>OY728152.1:1307960823-1317960823 GCA_963277665.1 Viscum album | reverse complement strand
GAAATAAATTTAAAATTAATTCCCATCGTTAAAACAAAAAGCATGTTTTTAAGAGATAATAACTATCAAATGATTGACACTTGTTTATGTCCGTTTTAATTGTAAAATTATGTCCAATGACCAAAATTATATGAAATGGTAAAAATATATTCTAAATATACTTTAAAACCACTCAAATTCCTAATTTATCAAATTAATTATTTTGTTTAGAAAATTTGTTTTTAATTAAAATTTAGTAATTTTCACTATTCATCAAAATATTAAAGTTATCCGAAAACTACCAAAATTTCACCTTAGGATAAATTTGATATTCCAAATCTAAAAATGAAGTCCATTTTGAAATATAAAATATATATAATTTCAAAAAGTATCTATTACTATTCATAACGGCTAGTTGGATTGGTTATGGTGTGTTAGAACTCAGTGTCGCGTACAACACACGCTATCACATTTTTCAATGAGAATTGTACCGTAGAAGCTTGGGGTGTTAAAATTTTGAATTAAAATAAATTAATATTATATAACTAATTTCTTAAATAAAAATTTTGTTTGAAAAAATAATGCATTGTTTTTCTCTATTCATCAAAAATTGAATGTTTTCAGAAAAATACAAAAAATTATCCCTAAGATAATTTCGATATTCCAAATTCAAAAATGAAGTCTATTTTTAAAAATAAAATTTATAAAATTTTAAAAAGTGTAAATTACTATTCATAATAGCTTTTTTGATTGGTCATGGTGTGTTAAAACTCCAAGTAGCGTACAATACAAGCTAATACATTATTCAAAATAAAAAGTAGCATGGAAGCTTGGGGTGTCACATTCTCTGCTCCTTAAAATAATTTTGTCCCCAAAATTTCTAGAATATTACTGCATAAAATGATTTGGAGGGGATGTTCATCATTTTTTCCTTGGGTTCCCACATTTCCTCTTCCATTTTATGGTTTATCCATATAACTTTTCCCAGATGAGTTGTTAGGTATCTCAACCCTTGTTCTCTGGTATCAATAATGTTGACAGGCACTTCACAATAAGACATATCATGTTCCAGTTATATATCTTCTTGGGAGAGTACATTTGTTGGGTCTGACATATATTTTCCCAATAGTGATATGTTTAATACATCATTATCATTAGAGAGACTTGGAGCAACTATCAAACGATAAGCGACAACACCAATTCGTTCTAGAATTTCAAAAGTTCTGATGTACCTAGGACTCAATTTACCTTTCTTACTGAATTGTATAACACCCATCCATAGAGATAAATTCAAGGAAACATGATCTCCTACTTGAAATTCCAAATCCTTCCTTTTATTATTTTCATAGTTCTTTTTCTTACTTTGAGATTCTTTGAAGTGGGTTTGGATAGTCTTCAGCTTTTTCATTATTTCCTCAACAAGTTATGGGCCTATGAGTTTTCTTTCACCAACCTCATCCCAACAAGATGGTCTCGAACATGAATTTACATATAACGCTTTACATGGTTCCATATAAATACTTGAATGGAATATATTGTTATTGTAAAATTCTGCCAGAGGTAAATAGTGATCCCACATACCTTGGAAGTCATGTGAGTAATACCTCAACATGTATTCTAAGGTTTCAATGTTCTGTTCTGATTTTCCATGGGTTTGAGGGTGGTAGGACGTTCCCAAAAAAAGTTTAGTATCCCAGGCCTTCTGCAGACATTTTCAAAATATTGATGTAAAACAGGGATCGCGATTAGAAACAATCCATAGGGGTAAAACATGGAGTCTTATAACAACATTTATATATAGTCATGCAAGATGTTCTAATTGTAAATATACTCTTATAGCAAGAAAATGTGCTGACTTTATAAGACAATCAATAATGACCCATATTGCATCATTCCTTATATGATTATTTGGTAGCCCTATGACAAATTCCATCGTAATGTCATCCAATTTTCACTCAGGTATGGGAATAGGTTGCATGACTCCTCCAAGTTGTTGCCTTTCTGCATTCCCTTGTTGACAAACCATACATCTTGACAGAAAACCAGCAACCCCCCTCTTCATTTTGTCCAACCAAAATTTTCCTTCAAATATCTATACATCTTAGAGCTCTGAGGGTGTATAGAGAAATTAGAGCTATTAACATCATCCAACAATTCCATTTTTATATGAGGTATATCTGGAACCCCAATTCTCTTCTAGAATTTCAAAATTCCATCTTCATATATGATGACACTCAATCTCCCATCATTTACAGCTTTAATCCTCTTTTTAAACTCATCATCATTATTATAATAAAAATTTATCATTTATTGTAAATATGGATTATAAACCATTGGAAAAATTATTTATTTTTCACCTTCCATGGTTATTCCCATATTAATATTTACTAGATCCATGAAAATAAGATCCATTTCCACTCTCATCTTGCTCAAAACTCCATGATCATTTATGATCGATTAATTTGACTCTTTATTTCCTTCCTTGGGTGGTAGTGTATTTTTCAATCATAATCCTTGATTAGTTACAGCCATATTATTTTCCTCATGTTGATTTATTTTTGTGAGAATGTATACATAAAACTCCTGTGAACTGTATAAATATAAATTTTTTCATTATATAGATAGTGTCTCTATATATTCATAGCAATGATTATAGCTTCTAACTATTGATCAAGAGTGGGATAATTTATCTCGTGGATTTGTATCTATTGTGATGCATAGGCAGTAACTCTATCATTCTTCATAAGGAAACAACCATTTCCATTCCTTGATGCACCATTATAAATAACAAACCCATTGTTCCCTAATGGCAGTGTCCTGATAGGAGAGTTGACTAATCTTCTCATCAGTTCATATAAACATTATTCACACTCTATTGTCCAAAAATATTTTACCCCTTTACGCGTGAGCACGGTTAAATGGTTAGCGAACTGGGAAAATTATGGATGAAACGTCGGTAATAACCTCCTAAACCAATAAAACTTCCAACCTCAATTACACTCTTCAGTGCTGGCCATTCAAGGATTGCCTTGGTATTTGAAGAATCAAAATTGATTCCATCCTCAAGGATAATATGGCCAAGAAAATAAATCTATTGATGTGGTAATTCACACATGAAAAAAATCTAGTATAATTCATCTCTTTTGAGGGTTTCCTAAATAGTGATCAGGTTATTTTCATGATCTTTGTAGCTTTTTGAGTATACCAAGATATCAAAAATAAATATATCTAAAAAATCATTATGATATTTCCTAAAACACTATTCATTAAATCTAGGAAGACAGAGGGTATATTAGTCAATCCATAATGCATTATTGTAAACTCGTAATGCTCGTAACTGGTTCGAAATGATGTTTTCGGAATGCCTTCATTCTTCACACAAAACTGAAGATATCCAAATCGAAGGTCAGTCATTAAAAAATATTGAGCTCCCTGAATTTGGTCAAATAAATCATCAATGAGAGGTAGGGGATACATGTTCTTTTTTTTGTTATAGCCTGGATATCCATGTTAACAATGCACAACCTCATAGATTCTTCTTTCTTCTTAACAAAAAAGAAAGGGGATCCCCATGGAAAAACACTACGGTAAATAAATCCCTTATTAATAAATTCTTCTAGTTATTTATTTAGTTACAATAATTCCATAGTGTACATTCTATAAGGGGTCTAGGATATGGTCCTTGAACTAAGAAATAAATCATTGGAAAACTCAATTTATTGTTCTGGAGGCTATCCAGGTAAATCCTCTTGAAGCACAACAACATATTCATGCATAATAGGCACGTCCTCTATTCGAACATTATTTTCCCCACCCATAATTATTTAATTTTCTTCCTCCCCAATTATTTAATTTAGTAGAGCTAATGGAGGTGGATCTAGATAAGAATCATGTGGTGAAATTTCTTCTCTAAAGGTAATGTACTCTTTTTCATCATCAAAAATTGAATCCTCCTTATTCTTACAATATATTTTCACATCATGGTCTAAAATCCAATTCATTGTGAAGATTATATCAAATTCCATCGTGGGTATGACGATGAGATTAGAAGATATTGAAAATTTATATGCCCTAATGGGAACTAATTCACAAAACATTATTGTGATGTTACTTCCCTTATGAGTTTTTACTAACATATCCCTTGTAAATACAAATTTAAAATATCTAATTTTCATAGAAAATTGGGAAGATATGAAAAAATGAGATTATACATAATCAAAAAAATCATTGGATAACATTGAGTATACCATTAAATTAAATGTCACCACATCTTCCGCAGCTTCAACCTCAGGTGTAGTGATCACATAATCTTGGCCTTTCTCCCTTTTCATTTTATGAGGTAAGTTCCCTTAGCGCAAATGAAGTTCATTTTAATAATGTCCCTTTTCTCTATAATTGTAGAATTCAACATTGAAAACCTCTTTCATTCCCTTGAAATCATGAGATTAGTGGCCTTATCACCACACTTTTAATAGACTCACATTCCCATTTGGCAAGTACCAGGTTGTTTCTTCCCATATTTACCGAAAGATGAATATTCAACATTTCCCTTCATCCCTTTATTTTCATTTATAGAGTGATCATCATATCTCTTATTCTCTATATTTTCATTAATGTCATAAGAATTAGATAATTCAATAACTGACTTGATAGTGAAAAACACCATCTATTCGTATAATAAAAAGGATTGTGAGACTAATGCTTGACAGAGAATGGTTTTAATCCTTAATATATTAATGTTATCCCGACACTTTGTAACATTCGCATCCTCATTTTCCCTCAGACACAGAAATTTTCATTCCATATCCACTCCATGGTCATGAGTAAATCATTTTTCTACGTAAATCTCATTAAACTCACTCCATTCCCCATTCTATAATTCTTCATCTTCCATTGTGTTTTTGATTAATGACCACCATTGATCTGCATCTACCGTGAGGTGATAAAATATCTTGAAGTCTTTTTCCATTTCGATTCTCCCCAAAGAAAGAAATATTTTATATAAGGAACTCATTCATTACTCAGCTACTAATGTATTTTTTTCCCATTAGATGTTGGTGGTTGTTTCCAAATGAAGCGATCTATCATTGATCCTTTTCATGGTGGATAATGGTGCTCCATACAACTAAGGTAATTATTCATAACCTGATCGAGTTATCCTAGTATAGTGATAAGTTGATTAGCACTATTTGTACCACTAACTCCACTATAATTATCTTGAGTAGGAGGGAAAACCCTACATGGATTACGTGTGTTGATACTATTTCCATTCCATCCACTAGGCATCATTTCAAAACAATTGAATACAGTATATTAGTTTATGAATCACAATACATAATTCCATATTTGTAAAATACAAAACATAAATTGATCAATTTAGGGATATAATCTATAATCATAAAAAATGTTTTCATCGAGGTGGAATATACTCATAAATCCTTCATAATGGTTTATAAATAAAATTTGAATTATCATTAGCATATCCCCCATGAGTGTCGTAACCAAGAGTGTAGCAAGGCCTGTAGTCATGTACCACGATACCCCGAGTCATTCCTGAAACTTTTAGTCAGAGTTTTCACAACTAGGTACATCTGTGACTGAGCCTCCTCTACCTGATCATATCCAGACAGATATGTATTTCTTGTAATGTACACAAAATCTCCACCTTACCAATATTCAAGGATGTTCTTCTATACTAGTCCTCAATGTCTATCCTGGGTAACATGATCTAATAAGACTTTATTTAAATCTATTTTCCAAGGTTTTTATTAAACTTACTGTGATAACTACTGTAATTCCCCGACCCCAGTTATCCAGAGTTGGTGCATTATTAATAACATTGGCATGATCACAATTGATAAAAATACGAAAAGACTGGTCAATTTAGTAGACATGGAAATACTAGATACATTCATATGTTTTACATTACATTATAAAATGAAAAAAACAACAAAATTGTCTCCATTGACCATATTCACCCATTAAACAATCCCTATAGGTTAGTCATAATATACTTATTACTATCCTGATAAAAATAAATTATAGAAAAGGATGAGCTCAGTTGCTCAGTAAGGATAACGATATGGAAGAAACATTCAAGAATAAGAATAATAATTTAAGGCAACTTATAAAACTAAAACACAGGACATTTAATTTTAATCAATATCATAACATCGAAAAGATAATTCAAATAATTTCATTTACATATTCACAAAGAAATTCAACTAGTCGAAAAATCACATGTAATATCAATAGCTAATTTCATAATGTTGGAATGCATAATTCCATACTTCATAACCACATATTCAAGGCCTTCTTCCAAAAATAAAAATAAGATTATTTCATGGACATGTTCCAAGATAGTAGAATGTTTAATGAGACATGTCGATGCATCGTGGAGATATAGTGGGACCCACCTGTCACATACAAAGTCCAATGCATTACTCATATGAAAAGGATTAAACATAAAATAAACATTCATATTAAAAACAGTATATGAAATGTAAATACATTATTTATAAACCATGAATGGTGTAAAAATAAAACATCTCTTATCAAACAAATAACAAAACCTTAAATACAATATGGAATATTTGTATCATAATAATCTACATCAAACATGCCTAAAATCCCTCAAAGATGTTGACTTAGATGAAATCAATACTTCTTGTAGAGAAATATCTATTTCTATTATATAATCATTAAAAAGTAATATTATTATAAATGAAAACATTTATTTTGGAAATATTCTTATAATATTGTATGGGAATCTCCAACGATGTTACAATGGTGGAAAATTGCTGCACCCATAGTATAAGTTGAAAACAGACAATCTTACCAAAATTTTTTCGAGAGGGTCATTAAGTACCTTGTTTGGAAACTGACAGAATGATTCCTTTCAAAACATATGTTGTAAAGTAAGTGTATAAATTACTTTAACCCATTGTATTACAAATATTAAAAATGTTTTAAATTATATTTTTATGAAAACACAGATGTGGATGATAATGAGGTCTTAGTAGATACTTACATATTAACAACCTCAGATAAGTAAAGGGATTGTAGAATTAACCATTACCTTGTAATTTTTATGAGTCAGTGGTATGTGAACCTCATGTATAATAGATAAATCATTGTTAATAAATTATAAATGAACTTTTTTCATAAATATTATATCATATATGATGTTATAATATTTATTTGATAATGATATTTCAGTAGTATCATCGTTTCGGGTGTTAAAAGATTTGTTTTCCTTTATACGCTTGGTAATGTAAGACATGTTTTTTAGGGATAAGATGCATTTGATTCATATAAAGAATCATATTTTTATCATAAAAATTATTTTTAATCATTAAAATAGATCTATTCTTGAATTATTGTGATGGATAATGAATCTCATCACGTTCATGGAGACGACAATATGTACGTACGCACGAGCGACAATATCATTATATTGACGGTGATATCGTATTTAATTGGATGGTATATCATATATAAGTAATCATTAACATTTTATATTTATTATTTACATTTTTTATACTCATTATTATACCAATCCAAAAAATTAAGTGTTTGAATAACAAACTACCATATGATGTGGAGATGGTAAGTCGTACGTACACATGTATGGTTACATTGTCATTTATATAAAGGATAGAACAATGAATATGTTTTTATCATATTTATAAAAAAATCACAGCATGTAGATGGTACAGTAGGTAATATTTTCGTATGGAAACAAAAATGAAATCGGAATTGGAAGAAGAAAAGAACATGAAAGTGGTTGGTGAAATAATAACATCTTTTTCAGGTGTTTCCTTTTGAGTTGACAAAAGAGAACCACAGGTTGGCGTTCTGATCAATGTATTACATCTATGATGATGGGAGGATATTTGGGAGGATATTTTGATAGGGTTTAGCCAATCCAAATGGCTTTAGAGTGGTGAAATTTAGAGAAGGGTGTGTAATATTTTAAAAGAGAGGTGAGGGTCACTTTAAGAAAAGCTTGAAATATTATTTTATAATATAATAATTTTTGGTTTCTAATGGTTCCAAAATGTTTAATTTATAGGATACAGAGGGGAAAAGTCGAAAACCTCTCAAAAATTGTTTTTATATATGTTTAGGTCACAATATTATCTTATCTTTTATATTTAACTCATAGTTAAATAGTTTTTCATTTACCATTTCACATGGTATTTTTATATTATATATTTAATAAACATACTATAACAAGCCATGAAAAACCCAAGTGGTTAAGTATTAATATATATAAACATATATAAGTTCTTTGTCCCATCCTTATATATTTAGGAATATTATATCAATTAATAATATAATATTTGTTTTAAAAACTCAATTATGTCAATTTAGACACTATTTTGTATTTGTTTTTTTGAATGCCACAAAAACATTATCACGTAGAATAATATTTATTTAATAAATCATAACATGAAAAATTAACCTATTAAATTAATGTAATTCATAATATGTGTCATCATAAATTTATTTGGATATTTATAATATAAATTATGTTAATATTTCATTATTAATGTAATTACTACATCATCATTGGGTCCTAAATAAATGAAATTATTTAATGTCTAAAAATTATATATAAAACTAAATTATGTATGAAATTATTTTTTCATTCTTATTAATATATATAGTCGAATTTATATTGTGTGAAACCCTATATTAAAAATGGTTTAGTTATTAAACATAGAATTTTACTATTATAACTATTCATTAAAGGAAATAATAATAAATATCTTAATATAATCCATGGGGACCAAAGAGGATCTTATTTTATTCCTAAGATTGTTTTTGATCGAATTAATCTTATCAAATAGAATTAGGACATTGTTATTATAATGATAATATCATTTTTACCCTTAATTACCATATTTACTTTTAACCCTGGTAAATAAAAGTCAAAAGTTACTATTCAAAAAATATTATTTTCATCCTATTGAACCAAATTTTACAAAATTACTTCAATAAAGTCTCTCAAATATTTGAAATTCATGTCACAGAAGCGGTAAAATTAAATTTTATGCAAATTAGAAAATACTCCTAGAAGATGGGTAAAAGACGGTAAAAAGCTCAATAAAATTATATATACCTAAATTTATCAAAAAATGATTCAAATGAATTAAATTGATCATATATATGTATTATGTATCTATTTTGACAACAAATTAATTATAAATAAATATATAATTACTTAAATAAAAATTTGGTTTTAAACAACAACGATGTGTATTTCACTATTCATATGAAATTGAATGTTTTCAGAAAAATACCAAAAATTTACCCTCAGATAATTTCGATATTCGGAATTAAAAATTAAAGTCTATTTTGAAAAATAAAATTTATAAAATTTCAAAAAGTGGGTATTACTATTCAAAATGGCTAGTTTGATTGGTCGTGGTGTGTTAAAACTCCATGTTGTGTACAACGCAATCTACTAAATTATTTGGTGGTAAATGTTCTGTGGAAGCCTAGGGTTTCACTAAATGTATAAATAGGTCAATTATAAATTAATTAATCCAATTTTATCCATTGGTATAAATTCGACATTAATATTGGATATAAATACATTACAATCATTTCTAATTTTTCATTTTAAGAATGCACTTTCACAAAACGTCTGTGATATTAATTTGAAATTAATTTCATCCAAATATATAATTATAATTTGTAATAGTGTATTAAATATGTA
Source organism: Viscum album (assembly GCA_963277665.1). Classification (NCBI taxonomy): domain Eukaryota; kingdom Viridiplantae; phylum Streptophyta; class Magnoliopsida; order Santalales; family Viscaceae; genus Viscum; species Viscum album. The sequence continues at coordinate 1,317,951,117 of OY728152.1, read as the reverse complement.
AAATAATCATAAAATATAATATATATATATAAATATAGTTTTTTTACAAAAATGATTTCGGAATTTTTTTTAAAATTAAAGACTATGAATGATGTAAAAACATGTTTACTTAGCGGTTAATATTTTATGAAAGGGTATAAATACCCTATTAACATTATAAATAATTAATATACTATAAATATTTGAAAAATATTAGATATAATATCTACAATTGAAAATATTGGGTGTCACATGATGTTTGGGTGACCTGTCAACATTTTTTACATTTTTATATTTTTATGATTTTCACTCCTCCATTATAAAAGGGAACTCTCCACCCCAAACATCCTAAAACATGAAAGAAAATTATAATTTAAAAATAGTTTTAAAATAATATTCCATCATACCTCATATAATAATATAATAATCAAATTTTTTATAAATAAAAACATATAGCCTTTTCTGAAATCCAAAATTCCTTACCGAAAGAAGATGTAACATCCTTACACATGTTCTTTTGTTTAATTTTTTTCTTCACCCTCTCAATTATTAATATTAAATGATTATATAGTAATATATTTATATTATATGTACTGATATTTTTTCCTTATAAATTTTATACCTATAACTACACAATCTTTGACCATAATGGTTATCGATCTTACAGTTTGTGTGTATGACAGACTACCGCCTCGCGAAATGATGCCATTAATTTTTCCTTTACCACCTCACATGGTTTGGAATAATAATAGACATAAATATTTATAATATATATATATATATATTATATTTATGATTTAGTTATTCTTTATTAATTATTATATTATATATACTTTCTTGATTTCCAATTTCTGTAAATATGATAAATATGTTTCTTGATGTGTGGACTAATACCTCCTTAAACCGATGGGATTAACTCAAAAATTACAATGAATGTGTTCAGGATGGGTTAGAAAATGTTTCTAATAAATATGAAATATTAATTATAATGGAAAAATAATATATATAGATATATATATATATAGATATATTATTCTTTTACATTTACACTATTTCTTTCAATATGAAAATAATACAGAATCATAATTTATGAATTTGTATGACATACTATTTTAATGAATGATTTAATATATTTAATATTTTATATATTATATATGATTATTATTATTTATATACTGAATATATATGATATTTAAATCATTTTCACATTTTGAAATAATTAAATAATGATCTTTATAAGAGGATCATGAACAAGAAGTCAGAACATATACAATTAAGTTATTAACTATAATGCAATATTAACATGAATTCTTTAATCAAAGGAAAATATAAATTCATAATTGAATTATTTATGTTTTTATATGATATAATAAGGTTATGTTGTAAACATTATTATTGAACTTGTAAAAAGAAGCACAATACTTACGGTAATGATTTTTCTCATCTCAGAATTTTTTCTGCGAGTCTTATGACTTATTCACCACTCATTTAATTGGTTTGGTGAATATACAGACCAATAATGTAATATATTAATATTATAACTAAATTATTATGTATTTAAATTTAAATTTTATGATATTTTATTCATGGGGATTATGGTTAAAAAGCTTAAAAATCAGTAAAGTAATTTAGTTTTAATTTTTCATCTTTAACACACATGTCATGCTATGATCATATATTTTTCTATAAGGTGTTTATATGACCCTTTTTAATAACATCTATAATATAAATCTTATAATTAAATATTCTTATTTATCTAGTTTTTTTCATTCTAATGTATTATTTTCCAATGTTACCATATTAATCCTTTTGTTGGTGCAATCTCTATAATTATTGAAATTTTCTAGGACTCTACGAAATAGAGGAATTATTATGATACATATCACAATTATTCAAGAAAAATTATAATAAAATTTTTATCCCTATAATATTAATTTATTTATAACATTTATCAACTTTTTTGTACTTATGATAATTCATAAAGCATTTTTACCGAAATCCTACATTATTTTTCTCATCATACAAATTTTTTTAATTCAGAAAACCATGTTGTTTGATTAAATTAATTTATTTTTTGATATGAAGTTACTATAAGGCCCCCACCTCCGGTAGCCCAGATCCGGTGCTCTGGTTATGGTGTGTAATTTATTTCATACAAACGAAGCAAAAAATTTACACAACATAACTCATTAGGAAGAATATTCTGGATTAGATCCTGGAGAATCCGAGTCAACTGCTTCACTTCTTCTTTACAAAGTTAAGATCAAAATCCCAAAACATGGAATGACTCTGTCAACCTGTAAAAATTTCATAAAAAACGTAGGGTGGGCATTGAAATACTCAGTAAGTGGTTTTTGAAAATACTTAAATACAATGTTTGAAAACTAATTTGAAAATACATTTCCATACATAAAAAGTATTCTTAAAGGAAAAACATCAAGAAAAAACAAAGGATGATATAATATAGGTAAATCACTTCATACGTATGCACTGGAACACTTAGCTAAAACCAACATAATAGAAAATATAAGCATGCTATTAAAAAGGCATGGGTTATACTAAGAAAAGTGTCCATAAACAAACAAGGTGTGTATGAACAACTAGGTGTAAACATCATCAGAGTCGTGCATGAGCGCATTATCTACAAAAAAATCCACATCATGACATGATAAATTTAATGAAACATTTTTAATAAAATTCTAGAAATGAAAACTGGACATACATCAACATTGCCACATCATATGTCTTGTGTTTTTTTATTCTGATACTCATAGGTAAAGGTTCTATAACCAAGGACATTCCTCTAGTTGGAGTAATCACTTGCTTGGTCATATACTAAGAAATGTATGCTGAAGAACTCATGATCTCTGTGTCAGGGCCTTGTTCCATGTCCTAAGGGTAATAACCCAATCTGACTATCTCACGAACTATCAATGCATCGGGGTGCTTACTTTTACTGGTCTCTAACCCTGAGGGCTTACTTTAACTAGTCCCCAACCTGGAGGGTTTTCTTTTTACCAGACCCCATGCTGGTAGTCCCATAAATTTCTCACATGTTGACAAGGTCATATATTCAAGGTGTCCCATGCCACATGGATTATTTAATTTTCATTTCATATTACCCAAGGTGTCCCATACCACTTTGGGTAATCTAATTTTATTTTGTTTATTAACAAGACATGTCATATGCATGCATTATGTACAATAATAAATATAATGAACAATGAAACCATTATACATGTGGCTTGCAATTATAATATGTGAAAAATATCATGCAATTATGGAAACAAATAACCAATTGAATATGCATGATAAGGCATACATGATTACAAAGTTAATATGGCATTATGGCATACATGTTTTAGTAATCATCCTACTTCAATAGATAATCACTAGAGTATGATGAATAACAAAATTTTCCACAAGACATGATAAATTATAACCCTTTTAAAATTATTATTTCATGGAAACAAATTACTTAAAAGAAAAACCTATCATTATTTAAGGTGTTAACCACGATATTGAACTTGCAACATAACCATAAACTGATTAACCACTAATAAACACTGTAGCAGGTTTAACATCAAACAATAAATGGATACTACATGATGACATAAACCCAGGAATTCCTAGTCCTATAATATAAAATTAGGCTGAGGCACATTAATTAATTACTTCAAGGGTAAAAGGAAGTATAAATACATATTTTATTAGGCTCATTAATGTATGCTCATATATGAAACACATATAGGGTTCGGAAAACACTAAAAACTTACATGTGTTAAAACATCAATTAAAACCTGAGAATTGTATTTGAAAATAGGGGTTATCATATATGAACACATAAACATATAAAAATTATGGTTTTAAAACTATAACATAATTTTAACTTAAACCAAAGACATATTTCACCTCAAATATATCATTCATAGATAATGAAAAGAAGAAAAACTGATTTGTATTGAAATACATAACTTATAAAAATATATAGTTATATATATAAGGAATACATAAAGATCATAGAAGTTAGGAATTGTTTTCAAATAACCCCTTTCAAAAGTATAATTCTTAACATAAAATTATTATTTTCCACAAGAGTTTTATGGTGTATACCTAGACATATATAAAATTATATCAATATAACTATTGTATCACACCGGTTACAAAATAAAAACTCAAAAGAAACAAAATCTTTAAATCATTTATGGAAAACCCCCTTCCGAACCCACACCCCCATCTTTTTGGAAAGAAGATTGAAATTATTCTTATAATATATAATATATATATATATACTTAGTATGTAACCGACTAAACAAAAATGGTTTATAATAGGTTGTGTATTATATAAAAAATATGGGAGTACCCCCTGAAGGCAATCACTCTTGGAGTCCTCTATTTAAATAAGAAAACATAGCATGGAATATATATATAAATATACCTATAACTATAATTCGTATATATATTCATGTGTATATAAAAAGTAACGAGGAGCATAGGTTGATTTATAAAAAAACACATAAATAGGAAACCCTTACCTTGTTGTGGAGGAAAATCAAATCAGAGGAGCCCGCTGGATTAGCTGGAGAGATCGTGAGCAGATCAGGATTCCGAGGGAGATCATGGGTAGAGGGTTTATATAGAGGATTTCGATGCACCTAAAAGGATTTGATCCAGGAGTTAGGCCGAGCCTACGACTTCCTAGGAAGGTGGGGTGCGCAAGTTTAATCATAACAGTGGATAAGGAGGCGTCTCGAGAAAACCAGTGCTGCTTAGTGGGACTCCAACGTGAGGTAGAAGACGACCGAGTTCGCAGAGAAAGGAAAAAAAAGAATGATGGCTGGGATATGACATGGCGAGATCAAACAGATGAGGTTAAAAGGGAAGAAACATGTATTTAAAAAAATATCAACAATTGAGCTTAGTACTGCCTTTGATCGGATGGGTGAGGACTGTGTGGGGTCGGGGTTAAACACAAGAGGCCTGGGTCACGTTATTGGAAAAAAAATTAGATAAAAAACAATATAATAAATGTTAAAATTAGACAGTATAGTACTACCCTTAAAAAAACAATATAAAACTTGAACATTATAATTTTAATTTTTATACAATAAATAATTTTAACTCAAAATTTTCAAATCCCAAAATCCCATTTTAGTTTATGAAAAAAACAATACTATTTGATATAACATTTTTTAAAAGATGTATATTTGATACTAAAAATTTATAACTACTAGGATCTAATAAACTTTAAAATCTAAAATCCAATTTATAACATACTTCACAAGTTGATTTATAAAATTATTTTAAAAAGACCAGCATTTTTTCCCTAATTCAAAACACATAGTCTTAGAGATCCAATAAGATACATTTTTCAATTATTACAGATACCCCTATAGACATGAAATTCGACACATTTTAAAAAACAATGTTTTTCGCCATATAGATATAATCATGATTTTGAAAAATCAAAATAGATTCATTTCCAATAATATTCTATTATTTCAAAATTAAGATACTCGAATATATATTTCTAATATTTTGTACATAATTAAAATATTGAAATACCATAAGATTATATAAAGCGTTATAAAGACCAATTTTTTATTTGAAAAGATTCACATTATCCATAGAAACCCAATGGTCATATAAATTTCATATTCCCTTAGAGGACCATTATAAAAACAGGGGGTAGGGTGTTTTACATTTTCAAAACACCTGACCCTAGGAAGATGGCTCTCCTCATTCTATTGGCACTGAGTTCTTGTGTTGTAGTTCCGGCGATTATGTTTTTCACACTGTCAGACCCAGAAGATGAATACTATCTGATTACTAGATTTGTGATTCATAGTAGTCTTTCTATGGCCATTTTGAATTTTGCACATGGTGTTCTAGGTTAGTTTGAGTCTTTGTATCAATGTAACATTTTAATATATACCAGTTCCTTTTGTTTTTCATCTATTTAGTTTCAATTATTTTATTGGTATAAAAAACCATTTAAAAAAAGAAACATCATTATTTAACTTATCATTGTTCACTTAATCATGTTCATAAATCCTAGGGCGTCACCGTGTCAAATAAGTTTTTACCCATGATTTAAATTTTTAATAAAAATATGTTTAAATGAAATATTATTCTCATTTTATTATGACAGAACATTTGTTAAACTTTTATGATGCAAAAAGAATGTTTGTCCTATAAGGATTTATTTATCACCATTTTCTTGAAGAATCCATTTAATTATTACAATTTTATTTTTAAATGAATATTTTTATCAAAATATATCACTTTTTTATCTTTCTATTATTTTTGAAGATTATGGTCTTTATAAATTTATTATATTTTAAAATTCATTAAAATTGTTATTAAAGCTTCCTCTAAATGTTATCAATGATATTTAAAAGGTAGAATGTTCCAAAAATGATTATTTTTTAAAAATATTTTATCAAATCAGTTAGGTTATATTACTCTATTAATGATTTAAATTATTTTTGAAGGATACAATATATTTTTTCGTAGTGATTTAATAGATAATGTTTTTGAAAATGTAATTTGATTAATAAATTGATTTTCAATGAAAATTTATAATGCATGTGATCATTAAAAATACCTCTCCATCTCAGATGTTGTCATTGGATATTTTTTATGAATTACATGGTATATGTTACAAGGAATCAATTCTTATTATATCCTTGAATGGATTATTATTTGGATGAAATATTCATTATGAATCCTGTCTTTATTCCACATGTTATATCATACAATAATTATTATGAAATAAGTTTCTACACATATGATATTCTATCAGGAAATTATTATGAACAATTTAACATTTAGATATGATATGATATATTAAAAATTTTATGATACCCAATAAATTTCAATTATTATGATGGGATGTTTGTCAAACTCACATTTTTTTAGGGGTCATGATATGATGGATCTATTATTGTCTTATGTAATATAAATTTATGATTTCATTATGTAATTGTTTATATATATATATCCCTCTAATAAATTAGGAAAATATTCATATATATCATGAGTTTTATAGTGATTGAATGAGTAGTTAACTCAGTAATGAAATATATTTCTCTAAAGAAGAGTGAACTCTATTTAGTAATATAGGACTTCAACGAAGAGTGAAATTAGTATGGTAATACTAATATGGTGTAGGAGTGAACTATATTTAGTAATAAAGGGCTGGAATTAGAGGTGAACCTAGATATACAATAATGGTCTAGAACGATGAGTTATCTTGTTTGGGTAACACATGGATGGATTGATTGATAAACATAGTTCAATAATACATTTATGTGATGGAAAGTGAATCTAGTTTATTAATATTATGCCAGAACTGAGTATCAGCTCGGTTCTATAATAAAATTTTTCTTATAGGATGGTCTTGAGAGTGGAACTTTACTTCTACTATATATTTGAGAGTGAACACATTACATTGATATGGCCATAGTATTATTGCTGGAGTACTAATAAAATGGTTTTTTTATTAGATTCTACCAAATTCAAATGTATTCTGGTTATTTAATGATGTAATTAATTATGATTGTTATTTCTATAGAATTAATGTATTATGAACTTCCAATATTTATATCGCGACTTGTTGTTAGGATAATACATATGAATAATACAATGTTATAATTTTAATATCTTGTTCTTGGACCCTTATGCACATATTATTCTTACATGTCTCTTAGTATTATAATTACATGTCATCTATGATAACTCATTTCTAGGGGTTCCTTTCCATAAATAATAATGAAAATTTTTATATAGGTGTAAAAATTGTATTATCATTATGTGGGAACATGTAGATAATTAAACTTTTTATAATAATATATTTCATTGTTCCCAAAGACACTATACTATTGAAGCCCTAGGTCATGTATTTTTTAAATGTGATTAGTATAAATCGAAAATGATGTAATATGCATAAATGTCAATCTTGGGTCTCTATAGTTAGTATCAAAGACTAGGTCGTGTAAAAATAATGGAAACCAAGATTAGAAAACTGTATTGATATCCATAGAAATATTTCAAGGATAGTACATTTTATGTATCTATTAATAAAAAAATGTTTTCATAGGATTAAAAGTATGTTTTATGATTTATGTATCTGATAATAATTTTTTCATGACTAAATGGTTTTCTAATATGATAAGTTTCTCTCACCCAATTCATTCAGTTTTTTTTTTCAATTTTTGGAACTACAAAGAAAATTATTTTCATTGAATCTTTTAAATATCTCAAAAATGAAAATTTTGAAAATTAAATTCTAAGTGGGATATATCATAAACTAAATTGGGATGGTTGTACAAGTATTTATCATACATATGAAGATAATGTTACCTCATATCACTTGTGAAAGGAAGGTGATGTTATAATAGTATCGTTTATAGTTAACCTATTAAGAATGACAATATTAAATTTGAGTAACCATAAAAGAAGTGATATAGTTCATATTGTTGTAAATATGTACTATAGAAGAAGATGATAGACCTGGAGTAATGTTTTATGTGTGAGGTCATATTTATTAATTGTATATGTTATGGTATTAATTGATAATTACATATGAATCATGAAAATTATTTGTATTTTTATAATATTCATTAAATAGGCATTTAAAATATTATGTATTATTGAGTTGATGACTCAAAAAAATGATTTAACATCAAGGTGATGTTAATGGGTCACACATTACAATGGGAATTATATCCCGTAATATGTACTTTATGTTATGAAATTGTTGATTATATAATGATATGATTGATATGAGTAAATAATTTGGATAGTATTGATTAAAATTAAAAAAATTAAGGTTTTATAAATAAATATCATGTTATTATTGATTAAGAATAATTTATTTTTTTATTTATGTAATAAATACTAAATAGTTTTAAATAATAAAACAAGAAGGTTTTAAACAAGTATTTATGGTAATTCATGTAATTAATATATTTAAATATAATACACAATGAATAAAATTAAATGGTTGGATTATGTCAAATAAGATCGACATTATAATATAACTGCGTTCAATGTAAATGTATTTTTTAGGAAATTTAATGGCCTAATTTATTTTTTTTGGACTCCCATATTTTCAGAAGGGTTATAAGGTGGACCATTTATAGAATGTTTTATGTTAAAATATGGATGTATTTTTATATATTGAAGTATTATCTCAACATATGATGAATATTTTATATTGGATGACATCCACTAAACTAAGTTTTATAAAAAAATGGAAATGTAGAATCAACCATCATTATATTTATGGATATATTGATCTGTTAATGCTTCTAGAATGTAGAATTCAATTTATTTTCATCGAATAAGATATGAAGGGGGAATTCATCAAGTATCAATAATCGGTGATGATTTCCTTAAATTATGAATGTTTATATTCTCTTGAATATTATTAAGATTTTCAAAAAAATGTGTCTTGAAATAAATTTATTATCAATTATAATCACTTTTATGATATCAATGACCACATTCATGCAAATTCAGTTTATTGTTTTGTGTTTGTTTAGTTTTTATGATCACCAAATATTTTGGATCTGTGATATTTATAAACATGTATTTTAATTTATGCATATCTTCCATGTCCATGTTTTCAATTTCCACCAATGTTTTACTTAGTATATACCATGTTAAGAGTTACATTAGGTAACCATTATGTTTCAATCATTCCATTTTTATTGAATTTATTATTATTAATTTTAATAGTGTTGATTTATATGAAATGAACATTCATGAATTTAACCATTTATAAACCATACATGTTTTTTGGGTGAGAATCATTTTCAGGCGGTTGAATGTTACACCACAAGATTTTTTGACATTTTTTTAAATAATTTGTTTATTTAATATATTTCATTACATAGAACATATAATATATATATTGTTTATAAAATGGAACTATGTTTGGAATGTGTTATGCAATACACCATGTAATATTTCATAACACATAGTAATTGGACTAGCTTGCAGTACAAACAACACTATGTTTGGATTCTATTTCCTAGAATATAGTGCCTCTTTAATATATATTGTCACATATAAGGTTTTTTTACAGAACAATAATGTACTACTAATATTGTTGTTAAAATATTATTATAGTTTACACAGTTTAATGCCATTTGAATTTATGAATAATATTAACTAAATTGTGAAAATATTATTAACAGATGTATATAATATTAATCATATAGTTATAAATTAGTTATAATGAAATGTGTGTACTCTTTAACAATAAATAAATTGCATTTCTTTGAAAACTAAATTTAAATGAAAAAATGTTTTATTCATAATAAATTAAATAAATATATTTTTATGATTTATTTTAATATGATTTATATTGTTTTCAAAAGATATTTTTGATACTCTTCTAGAAATTTTGATAGTTATAAGATAATAATTAATCATATTTTTTATATAAAGAATATTTATATGTATAAATGGTTATTTTTTCTCTATTTAATGGGGAACCAAATTTAAAAATATATTTTTGAACTTATATATTTTATATTTTACAAATTTAGAAGCATTTTGAAGTCAAAATATAATTATTTACTTTTGTTGATATTTTTTATGAGAATTTTAATTTTAATGAACAGTGAAAATTAATGACTTTTAATTCAAAAATGATATTTTATATAATTTAATTATTAGTATAAATTATATATTAAAATTTTTTATTAATTAATATATAATTTATAATTAATTTTATCCAATTTAGTTCACTCAATCTAATTTCACATTTATTTTTGATATAAAATCATTTTAATCTATTGGACATATATACATTAAAAATCCACATTCATGACACGTCTGTGAGTTAATTATTAAATAATTTAGGCCACAAATATGTTTTGACTTTGAAAAAATTGATCCCTTATTTAGAAGAAGAAATATTTATAATATCTATAAATTTCATCATATTATTTTAAAGAAAAATATTAAATAATGTAATTAAAATTAATTATAACAAGTATGGTAATAATGAGTTTACATAGTGTTTAAGCATTTAATGAGAGGAATAATTCCCACAATTCCTTAAAAAATTAATTGGATAGAAATATTAAGAAAATATAATCCATTTTATTGAATATGTACATCTATTTTCTGATCACGATGTACTAGAAACCTCTCAATAATGTTTATCATTTTAAATTTACAAGAATGCCACTCCTCCTCCACAATTAAAGTGCACACTCACCCATCAAATATTAAAACCAAGAAATAAACATTGGATAATCTAAAACCATATCATATAAGATTCAATAATTTCTCATCACAACCTATATTTACCTCATTTTTTTGAAAAAAAATAATGATATAAATTTGGTGAAAAAATATAGAATTACACAACAAAGAAGTAACATATTTCCACAAGTTCTATTTTTATATTTAAATGATCTGACTCCAAAACTAATATTATTAAATAATTATATAATATCAATATTAATCTCAATATACTTAGAATTATTAATTCTTGTAATTCAACATACATCTATACACACTTCCATCAAATGGGTAGAGAACATACCATTTTCGTGTATAGTAGGCCACAACATCATAGAAACCATGTCGTCCATTTTTCTTTTACCACTTAACATGTTTGGTAATTGTGATGGAAATAATATAATTATACTATATATATTATATTAATGAGTTATTTATACTTATCTACCTATAATATCAAACATAAATTCATTATTTATTTTATGTGTAAATATTTTAACTTCGTTTGTGGATGTGTGGACTACCGCCTCCTCAAATCTATGTGATTTGATCAATATTTAACTATAATTTTTAATCTATGAGATTAATAAAATAATATGATATACATAAAATTTTAATTCAACTATATTGATAATATATATACATATTTTATTTACATTACTTCGTACAATATGTTAATAAAGTAAGAACCAATGTTTATGTGTACGTATGACCTAACGTCTCCATGATGGATGTATTACATGTAATATTTATATAATTTTTATATTATTATATGTATTTATAAACTGAATATATAATAAATTTAAATCACATATGAAATTATGTAAATTTATTAATATTTATGAATGTAATATTATCATGAATAACATCTCTGAATATATATAAAGTAAATTTTTACAAAAATATGAAATTAACAAAAAAAAATTTCAAAATGATATCATAAAGACACAATAAAATCATATATTGTATGACATTGTAGAAATGGTTACATGTTTTATTTTTAATCATCTATTTCTTATTATGCATGTTTATTAAGTGTTAATGAAAAATTTCAAGACATTGGTATTTGTTTTTGACGTCTCACTTTTATTAATGTGAGACCTATGTCTCCTTCAGTACTAGTTTATTTGGTGTGGTGTATATAATTCCCATGAATGTGTTATACTATTATTAATCCTCAATTTATGGGTCTTTACATTACCATTATATGATTTTTGTTTCATTGGGTTTATTATTTTTAGGGGGTTTATTGTTCAAAAGTTACAAAATAGGGGAATTAATTTTTTTATCAATTATCCTTTATTGTGATTCCTGTAATTTTATACACTTATATATCTTAATAATGTGTATATACTTCCCTTTTACATTTTCTATAAAAAGAATCCATATTTACATTTTATTTTAGGATTCATTAAATATTATTATATAATTTTTAATATGATTTAGTGAAACCAATGTCTTAATGTTTTATTTCTACAATTTCATCATTTTCAAAGATAATTTATTATTATACATATATTTTTGAAATATTATGATCTTTATCTGAAAAACTGTGAATTTTTTTATTATATTTGTATTCATAACAACACATGCAATTAGTTCCATTTCCACTCTTTGATACTTAATATAATAATGAAATTATTTTAAATGAAATTATATATTATATATATCATTAGAGTAAAATTTGGTTTATTTAAAAAAACATGTTTTATAAAAATGTTAGAAACAATAACCTACAATGATATGTAAAATACATTTTTATCCATGTTTTCCTTGATAATTATTTCTTTCAGAGGATAATACTTGTTTTCTTTTGGTCAAGGCTCATTTCTAAAAATATTATAATAAAAATTGAATGTTTGGAATATATGGATTTATGTGCATTCATTTCAATGATGATTAATTTAAATGTTTAAAAGTATATTTTTAGATGATATTTTTATCATAATATTATTGAAACAATTTTTTAAATTTGTTTTTTGTGAATTAGTTTTTTATAAAAATATATTTAATTTAAAATTTTTTTTTAAAATGGGATTAAATTTTTTCGTTATATGCCATAAAATATATTTTAACTAGAAACTTTTTTCAAAATTATTTTGTTATAAAAATATTTTTTTATAGTAGAAAGCATAATTCACTAATGAAATGGTATAAATTATTTTTTATGATTTCTATATATTCTATCAAATTGGATTCTATATAAATTTATTTGAAAATGTAAACTATTGAAAAAGTAAATTTTGAAAATTAGATATGTTATGGGGGATATTACCAAATAATTATCCTCATTTGATGACTTCCTTTTATATTGTATAGTATTAAAAATGGGTGTGATCTATGGAAAGTAGTCTTATTCATTCATTGAATGTTTTACGATTAATATGAACTAATTATTATAAAACATTTTTTTTCATTCACAAGTTATACAATTTTAATGAGATTATGAAACACACATAATTTGTAGTGTTTTCCTATTATAAAATTGTTGTGAAAAATGAATCATTTCTGTAGTTTATGATATGATAACAATTTTCTAATACCCATTTCATTTCTTATGGTAGGAAATCATGTTTATGAAACTGATATTTTTTATGTGTCATGTTGTGATGATTTTATTAATATTTTTTAGAACACATATGTATCATTATGTGACGGTTGGTTCCTATATATTCCTTCACCTAATTTCGTAAATATTTGTATACCTTATTAGAATGATAGGGATGAATGGATGGGTGAAATTGGTTGTGCATTACATGGATATAATGAAGAGTAAACATGGTTTAGATAAACAATTATGGAATGATGGGTGAACTCGGTTTAGTAATATATGGCTGGAATAAGAGGTGGACTTGGATCATTTATATATGACTGGATTGTGGTTTGAACCCAGTAAAATATTACAAGGCTACAATGAGATGTGAACTCAGTTTAATAATAATAATATGGAATAAGAAATAAACATGATTCAGTAGTATATGGGTGAACATGGAGTGAAACATGTTCATTAAATGTAATTTTACACTAATAATCTGTTGGTAGTGAACCTTGATTACTAAAATGGTTTTTTAATTGAACCCATTACACTATTAAGGAATATTTATGACCTATTTGGGATATAATAGGTTATAGATTTTAGTTGTTTTATATTATAAATATAAATTACATTTGATGTTTTTAATAATATAGTAAATTATGAAATAACTCCGAAATGGGTTTTTAAACGTGGTGCATATCATTTAGATCATTTCGTTATTTCATATATCATATAATGATAATAAAATCATAATATGTGAGTTTGAATCCTAAGGAACATTCAATAATGTTGTCTATTTTAATGTGTGTATTTTCTTGTGACACTAGGTAATTTGGTAATCATTCATTTAAAAAATAATTTATGAATAGATTAATCATATAAATAATGCTTCATGATGTTTTATTTGGATATCCATTAGAGGATATGTACTATTAGTGAAACACACTCTCTTATGGGGTATGAAAGATGATGGTTTTATAATATATGTGTAGGATCAAAATGTATGATTCAGATGGTAAAACATCAATAGGGAAAGAATTTTATGTTTAAATACATTCACATAACACCATAAGGAAATATTATCTGACAATGTTAAACATAATATACACACTTTTATAAGGTTAATGAAATAAACTGTACGATTAACAAATATGGGAGACAAAATAAGAACACTAATATACATAAGTTAGATTTTACATAAATGCATATAGAATCTTATAAATCAGAGTTTGTATAAGAAATAGAAAGTGTAATAAAGGTACACATTCCGTCAGCAAAGAAATGCATTGGAATTCATTAGGACATGAAACAAGTAAAAAAATAACAATGAATTATTTTAACCTAATGAGATGGGTATCATAAAACCTTGGATATAAGACAGTTGATTTATACATTCAAGAATGTATGTCGTATCCAAAATAGTGTATGGCATCGATACAAAGATAAGTATCTATCTTGGAATACTCATAAGATCATGACTAAGAAGGTAATCATCACCTATGTATTCCTATCCCTATATTCCCTCGATTGCAAATTGAAGTAATAATATATGGAGAAAGAAATAAAATAAGTATTGAAGATATCATGTTGACCATGATGTTCACAACATTAATACCGCATAGTTTTCGCATATGGAAGATCAAGAATAGATGTCATAGCATGTCATCACATAGAGGAGTTCCACATGAATGTAATAAACGATTCAAAATTTTGGATTAGTTATAGGAAAAAAAATAATAGGAAAATTATTCTTCCAATGGTCATATAAAAAAAATTAGAGGGACCTTTAGAGGTGGAATAAATACTTCAGTTATTTTGTAACATATTTGAAGACATTATTTTATATACCAAACTACGAGAAGTATTTTGATGACATTATTTTTTATAAAAATATTTATTAACATTATTATATTTTGGATATGATAAAATTAAATGACACATGATAGAAATAGGGTAACTATAAAAAAATATTTAGATTCTTAAAATATTAAATGTCTTATTCTTGAATAATATGAAGTATGATTTAAGAAGATATTGTTTTCTGATTTTAACACAAATTAACGTATAAATTCATATGAAATCATAATAAAATTTCATAATAAATTGGATTATTATTTTTAGGAAATTGGGGTCTAATTTATGATGAAACCATAGTCTAATTTTATAAGTTATTGATGTCTAATTTCAGAAGAAATGAGAGTCTGATTACTATGAAAATTTAATTCTTATTCCTATGTGCATCGATGATTTATTTATCTAGAATATAGGTCTTATTTCCTATGAAATCAGTGTGTTATTTTTGATGAAATCAAATTCATATTTCAGAAAAACTTGGATTCTAATTTATTAGGAAATTAGAGTATAATTTCAGATGATGTCAAAGTCTATATTGAAATTCTAGCTTTAAGGAATATCGATAGGCATGTTCAAGAAAATATAAAATAAGACTTTGAAGATCGTGGGTATGGTATAATATGTTTTATAATATAATCATCCTTAGGGAAATAAAAACAACCTTTAAGAATATGTGTTTTTGATTTTCAAAATATAAGGTAATGAAAAAGTTGTAATTGATCATATTGATTAATCATTCACCCCTTTTTAGAATGCACCAACAACATTTCATAAATTAATATAAAGACCTATTATTTTTACATTTTAACATTAAATTAATACAAATTTCTTTATTTATGACTCGTAATGAATATGACTAACTCCCACTTAGGTTATGAAATCCCCAAAGGATCATCTTCATGTCCTTGTTGTTTTCATTCTTTATAGAGTGAAAAGATTTTCCTTTACTTATGTTTATCTTTATAAAAAATCTCCCTGTAAGATAGAAGTCCTCCCCCTTAGTTTATCATTATTTTTTGAAATTTATTTTCTGTAAAATTGTGATTTTTAAAAAGGAATTGTGTGGGAAAAATTGTACCTGAAATGTTGGGAAATGAAAAAGATGAAACAATTGAAGGAAAAAATTTCAGTAAATAATAAATTCATTACAACTGAAATTACAAAAAAAATAGATTTATACTAAAGTATTGACCCCTTTTTATTTCATCCATTCTCTTATTGAATGTTTCTTTCAACTTCATCTATTTCTTGTGATCATCATTAATCTTATAGAGAAACAAATCTTTATCCTGATTTTTCTTTTTAAGGAATATGATCCTCTATTCCGGAGACATAATCAACTCTTCATATTTTTTTTATGTTTATCAGCCAACTATTCCCTGATTTCATTCTCCCTTTTTAGATTTAGAGAAACGGAGTTAGGTTTTCCATTGTGATCATTATAATCTTGTTGGTGAAAATAATTCAATTCCTTTTGTTTTTCTGAAAAACATTTTGAGAGATTCTTGAAAATATCATTAGATTTATTGAAGGAATTCATGACCAAGTCATTTAAAACATAAAATATCATGAGATCATTGTTGAATGATTTCTACCATTGGGATATCTATTTTCATGAATTTATATGAGAATCATAGTTTTTCAGAATGGACTTGAACTGAAGTTTGAGTTTGATTTGATTCTATCTTCAAATTAACTAATTCTTGAATTGGATGACCTCTTGAATCAATTATTGGAAGGAAATGAAGGTATAGTACAAGAATCTTCATGGAATGAACCCCATAATCACTAACTATTGAAGAGTGAAAATCTGAAAGAGAAAATTTTCTTAGTGAGATAACTTCAATATTCACATCAACATTCTTCCAAGATGGACTCGAAGCATCGTTCACTGTTCTTGAAATAACAACATTATGAGATTCATCAACAACCACATGATTTCCATTATTTTCCTTAGAGATTGACTACTCAAAACATTAGGATATTTATCTGAAACATTTCTATTCTATATTCACCACCATCGTCTTCTTTATCAATATCTTCATCAAAAACATTATCAATATTGTAGTCATTATTTTGAGAAATTTTATAATTATCACATTCATCGTCAAAGGGAAATCAATTTACT
The DNA here is from genome assembly GCA_963277665.1 of Viscum album. Taxonomy (NCBI): domain Eukaryota; kingdom Viridiplantae; phylum Streptophyta; class Magnoliopsida; order Santalales; family Viscaceae; genus Viscum; species Viscum album. Next base: position 1,317,933,358 of record OY728152.1, on the reverse strand, counting down.
TCTTCCTCTATTGAAATATATTTCTAAATTGACTGTCCATAAAATATTACCATGGTGTAGGAGGCTTCTGAGGTTAATATTAACAACTTTTCAGATAGACACTGATTTTTATGATCCTCAACTATTATGACTACTTCATCACTTTCATATTGAATTATGTCACTATATTCTTATTATTTATTTTATTCCTCAAATATATGAACTAGAACTGAAGGAACATCATTTCCATTATGCGGTACAAGAGTATCAATTTTTACTATTTTTGGAGGAACCTCAGGTTCCTGAAAGAAAAATTTTGGTACATTAATGTTTTCAGAATATTTTTTAATGTCATTTAGTAAATCTTGGATAATTTCTTCTTCCAAAAGCTATTACTTCTGCTTCTTCTCTATTAAATTTTTTTCAAACTCTTACATAGTTTAAATTTATATCGATTTAGCCTTGTCAGGATCTTGTCCAAAAAATAAGACCTCATTCATTTTTTCTTTTACGATCTCTTCACTACGAAACTACTTCTTATAAGATGATTTTTTATTTTGTAGTATTATGAGTATAATATGTGGGTTCATAGACTTGATCTTGATTCTAGGATTCTATTTCATCGACCATATTTTCCATGGGATCAGAATTTGATGTCTCTCCATCTTGCTCTACTTTTCAATCAAGGTCAACAGATACAAATGTCTCTAATAAGAAGTCAATCATTATTTTCCTGACAGTGTAATCACTCAACAACATAACACTAAAAGTCGTAGCCATCGATTTTCCAAATGAATTTCATTTTTCTCAGTATATAACAATGTTCATAGAGATGCTTTAGGGATACATTAAAATATAATACTTGATAATTCCACTCTTTATGGATTGAATATTGGGGAATATATAGTTCATCATGTTAATCATTCATAGATTCACATGATAATCCACCATTAAGATGTCTGATGTCATTTGGATTTCCTTAGACCATTTTCATGAAAATAGATGTCCATAATTCCAATGTGCTAAATTATTTTGGTTCCCTAAGGTATCGGAGATCATATCTTTCTTCACTCCATAATTTCCTTATCAGACAATTTCCTTAGACTTATAAAATGATCCTGCTCGGTATGGAAACCTATGTGAACAGAATCATTCATCCCCATCATAATGTACTTTTATATCACATTACTCTTTTTTGTAGGATACTCAATTGGTATTTCCACATATCATAATCCAAAATAGAACTTTTCCTCCATGTTCATAAAAATAAATTGTTTCATAAAATTCTACAATAAGATTTGGATAAACTACATATTGATTCATTTCTTTTTCTATTTAGAAACATTCCCATATACTAGGGTGGATAATGTTACTTATAAGAGAATCATTATTGGAGAAGAACAGTTGATCTACTAACATTTTTATAAATATTATTTAGTCATTGATTTCATTATATGAAGACATCCGAGTCTGAGAAGAGATATCATGTGAAATATTGAGTTTAATGGAAAGAAGTCTTCATTAGCAACTATGAAGGGTGTTAGAGATTTTGTTTAAAAATAATGTCAAAAAATTTATGATGTGAAGGGGGAACCTTTATATAGGCTTTGTGGTGACTATAAGTATTCTCAGGTCAATCCAATAGTTGATATTTTCTTGTTCTTATCTGAATTTTGAGATTGATGAAACATTATATTTTATAGGTTCTGATCATTTGTGGTTTTAATGAAATAATTAGATTTAAATTAATGATGAATCAGATAAATATTTTTCCTAAAAATAGTTTTGAAATACAAAAAAATATAAATGCGGACAATATGATTTGAGATTTATCGGTATTGATACAGTTTCTCTTATAAAACATATTTTCCAAAATTGATTATTTGGTAATGAAAATGATATTTAGTATTCGAAATAAAAGTTTATTAAAGATAAAAAAATGCAAATTAATTTCACTCCCCCTTTGAAAAGGTGTATCATAATTATAGTATATGGTTAAAAAAAGATAATATAAATGGTTACATTACAATTATCATTCCAATACATTGTTTAACATATTAAAATCTATTAAAGGGTAATGATTTTTTAGAACTACCAAAAAGAAGTTATTGAAATCTGATAAATTGTAAAATAATATCACTGTTAAGTGTGAAATACCTAAGAAGGTGATGTTTAATTTATATGGATATTGAATTAGTGTGATGTTCATGGTTTTTACTAAAGCTATGAAAGTAGTGTTATCACATAATATTTTATTATTAGTAAATATCATGAAATAATATGTGAGTGTGTGTTGTGTCCACAACAGTTGAGCACAACTTCTAGCAACTATATATTCAGCATCTGCTGTGGAGATTGTTAAAGAATAGAGGTTCATAAATAAACAAGAAAATAATTAATATCCAATGGAATGAAATGTTATGGATGTTATTTTCCAATCCATTATTAATCCACTAATGTCATCATCAACATGTATTTTAAAAATAAAATCATTTCCAAAAGAATATAAAATTCCATTGTCCAAATTCCCTTGGAGTATCAAAAAATTCACTTCACGGCATTTAAATGAGATTATTTTGTATTATATTGTTATCATTAACATATGCATACTAAAAAAATTATTAATGGATGACTAGATGTTATGTATAATATAATTCATATCATAACTCTAAATGATGAATGATCTAATAGTTTTCAATATTCATCAAGATCAATAGTATTTGACGTAAAGGTTTGAGTGCATAAAATTTTAGTGTTGTCAAATCCATAATATTAATAAAAAATTAAATATAAATATATTGAGATATATTAGTTCCTTCTAGATTTGTGGAAATTTGAAACCCATGAAAAATTGCTATGTCACCTATCATACACATTTTAAACTCACATTTCAGGATATTCACAATAGAATTAGTTAAGGAATGTTGAGTTGATCCTAACATAATGTCGTCAACATTAATTTGGAAAATAAATGTTTTTTTTCTTATTATTCTTTATAAAATGGGTTAGATCATTAGTTCCCTCACCATAATTTGTTTTAACAAACATCCTGCAATTCAATCATACTAGGATGTAAGGGATTTTTTAAATACCATATAAAACATTGGTTTGATTAAATGCATGGTCAAATGTTTTGTTTCTTTAAAATGAAAACGTTTTTAATCAAAATCATAATCATGAACATATCTGTTAAAAAATAACACCTCACATACATTTTAAAATTAATGAAATTATATAATTTTGAAAAGGATAATAGAATTTGAATCGATTCAATTTATATTATAGGACTATAGGTCACTTCATATTCTATTCCTTCTTCTTTATTATATATATTAGTAACTAATCATGCATTATTTCTTACTATTAATCCATTTTCATCACAATAATTTTTGAAGAACCACATTACTCCAATTAGTGATGTTTTTAAGCTATTTAAAACAAGGTCAGGACATTGTTCCTTTTAATATTATCTATTTAATCTTAATTAACTTCAATTACTTCACCATCACTAAATCATCATATGTACTTTTATGTTATAAATTGGGAAAAATGTCTTGATTTTATAATTCATTTAATAAACAAATTATACTGATTACTGGTTTATGTACATCCATAATGATACTATAAATAGAATGATTCTTAAGAAACAACTATCATTTTTTTGTAAAATTTGTTCATCAATATAGGGTAGAAAGTATTATATGGAAAATAATTCCGAATAATTTTCTATAGTATTTTTTGGATTAGAAGATTCATCCATCAAAGGTTGATAATCAGTATTAGAAAAAAATATATATATATGTTGGTGTTTTTAAAATATAAATGGATCCATTTCATCAAACATAACAATTATTGATTCCAAAACAGTAAAATAATGTTTATTAAAAACTATATAATCCATAGAATTTGTGGACTATCCTATGGAAATTAATTCATTGGATTTGGGTTAATTTTTTATATTATTTTTTGTATTAAAAAAGAATACATTTCATCCAAATACTCTGATGTATGAAATTTTTTGATTTCAACCTCTACATAACTCATATGATGTTAAATTATGAAATTTCATTTTGAATCTCAATTTATAGAATAACAAGAATTTCATATATATTCATCCATATGTTTTAAGAAAATGAGTATTCCTTCATCATGGTTTGTATTATTTCTTGATGAATTTGTTTTTATCTTTCAATGACACCATTTCAGATTTTATTCTATTGAAAAATTCTTATACTCATATTCATTAGTCTTAGGACTTTAGTTTTTATCTAAAACAATTTTCTAAGAAGTTGCATTTTGATGATCTTATGATAGATTATCCTTCTCAAAATTAATGTCCTCAACGTTGTTTTAAATTGAAACTATGTCAAAAGAATTATAATGAACATTATTAGAAGATTTAACACTTATTTTCTTAAAATATTATTTCTATAATTTTCCTTATGAATTTTCTTCTTGATCAGGCTATTTTTATTCTCAAATAACATGGGAAATCTAGAAGCTTATTTAAAATAAGGTAATTTATTATTCTCTACTGAGATGGACTATTCATTAAAAGATTCATAAATTTCATCACTTGGATAAATAGTACATAATGAAATAATTATTAAAGAATCATCACTGTGTCCCATAGTCATATGAAATGTATTCTCTATAGGCATTTTAGTCACAAGACCAATATTCGTTGGAAAAAAAGAGTATGTATATGATGATTCATTAGATAATTATCCACCACTTCCACTCCATGAAACATTTAACTTCCTGAATTTCTATTTTAGGCTAATAAAATAATTTCTTATTTATATTAGAATCAAAATAATTATTTTCTATTCTATTCAACTATGGAAAAACTTGTCTCTTATATCCTACTTTCATCAATTCCTAACACGTAATTTCAGATTCATTATTATCATTCATATATGTCATCTCCTATTTTTACTGAAAATCCTCATGACAATACACGTGTTCATATTTATTAATAAATTGGATAATTCATTATATGAATGTTTAGATTCAATTGAGTCTAACTGAAAAACAACTTTCATAGCTAATGTTGTCTTAGAAACATTCTCATGAGTCTTAGAATTATTTTGATTCTAAGTAGTGGTAAAATAATGAATTCCTTTTATAATATTAATATTATCAACATATATCTTCAATATTTTAACATTTTACAAGAGAGCCTGAAATAAATAATCAAGATAAACATTTTAATATTTTCTAGATTCACCTATATAAGCTCTTTTTTATTCTCATTCATTCGTCATGATGTCAATAATCCTTCTGAGATGAATTTCATTATTTCATCATTTTACATCCATTAAATGTTGGTTTTTAACTATTTTACTAAATCGTTGATTGTATTTCATGATTGGTTATCCGTAAGGAAAAAAAGCCACAATAATCACCTATATTAATATCACTTCTAGTTACAATTTCATTCGATTTTCCAAAATGTTTCACATAAGGTTTCTTCCCAATACATTTGACTACCCCACAAGATGATATTTTACTGTGTATATTCCTAGACATAGAACATAGTAATTTATTATGTACCTTGTAATTTAATTGATATTCTTTCATTTCATAGTTGGTAAATGTTTTAAATTCCTTTTCTGGAATATTGTAATCACCCGTATGAAAAAAAGTTGTCAAATCTTGTTTTAATAAAAAATATCATTATTAAATCCCTTGAATAATCTCAATTATTACCATCTAAAATTAGTAGTCTTTATAAATTTATATATTCAATATATCCAAAATTCATTCCCTCCATCATTCAATACAAATCATTTCCACTCCATGCATTAGTGTAGTATGTATTTATAAAAAAAAATATTAATGAAAATAATCATACATGTGAGAGATAAAAAGTAAGATAAATTAAGGGGAATTATATATTAATACAAATATGTATAGTATTATTTCAGTGATGTCATTTTATCCCAATTTAGGATTGAAATGTAAGCTGTAGATGAGATAATTACAAGAGGGGTGGATTTTATGCCTAAAAATAATTATTTTTTATCCTTAAAATTTTTTTTAACAATGTTAAATTACTGAAAGCCTCATTTATAATGTTTTGTAAATAATTTTTTTTAAAAAAAATAAGTGATATTAGATATGAACACATATAATTTTTTGTAATATTCTACCTTAATGTGTATAAAATATTATATATTAGTGTTTGTATGTGAATATGAATGTATAAAAAAATGACTTTTTTTCAATAACTAAATAAAATGTAAATTTAACAATAATTTAATATGTAATAAAACTATAAAGAAATATTTTGAATCAGTGAAAATGGTATCCAACAAACTTGAAAAAATGTCTCTTTATTAATACATTCATGAATGTATATCTTACAAACGATAGGTTAAGCCCTTGATACGAATATTGGAATATGTCTTTCCATCACTCTAACCATTTGATTAAGTAGGTAATCATCACTTCTATTTTATTATCTATTGAAGTCATTGATTTTAGATATCACTAATCAGAATAAACATAATGAAATAAAATCATTAAAGAATATATCTATTTGGATAACATGTTCTCAACATGAATACTACATAGCTTTTGCACAATGAAGATCGGGCAGAGAACTCGTAGCATGTCAACACATGTTGGAGTTCCACATGAATGTTTTAAATGATTTAAAATGGATAGGTATATATAATAAAATACTCTAATAGTCAAACTTTTTTCCAAATGTCATTTTTTGGTGATTTTGAAGGGACCTAAAAAGGAGGAATTAATACAATGGTTTTTTTGTAACAGATTTGATGACATTGTTTTATATATCAAACTATGAGAATCATTATGATGAAATTATTTTATATAAAAAACTTTATAGACATTATCATATTTAGGGTTTGATTAAATGAAATGATTCATTATGAAAATACATTAAATACATGAAAAAAATAATTAGATAATGAAAATAATTAAAGTTGGATTCTGAATTCTATTGAAAATAGAACATGATTTATGAGGAAATCGATGTCTGATTTCAAGAAAAATTGGTCTCTAATTTCATATAATATCAGAGTTTTATTTCAGAGGAAACCAGATTCAGGTTTTAATTGAAATTAGAGTCTTATTTTAGAGGAAATTAGAGTCTTATTTCATAATAATTTTGAGTACAATTTCAAAAGATATGGGATTCATATTTCAAAAGAAATCAGTGTCTAATTTCAGATGAAATTGGAGTCTGATTTCAGAATAAATTGGAGTCCCACTTTGGAAGAAATAAGAGTTCTATTTTAGATAAATTTGGAGACTTATTTCTGAGGAAGTTGGAGTTGAATTTCATGAGAAATTGGTGTCTGTTTTCTAAGGATATCTGTGTTCTTACAGAAAATATGGCCTTACAGGAAATCAATAGAATTGTTTTTGAAATCATTAGATAAGACTTTCAAGATAAGAGGTAAGGTATAATATTTTATAATATAATCATATATAATGAAATAAATTCTACCTTTATGAGAATGTTTTGTGATTTTCAAAACATAAAGGAATGTAAATGTATTAATGAAATTAATTGACTTAACAATATAAATGAAATAAGATATATGTTCATAATACATACCATAATTTGAGGAGTGAGGGAGATATGTTATCAAATTCTATGTTGTTTGATGCTATTATGGTTTCCATGAATATGATATTAGATGATTAACAATTACTCACATAAAACTAAATTAATTGTGTGAATTTTTTTATCATGGGGCTATGTGATGAAGAAATATCATTCACTGTTTTTATATATAGTGGTGAAATAATTTTTAAAATTTTTAATTTATTGTAAATAGGTTTTAATTATTTGGATGATGAATATGGTTGTTCATCGGTATCTAAGGGATAACAACCATGGATACAACCCATTTATCCATATTTTTTCATGTTGACTAATGAAAATTTTTATACAAAATATTGTTCATACTATGAATTAATTTTCCTATTATATTTATTATATAAAATGATAATTATGATTACATGGATAGAGATTTTGATTCTAATGAATAGAATATATCGATTATATTTTGTAAATAGTTGGAAAATAATGTTATATGTGGACATATATAATTAATATTGTAATGGAAAAATAATTGGTTGTGGGAAACATAATTATAATAAAACCTTACACATGAGTCATCATGAATATATAACTATCATGAAATTATATGTATGGTATAATTTCACCCAATTAATATATATTTTCAATGGATGTTCATAGTAGGTGAGAGGATCAGGTGATGGCGCAAATACATATTTTGGTGTTAATTTTTTTTTCCTGATGTTTCATTAAGATCAAAGATATCAATGGTCATTCTAGGAGGGGGCATCCTCTTAATATATTAATATATGACATTATAATATTGTATAATTTTATATATATTCAGATAAAAAATTTAATATATATATCTAAATGATTTAATTTCTATATAATTTTTTTTACAGATGATGATTTTGTATTTTTATATCAGTTTGTATTAATTTTTATTCATCTAAAAACGACTATATATTCTCCCCAATAAGTACATTACACCCTCACTGATATTCTATAACATTTTTCATATATATAGGTTCACAAAATACCATTTTATACCTAGAATATTATTTTTTTTGTTGGTAGGAAATGATTCCAAATTACACCCTATATGTTATATAATGATTAGTTGGTTTAATTAGTAACCCTTAATTATTATTACATGACACTGTATCCACAATACTCCCACTTTGATACCATTTTTATCAATTTATAAATTCCGTTAATTCTTATATGTTTCATCACCCACAATTAATTTCATACTTCAACCTAATTAAAAAACCCATTTAATTATATGATCATGATGTGCATAGATTCATGTCATGATATGAGACTTTTACTATCTACATGAATCCACAATTTTCACCATTTAATTAATAGATTAAATTCCTTATTGTTTCCACATAAGTGTTAATTATTAAAATAATGCAAAGGAAAAATGGATTACTTCCATATATCATATACATTATTAGATGAAAATTATAAGGTTCAAATTCCCCTATTAATTCCACCTCTTCACCACTAAATTTAACAGCCTATGAAATCAATCATATTGATAGAACAACCTACTTATCAACATAATTTTTTCTATACATTCATCTCATATTATATTTTAAAAAATTATTTCATGAAATTTATTTTGTGTTTCACAATGTATGACATCATATCAATTATATTTTAAATATATATATAATTACATTCATAAAAAATTTAAAATTTACTTAGATAATATATATATATCTGGATACATTAAACAAATGTGTGATCATATGCATCATATTTGCTGTAAAATTATTTCAAAATAACAAGTTAACAAATTTAATCACTACATTCAATCTTCAAACATCTTGATGAAAATGATTGTAAAATGGGATAAATTTTGACCTCCAACAATAGTATGTATACTAACAAATGGGAATGTCATATTTATAAAATAAATATAAATATTACCATATTATATATTTTATAGGAATTTCATATAAAAACAAAGAAGATAGTATTTTCGTCGTATTTATTAAAAAATATAATAGAGAATATCCACCTACAGATTAAAAAATAGATGACTATGTTGTATATTGATCCACCAAATTGATAAGAAGATGAGATGACTCGCCCTTAAAATATCATAATATTAAGTGTTAAAAATACAGTGATGACCATAAAATCCTCAAGCTTATCAAAATCAATATACATAATTTCTTACTAATATTTTGGGATGTAATATCAAATAATAGATAAATGAAAACCATTTAATAGTTCAATTTCTTAAAAATTCACAAATGGAAAATATCATCTTCATGGAATTTTAATGAAATGTATCAACATTTGAATGATTACACATATTATATCTTATTTAAATCATATTATTCGTGTTATATATAGAAAATTAATCTTGTCATTAAATTTTTGAATATTTAACATTTCTTGTTTTATATATGATATGTTATATTACACAAATGATTATTATTATTCTTGTAATATTAGTAAAATTATATGGAACATCCTATGATTCAAATATTTTTGTTTTTCTATTAAATAAATATTTGTGTCTTATAATTATTCAAAAACACTAAAGCAATGATTATATAACCATTTTAAAATAATTTTATCATATTTACAATATCATTAAGACAACTTATATGTTATATTGAAATACTATATATTAAAATTCTTCAATATATGAAATTTGGTTTTTAATAATCATAGAAACACTTAATTTTTAGAAGATATTTTGAAATAATGTAACGTTTAATTTTTTTTATTCTCTATTAAAGTTAACATATATAATTTTTAGAATATAAATTATAATAAATTACTAAATATTTGATACATGTGTAATGAAAACATCATAGTATGTATTTAAATATTTTTTATAAAAATATATATTTTGTGAATTGTGTAACATAAATATTTTAGAAAATAATTTTTCTAATTAAAATATTATCATATCGTTAGAATGAAATAGATTTTTATCAAGAAATTTATGTATAAATATATCTATATAAATTATATCATCTTCTAAAATAATGTAATATCATTTTAGTACATGAGTTGTATTTTATTATCAGTTATTATTTTGGATTTGTAATATGTATTAATTTAAATATAAAAACAATATTTTTTAAATACTCAAATATATTAAATAATGAAAAAAAAAATTTCTCACCTAATTTATTTTTTTAATGTTTTCAAGTTTCATTTATGTTAAATAATAAATTTCTATTATTAATTTTTATCTAAGTGAAATTAATTCATTATATAATAATAAAATGTGGGATGAATTTTCATAATTTTTAAATACGTATAGACCTTATGGGTGTGATATATTTTTTGTCATACAAAAAATTATCACCATTCATTAATATCTATCATCATATGACATTTCTAAAATTCAGTTCATTATAGTAATATAAAATTCATTCCAAATATGAGTGGGATTATGATCCGGAAATATAATTGAGCATGAATACCCATACGTGGCACACACATAAATTTTGATAAATATAAATATATTATAAATTACACATCCTTTTAAAATATAATATCAACCAAAACCATGGAAATTTATTTTTATTATAAAACTATTATATTTGAAAAACAATTACAAATAAAATCTATACCCCCAATGTGATTGTTTATTATTATTTTCCATTCGTATTTAAATTTTTTACATACCGTCATTTCACCAAATAGAATTAATATAATGGATAATGTAAAATATATATTATTATAGTTATTATAATAAATTAATATTAATTATTAACCCGTACATGACTCCACTATAAAAATGCATGCTATAATAATGCATTTTTAATGTTTGTCGCATTAATGATGCAATGTATTTAGTTTCAATGCCCCAAATATCATGGTTGGTATATAGGATGGATTGGGGAATAAATATATAATATGTCCAAATTTTGTGTTTTTAAACAATAAATCATTTATTTACCTCCTTTAAATTTTTTGTAAAATGAAATTTGTTTCCATATGTATGCAGGGACTAAAACCTCCATGTCAAATACATATCATTTCCATTATTTCTTATAAAAATGATGAAATAAATGATTTTTATATATAATAATGATCTTTTAATATCCCCTAATATTCTATTATTTTTTATATAATTTTAAAATAATCAAAACCATGGTCATCTTGTAAACAGAATAATGTAACAGTTGAAAAAACATCATTAGTTATCCAACAAGAGAAGAATATATTTTGTTAATGAAAAAATTATTATATTAAATTTTCTATCAGATAATAATTATTGATATAGAATGATACTTTTATAGTTATTTAAGAACCTAATTTAAAAATATATTATGTTAATATGAAGAATTAATTGTGAACTAATGGTATTGTAAAATCCATAATACCCTCATTGCATTCCGATTGTGACTTTTATTTACCATTATCTCATTATTATAATGTTATTCACGTATAAATAATTATTTTTTTAAAATTCTAAATAAAAATAAACCTGAATTTATATCATTTCCCGTTATCACGTGACACATGATTTACATTTCTGAAAAATTTCCCACATTAAAAAAACATAATTTTATAGGAATTTAAAAATTTTAATTCACAAAAACCCTCAACTATGATTTTTAAATAATAAATTCAATTTCAAAATAATTATAAATTTTATAGGAACCAATCGGCTTCAATTTTGGTCTTAATGAAATATTGTTACATAATTTCCTTAAAATATCCATTTCTTATGTCAAAAAAATCATCAATGCGGTCCTTCTTTTTATTTATTTGAAACATGTAATTTATTTTTCTATTATTAAAATACAATATCAACCATATATTATCATTTAGATATTAATATCTAATAAAATTTAATTATTTAATATATTTTTAAGCATTATATTATATCATTTAATATTCTTGGAGACTTATTCATGAAACATAATTCTTTATCATTGGTTTTTTCTATTATAATAAATTTTTATTGGTAATTTTAAATATAATTCAATAAGAAAAATGATTTTAAATTTTTTTATTGGTGGAAAAAACCATGTATCCTTTGAATGGAATGGGAAATGTTTCCACTTAATGAGATGTAATTTTTAAAGGTATTTTTGAATGCCAGATATGGAGCTTATGTATTTAGCCTACACAATAGTATTCTGTTAAAAAGGAAGATAGAATTTACATTTACATAGGATTTAATGATATAAGTATTTGAAATATAAACAATTTATTCATGATCATGTATACTATTTTTACATGTATTTTCATTTTCTTATTTCATTAATCCATTTATATGATCATTCTCAATATTATTATAGTTATTCCACCCATGTCATTCACTTATATCATGTTTAAACCCTTGCTGGGATTTCTGGAACACCCTTTAACTTATGTATATCCATGTGAATACTTTTTAAATCGTTGGAGGACCTATGGGAAATTGTATTACTGTATGGTTTTTAAATAAAAAAATATTCTTTGATTTAGGATATTGAATTTGTTTCAAATCATCAACCGAATATATACCCTACATCAGTGGTTAATTTTTTCGATGTGAAATTTAATGAATGATGTGATTATGTTTTTTCTCACTATAATTTAGACATGATAAAGGTCTATTTATTTTAATATATTGGTATTATAGAAAATTATTTAAATCTATAATGATTAGAGAAATTATAATATATAGTGTAAAAATATTTGTATGGTTTATATAGTGTGTTATTATATTTCAAAGAATCCTTCTATTAATACAATATATTGACATGAATTTGGAAGAGACTCATCTTTGGGTAATATCCAATAAAATAAAACCTATTTCATATCATGTAACATTCTTGTCTCATAATTAACGTTCATAGAAATAAAATATACTGATGTTGTGTGATATAATAATTTTCCTACAAAAATATTATAAACCATATCAATTTATTCACATATTTGGTAAATAAATATATATGTATAATTCTTAATGTGTTCATACATATTTATAATATAAAATTTAATTCCAATCAATATTAATTTAATGCTAAATAGTATATCATACCATTCCCCATAGTTCTCTTGATATTTCATCATTTAAAAACATTAAGGATTCAATTATTTGTGCCCTTATATTAGACAATATAGAGGAAGAATGATTCAAACCATACCGAATAAATCATAAAATATATTTGAATTAGGAGTTCCTTATACATAATAAAACTATATATTATGTTTCTCAATGATGTTCATTAAAGGGTTTTTAATATTTGAGTAATTAATCATTTTAGTGAGCCTCACATCAATTTTAATAATTGTAGAACAATTGTTAACTATCAGGAGACCTAATAGGACACCATAAATTTAAATTGCAGATAAACCACTAGGTAGGTCCCTATATATCCATATAATATTTTTCTATGTTACCTTATTGATAAAACACATTATATATTCATTTTCATGCAATAAGGATCTCTTATTGTTTATTATATTCCTATGGACATTTTTTGAAAGTAGTTAGGATTCCATCTATCCAAATCAATGGATAGAAATTTATTCACTTATAAAATATAAAAAAGGAGAGAATTTATAAGCAATATTTCCTATAAAATATTATTATAAACATCAATGAATTAAAATTCAATCCAATAGCACTGAAAGGGACCATATTACTATCATATATGAAATAATGAGAAATAGTACTGAAAAATAATAAAAATGATATTTTGGTGATCTAAAATGACTAATATGTAATGTTTTAATAATCTTGAATAGATTACGTGACACATTAATGTTTTTAATACTCTAAAAAATTTATCCTTACTAGATAACTCACAAATAAATTTTTACCAGAATTAAAATAAAATCCAAAAATAATATATTGATTTCTACTAATGCATAGATTCCCACTAATGTAACAAATTATATTTTATAGTTATGAACATATATATATATATATATATATTAGAAATATATATTTTTTATCTTTAAAATTAATTCATAATTATTTAAAAAAAATATGTCATCTAACATGATCCCTAAATATCTTATTTTATGATTCTGATCCACATAGTCAAATAATTATATTTCAATTTTTATGTGTTTTATAATATTTTAAACTCTATAATATAGGATTTTAATATAATTTAGGTATAATATGTGAACACAAAGTTTTTCAATAAACATTTATATGATTTTTTTACAGTATAATCATAAATAAAATAGTACACAAATGGAAGTCCATTTTTTATAAACCATTATTAATCTTATAAAATAATAAGATAAATGAGATAAAAAATGGTAGAAAATAATACTTTATAGTAGATAAATTATTAATTATTTCATACATTATTTTCCATGTGGTACTGTTATTTATTTTTCTCATGTTATATGCATTACAATAATATATATCAATATAATTTCAAACTCAGTTCCATAACACTCTTCCAAAAAATTAGAAAATAATTAAAACACATGTATACTATTTTAGATTATTAATAATTGGTGAATATATCCTCTTTTTTGAATTATCTTTTTTTATTAGAGTAATTTTCGCATATATATATTGTATTGGATTCAAGTAAACAGTAATTTTAAAATATAGAACCATATATTTTTAGTTACACATATATAAACTCCTTATATAAATGTATATTTAACTAATATCGATAAGATTTGAGAGATTAAAAAAATTTATCAACTTATTTCACATAAAAATTGACACTCCATTATTCTCCTTAAAAGTGAAAATCTATAACAGATTATCATTAGGATTTACCACATAAATATTACACTAAAATGGATTCATTAAAATTAAAATAAATTCATTAATATATTATATATATATATATAATTTCCAATTTTATGTATTGTTTTTGAATAATAACCATATTTATTATTCACAATCAAACAAATTATTGCAAATAATAATTAAAAAACATGTGACTATGTTCATTTATGGAAATAATTTTATATTAATTTTTTTTGGTATTTAGTATAATTGAGTCAGATATCAGATGTTACGATCTTGGATTATGGACATGTCATCCACATCAAACAATACTGGATTCCCTGAACTGAAAACCACACTCATTACCCTAAACAATATTACTTCAATTAAAGGGATGTTTAGAGCCCTATGTTCTAGGGTAGAACAAACTCTGCAGATACAAATTTTTCATGACCCGTTTCCTGGGGACCATATCGTGACTACACCAAGCCCACCTTCAATAGGCTAGAAGCTGGAGACTACCATGAATGGTGTAATTCCCTAAAACATGGAAGGCATTTCATTTATAACCTATAAACACACACACAGGAAAGAACACTGCTATATGAAACATCAAATAAACAGTATAACAAAAGAGTTCTGAAAGTAAAATAGGCCAAAATAATAGACCAACTGGAAATTACATGATTTTGAATGAACAAGTACAACCAATGAAAAAGGTAAATAGCTCCTTGGTCATATTGTGAGGTTCCTACTAGAAAGGTAGGTACAGATCGCCTCCTCAGCACTCCCCACCTATCTATCTCCACTGTGTACCGACATGTCGTAAGGTCTACCTCCATGTATCGTCCTGACCTGGAACTCTCGTCCTTAGTAAACGATGTCTTTCTTCTTCACTAAAAAAATGAAGTGCAGGCATAGCATTTGCATGGGTGAGTATAACGATACCCAGTTGGAACCCCAACACCCTCTAGGTCTCACAAAATCCATCAAGTATAATAAAAAAGTATGAAATCAATGGATAACCATAATTAGGTATATTACCATACATATGCCTATGTTATAAGGTAATCCATCTAAATCCCTAGAAAAACACAAAGGAACTAACTCAGCTCATACCAAGATTTATTCTTGTGTAGTAGTAACAAGTTACAAAATGAACCCCCGCCTATGGGAGAACATCTCCTCTATCAAGTACAATGGGCCTTCCTCATCACATAGAGGCGCTTCTCACTAACCCTAGACAACTAATGTAATCCTATTATAGAGTATCGTGGGTATTATCGTCACATAGTGGTACTCACCATCGTAGGTATGCCATGTCACAAAGAGGCGCTCCACCTCAAGGCCTGCTGAGGTACCCTTCATGTCGAGTTCTGTGGGTTTTCAACGTCACTACAACGTTCCCCATAGTTGGTCTTCTACGTCACCAAGGTGCTCCCCACAAGGACAATTGAGTAACTCTGAGTCGAAACGTTCAGTAGTCGTCATGTCTAATCCTGCTACTAGGTTCTCACACAATTCTCGCTCCTCTCCGGGAGGATCCGCTTCACAAACTACTAGTCAACACTCCAACTACCACGATGTCTGACAAAGATGTAACTCAAGGGTCTGCCACGTCATAGGGATCTCAACGTAATATATGGAGAATCAATGAAAAACTAGGTTTGTGAGTTATTAGCCTTTTAGTCCTAAGGGCCTGGTTGGATTCGTGCTCGATCCAACCTGACCATTCCCCATCTCAATACAAAACTAAGTAGAATATTTTCAAACGGACCATGTTGCTTTACAATTTCCAGTTCTGATTACGGTTCCTTGAAATGATGATCGGTGAGATAATAATGGGTACGAGAAGGTAAAAAGTCATTGAAGTGGGACTGGTTCCACTCAGACCAAGCTAGATCTGCTGGGTATGGCCCGACCCGCAGTGTGGTATGTCCTGCAAGGGCTCCGAGGTTGGCGGACCGGCTGTGAGGGCGTGGACCTACATCCAAGGTAGCGGACCAACCGCGAGGGCATGGACCAGTGGCGAAGGTGGCATACTAACTGTGGGTCGGTAGTTTGGCCCCAGGTCATAGGACTTGCCGCAGTGCGGTGGCGGTTAGGTCAGAAGGGCAGAGCAGCTCAGCTCGATAGCATGGCTCAGCTAGAACAATGGTGTGGCTCGGCGGAAGTTGGCACGTCCTGGATCTGTGGCACAGTTCGATAGATAGTTGTGTGGCTCAGATCAGATGGAGGAATGTCTTGGCAGACGGTAGCGTGGATCAGCTCGGACTGCGGGTCGGTCGGGGTGGTGCGACAAGGTTGCGGGTCGGCCGGGGCAGAGCAGAGAGGCCATGGGGGGCAGCGTCATTGCCTCCTTCATCTTCCTCCATTCCTAAAAGCACAGAAGTGATGAATGATGGAGGGGTCAATGTGTGTTTGTTTGGCCCACACCATCTGTGTTTAGAGTGGTAGCAAGAGGTTCAAAAACAATGATTCATGATCATGAATCCATAATCGTTCGTAATGTTTTTGCCAACCAGTATAAAAATATAAAGGATTACATGGAAAGTGATAAACATTTATGTATAAACCCCTACCTTTATATCTTGATTAATTGATATAAGAAGGTATTACGGTCATCTATTGGCCATAGATGAGGATGTCCCACATCGGATGAAGTCCCAAGGAAGAAGGTCGAAGGTGGATGATGTTCTTCGTTGGTGGAGCATTCTTCGTTGGAGATTTTTCTCCCAAGTTTTCCCAATCATCCTTTGCCAACAAATGAATAGGTTTCCCAAAGTAATATATTGATATATCTAATATGTCATTGAGATAATATTCAAAAATGAATTAATTAATTAAAGGAGAGTTGGGATAATAAATATATGTGTGTGGGCACAATTAATATTGAGAAAGTCAAGAGGCTCCTCCACATTAATGATGGAGGTTGAGATGTTTTCCTCCATAATGAGGGGTGTTCAAGGGGTTTAGGCCTCTGGTATTCTCCACAATGATAACCTCTCATGGGAGGTTAGATTCTATTAGTTTCAACAACCATAACCATCAATGGTAGGTTATGGTCTGGTGGACCCCACACCTAAACTCCCACTTTGTGTTTTTAATAAACAAAATAAAATAAAACATGTGATTTTTCTATTTTATTATTTCCATGTAAAACTCAAAAAAAATTTAGCATTCACCCTTGACCAATAGCTATCAAGGTTAATTTTACCATAAGATAATTTTGGCTCTCAGAGTTCAACAGTGCCCTATGATTTCAATTTTGTGCACTTGTTCAAAAGGTAGAAAAACCCACCCGTGCATTTACTGAACGTACCCGAAATAATGTTTAGAAATTCATTCCATGCACTCTGGGCCTTAGAATCACATGCGATCAATTTTCACAGACTTGTAAAATTTACAATTATATTAAAAAAATTCATTGAAATTCCTGTTCTTTGCACAAATAAATTTTTTTTTGATGAAAATCCAACATTATTAACCTCTACGGATTGAATTTTTTTTATTCTAAAAACCATGTTTTCCTAACCTATTTTCTAAAATCTTTTAATATAATGTGAAAAATAGATTTCTTCCCAATTTTTGTCTTTTTAATATAAAATGGTTTTAAAAGGAATATTATTATTGTTTTCTAGTAGTGGAACAATTCTATCCTTTTTATGGTGAAAAATGAATGCTCGACATTAAATATTTAACTGCAATAACCATCATTAACAATTAATTGATGGTTTTAAATGTTATTTTTTAAAGATTTATTTTATTAACATATGAAAAGAAATTAATTTAATGTGGGTGTACTAGAAAAAGGTATTCAGATATTTTTTTAAAAAAAATTTTATAAAATTCTTATAATGATTACCTTTATTTGTTATCAATGTTATTTTCAATTGATAATTATTTCAAAATGATAATTATTAAAAAGTATTTTTTGAAATAAGATAAGATACATTCCTATATACATGTTTTAAATGATTTTTCATTATAACTATATATATTTTCCAAGTGTTTATAATGATAATGTTTTGGAGAATGTAATATAATTTAAAAAAAGTATTTTCAATAAAAATTTAAATTCAATGTTATCTTTGAAAAAACTTCTCTATATGAGATGATATTATTGCATGTTATTTTTTATTTTATTTTTATATTACACAATGAAACCATTCTTATTTTATCCTTAAATGGATTTATGATTAATATTACATTTTTTATGAATCATTTCTCTCTATCAAGGGTTATACCATACAATAACTATTATGAAACATTATTATGTTCACATTATATTATATGATGAAATGATAATGCAACATCAATAATTTACATAGGTTATGATATATTGAAATTTTTAAAATACCCATTACATTTAATTGGGTATGATGTGATGTTATGAAACACATATTTTTTATGGGCCGTGATATGATGAGGGATTTATTAGCATATGGAAAATTAATGTATGTTTTCATTATGTGAATATATGAATATATATATATATCCATACAATGTATTTGGAATATATAAATATATACCTCATAATATATATTTAGGGGAGGAATGAATAGTTAACTTGATTAACATATATATAAAAGGAATGAGGAATGAACTCGGTTCAGTAATACACTGATGGAATGAATAATGAACTCGATTTGATAATAAAAGGATGGAATGAGTGGTTATCTTGGACAAGAAATACAAGGTTGGAATGGGAAGTGAAACCAGTTCCTTCAAAAGGGTCTTGAATGAGGAGAGAATGTATTTTAGTTGTACATGGATGAAAAAAAGAGTGAATGAGGTTTAGTATTTCATTTTTGGAAGTGGAGGTGAATCTCGTTCAATAATATGGGGACATGAATGTTGTGTCAGCCAAGTTCAGTAAAGGAAATTGCCCACATGGACAGTCTTGAGAGTCAAACATGATTACTAATTAGGATTTTTGAGTGAAAACATTCCACTGATATGGCCTTTTCATTATTCCTTGACTAATATAGAAATGGTTTTATATGATTTTTATTCCACAATCACATGTAATAGGGTAATGTTGTGTTATCATTGATTACGGTCTTGATTTCATTAGGATTCATATTTTATGAAGAAATAATATTACTTTTATGAATCTTGATTGTGATCATTGGTATTTAGGGTATGATGTTCAAATGTTAATATCATGTTCTCATACCATTAGGCTCATTTTATACTTAAATATCTCCCTAGATTACACATAATGATCATAAGAGATCCCCCATTTCTTATATTTTCTATCCACTAGTATGGTTGATTATTTGAATATATATTAAAAAATATTTTATCCATAAGGTGGAACATGGACATATTTCCTCATGTTATAATATAATATTTCCTTGTTTATGAAGACACTAGACTATTATTATCCTTTATCACGTATTATTGTAATTTGATGAATATTAATCTAAAATGATGTAACGTATATCAATGTGAATCTTGGGTCTCCATAACTGGTATCAATATAAAGGTTTAGTCATACATTAGTAAATCATGATTAGAAGATATTTATGATATATTTAGGGATATTTATTTGGATTTTTCTATGGATGTCTCCATGAATAATATTGAGGTGTTAGAGTATTAAATGTATTGTATGTGCTTTAGGAATCTGAAAAATATGTTTCAAAATTATGTGGTATTATAATATGACAAGTGTTTCTCACCCTATGCATTAATATTTTTGTCAACATAGGGAACTTGAAGGAAATTTTTAATCATTGAATTAATCTAATATTTAATGAATGTGAATTATTAAAATCATATTCCTATGTAGAAATATCATAAATAGAATCTGGATGGTGGTATAAGTATTTCTCAAATTACTTAAGATATGTGGACCATAAATGAAATGTGAAAAGAATGTGATGTTATAATAGTATTGTTTACATTAAAAATAGGAAGAGTGATTATATTGATGATTAGGAACCTTCAGACATGATTCATAATTCATATTATAGTAAATTAGTATTATGGAATATGATGATAGACCACGAGTATTGGTTTATAATTGATGTCATATTATTTAATGGTATGTGTCTTTGAATTAAATGATTCTCTTGTAAAAATCATTAAATTGATACATATTTATAGTATAATGTATTAAATTTGGATTGAAAAGCTCATACCGAGGAGTTTTAAATGCTAATTAATGTGATTTAACAACAAAATGATATTGATGGGACGCACAAGACTAAGGGAATAATTTACAATAATAAATTTCTTATGTTATCATAATAATTTATGAATAATGATATGATTGATATAAATAAATATATTGTATAATATTAATTACATTTGAACTCAATAAATATTTATTGGAAATTATTTTATTCTATTATTGATGAAGATTAACACATTTTCAGATTTAAGTAATAAATAAAAAACAATTTTTTAATAATTAAACCTGAATGTTTTCGACAATGATATATGGTAAGACATGTTATTAAAATATCTCAAGGTAATACATGATGAAATAATTCACATGTTTGGTATATTAAAAAATCCATATTTTAATATATTTGGGATCTATGTAATTTTTTTTAAAAAAAATTTAGTAGACTTATTTAAGTTATTTTGTACATATATCATTTTGGATGTGTATTATGAATGACCATTTAGGGAATGTTTTTTGATAAATTTTCGATGAATTTTATTGATTAATGTATTTTCATACAATATGAGGATGTATAAATATTGGGTAACATATACTAACCTATTTATTATAATAAATAAAGGCATATTGATTCATCTTTAATTATATTTATAAATATCATGATCTTATAATGCTTTAGGAATGTCAAATAAATTTACTTTTCATAGAATAAGAGATGATGGGAAATTCATCCCGAAACAATAATGTGTAATGTTCTTCAGAAATCATGTATGAATATATTCTCCATAAAATTGTTAAACATTTGGAAGAAAAGTGAATTGAAATAAAATGTTCTTCAATTATGATATGTTTTTATTATATCAATGACATCATTAAGGCTTCATTAGTTTATGGTTTTTTGATTATATAGTTTCTATAGAACACCCACATTATTTTAATCAGTAATCATTATCAATACCTATAATTATATATTTTTCTCTTCTGTGCTGCAGTTTTTAATTTACACCAATGTTCTCCTTTGTAGAAACCTATTTATGAGTTACTTTTGTTAACAAATATGTTTCTATAAATTCTTTTTTAATTCTTGTTTTAGTATACATTTTATTTTTGTTGGTTTATATGATTTAAACATTTATGTATTGAACTATTTATAACACGAGAAAATCTCATGGGAGACAATTATTATAAGTGGGGTGGAATTTCAGACCCAAATATTTTTTGAATTTTTTTGAATTAAATAATTTTTTATACATATTTAATTTATTGTAACATAGAATATATATTTATTTATATGAAATAACTATGTTCTGGATGAGTTATGGAAAAAAACATATTAAAATTTCCTTATAGAAAATAATTAGACAAGCATGGGGTACACAAAACACTATTTTTGGCTTTTGTTACGCAAAATATGGTGTCCCTTTAATAGCTTGTGTTACACAAAACGATGGGTTTTACCTAACTATAATATACTACTAATATTTTTGTTAAAATATTATTATCATTACCACCAATGCATTCTAGTGCATTTTAAGAATAACATTAACTAAATTGGGGAAAAAAATTATACATGTATATAATGTTAATCCCATGGGTATAATTTTTTTATAAACAAATGTATAAACTCTTTCAAAATAAATAAATTTCATTTATATGAAATCTAATTTTTTTATAAAAAAATAATCTATAAAAAGGTAATAATACAATTTGACGTAATTCATTCAATAAAATTTATATACTATTCAATTAGTATGTCTCATACTAATATAAAATTATATTTATCTATACTTTATGTATAAATAAAATTTTATAAATAGAAAAGATTTATATTTATAAAATGAATTTTTCAACATTTCTTGTAAAACCTATTTTAGATATAAATTCTGAATCATATATACTTTTCATTTGATAAAAAAAACATCATTTTTGATATCTAAAGAGAGTTATTTAATTTGGTTACTTTCTTATGAGATGATTCCTCTCTTATGAATAATGAGAAGTCATGAAATTTAAACCAAAATTATTTTTCATCTAATTTATTTATATTTTTAAATATTAAATTAAATCTATTTTAATTTATTATTAGATTATTTATAAATAAAACTATCCAATTTATTTCACGGAATCAAATTTCAGATTTAAAATTGATATAAATCATTTTTTTGGACATATATTGTTTAAAAATCCACCTTCATAAAAAATCAATGGGTTTATTTTAAATAAAATTCTTCCACGTATATAGTTATAATTTTGAAAAAGGGATCCCACATTTAGAATAAAAATTTAATTTAATATATAGTAAGGTCAACATAGCATTTTATAAAAAATATTAGAGAATGTAAATAAAATAAAAAACAATGATTAATGTAAAATGAGTTTAATCTGTGGTTAGACATTTATTTATCAGAGAAAATTTCAAATAAACATGATAAAATCACTTGGATATAAATATATCGATAATATACTCCATTTCATTGAATATTTAATAATATTTTTGGAAAATGACGTATGATGTTCCTCTCATTAATGTTTACCATTTAACATTTACATGAATCCCAATCCCATTAAACTGATATTATTACATAATTATATAAAATACATAGTATCGTTAATATATGGATGTATTCTTATTTAATTATGTATACCTTCACTTATAAACACATTCATAAAATGAGTAACAAAATTAAAGTTTTTGTGTATCCCATACTGCCACCTCAAAAAAAAACAACATCATTAGTTTTGAATTTACATTCTATCACGGTTGAAAATTATGATGGAAATTCTATTTTTTATATGATATAAGTAATATTTTTTTTGGAAATTATTATTCTATAATTATTAAATTCAACATAACTTCATTAAGTCCATTTATTGTGAATTTGATAAATTAATTTCTGGATGTGTGGACAATCACCTTCTCAGAGCAATGAGATTTGTTCAAAATTTACATGGAAGGTATTAACTATGGGTTTAATAAATTATAACATTTATACAAAATTTCAATTTTACTAGAATAATAATATATCCATACCTATATTTCATTGTAATTCATTCTTTCAAAATTGTAATAAATCAGAAATAATGTCCACGCTTACGTATGACATAACGTCTCCTTGGATGATGTATTCCATTTAATATTTTAATATTTTATAGACAATTATAAATATTTATATAATAAATATTTATGAATTTTAAATAATCTATAAAATAATATAAATCGATAAATATTTTTCAATTTAATAGGATCATGAATAACTTGTTAGATCATATACAAATTAGATATTACTTAAAACATGACATTAACTTGAAATTTTTAATAAAAGTGTAACATAAACTCATAATAAATTCATGTAAGGTATTATATATGGTAATATGGTTCTATGATGTATCTATAATAATCAAATACTTATAATACATTTTAATTTTTTATATATGGTGATTGTCAGGACATAAAGAAATGGTTTTTCTCATCTCACTTTTAGTACGTGCGACATATTCCTTATTCATGCCTGAATATTGTGTGTGGTGTATGTAATTCACATGAAATAATTATATGATTATTAAATATAAATTTACATGTACATACATTTCCATTTTATTATTTTATTCTGTAGGGTTTGTGGTTAAAAAAAACCAAATCAGGAAATTAATGTGGTCTCGATTTTCCTTCAATAAGAAACATGTCATGTTATAAATCTATATTTCTCAATGAGGTTCATAAGGTCTCTTTTACATGTTATATAATGAATATCCATTTTAAAATTATATTTTATTCTTTAATCCATATTAATATTTCTATACTATTATTATTCAATGAATCCAATGTGGTACCATATATTTGATAAAATCTCCTCATTTATTGGGATTGTTTATTATTATACATCCATTAATGAATTATTATGATCGGTTTCTCGAGAACACAAAATAAATTTTATTATACTATTATTATACCCATAACCTCATTACATTGGTACCATTTTCCACAATTTGGTAACTAATATAGATAATATATTAGTTTTAATAAAATTTGACATTATTTCTATCATCAGTAACAAATTGTTCTATTCATAAAAAAATATTTCCAAAAAAAATTAAAATAGATTTACTATGATATGTAAATGAATTTTATTCCCACGTTTTACTATTAATACTTTTTTTAAAATTATTTTTTTTTGTAATTTTCTATCCAAGGAACGTTTCTAAAATTGTTATAGTTAAAAAAGAAATGTCTGGAATATACTGATTTACCTAATGTCATCTCGTTAAATTTTCATTGGTATGTTTAAAAGGATATTATTAAAAGATATAATTTTCATTTTATTCATGATATTAATTAGTTTAAATTAGTTTTCATTGATTTTTTTAATTTTTTTTAAAATTATTTAAAATGGTTTTCAAATATTTGTTTAGATGGATTCATGGTTATTTTCAATGGAAAATTAGTTCAAAATGATTATTTTATAAAAGGTGTATTAAAATTGTTGAAGGATTATATCCATAGGGTATGATTTAATATATTTTTCAAGATTCTAATACATTCTTTGAAATTGGTCTCAATGAAATTTATTTTGAAACATTAATAAATTTTAAAAATTCATTTACAATGGAATGATATATTTAGATGGATGTGTTGAAATTATTATCATTATAAGAGGATATAATTTGATATACTTTGTGATCTAATAGTTTTATGATACACATTATTATTTATTATACATTCAATTAATTGATTATGGTTAATATGAAAATCCTTTTATGAAACATGCTTCTCAACCACGAGTCATACAATTAAAAAGGGATTATGAAACACACATAATTTCAAGATTTTTTCAATTATGAAGTTATTATAAAATATGTATCATTCCTCTGATTTATGATATGGTTAAATATTTATAATCACCATTCTAAATCATCTGTTAAGATATGCTGTTTATAAAACCCATTTTTTATGGGTCATCATTGAGACATTTGTGTCCTCTTTGAGAACACATATGTATCATTATGTAATTCGTGGGACCAATATATCCCTCCAATGAATTTTTTAATAATTTATATATCACATGAAATAGAAAGGGATGAATATATGAGTGAATTTGGTTTTTTAATATATTAATATAATGAATTGTAAACCTGGTTTTGAAATACAGCGATAGAATTTGGTGTGACCTTTGTTCTATAACGTAGGGTTCGAATAAAAATGAAACTCAGATCAGAAATAATTGGATGGAAATGTTATGAACATTATTAAGTATTATATTAGTGTAACATGGAGTGAACCCAGTTTTTTATGGTATTTTTTAAAAAATAAGGTCTTTAGAGTGAACCTTGACTACTAAAATGGTATTAGAAGTGAACACATTCTACAAATATGAAATATGTAAGACCAATTTTTTCTAAGATATGTTAGTAATTTTAGTTTTATGATACTATAAATATAAAAATACTAGATAGGTTAAAAATAATAATAAATTTTGACATAAAACAAAAAATAGGTGTTTATACATGAAGTGCTTAATTTTGATCCTTTTCTAATTTCATATTTATTTTATTGATGAAGTGAACACATTGTGTGAGTTAGAAGAAAAATGAATATTCAATAATGTGGGACATTTTGATGAGTGTATTATCTGGATGACCATGGTTATTTGGTTATGAATCATTCAAAAAATATTTATCTATGAACATGTTATTCATTCAAATAATGTTACAAGAAATTTTATATTGTAATCCTAATGTGGTAATGTACTATTTTTGAAACATTCTCTCTTATGATATATGCAACATGATGGGTTTTCACTATATATATGGATTATTATTTATCATCATATTTCATAAAATAATAGGAGGTGTGATGGATATATGATATATAATTTTAATTATATTTATTTAGATATGGTGTATATAACATTGATAGGATATAATGAAATTTTAATCACCTCGAGGAGAAATAATGGCGTTCATTTTTTTCAAGGGGTCATGTTATGAGTAAATTTTATTCAAAAATATCATATATAGTTGTGATTAATTATTAGGTAATAAATTTATTATATATTTGTTCTAATCAGTTGGAAGACGTATGTGGTGGATCGTCATTAATTAAGGGGTAAGAGTTATGGATATGACCTATTTACCTTTATTATTTAGTATAGATTATTGTAAAATTTAATATAATATCTAGTCTAGACTATGAAATAATTTTCCAAGCATAACACTAATATAAAATTATAATGAGGTTTATATGGATAGATATTGAGTTTCAATTGAAAATTATATCATTTTAATATTGAAATTATTGGAATATAATGTTATTTAATTACATATATAATTAAAGTTTCAATAAGTAAAATTTTTCTAGGAAACTTTGCTATAATATAACCTAACACATGATTAATCATGGATATATTACTATCAAGAAAATATATTAAGGTGAAATTTCATAATATTGTTGTATAGGATTGATGGATGGTCATATTTGGTTATAGGATCATGTGAGGGCCCAAAACTAGATTTTGGAGTTAATTTTTATTTCCTGTGCTTCTTTAAGACCACGAATACGAAAGATCATCCATATAGGGGTCTTACTCTTAAAATATTCTTAAATGAAATTATAATATAGTATAATTTTATATATATTCTTTTTAAAAATTCAATACGGATGTCATATTGATATAATTTATATATTAGGAAACTATTATATGATGATTTTCTATGATTATTTCGTTTCTTATTTACTTTTTTAATCAATAAATGACTATATATTATCCCTAGAATGTAAATTCCACCCCCAATACATTAATTTACCCATTTTCTTAGTGATAGATTGACCTATGGCCTTTTTTACCGTGAATTTTATTATCGTGGTTGTAGGAAATTATTAAAAATTACATCATATATGTTTTATAATAATGTATTGGTTCTATGAGTAACTCATAATTATTATGACATGACATTGTATCCACAATAACATTAAATATTATACACATTATTTATCTATTTATAAATTTAATTAATATATATATATAATACCACTCACCTGATATTCCACCATCAGACCAAAATTTAACATTCATTTAATTAGATTATCATCATATACATGACTACATGGAATGATATGATATATTTTCTTTTTCACATGAATAAAAATAGTTCACCATCTAACTTAAGGATGAAATTCTTTACTGCTTCCTCATCCACGTTCATTATAAAAATAATGTTCCAGAAAATTTGTTTCACTTCATCGATATTGTATATTATTATATGACTGTTTTTATTTTGAAAGTCCTTTATCAATGCCTCATCTTGACCACTTGATTTCACATCCTATGACATAAAACCTATAAGTTTCACAAGATTATTATCCTCCAAAATTTTAAATTATACATTCATTCCATATTATATTTCCTTATTACATTTATGTAAATTTCATAAATTGTTTCACAATGTATTAAATCATATCAAATGCATTATCAATATATTAATAAATTACAATTAGAAAAAATTGAAAATATATTTATATTATATATATCAGTATTAATTAAAATAAATGTTGTTATCCAATGCACCAGTTTTATATTAAAAAATTTTCAAAATATATAGTTAAAGATTTAATAACTATATTCAATAATCAAAAATAACAATACAATTCATTTTAAAATGTAATATATTTTGACCTCCACCGATATCATGTATCCATAAAAATGGGCATGAAATATCTATCATATAAATATAAATATTTTTATATTATCAATTTTTTCAGGGAAATTATATAAAAAAGTAAAGATTTTATCTAAGACTGATATACACAATAAACTAGTAGAGAATATCCAGGAGAAAAAAAAATAGATGAAAATACTGTATATTTATCCCTCTAATAGATAAGAAAATGTCATAACTCACCCATAATATATAATCTAATTAAATTTCACTTATATGGAGATAACCATAAAATTCCATAGCTTATCTTAATCAGGTATCGTAAAGGAATGATAATATTTTATGATTTAATATCAAATAATAGATAATTTGTAACCATTTACATGCTAAATAACTAAAATCCCACCCCTGGATAATTTATTCTTCGTTGAATTTTTTATAAATGTATCAATATATCATTGTTTACACATCATATATATTATTGAAATTTTATTATGGGGATTGTATATATATGATGCATCCTCTCATGCAATGCACATATGTATAACAATCCTTGTGGTTCAAATGATCTGTTATATAACACAAAATGATAATTTTTTTTATTTTAAAACTATTTCATATACATATGTATCATCTTATGATTCCAATATATATATTTTTCAATTAAATAAATTTGAGTGTTATATCATTATACGCAGTCACTAAATCAATGATAATGTAACATTAGTAAATTAAATTTATCATAATTAAAAAATCATTACGATAAAATATATTCTATATTTAAGATTCAATATTATAAAATTCATCAAAATATAAAATTTTGTATTAAATAATGTTCAAAACTATTTTTTTTATAAGTTACGTTGTAATAAAATAATGTGTTATTTATTCTATGTTAAAAAGAAAATATATAAATTTTATATTCTAAATTAAACTAATAACTACAAATTCAAAATATTTACAATGAAAAAATTTTATTATGTATTATTAATTTTTTTAAAAATATATTGTCTTTTAAATAGTGAAAAATAAATGTATTGCAAAATTTTCTTTCTAGTTACATTATTATCATATCCATAAAATGGAAAAACTAATTATCAAACCATTTCTGTATAAATTTATATATATATATATTATAGCTTGTTTTGAAACCTTGGAATATTATTTTAGAAAAAAATATTTATTTTATTATCATATATTTTTGATAATATTTAATATTTTTTAATTTTAATGTAAAACAACAATAACTCAAATAAAAGAATATATTAAATTGATGGAAAAAAATTATATCATACGTAAATTTATTCAAATTTATGATGTTATATTAATTTTAATAAATTAATTATTATGGTCAGTTATTAACTACGCAAAATTAATGTTTTTCAAAGTAATCAAATATGGGATGAATATTCCAAACATTAAATGACCTGTAGACCAAATGGAAGACATATTTTTTAATTCATACTTATATTTATTACTAACCATAACTCCAATCTCTCATATAACATTCCAAATAATTCATTTTTATAGTAATATAAAATTCATTCCTATTAATAGGGGCTGTAACACCCCAGGTAAATAAAAATATGACATTTTCATATTTATCTATATATGTGAATAAAATATTAAAATGACTTTAAAGGGGACGCTATGCTCGATGGCATACCCAACACGCAACAAGGAGTTTCTTGGGAATCTTATGTTGCACTCTAATAATAAAATAATATTATTTTAAATGGTAGTTAACATGTAGCTGTTGTATTGGCGGGAATGGATAGAAATAACTAATATATGATTATATATGTTTTTAAATGTTTTTACATTTATCCAATAAACGATAAAGGACTAAAATACGGAAAGAATTCAATTTTAGGCATATATGCCCTGGTTTTCACTAAAGGTTTATTTATCACCTTTTGATGGTGAACCATCATTAAATATAGTTTTGTTCACTCTTATACATTATATATGACCAAATAAAAATTTTCTTAAGAATCGGGACCTCAAAATTTGCTTTGTGTAAACTTTTGGTATCTTTCCGATAAAGTTCATTTTTTTTAATGAATAGTGTAAATGTTGTATTTTAATTCAAAACCACTTTTTAATCTAATTTATTTATATGATTATATTATATTTTGAATTGTTTTTAAACTTAAATTAGAATATATTTTTACCATTAAATCTAATAGTGGTCATTGAAATTAATTTCACATTGAAATCAGACTTAAACTATTGTCAATCTTTTGATACTTATTGTATTATAAAAACACGTTATTTGCCCTGACAGTGGGAATTAATTATTAAATTAATTAATGTGACTTATATGTTATTAATTTTTTAAAATATACTTCATTTTTTAATTCTTAATATCAAATATATCTTAGGGTGAATTTTTGGGATTTTTCTGAAAAACATCATTTTTTGATGAATAGTGAAACCACTAAGTGGTACTTATAAAAACTGATTTTTCCGTTTAAATGAAATTTTTCCATATTTTTGTTTTTAATTTAAAAAATACGACATACATGGTTGTCATTAAGAAGTAAAATGTGGTTCAATGGGATAAAAATAATCTTCTGGTGAATAGTAACTTATTAAGTTTTTAATCGCGATTAGAGGTAATTAGTTTAGTTTAATGTAAAAATAATGTTTTAATAATATGAAATGAACTTTACACATGTCCTAACCTCATTGGATGTGTCATGGTAGACCAATACAACCAATGGGTCAACTTGAGGACCCCATGAAGCCACTTTGGTTGGAAAATGACATTAATATCTTCTTATTTAAAGTTAATGTAAAAATGAGACAAACATGAAATGTTTTACGAATATAATTTTTACCTGGGGTTATACATATCAGATATTTACTATAAATATTAATTGGAAAGCTAAAAGGATTTCATACATCATAGTATTTTTTTATAATTTTTAGACATTAAATAAATTAAATTATTTATGACATCATGATGATGCAGCGATAACCTCATTATTTAACGATTTAAATAAAATGGAATGATAATGTAATATATAAGAACTACACATGTCCAAAACCTATTATATGAGTGGATTTAGAACCCTTATCACCTTATCCTAAAAATAAATCAATTTGGGACCTTTAAAATCCGAAACTCTTTTGAAAATAAAGTAACATTTTGTAACTTTACAAGAGTTCCCCTCCTCTCCTCTTATAAAAGGCCCCCACCCCTACCTCCTTACCCACACTCCCAAAGCATTTGTCTCGGCCAAAATCTGCCCATTTTGTCTCTCCACTTCCCTATATAACTCATTGAAGCCTCACATTGGGCAGAAGTCTTCCCAAGGAAGCCTTTGAGCTCAAACCAAAGGGAGTT
Organism: Viscum album; assembly: GCA_963277665.1. Taxonomy (NCBI): domain Eukaryota; kingdom Viridiplantae; phylum Streptophyta; class Magnoliopsida; order Santalales; family Viscaceae; genus Viscum; species Viscum album. The sequence continues at coordinate 1,317,900,990 of OY728152.1, read as the reverse complement.
GCCCGATTTTAAGGTAATGTCTTCACTTGAGTCCTTTTGTTTTATTTTGCTTCTCCAACCCCCTAAACTCTTTTTATTCATTTCTTTTGTAAAAAATCCAGTATCATAAATATAATAGGATATTGTTATAAGATGTATTAGAGCTACACTTTCACACACATACATCTAATGGTTAAAGAACATATTGTTTCCGTGGATGGCGAATTTCGGCCTCCCGAAACGATGATTGTTCAACATTCTATTAACACCTTCAAATGTGCCCATTAAGATGACACTATATTTATATATGATATATAATATGTTTATGTTTTCCTTAAGCTTCTTTATTTTTCATTTTTTTCATACCTTTATGGTTTCCATTATGGGTAAACGCGATATCGTCATTTAAGGAAGTGCGGACTACCGCCCCCTCAAAGTGATTTGATTCGTTAATACCATATGTGGTACGTATAAAGCATATATTTAATGATATTATATATGATACCATACTGGAATTAAAATACTATTATGTTTCATTATGTTTTAATTCCATTAAATATGAAATAGAAATGGAAGTAGCGTTCATGCGTACGTACGGCTTACCGTCTCCATGAACGGTACATTTCATTTCTTATCTCAAAATGTTATGTAATATTATATGTACATATATATAATGGATATATATTTAATATATTACATCAAAATTATGGATATCATTCTGGAATTATAACATATATATATCTCTCTCATATTGTTTTAATTCCATTAATATGACAAAAAAATGAAAGTAGCGTTCATGCGTACGTACGGCCTACCGTCTCCATGAACGGTGCTTTTCGTTTTTATCTCCAAATGATATGGAATAGTATGAAATGAATATTTACTGGATATATATGATATTTTAATCATTAATACTATTCTGGAAATTATTTACTTATAACTACATGGGCAATCTTTTTTCAAACAAGTTCATTTTTGACTCATGTATCAAACATCGGCAAAAACGTCTGATATGAACTAACATTATTAAACAATTATTATAACATTATAATATGTGATATGAACTGAATAATAATATCTAAAGAAGTTACGTAGGCAATTATTAATTTACCAAAGTTTATTATTCAGGAATATAAAGAAACGAACAACACAAGCTGGACTTGAGGTAAGGGATCCTACACCTCTCTTTATTTTTAAGTACACACTTTTATTCCTTTTAAGCTAATATTTCTTTTTATTGAGAATTTATTTTATATTAATCTTACTGTAATTTTTATGTTCATGTGATGAGAGACCCTATTCTCTCTCATCAATGCATTTTGGATGTTTTGTGTGGCGCCGTTAGGCTGCCGAATTTTCATAAGAGATCTAACCTCTCTCTTTCTTTTTAAGTACTCTCCTTTATGTCACTTCATTTAAGATCCTATTTTTTATGTTGGGGGATGTTCTTTTATATTCCTTTTTCTATAAACTTTACTTTAATATGATGAGATACCGAATTTTATCTCATCAATCCATTTTTGTATGTTTTATGTGGCACCGTTAGGCTGCCGAGTTTTCGTAAGGGAATTTTCATCTCCCTTTTATTCCCGTGAGATTTATGCTACATTTGCCACAATTTCCATTGAGTGGTGTATTTACTGCCCATTATTCTACTCTTTGTGTAATATAATTTCATATATGAGTATTTACATCAATGATTTATTGTCCTTCTTTTATGGGGTGTATGTTTTGAAAGATACCCAAGTCAGTAAGGGAACCTTTCACCCTCTTTTTTGAAAGACTTATTTTGTTGAGTCTTTTAATTTACGTATTGTTATTTTGGGATATGTTCTCATATATCTTTATTGATTTAAATTTTATGTCCAAGGGATGAGATACACTTTTTATCTCTCATCAACTCATTTTGATGTGACGCCGTTAGGATGTCAAGGGAACTTTTTAACCCAATCTCGATTTCTTTGGGTTCAACATGTAGTTATTGAATATGTCATCTTTTGATTATGTGCGAATGACCTTTGATTATTTTACACTTTATATCCACTTATATTTGGTGTAATCGTTTTTCACACATAATTATGTAATTGATTTTTCCTTAAACCATGGATACCGTCTTTGTATGGGACTTCGTCTCAATCTCCTTTAATTGATGGATATTTTGTTATATACACAACCTTCTTCTATACGGTGTATAAAACCCTTTTAATTTTACGTTAATCCAAAAGGAATATTTTTTATGAAGCATTTTACTAAACGCCAAAAGGGATTGTTTTTGTCGTACGTATGCGGTGACAACGACTTCTCTGCTGCCGTGACCATTATTTGAGTTTCGGCTTCCTCTACAAGCCATAACTTGTTTTTAAAAGAAAAATAAATACCATGTTTTACTTTTCTTTTATTTTGGTATTGAAAATGGTTTTCATAATATTTTTATATAAATGTGTTGTATTGATATCTTGTGATTGAAAGGTGGAAATGTTATGTTTCCTTTATGCATGTTTTATGTGATACGATTATGTTGAGGTTCTTGTGCATTATTATGAGGACGGGTGGTTCCGTGATAAACTAAGGGCGGGTGAGCCCGATATAGCTCCCCAATGCATTGGGTAACATGAAGGATTTAAAATTTATGGTTTCTTCGAAGAGATTTAGGGAATATACTGTGATGGGTATTCCAAACGTAACCAAGAGGGTTACTCCCTACGTAAGAATGTTATGAATGCCTCAAGTTACCTTTTATGTCTTATGATTTCTATGATTTATTCATGATTTGATGAGGTATGTTAAAGTGCCTATGATTTATGGGTAAAGTATGATTTCATTCTTATGTATATATGAACTCATGTTTCCTTTCCATATTTTTATAACCCTTACTGATCTTTTTATGCTCATCCCATGTTTTTGAAATGTTTTTCACAGGTCAAGGGAAAGGAACATGATGTGATTATTGTGTCAAGGATGTGTCAAGAAAGAATCCGTATTTTATTTTAAATATGTTTCTGTTGATGGGAAGAATGAATACTGTCTTTTATGTAACCACTTTATTTAAATGTGGAATGTAATGCAAGTTTCATGATCTAATTCTCTAAAACTCTAAACCTGAAAAGATCCTCAATGTGTAATCTTGTAATATCTCAAGATTAAGTAAGGTTTAAGGCTAGGGCCTTATAGTTGGTATCAATGTTCGGTTTTGATAACTTTAGTGGTTAGGGTATTCATTAAGAATAAGTGACATTACCATAATGGTTAGGATTTCAGAAAGAGTCCTAGTTTTAGATAAAGTGAATGAGTAAGTATATATTAGTGTTTATCTTACTCATTAGTACATGATGGTTTTGTTGATATACTCACACTGACCTTTTTGGTTTTAGTAAATTGCTGGATCTAGCAGGCACCAAAGTGACAATTGGTTTGAAGGAAATTGTGGTGGTTCTCTGATCAAGAGACTGGATGAAATGGGGTATTCAATTAGGAAACTCGTTGTTGTTATAAACCAACTATCAATGAGTCATGATCAACCACTTGAACCTTGGTATGTTCTATAATGCATCATGTACGACAATCGATGTGGATGTTCAGGTAGTAATTATAAATGTAACCATTAGGGTTTATATGATCCTTACTTTTGTGGTAATTATGGGTTATTATATGATATGATGGAAAATGAATGGCATGAGATAAACATTAGGTTAAAATATGTTATGATCATTTATGATGATTTTATCTCTTTTTGGGGAATGATTTAAGAATTATATTGTTTTGGAAAATGGACAACATGCAGACCGTGTGATAACCCGTTGCGTCAGAAAAGATGTGGGAATCGAACCCACAACTAAAGTGCAAATGGTATTTATCGCCTACCACTGTACTACGTGAAGTCCCTGGTTAGTTTGACTGATTCCTTTTAGTGAGATGATTTTATGAATTAAGAGTAAGTTTATTTTGGGTTATTTATGAAAATTATTAACCTATCATGGAGGATATGTGATTAGGTTAATTACTTTTCAATACAAGACTTTAGGAGCAACTGATGTTGTTTGGAGATAAATGTTACGATTTAACTTGGATGACTATGTGACTAAATCCTTCAAATATTTGGGTTTCAATCTCATATTGGTTTACATTGAATAATTTTATAGACAAATTGGTTATCGAATGGACCTCGTTGAACTTTGGGTTTTGTTGGACAAAATTTGAGATTAAGAATAGATTTTCATTTTATAAAGGGTTATCCTTTTTTGGATTATCTGACCTTGTACAAACCTGTCTGATTTTGGTTTTAATTAAAGAATAAAGACATGGGATGTATATAGATCTATTTTGTGGATTTGGTGGTTCTATAGAAGTTGATTATAGTACTCTTAATGCGAACAAGTCTCCCTAAATACTCGTCTTTTGGAAAAAAATATGAGTTTGATTAAGGAATCTAGTAAAAGTTGGAAGTCAACATGACAAGTATGTTTCCATATGTTTTATTTAAGCTCAAATTTAAATTCCTCAATAAAAAGTAACTTAATGTAAAAATGTTTTCTATTAACTTTTCCTACTGGGGAACCCAACACCGTTTAACCCATCACAAGTTTTTGATTTTCATATTGTTAACTTTCTCCAAAACATGTTTTCTATCACTCTCCATCAGAACATGACCCTATGTTTTATCCTACATGTCCGTATTTTTCTACATGGAATCATATTATGGGTTAACTCGGGTGACCTTTGTACTTATATTTCTTTATTTTAAGTGATTGTTTTAGCGACTCTTGTTCTGATGTGGGACTTTTAAGGATGTTTCCAAGCTCAATTTTAAAAAAAATTGTGAGGACGCAATTCTCAAAAGGGGGGAAGGATGTAACACCTCAGGTAAATAAAGAATATGAAATTTTCATATTTATCCATATTTGTGAATAAAATATTAAAATTACTATAAAGGGGATGCTATGCTTGATGGCGTACCCAACACGCAACAACAAGTTTCTTGAGAATATTACGTTGCACTCTAATAATAAAATAATATTATTTTATATGGTAGTTAACATGTAGCCGTTGTATTGGCGGGAATGGATATAAATAACTAAAATATGATTATATATGTTTTTATATGTTTTTAAAGTTATCCAATAAAAGATAATGGCTTAAATTACGGAAAGAATTCAATTTTAGGCGTATATGCCCTGGTTTTCACTAAAGGTTCACTTATCGCCTTTTGATGGCGAACCGTCATTAAATATAGTTCTGTTCACTCGTATACATTCTATTGGACCAAATAAAACTCTTCTTAAGAATTGGGACATCAAAATTTACTTTGTGTAAATTTTTTGTATCTTTCCGATAAAGTTCATATTTTTAATGAATAGTGTAAAATGTTGTATTTTAATTCAAAACCTCTTTTTAATATAATTTATTTATATGATTAGATTATCTTTTGAATTGTTTTTAAAGTGAAATTAGAATATATTTTTATCATTAAATCAAATACCGGTTGTTGAAATTAATTTTACTTTGAAATCAGACTTAAACTAGTGTCAATCTTTTGATACTTATTGTTTCATAAAAACACACCATTTGCTATGACAGTGGGAATTAATTATTAAATTAATTTATAAGGCCCCAGCCTTAAACCTTACTTAATATTGAATTAAATGAATAATTCACGTTGAGGATCATTTCAGGTTTAGAGTTTTAGAGAATTAGAACATAACTATTACATCTCAAAAGATTACAAAGTAGTCACTTATACTAAGTTTCCATAATAAAAAAAACTCTTGAAAGAAACATGTCTATTTCCATGTTTTAGATAGCATGAAATTCCATTGATCCCATCCTTGACCTTATTCCACTTTAAGTCCTGTGAAAAACATTTCGAAAAACTTGGGTTGAGTATAAAAAGCTCAGTAAGGGATACAAAAAGAATGAAAACTGTTAGTTTTTCAAACATCAAGTAAACCATGTATAATATATCAAAGTAAAACCTTCACCTTCATGAAGTAGTAAAAAAAATAATCTTCACTGAATAAAGTATCTTTACCTACCTTTTTGTAACCAAAGGATTACCATAAAACCCATATAAAGAACACATAGAATATATAAAGGTAACTTGGGACATAAACATACTTAAGTGGAATAACCATACGGTTGACTTCCACACATATCACTTAATGGAATAGCCATACGGACAATTTCCATACATACTTAATGGAATAGCCATACGGCCGACTTCCATACCCAATGCATTGGAGCTTATAACGTAACCACCCATCCTGGTATTCACGGCACCACCCGTCATATGGTTTATAACGTAACCACCCGTTTAAATGTCCAAGTACCAATATAAAATCATAAAACATAAAACCAATATAAAGGAATGATAACATTTCCACATTTCAATCACAATATATCATAAATATATTAACATAATAGAATCCTTTTTCAAAACCATTTTCATACCAAAATACATAAACGAGTATATGGTATTTATTTTATTCTAAAAACATTACGGCTTGTTGAGAAAGCCAAAGACCAAATAATACACGCGGCGGCGGAAAAGGTCGTTGTCACCGCATACGTTAAAAAAAACATTCCTTTTTGTCGTTTAGTAATGCGCTTTGTAGAAAAAGATTCCTTTTGTATAAAAGTAAAAGTAAAAGGGGTTTATACACCATATAAAAGAAAGTTGTGTATAAAACGAAATATGCCTCAATGAAAGGAGATTGAGACGAAGTCCCTTACATCGTATCCGACTTGACCCGACCGTTCTTTAATCTCCTGAATAATAAACTTGAGTTAATATCTACTTGATTATGAATCTTTTTCAAGTTCATTATTCCTTTTATACCATGTTATGAACATCATGTAATCAGTTAAGTTAATAATGTTTATTTTGTCGGTATTTGGTTCTTAAGTCAAAAATAGACTTCTTACAATTACATGTTGTTCGTGTGGTCAAAATTTCATTATATCCAGAATGAAATTACTAATTTTGATATCATATATATCATATATATCTAGCATATACATGTATTTATAATATTACATAATCATTTAGAGGTAAGAAATGAAATGCACCGTTCATGGAGACGGTAAGCCGTACGTACGCATGAACGCTACTTTCATATCTATTTCATATTTTATAGAATGGACTAATAATGATATAAAGGTATATTATAATTCCAGTATAATATCATATATAATATCATAGTTCCATCCTTTATATGTCCCACATATGGTATTTAACGAATCAAATCACTTTGAGGGGGCGGTAGTCCGCACTTCCTAAAATTAAGATATCGTGTTTACCCATAATGGAAACCATAAATGTATGCCCAAAATGAAAAAAACAGAAGCATAAGGAAAACATAAACATATTATATATCATATATAAAAATAGTGACATCATAATGGCCACCTTTGAAGGTGTTAAATGAGTGTTGAACAATCATCGTTTCGGGAGGCAGAATTTCGCCATCCACGGAAACCGTATGTTCTTTAACCATTTGATGTAGTTGTGTGAGAGTGTAGATCAAATAAATCTTATAAAAACATCATAGTATATTTAATATACTGGTGTTGTTACCAAATAAGTAAATAAAAAGAGTTTAGAGGGTTGGAGAAGAAAAATAAAACAAATGAACAAGAGAGAATGAATTACCTTTAAAAGTGTAACTCCCTTTTGATTTGAGCCTAAAGGCTTCCTTTGAAAAGATTGTGCCCAAAGTTAATCCTATAGGATGAGGAGAGGGATGTGGAGAGAGTAATTGGGCAGGGGTTGGCCGAGCCAAAGGCTTTAGGATTGTGTGAAATTAGGTAGAGGTGGGGGCCTTTTATAAGAGGAGAGGAGGGGTACTTTTGGAAAGTAAAGAGATATTACTTTATTTGAAAATGTGTTTAGGTTTTAAAAGGTCCCACATTGATATAATTCGTGGATAAGGTGATAAGGCTTCGAAATCCACTCATCCAATTTGTTTTTGACATGTGTAGTTTATAGATTTTTTCATTATCTTTCCATTTTATTTTAATCGTCAAATAATTATGTCATCGCTGCATCATTATTTTGTCATAAATAATTTAATTTATTTAATTTCTAAAAATTATAAAAAAATTACTATGATGTAGGAAATATTATTAGCTTTCCAATGACTATTTATAATTAAAATTTGGACTTGTGTAACCCCACTTAAAAATTATTTTAGTAAAACAATTTATGTTAGTGTCATTTTCACTTTAACATTAAATAAAAATATATTAATGTCATTTTCCATCTAAAGTGGATCCATGGGGTCCCCAAGTTGGCCCATGGCTTTTCTTGGTTGGCCATAACTCACCCAATAGGTGTAGGACAAGTGTCATGGTGTTTTCACATTCATATAATACCATTTTTACCTTAAACTACACTAAATACCTCTAATCGCGATTAAGAACTTAATAAGTTACTATTCACCAAAAAATTATTTTAATCTCTTTGAACCACATTTTACTTCTTAATGAAAACCATGTATGTCGGATTTTCAAAATTCAATACACATTAGTGATAAACTTTCATTTAACTGAAAAATCAGTTTGCTTGATTACCACTTAGTGGTTTCACTATTCATCAAAAATTGAAGTTTTTCAGAAAATTACCAAAAATTCACCATAAGCTATATTTGATATTCCGAATTCAAAAATGAAGTCCATTTTACAAAATTCAAAACATATAAGTCAAATTAATTAATTTAATAATTAATTCCCGCTGTCATGACAAATAGCCTGTTTTTGTGAAACAATAAGTATCAAAAGATTGACACCAGTTTAAGTCCAATTTCAAAGTGAAATTGATTCCAATGACCCCCATTGGATTAAATGGTAAAAATATTTTCTAATTTCACTTTAAAACCAATTAAAATATTAATCTAATCATATAAATAATTTATATTAAAAAGAGGTTTTGAATTAAAATACAACATTTTACACTATTCATAAAAAAATGAACTTTATCAGAAAGGTACCAAAAATTTACACAAAGTAAATTTTGATGTCCCGATTCTAAAGAAGAGTTATATTTGGTCCAAAAGAATGTAAAAGAGTGATCAAAACTATATTTAATTATGTTTCACCATTAAAAGGTGATAAGTGAACCAATAGTGAAAATTAGAGTATATATGCCCTAAAATTGAACTCTTTCCGTATTTTAAGCCTTTATCTTTTATTGGATAAATGTATAAACATTGAGAAACATATCTAATCATATTTTAGTTATTTCTATCCATTCCCGCTAGTACAACAACTACTGGTTAACTAACATTTAAAATAATATTATTTTATTACTAGTGTGCTACGTAAGTTTCAAAGAAACTCATCGTTGCGTATCGGGTACGCTATCGAACATAGCAACCCCTTAAAAATAAAATTAATAATTAATTCGTAAATATTAATAAATATGAAAATTCGTTATTCTTTATTTACCTGGGATGTTACATCCTTCCCCCCATTTTGGGAATTGCGTCCTCGCAATTTTATTCACTTATCAAAATAAGTGGGGGTAGTTATCCCTCATAGCATATTCAGATTCCCACGTTGCCTCTTAAATCACATGGGTTTTCCACAAAACCTTTACCTGATGAATCACCTTATTCCGTAACACATGCTCCCTATGGTCAAGAATCTGGACCGGTTGTTCCTCATAAGATAGGTTCTCTTCCAGCTGAACTACCTCTGGGCTCAAAACATGAGATGGATCTGGAATATACTTTCTCAACATCGAAAAGTGAAAAACATTGTGTACCTGAGATAAACTCGGAGGTAAAGCCACTCGGTATGCAACTAATCCAACTCTCTCCAGAATTTCGTATGGTCCAACAAACCTTGGACTCAACTTTCCTTTCTTACCAAATCTCATCACGCTTTTCCAAGGAGAAACCTTGAGAAAAACATGATCACCTACCTCGAAAGATAGATCCTTCCTCCGGTTATCCGCATAACTCTTCTGCCTGCTCTGAGCTGTTCTCATGTGTTTCTGAATCAGCTGAACTTTTTCTGCCATCTCTTCTACCAATTCTGGTCCCATCAACTTCATTTCACCCACTTCGTCCCAGAAAGCTGGAGTTCGACACCGCTTCCCATATAATGCCTGAAATGGCGCCATCTGTATACTGGAATGAAAACTGTTATTATAAGAAAATTCAACCAAAGAAAGATGTTGGTCACATATTCCCTGATAATCCATAGAACACGCTCGTAGCATATCCTCCAATGTCTGAATTGTTCGTTCTGACTGCCCATCTGATTGAGGATGAAAAGCTGTACTAAAATTTAATTCAGTACCCAACGACTTCTGAAGGCCTTTCCAAAAGTTAGAAGTAAACCTGGGATCACGATCCGATACAATGGAGAGAGGAACTCCATTTAACCTGACTATCTCATTAAGATACAAACGGGAAAGTTGATCAAGTGAGAAAGTATCTCGTATAGCAAGGAAATGAGCAGATTTGGTCAAGCGATCAACAATAACCCAGATTGCATTATTACCTCGAGATGTCTTCGGTAATCCAACAACAAAGTCCATGGATATATTCTCCCATTTCCACTCTGGCACTGGTAAAGGCTGAAGCATCCCTTTCGGTAACTGCCGCTCTGCTTTAACCTGTTGACATGTCAAACACTTCACAGTAAAATCAGCAATGTCTCTTTTCATTCCATCCCACCAGTAATACTCTCGCAGATCTGTATACATCTTAGTACTGCCCGGATGAACTGAAAACGGAGAACTATGAGCTTCACATAACCACTCTCTCTTCAACTGTGAATCACAAGGCACACATAACCTCTTCCCAAACCTCAAAACACAAACTTATCCAAGAACTCATGGAAAATTTTATTCATAAGGTCCATGAATACAGCAGGTGCATTGGTTAACCCAAAAGGCATAACTACAAATTCGTAATGGCCATATCTGGTACGGAACACAGTCTTCAGAACGTCTTCTTCTTTTACTTTCAACTGATGGTACCCCGACCTCAAGTCAATCTTCGAAAAATAATGAGCTCCCTGGAGCTAATACCACTTCATTTGATGGCCCAACATCTGCTGAAGTTGTTGCAAATGATTTTACCACCCCTTTCTGCTTGTAGTCTAGCTGCATTCCCCCAGTTGAGTTCTTCGTTGGACACTCGTTTGCATAATGACCCATTTCATTACACTTAAAACATCTTACCGTTGGCTTTTCATTTCCTTCTTGATCTTCTTCCTTACAGTTACGAGCAATATGACCAGACTTACCACACCGAAAGCACTTACTAGACTTGGATAAACATTCTCCAGGATGCATTTTACCACACTTCTCACAGGATGGATATTTGGTTTTCTTACCTCCTTGCTTCTTTGATGAATTCTTCCCCTTTTCCTACCAACTAGACCTCTTATTCTGTTGTTTGTCATAGAACACCTGATCATCGGCAAACTTCATTTCTACCTTCTCTGCACATCGAAAAAGTTTTTCATAACTTTTGAATTCACGAGAAGTTAAATCCATTCGATACTTTGGCTTTAACCCTGAGTAAAAACGGTTTATTTTACTATCAAGATCTCGTATGAAGTTTGGAGCATACCTTGCCAATCGAGTGAACTTTTCTTCATAAGCAGCCACTGAATCATCCTCCTACCTCAATTATAGGAACTTTTTTCCATCCTAAGATGAACCACCTTAGGAAAATATTTCTCAAGAAACATACCTTTGAATTCGTCCCAGTGAAGATCCTCAATCTCATCACTATCCCTTATATTTTTCACCATCGACCACCACTGATCAGCTTCACCTTCAAAACGGTAAACAACAAGACTAACCTTTTGATGTTCTGAACACCCCATGACATCAAAAATCTTCTCCAGTTCTTTAATCCACCCTTCAGCTTGCACAGGGTCAGATGATCCTCTGAATGATGGGGGATGTTGCCTCATGAAATGTTCCACCACTGACATGTTCCTCTACGGTCGATCTGGCTGATCTCGTGCATGGATACCACTACCATTTATAGCCGGAGTCAACTGTGCCATCACTGCAACAAACTGTTCAGTTCCGATTCCGACCATCTCAGGTTGTTGATTTGGAAGGTTGTCTTCCTCCTGATGTCGTCCCAACATAGCTGCTTTGTTTCCTCTGCGGAAAACCATTCTGAACACAGAAATATCTTAGGCGAAGCAACATGGTAATCCGTAAATGCTATATCATTTCAATCATATTATAATTTAACACTTTTCTAACTCCTAAAGTTGTCTAAACCGACCTCTGATACCAACTATAAGGACCCTGCCTTAAACCTTACTTAATATTTAATTAAATGAATAATTCACGTTGAGGATCATTTTAGGTTTAGAGTTTTAGAGAATTAGAACATAACTATTACATCTCAAAAGATTACAAAGTAGTCACTTATACTAAGTTTCCATAATAAAAAAAATCTTGAAAGAAACATGTCTATTTACATGTTTTAGATAGCATGAAATTCCCTTGATCCCATCCATGGCCTTATTCCACTTTAAGTCCTGTGAAAAACATTTCAAAAAACTTGGGGTGAGCATAAAAAGCTCAGTAAGGGATACAAAAAGAATGAAAACTGTTAGTTTTTCAAACATCAAGTAAACCGTGTATACTATATCAAAGTAATACCTTCACCTTCATGAAGTAGTAAAAAAAAATAATCTTCACTGAATAAAGTATCATTACTTTCCTTTTTGTAACCAAAGGATTACTATAAAACCCATATAAAGAACACATAGAATATATAAAGGTAACTTGGGACATAAACATACTTATGTGGAATAACCATACGGTTGACTTCCACACATATCACTTAATGGAATAGCCATACGGCCAATTTCCATACATACTTAATGGAATAGCCATACGGCCGACTTCCATACCAAATGCATTGGAGGTTATAACGTAACCACCCGGCCTGGTATTCACGGCACCACCCGTCATATGGTTTATAACGTAACCACCCGTTAAAATGTCCAAGTACCAATATAAAATCATAAAACATAAAACCAATATAAAGGAATGATAACATTTCCACATTTCAATCACAATATATCATAAATATATTGACATAATAGAATCCTTTTTCAAAACCATTTTCAATACCAAAATACATAAAAGAGTATATGGTATTTATTTTATTCTAAAAACATTACGGCTTGTTGAGAAAGCCAAAGACCAAATAATACACGCGGCGGCGGAAAAGGTCGTTGTCACCGCATACGTTAAAAAAAACATTCCTTTTTGTCGTTTAGTAAAGCGCTTCGTAGAAAAAGATTCCTTTTGTATAAAAGTAAAAGTCAAAGGGGTTTATACACCATATAAAAGAAAGTTGTGTATAAAACGAAATATGCCTCAATGAAAGGAGATTGAGACGAAGTCCCTTACATCGTATCCGACTTGAGTCGACCGTTCTTTAATCTCCTGAATAATAAACTTGAGTTAATATCTACTTGATTATGAATCTTTTTCAAGTTCATTATTCCTTTTATACCATGTTATGAACATCATGTAATCAGTTAAGTTAATAATGTTCATTTTGTCGGTATTTGGTTCTTATGACAAAAATAGACTTCTTACAATTACATGTTGTTCGTGTGGTAAAAAGTTCTTTATATCCAGAATGAAATTACTAATTTGGATATCATATATATCATATATATCCAGCATATACATGTATTTATAATATTACAAAATCATTTAGCTGTAAGAAATGAAATGCACCGTTCATGGAGACGGTAAGCCGTACGTACGCATAAACGCTACTTTCATTTATATTTCGTATTTTATAGAATGGAATCATAATGATATAAAGGTATATTATAATTCCAGTATAATATCATATATAATATCATAGTTCCATCCTTTATATGTCCCACATATGGTATTTAACGAATCAAATCACTTTGAGGGGGCGGTAGTCCGCACTTCCTAAAATGAAGATATCGTGTTTACCCATAATGGAAACCATAAATGTATGCCCAAAATGAAAAAAAAACAGAAGCATAAGGAAAACATAAACATATTATATATCATATATAAAAATAGTGACATCATAATGGACACCTTTGACGGTGTTAAATGAGTGTTGAACAATCATCGTTTCGGGAGGCAGAATATCGCCATCCACGGAAACCGTATGTTCTTTAACCATTTGATGTAGTTGTGTGAGAGTGTGGATCAAATAAATCTTATAAAAACATCCTAGTATATTGAATATACTGGTGTTGTTACAAAATAAGTAAATAAAAAGAGTTTAGATGGTCGGAGAAGAAAAATAAAACAAATGAACAAGAGAGAATGAATTACCTTTAAAAGTGTAACTCCCTTTTGATTTGAGCCTAAAGGATTCCTTTGAAAGGATTCTGCCCAAAGGGAATCCTCTAGGATGAGGAGAGGGATGTGGAGCGAGTAATTGGGCAGGGGTTGGCCGAGCCAAAGGCTTTAGGATTTTGTGAAATGAGGTAGAGTTGGGGGCCTTTTATAAGAGGAGAGGAGGGGTACTTTTGGAAAGTAAAGAGATATTACTTTATTTGAAAATGTGTTTCGGTTTTAAAATATCCCACATTGATATAATTCGTGGATAAGGTGATACGGCTTCGAAATCCACTCATTTAATTGGTTTTGGACATGTGTAGTTTATAGATTGTTTTTCATTATCTTTCCATTTTATTTTAATCGTCAAATAATGATGTCATCGCTGCATCATAATTTTGTCATAAATAATTTAATTTATTTAATTTATAAAAATTATAAAAAAATTACTATGATGTAGGAAATATTTTTATCTTTCCAATGACTATTTATAATTAAAATTTTGACTTGTGTAACTCCACTTAAAAATTATTTTAGTAAAACAATTTATGTTAGTGTCATTTTCACTTTAACATTAAATAAAAATATATTAATGTCATTTTCCAACTAAAGTGGATCCATGGGGTCCCCAAGTTGGCCCATGGCTTGTCTTGGTTGGCCATAACTCACCCAATAGGTGTAGGACAAGTGTCATGGTGTTTTCACATTCTTATAATACCATTTTTATCTTAAACTACACTAATTACCTCTAATCGCGATTAAGAACTTAATAAGTTACTATTCACCAAAAAATTATTTTAATCTTTTTGAACCACATTTTACTTCTTAATGACAACCATGTATGTCGGATTTTCAAAATTCAATACACATTAGTGGTAAACTTTCATTTAACTGAAAAATCAGTTTGCTTGATTACCACTTAGTGGTTTCACTATTCATCAAAAATTGAAGTTTTTCAGAAAATTACCAAAAATTCACCCTAAGCTATATTTGATATTCCGAATTCAAAAATGAAGTCCATTTTAAAAAATTCAAAACATATAAGTCAAATTAATTAATTTAATAATTAATTCCCACTGTCATGACAAATAGCGTGTTTTTGTGAAACAATAAGTATCAAAAGATTGACACCAGTTTATGTCCAATTTCAAAGTGAAATTGATTCCAATGACCACCATTGGATTAACTGGTAAAAATATTTTCTAATTTCACTTTAAAAACAATTAAAATAATAATCTAATCATATAAATAATTTATATTAAAAAGAGGTTTTGAATTAAAATACAACATTTTACACTATTCATAAAAAAATGAACTTTATCAGAAAGGTACCAAAAATTTACACAAAGTAAATTTTGATGTCCCGATTCTAAAGAAGATTTATATTTGGTCCAAAAGAATGTAAAAGAGTGATCAAAACTATATTTAATGACGGTTCACCATTAAAAGGTGATAAGTGAACCTTTAGTGAAAATTAGAGTATATATGCCCTAAAATTGAACTCTTTCCGTATTTTAAGCCTTTATCTTTGATTGGGTAAATGTATGAACATTTAGAAACATATCAAATCATATTTTAGTTATTTCTATCCATTCCCACTAGTACAATGGCTACTCGTTAACTAACATTTAAAATAATATTATTTTATTACTAGTGTGCTACGTAAGTTTCAAAGAAACTCATTGTTGCGTATCGGGTACGCTATCGAACATAGCAACCCCTTAAAAATAAAATTAATATTTAATTCGTAAATATTAATAAATATGAAAATGCGTTATTCTTTATTTACCTGGGATGTTACAAATTAATGTGACTTATATGTTTTGAATTTTGTAAAATAGACATCAATTTTGAATTCAGAATATCAAATATATGTTAGGGTAAATTTTTGGGATTTTTCTGAAAAATTTCAATTTTTGATGAATAGTGAAACCACTAAGTGGTACTTATAAAAACTGATTTTTCCGTTTGAATGAAATTTTTCCATTTTTGTGTTTTGAATTTCAAAAATCCTAGATACATGGTTGTCATTAAGAAGTAAATTGTGGTTCAATGGGATAAAAATTCTTTTTTGGTGAATAGTAACTTATTAAGTTTTTCATCGCGATTAGAGGTAATTACTGTAGTTGAAGGTAAAAATAATGTTTTAATAATATGAAATGAACTTGAAACATGTCCTAACCTCAATGGATGTGTCATGGCCTACCAATACAACCCATGGGTCATCTTGGGGACCCCATGAAGCCACTTTGGTTGGAAAATGACATTAATATCTTTTTATTTAAAGTTAAAGTAAAAATGAGACAAACATGAAATGTTTTACTAAAAGAATTTTTACATGGGGTTATTCAAATCGGATATTTGACTATAAATATTAATTTTAAAGATAAAACTATTTCCTACATCATAGTATTTGTTTTATATTTTTTAGACATTAAATAAATTAAATTATTTATGACATCATGATGATGAAAGGATGACCTCATTATTTAACGATTTAAATAAAATGGAAAGATAATGTAATATCTAAGACCTAAACATGTCCAAAACCTATTGGATGAGTTTATTTCGAACCCTTATCACCTTAGCCTCGAAATAAATTAATTTGGGACCTTTAAAATCCGAAACGCTTTTGAAAATAAAGTAACATTTTGTAACTTTACAAGAGTGTCCCTCCTCTCCTCTTATAAAAGGAACCCACCCCTACAACCTTACCCACACTCCAAAAGAATTTGGCTCGGCCAAACTCTACCCATTTTGTCTCTCCACTTCCCTCTCTTAATCCTTGAAGCCACACTTTGGGCAGAAGTTTTCCCAAGGAAGCCTTTGAGCTCAAACCAAAGGGAGTTGTAAGATTTTAAGGTAATGTCTTCACTTGAGTCCTTTTGTTTTATTTTTCTTCTCCAACCCCATAAACTCTTTTTATTCATTTATATTCTAACAAATCCAGAATAATCAATATAATAGGATGTTGTTATAAGAAATATTCTAGCTACACTTTCACACACCTACATCTAATGGTTAAATAACATACACTTTCTGTGGATGGTGAATTTCGGCCTCCCGAAACGATGATTGATCCACATTATTTTAACACCTTCAAATGTGGACATTATGATGAAACTATATTTATATATGATATATAATATTTTTATGTTTTCCTTAATCTTATGTATTTTTCATTTTGGGAATACCTTTATGGTTTCCATTATAGGTAAACACGATATCTTTGATTTAAGGAAGTGCGGACTTCCACCCCCTCAAAGTGATTTGATTCGTTAATACCATATGTGGTACGTATAAAGGATATATTTAGTGATATTATATATGATACCATACTGGAATTAAAATACTATTATGTATCATAATGTTTTAATTCAATTAAATAAGAAATAGAAATGGAAGTAATGTTCATGCGTACGTACGGCTTACCGTCTCCATGAACGGTACATTTCATTTCGTATCTCAAAATGTTATGTAATATTATATGTACATATATATAATGGATATATATGTAATATATTACATCAAAATTATGGATATCATTCTGTAATTATAACATATATATATCTCTCTCATATTGTTTTAATTCCATTAATATGACAAAAAAATGAAAGTAGCGTTCATGCGTACGTACGGCCTACCGTCTCCATGAACGGTGATTTTTGTTTTTTATCTCCAAATGATATGGAATAGTATGAAATGAATATTTACTGGATATATATGATATTTTAATCATTAATACTATTCTGGAAATTATTTACTTATAACTACATGGGCAATCTTTTTTCAAACAAGTTCATTTTTGACTCATGTACCAAACATCGACAAAAACGTCTGATATGAACTAACATTATTAAAAAATTATTATAACATTATAATATGTGATATGAACTGAATAATAATCTCTAAAGGAGTTACTTAGGCAATTATTAATTTTCCAAAGTTTATTATTCAGGAATATAAAGAAACGAACAAGACAAGTTGGACTTGAGGTTAGGGATCCTACACCTCTCTTTCTTTTTAAGTACACTATTTTATTCCTTTTAAGCTCATCTTTCTTATTATTGAGATGTTCTTTTATATTACTATTACTGTAATTATTATGTTCATGTGATGAGATACCCTATTCTCTCTCATCAATCCATTTTGGAAGTTTTGAGTGGCGTCATTAGGCTGCCGAATTTTCGTAAGAGATCTAACCTCTCTCTTTCTTTTTAAGTACTCTCCTTTGTGTCACTTCTTTTAAGCTCCTATTTGTTATGTTGGGGGATGTTATTTTATATTCCTCTTTCTACAAACTTTAAGTTAATATGATGAGATACCCTATTTGATCTCATCAATCCATTTTTGTATGTTTTATGTGGCACCGTTAGGCTGCCGAGTTTTCGTAAGGGATTTTTCATCTCACTTTTATTCCCATGAGATTTATGCTACATTTGACACAATTTCCATTTAGTGGTGTATATTCATCCCATTATTCTACTCTTTGTGTAATATACATTCGTTTATGAGTATTTACATCAATGATTTAATGTCCTTCTTTCATGGTGGTATGTTTTGAAAGATACCCAAGTCGGTAAGGGAACCTTTCACCCCCTTTTTTAAAAGACTTCTTTTGTTGGGTCATTTAATTTACATATTGTTATTTTGAGATATGTTCTCATATATCCTTATTGATGTAAATTTTATGTCCAAGTGATGAGATACACTTTTTATCTCTCATCAACTCATTTTGATGTGACGCCGTTAGGCTGTCAAGGGAACTTCTTAACCAAATCTCGATTTATTTGGGTTCAACATGTAGTTATTTAATATGTCATCCTTTGATAATATGTGAATGACCTTTGATTATTTTACACTTAATATACACTTATATTTGGTGTATTCGTTTGTCACACATAATTATGTAATTAATTTTTCCTTAAACCAAGGATACCGTCTTTGTATGGGACTTCGTCTCAATCTCCTTTAATTGAGGCATATTTTGTTTTATACACAACCTTCTTTTATACGGTGTATAAAACCATTTTACCTTTACATTTATCCAAAAGGAATCTTTTTTATGAAGTGTTTTATTAAACTACAAACGGGAATGTTTTTGTTGTACATATGCTGCGACAACGACTTCTTTGTCGCCGTGACCATTATTTGATTTTCGGATTCCTCTACAAGCCATACATTCTTTTTAAAACAAAAATAAATACCATGTTTTAATTTTCTTTTATTTTGGTATTGAAAATGGTTTTCGTAATATTTTAATATCAATGTGTTTTATTGATATCGTGTGATTGAAAGGTGGAAATGTTTTGTTTCCTTTATGCATGTTTTATGTGATACGATTATGTTGAGGTTCTTGTGAATTATTATGAAGACGGGTGGTTTCGTGATAAACTAAGGGCTGGTGAGCCCGATATAGCTCTCCAATGCATTGGGTAACGTGAAGGAGTGAAACTTTATGGTTTCTCCGAAGAGATTTAGGGAATAAACTGTGATGGGTATTCCAAACGTAACCAAGAGGGTTAATCCCTACGTAAGAATGTTATGAATATCTCAAGTTACCTTTTATGTCTTATGATTTATATGATTTATTTATGATTTGATGAGTTATGTTAATGTGCCTATTCCTTATGGGTAAATTATGATTTCATTCTTATGTATATATGAACTCATGTTTCCTTTCCATATTTTTATAACCCTTACTAAGCTTTTTATGCTCATCCCATGTTTTTGAAATGTTTTTCACAGGTCAAGGGAAAGGCACATGATGTGATGATAGTGTCAAGGATGTGTCAAAAAGAGTCCGTATTTTTTTTAAATATGTTTCCGTTGATGGGAAGAATGAATACTGTCTATTATGTAACCACTTTGTTTAAATGTGGAATGTAATGCATGTTTCATGATCTAATTCTCTAAAACTCTAAACCTGAAAAGATCCTCAATGTGTAGTCTTGTAATAACTAAAGATTATGTAAGGTTTAAGGATAGGGCCTTATAGTTGGTATCAAATGTCGGTTTAGATTACTTTAGAGGTTAGCGTATTCTTTAAGCATAAGTGACATTACCATAATGGTTAGGATTTCAGAAAGAGTCCTAGTTTTAGATAAAGTGAATGAGTAAGTATATGTTAGTGTTTATATTACTCATTAGAACATGATGGGTTTGTTGATATACTCACACTGACCTTTTTGGTTTTAGTAAATTGATGGATCTAGTAGGAACCAAAGTGACAATTGGTTTGAAGGAAACTGTGGTGGTTCTCTGATCAAGAGACTGGATGAAATGGGGTATTCAATGAGGAAACTCGTGGTTGTTCTAAACCAACTATCAATGAGTAATGATCAACCACATGAACCATGGTATGTTCTATAATGCAACATGTACGACAATCAATGTGGATGTTCAGCTAATAATTATAAAGGTAACCATTAGGGTTTATATGATCCTTACTTTTGGGGTAATTATGGGTTATTATATGGTATGCTGGAAAATGAAAGGAATGAGATAAACATTAGGTTAAAATATGTGATGATCATTTTTGATGATTTTATCACTTTTATGGAATTATTTATGAATTATATAGTTTTGGAAAAAGGACAACACGCAGACTGTGTGACAACCCGTCGCGTCGGAAAATTTGTGGGAATCGAACCCACAACTAAAGTGCAACTAGTATTTATCGCCTACCACTGTACTACGCGAAGTCCCTGTTTAGTTTGACTGATTCCTTTTAGTTAGATGATTTTATGAATTAAGAGTAAGTTTATTTTGGGTTATTTATGAAATTAATTAACCTATCATGTAGGATATGTGATTAGGTTAATTACTTTTCAATACGAGACTTTAGGAGCAACTGATGTTGTTTGGAGATAAATGATATGATTTAACTTGGAAGACTATGTGACTAAATCCTTAAAATATTTGGGTTTCAATCTTAGATTGGTTTACTTTGAAGAATTTTATGGTCAAATTGGTTATCTAATGGTCCTCGTTGAACTTTGGGTTTTGTTGGACAGATTTTTAGATTAAGAATAGATTTTCTTTTTATAAAGGGCTATCCTTTTTTGGATTATCTCACCTTCTACAAACCTTTCTGATTTTGGTTTTGGTTAAAGCATAAATACATGGGATGTATATAGTTCTCTTTTTTGGATTAGGTGGTTCTCTAGAAGTTGATTATAGTTCTCTTAATTCGAACAAGTCTCCCTAAATACTCATCTTTTGATAAAAAATATGAGTTTGATTAAGGAATCTAGTAAAAGTTGGAAGTCAACATGACAAGTAAGTATGATTCCTTATGTTTTATTTAAGCTCAAAAATATGTTCCTCAATAAAAAGTAACTTTAATCAAAAATGTTGTCTATTAAATCTTCCTACTGGGGAAACCAACACCATTTAACCCATCACAAGTTTGTGATTTTCATATTGTTAACTTTCTCCTAAACATGTTTTCTATCACTCTCCATCAGAACATGACCCTATGTTTTCTCCTACATGTCAATATTTTTTTACATGGAATCATAGTATGGGTTAACTCGGGTGACCTTTGTACTTATCTTTCTTTATTTTAAGTGATTGTTTTACCGACTCTTGTTCCGATGTGGGACTTTCAAGGATGTTTCCAAGCTCAATTTAAAAAAAAATTGCGAGGACACAATTCCTAAAAGGGGGGAAGGATGTAACACTCTAGGTAAATAAAGAATATGACATTTTCATATTTATCCATATTTTTGAATAAAATATTAAAATGACTATAAAGGGGATGCTATGCTCGATGGCGTACCAAACACGCAACAACAAGTTTCTTGGGAATCTTACGTTGCACTCTAATAATAAAATAATATTATTTTAAATGGTAGTTAACATGTAGCCGTTGTATTTGGCGGTAATGGATATAAATAACTAAAATATGATTATATATGTTTTTAAATGTTTTTACATTTATCCAATAAAAGATAAAGGCTTAAATTACGGAAAGAATTCAATTTTAGGCGTATATGCCTTGGTTTTCACTAAAGGTTCACTTATCGCCTTTTGATGGCGAACCGTCATTAAATATAGTTTTGTTCAATCTTATACATTATATTGGACCAAATAAAACTCTTCTTATGAATCGGGACATCAAAATTTACTTTGTGTAAATTTTTGGTATCTTTCCGATAAAGTTTATTTTTTAATGAATAGTGTAAAATGTTGTATTTTAATTCAAAACCTCTTTTTAATCTAATTTATTTATATTATTAGATTATCTTTTGAATTGTTATTAAAGTGAAATTAGAATATATTTTTACCATTAAATATAATACTGGTCGTTTGAATTAATTTCACTTTGAAATCAGACTTAAACTAGTGTCAATCTTTTGATACTTATTGTTTCATAAAAACACCCTATTTGCTCTGACAGTGGGAATTAATTATTAAATTAATTAATGTGACTTATATGTTTTTAATTTTGTAAAATAGAATTCATTTTTCAATTAGGAATATCAAATATAGGTTAGGGTGAATTTTTGGGATTTTTCTGAAAAACATCAATTTTTGATGAATAGTTAAACCACTAAGTGGTACTTTTAAAAACTGATTTTTCCGTTTAAATGAAAATTTTCCATTTTTGTGTTTTGAATATCAAAAATCCGACATACATGGTTGTCATTAAGAAGTAAAATGTGGTTCAATGGGATAAAAATACTTTTTTGGTGAATAATAACTTATAAAGTTTTTCATCGCGATTAGAGGTAATTAGTGTAGTTTAAGGTAAAAATAATGTTTTAATAATATGAAATGAACATGAAACATGTCCTAACCTTATTGGATGTGTCATGGCTGACCAATAAAACCAATGGGTCAACTTGGGGACCCCATGAAGCCACTTTGGTTGGAAAATGACATTAATATCTTTTTATTTAAAGTTAAAGTAAAAAATTAGACAAACATGAAATGTTTTACTAAAACAATTTTTTCATGGGGTTATTCAAATCGGATATTTGACTATAAATATTAATTGGAAAGATAAAACGATTTACTACATCATAGTATTTGTTTTATATTTTTTAGACATTAAATAAATTAAATTATTTATGACATCATGATGATGCAACGATGACCTCATTATTTAACGATTTAAATAAAATGGAATGATAATGTAATATCTACGACCTAAACATGTCCAAAACCTATTGGATGAGTGGATTTAGAACCCTTATCACCGTTTCCTCTAAATGAATCAATTTGGTACCTTTAAAATCCGAAACTCTGTTGAAAATAAAGTATCTTTTTGTAACATTACAAGAGGGTCCCTCCTCTCCTCTTATAAAATGCCCACACCCCTACCTCCTTAACCAAACACTCAAAGCATTTGGCTCGGCCAAACTCTGCCCATTTTGTCTCTCCACTTCCCTCTATTACTCCTTGAAGCCTCACTTTGGGCATAAGTCTTCCCAAGGAAGCCTTTGAGCTCAAACCAAAGGGAGTTGTCCGATTTTAAGGTAATGTCTTCACTTGAGTCCTTTTGTTTTATTTTGCTTCTCCATCCCCCTAAACTCTTTTTATTCATTTCTTTTGTAACAAATACAGTATCATCACTATACTAGGATGTTTTTAAATGAATTATTCGAGCTACACTTTCACACACCTACATCTAATGGTTAAATAACATACTGTTTCCGTGGATGGCGAATTTCGGCCTCCCGAAATGATGATTGTTCAACATTCTTTTATCACCTTCAAAGGTGGCCATTAAGATGAAACTATATTTAAATATTATATATAATATGTTTATTTTTTCCTTAAGCTTCTGTATTTTTCATATTGGGCATACCATTATGGTTTCCATTATGGGTAAACACGATATCTTCATTTAATGAAGTGCGGACTTCCACCCCCTCAAAGTGATTTGATTCGTTAATACCATATGTGGTACGTATAAATGATATATTTAATGATATTATATATGATACCATACTGGAATTAAAATAGTATTATGTATCATTATGTTTATATTCCATTAAATATGAAATAGAAATGGATGTAGCGTTCATGCGTACGTACGGCTTACCGTCTCCATGAACGGTACATTTCATTTCTTATCTCAAAATGTTATGTAATATTATAAGTACATATATATAATGGATATATATGTAATATATTAAATCTAAATTATGGATATCATTCTGGAATTATAACATATATATATCTCTCTCATTTTTCTTTAATTCCATTAATATGACAAAAAAATGAAAGTAGTGTTCATGGGTACGTACGGCCTACCGTCTCCATGAACGGTGCTTTTCGATTTTTATCTCCAAATGATATGGAATAGTATGAAATGAATACTTACTGGATATATATTATATTTTAATTATTAATACTATTCTGGAAATTATTTACTTATAACTACCTGGGCAATCGTTTTTCAAACAAGTTCATTTTTGACTCATGTACCAAACATCAGCAAAAACGTCTGATATGAACTAACATTATTAAACAATTATTATAAAATTATAATATGTGATATTAACTGAATAATAATCTCTAAAAGAGGTACATAGGCAATTATTAATTGACCAAAGTTTATTATTCAGAAATATAAAGAAACGAACAAGACAAGTTGGACTTGAGGTAAGGGATCCTACACCTCTCTTTCTTTTTAAGTACACTCTTTTATTACTTTTAAGCTCATCTTTATTATGATTGGGATGTAATTTTATATTACTCTTACTGTAATTTTTATGTTCATGTGATGAGAGACCCTATTCTCTCTCATCAATCCATTTTGGATGTTTTGAGTGGCGCTGTTAGGCTGCCGAATTTTCGTAAGATCTCTAACCTCTCTCTTTCTTTTTAAGTACTCTCCTTTATGTCACTTATTTTAAGCTCCTATTTGTTATTTTGGGAGATTTCCTTTTATATTCCTCTTTCTATAAACATTAAGTTAATATGATGAGATACCCTATTTGATCTCATTAATCCATTTTTGTATGTTTTATGTGGCGCCGTTAGGCTGCCGAGTTTTCGTAGGGGATTTTTCATCTCACTTTTATTCCCGTGAGATTTATGCTACATTTGCCACAATTTCCTTTGAGTGGAGTATGTACTGCCCATTATTCTACTCTTTGTGTAATATAATTTTTTTTATGAGTATTTACATCAATGATTTATTGTCATTCATTCATGGGGTGTATGTTTTGAAAGATACCCAAGTCGGTAAGGGAACCATTCACCCTCATTTTTAAAATACTTCTTTTGTTGGGTCTTTTAATTTACATATTGTTATGGTGGGATATGTTCTCATATATCCTTATTGATGTAAATTTTATGTCCAGGTGATGAGATGCACTTTTTATCTCTCATCAACTCATTTTGATGTGACGCCGTTAGGCTGTCAAAGAAACTTCTTAACCCAATCTCAATTTCATTGGGTTCAACATGTAGTTATTGAATATGTCATCCTTTGAATATGTGTGAATGAACTTTGATTATTTTACACTAAATATCCACTTATATTTTTTGTATTCGTTTTTCCCACATGATTATGTAATTGATTTTTCCTTAAACCAAGGATACCATCTTTGTATGGGACTTCGTCTAAATCTCCTTTCATTGACGCATATTTTGTTTTATACACAACCTTATTTTATACGGTGTATAAAACCCTTTTACTTTTACGTTTATCCAAAAGGAATATTTTTTATGAATCATTTTACTATATGACAAAAGGGAATGTTTTTGTCGTACGTATGTGACGACAACGACTTATCCGCCACCGTGACCATTATTTGAGTTTCGGCTTCCTCTACAAGCCATACCTTCTTTTTAAAAGAAAAATAAATACCATGTTTTACTTTTCTTTTATTTTGGTATTGAAAATGGTTTTCATAATGTTTTTATATCAATTTGTTGTATTGATATCTTGTGATTGAAAGGTGGAAATGTTATGTTTTCCTTATGCATGTTTTATGTGATACGATTATGTTGAGTTTCTTAAGCATTATTATGAAGACAGGTGGTTCCATGATAAACTAAGGGAAGGTGAGCCCGATATAGCTCTCCAATGCATTGGGTAATGCAAATTAGTGAAACATTAAGGTTTCTCCAAAGAGATTTAGGGAATATACTATGATGGGTATTCCAAACGTAACAAAGAGGGTTACTCCCTACGTAAGAATGTTATGACTACCTCAAGTTACCTTTTATGTCATATGATTTCTAGGATTTATTAAT
This sequence comes from Viscum album, assembly GCA_963277665.1. NCBI lineage: Eukaryota > Viridiplantae > Streptophyta > Magnoliopsida > Santalales > Viscaceae > Viscum > Viscum album. The sequence goes on along the minus strand of OY728152.1, from coordinate 1,317,874,469 downwards.
GATTTGATGAGGTATGTTAAAGTGCCTATGCTTTATGGGTAAAGTATGATTTCATTATTATGTATATATGAACTCATGTTTCCTTTCGATATTTTTATAACCCTTACTGAGCTTTTTATGCTCATCCCATGTTTTTGAAATGTTTTTCACATGTCAAGGGAAAGAGACATGATGTGATGATAGTGTCAAGGATGTGTTAAGAAAGAATACATGTTTTATTTTAAATATGTTTCCGGTGATGGGAAGAATTAATACTGTCTTTTATGTAACAACTTTTTTTAAATGTGGAATGTAATTCAAGTTTCATGATCTAATTATCTAAAACTCTAAACTTGAAAAGATCCTCAATGTGTAATCTTGTAATAACTCAAGATTAAGTAAAGTTTAAGGCTGGGGCCTTATAGGGGATATCTGATTACCTAATATTATTGATCACACCTACCCATATAAGGTATAAACATCAATTTAGATTAATATATTTCTTATAAATTAAAAATTCATTTGAAAATATAATATAAACCTAATCCTTGAAAAATAAATATTTATCAAAAACACTATTCAAAATCCAATTTAATTACAAATAAAATCTATTTCCACAATATGTGTGTTTATTTCATGACCCCCTCACTTCCAATTTTTCCTCAGAGTTGGAGAATAATGAATACATTTAATGACCATCGAGTACCGCCTCTAATATTTCGTGAGGTAGTGACCAACAAACAGGCAATCAAATCATAGGAAATGTGATGAATTAACATTTTTATGTGAAAAAAAGAATGGGGTATAAGATAGTCGATCCTAATACAACTACAAGAACTATATAAATCAAATCCCATAATTAATCCCACATGCATGTTTAAATTATAACTACTACAATTACTATGGAAATATCAAAAGTAAATAAGCAAAAGTAATGGTAAGAAGCAATGAAATAATAGTAAAAAAGTCTAGTCTACTAATTTCTATAATATACCGCTTAATACTCATGGAAAATTGAGATTATTTTAATATCATTTCGTGATAATACAAGTATAATTTGTAGGAAAAAAAGTCTCATGTGCAGAAATGGGATAAATATACTAATGAACCTCTAAGAAAAGGTAAGAACCAACATCACCTCACAAGGTATCTGGTCCAACCCAACCTCATCAAGGAACATAATCATATTACCCAAAGTCAAATAAATTATTATATTAAATAAATTTATGATATGGTACCCCACACCATATTCCCATAGTTTAGTCACACACACACTAGGTCAAATACCCTTAGAGGTGAGTGAATTTGTGTATGAAGTGTTAACAATACATCCTCTAATGATATTTATTATATCGTTAATCAAAAAACACTTCTCTATTTATCCCATATATATGTTTGAATAGAAATGAAATCATGCATAGGGTACATCAATTTTACATGGGTCTCCCTCACTATGATACATCCATCGAGCATGCAATAACGATGTTATGATGTACCAAATCCACTGAAGCTCACTAGTAGTTACATGGTTTGGCCTATATTATTTATATTCCAATACTCACTGCCATTATAAGATTTAGGGTCTACAAACTACATTCCCATGATTCAATACCTATGAGTCATTCTTATACTAACTACTGGTGGAAATGGTCAATGTTTTCCTCTTCATTTTCTCACTGCTCTTAGATGGGATCCACTCATAGTTTATGGACATTTTGGTCCATTAATTTTCATTAATGAATGATTCACCAACTATAGGTAGATGCTTTTTTGATGTTTTTTTTAATCTATAGATGAAAATACACATTTCCACCTACTATTAGTTAGTAGAAATTTATTTCATGAAATGTTTGAGTACATTATAAAACCACTTGCTTCTTATAAGAACCATGTATTGAATATGCTATACTGAACCACTATTCTACGAAAGTCCTCTGATTTCCCCACTACATACCCCACATTTTTCCACCTTCGCATAATTCTCACGCTTACATCATCAATACACTACTTTTGTGTGTCACATCTTCAAACCACATTAGCGTACAACTTCCACATTCGGTATTTGTTTCGACATAATTCAGTCTTACATGGAATGCACCATCCATGAACCACTACTACTCCTTTTGATAAATCCTCCTTAAACATTGTCATCTTTTCTGGAACATTCCTCTGTGAACCACTATTTAACATCATCAAATTCATATAAAAAATAAGTTTTCTTTTGAAAATCACTCTTAGTAATGATTGGAATAATGCTTATTCTATATGAAAACAAATTTTCAAAATACAGTAATATGAGATTTACCAAATCTTCAATGTGGTGCAAATATTACAACATTCTATGCTCCTACCACGAACTTTTCTTCCTTACATGGTCTGCATACGACCATTCATATTCAGTGGTATCCAAAATCAATGACAGATTTTCACAAACAACACCCTTCATGGATTCTAAAATCACATCCACATTACAATGAATTTTAATTAATCACATGATCCTATAGCCTTCCAATAATAGCATGCTCACCCATGAATCTACTTCGCCCTGCAAACCATTCCTCTTATGTAGTCTACATACCGATATCCTTCTGTGAACTTTTCCCACATACCTACTTTGTAATTTGTAAACCATGATTCACAATATACACACCGTTCATTCCTAAATGGAATATTAAATCTTTATAATAAAACACCTGATTTTGAGGCCCTATAATTTTGAAAACACTAGTTAAATATGATACCTTAAAATTCGGCTTTGGTAAATAGCATCCATACACATTCACAATAATTTGTCTTGTTAAATAGAAACAGTAACAGATAAATAATATTGATAGGAAACTTTGAAGTATTTTTCCCCCAATAATGGGAATATAGATATAATCAGTAGGAATTCAATGTATCTTGGGAACTTGTGAAAAAATATTATTAATTTCCCTGTAAGAAAACAACATATCAAGAAAAAACTTAATAGCTATACTAACAATCCCAACCTCATCATGTAATGCTCACCAAATAAATCAATTCATGTAGTCTAATATAATTTGAATAGATGATAGGGTACACCTCTCCAATTTCACATTGAATATCTTCTTGTTCCTAATGACCAACGCCATCGTGCTCCAACTTCTTCTGAAAGTACAATTTCCCAACTTATACACACACACATGGGTCTCACAAAACCACCCCACATATCTCCCACATACATATGGGCCAAAAAAATAAACCCATCCCTCCTGTAGAAATATAGTACAAAAAGAAAATCATATACCTTCCACAGACACATGTTCGTCAAACCACATCACATCATGCACGCATTCACATGTTCCCCGAAATACAACCACACCTTCATGGAATCTGGGTATGAATAAAACATCTCATCCTGAAGACACCTTGGAATGTAGAACACTTATCATCATGAAGACACCTAGGAAAGAACAACTCATCCTCACACACATAGACCTTACAAACTAGTAAAATTGTAAGAATATATGGCTTTCACTACATAGAAGAGGGATTATGGAAGAGTGAGTGTACATCCATCCATCCACCTAGTTATATGTTTGGGAAAGACACCTTCCCTGGGAAGATGGGGGGGTGGTGCATCACATAGGGAATAAATATGGTGCTGTGAATATATAAATCACAAGGAAAATACTATATATATATATATAAGATACATAAAATTCATGCCCAACCTATGCATTCTCAAAAAAACACCAACTCAAAAAACATCATGCTTTGCTGCTACCTTTATATGAACAATAGCACACAACAATCCATGAAACATGATTCCCATTTGGAAGCATTATAAATATACATTTCTATCCTGATATCCAAACCAATCCAAGACATTCCATGATGTATAAATCAATTATTTAAATATTGCATCACTATATTGGAATCCACTAAGTACAACACAACATAATAAACATAGATATTATCATTCAGAAGGAGAATAACATGATATACTAAGGGGTCATCACATATCTTAAATTTGTGAAATTTATTCATTGTATATCATATATCAATATCTTGATAAGGGGTGTCACCTTATTCATGTTACTCTTTGAGAAACACCAGATGTTTTACCTATACCATTAACTATTGTCATCTTCCAAACAAACCCACTCAGGTCACGTACTAGTAGAACCAACAACTGAATCTCACCCCCAACTAATTATATGTTAGAAGACAACCTATTTCCAATCCCTACTATAAAAAAATATCACCCATTCCACAACTAATAAATCTCTCAACCTAAGATTCAATTAAAAATTTAAGTTTATGTATTGTCTACAAGAACATAAATAACACCACCCATTCCTACCACATCACACAACCTTGATCACAAAAACATCACAAAAGAACTAGATAAAACCAACATATCACAACATAGACACTTCACATTACATCAGTCCAGTGAACATAGCCACATGCATTCCATGCATCACATCATATAACACGACGTAAAAATGTCCAAATTTAGTAGTGTGCACACATATCCAATTTTAAATTATTATTTTAGTCTGTTATCACACAAACCAATATCCTGGGAAATCTATTAATTATTCATATTTACAAGATAAAAAAATTTCAATATGTATGAATTCAACGAGAACCAAAAAATCATGAAATTCATCTAGTGTGAAAAAGGTCCCCCAATAACCATGGGTTATCAGTGCTTCATAAACCCATATAAATCACAATATCACAATCATATATCAAAATTGAAATTGCATAAAACCAGAATCCACAAAAAACATTCAATTTCATTTAATCTATTATAATCTTTGGTTATCCTATAACAAAATTGATCCATTGGTGATAAAAAGAATTACACACATCAAGGTGCATAAATGGGGGGAATAAAATTAAACACTAACTCACAATGTTATCTATGATCATCTTACTAGAACATTACATGAAATGGATCTTAGATCAAATCTCCTACATGAACAATATTTAACCAAGGATTTCATTATAGAACCACACCAGCAATAATAAGTGGGAATCCTAATTAGATCAACGAAATATCACCCTCAATCACATAGAATTATGAAACTAGAGGGGAATAGTATTGAACTAAATCAAACATCAAGAATAGATGAATAAAACACCAATAGATTTAATATGAACGTCTGTAGATGAAAAGAGGGAATATAATAATCAATCCATGGTGTACAAATTCTAAAATTACTAAGAGGGGTTGTTGGGTCACCTGAGGTCGGGGAAGGTTTGTTGTCTCTCCGGGTTTTGATAACCCAGGGGGTTAAAAAAACTATTAAAAGTTACATCAAGAGGGTATTACATTAATTTTAATACCCTTTTATTACATGTAATTACATTTCGTTGACTTCATCCAAATTTTTTTTTCAATTCAATTAATTTTATTTTTTTAGAACACAAAATATTTAATGTCATTAACTACCTGAAAATGTTGATAAACCAAAAATCAAATCATGTAATATAGTTACTTGATGTGTAATCCCTTCTATTAAAAATTATTGCTTCATAACATCTTTATACTTCTCAGAGCCACCTACGAAACCCTCTAATAATCAAAACATGGAATGTAACGAAACAGTAGGGAATGGACCACACAGGATCATGAAGTCATCTCATTACATTCATATTACCTAATCACATATAGAGGGGGACATTAAAAAAATCTATATCTGATAAGTCAAAAAGAGTTTTGGAATACCCATTACAAACATACCAGTCAAATATCCAAGCTTCATGTCTGATTTATGAATACTTATACAACAATACAATGGTACATATTGGAAAATGAGTATGATGTATCATACTAAGATAGAAAACCAATCCTAATGGATAATAAAAACATTTTAAGGCATGTTGTGTGATTTTAAAATGAATTTTGGTGGCTCACAGGAAGATCATATACGATTACTTGAGTTATTTTATTTCAACAGCTACTAGTCCTTTAGAAAAATGGCCCAGTTTGATTCAATTTATGGGAAACCTATGAATTTTCTACTTTGATGGGTGGAAACATGTGATTTGTAATCAGTTGATAATAAAATTTTCCATGAAAATATGGGGAGGATACTGTTTGTTAGGAATGGAAGAAAATATCACTGGGATGTTATAAATATTTTAATATCATCTACAATGGTCATTGTCAATTTGACGGAGTGGTAATCAGTTCTTGATGATATTTCAATGGTGTGTAAATCATCATTTGGGAAAATATATTAATGTAACTCCTCCATAAAAAATCCAATTTGAGATAATGTAAATGGTTGGTGAGGTAGTATATCATTTGTTATTTCAAACATGACTTAGTGTGGTGTATAGTTTCTTCCATATTTTTCAGTTGAAAAAGTATTAGCGTGTTCCTATCCCTATAATCAGATGGGATCAGGTAGGCCTAGAGTCGATTATTTCATTGATGTACATGCTAGTGTGGATTATTTATTGGAGTGAGAATGTATTCTATGGAAAAATAATCGGTATCATGTGGGTTTTTTAGAAACCAAAAAAAATCATGGATGATAATTTGAGTAATAACAATGTAATGAAATTGAAATGGTATTAAATATTTTATGGAAATTATTTTTTACTACTCGTTGAGGATAAAAAAACAATTTACGGGGATAATGTTGCACCCCTTATTTGAGATAAATAACTGTTCCATTATTTTATTTATGTATATTAAGAGGTGGGGTTATGTGTAGGAGATAATGGTGAAAAAATTTAGTCATTTTATACTTTTCTGTACATGCTTTGTCACTACACTATTAGGAAATATTATGAAACAACTACATGAAAATATGCATCACAAGATATGGGCTAATGCGAAGGTAAATAGTCTTCACATAATTTTCGAATATCATACAAAAACCAATAAGAAAAGATGAAATGTTGGATAGTGTGATTTGAAAAAAAAAATCACACAATTTTGAAACCATGCAACCCCACCATGAAATTTTCAACCATTGAGGTAGTGGCTAGAGATTCTTTGGATCAAATTATACCTAATCGCGAATCGAAAACATGCACAATGAAAAACCAATAATATAAAATGTAGTTATAGGTTATCCTTGGGTTTTTTTCTTTATTAAAGAAAATTGACCCTATCTAAATAATTATCTCTCTAAAAAGATGGAGAACCACTGTTAAATTTTTTTGTATGGATCCTGAATTGGTATTTGGTACGTTAACGCTCGATATTTTCAGTATTCTATCTATCTTGTCAGTTCATGATTAGTTTTCTTAGATATAATTATCCCCTTATATCTATTGCATACATATATATATATATATATTCAAAATTGGGTATATTTAGGGTAGTGTATGCGACATAATTTTTTTTTCATGTTGTTGACAGTGGAAGATATACAAGTTAGTGTTTTAGATATTTACCCTATGTTCAAGAAAATTATTTTTTTCGTCCATTGTTTTCATCATTTGACCTGAGGTGGTTTCATCACTAAAAAATTATCTATTTAAGAATATGATGGATTAGTTTAAATTTGACTAATTTTATTGAATGTTATTGTTTATTCTATATGAAATAATTTTTTATACCCTCTTGAGTTACAGTTTGTGGAAATCGAGGATATTTGGTGGGATGTTGGAAAATTGATTGGATAATATTAATTTTAAATGAAGATTTTAAAATAATATTTTATTTTTAATAATGGAAAAATATAATTCAATAAAATTATTGTTTTATATTGAAATATTTTTATCACACATGGATTTGGAATGTATTTTTCATAGTTTTGTGGCATGTGTCCATATAAATTTGGATGAATAAGGGAATTAATTACCTTAATAAAAAATGGTAAAAATACGGGCATAAATTTCCCTCATCAATGTTTTCCACTAGTTGATGTATTAATTGATGTATAACTCACCACTCGCTCATATTACGAGTCTATTAGTTACATGGAGGGTTGTACATGACATTATGTGAAAAGGAGTAGGTTATGCTAAACATGGATATTAAAAGTTTAAAATAATTTTATGTGATTTTGTTTGAAAACAATTATAATGTGTAATACAAATCATTGACAAAAATTGTGAAACTATAATAAATTTTTTTTATATAATGTGACAACATTTTCTATCCTACTGTCATGAGTTGGGATTACCATGGGGAAAACCTAATGAGTTTTCATACTCATCCATGCTTCTTCACATTGGTGGTTTTTTAAATGTCATATATTGAGATATTGGAAAGGTAATTGATTACAAATAGTTAGTACTACATAATGATATAATGGCTTTTTGGTGGAGTTAGATATTAGTGAATTTGGTGATATGGGGTCATCTAGTTGAATTTTATTTTTTGTGGTCTGTCATGGTTTACCTTAATGATAATTGTCTTCTTCTTTGGTAATATTTGGTTTGTTTTGATATAAGTTAAATTTTTTGTTTTATTTAATTTTAAACATGAATCAGATATTTATTTATATGTATTTGGTTTTTGGTTTTTATTAATCATGAAATAAAATTCCATCCCCCAAATTGTACACAAATACATTGGCATTTATGGCTTGCCTTTGGAATCTGGGGGATGTCTTTAAGTTCAAATAACCTTCCCCTACTTTCCCCATACAATATGAAGGGATGGGATGTCACTAACATACCCTATAAATTTCCATTCTATACTTATAATTGTTTTGGACTTTTTAGTCTTCTAAAATTTCCAAATATGTAGTTTTTAATTTGATTATCTATAGGGAGATAACCTAAGAAGATGTGATATCATTTACCAAACCATTAAATAATATTTAAACATATACTTCATTTTAATTTGTCGAATCCATACTTACAAAATAAAACCATTATATCTAATATTTTTAATTTTATTATAAATATTTGAAAAAATATATTTCATGTATATACATCATATGTTAAACGACAGTACCATACGTGTGTACATAGGACCTAATGTATCCAAATTGGTTGTAATTTTTTATCATAACCACTATATTTGGCTATGTATAATGAAGGAAATAATATATATATATATATATTAATTATAACAAGATTTTTATTCTTGAATAAAATATTTACCTTCATCTTCCTTACCTATTTACTATTAATGGATTGATACCCTCGCTCATGCATACATATAACCTATCATCGTCACAATAGATAGGATTGATTTAAAATTTTAACCTTTCAAGAATTATTATATAATTCTATATAATGAATATATATGATATATATATATATATAATTATTATCTTTTATTAAATTATAAAACTACATAATTTGAATATGAATTGATTCTTATATGATAAAACATGCATATGAAATCGACCAGCTAACTCATGAATTATGAGAAATAAATAAATATTTTTTACAAATAATTTCATGGAAAAATTTGTATGTAGAACACATAGGAAAATAGTTCATATAAGAACGGATATGTAGTGAATATTTGGATTATCACATATTTGAGGATTTTGAATATCTATTTACCTATATAATGAGTGATAATTATGTAATTACCTAGAGTATTGTGTCATAAGAAAATATATTTCCCTCTGAATTTAGTGAAGTATAAAAGTGGATCACATGTAGGATTCCACGAAGGGTGAAGTCGTTCACAGAACTGATTCCATGAAAGGGTGTTTACGGAGAATTGTAGTCCACAGTGAATGAAGGCTGTCCACAGGAAACATAGTGTGTGGAATAAGAAGTTACATTGAAGTAGAAGTGGTATAAGGGAGTGGTTTAAAGAAGTTGTATGAAAATGTGGTATGTGGCGGCGATACGAAGAGTAAGATCACATATTTTGTAAGTGGATTCAGGATGCATTAGATGATGCATAGGCAGTTCACAGAAGAGGTGGTCCATGGAACATATCTTCTATGAAGTTTTTTGGAAGATCAAGACTATTCAAGGAGGGTATTATAATTAATGTAAATTCACTAAAATAGTTCACGATGGTAATTTCTAATATCTAATAGAAGTTGGGATTATATATTACAACTATGGTTGAATAGGAACATAAACAATGCATAAAGCTACATTTGAGGGTGTCTAATTTCATTAAAAAGATTGGAAATATTAGTCAATGAACATTGATTGAATAAATATCAAGAGAAGTGAGAAACTTTTGAAATAGGAGGTTAAATTTTCCATAGGTATTGATATAGATATAGAGTCATAGGGAGTGACCATTGGGAATGTAGTGAGCATACCATAAATCATTAAAAGGTAGTGTCCATAGGCATTGATGTGATCTAGCCCAAACACTGTAATTGGTTTTGAGATTTATTTAATTTGGTACATGTGCACATCACCATTGTATTATCCTTTTTCATATCCTAGTGTGGAAGAACCGACTATAATCATTATGTCTTCTGACTGGTTTCATTTCTGTCATATATTTCTACATGAAAAATAAAGAAGTGTATATTGTTAAAAACCAAACATGATCTGATGGGATAATGGTTTTACTCTATCATTACCTAATTCACCCCTATCTCTGGTTAATTAACATAGTGGACCTAACATATATAAGTATTTAAAGTTATTTTCACCCATGTATGTCTTTTTACAGATCTGAAAGAAAGGAAGGTTTTTTCATATGTTTAATGATGATTATTATGACTTTTATATAAATATAATGAAGATAATAATTTATTTTGATAGACATAGTGTTAATGGATTTGTCCACTATAACAATGGATTAATGTCTTGACCAATCCATTATAATATTACATGGTATTTTTCAACTAATTTTTTTTCATTGGAATTTTTTATTTTAAGAAAATAATACATTCTCAAAAAATATAGTATATTTTGTTCAATAATTCTTTTTAAAATGTTCAATAAAATTTTTTATCTATCTAAAATAAATTTTTTATGATACTCATACATTAATGGGAATATTATATCACATATATTTTAAATATTATACATATTATTCTTTATGTTCATAATAGCATGATAGTTATGAAACCCATTTTTTCAAGGATTTTTTTATTAAAGATTGAGTTTTATTAAACCCATTACATTCAATGATATCTGATATGATGAATGAATGATTATATTATTTCACATGTTTGTATCATTTTCATTATGTTATGGGAGGGACATATATCCCCCATCAATGCATTGAAAATATATTTATATATCCTGAGACAGATAAGAAATGTACTGGGAAATGATCATAGATCTGAAATACCAGGATGTAATGGGAAGAAATCCCTTTTCAGTTTCACATTGAAGAAATTATTAAAATCCTATGTTTTGAAACTTAAATTTTCAACTATTTATTTAGGGAAAAGAACCTTGAAAAATACAAAAATGATTTTATATTCTTACGTGTATTCAATAATTTTATATCTTATTTTATGTTATCAAGAAATATGTTCTGTATGAACTTCTACGATATTCCCAAGGACACGACCTCATGGGTTTTTATATATAGGATATAATTTTAAAAAATTATTTCTTAAATTCTTATGTCCCCTCGATTATGATATAATAGATATCTAACTTATATGTCTTCACTGTGAATCATAGATTAGTTATTCTTATGTTTTTCCCATGCACATGAATATATTTATTATGAAAAATGATTAAAAAAATGTTTTCCATTTATATAAGATTATGTGTGAGATGATGTAGATGTTTTATAATGTAATTATTTATGTTTCCCTGTTTCCGAAGACACTAAACATATATGGTCCAGAGATGGTTCTGTTATGTTATATAATGAATATTCATCTCAGTAAAAGTTATATCTTTGTAAGAAAAGTATGTTCATTTATAATGGGTCCTCTATCATTTATATATTGTGTCCCCTCTATTTTTTGGAACAATTTAGAGGTGTGGGACCTCCACACATTTATGTTATTTGAACAACACTTGAAATGATGGTCATCTATGATTATCCATTTTCAGAGTTGTAGACATTAACATTATTCTTAGATAGGATTTAGATACTGATATACAGTTTATCAAATATTTTTTGTTCATTATGAACATATGTATATATTTTTCTTGGTTTATGTCTCATATATTGATTTAAAAAACATATTTGGGATGAGATGAATACTTATATCATGTATTATATAACACCCTCTTCAGTTTTCAGTACATCCAACTGGGAAACAATATACTTACAATTACATTGATATTAACCACATGTTTCATGTAACATGAAGATGGAGAACTTGTAGTAGATTATCTCATAGGATAATATTTATAAAAATAAATATTTTACCACAATTGGTGATCGGTGAATGTATATAAGGTTCTGGGCTCCATCAATTTTATTATCTCCGAATTATCTTCAGGTTGGGAAATATATTCTAGTTGGGAATGTATTTATTATCTTTACTTGTATAATTAATAAATTTTGAAATTTTTTATTCCAATTATTTTATTACTTTTTTTTTATTTTTATCATATATATAAAAATAATTTATTATTTCTCATATTGACTTCATCCTGGAAATAGTTGGGTGTGTGTGTATATGTACATCTGGAAAAGACCTCTAATCATAGTTATTTCTTTCCAAACATATCACATAACCCTATCCTATAGTGGAATTATTGGTTTAGTTCTGACATGGAATTTCACCAGTAATGTAGGAATTAGTTGGTTGTCATGAGAATTATTGGAATCAACTGTGTTTTGATGTGTGGAAAATGTTTTGAGTTTTCACTCGCTGTATAGATTTTTTGGTACATTGGGAAATAATGAAAGACTATCTCAAGAGAATCATTCATGATATATTACTCAATTTTGGATAAATAATATACATATCTATATACTCGGAGCCCATATTGTAGGTGTTTTCTCTACCGAGTCAATGAACATTTCCACTACCTGTTGAGTATCAAATGAATCCTTCTCTACATTTGAAATATGATCACCCATCTGTTGAGTAGATGATTACACATATATCATAGTATAATTATATGAATACATATATCACGTCTTATTGAATCCATTTACGATGACCATATATGTTATACAAGAATGTATAACCTTAAGTAGTAGAGGATTGAATTGAAGTAGTTTTATATGTTTTCTTTATTGTGTGTAGTTTGATTGATTGGATAGTTGTTTTGGTGACCTGTTTTCCCTTTAGATCATTATTATTATATATAGGTACCAAAATATTATGAAAATATGTTTAGTCAACTAGAATGCTTTTTGTGAAAGATATCACCCATGATTTCTTGTTATCAAGTAGAACCCTTCTAGTGTGGTTATAAACTAGCATGAGCATGTTGTGTGAATGTCTCACTGTGATTATACTTGTTATAATTGTTTTCATCTTACTGAGACTTTTATTGGGTAATGTGTGGAGTTGGTAGGGACCATTTTTTGTGATGTTAGATAAGGATTAAAAAATTACTGAATGAGGTATAATGCGTGTACCAAGACATGTTTCTGAAAAGTGATTAACAACCATGAGGGAGATTTAGTACCTCACAATAGTGATAATATTTAAGTTTTATAGATGATATTATAAAAAAATTATGTTTGATATTTATTTAATGTGGAGTGGTTTTGGAGAGATACTTGGTTGTGGTTTAATGGATGGAATAGGAATTGATATATTTAGTAGGTAGAAACATGCAGCCGAGTGGATTGGAGTATGGTTCATGGTCTGACATGTAATTTCAATCATCAAGATATAGTTATATCACATAGTTTTTTGTCATATTCCTTATATGTATCATGTATTCAAGACATACTGATAATAAATTGGGCATTTATTCTAGACCCTTGTGGTAGAGGATCCTGTAGATAGGATCAATGTCCAAACATTTATATCGATGGTATAACATTACACTACTTTGATAAAGAGACCTTTTAGGGAAATTATTAATAGTTTTATTTAGATCCTAGTATATTTTTCATTTTATGGTCTAGTAATTTACCATCCATGCTCAGCTAATTTCTACGTGTGATTGTAGATGTGATTCGTTTTTTTTGGGATGTATCTTTACCCTCATATAATTTATGATCCCAATGTATTGTAGTATGATCTAGTTTGAATAAACATAAAAACTCTTCCTTAATAGTTTACAAGTATTTCCAATATTGAATATATTGATATTATGTTTCAGTTTTTTATAATGGTGAAGTATTAGATGTTATTCCTTCCCATGGAAGGTCCATGTTTCCTCGACATCCAATGATTAATTTATTCATGGAAATCCACTAAAGATAAAATAATATTTTCACTTGTATATTAGATGAACACGTGTGTTTTTAAGAGATAGATGTTAATTTCCAAGTGTATATATAGAGTGACCCTCATAAGACCCTGTGTTTTTTCTTGGTAAACCCTATCTAGTGCTCCTAAATTTTGGATAATATCCCAATGATAGGAGTTCATTGTGGTCATTTTAATGAATTGAAATGAAGAAGTGTATATACATTTTAGAATCACTAATTTCATTGACTATTTGATTGGGATTTAATGGTTCTTAGAGTTTCAACCCCTGAATTGATATCACATTATAAATGTTTTGGAGCTAGATGTACCACACATGAATTCATAGATATACTATAGAAAATTTGAGTTTTTAATGATTCTCTGTTGTGTTTTGATAAACCTAAAATTATTTTCATGACATATCAGATGGAAACTGAACCATTACGAGGTTATTTTATGGTTTTATTTTTTTATTTTACACTAATTTCCTTATATTCTGAGTTATAGAATGTAAAACATAAGAGGTTGTGGCTTGTTATGGTTGTTAAAGTGGTTCAGCTTCTAGTGGAAAATAAGGACTACCTAAAAAATATCAAGACTCCATTGTGGAATGATAATAGTGACCTATGATATTTTATGAGGATATCCTTTACTACAAGATATCTCAACATTTTTTGGATCATATATATTTTACTATAAATGCATGATATCTATAAAGAATGTATTCCCTTTTCCTATAATTTTTTTATGATAGTATGGTGGTTTAAAACATAACCTTTACAAAAATGTAGGTTTCGGTTCTTAATGTCCTCTACATTATATAGATGATGATTTATGTGCATGACTATTTAAATAATATAGACATAGGTATGTTGTTCGGTGAGAGTGAAGATTCTATTTTCCTAGATCTGATGGTGTTGATAACAAAAAGTGTATTAATATACTATTAATGTTTAATTATGTAGACGATTTATTTAAAAGAATAAGAACCCATTGGGGGTGTTTAAGTGAGTTGTGGGTCAAAATGTAGGATTCATATCTGAACCATTTTTCAATGTTTTTTCATTACGATGGAAAATGATTTTAATATTGGATTAATTTAGTGATTTTTCCATAATTTTAATTTGGAATATTTCATGGAATTTAGTTAGACCCATAAGAAGATACTGATAATTAGTTTGAGGCCAATTGATCCCAAAATTATTTTTATAAAATTATTAAATTTTATTTAGGTCACAATAACTTTGGTTTAATGAAATAATGTAATGTCTCATGAATGGTCTCAAAGATAATAAACATAAGAGAAGTGTTGAAACTATATTGGGGGATATACCCATGTCTCAACTTATTGTAAGAAGATATTGGATAAAAGATAGATGAAATAGGGAGAAGGTGAATTTAATTAAAATAAATGATTAATTTTTTAAATTATAATTAAATGACCTAATATATATTCACAATTAAATAACATTCTTTTGTTAGTCATCTGGATTATCATTCTAACCCTATGCTCTTCGAGACGACCTTCCACCATTTATTTCTTCTCAGGTGGATATTGGACGACAACCAACAACAAGATTGTAATGAAATGGGGTGTAGAAAACACATTAATTTATCCCTATAATGGGAAACTATGTTCAACATAGTTTCCAATGATGGTTGATAGGTCTAGAGGGAATCGTTATTTCTCTATGAGTATATACAGAAAATAATATATAAAATCCAAACTATGCTACTGGATTAATTAAAATTTATTTTTAGGAATGATCATGGCTGACCCCAAAAGTTGGTGAAATTAGTTTCAGTAGGCATTAAAAAGTGTTTATTTTCAATAATTTTAATAAAATGTTTGTAAAATTTGGGTTTGATTCAATTGTGAAAAAATATAAAATAAAAATCAATCAATCAGTTTGTGATCATATTTGAATATCATGTTAGTTTTTTTTGTAATATCCAAAGTATAGTGAAATTAGATTTAATATAATACAATCATTAATTCATGATTGGTGTCTTAATTGAGGTTAGTAATATCCAATGGTCATTGTATCCCCTTATTTATTTGGGAATACCTTCTATCCAATTGCCTGATAATTAATTTTTCACTGAATCATGTTTGTCACAAAACCATATTTTAATTTTATTTCCCCTAAATGATACAATGGTTTTTCCATATTCAAGGTTTTTATTTTCTCTAATCATTTATAAATGTTTTACACAATTTTATATTTTCATGATAAGATAAAAATATAGATATTGTAAAATAGTTTAATTATGGAAAAGAACCGAAAACAGGAATAAAAAATGATTCAATCCAAATTCATTACCCGCCTTTAGATACATTCAACTATAACTTTGTAGGTTTTCCCACTATTCATTGTGATGAGAGGACAAGAGATGAGGAGAAAATAAAAATAAAGGATAATAGAAAGAATGAAGTACTGAAAAATGGTCGTGCAACTTATCACTCTATGCATGAGTCTACACATATGAATGCCTCCAACATTAGTAACCTAGAACTCATTTTATAGTCTTCATATGGGCTAAGGTACTAATTTATATCATTAACAGTTTGACCCATGGTGTTCTGAGGTAGATTCCATGTCATAAATTATGTCAATATTTGATGAAATGATGAATCTGGTTATTTAAACTATAACGAAAATTTACATGACATTTAAATAGAATACCTGATTTTTAATATTTTATTTTTTAAGAATCATGAATATTAGAATATCACATCAAAAAACATATCTAATCACTTCTAAAGATTTGTAATTTTTAAACATGACATGTAAACATTCCTACTCGATTTTTTCATCTATAATTTGGAAAAAAAAATTGTTTTCGCACAATAGGCCTTGCACGTGGTGAGAAGTTTTTTTGGTCCATTATTTTTCTCATTTTGATTGTTTTCCAAGGATTCTTTTTTATCCATCCAGAAAACATAAATAAGTAAATCCAATCATAAATTGGAAAAATTTATAATTTAAATACATAAATTAATATATTATATTACAATAAAATATATCCATGAAATATATATCAATGGTTCAGTTTTATAATATTATTTTCCACTCTATAATCATATATTTATTCCCCTATGTATAATGGGGCTATAGTATTACATTTTCAAGCTAGTTATTTTTTTTACTAAATAACTAGATTTTATTTGGTATAACAAACAACATATAAATAGATAGTTTATAGAAGGATGGATAAATATGTGGTATATTGTTTTGGGAAAAAATTAGATCTTTAAATTGATTGTGGTTTAATGATCATGGATGTGGGTAGTGATTTGTGACAATGATTAGCAATCATTGGTGGTTACTGATCTGATCAATGATAACTATTTTTTTATTTGACATATGAGTATAAAGTTAAGTGTAACATGATCAGTTTTTAGTGGTGATATTCTGTAACGCCCCAACCCCAGTTTCCCAGATTCTGTTCATTATTACATAACATTGGCATGATCACAAGAAAGATCATGTCTCGAAAGACCGATTAATTTAGTAGCCTTGGAAACACTAGATATATTCATAAGGATTACGTTACATCATAAAATGAAAACTAAAACAACATAGTCTCCATATTCCACACTCTTATCTCCTCATACTATCCCTGCAGGTCATTCATAATTTACTTCTTCACATCCTATGAAAAATAAAACATAGAAAAGAGTTGATCTCAATTGCCCAGTAAGGATAAAAATATAGCGGAAACATTCATAAATAAGAATAAACATTTAAGGCAATGTATAACCAAAACAAAAACCTTTTAAACATGAACTTCAACATAGTATAGAAAAAATAAAATGAAATAATTCCATTTACTTATTGACATGGATATTCTACTAATCGAATAATCACATGCAATATCAATAACCACTTTCATAATGATTGAATGCATAATGCTAGACTATCATAACCACATATCCAAGGCCTCGTGCCAAGACTACAAATAATATTTTTCCAAGGCCTTGTGCCAAGACACTAGATTATCTAATGAGACCTACAAATGCATCAAGGAGATATAACGGGCTCCACCCGTCACATATTAATTCCAATGCATTCCCATATGAAAAGGATTAAACATAACATAATCATTCGTATTAAAACTAGCATACGAAATGTTAATACTTCATCAATAAACTCTGAATGGTATAAAAACAACACATCCACAGTCAAATATATCACAAAAACTTCAATAAACTATAGAAGTTTTGTATCGTATTAAATCAACTTCAAATAAGCATAAAATCCATCAAAGGATGTTGACATAGATGAAATCAAAACTCTTTTTAGAGAAATATCTCTTTTTATTTTAAAATCATTTAAGAGTCATATATTTATAAAATAAAACATTTTCTTTGAAAATATTCTTATAAGCTTGTAAGGGATACTTTGACGATTTTATAACGGCGGAAAATATCCGCACCCTCCGTATAAGATAAAAAACATTCTTACCTTAATTCTGTCGAAAAGGATAAAAAGGAGATTGTTTGGAAAAAGACGGAAATATTCCTTTATAAACCACTTATAAAAGACAAAAAGGGTATAAATGACATTAACCCATATTCTAGTAAATATTAAAAATGTTTTGAAATACATTTTTAAGAAACATGGATGTGGATGATAAAGAAGTCCGAGTAGATTATTACATATAAACAACCTCAGATAATGAAGAGATTGCGAAAAAACCCTTACCTTGTACTTTTCCTTGGTTGGGGGTATGTTAACCTCCTGTATAATTCTGAAATAATTGTTATTAAATTATACAAGAATCATATACATTCATATGATATCATATATGATCTTTTAACATTTCTTTGTTTATAATATCTTATAATTATCGTTGTTTTGGGTGTTAACTTACTCGTTTTCTTTTATATGTTTTGTTATGTAAGCCATGTTTTTCATGGATAGGATGTATCTTATTCATATCCAGAATGATATCAAGTCCATAAACATTATTTTTAAATCATCAAATGATAATTATACTTGAATGTATACGATGGAGAATGATTCTCACCGCGTTCATGGAGACGATAGTCCGTATATACGCACGTGCGGTAATATCATTCATTTGATATTAATATAATATATAATTGGATGTTATATCATATATACAGAATAATTATCATAATATATTTATTATTTAAATGAATTACAAATCATTATTATACCCATCCAAATAATAATATATTGAATAACAATTACACCACGACGTGGAGATGGTAAGCCGTACGTATGGTGACATGTCATTCAAAGGATGGATAGAATACTAAATATGGTTGTACCATATTTATAATAATTTTAATGTATATAGGATATACTGGATTCTTTATTTTAGAATGGGAATAACAATGAAATATGAAGTTGAAGAAAAAATGAATTTGAAAAATGGTGGTGAAAACATTACATCTTCTTCGGGTTCTTCCTTTTGATTTGATCAAATGCGATCCTTAGGTTGGCTTTCTGATCAAACTAAGGCCTCTAGGTTGTAGTGAGAGACATTTAGAGAGTATTTGGGCAGGGTTTGGATGAACCAAAAGGCTTTGAAGGTGTGAATTAGTGAGAGGGGGAGTGACCTTTTATAAGAGGGGTGAGGGGAACCTTTGGAAAATCAAGAAATATTAATTTATAATAAATTAATATTTGATTTCTAATGGATCCAAAGAATATTATTTAAAGGTTAAGGTGGGTATGCATCGAAAACCACTCAACCAATAGAATTTAGATAGTTTGGGTTACTATATTAACCATATCTTTATGTATTGACTCTAAGTTAATTAGTTTCACTTTTATAGTGTCTCTTTGTATTTTTATATTATATGGTTAATAAACTTACAATATACTTCCAAGAGGCCCCCCAAGTGGACCATTAATCATAAAGCTATCATGATATAAGGCTCTTGTCCGATCCTTAGATTTTTAGGAATTTAATATCGATTAATAATATAATATTTGTTTGAAAAACTATTTTTTGTCAATTTTGACACTATTCAATAATTGATTTTTGTAAAACCCATAAAAGAATTATTACTTCGAACTAAGTTATTTAAGTCAATAATAACAAGTCATATTAACCTATAAAATTAGTTTAATTGATTAAAAGTCTCAAATTATATATATTTGGGTATTTATAATATCAATTATTTTAATTTTTCACTATTATGGTAATTACTACATCATCATTGTGTCATAAATAAATTAAATTATTTAATGTCTAAAAATTATAAATAAAATATAATTATTTATGAAATCTTTTTATCTTTCTAATTATTATTTAAAATCGAATTTATCTTATGTATAACACTATATTTAAAATGTTTTAGTAAATAAACTTTGATTTTAACTCTTTTAACTCTTCTTTGAATTAAATAATAATATATGTTCTAATATAATCCAAGTGGACCTAAATGATAATATTATATTCCTAAGGTTGTTTTTGGTTGAGATACACTTTTCCTATATAATTAGGACATGTTTTAGGGTAATATTAATCTCATTTTTACCCTTAATTACCCTATATACTTTTAACCGTGGTAAATAAAAGTAAAATGTTACTATTCACCAAAAATTATTTTCATCTCATTGAACCACATTTTAATATTTGATATTAACCGTGTCTCTCGGATTTTCAAAATTCCACTCACAGAAGTGGTAAAATTATGTTTTATAAAAAATTCATTTTTTTAACTACCACTTAGTGGTTTCACTATTAATCAAAAATTGAAGTTTTTCAGAACAATGCCAAAATTTAACACTAAGATATAATTGATATTCTGAATTCAATGATGATTTCTATTATAAAAAATTCAAAACATATACATTGAATTAATTAATTTTATAATTAATTTTCATTGTCACAACAAATAGCGTGTTTTTAAGAAACAATATATATCAAAATATTGACAATTGTTTATGTCCAATTTCAAAGTGAAATTAATTTTAATAAACATAATTGGATAAAATGGTAAAAATATATTATATTTATACTTTTTAACCACTCAATAGTATAATTTATCACAATAAATTATTTTGATTAAAAAAGTTGTTTTTATGTATTTTTCACTATTCATAAAAATTGGAAGTTCTTAGAAAAATACCAAAAACTC
The DNA here is from genome assembly GCA_963277665.1 of Viscum album. Lineage (NCBI taxonomy): Eukaryota > Viridiplantae > Streptophyta > Magnoliopsida > Santalales > Viscaceae > Viscum > Viscum album. Next base: position 1,317,853,193 of record OY728152.1, on the reverse strand, counting down.
AACTTAGGATAATTTCGATATTACGAATCTGAAAATGAAGTCCATTTTGAAATATAAAATATATATAATTTACCAAAGTATATATTACTATTCATAATGGCTAGTTTGATTGGTTGGGGTGTGTTATAATTCGATGTTGCGTACAACACACGCTGTCACATTATTCAAAGAGAAGCGTAACGTAGAAGCATGGGGTGTTACATTCTCCCCTCAATAAAATAATTTCATCATCAAAATTAAATGAAAAGACTTGGGTGGTTCTTCATCAAATGTTCCTCGGGTTCCCACGTTGCCTCTTCCATCTTATGGTTTCTCCACAAAACTTTTACCAGACGTGTCGTCCGATTTCTCAGCACTTGTTCTCTCGTATCAAGAATCATGACAGGCTCTTCGCAATAAGACAGATCGGGTTCTAATTCAAATTCCTCTTAGGTGAGTACATGCATTGGGTCCGGCATGTATTTACTCAATAGAGTTACGTGGAACACATTGTGAACTTTGGAGAGACTTGGCAGCATTGCCAATCGGTAAGCTATAGCCCCAATTCGTTCTAGAATTTTGAAAGGTCTGATGTTCCTGGGACTCAATTTATATTTCTTACCAAAACGCATGACTCCCTTCCATGGAGATACCTTCAAGAAAACACGATCACCGATTTGAAATTCCAAATCATTCCTTTGATTATCGGCATTGCTCTTCTGCCTTCTTTGAGCTGCATTGAAGTGATTTTAGATTTACCTTCACCTTTTCCATCGTTTCCTCCTCCAGTTATGGACCTACATGTTTTCTTTCACCAATGTCATCCCAACAGGTTGGTGTGAGACATCTCTTTCCATATAACGCTTCATATGGTTCCATTTGAATACTCGAATGGAAGCTATTGTTATTGGAAAAATATACCAGAGGTAAATATTGATCCCACATACCTTGAAAGTCAATTGAGCAGGATCTCAACATGTCTTCTAAGGTTTGAATAGTTTGTTCTGATTGTCCATCTGTTTAAGGGTGGTAGGCAGTGCTCAAATGAAGTTTAGTATCCAAGGATTTCTGAAGACTTTTTCAGAATCTTGAAGTAAAATGGGGATCACGATCAGAAACAATCGATAGGGGTACTCCATGAAGTCTCGCAACTTCATTAATATATAGTATTGCTAGACGTTCTAGTGGTAGATCATCTCTTATAGCTAGAAAATGTGCTGACCTGGTAAAACAATCAACAATAACCAATATTGCATTGTTCCTTATAGTAGTCCTTGGTAGTCCAATGAGAAATTCCATAATGATATTATCCGATTTCAACTCAGTTATGGGAAGAGGTTGCAATACTCCACCAAGTTGTTGCCTTCCAACTTTCACTTGTTGACATACCAAACATCTTGACACAAAATCGGCAATCTCCCCCTTCATGTTCCCCACCAAAAATGTTCATTCAAATCTCTATACATTTTGGTGCTCCCAGGGTGTATAGAGAAATTGGAACTATGAGCATCATCCAACAATTCCCTTTTTAGATCAGGTATATCGGGGACACAAAGCCTCTTCCCAAATTTCAAAATTCCATCTTCATACACAAAGTCTATCAATATCCTATCATTCACTGCATTAATTTTCTTTTGAAATTCTTCATCATCGGTCTGAGAACTCTTAATCCATTCTAGTTATGATGGTTTGACATCCATTTGAAAAATCATTAATGTTTCACCTTCCCTGGTTATTCCCATGTCCATCTTCACTAGATCCATGAAAATTGAATCCCTTTCAATCCTCATATTGTTCAAAACTCCATGATCTTTTCTGCTCAAAGAATCTGCCACCTTGTTTTCTTTCCCCGGGTGGTAGTGTATCGTACAATCATAATCGTTTAGTAATTCAAGCCATCTCTGTTGCCTCATGTTGAGTTCCATTTGTGATAAAATATACTTCAAACTCTTGTGATCAGAATAAATCTCACATTTTTTACCATAGAGGTAGTGCCTCCATATCTTCAAAGTAATGATCACAACTGCTAACTCGAGATCATGAGTAGGATAGTTTTGTTCTTGAATTTTCAACTGTATTGATGCATAGGCAATAACCCTATCATTCTACATAAGTACACAACCAAGTATTTTCTTCGATGCATCGCTATAAATAACGAACCCATCATTCCCTGATGGTAGAGTCAATATAAAAGCTTTGACTAATCGTCTCTTCAGTTCATCGAATAATTCTTCGCACTCTTTTGTCCAAATAAATTTAACCCCTTTACGTGTGATCTTTGTTAATGGGTTAGCCATCCAGGCAAAATTCTGGACGAAACGTCGATAATAACCTGCTAAACCAATAAAACTGCATACCTCAGTTATACTCGTCGGTGCAGGCCATTCATGGATTGACTATGTCTTAGAAGTATCAACATAGATTCCATATTTAGAGACAATATTGCCAATAAAATAAATATCTAGAAGCCAGAATTCACATTTGCTAAACATCCCATATAATTCATGTCTTCTCAGAGTCTTCAGGATAATGCACAAGTGATTTTTTTGATCTTCGTAGATTTTCGAGTATACCAAGATATCATCAATAAATACCAACAGAAATTCATCGAGATATTCCTTGAAAACTCAATTCATCGGATCCATGAATACAGAGGGTGCATTAGTCAATCCAAAAGGCATTACTGCAAACTCATAATGCATGTACCTTGTTCGAAATGATGTCTTCGGAATGTCTTCATTCGTCACACACAACTGATGGTATCTGGATTGAAGTACAATCTTTGAAAAGTATTGAGATCCATGTAGTTGGTCAAATAAATAATCAATGCGAGATAGGGGATACTTGTTCTTTATTGTTATAGCATTGATCTCCCAGTAGTTGATACATAACCTCATAGATCCATCTTTCTTTTTAACAAAAAGAACAAGGGATCCCCATGGAGAAACACTAGGGAGAATAACTCTGTTATTACTCAATCCATCTAGTTGTTTCTTTAGTTCTAATAATTCCACAGTGGCCATTCTATAAGGGGTATTCGTTATAGACCTTGATCTAGGAATTAAATCAATGGAAAATTCAACTTCTCATTATGGAGGTTGTCCAGGTAAATCTTCCAGAAATACATCTACATATACTTTCACCACAGGTACATCCTCAATTTGAACATTCCTTTCCTCACACACAATCATTTCATTCTCTTCCTCCCCAATAATTGAATTTAATTGAGCTACTAGGGGTGGATCTAGATAAGAATTAGGTGGTGACGATTCTACTCTAAAGATAAGGTGTTCCTTATCATCATCATCAAGAATCGTAACCTCTTTCTTCTTACAATAAATCTTCACATCATAGTCTAAAAGTCAGTCCATACCGTGGATTATATAAAACTCAATCATAGGTATGACGATGAGATCAGTGGATAAAGAACATTTATGTTCTCTAATGGGGACTGATTCACAAAACATTGTTGCAATGATTCTTTTCTTAGGAGTATTAACTGACAACTCCATTGTTACATCAAATTGGAAATATCTAATTTTCTTAGAAAACTGGGAAGATATGAAACAATGCGATGATCCAGAATAAAATAATGCATTTTCTAAACTTGAGGAAACCATTAAATTACTTTCCACCACGAATTTCAGTGCTTCTACCTCAGCAGTAGTGATATCATAAGCTTGGCCTTGATCCCTTGGCCTTTTTTGAGGTAACTTCCCCTGACACTTAGGAAATTCATTTGCATAATGTCCCATCTCCCTGAAATTGTAGCACTGAACATTGGTAGCTTCTTTCTTCCGTTTACAATCACGAGCCTGGTGGCCTTTTTCACCACACTTGTAACAGACACCCATTCCCTTAAAGCATGTATCAGGGTGTTTCTTCCCACATTTACCACAGGATTGATATTCAACCTTTCCCTTCTTCCCCTTATTTCCATTCCATGATTGATCATAAGATCTATTCTTCTCTTTCTTTTCCTTAAAGTCATAAGACTTAGAGAATTCCTTTTCTATCTTGATAGCACATGAGACAATGTCTTCATATTACTAGAAGGATTGTGAGACTAATGCTCGACGGAGAAATGGTTTTAACCAATCAAAGAAATGATCAATATTACTTCTTGGGTTACGTATATAATCTCCAACAAACCTTGCTATCCTTGTAATGTTAGACTCATACTTTTTGACATTCTCATCCTCCTTTTGTCTCAAACTTAGAAATTGCCTTTCCATATCTGTTAGATGGTCGCGAGGAAAGTATTTTCATAAAAACAGATCTTTGAACTCCCTCCATTCCAAATTTGATACTTCATCATATTACTTCGAGTTTTGAATCAATGACCACCATTTATCAGCATCTCCAGTGAGGCGGTAAACTTCCATGATAACATTTCCCCTTTCACTACTCCCTAAAGCCTGAAATATTTTCTCTATGGAAAATATTCATTGCTCATCTACTAAGGGATTTTTACTCCCATTGAACATTGGTGGTTGTTTCCTCATGAAGCGATCTAACATTGATCCTCCATGGTGCAGATCTGGGTGCTCTATTTGGGTAATGTTATTATTCATAACCTGAGTGAGTTGTCCCAGTATGATGATTATCTGATCGGCACCAGTTGCATCACCAGCTCCACTATAATTATCTTGAGAAGGAGGGAAATCCCTACATGGAGTGCGTTCATTGATACAGTTTCCATTTATTCTACTAGGCGCCATTTCTAAAAAATTGCATAAACTAGATCAGTTTATGAATCACAATACATAATTCCATACTTATAAAACATTTAACATAAATTGAACTATTTATGGATATAATCCATAATCATAAAAATGTTTTCATTGAGTAAGTATATACTCATAAACCCTTCATAATGATTTTTAACCAATATGAGAGTTATCCTAAGCATATCACCCGAGAATGTCGTAACCAGGAGTGCAGCAGGGCCCATTTTTGTGCACCAGTTCCCGTTTGAGTCAAGCTCAAAGCGGTGATTTCTAGTTTTTACTCCTAGGTACATCTGTGCCAAAGCCGCCTCTACCTGCTAATATCTAGACAGTGATGTATTGCTTGGAAAACTCACAAAATCTCTACAATATCAAGATTCTAGGAAGTACTTCTATACTAATCCTCAAAGTCCATCTTAAATCTATGTGATTTAATCAGAGTTCATATAAATATAGATTTGAAGGTTTGTACTAAACATCCCCTGATACCAACAGAAATGCCCCGACCCTAGTTACCCAGATTCGGTGCATTATTACATAACATTGACATGATCACAAGTAATATCAAGTCTCGAAAGGCCGATTATTTTAGTATCCTTGGAAAAAACTAGGTATATTCATAAGGTTTAAATTACATCATAAAAATGAAAACTACAACAACATAGTCTCCATATTCCACACACTTATCCCCTCATACTATCCCTGCAGGTCATCCATAATTACTTCTTCACATCCTGGGAAAAAGAAAACATTGAAAAGGGGTGATCTCAAATGCCCAGTAAGGATAACAATATAGTGTAAACTTTCATAAATAAGAATAAAAATTTATGGCAATGTATAACTAAAACAAAATCCTTTTAAACATGAACTTCAAAATTGTATGGAAAAAATAAAATGAAATAATTCCATTTACTTATTCACATGGATATTATACTAATCGAATAATCACATGCAATATCAATAACCACTTTCATAATGATGGAATGCATAATTCCAGACTATCATAACCAGATAGCCAGGGCCTCGTGCCAAGACTACAAATAAGATTTTTCCAAGGCCTTGTCCCAAGACACTAGTTTGTCTCATGAGACCTACCGATGCATCGAGGAGCTATAGAAAGCTCCACCTGTTACATATTAAGTCCAATGCATTCCCATATGAAAAGGTTTAAACATAACATAAACATTCGTATTAAAACTAGCATATGAAATGTATATACTTCATCCATAAAACATGAATGGTATAAAAATAACACATCCACATTCAAACATATCACAAATCCTTAAAAACAATATAGAAGTTTTGTATCATATTAAATCAACATCAAATAAGCGTAAAATCAATCAAAGGATGTTGACATAGATGAAATCAAAAATCTTTTTATAGAAATATCTCTTTCGATTTTGAAATCATTTAAGAGTCATATATTTATAAAATAAAACATTTTCATTGAAAATATTATAATAATATTGTAAGGGATGCTTCGAAGATTTTATAACGGTGGAAAATATCTGCACCCGCCGTATAAGTTAAAAAAACATTCGTACCTTAATTCTGATGAAAATGTTAAAAAGAACCTTGTTTGGAAAATGATGTAAATATTCCTTTATAAACCACTTATAAAAGTAGACAAGGGTATAAATGACATTAACCCATATTCTAGTAAATAGTAAAAATGTTTTGAAATACATTTTTAAGAAAAATGGATGTTTATGATAAGGAAGTCCCAGTAGATTATTACGTATAAACAACCTCGGATAATGAAGAGATTGGGAAATAAAACCATACCTTGTACTTTTACATGGTTTGGGGTTGGTTAACCTCTTATATAATGGTGATATAATTGTTATTAAATTATTAAATAATTATATACATTCATATGATATAATATATGATCTATTAACATTGCTTTGTTAATAATATCTTAAAATTAACGTTGTTTTGGGTGTTAACATACTTGTTTTCTTTTATATGTTTTGTTACGTAAGCCATGATTTTCATGCAAAGGTTGTATCTTATTCATATCCAGAATTATATCAAGTCATTAAACATTTTTTTATAACATCAAATTATAATTATAATTGAATGGATACGATGGGTAATTAATCTCATCTCGTTCGTGGAGACGGTAGTCCGTACGTACGCACGAGAAACAATATCATTCTTTTTATTTTAAAATAATATATAATTGGATGGTATATAATATATAATGAATCATTATCATGTTATATTTATTATTTAAATGAATTACAAATCATTATTATACTCATCAAAATATTAATATATTGAATAACAATTACAGCACGACGTGGAGACGGTAAGCCGTACGTACGCACGTATGGTGACATGTCATTCAAAGGAAAGATAGAATACTTAATACAGTTGTACCATATTTATAATAATATTAAAGTATATATGAGATAAATGATTCATTATTTTATAATGGGAATAACAAATAAAGAATTAGTTGAAGAAGAAATGAATTTGAAAAAGGCTGGTGAAAACATTACCTCTTCTTCAGGTCCATCCTTTTGATTTGATAAAAAGGGCTCTTTAGGTTGGAATTTTGATCAAAATAAGGACTCTAGGTTGTATTGAGAGAAGTTGAGAGAGTATTTGGGTAGATTAAGGCCGAACCAAAAGGCTTTTAAGGTGTGAATTAGTGAGAAGGGGGAGTTCCCTTTTATAAGATTGGTGAGGGGCACCTTTGGAAAAGCTAGAAATATTAAATTATAAAAACTTTATATTCAGTTTATAATGGCTCCAAAGTATATTATTTAAATTTTTAGGTGGGTATGGGTATAAAATCACTCAACCAATATAATTTAGACAGGTTTGGGTTACTATATTAACCATATCATTAAGTATTAACTCTAAGTTAATTAGTTTCACTTTTACAAGGTCTGTTTGTATTTTTAAATTATATGGTTAATAAACTTACTATATACCTCCAAGAGACCCCCTAGGGGTCCATCAATGATAAAACTATAAGGATATAAGTCTCTTGGACGAACCATATATTTTTAGGAATTTAATATCAATTAATATTATAATATTTGTTTTAAAAACTATTTTATGTCAATTTTGACACTATTGAATAATTGATTTTTGTGAAAATCATAACAGAATGGTTACATAGAAAAAAGTTAATTATATCAATCCTAACATGTCATATTAACCTAAAAAAGAGTTCAATTCATAAAAAGTCCCAAATTATATTTATTTGGGTATTTATAATATCAATTAGTTTAATTTTTTACTATTATGGCAATTACTGCATCATCATTGTGTCATAAATATATTAAATAATATAATGTCTAAATTTTTTATATAATATATAATTATGTAGGAAATCATTTTAGCGTTCTAATAAATATTTAAAATCGATTTTCTCTTATTTATAACCCTATATTAAAAATGTTTTTTTAAATAAACATTAATTTTTACTCTTTTAACTCTTCTTTGAATTAAATAATAATAAATGTACTAATCTAATCCAAGTGACCTAAATGGTAATATTTTATTCCTAAGGTTTTTTTGGTCGAGATAAACTTGTCCAGTAGAATTAGGACATGTTTTAGGATAATATTAATATCATTTTTACCCTTAATTACCCTATATTTACTTTTAACCGTGGTAAATAAAAGTAAAAAGTTACTATTCACCAAAAATTATTTTAATCTCATTGAACCACATTTTAATACTTAATATTAACCGTGTCTCTCGGATTTTTTAAATTCCACTCACAGAAGTTGCAAAATTATATTTTATGAAAAATTCAGTTTTTTAACTACCACTTAGTGGTTTCACTATTCATCGTAAAATTGAAGTTTTTCAGAACAATTCCAAAATTTCACCCTAATCTATAACTGATATTCCGAATTCAAAAATGATGTTTATTTTAAAAAATTAAAATCATATAAGATGCATTAATTTATTTTATAATTAATTTCCAATGTCACAACAAATAGTGTGTTTTTAAGAAACAATATATATCAAAAGATTGACAATTTTTATGTCCAATTTCAAAGTGAAATTAATTCTAATGAACACCATTGGATAAACTGTTTAAAATATATTCTAATTATACAATAAAACCACTAAATAGTATAATTTATCACTATAAATTATTTTGATTTAAAAATTTGTTTTTAAGTATTTTTCACTATTCATAAAAATTGGAAGTTCTCAGAAAAATACCAAAAATTTAACTTAGAATAATTTCGATATTCTGAATCCAATAATGAAGTCCATTTTTCAATATAAATATATATATTATTTCAAAAATTAGGTATTACTATTCATAACGGCTAGTTTGAATGGTTGTGGTGTGTTAGAACTCGATGTTGCATACAAAACACGCTATCACATTATTCAAAGAGAAGTGTATCGTAGAATATTGGCGTGTTACATGATCAATGTGGTAACATGGTGGATGCATCAAAAAAGGGATATGATGGTGTATATTAGGTGATTTGGTCACTACACTATGTAAATTTCAGTAAAATCTAGATTGTAGTTTAAATCATTTGAGTAGTATGATTATTTTATAATAATATTATTATTAATTTTTTTGGAGAAGAACCGAGGAGATCCATGTACCACATGTTAACGATTTCATGGTAAATAATAGTTTCATTCATCTAAAAAAAATTCACAATGGATAACTATTGATTACTTTCTCAACAATCATTATATGTCGGGTTCCATCATATTTCTGATTTGTTCTTTTTTGGATTTTTTCTATAAATAGTTCATTGTTAAACTTCATGAAATAATCTCTAGACGCCATCAGATTCATGGGTTTTTACATTTTCCTTCTATACTCATCCAATGTTGTCTTTCATTTCTCATCTGGGGATGATTATTATCGCTTATGGATGAGGTGATCCGGGTTTTTTGGGGGGGTTTTTCTAACGATACATAAATTGACTACAAATTTAGACTCTTATAGTGAATCACCCATTGTTCTAGTTTTGTTACCCTTCCCTACTATTCCACTTCATTTTTACAAACATTCTTCCTTTTATTTTGATATCCATGTTGATTGGAAACCCCATTAAGGTGGACTCATCGAGGATGAATCATTGAAGTCCATTAATTGCTAGAAATTTTGAAGAAATTTATGTCTCTTAGGATATGCATTCCTAGATTTGGATTCAGAATGGTGATTCTAGTTTTTTCCCTTACGTCATCTGTGAAAGACTACTTGATTGCTTCCAATCATTTATTAGACATGGAAATTATTCGAAATAGAGTTCTTATCTATCCCATCATAAGGACAAAAAAGCATTATGGATTGAAAAATGAAATATGATATCTGGCCAAGATGAAATCATGGTTTTGGACTTAGGTTATACTAGAACTTCTAGTTAGTGAAACCCTACTGCAGAGATTATGACTGAGGATAAGATGATGATTTGGGTAGATCCAAGACAGCCTTCACAAATGGAATGACATTCTTCTTGAAATATTAGATTGTTTGATGTTGTAAATTCCTTGGTTCTTATCGCATGTGGTCAAAATGTCCCAACCATTCAGGTGGATAAACATAAGAAACAAACATCTACCATGTTTTTAGAGAACACCATTTGAATGATTTCTGGGAGAGTGAAGAGGAAGTCAGTGAAACAAACATCTACCATGTTTTCAGAGAAGATTACTTGATTTAAGAGCATATGGGATAGACAGTTAATTCTTAGATCGATGAGAATAAAAAATTACACCCTTGAAGTATTGTAGTAAAGTAATCTATAAGGATAAATATCTAGAAATTTGAAAGAGAATTTTATTGAAATTTTTTGAATAATACTAGATAAATCATGATTTCAATATTTGGGACATTCATTGGGAATGATTTTTTCTATTACATGATTTCTTCATTTCGTATTCTTAGTGGTACCTATTTTTTCTACAAGTTTATGTCTTCTTGGGTAATGGTTGTTCTACTCTGTGGAGAATCATTAAGTTATTTGACTACATTTGGATTCACGGTTGATGGTTGGCTAATCATGATTAGATTTTTGTTGATAAATGACGAAGAGGGTTATTGTGGTTATATAGTTGGATTACTTCAATGTGATCCTCTTGGTGATTATATTCTAGTTATTATCAATGATTTTTTTTGGTAATTTGATGCTTTGTGTATTTTTCTTCAAGATTTAGGGTGATGTGATGGAGGTTTTAACATTGATGATTTCTTCTAGTCGACTTGAAAATTTCTGTTTAGCAAGGGTACATTATTTTTTTTAATTTTTTGGGCATTCACACACCTATTTATTATGACAGATTGATCAATGTATGGGAGACTTAGGTCTATCTCTTGAAATTTGTTATTTTTCATAATTGATGTTTGACAATAATGACATATTTCCCCTCAATCCCCTATTAGGGTATGGTTTTTACACAACATGATTGTACTATTTATATTTCATTTAATAAATTTCAATGGGGGTATGAATTGGGTGATAAATTCATGTAACCATCCTTCATAAAAAACATATTTAGGGGTTCCATAATTGTTGTATGTGTGATGTGTGTGTGAAACTGTTATGGGGGGATATTTTCATCGCATTCCACACATAATTAATAATATTTAATAGAAATAAAATTACGAAATAAAATTATTATCATTTTATTTATTGGAATCGAATTTTGGTTAGAACAACATTATATTTCATCATATTAGACAACCAGTAATGGTATTTTATCCCAGAAATTGATATAGACATTTCCAGATAAATTTTTGATATTTAATTTGGTCTTATGTAATCGGTTAAGAAAGTGAAAAATAATAGAAATATTTTTATTAAAATTATAATTGAATTTAGAATTCATCATTTATTTTTTGTATGGAGTTTGGATTGCAGGATATTCTAAGGAAATGAGACCATGGTTTTGAGAGGAATTTTTCCAGACCAAAATTGGGTGTTTATGTTAGGCTCGTGTATTATCACACATGGAAACATTTTCACATCTTGTAATGAAATATTTTTTAATAAAATGTCTTAAATTGGAATCTAAATAGACCATATCAAATTATTTTATTTTATTGTCACAACGGTGTAATGTGATTGTCCATTCATGGACATTTTAATTTCATATCTATGGGTTTATGTTTTATTGCATTGAACGGATGACGAGCCATACGTGTTCACCAAAATTTTGGTTGGTGCATGTTTTGTAGTTTTATTAATCTCATTGTACTAATACATGGCCAATAAGGAAATTGAGGGATATGAAACATATATGATTCATTGTGGTGGTAGAAGCCCAACAGACCCCATAGATGGGGTGATCTTCATTTGTAAGGAAAATTATACCTCTTCTATATCTTTACATTAGAACATAGTTTTTCATTTGTTAGTTTCCTATGAAGAGTGTATTTTCATGTTTAACATGATACATGAATTCATGTTGGACTTTTTAATATGATATAAAATGTTCGGAGGGTGATGATTCATTAGGAGTCACTTGATGGAGGCATTGGTTCGATAAGAACATCATAGAATGGAACCCCATGACTGACTATGTTGCAGATTAGCTTTCTACCTAAGATGTGGTACCCCCAAATAGAAAATCATGCAGATCCACTATCTACCTATGATGTTCTCCGTAATAGAATAGAGTGTGGGACCACTATTTACGCATTGAGTGGTATATCTTGATATAATAAGGTGTAAGACCTCCATCTACCTTATATGTTATACCATATGATGGGCTAGAGAGTGGGTCCTCTATCAATCTACTCAGTGGTACCCATGAAGAAAAGGGTGTGGGTCCTCTATCTACATTCTGATTGGTACCCCCGCCCTCAAGGATTATGGAATACAATTTTTTTCTATCTACTCAGTAGTACAATCCTATTTTACAAGGAATGGGTACTTTATATAATGATTAGACCCCTATTATTATAAAAATCAATGGTTCCTCTATCTTTTTGGTATTTGTTCCCATCATAATGTGACATAGTATTGTGTATTGGATAAAAAAAATTGCTACATATTTTTATTTTCACAGTAGATACATGAATAAATGATTTCCCATTTATATATCTTTTTGATGACTCATTGTTATTTGTTGGGATATGTATATAGAGATCCCCATTATCACTCTCTTTGGGGGGTTTTGTCCATATATGGTGTTTTTGTAATGGTTTTGTATCATTTAATAACACACATTCATAATATTTATTGACTTGAATTCATATATTATTCCTTCTATATATTAAACATCAATTTTTTTGGATTCTAAATAAGTATGTATATAATCCCTCATACAATGGGTTTACCAAAACAAGTCATCACTTATATAGAAAATTGAAATGGCATTGGTCATTTCAATGGATTATAAGGATGATTATAGGCATTTAACCTTGTATGGTGGTTGGTTCTTAGAGACTGGGAGGCGGGCACCCTAAAGATTCATTCTTTTTTTGGTTATTATAATGTAAAATAATTTTTTTAGGTGGATGACAACTTTTCCACTTTAGCATTCTGATAACACAGTCGTACTCATTTTTATTTCATTGATGATATTGGATGAATCATTTTTAAACCATAAGTTATAATCATTTATTATTAATTATACATACTTATTCCTGGATATTATGGAAGTGATAGTGTAGGTAACTTTTTAAAATTATTACCATTCCATTTATTCCTTTCAATAGTTTTTTCTAGCCACTGGCCTATGAATGTTGTATTGGGTAGTTTTTCATGGATTTCTATCCACAAATCATGCCATGGTGGGACGATTATTCCTAAATAATTTGGTGTATATTATGGATTTGACAATTTTATTTCATAATCATCCTAATTACTATTCATATCATTAGGTAACCTATGGGTTTTTATGTTTCAAATCATGCGTTCTGAATGGTGACACCCCATTGTGGGTACTGATGGTTTGGTCATTGGATAAATCATTACCATGGATTGATGGACTTTTGAGGGGTTGGATTAAGATGGATACTTCACATATTCAACAGAAATTATACAACATAAGATAAATAAATGTGATAAATAAACTTGAACTCTTTATTTCGTACTCCAAAATGATCTATTGTATACATCTTTTCTCATAAGGAGAACCTATTGCATACGTAAATGAATGGGGGTGAGTTAAAAACACTATTAATGAAATTTACATTTTAAGGAAACATAATCAATGAGAAAAATGTAAATCATGGAATCATTAATGAAATGTAAAATGATTAATCACATAAATTCATGACATACTAAAAATGGTTTCAATGGATGATATAAATAATGGAAATAAAAATGAAACATATATCATTAAATATTAATGAGTAAGGGAGAACCTCTTAGACAAAATAAAATTTTGGAAATAGTCTCATAATATATTATGATAACTCACCAATTCCATTAATATTTTCTAATGTGACATAATCATTAACATGGAAATTAGAGTGCTAAATGGTAATCCCTTCAAATAATGTTCATAATTATGGGTGAAAAAATGAAATAAATTATAAGAAAAAATCCTTAGATTTATCCTCTTAAATATAATGTGTTACCAAACCATTCCTCATATCTTAATCAACGTAAATTTCCAAATGAAATAATTTTGGAAAAAGTAGATATGAAAAGTATAAATTATCAGTGGACTATATGTTTATCCGTTTTTATATAATATGTATATATAATTTATACAAATTCCATAACATTATCAATAAAGTGAAAATTTTCTTGGGAGGGAATCACCTTAACCAAATGAAAAGTGTGGTTTAAAGAGATGCCTTACCTTGAGCATGATTCAGTATGTGTGTTCTTTATGATAATAAAAAATTAAATTTTTTATAATTATTTTCCTATATATGAACCATTTTCATATTTATTACTCATTTAATTTTATTTATTATAATATCAAATAAAATTACATAACAATATTTTTAAAATTTTCATCTCTTGATGATATTCAACTCATATGTCCAAAATCGCTATGGAATATTTAATATGATCAAGAGATAATTAAATAATAATAAATAGAATAAAAACATGACCAAATTATTATTACGATATGTAAAATAGCAATTAAAAAAATAATAATTATCGATATTTATGAATAGTGATTATGTTATAATCCATGATATTATAGGTCATCTGTATGCATGAGAGACTTTTTCAATTTTAAAAAATTTTAATTGAAAAAAGATCTATATAGTTTAATCATTAAATAAAGATAATAATATAATATCTAAGAGGTTATTTAATTAATTATAATCATATATATATTCAATGATATGTTTTAATGAAAACAGAATAATATTTCTTTTTGTAAATGATAATCTATAGGTATGCAAAAAAGAAAATATCATTATTCAATAATATGAAAGGTACTACAATATATGATACATTAATTTTATAAAATAAAAAAAATTTATGTAATATAATATATATATATATAGTAATAATAAATCTATCATAACAAATATATTTGATGTACGATTTTGAAAAACAAATTACAAATGTTCACAAGGAGGAATTCATATATCCATGAAAATGAACGTTTCCTAACCCATTTTTTAGAACATGCGATAGATATAATTTATGAGATAAAAGCAATTAATTATTATATGGAATAAACTAGTTTAATTATATCATCAATGTTGAATAATGTTTTATGGATGAGTATGAAGAGTGAAAGATAAAACAATTTATAAATAATTGTACCTCTTCCTCAGAGAACATCTTAATTATTAAACAAAAAACGTACCTTTAATATAATTTTATTACTTAAAATCAAATAAGACATTGTATGGTATTAATAGAATTTAATTGGTTTGGTATTTTTCAACAAAAAATGGTAATTATGTGTAAATAGTACAAGATAGGTTATGTTATTGCATATCTGTGGGTGAAGACCCATGAGGATACTTTATAAAAAAATTAAAAATGATAAATAATTCCCAAAAATCCAAACTAATTTATATTCTATGTTGAGATATAATAATGTTGATAAAAAAAATATAATTTATATGTAGACATTTTTAATTTGAAAACATACACTTATAATTTGGATTGTACATTTATATACACAGGATAACCTATACAATAAGAATTTAAAAATGTTATTTATAAAGGTAATTATGGAAAATAATTATGAATAAAATATTAAATAATAACTATTATTTTAAATCATATTAATCAATACATTTTTACATATTATATTAAAATATATGAATGGATATAATTTAAAAAAAGAACATATAAAACATAATTAATGATTGTTTTCTAGGGAATGAATTTTTTATGAAAATGAATATATTATATTATAAATATGAAACATAATCATAATTAAATTAATTTATATATATATATATTTTCTATGTATTTAATTTTAAAAAATATAGTTATTTGCTATTTTTATAATAAATTAAAATGGAGGAACATTATTTATAGAATAGTTATTTTAATGTAAATTCATTATTAAGCCTATATATATACTAATTTCAATTTCTAGATAAAAGAAGAAGAAAATACAATTAATTAGTTTAAATCAATCAAATAAATTCATATATTATTTTTAATGAAAATAAGATAATAATGGATCATTTAATTGAAACAATTATTTTATAATTTATGGACTATTAAAAAAGTGATATTTTTATTTACCCGTATAATCATTATGCATAGATGAATCACATAATATTGTATGGAGATTAGTTTTTTATGATTATATGAAAAATAATATCAATTTTATAAAATAATATTTCTCAATGTAAAAGAAAATAACTATAATATTTTCTCAGAAAATATAACACAATGATTATTTTATTAAAATTTAATTTAGAAAATTACATAAAAAAGTGTGATTATTTAACATGAAAATAAAAATATTTATTTTGAGATCTATATATATTTCATTAATAATTTAATCTTACTAATTCCATATATTTTAATATAGAAGTTATAATGTTTTTATTTATATTACAATATATCATTTAGGCTCGATATTGGGTGTCATATATGATAACAAATATAGTTTCCTTTTTAAAAAATATATGGACAAGTAAAATTCTTAAAAAAATCAATAACATTCATTATAAATATTTTAACATTGAATCATTAATCATTTATTTTAAATGTTATAGTTAATTTGATTAAAAAGAACATTAAAAAGCTTTTTCAAATCTCCCTCTTGAAATAAGTTAAATTGACGTTTATGGTCATATGGAATAGCACATAATGGTTTTCCAAATATGAAAACATTAGATGTTTCAAAACATGTAAAATTTGATGATATTATAAAATTTATTGACGTATCGCGATATATATAAATTATTTATCGAATGATAAACATTAATATAATGTGAGTGAGCAAAAAACCATTAATCGTTGAGGTGTAAAAAAGACCACCAATCAAAAATTTTGGTTATATGAAAAATTATTGTTTGAATATAAATTTACATGTATTATGGAATTAAAATTATATATATAATATGAACATAAAGGAACATAATTAATTGGTATATAAAACCTCATAATTTAATCATTTTCTTTAAAAAATATCATACTTTTTGTCAATAATTGAATGTTTTATATACATTTTCATGAATATAATGCACCAAAATCATATTATATTATATCACATAATCCCCAAATTCATTACCATATGTTCCTCCTATAATTTTATATTTATTAATAACACAAAGGTTATAATAAGGTATGATAATCTCCTATAATATTTAACCATAATAAAATGAAATAATACATTAATCCCCAATGACTAACAATGGTTCCCATTGTTCCACATAGATTATTCAATAAACAAATGACCCAAATTACATCTATAACCTTTATATGTCTTTTATAGAAACAATGTCTATATAATAAATTTCTAAATATTTCCCAAAAATTTAATCGTATTTTTCTAAATAAGTATTTTTTACATTGAAACATAATAAGCATAAAAAATATATTACAATTCAAGTCTCTGATAACACATATAGTAATCATATAATTCAATAAAATAAAAAATGATAGGTGTATTTGTGGATATTCACATTTGACTATCCAAAACAATTTCTTCAAAACTTCATATGTGGTATCCCATATCACTATTTTATATCATATATCTGTATTATATTTATTCATTAATTCATCATAAATGTGGATATGGAAGAAATGAATTAACCCAAGTATATCCCTAAAGAATATCATGAATGGAGTTCTCTATGTTTTAACTAAATGTGCAGTATAATAATTATTGAGTTATAAAAAATAGAAAAATGTAAAAATTCTTACACCTAGATGAATATGTTCCAAAAACAACATATAAATTTAGAATCCATAATGCAATTTATTAATATTGAACCAAATAATCATCACATTACCAATAAATTATGATGTTATCGTAAATATACACATATTCTTAGGGGTTTTTAAATAATATTCTATTTTAATAAAAAATAATGACAAAGGATTTCTACGTTTTTAACTATAGGTAAAATCATTTTACACAGATTATTTAATTTTTTAAACATAAATATAAAATATGTAAACACCCAACAACTGTGATGACTAGAGTATTGGGAAAACATGTTTTACTAACAATCAACATAAATATAAAAATGAAAATGTTATTTTATTCACAATTATTTGATCTTAAATCCATATTATCTCCTCAAAATACATAAGAGAACATGGGAAATAGTGAAAATAATTGGGTGACCGGAAAATAATTTCCAGTTATTAATCATTATAATGAAACATAATGTGTGACTAAAAGCCATAACATAATATCATAAATGATAATTATAATGATTAACCACATGGTAGCATCATAAATATAATAATATGAACATATCATATAATCATATGATATTTTTTTCAACATATAAAAGGGAATAAACAAGAGTTAATACCAACACCAGCGATAATATGTCATGGTGGAAAAAATTCTTATAATAGTATATGATTACACTCCAATCCAATACAAAATATCTGACGAGACAACAATATTACCCAATTTATTATATATCTATCTTGGAAAAAGCATAATTAAATTCTCACTATTCTATAGTTGAAAAAATTTACATAAATGAAAATTCATAAACATATAAATTACCCATATAAATAGAATGGGGTTTATAATGTTTCCTCATATCATTATTGGAGGAACTTACACAATGAATTCATTTTACACATGATCAAAATTTATGTGTTATAAGATAAATGGAATTTAATATAATTTATAAATATATATGAGAGATTTTTATATATAATTTAAATGAATCATATTAAAATAATGTGAGATTGAAAGTTAGTTAGTATGAGAATGGTCATAACATAGAGAGAACTATATTTTATAGTGATCCCTAACCTCAAGCCTGATTCATCACATTCATTCATCTACATCCTTAATAAAAATAATGTGTTAATTATTTTACATAGTAAGTATGTATTTGAAGAAACCTAATCCTTTTATTTCATTTATATCATGTCATGTTCAATTACATAATCATTCTTTTCATGTAAAATAATTGGTTGATGTTCTTCCCATTTGGAATATATAACTTGGAAATTTTCTCAAAACTAAAATAGTTTATTATTTATACATATACAGTTTCATAAAAATGAAAAGATTATAAATTTATTAAATAAATTATATAATAAAAATTGATAATAATGTATTTATATGAGAAATGAATAAGTTACAATCATGAAGAAGGTCATTCATATTCATACATGAATGAATTTTCCATGATTCAATGATCATGTTGGAAAGAAAGTATAATGTCATTTTATATTTAAATAATTATAATCATATAATAAGTATATTTTTATTGAAATATATAAATTTATGATTACAATTTTTACTGTGTAATTTATATTCACTCACATCATTTTTTTGTGGTGTCAATCCACATCTTTTCTCAAACAACATTATAATTTTTTTATGAATGAAAATGTATAAGAATATATGATATAATGTGATGAAATATTGATATCTATTTATATATACAATTATATATATATATAATTTATTATGTACAACTTAATTACATAATTATAAAAATCATTGATATGCAATGATGGAAAACAAATGACATTGGTATGCTAGGTTGTAGTCCACAGTACACATGAAAGAGGGTTTTGTGTCCTATTTTATTTAAAAGGAAAAAATTATGTTAATAAACTAAAATACTAAAATAATAATATATGTAATATAATTTTTCATTATATGATCATTATTCAATAAATACAAAAGGACATTGAAGAACAATGAAAAAATAAACACTTCATTAAAAACTATACCACTAATTCAAAATACCTCTTATGGATACAAAAATAGAATACAATTCATTGATTTTTAAACAATACATGGATATATAGAACTAAGTAGTTATTTGAGTAATTTAATTTCTTTTATCCAATACTATCGTCATCTATGGTGATATTATGCGAGGAGGTGTCCATTTTTATGTGAGGGAGAGGACACACTAAGAAATTTTCTAATAAAATAAAAAATAATAATAAAATTCCCAATAAAAATGATTCCAAAAAGGAATATTATCAATATTATCAGTTCTATAAGTTTTATATATAGATCAATGATAGGACATGAAGATATTAAATTTGGAAAAATATTGACATCTTTTGCATTGAACCTCAGAAAAAACATTTTTACATTATCGATGATAATTATTTATTGATGCTCTCAAAAGTAATTTTGTAAAAAAATAGATTTTCCTTATTAAGTAATAAAAATTAATATAAATTAAATTATTTAGTCTATTTTATATTATTTAATAATTTCATGGATAATAATTTAATTATCAAAAAGATTAAAATTCATGTAGAAAAACAGTTTCACAGGAAATGATTTTTCAAGCATATGAAGATCAAATAATGACTTAAATAATAGTAATAAAAAAATATAATTTTATGTAAAAATAAATATATTCATTATATATAAATTTCATTAACTCATTAAATTATAGGGTATTTTATTTATTTAAATGATTGAAACATTATTAATATAAAAACATTTTCCATAGAAAATCATTTTAATCAAAATAACAAACTAACAGTAAAATCATATATAAAGATGATTAAAATGTAAATATATAGATTAATAAAAAAATAAAAAATTTATATTAAAAAAATGATATACCCAATTGGTCTTCAAATCTAGTTAATTTATATAATAGTAATGAAAATTAAAAAAATCTTTATTTTTAACAATTATAGAAAACTCATTCTTTTCTAATAAGCTCTAAATATTCAACCTATGATAATTTTGGTATAATTATATCAAAAATAATATAATTTTTATTTATTAAAATTTAAAACTAAATTAAAAAATATTAAAAACATTCTCACAAAAAAATAAATAAATAACATCTTTTATGAAAATATATTTTTGATGAATTTAGTAACTTGAAATATTGTTCTACTATTTATGATGAATATTATATGATCACATATTTCTCATTAATCAATGTATTAACACAATTTCAGATTAAACACATTATTTTGGTCAATTAAGTGCTTTCCAATTTCCTTAAAGATTCTCGGGGTGTTATGGGGGTTCGGGACAGGAAAAAGATGGGAAAATGAGTTTTCCTGGCTAGTCACATTGTCTGTGCCTGATATGTGCTTACCATGTGGGTGGCACTGGTAAACCGTGCAATAGGAAATTTTTAGTGTAGTAGTATTTGCATGGTTCTCACACAGTTTGGAAAACCTTGAAGGTAAACATTGCAAGGGTGGTACATTATGACAGAAGCATCAACCCAGTTTTAAAAACTGTCTGAGAAACTGTGTGGCCTAAACATATTTAAAAATACAAAATTACCACATCATGATTTATAACCCACCCAGAATTATCCTCATTATTAACATTTGAAACACTAGGAATGATCGAATGGGACCAATATCTACCAAGGATCAATCTCCTAGGATTCTATGTAGTTAGGAGGGTTTTCATTAACATATTGAAGATCCATGTAAGTCTAACCTCCCTCATTTCATTCATTCTGGTTTAAGGTTTCTATTTATTTCTTATATACATCTCAATCTCGTAAACCCAATATTTTCTATGATTTATTGATTAAGGATTCATGTTTTGGTTGGAGGAATATCTAAGGCATCTATTGGGAGTGTGTCTACCAATGTATATAATGTAGGTGGTCTATAAATTATATCCCTTGAGTTTTGTGTAGATGTTTTCATTATGGGTTTTCGTTCTTTCTCTCTTTTTATATGTTCTTGGAGATTTTGAATTAGGATCAGATAACCGGTGTCTAAATGGTCAAATTTACCCCTATTGATCCACATGGGTTGCAGGGAGGATGACTGGACCAATTTAGGTCCATCGGTGTAGTGTACCGATATTTTCCAGACATAGATTTAGCATTGTTGTGTGAGATGATTGTGCACGATGATAGATCTCTTGATGAATATTTTTTGATGATTAAATGAGATGGTATGAAATTTAAGGTGATTAGCTTATATTTGAATATTCCTAGAGAGATAATCATTGGAAATGGGAAATGAGGCTATAGGGTTATGTAATTAAAAATGATTAACATGTTAATTGATCGGGGAAATAATGTTATTTTCACATTTAATGCGACTATTGTGATGCTGTAAATGATGTTGTAAATTTGTTTATGATATGGTTATTGGTGGTGAATGATAAATAAGCATGTGCACATGGATTCAATGAGTGTGGTATTGAATTGAGTATCTACGCCCACGAGTTGAGTTGGATTGACGTTCTAGCTCCTCCCCTGAATGTATCAGTTAAGGAAGGGGACAAAGTAATATTCCCCAAACAGTTGAATTCCACCTGGATTGAGGATTTGAGGTTAGGAAATTGGGAAAGGTTGTGATATTATTCCTAGTGAGATATGACTTTTTTAATTCTCACATATTGAAAACATTGATCATTCCAAATCCATTGAACCCACAGTAAGTGTGACCTTATTAAAGAATTTTCATAGTTATAAACATGGGTAAAGTGGTAGGTTAACATTAAGGTACATATGTAAAGTTGTTATATTAAACTATTTACCTTAACATTACATTATTTATAAATTTCATTCACTATATTCCTGATGGATTTTTTGTAGACATTGTTGGTGGTGGCCTACTGAGTTACACTCACACCCTGCTCTGGTCATCGTGAATTACTCGAGTATATTTCATTCTTGCTAGTCGGGACAAGGGAAAGGGCCATATTCAAGAGAGATTATTTGTACATGAGACATGATTGGGTGAGGTTCCATACTTTTAATCTAGTCCATTTTGGGGTTTCTACCATTTTCTATATTTTTGGGTTTTGATCACATGACGTTGTAGCATGGCATGGCATATTTATCGTTGATATGATTGTACCTTGTTTTGGGATTTGTTATTAGGAATGATATGGATTGTTATCATATGTTTCTTGAATTTTAGTTATTATCTGATGTGTCATAATTTGGTATTGAGGGTATAGTCTCCCCACATGACCTGTTATACTGCCGCTGCTAGTTGGCAACCTCTAGCTTATGGGGAGGCGCCTGTGAGGTCATGTGACTACCCGGTTCGGAGCACCATTTTAGTGGTTCACGAGTTAAGGATATTAGAAAGTGGTATCAAAGGGGTTATTTTCCTTTTCCTAATATTTGGGTATGATATATAGGAGATAAGAAAATTTTTCACACCTTTTTAATTAGCTCGTGCTTGGGAGTGGGTAACCGATGTATGGGGGAAAACCCA
Source organism: Viscum album (assembly GCA_963277665.1). Lineage (NCBI taxonomy): Eukaryota > Viridiplantae > Streptophyta > Magnoliopsida > Santalales > Viscaceae > Viscum > Viscum album. Next base: position 1,317,829,750 of record OY728152.1, on the reverse strand, counting down.
AGCCACCCATCAAGGGGATTTATATTCTGGTTGTGTGTTGTAACATTTGATGATATTTAAAAATTGGGTGATGTAATTGTTGTGTGATTTGAAGGTTTTGGGATATTTATCATTTTTAGATAATAGTAAGTGATTTTGTATCCATGCATCATTAAATGAACCTATTTAGGAAAGTGTGAAGTATCATGATAGGAACACACATGGGATGGGTGTGTGGGATGTAATGGGTAGGATGAATATGTTCTCTTAAAATTAATGAATTATGACAAATAAGATGGAGTGAATGAGTAAAAAGGGAAATTTGTAATATCTAGTAGCAATTAGAATATGGATTTTGATAAAGAAGTAAATTTGGAATAATTTGTTTTAGGGGTAATTTGGAATATGAAAATGGTTTGAATGGGAGTAGAATATAAGGCTTGTTACCATGAAAAGTAGATACCATGTTTACCATAGACTTATGGTGATCGCTGAGGGTAGTGACCAGGTCATGAGTTGGAACTTTTGGGTAGTAAATTTAATCTACATTAGTTATTACAAGTAAAAATCATATCTATATCCCTTCCATATCACAAATGATTTTTGGATGCATTCTAAATATTGTGTTTTGAATTGTAGAGAAATTCCACCATGAAGACGTGCACCAGCTGCGGAAAATGGGGATGTTTCCATGAAAGATCCTCCATTAGAGGATCAATATATTGTGTTGGTCCAACGATATGGGGAAGAGATTTTCCGTGAAAACATTGATCATTTTATGTAAATGATTGCAAAACACCCAGGGTGGATTGCACCGAGTATATTTGAGCTGACCAGGGAGTTTCAGTTGTAGCACCCTCTAAAATTCACTGGATAGGGAAATCCAGAAGCATCATAGTACTAGATTGAGTCCATCCAAACAATTATCAACCATCTAGAGACCCATCTCAAGAAGAGATTCATGTTCGCATCCATTATACAGAGTCGGAAAGAAAAGCATCAGTGGGACATTGTGATTTAGACAGATTAGGATGAGGGATTGATGTGGAATAATTTTAAGAAGAATATTTATGAGAATTTCCATATTCAAACATTGATGCAAGATAATTCTACCAATTTTCTGTTCATGAATCATGGAACAATGTTTGTAATGGGCTTTGCCACCCATTTCAACTATCTGAGACACATCGTTCCGACATTTACGGGAGAAGAGGAAGTTGTTGTGTAACACTTCTAGGATGAGCAGGGACATGAGATCAGGTATCAGGTGAATATATTTCAATTAAAAAGGTTTAATGAAGTAGATGATCAAGGCCATATCTCAAAAGGATACCTAGAGGGAACCTCAGGTAGTGAACATGTGGTTCTAGCTTGGAAAACAAGTGGTACTACTAATAAAAGTAGGATGTTCCACCATGGAACCTTTTAGCAGGGTGGAAGAAAGTGGCGAAGATAGAAGAGGGGTTCAACTTCTCAGGGTTGTGACTAGGTCTTATGTTTTTAGTGTGGAAAAAGGCTAGGGCTCATGTGTGACCAGTGTCCCTTCCCACCGGTAGTGTGCCGAGTGTACTGCAGGCTACGCCACGTGCATAGATTATGTCGTAACCTATGAAAGTTGGGTAATGATAGAGGTCTGAGGTAGATGATGAGTGTAAGAAGGGGGTTGGTAACCCCATATCAAGTTGGTATTTGGAGCTCCACGAGCCGTGTTTGTAGGTTCGGTGGGTATAGAACTATGGGAGATATCTCCCTTACCAACCTTGTAGTGAATTGCAAGGTACTCAGGATGGAGCCCAGGGTAAAGGGATAGTTCTTCTCGAGGTAGTTTAGGATACACATGAGGACAGTGAGGCAAGACAGTCTACTATTCAAGGTACGATTCATGTAGCTTCCTTGTTTTATAATTCATTATTTGATACATGTGCTATGCATTCCTCTATTTCTGTTCAGTTTGTAGTTATGATGGGCATAAATGTAGAGACTTCATGTGTGATAATATCGGTTGATTCTAAGCTAAGAGTGAGAGTTGTAGTCATTAGGCAGTGTAAGGATTGTTCTCTGGAGGTTGGTGGTTGTCACTCTTTGTGAGATATTTTTCTCTTAGATATTTCAGGATTTGACCTAATCTTAGGAGTTGATTGGATGATGTAATATCATGCCCATATCGACTGCTACAACATTGGGTAACATTGAAATCTCTCGATTATAGAACATAGGTTTTAATAGGTGAGTGGGATATTCGAGCGGATCATGGAGGGATATTACACCATTAGGTGGGGGAGATCAAAATCTTAGTTGCATGCCTTATAATAGATGATTGGGATAATGGAAATTCAATCTTCCATTTGTTTGTGGACCATTTTCTAGAAGTCTTTCCTGAGGACTTCTTGGTGTTACCACCCAATAGAGATGTTGAGTTTACGATCAAATTGTTGCAAGGAGAAGATCCAGTTTCCATCACACCTTACCGAATGGCGCCCTCAGAGCTCCTTGAACTAAAGATTCAGCTATAGGATTTGGAGCGTAAGGGAATTATACGTCTTAGTACATCTCCTTGGGGATCTCGTATTAGGTTTTCAATGAAGGATGATGGATCAGTGAGGAAATGTGTCGATTTTTGTAACATCATAGGTAAATCAAGTGTAAGACATTTTTTTAATTATTAATATTGGTGAATTAAATATTAATTTTACAATAAAGTGGTGGAAAATTTTTATAGCATACCCGACATGCAACAATGGGTTTCTCTAAAGTCGTATGATTCCCACAAGGATTAGTCAAACTGAATAATAATAATATAATATTATTGTAAATGGGAATTAACGCCTAGCCGTTGTATTTTCGAGAATGAACAACATTAACTAAAATATGATTATACATTTTTGATAAATTCCATTACATTTTTCCAATAAATTTTAGAGGCTTCAAATATAAATGGATACTATTTTATGTAAGAAATACTCTAATATTCATTAAACGATCAATTCATTACCTCCTATTGGAGAACACTATAGAAATCTAGTTTTTTCACTTTTATATTTTACATATGACAAAATAAAATTTCTTTTTAGACTCAAGACATAATAATTTAATTTTAATGAAAATTTGGTATTTTTTTGATAATGTTATTTTTTGTATGAATAGTTAATATTATTGCATTTAAATTCAAAACTACCTTTTAATATAATTTATTTATATATTTAGATTTTTCTGTTTTTAGTTTTAATGTATAGTTGGATTATATTTTTACCTTTTAATTCGATGTTTGTCATTGTAATTAATTTCAGATAGAAATTGGAATAAACAAGTGTCAATAATTTGATAGTTATTATTTGATAAAAACCTACTTTCTAGTTTTGAACATGAAATTAATGTTCAATTAATTAATGAATCATCAATTTTCTTAATTGGGTAAAATAGACATAATTTTTGAATTTGGAATATTAAAATTATCATTGGGTGATTTTTTTTATATTTTTGGAAATATTCAATTTTATTTTGAATAGTGAAAAAACACTACATAGTAGTTCCAAAATGACTTTTTCATTCAAACAAATTTTAACCCCTTCTTTGAGTTGAATTTCAAAACTCTAACATACATATTTGTCATTAGGTAGTAAAATTTGTTTCAATTAGATGAAAGTAATTTTTTTTGATATGCAAATTTTGATTTATATTTACCGTAGATAATGGGAATTAGGTAAATTAATTGTAAAAATAGTTTTAATAATAATATAAAATTACATTAACACTTCTCCTTACATTTTTAGATGAGTAATGGAAGGCTAAGACAATCCTGGTGTGAGAATATGGGCCTTTGAAAGCAACTTGTGTAAAATTATAACATTAATAACATTTTTATTGTAAAAATAAATATATCATAATCATGAATCATTTTACAAAAAAAATTATTGGGTTATTTAAGTGATATCTATGAATTTAAATAATTTTTGTAAATCTAAAAATATTTACTACATCTAGGTATTTTACTGGAATTAAGTGTTTTAAAAAAAATTCCATCAAATTAATTTCAAAAATTAAATTCTACAATTTTATTGATACCATTTCCATCAAAACAAATATTTAAACATAAAATCTTAAATACTATCAATCTATAATTTCATTCCAAAACATAATTTTCTAAAAAAATCTAATTAACTTGAAATGGGATTCACCAACAACAAACTGAATGACATATAATCTATAACCAATGAATTTAATCAAAACTAAAAACATGAAATTTATAAAAAATCATTTTCAGTTAATATAATTTGGAAATCATAATATGAACACATACTAAAGACAATATCTCTTGTAATTCCAAACATATGGATTGAAGAGTGGTTCTCCCTGAATCAAGTGTGCTATGATAGAGAATCATGTGGTTGGTTGTTAATTGTAGAATGACATTGTGTGGATCAGCATCGTAGTGACCTAGTGCGGATTAGAATCATTGTGACCCTCTACATATTAGAATCATAGAGACCCTATGTGGATTAGAATCCTAAAAACCCTGTGTGGATCAACATCATAGCAACCCTATGTGGATCAACTTCATAGCTACCCTGTTTCGATCAGTATCAATGTGACACTGTGTGGATCAGTAGTGCGCGACCCTGTGAAGACTATACTTAGAGTGGCCCGTCATGGATCAGTGACACTAGGACTTCTTTATATCGTCAATGGAAAAACATCTACATGTTTTAGTTGGGGAATTCATAATGTGATAAAATGATATAGCTTAAGACTAATCTACTTTATTTCTGATCACAGAATTGTATAACTTGTGTGAACTGAGAATTGCTTCATGCTCTGTGAAAGATGTATAGTATTGGGGATTTTTATTTTTCGAACTCTGGAAGTCATTCAGGGGTTTCCAAGACCCTACTGAGTATTTTTACACTCACCCCTACATGGGATCCACCCATATCATGATGTGTCTAGTGCAGACGATTGGTAGTTGGGCTGAGATGTGAGGATGCCAAGACCAGAAGGTACATGGAGGAGAAGGGTTTATGTGGAGTGTTTTGGAGATGATTTGAACCTACCCTTTTGGTAGGATCCTCGTTGGATGATCCGAGATCTATTTTCTCTATTTATTTGTACTGGTACTTTTTAGTTGGGCTTATATTTCTGCCTCGTTGTTTTTATTACACTTTTTAATACAACAGTTTTCATTGTGGTTTATTCTTTTTGTGATCTTTGTTCATGTGTTTTGGGTTGGTTTAAAAGAAATGAGTTCCCATTATAGTGATGTTCATTTTTGGTTCTAGTTGCAAACACCTAGCCTATAGAAGGCAGACTTGGGGTAGTCACGACACAGGCCCTAGGAGATGGTTCATGTAAAAGTGGTATCAGAGGAGTCGGTTTTACCGATGAACTGGGACTCTGATATTTAAATCAATAAATAGTGTTATGTGTTTTGAGTGTTGATTTCAGTTTTGTGAGTCCAGTCGTGGCGAAGCAACCGACATATCCATAGACCAGGACCGTGAATACTAATTTCCGACTTAGTACACAAAAACACTGATTTTGTGCATTTTAGAAGTTTTTTTATATCACCTTGAGTCTTCTCACCATGATTGACTTGTTGATGTTTGGGAACCTATTTCCTTTCAAGATTCCTCCATGAAGAATGCCAAACAAGATTCTAGATAGAGTATATGGTGACGGACCATCGAGCAATGAGGCTTCAGTGTAGGGCTCTCTTACGGTGATAGTACCATCAGGTGGTGTCCCAAAAACACCACTACCCATTGGGAATCCATTGGTACTAAGCTCACCAATAGATGGTGCACGCTGACTGAGCTTGTGAAGTTAGTTTTAGTGGCAGAGGAATCCATGTTTCTGAGGTGAGATGGATCTGAAGGTGGGTGGGTAATGACTGGAGGCTGTGTCTAGTGGTTTTTGCCTGGTTGGGACACAAGCCGACCAGATGGCGATCATAGCTTCTAGTCTTTTCCAGGGAGTATTACTAAGATGGTGGAGCCTGACACTGTAGATACATGATGAGGCGACCCTCTCCTGTGAATATTTTGAGGGGCCCTTCAGGGTAGAGTACATTCTAGCGACTCTACGATCATGGACTATATAGGAGTTTCTAAACATTCACTAGGGCGGCCTGACCGTGGCCTAGTACTTGTAGATGTTCACTGAGCCCTCGTGCTACTCAATAGACATGCTGCAGGATCATTTCTTCAGGGCCTGAACCTTCGATCAAGGCCTCTTATGCGAGATAAGAGCATCAATGGTATATCTCAAAATCCCGACACATAATGAAGTGCAATATAGAGTACTCTTGTGATATATCTTCCACATTGAGAAGACACTGACAGTGATACCCACCACCATGCGACAATTTGTCCAGTCATCTATGACACGTATTATGCATATGACACTGAGGTCCAAGTGGACTAGATCATCTAGTGGAAAACCATGGGATATAGGGTTGGAGGTGCAAGGCTCATGATGTAGTGGAGGACCGCAGAGGAACAAACTGTGATTCACGTGCGGCAGGCAAGGTCCCATGGCCCGTGATTGACTGACCAGCCGCACTGATGACCAGCAGACAGTCAAGGGACCACCTAGGAAAAGGCATCGATTTGAGTGAGGAGATCGGTAGGGAGGAGAACATGGAAAAGTAGCAGGTTGTGTATATGGAGGTGGATTATGGTTTGAGGATCAACTATTACCACCTCTAGGTGGTCCACCCAGACCAAAGAGACTAGGTGGACAGATACGATCTCAGCTCCCAGCAGCTGAGGCCTTTGACCGAAGTGTTCCATAGATGATTAGAGGTTTGATCAGTTTCTACTATACCTTATATTGATTAATTATAGACATAGGATCCATTCACTATTCGATTTCCACTACTCTCATTCGGTGCATAGAGATTCTGGTGTTGTCATTGTCTCAATCCTTGCGATTAGAGAATCCTACAGGAGAAGATTTTACGATTATAAACTGGTTCCAGTAGTGTGAGATTACTCTAGGAGGAAAGATCTTTGATTTGTATCTCCTAGTAGCAGAACCAAAGCCTTACGATGTCATATTGGTTATGAAATGGTTATCCACAATCCATGCTCATATTGATTACATTAAGCAAAAAGTGTAGTGGTTCCACAAGGATGGGACCAGGTTTTCCTTCACCAGGAAGAAGTTAACCACTACAGCATAGGACGGACTTACCCGGAGAAGGGTGCAGCCGATCAGACATTTTTTTTCAAGCCATACTCTCAGAGAAGATGATGTTGAGAGTTCGAGTTATCTTGTAGTGTTGGACCATTATGTTGATGTCTTCCCTTATTATTATTCGGGACAACCTCCATGAAAAGTGGTGGACATATACATCGACATGTCCCCCAAGACAGCACCGATATCTGATCCAACATATCGGATGGATCCCATGGATCATCAAGAGTTACAAGTACAACTGGAGGACTTGTAGAGGTAGGGGTTCATAAGGCCTAATGATTCTCCATGGGCTGCCCCGACTTTGTTTGACAAGAAGGAAGATGGGTGTATGAGGCTATGTGTGTATTATTGGTGCCTGAACCAGGTGAACATGAAGAAGAAGTATCCAATTCTAACGATTGATGTTCATTTTGATAAGCTTAATGGAGCACATTGGTTTTCGAATATAGACCTCTGATCATGAAATCATCTGCTTAGGTTATGAGATGACGATGTGTGGATGTCGGCCTTCCAATATTGATATGATCATTATATGTTCATGGTTATGCAATTCGGCATGACCAACGCCCCTATAGTTTTCATGTTACTCATGAAAATGATCATTCATCCATCACTTAATAACATTATGTTGGTCATCCTAGACGACATCTTGATAAAATCAGCATCGGTGGAGGATCATGCCTATCTTCTACAGAGATTTTTGGATATACTCTAAGAGAACATTCTTTATAGTAAACTCTCAAAGTTCTAGTTTTGGATACAGGTGGACCACTTTATAGGATAAATTATCTAGGAGGTTGTATTTTCAATAGATCCTTAAACATTAAAGGTTGTGGTATCTTGGTACCCACCCAAGTGTGTGACTGAGGTGGTGAGTTTTTTGGGGTTGGCTATGTGCTACCGATGATTCGTACCCGATTATTACAGAGTTGCGACACCCTTTTCATCATTGAAGAAGAAGGGATTCCCTTCGTGTGGTTAGAGAGATTCCATCAGAGTCTTCACAACCTAAGGAAGATAATGAAGAGATACCCCATCATGAGGCTTCCATTAGATGGAATTGGGTATGTAGTCTACTGGGACGTTTTAGGGACCAGACATCGATGAGTCCTGATGCAGGAGTGAGCAGAGATAGCTTATGGTTTAAAATAGCTAAGATATCATGAGAAGAACTATTCTACACATAACCTAGAGTTTGTATCATTCTTCTTCACATTGATGATTTGGTGACACTACTAGATTGGTGAAAAATTTACTATTTAGTCTGATCACAAGAGTTTCTGGTATATCTTCTCAAAAAATGGATTGAACCTAAGACAATGATGTTGGATAGAGTTCTTCGGACACTATGACATTGAAATTGTTTACACTATTAGGAAAGGGAATGTAGTAGTAGACACAATTAGCAACATGTCTGTTCTATAGTTACTGAGTGACATGACAAAGCAACTATGTGTGTTACAGATACACTTTATGGATAGAGATAGAGCATCATACATCCAGTTCAATTTTGTCACCCCCACCATTTCAACATGTTTGGGAGGAACATCATTAGGATATTGACTGTGATGCATGACATGCTGAGATATCCACTGGACATGTACCTGATGGATTTTTAGAAGGTTGGGACCACGTCATCCTTTTCAGAAACTCACCATGGTATCTGTGGTGATACAAGAGGATGTGTTGATAAAGTTCCATACGTCCCATATGGGGGTACATCCTAGTGAGGATAATATGTAATAGGACATCTGATGTCAATAACGATGGCCATGGATAAAGAAAGAAGTGGGAGAGTTTGTATCACAATGTCCCACATGTCAACAAGAAAAGGCTGAGCATCATCTTTTAGATGTTATAGCTCATCCATTAGAAGTACCAAAGTGGAAGTGGAATGGAATTTGCATGGACTTTGATAAGGGGCTACCAAGTTTATCTAGGTGCCACGATTCCATTAGGTTGATGGTTGAATGACTCAACAAGTCATACCACTTCCTACCCATCTAGGAGTAGGAATTAGTAGAGGTCTTGGGATGCCTAAATATATAATAGATTGTATGGATCCATGGGGTTCCATCTGCAATCATCTCAGATCATAATGCATGTTTTACATCCCGGTTTTGGAAGGGATTGCAGGAGGAGTTCGGGAGTCAGCTACGTTTGATCCCATCCTTTCATGCATAGACTAATGGTCGGATGGAGAAGAGCATTTAGACATTGGAGAAAATTCATTGTGATAGTGTTATAGATTTTGGATGTAGTTTGGAGGATCATTTTCCCTTGTTGGAGTATTCATAAAACAACAACTATAACTCCACCATCGGTATGGCACCATTTGAGGCCTCGTACAGTCTACCCTGAAGATTACATATATTCTGGACAAACCTGAGGGATTTATCACTTATATGTCTTGAGTCTGTATGGTCTACCATGGAAAAGGTTCAAATCATCCATGAGTGGATGAAGACTACACAGAGCGGACATTAGTCTTATACTGATAAGAGATAGAGTCCTTTGGAGTTTGGGGAGGGAAACCATTTCCTTCTACAAGTCTAACCTTGATGAGGTTTGTGGCGATTTTTCTTGGGTGACATACTATCTCTGAGGTTAATCAGACACTTTTAGTTTCTTACAATGTTGTGGAGGTGGTGCATTCCTAGATCTTCCCACATAAATGCATCAGGTGCATGATTTATTCCACCTCTTATAGCTGAGGAGCTACGTGCATGATCCATTGCATGTTATCGACTGTGGTGAGTGGGAAATTGATGACGGAGCGACCTTTGCAGATTTCCCAGTGGAGAGAGAGGATCGATAGGATCCAGTACTTCCTGGGAGGATGATTCCTCTAGAACGAGTTCATTTGTAGCATGATAATATCAAAGAGAGAACATGGGAGTGGGAGGCTCAGATATGTGTTGAGTACCCCTATTTTTTCATATTGTTTTGTTGTAGCTTTGGAGGAAGAAAATCCCTAATTTGGGGAGAATATAATGACCCAAAAATTCCATATAAAATATTTAAATATTATTTAGGATTATTAAGTGTCCGGGAAATTTTACAGTGCGTGATTCCAAGGAATGGTGTGCCCAAAGTGAATTTATGAACATTTTTTAGTATATTCCGTAAATTCTTGAGAGGAATTATCTATATTTTAAATCATAGTTCAGATTAAAAATATAAGGGCACCATTGAATCTGTAACACCAGGTTTCTGTTAATGGATTCTTTATGTCGACTGCAATAGTTTGGGAGTGAGTGATTTTTTTTCCACATTTAAATGAATAATAAAATTACAAAGGTATTTTATTTCTCTTTTTTTCATTCCCTCTAATGGATGAGCGGTGGTGGTGGGTCCAACGACATGTCAATCCATTAAAAGGATAGAATCAACATTATTTTTGTAAATGCACCATTGGAATTTTGAAGGATCATTATTTTAATGAACATAACTAATTCCATGTGCGCTACTCACACTTCTCCTCTATTATAAATATGGAGCTTGAGGTTTAGTGTTTGAACAACATCCCCCAGCAGTGAAGATCTGGGGAAGTACAATGATGAAAACCACTTGGTGGATGATACAGGTTCTAGTAAGTTGTGACGAGTACCACAAAATCACGAACTGACGACAATGACAAAAGAGGTTCCATAAATCGTCATTAGTGACCATCTCTTCTAGGTATGAATATTTTTTAAAAGTTATCATTGATGTTTTACCTTGATTTTTCCTACTAACACATTGACCCAAAGGGCTCCCGCCAAACAAACAAGGCTCGAAAACTCCGAAGATTCCCTCAGGATTCGTTATTCAGGGAAGGATTCCGGGATTGATGGCATTGCGAAATAGCATGTCACACTATTACGTCGGATGCATAGGTGAGTCATAGGCACAATTGACACCATGAACAGACCATCATTTTACATCCAGAGGCCCACAAAAGAAACTATCTACGCACCATCTCAGCAGCAGCTGGCGGTGTCTAGAGGATACCAGCAGAAACCGATCGTGGGTGGTGGAAGGCAGCATGTGATGGCACACCACAGTGGCCAGTGGCAACTATCCCGTACCGGCCGTGCGGGAATAGGGCAGAGTTTGCAGGCGCCTCCAGAAGTGCGAAGTAGCCGCATCATGTGGGAAGCAATATAAGGTGGAATTTATGTACAACTGCAACCAGCAGGCCACTGTATGATGGAGTGGCATAGCCCCGCTCTGCGTTTGCATAACCCATTCGGCCAAACGGCCGACATCTCATGTGGTTGGGAAACACCCCACTAGCTCACAAAACGGCCTCACAACCACAGGCCCAGTAGGACACAACAGTCCGCCATTGGGTACACCAAGCAAGAGATGGGCCGGTGTAGTGGGCCAGACCCACCCAATGGGCCGGAACCAAATGTGGGCCAGGCTAGACCTGCAGCCTTGAGGGCCAACATGGGATGGACAAGAACCACCCGGTTGGTCGATCCAATCACAGCTCGGGCCTACAAACCGAAAATGTCTAACCCTGACGGGCCAGAAAAAATGATCTGGGCCGAACCTAAATGGTCTGGACTCGGGTGGAGTCAGGTAGACCCCGAGACCTGTTTCGTCGGGCAGTTCTGACCGAGTCTGACCGAGTCGAGACCAATCTAGTCCCTGAATAGAGAAACACCCTTAACTGACGAATCGGGTGTACATTCGAAAATCTATCAGCAGAATTGGTATCCCTTTTGGGAAGCGGTACCTTTGGCATAATACGGTGGGTTTTACCGAGCTGGTCCAGACCGAGGGTCAATCACCCCCATTTCACTGAAAGGAATGTAACTAACAGGTCGGGAGTCCGAATGACGCGATGACTATTGCATAATGACCATTGTGAAAATGTGATCCATGGAGGTTATATATGTTAGTTTTGATAGAGATTGGTGTTTGACATGGGTTATATTAGACATGAATCCAATCTGGTGTTTTTATAAAATTTCTAATATCTCACAGACTGGACGTCGGATCAACGTGCAGTTTGTCACATTTGGACATCTATGACAGGGTGGTCTCTTGGGTATTATTTTTTTAGGATATCGTACTAGTAGAAATATAACTAATGGACAATGGAGTGGTTCTCCTAGAATCACCCTTGCTATGAGCAGGATTCATGTGGGCTGTTGACAACGGAAGAGAGACCCTGTGTGGATCTTCATTATAGCGACCCTGTAAGGATCAAAAATTTTGCGACCCTGTGTGGATCTAAATCATAGCCATCATATGTGGATCTTCATCATAGAGATCATGTCTCATTTAGTATCATAATTACCCTATGTGGATCCATATCATCATGAAAATTTGTTGATCAGCATCATAGAACCTTTGTGGGGATCAACAGTTTGTGACCTAGTGAGGACTAGCCATAGAGAGAGCTGTCCTTGATCAGTGACACACAAGAATGTGTGGATCGACCATGGAATGAATTCAACATGGTTCAGTTGTGGAACTTTATATGGGGCTAAATTGATATATCTTATGACTAGTCATCCTTATTTTAGATCACTGAGTTGTATACCTGGTGTGTGCTGAATATTTCATCATGCACTGTGATTGAGGTATCTCTTTTTTGTTTTTCATTGTGGAACTTTATGAGACCTTCGGTGGTATGTGGGAACTTCTGAGTATTATTATACTCAAACTGTTTGGGCTCTTCCAGCACCATGTAGTGTCGTATGATGATGACAAGCAGTTGGGATAAGACATGAGAAAGCGCAGATGATTTGGTACATGCAGTAGATAGCCTAATGTGGAGTGATGCAGAGACGATATGTACATACCCTCTGAGTAGGGCCCTTGGTGGATGATCTAGGATATTTTTTCACTTTTTAGTTGTACTTGTACTTTTTATTTGGGCTTGTATTCCGCCCCATTTTCATTCAGTACACTTTTTACTACAGTAGTATACTTCATGGTTGCTTCATTTTGTGTTCATGGTTTGGGTGTTTTGGTAGGTTTAAAGGAAACTCCTTCCCATTATAGGAATATGAATTTTGGTGTTATTCGCCAACCCCTGGCCTATGGAATGGGGGCATGGGTTAGTCATAACATGGGTGATTCACCCGATTTGTGTATAAATTTTCATATATATTATCAAAAATAAAAATGAGTTTTCAAGAAATATCTGTTGTTTCATGAACATATCATTTGATTTTGGTGATTCTGTTTACTTTCAGAAGCTTTCTAGCTGAAATACATAAATCAAGGGAAGTCTATGAAAATTTTGAAACTACACGGCGTGTACTTTTTATAAACGTCGTGTACATACAAACAGGGACACAGACCGACGGAGGGAGTACACGCCCATGTCACCAGGCAGAAGATACACATCGTGTATGGCGGCGCTACATGCTGTGTACTACATTCTAGAAACGGTTGTTGCAGAGAATAGTTTACACACCCATGTGGCCATTGAAGGAGACACAACATGTTGTATTTTTACACGCAGTGTCTGCTATTCTAGAAGGGATTGGTGGAAAAAATTTTACACTACACTCCATGTATGGAGGCGCTACATGTCGTGTACAGTCATCTATCAGGCGATACCGTGTTCAAATGTCAAAGACGGCGTGTTAGGCCACCTGCTATTAGAGAAATTGGCGCCAAAGCACGTTGACAAAAATTACACGTCGTGTACTTTCTCTACACGCCATGTACTTTATTTTTCTATAAAAAGAGACCTTGGCCTACGGATTTTGGAGTTGGAAACCATTGGAAGGGAGATAATCTCTTCTACTATCATTCCCAAAGCCACCGTTATTCCGCTGTTCCGTCTTCCGACACCTTACCTCAACACATACACGATGAATCTATCAGATATCATGTGTGTCATTTCGCTCCTTCTTTATATGTGTAATTAAACCCCTCGTGTTGGGGATGTGGATGTTTTGGATCATAATTTTTGTGAAGTTTTATATAGTTGTGTTTGCTCGTTGAAAATATTCTTACTCTTCATAACTCACAGTCAAATATAACTGATAATTCTGAGCCGGACCAAGGGATGAATTCTTAGCAATACTAAAGAGTAGTAATGATGAAAACATTCATGGTCATTGGATATATTTCACCCATTGAAATAATGGACTGGACATAATAAAGAATTAAGAACACTGAATACCAGACCAAGTATTCAACATCTCTAATTCCAAACAAGAAGAACCGGACTAAGGAAATCTTGTAACAAAAATGAAATACAGAATGATGAATTATCATGAACAACACAACCATTTAAAGCAATCTGCATAAAAGCTCCATAACCACCACAGCCATGACACGCCTTTTCTTCTCGTTTTAAACTATTTAAATTCACTAGTTGTTTTTTTAAACTGTTAAATCATTTCTTAAATGTAAAACAATATAGTTTTAATACAAAACCAAAATCAAACCAATCAACTCTAAATTCTGCATACTTCACATAATTAAGTATTAACTCAATTGAATTCATGCACGCCATAGTTCCCTGTGGATCGACCCAGAAGTAATGCTATACTAATATTTTAAGAACGGGTAATTTATTTGGGATGCATATAACTTCATCCATAATGACAAGAGAGGCCAAATGTTGGCGCCATTGTTGGGGACCTTTTTGGTTATAGTGCTAAGATTTAAATTGTATTATTAATTTATTTAAGTGAAAATAAAAATCCAAAAATCTAAAAAATTTCTTTTATAATCCAATTTCAAATTTTATCTTTTACTTTTCCCTTGTTATGCCTAGTACTTGTGTTCTGATTTTGAAAAATATTAATGTGCATGAATAGACGCCCTACACGGTCCAAGAGCACCGAGTCATCGGAAATACTTCCACTCGACTTAGAGATCGAACAGACCCTGCTTCATCGTCGGCGTTCACTAAAAGAAACACACAACCAACAACCCTCTACCATGGCAAACAGGGATGAGGGAGCACCAACCGTGGATGCTATGGCTGAGAAGTAGTACCAGGTTCATCAGCCTCCCGCTGCTGGTATACCGAAGCAGGTTCCTTCAAGATTCGTAGAATTCCTTCTGAGGGATTACCAACGGCCGCCGCAGCAACCTCCTACGACGTATGGCCAACTGCAACAACTTAATAAACTCTTCCGACATCCTTATTTCACGCCTCAGAAGCAACCATATCTGTTACCTACTCTCCTTCAGCAGATACCTCCAAGACGTACTCTTATGGAGTATGGTCTTCCATCAAACCAAGGAGCTGATACGGGCATCGTATGTCCTCTGTTCCAGGCCCAGCACTTTGAGATCAAGCCTGCTAACATGCAGTTGATCTAGAACACTGTCCAATTTGGAGTCATACCCAGCAAGGACCCGAACGCCCGTCTCTCCAACTTTTTGGTGGTCTGCGACACATTTTGGTACAATGGTGAGTCAAAGGATGCCATCCGTCTTCGCCTATTTCCCGTTTATATATTGGACAAGGCGAAATACTAGATCAAGGGGATGCCACGAAGATCTATCCTCACCTAGGAGGAGCTAGCCCAGGCGTTCCTTTCCAAATACATCTTACCATCGAAGATGGTGACACTATGGAACGAGATTCACAACTTCCAGTAGCACGACTCAATGTCGTTATATGAGTGCTGGGAACGTTTTAAATACACTCTATTAAAATTCCAACACCACAGAATCCCACTCTAGATGCAAGTCCAAACCATCTACGGAGGACTTACAACGAATACCAAGTCTCTAGTGGATACTGCTGTTGGAGGTACGGTGATGTGGAAATCCTCCGAAGAGCTATTCGAACTACCGGAAGACACGCCAGCCAATAGTTTCTAGAGGCCCTCCGAGAGGGGAACTCAAAAGAGAGGTATGCAAAATATTGATGCTACCATTATGTTAGCTGCTCAGTTGGACACCGTGTCCAATAAAATCATCGCATTGAATCTTAATTGAGAATCTCATGTTCCTGCGATGATCTGTCCAGCATGTGGCGACTATGGTGATAACCACATCATGGGAGAATGATCGGGATCGACTAGAGGCCCTTCAACGAGCATTATGAGATATTTTTCCCAAAATCAAGGACCCAACCAGTACCAGCAGTACCAGAACCTAGCATAGATAGATCAACAGAACACAGGATGGGGCCAACAAAAGTAGAATCCTCCGCCACAGTGACCACCCAACTACAACCAACCTCCATAATAGAACCAATACCAAAGGCCACAACAACCCCAATAGGGTCCTTATCAGCAACAGGGGTATCAAAACCCTCTCCCACAACAGCCATGACAGCCACCTCCTCCACCAGCTCATCATCCACCTCAAGAGGAGAACACCTCAAGGTTAGAGGATCTGATGACTAAATTCATATCAACTACTCAGACTTAGTTCCAAAATCATAAAACTTCGATTCGAGGCATGGAAAATAAAATTGGCCAGCTGGAGAACCAAGTCTCAGGAAGGCATCCCAGTACACTATCAGGAAACACCGAGAAGAACCCATGAGAGGAGGCACATTCTATCATGCTCCGGAGTGGAAAAGCGCTCCAACATAACCAATCAACACAACCAGGTGCTTCCACACCCTCTGTTGATGAAAAAGGTACCACTACCAACAACTCATCATCCAAAATCCCACAAAAGTAGGTTCCATAGAATAAAGGAAAGGAGGTTGTCAATCCTTCTGAACCTGCCTTACCCTTTCCGGAGATATTGAAGTAGAGGAAGCTGGACCACCAGTTCAACAAATACATGGACGTATTCAAAAAACTGGATATAAATATTCCATTTACAGAGGTGTTGACAAAAATGCCCACCTATGCCAAATTTATGAAGGAAATACTCTCCAACAGAAGAAAAATGGAGGATCTGGGAACCATTTCCCTCAACAAGGAGTGTTCTGCAATCGTCCAGCATTCAAAACCTCCCAAACTCCAAGATCCAGGTAGTTTCACCATTCCTTGTACTATTGGATCCCGTGAGTTTGGGAAGTTACTCTATGACTAAGGGGACATTGTGAACCTCATGCCCCTCAGTGTTTTCAAGAAGATGGGACTCAAGGAGCTCAAGCCTACCCGTGTAGCCCTTGAACTTGCTGATTGATCCATCAAACATCTGAAGGGACTACTAGAGGACGTACTGGTCAAGGCGGGAAGGCTGATCATTCCCACTTATTTCTTCATCCTTGACATGGGGGACAACCAGGAAGCACCTATTATACTTGGAAGACCTTTCTTGGCAACTGTGAAGGTACTGATGAATGTGCTCCAAGGAGAGCTCATTTTTCGGGTGGGTGATGAAATAATTTCCTACAACATCCTCAAGGCCGTCAATCATGCTTCCTTGTCATAGCATGTGGACTGTTATGCAATGTCCACCATGGTTAACCATTTTAGCGAAAAAGGGGTTGATCTGGTATGTTCTTTTACTTTAGATAATTTAACTATTCCAGATATTCTATTAGTAGATGCTCCAGAAGACATGAAATTCATAAAAGGTTAGGGAAGCCCCTATTGGAAGCATGTAGTTGTTCCTAATAGTTTGGAACGGGACAAGGTGAAACCACTTGTGACTTCTATTTTAAAGGCACATGATCTCAAACTGAAGCCTCTTCCATCTTCTCTCAAGTATGGTAATTTAGGACCCAATCAAACATTTCCTATTAAACATAACGTAGAACTGTCACAGGAGCAAGAATATGCACATCTACAGGTTCTCAAATAGTAGAAGCACACAATTGGGCAGATAGTCGCTGATCTGAAGGTCATCAGCCCTACCATTTTCACTCACATGGTTCTACTTAAAGAAGGTGCCAATCAATGTTGACAACCACAACGGTGGATGAATCCTCCTATGAAGGAAGTTGTAAAAAAGAGGTGATCAAATTATAAGATTCAGTCATAATCTATCCCATATCGGATATTCTGTGGCTGAGTCCCCTCCAAGTGGAATTAAAAAATGGGGGTATCACTGTGATTTCAAATGAAAAGAACGTGCTCATCCTTACACGCACTATCATGGGCTGGTGTGTCTGTGTGGACTACCAGAAGCTAAACGATTCCACAATAAAGGATCATTTCCCCTTTCCATTCATGGATCAAATGTTATAGAGACTACCAAGGCACATCTTCTATTACTTCCTTGATGGTTTTTCTGGCTACAACAAAATCTCTATTTCTCCAGAGGATCAGGAAAATAGAACATTCACTTTCCCATACGACACATTTACTTATCAAAGGATGTCTATCGGCATATGCAATGCCCCCGCCACCTTCAAGCACTGTATGCTATCCATCCTCCACGACCTAGTGGAACAAATATTGGAGGTATTCATGAATGATTTTTCCTTTTACAGAAAATCAGTCCCCATTATTTTACGTTACCTAGAGCTAGTTTTGGAAAGATGTGAGCACAGTAACCTAGTCTTGAACTGGGAAAAGTGTCATTTCATGGTGAAAATTGGCATAGTCATTAGCCACATAATTTCAGCAATGGGGATAGAGGTGGACCCAGGGAAGAATGAAGTCATTTCACGACTACCTATACCGACTTCCCTCAGTGCCATCTGTAGCTTCCTGGGGCATGCAGGTTTTTACAAGATGGTTTTCCACGACTTCTCCAAAATATCCCAGCCCCTCACCAATAATCAACCAAGGATTCCATATTTGAGTTTGAGGATACATGTGTCCGATCTTTTGAGAATTTAAAGCAGCGCCTGGTGGAAGCTCCAGTTATGATTTCTCCCAACTGGGGGGAACAATTTGAGGTGATGTGCGAGGCGAGTAACTATGCAGTGGGAGTAGTCTTGGGCCAGCAACTTGACCGGATTTTCCGACCTATCTATTATGCCAGCAGGATGCTCAATGAGGCACATATCTACTACACCACCACAGAAAAGGAGAAGCTTGCAGTGGTTTTCACATTTGATAGTTTTTGTTCTTACTTATTGCTGTCTAAAGTTATTATTTATACTGACCATGAAGCACTAAAGTACCAACTAATTAAGGAAGATGTGATGCCCCGATTGATCTGATGGGTACTACTCCTACAAGAATTCGATCTTGAGATCTGGGATAAGAATGGGAGTGAGAAATTCATTGATGACCATCTCTCCTACCTCGAGTTGCCTCATTTGGAGAAGGAATAAGATCGAGAGATAAGAGAGGCTTTTACTGATGAGAACCTCTTTACGATCAACAAAACACCTAGACCATAGTATATTGATATCCCTAATTTTCTTGTTACAGGTGTCGTTCACCCCGAACTCTCTTTCTAGAAAAGGAAAAGATATTTCACTAATGTGAAAAAGTACTTCTGGGATGATCCTATGCTATTTAGATCCCGTGCACATGTAGTGATCTGTCGTTGCATCTCAGAGAATGAAGTTCACGGTGCCCTGGACTACTGTCATGACTCACCAGTAAGAGGACATCATGGGCTGGACCAGACAATAGCTATGATCATGCAGTCTGGATTTTTCTAGCCCACCATGCATAGAGATGCCCAAGCCTTTGTTTCCTGTTGCGATAGATGCTAGAGGACCGGTAATGTGGGACATAGAGCTGATATGCCCCAACACCCCGTCCTGGAGAACAAGATTTTTGACGTCTGGGGCATATATTTCATGGTTCCCTTTACCCCATCCTTTGGGAACACTTACATCTTGGTCTGCGTCGACAACGTCTCCATGTGGGTGGAAGCCACTGCTACATCACATGACGCATCCAAGGTAGACATGAATTTCTTAAAGAAAAATATTTTTTAGCAGGTTTGGGGTTCTGCGAGTACTGATCATTGATAGAGAGACCCACTTTGACAACACACTGATGAGAGGAATACTGTCAAAGTATGGAGTAGAGCATCATATGGGGACAAAATATCATCCACAGTCCAGTGGATAGGTAGAGCTCTCCAACCGTGAGCTCAAGCAGATCCTAGAGAAAACAGTGAACACTTAGAGGAAGGAATGGTCCAAGAAGTTAGATGATGCCTTGATGGCATATCAGACTGCTTTCAAAACCCCACTGGGAATGTCCCCATTCCGCCTCATCTATAGAAAGCCCTGCCATCTGCCAGAGGAATTGGAATAAAAATCCTACTGGGCCGTTAAAGCCCTAAATTTTGATCTGAAGGTAGGTGAAGAGAAACAGAAGTTCCAACTATCAGTATTAGATGAAATCAGATTAGAGGTGCACGGGAATGCCATGTTGTACAAGGAGAAGGCAAGATCTATTCACGACCGGATGATTTCAAGAAAATATTTCCAACCCAATGATCAGGTACATCTCTTTAATTCTCATATTTACTTATTCCCAAGGAAGTTAAAGTCATTTTGGTCAGGACCATTCCACGTTGTACGCGTATTCCATCATGGAGCAGTATAATATTATGGAGAAGATGGTCAACCATTCAAGGTAAACAGGCAGTGGTTGAAAGCTTACCATCCTACAGAAAACATGGTGGGAACATTGTCCACCATACAGCTCAGGTATGTAAGGTAAGAAGGTTGAGCCAATGACCTAAAACAAAGGTGCTTCCTAGAAGGCAACCCAAAGGTTACACGCTGTGTCCCACTTCTATACACGGAATTTACTTATCTTTTTAATTTATAATCATAATAGTATAAATCTATAGAATATCAAATAAATAATTAGGGATCATGCCAGTGCTGATGGTAAACTCACTGGAGTTTATTCGATCGTCCCCGGTTCGAACCCTCTTGAACTACCTTTGGCACGGGGTTCCTCCATTTATTTACACGGTGTGGGTGGTATTTTTCATATATATATATATATATAAATGTGTTTAAATATAATAAAACCCATGATGGGGATGGACCCGTTTTCTAGAATCGTAATCCAGTTCAAAAATACCATGGTTCGAATCCAGTCAACCGTCCCATTTCCATCATTTATTCTATTAATAAAACCACACGACGTGCATTTTGATATACGCCATGTGCGCCATAATTTTTCAATATAAAAAGCTTTTTTAAAATAAGAAATTATATGCGTGTGGAGTTGGCGGATTGGAAAAGTCTCAGCCCCAGGTTCAAAAGACCTAGTTTTGAATCGCCCTAATCTCCACGCTTCATCCCGATTAATTCCTAAATAAAAACCACACATCGTGCTTTTTTCCCATGTTTATAGGTTGTATAGAATAAATATATATATATCATAAATATGGGCAGAAGGAAAACCTTCACTGCAGTGGTTGAGGGCTTCCATTCGGAACGGTTGATCACCGGTTCGATCCTCGCCCCGACCACCGGACCGAAGGTTGTACTTCTCTTTATCAAATTTTTAAACACACTGTGTGTATTTTCCCACTACATTATGTGTATACTTTTATTTTCTTTTAATTCTATATATACATATATATACCTATTTTACTTTTATTTTTTAGTAGTTAATATTAATTATTATATATTATATTTAATGACTTTAAAAAATGGAATACACGTCGTGTAGTTAAAACATACACGTCGTGTAACATGCCTATATAGGTCGCGGGCCACCCGGTTTGATCATGTGTCGCGTAGCCTCCCCATTTCCTCCCCTCTTCTCGATTTATTCTCTTGAACTCCACCTGCACCCCCTTTTCTAAGATGTGTCGATTTATGGAATTTTTGGTTCTAATTCTTCTTGTTTTGTGATCCTCAGTCAAGGTACGCCGTTCTACACCCTCTATTTTAAATTTTTAGAATCGTTTAGGGTTTTTTTCAGATCGGTCGACCATTCGGCTTCCTCCAGTACACAACCAAGAAATGAAGACACACACCATGTAGTTCCGTACACAGCCACACACAAACAAATTTGAAATTTGAATATACACTGTGTGTCTATTCGCGACAAACCATGTACTTTTCATTGTGCCCGAGTACCCCCTGTGAACCTGGCCTCACACACCATTTCACATACACGGCGTGTGTGTTTGGTACACGCCGTGTATATCATTTCCTTAGAGTCCTCTGTGTATAGAACATAACAAGGCCTATAACCCCATGTTCCCAAACATGGCGTGTATGTTCGGTACACACAATGTCTTTTATTTCTTTCGGCCAGCCTATGTCGCGCCCCCTACACGGCCATGTACCTCTAGTAAAATACATGTCGTGTTGTTATACTACATGGCATGTAGGTTTTTCATTGAATGGATAAAAACATGGTCATGTCATTTATTACACACGACCACCAACACTTTGAGTGAACACAGCGTGTATGTTTGGTACACGCCATGTACTTTTACATGGCATATCATTCACCCTCGGCGTGTATCTATAGAGAACACAGGTTACTCTAAATTTCCAACTACACGCCATGTACTCTAGAGTACACTCCGTGTACTTTTATTTTACAGATTTCTCACATTTTCTTTGTTTTGAATTCTTTCCTCTTTATTTTTCTTTTCTTTTTTTTCTTTTTCTTTCAATTTCATTATATGGTAGATCACAATCCATCCTGAGGGAAGTGGCCAGCCTCCTCCACTGAGGACGAGAGGCCTAGCTATCGCCAGATCCGACTCCATCCTCCTATACAGCTGGACCCATATGCTCAGGTTCTCGATCTACCTATATTGGCCATTCTTCCGCCACTCACACCCCTAGTAGAGCCCGATTCTACTACTGCTGCACCTTCACCTACCGGCACCGAGATTCTGAGCACCACCATTTTTGCTCCACTAGCTGCCGCTCTACCTACACCATCTTCATCAGCAGCTGGTCCCTCCTCGAGCACACCTTCCACTAGGCCACCTTCTACATCCGCATATCCACCCACAGAGCCATCCGCTGCTGCTGCTCCTTCACCTGGGTTGTTACCTGCAAGTTCTCCCTATCCCTGCATGGTATTCCCGGTCACCGACCTCATATATGACAGGGTTTGATGCTTCTCTCATCGGCCGATACCATTGAGTGGCTGATACCTCGACAGCAGCATTCTGTAGTAGCTCGGTATTTGGGGGGATTTGGAGGAGCTCCTTGTTCACACATCACTTATAGATATTTTCCAGGAGACATTGAGTGATGCAGTGCCCGTGGTATGGATCTGGCTAGGCGGCCAGCATTTCATCCTCACTATGACTGATTTTGGCTGAGGGTACGGCTTCTAGACCCATTCCCTCACCCCCCTCTTGTTTCTACCCTTTCCAAGCCTATGTTATTTGAGATTGACTCTAGGTAGTGGGAGATTTCTTTTCATGACCACTGGTACTCCCCCACATTCTAGAAGAGCACTCTTATATCTGACCCCATCATCCGCTTCGCCCACCGGTGCTTCAACGACATCCTTTTCCCCTCCATGATGATATGGGTGTCGTGACTGGCCGTGACATGGAGCTCCTTACCTATGTCATTCGGCACGAATACCGAGACCTTACCTATCTTTCAGCCTCCTATTTCCTCTCCATGTTTATCGGCCGTCAGGGAAGCCAGAACGGCGGGATTTACACCACCCATCTTGCCCACCACCTAGGGTTATTTGAGCCCTCTTTACCTCATGACATGTTAGGTTCACCCAAGTGGATGGACTTTCTCATGCCCATTCGCATGGGATTGGTCTGTAATCAGGGTGTACCTACAACCTTGCTCAGGCTCGAGCCCCACCACCTGCTGACCCTCCTTCCCCAGCTGCTGACCCTACCCCTCCTTCCCCACACCCTCCAGCTTCTCCACCACACCCACATCTTACTGACCCCACTTCTTCTGACATTCCTTCTTCTGTCCCCTCACCCATACCACCTACCCCTACACACTCAGTCTATCTTGCCCTTTCCCACCTCCTAGACATGATGGAGCAGGTCTTGGGTCACTTCGACAGCCTCCAGGATCAGATGAAGCAGCAGTTGGTTCGTATCATCGGCCTGCAGGATACCATTGCACGACATTTGATCCGTCTCGATAGCCGCCCGGATTGCAAGGAGCTGTTGTTGGTGCATATTTCTCAGCATCATGGTCTTCCGCCACCTCCACCACCTCCCTCTGCCTCATCTCCTGGCCCTCCTGGTGCCACTCCTGCTGCTGCCACCACAACTGCCGATCCAAGGCCTACTGCTGAGCTTCTTTCACCGAGTTTAGCACATGTGGCTCCAACTTCTCCAGCTACCCTTCCCGGTGCAGCATCCCAGCCTCCATCTTCCACAGCTCCTACGCCGTCTCTACCGGCTGGTTTTGTATAGGATTCTGCCTCCCCTGAGGCAACCCCTTGATAGTGACATTTTTCTTTATCTTATATATCTCTTTTTTCATTTTCTATGTTGTGATGTTATGATTGTTTGCAGTTTTCGTTTTTCTCAACAGTCACTGGTATCATGGAGCGCCTTAGGAATCACTTTTCACGAGGGGAGTATTTTTCCATTTCTATTTTCATTCTTTTTGGATTTACTTGTTCCACTTCATTCCCTCATTTTTTCCCCAAAATCTCACCCTTTCCCACCCTTTATCTTAGTATTTCACTTGGTGGACCCTGCGCAGTATTATGTGTGGGGGAACATCTATCTCTTTCACCTTAGTCTTTGCCCTTGAAATAATCTAGGAAACATCATTTTTAGATTATATATTTTCAAATTTAAAGAAATGTTGGTTAATCATTCTTATAAATTCTAGAGTTATTTATTAGGGACTTTTTGAGGGTTGTGTGCTTATTCTGATACTTAAGTGTTTTAAAATGATTGCTGATATAGTTTCAATTACAACTTTTAATCCTTGATTAATTTCATTGATTAGGATAATTATTTATATGCATGTTATGACCTGATTGTCCCTTTATTATTATTCCACTCTATAGAGGTATTCTAAACCCTTTTTCATATTTCTTTTCTAATACCCTTTTTCTTGAGATATTATTAGGATATGCATCACTACAAGAATTTGCATGTTTTAATTTCGAATCATGAACAATTTTTGAACTGCTTTAAAATGATTGAGGCATTAGATTGTTTCAACCTCTTTATCTTGAGACTAACCCTACATTTATTCTTCTTTAAGCCCATAGAAGCCATGAAAAACTTTTATAGGGAGCCACGTTACAAGCCTATTTCTCTTCCTACCCTATTTCATATTGAACATTACTTGATTATTCATTTTGGAGTTTTAAAGTGGTATTTGTCAATACATGGCATATTTTTGTGCACAATCATGAAAAAAAGTGTGGGGGAGTTCCTCTTGAATATTTGGGGCGGAAAGGGTTACAAACAATTATTCGTTGTTTTCATAAGAGTTTCCCTTGAGTTCGTCATAAAAAAATGAAAAAAAAAAATCCAAGAGTAGGGAACCGTGTGCTCATTTGATATCAGAACCCTACTTGACTAAGGGAAAAGTTGGTGATTACAACAGCATTCTACTGGTCATGAGAAGGAAACATTTTCATTGAACTTTACATTGAATACCATGCACTGTTGTTTAAAGGGATAAACCTTCCTTTTTCAAGCCTCAGAATTTATTTTTCATCTGAACCTACCAAACCGTTGCGAGAGAGACATCTGATCCTTATTGATAAACCCGTCATGATTATTATAATTAAATTTTTACTGATGTAGAGAACAAGGCATCTTGAAATCCTATGGATAGAGTGTATATACCTTATATTGAGCATAACTCTGAATAAAAACATCTTTAGTGTTGAGTATGATATTGACTGGTAAGGTAGATCATCAAGTGGCATGCTTATTTTTGAAAGGAAAAAAAATGTATTGAAAGAGGATGAGAGAAGTTAATTTAATTATATATGAGGCATGATTTTAGTATCTTATGAGTTAAATTTATTTGTTCCTTTTAGAATTTTCCTCAGTAAATTTATCATTTATACATTTTTATGACTAAACTACCTTTCTTTTGAATTTATAGGCCCTTTTAATTAGATGTTGATATTTTCCTTGAGGGGAAGAAAATGACTTAGTGTGGGGGAATTTGATGCACCCAATTT
The DNA here is from genome assembly GCA_963277665.1 of Viscum album. Classification (NCBI taxonomy): domain Eukaryota; kingdom Viridiplantae; phylum Streptophyta; class Magnoliopsida; order Santalales; family Viscaceae; genus Viscum; species Viscum album. The sequence goes on along the minus strand of OY728152.1, from coordinate 1,317,803,693 downwards.
GTGTATACATTTTCATATATATTATCAAAAATAAAAACATGTTTTCAAAAAATATATGTTGTTTTATGAACATATTATTTGATTTTTGTGATTCTGTTTAATTTTAAGAGCTTTCTGGCTGAAATACATAAATCAAGGGAAGTCTGTGAAAATATTGAAACTACACGGTGTGTACATTTTATAGACACCGTGTACATCCAGACAGGGACATGGACCGAAGGAGGGAGTACATGACCATGTCTCCAGGTATATTATACACATCGTGTATGGCGGCGCTACACGCCGTGTACTACATTCTAGAAACAGTTATTGCCGAGAAGAGTCCACACGCCCATGTGGCCGTTGAAGGGGACATGGAATGTTTAATTTTTACACGCCATGTCTGCTATTCTAGAAGGGATTTTTGGAAACAAAATTACACTACATGCCGTGTATGGAAGCGCTACATGCCGTGTACACTCAACTATCAGGCATCGCCATGTTCATAAGTCAAAGACGGCTTGTTAGGCCACCTTCCAGTGTAGAAATTTGCACCAAACCCGTTGATGAAAAGAACACAGTGTGCATTTTCTATACACGCAGTGTACTTTATTTTTCTATAAAAAGAGGCCTTGGCCTACGGATTTTGGAGTTGGAAACCATTCGAAGGGGAGAAGCTCTGCTACTACCATTCCCAAAGCCACCATCATTCCGCTGTTCCGCCTTCTGACACCTTACCTCAACGCTTACACAATGAATCCATCGGGTTTCATGCGTGTCGTATCTCTCATGCTTTATATGTGTAACTAAACCCCTCATGTTGGGGCTATGGATGAAAGGATCGTAATTTGTGTGCTGTTTTATATAGTTGTTTTTGCTCGATGTAAATATTCTTACTCTTCTTAATTCAGAGTCAAATATAACTGAGAATTTGGAGTCGGACCAAGGGAACAATTCTCAGAGATACAATAGAGAATTAATTGTGGTAGAATCCATGACCATTGGAAGGATTTCACAAGTTGAAATAATGGACTAAACATAATAAATAATTAAGAACACTGACTACCAGACCAAGGAGTCAACTTCTCTAATTCCAAACATGATGAACCGGACCAAGAAAATCTTGTAACAAAAATGAAATCCAGAATGATGAATTATCATGAAAAACACAAACATTTAAATAAATCTTCATAAAAACTCCATAAACACCACATCCCTGATACATGTTTTCTTCCCATTTTAAACTCTTTAAATTCAATCGTTGTTTTCTTTAAAACTGTTAAATCATTTCTTAAAAGTAAAACAATATAGTTTTAATCAAAAACCAATATCAAACCAATACACTCTAAATTCTGTATACTTTACCTAATTAAGTATTAACTCAACTGAATTCATGCATGCAATAGTTCCATGTGGATCAAACCTAAACATATGCTATACAAGTGTTTTAAAAAAGGTAATTATTTTGGGTAGCATATAACTTCAGCCATAACGACAAGCGAGGCTGATCGGCCCTAGGGGATGGTCAGGACACATATCCAATTGTGGTATCAAAAAAGTGATAAGAAATTATCCATATAATATATTCCATACCTAAATTATAGGATGTTCTTATATGTATATCCTCAAAATATTTTTTTGGGTTTGTCCCCTAATCTATGTTTTTTTAAATCTAGTTTCCAATTTTTTTTTCAAACTTATTTTGATACCCATTGTAAATACATGACCTTAGTTAGCTTGTGTTTTTTTTTTCATAATTCACTACATTGGAATTATTACAATAACATCATAGCAGGGAGGAAAAAATAGTTTATTTGTGTAGTAAAACTAGATAATTACATAAGATCAACATTAAAACATGAATGGAAAACCAATACAGAAATTACTTTTACAACATCCATAACTTCTAGGTTAAACCTGTGTGTCATTCTTAATATACCCCTTCATGTCATTGGATAATGAATTATAAGAAATATTTGAGATAAAATTCTCAGTAATAGGATTCAATACAGTTGAAGATATCCTAATCATAGAAATTAGGAATGGTGAATTACTAAAAACACATTCCTTTAATAATAATATAGAACAGATTATGGAATGAATAAGAGCTGAATAAATAATTCCAAAATTAATAATAATCATGGGTTTTCAACTATTTGAATATCGAGAGGAAATATCAATTACATTTTCAAATTGAGTGAATAAATAATTTCCTACATCCTAACCATACCATCAAGGCCCCATACCGAGACCATAAATAACCATTTTTTGAAGGCTTTATGCGAAGAGAGTTGTTTGTCTCAGGATACCTTATAATTCATCATGGGGATATAGAGGGCCTTAATAATCACATAATAAGTCAAATTCATTTATAATATTAATGATAATGAACATAAACAACATATACATTAATATTGAAAGTAACATAATAAATTTAAATATCTTTCGCTGAACATTAATTATAAAAACTATCCATTCATAGTAAATTAGTGAATTGTATTAATATAGAACATCCACATTTTAATAAATCAGAAAAAATTCCATTAAATATGTAAAATTTTATTATAAATTATTAATCCCCATAATAATTAATAATCCATAGGAGTGTTGAAATATACGAAGATACACATATAAAATAATCTATTTCTTCTTGAGAAAAAATTTTACATTGAAAAGAAGTTTTATTCTGGAAAATAGTTTTTATGAAACCAGAAGTGAGGTATGACATAATTTTCATCATAAGGTTATTGAATTAATAATGAAATGTTTTTCTAAAAAATAATATATAGTTTCTATGAAAAAAGATGACTATTTGAGCAATTAGCTTGAATTGAGCACGTATTATGGGTTTAATTTGTTTTAGCATCCTTTAAAAAAATAAATTCCCTTTAATGAATGTTGAATTCTATTTGGCACAAATATATAGAATGATATTACTATATATATGAGGATTAATTATGAATATATAATAATATAATTTGGTTATTTATATATTAAGGGAAACCCAAATGAAAATGGTTGTTCTGGTAGAAATCGCATACATTAAGACATATGTTGTTCATTAATTGATCCACATTACTAGATAATCAGTTTGGAGCATCTTCAATTATAGATTGAATATCCAGGAAAGGCTCACCTCCCAGTTTTATTTCATTATAGTTTAGGGTTTCTATTTATTTACCATATGCATCTGAACCACTGAAACGCTACATTTTATGTGATTTTTTGGGTAATGATTCAAGGGTTTGTTGAATAAATATCTAAGGATTTTATTTGGAGTGCATTTTCCAATGGATTTAATGTATGTGGTCTATAAATTATATCCCATGTGGTTATTGTAGAATTTTGTAGTTAGTGTTTTTGTTCATGCTCTCTTTTGATGAGTTCATTGTGATTTTGACTTAGGATGGGTTAATGGGTGTCTACAAGGAAACATTTACACCTCTTGATCCAAATGGGATGCATGGAGGATTACATGACCAATTTAGGTCCACCGGTGGGGTGTGCCAAAATTTTCTGGACATAGATTTAGATGTTTAGTGAAAGAAGATTGTGCAAGAACATAGAGCGGTTGATGAATACATTATCATTCTTAAATTTATTAGTGGGAAATTAAAGGTGGATATTTTATATTTGAATATTCCTAGTGAGATAGGCATGTGAAATCAGAAATGGGGATATAGGGTTATGTAATTAATAATTTTGAATGTGTTAATGGATTGGGGAAATAATGTGATTTTAACATTTATTGAGATTATTGTGTTGTGTTAAAAGTTGTTTGTTATGTTATAATGATATGTTGATTTGTGGTGAATAATAAATAACCATGTGCACATGAATTTTCTGAATGAGGTATTCAATTGATGATCTACGCCCACAGGTTGAGTTCGATCGAGGTTCTATCTCCTCCCCTAATTGCATGGATTAGGGAAGGGGACATAGTTCTATTCCCCAAATGGTTGCATTCCACCTGGTCTGAGGCGTCAAGGTGAGGATATTGGGAATCATTGTGATAAGATGCCTAGTGATATATGACTTGTTTAATTCTCACATGTAGAAAATTTTGATCATTCCTAATCCATTGAACACACAACAAAGTGACCTGAATAATGAATTGTCTAAGATATAAACATGGGTCATGTGGTAGGTCAAAATAAAGGAAAATGAGTAATGTTATCCTATTAAACTATTTACCTTAACATTACATTATTAATCATTTTCATGAACTATAAATAATTCTTGATTTTAGTAGACATTATTGGTGGTGTCCTACTATGTTATACTCACACCCTGCTCAGACCGTCATAATGTACCTGAGTAGATTTCATTCTTCAAGTTTTGGACAATAGAAATGAACATATTATAGAGAGGTGAGTTGGACATGGGACATGATTGGGTGAGGTTCCATACATGTAGTCTATACCATTTTGTAGATTCTACCATTTTCTTTATTGTGGGATTTGATCACATGAAATTGTATAATGACATGGAATATTTATCATTGTTATGATTGTACCTAGTTTTGGGATTTGTTATTATGATTGTAATGTATTTTTGTCTTATTTTTATGGTATTTTAGTTAATATAAGATTTTTCATTATATGGTATTAAAGGTATAGTCTCCCCATATGACCTATGAGTCCCTTGCAGCTAGTCAACAACTTCTAGCTTATGGGGAGGTTCCCTTGAGGACATGAAACTACCCAACTCGGAGCACCAGTTAGTGGATATGAGGTTGGGGACATTACAAAGTGGTATCAAAAGAGTTATTTTCCCTTTAATACTACTTGAAAATTATAGATAGGATATTAGGAATGTTTCAGTTCTTGTTAATTAGCTCGGGCTTGGGAGTAGCTAACTGATGTATTGGGGAAAGCCCATGTCACCCTGTGAGGGGATTGCTGTTCTGGTTGTGTGACATAACAATTAATAATATTTCCCAATTGGGTTATGTACATGTTGTGTGATATGAAGGTTTTGTGATATTTTCCTTTTGGCCAGAAGGGTAATATATTTTTCAGTCATGCAATATTCTAGGAAACTATGTAGTAAAGTGAAATAATCTTGATAGGTACACACGTGGGATGCATTTGTGGGATGTAATGGTTAGGATTCATATGTTCACTTAAAAGTAATGAATTATGCCAAATAATATGTTTTCAATGAGTAAAAAGGGGAAGTGAAACTATCTAGTAGTAATTAAAAAATGGATTTTTATAATTAAGTTATATGGGAATAATTTGTTCTAGGGGTAAATTTGAATATGAATATGGTTCGAATGGGAGTATAAGATATGGCATGTGACTATGATAATTAGATACCATGTTGACCATAGAATTAGTGAGATACACGAGTGTAGTTACCAGGTCTTGAGTTGGATATTTTGTGTAGTGAATGTGATATAGTTTGGTTTTTACTAGTAATAATCATATCTATATACCTTTTATCACAAAATCTTCATGGATTCCTTTTATAGTTACTGTTTGGAAATGTAGAGAAATGCCACTTTGAAGACGTGCACCACCTGGACGACATGAGGAAATTACAGAGAAATATCCAATAGTAGTTGATCAAGTTATCATGGGGGTCCCAGGAGATAGGGAAGATCTATTCCATGAGAACATTTCTCATTTTATGTAGATGATTGTACAAGACCTAGGGCAGGTTTCACCTAGCATGTTTGAGTTGACCAGGGCGTTTCAGCTATAGAACTCTCTAAAATTCAATGGATATGGTGGTCTAGAGATATCATTGTACTAGATCAAGTCTATACAAACTATTATTGACCATCTAGAGACCCCTCTCGAGAATATATTCAGTTTAGTGTCCAATATACTGAGGCAGAAAGAAAATCATTAGTGGGACATTCTGGTACAGACATATTAGGCTTATGGGATGATGTTGAATGATTTTTAGATGAAGTTTCTTGAGAATTTCTATCCAAAAACATTGATCCATGATAATTATACATATTTTATGAGTACTTCACAAGGATCAATATTGGTGATGGACAATTTTACCCATTTCACCAAGTTGAGATGCTTCATTCTGATGCTTACAGGAGAAGAGGGAACTGTAGAGAAACACTTCTAGGATGAGATAAGACATGAGATCAGGGTTCAGGTGAAAATATTTTGATAAATATTTATTAAATTGGTGGATCAGGAAATTTTCTCAAAAGGAAACATGGAGGGAGCTTCAGTTAGTGATCTTGTGGTGATAGCTTGGAATACAAGTGGTGCAACTACTAAAAGTTGGATGTTCCACTTTTTAACCGTTTAGAAGGGTGGAAGCATGAGGAGAAGACAAGAGAGGGGGCCAACCTTTTAGGGTTGTGATTAGGTCTTATGAATTCAGTGTGGAAGGCCTAGGCACAAGTGTGACCAGTTTCCCCACCCACATATAGAGTCCCAAGTGTACTGCAGGCTAGGCTATATGTAGAGACTCTATGGGAACATGCGATAGTCGGGTAATGATAAAGGTCTAAGGTAGATGTCGAGTGATGGTCGAGGGTCTGTTACCCCTGAATAGGTAGATAGATTGAGCTTCATGATCTTTGTTGGTTGGTTTGGTGGATGTAGAACTATGGGTGAGATCACCCTTACCAACAATGCAGTGAAGTACATGGTACTCAGGATAGATCCCATGGTAAAGGGGTAGATCATCTACATGTAGTCCAGGTTACACCTTAGGATGGAGTTTCAATACCCTCTACAATTCGAGTTACGATTCAAGTAGCATCCACGCTTTCTAATGCATTATTAGATACATGTGCTATGATTTCATTTATTTTAGTTTAGTTTGTAGTTCTGTTGGGCATAACTGTAAAGACTGCATTGGGGATAATGTTGCATGGTACCCAGCTTGGAGTGAGAGTTGAAATTATTAGGTAGTGTAAGTTTTGTTCCCTAGAGATCGGTGGTTAACACTTTTTTGGCATCTGTTTGTCTCAGATATTTCAGGTTTTGACCTAATCTTGGAAATGTATTGGTTAGTATTATATTAAGACCATATTAAGAGTTACGACATTGGGTAACATTCACATCCCTCGATGGTAGAACATATGTTCTTCTAGGTGAGTGGGATATTAGAGTGGATCTTGCATGGCTGTTACACCATTAGGTAGGGGATCTCACAACCTAAGTGGCATGACTTACGCTAGATGATAGGGATACATTATATAAAGTCTTCCCTTTTTTTGTGGACCAGTTTCATGATGTTTTTATGGAGGAATTCATTGGGGTTACCAACCAATAGAGATATTGAGTTTATGATCAAATTGTTTCATGGAGAAGATCTAGTTTCAATTACACCTTACCGAGTGGTGCTAGCGGAGCTCCAGGAACTAAAGATTCAAATAGATGAATTAGAGCGTAAGGGGTTTATATATCCAAGTACATCACCATGGGGATCTCCTACATTGTTTGCTAAGAAGGCTGATGGATCAATGAGGACATGTTTCAATTATTGAAACATCCTAGGTAAATAAAGAGTAATACATTTTTGTTATTATTAATATTTGTGAATTAAATTGTAATTTTACATTAATGTTGAGGAAGTGATTGATGGTCAACCCCACATGCAATAATGGGTTTCTTCGAAGTCATCTGTTTCACACAAGGATTAGTCATACAGTAAAATAATAATATAATATTATTTTAAATTTTAGTTAGCACCTTGTTGTTTTATTTTTGGGAATGAACACTACTAAAAAAATATGATTATACATTTTTGTTAAATTTGTTTACATTTATCCAACAAATTTTAGAAGCTTAATATATGAATGGATCCATTTTTAAGTAGGAAATACTGTAATATTCTTTAAACATTCAATTCATCACCTATTGATAGTCAACACATTAGAAATATATTTTTTACACATTTATATTTGACAATATAAAATAATTTTTTAGACTAGGATATATGAATTTACTTTTGATGGAATTTTGGTATTATTCTGATAATGTTCATTTTTTATAGGCATAGTGATGATTAATGCATTTAAATTCAAAACAACCAATTAATCTAATTTATTTATATAGTTATATTGTTTTTTAATTTGCTTTAAAGTTTATTGGGATTATATTTTTACCATTTAATCCGATGTTTGTCATTTTAAGTAATTTTAATTTGAAATTTGACATAAACAATTGTCAATAATTGTATTGTTATTATTTCATAAAAACAACATTTCTTTTTTTTTTGACCAAGAAATTAATTTTAAATTAATTAATGAAACTTCAATGATATAAATTTGTATAATAGACATAATTTTTGAGTTTGGAAATTTAAAATTATCATTGGGTGAATTTTTTGTATTTTTCTAAAAACATTCAATTTTTTATGAATAGTTAAAAACACTACATAATATATAAAATTTGACGCTTTCATTTCAATTTTTTTACCCCTTATGTGAGATGAATTTAAGAAATAAGACATACAATGTTGGAATTAGTATGTAAAATGTGGTTCAATTTGATGAAAATAATTTTTTTAATAGTAAATTTTGAATTTTATTTACTATAGTTAATGTAAAATAAGGAAATTCAAGTTTAAATAGTACTATAATAATATAAAAGTACCTTAACACTTGTCCTAACATTATTAGATTTGTAATGGTAGACCAAGAATATCCTGGTGTGAGGCATTAGGTCGTTTAATGCCATTTGGGTTAGATAATGACTTTGATAACCTTTTTTAAACTAAAAAATTATAATATCATAATCATGAATCTTTTTACTAATACAATTTTTAATGGGTTATTTATGTGATCTCTAAGACTATATATATTTTTTAAAAATCAAAAAATATTTCCTACATCCGAGTATTTTAATGTAATTTAGTGTTATCACTATTTTTCCATCAAATTATTTTCAAAAATTAAATTCTACAATTTGAATGATAAAATTTCCATCAAAACAAATATTTAATCAAAACAGTTTAAATCCCGTAAATTTCTAATCTCATTCCAAAATCCCATTTCCTAAAAAACAAAAATTAACCTGAATAGGGATTCCAAAACAACGAATTGAATAACATATAATCCATAATCATAGAATTTCCTTAAAATTAATAACCTGAAATTTATAAAAAAAAAATTATGGTCATTATTATTTTGGAATCATAATATAACCACATACTAAAAATAGTATATCTAGTAACACCAAAATTATTTATTGATGTGTTGTTATCCCAGAATAAAGTGTGATATGAGCGTGAATCTTGAGGTTGGATGGTAATTGAAGAGGGACCCTGTCTGGATCAGCATCGTAGTGACCCGGTGCTGATCAACATCATTCTGACCCTCTACAGATTAGCATCATTATGAAAATGTGTGGATCAGTAGCCTAGAAACCCTAGGTTATCAGCATCATAACAACTTTGGGTGGATCCACATCATAGCTACAGTGTTTGGAACAACATCATAGAGAACCTTTGTTGATCAGTAGTGTGAGACCTGGTGAGGACTATCCTTAGAGTGGCCCATCATAGATCAACAACATAAGACCATGTGTGGATCGACAATAAAAAAACTTCTACATGGTTTATTTGAAGAAATAATTATCCGATAAAATGAAATAGCTTAAGACTAATAATCTTTATTTATGATCACCGAGTTGTATACCTGGTGTTAGCTGATTATTTCTTATTTCTCTGTGATTAATGTATTGTGTTGGTGTTTTTCCTTTGTGGAACTCTGCAAGACCTTAGGGGGTCTCAGTGTCCCTATTGAGTATTGTTATACTCACCCCTACATGGGCTCTGCCCGTACCATGATGCGTCTTGGGCAGACGATGGGTAGCTGGGCTAAGACGCGAGGAATCCAGGACCTGGTGGTTGACAAAGGAGATGGGCTGATGTGGAATATTTTGGAGATGATTTATAACCACCATTTTATTTTGTCCTTTGGTGGATAATCCAAGATATATTTTCTCTTTTTTCTTGTACATGAACTTTTATGTTGGGATTGTATTTTTTCCCCTTTACATTAATACAATTTTTACTTCATCATTTTACTTTGTAGTTTCTTCTTGTTGTGTTTGTGGTTTGTGTGTATGGGATGGTTCAAAGGCACTGTCTTCCCATTATAGGGTTTCATCTTTTCAGTTCTAGTTGCATACCCCAGGACTATAGAAGGCGGGCTTGGGGTAGTCCCGACACAAGACCTGGGGGAGGGGTCATGAATAATTGTTATCAGAGGTGTTAGTTTAACTGAAGAACTAGGACTCTGATATTTTAATTGAACAATAGTTTTACATGTTTCTAGTGTGGATTTGAGTTTGGGGAGTCCAGTGTTAGTGAAGCGGTAGACGTATCCATACACTAGGACCTTGAATTCTAATTTTTGACTCGATGCACAAAAAAACTGATTGTGTGTGTTTATGTAGTGTTTTATTTTGGATCTCTTTGTGTCATCTCACCATTTTTGACTTTTTGAAGGTGGTGCATCTTTTTCCTTTTATGATGCCGCCACGAAGATAGCCAGCCAGGATTTCTGATTGAGTAAACAGTGACGGCCCACCGATCAATGAGGCTTCACTGCAAGAATCTCTTATGGTGATAGTACCATCGAGTGGTTTCCTAACAACACCACTACCCATTGAGAAGACATTGAAACCAAACATAGCAACTGAAGGTGCACACCTACTGAGGGTTTGACATGAGTCTTAGCAGGAGAGGCCTCTATGTTTCTAAGGCATGATAGATCCGAAGGTGGCTGATGACTTGATGGAGGCTGGGGCGATAGTTTTTCACCTGGTTGGGACACCAACCGACGAGAGGGTGATCATAGCTTCTAGTCGTTTCCATGGAGCAGCGGGGAGAGGGTTGAGCATGACGCTATAGATACATGATGAGTAGACCCAAAACTCGGCCGATTTGTAGGGCCCCATCATGGTAGAGTTCGTTCTAGAGACTCTACAATCTATGCATATATAATAGTTTCTAAAATTTAACTAGGGTTTCCTGACCGTGCCCTAGTAATATGAGAGGTTCAGTTAACACTCACAATACTCTACAGACATGGTGCATGATCCTTTATTCCAGGGACAATCCTTTGAGAAGGGACACTGATGGGAGATCAGAGGTTAAATTTTATCTCTCATTATCCAGACACATGCTGGACTACAAGATAGTGAACTCTTGTTGGAGATCTTCCATGCATAGAAGACACTGACAGCGATACCCAACACTAGGAGACACATTGACGAGTCATCTGCGGCTTGTAGTATGCATATGACAATGAGGTCCAAGTAGACCAGATCTTCTGGTGGAATTCCCTTGGACATAGTGTCAGAGATGCGAGGCTCATGAGCTAGAGAAGGCCATAATATGAGAATATTGTGATTCATGTGCTCCAGGTAGGGTCACATGGCTCGCGAATTCCAGACCAGCCACACTGATGACCAGCAGACAGTCGAGGGACAGCCGAGATAGAGGAATAGATTCGAGTGTAAAGGTATGTAGGGCGGTGGACATGGAAGATGAGCAGGTTGTATAGTAGGAGGTGGATGATGGTTTGAGGATCAACATCCACCACCTCATGGTGGTCCACCCACACCATAGGGACCAGGGGGACATGACAGATCTTAGCTCCCGACAGCTGAGGCCTATGACCACGAGGCTCCAGATTTGATTTGAGGTATGATACATGACTACTTTAGATTTTATTGAGTACATATAGACACATCTTCCAATCACCCTTTCATTTTCACGACTCTGATTCACTAATCGAAGATTCCGGTGGAGCCGTTGGTCCAATCCATGCGATTATAGACTCCAATAGGAAAATATTTGATGATTATACACTGGTGATGGTTGTGTGAAATTATTATAGGAGTTATGATATTTGGGTAGGATATTCTAATATTGGCACCGAGGCATTAAAATTTCATTAGGGGTATGAACTGGTTATTCACAGTCCATACTCAGATTTACATCATTTTGCGAAATGTTTGGTGCGTCTTTGAGGATGGTACTAGGTTTCCCTTCACCTCTGAGAAATGAACCTTTGCAGCAAAAGACCGAATTACCTGAAGGTGGGTGAAACCAATCACACATCTGTTGTATAGCCTTACCCTCAGAGTAGTTTATGTTGAGAGTTCATGTTATCCTGTAGTGGTGGACATGTATTCTGATGTCTTCCCTGATAATTTTTTGGGAGAACCACCTCACATAGAAGTGGACATATACATCGATATGTACCCCATTATTTCACCAATATCAATAGTAGCATATCGAATGGCCCCCGTGGTGCTTAATGAGTTACGAGTACTTCTGTAGGACATGCAGAGGAAGGGGTTCATAAGGGCCAGTGTTTCTCCACGGGTATCCCCAATTTTGTCGAAAGGAATGTAGATGGGAGCTTCAGGCTAAGTGTGGATTATTGGTGGCTGAACCAGAGGACCATGAAGAACAAGTAACCAGTTCTGAGTATATATGATATTTTTTAGTAGTTAAATGGTGCACATTGGTTTTAGAATATGGAACTCAGTTCAAGATATCATCGGCTCAGGTTACGATATGAGGATGTGATGATGTCGGCCTTTTGTTATCGGTATGTCCACTATAAGTTCTTGGTTATGTAATTTGTCATGAACAACACCCCTGTAGTGTTCACGGGACTCATGAATAGGATCATTTATCCATACCTCAATCACATTGTGGTGGTCATCCTAGAATACATCTTGATATAATTGGCATCGGAGGAGGATCATGCCTATCATCTACATGTTGATTGGGATACACTCCAAGATCACAAGATTTATGGTAAACTCTAAAAGTTCCAGTTCTAAAAATGGGAGGTCCACTTTCAAGGATACATTATCTTTGAGGCTAGAGTTGTAGTGGATCCTTCATACACAATTTTTGGGGTATCATAATATCCACACAAGAGTGTGACCGAGGTGATGAGTTTTTTGGGGTGTGCTTGGTGCTACCAATGATTCGTACCTAACTTTTACAAAGTTGTGGATCCCTTGTTATCATTGACAAAGAAGGTACATCCCTTCATGAGGATGGTGAGATGCACGTAGAGACTTCACGACCTAATTAAGAGATTAATGAGTTCCCCCATCTTGAGGTATTAGAAGAGGGAATTGGTTATGTACTCTACTGGGAACTGTGAGGGACCAAACATGGATGTAACCCGATACAAGAGTGTGCAATGATTGCTAATGTTTTATGAAAACTGAGATAGCATGAGATGAACAATGAAAACCAATAACTAGAGTTAGTATCATTGGTCTTCACCATGAAGATGATGTGACAATACATGATGGATGAACACTTTACTATTTACTATGAACACAAGTTTATAGGGTATTTCTTCTCATAGATGGGCCTGAACCTAAGAAAAGGGCGTTGGATAGAGGTCACCCAGGACTTTGAATTTGAGATAATCTTCACTCCTATGAATGGGAATGTAGTAGCATACACACATATCAACAAGTGTGGTCTAAAGTTACTAAATGTGGTGAAAAATATACTCGGCGCATAACAAATACACATTATGGATAGAGATGGATCATATTACCTCCAGCCTATTGCTTTAACTCCACCACTTTTTTAGCATGTTCGGTAAGAACAAATTGAGGAAATTAACTATGACTCTTGACATGCTCAAATATCCACTTGACAGGCACCTGTTATATTTTATGAAGGTGGAGAGCACGTCATCATCATCAAAGGACTCACTAGGGAACCAGTGTTTCTATGGGAGAAAGTGTTGAGGGAGTTCCATATGTCCCTTATGGGGGTACATATGGGTAGGGAAAAGATATACATGGACCTCCAACATTAGTAATGATATCTGGGGATAATGAATGAAGTGGCAGAGTTTGTATCACGATCCCTCACTTTTCAGTAAGATAAGGCCGAGCAACTGGTTTCATCCGGGATAGCTTTACCATTAGTGGTACCCGAGGGGAAGTGAGATATTATTTCCATGGACATTGAGCGGGGTCTATCAAGTATGTCCATTATCCCTGATTCCATCATGGTGATCATTGAATGATCCACAAAGTCATCCAACTTCCTACCCATCCGGGAGTAGGAATCAGCAGAGGGCTTGGGATGCCTATATGTACAATAAATTGTATGGATCCATGGGGTGCCATTCACAATTGTCTCTAATTATGATTCATGATAAAAATCCTGATTTTGGAAGGAATTGTAGCAGGAGATCAGGAATCAGCTACATTTGAGAACTGCCTTCATCCATAAAAATATGGTCAGATGGAGCGGACCATTCATACACTAGAGGTAATTCTTTGTGCTTCTGTCGTAGATTTTTTCCGCAGTTGGGAGGTTCACATTCCCATGGAGGAGTTCACATACAAAAATATCTAACACTCCACCATTGGTATGACACCATTTTAGGCTTTGTACAATCTACCATTAAGATCACCTCTATTCTGGACAGACCCAGGGGAGTCATCACTTATCGGTCCAGAGTTAGTAAGGTCTACCACTGAGAAGGTTAAAATCATCCAGGACCATATGAATACTACATAAAGTGGAAAAAAGTCCTATACTGATAGGAGACATAGTCCTTTTGAGTTCGTGGATGGAGACCAGTTCTTTCAACAGGTTAGACCTTGATGAGTTTTTCAGAGATTTTTCTTGGGTGACAAACTATCTCCGAGGTTAATTGGACCATTTCTAGTTCTTACAAAGTCAGTGAGGTAGTGAATACCTAGGTCTTCCCCCATAGATAATTCTTGTGCATGATATATTCCACATTTCATATCTGAGGAGGTAATTTCATGATCCATCACAAATTATCGACTGGGGCGAGCAGGACTTTGACGATGGGGCATCTTTTCCGGAGTTCATAGTGGAGATATAGGATCGACAGGAGTCGGTAATTTGTGGGAGGCCGATTCCTCTGGTGCGAGTTCTTTGGTAGCAAGGGAATATCCAGGGGAGCATAAGGGAGTGAGAGGCTTAGATACATGTTGAATCCCCTGGTTTTTTAATCTAGTTTTGTTATAGATTTCGAGGAAGAAAATCTTTAAGGTGGGGAGAATTTAACGACTTGAAAATTCCATATAATTCTTTTAAAAATTATTTGGGATTATTAAGAGTCTTCAAAATTTGACAGTGTGTTATTTCAAGTAATGGTTTTCCAATAATTAATCTTTGAACATTATTTAGTACATTCAGAAAATGCGTTAGTGAAATTATCTATCTTTTGAATCATTTGTCAAATTAAAAATCAGAGGGAACCATTGAATATGCAACACCGATATAATCTTAAGGGAGGATTCATGTCGAACACAGTAGGCTGGGACTGAAATATAGTTTTTTTATATTTAAATAAATAACAAAATAACAATGGTATTTTATTTCTATTTTTTTCATTCCATCCAATTGATGGGAGGTAGTGGCGGGACCAATGACATGTCAAGCCATTATATGGATTGACTCCCCTTCATTTTTTTAAATGCACCGTTTGAATTTTGTAGTCTCATTAATAAAAATAACCTCATTAATTCTAGGTTTGATACTCACCATTCTTATTTCCTATAAATATGCAGCTCAAGGTGGAGTTTTTTAACGGCTTCACCAAGCGACGATGCTCTGGAGAAGTACCCAGTTGTAAACCCCTTGGATACAAGATTGGTTTTAGTGAGATGGGATGAGTGCCAACAAATCATGAACTGACGACAATGATGATGTAGGTTCTTTCAATCTTAATCAGCGATCATCTATTGTAGATAGGGGGATTGTTTAAAAGATAAATTTGATGTTTTACCATTCTCTTTCTTACTAACACATTTACATAGAGGGAGACGACCAAATGAACAAGTATCGGAAACTCTGACGCTTCCTTCATGATTCATTCATCGAGTAAGGTTTCCTCTTATTTATGGAATTGAAAAATTGTAGGTCTCGCTATGAAGGAAGATGAACAGGAGAGGCATAGGCACAAACGACACCAAGAATGGACCATCTGAGCACGTTCGGAGGCCCACAGAAGATATTGTCTGCGTACCTTCTTGGCAACGTCCGATGGAGGCGGGAGGGTACCTGTAGAAACTGGTCGCGTGAATTAGAAGGTAGCGCCTAATGGAACAACGTAGTGGCCCAAGGTGGGTGTCCCGAATCAGCTTTGCGGGACAAGGGAAGAGTCCGTAGGTGCTGGCGGTGGCCCGAAGTAGCCGCGACCTATGGGCCGCTCTAGAGAGGGGTGTTTTAAAGTAACTGCAGCTAGCGGGCCACTATAGGATGGAGCGGCGCGACCCCATACAGCGTTGGAATAACCCGTTCGACCACAAGGATTACTATTCTTATGTTGGGGAAGTTCCCCATTGGCGTGCAAAATAGCCCTGCAACCCTGGGGCCAGCTTGACATAATGGTCCAGCTTTGGGATGATGGAGCCGGACATGAGCCGGTGTAGCAGGCCAGATCAACACATTTGGTCAGACCCACCATGTGCCAGGCTAGACCCGCGACCTAGCAAGCCAGCATATTTGGGATGAGCCCCACCCAGTGGGCCGAGCCAAACGCGTCCCAGGACCAATTACTGAACAAGGCCAACCCCGACAAGCCGGACCCAATGATCTAGGCCAACCCTAAATGGGTCAGACCTAGGCGGTGTTAGGAATAACCTGGGACCAGTTTCATTGGGAAGTTTTGACCGAGTCGGACCAGGTGGGGTCAGGAAGACACTGGGACAAGTTTTTTTTGACCCTCTATCAGTGGAACTGGGATCTCTTTTGGGAAGCGGTTCCTTGGGAATAATCTAGTGGACCTGGCCGAGCAGGTTTGGACCAAGGGTCGATCACCCCCATTCCACAGAATATAATGTAACTAATATGCCAGGCGTCCGAATGACGTGTTGTCTATCGCATAATGACCATTGTTACATGGCTGTCCTAGGAGATACTATAAGAGTGTTTTAACAGAGTTAGATGTTTGACTTGGGTTAGATCTGACATGAATCAAATCAGGTCCATTTTAAAAATGTTCTAATATCTCAGAGATCAGATGTCCGTTCGATGCACCATTTGTCACATTGGGACCCCTATGACAGTGCAGTCCCTTGGGAATTAGTTTTTAAAGACATGGTATAAGTTGAAATATGACTGCTATATTGAAGATTGGTTCTCCCAGAATCAACCTTTCTATGAGCGGGAATCTTGTGGCCGGTTGTAAATTGAAGAGTGACCCTGTGTGGATCCACATTATAGAAACCCAATCTGGATGAGCATCACAGAAACACTGTGTGGATCCACATCGTAGCTACACTGTGTGGATCTGCATCGTAGAGGCCATTTGTGAATCAAAATAATAATGACCCTATGTGTATCAGCATCCTAGAGACCCATTGTGGATCAACATCATAACACCTCTGTGTGGATCAGCAATGGGTGACCCGATGAGGACTAGCCTTAGAGAGGACCGTCCTAGATCAGCGACCCACGAACCTGAGTGAACCGACAATGGAATGAAATATAAATGGATCAGTTGTGGAACTTGATAATGGGATAAAATCATATTTCTTATCACTAATCATCCTTAATTCAGATCACTAAGTTGTTTACCTAGTGTGAGTTGAATATTTCTTCATTAACTATGATTGAGGTATTTCTTTTTGTTTATCTTTTTTCGAACTCTGTGAGACCTTCAGGGGTATCAAGGTCCCTAATGTGTATTGTTATACTCACCCTACACGGGCTCCACCCGCACCATGTTGTGTCTTGTGTAGATGATGAGAATCTAGGATGAGACATATGAAATCCTGGACTAGGCGGTACACTGTTGAGATAGGCTAATGTGGAGTGATGTGTAGATGATCTATACATACCCTTTTGGTAGGACCCTTGGTGGATGATCCCATATATATTTTCTCTTCTCATTTGTACTTGTCCTTTTTAGTTGGGCTTGTATTCTGGCCCATTTACATTTAATACACATTTTACTACAACAGTTTACTTCGTTGTTGATTCACGTTGTGTTCTTGGTTTCTGTAGTTGTGCAGTTTAATGGAAATGCTTTCCCATTATGGGGATATGCCTTTTTGTGCTAGTTGCCAACCCATGGCCTATGGATTGAGGGCATGGGGTAGTCACAACACGAGCCCCAGGGGATGGGTTATGACACATGTCCACTTGTGGTTTCCAAAAAGTGATGTTTCTTTTAAAACTATCCTAATAATATATTCCTTAACTATATTCTAGGATGACCATGTATGTTTATCCTCGAAAACTATCTATGGGTTTTGTTCCCTAATCTATGTTTTTTTTAATCAGGTTTCAAATTTTTTTTCTGAACTTATTTTGATACCAACTATAAATACGCAATCCTAGTTATCTAGAGTTGTTTCCTTAATGAACTACACTGCACTTATTACAACAAAATCATATCTTGGGGAACGAATAGTTTAGTTGGTTTTGAAAAATATATACATACATACATTCAACATTAAAACAAGAAAAGAAAAACTATATAGAAATTACATTTACAACATCCATAACTCATTGGTTATCCATGAATGTCATTCATAATATACCTCTTTATGTCCAAGGATAATAAATCATAATAAATGGGTGAGATAAAATGGTCAGTAATTGTATGAAATATAGTAGAGGATATCCTAAACACAGACATTAGGTATGGTGAATTTCAAAAAACACATCGCTTTAAAAATAATCTAGAACACATTATTGAATGAATAAGAGCAGAATAACTAATTCCATAATTAAGAATAATCATGGGTATTCTACTAGTCAAATATCCCTAGGAAATATCAACTACATGTTTCAAAATGAGTGAATTCAATATTTCGAACATCCTAACCAAACCCTCAAGGTCCCATGCTATGACCATGAATAGCCATTTTGTCAAAGCATTGTGCTAAGAGCGTAGTTTGTCTCAGGAGACCTTACAATTCATCTAAGAGATATATAGGGCCCTAACCACCACATAATAAGTTAAATTCATTTATAATATGAATGGTAATAAACATAAACAACATATACATTAATATTGAAACTAACTTATGAAATTTAAATATCTTTTGATGATCATTAAGTATAAAAACTGACCATTCAGAGTAAATTTGTGAATGGTATTAAGATAGAACATCCAAATTAAAATAAATCATAATCCATTCCCTTAAATTTGTAATATGACATCAGAAATGATTAATTCTGATAATACATAATAATCCACAGTAGTGTTGAAATAGATAAAGATACTCTTATAAAATCATCCATTTATTCTATGGAAAAAAGATTTTACTTTGAAAAGAAGTTTTATTTTGAAAAAGTGTTTTTATAAACCCAGAAGTGATGTATGATAGAATTTTCCTAATAATGTGATTGAATTTATGATGAAAATTGCTTCTAAGAAATATTATATTGTGTCTATGAAAATAGGTTAGAATTTGAGCAGTTCCCTTGAATCTTTCTTGTTTTACGAGATTAATTTTTTAAATATCCTTTGAAAACATATCAATTCCCATTAATGAATGTTGAATTCTGGTTGGCAGACATATATAGAACGTTATCACATAATATATGAGGACTAATTTTGAATATATAATAATCTTATTTGGTTAGGTAGATAATAAGAGCAACCCAAATGAAAATGGAGGTTCAAGTAGAAAACCCATACCTTAAGTCCAAATGTGTTCTTTAATTGGTCAACTTTTTTGGATAACCACATTAATTTCATAAAATGAAATTTATAGAACATATTATTTATTTAATTTATTTATTATTGCTATATTTATTACAATCATGGCCTTCATGATTGGTTTAAGAGGTTCAATTTTGTTGTTTGGGAGAGTTTTCTTCCATGGTATACATGAACGATTTACTTAAATATATGTAAGGAAAAACACGTAAGATGGGAATAAAAGTTCATAAGATATGTTTTATGTTATTTTTTTAATCATTTGTAAGATTATATGGTAATAAAATTAATTTTTATATTGGGATTGATGATTATTCATTATATAAAACATAAATGGTAATTGTTTGTGTTAATTATTGGTTTGTGATCATAACGAACTCATTTTGATTTATAAAATAATATATTGTTTTCAAATAGATTATAGAAAATTATATAAGTTATAATAAATATATTATATTCTGGATATACCATGAAAATGGATTCAGGACCATAATTTCATATGCAAATAGAAATTGAAAACATGTCATCCTTGAATGTGAAAAATTAGCATATATCAGATGATGTTTTCATTTCATGTATGAAAGAAGAGTAAATGAGAGATTATAATGAATTATTCCATTATCATAACAACATCTGAGTACATATAAGGTATTGGAGTTATCATAACATTTGGAAGAAAGCAGGTTCAGAAATAAAAACAAAATTAAGAAACTCGAAATAAAATAAATGAAAAGCGGAATTTACCTCTTGATGTTATCTTCTTTGAGAACCTATTTTGGGAGGGGATTTGGTGTTTTTATGTGAACAAGGGTTTTTTACGTGGGTATGAGCATGGTAAGATATTTTAGATTAATATTGACCAGTCACAAGTCTAGATTAGAGTGAAGAGATTATGCATTGAGAGGGGGGTTATTGTGTATGAGAGGGGTTATTTTTGAATATCTTATTCATTAGTTTATTATTTCCCTCAAGACAAAAAATAATGATGATTCATGTGAAAAATAAAAATAATAAGTTCATGTGATTTCAAAAAAATTGAACATATATCATACCAGTTTCTAGAAATATTGAATTTAGATGATAATGTATATATACGGTAAATTAAATTAATTTACAATACCACAAAAAAATTGATAATTTGAGAGAGATCCAACAAAATTCACCGAAACAATTTTTTTGATGTATAGAATTCAAAAATGAAGACAATTTTTTGGAAATAATATATTGAATATTATTGTTTAGTCTTTTAAATAAAATAACATTTTGTTCGAAATTTACATTTTTAAAATGATAATTTGTTTCATAACACAATGAAAAATTAATCAACATCTCATCATCATATAAAAAAAAAACTATAGAATAATATTATGATTTACTATTCCAATGGGTCATATTACTATTCATATTACTATTCATAATGGTGTGATACTATTCGGAAAATATTATGTTTTACTTATCAGAATTTAAATATATTATCGAACGCAAATGTGTATGTTCGTTTTTTTAAATTTAAATCACATGGATAGAAAAATTATGTTTACGGGGTACATTATAACAAAGTGTTGTTTTATAGAGACTCAATGTTTCATGCATTAATTAATAAATTAAATTATATATACTTGGGGTGTTTCAAATTTTATTCTCCCAATAACTCCCAAAATCTATAATGCATGTTCACATACTGTCCTCAAGCACCTATATCATATGCTATGTCTAGCTATCAGTCTGGGGGTGGTTTTTTGTACAAAAAATCACTCGCGTACCCAGGACCATTGGAATATTATTCATGAAATTTTAAATAAAGGGGGACTCACTATCTAAAATTAATGTGTGCGAGACCTCATGGCATTGTAACATATTTAGGATATACCACATTCCAAGTTCATCAACACTGAAGGTCTCCCATATCAGATGGATATAAGAATCCTTCATGAGACTACCATCAAAAACACACATTGCTTCATTTCCTCAAGGTGACCTTGCTAAACTTGTTTTGAAATCCATCATGACATCATTCAATTCTCACTTGATAATCAAAAAAAGTTTTAAATGTATGTCGAGTCACTAATTTTCTGCATTCACCTTCATATAGGTGGAACAACTCATGAAAAAACTAGCTACCTCTATTAACATTTAATTCTGCCTATAATGATAGAAAAAGTCCCAACACATCATGGTAACACTAGTTTGGACTTCCTAGGATGAGTCATGAATCACCCACATCCCCCCATCACATATTTCGAATTATACCAAAATGTGACTGTGGATACAAAAAATCGAATCCACACATACAATCCAATGATGAATAAGATCATCAAATGTCTCACTCTCCCATAAGACTATGCCCTCTATATCTGATATATGTCTCATCCTCACTCTACACAATTTGACTGAGTTTACAACTGATGAAGTTAGATAATTCTGTTCCTTACTATCATCCTTATCCATGTGCATCTAATTTGACAAAACCATGACCTTCCACTCACTACAGGCATGATGAAATTTCTGTATCTGAGTCCTCTAACATAGTGCATTGGATACTGCATTGATTTTTTCAAGGAATTTAGGAAAGATAATTGTTCAATGACTTTAGCTAATCTACCCACCCTTACTTCCTAATTTTTAAATAACTCTCTCTGAATATTTACATGAGGATTTTATTTCATGTGCATCTGGTAAAATGATCTCCCATTAATTAATGTATCAAATGGTGTAAAGTATGAATGACTATAGCTAATTCATGATTTTGGGTCAGGTAATTCCTCTCATGTGAACTTATCATAAGTGATCTGTATTTCATGAATATATCTCATTCAATCAAATCACCTCCCATCACAATACATGATGTGTCTTATTACAAAGTGTGTCACATTCCATTCACTGGTAATATCATGACCCATGAAGAAGCCAATCTCAATTTCATATCATGAATATATGTCTAGTTAAACTCTAACCATTGAAACACCACACACGTCTTAGTAAGGATCATTAATGAAAATGATTAGAATGATATGTCTTGAATGAATTTAATCTAATATCCAATAATAACCGTGAATCTAAATATTTCAATATCATTCTTCGGTTACTCATAGGAAATTATAGATTTCTTCTTCTTTGGGTCTAATAATACCCTCATCTATGATATTATGTAACCTAGTATGTAAATATGATCCATAAAAAAGAGTAACCTTTTGATATTAGTATATAAATCATTCTATATCAATGTATTAAAAATGATATAAATATGTTCTTCATGGCCATATTGATATGGAGAATACACCAAAATATGTCCCATGAAAATAACATCAATGATATCCTCTTAATGATTAAAAACACATTTCATTAGATCCTTGAAAATCATTGTATCATTTGTGAGAAAGAAATAAATAACTAGATACTCAAATAAACCATACCAAATATGAATTTTTGTATAAGGTATGATTAATGGTTGAACACCGATCTGGTGATATACGTACCTCAAATAAATTTTTTGTTACACATGATATCCATGAAAATGAAAGATAAATACATTTATATGTAGAAAGGGATACTACATATTAACCATTATATGGTTCCACATCCCATAATCGACACATAAAATAATAGTATCATCAAAATTTTTCCAAAGGATGACTCGAGAACTATATGGGGATGTACTGGGTTGGATAAATCCCTTTTTCTAAACATGCATTTTCATCCTCTTGAGCACATGCAACTCTGTGGTATCCATATTATATAGAAGAATATTTATTAGTGTAGCTCACATCACCAGGTCAATGTATAAATCAATTTCTCTCTCCTGATTAAGACAAGAAATTTCACCCATGAACACATCACTGAATCAATCATCCATTGGAGGAAAGTCAATCTGACATTCCCCCATGTCATCTTGATTGAAACTCACAATAAGGGATTTCATACCACCCATCCCATGATGTTGTGGTCCATCTCCACCCACCTGTCCATCCAATCCACTCTTGTGAAAATACACATAATCCTACGGTGTTGTGAAAGCCACCCAACAATGATATATGTCAACATATGATTGATATGATACTATCCAGTGCATCTCATGTTTTTCAAAAATCCCATTCATCTCGATGACAGAAATATTCATGATGTAGTGAAACCAAAAAACATCAAGGAGTAACTCCATAAACATGTGTACACACATTGTTCTAATTCTCAATAGTGTTTTCATCATCATAACGATCTCATAAGAGAGTAAAATGAGGCCAATGTTTTTCACCACCATTGATGATATAAAACTATGTGATACAAAAATTTAAAAAAGAGAATATTTAATAATAGAGGAATCTAAGATCATATATCTCACCATATATAGTCCAACACCAATATCTAAAGGTTGTGGCTATTCAAAAAAGACGTTTCCTGAACCCAAACCATGTTGTAATACCCAACTTCAAAATGTTTGCCCACTATTATGTTTCAATGTTACAACTGATTCTCTACATTAGCGATGTGAAACACTAACACACCATAATCAGATAGACATTCACAGGCATTATTACTTCCACGGAAATGAGAAAAAATTTCTTGAATGTGGTTTCAGAGTTGACCCCCTACCACTCACCACTAGAGGGATCATCCTAAAGAAACATTTCATGTGGCCAATCCTATTTCAACAGAAACACTAAAATTTGTACAGATTATAATACTTCTGTCATTAGGCTTGTATTCCACATTGCTGAAAAAACCGAGCAACTAGTACTCACAAATCATCTATTTCTCATCTTGAAGGAACACTCAAAATGGTACTGTAATCAAGAATACACTGAAACAATGGGTTGTGATGTAACAATTCTCTAATATGATCCATGAGATTCTATCATGCTCTACTCTGTAATCATATCATGGTTAACAATTGCAGTGAAAGCGTTCAATCTGAACACATTGTCCTGAGATATGAGAGCATTTCAGATAACTTACTCAATGAATCTCTCCCTCGATATGTAATTATTATGGAATGTTGGTGCAAAACACTAAAACTTTATAAATCATGAAGAGTACTCAATAATCATAACAACTACATGTTCTAGATTCATGAATTCACTATCCCCCTATACTGTAGAATATTAGGGTAAACATACATGTAAAATATGGTTTAGAAATAAATTAAAACCATATGTAGCAACTTTTCAGCCTACTTAATAATGTCTCACCAGTGATTTTTCACGTCAAAAATTAATTATGTGACCCAATATACTCTTCTATTAGGCCATGTCTCTAGGTAATTGATGATTAATATTTAAGCCTCTTCCTATAACACAATATATTCCGAACCGCCATCCCCTGAAAACAAGTATGGATTTTAAAACTAGAACACATACATTAGTTCAAGTGGAGAATATAAATAATGAATTAATCCCTAAATAGTGTGAAAGAAGTGAATGTATCCCTCAAGGAATTTTTCCTGAAATACTATGTTAGGAACTGTAGATGTCAATGGAATAAGAAGTAATGGGGGATCCAATGGTTTCCCACGTCCCAACCCCTCCAGATTGCAATTGTTGCATATCTCCAAGAGAACCATTAGAGGTAATCTTGGAATAATTTCTCTAAATTTGAAATCTAATTCCATAGAAAATAAGAAAATAACGATTCATAACTCAAAATCATAGAACAATACATAACCCTTCTAATATTTTCCCTATCAAATAGCATGAACCAAAATCCAAGACTATAAAATGAAATTGTCTCAAACACCACATGAAAGGCTTCCTATAACTAACTAAAATGTTTTGTCAATTTCATATATTTATTCATTGTTTCATGTTTTTATTTTAATTCAAATTTGTGTCACATTTAAATTATCATCATTCATTCATCATACTTTGAATTCAATTCTTTATCCTGACCTTATCCTTGGGGGACAATAACAACTCATGAATAATTTTTTTTCTCATATATCTCATACAATATCAAATTTAAATTAATACATAAATTAAAATGATTTGTTACTTTCCATTCCATAAGGGATCATACTCTATTTTTTCTGAATGATGGGGTCACATTTGATTTTCACAGTACAAAATATAACACAACATCAGGCACATCGATCACAAATCTTATCCAGACAACATGAAAAAATTGATTAATTTTTTATGGAATATGAAAATTATAGGATTATGATTTCTAGAAAGTTAATAAAATAATTAATTATATTTACTCCCCAAATATAATTGTGTTTTAGAAAACATGAACCCAAAGTCACAACAATAATAATTGAATAAATAAACATTGTCACGGTATAAATGAAAGATCATGATATGTTTCTTGTGTTGTCCCAGGTTAATTTTCATCTAATAATTTGATTCTAAATCACAATTTCTCTAATTGGTTTTACCTTGTATTGAATTTTATTGAATATTTAAGAAAATTGGATGATATAAGATTTTTTATGGTTGGTGGAGTGTTTGGGAAAACTATGAAACCCATCATATGAATAGTGAAATATTGGTTAGGGAGTGTTCACATTGATAGAGCACGAATGGTAAAACTGTATGAAAAAAATGGTGAAATTGTGAACCCCTAAAATATTAGGCACACAACTAGAGCATGATTTGAAAAATAGTCTGCCCCATCTCAGAAACCGTGGAATGTTTTTTAATTTGGCCCATAAATTTAAATTAATATTTCAAGAACAACCATAACTCAACTATTTTAAACCCATTTCTACCCTAAGATTTCTATCAAATTTTTTGAGTTCTCTGGACGAATTTCAATCCACCCCCAACAACCTTACATCATGAATCTAATCCACGATCGATGGTATTCTCTTCTCCAAATATGTAGATCAGATCTAATTACATTCATGTTCATTTTCCATATACATACCACTATATTAATTGTAGTTATATTTTTTTCCTAGATATGGATCTATATTTAGTTAATATAACTCTAGGATTGTGGATATAGATCTACAATTATGATATATTGTTTTTTGTAATCTTGATTTGGTGTTTTAGATTTGTATCCTGAGTTAAGTCATTGTATAACTCCATTTTTTTTAGATTTCTAATATGCAATTGTTCTTCACCGTTTATGAGGTAGGTGGTCTATAATTCTAATCACAGTATTTTAATTGAAAATGATATGTATGTAACTATATGAATTCTATATGGTGTTTATAATTTTTTTACATGAAAGATTTAATTAATTTTCATTAATTTATCTATAATGGGAAATGTTTTAATTAGTGATATTAGAAGTGCATATTATGAATAATTAATTATTTAATTAATTATGGCAATATTTCTATTCTAAAAATTGAATAATTAATTGTAAAATTATTTATTGTAAATTTTATGTTATTTAATAGGTATAATTAGTCGTATAAGTAGTAAGTTGAGAATGACTAGTGTATTGATGTTATTTATATAGAATAATTAATTTATGAATTAATTGGGTGTATTGAAATTTTTAATTTTGAATAATAAGTTGATAATGTAATTATGGGGTCATTGAAATGAGGGTGTTGGACTAATTAACTAGAAAATATATTAATAGCCAGTAAAATTAAATATATAGGAATAATTTCTTTATAAATTAATGGTGGTGTTATTGAAATGAGTGTGTTGGAATAATTAATTGAAAAATTAATTATGGGGTTAGAGAATTGAGTATGTTGGAATAAATAATTTATTAATAAACATTGCATACTTTTTTGATATTGTATTTGACTAATTAATTAATAAATTAATTAATGGACATAATATGAATCATTAATTAAATAATTATATAATGGTATTAAATAATTGATGAAATAATTAATGTGAGTAATGTGATTGTTTAATTGTATAATTAAATAGGGGTATATGTGATATCAATTAAGGAACGAACTAATCAATAGAGGTAATGTGATTATTTGATTTTTAAATTAAGTAAAGCCATTAATGTGAATAATATATTTTGATTAGTTAATGGATTTGATGTGATTAATTAATTTGTTAATTGATTAATATGTACTTTTTAGATGGTGATGTTGAATGAATTGAATTAATTTTTTAGTGAATTAGTTAATATGGATTGTTGGGAAATTTAATTTTTATAATTCGATAATTAATTGTTAAATTCATTATGGGATATTGAGTTATGGCCAGTGATTATTTAATAGATGAATTAATTAACAGGACATGTATACATAATTTATTGGGGAAATAATTATGTGGATTTAAATTATAAACTAATTTTGGACATTGTAAAGAAATTGCTGTGATTAGAAAATTGATCAATTAAAAATTAAATTTGATGTAGTTAATCAATTATAGAATTACATAATGTATTTAATGTGATAATTTATTGTGGACTTAATTAATTATATTAATTTTATTTTTTCATTATCGAAATAACTAGAGTAAGTGATTTCAATATTTAATTTCCGAATTTACTATAGTAATTCATGTGTCTAATTATTTATTAAATTAATTAATCAGTGTAATGATATTAATTAATTCATGAGTTAAATATTGAAAAATATGTGATTAGTTAATTGTAGTCTTAATTAATGTTACAAAAGTGAATAATTATATTTTGAAATAATTGTGGGATATTGGGATTGTGACTTGAATAATTAACTAAGTTGTAAATTATGGAAAATTGGGATAGTATATTCTCTATTTAATTGATGAATTTATTACTTTAAGTGTTATTGTTTATATAATAATTTATTGAATAATTAATTGATGAATTATATATTATATATTGTGACATAAATTGAATAATTATTTGTTTAATTAATTACGAGATCGTTAGACTGTGATTTGATTATTTAATTGTAATATTAGTTAATAGAAGGTGTTGTGAATATAATTGAATAAAATGTAATAATTAATAGTTGAATTAATTAATTTGGTGTTTTATTGTGAATGTGATAAGAAGGTTAGTGTTTATTAACCTTGATTGATGTGATAATTTTATGTGGGAAATACGTTTTTTTAGAATACCATAAATACAATGTTTTTGAAAATAGTTGTGGCACATGGAATGATGTTTCCAAATCAATCATGTATAGGACATGGACGGGTAATTTCAAATATTGTAGTGATAATAACATATATGAAATGTTCTTCTCTTTATGAATCCTAGTTGTTTGAGCCATGTGTTACTACATATGAAGACTGTCATTATAAAATTTTGTGGGACATGATCTGCTGCATTCAAATCCCATGGGGTCCCACACATGATGAACTAGACCCAAATTTTTGGCATTTTAGTATGGTTCAAAATAACTACTTTATAAAATGAAATTAAATATATAATGAATACCCAACATTTTAATAAATTGTGAATTGATAATGAAAAATGGTTTAGACACCAAAATGGGCCAACATAGAATTTGAGTTTAGTGATTCCTTGGGAACCTAGTGGTTTATGTAGTAAAACAAAAAAATTATAATTTGAATAATGTTTAATTATTAATTGTACATATTTATTTATAAAAATGTATACACCGTTATAGAAGGGATTTATTTTAGATTCTATCGGTGGTGGCATACTATGTTTTACTCACACCATACTAGGGAATCCTAATTGGTGTATGCATTGACTTTGGGTTTCACATATAGTATTATGGGAAAATACCATTTGTTAGATGGCTATTTTGGATGGATCCTGGATGTTGGAAGATAAATATTATTGGGACCCACATGGGAGATGAAAATGTCATTACATATGAGTTTTATTTTATTCATGGATGATACATTAGCATAAAATATTTATTGTTAATATTGTTATTGTATCTCTAATTTTTGTTATCTTTAAATATTTAGACTAATTTATTTCATGTTATATATTATTAAATTATTATTTCATTATTTTTTTCAATTGGATTAATCTAATAGAAAAACAGCATACTATATCCTCATTACTCATATTAAACCCTCAATATTATTCAGCAGAACCATGAATATAGGGAGTCCCACATGAGATTATGTGGTTATCCAAAATTTGGAACCAATGAATCGAACCAGAACTGGGATGTTACAAAGTCGTACATAGTCATTTTAAATTTCTTATAAAATAATTTTACTATTTGGTAAAGGTATAAAAGAGACTAGAAATAGTGGGGCCTCTTTTAGACTCTCGCATATGGTATTTGATGACCAATGTACATGGGAGAACAAAAGTACCCATGATTTTATTGTTTTTATTGTAGTTTGTTGTTATAATTGAATATTATTTCACCTTGGGTGATACACATATTTTGTGGTGTGATTATTATTTAAAAAAATTGTCAATATTTTTGATTTGTAGAATAATGGTCATATAAGTCATGAGAGTTGATTATTCATAAATCTAGGAAATTAGGGTAATTTTTTTACAAGAATCATTTTAGGCACACATTTGAAAATGCATTTTGGGTAAGTTGTTGAATTGGAAAAAATTTCCTTTCATTTGAAATTGAATATAAAATAATTCCTAATGTTTAATTTTGAAAGATTATAAAATAATAAAAGTTGTTAATTTTTTGTTTTCTATATATAGAATAAA
This sequence comes from Viscum album, assembly GCA_963277665.1. Lineage (NCBI taxonomy): Eukaryota > Viridiplantae > Streptophyta > Magnoliopsida > Santalales > Viscaceae > Viscum > Viscum album. The sequence continues at coordinate 1,317,773,557 of OY728152.1, read as the reverse complement.
TTAATGATAATTATTAGACCCTTATAATACAAGACATAGGATTAGGATGGTTGATGGTAGTGATAGTATATCGGTTTAGATCGTGTGGAAATCAAAATGGGGAAATAATTATTATCATTTTCTATTGATAGCTATTATTAATAGTTTTATTATTTTGAAATGATAATACTTTTTTTTTCCAATGATGTGGTTTATTTTGTTAGTGTGAATTCCCTAGTTTGAGAACTTGATTTTTCGTTGTTTTAGTGACCGTTCAATTTTGGTTAATGTGGTGAGATGTTGCCTGGTAGGGATGCCTTGGTATTTTGGTAGTTTATGGAGGTTAGGAAATATGATGTATCATTAGTAAGGGAGGATTTTTTTTGTTTAAATAAATGAATTCAGATCATACTTTTAATTACTGACATCTATGTCCCCAACCTTGAAATCATTTTAGGTACACTCAGAATTCTCAAGATTTACTTCTATATAAATGAACGTGTCTTGGTAAGATATGGGGAACCTTATAGGTTGTTCTTATAAAGTAGTATATACATGGAGCTGGATGGTGTGATTTTGACCATCCAAAATTTATAAATGAATTTTTTATCAAGGACTAGAGGTCGATGAATATAATTTGTCGTGGGACATGTTGGATTTGAGGATTGGAAACCAATGAAAACAATTAATCATAGGTGTGGACCAATATAATATAATTAGGTGAACACATCATGATCATGGGATGGATGTGGTGGAATCTGAATTATAATGACAAACCTATATGGTGAATGCTCATATTCCTCAGAGGAAGTTCGAGAGATCACTAAAGGTAGGGGATGTTTTTCAATTCCATGTGTTTTTGATGTAAAGGCTATGTTCCATTTATTGTTGGTGTCCCTAGGTATTTCAGTAATATTTAGTTTCAAAACACATCGTGCAGGTTTTGTTTGCTTATCTTGATACTAATGTATCATTTTAGGAGTGTATAAAATGTGTTTGAGATAGTGTTGATAAATTGATATGGGGAATGTCTTACTGATAGTCTGAGTATTGTAAAAAAATCGAGGGATTTACAAGGAAAAATGGGTTGGATAAGTGGATAATATGACATATTCGGATGATGTTCTTGACATCGAATCATAGATATACATGGGAGTGTATTACAATGATGATATGTAATATGGATGGGAGATTGTAAGATCCCAAATATTTTCTAGTGTTTTATTGGGAAATATTATGTATAATATATTGTTTCTGTTTGATTAATTTAATACATGGTTATACCATGGGGTGTTATTGTAAGAATTATGAAAAACAATTTATGGAAAGGGGTTTGTGTACTTTTGGAATACTGTTAGAGAAAATAGTTCACCCAATCACGGAAATCATACATTCTAAGATATTTAAGGTTTGCACCACTGAAACTTGGTTTTTTCACAATATGCTCCCAAAATAGAGAAACAATGGAAACCTAAAATAAAAGGAGTATAGTTTTGGAAAACAGTTTACCCTTTCCTATTAAATTTTGAACAACTTTTAAAGTGGCTTGAAATTTTATTTTAAAATTATAGGATTCCTCAAAACTGACCAATTTCAACTCCAATTTAACCATTTGATGTCATTCAAATTTTTTTGAGCTTTATAGATAAATTTCAGGCCCTCATTGCCACCATTATAAGAGAATCTAATCATGGATCGAAGGTGTGTTCTTCTCCCTGTATGTTTATTATATCTCATTTCATTAATATCCATTCTACGTTTTTGTATCGGTATACTAATGGGATGATATCATCCCTTTTTCTTGATCAAGATCAATATTTGGTGAATCTAGATCTATGATTTTCGAAATGTATTTATAATTCTGGTATATTTTTTTAATCATGATTTATGGTTTTAGATCGAGATCCATATCTATTCCATTGTTCACCTCAATTTATTGAGGTTTCCATTGGGCCACCATTTTTCACTATTCTTAAAGAAGGTGGTCTATTATTCGAAAATGAATTTACTAATTGTAATTTATTTGTTTATAATTGTAGGATTTCCATTTGATGTTTAAAAATGTCATTCATGATAAAATTAATTGATTTGGTGAACTAATTAATTAATTAGAATACTCAGATATGGGATATTAGGATTATAGATTATGAATATTTATTTATTGAAATATTTATGGAAATATAGAGTTTGTTCAAATTGAATAATTAATTATTGAATTAATTATTGTTACCTTGAAGTTGTTGAATTAGGATAATTAATTGTTGAATAACTTATTTGAGAATGTTATGAGTGTTGAATTTATGGATATGTATTATTTAAATGATGAATTAATTGTGGTTATTTAATTGTTTATGTTGGAATAATTAAATGATGATCTAATTAGTGGGGTTGGTGAATTTATTGTGTTGGAATAAATCTCTGATTTTTTAATTATTGGGTGGTTAAATTGAGTATATTTGAATAATCATTGGATTAATAAATAAGGGTATATTGCAGTTATTTTTTTGGAAAAAATAGATGAAAAATTAATTATAGGATTACTAAATTCAGAATGTTAGAATAATCAATTGATCATTCAATTATTAATTTTTTTTGATTTTATATTTTGTTAATTATATGATTTATTAATTAATTAAAGTAATGTGACTTTTTAAAGAATGAATTAAATAATTGAATTAATCAATTTATGAATTAAAAAATGTGACAAATCCGAATATTTAATTTCTATAATAAATAATTGGATTGATGATATTATTTAATTGATATAGTAATTAATTGTTGTATGTAATTATTTAATTGTAAAAAATAATGGTTTATATGTTATTACTTTATTATGATTAACTAATGGATTTTTGAAGATAATTTAATTGGAGAATTAATTAATAAGGATTAATTTGATTTTGATATTGAATGAATTGGGTCAATTATTTGGATAATTAATTACAGTGGAGTGTTAGTATATTTAATGCATAGAGTTGGATAATTAATATATAAATTATTAATGGTATTTTGAGTTTTGGGAATTTATGAATTAAATTATTAATTAATTTATATAATATATGTACTTAATTTATTAGTGAATTATTTTAATGGATTTATGTGATAAACTAATTATTCAATTAATATGTAAATTGTTTTGATTAGTTAATGATGGATTGCCTATTAGAAATGAAGTAATCAAATAATTGTTGAATTAATTAATGAATTAGACATGATTAATTTATTGTTGAATTAATTAATGTTATTGTTGTCATTAGTTAATGGTATAATTTACTAGATAAATTGATGTTTTTTGTTAATTTTGTGATTAACTAGAATGATTTATGTGACTAATTAATTATTGAATTAATTAATGAGAGTGGGTTAATTAATTAATTGATGAATTAATAAATTAAATACATGTGATAAAATAATTATACAATTAACTAATAGAATAGAATTGAATAATTAATGGTTTATTTAATTATAGGATTCTAGGAAGGATACATGAATAATTGATTTTTGTATTTAATAAGGGATTTTTGGATTATGGATTGACTAATTCATTGTTTCAATATTTAATATATATTTTTGTGTTTAATTAATCATCGATTGAATATTAATTGGTGAATTAATTATGGCCTTCTAAAATACCTAAATTGATAAATTATTTATGGTATTATTATATTTTAATTTGATTAATTAGATTTCAAAATAATTAATGGATACAATTGTGAATATTATTGATTGAATTTAATTAAATAATTTTTTAATTAATTAATTCGATGTCTGATTGTGAATGTTATAATAATGATAATGTTTTGTAGCCATCATTTCTGTGATATTTTTTTATTGGACATGGTATCGAATTTCTAAATCCATCAGTAATATATTGTGTGATAATTGTGATTGGTGAATGGTATACTATTTAAAAAGACCACATGTGTAAGACATGGTCTACTACTTCCATTGCCCGTAGTGATAAATATGGGTGGGAAATGGTATGTTTCCTAAAAATAACATGTGTGTGCTACATGGTTTTCTGCTTCCAATGACCACGTAGTCATATGTATGATGTCCTAAAAACAACTTTTTTCTGTTGGAATATAGTTTAAATTGTCCATATTATAAATTGAAATTTAATTGATAATAAAATCCAATATTTTGAATGAATTATTAATTTATAATGTAAAATTTTACAGATTTCAACATTGGGTGAAGCATGTATTGAGGTTCTGTTGTCCTTGGGAACCCATGGGATTTTGTATTCAAATAAAGAATACATATTTATGTGCTTATTGTTTAATTATGTAATGAAATTATTTATTTACACAACTAGTTACACTATTATTGAAAATATTTTTTTTGACCAAATTTGTGGTGGCCTACTAAGTTGTATCTCACCCTACATAGGGTTCCTAATAGGTACCCAAATAGGCACTATATTTTTTAGGCATTAATAAGGGAAAAGTATCTATTTAAATGGTTGTTTGTGATGTTTTATGTATGATGGAAATAGAAATTGTTTTGGACCCACTTTAGAGTTTTCAATGTTTAATTTATAGTTTCATTCGACACATGGAATGTACATTTTCAGGAATTATTGAATGTTCATGTATGATATTGTTTCCATAGTTGTGTTTATCATGAGATATTTTTACTTTTTTATTTCTAGTTAAATATTATATAGTTATTCCTTAATTATTTCATACTGGTGTATCACTCTTATAAATTTTTTTTGTATAGTACCTTCCTGAATGATTTTAGAACCCCTCACAGTCTCAAACATACATGGAGGTGGAACGGAGGTCATGTGGTGAATCGATATAGGGAACCAGTTTATGGAACCTAGACCTGGAAATTAAAATAGTAGAATCAAATCAACTAAATTATATCAAACAAATAAATGAAAATTTTTAATTCAAGTAAATTTGGGTCTTTCTTATAAGTGGGTTACCTATTCTGGAGAACATCTCATTATAAAATTATATTTCCTTCATATACAATATATTTTTAGTGAATATGAAATAAAACTAATGAATAATATTTCATTGATTACACTTTTTGACACCGTAGTCCTGTATTCCACTAAAATGATCCTTAACCCTAGTTGGTCGTTTGGCTATAAGTACATCTCCCCATCCCACGCGTCTTACGACTAGTAGTGAGGGTCTAGGATTGTCTATAGATAGAAAATTACATCTACACTATAGTGTAGTAAAAAATTAATACAATAATATACACAAAGTGAAATCAGTAATACAAATCATATAATAATATATATATATATAAGAATAAACAATAACTACAAGATGGAATCTGATATAAAATTATGATACATGTTATGTGTTTAGGAAATCATCCAAATAGGTCCATAAAATATATCACCATACATTTTTCCAAAATCAAAAAGACCAAAAATAATAAATCTCTAAATAGGATCACGAGCCGTAGTTTAGTCTTGTGCTCCCCTTCTCTTAATAATGGATCACATTAACCCACGAACTATGGGTGCTATCTCTATTCAATTCTGACATTTTAAAAGTCTACATAGTTACCAAATAGAATCCCATATATGGTGTTAGAAAAAATCATAGTTTTCAATAACCAAAATATACACAATATCTAGATTAATTATTATATCAATCTTGAAATATGCAAGTAAAGTAGGTAGGTAGTAGTGAAATGTAAATATTCCCATGTCATGTAATCAAAAACAGTAATACAGTAAATCCCAAATAGTATCCCTAAAAAATATTGAAAACTCTTATATAAAGTAATCTATAAGTAAAATAAAGTAAACAACATTATCTCACTATTACACCATAATACCATATCATCCATGTCATTTTCAAAAAACATAATATGTCATAACATCTATGGATAAGACATTGAACCAAGAATATGATATAAGTCATGGTCATGCTATATTACCAAAACATTAATCATTGATGGTACAGATAGTAGGTATAAAAACAATGGATTCCTAGTAGTGTCCCATGTGCATTCTGATATAAACTCATTTAGGAACTGGTGGGAGTCCTAAGAGAATGTCAGATCGATCATTTCCCATGCGAGTCTGAGAAATATAGATCCACTGAGTAAAAAATCCTAAGTCATCCCATAGAATCATGTCCAAAAAAGAATTCATAGTCCAAGGCATCCACAACCATGTAAAATTCCAAGGATAACATCCAAGTAATCCAAAAAATAACTATTTCAAACATTTTACCATTCTTATAATATGAGCCTACCAACTCATATAACGATTTAACATTCAATCCCTTTTATTGAGTTTACCTCCTCATGGATCATAACTCATATTTAAATACAACCAATTGAGGAACCCTCTCATTGATGCCATATCAAATTTAAACCTGTTATAAGAGTGTCCCTAGTTAGTTCATCATTTTTAAAATAAACCATTATGTAATGGAATCTCAACTATCAATTGAACCATGAATCACCTGAAATGTGATGAAAACATCTCTTATATATCAATCTAATTTCATTTAATCATGTTTAGGTTTCCTAAAAATTGAAAATCATTAAAACCCAACCCTTTGGTGGTTTAAAAAGGAATAACATGGTAATTTCATAAATAACATCCCATGGTTGGCCATTTTTTTTGAAATTTAAAAATATTTCACATCAAAAGAAAATTAGGGCATCCCAAAAGAGTACAATTATGTCAATTTTAATTTTCAATTTCAATTTTATACCCCCACCGGAATTCCGGGAATTGGTACAATGAAATGAAACCAATTATTGAAACAATGATCGAGGATGTTTTGTAGGCCACTAACCATTGATTGATACTACTGTGATCATCTAGTAGAAACACCATATTTGACATAAATCAAAAGAAATATAAATAATAGATGAATAACATTAAAATAGAGAAAATAATATTACCCCATATAGTGAAACTGGTATACAAAAGACCAATGAATATATAAAAGGAATCAAATAATCATCGATTTAGGAAAAATGAGATGATTTTTGCTTTAGGATGAGATCAAATGGCGAGGAACCCTAAAATATAGGGATAGTCTCTTTAGATCGTTTAATTTTAAATTTGGTTCACTGGTTGTCTATAGTGGAATACTAGATTACTTTTATAAAATAATATAATTTAATATATTATTTTTATATTTTCAAAAATTTATATTGCTACACTGGTTAGGAACATGATTATTTGTATGAAAGTGGAACACACAATGTTACCTTGCATGGTTTGACTAATCATGAGAAAACCATGTAAACCCCACTATTAAAACTAATGAGGTTATATCATGGTCATGCTACCAAAATTTCACATTTTATCATAAATATGTGCCCCTACCTTCTCTTTGAGAATAAATTTAATCGTTTTTTTATTCATTCTGCCCTACATGATTTACAATAACTGTTCATTGGGGCTAAATGACCAAAAAACATGGGGTTTATGTTCTAAAGAAGCCCCAAACAAACTTAAAACTACCAAAACCACAATGTGCATTCTCATTATTTAATTTTTCAGTATTTAAATTAAATTATAATGAATTTTTACATCATAAAATATATTGAGTTCCTAAAAACATCTACACAACTAAAAAAATATCAATATTTCATTATTAACTGTTACAATGAACATACTTTCTATATCAAAGTTAGTAGATTTGTTGGACCCATAATCACTATATCCTTATTTATTATACATATAAAAAAGAATAATATTTTGTATTTGGTTAACATTTTTTCTTCCCCATTGGAATAAGTATTATCGTTTTAACCTTGTTTCATCCAGGATCTTCACTTAATTATATCATCTTCATCACTATCCCCTACATTTATCCTCTGTGAACTCTCAATTTGCATCCTTTTTTCCAATGGATCCAAATTCAATAAAATAATATAATATTTTCCCGTATATTTACATATACCACTTTTAATATTATATGAAATAAATGATAAAAATTCACCAATATTTTTACATACCCCATTTTGGAATAATAATCACTAGCTTTTTATACATCATGAATATTATTAATACTTTCAATTGTGTTAACTTGTAATGGAATTTATTGATATATTTTTTTTACATTCATAAAATTACCCCTTCTCAATATATTCATAATGAGGTTGAAAAAAAAATCAACCATAGATTATGTATCTGGAACTCTATTTTCCCAGGACAAACTTTATCATAATACATTTCAAGAATATATCTCAATATAATCTCAATTAATGTTGAATATTAAAATTTACACGATGATAAATGATTGTTGTGTGAATACAATTAAGAATATTAAATAATTACACAATGTATTCATACTAGACAACATAGTTAACCGTGGATGTGAATATAAAAATTACTTTGAATAACTCACTTTCATAAAGTGATGAAAATCATGATTTCGTGGCTCGTCCAACATTTTCAATATTATTCTGATCAGAAAATTTATGATGAACTATCTAATCAATAATATTATATCCATATATTTCAATATAATTATAATAATACTAAATATACAAAAAATAAGACCACATTTTACTATTCAACATATGACACTTTTTACAACCAATGATTTTAATACCCTTATTTTTTACGCAATTCAAATTCTCCATCACAACTTCACTGTCAAATATGTTGAAAAAATATTAAATGAAGGGAACCTTGGTGTTGATACCAATTGAGAGTGTACACAGGAAAAATGTTTCACATGGAGGGGGTTGTGATGAACCATTGATATATTTTTCTTTAATGATTCATTTATTTTGAAAAAACATCACCTCTGGTTGAAGTGTTTCAACCATTCCAAAAACAAAACCAATCATATATCCCAAGGAACCAAAAAATTTAAATGTTTCACTACTCAAAAATAGTAGATACTTTCTTCTTATGGTTTTGAAATAATCCATTACTATAGAGTGAAATAAGAAACAATACTTTAATTATTCAATGAGTATGAAATTTCAGTACACTCATGTAGAATTATGACCAATACAACATTTCCTGTACTTCAAGTAAACTGAAATGACATGATACAAATTTTATAGAAGATAATAATCATTCAGAATTTTCATGAAATCATGTTATTGTAATTCCTTTTTAATATTCAAAAATATTATATTTAAAAATATTAATCACATTTCTTCCCTAATTTAGTTACATACTGATACTATGTCTACTTTATCAATCTTATGTTCTCAGTCTAATAGCTCAGTCTGTAAATATAAAATTTTCAGAATATCACAAAAAAATATGATCTTCTTTTTTCTCAGTCATGAACTCCCAATATGATTCCATGTATAATAATCCATTCCAATATTTTTATCTTACTATTTTGATATTATCATATCTCTTTTACTTCATCTTACTAAAAAACATCCTTCGGGGTGATCAATCTATGAACTCCTTATCTATATATTTATTCAGTGCTCCACCTTTTATTAGGAATAATATATCTATGTTAGAATGTATAAAGTAAATCCCTTAATTATATGTTAAAAAATATTGTTTGAGGGAGATTTATAAATTATATCATGATAAATAATGTTTCTACATTAATAATTTCGTGTAAATTTTGGTTGTATTTTTGAATTCTTCAATGCATATATTTTATTCTCGATTCTTCTTCAGCCTTCTCAAATCTTATAGAAAAACCAATTATGATTTAAAATTTATTAACAATAATCCATTTTATTTCAATTTCCATTATTATTTCCCCATTAATATTAAGTGAATACAATATTCATTATGTTGATCCAGACCAATTTAATAACATACTCATTAAAATTTATTTCATTCCATTACGATTCATAGAATCACACTTCCATATAGGATGTGTTGTACTATGAATTTAATGTAACAATCTATTTTTTCAGATTCATTATAACAACCAAAAAAATTTCTGATGCTCTACACAAAAATAGAAGATAAATATATTTAATCCATTTATTCAATAACAATATTTTCTCTTTATTAGACCCAAATCAACATTTCTATAACTACAAGAATTGAAAAAAAATCCATTTGATTCATGGAATTCCTCAATTGAGAAATCAACATCCGTGTCAAAAACATTTACAAAAACATTCTAAAATTTTAGAACCTATTGAAAACCTATTTTTTCACATTGAAACAATTATTCATCTCTTATTTTTATCTGACCTATTGTCATTCATCTAATAAGGTTGTCTGTGTCAGACTATCTTTGATGGATCACTCTATCCTTCACTCTAATAATTGGTTTCAGTTTCTATATGAAGACTATTGAAACTATTTAAAGCATATCATAGTATAGTTATGTATTGATCAACTTCATAATTAATCAACAATTCTTGTTGATTAATATGTTTGACTATATTTTTTATTTAAATTTTACATGATTTTATATTAGTCATACCTACAATATCTTTTTTATCAGTTTTAGTATAATAACCAATAGAAATGAAAAAAAATCATCTTATTTAGTAATGTGTTTGATGATTGTTGTTTATATTACTCCAATTATTGATGGAAGTCATGGTTTTAGTAATTTTTTCCAGTATCATTGACATCAACAACATTACTACTTTTTATATCAGCATTAAAATCATTCTATGATGAATTTTTTTCTAAGGGATTATTGTTCTAGATGAAAACTAGAAACTTCATCGTCACATTTTTTTGAATAACATTCCCATCATTCACAAATTTATATTTATGAGACGTCACCAACTCCAAAATAAAAAAAAATACACCACATGTTCATTAACACTATTTGTTGTGTAGTAGACTCCCCTAGCCAATGAATTAACTGGGTCTTCTAGGTCACCACACAACTAGGTACTCGACCTTTATGAGGTCAAAACACAATTGTATGTCACAAGCTATGTACACGACATATAATTAGAAGTGCATGACTTGTAAAGAGAAAAGATTATTTTCTACATTTTCCCTTAAAACAACCCCAAAAAATGATCCATACTTGAAAAGATGATTTTGGTTCTATCAAAAAACCTGCAATAAATAAATTAGTCTCAAAATTTCACATACAAAGTTTGTGAAGAAGAATCTGTAATCAAATTCTGCCACAACGATCAGACATCAGTGTCCCTCTCCCATGACTCATATTTATCTCACCCATGCTACCATAAAATATGTACTAGAGGCCCAAACTGATCAAATAGAACCTTCATTATGTGATCCGTAATCGGAATTGGAGTTCCAAAAAGTATTCATCCACCTCCAGCTCGACCTCATTGGTTTGAAAAATATGAGACAAGTTTGAAAAGTAATGTTGTAGTTATAATACATGAATTGCGTTTTGTATAGCATGGTCCATTTTAATTGACTAAATTCAAAGGGAAACTATCCCAAGCCTCTCCAAAACATCCAATGTCATAATGCATCTCGTTGAAATATTCCTCATTTTACATATCCTACTATGTCCAACCTCAGTGAGATAGGCATAGAAATGTTATCCCCCACCTTGAACTCTGAAGGATGTCTCTGTCAATCATCAAAAGATTTATAGTGAGATTATGTAGTGTAAATATTCTTCCAAATAAACTCCATCTACTCAATGGTCACCTGGACAAGACAATTTCCTATCATAACTGCCTCTCCTACATCCGTTCAATATAGGGGTGATCCGCATGGCCTACTGTACAAACCTTCATAATCTGTGATCTGAATGATTTCCCAAATACTATTATTTACGAATACACCACCAATGGTATCTGTAACTCCCAAGATCCCCTAAAATCAAATATGGATTCTATAATCATGTCCTCCAAAACATGAATCGCGCACTCATGTTGGCCAACTGTCTGGGGGATTGTAAGTTATACTCAAAAGTACCATGGTAACTAAATATCTCTATAGTTCCTACAAGACACAAGATGTAAAAGTTGAATCATTGTATTAAATGATATAATATGTAACACTTTGAAAATGTAATATAATTCTTATTTACAACATTCAATTCTCATCAAAACTAATGGTTTCCTTGATCGACATAAAATGATTAACCTTCGTGATTCTATCATAAAAAACCCATACAACATCATCTCCTTAAGGAAATCATGGTAAAGTCATAATGAAATCCCATGAAACATAATTCTACTTACACTCAAGAATAAGTAAATATTGTAGTATCCATGCTGGTCGCTGGTTCTCTACCTTCACCAGATGATAGGGGGAACATCTCATAGTAATCACATCTACATCCCACATCATTCACGGCCACCCATACTGACGATGTAGATCTTGATATATCTTGGTGATAACATGATGAACTTCACATATCGTGGCATTAAGATATAACAACATATCGACGCATATGTCTACTAACATCCATACATTACCATGAAAATGAAAAACTGTATCCCCACCTATGGTCAACCTAGGATTCAGATCCTCACCTCACACATTCTCCTATATGACCAACCCTTCAAAATATGATATCTACCTCATTCATACATGATTCAATAGAGTATAGATAACACCTATAAATGAAAAAAATATCTACCCCTATTTATCATGGAACCCCAAATTCATCATATAGAAGAGATCCATAAGGTTCCACTAACTACTAGCCACATAGACTACTTGTATCTGAGTCCTTCTACTCAGAGCATTATCCTCAACATTACCTTTCCCATGCATGTAGGAAATCTCAATGTCAATAGAATGAAGGTACTCAAAACACATTCACTATTTCATATTAGTATCACTCTGAGTAAAGATATAATTGAGAATATTATTCTCGGTGTATACCAAAAAATGATCTCCCAAAATATAATGTTTCCAACAACACTAGGCCTGAACAACTGCGGATTACTTGAGATTGTGCATTTTGTATTTCCCCTCATGTGGCCTCAACTATTGAGACTCATACACAAAAACTCATCCCCCCATCATAATCACTACTCCCATCCCCATACTTCATTTTCCATAGTATGTAACACCCCAAGCTACCACTATATGATTCTCTTTGAATAATACAGCAGCGCAACTTTGAGTTCTAACACAACACAACCAATGAAACTAGACTTTATGAATAATAATACCCACTTTTTGAAATTTTATAAATGTTGTCTTTCAAAATGGACTTCATTTTTTGATTTGGAATATCAAAATTATCTTTGGGAGAATAACTTTAATTTTTTTAAAACAATAAATGTATGATGAATAGTGAAAAACACTTTATTATAGTTTAAACCATAATTTTTATTTAAATAATGTGTTATTTTATTTAAATTTATTTTAGGTCAAAATATTTACATAATACCTATATATTTTTCAATGTAATTCATTTTAGTTAGTTTATAATGATTTTAGATATATAAAAATGTTGTTGAACTTTTCACCGTCATTTACCCACCTTCTACGATAATTTTCAAATTCTTATAAAACATAATTTTACCACTTATGTGAGTTGAATATCGAAAATCCAATAGACACAGTAAATCTGAAGGAGTTAAATGTTGTTCAATAAGAAAAAAATAATTTTTTTGATTAGTAACTATTTTACATTTATTTATTACGGTTGAAAGTAAATGTTGTAATTAAGGGAAAAATGATATTATTATTACCCTAACACATGTAATATTTCTATTGGATAATTATAATTCGACCAAAAAACCGTAGTAATAAAATATGAACATATTTGGTCCACTAATATTAGATTAGGACACTTATTATTATTTTATTTAAATAAGAGTTAAAAGAGTTAAAATAAAAGTTTAATAAAGAAAAAAAATTTAATATAGGGTTATACATACGGTAAATTCGACTATAAATTTTCATTAGAAAGATAAAAATATTTACTACATAATGATATTTTTTTTAGTCATTAAAAATTTTATTTATTTTTGACACTATGAAGATGATGTAATTATCTAATTAATGAAATAGTAAAATAATTTATATTATAAATATCCAAATAAATGTAATTTGAGACATTTTATGAATTACACTAATATTCAAGGTTAATATGTCAAATTATCGTTGGTTATATGAGTTTTTTTGAATCAATAATTCTGTTATGTATTTAGCAAACAAAAATACCAAATAGTGTCAAAACTGACATAAAATGGTTTTTAAATAAAATATTATATTATTTATTGATATTATATTCCTAAAAATCTATGGTTTTGCCATAATACTTATATAACAATATATGTATCATTAATTAACCATTTTGGGTTTTCATGAAAGTATATATTATGTTTATTAACCATCTAAAATAAAAATAAAATGACACATGGTAAATGACAAACTATTTAATTAAGAGTTAAATCTAAAAGATAAAGATAATATAGTGACCCAAACCTGTCTAAAACCTATTGGTTGAGTGGTTTTAGACCCATACACACCTTTTACTTTAAATAATTCATTTTGGAGCAATTATAAACTGATAATGATTTTATTATAAAATAATATTTCTAGCATATCCTAAGGTACCCGTCACCCCTTTTATAAAAAGGCACCCCATTCTCTCTAATTCATACATTAAAAGACATTTGTCTAGGCCATACCCTCCCCAAAAACCCTTTAAAATTTCTTACCTTCATCCTAGATGCCTTCCTTTAGTTATAAACCCATCCAATGGATCCCTTTTGATTAAATCAAAAGGAAGAACCCCCAGAAAAGATAATATTTAATCACCTCTTTCAAGTTCCTTTCTACTTCCACTTCCTTTTTCTTTGATTTTTCCATTCAAAAATGATAAATCAAGTATAATATATATAATATGATATTATTATAAATATGGTATAATCAAATTAATTTTTCTATCCATCATTGGAATGAGATGTCACCATACGTGCGTACTTACAGCTTACCGTCTCCACGTCGTGGTATAATTGTTATTCAATACATTATTATTTCGATGGGTATAATAATAATGTATAATTGATGTGAATAATAAATATAACATGATAATGATTCTTTATATATGGTATACCATCAAATGATATTTTATTTTAATAACAAAGGAATGATATTGTCGCTCATGTGTACGTATGGATTACCGTCTCCAAGAACTCAATGAGATTCATTCTCCATCGTATCCCATTAAGACTAAATTTCATTAGATGATTAAAAATAATGTTTAAATACTTGATATAATTCTGGATATGAATATGATACATCCCATCCATTACAAATATGTCTCACATAACAAATAATATAATGGAAAATGAATCCTATAACACGCAAAACAATGATAATACAAATATATTATTAGAAAAAAATTGTTACAAGATCATATATGATATCATATTAATTAATATGATTATTTTATAAATTAATAAAAATTATTGCACCATTATATAGGATTTTAACCTACCATCTACCAAGGAAAAGTACAAGGTAATGGTTAATTCTACAATCTCTTCATTATCCAAGGTTGTTTATACATAATTATCTCCTAGGACCTATTTATAATACACATCCATGTTTCTTAAAAATGTACTTCAAAAAATTCATACTATTTTATAGATTATGGGTTATATTAATTTAAACACATGTTTTTATTTTAATTAAATGTTTATAATGTAATCATTCTGTGTTCTTCTAAACAAGGTCTTTTTTAACCATTTCGACAAAATTAGAGTAAGAATGTTTTTTTTACTTTTACAGTGTGTGCGGTTATTTTCCACCATTATTAAATCATCAAAGAATCCCTTACATTATTATAGGAATATTTCAAAAGTAGTTTTTTTATTTTATAATTATGTTACTTTTAAATGATTTCAAAAGAGAAATACTTCTCTCAAATAGTTTTGATTTCATCAATGTCAACATCCTATGATGGATTTTAAGCTTATGTGAAGTCGAATTATTATGATACAATAACATCAACATTGTAATGAAGGTTTTGTGATATGTTTGACTGTGGATGTGTTATTTTTATACCGTTAATGGTTTATTGTTAAAGTATTGACATTTTGTATGCTAGTTTTAAAATGAATGTCTATGTTATGTTTAAACCAGTTCATATGAGGAATGCATTAGACATAGTAAGTGACGGGTGGAGCCCACTATAGCTCCTTGATGCATTGGTAGGTCTCACAAGAAAAACTAGTGTCTTGGAACAAGGCCCTGCCAAAATCGTATTTGTAGTCTTGGAACAAAGCCAGGACTATGTGGTTATGATAGTCTGGCATTATGCATTCCATTATTATGAAAGAGGTTATTGTTATTGAATGTGATTATTCGACTAGTAGAATATCAATGTGAATAAGTAAATTTTATTATTTCATTTTATTTTTTCCGTGTTATACTAAATTTCATGTTTAAAAGGATTTTGTTTTAGTTATACATTGCCTTAAATGATTTTGCTTATATATGGAAGTTTCCGCTACACTGTTATCCTTACTGAGTATTTAAACTCACCCCTTTCTATGTTTTATTTTTCCTAGGAAGTGAAGATGTATTTTATGACTAACAAATAGGGAAAGTATGAGGGGATACGCTAGTGGACTATGGATACTATTTTGTTGTAGTTTTCTATTTTATTATGCAATGTAAGACTTATGAATATATCTAGTGTTTCCAAGGATAATAAACTAATCAGTCATTCGAGACATGATATTTTGTGACAATTCCAATGTTATGTAATAATGCACCGACTCTATGTAACTGGGGTTGGGGCCTTATAGTTTTTATCAGATGAAGTTTAGTACAAACCTTGGAAACCAGATTTAGATAAACTCTAATTAGAGCACATATCCTAAAGAAAGACATTTAGTACTAGTATAGAACAATTTTCTCGAATTTTGGTATTATAGAGATTTTTTGAGTTTTCCAAGAAATACATCTCTGTCTTGATATGAGTAGGTAGAGGTGGCTCTGGCACATATGTGCCGAGGGGTAAAACCAGAAAACATCACATTCAGCTAGACTCGAACAGGAACTGGTGCACGACAACGGGCCTTGCTGCACTTTTGGTTACGACACTCCTGGGGGATATGCTTAGGATAATTCAAATTTTCATTAAAAAACATAATGAAGTGTTTATGAGTATATACATCCTCAATGAAAACATTTTTATTATTATAGATTATATCCATAAACTGTTAAATTTATGTTAAGTGTTTTAAAAGTATGGATTAATGTAATTTTATTCATAAACTAATCTAGTTTATGCCATTGTTATGAAATGGAGCCTTGTGGAAGGAATGTAAACCAGATCAATGCTCACACTCCATTTAGGTATATCCCTCCTACTCATGAAAATTATAGTGGAGCTAGTGATACAAGTGGTTCTGATAAACTTATCACCATACAGGGACAACTCACTCAGGTTATGAATAATTACCTTACTCGTATGAAGCACCCTAATCAACAACGTGGAGGATCAATGTTAGATAGCTTCATGATGAAAAAACCACCAACATTAAATGGGAGTAAAAATTTATTGGTATTTGAACAATGGATATGTTCTTTAGAGAAAATACTTCATGCCTTGGTGTGTAGCGAAAGGGAAAACGTTGACATGTATGTTTACCAACTCACTGGAGATGTTGATCAATGGTGGTAACTGAATAAAAACACAGTGGAAGATGATGAAGTTTCAAATTTTAAATGGATGAAGTTTAAAGAGCTTTTATTAGAAAAAATAATTACCTCATGACTATCGAGGAGATATGGAAAGTCAATTTCATAGTCTGAGGAAAAAGGAGGATGAGAATGTCTAAATGTATGAGGCTAACATTTCAAGGTTAGTGAGGCATGCTGCAGATTATATACGTAACCTATGAAGTAATATTGATCATCTCATTGATGGGTTAAATCCGTTTCTCCATTAAGTATTATTCTCACAATCCTTCTCATCATATGAATATATTGTTTCATGTGCTATCAAGATAGAAAATGAATTATCTTTGTCTTACTACTTTAAATGAAAAAAAGGAGAAGTATAGATCTACTAATCACTCTAGAAATGGAAATAAGGGGAAGAAGGGAAAAATTTAATATCCATCCTGTAGTAAATGTGGGAAGAAACACCCCAGTACTTGCATGGTTGGAATTGGAGTCTGTTACAAGTGTAGTGAAAAATTCCACCATGTTTGTGATTACAAAGGGAAAAAAGAAGCTACTGATTTTCAATGCTACAACTGCAGGGAGATGAGACCTTATGAAAATGAATGTCCTAAGCGTCCGGGGAACTTATCTCAGAAAAGGCCAAGGTATCAAGGATAATCTTATGCATTCAGTGCCGCTATGTTAGAATCTCAGAAGACATGGTTTCAGGTAATTTAATGGTTTCCTCAAGTTTAGAAAAATCATTATTTTATTCGTTATCCCCACATTATTTCAAATCTTCCCAGTTTGTTTAGAAAATTATATATTTCCAATTTGATTTATCAAGTGAGTTGTCAGTGAAATATCGTAATGTAAGTGTCATCACAATAATGTTTTGTGAATCAGTTCCCATTAGAGCATATAAATGTTCATTATCTGCTGATCTCATAGTTATAAACATGATTTAATTTGATATAATCCTCGGTATGGATTGGATTTAGGACCACAATGCAATGATTTTTTGTAAGAACAAGGAGGATACAATTTTTTATGAAAATGATAATGAACACCTTATCTATAGAGCAGAAGAATCACCACCAAATTCATATTTAGATCCACCCCCAATAGATCCACTAAATTCAATTATTTGGGAGGAAGAGAATGAAAAAATTGTGGGTGAGGAAATGAATGTCCAAATAGATGATGTATCTATTTTGAAAGAATATATTGATATGTTTCCAGAATATTTACCTAGACATCCTCCAGAATGAGAAATTGAGTTTTTTATTGATTTAATTCTTGGATCAAGACCCATATCAAATACCCTTTATAAAATGACAGCGGTGGAAATAGTGTAACTAAAGAAACAACTAGAGGAATTGATTAATAAGGGATTTATTCGCCCAAGTGTTTCTACATTGGTATCCCTTATCCTTTTTGTTAATAAGAAATATGGATCTATGAGGTTATGTATCGAATACAAGGAGATCAATGCTATAAAAATAAAGAACAAGTATCCCCTACCTCAGATTGATGATTTATTTCACCAACTGCATGGAGCTCCATACTTTTGAAAGATTGACCTTAGATTTTGATATCATCTGTTGTGTGTGAAGAAGGAAGACATTCTGAAAACAAAATTTCAAACCAGGTACGGGCATTACTAGTTTACAGTAATGCCCCCTGGATTGACTAATGCACCCTATGTTTTAATGGATTTAATGAAAAAAAATTTCATGGAATATCTTTATTACTTTTTAGTTGTATTTATTGATGATATCAAGGTATAATCCAAAAGATATGATGATTAGGAAATCACTTTCGCATTATCCTGAGGACTCTTAGAAGACATGAATTATATGGGATGTTTAGCAAGTGTGAATTTTAGCTTTTAGATATTTATTTTCTTGGCCATATTGTCTCTAAAGATGGAATTTTTTTGGTACTTCAAAGACCTATTCAATCCATGAATTGCTATTACCGAAAATTATAACTGAGGTATTCAGTTTTATTGGTTTAGTAGGTTATTATTGATGTTTCATCCTGAATTTTTCCCAATCGGCTAACCCATAAACATAGATCACACGTAATGTGGTTAAATTTTTCTAGAAAAAATAGTGTGAAGAATGTTTTGAAGAACTAAATAGATGATTAGAAAATGCAACTATATTGACTCTACCATCGGGGAATGATGGGTCCATTATTTATTGTGATACATAGAAGAAAGGACATGGTTATTTTCTTATAACGTATGTTATGTTTATTTCCAATGCATCCTGATAGATGAAAATTCATGAGCAAAACAATCCAACACATGATCTTGAGTTATCAGTTGTATTCATTATTGTGAAGATTTGGAGATAATATCTCTATGGTCAAATATGTGAGATTTATACTAATCACAAGAGTTTCAGATATATTTTCTCACAGAAACAAAATTCAACATGAGGTGAAGGAGATGGATTCAACTACTCAAAGATTACGATTTCACGATACACTACCACTTGGGGAAGGAAAATAAGGTGGTAGATTCTTTGAGCTGAAATGATCATGGAGTTTTGAACAAGATGAGAGTTGTGAAGGATTCTATATATATGGATCTATTAAAGATAGATATGGGAATCAAAGTGGTAGTGGAAACATCAATACATTTTCAAATGGTTTCCAAACCATATTTACTAAAAAGGAGAATGAGTTCTCATACCGATGATGATGAATTACAAAAGAAAATTAAAGCTGTGAATGATTGGAGATTGAGTGACTTTGTGTATGAAGATGGAATATTAATATTTGGTAAGAGAATTTATGTTCCCGATATTCTTGATCTAAAAAGGGAATTGTTGAAAATTGCTCATAGTTCCAATATTTCTATACACCCATGGAGCACCAATACGTATAGAGATTTTTAGGAAATTTTTTGGTTGGACAATATGAAGAGGGATATTGATGATTTTGTTTCACGATGTATGGTTTGTCGAAAAGTGAAGGATGAAAGGTAACAACCTAGTGGAGTTATGAAACCTCTTCCCATACCTGAGTGGGAATGGGATAATATTACGATGGACATTGACCTGGGACTACAAAAGACTCCTAGAAGGAATGATGTAATATGGGTCATTGTTGATCTTCTTACCAAGTCATCACATTTTATTTCTATAATGGACGATTTTCCACATTAATGTATAGAAAGAATAGATATTAATGATGTTTTGAGACTTCATGGTGTACCCCTATCGATTGTTTCGGAATGTGATCCACGTTTTATATCATGATTCTGGAAAGGTCGTCTGAAAGCCTTGGATTCTAAGCTTCGTTTGAGCACTTCTTACCACCCCCAAACTGAAGGACAATCATAACATACTATTAAAACCTTAAAAGACTTGTTGAGATCATGTTCACATGATTTTCAAGGTTTGGGAGATCATTATTGACCTCTGGTATAATTTCCCTATAATAATAACTTCAATTCAAGTATTTAGATGGCACCATATGAAGCATTACACGGAAAGAGATATCCCACTCTAACCTATTGGGATTATGATGGTGAATGAAAACTCGTAGGACCATAACTTGTGGAGGAAGTGACGGAAAAGGTGAAGGTAATCCAAACCCACATCAACGAAGTAAATAATATGCCGAAGAAATAAGCTGACAATTGAAGGAAGGATTTAGAATATGTGGTTTGAGATCATGTTTTCATGAAGGTATCTCCATGGAAGGGTGTTAAATGTTTCTGTAAGAAGGGAAAATTGAGTCCATGGTACATCAGACCTTTTGAAATTATTGAATGAATTTGGGATGTAGCTTACTGTTTGGAAATGCCGCCAAATCTCTCCAAAGTTCATGTTCTATTCCACATATCACTATTGAGAAAATACGTGGAAAACCCAATGCATGTACTAACCTATGAGGAATTAGAACAGGAACATGATATATCTTATTGAGAAGAGCCTGCCAAGATTCTTGATTAATGAGAACAAGTGCTGAGAAACAGGACGACTCGTCTAGTCGATGATCTATGGAGAAACCATAAGATGGAAGATGAAACGTGGGAACCTGAAATAACTTGTGATGAAGAACCAACCGAGTCTTTTTATGCAGTAAAATCAGAGAAATTTATAGGATGAATTTATTTGATGGAGGGGAGAATGTAACACCCAATTCTTCCACGATAAACTTATCTTTGAATAATACAGTAGTGTGTGTTGTACGTAAATCGAGTTCTAACACACCACAACCAATCAAACTAGCCGTAATGAATAGTAATATCCACTTTTTAATTTTTTTAATTTTATAATTAAAAATGGACTTCATTTATGGATTTAGAATATTGAAATTATCGTAGGGTGAATTTGTCGTATTTTTTTGAAAACGTTCATTTTTTTATGAATAGTGAAAAACACTGAGTTATAGTTTAAAACCTAATTTTTATTTAAATAATTAATTTTTTAAAAAAAATTAATTTTAGGTCAAAATAGATACATAATACCTACATAATCTCAATTTAATTCATCAGAGTTAGTTTATAATGATTTTAGATAAATAAAAAATTTATTGAACATTTCACAGTCTTTTACCCACATCCTAGGAGAATTTAGAAATTCACACAAAACATAATTTTTCCGCTTCTGTGAGTTGAATTTCGATAATCCAATAGCCACGGTAAATATCAAGGAGTAAAATATGGTTCAATAAGATAAAACTAATTTCAGGTGAATAGTAACTTTTTTACATTAATTTACCACGGTTAAAAGTAAATAGGGTGATTATGGGTAAAAATGATTCTTTATTACCCTAACACATGTCCTAATTGTATTGGATAAGTATAATTCGAACGAAAACAACCTTAGAAATAAAATATTAACCACTTTGGTCCACTTTTATTAGATTAGGACACTTTTTATTATTATGTTAAAAGAAGAGTTAAAAGAGTTCAAATCAAAGTTTAATAACAAAAAAAATTTAATATATGGATATACATAATATAAATTCAACATTAAATATTAATTTGAAAAATAAAAAGATTTCCTACATAATTGAATTATATATATATTTTTTAGAAATTATATAATTTAATTTATTTATGACAAAATGATGATGCAGTAATTACGTAATTAATAAAATATTAAACCATTTTATATTATAAATATCCAAATAAATGTAATTTGAGACTTTTTATAAAATTACACTAATTTAATTGGTTAATATGACATATTAGAGTTGGTTAGATGAAATTTTTTTTTGGGAAATAATGTTCTTATTAATTTAGAAAAAATAAAATACAAAATAGTGTCAAAATTGACATAAAAGTGTTTTTAAAAAAAATATTATATTATTATTTGATAATATATTTTAAAAAATATAACTATCAGAAAAAAGACTTATATAATGATCGGTATATAATTAATGAACAATTTGGGGTTCTATTGGAAGTATATTGTATGTTTATTTACCATATAATATAAAAATTCAATGAAACATGGTAAATGTAAAACTATTTAACTAAGAGTTAATTCTAAATGAAAAATTAATATAGTGACCCAAACTTGTCTAAAACCAATTGGTTGGGTGGTTTTAGACCCATACCCACCTAATATGTAAAATAATCTATTTTGGAGTCATTAGAAATCGTAAATTATTTTATTATAAAATAATATTTATAGTTTTTACAAAGGTAACCCTCAAACCACTTATAAAAGGGAACTCCACATTCTCTCTAATTCACAGCATCAAATCCTTTTCGCTCAGCTAAACCCTACCCAAATACCCTCTCATATATCATCCCTTAATCATATAGGCCTTAATTTATTTACAATTAAAACCTAAGGATCCCTTTTGGTCAAATCAAAACGAAGAACCCGAAGAAGAGGTAAATATTTCATCAACTCTATCAAGTTCCTTTCATCTTCCACTTCCATTTCCATTGTTGTTTCCATTATAAAATAATAACATCAGTATCATCTATATACTTCTATGTTATTAATAAATATGGTACAACCAAATTCATTATTCTATCCAACTTTGAATGACATGTCACCATACGTGCATATGTACGGCTTACCATCACCATGATGTGGTGTAATTATTATTAAATAAATTATTA
The DNA here is from genome assembly GCA_963277665.1 of Viscum album. Classification (NCBI taxonomy): domain Eukaryota; kingdom Viridiplantae; phylum Streptophyta; class Magnoliopsida; order Santalales; family Viscaceae; genus Viscum; species Viscum album. The sequence continues at coordinate 1,317,749,993 of OY728152.1, read as the reverse complement.
TCTTCATGGGTATAATAATTATGGGTAATTGATCTAAATAATAAATATAACAATTTAATGATTCTATATATATGATATAACATCCAATTATATATTATTTTAATAACAATAGAATAATTTTGTCGCTCGTGTGTATGTATAGATTATCGTCTCCACGAACGCGATGAGATTTATTCCCCATCATATCAATTTAAGAATAATTTTCATTATATGATTAAATATAACGTTTAATGACGTGATATAATTCTTGATATGAATGATATACGTCCCATACATAACAAATATTACTCACATATAAATGAATATAATTGAAATTCAATCTGTTTACACTCGAAACAACGATAATAAAAAGATATTATTAACAAAGATATGTAAAAATATTTTATATGATATCATATTAATTAATATGATTCTTGTATAGTTTAATAAAAATTATTTCACCATTATACAGGATGTTAACCTACCCTCGACCAAAGAAAATTACAAGGTAAGGGTTAATTCTACAATCTCTTCACTAACTGAGGTTGTTTTAAGTAATTATCTACTGTGGCCTCTTTATCATCCACATCCATGTTTCTTAAAAATGTATTTCAAAACATTCTTAAAATTTTTTAGACTATGGTTTAAATTCATTTATACCCATGTTTTACTTTTTATAAGATTTTTATAAAATAATCTTTCAGTCATTTTCCAAAGAAGGTACTTTTTAACCTTTTCAACAAAATTAATGTAAGAATGACTTTTTTAACATATACGACTAGTGTGTCTATTTTCCAACATTATAAAATTATAGAATCTTCCCTTAAAAGCTCATAATAATAATTACAATGTAAATGTTTTATTTTATAATTATCTGACTTTTAAATGATTTCAAAAAAGAGATATTTCTCTATAATAGTTTTTATTTCATCTATGTCAACATGCAGTGATCGATTTTAAGCGTATCTATAGTTGATTTATTGGGATACAAAAACATCCATATTTTATTGGTGGTTTTGTGATATGTTTAAGTGTAGATGTGTTATTTGTATACCATTCATGGTTTATAGATAAAGTATTGACATTTCGTATTCTAGTTTTAATACAAATGTTTATGTTATGTTTAAACCTATTCATATGAGGAATGTGTTGGACTTAGTAAGTGATGGAGGGAGCCCTATATAGCTCCTTGATGAATCGGTATTTCTCATGAGTAAAACTAGTGCCTTTGTTGAAGGCCTTGAAAAAACATTTTTTGTAGTCTTGGCAAAAGGCCTTGACTATATGGTTATGATAGTTTACATTATTCATTCCATCATTATGAAAGTGGTTGTTGATACTGAATGTGGTTATTTGACTAGTAGAATATCCATGTGTGTATGTAAATGGAAAAATTTTAATTTATTTTTTCAAAGTTATGCTGAAGTTCATGTTTAAAATGCTTTTGATTTAGTTATACATTACCTTAAATTTTTATGGTTATTTATGAATGTTTCGTCTATATTGTTATCCTTACTGAGCATCTGAGCTCACCCCTTTCCATGTTTTATTTTTCCTAGGATGTGAAGAAGTATTTTATGACTGACCTACAGGGATAGTCTTAGGGGATATGAGTGTTGAATATGGAGACTATGTTTTTTGTATTTTTCAGCTTTATCATGTAATGTAAGTCTTATGAAAGTATCTTCTATTTCCATGGAATATAAACTAATCGGCCTTTCGAGACTTTATCATTTGTGATCATGAAAATGTTATGTAATAACGAACTAACTCTGGGTAGCTTGGGTTAGGGCGTTACCCAGTAAATGGTGTAACTCATAACTGGTTCTTGAAAAATTAGTATCAGTGGAAAATTCAATCTATTTTTTTTCCAAAATGTATAAATTGATGTAATTTGTCTACATGTATATATCAACCATCTTAGTCAGTCCCATCAGTGTTGCTTCTATATATGAATTTTCAGAATAAATCATATTTAGTAACCATCAAGACCTTGAAATCTCCTTAACACAAATACACTCTTCGACTTATCTGATGAAACTATCGATCTCATGTTCTATGGGTATATGGATACTACTATCCCTAAAATGACATGACCCATGAAATGAATCTGGTATTTCCAAATGTTTCACATTGAGATCGTTGAATATAAATGATGTTGTCTCAATTTACTTAAAATTATCTCAATATTAGTGGCATGTTCAAGTTGAGTGTGAGAGTACTCCATGTTATCACCAAAAGAGATTACCAAAAAAATAATATAGATAAGACAGGAACACATGGATCATCAATTTAATGAAAACATATGGAACATTCCTGGAAAAAATTAACATAATCAAACACTTGTATAGGATATACCTAACCCAAAAGGCTGTAAGAGTTATATCCAATTTTATAACATGCAACTGATGATACCAGATTTTCATGTCAATCATAGATAAGTCACAGGATCCTCAAATATGTTAAAATATATAATCAATCCTTGGAATGGGATATCAATAATTGACCATGAACCAATTCATCTTCTGATTATCCTCAAAAATTCTAAGTGTATTGTTTGCCTTCATTGAAAAAAATAATGGAGATCCCCCATGACATGAAGTAGTTCATATGAAACCAATTTCCTAAAAGTCCTCTAAATAAATTTTACCTTTTATAGTTCAGGTTTGGACATCATATATGGAGGAGTGAACACTGATGTCTCTCTTGTAACAAGATCAATATTAAAATACACATCTCTCTAGAGGTAACCCAAAAAATTCATATGGAATGTCATCAATGAAAAAATCCACCACTATAGTAAAGTCCTTATATGAAGTCCCCTAGACATATAAATATAAACTAGAAACCTGCTGTATGATTCCTGCAACCCCATGATGCCCGAGTAAAACATTTCTCTCCTAAACATCATATTTTCCATTGTGTAGAAAATATCTAACCTCTAGTGATGTTTAACTAACCCTGATGTGGTAATATACAACCATTTACTAAAAGGTTACCATCTAGTCCTTTCAAATAATGTCATCAAATCATGTCCTCTCTATGATGTAGATGTCTCATAATATGTGACGTCGACTATAAAGAACTGGGAACTACATTAACAAACATAAACTAGCTTCCCTAATCCCCAATTGATTTTTAGCATCACAACATCTTCATAAGTAAATATAGAGCTTAATGATCTGAACAATGGAGACATATATAAAAATATGGGAATCCCATGTATCATAATGTGTATAAGGTAAAACTAAGGCAACCAGAACAATAAATATAACTGTAGGGGTTTAGGGATACTACTATTAATGGGTATTCTCCATCAAAAAATTATGACTTGTATCATGGTCTTACGAACCTACCTTTCTACCGTGAGACGATCCACTATACTCTCACTACAAACCTATCATCTGTATACCATGACCACGACCACCACCTTGGCCTGAATGGCCTGGAGAACACTAGTTCCCTTAATGATGAGGAACTGGTGGCCCCTAACTTACACATGGAGACATAAATATCCCATCTCACTAGATTATAGTGAGAATATCCTTAAAAATGATGACGTTGACCAATCTTTCCGCAAGATCGATAGTTAGCTAGGTCTCTCAGGGAATGTGGGGTCATGTACAAAAACTCCCCACACTGGTATCACCTCACCTAGCTACCATAAAATACATCATTGCTACTATTTTCACCATTAAATGATCCCTATGGTGTTTCCAGCAACGAGTCGATGGAGTAACAACCCTAGATACTAAACTGCCCTAGCTCACAGCTCCAAACTCCCTTAGATTGCACTCATTAATCAGAACCTAGTTCACTATAGCTATAACCAATTAAAAGTTGAAAACATTCACCTATGATCAGATTACATACCAGAGACAATCTTCAAAACTCCACCAACGATAACTTGTCACCCCCCAGAATAGGTGTGAACTGCTGATAGTCTGTAAATCGAGGATGGTAATAAATCATTGAAATATTGTCCGGCTTTAAATTCATGAACTGTCAGGATTGGTCAGCCCTCAATGTCTTATGGTAGAATTAATCATTGACGTTCCTTTAAAACTCTTTCCTTTAAAACTATTTCCAATTAATATAAAGGTGACATTAAACCTATGAATCAAAATTACATCATATATTTGTCGAATCACATAGCATGTAAGTTTCAAGATTATAGCACCTCTCATGATGTTTCTCCAAATGATAGATGATAGAATCAATGGAATCCAACTATTTCTCTATAGCCTATGAACATCCATCGTTTGAAAAGGTGGTTGGATGATGCTAATGGAACACCCCTACAAACTCTGCCAATGTCAGGGCAAGATGTGGTGTTCAAGGAATGTTCTGCTTCATCCTCATAAATCCTTCATAGAACATAGCATCACCACCTACTTCTAGTATAACAATTGGTGCCACGAGGATCTGATGGTAATACTTTGTCAATCAATTTAGGTGTTTGATCGTTGCCATGTAAGCATCATACAAACAGAAGACGTCTTCGTGGAATGACTCTGCAAGGTGAAATGTGAACCTCTGTACAAGATTAACGGAACTGAAACTCATAAGTGAATGAATGAAACATGTGAAGGAAAACATTCATGTTTTTCAAAATAAGGTTACACACCATGTAGAAACACTACAGGAAATGTTTCTGTAAGATAGGATTTGAACATAAATAAAATCAATAACAGAATAAACATAGTCATACCTATCAAAAGTATCATAATAATTTTTAATACTCACATTTAGAAAATAATCCAATTTAAAAATACAACATAAAAAATATTTTCTTTTAGAAAACCTAAATGTAATCAATATATAATATGTAATCCTTAGTATATTCAACATGAGATATAGAAAAAAGTATTTTAAATAAATATATAAAGGTAAATGTAGTTATTTTTTTTGATATTAGATAATAATGAACATAATTGTGCCATTTGTTCTAAAAAAATATATGAATTATTTATTAAAAAGTATTCAACATTAAAAAATCCATTATTGATGTGATCCTCCACAATGATGTAGAAAATAATCATATACTATAAATCCTAGGTCAAATATATTTAGATAGGAACTTATTTGGAGTATTTTTAGAGAGCTCATAGAATTGGTTGACACTATGATTAGGAGGAAATCAATGGTTGTGGACTATGATGGAAACACAGAACACTAAACATAACTTGTGAATGAAGATGGATATGAACGAGTGATATAATGATTTAATTTGGAATGCAATGACCCAAAAATAATAACCAATCTAGGATTTAGACTAATCGATAGGATTTTATAAAATGAACTCCTAAAAGTGGAACCATGAGACCAAAAATCCACAAAAACACCACACTATCACTCAAAAACTAATCGAAATTAACAACAAATGAGAGGGGTGATGATAAAAATAATATTTCTTATACTTTAGGATTGGTTTATGTGATAGAAGTACTAGAGGGTAGCATATGACTACCAAGATATCTTGACAGACATGATTAAAATGGATGTTGTTAGGGTTGTTTTTTGGTGAAAAGGAAGGGATTTATGATCTCTTCCATTAATGAGCTGATAATGCGTGTTTTGATAAGTTAAAAGATAATATGCTCTGTTAAAATACCACTTGATATGATCTAAAGCATCACTTATAAAATCTAGCTTTATCAGATATAATGTTTCAGTGATGAAAAATATATGATATTTAGAGCTTTTTATCACTAATAATGATATATCATCATTAGATCTAATAAATATCTAATAAAATATATCTTCATCCACACTAAAATTTTATCATTTATTAAGATAGATTTTTGAGGTCTTATTTTGAATAGGCAATGATTTTTAATTATAATTTTAAAGAAATATATTTTAAAATAAATCTATAACTATTAGAATATTAGTTTAAATGTGTTTATACGAATTTATATATTTAAAAATTATATATTTATTTAATAAAAATTTGAAAATAAAATATAGATATATCAAATATAATAATTAGTTAAATACATTTATTATAAATTTATAATTATTTAAAAGTTTAATTATTTATAAAAAATTCGATAAATAATTTTTAAATTAAATTATGTAAATTAATAATGTATTATAAATATATAAATCTATAATTATATAAATATTGTTAATATAGTAAATTTAAATTTAGAAATGAATAAATTTTTTAATATATTTGTAAACATATTTAAGTGTATATTTTATAATTTTAAATATATTTATATCATTATATATATAATAACAAATATGTATATATACGAATACAAATATTAAAAATATATTCACTATATAAATAAAATAATAATTTTTTTATATTTATAAATATGTCAATTTCCATATATATATATATATCGTTATTGAGATTAATTTAATTATATACTTAAATTTAATATATATAAATATATAAATATAAATATTTTATATATATCCATTCTTTCAATATATTTGTTAAATTGTTTTACTTTTTCAAAATATAATTAATGTTTTTTAATTATTTAATTATTTTTAAAAAATATAAATATATTATTATTGAAAATATATTTTTTATAAATATTTTAAATATAAATTTATAAATAATTAACAATTAAAACAAAGTTGTTATCCATTTGTGAGGACTAAATTAGGATGGATTTGTATGGGTGCATAATTTAGGGATGATTCCATCAGGTGGATGGTTGATTTCAATGGGTGATATGTTTGGGGGTTGGAGTACGAGGTTGATACCTTTGAGTGGTGATGGTGCGACCAGTGGAATATTGGATGGCATGATGCAGATAGAGGACCATTGTGGCAATGTCGATGATACTTATAATCAAATATAAAGGTGAAGGCTTCATTAAGGAACATCTGTTGCCATGGATGACCACATGGAATGGTCTAGCGATTTCAATGGTATGTGGTTTGTGGAGATGGAATGATGCCATTGGCTGTCAGGCGGTGCCTTTGATGGCGGTCAGGTAGACCTGTATACCTTCTATAAGTGCACATACATGTGACATGTATCGGGTTATTTGTTGGGCCTACAATGATGATTCCATGACATCCCTCTAACATGTATAACTACAGGATGATTTTTATTTAATAAAATTAATGGGGACTTCTACTACCATTATTATATATATATATATATAATTTATTTATTTATTTATATATATATTTAAAAATATATACATATATTTAATAAATATATTAAAATTTAAATATAAATATAGTTAATACCTTTATAATTTTATAGTTATTTATGTATGTAATTACTTTTCAATTATTATATAAATACTTTTAAAAAAATTAATTTTTTTTAATTTTAATTAAAAATATATGATTTTATAAAGATATTATATTTGTTAATATAATTCTAAAATTTCATTATTAAACTAAATTAAATACAATAATTTAATGTCCATGTGCATGGTAAAAAAAATGCATTCAGTTTTTATTGGAATTTCAAAAATCAAGGTGACACACATATGATATATGTTAAATTTTTTAAATCCATTGATTGTAGGTACTCCATTAAAATGCCTCTATTAGATATTAAAATACTTTTGGGAATGAGATTTGTAATGGTTTTATGGACATAATAAATGGAAAACATTCATCAATCATGTAATTCTTCTAACTCTTAATAGAATGCACCGCAATTGCGAATGAGAGACACCGGGTTTTATAATTTCTCTAGAGTGTCCTAAGCTATCGGGAATCATTAGATACATTATGATAACCATAAAAGTATACATAACCCAATCACAAACATGATGCATCATAGAAGTCCTAATAGCCATTCCTGGCCTCCAGAGGGATCCACACTAATAAAAAATATTAAATCTAAAAAAAATAAAACTATAATTTCCCTTCCCATATGAACATCAATCAGTCTAGAGTCAAAAATATCACATGAGAATCCAGCTATAAGTTACTCGTAATGAATTTATTGTATTAGATCATCAACCTGAAGAATCATTCAATTGTAAATAATTGTGTGGTTTACCCCATGTAAAAAATATTTTCACCTTCTCATTATCAACTTATATATCATGTACAGTACTATGTTTCAATAGACGATAACTTGAGGAATCATAAAATATCATTTCTATAACATGTGATGGTGTTGATGATTCCTCAATGTTTAAAATAACTACTCTCAAATGATGTCTATTACCCCCTCGGTTTGAGGGTAATCAAGGATACCACCGACAAATAAAACCATGTAAAATTCAAGGTTCATAGAAAAAAATATTCATCAAATCCATATAATCTATATGAGAATTGTTATCCCAAATGGAATTAAAATATACTACAGATATCCATACATACACTTCATGGATAAATTATAAATTATAGATTCATTAATTCTAATATGGTGATATGAAATGAGTGATCAATCATAGGGAACCACATATCCCATTTAAACTAACCTAATAGATAATCAAACTATGGAAAAAAATATATTTTCATTAGCATAAAACAGTGGGGTTTAAAGGAATCAACACATACTATATGTCTCCAATCAACATTAATTTAAAAGTGAATATCCACAACCCAAGCTAAAATACACCTCCATATAATCAATTTCTCTATCAAATAATATAATATAGTTTTTTGCACATTTAATTTTGTAGGATGAATACGATAAAAAGTAATAAGCATGAACTGTGTTCTCAAAATTTATTCAATAATAAATTTATTCATACTGATGGCATACATACAATGATTGAATTAAATAATTAATGAATTCCAATTAAAATTTTAGGGAGATTATTTATCAAATAATAATAATCCATGCCGAAATCAAACACTGATACTACTCTACAACTCCTTAGAAGAGGTGTCCCATATGAATATGAACTCCTATCATATTTTCCATGAATATCACCACTCACCCCATTGGATGAAATAATAAAATCCCAATAAATTTAATATCACGTTTTTTCATTCTATGAAATAAAAAAATCCATAAATTTTTTTACATTTTATGTATTCATGTCTAGAAATAACAAAAAATAAATTTCTTAATAATATCTAATTGAAGAAAATAATAAGAAAGACATTAATGTCCCTTCTATCTCATCATTCCATGGGTGTTGTAATATACATCCCACACAAAAATGTCTATAGAAATATTTTAAAAACTTCTCACATGAGTCTATATAAATGAATGAGATTCAATAATATCAAATAAAGGAGTAACTAAAGATAAAAATATTGTGGTGGTACCTCTTACAATCTCGGGACCAATATCAATTTTCATTTCTAGTCAATTCCACCAATTGATGATGTCTAGTAACAAATTCATGTCACTATAACTCTATTATTCAAGAGGCATTTAATTTTAGAATGAAAATTTATTTAATTATGATCACATTCCCATATGTAGATAAAAATTGATATGGAATAATTTCTATAGATTTCATAATCAACCATAAGAACTATAGATATTTAAGGCCACAGTAAAGAACCATTTTGAATTAACATCAATTACAAATTGAAAGAATGTCAAAGGAACACTTTTTGGAACAAAATATCATCTATAAAAAATATATTATCTGTAACCACCACAAGACACATAAAAATTATGCATTTATCTGAACGAATTTAATGAACTACAATTAGTGAAAATGGATCACATGTAATACCAGAATTACTATCTAGGTGAAGATCAAATATCCACACTATATTATCAACTACATCAAAATAAATTATCTTAATAATAAAAAAATTTCAATGAATATCATGTTGAATAAAGTTATTAAATTTTCATTGTTTAATTTTATCATTGGATTAATCATTCAAAAAAACTATATAGTCTCTGAAATGAGGTCCTCACACAATGTCATGGTGTTTTCCACATGGTGGAGGTTTAGAATCCAAATTAACATAAAAATACTATCAAAGGTATATGTAATATATCAGTGAAATAAAAAATATTTTAATTCTACACTAATAACTATGGATTCTTCCTCATCACCTAAAAATCCCAGCATTATCCTTTTAGGTCAACGTCCATGATGGTACCATATTTATCATTATTGGAATCCATATTTTTAATAAACTACAAAATCGAGTAAATATATTTTAACCAATCTTCATCAACTTGTGAATTAGTGTAAAAATGTAATGATAATGATTTTCAATATTTAATTTTTTAGCATTATATCTATATTCATCTCTTTTAGGATCCACTACTAGATCCTAAAATGGAATTGATGCAGTTTGAAGTCCAAATGCATTAATAAATGCATTATAATCTCAAGGAAATTCTTTTCATCATGGGGATTATATTGATGGGGTTCAACAACATAGCATTCCTGTGGAATATTAATACACAACCATAAGGAATGGATGATGTAAAACATAAGTAGACAACACTGAAATCATAATTAAGCATACAAACACTTAAAATACGAAAAATATATTTATGAATATCAATTCCATCAAATAGAGTTAATTAATTATATTTTTCATGATTCTTATATCAGAAGTAGTGAATATATTAGAAATAAAATAAAATTAGTCCTGATTAAAACATTTCCCAACAACCCGATGTTATATTTGACGCATTATAGTGAGTGTGCGATAGAAACTTCCTCCTCAATTCATGTTATTTCCAAATATTACTATGGCTTACATACCATGAAATGATATATATATATATATAAAGGTGGAATCATTCTATCAGTCGGAGTAAGAATATCAAGAGGGGGGAATTGTGGTAGTATAGAAATTTCAATTAAATGGTTTATTTTAACTATTCCCCCAATTGAAAACCAAATAGGCTAGTTACTCAGAGTAGTGAATTTATTATGGTTTGATTATAAAACTAATTTCATATAATATTGATAATTTCTTAGTTTTAACAATAAGAGATATTTAAATAACATTTGAATCTAATATAATAAGACAAAACAGTTATAAATACAATATAATACAAAATATTAAAGTGAAATACAATTTTTTAAAGTATAGGTAAAAACATAAATAAATAAATTTTAAAAAATATAAGATAAATAACCATAGGATCGGTATCAAGTTGAGAAATAAAATTATCCACTTGCTGATCACCTTCCACCAAGAAATCATTATTGATAATGGTTCTGATCAATAACTTCGATCAGGTATTACAAAACTGTACATAGACTGTCCAATCTTGAAGAGATATACCATGTATCTACATGGGAACAAAGAGAATCTGGTCATACATGACCTCTTCCATAGTTATTCATGGGATAAACATGTGTGAAATGAAAATTTTGTTAGGATATATAGAATCCTATTGTTTAGTTTAAGTGAGAGTGTGTGTTTTACAGACAAAAGCACTGACTTCTTGAAAATGAAATTAAAAGGAACACCACATATAAATAATTATTAAATAGGGATTATAAGTCACTTGGTGTTGTGTAGATCATCTATGGACTCTTTGATGTATTAGAGCTGAATCTCGAGTCGTCTTCTAAAAGTTGAGACTAAAAAAGAGTTTCATTGAACACTATGTTCTGTCTTCCCAAAATATGAGTTAGTATTCTCCACAGTTTTAGTAGAATGTTGTAATGATTTTGGAACATTTATGACCAACAATTCTCATGTTCACGTCACATAGTATTGAATTGTTTCTCATGTGCTCTTCCTTTCTGTATGTTTCTCTAGTGGGTCTGCTACTTTGTCTACTAAAATCTTCTTGTATTCATATTTCATTTGATTCTGATGTGTACCTAATTCTTCTTGAGTCCTTTAATTTTACACTCTTATGGCATGACAATAAGAATTATTTGTGTGATGTTTTGTACATCATACATTTGACTTCATCATTTATGATGTCTTAAAAAAGAAATAAATTAATTAGTCGCATTAAAAAATGAAAAATATGATTGTTAGATGTAATATTAAAAACAAGTGATTTTAAAAAATCTATTGGTGAGTCCTCTATTTGTATATCCTAATGTATGTTACTTCTTCAATCAGTGTTTCATTCTCTCAGTCATTCCATCCATCAATGAATCATTTTAATAGATGGTGAGTCCTTGAATCTGTAGAACCATGCACTAGTAGGAACTTTCATTTATGGGTCCTTGCATCGGTAGGTCCTTGTGATGGCAGGTCCTTGCATCGATAGGTCCATGCGTTGATAGTTCAATTCGTTTGGTGGGTCCTTGCATCAGTAGGTCCTCGCATCAGTAGGCAAGTTGAACTATCAGTGACTCATCTGAACTACCAGTGTCTCATATCAAATGTCAGTGTCAGTAAATCACACTTAGAAAATATTTCTTCTTGGACTGTCTTACAAAATAAATATTATAATAATGTTTTAATCTTGTATTTGATCATATATATGTCACGACCCGTCCTCGGGGCCCGTTTCATGACTACCCCAAGTCCGCCTTGTAGAGGCTATGTAATGGCCCGGACCTCTCCGGTCCATTACTTTGTGAAATGTTCGTGTTGGAGGTGTTCTGGGAGGTCAAGAGGACTTATCCCCCACACTTTGCCAATTTTCCAGTTCTGTGAACAGTGTTTCCAGTTTTATGAACAGTAACATATCGGTAGCACAGATCAGTAGCACAGATCGGTAGCACAGATCAGTTGCAGAGATCGGTAGCACAGATCAGTAGCACAGATTGGTAGCACAGATCCGTAGCACAGATCGGTAGCACAGATCGGTAGCACAGATCGGTAGGACAGATCAGTAGCACAGATCAGTAGCACAGATCAGTAGCACTGATTGGTAGCACAGATCGGTAGCACAGATCTGTAGCACAGATCAGTAGCACAGATCCGTAGGACAAATCAGTAGCACATATCGGTAGGACAGATCAGTAGCACAGATCAGTAGCACAGATCGGTAGCACAGATCAGTAGCACAGATCGGTAGGACAGATCAGTAGCAGAGATCGGTAACACAGATCAGTAGCACAGATCAGTAGCACAGATCGGTAGCGCAGATCAGTAGCACAGATCGGTAGCACAGATCGGTAGCACAGATCAGTAGCACAGATCGGTAGGACAGATCAGTAGCACAGATCGGTAGCACAGATCAGTAGCACAGATCGGTAGGACAGATCAGTAGCACAGATCGGTAGCACAGATCAGTAGAACAGATTGGTAGCACAGATCAGTAGCACAGATCAGTAGCACAGATCGGTAGCACAGATCGGTAGCAAAGATCGGTAGCACAGATCGGTAGGTGTACAGTAACGGTAGGTGAACAATTTTTCCAGACTCCTACAGTTTTTGCCTCTTTTGACGTTTCCTTTGACGTAAAAAGCATTTAAATCCTTATGTTAAGGGCTCTTAAGGCCGTTTAAAATGCCATAAATCCTATATTAATTATTCCTAAGGCTTGGAATGTTTTACTTGTTCAAACCGCGTGGGTTAATGCGATCCGTTTTTAATGGAGAATTAACCGGATCTTAAACCGTCGCCCCATTTAATCTTAAAAAGGGACGAGATATCATTCTCCCTTGTTCTTTCCATTTGTTCTCAACTATGTGGCACTAGAACCTTTCAATCCTTCCCGTAGGAGTTTCACAATCAACCTTTACTCGTAGGATCAGTTTCGCTCTGTTGGATGCAACCGAGCCGTGTCGATCAATCTTCGATATAAGCATCCTCCGGTGGATGCAGTTTTCACGAGGGGAGGATCTTGACCTGTTGTGTGGATAAAGGACGTCAAGAACTCTTCAAGGTAGGGGATTCATGGATTCTCTATTTGTTTATGTGCAATCGTAGAATTAGCATGATTTATTCCTTTGGATCACAATGAAATTGACCTAATTAAATACTTGAACTGGATTAAAAGAATTGGTTGAATCACATGTTGATTCTTTATACCGTGATAACGGTTTGCCTCATGTTTTCCTAGATATAGTGATATCTATGTTCTCTTTGATTTTTTGTTCGTTGATGATTACAATTGATAACGAACATAAAGCCGGAATTAATTGTTAATTAATTGGCTAAAGATAAAGAGCCATGTAAATTAATCTGGTTATTACCGTTGTTGTAGTTCTAATTTGAGGATAATCAAATTAGGGAAGTAAGCATGTTTTTTTAATTGTGATATCTTACTGATTAGGTATCCATGATTGGAACCTACGAATAACAAATCTGTTAATTCAATATGGATTAGAGAACAGATTATGTGGGAATTTCTAAAAGGGTTCTGAGTTACCCTCTTGTTTGTTAAAGGGTCAATATCCCATGTTGTGATGTTTGTTTTCCTGCTGCTTGTGATTTGATGTGAGCCTGGATGGCTGTTGTGATATGTGGAGGCATGGAGGCCTTGTTGTTATGGCAGCAGATGACGCCTAGAGTGGCGAGATGCATCAGTTTATGCATGTGGGTGTCGGGGAGGACACCAGGGGTGATGGAATGGGATGGATGTGGTTGCTGGTTACCAACGGTTTTCTTGAATGTTAATCTGCTTTGCTTTTCCCCACTGCTCAAGGCAGCTGGTCTTGCTACCCTTCTTCCGAAGGAGGCGAAGACGCGCGGGGTATGCCACGTGCTTTCCGTGTTTAGCCTCTCGAGGGAGAATGGGTATATGCTCTTTCTATAGGCGGCAAAGACATGACAGATAGTATATTTATTCACCGTGTTGATCCTCCTTTGTGTTTATAAGCATAAGATGCTTTTCTAGAATGCCTGGGAATGTGGAAAAGTAATTCTGTAATGAATGTTTGATTAAATGGTGAAAATCCACGGGGATGGAGATGCTGGAATTTAAAGGTGATGTGAATCTTAAAAAGGAGCAGTTGTTTTGAATGTGATGCCATTTCATTTTAATGTGGAATTGTTCATTCTTAATTAATGTTTAAAGAATTAATTAATGTACAATGGAACTGATAAATGAGAATGGAGTAATCTAATAAACCTCTTCAATTGGTTGTGTGCTTATAGGATACCTAGTCTTGGAAGTAACAGCCTGGAGTCTGATAGACGTTAGCTGTAGTTGTATCTAAGACTAGGTAATGCCCATAGTGTGGATGTGAGTTACATATATATTCTTCACTTATTGTGTTTCTATATGCTACTCCACCCTGTCGGTAAGGGAAACTGACACCCCGGGGATTCTGAGCCCTGGGGGGGGGGTGTTTTCCCCAACATTCTGATGGGAGGTTGAAAGGATGACTACCCCCTTTGGCCCCGCTCTCTTCTCTTGGTAGATACTTGTGCCATGAGGCACAGTGGTTAGTTACCCCATATATGTGTGTAGAGGGTTGTAATGTCTTGTGGTTATTCACACACATATATTCTGGATATAGTATCCTACGGACTACTATAGGTGTAACGTGTATAGGCTATGATGGCTTGAGGATCCTTACTCGGCGTATGGGTTGTAATGGCTTGAGGTATTATACCCGACGTATGATACACGTTATGCGAGCTGTGGTGGCTCCCGGAAACTACCTAGTTACATTGGTTGTGAGGATGGTGTGGTGCTTAGCCCAGGTGTCTGTGGGCAAGCCTATGTGGTGCACGAGGTGCAGATTGTGGAGCTTAGCCAAGGTGTCTGCGGGCAAGCCTTGGAGAGAGATGCACAGGACGTATGTCGTTGGGGCAAAGCGGAAAACCAGTGTGGAAGTAGTAGCGGGTTACCCTTGATATTCTTTACTATATGCTATATTCTTGTATGCGTTACCTGGTGAGAGTAGCCATGGTGAGGTTGGGAACATAGTATACTTGTTTAGATAACGAGTTAGTTTCACTTGTTGTTCACTGGGCTTTAGCATGCTTTATTTACTTTTGCACGAGAGTCTTGGGGAGGATCCTACTGAGGATATTGTTATACTCACCCTATGTACATATAAACTATTTTTCAGGTCACTTGGAACAGTTTGGAGATCAAACTGATTACTACTAGCTTGCGGTTGGAGGAGGAGCTGTTCGGGCTTGTGGTCGCTGTCGTTTTACTTTCTTTTGGGTACTTTTAGTTTCCCCTTTCAGTTGTAGTACTTTTTCATGACATTCCATATATGTACTTGGGTTTCTTTTATATTTCAGTTCTGAGTTGGAGTTGGTTGGAGTCTATTCTATCTCTCTCTTCTGCATGTGTTCTCTTAGAGGGTAATGCTTCCCATTTGTATGTTGTTATACCCTCGGTGCTAGTCGCCAACCCGGGGCTTACTGGAGGAGGGACTCGGGGGTCACTATCTCCCTTTTCACATTGCCGGCCCAAGAGGGGTACACTTTGTGGGGAGGGGGTCGTGACAGAGTGGTATCAGAGGTCTGGTTGAGGGACAGGATGGAGTTTGGAGTTAGGCACAGATGAGGATGCATGGGATGGTAGGGCAACAATGTCATTCATGTTTAGCAAGTGGGGTAAACACTGGAGACCGGCAGAGACATAGGCCTTCAGGGCCCCCTATGATCTATTGCACGGACCTTTAAGTTTACAATGGATACTAAACAAAGTGATACTTGTTGCAGGGTAGAGACCTAGGAAAGGATCATGCATCATTATTCTTTGCGCTTGTGTTTGAATGGGTAGACCTTGGGATGGGTAACCTAAAATTAATAAAATAAAACAATTAACTAATTAATGTTGAGTCTTCCATATTCCAGGCTTAGGAGCTCTAGCAGTTGTTATTTTACAGGTATGGCTCCAGGTCGACGTCCTCGTCAGGTGTGCGCAGAAGATGCCCAGCATGCTGTTCCAGCAGATCGCCGCCGGGTAGAGGTTGACGACGATGAAACTTGGAGGAAGACACTCCAAGAGTTTCAGCGCCAGAGTCTACAGAAGTACGAGGGCTCCGTTTCAGATGCAGTCACAGAAGTCTGGTTGGAGGAGGTCGAGATAGGCTTCAGTTAGATTCGTGCTCGGAAGGAACACTGGGTGTCCTTGGTTGTGACGATGTTGCGTGGAGCAGCGAGACAGTGGTGGTTCTTGTTCCTCGGGGATCGTGAGGAGTCAGCGATCTCATGGGAGGAGTTTCGAGACAGGTTTAGAGTCGAGTTTCTTTCATCGACTGTGAAGGCGTCCAGTCGCCAGGAGCTTCTTACCCTTCGACAGGGGAGCTCCAGTGTTCCGGAGTTTGGAATCCGTTTCAGGAACCTTCTACGATATGCTTCAGACCTGTTACCAGATGCTGAGGCTAGGGAGAGGCATTTCGAGGATGCTTTGCGTCCAGAGATCCAGCGCCAGGTCAACCCATTTATGATGAAGACATATCTTGAGGTGCTGGTGAGGGCAGAGGTTGTTGAGAGAACTTTGGATAGGACCGGATCATCACGAGAGGGGAATCGTCATGATTCCTCACGAAGCAGAGCTGTGGTCCGGGGTTCCCTGTTTTCAGGGCAGAAGAGTTTTCGTTCACCTGGGGGTAGGTCCCAGCCCTTCCCATCTCGTTTCTCCAGAGGCAGCAACTCTCAGGATTATGCAAAGGGATCAAGCGCTTGTTTTTCTTGTGGTGGTCGTGGTCATCAGCAGCGGGAGTGCCCAAATTTTCAGAGCAGTCATCGTGCACCAGGCGCTCCACTCCAGGTTCCTCCGTTGAGGCAGTTCCAGCCGAGGCAACAACAGCAGGTGGCAACAGCTTTAGATCACCAGATGGTAGATGGAGCAGGCAGAGGACAGCCCCATGACACTCCCCGTCCTCAGAGAGCAGAGCGTGGCCGTGGTGGTGGTCGTCATCAGGGTCAGAGAGGCCGTGGAGGTGGTCATGGTCAGCTTCATGCTCTAGCGTTGCCAGCCCCAGGCGAGCCAGACGTCGTCTGAGGCACCCTTTGCTTGTTTTCTACCTTGGTATATGCCTTGTTTGATTCAGGAGCGACACACTCCTTTATATCCCATACTCTTGTCCACGCTTTGGGACTTTAGGTAGAGAGGCTTCCAGTGCCCTTGTCATTGACTACACCAGTTGGAGGTCGAGCTAGCTTGTTTGAAGTATATAGAGACTGTGAGCTAGTTTTGGGCCAACACTGCTCATGGGAAGATTTCCTATGTTTGCGAATACAACCATATGATGTCATTCTTGGCATGGATTGGTTGTATTCGGTGCAGGCTGTTGTGGATTGCTACAGGAAGAAGGTCATTTTCTTTGATGAAGATGGAGAGAAAGTGGTGTTTGTTGGTGATATAGATCCTCGGATGAGTCATAGACGAGTTTCATCCTTATCATCCATGATGGCTGGGATGATGCTGAGTTCTTCAGAGGTTCAACAAATGGCATTTCCTAGGGTCGTAGAAGAGTACCCTGATGTCTTTCCAGAAGAGGTTGTATCCTTACCCCCTCGACGAGAGATCGAGTTTGGGATCGAGCTACAGCTAGGAGCATCTCCTATCTCTATGTCTCCATATTGGATGGCCCCTTCTGAGATACGAGAGCTACGTATACAGCTCGATGGTCTGTTGTAGTGTGGTTTTGTTTGGACAAGTGTGTCACCTTGGGGTGCACCAATTTTGTTTGTGAAAAAGGCTGATGGCAGTTTGCGGTTGTGCGTCGATTATCGTCGCTTAAACAAAGTGATAATAAAGAACCGCTATCCTCTCCCTCGGATTGATGACCTATTCGATCAACTGAAGGGTGCAAGTTGGTTTTCAAAGATCGACTTGCGATCAGGATATCATCAGATGCATGTAAAGGATGAGGATATCCCGAAGACTGCTTTCCGCTATCGTCATGGGCATTATGAGTTTGTTGTAATGCCATTCGGCGTGACAAATGCTCCAGCTGTTTTCATGGGGTTGATGAATGTTGTGTTCCATGAATTCTTGGACAAGTTTGTTGTGGTTTTCATCGACGACATCCTTGTATACTCCACATCTGAAGAGGAGCATGCAGAGCATCTACGAGCCGTTTTGGGAGTTCTTTTCCAACATCGGTTGTTTGGGAAGTTGTCCAAGTGTGAGTTCTGGGCTCGAGAAGTTCGTTTCTTGGGACATGTTGTGTCCCAACAGGGAGTAGTTGTGGATCCTTCTAAGGTAGAAGCAGTGGTGTCTTGGCCAGCCCCCAAGACCGTGTCAGAGGTGTGAAGTTTCCTTGGTCTCGCAGGCTATTTCAGGAGGTTTGTGGCTAATTTCTCCTGAGTTGCGACTCCTCTGACAGCTTTGACCTGGAAGGATCAAGCGTTCTTATGGACTGATCAGTGTCAGAAAGCTTTCGAGTATCTAAAGGAGAAGTTGGTAAGTGCTCCAGTCCTTTGTCTTCCAGTGGAGGGAGTCCGGTTTGATGTTTTCTGTGATGCTTCACATCTGGGGCTAGGCTGTGTTCTCATGCAGCAGAGGTCCGTTGTTTCTTATGGGTCTCGGCAGTTGCTTCCCCATGAACGCAACTATGCCACCCATGATCTTGAGTTGGCAGCCGTGGTGTTTGCTCTGAAGTTGTGGAGACATTAACTCCTTGGTGAGAACTTTGTGGTTTTCACCCATCATAAGAGTCTGAGGTATG
Source organism: Viscum album (assembly GCA_963277665.1). Taxonomy (NCBI): domain Eukaryota; kingdom Viridiplantae; phylum Streptophyta; class Magnoliopsida; order Santalales; family Viscaceae; genus Viscum; species Viscum album. The sequence goes on along the minus strand of OY728152.1, from coordinate 1,317,730,632 downwards.
TTTTCTCCCAACATGACTTGAACTTGAGGCAGCGTCGGTGGATGGAGTTCGTGCAGGAATACGACTTTGAAATATCGTATACACCTGGAAAAGGGAACTTTTTAGCTGATGTACTAAGCCGAAAGTCACATAATGATGTTGTGCGTGAATCTGGTGATTCCTGGAGAGTGATGGAAGAGCTATCAGCTTTGCATCTTGATATGGGAGAATTTGGGGGAAGAGGTTGTCTTTTACAGATGACGGTGCAGTCATCCCTGATGCAGAAGGTGGAAGAGTCTCAGTTGGGTGATCTATAGGTGGAAGCTTGGAGAGACAGAGTTGTTTGTGGGGAGGCCCCTGATGGTTGGTCGGAGGATGAACAACACCGAGTGTTGTATCATGGCAGGCTTTTTGTTCCCTTGGCGATGCGCGAGACGGTTCTTCAAGAGTTCCATAGTTCACCCTTGGCAGTACATCCTGGTGTGACGAAGATGTACCGATCCTTGAGGAGTCAGTTTTGGTGGCCTGGGCTGAAGCGTACAGTTGAAGAATCTGTGTCTCGATGTTTAGTCTGCCAGAAGGTGAAGGTCGAACACCGTGTTCCTGGTGGTCTTCTCCAGCACTTAGAGATTCCTCAGTGGAAGTGGGGGGACATATCAATGGACTTTGTTATAGGTTTACCTCGAGCTCCAGGATGACATGATGCTATATGGGTGGTAGTGGATCGTTTAACTAAATCGGCCCACTTCATAGCAATCAAGGAGTTGAGATCAGTGGAGGTTTTGTCGAGGAAGTATATGAAGGAGGTGGTGAGGCTTAACAGAGATCCTAAGACGATCATTTCTGATCGAAATCCTCGTTTTACCTCTAGGGTGTGGAGAGGTCTCCAGCATGCTTTTGGCTCTCAACTATGCCTTAGCACTTCTTTTCATCCTCAAACGGATGGTCAGATAGAGCGAACAATCCAGACTCTTGAAGACATGTTGCGCTCTTGTGTTTTTGATTTTGGAGGTTCATGGACGAAACACTTACCATTGGTAGAGTTCGCATACAATAATAGTTTTCACTCTACCATCGGCATGGCGCCGTTTGAAGCCTTGTATGGCCGACCATCCCGTTCTCCGTTATGCTGGACTGGGGTCGGGGAGTCAGCAATTCCCGGACTAGAACTATTGCAGAATACAACAGAGATGGTTCAGGTGATTCGTGAGAGGATGAAGACAGCACACGATCGTCAGAAATCATATGCTGATCAAAGAAGGAGATTGTTAGAGTTTAATGTTGGGGATCATGTGTTTCTGAAGGTGACTCCCCGTCGTGGGAAGCGAAGGTTTGGTCGCGGAAGTAAGCTTTCTCCCCGTTTTATTGGCCCTTTCGAGGTGTTAGCTCGTGTTGGAGCTGTGGCATATCCAGTAGCACTTCCCCCTCAGATGATTTGGATACATGATGTTTTCCATGTATCACAGCTCCGTCGTTATCTTTATGATGAATCTCATGTTATTGATTGGGTAGAGATCAATATTGATGATGATGCAACCTTCGAGGAGCGACCTGTGGAGATCCAAGAACACAAGGAGCAGGTGTTGTGTGGGCATTCTATCCCCTTAGTTCGTGTCTTGTGGCGACATGGTGGCATGGAGGAGACTACCTGGGAGCGTGAGTCACAGATGCGTGCTCAGTACCCAGAGTTGTTTAATGTTTAACTCCTTTCATGTAATGATGATTCCTCTCTGGTTAGATCTTTCATGTTTTATTTATGTACCTTTGATGTGATGTTGTGAATGAATTATTTGGGTATGGATTGTTTTTTACCGGATGTCAGAGTTTTGTTCCAGCTTTTGAACAACTCATGGTGGTTTTCCCCTGAGAGGTATCTTATGGGGTGGTCGTTCGGACCACTCTTTTCTTCTGGGTTGTTTTTTAATTCTCGAGGACGAGAATGTTTTGAGAGGTATCTAATGTAATGGCCCGGACCTCTCCGGTCCATTAATTTGTGAAATGTTCGTGTTGGAGGTGTTCTGGGAGGTCAAGAGGACTTATCCCCAACACTTTGCCAATTTTCCAGTTCAGTGAACAATGTTTCCAGTTTTAGGAACAGTAACAGATCGGTAGCACAGATCAGTAGCACAGATCGGTAGCACAGATCGGTAGCACAGATAGGTAGCACAGATCGGTAGCACAGATCGGTAGCACAGATCGGTAGCACAGATCGGTAGGAAAGATCAGTAGCACAGATTCGTAGCACAGATCGGTAGCACAGATCCGTAGCACAGATCGGTAGCACAGATCAGTAGGACATATCAGTAGCACAGATCGGTAGGACAGATCAGTAGCACAGATTGGTAGCACAGATCGGTAGCACAGATCAGTAGCATAGATTGGTAGGACAGATCATTAACACAGATCGGTAGCACAGATCAGTAGCACAGATCGGTAGCACAGATCAGTAGCACAGATCGGTAGCACAGATCGGTAGCACAGATCGGTAGCATAGATCGGTAGGACAGATTAGTAGCACAGATCGGTAGCACAGATCAGTAGCACAGATCGGTAGAACAGATCAGTAGCACAGATTGGTAGCACATGATCAGTACAACAGATCAGTAGCACAAATCACTAGCACAGATCAGTAGCACAGATCGGTAGTACAGATCGGTAGCACAGATCGGTAGGACAGATCAGTAGCACAGATCAATAGCACAGATCGGTAGCACAGATCCGTAGCACAGATCGGAAGCACAGATCAATAGGACAAATCAGTAGCACAGATCGGTAGGATAGATCAGTAACACAGATTGGTAGCACAGATCGGTAGCACAGATCAGTAGCAGAGATCGGTAGGACAGATCAGTAGCACAGATCGGTAGCACAGATCAGTAGCACAGATCGGTAGCACAGATCAGTAGCACAGATCGGTAGAACAGATCGGTAGCACAGATCAGTAGCACAGATCGGTAGCACAGATCGGTAGCACAGATCGGTAGGACAGATTAGTAGCACAGATCGGTAGCACAGATCAGTAGCACAGATTGGTAGGACAGATCAGTAGCACAGATTGGTAGCACAGATCAGTAGCACAGATCGGTATCACAGATCACTAGCACAGATCAGTAGCACAGATCGGTAGCACAGATCGGTAGCAGAGATCGGTAGCACAGATCGGTAGATGTATAGTAACGGTAGGTGAACAGTGTTTCCAGACTCCTACAGTTTTTGCCTCTTTTGACATTTCCTTTGACGTAAAAAGCATTTAAAGCCTTATTTTAAGGGCTCTTAAGGTCGTTTAAAATGCCATAAATCCTATATTAATTATTCATAAGGCTTGGAATGTTTTACTTGGTCAAACCGCGTGGGTTAATGTGATCCGTTTTTAATGGAGAATTAACCGGATCTTAAACCGTCACCCCATTTAATCTTAAAAAGGGACGAGATATCATTCTCCCTTGTTCTTTCCCTTTGTTCTCAACTAAGAGGCACTAGAAACTTTCAATCCTTTCCGTAGGAGTTTCACAATCAACCTTTACTCCTAGGATCAGTTCCGCTCTGTTGGATGCAACCGAGCCGTGTCGATCAATCTTCGATATAAGCATCCTCCGATGGATGCAGTTGTCACGAGGGGAGGATCGTGACCTGTTGTGTGGATAACGGACGTCAAGAACTCTTAGAGGTAGGGGATTCATGGCTTCTCTAATTGTTTATGTGCAATCGTAGAATTAGCATGATTTATTCCTTTGGACTACAATTAAATTGACCTAATTAAATACTTGAACCGGATTAAAAGAATTGGTTGAATCGCATGTTGTTTCTTTATACCGTGATAACGGTTTGCCTCATGTTTTCCTAGATATAGTGATATCTATGTTCTCTTTAATTTGTTGTTCGTTCATGATTACAATTGATAACGAACATAAAGCCGGAATTAATTGTTAATTAATTGGCTAAAGATAAAGAGGCATGTAAATTAATCTGGTTATTGCTGTTGTTGTAGTTCTAATTTGAGGATAATCAAATTAGGGAAGTAAGCATGTTTGTTTAATTGTGATAGCTTACTGATTAGGTATCCATGATTGGAACCTACGAATAACAAATCTGTTAATTCAATATGGATTAGGGAACAGATTATGTCGGAATTTCTAAAAGAGTTCTGAGTTACCCTCTTGTTTGTTAAAGGGTCAAGAGCCCATGTTGTGATGTTTGTTTTCCTACTGCTTGTGATTTGATGTGAGCCTGGATGGCTGTTGTGATATGTGGAGGCATGGAGGCCTTGTGGTTATGGTAGCAGATGACGCCTAGAGTGGCGAGATGCATCAGTTTATGCATGTGGGTGTCGGGGAGGACACCAGGGGTGATGGAATGGGATGGATGTGGTTTCCGGTTACCTACCGTTTTCTTGAATGTTAATCTTCTTTGCTTTTCCCCACTGCTCAAGGCAGCTGGTCTTGCTACCCTTCTTCCGAAGGAGGCGAAGACGCGCGGGGTATGCCACGTGCTTTCTGTGTTTAGCCTCTCGAGGGAGAATGGGTATATGCTCTTTCTATAGGCGGAAAAGGCACGACGGATAGTATATTTATTCACCGTGTTGAGCCTCCTTTGTGTATAGAAGCATATGATGCTTTTCTAGAATGCCTGGGAATGTGGAAAAGTAATTCTGTAATGAATGTTTGATTAAATGGTGAAAATCCACGGGGATGGAGATGCTGGAATTTAAAGGTGATGTGAATCTTAAAAAGGAGCAGTTGTTTTGAATGTGATGCCATTTCTGTTTAATGTGGAATTGTTCATTCTTAATTAATGTTTAAAGAATTAATTAATGTACAGTGGAAATGATAAATGAGAATGGAGTATTCTAATAAATCTCTTCAATTGGTTTTGTGCTTATAGGATACCTAGTCTTTGAAGTAACAGCCTGGAGTCTGAGAGACGTTAGCTGTAGTTGTATCTAAGACTAGGTAATGCCCATAGTGTGGATCTGAGTTACTTATATATTCTGTACTTTTTGTGTTTCTATACGCTACTCCACCCTGTCGGTAAGGGCAACTGACACCCCGGGGATTCTGAGCCCTGGGGGGGGGGGTGTTTTCCCAAACATTCTGATGGGAGGTTGAATGGCTGACTACCCCCTTTGGCCCCACTCACTTCTCTTGGTAGATACATGTGCCATGAGGCACAGCGGTTAGATAACCCATATATGTGTGTAGAGGGCTGTAATGGCTTGTGGTTATTCACACACATATATTCTGGATATAGTATCCTACGGACTACTATAGGTGTAACGTGTATAGGCTATGATGGCTTGAGGATCCTTACTCGGTGCATGGGCTGTAATGGCTTGAGGTATTATACCCGACGTATGATACACGTTATGCGAGCTGTGGTGGCTCCCGGAAACTACCTGGTTACTTTGGTTGTGAGGATGGTGTGGTGCTTAGCCCAGGTGTCTGCGGGCAAGCCTATGTGGTGCACGAGGTGCAGATTGTGGAGCTTAGCCACGGTGTCTGCGGGCAAGCCTTAGAGAGAGATGCACAGGACATATGTCGTTGGGGCAAAGCGGCAAACCAGTGGGGAAGTAGTAGCGGGGTGCCCTTGATATTCAACTACTATATGCTATATTCTTGTATGCGTTACTTGGTGAGAGTAGCCATGGTGAGGTTGGGAACATAGTATACCTGTTTAGATAACGAGTTAGTTTCACTTGTTGTTCACTAGGCTTTAGCATGCTTTCTTTACTTTTGCACGAGAGTCTTGGGGAGGATCCTACTGAGTATACTGTTATACTCACCCTATGTACATATAAACTGTTTTTCAGGTCACTTGGAGCAGTTTGGAGATCAAGCTGATTACTACTAGCTTGCGGTTGGAGGAGGAGCTGTTCGGGCTTGTGGTCGCTGTCGTTTTACTTTCTTTTGGGTACTTTTAGTTTCCCCTTTCAGTTGTAGTACTTTAGCATGACATTCCATATATGTACTTGGGTTTCTTTTATATTTCAGTTCTGAGTTGGAGTTGGTTGGAGTCTATTCTATCTCTCTCTTCTGCATGTGTTCTCTTAGAGGGTAATGCCTCCAATTTGTATGTTTTTATACCCTCGGTGCTAGTCGCCAACCCGGGGCCTACTGGAGGCAGGACTCGGGAGTCACTATCTCCCTTTTCACATTGCCGGCCCAGGAGGGGTACACTTTGTGGGGAGGGGGTCGTGACAGGCTAGGTGCTGGCGACTACCACCAAAGGCGTAAATCCCGATAAGTGGGATGAAAATTCTTTTATAAAAGTAAACAAAACACCACAGAGTACAAGCGGAAGTAAAACACTAAGTAATAAGAGATGTGCTGAAAGGTAAATGGTCCATAATACAATCCCAAATGAATGTACAACTACAACTAAACAATTTTCAATAGAAAAAAAACAACAGCTGGAAGAACGGAAGCGGCTCCTGGGTCGTCCTCCTCGCATCCTACCTGAAGTGTAGGTACAGATGGTGCAGCTTTTGGATCTTCCACCAAGGTTACTAACTGAAGGGTAGGTACAGATAGCCTCCACAACACTCTTGCCCGTCAACCTCCTCCGTGTGTCGTCTCGTCACAATGTCCACCTCCGGATACTGACTCTTCGTGTGGTCCACCTCCGGGTATCGTCCAGTCCTCAAACATTGGCCCTCTGTCAGCATTGTTCGTCGTCTGCAACCAACACAGCAAGGTGCGGGCATAGCCCGTGCAGGGGTGAGTATAACGATACTCAGTAGGGACCTCGAGACCCTCAAGGTGTCACTAAAACCAACATGGATAACCACAAGGAAGATCTCAACAAATAACCTCTACTTTGGTATAGGCCCATGCATATACCTAAGTTATCAAGTAACCAATCTCAATCCTAATGGAAACACTAAGATCATGAAATCAACGGAAAACCACCACCCAGGTATATTACCATACATATAACTAAGTTATCAAGTGACCCATCTCAATCAAGAGGTAAACACAAAGGTCATAGACTCAACTCAAACTAAGATTTTCATTATCGAAAATGTAACCGCTGAAGAGCCCCGTCTCTGGAGTGTACAGTGGTCCTTTCACGACTCCGAGGTACTTCTCACTAACCTAAGACTGCTGAGGTACTCCTCCGGTCGAGTTTCACGGGTCAGCCACCCAAACACAGTAGTGCTTCCCGCCAGGGTATGTCACCCAAAAACAGTAGTGCACAACCCCAAGTAGCCTACGGAGGTACTCTCCAGACGAGTACCGCAGGTCTGTACTATCACACATGTAGTGCTCCGTCCACGATGGGTGTGCACCCAAACAAAGTAGTGGTTCGTCCACTGGGCTAGTTGACTCACTCCAAGTCGAGTCAGTCGAGTAGTCGTGAGGACTCAGTCGGCTACACGGTCTCCGTACTACGCACGCTCGTCTCTGGGAGGGTCCGCTCCATGAGCTACAGTTTGATACTCCAAGTATCTCAATGTCCCACGAAAAAGTATCTCAATGGACTGCCTCGTCATAGGGGTCTCAACGCAACAGACGGCGCGTCAATCGGACGTCCGGTCTGTGAGTTATTAGCCTTTTCGTCCAGGGGCCCGGTTGGTTTGATGAACAAACCAACCCGGCCGTATCTCAACTGTACCCCGAACTCTCATAGGGTATACTCATAGGGACCGTTTCTCAACGATGATCACCAATACCGCTGACAGTTCATCAAACGGACGTCTGGTTTGAAAGATATCAGCTTTTCCGTTCCAAAGCCCCGGTAGGATTTCGGGTACAATCCAACCAGGCCACTATCCAACAGAAACCAAAACTCAGGTGAAGTATGCCAAAAGATCCATATCATCAAGAGGAATTCAACGAGACAGACGACGTGTCAATCGGACGCCCCGTCTGTGAGTTATTTGCTTTTTCGTTCCAGGGGCCCGATTGGTTTCGTGAGCAAACCTACCCGACCGCACTCCGATGGAATCTAAACCTTGAGCGGAGTAAGCCAAATGATCTTTCTCACTTAGAGGAATCCATCAATGTCGACTGCATGTCAATCGGACGTCCGGAGCTCAAGATATAAGCATTTCTGATCTGATGGCCCGGTTGGTTTCGTATCCGAACCAACCCTGCCGAACCCAAAGTGTTTTGAAACATTGATTGCGATATACCGAAACGACCGCCTCGATCCAAGGATCGCATCTCCACTGACGGTGCATTTATCGGAGGTAAACAGCTCAAGATATGGGCGAAATACCATGAGGGGTCCGAAAACGGGGGGATCGAGCCCGGACCGACCCAGCCCGAGACCACATGGGTCGGCCCGAACCGGGTCGACCCGACCCAGGTGCGGGTCCGGCCCGGCCGGCGCGGTCCGGCCCTGTAGGGCGGGACCCGGCCCGGTCTTCCCAAGCCGGCCCAGCTCGGCCGGGGGTTCGGCCGAAAGGCCGAACCGTGTGGGGGGTGCTACCCCTGCATGATGAGTCGCGGCCCCGCGGTTGGGGCCACCCGTGCCATCGGACGCGACAAACAGCTGTGACCCGCCGCTCCCCTCCAGTCCCGCGCGGTCGCGGGACTGTGCTCCGCTGCCGCGGCTGAAGCCGCGACAAATTCTTCAGGAGGCGCTCCGGGCACCGCCGCACCAGCGGGGCGCCGCCGGCAGGGGCTTCCGCGGACCACTAGACGCGCTCCGGTGGTTGGATTTGCCTACGGTCTTCGCCAGAGATCATCTCGGGACCTGAACTTTGCTACAAAGCCATTAAAGTGCCTTTGTGGGTTCGTTTATCATTTTTCGGCGTGGCGTGACGGCGCCGTGGCTTGTTCAACTTCATCGGCGCGACGCGATGGCACTGCACTTCTTAGCCCTTACTCATAATTTCTGCGCGGTGCAACGGCATCGTGCCGCCTTTCACATGTCGCTACAAATCAAAAAACAAGGGGGGGAGGAGGGTCAGCCGTTTTCATGAGGTCCGACCTTCTCCCGTTAGAATGATAGCATGATTCCATCTAATAGAAGTCGACGTACGACAAAGAAATAATTTGCGGACAAAAACAATAATCCTCAACATCAATCCGCATGAACGAACGATCCGCGGATCAACCTGGAATTGGTTGGTCTGCACTCATCGTTATTTTGTCAAATGATAAAATAACACAAAATAAATTACCCTATCTCATGCGAGATTGAACCAAGGTTCGTTGAATGAGGATTCATCGCGGGTAGAGATGTCACGGAAGAAGACGTCGCGGAAGAACCGTCGCGGTACACTGCGTCACGTATTCGGTTTCCGAGAACTCGGCGTTCTACGTCGGAGACCAATGTGTTCTTCGCATTCTTCTTTGAAGATGAAGAAGTTCCACATTCCTCTGCCTTTTTCCCCCTGACTCCACCACATGAAACTATCCAAAAATAAATTAAGCTCTCACTTAATTTAATAACTAGACATGAGTTTGAATTTCAAACCCACACACACATTAAATTCATCTCATTAATAACATAAGTTATTAATTCTTATGTTATCAAATTTAAACATGAGTTAAGGGCGTTATGGAATGTGAAGGGGTAGGGTTCGTGTGGGCCCCACCACCCTCATAACCTCCCTCGGGAAGTTGGGTAGTTACCCAACATCCACCCAAAGCCTTAAACCACTAAAAGAAAATAAAAATTGTAGTTAATTTCTAAATTAAATTTACACAATTTTTATCATATTCTCTTGTGAAAACGCAACTCCGGAAAAGGCGTTCCTAAGAAATTACCGGCACTACGGTTCCATTAGTGCCCTCAGAATTCGATTCTGAGCACCGGTTCAAAAGATAGGAATTCCCGCTCATTCGTTAGCTGAACGTTCCCGAGCCAATCATCGGAAAATGATTCCGGTCACACGAGGCCTCGGAATCAGGCACCGTCAGAAACTGCGTTCTTGTAAAATTCCAAAGAAAATTAGGAAAGAAATTTCCTTGAAATTTCATGGTCTTTACAATATAATCATAATTACACATATTAAAACTAAATTAAATTGGAATTAATGATTAGGCATGATTAATATGATTTAACATGATTTGTTATTATTAAAACGATATATACTTGAGAGGGTGTACAACAATCACCTATGGCCCAACAATCTCCACCTTTTTTATGATGACATATCATTGAGTTTCATAGTACAATAATTTTATGTTTAATATAATCATTATACTTATCATCTCCCATTATTTTTTTTAATTTTCTCAATATATATATATAAGGATTAGAGGTAAAATAATTAGTAATTATATTGAAAGGAAACAAAAATAATAGTATCAACGATTAATGCCTTTACATCACATATATAATCATAGGTATGGAAAATAAAATACATAAGAGTGATATAAAAGGTGAAATAAATAAGGATAATGCCAAACTATTCTCCCCTTGATGGGATTATCAAAATGTGCATGTGTATCAAAGGGAGTTCTCACCCATTTTCTCACAATTAAGAAAGAGACATGGAATAATGGAATAATATGTTTAATAGAATAAGAGATAGAATACATATATATGAAGGACAATGGAAGTGAATTACATTAATTAGGTAAGTACAATGTATTACCAATTTATAGGGAAGGAAAAAAGGTAAATCAAACAGTCCTATCTGAGAGCTATCCAACACTACATTATAGGATTAGGAGGATCCATCCCATTCTCAAAGGGATCACTAAAAGATCTTATAGGTGGTGGTGATGAAGCTGGAGCGTCTGAATAATTCTTTAGAGGAGGAATGATCACTCCTTTTGGATCATTAGGTAAAAGGATGTGATTCTGTTGTGACAACACAAGAGATTGTATCTCCTCTAGGATCAATGGGAAATTCTGAGTCAAGGACTGAGAAACTAACATATTTGGTGGAGTCACTAATCCAGTAGGTCTAATATGCGTAGCAGTAGGCAACACAATTTCATCACTTGGAACATGAATATATGGCTTCAACATCTTTATAATATTCTATAGTATTACACCACCAAAAGTCATATATTTCTCAAAGTCATAATTATTCTCTATAAATTTTTCAAAAATAGTTGTGAATTCCTTCAAATTCTATACATTTTCTATGAAGGCCCTGGTTTCTGGAGGTAATTTTATGTTCATTGTGAAATAATTAAAATTACATGTTATCTTATTCATCGTAATGATCTTCATGAAATATTAATCCACCTTATCAGTAATATGGGAATTTTTATTCTCAACACTAGGGGAATAGACTCTGACCATATCATGAACATGGTCACAATTATTCTAAATTTTTGAATGGTTGGAAAATCTATAAGAACCAAAAAAAATTTATGTTCTACATTATCATCATTTCTAATGGGATCAATGTTTAAGGCCTAAGATGATTGAAAATAGGTATAAAGAACATTTGTAGGAGTTTAGGTATATCTCTTGAAGTCTTTATGAACAATCCCTAGAAAAGTTGTATTATATGAGGCTAGATTATTGATATCACAGACAAGACCAATACTTTATTTTATCATCATAGTGGTTATGTCAACAATTTTTTTGGTGTTGTGATTATTTTGGAATGAATTTTAGTGATAACATTTTCTGAAATTTGGTATGCATCATGATCACTCACACCAACTACCTGAGCTGGAGTTGGAGAAGCTTACACGGACTACATGAACTATTCTATTTAGGATTTGAGGGAGAGTTATTCCTTAAATAGTTGTGTGTCTTCCACTCCATCATTTTGAATCTCACAGACCATTTGATATTGACCTGATACACTCACTTCTATAAAAATTTCATCCTTCATCCATTCAAGGACTGCATTAGAGAAAAACTATCCAAGAAGGGTCTTAGCCATAGATTCCTTGGAAATAGGTACAAATACATCATTATCTGATTATTCATAATCCAACCCATGTGGTACATATCCAAGATTCCTTTCACATTCTGTCATAACATAATAATAAAAAATAGTGAGTTTGGAATGTCTCGATCTCCTAGCTTGATGCTCCTCATCAACTGGATCTATCTTTTTTATGATTCTCCCTGGTAATTTGTGCTCTTTTTAATGGTTTCTCACCTAAATCTTGAGGTATCATTAATTAATACAATAACCAAGGTGAAATGATCACATGTGGTTCCCCTTCATCATGAACTTCAACATTATCTCTTTCTTAAACAACAATAGTATAAGAATCTATATCCACATTATGAACTATAGAATCAATCATATCTACATTTCCAACTTGATCATCCTCATAATGGTTTCCATCACTCTCAAATCCTTCACCACTACCCTCATCATTTTCATTTCCAAAGTCATTCTCTTCACTTACATTTCTATCAGCATTTTCTTCACCCTCTTCATCTTCACCACTATTGCCATTGCTACTACAAAATTTTGCTTCTTCACTCCTTCATTTCATACCCACTGGATCAACTTACAAATTCAACACTGCATGATACTTACTTCTCCTCATATACATTATAACCATGATTTAGTAAATTTGAAGGAAATGAAAGTGGAGGACTGGGAGGACCAAAAGAAAAACCATTGTGAGTTATCATGGTATTAGGATCACTCCTATCATTGATAGGTGACCCTTGATATATGACTAGTGATGTAGATTATTATTCATAATATAATGAATAAAAAACATTATCAAATATTCTATGACCAGGATCATCCATATTACTTGGCCTAGTTGGATAGTCCACTGGATTGAACTAATCATAAATTGTATCATCATCCCGAACCCAATCATTCTTCAAAGGGTTGCAGTAAACTTCATACTTTTACAGATCTATTTTCATAGGTAGATTCCACAACACATAGAAACAACATAATCAGGTTTAATAAAACCCCATTTTCCTTTCATCATGGCTGAGATTATCATTGGATAAAATAGTTAATTTTTCATTCAATAAGGGTTGATCATTTATGTTATGTGAACAGAAAGGTATCTATATAGATTTACCATAAAACATTTTCTCAGTCGATAAATAAAATATAAATCTTGATACATTAGGGATTAAAATTCCCCTTTCCTTAGATAGATATAATACTATAAAAACATGAACATATTTCTATACACTCCATCTAACTACACAGTAATGTGTCTCATGTGCCTATCATTATCATTATGCTTAATTATAGTTGTCTCCATGCATAAAAAGTCACTCTCATGTGAAGAAGTACCCTAATATTCATCCATCAAACCTTCATGGCGTACTTCAGAAATTCATCCCACTGTCCCGAGGAAAAAGTGATTCTCATACCATTCATTATGGAATAAATCCATCAAACACCACAACCTTCTAAAATAAAATCCATGTTCACAAAAAACTCATGGACTATGGTTGGGTAGGAAGGACTTTCATTATCTGATAACCACTCAATCCATCCCTCATCCTATATTAATCTGATAAGAATATACTTTATTTTTGAAATCAATTCAACAAGAACATACTTTTCTAGAGTCACTAAAAGGTTCTACATATAAGTATTCACAAGTAAATAATATTTTTGTGATTCCCCATTCTGTTTCATGGCTACATGATACAAATTTTGTAAACCACGTTCAAGATCTCACTACAGATGCACCACTCCAATTATTCAGTTCAATGTTCAAAAGGTGAATGTTCAGGGGTAGATAGAGTAACGACTGAGTGAGTGTAAGGGTAAAGTAGTAGAGTGGGTCAAATAAATATAAATCATTTAGGGAATTAGAAATCACAAAATTGAAAAATTGGTAAATATGATCAATAAAATATATGAAATAGATTCATTTTGGTATCATCTTAAATTGTACAAAAATAGTGAGTCACCTGTGTAAGCATGAATGATTTTTCACAACACTAACGATGTTGGATTTATAAGGCTCCAGTGATGGCATCACATATTTTACACAACATTAACAATATCAGCCTGACAAGGCATCATTGCTGGCATGAAAATGTCAAAAGTGTCAGTATGAAAACTATTAGATTCATACTTTTTGTGTTGGTATAAAAATGTCACAAAAAATTATCAACGGAATAACAACATAAGGTCATACATATTAATCATTTTTAAATCATGTTATATATAGTTCGTTCTTTCTGAGTAAAATTGTTTAGTAAAAATTTCAACAAACTAATGTTCAGTGTTATTGATTTCAATAGTTATATCAACTTTTTTATCATGGGATTTCAAAAAGTGATGTATTAAAATAATTATGTTTCCTATAATGTGACAAAATATTATTATATATAAAAATAGTACTTGGGTTTTCACAATTTATAATAAAATTTTTGATTTGATTTTCATAGATTAATAATATGTGTTTCAGCTAAAAAATTTGGGCACAACAATACCATCACTATTGTATTCATCATTATTTGTAGATGATGCCACAAATTTTTTTTATTACTACACCATGATACTATACACATTCCCAAAAAGCGACATCTGCCAGTGGTTCTCTTTCTATACAACTTACTACCACCAAAGTCCACATCTGAAAAACTCGCCAAATCAGAAAATTGACCTCTATGATAGAACATCCCTATATTGGATTTATACTTTAGTTATATAAAATCTTTTTCAATGAATTTAAATGAGAGTCTTTCGGATGTGCTTCAAAACATGCACCCATGTACACAATAAAAATCATATCGATCATACTAGCTTTTAAGTAGAGTAAAATCCCAATCATCCCTTTGAATATAGTTTGATCGACAGATTTACCATCATTATCAATGTTATACATACTTGTGGTATTCATTTGAGTTTCACTAATTTTCGTGATTTCATATACATATTTTTTAAAATATAATTAGTATATTTACATATATTTAAAACAATTCCTTCTTTGTTTTGATATATTTTAAATATAATAAAAATTTTGAATCCCCCCAACAAACTCATTTCAATTTCACATTGCATCATCTTTGAAAAATTACCCAAATTTTTTTTTTCTAAATATCCCAAAATAATATCATCTACATAAATTTGTACAACTAAAAAATGTTCAGAAATTATTTTTCTAAAAATTGTAGGATCATCAACATCATTGGTAAAACCTTTAGAGAAAAGAAAATCGGTGACCCAATCATAACCAGATCAAAGAGATTTCGTGAAAGCATATAATGAATTAGTTAATTTTAAACACATGATTTGTAAATTAAGGATTTTTAAAACTAGGGGAATTTTCATAATTAGAATCCTTTGTTAAATAACTACTAATGAATGCACTGTTTATATCTATACTATAATTTTTTAAATCAAGGAATGCTACATAAGAAAGAAGTATTTTAATGGAATCAAATATAGATACTGGTCTAAAGGTTTCCTCATAGTAAATCCCTTCTACTAGACTATATCCATATAAAACCAATATATATGTATTCATATCTATTTTACTAGGATCATATGCATAATTCCTAAATACTCATTTAGTTACACAAGTCATGGTGTCACTAGGTCTATCTACAAGCTTCCAGTCATTATTCCTTTCAAACTGTATTAACTATTCTTGAATATCCATCGCCCAAAATTAATCATTAATAGCATCATTGACCTTCATAGGTTTATATTGTGACAAGAAATAATGATGTAAAACCTGGTTTTTAAAAGAATCTCTTATCTGAATTCCTTTTAAAAAATATCCAACTATAGAATATAAAAATTGTTCTTGAGAGTTCTAAATGGTCTAGAAAAAAATGGATATACACTTTAGATTATTATATAAGATTAGGTTCTATGGGACTAGAATATGGAGAATTAATTAAACTAGATTCTTTTCTTATTTCCTTAACATGATGGTTAAAAGATTTAGTATTGATGTCCAAATTTGACGTATCATTTTTATGATTTTATAGAGTGGTATTTGACTCGTGTGGATTCATCTCATCAAACATCACATGTATTGATTCCTCCAAATATTTGTTTCTTTTATTGAAGATGTTATATGCATTAATAAATATTTATTATCTTAGAAAAATTCCATCATAACTCTTGGAGGAATCTTTTTCCAGTTTATCCTTATTGATTAGAATATTTAATTTTCAATCAAAAACATAAATGAAGTTAACCTTGAGTTTTCTATTATTCAAAAACATATATGGAATTATTTTAAGGGTTGGTATAATCAAGACACTATTTATTATATAACATTCAATATTGATAGCTTCTAGAAAAAAGTAAATAGATAGGTCATACTCACTATGTATGGATCAAAAAATTTCATATGTGGTTCTATTTCTTATTTGAATAACTCTATTTTTCAAGGGTGTCCCACAGGTAGAGAAGTTTTTAATATATCCATTTTGAGAGAAACAAATACTCAAAATCATTGTTATGAAACTCAAGGTAATGCACACTTTTTAGGGTTTCAATTCTTAGACCATCATGATTTTCTATAGTTCTAACATATATGATGAAATGAAAAGATACTTCACTTTTGTGATCCAAAAAAAGGTCCAAGTATTTCTCGAGTAGTCATCTACATGATCATAGACAAAGTGCTTCCCACATAGACATGAAACTCTAGATGATCCTAATAAGTTCATGAGAACAAACTCATGATTTTTAGAAGATGAAGCATCATTCTTTTGTTTCAATGCGATTTTTTATTGATTACCCTTTTATCAAGGATTACAATGTTTGTCATTTGTAAACATGAGCTTTGGTAGATTCTTTACTATGAAATTTCTAGTAATATTTCTACATTAGTGCATATTGAAGTACCCTAATCTCTTATAACAAATAGAGTACTATTTATATGAAAACACAGAATTGAGAAACATATTGAAAAAATATAGAGTCTACATAAACATCATAAACATTTAAATTTATAAAATTAGAAAAAAAATAACTCATTTTATAATTAAAAATATTTCATGCATCATTTTTAAATTTAACAATAAAACCATCATCACATAATTGAGCAATACAATGGTGGTTATATTTTAATCCATCATCAAAAACTACATTGGGTATTAAAACTGAGTTATATTTTCTAATAAGGCTATGACCAATGAATTTCCCCTTTTCATTAGCACCAAAGGTGGAATGCCTACGATTAATCATTATCACAATCAATGATCATGAGTAATCGCTTGTCATGTTTTTTGAATATCAACTAACGAAATACAATATTCTTTTATAGGATCTCATCAAACATCATTCTAATAATAAAATTAGAGAAGAAAATATGTTGGTACCCAGGTTTTTTTAGTCTAATAGAATTAATAATAAGAGATTTGAGAACCCAAATTTTTTTTATGGGACTCTGATAATTATCATTTATGTATTTTAAAAATAGACATTATTGTTTCCATAAAATAATGGAATAGTAGAAGTTTCATCTATGTTATAACTTCTAGAAAATTATCTAAAACTTGGAATCAAAATAGATTTTACATATTGTGATGAAAAATTTGTTTTAGTTGTATTACTTTTTACTTGTTGGTATACTATTGTATTAGTGAATTAATGAGCTATTTGATTACCATGAATTTGAAATAATATTTCCAAACCATTGTTAATACATTCGAGTTACTTTTTTAAATTGATAATTTGAAGATTTAGGCTCAGTGTATTCCTTAACAAGCTAGGCATTTTTATTTTTTTATCTATAACATGTTCAGATATAATTGATATAGTCAAAACATGTTGTTTATTTTGAGTATTTGTATTTTTTTTACATCATTACAAATATCATCTAGAATTTAATAAAATATAGTCATTTTCTAACTTTTCAAATATTCCTAATCAAATTCATCTCCAAAATAGTATGGATTATGTTCCAGAGTGTTTTTTGTTTCCTCATATGTGTTAGACATAAAACAGAAATATCCCTTATTAAAATGTTCATCATGAGAGTATTATGGATCACATGAGATGACCTCATAAGAACTCCATGTTTATTTCATGGAATTTTTATACAGTCTGCCCATATCACCATACTAATTTTTGTAATTTTCCTTCAAACAGAAAACATTTACATGTCCATTTATTTATCACTCATAGAAGATGGATTCATTTGATGTAGAACATATTCTCATATCATTTTTCAAATGCCTGTTATGAATATATTTTCATTTTTTGTTTTTCGTTATTAAAAATTTCTCCTTCATATAAAATTTCATAAACCCTAATGATAATAGAGCCATCTCCTCTTCAATGTCTGTTAAAGACTGTTGATCTCTTGAACATTCAGTTTCATGTTGATCAAATTTTTTCCTCTTGGATTTAGTAGATTTGAATAAATAAGTATTTATTTTTGGTTCAACATCCTCTTCTTTGTTTACTTTTATATCTCCATCATTCATCATCATCATGCCTATTATCTCCTTTACTAGAAAAGTGTTGAGGTCATAAGATTATCATATTGATACAGATGTACATGTCCATCTATCTTCAAATTATCTAAATATTCTCATGATTCTCTCCATGGAAATAACATCACATACTAGAGAGATCATAGTGTTAAAATTTCACTAAAAATTCGATAAATGTCTAATTTTGGCCGATCACACTTCATCATAAAATTATCATAGAAAATTTTATAAGTATTAATTATCAATTTTTTAACATTTGAGGTTCCTACATGTGAAATAACTAATGTGTCCCTAATTTTATAGGAATATGTACACGCCGATATTAAATTAAATTATTCATATCCTAGTGTAAAAATATTACACTCATAGTTGTTTAATTGTTTTATATGATGTCATTGTGGAATCAGTCTAGGTATTCATAGAAGTATTTTTTATTTCATATTTATCATTTATTAATATCAAAATATAAAATCACAAACATTTTAAATTCATTTTATTATTTTGATTCCATAAGGAATGGTCCATTCTATTAATTTAGGGAGGTCTTTTGTAGCAAGACCACCCAATTTATTGTCCATTTAATGAAAATATTTTTATATTTATATGATATTTAGAATAAATATAATTATAGAGATCAATAACACATAAATAAATCATATTTGAGAAGAGTTTAAAAAATGTTTTATTCCATTGATACCAAATGTTGGTCATAGTTTGTTACTCAAAAGTGGGGTGAATTGAGTTCCTATTAAAATTTGTGATAAAAAATTTATTTAAAAGTTTCACCCAATTGAAAACAAAATCGGACAATTTCTCAATACTCCTGGGAAGGGCAACGTTGTATTTTTTGATCTCAGTATGATATCAATCATTCAGCTACTAAGAGAGGAGACAGAGAAGATAGGCGAGTTGCGGATATCCTTTTGGGTTATTGATGGAGCAGCCTTTCTTCAGTCTCTCACAGTCACTCCTCAACTTCTTCAGCGATTAAGAGAGGCACAACATGGGGACGTTGACTGTGAGACACAACCTACTCAGATATCTACAAGGTAGGCACTTGATGGATTTTCTGAAGGAGGGGAGCATGTCATCCTCTTCAGGGGACGGACCATGGTACCGGTTTCAATACATGACGAGGTGTTGAGGGAGTTTCACACTTCCCCTCTAGCAGTACATCCAAGAGTTGCGATGATGTACCGGGACCTCAGACGACATCAATGGTGGCCGGGTATGATTAAGTTAGTAGTAGTGTTTGTTTCACGATTCCTCACTTGTCAGCAAGTGAAGGCGGAGCACCAGGTGCCACCAGGACTAGTTCAGCCCTTAGAGGTCCCAGAGTGGAAGTGGGACGGTATAACCATGGATTTTGTGATGGGGTATCCAAGAACATCCAGAGGAAAAAACTTTATCTTGGTGATCATTGAACGACTCACCATGTTGGCCCACATCCTACAGATCAGAGAGACGGGCTCATTGGAGAACATAGGATGCCTTTATGTTCAGGAGATTTTACAGCTTCTGGTGTGCCATATTCTATCGTTTCCGATCAAGATGCTCAATTAAATTACCTGGTATGGAAGGAATTACAGGAGGATTTTGGGACATAGCTTTTCTTGAGTATGGACATTCATCCTCAGATGGATGGAAAGATTTAGAGGACCATTAACAATATTGATTACATGATCCGTTCATGTGTCATTAAATTTGGTCGCAACTGGGAGGATCATATACCCTTGGTGGAGTTTTCAGACAATAATAGCTATCACTCCACCATTAGGGTGACACCTTACAAGGCATTTTCCAGCCGGCCTTGAAGATCTCATTTGTGCTGAACTAACCCAGGGGAGTTAGAACTTGTAGGACTATAGATGGTTCAGGCTATGATGAAGAAGGTACTGATCATCCAGGAGCAGATGAAGACTTCACAGAGCAAACAAAAGTCCTATGTTGATAGGAGATGGAGAACACTGAAGTTCGAGGTAGTCGACCACGTCTTCCAATAGGTCACACCTCGACGAGGACAAAAAATATTTGGATGAGGTGGCAAGTTATCTCTGTATTTCTTCAGACCCTTCTAGGTCCTCAGCAGAGTAGGAAAGGTGGTTTACCGCCTGTCAATTCAACCTCAGTTGCACCAGGTGCATTACGTCTTCAATGTATCTCTCTGAGGAGATACGTGCATGACCCGACCCACATCATTGATCATAGGGAGCTGGACATCGATGACAAGGTGACATTCACAGATGTCTCGGTGGAGATCGAGGATCGACAGGAGTGGGTCCTCTGTGGACAGTCGATTCCGTAGGTGCGCATTCGCTGGCCGCACGAAAACCTCTAGGAGAGAACTTGGGGGTAGGAGGCTCAGATATGTGTATAGTACCCCCATATTTTTCCCTAGTGTGGGATTTATCTTAACAGGGACATAAAGACTTGATATGGGAGTAATGTGAAGACCCGAAAATTTCAAGGAATATTTTTTCTTAAATTCTTTAGAATATTACGAGTCTGCGGTTTCTGATGGCACTTTATTCTGAGTACCGGTGTTCCCGGAATCAATTTCTGATGTTTTTTTGGGTACGTTCCGTAAACATATGTGTAGGATTTTCTATATTTTAACCAGTGCTCGGAATTGAAATTTGAGGGCACTGATGAACTCGCAATGCTGGTATTCGCTTAAGGGGACATTTACAGCAGTTTTGTTTAATGCGGGGTGAAAATTAATGGTTGGTGTTTAAAATAAAAGTTAAATAAAATTGTTGTGGACAATTTTATTTTATATTATGAAGTTAAATCCTAAATGGGGATGTTTTTGGTGGGGCCCACACCCACATAACCTCTCATCAGAGGATATTTGTGATGTTGGGACCACACGAACCTAAACACTTCCACCTCCCCTCAACTCCCCATTAATTCTCTACTGTTTATTATGAAAACTCCTCATTATTGGTGGAGCCTCTCTACCTTCCTCATCCCTTCAATTGTGACAACTCATATAATTAATGTGTAAAATAATTATTTGGCACCTGTATTGAATGAAATTGAATTGCATGGAAATTCCCTTATTTTTAGATCCTTTTTATTTCTTTTTACATTGGAAAATCCCTTGTGGGGGATGGCTCTGGAGATTTAGTAGAGGGGTGATCCTTCTTCGACGAAGAACATTGTTATTCAATGAAGAAAATCCCCGACGAAGAACTCAAAGGACTTCTTCTAGTGATGCGTCATCCTAGGATGCACTTTGACATCAAGGACTCTACGTCGCCAATGAAAACGACTCTTCCTCTATCGTTGTTGGGACGACACCGTTCATCCATGATGCCCGACTACCATGACGCTCATCATCCACAGCTCGATGACATGTGACGTCAATAATGAGGTAGGGGTTTTTACAATTTTAAATGAATAATTTGTACCCCATTCTTTGTCGAATTGTTTTTTAATAGTCCATGGATGATTGTTACCTTCTAACGTGGAGGGTGCAGGCCGAACAAACATGGCCCGATGGCCCTTCGTCATTTCTTGTTTATTTAATTCTCAAAGGGAGGCGGTGGAAAATAGAGGTTGTGGCGAGCTAAGGCAGCGGCCGTGCGCCAGTTGCATGTGGAAGATCCATGGTCCGCAACCATGGGCCGCTCGGCTGACAATGAACCGGCCAGGCCAAAGAGATCGCGACGCCACAAGGGACGACGTGCAGTAGAGAACCGCGACCCGTGCTCTGCGGGCCGCTCAGTGTTTAACCGACCAGCTCGTCATCAGGCCGAGATGAAGGAGTCGCAGCACCAGGAGGGTGCCGCATAGAAGGTACAGGGGCCCGCCCATGCGGGTTGCTCATGCCAAGAAGTCCAGTCGGCCAGGTGGGATGGCAGCGCTGCTCGACGCCATCAATTCAGGAAAGCAGTGGGGGGGGGGGGGGCTCCCACCCTCAGACCGCTCGCCCAGCTAGGATGAGGGCTGCCGGGCCGAACTACGTCGTGCCAGGCTGGGCCACGCAACTCATCAGGCCGAAACGTCCCTCTGCCGGGTCAGACCAATCAAAATCGGGTTAACCAGACCAGCCAGCCCACTAGGTTTAATGGGTCGTGCTAGTATTCACTTAAACATGAATAACTATAAGACCGTGCATCTGATAGACATCCCGTTTGTGGAATCGGGACCCTCACAATGAAGGGGTCCTTTTGCGATACTTTAAGTGTGTTTTGGACAAATTTGAATGATGGACGGGTTTGGAATGAGCATATTTCCAACCAGGCCCTTTGAAGGGAAATGTCATTATCTCTCAGACTCGGTGTCCGATTGACGCGCCATCTGTCGTGTTGGGTTCCTTTTGACGAGATGGAAATTTGGGGTACATCAACTCTAGACATCATGATAGTTTATGTGAAGACCCCTTTTCTCGAGTATTAGACCCTCCCCTAATCGAGTGCTTTGGGTGCGGGACCCTAGAGCTTGTTGCGACTGCATCAACTACTGTAATGGAATCCTCAGTGGGTTCAACAGCGATGAATATCGTATTGGAATCCTCCATGGGTTCGACGATGATGACTACTGTTCTTGTATCATGAGTGGGTCTGACATTTTAACGTCTATACTTGTATCCTGTGTGGATTCGGTAGAGTAGATGGTCTTGCATTCTGTGTGGGTCTGACAGCATAGATAGTCTTGTATCCTGTGTGTGTCCGATAGCATAGATGAATCAGTGACTAAATCTGATCAAATCCATTGAATTGCGAATGATGAATACATGTGAGATATAAGTCTTGATTTTGAATCATTATCATCGATGTGAATGACTTCTTTCCCGTGTTGACTGGTTTGTATTTGGGATCGAGAGTTGGAGTCGTAATGTGGTTAATAACATAGGTATATGTATGGGAATATACCTATGTTGTGTTGGTTGATTCTTCATGTTTGTATCTCTCTTCTATGGTTTATCCATTTTGGATTCTGGGAGACCTTCGGGGGTCTCACGGTCCCTACTGAGTACTATATACTCACCCCTGTGCATGCTTTGTGTCGACTACATTGTGTTGGATGCAGACAACGGACAACACTGATCGAGGTGGAGACTTGTTGAGCAGGATGGTACCTGATGTTAGGCAACTTGGTGAGACATACATGGAGTGGACAAACATAAATGAGGTGTTGAGGAGGCCAACTATACCAACCCTTTATGTGGGATTCATGGATGACGACACAATGGTTTTTGTTTTACTATACCGTAGTTGTGCAAGCATTCAGTTGTACTCTATTATTAGTTGGGTTTGTATACTGGCCAATTTACCTTTCAGCACTTACTTCTGTACTCAGTTGTCTTAGTGATTACTTCAGTTGTGTACCTTGTTTTCTTGATTAGTTTTAAAAATTCAATGCCTTCCCTTTTTATCGGGATTTATGCCTTTGGTTCTAGTGTCCAGCCCCTGGCCTATGGAAGGTGGGAATGGGGTAGTAAGGACACGGGCCCCAATGATGGGTCATGACAAGTAGGTCCTTGAATTCATAGTTCCTTGTGTCTGTAGGTGCTTCATAAGTTGGTCCTTACATTAATAAGTCCATTGGACTATTATTGAATTAGTTGAACAATCAGTATCTCATCTCTTCTTTCATTTTGTGTCTATCATACATAGAAAATATTTCTTATTTTACTATCATAGAACACAAATATTGTCACAATGTGTTAAACTAGTATGTGATCATAGATAATCATAATTACAAATATTTAATCTTAAACAAACATGATTTGAAATAGTAGGAATGATTAATTTTATTTAACATTATTTGTGATTATTAAACGCTTTAATTCCAGAAAGGGTTCCCAATAGTCTCCTATGGGCCAACAATTACAAAGAACCACTGAAACCATGTTTTTCAAAATACTCTCACACACCGTATTTTTATGATACCATAGGTAGATATGGAATTCCATGGTGGTAATTATCGATCTCTATGTGTTGGTGACAAAAAATGTAATCATAAAAGACTAGTAATTGGATGATTTCTCCACAATAATGGGAGAAAAATATAACACCTAGTAATAACAAAAATTACACGGGGGAATGTACTAGAATCAAATGGGTAAAATAATACTAAAATAGTACATCACTAAATTTTACAATAAATATGATGATAAATTTTCATACATTTACTATATAATTGTTGTATAACATAACACCATGTCACTTCAAAAATTGTGTATCCCATGGATCAGGAACATTCCCCACCTCCATGTAGTGAATCCCCTATTCTTATTCAATACATATCTTAATCAACATATTCCATTGTAAAAGTATGTCTATAGATAATTATCCTTTTAGGATCTCACTAAGGGTCCCTTAATATATTTTATAATGATAAACTGCTTATTTTTTCTCTTAAAATAATATAATTGGTGGAATTACATTTAGTTCTTTTCAAACAAACATCCTTTCAATTAAATTAGATGGAATATATATGAAAATCATCTAAAAATATTATTTTATATAAATAATGAAAATGATATTGATTGCATGATTTTTTGTAATAGATAAAAATTGGAATTTTACCATCAAATCCAATATATAATAACACTATACGATATTTCATATGGTACATCAGTGTCTAGATATATTATCCTCACACAACTCGTAAGTGGTCTCAGATCATTGTTTGGATATTTCCCATGTATCTAGCCATCAAGACTCAACTCCCCATTAGGTATAATCAGAGGGTAGTAATTTTATATTATTTTTATCATCATCAATAAGTTTTAAGTGGTTATAGTCTAAAATTATTTTATTAATTACCTACTAACTACATATAATCACATGTTTTTTAATAAAAAATCATTTATTAATTTTTGGTCAATCAATCATTTTAAATGATTTGTTTTTTCAATTTTCATCTTTTTTTCTTCTATGTTCCATTACCATTTAAAAATACATAGGTTTTTGTTAAAACATTCCTTTTCAAAACAACATTCAATAAAATGTAATCATTCATATCAAGATAGGGTTTCTAAATCATTTAAATATCATTTAATGTAAATAAAGAAAATCCAGGTTTAAATAGAATTGAATAATCATATGGAAAAATAATCCCTTAATTATTGATAAAACCTAATCAAAACCTAAAAATATATATCCATTGAGTAATGAAGGATAAATAGATCAATGATGGATTCCCTAGATACCCCATTCAAAATTACATGTATCAAATCAATAATTCTAATAAGGATGGTAAATTCATAGATACTGAGGATTATAAATATATAGGATTCCAAAATGTGGAGAGATAATATAATATAGTGTAATAAAACTCTTAAACTATAGTTTTTATCCAAGTAGAATACTATTTTTAGGAGTTGAAATGCTTATTGATAGACTTCAAGAATATTTTTTAATCACTGTGCAGTGGGTGAAATAAAATATTAGACATGTCTGAGGTCATTTATCTATTAAAAACCCTAGAAAACACCAAATCCCCATTTCAAAACCACATATGTTTTGAATGTAGATAAAACAAGTTAAAACCTCTAAATACCATTCCACTATAATAGGTTAAATCGGTCTCCTTAAAATAATCCACATTCATCACGTTAATCACCTAACATAGGGTAATACAAAAACATCCTAAGAACAAAAAAACAATGATGAAAAAATTTACACTAGGATCCTAACATACTCAATCAATCCACTATGTGTCCACCAATCCTCAACATTACAGGGAATCATTAAAATTAAAATGATATGTTGGAACCATTCCCATGATAGATAACTATGCGAGAATTCGTTTTGACTAAAAAAATATATATTAGGGTTACACAAAATATTCAACCACCATAAATGAAACATGGACTATTATCAGGACCACTTAACCTATACCCTATTATTCTATGATGAAGCTCATAATCTCTATATCATAGAAACTACATCACAGTCCATAAATGTACTGAAAAAATAATTTTTTCTCTATGAACCCCTAATTACATATGGAAAATACCTTTATAAACAATTATGAATTTATAGGCCAACATCATTATATTCATAAAAACATACATCCTATATATAATGTTTTTTACGTATCAAATTCTCTCCATTAAAATATGGTCTAAAACATATCTTATAAAAATGTTAATGAAAATAAGATCCATGAATTATCTAAAATAATGTAATGGCATGTCACATGGGGTGGTTCAATAATATTTTTTGATTCATCATGTATATATTTACCATTTGAGATTTCATAAAAATAACTATTATAATATAAAAAATTATTCAATATTATGTATTTTATTGTTATGTTATAATTAATTTTCACCAAATTTATGAGTTTTCTTAAAATTTGTTCAAATTATTAATGGTTAAATGATACGTTAATTTCTGTTGATAAAATTTACTATAACTATTTATTTCTAATAGAACATAATGAATGAAAATATTATTCTTCAATAAAATTAAATCAGTATAAAATATCATTTTATAAATTCAATTAATATTTATATCCACCCATGTTAGTTGATGATTAAAAATAGAAAACATTAATCATGGAGCACGTGGTATACGCATACACATAAGGATGTAATAAATTTAAGATTATATTAGAAGGAAGGAATAATATTAATATATATTTAGTATGAAAATATAAATATATTAATATTGATCATATAATACATTCATTTTTATAATTTATTTAAGAGGGTTTAAGAAGAATGGAATTATGAAATCTTGGATTGAAACCATACGACTCCATTTAAATGTTAAGCAGTTTATAACATTGTATGTTTTCATATTAGAGTATATTGAAATCACCGAGGGATATTTTATGTATAAACAAAGTTGAAGACATATTATTATAGGGTTATGGATAAGATAATTCATTAAAATTGTTAAAGTAAAGAGGTGGAGTTGAGTTCTTTTTATTGTGGAAGGGAACTAAAATTTTCAAAAATAATGTTAATAGGATGTGAGATCATGTATCCTAAAAACGTTTTATCAAATTGTAAAATCTAGGTGTTGGTGATTTATGAATCATATATATATATATATATATATATATTACACATAAATAATATTTTTTTAATATTGAGATTGAAATAACAATTTCTTGCATTATTGTTTTTATTAATGTGTTTCTATGATTTATAATTCATAGATAAGGATCAATAAATATAATTGATCAAATTGATTCATTATTGATTTTTGTTTACACATAGACCACATAAAATTTGGTAACAACATAAAACAAGAAATAATAGGTAGATAAGAGAAATATGATATCAGTTATTGGTCATTATCAGTATGAATCATCATTAACATTGATGTCCTAAATGAACATAATGTAAGGGATACATCAATATGGACATCAATTTCGTTATGATCCTTTCATAACATGAATAATATAATGAAATTACTTTTCATGGAATGTGTAATTATTCAAAATATGATAGTTTTGAATAAAAAAATATGAAGAAAAACTATTGAACAACCAAAATATCCCTCATTTTCATTCAATTACAATATATACATATTATGACATTCACTTTTTCATTCACTAATCAAAATTAAAAAAAATGAAATTATCGGATAGGCGCCCCACCCAATGTAACTGAATCGCATTCAAATTGGAAGATATTAATTCAATCCCAAAATGGTTCTTGTATATATATTTTGGATATTTTATTTCTCATAATATTGATATATATACTTATCATTTTTCATAACTTCTTGAGAATGATTTAAATGATTTAAATATGGGATTTTCAGAAATTTCGTGGTCATTAGAACATATTGTGAAAAAATTCACTTCCAATGTAAATTAATTATGTATATATTCATCTTGACATAATTTAATGATTTTATTAGAACAATCCGGTCTATTATAATTGAAAATAGGGTTAATCAAATTTTCATTTATTGAAAAACTAATTTATATTCTTATTCATATTTATTGTTTTATTTATCGTAAGAGGTTACTCAAAATTGATTTTAGAGAAATATTTTGGAGTATCATTATTGTTTTTTAGGTTTTTCATTGGTATATTTTATTTTATTTTACATATAATATTATTAAATATTTTAGTACTGTGTTTCAGTCAAAAGATTATGTCATTCGTTATCAACTCATTGACTACATGTCTTTGAAAAATGCCAAATCCCAACTTGATAAACATCATGGACTTAAAAACAATACATAATTTTTTATAATGAAATTAAAATCAAATTAAACGTGTTAAGAAATTTCATATCGATAAAATGGACCTAATTCAATATAACTGGATATGAGTATATTACAAAGGATTCTATAATATCTATTTTAGTAAATCTATACATATAAATTTGTTTTATAATATTTTATCAATTTTTATATATTTATATAATTATCCATTATATAATTTAAATGTAATTTAATTAAACAAATACAATATAATGTATACAATATTGTTTCATCATCATAGTTTTTCAATTGTCACCACTACACTTCCATTTAAAATATTATATAAATCTATTAAATCAATTGAATAAAATCCTATTTATTTATATTGGTGAAAATGTTTTCCATTCACTATTGATCTTATGATGAGAAAACCAATCATGGTAAATTTCATATAGAAGAACCTTATTATCCTAATTTAGAGAAAAATTTTGAAAAATTTATTTTTATTTATATTGTTGTTTTCAAAAAAGAATTAATTATAAAGAGGAACGATATAATAAGAAAAAATAGGTCGAAAATAACCATTCCAAAATAAATTGTACATTATAATCCATTTTGAGTACCTTTTATCAATGATAATCTTGATTATCAATATGAGATGTTTGTGGGTTAAGTAAAACTAGTGGAATCTATGGAGTAATGTGTTGAAAATGATAAATTTGATGATGATGAACATGAATAACACATTTATAATAATGATGATTTTAGAAAATACGAATCATTGAATCTTGATTAATCTAAATATGAATATCACTCATCAAATTTTATATTTGAATCTAATGAATATGTTAATAAACCCCCCATTTGTACTTAATATAAATTATGTTTCAAAATCAAATAATAAAATAAAAATTTATTTTGAAATAGATTCATGCAATGATATTGATGAAATTCTAAATGAAATAGCACCTCAATATACAAGTAAAGAAAATAATTCTATATTCATTGAAATATTATTAAATTTATTTACTGATGTTATTTAAATTGTATTGATGGAGGAATTAAACAACTAAATTTCTTAACATTTCCATTTCAATTATTTTAATTATATATAACGTCAACATAGATCACATCAAAAGTAGTAAAAAACATAAAAATATGGATATAATATTTCCCACATTAGTTGAATGTAAAATAAAATTTTATAAAAGATATGGTATACTTCTATAACATTAATATTTATTGAATTTAATAAAATTATCAAGTTTCATTCTTGAATGAATTATATTTATGTTAAGAACATGTATTTCAATTTCCTTATATTATATATATTTGTATATTTAGATTAGTTGAGAAAGACATTTCGTTTTCATATACTGATATTTTTTATGATAAAACATGATTGAAAAATTTCATTTCATATATGATATGATTTTATAGGTTTTAATATTTAATATGATGATTAATCGAATGAATCGAAATGAAGGAATATTTTATGAAATGATGGAATTATAATTTCATGCCCCTATTTTTTACTATCCTTTTATTATTGAGTTATTATTATTTTTAAAAAATCAATACATATGACATATTCAATGATCATGATTGAATTAGTTTCTTCCATAATTATGTTAATTTTAAATAACAAATCAATGATCGAGTATATATTTAAATTATGATACATAATTTGATATATCTGAAAAATATATTTCCAATTCCCATAATTGATAGAGATATGAAGAGTAATATTTAATGGTCACATTCTTATTTTTATTTTTTTCATGAATAGCATTCCTCATATGATTTCAATTCATGATATATATAACTTGAATCTGTCAAATGAGTAAACAGATTGTACCTATACAATTCAAGACATAATTGAAATTCATTATATTTCTCATATATGAGTGTATTATACATATATATTTTGATATTTTAATTTTAATTTAATATTTGTTACATCAACATTGGATGAAAACAACTTCTTTAATACACAGATGATGGAAACTAATTAATAAATGAAAATTTTGTATTTAATATATATAATGAAACGAATTTTTTTCAAAAATATCCAAGAGACCCAAATTGTAATATGATGGAGCATGGATTATATAATACATTAGTGATTTTGTTCTTAGAGAAACTATATTAGAAGAACATGTTATCCATTTATGACATACACTTCTATTTTGGAATGATATCCCTCATTTGAAATGTTTGGGAGATGTTTTCCTAAGTGGAATAGGATGATTCACATTATCAGATAATGTGGTGTATCTATTTTATTGTTAATTAAAGAGAGGTCCGAATTAGTAATCCATTATACAGAATTACATATCAATATTAAATAAATAATATAAAAAAAATTAGTAAAATGTTTAATTATTACAATATAAAATATAAGAATTTCTTTTTCTACTTATGGGAGGGTCCAAAATCACTTTTATATTTCCAATTATCATAATTTAGTTACAAATGTTACAGTCAGCAAGATAATATTTTTAGTTAAACTATCGATGTGATAATTTTCAAATAAATTTTATTTGAAATGAATTGAAAATTAATGTATAAAAAGTTAAAGAGGGTAGATTATATATTTTATCGTTATTATTATTCCTGAGGAAACATTGGGATTCAGAGTTATAGTGATACTGTTTATATGGATAATTTTTATTGATATTTACTTTTTTGGTTCAAGTATTATGATAAAAATATCATCAAACATTTAGGATATAAATGATTGAACATCATTAAATGACTTTTCTTCCACCCCAAAGTCATTATAAATTAAATTTGATCCATTATTTGTTATTTATCACCTCTGTTATTATGATTTAAAGATAGAGATCATTTCCAATATTATGGATAAAATGAACATAGATGATAATTAGTATTATTATTGAATAAATTCTCAGGATTTGGGGTTGAAAATAACATTTGGTGCGGTAACTCATAAAGAAAATTGAAATTTAGGATTTACTAAATATATGATTGAAATGGGTAAATTTCCTCAGTTATGAATTATACCTGAGGAATGATTTGGAATTTATTTCTATATTTTTTCTTATTTTCGAGTCTCCTATAATAATATGTTTTTTATAATCGGGATAATTTGAATGTAACACCTTTTTATTTTTGGAACCAATGTTATAAGATGATGATATTTCCTTGATGATGTGAAATGGTTTGAGTTTGTGAGAATTTGATATGCAATTTATATATATATATTTATATATAATTTAATATTGTATTTTTATTGGATTTTTATAGAAATAAATAAACTAAAAATATAATTTTTATATGTTTTTTTAATTGTTATATAAAATTTATATTAAATAATAGATAATATAGGTAAAATAGTTTAATTATATGATACTATAGATACTACATGATAAGAAACAACATCTTGTGGTGAGAAACTAGAAAAAGTGTTGTATTAGAGGTAAAAAACCATCAAAAATTGTGTTTTTCTATGAATAGTAATTGAAATCATAAATATTGATGAGAATATTTAAAGATATAACATTCATACAACCCTATAAAATGTGTTCCTGAATAACTATAAAAATAATTGAACTCCCTATGATGATGTAGATTCTTTATCTATGAACATCATTCAACAAATACTTTTTTATCTCTAGCACTGATGGAACATACATAAATTTCCCTATTATAAAAATCATTCATCCTCAATGGTAACCTTCTTGTATTTTTATTTTCTCATAGTATACATGTTCCTATCAATCACCGTAGATTTCCATTATTTTTTTATTTTGTATAGATGGTAAGGGTGGGGATTTATTTTATAACGGTAGGATTTAATTCCATCATTGATGACTCTAAATTACATATTTTGAAAGTTAGAGAAATTCTTACTCCATCCAACTAAATTTATCCCTCATTGGTTGTAAATTAAGGGGATTGATATTGAACAATTAGTTTATTATTTAATAGGACCCATGTTGGTAACTAACAACGAGAGTGTAAATAGAATCCCATATATATGTAGTTATTCTAAAATTCATATATTATTAAATTGATATCAGATATGAACAACAAAAATAATCCATGAACAAATGGAAAACCCAAAATCATCCCACATTTCATGTAACTTGTAATAAAATAAAAATATTATGTAAACATGTAAAAAATTAAAAATCAAGTGTAGTGATATATGAAGTGATGTTATGAAATTCATATATTAATCGTCGTATTGTCCAATCCCATCCTTACCATCACACAAAACCCAAATGAAGAATTATTTTTGTAATAATTTCAAATGAATAATATTGATTATGGTAACCAACATCACTTTACCACTGATAATACTAGGAAATAAAACTATACAAACGGTATTAATGAAATATTTTTTAAGTGATCAAGTAGAAAATATTCCCACAATTCTTGATAAAAACATACAATAATGTTTTTTCATATTCATGAGAAGACAAAACATTTTGTGGGAATGTAGTGAAAACTTTTATACCCTTGGTTTATATTGAATTGTGTGTATAGGTGGGTCTATACAAATGTTTTTAATAAACCATGGTGATAGCCTTCTAGACTAAAACAAATACTGATGGTTTTGGTGAATTGTGGGTATATTATTTAGTCCCAAATGCTATAAAAATGGTTTTACTAAACCGATGGTATAGGTTCCCCACTGCTTGTTTGTGATAAAAAATATGGCAGGAAAATATATTGCACCAATTTCCACCCTATACCCATAGTTTATGTATATATATATGCATAATTATAAATGGTGTAGTAGTAATTTACTTCGATAGTGGATAGGTGGTGATGGTTTGAAATTCATTTGTGGAATATTTTTTTTACAATATCCCTAGATCTCAAAATATGATTATATAATTTTTAAACCCAGTGTATAAGACATTCCTATATCCCCTTATTGGGGACCCATAGTTTTATGAACTATGTGTGTAGCTCAGGTCTATACCGATACCTTGGTTTCTTGTGGTTCCATAAAACCATGGGTATATCCTATATCATTAGTTTTTTGTCTATACCCATGGTTTGAATATATGGTCATAAGATAAATTTCTAGTAGTGCAACATTTCCTTCTCATTCCACAATAATTAACATTGTGTATCTAACATCACATTTAACAAAATCATTTTTAGTGTCATGTGGGAATCCAACTCACATCCCATGCATATCCATTTGTGTATCCTTATTATACAAGTCACAATATTTGAAACTAATCATCAGATCAAAATAATATTATAACCATAGTAATATAAACATAATAGTTATGAATATTGAAAATTAATGACCTAAATATTCTGTTATCCTCTAACCATGAATGTATCTCACTATGAAACACCACGTAAACCTCATTATAGATAAACTATTGATCACCATGATGACATGCCGTCATAGAACGTCCAAAAAACCCAAACGTTAAGAGAGAGTGGGGAATAGGGTGTAACTATATATCCATCATTATCGTCATCAATGATTGTTAATAACACCCCAAATATTTCTCTATATGAACAGAGTTCTTGATTCAATTTTGATACAATGAAAAAGTTATGGAAAATTAATTATAAAATAGTCTCATAGAACACATAACTATGTGTTCATAAAAATTGAATAAGAAACTCATAGGATGATTACATTATCAAAAAACCTATTACACGTTAGATTCTTTTCAAAAATTATTCATTCGTACAATGAAGTCCTATGAATAAATTCATTTCACATATAATTTCAGGACAACTAATATCAAGATAATGAATTGACACACAATTATAATTTATCAATTGGATTCATTTTAAATTTAATAACATCCAATTTAACAACTCTAGAAATTAAAAATATATTTTCATTTTTAAATATAACCAATATATGTTCTATTTAATAATTAACATTTAATTAAATATACCTTAATGATAAAATAAATAATATTACATATCAAGACACCATTTCTAATCCATTTCTCATTAACAAGCCCCATATTCATCCCCCCAATCAAATCTCAGACACATCACAATTGGAAATCCTAAACACCAAAACACATCACAGTTGAAACACATCGAATCATATTTTTTACAAAAGGAATAAATCATATATCTTAAATTATTTTAAAAAATTATATTAAAAATATATGGAATTACATGGGATTAAAGAATCATTATATTGATATTTGTAATTACCACATTGTATTTGTTGTTATCCTAATCAGAAATTTAAATGATGTTCAATATTTCAATGGAAACCATAAAAAATGAATCTCCACTAAATAAAAATTTGATTATAACATAATTCACGATATTACATATTGAAAACCATTAATAAATAGTATAACTCATCCAATTTTCCTCCCTATATTTATATCTATGTATTTATTATTTTTCTTCATTAAGTTATTTCATATTATCTCCCCATAAAAAAAAATAATTATACTTCCAAATTTATGTCTAATGGAATAATTTTGGGGAATATCCTACCCTGATTAATTAACAATTGATGAACAGACAGTTATAAATGAATAATCGGTAGATAATGTATGAAAATTTTCACGGTAAGCACTTAAATATTCAAATAGTTAATAAGACATCATATTGATCCACACATAACGTATATAAAATCCCATCATAATGAACTCCATTATATAAAAAATAAAGTGAAAAGAAAATTGACGAAATAAATTCATATCATTAATCAAAAGAAACTAATCAAAATTATAAAATATGGAAAAAATCAAATTATTTTAGGATCTAATAGATAATGGGATGATAT
The DNA here is from genome assembly GCA_963277665.1 of Viscum album. Classification (NCBI taxonomy): domain Eukaryota; kingdom Viridiplantae; phylum Streptophyta; class Magnoliopsida; order Santalales; family Viscaceae; genus Viscum; species Viscum album. The sequence goes on along the minus strand of OY728152.1, from coordinate 1,317,695,492 downwards.
TCATTGTGCCGCCAAGAGTTAATGAATTTCTCAAAAATATATTACAATTTTTTAACTAAACTACAACTTATAATTATGTCCCAATAGACTAAAATATTTAATGATGAATTCCTAAAATTAAAACGGTGGTTTTGGTCAATGTGTTCCCAAAGGACACCTTTAATGGTCCCATTGACACGATTTTTAGAAACAAAATTTGATTAAAACCTAAAAAATTAATATAAAGGTAGGTTCAAGATATAATGGTTCATACATATTATTACAAAAAAATAAAATTCACCCTAGTGTCCATTCATTTTTTTCAAATCATCATCACGTATTTTGAGGTTTTTTATATATAAAACCATTTTTTTAAAAATTTGTTATAGATATCACCACACCTACCACCACACTGATCCTGTGAATTTATTAGAATCATATATTCCATAGGTGGTCCACCGAGATTGTACATCATGTATTATATATTCCATTGGGAATGGTCAAACAAAATTTATCACATAATATAAAACTAATGACATTAAAATCCCAAACATAACAAAGAAACCTCGTAAAATTCCATAATGACTAAAATTTAAAAACACCATAGAAAACACTTTGAGAACCACAAAAATGTCTGAAAAATTCATAATCCCTAAAAAACATCACTTAATTATTTGGAATGTTAATAAAATTTCATCAAACAACAATTCAATAATTACCATAGTTAACAATAAATACTAAAAGCAAAACATTGGCTATAAGGGTTTTTGAAAACCCAACCAAAGAGATACCTCTAATATATATTATTTTATTTGAAAAAAATCATCTTTACAACACCATACACATGCCGATTATTTATCGCAACCATATTCATAACCATAAAATCCTTTGTATATGACAATGTTATTCTTAATAAACCATAAAATGACAACACCACTAATAAAAACAATAAAACCCAAAGAAAAAAATAAAAATTTTGTTTTCATAGGGTCAAACTAACTCACCTCTATGGTTTAATAACATTTCATAAAATGAAAATCCATAATTAATAATTATATGTAATCTATTTTTATTCCACTAGTCATATAAAATTCAATAAATTTAGGAAATGTTAAATATTATTAATAAAAAATTCCATGTATCACATTATCAAAGAAAAAATATTTGAAATTTCAAAAATTATTATCATACAATGTTCTAATTTTTCAATGCTCATATGAAATATCCAACATGACACCATTCCCATATATTAATAAAATGTAAGGGTTATCCCTAAATAGATTTTCTAATAAGGATAATATATATCTACTAGTGGATACATTTTCATCAAATTAATCTAAATATCCATCCCTGTATAGTAAATGAAATGGGGATCAGCATGAAAATATAAATATAGTCAAGATACATGGATGAAATATGGGATCATGTCTAGTTATAGAAGGAAAAAAATTTAACTCATATGCCATAACATCAGTACTCTCCAACAACTAAAAGATTATGGTTGGCCTGGTAGAATTTTTTCTCTGATTTGAAAACCACCTCTTCCCATTATGATGATAAATTTGTAGGATCACGTGGTCCCTAATATCGCACGCCCTCTCTATCCCCCCCAACGTCAACATATAATCTATATCACACCATCACTTGAAACATCTTATAAAAAAACCAATTGAACCATATATCTCATTATTATTACCACATCATTTTTTATAACAGTAATAAGAAAACCTAAAATTATAGTTAAAAATAATAATAAGCATTATATATTTTGTAATATTCAATACCGATCTTTTAGAATACCGAGATATATAATATAAGATAAAAAAATCCCTATGTGTACTAGAATGTTCATTGAATGGATTAAATATTAGTATCCTCATTCAGATATATATATTTTTATTAATTTCCTACTTATTTCAATTATATTGATATATTATTTTTTAAAAATAAATCATATTTTTTTAAATTTCAATTTATGATTAAAATATATTTATAATTTAAAATGATTTTTATTTACTTTTGTAATAAAATATTAAAAAAATATCTATAATAGTTATATATTTTATTTTATAAAATTATCATCATTTTTAAGATATTAATATCAGAAATTAACATTGGGAGATTATGTATATTTTTTATTGAATGAATGTATTTCAGTAAGTAGTGAAAAATAATGATTTCTCAATTAATGTATTGTCATTTGGTTTAATATGTTTTTCAAATGTACCATTATATTTTATATTTTTTCATTTATGTAATATTACATTCATTTGATATGTAATGATCTAATTATTTCCATTTTAATAATTAGTAATCATTAATTATTATAAGAAAATTTTTAGGTACAAATTCATAATTGTCTTAAAACATGTTTAATTGAATTTTATGAATGAAAATTAAAATTAATTACATCCTCTTATATAGATTGTAACATGAAAAATTATATGCCTAATTTTAATTTTGTGTTTCATACTATTTAAATATGCCCCTTTTATTTTTGTTCAATATGAATTTTAACCATGGAATATATGTGGCACCTTAGTAAGGTAAAATGTATGAAATGGTGTAATTATATAGATCTATAGTCCCGATAACATCCCAAAACATCTATATACATCATTATATGATATTAATTGAACCAATCAAATAATAAATATAAATATAAGGAATTTCATTTCCATTTGACTTTATTTATGAAATTATTATTATAATTGTAATTTTTTTGGGATATTCCAATACATTTAATTTAATTAGAATTATATGTTAACATAAATTTATGAATATTTAATTATTTAATCTAAACTATTTTTTATCACAAATAATTATAATTGTGTTTATAATTTTTTTTAATTTTTAGTAAATTTTTAATTTCTTTTATTCATTCAAACCACTGACCTAGTGATCTTGAAAATAGTTGTAAATCAATGTTAATTATTATAAAAACATCAGATGTTAATTTTTTCTTTTGACTTGTCATGTTGAAATATTTGTATCATAAATATTAATATATTAGTTATATTGAACAGGTATATATTTAAATTACATTTTTCTCTTCCTAGTATTACATTTATATTAAATGTATAGTCAAAAAAATAACCTTAATTTTATTTTATGTTACTAATATTTTAATAAACTATGTATGAATTATATAAATATGAAAATAGCATAAAGGGGAAGTTATATTTTTTAATATATCATCCATTTACCAATTTTACGTATTGTTATATTAATTTATCATCCCATAATGATTTATGAATGTGTTACCATAGTTAAAGAAAAAAAATTTAAATCGGGGTTAATGTTAAAGGTAAATTTTGGAAATGACATTAAAAATTCTTGAAAAACTATTGGGTATTTTTATTTCTGTAATATGTAATATTAAAATATATAATAACAAAATATATAACAATTTTTCCATGAATGTGAATTTTAAATATTTTAATGTTTTGAAATTTACTAGAGTGGTCATTCACATACATAAAAAGGATACACATCACATCTATTATTTATAATACATTGAAAAACCAAGATCAACCAATATCGTACAAATAAAATTCGAAACATCGTTACAGTATATGTATTGGTTTTTCATATTGCAATATTATTTGTTGTTTTTATAAGAAAGGATCAAATGTATGAAAGATGATGAACATGTAATTGATGTCGTTGGTTCCCTAGAACCAATATATTTGTACAATATTATAACTAATATTCATTTTCATGAATATTGATACTACTTTTATCAAATCATGAAATTAATTATTCATGAAATAGTATGTGTTATTGTCCTTATAGTAACATTAGTTCTATATTTTCATAGTAGACCCCCTATACGATGATAACTCTGATGTGATAAAAAACTATTATTAAATATATTTGATATTGATATATGGAAACTCTTTAGGGAGAAATAATATATATTATATCATGGGTGGGTACATATAGTATATTAAGGCTTATTATTATGATGTAGACACTTGGATATTATTTGTGTTGGTGATTATTAGAATGATTACAACCTAAATGAAATTATCATGTGTATGTGTCGTTAGATGTTTCTATATGAGTATTCATGAATTTAAGATCATATATTATTATATTTATTAATTTATATAATGGTTCACTTAAATTATAGCATTGATGATATCCATGATGAAATATTTTTTTCATGATATTGGATATTATTGGCGTGTTAACCATAATATATTAATAATGAATAATGTTTAAATTCACTCATTATATATGTTCTTTAAAGAATTTTCATATCTCTTTTCCTTTAATGATATTGATATAGCCTATAAAAATCGATCAAAATTGTGTTCTTTAGTCATATTCAATTTCATGAATGGAAATGAATTAGACATCATGTTTATATCTTGGTGGACCAAAATGTATCCTTATTGAATAAATATATCATGATATCTGGATTAAATTATATAGTAATCATCTATATGAAGTTTTTTAATCACCGTGACAGAAATTAATTTATTAATTGTTTTTATCATATTTCAAAATGCTATCATAAGACATTCGGATACATCAGCTAATTACACTAAAAAATTATCATATAGGGTCACAAACTAAGTGATTATAGAATTAAAATTAATTGAATAATATTATTCATTATCTAAATTTATAAATAAATATTATTCCCACATATGCATTAATAATTATCCATGTTTTCCATATCTCATTTATCCTATCACTGGTTATATTTGATAATATACAATGAGAATATTAATTAATAAATATATATTTTCATTTTAATGAATAGAATATGTCATTATTTATTGTTCAATAATGAAAATTGGGTAACATAATAAATAAAAACAAATTATTCAAGGCATGATAAATATTATGGTTGAATGAAATATATATATGAATGGTAAGATGATAAATAATATATATTAAATACTAGGTAAAAGGTTATTTTTTAATTTCGTTCTCAATAATTTCATATGGCATGAAATTAAAAATATATTATTATTATTATATACTGGTTGACCTATAAGGACTAGTTATATATATATTGTCATAGGATTATTATTATTTTCTAACCCTGGAATCATATTAATTTAGTTATATTATTTATTTATTTCTGTTCAATTTTTTTTCTAGTAAAAATATATTTGGATAATTCTGTCAAGAAAAAAATAGATGTCAATTCTCTAAAAATACATCCATTTATAGAGAGGCATCCTCCTCTATTATTCCCACTCACAAATCTTTATAGATCAAATGAAATTTTATTTAAATGATTTTCAATTTAATCAAATTTGAATAATATAATCCTTTGGATCTACCATGATATAACATTGATATTCATTTAATGATGTTTTGAGGTTCATAGATCACATGAGGATCCCCGATGAAGGAAATATAAACACGTTTCTTATAAAGAAAATATGATATGATATAGAGATATTTTTTCCTACAAATAGAGAAATAATTCATGACATGGTAATTAATTAATATATTAAAATGATTATAACAAATTTTTAATGATAATGTTATTTTGTTTGGTGTTTAATAATTTGATAAAAATTAATGAAATATATATTTTTATAATGTTTACCTTTGATGTCCTTTTAGGAATGACCAATAGGGAAGACAACATTCCAAAATATAAAATCCCCATCTGTTACTTCAGGTACACCTAAATCGTAAAAGGTGGTATAAGATATTTCATAAAACTATATTTTATTAAATAATTTTCAAAGTTTTATTAATTCATTTATCAATAGTTACCAATTACATTTTAACCATTCCATTATCTAAATCATGATATATTATTATATTCTTCATAATTATCAAAAATATAATAATTTAATTTAATTATATTATTGATTAGCATTCAATGAACACATCTAGAGTAATGTATGATTCCATGTAACTAGTACAAGAGTATACACAATGTAGGCCCTTGGTATATGTCATGTACCCAAGTTCAATGAACTGTGATTAATCATCTAATTAGTTAGAGTAATGTGAATTTTTTAAATAATGTTTTTATTTAAATACCTCATGTGTTGAGTATGACATTATGGCGCATGATCCCCTTAAATATTGGTCTTGTACCATATATACATGATGTTATGCGCTAACTTGACATCATATTTATTCACAATAATAATGTTATGACTGAACAAATATGTTATTTGTGAACATGAATCTAGGACCAGTCACAAATATATGTGGTAGTTTACCTCTTTGAAATATTGATTCGTTAATATGTAATTCCACATTCCATGGCATTATCGTATTCTTCCTATAATTATTATGATGAGGATGCCATAATTATGTTTGTATGATGGCATTTTTTCCCCAATTTTTTTATAATCAATCAAACTATAGAATTTTATATCACCCCTTTCATTAATGTATATCCTTAGGTCAGTAATTTTAAATAAGATAAATTGATGTCCATTAAGAATCTAGAGAATATGTAATTAAAATAATGTTCATGCTTAATTACGTAAATGATTTTTATGGTCTTAATTTTCCCAAGACACTAAACATTTGGATCTTGGTTCTGTAACATTTTTATGTTGTCAATATTTAACTATAAATATTATCCATGTAATAATAGTATGGCCTCTACTATTGGTATTATCGAACATATTCGTTAATTTTCGAATTAAAATTATAGTTTCTCTTTGAAAATCCTTATTATAAATATATTTATTTATAGGAACCAAATAACCATTTATATATTAAAGGACTAATCACAAAGATCCAATAAAACTTTCCATTAGATGTAATACCTTAAATTAATGATTTATATATTTTTAACATGTTGACACATGTTTTCTTCAATACATTTATATTTTAGAAGATAGTGAGAGAGAAAGGAAATGAGTACAATAACCCATTTGATGTTCAATTCATTGATTTCATGAACAACATCTACTATGACTAGAGAGGTGGAGGTCAAAACATTAGGCTGATGATTACCAATTTATCTCTAGTTATGAACAATAAAATGATTAATTTTTAATTTCCTCCTTGACATAAAAGGGAAAAACTAGATATTAAGTCATTTATAAGCCATAAATCACTAAAATTTAGTGGATCTTCCAATATAAAATCTTTAAATAGGGGGTCAACCAAATTTCTATTATATTTTAATTGTTTCTATGGATTAATATAGTGAAGGAGAACATAACCATTTATTTTTCAAAAAGAGATATTTATCGATTGGGGTAGTTGTTTAAGAACACCATAACAATGGAAAAAACTAAAGAGTTAGAGTGAGAGGTCATTGAGAAAGTATTTCATAATAAGTATTTCCCGCATTCTCTTCAATAATTGTTAGAGATAAAATTGTTATAGCTAAAGAAAAATAAATTACACTCATTCCTAACATATGAAAATATTTTCACAAGGATTCCACGGTAGGAATCATGCTTTTTTATCCACAATGATAGAAAAAATAGAAAGATTCTTTAATATATTAAAACAATAAATTTGAAAAGATCAAGAAATTTGAAACTTTTGGAGTGATAAATTTGTTCATATATGTTCTATAAATGTAGTTATATAGTTCTTTGTTTACTACCTTGTATATGGTTATAAGAAATGAATTATTGAATTTCATCATAGGGGATATATTGAAAAAGTTTTAATGAATAATCAAACACAATCAGGTCCAAAATGTTGAAATATGGATCATGCTAATTGCCTTAGTGGGATAGGGGAATTATTAAAATACTGGAGTGAATGCCACCACACTAATGAATTTTTAAGGGTCGTGATGATGTTGGATAATTTGGTAGAGGAATGGAGTGCACCATGCCGGGTCAATTGTTTCTACTTTACTAAGAAGATGAAATATGAATGCATGTTCACTAAACCTAATGTCCTTGATTGTAATTAGAGTCAACAGTCACTAAATCCAAATGATAATTGGAAATAGCATGCCATCACTAATGTCGATATAGAGATTAAAAAAGATTTTTTATATTTACATTGATAATTCATTAATGAATAGTGAACATACTACATAATTTTTTTTCTATGAATTCATTCATATCATTATTTCTTTTCTAACAATTCAAATAACACATCAAAATATGTTGTTTTATATAACCATGTGAATTGAAAATAGTGTTATTACTACATCCAATGAGTATAAATTCTACATAGTTAATGATTTTGGACTGAATCTGTTAGAAAATATTGTCTTACATTCTTTTGTAGTTTAGGATTCTATTTTTTTCATGTATTGGATATATTCAGTCAAAGAAAACATCAACTTTTGGGAAAGGGGGATCACTCTTCTCATTATGAGGAATCATATAATTATATAAAATTGTGAGTAGGAGGATGGATCTCCATCATAATAATTATAGTAATTGTTGTTACAATTTCCTTGTGTTAATGATTATCTAGATCAAATTTATGAGACAAACGAGAGAATCATTATCAAAGGCATGCCCTTTATAAGGGACTACACTAATGTATTCCTTGAATGATTTCATGGTCATCATGATGACTAAGAGTTTCATTTTTCAATCTAAATAATTCATGGAACTATTCTCATATCATTGAAACCATATTAAATATCCACCACTGTTTTTTAGGTATTGAATAATGAGTTATAATATAATCTAGAAAATTGATTTATATTACTGTTTACTTCACCATGTGGTGGGAAAGTCCTCTTCATATAGTAGAAGAATGGATCAATGAGAATATTCATTGATTATAGTGAGAAATATAAAATATATATTAAGAAAAATAATTTTCTTATATGGATAAATGAATTATTAAATCAAATACCAGCAGTCTTTTACTCCTATACGATGAAACATTGTTTAATATATCCCCAGTTAATGCTGGCGAACAGATATATTCATCTGAATTCCATTTGAAAGAGTAATATTAACAATGATTTTTTAGTGAAACATTTTATACATAATAAGTATTTATATGTATTTATTAAAATAATAAATATAGTATTTAATGATTACGTAGAAATTATTGATTTATTATTTATTTATAATATTCCAATATACTATATGAGCAAAGAGGAAATTGAAGAGCATTTGAATTTGATGATAATGACCTTATGAACAAAGAATTTTCTTGAAATGTATATTCAATTTGACATCTCGATGAAGGTAGTATAATTAATAATGCATGTTATAAAAAAACTTAATATATGTGGACACTTCCATGAAAAAGGAAATCAAATTGTTGTACATGGTAAAATATATATTAGATATACTTTGTTTCTCGGGTCTAGTAGGGTATTACCAGTGATTTATTATTAACATATCATGATTTTATATCCCACTATCCATGCTAAATAAGAAGGGAAAAATGTTTTCCTATACGAGTAAATGTCCATACTGCTTCAAATATTTGAACAATTTGCATATCACTATAATATTAATCACAATACTAACACATGGGTTACTATTTTTTTTAATTATATACATCAATGAAGAGATTAGGTTGTTCACTTAGGAAAAATGATAAAGTGATATCCTATGCCTTAGGATTGTTGAAAAATCATCTATAATACTATCCTATTCATATCATGGAAATGGTTTTTGTGATCTTCATGATGATAATCTATAGGCATTAAATTTATGGGTTAAAGACTGATATATATACAGATCAGGAGTTCCTCAAATATATATTCTCATAGGAGTAGAATAATATGTCATAGTAAATTTGGTTAGGTCTAATCATAGATTTTAAATACTCAATCAAATTCCATCATATAAATGAAAATAATGTGCACACTTATCTAGGTATAAATGATCCCAAAAACATTATCAATGATGCGAATTTATAAGGATTTACTCTTCATAAATTTGAAAAGGATATACATGGGAATCATAATATAAGGAACATCAAAAATTTCTATTAATTGATTTATCATCCATCCATAAATGAGAAAACAAACTATGCTCAATTAACTTATATGGATATTTTGAAAAATGAAAATGCTATCATAAATGGAAAACCCTATGAAATCAAAATTGGTGAACAAAAAGTTTCATGATGTTGGTCACAACTATTTTTTACTATCTAATCCATATATAAATATCAATATTTTTAATGTTAAAGATAGAAATATATTAAATATTCACCACATAATAAATTTTTTTATTAATATAACTATTTCTAAGAAAATATGAAAATCTATATCAATGAATATACCTATAAATCCCTATAATATCAGTATGTTTTTCTTGAAATACAAATTTATTAGTTTAAAATTAAATCATTAACCATACTAATATAAATATAAGAATGCATCACCATGGACTGTGTATCTAGACTTATAGTGATATCCATAAGAAAAAATTATATATAAGATGGTGTGGATCATCTTATAAAGGAATATCACTTTATCACAATTTGATGAGACATATCACTAGATAATATTCACAAATATAAATTATATAAGTTTTATGTTGACATGGAGTACCACTATAGATTTTATTTTATTTAAATATGAGATTCATCAACTTTTTCTACAAAAATCACTAACATGATATATATACTATGATTTACATCAGAATGGACTATAATCCAAAAAATGATGTCAAATATAAATAGACTAATATGAAACTAGAACATATGTTGATATCATGTTATATGGACTTATGATATGTATGAGACGAAAATATTCATATGGTTGGTTTCTATTACAAAAATAGTATCCACAAAATCATCCAAAATGTTTCTATATGAACCTATTTTATGGGAAATAATGAAAAAAAATGAATTAATGGGATGATTATGGTCAACATAGGCAACTAAGACCTAAAATGGTAATGATATTGGTAGATAAGGTGGAAACCATTCTGCATCACATCAATGAAGAAAAAATTCAATATAAGAGATATGAAGACAATCAATGATGATTCCTGGAGATTAAGGCTATAGGTAATGAATTTTTCTTCAATTCACCATTGAATAAGATCATGATATTTAGGATGAAATGAATAACAGGTCTTGGGAAAATAATCCCAATATATATTAATGGTAATGTCCCAACTATGGACTATATACTAACACTTACACCCTCCACATCTATTGTACATGATTTATTCCACATATCCATATTTTTAATGTACATAATATATCAAAAAAATATAATTACCTCCAAGGTGGTTTAGATTGAAAATGATCCCTTTCTCAAGGAGTTGTTGATAACGATCTTGGTCTGTAGAGAAAATTTTCAAACAAATAATACATCTTACATGGTAAAGGTTTGTTAGATCTAAAAGGGGAATATATACCCATAGGGGGTGAATCAGGGTATGTATATTCATTTATCAACTCACCATACCCCAATAGATCGTGAAAAATGTATTATAAGGTTGTGTTTGTTTGCAGTTAAATGTTAATTATGATATTATGGTTTCGTTTTTTATCTGATGAAAATTCATAGAATGTAATGTAGTAAAACATGAATATAGACACAATGATTTTTACTTCGTCCACCCACATTGGGATACATCCGTGGAGCACACAATGAATACATACTGATTATACAAAATTCACTAAGGATAACTTCCAAATTAAAAATTTCATTCTAGAACTTCCATGGAGAGTATTTATAAATTTTCAAGGATTGGGGTATACTCACTACATAACCAAGGGTCACACCCAATGTCTCCTACTCTTATTCACTACTGGTTGGATGGATCATATTCTTCCTATTCCTTTACTCACTGCTCATAGATGGGATCTCGTCCCTATTTATTGACTTGTAGTTCCCTTAATCATCCTGAAAACTTCAATCATGAAATTTCCATAGATTCTATAATAAATATCCACTTTCATTCACAGATGAATACCACTTTACCATACATGTACTTGAAAACAACAATATTGCTTGAATCCCTTACAACACCTTGTGCACAAATTTTATGACAAACTTGAAAAAACAATTATTATATGAAACCACCTTCATACATGATATAAAAATATTACCCACAAATTTTGTAACATATTATGAATTAAAATCTTAGGTGAAAAATCCTTATAATAGGAACATTTTATATTATTTCATGCAAATCCCTTTTCATACCATTCTTATTTGAACAGAGCATAGATTATCTCAATGTGATGAGATGAATTTAATTAGGAGGGTCACCTATTATTTATATTCATCAATGATCCTTTCTAGTAACACCATGATCCATCATTCAAAACCCTCTTTTAGGGTGAATAATAAAATTTTCAATGCATTGGGTGAATAAGCCTCTTTCATGAAAACTCATCTTCCATGCACATTTCAAAAAATTAAAGCTCTTCCTTCATTTTTCATATTTCAACTTATTGATTATCAAACATGCCTTTTGTGAAAGTTAACAAATCACCATCATTAATTCATTGAACATCCATTTCAAAAAATACCTTTCTCTATTTTCATGATTTTGAGGACAAATATTTATGAAATCACTAGAAAATGACTCTAGTTTATATATATTCCTATTGTACTGGCTTCAGATCATCCATTCCATTTTCATGTATCTTTTTCAATATAAATTTTCAACAAAATATCGATAACTCGACAACATTCCATGGAAACCATCTTTTCCAACATACCCATTCAACCCAAAAATACATCAACATTGCATTGGGAGATTTTTCCCCACAAGATCCCCCTTTTAGTTTATTGAAACACATTCATAAATGGATAAAACTTTATAGAATCATCCATAATTTACTACAATTTCCATCAATCACATTAGATAGAAATAAAATATTTACTCGACACAAAATATAATCCAACACGATCCACAATCAGCATGGGAAACATGAGTAATATGGGAAGATCCACAATGAAATACTTCATTCTGAACCAGTCAACTACTTTCATCATGAAAACCAGCAGTTGTGATATATATCCATTGATAGATCCCATCAACAGTCTTAATATTTAATTCTCACCCTATCTCGCTCCTTGGGTTATCATGTTTTAAAATACAAAAATATTTCAATGCATTGCTCTGAATGATTCATTAAAACACTAATAAACTCATCATGTTTCTCCCCTATAAGATTATCCAGCATTCTAAATTAACCCATATATCTTGCTACTCCAATTTAAATATTCACCTCATTTCGTGACTAATAAATTTTATCCATTTTATCACAATTTCTTCCCATTATCAATAAATCTAAATTTCACTACATTTCGGTTTTCAATAGAGTAAGGAAAAAAATAAAGACAGTAGGTAAAAACTCATCATACCTCAAGTACATGGGGTTCCCACATCAACACATTTTCAAGTGTGTGGAGTTGACTAGACTCCAAAATCTAGTAACTTCCTCTTAAACATTTATTTAGTAATTTTTTTCAGAATATCTATAATGTGTAGTTCTATAGGCACATAATCAGAGTTCTCAAGCCCTTTATCAAACTTCTCATTAAAAAATATTTTTTTATTTCAATGTGATTTGTCCTTGAGTGATGTAATTTTTTTCTAAGATTGGCATCATTTGAATTATCAAAATGGATTCTGATTGGATACATCTCTTCGACTCCCATATCATCAAGCTACTTCCACATTCACAATAACTGTGCCCATGTTTGAGTTTCTAAAATATACCAAACTATAACAGTTCTAAATGAAATTTATTCATTTTTTAATTAGAAAATAAATACACAATCCAAAAAAATATATTTAACTACCTAAAGATAAGTTTCTCTCATATGGTAATCTATCCTAATCTACATTGAAATATCCCAATAAATTCTTCTTAGATATTTTATTGTACATCAAACAAAAATCTCCAGTTTTCTTGATAAACTCAAGTATTATATTCACAATAAGAATGTGTCTTTATTTGGGATTACATTTATACCACGCAGATTGACATGTATAAATCACTATATTAGGTATAGTTGTAGTCATATATATTAAATTTTCAATGATTTTTTAGGTATTATGTGATTGAAACTATCGTTCCATCATCATCTATTGATAGTTTCATCTAGGTAAAAAACATAGTTTTCATCTCCTTGGAATATTCGTCATTCGAAATTTAATTAGAACCATCTCGAATTATTTGGATTGATAAATGAATTGTTTATTCCTTCCTTGTGGGACTTATAAATTAAGGAAAATTCTATATCGCCATTCATTAACATTTTGAACTCACTTTTCATGAATTTAGAAAACATAATTAATTTTGATTTTTCAGATCCAAATAATATCATTTCATCAATTAAAACTAGCGTCATCAGCATTATATAACTACCATTATTGAAATAGAAATTGTAATCAACTACACCACACTAAAAATAGAGCTTTTTCAGAAACTGATATATCTTTGAATTCCATGATCATGGTGATTTCTTCAAACCATATATTGACTATATTAGTTGAAAAACTTTTTATCATTTTCATGAATATGAAAACCATATGGATGAAAAATGTAAAATACTTATTCTGGAATCTCATTTAGAAATACCGACTTCATGTCCATATGGAATACATTGATCTTTGTTTTTACTAATATGGACATGAAGAAACTGATTGTATCCATCGTTGATATTTGTACAAATTATTTATCAAAATCAATACACTAATTCTATGAGTACCCATTGCACAACAGTAATTTTTTTTAATCACTATAGTATCATCAACCCATTTAGCCATGATGACATTCTAATCAGTTATTCTTGAAACAATATCCCATTTCCGATTCTTTATAATTTGTTCAATATCTTAAATAATATCCTAAAACAAATTCATCTCTAGCTGATTCCTCATTCTAATAATTATTATATTCTTATGAATAATAATTTTTCACTTCTACTCCACCTATATTTCCATCATCTTTATAAATATCATCTGGGAAGTGAAAACTCAATTATAGAAGATTGATATCACTCTCTACTACAATGAAATCATTGATTTTGAAAACCTTCACGACATCTTATTAAACCATTTCCAATATTCACTCTCATATTATTATTATATTTCAAATAGTCATCTAATACCATAATGTCAAAAAAAATTACCATCATAAAATGCAATAGTTTTTCTGCTTCTTATCCAATCGATCTTCTTTATTTAGAAAAAACATTCATTCATCCTCTTTATCCCTTTGGTACCAAAAACATTGTTCATATCCCAAATCATTTATTCCATTATGGAACTTCAAATTAAGCCATAAAAACCAGCAAGTCTAATACATTAAAATAAAATATAGGAAAAAATAGATAATGATTACAACAACATCACTACCCATTTCATTTAATTAATTCTTTTATTCTTAAACTCTGTTAATTGATTTTAATTAGATTAAATATCCAATCTTATTACATAACCATGTTGCATCTGTTCTTGAAACTTCCCCATGGATTTAATGTACCCTATAACCTAGTAACACTTAGAACAGTAGTTAATAGTATTTAAAAATCTATGGAATGGGTAATCTCTAAAATCCCTTGGAAGTGTGTTTTTGTCAATGCTGATCGATCAAACATTTGTTATATTCTGGAATAGAAATTTTCACTTTCTATGCTTATTCCAAATGCCCATAAATCCTCAACTATTCTGGAAAGATAACTAGACAATCCTTACCCACATTTTCATTCTTATTATGATATGTAGACTCCACAGGCTTGGCATTTTTCACAATATTGGGTCTAAAACCACTAGTACAAATTTCTTTAATTTATTTTCCACTAAGATTTCATTTTTCATGATCTCTATATCAGTGGGAATGTAGGAAATCATTATATTCTTTTTCTTATTCCTCCTTCATTTCATCCTTCTATCATATTTGTATGGATTCCCATGATCATAACATATAAAACAAATCACACCAAAAACATATATTGTTTCATCATTTATTCTTTGATATATTGATGAATTCAGTGTTCTTCTTCTAACATTGATCTCCCAAGATTCTTAAAACATATTCAAGGTGTTTCACAATCATCCACAATAATATAAATTAATAGATACTTTCATCCAAAAGATTAATTTTTCATATTTCTGAGGATAGTTGTACATATTCTCATATTTGGGAATATTTCTGCCCAGAATTTTAAATATTTTCAAATTAATTAGAACAAAAACATAATGTATGGCAATGAGTTACCCAGAAATAGAACATGATTTTATAACATTTTATAAATTTTATTTAGGTATATCTTAATCACATGTTGGTTCATTTCTATTTCGTGAACTGTTCCTGGATATTTTACTCTCATGCATGGGGGAAGTTCATCATATCAAATAATAGTTTTTCACAAACTAGATTGAATTTGGGATGATAAAATCCTTTCATCGTTATCAAAATATATAGAATATTTTATTTCCAATTCATCATTATCCTCTATAGTATAATAAAATAGTAAGTGGATAGAAACCATTAAGTTGGGATTTCCATTGTAATTTAATTTCTACACTTATTTCTTCACTAATTCAGAATCTTTTTATCAATATTTGAATCTTTATATCCCATGATTCATTTTTAGATCCATGTTCTCTATTGGGATTATTACCTATATATATATCTCTCATATTCCAATTAACTTGTGAGATTATACACTATGTAAATTATCTCTTTTATTTTAAAATTTTCTTTAGAAACAGAATCAGAACAATACACATTCAATTTTTCTATCCACTGGTTCTTCAAAACTTGTTCTGATAGTTGTGTAACAAGATCGTTATTTTTAAATTTTTTCATGAATTTCATCTATGTTAATATTATATCGTTTTTCATTATCATTGTGTATTTCTATCATTGTAGAAAACTTATGTAGTTCTTCACATTGGGAATCATTAATTTCTATCCAATCTGTAGCCACATCCATAATCCATTAATTTAAACCTCTTATCATTTGGAACTCAATTTCTAGTGCTTGTATATAGATATATTTTGATTTAATCTCGACATCCATTTTCGGATCTAATTATTTTATTTCAAGGGAAGTATCCACATTTGGAATTCATGGAGTTTCTTCACAATCATTTGTTTCAACATCACATTGAATTTCTTGTTCCTCACGCATTCCTACAACATATATGAGTGTATCTATCTTAAAAATGTCTGATTTATCCAATCATTTATTCAATAAACTATTGGATTCTTTAAAATAATTTCAATTTTCCCAAAAAACATCCACGATGAGGAATACCAACATACTTCTACTTTTTCATTGACATTCTTCACTTATCCATGGCACATGATGATCATAGCTGTCAGAATATTTAAAAGAAAAAATCAACTGATCCATGTCAGTGAAAACATATCTGATAAAAGAAAACATCATTTGATTCCAATTTTTAGGTCCAAAAAGAGCATAGATACCCTGAGAGGGGGGTGAGTAATGGAAGAAATATTATTTTCTCAATTCATCATACTCTAATAGATCCTGGCCTATTTCATATAGAAGTCACATTATTTCATGTAAATGATAATGATTATTTCATTCATTCCACATTTATCTGATGATGATTCTTTCAATGTAATCGATGAATGATATCAAATTACATAGAAATTTTTACTCGGTTCACCCTCACTAGGCTACATCAGAGGAGCATACAGTGGTGATGTTTAGATTGTAGCATATGCACAAAGGACCCCTGAAAAACTACAAAATTTTTCCTAGATCATCTATTCATAGTTTCATTTCATTTATGATGTTTAGGTTCTACTCAATTTATTCCCAAGGGACAATCCCCGTGTCTCTTCCTCTGGATCACTACTGGTGGGAAGGATCCTCATCCCCCTCTTAAATAAATCATTACTTTTTGAAGGTACCCAAATATATTTTATGGACTTGTAGGTCCCTTTAATTGAATTAAAAAACACATCCTAAACTATAGATATATTCTCTATTGAATTTTCAATTTCATCCGTAGATGAATTAAACATTACCACATAAGTACTGGGAAAATGTAATCATCTTTGCATCCCATTCAGTTCCATTAATGAATGTTTTACATGTTGTTCCAAAAACCTCTTCTTAGGTGAAACAACCAAGTTTCATGAAACACCAATCTTGAACACAATGTCCTAATCTTTCACAAAACTCAAATCTTACATGAAACTTCATTAGCTTTCACGCAACTACAATTCATTCATGAAAGTCTATTTAAAAAACATTCTTAAGAATTATTGAGTGCATATGAAATCAATTTGTTCAGCATACTCACATGAGGGGGTCACATATTATATATAGTCATCGCCGAACCTTGCCTGGAAAAAATTTATAGGTCCCTCATATCCCTCTATGAGCACAAAAAAAATTTATCATAACATTGGGCGCCTAAGACACTTTCCCACAAACTCATCTTTCAGGATAATTTCTTTATCTTCTGTACACTTCTTTCAATTTCTATATTTTTGGCATTTTGATACTAAAAAATTCATTGAGTTCATGTTTCCAAATCACTATCAGTCTTGCGATCAACATCTTTTTCAAAAAACACGTTACTCTATTTTCCCAATTTAAAAGCCCAAAATTTATGCAAACATTTGAAAATGGTGCCACCTTGTATCTATTATTTTTTGTACGGCCTCCAGATCATCCATTCCATTCTCGTGGATATTTATTAACATATATTTTCAAGAATATATAGGAAACTCCATAACATACAATGGAATCCATTTTTTAACAAACAAAATCAACCCAAAAATACATTGATGGTTTTTGAGATATTGTTTCCCAATAATGTTCAATGGAATACCACAAGTTGAAAGATGAAACATGGTGACTAGTGGAATATATAATGGGGTGGTTAACTATTATTTTCTTAACTTATTATTTAAAATGAATCATATATGGGTAAATTAGAAAACATTTGATTGGTTTAAACGCCCAAACTATTATTAATGGAAATTATCCGTTTTTATAATTAAGTTATGTGATATAAAACAGATAAATATAATATAGATCTCAATAAAAAAATTAATTTCAATAATTGTTTACGGTATAAGTGAGATTTATAGAATATAAAAACCATATACCGATGGAATTGTAACAAATAAATTAAACAGTGGAATGAAAATTATGATTAGTAATATTTCCAATAGAATAATAATATCATCAATGAATGTGTTAATAAAATTCTGAAAAACATAGTGGTCCTCCCTGTCCAAACGCAAAGTGCTCCCTATACTACAAAAGTTCCTGCATCCATTCACATTGCTCCTTCCTCATCTCTAAAAGTGTCATGGGCTGATATAGCAGATGAGGTAAATCATATTCCGGATCCAACACCAAAGGTTATCCAATCTGGTAACCCGGTTACTGAATGGGTTTGTAAAGAGTATTAGGAATTATTTAATGAAATTTATAATGATGTTTGTAATCTAGTAATAGTCTCACAGAATGAATATGAGGAGAATCAGTTATTTCAGGATTTTTACAATGATATCCTTGATCTTGTGGTATCCATATAGGATGACAAGGAGGCTGGTCCCTTATTGAATACTATCTGAAATGATTCATCTTCTGAAGTAGCAGGAGTCGATTCCAGCATTTTTCGTGATGATCAAGACATTCATAACACTATGATTACTTAAAGTTCTGCTAAAACTACTTCAAATGATTCTATTTCCAAAAGTAATGTTACAAATCCTGCAAGTATTTCTTCCACTGTTCACAAAAATCTAGACACATTGATTGTGTCCAGTACACGCGGGATACCTGAAGCTGTAAACATTGATAACCTTATTCAAGGCTCCAAAGGTCCTCAAAGCTCGAAAAGGAAAGTAGGGACACACCCTAAAGCTATAAAAATCATGGATACTGCTTTAAAGGTGAGGAGTTCAAAACATATCCCTATAATAACTAAAGCATATTTTGTAGAGCTGGCAGAATCTGGAAAATAAATCACCATGAGATTTCTCATTGCTGTTTCATGCCACTTAATGGTAATGGCTTGGACATCAAAGTATTCGAAGCTACTGAGTTCACTTGGAGCTGAAGCTGACTGTGAATGGGCTGAACAACATGGTTTTGGGTGATTTACTTTGCTAGTTAGATTTATCCTAGGTAGAGTTGTTCCATCTTTATGAGGTTTGTTGTAAATATTCTCTACACTTGCATTTCATGTATCCTCATTTTTAATAAAATTACCTCAGTCATTTGGCCAAGGGACCTTTCTCAAAAAATGTTCAATATATTTAATATATTGATCGAAAAAAATAAAACAATTAATAAAACAATCTATAATAACTAATCACCTCCTCTATAAACACCATCCCCCACCGCCTCTTCCCATCACACCTCCAATACCAAAAACCATTAAAAAATTCTTCTTAATAATCTTTCAAATACTAGCCCCCATTGAAAAGAGAATTTTTCCTCAAAAAATTGGAAGTTAAATTTCCTTATGGATCTTCCAAAGGATAATATTTGAAGAGTTAAAATCTTCTATCATTTTATTTTATATACTTTTAAATTTAAATCATTTAATTATTCTTTCTTAAAATTTCCTTTCCCTTGGGTACTAATAATTATAATATTGTATATATATTGTAAAGTTATTATGTTAATGGAATAATCTATCAAAAAACATTTTATTGTCAATATTTTTTCTAAAAATGAAAACATCAACTGTCACCTGTTAATTTTCCCCCTTTGAGGAGGATGCGTTTTCAATTTCCAATAACGCCTTCATGTCTGTTCATAGAAATATTATATTAGTTGAACATATTGTAAAATAGATTTTTATATTTTTTATGTTCTGTAATTAAAATATACTCAGAATACAAAATAATAAGCAAATGTAGTTTATGATGATCAGAAATCATCCAAATAAATTTAAATGATTATAATTAATGATTAATGTAATGATTCATCCCCATTAATGGAATAAAAATTATATTTAAGACCACTAAAAAGTATTTTTGTTATTTAATAACATAAAATATAAATTTTGGATAATTAATCTTTTTTATATGATATTTCATACGTATATACAAGTTACCCGAATAGAAAAATGTTCACTCCTAAAAAAGAAAATATTATTTAATAAAAAATCATAATGGCCATAAAAAAGTGAATAAAATTTTAATGATACAAATACTTATAAAACATGTTTTCTATTGAGTTATTAATAAATATAATTTCAATGATTTTATTGTGATTATATTATTCACACATATGGTTGGGGAATTCTCATACCTAATTCCTTTATTTGGGTAATTCTCTCTTACATGGCATCAGAATTCAATTATATTATTAAAATGTAATTTCCATTTTATTTTTTTTATATTTTCATGTTTCCAATATATTTATTATAATCAATGAAAATATTTTTCCAAAATAGCCTTATATTCTAAAAAACAAACATTTTTATTTCTCTTGAGAATGGTTCATCTTCACTTGAGATTGTTGATTCATATACCGAGTATGATATTCATTTTCTTCATTTGAGAACCACAACGATTATGAATACATTTTATTGAAATTAGATAGAAAAAAATGCACTTCATTGGTTTATTTTATTACTATGATTTTTATATGTTCCATGGGGGATGCCTAATTATTTAAATCTTATAATGTGACAGCTAAACCAAGAATTGAATACTGCTATACTTCATTGTGTAATGTTATTTATCTCAAGAGATAATGTGAAATATAAATTAAAATCATTCTAGATTTGTTTTATATGATTATTTTTGGGTTGTTCAAATATTATATGTGTGAACATGATGTTATCTTTTTTTTGAAAACTATGTCTAGTAGGTGGCCACAAGGCATGATTTTCTATTTTTATGCATTAACACATTCATAGACATTGTCTAATGATTCCTCTAATGATTATGAATATGATATAACACTTATTTAATGTTGTTTAGGATTATTATCAACAATTTAATATTGATTCATGTGATTTTCTATCCTATTACAAGGATTTTTGGTCACCCCTATAATTTAATTACATCCTTGAGTTCGTACATATACAGAAGAGAAAATGAGGGATTTAAAGGAGCAAGATAATATAGAATTAAAATAATATATATATTTATTTTGTAAAATATTTTATGATATAAATAATTGAAAGAAACTAAACCTTTGGATCCAAATTTTTTATGATTTTATGTTATTTATCAATAAATTCGTGTGACACTCAAGTAAGAAATGTAGTGTCACTATAATAAAGGGTCTAAAAACATAACTAAATTGACTAAGATGATTATTTTTATTTATTATATATGATTAAAAATATCAAAATATATCATGATATATTATAATACAATGAATATGAAATATTGTACATGATTGTGAAAAAATATTTCAATAATGGTAACATTCTAGATGAAATATATATATATATATATATATTAATCAAATAGAATTGATTGTGTATCTTGGGGATTCAAAAATGATATTAACATTATAGAGAACTATTAATGGATTGAATTGAGTATCTATTTTA
Source organism: Viscum album (assembly GCA_963277665.1). Taxonomy (NCBI): domain Eukaryota; kingdom Viridiplantae; phylum Streptophyta; class Magnoliopsida; order Santalales; family Viscaceae; genus Viscum; species Viscum album. The sequence goes on along the minus strand of OY728152.1, from coordinate 1,317,673,122 downwards.
AGTGATTTTAGGTTTTAATTCTGAATAAATGAATTAATTTTCATTTACAATGACTATTATCATTGCGATTAGAGTAACTTTCTGGGGAATGTGGTCATTATTCTATTAATATACGATGAAATATATTAATTATCTGAAATGAGATATATTTCTTGTAGTCGATTGTGGACTATCAAAACAAGTGGTTCACTATGAAAGATATATGTCAAAAAAACCTAAATTGTAGAAAATATTTTAATTTAGGGTATATCTAATATAATTCCTTGAATATATAAATGAATATGAAATTTCTAGAAAATAAATTTTTTTAGTATGGAACAATCTTATATGGGATTAGTTAGAGTGAAAACTGGTATAATCTTTTCATATATGTTTATTCCACATAAATAAAAAGATAATTGGAGTATGATTATTATCTAAAATTATTTGGATATAAGATTAACCATATATTCCTTTTTATATAATATATGTGACATTTCATATGCGTTGAACATGGAAATGAGTTACCATTGTGGCCAAAATTCGAAAAAAAACTAGACTACTGTAAGAGATATGTATATGTGAATTATATGATCTAAGGATATGATCACTGTGTTTGGAAGAATATATGAGCTAGTCATCAGGGAAAAAGCAGATTGAAGTATTAAATCAAATCAGAATGATATGAATTTGTAGTCAGGATATGCATTTATCCTCATTGGATGATCATTCAGATGAAATACATCGAAGTAACAAGTTATGATCAATTCAATCATTGATTAAATATATACAATAGATGATGATAAAATAAATGAAGATGGTTATTTTTTAAATTTTTTCTTGGATATTCATGTTGAGACTATAAGTAAATAACTTATAACATTTTTAATTAAATTAATCAAGTAGTGGATCATGAATAAAAAGATAGTGCCACAAATATAAAAAAAAATTATCAAAAAGTATCATCTATTGACAATTTTTTTAATTGATGGACATTGTAATAATCATATTTTAAATGTTAAAAAATAGTGATGAAACCTAGAATAAGTCACTATCTAAACATAAGGATGAGAATCATGTGCGAGATGGGGATAAATGGTTGATAATATATAGATGCAGAACAACTGGGAATCCGTTGGAGATGGTTCCTAATAACCCACTTTTGTTTTCTTTATTATTTCATGTATTTTTATTTTTGATTATTATTAAAATTTTGATCACATCATGTTTTTTCTTCTCCAGGACATGGATTGTAATAATTTCATTAGTGTAGTTATCGCACAAAATGGTCATAGATGTTCCCCTATATGGTGAGAACCCTAAATTAGCTAGAAAATATTATGAAATATATGTTCTATATTTGGATGATATTATTTATAAGAAAAAAATCATATAAATATCATGTGTGGAGGGTCATAAAGATTTGATACACCTATTTTTATGTTTTTGCTTTTAATTTTCTTTATATTATAATACATGAACAATACAATTGAGTAAAAAATAATCATTTTCATATATAATTAAGAGTTCCATTATTCTTATTTGTATTGTTATCAATGGAAAATAATGTAATTAATAATTGATATTATGAGATGTAAAGTTTTTTGTACTAATTAAAAATAAATTAAAATATGTTTTATGTTATTTATTATATGTTTGGTGAATCTCATTTAATATTTCAGTAATGAGTAATGAAAGAAATTATTTTTCATGAAGGTTTCTTTAACAAATTTTGAAATCATAGCCACATTGATGGAACTTATATATAAAAATTTAATCTATGGACATAGGATTATTTAGATATGTTCAATATCATGATTTGTAATTAAATATACATCAAAAACATATGATGATTTAATAGGAACTAAACCTACACGATCAGAGTAGTGATGATAAATAGATATGATTACATGCTATGAATCTGTATAAGGTTTTTCATTGTTGCAACAATAAATATATTTTATGTATTTCGGTTTGAATGATTCTATATTAAAACATGGAATTTTGGGATACATCCCCTTTTACCACCGAGAAAGTGGCATAAAGGGACACAATCTAAGTGTATCCTGATCCATAGTAAAATATATAAATTTATATGTTGATTAAAATTTTGAATGAAAATTATTTATAGATATTTTTTAATAAATTTTTGTGTTTTGTTGATCAATTATATTTTTAACTTGGTATTTGAAATAATAAATAGTTATTATATTATTAAATAATAATTTATTATTAATTTAGTGAATATAATATTGTTTATTTTTATGAATTTGCAATATATTTTATTTGCTTCTCTATACTTATAGACTTAATGAAATAATAATAATTAAATTATTATCATCATATACATAGGGATATATAGGGATTAAATAACTAATAAATTGATCTTTTGATATTATTATTTTCCATCCCTAGTATACTATAGAACAAATTATAGTATTTTCTTATGTGTTGTTATTGGTTTCATTAAATAAAAAAATTGGAGATTTCTTAAAATACAGTAGTGACTCCATTATCTAATTTATATATCTAGTATAGATATAAATTTCTATCGACCAAAACTATATACAATTGGAAGATAACATAATATCCTTCTTGAATAGATTCTTTAGGTGATCAAAAATGAACGATGTAAGGGTTTGGATCTAATGTCCTAGTACTCTTAGATTGTTAAAAAATGTTCATAGGATCACAATGAAGATGTATGTAATCAAATGAGGGGGTTTATCAGGTATTCTAATAACACAATTATTATATGATGTAGATATAATTTCAAATCATTTGATGATGGAAAAAACAACTACAAAATATTTCATTTACTATTTATATTAATTATATACAATTTGTAATAATGTATTTTTAAGGTTATAGAATTCAATAAAAAATTAGTTTTTGATTATAATCCATTCGTTATAGTTTTTATCATCAATGTATTTTTCATATTAATCATTGATTAATCTAAATATCTTAATTGGGAATTCCCCATTTAGAGCTTCTAATATGCCCAAATCCTTCAATAATTATCTTACCAAACCCATTTCATTTTATTTTTTCTTCTACCTATTGTAAATATTTTTTAGTCAACATTAAATAATAAAATAAATGAAAATAAATTTGAAATATTTTTAGATTTTAAAAAGTAAACCTTTTAAAAAATTGAGTACATTAAATAGAATTTTAAATTGTTTCTCTTGACAATGTGTTGACCTCCTCCCCCATATAGTGATTTAAATCATTTTATGTCACCATAATTATATGTTCGATATTATGATTAATTTATTTTATATATAATATAATTATGATACCATTTTTATTCTATAATTATAACATCATAATTACAAATATAATTTTCAAATGATTAGTGAATCATATTGCCACATGTGTGTACGTGTGGAGTACAACATACACAGGGTTATGTGATTCATTCATCATTTTCATATTACATTGATTGTAATAAGATAATATTTAATTAATAATATATATATATTATATAATTATAATTATTTAACGTAAATAATTAGTTACCTATCATTCTTTTTTACTATCAAATAGTGAAAACATCCCTCTAACATTCATATTAACGATCACCTACGCAATGTGATATAATTATATTTGTATAAAAAATATATATGAATTTTTATAAAACTATATATATAAAATAAAAATTATAATTTTAACATAAATAAAATTCAACATATATATGAAACCATGTCGATGGGCTTGTACAAGAACTATGGAATCAAACAATGACTACCAATGAGACTAGTTACCATTTGAACGTTGTTTTTATTGAAGAATATATAAATAAATTAATGACTAAAAATTATAATGGAATGATACCTATAATTACATATTTTAATATAGTTCTATAATATTAAAAAAAATATTCTTTTTATACATCCATATATTTGTAAGAAGTATTTATCATTTAAAAGTTTTATATTTTATAGGCATCACTACATGAAACAGTGAGTTTAGATGAACCATATAATATTTTTAAATAAATATTATTAAATTATCACAAAGTAATTGTATTTTTAGGTATTAATAAAAATAAATAATTCTTTAAATAATGTCGATTGAAAATTTATAAAATTAATCCATTAGATATCAAATTATTAATATTAAAAGTATTAATCACTTGAAACTTAATTTTATTTTTGTATCATGAAATGTTTTTTCCACAAAAAATTTTGGATAAAAATATATTATTTTAATGAATATTTATGAATTATTTTAATTAATTTTATATATTACTTACTTTTTAAAAATTAGTAAAAACTATAAAATTGTATTTCTTGGATATATATATGAATCAACCCACATTTATGCTTAGATGTGTATTTCTTCAAAAATAAGAATAATTTTTCATAATTTTCACACATAGATTAAATTAAATTATTTTAATATAAGGAATTAAATAAGATAAAATGAATTAAATATTTATAATTTCTGGTTTAATTTTAAAAATTAAGATCCTTTTTTAGATTACATGAATTGTAACATTAAAAAAAATTTCACCTCACTAAAGAGTAAATTACGTTATTCATGATATAAAATAATATATAAGGTCATAATATTTCATCAAAATTATTATTTGATTTTATGAATTTTATCATTATTAATAAAGAATCAATATTAATTATTAAAAAATTATTATCCCATGAAAATGTGTTTATATTATTTAAATCAAACAATGTTAGAAATGTCAATATCTTTATTTTCAATTTACCTTCTGTGTCTGAATAAAAAATTATTAATGAATATAAGTGTTTATTTTGATCAATAATTACTTATTTTCAGTTATTAAATAAAATCATAATTTTATTAATTATATTATAACATTAATTTATTATGAAAAACTAATGTAGTATTCCACACTTTTTTAAATAATATTACCAAATGATATGATAAATGAAAATTTATATATACTACGAATGTGTTAATATAAACCCCGAATTTTATATATCTATAAAAAATATTGATTAGGATGGAAATAATCATTTTTTAATTATTACTTTTTCTATATGTATTTAATTTTACAATAAGTAAATTTTGTAAAAAATGTCAATAATGGTATTAGATCAAAAAATTATTAAATTCTATAACAATATAAAAAATCCGGAAAGAAGAAAATTTAAATTTTAAACGGATTTAGATTTCATAATTTTTCCATTTATTTCCAATTGAATCCTTATAGGCAATTATTACCACACATTAATATTCATAAATTGTACAATGAAGTTAATAATCAGATTTTTTAACAAAGCAATTATAAAAATGACAAGGTTTAAAATCACACCAATACATTTGTAAATAAAATTTGATTATATTATTATGAAATTATTCTATATAATCATTGAGTACCTTTCCATTTGGAGTAATTTTTTATGATAATTACTTTTTAATAAATTCATATTTATTGAAATTTAAAAATTAATTGACACCATAATTATATAATGACACCCACTAATTCACTTCATCAGAAAAAATTTAGTCTCCTTGACCAAAAAACATTTCCAAATTCCCATATCCTAATTTCTATCCACATAATCATTTTTTAACAAATAAAAGGTAGACCCTTGATCCAATTATAAGAGATCTAATGTAGATGTTTCAAATAAGAGTTAATTTTCATAACTAACACTCCCATTTCTATACATTATTACACCACCTAACTCTATTGTATTTATCATAAAAAATAATCCAATGTTTCCGAAATATTATAAAATTTTATTATTATTATAAAATGAATTTAATGAATCAACATACCCATAAAAAAGTAGTGAATGTATTTCTTGTGCAGACATACGAGTTAACATATCCCTATTGTGATAAAAATCATTTTTAATAACTATAATTTATGGATATGTATTATTATTTTTTATTTGTTATATATTATATTTATGAAAAAATTATTATTCATGAAATATAATACCACATATACTTACTAATCATATATTCAATTTGGGAACAATAACATCATTCTTGTAGCCATAGGATTACAATCTCCATGAAGTGATGTGAATTTTTTTCATTATTTATTTAAAATGTGATAATGATGATGGATGTGATGAATAATATATATATATATATATGATAATATAATTATTCTATAATGGTGAATTTAAATTTATCAATATTTTATTCCATCCTTCAAATATTAATGACTGCATTCATATGTATATATTGTCTACCATCTCCAGGATTGGTGTCATTAGTTTTTCTATATATATCATAAATGGATGACCTAGCATTTTTATATAAAAAATATATTTGGTATTTATTTTCTCTCAATATTCTGGATATGGCAGAAAAAACATAAATGTTAGGGATCAAAACTACTAAATAAAAATACTAGAGATAAGAAAGATAGTAGATAGTTATAAATGACGTTTATAACAACCTATTATTGTTAAAATGGGTGTTTAAATGTTATAATGATATCAAATATGCTATTATAAGTATAAAAATTAATTTATAATGTAATTATAATAAATATAAATATAATATATAGTACATTATAGTTTAGAATGAGAAATGTGATCTTTAGGTAAGGGTTTTTTGTTACAATATTATTCTTTATTTGGATATTTTATAAATAATATTTTCTATGATGATATATTATTAATTTTTTAATGAAACTTATTTTTATAATTTTCCTATTATTATTATTTTTCAAATTAATATGTAAATTTAATTTCCATTACCCTATTTAGTGGGTACATATAAAATAATATATATGGAAACTGATCATAATTTAAAATATACTTTGAAATTAATTTCATCCATGTCACATTTTTATTAAAAAACTAGGGATTTTACACTTTTCATATTATTATTTTATTTAATTTTAATCTTGGTTTCACTTGAGAAAAATAATTTTGAAAGGAATATTTTTTTTTCTACAATCTATGCACATTGAGGATTTTGGAAAAATTAATATACAAATAGTTTTTTATATTATTGGTCATGCCGAAAATATAACAATGTCATAAAACATAAATGATTTAATCAACAATTCTATAGTATGTAATATTCATTACAATGTAAATGATTCATTTTTATTTGTACAGTTTTAGTTTTAGAAAATATATTTTCATATTTGGAATCGAATTAGGTTCAAGAGGGGTTTATTTCCATTTAAATGGAATATATATTAGTAAATTAAAACAACATAGGATTCAAGTTATTCAATTCTGGGTTCACAATCCAAGGGTACCATACTTATCAACAGAAAATTTGTTTTAGAGATTACATAGTCAAAATTGAAGTATTATATATTTATAATATTATGATATAAACCTAAGAGAATAGTGGAACATGAGGAGAATTTTAGTATGATTCTAATGACCTTATGAACAGTGAAAATATTTGAATTGTACATTAAATGTGATATCTTTTTGGATGTAGTACCATTATTGATGCATGTTATCACCAACAGATGAATATATGTGGACCCTTCCCAGAAAAAAAACAAAGAGTTGTACATGACAATATATATAATGGATAAACATAGATTCAATGGTATTTTATGGTAATATCTCTGAATTTTGATTAACATATCATGATTTTAGATCCCACTATCCCAGCTGACCTGAATGGAAAAAATGTTTGAATTGACCATTGAATGTACATACTACATCAAATATTTGATCAATTTTTATATCACTACTCTATAACTCACAATATTGACAGATGGGTTAATCTTTATTTCGTACTGTTATAAATCATTGATGAGATTAGAATATGTCCTTATGAAAATGATAATGTGATAGCTTAAGCCTCGTGATTTCTGAAAATTCATCTACAATATTATCCTATGAATAACGTGGAGAAGGTGTTTGTGTCTTCGGGATGAAAGTCAATATGCATTAAATATATTTGTAAATGTCTAATATATATATAGATCACGGGTTCCTCAAATATAAATTCACATTGATGGATAATAAAATGTCATAGTAAAGTTTTTTAGAGCTCGTAATAGATTTTTATTACTCAATCAACTACCATCCTTGAAAATAAAAATAACGTGGACGATTCTCTAAGTTTAAATGATCCCAAAAACATTAACAATGACATGTATTTATAAGGATTTAATCTTCATAGATTTTAAAAGGATATATATGGGAATCATTATAGAATAAAAATCACGTTTTTTCTCAAATTATCAATAAACTAAAATTCAAGGAGAAAATAAATGATGCTCAATGAATAGATGTGGAAATTTTAGAAAAATTAGGAAGCTATCAGAAATGTTAAATCATATGATTTCAAAATCGATGATAAATATGGATTATGATTTGGGTCACAACTATTTTTATCATCCAATCTGTATATAAAGAATGACAGTTTGAATGACGAAGAAATCTAGAAATTAAATATCCACCACAATATAATAATAATGTATTGATATATTAGAGAGAACTATTTCCATGAGAATATAAATATTTAAATAAATGACTGTACATATATGTTCCTAGTATATTGGAAAGTTTGTCTTGAAAGACTAATTTATTAGTTTATTATGAAATTATTTCCCAAACTAATAAGGATATAAGAATAAATCACAATGGACAATGTGACTGGACAGTAGTGTTATCCTTAAGATAAAATAATATATTGGATGTTGTGGATCATCTTAGGAAGGAAACTAGCTTTATCATAATTTTCCAGGACATATCATTAGATAAAAATTCACAGATATACATTAATTAAATTTTAAGGAGATGTGGATTTACACTATAGATTTTATTTAATTTAGATCTAAGATTCACCTCCATATTCTAGAAAAATATCCAACATGATATATAGTCAGATGTACTAGAGAATAGATTATAATCCTAAAAATGATGTCAAATTTAAATAGACTATTAATATACTATAATACATGTTTATAGCATGTTATAGAAACATAAAAGTAGTATGGCACCAACATCTTCATATGGATGAGTTATCTTATAATAACATCTTCCACACAAGAATCCAAAATGTCTCCATATAAAGATCTTTTATGGGAAATAATGAATAAAAATGAAATGATGGGATGATTATGGTCAACGTTAGCTATTAGGACATGAAATGGTAATTTTAATGGTAGATAATTTGAAAACCAATCTGCATCACATCATGGAAGCCCAAATTTGATAGAAGATATTTGATGCCAATCTTCGATGAGACTATGAGTTTAAGGATATAGAGATGGAATTTATCTTCAATTGACCATGGATTAAGATCATGATATTTTGGATGAAATGAATGATATATCCTAAGTAAATCATCCCATTCAATATTATTGATATGGTCAAGACTATAGAATATATACTAGAACTTACACCAACCACGTCTCATGTACATGATGTACTTCATATATCCATATTTGGAATGTACATACTATATCCCAAAAAATTTAAAGAATTATGAGGTGGTATAGATTGAAAATGATCACACTTGTGAGGAACAGATGATAGAGATCTTGGATTGTACGGATAATGTTCTACATAATAAGACTACTTACTTGGTAAAAGATTGTTCGGTCCAAAAGGGTCTAGATACTTTTATGGGGTGAATCGGGGTTTAAAAATTCATTTCTAAATTCATTCTACCTAAATAGATCTTGACCAATTTATTATAAGGGTCACTTTTTTCTCATTAATGATAATTATGATCATATTATTTCATTGTTAATCTAATGACATTTCATATAATGTAATGAAGAAAAACATGTATATGTATAAGATGATTTTTACTTGTTTCTCCCTCACTGGGTTACATCCATGTAGCATACAATGACAATATTCTGATTATACCAAATTCAATAAGGATAAATTCAAAATTAAAATTTTCATGCTCTATCTTATATGCCCACCGTATCTACGTTTACATGGTTTAGAGTATCCTCACTACATTCCCAAGGGTCACTCCAAATGTCTCTTCATCTGGTTCACTTTCAGTGGGAAGGATCATTGTCTTCCTCTTCATTCACTCACTACTAATGGAAGGGATCCGGTCTTTATTTCATGACATGAAGGTCAGATAATTTTTATGAAAAAAAGAATCATCAAATTTACATAGATTCTTTGCAAAAGTTCCACTATTATTTACAGATAAATACCACTTTTCAAAACATGTATGGGGAAACTACAATCATTCGTGAGACACATAATGCGTCTAGTGCACATGTTTTCTGAAAATCGTGGAAAACAATTTTTTACACACAACCACCTTCTTACACGCAACATAAATCTTACGTGCAACTATTTTAGCTCTCTAGAAACTCTAGTCATACGCACAAGGTCCTTATCTTGGGAACAAATCGAATTATTTCCCACAACTATATTTGCACAGAATTCTTATATGATTTAGAGACCAGATTCTATCATGGTGTTGAGATGAAATGAATGTGGTGAGGGGGGGGGGTCAACTATTATTTATAATAATCACTGAATATTGCACTCAAAACCATGATGCATCATGAAAAAACCTCTTCAAGTGTGAAAAAAACATTTCAGAATGCATTGGGTGCATATGCCTCTTTCAAGAAAACTCATCATCCATGCACATTTCCAAAAAAATCAATCACATCATGCCTATTCTGTATTTCAACTTTTTTATCTTCAAACATTCCTTTTGTGGATGTTTAAAATTCACCTTCAATAATTCACTCAACATCCATTTCAAAAAATAGATTCCTCCATTTTCAATATTTTGAGGCCCAAAATTTATGCAAACACTAAAAAATGAAGCTACCCTGTATCTATTACTATTGTATAAGATATAGATCATCCATTCTCTTTTCATGGATATTTTTCAACATATATTTTCAATAATATCTCTATAAATTTACAACATACCCTAGAATATATCTTTGTTAACGTATACAATCAACCCAAAAATACATCAACGTTGCTTTGAGGGATATTTACAATAATATCCCCCATTGGTTTTGTTGATAACTCTTTTAGAAATTTATACCCATTTATAGATCCATCCATAATGTACAAGAATTTTCATCATGCATTTCAGATAGCAATCATATAATTACTCAACAAAAACTATAATCCCACATAAACCATGCTTATCTTGAGAAATAAGAGTACTATAAAAAGATCTACAATGAACCACTTCATTATAAACCAGTCAACAATTTTCATCTTGAACCCCAACTATTGTGATATATATCCTTTGTTCGATCACATAAACCAACATTATATTTAATTATCCCCATATCTCTCTACTTGGGTTCTCATGTTATGAAATACAAAAATACTTCCATGCAATGCTATGAATGATTCATTATAACACTAAAAAACTCATCATGTTTCTCCTATATAATATTATCAAAATTTATAAATTAACTCCCAATATCTCACTACTCTACATTAATGATTCTCCACATGTCGTGACTAAGCAATTTATTACCTTCTATAAAAATTTATAACCCTTTTTCAATGAACCAAAATTTTACTGTTTTCTTGTTTGCAACAAAAAAGGAACACAAATCAAAACAATATGTGAAAACACATTATTCCTAAAAGTGAGGGGGTGGCCACAAAAACAAATTTTCATGTTTGTGGAGTTGAATGGACAACTAAATTTAGACGATTCCCCTCCATAATTTCTTTACGTAATTCCTTTGTCAGAATATCTGTAATGTGTAGTTCAACAGGCACATACTCATAGTTCACAAGCCCTTTATACACCATCTGATTAATAAAATAATTTTCGATTTCAATGTGATTTTTCCATGAGTGATGGGATTTATTTTTTCTATGATTGATAGAACATGAATTATCAAAATGGATTATGATCATATATTTCACTTAAACTCGCATATCATCAAGTTGTGGCCTCGCCCAAAATAAATGCACATATGTTTCAGTTGCTGAAACACACTCAACTACCACGATGCTCAATGAAATGAATTATTTATTCATAATTATAAAATAAATACATAGTCCACAAAGATTGAATGCACTACCTAACATTAAATTTCAATCATCTACTAATTCTTCCTAATCTTCATTGATATATCCAAATAATTATGGCACATATATTTCATTGCACATCAAACTGAAATCCACAGTTCCCATGATAAACCCAAGTATTATTTTCACAATATGAATGTATATTTTGTTTGGATTACATTTATAAAATGATTCGTGACATGTTGAATAGACTATATCAATTCTGGTCGTTGTCATGTATAGTCATTTTTCAATGATTTTTCTATATTAGGTGATTTTAACAGCCTTTCCATTAACATATTTTGATAGTTTCATCTAGGTATAAACCATAGTTTTCATCTCATTAGAATATTAATCATTTAAAATTATATAGGAACCATCATGGAATATTTGGATTGAGAAATGAAAGGTTTATTCCTTCCTGGTGTCACTTGTGAACTAAAGAAAATGCCATCTCACTATTCATTAACATTTTAAAGTCAATTTTCTTGAATTCAACAAATACACTGCATGTTGATTGATATGATCCAAAAAATATTATTTAATTAATTAAAACTAGGACTATAATCATTTTGTTACTACCATTATTGAAATAGAAATTTTAATCAATTCTACCCCAATAAAAATTGATGTTTTTTCAAAAACTGATCAATCAGTGAGTAAAATGATCTTGGTACTTGATTCAACCCATATAATGTCCAATTGGGTTGAAAAACAATGTTCTCATTTTAATGAATAATAAAACCATATGGAATAACAATGTAACATATTATTCTAGACCCTCATTAGAAAATAATGACATGACATCCATCTGGAATACATTGAACTTTATTTTCACTATTATGGCCAAGATGAATCGGAATGTATCCATCCATGAAAGTGGTTCAAATGCTTGATAAACATCAATACCCTCTTTCCAGGAGTACCTTTTGAACAGTAGTCATGTTGTTTTGTTACATTTCACTATCATTAACCCTTTTATCCCCGAGGACATTCTAATATGTTATTCTCAAAAAAAATCAACCATTTCTGATTCTTATTAATTTTTTCATGCCATTAAATAATATCCTAAAACCAATTTATCTTCAGATGATTCTTTATTATCATCATCATTATATTTTAATGAATATATATTTTCCACGTCAACTTTGATTATGTTTCTAACCCCTTTATCAATATCATTAGTGAATTTTTCACTATGTTGTTGAATATTCTGATCATTATCCTCTATAATGAAATCATTGCATTCGACTACCTTCTAGACAACTTTTTAATCCATTACCAATATTATTTATCATCTTCATGGATTCCTAAAAGTATTCATCTAATACGATACTGTTAAAAAAATTATAACCATGAAATTCAAGAGTTTTTCTTCTCCTTCTCCAATCGATCATCTTGATTTCATACTACACAAACATTCATCCTCGTTATCCATTTGAGATATTTCTTAATATTAGGAGACATAATGACCAACTTAGTTTGTGGAACTATTCCTATTGTTTGTCCAACAAAAATTCTCTCCAATCTATCTTCTTGATTTTATACTACATAAACATTCATCCTTGTTATCCATTTGAGATATTTCTTAATATTAGGAGACATAATGACCACATTATGATCCGAAACTCTTCCTATTGTTAGTCCCACAAACATTCTACATCTACCACATCAATTATTCTCATATGAAACTTCACATTAAGCCATAAATATAATTATAAACCCAAAATGTTGGAACAAAATGTATGAAAAAGGAGATAATGTTAACAACACCCTCAATACCTATTTCAATAAATTACATCCTTTATTCTCAAATTTTGATAATTTATTTGAATTAATTGAAATTTCCATGCACATTACATATGTATGTTCAAAATATTGGTGTTACTTCCCTATGGATTGAAACTCCCCAAAATCCTAGAATCACCTGAACATTAGTTAACAGTATTTAAACATCTATTGGAATGGTAATCTCAAGAATAATCTTGAACAGTATTGTGGTCATCCCATATTTATAAACCCATTGATAATTTATTTAAAATCACTTTACTATTTCTCGACTTATTCCAACTTCACAAAAATAATCAACTGTTCCAGCATGATGACTAAATATTCATTACCCAAATTACTAGAATTATACTTATTTGTAGTCTTTGTAGCCTTGGCATTTTTAACGATTTTGGGTCTAAACCCAATATTAAAATTATTTTATCCCTATGATTCCTCATTTATTTATTTATTCTTTGAGCATGATTTTATCCCGCAGTCATAATTTCTTTCTTATTCCTCCATGATTTTCTCCTTCTACACTATTTGGCTGAATACCTATAATCATATCTTATAAAAAATCACTTTAAATAACATACCCTATGATATCATTTCTTTCTTGAGATGTTTATGCATTTAGATTTATTCTTCTAACATTGATCTCCCGGGATTCTTAACACATATTCATGGTGCTTCATAGTCTTTGAAAATCATATAAAATAATGGATTCTTTCTTCCATGTGTATATTTTTTATATATCTTATAAAGTTAATTCCTATTCTAATATTTTGGATTATTTCTACCTTCACAATTTGAAATAATGTCAAATTAATTAGAAGAAAAACATGATGTGTGACCACAAGTCCCATAGAAATACCACCTGATTTCATTATATCCTATAAAATCCATTTTAGTTATGTCTTTATAACATACTATATGTTTTCTATTTCATGAAATTTCCCTGGATATTTTATTCTCATGCATGGGGGGTAGTTGAATCAAGTGGCCTATAATATTTTCTTTTCATTTCATAATAATCGTTCATAGTATAATCAAATAGTTAGTGGAGAGAAACCATTAACATGTGATTACCTTTATAATTTAATTTCTACACTTCTTTCTTCACTAATTCAATATCATTTCTCAATAGTTGAATCTTCTTTTCCATTGAATCATTTTTAAAACCATGTTCTATTTATATAATTCTTCCACTACATATATCATCTTCCAATTCACATGTGTGTTATTCACCATCTCACATTGCACCTTTATTTTAAATTTTTATTGTGAAATAGAATCAGAACAACCTGCATTATCTATTCTAATTCTTTGGATCTTCTGAACTAGTTATAATAGATTTGTAACAGTATCATTATTTCTAATTTTTAGATCATTATTTTCATCTATGTTCATATCCAATACCTTTTCATCATCTTTGAGTTTTTCATTCTTTGTAGAAATATTTTTTTTTCTTAACCTTGAGAATCATCCATATCCCTACGATCAGTAGCCACATCAATACTCCATCAATTTAAACCTCATAGTTTTTTTTATCTTAATATACTGTTCATGTATCCAAATATTTTATGATTTTATCACGTCATCTAATTTATAATCAAATTCTGTTATTTCATCGGCAACATCCACATTTGGCCTTCGTGGAGTTTTTTCACCATCATTTATTTCAACATCACATTTACTGTCATGTTATTCACACATTCCTACAACATCTTTTACTGTTTATATATTTTACTTATGTAATTCATCCAAACTGTTATTCCATAAACTACTTGATTCATTAAAACAAATCCAAATTTTTCATAAACACTTCTGCAATGTGGAATACCACCTTACTTCTACTTCATCCTTGATGTTATTCTCTTTTATATGTCACGTAATGCTAATAGATGAATAAATAATTCATACAAGAAATCAACTAATCTATGTCAGAGAAAACATATCTGATAAAAGAAAACATCATTTGTTTCCAATTTATAGGTCCAAAAGGTTCCTAGATAACCCAGGGGGTGAGTCCTGGAAGAGATATTATTTCCTAATTTATTTCTACTCCAATCGATCATTACCAATTTTATATATTGTTTACTAAGTTTCACATAAATGTAAATGATGATATTATTTATTCATAATTTATATAATATTGATTCTTTTAATGTAATGTTTTAAAGAAAACACAAGGACATCGAAATTGTTACTTGGTTCGCCCCCATTAGGCTACATCCATGGAGCATACAATTGTTATGTGCCTATTATACAAAATTTACAAAGGACCACTATTGTATGACAATGTTTGGCCCAGATATTATTTTCCTAGTCTCATTTCCATTATAAGGTTTAGGATCTACCCAGATTATTCCCAAGGGTCAATCCATATATCTCTTCCTCTGGTTCACTGTCGGTGGGAAGGATCATCATCTCCCTCTTCCTTCGATCAATATATTTGGAAGGGATCCACATATAGATTATGGACATGTTGGTCCCTTAATTTTCATAAATACCTGTATCCTGAACAATAGATATATTCTCTATTGAATTTTCACTTTTATCCATAGATGAATACTACATTACCATATATGTAGTGGGAAACAATATTCTTTTGTGCACCCATTTCGTTTCCTTGCATGAATGATTTAAAACTTGTTCCCAAAACCACTTATTATGTGAAACAACCTTGTTCCATGCAACACCAATCATAAACACCACTTCCTACTATTTCTCGCAACTCAAATATTACATGAAACATCTTTAGCATGCGTGAAACTACAATTCATTCCCGCATATCCATATGAACATAATTCCAAAGCATTGTTGAGATCAGATTCTCGTTAAGTGTTGAGCTACTTCACATGAGGGGGGTCACATATTATTTATAGTTATCATCGAACCTTGCATGAAAAACATTGATAGATCACACAAAACCCTCTATAGGTGTACCAAACAACATCTATCATCACATTGGTCACCTAAGACTCTTTCACACAAACTCATCATTAATGAAAATTTCATAATATATCACACACATCATTCCGTTTCCATATAATTAAATTATGATACTAAAACATGCCTTTCATGCATGTTTCAAATTCACCATCATCTTTGCTTTCAACATCCTTTTCCAAAATCACCTTCCTCTAATTTTCAAATTCTAAGGCCCAAAATATTTCCAAACATTTAAAAACGGGGAAATCTTGTATCTATTCTTTTTAAACAGCATCCAGATCATCTATTCCATTATCATGGATATTCTTTATCAAATATTATCTGCAATATATAAGAAACTCCATATCTGCAATGGAACCACTATTTGTTAAGAAAAACAATGAACTAAAAAAATACAACAATGTTTCTTTATTGGATTTTTTTCCAACAATGATCCCCAGAAGAACCACAAGTAGAATGATAAAACATGGTAACCAGAGGTAGAAATGATGTAGAAGTTCTGTCACACATTTTTAACTTATTATGTAAAATGAATCATATATGTATATTTCCAAAGGGGTAACGAGTTTAACAACCCAAAATATTATTAATGAAAATCAACACTTCTTATAATTAATTTATATGGTATAAAACCCATAAATATAATATATATCACTATAAAAAAAATTTTAAATATTATGAATGGTATAAGTGATATTTATAGAATATAAAAACAAAATAGCGATGGAACAGTAAAAAAAAGTTCAAAATTATCATGAACATTATGAATTGTAATCTTTCCATTATAATAGTATCCTCATTTTTGAATGTGTAAATAAAATAATGGTCTCATATATAAGATAATATAATATATTTATATCATGGAATATGTATATAAATAAATAGGATAATATCACTATTAGTATTTTTGTAATTCACAACTGGTTAATAAAAAATTTAAAATTATTAGATTGATTTATAATAAAATTTAATTTTATAAAATAGATTCATAACATAATATTTAGTATTTTATTATTATAATATAATTTTTTAATAAATTTATTAATATTATAAAACTATAATAAATTCATATATAATTTTAAAATCTGTATTTTTTCAAATAAATGATAGGTTGAAAAAAAATTAAATTTCTCATATTTAAATAAATATTTTCATAAAATGTTTTTCATGTTGTAATTCTAAACATATAAAATCGCCTAAATTGGTTTTTTAATATTCTTCAAAAATAGATTAATTTCTAGTGATTAGAGAAATAAAATATTTTACAGTATATAACATTATATGTTAAATACAATATTTCATGAGACATTGGTATCATAAGAACTATAATATTTAACTATCAATATTAATTCAATATATTTATTGATAATGTTCAAAAAGATTAATGTATTGATACAAAAAAATAAAATAATTAATATAATAATCTAATAGCACCCTACACCTCCCCTATAAACTCCACCCCTCACCATGCCTTCCCCACTCACCAAACAATCAACGAATCATTCCAAAATTCTTCTCAAGACTCCTCCAATTCCTAAACCCCATAAAAAGATCATTTTTCATCAAAAAATTGAAAATAAATTTCCCTATGGATTTTCCAAAGGATAAAATTTCCGGAGGAAAAATCCCCTATCATATTATTTTAAATACTTTTAAATTAATTTTTTTATCACCTCAAATTCCATTTTCCATGGGTAATGATAACTATATTATCAAATATATACTAGAATAATATTATATTAGTTGATGAATCTATCATAAATCCTTTTATAGTCTATATTATTTTCAAAAAATCAAAACATCATCTCTAACATGCTAATTTTTCAACTTCAAGGGGGATGAGTTTTCATTTTCCATTAATGCCATCATATCTGTTTATAGAACCATTATATTGGTTGAAAATATTATAAAATTTAGTTTATATATTTTTTATGTTCTTTATCAAACATGTAATCATAATACTATGTAATAAAATAAAAGTTATTCATGAGGATCAGAAAATACCCAAATCAATATAAATGATTATCATTAATGATTAATGTACTATTTAATACCCTATTTAAGGAATAAAAATTATATTTAAGACCATTAAATCTTATTTATGAACTTTAATAACATAAATTTGAAATTATTTATAACTATTATCTTTTTATAAAAAATTTCATAGATATATACAAGTGGACCGAACAAGAAAAGAAACACTCCTGAACAATAAAATATTATTCAATAAAAAATCAAAATGGCCATAAAAATGTAAATATAATTTTTAAGAATAAAATACATGTAAAATAGATTATCTATTTATTAATTAATTAATCTAATTTCAATGATTATAATGTGATTTTATTATTCACACATTATTTAAGGGGATTCTAAAATATAATTATTTTATTTTGGTAATTCACTCTTATATGGTATTAGAATTCCTTTAGATTATTAAAATGTAATTTCAATTTTATTTTCATAGATATATATATTCTCAATTTTTTTTAATAAATGAAATTATTCTTCCAAAATAGCCGTAATTTCCAAAAAACACAATTTTATCTCCAAATAATGTTTCTTCTTCACTTAAGAATGATGATTCTTATAGAGACTATGTAATTCCTTTTTTCATTTCAGATCCACAGTGATTATAAATTTATTGTATTAAAATTAGAATAAAGAACATTTATCTTAAATGGGTTATTTTATTACAATGATTGTTATATGTTATATGTGGCATGCTTGATTTTGAAAATGTAATGACGTGACAACTACAAACATAATTATATAATACTATACAACATTGGGTAATGTGATTTATCTCATGAGATATTGTGAAATATAAATTAACTTGATACTAGATTAGTTTATAATGATTATTTTTTAGATTATTCACATATTATATGTGTTAAAATGATGTTATATTTTCTCAAAACTATGTTTAGTAGGTTTGCACAATGACATGATTTTCTATTTTTATGCATGAAACATTACATTCCTTTGTCAAATGATTCTTCTAATGATTATGTCTATTACATGACACTTATTTAATGTTGGAATGGATTTTTCTCAACCATTTCATATTGATTCATGTTTTTGTCTATCCTATTAGTAGGATTTATGGTCACACCTATAAATGATTTATATCCTTGGGTTCCTACATATACAGAGGAGAAAATGATTTATTTTAAAAAACTAGAGAATATATAATTAAAATAATTTAACTTTTTATTTTGTAAAATATTTTATTGTCCAACTTTTCACAAGAAACTAAAACTTTGGATCCTATTTTTTTAATGATTTTATTTTATTTAACATTTAATTTATGTGATAGTCAAGTAATAAAAGTAGGTTCTCTATGATAAAGGGTATAAAAACATAATAAAATTGTCTATGATGAATCCCTTTATCTAATTTCTATTTTTAAAAATATCAATATTATTAATGATATATTATATTTCCATGAATATGCAATTTTGTACATTCTTATGAAAAAATATATCCATAATGGTATCATTCTTGAAGATATATATATATATATATATGAAAAAAATAGAAAGGTTTTCATGTCATGATGCTTCAAAAATGATATAAAAGTTGTAGAGAACCTTTAATAGAGTGAATTGAGTATCTTTTCCATGTAATTCAAGGTTTTAATAAGGTATAAAAAAATTAATTTTCCGTTATATTGACTTTTATCAATTTTTTTAGTGAAACTGTATTTGGAAAGTGGACACAATTCTATTAATATATGGTGAGAAAATATAAATTAATATAAATAAAGTACATTTCTTGTAGTCTATTATGGGCTATTTAAACTAATGGATCACCATGAATGAAATAAGTGAAAAAAAACCTAAATTTTAGAAAATATTATCATATGGATAGATCAAATTGGATTCAACCAATATATAAATTTTAAAAAATTTACCAAAATATAATTTTATTTAGTATGGAACAACCTAATATAGGATTATCTATAGTGTCAAATGGTATACACTATTCCTAGAATTTTTTTCCTTATAAATAAAAATAGAATTGTTGTATGATAATGATATTAAATGATTCAGATATAATATTATTCATGAATTCAATTTTATATACTAGAGTTGACATTCCATAAGTAGTGAACATGGTAAAGAGATATAAATGTCTTCTAATTGAACAAAACTGGACTATTGTTAGTGATATGCACAAGAGTCTAATTTTATCTAAGGTAATGATCATGGTTTATGGAAGAATGAATGAGCTAGTCATAAAAGGTTATGCTGATTAATGTATTCAATCATATCAAAAGGATATGAATTCATATTTAGGATATGTATTTAGCCTAAATAGAAGATCATTGAGATGGAATATGTCGAAGTAACTAGTTATCATCTATTCTTACATGGATTATATGTGATCATTGGATTATTATGAATGAAATGAAGATGGTTATTTTTTTAAAAAAATTCTGGATATTGATATGGAGACTATACATATGTTACCTATTACATTATTAAAAAATTTAATATGTAGTGGATCATGTAAAAATTATAAAACCAGAAATAGAAAAAAAATTATTCAAATGTATCATCTCGTGAGGATTTTTTTATAAAATGGTTGACATTGTAATAATAATTTTTTTAATTTAATACAAATTGATGACATCTGGAAAAAATATATATCTAACAATAAGGATGAGAATCATGTGAGAGCTGGGGATATATGGTTAATAATACATGGAACAAGAAAACTTGAAATCAATTGGATATGGTTCTATAAAACCAATTTTTTTTATTTCTTGTGTTTTTATTTTTTAGTATTAATAAACTTCTTATCACATTTTGTTCATTTTTCTCTGTGATATGGATTGTAATAATTTCATTGGAGTAGTTGTCACAATGTATGGTAAATGATGTCCCCATATTTTAGGAGAACCCAAAATTACCTGGAAAATATTATTTAATATATTCTCAATAGATGGATAATATAATTTGGAAGAAACATTCGATATAAATATCATGAGTGGAGGCTCATAAAGAATTTATTCACCTCTTTTTAAATTCCCTACAAAATTTACACTATAGAATATTAAAAAAAGAAGATCCTCCAGAAGAAAATAATTATTTTCCCATATAATTGGGACTTCCATTATTCTGATTTGTATCTCGATCCATGGAACAAAATGTAATTAATAGTTGATATTAGGTGTTGTAATTTTTTTTATTAATGAATAACACTAAGGATTGTATTTTATGTTAAGTATGATATATATTGGTGAATCAAATTTAATATTTCATTAATGAATAATAAATGAAATCTATTTTCCTCTATGTTATTTAACAAATTTTAAAATCGTAGGAACATTAATGGAAATTATATATCATAATTTAATCTATGGCCATATGATTTTTTTCGGTATGTTCAATTTCATTATATTAAATTAAATATACATCATGGACATAATATTATGTCAGTTTGTACGAAACCTACACGATCAATATAGTCATGATAAATATATCACATTACACACAATGATTCCGTGTACGGTTTTGCTTTGTCTTAACAATAAATTTATTTTGTATTGTTTTTTTAATATTTCTAGATGAAAACGATAGATATTGGGAAACATATCCTTTTACCACTATGAAATTGACATAAAGGGTCACAAAATACGTGTATCTAAAACGACAGTAAAATATATAATAATATATATTGTTTATAATTTTGAATAAAAACTATTCATAGATTTTTATTAATAAATATTTATGTTTCCTTGATCAATTATTTGTTGTAACTTGTTATTTGATAGAATAATTAATGAATAGAATTTTTAGTAATTATTTATTTTTAATTTAGTAAATATAATATTTTGTATTGATTTGAATGTTCAACATATTTTACTTTTTTCTTTATAATTGTATTCTTAATGAAATAATAATAATTACAATATTATAATCAAAGATTTATGGATCTATAGGGATTAAATAAATTAAAAAGGGAGCTTGTGATACTATTAATCTCCATCCCTAGTATTGTATTGCACAAATTATTGTATTTTCTTATGTGTTGTTATTGGTTTACTTACATAAAATATTTTGAGATTTCTCACAATAACATAGTGACCCAATTATCTAATTTAAATAATAAATATAGATATATATTTTCATCGACCACAAATATCTAGTATTTGAAGATAACATAGAAACATTATTGAATATATTCCTTAGGTGATCAATAATGAAATATGTAAGGGTTTAGATCTAATGTCCTAGAACCCTTATATTAATTTAAGAATGTTCATAGTTTCACAATGAAAATATAGATAATCACTATAGGATTTTTATTAGGTTTTCCAATAACTCAATTATTATATGGGGTATATATGTTTTTATACAATTTTAGGAAGGAAAAATCAATACACAATATTTCATTTCATATTTAATTTAATTTTAAATAATTTGTAATAATCTATTGTTATTGTTACCGAATTAAATCAAAAATTAATAATTTATTAGAATCTTTTAGTTATTGTTTTTATCATCAATGTATATTTCATATTATTCATCGATTATTTTATATATTTTAATTTGGCATACACCATTTGTATCTTCTACTATGCCCAAAACCATTAGGAATTGTATTAACCAAATATTTCATTGTATTTAAACTTATTCTTTTTGTAAATAATTTTTAGTCATCAAAAATAATAAAATAAATATCACAAATATTTTGTAATATTATTAGTATTATACAAACAACCCTTTACACAATCTATTATATTAAATGGAATTTGAAATTGTTTCTCATGTCTAAGTGTAGACTACCACCCCCATATAGTGATTTGATTCATTTTTTGTCACAATAATTATTTGTTGGAAATTATGATTAATTTATTTTATATATAATATAAATATGATATCATTGTGATTCTTTAATTATGATTTCAAAATTACTAACATACTTTTCAATCTATTGGAAAATGATAATGTCACATGTGTGTACGTGCAGACGACAAAAACCACAGGGTTATGTGGTTCATTCCTCATTATCATTTAACATTGATTTTAATATGATTTTATTTAATTAATATATATATATATATGATATAATAATAATTATTTAATGGTAAATTATTCGTTACCTATCATTCATTTTTTTACTATCGAATTGTGAAAACATACCTCCAACATACATACTATCAATATCCTCCACCAAGTGTTATAATTCACTCTTAATCACAAACATATATTAATTTTTGTAATAGTATATACTATAAATAAATACTTTAATTTTAACATAAATAAAATTCAATATATATTAGAATCCATGTCGAAGTGCATATACCAGAACTATTGAACCGAACAATGACTAGAATTGAGACAAGTTCCAACTAAATGTTCATTTTATGGAAGAAACTATACATAAATTAATTACTATAAATTATAATGGAATGATACCTGTTAAGATATATTTGAATATGGATCTATAATATTTATTAAAAAAATAATATTTTTATTTTATAACATCCATATTATTTTAAAAAATATTTATCATTCAAAATGTTTTTATTCTATGGATATTATTACATCAAACAATTAGTTTAGACGAACCATATAATATTATTTAAACACTATGTTTACATTATCACCAAGTAATTGTATTTGTAGGTATTAATAAAAATAAATATAAATTTAATAATATAGTTTGAATATTTTTAAAATGAATCTATTAGTTATAAATTATTATGATTAAAGAAAATTACTAGAATGTTATTTGTCTTTTTATCAAGAAATGTTTTATTCAAAAAACATATAGTATAAGAATAAATTATTTTAATGAATAATTATGAATTATTATAATTAATTTTAAATATAATTTACATGAAAACATTTAATAAAAATTTAAAAATTATGCTTCTGGGAAATAGATATGAATAAATCCTCTTTTATGATTAAAATTGTATTTAATAAAAAAGAAGTATAATTTGTATAAAAATTTACAAAGTGATCAAAGTAAATTATTTGTAATATAATGAATTAAGTTAAATAAATTGAATTACATAATTATAATTTTTTTGTTTAAATTTGAAAATTAATAGACTTTTGTTTTCAGATTACATAAATTTTAACATTAATAAAAAATTTCACCACACTAAAGATTAAATAAGGAAAATCTTGATTTAAAATTATATATAAGGACATAATATTAAATAAAAATAATTATTTCATTTTATAAATATTATCCTAATCAAGAAGTAATCTAAATTATATAGTTAAGATGATTTTACCTATGAAAATGGGTTTATATTATTCAAATAAAACAATGTTAAAAATGTCAATATATTTATTTTGGATTTGTCTTATGTGTTGACATAGAGAAAAAATAAATAAATTCATGAATGAATGAATTGATTATTTTGATAAAAAAATTATTAATTTTATTTGTTTAAATTTAATTAATTTTTTTAGTATTTATATAATAACATTAATTTATTATAAAAAACTAATGTAGTCTTATTCTATTTTTTAAATAATAAAAATAAAAGATATAAAAAATGTAAAATGATATATAATATGAATATGTTAATATGGACCAAGATGTTTATATATCTATTCAAAATATTAAGGAGGTTTGATATAATTATTCTTTAATTTTTTTTCTTTTTCTACATGTATTTAATATTAAATTAATTAAATTCTGTAAAAAATGACATTAATGATATTTAATTAAAAAATTATTTAATTAAATTATATGAAAATCATAAATATTTAAAAATAATACAAGATACATTTTATATGGCTTTAAATTTAATAATTTTACTATTTATTTCCAATTGAATCCTTATATGTAATAATTACCACACTTTAATATTAATAAAATTTTCACAATAGTTAACAAAAATTTTGTTAACAACGGGATTATAAAAATGACTTGTTTTGAAATCACGCTAACACATTTGTAGATAATATTTTATTATTTTATTATAAAATTATTCAATATAATAGTTTAATTCCTATCCATTTGGATTATTTTTTTATGAGAATGAATGTATTATAAATTCAAATTTTTTGATGTTCACAAATTATTTGACACAATAATTATATATTGACACCCACTCATTAACTTCATCAGAAAAAACTGAGCCTCCTAAAGAAATAACTCAGAAATCCCTTATCATAATTTCAAGCCTCATACTAATTTTTAATTAAAAAAAGGTCCACCCTTGATCCTATTATAAGAGATCTAATTTAGATGTTTCAAATAAAAGTTAATTTTCATAATTAACACTGTCATTTTTCAGCATTCCTACATCCTATGAATATAGGGTATTTATAATAAATAATTATCACATTTTTCCTAAGTATTATAATTTTTTTATTAAATAAATTTTATGAACCAATATTCCCGTAAAAAGTAGTGAATGTATCCATTGTGAATAAATATTAGTTAACATATCCATTTAGAGATAAAAATAAATTTTAATAACAATAATTAATGGAGGAGTATTATTATTTGTTATTTTTTATATATTATATTTATGAAAAAAATATTATTCAGGAAATGAAAAACCACATCTACCTACACATCATATATTCAATTGGGGAACAAAAACATCATTCATGCATACATAAGACTATCGTCACCACAAAGTGATGTGATTAGTTTTATCTTTATGATGTAAAATGTGATAATGAGGCATGATGTCTGTAATATTAAATATATATATATATAGGATTTATACTTATACTATATTGGGGATTTAATAATTACCATTTTTATACCATCCTTCAAATATTAATGACAATGTTTATATGTACATATTTTCTATCATCTCCAATAATGGAGTTATTAATTTTTCTATCTATATCTTTTATTGAAGGCATAAAATTAGTATATAATGAATATGTATGGTATTTATTTTTCTATTAACATTATAGATATGGAGAAACAAAGTTAATGTAAGGGATTGATTGTACTAAATTGAATGACTTGTAATTAAAATGATATTAGATAGTTAGAAATGATGGTAATAATATCATATTATTGATAAATGTGGAGTTAAAATGTTATAATGTTATTACATATCCTTTTATAAGTATAAAAAATAATTTGGAATTGAATTATAATAAATATAAATATAATTTATAGGATATTATAATTTTTTATGTGGAGTGTAAACTCATGGTAAAATTTTTTTCTTACAATATTAATTTTTTTAGATTTTTAATAAATAAGTTTTTTTATGATGAAATATTATTATTTTTTATAGATAATTATTATTTTAACTATCCTCTTGTTATTTTTTTTAAATTAATTTTTTAATTTAATTTCCATAAACCTATGTAATGAGGAGACATAAAATATTTCTTAGCGAAAATGAAGATCATTTAAAATATTTGTTTTATTTAATGTCATCCATATCTCATTTTTCTAAGAAAATTGAAGGACATTTTTAATCATTTAATATTATTATTTTTTGTAATTTTTACCTATATTTAAACTTCATAAAAATTTATATGAAATGAATATTTTATTTTATTCTCATCATGATGTACTATGTGGATTTTTTGAAAAAAATTAGACATTATTTTTTTATATTTTTAGTCATGAAGAAAATTTAACAATGATATGAAACATAAATGTTTAAAAAAGTTCATTTATAGTATGAAATATTAATTTCCATGTATGTTATTTCATTATTATGCATGGATTTTTCTGTTTTTTGATTTTTTTTTATATTTTTAATGGAATTTTGTTCTAGAAGAATCTATTGACATTTAAATAAAATATATATTAAAAAATGAGAACAATATAGGATTCCAATTATCCATTTTAGGGGTCGCAATCCAAGGGTACCATACTTATCATTTCAATAGATGTACTATTATTTTAAATAATCATTTATGGGAATCCTTCATCCATACCATGATATTGTTTTTTTGGAAAAAATTAAATATCCATGATCAATTAAGTGAAACAATCCATTGTGTATGATCTACTATAAGAAACTGGTGTTGGTACCAGATATGATTATCTTGGTATATATCTTCTACTTGTAAAATGGTTTATATCCATAGGATAATAGAGCACATTTTTATAGAAAGTAATGGATCAGCCACTCCGAGTCCATTACATAGCCAAATCCCGAAGTTCGAGGAATCCTGGGGACCATCAGTGACTCGTTGAAGACATTTCCAAATTCCATGTTGAATGAATGGTTGCATCAAACAACATTGGGGGTATCGATGGTACTGATGGGGCTATGTGGCACCGAGGGGCATTAGTGGCACCAATGGGCCGTTAATGGTACCGATCAGCGACGATGCCTAGACAAAGGTTCCTAGATATCAGTGTTAGGCAACGGTGCCAAGGTGTCGGTGACACAAAAATTAGTGATCCCATTCTAGCTTCTCCCAAACATTTCTATTTTGGATCCAGTTATGCCTCTATTGATATAAATGTGTATTATTACCCATTTTAAATCAACTTAATTCCTTTAAAAAGATATTTTAAACCCCAAAATGTTGTTAAACCCATAAATTACAAAAACATGTGGGCTCTTCATTGGTGCGACACCATTTTTTAAATTTTCCATCATCCCATGTATTCCAATTTCACCACTTTTACGTGTTTTCTACAATAGAAGGAAATATATCAACTCACAAACATTTTTTGGGGTATCTCAATCATTTCATAGGGGAATTATTAAATATCAATTAATCCCATAATGTGAAATCAGTGAGCCGCATGGTCAAGCCACACTTCGAATGTTATGTACATCGTAATGGTCACCTTGATTTTAGGATATAGACCCTTATATGATGAGATCGTATCATCCTTTTTTCTTTTTCTTTTATCTTATTACTCCAAGAGACTTCTCCAAAGGCGATTCATGTGACCATTCTAGATCATTTCCCATTCATCCTTGGAGTTTTATTTTTGTACAAGAGGTGACATCCCCAGTTATAGGTGAAAATAAAAAACTATGATCCATGATCATCCATGTAGGGGTTTTCTGTTGACCCTCTCTACTCTGGATCTTGTAGGGTGGGTATGATGCGGTTTCCTCATACATAGATGAAACCAAATTAAATGAAGATAATATATAGACATTAATGAATGAATGAATGGAAAATATGATGATGTTTCTTGTTTTTACCTTCCTTTTTATGTTGTGAGTTTCACAAGTTCATGTACGCTGAAAATTGTGGTCATTGGGGACCATTATTATGTTCTAATGAAGCACTGTTTTCTAGACAATCATCTTATTGAATGATAGTAACATGGAAACTGGTTAATCATGTAAATTTTCATGATTAAATTGATTTTAATGTATTATAATCATTGTGTTATCATCCAAGTTATCCAAACAGAAATAATGAACTCAATGAATGATGTTAGCAAAATATAAATACATCCTTTCTCTGTTCCGATGATATGTATTTTTTATCTATATGATTTCATTAGGGGTGAAGTGGATTGGAATGAAATATATGGTTAAGATGTTGATGGTTTTTGAATATGAGGCTACATGGAGATTATATTTTATGGTTTGTTTTGGTTCTAGCATGTCGAGGGATATCCCGAATCCCTTTTTATGTACTTACTTATGAGCTAACCATGAGTGAATTCATAAACGCTTTCATGGTTTTTTTCTTTCAGTTGTAGTTTTGGGTTGTTGTTATGCATGTTAGATTCCTACTATTAATGGGATATTTTAATTGTAATCAATTTAACATGGTAATGATAGTAGGTACAATGGGAGACTATTTTATAGAAATGGGTTGTTCTTTAGTTATGGATATTGTGTACTTTGACATCTAGGGAATACGATAAGTCTAGTAGTTAATGGGTTATTCATTGGATTCTGGACACTTATATTGAGATTAATGTTGGTTTAAATATATTTATAAAATTTTGTTCTTGTGCTTCTTACACGTACCCCACCCATGTTGATCACTAAGTGCAAAACACACCCATTTAATGGGGGTGGGTGTTATTCCCAAAATTCTGATTTGTTGCTGGTTATTATCATCTTTATTCTCCATCTACGATGTATCCCAAGACACTTCATGTAGTATGTGATTTCCTAATGTTATTTATGTCCCAAAACTTTTCGGTATGTTATTGTTGTCTTTCTTAGCCTAGGAGTGTGCACGTAGGTTTGATTCCTATGTGTCATCGGGATGAGGTCCAGGTGTCTTTAGGAATGGTTGTGGTGGTTTTGGTCGAGGTTTCATCAGGTGTGGTGGTGGTTTTTATAGCACTAGTGTTTTCAATCATGGTTATGTGTGGTTTTGGTGGCATGGGTGTCTACAGGAATATTGTGTGGATGTGGTGGACCATGTGTTTGTGGGCAGGATAAATGTGCGGTTGGGATGGAGAATGATGTTGTTGTTGGGGAGGCAATATGACTATAGTGAATGTTGTGGGTGAGTTCTAACGTATATGATGTTCTAATAATCTAATGAGAATGTGGTGTGGGGTACACAATTACTGAAGTAATTTACTGTTATATTACCTAACTTAAGTTATTTGGTTACTGTGCCATGTTTATGATCAATGGATATTTTCCATGCTAGGTGTTTTGGTAGCCTATATTTCCCACAAGGCATTAGAGTTTTCCCCTAGTTGTTCACGAGAGATATGGGTTTTCCCTACTATGTATACCTGTATACTCACCCTATATATATAAATATGTTTCAGGTTTCATGAGGACATTGAAGACCATGATGGACCTTACTAGCTCAGACGCTGGGACGACTATCATTATTACTTTTCTTTTCTTTTGGTACATCCTTTCTGAAATTTTCTTCCACTTTGAATCATTTTATTTTGAACATTCTTATGGAAATGGATTTTTTCCATTACATTTATTTTCACTAATTGGAGTTTTTTTGGGATTTAACATCTTATCTACCACGACTGTTCTTTTAAATAGGTTAATTCCATCCATATTAAATCAGATTATATACACTTGGTTCTAATTGCCACTCTGGGGACTACTGAAGGTGGGACTCTGTAGGTCATTATATGTCCATCTACTTGGGGATGGATGGGTCTGGTAGTTTGATGTCCCTTTTGTAACGACCCGAAATTTTGAATAAATATTGTTTCCTAATTTTGTGTGTTATTTTATTTTTCATACTCAACAAAATTGTTTCATTTGATAACATGAGTATATTTAAAATGAGACTGTTGGGTTTTGACTATTATACGAACATTAGTCAGTATGATCGTTGGAAACTGAATGTTGCAACTATTGTCGCTAAATACAAGTGGTCTTGATTAATTAATATAGAAAGAAGATTTTATGGCCTCATCCAGTAGTCTTGGACAGATCGACACCAATTTAACCGAAATTGGGAATGAGGTAGCACCACCGGGCTTTGCTCTGGACTAAACCAAAGCTGAACTTTATCATGTGAAGCTAGAACGGAATCGCCTTTACGAGAAATTCAAACAGATATAATTACTACTCGGGCAATTTTGGCCAAGCCTCCTTCAGATTCTCTCCCCTAAGCACAAACTACACTTAGGTCCTATGATGGAGTTATAAGGGCCTATGTAAGGAGACCATAATCCTTTGTTATAAATAAAATTATGTTTTCTTATTATAGAGAAGTTTTGGAGTTTCCAAATGTTCAAATGAATATAGGATGTATTTTATTGATGAATTTTGAAAAAAAGATATTTTAAAATATTTATGTACACCTTAAATAATTAATGATGTGTAATGATTTTCAAATTTTTTTTCTCAAAATATGTTTTGTATGAAATTTAGAGTCTAATAAGGTCTACTTAATTTTTTATGATTAGTAAATCATGAATAGTGATTGTATGCGTAGGATTATTAATGTGACCAAATTGATTAGTTATCTCAATTAAGGAAAGCATTAATATAATTTAGGCACCTTGATTAAGTTGTTTGTTTCAATAAAATAGGTAAATAATTGTTTCTTTAATTATTAGTCAAGTATTAGTTTTTTCAGATGAATAGTATTTTTTAATTAAAAATTAAATTAAAAATAATTAGAAAATTATTTTTATAAAATGGAAATTATTTTGGATCTTATAGAATCGATATTATGATAAAGTAATTTATGGGGTTTTTTCAAAAAAAAGTATTTTTGGTGAATAGTTTTTTTATTTAAAAGTTATACTAAAAATATTAATAAAATTATTTTTATAAAATGGAGTTTATTTTTGAAATCAGTGCATTGATATTATGTTATGTAAAATTTTTTGGATTTTTTGGAAGAAGATGAACTTTCAGTGAATAGTAAAAATACAGTTTTAGGGTTTCAGTATGTTTAATGACATCATGATTGCATCATGATGATGTCATGAGATATTTTAAGGGATGGTCTACTAAAGGGGATTAATTATTGTATGAGGGGTCCCATCTGGCCAAAACCATGGGAAAAACCATGGGCATGCACATGGTTTTTTCCAAAACCACTAGTGAGGTGTCCCTTGAAATTAATAAAGTATCACCTCCCTTTACCTATAAATACCCACCATTACCTCCATTAGTTTCCAGTCCCAACTCTCCCCCAACGATGTTATGGTCACATTAACTCCCAAAGAGTCCTCAAAAGGTTCCCCCAAGCCCTCAAGGTCCCAACCATCATGTTATAAGAGTTACGTTTTAAGGTAAAGGATCCAACCTCTCTCTTTCTTTTCAAATACTCTCTTTTAAGTCATTTCTTTTATGATCCATGTTCTTATGTTGGAGGATGATCTTTTATATTCCTCATAATTACCTTTTAATTTTCATATGACTAGAGATCCCCTATTAATCCCAATATTTCATTTTTTGAATTTTTATGTGGTGCCATTAGGCTGCCAAAATTTTTGTAACAGATTCTTTCACCCATCTCATTTTCAAGTTCAATTTTCTTGTAATGTTTTTAAAGTTACTTTTAATTATGATGGGGTATGATATATATATCTATAATTATTATCTTTTATGTTCATATGATTAGATACCCTATTCGATCACGTCAATTCATTTTTTTGATGATTAATTGTTGTCGTTTGGCTGCTGAATTTTAATAAGAGAAATCTTATTTTTGACTTCCATTCATGGTCTTCGTTACATATAGTATATCTTTAAAATTTCATTACCCTGTTCTTAAATACATTATATTCTGTCCCCATGCAGTTTTATGGATCATTTTTGAGTGGGTTACCCATGTCCCCTCTCATTTCAATGTTTTCTAAAACCCTACTACATAGCCATTATGCTTCCGAATTTCTGTCTCAAAAGGTCTCTCTCTTTTTCTCAAATTATTTTGTTTTATTAAGTAAATAATCAATTATATTTATTATAATGGGGTATTAACATATATACCATAATGGTATGTTATAAATTCTGGTATTTACATAAATGAGACCTTCTTTCCTTTTCTGTGGGTTTAAAGTGACATAAAGAACATGTCTTTAAAGCAGTTTTTAAAATGTTATGATTATGAAATGAAAACCCTTTATTTTATGATATAGGGTTTATTTATGAAATTTTTGATGATGATATATGTGGATCACATGATAACAAATGAAAATTTAAGGGTGCGCCCTGATAGCACTCCAATGCATTGGGTAAAGACTTTATCTCTAGAGATGACCATTTTTAACGACGCCTTGGTGATTAACCTTGGTAATTTTTGATGAGACCTTCTGGATGGACCTTGGAGAAACAGAAATGATTGTCTATGTAAAATTTTGTAGCAACATATTCATGTTATGAAATAGGTTATTTTTATTATGATATGCCTCATGATTTCTTTCTCATGCCTTAATGTACTTTTTCATGACCTTATTTATGTATCTCATGTTCACATGTTAAATGTTTCCCTTATTTCCATTACTAGACCTTCTTCTCACCCTTTGTTTTGATGTATGTCCCCAGGTTATGAGACTCAATAATGAACCTAGGATGAACATAAGGAGAATACATTCAAGTGTGTAAGAATAATGTTTTATGTTTTCATGTTTTGAGTTCTTAGTTTCCAATACACTAAACCATAAAGATCCTAAATTTTGTATAATGTAATGACTGTTTATGTGATAAAAGGCAGGATTCCATAGTTGGTATCAAAGGATGGTTTAGTTATTTGTGGAAAGTAGGATATGAAAACTTTAGGAATAACCCTATTGAAAAGTTAAAGTATAGTAAATCTTACTAGTATTGTTATTAGTATTGAGAAACTGTTTTATCAAGAAAATACATCCCTGTCTTGATACAAGCAGGTAGAGGTGGCTTTGGCAAAGATGTACGTAGGTGTAAAACCCAAAAGCCCTGCATTGAGCTAGACTCGAATGGGAAATGGTACACGATAGTGGGCCGTTCTTCACTCTTGGTTACGACAATCCTAGGGGATATTCATTGGTAAATTCATAAGCATAGTATGAACCAATATTAAAGGGAGAAAGATAAAATAAAATAAATATTCACATAAGAATATATGATCATGGATAACCTTGATTTGAACCTATGGGATCACAAGTTAGGGTATACTTTTCTTCTACAATATTATCCTTTGATGCTTATTGTTTCCTTTTAATGATTATTGGATAAGTATTTAAGCCCCTAATTATACATTCTTCTCTTAGTCAATGGCGGGAAATGGAGGAACATGTCCAACCACAAATGTGATAGGAAGTCTGATGATTTCCCTATTAATGTTATAGAGATGACAAGAGATTAAGTTGAACATATTGTGATTATTCCAAACCAACTATCAAAAATCACAATTAATAATTGGTAACTAGTTGAATTCCCAAATACATCAAGGAAGAAGAATAAAAAGTCTCAAGGATGTTCATCTGATAATGTTTATAAGGGAAAGAAGACCCAATTTCATTGTTCAAAAATCTGTTGGAAGAGGCACCAAGGAGAATGTCACAAAGGAATTTAGTGATGTTTTAAGTGTGGGAAGATATGGTATAATGTAGCAAATTGCTTTAAAAAATGGATAATGTGATTAATGGAGATAAGGATCAGTCTATTGTTCCTTATACTATTAAATGTTGTAAATGTGGAGAAGATGGACATTGTCCAAGGAGATTCTCTCTTTCAAGGGATGAGAAGCATGATGAGAATCAACAATCTTCACGAAAAAGGGAAGAATTCATGTCCTATGATGATATGGATCTTTATGACTAAAGTACATGCGACTTCTTCGCAATAATTGTATATGTCATGTTGTTTTTTTAGTTCATGCCCTTTGAGCATATCATTAATGATTTCTAAGAACATCGAGTCACTACCTAAGATAGTTTTATATAATTAATGAAAACATATATTATTATGTACCACATGTTGATGTTGTGAAGTTGTTCTTCTTGAAAAAAAGGATGATTAGGGGATGACAATATTATTATTATTTTAGAAGACGTTCACTATTTTGGGAACCCTTTATGATGGAGGTAAATATATTACTATGGTATTTTATTTAAGGAATAAAGGATGAATTATATTTTGAATAATAGATGAATTTAAGGTGGAGATATGATAATATAGGTTACTTATGGAAATGATTAACCTATCTTGGGGAAAATATGTTTTGGTTAGCTACTTTTCTTATAATATTTTAGGAGTGGTTAATGTTGTTTGGGTACGAATGATGATGTTTATTTTGGAAGACTATGTTATCAAATCCTTCTTGTATTTGGGTTTCAATCTTAGCTTGGTTTATTTTGAAGAATGTTAAGGACAACTATTAATGGAATGGTTTATGATGTACTTTGGGTAGTACCGTGGAATTTTGATGATTTCAATGTAGTTTCCATTCCTAAGGGTTTATTTATTTTGGAAGAGTTGTTTTATATTACCCTTTCTATTATTGGGATAATGATTAAATAATGAAGAAATAGATATTTAATCATTGGTGGATTATGTGATTCTCTAGAAGATGATTCCAGTGCTTATGATGAGACTAAGTGTTTTTGAATGCTCATTGTTTGGGGAGAAGATTAATTTTAGTAGAAACTTATTAATGGATGAAACACTACATGATGGTAAATATATTTCCTTATGTGTTTATTATATGTAGTAAATGAATTCATAAAAATTATAAAAAGGAACATAAAACAAAAAGTCTGTTGGTTTATATTTCCTACTGGGTAATCAAAGAATGTTTGCACACATCATATGTTTGTGATTTTCTTGTTTTTAGCTTTCTCCTAATCATGTTTCCTATCACTCTCCCTCAGAACATGATCCTTTGTTTTCTCCTCCATATCCATGTTTTCCTAAATGGAATACTAGTATAGGTAATCTCAGATGACCTTTATAATTCCCTTTCTTTATTTTAAAGTAATAGTTTTACGGAATCCTTTTTTGATTTGGGAATTTCAATGAAATTTCCAAGCCCAATTTTAAAAATTGTGAGGATGTAATTTATTAAGGGGAGAAGAATGTAACAACCCTCAATTTTGAAAAAATCTTGTTTCCTAATTTTGTGTGTTATTTTATTTTTCATAACAAAAAAAACCAATTC
The DNA here is from genome assembly GCA_963277665.1 of Viscum album. Taxonomy (NCBI): domain Eukaryota; kingdom Viridiplantae; phylum Streptophyta; class Magnoliopsida; order Santalales; family Viscaceae; genus Viscum; species Viscum album. Next base: position 1,317,636,974 of record OY728152.1, on the reverse strand, counting down.
ATTTGATAACATGAATATAATTAAAATGATCGACAATCGGTGGAACTGATCGGCCTCATTGGAACAGATGGGAATCAATTGCACTGATGGGAAGTTAGTTGAATTGATTAGAAATGGTCCTTGGGATCCAGTGCATGGTAAATGGTGATAGGGCATAAGTGATAAGGCTATGGTTGCCCAGCCATCGTTGAGACATTTCAATCATCCCCAAAACATTTGTCTTTGGGTCTAGTAACACATATTTTGACGTAAATTTTTTTTAAAACCCCTTTCAATGAAATTTAATGATATTCAAAGAAGTTTTAATCCCCCAAGATTCAGGTCAATCCTGAATTATGAAAATACGTTGCCTTATCATCGGCGTCATAACCATTTATGTGTTTTTCAGCCTATCATGTTTTCTACATTCACCCTTATTTCATGTTTAATACATTTAATAAAAATATAAAGAATCACATCAATTCAATATCCTTTCTCCACCATTTCATAAGGGAATTATTAAATCTCAATTATTCCCATAGTGTAAAACTATAGATCCATGTGGCCAATCCATGAGATGAGTTTTGTTACACTAAAATGGTCTCAATGATTTTATGATCTGACCTCTTCTAAATATGAGAACCTATTTTCCTTTATAATTTTAATTTTTATTAATGAACATATAGAATTTCTCCAGATACGAATCATGTGCCTGTGTAGGATACCTTCATACTCATCCATGGAGATTTATTTTCATACATATTGCGCCATCCCTGGTTCTAGAAACCAAGGTAAAACATCAAGCCTTGATCTTCTAGGTAGGAGATTTCCTTCATCCCTCACAACAGTGCAACATGTGGTGTGGCTTCAATGATAATCCCTCAGGACATTGATGAAACCGATATTAACAAAGATAATAAAAAAAACAATAAATGGAGAAATCGGGAAGCTGATTATGATTCCCTGATTTTGCCTTGATTTTTATGTTTTGAATTTCATAGGATCATGTCATCTAAAAATCATAGTCATTGGTGGTCCTTTCATATTTCTAATGAAGATATATTTTCATGATAATATAATGATTGAATGATTGTAACATGGAAATTGTATAATCATGAAAACATGGATATATAATGGATTCTAAATTAATGATAATCTTTAGGTGATCATCCTGGTTATCCAAACATAAAGAAGAAACATAATTAATGATGTTGGCTAAATCTGAAAAATCGCTTTCTCTGTTTTGATGATATGAATCAGTGTTCCGTTTGATGATAAGAGGGGAGATGTGGATGGGAAATGAATATATGGTGGAGATTATATTAGATTGTGAATAAGAGCCATGTAGAGCTAGTATGATAGGTCTTAGTTTTGATCCAGTTCTTCAATGGATTACACAAATCCTTTTTTGTTGTTGTTGCACATTAGAGAACCGAGAGTGAATGATTAAAATCTTGTTGGGATCATTTCATCTAGGTCTTTTTTCATTTGGTCAAAACCATAGTTTCTCGGTAGTGAAGGGTTATTTTTAGTTGAATAACTTGAATATGATAATGAGAACTGCTACAATGTGGAACTATTTTCCTGATATGAGGTGTGCAAGGGTTATGGTTGTTCTGTAATTGTGCTTGCTGGGGTAACGACAAGAGTGGTTTTGTATGAGTTGGAAGTTGGTTTTTGTACCCTTATTTTTGATGTAGTTCTTGTTTATAAATATATATATAATTTAGTTCTTGAGTTTCTTATATGCACCCCAACCATGTTGATCACTTCGTACTAAACACCCATATTTCATGGGGGGTATCTTTTCCGACATTCCTTTGAGTGGTTAGTTATTATCTCATTTATAATACCTCCCCCATGTTTCCCAAGAATATTAATATAGTATTTGATAGAATAAGGTTAATTATGTCCTATGAATCTTTGAGAAGGGTGTGTAGTGGTGGGTTTCATAGGTGTCTGTCAAAGGTTTTGTTTCCCATGTGTCTTCATGATGAATCCCAAGTATCTTCAGGAATGGTTGAGGTTCTTGGGGTCCTGGTTTCATCAGGCATGGTGATGGTTGTTGTAGAACAATTTTTTATGGGAGTGGTCATGTGGGGTTTTGGTCGAATGTGTTTCTACATGAAGAATGTATTGTTGGGGTGGACTTGGTGTTTGCAGGCGGGAAAGACATGTTGATGGGATAGCCCAAGGGATTTTAGATAGGGAGGGTATGGGACTATAGTGGAATGTGTTGGGAGGTTTTATTCATAGTATGTTTAAATTAACCATAGGGGATGTGGTGCAGGGTACACAAATATCAATATCCAATTATTATTACTTTACATGAATTGTGTAATTTAGTGTGTGCGCACTGATGAGGTGGGTGGACAGTTTCCATATAGGGAGTTTTGGTTGTCACTATTTCTCATAGGTAATTAGAATGTCCCCCACTCGTGAAAGAGATATTTTGGGTTTCCCTAGAAAGTATAATGATATAATAACTCTACATATATAAAAAATTATTTCATCTATGCATGAGGACATTGATGACCTTGCCAGACCATACTAGCTTAAAGGATGGGACATTTGTCGTTGCTAATTTTCATTTCTTTTGGTACTTCATTTATGATTTTTGTAGTAATTTGCATCAGTTTATTTTGAACGTTCATATGGGAATGGATTTTTGTATTTATATTTAATTTCTATCATTGGAGTTTTTTGGGATTTACCGTCTTATCTCATGATCAAGTTCTATGAAAAGTGGTGTATTCCATATTATTTGATATTCTATACACTTGGAGCTACTCGCCAGTATAGGGAATACTGAAAGTGGGTGTCATGGGTCTTTATCTCTCATTCATCTTTATTATGGAACGATTTTGTATTTTTTTTACCCTTACCTTGTCTTAGTGAAGGTGGTTCATCACATAAATTGATGTTATTGTTTGTGATTTGGTTATGATGAGTCATCTGTTATTATGAGTCATGTTTTATGAAATTATATTGTAATATTCCATAAATCATGGTTTCAAATTTTTTTCATTTTTGGTATGAACATGTTTTGTTATTGGCATGGCATCATAATAATGTTCTTAACATATTAATTCATATGATATTTTATTGATATATACCTTGATTAACCATATTATATATCTTAAGATCATCTTGTTAATTTGTTTCCTTCCCCAATGTTATGGATATAAAATTTAGTAGGATAACACTTTATAGAATATTATGATAAATAATCATTATTATTGATTTCGTAGAACATTCAAAAAAATTAATATTGATTATCTAGTCTCAGAAGACTCTAAAACATTACGATTTTTCCATAAATCATAATTTAATTCATTAAATATTCTTCTGAATAGATGTAATATATATATCCATATATGAAATATATGGGGTGATATAATTTTTATTAAATGAATTTTTTTATATAATTTGGTATTCTTGTTTTAAAACAATTTTTAAAACCCCTAGGTTATGTCGTATAAATTGAAATAAAAAATTATTGGAATTGAAAACTAAATAAATGGGTTAAACCTTTGGTTATAAACAATATCATTTCACAATTTAGACATTAAAAAATTTATTTTTCATAAATTAAAGCTTTTATAGTGTGAATAATGTATCTCAAACTATGATTTATTATTTTAATCACTGGCTGGAACATGATGGATTGTCATTATTGATGAAATTGATGAAAATTTCAATCATTATCTACCAAAGAAACCAAATTTCATATGATATGGAATAGAGAATATTCCTCTTATTCTCATCCAACCTTTTATGAATATGAATCATGCCTTGTTTATATATTAAAAAATGGAATATTATATTGTTGTTTCATTCACGAGGAAACATTCCCCTTATTTTAGTGGTAGTTCTGATCTAATAGTGGATAAGATATCCATACACTCCATTGATAAATATTTTGAATACATCAATTAATGGGTCATTATAATGTAATCCAATCTATTTATCATCTGGATGATTAAGTTAACTAATAGAGTAATTTTATCCACAATATGTTGAATGTGTAATGAATTTAATCCGTGGAATTTTATGAGTATAATAAGATCTGAATCCGCAATTACTTTTCATGTATTCATTAGAAAATTATGGAGATGTAATTTCTGAACATAATGAAAAATGATGATTACTCCATTAGAACCCATATGGAAAAAATTACAATGTATCCATGGTTCAAATCTTATTTAATTATCTTCCATGAAATAAAAATAGATCAATTATTTGTTTCCATCATTCAATGTCTATAAAATGAATTATCTATAATATAAAATACTATCTATGAAGAAATAATTTGATTTTTACTAAATTTGGTTATATAATTTGTATATTACCCACATTACCATGGTTTTAAAAACTATTAAAAGAACAATTCATTCTTAATATTGGATTGATTAAATGGGAGAATGAAATGTAATTCATCTACATTCTTTTAATGTGAGAATATAAATCATGGGATCATTTTGAACATAATTGGGTGGTTCCTAAAATGTGGATCACCATTCCAGGAATCGTTTTAATATTGAATGGTGATGAATAGTTAGGTTAATGAATAAGAGTAAAATAGATTCCCAAATAATTCAATACACACTCTCTAATGATTCATTGGAAATGTGTAGGGGAATTAATTTTAAAATTAAATCAATAAATAGTTTTTAATTATAATCACTAATAACATAATATATAAATAAATTAAATTGAAATATCATGAGATCCTGATTCATGGTGGGCTAATCAGATCTTTTTGGTGAAATAATAATTCTTGTTGAACTATATAAATGATATTTAATTATTTGATTATGTTTCAACCCACACGATTTTTTAAATATATTTATATATTTATGAATATATCCCAGTAATATTTATATGTTTATATAGATATATGTAAAAATACAAATCGGACAACAATTTCAAATAAAATCAATAGTTTTTCTCCATTTAATGGTGAGAGTAAGGTTCTTTAAAATCTTATGATTCTCCATTTATTTAAATTCTATGTGATTCTTGGCATCCTTTCAGTTTATCTATATAGATCACATATCAATTTCAATGGAATAAAATCCATATTTCATATTCCAATGAAACTTTGATTATTTATAAATATTATGAAGAATATATATATCCAATGGAAATTTCATTTATATTATGGGCCTGAAATACTATATGTTAATGTAATCATTCTCATAACATTTGGCATAAATGAAACATTATAGAAACAATTATTATATGTCGGTTTGTTGATATATTTGTATAAATTTTTTGGTTCATCTAACGATTTAATATTTTGGTTTTTAAATATTACTAATACCTAATAATATTCATAATAAAATCAAACCATATATTATTGAAACATTTAGTATAATTAATTTGATGATGACGCACTCAGTGAATCTTAATGGGAGATTTATATTCCCTAGTCATTCATTATTTGGTGAATGTATTTTTTTTATGAATATAGATGTGTAAATGTGTGTTTAATTGACCTCATATATATCAAAACTATACAATATGGACATATCTTCCTATTCTATTATTTATTAATTATTCTATCAACAATGAAAATATCAATACTTTAAAAGGGTTTATCTTTTTAATGTATATCATTAATTGATGGTCATGAAAGAGGATATAATGAAGGAAAAATTATGTACAAGACATAGAAATAATAAATGAATTTTAGACTAAATAATTTCAACACCATATTCATGGATTTAATGAATAGATTCATTATAGATTTATTTCCCCAATTTTAGTTACTTATAAAAATGGTATGGTTATTTATTAAATGATAATTTAATTATAAATTCCCATAACTCTCACTCCTTTATATTGTGTTGATATCATAAATATTTCTTTTCCATAATTCATACAAATGAATGTGACCCAATTTTCAATATCCAAAATATTCAATATCAAATTTAAATATTTTATCTTGTATATAATAAAGGAACATTCAATTTTAGACTATTAGTGAATTAAGAAAAAAAATTGTGAAAATAACACCAATGAATTCAATAGAATTTCATTCCCACCATAGAATACATTTTTAGTCAATATTATTACATCAACATCATTCATATGAATCATTTCCAAATATAATTAACTCTACCACGACATTTTAAAAAATTAAAAATTGAAAATTTAATGGATGAACATTGATGATTAGTAATGGTAAATGTATTCATTTAAAATTTAATGTCATTAGGGAGTAATGAAATATAACAAAGTTAATGATGATATAATAAAAGTGAATTATTATAATATTAGAATACCCATTCCCATCAATACTATGATCATCCAAAATGAAAACTTCTAAATTTTTTTTTCAAAAGAATGTGTCATTATAATATATATTCACTAGCCATGTCATATCAATCAAGATCATAAAAACCGTTATAATAGATAAAAATAATATATAATACTTTTTGGTATAATGGAATATTATATTCACCTAAATAATTATAAATGTAATAAATAATATGGTCATAATCATGATATTATGTACCCAAATAATTTGATGGCTATAATTTACACAATCCTACATGGTTTATCAAGGGACAAATAATAATTGGGTAATAACATAACTGATGATCTTTGATTTATAATAATACAACAAATCCTTAGAATATAACAGAACATACTACCATTAAAAAAATTCATATTTAAATATATCATGAATAATATAGAAAAATAATTCTTTTCATCATATAACTCATAGAAAAAAATCTTTAGTCCCTTCATTACCTCATTAAATATAGGAAAAGAAAGGGTTCCCTTATAATATATTTGAAATAATAATAATCTATTTATAGAATTAATTAATATAGTTTTATTTTAAAATATCCCCAATGGGGGATCAGTTACAAAATGGTAGGTTATGTTTATGAATGGAAATAAAACTAAAATATCAGTATAAATATTCATTAAGAAAACATCATTTTCACATTGATAATGTAAATTTTAAACAAAAAATTCTTCAATTTATTTGAAAATACATTTTAGTGAAAATAACATCAGATACATTTTAAGGAAGCTTAAAATAAATATTATAAATGTGGTGGTAAAATTAATTCACGTGATTATAATTAAAAAGGATAAAATTACATTTTTTTAAAAAAATTAAAATATTTATAAAATTGGAAAATTAAAGGATGTTTCATTTCAAAAAATTAAAATCCAATTATTTTTAAAAATGATAATATATATCATTTTAGAAAACATTATAAAATATTTTAATTACCAATGATTAAGAAATTATAATATTAATTGAAAAATTCATAAATTATTACTTGTGAATAAAAAATATATGGTTAAATAAAAATAGAATATTATTTCTTCCAAAAAAACATTACACATAAATAAAAAAAATGAATGATATTATAACATTAATCATTTTCTATATCGGTAACATTTAAAACATAATACCTATAAAATAATAACATCAAATGAATCATTAAATATCATGAGCATAAGGATATTAAATATATTACATATAAATGGGTTATATATAATCAATATAAAATAGGGTAGGTATATAACATAACATATATTAAAATGAATGATAATTTTAGATGAATAACCCCTACAAAAACATATAATTGAATTTTGAATTATTCGAATGATGTATTATTTGTAAAATTTTATGTAAAAAATAAATTTTAATTATATAATAATACAACTAACGATATCATTTATTTTATACTCAAATCATATAGGTGTCATAGTAGATTATTTAGAACCCATAGGAAAACAATTATGATAAAAAACTAATTACGACTCAGTGAAACTATAATAAATTACTAGTTGGTGAAATATATAAAATTGAATAAAACAATAATTACTAATTATTGATTATATTTAATTTAAAAGGGATGTATATATAAAAAATAATAAAAAATAGTAGTGAATATGATATATGTCTCACAGAAGTAAAAGTGAAACTATTGATGCATTACCTAGAGTCCAAACATTCTTTGAATGTCTTGATACAGTAATATATAAATGTTTCATAAATTTATTGATTTATTAAAAACAAATATAATGTTTAATAGAATATAAATAGAACATATATTTTATTTCATTTTGATGAAATACTAAAATATTTCATCAGATAAGTAAACATCGGTGTTCTGAGGTTGGTCGATTCATTTTTTAAATAGACGTTCATTGTGTTGACTATGGTCAATGAGAAAATTATTTCTGATTAATTATAATTATAGTAGAAAAATTATTTTTATATTTATTCATTAATTATACTTCAAATCCATTCATTAATAATTCTTACTATAAATGAACTATTTTACAATCCGAGAGATGGTTTGTCGAACATACACTTGGGCATCATTTCCATTTTTCAATTATAATTATCAAAATAATATATATATTAAATTATTTTTAAATAAAAATAATAATATTAATAACAAACTATATTTTCTTTAAATAATATTTTATTTACCATTATAGGGATTTGGGGTTGAAAATAAATCTGATCAAATAGTGGTGTTATAGTCCACACGTATATGAACTACATTATTATTATTTAGTGTAATAAAAAAGATTAATTATTCTATTTTATATATGATTATAATGTCTTGAATATTATAATTTCTCATTTATATAATATATTTTCATTAAAATAATCCACATTTTCCTCAATGAAAATCATTAATGAAAAACTAATCACATCACTTTGATAGCTAGTAATATTTTGTAAACACGAGTGATACTATCAGACAACCAAAGGAATGGAAAATAAAAAGGTATACGATATATAATAACTTAATAATTATTAAATTGTTACAAATAACATATGTATAAAACCTAAATTATTCACTAAAATAGTATGCAAGATGATATGCTAGAAAATAGATGACATCGGTTCATGAGTTGATTATCTAACATACAAACGAATGAAGATTATGAATCCCATAGAACAGAAGAAAAGTTATATTAAGATAATTAAAATAATATATAAAATATATTAATATATTATATTATATTATTTAGTATAATAATTTTTAAATGTGATTTGTTTGTAGGTGATATAATAAATTTAAAAACACATAGTTTTTAAATTTACCTCTTCCCAAACCACACATTTATCATTATAATGAATGTATTACTAGAAATGATTTTTGATTAAAAAGGGACTATAATATTTCATTATTTAATTTTAGATGTTAATTTTTATTAAATATCCGATTAGAATGGTTTTTTAGAATAAATGATAAGAAGATTACTTTTTTATGTGAGGTGAGTTGTCTATTTGTAATTTTTTAAAAGATAAATGTTTTCCCACATTTTTGACACGAATAATAGATCCAAAATTATTTATTATAAATACCTAGAGATTATAGTTTATAAATATTTTCATGAATATGTCTTCTGAAATCATTTTAGTTCATTTGTAACATTATCTTTTTATTTTAACACCTATAAAACATGTTCCTAATTAACAAATACAATATATTTTAACTCTTTTGATTATTTAATTTGTTAAAAAATTATATTTATCATATTCGATAATATAAATGATTATGAATCTAAATATATAATTGATGTTACCAATTTTAATTCACAGAGGAGGAATATTTAAATTTAATATATTTACTGTAGAAATGATGAAAAACAGGTTTTCTAGAAGATTATTTTTCATAGAAAATATGTTTTTATATAAAATATATGAACAATAATAGTTTTACATAAATATTAATAAATTATTATTTAAATAAAATATATTCAATTCATTGAACTTATTCCTCTTTATGGGTGTTTTTAATTATTTTAATAGTAGAAACAATATGAACCAAAAAACAATTTTAAAAAATCCATTTTTAAACCCATATATAAAGTTATACTAAAATCCATTATGATTATTATTAAAAATAAATATGTTGATTTTATATAACTATATAATTTATATAATAAATTATATCATATTAAAATCTTAATGGAACATTTAAATTTATTAATTTATCGAAATAAAATTACATTTTTTATAATATGTAATTTCCACTATATAAAAAATTAATATTCTATAATATATTTCTATGTTGAACTAAGTTAATTTTTTATATTTAAATGTTATTTCTATTATAAAATAAAATCTATAAATATTAAATCACATTTATTTATAATATATTTTCATGAAAATAAAATAAAAATTTCTCCCAAGAAAAAATTAATTTTATGAATCAATTAAATTATATGAAATATAATTGATTATTTACATATAATTTAAGATTAAATTTACATTTTCAGTCTATAAATATATAAAAATACTTGAAATATTATTTAATAAATTTCAATCCTCTATATTTAATAGATATATTATGATAATTATATACATTGCATGTTTTTTACAATCGATGTTTTGTGTCAAATAAGAAATAATAAATGTTTTGTTTTCTAAAATAACATGGTGCAACAACCAATATAAGACAAAAATTTATTTAAACAAAATTATTCCATTATCACAGTAATAAATGTTTGGATATTATAAAATAATTTATTTGATACCCACATCTTAATAATGGTTAATTAAATATTATATTGATATGAGAGAAAAAGACGTATTGAGGACATCTAAAATAACACAGTCTAGTTTTCCAAATGGGATAAATTAGTTGGGATGTGAGAATATATATATGTAATAAAATCGTAAATATGTATGGACAAAGTTATTGATCATTGATTATATGACAGAGATTGAAAAATATATTGATTCGGTTCTCAAGAACCATAAATCTATGATGAGTGAAAAAAACATGGTATCATAAATAATGATGGTACTGGGATATAATTTTTCATCCATAATTATTTTTATAATATTTATGAATTAATTTCAATCTATAATAAGTAAATAATAAAATATATTATCTTAATTATAATAAGTTCATTCGTTATACAATTTACACTAGACTCTAATATTGTTCTCCCAATGATGAGTATATATGTATATTAATATTAATATTAGATCTAACATTTACATACAATTCTCAAAAAATTGATCATGAAATATACACATTGTATTGATCTGTTATTCTGATGAATGGCCACATAATGATTAAATATAATGTATATGTCAAAATACGGTGAAAAATAAAACACTCATGATCAACATGTGATATATAGTTGAAGAAAACCAAAAATGTGAGGGTAAATAACCTTAAACTCTTTCTGTTCAACTTCAATAATATTTCTCATAAAATTATGAATAATGAGGATTAGATAAACAATGATATAATAATTATTCTAGAAATTAAATTCTAGAGATGATGTGTATATCTTTTTTTTCTAAAATATTTATTTGTGTTTGTTTAGGATAATAAAAAAATATTGAAATAAAATAATATCTTACCTATATATTTGATAAATATTTGATGAAGAATGGTTGTGTTGATGTTAATGAAGAGAAACTTGATCTTTGATGGCACACAGATCCTAAATAAAATATATAACCATCATTATCAACTTGAATTATCTCCTCCATTATGTTTTTGAATCACCATGTATTAGTAGACAAAACTAAATATCACCTATAAAAGTATTTTTAATGCTAAATTGAGTTGTGCAGTCACAAAAATATAATAAATTCTTGAATTAATTATTTTATATAATTTTGTATTGTCCAAATAATTTTCAAAAATGGCCCATGCTGAAAAATATTATATCAATCCTATGGTAAAACCAAAACCTTGAACTCAACGACTCGCTCTTATTTCATTTATGGTCCCCCATTCGGTAGTTATTCAATATTTTTCTAGAAAACTACATAAGGGGGATATTTTATATAATTATTACATATCAAAAATATATTTCTGGATCCCCTAGACATATAATTGTACTCTATCCCAACACAATGTATCAAAAATAAACTATATAATATACATAAAAAATATAAGGAAAATCCATGTAATTATATTAACCCCACCTTAAGGAATTTTTTCATGATTAGATGATAAACCTACTATAATAGATGATGGTAATGAGCATTTATATTTCTCCATCTCCCAAGTGTTCTCCTAATGACTACCATGTCATAGCCATAAAAATAGAAGGATTATCTATCACTCAATAATGATACTCTCAAAACATTCCTCTTACTCCACTTGGTAGTCTACAATGGTAGTACATCCTCAATGTCTATGTCTCTCGATTCAATATTGTGTGATGGGTTATGCACATACCTCTTCAACTATGAAATATGTGCAATATGGATAACAAATAATGTAGATATATCTAGTATAACTCATCTAAAACTATATGCAGTATGTAGAATATAACAATAACTCTCAAAGATATCCTCATTATTTTTTGATGTGAGACATTCAAGAAAAAATACCTTCCCTCCTCGAACTCTACCTGACTTTTTTGGTGGTCCTAATAGGTAATCTAACAACATTGTGTATTTCTCGTCTACATAGGATTATTTTCACATTTTATGAAGTAGCTACCACAAACTTTGGGAGAATGGGTATTGAGTCTCTTAGACTAGTCCAATGAAGTGGTTACCTATAGGGTCACTTGATCAAATCCATAAATAATGAAATACCAATGGTTTAATACTAATTTTTTTCTGAACTTAAACTCAACCTATGGTTAGTAGTCATCCATACAAAGACGACATTCCAACATGAAAAATCACAACATGTCCTCTAATAATTGAATTTTACTCTAAATCTAGATATCATTCTAGGGGTGAAATTTCATTCTAATGCATAATTTATTGAAAAATGCCATTGTTTTACCCTACACAAAAATATGTGAAAAAAGAATCACGGTCACAGAAAATCATTGATGGAAATCCAATGAGTCAGACTATCCCATGCCCATAGATAATTCTTAATCTCTCTACTTATCTCTTCTCACAAATATATTAGAAGTAGTATGATTGATAATTCTATTTTTGATTACAAGGTTGGAATCATGTACATTGTTTATATGTGGTAAGGTAACCATGAATTAAATAGATATCACATCCCACTTCTACATTGGTACCTCAAGGTGGTTGGTTAAACACATTTTAATGTGGAGCTCTGCCTACACCTATGAACATGTTATGCATCATGAAGGAAATTATTCAACAAAAATCCTCATTCATGACCACCAAAAAAGTAATCATATGTCTTGGTATATCTTCACATCACATGGATTTATAACCAAATGTTTATATATTCTAATAGTCATATTCATGGAGGAACCCTATATATCACCTTTGTCTGATGATGAGAACCTTATGAGAGAAGACATTAAAGGGAATTTTTTCTCCATATGAAATGATTTAGAGCTTGACCATTAGGTTTTGGTACCACAACATCAGAGCTAAAATACCACAGACAACATCAGATTTGGGGTTTCAATGTTCTGTTCATGTTTTAACAATAGATATGAACCATAGGAAGTTAATCGCATTATATAAATGAGAAAAAAATATAACTTGTTCTTAATTCATTGTAGTTGAATATATAATCAATGAACTCCTCCAATAATCAAAACACATAAGTGGTGGGAAACTTCTATCTCAGCTCCATAAAGCATTACCGAAACCTTTCTATCCAAATTAAAGGATTACTGATAATCATAAAATCTGTTAAGGGTGACTCCACCAAGGATAAATCTAGTAAAAATCTATAGTAGTACCCATCAACAAATGGAAACCTAGAACGAAAATAACTCTATTGGGTGGACGGCAACAAAGAACGTCCACAACTGGTTTTTGGTCCACTGTTACTCTTACTTTAGAGATAACAGATTTCGGAAAGTCGACGTATCATATCTTAAACATACACTATGAGAAACTATCATAATTTGTTTTCTCTCATTGTGTGTCCAAGACAATTATCATGTTTCTCATGTGATCCTACTTGATCACTAATTACATTAGGTTTTCATCAATGATGAAAAAGATGAATATATATATGAAGGGATGAAATTTCAGGTATATGAGTCCCATAATCAATTTTGGGGTATTTATCATCTAGAATGACATCACTAAATATTTATAGTGACTAAAGAAACATCAGGATGACATATTGGGAATATCCTAATCTCGTACTCATAGCAGTTGGTAGCCAGATATAAGATCAATCGACATGCACCATCACCCCTCTCAACTGAATAAAGAGGTTGTTTATCCTTGGAACTACAAAATTATTATTCACTATAACCTGATCCATGTTTCATTAATTCATAAGTAACCTCAAGATTCTGACTTCCTTATTTGTGAACAATAATAGGGATTATCAGGGGGAAATGCTAGGTGTCTCAAATTATTTCTCATGCATGTCCACCAACTACACCCTCACTCTCTAATAACTATAGGATCCCTTTGATATAATATATAATATATATGTTCCATCTAATGATTTATGTAAAAATAGAAATAAAAATATTAATATAGTGAAAATTCTTGTATGTACATAGGAAACAAATCCTCATACTCCATCACCACCCTAAAAAAATGACATTTGGATGTATCCACTACTCCAGTTTACATTCTAGAAAGTTGGTGAGTACTAAACAACACTCTGGAATTTATGAAGTCATATTGTCCATCAAAGGATTCATTTTCATCTAGAAAGAAAAACAATATTCTATTAGTACAGACACACCACAACCTCTATATAAGGTAGTCAGTCAAGGATTTACCTATTGATAACTACCCCAAACATAAGGTGACATCTTAAGGAATAATTTCTAAAACAAAAATATTCCACATAAAAATCTTACCTATAGACCTTAGATTACATTTTCGGAACATGTGCAGGGTTTTTGAGTAGAATAACATCAATTTCTCCAATATATAGACATGATATAATGGATCATCCATAATATCTATGTTTCAAAATAGATAAATGGAAGGGAAGGAAAGATTCATAACTATATATAACAATACAACTGATAAATATGAAAAGTCATAGATCATACATTGTATCATCAATGGATCCTTAGGGACATATGCCTCTATAGATATCATCTCACCTCTCCAGTATCCACCATCTCCTTGAGTATAATCTAGAAAACCTGGGGTGGTGGTATTAATAATTTGAACCTACAATCACATCCTACTACACTACCACTCACCCTTTCATATCATCTACCATGCTGACCACACTTATCATGCATCATTTTTTGTCTCAGTTGTCCATTTAATGTCTCATTATCTATTGTGTGAAGGTTCCGAATATCCCTTGAGATAATTCCCCAAATATAATATGATACAATTTTCATCCCCCTTTACAGATTCGACTACACTGAGATCCTACACCACTGCCCATATTTCATCATACTGAATCCTAATGAAATTGAAATTTTGGGATCCCTAATAATTCAATCAACTACTTATCTTTGAGTTCTCCTCAAATGGGCGCCCACTAATATCTACTACTATTAGTTCCATCTTTTCCATAAATTTATCAGCCTCAATATATTGATGGGAACTTCTGCATATGTAGTAATGCAAAGGTATACTACATATTCCATGGTTTCTTGGTGTAGGCCTAGATCAATTGTACATGATCGGATGAACATATTTTATAACATATCATTTATGTAATGAGAGTTAAAACTAAACCTCAAAGAGTACACTTCATTTCTCATACTGCCTTGTTGTATATGTCTAAGTATCTATAAGGGAAATGATCACAACATGGACAGATAGAACACCTATCGAAAGAGATTATCAATGTATGACATGGAGAGAGTTGTATCATCTTTTAAATTAGTCAATAGGATCCACCATCACCTAATATATCCCTATAGTTGTCTTAGTTTATTTTCTACCATATTTTATCTAGGAATTCTCATAAGGAAACAAATTAATGTAAAGTCCTCTTGCCAACACTCTTCCACCTAGGGGTCTTTCTTCCCAAAAACATAAGAGGTCACGACCTTTGAAACATATTCAACATTCTCAAGCATCATTAATCCTTAGCTAGTACATCCCTACCATGATACTACCCAATGGGTGGTGGTATATCAAGTAAACCACCAAAAGGTTCTATCTCTATTGAATGCCCCTATATTTATGCCATGTAATGATGTAGATCATTTGTGTTATCACACACTGGAATCTTGAATGTTTGTATGTGTAATGTATCCTTAAATAAAAAAATGCACCGTGGTAAAAAGAGTATATTTTGGAAGATTACTCATGATGTACAAGGAACACACATTTATTCTTATTTTAATAATTTATTTTTTAATAACAACCAATTATTAAATTTACCATGTCAAATTGAATGTTATCAGAGTCCTTGTGTATGGATACGTCTAACCCGAAACTAAAACTACTATCTGTGACCTTATTGAAAACCTCAAAATACTAAATAGTGAATCCCCAAACAAATCTCATTGACTCTGTTCTTATGTTTGAGTCAGTCACCTCTGAAAATACTCTACTATGAATAATCATTCTTAGGTCATACACCATACTACTCCATTATGTACTCTATTATAATATGGGTTGGAGGGCGACATCGAGTTAGTATATTAAATAAATATAAGGTACTATGCTCATGTATATGTACAAACACACACAACATGAAGACCATTGGATTTTATAATTTATGAAAAGTAAAATAAAGAAAAAATACATCTTTGATCCTAGACCATAGTATTATAATAATTTAATGAAAGAGAAAAAGGGTCCAAGTAAAAGATCAACCAAAATTTTATATAGTCAATCCTACTCTGAGGTAAAGGACTAAGCCAAATTATAGTTCTCGATAAGCACCATAGTTTTATAAGATCCATCTATAGTCAACCCACTCACTTCCTCCAAGAAATCATTATTGGTTCATCGATTTCATAATACATGACACATGTAGGAAAATTCCATAATTGGTTGAGGATAAGAATTACAAATAGGAAACCTTGAAATCATTAAAAATGAATAAGAACGTATAGTTACCTCAAAAAAGGTATAAAAATTAATGTATAATGTAAAAAATAATACATACTCATAAAGGATCCACACCATTTGGTGGTCATTACAAACTACCGTTCACATGATGTTTCTCAAAGTAATGATCATTCTGAGAGAATCTACTGAATAATCAATTTCATAATAAGATACATTTGAATCAGAGGTCCACATCAGGGGTCCCAAACCAAAAAAGATAACTTGTTTTGGGGAATATGTTGATCCCAAAATACATGAAAATCCATTTCACAAGATTACATAATATACTCCAGGGTATGAATGGTTCTCTTAGACTGACCAAACAAATGAGGGTGGTATGCAGTGATGAAATTTTTTTTAATAACTAATTTTTATCGGGGATTATATAAAAACATGATGTAAAAATATAAGCCTATTAATAAAATCGATAGTATAACAATATACAAAATTTTTACTTCTCCTATGTATATTAGGTAATGTTATTCAATAGGGAAATATTCCTTGAGAGCAATGAAATTCACTTATTAAATAAGGTGATAAACGACCACCAATATTACATTATATGAATTAGTAATCCTGGAGAGTCCTAGGATGAAATCCAATGATAGGTTTTTCCACTTCAATATTGGTGTTTGAAAAGGTTTCAACATACCCAAAACACAAGTCACTCATACAAGATTGGTTGGAATAAAATCCCTTGAGAAAAAAAATTCAACATACATCCTCATTAAATTTTCATACATAATTTAATGGGTAATATCGATATACATATTAATCAATACAATATTAATAAACAAAAGATCCATTCATAGGATATAAAAGTTCTTTTGTTGTTATTTTTTGATCAGAAACATATCCTAAATCCAAACCATATAATTGCAAGATCATTATATATAATCTTGGGACTAATTTTCATATTTTTCTATATAAGGATATCAACATTAAGAGACACCATGATCTTATCATTACATGATGTTTAAGGAGTTATATAACAATGTTATGATGGTGTATATTTTATAATTCTCATTTCATTTTGAGTCATATCAACCTATAAATGATACGTTATAATATTAATCTCATATTGGGTTGTAGGATCATATCTAAATAGAACATAAGCCAATTTTTTTACCTCACCATGATAGTAATGTATTGATCAATATAGTTCCTTGGTCATCATTAACAACATATATTGGTTCATTTTCATCTTCTTCTATGAAAATATAAACATCATGTTGTTATGACCTATATATATGTTAATCTTCACTCCATATATAGAATGTTGGAAAATTTAAATTTATGTTATCACCATAGGTAATTATAAAGCATTATTTGTATAATTATTTTTTTGAATCATTAATTAGAGGAAGGAAAAATATACCATTTCCCCATATTTCATGTGTATACAGCTGAAACCCATTTTGGAAGTAGTATTATTGATCAAATATCCATTCCTAATACTAGTTAAATTGTGAAGATATGTAATGAGTAGAATCTTTATAAACTATTTAATGCTATCATCATATTTAACAATCTATTTATACCACTATCACTCTGGATTTATCTCCGTTAGTGGGCCGGAAAATCAAATGGTGATTGTAACACATAAATGATTAGATGTAGTTAATCCCATGAAAATTTTGATTTTTATCACTCGTTATCATATGATCCAATTTCAATTTCCACTGTATGTAATCTATCCATAGATATAGATTTACTTGTGATTCCATACCCTAGAAATGATACTCTAATCATTTTTAACTTCTATATTAAACTCTTCATTTTGACAATTTATTTTCCCCTGGTATTAAATAAACCATTCAATCCTTCCAAATATTTATCCTTTTGTCTTGGAGTATATAAAAATATAATTAAAAAATACACACAGATTATCAATATGTAATGCCTAATGACACTATCCATCATGTCCATAATGATAGATAGATTTTCATAGACTCCAAATGTAATCACTATGAACTCATAGTGACAATACATTTTTTGAAAAGTATTCTTGGGGATTTCCTCTATTAAATTTAAATGATAAAATGTCCACCAAATATACATCAGATTGATATACTGAACACCATGTTTTTATTGAACAAGTTATCATTTCTGGGTAAATTATACATGTTCAATTGTAATATTTCATTGATCTCATGTTAGTCAATATAGAGGCTCATTAAAAAATCTATACTCTGGAAGAATTGATCATGTGCACCCCATAGTAAAGCACATGGGCTTGTGAACCCATTAAGAAGATTATATTTTTCCTTCTGCTAAATATGTTTACCCATTTCTGTTATATATGGATCATTAGATATTGCATATGATATGAGTATTTTTTCAATCATGAAAATAACCACTCATCTATGATAAATATAAATCAAATTTCAATGGAAACAAAAAAGTTATTTCTATTACTCTATTAATGTCATAAATAGTGTTAATTCATTCATTATCAATAAATCTATTAATATAATTATATCATAATTAAATAATATTTATTCTTTAGATGATTAAACCAAAGGTTATTCATCCACCTCCTTTCACGTGTATAAATTCAATGGTCGATTTGATATACTGATAGTGATTTTATTCTCATGGAAAATTATATTTTCCATATAAAATTAATGTAAATTCATTCCCAAAATAACATTCAATTCATCTAATGTGATTATTAAAAAGATTTAATGGAATCTAATCCCATATTTGTTTTACTATAGATGATGTATATTCTTACAATGTGATAATTAAATCATTTCTGTTTTCCCAAAATAGCTCCAACACTCTATTATCATTTTATGTTTCAATGGATAAACTATATATTTGTTATAAGAATAAATATTTTGAATAAATACTCATATATTAGGTTTTTTATTATTCATTTAATAATCCTTGTAACTTTTTTACTTTCTATTTTTGTGTCCACCTTAGTAGTTATAATGGAATAATATTTTCCTATCACTATATCCCTTAGAGTATGATGTTACTTTTCCCCATTAACCCATGTTTATAGTGTGGATTTACATAGTGTACTTATTCCTTGATGATAAAAAGAATATTTTAGGATTATTATTTAGTATGCAATTATTTTATTATAACACATTAGTGGACATGTCACACTAAAATTTTTTAGAAAATGTTCACTACATCACACACATAACACATATTCATATTTATAAGATGATTATTCCCACAATGTTAATATGTTGGGTGTTGTGTGATCATTCCCCTTGTGGTTTCTCCATCATACATTTTTATTTAATGTCAATTATAGTATTTTATCAATATTACCAAGAGAACATTGATATTACCTAATCATAGTATCAATATTTAAACAAAATCATACAATTACATATTTTCTTTCATGATCTAGAATCTCAACTGTTTTAATTATCCTCATATATATTCTACCAAATAAGTTATAAAAATAAATTTCAATAAATATGATATATTCAGAGGAATGAAATGAATGTCTTTTAATGTACATATAAAACACCCTAAGGGATTCATTATCATTTTTTTAAAGATATAAAAATCTAAAATATTTTTATTTATAGTGTGTGAGGAAAATATTTACTGGAAAATATTTACTATAACTATTTTTACTCTATAAATTTGATAACATCCTATTGATTTAAATTTTTTATAATAACCACCATTGATCGTTTTTCCTTCCATACGATAAACATATAGAATTGAATTATTATTTAAAATGATACGAAATATTGATATCATTTTTTCAATAGTGTTGAATCATTCATCCCTGAGGAAGGGATCAATAAATCTACTAAAATTCATAGAGTTATTCAATATAAAATCCTCAATTTAATCATTCCATTTATAATAGAGAAAATATATTTAACCCTAATAAAAGAATATCTTTAAAATATGGGATAAATTATAATAAATTATAATGATTATTTGACTCCCCCACCCATTAGTGTTTTCATCAATTACATTTCTAATCAGATGTTTCTCATTTCCTCTTTCTCTAATACATTAGAAAAAATAATGGGAAATCTATTGTTGATGTTATTAAAAATATTAAAATCCATATGGTGATTATATGTACATAGGTGGGATATGAAATTAAATATATTCAATCATTATCCAGTGAATTTCAGTGATTAATATTTGTTTTCATTGATATATTTTCTTAGATAATAAAATATTTGAATTTACTCACTTTTAGATGGTTCATAATTATTCTGTGAAATTACCAAAGAATGTCTCCTGGGAGTATAGAAATATTTGTTTATTATAGAACACATTGAAAAAATCGTTGCAGATGAATTAAAAAATGAAAGATAAATCTTAATTGTCATTACCATCACATACAATTGTGACATATCCATATATATATATCATTTCAACAAAGAGTTTTGG
The DNA here is from genome assembly GCA_963277665.1 of Viscum album. Lineage (NCBI taxonomy): Eukaryota > Viridiplantae > Streptophyta > Magnoliopsida > Santalales > Viscaceae > Viscum > Viscum album. Next base: position 1,317,615,688 of record OY728152.1, on the reverse strand, counting down.
TTTCGTAGAAACTAATTATTCTATACTTTACCATTATATAGGGACGTTTTCATTCATTTGGTCTTATTAATATGGATATTACAAGTATGTTAATGTCACAATGAATCTATAAATCCTCATATGATTGATATTGGATTGGTTATGTAACCTCAGTCATACATACCCATATTCTATAGACTACCAAATATAATTGAGGTTGTTAATAATTTAGTTATAAGAATATACCATATAGAATAGTGTAGATATGATTGTAACATAATTGTATTTAGGAAAAAATTTTAATAAAATTATAATAAATAACTATGAATCCATAGAAAGAAACATAGTAACTCCCATAAAAAATTAATAATATCATGCATTGAAAGGTTATGTTGTATATATGACACATTGAATTTTCTGAAAAAATAGTTATTGTGAGTAATCATATAAATAACTCAATTAAAATGTAATAATCCCCATGTTTTAGTTATCTCCTTGATGAAAACCAACATGCATGAACCAATAATCAAAAAGGGTCGCGATCATCGGTCCTATCAGGAATCCGTGAAATCCTTCATTGTAGTAATTTGTATCCACCATAGAGTTTTATTAATATTCAGTGGGTCAATAAAATCATGTATAGAAAACAATAAATGGAATTATAATTAATAAAATAAAAAAATAAACAGTTTTTTATTTTGTTCATAAAATAATAAATGGAAATAAATTCATTTACACTAAATATCTAAGTAGAAACACTGTTTAACATAGTATCCCTTACCCATCTCCTTGGTAATAGGATGTGGAATGATACTAGTCCATTTTTACATCCATAGGTCACCAATGGCTTGAAATAAATTCCTTTGTCCTAAAGAAAATTTGAATAAAGAATTTAAAATTGAAATATAAACATCAAAGAATAAAATAAAATAACTAAGAAACCATTGTAAAAGGCATGAGTACAAAATTAAACTCCACACATAAACATGAATGCATCCAAATCATATAATGATATGGGAAAAACTAACTTACCCAAATTATATGAAAGATAATAAACCAAATGAAACAATAAAATTAAACACATCATCTTTGAACTGGGAATAATCTCTAACTCAAAACATCATATCCACAATATAAATAAGAATTACTATATAACTGAGATATATTACATATAATTCTATCTCAAATTATTAAATCTTCAAACTCATTATAGATACTTTGTTTGGGTGATTCTTAAATCAAATGAATTATAGAATGATTTCCCAAACCATGCCACTATGAAATTATTTTTTCCCAAATTTATATAAAATAGTTTAAAATAATTCGTAAATATTCTCTTTGAATCCCAAAAATATTCCCTAGGAATTATAACACACCAAACCATTTAAAAATTCCATAGCTCACATGGAAGACTCATTCATTGATACACTACACATCGAAACATGAATACCCAGGTTACAGTTCTATACACATGAAAACATTCACTTCTACCAAACATGTCATAATTAGGTGTCCAATGTCCTTATTCCAAAATGATACATTCCCCTTAGCTAGGAGAAAAAATCAATTAGCACAATGGTGAAAAAAACTAATTCTTGGTCACATAAGAAGAATGCCCTAATGGAAACCATGTAGATATAAATTCAATGCCAAATAAAATCAAATAAGACATTAAATAATGTAAATGTTTCAAAAAAATGGTTTAATGAATCAATAAAAATCATTTATATTAATATAATATTTTTTAAAATTTAATTCATGTATATTTCCCCAAAACCAACAAATTTTTCCTTTTTCCCAAAACAATCACTAAAGAAGTATCAAATAATAATGACAAGAGTATTCCTATGTAATTTCATTAAAAATATTATTTCAATCTATGTAGTCATTTTCTAATTAGGTAGATCTAGCAGAGAAGCCATCTACCACCCATCATGGGAGAAACATTATAGAGAACCAACAAATATGAATATCATTTTACAATCTACGTTCCATGAATTAAATGAAAAATTACTTCATCATAAAACCATTTGAAACACAAAAAATATAAAAATAATCACTAGATATATTTCAATCAGTGATATATAAGAATCATGGATTTATAATGAATTGGAAGGAACAAGAAGTTATAGATACATTCCACCTTCAAATCGCATTTATTCACCTAAAGATCGAACCCATAGGGAACATAAATTTATCTCAATACTTTTGAGGAAAATAGATTTGGGTTATATGATAATTAAGGTCATAATAAGACATAAATTATTTCCTTTTAATTTGATGAAAAAATTACAGAATCCAACATTATTCTTCAATGTTCGGCCTCACATATTTGAAATCTATGGGCCAACCCTGGTGATTATACTATCCAAAACCAAACCATTGCAGGGTTGTATTGAACGATTATAAAAAAATGTTCCAATCATATATTTCCCCCAATTAAATAATGCATGAATTATAGAGGCATTCTCCATGATTGGGAAAAAAATTTCCAACAGTGTAGATATATTATACCTCCATCACAATAATCCAAATAGTTTCCTAGATGGAGTGTATTTGTTATAATAACAGTTCTCAAACTGTACACCATTTAGTAAATCATAGCACACTTTACACAACTAATCTAAATCTCTCAAAAAATAACCTCTAAAATATATATATTTATATCAAATACATAAATAAATGGTTATTTATAAAAAAAAAATATACAGTGTTGGTCGGAGTGGATACTCAAGAAGGGGTTGAATTGAGTTCCAATTAAAATTTCTATTAAAAATATTTTTCTTAAAATCCACCAATTTAAAAAAATGATAAACAGTAGTGAATCTATACAGAGTGTAAATGTTAAATCACTTTCTCAAAGATTGATTAGGTCTCAATTAACTTAATATATAGATTAAATTATCTTTTGAAACTAACTTACTGGTTTACAATATGTATAATCACTTTGTAATTTAACATTCAAAGTAGCTTTAAAATATTTTTGTATTTAAAAGGATAAGAAGTTGATTATGAAATAAATATACATATTACTCTTATGACATAAACTGAAAAGCACAATAGAGATATCCAAGAGGTTCAGTCTCAAGACAAGACTTAATCCTCTCAAAAATTTATATATATTGATCCAGACCCTGGATCATGGGTAAACAACAATTGTAACATCCCAAGTAAGTAATGAATAATAGATATTTTTATATATGTCTATTAATGATTAATATAATGTTTTAGAGGCTTAAAATGAAAATAAATCCAATCTTAAGCATGGAATACACTAATATTCTTAAAAGATTATTTTACTTCCTTATGATGGAAAACCCTTTTTAAATCTACATTTTTACAATTTTATAACTATTTTTGTCAAAATAAAATTATTATTTATGATTGGTACATCAAAATTTACTTTGTGTGAATTTTTGGTATTTTCGGACAATGTTCATTTTTTAATGAATAGTGAAAAATACTGCATTTTAATTCAAAACTGCTTTTTAATATAATTTATTTATATAATTAGATTATGTTTTGAATTGGTTTTGAAGTGAAATTAGAATATATTATTACCATTTAATTCAATGGTGGCCATTGGAATCAATTTCACTTTGAAATTAGACTTAAACTGGTGTCAATCTTTTGATACTTATTGTTTTATAAAAACACGCTATTTGCTATGACATCAGGAATTAATTATTAAATTAATTAATGTGACTTATATGTTTTGAATTTTTTAAAATAGACTTCTTTTATGATTTTGTAATACCAAATATTTCTTAGGGTGATTTTTTGGTAATTTTCTGAAAAACTTAAATTTTTGATGAATAGTGAAACCACTAAGTGGTACTTATAAAAACTGATTTTTCCGTTTAAATGAAATCATTCCATCATTGTGTTTTGAATTTCAAAAATCCGACATACATGGATGTCATGAAGAAGTAAAATGTGGTTCAATGAGATTAAAATAATTTTTTGGTGAATAGTAACTTATTAAGTTTTTAATCGCGATTAGTGGTAATTAGTGTAGTTTATGGTAAAAATAATGTTTTAATAGTATGAGATGAGCTTGACACATGTCCTACCCTCATTTTTTGTGTCATGACCGACCAAGACCAGCCATGGGTCAACTTGGGGACCCCATGGATCCACTTTGGTTGGGAAATGACATAAATAACTTTTTATTTAATGTAAAAGTAAAAATGACACAAACATAATATGTTTTACGAAAACAATTTTTACATGGGGTTATAAAGATCAGATTTTTTATTATAAATAGTAATTGGAAATATAAAAATATTTCCTACATCATTGTATTTTTTTATAATTTATAGACTTTAAATAAAGTAAATTATTTATGACATCATGATGATGCAGCAATGACCTCATTATTTAACGATTCAAATAAAATAGAAAGATAATGAAAAATCTAAAACCTACACATGTCCAAAACAAATTGGATGAGTGGATTTAGAACCCTTATCACCTTATCCACGAATTATATCAATGTGGGACCTTTTAAAACCGAAACACATTTTCAAATAAAGTAATATTTATTTACTTTCCAAAAGTGCCCCTCTTCTCCTCTTATAAAAAGGACCACACCTCTACCTCATTTCACACACTCCTCAAGCCTTTGGCTCGCTATCCCCTGCCCATTTACTCTCTCCACATCCCTCTCCTCATCCTAGTGGATTCCCTTTGGGCATAATCCTTTCAATGGAAGCCTTTAGGCTCAATTGAAAAGGAGTTACAATTTTAAAGGTAATTCATTCTCTCATTTTCATTTGTTTTATTTTTCTTCTCAAACCCCCTAAAATCTTTTTATTTACTTCTTTTGTAACAAAACCAGTATGTTAAATATACTAGTATGTTGTTATAAGATTTATTTGTGCTACAATGTGATACAACTACATCAAATTGTTAAAGAACATACAGTTTCCGTGGATGGTGAAATTCTGCCTCCCGAAAAGATGATTGTTCAATACTCATTTAAAACCTTCAAAGGTGGCCATTATGATGACACTATTTTTATATATGATATATAATATGTTTATGTTTTCCTTATGCTTCTGTTTTTTTAATTTTGGGCATTCCATTATGGTTTCCATTATGGGTAAACACGATATCTTCATTTTAGGAAGTGCGGACTACCACCCCCCGAAAGTGATTGGATTCGTTAATACCATATGTGGGATGTGTAAATGATAAAGTTAATGATATTATATATGTTATTATACTGGAATTATAATATACTCTTATATCATTATGATTCCATTCCAAAAATATGAAATAGAAATGGAAGTAGCGTTCATGCGTACGTACGGCTTACCGTCTCCATGAATGGTGCATTTCATTTCTTACCTCTAAATGTGATGTAATATTATAAATACATGTATATGATGAATATATATTATATATATGTTATCCAAATCATTAATATCACTCTGGATATAACGAACCATTGACCAAATTGACAACATGTAAGTGTAAGAAGTCTATTTTTGACTTAAGAACCAAATACCGACAAAATGAACACTATTAACTTAAATGATTACATGATGTTCATAAAATGGTATAAAAGGAATAATGAACATGAAAAAGGTTCATAATCAAGTAGAGATTAACTCAAGTTTATTATTCAGGAGATTAAAAAACGGTCGGGTCATGTCGGATACGAGGTATGGGACTTCATCTCAATCTTCATTCATTGAGGCATATTTTATTTTATAAAGAACATTCTTTTATACGGTGTATAATCCCCCTTTGACATTTCCGTTTATTCAAAAGAAATCTTTTTTATACGAAGCGTTTACTAAACGAAAAAAGGGAATGTTTTTGTCGTACGTATGCGACGACAATGACTTCTCCGCCATCGTGACTGTTGTTTGAGTTTCGGCTTCCTCTACAAGACATACCTTATTTTTAAAGGAAAAATAAATACCATGTTTTACTTTTCTTTTATTTTGGTATTGAAAATGGTTTTCACAATGTTGTTTGTGTTGTATTGATATCTTATGATTGAAATGTGGAAATTTTATGTTTCCTTTATGCATGTTTTATGTGATACGATTATATTATGGTTCTTCGGCATTATTATGAAGATGGGTGGTTCCATGACAAACTAAGGGCGGGTGAGCCCGATATAGCTCTCCAATGCATTGGGTAACGCGAAGGAGTGAAACTTTAAGGTTTCTCCGAAGATATTTAGGGAATATAATGTGATGGGTATTTCAAACGTAACCAAGAGGGTTACTCCCTACGTAAGAATGTTATTAATGCCTCAAGTTACCTTTATGTATTATGATTTCAATGATTTACTCATTATTTGATGAGGTATGTTAATGTGCTTATGTTTTATGGGTTATGTATGATTTCACACTTATGTATATATGTACCCATGTTTCCTTTCCATGTTTTTATAACCCATACTGAGCTTTTTATGCGCATCCCATGTTTTTTTGAAATGTTTTTCACAGGTCAAGGGAAAGGTAAATGATATGATGATAGTGTCAAGGAAGAGTCAATAAATAATCCATGTTTTATTTTAAATTTTTTTCCATTGATGGGAATGAAGAATACTATCTTTATGTAACCACATTGTTTATATGTGGAATGTGATGCAAGTTTTATGATCTAATTCTCTAAAACTCTAAACCCGAAAAGATCCTCAATGTGTAATCTTATAATAACTCAATATTAAGTAAGGTTTAAGGCTGGGGCCTTATAGTTGGTATCAAAGGTTGGTTTAGATAACATTAGGAGTTAGAATTATATTAAATGATTATCCAATTTTTTTTTGAAATGATATAGCATTTGAAGATTACCATGTTGCTTCATCTAAGACATGTTTGTTCAGAATGATTTTCCGCAGAAGAAACAGGGAAGTAGTGCTAGGAAGTCATACAGAAGGAAATAACCTTCTGGATCAGCATCCAGAAATGGTCGGAATTGGAACTGAACTGTTTGTTGCAGTAATTGCACAGTTGACTCACGTGATAAATGTTGGTGGTATCCATGCACGATATCAGCCAGACCAACCGCAGAGGAACATGTCAGTGGTGGAACATTTCATGAGGCAACATCCACCATCATTCAGAGGATCATCTGACCCTGTGCTAGCTGAAGTGTGGATTAAAGCACTTGAGAAGATTTTTGATGTCATGGGGTGTTCAGACAATCAAAAGGTTAGTCTTGCTATTTACCGTTTGGAGCGTGAAGCAGATCAGTGGTGGTCTATGGTTAAAAATATGAGGGACGCCAATGAGATTGATGCTCTTGACTGGGAAGAATTCAAAGGTATGTTTCTTGAGAAGTATTTTCCTAAGGCTATTCGACTTAGGATGGAAAAGAAATTCTTGGAATTGAGGCAAGAGGAAGACTCAGTGGCTACCTATGAAAAAAGGTTCACTAGATTGGCCAGGTATACCACAAATTTTATCTGAGACCTTGATAGTAAAATCAATCGTTTTTGCTCAGGATTAAAGCCAAAATATCGAAGGGCATTAGCTTCTCGTGAGTTTAAAATTTATGAAAAGCTTGTTCGATGTGCTGAGAAGGTGTAAATGGAGTTTTTTGATGACCAAGTGTTCTATAACAACCAGCAGAAGAAGAGACCGAGGTGGCAGGAGAAAGGTAAGAATTCTTCAAAAACGTCTGATGGTAAGAGAACTAAGTTTCCAGTTTGTGATAAATGTGGCAATAGGCATGCTGTGGAATGTCTTCTGAATTCTGGAAAGTGCTACCGATGTGGTAAGATTCAACATAAGGCTCGTGATTGCACCGAAAATGATCAAGGTGAAGGTAAGAACAAATTTGATTTACAGTTATTGAAATGTTATAAGTGAAATGAGATGGGTCACTATGCAAACGAGTGTCCAACAAAGAGCTTGAGTGATGGAAAGCAGTTAGACTACAAGCAGAAAGGGGTGGTGAAATCCTTTGAAACTACTTCAGCAGATGTCGGGCCATAAAATGATGTTGTATCAGGTACTTTGTTTGTTTTTTCAGATTATGCCAGTGTGTTGTTTGATTCAGGGTCTACACATTCTTTCATCTTTGAAACCTTTTCTAGTAAAATGGGAATACCATCTCAAGAAATGACTCCTGAACTTTTGGTAAAAACACCTGGGGGAAATGTTGAGGCAAAAAGAATTTATAAGAATCTTCTTATCCTTATCTGTGGAAAGAACCAACTTTCAAACCTTATTGTTCTACCTCTAGTAGAGTTTGATGTTTTCCTGGGAATGGATTGGCTCTCTATTTGCCATGCTAAGATTGACTGTAGAGATAATGATGTTTCTTTTCAGAAAGACTTTCAGTTTGTTTACAAGAATGAACCATTAATTTTGATAACATATCAAGAGGCTGAGAAACTTGTAAAATATGGAAATGAATGTTACCTTGCACACGTCGTTGAAAATAAAGGAACTGTTCAGATTAATGATGTGCCAGTGGTAAATGAGTATCCTGATGTTTTTCCTGATGAGTTGCCAGGAATAATACCAGATCGGGAAGTTGAGTTTAATGTTGACTTAGTTCCTGATGCTAAACCAATTTCAAAACCCCCTTATCGAATGGCAAAAATTGAACTTTTAGTGTTGAAGGAGCAATTGCCTAATTTATTAGAGAAAGGATTCATTAGACCTAGCACATCACCATGGGGTGCTCCTGTTTTGTTTTGTTAAAAAGAAAGATGGTTCTATGGGACTTTGCATTGATTATAGATCCTTGAATAATATCACTGTTAAGAACAAATATCCTATGCCTCATATCGATGATTTGTTTGATCATCTCTAGGGAGCTCAGTTTTTTTCAAAGATTGACCTGAGATCGGGGTACCATCAGCTGAAGGTAAAGGAGGCAGATATTCCGACGACCGCGTTCCGAACGAGATATGGCCATTATGAATTTTAGTAATGCCTTTTGGGCTAACCAATTCACCCGCTGTATTCATGGACTTAATGAATTGAATTTTCCATGACTTCTTGGATAAGTTTGTGGTGGTTTTCATTGATGATATTTTGGTGTTTTCTAAATGTAAAGAGGAGCATGAAAGACATTTAAGGGTTAACTTGAAAACCTTAAAAGAATAGAAATTGTATGGGAAATTCAGCAAGTGTGAGTTTTGGTTGCAACAAATTTCTTTCCTTGGTCACATTGTTTCTAAAGATGTAATAATTGTTGATCCTGAAAAAACAAAAGTTGTGGAAGAATGGCCAAGACCCTAAAATGTAACCGAGATTCGTAGCTTCCTTGAATTGGCGGGCTATTACCGAAGGTTTGTTAGAAATTTTTCACGGTTATCTATTCCAATGACTATGCTAACTCGGAAGGGTGTTAAGTTTATCTGGACAAAAGAATGTGATGATTGTTTTCAGGAATTGAAAAGAAGATTGGTGAATGATCTAGTTTTGGCACTACCTTCTTGGAATGGTGAGTTTGTTATATACAATAATGCTTCATTGAAAGGACTTGGTTGCGTCCTAATGCATAATGATCAGGTAATTGCTTATGCTTCACGACAGTTGAAAACTCATGAGGTAAATTACCCTACACATGATTTGGAATTAGCTACTGTTGTGTTTGCTTTAAAAATTTGGAGGCATCATTTGTATGGAGTAAAGTGTGAAATATATACTGATCACAAAAGTTTAAAGTATATATTCACTCAGAAAGAATTGAACATGAGCCAAAGGAGATGGCTAGAATTAATCAAGGATTATGATTGTACAATTCATTACCATCCGGGAAAAGCAAATAAAGTGGATGATGCTTTGAGTCGAAAAAGTAATGCTTCATTAACAATGTTGTGTTTGGAACGTGATCCTTTGGTTAAGGATTTGATGAACTTTGGCATAGAAGTTGATGGTGCAGGAAGTCCTTCTGTTTTGTTTCAGGTATCAGTGAGATCATCTCTATCATATAGAATCAAGCAAGCATAGAAGCAAGACAGTGAGTTACAGAAAAAGGTAAAGCTGGTTCAGAAAGGTATGTTTCCGGAATTCAACATTGATAATGATTTTGTTTTGAGATATGGGAAGAGATTGTGTGTGCCTTGTGACTCATAGTTGAAGAGAGAGTTGTTATGTGAAGCTCATAGTGGAAATGGAATAATATATCCATGGACTTTGTTATTGGATTACCGAAGACATCTCGAGGTAATAATGAAATCTGGGTTATTGTGGATCGCTTGATCAAATATGCTCATTTCCTTGTTATACGAGATAGTTTCTCTCTTGATCATCTTTCGCATTTGTATCTTAAAGAGATAGTCAGGTTACATGGAGTTACTATCTCTATTGTATCGGATCGTGATCCCAGGTTTACTTCTAACTTTTGGAAAGGCCTTCAGAAGTCGTTGGGTACTGAATTAAATTTTAGTACAACTTTTCATCCTCAATCAGATGGGCAGTCAGAACGAACAATTCAGACATTGGATGATATATTAATAGCTTGTTCTATGGATTATCAGGGAAGTTGGGACCAACATCATTCTTTGGTTGAGTTTTCATATAATAACAGTTTTCATTCCAGTATACAGATGGCACCATTTCAGGCAATATATGGGAAGCAGTGTCGAACTCCAACTTTCTGGGATGAAGTGGTGAACGGAAGTTTATGGGACCAGAATTGGTAGAAGAGATGCCAGAAAAAGATCAGCTGATTTAGAAACACATGAGAACAGCTCAGAGCAGGGAGAAGAGTTATGCGGATAACCGGAGGAAGGATCTATCTTTCGAGGTAGGTGATCAATTTTTTCTCAAGGTTTCTCCTTGGAAAAGTGTGATGAGATTTGGTAAGAAAGGAAATTTGAGTCCAAGGTTCATTGGACCATACGAAATTTTGGAGAGAGTTGGATCAGTTGCATACCGAGTGGCTTTACCTCCGAGTTTTTCTCAGGTACACAGTGTTTTTCACGTTTCGATGTTGAGAAAGTATATGCCAGATCCATCTCATGTTTTGAGTCGAGAGGTAGTTCAGCTGGAAGAGAACCTATCTTATGAGGATCAACCAGTCCAGATTCCTGACCACAGGGAGCACGTGCTACGGAATAAGGTGATTCCCCAGGTAATGTTTTTGTGGAAAAACCACATGATTGAAGAGGCAACATTGGAATCTGAAAATGGAATGAGGGATAAGTACCCTCATTTATTCGATAAGTAAATAAATTGTGGGGACGCAATTTTATAAAGGGGGGAAGGATGTAACATCCCAAGTATGTAATGAATAATAGATATTTTTATCTATGTCTATTAATGATTAAGATAGTGTTTTAGAGGCTTAAAATGAAAATAAATCCAATCTTAAGCATGGAATACACTAATATTCTTAAAAGATTGTTTTACTGCCTTATGATGGAAAACCCTTTTTATATCTATATTTTGACAATTTTATAAACTATTTTTGTCAAAATAAACTTATTCTTTATTATTGGTACATCAAAATTTACTTTGTGTGAATTTTTTTTATTTTTCGGACAATGTTCATTTTTTTAATGAATAGTGAAAAATACTACATTTTAATTCAAAACTGCTTTTTAATATAATTTATTTATATAATTAGATTATGTTTTGAATTGGTTCTTAAGTGAAATTAGAATATATTTTTACCATTTAATTAAATGTTGGTCATTGGAATCAATTTCACTTTGAAATTAGACTTAAACTGGTGTCAATCTTTTGATACTTATTGTTTTATAAAAACACGCTATTTGCTATGACATCAGGAATTAATTATTAAATTAATTAATGTCACTTATATGTTTTGAATTTTTTAAAATATACTTCATTTTTGATTTTGTAATACCAAATATTTCTTAGGGTGAATTTTTTGTAATTTTATGAAAAACATCAATTTTTGATGAATAGTGAAACCACTAAGTGGTACTTATAAAAACCGATTTTTCCGTTTAAATGAAATCATTCCATCATTGTGTTTTTAATTTCAAAAATCTTACATACATGGCTGTCATGAAGAAGTAAAATGTGGTTCAATGAGATTAAAATAATTTTTTGGTAAATAGTAACTTATTATGTTTTTAATCGCGATTAGTGGTAATTAGTGTAGTTTATAGTAAAAATAATGTTTTAATAGTAAGAGATGAGCTTGACACATGTCCTACCCTCATATTTTGTGTCATTTCCGACCAAGACAAGCCATGGGTAAACTTGTGGACCCCATGGATCTACATTGGTTGGGAAATGACATAAATAACTTTTTATTTAATGTAAAAGTAAAAATGACACAAACATAATATGTTTTACGAAAACACTTTTATATGGGGTTATAAAGATCAGAGTTTTGATTATAAATAGTCATTGGAAAGATAAAACGATTTCCTACATCATAGTAGTTTTTTTATAATTTTTAGACTTTATATAAATTAAATTATTTATGACATCATGATGATGCAGCGATGACCTCATTATTTAACGATTTAAATAAAATGGAAAGAAAATGAAAAATCTAAAACCTAAACATGGCCAAAAACAATTGGATGAGTGTATTTAGAACCCTTATCTCCTTATACACGAATTATATCAATGTGGGACCTTTTAAAACCGAAACACAATTTCAAATAAAGTAATATTTCTTTACTTTCCAAAAGTGCCCCTCCTCTCCTCTTATAAAAAGGCCCCCACCTCTACCTCATTTCACACACTCCTCAAGCCTTTTTCTCGGCCAACCCTAGCCCATTTACTCTCTCCACATCCCTCTCCTCATCCTATAGGATTCCCTTTGGGCATAATCCTTTCAAAGGAAGCCTTTAGGCTCAAATCAAAAGGAGTTACACTTTTAAAGGTAATTCATTCTCTCATGTTCATTTGTTTTATTTTGATTCTCCAACCCCCTAAACTCTTTTTATTTACTTCTTTTGTAACAAAAAAAGTATCTTAAATATACTAGGATTTTGTTATAGGATTTATTTGAGATACACTCTCACACAACTACATCAAATGGTTAAAGAACATACGGTTTCCGTGGGTGGCGAAATTCTGCCTCCCGAAACGATGATTGTTCTATACTCATTTAACACCTTCAAAGGTGGCCATTATGATGTCACTATTTTTATATATGATATATAATATGTTTATGTTTTCCTTAAGCTTCTGTTTTTTTTTCATTTTGGGCATACCTTTATGGTTTCCATTATGGGTAAACACGATATCTTTATTTTAGGAAGTGCAGACTACCGCCCCCTGAAAGTGATTTGATTCGTTAATACCATATGTGGGATGTGTAAAGGATAAAGTTTATGATATTATATATGATATTATAATGGAATTATAATATACTTTTATATCATTATGATTCCATTCCAAAAAATACGAAATAGAAATGGAAGTAGCGTTCATGCGTACGTACGGCTTACCGTCTCCATGAACGGTGCATTTCCTTACTTACCTCTAAATGTGATGTAATATTATAAATACATGTATATGATGAATATATATGATATATATGTTATCCAAATCATTAATATCATTATGGATATAACTAACCTTTGACCAAATTAACAACATGTAAGTGTAAGAAGTCTATTTTTTACTTAAGAACCAAATACCGACAAAATGAACACTATTAACTTAAATGATTACATGATGTTCATAACATGGTATAAAATGAATAATGAACATGAAAAAGGTTCATAAGCATGTATATATTAACTCAAGTTTATTATTCAGGAGATTAAAGAAAGGTCGGGTCAAGTCAGATACGAGGTATGAGACTTCATCTCAATCTCCTTTCATTGAGGCATATTTTATTTTATACACAAATTTCTTTTATACGGTGTATAAACCCCATTTGACTTTTCCGTTTATTCAAAAGGAATACTTTTTATACTAAGAGTTTACTAAACGACAAAAGGGAATGTTTTTGTCGTATGTATGCGGCGACAACGACTTATCCGCTGTCGTGACCGTTATTTGAGTTTCAGCTTCCTCTACAAGCCATACCTTCTTTTTAAAAGAAAAATAAATACCATGTTTTACTTTTCTTTTATTTTGGTATTGAAAATGGTTTTCACAATGTTTTTTTGTGTTGTATTGATATCTTGTGATTGAAATGTGGAAATGTTATGTTTCCTTTATGCATGTTTTATGTGATACGATTATGTTATGGTTCTTGGGCATTATTATGAAGACAGGTGGTTCCATGATAAAATAAGGGCGGGTGAGCCCGATATAGCTCTCCAATGCATTGGGTAACGTGAAGGAGTGAAACGTTAAAGTTTCTCCGAAGATATTTAGGGAATATAATGTGATGGGTATTCCAAACGTAACCAAGAGGGTTACTCCCTATGTAAGAATTTTATGAATGCCTCAAGTTACCTTTATGTCTTATGATTTCAATGATTTACTCATGATTTGATGAGGTATGTTAATGTGCTTATGTTTTATAGGTAAAGTATTATTTCAATCTTATGTATATATGTACCCATGTTTCCTTTCCATGTTTTTATAACCCATACTGAGGTTTTTATGCTCATCCCATGTTTTTTTTGAAATGTTTTTCACAGGTCAAGGGATAGGTACATGATAGGATGATAGTGTCAGGGATGTGTCTTGAAATAATCCATGTATTATTTTAAATGTGTTTCCATTGATGGGAATGAAGAATACTATCTTTATGTAACCACTTTGTTTATATGTGGAATGTAATGCAAGTTTTATGATCTAATTCTCTAAAACTCTAAACCCGAAAAGATCCTCAATGTGTAATCTTGTAATAACTCAAGATTAAGTAAGGTTTAAGGCTGGGGCCATATAACAGTACACTACTATCCAGGTCCAAATACCTCTACCACAGTTCTATGTGGGAAACAGAAACAACGGCACATGGGTTTTCCTGGTCTTACTCGACCTCTCCCACTATCCACAGTGGGAAATAAAGGGTTATTAAGTTTGAGTGAGGATTTAAGAATCCTCCAGTTTTGCATATGGGACAGTGTGTGTGTAAAATAAATAGGGTACACACACTACTCTAAATGTAAAGATAGAATCACTAAAGAAAGTGAGAAAGATTTTAGAAAAGCTTTAGTGATTGGAAGTGCAGATCTGGAGTCGTTTCGTTGGTCAGAAAAACATCTAAGTCCTACTTTGGTTTCTGTTTAAAAAAAAGAGTGTTGTTTTCTTCTTTGATTCATGGTCTATCTTGTCAGCGTGAGTGCATGAAGATTTCCTAGTAGTTCTTCAATCAAGATGCGGCTTGTGTTCTCCGTGAAAATGAGTAGCTTCGTGTATGTCCAGTGTTCTTGGTGTATGGATTTATCCCTTCACGAATACACCACATTTGAATGATGTTCAACATTTTCTTTCTCACCCATGTTCCTTCTTAGTTCCTTGATGATTTTTATATGCACACCCAGTGTTCATTACTTCTCATCATGATATTTTCATCATGTTCAACTTGGTCTTTATCTCCCCTTTTATAGATTTCAGCTCCAGCAAATGGTAATGATTACCTTTTGCATTGGTACTAGGTACGGTTCACTATTATGGAAACAAAGATCATTAAATAACATTAACTTCATTAATAACATCAAATGTAACCATTAGCATAATAAATAAATAGTATTGAGAATATAGAGTTTGACTGGTTGGTCAATCATTAGTATCTCGTGTAGGTAAATGTGTATGTTGTTCCTTTGTGTAGCATAACCTTCCATAGGTAGCTATTTGAACTTGCATTGGTAGATATTTGCAACAGTAGATCTAGGTATCAGTAACTACTTCTATCGGTAGACTTTATCTAACGGTACCACTATATAATTGTTCTATCAGTGACTTCATTATATCGGTGACTCCGTACTTGTATCAGTAGACTATGTCAGTAGCTACTTGCATCAGTAGCTATTTTCACTTGTATCAGTAGATCTTGTTATTAGTAGCACTAGTTTGTCGGAATCTCTATGTATCAGTAGCTTGTGCACATCGGTAGCACCATTCTGTTCTATCAGCAGACATGGTATATGCTTACCGGTAGCTCTGTTCATATCGGTAGCTCTGCATATCTGTGATGATAGCTTATCGGTGACTCTATCTATCTATAGGCTATGTACCAGTAGCTTTGTTATCAGTAGCTATATGCAGATCAGTGACTTAACACTTATCTGTTTTATAGAAAAATCTCATCCGATTGGGTTAGAAGAACTTCAGAACTCATATAAACATAGATAGGCATGGATTAACATATCTCTGGGATTATTTTAATATTATTATCATCTTGATCACAAATTGAACGAATTAATATATAGAAAAACATTATATTGAGATTATCAAAGTATATGGAATAATAATTGGGATGATCAAAATAGGTGAGGTCAACAATCTCCCCTGTATTGATAATCACAACCTATGATATTATCATTAGAAAATAGTGAGCAGTTGTATCATAGGATATATCATTAAATGCAATTATCTCAAAGAAATAGTATGTTATAGAACATAATGGATCCGAGGTGGAAGAAAATGTGACAGTATCAGAGAAAAAATTAAATGTAAAGATATCAAAAGAAAAATTTAGTGGCATCATAGAGTTAGAGAAAATGATAGCAGTGAATGAAATGTAACAGTATCAGAAGAGTAAAGAATGATAGCTTGTAAATGGATAAAATTTATCCCCCTGGGTGAATATTTCTCCCTCTTTGTTACATAGAGATTGTTTGTCATCCTTTGAAAAAGATGGGTAAAATATTTCCCACCCTTTGTGATAATCAAAAAGTTGGAATCCAAAGAAAAGAAGAATAAAATAAAAATGAGAAAAGTGATTTTCCCCAGTTTCATTTCATGTTCTAGATAAGGTACAAAGAAAGAAACAAAATACAATGGATTCTAATAACACCGTCGATCCACTTGTTCAATCCACATCCTCAATGTGAGATTTTCCCATGGGAGCAGAATAGGATTCATGTGAAGTGGTTGGAGGTGATGGCTTAGGAATCCTAGAAATGATCACTGGAGGTTGAGCCACAGAAACTGTTCCTGGTCTGTACTGAGGAGTACTTTGTGTGATCATAGGTGTGAGGATTCGAATATCTTGAGAAGGAGTCATCTGAACTGGTGAAGCAATAGAGGCAGAGTCTGGTAAGGCAGGAGGGACAATCATTGGCCTAGCATCAACATGTAGAAAAGGCAGCAACAGATTTCTGAAATCCATAATTATTCCTCTACTCTCTCCATTTTTGATATAATGTCGTCCTGGTTCTCCATAAACTTGTCCAATGCTGGAGTCAATTCCCTGAGCTTTCTAACTTGCTCTCTGAAATCTTGATTGATAGGAGGTAGCATCATATTTTCAAACATAATTTTGAAGTGATTGTTGAGTTGATTCTTGGTGAAAATCTTAGAGAAATAGGAGTCCACCTTATCTTTCACTTCTTTATGAGAGGCTGAATATTCTCTCATATAGTCTTGGACTATCTTCATTATGTCTCTAGTAAAATCTCTGGTAGAAAGAACAATTCTTCTCAGCTCGGATGAGTTCACAGAGCCACTGGTTGAAGCTTGACCAAGCTCCTCTTTCATCACATCTCGAATTTGATTCAGATATATAAAATGTTTAGATGAAACAGAACCAATAGAAAAGGTTATTGTTTCCTTGATGTTCTTAGTGAACCCACTGATAAGATTTTGAACTTGAGTGTCCTAGGTTTTAACTTGATCTTTCATGGATGTTTTAAAACCATCATACACTAAAACCACCAGAATTACCACACTCTTGACATAGGCTAAGTCCTTGTCTGCTTGGGATTTTGAGCTCATGTAAGAGTCAAAAGAAACCAAATATGCCATTAGAGATTCAAGATCTACTTCAAGTCTAGAAACGTGAGCCTAAAATTCTTTAACTTCTTCCACTATTTCTGCCATGATTCTTGATAAATTACAAACTAGAGAGAGTTCAAATGATCTTTCCAAAATCCTCATCTCTTCAGAAAAACAGAGCTTCATCTCAGCAACTGATGCATTTAAAGATTCTTTCAGTTCATCCTTCAAGGATTCTAGATCAGCCCTGGTGATCATATTAGCAGATGCAACTACAGTGGGTACTCATCCAGATGTTAAACTGAACACTGAGTTAGTCATGATCTATTGAACTGAAGAGACCAGAGAAACATCGATCTTCTTTACCTCTTCCACAAATTTTTCCTTTATATTTTTCTTAAAAGTATCCATGTCATGCATTCTGACCACATATTAAGGTAGTGAATCAGTCTCAACATCATAAGTAATCTTAGGTCTATTGATAGATTCTTCATTTTCAGAATCATGATAGTCTAAACCATTGAATACAAAACCTAGGTCTTCTTCCCAATGTTCAATTCCAGGATCCACTGTAACACATCCAATATTGATATGATGCTCCCCCTAAACTGGTGCATCCTCAATTAAGATAACAACATTCTTAGTAGTATCATAAGTACTTCATTTCTCAGGAGAATCTTCCACGACTAATTAATTCCCTACAACATCGGGAGGATCTTCCAAACTAGGAAAGGGTATGTCAACTTCATTTGTATCCGTAGTAGGCACCAAGGATTGTATAATAACTTGACTCAGACTCAAGTCAGCTGATAGATATGCTTCTCTTTCATGAACATCTTCTCTATTATCTACATCAACCACTTCAACATCCTCTAAAGATGCTTCTTCGTTATCTGATTTATATTGATCATGATCTTTAGGAGTTGGTCTAGGAGTTATGTTAGGGTCTCCTCCTTCATCTGCAGAGGACTCTTCATCTTCTGAATCATCTATGTATTCCGACTCCTCTTCATCAGGTCCCAGACCAGGATCCCTTACATACTTTGGTCTTGAAGGATGATTCACATGATTAAAATTGTCATATAACTTCTGGTCATCATTGACCGATTCTCCTCTCAACGGGTTCCAATTTATCCTCATGTATTTTCACACTGTTGATGTGATACAAAATTTATTCTTCACTACCACTGTCTCATCTTGAGACTCATCTACCCATTTTACCTTAATCATCACAGAAATTAACATAGCAATGAATAGAGCATTTTTCATTGATTTCTTCCTTGTCCTGTCTTCCATTTGGATCGTCAGCAATATGCACATATTATCTTTTACACAATTTCTTAAGAGATGCAAAAGATAGATGTCCTGATATCTCAAACTAGAAAAGTCTCCTCTCCTCGATATCAGGATATGTTGAACGAATTTGACCAGTAATCTGTTCACTCCATCCATTTATGTGGAAACTACTTGTCTTTGACTACCATCACCAGTCAGATCTTCCAAAGCTGTCTCATAGACGAAAATATCACTAGTAGGTGGCATGGCTCTCTAGACATATCCAGATACACATTCATGCGGAGCATTCAAGAACTCATCCCATTTACCAGATGAAAATGATATATCCTTTTCATTCACAAAAGAGGTTACTTGATTTTCATTCTCAGATATCTCAAAGGATACAAACTAATAAAACTATTTCACTAACTTTGCAAAATAGGGACTGTTGTTGTTCTAAAATCACTCCACCTATTTTTGATCTTCATGTACTTAGAGCACTTAGGATTTTCTAGGAAGCATCCATTCTACACACAACTCCTTTTCAATCATAATAAATCGATTTTGCAGATGTGGATTTACTGGTAGTCTTCCTGATCTTGTCCTGCTAGCACTTCCACTAGCTTCTGGCACATAATTTTTCTTCTTTTCTTTCGGCTCATCAATGACATCTCTAACAGAAGGGAGTTTGGTTTTTTCCATCTCAGATTCAAGGGATTTAGATTTCTCTAAGGATTCAGGAGCTAATGTTTGAGGGTAAAGGTTTGAGGCTCGGTGGATTTAGAAGTATCTGGGACATTGTTTTTATCATTTTGGAATCATAAAATAAATAATCAAAATAAAATAATGCAAAAAAGATTCAGATTATGGTGTCAGACAAAATATTAAAACAACGCAATCATCGGTAGGGTCTATCAGTGAGAATTCCTATCAGTGAGGTTACATCATTGAGAGTTTCACAATGGGGAGAATTTTACATCGGTGAGAATTTTACATCTCTGAGAATTTGACATCAGTGAGAATTTCACATCGGTGATAATTTTACATCATTGAGAATTTTACATCGGTGAGAATTTCACATCGGTGAGAATTTCACATCGTTGAGAATTTTACATTCGTGAGAATTTGACATCGGTGAGAATTTCTCATCGGTGATAATTTTACATCGGTGAGAATTTTACATCGGTGATAATTTTACATCGGTGAGAATTTTACATCGGCGAGGTTAGATACCGATCAAGGTTAAACATACCTAACTCATGTATAATGTAACTTAACCTCTTAGAACTCAAAGGTTTTGTGAAAACGTCTGCTAATTAATGTTCAGTACCAATAAACTCAAGAATAATATCACCCTTTCGGTAATCATCTCTAAAGAAATTGTTCCATAAATCAATGTGTTTGGTCCTAGAGTTAGACACTGGGTTCTTTATGATATTTATTACACTATTGTTGTCACAGTTGATAGAAACAAGATTAAAGTCATATCCATTGTCCAGAAGAGTGTGTTTCATCAACAAAATTTGTGCACAACAACTACAAGCAGCTATGTACCATGCTTCGGCAGAGGACAATGCTACATAATTATTCTATTTTCAACAAAAATATACTAAGGGTTTTCCCAAAAGATGATATATTCCCGATGTGATTTTTCTATCTAACTTGCAACCACCAAAATCAACATCTGAATAACTCATTAACTCAAAGTGTTGTACTTTTGGGTAAAACAAACATAAGTTTAGAGTGAGTTAATGATACATAAAAATTATTTTAACGGCAAGTAAATGAGATTATTTTGGATTATCTTGAAATCTTACACACATACACACACTAAACATAATATCTGGTCAACTAGTTGTAAGGTAATGTAAGCTTCCAATCATACCTATGTAATTGGTTTGATCCACTAGTTTCCCAGTTTAATCTGTATCCAATTTACTAACAGTACTCATAAGAGTATCACTTTCCTTAATACTATCCAAACCAAAACGTTTTGAAAAAACATTTGTATATTTATATTGATTCAAAATAATACTGTTTTCATTTTGGAAAACTTGAAATCCAAGAAAATATTTGAGTTCTCCCATTAAACTCATTTAAAACTCATTTTTCACACTCTTTGAAAAATCAGTACATAAAGAGTGTTTAGAAGTTCCAAAAATAATATCATCAACATATATTTGAACTATTAAAACATCATTAGAGAATCTTTTAATAAAATGATTTGGATCAGAAATCCATTGAGTAAATCGTTTTGATATAAGAAAATTACTATGTATATCATACCAAGCTCTTGGATCTTGTTTTAAACCATATAATTTCTTAGAAAGATTAAAAACTTGATTTGGAAATTGAGGATTATTGAATCAAGGTGGTTGTTCATCAAAAACATCTTCAATAATAAAACCATTTTGAAAAACACTTTTAACGTCCATTTGATATAACTTGAAATTTAGATGAGCAGCATAGGATAGTAAGTTCTTAATAGATTCTAATCTAGCTACAAGTGAATAGTTTCCTTATAATCTATACCTTCTTCTTGACTATATCCTTATGCAACTATCCTAGCATTTTTTCTAACTGTGTTTCCAGATTCATCAACATTGTTTACAGCAACTCATTTTCAGACTATTGTTAAAGTTTCCTAAGGTCTGTCAACTAATTCCCAGACTTTGTTTCTTTTAAATTTATTTAACTCTTCATGAATATCCATTACCCAAAATTCATCATTGATAGAATCATTGATATTTTTAGGATCTAGCTGTGAAAGAAATGTTTGATGTTCAACCTGGTTATTTAGAGAAGCTATAGTCTGTGTCCCTCTATCATGATTATCAACAATAGCATCTAAATAATGATTCGTTAGAATCATAGTTGAACTAGTAAAGGTAGGACTAGAAATTTTAGGTTTATCTCTAAGTTCAGGTTCAACAGAACAAAATTCTGGAATATGTCCAGAACTGGATATTTTTATAGTAGGTTCATTAGATTTATCATTAAGGTCCAAAACACTCAAATCTTATTCATGATTTTCAGGAGAGGTTTTAGGATCATTTGGATCGGTTTAATCAAACTTGTTGTGAAAAAATTCTTCCACACATTTGGTACTTTTATTAATGACCCTATATGGTTTTCTAGTTAAAGAATAACAACGAAAAATTCCATCATCACTCATAGAATAAAACTTGTCCACATTATCCTTTGTATTAAGAATAAAAACTTTGCAGGAAAAGACTCTAATGTAACTCACTTTGGGTTTTCTATTATTCCACATTTCATAAGGGGTCTTCTTGATAACTAGTCTAATTAAGACACTATTGATAATATAACAAGCTTTATTCACAACTTCAACCCAAATGTAAATAGGTAGATCATACTCATTAAGCATGGTTCTAGATATTTCTGGATGGGTACTATTCCTTCTTTCTACTACACCATTCTGCTGATGTGTCCTAAGAGAAAAAAGTTTGTGACTATAGCCATTGTGTGAGCAATAAGATTCAAACTCTTGATTTTCAAACTCATGGCCAGGATCACTTTTCAGGGTTTTAATCTAAAGTCCACTATGGTTTTCTATAGACTTAGAGTATTTAACAATGTCTGATCAAGCATCACTTTTTTGAACTAAGAATTATAACCAAGTATATCTAGAAAAGTCATCTACTAGGATAA
Source organism: Viscum album (assembly GCA_963277665.1). Taxonomy (NCBI): domain Eukaryota; kingdom Viridiplantae; phylum Streptophyta; class Magnoliopsida; order Santalales; family Viscaceae; genus Viscum; species Viscum album. The sequence continues at coordinate 1,317,593,006 of OY728152.1, read as the reverse complement.
AGACATAGTTCTTACCATTTAAACTAGAAACTCTTCAAGTTCCAAACATGTCAATGTGAACCAACTCGAGAGGTTGAGAAGTTGAATCTTATTTATTTGATTTAAAAGAAACATTATGTTGCTTTCCCTTTTGGCAGGGATTACAAACTTTGTCATTGGGGAATTAATGTTTAGGTAGGTCTCTAACCAAATTTTTCGCAGTCAGCTTTCTAAGTGAATAGATGTTTCTGTGTCCTAATATTCTGTTCCATATCCGATATTCTTTATGAAAATCATTTAATCAAGTAAAATGTTGTTTAGCTAAAACATTTAAATCAACAACATAAACATATTCATTTATTAAATCAAAAAATACTAAAACATTTTTAGAATTAAAAACATTAAAGTAATAATTTTCAAATTTCACATTACATCAATCAACACATTATTGAGAGATACATAAAATGTTATATTTATGTACATCAACAAATAAAACATTAGAAATTAAAACTGAATTAGTGTTACCAATCTGGCCTAGGTCGATGATTTCTCCTTTAAAATTATCACCAAAGATGACCTGGCCTCCATCAACCTTTATTATGCTTTTGAAGCATTAATAATCTCCAAACATGAGCCTTGAACATCCACATTACAAGTATCATACCTTATTGTGAGAACTCTTCAAACATGTTTACTACAAAACAGGTTTTGATAGGAAATGATTTTGGTACGCAGATTTTCTTGGGTCCAGATAGATTAGCAATCAAAGACTTAGGTACCCATATTTGTCTTATGGGTCTCATATAATTTAAAGAATCATTATATTTTGAATGATAAACTTTATTAGATCTATAACCATATGAATAACTTGTTAAAGAATATGAATTTCCAAAACTGGAATAAGCAGAATTTTGTCCAGACTAAGGAATAAATCGAGTTATAGTGAACTGTCTTATTCCAGGTTAGTATCCCAAACTAGTAGTGTATTTAGGTGCAAATTGATTTCTCAACATTTTTTAAAGTGTATCCTTTCCATTTGTGATCTTTTTTAAGTCCATTATATGTTTCCCATTAGACATTTTCAATTCAGTATTTTTCTTTAGAAGTTGAGTATTCTATTCTTTTTCTATATCAAAATCTTATTTAGAAGTGGCAGTGAGAGCTTGTTGTTTATTTAAGGACATATATTTGTCATTAAGTTAATTAAATGTTTCTTCCAGCATATTTTAGTATTAAAACAAGTCATCCTTGGACATATTTTCAAAATCAGAATCAGATTATGCATCATATCCAGAATAATAGGAATTCGAAATAGGAGTATCTAATGGTACCTCAGATGTGTTGGTCATGAAACACATGTTGGCACACTTCTTCTCAGAATCAGAAACGTCAGATTCACTTGTGCTGTCCACCGAAGCACTCTAAGTAGCTTTCATATATTTCTTGTACTTCTTGTCCTTATAATCATATTTCTTTTAGAATTTCAGTTTTGTTCAGTCATCCTTGATGTGTCCTTTCATTTTTCACTCACAGCAGACTATATCATCTTCCTTGTCAGGATTTTTCCAATCCCTTTTCCAATATCCTTTGTTTTCATACTTATTTTTATAGTTAAATTTTATGAATAATTTCTTCTTCCTATAGAACTTCATGAATCCCCTAGATATTTGACCCACATCAGCATCACTTTCAGATTCTGAAACTTTGCTGGTTGAACATTCATTTTGTATTAGAGATTTTTCTTTGTCCTTGCTATTTGAAGCAGTAGTCTTGAACGCCATTGATTTCCTTTTTGGTTCGTAATCTTCATCTTTATTCACCTTGATTTCTTCCTCATATATCATTGGTCTTCCAATAATCTCTTTGACAGGAAGTGCTCCAATGTCACATGATTCTCTGATTGAAACAGATGTACCTCTCCATTGGTCTGTTAGACATATCCAGATTCTCATTATTTGTTCCTTTGTTGGAATAGATTTACCAAGTGAACTCATTGTATGGAATATCAAATTGAACTTTAGATACATATAAAAAATAGTTTCATCAGTCTTCAACATAAAATTATCATATTTAATAGTATATTTATTCAATATCATTTCTTTGAAATTGGATGTTCCCGCATGAGAAGAACCTAAAGTATCCCAAATTTCATAAGCAGTTTTGCAAGAAGATATTCTATTAAACACTTCATCTCTTAAAGCACAATAAATGTCATTCATAGCTTTATAATTATTATTATAAGTAGTCTTTGTAGGTTCGTCCCATGTTGTTCATCATTTTCTGAAATTTTATATTGAGACTCTATAGCAATCTAGATATCAAAACCCATACTTTCCAAATGAATTTTCATCGTAAGTTTCCACAAATCATATATTTTTCCATTAACGAAAGGTGTCATGTTAGTACCAACACCCTCTATTATATTGTCCATAACTAGATTTTATAAAATAAAGTTTAAAGAGATAAAATTTAGAACTAACAGAAATTTAAGATCTTAAAATATGTAACTAAAATCACAGTTGAAAAATAGATTATGTCAACAATCCTTTAACAAAAAATAATCCTATGATACCAAATGTTCGTTAGAGAGGATACTCAAGAGGTGGTGAATTGAGTTCCAAATAAAATTTCTATAAAAAATATTTCTCTAAAAATCCCCCAATTTAAAAACCAAGTTAAACTGTAGTGAATCTAAACATAGTGTAAATGTTCAATTAGTTTCTCAAAGATTGATTAGGTCTCTGTTCAGTTAATATGAAGATTAAAATATCTTTTGAAATTAACTTTTTGGATTACAAAAAGTATACACACATTCTAATTTAACTATAAAAGTATATTTAAAATAGTTTTGTATCTCAATGTAATAGCAGAGGATTATGAAATAAATATATATATTATTCTTATGACTAAATCTAAAAAGCACGACAGAGATAACCAAGAGGTTCAGTCTCATGCCGAGACTTAGTACTCTCAAAAATTTATATAAATTGATTCACACATTGGATCGGCGGTAAAAAACGGTACACTATTGTCCAAGTCCAAATACCTCTACCAAAGTTCTACGTGAGAATCAAAAACAATAGCACACATGCTATCCAGGTCTTACTCGACCTCTACCACTATCCATAGTGGAAAACAAAGGGTTATGAAGTTTGAGTGAGGATTTAAGAATCATCCAGTTTAGCTTATGAGACATTGTGTGTGTAAAATAAAAAGGGTACACACACTCCTCTAAATGCAAGGATAGAATCACTAAAGAAAGAGAGAAAGAGTTTAGAAAAGCATTAGGGATTGGAAGTGCACCTCTGGACTCATTTGACTGGTCATAAAAACTTCTGAGTCCTTCTCTGGTTTCTGCTTAGAAAACAGAGTGTCGTATTGTTCTTTTATTCTTGGTCCAACTTGTTAGCTTGAGTGCATGAAGTGTTATTGGTAGTTATTCACTCAAGATTCACCTTGTGTTCTTCTTGAAAATGAGTACCTTCGTGTATGTATAGGGTTCTTGGAGTATGGATTTATCCTTTCATGAATACACCACATTAGAATGATGTTTAGCCTTTTCGTTTTCACTTGTGTGCCTTCTTAGTTCCTTGATGCTTGTCGTATGCACACACAGTGTTATCTACATCTCATCATGAACTTTTCATCATGTTCAGCTAGGTCTTTATCTTCCCTTTTATTTCTTTCAGCTCCGGAACATGGGTATGATTACCTTCTGCATTGGTGATAGGTACAGTTCCCTGACCTGGAAATAGAGATCATTAAATAACATCAAATGTAACCGTCATCTTAATAAATAAATAGTATTGAGAGTATATAGTTTGAATGGTTGGTCAATCATTAGTAGATCGTGTTGGTAAATGTGTACAGTGGTCCTTTGTGTAGTAGAACTTTCCATCGATAGCTCTTTGAACTTTCACCGTTAGATCGTTGCGTCGGTAGCTCTTGGTATCAGTAACAACTTCTATCAGTAGACGTACTCTATTGGGAGATCTATATACTTGTTCTATCCGTTACTTCATTCTATCGGTGACTCTGTACTTGTATCGGTAGACTGTGTTAGTAGCTCCTTGCATCGGTAGCTGTTTGCACTTGTATCGATAGATCTTGTTATCAGTAGCTCTAGTCTATCGGTAGAACTATGTATCAGTATCTTGTGCACATCGGTAGCTCCATTATGTTCTATCAGTAGAATTGGTATATGAATATTGGTAATTCTTTTCATATCAGTAGATCTGCGTATCAGTGACCTTAGCTTATCGGTGACTCTGTCTATCGGTAGGCTATGTACCGGTAGCTCTATTATCAGTACCTATATGCTGATCAGTGACTTAACACTTATCTGTTTTATGAAAAACTCATCTTATTGGGTTAGAAGAACATTATAAATCATATAAACATAGATAAACATGGATTAACATATATCATGGATTATTTTAATATTATTATCATCTTGTTAACTGATTGAAATAATTAATACATAGAAAAAAATTAGATTGAGATTATCAAAGTATATGAAAGAATAGTAAGGATTATCAAAACAGTTGAAGTCAACATATAGTTCTATATTATCCCTAACATTATTATCAATGAACCCATAATGTTGAAAACGTAATTTAGCATATACCTATTCTGTCCAATTCTCAATCATTTTATTATCATTTTCCCTTGATTTATCTTACATATTACAATGTTTACATTAAACATGTACTAACATGATTCTTTTCCTCCTTGTGGAATTATCTTTAACATTAATATTCCATTCATACCAATGATCCCACGTAGCATCTGTTTCTTGGTCAACATGATTATATATAATCTCTTGGTTAATGAAATGATGTTACTTCTTCAATTGTCACCCACAGAATACATTATTCATTATAATATTACTTTTTAGAAAATTTAACTGATAATTCAACTCACCAATATATTCTAATATCTTAAAATTACCTATGTATAAATTATATATCATACCCTACAAAACAAAAAAAGTAGTCACAAGCCTTATAGAGATTATAAATAGCACAATGTAACTTTACTATAATAAAAACTATAGTTTACGATTATCTCTAGGTGATTTATACATAATATCTTATAAATCTATCCTCTTTTTGATGAACATAATCCTTTACGTTGTCTCATCCACAAAGCTAGGACCATCCTGTGAAGTCTCACCTATTTCCACCAAAAAATTTAAAGAATAATGGTAAATTAAAAAAATATATTATATATATATATATTATATCTTATTGTTTTTATGATAACTCTACTCACAATATTTTCTCATCCAATGAGTAAAAAAATTACATTACTTAATCCCTAAAAATTTCTTAAAAAATTTCAATTTTCCATTTTAATTTTACATAAATTTGAAAATGATGCACTATTCAGATTGTCAACAATTTATGTAGATAATAATTTAATGATTTCATAAAATAAGATGTAATCATATTGTTTTAAATAGTTTGAATTGCGACTAGAACACCATTCATCCTTAAGTGTTCTCCAATCTACATTTTTGGTAATTCATTCAGAACACGGGATTCATGAATATGAATAAAATATGATGAATTATTGATTTTTATTATAGTTTCCTAAATTTAATCAAGTTACCTAATCATTCATGTTATACATTTCATATAATCCATGACTATATGACACCAATTTTATGTTGTAGATGGTAAATACTACAACATACCCACTGGTAACGAGTACTCCTCCAGGACCAACCAAAAAGTGAGGAATCATGAAACATACTACACCATATTCAATGTCTTTCCAAACAACCAAAAATATGAAATCATTTTTCAATAAATATTATTACGTCATAAATGTATATAACACATGGAACCATTTTATGCATTAAAACGTTGTTCTAGAAAATCCCATGTCACCGTGATTTTATCTCTAAAAACATATATTTTATAGGGTCTCAATTACTCAATGATATACCAAACATTGAGCTTTTAACACATGGAAATATATTCTAGATTAGATATATGATACTCCTTAACAGAGTAAACCAAATTGGGAAATAATAAATTGGTAAAAAAAATGAATCATCACCTTGTTCAGAATAATCCAGTTTCATGTCACATATAACCAAATTTATCTTCACATAATTAGATGATTCTTTATCCATCTTAATATAATATATTTTATTAATTATTCCACCATATATTTCCCATTAATATTTTTAAAAATTATGTTACTTTCGAAAATTATAATGCATTCAATCTATCATATTTTTCTTATATTAAAATATCAATCTAATAAAATATGATTCATTAATTTATGATTCATAAACTATGTATATTTATATGAAAAATATAATTCTCTCATGTCTTGAAATCATGGAATACATCATCCATTTCAAAATAATTTTTTGGGTAGAAATCCTAATGAAGAAATAACTATAATGACTGATATGTACCGAAAGATTATCCATATATGAGAAAACATCCCAACCAAGATCTTAATGCATCACAATAGACTACATATCCATGTCTAGAAATGGAAACATGAAATTGGGGTTTGATGTAAGTATAACATTATGCTTTTGAGTATTTTTTAAGAAATAAATACATTGTAATTGAACTAATTTTCTCATCCAAACATTAATCAGTGATGTTATTCATTAAAATTCACATACAAAATGATTGTATTATAATTCTAAAATGGCGAATCTCCATACCTTAATGGATTTTTTTGATAGATAATATTATTTAACAACATTAATAATTATAGTATATATAAAAATTAATTTCTTATATAATACATGGTCATAAAAAATATCTATAGTATAAATAAATAACAATTTTTTAATATACCATATAAAAAATACTCTCAAAATATACCCTTCACTATATACAATTTTTTGACAAGATATTCCATTTTATTGGAATATACCAGTATATCATCCATAGAAACCACCATAATGTAATAAATATAACATAAAAATATCATTTTCTTCCATATAATATTGAAATATATAGTATTTGTAAGACCAAATGTTATAAAAACTAAATAATCAGGACCATATTAGATTTATTAATCTATCCTCAGAATATACTCATTTTGAGCACATAGTTAGTTATATCTCTAATATATGTTAATTGTAGAAAACCCCTAGGTCCCCAAAATTTATAAGAATTTCATCAATTCCTAGAATAGGTCACTAATTAATTTCCATGACAGGGTTTAGCATACTATAATATAAATAAAGGATAAGATATCCATCCACCCACATTACGAAAAGAAATTTTCACCCCACAATGATGTAGTTGTTTTGATATCCATTTTACATTATATATAATCCTACATATCAATAACTAAAATAATTTATGTTGGTTCTATATGATATAATTTATGGGAAATATGGATGTTCCAATTTATAAGATCAATCATTAAATGCATATCTTTTTGGGGTGGGAACCCAAACAAACTCAAATAAAATAATCCTGAAATTTATCTACAATGGTTGTGAAATCCATATTCATGATACAATCCACCGAATCTAAAGATGCAATTATCAAATCATATGAAATATTTGTAAAAATTAGTACCAAAGTTTTTTATTTTCTAGCATACACATCTAAATATCTTTTAATGATATGTCATTCATCATTAGAATATTTAAAACAACTATTCGATGAATTAAAAATAATATAATACTCAATGTTTTACATCCAATCGATTCTCAAAATCAAGTCATATTCATCCATATATATCACATTGAAATAACATCAGTGTTGTGTTATATTGATTGTTATTAGACACAATAGAATACTCATGGATCAATACACCAAGTGGCCTAATGTTTTTTAGTGATTCAGAACTGATGGAGTCATCTCATGAAATAATCGCATCAGATCAGTGATACAAGAAACAATAAATTGAGAGGAAAACACTTTTGTAAATAAAAGTTCCCGTAAGTGTATAATTAAAAATATATTTACCTATAGCTTTAGAAGGTTTTATTTGATAATCCACGAAAACATGCACATCTCTATGCAGTTTCATAGTCAGTTAACATTTCCATTTATTTCCATGTTGAGGTTTTTGATACTGAGACTCATGGTGTTCCGAGAGTCTATGTATTTGTTGATTCTTCTAATGAGGTATATAATTCTATAATTTTTCCAAATAAACATATAATCCTTGAAAAGCATGAGATGATCCTCTAGAACCCAATTGTGATGTATAATAATAATATTATTGATGATTCCCCATATGGTTTCAATTGGGATATAGATATCATGTTATTATAAAATATACATTCATATGATAAATACTCCCACACTAAAAATATCTAGTATTACTCAATGATCATATATGTATAATGAAAAATCCCATAAATTAATTCTGATATATATAAAACCTATGATAATAAGTGTCCATCTTTAACTTGCTTGATGCATTTGTTTTCCCACTTGATCTTAAAGGAATAAATATTATTCCTTAGAATGAGTTTTACATTATATATCATTATCTAACCATTTTTGTATTGATATTTTATTTATAATATATAATACATACAGTGAAAATAATTGTGTGAATTTATATTTTAAACACCAACTAAATAAAAAATGACATAAAGGAAACACCTAAAGAAAATTATTACAAAAATATTTCAACAAGAATAATGATAGTTGCATATTCTATTACCATAATATTCAACAGCTTGAAAATGAAAAATAATTTTGTTTAACCAATCATAAATTTTATAGAATATCATTGAATTCAAAAAAATCAAAAAAATATCATCCCATGATAGGACAATATCCACTCAATCTGGAAAAAAATGAATGTCACCTATTTCATTATTGATCATAGAGAATATACATTGAAAATTTAATGTTAAACTATAATGGTTTCACATGGATATTGTTGAATCAATTAATCATATTCAAATAGATATTTACTTCTTTGAATTATTATTTTCGCTAAATAGTGGAATGTTATTCTAATGGAAGAGAAGTTCATTATATAAATAACAGGATTGTTCCATTATGTTCCCTATATCCACGTCCTAAAAATTATAGATACTACACCTATCCATATTCCTGTTCATGTGTGGTTCTGGTGCGACCACATTCTCATAAGGATATTCTTGTTCAGTTCTAGAGAACATACAATGTTCCATTCACTACATCCAAAACCAAATTCATTTCATCTCACTCACTAAAAAATAATATTTAGCTATTTCAATTTACAACATATACCAATATAACCTCCTAGTTTTAATCCTAAATTTTTATCCATTATAAAATTTTTCACCATTTTATAAAATACAACTATTATTCCATTTCAAAATTTCATCATATGACAAAAAATATTGAAATATTTAAAAAATAATATCATACTACCAATCATATTTACCATTAAAAAATTAAACATTATTATAATGTTTCTATGTCAAAATCTCAATACATATCAAGAAAATTCCATAGGTTATACACATGAGGATATGGTGAAAACTAAACACAAATTTTTTAAAACCCCCATTAACCCAAACCACCTACAAATTTAAATTGTATCATTAATATGATATACATTATTTTTTATTTTCATTATTTCAATTTCCAATAATTTTATATCCTTTTTACTATATCAATAGACAGATGAAATTATAAAACTATATACTATGTAAAACAAAAGGAAAAAATAGAACTCATACACATGGATTGAAAAAAATAATGCTATATTTAATTTGAAGACCCATACACATTACCATTGGAAGAGATGGTGTATGGTTATTGGGTATTGGAGGAAATCCCTAAGCCAACAATGGATTAAAATAAATTATGTGGTATTTTCGAACATATGGGGGATAATTTTAAATTTTTGATATAAAATTCCAGACCTCAAATAAAATAGCCACCCAACCATTATTTCGTACATGATTAAAATATAAATCTGAATAGATAACAGAGATAATAACATTATCCAAGAACAATTTATAAGCATAGTGACATTGCTAATGTAATTTAAAAAAAATTAATACCTAATTACCCCAAATATAACCAAATAGAAACTCTCAAATAGAACCATTCTCCAAAAATGCATTACATTCACTTGTTATAAAAAAGCAACACAAAAATAAATATGCCACATATCGTTCAATTTTGTCTTAATAGATGAGATATGAAGTCAAAAAACATTTATCCATAATTGGGTGAGCCAAAACTCACAATATAATCACTATTAACTTCCAAACTAATTCTAATAGAACAAATTATGTAAATTTTTTTACAAAAAAATACATTAGACCAATTTTAAATTGTATCCCTAAAAAATAATTTAACAGAGAATGAAATAAAAAACATTTAATGAAATTTTCATCTCATTTATAATAACCATTCCATGATTAACCACATGACTGCACATGATATCCCATGTGAATCTACCATACTATTTATTGGTTTCTCAAACATCTGGAAGGTATTTATTTGGTGTACAATATCCTTTTTCCTAAATGTACACACCCATTATCGAGGATCACAAATCTTATACCCAAATGGGACTTTTAGATTATTTAGGGTCAAATGAGGAAGAATATATCACACTAATCTTGTATGGGACAAATCAATCCCAAAAAATTCACATAAATATATCATTCATTAAAACCATTCAAAAAACTTTTCAAATGAATCAACACCAATCCATAATTTTAAATTCAACAATTTTAAATTATCCTTCATGAAAATTATCCACAAATCCAATCAATTTACACTATTTATGTAAACCATCAATAATGTTGTTTCCAAAATGAATTACACATATATTTCACTATTATATTAGAAAAAAAATCATTATAACCCTTCATGATCTAATCCGGAGGAGTCAATATAGATACCACCTACATCATAAATTCCTTATAAAATTATTAATTACATAATGATTATCTTGATATTATCATGAATTAGGATTCTTTTAAAAAAAAGAATTCATAACATAATAGAGAATAAGGGTGTCTAATAGACATTCAGTATCTAATATATCACTTCCAGAATAAATAGAAGTATCTCTCATACAATGTGATCCAGTGGTTTTTTGTTACTGGAGAAAAATGTGAAATCAGATCCTTAATGGATTTAATTAGAATTATATCTCCACATTTCGTATGGTCAACACTATGTCACATGGTTCAGAATCATGTATTGGTAAATTATGCACCAACCATGTCAGTTTTAATGTCTCACTATAAACCCATGAATGGTTGGCTTGCAAACTTTAAAAAACAATTCATTATTGTTGATTCTACCACTATTATGTACATGCATGATTTTCATATAAATTAGCCAAGTATAGACATAACATGTTACAACTTTAAATAGTTGTTATATATCCTTCCACATAATCATAATGGTTTCTTGGTAGGTGTGTAAGGCATGTACTAAACCAGATCATAACATGCACAACCCTAATGGCCTCCAAATCATTATAGAACTCCATTTAACATCCTTAAATAAATTCCTATCATTGTATAAATATAAAATATATAATTAAAATTTCATGTACCAAAAATATTTGGTGCTTCATGTTGAAAAATCCCCAATCATCTAAATTACACATCCATATATCACTTTTCATATCTCATATCCCTACATACAATAACCATTTATCAACCAATCTATAGACATATATAATCATTTGATAAAAATGAAAATAACTAGAATAATATAATTATAGCATAGTCTACCTATATAAGTATTACAAAATAATAATGTAGTGAACGAAAATCTTTACACAATAATATGTTCAATCACTATAAATATGAAAACATAATTAGTGGTATACCTATAAGTATTACATAATGACAATAAAATAATAACAAATTTCATCACAATCAATAAAGGTCAATTGATCAATTTACACTTTTTATTTTATAACACCTATATTATTAGTATGATAATTATCATATTTTAGTTCATCTACTTTTATCTCAATAAATAAGAAAAATTACGCATGTAATTCATAACTGAAATATTTAAGTAATAATAATCCATGTTTAAAAAAAAATATAAAGCTCGATGTGCCTAATTAGAGGATGCATGTCATAGTATGAACCATAATGGACTCAATTTGATCATATTTGAAGTCCATATTATTATAACTCATTGAAGTTTTGATAAATTATCATTTAGGAAATTTTCAATATGATCTAACAAGATCACATATATTTGAAACACTAGAATATAAATAAAGATTTATGTTCAGGAAAACCCTTCTCAAGGAAAATTAATATATAATCAAACACAAAATGTATGAGGTGAAAATTGTTTCATTTCCTAATCCCTGAATTTATGAAATAGAAATCTAAAATCATGGGTTCTCCAATAGGAATCCATTGACTATTAAAAATATTTAGAAAAAAAATAGATGAAATAAAACGTTTAAATTTAAAATCCAAGTCCAAGATAACTAAATATTAATCCCAAGATGGTGGGGGTAAAATTTTATAAATATAAAGTCCAAAATTAATTGAAAAACTATATGGGACGTATGATTTATGAGGGATAAATGGTTGAAGAATTATTTTTATGGGATATATAGATTTTACATATTGTGTTTCAAAAACAGGTCTATGGTGCAGATATGTTGATCATGTTACTTATGTGGATGGAATGTCATTTAATAATTAAAATCATATATGGACACCATAGACTCATAATTAAAATTTATATTTGAGATATAAGATGAGTTCCACATATTATATTCTATTTACCGACGATTAAACTATATTACAATTGATGATATCAATAAATAATGATGTCTTTAATAAGGAAATAGTTTCTTTATTGACATATGCTCACAATTAGGCTAAAAAGTTTTCATGTAACAGAAAAATACAATACTAAGACCCCTAAAACATATAAAACATCAATACACTAAATATGGAATTTTAATGTTAGTGTCTATTGAACAAAAATATTACCCTCCTTAGGTATGGAAAAATCAAGAGCATATATGATTTCCCTCCTCTAAAGTCCCCACACCGGAACTGTGATCTCCTTGGTAAAATGAAATTTATCATCACCCACACATTGAAATAATTAATTGAAATTATTTTTAACACAAATATATTTTGATTAATACAATGTTATTGTGATTCCTAGCATCAATTGTTGTTTAGATTCATAATATATAATATTTATTATAGAATAAATAATTGTTAATTTTTCACCAAAATTAAATCCTAAATAATATTGTGCATCTAAAACTAAATGGGATAAACATGGAAATATAATGAAAAAATGGGTGATAATATAATTCTATTAGGGGAAAAATATTACATGGAATGATAACCTATGAGTAAAAGGAATGACAATATATTATAAAGGGCAATGGTAAAGGGTAATCACAAGGGATAATAACATAATAAAAATTGTGTCATAAGATATTGGTGTTATAAGAAAAATTGAAGAAACATATAATCTAAAATAAATATGAGTCAAGGATAACTACATTATCAATGTCAGATAGTGGTGAATTTAAATTATTGGTTCATGTTTACACATTATTCGAATAAATAAATTGTTATGAGACTAAATATATTACTCAAAGCATTGGTGAATATTCTATATGATGGAATCATATATGATATATTGGGATCACACGATGCTCTCTAAGAATACACATCCTTAAATCCTCATTATTTAGGTGTTTCACTATAATATCAATCAATACAATTGATGAACCTAATAAATAAACTTGAAAAGAAAATGATTTCCATAATCTATTCTCATATCCTAATAAAATAAATATAATAATTATTTCATTTGAGAAATGAATTGAATTCAAGTTTTAAACCATAATGGTATTGAATAATAATATATTTGTATATGTGATAGATAAATATAGGTAATTTGAAATTAATAAACAATATATAATTATGTATCAAATGATAAAAAAATAATTAAATATTTTATGTAAGACATTTTGAGAAAAATATGCATTTAACATTTAAATCACTTTTTCAAAGTTTAATATATTTTATAAATATATAGAAAATGAATAATTTAATAATAAAAATGAGAATAGTTAAGGTAATATTTAAGGTTTTCAATTGTCAGTAGTTTATGAATGTTTTCTTAATTTAATGAAAAAAAGATTCATCGTAAAATTTAGGGGGAAATATAAAAAATAACCTTATTTGTGATATGAAAAGAAGATTAATATTTAAAAAAATTTATAATAAAATATTTGTGAAAAGTGAGTTTAAAAAATCATAGTATAATTTAAATATCATTATGGGATATTTATTTATAAAAAATGCATTTTAAAGAAAAATTATTATTTTCCCATGATCTAAATAATGGAAATTTTTTTAGAAACAAATTCTCATTTTTTTATGTACAAATAATAAGAATATGTTATTATTATAATTTAATTTAATTGATTAAAATATTATAATAAATGAAATACATTTTTATATAATGATGAAATAAATTCTAATAACTGATAATCAATCATAAATAATCCCGATTAAAATGAGATTGAAACATATACCCTTACCACTTCTGTAACATATGATTCATAAATTTCTTGAATTATGAAAATAATTATTAATATATAATATTATAATTATATAAGTATTAATGATATAATATTTTAAATTTATTCATAAAAACTATTTATATTTAATTTTGTGTATAAATTAACTTTTTTCTTCAACAAAAAACATTTTAGATTTAACCGATACCTCGAGTCTAGAGGTTGAAGTGTGTGTATTTTATATCATATATAATAAACATATTTAAATTTATAATCAACCAAATAAGCTATTTCATGATTTATATATTTATAAATAAAACACATAATTCATTTATATTAATGAAATATGTAATTACTTATTTACTTTTGTCTATGTTACGTGTTTTGAGGATTCATTGTTCATAATTTAGAAAAGAATTATCAAGTTGATCATTGTCAATGGTGTAAATATTCAATGGTCTCAAAATTGATAAAAATGTAATAAATAAAATTTTTATACATCAAATATACTTATGAAACCAATATTTAAATAAGCGATTGTTTAATAAGATTTGTTACAATCATGGAGACTGTAGGTCGTACATAGAGAAGAAAAAATTATCATGTTCCACGATCAAGATAGAAAAAATATATCTTTTATTATTACTTAATTTAATTATAATTTGTTTATAAATACCATAATATTCATTTATATACATATACATATACAATCATGTTGATTATATTATAAAAACAGAATCACATAACTTCATGAAAAGGTATTGTACCATGAACAAGAATTATGTTATCATTTTCCAATGGATGACAATGTAAATTGTTATATTATATGTTAAATATTATGAATTATTTATATAAATGAATATCATATGTAAATATTAAATTCATAATCATATATGAGTGGTTATTATGTAATACAAAAACATCGGTACACGAGGTAGATTTCCACCGTGCACAGTAATATGGTTTCATTTCCATTGGATGACTATTGATATGGATAAAAAATTAAAAATAGTTATATATGTCACTCTGATTATATTAAAATGGGATAATTGTTAACTATTACAATGTGGTTCAAGAATTAATAAAACAATGATTCATAGACTATAACAATACATCTTCTTCAGATAATCATTTTAGGATTATACATAATGATTTACAATGTTGGAATTATAATGATAATTGGACTCTAAGAAATTGTAATTTAATGAATATATTGAATTGGGTAGTTATTTAACAAATACATGGTTCTTGTGTGTGGATATTGAAGTAGAGATTGAGTACCATTTTAAAATGGAGGAGCATGGGAATTATTTTAAATACCCAAAATATAAAATAATGGGATGTCATACTAAATCAATAATCATTAAAAATTATAAAATAAATAAATTTAGGATATGTATTGATGATAAAACAATATAAATTTCAATAAAATAAATTTTTAATCCTTCCACCAAATTAACATCTAACGTTATTCAGTTTTTCCATTTTCATATTTTGACTACATTAAATATGTATTAATTATTTACTTTTCATAATGAACAAAAATTTAGTTCCCATAATTTTATAAAATAAATTATATAATTTTAAAAAACTACTTTTATTTTTTCATATTGAATTCACATAATGGGTAAAATAGAATTTAAAATAAAACCCAAAAGTGTGATGAAAATAGTTTTTCCACAAAAAAGCTAATTTTAAGGAAATAATAATCATTTGTTAATTATATTATTAAAATACATCATTTTATGATTTATAATTCTTATATAAATATATATAATTTATATAATAAAAATTATTCCTCATTAGGTTTTTTATTATTTAATTACAATGGTCAAAATTGTTAACTTTTTTATATAGTTTTCATAAGAAGTGTTTTAAATAATAAAAATATTTTAATGACGAAAATCAATTTAATTTTGATTTAAATGATGTTATTTGATTAAATATAAAAAAAAATATAGGATACATTGAAATCAAATTTTATTAAAAAATAAATTTTAAATTTCCTAATATATTAAAAATGATTGTTTTTCAACAAAATATTATTTTTTACTATTTAATGAAAATTAAATATTTTTCGAATTATCTTAAAATATAACTCAATTTTAATATCGATATAGTAATTTATAAAATCTATTAATAATGATGATAATACTAATTATAATATTTTCTCATAAAAAAATAAAAAGAAATTTTGATTGGAAAATAGTTTTCATAAAATAAAATATCATTATTAATGTACATTCCCTTCAAATTATGTTTTCTGTATATAAATAAATATTTATATGGTGTATGATACAAAATCTTCTCGATTTTTCATTTATTTTTTTCAGCAGATTTTTCCCATGTTTTAGTCAACGTTGGATTTGTACTTATCTCAAGTGAATTTGAGTGATTTATTGATATTTTTTCAAGGTTTTGGTCATTTAATATTTCACAACTAGTTTTCAAAAACCATGAATGCAACCTACTAAATAATGAACCACTAGTATAATGGGCATTTCCTTGTTTCTACATGACTTAACAAACTGTGCACCAAAACGAGAAACCACAAACCTTTTGCATAGTAGTGACACATAGTTATGGAATGTGATTTGAGTAACCATATTGGCCATCCAATAAACCATGCATTTAATAATTAAAATAATAATACTAATTAATTATTTTAAAACCCAATAGTTTATATTGATAATAAAATTTACTCAGCCTAATGTGTTTTCCTATACTATTTGAAAATAATTTGCGGAAACATTTCCCTCTAAATCCCCTAATCTTTTTAATTGAAGTCATTTCAAAATAAGGAAAATTCCACTATATTAAGTGATATATTCATTGTTTTTGTCTCTATCACCCCAAACATAATCTTGATTTAATGAGTGACGAATAACCCTATAATCGATTGGAGAAGAATGGGAGTGAGATAAAAAATATATCAATAAGAATCCACAAACCCAAAGAGGTGAGGATCTTCCATAAGGGCTTCCAATCTCCATGAACAAAGGATAAATGACTATTGAATCCCATTAGGAGGCTCTATAATTAAATGAAATAAAAATTGGGCTGATCTAAGGAATTTGGTAGAAATATATAGGTGTTTGGGAAATATTTTAATAATCCTCATTTGAGTAAAATCCCAAATGTACAGATTACTACATTGGGTGAACTATTTCTCCAAACCGTGTTAAAAAAAATGAACAACTTCCAAGGGAGTTCACTATTTCTCCTATTAAGGCACATAGTTTGATAATCCATATTCAAATAAATAAATTTCCAGCTATCTAGGGTTGTATATTTTTCTGGTATAGGGCACACCGTTTGGGAAAAACTTGCAACAATCACGCTGTAGAAATTTTCCATCTAAAATTTTCAAATTTCACCAAAATATTCACTTTTATAAAAACAAATAAAAAATAATCAACAATAAAAAATGGAATACCTATCAAAAATAATAAGTCATATGTAGAAATTTTTGACATATTACAATCTCCCCATTTTATAATCGATCATACACCTGTTGTGCCTTTGAGCATTATTGTTATTACAAATCATAAATATCCGACCCCTTATTCCTCATATATTTTTATCAATATCATGATTCATCATGAACAAGTCCTTGTTTCCACATCGCCTAGACTATGGGCATAATCATTCCCTGAATAAAATTTTCACTACCATCCCACACATTATTGGATTCTGCCAAATGGATGCAACTATGTCAATCTCAATATCATCAAAATAGAACACATGTCAAGGGACTAGGTGATGCTATAATCATTGTGACCCATGGTAACCATCCTATATAGAACTATATATATTTGGAAGATACAAATGGTATACCACCATCCTTATTCTCTCTATACCCTAAAACATTCCATCATTCTTGGGAGATATATTTCCTTACCATCGTATCTTGTTGTCACCCAACCATGGAGACACTTGAAGAAATAAAAATTCACCATCTAAAATATATAGGGGTCATTGAATTATATCATTATATGACTTCTAGCAACTCTAATATGTATCCATAAATTTATAAATCAATTTTACTTACTCTCGTGTCTCCTTCACAAGAATAGGTCCCAACATCTTAGACTCACCTGCCCACATCCATCATATAGTTGATTTTCATGTCCACCTAAAAATAGTCTCATAAATTTCCAACTATATAATTTCCTGATAACTATTTTTATAACATAACTCAATTAGTTCTTAGTTACTCTCCAATGTACAATGAAATTCAATGACAAACACTCACAACAAATCTTTGAACCCATGCAATGTATGCTCAGACTTATTATTTGTCTATGGATGAAATGTTGTAATCAAAATATTTTGTACCAAGAACCTATAATAAGTCCTACCCAAATCATGATGTAAAATGTGAATCATGAGATTAAATAATAGTTAGTGGAAACCCATGAAAATGGAATATCCCTCAAATAGGAAAATATCTCAACATCTCCATTGATATAAAATCCTTCATAGGAATTAAATGAACTATCATTTTTATTTCATCCACAATAACGAATAACAGAATCATTTTTATAATATTTCCTCTAATGTTCCAGAAAAATGTCATTATTAACACCATCCCACAATAATATTGGAATTGTAAATAGATATTAAAAACCAGTAGGTCATTGACTATCACCCTTCAACTATTGACTGTTGTATCATCATTTCGTGGGACTTACTATCTCCTATTTCATACCCGACCACCAAAACTATGGATGTAGTTCAAAGTCAACTTTTCACACATCTAGTAGTACAACCTACTTTAAGGCTTTAAATTCCCTTATCAATACTTCCTCTATGATTATAGGTCCCACAACAAGATTATTGAGATAAATGATCTCATACTCAAATTTTATCAAATCTGAAGGCATCAACCATGATAAATTATTTCCCTCATGGTCAAGGATTCTATATCATCGTTATATCTATCCCTGATCTATCCAAATAATGTATAATCCCCTAAAAATGATAATAGATTCATCTTCTCCAGACTCCCATGAAAACACGCATTCATATCATCGAGAAATGTATTCGCCTTCCACTCACTAAAAAACCCTGAATAGTAAAAGTATATGTTTTATTACAATGATTATAAAAAACAAAATTCCCCTTTCTGGTAGTATATGGTAGCACAATATAGAATTACTAAATATAATCAACCCACCCACACTGATAGATAATTATTTTTATTGATAAAAATTATACATTAATCTATTGTGATCGACATACACAGTACACATTCCTCTCAATAGATAAAACAACCAACACATCGATGTAAATAAACTACTATAACCAAATCTATTAAGTGAAAACAGTAACTCTGTTCTAGTAGCGTCAACTAATGATATAAATATTCCACAACTCAATCCCACTTCATAAATACAACTCCAAATATAACTACATAATAAATAAAATACATTGTATACTACATTAGTATAATAGGAAGTATCATGATTTGTGCCAATTTCAAATGATTATACTACTCCTAGAATGAATTCTCACATACATTTGAAATGTAAAAAAATGTACCCATTTAGTTGAAGCCTGAAATATTCTCTTCTAAATGGTAAATGTATGGAATGAACCTAAGATAATATCTACAAATTCTAATGAATATATTGATATTGAATAAAATATTGGGTTACATCCAAGATACCATATCATGAAAAATAATTTGGTCCACTAAAAAAACATCCTCTAAGATGAATTGACCAATAAATTCTTCCTCATAAATCCACCATGATAAGATATATAAATTTAAATATAAATGTTTCACAAATAGTATACCTAGAATGATGTCAACATATTGCTCTTGATCATTATGAGTGTTGGAGTACACAACAATTTAATCCAAAAATACAACCATAATTTAATCATTATAAGGATTATAATTCCATTCATCAATTCCATAGACACTAATGTTTGATTCATCAACCCAAAAACAATTTTAATAACTGATAAAGGACACACATTCTCATAAAGTAATTCCTAGTTATTTCAATAATATAATCCCAAAACTGATGATACCTAAATATCATGTCAATAATTGAGAATATACAATTTATTAATAAATGGTCAAATAGATCATTAATAAGAAAGAAATGATACATTTTCATCATATTCATCTATTTTATCTTTTTTACTCACCACATAAGAACTGAGTCTCATCCGCATTATTTTCATGAAACACTGTTGAAGCCCAAGGTGAAACACTTATGTGGATAAATAACATATCCTATAAATCCTCCAATTTATCCTTGATCACCTGAATAAATAATGGTATAATTTTTTATTTTTAAATAGAAACCATCTCAGCCCCAGATATAAACTCAATTGTATACTGCAAATCACTCATTACTAGTATCACTTCTAATTATTCATCAAATATAACCTGAATCACATACATTACGAGTGAAAAAATGTGTCCCTTTAAATATTCATCATATATTAATATACATGAAACCTGGGATGTGAACACTCCCAATATCTTTATAATTATACCTACTTGGCCTTCCTAGATATCCCACTCTCCATAGAGAATAAACATGTCCTTATTAGTGGATGTAAAAGAAGATATCATGTGATGAATATCTATGAGTTCTTGATATGATACTAATAATTCCATAACAATAATTAGGTAACAACCTATCATGATAAGTATATGGAGATCCCATATAATATGATACTCCCCAAACACAATTGAACATTCCTTGAATAGGAAAATTTATTTTGCCTACAATCCCAAAGGTGATTCTATCATGAACTCCACAATAATGAACTCTACTATATGGTAATAACTATTTAAATATTGTGAAAATATAAAAGAATAAAAAATTCAGTATCAAATGGGTCACTAACTACGGTATAATCTAAATGAATAATACCAATCACTATCAATGTTTCACCCTATATATCCAAAAATTATGCCTATATCACAGGAAATATCCAATACCATATTTCATATGATGCAATCTGACTCCCCTGAGTAGCTGCACACTATTGGTACATGTTCTCTAGCATTGAATCACCCCATTCACTACATATATTTTATCGGATGGTATAACTCCAATTGATATGATAATAATGTACAGATGATCTCTAACCCACACCACATTTCTATCAAGAACCTATAATTATACTCAATAGTCAATAGGTATTTGAAAACATATATAGATGTCACATCATTCTGCAACACTGACCCTCCATTGGTGATTATGGGAATAATATTTCTAAATGTCCCAACCTACAACAATAATGATAGTTGTCTCGATTAAGATCCAAAAAAACATATTACTCTACATGGGAATGATACTTCCTACTCCACTGAATAACATTGTTACAGTGATGATTCATGATTTCCAATGCCATAACTATTGATCATATAGTTGCAACTATCTCCACTACACTAGATTCCACATATATGTAATCCTCACCTATGAGATCCCGATCAACCCCCCTCAAAAATAATATTAAACTGAAAAGATTAACTTGTGACTTAATATTTCATTTTATTTCATCTTGGAAAAATCTCACCATAGCCATATCGTCCCTTACCAACAATAGAGAAAATATTTAAATGTTTGTAAAGCATCATTTATAGCCCATCACAAACAAACACCCTTGAGTCAACCACAAGGACATGGTTTCTCTCT
This sequence comes from Viscum album, assembly GCA_963277665.1. Taxonomy (NCBI): domain Eukaryota; kingdom Viridiplantae; phylum Streptophyta; class Magnoliopsida; order Santalales; family Viscaceae; genus Viscum; species Viscum album. The sequence continues at coordinate 1,317,570,861 of OY728152.1, read as the reverse complement.
CCTAACATAGAGTTTCTAAATAGATGTTCCCCAAGAAACACTTAATGAAGTCTTTCAAAAAAATATTTTCATCCTTTAAATACAACACATGATTTTCCCACCCATAATTCTCTGATCCTCATATTATATATGAATTGATCATGATCATATCCTCGACACGAGTACTTAATGGATTGTGTATAGTCTTGATGTATTAATCCAAAAAAATCACTCAGGTCCAACCTCCCAAGAAAAAAAAAGTAGTGCACTAGAATTGAAACGACCAATCTAATTTCAAAATTCTCTTCACAATCCACCCTATGTCTATTCATAAAATTAAATCACGTGGAATGTTTCTATCAATACTGCCCCATTTCTTCCTCACTTGGAAAAATCAATGTCTAAGGGTCCACTACTAATAGATCAAATTCATCAATACTGTCCTATAATCCTCTTAATGATCATTGTCATGGAGGCTTGTTTATACAATTCCAAACACATACCTTAGAACAAATTTAAAACCAATACAAATATGTATTTAAGTGGAAAACACATCAAGACCCAACACATAGTTTTTCTAAGACCCACCACATGGTAACAAGGGAGGTACTATAACTACCATTAACAATCCAACATATAGGTCATTGTTTATAATGGTAAATGCATTCTCCTTTTTTAATTTTATCATTTAGATATTCATTTATTATCATCATTCATAATTTCACATTTTTAAATTTCACATTTGGATCATATTTAATTGAATTTCTAATGTACGGAAAAATATTTCATGTTCCTCAACATACCCATACATTGTCTTCTCATATGTTTATAGAATTATTCATGTTACTATAATCCCAAGTTACAAGAATTATTCATGAAACTCAAATAACATGCCATACAGGTCCATGAGTCAAATATCATGAAATATATTCTTCTAACATAACAACATACACAAAATATGTCACCCATAAAGAATTAATATTCAACTGTAATAGAAAGCAACAAAATAGGAATCCCACCTTAGATACATGGATTTTACTTTGTACAGTGTTTCGCTACTCTAATACACGAGAACATTACCAAGGAAAAACACTTCCTAGTGTCATGTATATTGTTAACAAATTATATGACTTGTTAAAATAAATGAAAATGGGGCTCTAATACCACATTGTAACGTCTCGGGCATGTTACCACACACTAGAGCCTCAAGGTGGACCACCACATGACATCTCTCTTCCCCATATTACATTAATAGATGACTATAGGTAGAGACATAACATAAATCATAGAGTTTCTATACCATTTTGGTTAAAGTAAAATACAAATTATAAATTTAAAAATAATTAATGAATATATCATCAAAATTAGAAGGATTCAAACATCACATTGATGAACAAAACAAGAAATAAAATAATAAAACTGAGTGATAGATATTCCCTAATAATCTACAAGCCATGTTTCAAAATAAAAACATAACAGTAAGGACATTAAGGAATACCTAGTCTCCCCCAAACCACATTTCATTTCCTTATCAACACTTTATCCAAACATAGTCATATAACAAAAGGACTTCTCTCTTACCCTATCTCATAACCATGAAATCTATATATCTATAATTCAGGTAGCCCAATTAGGGTGTTACTACAAATATGTAGGCTACCAATAATGGAATCTAAAATTATATATGGTCAAATAATAATGTATGATAGTGTATATAGAATATTTCACAACTAAGAAATATATATTTATCAAATTATCATCTATTCTCTATTTAACCACATAAAATCTAGGTTTTTTTTTGGAAAATTGAATTTCAATACCTACATTAGCATGATCCATAGTCTGAACTACAATATAATGATATGATATCTCAGAATTCCATTCATACAAGTATTTAATTCACACTATTTAATTTCCATGTTTCAATATTTTAAATCATATTTTAGAAATCATGTTACCAATCATAACTCACACATGTTAATAACCATGTTCCCATTCATAAATTCATATTTGATTACCCATGATACCATTAATACAAGGCACAATATGAATGATCATATTCGATTAGATAATTCATGCTTGAATTCCTATGTTTCCATTCATCAACACATTATTGATTCAGAAATTTTAGGTCCACATAAATTCTATTTATAATTTAACAATTAGGTAATAACATAATTCAACATAATAACATAATCAATTAAATTAAAAATTTACCTAATTAATTTATTAAAAAAAATAAAAAATAAAAAACACATTTAATAAATCAATTAATTGTCTCTAATCAAAATATCAAAATATCATAATTTATTGGTAATTTATAAAGTCAACTCAATTATCTCAATATTCATAATTAAATCATTAATTAATCATTCAATACAAAATATCAATATTTCATAATAAATTCCAAATTTAATTATCCTAATATATGATAATTAGTTCAATAGTTGATTATCTCTATCTCAATATCACTACTTTATAATTAATTTAAAATAATATAATATAAAATCAATAATATCAAATTTCTCCAATTTCACATATTTATTTAACTAATTCTCCAAATTAATTAATTCAACAATGAAATAAATTTCTAAGAAACGATTTGAAATTATACAAATTCATTAACAATATAAGAATCGGATTTATTTTATTTCAATTATAGACCACCTATTTTGATTAATTAATGAGTGATCATCCAATGAAAATCTCTAATTTCAATTGAATAAATTCCTACAATGAGATGCAGGACATAATCCCGAAATAATGATTTCTGAAATGTAGATCCCATAAATATAGTTATATATCCACATTAATAAAGACATATCCAACCAAAACATGAATGAATAACCCAAATATGGATGGGGGAATAATGGGAGGGACATTGGAAATAATTATGGAAAAATAAAAATAAATAATGACGTTATGATCTACAAACCAACATTTGAATCACCAAGAAAAGAGGTCAGACATCCATGGAATCCCTCTATGTGACAATATAATCGAGAGAAAGAAAATGTGGTTCGATCTAGGAAATTTTGGGGGGTATTAAATGAAGGTTCTGTAATTATTTTAATAATTTTATGCGGAGTAAAATATTTTATTCATTGTCTACGAGTCGAGGCACTTAGTTTCTCCTTAATGTGTGCCTAAATATCCACATCTTTTAGGGGTTTCAATTTTTCAACTATTATGGTAAATGGTTTGAAAAAAATATTTAGAAACATATCAAATTCCCATTTCTCAGAGTTTCTTGAATTTTTTGGATGTGGTTTATGTTTTTGGAAAACCATGCACTAACAATTCACTTTCCAATTTCCTTCAAATATTTCCAAATTTCCACCAAACACACCCCATGCTATAACCTAATTGAAAAGTACTAAAAAGAATAAAAAAGATTACCTATGAGATAGACTAATAAATTTCTAGAAATGGTCAGAATCATTAAATTATAATACTTCAAAATTATTTAAGAAGAAATTATTTTAAATTGAAGATTAAATTACACAACGATGCTCTATTAAGAATGAAAAATCATCTCTATTTCTCTTATTTATCAATATATATGTATATATTTCCTTAAAATAATTAAATTTTTTTATAAAAACAAGACCCCTATGCCATTATAATATAATTAATTAATGTATTTGATTAGTTTTGGATTATCGAAATTGGTTTGGATGTGAGGATTTAGATGGAGAGTTGGTACCCTTTTATAAGGGATAAATAATTACATTCATAAAATTAAAAAAAAAAATCAATGATGGGAATTCATTTTTATGAAATTTTCATAATATATATTGTGACGCCCTGACCCCAGTAGCATAGAGTCTGTACATTATTATGTATCATTAGAATGATCACAAAAGATCAGGTTTTTAATGACCGACTACTTTAGTATCCTTGGAAGTACTAGATACATTAATAAGGATTACATTACATCATAAAATGGAAAACTACAACAACATTGTTTCAGAAAAAACACTGAGATCCCATAGACTATTCCAGCAGGTCAGTCATAATATACTTCTTCACATCCTGTGAAAAATAAAACATAGAAAGTTATGAGCTCAAATTCTCAGAAAGGATAACAATATAGCGAAAAGATAAAAAAATAATAAAAAACATTTAAGGGAATGTATAAAACTAGAACTAAATCCATTTAAATGTGAACTAAATCATAATATGGAAAAGATGAAATCAAAATAATTCCATTTACTCACTCACATGAATATTCTAATAGTTGAATAATCACATGCAATATCAATATCAACTTTGATAATGATGAAATCCATAATTCCAAACATTCATAACCACATAGTCAAGGCCTTGGGCCAAGAATAGAAAGATGATTTTTTAAAGGCCTTGAATGAAGACACTATTTTTTCTCCTGAGACCTAATGATGCATCAAGGAGCTATAGAGAGCTCCACCCATATGTTACTAAGTTCAATTCATTCCACATATGAAAAGGATTAAACATAACATAAATATTCTTATTAAAACTACCATAGGAAATGTCAATACATTATCCATAAAACATGAATGGTATAAAAATAACATATCTATAGTCAAACCTATCCCAAATCCTTCTATACAATATTGATGATTTGTATCATAATAATTCAATGGCATATTAACATAAATCCATCAAAGGATGTTGACACAGATGAATTTGTAATCTTTTTAGAGAAATATATCTTTCTATATTGAAATCATTTAAATGACATGTAATTATTAAAGAAAACATTCATTTTTGAAAATAATCGTATATTATTGTATGTTATGCTTTGATTATGTCATAACAGTGGAAAATAGCCACTCCCACCAAATAAGTTTAAAAAAGGCATTCTTGCCTAATATTTGTTGAAAATGTTATAAACAACTTTGTTTGGAAAATGACAAAAAGATTCCTTTATAAACATCGAATAAAAGACAAAAAGGGTATAAATGACTTCAAGACATAGTCTATAAAATATTAACAATGCTTTGAAATACATTTTTAAGAAACATGGATGTGGATGATAAAGAAGTCCCAGTAGATACTTACGTAAAAGCAACCTTAGATAATAACGAGATTGTGAAATTAACCCTTACGATGTACATTTCCTTGGTCGAGGGTGGGTTAACCTCCTATATATTGGTGATGTAATTTTTATTAAATTATACAAGAATAATATACATTAATATGATATCATATATGATCCTTTAATATTTCATTGTTAATTATATCATAGTATTATCGTCGTTTCAAGTGTTAACTAATTCATTTTACATTATATGATTAGTAACGTAACTAATGCTAGTTATGGATAGGATGTATCTTATTGATATTCAGAATTATGTTAAGTCTTTTGTTTTTATTTTTATTCATAAAATTAAATTTTTTCTTGAATGGATATGATGGGGAATGAATCTCATCGTGTTCGTGGAGAGGGTAATCTATACGTACGCACACCCCACAATACAATTCTTTTGATATTAAAATTATATATAATTGTATGGAGTAACATATATACATAATCATCATCATGCTATAATTATTATTTACATCAATTAAATATCATTATTATACCCTCCCAAATAATTATGTATGGAATAACAATTTCACCGCGACGTGGAGACGGCAATCCGTATATACTCACATATAGTGACATGTCATTCGAAGGATGGATAGAATAATGAATATGGTTGGACCATATTTATAATAACATCACAGCAAATAGATGATACTAGAGTTATTATTTTATAATGGAAAAAACAAAGAAAGTTGAAGTGGAAGAATAATAGAAATTGAACGAGTTGATGAAATATTTACCTCTTGTTCGCGTTCTTTTATTTGATTTGAACAGAAGGGATCCATAGGTGGGATTTCTGACTAATGAAATCCCTATAGTATAAAGGGAGAACTATTGCTAGGGTATCTGGGAAGGTTTTGGTTGAGACAAATGGATTTGAAGGTGTGAATTAGATATAAGGGGGAGTGCCCTTTTATAAGAGGGGCGAGGGGAACCTTAAGAAAATCTGGAAATATTATTTTATAATAAAATAATTTTCGGTTTCTAATTGCTCTAAAATGGATTATTTAAAGGATAAGTTTGGTATTGGTTGAAAACCACTAAACCAGTAGGTTTTAGACAGTTTTGGGTCACTATATTAACATTATCTTTTAGATTTAACTTTTAGTTATATAGTTTGACATTTACAATGTTTCATTTTATTTTTATATTACATTGTTAATAATCATACTATATACTACCAATAGATCCCAAAGTGGTTCATTAAGGATACACCAATCACTATATAAGTCTTTTAAGAGAAACATAAATATTTAGGAATATAATATCAATTAATAATATAATGTTTTTTTAAAAACATTTTTAGATCAGTTTTGACACTATTTGGTATTTATTTTTGCTATATTAATGACAACATTATTACATTGAAAAAAATTCATCTAACCGGCCCAAATATGTCAAATTAACCTTTTATATTATTGGAATATTAAAAGTATCAAATTATATTCATTTATATATTTATAATATCAATTATTTTAACCATTCTTTAATATGGTAATTACCTCATCATCATTGTGTCATAAATAAATTTAATTAATTCATGTCTCAAAATTATAAATAAAATACCATTATGTAGGAAGTCTTCTAGATTTATAATTAATATTCATAGAAAAATTTATCTTATGAATAACCCTATATTAAAAATGGTTTAGTTATTAAACATTTAATTTAATACTGTTTACTCTTAATTGAATTTAATAATAATAAATGTCCTAATCTAATCCAAGTGGACCTAAAGAATCCTATTTTATTCCTAAGATTTTTTTCTAATTAAACTTATCCAATAAAAATAGGACATGTGTTAGTGTAATAATAATATCATTTTTACCCTTAATTATCCTATTTACTTTTAATCGTGGTAAATAAAAGTAAAATGTTATTATTCACCAAAAAATATTTTCATCTTATTGAACATCATTTTTCTTACTAATATCAATCACCCCTATTGGATTTTATAAATTCTACTCACAGAAGTGGTAAAATTAATTATTATCCAAATTTGAAAATGCTCTTAGGAGGTGGTAAAAGTTTGTGATAAGTTCTATAAAATTTATATATATGTAAAATTATTATAAATTGACTACAATGAATTAAATTGAACTTATATATATATTATGTATCTATTTTGACCTAAAATTAATTTAAATAATATAATTTAGTATTTAAATAAAAATTCTTTTTTAAACTACAACTCATTGTTTTTCACTATTCATCAAAAATTTAATCTTTTCAGAAAAATTCCCAAAATTCAACTTAGTTTAATATAAATATTCTGAATGGAAAAATGAAGTCCATTTTGAATGATAAAATTTATAAAATTTCAAAAACTGGGTATTAATAATCATAATGGCTAGTTATATTGGTTATGGTGTGTTAGAACTCAAAGTTGCAAACAACAAATGCTACATTATTATTCAAAGAGAATGGTACCATTGAAGTTTGAGTGATTCATTCTCACCCCCATCAAATAATCCTTCCCCAAAAATTTTAAGAATATTTCTGCATAAATAGTCTCTGGTGGTTATTCATCATAATTTCCATGGTCTCCTATATTGCCTCTTCCATCTTATTGTTTCTCCGTATAACTGTTATCAAATGAGTCATCAGATTTCACAATATTTATTCTATTGTATGAAGAACCTTTAAATGTTCTTCACAATAAGAAAGAACGTGTTCAAGATCTAATTCATCATAGGTGAGTACATTCATTGGTTCAATCTTGTATTTTCTTAGTAGTGATATGTGGAATACATCGTGAACTTTGGAGAGACTTGGCATCATTTTAAAACGGTATGCTATAACCCCAATTTGTATTTGAATTTCAAATGGTACAATGTACCTCTTACATAATTTTCTATTCATACCCAAATTTATAACACCCTTCCATGCAGATACATTCAAGAAAACATCATCTCATACGGGAAATTGTAAATCCTCCCTTCAGTTATCAGTATAGATCTTTGGCCTACTTTGAGCTGCTTTGATGTGGTTCTAGATTACCTTAACCATTTCCACTGTTTCCTCCACATTTCCATGAACTTAAAGTTATATTTCTTCAATATCATCCCTATAGGTTGGTGTGTGAGATCTCTTTCCATATAAAGCTTCATATGATGCCATATGAATACTTGAATGAAAGCTAATGTTATAGGAGAATTATACAAGAGGTAAATATTGGTCCCATATACCTTGATAGTCATGTGATCATGATCTCATCATATCCTCTATGTTTTGAATAGTATATTCTTATTTTCCATCAGTTAGTGGGTGGTAGGCAGTGCTCAAATGATGCTCAGAATCCAAGGCTATTAGAAAACTTTTCCAGAAGCATGATCTACAATGTTGATCATGATCAGAACCAATCAATAGGGGTATTCCATGATGTCTCACAACATCATTAATATATAGTATTGCTAGATGTTCTTGTGGTAAATCATTCCTTATAGCATGAAAATGTGCTGACATGGCAAGATGATCAACAATGACCCATATTGCATCATTTCATCTATGAGTCTTTGGTAGCCCCATGACAAAGTCCATAGTGATATCATCCCATTTTCACTCATACATGGGAATATGTTGAATGACTCCTCTAGGATGTTTCCTTCCAGCTTTCAATTATTGAAAAACCATACATCATGATACAAAATCAGCTATCTCCATCTTCATGTTTTCCCAAAAAATATGATACTTGAAATCTCTATACATTTTGGTGCTCTGAGGTTTTATAGAAAAATTGGAGCTATGAGCATTATCCCACAATTCTCTTTTTAGATCATTGATATTGGGAACACAAAGTCTCTTACCAAATTTCAGAATTCCTTCTTTGTATACGAAGACACTCAATATCCCATCATTCATTGATTTAATCTTCTTTTGAAACTCCTCATCATCATGCTTAGATATTTTTATCAATTCTAGTAATTATGGTTTGGAAACCATTTGAAAAATCATGGATGTTTCATGTTCCATGGTTATTACCAGATCTATATTTACAAGATCCCGGAATATAGGATCCCTTTTACCTCTCATCTTCTTACAAACTCGCTAATCTTCTCTGGTCAAAGCATCTGACACATTATTTTCCTTCCCTGGGTGGTAGTATATCTTGCAATCATAATCATTGAGAAGTTCAAGACATCTACTTTTCCTCATGTTGAGTTCATTCTATGATAAAATATTCTTCCAACTCTTGTGATCAGTATGTATCTCAAATATTTCACCATAAAGATAATTTCTCCATATCTTCAAACATAGGATTATAGCTGCTATGACAAGATCACGAGTAGGATAGTTTTGCTCATGAATTTTTATCTGTTGTGATCCATAAGAAATAACCCTATCATTCTACATAAGTACACAACAAAGTAATTTCTTTGAAGCATCACTATAAATATAAAATCCATCATTCCCTAATTTTAGAGTCAATATAGGAGAATTGACAACACATTTCATCAGTTTTTCAAAACATTCTTCACACTGTTTTTTCCAAAAAAAAATTAACCCCTTTACATGTGACCTTTGTTAATGGTTTATCAAATTGAGCAAAATTCTAGACGAAACGTCAATAATAACCTACTAATCCAATAAAACGATTTTCATCAGTTATACTCATCTATGATGGAAATTCATGGATTTATGTTTTCATAGATTGACCAAAAGAGGTTCCATCCTTAGAGACAATATATCCAAGAAAAGAAATCTCGTGAATCCAGAAGTCACACTTGTTAAAATTACCATATATTTCGTGTATTCTAAGAGTCTTCAGGATAATGTGCAAGTGATTTTTGTGATATTTGTAACTATTGGAGTATACCAATATATCATCAATAAATACCACTACAATGTCCTAATGATATTCCTTGAAAGATCTATCCATTAGATCAATGATGACTGATGGTGCATTAGTCAATCCAAAAGGCATTACTTTAAACTCGTTATGCCCATATCAGGTTCAAAATTCAATTTTCGGAATGTCTTCCTACTTCACACAAAACTGATGATATCCATATAGAAGTTCTTTGTTTAAAAAGTATTGATCTCAATGAACCTGGTCAAATAAATAATCAATGTGAGGTTGGGGTACTTGTTCTTTATTTTTATAGCACTGATCTCCCTGTAGTCAATGTACAACCACATATATCAATATTACTTCTTAACAAAAAGGATAGGGATCCCCATGGAGAAACACAAGGGTGAATAAATCCCTTATTATTCAATTTCTCTAGTTGTTTATTTAGTTCCACTAATTCCCTAGTGTCCACTCTATAAGGGGTATTTGATACGGTCCTTGATCGAGGAATTAAATCTATGGAAAAGACAATTTCTCATTATGTAGGATGTCTAGGTAAATATTATGTAAACAAATCAACATATTCTTTCCAAATAGTTATATATTCTATTTGAATATTTATTTCCTCACCCATAGTTATTTATTTCTATTCCTCCCCAATAATTGAATTTAGTTGAGATACTGGGGTGGGTATTGAAAAGAATTAGGTGGTGACAATTCTTCTCTAATAATAATATGATCCTTATCTTCATCATCAAAAATAGTAACCTTGTTATTCTTTCAATAAATTTTTGCATCATGGTCCGAAATCCAATCCATAATGAGGATTATATAAAATTCAATCAGGGGTATGATGATGATATTAGTAGATAAAGAACATTTATATGTCGTAATGGGGACTGATTCACGAAACATTTTTGCAATGATACTTCCCTTAGGAGTTTTTACTGACAAATACCATGTGAAATTTAATTTGAAATATCTAATTTTCATAGAAAACTGGGAAGATATGAAACAATTCAATGATCCAGAATAAAATAAATCATTTTCAAAATTTCAGGAACCCATTAAATTACATGCCCCATGTCTTTCAGAGCTTCAACCTCAGCAGTAGTGACAACATTATCTTGGCCTTGATCTGTTGTCCTTTTCTTAGGTAAGTCTCCCTGACACTTAGTAAATTCATTTTCATAATGCCCCATTCTCTAAAATTGTAGAATTCCACATTGATAGCCTATTTCTTCCCCTTGCATTCACGATATTAGTGGCCTTTTTCACAACATCTGTAACAGACTCACATTACCTTATGGAAAGTACTATGGTGTTTCCTCCCACATTTTCTGCTGGATGGATATTCCACTTCTCCCTTCTTCCACTTATTTCAATTTATAGAGTGTTCAACAGTCCTGTTATATTGCATAGCATTATAGTCATAATACTTAGATAATTATTTTACTATCTTGATTGCAAATGAGACAATATCTTCGTACACCGATAACGATTGTAAGACTAATTCTCGATAGAGAAATGGTTTTAACCTATCAAATAAATGATCAATATTAATTATTTCGTTACGTATATAATCTACATCATGCCTCACTAACCTTGTAAAGTTATCTTCATTATTTGTGACATTCTCAACCTAATTTTCCTCATACTAAGAAATTAACTTTCCATATCCGCTCGATGATCATGAGGAAGGTATTTTTCTACAAAAATTTCTTAAAACTCTCTCAATTCCATATTTGATACCTCCTCAGATTCCTTTGTGTTTTGAATCAATGACAACTATTTATCAACATCTCCAGTGAGGTGTTAAACTTCCATGACAACTTATTCCCATTTAGTACTCACCAAGGCATGTAGTATTTTCTTTAATGAAATTATCCATTTCTAATCCACTAATGGATCTGTAATCCCATTGAGTTTTAGCGGTTGTTTCCTCATGAAACAATCTGACGTTGATCCTCCACACTGTGTATCAAGGTGATCCATATGGGTAAGGTTATTATTCATAACCTAAGTGAGTTGTCCCAAAATCGTGATTATCTGATCAGCAACAGTTGAATCACTATATCCACTATAATTTTATTCAGTAGGAGTAATATCCATACATGGATTTCATTCATTGATACAGTTTCCATTACAACCATGAAGAACCATTTCTAAACAATGGATTAAAATTGATTAGAGTATGAATTACAATTCATAAATCCAAACTTGTAAAACACTTAACATTAATATAATAGTTAATGAATACAATTCATAATCATAAAAATGTTTTCATTGAGGAATTATATACTCATAATCCCTTTATAAAGGTTTGTCAAGAAAATAAGAATTATCTATAGAATATCCCCTAGGTGAGTCATAACCAAGAGTTCAGTAAAGCCTATTGTCATGCAGGATCTCCCATTAGAGTCTAGCTCAAAGTGGTGTTTTCATGTTTTACCCCTATGTACATCTGTGATAGAGTTGCCTCTACCAAATCGCATACAGATAGAGATTTATTTCTTGAAAAACTCATAAAATCTTTGCAATACAAAATTTCTAGGAAGTTCTTCTATACTAATCCTCAATGTTTGTCTTATAGATATGTGCTCTAATAAGATATTATCTAAATATAGTTTCCAAGGTTTATACTAAACTACCAATGCTACCAACTATAATGCCTAGACCCCCGTATCCCATATTCGGTGCATTATTACGTATCATTTTCATTAAATCAAAATACTATATCTGAAAATAAGGATTAGTTTAGTTGCCTTGGATGTACTAGATACATTCATAAGGTTTACATTACATCATAAAATGGAAAAATAAAACTACATTGTTTCCATAGAAAACACTAATATCCCATAGATTATCCCTATAGGTCAGTCATAATATACTTCTTTCCATCTCGGGAAAAATAAAACGGTGAAATGGGTGAGTTCAGATGCTCAGTAAGGATACCAATATAGCAGAAACATCCATATATATGCATAATCATTTAATGCAATGTATATAACTAAAACAGAATAATTTTAAACATGAACATAAAAAACATATGGAAAAGATAAAATCAAATTACTTCCATTTACTTAGTCACATAGATATTCTACTAGTCGAATAATCGAATGCAATATCAATAGCCACATTCATAATAATGGAATGCATAATTCCAGACATTCATAACCACATAGTAAGGGCCTTATACTAATACTACAAATAATCTTTTTTCAAGGACTTGTTTGAAGATAGTAGTTTGTCTCATTATACCTACTGATGCATCATGGAGCCATAGCGGGCTCCACCCGTAACTTACTAAGACAAATGCATTCCACATATGAAAAGGTTTAAACATAACATAAACATTCATATTAAAACTATCATACGAAATTTCAACACATTATCCATAACCACGAATGGTATTAAAATAAAAAATCCACATTAAAATATATCACAATACCTTCAATACAATATGGAAGTTTTGTATCATAAATTATCAAATTCAAATATACATAAAATACATCAAAAAATATTGACATAGATGAATTCAAAACATTTTCAGAGAAAAATCTATTCTATAATGGAATCATTTAAAATTCATGTAGTTATAAAAGAAAATATTTATTTTTGAAAATATTCTTATAAGATATTAAAGGGAAGAATTTATCATTTAATATTGGATGAAAATAGCCGCACAGGGCGTATAAGTTAAAAAAAGTCAGTTTTACCTTAACATTGCTGAAAAGGTTATAAAGGACCATGTTTGGAAAACAACAGAAATCATCCTTTATAAACCTCTTATAAAAGTCTAAAAAGTTAATCAATGACATTAAACCATTGTAAATAATATAATAATAAATTTTTCAAATAAATATTTAATAAACATGGATGTGGATTATAAAGATGTCCCATTAGTTACTTACGTAAAAACATTCTTAGATAATAATGAGATTGTGAAATTAACCCTTACCTTGTAGATTTCCATTGATGAGGGTTGGTAAAAATACTGTATAATGGTGAAATAATTGTTAATAAATTATAAAATAATCATATACATTAATATGATATCATATATTATCTTTTAACTTTTCTTTGATAATCATATCTTAATATTATCATCGTTTCTGGTGTTAACTAATTCACTTTCCTTCATATGATTTGTTATGTAAGTAATGTTTTTTATGGATAGGATGTATATTATTAAAATTCTGAATTATATTATGTTTTTAAACATTATTTTTAATCATTAAATGAAAATTATTCTTGAATGGATATGATGGGGAATGAATCTCATCTCATTTGTGGAGATGGTAATCTGTACGTACACACAAGAAACAATAACATTATTTTGATATTAAAATAATATATAATTGGATGTTATATCATATATACAGAATAATTATCATGTTATATTTATTATTTACATCATTTACACATCATTATTATACCGATCCAAATAATAATGTATTGAATTGCAATTACACCATGACGTGGAGACGGTAATCCGTACGTATGCACGTATGGTGACATGTCATTCAATGTATGGATATAATAATTAATATGGTTGTACCATATTTATAATAACATCAAAATATATATTAAGATACTAGAGTTATTATTTTATAATGGAAAAAACAATTAAAGAGGAAGTCGAAGAAGAAAAGAACTAGAAAGAGTTGATGAAATATTTACCTCTTCTTCAGGTTCTTCCATATAATTTGAACTAACGGTCTCCATAGGTTGGATTTATAATTAATGTAATGCCTCTATAATTAAGGTATGAATGTTTAGAGGGTAATGTGGCAGGTTTTGGTCGATAAAAATGGATTTGAATGCATGAATTAGAGAGAAGGGGGGTGCATTTTCATAAGAGGGATGAGGTGCACCTTAGGATATGATAGAAATATTATTTTATAATAAAATAATTTCTGGTTTATAATGGATAAGAAATGGATTATTTAAAGAGAAAGGTGGGGATGGGTCGAAAACCACACAAAAAATGGGGTTTAGTTACGGTTGGGTCGATATATATACATTATCTTTTATATATTACAATTAGTTAAAAAGATTGACATTTACCATGTCTCTTTGTATTTTTATATTATGTGGATAATAGACATAGTATATTATTCAATGAGAACCCCAAGAGGTTAATTAATTTTTCAACTATCATTTTAAAGGTCTTTTGGCCAATCTATAGATATTTATAAATATAATATCAATTAATAATATGATATTTGTTTTAAAAACACTTTTATGTCAATTTTTACACTATTTGGTATTTTGTTTTTGATAAATTCATAATAGCATTATTACTTAAATTAAAATCCAACTAACCAACCCTAAAATGACATATTATCCTATAAAAATGTTTTAATTCACTAAAACTATCAACTTTAATTTATTTGCATATTTATAATATCAATTATTTAAATAATTCCTTAATTCATTAATTACCTTATCATCGTTGTGTCATTAATAAATTTAATTATATAATGTATAAAAATAATAAATAAAATAACATTATGTAGTAAATATTTGTATCTTTATAATTAATATTTATAGTCTAATTTATCTTATGTATAACCCCATATTAAAAATGGTTTAGTTATTAAACATAGAATTTAACCCTTTTAACTCTTCTTTGAATTAAATAATAATAAATGTACTATTCTAATCCATGACAACCTAATAGATAATTTTTTTTTCTAAGGTTTTTTTGGTAGAATTAAATTTATCCAATATTATTAATTAATGTTTTAGGGTAATAATAATATATTTTATACCCTTAATTACCCTATTTACTTTTAACCGTGGTAAATAAAAGTAAAAGGATACTCTTAACCAAAAATTATTTTCATATTTTTGAAACACCTTTTTCTTACGGATATCAATCGTGTCCCTCAAATTATTGAAATTACAATCAAAAAATCTGTAAAATTATGTTTTATTGGAATTTTCAAATTCTCCTAGGAGGTGGGTAAAAGAGGATGATATGTTTTGTAAAATTTTTATATATCTAAAATTAATATAAATAGAATCCATTGAATTACATTGAACATAAATAGGTTTTACATATCTATTTTGAACTAAAATAAATTTAATTAAAATAAATAATCATTTAAAGAATAATTCATTTTTAGACTATAACTCAGGGTTTTCACTATTCATCAAAAATTGAATGTTTTCAGAAAATTATCAAAAATTCATCCTAGGATAATTTCGATATTTCGAATCCAAAAATGAAGTCCATTTGGAATGACTAAATTTATAAAATTTCAAAAAGGGGGTATTAATATTCATAACGGTTAGCTTGATTGGTTGTGGTGTGTTAGAACTCGAAATTGCGTACAACACACAAAAATCTATTATTCAATTAGAAGCATACTGTGGAATCTTGGGGCTGTTAAATATGTTGTAAACATTAATTTCAATGATAATAGGAATATAAAATCATTTAAAAATCAAAATAAATGCGAATTATTCATTTTATCCCCTTTATATGTAAGGATATAATATTTTGCTACTTTATTTTTTGTATTACTCTCACTTATTTTTTTAATGTTTTTATTATTCATTATTTGAAAAAAATAAGTAGAAAATATTCTGTATTAAAATTCATTTTTTATAAATAAATGGTTAAAAATAACATTATTTTAATAGAATTAGAATAATTTAATTTAATATAATTATAGAAATCATGAGAAAAATGATTATTCCAATAATTACATTTTCATGTAAAAGATGATATTATATTAACTATATGAATTGGAAAACTAATTGTATTACTTTAAAAAATATATATATATATTACATATATATGAAAAATATAATCCTTCATTACTTGTTATTTTATTTAGTTCATGTTAATGAACATTATACATTTTAAAATGACTTCAATAAAAATATTTTCTGGGCCTAAATATTAATTTATGAATAAACCTTGTATATATTTTATTTAGAAAAAATGTTTGTATGATATCAAACAAATGAATAAATTTTTTACATTTAATTATATTTAGGATAATTTTAATAATTTTAATTTAATTAATTAGTTAAAATTTAATGATAGTTTTATCAAAATTTGGTATTTTCCCTATACTTTCAAAAGTAACGTTTTTCCAAAAATTAACAACTTTTACCCAACATTTATATCAATATGATTAATAAAAAATAATTTTAATTTATTATTTTACAATTTCATAATTTTTAAAATATTAATTATAATATTTTAAGCATAAAATTAATAGAAATTATTTTTTATGTAAAATATATTTTTATAGAATAAAATTTCATAGTAAAATTGTTGTTATTATTTATAAATTATTTTTAAATAAATTAATAATTAAAAAGTTTGTTATATATATTTATTAATGTAGTTCATACTTTAATAAACTCCAATTTAAGGGATAGGTTATATCAGTCACATGTAAATAAAAGTTCTTTAATATTGTCTTGGACTTCATTTATACTAATTTTTGGGAGTTTAATATCATATCCAGCTTATTGTTATTTTAAAATCATTGATATAAAAAATGCCTTAAAGTGCATCATAGATCTTCATGGAACAAACTCATATAAAATTGAGTAAATCAAAACATATCACCCTTGTCTTCATCTAGGATCTACCAAAGACCAATAAAAATAAAAAAACTTAATTACAAATTATTTTAAAAAACATAAAGGAAAACACACCTGGAAGAAGAAGAGATCATAAATATTCCTCGGAATACAACAGCTCATCAGCAAGATTTTATAACTATCGTCATGGGTCATCTGAAAAATAACATTATTTATTTTTATCGAACTTTTTCTCATTGGAATCAAATTTTACATGAACATTCATAATCAACTCTTGATCTACAGGTACAATCATCCCATTGATATCCTTCATATTATGGTCAATAATATAAACTGGATTATCCATTAGGAAAGAAAAAATATCTATCTCATTATAACTGAAATATATTATCTCATAAGGAATACGATGACATTTCAGGACTTATGAATAATTAATCAGATAGTTCCAGAAAAGGTAACATTGATGAAGTGATAGACTTCATACCACATGATCAACTGTATCCACTATCTCATGCAGCTCACCAAAACAAGTGTCTAGTTTCCCCTATATTTTTTATATGACCTATCCCTAGGATAGGTGATTCGAAAATTGAAACATAATTACCAATCAAAAATTTAAATGGTTTCCTCTGATATAAAATATAAAATTTCTTCTAGATATCCTCAATCAGCATTCAATTTTTGATAAACAAAACATTATCAGAAGTCACAGATATGTGACTATGTCCAACGACCGGTAACTAACATGTGTCATACTATAGAGATTGAGAAAACAAATTCCATACATATAAACACTCAAAATTATCCATTTTTATAGATTCATTATTGATATTATTATATGAGTGCTCCATGAGTTCATAATTATTCTCCAAAGAAACATAAAAAACAAGACACATGCTCACAAAATCTCTTCTTGATTTATAATTTTCTGTGCATATAGGTTTTATTTATTAGGATGATAAGATATAATTAGTATAATCCATGCTCATAGAGGATTCATAATACCCTACCAAAACATATATGTGAAAATTTTTTCTCATTCATAATAAAAACTCATTAATTCATCATGTAGATGATCTAATGTCTTCATGTAGAGACTACACTAGTCATCAATAGTGATGGTCTCCCTAATAAGAAATATATGGAAATCCTATGAATTTAAATAAAAAATTAGATGTATTATATCATTGATATGTGGTTTCTATGGTAATACTTTCCCAAAATACATAGTGACATTATCATATTTTCAATCATTATTTGACAGTGGCTACAACAACCCAACATACTATTGATGTAGTCCCTATGCCTAATGATGTAAGACACATCTTTACATGAATAATGATATTCACTTTTTTATTAATTTCCAATGTTATTGACTAAATATTTTTGGATACATAATTATATGACCTATATTGAACACCTAGTTCAAATCATGAAAATCCTACATCATCTCCTCACAGAAACGTGTAGGAAGCCATACCGGTCATTACAAATGAAGAATTTCACTACAACATAGATACCATCACGATGTATATCCACACTATATATGCTTCCCCTTGTATATGAAATATTTTTTTATCCATTAACTACTATTCATGTACCTTTTCAAGGATCAAATGTTTTTCATATGTAAAAATATTATCTACCCATCCCTGGAAATATTTATCATCGACATTCATGTCATCTAACATCTGCATGAGCATACACTCATAATGAGACTTTGATAGTACCTATTAATTATTATTCCAATTAAAATAATGAAAAAATATATTTTTATTTCTTATTGATTGATCTATATCTACATTGAAAGTCTTCAGATATTCGACACTATCCCACACCAAAGGATCATTCCATTCATTGAAAAAAATTTCTTAATTTTTTTTGGTCTATGAACCAATATAATCCCACCCATTATATATTTTCTCTAAAACCATAGGTTTATTACTTGGGAACCAATATATAAGTCATTATTTTCTTAATTTACCACATGGGATGTCAATTATGAAAAGACATATATAAAAATTCAGTCATTTATCATTAGAGATTATATGAATGTAATTATTTAATTGTAACATTATATATAATAATATTATAATGGAATAGTAAAATTGATAATAGATTTTGATGTTAGCATAATTTTCATCATCTATAAAACTCCCTCAAAATAATCTGACCAGATAAACACCATTGCTTTCTTGGTAATACAATATTTCAATGCTTCAAAATGATATTTTAAGGTGAATTTTATAATACTAGACTTATTAAACAACATGATAATGAATTAAATAAAAATTATATAATATCTCCCTATATATGATTATGGTTTCATTCACTAAGTCCATTACCATGATTTCCATCATGAGGACGTAGACCATGTAATGCACACGATCTATCTAGATGATCAATTATAATATCTTGGTGTATAAATGATTCTTTATTAATGAAAACATGAAAATGTATAAATTGAATCAATGATAATATACATTTAGTGGTACACTAATATTTCATTACTGAACCACCAAAAATGTTCTAATAATTTATGAATGATTCTATCCATCAAATCAATGAATACCCCCTATGTTTTTATCAAATTGAATGAAATTAAAATTATATCATAAAAGTCATGAAAAATTCAAAAAATATTTGATTTATGGTATATGATCACATATAAAATGATGGTATCATTACTTCAATTTGTTCTTAGAGAATATATAATCACCTCTCATATGATTGTATATATTTTCTACATGTTGAAAGGGTTATCGGTACATGATTATAATATTTTTCAAGATTACTTAATCCCCACATATGTGTAATTCCCCATCAACATTATATGTAAAATCAATGTCAGTATCCTATGGCAATGTAAAGCGATATTTTAATCCATTGTCTTTTAGTTAATCGTAATATAATTTCTACAAATGATTTTAAATAGTTTCCATTTTGGATGTGGTAATATTAACTAGTTCAACTCCAAGAAAAAACTAATTCTTGAGCACAATGTCTCTCATGGATGGGAATATTATAATAAATTTGATGACCTTGTATCCAAAAAATATCAACCATGGGTAAGGAAATATCATTCGTACATATGACTATGTAAGTACATGTATCCAAAATATCCAAAATATATTGTATTGTGTTTACCTAACTCACCCCATTTCATTTGGAGATACTTTGACCTATCTTTATTATACAATCATATGGGTACTATCACACCTATGCTATCCTACTAAATCAATTTTCATATCATAGATATCAAATATAACTATAGGTACCTATATATTGATAGGTAGTTGTGTCTATCACATACTTATGATCACATTATATCTTGTTTCCCATGTCATACATTATATGGGTCCTACAAAACCCTATAACATAACACATTCCACCATTAGCATAGTTCTTCATGTTGTGTAATGGACATGAAGGGGGATTACATCAAAACATTCTACCTTGAAATCAATATAATGGTTCATAGTCATTTGATCATTTACCATTTTCATGGTTTATCCTATTAGATGTTTCTTGATTGTAACTATCATAAAAAAATATTCCAATATCAAGATAATTAGATCCAAAATATTGTTTAAAAAAATTACAGGTAACAACATTGTGTCTCTCCGAATTTCAATTATATGATGATAGGATAATTCATCATCTATTCAATTATATTCAAATGAGATATATTCACTTGTGACCATATCATCTATTGAAATCCATCATGTGGATATCATGACACTGTGACCTCATCAGGTACAAATATTTGTGAAATGAAAAATAGTTCTATGAAGCATCAATCAATATATAAGATTTACAGACAATAAAATCTTAAGTATATCAACATGATAGAGTAATCAAACATCATTCACTCTATATTAATTTGGTTGAGAAATGATTCCACAAAAATATAATGACGATTACTCCAGATGAGGGATATATTTCGTTAGTATCACAACCAATGATTGGATTTCCCAAGAAACATATAATTTGTAAAATTAATACTATTTTTAGTGGGTCATTCCTGTGTCATAATATCATTTGATCTGTCGTGGTCTAGAACTTATTTATATCGGGGACACAATCCCCGTTAAATTTGGGATGATACTATAGATGGAACTATATCATCAACTCATCCATTTATGTTGTGGTGAAATTAGTATCTGTATACATGGATAATATGAATCATTAGATGTTATAATGAAGTTGATCTTCCATAATATTTAATATAAAAACATGATATTCTTGTTCCTATAAGCTATTATAGTACTTATTACCACACTCATAATGCACAAATAAATGATGGTGCAGAATAATTTTCTCTATAAATACCAACACACTCGTTTTATCTATTGGAAACAAAATTTCCGTCATGAATTAGTAAAAAAATAGAGAAACCTTTTCCTAAGATTCCAATATACACTGATTTACATGTTATGTGGAATAACATAATAAGGGATTTCATTTCACATTACATATGGGTATGTATATATTTTGTGATGCGTATTTTCATATCATGAAAGGAATATGTCATCATATATCATTATGTTCCTATATCGATTCTTGTTCAGTCATTTAATTCCATACTAGTCCATGAGTTGAAATCATGGTAAAAAATGACAATAAAAAAGTGAGTCACTAATGTTGAAATAATGTTGAAATTAATGCATGTGTATTACATGATCATCAATCCATTCCCTAAAAATCATATTTTACCCAATACATGTGATATATTGTCCCCCAAACAATATAATTTCAATTTCAATACTTATACTACTATCCTTTATAATAATCAAAAATATTTATGCCATAATAATTAAATCATGATTATATGATGAATCATTGAATCATATTATGTCCCAATAATATTTCATGTGGTTAAAATGGGGAATGTAATGTGACCTCATGTGAACCTCCTCGCATGAAAATGACCACCTCCAAATAATGATGTAGTAGGGTATATAATGGAGAAACAATAAACTATACTATAGAGTTTCAAATTGAGTATTTGAACAGAAGATTAGCAAAAATAGGAGAAATAACATAATCAACAAGAAAGAACACATATTAAATTAAAACTAATAGAAATACACAATATTTATTATATATTGTAATTAAATGACTAAATATATATAATGGAATGTGAAATTGTAAAAAATAAAAAACAGATAATTCTCAAATAAATGACTCCATATAAAACATCTTGATCCGAACTTGGTCCCTTCTCTATGATCTAACCCTAAGGAAATAAAAAAACGCAGTCCAATTCCCTTATCCAAAAATTCATAAAAGAAATATGTCCGTAAACCTAATAACAACAATTATATATTGTATTTACATCTTGGTGGTTTAAATAAATCATTTTCACCCCATAATAAATTCTTTTATAAAAAATGCTTCAAATAAAGATAATAAAATAGTACTATTTTTGTTATGTAATATTACACATGAAATAAATTCATTAAAACTCATTCTCTATGTTTACACCTCAGATTATACTCAATATTCTTTTAAATGATGACTGATATCTTTGACCATGTCATGGAATCATTTCAACAATAACAATAACCATCCAAGTGTATATACAATATTCAGTATAGAAGAACTGGTAAAATAAATAAAATAATTATAGTGTCAATGTGCCATGAAATAAAAAAATTCTAACACACCTATAATGATCATAATATGTAAAACATAATAATCAACAAAATACATATATGAATTAAAAATGAATTGTTATCAAACCTATATGAATCACCAAAAATATAATTAATTCCCTATAATAATTAAAATATTACATGAAAAAGTGATAAACATTTCATCAAATTTTATTATAGTAAATTAATCAATTTACAATTTCTCATTTGAACCGCCGAAGATGTTTGGGTGTCAATTAAATAATCTTATCTTGGTTTAATATAGACGATGTTATCCAAAAAATTACAAAAGTTATTCTAAATAATATTTTTTATCTAAAAATTGTATAATGTCTCAAGAATAGTCAAAGAATGGACACTGTAATGGGTCGATGCATTTATTGATCTCAACACCGAAAGACGTAAATTTATTCAATGGAATATCTATTTGAGAGTAACTCATTGATCATGGGATTGAATTTTTTTTTAATATTTGTAAATTTTTTAAATGTATGATCACATATATTCCATAGACTATAAAAAATGAAATTGAAAAAATCGGATAATATCTAGACCATCAATATCATTTATGAAGAACATGTAAAAATAATTATATCATTTCATATGGAATTTGGTTATTTATCATATTCCTTCAATGATTAAAACAAAATAAATCATAAGTGGTTGTAATATAAGAATTAAAATTGAAAAATGTGAAGAGGGACAATAATATAAAAATTAGGTCTTATATTCAGACACTAAGCTAATATTGCAGCAGACTAATTGAAAAAAGGTAGGGACTGAATCCAATGAGGAGGAAGAGCAATAGATTTTGATAATATATATGGGGATCCATAGATTCTAAATTATAAATCTAGATCTCATAGGTATCATATGGGATATGGGGAAAATTATAAACATGTTTTCTCAAATTGTTCCACACAAAAACCACATAGATTAATCCAAATTTTTTTATAACAAGTGAGAAATTATATTATAGTGTAATGTACCATTCTATAACCTCTATAGTGAAAATGATGATTAATATCCATGATGAGGCCCAAAATACATATCCTCTATACTTGGTGGAAATCCATAGACCAATAAAGGATATATAACCATATAAATTCCTCTTCCAAGGAAGGAGAATTTCTACAGTCTGTATTCATACCATAGGGGGTACAGAATTTTAAATGAACCATCCAAATCCTATCCCAATAATTTTTTATTCCGTCCACCATCTCAAACCTATATAACACACAATATAGGTCAATAAAGTCACCTAAAAATCATCCAAACCATATATATGACAAAATTTGAAGTAGATTCGATGTTCCTCTTACTTTGACTGTATGCTGCATTGGGGATCTCAAAAACATATCAAAATTCATTTTAAAAAAACAGTGAGCCACAATATTTAGAATCCTTTTAGAAAAATAAATTTATTAAAACCCTGGTCTTTCTCACTCTTTGATAAGGGATGTTTCATCCAACAACAAAATAACATAAAATGATAGTTTTTTTTAAAAAACCTAAAGAAGGGTGCACCAAAAAAATGTGGTATCATAAATTGTTTAATCATAATTCCATAAAATTAAAACATGTCCCTCTTCTAAAAACATTGAATACCCATGACTCTAATAGACTATAATTCATGATTTATTATTTAAATTTATGCACATAAAAAATTACTATAGATTAATATGACACCATTCATTGTGATATTAAATACATCATATCATTAATTTAAAAAGGGACACACAAAACTTATATTAAAACTCAATAACAATCCATTAATATATGTTGATATCATAAAATTTCATTTGATAACACTTTTTTAGATATAAGTCCTTGAAATTAATACATTAATGATAATATATGGAAAAAAATTAAATATTACTTAATATGTGTCTCATGTTATTGTAGAACGAGGGAGTATTTTAAACATAAAATAAACAATTATATAAGATGAAATCATAAATAAATAATGTTATTGTGTAATCAAACATAAATAGAAACTTATAAAAATGTTCAATGATAATTTATATGACACCAAAACATAATATTCTTTGGATAAAAACTCATGTAACCTACATGGTTTATGATGATATAAATCTATTACCCATCACATTGGAGTTCTATAAAATTCAATGCTGAGCTAGAATATTCATATCATGTATATCCATAAGTCATACACATTTTTCTTCCATTAAAATGATGCATGTCATTACATTTTACAACCCCATTAACGAGTTTGGTTTTAATACAAATAAATAATTAACATATCATAGATTTGAACATATTGAATAATACTAATATGTATTAAAAGAGATATTTATTTAGAAAAAAATTTATATTTCATTTAAATTCAAAGTATAATTTCGTGAGCACAAAAATTTCTGAAATTTAAGGGCATCCCAATGGAAATACTTTTATAATAAGATGCATGTTTAATATAATATCCCAATGTAAAAAAGTGGATATGTAAAAGGAATATTATTAAAAAAAATCATTAATAAAGAGGGGATATAGAATATCCCATACATTCAAGAAGAACATCTACATGTTTGGGAGGTGTTTCTTAAGACTTTGGGGACACTATCGAAGGGATATATATACTTAAAGGATGAGTAAAGTTTTTCTATATGGGTATTTAGTGAATACGAATGATAGAATATCCGGGTGTTTTTAGAATATTTGAAGAGAAATCATTATATAATTCTATCATCTCTTTTTTTACAATACATTGTTAAATAATAATCCCAAAAAATCATCACATGGATTTTCCAATTTTTAAATCCATGTAAGATCATTTTTCAATAATATTTTATACCATAAACTGAACTCATTCAATAAATAACCCTCGAGGTGTGTATGTGAGTCAGGTTCATAAAAAGTCAATTGTAAAACATTAAAAATAATATATATTTTGCAGGGACATTATTATATGTTGTTAAAATTAATCAAATATCATCAAAATTAAATAATTTATAATAGTAAATATGCATTGTGGATAATATTATTAATATATATTAAATCTATTTATTATTTTTGTATTGATATATTAAAAAACCATTATTATGATTGTATATAATTACTACACAATTAATCTATTATCTCATAAAAAATTAATATTTATGAATTTAAATATTCTAATTTAAAAAATAGAATTTTTATTATCAAAGTAATTAATTAAATATATCAAATTAAACAATTATTCAAAAATCCCTTCTTATACAAAATATTATAATTATTTTACTACCCCACCTTGGGTGCCACTTATCAGAATCCTATGATGGTGTACACAATACCACAAGCACAGGTCCCCAAATGATAGATGCTAACCAATAGTAGAGAGGCACTATGATGTTTAAGTGGGGTGACAATGATCTCATTGATAAGTGTATGAACAATGGTTAAAAATAGATAATAAATGCTTGAAGTGTAAATTTGAAAATAGAGCATCTGAAACATAACAACAATAATAGTAATAAACCATACAAGAAAATTCATGAACTGAAGGAAACATTATAAAATAACAGGCGCATAATTATTATCAGGATCGATAATTTTAATACAAAAAATGAGTATACAGATATGGGGATAAATTCATATACTACAGTTTAGAGAAATATATTAATATGAAAAAACATCCAATAAAAATTCTTGATCATTAGATCATTCCTATGATCTTTGCTCAATGTAAAATATATAAATAAATAAAGAATCATAAGACACAGACTTCCTTTTATCCATAAATGTGATCATAAAATCTTATAAGGTTCAATGAGTTCCCAAGTATTGTGTACGATACAATATTACTAGGTTGTCACCCACAGTGTCAAAGACAATCCATTTCTTGTAGAATGTAAACCAAATTGTAACTTAAAAACTATGTACAATGTAATAAACATTTAAATAATGAACATCACAACTCAGATCCTTAATGGTCTCCCAACTGACAATAATTACTTCTGCCTAAGAAGGAATTTTGAAAGTGTAACCTTTAATTTCATAACAAGTATTCAATGTCCTATAAAAAAGAATCATCCCAAAAAGAATAATACTCCATGAATTCTATTTATTATAGGGTCCACATTTCCAATTAATCATATAATAATGATCATAATGTTAAAGTAATGTATCACAATTTCAAGATAAATAAATTAATTCATCAAATATATTCGTATAGTTCGAACCTTATACAAGGATATCTAAATAGATCCCCACGGTTCTATAGTAGTTTCTTCATTAGTAAAATTTCCATTGAGTCTCTCCATGGAATCCCAAATAGGGTCCATTGTGTCACTCAATATGTTATGAACAATGAATCAGTAACTAGTATCTCACATAGGGGAACATGTATCACACATGGAATTGAATATCAATATTTCCAATGGGGCCTTCTTCAATTTCTATCTTAGTGTCCCAGTTTCACTAACGAGTATATGTAAACTGTTTTGAGATCATGTACCATGAATGACAAAGTAACAATCACAGTATATCATGTAGTTCCAACCTACCAAAATGAGTTCACCAATAAAATCCTTAAATCAGGACTCATATTCTTCCCCTATACATATTTGGTGATCCACATTAATCAAGTCACATCCCATGTCAATGAATATATATTTACACATGTCATAAATGGAATTTAAGGATCTCATCCCAACAGGCTGTCCAAAATTTTCAATAAAAAATATGCCATAAGGCATTAAAAATAAAAGTGATCGTGCAGTCCTAGAATAATCTCTAGAGAATATGGAATGATCTCCTATAATGTATTACAATAAAAAGATCGAAAAAATTTAATATATTATATTTATCTAAATTATATATTTTCATAAATGTCAGAAATCATCCAATTGGACAAGAAATGAAATGTAGGACATATGGAATTCATCCTTTAGGATCAGGCATACGAATTTAATTATAAGGAATGAGGCATGAATCTGATGTTCTATTCTCACGGATATCTATTCAATTACCTTTATTATAAAAAAAATTAATTTTAGTCAATAGGCAACTCAGACATGGTATATAACCATTTATGAAAATGGAAAACATCCATTAAAGTAGGTTATACGAAATATGGTACCCACTGTTTGTATAATAATCCAATGATGTGTTTCCTCATAATGATAGGTCACATAGGAAATCTCAAACCCGTTAATATAATTTATTTAACAAATTTAATTCTTTTTGTAAGGATCCTATGGGATAAAAAACTATCAGTTTTTTATAATGTGGGTAACTGAGTAAAAACGGCATATTACACACACTATGAGGTCTTAGCGCTCTACTCAACTATTATAAAGGCACGATTCAACCTATAATGTATAAAATAAAAGGATGTGACAAAAAAACAATAAAATGGAAAAAAAATATGCAAAATATATCACAGATGATGTAAGATGAACCTGGATATAGAATAGTAAGGATTGAAGATCTTATTAAGGGATTTCTATTACATATCATGGGGAAATATTTGGTCGATAGAAGAACGAAAAATTAGAAACACTCGCTTTAAGGGTGGAGATGATCGATGTTTGATGGGGATGTGGAAAATTCCATTGCATAAGTACGTGTTAGGGGGAAGAAGGATAGAAAAAAAAATTAATGATGGGGTTTTTGAGATATAACCCAAAAAAACATAACTTGTTTTTCTAAATGGTTTTCCATTTAGTGCACACAATGTTTGTCAACTTTTGAATCAAAGGTGTGTATCACATGGTTTGGCACACAATTTTATTGACCATACAATATTTATGAGGAAACAATATGACCAGAACCTAGAGTTAGACAACTTGAAATGTGAATGTTGTTTCACTATTTGGGAAAACATTTGCGCCCTCAACACCACATTATCTATAACATCATGGTCTAGGGAAACAGTGTGTGTTGGGATGTCCAATTTTCAATATTTGTGCAACCTGTTCTACCTCATCCAATTATAGTGTTCGAAGAATTAAAGGATCCCCAAACACACCTCAACATTCATTTAATCACGTATAAATGAATTCTACGGAATTATAAATAAATTATAACAAAAATGTTTTGGTAAATTACCGTTAAAAAACATCAATAATTACAACCAACCCTCTTTAATACAATTAATCATAGATTTTTATTTATTAGGGTGGTAGATTTTCATCTACAAAGAGTTACATCCACTACTGATGTACATTTTTTACCTACCACAGTTCACATCCAGTACATAATAAATATTCCATAGAACTCTTACAAGATGAAGTTTCATGCCCAAGGGAACCTTCGTACTTTGATCGATGATATGTTTCAGACACTTTTTGATAGAAACATCCTCTTCCATATCAATATTATTTGGGTCAAAAATGTTATATGGTTCTTGATGATACTATAAAATCCTATATTCATGGATGGAATCATAAATAGAATGATAACTGATAGTTAATTGGATCCAAAAGGCTATTATCCCAACTATATTGCCTATCTCAGAAGGAAATTTATAATATATTGACAACCAGAACAATTTTATAATTAATTATTACCCAATTTATGTATACCCGCAAAAAGATATGATATCTCACCTCAAACTCTAGTGGAATATATTGACAATCAACATATCAATTATACCTACAATATGATCAACCCACATGCTTATGAATCAGCTAGACTCCCTCTAATGTCTTATGAACGAGACGAGTTCCTAATACTGCTACAATAAATTCCTTAATCTTTCATATAGGTGAAATGCATTGTCTACCATAGAGGGACCCAAAGGGATGCATCTAATTTTTCTACTAAAATCTTTTTTTTGGGAATCCTCAACTAGGGGAATATGGTTTTCCAATGATTCTACAATCTAGGAATACATTCATGTAGCATATCCTCAAAAACTCGTATAGGCCTCTTAGACTTCCCTTCAGTTTCAAGATGATATGAACTACTTAAGAGATAGTGGGAAATATTTTACTTTTGGAACCCTATCCAGAACTATAATGTGCAGTGTTCTTCTTGTTTAGACATGATTGAAATTAGTGCACCATGATGTGAAATTATCTCCCAGATAAAATGACTGTAACGACCCATACATTACATACATTGTTATTACTTCAAAATTGATGTACACTTATTACATCATATAACAAAACCATTAAAGGACCGTATAGGTATAATGACATTAGAAACTGGGAAACATAGACAACTGGTTAATGAAGCGTCTACACTGTCTCCCATTTATTTCATCATATCTATAGTCCCTTTTGGCATAACTTACTTAATAACCTTCTTCCTGGCCTGGGGAAAGAAAACATACAAAAGGGTGAGCTCAAACACTTAGTAAGGGTAAAAAAAAAATAAATATAAATCACATCATATTCATAAGAACATAACTTTTGGAAATCATAACCTACAAAAGAGATCATAATTTCATAACATGGGACAAATCATAGTAGTGAAATGTAATCCCAATAATCACAACATAAAACATGAAACTTTGTGGAATACACACATAATCATATAGAATCATTTATTTTTATTCAAGACTCGTTGCCAAGAATATCTTAGTGGACAATGTCCCTTTCTGAACCGAGTTCACTCCTCGTTTAAGTCCTGTTTCACTAAACCGGTTTAACCTGCCATTCCAACCATGTCTATCTCATGGGATATAAAATCTTTACCCAATTCATTGGAGGGATATATAGGTCCCACCCATCTCATTATGATACCATTCTTATGTGTGCCACAAAATCATAAATCATACATCATTACATAACCCATGTAATAAAAATTGGATTCTTAAACATCCTGACATCATAAAACAATTCATATAAGATAAAGGAATTCATAAAAATATTTCCATCACAACATAATAAAATCAATGTAATAATAGGGATAGAAACAGAAACCTACATTATCTTAGATGGAAAATAATTTTGATAAAACACCTGAACTCCATTCTTGAGGAAAGTATCCTTTCTACTTCAAAAACATTTTCCTTTCTTCAAATGTCATACAATTTTAAACTAAATTAAGTTGACTAAAAATGAAATTGAAAACTTGTAAAGGATTATTCTTGGAAATAATGTTTTAAAAATCCATTCATTCCGTATAAGTTAAAAAAATCATTCTTCTCGTACTTTCATCGGAAAAGTCAAGAAGTACCTCGTACGAAAAACAACAAATGATTCCTTTCATATCTTTTACTAAAAACTCACGAAGGGTAAAATTGGATTTTAACTATTAAAAATTGAGGAAACATGGATTCAGATGATAAAATACACCCCATTAAATACCAATGTATAATCAATCTAGGATAAAAAATTGATATTGTGATATTTTCTGTACCTTAGGTCTGATTTTCTTCGTAAGTGTTCGAACCTCTTGTATAATGATTTAAATAATGTCATTGACATATTCCATAATTATACTCATTGTTATGATATCATATATGTTCATATTCTTAGCTTATTATTAGTAATATTTCATTGCTACTTGTTACTTTTTGTTCTTATGCGTGTTCTGTCTAATAAATTTGTATTCTTATTTTTAGGTTATAGATACCTCATTTCCAGAATGTTATTAGTGTAATATATATCATTTTAATTCATTCCATTCATTTATATAATCATTATTCAATGAAGATCATGTAGAACGAGTCGCATCACATCGTGGAGACGGTATTCCGTACGTACGCACGAGCGATGATATCATTCCCATAATCGTGTAATTGTATTGGAGTGTGTGTATACTATTTCAGAATCAATATCACTTCACAATAATAATATATATTCATTCTTTACACCATTATACCCATCCATGTAATGTGGTGGTGGAAAATAGATTACACCACGGCGTGGAGACGGTATTCTGTACATACGCACGCGCGGTGATTTCATTTTCCATAGGATAGATAGATAGTGAAATAGGGTTGTTTAATAATTATAACAACATATCAGTATTTGAGTGATACTGATCATATTACTTCATTATGAAACAACTGAAGAAGAATAAGTGGAAGAACAAATAATGTTGAAAGAATTGGTAACAGAAATTACCTCTTCTTTGAAGCGCCTCTTTGAGACCACCATTTATGGCACTAAAATTGGTCTTTGAAGAAGACCAATACATCTAGGATGTTTCTAGTGAAGTGTAGATGAGAACGTGGCAGAGGTTGGCCGAGCTTGAAGGCTCAATGTGGTGTGAGGAAGAGGGGCAGGATGTGCCCTTTTATAAGGGAGGAGAGGGGCTCCTTTGGAAGAACTTAAAATATTATTTTATTATAAAGTCAAATTCGGTTTTAAATAGCTCCAACTTTATTTATTTAGAATATAAGGTGGGGATGGGTCGAAATACACTCATACAATAGAATTTAGACAAGTTTAGGTTCCTATTTTTTCCTTTTCATTTATATTTAACTTTAAGTTAGATAATTTTACTTTTACCGCGTCTTCTTGTGTTCTTATATGATAAAGTTAATAAGAATACTATAACAAGTCAAAAAAAACCCCAAATTGTTTATTATTATTATATATAACCTTATCTAAGTCTTTTGGCCGATCTTTTTATTTTTAGGAATAAAATAACAATTAATAATATAATGTTTCTTTTAAAAACTATTTCATATCAATTTTGACACTATTTTGTAATTGATTTTTTTTTAAATCGTAACAGAATTATTAGTTCGAAAAAATTTATTTAAATAAATACTAACATGTCATATTAACCTATAAAATTATTGGAATTCATAAAATGTCTCAAATTAAATTTATTTTGGTATTTATAAAATCAATTATGTCAATATTTCATTAATAAGATAATTACTGCATCATCATTGTGTCATAAATAAATTAACTTATTTAAAGTATAAAAATTACAAATAAAATATCACTATGTAGGAAATCCCATTAGATTTCTAATGAATATTTATAGTCGAACTTATCTTATGTATAACCCTATATTAAAAATGTTTTTATTATTAATCGTTGATTTTAACTATTATAACCCTTCTTTAAATAAATTAATAATAAATGTCCTAAGCTAATCCTAGTGGGCCTAAATGGTAATTTTTTATTCCTAAGGTTGTTTTTGGTCGAATTAAACTTATCCAATTGAATTAGGAAATATGTTAGGGTATTAATACTATCATATTTACTCTTTATTACCCTATTTACTTTTAACCGTGGTAAATAAATGTAAAAAGTAACTATTCACCAAAAATTATTTTCATCTCATTGAACTACATTTTACTTACTGAAATCAACAATGTCTCTTCGATTTTTGAAATTCCACTCACAAAAGCGGTAAAATTATATTTTATGAAATATTCTGTTTTTTTTACTACGACTTAGTGGTTTCACTATTCGTCAAAAATTAAATGTTTTCAGAAAAATACCAAAATTTCACCCTTGGATAATTTCGACATTCCGAATCAAAAAATGAAGTCAATTTTGAAAAATAAAATTTATAAATTTTCAAAAAGTGGTTATTTCTATTCCTAACGGCTAGTTTTAATAATATTTTAATAGCATATCGTTGTTTAGTGAAACTCGGTATTGCGTACGACGCATGCTATCAAGGAAGGTTGCGATTGTGTGTAACACAAGCCAAGCTAGAGTTTTGTGTAGTGAAAGATTTCTTTTATAATTTATAAAACAAAATATTTCTCATAAAATTCTCGGGTGTTACATTCTACCCCCCATAAAATGAATTTCGCCCTCGAAATTGTTCACTTTGTAACAAACAGATGAGGATACCTCTCCCTCATCATATCCACAAGCTCCCATGTAGCTTCTTCTAATTGGTGGTTCCTCCATAAAACTTCCACCAAGCGAGTTGTCTTGTTTCATAAAACTTTTTAGCTACGATCCCGAATCTCTGTCGGTTGTTCTTCATAAGAAAGATCATGTTCCAGCGGTACAACTTCTGAGCTGAGTACATGTGAAGGATCTGGTATGTAATTTCTCAGGAGAGATACATGGAACACATCGTGAACTTGAGAGATATTCGGTTGAAGCGCCAATCGGTAAGCTACCTTCCCAACATGATCCAGTATTTTGAAAGGACCAATATATCTAGGGCTAAACTTCCCCTTCTTTCAAAATCTCATTACCCTCTTCTAGGGAGATATTTGTATGAACACTTTATCACCAACTTCAAACTCTAGGTCTTTCCTTCGGTTGTCAGCATAACTTTTCTATCGACTCTAAGCTGCTCTTATGTGTTTTTGAATAGATCGGACCTTTTCTGCCATCTCATCAACAAGATCAGGTCCTAATAGCTTTCTTTCCCAAACTTCATCCCAGCAAGTTGGAGTCCTACATTTCTTTCCATAAATAACTTCATAAGGATCCATCTGAATACTGGAGTGAAAGGTATTATTATAATAAAATTACACCAAAGGTATGTGTTGATCAAAACAACCATTAAAATCCATAGAGAATACTCTCAACATATCTTATATATTTTGAATTGTTCTCTCAGACTGACTGTCTGTCTGAGGATGATAAGCAGTGCAGAAACTCAACTCTGTATCCAGAGTATGTTGAAGACTTCGCCAGATCTTTGAGGTAAACCTCAGATCCCGATCAGATATAATATAAAGTGGTACTCCATGCAGTCTTACCACTTCCTTTACATGTATCCTAGCAAGCCAACCCAGAGAGAAATCTTATCTAATAGAAATAATGTGTGCAGACTTTGTAAGACAATCAACTATGACCTAGATAGCATTATTTCCTTTGGATGTTTTAGGAAGTCCATTGACAAAGTCCATAGTGATGTTTTCCCATTTCCATTTGAGTATGGGTAATGGTTGTAACATTAACGTAGTCTTCTGTCTCTCATCTTTAACTTGCTGACAAACTAAGCATCAAGATACATATTCAGCAAAATCTCTTTTCATGGAATCCCACCAGAAGTACTCTTTCAGGTCCCTATAAATCATCGTGCTTCCAGTATGAATAGATAATGAAGAACTATGAGCCTCATCCAGTAGCTCCTTCTTTGATTCGGGTAAGGGATGACCACAATCCCAATTCCTAAACATTATTATCCCATTACAATCAAGGTTGAATTCAGGTACATTTCTCACCTTGTTTTGTAACTCTACATCTTCTTTCTGTGCCTCTTTAATCTTCACATGTATAGATGGTTGAAGATTCATTTGAGTAAGATAAGATTTTTCCCCTTCCATTCTAATTCCAAGATCCATTCATTGTAAGTCCATAAATATTTAATCTTTTGTGATCCTCATCATGGATAAACTGGAATGGTCTTTTCGACTTAATGCAGCTGCTACCTTGTTTTCTTTCCCAGGGTGATAATGGATTGAGCAGTCGTAATCCTTAATCAGCTCCAACCATCTTCTTTGGCGCATATTCAGCCCCTTTTGTGTGAAAATATACTTTAAACTTTTATGATCAGTATAAATGTCACACCTTTCTCCATAAAGATAATTCCTCTAAATATTTACTGCAATGATTACCGCAGCTAACTCCAAATCATGAGTTGGGTAATTTCGCTCATGTATTTTCAACTGTCGTGAGGCATAAGCTATCACCATATCATTTTTCATAAGAACACATCACAATCCCTTCGTGGATACATCACTTTGGATCAAAAACCTTTCTCCACTACAAGGTAGTGTGAGCACAGGTGCACTGGATAACCTTCATTTCAACTCCTTGAAATTCTCTTCACATTCTTCCGTCCAAACAAACTTAACTCCTTTTCTGAGTCAACCTGGTGATTGGATTAGATAATCGTGAAAAATCATTCACAAAACGTCGATAATATCCAGCCAAACAAAGGAAACATCATATCTCAGTTACTGTTGTTGGTCTCGACCATCTTTTGATAACCTCTTTTTTTGATGGATCCACAGAAATCCACTCTTTTGAGATTATGTGACCCAAAAATGAAACATTTTGATTCCAAAATTCAAACTTGGTAAATTTGGCATAAATCTTATCCTTTCTTAGGGTCTTCAATATAATTCTCAAGTGATCTTCATCTTCTTTCATTATCATTGAATATACAAGAATATCGTCTATAAAGACTACCACAAACTGATCAAGATAGTCTCTAAAGACTCTATTCATCAGATCTATGAAGATAGCAGGGGCATTAGTAACATCAAATGGAATCACTATAAATTCATAGTGTCTATACCTTATACGAAAATTCGTCTTTGGTATATCCTCCCTTTTGACCATTAATTGATGATACCCTGAACGAAGATCAATCTTGGAAAACTATTTATCTTCTCGTAGTTGGTCAAATAAGTCATCAATGTGCGGGAGAGGGTATTTTTTCTTGATAATGATCTTGTTATGTTCTCGATAATCAATGCAGAGTCTCATTGATCCATCTTTCTTCTTAACAAACATAACAGGTGCTCCCCAAGGTGACGCACTAGGGCTTATGAATCCCTTATCATGATTCTCTTGGAGTTTCTTCTTCAATTCCTGCAACTCAATTGGGGCCATTCTATAAGGTGTCATTGAAATTGGCAATGCACCCGGTACGAGTTCTATTGAAAACTCAACAACACGATTTGGTGGAAGACCCGGTAATTACTCTGGAAAGACATCATAAAACTCCCATACAATGGGGATTTTATTAATCGTGAGTTTCTCAACAACCATTTGTGATAAATAACCTTAATTTAGTGGAATAAAGTCTCATATGAAGGAATAAATTTCCTATGGAAGGTTATGTTCATCCTTGCATCGATAGACAATCATATATTGATTTGGAATATGAAATGTGAATTCCCTTATATGGAATATTATATGAGCTCCATATAGAGAAAGCCAATCCACGCCAAGAATCAAATCAAATTCCACTATAGGAAGGATCATAGGATTTTCAGGAGGAACTTTCCCACAAACTTCAATCAGAGAAGAATTATAAACATTTGATGCGATCGTTGTGCCATTAGTGGTTGTGACAGCTAACTCAACATCTATTTTTTGAGGTTATATATTGATATCCTTAGAAAATTCTTTAGAAATAAAGGAGTCGGTGGATCCAGATTCAAATAAAACTTTTTCTACTTTAGAGTGGATATTAAGTGTACCTTTCACCACTTTGTTATCGTACTCCACATCGCTGATAGAATTTTCATGTGACTTTCCTTTTTCTTTAACCATAAGAGTTTGTTGACATTGACCATCATCATCTACCCTGGGATTTGGACATTTATTGGCATAATGCCTCATCTCCTTGAACATGAAACATTGAAGTGTAGTAGGTTCATTCTGTGTATCCCTTCATTTTTTTCATCATTAGACATCTTCTTCCCATCATTGCAGCATTCAAATGCATGATGACCTTCCTTTCCACATTTGAAACATTTACTTGTC
Source organism: Viscum album (assembly GCA_963277665.1). NCBI lineage: Eukaryota > Viridiplantae > Streptophyta > Magnoliopsida > Santalales > Viscaceae > Viscum > Viscum album. Next base: position 1,317,533,460 of record OY728152.1, on the reverse strand, counting down.
CCTTTAAGACAACTCCCTCCATGTCTCTTTACAAACTTTGAGAATAAGGGAAAACTCATCTTATTTTTAGTGTGCTCTTTTGATTTTCCATTGAATTCCATTTTCCTCTTCATATCAAACCCATATGACAGATGGGTTACTCCAATCTCCATCTCAACTATGAGAGCACATCGAACGATTTCCTCATAGCTATTGAAGTCCCTTATGGATAACGGCCTTCGAAGACTTGGTTTTAAGCCACTAACGAATTGATCGATCTTACTCTCAGTATGGATAATGATACCAGAAGCATACCATTCAAGCCTTGTAAAATTTGCTTCATAGGTACCAACGGATTCATCATCCTTGTTCTTCAGTTCAAGAAACTCCTTCTCCATCTTTGTTTGAAGAATACAACGGAAATACTTATTGAAAAATATCATCTTGAACTCCTCCCATTACATGGACTCAATTTCATCCATTTTACTCGTATTCGTAATAATATTCCACCATTGATCAGAATCACCTTCTAATCGATACATTGCTAAGATGACTTAATCATGTTCAGAATATTGACGAACTGAAAATATCTTTTCAGTGGTACTGATCCATTGTTCAGCCACTAATGGATCATAAGACCCAGTCGATGAAGGTGGATGCTGCCTCATGAAGGATTCAATAGAATTTTTCTCCTTCCTTTTCTCATTTGGAAGACCTTCATGATTCATAGCTTTAGAATCTAGTGTTATCATGGCTACAATATTTTTCATTCTAGCTCCAATAACGTTTGGTTGCTCAGGGGGACAATCATTGCATTGCCCGTCGCATTCCGCATTAACATGGTTCCTTCGGGTTCCATCCATTGACTAAAACCAAGAAGAATACTGTGAGAAACACTAATTAAAATAGGAAAACCACATAATCAAGAATAAAATTTCACACTTAAGGTCATATCCTAGGTTATTCATGGGCATTTCTAAAACACTAAGATGGTGTTCTATGCTTAGACTTATCCTTAGGATTTTTACTAAGGCTTTCACATCCTAGTTTCCAAAGGTTGACTATACCTTTCCTATGATACCAACTGTAATGACCCATACATTACATATATTGTTAGTACATTAAAATTGAAATACACTTATTACAACATGTAACAAAACCATGAAAGGACCGTATAGGTATAGTGTATTTAGAAACTGGGAAACCTAAACAACTGGTTCATAAAGCGTCTACACTGTCTCCCATTAATTTCATCATATCTATAGTCCCTTTTGGCATATCATACATAATAACCTTCTTCCTGTCTTGGGGAAACAAAACATACAAAAGGGTGAGCTCAAACGCTCTGTAAGGGTAAACAAAAGAAATATCAATCACATCATATTCATAAGAACATAACATTTGGAAATCATAACCTGCAAAAGAGATCATAATTTCATAACGTGGGATAAATAATAGTAGTGAAATGTAATCCCAATAATCGCAACATAAAACATGAAACATTTTGGAATACACACATAATCATAGATGATCATTTCATATTAGTAAAGACTCATTACCAAGACTATCTTAGTGGACAAAGTCCATTTCTGAACCGAGTTCACTCCTCATTTCAGTCTTGTTTCACTGAACCGGTTTAACCTGCCGATCCATCCATGTCTATCTCTTGAGATATGAAATCTTTACCCAATTAATTGGAGGGAGATATAGGACCCATCCATCTCATAATGATACCATTCTTATGTGTGCCACAAAATCATAAATCATACATCATTTCATAACCCATGTAATAAAAATGGGATTCTTAAACATCATGACATCATTAAAAAATTAATATAAGATAAAGGAATTCATAAAAATAATTCCATCACAAAATTATCAAATCTATGTAATAATAGGAATAGAGACATAACCCTATAATATCATAGATGTAAAATAATTTTGATAAAACAGTTGAACTCCAATCTTGAGGAAAATATAATTTCTACATAATAAACAGATTCCTTTCATAACATGTCGTACAATTTTAAACTAAAATAAGTTGATTAAAAATAAACATGAAAACTTGTGAAGGAATCTTCATGGAAACAATGTTTTAAAAACCCATTCATCCTGTATAAGTTAAAAAAACATTCTTCTCGTACTTTTGTCGGAAAAGTCAAAAAGTACCTCATATGAAAAACGACAAATGATTCCTTTCATATGTTTTACTAATAACTCATGAAGGGTAAAATTGGAATTAAACTATTACATATTGAGGAATCATTTTTGTGGATGATAAAATACACCCCAGTAAATACCAAAGTATAAACAATCTCGGATAAAAAAATGAGATTGTGATATTTTCCTTACCTAAGGTCTGATTTGCTTCATAAGTGTCCGAAACTCCTGTATAATGATTTAAATAATGTCACTGAATTATTCCAGAATTATACTCATTGTTATGATATCATATATGGTCATATTCTTAGCTTATTATTAGTAATATTTCATTGCTACGTGTTACTTTTTGTTTTTATGCGTGTTTTGTCGAATAAATTCTTATTAATCTTTTTAGGTTATACGATACCTAATTTATAGAATGGTATTAGTGTAATATATATCATATTAATTCATTCAATTCATTTATATTATCATAATTCAATGAAGATCATGTAGAACGAGTCACATCACATCGTGGAGACGGTATTCCGTATGTACGCACGAGTGATGATATCGTTCCCATGATCGTGGAATTGTATTGGAGTGTATGAATACTATTTAAGAATCAATATCACTTCACAATAATCATATATATTCATTCATTACACCATTATACACATCCAAGTATGGTGGTGGTGGAAAATAGATTACACCACGGCGTGGAGACGGTATTCCGTACGTACGCACGCGCAGTGATTTCATTTTACGTACGATGGATAGATTGTTAAATAGGGTTGTTTCATACTTATAATAACATATCAGTATATGAGTGATACTGATATTATTACTTCATAATGAAACATATAAATAATAATTAGTGGAAGAAGATATAAAGTTGAAAGAATTGGTAACAGACATTACATATTCTTTGAAGTGCCTCTTTGAGACCTCCTTTTAGGGAACTAAAATTGGACTTTGAAGAAGACCATGACCTCTAGGATGTTTCTAGGGAATTTTAAAGGAGAAATTTATAGGATTTGGCCGAGCTTGAAGGCTCAATGTGGTGTGAGGAAGAGGGGGAAGAGGTTCCCTTTTATAAGGGAGGAGAGGGGATCCTTTGGAAAAACTAAAAATATTATTTTATTATAAAGTCAAATTCGGTTTTATATAGCTCCAAATTGATTTATTTAGAAGCTATGGTTGGGATGGGTCTAAATGTACTCATCAAATAGAATTTAAACAATTTTAGGTTCCTATTTTAACCTTATCATTTATATTTAACTTTAAGTTAGATAATTTTACTTTTACCGTGTCTTCTTGTGTTCTTATACATAAGGTTAATAAACATACTATAACAAGTCAAAAGAACCCCAAATTGTTTATTATTAATATATATAACCTTATATTAGTATTTTGGCCGAACCATTGATTTCTAGGAATAAAATAACAATTAATAATATAATATTTTTTTAAAAACTAATTATTGTCAATTTTGACACTATTTTGTAATTGATTTTTGTAAAAATCATAACAGAATTATTAGTTCGAAATATGTTAATTTAATCAATACTAACACGTCATATTAACCTAAAAAATTAGCGGAATTAATAAAAAGTCTCAAATTACATTTATTTGGGTATTTATAACATCAATTATGTCAATATTTCATTAATAAGATAATTACTACATCATCATTGTGTCATAAATAAATTAACTTATTTAAGGTATAAAAATTACAAATAAAATCTCACTATGTAGGAAATCTTTTTAAATTTCTAATGAATTTTTAGAGTCTAATTTATCTTATGTATAACCCTATATTAAAAATAATATTCTTATTAAACATTCATTTTAACTATTTTAACCCTTCTTTAAATAAATTAATAATAAATGTCCTAATCTAATCCATGTGGGCCTAAATGGTCATATTTTAATCCTAAGGTTGTTTCTGGTCGAATTACACTTATCCAATATAATTAGGAAATGTTTTTGGGTAATAATAATATCATTTTTACTCTTAATTACCATATTTACTTTTAACTGTGGTAAATAAAAGTAAAAAGTTACTATTCACCAAAAATTATTTTCATCTCATTGAACTACATTTTACTTACTGACATCAACCGTGTCTCTCGGATTTTTGAAATTCTACTCATAGAAGAGGTAAAATTATGTTTTATTAAAAATTCAGTTTTTTTAACTACCACTTAGTGGTTTCACTATTCTTCAAAAATTGAAAGTTTTCCGAAAAATTCCAAAATTTCACCCTAGGCTAATTTCGATATTCCGAATCCAAAAATGAAGTCAATTTTGAAAAAAAAATTAAAAAATTTCAAAAAGTTGTTATTACTATTCAATACGGCTAGTTTTAATAATATTTTAATAGCATATCATTGTTTAGTGAAACTCAGTATTGGGTATGATGAAAGCTATCGAGGAAGGCCGCGATTGCGTGTAAAGCATGCCAAGCTATTGTTGTGTGTAGTGAAAGATTTATTTTATGATTTATAAAAACAAAATATTTCTCACAAAAGTTTCGGGTGTTACAATGACTTCCTAGATCATTAGCTGGGATGACTTCCTGGTTTGGTAATAAGTGAAAAATTCATCTTGATGATGATCAACTATAACATGTCGATTATTTATGGATATCATGACAACCTTGCCATAAAATCTAGATTTATGTCATTCTGTTCCCACAGATAATAGGGATAGTGATTTTTTAAGTCCAGTAGGTTTCAGGTGCACTTCCTTCACCGAAGGAACATTGAGCAACAATAATGAAGCTTCGTATATGACTCTTCATACTTAGACACCATTACTGAAGAATTATAAATTTATAAGTCTTGGTAATCACTAGATGAACTAACCTATTGAAGTAATGTTATTATTTATCAACTCCCCTCACACATCAAATGCCACCCATACATGAAAAAAAGATTTGTATGGTGTCACTCACATCCACAACTCGATCTGGATGAGAATTATCTGCTATGACACTCTCCCTAATGAAATGGAACATGGAATTTGATTAATTACTCATTTTGATATTTTGAAGAAATTAGGACTTTACATATATATTTAATCTTGCTAGTTTCACATGCTATCATTGAACCTCTTACTAGATCATAAAAAATAGAACCAGTAGCTACCACTCATAAACATCCTCTGTGATAGAATTTATATAAATATTCAAGCTCAATGAATAATCTATCGAACATCCTTTTACTGGTGTGTAATCAACCTCAATATTATGAGAATACATGTATTCTACACACCCATACTACCATAGATTCAAGACATATTGTGGGGATACGTACATGAAACATTTTAGATCATGGTAGGAAATGAATCAATAATTAAATAAAATTTTCCACAAATACTGTAGAGCATGGACCATGGATGATAGATTGAGGTCGTGCATTGAATAATTCCACTAATGTGGACTCACCATGTGGGAAGCATCACCTTTATCAGGATCACATTACATCAAAACTACACTGATGCTGATACCATGAGTAACACAATAGATGATATAAATCCTCCTTGTCAACAACATAATCAATATCATATTTGAGGGGAGACTTCCATTTAGCTTATATAATATTTTCTCACATGTGATAGGCCATTGAAACTTCACATTCTTTTTATTTAGGTTCATAACAGGAACATAAATGTAGGTGATGTAATGAAGGAATATCCATTAACAGCCATCCATCCATAAGATTATGCATATATCCAATACATTATTGGGATGGTCAAAATAATCCATGATGATCCCTTTACATAAGTCAACTTATATGCCTGCCTCAGATGTGATATGACCCGTGATGTGATCCTTCATAATAAGAACATGTAATTTACTAAGATTCACTTATATATGGTGCTCTCTGATTGTAATCATCATGTTCTCAAGTTGATATTCATGGATGTGACTAGTGTAAGAGTGCAATAAGAAATAAAGAATGAAGAATTAAATGATGTAATCAAGGTATAAGTGGAATATAGTAATCATTAGATCAATGAACATTGACGAAACATTCTTCACCAAATGGAACAACCAAATAATTTTACTGGTAATTCCTTCTCTAGAATGTTGTATCTTGTGTATCTAATATCCTCACACGAACATTATGGTATTCCATCCATAAATTGGTAATATAGAAAATAATTTCCCAATGGATAATAAGTAAAGTGTTAAAGAATGGATGTTACTATTCCACTATGAAACATTTTAGAGAAAACATCATAATCTTTGAGCAAGATGTGGTTGATTAGAAATCCCAAAAGGGCTAGTAAGAACATGATATGTATAACCCCTTCACATTTTTATTGTTAATCACAAGTCAAGGACTCAAAATTATAATTTATAAGGACATTAACATTTTTTAATGGTGTAATTTGTAAAGTCCCATAAATTTCAAGGGAATTTTGTTCATAAATTCGTTGGGATTTTACAAGTACGCAGTTTCTGATGGCACCTTATTCTGAGTCCCGGTGTGCCCAGAATCAATTGTCGATGTTTAGTTCGGGTATATTCACTGAACAAATGAGTAGGTTTTTCTACCTTTTGGACAGGTGCCTGGAATTGATATCTAAGGGCATTGATGGAACCGCTGCATCAGTAATTTCATAAGAGGAACTTTACCGAAGATGCGTCTTCTCAAGAGAAGTTTTTTAAAAATGTGGATTAAATTAAAAGAAAAATAAAATTGTATTAAAGTTTTATTTCTTTCCTAAAGTGGTCTTCATCTACATGGGGAAGTTGGGGTGGGACCCACATGTTTCTAACTACTCATGTTAGGATATTTGTGAGGTGGGGCTCACACAATCCCCAACCATTCACATTCCCAAACCACTTAACTCCCCCCCTTTAAACATCTTAAACCCCTTGTAATTAAGTGGGTGCCTTCTCCTCTCCCCACCTTCCCCAAATTAAATCTTTCCAACACACATAATCAATTAAGAGAGTTATGTGTTTGAATTTTAAAATTTTAATTCATGGCATGAATTAAAAAAATAAGATAAGATTTATTTTATTTTGGGGGTCAGATTGTTGTGTTAAGAATTTGGGAGAGAGATCTATTTTGTTGAAGAACCTCATCTCCTTTCTTGAAGAACGCCAAGACTCTGAGAAGAACATCAACTCGTTGACCCCAAATTCTTCTTCCTTTTCCTCCTCCGTGGCATGGAAGGAAACAGAGACATGGAAATTCACCAACAACCTAAGGCATTGTTCTCACTGTGATAAAATGAGGAGAGGTCTCTTCCTCCTCAGATTCTCTCTGTCGACGTCTACGAAATCTCACCACGTGACGTCGTCAACTGCAATACCGACGTTCGTCATCATTTGTTGAGGTAGGGATTATTTTCTTTCATGATAAATTTAATGTTCTTCATTGTTTAATTTTCCAGGATATTACAAATTTAACACCCCATGATTTCATAGTATGTACTTCTTGAAAACAATACAATAACATACACAACACGTAACACCGAGTTCAAGCGCACCATGAATTACCAAACAGGCCGATCAAAAGAGGTTATGAATAGTATTAACTAAATTTTAAACCTTATATAATACTTGTAATTTTAGAATCCATATTACTAGTTTCATAGACATAATGAAAGAACGAATTCCATTTTTCGTATAATAGAAGTATTTTTCGACAATGCACTTTTACCAACATTAATAGTGAACCCTTTATAATTCAAATAATTTAAAATTTTATATATTCAATTTGACTAAATAAATTTATACTTTAGAATGGGGACCTAAAACAAATTTACAATGTAACACCCCAAGCTTCCACGGTACGCTTCTCTTTGAATAATACAGTAGCGTGTGTTGTACGCAACTTCGAGTTCTAACACACACTACAACCAATCAAACTAGCCGTAATGAATAGTAATACCTAATTTTTAAATTTTATAAATTTTACCTCTCAAAATGGACTTCATTTTTGGATTCGTAATATCGAATTTAGCCTAGGGTTAAATTTTGGTACTTTTCGGATAACGTTAATATTTTTGATGAATAGTGAAAATTACAAAATTTTAATTAAAAACCACTTTTTTAATCAAAATAATTAGTTGGGATAAATTCATAATTTGAGTGGTTTTAAAGTATATTTAGAATATATTTTTATCAATTAATACAATTTTGGTCATTGGACAAAATTTCACAATTAAACCAGACATATACAAGTGTCAATCTTTTGATAGTTATTATCTCTTTAAATCACGCTTTTTTTTAACAACGGGAATTAATTTTAAATTAATTTCATCCACTTCTGTTTTTTGAATATGGAAAAATGGATTCCATATTTGGAATCATGATTTTAAAATTGTGTAAATAGTTAACTTTTATTTTTAGACATTTTCAATAATTATTTCGGTAAATATTTTATTTACAATGGTTAAATGGTAAATCCGGTAAATAAGGGTTGAAAAATAATATTATACTAAAATAAAATTATCCTAAAACGTATCCTAACCATATTGTTTGATACATTTTCCGACCATGGGCATCATTGGGTCGATTTTGGGACCCCATGGAGCGACTTCTAAGTGATAGGGACACTTTATATTAATTTAGATAAAATGAATACAAAAATGACACAAGCCTATATCTTTTAGAAAAAATTTTTTTACGTAGTGTTATTTATGTTGAATTTTAGACTATAAATATTCATTAGAAATAAAAAAAAGATTTTCTATATAAGGGTATTTTATTTATAATTTTTAGTCATTAAATATCTTAATTTATTTATGACACAATGGTGATGCAGTAACTACTATAATATTTAACAATTAGAATAATTGATTTATAAATACCGAAATAAATTTAATTTCAGACTTTTCATAAATACCAATAATTTTACAGTTTAATGTGGGATGTTAGTATTGATTTAATTAACATTTTTCGAAGTACTCATTCTTTTATGAGTTTTACAAAAATCAATTCTTGAATAGTGTAAAAATTGACATAAAATTGTTTTTAAAACAAATATTATATTATCATTTGATATTAAAATACTAAAAATCAAACATTTTTCCAATAGATTTATATCATGATAGGTGTATCATTAATTGACCACTTGGTGGTATCTTGGATGTATATATTAAGGTTATTAACTATATAATATAAAAATACAATGAGACATTGTAAAAGGGAAACTAATTAGCAAAGATTTAATACTTATGTTTGAGCCATTAGAAACCAAATATTAATTTATTATAAAATAATATTTCTAGCTTATCCAAAGGTGCCCCTCACCCTCTCATAAAAGGGCACTCCACCTTCTCACTAATTCACACATTCATACTCTTTTGGTTCAGCCATCCCCTGACGAAATACTCTCTCAACATCCCTCACATAATCATAGATGCTTTCCTTTAGTCAGAAAGCCATCCTAGGGAGCCCTTTTGATCAAATCAAAAGGAAGAACCTAAAGAAGAGGTAATGATTTCACCAACCTTTTTCAAGTTCCTTTCTTCTTCCACTTCATCTTTCATTGTTATTACCATTATAAAGTAATAAATCCAGTATATTATATATACTTTGATGTTATTATAAACATGATACAATGATATTTCAGTATTATATCCATCCTTTGAATGACATGTCACCATAAATGCGTACGTACGTCTTACCGTCTCCACGTCGTGGTGTAATTGTTATTCAAAACATTATTATTTGGATGGGTATAATAATGTTGTTTAATTCATGTAAATAATAAATATAACATGGTAATGATTCTTTATATATGTTATAACATCTGATTATATATTATTTTAATATCAAATGAATGATATTGTCGCTTGTGCGTACGTACGGACAATCGTCTCCACGTACGTGATGAGATTCATTCTCCATCGTATCCATTCAAGTATAATTATCATTTTATGATTTAAAAATAATTTTTAAGGACTTGATATAATTATTAATATTAATAACATAAAACCTATACATGACAACCATGGCTTACGTAACAATACATATAAAAGAAAACGTGTAAGTTATCACCGAAAACGATGATGATACTAAGATATTATTAACAAAGCAGTGTTAAAAGATAATATATGATATCATATTAATGTATATGATTTTTGAATAATTTACTAACAATTATTTAACCATTATATAGAAGTTTAACCTCCCCCCATCCAAGGAAATGTACAAGGTAAATGTTTATTTCACAATCTCTTCATTATCTGAGGTTGTTTATACTTAACAATCTACATGGATTTCTTTATCATCCACATCCATGTTCCTTAAAAATGTATTTAAAAACATTTTTACTATTTACTTGACAATGGGTTAAAGTTATTTATTCCCTTATTTGTTTTTAAAGGAATATTTCCGTCATTTTCCAAACATGGTAATTTTTATCCTTTTCGTCAAATTTAAGGTAAGAATGTCTTTTTAAACTTATACGGCGGGTGCGGTTATTTTCCGCCATTATAAAATCGTTGAAGCTTCCCTTACAAGATTATATGAAAATTTTCAAAGTAAATGTTTTTTTATAATTAGGCGAATTTTAAATGACCTCAAATGAATATTTTAAGAATTTTTGAAAGGTACTCTTTATCAAGATAATAATTTTAAATTTTTTATATATTTATCTTTATAAATAATTTTAATTAATGCCCATGTTTTCAACATTATTTTAAGGATTTATTTATATGGATATGAATGTTCTAAAATGATATTTATTTTCAAATGTTTCATAGTGGTGTGGGACACTTTGATTCAAAAATCTCATTTGAATTACATGCTCTATAAATGTGTGACTTTTCAATGATTTCGAGAAAAGAGATATTTCTCTAAAATAGTTTTGATATCATCAATTTCAACATCCTTTCATATATTTTAAGCTTATTTGAAGTTGAATTAATATGATACAAAACTTTTGTATTGTATTGAATGTTTTTTATATGTTTTACTATGGATGAGTTATTTTTATACCATTCATGGTTTATGGAGAAAGTATTGACATTTAATATGCTAGTTTTAATAGGAATGTTTATGTTATGTTTAAACATTTTCATATGGGAATGAATTGGACTTAGTAAGTGATGGGTGGATCCATCTATAGCTCCTAGATGCATCGGTTGGTCTCGTGAGACAAACTAGTGTCTTGGAACAAGGCCTTGAAAAAATATTATTTGTACTCTTGGCACCAGGCCTTGGCTATGTGGTTATGATAGTCTGGCATCATGCATTCCATAATTATGAAAGTGGTTATTGATATTTCATGTGATTATTCGATTAGTAGAATATCCATGAGAATAAGTAAATGGAATTATTTCGTTTTATTTTTTCCATACTATGTTGAAATTTAAGTTAAAAAGGCTTTTGTTTTAGTTATACATTTCCTTAAATGTTTATTCTTATTTATGAAAGTTCCCACTGTATTGCTTACCCATACGGAGCATTTTAGATCACCCCTTTCTATGTTTTATTTTTTCCCATGATTCCAAGAATTATATTGTTGTGGATATGCAGGGTTAAGACAAGGTAATAATGGCATTCATAAAGGATTATTTATGTTTTTTTTATGTTATGAAGTGTAATATAACATTCATGTATGTAATATATTTTCCAAGAATACTAAACTAATCGGTCCTTTGGGACATGATTCCATGTAATCATGCCAATGCATTAAAAAAATGCACCGACTCTCGGTAACTGGGGTCAGGGTGTTACCGTTTTTATCAGAGAAAGTTTAGCAATAACCTTGGAAACTAGATTTAGATAAACTCTGATTAGATAACATACCCCTAAGATAGAATTTGAGGATTAGTATAGAAGAAATTCCTAGAATTTTTGTATTGTATAGATTTTGTGAGTTTTCTGAACAATACATCCCTCTCTGGATACGAGCATGTAGAGGCAGCTCTGGCACAGATGTACGTAGGGGTAAAACCCGAAAACACCACATTAATCTAGACTCGAATGAGAACTGGTGCACAAAAATGGGCCTTGCTGCACTCTTAGTTACGACACTATCGGGGGATATGCTTAGGATAATTCTCATTTTCTTTACAAACCATTATGAAGGTCTCATGAGTATATACTTACTCAAAGAAAACATTTTTATGATTATGGATTATATCCATAAACTGTTCAATTTGCGTTAGGTACTTTACAAATTTGTAATTATTCCTTGCAATTCATAAACTGACCTAGTTTATGCTATTGTATAGAAATGGCGCCCAATAGAACGAATGTGTACTCTAGTAATACGTATGATCCAATAAGTAATAAGGATCATATCTTTCATGTTATTAATCCATAATTTAGAAGGGAAATAGTCTACCACGTATTATCATAATATGAAGAAATAATATCATGTGTGGATAAGATAACTAAAGAGTTCACTGAGTCCTATGGCTTTGAAGGGAAGCAAGAGAAGAAATAGATGAAAGAGAAAAAGATGGATAAAGGGAAGAGGGAAAAGAATAATTTCCCCCATATGTGATAACTATGGGAAAAGACACCATGGAACTTGCCTGAATGGAATGGGAGTTTGTTATAAGTGTGTAGGAAAAGGGCACCAAGTACGTGACTGCATGGGTAAGAAAATGGTTTCAAATGTACAATGTTTCATTTGCAAAGAGTTTGGACACTACGAAAACCTTTCATCAGACTATGCCGCAAATGATGCTATTGGATAACAATCATGTTATGATACTACCACATATGAAGAGGAATTATTAGAGTTCTTATGATGATTATATCATTTGAGTGTTGTATCAGCAATGTACTTGTTATAATAATTATGGAGTATATAAGGATTGTACTGCAGTACTATTTCATTGAGGATTTAAGATTTTATTGTACTAATAAAAGTGACTCTACATCTAGTTAAACTTTTCGAAATTACATGGATGAAGGAAAATAATACATAATATGGTCCTAATATTGAGGTACTTATTTTGGAATAAGTTATGGTTGATTTGGGTAAATTATAATGGATATTCATGACTGCCTTGAAACCGATTAAAGATTTGTATATTCCATAATATTTGGATTTTACATCATTTTTGGATGGATGAAGTATGTCCATCATTATATATGGAATAAGGGATCATGAATGTAATCAATAAGGATTATGGTAATTCAGGATGTTTCAGTGTTTTAAAAGAATAAATGATGAAGGTATTCATATGATATTACGAGGTAAAAAGGATCTATATTATGGTTACCTTCCTTATAAATGGTGTACTGTGAGTTTGGGAAAAAGTATTTTGGATAATTCTAGTTTGAGATTAATTTTAGATTGCGATAAAAGGACATCCCAGAAGTCGGGTGGCAACCCGTTGCGACCAGCAAGGCCTTCAGACTTGAACCTGCATCCGAACGGTGAAAAGGATGTATCACCAAGCACTGGCCCCAGAGATTTCCTGGATTAAATAATGTAGTTTTTTTAATAATTCCTAGTAGATTAATTATAAATTCATTTTTTTAACCCCAAAATTATAGGATAAATAGAATATTTTTTTAAGTTCATATATCTTTTAGATTGAAATATGAGTTTGTGGTATAAATTAGTTAAAATATGGAACTCTACTTTTCAAGTATATATTTTTATTATCATATTATTCTATGAAGAAATTAATTCTTATACTTTATTTAAGGGATCTTAAAATAAAAAATGTGTTCTCATAATACATTATGTTTTGTTGAACCGATGGCATTTTAAATCCTCATAGATAACTGAATTTAAGGACCTCAATTTTAAACTTGTTTAAGATTGATGACCTCAATCACCACCAATAAATATTTACGTTTTTTCGCTAATTATATGTCTCTAATTTCAACCAATTTTCTCCTAATTGAGATCATTATTTGGTGGTGACCCTTTCATTTCTCTTTTTCTCTTATTAAGACAAAATTTTATTAACCAAATTTCCGATATGGGTTTTCCCACAAAGATATTTTCTATTTTAAACCTTTATTTTTTAATAAGAATATCATATTGAGAGGAAAACATTTATTGATGGAGGGAAGAATTTCACACCCCAAGATTTCATAGTATGTACTTCTTCAAATCAATTCAATAACTTGCACTACAGGTAACACCGAGTGCAAGCGCCCCATGACTTACCAAACAAGCCGTTGAAAAGATGTTATGAATAGTATTGACTAAATTTTGAACCTCATATAATCATTATAATGTTAGAATCCATCTTATGAGTTTCATAGACATAATTTAAGAAATAATTTTTTTTTCAGATAAAAGAAGTATTTTTCGAAAATGCACATTTACCAAGATTAATAGTGAACCCTTTATAAATCCAATATTTTAAACTTTTATATAATCAATATGACTAAATAAATTTATTGTTTATAATGGGGACATAAAAAAATTATAAGGTTACACCTCAATATTCCATAGTATGCTTCTCTTTAAATAATACAGTAGCATGTGTTGTACACAACTTCGAGTTCTAACACACACTACAACTAATCAAACTAGCCGTAATGAATAGTAATTCTTACTTTTAAAAATTTTATAAATTTTATCTCTCAAAATAGACTTCATTTTTGGATTTGGAATATCATATTTAGCCTGGGGTGATATTTTGGTGCTTTTCGGATAACTTTAATATTTTGATGAATAGTGAAAATTACTAAATTTTAATTAAAAAAACTTTTTTAATCAAAATAATTAGTAGTGATAAATTATGATTTTGAGTGGTTATAAATTATATTTAGAATATATTTTTACCATTTAATTCAATGTTGTTCATTGGAAAAAATTTCACAATTAAACCGAACATAAACAAGTGTCAAAATTATGATAGTTATTATCTCATAAAATCATGTTTTTGTTTTAACAACGAGATTTAATTATAAATAAATTTCTTCCACATCTGTGTTTTTAAATTTTAAAAATGGATTCCATATTTGGAATAAGGATGTTCAAATTGTGTAAATAGGTATCTTTTATTTTTAGACACTTTGAATAATTACTTCCGTAAATATTTTATTAACAATGGTTAAATAGTAAATCTGGTAAATAAGGGTTAAAAATAATATTATACTAAAAACAAATTACACTAAAACATATCGTAACCTTATTTGTGGATAGATTTCCGACCATGGGCATCATTTGGTCGATTTTGGGACCTCATGGAGCCACTTGTAAGTGATAGGGACTCTTTATATTAAATTTGTTAAAATGAATACAAAAATGACAAAAACATATATCCATTAGAAAAAAAATTCTTACGTAGGGTTATATATGTTGGATTTTCAACTATAAATATTCATTACAAATATAAAAATATTTCCTACATAAATTTATTTTATTTATAATTTTTATACATTAAATAATAAAATTTATTTATGACACAATGGTGATACAGTAATTACCATAATAGTGAAAAATTAGAATAATTGATCTTATAAATAACAAAATAAAATTAATTTGAGACTTTTTAAACATTAAAATAATTTTATATTTTAATATGGAATGTTATTATAGATTTAATTACATTTTTTCTAAGTAATCAATCTCTTATGAGTTTTAAAAAAATAAATTATTGAATATTGTCAAAGTTGAAATAAAAGAGTTTTTAAAACAAATATTATATAATCAATTGAAATTAAATTCCTAAAAATTTAAGGTTCGGACAGGAGACTTATATCATGATAGGTGTATCATTAATGGACCAGTTGGGGGCCTCTTGGATGTATATTGTATGTTTATTAACCATATAATATAAAAATACAAAGAGACATTGTAAAAGTGAAACTAATTAACTAAGAGTTAATACTTAATGATAAGGTTAATATAGTGACCCAAACCTATATAAATTCTATTGGATGAGTGATTTTCGACCGATCCCTATTGTAACCTTTAAATAACACACTTTGGAGACATTATAAACCGAATATTAATTTATTATAAAATAATATTTCTAGCTTTTCCAAAGGTGCCCCTCACCCTCTTATAAAAGGGCACTCACCCTTCTCACTAATTCTCACATTCAATGCCTTTTGGTTCGGCCAAACCCTGCCCAAATACTCTCTAGACTTCCTAAAATTCATCCTAGAGGCCTTCCTTTACTCTGAAATCCCACCTATGGAGCCCTATTGATCAAATCAAAAGGAAGATCCCGAATAAGAGGTAATGATTTCACCACCATTTTTAATGATCCTTTCTTCTTCCACATAATCGTTCTTTGTTATTACCATTATAAAATAATAACTCCAGTATATTATATACACATTGATGTTATTATAAACATTTTACAACCATATTTCAGTATTCTATACATCCTTTGAATGACATGTCACCATACGTGCGTACGTACGGCTTACCGTCTCCACGTCGTGGTGTAATTGTTATTCAAAACATTATTATTTGGATGGGTATAATAATGATTTGTAATTCAAGTAAATTATAAATATACCATGATAATGATTCTTTATATATGATATACCATCCAATTATATATTATCTTAATATCAAAAGAATGATATTGTCGCTCGTGCGTACGTACAGACTACCATCTCCACGAACGCGATGAGATTAATTCTCCATCATATCCATTCAAGTATAATTATCAGTTGATGATTTAAAGATAATTCTTAAGAACATGATATCATTTTATATATGAATAAGATAGAATCAATAAATGATTACCATGGCTTACGTAACAAAACATATAAAATAAAACGAGTAATTAAAGACTTGTAACGACGATAATACCAAGATATTTTTAACAAAGAAATCTTAAAAGATCATATATGATATCATATTAATATATATGATTATTGTATAATTTAATAATATTTATTTCACCATTATACAGGAGGTTAAACTACCCCCAACAAAAGAAATGTACAAGGTAAGGGTTTATTTCACAATCTCTTCATTATCCAAGGTTGTTTATACGTAACAATCTATTGGGATTTATTTATCATCCACATCCATGTTCGTTAAAAATGTATTTAATTTTTTTATTATTTACTAGAAGATGGGTTAAAGTCATATATACCCTTATGTGTTTTAAAGGAATCTTTCCGTCGTTTTCCAAACAAGGTACTTTTTAACCTTTTCGTCAAATTAAATATAAGAATGACTTTTCAAAGTTATAAGGCGGGTGTGTTTATTTTCCACTGTTATAAAATCAATGATGCATTACATTCAAGATTATATGAATATTTTCATATTAAATGTTTTATTTTATAATTAGTTGACTTTTAAAAGATTTCAAAATGAATATTTGAAGAATTTGTGAAAGGTACTCTTTATCAAGATCATAATTTTAAATGTTTTAATGATTTATCTTTCTAAATCATTTCAAATATTGTCCATGTTTTCAAAATGATTTTAAGGATTTATTTATATGGAAATTAATGTTTTGAAATAATATTTCTTTTCAAAAGATTCAATATTGTTTGTGAAACATTGAATCAAAAATCCCTTTTAAATTACTTCCTTTATAAATGTGTGACTTTTCAATGATTTTGAGAAAATAGATATTTCTCTTAAATAGTTTTTATTTCATCTATCTCAACATCCTTTGATGGATTTTAAGCTTATTTGAAGTTGATTTTTTATTATATAAAACTTTTATGTTGTATTGATGGTTTTGTGATATGTTTTACTGTGGATGTGTTATTTTTATACCATTCATGGTTTATGGAGAATGTATTGACATTTCGTATTGTATTTTTAATGCAAATGTTTATGTTATGTTTAAACATTTTCATATGAGAATACATTAGACTTATTAAGTGACGGGTGGAGCCCGCTATAGCTCCTCGATGCATCGGTAGGTCTCATGATATAAACTAGTGTGTTGGCACAAGTCCTTGACAAAATCTTATTTGAAGTCTTGGCACGAGGCCTTGGCTATGTGGTTATGATATTCTATAATAATGCATTCAATCATTATGAATGTGGTTATTGATATTGAATGTGATTATTCGATTAGTATAATATCCATGTGAAAAAGTAAATGGAATTATTTCATTTTATTTTTCCCATACTATATTGAAGTTTAAGTTTAAAATTATTTTGTTTTAGTTATACATTGGCTTAAATGTTTATTCTTATTTATGAAAGTTTTCACTTTATTGCATACCCTTATGGAGCTTTTTATCTCACCCCTTTATATGTTATATTTTTTCCCAGGATTCCAAGAAGTATATTGTCATTGATATACAGGGTAAAGACAAGGGAATAATGGAATTCATAAATTATTATTTATGTTGTTTTGTATGTTATGAAGTGTAATGTAACATTCATGTATGTAATCTATTTTCCAAGACTGCAAAACTAATCGGTCCTTTGGGACTTGATACCTTGTAATCATGCCAATGTATTAAAATAATGCACTGACTCTGGGTAACTGGGGTCGGGGTGTTACAACCAACGTAACAAGAGGATATCGGGCCACACAAACACGACCATTTTCTCCTCCCCGAATTCTTGTTGAACAATGTTGACAGGTTGGGGAGAAGGAGACAATGTGGCATTACACTGTGCGGGAACAAAGAGAACTACGGCCAAAGCGGGCCGCAGTGGTGGGGAGCAGAGCCGCCGCGCCGCGCCGGTGAGGCCGAAGGAACCGCGACCGGAGCAGGCCTCGGTAGAGGTTCATTTCGCCGTCGGGCCATGCCAGTCGAGGAAGAGTCGTGGACTTAGAATACGGCAGTCCAGAAGGGGCGCCCAGACAACCGGCAGCCGACGCTCTAGGAGGCGGGATACCCACGGGTCCTGTGGCGGCTCAACTGGCCGGCCATAATGGTCGTCCGTTTACCAAAAAAACTGGGGGGTTGAAACCCCCCCTTACCAGCTCATAGGGAGGACCCCATATGGTATACCTTTTCGGAGACAAGGGGGCAACACCCCCCTTCCCACCCCGCTCGGCCTCGAGCAGAACCGCGGGCCGGGCCGGGCCGGAACCAGAGTCGGGTCGACCCGGTTCGGACCCACCCATGGGGTTTCGAGTCAGACTGAGCCCTAACTATAAGGAATCATCCTTAAACATTACTTAATCTTGAGTTATTACAAGATCACAAATTGAGGCTCTTTCAGGTTTAGTGTTTTAGAGAATTAGATCATAAATCAATCATTACATTCCTCATTTTAACAAAGTGGTTACATAAAAGATAGTATTCATTTTCTTCCCATCAACCGAAACATATTTAAAACAAAACATTGATTCTTTCATGAAACATCCATGAACCTATAATCATATCATATACCTTTCCCTTGACCTGTGAAAAACATTTCAAAAACTTCGGATGAGCATAAAAAGCTATGTATGGGATACAAAAGTACGAAATGAAAACATTATTCCATGTAAGAAATCATACATTACTCATAAAACATAAGCATTTTAACATACCTCATAAAATGATGAATAAATCATAGAAATCATAAGACTTAATTGTAACTTGAGGCTTTCATAAAATTCTTACATAGGGAGTAACCCTCATGGTTACATTTGGAATACCCATCACAGTATATTTCCTAAATCTCTTCTGAAAAAACCGTAACGTTTAACCCCTTCGTGTTACCCAATTCATTGGAGAGCTATATCGGGCTCACTCGCCTTTATTTTATCACGGAACCACCCGCCTTCATAACAATGCCCAAGAACCATAACATAGTCGTATCACATAAAACACACATAAAGGAAACATAACATTTTAACTTTTTAATCACAATATATCAATACAAAACATTGATATAACAACATTATGAAAACCATTTTCCATACCAAAATAAACTAAAAGTAAAACATGGTATTTATTTTTCTTATTTTTTAAAAAATGTTATGGCTTGTAGAGGAAGCTGAAGATCAAATAATGGTCACGGAGGTGGAGAAGCCATTGTCACCGCATATGTACGGAAAAAAAACATTCCCTTTTGTCATTTAGTAAATGCTTCGTATAAAAAGAGTCCTTTTGATTAAACGTAAAATTCAATGGGGTTTATACACCGTATAAAAGAATGTTGTGTATAAAACATAATATGCCTCAATGAAAGGAGATTGCGACAAAGTCCCATACCTCAGGACTGTCTTGACTCGATCATTCTTTGACCTCCTAAATAATAAATTTGAGTTAATTTCTGTATTCATGATAACCTTTTTCATGTTCACTAATCCTTTTATATCATGTATTACTAGGTCATGAACACTATGTAATTATTTAAGTTAATAATGGTTGTTTTTTGATCATTGGTACTTGAGTCAAAAATAAACTCTTTATAATTACAAGTTGTTAATGTGGTAAAAAATCCATTATATCCAGAATTATATTCATGATTTAGATATAATATATATAATATATATCCATTATATTCATGCATTTATAATATTACATAACATTTATAGGTTAGATATGAAATGCATCGTTCATGGACATGGTAAGTCGTACGTACGAATGAACGGCAGTTTCATTTCTATTTCGTATTTAATGGAATGAAATCATAATGATATAAAGGTATATTATAATTCTAGTATTATATCATATATAATATCATTAATTTAATCCTTTATATGTCCCACATATGGCATGAACGATTCAAATCACTTTGAGGGGGCGGTAGTCCGCATTTCCTAAAATGAAGATTTTGGGTATACCCAAAATGGAAGCCATAAAGGTATGCCATAAATGAAAAATTAATAAGCATAAGGAAAACATAAACATATTATATATCATATATAAATATAGTGACATCTTAATGGCCACCTTTCATGGTGTTATAAGAATATTGAACAATCATCATTTTGTGAGGCCGAAATTCGCCATCCACGGAAACAGTATGTTCGTCAACCATTAGATGTAGGTGTGTGTAAATGTAGCTCGAATAATCGTTATAAAAAATTCCTTGTTTATTTAACATACTGGTGTTGTTAAAAACTAAATGAATAAAAAGATTTTAGGTGGTTGTAGAAGCAATCTAAAACAAAAGAACCCAAGTGAAGAAATTTCCATTAAATTGGGTAACACCCTTTAGATTGAACCAAAAGGGTT
The DNA here is from genome assembly GCA_963277665.1 of Viscum album. NCBI lineage: Eukaryota > Viridiplantae > Streptophyta > Magnoliopsida > Santalales > Viscaceae > Viscum > Viscum album. The sequence continues at coordinate 1,317,512,324 of OY728152.1, read as the reverse complement.
TCTTGAAGAGATTACAGACTATAGTAAGGCTTATTGGATGAGGATATGGATGTGGAGAGAAAAAATGAGTAGTGTGTGGACGAGCCAAAGTCTTGAGAAGTGTGGGTAAGGAGGTAGAGGTGGGGGCCTTTTATAATAGGAGAGGAGGGGCACTCTTGGAAAGGTATAAAATGTTACTTTATTTTCTAATGGTTTTATGATTTTAAAGGCACCACATTGATGTATTTCGAAGATAAGGTGATAAGGGTTAGAAATATACTCATCAAATAAAGTCTTTGACAAGTTTATGTCTTATATTTTACATTATCTTTTCATTTTATTGAAATTGTTCATTAATGAGGTAATTGCGACATCACCATTATATCAATAATAATTTAATTTATTTAATGTCTAAAAATTATAAAAAAATACTATGATGTAGGAAATAATTTTATATTTCCAATTAATGTTTATATTCCAAGAGATCCTTTATGTAGATAAAATTAAAAATGTCTTACTCAGGTGATACATTCTTTGTTATATTTAACTTTCTTTAAAAATAAAAAAAATAAAAAGTCATTATCACACAAAAGTGATTCCATGGGGTCCCCAAGTTTGGAACAAGGTATCCCATGGTCGGCCATGACACAAAATGATGTTTTAGGACACATTATGGTTTCATTTTTTATTATTATGACATTATTTTAATATCCTTAACTACCTGATTACTAATTAATCATGATAATTAACGATAATTACCGTTGTTACTATTCACAATGTCCAAAAACAAGAGTCTTGATTAAATAATTTGTACCTTATGATTCAATATATTTAATCTATTTTAAAAAAATTCCAAACACAGAAATTGCAATAATTAATTTAATAATAATTCCCATTGTCAAAAAAAATAGCAGGTTTTTTTTGAAACAATATCTATGAAAAGTTTGGCATTAGTTTATGCCCAATTCCAAAGTGAAATTAATTATAATGGCCACTATTGAATTAAATGGTAAAAATATATTCTAGTTACACTTTAAAGAAAATTAAAAAGATAATCTAACCATAAAATTAAATTAGATGAAAAAGATGTTTTGCTGTAAAATGCAGTATTTTTTCACTATTCATTAAAAAATAAACATTGTCAGAAAAATACCAAAAATTAACCCAAGGTAAATTTTAATGTCCCAATCATAAATAATATTATTATTTTGAAAAATAGAGCTTATAAAATTGTCAAAATATTGATTTTAAAATGGTTTTCCATTAAAAGAAAGTAAAACAATCTTTTAAAAATATTAGTGTATTCCATGCTTAATATTGGATTTATTATCATTTTAAGCCTCTAAAAGACTATATAATTCATATGTATATATAGATAAAAATATATATTATTCATTACATACTTGGGATGTTACATACTTCCTCCCTTTAGAAAATTGCATCGCCGCAATTTATTTACTTATCGAATAAGTGGGGGTATTTATCCCTCATTGCATTTTCAGATTCCCATGTTGCCTCTTCAATCATGTGGTTTTTCCACAAAACCTTTAACTGATGAATCACCTTATTCCTCTGCACTTATTCCCTGTGGTCAATAATCTAGACAGGTTGTTCCTCATAAGATAAATTTTCTTCAAGCTGAACTGCCACTAGTCTCAAAACATGAGATGGATCTGGCATGTACTTCCTTAGCATTGAAACATGAAAAACATTGTGTACCTGAGATAAACTCGGAGGTAAATCCACTTGGTATGAAATTGATCCAACTCTCTCTGGAATTTTATATGGTCCAATGAACCTTGTACTTAGCTTTCCTTTCTTACCAAATCACATCAATCATTTCCATGGTGAAACATTGAGAAAAACATGATCACCTACCTTAAAAGAGAGATCCTTCCTCCAGTTGTCCGCATATTCTTCGGCCTACTCTAAGACGTTCTCATGTGTTTCTGTATCAGCTGAAATTTTTCTGCCAACTCTTCTACCAATTCTTGTCCCATCGACTTCCTTTCACCCACTTCATCCCAGAAAGCTGGAGTTCGACACCACTTCCCATATAATGCCTCAAATGGTGCCATCTGTATACTGGAATGAAATTTTTTATTATAAGAGAACTCAACCAATGAAAGATGTTAGTCCCAACTTCCCTGATAATCCATCGAACAAGAATGTAGCATATCCTCCAATGTCTGAATTTTTTTTTCTGACTGCCCATCTGATTGAGGATGAAAAGCTGTACTAAAATATAATTCAGTACCCAACGACTTCGAAAAGCCTTTCAAAAAGATATAAGTAAACCTGGGATCATGATCGGATACAATAGAGAGAGTAAATCCATGTAACCTGACTATCTCTTTATGATACAAATGGGATAGTTGATTTTGGGAAAAATTATCTCGTATAGTATGGAAATGAGCGGATTTAGTCATGCGATCAACAATAACCTAGATTGCATTATTACCCTGAGTTGTATTTGGAAATCCCACAATGAAGTCCATGGATATATTCTCCCATTTCTACTATGGTACTAGTAAAGGCTGAAGCATCCCTTTTCGGTAACTGCTGCTTCGCTTTTACCTTTTTACAAGTCAAACACTTCATAGTAAAATTATCAATATCCATTTTCATTCCGTCCCACCAGTAATACTCCTGAAGATCTCTATACATATTAGTACTTCCTAGATGAATGGAAAACCGATAACTATGAGATTCACATAACAACTGTCTCTTCAACTGTGAATCACAAGGCACACACAATATCTTCTCAAATCTCAAAACACAATCATTATCAATGTTTAATTCAGGAATCATACCCTTCAGAACCAGCTCTACCTTTTTCTGCAACTCACTATCTTGCTTCTATTCTTTCTTAATTCTGTTTGATAGATATGATCTCACTGATACCTGAAACAAAACCGATGGACATCCTGAAACAACAACTTCTATGCCAAATTTCATCAAATCCTTAACCAAAGGATCACGTTACGAACACAACATTTTAAATGAAGCATTTATTTTTTGACTCAAAGATTCCGCCACTTTATTTTCATTTCCCAGATGGTAATGAATTGTAAAATCATAATCCTTGATTAATTATATCCATCTCGTCTATCTCAGGTTCAAATTTTTCTGAGTGAATATATATTTTAAAATTTTTTAATCGGTATATATTTCACACTTTACTCCATAAAATGATGCCTCCAAATTTTTAACATTAAAACAACAGCAGGTAATTCCAAATCATGTGTAGGGTATTTTACCTCATGAGTTTTAAACTAACGTGAAGAATAATAAATTACCTGATCATTCTCCATTAGGATGAATACAAGTCCTTTAAATGAAGAATCACTATAGATAAAAAACTCACCATTCCTGGAAGGTAGTGCCAAAACTGGATCATTCACCAATCTTCTTTTCAATTCATGAAAACAATCATCACATTATTTTTTCTAGATAATCATTACACCCTTCCGAGTTAGCTTTTTCATTGGACTAGATAACTGTGAAAAATTTCTAACAATATTTTCGTAATAGCCTGCAAAACCAAGGAGGCTATGAATATTAGTTACATTTGTGGGTCTTTGCCATTGTTCAACAACCTTTGTTTTTGCAGGATCAACAGTTATCCCATCATTAGGAAAAATATATCCAAGGAAAGAGATTTGTTGCAACCAAAACTCACACTTGGTGAATTTCACATACAATTTCTTTTTTTATGGTTTTTAAAATAACCCTTAATTGTCTTTCATGCTCATCATTACTTTTAGAAAAAACCAAAATAACAACAATGAAAACAACCACAATCTTATCCAAGAACTCATGGAAAATACTATTCATAAGGTCCATGAATACAGTGGGTGAATTGGTTTTCCAAAACGACATTACAAAAAATTCATAATGGCCATATCTTGTACGAAATGTGGTCTTTGGAAAATCATCTTCATTTACCTTCAAACAATGCTACACCGATCTCAGGTCAATCTTTGAAAAATAATGAGCTACCTGGAGCTGATCAAACAAATCATCGATATGAGGAAAAGGATATTTGTTCTTAATAGTGATGTTATTCAAGGCTCTATAATCAATGAAAAGTCTCATAGAACCATCTTTATTTTTAACAAATAAAACAGGAGCACCCCATGGTGATGTACTAGTTCAAATGAAACCTTTTTCTCTAATAAATCTTTCAATTTCTCCTTCAACTATAAAAGTACAATTTGATCCATTTGATAAGGGGGTTTTGAAATTGACTTAGCATTATGAACTAAGTCAACAGAAAACTCAACAACCCAATCTTGTATTATTCCAGTAAACTCATCAGGAAAAACATCAGGATACTCATTTACCACTGGCACATCATTAATATGAATAGTTTCCTTGTTTTCAACAATATGTGCAAGGTAACATTCATTTCCATCTTTTACAAGTTTCTCGACCACTTGACATGTTATCAAAAGTAAGGGGTTAATTCTTGTACACAAACTGAAAGTATTTCTAAAACGAAACTTCATTATCTCTATAGTTAATCATAGCATGGTAAATAGAGAGCCAATCCATACCCAGGATAACATAATACTCTACAAGAGGTAAATAAATAAGGTTTGAAAGTATGTTCTTTCCACGGATAAGGATAGGATGATTCTTATAAATTATTTTTGCCTCAACATTTCAACTAGGTGATTTTACCACAATTTCAAGATTCATTTCATGAGATGGTATTCCCATTTTACTAGAAATGATTTTAGTGGTGAAAGAATGTGTAGACCCTGAATCAAACAACACATTGGAATAATCTTAAAAAACAAACAAATTACCTGATACCACTTCATTTGATAGCCCAACATCTGCTGAAGTAGTTGACATGGATTTCACCACCCCTTTTTTCTTGTAGTCTAACTGCTTTCTATAACTCAATCTCTTTGTCAGAAACTCGTTTTCATAGTGACCCATCTCATTGCACTTAAGACATTTCACTAACTATAAATCAAAATTGGTATTACCATAACCCTGATCTTTTTCAGTGCAATAATGAGCCTTATGTCTCATCTTACCACATCATTAGCACTTTATATAATTTAGAAGACATTACCCATCATGACTTTTACCATATCTATCACAAACTGGAGACTTAGTTTTCGTACCATCAGACCTTTTTGATGAATTATTCCCATTCTCCTGCAACCTCGGTCTCTTCATCTGCTAGTTGTTATAGAACATTTGATCATCGGAAACTGCATTCCCACCTTCTCAGCACATTGAACAAGTTTTTCATAACTTTTGAACTCATGAGACGCCAATTCCCTTTGAAATTTTTTCTTTAATGCTGAGTAAAAACGATTGATTTTACTATCAAGGTCTCGGATAAAATTTGGAGCATACCTTGCCAAATGAGTGAACCTTAATTCATAAGCAGCGACTGAGTCATCCAATTGCTCAATTCCAAGAATTGATTTTCCATCCTATGTCTAACAGACTTAGGAAAATACTTCTCAAGAAACTTACCTCTGATAACAACTATAAGGCCCAGGACGTAAACATTACTTAATCTTGAGTTATTACAAGATCACACATTGATGATCTGTTTTGGTTTAGAGTTTTAGAGAATTATATCATAAATCATGCATTTCATTCCACATTTAAACAAAGTGTTTACATAAAATATAGTCTTCATTTCTTTCCCTTAAACATAAACATATTTAAAACAAAACATGGATTCTTTAATGACACTTCCTTGAACTTATCATCACATCACATTCCTTTCCCTTGAATTGTGAAAAAGATTTTAAAAACATGGGATGAGCATAAAAAGATCAGTAAGGGATATAAAAGTACGAAATGAAAACACTAGTCCATGTATGAAATCATACTTTACTCATAAATCTTAAGAATTATATCATAACTCATAAAATCATGAATAAATCATAGAAATCATAAGACAAAAAAGTAACTTGAGGCATTCATAACATTCTTACGTAGGGAGTAACCCTCATGGTTACGTTTGGAATACCCATCACAGTATATTCCCTAAATCTCTTCCAAGAAACCTTAACGTTTAACCCCTTCGCGTTACCCAATTCATTGAGGTGCTATATCGGTCTCACCCGCCCTTATTTTATCACGGAATCAAACATCTTCATAACAATGCCCATGAACCATAACATAATCGTATCACATAAAACATGCATAAAGGAAACATAACATTTCCAAATTTCAATCACAAGATATCAATACAACACATTGATATAAAAACATTATGAAAACAATTTTCAATACCAAAATAAACGAAAAGTAAAACATGGTATTTATTTTTCATTTTTTTTTAAAAAATTTATGCCTTGTAGAAGAAGTCGAATCTCAAATAATGGTCACAGTGGCAGAGAAGTCATTTTCACCGCATACGTATGACAAAAAAAACATTCCCTTTTGTCGTTTAGTAAACGCTTCGTATAAAAAGATTCCTTTTGATTAAACGTAAAATTCAAAGGGTTTTATACACCATATAAAAGAAAGTTGTGTATAAAACATAATATGCCTCAATGAATGGTGATTGCGACGAAGTCCCATACCTCTGGTCCGACATGACTCGATCGTTCTTTAAACTCCTGAATAATAAACATGAGTTAATTTATACTATCATGAGAACCTTTTTCAGGTTCATTATTCATTTTATAAATCTTATTACCATTTCATGAACACTATGTAATTATTTAAGTTAATAATGGTCGTTCTGTTGATCATTGGTACTTGAGTCAAAAATAAACTCTTTATAACTAAAAGTTGTTCATGTGGTAAAATATCCTTATATACAGAATTAAATTCATAATTTAGATATCATATATATAATATGTATCCAGTATATGCATGAATTCATAATATTACATAACATTTATAGGTAATAAATGAAATGCACCGTTCATGGAGACGGTAAGCCGTACGTTCGAATGAAGGTTATTTTCATTTCTATTTCGTATTTAATGGAATAAAATAATAATTATATAAAGGTATATTATAATTCCAGTATAATATAATATATAATATCATTAATTCCATCCTTTATACGTCCCACGTATGGCATTAACGAATCAAATCACTTTGAGGGGGCGGTAGTCCGCACTTCCGAAAATGAAAATATCGTGTATACCCATAATGGAAGCCATAACGGTATGCCATAAATTAAAAATAAATAAGGTAAAGGAAAAAATAAACATATTATATATCATATATAAATATAGTGACATCTTAATGGCCACCATTGAATGTGTTATATGAATATTGAACAATCATCATTTCGTGAGGCAGAAATTTACCATCCACGGAAACAGTATGTTCTTTAACCATTAGATGTAGGTGTGTATAAATGTAGCTCTAATAATTCATATAAAAACATCATATTATATTGAAAATACTGGTTTTGTTACAAAAGATATGAATAAAGGGAGTTTAGGGGGATGGTGAAGCAAAATAAACAAAAAAACAGAAGTGAAGACATTACCTTTAAATCGGGTAACTCCCTTTGGTTTGAACCAAAAGGGTTTCTTGAAGAGATTCCTCCCTAAGTTAAGGCATCTAGGATGAGGAGATATATGTGTATAGGCAAAATGAGCTGATATTTGCTGAGCCAAATGCTTGAGAAGTGTGGGTAAGGAAGTATAGGTGGGTGGCTTTTATAAGAGGAGAGGAGGGGAACTCTTTGAAAGGTATAAAATGTTACATTATTTTCAGACGAGTTTTAGATTTTAATGGTACCAAATTGATGTATTTCTAGGATAAAGTTATAAGGGTTTGAAATATACTCATCCAATAGGTATTTGACAAGTGTATGTCTTAGATATTACATTATCATTTCATTTTATTTAAATCGTTCATTAATGAGGTAATCACTGTATCACCATGATGTCATAAATAATTTAATTTATTTAAGGTCTAAAAATTAGAAAAAAAATACTATAATGTAGGAAATCAGTTTAGATTTCCAATCACTATTTATAGTCTAGGAGATCATTTATGTAGGCAAAATTAAAAAAGTTTTACTCAGTTGATACATTCTTTATTTTATATAACTTACTTTAAAAATAAAATGATAAAAAGTCATTACCAAACAAAAGTGATTCCATGTGGTCCCCAAGTTTCGCACGAGGCATCCCATTATAGGCCATTAAACAAAAATTAGTATTAGGACACAATTTGGATTCATTTTTTATTATTTTGATATTATTTTATTATCCTTAACTACCCGATTACCAATTAATCAAGATAATTAACTATAATCACCGTCGTTACTATTCATAAAGTCCAAAAAACAACAGAGTCTTGATTACATAATTTGTACCTTCTGATTCCAAATATATTATCAATTTTACTAAATTCCTAACATAGTAATTGAAAAAATTAATTTAATAATAAATCTCATTGTCAAAACAAATAACGGGTTTTTATGAAACAATATCTATAAAAATTTTGGTATTAGTTTATGCCCAATTCCAAAGTGAAATAAATTATAATGACCACTATTGGATTAAATGGTAAAAATATATTCTAATTACACTTTAAAACAAATAAAATAGATAATCTAACCGTATAATTAAATTAGATGAAAAAGCAGTGTTGATGTAAAATGCAGTATTTTTTCATTATTCATTAAAAAATGAAAATTGTCAGAAAAATACCAAAAATTAACCCAAGGTAAATTTCATTGTCCCAATCATAAATAATATGTTTATTTTGACAGATAGAGCTTATAAAATTGTCAAAATTTTGATTTTAAAAATGTTTTTCCATAAAAGGCAGTAAATCAATCTTTTAAAAATATTAGTGTATTCCATGATTAAGATTGGATTTATTCTCATTTTATGCCTCTAAAACACTATATAATTCATAAATAGACATAGATAAAAATATATATTATTCATTTCTTACTTGGGATGTTACACTAACCCCCTAGTTTCGTACCAGGATCGTTAAAATGCCCATATCATGGGCTACAGACCTCTGATCAATGCACCTTCAATTGCATTGGGATACTCGGATCAAGACAACAATTTAGTTATATTACACTATAGATTTAGATAATGTTTGTTAATGGCTGGGTTGGTTTGAACCCGAAACCAACCAGGCCATCGAAATGGAAACGTTTATAACTTAATGATCGGACGTCTGAATGACGTTTCATCGATCACATTGAGTTCCTTTTAGTGAGATGGTTCTTTTTTATTACTCCTCTTGAGGTTTGGACAAAGCTGGAGAACGGTCAGGGTGGTTTTCACTTAAAAACCAACCAGGTCCCTTGGACGAAAATCCAATAACTCTCAGAACAGGCGTCCGATTGACACTCCATCAATTGCATTGATTTCCTATTGAAGAGTCGGAACATTATGATACATCGAATCCATACTTCGTGATAGTTGATGTATCAAACCCTTATCTTATAGATCGGACCCCCCGGAATCGATCATACTATGTGGGGGAACACTAGAGCTGGTTGCGACTGCGACGACGATGATGATTATACTTGGATCCTACGTTGGTTCGGCCGTAAGGATGATTGTACTTGGATCCTATGTAGGATCGACAACGAGGATGACTGTACTAGGATCCTCCTAGGGTTCAGCAGCGATTACGACTGTACTTGGATCTTACGTTGGTTCGGCAGTGATGGTTATTGTATATGGATCCTATGGGGGTTCGGTAGCGACGACTTTTGTACTTGGATCCTACATGGGTTCGGCAGAGGAGATGATTCAGAGGCAACATCTAATCATCTCAACCCCTCTTCATGAGTTGTATACCAGTGTGAGCTATGTATTGACTTTCAATCATTATCTTATATTTTAATGTCTTACTTTCCTGTGTGGACTCAGTTGTGCTTTCCTATGTGGACTGGGTTGTACTTGGGCTCGTGAGTTAGAGCCGAACTGGAAATGATGACTTAGGTATATATATGGGCATATACCTAAGTAGAGTTGGTTGATTCTTCATGTTTCTATTCTTTTTTTGGTTTATCCTTTGTGAATTCTTGGAGACCTTCGGGGGTCTCAGGGTCACTACGGAGTATCGTATACTCACCCCTACACGGGCCATTCCCACACTACGTTGTGATGGTTGAAGACGACAGACAAGGCTGATCGTGGTTGAGGCTTATAGAGTGTGATGGTACCCAGAGTTGGACTATAAGCTAGGACATACACTGTGTGGACAGCCAGACCCGAGGAGCTGTAGTGACCATCTGTACCCACCCTTCAGGTGGGATAACAGGAGGATGACTCGGTGGTTTCTGATTTAATTTACTGCTGTTGTACATTCTTTTCAGTTGTATTGTACATTCAATTGGTTTTGTATTCTGGCCCATTTACTTTTCAGCAATTACTTTTGTACTCCGTTTTCACAGTGTTTACTTCATCTTTCATACTCAGTTGTATTTCTTCACTTATATAAAGGAAATTCCATCACTTTTATTGGTATTTATACCTTTTGTGCTAGACGCTATCCCCTGGCCTATGGAAGGCGGTCTTGGGGTAGTCATGGCATGGGCCCTAAGGACGGGTCGTGACAAATTGGTATCATAGGTGACGATTCTACCGTAGAACATAGGACTTTGATAATTTTTTCTATGTAAAGAAATAGTATTAAGTGTATTGAGTGTGGTTATCAGTCCAGGGAGTCCAATGTTGATGCGGTGGCTGATGTATCCATAAACCAGGACCCTAAATTATGATTTCTGACTCAATGCACGAAAACACTGATTTCATGTGTGTTTCAAATGATTTCATTGTGATTACTTTATATCAGATCACCAGTTATACTTTATTATCCATGGAACACCTGTTTCTTTTTAGGATGGCCCCACGATGGCAGCCATCTTGGGTTCCGAGCTTTGGAAGAGATGGCACCCCACCAAGAAATGAGGCCTCGGTGTAGGGCCCCATTATAGCGGAGGCACCCGCGGTACCTCTACCCGCCGAGCCACCGATGCCACCAGCCCCAGCAACTGAGAGTGCATGTCTCTTGAGTGTAATGAACGAGTTTCAGCATCAGAGGCCACCTAGGTTCCATGAAGAGAAAGACCCATAGACAGCCAAGGTTTGGCTGGAGGCTGTTGTTCAAATCATCAGTTTAGTAGGGATAGTAGTTGGCCTCATGGTTATCCTTGAGGAGAGTCACCTACATGAAGTAGTAGGTTGATGGTGGAGCCATATGCTCCAGGTGAACGATGTGGCATCATTACTTTGTCCAGACATTGATTGCCTCTTCTGCTCGGAGTTTGTTCCAGCCACCCTCTGTGTGGTGCGTATCCAAGAGTTACTATAGCTGCGGTAGTGCAGCATGTCAGTAGCCTAGAACTCGGCAAATTTATTGATCTCTCGCGCTACTCCACAGACATGGTACGAGACCCATTTTTCCAAGCCCAGACCATCGAGCAGGGACTGAGGCATGAGATCAGGGCTTTGATGATCTCCCTATGTATTCTGATGTAGTAAATAGTAGCGGAGCAAGCCCTTCTTGTGGAAAGATCTCTTGTTGAGCCAACACCAGCAGTGAGACCTACTGCTACTGCCGGGGCGGCACGTTGTGGCATCTTCTGCAGCCGGTAGTAGACAGATGTCGCAGTGGTCCAAGTAGACCAGACCATCAATTGTGCGACCAAAAGATATTGGTTCGGGGGTGCGAGGCCCACACAGTAGAGCCAGTCTTACGAGAGGAAAACAGTGCGACGCATGTGGATGGAAGGGCCATATGTCTCCTGACTGTCCGGCCCGCCATGAAGAGGAGCAGCAGACTGTTAAGGGACCACCCAGGCAGAGGCAGATGTATGACCATGGTAGTTTTTAGAGGATAGGCAGACGAGGTAGAGAAGCTGGCCGAGCAGCAGGTGGTGGACGATGCTTCGAGGCTCTACCACAACCACCACTAGGAGGTCCACCCCGACCACCGAGAGCAGGAAGTCAGAGGCTGGCTCAGCTTCAGGGAGTGGAGTCCTAGGACAATGGTGCCCATGAGATGATTCAAGGTAATATCTTTTTCTAATACACCATTTTTGTAGTTCTTATTGACCCAGGGGTGAGTGATTCATTCATTACCGATGCCCTTGTTCGGAGCTCGAAAATTCCTACATAGCCTTTGGCTCGATCCTTACTGATAGAGACTCCTACGGGAGGAGACTCAATGATTACGCACTGGGCCCGACATTGTGCGCGTACTCTAGGGGGTGAGAGATTCATCTGGGATCATCTTGTAGTGGCGTCGAGGCCTTACCATGTCATCTTGGGCATGGATTGGTTATCTACGGTCCATGTTCCGATTGAATGTATTAGGCACAAGGTGCAATGCGTCTGCACCGATTGGAGTAGGTTCACCTTCACTGGCGAGAAGGGAGCCTTTGCAGAAAATGATGGACTCATACAGAGGAGATGACAAATGATCACACATCAGTTGGCTAGTATTATCCTCGGATCAGTTGATGTGAGGAGTCCGTGTTTTCCTGTAGTGGTGGATCAGTATTCAACCATTTTTCCTGACGACATTCCAGGACTACCTCCCCACAGAGAGGTTGACTTCTATATTGACCTGTACCCCAGGACAACCCCGATATATACTCTAGTATATCAGATGGCTCTTGATAAGCTTTGAGAGCTACAGGTACATCTGGAGGACTTTCAGAGCAAGGGATTCATCCAACCTAGTGTTTCACCCTGGGCTACCCCGATTTTGTTTGCCAAGAAGGCAGACAGAAGAATGGGACTATGTGTCGACTACCGTCGCCTAAACCAGGTGACCCTGAAGAACAAGTATCCACTTCTGATGATTGACGACCTCTTCGATCATCTCAATGGATCATGATGGTTATCAAAGATATTCCTCAAGTTAGGCTATCATTAGCTCTGAGTTCGAGACGAGGATGTGATGAAGACGGACTTCATGTATCAGTATGTCCATTATGAGTTATTGGTTGTGCCTTTCGGAATAAGAAATGCTCTGGCAGTGTTCATGAGTATCATGAATAGGATCTTCAAGACATACCTCGATCTATTTGTCGTAGTCTTCATCAACGACATATTAATTTACTAGACTACTGAGAAGAAGCATGCCTACCACTTCCGGGTTGTACTGGATACACTCCGAGAGCACCAGCTTTATGGTAAGCTCTCGAAGTGTCAGTTCTGGATTCGAGAGGTCCACTTCATGGGGATTGTCATCTCTAAGGCGGGTGTTGTGGTGGATCCTTCAAAGATCAAGGAAGTTCTATCTTGGGAGCCACCAAGGAGTGTAATAGAGTTGCTGAGTTTCCTAGGTCTGGCTGAGTAATATTTTAGATTTGATATAGACATCCCCTGAGTTGTAGCACCACTTTCAACTTTGACAAAGAGGGGGAAACCCTTCATGTGGTCAGATAGATTCCAACTGATCTTCCAGGAGCTGAGACTGAGATTGACCAGTTCACCCATCTTGAGGGTACCAGAGGAGGGAGTAGTGTAAGTAGTTTACAAAAATGCATCATGGACTGGACTTGGGAGTTCCCTGATGCCGGAGTGGGAAATGATCTCCTATGCATCACGAAAGTTGAGGAAGCATGAGAAGAACTACGCTAGCCATGACCTGGAGTTAGTAGTAGTGGAATTCGCCTTGATGATTTGGCGGCACTACCTGATGGGTGAGCACTTTATAGTTTACTATGACCACCAGATTCTCATGTAAATTTCTCACGAAAGGACCTGAATCTGAGATAGCGGCGATGGATCGAGTTCCTCTAGGTCTATGACTATGAGATAGTCTATACTCATGGGCAGGGGAACATAGAAGCCGATGCTCTCAGTAGGAGGTCGGGCATCCAGCTACATGGATAGGCGACAGAGCGGCTAGCCGCGTTGCAGATATCCTTCATGGATAGAGATGGGTCAGACATTCTACATTCGCTCACAATCACTCCTCCACTACATCAGCGGGTCACAGAGGTACAACATAGGGACATTGACTGTGATACGCGACATGCACAGATATCCTCAGGATAGGAATTTGAAGGATTTTTTGTAGGAGGAGTGCACTTCATCTTTTTTAGGGGATGTACAATGGTACAAGCTGGATTATAGGGGGAGGTGGTGAGGGAGTTTCACACTTCCCCTATAGAGGTACATCTAGGAGTAGAGAAGATTTACTAGGACCTAAAATGACAACACATGAGGCCAAGTATGAAGAAGGTTGTGGTAGAGTTTGTTTCATGATGCCTTACCTGCCCGCAGGTGAAGGCGGAGCACCGGGTACCTGTAGGCTTGGTACAACCCTTAGAGGTCCCGGGGTGGATGTGGGAAGAGATATCTATGGATTTCATGACAGGGCGTCCACGTATGTCCAGAGGACACGACTCCATCTGGGTGATCGTAGACCGACTCCACAAGTCGCACCACTTCTTACCTATCAGGGAGCAGGGCTCAGTGGAGATCATGGGACGCCCCTACATTCTGGAGATTATACGGCTTCATGGTGTACCATCGTCTATAATCTCTGATAGAGACGCTCGCTTTACTTCCCGGCTTTAGAAGGGGTTGTAGAAGGTAGTTGGGGCGTAGCTATGACTACGAACCGTCTTTCACCCTTAGATAGATGGCCAGACGGAGAGGACCTTCAGAATCTCAAGGACATGCACTGTGCATGTGTCCTCGACTTTGGTCGCAGTTGGGAGGATCACCTACCTTTGGTGGAGATTGCGTACAACAATAGTTACCACTCCACCATCGGGATGGCACCATATGAGGGATTGCACGACAAAACTTGAAGATCACCTGTTTTCTGGATAGACCTAGTGGTGTTATCACTTGTAGGACCAGAGATGGTCCAGGCCAAGACGGAGAAGGTACAAATATTACAGGAGCAGATGAGGACTGCCTAGAGCTAACAGAAGTCATATGCTGACAAGAGGTGCAGACAACTATTGTTCAAGGATGGTGACCACGTTTTCATATGGGTCTCACCTCGACGTGGATTATACAGATTTGGTTGAGGTGGCAAGTTATCTTCCCATTTCAATGGACCATTCCTGGTTTTCAGCAGGATAGGCGTGGTGGCTTATCACTTGGCTCGTCCACATAATTTCCACCGGGTGCCTGACATCTTCCACATATCTCATCTAAGGAGATACGTGCACGACCCGACGCATATCAATGATCATGGGGAGATGGATATTGATGATGGTGCGACATTTGGGGAGGTCTCAGTGGAGATCGAGGAACAACAGTAGTGGTTCTTACGTGAACGGTCTATTCCTCTAGTATGCATCAGGTGGAAGCACGAGAACCTCTATGAGTGACATGGGAGCGGGAGGCATATATGCATGCACAATACCCTCACATGTTTCCCTAGATTACGATGTAGCTTTACAAGGACGTAAAGTCCAAAGGTGGGAGTAATGTGAAGACACAAAAATTTGAAGGAAATTTTTTTATTAAATCCTTTGGGATTTTACGAGTATGTTGTTTCTAACGGTACCTGAATCTGAGGCTCGGTGTACCCGGAATCAGTTTCCATAGTTTAGCTTGGGTACGTTCATTGAACGAATGAGGGGGATTTTCATTCTTTTGAACTGGTGCACAGAATTGAAATCCGAGGGCACCTATGGAACCACATCACCGGTAATTTCTTAAGAGGATTTTTACTGAAGATGCCTCTGTTCGGGAGGAGTTGTTAGAAAATGTAAATTAAATGAAAAGTAAAATAAAATTTTGTTACACTTTATTTCTTTTCATAAAGTGGTTTTAATCAATATGTGGAAGTTGGGGTGTGACCCACAAGTTTCAAACTACTCATGATAGGATATTTGTGAGGTGGGGCCCACATGATCACCAACCATTAACTTTCTCAATCCCCTTAACTCTAACCTTTTAATCTTGTTAAGCCCCTTGTAATTATGTGGGAGACTTATCCTCTCCCCACCTTCCCCAAAATAAATCATGCCAACACACTTAATCAATTAAGAGATTTATGTGTTTGAATTTTAAAATTTCAATGCATGGAATGAATTAATAAAATAAGATGAGACTTATTTTATTTTGTGGGTTATCTTGTTGTGCTATGAATTTGGGAGGGAGCTCTATTCTCTTGAAGAACTTCATATACTTTGTTGAAGAACGCCAAGACTCGGACGAAGAACATCAACTCAGTGAACCCATATTCTACATCCTTTTCATCCGCTGTAGAATGGAAGGAAACAATGATGCCGGAATTCACCAATGACATAACACTTTGTTCTCACTGTGATAAAAAATAGGAGATGTCGCTTCCTCCTCGGATGCTCTCCGTCGACATCTACGAAACCTCACCACGTGGCTCCATCAACCGCAACACCGAAGTTTGTCATATTTTGTTGAGGTAGGGGTTATTTTTTTAATGATTAATTTAACGTTATTTGTTTATTAATATGTCGGGATGTTACCAACATAACGTGAGGATATTTGGCCGCACAAAAATGTCTAATTTCTCCACCCTGCTTTCTCGTTGAACAATGATGAAGAGTTGTGGTGAAGGAGGCATGGTACCATTGCACCACATGGGAATAAAGGGAACCGTGGACGGAGCGGGCCACGACGTTGGTGCGCAGTGTCGTCCTGCCGCGCCATTGAGGCCGATGGAACTGCGGCCGGAGCAGGCCGCAGAAGAGGATCATGACACCGTCACGCCTCGCCGGAGAAATCAAGGGAGGTTGTGGCCAGAGTGGGCTATTGTAGAGGGGAGCATCCCCATTCCGCCACGCCAATCGAGGAAGAGCCGCATCCTTAGGCCGCGGCGGTCCAGCATGGGCGGCCAGACACCCGGCCGCTGGCGCTCCAGGAGGCGGGACCCCCGCGTGTCCCGTGGCGGCTCAACCGGCCGGCCATAATGGCCGTCCGTTTTCTAGAAAAAAACAGCGGGGGTCCAATGCTCTCTCGGACACCTCATAGGGTGGACCCCATAGGGTCTACAGTTTCGGAGACAACGGGGTGGCGCCCCCCTTCGTACACTGCTCGGCCACGAGTCGAGCCGCGGACGACTTCTGAGTCGGGCCACAGGCCCTGCCCAGCCACAGGTCGGGCCACACAAAGGTGGACTGAGCCATGCCCAACCAGGCTGGACCCAGACCCGGGTCAGGTCTTCCCAGTTTGGGCAGACCCAGGGTGTATTGGGTCAGGTCGAACCTAGCACAAACCCCCTAGTTTTGGACCAAGATCGTTCAAATGCCCCTATCTTGGGCTACAGACATCTGATCGATGCACCGTCAGTTGAATTGGGATACATAGATCGAGACGGTATTTTGGGTATATTATAATCTAGATTTCGGTAAATTTTGTGTACAGATGGGTTGTTTCAAACCTGAAACCAACCGGGCCCTTAGATCGGAAACGCTTATAACTTAACGACCTGACGTCCAAATGACGTGTCATCGATCATGTTGAATTACTCATAGTTAGAAGTTTCTATTGGTATTATCCACTTGAGGATTGGATTCAGTTGGAGTACGGTCGGGTTGGTTTTAACTTAAAAACCAACAGGACCCATGGGACGAAAAAGCCAATAACTCTCAAACCGAACGTCTGATTGACACGCTATCCATCGCATTGAATTCATATTGAGGAGACAGAAGTTTGTGATACATCAACTCTGGACTTCGTGACAGTTTATGTATGGACCCATTGGCTCGTGGAGCAGACCCTCCTGGAATCAAGCATATTGTGTGCGGGAACCCTAGAGCTGGCTGTGACCACGATGACGATGACAACTGTACATGGATCCTACGTGGGTTCGGTAGCGAGGACGAATGTGCTTGGATCCTACATGGGTTTGACAGCGAGGAAGACTATACATGGATCATCCATGGGTTTGGTAGTGACAACGAATATACTTCGATCTTATGTGGGTTCGGCATAGGAGATGATTCTGAGGCTACATCTAATCTTCTCCACCCCTATTCATTAGTAGTATACCAGTGTGAGCTGAGTCTTGAATTTTAATCATTACCTACGATACGATTTTCTTGCTTTCCTATGTGGACTGAGTTGTGTTTTCCAATGTAGATTTGGTTATGTTTTCCTGTGTGTACTGGGTTGTACCTAGGCTCGTGAGTTGGAGCTGAACTAGAAATGATGACTTATGTATATGTATGAGCAGACACCTAAGTAGAGTTGGTTGATACTTCATGTTTGTATTCATCCATTGTGATTTATCCTTTGTGGATTTTGGAAGACCTTCAGGGGTCTTTGGGTCCCAACTGAGTATCGTATAATCACCCATGCACGGGCCATGCCCGCACTATGTTGTGTGGGTTGCAGACGACGAACAACGCTGATCATGGTTGAGGCCTGAAGAGCGAGATGGTACGAGGAGGTGGACTATCAGGCGAGACAAACAAGGAGTGGACGGCCGGACCTGAGGAGCTGAGGAGACCATCTGAACCAACCCATCAGGTGGGATTAAAAGAGGTTGACTGAGTGGTTGCTGATTTACATTACTGCTACTGTACTTTCTTTTCAGTTGTACAGATCTTTCTATTGGGTTTGTATTCTGTCCCATTTACTTTTCAGCACTTACTTTTGTACTCATTTTACGTAGTTTTTACTTCAGCATGCATACTCTGTTGTGTTTCTTTACTTATATAAAGGCAATGCCTTCCCTTTTTATCAGGATTTACACCTTTGGTGTTATTTTCCATCCAATGGCCTTTGGAAGGCGGTCTTTGGGTAATAATGGCACGGGCCCCGAGGATGGGTCATGATAGAATTATTTTAATTCATTTCATTATTCAATTCTAATATAAATAGTCGAATTTGGAGAATCTTCATTCCAAATTATAAGGATCATAATCTTTGTAAATTGAAAATGGACATCCATAAAATCAAATCCATTACATTTTAATGAAATAAGTGTTTTATAATTTATTTATTAATAGAAATCAAAAAACACAATTCATTAATTCTATGAAAAACATCCACCACATGAGAAATAAGAAATACATTATTATTGTAGATATTGAATGTAGAGATTCATGAAAAATAATTTCCATTTGTTCATAGTATGATACATACTACGTTGTCGCATCATTTTACCAGGCTATAATAATATGAATCATTATCTAAAAAATAAAATATTATTTCACAATAAAAATGTGTTTCACCCAACAGGGAATTAATATCTATTAAAAATTGAATAATCAAAAATTTTAATTCCTTATCCTAGAAAATTTGGGATTCCCCTATTCAAGGGATAGATACATCCATGTATAGGGTATGGTCCAAATTAAAATGTCCATGTCTCATTCCTAATACCCAAAAACTAATAAAAATGAAAAACATATCAGATACCTCTTGGAATCATCTCGTACTGAGCGAAACATAGTGGTTCCTAGAGATAGTGAGAACAGGACCTGATGCACATCTTTCTGAACATTAAAGGCTTTTGACTAAAAGTGGGGGCCTAATTTGTGTTTTATAGTTGATTATTACCTCATAGATCATTTTATGTATAGTTTCTATCAATACATACTGAATAGAATATGGTAAAATTATATATATAATATATTAGAAAAGAATTAATAATATTAGTAATAAACTATGAAATAAAATAAATGAAATGAGAAATGATTAATATAATAATCTATATTATATGATGTTCATGATGTCAAATGTATATAAATAATATGGGTTGTCGGAGATGGGGAAACAATCATATAATAAATTCCTGGAAAAAAATATAAAAAGCAATAACTATAAGAATCTCATGAACAATCTTAGTCCTCTTCCTTGTTCATCATCCTACTATTGTAAATAAATCAATCAATTGAAATAACACGCTTCCCTTTAACCATATTTTTTATTAAAAAATTTATATGGGTGATAGTGTGTGACATTAAACATCAATATATTAGAACCCATGGTGTCTTGGATAATAAATTTTAATTACTAAATAAACAATAGTTCCCCATAATGAGTAAATATAGTGAAATAAAAATATAAATAATTATCACCTTGGCCCAGGTTCATAAATGTACACATGCCTAATAATACCTACTTCAACCTAAGATGGATATCTAAAAGATGTACTTGTGTAATACAGATAATATATATCGGCTACAATACAAATGAATAAAAAACATTTAATGTATAACCCAACACACTTCTTTAGCTAGTAGGATAAATTTATATGTCATCAAATAAGCATTCCCAATATATAAATAGATAATATAACATGCGCAAAAGAAATCGATCCATCATGAAAATACATTAGCAGATTCTTATGATCATCCAAGGATATATAAATGTAATCCCAATTATTGATATGAAATTCGTCGATAGAACTAATACTTCTTATTCTCTCCAAGGAAATCCATATGGAATGCCTTGGATGACTCATGTTATGGTGAACTATGATTCCAAACCAATTATCACTCATAGGTGACTAATAAAACTTGCAGAATAGTTTAAATAACCTTCCAACTGTTTAGTAGTTAGTTACAACCACAGGTAACCAGTTTCAGTAATATTTATATGTAAACGACTCTGAGATCCCATCCCTGGAGATCCATTGTATTAATCCTGACACGACACATAGTAGCAACCTAGAACAGTGATTTGATCCATGGAATTCTCAATTTAGGACCCATGGTCTGTCCCACACCATAGTCGGTGATCCACATCATTAATGGCACATCACAGGAAATTCCATATATATATATATATACAAATTTCATCAATGGAATTTTGAAAACTCGTTTAAAAAATAGATCAAAATGATACTATTAAAACCATAAATCCTAGATACTATCCTCAATCACAAATGTAAGTTCAAGGTCCATGCATGATCTATAAGCAGTAATCAATGAGTGAATGTGATGAATTGAAATAATATTCCAATGTAACTTTCATAGATTACTTGTCTTTCAATGAAATATTGCATGAAGCAATGGATTTATGAAACAATCACACGAAATTAAATTAAATAAATATCTAATTCAATGTTTATTATCAATTATAAAAATATAATAATAAGGTGGGAGGAATGATGCTAGTTTTAATTTATCTTGGATATCCATATATTTAACTAAATTTGTAAATGATGAAATTTATTCAAAATGAATCTCAAACATGACACATAATAATTTTTAGAATTGGAAAATGGACATTAAAGTTGATCACATTTAAGGGTGTGGCCAACAATGAGTGATCAACCCACAGATGGGTTTCACCATATAGAGATGTCATATATGATAAGAGAAACCCTTTAATTTTATTTAACTAAAAAATATTTATCTTCCCTATAATTTTCCACTGAGTAGAAAACCATAACATTAGTTAAAATGTGACATATCATGTAGGAAATAACTGGACCACGTACCTCGATGTCTTAACATTACACCAATCCATTAATGAGGCAATATTATTCTTAGAATGGAAGAAATTGATGTATTGGCCAAACTAACTGAAAATAGGGTATATTCATCACACCAAAATAGCACAATAGATGGAGGATGAACCATTATGTTTAATAGTTATGATGGAAGAGAATCTCAATGGACATATGTTGCTTCAATCTATGAATTATTTGGATGACAAATGTAGGAGGTATCATTTAACATGTGGAGAGGGGAGGAGATTATCCATGTGTGGTGGGGGTGGTTTAATTCAAAAGTAAAATTATGTTATAAATATGAGAATGTATTAAAAAAATAAAGAGGATATTTTGGAGATTTCACGAAAAAACACAATCCTACTGGTTTGGCTAAAATTTCTCAACTATGGAAAAATATTTTACATAGTATTACTATAACGAATATAATTATATTGGAATCCATGTTTTGAGAAACCGTATTGAATTTAAAATTTTTCCCATGAAATCTAAATTCAGCTGGAATAACTATTTGATTCTCCACCCACTACAATATCATCATCATTATATAAATTTTTATTCAAGGAAATGATGACAACACAACAAAAGTACCTCCCTGCACCCCTATCACCCATCCCCCACCCCCATTAGGAGCTATGTCGGTCTCACATAGTAAAGACCAAGGGCATCCCCTCTGATCAAATTAAACCCCTCAGGTTTTAAGATAGACATTGATGAATGTATACATCCCCAAATCAATATATTTATTGAGAGGCTAGGTGATAAGCAATTTTGTTTCCCACACTCCATGTGTGAAACACTTTTGTGTTGCAGCCATGTAAATGCCAGGATTTTGTGAGGGGATAGGTGATCGACCAGGGGGAGAAACACTCGACCTGTAGGAATTTTTGCACCAACATTGAGTCGGTTTCTACTTCAAGGAAGACCAAATCCATCTAGTCACATAAGATGAGACCATATAGCATCACCAGGGCCTTCGCCTATAGAAATGTTCCTTGAACTAGGCTTATTGAGAACATTATGAGCACCAACCCACTAGCGTCACGCACATCCACTCCTCCCCGCATTAAAACCTTAACACATGATACATAAATATTGTCTTGTAACCATCTACTTGGAGGGTTCCAACTAACCCAGTTTCCCTTTGTTCCACTATACATGATCACTGAACAGGCCCTTACATGACACCAGATACGAGATGGGGCTTCCCTCAAGTTGTTGATAGTCATGGACAGGATTCCTGAATGGTATTTTGTCCAGACAATAGTACCACATGATGTCACACCCACCCTTCATGTCTCACCTTATTTCTCACCATTCAGATTAAATAACATCCTACATGCTACACCATAGTATGTCCCATTCTTTCATGGTCACATCCTCTGGAACTGTGGTAACAACTATCCAGAAAGTGGAGGCCATCTATGCTAGGATTGAAGACTGAAGGAATCCCCCAAAACAAGTCCACTCATTGTGTGCCTAGTTAATTTCAAAAAATAAAGGATTTTTACTCTCCTCCCTAAAGTTCAGGAAATACATAAATCATGACGCCATGATAACCCCACAGCTCTTGACTTTCTCATCATTCGTGACAACTTTGTTTTGAATTCATCATGTGAGAAATTTAAATTTGGTAGGTAAATATTTCACCCACAGAACCTTGTCCCAAGACTCCCCATTTTCATGAACATAGCCTCTAGAAATTCATTGGATGTCCTTTGACGTTATGGCCATGGAGGGGAATGTAGTGAAAAAGCATATATCCAGGTATGAACTCCGTTCGATGAGTATGACTATTTCTCATTTCTCCATATCCACAAAAACCATAAAAAAAGACGAGAAGTGTGTTTCTATTCTGAAGGTGATGTTGGTGGTTGGTAATCCAATAAAATATATTGTGGATACACTCCATTTCTGGTTAAAAAATGATAACTACCCTTCACCCATGATAAAACAAGCTTGTGGATGGATGGTGGAGATAATCAGGCTGATCAACGAGAAAATGGACAGAGCATGGCCTTCTGATGCTGACTAGCTCCTGAGTAAGTAGTTGTGGATGAAATTCTCCCATAGGGTTTATTTTCTCTATAACACCCCAATATAATCTAGTATGCATGTAATAAATGGTGTCCTCCAGCCTATGAACAATGATTCTACCTTCACAAACCAACCACAAAATCTATCTCCCAGATTCCAAGTTCCTTTTTCATATGGAGTTAGGGTATCTTATCAATATAGCAAGGATCCAATCTATGATATTAATAACACCTATTTTGAAATTAATATAAGATATAGGATGTACCAGAGCCACTAGGATAATACAATTCACTAGTGTGATCCATACTCTAGAAGGCAAGTAATTATTCTTCCAGTTGAACACTCAGCCGATTATTATGGTGAGAAAGTGGTTGATGTAATGCCACAAACCAAGTTACCCAGAGTTGGTGCATTATTACATAACATTGGAATGATCACAAGAAAGATCAAGTCTCTAAGTACCGATTAGTTTAGTAGCCTTGGAAACACTAGATACAATCATAAAGTTTTACATTACATAAAAAACATCTTGTCTTCATATCCCCTCATACTATCCCTGCACGTCATTGATAAATTACTTCTTCATAATCCTGGGAAAAATAAAACATTGAAAGGGGTGAGATCAGATGCTCAGAAAGGATAACATTATCAAAGAATCATTCATATATAAGAATAAACACTTAAGATAATTTATAATTAAAAAAAATCCTTTTAAAATTGAACTTCATCATAATATGGCAAAGATACAATGAAATAATGCCATTTTATTATTCACATGGTTATTCTACTTGTCGAACAATCACATGAAATATCAATAACCATATTCAAAATGATGGAATAAATAATGACAGACTATCATAACCACATAGCCAGGGCCTCGTTCCAAGACTACAAATAAGATTTTTCCAAGGCCTTGTTCCAAGACACTAGTTTGTCTCATGAGACCTACCAATTAATCGAGGATCTATAGCGGGCTCCACCCGCCACTTATTAAGTCCAATTCCTTCCTCATATGAAAAGGTTTAAACATAACATAAACATTTTTATTAAAACTAGCATAAGAAATGTCAATACTTTAACCACAAACCATGAATCGTATAAAAATAGCACATCCACAGTCAAACATAACTCATTCGATACAATATGGAAGATTGTATTGTATCACATTAACCTCAATGAAGAATAATGAAATATGTTTACATAGATGAAAATAATCATCAAAACTATTTGAGAGAAATATCCCCCTTTTTCTTGAAATCATTTAAAAGTCACTCTATTTGTCAAGAAGCCATTTAAAAATAGATTTTTGAATCAAAGTGTCTCATACCCCTTTGAATCTTTTAAAAGGAGTTTTAATTTTAAAAATTTAATTTACATATAAATAATTTCTTAAAACCATTTTTAAAACATGGACATTAATGAGCAAGATTTAGAAGAATAAGTCATTAAAACATTTAAAAATGGTATTTTAGTTAGAGTTTCTAACCAAAATAGAGACACTTGAATACCAATAATTGAGGTAATAAAAACATTTTAATATCATGAGAATAAAGTAATTCATGATATAATATGTCAAAGTACATTATATACACCACATAAAAGTGATTTGGTGTATAACAACAAAGAAGTCTCAATGGAATGTAAATTGAGATGAAATCTATCATAAAGGCTTTATCCTTAGATTAAGGATAAATCAACGACATAGTTATGTGTGAAAAATATAAATACACTAAATTTGATTGGATATTCAGTGAAAAACAATCAAATAACATTCACACATGATCTTGTAAAAACAACACCAATGAATTGGATGTTTGACTCAACAAATGGAGAATGAGTTAAAATTACTCTTATCAAATCCATATCAATGACTTGACAAATTAGCAATGGAGAGATTATGTGTATCAAATGTATATACACAGAAAAGGGGAGTGGAAATTATGACATAATCAAATGAGCAGTGATTCCACACATAATCCCGGAGTAAAATAATCAATGGAGTTTGTGTAAAGCCAAATAAATGGGAATTGAAGTTTCAAATTCCCTTATCGATTAGGTAACTTATGAAACATACACCCATGAAAGAATTATCATACAATTATGATGTAAATTCCCATAAATTAAAGTATAATACACAATGAATACAATTATGGTTAGTACACATACACCACATGCAATAAATAAGTGGTGAACAATGGAATTCTCACGAGATTAAGAGTGAGATAAGAACCCCCTTAATTTGTACTATTTACTTGGTCGACAGTAGGTTAACCTCATATATAATGGTGAAATAATTGTTATTTAAATATACAAGAATCATATGAATTTATATTATATCATATATGATATATTAACATTGATTTGTTAATAATATCTTAGAATTACCGTCATTTCGGGTGTTAACGTGTTCATTTTACATTATATTATTTATTATGTGAGCCATATTTGTTATTAATGGGATGTATATTATTCATATACATAATGATATTAAGTACTTAAATATTATTTTTAATCATCAAATGAGAATTATAATTGAATGGATACGATGGAGAATGAATCTCATCGCGTTCGTGGACACGGTAGTTCGTACGTACGCACGAGAGATAATATTATTATTTTGATATTAAAATAATATATAATTGGATGGTATATCATATATAAATAATCATTATCATGTTATATTTATTATTTACATGAGTTACACATCATTATTATACACATCCAAATAATAATATATTGAATAACAATTACACCACGACGTGGAGACGGTAAGCCGTTCGTACGCACGTACGGTGACATGTAATTCAATGGGAGGATAGAATACTGAATATGGTGGTACCATATATATAATAACATCACATAATATATATGATTATGGAGTTATTATTTTATAATTGTAATAAAAAATAATGATGAAGTGGAAGAAGGAAGGAACTTGAAAGGGGGTGGTGAAAACATTAACTCTTCTTCGGGTTCTTCCTATTGATTTGATCAATAGTTATTCTTAGGATGGATTTATGATCAAACTAAGGTATATATTTTGTATTGAGGGAAATTGAGAGAGTATTTGGGTAGGTTTTGGCTGAACCAAAAGGCTTTGATGGTGTGAAGAAATGAGAAGGAGGAGTGGCCTTTTATAAGAGGGGTGAGGGGCACCATTGGAAAAGCTATAAATATTAATTTATAATAAATTAATATTCGGTTTCTAATAGCTCAAAAGTTTATTATTTAAAGTTTAATGTGGGGATGGGTCTAAAACAACTCAAAAAATAGAATTTAGACAGGTTTGGGGCATTATATTAAACTTATCTTTAAGTATTAAATCTTAGTTAATTAGTTTCACTTTTACAATGTCTCTTTGTATTTTTATATTATATGGTTAATAAACATACCATATACATCCAAGAGACCGCCAAGTGGTCCATTAATGATACAATTATCATGATATAAGTCTCTTGGCCGATCCTTAGATTTTTAGGAATTTAATATCAATTAATAATATAATATTTGTTTTAAAAACGCTTTTATGTCAATTTTGACACTATTCAATAGTTGATTTTTGTGAAACACATAACAGAATGATAACTTAGAGAAACATTACTTAAATAAATCCTAATATGTCATATTATCCATGAAAATTAGTGTAATTCAATAAAAGTCCAAAATTATATTTATTTTGGTATTTATAATATCAATTATTTGAAATTTTCACTATTATGGTAATTACTCCATCACCATTGTGTCATACATAAATTAAATTATATAATGTTTAAAAATTTTAAATAAAATATAATTATGTAGGATATATTTTTATATTTCTAATAAATATTTATATTATAAAATCCAACATATATAACCCAATGAAACAATTGTTTTTCTAAAAGATATATGCTTGTGTCATTTTTGTTTTCATTTTAACTTAATTAAAATAAAGTGTCCCTATCACATACAAGTGGATCCATGGGGTATCAAAATCTTCCCAAAGATGGAAATGGTCTACCATGTATCAACCAATAGGTTTAAGACACATTTTAGGGTTATTTAGTATTATTATAATATTATTTTGTAACCCTTGTTTACTGGATTTACCCTTTAACCATGGTAAATAAAATATTTACCGAAGTAATTATCCAAAATGCCTAAAAATAAAAGTTACCTATTTAAAAATTTTGAACATCCTGATTACAAATATGGAATCCATTTTTCCAAATTCAAAACACAAAAGTGTCAGAAATTAATTTAACATTAATTCCTGTTGTTAAAACAAAAAACGTGTTTTTAAGAGATAATAACTATAAAATGATTGGCACTTGTTTATGTTTGGTTTTAATGTGAAATTATGTTCAATTACCCACATTGTATTACATGGTAAAAATATATTTTAAATAAAATTTAAAACCACTCAAATTCATAATTTATCACTATAAATTATTTTGAATAAAAAAAGTTGTTTTTAATTAAAATTTAGTAATTTTCACTATTCATCAAAATATAAAAGTTATCCGATAAGTACCAAAATTTCACCCAAGACTAATTTCATTATTCCGAATCCAAAAATGAAGTCTATTTCACCAAATTCAAAACATCAATGTTACATTTTAAAATTAATTCATGTTTTCAAAACCAAAAGGCGTATTTTTATGAAATAATAACTATCAAAAGATTGACACTTGTTTATGTCCAATTTCAAGGTGAAATTACATAAAATGACCATCATTGGAATAAATAGTAAAAATACAATCAATTTATACTTACAAACCATTAATATTTATAATTTAACAATATACATTATTTTGAATAAAAAGGTTGTTTTCAGTTAAAATTTAATAATTTTTCACTATTCACACAAATATGAAAGTTATCAGAAAGACACCAAAACATTATTGATACTAAATTATTATGTCCCAATTCTAAAGATGAATTTATTTTTGTAAAATTGAATATATAAAAGTTTCAAATATTGGTTTTAAAAAGTCTGCGCCATTAAAAGGCTGTAAAATTTCATTTTTTGAAAAAATACTTTTTTTATCTAAAAAAATGATATTTTTTGTAAATCATTCCATAGAAACTCATAATATGGATTAAAATTATAAGGATTATATAATATTTAAAATTTAGTTAATAATATTCATAACCTATTTTGAACGGCTAGTTTGGTAAGTTGTTGTATACTTGAACTCAGTGTTGCGTACAACACACGCTTTTGTATTATCCAAAGAGAAGTTTTCCGTGGAAGATTGGGGTGTTACATTAACCCCTCCTTCAATAAATTGCATCCTAGAAATTTTAAAAATTGGACTTGAGAATATAATGTAAAGT
This sequence comes from Viscum album, assembly GCA_963277665.1. Lineage (NCBI taxonomy): Eukaryota > Viridiplantae > Streptophyta > Magnoliopsida > Santalales > Viscaceae > Viscum > Viscum album. The sequence continues at coordinate 1,317,483,632 of OY728152.1, read as the reverse complement.
CCCACATCGGAAAAAGAGTCAATAAAACAATTACTTTAAAAGAAAGAAAAAGAGGTATAAAGGTCACCCAAGATAACTCATACTAGGATTCTAGGTAGGAAAACATAGATATGGATGATAAATTAAGTGTCATGTTCTGATTAAGAGGGATAGAAATCATGATCTGGAGAATGTTAATAATAGGAAAACAACAAATTTGTGATAGGACAAACGATTATTAATCTCCTAGTAGGAAAAGTAAACAGACAACATTTTTTTTGTTTTAAGTTACATTACATAAGGATGAGGAATTCATTTATGATATTGACTAAGAATATAAAGATATATACTTACTTTTTAAGTAGAGTTTCATTCATTAATAAATTTCCACCACAAATCAAATTTTTTTAAACGATGAGTATTCAGGAAGACTTGGTCACACTCGAAGAGCTAGAATAAACTTCTATAGATTCACATGATCCATGCAGGATAAACTATATATTTACATTGTCTTTGGAGATTAATAAAAACCAAAATGATTAGTACAAGATCTAATTATCCCCCAAAAGGATATTCCTTGAGTGTAATAAACACTAATCTTAATTTCTAAATTTAAACCAACAATACCCCAATGTTAAATAAATACCTTTCAATAACCAATTGTCCATAAAATCATTCAATATAATCCAAACTAATATTGAAACCCAAAACATAGAAGAATTTGATTATGTAGTCTCCCATGTTAAAGTGTATCTCAAAATTACATCAAATACTCATAAAGTCACATACTTAAAAGTAATTAACCTCATAAAATATTCTCTATTATAGGTTAATCGTTTCCTTAAATAACCCAAATCACTATAAATCCACAATAAAAACATAGATAAAAATCTACCATTACTTCACAAATGAAACCCCATAGTATTCTATATTCCATGGGCATATAGTGTTCCCAACAAAGCGAACATATTCGAAAAAAACATTTATCAATTAATCACCAAATCATTTTCCTATACCAAGGGTATTCATTTGATAAGAAATATGAACCAAAAGTATCTTATTATTGATCAATAAAATCATTTGACTGAAAATAATAAGTCACACTATCCAGGGACTTCACGTAGTCCAGTGGTAGGCGATAAATCCCAATCACACCTTGGTTGTGGGTTTGATTTCCACATCATTTTCCGACGCGACGGGTTGTCATGCGGTCTACGTGATGTCCTTTTTCAAAAACTTTATTTTATAATATTACCAAAATTTGATAAATTCCACAATATACCATAACATAATTTAACCAAAAATGTCATATCATACCTTGCATTTTCATCCCAAATTATAATAACATATTATTCTCTCAAACCACAATGATCTTATAAAACCAACTGGCTATTTATACCTATATCCATAAGAGAAGAGATAATTCTTCCTCAAATATCATTCTCACATGGCAAACTGTAGGGTTACCAACACAAGAGAAAATTATTCCAAAGTAAACCCTTTAACAAGGGGCACTAATACTTTTTAAACATTTCTCAAACCATTTATTTCCACATAGCATCTTCTTTTACCAAGAAAATATCCTATAGAATAGGGAATTCACTCGGGTAATGGCCAGGTCCACTACATTTATGGAAAATGACTGTAAATGGACTTTTGGGAACATTTTTATCTTCTTCCATAGTACACTTCATTTTTCTTCGGTAATTATTCATTTTATGTCCTTCTTTTCCACATGTAAAGTATTTTTTGGTCCCATTGAGACACATTCTCGGGTGTCTCCTACCACATTTCATGCATGATGGAAATTGAGTGTTCTTTTCTCCATGGTCTCCACTACTGGAGCTCTTATTATTCATCACCTTTCTCTTCCTTGTTGAGTTCGAGAGTTGGTTAATATATATGTTGTTGATCTTATTTTTTGAAAACTGATTTGGCATAAAGACAACAACATTAATGCCTATCAATAATCCATTTTGTTGCTCATTTCCACCACTGTTCCCACATTGTACATCATTCTTAAATCCACTATGACTTCAGTGGAATCTATCCATTGACTAAAACCAAAAGGCATTGTGTGAGTAACAGTAGCATAAAACCATTTAGAGATTAACATGTCACCATATTCTCAATTTGAAACACATTAAGATTAACCAATGTCATTTACTCTTATCTTATATATATATTACTTTAAATCGGGTTGTAAAGAAAATGTAAATTATCATAAGCATATCCCCTGGGACTGTCGTAACCAAGAGTGCAGCATGACCCATTTTCAAGCACCAGTTCCCATTTGAGTCTAGCTCAAAGCGGTGTTTTAGGGTTTTTCCCCTAGGTACATCTATGCCAGAGCCGCCTCTACCCACTCGTATCCAGACATGGATGCATTTCTCGAAAAACTCACAAAATCTCTACAATAGCCAAATTCTAGGATGTTATTCTATTCTAATCCTTAAAGTTCATCTTAGGTCTACGGGCTCTAATCAGAGTTTATCTAAATCTAGCCTCCAAGGTTTGTACTAAACATCCTCTTATACCAACTGTAACGCCCCGACCCCAGTTACCAGAGTCGGTGCATTATAACATAACATTGGCATGATCACAAGAAAGATCAAGTCTTGAATGACCGATTAGTTTAGTAGCCTTGGAAACATTAGATACAATCATAATGTTTTACATTACATAAAAAACATCTTGTCTTCATATCCCCTCATACTATCCTTACAGGTCATTCATAAATTACTTCTTCATAATCCTGGGAAAAATAAAACATTGAAAGGGGTGAGCTCAGATGCTCAGTAAGGATAACATTATAGCAGAAGCTTTCATTGATAAGCATAAACACTTAAAAGAAATTTATAACTAAAACAAAAGTCTTTTAAACATGAACATCAACATAATATGGAAAAGATAAAATAAAAAAATTCCATTTACTAATTCATAGGGATATTCTACTAGTCGAACAATAACATGCAATATCAATAACCACTTTCATAATGATGGAATGCATAATGCCAGACTGTCATAACCACATAACCAAGGCCTCGTGCCAAGAATACAAATAAGATTTTTCCAAGGCCTTGTGCCAAGATACTAGTTTGTCTCATGAGTCCTACCGATGCATCGAGGAGCAATAGCGGGCTCCACCCGTCACTTATTAAGTCCAATGCATTCCTCATATGAATAGGTTTAAACATAACATAAACATTCGTATTAAAACTAGCATACTAAATGTCAATACTTTATCCACAAACCATGAATGGTATAAAAATAGCACACCCACAGTCAAACATAACTCATTCAATACAATATGGAAGATTTTATTGTATCACATTAACCTCAATCAAGAATAATTAAGGATGTTGACATAGATGAAAATAATCATCAAAACAATTTGAGAGAAATATCCCCCTTTTTCTTTAAATCATTTAAAAGTCACACAATTTGTCAAGAAGCTATTTAAAAATAGATTTTTGAATCAATTTGTCCCTTACCACTTTGAAACTTTTAAAAGGTGTTTAATTTTAAACCTTTAATGTCAATATAAATAAATCCTTAAAACCATTTTTAAAACATGGACATTAATGAGCAAGATTTAGAAGAATAAGTCTTTAAAACATTTAAAAATGGTATTTTAGTTAGAGTTTCTAACCAAAAGAGAGACACTTGAAAAAAAAAAATTGAGGTAATAAAAAAATAGTAATATCATGAGAATAAATGAATTCATGATATACTATGTAAAATTACATTATATACGCCACATAAAAGTGATTTGGTGTATAACAACAAAGAAGTCTCAATGGAATGTAAATTAGAATGAAATCTCTCATAAAGGCTGTATCCTTAGATTAAGGATAAATCAACGACATAGTTATGTGTGAAAAATATAAATACACTAAATTTGATTGGATATTCAGTGTAAAACAATCAAAGAATATTCACACATTATCTTGTAAAAACAACACCAATGAATTGGATGTTTAACTCAACAAATGGAGAATGAGTTATAATTACTCTTATCAAATTCATATCGATGACATGAGAAATTATCAATGGAGTGATTATGTGTATCAAAAGTATATTAACAGAAAATGGGAGTGGATATAATGACATAAGCAAATGAGTAGTGATTTCACACATAATCTCGGAGTGAAATAATCAATGGAGTTTGCGTAAAGCCGAATAAATGGGAATTGAAATTTCAAATTCCCTTATCGATTAGGTAACTTATGAAACATACACCCATGAAAGAAGGATCATACAATGATGATGTAAATTCCCATAAATTAAAGTATAATACATAATTAATACAATTATGGGTTGTACACATACACCACATGCAATAAATAAGTGGTGAACAATGGAATTCTCACGAGATTAAGAGTGAGATAAGAAACCCCAATCATTGTACTTTTTCCTTGGTCGACGGTAGATTAACCTCCTATATAATGGTGAAATAATTGTTATTTAATTATACAAGAATCATATTCATTAATATGATATCATATATGATCTTTTAACATTGATTTGTTAATAATATCTTACAATTATCGTCATTTCGGGTGTTAACGGGTTCATTTTACTTTATATTCTTTATTATGTGAGCCGTATTTGTTATTAATGGGATGTATATTATTCATATCCAGAATGATATGAAGTACTTAAATATTATTTTTAATCATCAAATGAGAATTATATTTGAATAGATACGATGTAAAATGAATCTCATCGCGTTCATGGAGACGGTAGTCCGTACGTACGCACGAGTGACAATATCATTCTTTTGATATTAAAATAATATATAATTGGATGGTATTTCATATATAAAGAATCATTATCATGTTATATTTATTATTTACATGAGTTTCACATCATTATTATACCCATCCAAATAATAGTATATTGAATAACAATTACACCACGACTTGGAGACGGTAAGTCGTACGTACGCACGTATGGTGACATGTTATTCAAAGGGTTGATAGAATACCGAATATGGTTGTAAGATATATATAACAACATCACATCATATATATGATACTGGAGTTATTATTTTAGAATGGTAATAACAAAGAAAGAAGAAGTGGAAGAAGAAAGGAACTTGAAAAGGGGTGGTGAAAACATTACCTCTTCTTCGGGTTCTTCCTTTTGATTTGATCAAAAGGGATACTTAGGATGGATTTCGGATAAAACTAAGGTATATAGGTTTTTGTGAGGGATATTTATAGAGTATTTGTGTAGGGTTTGGCCGAACCAAAAGGCTTTGAAGGTGTGATGAAATGAGAAGGAGGGGTTCCCTTTTATAAGTGGGGTGAGGGGCACCTTTGGAAAAGCTAGAAATATTAATTTATAATAAATTCATATTCGGTTTATAATAGCTCCAAAGTTTATTATTTAAAGTTTAAGGTAGGGATGGGTCTAAAACCACTCAACAAATATAATTTAGACCGGTTTGGTTCATTATATTAACTTTATCTTTAAGTATTAACTCTTAGTTAATTACTTTCACTTTTACAATATCTCTTTGTATTTTTATATTATATGGTTAATAAACATACCATATACATCCAAGAGACACCCAAGTGGTCCTTTAATGATACAATTATCATGATATAAGTCTCTGGGACGAACCTTAGATTTTTAGGAATTTAATATCAATTAATAATATAATATTTGTTTTAAAAATTCTTTTCTGTCAATTTTTATACTATTAAATAGTTGATTTTTTGAAACAACTAACAGAATGATTAATTCGAAAAAAGTTAATAAAATCAATCCTAATATGTCATATTAACCAAGAAAATTAGTTTAATTCAATAAAAGTCTCAAATTATATTTATTTTGGTATTTATAATATCAATTAGTCTAATTTTTCACTATTATGGTAATTACTACATCACCATTGTGTCATAAATAAATTAAATTATTTAATGTTTAAAAATTATAAATAAAATATAATTATGTAGTAAATCTTTTTTCCTTACTAATTAATATTTATAGTCTAAAATCCAACATATATAACCCTATGTAACAATTGTTTTTCTAAAAGATATATTTTTGCGTCATTTTTTTATTCATTTTAACTTAATTAAAATATAGTGTCCCTATCACTTACAAGTAGATCCATGGTGACCCAAAATCGACCCAAAGATTCCAATGGTCTACCATGTATCAAACAATAGTGTTAAGAAACGTTTTAGGGTAATTTATTATTATTATAATATTATTTTTTAACCCTTGTCTACCGGATTTACCCTTTAACCATGGTAAATAAAATATTTACCAAAGTAATTATCCAAATTGTCTAAAAATAAAATATACCTATTTACACAATTTAAACATCCTGATTCCAAATTTGGAATCCATTTTTCCAAATTCAAAACACATTAGTGGCAGAAATTAATTTAAAATTAATTCTCGTTGTTAAAAGAAAAAACATGTTTTTAGGAGATAATAACTATCAAAAGATTGGCACTTGTTTATGTCCGGTTTAAATGTGAAATTATGTTCAATGACACACATTGTATTACATGGTAATAATATATTTTAAATATATTTTAAAACCAGTCATATTAATAATTTATCACTATTAATTAGTTTGATAAAAAAAGTTGTTTTTAATTAAAATTTAGTAATTTTCATTATTCATCAAAATATAAAAGTTATCCGAAAAATAAAAAACTTTCACCCTAGGAAAATTTCGTTATTCCGAATCAAAAAATGAAGTCTATTTCACAAAATTCAAAACATCAATGTTGCATTTTAAAATTAATTCCCGCTTTTGAAACCAAAAGGCGTATTTTTAAGAAATAATTACTATCAAAAGTTTGACAGTTGTTTGTGTCTAATTTCAAGGTGAAATTACTTAAAATGACCATCATTGGATTAAATAGTACATATATAATCTATTTATACTTCCAAACCATAATACTGTATAATTTAACAATAAAAATTATTTTGATTAAAATGGTTGTTTTCAGTTAAAATTTTATAATTTGTCACTATTCACCCAAATATGAAAGTTATCAGAAAGACACCAAAACATTATTGATACTAAATTATTAAGTCCCGATTCTAATGAAGAATTTATTTTTGTCAAATTGAATATATAAAAGTTTCAAATATTGGTTTTAAAACGGTTGTTCCATTACAAGGCGGTAAAATATCATTTTTTTAAAAAAATACTTCTTTTATATGAATAAATGAATTTGTTTATAAATCATGTCTTATAAACTCATAATATGGATTAAAATTATAAGGATAATATAATATTTAAAATTTAGTTAATACTATTAATAACCTCTTTTGATCGGCTTGTTTGGTAAGTCGTGGTGTACTTGAACTCAGTGTTGCATACAACACACACTTTTATATTATTCAAAGAGAAGTGTACCATGGAAGATTGGGGTGTTACAGTTGATATCACAAATGCGATGTCTGATCTACGAGATGGGGGGGCCTAGGTATCCCATGGGGAGACCTAAACATTGCAAGTCCATTATTAATCTCATATAGGAGACCCGCGTAGAGGTGTATGCTTTTGATATAAATAATTATTCCTTTTTGTTGTTGATGATCTGCCCACTCCAATAGCCATACTCCCCTAGAACATTTTTCTGACTGCAAATAGATCTACTTGAGGCATTCTAGAATATGATGGGTTCTTCTATGAGAATGATTTTCAACACATCTAGAAGGCTCCATTTTCTATTATATGGGAGGATCACACCACTATTTGCACTGTGATGTATTAAATGGATATGAAAATCTTGGATACGAGTGAATAGACTCAGGGAGAATGGGTCTTCCTACCTTTGGTCATGGGCATCCATGATGAAGCCGTAGGTTTTCCTCATGAGGGAAACTGATATCCCGGAAGAGATAAAAATTCAAAAGATGATATCCATGTTCCATGATGTAAAACCCATACCTCATAACACCTTATTGATGAGGATACACTCCACTCAATCATAGGATTTGTTCTTATCGAGCATGATGGCTATGATGGACCTTCGGTAATTGTAGTTCATATCACAAAACTTTTCATGAACCAGTGCAGTAGCTTCCTATATGGAACGTCCCAAAACAATGCTAGGTTGTTCCTACAAAACCCATCGAGGTAAATGAATGGCTATCCTGGAGTTCATAGTACTAGCCATGATTTTGTATGGAGTGTTTCACATTCTAAATAGTCTATAATGCTCTATATAAGAGTGATTATTTATTTATAAAGAAGACACATAGTAGTGGTATAGGAAACTCGAGTCAAGCTCCCTCCCCAGAGAAAATTTTGTAATACCTTTTCCAAATCCCCATTCACAATGTCCCATGTAGATATGTAGAAGGAACCTGGGAAACCATCTAGACCCACTACACTCTTGGGGTTCAAATGCATCATAGAATCTCAAATTTATTCCCCACCAGGTATTTGTCCTAGTACCTCATTATCCCTAGCCTATAATAAATAGGGAATTACATCATGTATTTTTGGTTCCAATGTAGTGTATCTGTTATGTATTCAATCATTAGAACCAACAAGAATATAAAATTAATAGTTATTGGATAGGCCGCACACCACATACATGTCTTCTGTAAATGAGCCATCATTCAGGATAATATTCAGTTTTATCAACCGTCTTCATTACATTATACACATATTAATATAAGAAGTGTTTTTATAACAATAAATATGAAATTTAATCCTCACCCCTACCAATCCAACCATTGTTGTTTCTGAAGCATGCCCATGATGATTTCTTTCTTCTCCATGAGTTCCTCAACAACCTTATTGTTCCATGATTCCTACAGTTTCCTCTCCAGGACATCAACATCCTTCGTGATGGTCAACATCTCTCCATCCAGGGGTAGAGATATTTTGTTATTACATGAAGACTCAATATTAATCTCCTTTGGTTATTGTGAAATGGTGTCCATGTGTCCCCATGAACTGGCTTGTTCTCGGTGATACAGACTTGGTCATGTTATCCCTATATGTTGGACCAGAGTGGAGTGAAGAAGAAGTGGTCTTTGAGGTCTTGAACATGGTCCAAGGATACATGGATAGGGGAATTATAAAACACTCCGCGTACCAAATTCTTGACCATTGAGATGGAGAAGGTGGATATAGCTGACATGTTGTCCAGACACCTATCTAGATGAAAACACATGTGATGAATCCCACTTATATTTTTACACCAGGTGAAAAGGTCACATACCAAATTGAGGTCCGAGAGACCCTTCCACACCATGAAATTATTAAGGTCGAGGAATTTCATCTCGGGGAATGGGCCCCTTCCATGACACTCATCCATATCTGCCACTACGTTAATGTCACATCCCATTATCAACCCCTCAGTCCCCGGATCAAAACTGATGATGAATATACCCATACCCTCTCATTGGACATGGTCACAATCGAATAAAAAAGACATAATGATTTAGTGAATGTAACAAGAAACCATGTAGTTGATGAACTGATCACCCAACTGGATCAAATCCACCTTGTATTTTATTTGCCAGAAAATTCAGATATGGAGATTAACTTGGTCGGCGTGTATGTATCCATAAAACTTGAGATTTCTGGAGTACTACTTGATATTATGGGGATTATTCTTGTTATTGTGGATGGAAACAACTTCTTCTGTGTGCTTGTATATTTTTTATTCAAGGAAGTCAGTCTTAACCCAGGCTCCCAATGCCTGGGGGTTCCATTGGAAGATGTGTATCATTAATGAATGAGTGTCCGAGCTAGGGCTCTATAACTCATAGACCTGACAAAGTGAGAAGAGGAGATTCCCTTCTGATTCCTCATTTTGGATCTAGTGCACACTCCAATTTCATAGGCCGGACAATCTACTAGGGTGGATGGACTCTCATGAAAAATGTCTCTATGTTCCCTCTAGTTACCTGGAGTAGAGAATCCAACATTCCAAATGCAATTCCCCTCATGTGGTGGGGTGGGAGAAGGGTTATTGGCCATATGATAGGGGTGTGGAAAAAGTGATCAGGGAGAGCCTCTTGTTGTAGATATTAAGATTATTCCCCTATAATTTGAGTTAGGTGCGTTACTGGGGATCATTGGGGTAAGAGTAGGGAACACAAGTGGGTTTGATAGATGATATTCCGGAGTTTGCACCATCTTTTGGCCACCCTCATGGAATAGAAGGTAGTGAAATAGTAAATTATGTATAGATAATACCTGTAAAGGTGAAAATAATCTTGGAAAACAAGGGTCTATGACCTAGATATCTATTGAAACATCCCCTTGACAAGGGCCTGGGAAAAGGATAATCTATGACATCATCGTAGGAGACACTGTGATAGAACAATAGGGGATCTGCCTCTGTCGATGGAGTTCCATGCCTCCCATCCTGGAACCCTCTACAATAGATCGACACTGAGTTCCCCTGAAGAAGACAATACTACCACTACCAGGTAAAAACACTATAAAGGATATCCTGGAGCCAACTGAGTAAGTCCCCCACTTTGAGTTCCAGCAGGTTGGTTACATTGTACGAAAAATAAAATTTCACAAAAATCTGAGCCACCAAGGTAGATGAGTCACTCCTAATATCATCATTCGATCATAGATTTCCCCCTAGAAATTTCCCAATATATTAAAATAAGCCTTCATTATAAAAGGGAAGGGGAAACCCATGGTGGAAAATCCAGGTTTCTGAAAATAGACACTCTTTCCCACTATGAGCCATTATTGACCATCGAGGAAAACTGATGCTCCAACACAGAAAGGAGCGTGAGACATTACACCAAGCATAGATGAAGGCCTCCTTCAAAGGAAACACAATTCTGAAAGAGTTCTTGTGATGAGGCGAATCCTATGGTTAGAGACTGTAGGGATCAATCCTAATTTGGTATTGATCGGTGGAGTTTATTTTTTACACGATAGTTGAGATTCTCCTTTGTCAGAAAGGAGTACGAATAGCCATGTTAGATAGTTGTTGTTAGTATAGAGGAAGTCTTCAACGATACATGAACTACCCAAAAAACTGAAAAAGACATGGAATTTGTTTCCTCTATAAAATTGGATCGAACACCTTTTTTCAGAGAGATTTTGTGGTGTAATCTAGGTTTGTGTTGTATGTTGTAATCCTTCAATGAGATTTAGAGAGGAGGTAAATAAATGTGACCCGCCATGTTTCCCTAGTGGAAGTAGGTTTCAATGAAAAAGCACGTTGCATTTTGTGTTTCTCTATTCTATTTTCAATTTGTGTGTTTTAGGTTCCACACACCTCCACTGCGCCCCAAAAGGGGTATCAAAGGTGAGTTAGAGAGAGAACAGTCGAAATAGTGATGCGATTATGAATTTTCTAGTGACTAAAAAATTGATTGTGGTCAGAAAAATTTTCTAAGGCCAGATCTATGAAAAAGAAGATGAGACGATTCCATCGGTGTAATCAGTGTTGAAAACAGATCTGAAATGAAGGAGATAACCGCTGTCAATGTTTGGTCAAACCCATAGGTTAATATTACCCCAATGTCATAGAAGATGTCATTGATCACTATGCTGGAAATAATTCTTGCGATATTCTGGTAAAAACTCTGGCATGCAACTTCAGTGCCATGTCTGTAGGTGATCTGGACCATTGAACACGTTTTGACCATATCTAGGTCAATTAGTGTCAGATTTTGGTTATCCAGGTGTCGATTCCGACTATTTAGACCATTCCAGAAGCATCTATATAGTTTTTATTTCATAATACACAATCTAGAAGGTTTTTTCAGAAGGGTGTGACATCATTTGTGGTTATTGCGTTGTATGACAATGAAGATGGATGTTGGTGGAGAACTACCATGATTTGAGATCGATAAGTTCGATAGTCTAAATAATATATTCTTGCGGAAAATCATGTTGAAAGATATTTTGGTGTAGTAGGGCATGATCATACTGTTGATCAGAGAAAAACTCGAGTCAACTAGATCAATGATTGGTAAGATCACGAGATGCGGGTCGTCAGCACATTTCGACTATGTCTGGGGAATGAGGTAAAGTACTTGGTGTCAGACGTGAAATCACCAACAAAGATCCAGAAGAATTTAGAGTAGTGATATATGGTGATGTCTCTCCCCAAAACATTATTCCTGATGAATAAATTGTACTAGTTGCACTTGGAAAAGGGAACACATTTGTTTGATCAAACCAATGATTTCAACAAAATCCTAACACAGTTATTGGAGCTCGATGTGAAGTTTGGAGCAGAAGACGAATCAATTTTTTATTTTTTCATAGTTACCAAGCTCATTTGATGGGAATTTGATTACATTGCTCTTGGGGAAGGAGAAATTGAATTTGGATGAGTTGATGGTGCCACTTCATGAGAAAATCATGGTTATGTGTGATGATCAATGTTGGAGGTTCCGAAATCGATAGTAAAGAGGTAAATAATGGAGGCCAAAATCCAAGGGCATGATCCCAGCAAAATAACATGTTTCTGGTGTGTAGAAAATGGTCACTATAAAAATAACCGCGGAGGGAGAAAATGGTACATTGCTGGGTAGATGAAAATTGTAGGGGATGATGTGAACATCACATTATTATCAGCCGATGATGAAATCTACATGACAATAGGAAGAATGAACTCAGATGGGTGAGTTGAACAGGGAGAAGTGCAGTTTCATTACTGCAAAATATATTCACAAATGAAGCGGGAATGTAGAGTTCTAAAGAGGATGAAAGATCGTTATCAAAATCCAATGTAGGACGGATGGGTTATGGATTCAATGAGCTCAGCACACATATTTACGATGATAGGTACATTTGTTACTTTTCAGTAGGTATGAGACTCAGTGAGACTTGGTGATGTGTCAGCATGTAAGGATCAAGGAGTTCGGATGGTGAAATTAAAAACACTTGATGAAGCAGTTCGTAAACTGGCTGACGTGAAATTCATTTCGGGGATGGGACAGTCCTTGTATCATTTTGTGGACTCGATACGAAAGGGTTCATGATTTCCATAGTCGGCAGAGTGTTGGAAATATCACATGGGGATGTATTTATTTTTACTAGGAAGGAGTCCTGTGGGTTGTATCATATGATGGGGACAACAGTCTTCCCGAGATTGACTGAAGATGGTGGAAGTTCCACATCATCTGGCATGATTATTCGTGTTTTATTTTCTGATGATTATTTCGACACCTAAAAATATACAGAATGTCAAGTATATACCCCAAATTGGTTGTGAGGGGAAGATTTGTAGGGACCACTCCCAATTTGGGAGTTATCAGTGGAGTTTTTTTTCATGGTAGTTGGGTTTCTCCTTTTTCGGTATGGAGTAGGATAGGCCAAGTTGGACAACAGCCAACATTATGGGGGATGTCTTCAATAGTAGATGAACTACCCAGCAAATTGAATGAACATGTATTTTGGTTTCTCTATAAAACGGTATTGAATCCCTTTACTGGAGAGGGATTTTATGGTGTAATTTGGTTGTTTTTTCTATGTTGTAATCCTCTAATGATAATCAGAGAAGGGAGAAACAAAAGTGACATTCCTCGTTTCTCCCATGGCCGTATGCTTCAATGCCGAACCACAATACATTTTCTGTTGCTCTACTCTACTTCTGTTTTGTGTGTTTTTATTGACACACACCTCAAATGTTCCCCAATAGAGACTGACCCGCAATGAATGGACAAAACGAAAGAAGGCTGCCAATGGTGGCTTGGAGGCACCTAACCGGGATAATAATGTCCAACACAAACACACCATCTGGAGCTCGAATGCTGACGTGGGGATATCCTTACAAACATTACCTCCCTAATGAGACGATTGTGCCTACACTGAAACCTCTGGGAAGCAGGGGGAAGGTTGGGATTTATTGTTGATATCATATTTAAACAAAGGGTGTGGAGGCCCCACCGTGAACAGAGGACCCTCGAAATCGTGCGCTACTGGAGGGGTCGCCTCGGAAGCAGGGAGATGTGGCTCGCCATAGAGTACGCAACCCGGGACTTTTGGAGCCGATTATCACTCAGGGTCAAGATCCCCAGAGCTCATATGCAAAACCTACGTGGAGGAGGCAATTACCGAGCAATGGATATCCACCACCGAGGCTGGACCGAGCGTCAGAGTGTAGGTGGGGGAGGGCGTAATAGTCGGAGATTTCTAAAAATAAGGTTGTGCGTGCAACACATTCTCTTCCCATGAATACATCTCTACCTCACTCAACTACATTACACTTCATTCGCTATCATATAGAACTCAATAATTATATTTGATGTACACATAACACTACGCGTTCTACTTATGTGGTAAATACACTTCATATATTCGAAAATATAAAAAATATTTTCATTCATCTTTTAATTGTTGAATAATAATATATTATTTTCAAAAATGAGTATTAGTAAATTTATTTTTTCCACCATGATACCTTAATTTAAATTAATAATGAATCATACGATCCATCAATGTAACAACTAGTTAAATGAAAACCACGATTTAATTTAATGTTCAAAATTGTTTTATAATACCAATATATATATATATATATCTACAACAGTTAATATAAAATGGTTCATATGAGTGAATCAAAATGTGATTGATTTGTTTAAACCATTGATCAACTATATATATTTAATCATTGCCTATGATATATAAACGTTTCGAAAATGGAATTATAAAGAGTAATTATCACTCTATGATTCTTCCTAGGATATATATCTATTTACCGACAATAAATTTAATTGAACATATTTCAATGTTTTTGTAGAGGAGTTTATTGTATTGTACTTTTCATTATATATTCATTTTGTGGAGGGATTTTTGGTCCCTTATGTATAATAATTATATAATACTGATGATATTTATATGAAAATACATAATGAAATATAATTAAAGGATAATATATAAACATATATAATTTTATAAAATTTAATTTAATTTTATTATTAAGAAACATAAAATGAATATTTTTAAAAATCTAATATTTTAATATAATATATTAAATTTAAATTTAAATCATAGTAAACATATGGAGGGACAAAAAGTTACCTATTTAATATTCATAAAAATTTATATCGTTTTAAATAATTTAATTTTATCCCTTAAAATATAATGTTTTTACACAATAATATTTATATTTTATCCATATTCTATATTTAATATAATTTCACATTAATATAAAAAAATCTTGTTTTAAATTTTTTGTTTTATAAAAAAAAATTATTTTTAATATCATTTCACAATGAAACATGAAAGTATATTTTTTCACATTAATTTAATATATGAATCAATTATTCATTAATGTGAGATGAATAATGCTAATTTATTATCCTTATGTTTTGACATGTGAGAAGGAATATTAACTGAAATTCATAAATTCAAATTAAAAATATATATCCTTTGTACACTAATTTTTAAAACAAGATTCCTTAATGATATGATTCAATTACTATTTTATAATCTTAATATAAGGACCATCATATACTCACTAAAGAAATACCATTAACTATAAAATTAATCAAAACCATAGTTTGGAATCAATATTTTAATACGACAAACTAGACTACTAAAATGATGCTCAAGATGGTAAAACATAATTAAACTAATGTTTTCCTTAAAAACGGGATTTTAGAAATTACATTAAAGGGTATATAATATGATTTATGGGAATTTTAAATAATTAAATAAATTAAATTATTTATTCACAATATTTTTTAAGAAAATTTAATTAGGTATAGTTATATGATGAAAATCCCTAATAAAATAGCAATAAAATTACAAATATTTAAGTATATTTAATGGGTGACATAAGATAATTTAATCTTTAAATAAAAAAATATAAATTACCCAGATATACTCAATTTATATGAAATAAAAATCCAAATAAATAACGTCATGTTAGATGTTTTATATAATAAAAAAATATTGAAATATAGAAATCAATATTAAATATTTAAAATAATAATGTTTATATTTTAATTAATAGAATAATATTATATTTTTCCATGAACATAATAATAAACAAATTTTTTTTTTAAAATGATATAATAATGACATTCTAACGTATTACTCAAACTCCTTAATAGTTACATTTTATTCATTATTTGGAATATAGGTATAACTGATACCTTCATAGTATATATACTTTTTTATTAATGAATATATATTATATTGAAATAAAAATAATTTAAGATCAGTAATTGACTTTAGATTTTTCCTACATGATTTTTGAGACACAAATTAAATTCTAAATATTTTGAAATTATTAATTAATAATTTATCATTTGTATAAAAATATAATTTTTCACCATGAAAATTTGAAGGCACAGAGAATAATTTCATCAAACCGTAAACTAAATTAATAAAATTTAATTTAGTGTATCTCAAAAAATAGGTATAGAATAAATTATGTGTTAGTTATTTATCATGCCTCTATAAATGTTTCTTCACCTGGATGGAGTATTAAAATTTTATTCACTCCACCTAAAATTTATATCCAAAATCTAATGAAAATAAAATTTTGATTGATGTTTTATTACTACCCATTATTTTATACAAATATAATCATTATAATTAAATGATAATAATTTAAAATATAAAATAATAAAAATTTCTGACATACAAAAAATAAATAAATTTTAAAAACTATCAAAATAATATATTTTTATAATAACATGAATTATAATACATGATATTAAAAATAAAAAAATAAATCAACAAAACATTTTTTCAAAATTGAGAAATATCCTAAAATAAAAATTATTTATGAAAGCTGTTTATACATAGATAAATACCTTTCTAATTTCAAAAAATAAACATATATTATCAATATATTTTCACAATCAGTACACCAATGATCCCCTAATAAAAAAAATAACATAATTAAATATAATGAAAAAATAATTTTTAATGTTGTATAAATCCATGTAACTTTCCTTCTCATTACAATATAACAAATTTAGACAAATAACCCACAAATTATATAATAGGAACACTTATAAAAGGATTCATGTATTTAAATAATAATTATAGAGGAATTATATGATGATAAATACATATGAACACAACAATTAAAATCTACAATAATTTAAAATTTAAAATATGGGAAAACAACATGAATTTTAATATAAATAATTATTCCAATTTTTTCTAAAAAATTTGAATAATTATAAAATAAATTTTTATCTGTGGTATGTATAACCATCTTATATGTAGTAATAATATAATAATGTCAAATAAATAGTTAATTGCACATATTAGTGATGGAAATATTTCATCAAAATCCAAAAATACATAATGTAAATAAATTATATAATATTAATGAATTAATATAACGAAAAAATTATTTAATAAACTATTCATATAATTAATCAAGAATATATAAATATTGAATTTCATTACTATAAAAAATTTCACATTTTTAACTATATATATAATTCAAAAAATATTGAATTGAAATATTAATAATAATCATTCTAAATAACACTTTTGGGTTATTTGAACATTAAAAGTAATGTGATGTTACATTAAAACATTTTTTGGTAACCCCCATTCCAAAATTTATAAATCATTCAATATAATGATAACATAATTTTTTTACTCATTAAAATGTGTTTAGGTCAAAAAAATTTCCTTAGGATTAAATAATAAATTCTATCATTATATAACGATTCATAAAGAAACATTATTAAGAATTTAGTCATAATTCTTGGGTGAATAAAGAATTATGATTATTTTATAATAAAGAACTAATATTATACCTAAAATTGAGTAAAATACGTTCTTTATTGATAATTTTATATTGTAATATATTTATTATTATTTAAAATTAAATTTTAATTATATATATACTTATATTAAATAGTTATAAAACACTAAAATGTAAAATGTTTTATCAACATGTTAATTTTTTTTAATAATTATAATTTTTTCCATGAATAGAAATTATTATATAAAATAAACAAACCTTCTTCAATTTAATCTAATATTTTTTAACATATGAAGATATAATATATAATGTAAAATGATAATATATGATGGTAATAGAAAATTACACTATTTAGCATGAAAATAATGATTACCCAATCAAATTTATTTGTGAATAAAAATTTTCTTAACTAAAATCATCAATATCCTATTAATGAACATCCAAATGAAATTTGATATATTAAAAAATCTTTTTATTAAATTATTCTTGATGAGAAACCATTATGATGAACTATGAACAATGAGATAGATATAATAAATAATTAATAAATGTTAATGGTAAATATTATATTTTAATTAATTTTTAAATACCTTCATAATAAAGGATATTATATTTTGAACTAGACTACTTCTTCTACATAGTAATTATAAAGAAAATATGCTAATAAATTGATAATTAATTATTTTTTTTTAATTTAAAATGGATTCATTAATAATTATTCATCCACATCAAATGATTTTAATTATAAATTCCATGATAAAAAGTTCTATATGATAATTTTTATATTTGGAAAACTATTATATTAATTAATATAATATAAAATAATACCATATGTTATTGAATAATAATATTAACCTAATATAATATATCAATAATGTTAAGTGATATAATTTTCCATGTACATTTATGCAATAAAACATTCATTATTTGGTAGTGGAAACTAGAATGATAATTAATATTTTAATGGAAAATTAAATTTACCTTGTATTAATAATAGATAATATCATTATTAATTATGATATGTAATATTTTAACTCATCAATATTAAAATTGGATATTTATAATTCATTTTGTTTTAATAAATGTGTTGTAAATAATTATATAAAATTGAAAAACAAAGATTTGGTATTTATAATCATATAAAAATTAAAAATATGTGATTAGTAATTTCATAAATGTCTTATACATTTATTTTTTTAATGGATGAATCATAGTTCCTTTCGATTTTTTGGAATCAAATATATCTATTGTACATATATATAAAAACAATATTTAATTATTTTAACATAATATCCAATAGTTTTTGGATAATGAATAATCATGAATGAAAGGTACTTATTAATACTTTACACTGATTTTGAAAACAAATTATATTAATTAATATTAGAATTTCTCAAAAAAATTCAAATAATTTAAAATATCCATTGTTGTTCCCAATTTTTTAAAAAATTGCTACATTTACTATAATTGGAAATATATAATAATTATTATTAATCAAAAAATAAATTAATTTATTCTAATAATTTAAATATTTAAATGATATTATTTTTTATATATTAATGTATTATAAATAATTTTTTGGAATTGAATAATTTTTCAATCTATGAAAAATAAATTTATATAAATAATTTCCAATTTTTATCCAATTTTAGAAATAGCATTTTCAATACATTTGACCTAAAAATATAATCCCAGAATAATAATAATATTATAAATATCAATGACATATATTATTGTAGAAAAATACTTGTATTTGGAATCCCTATAGAGATTAAGTAAAATGAAGATAATTATAAAAATTGTTTTTTGACTGTAAAAATCATCAAAAATACGTATAATGATTTCAAAAATTCATATATATTGAATATAATACATTCTACCAATAATAATTTTATAAAATCAATACCTCTATATTAATATTGGAAACAATGGTAAATTTAATACAATACAATATTTTTAAATACAAAAATGTATTTTATAATAGTAAAATGAATTAATTTTAGTAATTTTCACATCAAAAATAAATATATTATCCATGGTGTGTTTAATAATGGGTGAGGAATTAAAATGTATTCATGGAAAATAACTAAATTGAATTATTTTATTATGAATTCCTACAACAAATTTCATATGGAAATTAGTGAGATGTTATAGTGAATATGTCAATACATATATAAAATATTATATAGTAATAAATATTATGTATCTATAAAATAAAATATTTGACATTATGTTAAACATTAATTTCAAAAAAATATTACTTGAGGATTAGTTTTTTATTAACTAATATATTAAATTATGTTGAAAAAATCATAGTTTTTTCCAGAATAAGAGTCTACATTAATATTTTTTAATATCACTTGATGAATTATGTAATTTAATATATATTGAAAACTGTTGAAATTATATATATTGATTATGTTATATGTGATTGGTGTTGACAAATATTTGAAGAGACCATTATAAATTTCAATATAATATTCTTATAAAATAGTTCCTTTGGAAGAATATTTTTTCTGATAATATGTTGTAGGAAAAAATAATAAATTTCATACTTTTTTATGAATTCTTAGATTTAAATATTTGGTATTTGAAAATAATAATATATTTATGATTCCATGGATTATTTTTTATAATCATAATTTTTATTTTTTAAATTTATGATTTTCATATACGAAAATTATTAAGATGAGTTTTTTTATTGATGGAATTAAATCTAAAAATAATTCAATTTTGAAACTCTAAAACATCATAATGATAAACTTGATTTTTTTATGAATTAAACCTAACAGAATACACAAATTTATGAGGGTCATCTGTATCCATGATAATTAAAAATAGAATTTTTATATTAATTTTTAATTGATATAGACATGTCAATGAACATTTTTATGTTTATTTAATAAAATATTTTATTCAATTATATTTAAAATATCATTTATCAAAATTTTATAAAGCGTGATAGAAAATATGGTAAGGAATATTATTAAAAATATATAGTATAGGGATTATTTATACATTAGATATAAAACATAGAATAAATATGAAATATTATATTTCTCAATTCATGTAAAATAATGGACTTCATAGTTATTATAGAATTTTTATAATTTTTTATGATATATATTATTGAATAAATCATTAAAAATAAAGAAATTTTGATGCCATGAATTCACTTTATAGTTTGAAGTGTCTTTATCTGTTGTTATCTATTAATTGTAATATAAATAAAAGTGTATAGAATAGTAATATAACTATGAAATTAATATATGATTTAAATATATTAAAATTAGGAAAATAATATTTTTATCAAATATATAATAATTTACAGAAATTATAACAAATTAAACTATAAATTAACTATATTTTTAATATTCAATGAAATTAAATATTATTGAAGTTGATAGATATTATTGACCCTGACATATAATGAAGTTTAAAATGAAATTAAAATAAAATTGAAATTATAATGAATAATTTTGATAATTATTATTTATAAGGTGAAACACGATAGGGTCATTTTAGAGTGATAATTTCATGATTATAATCCAATAATTTTATGGATTAAATCAAAATAATTTATTCAATGAACAAGATAATGGATGAATTTTTAAATTATCACACAATGATAAATAAAATCATTAAGATATTCAATAAACAATCATGTTAAATAATATAATGGACTACATTTTATAATTATGATATGATTAAAATTAAAATGAATATTAATGATAAAAATATCATATTCATATATTGTTTTCGATATGAGAAAATATATATCTTTTGGAGATCATATGAAATGATTATTTTTTAGCAAACATAAAGAATAATTTAGTCAACTATTGAATCATATTAAAATATGAAGAAACAATTTATGTTAATTTTTTGAAATGTAGTTTAGATGAAAACTTGAGGAAAAATGAATATATAAAAATATTCATAATAATCATTGAATGAACTAGATATGTCATACCTAAAACATCACATAACCCCTCAAGTTACTTGGCATAATATGGTTTCTATTTCCACATTAGATGGAAACTATTTCCATGGAAACAATGGAAACATAATGGGAATGATTATTCCACAAAACATTAGTTAAAGATAGTGGGTTACAAATAAAATATACTTCATGGGATTATATAATTTTGTTTTCCAAGGATCATTATATATGTGAACTAAAAAACATAACAAATGAATCACATCTATCAACAATGATTAAGATCCTATATATAAATTCACAATTTAAATAAATGAAATAAAATAAAATAACATATGGAACAACAATACTAAAATAATTAAAATTATTTTAGATTAATTATAGGTTGGATTTTCCAATACATCATCATAACCAAAACATGAAAAATATATCACAACCTGGAATATTTCTTCTTCAAATACACTTCATCCTCAAATCCTATTATTGATCATTTTACTTCTAAAAAAAATGTATCATAAGAGGGACTGGAACCTAAACATGTATACATGTGAGGTATTGCACCCCGTAGAGCCTCAACAATAATGTATCATAAGTCATTTTATATAATAAATACATCAACGATTGATATAAATTTAATTAGGTAAATACTATTTTCCCATATAGACCCATAATTTTAAATATTTGGAGTATTTTATCTCGTTCAATACCAAATCATCATTATTTTATATTTCACGACATTTAAGATGAAATTGTTACAAAATAAAAATATATCTAAATCAATAATTCCTCTTGAAGGTATTTTGTAAAAATCCTTGAATTATTAAGTACCATCTCATTTATGTAAAGAATTTAAAAATGAAATATAGATCATATATAATTATTATAAAATATTTTACAAATTTAAAATCCATTATATTTTTAAAAAATAATAGTTTTTAAAATATTTATTTTTAATTCATTTCATGCTTCATCAAACCATAAATTTTTTTTATGTTTTAAAAAATATTTCTGAATGATAAAAATTAAAATCATATAGTCAATAAAATAATGATTTTTTAATATATATTAGTCATTTAACACCTTTTCGTCAAAAAAATTAATTATAAAACAATATATAATGGTTAACATGAAATGATTATATCGAGATATACTACCAGAGTAACAATACCTTATGTGATGAAACTAATAAAAATATATATAATGAAATATATGCTATAAAAAATTTTAATATGATCATGAAATGATGTTTAAAACCATTGTTTAGTCTATTAGATCTCATTCATGAACTTATTAGTCACATAAAAAAATCCATTGATAATATAACCCAAGAAATAATTTTTTCCATAAGCCACATACTACAATATTATCAATTTCTTTTCAAATGTAGTCATGTGATTGAGTAAGAATTATTTTTATTAAAATAAACACATTAATAATCCATTAACACACCTCAAGGGCGTTTATATAGAATTTATCATGTTAAATTGTGTGAAATTCAAAATTAGATAAAAATAAAATAACAATACAATCAATAATTTTTTGTTCTCTTAATGGGGTTCTCAAAATAAAAAATTATTTTTATTACTCCAAACTATCCTTCAAATAAATAAATATAGGTTATATTAATTCATTTCATATAATTTTATAACAAATAATATCATAATAATAGAATAATTATGAAATAAAATATTTATTAATGTAAAATTTCCATTTTAAAACTACCATAAGGACAATAGAAACATCTTATTAGAAATCATGATGCTTTATTTTTCATCAAAAATATATAATAAAAATATTTTTATAAAATAATTGAAGATACTACACAAAAATAATTTATTTCATTTTTAAAAAAATTAATCAATATATAATATATAATAGTAGGCATTTAATCTTTCTATATATAAAAATATGGAATCACTTAAAGGTATTCTTTAAAAAAAATTATTCTAAAAAATATATTTATTGATAATGTAGTGGGAAAGGAAACAACAATAGAAATAACTCATCATAGGGAATAAATGAATTTGATTCTATGAAGATTAGTGAAATTAGCTGGGATCTACTATTAAAAATCAGAATAAGATAAAATACAAAGGTAAAGGGAAATAAAAAATAATTCCATTTTAAAAATAAAATATTGGTTAATGGATAAAAATATAATGTGGAATTTAATAGACCTTAAAATTTAAAATAAAAGTCATAAAATAGGTAATATTACAACATAATGTAAGTTAAATGTTGATGATACAGAATTTAATGGGTAATTCATGGAAATATCTTTATTGAGATCTACTAGGAAGAATGTATTTAATTGAGGATAGAAAGTAACACAACGAGATTTTCTGAAATATATAATTCAAACATAAATTACTAAAATAATATTTTCAGTTAAATGAAAAATATATTAGTCTTTAATTAAATTATACATTGATTTTATCTTGTTTTACATGTAAAATCAATTTCTACTTGTGTTTCATCGAACACAATAATTTAATGAAATATATCATCCTATATAGCATTTTTTAATTAATATTATATATTTCACCTATCTTTTGTAATGGTACGTATTAATATAATTAATAAAATTATCAAAATAAATTTTCTACACATTTACATAAAATTATGTTCTTGAGACCAATTAATTTGAAATGAATATAACAACCATTTTAAAATAAAAAATTCATTTTCTAAAATAATTTTTTTCAAAAGAAATGTACTGAACCTATGAAAATTAGAAAAATATATTTCTCAATTATTATAATTCAATTTATATTTTATATATTAAATCGAATTTTTTATAGTCTGTTATGTTCTTTTAATTCCATAGATATGAATAAATCCATATTTTCAATTATAATTCAATTTTTTAAAAGATTTCTTCAAATTTTGAGAATGATTTTTTCAAATTTAATAAATATTTATTTTAATTTTTGTATGAATTAAAATTATGTTTTTAAATATTCATGTAAAAATTATACTTGAATGAATTTTTGTGAAATTTCTGATGAACAATATTATTCATTGAATAGTGAAAAATATGATTTTGTATTATGAATTATTTAAATAAGATATCTATTATTATAATTTTTTATATTGAAATATTTTATATTGACATTTGATATAAAAACCCTTAATAATTTGAATCTTATCTTAGTGAAAAATCAATATTTCAACACGACTATGAGATTAATATTAAATTATATTTTTAAAATTATAATAATTGAATTAAAAAAAATTTATTTAATTTTTCTATTAATAAAAATAATTATTTTATAATATGTTCAACTAAACTATATAACATAATTAATTGTAAAATACTTATAAATTAATGATCCATTTTTTTGATGAAATGGATTAAACATAAAATATAATGATTTAAATGAATAAATTTGAGTCCAAAACTATTTTTTTTACATATTTATACCCAATAAGCAATTTGGTTTTAGAATTTTCAGATTTCAGTCTTTTTATTATTTGAAAATTCTTGGTACACATTATTATTTATAGAAACCCAACTGCGTTGTCTCCCCCACCTATAAATGGGAACCCTATATCTTCACCTCTTTACACATCAAATGTCATTTAGTTCAAAATATTACTACCAAAATCCATTCTAAATACTTATAGAATTTTTTTTGGAGTCATTATTTGGTTAAAAATACCTGTTATGTAGAATTGTGTGTAAATTAATATAGGATCTATGAGGAGGAGGAAATTTCCTAAAAATGTGGTTTAATTTTTTTTATTCCTCACCTCACATAATATTATTTAATTATTATGATATTATTTTAATAGTATCTAAAAAATGAGAATATTTTATTTTATAAAATCAAAACCTAAATAATTATACTATTTTATCAAATGGGATATGAAATACATAATCATGTGTACCAAAGACGACCTCATCATAGACAATTGTTATTTATTCTGCATTCCCACCTATAAATGATGAATATAATTATCTATTAAATTTTAATATATGATATTTATGATCCAATGATTTATATGTAACTATAATAACACATATATATTATTACAACCTTACCCATTGGAAAATAATTTCATCCCTCTTTTATTCAACCATATACTACCTCATGAAAATATGAGATTTTATTTTCAATTAAATACAACATTGATGTAATAAAAATATATTGATTGAAAATTTAAAAGAAACACAGACACACATATGTATTTTTAAATATGAAATATATGTTATATATTGTTTATGGATGAAAAAGTGCAGTTAGATGGGAATGGAACACTCTTGACATTATGATACATTTCTTTTTAATAAACATGATCTCTTAGATAGATTAAATAACAAACAACACCATATCTTAAATAATGGTATTATATTATAAAATTAGATCCTATATTTTAAAATTTTGGATATTAAAAGTAATTATTTAATTATTAAATTTTTATTTATCAACCTATTATACATATTATAATAAGTATTTAAAATTAAAAAAATGATAAATAAAATAATTAATTTCATTAAAATATGATATACTCTCACTTTGTATATAAAATTTAAAATTAATTTTTAAAAAAATTTAGAAAAATTAAATGAAAATTTTAATATTAATTTTGAAATATTAATATCTAATATTATTTGTGAGATTTTTTTGGGATTTATTGAAATTCATTCTATTAATCATGAATAGTTAAAAATACTTATATATATTGAAAACTAAAAATTATTTTTAAACAATGACTGAGAGAAATTATTCAAAACATTGATTTTAAGGTATTATTAGAATAATTATATAAAAATTTATCAAATTTATCTTATAATATTAAATTGTATTTTTAATTTTTAAAATAAATAATTTTATAATGATGGGTTTTTTCCTTTTCAATCTCAATATTTCATCACCGCAACATGTATAATTTAAAACCGAATTCTTCCAATTTATAAAATTAATTTATAAAAAGGGAATATTTTTTATAATAGGAATAATTTATATTACTAATATGTTAATCATAATTATTTACCACTAATAATAGAATTGGAAGAAGTAATATTTATCTTGTTAATGTAAACACTTATTTTCTACGGGGTATTAAACTAGTATGATAATTTTTATGATATGAAATATTTTATGAGGATTTATTCATAATAAAAACATCAGTTTAATTTATTCATTTCAAAAATACATTTTATTTCCTCATCCCCACATTTAAAATGAATAGTCCTTTACTACCAACTATAAAATTCCAAATACATTTTATTTTTATAATACCTACCAAAATAAATTCATAAATACTAAAAAACTTCTTATATCCATTGGATTGATAATAATACTCTCCCATTAATTAATTTTATGAAAAAATGATATTATACATTTGAAATATTACATACATAAAAGATTATTTTTATTTAAAATCTTTTCCATGAACATTAAATATTATTCAATAAATATAGGATAATAACAATAGTATAAGAAATAAAAAAAATTAAACTTAATTAATAAATTTAATCCACATACTCCATCATCAAAGTGGAAATTAAATAGTCTATTGTGTGTTCGATAATCTACCTCCTCAACAAAAATTATATGTTGTAATCTCTAATCCAATCTCGTGATTTCATATGATAATGTATTGAAGGTACATATATAATATAAATAGAAATTTTATAACATTATAATTTTAATATCACATATACCATCTTACATTATAAGCATGTTATTATTTGAAAATTTCCGTCATTTGAACATCATACTTCTTGCACATGAAGCAATGTTATCTATGCTAACATAAAAATTACATGGGAAAAATTAACTCAAATTTAATATAAATTAATTAGTGCATATTATATTATATAGACCATATAAATTTATTATATCACCTAATTAATTTCACTTTAACCCATTTCAGAAGTGATAATTCAACTATTGAATACATATGTTCTATCATGTCCACAAAGCAATGTGATCCATTCAAACTATTAAAATTGATTTTTTTAAACTATAAAATTAGTAAATATTAAAATTTAAAATTAATATTGTTGTTTAAAATATGGATTTATATAATATTAACATTAAAAATAACATTCTTGAGAAAACATTCTTGACGAAAAAAGTCCAATCAAATTTAAAAAAATTAATATAATAAAATATTATTAACAAATAGCTATTAATATTTTATTAGATTATCATATGAAAAATTTTAAATATTAAAAGTGTTGGTTATAAATTAGTAAAATTAATAAAGTATAATTCATGATGTTAAATCTTGTATGTTAAAAAGGAAAAATGATGTAAGGGACTCCGTCTCAATTTTCCATTGTTGAGGAATATTATAATATTATCAACTTATTTTTTAAATGATGTATTTACATAAACAATATGATGTTATATAAATATTGATTTAAAATTAAATGTATTTTATTTTATAAATTTTTATTATTTTAACTATATGGAAATATATTTAAAATTACCAAGTGGTAAGGGCATTCATAACTCAATTATTTTCAGTCATGATATCATTTCATTTTCTATTTATCCCTTCACTAATCACATATAATCTTCTTTAGAAAAATATTTCAATAAATTTTCAGGGTTACCGGTACCATATAATTATTGAAAACCAATACATAGATATTCCAAAATTAAATGATACCATAAATGAGATTCCATGATACTATTTTGAAATCTCATTACATAAACACTTAATAATTCAACAACATCATATTCAAATTCAACATAAAAAATGGTTATTGCATGTGACTTCCCTTTATCCTTTTCCTTAAGAGGTTTCTCACGTCCATCATCATTAACCCTTGGATTAGGGTATTGATTAGAATAATAACCAAATTCCTTGCACTTGAAAATTGAAGTCACGATGTAGCGTTCTCTATAGTCTTTTCTCTATTTACGTTATTAGAAACCTTTTTACCAATACTTTGGCACTCATCATATCAATTACCTTCTTTTACACACTTGAATCATTTTCTAGTACCTTTTAGACAATCTCCACAATGCTTCTTTCGACACTTTGATTATAAAGTAACATTCATCTTTTTTTCACCATTGTTCTGAGATTTTTTCTAGAACTCCATCTTTCATTTTTTATCAAAACCATGAGATGGATATGTAACACCAACTTCCAGTTCTACCTTTATACCACAAAAAAAAATTTCATCATATCAATTGATGTATCTTACAGCTAATTCCCTTTGAAGACTTGGTTTTAAGCTAGTGAAGAATAGATCAACTTTACAATCCGGTTGGATGATAAAGCCAGATGCACACCAAGAAAACCTTGTAATATTTTCTTCGTATATACCAACAGATTCATCATCCTTTTGCTTAATCTCAAGAAACTAATTTTCCATCTTTTTTCGGAGAATAAGAGGGAAGAACTTATTGAAAAATAATTTCTTGAACTCATCTCATTCCATGTATTAAATTTCATATCGGGGCCTCATATTCTAAATTAGAGTCCACCATTGGTCTACTTCACCTTCAAAACGGTAAATATCCAGAATGAATTTTTCATGATCCAAACATTGAATTATGGAAAAAAACTTTTCAATGGTACTAATCCATTGTTCAGCAACAATTGGATTAGAAGACCAACTGAATGATGGTTGACGTTGCCTCATGAAGGACTCAATAGAATATTATTTCCTTCTCTGCTCATTTGGATGTACAGAATTATTCATAGCTTGTGTAAGTATAGTAACAATATTGTTCACTCCATATCCCATAACATTGGTTTGTTCAGTTGGAAAATCATTTCATTTTCCATTACATTGATCAACATGGTTCCTTCGGGTTCCATCCATTGTCTAAAACCCAAAAAGAATAGTGTGAGTGGCAAAAATCATGCTAGGGAAAAAACAAAATAAAGGGTAATTACCTTCAATATCTAACATCTTAGGTTTAATTATAATTTTGATACCATAATTCTGGGTCTATAACCTATTATTATACGTAACCTTAGTTACATCCCTAGACATTCCTTAGAAATATCTCTAGGGATCTCACTAAAGTTATCGATTCCTAGTTTCAAAATGTTGACTGAACGTTTCCTCTAATACCAAATGTATTGACCCAAGCATGACGTACATGGATATTTCAAAACTTTTGCAAAATAGTTAATACATAATAAGAACAAACATTCAAGTACCATAATAGTTTATTTTCATTGGAAACTCGGAACATAATCTTTTGATCATGGTGAAATATCTTCAACATCTCCCATAAAGATCTTTACCTTTTTTTCTTACCTAAAACAATTCTTTTAATTATAGGGAAAAGTAAACATATAAAGGGTGATTTAAAATTCTCAGTAAGGGTAATTATGGAGAAAATTAAACAAATCATATACATTTTAACAAAAATAACATGAACATAATACTGAAACAACAAAATCTTGAGATGTAAATCTTGGTTGTACATATGGTATAAATCAAAAAAGAACATTAATCATGATAAAATATCATGGGAATAGAGCATGTAATTGTGGAAAAACATTATGCACATGATATGATTTACATAGTAGCCATGGCATTACTGTCAAGGCCATCATAGTGGAGAAATTCCTTTACTGAATATAGTTCACTTCTCGTTCTAGTCCTGTATCACTGAACCTGATTAACTTTCCCTTCCAGCCAAGTCTATCTCATGAAATATAAATCTTTACCCGATGCATTGGAGGGATATATATGTCCAACCCATCTCAAAATGAAATCATCCTTACCTGTGCCACAACATGAACATAAATCATTCATCGTATCCCAATGAATAAAATGGGTTTCATAAACATCATCCCTCATAAAATAATCCATATAAAACAAATGGATATAATTTAATCATAAGAAAAGTGTAACCACGTAAATCATAGTGACATTATACTTGAAATATACACATAATGTCATCTTATATGGAAAATGTTTTTGATAAAACACATGATATGAATTCTTGAGAAAAATATCCTTTCTTCTTCAAGATCATTTTCTTTTCACAAAATTCAATTCAATTTTAAATGAAAAGGTTTTTGTTTAAAATATTCATGAAATTTTGGAGAGTAATCTTCATGAAAATTAGGCATTATAAAACCATAAAAACCCCTTCATGCAGTATAATTTCAAAAACAACATTATCCTAGTAATTTTTCTAGAAATGTAATAAAGTACCATATATGGTAACCAATGGAAAGATTCCTTCCATACAATGTGGTAAAATATAAAAAAAGGGTAATAATGACATTAAACATACATGGAAGAATAGTAAACATTTTATGAAAACATTTTTAGAAAACATGGACATGGATGATAAAAATTACCCCAATTAATTCTTAAAAATAAAAAATCTATGATAAAAACGAGAATGGAATAGTTATCCCTTGCCTTATGTGTGATATTCTTCATATGTATCCGAATAAACTACCTCAGGTAAAATCATTTCATTTACCGTATATGATTCAATTTGTTGTTCTTGATATTATTACTCATATCCTTATTTACATAATTCCATAATGTAAAACATGTTTTATATATAATATATATTCAGTATATAAATATATATAATATATTGATAAATGAAATGAAATACGCCATTCATGGAGATGGTAGGCTGTATGTACACATGAACCCTATTTTTGTTTCCTTATTGAATTGATTGGAATTAAGTAAATGAAAAATATATGTAAATAAATCCATTATCATTATTATTTAATATATTTCATGATTATTTATTATATATATACTTTGAAATCATTCATGAATGGTTAATCATGGAAAATGAATCTCATCACGTTCGTCGAGATGGTAGTTCACACGTAAGCACGAGCAATGATATATTTCCCGTAATTATTTAATATAATTGGAGTTGAAGATATAATGTCTAAGAATCATTATGATGTAATAATAACAATATATAGTTATTCTTTAAACCATTATACCCATCCATGTAATGTGGAGGTGAAAACACCACGGCGTGGAGATGGTATTACATACGTATGCACACGCAGTGATTTCATTTTCCATAGGATAGATAGAAGGTGAAATGGGGTTGTTTAATATTTATAATATCATATCAGTATATTAGTGATACTTATTGTACTAATTTAAAATTAAACAACTAAATAAGAGGATGCTGAAGATGAATGAAACTTTAGAGAATCGGTAGAAGAGATTACATCTTCTTCGACGCACCCTATTAAAGATTCCACTTAAGGGACTAGAGTTGGTATTTTGATAATACCAGAACCTCCATAATATTTATAGGGATGTGGAGAATATAAATTGGCAGGGTTTGTAAGAGCTTGAAAGCTCATGGTGTTGTTATAAGGATAAGGAGGAGGTTCCCTTTTATAAGGGAAGAGAGGGTCACCATTGGAATCCTCGAAAATATTAATATATAATACATCAAAACCCACATAAATACCTCCAAAAATGACTAATATTATAATTATAGATGATATAAGATTGTAATATCATTAAAAAAATAAATTTAGACATGTTGGAAATTTATTTTAAACCTTATCAACTTGATTTATCCTTATATAATATTTTTAAAATTATTTGTGATAATAAGATTCTAAATTTATAATTGTTATAAATAATTACTTATGTATTATTAATTATACATAATTGGATACTTTATTACATTTTAGAACATATAAATTTAAATTTATAATTTTTAAATATTTATGAGATTTTTAAACAATTTAATAATATGTTATTTTTATAAAATTACAATAGTGTTTATTTTGACACAATGCATTTATTTGAATTTAAATAAAATACAAAGTGAGGAAATATTTGATCCAAATTTTTTAATAGATTTATAACATGTCA
Organism: Viscum album; assembly: GCA_963277665.1. NCBI lineage: Eukaryota > Viridiplantae > Streptophyta > Magnoliopsida > Santalales > Viscaceae > Viscum > Viscum album. The sequence continues at coordinate 1,317,451,234 of OY728152.1, read as the reverse complement.
TATTCAGCTATAAAATTTGTTTAGAACATTAATTAAATCATATAATGTTTATTTTAATATTTATAAAATCATTTATTTGATATTTCTCTTAATAAAAAAATTACTACATCATATTTGAATAATCATTTAATATACCAATTAGTTTAATAAAATTTAAAAATAAAATCCTATGATTAATAAAAATATAATAATATTCATAATAATATTTTTACTCTAATTTATCATCTTAAAATCGCAACATTTAAATTGTTATATTTATTAAATTATAAAGGTGACATCTTTGACATCATTTAAAATAAAATAATATAAATGTCCTAATATGTTTTATAAGGCTCAAAATGATTATGAAATTGAACTTCGGATGATTAGGTTACATATATAGTTGAACAAAAAGTTTTGGTCATGTTTATGGTCTTTTGATAGGTATTATTATTTTAATAAAAACTATATTATTGATTTGATACTAAATAAATAATTTCTACATCATTAATGTATATGATATTAAGGTAATAAAATATTTCTTAAAAATAAAAAATAAATTACGATATTAAATGAAAACATTTTAGCTTTCAAATCAGTATTTACAATTAATATTATATTCTCTATAACCATATATTAAAAATAATCTAATTTTTAAAGTTTGAGTGAGACATATTTCACTTTCTTTAAAAAAAATTAAATTAAAGCTCTTAATCACATAAAAGTGGGTTCCAATGGATTCCATTTCGAACCAAATATTCCTTAGGACGAAATATTAACATCAAATTATATTAAGACAAGTTTTAGGATAATTATATAATATTATATTTACCCTTAATTACCCGATTTACATTTAACTATGGTAAATAAAATTTACTATAGTTACTATTCATAGTGCCCAAAAATAAAAAAACAGACTATTAACATAATTTGGACCTACATATTCCAAATATGGAATCAATTTTTAATAATTCAAATCATATAAGTGGTATAAATTATTTAAAATTAATCTCGCTGTTAAGTAAACGAGTTTTAAAAGTTAAAACATTGAAAAGATTGAAAAGATTTTACCTCTAAATTCGATTGAAAATCAATTATAATGACATAATTTATATTAAATGGTAAAAAATATTCAATTTATACTTTAAAAAATTACTATTATAATTTAACCATATAAATTATCTCATTGAAAAATGTTGTTTTTAAGTAAAATTCAGCGTGTTTCTACTATTCATCAAAATAAGAACGCTGTTAGAAAAATATCCAAACCTTATCCAAAGAAAATTATTATATCCAAATTCAAAATAAGAAGTTTATTTTTTAAAATAAAATTATAAACTTGTAAAAAAATTTATTTAAAATGGGTGTGCCATAAAATGGCAGCAAAACTAATTTTTTTTAAAAATAATTATTTTACCAGATAAATTTATTTTGTTCTCATACCATGTTCTAGAAAAAGTGTAATATGAATAATAATTTTATAAAATTCAATATGTAGTTAGTACTATTAATAACAGCTACATCATAATAATAATATAATGATATATCATTGTTTAGTGAAACCCGGTATTGCGTACAACACACGCTATAAAGGAAGGATGTGATTACATGTAATTCAACCCACTTCAGGGTTGCGTGTAGTGAAAGACTCCTTTGTTGTTGCATATAATAAAATCCAACCATATTTCATTTATACATTGAATATATCTATATATAATCAATGTGGCCTAGAATAAATACTATCAAAAGCACTTGAAATTGTCTGTAACATGATCCAAGAATAATGTTGCGTATACTGCAAGCTAGTATGGTGTTGTATATAACAGAAGATAATCTTGGTGTAGTGGCAAATAGAAGATATTAAATAAATCAAAAATATATATCTCATAAAATATAGGGGTGTTACAATCCCCAGATATTTGGATATCCATAACTCATCACCCATAATACTATATGTGAATCACTACTACATAGTAAAATGGACTAAATTGTCCATGAAGGATAGTATGCCTTACTCCAGATGTAAGATCTATTAGGCCCTATAATAACACAACATCGTGAGATATTTAAAATCTTAAAAGTACGTATTAAAATATATCATTGGAATCAACTGATGACAACTATTCTGGGTGATAACATCTCACCACATCGTGGTGGAATCATGTAACATGAACATATAGAGCTTCACCCTCCTTTAAAGAGGCATATCTATTGGGTGAAGATAGACAGCATGGCCTCTATCCAAGAATCTATATGTTGTGGTCCACCATCAGTCTATATATTGGATGGATGTTTCTTCATAAACTCACATGTACACTCTTCTATACTTGTGGAAGGTCGCAGTGCTCCCAGAACGGTCGTCATGAACTACATAAAGCTTTCACGGAACTATTGCACCACATATACTTTTATTATATCAATTATTACCTCAACAAGAATAACTAGTGGTTCCACTAGTAGCCATACCCTAACAAAATTGGAGTGTTATCATAAAAATCATCCTAATGTGAAACCCATGGTCATCATGGTGGAAAAAGATCAACAATCCCTAATGCATGCCTCAATTATATATCATTATCAAATTTCACATCAGATTTGATTAGATATTTGTGAATCATTATTAAAATCCATACTCTATAAAAAACACTTATTCATGTGACAGGGTTTGGGTCTATGAATAAAAAAATGATATACACAACGAAAATCCAGCTACTACGGCCGAGTCAGGTAATGTTCCCTCTTATAACCCAATTTTGTTTTATTTTATTTCATAATAATATAATTTCAAATATAGTTCTAATGGACCATAACATAATAAATACCCATTTTATTTTTATCACATTCCCTTTAGAAAGGAAATTTACTGTTATACTGAATTTTGATCTCTGAGGAACTATAATCACCAAGAATTCAAGTGTTGCATCCACCTATGGCTTGTCATAACACAATTAAATATAAGGATAAATCACGATCCACAAAATTAAGATAGGTGAATGAAAAAATACCTCAGGTACCAATGAATGCAATCCATATGATTTACACCATTATATTTCCAAAATAACTAACACAAAAACATTAATATATACCACAACACCAATCAAAACAACCTAAAATTAGTATTTCATCCAAATTAGAAGGGCATAATGCATGTCATGTGAAAATTAGAAGGTTTATATTGGATGAATGAGATGTAATAGCCTCATATACATAGGTAGAAAAACAATTTAACAATAATATATATATAAAATACCAACATAATTCTGGTACAACACCCAATGGTGGAATCCAATCAATGGTAATATTAAAAATACAAAAAATATATATTCAATTTGTGGAATTTTTTTTCCAATAGGTAGGACATATTAAAATAGTTTGGACCCTGAAAAATATTCATATTCATTCCAATCTGTTTCTATTGTCGCCAAATATTATGTCAAATAGAATATAATTCCCTTGACACCTCTTTGTAATGTCCTAGTTAAGGATTCCAATCAAAGGTTCTTTGTACTTGGTTGGAAAAATCATCTCAAGCATGTATCGTTAAATGTCAAAGGCATATGACATGCAGTGAGAGCCTAGTTTTTTCAGTGGTGACACTATGAACACATTAAAAGTGGGTAATATATGTACTAAAAATAACATTTCCATATAAATATTAGTATTACATAAAAAATAGTAGAATACTGATAAATGAAAACAAAAAAATATGTCTCTTATAATGAATGATTATACATGTCAAATTCTTCTAATAAGTCATCAAAAAAATTAGATCAAGGTAGATGGAAAATCCAAATAAAAATGGATTAAAAATTCCAGAAGGAATACCATTTGTATCACAAGCCTCATCATGGTCTCGTTTTCTCCGACATCATTGTGTAAAATCATGTACCTAAAAGAAGGATTTTTCCAACATAATTACAAACCATTATATTATATTATTGGGTATAAAATGGTCTCTGATATACGGTGTGATATATAATATCTATATGAAACCACCAAATGTATGTTACATTAGTTAGTGAATATATATTATTTGAAATGTTAAATAAGAAACACAGTAAGAATGGTTGCAATCAGAAGAAAACATCCAACATGAAATAGATTTTTCATACATTTAATTCATATTAATATATTAATTCACTAATATTTATTGTATAATTATCATGATCCAGAACAATATTTACATCCTTTATGTAATTGGAATCACAACAGATTCCTTAGATGGACCTAATATTTATTCATGTTAAGGAATATTACAAACTTTTTATTTATATAGACAGAAACATCATAAATCATTTCATTTAGAATTAAATTCATAACCCAGGACTTCCATTTACAATATTATTATGGAATTATTGTTTTTCTCTAGAAAAATTATGAACCAACACCATACAAGATTGTCCCTAGGGAACCTCTCACGAAATCAAAATATATCTAAGAGAGGTGTAATGTCACTACCAATTGATTCTATCAAAATATCTCTAGGAGAGGTGTAATCAAAATAACTGTAGGAGAGGTGTAATTTATTCCATCCATGGTATCCCTTAATGGATCAATGTATCTCTTGTGTCTTAATCACATTTATCCTTTTAGTACACCCATGGAATCATATGGTGGATCCATATATAACCCATGGTATAGATGTCATTAGTCACTTGATTCTATCCATGGAATTATAATTGAAATGCATGTATCACACATGTATAATAACTATTTAACTAATTCACTCTAATTTTATCACTTCATTTAATATTCCACAGAAAAAACCAATATCATATTTTATCAAAATCACCTCAAGAGTTAGGCCCAAGTATAGGAAATCCTTATAATGTATGTCCTTCATTTTTCCATATAATAATAACATGATAATAGTATTACCTTTATTATTAAATTCATTAAATATCATGGTGACATAAAAAATAAAATGTGATTTTTCATATACAAGTAGTCCCATGCATAAATAAGAAATCACATAGCATAAAACCCCTTTAGCTCACAATGTATTTTCAATTCAAGGGACATTGAAATAATCACATTTCCATTTTTAATAAAACTATACTCACAAGCCTATTAATCTATTACATTTCATAGTTATAAAATATTTCACATGAGATATCTTCAATTTAATAAAATAAATCCAAATTTAGGAAATCAAGGTTTATAATCTACATAACTCACTTGGTCAATGAAAAAAATGAAGAATTATTTAGTCCAGGAATTACATAAATGAGTCAAGGATCAAGAAATACATCCCATAAACATAAATAAATTCAATTACAATTCAACTACATTGTCATTAAATTTATAAATAGGTCAAATTTTAAAAACCCATGGATGGGATAAAGTCACACATCATTGGGTCACGATGGAATTAGGCTATAAACATGCCATTTGATGAAACTCAACCATGGAGTAAATATTATTAATTGAAAAAATAATTTGAAAAGGTATATGGAATTTGGAAATACAGTCCTAAATCCGAATAACACAACTAAATCCCAAAAGAATGCACATTGATTAAAAATGAATCAATGTGTTGTCATTATAGAATCATTGGGATAAAAGGAGTTTGAATTTTATATTATACGGAAAATATATCTGAATACCTTACTAAGGATTAATGATGGTTCCCTAAAGGTTCACTTCTCTATGAAATCTATTAAGATGAAATTTATTTTATACCACAAATAATTTATGAGGAATGTAGTCATTTTAGAGAAAATAATTGGTCACATGGTTTGAGATCAACCATTTTTACAATGTGCACAGATCACACATTGCTTCTTTTAGAACATGAGGAACTAAAATAGTTTACCCTCATGGTTTAAAACCCATGTCAATTTCATGTAAATAGATTTTACAATGTTATGAAAGAAATAATGAGTTAGATGTACGGTCATGTAGCTCCTCCTGCAAGGGTACATCATACTACATAGCTTATAAGACACCATTGTCTAACCTCGTATGAATTATATGAATAATATGGTCTTCCCTATAAGGCTTATACTAACTGTGTGCTATGAGAAAAACTCAAAAAAATGGATTCTAGGCTCTAAACCATCCCGAAACGTCTCAATCCCCCTTTGACCTCAATTGGAATCTACAATATCCCTTATTGAAGAAATTAAGAATTGAATTCTTGGTTAACTAGTGATTCATAAAACAATGAATATTTAGGATTTTACATACCATATGTGATAGATTAGGAATGAATGAGGAGAGGAACCAATTCAGTAATATTGGGTTGGAATGGTTGGTGTATCCTATACAGTATTACTAGGCTTTATTTTGGTTTATGGTCAGTTTTTTAAACCATAGCGCGAAGGATGAATGAATTTAGTTCAGTAATTCATGTCTAGGAAGGGAGGTGAAGATTTTTTAGTAATACAAAGCATGAATTGGGATCAGACATGATTCAACATTAGACTTTGACCACTAGGGTGGTATTGAGAGTGAACATGGAGTACTATGATGTTTTGGGGAGTGAGCCTATTTTACTATTATGGATTTATAATCAACACATGAATACTATGAAATAAATTTTAATTGTTTTTACTTCATCAAAAAGACATGTCTTATTCTTTTGTTATAAATTCGAGATTGTGTTATTAATTTATATGTAATTCATTCATTATGACTACAAATATTTTCCCATGAATCTTGATTTTGATATTTTATATTTTGGTTATGATATAATAAAATATGACCATTTTCGTATACCATGATTCTCATATTAAACATGTATAGCTTCATTGTTTAACATTAGTAATAATTTGGGTACCCCAGTAATTTTTTTCATTCCCTAGTGTGTGAAGAAATTTTGTAAGGAGTAATAATGAAGAAAAACATTTTTGGAGATATTTAATATCTTATAACATGTAAGAATATTTCATTTATGTAATTCAAAATACACTAATCAATATAGCCAACATGAATGTATTTTGTTATTGTTCTTAATAATGCATTAAATTTATGTAATTTACAAATATGATAATCTTGGGTCACCAGAATTGTTATCAATTGATTTGTTTTGTAAACCTTCAAAAACTAGTATAAGGAAAAATTATTAATATCCAGAGGAAAATTTATATGGATATATATTGAGATATATCTATGGATATTCCAAACAAGTAATTAATTTAATGGAATGTGTCATGATTTATGTATATTAAAATTAGTTTCGATTCATTATTTGGTTTTATCATATAATTTGATATTCTAGCTGTATAATTTATGTTTTTAGTCAATGATGTGAAAGCGAGTAAATTTGGTTGAAATTGGATACTTTAGTTGTGAAATGTGTGGAAAATACAGAAATCCATTTTCTAAGTGGAAATATCATAATGAGAATTAGTAACCTGTTATGAGTATTTGATATGCTACTTCACAGAAAGAGGCATCTAATGACATGTGAAAGATATGGTATGTAATAAAAATATTTTTTACACAAAACGTTTGAAGCATAGTTAGTTTTTATTTTAAGGAATCAGAAGACTTGATTCATATTTCATAATCAAGGAATTGTGTATTACTAAATAATATGATGGGTAATGTGTATTTATTTAAGAATAATGTTGTATTATTGAATTGTATTTGTTTTGGAGTTAAATTATTATGTCATGCGAATCATGAAATTTATATGTATTTTAAATATATATTTTCCATTATATAATAAAATGGATAAGAGGAATTGTTTTGAAGACTTAACAAGGGATTTAATGGCATGGTGATGTTTTATGGGAACACATGACCAAGGGAATGATAAAACTAATTGTGTTCCTTATGTTATTATAATTTTATTTGGATAAATATATGTTAGATATGAATAAGTTAAATTGATGATACTGAATAATAGGAATCTAAATATAGATTTCATGAAATTTTTTTATGGTATCATTGAGTATATTGATTTTTTAATCGATAGAATATATAAATTAATTATTTAATTAATGAAAAATTCACATTTTTTATATGTATTTATTTTAATTTAGTTTATTACCATGTTTTATTAAAAAAATGAATGATGGAATTCAAATGTTTTGTATATAACCAAAAATATATAATTTATGATATAGATAGTCTCATTTATATTTTTTTCAATAAATTTAGTGACCATATTTCCAATGATTTGGACATCCCTATTCTAAGTTGTTATATAGTTAACCATTTTTTAAATGGTTTATGTTAATCATCATATTCTGTTATTAATATTATTGAATTGTCTCACTATATAAGTATTTATGGATAATTGATAACATGCTCAATATTTTTTTTTATGATAACTCAATATATATGTCAAAAACAATCATTCTATTTATATATCTCATGATAATTTATTTCTCTAATAATGGAATGATTACCTACATTTCATAGAAAAAGAAATGATGATTAAGTTGATCATGGAAAAAAAGGGTGTTGATATCCTGAAATAAGTTATTTATATCATCTCATCATAATTCTTCCACATCATAAAAATGGTTCATCGAATAGAATTTTGTCCTTGCATCATCATTTTTAGGATATCAATTACCACTTTAACACATATTCATTTTACGATTTTTGGATTTTGAGCATTAAAAAATTAATTGAATTAGTTTTGATTAGAAATATTTATCAATATCTTTGATTTTTTGTGTTTTTCAATCATTTATTACTTTTCTTTGTCCACCTATATTCAACAATGTTAAAACATTGTTCTGACATTCTTTGTGTAAACAATATGTTTATTATTATCACATTTAATGAATGTTTTAGTATTCATTTTTACCATATCAGTTTTAATGAAATAATGAACTAGAATTAAAACAATGATAACCCAGATGAATTTAAAGCATAAAATTTATTTCAAGGGTGTTTATAATATTACAACCATAAATTTTATGAACATTTTTGGAATAAATTTAATCTTTATATATTTTTCATTTCAGATAACCCATAATGTAGATTTTTTATATGAATAATCAATTTTTTGATTATTAAATGTAAAACTATGTTCATTGTTCACTTCAAGAAGAACATATATTATATGTCAGTAGATGAAATAAATTTTTTTCTTTTGTCACATTCAACACTAAGTACCTGTGATATATTGTTTCACATGCAATATTGAGTTTTATAGAAAAATTAAATAATATTAATATTGTTATTAAAATATTATTATATTTGCGACCTATAAATCATAATGTTAGATTTGAATATAATTACATATATTCTCAAAATATTATTTACATATTTATTTATATTTAATTCATTTATGCTCTTGTTGTTTGAAATTATTGTATGAAACATTTGAAAATAATGAAATTAGGATTCAAAAAACCTATTTTTAATATTCAAACAGAATTTCATATTAATAAACTATTAATAAAAATTTATTTTAATGGTTTCAATGTAATTTTTACATCATTTAATATTTATTTTTTTACTCATACAAGGTATTTTATAAGTATAATATAAAATTTAATCCAATTTTACGAATAAATAATGTATTTTTCTATAAAGAAATGGTATCTTATTTTAAGGGAAATTCTCATTTAAATAAAATTATTTACACCGACATAAATATTTATTTAAAAAATAAGCTTTATTTTTGAAATTTTAATATCAAAAATTACATAGGGATAATTTATTGAATTTGTTTTGTAATTTTGATTATTTGATGAATAGTGAATAATTCAGATTTAAATTCAAAACTAAATTTTCATATAATATATTCATATAGACAAATTATAAAAAAAATTGAAATTAAAATTAGTTAAATTATATATATTAATAAGATATTGTTTACTTGGATATATTTTACATTGGAGATTTATATAAAAACATTTCATACCTGTAGAGTTTTTCTCATTAATCCCCCTCTTTAAGGATCTATCCAGTGGATTAATATTCAATTAAAATCTCCTACATATGTGGAACAAAATTTTAAAAAAACTATTCCATATTTTGATTTAGTATAATATATAATATCGTGTATTTTAAAATTTGTTTTTTGACCAAAGAATTTATTCTTAGTAAGTAAAACTAATTTCAATGATTATAGTAAATAAGATTTTATATATTTGTTAAACAACAACCTAATGGGACAAAACACATAGAAACATGTAAAAAATATATTTTATAGAAAAAAATCCACAATATCCTCCCTTTTTAATAATATGGAGTATTATAGAAGGCACCTTATGTATTGGAGACCACTCAACAGTGTCTAACTTTTTATAATGAAAACAATGAAAATACTTATACAATATGAAAGGAATCTATCACCTCTAATTTAATAACACCTATAAAGAAACATTATGTTATCTATAAACTCCCAAAATAATATCAAAACATCCCTACTCATATTTTAGATGAATTACATTAAGAATAAATAAAACCAAGTGAACCATTTAGTGCATACTAATAGGAATTACCCAAATAAAAGGTTATATCCTTACACAAGATATTTTGTTATATATTCATTATCCACCCGTAAATTATTATACATACATTATTTTAAAATATTATAATTGTACTCAATATACTATGATGGTTTTATTATGATATTTCTACCAACACTTACACACATATCCATAAAATTTGTATTTAACTGACTATTAGTGAGTATATCAGACTTCCACCTCAAAAAACATTGAATTTAATTTTTCAATTACAGCCTATCATGATTGGTAATTATGATCGGAAATAGTTTTTATATGACACGATTTATGTTTAACATAACATTATGATTAAATAATGATAACAGGTAACATACCATCATTCTGCACAATTTGGGTTAATACTATTACATCATTTCTGGATGTCTGGATTAATGCCTCGCTAATGGAATGTGATTCATTCAATAATTACATAAAATTTATTAAATAAATATTTATTAATGATTTGTGATATATATGAAATAATAATGTTATCATAACAATAATATATATATATTATTCAATTAATTTATTTCTATATGACATTAAAATGGAAATATCATTCATGTGTATATATGCCCTACCTTTAAAAAAATGGTGTATTCATTTTTTTGAAATAGTGGGTTCCCATGACCCAACTATTTAGTTATTTTTTTACCATATCAAGTATTATGTTAGCTATACATGATATCATCTTACAATTATAGTGTATACTTTTCTGCATCCACTACTGAAATAGAAATTTCAAAACATTAATTGTCGAATCAAGATGTTATACCCCATCCAAAGAAATAATGAGAACCTGGAGATAATATTAAATTAATCATAAATATTAGTTCAATGGAATAGGTACATCATACCAATTAGACACAATAGATGTTTTACTATAAGGTTCTAGTGGCTCATAAGCTATGAGACTTCTTAATATGAAATTCACATTTGGTGATTTTTAGTAGTGATATCATGCGTACTGACTAGCCTATAAGAAAACAACATGTTTCAGGTGTTATTGGATATTACTATCAAATATCATGTGTAATGTTCTTCGGAATTTTGATCATTAGAAATGTATGTCATTGGATTCAATACATTGATGCAAGAAGAAGACCAAGTTGATGAAGTCATGTCAAGGTTGTTTGTGTTGGGTGAGTCATTGGTGGCATGGCATTGGTTGAATGTTAAAGAAATGATTTTTTTCTTCCAGGTTATTGAAGTAATATATATTCTGACATGTTGATAAAGGTGGTAGTACCATTATAAGAACATGGCCATGGAATTTAATGGTAAATCCATCCAGTTAAATCAACAAACAATAAAGTAATAAAAGGGGGATGAAACATTAGTGTGTCCTTCTTTATGTGATATTACAAACAATGATATTATATTACACGATGCATGTTCATAGTTTGGTTGTTGCTGCTCCGACAATCTTTATCTATTCAGGGCCCATGATAGGTTTCTAGATCCCTCTTTTGTTCTATGAATCCTATTCACTAATTTCAAGATAAGGGCCTAGATTATCACACATAATAGAATATTCAAGAATCAACCTTATTTAGTTGAATAAGAATTTTGGACAAGGTGGGAACCATGACTGGGGTCCGGTATATGTCCAATGATAAATGATTACTAATGAAATAAATAAATTTATGTTTTTTGAGATTTAAATTTTTACTATTTAATTTATTTATTAAATTTATTTATGATATTTATTAAAATACATGAAAAATATTAATTGAAAAATATTAAAAATAATCACATTTCAATTAAAATGAATGGGAATGACGAGTTGGGTTAATGACATAATAATTATCATGTAATATATTTGAATATATTACAAGTTGGTGATAATAATATTTATGCCTTAGATTAGATGACCTAATATGTCGATAGTAGTGTGTTGATTATTCGGGGGTCGGGATGGAATTACTTGGAAATTAAATAAAAATATATATATATAGGGATATGAGATTTGAAAATACAATTCATGGAACTTCAGTATCTTCTCATATATGTCATGATTTATAGACACAGACTCTGGATATATAGATTAGGGATAAATCACTCTCTCAGGTATCACTTGCGATGTGATACAATGATCATTGGAGCATCAAAGGCATTATCACAGTTCCACGGTAGGACCAGGATTATGAAGAACGACACTCCCGCATATTTCATGAAGTGCATTTGATTGAACTGGAGGTAATCAACATCAGATTCATCGAGAATCAATCACCAATGATGATCAAACATTGTGTGTAGCTTAATATTAATATAAGAATTTAAATGATTTATTTTGTGCTTAAAACCCATCGTGCATGGTCTATTTCATTGACTTTCATTCTCTTCACCGATGTTGACATGTTTAACTCAGTCGTTGGTGGAATATATTTTTTTTCAAATCCCACCTGTTTGGGGCTACCGCTGCACTCCCAGTTCCAACCAGTGGCATTAGAGGGACACATGATGATTTTCAGTCAAATTTATTAATATTTCATTAATTATTTGAAGATGGAATCGATACGGTCCCAATGTTGTAGACCACATTAAAATCTAATACTGGATGACCACTCTGCTATCATCGGATGTTTTTAGTTCAGATTAAAAATAGTTTTTTAATACGTTTCTAAATTGATGAACCAATTTTATCTAAATACATTTACACAATAATATTATTTTATGGTGAGGATTATAAATTATTATTATTATTAAAATTATTATAATAATAATTTTATAATAATTATTAAAATTTTATTATCATAATATTATTTTATAATAAGATTTTATTATTATTGGTTTCATATTTCCTATTATAAAAATATATTTATGAAATAAAAAAAATTTGGTTGGGTGAAAGACCTACAAATATTTTTTTGAAATAGTTAAAAAAAATACCAAGAGCCACATAAAATGTATAAAGATAAAAATAAAAATATTTTTGGTGGACGAATAGGATGCCTCCTTTTCCACTTCACTTGTGGTGGCCCAAATAGGCTGCCTCTTCATCCCCCTCACATGCTATAACAACAGTGCACCACCAACCATGTTGGGACTCCTGATGGGCTCCCACCCATGGAGACCCACTACTGCATGAGCTGCATGCCGCACCTAGGCACCTCCTCAACCAGGAAGTAGCAGCAACTCCAAGGCTTGTGAAGCCCCCCCCCAAATAGGTTTACCTCCTCTCCCTATCGTTGTACAACATGCCAGTCATTCCACCTCCATGGTCCGGGACCCATCTGGTGTGACCATGTGTCACCCTCCTTAGATATCCTGACCCTCCACCTCTTTGACCTCCCTATGCCCACAGCTACGTAGTGCACCCAGGCCCCCAGCGGCTGCGTCCCACACTTAGCCTCCCAGACCAGTTCTGATATGAACATACACTGCCACCAGGCGCAGCATCCGTTGTCCTAGTGCTCGTGACTCCATACTCCTATGGACTGACTCCCCACCGAATATCCCTCTTACAGGACTACCTTCCAACAAGGATTCACGTAGGATGAATTGGGTCACCGTGAGGTAATCCCTCATTCACATTGCACATGGATTGATCCAATAACATTATTGGGAAAGTCTGACCATCCCAGAACTGGCGTGGGTGGACATTATTGACTCCAAATTTTTTTTCCCAGTATTAGCCCAGCCCAGGATGGGCCTACTTTGGTTCACCATGACCCATACAGGCACTGCCCAGGGTTTATGGGGATCAAATAATGTTATATGTATCAAAAATTAATTAAATAATTAATTTATTTTCTATTGAGAGTTAATTTAATTAAATATTATTCTTTTGGTTATTAAAATCTGTATCTGTTGTAATTAATTAAAATGTGAGAATAATTATATTAATTAAATAATTTATTTTAAATAAATTAATTATGTCCCAAAAATATTAAATTGAAATTAAAAAATTGTGATTCCTATAATAAAATTATAACACGTCAAGTTTATTTTAATAAATACTTAATTTGATTCTTTTTTTAGTTCATATATACGCGTGTTAAATCATATTTTGGTTATGAGTCGTGGACCTACCAATGTATTTTTGGTGCATTTATTAACTTAATTTATTTAATTATTGCATGTTATTAAAATAATTAGTTTAATTAATAATAAGGTTATATTTTTGACCTCTCATGTGTCATTATATGTATAAGGGCCTACAAAACAATTGTTAGAGTTGTATTTTATAATATGAGACCCCCACACCATCATGCGAGTAAAATAGTATGATGACGAGATGATGTGTGATTCACTTCATGCCTAGTGATGCCGACACACTAGACCGATGTTGGATGCATTGGATGATGAGACATTACTTTTCATGTTTCAAGCCACATGACTAAAAGGTACTCACCGCTATAGTTTATGTTGTTCCTTTATACACTCATTGAATCAACCTATAGTACCAGATCATGCTCAGGTGTTCCTTTTGTTTTTCATGGTTTATTATTTTTATGTGAATGCGTAGTTTATTGTTGGATCACATATAATAATAATAAACAATCAGGCAAGATATTATGAACATGTGATGAGTTATATTTTTCTATATCATCCATGGCTAACTGTGAGTGTGATAACATAGTAAATTCATAAAAAATAGAAAATTCATTCATTCGTCATATTAAAAGTAATAAAATCCTCTAAGATATATTAAGTCCTAGTCACCTTCCATCAATCATGCTTGTACAAAACCTACAGTTTGAGGTGTTGGTCATGCATTAGATGAGGGTGCCTCATACTACCGAGGAGTCTTCATTAGAATGATCAGATGAATTAACTAAAATGGTATCAATGAAATTTCCATATAAATAATTTTGTATTGTTAGAGTCAATTGTTTAGTAAATCAAGTTTGGATTTTATGTAGTTGTGACATCACTCAACAGATCATGTAATCACATGTTAATATGGTGGGTAACCAAAATACTACCTTGAACCCTCTAAGTTGTGGCATATCCATATCTTTTACACTATGAGGGTTGGTTTTTGGATCCATTCCACTAGATTACTCAAGCGATAGAGTATTCCAATTCTATCATAGAGGGTTTCTAGAATCTTATAAAATAGTGGGAGACATTAAATTAATTTAAATAATCAATCCATATATATAAACTCGTAATCCAGATATGTTGTACTAAACAGCAAAAATTCTTTTTTTAAAATATGGAATGTTATACAAAAAGTTTAATCTATTATAAATATAGGATAAACTATATATCTAAATCGACTTGAGTATCCCAAGAATAATGTTTATTTCACATAGTAATATGATATTTGAAACACATGACTCTAGTTTTCCCAACACTGTTAATCTACCTCAAGAAGAGAGGATGAAACTACTTACCTTAGACTAATATAAAAATCATATGATATTTATATCATTTTACATTAATCAACGTTCAATGTTAGTTGTGGTTGCTACATCATGATATGTATGATATAAACATGATGCCTCATCTCTAAGATGTTTCCATGGAGAAATAGAATCAATGATATGAATATGGTGAGGATTACACAGAACTGTGTAAATTGAAATATGGATCACGATCATTAAATGGATCCTTTACTCATATCATTATCACCCCTTTACTGTATTCTGATTATTAAGTAACAATATGATTAGTCATTGAGTAAATTCTTCATTACCTATCTAGGTAAGGTTCACCAAATGAATAAGAAGGAAAGACAATTATATTTTATTTTATATGGAAAATAAATTGAAAGGCAATATAAAAAGGTCAAAGTAAAAAAATTCCATTGAAACATTCGTGAAATCCTTCAATTAATGAGGTATCAATGATGATTATTTGTATTTCATATTACAAAATAATATTATAGATGTTTGAAAATAATAAAATCATTTAATGAGGCGTGTTTCAACATATCTATCAGGCATATTCATAAATGTATTGTTTCCTTTTATTACATGTGTATTAAATACTATATTCTTTTTCATATAAGTGTATCTAAATACAGTTACCAAGTAAGAGTGATAACATTACTATATTTCATGTGTATTCTCCATGTGTTTGTGAAAGGGTGATACCCAATCCAGTGTTCAGAAGTACATGACTTCTAAATTTTCATGAGAATGATTCTGGTTGAACTATTATTAATTGTAACCACAAACATTAATCTCATGTGTCCTTGGAGGATAGGATACATTCTATTATGTTTTGGAATGAATTTTGTTTTTTGTAAAATAAATCACTAATTTTGTAATACATTAATCATAGGTAATTGGTGATGAATATAAATTATAATCCTTACAACCAGTAGTGACTATGTGAACCATTCTTTTTATTACACAATTAAACATAATTTATTACATAAAATTCATTTTATACAACATAAATGATCGAGAGGACTAGTATCTTTTGGGATAGGATCATTACATAACAACTTAAAACATTAAAAACAAAATCTTTATTAAAAATATATTTTACATGTCCACCGCATTCTCTGGTACTTTTCATAGCATGGGATTACCTGAGGTTATTCAGAAGAAAAGGGTGAGCAATAAAGCCCAGTAAGGGAATATAAATGGTGTAACATGTGTAATACATTAAATATTATAAAATAGGCATATCCTTATATTACAATATAAGAATAAACATAAATTCATGATAAATCATGATAACAATGACATCGATATGTGGAAAAACCACTTAACATGGAATTAGCATGAGCCAAGGCTCATTACACCTGGAGCATGAGTAAATTCTCATTACACATGAAGCCCAAGTAAAACCTTATTGCCCTATAATAATCATGAGTAAACACCCAGTGCACATGACGTATCATGATACAATACTTTACTCAATGCATTGAGGTGGTATAATGGCGCACCCTTATTAAACATTTCATATCATGAAAAGGTGTGCCACAAAGATTATATAACATGGATTCATAAAACATAATCATTAATTCAATGGTTAAGGAATGTGTGAATTAATACATGAAAAATTATAACCAATAAGTAAATTTTCTAAAAGTTGAATATCGTTGATGTAGAAATGGGCATTGTATTCACTACACAGTGACATTGTCTTGGAAAATCGGTGCAATTTCGGCTGCGTAACGACATGACGTAAGAATTCATAAAAATGGTTTATGAGAGAGAAAGGGTTGTATCATCATGTGTACATGTAATGGAAACTAAGGGGGTTATATAGATACATTTTCCAACAATTTTAAAGGAATTTAGAGTCAAGATAGAAAAGAATTTATTGAATGTAAAGGACGAGAGAGAAATTCCATTCGAAATTTTGGCATAGTCACATGAGTACATGGGAGGCCATTAATGAGATATAAAGGGGTCTAACATCATTAAAACATAACGATTAATGTATGAGGGAGGTGAGAAACCATACCCCAACATTTATAATTGAAATTAATAGGGAATAACATCATTATGAAAATTGGACAAAAATGAGAAAGGAAGGAAAACCGCTACTTGGAAGTGTGTTTCTAATGGTTTGAGAGAGGCTTGAGAGAGGATTATTGCAAAATTGGGGCACCTTGGAAGGATTCTAGAGAATAGAGGGAAGAGGTAGGATGAACTCCAAATTATTTCAGTCAGTATAAAGTAGGAGATTGGGTAGGTTTATATAGGAAAGGTGATGGAATTCTTTATTATTTATATTTGGGACACCTTATATTAAAGTACTCCAAACCACAAACCAGACCATGGTTTTTGCACATGGTTTTTGGATAATGGAAGTGTAAAAAATATATATTATAATGGAAAATTTCAAACTTATTAAAATAATGGGTTTCATATGTAGAGGTAAGTCGCACTCCCATGGAAAACAATTTAAAAAGACTAGACGTTAAATAAGTCTTAAAGGGTCCATTAATGATTTGTAAAATAATTCAAACATACCCAAAATCTCATTATTTTAATGGTAAAACATATATTGGACGAATGTTATTGTTATAGTATTTTATAACGTCACTATTTGTTCATTATGATGTAATAAAACAATTTATATATTTAAACAGTAAATAATTATTACCCAAAAATTTGATTATCTCAGAAAATTATGAAAAATTAACAATTGGATGATTTGGTAATATTGATTAAAGAAATAATATTTATTTTATCTAAATAATTTTTTAAATATGTTAATTTTATTTTTTAAAATAAAAACTGACATTTAACTAAAATTCATGTGTTTTGACAAAAATGGCATTCAAACCATATTAAAAATTACGATTTCATTCATAAATTTATATGATCATTAATATTTAATAAATAATAATTTAATAACAATAATAAAATATTATTAAAATAATATTTAATTCATAATTCCATTAATTCATCAAAATATATTTCTTAGTTGATCAATAACTAAAAATACTATTTGTTCTTTAAAAAAATTATTTACCTAGTAACAAAAATAAAATGAAATTATATTCATTATTTTATACAAAAATAATGTACATAACCATTGTGCTATGGTCTTGTAACATAAACCCTTATAACACTAGCATAAGACCGACGATTAAGGTGTGTGATAGTGATAATCTCTTGGGGTGGCTAGGATAACATTTCTCGGGTGGTAATATCTAACAACATCCACTTCTCTCGTAGGAGGTCGTGATCGAGCATAACATATTCAAGCTCAGCTTGGTCTTGGACAATACCGAAGCCCAATGATACCACCTCCTGTCTGAGCTCTAAAAAATGGTCTTTGTTTAGGGAACATCTACTGGATGAGGTCATCAATTTCATTTTTTGGGTAAATTGGAGTTTTTAAAACACAATATTTATACTAATAATGTGATCATCATTATACGTCTATATTATAAATGGTAAAAATTCATAACATAAAACCAAATAAGTTGACATTTTATGTATGCATTTTACATAAATATCTATTTAATTAGATCAAGAGGGATTTCCATTAATGATAGTTTTGTTTGTTTCAATCTTCCACCCTTAGAAAATTCCACAATTAAATTTTTATTTTCCCATAATAAAATAGATTTGGGTAACTATGCTTCATAATTCCCACTGATTCCCACATTGCTTCTATAAACTTGAGGTTTCTCCACAACACCTTGATGAGGTCCATTGTCTTATTTTATAGAACTTTTTATCTACAATCTAATATATTCATCAGTTGCTCCTCATAAGAAATATCACCCTATAACTATACCATCTATAAAGAGAGTACATGTGATGGGTCCGGTATGTACTTCTTTAAGAGGGATACATGAAATACATCATGTACGTTTTCCATGGTCGGTGGAAGTGCTATTCGATTGCACACAACCTCGACAAAATCAATAATCTTGAAGGGGTTGATGTACCTTGGACTTAACTGCCCTTTATTTACAAACCTCATGAACTACTTCCATAGAGATACGCGTAGAAATACCATGTCTCCAACTTTAATCTCAAGGAATCAGCGACGGTTATCTACCTAACTATTTTGTTGACTCTGGGCTATCTTGATATGCTTCTAAACAATTTTCACCTTCTTTGCCATTTTTTTGACCATTTTAGGTCCATGTAGCTTACGCTCACTGACCTCATCCCAACATGACGGTGTTCTGCACCTTTTCTCAAAAAGGGTTTCATATGGTTCCATTTGGATGCTCGAGTGGAAACTATTATTATAATAGAACTCAACCAAAGGATGATATTGATTCTATCCTCATTTAAAATCCATTGAGAATGCTCTCAACATGTCCTCAAATGTTTGGATACTACGCTCTGATTGGCCATTAGTTTGAGGATGACAGGCTGTACTGATGTTCAGTTCAGTATTCATAGAATGTTGAAGACTCTTCCAAAACATATAGGTGAATATTCGATCTCGATTCGACATAATAGATAATGGTACTCTATGAAGCCTTACCACATCCCTCATATATATCTATTACAGTTGATCTGATGAACAAATCCTCAATAATAGCAATGAAGTGTGCAGACTTGGTAACACGATCCACAACAAACCTGATCGCATTGTTGCCTTTAGATGTCTTCATATGTCTAGTGACTATTTCCATGGTGACGTTCTCTCATTTCAATTCTGGTATGGGAAATTATTTCATCATCCCCATATACATCTCCCACACAGGCATCACTTTCTGACACACCATGCACTTTGATGTATATTCAGTGATCTCCTTCTTCATATTATCCCACCAATAATGCTCTCGGAGATCTCGATACATCTATGTGTTTCCTGGGTGAATAGTTGTATTTGAACTATTTTCATCATCCCAATGTACTTTCTTCTAATCAAGAAATTATGGAACACATTTTCTTTTCCCAAATCTCACAGTTCCTTCTTCATTAACATTAAAATCTAAGGATTTCCCATTTCTGGTATATTTTACTATTTTCAGAATTCCCACTTCATCCTTTCGAGGAACCATTAACATTTCCAAAAGTGACAGTTTATTAATAATTTTGTGAAAATATTGATGATGTTCTCATGTTTATGATTCCCATATCAATATTCATGATATCTAATAAGATTTGAACATTTTCAATTATCATTAATTATAGAATCGCAAGGTCCATTCTTCTTATGGAATCCACCACCTTGTTCAAATTCCTTGGTTGGTAATGGATTGAGAAGTCATTGTATTTGATCATCTCTAACCGTCTTCATTGGCGCATGTTCCATTCTTTCTATCTGAATATATACTTTCGGATTTTTTTGTCCATATATATTTAAAAATTTTCCCCAAAAAGATGATGTCGCTAAATTTTCAGAGTAATGGTCACTACATCCAACTCAAGGTCATTTGTTGGACAGTTTTTTTCATGAATATTAAATTACCTTGAATCATATGCAATGACTATTTCAGTTTTCATCAACACACATCCATGGCCCTTTTTTTATGTATCGATGAATACCAAAAAAAAAGTTCTCCACCTGTGGGTAAATTGAGAATGAGCGCAATGATATGCCTCATTTTCAACTCCTTGATGGTTTCTTACCATTCATCACTCCATGAAAAATTTAATGCCTTCTGAGTTATCTAGTTGAGAGGGTTGGTCAATCCTGAGATAATTCTCACAAATCATCTATTATATCCATCTAAACTAATGAAACTACGGATATTCGTTACCAATGTTGGCCTCGACCACCCCTCAATTGCATCTGTTTTAGAGAGATCCACATATATCACATAGATTGTGATTATATGGACCAGGAATGAGACCTCCTTCAACTAGATCTCACTCTTTATGAACTTTGAATAGAGCTTCTCCTTCGACAAGGTCTCTAGTATAGTTCTCAGTTGCTCCTCATGATCCTCCTTGGTTTTGGAGTATATCAAAATATCATATATGAAAACTGCCAAATATTTTTCAAGGTAATCTCTAAAGACCCTATTCATCAAGTCCATATAGATTGAAAGATCATTATATAAGACGAATGGAATTACGATGAATTCATAGTGCCTGTATCTTTAATGAAAAGCATTCTTGGGTATATCTTCATTCTCCACACTTACTTGATAATATCTAGACCGCAAATCCACCTTGTAGATGTGTTCTCCTATACACATTTGATCTAAAAAGTCATCTATTCATTGGTAGAAGATATTTAATCCTTATCATTATTTTTTTAAGCTTACTATAATCGATGCAAAGGTGCACTGACTCATCTTTCTTGACGAAGAGGACTGGAGCACTCTATGGTGATGCACATGGGTGTATAAACCCTTTATCAAGATTCTCTTGAATTTGTTTCTTCAGCTCCTCATGCTCCACGATAGCCATTGTATATTGATTCTTGAATATTGGAAACACCCCACGTATGAGGTCAGTGGAGAATTTAACACCTCTACTATGAGGAAGACTAGGCAATTCCTCGAGAAACTCTTCAGCGAATTCCCTAACAATAGGCATGTCTTCTAGGATGGTTTCTTCATTAGACACAATCATCTGAGCCAGATATGCATTCTCATAGGGTAGTAACATCCACTCTTGTGTTGATGGATCTAATGAAGATTCATATTCCACCTTGCATTTGTATTGATCCAGGGGTCGATTCTCCACATAGAGAGTGATTTCCCTCTCACAAAATTTTATGTTTGCCCTATATTAGTAAAGTCATACCATTATATGAATTTCATAAAATTCCACTAGAGGGAGTATTAATAGGTTCACTGGGACATTTAATTGAAATATTATGAAATGGGATGAGTTATATTCATTAGATGTAATGATTTCCCCATTTTCCGTACTCACTGACATCATCACTACCTTGATTTGTGGTTGTGTTGGGATTGTTTTAGTAAAAATTTGAGATATCAAGGAATTCGTAGAACCTAAAACAAAAGTAAATTCTCCATTATTGAATGAATAACTAGCCTACCTGTCACCACATCATTGTTGGGTTCACTTTAGTAGTGGTGATGAAAAAAGCTCGCCCTTGCTGCCTTGGAGGTTGTTGGTTTCCACAAAAAAACCCATGTCTTATGGAACTGATTTGAAAGATTCTTTGGTTCTTTTCAGTGGTATAAATGAGAAACATGTTGAGGTAAGAACGAAGCGTTACTCTTCTCTGTTGCACCCACATGTTTTTCTTGTCAGAAGTTCACATCCATCTGCCCTTCTCTTCCATAACTAAAGCATTTCTTCATCCCCTTCAGCCAATTTCTAGGGTGCTTCTTTCCGAACCATTGGTAAGTGGGGTTCTAGATCTTCTTATCACTATATGATTTATCCATCAGACCACCAGAATTTATTTCCAACTTACAATTATATTCCCCATGATAACCTTGAGATTCTACGATCTCAATTTCAACGTTGAGGGAACATTGGAATATTTCCTCATAGCTGTCAAAGTCACGGATCGCAAGTGATTTATGTAGGCTAGGTTTCATCCCACCAATTATGTGGTCAACCATTCATTCGAGGGTAACGTCAATGCTGAAAGAATATTTCACAATACTTCCAATGTTTTCCTCATATGCTCCAATATATTCGTCATCATTTTGAATGAGGGAAACAAAGTAGCTTTCCATCCTAAGCTGGAGGGTGCGCGGAAAATTTTTATCAAAAAAAATATTCCATAAATCATTACATTGCAATGCCTCGATCTCTTCCTCAGGCATCATATTTTTTATCAACGTCTACAATTGATCAGGTACACCCTCTCTATGATTAGTAGCCAATAGAACCTTCTATTGTTCAAAACATTGATGGATGGAGAAGATCTTTTCAATGGAGATGATACATTGTTCAACAACGGAGGGATCAGATGATCCATTAAAAGTAGGTGGCCTTTGTCTCATGATGCTCTTGATAGCTATTTGTTCCTTAATGGGGGGGGGGTTTAAAGTTTCTCTTGACACAACTTTCTATCCAATGATTGAGTTATCTGAGAGTGCAGCATGACATGTTCACCATTCCCACTCTCATTGGATTAGGCATCTCATTATTACAGTCATCACATTGATATTCAAATCAGTTGTTAGACTGAATCCACCTATTTTCGTCCATTGATTTTAATAAAAGGAATGTTAGGAGTAACACATATAGGGTAATCCAAGGATAAAAATGATGACTTATAAATAACTTTTATTTACATAACATATGAATCTATTGGCTTTAGCCTATATTATCCATGATATATCTTCTAACATATATTCATTTGGAACTTTTTGGTCCCTTAATAATGGTTCATACTAATCTTGTAAATTTTCCAATGAATATCCCCTAGGAGTGTCATAACCGAGATTTCATCAAGGCCCATTGTCATGCCGCAATTCCTGTTTGAGTCTATCTCAAAGTGGAGTTTTTGGGTTTTACCCGTATGATACATCTATCCCAGAGCAGCCTCTTCATGTTCGTAACCAGACAGGGATGTATTTGTTTGATAAACAACTTACTCGATAAACACCAAAAAATAAGGATGTTTTTGTTATAAATAGTATTGTCTCTAAGGCCTCACTTGAATGTTGTATTCCTAATCCCAAAAAATAACAAAACCTATACTCTAATACCAACTATGACAACCGTTATTTTTATTTCACAATTAAATATAATTTATTACATAAAATTCATTTTATACAACATATAAGATAGATAAGTAAAGCGTCTTTGGGGCTTCAGGTCATTAAATAACAACATAAAACATGAAAAACAACAACATTATTGAAAACATCATTTACATGACCACTGAATTCCCTCATATTTAGCATTGCATCAAATAAACTGTGGACATGCATAAAAAAGGGTGATCTATAAAGCATTGTAAGGGAATATACATCGATTAACATGAATAATACAATACATGTTATAAAATAGGGATATCATTATAAAAAAATAGCAGCATAAACATAAAGGCACGATAATGCATGATAATCATTATATGGAAATGTTGATACAACTCTTAATATGTAATTAGAATGAGCCATGGAACATTGTATATGGAGCATGGGTAAATCCTTATTTCACATGGAGATCAAGTAAAACCAAATTTCAATTGAAATATCATGAGTAAACACCCATTTCACATATCTTATCATGATATTTTACATTATACAATGCATTGGAGCACTATAAGGCACACCATTCATTAAAATTTCATTTCATGCATAAGTGTGCCACATTGAACATATAACATGGATTAATAAAACATAATCATTTATTCCATGATATATGAATGTGTAATTCATACATGAAACTTTATAATAAATAAGTAAATGTTCATAAAGATGAATACCCTTTATAGATAAATCAGCATTGGATTCAATACACAAAGTCATTGTCTTGGACAATCTGTGCAAATTCGACAGCGTAACGGCGTGACGAAACAATTCATAAAAATGGTTGATGAGAGAGAAAAGGGTGTCTCATAATATATACATGATATTTACATTAATGGGTTTATATAGATACATGTACCAATAATTGTAATGTAATTTTGGTTCCTGATACAAAATAATTGATTGAGTGTAAAAGAGGAGAGATAAATTCATGTCGAAATTTTTTTCATAGTAATGGGTGTACATGGGAGGAATTTAATGAGAGATAAAAATGTATCCCATAATTAAAAGATAAAATTAAATGTATGGGGGCGGTTCAAAATCATTCCCCAACATTCTTAATTGAAATTAAAAGGGCATAACAAACATTATGAAAATTGGTCAAAATGAGAATGAAGAAAACAACTTGATTGGAAGTGTACTTCCAATGGCATAAGAGAGGCTTGAGAGAGGATTCATGGGAGATCGGGGAACCTTGTGAGGATTATAGATAAAGGATTAAAGAGGATGGACGTTCTAAAAAGGCATTGAGTGGGGAAGAAGTGGGAGCTTGGGTGGGTTTATATAGGAATGGTGAGAGAATGCTTTGTTATTTAGGTTTGGGACACCTCACATTAAACTAATCCAAACCACAAACCAGCACATGGTTTTTTCCCATAGTTTTTGGAAACGGGATGTGTAATATAATATTTTATAAGTCCATAACCTGAACATCATAAAATAAGGGGGTTTCATCTGTGGAGGTGAGTCACACTACCAAGGAAAACAATTTAAAAAGACACGATGATTAATAAATCATGAAGGGTCCATTAATGCTTGGTTAAATAAGTAAAACAAACCCAGAATTAATTTATTTTAATGGGAAAATATATATTGGACAACAATTATACTTATAGTATATTATTACATCACAATTGGGTTATTATGATGTCTGAAAACACATTATATATTTAATCAATATTTAATTTTTACCCAAAAATAAGATTGTCTAGAGAAATTATGAAAAATTCACCGTTGGATAGTTTCGACATTCTTATTAATGAAATAATATTGATTTTATCTAAATATTTTTCTATGTATGTTAATTTTCATTTTTAAAATAAAACCCGATATTTATAAAAAATTCAATTGTTTTGACAAAAATGGCTTTCAAACCATAATAAAAATTAACATTGCATTAATAAAATTATTTGATCATTTATTTTTAATAAAATAAAATTTAATCATAATAATAATATTTTATTACATTATTATTTAATTCAAAAATCAATTAATTCATCATAATATATTTCATAGTTGAAAACTAACTCAAAATACAATTTGGTCTTTAAAAAAACTAATTACAATGTAACATTAATAAAATGAAATTATATTCATTATAATATATAAAAATAATGTACATAACCATATTGTATAGGTCTTGTTACATAACACCTTGTAACACTCGCATAAGTTTGAAGAGTAAGGTGTCTGATAGTAATAGTTTGATGGGGTGGCTCAGATAACATTGTTCTGGTGGTAATCTCTATTAATATCCACTTCTTTAGTAGGTGGTCCATTTTGATATTAACATATTCAAGCTCGGCTTGGTCTTTGTCAACAGAAAATCCTGATGACTCCACCACCATTCCAAGTTCTGAAAAATGGGCTTCATATGGGGCACGCCTATTGGATGATTCCATCACTTCCTTTGACTGAGTAAGTTAGATTTGTTAAAGCCTAATATTTATACTAATCATATGATCACTGTTCAATGGATATATTAGCAACTATCACAATTATTAACATAAATCCAATGAAGTTGACATTTTTTAAAAAAATACATTAAGAGGCATTTATTTAGGTTATAAGGTATTTCCCTTAATGAATGTTTGAGTTATTATAATGAGAATATAATTCATTTACAATTAATATTAAATGTTATTGTCATAAATATTCTTTTTATGGTATTTAGGCTCGGCACAGCTAAATACATTTGGTATTATCAATGTCTTTAGTTTTGAAAAACAAGTATCTAATAACAAATATATCTCACAAGACTTTTGGAAATAGTTCAACAACTAAGTGTGAACTATTCCAAGTATTAGATACAGGTATATATACATCATAATAATCCATTAAGTAATTAATGAATAATAAATTAATGTGTATGCATGGTAAGGAGATATTAATTTTCTCATGTTGGGATACTGAAGAATATCTTGACTAAGCCTTCATCAAATCATGATAATGTAGTGTGGAGTAATTTCTAAAGGCATATTACCTTATCGAAATGATGTCATTAATTTTAATGAGGGGGATTAATAAGGAAGTCTTTCATATAATCATTGATCAACATACATGTATCATGGAGCAATTACAAAATGCATAAGTTATATATAATTTTTTTGATATAAGTAATATCAATGCTGCAAACAGAAGAATCTTCCAATATATTTAATGAAATTATTTTCAAATAGCAATGTAATCCATTAATCATATTCCAACTATAATGAAAAATAAATATCATAGGAGTATTAGTATGATGTAAATTCATTATGTCAAAAGGAAATGTGTTTGGATAGAAATAGTTTGTTCAGACATAAAAAATCTTGCATTAAGACAAACACATTGAGCATTTAGTAAAATAATCATAACAGTTTCGTATGATATTACATAAATCCATATGATATAAAGGATTTAGTCTAGTGATAGACTAAACTACTATATAAGGGTATACATCTCTATTATATATAGTGGGACCTATATTGAAAAGTGTTTAGTAAATGCTCCAAGTGTTGAAATAATTGTCCCAGGGACTAGTCCTATAAGAACATGTTGAACAAAGTATTCTCAAGAGACACATACTACATATGAAGTATAAAACCATGGTGATGGTTTTTATATTCACCACAATTGGTGATATATTATTCAATATGAATAATATTTCCTACATGTATATAGTATATGGAAATTAGATAATATTGATAATACCAACAAAAATTTAATTAATTGATTACATGTGTCATAGTGAAAAGGGGGTTTATTATTTTGAATACTATGGTGGGTATTCAATTAAATTGGAATATTGTTGGTACATGAGTAGTTCCAATAAGGTTGGACTAGTTTAACAAATTCGTTTGACCTATATCCAGTAGAATTCTTCTTATCATAGATAATATTTGTGATCATGTTACATAGCATTGGATTTCGTGACCACCAATCATGGATGGTGAATATACGATGCAACCAAAAAAGGATGGACTTGTCATGTAATGCTATTAATGGTTTCATGTTAGTTAAATTTTGTTTAGGATTAAATTAATGTACAATGTGAAATAATAAACATTTGAAACCAATGTTTTCCATGTGTCTACTAATGGATATATGGTGCACTAATTTTTTCAAAGAATAAATTTGTTCTTCAACATATGGAAATTAGTCATTGGTCTCTTGGTTAGTTTATACGATGATGATTTTTTTTCTCTAGTTATTAACATAATCTAGTAAACTTTCTTCTAGGGAACAATATCAATTGAATTATATCTATAGGTTTCTTAGTCCTAGTCAATTATACATACAATGACATAGTATTGAAAAATACATTTTGGAAAAATGAAAGAGATTAATTTTTTATCATGTCGTAGGGAATAATCTCATAGGGTTGACTTGTTTTGTACATGGGATGAGATAAAAATGTTGATACGAAATCAATATACAAATTAAATGGATCAATAATGTATGCTAGAATATGTATATGAACTAATATTTCCATGATATATTTTACAATAGGAAAATATAAGTTATATCTATGATAACAATAAGGAATGCAATCAAAATCATATAATTATACTTTTGTAGGTACAAAAAATATGTACATGGTAATTGGTGATGAAGGGTACTATTTTTTGAGTATACAAACCAGTATTCAATAGATCAATGTGATCTATTATCACAGTTAGGCTAAAGACGATGAGCTAGTAATGATCAAAAAAGTCAGTGGTTGAAATTCCTACAAAGACCATGTACGTTGCATCATGTATGGAATCTGCGAATAGATATTCAACAATCTATTCCAGATCATTGAATAAAAACTAGTAAAAATGTATTATAATATTTTAAGTTGTGATTTTCTTACCAGCCACGATGTTATTATAGGATAGTGTAAAAAAGGATATACTTTGGAAACCATCTCAGGAAAATTTATACTCAATGAGAAAAGGACATAGTAGCTGAATTAGCTCATAGAGGAACTGTAGCCGACCTAGTAGCTAAATCTATTACTCAGAAAAATCATGATTTTCATCATGTGAGAAGCCAAAATGTTTGTATAGAATTCTGTCTATTGTGACTGTGGGTGTGTTGAGATTGTGGGTACCCTAGACCCAACTATTCAGTGATTTTTGTTACTATGTATTATATATAGTTAGTAACACTTGATGTTAGTATACCATTATAGTGTAAGATTTTCTGAATCTACTATTGAAATGGTAAAGTCCAAATATCAATTTTCATATGAAGAGGTTATTGTAGATCCCAGGCTATAATGACAACCTTGAGATACTATGACATAAATTTTAATTATCTTTTCTATGGTCTAGATTCAACTAATTTATTAGACATTGAATATGTTTTACTATTAGGTGTTGGGGGCTCATAGGCATTGATACTTGTTCCCATCATGTTCATACATGATAATCTAAAGTAGTATGATCATGAGGAATGAGTCTCCCATAGGAACACCACATGTTTCATGTTTCATTGGAAATTCCAATATATGATAATTTGTTATGGTCTACTAACTTGAGATCATTATTAATATATGTATTTTTATTGAATACATTGATTCAAGATGAATATCATGGTGATGATATCGAGTACATTTAGTTTGTGTTGGGTGGATCATTGGTAGCATTTTATTGGTTGATTATGCAATAACGGATTAGTTGCTTCCAGGTTATGGAAGTAATATATCTTAGGAAAGGATGACATGGATGGGTGTAGCTTTATAAGAACATGGCCCTAGAAATAAAAGGTAAATCAATCTAGTTAAATCAACTTACAATAATGCAAGAAAAGGGCGATGTCACATGAGTGCATCGTACATTATGAGATTATGAATAATGAGAATTGAATTTATTTATTAAATGTATTTAATACTATTATATAAATACAAAATAAAATTAATCGAAAAATATAAAAAATATTTAATGTTCAATTAATATTTATGGTAATGAAGAGTCAAATTTATGGCTCAATTATAATCACGTAATATTTTTTAATAAATTAAAAGTGAGTGATAATAATATTTATGACTCTGATATGAACTCATAAAACGTCGTTAATAGTGAGTTTCTTTTTCAGGTGAAAGGTTGTCATTTCCGGGTAACTAAATGACTCAATAAATAAAATACCATAAGAGATTCTAAAATATGATTCATGGCACTTATCACTCTTATATTCTCTCCCATGATCTTGAGAGAGAGAGAGAGTCTATGGATCAATGGATCATGGATCAAGCACTCTTTCAGAAATAGCTTGTAAAGCTATGTGGGGATCATTGGAGAGTCGAATGTGTCACCACAATTCCATGCTAGCAACCGGATTACGACGAACAATGTTCTTGTGGATTTCTTGAAGTTTTTTTGGGGGATCTAGAAGAATACGACGTAGGATTCTTCGAGAAATGATCACTAATGACGAGAAGACATCGTACACGACTTCATATTATACCAGGTATTTTTGTGTTATATTTTGTTCTTAAAATCCTTCACATGTGGTCCCCAACTATGATCGGGAAGATCTTCACCAACGTCGACTAGTTTATTTCGATTGTCAGTCTATTTTTTTTAAACACCTAATGTTTGGACATTCACTACACTCGTGTTTACAAAACATTTCACATTTATATATATTATATACTATTAAAAATATTTATATACATATTATATATGATATTAATATGATTTTTTACATTTCTCAAATAATGTAAATATGATATACATCAAAGGATCGTTAATAACAAGTAAACACCTATATGAAAAACCTATGTCGACATTAACCAAAATATATCATCATTAAGAAATTATTAATACTAGGGTAATATAAATTCTTAATAAAATCAAATATTGTATGATATATGAGACTATGTTGAATTTTTATAATTTCAAAAAAAAATTATTATTATAATGGTTGTTTGAACATTTACAAAGAATGTCAAAACTTATTTTAATGATATTTGTTGTCTCACTATTACATCGGTGAGACTTATTCCATATTCATCCAAATTTATTATTCATGAAGTATATAATTAACATGAATTTAATATTAAATAATATTCATATAATTTTTCGTATTTAAATAATCATTTAATAATATAAATTTCATGGGTTTTTATAGAACAAACCTTACAAAATCAGTAAGGTATTTTTGTATCAATTTACATTCATTGATAAACATGTTGTTTTACGCACCTATATCATTTTATGAGGTGTGTATAGTACCATGTTACATGTTATATCTAAATATAATTATTTTCATGATATATTAAGATTTATTGAATTTCAATGTCATACATGGAGTGTTTTATTGAATGTTACCAATTTGGTAATAATTTATTGCAAAATTCTCATTATTTATCAAGATTGGTTACAATTTTTCCATCATTGATGAAATAATATGATGTAAATGAAATTAGAAAAAATAATTTTAATATGCACTGGTTACCCATGACATATATATATATAAATATATTTACCAATTTAAAATATTTTTTTAACAAAATATGATTAATAAAATATTTTTACAAAAATCATTCTTCATTAATATAATCAGTTTGAAATATTTGTTCTTAAAAACCTGTTTTCTAAAACAATTTTTGAAATTCAATTATAAATTAAATGATATTAAAATTATATAAAAATATCTTTTCTATGAATATTATTTCAATAAAATTTCCGGATTACCTAATAATTTTTCAAACCTGCTTTCAATAAAATAATTTTCCAAATGTTTTGATTATTTATTTATAATTATTCAAATTATTTGGAATGAAATTTTTTTTATTAATGTTTTCATTTTTACTTTATAATTTATCATATATATTTTTAATGAAATTATTTATAAAAATGTATTTAAACTATATTTATAATTTTCATTGTATATTTAATGAAAAATAATAGTACCCCCAATTTAAATTATGTAACCATCACATTGTGATTTTTTTAGGTTCAAGGCATATGGGTGAATGATGGGTGTGGATGGATAACATTGAACATGTTTATGGGTCTAATAGAGTAGGGTACGGTCTGTGCACGAGTTTTCCTAATCATGTGTAAATCCTAGGAGAAACCATGCACAGTAGCGTATTTTGGACAGAATCATCGGCAAAAATTATAGATGGTTAGAGAGACCATGCTAGGAGGAAATGAAGGGGTTCTATTAATGTAGTATCTAATGCCTGGTTAGCACATTACTTGTCTAACTGTGCAGTCAAACAATGCATATAGTAAAATATATATCTTCAAAAATATATTCTTAATCGTTTTTTTTATAAATTTATAATTTTTCTCCAGCATTCCACAAATTTGAGACTCCACACCATTTATGGTAGAAAAACAACTTTCTAGTGTTTTTTGAATCAAAATAGAGACCTAATTTGTGTTTTTCCAGACCTATTCTTGTAGTATGTGACGTTATTCATCTTATTTGTCATGTTATATTGAATCTATTTAGATATACTTCCCCTCTATTCTTGGTTTATTAGATATATTCCAATTATTGATAGATCTCTGAGTCTGGATTAAAAATAATTTGAGATTTTATCTTTTTCATTCTTACAGAAGATATCAATTGTGTTTCCAGGATGAATCGACCTAGTTTGTGGAGTTTTCATCATATGTCTTCAGTTTTCATCAAAACCATCAAGGTATGTTTCTTCACTATCAACTCCTTTTAGAATAACTAATTGGAATGATTTCCATATTAGTTATTTTTGATGAATTTATTGTGAATTAGATGTTATGAAATGTTCGGAATCCATCTTTATTTTATTATTGGTAGTGTTGGGAATATCTATAAATTTGGTGCTTCTCGTTAATGTGATTAATTCTAGATTTTAATATGTGGATTTTAAAATGGGTATTTTAATAAATTTGTTGTAATGGTTAGGATTAATAGTCATTCTATAAAAGGAATGGTTCTATAGAAATGTAATGCTTGATTGTATATCGGTTTTCTAGTGGAGTTCAATAAAAGAATATTTTTATTGAAATGGTTATAATCATCTTATTGATTGGATTAGACATATATGGATTGTGAGAGTTCATTTACGATGTTCCCCTGAATTGGGTACATATACCATATGGGTATAAGGTGGATGACCCAAAACTAGGGTTTTGTGTTAATTTGTAATATGGAAATTGGATGAGAGACTACTCATGAGTATGAATATTTCAATTTGAGTATTCATTTGTGTGTTTTTTTAAACTATGGAATTGGTATACCAAAATGATATTGAGAAATTTTTTTAAATCATTGTTTTTTTTGATGTATGACATTCTAAAAAAAATTTGTGTATCTTATGTGGTTTTGGTTTTAAATGATTTTAAATATTGAATATATTTAATTTTAAAAAAACAAGGGAAATTATTTTAGATATTAATTTTTATAAAATGATTCATTATATTATCAATCTAATTAGAATTTGTGGGTCACTACAAATGATATCTGTTTGTTGGATCAAAAAGGTGGTTTGAGAGATGTGGTATCATCTTGTTCATTTCCTTTTGAACAAATAGTAACAATTTTTCTTGTTCTTTGAGTTGATATTTTATCAAGACTATTGCATGGGTTATGATCATAAAACAGAGTAGGAATGTCGATACATTAAATTTTGAGCATAAAAAGTTTCTCCTAACCTTTTAATGTTGAACATCATCTTCCCATGGATTTATGTAAAAATTATTTGTTGTGACAGTTATAGGACTGTGCAAATATCACGGTTATGAGTTTAGAGAATGAGACGAACAAAAAAGGTGGGGAATATAGTCTCAACTAAACCAAGAGTGAACTATGATCTTGTTTAGAGTATCATCCAAGCATGTCATTTTCTACATATGGGGAACTGAACAGATAAACCAAGGCATGTGCATCATTCCATCTAGTTCATGAATTAGAATCCATAAATCGTCAGGGATGATTCTGAACCCAAAAAGGATGAGGTGTGGCTGAACAGGATGAATCATATCGTTAATTTCTTCAGCACACCATTATAGAATAAACTTATGATGGAGGCTTATTTGTGTCAGGATCTTGCACATTAGGTTGGGAACAATCAGTGCAAGAATTAATTGAATCATGGTCTTAGTTGGGAGGATTTTGAGGAATTGTTTGACGAAAAATTATACTCCCTAACATTCAGGATCCATAGATAGACATAATTCATCAGCATAAAGTAGGAAAATATCTCTATCATAGAATTTTTTTCTAAGATCATAAATTTAGTTCTCTTTTCCTTAGAAGATGTGGCCAGTTCATCCCTTAAGGAATGTATTTTTTAAAAGTGGAAAAGGATAGAGATTAGATAAAATATTTCTGCTCTTTATATTATCAAATATACATATATGTTTAATAGAGTGATAGTGGATGAATGTGAAATCTCAAAATATTTTCAAGGAGGATGTAGGGTGATAACTACGATAAATGGTGGTATGTTGAATGGTTGGAGAAAGAGAAAGAGGGAAACCTATTTCCTAGGTGGAATAGAGAATCAAAATCAGATGACTAGATCTTTGAACATTTCTCCATGACGCAATAGAAAAGTGTGTTGTTTAAAATGTTGTTTTCTCGACCACATAATGTGAGAGTGTGGAGAACAACCAAGATACTTCTATAACTACAAGAATATGGGAAATTTTCTCTCCTATTTCTGTAGTGATCCGAGGTTAGGTGATCGAGACACTTATATGGGGTCACATGAGTCTATTAAATTGATTGGATGAGTAATGAAGATTCATCCACATTAGTGGTGGATTGATAGCCATGGTAATTCTAGGAACACCATGTATCTTTAGCAACAGAAATCAGACCAAGAAAATGAGGAGCAGAGTGTAGTGACAAAGAAGTTAAATAGAGATGAGTAGATGATTGTAGATAATCAGTCTGGATCATATAGGATAAATGGTATGATTATTTTTAATTCTCTTAATACGAATGTTTTTCTGATACTGGTGCATTACATTCCATTGGTACATTTCATGTTGTTCATTTACTATTACTAAAACATGTGATGATGTCTTCCATGTTAATATTTCGAAGTCCTATGAGTGTATTGTAATATTGAAACGTTGTGTGTAAAAACGTTTCTATAATGGATGATAGAGTTGATCTATAGTGGTACTTCATAGTGTTGGAGATGGATGATGTTGACGTAATCCTAGGTTCGGATTAGTTAACTACATTCAAGGACCTCATCAACTGTTATATTAGAGTAATTAATTTCCCAACTAACGATGGAATCATGAATCTATTTATAGGAGAGTGGGTTATAATGAAGGGTTCATCGAGTTATTTAGAACTAGTAGTGGGAATTATCACATATCAATTGGCATCCTTGTCTTTTTCATGGATGGATGAGATCAAGGTTATATGTTTTTACAACAATTTTTGATCAATTTATAGATTAATTTTCCAATAAATTAGCTGGATAACAACCTATAAGGGAAGTAGAGTTTTTTATTGATCTCATCCCAAGGAAAAGTTTTATTTCCCCTCCATATTGTACGATGACAGAATAAAAATTAATGTATTATAAGGTGTTATTGGAGGATTTTTAATGAAATGGTTTTATTGGGACATGTGCGTCTCTATGGGAAGCACCTGTCTTATTTGAAATGAAAGTTGATGGAACTCTATGTATTTTTTTTGAATATCATACACTTATCCATGTTATGAAAAAGAATATATATCCACATCCATGAATTAATGATTGGTTTTATCAATTAGTGGGAGATCATGGGTTATCTAAAATTTACTTCTGATCAGGATATCGTCAATAGAGTGTTCGGGAAAATGATATTCTGAAGACAGTTTTTAGATGCAGATATAGACACGTTGAATATAGAGACATGCAAATCTCTCTTAGGAATGCACCAACGATCATTAATGATTTAATGAAATTCATATTTTAGAGATATATAGATTTTTTGTGGTTGTTTTTAAGAGATATTGGGATATTAATGTATATGCGCTGAGAACAAGAAACAATTAGAGAATGTGTAAAAAATAATGGCAGACCATCCTTTGTATTCCAATCTATTAAGGTGTTATTTTTGGATACAAAAGGTAAACATTCATGGAATCATAATTTCTATAAAACAGCATTTCAATGGATCATGAAATGATATAATAAATCATCACATAGAAACTCCTAATGAATTTTATTTAGATATGAAATTTTCTAGGACTAGATACTTATTACTAATTCTTTTTTCATGAATTCTAATTATTATATTCTCTTTTGATATCTTTGACAAATAAGAGTGATACATTCCGATGTACAGAGGAATGATAGAATTTTTTGTGAAAAATTTAATGATTATCTTACATTAGAATATGTGTTGAATTTAATAGAATTAGAAAACGGGTTCTTTGTGTATTGTGATTCATCAGGATATTGGTTAGGATATGTTCCAATTCATGGAAACCATGTGGTTTCTTGTCATTCAATGTAGTTGATAGAGAATAAGAATAATTATACCACACATTATTAGGAGTAATTTGTTGTCCAAAATTCTTTGAACACATGGAATAACTATCTATATGGTGATAAATTTACTATGTTCATGGACCAAAATACAATGAAAAATACTTTTTCAAAATCAGATATGAATCTGAGGAAATGTAAATGGATATAGGATCCTTATATGATTACCTTTTACTTGATGTTTACACTAGGAAATGGAAATACGGTGTAGATCCATTAAGCACAAATTCATATGCTCATTTGGAAAATGATACATTAGATGATTGGTATTTGATGTCGATCCGATCCAACATGGATGTGGAATGTGATGATCAAGGTGATGTTGTTGTTTTCTTCACAATCATCATTATTCCATATTTGGTAATGATGGTCAAAGATGAAAAATCATGTAATGCAAAATTATGAGTTATGAGTTCCAAACTTAATGGTGGGGAGACCATTGAGGGAGTGACAAATTATTGGAGTTTGGATATGTGTTTAAGAGATTTTATGGTGGTTCATGTCTTTTAAGTATTAAATTATTCATTCTTACAACAATAAGATATGCGTTGTTCATCAGTGAATACAATAGAAGTATAAGGCTATTGAAGTAATGTTTTGTTTGATTTTTATGAATCAAAAATTGGTTGAGTTTATTTAAATGTGCCTAGCATGTTCACAATTTAGTGAATATCATTAGATACTAGTGGGTATGATTCATTATTTACCAATCATAGTGTGAAAATGGGATTTTTTAGAGATATTTTGTTACCAGTCTACCATTAATGGTTTGGAATCATGATGTCATATGGGTGATAGTGTATCGACTTACCGAGTCAACCCATTTAATTCTGATTTGTGAAACTTATACGGTGATGGATCTATCAAATATATATATATCCAAGTATTGATAAAGAGGCATTGAGTAATTTATTCAATCCGGTCATACATGGATCTAAGGATCATGTCTCATTTCTAGAAATCCTTATAGGAATCTGTTAGAAATTTGTCAACTAGGATTTTGGTGTATCATCCTCAAACATATGGGTGCCCAGATCATTATACTATATGTCATATAAAATTAGATGAGACCTAGTTAATTGGTCTGAGCCATGTCCATGAAACAACAATTGAGATTTATTTGATCATAAGGATGATGGAGATGACCCAGTGTCATTAAAAATTCTATGTAGCTGATCATTTAAGACCACTGTCTTTTGTGGCGATTGATCATGTGTTTTTACATATCTCTCTAGGTCTTGGACATCCGGTATTTTGGATTCATGGAATGTTATATCTCTAATAAATTATCCCTTTAAAGACACTATAATAAGATGAATATGTGTAATATCATTTTTAATTTCAAGCATAGTTCAGTGTAGTGCATAATGTGTTACATGTATCACTTTTTAAAAGGAACCATCTTGGTCCTACCCTTGTCAACAAATGAGGCCACATTTACCTAGAGCTGGATGTGTCATTGGTACATATCCCATTGGATATTGGGGATATGAAAGAGAAATTATTTCAATGTAAAATTACTAATCGAGTTCAGGTATTATGGAAACATGTATAGATTCAAGAAGAGGCTTGAGAGCACGTGAATGAAATGAAATTATAATGGCCCTAAATATTTCAGGGAAATGATTGTTTTAGACATTATGAGGAAGGATAAACCATTGGTGGGGTGAATTTAGCAACCAAAATTTCAGGAATGTAACCCATACATTGTTCATTTTATTATTTTTAATTTCTATAAGTCATGAAGGGGATAATTGGGAGAATGTTAAATATATTTTCTTGAATAAATTAGGGGTTCATGGTTAGTGCACGGTTTGTCCAAAAAATCTGAAAATTTTTGGAGAAACTATGCACAAAATCAGATTTTGGATAGAAGCTTAAAAAATTTTATTAAATGTTCTGGATACTGTGTGTTGAAGTCATGTCGGGGTTTCATTAAAGCAGTAGCTACCACAGAATTTGTGCATGATTTGTCTAACTGTGTCGTCTTACCGTGAAGAGAGTAAAATCTATAACCATAAAAAATATCATAGTATTTTCTGACATACCACCATCATTTTTTCTATTATATATCCCTTATTCTATATTACTCTCCATTAATGTTATGAGATCCTCTCCCAATAATTTTGGAGTAAATATGAATCCATCCTTTTGAATTTTTATGCCCGTTTACTGTGATATGAGATGTTCTTCATGGTTAATGACACCTTAAAATAAATGTACATAGATCTACTTCTCTTATCTTATTGATTTATCAAATAGAGATGTTTTATGAATACATCCATGTTCATGGATTATAAATAACTTGATAATTGGTTTTTATCTTTCTGGAAGAAGATATCTATGAAAATTTATTGATGAATCGACCTAGTTTCTTTAGATCCCTTCTTCTATATTAATGTTTATCAAAACCTTCGAGGTTGGTAGCATCACACTTGATTAATATAAGTAGAAAATATTAATATGATTTAATATTGATTTATTTTTATTACTTGGGAGTCAATTTTATATTATTAATTATTTGGAATCCTTATTTATAAATGGTTTTGTATATTGTCGAAAAAATCGAAAAATTGGTTGTTTTTCTTAATGTGCTTCACCCATGATTTAAAAATTGGTAATTTGAAATTGGGATTTTATTAAAAAAAAATTATTGTCTTTTAAAGAAAGTGTCCAATAAACAGAATAGTTTTGTTTTAAAGGAATGGTTGATTGAAATTTATTATTGTATTGGTTTTTAATAAATGTACATTTGTATTGTAATGGATGTAATTGGTTTATTTGAATGAAATGTAATATATAGATTATTCTAAATAATGATTAACATTAACTTAAAAAAGTGGTGGGTAACAATGGTGTACATGGTGTGTGACCATGGATCTAGGGAGTGTTTCATTCAGAGACATGGTAATTGGAAATGATACGAATCATGAGTATGGATTTATTAAATAGTTATTTCATGGTTGTGGGTTTTGTGAACTATTGAATGAGTATATGAAAATGATATTGTGAAATGGTTTTAATTATTTTATTGGTTGTTTTAATAGATTTATTAGTTTATGGAAAATTATTAATATTACACTTGTTCACTTTTGGTTCTAAATGTTTTTGGAACTTCATTATATTTACTTATAAACTATTTTGAGAGATTGTTTTAAAAAACATGTTTTATATAAATGTCGTTGACCTTACCATTCTATTGGAGAGATTATGTAAGTAATTCGGTAAAACCTATTTTGTTTTTTACTAACCCCTTCTTTGGAACAATGTTTATTTTGTAGATGTTATCTTCTGGGAAATGGGGAAATGTAAATATCACACATATTTTGATCCACCTCTTGATACATGGGATATTTGGTGATTATAGAATTGATATATTGGACCATTGTGTCATATTGTATTCTATGTGTTAAGTATTTATTGTTCCTATATTTACTTAGATAGTTTATTTTTTATCTACTTTGGTACACTTTAGTTTGGTTTTGATATAATAAGAAGTAGTTAAGATGTATTTATTTTATTAATGCATCATATAGCAAGTTGTTTTTTAATGGGTTTTTAGATCATGGTTCTCTATCCTAAATTTTAAATCATCAACCACTTGTATTTAAAACCCATCACTATTTTTTTCATGCCTTTGGAATCTTGGTTATTTCATTTGAAGACAAGTCATGGTACACTGTATTCTCAATAAAATAATAATATGAGGGTCATTACAAAAAAAAATTCAAAGTATTTTCAATCATTATTTAATATTTTTAAATGTATCTTAATATAAAATTTTATAAAATGGATTTTATGCATTCATATAATTTTTATAAATTTTTTTCATGAATATAATTTTAAAAATAATTTCATGAAATAAATATATGGTTTAAAATAATTTTCAATAAAATATGTTTTCAAAATTTATTCATGAATTATTTATATGTTTCAATATATTTTCAATCAAAAATATTAAAAGGATTTCTTGAATTCCTTTTATGTATTAATTTGGTTCAAATAAATATCTTTTAAAAATATTATACTTTCTTATGCATATAATATCAATGAAAAATGTTTTCAGATATTTTTTAGTCTAATATAATATGTTATCAAAGCTATTTTCAAATGAAAAAGGATATCATACTAATTTATCTTTTAAAAAGTGTTTTACATTTTTGAAAAGTTATTTTCCATTTTAAATTATTCAAATGTAATTTCAATACTAAAATTTTATGAAAATTAATATTTGAAATTATTTATCAATGGGATTTTCAATAAATGTCTATTCTACATTGGAAATGTTATAAGTTATATTTGAAAATACCTCACAATATATGATGAAATCCTTTGAAATGGTTTTGGATTTACTAGGGAAATTATATAAGGACTCCTTTAATATTATATAATTGAATTTTCAATGTTTAAGAAAATTATTTTCATTAAACCCATTTATCTTCTATGAGTAATATGGATATTAAACCCACTTCATTTCATGGGTTATAATCTAATGAAATGATTCGGAATCCTCTATATTTTCCACTGCTTATAATATGATGACATGTTTATGATACCTGTATTATTTCAAGGGTCGTGATATGGTTTTTAAGAAACCCATATCTTTTTATGGGTCATGATATGATGAATGATTTATTTCCATGAAGAACATGCATGTATGATTTTATTATGTGACATGTGTGAATTATATCTTCGTCCAATGCTTTGGGTAATGATTTAGATATCCCATGAGATATATAGGGTTGGAAATACTAGATAACGTTATTTAGTAATATATTATTGGAAGTGGTGTTAAACCATGTTCTGTAAAACAATAATAAAATGAGGAGTGAATTCATTTCAGTTAAATAGGGATAAAACAAGGATTGGACTCAATTCATTAATATAATAATGGAATAGTGTGTCGCCCTGGTTTAGTAATGCATGGATAAAATGGTGAGTGAATCCATTTTAATAGAGGAAATGTTCAACTCTAATGGTTTTGGGATTCAACATTGGCTTCCAAGATGGTTTTTTGAGTGAACTAATTCCCCTAATAATTGCATGGCATTAATCCTTGACTAAAATAGTAATCATATTATATGTATATTTATAATGAATCTTTTAATGACCAAAAATTATATTATTATATAATGGATTATACCATTGATTTCATTATAATTCATGTCTTATAAAATAAAAATATTTATTCAATTTATCATTATTATGATCTCTGGTATGTACGGTACGATCTTAAAATATTAAGACCAAGTCCACATACACTTTTTCACATTTCATTCTTACATATGTCAATTTTTAATCATACTATGAATATATCCTCCCCACATAATTATTTTTAAATACCATAGGATGTGAAAAAATCGTTTAATGAGGATTTATTATAGGAATGATAGTTATGTTAATTTTATTGAATATCATTTACCGAGTAAAATGATTGTGGTTCGATGTTTCTAAAGACAATAAACCATGATGTACCTCAAGTATTTATTTTATTAAAAGTCATGATTATTCTTATAAATTGACATAATATTAATGTATTATATTATTGGGTCACTATAATGGATTTTATGATTTATCAATAAACAAATCAATAAGTTATTTATACCACAATCTCCCTATTAATTATTTTTGATTTAGATTAGATTTTTGATAATGAATATTCATGATTATGTATCATAAATCCCATGAAATTTTCTTAATATATATTTATATGAATATAATAATTGTTGACCTATAATTTAATTCCCATAACGAACTCGTGCTGGTGAATGAAAATTT
Organism: Viscum album; assembly: GCA_963277665.1. Lineage (NCBI taxonomy): Eukaryota > Viridiplantae > Streptophyta > Magnoliopsida > Santalales > Viscaceae > Viscum > Viscum album. The sequence goes on along the minus strand of OY728152.1, from coordinate 1,317,408,567 downwards.
ATATGGAGAATCATAATTATTTTTCAATTTAATATACAATCTTTTTTATTCTATGTCCATATTTTTTCTGATTTTTTATCACAAATGTTTTAATATTAATATATTATAATTTTTAGAATTCTTCTACCTCTGTTTAACTTTATACATATTTTTTTTATTTGGGATCTTCATGACTATTAACAAATAAGTGGATTCTTGATATTTCACAGATAATGTAAAAGTATTAACAATTATCTCAAATTAAAATTTAACATACATTCCCTTTATCATGAAGTGTCAATGAATTAAAACTTACTATACACACATACATGTCAATATTAATTTGAAATTTATTCTATAATCATATGGATAATAAAAAAAATTTAATGAATTGAGTTCAAATTGAAATATGTATTATATTTGTGAAATATTTTAGGTGATCTTGTAAGGGAATTTTTATCTTTGATGAATTATTTTCAGGTCACCATGGATTCACTAGGTATATGATCCAATGTTATCATCCATTGTCTTTGATGACTTTTTTTCGTTGATGAATTTTTTTCATGTCACCTTGAGGATCATCATAGGGTACAATAGTGGGATTCCATTTAGATATTTTGAAAAAATTCCATGGTATAATATTTGGATCCAATCATTTCATGGATGAGCCACACCAAATCCGATAGTGGTGTTTCAATATAATGTCAAGGAATAATGGCTTTGTACAAAAAGTAATTACACTCTAGTCATTGTATAAACACACCATGTATGATATGGGTTCCACTTGAAAGGTTTTTTAAGGGAAAATTTTCACGATCAATGGATGTTAAACTATATATGATGACACTGGTGATTATGCATGATTACTGTCATTTTTGAGTGGCTCCAATATAATATATTTGGAAATAATTGTTCATATCTTAAATCCAAATCCATGAAAGGGGTACCATCTTTATATATATGAAAACAAAATACTCAGGATATGCAATCCAAATGAAAAATTCCAACTTCAAATGAAGTAGGTACATAAAATTTATGATTCCACGTTTGTAACCAAGGCATACATGAAGTGCGAGGGGTATCACACCACATATTAGTGGACTATCATGGATTGTGACCCCACTCCTCCACCAAGTCATGTAATGGACTATTAAACTTATCCAACTAAATTTAGGGAAACACTACTTATATGGAGTCTACATGATGTGTCCCTGCACTAGGGGTTCAAATCTATACACCATGGATGTGTCAATGTACTTTAGTAAATGACCATATGTCTGACTTTGAAATCTGACATAGGGTTCAATCAATGTTTTGTTCTATATTGCCCATATATAAATTGATATGATAAAATAATTTTAGGAGGTATTAAATCTATTCAATAAATATAGATTTCTTAAACCCTATCAACTGTCGTAATGGGGATACAATCTCTGTGTTCATCAATGTACACAATGTGCAGTTGTGGTTATCAAATATTTCCATATCTGATTCCCATGAGTAATTATTTTCCATCATCCATTGAATTATACTCAGAATTGTTGGATCAAATATGTAATAATGAGATGCTAAAATAAAAGATGGGGGGGGGGAATTATATACATTAAAAATTCATAAGGAAATTTGGAAGATGATAATGTTTAAAAGGGTTAAACAAGGTAATTCACAAAACCTCTATATCAATACAATTGCTTTATTTTGGAAATATGATTCCAAGAAATCAATTCCGGAAAAGTGATTATGGAAATGAAACATAACATAATATTACAACGATAAATATTCTACCATAATGCGTGTAGAATCTAACTAAATTTGAGTACTAGTATATGTAAGTATAAGATAGTTATACATTCCTAAAGATACAAATGCAGCAGAAAACTTTTAAAAAAACAAGAAAAATTTAGTAAATCTATTAACCAAAAAAGAATGGTATCCAAAAACCTTGGATAAAGGTCCCTTGATTTATACTTTCAAGAAATTTTGTCTTACCCACACCAGGGTAAGCCATCGATATGAATATTGGAGTCTATATTGCTATTCCCACTTGCCCTAAACATCAAGGTAGTCGACAGCTCTGTCTTCCTCAGCAAGGAAGCCCTCAACATCAATGTAGTCAACACCTTTGTCTTCCTATACCTGGAATACCTTGATTGTACACAGTAACAATCAAAGTCGCACAAATAAAATCTAAACCATAAGTTCAGTACACTCTAAGAAATAAAGACTTTCTCTCCAGTAATCACTTCACCAGCATGTAATCTCTGGATTGAACAAGTTGCTGTGAGATCTCTCAAATGAGATCCTATTTTTTGGAATGTCTTCAATGGTCATCTACCTCTGATAACATTCATAATTTTCATTGAATTTTGGAGGGACCTGTATACGTGTCACTCAAACAATAGTTAGATAGTAACTGAAAGAACGACATCATTTTATTACAAAACAAGTGTTAGAAAAAATATGTTTACATAAATAAAATCCAATATTCACAATGTATGAATATATGAAAGTTATATGTCTAACCAAAAATTGATTTCATAGTCTATAATACAAGGATATTTAGACTCAGTTTTCTAGAAATTCAGAACATAAATTATGTAGAATTATAGAGTCTGAATTTCGATGAAATTTTGAATTTGGAATCACAGGAATTTGGAACCAGAATATACAATGTTTGGAGTCGATGTTCATGAGAATTCGGAGTAAGAACTCATATGAGTTCATAGTCCAAATTCAGAGAACATGGAGTCAGAACTCTAAGATGTTCATATCTTGAATTCCTATTTAGAATTCAGAATTAGAACTCAGAGAGGTTCATAACCAGAATTCGTATTCGGAATTCGAAGTCAGAACCTAGATGAATTCGTATCCAGAATTTGTAATTAAAATTTGGAGTCAGAACTCGGAAAAGGTTGTGTCCTAAATTCGTAATCAGAATTCATAGTAAGTACTCATTGGATTTCATAATGAGAATTCGTAATCAGAATTCAGAGTCATAACTCATAATAGTTAGTATCCAAAATTCATAATCTGAATTCGAAGATTTCTGATTCTAAACTAATGATTCATATATAGGTATTTGTAGGATTTCAAGGTTTTGGATTCAAACTAAATTTTAAACTTATAAAAACTATGATACGAGTAATGAAAACATTATAAGGATAAATTTATTTTGGGAAAGAATTTTTTTTAAAGAAGTAAAACACAAGGTAAAATTATATTTTCCTTGAGATAAGTTGTTTGTGATTTTCAAAACAATAATGATATGTAATGTCATAAGGAAACCTTGTTGACATAACAATCTTCTCAAGTATGAAGGAAGGGAAAATTTATAAGGGAAACTTTATTGACTCAACAATCTCACCCTTTTTGGAAACACAAACATCCTTACGAAAAAGAATAAAATTACGTAAAAAAAATATTTTTCTAGACTTTGAAAATTAAACTTATCTACCTTTTTATATTGGAAAAGATGAAAACAACTAACTACACCTTAGGATTTGTAACACTAAGGATCATATTATAAATTTCTAGACTGAGAATTTTCATTATCTTGAGTATAGAAATCATCGTAATGAGAACTCCCCCATAGAAAAACACCCCCTTACTTTGGGATATTTCTTCTTTACTTAGAATTCATTCTCCTTGTCCCCCTTTGTGAATTTCAAAATTAGTTTGAGGGAATGGGAAAAAATATGGTACCTAAAATATTAGTACATACATCCAGAAAAAAAAACAAGTGACCACAATTTCAATAATATTGGAAGGATTTCTGTTGGGAAAAAAATGATACAACAAAAGATCAGATTTGGATCTATTTTGCTTCTATTTCCTTCTGTATCAGCTTCTTCAAGACGGTTTTATTCATCTTTAACTCTTTGTTATCCACCCCTGCTTGCTTCTCTAAGGCTTTTATCATATCATCCTAAGGCGTCACAGTCTCTTTATAAGCCATCAACAAGTCATCTTGCTTCACTAGTTTTTCTTTAATCTCGATCCAGATATCCCTTTCTGTTTTCCAACTTTGGAAAACATAATTCAACTTCCCATTCAGATCGTTGACATCCTGATTCCGATAATTATGCTCGAGAGTTTTCTTTTTCTCAAAACTATTTATAAGATCCTTGATTTTTGTGTCCTCAGTATCAATATATTTCTTTACATATTCTTGAAATTGATCACACTCTCTCAAATCTTCAGTGATTTTCTACGACCAGTAGGTCAATTTCTTGCATGATTTTCTATGGGAGTCATATTTGATAAGGAAATTCTTGTGTTTGGCCTCAAACATTAAACATCTATCCATCACCATTGATATAGAGTAAGATATCTGATTCATGCTATTCTGGATCATTTGGCATCTATAGTCAATAGTTTGAAAGATCAGAATGTTGTCCACTTGCTTCTTCAGAGACTGAATGACAATGTCATGTCCAAAAGCTGATGATTCCGAATTTGACACTTTAGATGGTGATGGTTCTTCATCTAGATCAAGCAGCTTCCTCTTATAAGATGAACCAACATCCTTAATTAATAGAATTCTTTTTTTGGGGTATTAACAACCACTTGTTTCCCCTTGTTAGTTTTCAGAACAACTTCCTTATCTGGAGACTCATGCTCGCTTTCAGATAACTAAACAATTTATTCATCATCAATTTTCTATTTCCCAACTCCTCCCTTGACATATTCAGGAAGAATGTATTTATGATTATGAATCTCTTACTCAAATAACTTGTTCACTTCCTCTTCAGCCTTCTCATCAATCCGAGGGGTTGCATGTCTTGGAGATCCAACTTGAGATGTCTGGATTGAAAATTTTTTAGAAGCACTTTCCTTCTCATGAATATATTCAACATGCATTATCAGGTCAGCTGTATCATCAGTAATTTTAACTTCATCTACATCTTCTAGTTCTTCCTTTTCCAAAACCTTATCTTGGGATTTTTCCGGAGTCATGTACTTCTTCCCCAGTGTCTCAGGTAAGGGTTCAACTACAAAATTTTTTGTAACGGGAATGTTCTCATATTCTACTTCAGTATCCTTCAAAAGATATTTCACAATCTCTACGTATGCAATTTTTTTCTTAATATTCATCTATTTGGATTTGTTATTAAGCTCTTAAGAAGCATTCTCTATCTATGATTTGGCCTCTGTAGGGTCTAGGACAAACTGTAGATCCCATTTTTTATGGTTCTTCTTATTTTCCTTCCATTTGGAAACAACATCATCTAGAAAATCATTATTCTTCTGGGGATTTAGAATTACAGTTTGAGGTTCATTAGCCTTAGGGGTTTCACGTTCAGCTTCAATATCCTTAAACATTCTTTTCCTTTCAGCAATATTAGATGGTTCATAATCTTCATCATTTTTAGGAACGACATCTTCCACTTCTAATCACATGTCACAAAAATCTCCCAATTCCTTAGAAAATCCAATATTAATTATTTTCAATGTGTCATCACTAAATAACATCACATTGAAATTACTCGGCTTAGAACTATAAGGAATCATGAATGATTCAAGACATTAGACTATAAACTTGGAGATTAGGACAGGATACAGGATTATATGTGCTCTCAGATTCCAATTCATGATATTCTCTATCATAATGATAATAATCTTCATCAGATTGAACTTCCTTGGATATACAAATAAATCTATGATATACATATGACTTTTCTTAAGAGTGTCTTGTCACCCTTTCTCAATACAATAAAACCATGATCCCAAAACTCTACGATCTGATTATTGGTATACAAGTGAGCAATCAATGTGGTCTTGACATCTGTAAGTCCAATACGTTCCATATCCTTTACTTTTACAAAATGACCTCGCACATTCGGTAATTTTTGGGATCAAAATTATGCCTCTCCTATATTAGATAACCCTACCAAGCAAGCATCCTTGGATTTTGAAAGTGGGTATGTTTTAAAATATGTTTTTAAGGAAAATTTTTCTCTGTCATCTTCCTTGAAAAATAAAACTGATTCATAAAATTCAATGAGTAGATCCTGATACACGATGTCCTGAGCATATGTCTTTGATATGGATACACTCTCCCATCCATTATGCTTGATGTTCTGGGAGATAATGGAGGCATACTTGTTGAAGAAGTTTTGATGCACCATCCTCTCCTTGTATATTTCCCACTGCAAAATCAACTAGACAAAAGAAATATCATGGGAGGGAACTTCTCTAGACATTAGTACATGAGAAAACATTGAGAAATTTTGTATAGGATTTGTAGTAGGGAAGTGATTCGACACGAAAAATCATAAAAACCCGATGTGGGACAACAATAGTGGGTCCCCTTTTATAGGAGTTGAAGCAATGGTTCATCTTCCCATCTCAATACAATGGCAAAGAATTATTTTGATCAGATTAGATGGTTTAAATGATATCTACAAGGATAATTTGGTAGGATCTAATCTATTGAGGTTTTAAAATGAAGAACATTCACATTTAATGCAACTAGAATCCGAAATTTTTTAAAAACAATGCAAACTACAAGAATGTAAGAGGTGATTATGAAAACTCAATAAAAAATAATACCTTTTGGATTGTCAGATGAATTTTATGTAATTTTGAAAATTCTTCTCGAATGACATTAGATTCGGAAAAAACATGAGTATGAAAATAAAGTAAGTATGCAGATCATCATTACGAAAATATTTATTATGAATATATCTATTAAGAAAATATTCATTATGAAAATATTCATTACGAAAATCATTATTACAAAAATCATCATTACAAAAACATGAAAACCTACATTACGAAAAACATGAAAAACTTCATTACGTAAAACATGGAAAAATTAATTTCGAAAAACATGAAATACATCATTAAAAAAATTATAAAAAACATCATTACGAAAAAAATTAATAAACTTAATTACAAAATACATGAAAAACATCATTATGATAAACATGAAAAACATCATTATGAAAAACATTAAAAACATTATTACATAAACAATATGAAAATCATAATTATGAAAAACATGAAAAAAATAATTATGAAAAACATGAAAAACATTATTATGAAAAATATGAAAAAAATCATTTCGAAAAAATATGGAAAACATATGAAGTAATGTACTCCCCCTATGAAAAGAAGTTTAATACTGTAAAGAAATTTGTTCACCAGAACGTTAATAAGGTTGATTACCTTACGGTTGTCATTACTAACTTATGTTTAATGTATTCAAATCTTTCGTATGGTACTGATTTTCTTTAAATATCTGCAAATTGATCTTTCATTCTGATAAATTGAAGAATGGTATCTCCTTTTTCTATGTGATCCCAAAGAACATGATTCCTAATATCAATTTGCTTTGAACAAGAGTGATGTGCATTGTTTTTACTAAGGGAAATGGCACTATTATTGTCATAAAAAATATGTGTTTTGGTAAAACTCATAACATAGTATGTGAGTGTGTGTTGAATCCACAACACATGATCACAACAACTTCTAGATGCTAAATTATCAGCTTCATTAGTGGAAAGTGATACTGAGTTTTGCTTCATGCATGACCAATAAACTAATGGTTCTACTATGAAATTACATGTTCTAGATGTACTCTTTCTATCCATTCTACAACCACCAAAATCAGCATCTAAAAACCTTTTCAAAATAAAATCATTTACAGAAGAATAAAAGAATCCTAAATCCATGGTTCCCATTATGTAGTGGAAAATTGTATTCCCTGCCTTTAATTGAGATTCCTTAGGATTGGATTGAGATACCGCTCATAATAATACTTAAAAAATATGTCTGGACGACTAGTTGTCATGTACAATAGACTTACTATAATACATCTAAAATATGTTTTATCCACTGGTTTCCTAGCTTCATCAAGATCTAGTGTGTTCGATGTACCAATGGGAGAACATATACTTTTAGTGTCTTCATATACATACTTTTTAAGAAGATCCTTAATATAATTATGATAATATATATAGATTCTTTTTGGTTATTGGGAGATTTGAAATCGAAGAGAAATGTTAACTCACCCATCATACTCATATAAAACTAAAATTTCATTAGATCTGCAAAGGAATCAGTTAAGGATTGCTGAGTTGAGCCAAATATAATGTCATCAACATAAATTTCAAAAATTAAATCATTTTTCATATAACATTTTATAAAAATAGTTGGATCTTAATTTACCTTAACTTAATTATTTTGAAGCAAAAATCATGTGATTCTATCATACCAAGCTCGAGGGGTTTGTTTATGTCCAAACAAAGCTTTGGTAAGTCTAAAAATGGGATTGGAATTTTTTTTTATCTTCAAAACCAGGTGGTTGTTCGACAAAAAAAATCATGTTGAATTTAACCGTTAAGGAAACAACATTTCACATCCATTTGAAAAAGTCTAAAATAGTTGAATGATGCAAAGGAATGTAAGATATGAATAGATTCATGTATAGCTATTAGAGAATAGGTTTCTTCATAGTCTATTACCTCTTGTATATTATAGACTTTAGAAACTAATCTAGCTTTATATCATACAATGATTCCATTTTCATCAAACTTATTTCTGAATAACCGTTTTCTTCCAATAATAGAAGTTCCTTTAGGTCTTTCAACCAATGTCCATACTTTATTCCTTTCGAATTCATTTAGTTCATCTTACATGCCTTTAATATATTCATCATCAGTTAAAGCATCATCAATTCTTTTTTGTTCTAATTGGGAATGAATTCTAGATGTTCTACTTCATTCATTAAGGAACTTCTAGTCCTTACAGTTTGATTTACTTCACCAATGATGATATCAATAGGATGACTGTTTTGAAACAACTGATTTTTGTTTTGTAAATCTTGTTTATCAACATAGGGTAGGAAATTTCTGTGGTAAATGTTTCAGAAGTATCTTCTTGGAAATTTTCCATATTAGAAGGATCTTTTAACAATGGTTGATATTAAGTTTTTGAAAAAACATCCAAGCATGTTGGTTGGGGTTGTTTAAAAACAAAAGGATCAATTTCTTCAATTTTCACATGTACTTTCTTTTCAACAGTACGGGTGTTTTTGTTGAAAACTCTATAAGCCTTAGAATTTGTGGAGTATCCTACGATAATTCCATCATCAGATTTTGGTGCGAATTTACGAAGATTATCATTATTATTCTAAATTAATACCTTTCAACCAAAAACCTTAAAGTCGGAATGTTTAGGTTTTCAATGATTCCATAACTAATAAAAAGTTTTATTAAGAAAAGGACTATTCAAAACTCAATTTATAGTGTAACAAGATGTACTTATGGCTTTTCCCCAAAAATGTTTGGCTACCAAGTATTCACTCAACATGGTCCCTGTTATATCTTGAATAATTCTATTTCTTATTTCAAAAAAATCATTCTTTTGAGGTGTTTTGGGTGCTGAGATGTTATGAGTAATGCCTTTTCTACTACAAAAAGTTTCAAAATCAGAATTTTGAAATTCACCTCCACGATCAAAATGAATAGTTTTCAATGGAAGGTTTTTCCCTTTTTTATCTTGGGCTCTAAAACATTTAAAATAAGAAAATTCATCAGACATCTTTGCTAAAAAATAGACCAACTTAAATCTAGTGTAATCATCAACCTTGGAAAATACATAATACATGCCCCCAATGCTTCTAGATTGTGTAGGAAAAAAGATATCCATATGCACTAACTATAATTCATTATTAGTGGAGACATCACATACTTATTTAATAGTTGATATATGTAGAATTCCATATTGACAAGTGTCATAAACTTTTGAAGAATCTAATCTATGCTCCGGTAGATCATTAACTAATCATTTAACAGAATGTTTTCTTATGTTCCTAAGGATACAGTGTCCTAACCTTCTTTTACACAACAAAGAATGATCTTACATTGCACTTAGGCAATGTAGATCTTGGACTTTAAGGTCTTCTATGTTCAGTATACAGACATTCTCTTTCCTATGGGCAGAAAGAATAAACACTTTTTTGGAATTGTGTACTAAGAACTTGTCATTACTAAAATTCACAAGGTAACCTTCACCACATAACTCAAATATGCTAATATGGTTGTGCTTAAGACCTTTAACAAATAAAAAATTTATAATTAATCATTTTCCAAGATGAAAAATGTTACATATACCCAAAATTTCTTCCTGAGCAATATCTCTGAAAACTAATTTCCCTCATTTCGTCTTGATAATCATTTCGAAATAGTTTTTATTACTAGTCATATGTTTGGAACATACACTATCCATGTACCAAGTATTTTTTTTGGTACCTTCTATATTTTCCTGATGATAAAAAAAAGTTATGTTTTCAGAATCCAAATTTTCTGAGATCCATAATTCTTAGAAAAAAAAAATTTAGGCACCCATATATTTTTAGAAAAATAGGCTTTATGAAACCCTAAAGACTTCGTTTTGTTTAAGGACCAAATTTTTTCCTACTGTACACCCCACTACACATAGTACAAAATGGAGCACTTTACAGAACAATGTAATTGTTATTAAAAATAGGTTTAGAACCATTATAACCAAAACCAGAACTATTCTTTAGAGGTCATATTTGAGAATACATTTAATCAAAACAATCATTACCTAAGGTAATGTTTCAAAAACACTTCATCACAGAAAATATTTCATATTTGAATTTGATAATCAAGTTCATGTCTTAAAAAATACATGATTTTGAACTAAATCTAGGCTCGAAATCATTTTTCATTGAAATTTTTTTTCTAGATCATTAGAAATTTTATTCTTCTCATAATTTACTTCCTCGTGATTTTTTGAAATATTTTCAAAGTAATCATTTCTCTTATAAATATCAGTATAAAGATCTGATATTTCCTGAGTATGACTAGTATTCCTTGATTTTTCCTTATAATATTTTTTCATGAGTTTTGAATTCTCAATGAAATGAAGTTTGGAAAACCTAGGGACCTCTTCATAGAAAGGTAAAGTATTATCTTCATCGTAAGATGATTCTTCATCCAAAGATTTATAGTATTTACTATCATTAGAATTAAATGAAATATTGTTCATAGTTTCATCATTGTGTACCTTATACATTAAACAATAATTGTTAATAGGTAGTGTAACACCCCAGGTAAATAAAGAATATGACATTTTCATATTTATCCATATTTGTGAATAATTAATTAATATGACATTAAAGGGGACGCTATGCTCGATGGCGTACCCAACATGCAACAACGAGTTTCTTGGGAATCTTACGTTGCATTCTAAAAAAAATATTATTTTAAAGTGTAGTTAACATGTAGCCGTTGTATTGGAGGGAATGGATATAAATAACTAAAATATGATTATACATGTTTTAAACTATTTTTACATTTATCCAATAAAAGATAAAGGATTAAAATACGCAAAGAATTCAATTTTAGGCGTATATGACCTAGTTTTCACTAAATGTTCACTTATCGTCTTTTGATGGGGAACCATCATTAAATATAGTTTTTTTCACTCTTATACATTCTATTGTACCAAATAAAACTCTTCTTAAGAATTGGGACATCAATATTTACTTTGTGTAAATTTTTGGTATCTTTCCGATAAAGTTCATTTTTTCAATGAATAGTGTAAAATGATGTATTTTAATTCAAAACCTCTTTTTAATATAATGTATTTATATGATTAGATTATCTTTTGAATTGGTTTTAAATTGAAATTAGAATATATTTTTATCATTAAATCCAATAGTGGACGTTGTAATAAATTTCACTTTGAAATTAGACTTAAACTAGTGTCAATCTTTTGATACTTATTGTTTCATAAAAACACGCTATTTGCTTTGAAAGAGGGAATTAATTATTAAATTAATTAATCTGACATATATTTTTTGAATTTTGTAAAATATAATTCATTTTTTAATTCAGAATATCAAATATAGCTTATGGGGAATTTTTGGGTTTTTTCTGAAAAACATCAATTTTTGATGAATAGTGAAACCACTAAGTGGTACTTATAAAAACTTATTTTTTCGTTTAAATGAAATTTTTCCATCTTTGGGTTTTGAATTTAAAAAATCCGACATACATGGTTGTCATTAAGAATTAAAATGTGGTTCAATGGGATAAAAATAATTTTTTGGTGAATCGTAACTTGTTAAGTTTTTAAACGCGATTAGTGGTAATTGGTGTAGTTTAAGGTAAAAATAATGCTTTAATAAAATAAGATGAGCATGAAACATGTCATACCCTCATTGGTTGTGTCATGGCCGACCAAGACAAGACATGGGTAAACTTGGGGACCCCATGGATCCACTTTGGTTGGGAAATGACATAATTAACTTTTTATTTAATGTAAAAGTAAAAATGACACAAACATCATATGTTTTACGAAAACTATTTTTACATGGTGTTATAAAGATCATATTTTTGATTATAAATAGTCATTGGAAATATAAAAAGATTTCCTACATCATAGTATTTTTTTATTGTTTTTAGATACTAAATAAATTAAATTAATTATGACATCATGATGATGCAGCGATGACCTCATTATTTAACGATTTAAATAAAATGTAAAGATAATGTAAAATCTATGAACTACACATGTAAAAAACTTATTGGATGGGTGGATTTCGAACCCTTAACACCTTATACACTAATTATATCATTGTGGGACCTTTTAAAACCGAAACACATTTTCAAATAAAGTAATATTTCTTTACATTCCAAAAGTACCCCTCCTCTCCTCTTATAAAAGGCCCCCACCTCTACCTCCTTACCCACACTACCAAAGACTTTGGCTCGGACAACCCCTGCCCATTTTGTCTCTCCAATTCCCTCTCTTACTCCTTTAAGCCTCAATTTGGGCAGAAGTCTTCCCAAGGAAGCCCTTGAACTCAATCCAATGGGAGTTACCCGATTTTAAGGTAATGTCTTCTTTTGAGTCCTTTTGTTTTATTTTTCTTATCCAACCCCCTAAACTCTTTTTATTCTTCTCTTTTGTAAAAAATAAAGTATCCTAAATATACTAGGATGTTTTTATAATAATTATTCGAGCTTCACTTACACACACCTACATTTAATGGTTAAAGAACATACTGTTTCTGTGGATGGCGAATTTATGCCTCACGAAACGATGATTGTTCAAAACTTATATAACATCTTCAAAGGTGGCCATTAAGGTGTCACTATATTTATATATGATATATAATATGTTTATGTTTTACTTTAGCTTCTATATTTTTCATTTGTGGCTTACCATTATGGCTTCCATTATGGGTATATGCGATATCTTTATTTTAGGAAGTGCGGACTACCGCCCCCTCAAAGTGATGTGATTCGTTAATTCCATACGTGGGACGTATAAAGGATGGATTTAATGTTATTATATAAGATTTTATACTGGAATTATAATATACCTCTATATCATTATTATTTATTTCCATTAAAGTATTAGATAGAAATGAAAGTAGCGTTCATGCGTACGTACGGCTTACCATCTCCATGAATGGTGCATTTCATTTCTTATCCCCAAATGTAATGTACTATTAAAAGTACATGTATATAATGGATATATATATAATGAATGATACATATAAATTATTAATATAATTCTGGAATTAAAATATTCATACCTCTCATATAGTTTTAATTCCATTAATACGACGTAGAAATTAAAGTAGCGTTCATGCGTACGTACGGCTTACCGTCTCCATGAACGGTGCATTTCATTTACTTCCTCTAAATGATTATGTGATATTATAAATACGTGTATATGCAGGATATATATGATATATATGATATCCAAATCAGTAATTTCATTTTGGATATAAATAAACATTGACCACACGAACAACATGTAATTGTAATAAGTCCACTTTCGACTTAAGAACCAAATATCGACAAAACAATAATTATTAACTTAATGATTACATAATGTTTATAACATGGAAATATGTGATATAAAAGTAATAATAAGCTTTAAAAAGGTTCGTAATCAAGTATAAATTAACTCAAGTTTATTATTCAGGAGATAAAAAAATGATCGAGTCAAGTCGGACCCGAGGTAAGGGATCCTACTCCTCTCTTTCTTTTTAAGTACACACTTTTATGTCATTCCTTTTAAAGCTCATCTTTCTTGTTATTGGGATGATATTTTATATTAAAATTACTGTAATTTTTATGTAAATGTTATGAGAGACCCTATTCTCTCTCATCAATCCATTTTGGATGTTTTGAGTGGCGCCGTTAGGCTGCCGAATTTTCGTAAGAGATCTAACCTCTCTCTTTCTTTTTAAGTACTCTCCTTTATGTCACTTCTTTTAAGCTCCTATTTTTTTATGTTGGGGGATGTTATTTTATATTCCTATTTCTATAAACTTTATTTTAATATGATGAGATACCCTGTTGGATCTCATCAATCCATTTTTTTAAGTTTTATGTGGCGCCGTTAGGTTGCCGAGTTTTCGTAAGGGATTTTTCATCTCACTTTTATTCCCATGAGATTTATGCTACATTTTCCACAAATTTCTTTGAGTGGTGTATTTACTGCCCATTATTATACTCTTTGTGTAATATACTTTTGTTTATGGGTATTTACATCGATGATCTATTGTCCTTCTTTCATGGGGTGTATGTTTTGAAAGATACCCAAGTCAGTAAGGGAACCATTCCCCTCCACTTTTTTAAAAGACTTCTTTTGTTGGGCCTTTTAATTTACATATTATTATGTTTTAATATGTTCTCATATATCCTTATTGATTTAAATTTCATGTCCAAGTGATGAGATACACTTTTTATCTCTCATAATCTCATTTTGATGTGACGCTGTTAGGCTGTCAAGGGATCTTCTTAACCCAATTTCGATTTCTTTGGTTTCAACATGTAGTTATTGAATATGTCATCTTTTGAATATGTGTGAATGACCTTTTATTGTTTTACACTTAATATACACTTATATTGGGTGTATTTAAATTTTTCACACGTAATTTTGAGATTGATTTATCCTTAATTTAAGGATACCTTCTTTATAAGGGATTTCATCAAATTTGACATTTCTATTGAGACATCGTTGTTGTTATGCACCAATTCACTCTTATATGGTGTATATACTGTCCTTTGGAGTATTATATCATGAATCCAGTTATTCTCATGATATTATAAAGTTCTGACTAAATGTTATTCCTTAATTATTGTATTCATTTGTCTCTAATTTTGGTAAAACCCCTTTAACCAAAATATCGCTTTAAATGTTTTAAATATTTATTCTTATTAATATCCATGATTCAAAATGGTTTTAAGGATTTGTTTATATGGATATTAATGGTTTAAAATTTTAAAAGCTTCAAGGTGGTATGGGACACTTTGATTCCAAAATCTCTTTATTAAATGTTTTAAATGGTTTTGGAAATTGTTTCTTTTTGAATGGATTCATTATTTCAATATACTAAAATTTTATATTGTGATTGAAATGTGGAAATTGTATGTTTCCTTTATGCATGTTTTATGTGATACGTTTATGTTATGGTTCTTGGGAATTGTTATGAAAATGGGTGGTTTCGTGATAAACTAAGGGCGGGTGATCCAGATATAGCTCTCCAATGCATTGGGTAATGCGAAGGAGTTAAACGTTAAGGTTTCTCTGATGAGATTTAGGGAATATACTGTGATGGGTATTCCAAACGTAACCAAGAGGGTTACTCCCTACGTAAGAATGTCATGAATGCCTCAAGTTACCTTTATGTCTTATAATTTCTATGATTTATTCATGGTTTGATGAGAAATGTTAAAGTGCCTTTGTTTTATGGGTAAATTATGATTTCATTCTTATGTATATATGAACTCATGTTTCCTTTCCATATTTTTATAACCCTTACTGTGCTTTTTATGCTCATCCCAAGTTTTTGAAATGTTTTTCACAGGTCAAGGGAAAGGTACATGATGTGATGATAGTGTCAAGGATGTGTCAAGAAAGAATCCATGTTTTATTTTAAATATGTTTCCGTTGATGGAAAGATTGAATACATCCTTTTATGTAACCACTTTGTTTTAAATGTGGAATGTAATGCATGTTTCATGATCTAATTCTTGAAAAATATAAACCTAAAAAGATCCTAAATGTGTAATCTTGTAATAACTCATGATTAAGTAAGGTTTAAGGCTGGGGCCTTATAGTTGGTATCAAAGGTCGGTTTAGATAACTTTAGAGGTTAGGGTATTCTCTAAGCATAAGTGACATTACCATAATGGTTAGGATTTCAGAAAGAGTCCTAGTTTTAGATAAAGTGAATGAGTAAGTATATCTTAGTGTTTACCTTCCTCATTAGTACATGATGGTTTTGTTGATATACTCACACTGACATTTCTATTTTTAGTGAATGGATGGATCTAGAAGGCACCAAAGAGACAACAGGTTTGAAGGAAACTGTGGTGGTTCTCTGATTAAGATACTAGATAAAATGGGGGATTCAATGAGGAAACTCGTGGTTTTTCTAAACCAACTATAAAGGAGTCATGATCAACCACTTGAACCTTGGTATGTTCTATAATGAATCATGTACGAGATGACCAATCGATGTGGAAGTTTAGGTAATAATTAAAAAGGTAACCATTAGGGTTTATATGATCCTTACTTTTTAGGTAATTATGGGTTACTCTATGATATGATGGAAAATGAAAGGAATGAGATAAACTTGAGGTTAAAATATGTTATGATTATTCTTGAAGATTTTATCATGTTTTGGGAAATTTTTTGAGAATTATATAGTTTTGGAAAAAGGAAAACAAGCAGACCATGTGACAACGTCGGACAATGCTACGAGAATCGAACCCACAACCAAAGTGCGACTGGTATTTATCACCTACCACTGGACTACGTGAAGTCCCTAGATAGTTTGACCGATTCTTTTTAGTTATATGATTTTATGAAATAAGAGTAAGTTGATTTTGGGTCATTTATGAAAATGATTAACCTATCATGGAGGATATGTGATTAGGTTAATTACGTTTCAATACGAGACTTTAGGAGAAACTGATATTGTTTGGAGATAAATGTTACGATTTTACTTGGAAGAATATGTGACTAAATCCATCAAATATTTGGGTTTCAATCTTTGTTTGGTTTACTTTGAATAATTTTATGGACAAATTGATTATAGAATGGTTCTCTTTGATCTTTGGGTTTTGTTGGACAAATTTTGGAGATTGAGAATAGATTTTCTTTTTATAAAGGGTTATCATTTTCTGGATTATCTGATCTTGTACTAACCTTTTTGGTTTTGGTTTTTGTTAAAGTCTAAATACATGGGATGTATATAGTTCTCTTTGGTGGATAAGGTGATTCTCTAGAAGTTGATTATAGTACTCTTAATGCGAACAAGTCTCCCTAAATACTCGTCTTTTGGAAAAAAATCTGAGTTTGATTAAGGAATCTATTAAAAGTTGCAAGTAAACATGATAAGTGATTATGTTTCCTTATGAATAATTTCCTCAATAATAAGTAGCTTAAAACAAAAATGTTGTCTATTAACTTTTCCTACTGGGGAATCGAATACCGTTTAACCCATCACAAGTTTGTGATTTTCTCATGGTTAACTTTCTCCTAAACATGTTTTCTATCACTCTCCATCAGAACATGACCCTTTTCTTTTTCTTCCATGTCCATGTTTTCCTAAACAGAATCCTAGTATGGGTTAACTTGAGTGACCTTTGTACTTATCTTTCTTTATTTTAAAGTGATTGTTTTACCGACTCTTGTTCCGATGTGGGACTTTCAAGGATGTTTCCAAGCGCAATTTTAAAATTGCGAAGACGCAATTCCCAAAAGGGGGGAAGGATGTAACACCCCAGGTAAATAAAGAATATGACATTTTCATATTTATCCATATTTGTGAATAAATTATTAATATGACTTTAAAGGGGATGCTATGCTCGATGGCGTACCCAACACGCAACAACGAGTTTCCTGGGAATCTTACGTTGCATTCTAAAAATAAAATAATATTATTTTAAATGGTATTTAACATGTAGCCATTGTATTGGCGGGAATGTATAGAAAGAACTAAAATATGATTATACATGTTTTTAAATGTTTTTACATTTATCCAATAAAAGATAAAGGCTTAAAATACGGAAAGAATTCAATTTTAGGCGTATATGCCCTAGTTTTCACTAAAGGTTCACTTATCGCCTTTTGATGGCGAACCGTCATTGAATATAGTTTTTTTCACTCTTATACATTCTATTGGACCAAATAAAACTCTTCTTAAGAATTGGGACATCAAAATTTACTTAGTGTAAATTTTTGGTATCTTTCCGATAAAGTTCATTTTTTCAATGAATAGAGTAAAATGTTGTATTTTAATTCAAAACCTCTTTTTAATATAAGTTATTTATATGATTATATTATCTTTTGAATTGGTTTTAAAGTGAAATTAGAATATATTTTTATCATTAAATACAATAGTGGTTGTTGAAATTAATTTCACTTTGAAATCAGATTTTAAAATAGTGTCAATATTTTGATACTTATTGTTTCATAAAAACACGCTATTTTCTTTGAAAGCGGGAATTAATTATTAAATTAATTAATATGACTTATATGTTTTGAATTTTTCATACATTGTTCATTTTTTAATGAATAGTGAAAAATACTGCATTTTAATTCAAAACTGCTTTTTAATCTAATTTATTTATATAATTATATTATGTTTTGAATTGGTTTTGAAGTGAAATTAGAATATATTTTTACCATTTAATCCAATGGTGGTCATTGGAATAAATTTAACTTTGAAATTAGACATAAACTGGTGTCAATCTTTTGATACTTTTTGTTTTATAAAAACAAGCTATTTGCTATGACAGCGGGAATTAATTTTGAAATTAATTAATGTGACTTATATGTTTTGAATTTTGTAAAATAGACTTCATTTTTGAATTTGTAATATCAAGTATAGCTTAGGGTGAATTTTTGGTAATTTTCTGAAAAACTTCAATTTTTGATAAATAGTGAAACCACTAAGTGGTACTTATAAAAACTGATTTTTCCGTTTAAATGAAATCTTGCAATCATTGTGTTTTGAATTTCAAAAAATCCGACATACATGGTTGTCATTAAGAAGTAAAATGTGGTTCAATGAGATTAAAATAATTTTTTGGTGAATAGTAACTTATTAAGTTTTTAATCGTGATTAGTGGTAATTAGTGTAGTTTATGGTAAAAATAATGCTTTAATAAAATAAGATGAGCTTTACACATGTCCTACCCTGCCCATTTACTCTATCCACATCCCTCTCCTCATTTCACACACTCCTCAAGACTTTTTCTCGGCCATCCCCTGCCCATTTACTCTATCCACATCCCTCTCCTCATCCTAGAGGATTCCCTTTGGGAAGCATTTTTTCAAAGGAAGCCTTTAGGCTCAAATTAAAAGGAGTTACACTTTTAAAGGTAATTCATTCTCTAATGTTCATTTGTTTTATTTTTCTTCTCCAACCCCCTAAACTCTTTTTATTTACTTCTTTTGTAACAACACTAGTATCTTAAATATACTAGGATGTTGTTATAAGATTTAGTGAGCTACACTCTCACACAACTACATCAAATGGTTAAAGAACTTACGGTTTCCGTGGATGGAGAAATTCTGCCTCCCGAAACGTTGATTGTTCAATACTCATTTAACACCTTCAAAGGTGGCCATTATGATGTCACTATTTTTATATATGATATATAATATGTTTATGTTTTCCTAAAGCTTCTGTTTTTTTTCATTTTGGGCATACGTTTATGGTTTCCATTATGGGTAAACACGATATCTTCATTTTTGGAAGTGCGGACTACCGCCCCCTGAAAGTGATTTGATTCGTTAATACCATATGTGGGATGTGTAAAGGATAAAGTTAATGATATTATATATGTTATTATACTGGAATTATAATATAATCTTATATCGTTAATATTCCATTCCAAAAAATACGAAATAGAAATGGAAGTAGCGTTCATGCGTACGTACGGCTTACCGTCTCCATGAACGGTGCATTTCATTTCTTACCTCTAAATGTGATGTAATATTATAAATACATGTATATGATGAATATATATGAAATATATGTTATCCAAATCATTAATATCATTCTGGATATGACGAAACTTTGACCAAGTTAACAACATGTAAGTGTAAGAAGTCTATTTTTGACTTAAGAACCAAATACTGACAAAATGAACACTATTAACTTAAATGATTACATGATGTTCATAACATGGTATAAAAGGAATAATGAACTTGAAAAAGGTTCATAAGCAAGTAGAGATTAACTCAAGTTTATTATTCAGGAGATTAAAGAACGGTCGGGTCAAGTTCGGTATGAGGTATGGGACTTCGTCTCAATCTCCTTTCATTGAGGCATATTTTGGTTTATACACAACCTTCTTTTATACGGTGTATAAACCCCTTTAAATTTTCCGTTTATTCAAAAGGAATATTTTTTATATGAAGCGTTTACTAAATGAAAAAATGGAATGTTTTTGTCGTACGTATGCGGTGACAATGACTTCTCCGCCGTCGTGACCGTTATTTGAGTTTCGGATTCCTCTACAAGCCATACCATCTTTTTAAAAGAAAAATAAATACCATGTTTTACTTTTCTTTTATTTTGGCTTTGAAAATGGTTTTCACAATGTTTTTTTGTTGTATTGATATCTTGTGATTGAAATGTGGAAATGTTATGTTTCCTTTATTGCATGTTTTATGTGATACGATTATGTTATGGTTCTTGGGCATTATTATGAAGATGGGTGGTTCTGTGATAAACTAAGTGCGGGTGAGCCCGATATAGCTGTCCAATGCATTGGGTAACGTGAAGGAGTGAAACGTTAAGGTTTCTCCGAAGAAATTTAGGGAATATACTCTGATGGGTATTCCAAACGTAACCAAGAAGGTTACTCCCTACGTAAGAATGTTATGAATGCCTCAAGTTACCTTTATGTCTTATGATATCTATGATTTATTCCTGATTTTAAGAGTTATGTTAAAGTGCATATGTTTTATGGGTAAAGTATGATTTCATTATTATGTATATATGTACCCATGTTTCCTTTCCATATTTTTATATCCCTTACTGAGCTTTTTATGCTCATCCCATGTTTTTTTGAAATGTTTTTCACAGGTCAAGGGAAAGGTACATGATATGATGATAGTTTCAAGGAAGTGTCAAGAAATAATCCATGTTTTATTTTAAATGTGTTTCCATTGATGGGAATGAAGAACACTATATTTATGTAACCACATTGTTTATATGTGGAATGTAATGCAATATTTATGGTCTAATTCTCTAAAACTCTAAACCCGAAAAGATCTCAATGTGTAATCTTGTAATAACTCAAGATTAAGTATGGTTTAAGGCTGGGGCCTTATAGTTGGTATCAAAGGTCGGTTTAGATAAAATTGGGAGTTAGAATTATATTAAATGATTATCCAAAAATATTTTTTTTGAAATGATATAACATTTAAAGATTACCATGTTGCTTCATCTAAGACATGTTTGTTCAGAATGGTTTTCTGCAGAGGAAACATGGAAGCAGTGATAGGATGACATACAGAAGGAAATAAACTTCCGAATCAGCATCCAGAAATGGTCGGAATTGGAACTGAAGAGTTTGTTTCAGTAATGGCGCAGTTGACTCAAGAGATAAATGGTTGTGGTATCCATGCACGAGATCATCCAGAACAACCGCAGAGGAACATGTCAGTGGTGGAACATTTCATGAGGCAACATCCACCATCATTCAGAGGATCATCTGACCATGTGCTAGCTGAAGGGTGGATTAAATCACTGGAGAAGATTTTTGATGTCATGGGGTGTTCAGACAATCAAAAGGTTAGTCTTGCTATTTACCGTTTGGAGGGTGAAACAGATCAGTGGTGGGCTATGGTTAAAAATATTAGCGACGCCGATGAGATCGATGCTCTTGACTGGGATGAATTCAAAGGTATTTTTCTTGAAAGTATTTTCCTAAAGCTGTTCGACTTAGGATGGAAAAGCAATTCTTGGAATTGAGGCAAGAGGAAGACTCAGTGGCTGCCTATGAAGAAAGGTTCACTCGATTGGAAAGGTATCCTCCAAATTTTATCCGAGACCTTGATAGTAAAATCAATAGTTTTTACTCAGGATTAAAGCCAAAATATCGAAGGGCATTAGCTTCTCGTGAGTTTAAAAGTTATGAAAAGCTTGTTCGATGTGCTGAGAAGGTGGAAATGGAGTTTTCCGATAACCAAGTGTTCTATAACAACCAGCAGAAGAAGAGACCGAGGTGGAAGGAGAAAGGTAAGAATTCTCCAAAAAAGTCTGATGGTAAGAGAACTAAGTTTCTAGTTTGTGATAAATGTGGCAAAAGGCATGCTAGGGAATGTCTTCTGAATTCTGGAAAGTGCTACCGATGTGGTAAGATGGGACATAAGGCTCGTGATTGCACTGAAAAGGATCAAGGTGAAGGTAAGAAAAAATTTGATTTACAGTTAGTTAAATGTTATAAGTGAAATGAGATGGGTCACTATGCAAACGAGTGTCCGACAAAGAGCTGGAGTGATCGGAAGCAGTTAGACTACAAGCAGAAAGGGGTGGTGAAATCCTTTGCAACTACTTCAGTAGATGCCGGGCCATCAAATGAAGTTGTATCAGGTACTTTGTTTGTTTTTTCAGATTATGCCAGTGTGTTGTTTGATTCGGGGTCTACACATTCTTTCATCTCTGAAACCTTTTCTAGTAAAATGGGAATACCATCTCAAGAAATGACTCCTAGACTTTTGGTAAAAACACATGGGGGAAATGTTGAGGCAAAAAGAATTTATAAGAATCTTCCTATCCTTATCTGTGGAATGAACCTACTTGCAAACCTTATTGTTCAACCTCTAGTAGTGTTTGATGTTATCCTGGGTATGGATTGGCCCTCTATTTACCATGCTAAGATTGACTGTAGAGCAAAAGAAGTTTCATTTCATAAAGACTTTCAGTTTGTTTAAAAGAATGAACCCTTACTTTTGATAACATATCAAGAGGCTGAGAAACTTGTAAAAGATGGAAATGAATGTTACCTTGCACACATCGTTGAAAATAAAGGAACTGTTCAGATTAATGTTGTGCCAGTGGTAAATGAGTATCCTGATGTTTTTCCTGATGAGTTTCCTGTATTATACCAGATCAGGAAGTTGCGTTTACTGTTGACTTAGTTCCTGATGCTAAGCCAATTTCAAAACCCCCTTATCGAATGG
Source organism: Viscum album (assembly GCA_963277665.1). Lineage (NCBI taxonomy): Eukaryota > Viridiplantae > Streptophyta > Magnoliopsida > Santalales > Viscaceae > Viscum > Viscum album. The sequence goes on along the minus strand of OY728152.1, from coordinate 1,317,385,380 downwards.
CACAAATTGAACTTTTAGAGTTGAAGGAGAAATTGAAAGATCTGTAAGAGAAAGGTTTCATTAGACCTATCACATCAACATGGTGTGCTCCTGTTTTGTTTGTTAAAAATAAAGATGATACTATGAGACTTTTCATTGATTATAGAGACTTGAATAATATCACTGTTAAGAACAAATATCCTTTGCCTCATATCGATGATTTGTTTGATCAGCTTGAGGGAGCTCAGTTTTTTTCAAAGATTGACCTGAGATTGGGGTACCATCAGCTGAAGGTAAAGGAGGCAGATATTCCGAAGACCGCGTTCCGTAAGAGATATGGCCATTATGAATTTGTAGTAATGCCTTTTGGGCTAACCAATGCACCTGATGTATTCATGGACTTAATGAATAGAATTTTCCACGAGTTCTTGGATAAGTTTGTTGTGGTTTTCATTGATGATATTTTGATGTTTTCTAAAATTAAAGAGTAGCATGAAAGACATTTAAGTGTTATCTTGCAAACCTTAAAATAAAATAAATTGTATGGGAAATTCAGAAAGTGTGAGTTTTGGATGCAACAAATGTCTTTCCTTGGTCACATTGTTTCTAATGATGGAATAACTGTTGATGCTGCAAAAACAAAAGTTGTGGAAGAATGGACAAGACCCACAAATGTAACCGAGATTCGTAGCTTCCATGGTTTGGCGGTCTATTACCGAAGTTTTGTTAGAAATGTTTCACGGTTATCTAGTCCAATGACTATGTTAACTTGGAAGGTTGTTAAGTTTATCTGGACAAAAGAATTTGATGATTGTTTTCAGGAATTGAAAAGAAGATTTGTGAATGTTCCAATTTTGGCACTACCTTCCAGGAATGGTGAGTTTGTTATATACAGTGATGCTTCATTGAATGAACATGGTTGGGTCCTAATGCCGAATGATCGGTTAATTGCATATGCTTCACGACAGTTGAAAACTCATGAGTTAAATTACCCTACACATGACTTGGAATTAGCTGCTGTTGTTTTTGCTTTAAAAATTTGGAGGCATCATTTGTATGTAGTAAAGTGTGAAATATATACCGATCACAAAATTTTAAAGTATATATTCACTCAGAAAGAATTGAACATGAGACAAAGGATATGGCTTGAATTAATCAAGGATTATGATTGTACAATTCATTACCATCCGGGAAAAGCAAATAAAGTGGCTGATGCTTTGAGTCGAAAAAGTAATGCTTCATTAACAATGTTGCGTTTGGAATGTTATCATTTGGTTAAGGATTTGATGAACTTGGACATAGAAGTTGTTGGTGTAGGAATTCCTTATGTTTTGTTTCAGGTATCAGTGAGATCATCTCTATCAGATAGTATCAAGCAAGCACAGAAGCAAGACAATGAGTTGCAGAAAAAGGTAGAGCTGGTTCAGAAAGGTAAGTTGCCTGAATTCAACATTGATAATGATTGTGTTTTGAGATCTGGGAAGAGATTGTGTGTGCCTTGGGATTCACAGTTGAAGAGAGATTTGTTATGTGAAGCTCATAGTTCTCCGTTTTCAGTTCATCCGGGCAGTACTAAGATGTATAGTGATCTGCGGGAGTATTACTGGTGGGATGGAATGAAAAGAGATATTGCGGATATTACTGTGAAGTGTTTGACTTGTCAGCAGGTTAAAGTAGAGCGGCAGTTACTGAAAGGGATGCTTCAGCCCTTACCAGTGCCATAGTTGAAATGGGAGAATATATCCATGGACTTTGTTGTTGGATTACCGAAGACATCTCGAGGTAATAATGCAATCTGGGTTATTGTTGATCGCTTGACCAAATCTGTTCATTTCCTTGCTATACGAGATACTTACTCTCTTGATCAAATTTCCCATTTGTATCTTAAAGAGATAGTTAGGTTACATGGAGTTCCTCTCTCCATTTTATCAGATCGTGATCCCAGGTTTACTTCTAACTTTTGTAAAGGCCTTCAGAAGTCGTTAGGTACTGAATTAAATTTTAGTACAGCTTTTCATCCTCAATCAGATGGGCAGTCAGAACGAACAATTCAGACATTGGAGGATATGCTACGAGCATGTTCTATGGATTATTAGGGAAGTCAGGACCAACATCTTTCTTTGGTTGAGTTTTCATATAATAACAGTTTTCATTCCAATATATAGATGGCACCATTTCAGGCATTATATGGGAAGCGTTGTCGAACTCCAGCTTTCTGGGATGAAGTGGGTGAAAGAAAGTCGATGGGACCAGAATTGGTAGAAGAGATGGCAGAAAAAGTTCATCTGATTCAGAAACACATGAGAACAGCTCAGAGTAGGCAGAAGAGTTATGCGGATAACCGGAGGAATTATCTATCTTTCGAGGTAAGGTGATCATGTTTTTCTCAAGGTTTCTCCTTGGAAAAGTGTGATGAGATTTGGTAAGAAAGGAAAGTTGAGTCCAAGGTTCATTGGACCATATGAAATTCTGGAGAGAGTTGGATCTGTTGCATACCGAGTGGATTTACCTCCGAGATTATCTCAGGTACACAATGTTTTTCACGTTTCGATGTTGAGAAAGTATATGCTAGATCCATCTCATGTTTTGAGTCCAAAGGTAGTTCAGCTGGAAGAGAACCTATCTTATGGGGAACAACCGGCCCAGATTCTTGACCACAGGGAGCAAGTGTTACGGAATAAGGTGTTTCACCAGGTAATGGTTTTGTGGAAAAACCAGATGATTGAAGAGGCAACATGGGAATCTGAAAATTCAATGAGGGATAAGTACCCCCATTTATTCGATAAGTAAATAAATTGCGGGGACACAATTTTATAAAGGGGGGAAGGTTGTAACATCCCAATTAAGTAATGAATAATAGATATTTTTATCTATGTCTATTAATGATTAAGATATTATTTTAGAGGCTTAAAATGAAAATAAATCCAATCTTAAGCATGGAATACACTAATATTCTTAAAAGATTGTTTTACTGCCTTATGATTGAAGACCCTTTTTAAATCAATCTTTTGAAAATTTTATAAACTATTTTTTTCAAAATAATATTATTCTTTGTGATGGGTACATAAAAATTTACTTTGTGTTAATTTTTGGTATTTTTCGGACAATGTTCATTTTTTAATGAATAGTGAAAAATACTGCATTTTAATTCAAAACTGCTTTTTAATCTAATTTATTTATATAATTATATTATGTTTTGAATTGGTTTTGAAGTGAAATTAGAATATATTTTTACCATTTAATCCAATGGTGGTCATTGGAATCAATTTCACTTTGAAATTAGACATAAACTAGTGTCAATCTTTTGATACTTATTGTTTTATAAAAACACGCTATTTGCTATGACATCAGGAATTAATTATTAAATTAATTAATGTCACTTATATGTTTTGAATTTTTTAAAATATACTTCATTTTTGATTTTGTAATACCAAATATTTCTTAGGGTGAATTTTTTGTAATTTTCTGTAAAACATCAATTTTGTCATACCAAAAAGAATTCTCTTCTGAGTCTAATCATTAGAATAATTCAGAGGTCACCAATCCTATGATACCAATTATTGGATTGGTACAGGATTGAAGGAAATTATTCAAATGCAAAGAAAAAATATAGAACAATGAAAAATTGAGAAAGAAAAACATATATGTTAGTATATGTATTTCAGAGACATGCTTTGATACCAATTTTTGGATCAAATATGTAATAATGAGATGAACAAATACAATAGAGTGGGTGAATTTTATATATTAAAAATCTCTAATGAAATTTTGAATATGATTATGTTTATCATTGATATACAAGGTAATTCAGAAAACCTCTAGTTCTACACACTTTCTTGAGTCAGGAAATATAATTCCAAGAAAGAAATTATGAAAAAGTGATTCTGGAAATAAAACATAAAGAATGTTTTCAAAGATAAAGAATATAACTTAAAGCGTTTAGAAACTAACTACATCAGAGTACAAGTATAAGGAAGTATAAGATAGCAATACATTCATTAACAATACAAATGCAGTGGAGAACTTGTAACAAAAAAAGTAACAGGTAGTAAATATTTTAACCCAAAGAGAAGGGTATCCAACAACCTTGGAAAAAGGACCCTTGATTTATACTTTAAAGAATGTTTGTCTTACCCACACCCGGGTAAGAACTGGATATGAAGATTATAGTCTATATTGCTATCCCCGCAAGACATCAACTTCAAGGTAGTCAGAACCTATGTCTTATTCAGCATGTAAGTACTCAGCTTCAAGGTAGTTGGCACCTCTGTCTTCTTATCCCCAGAAGCCCTCGATTGTACACAACAACAATCAGAGTCGCACCATGAAAATCTGATCCAGAAGTTCAGTATGCACTATGAAATAAATCCACTCTCTCTAGAAATCACTTTAGCAGCATGTAATCTCTATATTGATCAACCTTTTGTGAGATCATACAAATGAGATACTATTTATAACAAAGACATCAATGGTTGTATCCCGCCTCTAACAGTCATATTTTTCCCTGAATTATTTAGAGACCTTAGTACATGTAACTCAAACAATGTTTAGTTAGTAACTGATAGAATGACATCATTTATAACCAAAACACTGTTAGAAAAATTATGGTTACATTACAAAAATAAAATATTTGGAATGTAATAAAATATGAATGTTTTGAGTCTAACCAAAAATTGAATTAGGAGTCTATAATACAAGGATATTCGAATTCTATTTTCTAGGAATTTGGAACCTAAAATATATAGAATTATGGAGTCTGAAATTGAATGATATTTGGAATATGGATTCACAAGAATTCGGAACCCGAACAGACAATGGTTGGAGTTAGAGTTCATGAGAATTCAGAGTCAAAACTCATAAGAGTTCAGAGTCTGAATTCAGAGAACTCATAGTCAGAACTCAGAGAAGATCATATCCATAATTCATTTTTAGAATTCATAATTATAAATAAGATATGGTCGTAAGAAGAATTCGTATTCATAATTCGGACTCATAACATAGAAGATTTCGTATCCAGAATTTGTAATTAGAATTTGGAGACATAACTCAGAAAAGTTCATATCCAGAATTCATAATCAGAATTCGGAGTCCGAACTCATAAGAGTTTGTAACCAGAATTCATAATTAGAATTCGGATTCAGAACTCAGAAGAGTTCATAACCAGAATTTATAAATTTAATTCGGAGTCAGAACTCATAAGAGTTCATAACCATAATTATTAATCTGAGTTCATAGAATTTGTATTCTAAACAGAATGCTTCATATCTAGGTATTTATAGGATTATGAGGTTTTGGTTTCAAATCTAATTTTACACTTAGAAATATTATTATATGAGTCATGAAAAAATGATAAGGATAAATTACAATGGGGAAGTAAAATTTTCTTTATATAATTAAAACACAGGGTAAAAAAGGATTTTCCTTGAGATAAGGTTTTTTTTAATTTCAAAACAATAAGGAATCGTAATGTCCTAAGGAGACCTTATTGACTTGAATATCATCCCATGTATAAAAGAATATGAACTTCATAAAAAACATTATTGACTAAACTAGAATTATTACTCAATTTTTTAATCATTCGTCATTAATCAAATTCTATCAATTTGGTGGCCATAAACATCAATCTAGTGTTGTTCTGAGCGATCTCGTAAAATATCGAAAAAATTAAACCTTAGGCCATTGAAGATATGTCATATCATAATTGAAACTACCAAACAAAACCCATATTAATCCTAGATATGTTCTACAATCATTGATATATTAATTTTTTATGAATTAGTTGTGATTAGTTTGGTTTGATCGGGATTAGAACCACCCGGAAATGCCAAACTGAGACCATGAGGTCCAACTAGTGATGGAAATGATTATATTTTTTGGTAAACAATAACAAATTTAATAATATATTATTCGAAGGATATATTTTCCAATGATCAATAATATATCTTAATAGATTAGAAAACAATTATATATTCAATTTAATATGGCAAAGTGGAGTATAAAAATGATACAATTTGAGAAGATCAATATATCAGATTGATCATATGAATAAATTTAATCAACAATAGGGTAAATCCAAAATTTTATTAGTGTTTCATAAAAATTGGATTTGTTCATCATCAATGATTGAGTACACCAATGTTTGAATTATGTCATTATGATCATAATTATATGATCTTCCCCAATTCAGCATTTCATTGTCATCTGATTTGATCAACAGATGGAAGGAGGACATGACACACCTGAAATCTACAAATGTTTTTGAGGATAATCCATGATAATTTTTCATAGAATTGTTCTTATTGAATTACATTTATATTATTTTTAATGAATGAAATAATTTAATAATTAATTATTCATCTGAATTTAGTTACAAATTGTGAGATGTCTGAACGCCTATTGGTGAGAAATTTTGGGCCAGTAATTGGTAAAAACCTATATTTTTTTAATCAATAATGGTATTATATTACTAATCGATAATTCCGTTAATGATTTATCCCATTATTCTCAATAAATTATGTTCAAATATTATAAAATACGTTTAATATTTTTCTAAAATTCATTCTAGGTACACAAATCCACAAATCACATTTTTTCTTAGAGCGTACAAGTTTAAATACATATAAAAATACTACAATGATTTTTTATTCAAAACATTGTCTCTAGATTAAACATGTAGTAATCATCATGAAATGTGTTGGTTGAGATGTTTTTTCTCATTTATTGTATTTCATAGTGACTGTTCACACCATATACACAAATTTTGACACTACAAGAGGATATTAATGAATTAATTGAAATCTATTTTACAATCCATTATAATGAATTTTCATATATGCTGATTATGGATAAAAATGGATAAATGTTTTCTCATTTAATGATTATAAATTACAATGATTTAGACATTCTATGTGATATTTTTCTTTATTATCCACAATAATTAATCTGTATTTTTGGTCATTCTAGGAATTTTCTTTTATTAATGTTAATAATTCTAAAAAAATATGTTTGGGTATTTAATGATTTGTTCAAATACGACAGTATCCTATTAGTGAATTTTTATTATAATTTATGTAAACCATGAATAGAGTTTGGGAATTTTAATTAATATACCAATATATGGATATTTAATTTTAAGTGGATACAACTAATTATATAATTAATTCATCTCATGTATATTATCCAATCCAATTTTAATTTTTTTTACAAATTTTCACTCTTGAAAATAGCTTTATTCTCTTTAATATTGATTTTTATTATGTCATAGCCAAGTATTTAATTTCTCCAAATAAATCCAACAATTGTTTTACAAAAAGAACTCATGTATGGTTTTCAAAACCCCCACATGGTATCTTATAACTATGAATAAATATTTAATATTTTGATGAAAATAAAATCTATCATACGGACCTCCAATCCAATTTAGAAGGGGTTTTTATATTTGATTGATTTGGAGGATAAAATGTTGATGTTATGTCTATCTTTCATTGAAATTTATTGGGTTTCATAGTGAAATCAATATAAAAATCCATATTAAATATCTTTATCCATATATTGATGACTTCGTTTCTAAACAATGCCATTTTATTTTAATTTCCATGATTGATATTCATTTTTAATATAATCAATTGATGGAAAATAAGGTGGATATTCCCAATAAAAGACTTATTACATGAAACCAGAATAATGAATATATTTTAATTATATTTGGTCTTGTTAGTTCCCTATATATCTTCATTATACTAATGAATATTTGATTTTGATATTTCAATGTTAATTTTGTTTAGTTTTTTGAAATTATAATACTATAAATTTAGAGAGTTAGTAAGATCACTGAGATAACAATTGTATTGTAATAATTTCCCGTAAAAAGTATTTTTTTTTGTTTCATAAATTTAAAATGTAAGAAACATGGATGAAAATATATTTATTATTTGGGTCATATAATATCATTAGTGTGTATATCTATTGATCCATCAAGAAAAAAATAAATTTATATTTAACGAGACAAACCTTGATGAAAAATATCTATATTTTTTATGGTTTGGATGGAAATTATCTATGTTATTTGAATCATTTCTCAATGAATTCTAATAAAACTAAAAAACTTATCTTGTGTGGGAACCAATTAAAATTTCGCATATGAAGGTGATGAAAATTTTAAGCATCTAAAAAATGGTTATTTAGTTACAATGTTCTCATTTAACCAAACTTAGAAAAGGTTTGTAATCAATAGTGATACATAAAAATATTACTTTGGATGAGTAATAATTGGTAATGGTAGGTTATATCATATAATTGATGATAATCAATGTTTCATGTCAAAAAATAAAAACATAGTAATTGATTTATTTTTATATATTTTTAATTTAATATATGACGATATATTATTTAATTATATATGTTTGGTATATATACTGATAATAAATTAATATTGTAAATAATCACATAAATATAGTACAATATGTACCATAGAATATGGTTTCATCTAATTAATGAGTATTAATGCTCTATATGATACCAGACTAGGAAAGCTAAAAATGTGAATGATTTTTTGAATTTAACGGATTATTACATATTATCTATGATGAGGTTTAGAAAACATTCATTATTTTTATATTGGAATATGATGGATCTAAAAATCATTAAAAATTAGAGATATGATACTTTACTGAAATGATTTTTCAACTAAAAATCAATATGATACTTTAATAGTTGTAGAAAGGTGTATGGGACTACAAAATAATGTCATTAATTCCCCAATATTTATCATTGATGTTGTTATAATGATCAGGGTTATTATATTATTTTTTTGTTTCATCTATACGTGATTTTAAGGACTAGTTGGATGATGTAGATAGTTCATCATTCTATATTCATCATTAAAGAATAAATATGTATAATTTTTTGAATGTGTTTCTCTAGTTAGAAACCATGAGGTATTAAATTATAATGTTGTAATTATAGTTCTACCATATATAATTATATTAGGGCTGATAAACAATTGTCTACGCAGATGTTACAATGATTACCCAAACCAGAATATAAATGGAATAACATCACCACATATTTTATCATCAAACACCAAAATAATATAATCCATATAAATGTATTTGGTTTATAGTTAATCTCCTTTATAGTTAGAACACTGTATTTATATTATAGATGATTTCCATATTCAGAATATATCTTTTTTATACAATAATTATTTTTATATGTAGGTTGTTCCACCCTTTTCTGTGGATATTTAATGGGATATTAGAATTACATTAATGTCATATTTATGAAAATATATTTATATGAAAATATATTTGTCTTTTAGTAATTCCATTCATCATTATAAATATTTTTTTCTAATAGTTTTCATGAAAATTTGTATGATATATTGTTATCATTGTTTCTATAATTAAATGACTGTTGGGATCCAGACATGGGCGAAGTCATGTTTTTATACTATAATAACATTCACTAGATTTTTCAAACGGATCATATGAATCCCTTTTTGGATAGGAATATATAATTCAACCATATTGGTATGAATATTAATAATGAAATCTAATGGGCACATTATAAATATGAGGAAATGGATGAAAATGTTAGATCCAACCAATAACACAACAATGTATCAAACCATCGTCATGAATGTTATAATTAGAATCATTGATGGTGTATAGAATTTAGTGTTGGTGAACATTTTTATCTATGAATATACCACATTATAATGTAAATTAACAAAATAAATTATCCCATATTGAGTTCAGTTTATCAATATTTCTCTTATAGGGTGAGTGCACATGTTGGATTAAGTGTATATTGTAAGTCATATATCATGGAAACTGATTATTCATAGTAAAAATATCCATTACCATATTCAAAAATCATTTTTTTTCATCCAAAAATTGGTTATCACATGTAATGTCAATCCGGTTTTTTATGGTCCCACCATGTCACTACAACAAAAAAGCATCATCTGAGGAACACTACTCACAGTGGAAAATCAAAAACTCTTTAAAATCATTTATAGGATGTCCAAACTTTGAATCCTTCTCAATCATGGAATCCTAATGTTTGACCTGGGATTTCCATGAATCATACCAAATTGGATATTATCATATAATTAATCATTTCTTAAAATTTATTCATAGTGTTATAGTTATAAATCAATATATTTTCTAAATCTCATTCCCAAGGTTTTTACTCAATTTTCCCTCATAAAAACTGTACAGACCCCAACTCTAGTGGCATGGAGTCAGTTCCTGATAACATTAAATTTTCATTAGATACAAGAAATCAAATCTCATTAGACCAATATAGTATGTATATTAGTAAAATAATAAATATATTTGAGTAATAAGATACATTTTTAATAAAAAGTAACCATACAAATTTTTTAGACTAATATTATTCCATTTAGTGTATCCATTCAAATTGGTCATAGTTAATATCATCAAACCCTACAGAAATTACAATAAATAATGGTTATATCAAATGCTTAGTAATGTTTAAATACTGTGGAAAACATAATGAATCAAATAAAATAATTTTTTAGAAATGTAGCTATTTGGAAAAATATTCCACTTAATCTATTAACATTTAATAAAATGAATCCATATATGTTTTCATTGTGAAAATACCATATTTAGTATTAATAATAGAATAATAAATAATTAAAATGTCAAATAATTTTTCAAAATGTGTCTAGAACATGAACCACTACTAGCATACCTTATAAAAGATAGTTTAATCTATTTGTAAAACAACATTCAAATGTTATTTTAAATGATCCATCACATGATACTACTGAGCATTGAGTAGATATTTATAACAATATTCCAAAAAAGTCTAACAATCCAAATCATTACTTATAATAGAAATTATTGAATAAAATAATAAAAAATTAAGATTTTTATCAAATATTTTTATTGTATAACTGATACATATTTATCATTGTTTCCTGGGTTAAAAAAGTGTCTATCAATGTAAAAATCATATGAATATAATGGAATATATCTTTTATAATAATGATAATTATGATTCAATTAATTTGTAAATATATGAGAAATATAATTTTCAATGACTGGTCATTATAAATAAATCATTTCCTAGTATACAAATTATTTAAAATAAATTAGTTTAAAATATACATAAATGAATTGAAATATAGATGACAACCGGTATAAATACAATATCATATTTTTATAATAAAATAAAAATATTATGTGCAATCATATTAATTACACATTAAACTATTGAAAAAACAATATAATATAATAAAATTTTATTTCACATATAATCATAGTTTAAAACAATAAAAATGTTGATGGTTTAACCCATTGAATGGAAATTATCTTATGAATTCCATTATGACATTGTATTGAGTCAAATACTTTGACCAATAACTAGATTAAATTAAATAAAATATTATATTACATGAAAATAAATAAATTTTTTGTATGATAATATGTTAAACTCTGTATTACACAACACAAAATAAATAAGTGGTGAATAAGTAAAATATAATTGAAATAAATGTGAGATGTAAAACCCTTACCTTGACGATTTCCGTAATTTAACATTAATTGAACACATGTATAATGGTATAAAAAAATTATTGAGTCATAGTAGATGTATATTAATATTTATTTCCAATTATATTATCCAATAATTTCATTTTATCACCCATTTTTTAATAATATTTCATTATTACCCTAGTTTCATGGGATAACTGCTTCGTTTTTCTATATATGTTTTGTCCTGAATGTCTTAGTTCTTATTCATAGGATATTGTTTCATAATTTAAAAAATTATTTTAGGGTTATAGATATCATATTTATTCATTATATACATTCTTATAATCATTCATGAATTGTTAAAATGAAAACTTATCTAATCATGCTGTAGAGATGGTAGGTCATATGTACTCACAAGAGAGGATATCATTCCCGTATAGTGAAAGAGTAACCAATTGAATGTTTTATAATTATTGATGGAATAAATAAAATTTTATAATTATTATATATATCAATTATTTCTATCATTGTATCCATCCATGTAATGTGGTGATAAAATCCCAAATACACCACAATATGGAAAACATATGTCGTACGTATGAATATGCGATGCTATTTTTTAATAATATGGAAAAAATATAGAATATATTAGTCCAATAAATATAAATTACAAATTATATAGATGATACTAGATTTATTACATTCATATCGATTCAACACATAATGTGGAAGTGGAAGAAGAAATAAACTCGAAAGAGTTGGTAATGATGATTATCTCATATTTGGAAGAAATATTTTAGATATATGTATACATTATCTAAAGTTGTTATTTTATAAGGACAATAAAATTATAAAAATAAGGTGGTTTAGAAGATATATTATCTTACTGTTTTTTACTTAATTTAATAATAAAATCTTTCCCATTTTTCATGTTATTTATATGATAAATAATGAATGGGTACAAAACCCCTCGTAAAATAAATTTGAAACATTATTAGGACACATTAATCAACTTCACATCATGTATTAATTATTTTTTAATTATGTTAATCCTTTATATAAAAAATTTTATTTGCACACAGTTACTGTCTATATAGATTTTTATAAAATTAAAAAGGAGTCAAAAATATATAACATATGAAATTCTAAATCTTATCTTGATAAGTTGGAAAATTTTAATATTTATAAAAATTTTATATAATTTATTAAAAATATTTTTTGTATTATCATTAATGTAAATTTTTACAATATTCCTTTCATTTAATTTTAAAAATATCAATACAAAAATATAACATCTAAAAAAATTACTATTACATCACTAACAAGTCAAGATCATCAATACAATTATTTGATCACTATGATTTTTTTAAATTATATATTTTTTAATATTTGAATTTAATTTATTTTTTATTTTGATTGATGATATAATTATTGAATCAATATTGGGAAATAGTTTTAGGAAATTATATTTTCACTAGAAATAAACAATTAATTATTTTTTGGAACATAATTTCATTACATTTTCCAAAATATTTATTCTTCGAAATAACATATGAATTTCCCTATATTAAAATTGATTAATTTAATTAAATCATTAGTGTGATACCTTTGAATTTTTCTTAAATATAATATTATAAATGTCATACTATCATGAAATTATCATAAAAAGTATTTTACTTTTTTAATTGGATGATTATTTTTTAATATAAATCAGAAAATAAAATTATATCATATTTTTCAGTCAATTTCAAATCCTTATCATTTTATTTTGTCCCATTATTTACTCATTTTCCCATTATTGTGGTAATAAATATTATTATATGTATTATTCATTGTGAAAAAAGGACTAGTTTTAGAGATTTTTTCTTGCAAAATAATAATATGGAATCCATTTTTCAAAATACGTAACACATAAATATTAAAATTAATTTAAAATAATAACATAAAATTGAATGAATTTTCTTTTAATAGTTAGTTACTAAGTCCAATACTATACAAACACCAAAATATGGTACAATGATGAATAAAAAATGTTATTAAATTATTTATAAAATAAATAGTATTATTTTAAATTGGGATATAATTTATATAATAATGATTATTTAATATAATCAAATTGAACATTTTATAATGATTGGTATTTTCCACAATTCCATAGAAAAACATTTTCTTCGACATTTTTTTCCCATAATAAAAATTTGAAATTATTCAGAAAAGTATAATAATTGTATTATTTAATGTTATTTATCAAAGTTATGAATTTAGTTTTCAAAACATAAATTATATTAATGTATGTAAAAAACTAAATTTTGAATAATATAATTTTTATTGGTGTAAAATTCTAATTTTTCAAATCTAATCCTTATAAAATATATTATATTAATTTTAAAAAATAATAAAATATTAATTTTATTAACAACATTCAATTATATTAATTAATATATATATTAACATTGATTTAGAATGTTATATATATTATAATGTGGCTAATATTAATCAGTCTCTCCAATTTAATGGCTATGATATAACAGTATAAATATAATATTTCATTGTTCATTTATGATGATTGTTCATATAATGTACACATCCAATGTGAATAAAATAAAAAATTTATTTAAAATCCAATCCTGGGGTATTGCATATGATGTTTTATAGAATAAAAAATAATGTAATTTTCACCCATTGGTATGTCCTCCCCTTCATGATTCTGCATCAAGTATAGACAATGGAATATCACATGGGGCTTCCACGGAAGTTATCTAATGATAAAAATGCCTCTTTTGATTCTTTAATGAGGCAGTATATACCTGATCATAAAATATACTGATCTAAAAATTTAGGACTAGATAATGATCACTGTAATGTAGAAAATATATTATAATTATTGGATAGTAGAGATATTATTCTACATAAAAGTTTTCTAACCTTGTTGTTGTTCTGTAGATGATACATAAATTTAAAGAAACAATATGGGGACATGAGTATGTAGTGAAAATGTAATATCTGAAAATATTTTTTCTCATTTGGATATTAAATTGAGAGAAAAAATATATTTTAAGGGGGTAAAATTTAATGACCCATGATTTTAGGATACGTGGATTTTCAAATATAGTTAATTATTTTTCCAAGAGAATGTGATATAGAGAAACATCTATGTAATTTAAAAGAAAAATTATATATCATTATAACTGATCCACTAAATTTTATATATGAATTTGAATAACAAAAAATAAAAAAACATATATATTTTATTTATATATGTTAACATATTACTAGAACAGGCATGGTAACCTTAAATAAAAATTCATTAAAATATTTTTTATTATAATTTTGATTAACATTTTTTAAGATATTTATTTTACCAAATTATTTTCATTTTATAGTTAATAATTTCAATATTAGCTTATATGGATATTTTGTTAATTTTTTAGATGATTAGTTTTTTATAAACAATGAAATTCACTGAAATTTATTTAAAATTTCAATTTATTTTAATTCGCATAGAAAGAAAAATAATTTAAAATTGATTAAAATGTAATTATTTTTTGAATTAATTTGTAATCAACTCAATTTAGTATATTGGAATTAGTGTTTTGTTTAATTTTGATATAAGAAAAATAAATAATTATGAAAATAATCTATTTTGGAAACAATGTTTTTTCACATTGGTAAGATTATTTTTAAAATAAATATAATCCATTCAGTAATTTAATTTCAAGTATTATATTTCATATTGTTAATAAAAATATTTATTATTAGTTAATGATGTTAGGTAATTTTGTTTTCAAAATAAAATTTACATTTAGTATTAATATGTTACCCTAGTTATGGAAAAAATAAGTTCATAATGTCTTTATCCAAAATTGATAACGGTTAAAATGAAATAAAAAATTATATACTTGAACATTTTTGTCTAAATTTATACCTTATATCATATAATATTATATAGTTATATATTTTTCATACATTTGTTTTTAATAATACTCTGATATAATTTATTACATAAAAAAATTCCTAATGGGTTCTATCCCACAATTATAATTTAACAATATATATTATATAACCTCCAAACATCAACAGAATTAATTTTACCCAACTACATTAAAAATATATCCCCAGAATATATCCCCATGTTTTATTGTACAATTTTTTATCATTAAAAAATGTTAAGATGGTTTCAGGGATAATCCCAGAGAGGTTTTTAGAGAGAAAAAATGGTTTGTTCTTAACAAAGTATATTCATTATAGAAATTATTATTCCCATATAAAATCCATTGAAAAAATTTAAGAGTGAAATAAAAAAATATCCTAAAATACTTATATTTTATTATAATAATGGAGAAACTTATATCAATCTCATCTTCCCTTAAATAGTGAAATGATACATTCGATCATGTGTAAGGAGGACTACCGCCTCACCAACCATGGTAAATAGTTTTTTATGAAAAATCCTAATAAATGGACATAATAATTGATTTATATAAATAATATATTTATTATCAAATAATAATTCATAATGATATATAATATATCATCTAATTTCCTTCATTATAATATTTAGGATAAACGAAATGGCGATTTTTCATATGCGTCGACAACCACCTCCAGGAATCCATGTGATTCATTTTTTAATATTGTTATAAAAAGAGGGTAATTATGAAGGATTTTATAAATATATATGTTCAATAATAAATTAATTTTTTTAAATGATAATTATTATATATGTTTCAATCATTCCAATCATTTATAAATTATAATTACATTCATGCTTATGTACAAAATACAGTATCGTAGAATTGCACCATTCAAATTTCATTTAATAGATACTATTGATGAAAACAATTATATATATATATATAATAAAAATTGGTTATATTAATCTATAGATTAAATTTATTTATATCATTGGTCCATAATCATTTTATAAATAAATAAATTACCAAATATAAACATCCATGTAAAATAAGTAGTTATCACATGGAATTGTGGTTTTAATAATTAATTGTTTTCATATAGGAGATAAATTTATATAACTAAATCATATTCTATATGATATATATACTAATGGTCATATGATAGAATATTATTAAATATATTTTCATTATGCATTATTTCAGGACATGTATATAGGTAATTAAACTTGAGGTAAGAGTTCTTCATCTATAATTTCTATCTGGGGGAATTTTTTTAAGTTATATACCTATATTATTATATGTGGTGTATTATGAATCCCCATTGTTATTTTATATAATTAAAAATATTATTTAATATAAATATTTAATGTTTTATTTTTCATTATTCCAACATGGGTAATATTATTTAGAATATACAAAAATATTAATGGGTTTATGTTACAATTGAATTGTTTAACTTGATTGAAAATAATTTTTTTATGATGATGTAATATATTTATTAACATAAAATTAATACCAACAATATTTATTTACCTATATTTAATTCTTTATAATATATTTATTCATTTAATTCTAATCTCTTTAAGTAATAATGGGACTAGAAAGCATATTTTAATAAAATTAAATATTATTTCCCTATTCGATCATAAATATTTTTCATTTCATGTCCATCTCATTAAAATAATGTTTTCATTAAATATTGAAAACTATTTTATTTAATTTCATATTAATTAGGACACTTTATTTTATATTTTTAAAAATATTTTTAATCAAATATTGTTTAAATTTTTAGTGAAAGGAAATTTTTGATATTTTTTATTAAAAATAATGAATTCCATATTTTACTAATGTATATTGTATTAATATAATTCCCCCCATAATTAATTATCAATGATTTTATAGTTACATAATAGTATTTAATGTATATTTATATTGAAAATTAATTTTATAATGTTATTATGATTTTTATTTATAGGAAATGATCTCGTTGTGAATTTGTTTTTTCATTTGAAATTATATATGTGATCATTTATGGGAATTTTATTTAATGTCACATCATTTAGTGTTAAATTTTAAATTTTATCCATATTGTAGTGTGATACCATCATTTTTAATAAAATGGTTTATTTATTATTATAGTTACATGATGATTATTCAAATCAATCATTTTTATTGGGTCATATAGTGATTAAATGATAAAATGATTATGAAACTTTTTAATTTTTCACGTGTAGGTCCTCGATAATTTCTTATTACAATTTAACATTAATTTTTTATGATGTTAATAATGTCTTATAATATTTTTTTTAAAAAATATTATAATACTTATGTTATTGTCAATCCATTAAATATATATCCCTCCAATAAATCATATAGTGATGGATATATTAGATGATAAATAGGAAAAAGGGGGTAATGAACATTGTTTTGTATGGGAATATGTACATTATTATAGATATGGGATGGAATATTAAATTCTATTGTTTCTTAGTTATAAAAAAATAAAATATTATATAATTGTTCACAATTATGGGCTGTTAAAGAATCTATTTTCTATGATTTTATATTTGACCTTAATATAAGACTTATACAAATGTTAAAATCTCATGAATTTTGTTCTTTTATTGAATAATGGTTCGTTTTTTAAAAATATCAATGATTTATAGAATAACATAAGATTATGCATTTTGTATGTGTTTTATGGTTTCTAAAACATTTCGTCATATTTTCATTCCAATATACATTGAATTGATATTATAAATACACAATTTATTAAATAAATATATTTCATTAAAGAAATAATAAATTTACACATAATACTATATCTTATAAATTTCGTTGTCAAAATAATATTTCATTTATCATGATAATTCATGTATATATTTATGTAATATTAATATCATAGAAAATAATATATATATATATTTATATTAAATTAAATGTTTGTTAAATAACATATGTTATATATAAATATTTTAGAGACCCGAAGCTTATCGTACATGGACATTACATTACTTTTGTGGAATACTTAGTACATAACAAAAACACACACACAAGGATCGTAATAGTTTAGTGTCTTTGGAAACTCGGAACGTAATCTTCTAATCGTGGGGAAAGATCTTCAATATCTCCCATAAAGAACTTCCCTTTTTTACCTAAAAACCTTTCTTTATATACTGGGGAAAAGAAAACATAAAAGGGTGAGCTCAAATGCTCAGTAAGGGTAAACAAAAGAAATATCAATCACATCATATACATAAGAACGTAGCTTTTGAAAATCTTAACCTGCAAAAGAGATCATAATATCATAACATGGGATAAATCATAGAAGTGAAAATGAGATCCCCATAATCATAACATGAAACTTGAAACTTTGTGGAATGCACACATAATCATGGAAAATCATTTCTTGTTAGTCATGACTTATTGCCAAGACTATCTTAGTGGACAAAGTCCCTTTCTGAACCGAGTTCACTCCTCGTTTCAGTCCTGTATCACTGAACCAAAATAACCTTCCGTTCCAGCCATGTCTATCTCATGAGATATAAAATCATTACCCAATGCATTGGAGGGAGATATAGGTCCCACCCATCTTATAATGAATCCTTTCTTATGTGTGTCACATAATCATAAAACATACATCATCGCATAACACATGTAACAAAAATGAGATTTTTGAAACATCATGACATCATAAATCAATTCATATATGATAAAGGAATTCATAAACATAATTCCATCACAACATTGTCAAATCAATGTAAAAATATGGATAGAAACAGAAACCTTTATTATCTTAGATGGAAAATAATTTTGATAAAACAGTTGAATTGAATTCTTGAGGAAAATATCATTTCTTCTTCAAAATCAATTTCTTTTCACAAAACATCATGCAATTTTAAAAGAAAGAGATTTTATTGAAAATAGTCATGAAATCTTTTAGAGGAAGCTTCATGAAAATAAGGCTTTATAAAACAGTAGAAATCCATTCGTGCCGTATAAGTTAAAAAAAACATTCTTCGTACTTTTGTCGGAAAAGTCAAAAAGTACCTCGTACGAAAAACGACAAAAGATTCCATTCATACGTATTACTAAAAACTCACCAAAGGGTAAAAATGGATTTAAACAATTTTAGGTGGATGGAAATAATATTACATATTGAGTAAACATGGATGTGGATGATAAAATACACCCCAGTAAATACTTACGAATAAACAATCTCGGATAAAAATGAGATTGTGATATTTCCCTTACCTTAGGTCCGACTTGCTTTGTAAGTGTCCGAACCTCCTGTATAATGATTTAAATCATGTTATTGACTTATTACAGAATCATGTTTACTTTTATGATATCATATATGGTTCACTTATGACATTATATTACCCGTTCTTTTGTAAATTCCATGTTAAAGAAGCGTTTTGGGTAAAATCGTTTCATTTATCGTAGGTGTTTTGACTTGTTGTTATTGACATCATTATTACTTATATCATGATTTACTCACTTCCAGAATATAAAATATGATTTATATATCATATATATTCAGTATATATATATATATATATATAAATGAAATGAAAAACACCGTTCATGGAGACGGTAGTCCGTACGTACGCATGAACGCTGTTTTTCTTTCCTTATTGTCTTGAATGGAAGTAAGTAGATGACATACATATATATATATATATACATAAATCCAGTATCATTATTATGTCATATATTTGAATAGTACTTTTTATATATACTTTATAATCATTCATGAATGGTTAATCATTAAGAATGAATCTCATCGCGTCGTGGAGACAGTAGTCCGTACGTACGCACGAGCGATGATATCATTTCCATAATTATTGAATTTAATTGGAGTGGATTATACAATATATCAGAATCAATATGATGTTGTAATAACTATGTATATTTATTCTTTACACCATTATACCCATCCATGTAAGGTGGTGGTGGAAAATAGATTACACCACGGCGTGGAGACGGTATTCTGTACGTACGCACGCGTGGTGATTTCTTTTTCCGTAGGATGGATAGGGTTGTTTCATACTTATAATAACATATCAGTATATGAGTGATACTGATGTTATTACTTCATAATGAAACAACCTAAGAATAAGAAGTGGAAGAAGAAATAAAGATGAAAGAATTGGTAACGGTAATTACCTCTTCTTTGAAGCGCCTTTTGGAGACCTCCTCTTAGGGACCTAAAATTGGTCTTTGAGGAAGACCAGAACCTCTAGGATGTTTCTAGGGAAGTGGAGAAGAGATTTTTGCAGGGGTAGGTCGAGCTTGAGTGCTCAATTTGGTGTGAGGAGGAGGGGGAGGAGGTTCCCTTTTATAAGGGATGAGAGGGGCACCTTAGGAATTCTTAAAAATATTAATTTATAATAAATCTAACCCCACTTAAAAACCTCCAAAAATGACTCATATTCGAATATTAGATGAGATATGGTTGTAATCTCATCAACCAATCAAATTTAGACATGTTTGGATCTTATTTTAAACCTTATCATTTTGATTTATCCTTATTTAATCTATTTAAGTTTATTTGTGGTAATAAAATTCTAAATTTTAAATTATAACAAATAATTACTTATTTGTTGTGAATTTTCCATAATTGTTTACTTTTTAACATTATAGACCATATAAATATAAATTTATAATTTTTAAATATTTTTGTGAATTTTAAACAATTTTATAATATGTTATTTTTGTAAAATAACAATAGTGCCAATTTTGACACTATTCATTTATTTGAATTTAAATAAACTATATACAGAAGATATGTTCGAACTAAAATCATTAATATATTAATAAAATGTCATATGTATCTATAAAATTAGTGTATCACATTAAATAGTTCATATAATATTTATTTTATTATTTTTAAAACCATTTATTTGGTTTATCTCTTAATAAAATAATTACTACATGATTTTTGTATAATTATTTAATATAATTATTTGTTGTATAAAAATTTAAAATAAAATTCTATGATGAAGATAAATATATTAAATTTCACAATAATACTTTTACTCGAATTTATCATCTTAAAATCACAATATTTAAATTGGTATATTTATTAAATTATGAAGGTGACAACTTTGGCATCATCTAAAATAAAATAATATAAGTGTCATAATCGCTTTTATAAGGCTCCAAATGGTCAAATATTCGACCATTGGATGCTTATGGTTTACATTTACATGTCCAATAAGTTTTGGTTAGGTATTTGTGCATTTTATGGTCACTATTAGTATAAAAAAACATTATTCTTGATTTTTCACTAGATAAACAATTTCTGCATCACTATTGTGTCATAATTAATGATAATTATTTAATCCCTAAAAATTATAAATAAATTTATATGATGTAGATAATTTCATTAGCTTTCTGTAGACTATTCATGTTCGAAGTTTCATGAATTGTATCACTAAATTAAAATTAATATACTTATAAAATTTAAGAGAGTGACATGTTGTCGCTTTCTTTGGTTTTAATAATAATTAAGTTATTTTCATGGACAAATGTTCTTTAAATGATTCTAATCCGACCCTTAGGTGATATGGGTCGACTTTTAGTCATCCAATAGGATTTTTACATTTGTTAGGGTAATTTTAAAATATTATATTTACCCTTAATTACCCGATTTACCTTTAACTATGGTAAATAAAATTTACCGTAGTTACTATTCATAATTCCCAAAAAATAAAAAGTAGCTTATTAACATAATTTGGACCCACTGATTCCAAATATGGAATCCATTTTTTAAAATTCCATACACAGAAGTTGCAGAAATTAAATTAAAATTAATCCCGTTGTCGAATAAAAACGGGTTTTTGTTTAAAACATTGCAAAAGATTGAATTGATTTAACCTACGAATTCAAGGTAAAATCAATGCTAATGACATACATTATATTAAATGGTAAAAATATATTCTATTTATACTTTAAAACCATTCAATATTATAATTTAACCACATAAGATATTACGATGAAAAAAGTTTTTTTTAATTAAAATATAGCGTGTTTTTACTATTCATTAAAATGTGAAAGTTACCAGAATAATATGAAAAATTAATCCAAAGTAAATTTTTATTTCTTGATTCCAAAGAAGAATTTTATTTTGTCAAATTGAACTTATAAACATGTCAAAAAATAGATTTAATGTGGGTGCGCCATCAAAAGGCGGCAAAACTGCAATTTTTTTAAAAATACTTATTTTACCCGAAAAATTTATTTTGTTCTTATACCATGTTCTAGAAATGTGTAAGATGAATAATAATGTTATAAAATTCAAAATTTAGTTAATACTATTCATAACGGCTAGTTCATGACAATATTATAATAATATAACATTGTTTATTAAAACCCGGTATTGTGTACAACACACGCTATCGAGGAAGGTCGCGATTGCGTGTAATGCATGCCAAGTCAGGGTTGCGTGTTGTGAAAGAATCCTTCATTGTTTCGTATAACAGAATCCAACCATATTTCATTTATACATTTAATATATATATATATATATACTCAATGTTGCGTATAATAACTATTATCAAAATTGTGTGTAACACGGTCCAAGAATAGTGTTGCGTATACTGCAAGCTAATACGGTGTTGCGTACAGCGCAAGGTAATCTTGGTGTAGAATACAACATAAGACATTAATGAAATTAAAATAATATTTTTCATAAAATCTCGGGGTGTTACATTCTACCCCCCTTAAAATGAATTTCGCCCTCGAAATTCGTCGGGGTTATAAATGGTTTACTATTTGAAAGTTTCTTTGATAGAAACCCACATCGTAAAAAGGAATACCCAAACTTATCTTTAAAAAACAAAAGTATGAAATGTAACGGTTACCCAAATAAACTAATCACTGGGTTTCAACATAGGTGAAAATATGGATATGGAAGAGAAATCTAACCATCATATTCTGATGGAGAGTGGTAGAGGACATGGCTATGGAGAAGCTAGCAATCACAAATCCATAAATTTGTGATGATCTAAGGTGCCATCTGATTAATAAGATATAAGAGCACTAGGACAATATTTTTGGTTTTCAAGATCATTTCCCTAATGTTGACGAATTTGAATTAAAATAAATACTTACTTTATTTTGGTACAATCTCACTGTTGTTCGTGCCTTGAACAATTTCCACTTCATCTCTTAAATAAATGAAGTTGAATTTGTTATTCGTGAAGTGTTAGCAGATCATGTGATAGAATGACGGGTCATTCCATCAAAAGGTTAGCAAAAGTTATTAAATATACATAAGTCATTCTATAGTGAGATTAATCACATATGGTACCTAAAATGGACTTATACTTCACATATCATACTGCTTAATATAATAAAACTAGTTTTCTACTAAACAGGGACTTCCTGTAGGTCAGTGGTAGGCGATAAAGGCCACTCGCACTTCGGTTGTGGGTTCGATTCCCACAGCCTTGTCTGAAGCGATGGGCTGTCGCCCGTCCTGCAGGTTGTCCTTTTTCTAAAACAACATTACTATAACATCACATAAATAATATCAAAAAAAGTTCTATACTTAAACAATACTAACTTATGGTTAACATAATCCATTATAATCTTTAGGCTTATCTAAAATACTTCGGTCCAAGCTCATAGTATAAAGAAAATGATTACTTGAAATGTCGCCCACCAAGCATGTGAATACCATCATTTATCCCCCATATATCTTGTTGGTCACATTCCAATCATGTGAATACTTTAATTATGTATTCTCTTGAAAAATATGAATACCCATTAATCCTTAGTGAAAACATGAATGCAGTTAAAAGTTAACACCTTCCACATACCAAAATCCTCAAAATTCTATATACTCAAACCATGATATCACTTAGTCCTTACTTCAATCATGAGCTCATGAATACTGTCAAACATTTCATTTTCTCCTTATGCCTTCATTATGCGCATATCATCTGCTTTCCAAAATATTTGAATCACTTTTCATGGTTACCTGTACCTTAAAATTATTGAAAACCACAATAATACAAAAATATTCTAATAAACAATAAAAGTACCTCAAGAACATTATTCTTGAATACCAATACATAAACACTTCAATCCATCCTCTTCAATTATTGTCCTGGAATAAGTCCTTCCATGATTTAGAAGTAACTTTTTAGGTCAGGGCATTGAGTTGGGTAATGCCCATGTTCTCCACAAATAATACATTGAACTCCATAACAGTCTGTCACTCTATGTCCCTTTTCTCCACACAAATAACATCGGTCCCTCCATTTGAGGTATTCTTCAAGGTTCTTCTTCCCTTCTTTAGAAATCCCAATCTTCCTTTCTTTATGCTGCTCAACGTGCGAACATGCATAATAGTCTATCTTCCTCTTCTTTGATGAATTAGGTATACCACTAAATTTCACCTTGTTAATCATATATTGCGATGACTGATTCAGCATAATCACAATATCTTTCTCCCTAGGCATTACATAATTTTGTTTCTTATAGTCACCAATTTGTCCATTGGATTCAATGTTAACCGAATTCCGTCTGGTTCCCTCCATTAACTAAAACACAAAAAGAATTCATTGAGAGGCAAAAATCATGCTAGAGAAAATAACATAGTAATGGGGGAGTACCTTCAATATCTAACATCTTAGGTTTAATTCTATGATCGTTAGCATAATTCTAGTACTATAACCTATACGTATACTTAACCTTAGGGACATCCCTAGACATACCTTAGAAATATCTCTAGGGATCTCACTAACGTTCTCACATCCTAGTTTCCAAAGGTTGACTAAACCTTTCCTCTGATACCAACTGTAGAGACCCGAAGCTTATCGTACATGGACATTACATTACTTTTGTGGAATACTTAGTACATAACAAAAACACACACACAAGGATCGTAATAGTTTAGTGTCTTTGGAAACTCGGAACGTAATCTTCTAATCGTGGGGAAAGATCTTCAATATCTCCCATAAAGAACTTCCCTTTTTTTACCTAAAAAACTTTCTTTATATACTGGGGAAAAGAAAACATAAAAGGGTGAGCTCAAATGCTCAGTAAGGGTAAACAAAAGAAATATCAATCACATCATATACATAAGAACATAGCTTTTGAAAATCTTAACCTGCAAAAGATCTCATAATATCATAACATGGGATAAATCATAGAAGTGAAAATGAGATCCCCATAATCATAACATGAAACTTGAAACTTTGTGGCATGCACACATAATCATGGAAAATCATTTCTTGTTAGTCATGACTTATTTCCAAGACTATCTTAGTGGACAAAGTCCCTTTCTGAACCGAGTTCACTCCTCGTTTCAGTCCTGTATCACTGAACCAAAATAACCTTCCGTTCCAGCCATGTCTATCTCATGAGATATAAAATCATTACCCAATGCATTGGAGGGAGATATAGGTCCCACCCATCTTATAATGAATCCTTTCTTATGTGTGCCACATAATCATAAAACATACATCATCGCATAACACATGTAACAAAAATGAGATTCTTGAAACATCATGACATCATAAATCAATTCATATATGATAAAGGAATTCATAAACATAATTCCATCACAACATAGTCAAATCAATGTAAAAATATGGATAGAAACAGAAACCTTTATTATCTTAGATGGAAAATAATTTTGATAAAACAGTTGAAATGAATTCTTGAGGAAAATATCCTTTCTTCTTCAAAATCAATTTCTTTTCACAAAACATCATGCAATTTTAAATGAAAGAGATTTTATTGAAAATAGTCATGAAATCTTTTAGAGGAAGCTTCATGAAAATAAGGCTTTATAAAATAGTAGAAATCCATTCGTGCCGTATAAGTTAAAAAAAACATTCTTCGTACTTTTGTCGGAAAAGTCAAAAAGTACCTCGTACGAAAAACGACAAAAGATTCCTTTCATACGTATTACTAAAAACTCACCGAAGGGTAAAAATGGATTTAAACAATTTTAGGTGGATGGAAATAATATTACATATTGAGTAAACATGGATGTGGATGATAAAATACACCCCAGTAAATACTTACGAATAAACAATCTCGGATAAAAATGAGATTGTGATATTTCCCTTACCTTAGGTCCGACTTGCTTTGTAAGTGTCCGAACCTCCTGTATAATGATTTAAATCATGTTATTGACTTATTACAGAATCATGTTTACTGTTATGATATCATATATGGTTCACTTATGACATTATATTACCCGTTCTTTTGTAAATTCCATGTTAAAGAAGCGTTTTAGGTAAAATCGTTTCATTTATCGTAGGTGTTTTGACTTGTTGTTCTTGACATAATTATTACTTATATCATGATTTACTCACTTACAGAATATAAAATATGATTTATATATCATATATATTCAGTATATATATATATAGATAGATAAATGAAATGAAAAACACCGTTCATGGAGACGGTAGTCCGTACGTACGCATGAACGCTGTTTTTCTTTCCTTATTGTCTTGAATGGAAGTAAGTAGATGACATACATACATATATATATATATACATAAATCCAGTATCATTATTATGTCATATATTTCATTAGTACTTTTTATATATACTTTATAATCATTCATGAATGGTTAATCATTAAGAATGAATCTCATCGCGTCGTGGAGACGGTAGTCCGTACGTACGCACGAGCGATGATATCATTTCCATTATTATTGAATTTAATTGGATTGGATTATACAATATATCAGAATCAATATGATGTTGTAATAACTATGTATAGTTATTCTTTACACCATTATACCCATCCATGTAAGGTGGTGGTGGAAAATAGATTACACCACGGCGTGGAGACGGTATTCCGTACGTACGCACGCGTGGTGATTTCTTTTTCCATAGGATGGATAGGGTTGTTTCATACTTATAATAACATATCAGTATATGAGTGATACTGATGTTATTACTTCATAATGAAACAACCTAAGAAGAAGAAGTGGAAGAAGAAATAAAGATGAATGAATTGGTAACGGTAATTACCTCTTCTTTGAAGCGCCTTTTGGAGACCTCCTCTTAGGGAACTAAAATTGGTCTTTTAGGAAGACCAGAACCTCTAGGATGTTTCTAGGGAAGTGGAGAAGAGATTTTTGCAGGGGTTGGTCTAGCTTGAGTGCTCAATTTGGTGTGAGGAGGAGGGGGAGGAGGTGCCCTTTTATAAGGGATGAGAGGGGCACCTTAGGAATTCTTAAAAATATTAATTTATAATAAATCTAACCCCGCTTAAAAACCTCCAAAAATGACTCATATTCGAAGATTAGATGAGATAGGGTTGTAATATCATCAACCAATCAAATTTAGACATGTTTGGATCTTATTTTAAACCTTATCATTTTGATTTATCCTTATTTAATCTATTTAAGTTTATTTGTGGTAATAAAATTCTAAATTTTAAATTATAACAAATAATTACTTATTTGTTGTGAAATTTCCATAATTGTTTACTTTATAACATTATAGACCATATAAATATAAATTTATAATTTTTAAATATTTTTGTGATTTTTAAACAATTTTATAATATGTTATTTTTGTAAAATAACAATAGTGCCAATTTTGACACTATTCATTTATTTGAATTTAAATAAACTATATACAGAAGATATGTTCGAACTAAAATCTTTAATATATTAATAAAATGTCATATGTATCTATAAAATTAGTGTATCACATTAAATAGTTCATATAATATTTATTTTATTATTTTTAAAACCATTTATTTGGTTTATCTCTTAATAAAATAATTACTACATGATTTTTGTATAATTATTTAATATAATTATTTGTTGTATAAAAATTTAAAATAAAATTCTATGATGAAGATAAATATATTAAATTTCACAATAATACTTTTACTCGAATTTATCATCTTAAAATCACAATATTTAAATTGGTATATTTATTAAATTATGAAGGTGACAACTTTGGCATCATTTAAAATAAAATAATATAAGTGTCATAATCGCTTTTATAAGGCTCCAAATGGTCAAATATTCTCCCATTGGATGCTTATGGTTTATATTTACATGTCCAATAAGTTTTGGTTAGGTATTTGTGCATTTTATGGTCACTATTAGTATAAAAAAACATTATTCTTGATTTTTCACTAGATAAACAATTTCTGCATCACTATTGTGTCATAATTAATGATAATTATTTAATCCCTAAAAATTATAAATAAATTTATATGATGTAGATAATTTCATTAGCTTTCTGTAGACTATTCATGTTCGAAGTTTCATGAAGTTTATCACTAAATTAAAATTAATATACTTATAAAATTTAAGAGAGTGACATGTTGTCGCTTTCTTTGGTTTTAATAATAATTAAGTTATTTTCATGGACAAATGTTCATTAAATGATTCTAATCCGACCCTTAGGTGATATGGGTCGACTTTTAGTCATCCAATAGGATTTTGACATTTGTTAGGGTAATTTTAAAATATTATATTTACCCTTAATTACCCGATTTACCTTTAACTATGGTAAATAAAATTTACCGTAGTTACTATTCATAATTCCCAAAAATAAAAAGTAGCTTATTAACATAATTTGGACCCAATGATTCCAAATATGGAATCCATTTTTTAAAATTCCATACACAGAAGTTGCAGAAATTAAATTAAAATTAATCCCGTTGTTGAATAAAAACGGGTTTTTGTTTAAAACATTGCAAAAGATTGAATTGATTTAACCTACGAATTCAAGGTAAAATCAATGCAAATGACATACATTATATTAAATGGTAAAAATATATTCTATTTATACTTTAAACCATTCAATATTATAATTTAACCACATAAGATATTACGATGAAAAAAGTTTTTTTTAATTAAAATATAGCGTGTTTTTACTATTCATTAAAATGTGAAAGTTACCAGAATAATATGAAAAATTTATCCAAAGTAAATTTTTATTTATTGATTCCAAAGAAGAATTTTATTTTGTCAAATTAAACTTATAAACATGTCAAAAAATAGATTTAATGTGGGTGCGCCATCAAAAGGCGGCAAAACTGCATTTTTTTTAAAAATACTTATTTTACCCGAAAAATTTATTTTGTTCTTATACCATGTTCTAGAAATGTGTAAGATGAATAATAATGTTATAAAATTCAAAATTTAGTTAATACTATTCATAACGGCTAGTTCATGACAATATTATAATAATATAACATTGTTTATTAAAACCCGGTATTGTGTACAACACACGCTATCGAGGAAGGTCGTGATTGCGTGTAATGCAAGCCAAGTCAGGGTTGCGTGTTGTGAAAGAATCCTTAATTGTTTCGTATAACAGAATCCAACCATATTTCATTTATACATTTAATATATATATATATATACTCAATGTTGCGTATAATAACTATTATCAAAATTGTGTGTAACACGGTCCAAGAATAGTGTTGCGTATACTGCAAGCTAATACGGTGTTGCGTATAGCGCAAGGTAATCTTGGTGTAGAATACAACATAAGACATTAATGAAATTAAAATAATATTTTTCATAAAATCTCGGGGTGTTACAAATATCCTACGAACATTTATATTGTATTGTTTTTTATAAAAACAAGTATAATATAATATACAAAATACTAGACAATAAATTAAAATGATTATATAAATTTATTATTTTTTATTTAACTTATAAACAACATATTAGTATTAAATTAATGAATTAATTGAAATCTATTTTTAAATATTATTCTTATATTATTGCCTCATAATGATAAAAATATTAGGAGAAAAATATTATTTCTCTAAGTATGATGTACTCAATAATGTTTGTATTCCACTCGTTTTATTCTATCTCCCAAAATATATACTTATTTAATTTGACATTTAATATATAATAACCAAGATATTATTTTAATTAATTTGTTCAATATATAGAAACCAAATGAAAAGTACCAAATTTATAAACAATTTTGAATATCATAAATCACTAATAAGTGAATATGGATTTATATTTAACTTCTACCAAATTAATTTTTTGAGATCAAACAAAATATAATACAGTAGAATAATGTTTTTTAGTATTCATGATCATATCATTGATTAAAATATTTTTATCCTCATAGATTCATTGAATTTCGTTTAATTTTATTCCAATGGTATTTTATACATTATAAATTTCTAAGCATATGTGCCTCTATTTTTCTGACATGATCCAAATTATCTCAAATAGAATATTTAAAAATTAATTTCCAATCCAATCTATCTGGAAGCTTTTTATAACAATATTTCTATTATGGGACACATGGAGTCGGATCCATATAATCACTAAACTCATGTGCAATTATCAACAATAAAACTATGCATCATACATAATTATTAATATTTATAATTTATTTATATTAGTATAGACCCGATAATTAAAATTAACATTTATTTGAAAAATAAATTGTTGAAAAAAATAAAAAGGTGAGATTTAATTGGAAAAAATGAATTCCAAAGAAAAATAATAAAATTTATCATTATTAATTATAATGATATATTTATTAAATAATGTAATCATAATTGGGAGAATTATTTATTTTATGTCGATAACCATTCATGAAAACAATAATTTTTATACCAAAATGATAGAATTAAATCCACCAAAAATTTATTTTCATTAATTGAAAAAATATATTTACATAGAATCATAACACTAAACCAATTAAGGTTAATATATTCTCCCAAATTCCAATTCTCCCACAGCTAAATTTAATTTACACAATCATATTACACTGATGGAAGCAATTCCACTTCAACTACATCAATGATGAAGTGATTTTAAGGATCAATGGTTTTCATCTCAATGATTTAGAATATCACCCTTCAATGTAATTGAATTATCCACCTATGCATTTTTCATTCATGTATTTCTATTTTTATTATTCTAAATAAAAAAAGATTATTTATTTTCTTGTAGTTTTTTCAACACTCAAAATATAAAGAAGGTTATTAATTAATTACATTAATCAATTTTCCATTATTATTTCCTACATGTAATCCCTATTTTACACCATTGTACTCTTAAATTATTTTTCTTATTTTTCCCTCATATGTGAAATATTCCATAATTTTTAAAATAAAAAAATATTCATTTTAAAATAGTATTCAACTAGACAAAGGCATAACATATTAATTGGTTATTTACATTTATGAAACCCATATTCTCTTTTAAAGGGATTGAAATATTTCCATGTTCATATTATAAATATCAAACATACACAATGTTTTTATAATGAAATTAATTAATTGTTTGAATTTTAATGTAGGTTTTATGTTTCATTTAACATTTATGCAATGTATTTCAAAAGGTATGTTTTTATATATATTTTTACTTACTTTACAAGAGAAAAATTAAATACACTATTTGGACATATAGGATGTAAAAAAAATTTCAACCATCATATTAATAAATCATAATTTAATTTATTTTCATTATTTATATTTCTATTCAACTCGAGGCACTATTTATCTTTTGTGTGTATTTTGGTGTGGAAATGTGTATTTTAATAAATTTTATGTTGATATTCACTTTTTTATTTTATATTGGTATAAAATATTCCATTAAATGTTTTTTTATGATGAAAATGGGATGAATAAAATATTTTATTGATGACATGGTATTTGAAATCTGTATATGAAAAATAGATGATCATGATATATGGTATAGAATGGGTTGATACACACTATATCCCATGGGTGAGTATGATATACAATATACAAATTTGTGCCCATAATAGTTCTCTAATGCATTGGTTAATGAAGTAACCTCTATTGATATAATGTAAATGATACCATGTCACAATTCTATATTAATTTTTTATGATAACAAGTCGAATAAAATTTGTAAAATGAAGTGTACCCAGTGATAGTTCCCCAATGAATTTGGGTAATTATTATTCAATGTTAGGAATATGTAATGTTTTATGAAACCATTTTGAAATAAATGGTATATATGAATAGTAATCCTTGATATTGATCCAATGCATTTGGAAATGATACATTGTTAGAATGAATTAATTATTTTTATGATACAATATTCCAAATCATTTTTAATATTTTAAAAAACCATATTGATGATATTTGGTGATATATTACAAAATGACTCATGATTATTTTTTTGACATTTACATGTTAATATTTTTTTTATTTATATTATGCAATGTGAAATATTAATATGATAATGAATTATTCATATGTTTCTTTGTTAGTTGTAAAATATTTAGATTGATTATTCCACTGATGGAGGATTTTACCACCAATTTATTTGTCATATCATCCAATTATTTGATATGATGATAACGTAATCATAAAATAAATATGAAAATATCAGTTAATGGTATTTGATGATTGTTTATGTTTTTTATTATTTTCAGATGTTTTGATAACATTTCAAAGATACAATTCCAAAAATCATCTATTTTTGATAGATTTTGTAACATTTTTTGAAGGATATATGATATTAAAATAAAACTTTATATAGATGGTATCAATGAATTGATTAGATTTTGGTAGAAATTTGTATTACCAAAACATAGGTAAAAATCCATGTGATGTGACTAAATATAATAATACATCTTATAATTTTGGTGGAATGTAGAATTTCGGGTTTCCCAATAAATGAATCCCTTTATATATACAATAAATAGATATATCTATGACACAAATATAACCTTTGGTAACGACCTAAAAAACTTTGTATTGACAAAACACATGATAAGAATTTGTTGAATTGTAATAGGACATTCAAAATACCTGGTTTGACAATCACATTGGATTTTATTCGGTTAATCATATTAACTTAAATAAAAATTAATTTAGGTAATGATAACATATATATTTTACCCTTATTAAAATATATAATATTATAATAAATAAATAATAACATTTAATTAACAATATTTCCTTTTTAATTTTTATTTTAATTTTCTTAATCATTGTCAATTTCTCAAATTAGATTTCTAATTCTACCATAATATTTCATGAAATAGAATTATTCTTATAAATGATATATAGAACACATAATTATATGACTTTCATCCATATATTGGGAACATTTTTGTTGACGTTTTTAGGAAAAAAATTATTTAATGGGGGAAGAATGCATTGCCCTTATTTTATAAAATATACATAACTAATTCAATAAATACTATAATTATATATATAAAATTATTCTATAAGTATTTAGAAAAAAATATATATTTTATTTATCATTATAAATAATATTTTAATATATAAATTTTATATGAATATTATAATATATATATGTTATATATATGTGTAAAAATATAAGTATATTAAGTGAACCGGAAATGAAAATATTTTTTAATAAAATATGTATTGTTTTTTCATAGTTATGTATTATTTTTTCATAGTTATATTTTATTATACACCTTCTTCTAAAATAAATTTCCCCAATAATTGTACACAATCAATGAAAAATTTCACTTATATTGATTGGTGTATAATTGATGCTCTCTTAGTGTATCTATGATGATGTTAATATATTAGGCATGATGGTCATTACTTTTATATTAAAGCATGTCATAGTCTACATAAAACATCACAAATTGATGTAGCTTTGGATGAAATATCATGTTCATGAAATCTATATACACTTCTTTTTCATTTTTCAAACCAAATAAGTTTTTAAAAAACACATAAAGGCCATAACTACATCTGAAATAAGACCTCTTTATATTATAATTATATAAACTCAAATAATTATATCCTAATATCAAATAATAATTGTAACACACAATATCCGTTAAACTAGTAAAACTAATAATTGATAAATGGAAGAGGATACCGGTTCTTCATATACATTTTTTTCAACTTCTTGTTATCGACACACAAATGTAAACTCCCATAATAATACATTGCAAACAAAATAGGTGATCCCC
Source organism: Viscum album (assembly GCA_963277665.1). Lineage (NCBI taxonomy): Eukaryota > Viridiplantae > Streptophyta > Magnoliopsida > Santalales > Viscaceae > Viscum > Viscum album. The sequence continues at coordinate 1,317,351,056 of OY728152.1, read as the reverse complement.
ATGTTGATGATGTTGGATGGGAATTTCCTTTATCCTCTAATGCCACTAACTAAGTCATTATCCCTTGAAGATCAGTTGGGTTCATTCTATATGGTGGAATAGATACTAGCTTAGTCCCTAACATAAGCATGATTGTGAAATACACATCTCTCTTCAGTGGTATTCTAGTGATGCATTCGGGAAACACACCATGAATCATTTCCACTAATGATGGAAGGATGACTTTTTAAACTCCCCTTTATCATACAAAAGATTAAAAACATGGGTTGTGAGCTCTCCACGTGGTTGTGTAATTGGACCTGCTCAGCCTCCCTAAATATCCCACTCTCCATGATTAATTTACTAGTCACCCAATGGAGATGTAAATGTAACCCTCCAATAGCAATAGTTGATGTGGCATTGGTAGGTGACAAGCGACTCCTCCCTATAATTTGGTGAATCCAATCATATCAAGAACATAAAGATCCCATAGGCAACGATATTCCCCGATCTCTATTAAACATCCCTTATAAAGAAGAAATCCCAATACTGTACTCCAAATATTGTATCTATAATCATTACCCCAACAACAAACAAAACACTCAGACTCAAACCATTAAAATGTTTTGTAGATATAAAATAGCTATAGGTACTAGTATCAAACAAGGCACTAGATGAAATAGAATCTAATATAATAGTACCTATCAATCTCGATAGTCCAACATTGATATCCAAAAGTGTATGTTGTACATCATGAAACTGGGATTCTCTTCTTCCCTATGATGTTCTATGACACCCATGAGTAGAACCAATCTCCTGATATGAGTTCTCCAACCTAGAAGCACCACATCCACTACCTATACCACCATATCTAGTATAACTCTAAATGCTGACCCAATAAGGTGTATGAGACCCACTTCCCACAATCTGACTCTGCGTAGAAGTTCAATATGTACCTATCAATAACATCCACCATAAAAAATTCTATAGATGTCCCATCTTACAACAAGACAGACACACTACTAGTGGTTTGGAACAATGTCAACGATAGTTTCGAGGCTAACCACACTGATGACAGATCACCCTAGTAATGTCTTTTCCAACCAATACTATGGTTTGCATACTCTTCCTCCCACATCGTTGGATATAGCTATCATTATGGAACATTCTCCTATCAGACGTCTCACCTATTAACTGTCTAGTAACAACTACCTATCCAATTCATGGAGCATCCATCATGATACCTTTAAATATGATAACCTAATTTACCTCTTCTGTAATCTTATTTAGCCTTAAAATTTTTACATAGCCTTCCATCTCACCATTGAGTCTATCCTAAAAATGTTTCAACATAGCTCCCTCATATGCTACTATAGTTGGGGGAAAAGTGATGTAGTTCAATGTAGCATCCAGCATATACCATCTCTGACATGATCCCCTATGTCAGATGCTGGAACTCAATATCATTCTCTTGTCTTAGCGTCTCTGGGTAAAATTATTCCAAGAACCTCTCCAAGATTTCCATCCATAACATATCATCATTCTGTCTAATTCTCTCTAGAATAACCCACCAGGACATCGCTAATCCCAAAATCATATAAGCATCAAATTTTAAATTTCTCTTAGCTAGAGTATCTAAATGGTCATGTGTTGTCTCTATGGACTCAATCCAGAAATCCGCTCCCTCAGGTCCCCCCTATATAGAAAATGTCAGAGGGTGTTGTAGCTGAAACACCTTTGTCAACTCAAAAATATATTTCACAACCCTCCATATGCCTCTCTGTCCTAATTTCATGAAGCAATAAATTTTCTAATAAAACTAACCACCTTAATATTTAACTGGAATGATCATTACCTCATGTTCCCTAAATGGAAAATCATTCATTGGCACGCCCCTCGATTGTCCCATCAATAGGGTTTGTGGAGGCATACTCTATAAAAAGATAAAAAATCATCTCAATTATCATATATTAAAAATATAATGTTTACAAAATTAGAAAATATCCATTAAACTTCCTTTTTTAATCTCACCACACACTCATAAAAGGGTCCCTAAAACTAAGCATAACCATCATACTCCTTGGTTTTAGTTAGCATGGTTGAACACACTATCTTATTCATGATTTTCATTTAGAATCCAAATTATTATCTTTTTTCATAACCTTTAAATATATCTCAATTCATTTTGGGCACCATTTTTCATTTTAATCTCATTATCATGGAAATGAGTTCATGTTTAACAACATACCTATAATCTATTTCTCTGTGCATACCTAAAACGATGTATGTCACAATAACCCTATATGCATTGAATGATGCATGAAAACTCAACTCTCATTACATTATAGACCACAAATCAATACTCAAATATTCTCAAAAACAATAATCACATCACTAAACTAGTGTGTCACCTAAGGTGAAATAATATTCAATTGTAACAAAAACATCAATGACAACAAAACCACCTTGAGTGCATAGGTATTCCCCCATACATTGGATTGAAACTCCCATGAATTAGATCATTACTAGTCCAAAAATCTCCCAATTATTTAGTATATCATTCCCAAAATAAATGGTCAAAATATGTAGAAATAAAACATCTCTATCACCACTTAATATCAACTCTACCTAGGTTCCACACGATGGTGTACCGAGCTAGTTCGACACATGAACTCAAGCGCGCAACAAAATTTTCTAAAGGATGATGTATAGTAGTGAGGGTATGGTAATTCATTCATGGGGAGGCTATAACATCATTTATTAGAGTAAATTTATTTTGGAAATTAATAAAACAATTTGGTAGAATATTTATCTAGAACAATAATCTTGTCACAAGATAACCAAACATGAAATACAATACTCAACTAAAAAAGAACCATGTTTTGAAAAAATAATTTTTAGGTGTCCACATTTGAACTAAAAATAATGACAACACAACTCCTAAAATGGGCCACAAACCATCTATGGTTGTATTCTCTAAACATCATCTCTTATTTTCCACATATCACATGGCCTTTTCACTTATCCAGTATGACAGCAATATTATCTATTCATGTACCAATTAGGAAATCCAAGTAGGGTGTAGGGTGTGAGTAAAACATAGTAGGCCACCAAAAATGGGGCCTAAAATAATTACAGTCAAAAGATAGTGTATATAGTTATATTAATAAATATTATAATGCAATAATAAATAGTTTATTAGATTTTACATTTTCTTTATCTAATTACATTTTCTATAGAGATCCCTATGATACCCGTACCAGAATAATAACTTCATCACATACTGGAGAACGAAGTGTTCCCTAGGTAATACTATATCTGAATAACTACTTCAATATAAAGATATATATATATAATGCAATATGATATCTGAGTACCTGATTTGACTCCTATCAGAGTTAAAATAATTTCCTGTGAGGCCTTAACTCGGAGTTCCATTGGATCCATTATTAAATATCATATTTATAAGACACATTATCGAAGTTACCAAGATCACAAATGTAATTAATATTTCCATATTACCATTCATACTCTTCAATAATATGACAATGTCCCCATGGTCTTTACTCATAATCATAATGACCATGCTACCATGTATACTTCTCTATTTAGAAACACTATGTTCTAATTAAATTTTCTCATAAGACTGATGACCATGTTATAATTTGTACTCGTCAATTTTTAATGATCAATTCTCATTCTTTATTAAATAATTAATTTTACAATTAATAATCCACCCAAATCCTATTACACATTAAAAAATTAGTAAACACATCAAAACCCATAGTTAATAGAACAATTAACTAAATGACTCAATCACATTAAGTAATTAAGTAATTAATGAACCAAACCCATAAATAATAACTCATAATTAGTTTTCTAGGATTAATTAAATCATTTTAAATCGCATATATTCCTAATTAACCCCACAATTAATAGTATAGATCATAATATCACATCACATTATTAATTCATAATTAATTATCTAAACTTATACAAATCTATATCTCATAATTAATTCCTTAAAAAATTATCTACATTACCACCCCAATATCATATAACCAATTTATACCTAGTTGATTCTAAAATATGTAATCCCCTCAAATCCATGATTAATTTCCTAATTAATCACATATTTCCAAAAAACATTAACAAATAAAATGGTCAATCTAGTTAACCAAATTGAATGAAATGTAATTCAAAAGGGTTATTTCAATTATAAAATATCGTATATAAATTTCATATCAATTACTATGGGAAATTTATTTAGTCACCCAACATGGATTCATTGAATAATGTTTTTCCAATGAAAATCCCCCAAATCCAAACAACACAACAAAGTTGACATGAGTTCCAGATATTAATTCCTAAACCGAAATCAAGGTCAAGGACATGAATATATCATAGATCTATATCTAGATCTATAGACATAGATCATGATCTCTCAAACTATGTTTAGATCCATGGTAATAGAGGATATCTTCCATGAAAATATCATGGAAATATAGAATAATGGATTTGTAAATCATCAGGATGAAATCAAATTACAGAGAAAATAGTTGATCTCGCATTCAAGATTTTGATATCAATGATCAGGGTTCACAAGACCTAGAAATCCCTTCGGGATGATGGGAGAGCCTTTCAATTCCCTAATGATATTAGAATCCCATGTTAGGGACACATAATAGGTGTAAAACGTCATTAATGATTTAAAATGCGTGGGATCCACCATTTTTGGATCTCATTATCCTTACTGAAACTATTTATCCTTGCAGTTAGAATAAACACATTCTTACAATTCATTATCCTCTACTTAAAGGTGGTTCATCAAAAGAAAACCTCTTGTGACCTATAAAATCATGCTTTAACAATGATGAATTGACTTCCTAAAATAAAATATATCTCATAGATTCTCCAAGTAAACCAATTGGTTCGTACAAATTGTGTGCCAATCATGCACTACATATTTACCCAAAAATATTCTTAGACATCCACCAAACTCACAACAATATATAACTCCTATAAAAATTACATAATAAAAAAAATAAGTACATAACATTTCACATGAAATAACTCATGAATGTTTCACAATCATACATTTATGAAGTGACTCTTCAAGGTAATGAAACTATCCTCTTATATATTTTTCATTCAACTAATCATCATCTATGTGGATTATAAATTTAAATCACTCATTATATTCATGCTCATTTTTTCTACCCTATAATACCAAAAATGTGGTTTACCAATGTGATAACACCTTATTGTGTTATTATACCCTCACATAAATCCTTGAATTATAATGTGATAATACCTAATTAATTTCATTAATATAACTATTGGAAATTAAAAATTTCATTATTAATGATATCAAAAACTCATCTATTGTAATTTATATTCAACCACATTTAGAAATGATATATTTATTAAGTGGTTTAAATGTATGAACCACTCATTAAATTATTTTGGATTAAAAATCATTCCATTTATATGTATTTAAGAATATATAAAACCAGTGTTTCTTATGGTAAAAATGAATTCAAATGAATTATTTCTGTTTATTTATTATTTCAATCAATTTTTTTATTTAATATATTTTTAAATGTATTGACCATCTATAAAAAAGGAAAATAATATTTTTCCCATTTACAGTGTTAATGAATTTTTTTCCAATATAATAATTTTTGTAATTTGGATTCTTCTATCTGATTACATTTTTTATTCAAATAAATATTGTATTCCCTTTATTATATGTATTTTTTAATTTGAAATTTATTATAATGATTATTTTGTAATAAAAAATTTCTAAACATACTAGTTCAATTTCATTTAAAAGTTCTTATAATAAAAAGTATATGATTAAATTTTTTAATTATTATATTTTACTTGAAAACTATATATAAAAAAAGTTATTCGTGATGCATAATATACGATTAGATTTCCCAAACCATAGATTATCAGTGTGCCCAATATTGAATATAGAAAGTTTTATCCCCATTATATCTATCAAAAGCATTTGGGAATATAATTAAATTCAATGATTGTAATGTTGATTACACCTTGGAATCATTACACTGTAATATTCTAAAGTATCACTCTAAATAACAATAGTAATATGAGATCTGAACCATTATATTGTTCCAAATAATTTGTGTAATGATAACATAGAATTATTAATTTTTAATGCATTATAATACCTTGGTGAGAAACATTGGTAATATAAAAAATCCCCCCGACATAACCACAATACATGGAATAATGATATATTTTACTCATTACCGGTAATGTTTTATGACAACTTGGACAAAATACTCAATAATACGTTTTTAAAATACCATAGTTATAAGATCTGGTGATATTATTATATATTTCATTTTGTTATTTTGTAGAAACATTTTAATGGTATGATAACTTTATTTATGTTTTTATGTGCCTCATGTTTATGTGATTATTAATTTCTGATATTACCACTAGTCACTTGATAAAAATATCTTTTCACCATTCCAATGTTAGGCTTCTTGATCACCCTTTTAGTTTAGATATGTATATATGATATGTGACACATTAAATTAATATATGATGAACCACTGAAAATTTAGGTCATGTGTTTTAGAAGAATGTTAATGTATAATTTTTTATTACGTATTTTGTCTTTATTACTGTAAAATTAATCCTAAGAATGACATCTTTGTCGTTTGAGGTTTTATCGTGTATTGAATAATTTATGGAATAAATAATTGGATCTCCATAATTGGTATGAAATGATGGTTAAGTAATTTTTTTTAAATTAGGATTAAAAACATTATTAAAAATACTATTTAATAGACTAGATATTTTAAAAAATAATTTCATTTTAATGAAGTATAATGAATGTGGGTTCCATGAAAAATATACAACATTATAGGAACTACATGTTAATGTGTATCAAACCTAAAAATATCTCGGGGTAGTTACCTAGAAAACATAATAATGAGCTACACTCAATCAATAACTTGTTAATCACTTGTTTTTAGAAACCATTTTTTAGGATATAATGAAAACCTATGTTTTTAGGATTCATGTATATCTTCATAAAATAATGATATTAAAAATATGGGATAAATAGTTCATTTATATTTGTTATCATAAGATTACATATATTAACCAATTTCACACTAGGGTTTTCTACAACTACAAAAATTTTATCAAATAGATGGAAATTTATAAACAATATATGCAATATATAATGAAATGATAGCATTCCCTATATGGGTAGGGATAACTTTTGAGATATCACAGACATAATTTCATTAAGTGGGTAGAATGTAAAAATCAAATTTTAATATATATACGTGTGTGTGTGTAATTATAGAAATTATATAATAGTATATAAAAATATTTTTTATATGGTTTTAGTAAACATAAATATTTTATTTATCTGGATAATTTATGTCCAAAAATATATATGATAAATAAATAAGTTAAATTATATATTTTATATATAATTCATATATACTATTTGCTATAATATATATGTTTTATTAATATATGTCAAAAAAATTATATCATTTTATTTGTAATAATTAATGTTTCATTATATATGATACATAATGTGCAATAAAAATATGTTTTGAAGAATTTTTTTATTAAGTCCCACATAATCTATTAGAAACTAATTGTTTTACAGAAATGATATAATTTAATAGAAATTAATAAAAAAGTCCTTATGTATGTCTGTTATATTTTTATGGGGTTTTTTAATTATTTCTCTTTGTTCATATATTTTATAACATATTTTTCAGTATTTTCATATAGAAATAAATTAATTAAAAAGTATATATTATTTTACATTTAGATTATTTAAAAGGATTTCAAAATGAATATTTTTAATGAATGAAATTTTTCTGACCACAAATTATAAGAAGGGAAATTTTATATTAACATATGTGATATATAATGATTTTCCAATGATATAAAAGATATATTAATTTAAATTCCTTAAGAATATTTCATGATGTATTTGATAGAAACCCCTAGTTACCATTTTAAATACATTTTTGTATAAAAATATATTCTTTTAAAATAATATGGCATTTTTCTATGAAAATGTGTTTTTTATACAGGATTAAAATATTTATTAAAGTTTTTATGGTTAAATTTTCAAAAGTATACCATTATATTCATAATATCAGATTTTAGAAATAAATATTGAATATAGGTGATCCCGAAAAAAAATATATGATAATATGAGAACCATTATATCACACAGGGATGACTAATATTGCATATATAATTGGTGATCCACATTTTTTCTCTCAAATTCCCAAGGTAAATATTTATTAATTACATTTTTACAAATCATTATACCATAGAATATTATCATGGAAATGATCTATTATACCTTGCTGGATGGAAATTGTAAAATATAGTGTACACCATGATATTTAGATAACGGTTAGGGGTAAGGAGACAGGGGAATCAAGTCTTTGTAAATGTTAACAATTGCTTTGTGAAGACAACATTAATATAATGTGTTCTCCCTTATTTCACTCCAATGAATTGTGTAATGATATCTTTAGAATAAATCCTTAATAATTTTATATTATATTGTCTTCATAAAATTTTGTGTAGTAATTATGAAATCTTAGTGATAAACTTTTTTCAAATGTCTATGAATGACTAATTTTTATGTTTCATCCACATTTCATTGTCACGATTCATTTTCATTATATTATGATAATCATGATGTTTAAATAATCATTTCTTATTAATGTTCCTCTTGGTCACACACTATAAATCCAAATTATTTATTCATTTTTTGGGGTATTTCCTCACCAAATACAATTTTTTATTTCCATATTATATTATTATATGTAAAATATACCTAGGACTAAAATTTGATGATGTATTTCAGGTAGATTTTATGAATGTTAATGTTTCTAACATTTTAATTTATTATGTTGATGTTTCAATGAAAATAAATGTCAAATGTTCCACTAGGTTTTTATATGGTGTATAATGAATCAAATTATTTAAAAATTTAAAATTAAGGTCAATATTGACATATTAATTATTACCCATAATGTCAATCTATGTACGTAACTTCTAATGTTTACATTCACTATTTTATGATTAAATGTTTTATGTATTGTATGTCAAAAAAGGATTCTATATCATAAAAACATAGTGGGAAATGATGTAATTCAATTATGAAAAATTTGTTTTATGTATCCAAACATACCAATATAAAATACATATATAATTATTACATGTATCATTACGTAATGAAAGGAATATTTATATAATAAAACTAATATATATGTAAAAAATTGGCTAAATATGGAGATTCATTTAAATAAGGATTCATTGAAATGGTAGACCATTGTATTAATGATAATGATTGCATTGAAAATAAAATGAGGGATTAATATATAAATTTATTTATACATGGTTTAATTATTTTATTTTATCCACAATCTTATCTATGGTGTTTGAATTGTCTTCTATGAATATGAACACTTAAAATGGTTTTAAAGTAATGGTGGAACATTTCAAAAAAGACAACTCCAATTATCAGTAACGTACTTAAATGAAAATGAATAGTATTTTATTTTATATTTTTGTTCATATATGGGATTTATCATTATAAAATGAAAATTAAAAATTAAATTTATATATATGATCATTATAGAATACATATATTTAGTCATATTAGTGATTTATTTAATAAAAAATTATATTATCCTTAGAGTGTGTACCAAAATAATTTTACTCCAAATTTGTTAAGTAAAGACCCGGAAATTCCATGTATATTTTTTTAAAATTCATTGGAATTTAATGAGCCCATGGTTTTTGACGAAGCTTGATTCCGAGACGTGGGGTGCCCAAAATCAATTTCTGAAGTCTTGTTAAGCTTAAATTAACGCGAGTAAGTAGTTTTCCTGATAAAGTGTAATAACTCTTAAACGGTTATTTAGATCAAAAATCAATGAAAATAGTTCCACTCAAGATGGTGGGTTTACCAAAGGCATGAGTTATAGTTAGTTGGCACGAGCCTCTTGTGAAAAATCCCAAAAATGGAAATACCGTAAAAAAAAATAATTGAATAAATTATTTTATTTTTCAAATGCTTTTAACTCACAAATGGTAACTCAGATAAAAAATACGAGACCACCACTGAAATCGTGAGGTAATGATTTATTTATGTAGATACTAACTTTTTCTGGTACATTACACCATAATAAGTTAGTTTTTGGCCGCAAATAAAATAAGTTGCTAAAAATTATTTTAATGTAAAATTCATAACATCTAAATGGTGAGTCAGATTAAAAATATGAGAGTGCCGTTGGGTTCTTTTGGGGCATGTTTCATCTAGGTAGATCCTAACCTTGACCGTTGTGAGTTGGGCGTGTCAGATAATAATTTTCCAAACATCTTTTCGGTTACATTTTGTAAACGTATGTTCGGATTTTATATCCTTTGAACTAGTCCTCGGAATTGAAATCTTAGGGCACCGTTGAACTCACAACATCGGTGACTGCTTAGTGATAAACTCAACATAGTTGCATTCTAATAAGAGTATATGTTAGTTTTGGGGGTTTTTTAATTAAATATAATAAAAAAAATATAGTGTTATCTTTATTTTTAGTTTTGGTGGTTAAATCACACGTGGGGAGGTTGGAGGTGGGGCCCACCCGCATATAACCACCCTTGGGAGGATATTTTTATGTGGGGACTACATTAACTTTAACCCCTTTAAACCCCCATTTCAAATTTTAATGGTGGGAACCACCCGACTAATGAACAACCTCTTTAATGAGGGAGGTGGCTAGGGGTTTCCAAACATTTATTATACATATTTAATGTGAGGGAGTCTATTGGGATTATCCCTAATTAATAATACAACTGGACCCATTAATTATGTGAGTAAATTTATTTAATTAAATTACCACAATTTGAATTCTTTTGAATTCAGACCATCAAATATAATAATAGGCGGCATATTACTTCATTTGGTTGGAGGAAACCTCATAGAGGAGGAAGAATGTTGGCTAACTCAACCCTCCAAAAAAGAAATCCCCCTTCCACTGAAGAACGACGAGCATCGTCTTTGAGCTTCGACCAATCCAAAAGGGAAGAAGCTGACTGTGAAGAACGTTGATGTCCACTTGATTTCGTCATCAATGAATTCTCGTCCGAAAATGACGAGTGCCCTCTTCTTCCTCGGACGTCGACGGAATGATGTCACCATCCCGTGACTCCGATGTTGACTATCGACGACCGTGCTAGGGAAATTTCTGTTGGTTTTATTCTCATTCTCTGGCATTCTATTTATGGATTATGAACATCCAATTGTTATCACCATAAACGTGGAGAGTTCGGGCCATCCTCACACAGCCTGACACTCTCCTTCGGTTTCTTTGTAGTGTACTTAGAAGCGAAAAAGAGGCGACATCGATGAAGACGGTAAATAATGGTCGGGCTACCCGTGGCCTCCACAAATTGCACAACCGACCTTGCGGTGCCCGACCTGCCCTCGGTACGCTGCCCAGCCTGCCCAATGCCCCCCGATGCGTGGCCCGGCCTGCATGGTGCCACCCCGGTGAGCTGACTAGCTAGCCCTGCCCCACCGGAGAGCTTCCCCGCTACCCCCCCCCCCCCCCCCCCCGCGCTCTGCCCCGCCCACTTGTCAACCCATGTCTTGTTGCCCAGCTGCCCGACACCCCCCCCTGGAGCGAAGCCCGGCCATCCCGGCGGCCCCTGGCACATTGCTCGGCCATCCCGACTCCCCCGACGCGTTGTGACGCCAGCCCAGCACCCCTGGTGCACTTCCCGTGCCGACGATGGCACGACTTAGCCCTGCCGGTGGCCTACCCGGCACCACCACTGCTGGCTGCACCCTGCCCGGTGCACCTACGGCCTACTCGGCTCCAAGCCGGCCTGCCCGCATCGTGCGCAGCTTTCCCGCTGGCCTCCCAGCCAATGACCATCTGAGCCAACCCACGACATCCTCCTCCAATGTTGACGGAATGTCACAACTTTCTCAAGAGTCCTCCTTCGACTTTTGACATGTGAGGTAGGGGAATTTGTGTTGGTTTTATTGTCGTTCTTCGGTGTTATATATATCGATTGTGAACATAAAATTGTTATCACCATAAAAGTGGAGAGTTCATGACAAGCTCACATGGCCTGACACTCTCCGTCAGTTTCTTCTTTTGTACTTCGAAGTGGCATAGAGGCGACATCGATGAAGACGGTGAACAAAGGAAGCGCTACCCGCGGCCTCCATGAACCGCATAGTCGACCAAACGGCGCCCGACCAACGCCCATGCGAGTTGCCCAACCCACCCAACAGCCAAGGACGTGATGCCCGACCTTCCTAGAACCACCCGACACGCTTCCCCACCCACCCGGCACCCCCCGGTGTGCTTCCTGGCCATTCAGACACCCCACGGCGGGCTGCCCGTGCAACCGATGGCCTGCCCAGCCCCTGACGGAGGCCTGCCCGGTGCCATCGCAACCTGTTGCACCCTGCCCGGTGCACCTGCAGCATGCCAAGTGCTCAGCAGGCCTGCCTGCGCCCTGCGCATCCATCCCGCTTGCCTCCCAGCCACATGCCTTCCGATCTGACCTGTGGTGTCCCCGACGGTGTCACTGGACGAACTTTCCTTGTCACCCAGGTCGAGTCACCAAGCCACCTACGTGGAAACTATCGGGCCGAACCACCCTCGCGGTCCGCTGGGCTGGGCCCAGCGTACCAGGTCAAAACACAGCTGGCTGACCCGCCCAATGGGTTGGGTCAGACCCAGAAAGTTGGACCGGGTTGATCCAGATCGGGTCGACCCAAACTGGGTGGATCCGAGTCAGTCTAACCGGGTTGGATCAGACCTAGGCCCACAAATGGCCATTTACTTACCATATCCATATCTTTGGAATTGAACATACGTTTGAAGAACCGTCAGCGGTGCTAATAATCTCATTGATAAAAGGCCCCTTTTAGTTTACCACATCAGAGTTCAGGGTATTGTTGAGATAAGGTCGGGTTGGTTCATATACAAAACCAACCGGGCCCCCGTGACTAAAAGTCTAATAACTCACTGATCGGGCATCCGATTCACGTGCCATCTATTGCTTTGAGACCCCTATGACTTGGAGGTTATAAGGCCCCAACTGTAAAAATTACGTAATATTGAGATATTTCAAGAATACACCTTGAGGATCATCTCAGGCGTGGAGTATTAGAGAACTAGATCATAAATCATGCATTACATCCCACATTTAAACAATGTGGTTACAATGAAAGAAAGTATTCATTTTTCCCATCAACAGAAACATATTTAAAATAAAACATGGATTCTTTCTTCACACTCCTTGACAATATCATCATATCATGTACCATTCCCTTGACCTGTGGGAAACATTTCAAAGACATGAGATGAGCATAAAAATCTCATTAATGGTTATAAAAAAAATATTGAAAGGAAAAATGAGTACATATATTCATAAGAATGAAATCATACTTTTCCCATAAAACATAATAATTTTAACATACCTCATCAAATCATGAATAAATCATAGAAATAATAAGACATAAAGGTAACTTGAGGCATTCATAACATTCTTACACAGGGAGTAACCCTCATGGTTACGTTCGGAATACCCATCACAGTATATTCCCTAAAAAGTTTCAGAGAAACCTTAAAGATTAACTACTACACGTTAACCAATGCATTGGAGAGCTACATCGCGCTCACCCGCACTTAGTTTATCACCGAACCACCCATCATCATAAACAATGCCGAAGAACCATTACATAATCGTATCACATAAAACATGCATAAAGGAAACATAAAATTTCCGCATATCAATCACATGATATCTATAACACATTGATATAATAAAAACATTATCAAATTCATTTTCAGTACCAAAATAAAAGCAAATTAAAACATAGTATTTATTTTTCATTGAAAAATGTTATGGCTTGTAGTGGAAGCCGAAACTCAAATAATGGTCACGACAGCGGAGATGTCGTTGTCGCCACATACGTACGACAAAAAAACATTCCTTTTTTCATTTAGTAAAACGCTTCATATAAAAATAGATTCCTTTTGAATAATCATAAAAGTCAAATGGGTTTATACACCGTATAAAAGAATGTTGTGTATAAAACAAAATATGCCTTAATGAATGGAGATTGAAACAAAGTCTATTACAAAGATCATTTGTTCTAAATAAAATAGATCTAATATGTGTATTCACTATAATTACAAATAAATAAAGTACAAATACAAGATATGACATATTAATATCATGACATAATTTGAAAGTAGGAGACTAACCCAAAGAACGGAAATTGGGTTATGGAGGTCCCTTACCTCATGTCCAACTTGACTCGATCGTTCTTTAACCTCCTGAATAATAAACTTGAGTTAATTTCTACTTTCTTAAGAACCTTTTTCAAGTTCATTATTCCTTTTATATAAATTATTAACATGTTATTAAAACTATGCAATTATTTAAGTTAATAACGGCCGTTTTAACGATCATTGGTACTTGAGTCAATAATAAACTCTTTATAATTACAGGGTTTTCATGTATCCATTATATCAAGAGTTACCTTCATTATGTAGATATCATATATATCATATATATCCAGTATATACATGCATTTATAATATTACATAACATTTAGAGGTACGAAATTAAATGCACCCTTCATGGAGACGGTAAGTCGTACATACTCATGAACACTACTTTCATTTCTATTTCATATTTAATGGAGTGAAATCATAATTATATAAGGGTATATTATAATTCTAGTATAACATCATATATAATAACATTAACTCCATCCTATATACGTCCGACATATGGCATTAACGAATCAAATCACTTTGATGGGGCAGTTGCCCGCACTTCCTAAAATGAAATTATCGTGTTTACCCAAAATGGAAACCATAAAGGTATGCCACAAATGAAAAATATAGAATCATAAGGAAAAAATAAACATAATATATATCATATATAAATATAGTTTCATCTTAATGGACACATTTGAATGTGTTAGAAGAATATTGAACAATCATCGTTTTGTGAGGCATAAATTCGCCAACCACGGAAACAATATGCTCTTTAACCATTAGATTAAGGTGTGTATAAGTGTAGCTCTAATAATTCTCATAAAAAAAATCCTATTATATTGAATAGACTGGTTTTGTTACAAAATAATGTAATAAAAAGAGTTTATGGGGTTGGAGAATAAAAATAAAACATAAGAACACAAGAGACGACACTACCTTTAAAATGGGTAACTCTTTTTTATTTGAGCTCAAAAAAATCCTTGGAAAGACTTATGCACAAAGTGAGGATTCTATGAGTATGGGAGGGATGTGGAGAGACAAAATGGGAAGGTTTTGGCCGATCCAAAGGCATGAAAGGTGTGGGTAAGGAGGTAGATGTGGGGGCCTTTTGTAAGAGGAGAGGAGGGGCACTCTTGGAAATGTATAAAAGGATACTTTATTATAAAATGCTTTTCAGATTTTAATGGTACCAAAATTATATATTTCTAGGATAAGGTGATAAGAGTTAGAAATTAAACCATCCAATAAGTTTTTGACAACTGTAGGTCTTAGATTTTACATTATCGTTTCATTTTAATTAAATCGTTAAATAATGAGGTAATCGTTGCATCATCATGGTGTCCTAATTAATTTAATTTATTTAATGTCTAAAATAATAATAATGATGTAGGATATATTTTTATATTTCTAATGAATATTTATACTAAAAAATATGACTTGTATAACCACATGTAAAAATTATTTTAGTAAAACAACCAATGTTTGTGACATTTTTATTTTAACATTAAAAAAGGTTATTAATGTCATTTTCCTACCAAAGTCGCACCATGGGGTCCCCATGTTGACCCATGGATTGTATTGATTGAAAATGACACATAAAATAGGGTTAGTACAAGTGTCAATATATTTTCATTTTATTATAATATAATTTTTATCTTAAATCACACTAATTCCCTTTAATCGCGATTAAAAACTTGAAAGTTACTATTCACCAAAAAAATTATTTTAATCCCATTGAACCACATTTTACATCTTTATTACAACCATGTATTTCTGATTTTTGAAATTCAAATCACAGAGGTGGTAAAATTTCTTTTAAACGAAAAATCAGTTTTTTAAGTCCCACTTAGTGGTTTCACTGTTCATCAAAAATTGATATTTTTCAAAAAAATACCAAAACATCACCCTAATATATTTTTGATATTATGAATTTAAAAATGATTTATTTTTTCCAAAATTCAAAACATATAAGTAACAGTAATTAATTTAATAATTAATTTCCACTGTCAGAACAAATAGCGTGTTTTTATCAAATAATATATATCAAAAGATTGACACTAGTTTAAGTCCAATTTCAAATTGATATTAATTCCAACAACCAATATTGGATGAAATGGTAAAAATATATTCTAATTTCACTTTATAAACAACTAAAAATATAATCTAATCATATAAACAAATTAGATTAAAAAGAGGTTTTGAATTAAAATATATCATTTTTCACTATTCATTAAAAAATGAACTTTATCGGATAAATATCAAAAATTACACAAAGTAAACTTTGATTTCCTGATTCTAAAGAAGAATTTCATTTGGTCCAATAGAATGTATAAGAGTTTCCAATCTATATTTAAATAGGTTTCGCCATCAAAAGGCGGTAAGTAGACCTTTAGTTAAAATTAGAGTATATATGCCTAAAATTGAATTCATTTCATAATTTAAGCCTTTATCATTTATTGGATAAATGTAAAAATATTTAACAAACATATATAATCATATTTTAGTTATTTATATTCATTCCCGCCAATACAATGGCTATATGTTAACTACCATTTAAAATAATATTATTTTATTACTAGTGTGCAATGTAAGATTGCAAAGAAACTCTTTGTTGCGTATCAGGTACGCTATCAAACATAGAAACCACTTTAAAGTAAAATTAATATTCAATTCGTAAATATTAATAAATATGAGAATGTATTATTTTTTATTTACCTGGGATGTTACATCCTTCCCCCCTTTTGGTAATTTCATCCTCGCAATTTTATTCACTTAACAAAATAAGTGGGGGTATTTATCCCTCATAGCATTTTCAGATTCCCACGTTGCCTCTTCAACCATATGGTTTTTCCACAAAACCTTTACCTGGTGAATTACCTTATTTCACAGCACTTGCTCTCTTCGGTCAAAAATCTGGATTTGTTGTTCTTCATAAGAGAGATTCTCTTCCAGCTGAACTACCTCTAGGCTCAAAACATGAGATGGATCTGGAATATAAATTCTCAACATCGAAACATGCAAAACACTGTGTACCTAAGATAAACTCGGAGGTAAATCCACTCAGTAAGAAACTAATCCAACTTTCTCCAGAATTTCATATGGTCCAATAAACCTTGGACTCAAATTTCCTTTCTTACCGAATCACATCACACTTTTCCACAGTGAATATTTGAGAATAACATGATCACCTACCTCGAAAGTTAGATCCTTCTCCTATTGTCTGCATTACTTTTCTGTCTACTCTGAGCTGTTCTCATGTGTTTCTGAATCAACTTAACTTTTTCTGCCATCTCTTCTACCAATTCTGGTCCCATCATCTTCCTTTCACCCACTATATCCCAAAAAGCTGCAGTTCTACACCGCTTCCCATATAATGCATCAAACTGTGCCATCTGTATACTGGAATAAAAGTTGTTATAATATGAAAATTCAACCAAATAAAGATGTTGGTCCCAACTTCCCTGATAATCCATCGAACAAGAACAAAGCATATCCTCCAAAGTCTGAATTGTCCATTCTGATGGCCCATATGATTGAAGATGAAAATCTGTACTAAAATTTAATTCACTAACCAACAACTTCTGATGGCCTTTCCAAAAGTTTGAACTAAACCTGGGACCACGATCATAAAAAATCGAGAGAGGAACTCCATTTAACTTGAATATTTCTTTAAGATACAAATGAGAAAGTTGATCTCAGGAAAATGTATCTCGAATAGAAAGGAAATGAGTAGATTTAGTCATGTGATCAATAATAACCCAGATTGCATTATTACCTCGAGGTGTCTTTGGCAATCCCACAATGAAGTCAATGAATATATTTTCCCATTTCCACTCTGGAGCTGATAAAGGCTGAAGCATCCCTTTCTGTAACTGCCACTCTTCTTTAACATGCAGACAATCAAACCCTTCACAGTAAAATCAACAATATCTCTTTTCATTCCATCCCACCAGTAATACTCCCACAGATCTCTGTACATCTTAGTAATACCAAGATGAACTGAAAACAGAGAACTATTAGCTTCACATAAAAACTATCCCTTCAACTGTGAATCACAAGGCACACACAATCTCTTCCCAAATATCAAAAGACAAATACTATCAATTTTGAATTCAGCCAACTTACCCATCTGAACAAGCTCTACATTTTTCTACAACTCGATGTCTTGCTTCTGTGCTTTCTTAATTCTGTCTGATAGAGATGATATCACTGATACCATAAACAAAATAGAATAACTTCCTACACCAAAAACTTCTAAGACAAAGTTCATTAAATCCATAACCAAAGGATCACATTCCAAACGCAAGATTGTTAATGAAGCATTACCTTTTCGTCTCAAAGCATCATCCACTTTATTTTCTTTTCCTGGATGGTAATGAATTGTACAATCATAATCCTTGATTAATTCTAGCCATATACTCTGTCTCATGTTCAATTCTTTCTGATTGAATATATACATTAAACTTTTGTGATTGGTATATATTTCACAGTTTACTCCATACAAATGATTGCTCCAAATTTTTAAAGCGGAAACAATAGCAGCTAATTCCAAATAATGTGTAAGGAAATTTACCTCATGAGTTTTCAACTGTCATGAAGCATAAGCAATTACCTGATCATTATGCATTAGGATGCAACCATGTCCTTTCAATGAAGCATCACATTAGATAACAAACTCACCATTCCTGTAAGGTAGTTCCAAAATTGGAGCATTCACCAATCTTCTCTTCAGTTCCTGAAAACAATCATCACATTCATTTGTCCAGATAAACGTAACACCCTTCCGAGTTAGCTTAGTCATTGGACTAGAATACCGTGAAATTTTTTTAACAACCCTTTGGTAATAGCCTGGAAAACCAAGGAAGCTACGAATCTCAGTTACAATTGTGGGTCTTGGCCATTATTCAACAACCTTTTTATTGTAGGATTAACAGTTATCCCATCTTTAGAAACAATATGACCATGGAAAGAAATTTGTTGCACCCAAAACACACACTTGCTGAATTTCGCATACAATTTAGTTTCTTTTATGGTTTGAAAAATAACCCTTAAATGTATTTCATGCTCCTCTTTAATTTTAGAAAACACCAAAATATCATCAATGAAAACAACCACAAACTTATCCAAGAACTCATGGAAAATTCTATTCATAATGTCCATGAATACAGCAGGTGCATTGGTTAGCCCAAAAAGAATTACTACAAATTCATAATGGCCATATCTTGTACGAAACGCGTACTTCGGAATATCTGCTTCCTTTACCTTCAACTGATGGTACCCCGATCTCAGGTCAATCTTTGAAAAAAACTGAGCTCCCAGGATCTTATGAAAAAAATCATCGATATGAAGCAAATGATATTTGTTCTTAACAGCGATGTTATTCAAGGATCTATAATCAATGCAAAGTCTCATTGAACCATCTTTATTTTTAACAAATAAAATAGGATCACTTAATGGTGATGTGCTAGGTCGAGTGAAACCTTTCTCTAATAATTCTTTCAATTTCTCCTTCAACTCTAAAAGTTCAGTTTGAGCCATTCGATAAGGGGGTTTTGAAATAGTCTTAGAATCAGAAACTAAGTCAACAGTAAATTCAACTTTCAGATTTGGTATTATTCCAGGAAACTCATCAGGAAAAAAATCAGGATACTCATTTACCACTAGCACATCATTAATCTGAACAGTTCCCTTATTTTCAACGATATGTGCAAGGTAACATTCATTGCCATATTTTAAAAGTTTCTCGGCCACTTGATATGTTATCAACAGTAAGGGTTCATTCTTGTACACAAACTGAAAGTATTTATGAAGAGAAACTTCTTTATCCCTACATTTATTCTTAGCATAGTAAATAAAGAGCCAATCCATACCTAGGATAACATCAAACTCTACTAGAGGTAAAACAATAAGGTTTTCAAGTATGTTCTTTCCACGGATAAGGATAGGAAGATTATTAAAATTCTTTTTGCCTCATCATTTCCCCCAGGTGTTTTTACCACAAGTTCATGAGTCATTTATTCAGATGGTATTCCCATTTTACTAGAAATGTTTTCAGATATTAAAGAATGTGTAGACCCCGAATAAAAAAAACACTAGCATAATCTGAAAAAACAAACAATGTACCTGATACCACTTCATTTGATGGCCCTACATCTACTAAAATAGTTTCAAAGGATTTCACCACCCCTTTATACTTATATTCTAACTATTTCCCATCACTTGAGAACTTTGTCGGACACTCATTTACATAGTGACCCATCTCTTTTCACTTAAAACTATTCACTAACAGTAAATCAAATTTGGTCTTACCATCACCCTGATATTTTTTAGTGCAACCAGGAGCCTTATGTCCCATCTTACCACATCGGTAGCACTTTCAGAAATTCATAAGAAATTCCGTAGCATGCCTTTCACCACATTTATCACAAATTGGAATCTTAGTTTTCTTAACGTCAGACCTTTTTTAAGAATTCTTTCCTTTCTCCTGCCACCTAGGTCTCTTCTTCTGTTGGTTGTTATAGGACACTTGATCATCAGAAAACTCAATTTCCACCTTCTCAGCACATCAAAAAAGATTTTCATAACTCTTGAACTCGCGAGAAGCAAAATCCATTCGATATTTTAGCTTTAATCCGGAGTAAAAAGGATTTATTTTACTATCAAGGTCTCGAATAAAATTTGGAGCATACCTTGCCAATCGAGTGAGCCTTTCTTCATTGGAGGCCACTGAGTCTTCCTCTTGCCTAAATTCAAGGAATTGTTTTCCATCCAATGTCGAACAACCTTAGGAAAATAGTTCTAAATAAACATACCTTTGAATTGATCCCAGTCGTGAGCATCAATCTCGTCAGTGTCCCTGATATTTTTAACCATGGACCACAACTAATATTCTTCACCCTCAAAACGGTAAATAGAAAGACTAACCTTTTGGTTTTCTGAACACACCATGACATCGAAAATCTTCTCCAGTGCTTTAATCCACCCTTCAGCTAGCACAGTGTCAGATGATCCTCTGAATGATGGGGGATTTTTCCTCATGAAATGTTTTACCACTGACATGTTCCTCTGCGGTTGATCTGCCTGATCTCATGCATGGATACCACCACCATTTATCGCTTGAGTAAACTGTGCCAATACTACAACAAACTATTCAGTTCCAATTTCGACCATCTCAGGATGCTAATTCAGAAGGTTATTTCCTTCTGTATGCCATCCTAGCATGGCTTCCCTGTTTCCTCTATGGAAAACTGTTCTGAACAAACATATCTTAGATGAATCAAAATGGTAATCTTCAAATTCTAAATCAATTCAATTTGACCATAAAAAAATATTTTTGGATAATAATCTAATAGAATTCTAACTTCTAAAGTTATCTAAACCGACCTTTGATACCAACTATAAGGCCTCATCCTTAAACATTACTTAATCTTGAGATATTTCAAGAATACACCTTGAGGATATATTCTGGTTTAGAGTTTTATTGAATTAGATCATAAAACATGAATTACATCCCACATTTAAACAAAGTGGTTACAATAAAAGATATTATTCATTTTTCCCATCAATGGAAACATATTCAAAATAAAACATGGGTTCTTTCTTAACACTTCCTTGACATTATCATCATATCATATACCATTCCATTGACCTGTGAAAAACATTTCAAAAACATGGGTTGAGCAAAAAAATCTCAGTAAGGATTATAAAATAAATATGGAATGGAATCATGAGTACATATATACATAAGAATGAAATCATACTTTTCCCATAAAACATAAGCACATTAACATACCTCATCAAGTCATGAATAAATCATAGAAATCATAAGACATAAAGGTAACTTGAGGAATTCATAACATTCTTACGTAGGGAGTAACCCTCTTTGTTATGTTTGGAATACCCATCATAGTATATTCCATAAATTTCTTTGGAGAAACCTTAATGATTAACTCCTTCACATTACCCAATGCATTGGAGAGCTATACCGGGCTCACCCGCCCTTAGTTTATCACAGAACCACCCATCTCCATAAACAATGACGAAGAACCATAACATAACTGTATCACATAAAACATGCATAAAGGAAACATAACATTTCAACATTTCAATCACAAGATATCGATAACACATTGATATAATAAAAACATTATCAAAACCATTTTCAGTACCAAAATAAAAGATAAGTAAAACATGGTATTTATTTTTCATTAAAAAATTTTATGGCTTGTAGAGGAAGCCAAAACTCAAATAATGGTCACGGCGGCAGAAAAGTTGTTGTCGCCGCATACGTACGACAAAAATACATTCCTTTTTCATTTAGTAAAACGCTTCATATAAAAAATATTCCTTTTGAAAATGCGTAAAAGTCAAAGGGGGTTATACACCGTATAAAATAAAGTTATGTACAAAACAAAATATGCCTCAATGAATGGAGATTGAGACGAAGTCCCTTACAAAGATCATTTTTTTAAATAAAATAGACATATTATTTTTATTCACTATAATTACACATAAATAAATTAAAAATACAAGATAGTACATAATAATATCAAGACTTAATTTGAAAGTATGAGATTAACCCAAAGAACAGAAATTGGGTTAAGAAGATCCCTTACCTAATGTCCGACTTGACTCGATAATTCTTTAACCTCCTGAATAATAAACATGAGTTAATTTCTTCATTCTTAAGAACCTTTTTCAAGTTCATTATTCCTTTTATATCACTTATTACCATGTCATTACCACTATTTAATTATTTATGTTAATAACGGTCGTTTTAACGATCATTGGTAATTGAGTCAAAAATAAACTCTTTATATTTACAAGTTGTTCATGTATCCAATATATCTAGAGTTATATTCATTATTTAGATATCAAATATATAATATATATCTATTATATATATTCATCTATAATATTACATAACATTTAGAGATACGAAATGAAATGCACCGTTCATGGAGACGGTAAGTCGTACATACGCATGAACGCTACTTTAATTTATATTTTGTATTTAATGGAGTGAAATCATAATTATATAAGGGTATATAATAATTCCAGTATATCATCATATATAATAACATTAACTCCATATTTTTTAAGTCCCACTTGTGGAATTAACGAATCAAATCACTTTGAGGGGGCGGTTGTCCGCACTTCCTAAATTGAAATTATCGTGTTTACCCACAATGGAAACCATAAAGGTATGCAGCAAATGAAAAATACAGAAAAATAAGGTAAAAATAAACATAATATATATCATATATAAATATAGTTTCATATTAATGGACACATTTGATGTTGTTTGAAGAATATTGAACAATCATCGTTTCGTGAGGCAGAAATTCACCATCCACGGAAACAGTATTCTCTTTAAACATTAGATGATGGTGTGTGTAAATGTAGCTCTAATACATCTCAAAAAATAATCATAGTATATTGAATATACTGTTGATGTTACAAAATAAAGGAATAAAAAGATTTTAGGGGGTTCGGAAGCAAAATAAAACATAAGAACATAAGAGAAGACACTACCTTTAAAACGGGTAACTCTTTTTGATTTTAGCTCAAAGGCTTCCATGGAAAGAATTATGCCCAATGTGAGGGTTCTAGGAGTAATAGAGGTATGTGGAGAGACAAAATGGGCAGGGTTTGGCAGAGACAAAGTCTTCAGAGGTGTGGGTAATGAGGTAGAGGTGGGGGCCTTTTATAAGAGGAGAGGAGGGGCACTCTTGGAAAGGTGTAAAAGATTACATTATTATAAAAGGTTTTTCAGATTTTAACGGTCCCAAAATTATATATTTCAAGGATAAGGTGATACGTGTTCTAAATCCACCCATCCAATAGTTTTTTTACAAGTGTAGGTATTTTATTTTACATTATAATTTCATTTTATTTATATCGTTAAATAATGTGGTAATCGCTGCATCATCATGGTGTCATAAATAATTTAATTTATTCAATATCTAAAAATAATTAAAAAATTATCATGATTTATTTAATCTTTTTATATTTCTAATGAATATTTATAGTCAAAAATATGACTTTTATAACCCCATGTAAAAATTATTTTAGTAAAACAACCCATGTTTGTGACATTTTTATTTTTACATTAAATAAAAAGTTATTAACGTCATTTTCCTACCAAAGTGTCACCATGGGATCCCCGTGTTGACCCATGGATTGTCATGGTCGGCCATGACACATCCAATAGGGTTAGGACATGTTTCAAGATATTTTCAATTTATTATAATAACATTTTTACCTTAAATGACACTAATTAACTTTAATCACAATTAAAAACATAAAAGTTACTATTCACCAAAAAAAATATTTTAAACCCATTGAACAAAATTTTACATCCTAATGACAACCATGTATGTCGGATTTTTGAAATTCAAAACACAGAGGTGGTAAAATTTCTTTTAAACGAAAAATCAGTTTTTTAATTACCACTTAATGGTTTCACTATTCATATAAAATTGATGTTTTTCAGAAAAATACCAAAACGTCACCCTATGATATATTTGATATTCTGAATTCAAAAATTATTTCTATTTTACAAAATTCAAAATTTATAATTTACAATAATTAATTTAATAATTAATTCCCGCTGTCAGAACTAATAGAGTGTTTTTATGAAACAATATATATCAAAAGATTGACAATAGTTTAAGTCCAATTTCAAAGTGTTATTAATTCCAACGACCACTATTGGATTAAATTGTAAGAATATATTCTAATTATAGATTAAAACCAAATATATATATAATCTATTCATATAAACAAATTAGATTAAAATGAGGTTTTGAATTAAAATACAACATTTTTCACTATTCATTAAAAAAAAGATCATTATCGGAAAAATACCAAAAATTTACACAAAGTAATGTTTGATGTCCTAATTCTAAATATGAATTTTATTTTTTCCAATATAATGAATAAGTGTGACCTAAACATTATTTAAATAGTGTTCTCCATCAAAAGTCTACAAGTGGACCTTTAGTGAAAATTAGAGTATATATGCCTAAAATTGAATTCATTTCGTATTTTAAGCCTTTATCCTTTATTGGATAATTGTAAAAACCCTAAAAAAACATATATGATCATATTTTAGTTATTTCTATTCATTCCAGCCAAATATACGGCTATGTGTTATCTACCATTTAAAATAATATTATTTTATTACAAGTGTGCAATGTAAGATTTCAAAGAAACTCTTTGTTGCATATCGGGTACACTATCGAAAATAGAAACCCCTTTAATGTAAAATTAATATTTAACTCGTAAATATTAATAAATATGAGAATTTATTATTCTTTATTTACCTGGGATGTAACAGCGGTCCTTCGATAAACATGCACGTGATAATTCATGACACTTGGAGTATCGACTAGTAGATCCTAGAGCTGTACCTCCTGGAGAAGAGAAGGAAGAGTGTGGAGACCTATTTTTTGTAGACCTAATGACTACATGAACAGTCAGACTCTGAGTGATTTGACTAGCCCAGTGGATAGATTTCCCGGTTTGGCTACAGACCCATGGTGGACGGAGAACCTGGTTTGGCAGCAGACCTGTGGTACTCGATAAGAGGAGTGCATTTGACAGTTAAAAGTGGGAGCACGCGGTTTGGTGGAAGACCCACAACGGATGGAGTTCCCGGTTTGGAAGCAGACCTATGGTACTCGAAAAAAGAAGTACCTCAAGAGTCTATGGTTATTGAGTAGTGTCTCGGAGTAGCGACATGGCCACTGTACGTGACATAGGACGAGTTCTCTAGTGGACATGGTTTCTTTAATTAACATACTGGTTTGAGCTGAGTCAATGAACATTTTTTTCCACATGATTCAGATGGGTTAATTGATAACTTAGATATATGTATGGGAATATTACTATGTAATGATTATCCGATGATTTCATACTTTGTGTTTTATCATTGTTGGATTTTGGGAGACCATGAGGTTATCAATATCCCTACTAAGTATCATAATACTCACCCCTTCACGGGCTACGCCTGCACCTCATTGTGTTTGACGCAGACGAATGAAAATACTGACCGAGGCGGAGTGTTTGAGGATTGGACGGTACCCGAAGGTGGACCCCATGACGAGTCAGTACCCAGAGGAGACAGATGGACGTGGAGCACTGAGGAGGCTATTAGTACCTACCCTTCAGGTAGGATCTGTGGTGGACGATCCAAGATCTTCTAGACACCATCCAACTGTTTGTCTTTTTAGTTGTATCTATTTGCCTTTTCCTTATACTTTACAGTAGGGCTAGTATTTCCGGCCCCATTACTTTTCAGCACTACTTTTCTATATAGTTTCTAACTAGTGGTTTTTCTTCCAGTTGTGTACTTTGTTTATGTGTGTTGCTTTTATAAAGGCAATGCCTTCCCAGCATTGGGATTTACAACTTTGGGTCTAGTCGCCAGCCCCTGGCCTATGGAAGCCGGGTTAGGGGAGTCACAAAATGGTTCCGGAGGGCGGGTCGTGACAAATCGGTATAAGAGGATTCGGTTCAACAACAGAATATAGGACTCTGAAATTTATTTTCTATGGAGCAATAGTGTTAAGGGTACCGAGTGTGGTTTTTAGTTCAGGGAGTCTAGTGTTGGTGTGGTGGCCGATGTATCCATACATTAGGAACAAGAATACCAATATCTGACTTGGTTTAGAAAAACACTGATTTCTTGTATGATTCCAAAATTTTTAATTCTGTCAACTCAAACCAGGTCAGCTCACTAAGTATAAAATTGTGACCATGTCACATCTGTTCAGGATGCCTCCAAGTAGATAGTCAGTTGGAGTTCCGAGAGAGTACCCGATGACGACACACCGAGCGATGAGGCTCAGGTGCAGAGCCCTTTTTCTATGATGGCGCCTTTGGGTGGTGTACCAGAAGCACCACCACCCATTGGGAAGTATATGCCTCCAACCATACTAGCGAATGGTGAACGCCGACAGAGCACATTGCATGAGTTCCAGCAGCAGAGGAATCTGAGGTTACGACGTGAGACAGATTCCCAGGCTGTAGAGGACTGGCTGGAGGAGATTGCTACATTTTTTCACCTATTTGAGACACTAGTAGAGAAGCTGGTGATATTAGCTACTAGTCTTTTTCACTGAGTGGCCAGGAGGATGGTCCTTATAGTGATGAGGATTCGATATGTGGACGGATTCCTATGATTGTACATTCAAGTTGTGTGTCAGCTATAACACATATTGTTGGTAAGCAATTACAATCGGTGACGCCCGTAGAAGACACATTTAAGCTTAGTGCCTTACACGTGTTTCAGCATCCGATAACCCTCAGGTTCTGAGGTGATCCAGACTTACAAGAAGCTGAGGACTGGCTTGAGGAGGTCGCTGAGAGTTTTCTAGAGCTTATACAGCTTCTTCAGGATGACATGTTAGTAGATGACAATTCATTGAGGCGTATCGATTGTTCTGGGTTCTCTATTAATACGATATAATCAGATATTTGGGGATTGGACTATCGAAAAAGGTGTGTTTAATAGACATTTGAGTCATCATTTTTCCTCTATGCATTCATACTTATGCTAGGGTTCTAGAGAGAGCCTTTGTGGTTGAGTGTTCTTTGGTTTAACAGATACAACTAGTGAATGTTAGTAGTGCGAAAGCAGGGAACGAGCGCCAGTCGTAGATACAAGGGAATGTAAATTGTTTCCAGAAGAGGAAGTGTTATGGTTAGATGAATATACCGAGCTGTAGACGTGGAATTAGATCTAGGAGAGCAGAATGAGGTGGTGTACTTTTCGACATGTTACAACCACCCGCCATGGTAGTCCCCACCAGGCCGAGGGAGAAGAAGGGCTGGGGAAGAGCGTAGCTGCATATGATCAAATAGTGTGGAACATGGGCTCTAGTAATGATTTGAGGTACGGTCTATGTCTATTACTAGTTGTCATATCAATAGACATAGGTACAAATCATTCCTTCCTTCCACGAATCTTGTCCCAGACCTAGAGTTTCCTGTTATACCGTGGACTTGACCCTCACATGTGGGGATTCCATTAGGAGGAGAATCAATAATAACACTTATTATGACGGTGTGAACTGACCCTTGAGGTGAGAGTTTTGATTGAAACATTTAGAGGTAGCGTCGAGGCCTTACGATGTTAGATTGGGTATGGACTGGGCAACCACAGTTCATACACATATTGATTGTATTAGGGAAAATGGTTGTGGTTTTTACGCAATGTTGGAATGGGGTTTTCCATGGTTAGTGAAATGGGAAACCCATGCAGCAGAGGATAAACTCATGATTAGGAGGGTGTGGATGATCAATCATGAATCAGCCTGCCTTACCCACATGGAAGCTAGTGTTTGAGTTTTTAATAGAAGTGGAAGAGTTTGGGAACATCTTTTAAAAAGATAGTTCTGAGATCTGTCTATCGCCAGCTCAGAGTTCGAGATGAGGATATGCAGAAGACAGCCATCAGGTGTCAGTACGGCCACTACGAGTTCATGGTTATTCTCTTTGGTGTAACCAATGCTTCAGCAGTGTTCATGAGCCTCATGAGTAGGATCTTCCAGCATTACCTTGATAGCTTTTTCGTAGACTTAATTGATGACATACTTGTCTACTAGACTTCTAAGGTGGGGAGCATGTCATACATTTTAGATTATGTACCTTGGATCCAGTTGAGCTTCACGAGGAAGTGTTGTGGGAGTTTCACACTTCTCCTCTAGTGGTACATCCACGAGTGGTGATGATGTACCAGGACCATCGATGACAACACTGGTGGCCTCATATAGAGAAGGCAGTATGAGAGTTTGTCCCTCGATGCCTCATAAGTCAGAAAATGAAGGCGAAAAATCAGGTACCATCAGTCTTGGTTCAGCCTTTGGATGTCCCAAAGTTTAAGAGGGATGAAATATCCATGGACTTCGTGATTTTTCTTCCACGTACGTCGAGGGTAAATGACTCTATTCGGGTGATTGTCAACCAACTCATCTAATCGGCCCACTTCCTACCGACCAGAGATGGTATGAACTACCACAAAGAAGGTGCGGATAATCAAGGAGTAGATAAAGACTGCACAGAGTTAACAGAAGACATATGATGTCAGGATACAGAGACCTCTAGAGTTCGAGGATGGAGACCACATCTTCCTATGGTTCTCACTATGATGAGGTCAATGGAGATTTGGTCGAGGTTTCAAGTTATCTCTTTGATTCATTGTACCATTCCAGGTACTCGGTAGAGTAGGCCAGGTGGCTTAACTCTTAGATCTACCACCTATGTTGCACGTGGTGCATGACGTATTCAATGTATCTCAGCTGAGAAGATACGTGCACGACCCGTCCCACATCATAGACCATGGAGAACTAGACATCGATGATGGGGTGATATTCACGGAGGTCCCAATAGAGATCAAGGATCAACAAGTGTAGGTCCTGCATGGATGGTCGATACCTCTAGTGCACATTCGCAGGTAGCACGAGAACCTCTAGGAGAACACATGGGAGAGGGCGACTCAGATGTGTGCTCAGTACCCTCTTTTGTTCTCATAGTTCGAGTTGTAGCTTATGAGGATGTAAAAATCTAAGGTGGGGAGATTGTAATGACACGGAAATTCCGTGGAATTTTATTTGAAAATTCATGGAAATTTTATATGTCTGAAAATTATTACGATGCTTGATTTCTGAGGCTCGGTGTGCCCGAAATCATTTTCTGAAAGTTGGTTAAGCAAAAATTAACACATGTAAGTTGTTTTTGTTGGCACGGGCCTTTTGTGAAAAATCCCAAAAATGGAATAACCGTAAATAAAATAATTGAATAAATTATTTAATTTTCAAATGCTTATAAATCACAAATAGTAGCTCAGATTAAAAATCTGATATCACCGCTAAACATATGAGGGAATTCTTTATTTAAGCAAATACTAACATTTTCTGGTGCAGGAAACCTGAAAAATATATTTTTTAACCTCAAATAAAATAATTTAGGGACAATTTTTTTATTATAATATTCATAACATCGAAACTGTTAGTCAGATAAATAATCCTAGAGTACCGTTGGGTTCGTTGGGGCGTGTTTCACTTAGGCAGAGCCTAACCTCGACTGGAGAGAGTCAGGGGTGTCTTATAATAATTTTCCGAACGTTTTTTGGGTATATTAAGTAAACATATGTTTGGAATTTATATCTTTTGAACCGGTTCTTGGAATTGAAATCTGATGGCACCTTTGAACTCGCTACAACAGTAAATACATAGTGAGAAACTCACCATAGTTTCCTTCTATGAAGAGTATAAATTTTATTTTCGGTGTTTTTAATTAAATTGAATAAAAAAAATAACATGATAACATTATTTTTAGTTGTGGTGGTTAAATCCACCAATGGGAGGTTGGATGTGGGGCCGACACGCACATAACCTCCCTTGGGAGGATATTTTTTGGTGGTTCCCACACGAACATTACCCCGTTTAAATCTCCAATTCAAATTGATTAGTGGGAACAACCCGACTAATGAACTCCCTCTTTAATGGGGGAGTTTTCTAGGGGTTTCCACAATTTTATTATACCACTTTAATGTGAGGGAGTCCATTGGGATTCTCCCAAATTAATATGGAAACCCACCCTATTAATTAAGTGAGTAAATTAATTTAATTAAATCACCACAATTATAATTCTATTGAATTCAGACCAACTAATAAAATAATATGTGGCATATTATTTCATTTTGTTGGTGAAAAATGGCAGAGGAGTAAGAACATGGGAAAACACAACCTTCCAACGCAGAACGCCCCCTTCCACAGAAGAACGACGAACGACTTCTTTGAGCTTCAACCAAGACAAAATGGAAGAAGTTGACTGCGATGAATGCTGACGTCGTCTCAACTTCTCACCAACGAAATCTCGTCTAACAATGACGAGTACCCTCTTCCTCCTCCAACGTTGATGGAAAGACCCCACCTTCCCGTGACTTCGATGTCAACTATAGAAAAACGTGGTAGGGGAATTTGTGTTGGATTTATTCTCATTATCTGGCATTCTATTTATGGATTGGGAACATCCAATTTTTATCACCATAAACACGGAGAGTTCGGGAAAACCTCACATGGCCCGACACACTCTGTTGATTTCATTCTGGTGTACTTCTATGTAGAAAACATGCAACAACAACGAAGATGGTGAACAAAGGTTGCACTACCCGCGGCCTCATCGAACTTCATCGTCGACCAAGTGGCGCCCGACCCACACCCCGGCTCACTGCCCAGCCTGCCCAGCACCCCCGGTGCACTACCTGGCCAGCCCGATGCCCCCCGACGCACTTCCAGGCTGGCCCAGCACCCCCCGGCAGGCTGCCCTGCCTGCCCAGTGCCCCTGGCGCACTGCCCCTCCTGCACCGCGCCCCCTAGCGGGCTGTCTGGCTGGCCGGTTGCCCTCGGCCTAGTTCCCCTTCCACCGGGCGACCCGGTGCACTGCCCGGCCTACCCAACTCCCTTGTGCATTGCTTGCACCGGTGACTGCATACCGGGCCCCTGCCGGTGGCCTGCCCGGTGCCATCGCGGCATGCCCCACACTACCTGGTGCACCAGTGGCATGACCGGTGCCCTGCTGATGTTCCTTCTCCCCACGTGGCAAGCCCAATAGCCTCCTGGCCACCGACCTTCTGTGCCGGCCCATGATGTCCCCCACGGTGTCGTTGGATAAACTGACCCGGTCACCCAGGCCAAGTCAACGAGCTGCCTACATGGAGACTATCAGGAAGAACCACCATTGCGGTCCGCTGGGCTGGGCCCAGCGGACCGAGTCAAAACATAGACGGATGTCCCTCCCAATGGGCCTGGTCAGACCCAGGAAGTTGGACTAGGTTGACCCAGACTGGGTCGGCCGAGTCGGTCCGACCGGGTCGGATCGGACCTGGTCCCACTAATGACCCTATGATTATTGTAGCCATATCGTTGGCACTGAACGTCCATTTGAAGAAAATTCATTGGAGTTGGTAATCTCGTTGAGACATGGTCCGTTTGAGTATACCCCATTGGAGTTCTGGGTATAGTTTAGATACGGTTTGGATGGTTCGTATATGAAACCAATAGGGCCCCCGGGACAAAAAGGATAATAACTCATAGACCGGGTGCCCGATTGATGCGCCCTCTATTGCGTTGAGACCCCGATGCCATGGAAGTCCAATGATAAACATCCATGTGAGACTTCGTGACATTGGGAGTATCGACCAGTAGCTCGTGGAGTGGAACCTCCCAGAGAAGATCAGGTGGAGCGCAGAGACCTAGTTTATGTAGACCTGACGACTTCTTGACCAATTCGACATAGAGTGATTCAACTAGCCTAGTGGATGGAGTTCCCGGTATGGCAGCAGACCCATGGTGGACGGAGCGCCTGGTTTGGTAGCAGACCTATGGTACTTGATAAGAGGGGTGCAATTGAAAACTAATAGTGGGAACACACGGTTTGGCGGTAGACCCACAACAGATGATTTCTTACTGAGACATTCACCTTAGTTTTGTTCTAAAAAGAGTAGAAGTTATTTTTTGAAGGTTTTTAATAAAATTGAAAAAAAAATAAAGTGTTAACTATATTTTTCATTGTGGAGGTTAAATCCTCTATGGGGAGGTTGGAGGTGGGCCCCAGCCTCACATAACCTCCCTTGGGAGGATATTTTCATGTGGGGTACACATGAACTTTTCCCCCTTTAAACCCCCAATTCAAATTTGAATGGTGGGAAGCACCTGACTAATGAACTCCCTATTCAATGAGGGTGGTGGATAGGGGTTTCCTTACATCTATTATACCACATTAATGTGAGGGAGTCCATTGGAATTCTACAAAATTAATATGCCAACCCACCCCATTAATTATGTGAGTAAATTCATTTAATTAAATTACCCCAATTTAAATTATTTTGAATTCGGAACAACAAATCAAATAATAGGTGGCATATTATTTCATTTGGTTGGTGGAAACTTTGGAGAGGATGTAGAACGTGGGAAAACTCAACCTTCCAACGAAGAATGCCCCCTTTCACCGAAAAACTTTAACGACCCAAAGTTTCATTAATGGAAATTCCTCTTGATCTAGTTAAATGTCACTTTATGTAAAACATTTATATAAAATGTCAAATTAATTAGTTTTATGTCAAGAGTTGTGACCATTGAATTTATAGTCGTTGAACATTGATCACATTGATTCGTATAAATATAAGGCTTTAATGAACCTAATTTACATAGACAAAGGATGTGATGGCCTCATCCAGTATAATTTCTCCATACAAAGCTCATTTGTCGGAGCTCGGAAAAGAGTTGGCGTCCCTGGGATTCGCTCTTGACCAAGCCCAAAATGAGATTCATCATGTTGACAGAGCTAATATTTTCAATATATTTTATCTGCATTTCAATTATTTAATCCTCACCAATGTTTCATTACACATTTTCATCATTTTTGGAATATTGTTGTAATTTGAACTAAATTGTGAAAATACCTTAATTCTGGATTTTAAGCAGTTTTTGACTTGTCTGAGTATTTGGACATATCATTTTAATTACTTATCTAATTCGACTGATTCCTTTTTTAGGAACCCCTGGAATATGCTCTTCATATATTTCAACAGGAAGAAGATCTTATTCATCCCTATATGGGTCCAAATAAATCATTCTTTCGGAAGAGTTTGTATGTTCAGATGTGTGGAGCCCACCTCAATAAATAGAGCATAACATCGGCTAAATGTTTCCAATGTCATTAATTACCACTCGGTTTGAAATAGGACTCCACATCTCGCTTGCATGATTAATTTTAAGGTCAAACTCGATCATTAGAGCACACTATGATCGGGTCAACCAAGTGGGAGATGAAATGTCTCCTCGGGTAGAGCAAGAGTCGTGGTGTAATTAATTCATAACCATTCCACCATGTCTCCAATGAGGCTGATATTTTGTGGACCGACAGAGAATATATTTATACAATACTCTTTAGAAGGATCCAGTGGTTGATTCAGCCGGGAAGGGTTCACTACAGAAGGATATTTCGGGGGGACAGAATCTGGACAGAAGATTTTCGGGCCCTCCTCCCATATTCTCCCAAGCTATTCTTCCTTTTCAAGGGGGGGGGGGTTCGATTTTATGAGTCAATGATGAATATTGTGTAAAATCTTGCTGGAATATAGATGATGTGGGCTGATAATGTGATGCGAGGTTAAGCACCAAGTGGTTGCGGACGACGACAACTAACAGACACTCCCTTCCGAGTTTTTATCTTCATGTGTAACATCTATTTCATCTCTTTTGAATTTATATTTTATGAATGATTGAGGTTGTTTTCATTCTTGAAGATATTTCCAACTTGTTTTTTCTGGATTGTTTCTTAATCTATGAGGTAAAGTAGTTGATTTCACTATTTAAATTTCTTCGGTGAGGTCTTTCCATTAAGCATAGTGATTTCGATCAAGATTGGTTATTTGAAGGTATTCAAGTAATTAGTTCACTTCTATAGGAGAGGAAACAATCATATTGTGATCCTAATATGATATCTTTTCCAAATAAGGTGTTTATTCAGAGGTATTGGGGAAGTCATTTAGAGATTCATTAGAGATATAATTTTAAACAAGGGAGAGGGGAGTGTCCGGAAGGGTAAATCATGTCTGTATCCACTGTTTTGATTCTGGTTTCAAACCAATTTTATTTCCTATCAATTTTCTTGCTCATTATCCAATTTTCTTTGTCATTAGTTTTTATTTATTTTTTGATCTTGATTCATTATTCAATTCCCCAATTTTCCATTTCATGTGCAAACAAACCAACAAAAAATGTGACAGTTTTGCAAGTAAAATTGAAACCTCCATGAGAGACAATCCAAGGACTGATATATTGCATTGTTTTGGGGGAAAAATTAATTTATTTTGGATTTCATGACAAATAATCCTCACTTCAACTGGTGTCGTTTCCAGGGAGGTTTCTTGAGTTGATTGGTGTGAAAAAAAAATTTCATGACCCGAAATTCTAACCCAAATTTGTTCCCATTGGATTCTGAAATTGATATATTTATTCATTCTATGGATCGAGCTACCAGAAATCCCCTTGTCCCAAGTGGTGAATCTTCTAATAATTCACTTAGAAGAAACCTGGTTAAAATTGAAATTTCAATGGATGAAAATAGAACCCTGAATGAATTCGATCCATCTTATGATGAAAATCAAGAAAATCATGTTGAATATCATAATGCACCTACTGGGTTTGAAATTAAAACTGGGTTCATTCACCAAATTCCAAAATTTAATGGTTTTCCTGGGGAAGATCCACATAAACACCTTCAGGAATTTAGTTATCTTTGTGTCAACATGAAACCCCATGGCGTTGATGCAAATCAAATGAAATTTAGGTCATTTCCTATTTCATTAAAAGGAGTTGCCAAAGAATGGGTTTTCTATTCACATTATACTTTGATTAGGGATTGGAATGAATTGAAAAAACTTTTCCTTGAAAATTTTTTCCCTGCTTCAAGAACTACTTCCATTAGAAAAGTGATTTGTGGAATTAGGACTACTCAAGGGGAAACTTTGCATGAGTATTGGGAACGCTTCAAGAGACATTGTTTCAGTTTCCCCCACCATCAAATTAGTGACCGAATTTTGATTCAATATTTTTATGTGGGATTGTGTCTTACTGATAGAAGCATTATTGATGCTGATGCAGGAGGGGCTCTAGTTGACAAAAAACCAACTTCTGCTAGGAAATTAATTGAAAACATGGCCCAAAATACTCAACAGTTTGGAACAAGAGGCCTTGTTCATGTGAAATCTTCCCAAGAGTTCTCCATTGCGAGTCTGGAAAACAATATTATTGCGAGTTAACAATCTGATCATACCACCATGGTGAGGTCAATGATGTTATCCAATACCCCAACAACTCCACCCAATCCTGAAGAAACATTTCAAATGAAAGGCTACTGTGGAATTTGTTCTTCCAATTACCATTTTAGTGAACAATGCCCTCAAATGCAGGAACCTTTTGAAAACTGAAATGTTGTTTTTCCAGGAAAACCCTTTCAATGAAACCAAAAATGGCTATTTCAATCAAAACTAAATTTCAATCACGGTTGGATCAACCACTCTAAAGAAAGATTTCGACAGCCTGAACAACCTAGAAGCTTCTTCCAAGGACAATTAAGAAATTCAAAACCAATATATTTCAATGAGCAAGACAATGCTCATTATGGAAGAAACTTTCAGGCTTCCCCTCCCACTAAAAATTCAGAGAGTAATGTTGAAGAAGCAATGAAGAAACAACATGAGGCAATGAAACAAACACAAGACCAATAACAAAACATGCTGAATACCCTGATGAATCAAATGGTTCAACATTCCTCTGATCTTAGTTGCATAAAAAATAAAATGAGTGGAGGTTTCCCTCACAAACTCAAGTGAATCTGAGAGATAATGGGAAGGAAAATTAGAGTACAATTGAACTTAGGAGTGGAAAACAATTGAATACCCCTCAAATGGAGAAACTATAACATGTTGTTTATATTTCTGTTGAGAATCCCACCACTGATGGAAATGCTTTAAATTTTGAATGATATTTGAAGGGAAACACAATTTCAAGAGAATAAATGTTGCTTGAATGAACAAAGAGGGATTTGAAGGGGATGTATGGACCTTTTGTTTCTCAATGAAGTGCTTAGAATAGCCTTGAAACAAAAAAAAACAACATTTCCTTGCCCTAGGAGTGAACCACCAGTGATGTCGAGTGCTGAGAAAGAGTTGGATATGGTGGTTTCGGAGACTTTTAAGAAAGATCAAGTCAATATAACTTTGTTTGATGCGGTGAAACAAACTCCAAGGTATGAAATGTTTTTGAATGAAATGTGTACCCACAAGAGGAAATTAAAAGGAGGTGAAAAGGTCAACTTATGGAGGAATGTTTCATCCATGATCCAGCATGCCTTTCCTGTCAAATATAAAGACCCAGGAACCTCTACCATTCCATGCGCCATTGGGAAATGTGAATTCAAGGATGTTAGGCTTGATTTGGGGGCCTCAATCAAGGTTATTCCACATTCTGTTTACTCATCTCTTCATGTTGGAGAATTTAAACCCTCTGGGATCATCATTCATCTTGCTAACCGAAGTACCACCAAACCTACTGGAGTTATTGAGGATGTTCTTGTTCAGGCGAGAGACATGATTTTTCTTGTAGATTTATATGTCTTAGATATGTAAGATGAATTGTTTAGTAGCCATGCACCTCTCATTCTAGGGTGACCATTTCTGAAAAGTGCAAAAGCAATCATCATTGCTCACAAGGGAACACATTCACTGGTGTTTGGAGGAGAGGTTGTTCTTTTCAATATTTTTCAGTCCATGAAACAACTAGTCCGGGATCATTCATCCCCCCCAAGGGAACATGATTGATAGGTTTTCCACTGATACGTTCCCTGATTTTGCCTATGATGAGAAACTATATGATATTTTTGATGATGGAAAATTGTTTTCTTGCTAAATCTGATCATCAGGAGAAGGAGAAGTGAGTTGATGATGAGTATTTTAATGCTGAGATGGCTTTTCAAGATTCTATTTATCTCAACAATGAGGAAGATGTATCCCTATAAATCCATAGTGATGCTAGTGGTCTCCAAGGAGAAATTGAAAATTTTCCACTAAAATCAAATTCTGAGAACATGGAAATTAATATTCATGGTGATTGTCCTTTAAATTCTGGAACCCCACTAAACAACCACACCTGTAACCAATGTTCCTTGATCAATGAAAATACCCCACCTGAGTTAGAGTTGAAACCACTTCCTGAGAATCTCAAATATGCTTTCATAGATGAAATGAAACATTCCCTATTATAATTTCAAAAGATTTGTCGAAGCACCAAGAGAATCAATTTTTAGAAGTCCTCAAAACCCAAAAGAAAGATATTGGATGGACTCTATCTGATTTAACTGGAGTCATCCCCTCAGTGTGCATGCATATAATTTTCTTGGAGGAAAATGTTAAACCTCTAAGACAATTTCAAAGGAGGATGAATACAACACTTTTAGAGGTCGTTAAGAAGGAAGATACCACCGTTTTTTCTACTGGAATTATTTTTCCCATATCTGATATTCAATGGGTGAGTCCAATCCATATAGTTCCCAAAAAAGGTGGCTTCACAATCTCAAAGAATTTATTTTGTGAGCTTTTTCCGGTTAGGCTTCCAAATAAATGGAGAATGTGCATTGATTATAGGAAGCTCAATTTGGCTACGAGGAAAGACCACTCCCCACTTCCATTTCTTGATCAGGTTCTTGAAAGAATGGCTGGAAAAACCCATTATTGTTTTTTGGTTGGATTCTCTAGTTATTTCCAAATTCATATTGCACCGGAGGATCAAGAAAAAACCACATTCACATGCCCATTTAGAACATTTTCTTATAGGTGGATGCCCTTTGGTTTGTGAAATGCTCCTGGAACTTTTCAATGGTGTATGCTGAGTATTTTCTCGGATTTTCGTGAAACATGAATTGATGTTTTTATGGATGACTTCACTATTTATGGCTCATCATTTGAATGTTTTTTGGAAGGACTGGATCGTGTTCTTGAAACGTGCATTGATAAGAACTTTGTTCTTAATTATGAAAAATGTCATTTCATGGTTGGTAAAGGGATTGTTCTTGGACATGTTGTGTCTCTGGAAGGAACTAAAGTTCATAAGTCCGAAGTTGAGGTCATTTCATCATTTCCATGCCCAAAAATATTCAGAGATGTGAAATCTTTTCTTGGTCATGCTGGTTTTTATAGAGCATTCATTAAGGATTTCAGTATGGTTGCACTTCCATTGTCTAGATTGCTCCAGAAAGACACCCCATTTGTCTTTGATGAAAATTATAAATAGGTCTTTGAATAGTTTAAACAAAAATTGATTATTCCTCCTATTGTTCAACCTCCCAAATGGGACTTGCCTTTTGAAATCATGACTGATGCATCTGAAATTTCTCTTGGGGCTGTTTTAAGTCAAAGGTTTGAAAAGGAATATCATGTGATTGCCTATTCCTCTAGAATATTAGATCAGTCACAATCACATTAAACAATAACTGAGAAGGATCAATTTGATGTTGTCTTATCTTTGGAAAAATTTAGATGCTATATTCTGGTCTCTAAGGTGATTGTTTTCACTGATCATTTTGCAATAAAATTTTTTATGAAGAAACATGATGCAAAACCAAGACTTTTGAGATGGATTTTGTTCTTAAAAGATCTTGATGTTGAAATAAAGGAAAAGAAAGAAAGTTAAAACCCTGTTTCTAATCATTTGAGTAGGATACCATCTGTTTTGAATGGGGATCCTCAGATCTATCTGCCAATTAAGGAAACTTTTCCAGATGAGGAGTTGTATGCTTGTCAAACTGAAAGGCCATGGTTTGCGGATCTGGTGAATTAATTAGCTTCTGATGATGTTCCCCACTAGTTTTCCAAGAATCGTATTTCCAAACTTTTGAGTGATTCAAAGAATTACAACTGGGACGATCCATACTTGTGGCATGTTGGTAGTG
This sequence comes from Viscum album, assembly GCA_963277665.1. Lineage (NCBI taxonomy): Eukaryota > Viridiplantae > Streptophyta > Magnoliopsida > Santalales > Viscaceae > Viscum > Viscum album. Next base: position 1,317,311,214 of record OY728152.1, on the reverse strand, counting down.
ATCAAATTATTAGTAGATGCATTCCAAATTATGAATTTAAATCTATCCTAAACTTTTGTAACTCATTGATCTATAGAGGACACATTGGGACTCAAAGAAATGCAAGAAAGGTGATGGATTCTGGTTTGTATTGGATTACCATTTTTAGAGATTCTTTTGATTTCTGCAGGACATGTAGAAATTGTAAATTTCAAGGGGGCATTTTTAAATGAAATGAGGTGCCACAACAACCTCTGTTGTTTTCTGATGTATTTGATGTTTGGGGTATGGATTTAAAGGGACCTTTTCCCAATTCCCCTGGATATCATTACATTTTTCTTACTTTTGATTATGTATCCAAGTGGGTAGAAGCTATTCCCACAAGAGCTGATGATGCCAAAATGGTGTCCATGTTTGTGAAAGGAAATATATTTTCAAGGTTCGGATTTACAAAGTTCATGATTACAGACCAAGGAACTAATTTTTTTACAAGACTTTGGAATCACTATAGAAGAATTATGGAGTTCATCATAGGGTCTCTACACCCTATCCCCCCAAAAAAATGGAATGGTTGAGTTTTCCAACAGAGAAATCAAACAAATTGTTGAAAAAACAGTGAACCCAAATAGAAAGGACTGGTGTTTGAGACTTGATGATGCACTCTGGGATTATAGGACTACATTCAAATCCCCAATTTTCTTGTCACCATTTTAATTAGTCTATGGATAGGCTCGTAACCTTCCAGTTGAGTTAGAACGCAAATATTTTTGGGTTGTTAAAACATGTATCATGAATCTGTTTTCTGCTGGGGAAGAAAGAAAATTTCGTTTGCAGGAGCTGGAGGAGATCAGAAAGAATGCATATGAAAGTTCTAGGTTGTACAAGGAACGAACCAAATCATTTCATTATGAGATAATTTTCAACAAAAAATTCAAGGAAGGAGACAAAGTATTTCTATTTGATTCCCGCTTGAAGTTGATCCCGGGTAAATTTCGTTCCAAATGGTCTGGTCCATTCTTTTTTACTCATGTTTTTCCTTTTGGTGTAATCCAGATTAAAGAACCAAGCAATGGGACACCATTCATAGTCAATGGGCACAGGTTGAAGCTGTTTAGAGAGAATGTTCATTATCCTCTTGGGGAGGAGATCCATCTTCATGAAGGAGAATAAAATTGATGTCAGGTTGTATTTTTCCTTCTCACCTTTTTTTAATGTCTTAGAATTCTTGAATTTCATATTCATATATATTTTTTTTACAAAATGAGGACATTGCATAAAATAAGTGTGGTGGGAGGAACATGCTTGGTAGATTAGGATTTTGTGTTCTTTCATTTCATTTTTTCCTTTGATTTTCTCTCTCTTTCAATTTTTGGTGTGTTATTTTATTTTTCAAACTTTCTATGTTTTATTTAACATTTTGAAAAACATTTGAGCTTACATGATGACCTTTGAAAACCCTATCAATGAGTGAAACCATTGATCCCTTGAATCAGGTTATAAATGAATTCAGAAAAATACACTATTTCAAGTTCCAAAATTTTGAAATAACCTTTGAATTTTGAATTCCAGGCCATGAATGTTGTGTAATATTGAAAACCACTTTCCAGTGAGTATTTTGAACCCATTTTTCATATTATTCAAATTCATCCTACTTCTTGAGTGAACCAAAGAATGCTTGTTTGATTGAACAATAACATGATCTTTTTGTATCAAAACTTGAGGGTTTAGGTGACTGTGATTGAAATGATTGAAGCAATTTGTTTGTGATTGAAATCCCATTTTTCACAATTATCCATTTTATTTTGGCCCACCCGTTACATTTAATCTTTCTTGATCCCTTAGTTTACATGTACTACCTTCTAGATAGCCACATTACAAGACATTTTCCCTTTCCAATTTTCTCTGGAAGTATAAATGCATGATCTAGTTGAACATAATTTTGGGGGAGAGGATTTATGGTGTGCTACTTCATCTGGTGTTGCTTTGGGTAGTTATCTAAACTCTGAAGAGATGTTTTTTCTACTGAATTATGTTTTATTTCTGAGAGTTATGCCTGTCTGGAGATCTCAATTGATAATATATTTACTAATCTGGGGATCTCAATTGAATAGAGTTGTGCCTGTCTGGGGCTCTTAATGGAAGTAATCTGTGCCCAATCTGGACCATTTGAAAAAAATAAGAAGAGAAATGTAACAGTTGTTGATGAAATGTGGATGGAATGAGGTGGAAATATATTTTCAGAGATTTTAAATATGACTTTCAGTGGAGGAGAGTAAGGAGGATTCCCCACATTAGTGAATATTAGATTCATGCATTTTTTTGCATCCAAAATCAGCCAAACCCTCTATATTCGGTATCAGAATATGGACATGTAAAACCCACCCACTATAGCTACAGATCATCCTTGAAAATCCCTTATGATGATCACATTTTTCATGGCTCACATCAGGTGGAGATTTATAAATTTTTCAAGCCTATGATGATTCTTGAATATTTTCATGAGAGAAGATTTGATGGAAATCAATATTTGTGTTGAGAGAAAATTTAATGTGAGGTAATTGTGTTGTGTGAATGAGAGAAGAATTGGACTGAAAATGGATCGAATGAACTTAATTTAAAACTCGAATCATTTTTTTATGAGCCATGATATAATTCTATTCTTGTTGGTTGCTTGGTGAACCTCATTGGTTTGTTTTTTTAATATGCATTGATTTGGTTTTGATGATCACTTGTCCAGGAGACCAAGTTCTATGTGTGGGGGAATTGACAGAGCTAATATTTTCAATATATTTTATCCACATTTCAATGATCTAATCCTCACCAATGTGTCATTACAATTTAAGTTGCATCATTTTTGGAATATTGTTGTATTTTGAGCTAATTTGTGAAAATGAATTATTTCTGGATTTTAAGCAGTTTTTGACTTGTCATAGTATTTGGTGAAATATTTTTAATTACTTATCCAATTTGACTGATTCATTTTTCGTAGGAACCCCTGAAATGTGCTCTTCATATATGTCAATGGAATAAGATCTAAATCGTCCATATATGGGTCCAAATAAATCATTCTTTGGGAAGAGTTTGTAGGTTCGGATCTGTGGAGCCCACCTCAATAAATGGAGCATAACATCGGCTACATATTTACAATGTCATTAATTTCAACTAGGTTTGCAATAGGACTCCAAAGTGCGTATGCATGATTAATTTCAAGGTCAAAATAGATCATTATAGAACACTATGATCGAGTAAAAAAATGTAATTAATTCATAACATTTTCAAAACATCTCTAAAGTGGCTGATATGTTGTGGACCGACAGATAATATATTTCTAAACAACACTATAGAAGGATAAAGTGGTGGATTCGACTGGTAAGGGTTTATAACAAAATCTTTTTTCAGGCGGACATAATCTGGACAGAAGATTTTCTAGCCCTCCTCCATTGTTCTCCCTAGCTCTTCTTCATTTTTAGGGGGGGTGGATTTGTGGAGACAATGATGAATATGGTGTAAAATATTGCTAGAATGGAGATGATGTGGTCTGATAAATTGATGCGAGGCTAAGTACCAAGTGGTTGCGGACAACGACAACCGACGGACACTCCCTTCAGAGTTTTGATCTTCATGTGTAATCTCTATTGCATCTCTTTTGAATTTATATTTCTTGAATTATTGTGGTTGTTTTCATTCTTGAATATATTTTCAAATTGTTTGTTCTGGATTTCTTCCCAATCTATGAACTAAAATAGTTGATTTCACTATTTAAATTTCTTCGGTGAGGTCATGCCATTGAGCATAGTGATTTAGATTAGGTTTGGTTATTAGAAGGTCTTCATGTAATTAGATCACTTCTATAGGAGTGGAAACAATCACATTGAGGTCCTAATATGATATCCTTGCCATATAAGTTGTTTATCCATAGGTATTTGGTTAGGCTTTGATAGATTCATTAGAGATATAATTTTAAACAAGGAATAGGGGAGTGTTCGTGAGGTTAAAGCTTGTCTGTAACCACTGTTTGGATTCTGGTTTCAACCCCATTTTATTTCCTATCAATTTTCTAAATCATTCACCAATTTTCCTTCTCTTTATTTTTTATTTACTTTCTGCTCTTAAGACTTTAATCAAATCCCCAATTTTCCATTTCATGTGAAAACCAACAAACAAAAAAAGTGATGGTTTTGAAACTCAAATTGAAACCTCCTCAAGAGACAATCCAGGGACTTCTATATCACATTGTTTTTTGGGAAAAATTAATTTATTGAGGATTTCATGACAAATTATCATCACCACACATGTCAAGATAAAATGGAGCGTCTACCGGAAAAGTGAAAGTTGATAGAGATTACCACTCGAGAGATGTTATCTGAGCCACCCCAAGAGTCTATCACTATTTCACACCTTACCCATAGGTCTTATGCCGCTATATTAAATATTTATGTAACAAATATATAGTACTATGTTCGTGTAGATTTTTTATATAATAATGAATATACATTCTTGTCATTATTGATACATTGTAAATAGTTTTTAAAGTACAAATATTTTTTTAGTTATTATTTAATTAAGATTACTATTTTATTAAATTAAGGTATTTTTGAATTAAATAATATTTTAATAAAATATAATAATAAATTTTAAATTAATTTTTATTAAAAATAAATAGTCTTATAATCTTATGAATGCAATTGTATTTTTTATTATGGTTTGAAAGCTATTTTTGTTCAAACCCATGAATTTTCGATAAATTTCGGTTATTATTTTAAAAGTGAAAATTAACATATTTAGATAATTATTTAGATAAAATAAATTTTATTTTTGGAATCAGGACGTCGAAATTATCCAATGGTGAATTTTTTAAAATATTCTGAGATAGTCAAATTTTTGGGTAAAAATTAAATACTAATAAAATATATAATGTGTTTTATGACATCATAATGATCCAATAGTGATCTAATAAAATCTTATAAGAATTATGTTCAGCCAATATATGTTTTATAATTAAAATAATGTGATTTTGCCTTTGTTTACCTTATTTTACAAATAATTAGTGGACCCCTCAAGACTTATTAAACACCTTGTCTTTTTAAATTATTTTCCATGGGAGTGTGACTCACCTCCACAAAACAAACCCATTATTTTAAGATGTTCTGACATTTTCCTTATAAAATATTCTTTTCCTATACCCTTTGGCAAAATCCACGGTAAAAACCCATGATCTGATTTGTGGTTTGGATTATTTTAATGTAAGGGGTCCCAAACCTAAATAATAAAGAATTCACTCACCTTACCTATATAAACCCACCAAATCTCCCACTTCCTCCACACTCCAAGACATTGGAGTTCATCCTATCTCTACCCTAATATCTATATAATACTCACAAGTTTCCCCAATCTCCCCAGAAGCCTCTCTCAGGCCTCTCTCAAGCCTTTAGAAGCACACTTCGAAGTAAGGGTTTTTTGTTCCTTTCTCATTTTTATCCAATTTTCATTAAGAAGTTTTGACCTTTTAATTTAAATTAAGAATGTTGGGGTATGTTTTCCTACATCCCGCATACTTCAAAATTTATGTTTGAATGATGGGAGACCCCATTATCTAATTAAATTCCTCCCATGTACACCAGTTACTATGCCGAAATTCGGAAATGAACTTCTCTCTCCTATTTTAAATTCAAGAAATACTTCTGTATCATGAATCTAAATTCTATTAAAATTGTTGGTACATGTATCTATATGACCTCCTTAGTCTCCATTACATGTAAATATGATGAGGAACTCATTTCTCTCTCATAAACCATTTTTTATGAATTCGTATGTCACACTGTTACGCTACTGAAATCGCACCGATTTTCTAAGCCAATGTCATTGTGTAGTGAATACCATGACCATTTCTCCGTCAAGGGTATTCACCATTATGCATATTTAATTATAGATTATAAAGTTTCTTGTATTAATTCCACATTACTTTATCTTTGAATAAATTATTATGTTCTATGAATCCATGTTTTATGATCCATGTGGAACACTTATGCATGAAATGAAATGTGTATGAACGGTGCACCCTTATATCACTCCAATGCATTAGGTAAAGTATAGTATCATGATATGTCATGTGAAATGAGTGTTGACTCAATATAATTCAACTTAAATGAGGTTTTACTCGTGCTTCATGTGAAATGAGGATTTACTCAAGATCTATGTGTAATTATCCTTGGCTCATGCTAATTACATGTTAAGTGTTGTTGCCACATTTCCATGTTATGATTATCATGATTTATCATGTCATTATGTTCATTTACTCTTGTGATAGATTGATCTTCCTTTTGTCTAACATTTATTGTACTACTCATGTATTCTGTGTTTATTCCCTTACTGGGCTTTATAGCTCACCCATTTCTTATGCATGTCCCCAGGTTATCCCATGAAATGCTAAGTACGAGGGAATGAAGTGGTCATGTAAAGGAAGTTTTCAATAAAGATGTTATATTTCATGTTTTATATTGTTATGTAATGATCCTATTCCCAAATGACACTAGACCTCTCGATCTTCTAGGTTCTATCAAGTGAATAGTTTATGTAATAAATCATGTTTACGTTTGTAATAAAAGAAGGGTTGTCATTGTTGGTATCAAAGGATAGGTTTAGTTATTTTTGGGATTAGGATTAGAAAACCCCAGTAAAGCCATAGAGACAAGACTATGTATAATAAAATCATCCTATGTTTTGGTATGTACTAAGTAAGTGGTTTATCAATTAAATATATCCCTGTCTAGATACGAGCAGGTAGAGGCGGCTCTGGCACAAATGTATCCTAGGGGTAAAACCCGAAAACACCGCTTTAATCTAGACTCAAACGGGAACTTGTACACGACAATGAGCCTTACTACACTCTTGGATACGTCACTCCTGGGGGATATGTTTTGATAAATTCACAATATTAGTATGAATCCTTATTAAGGGAATTAAAAAAATTCCCCTAAGAATATATGTTAGAAATTAGATTGTGAAAAGCCTAGATTGAAGACAATATACTTATGAGTTTTGGAAATAAATTTTTTTTGTAATTCATCAACTTTTGGTTTTGGATTACCCTTTATGTGTTACCCGTAACTTTTCTTTTATTCCAGCCAATGGCCGGTAATAGAAGGACTTGGGCTAACGACTGATGTGAAGATCAGTGTGATGATTGTACTAATGAGATGCCTAATCCAATGGAAGAGGGATCAGAAACATTGTCATGCTTTTCTCTCTGATAACTCAATATTTGAATAGAATCACGGGTCAAGAGGAACATTCAAACCCCTTAAGAAAGAACAAGTCACTATCAATGGATTAATGAGACAAAGTCCTCCTACTTTTTGTGGATCATCTGTTCCCACGATAATTGAACAATGGATCATATCCATTGAAAAAGAGAAGGATATTCTGGAAGCTTATTGTATGGAGGGTGAAGCTGATCAATGGTGGAAATTGATCAAAAATACGATTCCTAAGGAGTAGATCGAGGTGTTGGAATGGAAGGATTTCCGGAATCTATTTTTTGATAAATATTTTCCACCCACCCTCCTGCTTCAGATGAAAATTGACTTCCTTTAACTCATACAAAAAGACGAAGAATCTATTGGAGGATACGAGGAAAACTTCACAAGGCTTGCACAATATGCTTCCAGCTTTATTGATACCCCCCAATGAAAGGTTGACCACTTTTTTGTGGGATGAAGCCTAGCCTACAGAATGAATTACCAATCCGTGATTTCGAAAGTTATGAGGAAATTTCTGGATGTGCCCTCAAGGTAGAAATGGAGATCGGGGAATCAAAGGGGTTTCATGGGGATAAGAATCATAAGGTGGACTTAAATTATGGTGGTCCGATGGATAAATCCAACGGTGCTAAGAAGATCCATCACCCCACTTGCCCAATGTATTGAAAAAAGAAACCTAGAAAATGCCAAAAAGGGATGAGGAAATGCTTTATGTGTGGAAGATAAAGGAACCTAGCTGTTAACTGTAAGATAGAAAGACCTGCGACTGCAACAGAGGAGAGGAACACACCATTCGAACCTCAACGTGTTGTTAATTTCTACAAATTCAAAGAAATGGGGCATCTTGCAAACCAGTTCCCTAATCCAAGTGTTTTTGGAGGCAACCAACAACATCCAAGGCAGCAAGGTAGAGCTTTTTCCATCACTTCTGTCGAGGTGAACCCCGACAGTGAATGTTTGATTCAGGTTCTATGCATTCATTTATATCTCAAAAGTTTAGTAGAACAATTCCTGCACCACCACTAGTCGTGGATGTGAAGATGTCGGTGATTATGAAAAATGGGGAAATCATTGCATCCCATGAATATAAGTCCTCCCCTGTTATAATCTATGGATTGAATTTCCCAGAGAACCTCTTCATACTACCTTTGGTAGAATTTGATGCAATTCAGTTCATGGATTGGCTTTCCTTATATAGAGCCAACATAAATTTTCGGGAGAGGGAAATCACACTCTATATGGTGAATCAACCTCTAATTCATTACAATTGTAAGGAAGAAGATTAATCTCCTTTAGATCCATCATCTCATGCATGGATATTACTACCCTATGGGCAGGAATATCTGGCTCAGATGATAGAGTCCAAAAAAGAAACCACCATTGAGGAGATGCCTATTGTGAGGTAATTTGCTGAAGTGTTTCCTGAGGAACTGCCTGGTCTTCCTCCTAAAAGAGACGTTGAATTATCAATTGAACATATATTTGGGGCTCTACCAATATCCAATACTCTATATAGAATGGATAATGTAGAGAATGTAGAGTTGAAGATACAACAACAGGAGAATCTAGATAATGCGTTTATATTCCCAAGTGCTTCACCATAGGGTGCACCATTCCTCTTCGTCCTGAAGATTGATGTGTCAATGAGGATTTGCATAGATTATCGTGAACTTAAAAAAATAACGATAAAGAACAAGTACCATCTTCCATGGATCGATGACTTGTTCGATCAGCTTTTTGTAGCACAAACCATCTCCAAGGTATATTTGAGGTTAGGATACTATCAAGTAAGGGTGAATAAGGAATATGTCACCAAGACTACATTTACCACGAGATACGGGCAAAATGAAGTCATTGTAATGCCTTTCGGACTCACTAATGCTCTTTCAATATTCACAGACATGATGAATATAGTCTTTAAAGATTACCTTGAAAATTTTTTGGTATCCATAATAGATGATATTCTAATATACTCCAAAACCAAGGAGGATCATGAGGAGCATTTAAGAACTGTACTAGAGACTTTGTGCAAGGAGAAGCTCTTTGAAAAGTACAACATGTGTGAGTTATGTTTGAAGGAGGTATCATTAATGAGCCATATCATCACAAGAAATGGGATATCTATGTATCCCTCCAAAACAGATGCAATTGAGGGATGGCCGAGACTTACCTCGGTAACAGAAATCCATAGCTTCTTGGGGTTAGATGGATATTATCGATGATTTGTGAGAAATTTCTCATAATTGACCAACCCTCTTACCAAGCTAACTGGAAAGGGAGCAACTTTTTCTTGGAGTGATGAATGATAAGAAAGATTCAATGAGTTGAAAAGGATGCTTATCACTGCACCTGTGTTCACTTTACCCACAAGTGGGGAAATTTTTGTGGTATTCAGTGATGCTTCGAAAAAGTGCTTAGGCTGTGTGCTGATCTAGAATGATAAAGTGATATCCTATGCCACAAGGATGTTGAAAATCCATGAGCGAAACTATCCAATCCATGATCTAGAGTTTTCAGTGGTGATCATTGCCTTAAAAATATGGTGTCATTATCTCTATGCGGAGAGAGGTGAGATATATACAAAACTCAAGAGTCATAAATATACATTCAAATAGAAAGAGCTTAATATGTGCTAGAGAATATGGATAGGGCTCATCAAGGATTATGACTGTTCAATACATTACCACCCTGGGAAAGAGAATATGGTGGAAGATACCCTAAGTAGAAAGGACACAACGATTCTATTAATGATGAGAATTGAGAAGGATCCAATCTACTTAGAATTGATGAAGATGGAAATGGGAATCATAAAGAAGGGAACATCATCAATCCTTTCACAGAAAATTGCTCAACCGTCTCTTTTTGAAAGGTTAAAGAATGATCAAAAGGATGATGTGGGAATTCTGGAAAAAGTGGAAGCTATCGAAAAAGGGAAATCATCGGAGTTTAATGTTAACGACGATGGAATTGTGATATTTTGGAAAAGACTATGTGTTCTATCAAGTCCGGTGATAAAGAAGGAACTTTTGGATGATGCACACAGTTCAAATTTCACTATTCACTGAAGGAGCAAAAAGATGTATCGAGATCTCCGAGAAAACTTTTGGTGGGATAATATGAAAAAGGAGATCGCTGAATATACATCAATGTGCCTGGTATTCCAGCATGTGAAGCCAGAGAGGCAGAAGTCTAAGGGGATGATGCAACCATTTCCCATACCAGAATGGAAATGGGAGAATATCACCATGGAAATTGTCACCGGACATCTAAGGACTTCCAAAGGCAACAATGAAATCTTTGTTGTTGTTGATCGTCATACAAAGACTTCACACTTCATTGCTATTCTGGATGATTTCTCATTGGATAAAATAGGACAGATATATATCAGGGAAGTGGTAAGGCTGCATGGAGAGCCACTATCTATTGTGTCTGACCAAGATCCAAGATTCACCTCTAATTTTTGGAAGAGTCTTCAACATGCTCTAAAGACTGAACTGAACATCAGTACGACCTATCATCCTCAAACTGATGGACAATCCGAGCAGACAATACAAACACTGGAGGACATGTTGAGAGCGTGCTCAATGGACTTTAAAGGAGTATGGGATCAACATCTTCCTCTGGTTGAGTTCTCTTATAATAACAGTTTCCACTCAAGAATCCAAATGGAACCTTATGAAGACTTGTATGGGAAAAGGTTCCGAACACTGGAATATTGGGAAGAGGTTGGTGAATGTAAGATTGTAGGACCAGAAATGGTCGAGGAAATATAGGAGAAGGTTAAAACCATTCAACAGCATATCAAGGCATCCCAGAGTCGACAGAAGAGTTATACAGATAATTGTCAATGAGACCTTGAGTTTAAAGTTGGAGACATGGTTTATCTACGCATATCTCCGTGGACGATGGTCATGAGGATTGGAATGAAATTGAATTTAATTCCAAGGTACATAGTCCCCTTCGAGATTCTTGATCGTGTAGGGGCTGTGGCCTATCTACTATCACTTCCACCAATAATGGCTGAAGTACATGATGTCTTTCACATATCCCTCTTAAGGATATACATACCGGACCCTTTACATGTACTCTCTTCTGAGGTGGTACAGTTGGAGAATGATATTTCTGATGAGGAGCAACTAGTGATGATCTTAGATTGTAGAGAAAAAGTTCTACAAAATAAGACAATTTCCCTCATCGTGGTGTTGTGGAAAAACCACATGTTGGAAGAAGTGACTTGGGAATCGGAGGAAATGTTGAATTTGAGTTACCCACCTCTGTTTTAGTATGGGAAAAGGAAATTTTGAGCGAGAAATTTCATAAAGGGGGAATATTTTAACGACCCAATGTTTCATTAATGGAAATTCATCTTGATCTAGTTAAATGCCTCTTTATGTAAAACATTTATATAAAATGTCAACTTTTTTAGTTTAATGTTATGAGATGTCATCGTTACTTTTATAGTTGTTGATCATTGTTCACATGATTAGTATAAATATAACTCGTTAACGAACCCAATTTACTCAGACAACGGAAGTGATGGCCTAATCCAGTAGAATTGCTCCATACAAAGCCCATTTGTCGGAGCTTGGAAAAGAGGTGGCATCCTTGGGCTTCTCTCTTGACCAAGCCCAATCCAAGATTCATCATGTCAAGCTCGAACAGACCGTCTTAGGGAAAAGTGGATGTTGATAGAGATTACCACTCGAGCGATGATATCTGAGCCACCCCCAGAGTCAGTCAATGTCGCACACCTTACCCTTTGGTCTTATGCAGCTATTTTAAGGGGTTATGTAACAAATCTCTAGCACTATGTTAATGAAGATTATTTTTGTATATAATAATGAATATACTTTCTTGTCATTATTGAGACATTTTAAATAGTTTTTAAAGTACAAATAGTGTTTTAATTATTATTTAATTAAGAATTCTATTTTATTAAATTAAGGGATTTTTGAATTAAATAATATTTTAATAAAATATTATTATTATTAAATTATTTTTAAAAAAAAATAAAGAATCTTATAATCTTATCAATGAAATTTTAATTTTTATTATGGTTTGAAAGCTATTTTTGTAAAAACCCATGAATTTTTTATAAATGTCAGTTTTTATTTTATCAGTGAAAATTAACATATTTAGAAAATTATTTAGATAAAATAAATGTTATTTATGGAATCAGGATGTCGAAATTATCCAACCGTGAATTTTTCCGAATTTTCTGAGATAGTCAAATTTTTGGGTAAAAATTAAATACCGAATAAATATATAATGTGTTTTATGACATCATAATGACCCAATAGTGATGTAATAAAATACTATAAGCTTTATGTTCGGCCAATATTTGTTTTAAATATAAAATAATGTGATTTTGGGTTTGTTTGAATTATTTTAAAAATCATTAATGGACCCCTCAAGACTTATTAAACACCTTGTCTTTTTAAATTATTTTCCATGGGAGTGTGACTCACCTCCACATAAGCAACCCCATTATTTTAAGAAGTTCATACTTTGGAATTATAAAATATTATTTTCCTCTCCCATTTTCCAAAAACCATGGACATAACCATGATCTAATTTTTGGTTTGGATTAGTTTATTATAAGGGGTCACAAACCTAAATAATGATGAATTTAGTCACCTTTCCTAAATAAACCCACCCAAGCTCCCAATTACTCCTCACTCCAAGACTTTGGAGTTCTTCCAACCTCTTCCCTACTCTATCTATAATTATCCCAAGCTGCCCCAAGCTCCCAAGAATCCTCTCTCAAGCCTCTCTCAAGCCTTTGGATGCACACTTCCAAGTAAGGGTTTTTCCTTCCTTTCTCATTTTTGTCCAATTTTCATTGAGTTGGTTTTCCCTTTTAATTTCAATTATAAATTTTGGGGTATGGCCTCACACCTCCCTCATACCTCTCTATTTATGTGTGAATGTTGGAATAACCCTTTCTATCTCATTAAATTCCTCTCATGTACACCTGTTACTATGCTGAAATTCTGAATGGAACTTCTCTCGCATGTTTTACATTCAAGAAATACTTTTGTGTCATGAATCTAAATTTAATTACAATTCTTTGGAAATGTATCTATATGACCTCCTGACTGTCCATTACATGTAATTATAATGGGTAACCCCTTTCTCTCTCATCAACCATTTTTTATGAATTCTTATGTCACACTGTTACGCTGCCGAAGTCACACCGATTTTCTTAGACAATGTCATTGTGCAGTGAATACCATGTGCATTCTTCCATCAAGGGTATTCAGCTTTATGCAAATTTACTTATTAATTATAAAGTTCCATGTATGAAATCCACATTCCTTAATAATGGAATAAATTATTATGTTTTTAAAATCCATGTTTTATGATCCATGTCGCACACTTATGCATGAAATTGAAATGTTTAAGAAGGGTGCGCCATTATAGCGCTCCAATGCATTGGGTAAAGTATAGTATCATGATACATCATGCGCAATGAGTTTTGAATCATTCTAATTCAAGTGAAATGAGGGTTTACTCATGCTTCATTGCAATGATTATTTACTCATGCTCTATGTTCAATGAGCCTTGGCTCGTGCTAATTCAATGTTAAGTGTTGTTGTCACATTTCCATGTTATGATTATCATGATTTATCATGTCTTTATGGTCATGTTTCTCTTGTGATATATTGATATGCCTATTATCTATCATGTATTGTAATCCTCATGTATTCAGCGTTTATTCCCTTACTGGGATTTATAGCTCAGCTTTTTCTTATGAATGTCCGCAGGTTATCCCATGCAATGCTATATACGAGGGAATATAGTGGTCATGTAAAGGAATTTTTCAATAAAGATGTTGTATTTCATGTTTTAAGTTGTTATGTAATGATCCTAATCCCCAATGACACTAGAAATCTCGATCTTCCATGTTGAATCAAGTGAATAGTTTATGTAAAATATCATGTTTAAGTTTGTAATAAAAGCAGGGTTGTCATAAGAATGACGAACAACGTCTTTGAGCTTCGACCAAGCCAAAAGGGAAGAATCCGACTGTGAAGAAAGCTGAAGTCGTCTCGACAGCATCACCAACGAATTCTCATCCGCCAACGACGAGTACCCTCTTCCTATTTCAACGTTGAGGGAACGTTTCCGCCTTCCCGCGACTCTGACGTCGACTATAGACAAGCGTGGTATTGTAATATTTATTGGTTTTATTCTCGTTCTATGTCGTTTTCATTCTTGATTGTTAACAGCCAATTATTCTCACCATAAATGCAGAGAGTTCAGGCCAACATCACATGGCCCAACACTCCATTAGTTTCTATGTGGTGTACTTCGATGGGGAAAAGAGGCGACATCGACGAAGATGGCAAACAAAGGCCAAACTACCAGTGAACTCCGCGAACCACACCTCTGACAATGAGGTGCCCGACACGCACCCCGGTGCACTACCCGGCCTGCCTAGTGCCCCCTGGGGTGCTGCCTGGCTTGCCCGGGGCCCCCTCGGTGCGCTGCCCAGCCTGACTGGCGCCCCCCGTCACTTTGCACCGCCGGCCCGGTACCCCCCGGTGTGTTGCCCCACCGGCCCGGCGGCCCCCCAGCGCGCTACCCAGCCAGCCCCACGCAACCCCGGAGTGCTTCCCAGCCCGCCCGGTGCCCGTGGATCTTTTCCATGCTAGCAGGGCACCCCAGTGTGCTGCACAATCTGCCTGACTCCCTAGCGTGCTGCCTCAGTGCACAGCCCGCATCCCTGTAGACCTACCCGGCCCCAACCAGCAGCCTGCCCAGTGCCATCGCGGCCTGCTGCATCCTGATCGGTGCACCTATGGACTGCCCGGCACCCAGCCATCATGACCGCTCACCACACGGGTAGCCCCTGGCCTCCCGACCAATGGACTTCCGAGCCGACCCAATGCATCCCCCATGGTGTCGCTGGCCGAACCGTCTCGGTCACCTGGGCCGAGTCACTGAGCTTCCTACGTGGTGACTATCGGGCCAAACTGTCCTCACGGTACACATGGTCGGGCCCAACAGACAGGTTCAAAACCAAGCAGGGTAACCCACCCAAAGGGCCAGGTCACACCTAGTGAGTCTGATCGGGTCGACCCAGACTGGGTCGACCCAGAATGGGTTGGGCCGAGTCGGTCCGACCGGGTCGAACCATACCCAATCCCACTAATGAACCTTTGCATACTTTATCCATATCATTGGCACCAGACTTTTGTTTGATGAACTATCAGTGCTGCTGGTAATCTCTATGAGAAATGATCCCTTTGAGTATACCCCATGGGAGTTCGTGGTATAGTTGATATAGGGTCGGGTTGGTTCTTATACGAATCCAACTAGCCACCAGGACTAAAAGGCTAATAACTCATAGACCGGGCGTCCGATTGACAGTCTTATGTTGCGTTGAGATCCCTATGACGAGGTAGTACATTGATATAAATCCACTTGAGATTTCGTGACACTTGGATTATCGAACAGTAGCTCATGGAGTGGAACCTCCCAGAGACGATAAGGCAGAGTGCGGAGACCTTGTAGTTGTAGACCTGATGACTGCTTGACCGATTCGACTCAGAGTGATTCGACTAGCCCAATGGACGGAGCGACATGTTTGGCGGAAGAACCATGGAGGACGGATCTCCTGGTCTGGCAGAACACCTGCGGTACTTGACATGAGGAGTACCTCTGACAACTATTAGGGGGAGCACCCAGTTTTGTGGCAGACCCACAGTGGATAGAGCGCCATGTTCGGCAGTAGACCTGCAGTACTCGATATGAGGAGTAACTCAGTAGTCTATGTTTAGTGAGTAGCGCCACAGAGTCGTGATAGGGCTACTGCACTTGACCGAGGAGGAGTTCTCCAGCTGTTGTGGTTTCATTAATGAAAATATTGGTTTGAGCGAGACAATGATCCTTGTGTTTTCCTCATGATTGGGATGGGTTACATGATAACCTAGGTATATGTAAGGGAATATACATAATTATTGGTTATCCATTGAGTTTATACTTTTTGGATTATCCTTGGGGGATTTTTTGAGACCTTGAGGGTCTCAGGGTCCCTAATGAGTGTCGTTATACTCACCCATGCAAGGGATACACCCGTACCTCATAGTGTTGGATGCAGACGACATACAGTGCTGGCTGAGGCAGAGTGTACAAGGAATGGTTGGTACCCGGAGGTGGAATTCACGACGAGTCGGTACCCAAAGATACCGACAGACGTGGATCACTGAGGAGGCTATCTGTACCTACCCTTCAGGAAGGATCTGTGGTGGATGATCCAGTAGCTTATAGACACATTCCAACTGTTTGACTTTTTAGATGTATATGTTTCTCTTTTACTTGTACTATTTAGTTGGGCATGTATTTTCGGCCACAATACTTTTCATCTCTATTTTTGTATATTGTTTCTACTTAGTGTTTTTTCTTCCAGTTGTATACTCTGTTTGTGTCTGTAACTTTTATAAATGCAATTCCTTAACACCTTAGAGATTTACTCCTTTGGTGGTAGTATCTTGCCCCTGGCCTATGGAAGGCTGGCTTGGGGAATCACGACATGGGTCCAGAGGACCGGTCGTGACATGTGAAACCAAATTTTAATCAAGGATAAATTTTATGATATTTCCAATAAATTAATTCAGAATGAAAATGAATTTTTGTTCAATGATATTTAGCAAAAATCATATTTTTTTGATGACCAAATAAATTTAATAAATAATAAAAATAAATAAATAAATCATTTAGGAATAGAAATATAAAATGTCCACTGAACCCACTCATATGAAGTAAATAATTACTAATTAAATGAATATCAATCCATTGTTATTCGAATTATCATATTGTATAAAAAAAGTTATCATCTGGGAAAATTGAATATTTTTGATATATATATTGAATATGATTATTATAATTAATAATTAAATAGAATATTTAAATTATAAATTAAACAAACATTGTTGTAAATATACTAGATGAATAAAATGAATAGATTACATTGAATGAAATCACTATGGGTGAATATCTTTTTTAGGGATTTGAAAAATTCATATTGATACTTGAATCAATTGTGTGTATATTTTAATATAAAAACAGACAAAAAAGAAGAAATTGAATAATGATTTTTTTTCGTACGAGTAATCTAGTAGAACAACAATCAATATATAACTATAAGTCTAGCCATTTCCCATTAACAATATGAACATGAATGACAGAAATTTCTATGAGTATAATGTATAATTGAATCAATAAATATTATATGCCTCATAAAATAATTTAGGAGTAGTTTAAAAATTGTATTTCAACCATGTCCATTTTTTTACATTTTTCACATTCATATGTCATCAAAAAGGATGATTAAATTACTATTATCACATTATTTATCATTAATTAAGATAATAACTATATTCAATATTTTCCTATAAGACTCATTATTAGAATCTATCTGATAACAGTATAAGGTAACCGTGAATTTTAAATTGGTTTTCTTATAACCGATAAGAAAATAAAGATTAATTAATTTTTGAAATTTGTTACAGGACAACATACATTAAATATGTTTTGTTTTCAGAAATTAATAAATAATATCATAGTAGTAAAATAGTAGAATAAGAATAAAAAATAGTTTCATAAATAAATATTACCATCCTATATTCGAGTAATTTTAACATTACAATTTGAAATTTTAACATTAATATATATGTATGAAATTAACTAAACCTAATTAAAAAAATAAAATAATCAACAAATTTAAATATTATAGTAATCATCTAATGAATAGTATTTCATAGAGTGTAATCATTATGATATAATAAAAATGACGAATTTCACATAAAATATCAATATAAATATAAGATAAATTATATAAATTCTTATTATATTGTCTATTATTGTTGAATTTATTGTCATTTATATTTTAAATTATTTCAAACAGAAATCATATATTATTATATAAATATTATAATATATATTTTTTAATTTAAAATTATCATTACATTGACTTTTAAATTCTAAATAAAATTCTATGTATCACCATCCAAAATTAATAAATTAAAAATTTTAATTCGCATTTTAAAAATATTTAATATTTGGCATACACTTTCATTATGGATAACTAAATTAATCCCATTCCCAGTTTTAATATACTATTTTTTAAATAAAATTAATTTTTTTATAATATAATATTATTCATATAATATTTATCAAATGATCATTGTCTTGATAATATTATATCAAACTTCATCATGTATGGTGAATAACATTAAATGTTTCATATATTTTTTGTAAAACAAACACTGAACATTTAAGTTACACAAATTATAAATATGTATAATGTGTTTTGATTTAATGTTAAACTAAATAACATTTAATGAAAAAAATGTTTAATAATTATCAATAAAAGATATTATCGAACACTATATTGCGTTATTTGAAAATTTTAAAATAATTAATATTATAATTTCGTTATAATTAAATGTATATTATATTTTTTAAATAATGTGTTTTTGAATGATACTTATGTTGATGTAATAACAAACATATTACAATGTATGTTGTGATGCCAAATATAAAAAAATATATTATGATTCAATAGTTTAACACTAAAAAATATATTAAACATAATATATTGATAATATTGGAATCACATTGATTCCCCACAAATATATAGTTATAATATCTATTATATCTCAATTGATATTCTACATAGTAATTCCATATAAAAAATTGTTATAATCCATTTTAATTTTGTAAAAAACCAAAAAAAAATTGATTTTGTTGATAATATATCATTTAAATAAAATGTAATGTTTAATTTCAAATTGAAATATTTTTGTTGTTGTTGATAGATGATCATATTGTATTTTATATATTTCATTTACAAAAATATAAATATGTTAATATTAAAAAGATAATCGAAAAATAGAAAAGTAATATATAATATTATATGAAATATTATGATATTGGGAATCGTCAATAGTTAACACAAAATATATGGTAATGGGTTAATGGGTTGTTTTAATAAATGGATATAATTAGGTACTGTTGGGGGGATATAATATGACAATCGAGGTGGTGGAGTTGGATTTATAAACTATGAATGTTGTTGCATGTCTATAAACATCAATTTTTTTAATTCACAAGTACTATATTATATTTACTCCATTATATCATGAAAATTTTCTTCTATTAAATATGTATATCCAACATATATAAAATCATTCTATTATTCACTAAAATGAAATAAATATCTACAAAAATACACATACCATGTATACACATACATGACCATGTTTCTGTGGGATTCCAAATGTAGTAGAAAAATATGTTCCAAGACCCCATGTATTAAAATCCTCATTATTATCATATACATAATAAAATCTTGTATATATTATTTGAAACATTAATTATTGAGTCACATTACATAATAATTTTAATTAATATAAATACCATAATAAACACGAATGTATTTTAACTACATCAATCAACTCAAGTTTTGAGATACTGTCCAATTTTTCATTTTTGATACAACCTCAAATTTTTAATACAATATGGGGGATTATTGCCCACATTTTATAGAGCATTATGATAAATATTTTTTTTATAAAATTTTTCTGTAATAAAATAATCTTTTAATATCCTATCACAATATATTATAATGAATGATGTTATATTTTTTAACATGATATCCTGATGATATCTCCTTAGATTATGGAATTAAATGATAAGTAGATCATCAAAAATTTCCTTAATATAAAATAAATCCATATGATGACATTTGAAATACAAAACAATCATCATATTGTCAACATATTGAAAACAATATCCTTATGTCCAATTCATGAAAATTAAATATATCACATATATTTTTCTTTTAAACATAATAAATGGATCATATAGAACTGTTGATTTAAATCCATTAATCTTCTATTATTAATATATATATATATCTTCTTCTATCCTCCCTTCATTCAAAAAAGTCACATGTAATATAATAATTAATGTAAAAAACTATATTTTAAAAAAAAATCGCGATGAATATGATAACATTTAATGATAACATTAAATTAATTCCATGTAATCAATATATACTTTTTATAATAGTTAACATACACAAAATAATTTACAATCTTATTATTGAGCATCATTTGTAATAATTGTCTTCATTTTAATTAATTTTTGACTTATAGAAATATATGTTTCCTATAAATAAAAAGATATTTTCTCGTATTAGCTAAAATAAGATAATATAGTTAATATATTAATATTTTCGCATTTGTAAAAAATATTGGACATTTTTAACACTATGGATTTAGATAGATCTAGTGTAGATATTTGAGGAGGTTTGTCTATAGATATTTTTTTATGGTCCTAAATTTAAGCTCATGGTTACTCAAATTATATATATAGAATTATCCCAAACATAATATTTTAAAAAAATAGAATGTTAAAATAAAATTTATCAATTTATGAATTTAAATATTTAATATATTATAAGGGATTCCAAAAAAAATAAAATTATATAAAAACATATTTATTCATATTTGTTATGTAGTTAAAAAATTTATAACAAAAATAAAAATAGATGAAATGAAATAACATAGTAATGTAAATTAAATAAATGATTATATATAATGATATTTTATTTTAAATTTTCTTATAAAATTCTAAATTTTACTAATGAAATAATAAAATTTTAAAAAACCAAAATTAAGAAAATTATTTAGAGTAGGTAAAAAAATGTTAAGTATGATACTAAAAATAATCCTTATATAATTAATTTTTATTTAATAATGTAAAAAATATTCAAAATATATATGATATATATATATGTGTGCGTAAAAGAATAAAAATAAAAAGTTAAAATTATGCTAAATCAAACTGTTATAGAATATATTATATAATTTAAAATTTATAAAGAACTAGAATAATAAAAAGAAACAATTTTTAAAACTTTATATTGTTTTTTACATATAATAAAATATAATGTATCAGAAAATATATGTAATTTAAAATGGAAATGAAGAATTAAATATATGTAATATGTAATATGTGGACATTAATAATGGATTGTTTTCCCATATTCATTACTCGTGATCCATCAGTATTGGAAATCCCATGGGTATGACATGGTCCTTCATATTCGGCAATATTCATTAAATGGTAGTAAAAATCATTAATATATTATCATCACAATAAACTATGTCATTTTAAAAATATGTATTTTCATTATAAATTGATAAACTACTTAACATTTTCTGGATCATGAACATTTTTAATTCATTATGTATTTTACGTAATAACATTTTTTTGTGCTTAAAATATTATTGAGATTAAAAAGTAATATTCTAAACAAATAATAGATTACAAAAATATTATTAATAACACTTTTTCTCTAAAATATAATACTCATATTTTAATGTTATTGACCTGCCAAGTCACTTTAATGATTTTGGAATATGAACATGATAATGAGATCTTGTTTTTTTTCTTTAGTAATCCAAAATTTCATTTCATCTCTAAATCAAAAAAAACATACTATTATGAACATCACATACATTGAACACATATTGGTTATGAAAATATATATCCATTAATTTCATAATACAAAAATGTTATCAACTTTAATAGTGGTACACCTATATACGATTGGAATGTTTTTATTTCAAATATTCATACAACGAATAATCTCCCTAAACAATTATACTATTATTATATTTTACTTATTCAAAATCTATATACAATTATTCAACTTCTTAAATTATTTTGAAACATTCATATACAATTTTATAAAATGATGAGGATAATCCATAAAATTAAATATGTGTAAACATATCCTTTCAATTTTTTCATTATTCATAAGAATTACTTTATCCCATTGATCCCATTTAACCCATAACTATCGTGTTCATGGAATTATATCATATAACATATGTTCCCTAATAAAAAAATAGATTATACAAAACTAAAAATCCCCATAGAATTGAATTTCACAATTATAGAGTATTTGTTTTGATATGATTTCATAATATTTCCCATAAATACGATTAACTTAATTTATAAATTAAACATCCATTATTTATATCATTGTCTGAAACTAATTATTTATAACATGAGATCAAACATTAAATGGACCAAAATATAAATAAAATATGGAAAAAAATTTATTTTTTAAAAATTAAAAAACTACACAATTATTTAAATTATTAAATCAATTTATATTAATATATTTTTAAAAAATGATTTGAATGAATAAAAAAATATCTTGATATTTATATTAACATTATTTTAAAATATTCTATTCAATAAAACATAGAGTATTTCTTCAACATAAATTAAAAATCATATAATTTCTTGTATATAACAAAAACAATATTTTAGTGACATTATTTCTTTTACCTTTTATTTGTAAACATATATAAAATTGATACCACATAGAAATAAAATAATATATTTTTTATTAAGTATGAAAATCCATATGATTGTATATTCATCTTATATTAAGAGTTGTAAATAACTCAACACATATTCCAAATGACAGTAATTTCCACATTGCATTCAGTTGATATTTAATATTTCCATTAATATATGTGAATGTTATAATAAAAATATCATATATAATATTATCAATATAAATGAAACTAATTATCTGTTTGAAATAATTTTATCTACAATATGTATGCTCAATACTGAATGATTATTTCTTCCAAAAACTTATATCCTCACTTAATGTTTCTATATATTTGACTGAATATTCCATCTATTTGGTATAACTGCTAAAACAATATTGGCGTTGAATGTATATAGAGTAATATAATATTAAAATATAACACTAAATTATTTTTTGAATATATGAATGGTGTTATAGGTGTAAAACATAAATGACGGGAAATGTATTATAATTTTCTCCCATGATATAACTGATAATATTAACTCCATTAATTATAAATTATATAAAAAAAATTTCCATTAAAATTGTATTAAAAATGATTTCCAAATTTTCAGGTGTTATTTAATGTGAACATAATAATTTAAGGTAGTTTATAATTTTAAATTTTACAATAATAATACTCTATTAAACCTGCCAGACATTGTTTTGTAATCATCAATTAATTTTGAAAAGAAAACATCATTGTAATTTCTAAGAATTATTAATATGTAAATAATTAAACTAAAATTGTAACATTTTCATTTCATAAAACATTAAAGATATTTATTTTAAAATATTAAAAATTTAATATTAATTTTTTATACTAAGAAATTCTATTTATAATAATTCCTTATTTAAAAATTCCATGAATTTTATTTCTATCTATATTTAAAAACATTCGAAACTATTGATCAATTTTCATCCATGTTGGAAAATCAATATCATGGTGTAATTTTCAATAATATATTTTCTCATTTTTATGCCAAAACACATATTATAATATTTTTAATTTAGAAATTAATGTTTTAAATATGTAATAATATAATGATATGAAATATAAATTCTATGTGTCATTGAAACTAATAAATGGAACTTTTATTTTTCTACCTATGTAAATTATTATGTCTCTCATTTATGACACTATGATAGTACTAAATATTATTTTATATGTAAAAAATAATTATTTGGTTAAGAATTTTCATATTTTTATTACAAACACATAATACATTAAAATTCATTGAAATTTTATTTGAATATAGAATATTTTTTTTTCATGAATAATGTCGTTAATCAATTATAAAAACATAACAACAGAATTTTCAAAATTTAAAAATTCCAATTTAGGTTATCCAATAAAATAATAGTTAATAAAACTATAGTTTGGTGAAATATTTATAAATTTTCATTCCATCATCACTATATCTACAAGAAATTATTTATATATTACAAATTACATATTCATTAATATCAAAAAACATTTTTGTAATTTGATTAGATTTATCATCTATAAAATCATAATAATGGATAGATATTTAGTTATGACACGATTTATAATTCCATTTCGAATTGATGTAATTATAATTTAAACAATGAAAAAATAAATGATGATTTATTTCAATTATTTTCATCTAATTTTCATTTAAAACATCACACATTGGTCGAAAAAAGGTCATGTTTCAGATCATTTATTTTCTAAAATATAAAAAAATTCTTAGCAACTGTTATCATATTTTACATTTATTTAATGTTAATTAATATTACACTGAAACATTATTATATATATATAACATCATGATTAATTAATATTAAAATTTATTAAGAACATTAATTTCAATTTCACTTTATTTTTATAATAATATAATATAAAATATTTCATAAATATTATTAACTATTACAATAACCACATTATGAACCCACATGTGTTAGTAAATATATTAAATTTTCATTGATAAAATTACTAATATCATATAGGGCATATAAATTTATACATGTTTGATATCAAAATATACAAATGATACACAATTTTTCAAGAAATGCATTATCAAACTCAACATGATGTTATATTTACTATATAGTTTCAAATAGTTAATAGATAAATCTAAATACATATATCATGATATATAATCTATAAATATTTAATGAGTATATGACCATTAATTTTTTATAAATTATTTTAATTGTATCGATATTATCCCCTTTTAACCAATAATAATTTTTAGAAATTATGCTTTTTGAAAAATACCCTATTTACCAACAAATGTGATAATAATTATTTTTATATAATTGATCATTTATAAAATTAAATTATAAATACACTTACACCTCACTATTACTAAAATGGATATTTATAATTTTGATAGTTTTTATTATTTATAAATTCATATTTCTGTGGTAAAATGTAAAAAATAAATTCTTCGACTATACTGACCATGTCAATTAATAATAAAAATTCATCCTATAAGAATATATTTTCATTTCATATAAATATGGAAAACTAAATTATCATATTGTTTTATTAATATATATTGGTCACACTCTATAACATTTCTTCATGCTACAAACCAGATCCGGTCGCCATCAAAACTGATGCCCAACCCAGTCCATGGCCATTCCTGAGTAGAATCATTGATCCCCACATGCTTCCACAAGTTCCATGGTATCATAAAAAATTAACTGGAAATGATTTACCCAAATTTAGATTAAATAAAAAACCAGAAAACTATAAAAAATAATAATAATTTTTATCCAAGAAAATTTTTAAAAAACTCAGAACAGAAGTACATGGTATTAGACAAAGAAATAGATTGATAAAACACAAAAGTAGCAGCAAAAAAATACTGAAGGACCACCTCATAGAAGTGTTTCATCATCTCTATGTCATCATAAAAACACCACACCATGAATATATTCTAACAACCAAAACCAATGGCACTAAAATCATTGTGCATACATATGACAAAGACTACCATGCATGCCTACACCTTGGGTATAAGTACGGTTTGAGCCTAAACATAATAGGATTACAACAAAAATATTCCATGTGATAAACATTATAATATATAAATATTGGAAGTATTAATAAAAAATAATAGTTAACAACAATTTTCCAAATAATGAAACTTTAAATGAACTTTTTTTCATGGGGTCTATTTTACTTAATTAAATCTTTTAAATAATATGAATAAGATGCATAGTTTTCCATCCAAACACATTATTTTCCAACATCGATTATTATATAATCAATTATCACTAGTCCTTGATGATTTCGTAGGCACTAGCTTGTTATGAGCCACTGGTACTTCGTATCTCGGTGGAAGTTAAGCATAATAAATATTTTTTCTCATGAATGTGCCACGAATAAGGAACATACCCATTAAAAAGTGTTTCCTAAAATCATCATACAATGTTATTTAGTGTTATCATCATCAATCATGATATATGAAATAGGGTCAAAAACAATCTGAATCACTAACATTATAATACATGTCCACCGACTAAGATGCCAGGGTTTCCCACTTTGTGCTTTATCAAGTTCCAAATCTCATAAAATACCATTTTAGCAAGAAAATACAATTTCCAAAATACACACATAGAAAACACCCCACAATCATTTCACATAAAACTCAATTCACATTCAATATCATTTTGACATCAAAATCAAACAAAACAGCCAATAAACATGTTTTACAGACATCATACAATTTAATAAAATATATAATCAATTCATAAAAAATTATGGAATCATTTGATATTACCTATTATCATTTTATCTTTAAAAAACATTTAGAAAACATACTCCAATCAAAACAGCATATAAAGATCCTTTAATCTTGTTTTATAAATCAATAAACCTTTTACAATATTCATAAAACCCATCTATGTAGAATAAAAATGTTTTCCCTATAAAACCCTTCCAAAAACCATCACTTTTTCCTAGAGGAACACATAATCCGTACCCAACCAGATTTGGAAACCCAAGACACATTTAATAAACAATTTTCTTAAGTTCTAAAATTACCCTAACAGATAAATCCAGAGTTACAGAAGGAAAATAACCATTTCAAGAAAATATGAAAATCTAAAAAAAAATGGTTTACCAATTCCACTAGAGAAAGATTTGTCACCTTGAAAAAAATATGAGGAATATGATAAATAATTAAATAAATCAATAAAATATTACATAGAACAAATACACATGGAATCACCTAAATTTTCTATAAAAACCTCAAAATAATTGTGTGAAACATCCACTGCAGCACCGCCACAAAAAAGGGAGATAAATCAAACCTAAATCTACAAAATTTGTCCAAGAAACACAAAATAAATATCTAGGTATGAAACCCTCATTGATGGAATTTTTAACATCATGAAGTTAGAGAGAACCCATAAAGAAATATAAGGAATAATAGAGTAATTCTCTTACTTGATAAACATTGAATGAATAGACCCAAATAAACCAATTGATGAATCTCCAAGCTTCCAGAATTGGAATTTGAGTTTGAATAAAGCTAAGGTGGTCGAGTGTAGACTATAATGGTTGAAATGAGAGTGAAATTAATGAATTTTTAATGAAAAAAATCCACTTTTCAAATATGAAAAATTTCAGAATCCTTGAGGGAATTCACCCTAATACAAGATGAAGACGAGCTCCAAAGGAGGAAATTGGGACATGGTGGAGTTCTAGAGTAGGGAGTTGGTGTGAGGTGGAATGATAGAAAAAGTTAATAATGAATTAGAATTAATTGAAATTATTTATTTATATAAATATATAAATGGGCTCATAGGTTGTCCTAATGCATGACTAAATAACCAAAATCCACCCAGAGTATGACTTCCAATGGGGTCCAAATGGATATAGTGGTTTGAAGAGGTCAAGAGGGGGGAAGTTGGAAGTGGAATGGGGGAAAATGATGAAATAAAATATTTTTATAAAAGAAATAATTTTTTTTATAAATTTTGAAATTGAATCGTGGTTTGTCCAAAATCAAGAGAAACCACCCAAATAAACATACCCCACAAAAGTTTCAACTAGGCATGTCACAAAATCAATTTCATGCCACCACATTCTTTCTCCTTCCCAAAAACAAATGAAAAGGGAAAATTCTATCCAATCCATGCAAGAATAATGAAAACATTTAAGAACACCTTGTGACATAGAATCAAATCTATGAACAGCTAGAAACAATGAGAAAAATAATAACGAAAATAATATTCAAAAAAAGCACGGAGTTGATGAGCCAGGTATTACATTTCTCCCCATCATTTAGACTTCTACCCCTATATTTTCATATCAATGGATGATTCAAAAACAATACCCAACTGATAGTCTATGATGTACTCCCTTTCCTTGTTCATCCACCCCCCAAATCCCAAAACACTTCTAGTTGATCAATCAAAGGATGTGATACTGTCACCAACAAAAATTAACCCCACATACCTAACATGATCAAACATAATCAGACCGCATCCAGTAGGGAATTCACCAATCAACTATTTACCAATGGAAGAAATTTGTCGTTAGATACCTCTGAACAAGACTACCTACCACCATTCCAACACATAGAACACAACTGAATTACTGAAACGAGGAGACCCGATTGGACTGCACAAACTAAGGGCCAACTTAATTTCTCAAGACTGAACTATGACACCCATAATGGGAGACTGAATGTACTCCCCACCATAATAGATAGACTAAAATTATTCATATTACAAAAGAAACTATATGAGACACATGGTGGGTGTCCCCACCATAAAAACAATACGTCTTTACCAACTACCCGTATCTGAAATGAAGAACACCCCACAAGATCCAATCCCTACTATAGGGGGGTGGTCATTAAATGAAACTCTGAACCAGAAAAGGAACCCCACTATTGACCACTTCAATGGGAATCTCAATCATTAACTGAGACCCTTCTAGCAATGAGTTAAAAAAATCCATTTAATGGTTCTGATAAATCTATATTTTCTCTCGAAAGAAAACACAACACACCAAGACACCCCCGTAGAAGATCCTTCTAAGTGACATGGTCATTACTAAGAGTAGATACTTTGGTAGAGTTCCATGTAGCATGAAATTGGCACAAGATATCATAACAACCTCATACGATAATATATTTTCTCCCTTATTTCCCAACATGAACTCTCAACTCTATGAGACTAATGAATGTAAAAAACATCATTTAAGACATAATTTTACTCTGAAGACACTATATTTTTTCACATTGCATGCTCGATTTACCATTATACTTGTCCAATAAGAATCTTAGACAGAACGATGTTAGACATCACCATTTAAAATTTGAGAAACTATATAAACATATGGAAAAATGTGTATTTCAACATTCCAGAACCACTCCCTTTCCAAAAATTGATTTACATAACTAGGAATAAGAGGTATATGAAACTCTATAACATAAGAATAGTATTAGTAAATTGATCCAATAGAGGTCCTATAAATATTTAATCAACCATTGATTCACTACAATTATACATTAATTTTA
Source organism: Viscum album (assembly GCA_963277665.1). Lineage (NCBI taxonomy): Eukaryota > Viridiplantae > Streptophyta > Magnoliopsida > Santalales > Viscaceae > Viscum > Viscum album. The sequence goes on along the minus strand of OY728152.1, from coordinate 1,317,282,064 downwards.
TATCGGGGAATCCCCTCGCAAACCTGAAAATACAAGGACCTAACCAAGAAGGTCCTTCTGTACAAACGTATAAAAAACCAGGACATAACACATGACTTAATAAAACGAATGGGCTTCCTATGACATTTCCCATAATGGTCTACCAATAAATACATCAACCTAATATACCAAAAAAAAATATAACCCAAATCATCAATCATACAAGAGAGTTCCTCGATCTAAATACACCCCACCATAACATTCCCAAAAACACATAAGACACACCCGCAATACCAGAATTGAAGAAATCAAAGCTTCCTTTAAAATTATATATTTGATAATAAATTGGTTTATGGTTGGATCCTAAAACAATGATACCCCTTGGGACTCACACATTCATGTTTTTATACCATACTGATCACCCTCCTCATATCTATACAGGAATTCATTATATTTTTTCCTTAATCATCCATATTACCATGTAAATCCATGAATTTGGCCAGTCACAGAAATTGCAACAGCTAAAACAAACATTCTGTCCAATTTTCAAAACCAATAGATTAAACCAATGCTTCCTTTTCCTAAAACCACTTACCACAAAATAATACCCAAATTATATTATTACAATACATTTTAGAAAAACAAAAAACATTAATTAAAACACATTTTCATATTATACACAATAATCCAAAACATCTCATCCCCTTATAGAACACGTAGGGTTTTATGAAAAACACTATTTCATCAACAAACATTAATTTTGATAAACATTTATCCACATTTCAAATAAATTCCCCAAAATTCATGAATCATTTCTCATGCCCACCAATTAAAAAATCCAAATACTTCTTTAGAATCCACAAATATATTTCAAAATAATTCATTCCATTCAAATAAATTTTAAACAACTCAGAACACACAATTTGAAATAGATTTTCCAAACCCTCTTTAACATAATTCATACATTCAAAAGAGGTGAAAACACAACATTTAATCATTAAAAACCATTCATTTTATTTAACATTTACACTTTCTAAAATTAAACTGTTTAAAACTACCTAGAAAATGATTTTAATAAAATTTACACTTATTAGAATCGTGTCAAACATTTTGTCATTGAATCTAGGTTTAAAAAATAACAATTTTAAAAGGCATAAGACAATGAAATGGGAAATTAGTATGGGTGGGTGGCATAGAAATATTGTAGGTGTCCATAGTCCTATAACCACACCATCATGGAGATTGTTATAGGGAAACATCTTTGACTCCACAAGGCATTACTGGCCATGTGATCTCACTGGCACCGTTAACTAAACTCAATTTTCATTTCCCCTATCATCGACGAACAATAAAAAAATTAACTCACAGAAAACCCAAATTTCCCTAGATAAATAATCTTGTCAAAATGATTCAAAGCCCAGAACACTACTCATAATCATAATTTAAATTCCTTAAAATCATATATTTGATCTTCCTAGACTCTATAAAAAAAGAACATTACCCAAAATGTGTGAGCATTCTCGGATACCATTTTGTCACAAAACAGATCTGGTTTCCATCAAAACCAACACCCGACCCAGCACGTGTTATAAAATTTGTCACATTACCAATCCCCATGGACAGGAAGAAGTTCTTGTGTATTATAAAAAATGTGTTTGGGAATGATTTACAATAATTTGTATGAATTAAACAACCAAAAACAATAAATAAAAGGAATCTGACATTTCATCAAAATAAGTTTAAAATAAAATTGAAAAGTGAAATACCTGAATTATAAATATTCTCAATCGAGAAACAAATCCAAATTTTCTGCAAAAATATATCAATGTCCACTTCATGGAAATGATCCATCATTGGCATGACTTCTCCACTACATCACAATAAGAATTGAAGAAAATAACCCAAACCACCAGCCCTAATAGATTTGTCGATACCTATTGCAAATATTAACATGTATACATACACCCAAGGGTATATATAGGGTCTGAGCCGAATCCTAATATCATTCCACCCAATTGATTCCACATGATAAACATTATAATATAAAATTCATATATGTTATCATAAATAAAATGTAGAAAAACTTTTCTAAATGATGAAACATTTAATGAAAATAGTTTTCAAGGGGGTTATTTTAATGAATGAATACATTTAAAAAAAATTTAAAATCTTCAAAATTTTCTAGTCCAACACACACTTTACAAATGCTGATTTACATATTGACAATGAGAACTAGTCATGGGAACACCCCTTGGAACTAGTTAGCTATGAGCCACTGAAACCTCATATCTTGTTGAAACATAACGATAATAAAAATAAGTTCACGTGCATGATCCACTAGTATTGAACATAACCATAAAACAGTGGTCCCTAATCACCATCAAAATATTTTTTTTTGTGTTTTCATCATCAAACATGATACATCAAATAGGGATGATGCCACTCCAGATTACTTGCGTACTTGTACACATCCACCAACATATATACTGAGATTTACCAATTTTTTTTTTAAAATCATGATCCACATCTCGTGAAATATAATTTTCATATGAAAAGTTTATTTCTAAAAGACACACACACCAAACATCTCACATACATGTCTCATAACACTTCATTCATATTCAAATTAATTTTGACATCATACTCACATAAAACAACCAATAAACTTGTTTTACACTCTATATACAATTAAGTTAAACATTTCAAAAATTCTTATAAAGTTTTCCTAACATATAATATCACCAATTATATTTTATCTTTCAAAAACCCATTTTAATTCTATTAAAAATCTTAATCAGTTCATAAACATACTTTTCACACATTTTATAACTCAATAAACCATTTTCAATTTTAAAAAAACATCTAAGAATTATAATAATAGTTTGAATATAATATCTCTTGAAAACAACTTTTAAGGCCAAAATCGATATAATACCCTGCCACAACATATTTGGAATCCCAATCAACATTTAATAAATAATTTTCATATGTTTTAAAACTATTCCAAGAGATTCCACAAGAGTTACAGATGAAAAACACAACATTTGATGAAAAAAATGCAACATTAAAATGAAACACTCATCCAATTCCAAAAAAAATAGATTCCAAAAAACAAAAAACATATATTAAACATGATAAATAGGTAAATTAATCAATATTACTCAACATATAAATCATAAAAATGTAATCACCAACCTTTTGTGTCGAAACCACCCAATTCATTTTGTGAAACATCAACTGCCCCACCACCGCACCACAAGGGAGTGAAAATAAATTTAAATCCACAATATTGTACTAGAAAATATATAATGAATCATTATAAATGAAAACATATTTTCTAGACATTTGGAACATCAAGAATTAGGGGAAACCCCTTAAGGAAATGGGAAGAACTAGAGTGGAATTCACTTACTTATGAAACATTGAATAAATAACCACTAATACACTAATATGTGAATATCCAAGCCACTAAACATAGAAGTGAGGTTTGAATAAGGATTCACAAGATAATTGGGAATTAAATTGGAGGATAAGTGTAATAAATGAACGATTAAAAAATGAAACAAATTTCCAATGAAAGTCTAGACGATTTGAGAATCATTTAGGAAATTTACCACAATCCACAGTGTAGATTATATCCAAATAGTGAATATGGGAAATGGGGGGGGGGTCATCTAGAGATTATAGTCTTTAGTGAGAGGTGAAATTATAGGAAAATGTTAAAAATTGAATAAGATATAAAATAGATAAATCATTTCCTTAAATATGGAAATGGGCTCTAAGGTTGGCCCAATTCCTTAACAAATCACAAAAGTCCACCATGATTATGAGTTACTAAGGGGTACAAATATATATATTTGTTTGAATAGGTCAGTGGTGGCCATGTGGGAAGTGGAATGGGTAAAAAATGTTGAAAATTAAGGAGTTATAAAAGAAAAATTATTTTAATAAATTAGGAAATGGGAAAATTGTTTGGCCCAAAACATGACAAAACCACCCCAATAAACATACCCCACAAAAGGTTCCACTATGAATGTCACAAATCCAATATCAAGTCTCCTCATACATATACCATCCCATTAAAAAGGAAAGGTAAAATACCATCCATAACATCAATGATTAGTGGTATAGTTCAAGAACACCCAAGACACTAAATCTAATACTAGAACACCCAGAAACCAAGATAAACCTCAAAACCGAAATATAATTATAAAAAAAGAATGGATTTAATATAAATATGGGACACCTCAAGAGAAACTTTCTTCCATTAGATATTATTTATTCCATTTTATTTTTAGGGATATTTTGATTCAAAAAAAGATGGTTTTTAATTTTCACAACATCTTGTAAATCACACATATTTTATATGAATATATAAATTTTCCAAATTTTCAATACTAGAATTGTCAAAATTTTCCTTAACACTAACTCTGTTCATTCAATAAAATGAATGGTCTCTTTAAAAGAACAATGAAAAAATTTAAAATATAATTTTTGTAGTGTTGAGAAAAATTGTTATGGGTGGATGGTACATCATTACGAATGATATATGGAATACATCATGTAATTAAAAGTGAGACGAATAAAATACCAATTAGAATAGAAAATGTCAAATACATTACGATTTTTCAAAGGGTGTTATGATCTTTTGTCTTAGTCTTAAATTCATACTAATTATAATGACTCAAAAATATGGATAAAATTTCCAAAAAAAACATTATATACCATTATTAATTAAAATATCTTCTATAAAAATTATTAAAAGAAAATTAATTAATTTAGGCACATTGATAATAGTATTTATGGTCTATACATTTACAATTTTTCTCTTGATGATTAGTAGGACAATAACTAACCATACACAATAATAATCATGAGATTTTTGAGTATGACTTATCTATTCATATAATGATTCATACAACCCCATTTTATTAAATGATATAAAAATATCATTACATGTAAAATTGAAAAAATTTAAATAATTTTCCCACATACCTAAAAATAAATTTGATAATACCCTCAAAATTTATTGAATTATTTAAATTATCATTTCATAATGTCAACTTGTTATATCATGTTAGTTGTTTATCATATAAATATCATTATCATGATCATTTTGAAGACTATTACAAAATTTCATTGAAAATATGTTCTCATGATAATGTATAGTTGAATATTATATTACATGTGGTAATATTAGAGCATAAATTATATTTCATGAGAGTAATATAAAATGTTAATATTTTCCTATACATTTCAATATTTGTGATTTGGTATAGTGATCTATAATAACCACTACTATATCATTATTTCTATGAGTTTTTTGTAGTCATTCGTAAAAACAATTATTATGGTATCACATTTACATATTAATATTTATAGATTTTAATCATAACAACTAGAAATTATCTATCAGATTAGATTTGATGACAAACCAAACATCTCCACACAGAATCATAAAATTCCACCTTTATAATATACCAAAAAATCAATTCCCAAAATCCAAATACATTTTGGTAATAAAAATGATTATAGGGGAATTGGATATAATAGAATCACCAAAAAATTCCCATTTGGTAATGTATATATGGGAAACATTTTCACTAACCAATCATCAATATTTCACATTCACAAATGATGTATTACTATTTAACATAAATTACAATTGTAAATTTCCAATGAAAATTCTATTTTCTTATTTTCATATTTTTATAATTTATAATAAATATGAATTATCATTTATTTTAAAATTTAAGGACGTATTTATGTAATTTATTATTTTTATATTCATATTTATTGATCTCATGGAAAATATATCCTTCTCAATCATAATTATCATCGCAACTCATTGATATTGTTTCCTCAATAGATCATCTATGATGATTTCTATCATTAGGTTGTAGTGTATTTTTCAATATTAATCATTTAGTAGGATTATTCATCATGTTTTAATCATATTGATATCATTTTATGAATTGTTTCAATTTATTCTCTTATCTCTAATTGTCAATCACACATTTTTCACTAAAACAATAGTATCCCCAAATCATCAATTAAATGATTTTAGAATCCCAATCATGATCAGGGTTCAGATAATTTATGTCAAGAGTCTTTAAATACACTTATTAAAATATAAAAAAAATATTTTTTTTTCCAAAGGACAAAACTAGTACCCTCCATTGGCGCATCACTATATACCACTAATCCATCATTTCTCAACTCTTGTGTCATGATTAGTTCAATTGAAAATATATTCATAAATTATTTTAATAAAAATTTATCAATACAATTTAGAATTAAACACAACCCAATAACATGTATATTTAATAACTAGGTAATCCATATGAGAAAAATTCTAATTTATTTAGAGATTAATTACTATAATAACCTTGAAACTATATACATCATTTATCTTTATTGGTGTAAGTAATTTCTTGACTACCCTTTTCCCCCCAAGATAAATATAGATTCTATACATGATGATATTATGTCTATGAAATCAATATTCCTAAGTTAAAATTTTTTAGTCACCATATTTTCTATATAACCTTTTTCATATAAGATTATTATGAATGAACATTAAGTTATTTTAATAGTCTGCATAGATCACTGAATCCAACATGATATAAAAAATTGACAATACCAATAAAATTAAATACATAATCCTTGAATGTAGTTTTTAATAGACTTGTAGATTTTTAAGGCGAGTTAGTAAATATAAATTAGACTACATTAAAAATATAATTTTCATACCTCATTTAAAAATATTTTTTTCTGAAAATATTTATTATTAACATGAAATTGATAATTCAAATTATGAATTTAAGTGTCTCAAATATAATGTCCACCATTTATTTCATTTATTAATTCAATAATGAGTTCTATTTGATTAATTTTAAATATCATATTAGAATTTATTTTCTATTAATATAAGAGAGACCTCATCGATCAGTATTTATTATTATCGAAGTGAACATGGGATCCTCAAAGGGAAACACTGGGGAATATTATCCCTTATTATAAAATATTTCTATATATTTTAACAACTTTACTGCATCCAAATAGTTAATTCTATTATTATACATCGATATTGATTTTGAATTTGATATTAAATAAATGGAAATCATGACTTCATGATCATTAAGATGTCTATCGAATTAATATTTAAGTACATATATATATTCTAATGGAATATTTATCCCTACAACAAAAGGATTAAATTTCTATAAATATTAGTTTTCCATCTACCTCATGATTTAAATAAAAAAATACCTACTTGGGGTGGATTTTGGCAGGACTTGGATGATAAGGGTTCTACATTACAAAGAATGAAATCCATATAATCATCATGAATCATCATTTCATGATAATTGAAATAATTTTTTTAATATTATTTTTAATTATATTTCAATAAATATATTAAATATATCAACAATACATATGACAATAAGGTAAGTAAATTAATCATGTTTATATGAAATAGTAAAAACTATCAGATGCATATATTTTTGAGTGAGATTTCATTAATGTGTTCATAATAAAAAACACAATTATATTTGTTTTATTGGATTTATATAATTTTAATTCAATAATAGAAGATATAAAATATTTTACTGATACTAACTAATTTGTTTTCAAAATTTTAGTCCACGGTTCAAGTATTTATCTCCTTATATTTTACAATATCCTCCTTAGTTGTACCAATTCCATAATCTTCTCATTCACCCCTTAGACTCTTATTAGGTAATTCGTCATGATTCATGGGGTTTTTCAGTGAATCATAAAACATTTCATTAAATATTAGTTATTAAAAAACATTTATTTTTTTCATTCCATTTCATTAATTTATCTTGGACACTTAATTCCACACATACATAAATCTATTATTCCCATTAAATAATTTCTAGTACTTTTATCGCACAATATTCACTTCACGGAAATTAATTCATCTTTACTTAATTTTTTATGTTTTATCATTTTCATGGTGTTCATCTGATATATAGTAATCACGAATCGAAATGAAAATATAAGGTCTAAAAATTTTATTCAGTATTTTGAAGTCATGTAGTAATAATTATTCATTTGATGAATAAGTTTGAGATAGTCGGTACAATTAGAATCATTGATTACTCATGTCATAGATATGGTTAAATTTATTTTTGTTATTAAATATATAAAATGTATCAAACCTATACAGTTTTGTAATGGTATCCTCATACTATAAAAAATATATTATTCCCTCTTCGTTAATATATTTTATATTATATCAATTTCATTTTTCTTTCTAGGAGGGAAAAATTGTTGAATAATTTTTTAAAATCCATCCTTTATGTGTGTTATTTTAATTTCAGTCTATAGTATTTAAGAACAATGAAAACCATTTATCAAAAAATATATTGAATAATATTTCCCCATTTCAAGAATTTAATTTTAATTTCATTTTGATGCTAGAAATATAATTCCAATGGTGTTAATTCTTTTTTCGTCTATAATAATATTATTTTTCCTACAAATTGTTTGGGATTTCCATCTAATGAATCAGGAAAACATATGAGAATTATGCTATTTAATATTATATTTCCCCATATAAGATGGTTTTTTTGTTATCACATTTTTAAGTTACCAAAATATAGAAATTATTTGATCATTTCCAATACTATTTATTTTTTCTTTCTCAATAAGTACATATCTACATTATCCATGAGTATTTGTTTTATAATTTTAAGTAGGATTAATTTTAAAAAATGGAATATAATGTATTATCTAATGAAATTATGAATATTTAATAATTATATATTATTATATATCATGTTTAATAGATAACATAAATTGAATAAATATTCATTTTTTAATATATGAATCATAAACACTATAACTTTGGAGGTATAATGTAATAAAAAAAATTAAAATCCATAATAATGATTTATAGTGTAAATGTTAATTATCCTTGTAATGTTCTACGTGTGATTAAAAAATCAGTAAAATATTTATCATTTTCAGGTAACTTATGATGATTGATTTAATTTCAAATGCATTCTTTTTAGATCTATTTACACTATTTAAAACTATTCCATAACATCCACACAATATAGTATCTAGATGTTGATATCATTCAAGTAAAACATCATAACATATTCCATAAAAATTAATGACGATATTTTTACATATATATCCTCAATTTTAACATAATATTACATTCGAAAATAAATTCATTCCTAAATTTAGTTTCTATTGTTTCAATTAAATATGATATTATATCAAATATAAATACCCCAAGAATATTACCACATGTAGACGGATAATATATATATATATATATATATATATGAATGTATTTAGGGGTTTTAATCATGAAGGAATATCCAATTTATCAGTGTTATAGTGTCATAATGATAGATTATTAAAATATTAAAATTTGAAATAAATTATAATGAACATAATTTAATAACATCAACATCCATAAACTCATTCATATAATTATAATTAACATCCATTGAAATGAAAAAATAATAATGGTATCCCAAAATTATCAATAAGGTATATGGACAAAGGAATTTCTCTTTAATAAATAAATAATAATCAATATATAATGGTAAATAATAGAAATAATATTCCATATAAATTGGAACATCACTATAAAAATTAAATAATGAATAATAAATATGAAATGATTCCTAACTGATGACACATTCTATATAATAAATAACATGAGAAAATCTTAATACCTTAGTAATTTATTTTCAAATATTTTATTTAATAACAAATACATAATTATACCTGGAACATTTTCCAAATAACAGATATAATGATCATTGACATCATGATATCATTAATGTAAACAGAGAATGAAAATATAATTTAACTCTATTTGTGGAAACATTTAACATTTATAACTAAATTTTCTCATTTTAACTATAAATAATCATAATGTCGTATAATTTTGTGTCCCATATATCATTTCTTGTCTAGTACATTCCTCATATATCGAATAATAAATTGAATTCATGAATAATATTTCATGTCTATAAATAAATATATTAGGTAGTGACTATTGAATTTTCAATATTTTTATAGTTACTAAAATTAATTTCAATGTAGATAAAATTTGTAAAAATAGTTTATGATTTCTGAAATTATCATATCCATTATACTATTAAAATGATATTTAAGTAAAAATTAATCTATAATAAAAAATATATCAAAATAATTTTATTTCTTCATGTTATAGATATGTGTCATGAAATTAATCACTAGATGATATGTATCTATCAGTTTAATAGAAATATAGGTATTAACAAATAAAATTATATACTTAATAAGTATAAATTTAATATAAAGGAAATATTTATATAATATTTCATCAATTACTTTTATATGATACATTGTTGATAACATTTCGAAGAATTTTTATGTGATGTTTTTTTTGGGTTGGGATGGTTGTTATCCCCATATATGAAAAAACATTACTTTTAATATTTTAATATGAATGTTGAAATCATTCCTTTCAAAAGACTATGTATTGTATCTTATATATCGGTTTTTAAATATGTAGCTGACATAAAATTTCATTAATAAATCATTAGTGTGAATTAAAGGTAAATTTTAAATGAATTTTTCAATGCACTACCATGATATAAAAATATATCCAATTAAATGAGAAATTATAGTATTTAGTCTAAAACATTTATTTGTTAAATCATAGAAACTTTGTGAGGAATTTTTTTATGAATGTATGGAAACAAATTAATTATTTATTTTTAAGTAAAATTATTGGATACTATGAAGGATAAATGAAAATATTTCATCAATAAATATAAAAATACTTCATGAGTAAAGTGATATTGTATGTTAATTTCCTATATATATTTATAAAAATTTAATGTTAACACCATGGAATAATATAAATGATTTTAAAAAATAATAATCATTTTTTTGAAATATTCACATTAAATACATTAAATGATAATTATATACAGCATATAATTTTTAATATTATGATAATAGAAAATAAATCTCATTGTGGTTTTAATTGAGATATATCCCATTTCCAACTTCTTATATTAATTCTATTATTATTTAACATAATATAAAATGGTTTTTATTACTTTTAATATATAAAAAAGAATAATGTTCATATTTATTATATTATGAACAATCATCAAATAAAATCATACCACAAATGAATTATAAATATTTAATTAGAACCATTTTTCTAATTGTAAAATTCCTCACTTTTTGATGAATGTTTTTTAAAGAATGTTCTTGTTCATTGAAATAGTATAAAAAATCACCATATCCCTAATTATATAAATTTTATAACTTTCACAATAATCCATATATCCCTTTTCAGATCTATTATATAATATAGATGTTTAAAGGTAAATTTATTTCTTCAAACAAATAAAAGGTCATATATATATATATGAGAAATGGTATAAATCCATATATAGATTAATGTGTAAGGAAGTGGTTGAAATATGAATTTAAAAAAATTTATTTCATGTAATTTTTATTATATATATTAATAATATATATTTTTTGGATATCTCTATGAGTAAATTATAAATAATTATATATCATCATGAGGATATTGTAATCCATACTGACGATCAGTGTATATATTTCACATTTGATTGAGAGGTAGATGAATGAATATTTTTACATAATCATATTATTGTAATAGTTTATGTGTGAATATTTTGTTATTATAGTTTATTTGGTAATATTAAATTATAATGGATAATCATTATATAAAATGAACAATCATACTGATAAAATTGATCTTATCTAAGAGGGAAAATTTCATTATCTTTAATTAAGGATTGAATGATTGATGTTTTTTAGTAATGTACCAATATAACAGTGATTTGAATGTTAGAAAAAATTTTAAGATGGGGTTTTTTATATTAATTTTATTGTATTTGTGAAAAAACAGAGGTGATGGATTTCATTTTTTACAACCAAGGCCTGAATTCCATTGAAAGGTGACTCAGGACCATTCTGTTACATGGCTTCAAAAAAATATCCCCAAATGCCAGAGGATTCTAAATAGTAGTGTGGACTTACTTTTGACAGTGGGGATAATATTACCACATCACAAGAGTGTATAAAAATGATAATACAATAACATTCAAGTAGTGTAATAAGTAAAAACATTCATAAGAAAAATAAATCATGTAATAGATAAAATATCAATATGGAATCTCAAATAAAATGATGATACACATTTTCTGTCTATGAATGAAGTGATAAATGATCAATAGAAAATAGTATAACAAATGTATCAAAAAAACTAATAGGAAATTTTTTATTTCTGAATAGGATTGTGATCCTCAACCTTGACTCATTCACCTCTACCACAATCATGGAACAAATAAATCGTGGAACTATTAGTTATTTTCCATATCTATTTCTACATAATAAATTATGTTAAGGCACACAATATAATCTATAACATGGAGTGAGAATAAATAAATGTAGGTAATCACCCAATGTTTTATAAAATCCATAATGTGCATTATTTCTAGGATGAGGTGTTCAATTAAAGCATTTAATATGGGTATTTATGTAATTATATCCATGGATTAAAAGCATAAGTAAAACTATAAAAAATTCTCAATATGATCCCTGCCAAATAAGTGAGAGCAATTATTAAAAGGGGAGAAAAATAAACTAATGTAAAGAACATAAACTCATCGTATAAATATAAGACTATATTATCAACAGTACTATATTACTTCATGAAATATACGAGTTCTCACAAATGATATATTAAACATAGGATTTCATATATCTCACAATATTATTGTATAACAAACATTTCAGTCCCCGAAGGGACATATCAAACGTGTTGAAGACCAAAATGTCCTCATCATGTCCAAATAGAATCTCAATCTTTGTTAGGAACTAGTTGGAGTTCCAGAAACATGTCATACCGAACAAGAAATATGTGAGTGAACGATAGCTAGATCTAAGTGGTAGAAATGTTAGATGAATCCCACAAAATGAAGACCCATGGTGCATAATGAATTCATGAAAACCAGTACCATGTATTGATCAAATGATACAACCCATTTAATCTATGAAATTAACATTTCATATATTTTATCTTTTCATACAATATGATTCTTCTGCTCATATAACTATTTCACATTCAATTCCATCTCATAAGTGTAGAAACTCATGTATCCTAATTAAAATTTAATTAGAGTGAATGATAATTTCATATGATTGGTCAAGACCCCTATATAACCATAACACATGTGTTTACCTATTCATTTCCACATTTGAAAAATAAACCATTATGAAATTCAATCTCTACATATCCATTTAAAAAACTCACACACTATGGGGGGGAAATATACCTTATATTTGAGTAAAAATAAATTAATTTACGATTAATATTCATAATTATTGGAAAGAATGGTAACACACCCATTTCCTTGTTTGAACATGGAAAAAAAATTTAATTTCATAAGTCACACCCCATGGATTTCTATAATTCAGACAATGACCACTAACGCACAAAAAAAGATACTAGGGGGAAGTCAATCAAGTAAGACTACATAAAATTATTGAATTAAAATAAATAATGATTATTCTCAAGAAATATATGAGGATTCACAAAGGAAGGTATACTAATAATGAAAAAAATTATGGATATTTTATATACCGCTTACCATATCATAGTAGTTTAGTGCTCATTTAGTATATGTTCTTGATTTGACTTTGATTGGGAACAAAATTTAGGAATGAACTAATAAACTACAAATATGCGAAATTACCATGCATATAAATATCACAAATGATATAAAAAAGAATAAAAATGGATAAAAGTTATTTGAATACTCACTGATTCATATCTGATGTGTTGTTGCATGATCGAATCAGAATCTCATTGAGTAAAAGCAAAAAATACATGTATTACTGCCCGAAAGGTCTAATTTTTTTTTTTCTATTGGGTCCAATAATTAAAACCATAAAGGGATTATAATAATGTTTTATTTAATTTTATAATATTAACCTTACATAAATATAAGGTTTTGTGTGGTTTAGACGCATGAATATCTATAGGCTAGGGGTACACACATATTTACATCATGCAATTTGACGAACTCTATTGAAACCAAGGAAATACACACTAAAAAACTCTCATTTTTTCAAATGGTTGTTCATCCAAAATTTCATATATTTTCATAACCATGATTCCCTTACTAACTCTCCTCCAAAATCAATCATGATTTGGTGGGTCATATGGCATGCCACACATGGTTTACACTAAACATGATCTAGCTTTAAATCACTCAATTACATAGGATCCATGCTCTGAACAACACCCAAAAATTCCTACTCATCCTTGACCTCAAATTTCATTCACATTAGGTCATTATTACACATTTAAACTGAAAATGTATGGATCCTTACCTCATATGACCACTGAACATCATACAATTTATAATTAAGATAGAGTGGAATTTTTGTAAATACCTTATTATTTTTAATAACAAAAACTAACTCACAACTTATATACCAATATAATTGATAAATAATGGTTTGAATGCATCATATTATCAATTAAAATTCATTAAAATTATAGTAACATATAAAAAAATTCTCCGAAAGGTTATTCATTATTACTATTTAATTTTTCAACATATGAAAATATTTTTAACCTATGTTATTTATCCATTAATCCAAAAATAAAATGAGACATATTATATAAATTTTCACCATAAATGATAAAATTAAATTATAATTTATTAAAACAATTCATTGTGTGTGGAGAATTATTTTCATGTAAGGAACATGTAAAGTGAAATACCACATTTTTACAGTAAATATGATAATTAATCGTTAAAATTATTTGTATTCATTATTTAAAATAATTATGATGAAATTATTATATATTTTCATTTATCATTGTTTAATATATGGAATATAAGTAATAATATTCAATAATATTATATTGATGAATAATATTTATAAATACTCTTACAATTGGTGTTAAAAATTAGTATTTTTTGAACTAAAACTTTCAAGCATAAAATGATCCTATCTTAATTATATTATTCACAAATAATATTATATTGATTTATTTTAATATACTTAAATCAATAATATATTTATTTCTATTAAATAAATCATCATTAAATATTATTTCAATTAATTAAAATCTATATATATTGTGTCATTAGAAAAAAAAATTTATGAAAAAACTTTTTTTATTTAAAATTACCCTTTTTACCTATAAATGATCATCTTAATTTATATAATTTTCATTTTCATTAATTTGTTAATTATATGTATTACTAAAAATTATTATATTATCAACATTTCATATTTGATTTTGATATTATTTTTATTCATTATTTTTATTTCAAAAGAATAATTTTAAATAACCAATTTAGGAGTATTTTTACAAATTATTTAAAAGACAATATTCAACCAATAAATTTTATATTTTACATTCATGAAATATTAAACGGTTAATTTTATTAATATTTTATTAATATATAATTTGTATTCTATAATTGATGCTTGAGTCTCTCATTAATAGAACTTATTTGAATAATAAAATATCAGAGTAAACAAATGCAATTAATAACCATTTAAAAAATATCAAAATTCTATAGAAATAGGAAAATTTAATTTAATGGTATGAAGAAAAGTTAAAATCATTATATTAATTTTTTCATATATATTTATATATATGTGTGTGTGTTTAATTCCAATTAAATACTAAAATATCATAATATGAATCACTAAATGAAATAAATTAATAAAAATGATTTGAAAATATTGCATAGAGAGAAAACAATTTATGGATGAAGATAGATAACTTTGGATAATGAAATTAAATTTCAATATAAAGAGAATTAAATCCACTAGATCGAATAATTCATTTTTATTTTAATTGCTCGTAACCCTCTGGTCCATTAAATTTTCAATATATAGTCTTTAGGGTGTTTTGGGATGCAATGGTAACTCATTTAAAGAGTTTGTCAATATTCCAATTTTTCAATTAGTGGGTTGCATTGGAGAATCAATTTCAATTGGTTGGGCATCAGAAGCTCAGGTATCTGTAGGTCAGGCGTTGTTAGGTTTGGGTTCGGTATGTCGGGCATCAGTAGTTTGGGAATCGGTATGTCATGCCTTGGTAGGTCAGTTGTCAGTAGGTTGAGTGATGGGAAGATGAGCTTTAGTGACTTGCATAAGTAATTCAAGCATTAGTGGGTCACATTGGTGAAACTCTATCAATGAGTTGCATCGATTAATCCTCAATTTTTGAGTCATTTCAATCTATTTCAAGATTTTCCAGTCTCGCCCCTCTAACATTTTATTTGAGGTATATCGAGTTTACAACCTTATTTGACCATTTAAGAAGAAGTTTAAAAGGTTATAAATTATATATTTAATATAATAATCCCCCAGAGACATCAAAATATCCTTGAATCATGGTCTTGGCCGTGATCCATTGTTAATGGAACTTGGAACTATTCGCTTCCATTAATATTGGATCTTGATTTTCTCTAATTATAAGATCAACTAATCCTTAAACACTTTCTTTTTCTCTGGTTACACCCAGAGCCAATACTCCCAATGGAGTCATGTGTTTTGTTTTGTCCTTTATATCTTAGTTTCTCATGGGTTCCTTCCTACTTTTCATGCACCCCCAGCTTTTGGATTTAATAAGAGTTTCAAATCATCTATTCCCAGAGGTATGGATCCATTTGTCTATCTTTTTTGGCGTATCATGTAGGGTGTGTAAGCATATGACCCACTGTGAATACATTAGAATCCCATTTTTTAAATAATTAGTTCTTGATTTAATATTACATGTTTCAAAGACAATCATACATGTAACTAAATTTAGACTTTTTATTTTACTAATAAATGACGTGCAAGGATACTACGACAATGATCATTTGATTTATCTTTTATCTTTGATTTATATTTTAGGTTGTATGAATTATGATAATAACAAGTTTTGGTGGTCTTTGCTTTCACACAGGTAATTCATTACACATTTCATAAATCCCATATTGATCTCGGGAATTATGAAATTGATTAACCACATGTACCAATTTAAATAAATGGTAACCTTGGGATCAAACATGTTCTATTATAACCCATGATTTATCAATGTGTAATTAAAAAATGATGCTGTTAAATATGAATATCCATCTCTTATTTGGGTGTGAATGTGTATTATGTGTTGATCTTTTTTTCTTATGATTTGAATGTGTAGTGTGGAAATGATGTTTATAGAACAACAGTGTGTGGTGATGGTTTAAGGGTGTAACAGAATCTTAGGTATATTGATAGATTGATTTAGGAAGGATGTGTAGTGGATGGGTAGTGGGGATGTAGTGATGGGTTGTGCTATGTTTATGTTACTTGGTGTTGTGTCGTTCAAGAAATGGGGTTGCATATGGTTATGATGAGGTGTGTTTCAGAGTTTATTTGTACATTTGGTGTTTTCTTGTTTAGAGAATTTACAAGTATGTATGACATAGAAGAAATATAATGACAGTGGTTGGCTATGGTGATAAGTGGGGATGAAGTGTGATCTGAGTTGTTTTATCAATGTTTTCATCCTCTATTTGACATTAATGTAAGGCTAGTTTTGTGTTGTGGTAGTTAGTTTCACTGGTATGAATGGAAAATAGTTAATGGCTACATAATTTTGAAATGATTGTTTGTCACGCGGATAGCATTTATCAACATTAGAAGTAACCATTATGCATTTTGATACATGCATTTATAGGTAACATCAAGGTGAAAATGTTATGGGGTAGTTTTATTCTTGATAACCCACATGTTTTTTTGAGTGATTGGTACCTATATATACATAGGGGTACTTCCTTGTGATTTCTATATGCACCCCACCCAAAATGATGGTTATGTTCCTAACACCCCCCTTGTCATGGAGGAGGATAACATTCCAAATCATCCTGATGGGATTATGGATGATTGTCGACAATCCCCCGCATCTATATCATAAATGTATTTATATACATAGACTCTATGGAAGGTTGTAGTTTGTGAGGACCCATGGTGAGGGGTGAGTTTTTCATCTTAGGTGTCTTCAGGATCAGATGTGTTATGCTTTGAAGGTGTCTTTATGATGAGATGTGTTGTTCTTCCTAGGTGTCATCAGGATGTAGTGTGGTTTTTGATACGGGTGTCTATAGTTGAGATAACATGTAATTGTGAGTCACATGTCTGTGCATGAAGTATTTGATATGGTAGGTGGAATAAGTGTGTGTTAATTTTTTTTAACGTAGTAAATTTGAAAGAGGATGGAGCACCGGGAAAATTATCATTAGGGTGTTAGAGCAGCTAATATGTGAAAATGTTGGGTGGGGTATCCTGTTATCAATGTGATAACTATATTTCATACATATCTTTAATATTTTGGTGAGCATATCTCTAGTGTGGTAAGGGTGACTAGTATACCTTATTAGGTGATGTTAAATTCGTTTATTTTCACACGGGATAATTAGTATGCTTCTCCAATTATGCTCGAGAGACTTTGGCTTGCACCAATATGTATACTTATAAAATGAACATACTTATATAAACATTGATTTTAGGATTCCAGGGGGACTACAAAGACAATTCTGGGAATTTCAAGCTCATATGTTGGGAGTGTTGTTCTGTCTCTTCTTAGAATTGTTATTTTGGTATTTAGTTTGGATAATTTCATTATATTTATATAATTATAATGATTTCAATTTATATCATTTGAATTATTTCATAATTTTTATCATTTCATTGTATTGGGTTTTTCTTGATAATTTTTTTATTTGAATCATGATTTCTATAAAAAGGATAATTCATCCAATGTTATTACATTTCTATACCAAGGGTGTTGGTGGATATAACATCCTAGATCTAGGATCCACCACAAGGTTCCATGAACACGATTGGTCACATTACCTCAAGAAAATTTCCCCATATTTCAGAGGTTGTTGACTAGCAGTGATCACCATAGTTTGATATTAGGAAAACTATGCCCTCATTGGAAAAGTATATATACCAGAAAAATTACAGTAAACAATAGCAAATGCAATAATACCATACCAAAAAATAATTAGCCGAAGATTAAAGTAAATCCAATAGAATATACAATAAATATATAAAAATTATTCTTGTAATACATTTATTTGAATACAGTCCAACATGTCACAATGCTGGAAATCAATATAGAACACAAGATACAAAATAATAAAGGGAACTATAGTTGCATCACAAACGTTGTCATGGTCCCATGATCTCCAGCTCAAACAACATTCATGTACCTTATAGATAAGGGATCCTTACCTTATATATACCTACAATCATATAATCTATTTGGGTCCATAAAATGACCCATACAGTGTGTGAGGAAAATCCTAGTAAGAAAACACCAATAAATATATTCCTAACTATTAGTTAATATATATATCAAGCAACATAATGAAATGGAGTAGTAAACTATGATGTATTCAAATTTAATCAATACAACATTTTTCAATGACATATATTTATAGTTATTATTCAAACATTAAATCATGAAATCTCAAGATCTAGCCTAATATATATATCCCCATGTGTAATAATATCAATATAGATGTCTCAAAAGTCAATATAATAAAAAAATATGGTTGAGTCCATGATTGTGAGTTTTCTTGTAAGCCTATTCACAATATTTCTATTATTCAATAATTATCTTTACGTAATGTTCTCACAGTCCAACCCACCTGGATTAATAATAATAATAATTCATTTAATAATAAATCTCAATGAATCTCTCATGATCCAAATTCATTAGTAAAACAGAGCACTTATCATTTACAAATGACATCCTAGGAAGCTCTCACAGCCAATATCCATTAGTCAAAAGAGAATAAATAAATTATAAATGACAACCTGGGAAGATCTCATGTTCTAAAACCCTAGGTCTATGACAACATTAAATCTCTCACAATCAATACCCATTAGTAATCATAATAGTAAAACATACATAAATGAACCTCACTAGTGAATCAGTTATAGTAAATTCCCATGTCCATACCTCCACAATGAAAAACTCAGGAATCTTATATAATCATAAACTCTATCCTAACAAGAAAGGTAGGGAATACATGGCAATCATAATAGGAAACATAGACTAAAAGGCTAGAAAATTGACAAACAACGGAAACACTCCCATAGTATATCGTAATAATGTTATATAACCATGTGCATAATAAACTACCATTTATCAATTAATCAAACTATTTTAGGTGATAAACAATGTTATATTTCTAAACATGAAATTTGAAAAATATGGTTATACAACACGTTACACATATATAATCCAATAATACACAACTAAAGGGACAAAACACCTACCACGATATCGCACAATTTATATAATTGAACGTAAGCCCTTGAATCACACTAGAGTGGTGTAGATATAAAAAAATAAAAAGATACCAAACGTGAATAAATCATGAGAAAGGGGGGATCATGAATAAAGCCTCTAGAGGAATTGAGAACTCACTGGTGGGACTCCAAAGCACCCGATGATGTCTGAATCAAAAATTAGTTAGAGTACTGGGGGTTCGATTTTTGTTCGTCATTCCGAAGAACTCTTGTACGAAACACGGAAAGAAGAAGTATGTTCTTTACATGAGACATGACCCAACTCTGATATATCTAATAAAAATAAAACTATAGAGAATGATAATTAAATGTTCACGCCGTGTAGTATCCTTAACCTAAACCTAGATTAAGAGGTCTAGCAGGTCATCACATGGCCATGTACTCATCCAATACACAGCCATTACATGACTGAATGTGTCGACTGGGTACACGATTTGTACACAAAAGTATATTAATTGTACATGAAAAATAAAATATCATCATTTTTCTTTAGGAAACTCTAAATCAAGAACCAAGCCTAAAAAGAAGATTTTATTTTTTAAAAATGTCCCACCTTAATAAAATTCATACCTGAATTTCTCATCCAAGGGATGAAAACAAGAGGCTGAGAAAAACTCCTCCCTCTGTCAACGTATGTTGGCCTCCCTCCCCAAAGTGTCATCTAGAACTCAAAATTTCTACCATCACACCGAACCCAATGGAACATACTGGCCATGGATAAACATAATGTTGTGATTCATAATCTGAATAGGGTGATCCTCGAAGGATGAATCCACCTCTATCATAACCTGATTAGGTTGAAAAACATCAGAAAGTCCTAAAATGTAACTTCATAGATAATAAAAATGAATAATTGTGTGAATATCCATGTACCACTTAGGTAGGTACAAATGATTGGAAACTATAAAGACTCTCTCCAAATCCTCAAACAACCTGACGTATCTCGATGAATGATTCCCCCCTCTCCTAATCTTAAATTTTCACAATCCAAGTGTGGAAAGTACGAAAAAGTAATCTCCAACCTCAAACTCTATAGTTTGTATTTGTCGATCTACATAATATTTTTTCATAGATTGTGGAGTATTTATCCTATACCAAATCAACTCCACCTATAAAGTTGTCTCCTAGACATGATACGGTACCAACAGAGCTGCCTCTCCTGCATTAATCCAGCATAGGTGTGGTCATCATGTTCTACCATAAAAATCCTCAAAAGGTACCATATTGATCTATTCCAGAAACTATTATCATTGGAAAACTCAAATAGGGGTATATGTCTCTCCCATGAGCCCTCAATATATAGGATTCATGCTCGAAGAATGTCCAACACATCCTGAATCATTCTCTAGGATTGGCCATTTATCTAGGGATGGTAAGCTATATAAAAAGTACTTGTCTACCCAAATCCCTATGTTGTCCATTATACTCATGATAATTAAACCTGGAATCCCTTCCCGAAATGAAAGGGTGTGGAACCCATTGCCAATATACAATCTCTTGGATGTATAACATTCCATGCTCTTCTACACAGATGGATTCCTTGATTTGCATGAAATGTGAATCATTCTTGAGTCTTTAAAAAACTACACATAAATCATCATTTTCTCTAGCGAGACCTTGGAAAACCTATCATGAAATCAACCGCGGCCTCATTCCAATGACACTCAGTATTGGGTATCTTCTGTAATAGACATTCCAGTCGCTGATGCTCTGGCTTCACCTGGTAATTGGTTGATCATTATAATAAACAAACTAGTAACATCCCTCTTCATTCCTGGCCACCGATATTGGCAACCTAGATGTTGATACATCATGGTGACACCAGGATGAACTGCCCACAATGAGGCATGAAAATATCTCAACATCTCCTCAACATTTATGCTGACACCCACACACATCCCTGAAAACTATAAACCACATATTCACCATGGTTCACCCAAAAGTATGGTCCTCTCCTAACAGAATCCCCCATAGGGATAGGCCTTCAGAATATGAGAGAGGCCTCACATAAACTTGATCTAGTAGATTATTGGTAACTTCTAGATATGAAATAAACTTCTTCCCCTATTTTTTGGGCACCAACAAATAAATCTCAAAGAATTGTTCCCTACAATGGCATTAATTGTTGGCCTCTTGAACTGTTTCTATCTTAGTTATCTTTCTTAACGCAACAGCCATTGTGTTGCCTTCCCCAAGAATGTAGGCATGCTCAATGTCAAAAGGCTAAAGTTAATCAGCCCACCTTAACTATCTCAAATTACGATCTTGTTGAATAATGATATACATGTGGATTTTGTGGTAAGTGTATACCACAAAATACACACCCAAAAGACAATAAATACTACAACTCAAGGCATGCACTCCAGTAGCCAACTCAAAATCGTACATTACATAATTCCATTCAAGTGGCATCAATTGACTATAACAATACCGAAGGAATACTTCCCTCATTATAATCACTTCTTCTATAATGATATCTGATGCATCATAGTATAAGTCTTTAGATTTTCCTGAATCATGGAAAATCAAAATCATTTCTTAATTCAATCCACCATTCAGATCCTGAAAGGATTAATCACATGATCCTTTCCAAAACTAAATCACACCATTCTTAGTCGTTCTCTTAGGTGGTTCTTCTAGGCAAGAAAATTCCCATATAATGTGCATGTACTAACCATCCAGCCCCAGAAAACTCCATAACACAATGACATTCTTAAGCTACTCTAATGAAACTACCACTATAACATTTATGTGGTCTTATGGTACTCATGTCTATGAGATGACATGACCCATGAAATGAATATGGTCTTTCCAAAAGAGGCTCATTGGGAGTTTATCATATAAATTATTCTCTATCAGTATAATAAATAAGATCTCATGAAGGATGTCATTGTCACGTTGAGTGTGAGAGTACACCAAGATATCATCCATGAATTCTCACATATAATAATCCATGCAAGGATGGAAAACTCAGTTTTATCAATTGCATGAAAACAAATATCTTGTTCATGAGATTTTTTGGAAAATCCAATTACTCGTATAGAACATACTGTATCTGAAAGGATGTAAAAATTATATCTGATGGTCTAACACACATCTGATGATAACTGTATCTGAAGTAAATCTTTTAGAACACCCTGTCTCATTGATGATAATCTTATAGATCATAAATCCTGACTAAGGGATATTGGTTCTTGAATTTCAACCAGTTTTTCTTTTAATAATCCACACCAAGTCTAATGGTACCATCTGACTTCATCATGAAAAGACTGGTGAACCCCTTGGAGAAGTACAAGGTTAAATGAAACAATATTCCTACAACTCCTCCATCTTATTCTAGATCTCCTGTAAATAAATTTTATCCATACTATAAGTAGGAATGTTTACATGTGTCGCTCCTATAACAAGATCAAAATACAAATCTGCCTCTCTCTTTGGAGGTAATCCTGAAAATGAATCAAGAATTACATCTCAAAAATGATCCACTAGTGGAGCTAAATTCCATATTTGAAGTCCACATATAATCTAGAAATATACTAGAAATATTGGATATAGATACAATAAATCCATGATTCTCGATTCCAGCTCTACTCTACTAGAAATTCCATTTTCCGTTGTGTAGAAATAACATTTGCAATAGTATTCTGAAAATCTCTTTACAATGAAAGTAGTCAAGAATGCAATGAAAGGAGAGCAACCAATAAATTTTGAGAATTGAGAAGATTAATTCCATATCTATGACATAGAGGTCCCATGTGAATTAAAATACACAAACCTCTAGATGAACTCATTAGACCGTCATATAATATCCTTTAGAATCTCTAATGGAGCATCAGTTGTCATAACATAAATATAATTAATGAAGTATAGCCCATTCCTCTCAAAAATGGAAACCTATATGAATCTATTGGATTCCCAAATATCTAAAAGGCCATACTCTAAAACTGAGGCAACTAGAATCGTACTTGTAATCGTAGTGGTTTTGGGATCATGCCCTTTTTGGGTATGATCCATCGCAAATGAATGACATTTACCATGAATCTACCACCCTGAGTTGGTCCATCATACTGTTTCTAAGAACCTTTCATCTAGATACCACAATCATGACCACCTCCTTTACCTGAAGAAACCCAATTAACTGACTGATGAATTTTTTTCCCATATAGGTGGCGTCATAATAGATCTCATCTCAGTTGTTGCTGATGTTATCTTCTTCAAAACATTGAATGTGGAACATCTAGTGGAATGATCGACACTCCACAAGGTCCTTCGGTAAATATGGTCTTGTATAAAAATCCTTCTCACACATGATGGACACCAATTGGATACCTGAATAAACATCCCATGTAAAAACCCTGTGGAGATTCTTATTGTTTGTTGAATTTTGACAAACTGTATATGTTGAACCTCCCTGGATCACAACTTCTAACTCCCTCAGACTACACTAAGTAATCAAGGTTGATTTTTCTATAGAAGTCACCGAAGTCAACCTGAAAACATTCACCTATCATAGGATGTTGTTACTGGGACTATATTATAATCATCTAGCCAGTGATAACATGTCACCCACAAAATAGATGTGAAACACTGAAGCTCTATAATGTGATAAGTGTATTCTATCACTAAAATATAACCCTTCTACAAATTACTAAACTATTGATCTCATTAGTTCATCAACTTCTTGGGGTATAATTAATAATAAAAGGCCCTATAAAACACTTCCCAAGACAAATCCTGATGATATCCCACCTATGTGATAACATCCCACAACCTCATTCTGGAATCAGGTTGAACTTCAGTCGAGAGATTCACAATCTTCCCAAGAGGAGTATTGAAGTGCTTGATGATAAAAATCATGGCCCCCAGCCATTAATCTCTAGCATGTTGTCCTCTATACCATTAAAAGGTTGAATTATGTTGCTGCTAGAAGTACTTCTTCAACTCTACCATAATAAGGATAAGATGTGGTGCTCCCTGAAAAGTCATCATCATCTTCTATAAAGCCTTCGTGGAAAAATTCATTAGCACATTTTTCCAATATAATTGATTAATTCAACATGAGAACCCCGAGAGGAACTTCTTATAGTCCATGATTTACCATTTACAATGTGTAATCACCACCATGTACCATTTATGAAATCGAAGGATGTCTTGGTGGAATGGATTTGCAAGGTAAAACACCCAACTAAATTCAATATTACCATTATATCAACTAATAACTGTGTGAAAAGAATAGGAGAATTAAGTTTTCAATTATTACAATTGAGGGTTTCTAGGCGTGTAGAACCATTACATGTCATGTTATGTTTAATCCTTAATAAGTGTGTGTACCTCTGCTAACCATGTCATGTAACACCCCAAACACAAAACGTGTTCCTTATGAGACAATACATCCACTTGAATATCCCCTAATACCCATGTACTTCTACATGACTAGAACTACATGGTTTCACAAATCTAACACTACACAGTGTGTTCACCCATGACATGAAGTGTACTAGTTATGTTCCATCCACCCATGCCTTTAGTCACATGGCTAGAAACATAGTCTATTACTACACAGTGTGTACCCACAACTGAAAATGTATTTTAAGACTGTTTACCCAAACCCTGTTTCTCCCCTCACATAGTCATTCACACACTCCTCAAATAAAAAACATGTAAATGCAATACACAGAGTGTACATATGAAAATTTAGTTCATCCAGAGTAGATGAAGACATAGTGTGTGTTCATAACATCACAGGACATGTTGTCTAGGTTTTCAATGATTATGCCTCTTAATATTCTTTGTAACACTTAATTAAAAAAATTGTCAATTGAATGCCTTGTTATGATCTGTAAGAGCCCGTTAATCTCACTAACACATGTTTCACTTCATTAATCTAATCATATTAATAGAAATCAATTACAGTTCAATCATGATCCACCATATTATGATCCAAGAGGTCCCATATCAACTTAGATACCAATTTTTGGAATCCATTAAAACTCAAACTTTACATATACCAATACCCTATCATAATATAAGGTATTTCCATAATCTAATATATCACAACATTAGGAATTTTTATCACATCATCATTCACCACAACATGCAATCCGTAAAGCACCATAAATGGCATGAATATAATGCATGGAATGTGATCTATAAAAAGATAATATATGATGCATGAGATGGAATACCGTCATCTATTCAGGTCTCAATTGGAATTGATTCGTAATTATATCAATCATAACTGCAAAAAAATATGGGATTCACAAAAATGTGAAATCAAATAATCTGTAATAATTAAAAAAGTAGAAAAAATGAATCATTCGAGGTAACATGGCTTTTACATAAACACTGTTTAGATAATCCCAATCAAATATTATTACCATCTATATATTATATCAAATTCCTATCATATTATATAAATAGAAAGTCAAAGAGGAAATCAAAACACATTGATATGACTTTGTCACATCTAATATCTGGGGGCCACACCAAGGTTCCCCAAAAATAGTTAGTCATGTAAACTCATGCTCTTTTACCCAATTTCCAGAAGCAAATAACATTCAACAAGGGACAAGGTGTGATTATGGAGAAACTATTCCCTCTTTGGCTGAGATTACACATCAGATAACTAATAGTAAAAAATAGAAGAAGTAGTACTGTAATACAATAGAATAGTTAGAATAAGGTAAAATTAAATCCAACTTAATCCAAAATATATATAAATGATTCCTAACAGATATATCAATGAAAACCTGAAAACTATTCATAATGATGGAATGAAATAAAGAAACCAATTAACACAAAATCAAGTGAACTCCAGTAGCATAACAAGACTTAGCATGGTCCCATGTTCTCCAGGCCCAACATTAATTTAGTACCTGATAAATAAGGGAACATTACCTTACATATTATTGCATCAATATAAATGGTTTTTGTCCAAAAAATGGTCCAAATAAGTTGTGATATGAATCGTAGTAGGCAATCAGTAAATGATTTGTGCTCAATTGTCAATGAATATATATTGAAGGAAATATGGAAAAATGGATCAATAAAATAGGAAGTACTCAAAAGTAAACAATAATATAGTTTTCAAATAAATAAATTTATACCTATTATTCATCCTTTTTATAATTTAATCTCCATATCTAGAATATGATCTATATCCCCATGTGTAATAGTAACATATCTGATGGATCAGAATACTATTTAATCAAGAAAAATTAGGTTGATTCCAAACTTGTGCATTTTATTTGTAGTCTCATCATAATAATTCAATTATTTAAGAATGACCCTTAATGATTTGTCCATAGTCAAAACCCCCATGGTCTACCATAACAACAATTCATTTAATAATGATTCTTTTTTATTCTCTCACTGTCCTACCCCTTTGGTCTCAGAAAGAAATAATAATATACAAATGACCACATAGACTACTCTCACAGTCTATAAACCTTTTTCAACATATTACCAATAAATTATAAATGACCACATGGGAAGCACTCACGTACTAAACTGCCATGTTGATGAACACATGACAACTCCCATAGGCAACACAACTGGATCAACATTATAGTCGAACATACATAAATAACCCCCCATCTAGAAGCTCCCATAGCCAATTCACTTTTTCATAACACCATAATTCATAAATCAGAAATCATACATAATAATATACATTGTCCTATCAAGCAAGGAAAGGAAGAAACAACAAGACTAATTGGTATCCAAGACCAAATGACCCAAAAAAAGTCAATCATATTAAACAATCAAATGACGTCCCATAATCATGGTATATGACCTTATGAATAAGAAACTACCCTTTATCAATTATATAAACCATTGAAGGTGATAAAAATTGTTTACGTTTAAATAAAAAAAAATATGGAATCTGATACATTAGGTATATATAATAAAAAAATACAAATAAAGTCACAAACCAGCCACCTCAATGTCTCAAGATCATTATACTTGAACACTAGAACTTCAATTGACCTAGATCATCAATGATCTAGATGAATATGAAAAATGACCAACTATGAATTACTCATGAGATATGATGAATTAGGAATAAAAGATCTAGATGAATTGTGAAATCACATATCAGATTCTAACAAACCAAACAATATCTCAATCTATTTTTGGATAGAGAATCATGGTTTGGTCTAAATTTATCATCAATGAGTGCTCATGTACAAAACACAAGAAGAAGAAGTAGGTTCTCGAACTGAGACATGACCCCACTCCAATATATCAAATATTAATAAAATTACACATAATGATTATTAAATGAACATTTCATGTAGTATCCAAAACCAACCGCTGAATAAGTAGTCTTCTAGGTAATCACACAACCATGTACTCGGCCGTTACACGGTTGTATGTGGAAACCATGTACTTATCCCGAACTCAAAAGTAAAAAACTTCTACATATAAAAACCATATTTATGTGGTAAGAACCTGGATCTTCATTTCAGGTTCTCTTTTCCTTTTTCTGGTGTTTTTAAGAAAATTGGAGTTTCTGGAAAATTTCGAAGTACACACTGTGTACAATTCTCCGGCTCGAAGCCGTGTGTTGGCCATGCCCGGGCCAAACACACAGTGTGTGGGGGTGTCATGGAGGCCATTTTTGGTAGAGTATGGAAAAACCTAGTACATACAGTGTACTCTAAAAGTACATTCCATGTACATTTCTTTTTTTCACTAAACGGACCGGGGTCCTGCCTAATCACAATAATCATCTTCTTCTAGGTCAGGTTCGTCCGAGAGAGGCCTGTATGGCTTGATATTCCCTGAGCCCCCGCTTCTCTGTCCGTTCTCTGATTAGAGCACTGTCGATTGTGTTGTAAGCACAACGGTGAGTTATTCCTTCTACTTGAGCATTGTTTTCCAATTCTTCCTCCTTCTCAGGTTATCTAAGGGTGAACATTTTTTGAGTTTTCTCAGATCTACGGCATTCTAGGGAGAATCATCCATCATGGTTCAAGTATATCGATCTCCTAGGATCGAGGTAGGTGTGTTGTGCATTACTGTTCAATGTATCTGAATTTTATGTGCGAATTTTCACTGATACCCGTGAATGGGGTATTGCGTGTTTACCTTTTTTCCCTTGTTGTTTTCCGGCCTTGCATGTATGCTTTTGTAGAGGTAATTTGCCATGTTAGAGGATAAAATTTTGTGCTTTGATGTATTGGTCTTTCTTCATTCTGTTTATGACCTTTGGGTGTTGTTTTCTGTTGGTTGTTGCACCTGTTTTATGCCTTAGGATTATAGGTTGAAATGAAACTCATGACATTAATGTTGCCTTTTAGACTATTTAGCTAAATAGCTCTATAGGTGTACTTTGGATATCCAAGTACCTCTATAGGTGTACTTTGGATTTATAGTTTTATTATGCACTGACTGGCACAGGGCTGAGAGAACCTGGTGATGTAGAATATAAGGGATAGACCGGGTGAGCGTCCCCGAGAGTCTAAGATATTAATGAATACAGAGGGGATGGAACGAGTGAGCTCCCAGAGAGTCTTGAATTTTATAAAGTATCGGAGGGTAGACTGAGTGACCTTCCTCAGAGATTCTTACACTGTTTGAATCTCATTACGAACCTTCCCTGGCCAGTGGAGGAACTGACCGAGTGAGCTTCCTCAGAGAGTCTGTGGTATACCTGTGGATATTGGAGGAATTGACCGAGATAGATTCCTCATAGTGTTTCTAGAACTTTTGGAAAACAGGGTTAGACCATGTGATCGTCCTCAAGAGACTCCATGACTACCCTATACTATATGGGGAATTGACCAAGTGATCTTCCCCAGAGAGCCTCATAAATTCATAAGACCAAGCTAGAGGGGTTAGGCTGAGTGCACTACCCAGAGGGATTTGGTACTTCTTGGATAGGACCAGAGGGGATGGTTGCGAGTAATTCCCAGAGGGTTTCTATTTTATTAGCTGTCTGTTTCACTGATGTTGTTTGGATGTAGATTTATTGTTGATATGTATCATCCTGTTTTACAACTTAATGTTTACTGCCTACTGCTTGTTGTTGCTGTTTAAGGCTTATTGTACTTTTATCTACCATATTCTCACTGATTTTTGGGCACAGATCTTCGGATGAATGTCTACTAGGATTTTATCTCACACCCTTTCTGGGTCATGCTTTTGGGCCCATGAAAACTATGATGTTTCATGTACATACAAGGGCAAGTGCCCTTCGACTTCTGGAACTTGATAGCTTGGAGCAGGATAGCGTGGGACCAAGCTTTGGCTTGTAATGTTGAGGAGCTGTGTACTTGTATTTTTTACTTGTTTAAGTACTGTAGTGTTTTCTAGAATTGTGAATTGTTTGGATGATTTCCTAGTTATGCATCATTCATCATTTCATATATACATATGTGCTCTAGTTTGTTGATTTAGTCTTCCTCTGTTATGTTATTGGTTATTACTGCTTCCGCTATTGCATGTTTACATTTCTTCCGCACTGTACTCTTCCAATGGGGGCATAGTTTCCCCACTATCGCACCCAAGGCCCTCACTGCTAGTCGGTAGCCTCTGGAATTTGGGGAAACGCGCTTGAGGCCATATGACCAACCAGGTACGAGGCGCCTCTGGGTGGCTTCCGGAACCCGGACGTTACAAAGTGGTATTAGAGGAATTTCTTTCTCTCGCATTACTCAAATGAGACTTTTCCAGGGATAAGACGGATTCAGAATTGGGTTATATGTTGTGCCCGAGAGTAGCTAACATGTGTAGAGGGAAAATACATACTACCTCGTTTATTTCAGTTTTCTGGTTTTGAGATATTACAGCTGATACCATTTCACCTAGAGGGATTCACATGCATTGAATTGTTATTGTTCTGATATTAAGGTTCTATTTCTATCGCAACCCGATGATATGAGGGTATGACATCTCATGCATCATATAGGCACTTGTAGAAATCACATGCCATGCATTCTTTCCATGACATTTAGGGTGCATTATCAATTGCAAGCTGTTGTGATAGACGTTGTGTAAATTATGCATATTGTTTTGATAGATGCTTGATATAATCTATGGTTCTTTTAGAGAATTGTTGTATTGTATTTGTTTAAATGAATGCCAAATTTTGTTTCTGGGAGAGTTGTGGGAACTCTTGAATCGGAAATTGGTGGATCATGATCATGTTTCCTCTTGTACATGAATGTTGGGGGATGCCAAGAATTGATTCGCGGGAGTATGGGCCCTCACAGATCGGAATTTGGCACCCCTTTGCCTTGTTTACATGTTTCTAGGCATCTTTTCAGTTTCTAAGCTACTATCCTGAAAAACCCAGAATACATTGTGTGAACTTTCTGGTTACATGTCGTGTAGTTTTTTTGGCCGTGTTACTGACTGTGTGTGCAGGAAAAGGGTGTTGTGAAAATAACATCAGGAACATGCCGTGTACGCTATGTACACACCATGTAGTGTAGAGCCTTGTACCCGGATGTGTCACTAACAACACGGGTCGGGGAATCTCGAGTAGAACACTCCATGTTGTAAGGGAACATGTCGTGTAGTTCTTTCCAGGTACCCGGCTGTGTCACGAACAACACGGGTCAGCGTGACCTTCTTTTAGACACACCGGGTTGTTTTTGGAACAAGACATATAGTCTTTCCAAGGTACACGGTCATGTCAGGAAAAACACGATACGGTGTCACCTTATCCAATACATGCCGTGTTTGTTCGGAACTCGTCGTGTAAGGGCCATCCATGTAGAAGGTCGTGTAATTAAAAACACGGGCCGCCGAGTCAATGTCTAGGACACGCCGTGTCCCTAGGGAACACGCCGTGTAGTATGAGGTTAGTTTGAACTATGTTAGTTATCCCATTAAGGAGACTCGGGCATGTAAATAGTTTTCAAGTATACGCCGTGTGTTGGGTCAACACGCCGTGTAGTTTGAGGTGTTACATGACCTGTAGGGTAGGGGTACACTCCCATGTCAGTGGCATAAGATGTCAGGTCGTGTAGTTTTTATACACGCCATGTAGTTGTGTTTTGTTAACATGTGTGTTATTATTCCCCTATTGCTATTTTGTACTCTTATGTTACCTGTCCTTGTATTTCTGATCTAATGTATACTTTTGATCTTTCAGAGCTATGCCTCTGAGACGTCCTCCAGTTGTACGTCTGTCGTCAATCATTGATCAGACAGCATCGATGGTTGATTAGGGACTTCCTGCCAATCCTCCAGTAGAGCCAGCCATGGAACCAGGTTTCATACTAGTTTCAGGCACTGATGCACAGTTCAGGGAGGACTTTTTGAGGATTATGTAGACCTTCTAGGGAGCACCACCTCCTACCCCGTTGATGGCTGAGATGACGCGAGTTTTCCAACATCAGCATCCTACTTCTTTTGTAGAAGATGGAGGACACCAAGATGCAGAGTCAGGGATAGCAGCCACACTGACCATATTTGAGAACCTAGAGATCCCTCCAAAGAAAAAGGTAGAGCTGGCTACATATATGCTTCGGGACACCGCCAAGAGGTGGTGGGAGGTGATCTCATGGTCAGGGCATCAACAGGATATGTCTTGGGATGAGATTCAATGCACCTTCTTAGACTACCTCTATCTGGAGACCCTGAGGGCTGATCGAGCCCAGGATTTTATGAGCCTACAGTAGGGTACACTCTCTGTTATAGAGTACTAGTCCCGCTTCAATGATCTGCAACATTTCACACTGATCCTAGTAGGTGATGGGCTGATCCTTTCCAGGAAGATTGAGGATGGTGTCAGGTATGATATCTCTTCCCAGGTGAATATCATGTAGTTGACATCGATATCCTCCATCGTCAACCAGGCGCTGACCACTGAGCACAATCCGAGAGATTCTGGAGCAGTTAACCAGGGCGGTTTGATATCTAGTGCTAGTGTTCCTCCTACGGACAGTAGGATGCGTCACATAGAATCTTCTTGAGGAGATCGAGGTTCATGGGATGCATCTTCTGGCAGCCAATTTGTATGCTACCAGTGCGGTAGAAGTGGGCATACTAGGACTCAGTGCCAGAGGGATCCGATACAGTGCCGGTCTTGTGGAAAGATGTGCCATTATCAGTGTTTCTGTCACATATTCTCACCTTCATCTGGTGGTTGGGGTTCAATTATGACCTTGCATTCTGGAGATGCTTCACCAGTTTCCCACCAGTCCGGGAAGTGGAGTTCTTCTGGCCGTTCAGGCTAAGGTGGAGGTCGCGGCCATGGTGTTCAGTCACTAGGTCATCAGTGATAGCAGAGTGGATCAGCTTAGAGAGGTCAGCCAGGGGCGCAGAGCCAAGCTGTAGGCCAGTCTTTAACCATGGAGTAGACCAATCAGAAGAAGGATCCTAGAACTTTTACAGTTCGAGGTATGTTCTTAGTAGCCTCAGTTTTATCATCAGACCTATTCGATATAGGTTCTTCCAATAGCATTATCTCTGTTTCTGTCATGGAGAGCCTTGGGCTCTATATATTTTCTTCTTCCAACTTGATTACTCTAGACACACCCTTGGGGAAAATGACATCTAGTGTATGTCAGTGCACAGAGTGCCCTCTTGAGGTTGCGGGTTGTCTTTTCTTATGGGACCTCAATGTCATAGAGATAACATGCTCTGATTTCATTCTCGGTATGGACTGCTTGGTTCCCTTCCAGGCAGTCATTTATTTCTATCGCCATAGGGTAAGTTTCATATCACTAGAGGTCAGATCTTTCCTTCATACAGGTGAGTGGTATGTCAAGGCGGGTAGAGCTGGACCAGAGCACCATGGGCTAGGGGAAGATACAGCCCAAATATCTAGTCTTTATCTTGATGACCAGGGGACTTCACTGTTATAATTTCATCCAGTGGTGGATCGTTTCAGAGAAGTCTTACCAGATGAATTTTCAATTTCACCTCCAGAGCATGAGGTAGACTTCTTGATTGAGCTTGTTCAAAGAGCGGCACCAGTTTCCATTCCTCTTTATAGGATGGATACATCTAAGTTACAAGAGCTCAATAAGAAGTTGGATGAGTTGTAGGAAAAGGGTTTCATCAGACCCAGTACCTCTTCTTGGGGTTCGCCTGTCCTGTTTGCAAATAAGTCATACAGTACCCTTCGGCATGGTGGGGATTATCGAAAGCTGAACCAGTTGACGGTCATGAGTTGATATCCCTTACCGAGGATCGATGACCTCTTTGATCAGCTTCGAGGAGCCTAAGTGTTCTCGACGATTGATTTGAGGTCCGGTTATATTCATTTGCGCGTTAGACCATCAGATATAACTCTGACAGCATTCAGGAGCAGGTATGGTCTTTTCAGGTGTACAGTCTTGCCCTTAGGACTCATGAACGCATGTATAGTTTTCATGGCACTGATGGACCGAGTGTTCCATTCGTACATGGACTCCTTTGTCGTGGTCTTCATAGATGATATCTTGTGTACTCTCACACTCGACAAGACCATTCCACACATCTTAAGATCATTCTAATTATACTGAGAATGCATTGATTGTATGCTAAACTCTCGAAGTGCCACTTTTGGATGGATCAAAATCATTTCCCGGGTCATGTTATCTCAGAGACAGGAGTATCGGTGGACCCAGACAAAGTGAGAGCTATAGTTTCATGGGAGTAGCCGATGAATGTTTCTGAGGTGCAAGGTTTTCTAGGGTTGGTTGTTTACTACAGATGCTTCATTCATGACTTTTCGTGCCTAGAAGCACCGTTGATATGTATGACCATGAAGGGGTGATGTTTTTATGGTCATATTCTTGTGAGTCCGCCTTTCAAGAGCTAAAAGGGAGGTTGAAGTCACCACCGATACTACTCTTGCTAGAGCCAGGAAATGGCTACACTGTTTACTGTGATGATTCAGGTATTGGGCTGGGAGCTGTGCTCATGCAGGGAGATGGAGTCATTTTGTATGGGTCCTGGTAGTTGAGGCCACAGGAGAGGAATTACCCTATTCACGATCTAGAGTTGGAAGAAGTCATTCATAACATACGTTGTTGGATACACTATCTTCTGAGAGATCACTTTTTGGTTTTCACCGACCACAAGAGTCTAAAGTATATCTCCACTCAGCGTGATCTGAATCTGAGACAGCGCATATGGGTCGAGTATCTTTAATCCTTTCACTTCGAGCTCACCTATATGTTGGGAAAGGGAAATGCAGTGGGAGATACATTGATCTGACGAACTCATATTCAGGAATTTCAGGAGGCTAGCAGTGAGTGAAAGCATATGGATCTCTTCTCTGAGATGCATCTATAGGTGCACGATAGGTAGGGACATGTTTCCTTTCATCTATGGTTGTTACCTCTACACTTCTTGAACGGGTACGAATGAGGCAGCTATCAGATTCAGAGGCCTTAGTCCTGTAGGAGAGTGTGTTAGGAGGGGACCCTCTTCCTGGATGGAAAGTGGGCGAGGATGTGATCTTGCATTTCTAGGGATGCGTATGGGTGCCAACAGACATATGTGAGGAGAAGATGCATGATTTCCATTCCCCAGTTGGGTGGTTCATCCTGGAATCACCAAGATGAATCGAGATCTTCATCACCAGTACTGGTGGCCTGGTATGAAGAGAGATGTTGTTAGTTTTTTCATGAGATGTTCTACATGTCAGCAGGTGAAAGTAGAGAATCAGCGACCAATAAGGCTTTTACAGCAGTTACCCATCCCGAAGTGGAAGTGGAATGATGTCAAGATAGAATTCATGACTAGGTTGCTGAGGACACCTCGGTGAAGTGATGTTGTTGGGGTTTTCATTGACAAGCATACGAAGGTAGCACACATCTTGCCGATCAAGGAAACCTTTAGTTTTGATGATCTAGGATGACTGTACATCCATGAGATTGTACATTAACATGGTGTTCCATGCTCCATTGATTCTGACAGGGATGCACTCTTTACCTCTCGGTTCTAGCAGGGACATGATAAGGATTTGGGTACAAAGGTACTTTTGAGTATAGCATACATTCCCTAGACTGATGGCCAGCCCGAGCACACGATCCAGGTGCTTGAAGATATGCTCCGAGCGTGCATTCTAGACATCAACAGTTCATGGGAGTAGCATATACCACTTGTGGAGTTCGCCTACAACAATATTTTTCTTGTGACCATTCAGATGGCGCCATACGGGGCTATGTACGGTAGGCCATGTCAATCACCCTTATGATGGCTAGAGGTAGGAGAGGTAGCTTTCCTAGGACCTCATCATTTTTAGGGGACCTTATAGCAGATAGAGTTGATTCAGAAGAGGATGGATATAGCACAATCTCAACAGAAGTCTTATGCTAATCAGGGGAGACAACCTCTGGAGTTTGAGGACGGAGATCAGGTTTTCCTGTGTGTCGAACTAAGGTTGGGACACAAGAGTATTCAGAGACATGGTAAGCTTTAATTGCGGTACGTCGAGCCGTTTGAGGTATTGGAGAGAGTTGGGTCAGTTGCATATCGGTTGCAACTACCCCAGAGGTACTAGGCTATGGACGACGTCTTCCTCATCTCTCAGCTATGATGTTATTTTTCAGACTCGTCTCATGTCCTTCAGCCCGAGGAGGTTGATCTCGAAGAGGATGAGTTGTTTGAAGAGAATCCTATCTGAATTGTGCCTTATGGTGAGAAGGTTCTATGAGGACGGTCTGTTCCTCTGGTATGAGTGTTAGGGTAGCATGGGAAAGTACAGGATGAGACTTGGGAGAGGGAGGCAAAGGTTCGATCGTAGTGGCCGGAACTGTTTGAGGATCCTTCTTCTACACCATTCTAAGGAAATTCGGTGAATAATGTCTTTTAGGGGGTATGTTTTAAAGAACATGCATCATCATTTCAGGTACTCTTTTCTTTTTCTGGAGTTTTTATTTAAAATTATGTTTCTGGAAAATTTTGAATGATATGCCATGTACTTTCAGAGTACAAACCGTGTACTCTTCTCCGGCTCGAATCCGTGTGTTGGTCGTGCCCGTGCCACAAACATGGTGTGTAGGGGTGACGTGGAGGCCATTTTTGGTAGAGTAAAGAATAACCTAGTACACACCATGTACTCTAAAAGTACACACAATGTTTTTTAATAAATGGACTGGGGTTACGCCTAATCGCGATAGTCATCTTCTTCTTGGTCTGGTTCGTCCGATAGTGACCTGTACAGCCGGATATTCCCCGAGCCCCCGCTTCACCGTCCGTCCTCCAATTCGAGCACAGTCTATTGTGTTGGAAGCGTAGTGGTGAGTTATTCCATATGCTTGAGCCTTGTTTTCTAATTCTTCCAGCTTCTCATGTTACCAAGGTTGAACGTTTTGTTCATTTTCCCAGATGTACCATTTTTTGGGGAGAATCAACCATCGTGGTTAAATTATATCGATCACCTAGGATCTAGGTTGGAGGTTTGTGCCTTACCATCCAATGTATCTGAGTTTTATGTGAGAATTTTCACCGATACCCGTGAATGGGGTATTACGTGTTTACCTTTTTTCCCTTTTTGATTTCATGCCTTTCTTGTATGCTTGTGTAGATGTAATTTGTCATGTTAGAGGATAAATTGTTGTTCTTGGATGTATTTTCCTTGCTTTTTCTGTTTATGACCTTTGGGTCTTGTTTTCCTTTGGCTATTTCACATGTTTCATGCCTTGCGGTTATAGGTTGAAGTGAAACTCATGATATTCTTGTTTCCTTGTAGACCATTTACCTATGTATCTCTATATGTGTACATTGGTTATCCAAGTATCTCTATAGGTTTAACTTGGCAATATAGCATTATTATGCACTGACTGGCACGGGGCTGAGAGAACCTTGTGCTGTAGACTATATGGGATAGACCGACTGAGCTTCCTAGAGAGTCTTAGATATTACAGACTACAAAGAGGATGGATCGACTTAGCTTCCAGAGAGTCTTGGATTTTATAGACTACAGGAGGGTATACCGAGTGAGCTTCCTTAGAGAGTTTTACATTGTTTCAATATCTTTAAGAACCATCCCAGGCTAGGGGAAGAATTGCCCATGTGAGCTTCCTCAGATAGTCTATGGTATACCTAAGGCTATAGAAATAATTGACCAAGATAGATTTCTCATAGAGTCTCTAGACCATGGGGCTAAGAGGGTTAGACCGTGTGATCTTCCTCAAGAGAGTCCCTAACTACCATAGACTATAAAGGGAATTGACAGAGTCAGCTTACAGAAAGTGTCTCATAAATTCATATGACCATGCCAGAGGGGTTAGGCTGAGTGCACTGCCCAGAGGGTTGTGGTACATCTTTGATAGGACCCGAGGGGATGGCTGCAAGTACTTCCCAGGGGGTTTCCAGTTTATTTTCATTATGTTTCACTGCTGTAGTTTGGTTGTGGATTGATTGATGTTATATATCATCATGTTTTACCTCTTACTATTTACTTCCTACTATTTTCTGTTGTTGTTTACTACTTATTGTATGTTTACCTTCCATATACTCACTGACTGTTTACTGCTAATTGTACTTTTCCATTCATTTTTATTAATTGGATGGTGATGGTAATGAAAATTTTTATAGATGAACATAGATAACATTGGATAATTACATTTAATGTCAACATAAAGATAATTAAATCCACTAGATCGAAAAATTCATTTTTATTGTAATTACCAGGAACCCTCTAGTCTATTAAATTTTCAAAATATTGTTTTTAGGGTGTTTTTGGATGAAATGGTAGCTCATTGAAATAGTTTGTAAATATTCTAATTTTTCAGTTAGTGGGTTGCATTGGGGAATCAATGTCAGTTGGTTGGGAATCAGAAGCATGGGAATCAGTAGGTCATGCGTTGGTAGGTTTGGGTTCAGTAGGTCTGGCATCAGTATATTGGGAATCGGTATGTCAGGCCATGGTAGGTCAGTTTTCTGTAAGTCGAGTGACGAGAGGACGAGATTTAGTGACTTGAGTAAGTAATTCAGGCATCGGTGGGTCACATTGGTGACACTCTATCAATGAGTTGCGTTGGTTAAACCTCCATTGGTGAGTCATTTCAATCTATTCCAAGATTTTCCATTTTCTCCCCACTACCATTTTATTTGATGTATATCATGTTTAGAACCTTGTTTGACCATTTTTAAAGAATATTAAAAGGTTATAAATTATATTTTTAATATCATAATTCCCTAGAGACATCAAAATGGCCTTGCATCATGGTCTTGACCATGATCCAATGTTAATGGCACTTGGAACTGTTAGCTTCAATTAATATATGATCTTTATTTTCTCTAATTATAAGATCAACTAATCCTTAAACCCTTTCATTTTCTCTAGTTACACCCAGATCCAATACTCCCAATGGAATCATGTGTTTTTTTGGCCTTTATATCTTATTATTCCTAGGGTTCCTTCCTACATTTCACACACCCCCAGCTTTTTGATTAAATAGGAGTTTCTAATCATATATTCCCCGAGGTAGGGATCCCTTTGTATATCTTTTTTGGGGTATCATGTGGGGTGTGTAAGCTTATGACCCACTGTGAATACATTATATCCCATATTTTAATTAATTATTTCTCAATTTAATATAACATGTTTCAAAGACAATCATACATGTAACTAAATATAGACATTTTTATTTTATTAATAAATGTGGTGAAAAGAGACTATGATTATGATCATTTGTTTTATCTTTTATCTTTGATTTATATTTTATGTTGTATGAATTTTGATAATAAAAGGTTTTAGCGGTCTTTGAATTCACACTATTAATTTTTTACCCTTTTCATAAATCACCTATTGATCTCAGGAATTATGAAATTGATTAACCACATGTACTCATTTAAATAAATGGTCACCTTAGGATCAAACATGTTCTATTATGACCCCTGATTTATTAATTTGTAATTAGAAAATGATGTTGTTAAATCTGAATATCCATTTCTTAGTTGGGTGTGGATGTGTACTATGTGTAGATCTTTTTTTCTTATTCATTGAATGGGTAGTGTGGTAATGATGTTTATAGAACAACAGTTTGTGTTTATGGTTTATGGGTGTAACAGAATCATAGGTATATTGATAGATTGATTAAGGAAGGATGGGTAGTGGATGGTTAGTGGGGATGTAGTGATGGGTTGTGCTATATTTATTTTACATGGTGTTGTGTCGTTCAAGAAATGGGGCTACAAATTGTTATGTTGAGGTGTGTTTCCATGTTAATTTGTACTTTTGGTGTTTTCTTATTTAGAGAATTGACAAGTATGTATAACTTAGAAGAAATATAATGATAGTGGTTGGATAAGGTGATAAGTGTGGATGAAGTGTGATCTCTGGTGTTTTATCATAGTTTTCATCCTCTCTTTGGCATTGTTGTAAGGCTAGTTGTGTGCTGTGGTAGTTATTTTCGCTGGTATGATTGCAAAATAGGTAAAGTCTAAATTATTTTAAAATTATTTTTTTTGTCACACATATAGCATTTTCAACTTTATAAGTAACCATTTTTTATTCTTATAAATGCATTTTGAGGTAAATTCAATGTGGAAATGTTATGGGGTATTTTTATTCTTGATAACCCACATGTTTTTCTGAGTGATTGGTACCTATATTTAAATAAGGGTACTTCCTTGTGATTTCTATATGCACCCCACCCAAAATGAGGGCCATGTTCCTAACACCCCCATTGTCATGGAGGAGGATGTCTTTCCAAATCATCTCGATGGGAGGATGGATGAAAATGCAATATCCCCCATCTATATCATCAATGTATTTATAGCCATAGACTCTATGAAAGGATGTAGTTTATGAGGCCTCAGGGTGAGGGGTGAGTTTTTCTTCCTTGGTGTCTTCAGGATCAGATGTGTTGTACTTTGCAGGTGTCTTTATTATGAGATGTGTTGTTCTTCCTAGGTTTCATCAGGATGTAGTGTGGTTTTTTATCCGGGTGTATACAGTTGGGGTAACATGTAGTTGTGAGTCCCATGTGTGTGCATGAAGGATTTGATATGGTCGGTGGAAAAATTAGGTTTTAGTATTTTTTGACGTAGTACATTGGAATGAGGTTGGAGGACGAGGAATATTATCATTAGGGTGTTAGAGCATCTAATATTTGAGAATGATGGGTGGTTATCCCATTATCAATGTGATTACTATATTTCATACATGACTTGAATGATTTGGTGATCATATCCGTGGTGTGGTAAGGGTGACTATTATACCTTATTAGGTGATGTTGGATTATTTTATTTTCACATGGGAGAATTAATATACTTCTAGACTTATGCTCGAGAGACATTGGTTTTCACCAATATGTATACTTTTAAAATCAACATACTAATATAAACATTGATTTCAGGTTTCCAGAATGACTACTAGGACAATTCTGGGAATTTCAAGCTCAGACGTATGGAGTGTAGTTCTGTCGCTTCTTAGAATTGTTATTTTGGTATTTAATTTAGATCTTTTAATTATATTTATAGAAGTTTAATGATTAAAATTTATATCATATGAATAATATCATACTTTAAAAACATTTCATTGTGTTCATTTTTGCATGGTATATTATCTTATTATAATCATGATTTCTATAAAAAGGATAATTCATCCAATGTTATTACATTTCTATACCAAGGGTGTTGGTGTATATAACACCACAGATCTAGGTTCCACCACAAGGTGCCCCAAACACGGCTGGTAACATTACCTCAAGAACATTTCCCCATATTTCATAGGTTGTTGACTAGTAGTGATATCCAAGGTTTGATAATAAGAAAAATATATCCTTGTTGGCAATGTATATATACCAGAAAAATGACAGTAAAGAATAGCGGAGGCAGTAATACCATACAAAAAGATAATTAGACGAAGAATAAAGTAAATACAATATAATCCACAATATATATATAAATTATTCATGTAATATGTATCTTTGAATACAGTCCAACATGTCACAATGATGGTAATCAATATAGAAAAAAAGATACAAAATAAAAAAGGTATCTCCAGTTGCATCACAAACCTTGTCATGGTCCCATTCTCTCCTTCTCAAACAACATTCATGTACCTTATAGATAAGGGATTCATCCCTTATCCATACCAGCAATCATATAATATTTTTGGGTCCATAACATTACCCAAACAGGGTGTGAGGAAAATCCTAGTAGGAAAACACCAAAAATATATTCCTAACTTTTAGTTAATATATATATCAGGCAACATAAATAAATAAAGCAGTAAAATAGGATGTATTCAAATGTAAACAATACATCATCTTTCAATTACATTCATTTATAGTTATTATTCATATTTAAAATATGTAATATCATTATCTATCCTAATATCTATATCTCCATGTGTAATATTATC
The DNA here is from genome assembly GCA_963277665.1 of Viscum album. Lineage (NCBI taxonomy): Eukaryota > Viridiplantae > Streptophyta > Magnoliopsida > Santalales > Viscaceae > Viscum > Viscum album. The sequence continues at coordinate 1,317,239,403 of OY728152.1, read as the reverse complement.
AAAATAGATGTCACATGAGTCCATATATTCAAAAAAAGTATGGTTGATTCCATGATTAAGAGTTTTCTTGGAAACCTCATCACAATCGTTCTATTATTGAATAATGATCCGTAGGTAATGTTCTAACAGTTTAACCCACCTGGGTTAATAATAATAATAATTCATTTAATAAAAAAGCTCCATGAATCTCTCATGGTCCTACTTATTTAGTAAAACATAGCACTTATCATTAACAAATGACCTCTTAGGAATCTCTCACAGTCAATACTCATTAGTCAAAAGAGCATAAATAAATTTTAAACGACATCACGGGAAGCTCTCATGTTCTAAAACCCTAGGTCTATGACAACATGAAATCTCTCACAATCAATACCCCTTGGTAACCATTATAGTACAACATACATAAATGAACATCCCTAGGGAATTAGTTACAGTCAATTCCCTTGTCCATACCTCCACAATGCATAACTCAGTAATATTAAAAAATCATCGACTCCATGCTAAAGAGAATAGTAGGTAATACATGGAAATCGTAACAGGAAACATAGACTAAAAGACCAGATAATTGAAAAAAAAGAAAACACTACCATAATATGACATAATAAAGTTATATAACCAAGTGCATAATAAAATACCCTTTATAAATTAATCAAACCATTTTCGGTGATAAAAAATGTTATCTTTCTGATCAAGAAATAAAAAAAATGTGGGTATACAACACGTTATGAATATATAATCCATAAAACACAACTAAAGGGACAAACCACCTACCACGATGTCACAGAATTCATATAATTGAACGTGAGCCCTTGAATCACACTATAGTGGAGTAGATATAAAAAAAATGAAAAGATACCAAATGGGAATAACTCATGAGAAAGGGGGAATCATGAATAAAGGCTCTAGAAGAATTGGGAACTCACATGTGGGACTCTAAAGCACCCGATGATGTCTGAATCAAAAATCAGATAGAGTACTGGAGGTTCGATATTTGTTCGTCATTCCGAAGCACTCCTGTACGGAACACGGAAATAAGAAGTATGTTCTGGACATGATACATGACCCAACTCTGTTATATCAAATAAAATGAAAACTAAAGATCAGGATAATTATATGTTCATGCCGTGTAGTATCCTTAACCTACACCAAGATTTAGAGGTCTAGCAGGTCATCACATGGCCTTGTACTCATCCAATACACAACCATTACATGACTATATGTGTCAACTGGGTACATGATTTTTACACTAAAGTATATTAAATTTACATGAAAAAAATCAAATATCATCATTTTTCTTTAAAAAACACTAATTCAAGAACACAACATAAAAAAAAGATATGATTTTTACAAATGTCCCACCTTAAAGAAATTCATACATGAATTTCTCGTCCAAGGGTGGAAAACAAGAGACTGAGAACAACTCCTACCACTGTCAATGTATGTTGGCCTCCCTCCACAAAGCCTCATCTTCAATTCGACATTTCTACCATAACACTGAACCCAAATGAACATACTGTTCATGGATAACATTAATGTTGTGATTCATAATCTGAATAGGGTGTTCCTTGAAGGATGAATTCACCACTATCTCAACCTGATTAGGTTGAAAAACATGAGAATGGCCTGAAATGTAATTTCATAGATAAGAAAAATGAATAATTTCGTTCATATCCATGTACCACTGAGATAAGTACAAATGATTGGAAACAAGAAAGACTCTCTCCAAAATCTCAAAAAACATAACTTATCTTGATGAATGATTCCCCTCTATCATAATCCTAATTTTTCTAAATCCATGTGTGACAAGAATGAAAACCAAATCTCAGACCTCAAACTCTAGGGGTCATCTCCGTCGATCTGCATAATACTTTTTCTGAGACTATGGAGTATCCATACTATACCAAATCAACTCCACCTACAATGTTGTCTCTTAGACATGACAAGGTACCAACAGAGCCCGAATCATGCTCTAGGGTTGGCCATTTATCTAGGGATGGTAAGCTATATCAAAAGTACCTGCTTACCCAATTCCTATGTTTTCCATTATATTCATGAGAATTAAACCCGGCATCCCTTTTTAAAATGAATGTGTGTGGAACCCTTTTCCAATATACTATCACTGGGATGTATAACATTCCATGCTCTTCTACACTAATGGATTCCTTGATTTCCAGGAAATGTGAATCATTCTTGAGTCTTTAAACCACTACCCATAAAACATCATTTTATCTTTGGATACCATGGTAATCCTATCATGAAATCAACTTTGACCTCATTCCAATGACACTCAGTAATGGGTAACTGCAATAACAGCCCTTCCGGCCGCTGATGCTCTGCATTCAACTAGTAATTGGTTGATCATCTAATAAACAATCTAGTAACATCCATCTTCATTCCTGGCCACCGATATTGGCAGTGTAGATTTTGATACATCATGGTGACACTAGGATGAACTATCCATAATGAGGCATGAAAAAATCTCAACATCTCTTCATGCATTTATGCTGACACCCACACACATCCATGAAAACTATAAACTAAATCTTCACCTATGGTTCACCCAGAAGTACGGTCCACTACTGACACAATCCCCCATAGGGATAGGCCTTCGGAATATGAGAGAGTCCACACATGAACATGATCTAATAGATTATTGGTAACTTCTATATATGAAATAATCTTCTTCCCCTATTTTTTGTGCAGAAAAAAATAAATCTCAGAGAATAGTGCCCTGAGATGGAATTAATTGTTGGCCTCTTAAAATGCCTCTATCTTAGTTATCTTGCATAACACATCGTCCATTGCATTGCCTTCCCCAGGCATGTAGGCATGCTCAATGTCAAAAGGCTAAATTTAATCATCCCACCTTAAATATCTCAAATTACGATCATGTTGAATAATGATATACATTTGGCTTTTGTGGTAAGTGTGTACCACAAAATACACTCGCAAAAGATAATAACTACTACAATGCAGTCATGCACTACTGTATCCAACAGAAAATCGTACATTACATAATTCCATTCATGTGTCATAAATTGACTATAACCATACAGAATGAATCCTTCCACCATCATAATCACTTCTTCTAGAACGATATATGATTCATCGTAGTAAAAGTATTTAGATTTTCTTGAATCAGGGAAAATCAATATCATTTCTAAATTCAATCCATCGTTCAGATCCGGAAAGGTTGAATCACATGAACCCTTCCATAACTAAATCACACCATTATTTGTCGTGATCATAGGTGGTTCTTCTATCCGGAAAAGTCCCGTATAATGTGCATGTACTAACCATCCAGACCTAGAAAACTCCATAACACAATGACATTGTTAAGATACTCCAAATAAAATACCACTATAACATTCATGGGTTCTTATGGTACTCATGTCTCTGATATTACCTGACCCATGAAATGAATATGGTCTTTCCAAAAGTGTCTCATTGAGAGTTTATCATATATATTACTCTCTATCAGTGTATTAAATTAGATCTCATGACAGATTCCATTGTCACGTTGAGTGTGATAGTACGCCAAGATATCATCCATGAATTCTAGCATAAAATAATCCATGCAAGGATGGAAAACACAGTTTTATCAATTCGATGAAAACTAATAGCTTGTTCATGAGATGGTGTGATATATTTGATTACTCGTATAGAACATACCTTATCTGAAAGGATGTAAAAGGTGTATCTGATAGTCTAACACACATCTGCTGATAACTGTATCTGATGTCAATCTTTCAGAACACCCTGTCTCCTTGATGATAATAAAAGAGATCATAAATCCTCACCAAGGGATATTTTTTCTTTAGTTTCAACAAGTTTAGCTTTTAATAATCCACACAATGTCTAAGGGTACCATCTAACTTCATCAAGAAAAAGACAGGTGAACCCCAAGGAGAATTACAAGGATTAATGAAACACATTTCCTACAACTCATCCAACTTCTTTATGAGCTCCTATAACTCAATTTTAGCCATACTCTAAGTAGGAATGTTTACCTATGCTACTCTTAGAACATGATCAAAATATAAATTTGCCTCTCTCTTTGGAGGTAATCAGGAAAATGAATCTAGAATTACATCTCTAAAATGATCCACCAGTGTAGGTAAATTCAATATGTGAAGTCCACTTGTAATATAGAAATAAAAGAGAAATATTGGCTATAGTTAAAAAACCCCATAATGCTCGAGTCCAGCTCTGCACTCCTGGAATTTCCATTTTCCTTTGTATAGAAATTACATTCTCAATAGTATTCTGAAACTCACCTTACAACGAGAGTAGTCAAGAAATAAATAAAAGGATAGAAACCAATAATTTATGAGAATAGAAAAGATGAATTTCATATCTATAAAATAGATCTCCCATGTGAATTAAAATCCACAATCCTCTAGATAAACTCATTGCACCGTCATACAATATCCTCTAAAATCCCTAATGGAGCATCAGGTGTCAAAAAGTAATCAGAAGTAATGAATTAGTGACCAATCCTCTCCAAAATGGAAACCTATATGAAACTATAGGAATCCAAAATATCTAAAAGGCCATAAGTTAAAACTAAGGCAACTAGAATCGTACTTATAATCGAAGAGGTTCTGGGATCCTTCTCTTTTTGGGTATGTTCCATTGAAAATGAATGACATTTACCATGAATCTTTGACCCTGCAAGGCCACCATGAGTCATTCCACCATACTATTTCTAAGAACCTTTCGTCTTGATACCACAATCATGACCACCTCCTTTACTGATGAAACCCAATTCACTGACTAATGAAAAATTATTTGTCCCCATATAGGTGGATTCATAATAGGTCTCATCTCAATTTTTGCTGATGTTATCTTCTTCAAAACATTGAATGTGGACCATCCAGTGTCAAGATAGACAATCGATAGGGTCCTTTGGTAAATATGGTCTTTTATTCCAACCCTTCTCACACATGATGGACACCAATTAGATACCTGAATAAACATCAACTGTAGGAACAATATGGAGATTCTTTCTGTTGGTTGAATTTTGAAAAACCTTATATGCTGAACCTCCCTGGATCACAACATCTAACTCCCTCAGACTACACTATGTAATCAAGAATGATTGTACTATAGAAGTCACTGAAGTCAACCTGAAAACATTCACCTATGATATGATGTTGTGACTGGGACTATCTTATAATCGTCTAGTCAGTGATAACTTGTCACCCACATAATAGTTGTGACTAACTAAAGCTCTGTAATGTGAGAAGAGTATTCCATCACAGAAATAAAACCCTTCTACAAATTGCTGAACTATCGAGCTCAGTTGTCCATCAATGTCTTGGGGTATAATTAATGATAAAAGGCCCTATAAAACTCTTCCCAAGACATATAATAATGATATCCCAACTATGTGATAACATCCCACCACCTATTTATGGAATCAGGTTGAACATCAGTCGTGATATTCACCCTCTTCTCAGGAGGAGTCTTCAGATGATCGATGATAAAAATCATGGCCTCCAACCATTATTCTCTAGCAAGTTTTCCTATATACCTTTTAAAGTTGGAATGACGCTGCTTCTAGAAGAAATTCTTCACCTCTACCATAGTAAGGTTAGGATGTGGTGCTCCCTGAATTGTCTTCATCATCTTCTATAAAGCCTTAATGGAAAAATTCATTATCATATTTTTCCAATATAATAGATTTATTCAACACGATAACCCCGATAGGAGCTTCTTCTAGTCCATGATTTACCATTTATAGTGGCTAATAACCACCTTGTACCATTCATGCAATAGAAGGATGTCTTGGTGGAATAGCTTTGAATGTTAAAACACCAACCTAAATTCAATATTACCAAGTATATCAACTAATAATTGTGTGAAAAGAATAGGATAATGAAATTTTCAATTATTATAATTGAGGATTTCGTTGCGTGTAGAACCATTACATGTCATGTTCTGTTTAATCCTTAATAAGGGTGTGTACCTATGCCAACCATGTCATGTAACACCCCAAACACAAAATGTGTTCTTTATTAGACATGGAATCCACATGAAATCCCCAAATACCGAGGTACATAATCATGGATAGAATTACATGGTTTCACAAATCTAACACTACACAGCATGTTCACCCAATACACGAAGTGTACTAGTTATGTTCCATCCACCCATTCCTTTAGTCATTGGGTTGGAAACATAGTCTATTACTACATAGTGTGTACCCACAATTGACAATGTATTTTACGAATGCTTACCCAAACCCTGTTTATCCCCTCACATAATCAGTCACAGATTCCACAAATAAACAATATGTACATTCGATACACAGAGTGTACATATGAAATGTTATTTCATCCAGAGTAGTTGAAACCATAGTGTGTGTTCATAACATCACATGACGTGTTGTCTGGGTTTTCAAACAATATGCCTCTAAATCTTCTTTGTAACCCTTAATTAAAAAAATGTTAACTGAATGCCTTTATATGATCTGTAAGTGCCTGTTAATCTCACTAACAAATGTTTCACTTCCTTAATCTAATCATATTAATAGAAATCAATTACAGTTCAAACATGATCCGCCATATTCTGATCCAACATGTCCCATAACACCTCAGATACCAATTCGTGGAATCCATTAAAAATGAAACTTTACAAGTACCAATACCCTATCATAATAGAATGTATTTTCATAATCTAATCTATCAAAACATTAGGGATTTTTATCATATCATCTATCACCAGAACATGCAATCCCCAAAGCACCATAAATGGCACGAAAATAAATAATGGCATGTGACCTATTAAAAGATCATATATGTTGCATGAGATGGAATACCATCATCTATTCAGGTCTCAATTGAAATAGATCTGTAATGATATCAATCATAACCGCAAAAAATAACGGAATCACCAAATAGTGAAATCAAATAATCTATGATAATTAAAAAAGTAAAAAAATGAATCATTCGAGGAAACATAGCTTTTCGTTAAAAACTGTTTAGCTAATCCCGATCAAAGATTATTACCAACTATATATTAAATCAAATTCTGATTATATTCTATAAATAATAATTCAAAGGGTAAATGAACCCACATTGATACGACTTTGTCACGTCCTATATTAGGGTTCCACCCCCAGGTTCCCCAAAAATAGTTAGTCACGTAACCTCTTGCGATTTTTCCCAAATTCCAGAACCTACTAACTATCAACAAAGGAAAAGGTGTGATTATGGAGAAACTATGCCCTCATTGGCTGATTTTACACAGTGGATAACTAATAGTAAACAATAGAAGAAGTAGTACTTCAATACAATAGAATAGATAGAAAAAGGCTAAAGTAAATCCAACATAATCTAAAATATATATAAATGATTCCCAATAGACATATCAATGAAAACCTAAAAACAAGTCATAATGATGGAATGAAATAAAGAATCCAATGAACAAAAAATTAAGTCAACTCCAACATCATAACAAGCCTTAGCATGGTGGCATGCTCTCCTAGTCCAACATCAATCTTGTACCTGATAAAGAAGGGACCATTCCCTTACATATAAATGAAACAATATAAATGGATTGTGTCCAAAAAATGATCCATATATGTTATGATATAAATCATAGTAGGAAACCAGTAAATGATTTGTGCTCAATTATCAGGGAATATATATTGAAGGAAATATGGAAAAATGAATCAATAAAATAGGAAGTTCTCAAAAGTAAACAATACTATAGTTTTCAAATAAATTAATTTATAGCAATTATTCATCCTTTTTATAGTTTGATCTCTATATCTAGCATATGAACCATATCCTCATGTGAAATAGTAACATAACAAATGGATCAGATGACTATTTAATCATAAAAATTAAGGTCGATTCCAAACTTGTGCATTGTATTTTTAGGCTCATCAAAATCATTCAATTATTCAATAATGACCCTTAATGATTTGTCCATAGTCTAAGCCCTCATGGTTTACCATAAAAACAATTCATTTAATAATTATGCTTTTTTATGCTCTCACGGTCCAACCCCTTTGGTCTAACAAAGAAATAATAATATACCAATGACCACATAGGATACTGTCACGGTTAATAAACCTTTGTCAACATGCTACAAATAAATTATAAATGACCACATGGGAATATCTCACGCACTAAACCACCATGTTGATGACTACATAAAAACTCTCATAGGCAATACAACTGGGTCAACATTACAGTAAAACATACATAAATAACCCACCATCTAGAAGCTCTCATAGTCAATTAACTTGGTCATAACTCCATAATTCATAAATCAGACATCTTACATAATAATTGACATTTTTCTATCAATCAAGGAATGGAAAAAACAACAAGACAAATAGGTATCCAAGACCAAATGACCCGAAAAATTTCAAACAAATTAAACAATCACATGGTGTCCCATAATCATGGTATATGACCTTATGAATAAGAAACTACCCTTTATCAATTATATAAACCATTGAAGGTGATAAAATTGGTTTACATTAAAATAAATAAATAAATAAAAAGATGTAATCTGATACTTTATGTATTTATAATCGAAAAAAATACAATGAATGTCACAAACCACCAACCTCAATGTCTCAATATCAATATACTTGAACATCAGAACTACAATTATCCTAGAACATCAATGATCTACAAAAATATGAAAAATGACCAACTATGAATTACATATGAGATATGAGGAATTAAGAATAAAGGCTCCAGATGAATTGTGAAATTACAGGTCGGATTCCAACGTACCTAAAGACATCTCAATTTTTTTTTGATGGGGAATCACGGTTTGGTCTTCATTTATCCTCAATGAGGGCTCATGTACGAAACACAAGAAGAAGAAGTAGGTTATGGACCTGAGACATGACCCACTCCAATATATCAAATATTAAATAAATAACACATAATGATTATTAAATGAACATGCCATGTAGTATGCCAAACCAACCACTGAATAAGTAGTCATCTAGGTTATCACACAACAATATACTCGGCCATTACACTGTTGTGTGCGGAAACCGTGTACATATACTGTACTCAAAAGTACACATCATCTACATAAAAAACCATATTTATTTTGTAAGAACCCGTATCTTTGTTTCAGATACACTTTTACTTTTTCTGGCGTTTTATGAAAAATGGAGTTTCTATTAAATTTTGAAGTACATGTCGTGTCCTTTCTGAGTACACGACGTTTACTCTTCTCCAGCATGAAGCCATGTGCTAGTCGTGCCAGGGCCACACAAACAGTGTGTTGGGGTGATGTGGTGGTTGTTTTTGGCAGAGTACGGAAAAAACCTAGTACACGCTGTGTACTCTAAAAGTACACAATTAATACATTTCTTTTTTTCACTAATTGGACTGGGGTCGCTACCTAATCATGATAATCATCTTATTCTAGGTTTGGTTAGTCCGAGAGCAACCAATACGACCTGATCTTCGCTGATCCCCCGCTTCTTCGTCCGTTCTCCGATTCGAGCACGGTCGATTGCATTGGAAGCGCAGAGGTGAGTTCTTCTTTCTACTTGTGACTTGTTTTCTAATTCTTCCTCCTTCCAAAGTTATCAAAGGTTTAACTTTTTGTGAGTTTTATCAAATCTACAATGTTATGGGGAGAATCAGCCATTGTCGTTCAAGTATATCGATCTAAATGGATCGAGGTAGGTGGTTTGTGCCTTACCATTCAACATCTCTGAGTTTTATGTGCGAATTTTCACCATACCCGTGAACTGGGTATTGTGTGTTTACCTTTTTTCCCTTATTGATTTCTTGTCTTTCCTATATGCTTGTGTAGATATAATTTGACATGTTAGAGGATAAATTTTTGTGCTTGGATGTATTTTCCTTACTTCGTTTAGTTTATGACCTTTGGGTCTTGTTTGCCTTTGGTTGTTTCACCTGTTTCATGCCTTAGGGTTATAGGTTGAAGAGAAACTCATGAAATGCTTGTTACCTTGTAGACAATTTAGATAAGTATCTCTATAGGTGTACTTTTTTTATCCAAGTATCTCTATAGGTGTAATTTGGCCTTATAGCATTATTATGCACTGACTGGCACGTACCTGAGAGAACCTGCTGATGTAGACTATAAGGGATAGACCGAGTGAGCTTCCCCGAGAGTCTTAGGTATTAAAAACTACAGAGGGGATGGACCGAGTGAGCTCCCAGAGAGTCATGGATTTTATAGACTATATGAGGGTAGACCGAGTGTGCTTCCTCAGAGAGTCTTACCTTGTTTTAATCTCTTTAAGAACCTTCCCAGGATGGAGGAGGAATTGACCGAGTTGGCTTCCTCAGAGAGTCTGTGGTATACATGAGGCTATAGGAGGCATTGACCAAGATAGATTCCTCAAAGAGTCTATATAACTTTGTTCTAGGAGGGTTATACAGTGTTGTCTTCCTCAAGATATTCCCTGACTACCTTATACTATACGAGGAATTGACCGAGTGAGCTTCCTCAGAGAGTCTCATAAATTTGTATGACCAAGCTAGAGGGGTTAGGCTGAGTGCACTGCCTAGAGGGTTGTGGTACTTCTTGGATAGGACCAGAGGGGATGGCTACGAGTACTTCATAGAGGGTTTAATGTTTAATAGTTGTTTGTTTCACTGCTGTTGTTTGTTTGTGGATTGATTGTTTCTATTTGTCATCATGGTTTACTGCTTACTGTTTACTGCCTACTGCTTGCTGTTGCTGTTTATTGCTTATTGTACTTTTACCTGCCATATACTAACTGACTGTTAGGCACAGATCATTGGGTTAATTCCTACTGGGATATTATCTCACACCCTGTCTGGGCCATGCTTTTGGGCCCAAGATGACTATGTTGTTGCAGGTATAGACAAGGGCAAGTTCCCTTCGACTTCTGGAACTTGATTTCTTTGAGCAAGAGAGCATGGGACCAAGCATTGGCTTGCGAGCTGAGGATCTATTTAATTTTCTTTTGTAAATGTTTTAGTACTATTGTGTTTTCCAGAATTGTGACTTGTTTGGATACTTTCCTAGTTATGTATCATGATTCATTCCATATATACATATATGCTCCATTTTGTTGATTTATTCTTCCACTGTTATGTTATTGGTTATTACTACTTCCTCTATTTCAGGTTTACTTTTCTTCTACTATGTAATATTCCAATTATGGCATAATTTCCACACTATCACACGCAAGGCCCTCGATACTAGTCAGTAGCCTCTGGCGTTTGAGGAAATGCGCTTGAAGCCATGTGATCAACTTTGTATGGGGCGCCTCTGTGAGGCATCAGGAATTGGGACATTACAAAGTGGTATCATAGGAATTCTTTTCTCTTTCATTACTATTTAGTGATTTACCCAGGGATAGGATAGATTCGGTATTTGTAATATGTTATGCCCGATAGTAGCTAACCTGTGTTTAAGGAAAAGCCATACTACCTCATTTATTGCAGTATTCTGGTTATGAGATTTTACAGTTGATACGATTTCACCTTGAGTGATTCACATTCTTTTTACTGTTATTGTTTTGATATTACAGTTATATTTCTGTCGCCACCTGATGAGATGAAGGTATTCCTTATCATGAATAATATAGGCACTTGTAGAAATCACATTCCGGGCATTTTTTCAATGACATTTAGGGTACATTAGCGATTGCATGCTATTGTGATAGACGTTGTGTAAATTATGCATTCTGTTGTGAAAGATTCTTGATATAATCTATTGTGCTTGTTAGTGAATTTTTGTATTGTACATGTTTATATGAATGCCAAATTTTGATTCTGGGGGTGTTATGGGGCCTCTTGAATCAGAAATTGGTGGATCATGATCCTGTTTCCTCTTGTACATGACCCTAGAGGGATTCCACATTTTGATTCGTGGGAGTATGGGCCCTCAAGGATTGGAATTTTTCACCCCTTTGCCTTGTTTTTCATGTTTATGGGATGTTGTGCAGTTTCTGAGCTACTGCCCAGAAAAACCCAGAATACACGGCGTGTACTTTCTGGTTACCCACATTGTAGCTTTTTTTGCCGTGTTAATGACTGTGTGTGCATGAAAATGGTGTTGTGAAAATCACCACAGGAACACACCGTGTATGGTATGTACACGCCGTGTAGTGTAGATCCTTGTTCCTGGCTGTGTCATTAATAACATGGGTTAGGGAATCTCGAGTAGAACACGAAATGTTGTAAGGGAACATGTCATGTAGTCCTGTCCAGGTACCCATCCATGTCACGAACAACACGGGCCGGTGTGACCTTCTATTACACACGTCGTGTTTCATTTGGAACACACCGCATAGTCTTTCCCAGGTACCCGGCCATGTCACGAACAACACGATACATTTTCACCTTCTCCTATACATGTCGTTTTTGTTCAGAACTCGTCGTGTACGGGCCTGCCATGTAGACGTCCATGTAACTAACAACACAGGACATCGAGTCAGTGTCTAGTACACACCGTGTCCATAGAAAACACGCCATGAAGTCTGTGGATAGTTTAAACCGTGTGAGTTAGCCCAGTAAGGATACTCGGGCAGGGGAATTGTTTTCAAGTACACACCATGTGATGGGTCAACACGCAGTGTAGTTTGAGATGATACACGACCATTAGGGTAGGGGTACAGGCCCATGTCAGTGGCTTAAGAAGACACTCCATGTAGTTTTTGTACATGTCATGTAGTCGTGTTTTGTAAAATTGTGTGTTTTTCTTACCCTATTCTTGTTTTGTACTCCTGTGTTCTCTATCCTTGTTTTTCTGATCTAAGGTATACTTTTGATCTTTCAGAGCTATGCCTCTGAGATGTCCTCTAGTTGTACATCTGTCGTTAGGCAGGTATCAGACGCCAGATATGGCTGATCAGGGACTTCGTTCCAATCATCCAGTCGTGCCAGCCATGTCACCGACATTCATTCCAATTGCAGGTGATAATGCATATTTTAGGGAGGAATTCCTGAGGATGATGCAGACCTTCCCGGGAGCGCCGCCTCCTGCCCCGTCAATGGCTGAGTTGACGCTGGTTTTCTAGTAGCTTCATCCTCCTACTTTTTCAGGGGATGTAGGACCCTATGCTGTAGAGACATGGATAGAGGCCACATTGACCATCTTTGAGCACCTAGAGATCCCTCTGATGAAAAGGGTAAATATGCCTACTTATATGCTTCGATAGACCACCATAAAGTGGTGGGTGGTGATCTCACGGTCAGGGAATCAGCAGGATTTGTCCTGGGATGAGTTTCGACGCATCTTTTATGACTAAATATATCTAGAGACCCCGAGGGCCGATTGAGCCAAGGATTTTATGAGCGTGCAACAGGGTACACTCTCTGTTTGGAGTACTCGTCTCGCTTCATTGAGCTTAAACGTTTCACACCGATCTGAGCATGTGATGAGTTTTTCCTTGCTAGGAAGTTTGCGGACAATCTCAGGCAGGAGATCTGTTCCCAGGTGAATATCTTGCAGTTGACTTTGATATCCTCCATTGTCAACCAGGAACTAACCGTTGAGCGCAATCTCAGAGATTCCGGGGCATTGAACCATGGCAGTTTGATATCTAGAGCTGGTGATCCTCCTATGGACAGTAGGAAGCGTCGCAAAGAGTCTTTTAGAGGAGATCGAGGTTTGAGGGATGTGTCTTCTGGAATCCAGGTTGTATGATACCAGTGCGTTAGGATTGGACATACTTGGCCTCAGTGCTAGAGGGATCCAATGGAGTGCTGGTCTTGCAACAAGATGGGCCATCATCAATGTTTAGGTCACATCTTCTCACCTTCATCTAGTGGTAGGGTTTCATCTATGACCCCGCGTTCTGGATATGCTTCACCAGTTTCACACCAGTCAGGTAAATGGAGTTCTTCCGGCCATTTAGGCCGAGGTGGAGGTCACAGCTGTGGTGGTCTGTCACCAGGTCATCAGCGACAACATAGTGGATCATCTCAGAGAGGTCATCCAGGGGCACATGGCCATTGTGAGGGCCAGTCTTTCACCATGGAGAAGACCTATCAGGAGAAGGATCTTGGCCCTTCTACAGTTCTAGGTATGATCTTATTATCCTATGTTTTATCTTCAACCTTTTTTGATACATGTTCTTTCCATCTCTTTTTCTCTGTTGCTATCATGGAGAGACTTGGGCTCCGTAACTTTTGGTCTGCCAGCTTATTGTCTTTAGAAACACCCTTGGGGAAAAGGAAATCTTTTTTATGTCAGTGCAGAGAGTTCCCTCTTGAGGTTGCAGGGTGTATTTTCATATGGGACCTCTATGTCATAGAGATGACAAGCTATGACATCATTTTAGGTATGGACTAGTTGATTCCCTTACAGGGAATAATTGATTGCTATCGCTATAGGGTGATTTTAAATTTCACTAGAGGGAAGACCATTCCCTCATAGAGGCGAGTGGGATGTCCAGGAGGGTAGAGGTGGACTAGAGCCCGATGGGCTAGGGAAAGATACAACCCAAATTTCCAGTCTTTATCTGGATAACCAGGGGACTTAACTGTGAGACTTTCCACCAGTGGTGGATCGTTTCAGGGAAGTCTTCCCAGAAGTCTTTTCAGTTTTACCTCCAGAGCATGAGGTAGACTTATCGATTGATCTTGTTCCTGGAGTGGTAGAGGATTCCATTTCACATTACATGATTGCTACAACTGAGTTGCAGGAGCTCAAGAAGCACTTGAAGGAGTTACAGGTAAAGGGATTCATCCGACATAGTACCTCTCCTTGGGGTTCACTTATCCTGTTTGCATAGAAGGCAGACAGTACCCTTTGGCTTTGTGTGGATCATCTGAAGTTGAACCAGTTGACAGTCAAGAACCGATATCCCTTGCCGAGGATCGATTACCCCTTTGATCAGCTTCGAGGATCCCGGGTGTTCTCAAAGTTCGATTTGAGGTTCGGTTATCATTAGTTGTGTGTTATACTGTCAGATATACCTCTGACAGCTTTCAGGAGCAGGTATGGTCTTTTCGAGTAAACAGTCATTCTGTTCGGTCCCACAAACGCACCTGCAGTTTTTATGGCACTGATGAACCGAGTGTTCCATCCGTACTTGTAATCCATTGCCGTGGTCTTCATGGATGATATCTTGGTGTACTCTCAAACTCTAAATGACCATGCCACACATCTGGAGATCATTCAATGTATAATGCAAAAGCTTCGGCCCTATGCTAAACACTCTAAGTGCCACTTTTGGATGGATCAAAATCATTTCCTTGGTCCTGTTATCTCGGAGATAGGAGTATCAGTGGAACCATAGAATGTGAGAGCTATAGTTTCCTGGGAGCATTCGAAGAACGTTTTTGAGGTGCGAAGTTTTCTAGTGTTGGCTAGGTACTATAGATGCATCATTCAGGACTTCCCGTGCCTAGAAGCAACGTTGATAGGTCTAACCAAGAACGGGGTGATGATTTTATGTTCAGATTCTTTTCAGTCAGCCGTTCAGGGGCCGATAGGGAGGATGGCATCATCACTGATACTATTATTGCTAGAGTCGGGCAAGGGCTACACTGTTTAATATGATTCTTTAGGTATCGGGCTAGGAGCTGTGCTCATGCAGGGAGATGTAGTCGTTGTGTACGTGTCTCGAAAGTTGAGGCCACACGAGAGGAATTATGCTACGCACGATCTGGAGTTGGAAACAGTTGTTCATGCCTTACGCTGTTGGAGACAATATCTTTGGGGAGAGCACATTGTGGTTTTCACCGACCACAAGAATCTCAAGTATATATTCACTCAGTGTGACCTGAATCTGAGACAGCGCAGGTGGGTCCAGTATCATCAGTCCATTGAGTTTGAGCTCTCCTATACGACAGGAAGGGGCAATGTAGTGGCAGATGCGTTGAGTAGAGGAACTCAGATTCAGGTAGTTCAGGAAGCCATAAGTGAGTCGAAGCGTATGGCTCTGTTCTCTGAGATTCATCTAGAGGTGCACGACAGGCAGGGATATGCTTTCCTTTCATCTGTGGGTGTTACCTCTACACTTCATGATCGGGTACGAATGAGGTTGCTATCAGAATCAGAGGCATTAGTCCTGCGGGAGAGTGTGTCAGGAGGGACCCTCTTGCTGGATGGATAGTGGGTGAGGATGAGATCTTGTGTTTCTAGGGATGTGTATAGGAGCATATGCAAGATTTCCCTTCAACAGTTGGGCAGTTCATCCTGGCATCACCATGATGTATCAGTATCTTAATCTCCAGTACTGGTGGCCAGGTATAAAGAGGGATATTGTTGGTTTTGTCATGAGATGTTCTACATGTAAGAAGGTGAAAGTAGAGCATCAGCGACCAGTAGGGATTTTACAGATGTTACCCATCCCAGAGTGGAAGTGGAATGATGTCGCGATGGACTTCATGACCGGGTGGCCAAGGTCACCTCGAGGAAGTGATTTTGTTTGAGTCGTCTTTGACAAACTTATGAAGGTAGCACACTTCATTCTGATCAAGGAAACCATCATGGTTGTTGATCTGGGATAACTGTACATCCAACATATTGTAAGTATACATGGTGTTCCATGCTCTATTGTTTCTGATAGGGATGCACACTTTACATCCCGGTTCTGGCAGGGACTTCAGAAGTCTTTGGTTACACAAGTATTTTTGAGTACAACATACCATCCCCAGACTGATGGCCAGTCCGAGCACACGATCCAGGTTCTTGAGTATATGATCAGAGCATGCATTCTAGACATTATCGGTTCTTGGGAGAAGTATATACCTCTTGTGGAGTTATCCCACAACAATAGTTTTCAGGTGACCATTCAGATGGCGCCATACGGGGCTTTGTATGGTAGGCCATGCCGATCACCCTTATGCTGGCTAGAGGCATGAGATGCAGCATTGCTAGGACCTCGTCTTGTTTAGGAGACATCAGTGAAGATAGAGTTGATTCGGAAGTGGATGGTTATAGTGCAGTCTTGATAAATGACTTATGCTGATCAGCGGATATGACCTCTGGAGTTCAAGTTCGGTGATCAGGTTTTCCTGCGTGTCACACTGAGGTTTGGACACAAGGGGACTCGAAGACAGAGTAATATTTCACTGTGGTATGTCAGGCCATTTGAGGTATTGGAGAGAGTCGGGTCGATTGTCTATCGGTTTTAACTACCCCAGAGGTACCGGTCTATGCACGACGTCTTCCACGTCTCTCAACTTCGATGTTACTTTTCGGACCCGTCTTGTACCCTTCATCCTGAGGAGGTTGAGCTTGAAGAAGATGTGTCGTTTGAAGAGAATCCTATCTGGATTGTCGATAGCGGTGCAAATTTTCTCCTAGCCTGGTGTGTTCCTCTGGTATGAGTGCTTTGGCAGCACAGGCAAGTACAGGACGAGACATTAGAGAGGGAGGCAAAGGTTCGATCGTAGTGGCCAGAACTATTTGAGGATCCTTCTTCTATGCCCATCTAAGGAAATGCAGAGGCAAATTTCATTAAGGGGGGATGTTTGTAAGAACCCGGATCTTCATTTCAGTTAATCTTTTCCTTTTTCTGGATTTTTTATGAAAAATGATGTTTCTGGAAAATTTCGAAGTACATGTTGTGTACTTTCTGAGTACAGGTCGTTTACTCTTCTCCGGCTCGAAGCCGTGTGCTGGACGAGCCCGGGCCACACACACAGTGTGTAGGGGTGACGTGGAGGCAGTTTTTTGGAAGATTAAGGAAAAACCTAGTACACGCTATGTACTTTAAAAGTACACGCCATGTAATTTTATTTTTTTCACTAAAAGGGACCGAGGTCGCACCTAATCATGACAATCGTATTATTCTAGGTCTGGTTCATCCTAGAGTAACCCGTACAACCGTATATTCTCCGAGCCCCTTCTTGACCACCCGTTCTCTGATTCGTGCATGATCGCTTATGTTGGAAGCGCAGTGGTGAGTTCTTCCTTCTGCTTGAGCCTTGTTTTCCAATTCATCCTCCTTCTCATGTTATATAAGGTTGAACATTTTGTGCGTTTTCACAGATCTACGATGATATAGGAAGAATCATCCATTTTGGTTCAATTTGATCGATCTCCTAGGATCAAGGTAGGTGGTTTGTGCCTTACCGTTAAATGTCTCTGAGTTTTATGTGTGAAGTTTCACTGATACTCGCGAACCGGGTATTGCGTGTTTACCTTTTATACCTTGTTTATTTCAGACCTTGATTGTATGCTTGTGTAGAGGTAATTTGTCATGATAGAGGATAAATTGTTGTTCTTGGATGTATTTTCCTTTCTTCGTTCTGTTTATGCCCTTTGTGTCTTGTTTGCCTTTGGCTGTTGCACCTGTTTCATGCCTTGCGGTTATAGGTTATAGTGAAACTCATGACATGCTTGTTTCCTTGTAGACTGTTTAGCTATGTAGCTCTATATTTGTTTTTTGGCTAGCCATGTAACTCTATAGGTTTAATTTTTCCTTATAGCATTATTATGCACTGACTGGTACGTGGCTGAGAGAACCTAGTGCTGTAGTCTATAAGGGATAGACCGAGTGAGCTTCCCAGAGAGTCTTAGATCTTACAGACTACAGAGGGGACGCACTGAGTGAGCTTCCAGAGAGTCTAGGATTTTATAGACTACAGGAGGGTATACCAAGTTCACTTCCTCAGAGAGTCGTACCTTGTTTTAATCTCTTTAAGAATCTTCCAAGGCTAGAGGAGGAATTGACTGAGTGAACTTCCACAGAGAGTCTGTGGTATACATGAGGCTATATGAGGAATTGACAGAGATAGATTCCTCAGATTGTCTCTAGACCTTGGGGCTAAGAGCATTAGACCACGTGATCTTCCTCAAGAGAGTCCCTGGCAACCCTAGAATATAAGGGGAATTGATCGAGTGAGCTTCCCCAGAGAGTGTCATAAATTCATTTGAACAAGACATAGGGGTTTGGCTGAGTGCACTGCCCAGAGGGTTGTGGTACTTATTAGATATGACCAGAGGGTATGGATGCGAGTACTTCACAGAGGGTTTCCGGTTTTTTTGCTTTATGTTTCACTGCTGTTGTTTGGTTGTGGATTGATTACTGCTATGTATCATCCTATTTTACAACTTACCATTTACTTCCTACTACTTGCTATTGCTGTTTACAGCTTATTGTAATTTTACCGCCATATAATCACTGACTAATAGGCACATAATATCGGGTGAATGCCTACTGGGATTTTATCTCACACCCTTTCTGGGCCATGCATTTGGGCCCGAGAAACTATGTTGATGCAGGTATAGACAAGGGAAAGCGCCCTTCGACATCTGGAGCATGATTTCTTGGAGTAGCTGAGCATGGGACTAAGCTTTGTCCTGCAATGCTGGGGAGCTGTTTACTTTTATTTTTTACTTGTTTTAGAATTGTAGTGTTTTCCAGCATTGTGATTTGTTTGGATGCTTTCCTAGTTATGTATAATGCATCATTTCATATATACATATGTTCTACGGTTTGTTGATTTAGTCTTCCGCTGTTATGTTATTGGTTATTACTTCATCCCCTATTTCATGTTTACTTTTCCTCCAATGTGTAATCTAACAATGAAGGCATAGTTTCACCACTATCACACCCATGGCCCTCACTGCTAGTCGGCATCCTCTAGAAAATGGGGAAATACGCTTGAGGACGTGTGACCGATCGGGTATAGGGAGCCTCTAGGTGGCTTCTAGAACTGGGAGTTTACATATTCATTTTCCTTATAACACCGCAAAATATGGATCTATACCTGAAATGAAGATCTCGGTCCATACATTCGCCACCGTGGGGACTACCTATTGTGGGACATAGCGTTCATTATCTCCCTTATTATGTTACCTTCCCAGGTGGGGAATCAATGGATGTAGGGGGTCATGACAGTTATCATACATTATAAGATGACAAATTGATTAATCTCATGAGAATGAATGAAAATAAATGAATTTTTAATTCATTTAAATTAAATTATAATGATAATTAACATAGATTATTTTATATGTGACATAAAACAGTAAATTTCCACGTTAGTTGTAAGATATTCTGAATTATAAAACATGTTTCTATGTCAAATATTAAATAAATAACATCAGAAGTTATGACTGCTATATTTCTTGTTATTAAATATATAAAACCTGGGGAAGACTATTCGAAATATTAGTTATAAATAACATATTTCATGAATGAAAAGTTTTAAATTTATTTTATACTAGTGCATAATGATCTCTCTAAAAAAATCATAATTGTTAAATATATCAATGAAACAAAAAAATCTATTATTTAAAAAATTTAATGTCTTTGTAAGGAGAAAAAATTTCAAAATAATTGTACATCCATGGAGAATAATATCATCATTGTGATAAATTTTTAAAAATTATTTCTCCCATTATAGACCTGATGTAATGAAAACTTATTCCAACATCTAAATCAATAACATTTAAATATATTTAATTAATATTAAATATTCTATAGGGAATATAGTTTGAATATTTCAATCATTATTTTAAAATGTTTTTAACCATTGATGGAATACTAGAATTAGTATTGAGTTATCCGTTTTAAAAATATCATTATCAATCTCCCTAATGATTTTATAATTAAATACGTATAAAAATTCATTGATATTCTAATGAAAAAAACTAGTCGTGACAAATAATATTATGTGTATCACTAGTTGGAGAGCTAAACGTGATTTTATTTTTGAGATTTTGTTATTCAATTTTATTAAATAATTCTACAAAAATTTTACAGTAAAAAAATTTACATTATACATACAAATTTCACTAGTTTAATTTTTAATGTTTATCTAATGATAAATTGGTTATAATTTATTTTTTTATAAGTAATACATATTCCAAAAAAATTCATCCAATTAAATATTATGTATATATTCAATTTGGTGTATGGTTCATATAACATTTTAAAATATAAATTATAATCAACTAATACATGAAAATGGAATGTGTCTTACATTTTTCATGAATATATAGAAAATAAAGTTAGCTAAATTGATCATTTTTTACAGCAAGAATTAATCAACAAAGAAATAACATTGAGAAAATAAAAATTATTTTATACGAAAAAATGATATACAACAATTCTCCAATTTAAAATTGATTTATTTTCTCAACATGGATTATAATAAAAAATTGATATATGATATATATGAAAATGTATTCTTTCACTAATATAGAAAATAATATAAATGTTTGTTTCAATAAAAAATTACTTTTTTAAACATATGTATGAAAATAAAAAATATATAATTAAATGACTAACATATTGACTATAGTTTTATTATAATATTTTTTGGAATTAACAAAAACATAACATATTGAATATTGTTTTATTAATATATTTTTTGTAATTAACAAATAACATACATTTTGATATTCATAAAGTCATCTATTTGGAAAATTATATTTTTATTAATGGAAAATAAATTTGTATGAATTTTATATATAGGGTGATGTTAAAATAATAAATCACTGTTGATTTTATATGCGGTTGTTTCCGATGGTTTCGCCGGGGCGCGCGCCCGTCCGTCCGTGGGGGAGGACGCGCGACGCTTCTGTTGCCCCGCATTCCTGCTTTCCAAAGGCGGGCGGCATTCGCTCCTTATTCAGGGACGTCTGCTCCTTGATCGAAACGGGATGATGGGATGTCGGTTCTTCCTCCTGTGGATTCCACCTCAGAACTCGTCACCTAGTCCGGGTCTCCCTCGTAGATTTAATACGTAGTTCGTGAAACTCTTCCCAGTGCCGTGTTTCCATGGGCACCAATTAATTACACTGCTTCTGTCGGGACATTCCATAGGGTCCAGTCAGGGCAGCAACCTTCAGTCAGGGGAGTAGTCATGTTGAGGCATCAATAGCGTGTCTGGATGCTGGGGTACCTGACATGTCTGTCTGTTATCCTTGACCACAAGGCTTCTCGAGGGCGTGGAAGCCTGAGGCATCCCACATCGAACACGGGGAATTATATGTCATAGACACATATCTGAGGTTTTCCTCAGCTTACCGTGCTCAACACAGGCTATGCTGCAAGTTTAATGTCCAGCGGAGACGGATCAACCCAACCAGAGCATTAGCTAGGATAGATCAGATTGAGGGATCCTCCTTGAAGGGATATCGATACCGGGGCCAGCCCATGGGAGACTGTGAAGAAGAGCGTACCGACATGGTCTCAACAGGATAAGACGGTCCGGGCGAGAATCGAAACGAGTGGTAGGTTGATGAATGGAGTGGAAGGAGAGTGAAATGGGACCATCCCAGGGGCGACAGTGAAGTTGGGCTTGAGCCTTGACGGGGCTTCCTACGTATCCTCGTGGCAGGGAATCAAAGTCTGCGTAGTTCGGGATGACGTCGATAAACTGATGTGAAGGTGAACCTTGGTGCAATGAGCATCGTCAAAGTACCGACGTGAAAGTAGACCTGTGGGTCCACTAGTGGTGGGCTTGAACCTTCGGAAGGTTTCCTACGTACCATGTCGTGACATGGATCAAAGTCCTCGTAGTTCAGGAGCTTTGTCAGTGAACCGACGTTAATGTGGACCTTGGTCCAATAGGTGGTGGGCTTGAACATTGGGAAGACTTCCTACGTACCATGCCTTGACATGGATCAAAGACCTCGTAGTTCGGGTTAGTCACAACGGCTTGCCGTCAGACTAGAATTGGGTGTACAGTTTAATGTCATGCGGGACAAAATGAGGCATTCAATTTAACGTCATGATGGATGAGGGTGAAACTCGACGTGAATGAACGACCGAGAAATGTGGCTGGAACCTCATGGAGGCTTCCTACGTACCATGCCTTGACATGGATCAAAGTCCTCGTAGTTGAAATGGGATGAGTCGCAGCGGCTTTCCACTGGACTGGAATGGGACCCGATATGAAATGACGGGTGGGCTTGAACCTCATAGAGACTTCTACGTACCATGCCTTGACATGGATCAAAGTCCTCGTAGTTCGCTAGGATGGGTCGCAACGGCTTACCACTGGACCATAATGCAGTTTAACGTCGTGCTGGACGGGGGTGAGACCCGACGTGAAATGATGGGTGGGCTTGAACCTCATAGAGGCTTCCTACGTACCATGCCTTGACATGGATCAATGTCCTCGTAGTTCTCTAGGATGGGTCGCAACAGCTTACCACTTGACCATAATGCAGTTTAACGTCGTGCTGGACGGGGGTGAGACCCGACGTGAAATGACGGGTGGGCATGAACCTCATAGAGGCTTCCTACATACCATTCCTTGACATGGATCAAAGTCCTCGTAGTTCGCTAATATGGGTCGCAACAGCTTACCACTGGACCAGAATGCAGTTTAACGTCGTGCTGGATGGGGGTGAGACCCGACCTGAAATGATCGGTGGTCTTGAACCTCATAGAGTCTTCCTACGTACCATGCCTTGACATGGATCAAAGTCCTCGTAGTTCGCTAGGATGGGGGGTCCGGGTCGGTGCTCACTCTAAGCCCACGTGAGTCATGCTCGGTGTGAGAAACAAGAAGTTGCAAGGACCTTACGATCACATGGCGAAGGAAGCGCCCGTGAGAATCGAACAGGGGCTTACGCATTAGGCGGCCCACGGTGCTGGGACTTACTCCAGGATGGAGGCCCATGGCGCGACAGAGTGCGGGAAAGATGGACCTTGGTCCGACGATGGGAGGTGCCTCGTTCCCTATCACGCCCCCCACTGACCTTGGTAGTGGGGAAGTACGGAGATGCAGAGGAGCAGCCATCCGTTGGGGGGGCTAGGGTCGCCCTTCTCTTACGAACATACGCCACTCTGACAAGGAGGATCTCATTCCATGTGAGGAAGAGTTCCATTCCCGTGGAGACGAGTGGTGTAAAAAATGTTCGAGCTGGGGGGACCCTTCGCGAGGGGCATGAGGTCGGATCACAGTTTGACGTCATGTGTTGAGGACGTGGTGCATGGCAGTTTAACGTCCTGTAGCTCAGATGAGGTGGGTTCACTCCACACCCCAAGGACATACCTAACCGGTACCCTCTGGTCCTTTGGGAAGGGATGGTACCGGTAAAGCCATCGTTAAGGGGGGTCATGGAACGAACCATAGAGGGGTCCACGTTAGCGTGGCTATGTGAAGAAGCAATAACCGTTAGCGTGCCTATGTGAAGAAGCATAAGGCGAAGCAACGCTACGGGTGGTATTGTCCAAGGTAATTTTAAGTCACATCGTGCAAACCGGGAGGGTCACACGGGAAGAGTAATTTCTAAGAAAAGGAGTGCGCTTCGCGAAGTAGAGTGACTTGGCCTTAGCATGGGGCATAGGTGTGAGTGGGAGGTACTTCGCGAAGTAGAACAGTGTTCGCGGAGCACTGGCTCGCGAGGAATGGGTGCCTCGCGAAGCAGGGTCCTACGAAGCAGTGTGCTTCACGATGTGTAGTGATCCTGCCTTGGCATAGGGATCACTAGCATGGGTTGGGTGTTTCGTGAAGCATAAACGCTCCGCGACTGCCTGGGTTCCCTATGGAATCCCCTTCCTTCGCGAACGCCCTTGAGCTTCGCGAAGGGAATCCCTCTCAGAAGAGTGGCTCAAAACGAGACAATGCAGAGGAGTCTCGCGAAGGAGAAGTACCTCACAGAGCTCATGATTCCCGGGGCAAAGCGTGCTTCGAGATTCGGGATAGGAGAAGCCCAAAGGTCGGATTTTCCCTCCTCGGGACTTAGGGGAGTCCAGTATTTATAGGGAAGGGGCACCGCGAAGATGGGCTCGCACGCCGCCTCTGGTGCTTCGTGGAGCGCGCGCGAATGTCAACGCCATCCGCGGAGGGGACCGCCTCTGGAGCGTCGCGGCGGCCCGCGAACGTCAAATGCGTTCGCAGAGGATTACCGCCTCAGGAGCATCGCGGAAGAGTGCGAATGTCAAATGCGTTCGCGGAGAATTACCGCCTCCGGAGCTTTGCGGCGGCCTGCGAACGTCAAATGCGTTCGCGGAGCATTACCGCCTCTGGAGCATCGCGAGGCCGCGATGGTCGGGGCGCTTCATGTGGGTGCTTCGCGGCGGGGCTTCGCGGCTGTGCTTCGCGAGGCAGCGCGCCAGCTGTCTTTTTCGTTCCATTCTATAGGCCATATTTTTGGTGCCAACAAATTCCCCCCCTCAGACTTGGAGCCGCAGAGGGCGAAGGGTTGAAGTCTGAGGAAAAATCGCCAAAATTGTCGGTGGTTCGCGATGCAGCATCGCGAAGGGGCCCTGTGATGCTCGCCGGGGCCGCGGATCCGGACGTGCTGCGATGCTTCGCGCGGGTGAGGCATGCCGCAATGCTCCGGGGTCGCCGCCTATAAATAGGGGGTCCGACCTCTTTTGTCTTCACGTGCCTTCCTTGTCTTTTTGTGCTCTCGACTTCGCGAAGCTCCGCGTACTCCACGACAGCCCTCCGCGAATCGAGCTTCGCGGCGAACCGCGGGTCTCCGACTCTGCGTCCGCGCCAAGAAAACCTCTTCTTGTCGGCCTTGGCCAGACTTCGCGGCTTAGTCTCGCGACCGATCTTCATGATCCGGCTTCGCCATCGAGCTTTGCGGTAGAGCTTCGCGATCAATCCGAAAGAATCCTTTTCTGAGGGCCAGAGTTAAAATGGCCCATCAAGAAGCTGTCTTGGGGGTCCTTGCAGATGCTGCTCGTCGAGAGGAGATGGCCAACTGTCCAGGCTTAGTGGAGATGATCCAGAGCCACTCGGACCACATTTCTCTGACAGATCTGCTCTCGGAGGGTCAAAAAGATTATCCGCAGAGCAAAAACTTCCGTTGTACGGTTTCGGGCTGAGGGACGACGTCTTTATCCCTGAGGTGAGTAGGGACGAACCAGCTTGCTGGTTTAGGAGCAAACCGTGCCAGCACCAATGGTTCAGGGCGACCGATGGTCACGCGCGGGAGGACTTCACACCTATCACCGCAGACTGTCTCTACAACCATGTGAACGATATTGACGGGAAGCCACTGCAACCGGAGACTTCCCCTCCCCTCTATCGTACCATTCTGAAGGCGGCTTTGCAGGATTCGAAGAAGGGATGGTCCGATGAGTGGGACCTGCGCCAGGGCGGCAACTTTACTGATGACTGGGCCTGGGCCTACTGGGTAGGCGCCTCATGCGAGGAGTTCGGAGCTGAGTTGAGCAGAGTTGGGTTGTATGAGGCCGCATGGGCCTCCCAAATCCACATTTACCAACCGAAGCAGCTATTGCCGGAGTTGCTGAGTAGATGGTCATCTAGGACCAAAACCATTCACCTGCATCACGGGGAGGTGGGCCTCAGCCTGTGGGATGTCCACCAGATTTTTGGGGTCCTGATCTTGGGGGCCATGTATGATGAATTTCTCCCTGTTGTCATCGCGTGGGGAGATGCGGAGAAAATTCCGCGACTGGCGTCAGTGCTGATGGCACTTGTCCCTGGAGAGGACAAGGAGGCAGTGAGGGATGTCCACTTTAGGAGGTGGTTCAAATGCTTCTTGAATCTCCCATAGAATCGAGAGTTCCCTCTGAGGCCTCGAACTTGTCGAAGGGTAGCCCAACGGGGCAAGGGGCACTCGTATTGGCGGGTCTTGGAGGACATCCAATGGAATACTTGGGGTTTCAGTGTCAGCACTGAACAACAGCCGATAGTCAGAATGGCGGTGTTCATCGCGGATCTCATCTGTGGCTGGATCCTGTCGGTGAGAGATACAAGCATGGGGGTACGACCCAGCTCGTTTATCATGGCGTCGATGTTGTCTATGGGGCAGCGGATCAACCTAGGGATCCCGATGCTCACCAAACTATACAGAATTCTGCGGCATATTAGCGAGGGCAAGAAGCCGCCAAGGATATACGGGCCCTTCTACCTCCTGTATGGGTGGATCGCAGCGCATATCAGGAGGATTTACGAGTATCCAAACCCCATTTCGCCGCCAGGATCAAACTTCCGCCACTCCATCCTGAACGCGGTCGGGAGCTTCCCATT
Source organism: Viscum album (assembly GCA_963277665.1). Classification (NCBI taxonomy): domain Eukaryota; kingdom Viridiplantae; phylum Streptophyta; class Magnoliopsida; order Santalales; family Viscaceae; genus Viscum; species Viscum album. Next base: position 1,317,212,536 of record OY728152.1, on the reverse strand, counting down.
CAAATTGGCTGTTCCAATGGTGCTGAATCAGGTGTGGAGGGCGGATGAGTTCAATTTCCATCCCTTCCCGTTGCCGATGGGGATGCTTACTGATGACGGACGGGGAACAGAAGAACATCGGGCTTACCTCCTGGCCTTCCGATGTGGAGTTTTGGTGGCACAAATAGATCGTGAGCCGCTCTGTGAACTGTACACTCTGCATCGGTTTGCGAGGCAGTTCCGGTGCCTCCAGCGGCTGACCTCGCAGGTCTACTGGGAGGTGCATCACGGGGAGCAGCCTGACCGCGTTGGTACACATCTCGCCAAAACTACTAAGCCCACGTGAGTCGTGCTCGGTGTAGGAAACAAGTAGTAGTGGTGGGATTTTCCCGACACAGAGAGGGGCAGGTTAGGGCAATGGGACGCTCGGGGAATACTGGCCCTATGCCACTAACACGATCAATTAGCGCACCTAGATGCGTGAAGAGAAAGAGCCGAGTATGACGGAATTTCACTTGAACATGAGGAAGTGGAAACGTGTGAATCATGGTGCTCGAGATTCAGATCACGATGATGGCGGCGTGACGATGGAGGATAACTACTGACGTATTCACAACACAGCACCCTGTCGCGTTATCCTAGAATGGAGACAGACAAATGAGGGTCAACCGTTGACCATGTTCGAAACATAGGACTGTGTCACATATGTTGTCAAATATCCGTAGGGACGTTGGACCGAAACGATCGAAGGGCCCTTAGGTCCAGCATTCATGGAAAGCCCTTAAGCCAAGTATCCATGTCATACGGGGGTCCTTCTGGACGTGTAAGAGGATGAGGATCCAAATAGAGAGTTCACGAAGCATGGTCGTGGGACGAAGGGAATGTCCGCATGAAAGTCCCACACTTCGGGTTCTTTGTCGAAACTCATCTGAATACGACAACGAAACGTATTAGAAAGAGGGAGAATATTTCTTTCCCTTGGGGAGATCTTAGTTTATGGTCGTAGAATTCGGACCATGAAAAGTTAGACTGGGCCCGCGGGGAAGTGCCCGGGCGCTCCTACGTATCTCATAGGGATGATAATCAAGCCTTACGTAGTTCTTAATGGACCTTAGACCAAAAATGGGTAAAGGGAGCAGGGGACACATGGCATGAAAACCCGACATGAAGGAGGACCTAAGCCCTACATACCATGCATTCTCTGGGGAAATGCTCGAGTCGAGGGACCGAACACAAAGGTTAGGCTGGGCCCGCGGGGAAGTGCCCGGGCGCTCCTACGTATCTCATAAGGATGAGAATCAAGCCATACGTAGTTCTGGATGGTGACACGGTAGGATACTAGTGTCAGGGGAAAATAGAAGTGCGGGCGTGGCCCTCGCACTAAAAGAAGAAGAATTTGATGTATCTTTTTTGTTCATTAGGGTGAATGGTTTTTTTTTGTGAAGCGACAGGCCTAGAATAGTAGTCCATGATGTCGCCACAAGGATCAAGCCGCGATGGGCGTTGAAAAATGGCATGGAACGTGGCCAGTACCCAACGTGATGTCCTCTACAACGAGGTTACCCCAATGTAGTGCCGTTTTTCGTCGTGCAGCCAGGACGATAATGTCACAGTTTAAGGTCGTATGATAGGACCAAGCATGCATTTTATCCTCATGTAGTGAAAACGTATCAGAGATGATGATAGGCGGGAAATGTGCGTTGTGTTGTAAAAAACAATTGACGGAGACATGATCTCACATCAGATTGTACGCCATTCGGAGAGGGAAACCTTAGGCCGAGGGGCCTATATAGAGGGGAAACAGGGGGAGAGACTGGTTTCCTGAATGGGTTGTACCCGGAGACAGGGAATCTCGGCGGTCCTACGTATCCCATGAGGATGGGAATCATGTTGAACGTAGTCCCGAATAGATCATAGTTTATGGTCTTAGAGCTCGGACCATGGGAGCCCCGAAGGACGCCAGATTGCAGCTTTGTCCACCTGACATGCAAAAATGCACTGAGGGATAGTTCCAAAAGTATCGAGATTCCACCTGGATATGATTGGGTGGAAAATGATGTGAATTACGCAACCAAAATTCAAGGATTGAAGGGGCTGGCGTGACGACAGAGGATTACTGCTGACCATGTTCGCAACACAGCATCCTGTCGCGTTAGCCTGAGATGAGGACAAACAAATGAGCATCGACCGCTGACCATATTCGCAACGCGGGATTTTTCGATTTGTTGTCCCAAACCCTCCGGGGCGTTGGCCTGTATTGGTAGGAGAGCCCTTGGGCATTGTATCCAGGCCGTTCTTGGGGGTCCCTCTGGGTGCGAAAGGTGATGGAAGCCCGAATGGAGGGGAACACGATGCTTGACAAGTGGAATTAACTTGATCAAGTTGAATCTGACACTCTTGGTCCTAGACCAGAGTACTCTCAATACATGGGTGAACCACTGCAAGGAGTCAAGGGACTCAACCTTGAGGGTGATCGAGAGATAGAAGATTCCAAGGGGAAGGGGGGAACGGTGCCCAAAACCTTGTATCATACCTACATATCCCCCTCCTGGAGAAGGATAGGCCAAGTGGCCTAGGTGACCGGGAGATCAGGAGATCACTAGGAGGTGGGGCTAGACCCGAATCTTAAACATTCAGGTGGTGCTACGTATCCCATGAAGATGGGAATCAAGCCACACGTAGTTCTGAAGGAAGCCTTTTAATGTCATGCATGACAAGGAATATGAGGGCTAACTCTCAAAATGGGGTATGTGTGGTGCTGCTATTGAAAACCCGACATGAATGAGGACGTGGTCCTACACTACGCCACGCGGTCCCGTGGTCGGGGTCCTGAAGGCAGGACCGGAGAGGTGAACTTGCTGAACTCAAGCTGGACCCAAAGACAAGGGGTCTCGAACATAGTTCCAGATGAGAATCTTAGTTTTTGGTCTTAGAGCTCGGACCATGGAGGGAGACAACTCCCGAGCAAGCACAGATGTCAACCCAATACCTAAGCCCACGTGAGATAAACTCTGTGTGGGAAACAAAGGGGGAAAATACTTATCGCAATACTTGGGGCGTCCATCAAAGGGGAGTCGGTGGAGAGTTTCGAAGGACACCTTTGATGCAGCTTGTTCTCCCAACGCGCTGACGTGCGCGGAGGAAAAGTACCAACAGTTCTGAGATTCTACTTGTACATGATGAAGTGATGAAGGGTGTGAATCGTGTACCCGGAATTTGAGCTTAATGGGTTGCCGTGGGGATAGAGGAAAACTGTTAACCACGATGGAAACACAGCGTTCGTATCGCGTTATCCTGAGGTGGTAACAACAAACGAGCATCAACCGCTGACCATATTCGCAACGCGGGATTTTATCGATTTGTTGTCTGAAACCATCGGGGGCATTGGCCCGTATCGGTAGGAGGTCCCTTCGGCGTAGTATCCAGGCCATTCTTGGGGGTCCCTCCGGGTGTGAAAGATGATGAAAGCCCTGATGCGGGGATACACAAAGCCTGGAAAGAGGGTGCGGACGTGTCCGAGTAAAGCTTGGCATTCCAGGTAATAAACCAGAGTACTCTTAAGCACATTGGTGAACCGCCGAAAAAGGGATCGATGAAATAGCTCAGTAGGGGGGGGGGAGCATGGCATGGTCATTACGAGATCGTCGTGAAAGAGGACATAATCCCACACCACACCATATAATCTTCTCATGGATGAAGGATAGGCCAAGGGGCCGGGATGGGATGAGGATTCCCGAGAGATGGGGCTGGACCCGAATTTTTTACATTCAGGTGGTCCTACGTATCCCATGGGGATGGGAATCAAGCCACATGTAGTTCTCTATATGTAGTTTAACATCATTATTGGATGAGAAGGGGAGCACTTTACCCCAAAACAAGGGAGGTGTGCGGTATGGCGAAGAAGCCGACGTGAATGAGGACGTAGTCCCACACCACACCGTACACCCTGGGTAAGAGGGGACCTGGGTCGTTCCCCGGAAAGGACAAGGGGCCTAAGGTCAGACATCAGTCAGGAAGGCCTGACTGGTTTGCAGTTTAACATCTTACATGAGGACGAGGGTCGGGGACCCGAGAAGGCCAAGGGGACTAAGGCTGGGTCTCGTAAAGGGAGGGTGTACGACATGGTACATGATCCCGACGCGAATGAGGACATAGTCCCACATCACACCGTACACCCTTATGAGGAATCATGGGCCGTGGCCTGGAAAAAAGGGAAAGTTATCAGTCAGAAAGGCCTGACTGGTTTGCAGTTTAACGTCTAACATAAGAATGAGGGTCGGGGACCCGAGAAGGCCAAGGGGCCTGAGGCTGGGCCTCCTAAAGGGAGGGAGTACGGCATGGTACATGACCCCGACGCGAATGAAGTCATAGTACCACATCACACCGTACACCCTTATGAGGAATCGGGGTCGTGGGCCCGAACGCTAGAACCACCTGGGGGAAGTTTGTCACCTCGGGATGTGGTGGAATGAATCACTGTTCTTGATGCCTGGGACATCTCAGGGTGGACCCGAAAATCCAGGGCACTGCTGACCATGTTCAAAACACAGCGTTCCTATGGTGACCCATATGGGGGCAACAAATGAGCGTCGACCACTGACCAAATTCGCAACGTGGGACTTGTATCGGCTTGTTGCTTGAAAATCCTCAGGGGCGTTGGCCCGTATCGGTAGGAGAGCCCTTGGGCATTGTATCCAGGCCATTCATGGGGGTCCCTCTGGGTGTGAAAAAATGAAGGAATCCCAGTCAAGAAGTGGGTGAAGCATAGTTGTATCCATCCACTAAAGGGGAAAACACCTCCAGGGGGGAATGTGCAGCCGGGTCGAGGCTTGCTCGATGTGGGTCGGGGCAAAAGTGTGCACCCTGCCATGTCTTGACATGAGGGGAAGATTTTGGTTTTTGGGCTGGGCCAACGGACGAAATGTCCTTGCGTTCCTACGTATCTCATTAGAATGAGAATCAATCCATACGTAGTTTTTGAAGGCCATGCAGTTTAGCGTCATGCGGTGAGGACCTGGCAGGACAGAAGAACAGGAGTGGGCACATGGTGTGACCCTTACAATCTTTGTGCGAGCAGGGTTGCATAAGCGGGGCCAAGAAAGCCTACTCCCTCCTACACAAAAATCCTCCAAGAAAACTATTCCTAGGGGGGATAGTGGAGTGGAAAATCTTGGGGCTGAGCTCAAGACGAGGCATCTGAGCGTTCCTACGTATCTCATAAGGATGAGAATCAAGCCACACGTAGTTCTAGAAATGCAGTTTAACGTCATGCGGGACGATAAGAAGCATATCATTTGGGGATATGTAGGGTACGACATGTAATCCGACGTGAATGAGGACATAGTCCTACACCATACCGTACAATACCACAAGAGAATAGATCAGGGAAAACCAGGGGGACTGAGGCCGAGCCGCGATCAAGGAGACCTGACCAGCTTGCTGTTTAACGTCTCGTAGTGAGGACGGGGACGGGGGCCCGAGGAGGCCAAGGGGCCTGAGGCTGAGCCTTGGTCAGGAAGGCCTGACTTGCTTGCAGTTTAACGTCTTGCAGTAAGCACGAAGATGCAGTTTAGGGTCGTGCGGGACCATCTCGCAGTTTAGGGTCGTGCTGGACCTTCTCGCAGTTTAGGGTCGTGCTGGACCTTCTCGCAGTTTAGGGTCCTGCTGGACCTTCTCGCAGTTTAGGGTCGTGCTGGACCTTCTCGCAGTTTAGGGTCGTGCTGGACCTTCTCGCAGTTTAGGGTCGTGCTGGACCATCTCGCAGTTTAGGGTCGTGCTGGACCTTCTCGCAGTTTAGGGTCGTGCTGGACCTTCTTGCAGTTTAGGTTCGTGCTGGACCTTCTCCTAGTTTAGGGTCGTGCTGGACCTTCTCACAGTTTAGGGTCGTGCTGAACCTTCTCGCAGTTTAGGGTCCTGCTGGACCTTCTCACAGTTTAGGGTCGTGCTGGACCTTCTCGCAGTTTAGGGTCGTGCTGGACCTTCTCGCAGATTAGGGTCGTGCTGGACCTTCTCGCAGTTTAGGGTCCGGCTGGACCTTCTCGCAGTTTAGGGTCGTGCAGGACCTTTTTTCCCTAGGCAAAGTATCGTTTGAGGAATTTGGCATTGGTGGTAGGGGTTATACGCTCTCCATCCGTGGTCACCAAGGAGTATGCTCCATTGGGGTAAACCTTATGGATGATATAAGGCCCTTCCCATTTGGGTTCTAACATGGATGGTTTCCTACCGAGAATCATTGGCGCTCGAAGGGCCATTACCAGGTCGCCCTGTAGAAAATAGCGAAGACGAACCCTCTTGTCAAAGGCTCTCGCTATCTTGTACTGATGCCTTTCCAGATTGTGCAGGGCACGAAGTCGGTTCTCGTCCAGTGCCTCTAATTCAGCAAGACGGATCTCGACTACCTCATCTGATTTCTGGTGGTCGTAAACTGCAGTGCGTAACGACGGCAGCTGGATCTCAATGGGTAGGACGGCCTCAGCTCCATACACCAGGGAATATGGGGTCACCTGGGTAGAGTTGTGAGTCGTCGTCCGGTAAGCCCATAGGGCGTTGGGGAGCTTGTCCGGCCAACTTTTCTTGTTCTGACCAACCATCTTCTGCAGAATGTTAGAGAGGGTATTGTTGAACGCCTCGATCTGTCCATTCGCCTGCACGTGGTAGCGGGAGGTATGGTTTGACCGGATGTCGTACTTAGCGTACAATTTCATCAATTCAGCTGCTCGGAAGTTTGTGCCGTTATCGGTGAGGATGGCGTGAGGGACTCCAAACCTGTGAATTATGTTTGAGCTCACAAAGTCAACGATGGAACGGGCCTTGACCTCTTTGAGCGGAACTGCCTCTGCCCACTTGGAGAAGAAATCTGTAGCAGTCAGGATGAACCTACACTGGCGGGCTGTTGCCGGTGGATACGGTCCCACTACATCAAGCCCCCATACCGAAAGTGGCCAAGAGTACTTGGTGGGGTGGAGGGGCTCCGGCGGCTGATGCAAGAAGGTGGCGTGTACATGGCACGCGTGGCATCTCTTGGCATATCCAATACAATCTTGGATCATAGAGGGCCAAAAGTACCCCAACCTCCGGATTTGATGGGACCGTTTCGGCCTAGCTTGATGGGCGCCACAGGAACCGGCGTGAACCTCTTGAATAACTTGAGGTATCTCCCCTCCTTGGAGGCAACAGAGAAGGACACCATCGAAACTCCACTTATAAAGGATCTGTTCCAGACTGGGGCCACTCTGTAGGGTAAATTGCAGCGCACGGCATCGAATTCGCTTGCGCTCGGCCCGCTCATCCGGGATCTGACCATTTTGGAGATACTCGACAAAAGGTGCTCTCCAGTCGGGGGTGGTTTCAACCACTGCGTCTGACGAACCCGAGACTCCCGATATGGAGGGTCCAGCGGTGAGATGGCTTCCCCGCAGGCCATTATGGTCCTCTTGGGTGACGGGGGCAATGACTCTCTGGTGTGCCACATGTATGACCAAATCATCTTGCTCGGGTTCCGTGAGCGACGCGGCTAAACCAGCCAAGGCGTCTGCTTGGCCGTTCTGCGACCGTGGGACATGGGTAACCTCTGGTCGAGGGGAGAACTGGGCCATTAGGTGGAGGGTGTACTCCATCAACGGTGTGAGCTCCGGCTTCCTGACGACGTATTCACCATTACCCTGTTTGATTACGAGCTCGGAATCTCCCTTCACATGTAAATGGGGCACATGGATCTCAAGGGCCAGCTCGAGGTCGGTGATGAGAGCTTGGTACTCTTCCTTGTTGTTCGTACAACCTTCTGATAACAGGAACAAGTATGGCAGGACGGATTGCGCCGAGGCAATGAAGACAATACCCAGACCCACTCTGTTGAGATTGGGATCGTTGAGCCTCCTACCGGTGGGGCTCCGGGAGGCACCGTCGAAATGCATTTTCCAACACGGGGCAGCAAGATCGACTGAGAGGATCGTCTCATCAGGGAAATCCAGGTCCAAGGATTGATCCGTGGAGGTTGGATGGGCAGCTAAAAAGTCTACCAATGCCTGTCCCTTAATGGCCTTCTGAGGTACAAACCTGATATCAAACTGCTGGAGAATCACCGCCCACCATGCTAGTCGGCCAGTCAGCATGGGACGGCTCAGGATGTACTTCAGTGGGTCTACCCGGGAGACCAATTGCACCTCGTGGTGCTGCAGGTAATGTCGTAACTTCTGCACGGCGAAGATGAGCGCAAGGCATCTCTTTTCGATAGGGGAGTATCTGACCTCCGTATCGAGAAGTATGCGGCTGAGATAGTAGAGACTATTCTCAGTACCCTCATTATTCTTCTAGGAAAGTAGCGCACCGAGGGACCTCTCTAGGGTGGTCACGTAAAGGACCAGCGGCTTTCCGGAGATGGGTGGCATCAAGACCGGAGGTTGGAGTAGATACTGCTTGATTTCCTCAAAGGCGGTCTGACACTCCTCATCCCATTCAAAGGTGGCGCCCTTCTTCATGAGCCAGGAAAAGGGCTTACACTTGCCGGCCAGATTCGTGATGAATCGGCGTATATAGGCTAAGTGGCCTTGAAGGCCTCGAAACTCCCGAATGTTGCTCGGGGGAGGCATTTGGCTGATGGCCTTGATCTTCTCTAGGTCGATTTCGATACCTCGGTATCTGACAACAAAGCCCAAAAACTTCCCGGAGGTGACCCCGAAGGCACACTTCAGCGGGTTCATCTTCAGGTGACGGGAACGGAGGAAACCGAACACTTTCTCAAGGTCTTTGAGATGGTCCTGGCGCTGACATGATTTGACTACGAGGTCATCCATGTAGCATTCCACCAATGTCCCGAGAATCGTCTTGAATCTGCGATGCATGGCCCTCTGATAAGTGGCACCTGCATTTTTCAAACCGAATGGCATAACCTGGTAGCAAAAGGTACCTTGGGGAGCTCTGAAGGCAGTGGAATCCTCGTCTTCGGGGGCCATCCGGATCTGGTTATACCCGGAATACCCATCCATGATAGAGAGTGCCTGGAACCCGGCCGTGGCGCCAATCAACAACTCCGTCACTGGGTGTGGGAAGTCATCCTTTGGGCAGTGGCGATTAAGATCGCGGAAGTCGATACAGACTCTGATCTTCCCATTCTTCTTCCTGACTGGCACAATGTTGGCAAGCCACTTGGGGTAATGGACCTCCTTGACGAAGTTGGATTTGATTATCTTATCAACTTCGGCCTCAACCATAGCACCATGGGAAGGGTGCATCTTCCTGGGAGGCTGCTTAAACCCATGATGTTTTGCCGGGAGGCCCAGACGATGAACGTCTACTTGGGGATCTAGTCCTGGAATCTCGTTGTAACTCCAAGAAAACACATCACGGTGCTGTTTGAGGAAGTCTATATACTGCTGCCGCTCCTCGAGGGACATAGCTGCGCTGATCAATGTGGGTTTCGGATCTGCCTCGCTACCAAGGTTCACCTGTACCAGTTCATCAACCGTGGGAGAGACTCCTTCTTCAAAGGCTAGGGGAGCATCCTCCAAGTCTTCCTCCCCACCTATGGGGGGACTTCCTGCGATGGGGGGGGGGGGGTCTTCTGGGCTATCAAAATCCGAGGGGCAGCTGGTGTCGTCTTGGGCAGCAGCGGTCATCACATCGGGAGACTCGCTTTCCATTGAGACCATAGCAATGAAGGCAGTCGACCCTATCCCATCTGGCCTTCGGCCTAAAGGGCCACGTTTGATGATATCAAAGCAGTGGTGATGTGTCGGCCTGAGTCGGTTAATTCCAGCCCGATGGAAGAGACACCTATGGCGCACCGCCGTTGTCATGAGTTTGACGTCCCGATACCGTACAGAGTTAGGGGGTTCCGGGATGACTTGAGCATGATTGATGTAGGAGTACGAGGTGATTTTCCGTCGTCTCTTGGACACGGGATCATGCCATACTTGCGTACCCGAAACAACGAAACATTGTCCCATGTCGGGGGTCGTGGCCTCCAACCGGTGGATCGGGAGGATGTAGGCGTCATCCATGCTTGCCCAGGGATCACTTGTGATCGAGGCGGGATCATCCTGGCTTACCGGGATTTTCTTGTCCTTACTTTTGTAATAACCCGCATCCAGATAGCTGGCCTCACAAGAAGTGAAATGGGACGCGTCTCCTTGGAGCACGCCTACTCGTCCGTTGAGCGAGTACTTGAGGCACTGGTGATACGACGAAGGGACGTCTGCATGCAGATGGAGCCATGGCCTACCCATCAATGTGTTGTAGGCGGTGTCCTGAGAGACAACCATGAACTCGGTGCTGGCAATTAAGCCACCGAACTGAGTCTTTAGGCGGATCTTGCCGACTGGGGTTTGCTCCGTCCTGTCGTACCCCTGGATCCTGAGGTCAGAGGGAGTTAAATCACCTTCGGACAGACCCAGCTTTCACAGCGTCCGGGTCGGAATTAGATTGATTCTGGAACCTGTGTCAATGAGGCAACAGTGGACTTCCACACCAGTGAAGTGGCCAGTGATGTACAGCGGGCGAATGTGCCCCTTTATAGGAGGGTCCTCATCTTCACTGGAGAACGAGATAACCACATGACATTCGGCGTTTTCGATTGTCTCGGTATGGAAGGCTTCTATAGCTGCTACTTCCATCTCGAAATGGAGGGGGCTCCTTAGGGCCTCGGCAAGTGCCTCGCACATTTCGGATGACAGGCGAAGGGCCTCAAGGATGGAGAGCCTCACTAGAATGCCGGCCAGGTGCTTCAGAACATCGTACTTTCATGCCAAACGAGAGCCTCTGCTTACTGGAGGTCGTTCAACATTTGGAGGCACAGCGGGTCCAGCCGGCTGAACCGACGATTGACTAGTACTGGGTACATATCGCTGCCTACTAGTAGAAGCCTAAAGGGCAGTCACCGGACTGGGATTGGACAGCGAAGGCTGGCCTGTAGCTGGGCAAGACTGACTGTGATACGAACAAGGCGGCTCCCCCCGATCCAATAGCACGAACAACGGTGGAGGTAGATCCGAGGGTGTTAGATGGGTTTGTGCGTGCTGAGATCTACGCTGTGCCTGGTGCCTGGTCTCGGTAGCGTGTACGACTTGGCCAAGAGTGCTTGCTGACATACCTCGACGACCGGCGCGATTGCGATTCCACTGACTTTGACATCGGCTGGAAACGTTGGGGAGGTCTGCCAGGCGTTCCCCCTCGTCGGGGGTCATATAGGGCTTTACCAGCTCCACGGTGTTAACCGAAGCATACCACGGGTTGTCGCTCAAGGATTTATCCAACGCTGGGCGGAATCTGGGAGGGATCCCCATTTCGGGGGGCAAAAGTCGCCGAGAGTGCGAGATGACGATGGCACTGGCGGTGCACATTGCTTCTTCTTGCGTCACCGCTGCTTGCCCTTTTGGGCAGAGGTCGACTGTGAAGATGATGCGGAGGTATCAGCTACTTATTCTGAAGGCTCTGACTGCTTCAGACGCACCCGGATGACACCCTGGGCACATACGACGGTTTTTCGAGCCATCCAGTCGTCGTATTTCCTGGACCCGCGACTAGGGACCTGCTGCCACTAACCTTCACTGTCGCTGCCGATCTCTAATCCTGCAAAGACACATGCCACTTGCGCTGGTGCTGGGCCCAACATGACTATGTTGTTGTTGACCTGGTCCTGAAGCCAGTCTTTAAACACATAGCATCGATTGAGGGTGTGCCCCAGTATCGGATGATAAGGGCAGCAGTTGGGGTGATCGGTGAGATGCGCCTCTTCCGGCCTTCTTCACTCAGGAAGACGCACAATCCCTTGCTCTAAAGCACTTCAGAAGTAGCCAGGGACCTGATTTTAGTTGAACGAATAGGTCTGATACCTTTTTTCCCGATGGGGGGCCCTGGGGGCCTGGTCCTGACGAGGTGCCGGAGGGGCCTGCCGAGGAGGCGGCGCCTGATTGTCTCGCCTACGTTGTTGTGGCGCATTGCGTGGGGGAACCTGTCGGTTCTGAGGCGGTCGCTACTGGGAAGGAGCCTGTTCTTGAGGTGGAGGACCTCTACGGGGTTGCGGGGGTGGTGCCGCCGGCAGCAATTCCAGCTGCCTCGGGGCTTCTATTTGATCCACCGCGGCGGGTTCAGCCCTGGCGGTCCTCCTGACTGGGATCATAGGGGGCAACAAACATGCCTGACTGGCCTATTGCAGGGCTTCCTCGAGGTGTTGAGCCTTATCCGAGAAATCTCTGAACCCTCCAGGGTAGTTCTGGGTAATCAAGGAGGGTACCAGCTCTGTCTTCACATTCCCCACACACATCGTTAGTAATTGCTCCTGAGTCAGTGGCATATCGAGGGAATACGTAAGTCCCTTCCACTGGGCGATGAAGTGTGCGACTCGCTCATCAGGCCTTTGCTTGCATTTGAAGAGGTCTGCAATGCTGGCCTTTCGCATGGTGGAGCTGAACTGGTATAAGAACTAACGGCGAAGATCCTCCCAACCGGTCACCGATCCGATAGGGAGCTGGCTGTACCAGACGAATGCTGGACCTTCCAATGTCTGTACGAAACATCAGAGCTTGGCGGCTTCTTGCTGAGCCGAGGTCCCCAGCATGGGGCCACACCTGGAAGAAAAATGATCCAAGTGCTTCAGCGGGTCCCCTGTCCCATTTAAAGGCGAGAAAGTGGGGTTCCCAAAACCAGGAGGTGCAGGCAATGCATCCACCCAAGCGGGATAAGGCATGCCATCCGGTGGGACCGCCACCTGCCGTGTTTCCAACGCTTCGAGGCGAGCTGTCAGCGTCGTAATAAGATCCTCCGGGTGGGGGTCCCTGTCTTGAAGGGGATCCCTAACCACAAGTGCATTGCCAGTTTCTTCAACACGGTAGATGGCTTCGGCCGCTCACGGGTCAACTGGCTGGACGACCTGCGGGGCGACTGGGGGAACCCAGATTGGATTCTTCAGATTGCCTCGTCGCTCGGGGGGATTTGGGGAGACGTATCGCACCCTCTTGCCGTACGTTCTGGCTCCCGCCCTGTCTGAGGAAGTAGCATGATCAGGGTGGCCTGGAGGCATCTCACCATGGGGAAATTGTTCCTGCCCCTGCTGCCCTGGCCTGGGATTACCATAGTCAGGTCGCCGCTCTGCGGCACGCTCAGCCAAGAGTTCGTCAACCAGCTTTTTCTACTCATCAAGCAGCTAGCGTAACGTGGCCTTCTCAGGATCTTCGTCCGTTTTCTGCACAGAGGCGGACGGGTCGGAGTGCCTGACTGTTCCGACGTGCTCCTTACCCTTGCCAGTGTTTCGACCGAGTACCAGTGACTCGGTGGGTAAGGGGAGACCTAGCAGGTTCCTCTGCTGACGGGTAACTCTCCCTGACGAGTCGAGCAGCGGCGGTACGACCTCGGGTGGTAATTCTCCATAAAGGAATTGAAGCTCATCTTCCTTATCCACAACGTCGGCCATGTGGACTGCGACACCTCATGAGGACATATCCTCGATGTCGCATAGAAAATTGGGCTGTCGTCGGATAGGGTCGAAGAGGAGAGCGGCATAGTGTCCCCAACCATGGACATTCACATGGGGGGTGGCTTCCCTGACGATTCTGAGGAGTGCTTTAAGACTCTGAATGCATTTTCGTTGAAGGGCGCTCTGGTGGCCTAGCGACTCAGGGTGCTGGGCCACAAGAAGTGCGGCTGCATCGATCAGGCGGCACTGCTCACCGATTTCTTCGAAGTGCTCACGAATTCTGGGGCACACCACCCGTTTATAATGGAGGCGGAAGTGTGTCGCCCACAGGGTTCGACAAAAGCACCCCATGTCTTCAGGGGTAAGAGACTCTGGTATGCGGAAAATCAGTGCCGCTGTCGGCCAGAACTTCTCCGGGAAGTAATCCGCTGCAAGGATACTCCAGAAGCTCCTAGGCTCGGACTCAGGGTCTGGCCCTGTGTTTCCCCACTCGTCAACTGGGGGCAGCTGAGGGACTGGTAGCGGTACCGAGGTGGAACTTTGTGATAGTAAGCTCGGCGGTGGAGAATACGGAAAACGAGCTGACTGGCCGCCGAATTCCGGGCCATCCTCCGACGAGTGAGGTGACATGGCCATGATGTAACGATATGATGGGATGATAACCGCTGCTTCCGGAACAGGTGCCGCGGCTACCGGCGATAGGTCGTGTCGTCGCTCTACCGTCGTTGGCCCCCAAAATAACTCTCCGTGATCTCTGGTTGAGGTAGAGGGCTCTTCTGGTGACAGAGGCGGTGATTGCGCGGTCGAGACCTGCAGAATTCCCAGGATTTCTTCTTCTTGGATGTACCTGCGGAGGGAGATGGGAATCTGGTGGACCTCAAATTCCGGGAGAATGAGGCTAACACGTCTGGTTCCTGCCCTAGTCCTTGATACGGAGGAGCGAGGAGAAGGTACCATCGCTGAATCGCATTCCGCTTCCGAGTCGGAGAAGCGGGAATGTTTGATCATCACCTGGGCCTTCCCAGGGTTCTTCTTGTTGTGGCGAAGACCCGCTCTCCTACCTCGGGGTGGCTCTTTGGGACAGGGTTGACCCCTATCAGGCAGCCTCGGGGCGGCGCTGGCACCGTGGCGGAGAGGGACCCCACTCGAGATAGCCGGGGTGCGAGGGGAACCAGGGAAAATGTCGAAGGGTACATGGGGAGGACCTCCATGAACAGTACCCATGTGGGCGGGGCCTCTGTTGGAACTGGCAGGAGCATGGGGAAGACCTCCATGATCGATGTGAGTGGAGCGAGGCCGACCTTCACTCCTCGAGTTTCTGGGGCGAGGAGGACCTTCGCCGGTTGCAAAGAGGACGTAGGGAGGGCCCCCACGTTGGAGAAGGACCGGATGGACGGTACCTTCAGGAGGATGGACTACATACCCTGTACAGCGGGCATGGGAAATGTTTCTGCGCGGAGCATCACTATCGCGGGGTAGGCCTTCCTGCGGGATGGGGGTAGCACGAGGCAGGCCTCCATGAAGAACCTCGGAACGGGGAAGGCCCACGCTCTGTGGAGTAGTGGTACGGGGAGGAACTATGTACGGGGTGACATTACCGCGGGTTAGCTTGCGGCAATCACCACTTGGGCCTGCAACCTGGAGAGTCAACCTAGCCTGCCCGTGGGGCGGTTGGGGTCTCGATCCTGGTTGGGTGAAGGAGTGCCCCTGCCCAGTATATGCAGGGGCTTCACGATGGACGTCGGCGGTGGCTCGGGCCACTGTAGCTGTCGATGTCGACATGCCCGGGCGAGCGTCCTAAGCCCGGGCCCAGCGCTGATGTCGGGTCAGGCGGGCTGGCGAAGGTGGTGCTGGGACGCAGTCTGCCTGCTCTTCCTGCGAGGCCGGACGGCGGCGCTGACGCGGCCGGGCGGGAGCTCTCGCCTGGAGCCCTCGGGTCGGGACCCTGGGCGGGATGAGCCGGACGGCGCCCGCCTCTTCAACGTAAGGTGAGGAGTCGTCACAGTGTTCCAGAGGCAAGCTCCCGAAATAGTTGAATGTTGGGGTGGGGAGCAGGGGCTCCCTGCGCGGCCTGTTAGGGCGGCATTGACGGTGGGGCCTGGAGGCCTCCAGGTCCAAGCGGGCCATATCCCGGGTCGGGATGACCCCTTATTCCTCGTACCTGTGCACGTTGTTGATCACCCTTCGCTGGATGACCTTTGATGGGGAAAGAGGACGTGGGCTCCCCATATTCCGTGATGCGGCCGCCGTCGTGGCGGTAGCGGCGTTACGTGGGATGGTCGTGGCGGTGTTGCCCCTGCCTCTGCGTGGGCGAGGAGCAGACGGTGATCGTTTCTCTGTAACAGCAACCTGGTTCCTGAGAAACGAAGGGATCAACTCATCAGTACTGAAAGGAAAATGATTGACAGTCGGTGCCCCAATGTTCTTCCATTCTCCATGTCTGTGAGAAGGATCCACGCCAATACGCTGCAGAATGGAGTGCCCCAAGTTCTACTTCCCCGAATTCCGGTGAGTTTCACGATTGGCCCACTATTTCCTTGGCGGGACCAGGCACCGGATATCTGGATCCGGTGACACGTCAATCTACTGGTGTCTCGAATGCTACTAATCCCCATATTGAGGAGAAGAATTCACGTCGGGTTCACCATTTCTGTTTCCAATGCTTTCACCGGGGCGCGTGCATGTCCGTCCGTGGGGGAGGACGCGCGGTGCTTATGTTGCCCCGCATTCCCGCTTTCCAAAGGCGGGCGGTATTCGCTTCTTATTCAGCGACGTCTGCTCCTTGATCTAAATGGGATGATGGGATGTCGGTTCTTCCTCCTGTGGATTCCTCCTCAAAACTCGTCACCTAGTCCGGGTCTCCCTCATAGATTTAATACGTAGTTCGTGAAACTCTTCCCAGTGCCGTGTTTCCACGGGCGCCGGTTAATTACACTACTTCTGTCGGGACATTCCAAAGGGTCCAGTCAGGGCAGCAACCTTCAGTCAGGGGAGTAGTCACGTTGAGGCATCAGTAGCGTGTCTGGATGCTGGGGTACCTGGCATGTCTGTCTGTTATCATTGACCACAAGGCTTCTCGGGGGCGTGGAAGCCTGAGGCATCCCACATCGAACGCGGGGAATTATATGTCATAGACACATATCTGAGGTTTTCCTCAGCTTCCCGTGCTCAACACAGGGTATGCTGCAAGTTTAACTTCTAGCGGAGACGGATCAACCCAACCGAAGCATTAGCTAGGATAGATCGGATTGAGGGATCCTCCTTGAAGGGATATCGATACCGGGGCCAGCCCATGGGCGACTGTGAAGAAGAGCGTACTGACATGGTCTCACCAGGATAAGACGGTCCGGGTAGGAATCAAAATGGGTGGTAGGTTGATGAATGGAGTGGAAGCAGAGTGAAATGGGACCATCGCAGGGGCGACAGTGAAGTTGGGCTTGAGCCTTGATGAGGCTTCCTACGTATCCTCGTGGCAGAGAATCAAAGTCTGTGTAGTTCGGGATGACGTCGATAAACTGACGTGAAGGTGGACCTTGGCCCAATGAGCATCGTCAGAGTACCGATGTGAAAGTAGACTCGTGGGTCCACTAGTGGTGGGCTTGAACCTTGGGAAGGTTTCCTATGTACCATGCCTTGACATGGATCAATGTCCTCGTAGTTCAAGAGCTTTGTCGGTGAACCGACATGAAAGTGGACCTTGGTCCGATGGGTGGTGGGCTTGAACCATGGGAAGGATTCCTACATACCATGCATTGACATGGATCAAAGACCTCGTAGTTCGGGTTAGTCACAACGACTTGCTGTCAGACTAGAATTGGGTGTACAGTTTAATGTCATGCGGGACAAAATGAGGCATGCAATTTAACGTCATGCTGGACGAGGGCGAAACTCGACGTGAATGAACGACCGAGCAATGTGGCTTGAACCTCATAGAGGCTTCCTACGTACCATGCCTTGACATGGATCAATGTCCTCGTAGTTCAAATGGGATGAGTCGCAGCGGCTTGCCACTGGACTGGAATGGGACCCGACGTGAAATGACGGGTGGTCTTGAACCTCATAGAGACTTCCTACGTACCATTCCTTGGCATGGATCAATGTCCTCGTAGTTCTCTAGGATGGGTCGCAACGGCTTACCACTAGACCATAATGCAGTTTAACGTCGTGCTGGATAGGGGTGAGAACCGACGTGAAATGACGGGTGGGCTTGAACCTCATAAGGGCTTCCTACGTACCAAGCCTTGACATGGATCAAAGCCCTCGTAGTTTGCTAGGATGGGTCGCAACGGCTTACCACTGGACCATAATGCAGTTCAACGTCGTGCTGGACGGGGGTGAGACCCGACGTGAAATGACGGGTGGGCTTGAACCTCATAAAGCCTTCCTATCTACTATGCCTTGACATGGATCAAAGTCCTCGTAGTTCACTAATATGGGTCGCAACGGCTTACCACTGGAACAGAATGCAGTTTAACGTCGTGCTGGACGGGGGTGAGACCCAACGTGAAATGACGGGTGGTCTTGAACCTCATAGAGGATTCCTACATACCATGCCTTGACATGGATCAAAGTCCTCGTAGTTCCCTAGGATGGGGGGTCAGGGTCGGAGCTCCCTCTAAGCCCACGTGAGTCATGCTCGGTGTGAGAAACAAGAGGTTGCAAGGACCTGACGATCACGTCGCGAAGGAAGCTCCAGTGAAAAGCGAAGAGGGGCTTACGCGTTAGTCGGCCCACGGTGCTGGGACTTACTCCAGGATGGAGGCCCATGGCGTGACAGAGCGCAGGAAAGACGGACCTTGGTCCGACGATGGGAGGTGCCTCGTTACCTATCACGCCCTCCACTGACCTTGGTAGTGGGGAAGTATAGAGATGCAGAGGTGCAACCATCCGTTGGGGGGGGGGGCTAGGGTTGCCCTTCTCTTACGAACATACGCCACTCCGACAAGGAGGATCTCATTCCATGTGAGGAAGAGTTCCATTCCCGTGGAGATGAGTGGTGTAAAAAATGTTCGAGCTCGGAGGACCCTTCGCGAGGGGCACGAGGTCGGATCAAAGTTTAACGTCATGTGTTGAGGACGTGGTTCTTGGTAGTTTAACGTCCTGCAGCACGGACGAGGTGGGTTCACTCCACACCCCTAGGACTTACATAACCAGTACCCTCTGGTCCTTGGGGAAGGGAAGGTACCGGTAAGGCCATCGTTAAGGGGGGTCGTGGAACGAACCATCGAGGGGTCCACGTTAGCGTGGCTATGTGAAGAAGAAATAGCCGTTAGCGTGCCTATGCGAAGAAGCATTAGGCGAAGCAAAGCTACTGGTGGTATTGTCCATGGGACGTTGAAATCACATCGTGCAAACCGGGAGGGTCGCACGGGAAGAGGAATTGCTAAGCAAAGGAGTGCGCTTAGAGAAGTAGAGTGCCTTGGCCTTAGCATGGGGCATAGGTGTGAGTGGGAGGTGCTTCGCGAAGTGGAACAGTGTTCGTGGAGCACAACCTCGCGAGGAAGGGGTGCCTCGTGAAGCAGGGTCCTGCGAAGCAGTGTGCTTCGCGATGTGTAGTGATCATGCCTTGGAATAGGGATCACTAGCATGTGTTGGGTGTTCCGCGAAGCATAAACGCTCCGCGGCTGCCCGGGTTCCCTTGGGAATCCCCTTCCTTCGCGAACGCCCTTGAGCTTCACGAAGGGCATCCCTCTTAGAAGAGGGGCTCAAAATGAGACAATGCAGAGGAGTCTCGTGAAGGAGAAGTACCTCGCAGAGCTCATGATTCCCAGGGCAAAGCGTGCTTCACGATTCAGGAGAGGAGAAGCCCAAAGGTCAGATTTTCCCTCCTCGGGACTCAGGGGGAGTCCAGTATTTATAGGGTAGGGGTGCTGCGAAGCTGGGCTCGTGCGCCGCCTTTGGTGCTTCGCGGCGCATGCGCGAACGTCAAATGCGTTCGCGGAGCATTACCGCCACCGGAGCTTCGCGGCGGCCCGCGAACGTCAAATGCATTCGCGGAGCATTACCGCCTCCGGAGCTTCGCGAGGCCGCGATGGTCGGGGCGCTTCGCGTGGGTGCTTCACGGCAGGGCTTCGCGGCTGTGCTTCACGAGGAAGCGTGCCAGCTGTCTTTTTCGTTCCTTTCTTTCGGGCCATATTTTTGGCACCAACAGCGGCCATCACATAAAATATGGTGATACATTCCATTTATATTATTATATAATTGACTAAATACAATAAAAAAATAAAGAGACATATTTATTAAATTAAAATATATATAATTATGATAGTTTTTTATATAAGGACATATTGCTAATATTTATAGAAAAATAAGTTTATGTCAACAATTTAGATTCAATGACATTGAGGATTTTGTTTATATAGTGTTTTGGAAAAAAAATTCATCACTGATTCATAAAATCC
Organism: Viscum album; assembly: GCA_963277665.1. Taxonomy (NCBI): domain Eukaryota; kingdom Viridiplantae; phylum Streptophyta; class Magnoliopsida; order Santalales; family Viscaceae; genus Viscum; species Viscum album. Next base: position 1,317,192,748 of record OY728152.1, on the reverse strand, counting down.
CATATTTTGAAAAAGTTGGTACTACTAAAATAGAATAAATTATTTCTAGAACATAAAACATTTTAAATAAAACAATACATATTTTTCAAGAAAAAACATCATAACATTCTTGTTTACTTCATAAATTTTCTTACACATTCTTATACCCTAATAAAAGAATTTTCAAATAATGGATGAGTATATAAATCTTTTTAAGGGACATAAAATAGAATAAAATAAGATCATAGTATATTAATACATATAATACCTTGAAAACATTTCAAAAATTTCATTAATATTTTCTCCCATATAAGGGAAGACCTTATGTTTTACATATGTAAAAAATATTTTCATTATTAAAATAAAATAGATAACACAAAACATAAAAGAAAAATTGTTTAAAAAAATTACAAATCACTCTTAAAATTAACTAATTATCACAAATACATTTTTAGTAACCATGATTTATTTATTTGGAAAACCCCCTACAGTATATTATGAAAATAGCTTAGTGGAAACCCTACTGAGTTACACTTTCTCATTACACAATTCTTGGAATAACTATAACGGGAAAACATTAATTCAAATTATCATGTATACATACATAATCATATTCAATTACAATGAACTATAACATAATCACAACACATAAATCATTTTTTAAATAACAATAAATTATCGACATTGAAATCAATTTCCATTTTTACAAATCGAGTCACAATCAAATGAATAAACATTATTTGAAAATAAATGATTAAACTTGTAGAATATACGTAAAAACATTAATGTTTAATCAAATTTGGAATAAATGAAAATTCCATATATGTTAAATATTATTGAATTTTAATTTTGTAAAAAGTGTCAAAAGTGTTACTCTTAAAAAGGGTTTTAAAATAATGTCCTTTACCATGAGTCCAACTCATCATTTACAGTATTTATCATCCCAAATAATAAGCACATGCTATTTATTTACATCAATTATGAATTTTTAAGGTTTATTATTCCTATTATATGACTTTTTTATCATGTTTTAATAATTAAATAATTATTTAATTTATTTCTAGATGTTACGATGTTACTCATTAATTGATTATAAAAATGATTTATGTAAGATGTTAATATTCATTGTAGAATTTGTACATAATATCAAGAATGTAATCCATGAATTTCTTAATTTGTTAATATTAAATGATCATTATAGAAAGATGCTAATTATTATTTTATCATTATTTAAGTATAATTATTTATTTATTATCATATTAATCATATATATATATATATATATCATCCATTGGTTGTGTTCATGAAATATGAATCACATCACTTTGTGGAGGATATAATTCAATTGTATGTACAAATGATATAATAATTTTTATATGCATGGAAAGGTAAGAACATAAATTATGTATGGTTATTAAATAATGATAAATATTTAATGATTATCATTAATAAACATGAATTACATCCTTATTATAGGTATTGATAAACAATGATTGGAATTATTTTATTGGTTTGAGAGGTTTTAGTCTGCCATACACCAGAATGAATAATTTATTTCCCATTTGATGAAAATGTTGATTGATTTATGTGATAATATTATCATAATTTTATCTCACTATACTGAGGATATTTTTTTCATTCCATCATGGTTGAATTGTAATTAAATTAAATGGATAATGAAATAAAATAGAAACAATGAAATAAATATGATCCCTTTTTTAGATGATATCCTCGGATTAACACATTATGACCACAAATGATGGTGTCATACAATGAAAAATGACATGAAAAATTTCAGAGTTATTTTAGGAATGTATATGGATATAGAGAGTATGAAAAAATAGGGTTTTATGTGTAATAAAAGGAGAAATATGGTAGACCATTAATAAGAGTGGGTAGTGAAACTCTGAGAATAATATAGATTATTACATTAATATAAAATAATATTATAAAAAAAATGGATTAAAATTTAATTTTTGATAATATAAGAAGATTATATGTTTAAATAAATTCGTCAAATAAAATCTAAAATTCTTTTTAATAATTATTAATACATCTCTTTTTATTTCAACCCATATTTTTCCTTTTTTACTCTTAATGTTATATCATATAATTTCATGAAATATGGTTAATATAATTACACATCATGATCACACTCAAGACTAAAGGGGTCATCCTGATCAGGGGTATGCCCTCTGGCTCCACCATTTTATATCATTGTAGGATCTAATCCCTCACTTTTATTATTTATTATTTCCCGTTGCTGTGTTTATATAAATTTAATTGATTGATTGGTTGATTGATAAATTAAGTGTCTGTATTTTGAAGCCATAACTATGTAATTATATTTTGAAAATTAATATAGTAATGTAAAATAAAAAATATATTCATAAAATAAATTCATTCATAGTTGTCTTTCTTGTTATAATATAATTTTATGAAACCTTAATTAATTTTTCAATGTGTTATAAAATCCATTATAGTTTTAAAATTTGTATTTTTAGAATAAATTATTATTTAAATTAAAAATTAATGTTATCATATTTGGAAACATACTTTTAAAAAATTATTTTTTTAATTCTAAATTTCTACATATAGATAGGGTTATTTGTTTTTTTCCCCAAATACATGATTTTTGTTGAATAGTAAAATACATCAATTTACGGTATACATACATTATATGTTCAATACACTATTCCTTGAGTCACTGCTTATATAAGAACTATAATCTACAATAATCATTAATTATATTTTTATATTTATAGATAAATATCTAACAATTCATTACCATGATAAAAATATTCAACTAATATATACTTTATTAAGAAAAACACTTGTCCCCACCAATATAAATTCCAAACAATATCACCTATTCTTCAAAAACACTAATTCCTTGTAGACTGATTAATTTCTTCAACATTACCTTTACAAAACACATAAATACTACCAAGCCCTCATGGTCTCAACAAAATTCCAAAGCAAAGCTCCTTATAGAGTATTTCAAGGATATGGATTCTTGAGCTAAAATTTTATTTTACGTTTTATTCATTTCAATTTAATTTCATTTGTTTTTATATATTCACATAAATTATCGAAGTTGGATAAGATATCTATTGTCTTATATAATATTTATTGATGTAAAGTTCAGGTTAAAATTCAACATCAAACTTCATTACCTCCCCCTTTTATTCTAGGAATGAGAACATCATCCATGATATGTCTATTTACCTCCATCATGGATGATATATTTTCATTATATATTAGCAACTTCAAGGCTGGTCATAAAAAAATTATTATGGAAATGTAATATTTTATTACAAAAATTTTAAATTCTTTATTTTTATAGAAAAAATACATAAAAATATAATTAATAAAATTATTTTACTTCTTGATGATCTAAAAAATTTCCAAAATAAATGTAAATACCCGGAAATATAAATTAATATTTTTTAAATAATTTTGAATTTTACGAGTCTGTGGCTTCTAACGAATATTGATTCTGAGGCTCAGTGGGCCCAGAATCAATTCTCAAAGTTTATCTTGGGTACGTTCAGTGAACAAAAAAGAGTGTTTTTCTAACTTTTGAACCAGTGCTCGGAATTAAAATTTGATGCTACCAATTAACTCGCAGCACGAGTAATTTCTTAAGTGAACACTTACCGTAGCTGCGTTTGCAAAAGAGTAGAAGATAATTTTGCGGGATTGTTTAAGAAATACAAAAAAATTGATGGAACAATTTATTTTTCTTCTTAAGGTGGTTTTTCCCTCCCATGGAAAGTTAAGAGTCGGGCCCACAACCACATACCTACCCAAGTGGGGATGTTAGAGAGGTGGGGTCCCGTACGAGCCCCACCATTTAATTCCATCTAAATCTCCTTAAGAAACCCCTTTAATTTGATAAAACTCCATTAATGGTCACCTCAATCCATTAAATTATGTCATCCCATAATTTAATGAGGAACCTTCCTTTCCCCTTTTTAATTTAAACTGACAACACGTTTAATAATGGATATCTTTCTCTCTCCATTCTTTAATTAAATGTCAACACATTTTAATTAGTGTGGTGAATAAATTATGGGAGATTTTATTTGGGTATAATAAAATAATAGGGGGAACCTATTATTTTATCATGGGGAGATATTCATTGTGCAGGGTAAAGGACCATCCTCCAATGAAGAACTAAGAATAACGCTGGCCTCTGGAAAAGAATGATGATTAAAGCCAGTTCCTCGGAGATCGATGACGCGCCACCAATCCTCTTCCTCGCAGCCAGAGAGGAGACGTTGCTTCCTCCTCTGTGCGTTCCGACGACGCCTACAATCCTGTTCCCCATGACTCTGTGTACCGCGTCGCCGAAGGCCATCTTCCTTATTGAGGTAGCGGTTTTTGGTATAATCTTCATCATGTGATTTTTTGATACCCTTTCATGGCGTGATTTATAGATTGTAATTTTAGAAACCACTAACGCAGTTCGTGCGAACTAACGAACAAGTCTGAACACACAGATGTTTGGTTCCTGATGTTTGGAAACCTTGTTGACAATGAAACGAGAATGTTTTGGTTATTGAAGGTTGTCGTAGTGATGTATGGGTCCCGAGACGACTACAGGTGCATAAGGGAGAAATAACGGACCACCAGAACGACTTCGGTAGCCCGTAGAAATCACCGGCAGCGCGGGTCGCCGGCCACCCGGAGGAGGCGACACCCCGGCGTGCCACCGCCTGGAGCCCACCGCTGCTGAATCTGCGGTGTAAAGGGGATGGATCCCGCGGTCGTACGGGATCTGGGGGATATGTGGTTCCAGGCACCGCCTCTGCGGAACAAATGGGGGACCGTGTCCCCCCTGATCGGCCCGCTGGCAGAGCCAGCGCATCCCCCGGTCGGGGAGGGGCGTGTCGCGTGGACTAGGCCATGCCGTGCCTAGGCAGTTCGGACAGCACCCAGTCGGGTCGGGCCGCGCCCTACCTGGTCGACCTAGGGGGGTTGGGCCGGGTCAGGCCCGGCACATACCCCCCCCCCCACTTCGGACCGCTTTCGGTTTTTTGCCCATAACATGTGATGCGAACCTCCGATCAACGCACTGTTAGTTGCGTATGAATCCTTAGATCTAGGTGATAATTTTTTTATATTATAATTTTGGTTTTGGGAAGGTTTGGGTATGGCCGGGTTGGATTGAACGCGAAACCAACAAGGCCCTTGGAGCAGAAACACTTATATCTCAAGGACGGGACATCTGATTGATGTTCCGTCAATTGCATTGGGATCCTTTTGTTGAGACTGTCCATTTTGATTAATCTTCTTGAGGTTTGGATGTAGATAGACTATGGTCCAGTAGTTTTTAGCTTAAAAACCAACCGAGCCCCTGGAATGGAAAAGCCAATATCTCTCTGACCGGGTTTCCGATTGACGCATCGTCTGTCGCTACGAGTTTCTTTTGAAGAGATGGAACGTTAGGATACATCAACACTGGACATCGTGACAGTTGATGTATCTACTCTCTCTCTCTTTATTCAGGAGTGGACCCTCCCTGAAGCGAGAATTTTTGTCTGTGAGAACCCTAGAGCTGGCTGCAACTACGACGATGAAAACTGCACTTGGATCCTCCGTGGTTTCGGCAGTGAGGACGACGGTACATGGATCCTCTGTGGGTTCGACAGTGATGACGACCATACTGGAATCCTTCGTGGGTTCGACGGCGATGGATAATGTTCTTGTATTCTATGGGTGTCCGACAGTATTGACCTATGTACTTGTTTCTTGTGTGGGTCAGGCAGAGTAGCTGGTCTTGTATCCTTTGTGGGTCCGACAGCTTAGTTGTTCTTGTATCCTATGTGGGTCTGACAGCTTAGATGAATCAGTGGCTACATCTGATCATATATATTTCCTTACGAAGTGTATACCTGTGTGAGCTGAGTCTTGATTCTCAATCATTATTATTGATGTGGTTGACTTGACTTTCTATGTGTATTGGTCTGTGCTTTCTTGTGTGGACAGGGTTGTGCCTTCCGATTTAGACATGGTTGTGCTTTTCTATGTGGACTGGGTTGTGCTTGGGCTCGGGATCTGCAGCCAAACTGTAACTGATGACTTAGGTATATGTATGGGCATATACCAAAGTAGTGTTGTTGATACTTCGTATAACGACCCATACTTTACATAAATTGTTAATACTTCAAAATTGAAGCACACTTATTACAACATATGACAAAACCACAAAGGACCGTATAGGTATAGTGTCTTTAGAAACTGGGAAACATAAACAACTGGTTCATAAATCTTCTACAGTGTCTCAAATTTATTTCATCATATCTAGGGTCCCTTTTAGCATATTCTACTTAATATCTATCTTCCTGACCTGGGGAAAAGAAAACATAAATGGGTGAGCTCAAATGCTCAGCAAGGGAAAATAAAGGAAATAAAAATCATATCATATCTTTTTGAAAATCATAAACTGCAAAAGAGATCATAATATCATAACATAGAACAAATCATAGAAGTGAAAATGAGATCCCCATAATCATAACATGAAACATGAAACTTTGTGGGATGCACACACAATCATGGAAAATCATTTCTTGTTAGTCATGACTCATTTCCAAGACTATCTTAGTGGAAAAAGTCCCTTTTTGAACCGAGTCACCCTCGTTCCAGTCCTGTTTCACTGAACCGGTATAACCTACCATTCCAGCCATGTCTATCTAATGAGATATAAAATCTTTACCCAATGCATTGGAGAGAGATATAGGTCCCACCCATCTTATAATGAATCCTTTCTTATGTGTGCCACATAATCATAAATCATACATCATTGCATAACACATGTAACAAAAATGGGATTCTTGAAACATCATGACATCATAAAACAAATCATATAAGGTAAATGAATTCATAAAAATAATTTCCTCAAAACATAATCAAATAAATGTAATAATAGGGATAATAACAGAACCCTATATTATCTTAGATGGAAAATAATTTTGATAAAACATTTGAACTCCATTCTTGAGGAAAATATCCTTTCTACTTCAAATAAACATTTCTTTTCTTAACATGTCATACAATAATAAACTAAAAGAAGTTGATTAAAAATAAAATTGAAAACTTATAAAGGAAGATTCTCGGAAATAATGTTTTAAAAATCCATTCTTGTCGTATAAGTTAAAAAAAACATTCTTCGTACTTTTGTCGGAAAAGTCAAAAAGTACCTCGTACGAAAAATGACAAAAGATTCCTTTCATACATATTACTAAAAACTCACCGAAGGGTAAAAATTGATTTAAAAAATTGTAGGTGGATGGAAATAATATTAAATATTGATGAAACATGGATGTGGATGATAAAATACACCCCAGTAAATACTTACGAATAAACAATCTCGGATAAAAATGAGATTGTGATTTTTCCCTTACCTTAGGTCCGATTTGCTTTGTACGTGTCCGAAGCTCCTGTATAATGGTTTAAATAATGTTATTGACTTATTCCAGAATCATACATATTGATATGATATCATATATGGTCATATTCTTAGCTTCTTGTTAGTAATATTTCATTGTTACTTGTTACTCGGGTCTTTATTGCCTTTTGTTCTTATGCGTGTTTTGCCGAATAAATTATTATTCTTCTTTTAAGGTTATAGATACCTTATATCCAGAATGGTATTAGTGTAACATATATAATATTTATTCATTCAATTCATTTATATAATTACTATGTAATGATGATCATGTAGAACGAGTCGCATCACATCGTGGAGACGGTATTCCGTACGTACGCACGAGTGATGATATCGTTTCTATGATCGTGGAATTGTATTGTAGTATTTATATATTATTTCAGTATAAATATTGATTTATAATAATCATAAATAGTTACTCATTACACCATTATACCCATCCTTGTAAGGTGGTGGTGGAAAATAGATTACACCACGGCGTGGAGACGGTATTCCGTACGTACGCACGCGCGGTGATTTCATTTTTCTGTAGGATGGATAGAAGGTGAATTAGGGTTGTTTCATATTTATAATAACATATCATTATGTAAGTAATAATTATGTTATTACTTTATCATGAAACAACTAAAGAAGAAGATGTTGAAGAAGAAATAAATTGAAAAGATCGGTAATGGATATTACCTCTTATTTGGAACGCCTCTTTGAATCCTCCACTTAGGGAACTAAGATTGGTCTTTGAAGAAGACCAGGACCTCTAGGATTATTCTAGGGAAGTGGAGAGGAGAAAATGGCAGGGTTTGGCCGAGCTTGAGTGCTCAAATTGGTGTGAGGAGGAGGGGGAGGAGGTGCCCTTTTATAAGGGAGGAGAGGGGCACCTTAGGAATATCTCAAAATATTATTTTACATTAAAGTCAAAATCGGTTTATAATGGTTCCAAAGGGGCTTATTTAGAAGATAAAGATGGGATGGGTCAAAATCCTATCAACCAATAGTATTTAGACAAGTTTAGGGTATTATTTTAACCTTATCAATTAGATTTAACTCTAAGTTTAATAATTTAACTTTTACCATGTCTTTTTGTTTTCTTTCACTATATGGTTAATACACTTACTATAACATGCCAAACGAACCCCAAATTGTTTATTATTAATATATATAGCCTTATCTACATCATTTGGCCGAACCGAAGATTTTTAGGAATAAAATAACAATTAATAATATAATATTTGATTTACAAACTATTTTGTGTCAATTTTGACACTATTAGATATATGATTTTTGTGAAAGTCATAAAAGAATTATATGTTCGAAACAAGTTGATTAAATAAAAACTAATATATCATAGTAACCTATAAAATTAGTGTAATTCATAAAAAGTCTCAAATTACATTTATTTTTGTGTTAATAACATCAATTATGTCAATATTTCATAAATAAGATAATTACTGCATCATCGTTGTGTCATAATTAAATTAAATTATTTAATGTCTAAAAATTATAAATAAAATAAAATTATGTAGGAAATCTTTTTCTCTTTCTAATGAATATTTATTTTAGAATTTATCTTATGTATAACCCCATTTTAAAAATTATTTACTTATTAAACATTGATTTTAACTATTTTAACCCTTCTTTAAATAAATTAATAATAAATGTCCTAATCTAACTCAAGTGTGCCTAAATGGTCATATTTTATTCATAAGGTTGTTTTTGGTCGAATTAAACTTATCCAATAGAATTAGGACATGTGTTAGGATAATAATAATATCATATTTACACTTAGTTACCCTATTTACTATTAACCGCAGTAAAAAAAAGTAAAAAGTTACTATTCATCAAAAAAATTATTATTATCTCATTGAACCACATTTTACTTACTGATATCAACCGTGTCTGTCGGATTTTCTAAATTCCATTCACAGAAGTGGTAAAATTAAATTTTATGCAAAATTCAGTTTTTAACCTACCACTTAGTGGTTTCACTATTCATCAAAAATTGAACGTTTTCAGAAAAATACCAAAACTTCACCCTAGGCTAATTTGGGTATTCTGAATCCAAAAATGAAGTCCATTTTGAAAAATAAAATTTATAAAATTTCAAAAAGTGGTTATTACTATTCATAACGGCTTGTTTTAATAATATTTTAATAGCATATCATTGTTTAGTGAAACTTGGTATTGCGTACAACGCAAGCTATCGAGGAAGGTCGTGATTGCATGTAAAGAAATCCAAGCAAGTGTGTATTGAAAGATTCCTTTGAACAAAATATTACTCATAAAAATATCGGGTGTTACATTCTACCCCCCTTAAAAAGAATTTCGCCCTCGAAATTCGTCACTTTGTAACAAACAGATGAGGATACTTCTCCCTCATCATATCCTCAAGCTCCCATGTAGCTTCTTCTAATTGGTGGTTCCTCTATAAAACATTCACCAATCGAGTGGTATTGTTTCGTAGGACTTTTTCTCTACGATCCAGAATCTCTATCGGCTGTTCTTTATAAGAAAGATCTTGCTCCAGTGGTACAACTTCTGAGTTGAGTACATGTGAAGGATCAGGTATGTATTTTCTCAGGAGAGATACATGGAACACATCGTGAACTTGAGAGAGATTCAGTGGAAGCGCCAGTCGGTAAGCTACCTTTCCAACACGATCCAGTATTTCGAAAGAACTGATATATCTAGGGCTCAACTTCCCCTTCTTTCCAAATCTCATAACCCTCTTCCAGGGAGATATTCGTAAGAACACATTATCACCCACTTCAAACTCTACGTCTTCTCTTCGGTTGTCGGAATAACTTTTCTGTCGACTTTGAGCTGCTCTTATGTGTTGTTGAATAAATCTGACCTTTTCTTCCATTTCATCAGCGAAATCAGGTCCTAATAGCTTTCTTTCCCCAACTTAATCCCAGCAAGTTGGAGTCCTACATTTCTTTCCATAGAGAGCTTCATAAGGAGCCATCTGAATACTGGAGTGAAAGCTATTATTATAAGAAAATTCCTCCAAAGGTATGTGTTGATCCCAACCTCATTTGAAATCCATAGTGGAAGCTCTCAACATATCTTCTAGGGTTTGAATTTTTCTCTCAGACTGACCGTCTGTCTGGGGATGATAAGTAGTGCTGAAACTCAACTCTGTATCTAGGGTATGCTGAAGACTTCGCCGGAACTTCAAGGTAAATCTCGGATCCCGATCAGATATAATAGAAAGTGGTACTCCATGATATCTTACCACTTCCTTTACATATATCATGGCAAGCTGATCTAGAGAGAAATCCTCTCTAATAGAAATGAAGTGTGCAGACTTTGTAAGATGATCAACTATGACCCAAATAGCATTATTGCCTTTGGATGTTTTAGGAAGTCCTGTGACAAAGTCCATAGTGATGTTTTCCCATTTCCATTCGGGTATGGGTAATGGTTGTAACATCCCCTTAGACTTCTGTCTCTCAGCTTTAACTTGTTGACAAACCAAGCATCGAGAGACATATTCAGCAACATCTCTTTTCATGCCATCCCACCAGAATTACTCTTTCAGGTCCATATACATCTTCGTGCTTCCTGGATGAATAGAGAATGATGAACTATGAGCCTCATCCAGCAGCTCCTTCTTTGATTCGGGGATGGGAGGAACACAAACCCGATTCCTGAACTTTATTATCCCATCACAATCAAGGTTAAATTCAGGAACATTTCTCACCTTCTTTTGTAACTCGACATCTTCTTTCTGTGCCTCTTTAATCTTCACATGTATAGATGGTTGAACATTCATTTGAGAAAGATAAGATTTTTCCTCTTCCATTATAATTCCATGATCCATCCTTTGTAAATCCATAAATATTGGATCTTTTGTGATCCTCATCATGGATAAAAGAGCATGGTCTTGTCGACTTAATGCATCTGCCACCTTGTTTGATTTCCCAGGGTGGTAATGGATTGAGCAGTCGTAATCCTTAATCAGCTCCAACCATCTTCTTTGACGCATATTCAACTCCTTTTGTGTGAAAATATACTTTAAACTTTTATGATCAGTATAAATATCACACCTTTCACCATAAAGGTAATGCCTCCAAATCTTTAATGCAAAGATTACCGCAGCCAACTCTAAATCATGTGTTGGGTAATTTTGCTCATGGATTTTCAACTGTCGTGAGGCATAAGCTATCACTATATCATTTTGCATAAGAACACACCCCAATACCTTCATGGATGCATCACTATAGATCACAAACCATTCTCCAATACAAGGCAGTGTGAGCACAGGTTCACTGGATAACCTTCTTTTCAACCCCTTGAAATTTTCTTCACATTCCTATGTCCAAACAAACTTAACTCCTTTCCGAGTCAACTTGGTGAGTGGATTAGATAATTGTGAAAAATCTTTTACAAAATGTCGATAATATCCAGCCAAACCAAGAAAACATCGGATCTCAGTTACTGTTGTTGGTCTTGACCATCTTTCGATAACCTCTTCTTTTGCTGGATCCACAGATATCCCCTCTTTTGAGATTATGTGACCCAAAAATGCAACTTCTTGAAGCCAAAATTCACACTTGGTAAATTTGGCATAATGCTTCTCCTTTCTCAGGGTCTTCAATATAATTCTCAAGTGATCTTCATGGTGTTCCTTGCTCTTTGAAGAGTCATGAATATCGTCTATAAAGACTACCACAAATTGATCAAGATAGTCTCTAAAGACTCTATTCATTAGATACATGAAGATAGCAGGGGAATTAGTAAGACCAAATGGCATCACTATAAATTCATAGTGTCCATACCTTGTACGGAAAGCCGTCTTTGGTATATCCTCCCTTTTGACCCTTAATTGATGATACCCTGAATGAAGATCAATCTTGGAAATGTATTGAGCTCCGCGTAGTTGGTCAAATAAGTCATCAATACGTGGGAGAGGATATTTGTTCTTGATATTGATCTTGTTAAGTTCTCGATAATCAATGCAGATTCTCATTGATCCATCTTTATTCTTAACAAATAGAACAGGTGCTCCCCAAGGTGACGCACTAGGGAGTATGAATCCCTTATCAAGATTCTCTTGGAGTTTCTTCTTCAATTCCTGCAACTCAATTGGGGCCATTCTATAAGGTGTCTTTGAAATAGGCAAAGCACCCGGTACGAGTTCTATTGAAAAGTAAACTTCACGATTTGGTGGAAGACCCGGTAATTCCTCCGGCAAGACATCATCAAACTCTCGTACGATGGGCATATTCTTAATCGTATGTTTCTCGCAAACAATTTGAGATAAATAACCTTCATTTAGTGGAATCAAGACCCATAAGATGAGAAGGAATTTCCACTGGAAGGTTATATTCATCCTTGCATCGATATACGATCGTAGATTGATCTGGAATATGAAATGTGACTTCCCTTATTTGGAAATTGATATGAGCTCCATGTAGAGAAAGCCAATCCATGCCAAGAATCACATCAAATTCCACTAAAGGAAGGATCACAAGATTTGCAGGAAGCACTTTCCCACAAACATCGATCGGAGAAGAATTATAAACTTTTGATGGGACTTTTGTGCCATTAGGTGTTGTCACAGCTAACTCAACATCTAATTGTTGAGGTAATATGGTGATACCATTAGAAAAAGTTTTCAGAAATAAAATAGTGGGTGGATCCAGAATCAAATAAAACATTTTCTACTTTAGAGTGGATGGTAAGTGTACCTTTCACCACTTCGTAATCGTACTCCACATCGCTGATAGAAATTGCATGTGACATTCCTTTTTCTTTAGCCTTAAGATTTTGTTGACGTCGACCATCATCATCATCCCTTGGATTTGGGCATTGATTGGTCTAATGCCCCATCTCCTTGCACTTGAAACATTGAAATGTAGTTGGTTAATTCTGTGTATCCCATCCTTTGTTTGCATCATAAGACATCTTCTTCCCATTATCGCGGCATTAAAATGCCCGATGACCTTCCTTTCCACATTTGAAACATTTACTTGTCCCTTTAAGACAACTCCCTCCATGTTTCTTTCCACACTTTGAGCATAAGGGAAAGCTCATATTCCTTTCAGTGTTCTCTTTAGATTTTCCTTTGAATTCCATCTTCCTCTTCTAATCAAACCCATGTGACTGATGGGTTACTCCAATCTCCATCTCGACATTGAGAGCACATCGAATGATTTCTTCATAGTTATTGAAGTCCCTTATGGCTAACGCCCTTCGAAGACTTAGTTTTAAGCTACTAATGAATTGATCGATCTTACTCTCAGTTTGGATAATAATACCAGAAGCGTAACTTGAATGTCATGTAAAATTTGCTTCATAGGTACCAACAGATTCATCATCCCTTTGCTTCAGTTCAAGAAACTCTTTCTCCATCTTTGTTCGAAGAATACGAGGGAAGTACTTATTAAAAAATAAGTTCTTGAACTCGTCCCATTCCATAGACTCAATTTCATCCCATTGCCTCGTATTCTTAATAATATTCCACCATTGATCAGCATCTCCTTCCAAACGATACACTACTAGGATTACTTTATCATGTTCAGAACATTGAAGAACTGAAAATATCTTTTCAGTAGTACTAATCCATTTTTCAGCAACTAATGGATTCGTAGACCCACTGAATGATGGTGGATGCTGCCTCATGAAGGATTTAACAGAATGTTGCTCCTTACTTTGCTCGTTTGGAAGTCCTGCATGATTCATAGCTTGAGAAAGTTGTGTGAGCATGGCTACAAGATTTTTCATTCCAACTCCCATATCGGTTGGTTGCTCAGGGGGACAATCATTGCATTGCCCATCGCATTCTGCATTAACATGGTTCCTTTGGGTTCCAGCCATTGACTAAAACCAAGAAGAATAGTGTGAGCAACACTAATTATAATAGGAAAACCACATAATCATGGATACAATTTCACACTAAGGTCTCTTATCTTAGGGTATTGATGGCCATTTCTAAAACACTAAGATTGTGTTCTATGCTTAGACTTATCCTTAGGGTTCTTACTAAGGCTTTCACATCCTAGTTTCCAATGGTTGACTATACCTTTCCTCTGATACCAACTATAACGACCCATACTTTACATACATTGTTAATACATCAAAATTGAAGCACACTTATTACAACATATGACAAAACCACAAAGGACCGTATAGGTATAGTGTCTTTACAAACTGGGAAACATAAACAACTGTTTCATAAATCTTCTACAGTGTCTCCCATTTATTTCATCATATCTAGTGTCCCTTTTAGCATATTCTACTCAATATCCATCTTCCTTACCTGGGGAAAAGAAAACATAAAAGGGTGAGCTCAACTGCTCAGCAAGGGCAAATAAAGGAAATAAAAATCATATCATATCTTTTTGAAAAGAATAACCTGCAAAAGAGATCATAATATCTTAACATGGAACAAATCATAGAAGTGAAAATGATATCCCCATAATCATAACATGAAACATGAAACTTTGTGTCTTGCACACATAATCATGGAAAATCATTTCTTGTTAGTCATGACTCATTGCCAAGACTATCTTAGTGGAAAAAGTCCCTTTCTGAACTGAGTCACCCTCGTTCCAGTCCTGTTTCACTGAACCGGTATAACCTACCGTTCCAGCCATGTCTATCTCATGAGATATAAAATCTTTACCCAATGCATTGGAGGGAGATATAGGTCCCACCCATCTTATAATGAATCCTTTCATATGTGTGCCACATAATCATAAATCATACATCATCGCATAACACATGTAAGAAAAATGGGATTCTTGAAACATCATGACATCATAAAACAAATCATATAAGGTAAATGACTTCACAAAAATAATTTCCTCAAAACATAATAAAATAAATGTAATAATAGGGATAAAAACAGAACCCTATATTATCTTAGATGGAAAATAATTTTGATAAAACATTTGCACTCCATTCTTGAGGAAAATATCCTTTCTACTTCAAAAACACTTTTCTTTTCTTAACATGTCATACAATTATAAACTAAAAGAAGTTGATTAAAAATAAAGTTGAAAATTTATAAAGGAAGATTCTTGGAAATAATGTTTTAAAAATCCATTCTTGCTGTATAAGTTAAAAAACATTCTTCGTACTTTTGTCAGAAAAGTCAAAAAGTACCTCGTACGAAAAAAGACAAAAGATTCCTTTCATACATATTACTAAAAACTCACCAAAGGGTAAAAATGGATTTAAACAATTTTAGGTGGATGGAAATAATATTACATATTGATGAAACATGTATGTGGATGATAAAATACACCCCAATAAATACTTAGGAATAAACAATCTCGGATAAAAATGAGATTGTGATATTTCCCTTACCTTAGGTCCGATTTTATTTGTACGTGTCCGAAGCTCCTGTATAATGGTTTAAATACTGTTATGGACTTATTCCAGAATCATACATATTGATATGATATCATATATGGTCATATTCTTAGCTTCTTGTTAGTAATATTTCATTGTTACTTGTTATTCGCGTCTTTATTGCCTTTTGTTCTTATGCATGTTTTTCTGAATAAATTCTTATTCTTCTTTTAAGGTTATAGATACCTTATATCCAGAATGGTATTAGTGTAACATATATCATATTTATTCATTCAATTCATTTATATAATTACTATGTAATGATGATCATGTAGAACGAGTCGCATCACATCGTGGAGACGGTATTCCGTACGTACGGACGAGTGATGATATCGTTTGTATGATCGTGGAATTGTATTGGAGTATATATATATTATTTCAGTATCAATATAACTTTATAATAATCATAAATAGTTACTCATTACACCATTATACCCATCCTTGTAAGGTGGTGGTGGAAAATAGATTACACCACGGCGTGGAGACGGTATTCCGTACGTACGCACGCGCGGTGATTTCATTTTTCCGTAGGATGTATAGAAGGTGAATTTGGGTTGTTTCATATTTATAATAACATATCAGTATGTAAGTAATACTGATGTTATTACTTTATCATGAAACAACTAAAGAAGAAGAAGTTGAATAAGAAAGAAATTGAAAAGATCGGTAATGGATATTACCTCTTCTTTGGAACGCCTCTTTGAATCATCCACTTAGGGAACTATGATTGGTCTTTGAAGAATACCAGGAACTCTAGGATTATTATAGGGAAGTGGATAGGAGAAAATGGCAGGGGTTGGCCGAGCTTGAGTGCTCAAATTGGTGTGAGGAGGAGGGGGAGGAGGTGCCCTTTTATAAGGGAGGAGAGGGGCACCTTAGGAATATCTCAAAATATTATTTTATATTAAAGTCAAAATCGGTTTATAAGGGTTCCAAAGGGTCTTATTTCGAAGCTAAAGTGGGGATGGGTCGAAATACTATCAACCAATAGGATTTAGACATGTTTAGGGTATTATTTTAACCTTAACAATTAGATTTAACTCTAAGTTAAATAATTTAACTTTTACCATGTCTTTTTGTTTTCTTTCACTATATGGTTAATACACATACTATAACATGCCAAACGAACCTCAAATTGTTTATTATTAATATATATATCCTTATCTATGTCATTTGGACGAACCTTATATTTTTAGGAATACAATAACAATTTATAATATAATATTTGATTTACAAACTATTTTGTGTCAATTTTGACACTATTAGATATATGATTTTTGTGAAAGTCATAAAAGAATTATATGTTCGAACCAAGTTGATTAAATAAAAACTAATATATCATAGTAACCTATAAAATTAGTGTAATTCATAAAAAGTCTCAAATTACATTTATTTTTGTGTTAATAACATCAATTATGTCAATATTTCATAAATAAGATAATTACTGCATCATCGTTGTGTCATAATTAAATTAAATTATTTAATGTCTAAAAATTATAAATAAAATAAAATTATGTAGGAAATCTTTTTCTCTTTCTAATGAATATTTATTTTAGAATTTATCTTATGTATAACCCCATGTTAAAAATTATTTACTTATTAAACATTGATTTTAACTATTTTAACCCTTCTTTAAATAAATTAATAATAAATGTCCTAATCTAACTCAAGTGTGCCTAAATGGTCATATTTTATTCATAAGGTTGTTTTTGGTCGAATTAAACTTATCCAACAGAATTAGGACATGTGTTAGGATAATAATAATATCATATTTACACTTAGTTACCCTATTTACTATTAACCGCAGTAAAAAAAAGTAAAAAGTTACTATTCATCAAAAAAATTATTATTATCTCATTGAACCACATTTTACTTACTGATATCAACCGTGTCTGTCGGATTTTCGAAATTCCATTCACAGAAGTGGTAAAATTAAATTTTATGCAAAATTCAGTTTTTAACCTACCACTTAGTGGTTTCACTATTCATCAAAAATTGAACGTTTTCAGAAAAATACCAAAACTTCACCCTAGGCTAATTTGGGTATTCTGAATCCAAAAATGAAGTCCATTTTGAAAAATAAAATTTATAAAATTTCAAAAAGTGGTTATTACTATTCATAACGGCTTGTTTTAATAATATTTTAATAGCATATCATTGTTTAGTGAAACTTGGTATTGCGTACAACGCAAGCTATCGAGGAAGGTCGTGATTGCATGTAAAGAAATCCAAGCAAGTGTGTATTGAAAGATTCCTTTGAACAAAATATTACTCATAAAAATATCGGGTGTTACATTCTACCCCCCTTAAAAAGAATTTCGCCCTCGAAATTCGTCACTTTGTAACAAACAGATGAGGATACTTCTCCCTCATCATATCCTCAAGCTCCCATATAGCTTCTTCTAATTGGTGGTTCCTCTATAAAACATTCACCAATCGAGTGGTATTGTTTCGTAGGACTTTTTCTCTACGATCCAGAATCTCTATCGGCTGTTCTTTATAAGAAAGATCTTGCTCCAGTGGTACAACTTCTGAGTTGAGTACATGTGAAGGATCAGGTATGTATTTTCTCAGGAGAGATACATGGAACACATCGTGAACTTGAGAGAGATTCAGTGGAAGCGCCAGTCGGTAAGCTACCTTTCCAACACGATCCAGTATTTCGAAAGAACTGATATATCTAGGGCTCAACTTCCCCTTCTTTCCAAATCTCATAACCCTCTTCCAGGGAGATATTCGTAAGAACACATTATCACCCACTTCAAACTCTACGTCTTCTCTTCGGTTGTCGGAATAACTTTTCTGTCGACTTTGAGCTGCTCTTATGTGTTGTTGAATAAATCTGACCTTTTCTTCCATTTCATCAGCGAAATCAGGTCCTAATAGCTTTCTTTCCCCAACTTAATCCCAGCAAGTTGGAGTCCTACATTTCTTTCCATAGAGAGCTTCATAAGGAGCCATCTGAATACTGGAGTGAAAGCTATTATTATAAGAAAATTCCTCCAAAGGTATGTGTTGATCCCAACCTCATTTGAAATCCATAGTGGAAGCTCTCAACATATCTTCTAGGGTTTGAATTTTTCTCTCAGACTGACCGTCTGTCTGGGGATGATAAGTAGTGCTGAAACTCAACTCTGTATCTAGGGTATGCTGAAGACTTCGCCGGAACTTCGAGGTAAATCTCGGATCCCGATCAGATATAATAGAAAGTGGTACTCCATGATATCTTACCACTTCCTTTACATATATCATGGCAAGCTGATCTAGAGAGAAATCCTCTCTAATAGAAATGAAGTGTGCAGACTTTGTAAGATGATCAACTATGACCCAAATAGCATTATTGCCTTTGGATGTTTTAGGAAGTCCTGTGACAAAGTCCATAGTGATGTTTTCCCATTTCCATTCGGGTATGGGTAATGGTTGTAACATCCCCTTAGACTTCTGTCTCTCAGCTTTAACTTGTTGACAAACCAAGCATCGAGAGACATATTCAGCAACATCTCTTTTCATGCCATCCCACCAGAATTACTCTTTCAGGTCCATATACATCTTCGTGCTTCCTGGATGAATAGAGAATGATGAACTATGAGCCTCATCCAGCAGCTCCTTCTTTGATTCGGGGATGGGAGGAACACAAACCCGATTCCTGAACTTTATTATCCCATCACAATCAAGGTTAAATTCAGGAACATTTCTCACCTTCTTTTGTAACTCGACATCTTCTTTCTGTGCCTCTTTAATCTTCACATGTATAGATGGTTGAACATTCATTTGAGAAAGATAAGATTTTTCCTCTTCCATTATAATTCCATGATCCATCCTTTGTAAATCCATAAATATTGGATCTTTTGTGATCCTCATCATGGATAAAAGAGCATGGTCTTGTCGACTTAATGCATCTGCCACCTTGTTTGATTTCCCAGGGTGGTAATGGATTGAGCAGTCGTAATCCTTAATCAGCTCCAACCATCTTCTTTGACGCATATTCAACTCCTTTTGTGTGAAAATATACTTTAAACTTTTATGATCAGTATAAATATCACACCTTTCACCATAAAGGTAATGCCTCCAAATCTTTAATGCAAAGATTACCGCAGCCAACTCTAAATCATGTGTTGGGTAATTTTGCTCATGGATTTTCAACTGTCGTGAGGCATAAGCTATCACTATATCATTTTGCATAAGAACACACCCCAATACCTTCATGGATGCATCACTATAGATCACAAACCTTTCTCCAATACAAGGCAGTGTGAGCACAGGTTCACTGGATAACCTTCTTTTCAACCCCTTGAAATTTTCTTCACATTCCTATGTCCAAACAAACTTAACTCCTTTCCGAGTCAACTTGGTGAGTGGATTAGATAATTGTGAAAAATCTTTTACAAAATGTCGATAATATCCAGCCAAACCAAGAAAACATCGGATCTCAGTTACTGTTGTTGGTCTTGACCATCTTTCGATAACCTCTTCTTTTGCTGGATCCACAGATATCCCCTCTTTTGAGATTATGTGACCCAAAAATGCAACTTCTTGAAGCCAAAATTCACACTTGGTAAATTTGGCATAATGCTTCTCCTTTCTCAGGGTCTTCAATATAATTCTCAAGTGATCTTCATGGTGTTCCTTGCTCTTTGAAGAGTCATGAATATCGTCTATAAAGACTACCACAAATTGATCAAGATAGTCTCTAAAGACTCTATTCATTAGATACATGAAGATAGCAGGGGAATTAGTAAGACCAAATGGCATCACTATAAATTCATAGTGTCCATACCTTGTACGGAAAGCCGTCTTTGGTATATCCTCCCTTTTGACACTTAATTGATGATACCCTGAATGAAGATCAATCTTGGAAATGTATTGAGCTCCGCGTAGTTGGTCAAATAAGTCATCAATACGTGGGAGAGGATATTTGTTCTTGATATTGATCTTGTTAAGTTCTCGATAATCAATGCAGATTCTCATTGATCCATCTTTATTCTTAACAAATAGAACAGGTGCTCCCCAAGGTGACGCACTAGGGAGTATGAATCCCTTATCAAGATTCTCTTGGAGTTTCTTCTTCAATTCCTGCAACTCAATTGGGGCCATTCTATAAGGTGTCTTTGAAATAGGCAAAGCACCCGGTACGAGTTCTATTGAAAAGTAAACTTCACGATTTGGTGGAAGACCCGGTAATTCCTCCGGCAAGACATCATCAAACTCTCGTACGATGGGCATATTCTTAATCGTATGTTTCTCGCAAACAATTTGAGATAAATAACCTTCATTTAGTGGAATCAAGACCCATAAGATGAGAAGGAATTTCCACTGGAAGGTTATATTCATCCTTGCATCGATATACGATCGTAGATTGATCTGGAATATGAAATGTGACTTCCCTTATTTGGAAATTGATATGAGCTCCATGTAGAGAATGCCAATCCATGCCAAGAATCACATCAAATTCCACTAAAGGAAGGATCACAAGATTTGCAGGAAGCACTTTCCCACAAACATCGATCGGAGAAGAATTATAAAATTTTGATGGGACTGTTGTGCCATTAGGTGTTGTCACAGCTAACTCAACATCTAATTGTTGAGGTAATATGGTGATACCATTAGAAAAAGTTTTCAGAAATAAAATAGTGGGTGGATCCAGAATCAAATAAAACATTTTCTACTTTAGAGTGGATGGTAAGTGTACCTTTCACCACTTCGTAATCGTACTCCACATCGCTGATAGAAATTGCATGTGACATTCCTTTTTCTTTAGCCTTAAGATTTTGTTGACGTCGACCATCATCATCATCCCTTGGATTTGGGCATTGATTGGTCTAATGCCCCATCTCCTTGCACTTGAAACATTGAAATGTAGTTGGTTAATTCTGTGTATCCCATCCTTTGTTTGCATCATAAGACATCTTCGTCCCATTATCGCGGCATTAAAATGCCCGATGACCTTCCTTTCCACATTTGAAACATTTACTTGTCCCTTTAAGACAACTCCCTCCATGTTTCTTTCCACACTTTGAGCATAAGGGAAAGCTCATATTCCTTTCAGTGTTCTCTTTAGATTTTCCTTTGAATTCCATCTTCCTCTTCTAATCAAACCCATGTGACTGATGGGTTACTCCAATCTCCATCTCGACATTGAGAGCACATCGAATGATTTCTTCATAGCTATTGAAGTCCCTTATGGCTAACGCCCTTCGAAGACTTAGTTTTAAGCTACTAATGAATTGATCGATCTTACTCTCAGTTTGGATAATAATACCAGAAGCGTAACTTGAATGTCATGTAAAATTTGCTTCATAGGTACCAACAGATTCATCATCCCTTTGCTTCAGTTCAAGAAACTCTTTCTCCATCTTTGTTCGAAGAATACGAGGGAAGTACTTATTAAAAAATAAGTTCTTGAACTCGTCCCATTCCATAGACTCAATTTCATCCCATTGCCTCGTATTCTTAATAATATTCCACCATTGATCAGCATCTCCTTCCAAACGATACACTACTAGGATTACTTTATAATGTTCAGAACATTGAAGAACTGAAAATATCTTTTCAGTAGTACTAATCCATTTTTCAGCAACTAATGGATTCGTAGACCCACTGAATGATGGTGGATGCTGCCTCATGAAGGATTTAACAGAATGTTGCTCCTTACTTTGCTCGTTTGGAAGTCCTGCATGATTCATAGCTTGAGAAAGTTGTGTGAGCATGGCTACAAGATTTTTCATTCCAACTCCCATATCGGTTGGTTGCTCAGGGGGACAATCATTGCATTTCCCATCGCATTCTGCATTAACATGGTTCCTTTGGGTTCCAGCCATTGACTAAAACCAAGAAGAATAGTGTGAGCAACACTAATTATAATAGGAAAACCACATAATCATGGATACAATTTCACACTAAGGTCTCTTATCTTAGGGTATTGATGGCCATTTCTAAAACACTAAGATTGTGTTCTATGCTTAGACTTATCCTTAGGGTTCTTACTAAGGCTTTCACATCCTAGTTTCCAATGGTTGACTATACCTTTCCTCTGATACCAACTATAACGACCCATACTTTACATACATTGTTAATACATCAAAATTGAAGCACACTTATTACAACATATGACAAAACCACAAAGGACCGTATAGGTATAGTGTCTTTACAAACTGGGAAACATAAACAACTGTTTCATAAATCTTCTACAGTGTCTCCCATTTATTTCATCATATCTAGTGTCCCTTTTAGCATATTCTACTCAATATCCATCTTCCTTACCTGGGGAAAAGAAAACATAAAAGGGTGAGCTCAAATGCTCAGCAAGGGCAAATAAAGGAAATAAAAATCATATCATATCTTTTTGAAAAGAATAACCTGCAAAAGAGATCATAATATCTTAACATGGAACAAATCATAGAAGTGAAAATGATATCCCCATAATCATAACATGAAACATGAAACTTTGTGTCTTGCACACATAATCATGGAAAATCATTTCTTGTTAGTCATGACTCATTGCCAAGACTATCTTAGTGGAAAAAGTCCCTTTCTGAACTGAGTCACCCTCGTTCCAGTCCTGTTTCACTGAACCGGTATAACCTACCGTTCCAGCCATGTCTATCTCATGAGATATAAAATCTTTACCCAATGCATTGGAGGGAGATATAGGTCCCACCCATCTTATAATGAATCCTTTCATATGTGTGCCACATAATCATAAATCATACATCATCGCATAACACATGTAAGAAAAATGGGATTCTTGAAACATCATGACATCATAAAACAAATCATATAAGGTAAATGACTTCACAAAAATAATTTCCTCAAAACATAATAAAATAAATGTAATAATAGGGATAAAAACAGAACCCTATATTATCTTAGATGGAAAATAATTTTGATAAAACATTTGCACTCCATTCTTGAGGAAAATATCCTTTCTACTTCAAAAACACTTTTCTTTTCTTAACATGTCATACAATTATAAACTAAAAGAAGTTGATTAAAAATAAAGTTGAAAATTTATAAAGGAAGATTCTTGGAAATAATGTTTTAAAAATCCATTCTTGCTGTATAAGTTAAAAAACATTCTTCGTACTTTTGTCAGAAAAGTCAAAAAGTTCCTCGTACGAAAAAAGACAAAAGATTCCTTTCATACATATTACTAAAAACTCACCGAAGGGTAAAAATGGATTTAAACAATTTTAGGTGGATGGAAATAATATTACATATTGATGAAACATGTATGTGGATGATAAAATACACCCCAATAAATACTTAGGAATAAACAATCTCGGATAAAAATGAGATTGTGATATTTCCCTTACCTTAGGTCCGATTTTATTTGTACGTGTCCGAAGCTCCTGTATAATGGTTTAAATACTGTTATGGACTTATTCCAGAATCATACATATTGATATGATATCATATATGGTCATATTCTTAGCTTCTTGTTAGTAATATTTCATTGTTACTTGTTATTCGCGTCTTTATTGCCTTTTGTTCTTATGCATGTTTTTCTGAATAAATTCTTATTCTTCTTTTAAGGTTATAGATACCTTATATCCAGAATGGTATTAGTGTAACATATATCATATTTATTCATTCAATTCATTTATATAATTACTATGTAATGATGATCATGTAGAACGAGTCGCATCACATCGTGGAGACGGTATTCCGTACGTACGCACGAGTGATGATATCGTTTGTATGATCGTGGAATTGTATTGGAGTATATATATATTATTTCAGTATCAATATAACTTTATAATAATCATAAATAGTTACTCATTACACCATTATACCCATCCTTGTAAGGTGGTGGTGGAAAATAGATTACACCACGGCGTGGAGACGGTATTCCGTACGTACGCACGCGCGGTGATTTCATTTTTCCGTAGGATGTATAGAAGGTGAATTTGGGTTGTTTCATATTTATAATAACATATCAGTATGTAAGTAATACTGATGTTATTACTTTATCATGAAACAACTAAAGAAGAAGAAGTTGA
Organism: Viscum album; assembly: GCA_963277665.1. Lineage (NCBI taxonomy): Eukaryota > Viridiplantae > Streptophyta > Magnoliopsida > Santalales > Viscaceae > Viscum > Viscum album. Next base: position 1,317,167,959 of record OY728152.1, on the reverse strand, counting down.
ATAAGAAAGAAATTGAAAAGATCGGTAATGGATATTACCTCTTCTTTGGAACGCCTCTTTGAATCATCCACTTAGGGAACTATGATTGGTCTTTGAAGAATACCAGGAACTCTAGGATTATTATAGGGAAGTGGATAGGAGAAAATGGCAGGGGTTGGCCGAGCTTGAGTGCTCAAATTGGTGTGAGGAGGAGGGGGAGGAGGTGCCCTTTTATAAGGGAGGAGAGGGGCACCTTAGGAATATCTCAAAATATTATTTTATATTAAAGTCAAAATCGGTTTATAAGGGTTCCAAAGGGTCTTATTTCGAAGCTAAAGTGGGGATGGGTCGAAATACTATCAACCAATAGGATTTAGACATGTTTAGGGTATTATTTTAACCTTAACAATTAGATTTAACTCTAAGTTAAATAATTTAACTTTTACCATGTCTTTTTGTTTTCTTTCACTATATGGTTAATACACATACTATAACATGCCAAACGAACCTCAAATTGTTTATTATTAATATATATATCCTTATCTATGTCATTTGGACGAACCTTATATTTTTAGGAATACAATAACAATTTATAATATAATATTTGATTTACAAACTATTTTGTGTCAATTTTGACACTATTAGATATATGATTTTTGTGAAAGTCATAAAAGAATTATATGTTCGAACCAAGTTGATTAAATAAAAACTAATATATCATAGTAACCTATAAAATTAGTGTAATTCATAAAAAGTCTCAAATTACATTTATTTTTGTGTTAATAACATCAATTATGTCAATATTTCATAAATAAGATAATTACTGCATCATCGTTGTGTCATAATTAAATTAAATTATTTAATGTCTAAAAATTATAAATAAAATAAAATTATGTAGGAAATCTTTTTCTCTTTCTAATGAATATTTATTTTAGAATTTATCTTATGTATAACCCCATGTTAAAAATTATTTACTTATTAAACATTGATTTTAACTATTTTAACCCTTCTTTAAATAAATTAATAATAAATGTCCTAATCTAACTCAAGTGTGCCTAAATGGTCATATTTTATTCATAAGGTTGTTTTTGGTCGAATTAAACTTATCCAATAGAATTAGGACATGTGTTAGGATAATAATAATATCATATTTACACTTAGTTACCCTATTTACTATTAACCGCAGTAAAAAAAAGTAAAAAGTTACTATTCATCAAAAAAATTATTATTATCTCATTGAACCACATTTTACTTACTGATATCAACCGTGTCTGTCGGATTTTCGAAATTCCATTCACAGAAGTGGTAAAATTAAATTTTATGCAAAATTCAGTTTTTAACCTACCACTTAGTGGTTTCACTATTCATCAAAAATTGAACGTTTTCAGAAAAATACCAAAACTTCACCCTAGGCTAATTTGGGTATTCTGAATCCAAAAATGAAGTCCATTTTGAAAAATAAAATTTATAAAATTTCAAAAAGTGGTTATTACTATTCATAACGGCTTGTTTTAATAATATTTTAATAGCATATCATTGTTTAGTGAAACTTGGTATTGCGTACAACGCAAGCTATCGAGGAAGGTCGTGATTGCATGTAAAGAAATCCAAGCAAGTGTGTATTGAAAGATTCATTTGAACAAAATATTACTCATAAAAATATCGGGTGTTACATTCTACCCCCCTTAAAAAGAATTTCGCCCTCGAAATTCGTCACTTTGTAACAAACAGATGAGGATACTTCTCCCTCATCATATCCTCAAGCTCCCATGTAGCTTCTTCTAATTGGTGGTTCCTCTATAAAACATTCACCAATCGAGTGGTATTGTTTCGTATGACTTTTTCTCTACGATCCAGAATCTCTATCGGCTGTTCTTTATAAGAAAGATCTTGCTCCAGTGGTACAACTTCTGAGTTGAGTACATGTGAAGGATCAGGTATGTATTTTCTCAGGAGAGATACATGGAACACATCGTGAACTTGAGAGAGATTCAGTGGAAGCGCCAGTCGGTAAGCTACCTTTCCAACACGATCCAGTATTTCGAAAGAACTGATATATCTAGGGCTCAACTTCCCCTTCTTTCAAAATCTCATAACCCTCTTCCAGGGAGATATTCGTAAGAACACATTATCACCCACATCAAACTCTACGTCTTCTCTTCGGTTGTCGGAATAACTTTTCTGTCGACTTTGAGCTGCTCTTATGTGTTGTTGAATAAATCTGACCTTTTCTTCCATTTCATCAGCGAAATCAGGTCCTAATAGCTTTCTTTCCCCAACTTAATCCCAGCAAGTTGGAGTCCTACATTTCTTTCCATAGAGAGCTTCATAAGGAGCCATCTGAATACTGGAGTGAAAGCTATTATTATAAGAAAATTCCTCCAAAGGTATGTGTTGATCCCAACCTCATTTGAAATCCATAGTGGAAGCTCTCAACATATCTTCTAGGGTTTGAATTTTTCTCTCAGACTGACCGTCTGTCTGGGGATGATAAGTAGTGCTGAAACTCAACTCTGTATCTAGGGTATGCTGAAGACTTCGCCGGAACTTCGAGGTAAATCTCGGATCCCGATCAGATATAATAGAAAGTGGTACTCCATGATATCTTACCACTTCCTTTACATATATCATGGCAAGCTGATCTAGAGAGAAATCCTCTCTAATAGAAATGAAGTGTGCAGACTTTGTAAGATGATCAACTATGACCCAAATAGCATTATTGCCTTTGGATGTTTTAGGAAGTCCTGTGACAAAGTCCATAGTGATGTTTTCCCATTTCCATTCGGGTATGGGTAATGGTTGTAACATCCCCTTAGACTTCTGTCTCTCAGCTTTAACTTGTTGACAAACCAAGCATCGAGAGACATATTCAGCAACATCTCTTTTCATGCCATCCCACCAGAATTACTCTTTCAGGTCCATATACATCTTCGTGCTTCCTGGATGAATAGCGAATGATGAACTATGAGCCTCATCCAGCAGCTCCTTCTTTGATTCGGGGATGGGAGGAACACAAACCCGATTCCTGAACTTTATTATCCCATCACAATCAAGGTTAAATTCAGGAACATTTCTCACCTTCTTTTGTAACTCGACATCTTCTTTCTGTGCCTCTTTAATCTTCACATGTATAGATGGTTGAACATTCATTTGAGAAAGATAAGATTTTTCCTCTTCCATTATAATTCCATGATCCATCCTTTGTAAATCCATAAATATTGGATCTTTTGTGATCCTCATCATGGATAAAAGAGCATGGTCTTGTCGACTTAATGCATCTGCCACCTTGTTTGATTTCCCAGGGTGGTAATGGATTGAGCAGTCGTAATCCTTAATCAGCTCCAACCATCTTCTTTGACGCATATTCAACTCCTTTTGTGTGAAAATATACTTTAAACTTTTATGATCAGTATAAATATCACACCTTTCACCATAAAGGTAATGCCTCCAAATCTTTAATGCAAAGATTACCGCAGCCAACTCTAAATCATGTGTTGGGTAATTTTGCTCATGGATTTTCAACTGTCGTGAGGCATAAGCTATCACTATATCATTTTTCATAAGAACACACCCCAATCCCTTCATGGATTCATCACTATAGATCACAAACCTTTCTCCAATACAAGGCAGTGTGAGCACAGGTTCACTGGATAACCTTCTTTTCAACCCCTTGAAATTTTCTTCACATTCCTATGTCCAAACAAACTTAACTCCTTTCCGAGTCAACTTGGTGAGTGGATTAGATAATTGTGAAAAATCTTTTACAAAATGTCGATAATATCCAGCCAAACCAAGAAAACATCGGATCTCAGTTACTGTTGTTGGTCTTGACCATCTTTCGATAACCTCTTCTTTTGCTGGATCCACAGATATCCCCTCTTTTGAGATTATGTGACCCAAAAATGCAACTTCTTGAAGCCAAAATTCACACTTGGTAAATTTGGCATAATGCTTCTCCTTTCTCAGGGTCTTCAATATAATTCTCAAGTGATATTCATGGTGTTCCTTGCTCTTTGAAGAGTCATGAATATCATCTATAAAGACTACCACAAATTGATCAAGATAGTCTCTAAAGACTCTATTCATTAGATACATGAAGATAGCAGGGGAATTAGTAAGACCAAATGGCATCACTATAAATTCATAGTGTCCATACCTTGTACGGAAAGCCGTCTTTGGTATATCCTCCCTTTTGACCCTTAATTGATGATACCCTGAATGAAGATCAATCTTGGAAATGTATTGAGCTCCGCGTAGTTGGTCAAATAAGTCATCAATACGTGGGAGAGGATATTTGTTCTTGATATTGATCTTGTTAAGTTCTCGATAATCAATGCAGAGTCTCATTGATCCATCTTTATTCTTAACAAATAGAACAGGTGCTCCCCAAGGTGACGCACTAGGGAGTATGAATCCCTTATCAAGATTCTCTTGGAGTTTCTTCTTCAATTCCTGCAACTCAATTGGGGCCATTCTATAAGGTGTCTTTGAAATAGGCAAAGCACCCGGTACGAGTTCTATTGAAAAGTAAACTTCACGATTTGGTGGAAGACCCGGTAATTCCTCCGGCAAGACATCATCAAACTCTCGTACGATGGGCATATTCTTAATCGTATGTTTCTCGCAAACAATTTGAGATAAATAACCTTCATTTAGTGGAATCAAGACCCATAAGATGAGAAGGAATTTCCACTGGAAGGTTATATTCATCCTTGCATCGATATACGATCGTAGATTGATCTGGAATATGAAATGTGACTTCCCTTATTTGGAAATTGATATGAGCTCCATGTAGAGAAAGCCAATCCATGCCAAGAATCACATCAAATTCCACTAAAGGAAGGATCACAAGATTTGCAGGAAGCACTTTCCCACAAACATCGATCAGAGAAGAATTATAAACTTTTGATGGGACTGTTGTGCCATTAGGTGTTGTCACAGCTAACTCAACATCTAATTGTTGAGGTAATATGGTGATACCATTAGAAAAAGTTTTCAGAAATAAAATAGTGGGTGGATCCAGAATCAAATAAAACATTTTCTACTTTAGAGTGGATGGTAAGTGTACCTTTCACCACTTCGTAATCGTACTCCACATCGCTGATAGAAATTGCATGTGACATTCCTTTTTCTTTAGCCTTAAGATTTTGTTGACGTCGACCATCATCATCATCCCTTGGATTCGGGCATTGATTGGTCTAATGCCCCATCTCCTTGCACTTGAAACATTGAAATGTAGTTGGTTAATTCTGTGTATCTCATCCTTTGTTTGCATCATAAGACATCTTCTTCCCATTATCGCGGCATTAAAATGCCCGATGACCTTCCTTTCCACATTTGAAACATTTACTTGTCCCTTTAAGACAACTCCCTCCATGTTTCTTTCCACACTTTGAGCATAAGGGAAAGCTCATATTCCTTTCAGTGTTCTCTTTAGATTTTCCTTTGAATTCCATCTTCCTCTTCTAATCAAACCCATGTGACTGATGGGTTACTCCAATCTCCATCTCGACATTGAGAGCACATCGAATGATTTCTTCATAGCTATTGAAGTCCCTTATGGCTAACGCCCTTCGAAGACTTAGTTTTAAGCTACTAATGAATTGATCGATCTTACTCTCAGTTTGGATAATAATACCAGAAGCGTAACTTGAATGTCATGTAAAATTTGCTTCATAGGTACCAACAGATTCATCATCCCTTTGCTTCAGTTCAAGAAACTCTTTCTCCATCTTTGTTCGAAGAATACGAGGGAAGTACTTATTAAAAAATAAGTTCTTGAACTCGTCCCATTCCATAGACTCAATTTCATCCCATTGCCTCGTATTCTTAATAATATTCCACCATTGATCAGCATCTCCTTCCAAACGATACACTACTAGGATTACTTTATCATGTTCAGAACATTGAAGAACTGAAAATATCTTTTCAGTAGTACTAATCCATTTTTCAGCAACTAATGGATTCGTAGACCCACTGAATGATGGTGGATGCTGCCTCATGAAGGATTTAACAGAATGTTGCTCCTTACTTTGCTCGTTTGGAAGTCCTGCATGATTCATAGCTTGAGAAAGTTGTGTGAGCATGGCTACAAGATTTTTCATTCCAGCTCCCATATCGGTTGGTTGCTCAGGGGGACAATCATTGCATTGCCCATCGCATTCTGCATTAACATGGTTCCTTTGGGTTCCAGCCATTGACTAAAACCAAGAAGAATAGTGTGAGCAACACTAATTATAATAGGAAAACCACATAATCATGGATACAATTTCACACTAAGGTCTCTTATCTTAGGGTATTGATGGCCATTTCTAAAACACTAAGATTGTGTTCTATGCTTAGACTTATCCTTAGGGTTCTTACTAAGGCTTTCACATCCTAGTTTCCAATGGTTGACTATACCTTTCCTCTGATACCAACTATAACGACCCATACTTTACATACATTGTTAATACATCAAAATTGAAGCACACTTATTACAACATATGACAAAACCACAAAGGACCGTATAGGTATAGTGTCTTTACAAACTGGGAAACATAAACAACTGTTTCATAAATCTTCTACAGTGTCTCCCATTTATTTCATCATATCTAGGGTCCCTTTTAGCATATTCTACTTAATATCCATCTTCCTTACCTGGGGAAAAGAAAACATAAAAGGGTGAGCTCAAATGCTCAGCAAGGGCAAATAAAGGAAATAAAAATCATATCATATCTTTTTGAAAAGAATAACCTGCAAAAGAGATCATAATATCTTAACATGGAACAAATCATAGAAGTGAAAATGATATCCCCATAATCATAACATGAAACATGAAACTTTGTGTCATGCACACATAATCATGGAAAATCATTTCTTGTTAGTCATGACTCATTGCCAAGACTATCTTAGTGGACAAAGTCCCTTTCTGAACTGAGTCACCCTCGTTCCAGTCCTGTTTCACTGAACCGGTATAACCTACCATTCCAGCCATGTCTATCTCATGAGATATAAAATCTTTACCCAATGCATTGGAGGGAGATATAGGTCCCACCCATCTTATAATGAATCCTTTCATATGTGTGCCACATAATCATAAATCATACATCATCGCATAACACATGTAAGAAAAATGGGATTCTTGAAACATCATGACATCATAAAACAAATCATATAATGTAAATCACTTCACAAAAATAATTTCCTCAAAACATAATAAAATAAATGTAATAATAGGGATAAAAACAGAACCCTATATTATCTTAGATGGAAAATAATTTTGATAAAACATTTGCACTCCATTCTTGAGGAAAATATCCTTTCTACTTCAAAAACACTTTTCTTTTCTTAACATGTCATACAATTATAAACTAAAAGAAGTTGATTAAAAATAAAGTTGAAAATTTATAAAGGAAGATTCTTGGAAATAATGTTTTAAAAATCCATTCTTGCTGTATAAGTTAAAAAACATTCTTCGTACTTTTGTCAGAAAAGTCAAAAAGTACCTCGTACGAAAAAAGACAAAAGATTCCTTTCATACATATTACTAAAAACTCACCGAAGGGTAAAAATGGATTTAAACAATTTTAGGTGGATGGAAATAATATTACATATTGATGAAACATGTATGTGGATGATAAAATACACCCCAGTAAATACTTACGAATAAACAATCTCGGATAAAAATGAGATTGTGATATTTCCCTTACCTTAGGTCCGATTTTATTTGTACGTGTCCGAAGCTCCTGTATAATGGTTTAAATACTGTTATGGACTTATTCCAGAATCATACATATTGATATGATATCATATATGGTCATATTCTTAGCTTCTTGTTAGTAATATTTCATTGTTACTTGTTATTCGCGTCTTTATTGCCTTTTGTTCTTATGCATGTTTTTCTGAATAAATTATTATTCTTCTTTTAAGGTTATAGATACCTTATATCCAGAATGGTATTTGTGTAACATATATCATATTTATTCATTCAATTCATTTATATAATTACTATGTAATGATGATCATGTAGAACGAGTCGCATCACATCGTGGAGACGGTATTCCGTACGTACGCACGAGTGATGATATCGTTTGTATGATCGTGGAATTGTATTGGAGTATATATATATTATTTCAGTATCAATATAACTTTATAATAATCATAAATAGTTACTCATTACACCATTATACCCATCCTTGTAAGGTGGTGGTGGAAAATAGATTACACCACGGCGTGGAGACGGTATTCCGTACGTACGCACGCGCGATGATTTCATTTTTCCGTAGGATGTATAGAAGGTGAATTTGGGTTGTTTCATATTTATAATAACATATCAGTATGTAAGTAATACTGATGTTATTACTTTATCATGAAACAACTAAAGAAGAAGAAGTTGAATAAGAAAGAAATTGAAAAGATCGGTAATGGATATTACCTCTTCTTTGGAACGCCTCTTTGAATCATCCACTTAGGGAACTATGATTGGTCTTTGAAGAATACCAGGAACTCTAGGATTATTATAGGGAAGTGGATAGGAGAAAATGGCAGGGGTTGGCCGAGCTTGAGTGCTCAAATTGGTGTGAGGAGGAGGGGGAGGAGGTGCCCTTTTATAAGGGAGGAGAGGGGCACCTTAGGAATATCTCAAAATATTATTTTATATTAAAGTCAAAATCGGTTTATAAGGGTTCCAAAGGGTCTTATTTCGAAGCTAAAGTGGGGATGGGTCGAAATACTATCAACCAATAGGATTTAGACATGTTTAGGGTATTATTTTAACCTTAACAATTAGATTTAACTCTAAGTTAAATAATTTAACTTTTACCATGTCTTTTTGTTTTCTTTCACTATATGGTTAATACACATACTATAACATGCCAAACGAACCTCAAATTGTTTATTATTAATATATATATCCTTATCTATGTCATTTGGACGAACCTTATATTTTTAGGAATACAATAACAATTTATAATATAATATTTTATTTAAAAACTATTTTGTGTCAATTTTGACACTATTTGATATATGATTTTTGGGAAAGTCATAACAGAATTATATGTTTGAACCAAGTTGATTAAATCAACACTAATATATCATTGTAACCTATAAAATAAGTGTAATTCATAAAAAGTCTCAAATTACATTTATTTTTGTGTTTATAACATCAATTATGTCAATATTTCATAAATAAGATAATTACTGCATAATCGTTGTGTCATAATTAAATTAAATTATTTAATGTCTAAAAATTATAAATAAAATACCATTATGTAAGAAATCTTTTTATCTTTCTAATGAGTATTTATTTTCGAATTTATCTTATTTATAACCCCATATTAAAAATGATTTACTTATTAAACGTTGATTTTAACTATTTTAACCCTTCTTTAAATAAATTAATAATAAATGTCCTAATCTGAATCAAGTTGGCCTAAATGGTCATATTTTATTCATAAGGCTGTTTTTGGTCGAATTAAACTTATCCAATAGAATTAGGACATGTGTTAGGGTAATAGTAATATCATATTTACCCTTAGTTACCCTATTTACTATTAACCGCAGTAAAAAAAAGTAAAAAGTTACTATTCACCAAAAAATTATTTTTATCTCATTGAACCACATTTTACTTACTAATATCAACTGTGTCTGTCGGATTTTCGAAATTCCATTCACAGAAGTGGTAAAATTAAGTTTTATGCAAAATTCAGTTTTTAACCTACCATTTAGTGGTTTCACTATTCATCAAAAATTGAATGTTTTCAGAAAAAAAACAAAATTTCACCCTAGGCTAATTTCGGTATTCCGAATCCAAAAATGAAGTCCATTTTGAAAAATAAAATTTATAAAATTTCAAAAAGTGGTTATTACTATTCATAACGGCTAGTTTTGATACTATTTTAATAGCATATCGTTGTTTAGTGAAACTCGGTATTGCGTACGACACAAGCTATCGAGGAAGGTCGCGATTGCGTGTAAAGAAATCCAAGCAACTGTGTAGTGAAATATTCCTTTGAACAAAATATTACTCATAAAAATCTCTGGTGTTACACTTCGTGAATGTATCTTTCCATTGTGGTTTATCCTATGTGGATTCTGAGAGACCTTTGGGGTCTCAGGGTCCCTACTCAGTATCAAATACTCACCCCTGCACAGGCTATGCCCTCATTACGTTGTGTTGGATTTAGATGACATACAACACTGATCGAGGAGGAGGCTTAGGGGAGCTGGATGGTACTCGGAGGTGGACCACGTGGCGGGACAAACACAGAGCGGACAGTTGGACCCGAGGAGATAAGGAGACTATCTGTACTCACAATTTAGGTGGGATTTCCGGAGGACGACTCGGTGTAGCTGTTTTTCTTACTATTTTTGAACTTCCCTTTCAGTTGTACTATACTTTCAGTTGGGTTTGTATACTGGCCCATTTACATTTTCGGCACTTACCTTGTATTATGTTTTACTTAGTGATTACTTAACTTGCGTACTCTATTTTGTATGTTACATCATAAAGGAAATGCATTACCTTCTTTTGGGATTTACACCTTTGGAGCTAGTCGGCAGCCCTTGCCCTATGGAAGGTGGGTATGGGGTAGTCACGGAACGGGCCCCGAGGATGGGTCGTGACAAATTGGTATCAGATGAGTCAATTCTACCGCAGAACTCAGAAATCTAATAATTTCTTCTCTGTGAAGCAATAATTTTTAGTGTAATGAGTGTGGTTATCTGTCAAAGGAGTCAAGTGTTGGTGTGGTGGCCGACGTATCCATACACCAGGACCCTGATTTCTGATTTCCGACTCAGTGAAAGAAAGCATTGATTGAAGGTGTGTTTCAAACGTTTTTTTGGGATTATATTGTTTCATCTAACCAGGTATACTATATTAACAATGGAGAACCTAGTTATTTTCAGGATTTCCCCATGACGGCAGCTAGCTAGGGTTCTGAGCATTGTGCAAGACGATAGCACACCGAGCGACGAGGCCTCAGTGCAGGGCCCCATTGCAATAGAGTAACCGGTGATACCTTTACCCACGGATCCACCAAAGCAACTAGAGCCAGTGATAGAGAGTGTCGCCGCCTGTGTGCTTTGGATGAGTATCAGAGATAGAAGCCACCCAGGTTCCACAGAGAGACGGATACTCAGGCAGCCGAGGATCGGATGGAGGCTATCTTCAGAGTCTTCAGATTTGTAGGGACACCGGCAGACCTCATGGTGATCCTTTCGTCGAGTATCCTTCATGCAGCAGCATGTAGATGGTGGAGCCGGATGCTCCATGTTCACGATGAGGCATATCTACTTTGGAAGGACTTCGAGAGCCTCTTGTGCTCAGATTTCGTTCCAGACACCCTCCATGCGGTGCACATCTAGGTGTTACTACAGTTGCGGTAGGGAATTATATCAGTATCCCAGTTCTCGGAAAGATTTACCGACCTCTCGTGCTACTCCACAGACATGGTACATGACCCATTCTACAGGACCCGGACCTTTAAGCTGGGGCTATGGAATGAGATCAGAGCATTGAAGACTTCACTCAGTATCCCGACCCAGGCGAGGGTGCTCGAGCGAGCCCTGCTAGTGGAGAGCTTTCTCGCCGAGCATACCTCAGCAGCGAGACCCACCGTAGGACGACACGGAGAAGAGTCTTCTGCAGCTGGCAGTAGACAGATGACACTAGGGTCCATGCGGGCCAGGTCATCTGGTGAGTGACATCAGGACACAGGTTCAGCTGTGCGGGGCACATGGGGAAGAGCCAGCCTTTTGAGGAGCATGCAGTGTTATGCATGCAGTGAGCAGGGCCACATGGCTCGTGACTGCATGAATCTCCATGCAAATGAGCAGCAGATAGTGGAGGGACCTCCTAGGAAGAGGTAGAGGTTCGGCCATGGTGGTCCGCAGGGAGCAGTCGGACGAGGCAAAGGAGCTTTCCAAGAAGCAGTTGGTGGATGACACTTCGTGGCTCTACCACCACAACCCCCAAGAGGTCCACCCCGACCATAGGCTGCTAGCGTGTAGAGTCAGGCTCAGCGCCATGTATTAGAGGCTTATGACCACGGAACACCCAAGATGATTCGAGGTACTATCTGTGTCTACTCCACCCTTGCTACAGTTTTTATAGACACAAGTGAGAGTCATTCATTTATTTGCACTGCACTTTTTCAGGGCTCGGAGATTCCAACGGAGTCGTTGGATCGATCCTTGTGGCTAGAGACTCCTACGGATGAAGCCTTGATGATTATGAATAGGTGTCGGAAGTGTGAGATAAATCTAGGAGGCGAGATCTTCGGTTGTGATCTTCATGTAGCGGTTTCGAGGCCTTACGACGTCATCTTGGGTATATACTTGTTGTCTATAGTCCATTCTTAGATCAACTGTATTAGGCACAAGGAGCGGTGTGTCCGCATGGATGGGACCCGGTTCACCTTCACCAGTGAGAAGTGAACCTTCACAGAACAGGATGGACTCACGCAGAGGAGAAGAAATCCGATCACACATCAGTTGGCTAGTCTCATCCTCGAAGCAGTTGACGTGCGGAGTCCGAGATTTCATGTAGTTGTGGATCATTATACAAACGTTTTTCCTGAATATGTTCCAGTGCTACCTCCTCATAAGGAGGTAGATTTCTATATAGACCAGAACCCCGGGACATCACCGATATCCACTCCAACATATCGGATGGCTCCTGCCGAGCTTTGTGAGCTGGGGGTACAGTTGGAGGACTTACAGAGGAAAGGGTTCATTGGACCTAGTGTTTCACCCTGTGCTTATTTAATCCTATTTGCCAAGAAGGTGGATGGAGGATTCTGACGGTGTGTCAATTACCGTCGCCTGAACCAGGTGACCATGAGGAACAAGTATCCTCTTCTCTGGATTGATGACCTCTTTCATCAGATTAAGGGAACATGTTGGTTCTTGATGATAGACCTCAAGTTAGGCTATCATCAGCTACGAGTTCGGGATGTGGATGTGCAGAAGACATTATTCAGGTGTCAGTATGGCCACTATGAGTTCTTGGTCATTCCCTTCGGTGTGACCAATGCTCCAGCAGTGTTCCTGAGTCTCATGAACTGGGTCATCCAGCCCCACCTTGATCGGTTTGTCATAGTCTTTATTGACGACATACTGATTTACACGAAGAATAAGGTGGAGCATGCCTACCACCTACTAGTTGTACTGGATACACTCTAAGAGCACCATCTTTATGGTAATCTGTCGAAGTTCCAGTTTTGGATTTGATAGGTTCACTTATTGGTGCATTTTATCTATAAGGTGGGAGTTGCAGTGGATCCCACGACGGTCAAGGTGGTACAGTATTGTGAGCCACCCAGAAGCGTGACAGAGGTGTGGAGTTTCCTAGGTCTTGTTGGGTACTATCGGAGATTTGTGTCACACTTCTATAGAGTTGCGGCACTACTTACAGCTCTGACGAAGAAGGGGAAACCCTTCATGTGGTCAGACAGATGTTAGTAGAACTTCTAGGAGCTGAGGAAGAAATTGACCAGTTCGCCTATCTTGAGGCTACCGGATGAGGGCGTAGGGTACATAGTATACTGCGACACATCAAGGACCGGACTCGAGTGTGTCCTGATGCAGGATCAAATAGTGATCGCTTATGGTTCACAGTATTTGAGGCAGCACGAGCAGAACTACACCACCCCTGACATGGATTTAGTAGCAGTGGTCTTCGCCCTGATGATGTGGTGACACTATCTGATCGGTGAGCACTTTACATTCTACTCTGAGAACCATAGTATCAGGTACATTTTCTCACAGAATGACCAGAATCTGAGATAGCGGTGATGGATCGAGTTCCTCCAGGATTAGGAATTTGAGATTTTCTATAGTCCTTGGAAGGGGAATGTTGTGGCTGATGCTATTATCAGGAGATCGGGCATTCATCTACATGGAGAGGTGACTGAGCAGTTAGTTTCTTTGCAGATTTCCTTCATGGATTGTGATGGGGCAGACTATCTGATGTCCCTCATAGTTACTTGTCCCCTTATTTATAAGGTTATAGAGACACAACATAGAGACGTTGACTTTCAGGCATGACGTGCTTAAATATCCTCAGGGCTCTCACCCGATGGATTTTATGATGGTGGGGAGCACATCATCCTCCTCCGGGGACGTACCATGGTACATGTTGCACTACAGGAGGAGGTGATGAGGGAGTCCCACACCACACCTCTAGTGGTACAGTTTGGAGTAGCGAAAATGTATCAGGACCTCATACGACAGTATTGGTGGCCGGTTATGAAAAAGGATGTGGCATTGTTCATTTCTCGATGGCTCACTTGTCAGCAAGTGAAGGTAGAGCACCGAGTTCCTGAAGGATTGGTATATCCATTAGAGGTCCCAAAGTGGATGTGGGATGGGAAATTCATGGATTTCGTAGCAAGGATTACACATAATTCCGGAGGACACGAAAACATCTAGGTGATCTTAGACTAACTCACCATGTTGGCCCACTTCATACCGATCAGAGAGCAGGTCTTATTAGAGAATTCGGGAAGCCTCTACATTTAGGAGATCGTACGGCTTCATGGTGTGCTATTATCTATAGTCTCTGATCGAGACGCTCACTTTACTTCCTGTCTTTGGAAGGGGTTATATGTGGTTTTTCGGATGCATCTAGACCTGAGCACTACTTTTCATCCTCAGACGTATGTCTAGATGAAGAGGACCATTTAGACACTCGAGGACATGCTCCGTGCATGTGTCCTTGACTTTGGTCGTAGTTGGGAGGATCACCTACCCTTGGTGGAGATTGCGCACAAAAAAAGCTACCACACCACCATCAGGATGTCACCTTACAAGGCACTGCACGATCGACCTTGCAGATCACCTCTGTGCTGGACTGACCAAGTGGAGTCAGCACTAGTAGGACTAGAGATATTTTAGGCTATGACGGAGAAGGTTCAGATCATCCAGAAGTGGATGAGGACTACACAGAGCTGACATAAGTCCTATGAACATAGGAGGCGGAGACCACTGGAGTTTGAGAATGGAAACCAAGTTTTCCTACAGGTATCACCACGACGTGTGTTGTAGAGATTTGGTCAGGGCGGCACGTTATCTATGCGCTTCATCTGGCCTTTTCCAGACATCAGTAGGGTAGGCGAGGTGGCTTACCGCCTGGACCTTCCACCTTAGTTGCACCGGGTGCATGACTTCTTCCACATATTTTAGTTGAGGAGATACGTGCACGACCGGACGCATATCATCGACCATGGGGAGCTGGACATCGATGACCTGGCGAATTTTGCAGAGCTCCTGGTGGAGATCGAGGAACGATAGGAGAAATTCCTACATGGACGGTCGATACCTCTATTGTTCATTCATAGGTAGTACGAGATCCTCCAGGAGAGAATATGGGAGCGGGAGGCTCAGATGCGTGCTCAGTACCCTCATTTATTTCCCTAGATTATGTCGTAGCTTTAGAGGGATGTAAAGCCCTGAGGTGGGAGTAATGTAATGACATGGAAATTTCAAGGAATTTTTTTTTAAAAACATTGGAATTTTACTAGTCTATGGATTTTGACGGCGTTTTATTCCGAGGCCCAGTGTGCCCAGAATCAATTCTCGAAGTTTAGCTCAGGTACGTTCAGTGAATGAACGAGCGCGTTTTTCTAATTTTTGATCTGATGCTTGGAATTAAAATATGAGGGCAGTGATGAACTCGCGGTGACGATAAATTCTTAAGTGGACAGTAACCGTAGTTGCGTTCAAAAAAGAGGAGAAGATAATTTTTGGGTATCTGTTTAAGAAATAAATAAAAATTGTCAGAACAATTTATTTTTTTCTTAAGGTGGTTTTCCCTCTCATGGGTAGTTAAGAGTGGGTCCCACAGCCAAATAACTACCCAAGTGGGGATGTTAGAGTGGTGGGGGCCCGCACGAGCCCCATCATTTTATTCCCTCTAATTCTCCTTAAGAAACCCCATTAATTTGATAATCCTCCATTAAATGTCACCTCAATCCATTAAATTATGTCATCCCATAATTTAATGAGCAACCATCCTTTTCCCTTTTTAATTTAAACTGCCAACGCGTTTAATTATGGGGAACCTTATCTCTCCCTCCTTTAATTAAATTTCAACAAATTTTAATTAGTGTGGTGAATTAATTATGGGAGACATTATTTGCATATAATAAAATAATATGGGGAACCTATTATTATATCAAGTGGAAAGCTTCATTTTGTGGGGAGGAACAGCAGCCTCCAACGAAGAACAATGAAGAATTCCGGCCTCTGACAAAGAACGAAGAAGAACCCTAGTTCCTTAGAGATCAACAACATGCCACCAATCCTCTTCCCTGCAGGCAGAGACGAGACACCGCTTTCTCCTCAGTGTGCCCCGACTATGCCTGTGATCCTCTTCTCCGTGACATTGTGTACCGTGACGCAGACGACCATATTTCTTATTGAGGTAGTGGTTTTTGGTATAATCTTATTCATGTGATTTTTTATACCCACGGAATGGCGTGATTTATAGATTGTGATTTTAAAAACCACTAACGCAGTGGGTTCGGACTAACGAACAAGTCCGAATCCACCACTATTTTGTTCCTGATGCACAGAATCCTTGGCGACGATGAAACGAGACCGTTTTGGCGATTGAAGGCCATCGTAGTGATACAAGGGTCTCGAGAAGACCGCATGTGAAGAAAAGTGAACGAAAAGACCACCGGAACGCCTAAGGTGGACGACGGAAATCACTGAAAGCTCCCTGGCACGCCGCTGCTGAAGCCATAGTGGCTGAAGCTGGGGCGGAGAGGGGCCAGATATTAGAGCCACGCGGGTTCCGGGGGAGACGCGGCGCCGGACGCCTCATCCGCAAAAGAAAAGGGGGGACCGTGTCCACCCTACTCGTCCCACTGGTCGACCTAGCGTAACCCCCGGTCAGGCCGGGGTGGGCCAAGTGGTGCCCGGCCGGGTCGAGTCAACCCGGTTCTGGTTGACCCAGTGGTGTTGGACCGGGCCCAGACCCCCCACTTCGGACCACTTTTGGTATTTTTCCCATAACTTATGCTACGGACATCCAATCGATTCACTGTCAGTTGCGTATGAATACTTCTATCGAGATGGCTGTTTTGGTATATTATACATTAGGTTTCAGAAATGTTTGAATATGGCCAGGTGGGTTCGAAATCGAAACCAACCGGGCCCTTGGAGCGGAAACGATTATATCTCAAGGACCAGACATTTGATTGACGTTCCGTCAATTGCATTGGGATCCTTTGGTTGAGAAGGTACTTTTTGCTTAATAATCATTATGATTGGACACATCTGGAGTACAATTGGGTTGGTTTTAGCTTAAAAAACAACTGGGCCCCTAGAACGGAAAAACAAATAACATTAAGACCGGGCGTCCGATTGATGCACCGTCCATCACGACAGGTCTCTTTTGATGATACAGAACATTGGGATACATCAATTCTAGACTTCCTGATAGGTGATGTATCAACAATCTCTCTCTTTATCGAGGAGCAGACCCTTCAAGAATCGAGCATTCATTTTGCGGTAACCCTAGAGCAGGTTGTGACTGCGACGATGACGACTGCACTTGGATCCTTCGTGGGTTTGGCAGCGAGGACGACTGTACATGGATCCTCCATGGGTTCGACAGTGATGAAGACCATACTAGAATCCTTTGTGGGTTCAACGGTGACGACTACTATTCTTGTATCCAATGTGGGTCCGGATGTATTGACCTCTATACTTGTATCCGGTGTGGGTCTGGCCGAGTAGCTGGTTTGTATCCTTTGTGGGTCTGACAGCTTAGCTAGTTTTGTATCCATTTTTGGTCTGATAACATAGATGAATCAGTGGCTATATCTGATCATCTCTATTCCCTTATGAAGTGTATACCTGTGTGAGATGAGTCTTGATTCTCAATCATTATCATTGATGTGGTTGACTTGCCTTCCCATGTGGATTGGGTTGTGCTTTCCTGTGTGGACATGGTTGTGCTTTCCTATGCTGACTGGGTTGTGCTTTCCTATGTGGAATGGGTTGTTCTTGGGCTCGGGAGCGGGATCCGAAATGTAACTGATGAATTTGGTATATGTATGGGAATATACCGAAGTAGTTCTATTGATACTTCATGATTGTATCTTTCCTTTGTGGTTTATCCTACATGGATTCTAAGAGACCTTCATGGGTATCGGGGTCCCTACTGAGTATCATATACTCACCCATGCATAGGCTATGCCCACACTACGTTGTGTTGGATGTAGATGATAGTCATCACTAATCGTGGTGGAGGCTTGTGGAGTTGGAAGGTACCTATAGGTGGACCACTTGGTGGGACGTACATGGAGCGGACGACGGGACCCGAGATATTGAGGAGACTATCTGTACCCACCCTTCAGGTGGGATTTCTATAGGATGACTTGGTGATGCTATTTTTATTACTATTGTTTCACATTCCATTCAGTTTTACTGTACATTGAGTTGGCTTTGTATACAGGCCCATTTACGTTTTCAGCACTTACCATGTACTCAGTTTTACTAAGTGTTTACTTCGCTTGCGTACTCTGTTGGGTATGTTACTTCATAAAGGAAATGACTTCCCTTCTATTGGGATTTACTCCATTGGTTCTAGTGGCCAGCCCCTGGACTAAGGAAGGCAGTCTTGGGGTAGTCATGGCACAAGCCACGAGGATGGGTCGGGACAATAAATTCAATGATTTTCATTTATTTTTTATAAAATAATTTATAATAATTTTAGAAAATAATTAATATATTCTCATTTAGAATTATAGAATCCTATTAACTCCATTACATTCAAAATAAGTAGTTTTTCATCTATTATACCTGAAAATATATAATGATTCAACCATGGAAACAATTCATGAAATACACCCGAAACAACGAAAGGAAAAAGATATTATCAAACATTAGTGGAAAGAATTTATATGAATTACATATAATTAATTTTAAATTATTATATATTCTTATAATATAATAATAACACTTTTTAATCCATTAAAAGGTGAATTTAACATGTTTCAAGTAAGATGATCATAAGGTTAGGAAATTTTTAAGCAAATGAATATTCTTTGTGTTGACCATCATCTTAATTGATTATATAGTAATAAGGTTAATTGATAAATAAATATTGATTATGTTATTATTCATTATGTATATTTATATTTTAATTAGATATTAGGTTTTTTAATATTTCTGAATTCAATCATAAGGAATTTTAAAGGGACATTTCTTTTTAAATCCACTATTGAATTTATGATTCGATAAATTAATTTTTTTTGTTATTATTAAATTGTTATTATTTTATTAATATTTTAGGGTTCATGGTTATTATTTATTATGAAATGTGGGAAATATATCTCCCTATAATTCATTGGGAATGATTATGTGGGAGTTTAATCACGGGTTTATTCAATTCGTTAATGTGACAGTTACACTATATTTTAATAGTGAGGGTTACATTGTAAGGTGGGCAAGAGGGTTACATTGTATGTTAGTTGTGATATTTAAAAATAATATGGTACAAACATGGGTTGCAATATTATGTATGTAATTTACGTTGTTACAATTTTTGTATTATTATTTATATATGTTTTATAAAAATTCTATTTTTATAAAAATTAACTGTATTATACTTATTGGGTGACATGTAAGTCATTCTGAAAATGATTTCATATTTTTATAAGTATTCATGGAATAATAGTTTCTCTCCTACATATGTCCCTTACTAAATTTTTTTCATCTAATCCTATGTTTATAAATTTTATTCACATGTTTTATTTATGTGTAGGAGATGATGAGATGCTGATATGAATGTGGTGAATTTATTTCAAGAAATGATTTCATGTTTTCAGTAAAAAAAATCAATTAAGGAAGAAATTTATTTTATTATAAATTTAAATTTTGAATTCATGGGGTTTTATAAGTTTTAATTTTTTAATAAAATTACAAAAATATGAATTTAAATGATATTTGGGAATGTAAGGTTGTAGATTCTAAGGGAAACCTATAGATTAAGAAATGATTATGGTCCGGACCTTATAATTTGTATCAGATGGTGTCATAGATAAAATTAGGTACTAGTATGATGTTAATATAATAATATAATTTTTTATCATATTTTTAATTTTAATGGATATATAATTTAACGATAATCATGTTTCTTCAACTCAGATATGTCTATTCAGAATGGTTTTCTAAAAAAAACAAGGAAGCTGAAGAGTGAAAGAACCTTGAGCATATAATATATTTCCGAATCAACACCCATGAATGGTGGGAATTAGAACAGAATATTTTTTGACAGAAATGGAATGGTAGACACAGGCTATAAAAAGTTGTTACTTCTTTCATAGAGAACAAATATAGATACACCAAATTTACATTACGATATGGGAAATTTTATGAGCAGACACCATCCTACTTTTATTGGATCTTATGAACCAGATGTGGTCAATGGATGTATTAAATACATTTTAAAAGTATCAAATCTTATAATGATTTAAGATAATAAGAAATATAGTATTTATTTTTCTCATTTTGAGGGTAATCTAACAAATTGTGGTTAATGCCCAAGGATATTGTGTATAATGACAAGATTCATTCCTTGGAATGGGAAAAATTGAAGAATCTATTCCACAAAAAAAACATTCCTAAGGTGGTTTTATAATGATGGAAATCAAATTCAACAAATTTTATCAAATGGAAGAACATATTGTGACAATGTATAACAAAAACCTCACCTTATTGGTATTTTATTCTCCAAATATAATTTTAGACCATGATAGTAATGTAAATTTTTTTATTATATTATTGAAGCCAATATAAATAAGGGTTTATGGGACACTAAAAAAAATATTATGGAAATACTTTTTTATGTACTTAGAGTTCATAAATAGATTATTTAGATGATAACATATATTTTACACTAGGATTAATACTTGGTTGATAAACAAAGGATGGGTAATTGTCAATCATAAAATATTATGTTACTAAAATGATGTTTTTTTTCTAGGAAGCATAGTAAAAATAACCATGGGGAAGTAATTAATGATTCCATGATGTTTTTTATGTTCTATTCCTAGTTATAGTGAATGATATTGATGTGAATATTTTAATTTTGGTGGTTTTTTTAATTCATATAAGAAATAATAATGTGAATTATATCTGGTGAGATTGGTTATTTAGAAAATACATATACAAAGAATGATCCAAATGTTGGAATGTAGAAAGATTGTATATTTAATTGTTCAGAAAGATCCTTTGTGATTATTTTATTATGTTTTAGGCCATAGAATGATGTTATATAAGCTAATTTGTTTGTTTAATCATTTTTTATAGTGTCTTATTTCATAAAGTGTCTACACATTCCTTTATTTTAGAGAAATTTTCTTTTATATTAAAAAAATTACATTAATAAATGAAATTGAATCATATTGTTGGAAAACCGATGGAAAATATTCATGCTACCAAAATTATAATAATATTCATTTTGGTATATTCGGAAAAAAATTATCAAAAAACCCTATTGTTTTTACCTTATTATAGATTGACATTATTATGGTAATATTATGGATTTATTTTTATTAACCTAATACTTATTATAGAGATAAAAATGTTTCTTTTCAAAAACAGTTTTACTTTTTATAAAATAATTAAACCATATGTTGATAAAACTTCATGAATATGAGAAATAGTAAAAGATGTCAAATTAATGTTTTCTTAAATAGATTGATGAAAATAAAGTATTTGTGCATATTAATAATGATAAAGTGTTATATAAACTCTTTATGATTTTCTGATTAGTATCATATTGTTATACCTAATAAGGGAGTGGAATTAACTATTGACATATCATTTGATGCTATGATAATTTCAAAATGACATTATCTAAGGCTCCATGTGTAACTTTTAGAATTGAAAAATATTTAACAGGTGTTTCTTAGTGAAGTGTTTATCTCTCCTAGAAAATGCCCATGGGGTTCCCATATATTGCTCATAAAAATGAAATATGGTTCCATGAGTCCTTTCATTTATTTTAGAGGTCATAATAACATTAATGTTAAAAGTATGTGTCCATTAACTCATTTGAATTAGTTACATGATCCGATATAGGGAGATATATAATTTTACAAGATGTAATTGTTATTTGGATACCATTATCTTATTTTTATGGATTATTACCCTCATAAAACATATTTTTATACAATATATGGGCATTATGAGTTAGTTTTTTCTTCAATTTTTTTGAGAAATTCTATTTTTATATTCATGTATATTATGAATTTAATATTCAATGAATATTTGGATAAATTTTTTGTTACTTTTATTAATGATATTTTGATCCTTTGAAAATGTTATTAGGATCATGGAAAAAATTTAGGATTTTCATGGGAAATCTCAATGAGAATAATTTATATTTAAAATTTTCAAAATGTGGTTTTTGGTAGAAACAAGTTTCTTTTCATGGAAAAATTGTATTTAATAATGTCGTGATAGATGATTTCTCTAAAAAGTTGTTGAGGAATCTCTAATACCTATAAATGATAACGATATTATTATTTTCTATGGAAAAGTAGTGAATTAACAATGTTTTGAAAAAAAAATTCAATGTTATCTATCCCTCTAATAATGTTAAAACAAAAATGGGTTTAAGTTTATTTGGATAGAATCATGTGATTATTTTTTAAAAAATTGATGAAGAGATTGGTGAATGATACAATTTATTACATTCCATACAAAAAGGGATAAATTTTCATATATGATGATTCTTCTTTGAAGGGACATGATTTTTTCTAATACATATAGATTAGGTAATTGTTTATGATTCCAAAAAATGGAAAATTCATCTGTTTTTTTATCCCACATTTTATTTGGATGTTTCACTAATAGTCATTAATAAAAAAATATTTAGGAAAAATTTATATGTATATAAATGTGAAATATATAATAACCATAAACGATACATAAGTATTTTTAATCATAAGCAATTGATCATGATGTAGAGATAATTGAAGGCATTGGTAATGTTTAATGATTAAAATAAATTAACATCCTAGAAATGAAAAAAATTGGAAGATGAGGTGAGGAGAAAAAATCACGGCACATTAACCAAGCTACATAGTAGTGCAGAAAACATTTTTAACATCAATATTTTTTAGGTCGGTTAAAAATAACCGACGTGAAAATCTATGAAATGTGTGTTTTCACGTTGGTTATTTTATAACCTGTGTAATAAAATGGAGTTTAATTTTTTTATGTGGGTTATTTTAATAACCGACATCTGAAATCACGCCATTTAGTTTTTTACGTCCGTTATTTTATAACTGATCTAAAAAACTAAAGCATGGTATTTTTTATGTCCGTTATTTGATAACCAAATTCAAAAACAAGGTATCTACGATGTTTTTACATTGGTAATAAAATAACTGACCTAAAAAAGGTGGAAACTTAGGCCTTTGTGACGTCATTTCTCAAATAACCAATGTAAAAACCCAACCTATAGAATATTTCATATCAGTTATATTATAACAAAAATAAAAACCAAAACCAAGTCATTTTAACGTCGGTTATAAAATATCCTACGTAAAAACTGTGGTTTCAGATTTGTTTTTTACAATGGTTATATAATAACCGATGTAAAAAACCAGCACGTGGTTTCTTTTATGTCGCTTTTAAAATAACCAACATAAAAATTGAGTTATCTGATACATTTATAACATCAGTTATTATAATAACCAATGTTATAAATGTAATAAAATTAGTTTATAACGTCGGTTATTAAATAACCGATGTTATAAAACATTTAAAAAATTAACACGCCCGGTGGATTGTCAATGCTGGTTTTTCGATTGGCAGACCGGTGACTCGTATCTCTCGCGAGGAAAATCCCAATCGACTATTCATTATGGAATCATCAAAATCATTTTCCATCATTTTTTATCATCCTTACTCTCCTCGGATCTATCATCTCCACTTTCAACACTCTGGTAAGCCTCCCACGATTTTATTTCCTTCGTTTTTTTCTCGGGTAGTCTATATTTAGTATTTCTTATTTTTTTGTTTATATTAGGTATGATTTTTCAATTTTGAACCCTATTACCTCATTTTTTCATCATCATTTTATTTATTATAACTAGATCTATTTGATCGACTCACAATATTAATGTATGCCTCACCTACTTCTATTTTGATTGTTTTTTTTCGCGGATGCCCGACATTGATGGTAATTTTTGTTGTCATTGACAACTAATGATCTCATTCACCTATTTTACTAAAATTTTATGTAAATCATTGTGATACACCCATTACGTGTTCCAGTTTGATTTATTTTATAAGTATATATGGTTTTTCATGGTGGAATTTTTGTTTTGGATCATTCGTTGTTTCTATTTTTTTATCACTATTTGTAGTTCCATAATCTATTTATGCTGCTTTTTTTATGGTCTATTATAGTTCTTCATATGCTATTAAAACCTGATTCATTGCACAATAGGTAATTTTAGACTAGTAGGAGATACAATTCATGGTTCTCATTTTGAATAATGGCATGATACCAAAACTAGTAGCGTCAGATTAAAATCCCTAGATATGCGAAAATTTGTAGCCTGAGGTTAAAATCACATAGGTATATGGGGATTTAAAGAGGGTTGGTGGTTGTCCTGGGGGTTGGGGGCTGTCCACAGGGTTTGGTGATTTCCAAGGTGTCCATTGAGGTGGTGATGGGGGGGGGGGGGTCAAGGGGGTGGGGGTGTCCAGGGGGGGTATCCAAGGGGGTGGGGGGGTGTCCAAGGGGTGGGGGCATGTCCAAAGGGTTGGGGGTGTCCAGAGGGTGTCTAAGGGGGTAGGGGTGGGGGTGGTGTCCAGGAGCGATGGGGGGTGCTGTCTAGAGGGGTGGGGCTGTCGAAGTGGTGGGGGCTGTGTAGATGGTTGGGGGATGTCCAAGGGGGTGGTGGTTCCAGGGGGTGTACAAGGGGGTGGGTGTGGTGTTCAGAGTGTTCGGTGTGGGGGGGAGGCTATCCAGAGTGTTGGGGGTTTCTAGGGTGTCCATGGAATTTGTGGGGGGGGGGTCCAAGGGGGTGGGGTTATCGAATGGGGTGGAGGGGGTGGCTCTACAAGGGGGTGGGTGGGTGGGGGTGGGTGATTTCAAAGGGGGGTGGGGGCCTTACTAGAGTGTTTTCCAGGGGTTTTCAGGGGGTGGGGGATATGTAGAGGGTTGGGGGGGTCCAGGGGGTGTCCACGGGTGTGGGGGGTGGGGGGTACTGTCTAGAGAATTGGGGAATGTCTAGGGGTTGGGGGGGATGTCCAGGGGTTCAGGGGTGTTTCCAGGGGGTTGGGGGTTGTCCAGGGGGTGTCCAAGGAATTTGGGTGGGGGTTGTGCCCAGGAGGGGTTGGGGGTGCTGTCTAGTGGGGTGGAGTGTTGTCCAGGGTGTGGGACAGATGTCTAGAGGGGAGGGGGTTGTCCAAGGGGGTGGTGGTGTCCAAGGGTGTCCAATGTGGTGGGGGTGGTGTTTATAGTGTTCAGATGGCAGTCCAGAGGGTTGGGGGGTGTCCAGGGTGTCCATGGATGTGGGGGGGGGGTCCAAGGGGGTGGGGGGATTTCCAAGGGGGTGAGGGCCTGTCTAGAGTGTTTGGGGTTGTCCTGGAGGGGATGTCCAGAGGGTTAGGGTTGTCCAGTGGGTGGGATTGGTGCCCAAGAGGGGTGGGGGTGCTGTCTAGGAGGGTGGGAGCTGTCCGGTGGGTGGGGGACGTATAGAGGGTTGGAGGGTTGTCCAGAGGGTTGGGGGTTGTCGAGGGGGGTGTCCAAGATGGTTGGGGGTGGGGGTGGTGTCCATGAGGGGTTGGGGGAGCTTTCTAGAGGGGGGGGGGGGTTGTCCAGTGGGTGGCGACTGTCTAGAGGGGTGGGGGCTTTCCAAGTGGGTGGTGTTGTCCAGGGGGTGTCCAAGGGGGTGGGGGTGGTGTTCAGAGGGTTAAGGGGGTTGTGCAGAGGGTTGTGGGGTGTCCATGGAGGGGGGGGGGGCAGTCCAGGGGTGTTGTGTGTGTGCGGGGGGGGGGGGGGGGGGGGGTCAATGGGGTGCTGGTGTCGATAGGGGGGGGGGTTGTCCAAGGGGGTGTGTGGGTGAGTGGTGTCCAAGGGGTTGGGGCCTATCCATAGGGTTTGGGAGGCTATCAGGGGGGTGGGGTCTGTGCAGGGGGTTGGGGGTGTCCAGGGGGGGTGTCCAAGGGGGTAGGGTTGGGGCTGGTGTCCAGGAGGGCTGGGGGTGCTGTCTAGAGTGGTGGTGGGGGGGGCTGTCCTAGGGTGGGGGACTGTCTAGAGGTTTGGGCGGCTGTCCAATGGTTTAGGGGGTTGTCCAGAGTGTGTCCCAAGGGTTATGGGGTGGGGGTGGTGTCCAGGAGGCTTGGGGGTGCTATCTAGAGGGGTGGGGGCAGTCCTGGGGGTGGGGGCTATCTAGAGGGTTAGGGGGATGTCCAGAGGGTTGGGGGTTGTCCAGGTGGGTGTACAAAGGGGGTAGGGGGTGGGGGTGGTGTCCAAGAGGGGTGGGGGTGCTGTCTAGAGTGGTGGGGGTGATGTCAAGAGGGGTGGGGGGGCTTTCCCAGTGGTGGAGGTTGTCCAAAGAGGTGTGGGGCTGTCCAAGGGGGTGGGGGTGTCCAGAGGGTGTTCAATGGGGTGGGGTGGTGTTCAGAGGGTTCGGCGGGCTTTACAGAGGGTTGGGGGTTGTCCAGGGTGACCATTGGTGGCCCCATGGTTTTCTTTGATTCAATGGAATTTAAAACTATTATATCTAACTATAGTTTTTTTAATCATATTCAAGCATAATTTTTTTTAAATACTCATAGATTTGTTTTATATTTCAAAATTATTTTACATTATAATTATGATTTTTTTCATATAAACATATATTTGTCTTATCTTAAAAAGATGTATATTATTTATATTTGTTATATGTAATATTGATTCAGAATTGGATTATGGCACATCGAATAAGCAATGAATATGAGGAAGGTGTTGATGCCTTTTTAAAATTTTCTAAACGAAATGTTCCAAGTAGTTACATTTTATTCTATCCATGCCTGAAATGTTTTAATATGAAGAAGATGAAAGGTATAGAGATAAAAGACAATCTAATTTGTCATGTATTTAATCTGAGTTACATCCCTTAGATTTGGAATGGTGAAACCAGATGAAATTTCCCAGATGATGATGATTCACAAGATGGTATCTCCGATTGATTGAAGAAATGATTCCCGATATTGCAGCAGAATAAATTGAGATATAACTGACAATTGCGCGTCTATATGGTGATGCTGAAAAACCATTAAATCCTAGTTATACAGATTTATGGTTTTGTTGGCGGTGTTAAGATTGAATAACCTGATGGAGAAACATGGATGGAGTGACAGAAGTTTTACAGAGCTGCTAAAATTGATTGAAGACATTCTTCCAAAAGATAACGATCTTCCAGATTGACACAATAAGGACAAGAAAATATAATTCCATATGGGATTGGGAAACAATAAAATACATGAATGTCTGAATGACTATATTATATATATTAAGGAATATGAATTTATGTCCAAGTATCCAAAATGTGGGACATCACGGTATAAGGTGAAAGAAAAATCACAGGTTGATGTAGAGATTACAATGATCCCTTCAAATGTATTCTGTTGTCTTATGATAATTCATCATTTAAAACGTTTATTTTCTAATTCACATGATTCAGAAAGGTTATGATATCATGCAGATGAGAGGTTATGTGATGGAAAAATACATCATTCAGTTGATTATCCTCAATGGAAGAAAATTGATGAGCAGAATTCTACATTTGGAAATGAAATTAAAAATCTCAGACTAGGGTTGTGCACAGATGGAATGAATCCATACCGAATCCTCAGTAGCACACATATTTTGTGGGATGTTTTATTGGTAATTTATAACCCGGTCCTAAATTTTATATGAAGTGAAAATATTTCATGTTTAGTATAATGATCTCTGGTCCGAAGCAACCCGACAATGATATTGATGTTTAAATTTCACCGTTGATTGTTGATTTGAGACTTTTATGGGATGATGGAATTATGATGTATGATTCTTATAAAATGGGATTTTTTCAACTTCATGCAGTGCTTTTGTTCACTATAAATGACTTCCCATCATATGTTAATTTTTCTGGATACAGTGTTAAAGGGCATAAACCATGTCCATTTTTCGAATAACAGACGTCATATTGTCTATTGCATCATGGGATGAAAATAGTGTACATGGGTCATCGAAAGTTTTTTCCTATGGATCACCTATATAGAATACTAAAAAAGGCATTCAAAGGTTCACATGAATTTGATATTGTTCCAAAACCATTATCCCCTAATCTGTTTTTTGAGAGGGTGAAAAACCTTGAGGTGACATTGGGAAAGACACATAAATCTGATGCTGATCGACATATTTGGTAGAAAATATCAATATTTATTGAGCTACCATATTGGTGATATCATGAAGTTAAAAATAATATCGATGTCATGCATGTGGAGAAAAATAGCAGTGATTATTTTATTGGAACATTTCTAGATATAAAAGGAAAGACAAAAGACGAGTTGAATGAATGATTAGACTTACTATCAATGGGAATACATTTGGAGTTAGCTCTCACTCCTAATGGAAGATGCACATTTTCCCCCGGCTTTTCATACATTATCGAAGAGGGAGAAAATTATATTTTGTCAGTGTCTTCATGATATCAACGTGCCTCATGGTTATTCTTCAAATGTAAAAGATTTTGTCTCCTTGAAGGACTTGAAGATAATAGTTATGAAATCACATGATTTTCACGTCACGATGCAACACATTCTACTACTTCCACTGTTTGGAGTATTGCCCATCTGTGTCAATAATAATATAATAAAGTTTTGTTTTTTTAAATTTATTTTTTGATAAGTAGATTGATGTAAATGCTTCTATAATTTTGGAAAAGGATGCAATTTTTATACATTGTCAATTGGAAATGTATTTTCCACCAACTATTTTTTGATATAATGGTTCATTTAAAGATTCATCTGGTAGGCGAAATAATGATTTTTGGTCCTTTATATCTTCAATGGATGTATCCTTTTGAATGTTATATGAAAATATTAAAGGGCTATGTTAAGAATCAATATCGACCTAAAGCCTCCATTATTGAAAACTATATTTCTGAGGAGGTTTTAGAGTTATGTAAGAGCTACTTGGCTATGGTGCATCCCATAGGTTTGCCTCCATAACGCCATGAATGAGTTAATAATGAGGGAAAGGGGATTCATGGATTGAAAGTAAAATCATTGTCAGCTGAACATATGAAGAATTTAGAATCATACATCTTGAATAACACAGATGATGCTAAACCGTATATCACATTGGATATTAATTAGTTAAAACAATGTCATCCAAAGAAGAAAGAATTGTGGATTTTGAATGAGCACAACCCTGCATATCAATCACTATAAACTTCTTGGAATCCTGGGAAAATAAAACATAGAAAGGGGTGAGCTCATATTCTCAGTAAGGATAACAATACCGCAGAAACATTCATAAATAAGGATAAACATTTAGGGGAATTTATAATTAAGACAAAAGCCTTTTAAACTTGAACTTCAGAATAATATGGATAATAAAATTGAAGTAATTCCATATACTTATTCACATGGATATTATACTAGTTTAATATTCACATGCAATATCACTAACCACTTTCATAATGATGAAATGCACAATGCCGAACTTTAATTTCTGTGTCAAGGCCTCGTACCAAGACCTCGGGGCTAACTGTAACCGGAAACCAACATGGTGTACCACTAATAACCGGACACAAACCTGGAGTGCCTCTTATAACCGGACACCAACCAGGAGTTCCTCTAATAACCGGACACCAACCCGAAGTGCCTCTAATAACCGGACACCAACCTAGAGTGCCTCTAATAATCAGACACCAACCTAGAGTGCCTCTAATAATCGGACACCAACCCAGAGTGCCTCTAATAACCGGACACCAACCCGAGGTGCCTCTAATAACCAGACACCAACCCGGAGGGCTTACTTTTACTGGTCCTCAACCCAGAACATACTAGTCCAACACATTCATCTTAAGAACAGGATGAAATATAATATAAACATTCGTATTTAAACTAGCTTATGAAATGACAAAACATTAATCATAATCCATTAATGTCATGAAAATGAATCATACATAGTCAAAATATCACAAAACCATAAATATAATATGGAATATTTGTATCATAATAAATCAACTTCAAACAACTGTAAAATTTATCAAAGGATGTTGACATAGATTAAATCAAAACTATTTGATATAAATATATCTTTTTTTATGAAAAAATTTAAAAGTCACACAATTTGAAAAATGATTCATTTAAAGAAATTTTTTAATCAGAGTGTCCCATACCACTTTGAATCTTTTTAAAGTAATTAACATTTTAAAAACATTCATGTCCATATAAATAAATCCTTAAAAACCATTTTGTAGACATGGACATTAATGAGAATGATTTAGATGAATTAATATTTAAAATATTTGAAATGATGTTTATTAAAAAGTACTTTAAAGGAATCCCTTTGAAATATCTATCATAAAACATGGACATTGTTAATAAATATGTCCCAATATATACTTATGTAAAAACATCCTCGGACAATAAAGTGATTGTGAAATTAACCCTTACCAATTTGGTATCTTATGAAACATACACGCCATGAATGAGATATAATACAATTAATATGTAAATATGCATAAATTAATTTGTATTACATAATGAATACAATTATGGTCAGTACATACAACACACAAAAGTTGATAGTGGCAATATGTCATGAATCTCACGGGAATAAGGAGTGAGATGAAAACCCCTTACCTTATACTTTTCCTTGGTCGAGTGTAGGACAACATCCTGTATAATAGTTAAATGATTGTAATTAAATTATTCAAGAATCAAATAGATAAATAAGATATCATATATGATCTTTTAATATTTCTTTGTTAATATTAATTTAGTATTATTGTCGTTTCGGGAGTTAACTGATTCATTTTCTTTATATGCTTCATTAAGTAATCTGAGATTGTTATTGATAGGAATTATCTTATTCATATCCATAATTATATAAAGTCATTACACATTACTTTTAATCATGAAACGATAATTATTCTTTAATGGACATGATGGGGAAATGAATCTCATTGTGTTCGTGAAGATGGTAATCCGTACGTACGCACGAACGCTACATCAATTTCATTTTTCATTTTAAAAGAAATAAAAACAGAATGATACACAAGTATATAATTATTCTAGTATAATATAATATCTTATATGTGTTACTTAATATCATTAACACTGTAATTCATACATTCCATGTATGGTATGAACGAGTCATATCACTTTGAGGGGGCGGTAGTCCGCATTTTCTCAAATGAAATTATCATATATATATATATATAAATGAAACGAATAATGGTTTGATATAAAATGGAATTTCAGAAGAATATATATAAAATAAATATCATAAATATCATATTTAATTATAGTTCCTTCATAATTTCCACCAGGAGAGGTGGTAGGAGATAATTGAACAATCATCGCTTCGTGAGGCGTTTTGTTGCCATCCACATAAACATTATGTTCTTCATTCATTAAATGTATGTGTGTGTAAGTGTAGTTATAATACTTATGATAAAAATATCATAGTATATTTAGGATACAGGTTTTGTTACAAAAAAAATAATAAGAAGAGTTTAGGGGTTGGAGAAGTAAAATAAAAAAAAGAAGCTAAGAGAAATCGTTACCTTTAATTTGGGTAACTCTTTTGGTTTGAACCAAAAAGGACTCTTGAAGTGCCTTCTGCCTAAGGAAAGGCTTATAAAAGTAGGATATGGATGTAATGAGATTAATTGGGCAGAGGTTGGATGAGCCAAAAGGCTTGACATGTGTGAGGAATTGGTTAGAAGTGGTGTCCTTTTATAAGGGGGAGGAGGGGCTCTTTAGGAAAATC
Organism: Viscum album; assembly: GCA_963277665.1. Taxonomy (NCBI): domain Eukaryota; kingdom Viridiplantae; phylum Streptophyta; class Magnoliopsida; order Santalales; family Viscaceae; genus Viscum; species Viscum album. The sequence goes on along the minus strand of OY728152.1, from coordinate 1,317,135,981 downwards.
TAGAAATATTATTTTATAATAAATTCATATCCGGGTTCTAATAGATCCAAAATGAATTATTTAATAGTTAAGGTGGGGATAGGTAGAAAACCAATCAACAAATAGTATTTAGACAGGTTTGGGCTACTATATTAACCTTATCGTTAAGTATTAACTCTTAGTTAATTAGTTTCAATTTTACAATGTCTCTTTGTATTTTTATATTATATGGTTAATAAATGTTCTATATACACCCAAGAGACCCCCAAGTGGTAGATTAATGATACAACTGTCATTATATAAGTCCCCTGGCTGAACCATAGATTTTTTGAAATTTAATATCAATTAATAATATAATATTTGTTTTAAAAACTCTTTTATGTCAATTTTGACACTATTCAATTATTGATTTTTTTACAAATCATAACAGAATTCTTATTTCGAAAAAAGTAAATTAAATCAATACTAACATTTCATAGTAACCTAGAAAATTATTTTAATTCATAAAAAGTCTCAAATTATATTTATTTGGGTGTTTATAATATCATTTATTCTAATTTTTCACTATTATGGTAATTACTGCATCACCATTGTGTCATAAATAAATTAAATTATTTAATTGTCTAAAAATTATAAATAAAATACCATTATGTAGGAAATCATTTTATATTTCTAATTAATATTTATAGTCGAAAATATAACATATATAACGCTATGTAAAAATTGTTTTTTAAAAGATATATGCTTGTGTCATTTTTGTAATCATTTTAACTTAATTAAAATAAAGTGTTCCTATCACATTCAAATGGCTCCATGGGGTCCCAAAATCGACCCAAAGATGCCCATGGTCGAACATATATCAACCAATAAGGTTAGAACACGTTTTAGGGTAATTTTTTATTATTATAATATTATTGTTTAACCCTTATTTCCCGGATTTACCCTTTAATCGTGATAAATAAATTATTTACCAAAGTAATTATTCAAAATGTCTAAAAATAAAAGATACTTATTTAAATAATTTGGATATCAAGATTCCAAATATGGAATCCATTTTTACAAATTCAAAACATATAAGTGGAAGAAATTAATTTAAAATTAATTCTAGTTGTTAAAACAAAAAAGCGTGTGTTTAAGTGATAATAACTATCAAAAGATTGACTCTTGTTTATGTCCGGTTTAATTGTGAATTTTTTCCCAATGACCAACATTGTATTAAATGGTAAAAATATATTTAAATAAAATTTAAAACCAATCAAATTCATAATTTATAACTACAAATTATTTTTATTAAAAAATTTGTTTTTAATTAAAATTTAGTAATTTTCGCTATTCATCAAAATATAAAAGTTATCCAAAAAGTACCAAAATATCACCCTAGGCTAAATTCGATATTCCGAATACAAAAAGGAAGTCCATTTTGAGAGACAGAGTTTCTAAAATTTAAAACAAAGTTGGTATTAATATTCATAATGGCAACTTTCATTGGTCGTTGTGTGTGTTAGAACTCGAAGTTGCGTACAACACATGCTACTGTATTATTCAAATAGAAGCATATTGTAGAAGCTTGGAGTGTTACAAATGACCTATCATTCAATCGAATTACATTCTAAAACTTCTCAAAAGTCAAATTCAACTTCATTTCTTTAAGAGATGAAGTGGAAATTGTTCAAGGCATGAGCAATGTTAAGATTGTACAAAAATCAAGTAAGTATTTCTTTTAATTCAAAAATTATCAACTTTAGGGAAATGATCTTGAAAAAAAAAATGTTGTCCTAGTGTCCTCATATATGCTAAATCAGATAGTACCTTAGATCATCACAAATTTTTGGATTTCTGATTCTTGGATTTTTCATAGCCATGTCCTCTACCACTCTTCATCAGAACATGAAGGTTAGATTTTTCTTCCATATCCATATTTTCACCTATGTTGTCCCTAGTGGAAACGCAGTGATGAGTTAATTTGGGTAACCGTTATGTTTCTTACTTTAATTTTTTAAATTATGATTTATTATTCATTTTTTCTTTGTGTGTTTCTATGAATGAAACTTTCATGTAGTAAACCGTTTATAACCCCGATGAATTTCGAGGGTGAAATTAATTTTAAGGGGGGGGGAAGAATGTAACAACCTGATATTTGATGAGAATTATTGTTTTTATTTTCAATGATGTCTTGTGTTGTATGCTACACCTAAATTATCGGGTGCTATACAGAACACCGTATTAGCTTGCATTATATGCAACACTATTTTTGGCTTGTGTTACACACAATTTCAAGTTCATTTTGTGAAATTATTCTACGCATCATTAAGTATAGATTTTTATTAATGTATACATAAAATATTTTTTGATTATGTTATACAAAACATCAAACAGAGCATTCAATACACTAATCCCTGACATGGATTGCATTACACACAATCAAGACCTTCCTCAATAGCGTGTGTTGTACGCAATACCGAGTTTCACTAAACGATATATTATTATAATATTTTTATGAACTTGCCGTTATGAATAGTAATACCCACTTTTTGAAATTTTATAAATTTTATCATTCAAATTGGATATCATTTTTGGATTCATAATATCAAAATTAGCCTATTGTGATTTTTATGTATTTTTCTGAAAACTTTTATTTTTTGATGAATAGTGAAAACTCTGGGTTTCTATTTATAAACCAACTTTTTATTTAAATAATTATTTATTTTATTTAAATTTATTTTAGGTCAAAATTGATAAATAATACCTATATAAGTTCAATTTAATTCATTTGAGTCTTTTTATAATAATTTTAGATATATAAAAATTTATTAAACTTTTCAACGTCTTTTACCCACCTCCTAGAAGAATTTGAAAATTTACATAAAACTTAATTTTACCACTTCTATGAGTGGAATTTCAAAAATTCGAGAAACATGGTTTATATGAAGGATTAAAATGTAGTTTAACAAGATACAAATAATTTTTGATGAATAGTAATTTTTAACTTTTATTTACCACGGTTAAAAGTAAAAAGGGTAATTGAGGGTATAAATGATATTATTATAACCATAACACATGTCCTAATTCTATTGGATAAGTGTAATTCCACAAAAAAACAATCTTAGGAATAAAATATTACCCTTTAGGTCCACATGGATTAGATTAGGACAGTTTTTATTATTTTATTTAAAGAAGAGTTAAAATAGTTAAATTCAATTTTTAATAACTAAATTTTTTTTAATATAGGGTTATACATAAGAAAAATTAGAATACAAATATTAATTATTAATCTAAAAAGATTTCCTACATAATTGTATTTTATTTATAATTTTTAGACATTAAATAATTTAATTTATTTATGACACAATGATGATGTAGTAATTTCATTATTAATGAAATAATAACAAAATTGTTGTTATAAATACCCAAATAATTGTAATTTGAGACTTTTTATGAATAAAAATAAATTTTTATGTTAATATGACGTGTAATTATTGATTTAAATATCCTTTTTTGAACTAATCAGGCTTTTATGATTTCCATAATAATCATGTACCAAATACTGTCAATAATGACATAAAATAGTTTAAAAAAAATTATTATTAAATTTTATTATATTCCTAAAAATATATGGTTCATCAAAATGTCTTAGATAAGGTTATATATATTAATAATGAACCAATTGGGGTTCTTTTGTCTTGTTATAGTATGTTTATTAACCATTTAGTGTAAGAAAACAAAAAGACACGGTAAAAGTTAAATTATTTAACACAGAGTTAAATCTAAGTGGTAAGTTTAAATAGTAACCTAAACTTGACTAAAACCTATTGGTTGAGAGGATTTCGACCCATAACCACCTTATATTTGTAAAAAATCAATTTGAATCTATTAAAAACAGAATATGACTTTATTATAAAATAATAATTTAAGTTTTTTCATAGGTGCCCCTCTCCTACCTTATAAAAGGGGCAACCCTTCCCTCTTCTATTCACACCCTTTTGAGTCTTGAAGCTCTAAAATATTTTTCAAATTACTCTTATAAACATCTATAGTTATATCATAGAGGTTCTGGTCTTCTCAAAATTCAAACTCTATGGCCCTAAGAAGATGTTTAAAGGAGCTGCATCGAGGAAGAGGTAATCTCTTATACCGAATGTATAATGATTCATTCTTTGTCTACATCCGCTTATTTAGTTATTTCATTATAAAGTAATAAAATAAGTTTTAATTATATAATTATATGTTATTATAAATATTAAACAACCCCATTTCTCTTTCTATCCACCCCACGGAAAATGAAATCACCGCGTGTGCGTACGTACGGTATACCATCTCCACGCCGTGGTGTAATCTGTTTCTCCACCACCACCCTACTTTTATTGGTATAATGATGTAAAGAATAACTATATATAATAATTATAACATAATAATGATTCTAAGATTTTATATCATCCACTATAATTCCATTAAATAAATATGGGAATGATATCATCGCTCGTGCGTACGTATGGATTACCGTCTCCACGACATGATGAGATTCATTTTCCATGATAACAATTCAAAAATGATAATGTATATATAATAAATAATAATAAAATATATGAAAAAAAAATTCTACTGGATTTATGTATATATATATATATTTCATCTACATAATTCCATTCAAGTCAATAAGGAATGTAAAATAGTGTTCACGCTTACGTACGGTCTATCGTTTCCATGAACGGTGTATTTCCTTTCATTCAGCTATATATTATATATATATATATATACATAATATATATGATATATAAATCATGATTTAAATTCTGTATGTAAGTACTTCATCATGTAAGTAATAATAATATCAAGAACAACAAGTCAAAACACGTACGATAAATAAAAGGATTTCACCCAAAACACTGCTTTAACATGGAATTTAAAAAAGAACGGGTAATATAAAGTCATAAGTGAACCGTATATGATATCAAAAAAATTAATATGATTCTATAATAAGTCAATGATATTATATAAATCATTATACAAGATGTTCAGATTCATACGAAGCATATCAGACTTAATGTAAGGGATAATTTTTTCAATCTCGTTTTTATCCAAGATTGTTTATTCGTAAGTATATAATGGGGTTATTTTTATCAACCATGTCCATGTTTTCTAAAAATGGTTTCATATATTTTCAAAGTCCTTTTTACCCATTTTTTACTTTTACTACATGGTATGTAATGAATCATTCTTTTGTTTACCATACAATGTACTTTTTTACTTTTCTAGCAAAAGTACGAGAACAATGTTTTTTTAAATTATACGGCATGAAGAGATTTATATGTTTTCATTATTCCTTATTTTCAAGAATCATGCTATACAAAATTTCATTACTATTTTCAAAAAAATCCTTTTTATTTAACATTTTATGGCATTTTGTAAAATGAAAATGATTTTGAAGAAGAAAGGATATTTTCCTCAAGAATCCATTTCAAGTGTTTTAACAAAACCAATTTCCATCCAAGATGACATTATTTCATGTGTGTATGTTTCAAGAATAATGTCTCCATGTTTTACATAGTTTCAATTTTCTTATGATGAAATCATATCCATTTTTTTATGGATTATGTTATGATGGGATGATGTTTATGATACCCATTTTATACTTTGGCTAATGATGAATGATTTATGTTCATGTTGTGGCACAAATAAGAATGATTTTTTTATGTAATGGGTGGGACCTATAACTCCCTACAATTCATTGGGTAAATATTTATATCTCATGAGATAGACATGGATGAAACGTTTAGTTAATATGGTTTAGTGTTACAGGACTGGAACGAGGAGTGAACTCGACTCAGAAAGGGATTTTGTCAACTAAGATGGTCTTGGAAGCCATGCCTTGACTAATATGGAAATAATATCATGTAAGTAATGGTTTTCCACAATTACATGTTTTATTCCCATGATATTTTATCATGATTGATGTTATTTTATGATATATGCTTTACGTAATTCCATAGATTTATGTCATTGCTCAATATTTTGATGTTTAGATTTTATGTTCATGTTTTGGAATTCAAATGTTTATGGATTGTTTTAGGTTCTTTATGTTTACCGTTACTGAGAATTTGAGCTCACACTTTTTATGTTTTCCTTTCCCCAAGATATAAAGAATGGTTTTAGGTATGGAAACAAAAGTGGAAGATATTTATGGGAGATGTTGAAGATCATTCACCAGGATTAGAAGATTATTTTTCTAAGATTCCAATGACACTAAACTATTACGGTCCTTGTGAGTTTTTTATTGTTATGTATTAATTATTACTCAAAAGTAATGTCATTTCTATGTACGTCAGGATTAGGGTCTCTAAAATTCATCTCAGAACTCAAACTATTATATAATTTTATATTTATGACCAATTCCAATAATTATATACGTCCCTACAACCAAGAACTTATTATCCCACAAAATATTATATAACTATGGGAATTGTGGTGGTTCTAATGTATATTAATTCAAGTTGTAAAATCCTATTTCATATTCTTTTATATTTTATTCTCAAATTGTTTTTATTATTTTATCTATATTCACATATACTTATAAAAGTGTCATTAAATCATTATTATATTATATATTATTTAATTTTGTTATATTTATTGAAAAATTTATCGCCAAATGCATTCTACTATACATTTTATTGAATTTTTTTTGACATAATCCCTAATGTGCCTATTAATCGTCATCATAGCAGATACTTTTTCATTTTTTCTTTTTTACCTTAATGTATGTCCATAAAACCATTATTATGGTAAAATCAAATTTTATAAAAAATTTATAATTTATTTAATGTTATGGAAAAAAAATATATATATATATATATATGCGTGATCAAGATATTAAATAAATTGATATAATATAGTGATTATAGATAAAATCGTGAAAATAAGTTAAATTATATTCATTAATGTTATATCTAATTATTCATAATCATATAATAATGGAAACCTTGAACGAAATGTAACCATAATATTGAATATGACAATATAATTTTAAAAAATTGGTGGAATGAGTTTATATGAAAAAAATATTTGTAATTATGAATATTAATATTGTCCATTATTATATAATATCACTCTTTAAATAATTATACATGATGTTTGGACACATTTTATGTAAGATGAAACTGAGGAAATGGAATTGTTATCCCAATTTCAATTATTTGGATTAACCTTCTACATCATTGATTATGTGGTACAATGATTATTTGTGATTTGATTTTTTTAAATATTGTTCAATAATGTGCATGTATAGTTTATACATATATTAAATTGTAATTAATAATTTCCCCCTTAAAATATATTATATTTTTAATGGACTTATCATTAAAAATCACATTTAAAATTCCTATTTTTACAGAATTCAAAAATAATGTTTCTATGAATGAATTATTATTTTATTATTATGTTATGGTTCATGGAAAATTAATATTGATGAAGGGTGGAACATATATTTCACTCAAATTCATTGGGGTTTATTTTATTTTTGGTTAACTGTATGCTTACTCTAAGTGTAACAATTATGGTTTCACTATAAGGTCACCGTGAGTGTTAAATTGTAAGGTAACCATGATTGTTCATTATTAAGGCTTCCATGAGGGTTAAAAACATATGGTAGTAGTGAGGGTTAAAATATTAAGTATTTTATTCAACGTGGAACCGTTATGGTAATATTTACATTTTCTATGTTTTATGGAAATCTATTTTTTCACAATGTAACTATGTGATATTTATAAGCTTAGAAGCATGATGTTGTGAAAGTTTTTTCTTATGTGTATAAGTATTCATGGAGAAATTCTTTCAATATTTTTTATGCCCCTTAATGATATTTCTGTGCAAATTTCATTTTTTAAAATGTTACTCTTATGGTTTATTTATGGTTAAGAGAGAAAATTAATCCAAGATGAATGTTGTGGTGGAATTATCAGAAAAGATTTCATGTTTTTATTAAATAATATTTGTATTATGGATGAAATGTATACAGTTTTACTATTACACAAAATATATGATTATGGGATGGTATATATGAATTATGTCACAATTAAAAAAAAGATATTTTGTAATGCATGGATTTTTATTATAAAATAATTAACTTGATTATGTTATGAAAAAGTTCAGGTCCTTAAGTATATAATTTAATAAAATATTTATCATTTTAAAATAAAATTAATTTAAATTTTCAATCTATTTATTGAATGACGTTTAAATAATATCATAACAATATGTTATATTAGAAAAAACTCTTTTTACTTACACATAAAATGTGAAAGTAATCTAAGAAATTAATTTGAGATAATAATTATATCAAAGTATATTTATTTTATTATTTTAAATATCAATAATTTTGTACATCCAATAATTATACATTTAATAAATAAATATTATGAAAACAATTATTTTATTTATTTCCAATATAAAAATTAAAAATAAAGTATCATAAAGAATATAAAAAAATCAACTTCAAAAGAAATTAAATATTTTAAGAGATCAAAATTAAAACACCATTATTAATAATATATCAGTTGTTTTAATAAAAAGTGTGACAAAATTGTCTTTTCCTTGAATATAATATTTTAAACGCCAAAATCGCATCCTTTTTTCCAGAAAAGTTTATAATATTTTCCCATATATTTTTTTTGTATAAAAAAACTCATATAATGATATTTGGTCATTTTTATGTTAATTTTTAAATATTTATATAATTAATTTGTCTATTAATTACATGATGTACCATTATGATATTTAATAAAAAAAATACTCATGTTTGCCAACATATATTTTTCAAAAATATATGTGAAGTATTTAAAAACTTTGGACATTTTAATTCAAAATATCGAATCATTTTATTAAATATAAAAAAAATGTAAATGGATAAAATTATTTTAAATTAATCTCATTGATTTAATATGAAAATATATTTTTAAACTAAAAAAATTTAAAAAATATCAAAAAAAAGTATATCCCATATCATTGTGAAATTAATTAAAAATAACTTAATTTAAATAAAATTTATAAGATATATCTAATTATCCTTTAAAGCTAATAAAAATATTATATTTTAGTATAAATTAAATAAGAAAAATATTATTCTCATTTAAAATGTAGTATTTTTCCATTATTCGTCAAAATTTAAAGCATAATGAAAAATAATAAAAAAAATGAAGAAATTTAAATTTTAATATTATTAATTCAGATAAGAAATTTATTTGTCCCCACATAATATTTAAATGTAAAAATATATATATATATAATGAAAATGCACACCCAAAAGGGGGTAATTATTGGTTTTAAAAAATACATTTCTTAAAAATATCACTCGGTTTAGCGTATACACACTGGAAAATTATGTACCATTTTTTATTTAAAATTAATATATAATTAATAAATATTAGTGAATATGAAAAATAATTATTCTACCATTACTTTTGTCATTATAGTTTATCTCTTTATCACACATATCAAGGAAATGTTCAAAAACATTAGAGATATAGTATTTATAAAATGTAATTTTTAATATGATGATCCAAATTTTGAATCATTATTGTGTAGTTTGCAAATATATTATTAAAAGATAGAATAAAATATAATAAATATCATCATAATCTCATTATAGTAATTTATATATTACATTATGAGTTATTTTCCATTGATAGAACAAGTCATAGTTTTCATGGTCACATATACAATGTTGTGGTAATAATAATAAGTGTTATAAAATATTTAAATTAAATATATTAATTATTAATATGGAAGAAAAAAAATTAATAATGTGTTTTGAAAAATGTTCAGTTATGTTCCCATTTTTATAAATGTGCATAAATCTATTAGGGAATAACTAAGAAGTATTTCCTAAGAATTTATAATGTTTTAGATTAACTGATGATTTATTAAATATAAATTGTTACGATGATGAAAACTATATATGTATGAAATTTTTTGTCTACATTTAAAAAAAATTTAGGATTCCCTAAATTTTTTAATGAAGGTATATATAATAAAATTGAAAAAAAATCATATTTTTATGATTGAATCATTATGAGGATTATTTCTTGTTAAACAATATCATTTAATGTTTTAACATGTACATTTAAAAGTTATAAAAAAATTATTATGGTAGAATATGGGAATTTTATAGTTCATTCATACTATTCACGTAATCTAATTATGTTGTATTACTCTTGTTTGGGTATACACTCATATTTCCATGTAATATAATAAAAAATTGTATTTTACCAATATTAAATAACATTGTTATTTTATTATTATTTTTTAATTTCATTATTAAATTCAACTACTTATTATTATATCAGATATTGTGTTAATTTTATTGTTACCATTTAGAACCCCAATACACATGTTGTATATTGAATGCACTTCAGTGAGAGTAATGTATTAAACACATTATTTATCATTTCATTATCTAGATAATGTTCATTTTTTTAAGCCCATGATCTTTAATGTTTTTTTGTTGATGTTGAAATTATAAATTATGATATCATTTCAAAAATATCAAACATTATAACCAAATTCTGTAGTGATATTCAATGACTAACAATTTTTAGAATATCATGCTGATTGTCTTATATTTTGTTTTATTATGGATCTCAATTCATATCGTAGATGAATTTATATTTCATATAATGTATATATATATAATTTCATATCCATGATTGTGGCTCAATTTCATCCACTACATATCTCAATATAAAAATGTAATTTGTTTTTATATTTTTCTTCATTGATCATAATATAGATCCATCAATATTTTTTTCAATATGAAATAATTAATAAAACCATACAAGTGGATTATAACTATAATATTGTTTGTTTAATAGAAAATTTTATTTTTAATATATGTAAAATATTCAAAATATGGACCTTTTAGATTGAACATCCATTTTTGGTTGAAAATAAATTTTTTTATAAATACATCTTCATTTATAATTTATTAAATACTCAAAATATAAATTTATGACAAGGATAATAATGGTATATTGTTAAATTTAATTCTATGGATGTGTTAACATTATATCTATATATTATAATATTATATGGAAAAATATTATTGAATTTATAATAAAATTTTATATATGTTCCAAGACATTACATTCTTATATAGAATATTTAATTGATTTTGTAAGGCCATTGAGGAAATCTATTATTATGGAATCAGATTTATATATATATATATATATGTGTGTGTGTGTGTGTGTGTAATGTTTCCCTTATAAATTATTGTACTTTAATTAATCTAATTTTTTAATTTTAATAATATTTATATATAAACTATACTTTTAATATTTAAAATTTTACAAGTTTTATTATCTATTAAATCCATGTATATATTTTTTTTTCTTGGTGTAAGTTAACATGACACATACGGTAAGCAATATTTGATTTTCATATCAAATAATAATGAAATATATGGAATTTTTCCAATTCATTCATATATATTATAATTGATATAGAATTATTTTATATAACATTAAGGGATTTTTTACTCAATAGTTTTCATTTCATTTGGTCATGGATATGTCATGATGCAGTTTAGTGGTGCATTAGAAAATATACATGAGTTTCATTCCAATGGATGTTCACTACACTGTGGAAGAGTGAACAGTTCTAGTCATTTAGAGTCTCCCATAGAATCCAGATAGTGTCGAAGGAAATATTTTCATGCATTATTTTGATGACACCTATGAGGTTAACCATTTTCTAATTGAGTAAAACCCAGTTAGAGAAATATCATATATTACAATTTAAATGGTAATATTTCAGGGGGTTAGAAACCATATTAAATTGTTTAGTGATTCCCACCATTTATGATGACCATTTATTTGTTTTATTCATTCTATGGTTATGTTGGGTCACCATTTATGAAATTGGTAGTGTGAATATCACAATATTGGTGGGATATGAATCATGATATTATAAATAATTTTTTTTTCATGATCAAGGTATCATATATTAGGGTACTATATTACATTGTCTCCAAATTGTTTTCTATTTTATTATTTTTTCATTATGTAAATTTTTTATTAAATTATATGAATTATATATATATAATTCACATAATTTAGATTCATTGATGTAGATAATATCATATGATTTCCCCATAAGTATTCCTGGTGTTCCACTCTATATTAGATGGTACATGATCATCTATTCATTTATATATAACAATGAACATATAATATAGTTTTGGGTTACATGTGCCCAATTATATTTTCCTAAATCAAACTAGTATTCTTTTGTATCATGTTGGAAGATAGTATTTATTGAAAAATTATAATACTGAGATGAATTATTAAGAATTTATATCCTCATTTATTATATTATTATGTGTGCAATATATTTGATTATAATTTTTATATATCATACAATTCATGATCTTATAAATAATTATTAAGTTTAGGTTGTTTCTAAATTAAATTTAGAACCAATCAAATAATTTATTTCATTAACACTACCTAAAAAACAGAACATGCATAAATTGATATTATAATGAATAAATAATTTCATTATTTTTTGTACCAAATAATTATACTTAATTAATCATTCAATTTAGAGATGGATCAATGATTATGTAATGTCTTATGGTACTTTATTAGATTATTGGAAAATAAATATTTTGTTTAGTGGGTTCAATATTTAAAACTATAATCTCTATATCTATGGTTACTGAGATGATGTTTTGTAGTATCCATCAGTATAACTATTGTTAGATAAAATGGGGAGATAGTGAATTTTTATGGGTATCCCACTACAAGTCCTGAAAGGGATATTGAATTTAGAGACCCCACCATGATAGTGGTGTAGGTTATGGAATCATGATAATGGAAATAATGTTGTAATAATGTTATTATAAATTCAATATCACATGTGGTCATGATTAACTTCATAACTATGTTTAGATTATGGACGAACCCATGAAGATGGAAGCAATTTTTTTAGAGTCCAAAATTATCATCATTTTCAAAGATAATTTTAGTTTCAAACGGAAAATGAGTTGATAATGACGGTGGTGTTTTTAAGGAGTTATCAATAATTTTCATTGTTATTTTAATTTATATAAATCATTCCATAATAACTTAATTATAATGAATGAATTTATATTCATGTATGAACATGTAAAACCCTCTATATGTTTATTTTTTTCTGTTGAAAATTCATAAATATTCAAAAACCTCATTGTCCATCCATAGTTCAATTAGTCAAACAATAAACATTAGAAGATGTAATTGTTGTATAAGATATATGTAATTATAGTATAATTTTTTCAATTATACTTGAATAATGACATATATAGCGGTGTCTATTGATAGGTTAGTTGATTTGAAAATGTTACATGTAACACATCACTCATTTGCTACATTCTACGAACCATGTTATATTTAATGAACCATCATAATGATATTCATGGCTTGAGATATATTTTAGCGGGTGTGATAACATTCATTTATAGGTGATACTCATTAAAAATTATGATTATCTCATTGAAAACAGACATGTAAGTAGTTCCTTACAATTTTTTGCTTGTGAATATTAATGTTAGAATGAAATGATTTTTTTTCTTTTCTCTATATTCAATGATATTTTTTGATCTTATGTGTATTAATGGTTATCCTTTGCGCAATGTTTGATTTTTTATCACATGTTTGTGTGTGTTTGTGATTATCTAGTGAGATTCATGTTGGTGTTTTATAATATTTTTGTTTTTTGATAATATTAATATTATTTTTTAATATCTCTCTAAATTCTTTAATAATAAGTTTAAAAATATTCTATATTTTCTATTGGTATATTATATCTAATAGTTTTTCAATGAATTTTACTATGTTTACATGTGATATGGTCATTGATTTTCACCAATGGAATGGATGTGTGTTCAGATATTTTTAGTGAAATAATGATATGATTGATTGAGATTAAGGTTGATGATGGCCTAATGTGGGATTTCATGGGTACATGATTTTCTCTAGTAACCTAATTGAATTCATGATATGTGGGAACAATGTAGATTAGTAATATACCATGAGTGGACACAACTATGTATGATTTCATGTTATGGTCTAACATAGAAGAATATAGATTGTAATAATATAGAGGGTGAGATGGAATTATGGCCTTAGAATATCTAACCTACGATGTTTTATCCTTGTCTATATCATGGAATATATGTTGAGACCTTGTTATTTACATTAATTTCTTATTATTATTATGAATATATTTTAGGGATTATATATATATGTCATTGAATGGTCTTGGAGAAGGAATTTTTGTGCACGAGTTGATTGGACATCAAAATTCAGTTATTTTATGGTAATGGTGCCTAGTAACCTACTATAAAATCTTTCATATGTGGAATCAAGTTATGGAATCATTGGAGGATTATAGGGTGGTATATAATTATTCAATTAAATTGTTCCATTTTAGAATCCTGCCTTTTTATTACATAATGTTTCATTACATTTTACAAACATAGGATCGTTAATGTCTAGTGTCATGGAAATAAAGTACATAGTCTATGAAAACATAAAAGAGTTGTTTATTCCTATTGAAAGGCTTCTGATATTTTCATCCTAATTAAAGTTAATTATTCTCATAGCCTATGAACAAATATAAATGGAAATGGTGAGCAGAAGGTCATGTAAGGGAAAACTAGGAAAAGTATGACATTTGAACTTAATAGAATAATAAAATAACATGAGGAAATATAAAAAAGGCATGAGAAGACACATGTCATGATAATAAGAACATAAATCATATATTTAAAATGAGACTAGAAATATTAATTTATTCACTCATATGCATATCTCGAAGGACCATCCCTAAGGTGTCTTTATAATTAAAATGATTATTCACGATCATAACATAATACTTTTTATCTATAGATATTAATTTCGTTACCTATTTCATTTCATCGCTATCAGGGTGCACCGTTAATATTAATTTATATACATTTGATCCATATATATCTTAATCAAACATTTTGAAAGATTAATATTTAGATAATAACATAGCATAGAAACTTGAAATACATACCTCATAAAAGATTACATGAATAAATAAAGAGAAGTTCAGAATTCACATAAAAAAATTCGGCATACTAATGTCACCACTTAGAAATTAGAAAAATTAGTTGATGATCGTGGAATGGTTCTGTCAGCATTTGGAAATATAATAGATAGAAATAAGGATACACAATAACATTCCCAAACTTTCAAAAATGGAAATTAAAATACATAACATCAAATAAGTCTTGAATAAAAGACGAAGGTTAAAAGATCCCTTACATTGAAGCGTAACATCAAAAACTCAATGTTTGGGACGTTAGGGGAATGGGGGAACCTTAAGAGGACTCCAAGGGAGGTATATTTACTATAAATTCATTGAGGATGATTTTTTAAATGAATGGAATGATGTAATGTATTTTTATTTATAGAGAAAGTGATGGAATGTTTTACTATTTTCCAAGAGACACCTCATTAGTTGTATTTGTAAAACCATTGGATTTACCATGGAATATGCCTGTGGTTTTGGAAACATGGGAAAAAATATAATATTTTAATCTAATTGATTCCACCATCATTTTAAATTTCATATTTCTTAATTATGATTTCATAAAACACACCAAAAACTAATAAACAATTTTTTACTATTCAATGAAAAAACATTTTATAAAACTAATGTAAATTATCCTAAACCTAATATAGATTATTGTAATTTAAAAATTAACTCAATTTAATTAATATAATAATATAAACATTTGATATTTAATTTTTACCTAATATCACTATTCAAACAAAATAATAATAATGACTAACTAATCATTTTTGAAATAGTTATTGACTTATTCTATTATATCAATTTACCATTCAAAATGCCAAAATTGTATTTATACATTCATTAGTGAGATTAATATTCCTTAGGTCACATTACTATTCATAATTGTAAAATTAACATTCCTAAGTTAATATTCACAAAAATTAAGTTGAACTAATTAGAATCATCATTTCTTATTGACCAAAACTATATATGTATTTTTTTTAAAAAAATAAATAATTATTAATATTTATCTAAACTATGAAAAAATTTAAAATACAATATATTTTTTCAATATTCATAAATAATATGAAACTTCTAAAAATTCATCCTATATTTATTTTGATATTTTAAATTTATAAATTTTACCAAAATAAGAAAAATATTCATTTATACTATAGTATTACACAATGAATATATGGCCTCATTAAGAAGTCACTTGTAACACCTACACATTACAGTAGAGTAAGATGTGAAATGGGGAATGAATGTTAAGACATCTTGGAAAACATTACCCTAGTTTTGATTTTTGTTAGCTTGAACTTCTTTCTAAGGTGAAAGCATTCAACATTAACATGTTGAAGCTCGTCTTGGGATTGGTTCAGAGAAATGCATAGTGATGCTACCTCTTTCCCGTGCTCCAATAGATGGTCTTTGTATGACCTTAGTCTACTGGATGAGGCCATAAAATCTTCGTTCGACATTAGTTATCCACTATAATTACTATTTTAATCCACAATTATAACTTTTATAAATTTTTTTGTTTCTAATGGTCATATTGACCAATGGTCTTATAATGGTTGAAATCCAAAGTTATAAATTCTATAATACTATCTACATTAGTAAAACGATATAGTTTTGTTGTGAATGAATTTTATAACACACATTTTCCGAAAATAAAATATTATTCAACTGATCTGGTCATCTTTTTATTCCCCCCTTAAGAAATTTTTTCACCAAAATTTAAACTTGTAATCTTAGTCAAAAAAATTTGGGTACTTTTGCCTCATTGTTTCCACAGTATCCCACATGGCTTCTTCATATTTTTGGTTCATCTAAAACACTTTAACATAATGGGTAGTCTTGTTGTATAGAACCTTGTCTAGACAATCCATTATCTCCACTAGTTGCTCCTCATATGAGAGGGAATGTTCCAGTTGTAGCACCTATGGATTTAGTACATGTGAAGGGTTTGGCGTATACTTTCTCAAGAAGTAAATGGATGACATCATGAACATGTGAATAATTTAGATGAATTATAATATGATATGCCATGGCTCCTACACGGTCAAGGATTTCTTAGGGGTTAATATACTTAGGGGTGAGATTCCCTTTATTCCCAAACCTCATGACTCTCTTCCAAGGTGAAATTAAAATAAATGATTTATCACTAACATCAAACATCAAGTCCTTTATATAGTTGTCGGGATAACTAATTTGTCAAATCATATATACATTTCTGTGTTGCTATATGGCATGAACCATTTCTATAATATGTGCCCAAGAATATCCCTCTCACCAACATCATCCCAACATGTAGGAGTTATACATCTCTTCCCATATGGATCATTATAGGGTTCCATTTGAATGATTGAGTTGAAACTATTATTGTAAGAGAACAAAAATAATGGGATATGTTGATCCCATCCAACATTACATTCCATTTTATCATGTTCTTAGCTTATATTGGAGTGATTGAATAGTCCTTTCATATTGGACATTAGTTTGGGGGTGATAGGTCTTACTCAGATACAATTAGTTACACATATCACATTGAAGACTTCTCTATAATATTGATTGGAACCATGGATCTGGATCAAATATAATAGAAAGTAGAGGACATTACACATTATAACTTAATTCATTTAAATCCTTGAAATTTGATCAAGGGATATATCTTCACAAATAAATAAATAATGGCGTGGTTTAGTGAGATGGTCCTTTATAACCCATATCACATTGTTTCCATTGAAAGTTCCATAGAGACCAGTGATAAAGTCTATAGTGAAATGCTCCCACTTCCATACGGGTATGGGTAGTGGTTGTAATAACCCAATAAGAATTTTTCGCTCTACGTTCTCTTGCAGATAGATGAGGCATCGTGCATTGTATTCATCAATCACCCTTTTCATATTATCCCACCAATTATGATCATGAAGGTCTCTATAAGTTTTTGTACTTCAAGAATTTATAGAGACCATATAGTTATCAGCTACATCCATTAGATCTATCATTATTTCTACTATATATAGAACACATAGTCTTTTATGAAAATTCAATACACCATCTATATCAATATTGAAATTAGGAAACATCCAATCCTTCATAACCTAAAAAATATTTCATAACAAAAGTTATTATTTATTAAATTTCATGATCATCTCTACTATTTGTGGTTGAAAATCATTTTTATAGAGATAATGATTTATCGTCACATATAATTCTTGTGTCTTGAATTAGAACGTCTTTATCAAGGGATTAATTTGAATCCTTATCATGGATAGAATTACCGAGTCATTATTACTTAATTCATTAGAATTTTTTTTTCTTATATGATATGATTATGAATTGGACAATCATAATCTTTATGAAGTTACAAACACCTCCCCGATGACATGTCCAATACTTTTTGTGTGAAAATATACATAAAAATATAGTGGTTTATGTATATATTCTGTTTCTATGAATAATTTTTGTTCCTCCATATCATTAGACTAAAAACAACAACAAAAATTTCAAGATATTGTGTAAGATTGTACTTCTCATAGGACATCTAATGTCGAGAAGCACATGCAATCACCTTTTCATTTTAATGAGGACATGCTGAATCCCCTCCAGATATGCACCGGTAAAAATAAAGAATCCCTATCTGCTTAAGGTAAGAGATAACATGTGAGCAGTAACCAAAATCTTCTTTAGATCTTGGAAATATTATTCAAACTCATCTTTCATGAAGAAATTAACTCCATTTCAAGATAACATGTATAATGGAATATAATTTCATTGGATGTTTTTCAAAAACATACTATAATATCTTGTTAAACCAATGAAACATATAATTTAGTATTATTATGGTAGACTTAGGATACTACTCTACAAACCTTGTCATTGTGGGGAAAATTTTGATTACATGATTTTTCAAAATTATAATCAATAACGCATCTTACTGCAACCAAAATTCAAATTTTCTTATCATTCCAAAATTAATCTACATCTGTAGAGTTTTCAAATTAACCATTAGGTGATCCTCATGCTCCCCAAAAAAATTAAAATATATCAAAATATCATAAATAAAACTACAAAAATGATATTAATGTTGTCATTAATGTCTCTATTCTTCAAAACCATAAAAAAAGTAGGAGCATTAGTCAAGGCTCAGGGAATAACAACAATCTCACAATGGCCATAATTTTATCATTTGGTAGTATTGTAATATATTTTATCATCACCCTCAATTTATGATAATGTGATTTAATATCAATCTTAGAGATGAATTAATCCTCGTGTAGTTGGTAAATGAAGTCATCAATTCATGGAAGATGGTATTTTTGTTCATTATGATCTCATTCAGTTCGCAATAATCACTGAATATCCTCATTGATTCACCCTTCTTCATTAAAAAGAGTAAATGCACTCTCCAATGATAAACACATAGTTATATAATCCCCATCTATAAATGATATTATAGTCATTCCCTTAATACATTCATCTCTACATTTTCCATCCAATAATGGGTCTTTGTTATTAGATGAGGTCCTTGTATATGTTCAATAGTGAACTATTCCTCTCTATTTGGTGGAGTTCTATGTAACCCCTTAAGAAATAAATTAATTTATTCTTGAATATGGGGGACATTCTACATTTTTAATCTATAATTTCATTTTTTTATCCTCACTGATCGACTCCATAAAGATGGTGATAAGTAGAGGTTCGAGAAAAATATCACTTCCAGATATCACTAATTGTAAAATAACTATACATAGTCCGTTCTAAAATAATGTGATTTCATTGAATATACATTTGATATTAGAATTATTCTCTGAGAGACAGTCCATCCCTAGAGTAATATTTAATTCCATCATGGAAACGACTACTAGATTTGTGATAAAATTGGTCCCTATAATGTAAATAATATCCTTTATATACATTATATTTTATTGGATAATCCCTCTATGACTCTTGACTAATAACACTACTTTTAGTAGTTTAGGGAATAATTCTATATTATTTGAAATGATTGAGGGAATAAAAGAATGCATAGAACCATAATTAAATAATGTGCATGATAATTTTGAGAGAACAACAAAAGTACCATCCCACACATCATTTGGTGATTCAACGTCTGCTGTACTGATTAAAAAACCATGTTGTTTCTCCCATATCCCATGTGAGTATGATGTTGCTTCCCCTCCACTTCATGTGGATTGGGAAACACATTGGAAAAGAAATAAAGCTATCCAAACTTGGGGAATTGAATGTTAGGTAGGTCCTATACCTTATTCTCCATGTCATTAGTGTTTGGATATTGAGGCTTCACATCACTATGACAATTCAAAGCAATATGGTCATAACATCCACACTTGTATCACTTCATTAACTTGAGTAAGAATTTCGTCAAATACTTATTACCTCATTTATTAAATGTGGGGCGTTGCTATTTGTTTCCTCTCTTTTCTGATCAATCATCCTCCCTACTCTCAACTCAATTTATCCCATCATTTTATTGGATTTATGAGACAACTTCATACCACCAATCTCCAGTTCGACATTCATTTCTCTCATTATGATATATATGTAGATATCATAGTCTTAATTTGATATATTCTTCCCCATATGAGGTCATAGTCCATCAACGTATCTATAAAAAATCCTATTAGGATTAATGACAAAGCTTAATGTGAAACATGAATGTTCTGTGAAGTTCATCTCATAGTGTCCAACAGATTTACTCCCATTTTTCATCATCATGAGAAACACGTTCTCTATTTTTTTTCTCATCAAATGTTGGAAATACTCAATGAAGAAGACGCCTCTAAACTATATACACTCAATAGATTTATCCTCCACTCTTAGGATCATTTTTTTATCAGTTCCCACAATAGATCAGTTTCTCCCTCTATACGGTAAAACACCAGGGTGAAATTATTATTTTGAACATTGGGGTAAAGAAAATATCATTCGGATAGAGCTGATCCATTGGTCATCAATCAATGGATTAGTAGATCCACTTAATGTTGGTGTTCATTGACACATAAAGAACTGAATAGAAAGTTATTCCCTTCAGGGTATAATCTTTCTCTCATCTTGATTCAGTTATTTCCCATAACATGAGTCAATTGGTTAATCATTCTCATGAATGTTTCCCTTCTGTAATCCATTAAAGGGTCATTACTACATGGTTTATTCCAGTCTGCATTTTTTGTGTTCTTCATATTTCCCAACATTTTATAATAGTATTAAACCATAGATGTTATCTTGCTTCATTTACAAATAATATAATTATTATGGATTTTTTGGTCTTAAAATGTCATCCTTAAACATATTATTCTTTAAAAAATTCCCTTTCTTAATAAATCCTTCATAATGATTCATAAAAAGCATGTTATTAACCAAAATTACCCTCTAGGAGGGTAAAACCAGGAGTAAATCAAGGCCCATTTTTGTGCACTAGTTCCCATTTGAGTCTAAATCAGTGATGTGTTTTTGTGTTTAACCCCAAGATTCAACGGTTCAATAGCCACATCCTCGTGTTTGTCAATAGATAGATATTTATTTTTTTGAAAACCACTTACATTATATTTCACCCAAATAAAAATATGTTATCCTATATTTAATCATTTTTATTCGGTTATTCTTAAATTTTTCATATCCTTATTTACAAAAGCAAAAAATCAATACTTTTATACCAATTATGGAATCCCAAATTTTTACATCCTATAATTTCATTACAATTTACAAACCTAGGATCATTAAAGTTTATTGAATTATAAATAAGGTACATAATACATGAAAAAATAAAAAATATTTGAATCCCATTCAATGTTTTCCTGGAATTTTTATCCAAAGATTTATTAATTAATCTCATAACCTAAGGATATACAAAAAATGAAAGGTTTAGCATAAGGCCTAGTCCTGGAAACCAAGGAAGAAATTTTACATGTGATCTTTAGAGAATACAATAAGAACATGAGGAAATTTCTTAAATGAATGTGAAGAGACATATGATGATTATAATAACATGAATAATTTCTTTAAAATGTGGATACAAAATCTACCATAGGAATTCATATTCATATCACTCATGATTATCCCTACGGTTTCATAAAAATTACAAAGGAAATTCCAAAAGGTATTATACAACTTGTCATCTCTATAGATTAATTTATTTATCCAACGCATCAGAGCACTATCAGGGTGAACCCCAAATTTGCATTTAGTTTTGTGTGATCCATGTAGGTCATAATCGAACAATTTATAAATAATCCATATAGAATAAAAGAATGGGGTTTAATATGAAAATCATGGGGTTATAAAATGTGATTGAAAACATGATCATTATTTCATTTATTACCCCCAAAAGGAAATGAGGTATTTATTAAGAAAATTCAAGAATCAAATAAATATTTTTTTATTTCATTATAATATAAAGTAGTAATTATATATTTTTTCAGATTCATATAACATAAATTAAATAATTTCAGGATAAAAGGATTGATATTTTGAGATGAATATTATGCAACATAATATCTATGGAACATGTATTTAAAAAACATTAAAAAATAGAGGACTGATGTCACCCATTCATAAGAGAGTCATAATATACTACAAGGACATAATAACATGGAGGTAAGAACATGCTATTAAAACATTAATGACATACCACAAAAAATATAACTTAAATGAAAAATGGATGTTTCGAATTCCATTACGAAAAATCGGCATCCTAACATCATCACATATTAATTCTAAAAATCGGTTAATGAGAGTGAAATGAGTATCTCATTATTTAGACATAAAATGGAAAGTAATAAGAATATATAATATCATGCCCCAAAATAATAAAATTGAAATTAATATACATAACATAAAATAAGTCTTGACTAATGGAGGAGGGTGAAAGGTAAAATTACCATGAAGAGAAGTATAAAAATTGAAGGTTGGGAGCTTCGGGGGTTGAGGGAAAATTTGGAGGACTCCATTTGATGTAAAAAACAAAATATTAATTTCAGAGGAATTCAGATTGAATGAAATTGATAATGGGTTTTTATTTAAAGCCAAAACTGGGGAATATTTTATATATTTCCAAAGGACACCTCATTAGTTGTATTTGAAAGACCATGGAATTTCACATGGTATTTACACAGGTTTTTGGCCACATTGGAAAACACATATAATATTTTAATCCAAATGTTTCTAGAAAATTTTTTATTTGCATATTATATCATTTTGATTTTATTAAACAAAAAAAAATAGAAAAATAGTATTTTTACTATTCAATGAAAATAAACATTTTAGAAAAATTTAATAATTTCACCCTATCCTAATATCGATGTTCAGAATTCAAAAATTAACTCCATTTTATTTTAATAATTTTCTATATATTTTATATTTAAATTTTATGTAAAATTACTATTTTCAAAATAAATAAATGATACTAAAATAATAATTTTTTAAAATGTTATTTGGTTATTCTATTATATCACATTACCATTATAGATGCCTAAATTATATTTAATCTTTTTAAAGAGGGGAAACTATTCTATTGGTCACATTACTATTCATAAGGGTAATAAAACTATTCATCAAAGAATTAATTATTCTTATCAGACTGTAAATTTCATACGGATCACAACTGTATGTGTCCTTTTTTTTAAAATCAGTTCAAATTAGTAATTATATTAGTATAAAAACATTTTAAAATTTTATTATTTTCAATATTAATCATTAATATTGATCTTTTAAACATTCATCCTATATTTAATTTGACATTTAAAATTGAAAATATTTAACATAATAAGAAATAATAATTTTATTTACACAAAAGGATTACCCAATGTAACTAAGGCCTTGCTACATAGAGCGTTATAAAACTGGACTAGGATTAAAGAGTCAGGTGTGGAATGGTGATATAAATTTGGGGCGACATAGAAAAAATTACTCAAGTGGTTATTTCTATCAGCTTGAACATACCCTGAAGGAGATTATGTTCAAGTATAACATTCTGAAGCTCATCATTGGAATTGTCCCGAATAAAGACTTGTGAAATTAACTTTTTCCAATGATCCAATAAATGGACTTCATACGGGTCGATTCTGTATGATGAGGCCATCGACTCATTTTTATGCATTTTTTATCCACTATTATTTATATTTTATAAAAAAATATAACATTTAAAAAATATTATCATTTCTATTTTTCATATTTTCCAATGGTGTTATTAAGATAGAATCCCAATGGTCAAATTTCAATTACACTCACTTCATTTAAAAAAATAGTTTATTTTGTGTATGAATTATATAACACAAATTTCCAGGTAATAAAATATTATTCAAATGATAAAGTAACTATAGTTTCAATGTATATGTCAATTTCATGGACCATGTATATTAATGGGAATGAACACATTGACATGTTGAATGAAATTTGAAAATAGGAATCAAAGATAGTATTATAAAATTATTTAATGTGATGTCATTAAATTTTTTATAATTTTTAGACAATCCCGTTAAATTTACATTATTCAACATTAGTTTTCCTTTTTTTTATTTTACATTTTAAATGTGTTACATTTCATTTCATTTATATTTACTTATTTGTTATTCAATTTTATTAGGTATACATTTCATTATAGATATTGATGATATAATCTCACAACTAGCAATGTTTATAAACACATTACTAGTCAGCATCCTCTTGTATTTAGGGTGGTGGGAATTAGGCCATGTATCTCTCTCAGATATTTTTATTGATGTATCTTAATTTAAATATGGATGTAATGGTGAATTTCACATTTTTATTTCATATTAACAATATTTTGTAGCATTTTAAATATGAGTTATGTATCAACTTTAATAAATATAAATGTATTTTTTTTTGAATAAATAAATGGGTTATTTTGTATAATAGTAATAGGAATCACATCCAATGAACATGTTTGTTTAATCCATTATAAAATATAATTTGTTCGATTATATATGTTCATATACATATTATCCCTTGATAATATAGTTGGTAAACAATGATAATCATGAATATAATATGTTAAGGGTTATATTTATTTATAATTGAATAAGTGGGAATATGATATGGCATTGACCTGTAATGTCATATATTTTGTTGCCCATATATCAATAATTACATGGGGTATGACATTACTAGAAAATTAAACACCCAATGCCATAGATGATATTCAACAACTGAAAGAATATTGAATCCATTTATTGTGGATGTCCAACATATCTATACATAAGGATAAACCATAATCACCGAACAACCATAGAAAATGTCACTATGGAACATATTAAGAGTAGTGAGTCTGTTGTTTTAATAAGGTGTTATTTATCTAAAGGATAGATGTATAAGATTACGTCTTTCATTCTTAATAATAATATTATTTTTTTATATATATTAATTGTTATATTTTATATTCATTTACATATGTGTTCATGTTAATTATATTTTGATACAAAGTTCCCAAAATTATATTATTGGAAAATGTATTATTTTATGATTAAAAATATATTTTATAAGTATGATATTTTTATATAAAAATAATTATTATATTTATTAATTATTAATATATATATATATAATATAATTTAATGTTACTAAATTTAATATTTATATGTGATATATAATTTATGATATCAATGATTATAATTTCTTTGTTAATAAGTATTTTAATTTAAAATATTGACTTCAATATAACATTTTTTATTAAAATTAAATATTATTTTTAAAATCAGAATGTTTTAATTTCCCAATGATAAAAATTTCATAATATTTCGAGATATTCTAATTTAATAGTAAAAAATTAAATATTTAATAAATATTTATTATATATTATGATGCTAAAATTGTTCATATATTATGTAATAATTTAAAAAACGTGAAATAGAATAAAATATAAATTTTCTATTTCATAATTTTTTATGTAATTTTAAAAAACTATTATCTAATATGCAATCTTACAAAGAATATATAATATGTTATGGTTTAAAAAATAAATATGTTATGAATTAGACACACATTTACATAAAAATGTTTTTATTTTCATATACGATATTCTATTCAATATAAAATATTGAATTCCAAAATTACTTATGAGAAAATATTTTAAAACATCGTTGTATGGTTTTTCGGTTTTAATATTTCATATTGTAGAGTTAAAAATAAATTTTTAATAATTAATAAAATTTTCCCTTTCTGTTTTCTATAAATATTTACCCATCTTTCACTATGCCACAGTAAAAATCATTTATAATTATTTACATTCCCTATATATCTCTAAAAAAAATGTTTTTATATCTTCTTTTGAATTACATACCTTGTTTTTGGAAACCTGCTATCAAGGTAATAGATTCTATCATCCTTAATCAATAAAATTCAATATATTATTGATTTTCATTTCAAAATATACATGATAAAATATGATGTTAACAAAATCTTATATTTTCCAGGACATTTATATGTTATGACATACCACATATTAGTCATAGTAATTCATTCAATGAAATTTTCTGTAATATTATTACACAGTTTAAATTATCATATATTTTCCAATTGTAGTACCCCCAGTTTTTGGAATGTAATCCTTACTAGATCATTTTCATGGTTTTATAGTTAAGGGTGATTAATGGGAGAGTCGAGAGAACATTTAATGAATTAATGAGGCCAAGGGGATGTCACACGGATGACGCATAGTTTCTCTAAATTGTGCGGAAAAATCGTGCATAGATGGTCTTGTAGGCAGTATCTTCCACATGGGTGGTGGAAGCTTTGTCTAACTGTTCATCCAATCTATGAATGTAGGATCTGTGGAGGCAGTTCCTAATGCACGGTTAGCGCACGTTTTTTCTAACCATGCGGGTAATTCATGCAGCCACATAAATGGGATCCTATAAAGGTGGATGTCATATATTTTTGCCTCTATGTGTATCATTTTTCCTCCTATGAAGCTCTAACTGGGGATTTTTTCTCCTGAGGTCATAGAATGTTGTCCGATCATTCTAGAGGTGATACAAAGCCTTCTCATGTAGATTCGAAGCTGAATTCTTGATGTTTCTGATCATTCATCACTGTTGTTTTTTGGTTTCTTATATATACATAGATATAATTATCCTCTTCCCTCGGTTGTTTATATCTACGCCCATTATGTTAATATATAGGTGTGTGGATTCCAAATGTGATATGATTTGGTCTTGGTCTTTCTAGGAGAAGAGATCTAAGGATGGTTCTTGTATAATTGACCCAGTTTTCTTGAATGTTCTTCATTCGCTGTGGATTTTGTCAAAACCCTAAAGTAGGAGGCCTCATTATCGACTCCACATAAAAGAACTGATTGGAATGATTTCAAATTTAATTTTTGGTGTTGAATTTATTTTGATTTGGTTGTTAAAAACATGTTGGAATCCTTCTTGAGTGATGGTCGTGAAATCTTGAAAACTGGGGATTTTGGATTGTGTGCTTTGGTTCGTAATATTAAAATTGAGATTTTAAAATGTTGATTTTTGAAAATTGTGATCCATGGTTGGGATTTGATGTTTTCAATAAAAGGGGAATGTTATATTGAAGTAAATTGTGGAATTGAAATTGGTTGTTCTTTGGTTTTCAATAAAATATCAGTTTTATTGAAATTGTTTGGAATTGAAATAGGGTTTTCGGAAATAGTTTACATGAAAAAAGTTTTTTTTTATTGAAAGGGATGTTTTGGCATGAATTGTTTGAATTTTTTGGTGTGTGTTAATATTTCATATATGGGTCATGGTTGAAATATTACCTTGTTCTCAGTGCCAAATTTCCATTGACACATGAGAATTACATATACAAGGCTTGGTAGAAATATGACCTTATGCTCAGTGCCAAATGAGTAATGGCTCATTGGGAACAATTACCTTATGAATAATTGGTAGATCTATGAGAAACCACTAATGAGTATGGAACTGTCATAATGTATCATGCATATTTGGTTTCATGGGTTTGTGAAATGGTTGGGTATGTAAAAAATTGGATATTGTGAAATGGTTATAAAGCTTGTTTAGTTATTTTCCAGAAAGATAAATTGTTGAAAGGATTTGTTTCAATTGCACTTGTATGCTAACCCATGAGTATTATAATCACATGTGCATTGGAAATTTGGTGATATGGCAGACTGTATTTTCCAAGATAGGGAAAAGGTAATGTTTCCCATGATTTTAGTACTACCTCATGATGATTGGGTCTATTCAGTGATTTGTGGAGCATGGAGTCTTGGTTTATTTTGGGAGTCATGAGTTTTTTATCCGCTATGTACTATGATATTTGGTGTGGTCTTCCACGGCTGTGCACTTTGATTTGGTTTGACATAAATGAAATTGTTTAGATATATTTCTTTTTCCCATGCATCATATAGTGAATGTTGGTTGGTTGGTTTATTATTTTATTTATTAAAAGGTATATCATACCCCCTTGTATTTGAAACCATTCGGAATTTATTTACCTCCTTTTGCATCTTGGGGATGTCTCTTAAGGCCATGTAATGTCTCATTGTACTCTCAATCCAATGATAATTTATGGTTCATTACAAATGGTATGAGTTTGTTCAGTCCTTTCCACACAAGTATTCATCGATGTTCCTATTCTTGGAGTTTAAATTCCATTTGTCTATTCCATGGGTCAAAATCTTAGACAGGAATAGGATTGTCAGAACATGAAATTTATAGCATAAAAGAACGTAGCTAACCTATTTATGATGAACTTCACGTTACCAGGGTGGTGAATACATAAGTGTTTTGGATACACTTCTAGAATGTTGGTAATCTAATTATCATGTGTGTTGACAATGAGATGAGACTGACATGCAGGGTAGAGGATTGAATTCCCACTAGGATGGCATATCTCATTGTGATAAATGACATATGATTTCCATCAAGGTGCGATTTTTTTAAAAAAAAGTAGAAATTGTTTTTAAGTATAATATTTTGAAAACATGATATTTGGGTTATTTTGAAAATGGGTTTATTTTCAAAAAGCATGATGAATTTTAAAAACAAATTAACATAAAAAAATTTGTTTTGGAAGAAAATGTATTAATATTTGATGTGATAGAGTTTGAAATGCAAATCCATCTGTTAATAGAGAGTGAGAATTATGGAATATGTTATTGGTTTAGAAAATGGCACCTCATAGGCGTCATCAAAACCAACCCGAAGAAGCTATAGAAAATGTGGTTGAACCTAAACCATGGATGAACCAAGAGCTGGTTTAGAGTATTGTACATGATTTTCATGCTTTGAATATGGGTAATCAGAGAAATGAACCAAGGTAAGTGGATCATACCATCCAGTTCATGAATCAGTATCCACCGAACGTTCATGATGATACTGAATGCGAGAAGGTGGATGTGAGGCTAAGATGGATGAATCATATCTTCGATTTCATCGGTACACAATCAGATCTCATAGTCCAGTTGGAGATGTATTTTCATGAAGATAATTCATGTCAATAGTGGGATTTAGAGGTGTAGGATAAATTGGAAGAAGGCCATACATAAAAGGATTTTGAAGAATTGATCAACAAACAATTATATCCTCACACGTTCAATATCCAGAAAACAACGAATATCTTCCGCTTGAATTAGAAGAGCCTATCTCTCACAATGTATACAACAATGTTCATAAATTTAGACCGTTTACACCAGAGGTGGCAGCATGTGCATCTTAAATGGAACGCATCTTCAAATCAAGGATAAGGCGGGAGATTTGATCAAATATTGTGGTGTTCTGATTTACTGATTATACAGAGATAGTGAACAGAGATATTTTTGCTGAACATGATATCTCAAGATCTATTAGAGGGGGAATGATGATTCCTACAGGAAACGGTGGGACCTGTACCACTTGGAAAAAGAGGAAAAATGACACCTATTTCCCTGGTGCAAGTGGAAATTAGAACCTGATGGCTGTATTAGTAAACCTTCCTCCACAACCCCAGAGAAAAGTAAGTTGTTTTCAATGTGTTTTTCCAGACCACATATAGTGATATTGTACGAAAAAACCTAGAGCATTTCATATTTGTAAAATGATGGGACATCTTTTGTTCTATTTTAGTAGTGCTCTAAGGTCAAGGGCTTGAGAAACTTATCAGCTATCGCAAGAATCATATGCTTCCACTAGACAAGGACAACATAATATGTCTTGTAAGCAGAGAAGATCTTCCCATGGTTATTCATGAAATACCATGACTCCTCAACTAGGGAAACCTCAGTAAGGAAATAAGGATAAAAGTATAGTTAAGAAAAAATTGTATGGAGTTGATCAGATAATAGTCATTGATCAGGCTGGACAATCTATATTATCTGGTACGATTATTTTTAATTCTACCTTTGTGCATGTGTCATTTGATAGTGGTGCATCACATTCCTTCATTTCTTCTCATGTTGTCGACTTGATATGCTTAATACTGGAAATAATTCATCTGGTATGAAACTGATAACCACTAATGGTGAAAGATAATGTCAAGCCCTTATGTCTAGATAATGTGCTATAACTGTTTATGGAGCGGAGTTAATATGGTACTTATCGATGTTGTGTAGGGATGTCTATGATGTAATCATGTGTATGGATTGGCTGACAACGGTCAATGCTTAAATCAACTGTTATATAAGAAAAAATAGTTCCATGACTAAGGAAGGCATCAAGAATCTCTTAAGTGGAATGAGGATTGTAACGAACGGTGAAAAGAGCTTGTTGGAATCAAAGTTCATAACGGTATATTTCCAATAGATAGCTTTGACTTTGGAATAAATGGAAAAGATCAAGGAACATAGTTTTCCAGCTGTTGTGGATCAATTTCCGGATATCTATCCTAACAACATGTCTGGTTTACCACCACTAAGGGAAGTGGAGTTTACGGTTTATATCTTTCTGGGGAATATTTAAATTTCCATACCATCTTTTAGGATGACACCCATAGAGTTGCAGGAATATAATGTGTAGTTAGAGGAGCTGGAAATAAAAAGGTTTATTCGATCGAGTACGTCTTTGTGGGTAGGGGAGGTATTGATTTTGAAAAAGGCATATGGAACCCATCGGTTGTGTGTTTATTATCATAAGCTTAACCATGTTAAGATAAAGAATATATATCCACTTCCACGCATTGATGATCAATTCCAAAAATTATCGGGAGCTCTGTGGGATTTCAAATTGACTTGTGATCAGGAAATCACCAATTGCAATTTTGGAAGGAAAAGATTCAAAAGATAGCATTAAAAAGTATATATGGTCATAATGAATATGTAGTCATGCCCTTCAGTCTAAAAATTGCACCAGCAGTCTTCATGTAAATGAAGAATCATATATTTCAACAATATTTAGATAATTTTTTTGCGTTCTTTGTGGTTGATATTTTGGTCTATTTATTAACAAGGGATGATCATGAGGTGCACCTGGAAATAGTGTTAAAAATTTTCAGAGATTATAGTTTGTTTTCCAAATTATCAATGTGTGATTTTTTGATAGAGTAAGTACATTTCCATGGACATATAATTTCTAAGAAAGTCATTTTTGTTGATCCAGAAATGATAGAAGTTTTTATCTCTTAGAACCCACCAAAGAATGTGTTTACGATATGATGTTTTCATGGTCTAGATGTTTACTACGAAGGCATTGTGCATGATTTATCATGACTAGATTCACCAATGAAAACTATGAAAAAGAATAAAGAACCATTAATATGGATCGAATAATTTCAAAAGTCTTTCTAGAAATTAAAATTCCGTCTTACATCAGCACCTAACATGATTTTACCAGAATTATGACATGGGTATGTGGTGTATTGTGATGCATCAATATTAGGTTCGGGTTGAGCTCTAATGAAAATACATCATGTAGTTGCATATGGCTCAAGTTATGTGAGGGTTCATGATAATAAATACCCAAATAATGATTTGGAGTTATCTATAGTCATCCATTTTATGAAAACATGGAGAAATTGTCTATTTAGTGAGAAATTTACATTGTTTACAGATTAAAAAAGTTTGAAGAACATTTTCTCACAGTAATATTTGAATCTGAGACAAAGGAGGTGGATGGAGTATATATAAATGTTTGACTTTGACTTGATGTACACACCATAGAATGAAAATTCAGTGGCAGATTCATTTAATAGAAAGTCATATGATCAGTTGGCGAAAGAAGCTTCAGATGAATGGCAGTTGATGTCAGTCTTAGCTTACATGTATTTCAAATGTAAAGACATATGTGATATTTTACTTTTCTTTTTATCTATGATTGTTCCTGGTCTAGTAAGAATGATCGACAAAGCATAATCATTTGATGCATAATGCCTGGATGTATGTTCAAAACTCATGGGTTGTGGAAACCACTAATGGTTGGAAACTTGATGGTGGTTCTATTTTGGGTTTCATATATCGGATAGTTGTACCTATTTTTTCTCAGGATCAAATCCTTCATTCTCACCACCATTCAATATGGGTTTTACATCATGGTACACAGAATATGTATAAGGCAATGAAGGCGCAGTTTTGGTGGAGCAGCATGAAATAGACGGTGGATGAGTTCGTCTTGTGGTGCTTAAATTCTCAGCAGGTTAAAGCAGAGAATCAGAGAGCTGCTGGTATGTTATAATCATTTTCCATCCTTGTGTTGAAATGGGATCAGATAGGATTTTATTTTGTTATATATCTTCCAAGAACAGTCCAGAAACAATATTACCTTTGGGTGATAGTGGATCGTCTAACAATATCGGCCCATTTCATCTTGATTCAAGAAACTCATATGGTGGATGATCATTAAAAAATTTATATATGAGAAGTGATTAAGAGGCATGGTGTACCAGTTACTATAGTATTAGATTGAGATACGAGGTTCACATCCCATTTTTGGAAATCATTACAATAATCCCTTGGAACTCAGTTAGAAATTTACACGACGTATCATCCTCAGTAGGATATATGGAGGCAGTGGCTAACCGTGTATCCGAGCCATGTGTGGAGGATATGTGGAGGAAGTTGCTAACTCATGTTAATCCCTTGGTTTTTGTAACCGTCCGGGCAAACCTTTTGGCCACACAAATTCAATCCTCTAAAGGTGGATCTCACACATTTTTTCCACTAAGTGGATCAGTTTTTGTCTTAAGTTGCCCTAACATGGGATTTTTATTATCCTAAGGTCAAATAAGGTTCTCCCAACATTTTGGGGGCGAACCCATGTCTACTCTTGGTGAATACAATCCTGATTCATGATGTTTGTTATTGTTCATCATTGTTCTTTTTCGGTTTCATAGATCTAAAAAGATCTAATTTTCCTCTTCCCTTGGTTTCATAAATATACACATGTTATGGGTAGATCTGGTGGTGTGGATGAAAAATGTGATATGTTTTGGTATTGGTCATTCTAGTGAAAGAGATCAGCGACATGTTCATGTTGAATCAAACCGATTTTCTTGAATGTTCTATGTTCGTTTTGGTTTTCATCGAAACCATAAATGTAGGAGGGTTTATACTCATCTCCAATTAGTAGAAATGTTTGGCATGCTTTGAAACTAAATTTGTGGTGTTTAATTGATTTTTATTTGGTAGTTAAACATTTTTTTTAGAAACCGTCTTGAGTGATGGTGGTGTAATATGGATAATTTGGAATTTTGGATTTTGTGCTTTGGTTCTTAATTTTAAAATTAAGATTTTAAAATGGGGAATTTTTTGGAATTATGACCCATGGTTGGGATTTGATGTTTTTATTAAAAGGGGAATGTTTTATTGATGTAAATTGTTTCTCTGAAATATGTTGTTCTTTGGTTTTCAATAAAAGAAATTTTTTATTGAAATGTTTAGGAATTGAAATGGTTTTGTGGGAATTTGTTTTCAATAAAAAAAATATTTTATTGAAAGGGATGCTTTGGAATGAATTGTTATGGATTTGTGGTGTCTATTCATGTTGGATATATGGTTCTTGGTTGAAATATGATTGTGTTCTCTATGAAAAATGTTTATTGGGACATTGGAATTGCATATACAGGTCTTGGATGAAATATGACCTTGTGCTCAGTTCAAAATTAGTAATGGAAAATGGGGAACAATTACCTTGTGACGACTTATTAGATCAACAAGAATCCACTCATGAGTATGGAACTATAATAACATAGAATGCATGGTTTGTTTCATGGGTTTGTGAAATGGTTAAGTATTCAACAAGGGAATATTTTGAAATGGTTCTAAATATTGTTTAGTTGTGTTTATTGAAAGACAACTTGTTCGAAAAATTAGATTCAATTGCACTTGTATGGTTTTGGAATAAATGGTTTGGCATCGTGTTTATATTTAGTTATAAAATGTTTTTTAGAAATTGATTTATATAAGTTATTTTATATAATTGTGGATAATGTTTTTATCAGAGTGGCATGAGTAGGTAATTCAATGAGGAAAACCCGCTGGGTTTTATACTCACCCCTACTTTGGCACTTTGGTTCTTTTGCAGATTCTATTTTCTAGAACATGGGAAAAGGTAATGTTTCCCATATTTTTAGTACAACCACATGATGACTGGGGTTGTTTAGTGATTGTGGAGGATGGAGCTTGAGGAGCATGGAGTCCGGGTTTCTTTTAAGAGTATTGAGTTGTTTATCCATTGTGTACTTTGATATTTGATTTGGTCATTCTCTGTTGTGAACTCATATGTGGTTTGACATAAATGATGTTTTTTAGATGTATTTATCTTTTCCATGAATCTTAGAGTGAATCTAGGTTGGTTGGTTTATTGGTTTATTTTTTAAATGGTAAATCGTCCCCCACTTGTATTTGAAACCCTTTGACATTTATTTCCAGCCTTTGGCGTCTTGGGGACGTCTCTTAAGGCCGTGTATTGACACATTTTACTCTCAAGGAAATGATAATTAGTAGGTCATTAAAACTATGAAAAATATTTTTTGGTCAATACCCATCAACATTTTTGGTCAATAGAATTCACAAATACATATATATATATATATAATTTATTTTTTACATTCATATACAAGACCCACACTCCACAATCTTGGGTTGAAATATATATGATGAAATTATGTTGTTTTATGATATATGTGGCACCACAATTCATATATAAAATATGAATATGATAGGTGGGCCAAAAATACTATATACATCTAATTAATAGGGTAATTTTATTCTCTTATGAGATATCTCATTTGGTGCATGGTCTCTTATTAAATGAATTGAATGTTATGATTTCGTAATTGTTATATATGACTAATTATTATGATGTCATGTATTAGGTTTTTTCAAAATCAAATGCTTCCTTCTATTTTAACATATTATATAATTATATGATGATCATTTTCAAAATTATTACCCCAATTATGTAACCATTATAATTACATTAAATAGAATGTACTTATATTGTCATTTTATGATTTCCACTTACATATATTTGTAGCTCACCCTAATCTAATTTACATAACTTGATTTCCATGTTCATAATTACATAGTTTATGTAATTATAATGTAATTTTTTTTTAGTTTTTTTAAAATCATTTTCTTATATGAATAATTTTGTTTTTTCATTTATCTAATTTCAAAAATACCATAATTTTAAATAACTACATTAATATTAATAAGTGTATAATAAATTAAAATACCATGAATTATTGTGTATTAATTATATGGAATTTAATAGTTGGTACTCTAGAATAGTATATTAATTTTTATAAAAAATGATACTAAAACATTTTTCAATGAAATAGTATAACAAAAACATAGTAATGAATCACGAAATAATG
This sequence comes from Viscum album, assembly GCA_963277665.1. NCBI lineage: Eukaryota > Viridiplantae > Streptophyta > Magnoliopsida > Santalales > Viscaceae > Viscum > Viscum album. The sequence goes on along the minus strand of OY728152.1, from coordinate 1,317,100,164 downwards.
TTAATCTATATAAAAATTTATATCTATGAATATATATTGTTACCATGATATTTTAAGGTGATGTGTCTCTAACTTATTTTCACTTAGATGTAATGAACATTAATATGAAACATAAATAAATTACATGATTAAGACATGGTTCATGTAAATGTGTAATTTTTTAACATATAGTTACTAAAAATGTGGTGATTTATTATATATAAATACTCAATCTCTTTAATAACCACCCTGAATTGAAAAATAATTGACTATTATATTTTATTGTTGTTACTAATCCCTGAAGAACATAGATTGAATCATAGAAAAACATATTTCATAGAATTTTTTTTAATTGATATAAAATCAATTATCATATCTTTCCTTTTATATGATTTATATTTTATAAAAGAAAATACTATAAGTTATCAATATTTTAGTAACATTCCGAAATTGGAGGTATATAACCAATATACAATATTTCTGGATAATTTAATGACATACCCAATGAGATTATCAACATGATTGGATCATGATTTTGGAATGTGATTAAAAAAGTACACAATTAACAAACATTTATGGTAATATACATGAAAAATGGGTAGAAATACCACCATATGAAATATAATTTTTCAATTAATCCCATTATGAGACAAGGTATTTTGAATATTAGTTGATATTTGGATTTTTTAATTATGAGAAAATTGATCAAATTTGTTTAAAATGTATTCTCCTTATTTCAATTAACTACGAAAGAGATAGTTTTGGTACTTTTTGGTCTTATAGAAGAACAAACTAACTAATAATTGATATTATTTAAAATATAGAATCATGAGGATGATATCATATAGATGTTTCCTCGAAGAATCTTGATTTTTTGACTGATTATTTCATAACAAAATCTAACATAATATAATGAGGTATTTCCATAAACTAACACAATAAGAAAATAAATATTATGATTTGATTGAGGTGAAATGCAATATATTTTTTCTGATAAGCAATTGACTTTTTCATTGTGAATGAAAGTAAAATATTCATAATTTTTAATGTGCTTATGTGGAATATTGGAAAACCACTATTGAATTGTTGCATTGGAATCAATGTAAAATTTTTTCAATCTGTATCTAATGATGAAATATAGATTAGTGAATATCATGTGTCTGATGTGAATTTATGTAAGATGTGGATAGTTGTGAAAAAATAATATGGGTTTATGATTATAACTTATGGTTGAAAATATTTCCATACCACACTTTTAAATATTGTTGGAACAATTTTCATGGAAATTTTCTAAGGGGGATTACAAATTTAATTACGAGTGGGTATGAGGGAACAATGATTTTAAATGATAAATGTGTATACCCACCAATTTCATTCAGTAAATGAATTATTTATTCATTCCTTAGTATAAAATCAAATGTTTCAACTAAAATAAAAAATGATTCTCTATGAATATATGATGTAATGAAAGGTTTGTCAATGATGTCATATAATAATTACTTCTATCAGATAGAAATAAAATTTGTGAATATTTCATAACAAATATAGATGTCGATCCAGATAAATATGTGGTGAAAATATTATACTTATTCTCACTTGGATATAAAACATTCTACATGATTTTTTTTCTATGAAATATATCATATTCTGCTTGTTTAGAACCACTAATAAAACCCCACAATAATATTTTGAAGTCGAACGATTATTTAATATAGAATGTGTTTATTTTATTTAATTCCAAGTATTTAAAATATCATATATTGATATTTTTGGGATAAATTTATTTTCCAACCGCTGGATACTCCATTTTTGTTGAATTTAATGAAAATATAGGCATGATAAGGGTTTCCTTATATAGATCCAAAAAAAATTCCATGAAAAGTAAATTAATATTTATATATAAATCCCCCCTTATTTTTATTCATGTGATTGGATGATGAATAAAATTCATTGGAATAGTCATCAAAATCGTGGATATTATAGAACACTGGAAATTTGTATCTCACTCAAATGACTATGTCTAAGGAAAATATTATTTTTCCTAACATGGACATTATAAGGGAATATGAATATATTTTTCCAAAAAGGTTTTCATAGATAACCTCTATGCTATGAGTTTGAGTTCACAGTAAAAAATTATATGAATAGATTTTATAATATCCAAGACTCCCTATATAATTTCAAATATTAACCCTGAGTTAATGAAGAAATGAAAAAAAAATAACATTGATAAGGTGTTTCTTCACCAAAATGATTCATTATAGAGTAATATACTACTCATAGTCGTGAAAAAGGATAGGCCAATGCATATATGAAATGACTACACTAAGATAAACAATATCATGATAAAAGTTATACAACCTCTATCATGTATTAGTGATTAATTATACCAAATATGTGTTGATTAATAATCTTCTATGGAGGTTATTAAGTTAAGGTATTATCTAGTAATAGTAATGTAATATGTTGTCCCTAATACTTATTTTCATCGAATTTATAAGTATAACATGTTAATAGTGATACCATTTAGACTAACTACGGATCGAACAATCCACTTGGAATTATTCATTAGATTAATATGGTATTTAATCAATGAATTTATTAATTTATTTATAGATGATATTATAAGAATCAAAAACATTAATTAGGAACATGAGGTGCATTTTTATTTCCTATTTATGAAGTTATGGAAGAATAATATTTTTGATATGAATTTACAGTGATTTTTTTATAGAGGATGTAACATTCATAAAATAAATTACCACTATTGAAGGAATATCTATATATTCTTGAAAATTACTATAATTTGTCTTAGGGATAGTAATAAAATACTTGATTGTTATTTGATCCTTCCTTAAATTAGCATCGTGATGTTGTTTATATTTGAGAATCACATCTCAATTATTAATCCTACATAACAAGCTAACATGGATTTCAGTAAATACTTTCAATATTATTAATTTTATAGATATCAAAAAAATCATAAAATAGATAATAATCACAACACATTATACCACAATATGCAAATATAGGGAATTAATTTTGACCTATAACGACGATTCAAAAAAAGTAGAATGTAGCGTACTCATTTGAAATATAATATTGATATCATATGACTCTGAAAAATTAATAATCTATTTGATTAACTAACCAAAAAAATTTCATGAATTGGATATGTATGTATTTTCAGTGATAATTGAGATATATTATCATTAGAAGGATATGAGTGACATATATACAAAACAGAAATTCCACATGTATGCATTCATAGAAAAGGAGGTCAATATAATCTAGTAATGTATTACATATTGGATCAATGTCTATGATTTTTCATTCCATTTATCAGAATCTAAGTTTAATAATGATAAATAATATTTGAGATAGAAGGATATCACAAAACTATTCATGATAGTGATGATAGGGGTTCCAATAATCGAGGATATCCGTAGGATGAAAATGAATATTTAAAGAAGTACCATCATTATATAGTTATCAAATATCTACTCAATCATCGCTATATTAAATGATCATGTAGGCCTATAAATAAGAGGATTTCATCTAGAAAATTTATTTTAATGTATTAGTGATTAGAATGGGATAATATATATTTAAATATTTTTCAATTCAGATATGACTAGCATAAAAACTGGAGAGGAATATGGAGCATGTTGATTTAACATATATCTTATCCTTTTCGATTCATCAATTGTGCATTATTATCAATAGATATATTATTAAGATAATATAGTTTGATAACATTAGTACGAATATATCCTAATTTTATTTGTGCTTGTTTTTAAAAAAAGGCCTTGCTGATTTATTTAATTATAAGGTTATGATGAATCTATTTTTAATTATATTATAGAAATTGGAAAACAAAACCATGTATATCATGGTAGTACATCCTAGGATATCCTATTCTAATAACTCTGTCATGATGGTTTCTGATTCCATATAATTTTAGAAAATTTCATTTACATATTTGATGTTGTCTCTCATGAAAACCATTAAAATTTATTCCTAATAGAGGTGTGAAAAACACATAAAAACACAATATATTTTATCATATCAAGATCCATAGATTATCTCATGGACGTGGATAAGTTATCTGTAAAAACTATATATTAATCTGATTTTTATTATAATATTTCAACATCAAATGGATGATAATTCTAATATATCCAATCAAACACTAGAGGACATTTTTACATCATGTTCAAAAAACATCCAAGTATATATTTCACAAAACCTACCTATAATTGTGTTATCATATTAAAATGGTTTCCAATATTTATTTATTATGGGACCATAAATGGATATGTTTAAGAAGTGTTTTCAGACAAGAATATTATGGTTATATGTTAATGAGAGGAAGATTATGGGACCCAGTCAAATCTATGATATGTTAGGTATGTATTCAACCTTTAATAATCATATGAAATATACACAATTTCCAAAAAAATGTATTCCTAAATTCAGGGTGGAGACCTATAAGATTAGTTATAATAAAATTTTTTCGATGATATATCTTCTAAGAAGAAGGAACAACTGTTTTGTTGGGGTAATATTCTTTCCCAAATATATCACCTCAATTGATATTATTGATTGCATTGGATCTCTAACCAGCCAACATGAACACATCCCTAAAATCATCAATGTAAATGATGTATTCCTTTTATCACTATTAATGAGGTAATAATGAAAATAATAACATATACAATGTCAAGTGGTGGTACCAAAAGAGAAAAATAATTCATATGGGGATTAAGAGTTGAATATCATTAGATCATAGAAATATGATTCATTAGATAATACATATCATATTTTCAATGAATGTTTGTGGGTCAACAAGATTGATGAAGATGTATGGGAACATGAAGAGGTGAATAAATTATCATTTTGTAATATTGGAATTTGTTATGAAATTTCATGTGTGAATTGTTTGATTCAAGGGTGAATTGGAACACCCAACCTTCTTTAAAATAAATTCAATATTTGAGTGAATAATTTTATTATTACATAACAATGATTTAGAAAACATATGCACTAAATTGGTTTTATATTATCATTATTTAAAAATTTATGTCATATATATGTGTTTTTTAATCATAAAAACTTTTGATTTTGAATTTTATGTATAGTTACAATTAATAATAGTATATCATTTTGGTTATGATAAATTATAATTGATATAGATAGAAGTAGTGACGACCCTTTAAAATACAATCTAAGATTATATAAAATATTTATCCGAACATCCAATTGAGATGTAATAAATTTAATTTTACTACAAAGAATTGAAATATTAAAATAAATAAATAAAATATGACTAATATTATTTATATGTTTCTGCATGAGTATTGAGATGATTTCTCAAACCATGTTCATTGATACCACAAATGAATTACATCCATTGAAAACCTTTTCCTTTATGAAAACACTGGTGTACTAATGATTAATTTATCATGACCCTAGTAGTAATTTTTTTGTAGCAAATATATTAAAATAATATATTTACATATAAATATTAAAATATTATAATATACATTAAATTATATAAAAATTTCTGAAAAATATACTTCGATAAAATGTATCAAAAATTATACTTTGAAAAAAATTATTGTTTTAATTTAAATAATTCTTTTCTAAAATTCCATTTTTTGTAAATAATATATATTTCATTTTAATATCATAAATATTAAATGTAAATTTTTTATATAAATTATAATATAATTAAATGATGTCTAATTAAATCATTTTTATGGTTGAAAATTTATAATTTTCTTGAATGCTAATAAATTTTATAAATAATTTTATTTACATAAACATATAAATTACAACATATATTTTTACTTTTAGATAAAATAAATATTAATTCATATAAAGACATTATAAATTTAAAAAATATGAATTTTTTGTATCTTGAAATGATAGATTAAACTCTTAATAAATGTTATTTATGGAATTATTAAATGTTGTGTATTGTGACATCATATTATAAGAATGATGATGATATAAATTATATATATTTAATAATAAAAAATTACTTTATTTTTTAATATAATTAATTATTAATCTTATTTCATTAATTTTATATTCCATTAAGGACTCCCCAATAACATATTATATATTTTGATGTTTTAAACTCAATTGTATAGGACCCTGAACATATCCACTAAAACAATTGTATTATTTTAATATTAAATTTTCTTATCGATTTCATTATCTAATAACAACCTCTTTTAAGGAGGCGATGGTAAAAATAGGTGGATTGGTCTATAATTTTGATTTTTTTCTCATATAGAGTGGAATTGTAATTTTTGTAAATAATAAATATTTCCACATTATTTTTCAATAAATACCAACCCAATCTCATGATCCTACAAAAATATAAAACATTAAATGTGATTTTCTTCACCATGAACCTTTATAAAATCATCAAATGGTGTTTCCATTAACTAAGTAAGATCACCCAATAATTTTAGATGTATGTCATCATGGTATCATATTGTCCATTTTTCATCATTATTCTAGCACTTTTGATATTTTAATTCATTCTATTACCAAGATTCAATGTTGGAATGTGTTTTTACACATGACATTGAGTATCCTTATAATATACCATTTTTTATAATAATTCATCCTTTTTTATTATACTCATTTATGAATTTATTTTTAAACTATTATCCTTCTAATATTCTACTATCATTTTTTAATGGAAATCATTTTTATAGTGAATACCATTACAAAAACATCAAAATGATTTCATCTTACTGTTAATTTTAATAATTTATTTAGATTATCCATTAAGGAATCAAAAAATCCATAATATTGGGAATAAAGTTTCCCAATATTTTTTTATATTTTATGATCGTTGTGGTGTAATAAGTCATGTAAAAAATATGAATGTGGAAGGCGTGTTCTGAATTATATATCCCTCCAAATAATTTTGAAATGTGTTTATATCTTGAAATACACCTTCTAATGTATGATAGGATATCCAAATAACACTATAGTATGACATATTATTTATTTTATGTTACATAGGTTTATAATATCATGTATTTATTGTTTATACATTCTAATGTTTCCATCATGTTATCATATTATACCATTTATTGATATTATTGTTTATAATTATAAACCTAAATTTACTAACATTATAGGATAATTATGGAATAAATATTTCTTTCATCATGTTAGGAAATGACTATTTCATTATCATTCAATATATATGACCATTTTCTAATGTGTATACTTAGGTAATCATGTTCAATTTTAAATTTGCTATAGAGTTAAAATGTCATATTTTAGAGTTATAATATAATGTTTTACACTGATGTTTCATGTTACTTTTATATATATCTGATTACTAAATGTTGGAATTGATTACAGTAGTCTGGTATTGTATTAATATTATAATTATACATTTAGTAATTAATTAATTTTTATAAATGCTATGCATTTTTATAATGATTTATGTTTACAAATCAAGAAGTTTTTTTTTATTTATTCCCTGACAATAATTTTTTTTACAAAAACATGAGTTACTATTTAGTGTAATGTTGTCATTTTTATAGTTTATTGGTTTCAAATTTTTAATTTAATAATTGTTTTAGTACTATTTTATATTTTTTGGATGTATTATTGCATCGGGACTAGGAAAATAAGATAACATTTCAAAAATATATATATACATCCACAGTGTATGATACTCCTAGTTCTTAAATTGAAAAAAGATATATTCATTTTATTTGATGATATATATTACTTCAGGTAGTTTTGATATATCTATGTTGGCATTGATTATTTGAAACATATAATTTTTTTAAAATTATATTAAATATAATAACATGATAGAATATAAAACTAGTCATGATACATTGTGGTACCTGGATGTATATTATTTTGATTGTAATAGATTATTGGGATATATTTCACCTATCACATTTACATATATTATATAGTAATTTTTTACTTATTAAAAATGTTCTAGGTTTTTGTGACTAAATTGTTATTTTAGAAAATTTGACCATGACTCCATATTATGTGGACACCTATTGATTTTGATACAAATTCTTATACAAGGGATGATGTTTAGTTTTAAAACTAGTTGTTCTGGATAATTATCTCATAACATCTACAGTGGTTGACGCATAAGGGAAATTTCATCACACAGTTTTAATTAGTTTTATATTCAATGAGGAATAGTTTCCCAATCTATTGAAAACAATGATCTTTAATTCATCCCAGATATTATATCTTATTTTATAAAATTTGACCCCATTAGTATTCAATCAATTTGGTTGATGTCATCCATGTGGTGTTTTACCTAGTGGGGTCACTAGATTAACATTGAGTATCAATAGAAAATTTCAGGCCACCTGGACACTCCATGAGATGGTGGGGTTTCATAAACTATTCATTCAGAATTTTTGGAATGTCATGCATTATATTAGTGTAAAATTCCTCATAATGTAATTTTTATTTATGATGATTATGTTCCAAATTATATATTTCATAGGTAATGATGCCATTTCCTACTAACTATACATTTTATACAATGATAATTCAATATTCTCACCTCAATTTATGGATCACGGTTCTGAATGAAATATAGTTCGATATTGGACACCATCTTGTTATAAGATGACTTATCCATAACATTACATGGCACCAAATTTGTAGGTTACAATAAAATACTTGGTGATTGATATGGGTTTAGTGGGATATAATTTTATGGGTCCTCTCCTAAACTTAAATATGCTTCAAATAGATACATCCACTAGTATATATATGTAGGAATATGATTTTCAAATGATTTGTGGTAGAAAATGACATCAGGTATTCCATTGGATGAGGAATATTACGATTTAATGTTTGAAAAAGGTGGAATAATCACAAACCCAATTGTAAATCCATATATCAAATATCATCTGTACAATAAAACATGGATGTTTATATTATTAGTCTCAAACAAACAGTAGATGCGAGTTTATTATTATTCTATTAAAATATTTTCATCCCCCTATGGGAATAGAATGTGGTTTTAGTAGAAGAATAAAACCCATGATATGATGATGAATCCAACAAGTCAACAATATCAAATATTGAGACATCAATCTATGACATGTCTATTTTCAGCCAAATAGTTTTAAAAATATTTTATCAAGGGGACATGAATAAGTTTTATGAATTATTTTTATTAAATATAACTGATCTAGGTATTTTTGATACTGTTGTATCATCCTAACAACACTACCACACATAGGCTACCTATGATAGACTGTCAGTTGCCCTCATCTTTACATCCCTATATGCTCAAGGTTGGATACTAGCAATAAGGGTAAAATATCAATCATGAAGTGAAAATTTAATTTTTATAAATACATAACAACAATGGAAATAAATAAGACAAAACAAATGATATATACATAACAAAATAAAACTATAATAACATATGAACAGAACCTGAAAAATAGTATCAAAACTAAACAGTTGATATGTGATGCCATAGAGCTTGTCAAGTGTCAATGTAAAAAACCCGAAATAAAAAATACACCAGAGAATCCCATGAATGTCTCCATCCACATTATGTTTCCTCATACATGCTCCCACCATGATCATAAATCTAAAAAATATCATATTCCTTTCTATTTCCTAAAAATATGATTTTTTTTGTTACAAATCAAACATCCCAAGTAGGGAGTGAGTACAACATTGTAAACCACCACCAATGGCATCTAAAAAATACATTATAAAATATTTTATACATGACTATAAGTATAATATTCTGGTAATAATGTAAAAAATTTACATTTATTGTAAAATTATTTCTTTGAATGCATAATCCACCAGGTTCTAGTGAACACTGAAATCACAATACATAATTTTTTCCTTTCCAGTGTCTGAAACATTTGAAAATTTTTAATATTAACTAATAATGAAAAAAAATCGTTCATTTATAATTTCATTTAAATTTATTTTATATCTAATTGGAATCGATGACCTATACTGACATTTCTGGTATAGATTATCATGTATGGAACCACATGAGTATTTAGATCATCAATATGTTTCTCACGCCTCATTGGTATTTGCAACATTAGTTCATATCTGATATAATTTTCATGCATTGCAGGTTCCCTAGATCATCATGTGTATGACCTTGTGGGTATTTTGATCATTAGATGGTTTCCCACAAACATATACCAATCGATCACATAATAGTATTTGGAGAACTAGTTTATGCTCCAATTAGCATATCAATTAATATAATCTATCACATGGTATGACATTAATTATTTCTACCATTATATAATTATATTTAGCAATTTCATATTATCATCATTCCCTAAATAAATTAAATTATTTATTGACCACATCAATCAGTTTTCCAATAACAACAATTCTCTTTAATATGTAAATAATTAATTAATCATATTAAAAAAATAAAAAAATCAAAATATTTAATTTAACATTTAAATATGAAAATTAAGTCAATTATAATGTTCAATTAATTAATACAATGTTTAAATAATATGATTTAACACTAATAAATATATCATAATAAATTATTCCAATTAAAAAATCCCAATATCCAAAAATTAATTCACTAGTTAATTATTAAATTAAAAATCTCAAGATCACATAATTAATTCAAAAATTAATTATTCAATTATAATATCCAAATATGATAATCACATAATTAAATAAATTACAAAAATCATTATATCATATTCAATAAAATAAAGTTATAATAATCCAATAAAAATTATAAATTTGCATAAAAATAATAAAAACAAATAATTTGGGATTTTTATAATTGGTCACCTCAAAAAATTCATTAAAAACTGTCACCCAATATAAATCACCATTTGAAGCATAATGACCAATAAATAGATGTCGTACGAGATCTAAAAATGATTTCTAGATCAAAAATCAAATGAATCATTATCCTACAATCCCAGGTCAAGATCCAAAAGGCCAGTATATAGATCATATAAAAGTAGTTATAGCTAAAATAATTATAATATAACATATTTCCAAAATACGGGGATGGGATTGGAGAGGAATAAAAAGAAACATGTGATTATGGTCTCTTTTTAGGAGATGTGTATATTGTCATTCTATACATCCAATCACAAAAAATGAAATTCTGGATCCCTATGAATTCATACTAGAGTCTTCAAAAGAATGATAATTCTATTATGGTAATGATAGGGTCGATTTGTATTTAAAGGGATTGGAGGTTCTGGAAATTTAATACAAATTTTCTTTTCAATAAAAATATTGTGGATAGTTTACTAGGATGGGCCCAAATTTTCCCAAAATGGATCACCTAGATCGTTATCATTTTCAAAGGGTTTAAGGATTCTCCTAGGATGGAAGTAGGTTGGGAAAAAAACTTCTAGCCATTAAAACCCTATGAGGGGTTTCATGGTTTCCTATTCAAATGCACAAGAATGGTGAAAACATGAACCGATCATGAACTACCATTCATCTTTTGAATATTCTCAAATTTTCACCCAAACACTCATAAGATAAAGCCCATCGAAAATATAGAAAAAAACTCGAAAATTACTACAAATAATCCTTGTATTTTTCTACCAATGTAATGTATCTTATAATCTCCCCACCTTAAAAAATCTAATTCTTGAGTTTTACTCCAATGACTGTAAAAAATTATTATTAAACAACATCAGTCCAATGAGATATCTAAATACATATATTTGACATGTATCCTCAATATGGGAACCAATTTTCCACAATAAATTACCTATTAACAATTCCTTCCTAGTAACACTTTCTCACAAAAAATTGAATCATCCATCTGATGCCCCTAAATGTACCTGGCAATCAGAAGATCAACATCATAAACATCAATCACATGAGAAGTATTTGTTTGATACTATTTATGTTATGACAAATGAATTAATTAAAGTATATAATTGTAACTATGTTAAATATCCAATAATTATTCCAATAACCTGATACTCTTCACAACACCATGTAATCCAAGAAACATCACTTCCAACATGCCTTGTTAAGACATCATGTTGTGAACCAACTGAGGAAACACCTAATGGAATACGCTGTCTCCAATTAGATACTCTAGGTACCATAAAAAAATTTCATCCTAATAAAATATTCTACTATTACCCTTTTCTATCCAATATTTTATCAAATAAATCAACTCATATGTATTCTACTTGATAATCACTCCCAAAATTTTTGGCTCTCTTATCTCCATCCAGCATATAGGATAAATACATGGCCAATCAGAATGGCCCTCATGTAGAAAAATATATATATTCATAATAACAATTTTTTACGATAAATACTCTAATTTTTTTTTACTTTCCCACAATCCAATGAATTCTAGAACATTTAATGAAATCACAATCTCAGGAAACTAAAATGTACCCTCTAACTACCCATATATTCGCGGCTTCAATTTCATACTAAAAAATACATGAATACTAACATCATTCTTTATTACCATATATAAAATAAATTTAAATTGTGGTTCTCTATATGAAATGATATTCAGTGGAACTAGATGAATATTGAATATATCTTGATCATATGATAATCCAAAATTATCAACTAAAAAAATTTCTCATGTAGGAATTGAAATTTTCTGACTTCGTGGGTTGGGCCAAAAAAACCCAAATATCATCATTCTTCCTATTAAATATCAAGGGACACAATAAATTTCCATAGTTATATTGTCCTACATCCTCTTTTGAAGTGATATTATAATAGTAATGAACTACATCATTGATTCCCATCTTTCACCTATTTATAGGTGTTGCATTGTGTCTTAAACAATAATATATATTTTTTCATGTTGGGAATCAAACCTATCATCATAGGTAATTATAAAATTTTGTCATGCATGGAGGAACCATAGACTTTGATCCATAAAAATAATGAATCAACTCCCCCGTCATGTTTATCGGAACAAAATACAGATTTATAAAATATATTATATAACATTATCTACAGTTTAATCGAAATATGAATCCCAACATCAAGAAATTTCATCGAGGAAAAAAATTATGTATCCTCATACATCATATCTCCTATCCATCCAAATAGGGTATAATCTTCTTAAAATGATTTAAGATTTATATCTTTTAGAGACTTCTAAGGCCCAATATGCATCTCATCTAGTGAGGTCATAATTTTCTAATCCTCAATAGTCTCATAAAAAAACATGAGTCTAATTCTTCCATCATAAAGCATTATAATTGTTGATTCCCTTTCCTTTAATTTATACAAGATCAAAATATATCATTCAAATATCCAACCCCACTCTAGAGCTATAGATATTAATCTCACATTGAGAATATATTAATCAATTTCATTTTATAGGCATACATAAAAACATTCTTTCCTAAATTATAATGTCACCAACAAATCAAATCATACACTACATGTTCAAAATCAATGTTCACTGTAGAAATACAAATTTCATGTGGACATAACTTCTGAGACCCCTAGAGCACATTTTGATCACATTTTATGGACACTACTACATGTATGTGACCATAAGTTTCAATAAAAAATTGTATATTACGTCCATGTATCATGATGGATCATGGTCGGTTCTGTGTTCAAGAGTTTATTTATTTCATATAACGTGTTATATAATGATTCTTATTATATAACACTCTCCTCTTCATGTTTAAAAATTGGTGTTATGCTGACAAATAGTAAAATTCATTATTTAACCCATAATAATATCAAATTTATCTAAAAAATTATATGAATATCAAAAATAAATCATTAGGCCACTCCCAAAGAAAAAAATATATAATCCTTATCAAGGTCTATTGATTCACTTTACTCTATGATGATGTTTAACAAGAAGTGTAACCAATCAATCTAAAATTGAAACATATATAGGATGTTGTATAGTTTATTATATCATTGAATAATCATAATTATATTGATATTTTTGTAATTATCATCTCGAGTATTGGATTACCCAAGGTTATAATCAATAAATGCAGATGAAAACAAATCTTGGTTGGGATGGATGATTTGGTCCATCTATTCCATAATCACATATGGATAATTATTCAAAACCAAAAATCATAATTCTGAACACATAATGGAGATACAATATTTTAATTTAATTCCCCAGTATATCATAAGGTTGCACTCTAACATAATGATAACATGGTATCATGTTGTTGTTTTAGAATAAAAACACCATTCTCATCTTGTCAAATAGATCGTTGATATGCACTATAGAATAACAATTCTTCACAATCATCTAGATGATCATTTGTTAATTGACACAATATATTATTGTAGAATCACAATTGTATTCATATAAAAAATATAACCCCATCTGGTATGGTGTGTAATATCATACTACCGCACTATGTTCCCCCTCGTATCATCATAACTACATGTCTATAATGACTTTTCATAGAAATTTTTTATATGTTACATATTTTCACTATCTCAAAAATCCACTGGTAGTCATGGAAACTTTTTATTAGTTTATCATGGCCTACCACAATACTAATATATCTCTCGAGCAATATCCTTAGCAATTGATCCATGTTCGTAGATTCTCTATTACACAACGCTCAATCTAAAATTAGTGTAGTGAATAATATTTATATGAGAATTAATAACTCTTCAAAACCAAAATCGAACCTCATGTAATACACATGAATCTTTTCTAGGTTCTCCTTAGATATGATATTATAATAAAATCATTCAGAGAAAAAAAATTACTGAAGATATTCAGATGGGACATAATTTCACATTTTATCCCATCCTAAAACCTATTTATCATATTATTTTCATCTCCCCCCATTTTTAAACAAATAATTGGAAATTTATAAAGCATGCAGAATATTCCATCATTGAAATAGTCACTTCATATTACCTAAGTAACTCAACTTCTCCCTCCATTCTCAATTAATCTGGGAAAAAGTGATGAAGATAATCTCCCAGTTATCATTTCACTATATAAACTCCATAAATCCATATCGACTCTGGATTTCCCATAGAAATGTTTCTTGATCAAAAAACATGATTGAAAAACAAATTATGTAATCAATATGGGTCATCAAATTTTCATGTCTACTCTGGGAATACACAATCCTGAACTCATTAGCATCAAGTCCACACTCGATGGTAAATATCTAGGAGTGATGGAACTGGAATTCTCAAGTGATTCTGGACATAATATTTATAATCCACCTAGGTTCTGTATAAATGAATTTTATAAGCACAAAAATTTTATCATATAACTAATCTCTGACATTATCAACTTGTACTTCCATTGCCACAAGTTCCACTAATATAGGAGAATTTCCATCAATGTCCACTTATCATCCCCTCATTAAGAATAATTGTGGAGGAATATCTCTAATATTCTGAACATATGTCTTAAGAAACATTCCATATGACTAACTCACAACTTGGTATTCACATAAATCCATAACAAGTAATTTACCCCAAAGCCATGTTACACGAACAAAATTGAGTTTCTATTTATTCCCAAAACCATAAAATATCTAGTTCAAGGATAATAATGTGAAAATATATTCCTTTTCTATTATCCCAGGAGAAAAACATTTATTCACATAATTAATAATTTTCAAATTTTAATTTTTATTTTAGAAACCTATTTATTTGAATTAGAGACAAAATTAATAGAATTTCATGTTCATCAATATTCCCAAAAAACAATTTTCATGTACATGTCTAAATTAATGCATGTAACTAAATAATCTTGATAGATTAAATGTTTTATCCATAATAAATAGACATTCTACAAAGTAAAATTATTTTAATATAATATAATCTTGAAAACAATATTCAATTTAGGAAAATATGTATCATCCATGGGGAAATATAATATTACTAAAACAAAAAAGTTATTAATAATCATCCAACAATGGTTACTTTCCCCCCAGTATATGGGGTAGAAACTCGCATTAATGAAATCATAAATAAGGCTACACATTTCCTAGTATATTTTATACTTTTCTTAAATAAAAATATAAAATAAATTATATGATTTCTTCCTCTAATATAACTTATTTATGTTCTCACCCTAGTTCCACACAGCGGTTTCCTGAGCTACACCACTATGTTACTTCTTGTGCACCTCCCTGTATTTCTGAGGATGACAACATGTAGCATGGTTCTAATGTCGGCCAGGAAGGGATTATGGATTCTTTATAACAAAAATAAAACATAGTAAATAACTAATAAATACCTTATTACATAACATTAACTAGAATACAACCTCTACAACAACATTAATAAAGTAGTAAATAAAATATCAATTCTAATTAGTAGATATCATATGAAAATGATCATGTTATGGAAAAGTATGAAAACCCCATAAAACAAATAAACACATAGAAAATTCCCAAGAAGTTCCCAAACTATGTCAAGATCCCTCATGCATTATATAACCTGAATCAACCATATAACAGTTGGATGTTCCCCTTATCATGTCATTAAAACATGAACCCAATTTGGGTACAGATTAAAAATCCTGAGTATGTTGAGTGTACAACTAAGACGTCCACCACCAATGGAATTGAAAAAATATATTGAAATTTAGCTTATGCGGCTGTATGACTAGTAAAATATATGAAATATGTTCAACAATATAAATTTATACAATTCTATTTTATTTTATCTTATAAACCACATTGTTCCCAGTTACACTAGAAACAGAAAAACCTATTTCATCTATGCATGAATCTGAACCATATCACACATTTAATTCAACATTAATTATAAAATACAGTATTTCATTACCCATTTTATTTAAATTTATATTATAAATTATTTGAAATATAGTCTAATACAAACATTTTGATCATAGATCATCATTTTTAAAACCCGATGAGTGTTTTGAGAATCATTTTATGCCTCACACATCTTGGTTATTTGGACCATGAACCCTTATACAATAAATTTTTCATTAATTACATGTGTCATATAGTGTCATGGATAAAACCTCATAATTATTTAGATCTTCTGTCTATGTCTTAATATCATATATCAATGATATCATATATTGTTTTTTAGAGTATAAATGTCTGTCAAACAATCATATATCAATCAATCACATATATCACATGTACAACAATATCAAATTATTTAAATAATAAAATTTAATTATTCTAATTTAATCAAGAAATATTCATATATATCATCAATTAAATTAAAAGATAAATTAATCACATAAATCCTTTTATGAATCACATAACCACCCTTAAATTATTCAAAAATATATTCATTAAATTTCATATTCACTATATCCCTAGAAATTGTTCAACAATTTGTTATTTAAATTTAATTAATTTTAAAGTTTCATTAATTAATCCCCAAATTAATTAATCCAATTTCATAAACTATAAAATTTGATTATTATTTCCATGGTTTATTATAATAAATAATCATTTGAAATAATAATTAATTATTCTAGTCCCTATCACAATATTTGAGATTCTATATTATAATAATTAGTTAATTTACCAAATTAATTAAATCATTTTTATGAAACTAAATTGTTAATCATGAAATATAAATTATACAACTACATTATTTTTATTGAAATCTAGAAATTGTGATTTTAATAATATCGAACCGACCACATCTTGTTTGATAAATTAACACACAATAGAATTTATTAATTGAAGTGGAATAATCAGGAATTCTATGATGAACGTTATCCAAATATAAAACCTTTATCTAAAATCAAAAAAAAATAATGGTCCAAAAGTCATTATTCAAGATTTAGCATGTATCAATCAAGAACCTAAACAACTAGAACAAGATAACAAAATCAAAGTGTAGCATCCTTAAAAAATTGGAGGGAGAGACTATAAGGGAAAATGAAACCACACAAGAATAATACCTATTAGTGGGAGGGGTGAGGATCTTCCATATAGACATTGGATAAATAAAACAATTATTTGGGAGCCCTATAAATTGCTTTTATTTCCTCTATTAATACAATAATTATGATATAGATGAGATGGGGACAAATTGTGGGTAAAATTATGTGTTAATTTATTTAAAAACAAATTTCCCGGTTAATTAATGTCTCAAGAACGGTTTATTAGGAAGGGAGCATGTTTTTCCAATATGTGCACCTAAATGGTGCACCACATTTAGGTGATTTGCATTGATTATCCTAATATGATGAATTTTAAGAAAAACATAGAATGATATGAGAAATACTTCTACGAGGGGGGTTATGCTATATTATTGGCCATGATGCATGGATTTC
Source organism: Viscum album (assembly GCA_963277665.1). Classification (NCBI taxonomy): domain Eukaryota; kingdom Viridiplantae; phylum Streptophyta; class Magnoliopsida; order Santalales; family Viscaceae; genus Viscum; species Viscum album. The sequence goes on along the minus strand of OY728152.1, from coordinate 1,317,081,896 downwards.
GAAAATCATTCACCAAAATTGAACTAACCATATTAATTAAAATTTTATCAAATTCTCACCAAACAAACAAAAATAGAAACTCAAATAAAATATATTCAATACAGAGAAAAATAATTCTATTAAACCATCATGTTAAATCACATGAAATTTTTGGGATATTACAACTATTGTTTTACTTTCATTTTTATCAACAAATATTATTGATTTACATTACTACATGTCAAACAATATTATGAGTCATTACCTCTTTATATACACATGTGGAAGAATGTATCTCATCATAAGACTTGTCTACGGTTTCCCATAGTAGTTCAAAGATATTTATATCTATGTTATTTCATGATCATATAGATTACTAGATAAGATGTGATCTTTTAATGTTATTTATTAACTAAATTTAGAGATCACATTGACAACAACATAATTAGGGTATTGTATAATATTTATAAGGTACCATAAATATGTAATATTAGAGATATTATATAACTAGTATAGGAAATAGTTCATGCGACATAGATGTGATGATAATATACATTTTGTCATATGTTGGAACCATATCCTAAATTTTTTTTAGAATAATAATACATCTTTTTGAATGAAATATAAATATAAAATTATTTTGAATTCATTCAATTATTATTTAATATATCTACTATCTAATTACATTAATGATATCAAGGTTTATCCCAGGGATCTTGAGTTAAAAGGATTTAGAAAATTGACCACATCTCATTGGGTTTCCAAGTAATGATTACAATGGACAGGGATGGTATACATAGGATATTTATTTACTATATGATGTTAGAGAAGTTTCCCATGATGAATTTTAAAACATTTTCCATGGATAATAATATTTTTTACATTTTTATTGAAGGATATGTGTTATACACTATTATTTAACAATTTGGATACCATCAGATTTGAGTCAGAGAGTATGATATGTTTTATAAAGATGTGGTAGAAGAAGTTTGGGTGGGTTGACAAAAATAATGATTTTATGGATTCGTTTTATCATATAACCACTTTAAAAGTACATGAAAAATATTTTCCATTAAATTATTCATATGAATATTCACTTAGTAAAAAACTAATAACAAGAGGAAATGTTTTGTTAAATATTTAAAAATAGTTTATTTATGATCAGAATAAGAATTTACCCATGTTATGATCATTCTCTAATGAATATATTGATAGATTATAAATGAAAAATTAAGATTACCTTCATCAATCATGTATGATCAATTTGTATAGCCCTTCTATCATTGATACCAATAATCTCATTTCACCTCTAAATTATGTTGATTTTTAACTTGGTATTAATATTTTCCGTTGATTGTAATTAGTTTTTTCTTTAACATAATCAGGCTACATTATTATTAATGAATTTCTTCTATTTTTTTAGAATAAAATAAAAGGATTTATAGTAATAGTGGTTTGGTGATGAAATTGATTCTCTATTATAACTATTTTTGTTAAACATACTCAACATATAATGAAATCCATCAATATAAAAAGAGGGTTTTATTAAAATATTATTTAATTTCATAGGGTCCCATATATAATAAAACAATTCATAAAAATATAATGGTATTATATCATAATAAAATTATTATTATTTTATAGGGTTCGGTAACTGGGATATTGAAAAATATTATATTTACATTCAAAGAAATTAAAATTCATATTTATACAACGTAATGTTCTACACTAACCAATTAACATCTATTAAATAATAAAGTTATTATTTAATTAAATAAATATGTCAATAATAAATATTTTTTTAAATAAAATAATAATAATGTTATTCTCTAGTCCTTTTAATAAAATATCCACAATTAATATAATTCACATTGAATTTTAACATTATAAATTATTACAATTACTATGGACCCTCTTTGATTCATTATCATGATATTTAGGAGGGATATCAAAATTTTCATTATTACGTTAGAGAAATGTGTCAAATAACCTAATATAATGAACAAAATTGTGAAAAAACAATAACCACAAATGAAATGTTTATAGTTAATTTAATATTTTTTTCACAACTTCTCATCATTAATGTTAAAAATATTTTTGTCAACCTATATAACCCTTGTTCCTTTTTTTACCCTAAAAATTAATATTTTCATTTTTAATTTTCCCTAATAATTAATAGGATGACTATATTGTAGTAAATGTTTTTATATATAAACTTATAGAATTATGGATGTGAATAATCCATCCATGAAATATCCCTTGGCAATATTTCAGCCCTGAACTAATATCCTATCATGCATGTTGTGAACATGTGTTATCCAATTTTTTTTTTTGAAATTCCTTTAAATTGAAATATTTAATGAATTAATGATAGTATTAATTTATTTGATCCATTAAATAACATTAACTAAAATAATATTTGATTAAAAATAAATAATAGGAATTGATATTGGTCTATTTTCTTCATAATAGGTCCTCATAGAGAATATGAAATCTGAATATCTTTTCAAAACATTAGGGTTCTTAATATATTGTGTAACTGATAGATACTATACAATTTGATAGTAAAAATATAAAAATATTGATTTTATTTATATTAGAAAAATAATATATATAAATCATAAATTTTTTAAGGTTTCAAATGGTCATATATAATTTTAATTTATGTAATATATGATGTCTCTAGAACACCCACTCTGAAAAACTCTCTCTTTAAATATATCAAAAATAAAATAATAATTAATCATATAGATCACACATTAGGATAATATTTCTTAAAATTTGAGGATTTAATAGATGGGTCTTCAATGGTTTATTCTATGTGAATTAAGATCACTCCAACATCACTTGTATGTGAAAAATCCAAAAATAGATTATACTTCTAAAGTATACGATTCTTTCCTTAATATCCACCAGTATCATTTTGTGGGATCCCACAAAGAGGTATTATAATTATATAGTGTTATAATATCATTAATTATAGGTACCATGTTGTGATATTAAAATAGGTTTCATATAAAGAAGTATATTTAGATACCTTATATACTCAAATATATTAATTGTATACTATGTAAACAGATATCAAGACTGACATTGATATCTTAGAACACAACAATCCCCTATTTTTTGAGATAATTAATCCCATATTAAATTTCAAAATATCAAGATATTTTTAGAATCTATGATCGTTATATAATATGAAGACTACTTCCGCTACTACGAAATATACTAGGAACACATCCATTATATTCCCTAGATACATAAGGATGGTATGGGCTACAATCCGATGTAGGTCGTCTGATTAATCTGAACATCTACATAACACAATATAATAATATGATACATATATCCATGAACACTTTTCAAAAAAATTGAATGACTCATTAGCTTATGGGAATGTAATCTATTAGAACTTTTATTGTATCCATTAATCGAGAGGACACATTTTTACATAATGTATAATGTTATTTGACATTAGAAAAACTCCTACAAGATTGTTTTATATTTAATATCCTTAGTATCATGAAATTATATGTACCTTAAATTAGTTAGAGAAGTAAATTTGATCTATCATGGTGGATCTTGATTATAATAATATATGTTTTCAAAAATAATAATTTCATTGAGATGAATCTATTCAACTATGATTTAAGAGAAAATGTTTCTATTATATTGATTTTAATTAGTTATATATATGTAACATATTTTATTACGAAAATTTCCACAGAATATAAAAACTAAATATAAACACAATGATTTCTATTTTAATTTAAATAAACCTCAATTTAGAATTCATCATATGAAAAGTTTAATGACCCTGAATATTTCATCAGACTATAAATAAATCATTTCAATTTAAAAAAAAATCATTATTTTGAGACAAAAAACCTTCAGGTTTTTCATAAATAATTTTTCTTGATGTTTACAATGATGGAAGCGTATTTTTAGATCCATTTTAAAATTATTATATAATGGAAAGACCCATGGGTACTTCAAATTTGGCAGACATCAATAGTAATGATTTAGAAAAGGTTTCCCCATTAGAATTTCATTATTTCTCTTTAAAATCATATGAAGCTAGTGTATAAATATAATTACATAATTTTATATCCATTGCAATTTTCTTCATGAATAACCATTTTCCTAACATGTCCTTTACATCTAATGGAGTATGTATGAAAAATCATTAATTTTTTGGGGTCATTGAATCCATTTCATATAACATGCATTCATTACACTAAAAAAAATATAATACAGATACTGCATGATTATAGTTTAGAATATATTTATTTTAATCTAATAATGAGTCACTATCCACATTTTCGATTATTACATAATTTTTTGGTTCTATATACTTTCATACAATCTTATATATTAAATTTATTCACCAGAACATATTTTTACCTGATTTGTTTTGTGGAATCTGTTCCAATGCCTTACCTTTTAAACCATAAGATGTAAATTTATCATAAACAATATCAATCCTATAATCCATTTTTTATATTTTCTCCCCACACAAATATATAGTATCATTACTATTTAATGTTTGTCTAACCAATTGTATAAGTAATGTTTTAGTGTTTCCATTACGCACCATATAGTGGTACACTTATTGTATCAAGGTGCATGTTTGTTATCATAGGGGACTTAACGTAATCTTAAAAGAACAAAATATATATGTAAAAAGTAGGGTATTCCTTCTATTACATGGTTTATATGATATAATGTAAGTTAAATTAGTTGAAACAAGGTTTAGTATTTGTTCATTATTTATAATTAATATCAATAAATGGATAATGGAATGTTATCATGAATCATAATTAAATGACCATATATATAAAATGAGTGGTCACCCCTTTTACATATTTAATTATATTGATGTGTATAAGGATGATATTGTTTAGATATAATCATAAAAACCAATAAATAATGAATGAAGTCCTAATTATTATAATATCATTGATGATTAGATATCGGTTTCTTAATATTCATGAGCGTGTAGTTCACACATAAATTCTTCGAATAATTGAATATATCTGAGGAATTAATCTCATAATTCACAATGGAAAAATATCCATATTTATACAATGAAATATTAATTTCCATAATTTTTTACTTACTCCAATTTATTCCTTGGGAAATGTTCTACAGTCATCAGTATAAACATGTTGTGGGTGCATAATGGCATTTACACAATTTCCTCAAAATGTGGATTTTTTCAATATATTTGTAATCATTCAACACATAAACTATTTTATTCTGATAAAAAATAATCAATTTATTTATATATTTAATTATTTCATATATTTATATATATTACCTATAAAATTTACTTTTTGGTGATACAAATGTTGAGGGTGGAATGATTGATGTGAAAATATTTTTTTCCAACTACAATGAAATGGTAACCCAATAAAAAAAAATTTATTAAAAAATGTTACATAAAATTAAAAATATATATCTTAATAAATAATGATAAATACATGAGTAAACAGGAAAAATGCCATCTATATTGTATCGATGAAATAAAATAATTCAATTGAGTATAGATAGAAATTATAATTATTAAGTGATAATGCACATTGAAAATGTTAGGGAATAGACTATGATATTATTATTATTAAATAGTTTTTCAATGTTGGATACTCATAAGCCTACCACCCATTGATAAATATTTTACAATGTACCAAGCCCCAAAATTTTAATATATATGTTTATGCGGGGTAAATATATTGATTGAAATAAAAAATGTTTATGTGGATTAATTGGACTCAATGAAAACCCACAGGATGCTTCCCCATTATTTACTTCATGGTTGTCGGTTCTTCTATTGTGTACCGACATGAAAACTGTGAAACATATATTACTATTCTCACATGCCTTCACCATGATATTTCACATCATATATGTTGGTTTTGAATTTTTTTTAATATAAATGTTATCAATGACTTCTTCTTTAATTAATATAATATTTGAGTGTTTTTAATGAATCTTCACCCTAAATAATTGGTAATAAATAGTGAAATGATTATTGGGATACATCTAAATTTTTTCTTGTTTAAATTGAAAAAATAAATGAATATGTTCTAAAGGATTGATGAAAGAATGAGATTAGTGAAATGTTCATTAGTATTTTTATAGCCTCTAACATCATTAAAAGAAATTCCTCCAATGGTAAGGGTTTTTTGAGGCGTAAATCTTACACAATCATTACCATAATCAAAATGAGTTAGATATAAGTTCTAAAATTTTCCTTTCTTTCTATATCAGGGAAGATACAATATTTATTTTCAATCAATCTTTATGAATAAATATTTTTTAGACATCATGAATTCAAATGACGTTTAAAAAATAATAAAACATTCAATTTCAACCATTACATTTGTAGAGAACAAAATCTTGACGTACATGGACATTTCATTAATTTTTCCGAATACTTAATATATAACTAAAAAACCAACACTCAAGGATCGTAATAGTTTACTATATTTGGAAACTCGGAACCAAATCTTGTAATCATTTTGAATGATCTTCAACATTTCCCATAAAGATCTTCCCCTTTTGTTTTCATAACTAAATTTTTTCATTATATCCTAGGTAAAAGAAAACATATAAAGGGTGAGCTCAAATGCTCAGAAAGGATAAGCAGGGAGAGAATAAATTAAACAATATACATTTGGACATAAAAACATGAACATAATGTTTAAATATCAAAATCATGAGCAATGACATAAAACATAGTAGTACATAAGGCATAGATACATCAATCATGATAAAATAGCATGGGATTAAATCATGTAATTGTGGAAACCATTATAAAAATGATATGATTTCCATAGTATCTGAGGCATTGCTGTCGAGACCATCTTAGTGGACAAAGTCTCTTTCTGAATCCAGTTCACTCATTGTTTCAGTCTTGTAACAATGAACTGGATTAAATTGTTGTTCATGCCATGTCTATCTCCTGAGATAAAAATCATTACCCAATGCATTGAAAGGATATATATGTCCCACCGATTTCATAATGAAATCATTCTTACTTGTTCCACAAAATAAACAAAAATCGTTAATCATATCCCAAAGAATAATTTAAGATTCATAAAAATCATCCCATCATAACAGAATCCAGACAAAAAAAAAGATATCATTTCCTCATAAGGAAATTAAAACCATTTAAATCATAGAGAAATTATACTTGAAACATAAACATATGAAATAATTCCATCTTATATGGAAAATGGTTTTGAAAAAAACACTTGAAATGATTTCTTGATGAAAATATCATTTCTTCTTCTAAATCATTTTCTTTTCACAAAATGCCATGAAATTTTAAAAGAAAAGTATTTTTTAAAAAAAGTAAATAAATATTGTAGAGTATGATTCATTAAAAAAAGGCGTTATGAAACTGTAAAAATCTGTTCATGCCATATAAGATAAGAAAAACATTCTTCTTGTACTTTTGCTAGAAACGATAAAAAGTACCTCGTATGGTAAACAAGAGAAATATTCCTTACAGACGATGTGGTAAAAGTAAAAAAAACTGAAAATGACTTTAAACATACATGGAAGAAAAGTAAATATTTTATGGAAACATTTTTAGAACAGATGGACACAAATAGTAAACATAACACCAGTAAATACTTATGAATAAACAATCTCAGATAAGAATGAGATAGGAATAATTATCCCTTACATTATGTCTGATATGCTTAGTACATTTCCGATCATCTTTTATAATGATTTAAATAATTTCATTTACTTATTACAGAATAATATTCATTGCTATGATCTCATATATTGATCACTTATGACTTTATATTACCCATTCTTCGGTAAATTCCAAGTTAAAGCAATGTTTTGGGTAAAATCGTTTTATTTATCGTACATGTTTGGACTTGTTTTTCTTGATATTATTATTAATTACATAATGATTTACTTACTTAAGAATGTAAATCATTACTTTTATATCATATATATTCAGTATATACATATATATAATAGAACAATAAATGGAAAGAAATACACAATTCCTGGAGACGGTAGTTCGTACGTACGCATGAACGGTGTTTTTCATTTCCTTATTGAATTGAATGAAATTAAGTAGATGAAATAAATAAATAAATATATATACATAATTATATTAGAATTATTATTTCATATATTTAATTATTACATATTATATATACTTTATTCTCATTCTTGAATTGTTAACATGGAAAATGAATTTTGTCGTGTCGTGAAGACAGTAATCCGTACGTACGAACGAGCGAAGATATCAGTCCCATATTTGTTCAATGTATTTGGTGTGAATGATATAATATAATAGAATCGGTATTATGTTATAATAATCATATATAGTTATTCTTTACACCATTATACTCATTCAAGTAAGGTGGTGGTGAAAAACTGATTACACCACGACGTTGCGACGATATTCCGTATGTACGCACACACGGTGATTTCATTTTCCTTAGGATGGATAGAAGGTGAAATAGGTTTGATTAATATATATAATAAAATATCAGTATATTATTAATACATATGTTATTAATTTATAATTAAACAACAAAATAATAGGAAGTAGAAGAAGAAAGAAACTTGAAAGAGTCGGTAGAAGAGATTTCCACTTCCTCGACGCACCTCCTAAAATCTTCTTCTTAATGCACTAGAGATGGTCTTTTGAGAAGGCCAGAACCACTATTATGTTACTAGAGATGTTGAGAGGAGAAATTGGCAGAGGTTGGCCGAGCTTCAATGCTGAAAAGGGTGTGAAGAGAACAGGGAAGGGGTGCCCTTTTCTATTAGGGAGGAGAGGGGTACCTTAAGAAAAAAATAAAATATTATTTTATAAGGAAGTTATATTCGGTTTATGATAGCCCCAAATTGTTTTATTTAGATGATAAAGTGGTTATGGGTAGAAATACTTTCAGCAAATAGTTTTTAGTCAATTATAGTTTACTATTTTATCCTTATCATTTAGATTTAACTATAAGTTAATGTATTTAACTTATACCGTGTCCTCTTGGTTTCTTACACTATATGGTTAATAAACATACTATAATAAACCAAAAGAACCCCAAGTGGTTCATTATTAATATATATATCTTTATTTATGTCATTTTACAGAACCATAGATTTTTATGAATAAAATAATATTTGTTTTAAAAAATAGTTTATATCAATTTTGACAATTTTTGGTAATTGATTTTTGTGAAAATCATAACAACATGATTATTTCTAAAAAAGATTAATAAATCAATACTAACATGTCATATAAACCTATAAAATTAGTGGAATTTATAAAAAGTATCAAATTACATTTATTTGGGTATTTATATCATCAATTATGTTAATATTTCATTAATAAGGTAATTACTGCATCATCATCATGTCATAAATAAATTAAAGAATATAATGTCTAAAAATTATAAATAAAATAATATTATGTAGGAAATATTTTTATCTTTCTAATGTATATTTATATTAGAATTTATCTTATTTATAAACCAATATTTAAAATGTTTTTGTTATTAAACATGGATTTTAACTATTCCGACTCTTCTTTAAATAAAATAATAATAAGTGTTAATCTAAACCAAGTGGACTTAAAGGGTAATACTTTATTCCTAAGGATGTTTTTGGTCGAATTACACTTACATAATAGAATTAGGAGATGTGTTTGGGTAATAATAATATCATTTTTACACTTAATTACCCTATTTGCTTTTAACTGTGGTAAATAAAAGTAAAAAGTTATTATTCACCAAAAAGTATTTTTAACATATTAAACCACATTTTAATCCATGATATTAACCAAGTCTATCGTATTTTCGAAATTCCATTCACAGAAGCGGTAAAATTATGTTTTATGTACATTTTCAAATTCTCCTAGGAGGTGGGTGAAAGACGGTGAAAAGTTCAATAAAATTTGAATATATCTAAAATCATTATAAAATGATTCAAATTAATTACATTGAAATTATATATGTATTATGTATCAATTTTGACCTAATAAAATTTAAAGAAAATAAATAATTATTTAAATAAAAAGTCTTTTTTTAAATAGTATCCTACTGTTTTCATTATTCATCAAAAATTGAATGTTTTCAAAAAAATAACAAAAATTCACCCTAGGCTAATTTTGATATTCCAAGTCGAAAAATAAAGTCCATTTTAAATGATAAATTTAATAAAATTTCAAAAAGTGTTTATTACTATTCATAACGACTAGTTTATATAATATTTTAATAACATATCATTGTTTATTGAATCTCGATAATGCATACAACCCACGCTATCGTGGAAGGTCGTGATTACATGTAAAGCAAGCCCAGTCAGGGTTGCATATAGTGAAAGACTCTTTTTTTGTTGCGTATAAATGAATCCAACCATATTTAATTTATTCATTGAATATATATATATATATACACTCAATGTTTCATAGAATGACTACTATAAAACGAACCAGAAATTGTGTGTAACACGAACCAAGAATAGTATTGCATATACTGCAAGCTAACACAATGTTCTGTATAGCGCAAGATAATCTTGGTGTAGCATACAATAAAAGATATGAATGAAATTAAAAAAATATACCTCATAAAATTTCGGGGTGTAACATTCTACCCCATAAAAATGATTTTCGCCCCCAAAATTTGTCAGGGATATAAATGGTTTACTACTAGAAAGTTTCTTTAATTAAAACCCACATCGTAAAAAGAAATTCAAAAACATATCATTAAAAACTAAAGTATGAAATGTAACAGTTACCCAAATTAACTAATCACTGGGTTTCCACATAAGAGAACATAGGTAAAAATATGCATATAGAAGAGAAATCTAACCAACAATTTCGGATGGAGACTAGTAGAGAACATGGCTATGTAAAATCCAACCATAAAAAATCCATAAATTATTTATGATCTAAGGTACCATCTGATTCATCAGATATATGGGCACTAGGACATCATTTTTTGTTTTCAAGATCATTTCTCTAAAGCTGAAAAATTTTAATTATAAGAAATACTTATTTTATTTCTGTATAATCTCACCGTTGTTCGTGCCTTGAACAATTTTCACTTCATCCTCTAAAGAAATGAAGTTGAGTTTTTTAATTCTAGAAGTGTTAATAAATCATGTCATAGAATTATGGGTCATTCCATTTGTCTCAAAACAAATGATAGAAAATGTTATCAAATATACATAAGTACATCTATTTTGAGGTTAATCATATATGATTCCAAAAATTGACTTATACTTCATCTATCATACCGCTTAATAAAATAAAACTCGTTTCTAATAACCAGGGTATTTTAGTAGGCCATTGGATGGCGATAAAGGCCTCTCATACTTCAGTTGTGGGTTCTATTCCTACAGCCTTGTCCGACATGACAGGTTTTCGCTCATCCAGCTGGTTGTCCCTTTTTCTAAAACTACATTATAATAACATTCCTGCAAAAAAATATGAAAAAATTTATATCATTATACAATATTATCTTATGTATAACATGATTCATTCCAATCTGCAGGCTTATCTAAAATACTTCATTCCAAGCACATATTTTAAAGAAAACGGTTATTCGAAAGGTCAAATAACAAACAAGTGAATACCATCATTTGTCCCTCATATATCTTAAGATATATCTTCTTGATCACATTCCAAATATGCGAATACCTTAATCTTTTATTCTCTTGAAACATGAATTACCATAGAGCCATAGTGAAAACATGAATGCTGTCAAAAGGTAACTCTTTCCACAAACCAATATCTCAATATTTATATATACTCAAACAATTATATCACTTTTTCCTTATATCAGTCATGATCTCATTAATACTATCAAACACATTATTTTCTTTGTATCCCTTCATTATGTGAATATCATCTTCTACAAAAAATATTTGAATTACTTTTCATGGTTACCAATACTATATAATTATTGAAAACCATAATAAAATAGTTCATAGATATTCCAATATTCCACAGTACTATAAATCAGATTCCACAACAATATTTTAGAATCACGTTACATAAACACATAATCATTCCACTACATCGTTGTCATACTCAACATCACCAGTAGTGATCACATGTGACTTTATTTTTTCCTTTTCCTTAAGAGGTTGCTCACATCGATAATCATTAACCCTTGGATTAGGGAATTGATTAGAAAAGTGATCCATTTCTATGCACTTGAATCATTTATGTATTGGTGGAGTATTATCTGTAGTCATTAATTTATACACGTCAATAGAAACCATTTTCTCATTAATTCGTCACTCAGTTGCTCTGTGACCTTCTTTTCCACACTTGAAACATTTTCTAGTACCTTCTAGACAATCTTCACCATGCTTCTTTCCAGACATTAAGCAAAATGAAACCTTCACCTTCTTTTCAACATTATTCTTTGATTTTTCTTGAACTCCATATTTCATTTCTTGTCAAAACCATGATATGGATATGTTACACCAACATCCAGTTCTACCTTGATAGCAAAAATCACAATTTATTCATAGCTACTAAATTCTCTTATAACTAATGCCCTTCGAAGACTTGGTTTTAAGCCACTGAAGAATTGATCAACTTTACTTTTAGGATGAATGATAAATCCAGATGCATACCCTGAAAGTCTTGTAATATTCACTTCGTATATACCAACATATTCATCATCATCTTGCATAGGATCAAGGAACTCCTTTTCCATCTTTGTTCGAACAATACTAGGGAATTATATACTGAAAAACATGTTCTTGACTTGTCCCATTCCATGGATAAAATTTCATCTTTGGGCCTTGTATTCTTAATTCGAGTCCACCACTGATCTGCTTCACCTTTTAAATGGTAAAAAGCAAAAATTAATTTTTCATGTTCCAAATAGAGAAGTATATAAAATATCGTTTCAAGGGTACTGATCCATTGTTCAACAACAAGTGGATCAGAAGTCCCACAGAAAGAAGGTGTATGTTTCCTCATGAAGGACTTAATAGAATATTGTTCCCTTATCTTCTCATTTGGAAGTCCAAAATGATTCATAGCTTGTGTAAGTATTGAAATAAGATTTTTTCACTCCATCTCCCATGAAAATGGTTTGTTCAAGAGGACAATCACTGCATTTTCCATTACAATGATCAACACGGTTCCTTGAGGTTCCAGCCATCATCTAAAACCCAAAAAGAATAGTGTGAGAGGAAAAAATAATTATAGCGAAAACAACATAATAAAGGGGGAGTACCTTCAATATCTATCATATTAGGTTTAATTATAGGATCGTTACCGTAATTTTAGGACTGTAACCTATACATATACTTAACTTTAGGGACATCCCTAGATACATTAGAAATAACACTAGGGATATCACTAATTTTTTCGCATCATTGTTTCCAAAGGTTAACAAATATTTTCCACTGATACCATCTATAGAGACCCATACTTGATGTACATGGACATTACATTACTTTTTCGGAATACATATCAAAAACAAACACCCAAGGACTGTAATAGTATAGTGTCTTTGGAAACATGGAAAGTAATCTTCTAATCATGGTGAAAGATCATTAACATGTCCCATAATGATCTTCCCATTTTGTTTTCATACCTAAAATTTTTCTTTGTATCATGGGGAAAATAAAACATATAAAGGGTGAGCTCAAATTCTCAGTAATGGTAAGCATGGAGAGAATGAAATAAACCATATACATTTGAACATAAAAATATGAACATCATGTTTAAACATCAAAATATTGAGCAATGACATAACACATAGAAGTACATATGGAATAGATACATAAATCATGATAAAATAGAATGGGATTAAAACATGTAATTGTGGAAACCATTAATCACATGATATGATTTCCATATTATCCAAGGAATTTCTTCCAAGACCATCTTTGTGGAAAAAGTCCCTTTCTGAATCGAGTTCACTCCTTGTTTCAGTCCTGTAACACTGAACCAGATTAACTTACTATTCCAGTCATGTCTATCTCATGAGATATAAATCATTACACACTGAATTGGAGGGAGATATAGGTACCACCCATCTCATAATGAAATTATTCTTACATGTACCACAAAATAATCATAAATCATTCATTATATCCAAAAGAATAAAATGGGATTCATAAACACCATCCCATCATAAGATAATCCATACAAGAAAAGGATATCATATCATCATAAGAAAAGTAAAACCATGTAAACCATAGAGAAATTATACTATAAACATACACATATGAAATAATTCCATCTTATATGGAAAATGGTTTTGATAAAACACTTGAAATGAATTATTGAGGAATGTAGCATTTCTTCTTCTAAATCATTTTCATTTCACAAAATGCCATGAAATTTTAAAAGAAATGGATTTTGTTGAAAATTTTCATTATATTTTGTAGTGTAGGATTCATGAAAATAAGGTGTTATGAAACCGTAAAAATATGTTCATTCCGTATAAGATAATAATTCATTCTTTTCTTACTTTTTCCGGAAAAGTTAAAAAGTACCTCGTATGGTAAACAAAATAAATATTCCTTCCAAACGACGTGGTAAAAGTAAAAAAAAAGTACAAATGACTTTAAAAATACATGGAATAAAAGTAGATATTTTATGAAAACATTTTGAGAACATATGGACATGGATAATAAACATAACCCCAGTAAATACTTACGAATAAACAATCTCTGATAAGAATGAGATTGGAATAATTTTCCCTTACCTTATATCGGATATGCTTCGTACATATCCAAAACTCCTATATAATGATTTAAATAATGTCATTTACTTATTACAGATTCATATTTATTGTTATGATATCATATATGGTTCAGTTAATACTTTATATTACACATTCTTTTTTAAATTCCATTTTAAAGTAGTGTTTTGGGTAAAATCGTTTTATTTATCAAACTTGTTTGGAATTGTTGTTCATGATATTATTATTACTTATATCATGATTTACTTACTTCTATAATGTAAATCATGATTTATATATCATATATATTTAGTATATACATATATATAATAGATTGATAAATGGAAATAAATACACCGTTCATGGAGACGGTAGGTCGTACGTACGCATGAATGTTTTTTTTCGTTTCCTTATTGAATTGAATGGAATTAAGTAGATGAAATAAATATATATATATATACAGAAATCCAGTAGAATTATTAATTCATATATTTCTTGATTATTTATTATATATACTTTATTCTCATTCTTGAATTTTTAACATGGAAAATTAATCACATTGCGTCGTGGAGATGGTAATCCTTACATACGCAAAAGCGATGATATCGTTCCCATATTTATTGAATAGATTTGGAGTGGATGATATAATATCATAGAATCAGTATGATGTTATAATAATCATATATAGTTTTTTTAACACCATTATACCCATCCAAGTAGGGTGGGGGTGGAAAAACTGATTACACCACGGTGTGGAGATGGTATTCCGTACGTAAGCACACGCGGTGATTGCATTTTTTGTAGGATGGATAAGAGGTGAAATAGGGTTGTTTCATATTTATATTAAAATATCAGTATATTATTAATACTTATGTTATTACTTTATAATGAAACATCTAATGAATAGGAAGTAGAATAAGAAAGAAACATGAATGTGTCGGTAGAAGAGATTACCTCTTCCTCAACGCACCTCCTTTAAACTTCATCTAAGGGCACTAAAGTTGGTATTTTGAGAATACCAGAACCTCTATGATGTAACTTTAGAAGTTGATAAGAGCAATGTTCTAGGGTTTTCCAAGCTTCAAGGCTCAAAATGGTGTGATGATAATATGGAAGGGGTTCTTTTTTTATAATGGAGGAGAGGGGCACCTTAGGAAAAACTAAAAATATTATTTTATAATGAAGTAATTTTCAGTTTATAATATCTCCAAATTGATTAATTTAGAATCTAATGTGGGGATGGGTCTAAATAAATTCATCCAAAATGTTTTAGACAATTTTATATTACTATAATAACCTTATCATTTAGATTTAACTCTAAGTTAAATAATTTAACTTTTACCGTGTCGTCTTGTTTTCATACACTATATGGTTAGTAAACCTACTATAAAAAGACAAAAGAATACAAAGTGGTTCATTATTAATATATATATCTTTATATAAGTCATTTTCTCGAACCTTAAATTTTTAGTAATAAAATTACATTTAATAATATAATATTTGTTTTAAAAACTATTATATGTCAATTTTGACAGTATTTGGTAATTGATTTTTCTGAAAATTAAAACAGCATGATTAGTGTGAAAAAAAGTTACTTAAATCTATAATAACATGACATATTAAACTATAAATTAATTATAATTCATAAAAAGTCTCAAATTACATTTATTTGGGTATTTATAACATCAATTATGTTAATATTTCATAAATAATGTAATTACTACATCATCATCGTGTCATAAATAAATTTATTTATTTAATGCATAAAAATTATAAATAAAATACCATTATATATTAAAACATTTTATCCTTCTGATGAATAATTATAGTCGAATTAATCTTATTTATAACGCTATATTAAAAATGATTTAGTTATTAAACTTTGATTTTTACTATTTTAACTCTTTATTAAATAAAATAATAATAAGTGTCCTAATCTAATCCAAGTGTACCTCAAGGGTAATATTTTATTCCTAAGGATGTTTTTGATCGAATGAAAAATATCCAATAGAATTAGGACTTGTGTTTGGATAATAATAATATAATTTTTACCCTTATATATCCTATTTACTTTTAACCGTAGTAAATAAAAGTTAAAAGTTATTATTCACCAAAAATTATTTTTATCTTATTGAACCACATTTTACTTCTTGATATTATCCACATGTCACTGATTTATGATATTCCACTAATATAAGCAGTAATATTATGTTTTATGTAAAATTTCAAATTCTCATAAAATGTGGGTAAAAGGTGGTGAAAAGTTCAATAAAATTTTTATATATCTAATATCATTATTAAATGATTCAAATGAATTTAATTGAACCTATATATGTATTATTTATAAATTTTGACCTAAAATAAATTTAAATAAAATAATAATTATTTACATAAAAAGTCTGTTTTTAAATAGTAACCATGTGTTTTCACTATTCATCAAAAAATGAATGTTTTCAGAAAAATACCAAAAATTCACCCTAGTATAATTTCAATATTCCAAATCCAAAAATGAAGTCCATGTTAAATAATAAAATTCATAATATTTCAAAAATTGGATATTATTATTCATAGCAGAAAGATTATATAATATTTTGATAGCATGTCGTTGTTTAGTGAAACTCGGTATTGCGTACAACACATGCTATCATGGAAGGTCGCGATTGTATGTAAAGAAAGCCATGTCAGGGTTTCGTGTAGTGCAAGACTTCTTTGTTGTTGCGTATAACAGAAACCAACCATATTTTGTTTATTCATTGAATTTCTATATATATATACACTCAATGTTGCGTAGAATAACTACTATCAAACGAACTCGAAATTGTTTGTAACACGATCCAAGAATAGGGTTGCATATAATGCAAGCTAATACGGTGTTGTGTATAGCCCAAGATAAACATGGTGTTACGTACAAAAAAATATATGAATGAAATAAAAAAGAATATATCTCATAAAATTTCTGGGTGTTACATCATTGATGTAATTTCAAATTAAAGTGTACTCTTAAATAGATATATCCAATTCTTATAGATCAGTAAATAATGATTATAGAATATATGATTTATTCTCATCGAGAAAAATACATTATGAAGACATAAAATTCATATAATTCAATACTAGTATAGAGAATTTTAATCCATGGTATTGATAAAATTAATATTTTGGATTATGATCATTAAATTTATTCTACAGTTTTAATGAGAGGATTCTTACTGTATTTCGTGATAACATGTTTTAGTTATAAATAAATCTAATTTCAATTTTTTAAATCTCCAATTATTTTATTATGTCCTAAAATAACTAACAATTAGATTCATAATATATTTTTTCAAAGAAATTACTGTATAAAGGTTCTATATATCAATTTTAATAACCTCGAATATGGGTTGTTGAACCTATTATAAGAAATTTATATAAAGAGGTAATTACAAACTACAATCTTATAGATCAGTGATCAGTTGATTTGACTCCCAATGAAACGCTATCATTGATTTCCTCAACATTTTCCTTTATGTTATTCTACATGTAGAATTATATAATTACCTGGATGAATGATGTTTATGACTAACCATAACCATCATCTGAAATAAATTATACTTGTTTGTGTCTCAATTATGTTTGGTAAAATAGTTATTGTTATTGAAAACAATCATATTAATTTAATGTATGTCCAAATCTATCATAATATTTACACAATGGGTTAATATTATTATTATTATTATAACTTATATATTTTTTTTCATATTTTTTTATATAAATTTGATTACTCATTCGTGATAAACTCTTTTTATGAAAAATTTAATTTATATCCATTTAAGTATATACTATATCAACATAATTTTTCACTTACTTATATGATTATGGTCATGCATTACTAAAGTAAATAACTAATTAAATGTATATAAAATTAAATAAAAGAACATTTCATGAGATTATGCAATGGTTTTTTATATAGTGGATAATAAATCAATAATAGATCAATGATAAAATACCATGTAATGTTCCTAGAATGATTTAAAATATTCCAGTAGTCCACAAATCAGTCAAATTTATCTGTTCAATATCAATTTCATTATGAAGCATCTACATGCTACCAAAGATATTATATCTATTTAATTTATTTATAAAGAAAATTTAGTTGGAAAAAAGACAGTCATTAATTTATAGTAATTACATCAACCACCTTCAACAGACTTGTTATTGATAATAATTTTCTGTTGAATGGATCACATTACATAAAATTACATAATTTATTAATAACTATATATACTTTTAGTAAATTTATCTAAATTACATAGAATCATATGTAGGTCTAGTTCATTCTCAGGATTGGAAATACATTTGAAAATGTTTTGGAAAATATCAATAGATAACATTCAATCTCTTAAATTTATTATTATTAATAAAATAAAACAAGAATGATGGAATTATTTACCTATTTTATTAATCAATATTTAAATTCTCTTGGGGATACTATTAAAATTGATTTAATGTTAAATAAATGGGATAATAAATAACTATTAAAATTTAAAAAATAATTTCACATTCAATAATTAATTTAATCAATTTAATAATTAAAAAACATTTTCTACCAATCCTTATTGCATGATTTTAATGTTAAAAGTATAAATTGAAAATAATTTAATTCATTCAATTACTATGATAAAAAAATTACCATGGTTATAAATTATATGTAACTCATATTCTATGTAATCATGATACAAGACATTATCTTTGGTGTAATCTATAGTAACACTACATGGATAGTTGTAACCACCAATATACAATTTGTTTCATTTGTCTTCTTCACAAGATAAAAAACTATTGACTCAATATTCTTTCCATTATAAATATTATCATGTAATAATGTCATATATAATTTTTCATGAAAATTTTATGTCTCAATATATCCCAATTAATAAAACATCATTTTCATCTTATTCATAACTACACGATCTATAAAAGGATGATATTAATTTAATGTATACATTTCTCTCCAAAATATCATCACCTATATAAAATATGAGAAATAATGTAATAAATTACATGTATGATAGAAATATGAATTTTACATATTAAATCTTTATGATTTCAAATTTATGCATTTTAAACAATGCATTCGTCTTATCGGTTTTTACAATTTTCCTCTATAATACATGTAGGATTGATAAAGTGCATAATCAATAAAAACAATGTTATATTAATTGAAATGTATCAAATTGGATGGGACTAAAACTGACTATGTTAACTGAAGCATGTATAATTTCATCTTTGCATGACCTATATCTTTTGACATCACCAGATGTAGTGCACATTGGTACCATTCATTTACTCATTTTAGACATCTTTTAACCCTATCATACCCTCAAAAAAATCATTATGGCATCCATTTGAAAAAAAATCATTTATCAATACCTTTTTAGTGATTTAACAAAATTAAACAATGAATTATGGAAATTATTGTGTAAAAAATGTTTGTTATATATTTAATTAAAAAATAAATATAATGGAAGTAAATTATTTACCCAAATTTTCATATATAGATAAAATGTAATTTAAATATTAATAAATATGTAATGTGACCATTATAATTCTATAATCTAGTTTTTTTCCAAGTGGTTGGGAGTCTTTTGTGTTTAAAATAATAATGTTTTTTTATTTTGTTGAAAAATCTAAATATTGTAAATGATTTGAATATATTGACCAATTAAATTATTCCTCTAAATGTTTAAATACACACAAACAAATCACCGCAATGGATCTTAGCATGAAAAAAATTATAAATAATTTACTTACTATAAGATGTACAATTACTATTTCAATGAATCATTCTCTAATAAAGGTATTGATCATTTCAAAAAACCATATATAGATTTACATCATTTCAATTAAATGATCCACATAGATAATCTCTCAAGAGGTGACCCACAATAATTACAATTACCATAAAATTATGATGATATAATTTCTAGTGCATGATTAGTGAATAAATACCCATCCATTTATATTCTTTATCACCCAATTTAACATGATGATCTATGGAGTTCCACACACTCACGAGAAGATTAATTTAATAATTTTAAAGGGATAATTACATGATGTGAAATGATTATCTCCTACAAAATTTTCAATTAAATCTACATAATTTACATAAAAATAAATTTCTATATCTATGGATTATATTAAAATATTATTTCATGTAATTTAATCCCTTCAATAACGTATAATTTTATTAAAAATAGTATTCCATTTAATAACAATATTATTATTATTATTTTATGGTGTCTACAAACTAAAATAATGATCAATGTTACTTTACCAAAAAAAGAATTAATATTCCTCCACAGAAATGATCATGTAGAACTCTAACACCATTAAATTTATTTGATAATTAAATCCAAATTTAATTAAATATTAAAAACATTCTTAAATATTTTATATAATTAAAACAAGAATATAAATTCTCTTTTATCATAAGAATAATAATTATTTAATTGATTAAATTATAATAGAATTAAATAAAATTTAAAAAAAACGTATGGTGTGAATCTATCTGATTTATTATCTTATGTATTAGGTTAATTAAATAACAACCACGATTGCAATCTATGAATGGGTCATGTCACCAGTAAGAATGATTATAATTATAATAAATTTTAAAAAAATCATGAATGATCATTTTTTATATAATTTATTTTTAAAAATATCTCATCACAAAATTATCACATATATATCAAAAAATAATTTTTAGATATTCCATACATTGGTAATTTGAATTAATAATTTCTTAACATAATGGAATCCTAATATATTTTAACATTTAAATTAAAATTTATAGGTTAGATAAAAACATCCATCAGTTTGTATCCTAAAAAAATGTATATATCAATTAATAATATGTTAATCTAGATAAACACAATGTAGCCATACTCCCACAAACATATCACATTGTAGTTTTGGTCTAGAAATAATTGTGTTCATGTCATGACATGATGTATTTATATTTATAATTTATAATGACCTTTAAAAATTATCATATATATGAATATATGATGACTAAAAAACAGGAATAATTCATATTAGATATAATGTCTTCATAATCGCCCATAATTTATATTACCAACTGAAATTTCCAATAAAATAATCCTCATCCTCTTATGAGTATTCAATTTAGAATGTCGACAAATTTTGTTTTTTATCATAGTCCTTTTACAAATTGTAGAGCATTTTTTGTGAATATCTTATTATGGCATCAATGTTTTCACCATAGATGGGAACTACACTATCCATACAATGATAAAGATACTATAGTATATTGTTAGATTAAATTATTCCATAATAATCATAAATAGGTAAAAATATTTTCTATTAATACTAAAATGTTATAATTCACATGTAAATAGAGTACACCCCATTGGTTCAAGAAAAAAACTCTAAAATTATATATGTAGTACAAATCTTTGGATGACATATGGACAGTATGACTATCATATCACTCCATTTGAGTAAATATGATTTAGTGGTGTTTATGTATATATTGAATATGACCACAAATTTAAACCAGGATTCCTTTTATATTGTCTTTAATGAACACAACAACATATAATTATTAATTTAATATACCTTGGAAAAACATTTTGATTTTATTGAGTTCACATCATGAAAATTATAATCATTCCATGCCAACCACGTGTCACCTTTTAAATGGCTGTTTGTTTTGAAGTGACAATTTTTCATAGGTAGGACTTTTTTGACAATAATATAAAGTATAAGTGGTGATGTTGTGGTATTGAACCAAAAATGAGTCTTTGATCTTGAAATATAAACCATTGTTAGGGTACTATTAATGGTGCATATAGTACATATTCAATTTTAATGTTAATATGGTAGGTAAAAAATATATGGGTTGATGTTTATGTGGACATAACATTGAGAATATATGCTTGTAGATATAATGAAACAATTATTGATAACCTAAATTTATACACATCAGGATCATTAGATTTGATAATAGAATCATTATTATGCCACAAAATTAATGTTTGTTAATTTTTTTATTATATATTGATCTAATATATTCTATTTGGTAAAGTAATCTATACACCCATTTGTTGAATATTCATATACATGACTCAGATTTGGATTTTTGGTCAATGATATGTTGTTTTTGTGAAATTATCTCTTTAGTGAGAGGTTACATGTTCACATGAACCCTAATAACATTGGATATATCATCACAAAGTCAAATTATATCAATATTTTGACTAACATGGTATATAATCATTATAGTTTCTAAACTGAGATGTATAATTATCTGATGAAAATAAATTTCATTATAGATTATTTAATCAATATAACGTTGGAGACACTCGATCAATGCAAAAATCCATCATTGTTCAAATATGGTCTTATATGTTTCATGGAAGTTCTTATCATTACTAAATAATTGTTTTATATAGTAAGTACTTGTTAAACATGGAGGACTACTTCTTCATTGGATGTTATTTTTAAACTGAGACAATACTTTCCCATGGTTTTATAGTAAATTGTTAAATCACCGAAAAAAAAGAAATCAACTATTTCATTTTTATTATATATTGATGATGTGAGTTACATATATACCTGTGTAATCATTATATCATCCTAGATATAAAATATGATTAAATATAATAATTTTAATAAAGGGATAAGGAATATAGGTACCACAATGATGTACTATTATAGATGATTAATATTTTTTTTGGTAAGAAATGAGGAGTTATGTGACTGGTTTTCACTCATGAATCCAAACTTATACTATAGAAAAGATAAAAAATTCATTTTCATAGTTGTATTATTTAGAAACATATTGTTTCAATATGCAATTTATTTTAAATGATTTTTTTTTTAAATCATTTCTACGTATCCTAACAATTCACTATTTTATTTGTCAAATATTTTATTAGATTGAAATGTATCCAATTACATTGTGATACAATAGACTCTTGATTCATATAAGTCGAAAATGGACATTAGAAATTTGAGTGGTTGTATACTATAAATGATTTTATGTATCCAAGAATAAATTCATAAAATAACAAAAATAATTTTTCTGAAATCATTTTAGAATTTACTGCGGAATTTTTTTCATGGTGATTAAATCATATCATCCTACGATTTAGGGTAAATCAGAGAGAAATATTTTGATAATTGAGAATAAGATATGATAATTTTTCATGTATTTCATTATTTCATGTGATGTTATTATTTTATTAGTATAATCTAGTTGAAAAAAAAGTATCTTGGATTCAATATAGATCAATTCATTTGATAGAATTTGTTATTGGTCATGCTCATAACAGCTATGATGGTACAACATGAGTGAGGAAAAAAAATAGGCCATATGTGGTGTATAATACCCCAATGATAATGTCGTTTCCTAGAAACTTTTCAGATACAACTATGGGACTGAAGTGCTCATATTATTACTATTGGAGATGACACATGGGGTTTACTATTATAGATTAACTTTTCAGTGTGCAGAAAAAACTATTAGTGAGTCATCATTAGCTATTGTAGAGGATAACATTATCACAATTTTTGATTCCATGAATGATCATTAAACAAATTAGAGATGCATATTACTAAAAATAACATTCTCAATTTTAATGATGAAGTCCAGATGTGGTCCACCATACTATTTTTTACATGATGATTCATGATCATATGTAGTTGATCATTTATGAGGATGTTGTCTTAGTAGAAGATACAAATATTATGATATTGTCAATGTTGTTTTTTAAACATATCATCTTGTTGTCAGGGATGAATATGGTTCATCCTGATTAATGGTTTTAGTATCATCGGAAGATCCTTGATGGAAAATTTGAGTAGTAATTTTATATTTAGGTTTATTATCATTAATTTTTATATAAGGCTATCTAGTGAAAATTAATAAAAATTAGAATTCATTAAAGGGGATGATTACAATTTCCAAATTTTTTATATTAATTAAAATTTTCCACTTTATAATCCATTAATTTTTTAGGTAGATCCATTAATTGTTAATTGGTAGGGGGATTCCACTAGCTTTCAAGAAGTAAAAAAGTGTATGTATGGTCTTCATATGGAAATAATGTCTCACAACAGAATCGATGTTGGCCATGGGGGACCAATATTTTCTTCAACATAAAATATGCCAGATAATTTTGAGGTCCATGACACGGTCATTGAAATAGTGTGTCGAGGACCCCATGAGGACCAAAATATGTGATGTCCCATCATATCGATTATAGATAGTGTAAAAAAATTAACATTTCTGGTATTCATTCACTACACCCTAGTGGATTTTCCATTATTCATGGAAAATGTTAACACCAAAACAATGGACATGTAATCATAGAATCCACGTTTATGGGAATATATATTTTTTTGTGAAAAAATAAAAATAATTTACTCTTATATGTAGTTCTTTTTGATTGAAAAACATTAAAATTATAAATATGAGGTAATTAAAATAATAAAAATTCATTGCATTTATATATTAATAATTTCAACTGTACTTATTAGTTAATTAATTTAAACCATTTTATTTTTATAATAATAAATGAACCTAGTAAATCAATTATTATTGATTTTCTATAATGATTATGACCTTCTCCATTCTAATCTAATTACTAAAAATTTTAGGATTAATTGAACCATTTATGGATAATGATTTTCATTACAAATCAAAATCATGGAATCCAAATCGCATAAACAATATTGGATTATACATGAATATTAAATTTATCATTCCTTCATCCAAATAGGAATAATAACATTTAAAATGCATGTTTTCTCTATGTATGATTATTTGGATATATGTATTGGATTTATTAATTCATCATCTGCATTCTTGATTACTTATTCTATTAATTATCGAAAAATAAAAACAGTTGATATTGTTCCTTTTGTTATGTGAATGATGTTTGTGTGGCGAAACCCGTTATTATTATGAAGTAGAAATCTATTACATTTTTTGGACATTCCATGAAATGTTTGGACCATATATATAGCTTTTAACATGAAATATCATATTGTGCATATGAGTAGTTACCATTATTTAATTTTGTTTCATTTTTCTATAGCCCATTATGCCATGTTTGAGGTTTAATATCATCTATATTCATATTTATATCACGATACCATTATTTTAGATAAATTTTAACCAATATAGATTATATAATATATTATTCTATAAATAATCGTAATTTACATAATAACATGCATTACATAGAACACCATATTTTAATATGGAAAATATTGAATTAAAATATTATTATTTAAATAATAATCTTATAACCTATATATTAAATAGGATCATGTGACTATGAGTAAATAGAAATTCTAATATATATTATTAATATTTGATTATATTTTAATAAATTTTGACACAGTTATTAGGGAAGTCCATTTATTACTAAAAAATGTATTATATTTAAAAATGATTTTTTAATAATTTATCTGTGTCCATGTAGTATATTAATTCGCATAAATTAAATGAATTTAATTTTATATAAAAAGCATAATTTGATAAATAACATTAAATTAAATCGGAAATTAAACAATCATTCAGGTGTGAGGCAGATTGTATCCTCGAAGCACTGTGGAATTTTTTTTCCGTCACAACTATTCATTTATAGTTTTAGTGATATATTTTCTATAATTATATTAAATTAATGAAATTTATAAAAGTATAAAATTATATGATATAATAAATGCATACCATTAAATTAATTTAGAAATTATATCAATGTTCATGATTATGTGTTGATTACCACCTCATTGAAGAGATACGATTCATTTTTCAAAACCAAATAACCTACCTTTGGAATATTATAGTATTTTAGGAAACCATCTGTTTTCTATATTGTAATGATTAATTTTAAATTATATAATAATACTTTTCTTATTTCCATCACGATCATTGGAAATTGAAAATGTTACTCATTTGTACATATTTATAAATGTCTATATGATATTAACATTGTTTCTTTTTTTATAAATTATTTTACATTTGGTATGATATGTAAAATTTATTAATAAAAATAAAAATAACATCAATATTTCATTCCACACGATGATGGAATAATTGATATTCTAACGTTGTGAAATTATTGATTTTATTATGAACATATGTATCTAATACCACCAAAATATTTTATGTGAACATATTTTCTTAAAAAATTCATTATTAAATATAATTAGGAAAATTAAATAGAAAATAAATTTTAAAATTAAACTTATGAAATTAATTAATTAAGATAAATTTATTATTATTTAATTACATGAACATATGTGACAATCCATCCTAGGTATAACACCATATGGTATTAAAAATAAATTTAAATGCATTAAACACTAGGTCTCAACATTAGGAATCCATTTTTACTTAGATACATATTTTTATGCCATTAAATATAATTTTTACCCTTTTATGATTTGAATTTCGAAAAAATTCACATATACGGTTCTTATAAGTATTCAATTTGGAGTCTAATAGAACCAACATGATTTTTATGGTGAATATTAACATACACTTTTGAATAGTAATTTGAATAGTAATATGACCTTTATGAATATTAAATCACGTTATTATTTTATTTTCTTATGGTCTTAGGATATTGATATCTTCATTAATTTTTCAGGATGATATAAAATCAGTTAATGTTTTAAAAATTAATTTTTTAAATAAAATATGATTTTATTGAAAAAATTATATAATAATATTTTAAAATTATTCTAAAAAATGGAGTTAATTTTTGAATTATAGACATCAAAAAATTGATATGGTTATTTTTTGTATTTTTAATAAATTCATGAATTTTTTATTAATAGTAAAATATTTTAATATTACATATATGTACATTATGAGTTAATTATAATTTTCGTAAAATATTGTATTATTTAAGCACCCATGATCTGAAATCAAATTCTATATATACTATCTAGGGTCACCTTAATTTTTACTATTCAAAGCCTTTAGAAAAAATAAAAAAACTAACGATTAAATGAATGGAAAACCCCTCCTTTTATCCAATATAAATACCACAATCACACCCCTCTTTATCTGAAATGTCTCAAGCATTAATAATTTTATTAATTCTTTAAAATAACCTTTAAAAGGAATTTAAACACGACCAATAACTTCTTGTCACTCTAAAAGGAAAAAACTGAATGCCTTATGGATTATATCATGGAAAAGAAAGCAAGAGGTTAGAATTCTCTTTTATTTTCTAATGTTTTCAATTCAATTCAATTTTTTCTTATTCATTCTTACCATCCCTTTATCATAGAGGAATTAAAGCTCCATTAAATTATATAATCATTATATAATCATGTTTATGGAAAAAATTCATAATCATTCTTCCTCTACTATTCCACATAATCATAAAATAAGAACACCATCTGTGATGTACCAAATTAAGAAAATTATGTATGATGTGGTTTTAAATTCAATTAATTACTTAAAAGGGGTTATAAAATCATTTTAAGGGTTTAAAATTATTTTAAATTTTATGATATATCAAATTTCATGTTCTAATGTAATAATTTATACATAATGTTATTCCATGTAATGGAACAATTTCATGATTATCGAATAACTAACAAAATGATATAACAAATATCACTAATGATTTACTAAAATATTTATCCATATACCATATATCTAAAATGATTAATTGTATAATATAATATTTAGGATATATAGTAATATTATTTCATTCCACTTTTGACAATTCAATTACATTTGATAAGTAAATCCCTTACAAACCAACCATGGAAATTTTATGATGAAGACACCTAAAATAGCGGAATGGACGAAATAATATTAATTAATGGGTGGAATGATGTTATAAAATGATTATATATGGTTCTATAAACATCAATATGTAATATTAAAATATTAATAACAATATTTTAACCATTATTCATGATTTTTAAAATAATATCTAGTAATTTTGACATGAGGTAAGGGAATTCATAACCAAACATCCATTATTTAGGATAAGATTTTATTTCATTGTTTATGGGGTACTATGATTATTTTTTTTAATGGATTTTGTTTATTTAATGTTATATTAAGTGTATTTATAGTATATACTCAAATACAATTTTTTCTATTTGATTCTAATGTCAATTATATGTTATTTGTATGGAATTATTATTATCTAATATTATTTTATAATTATATTTTAAAAAATTCAATGTGAATGTTTCTATGAAAGTATTATTGTTGGATGATTATGTTATGGTTCGTTTTAATTGATTATGTTGAATTTTGAGATCAATATTTCCCTCCAATTTTATTGGGTATGTTTTAGTTTGGGGTCAGCTGTAGGGTTACTTCATGTGTAACTATGATAGCTAGACCATAAGGTATCTATGAGGGATACATTGTACGACCGTCATGAGTGATAAAAATAATATTGTATTTGTGGGGATTAAAAAATAATTTAGTAATTCACCATGATATCCTTATGTTTTTTTTGTTTTAAATTGATTTTTTATGGAAATATAATTTCTCACAATGAAATTATAAATGGATCAGAAGTATATCTTGGTGGAAATAATTTCATATGTTTTTAAGTATTCATCATCTAGTAGTTTCATTATTTATATTTATATTCTTTACTATGATTATTACTCCCATTAATTTTTTTTAATGTTTTTCAAATTTTATAAATATTGATAAGATACATAAGGAATTAAAATTATAATTTATACAATTTTTAAATCAAATCATGTGGTTGTTTTGTGTTAAAAATTCTATCTTTTTGATGAAATGGACATAGTTTTAATGGAAAGAACGTTGTATACATGTGGGTGAATATGTATAAGTTATGTCATAACTTTATAAAAATACAAACTAAAATGTTACTTGGGAATATAAAAGTATTAAATGTAGTTGAAATAAAATTAATATGCATTTCTCAAGTACGAGACATTATAGTTGGTTTTGGAGCACCATTTAGATAACTTTTATAGTTATTATGATGATAATATAATGCCATTAATGATTTTACCCTTATTTTTATGATAAAATAATATATCATTTAATGATTATCATGTTCCTTCATGAAATATATATCTATTCATAATGTTTCATTGCCACAAGAATCATGGAAGTGAATCTTGGATATTACAGAGAGGTTTTTATCTTTTAGAATCCGCAACCGGGAGTGGTGGGAATAGGAATGAACTAGTTTATGAGAGTAATGGATTAGCTCTCATAGACAATAAATTTTTGTGGCATCCATAAAAGAGAACAAAAAAATAAAACACATGGGAACATAATGATAGTGGATTATTTTGTGAGAAAACACCCTCCTACATTCAATGGATCATTTTTCCAAGTAGTGGCCAATGGACGAATTAATAATATAATGAAAATGTTAGTCTTGAAATTTAATGTTTTTATGTTGAATCTGATCTGTGGTGGTCAATGTTACATAATAACAAAAATATATTGTAGTTTAATTTCTTAGAGTGGGAGGAATTTTAAAGACATTTCATTGAAATATATATTCCTAAGGTGGTTCTACATATGATGGAGATGCAATTCGTTGAATTGTGGAAAAATTAAGAATATTCAGATGCCTTTTAGGGAAAAATATTTACCCAACTAGAATAGTACACTCCAAATCATATTTTGGATAATGATAGCATAATCCAGTATTTTTACTTAGGATCGATGCAATGATATAGAAGGGCATTGATTTCTTATTAAATAATAATTTAAGAAATTCTCGTCTGATGTGAGAAGAGGGTAAACATATTGTTTTCATATGACCACATGTATGTTAAAAACAAATATAAGAATAGGTCTATATGGAATGTGATGGAAATGATTCAATCAAATATGTATGATGGTAATAGAATTCAGTTAACAGTTTGTGAAATGTTTGGTAAAAAGGACCATGAGGAATGATATACCAAACTGAGAAGTGTTTTCAATGTGGTATGTTTGTATATATGGCTTGTGATTGTAATGAAAATTATCATAATATTAATCGTGATAAGAAAACTATAATGTGTCTTTAACTTTTTGAGAAGAGTCATTATAAATATTCCATTAAAAATAGAGATCTAAAAGATTTAATAAAGCCAAAATATATGTAGAATGGTGCAATGAGATTAATTGCAACTAATTCAGCAGATGTGAGGTCATACAATGAAGTTGAATCAGGTACCATGCATGTTTACTCGTATATTGATAAATTATTTTTTGGATATGGGATCTACACAGTACATTATTTTTGAAAATTTTTATAGTAAATTTGAAATATCATCTCATAAAATGAGACCTGAACATATTGTTAAACCACCATTAGAAATGATATATAAAAAAGAATTTTATGAATATTACTATTTTTATATGTAAAAATAAATTACCTACTAACCTTATTGATATTATATTAGTAGAGATTGATGTAATTATGGGTACGAATTGGCTTTCAATTTATCATCCATGATTTATTGTAGATCTAAAGAATTTGTTTCTCAGAATGTATTTCTATTTTAATAAAAGAATGAACCTATAAGATATGTGACATATCAGGACGCTAAGAAATAATTGAAATATGGAAATGAATTATATTTTTCTCATTTTGTTGAAAAATTGATAATTTATCAGAATAATTATGTTCCAGTGGTAAATGAATACCTTTATTTTTTTTTCAAGATTAGTTATCCGTTGATCCAACTGATCAAGATGTTGAATTAAGAAATGAATTTTTCCCTAATCCTGTTACAATTTCAAAACCCCATATATAATAGCTAAAATATAAATTATTTAATTGAAAATTCAGTTACTATAGTATCTTGATAAACAATTATTTCTTCCTAGAATTTCTGTGTTGGGAACACATGTTTTTTTCTTTAAAAGTAAAGACTGTTCAATGAGGGTTTTCATTTATTATTGAGCCTCAGATAAAATTACCATAAAAAATATCCATTTTATCTTATTGATGATTTATTGACCATATCTTGGCATTACCATAGTTTCCTAAGTATGAACAATGGCTAGAGGATAATCAATTTAATGTAAAGGTAGTAGACAACCCAAATACTAAATTTTGTAATAAATATTGGAAATATGATTTTTTTATTCTCTTTGGGTTAACAATTTCACCTACTATATTAATGTATCAAATGAAGTGAATATTTCATGAGTTAGTTGATACTATTGTTTTTGTGTCAATTGATGACATTCCTGAATATTGTGAAAGTAAAAAGGAGCATGAAAAACCATTAAGTGTTATTTTGGAAAAACTAAAATAAAAGAAACTAATTGGAAAATTCAGAAATTGTGTACTTTTGTTTCAATAGATTTTTATCTTGGGAGTATTATACATAATGAGGGAATACTTGTTGATATTTAAATTCATAAGTGGTTGTTTATTGTAAAATAACTAAAAAATATATATATATTCCTGGTTTTCTTGTACTATAATGTTATTTCCAATGGTTTGTTAGAAAAATTAAATGGATATCTATCCCACTAACAATGATATCATGTAGAGGGGATAAATTTGTTTTAATAGAAGAATATGATGTTAATTTTTAGAAACTAATGAATATTTTTCGGAATTCTACATTTCTGGACCTTTCATCATGAAATGGAGTGTTTATCTTCTAAAATGATGCTTTATTGATGGGAACTAGTTTTTTTCTAATGCCGAATGGTCATGTAATTTTTTATGCTTCATGATGACTAATACCCCATGGGTTAAATTATCCCACACGTGATTTTATTTAGTATTTATGGATTTTTTCTCTAATAATTTCACCGCTTTATTTATATAGATCTGAATGTGGAATACATACTAACAAAAAAGTATGATATAAATATTCACTTATAATAAATTAAACACGTTGCAGAGAATAAGTAATTAATTTTTAAAAGATTATGTTTTCACGACTAATTACTATCCTAGAAAATAAACAAATTGATTATTCCTTGTGTAAAAAAATTATGCATCATTAAATATATTACAATAGAAAGAAGTCACTTTGATCATTGATATAAAAAATTGTCGCTTGGATGGCGTTTTTACATGATATTTATCTATTTTGTTTCATGTTTTAGTGAAGTTATCTTTGTTAGATAGAATATGAAAGAATAGAAGGATGAAATGGAGTTACATAATAAAGGATTATTGGTTAAAAGAAGAATGTTTTTAGAATTTTAACTCGGTAAAGATTTCATTTTGAGATTTAGAAAAAATATTATTTGTTCCACATGATTCCTAAATAAAGTAATAATTTATGTGTTAATATAATATTTCTACATTTTGGGTTATATTATAAGAAATAAGATATACAATGACCATAATGAGTTACACTATTTGGATAGGGTTAGAAAGATATTTTTCAAATTTCACCACGAAATGTTTGACATGTTGACATGTTAAAGTAGACTATCATTTATTGAAGGGGATGTTGCATACATTAAATATTTTAGAATAGAAATGGGAAAATATATCCTTGAAAATTATTGTGGGACTAATAATTACCTATCAATGTAACAATGAAAATTTGTTTCTTGGTGATCGAATGACTAAATCATGTCATTTATATTCAATTTGAGATACATTGTCTTTGGAACATCTTTATAGACAGTAACTCAATGTGATTATAAGGTGACATGCAAGTCATCATCCCATTTTATGTGACCATGATCCCTAGATCACATATATCTATTATAAGGTCCTATAGTAGTTATTAAGAATAGAATTAAATTTCAGTACAACATATCATCCTCAATGAGATGGGATTTCAGAATAGAATATTATAAAATTATAGCATATTCATTGAGTGTGTCCAATGGATACCAGGTAAGTTAGTATCATAATATTTAATTAGTTATTTTTTCATATAATATTTGTTTTTATTCTAGTATACATGTGGCTCCTTTAGAGGAATTTACATGAATCAGTTTGAACACTTATATTCTTAGATGATGCTAGGGAAAGGTAGAACATGGGATCATAATTGGTAGAGGATGTCAATGAGAAAGTGAAAATGATTCAATGAAATAAGGCTATAATTCATAGAAAGGAAAATTTTTATGTATATAATATGAGGAATGAATTTACTTTAGATGTATGTGACAATATTTTTCCTAGAATCTCAACATGGAAATGTTATATGTGTTTTGGTAAAAAAAGGTCATATATGACCATGGATTATTGGATATTATGAAAACATAGCGAATGTTGGACTAAAATCCTAATGAGAATCATTGAATCTGTATAAATTTCAGAAATAAATGTTTTTGAGGTTATTTAATTTGAGAATGTATGATCCATATTAATATCAAATTTTTTGCCTAGAAGCAGTTTAACTGGATGGGAATATTTCTTTTAATGGGAATACTATCAATATTCATGATCAATATTTACTGTATTGTGTACTACACAAATCAACTATGTCAAATGTTTTGTATAAAACACATATTCATAGAAGAAACATTGGAATTTAAAAATTCAATGAGAGAATGCCACCATCATTTTTATAATAAATAAAAATAATTGTGAGAATGCAATTTTTGATGGTTGGAGGAATGTATCAACATAGTTTTTTTAAAATAGATTGAAATACATGAATCATTGATTTTATACATAATTAATGTTATAATTAAGATGATATATACTAGAAAATAAAAAATATTGTTTTTATTCTATGATTTTGATTGTGAAAAATGGAGATCTACGGTTGTGATCAGTATGTTATTTGGACAATGTTAAAACCAATTTTTTGGATAACAATAAAACTCCATTATGAATATAAATATGAGTAGTAAATTTTCCTTTAGGAATATTAAATCATATAATTATTTTATTTTGTTATTGTTATAAAACAATGAGACCATGATTAATTTTTCTGGTTGAAATAAAATCAGTTATTGGTTTAAAATTGTAATTCTAGGAATACAATATGATTTTATTTGATACATAAATTAATAATATCTAAAAATTAGTTTCAAATAACAGAGATGATTTTTGAATTATATATGTCGAAAAATGGGTAGGGTTATGTTTTTTGATTTTCTTAATTTATTGAATTTTTATGAATAGAATTATACTCTAATATACTATATATGTTTATTATCAGTTTGATAGACTATTACTAGCATCATAGATCATGTATGAAGACTCCTATAACACAAAAATTATTTTTTTACTCATTAGGGTAACATGAAAATATTCTATTCAAAGTCTTGAGCTGATGTATTAAACAAATGATTAAAATAAAAGAAAACCCCTCCTCTAACCCCAAGATAAATTCCACCACACCCCCGCATCCTATCACATCCCAAAAACATTAGGAATTTTATAATTTATTCATAATAACCTTCCCGTGCACCTTCCCCACATCCATGACCATCTGGTGTGACCAAAAGTACAAATATGGTGTCCTTAAAGAGGATATAATGGAGGGGAGATCATGACGTAAGAATCCCTTTTCATTTTCGTGTGTTTTCTTTTCAATACATATTATTTTCGTATATGACATCCCCATCATCATACCCAATATAATATAATCCATATAATAATTTATATTGTGGATATTTTTATGTTTATGGTACTAAATTCGTCATCACTCTTCCACTCCACTTCCTCTTATTCTAAACATAAAAATATTGTATGTGATGTGTCGATTTACAAATATTCTAATGTTTATTATTTACCATTTTCCATATTATTTAGTAAACATATATACATAATATTATGTTATATAGTGAAACATGTTCGAGATTATCAGAGAACTTCCACATTGATATAAATAGATATCACTAATGACTTTTTTATGATTAATCTTCATCTCATGTATCCAAAAAATATTTATTGAATAATATAATATTATTTAATATTATTAATACCAATTCATTCTACTTATATAGTTTCACTTCAATTAGACATGGAAATATTTTATGAACTGACATTGGATGTCTCGTAAAGAATACACCTGAAATAGTGGGAAGAAGAAAATATTTTCAATTAATGTGTAGAATGATGTCATAAAATTGTCACATAATTTGTTATAAAAATAAATATGGTTATGTAAAATTCTAATAATATACCATTAACCATTATAATAGAGGTTTAAACCATTTTCTATTAAGACAAACCTGAGGTAAGGGAATTCTTAACAGAGTTTCAATTCATTGGGTTATCATTCTATTTCATTGTTTATGTTGTATTAAGATTATTTCTTAATGAATTATTTTTATATAATGTTACATTATGAATATATATAGAGTTTACACATATTAATTTAATGTTACATTATTCACCTATATCTTATATGATATTTTCAATGGATTTTTATTATAAAATTGTTTTTTAAATTACTAGATTTAAAAAATTGAATGTGAATTTTTTTATGCATGTATTATCATCTGATAATAATGTTATGGTAATTGGTTATTGTATGTGATGAAGGGTGGTCCAATATCTACCTCCAATTCATTGGGCATGTGTATTTTGGAGGTATTTCCAATGGTTACTCTAAGTAAACTATAGTAGTTAAACCATTAGGTATCCATGATAGTTACATTGTTTGATATTTATAAGTGATAATAATCATATATATGATATTTGGGTTACAACATAATTAAATAATTCCCCAATATACCCTTATGGATTTTTTTGTTCAATAATATTTTATAGAAATATAATGTTTCACAATGTAAGTATATATGGGGGATAAATGTATCTTTTTTGAAATTATTAATTATGTTTTTATGTATTCATGGTCTAATTTATTATTTCATTATATTTATATCCCATAGTAATCATTTTATGACAATACCATGTTATTAAATGTTCATAATAGATTATAATGGTGTTTTAGATAAATAAGTAATTCAAGTTAAATGTTATGAATATTTTTCAATGAAATCATGTTGTTGTTTTGTTTAAAAAATTCTATTTTATGAAAGAAATTTTTATTCATTTAATGGTACCCACTTTTTATGCATGGGGGTTGATATTTATAATTTTTGTCTTAATATTCAAAAACACTATACTGCAAAGATATTTTGGAATTTAGAGAAGTAAAATCTAGTTGAAATAACTTGAATATGTAAGGTTTATGGTCGGAACCTTATACTAGGTACCCTAGCTACTAGATAATTGAGCCAACACTAACATAGCCCAAAGGGAATTACTGATCTTCATGGGTTCGAGACTTACTCTAGGAATCAAACAAAATTAATGTGGGGATAATTTTTCCACAAATGTTTCCAAACTACTGAAAATTTATTGTGTATATATACATGAAAACCCCCAATGATATAATAGAACTAGAACTCAAAAAGTTAAAAAAAATACAATATACTTAAAACTGTTCATTAATATTGACAGAATATACCATGTTCGAATGGTAACAACTCTACAAGTCCACATATATATTTTATAAAGAACCTCAATGTGGTTGTTTAACCCTACTAATCCTATAAGAAAAAAAATTCAAACACTCAAAGGAATAGGCAGCACTTGATATAAAATCCATAAATTGTCATTCTAAAGATTCCTCAATATATTCAAACTTAAAAATTTACAATGTTGGATTAATATGTTAATAAAACATGTATGGAATTTCAAACGAATAATTAAATAAATTATTGTATTACATTTCATTTGGTGGAAATACTTTTCAACAAATTATTTACATTTCCATTAATGGAATATATCTAAAAATAATTTTCAATATGATAATTTATATATTATAGTTTATATAAATTATCATGGGAACTAAAACAATTTAAAAAATGGAATTTATACATTTTAATTACATAAATGAGAGAAACATGGTCATATTCATTAAATGTATTATAGTTTTAGGAGATAGGACTCCACATACTAATGGGGTTATAGAAATATATTTGTACAAACATCGCATTGTTATAGAAAATAGAGATGTCATCACCTTCAAATCTAGAAGGATATGTAATACATTTATTATTTAGAACATTGTAAATCATATATTGACATCAAAATAACTTAATAACTACAAAACACATCCATATTATATAATAAAAAATTGTTATTAGATATTTATTTAAGCATTATACAAAATACAATTCATCCATTTCTCTATTTTATAATTACTATTTTTTCAATAAAACACATAATGTGGCTTTAAAAAAATTCCTTTTACAAGATTAAACCCAATGGTTTCTAACAGAAAAATTTTATAAAAATTTCATCAATTAAAATATCATTTATATTTCATCAAAAAAATTATCAATTAAAATTATGATTGATAATTAATAAATTAAAATATAAAAAACATCAATTGATTTTAAAAAATTTACTTTGAAAAATTAAATTTCAACAGTGGCCATTATTTCTTTAATTTCA
Source organism: Viscum album (assembly GCA_963277665.1). Lineage (NCBI taxonomy): Eukaryota > Viridiplantae > Streptophyta > Magnoliopsida > Santalales > Viscaceae > Viscum > Viscum album. The sequence goes on along the minus strand of OY728152.1, from coordinate 1,317,043,837 downwards.
CTCCATTTCAATGGAATTAGTGGTTTTTACAATTTCATCCCAATATAAAATTTTAAAAACTAAATTATCTAATTCAGAGGATTCATTTTTTAATCAATTAAATTTTTTAAGAATAAAATAACACAAATTCAGCAGAAAAAAATTATTCATATCAATAAATTAATCGTTAATAAAATGGGTAAATAAAAATGGAACCAACTACCTCGGTAACACGAGAACAAACATCCTTAATCACTAACTATGACTCACTAATGAAGAATGATAAAAATAAGGATACAATATTTCTACCAAGGTTGATGATACCAAACAATTGATATTTGATATACAAGAAAAATAGTAATCCGAAAACCCATTGGAATGGGAATAGAGATAATGGGTGATAGTAAATGGGATATGGAGAACTATATGTAGATGATTGAATGCCATATTACTAGAAATTAGTCGATTATATACGGGTTATAAGGTGACATAAATTTACATTGTGATTTCAAAGGGTAGAATATATTGAAATAGAATCATTCATGTCTGTCGATGATAATTAAATTGTGTGTCTAGAAATTTAAATTTAATTTTTTTGATTTAAATTTTAATATGTACTATTATATAGTTTTGGATAAATGGTTTGACCAAACTATGAAATCATTATTTTCACCCCTTTTATTGTGTATCATGATTTCACCCATGTGGGTGAAGAATTTTTCAAACTATTCCATAACCATGTAAAACCCCATTGCCTATGATTGAATGATTTCCCTCAATAGGGCATGTGGTTTGGGAAAACCATCCACCCACTGTGAAAAACCTAAAGGCAATCAATATTTCTAATATTTCCTACTAAAAAATCCAAAATGTAACCAAAAAAATCATGGTCAATAATTCTGTTTAGGAATTCTTGAAATTAGAAAGAGGATGTTATAACCATCACATCAAAGAATGTTTTTGTCCCTTTAAAATCAAATCAGAATCCTTCATTCCAAAATGGTGAGACCACTACTATACCATTTCCTCCATCTCAAACATATAATTAAAGTATGATCCATGATAACATTACAGAGACACCGAATATATCATCCTCTAATGATGTAAAATTGTTTTATAATAAACTATCATTACTTTTTGTTTATTCATGGTTAAATTAGCTTCAACATTAACATCACTCCATCTAAAAATTGAGATAGGTACTATAGATATATTCTTTGAAATGATATATAGAACATGTTTTATTTCAACAATATAAATGGTGGATGTGATAAAAGATATGATCATTATCCCATATAACCAGCTACCTAAAAAGGTCCCGCATTGAGAGGAGAAATCTTAGCTTTCCTCCAATAACATTAAGGAGCCAACTAAGGCGAGACATTCAAGAACACCTAGTAACTAACTATGAATTCAAATTCTTGACAATAACGATTAGTATAATACTTATAGTTACTATGCATCATCATAATTATATAAAAGATTCCATTTAATAAATAATTTCATATCATGAACCATCATTGGTTGAACTAATGTACATTCCCTTTTATCTGACAACCAAAATGGTAATCTTTATAGATTTCCATACATGTCTTCATTAAAAGAAATTCTAATCACATATTGTTAGCTTTTTTATATGAAAACTAAACATGTCATGCAAGGTTATCCCAAGACCCACCAATTATGATAACATAGGCATGGATCGTATCGTCATGATTGATTAATGATTCTAGTGCCTCTTAAATTCCTCTCTAGAATATATTATGTTAATTGAGTGTCCAAATCATAGAGTCTAGATGATGGAACTACATTCAAAGGGACAATATCATTCTCATAGAGATATCCAAAATCCTCAACATTGGTTGTATCAATAATTGGTATTGATTTAGAAGATTTAGTCATCCAATCAATCAAAATCCATATCACAATGGTCATTCTATTGGTACATGGAATCCCTACAACAATGTCCATCAATATTTTATCACAAGTAATAGTTTTAAATGGATCTATCAGATGGATATCTAATGGATTTTCTTCCTCAGACCCCACCTATTTTCATGTATAATTAAGGGAGGAAAAATGAAAAACGTCATGTCTCATACCAGTCCCCAAGAATCTACATGGAATGTGATCAAGAATATTTAGGGATCCTATGCACAAAACCATCTTAGAGTTATAAAAATAGACAATAAAATCCTTTAAAAAATATAATAATCCAAAAAAGTAATTCTGATATCATATAATTCCATTAGTATTAAATGACCACTAAACAATTGTATTCATACCACAACGAGAGCCCCTAATGCTATGAAATTCATCATGATGATTTTGTTCCAAAATAATCATCTATATAAGAGTTTTGGTAAACTAAAAACTTAACAAATAAACATCACCCATATCTTATAGACCATAATATATTTCTGGGAAATGATATCTACCATGTTAAAATATTATTATGATTATTTCACTTGTTGTGGTAGATGATTATAGATCAAGGAATCCGTGACAACATCGCATTTCCCCAAGGTATAAGTGTTAGGTGGCGTACCTATAACAATCAATATATCCTAGAAAAACCAAATAATCCATGAATCTACAAGAAATTTATGTTTTCTACCATGTCATAATAAACATCTCGTTCTTAGGATTAAATGATATTCAATTATCCAACACCATGTTTCACAAGAAGATAATTTCTTGAATTCAAGACTCACATTTCGACTGATTTACAGAAAGTAAGGGGTTTCCAAAAAATTCTAAAACATCACTTGTATATGACACATGATCAACAACAAAAACTGAGTAAACCATGTCGTAATAAAAAAATAATACCATGAACGTATCAATATTCTCATGGACAATTTTATTAATCAATTCCATAATAATTTAGAAGAATTATTTTGACTAAATGGGATGAAAATGTAGTCATAATGGATTTATCTCCTATGAAATGTATTTTTCATAATGTTTGATTCTGTTACAATCAACTTATCATTTCAATGAAAAATATAAAAATATTAGATCCAAATAAAACATTTCTAATGATAAAAAAGACCATAAATCCAAAGAAATTAATAGTCATTTATTATCATAAATCAATTTTGTTTTCAATAATAAACAAAATTTCTTATATAAAATTGATCATTTATATTACTAAGAACAAGAATCACCTAGGGTGAAACACATTGGAATATAAATCCTTTCATGATAAGATCATCTATCTGATTCATCCAATCCTTTATTTCAACCTGTGCAATGCGGTATGAGGGAATAAACGCAAGTCTAGTATGAAGAACTAGGTCCATATAAATATCTACCTCGGTTACCAAGGGAAAACAAGATAATTTATAAGGGAACACATCAGGGAACTCAATGAAAAGTAGATGGATATCACCACTAATGGAATCCAACTCTAGATTAAGAGAAAAAAAATTAATATTCTTCATTTATAAATAAGAAGGAACAACTCTAATCGACCATGGGATAAATTCTATCTTGAAGACATGGAACACACTATCTTGTGTTTGAAAGGATATTTATCGAATATTAAAATAGATCAAAAATTTATTTTTAACTAGACCATCAATAATGAATATGAATTCATGTGGTTTAATGTCGATATCATGAAAAATCCAAGAATGATCAATATCTGAAATACAAACATTTATTTAAGACAATAATGACCATTATTAGTCAACCTAACAAGGGATTTATTAATATCCATTACATAAGATTATATTTTTAAAAAAAGATTGAGATGATTATAAATAAAAGTTAAAATAAATTATTGAGAGGAACCTGTAACAAATAAACAGTTCACTAATGATGTTGTCATTATAATGGTTCCTCTAACACTTTCAAGAGATATATTTGATTCTTATGGATACTAATCCATTGTAAGAAGAAAGTTCGTTCTAAATTTTTTTTGGGTGGATAATTTTTACCCTAGATTCATCTAATTTCCATGTTTTTTTATATAGTGATTATGATCTTATTCTACAATGAATAACATAATTCCATTGGATGACCCTTTCTCAGTGACCAGAGCATCTGTATGATCCATATAGATTTGTTTCCATAATGAAAACTATCATAAATTTCCATTTTATTACCAAATATTATAAATTTAAAGGGACAATGAAAACAACAATGTTGGGTTAAGAAAACCCCATTTTCATGAACCAACATGAGAACCATCATTATTCTGATTTCCATAGAAGTAACATGCATCACCACTAGGAGAGGATGACACTGACATGATCCTTGATCTACCAATCAGGTGCATTTCAAAAATCATTTCCCTATCCAACACATCATCATAAGAAGGAGTCTTTTGTTAGAAAAATGGACGAAAAATATATAATCATTGTCCCAAATTAATTCTTTGAGCCTTAAACATGTAATTTGATAATATCTCATGTAAATGATTCATGAGATTAAAAAATGGTCTTTATAATATAACACAATCATTTCAGACTTCCTAAGATTTTATAAATCCAATCCCTTTTCCAATATCATATTATTTGGATAAAAGCAATCAGTTAAAATATCTTTTATTTCATTCTACTCTAAAAACACATGCTTATTTACCACACCATATTGTCAAAACATCTCCTACTCCTCCCACTAATCAAGACGGTGAAATACATATCAATGATTTCAATGGTGTCTCTATGAAATAAAAAAATTGTTTAATCCTAAAAAACCATTACTGAACTTATTGAAGATTTAAGGTTCATTTTAACACGTAATGAATTGTTGAAATTTATTTTATAATTTTTTTTGAACAACACCTCAATGAGATTATACATTTAGATCCAAAATGAGAGCAAGGTTTTGTTCTTATCCCTATTCATGGGAAGAAAATACAATTATTGTAATCAAATAAAAGTCCACTTGTTAATTTTATCACTATGGTTTTTGTAGAAGAATCGTCCTTAATCTTATTTTCCCAGATTCCCAGAGGCATGATGCTAAAAAATTATCAACTAACAATTATAACATCAAATTTACAGTAAAAAAGAAAAAAATGGAAATTATCCCCAATATATAGAAACAATATTATTATTTCAATCTATACAAATTAGAGTAGTTAAACGAAAAATAAGTAATCCAAAAGTGGCCCTTCCGTAACCAACTCTGGTGGCCTATGGTTTATTGTAGTTAGATATGGTGAGTAACTCAGTATCACATACCTCCTAAGTCATGGAAATCGTAAAAAATTAATATTGATTTCAATAGAGGACTCTCAACCTATACCTTTAATACAACATTTTAATAAAAAATCATGGCTACACCGATTACCGAATAACTAATCTTGTCCTCACATTCCAATAAGGGTGTTTTCCTCCCCAAGGAATGGTGAGACGAAATTCCAAACATACAAAACAAATTTGAATCATTTTCCCCAAACATTGTAGAATTAGTGACATATAAATCAGTATGTATTCCCAAACAACACAATGTAATGATGTGTACATAACATCAAACATGAATAAAAAATACATTGTACTTTTGGAAATTCTCACAAAAATAAATGAAATTTCAAAGATCCAATGGAAACAACCCTTTATGTCCCAAAATCAACAGCTAAGACCCCCTACTTGTGGTTTCATACCCCTTCTCAATCATGGAAGGATAAAATCTTCAAACAAATAAAGGTAGAGGTAGGCTGTGAGATAAATTACTAGAAAGGTCTCTCCAAGGAATCCAAAGAGATGAAAATATTTAATTAAACATATAGACAATTAAATTTTCTAATTTAAGAATTATATTTTAAAAACCATTTTTTACATTTCAAATGAAACAAATATGTTTAAACAAAGGTTTCACATATGAATTTATGGGATATTTATATGAAAAAAGTGTTAAAAAACATTTTATACAAAATAATTTATAGAAATTTTCAATGAATGAGTAATATTTTATATCAATTTAATATAATCATATAAAATAAATATCGATAAGAAAATTTTTATGTTAATAAAATGTACTATAATACCTGCCTATAGGACTCCACACATTAAATGGGACATGAAATATGTGTATAAACAAGTATATTTTTGTATAGTCATTATAGACTAAATCACTATCCTATTAAGGATGTTAAATTCTTAGATTATTTTTTGTATGGTCCAATGTCATTGAGAGTCTCCCAAATAACTCAAAAACTACCAATGTTTTTCAAGGTATATATTAATAAACCACGTTGTGAAATATATTTATTTCTTCTAAAAAAATAATTCATCCCTCAATATATGTCAATTATGATAAATTTCCATTTAAAAAATAAATATTTTAAATCAATGATATTAATTTTTTAATGATAATAAACAAGGTTATTTTATCAAATCAATTTTATTTAATTTTCACCAAAAAATTGAAATTAATTTTTGTCTATGAATTAAAAACATCACTATGACAATATTAATTCATCAATTTAAATTTCGTGAAATTGAATCAATTAAAAAAAGTATATTTAATATTTTTTATTACACTAAATTCCACCCAATGCACAATTTCACCCCAATTTAATAGAAATGGGTTATTTTTCTAATTTTATTTGAAAATACAATTTTCAAAAACAAATCCCAATATTCATTGGAATTTTATATTAAAAAATTTAAATTTCCTTAGAATCAATTAAGAAACATTCAATTGTAATAAATTTAATAAAATAATGAAATTTATAGTTAATTAAAATGGGAAATACAAATTGAACCATCAGTCTCAGGATTATAAGACCATGAATCACAAATCCCTAACGAGAAGTTTCCAAAGAAGAAATCTGAAAACAATGATCAAATAATTAGTCATATGATTATGATAAAAATACATGGTATTAGATCTTTGAAATACTATGTAGTACACAAAACCCTCAGGAGGATAATAGATAGAGATTGATATAGAGAACATGGATAGAAGAGATATTGGGTAATGATTGAATGTAATTTTCAAAGAATAGATTATAATTTTAAAGGACTAATAGGGAAAAAATACTACACATAGGAGATCCATAGGAAGAATAATTTGAAAAGGGGTCATAATGGACTAGAGATGGTCTTAAATTTTTTTCTCAAGAATATTAAATTTAAATTATCTTAATAAAATTAATATACACACTATTAGATACTTAGGAATAAACAGATAAACCAAACCACTCACCGTATAATTTCCCCCTTTTTATTAGGATTCTGAGTTTCTTCCAATAGGTAACATAATTTTTCATACAATTTTTTAACCATGTGAAACCGCTATACATTTGTTTTCATGGTTTTCCTTGATAGGAAACATGGTTTTTGATGATCATACTCTAACCATACACAATATAGAAAATTCAAAAATTCAAATGATTTCACCCAAAAACCAACAAATTAAACATGATAAAATAAATATTAATAGAAGTTTTTATGAATAACTGAATGTTGTTATCGTATGTTATGATGTATGTGATTCATCTAACCAGAGATAAAGGGTTTCACATCTCAATTTATTCTTCATTGATTACATTTCATATTAATTGACTACGTTATGCCACTATGTTGTGAAAAAAAAAATCTTGTAATTTTATATTTAAAATTATTTTATGTGGATTTAAATTTTTTACACATTATAATTTAATTGATGAATCCCCACATCAATGTCATGATCATGGTATGGTTTAATCTATAAAAAATAATAATCTAGATAATATATTGTGTAAGAAACCAACATAAAATTTTTTGGTGTATATAAATACCATTTAAAAAGATAAATTATAAATATAAATAAATTTTATATATAAAATATTGCATTTGAAAGTATTCATTCATTGTTAAAATAATTGACATTTTATCAGATCAATATCTAATTTATTATTATTTTAGAAATTTTATTGTGATTATTATGCATTAATTTATTTTCGAGAAGTTAAAAAAATCATTTGTGATAAATCTATTTCACTATTATATTGATATAGATATTTCATTACAATAAATTTATTCCATTATTGTCCTTATATTTATGTTATAAAATATATAATAGTTTTTTAAATGAATACCAACATTTTTTCTGGTCGAGAATATTTTTATTTCATGCCAATTTAATATATGAATTTTTAAAATAATGTTTTAATTATTATCCAATAAAAATTAATGAAATATTTACTGTATAGAATTTGAATGTGATATAAAATTAATATTACTTCAATTTTTTTAATGAAGTACATTTTTCCATTTTTTAAAAATTTCATAGCTGTTTTTCATTTACTATTAACATCATGAATTGAATTTCCCATAGTCATGACTACACAATGTAGTTATTCATTAAATATGTTATTACATAGTTTTATTCAAATATAATTTTTACTATTACATTTATTAAATTCATATATTTTATTTTATTTAATTCAAAAATGAAATTTTATATTCCTTAAGTAAATTATAAATTTTTTTCAATATTTATATTCATCAATGAAACCATCAGTTTATGTTTTTTAAGAATAAATATTGATATGATCCAATTGTACAATCTATATTTATTATTTGATGTTTAATATTAATGACGAATCTACGCATTTGTAACCCTTTTAATTACCAAATGTTATGCTATTTTGGATTGAAAAAAATTTATAGAAAACATTTCTAATTCATTGTAGTTTCTTTAATGATATCCTTAATGATATTAAGGATGAATTGTGTTTGGGTTTAACTATTAAATGGGAGAACATATCATTATATATCAATGAAATAAAATTTTCCATGAAATTAATTTATTTAGATAATTATGCGATGAATTTTTATGTGATTTCTCCACCTTAGAAAAAAACAGATTTTACGAAAAAAATGGATGTTGGTTGTGATGGAAAATTCTCTATGATATTGGAAAAAAATTATTCTTTCCTAATAAAATACTATTTTTTCAGTCTAATTAACTTTTAAATATGAAATAATTTCAATACTTTCTATGGATTCACACTTTTATGAAATTAAATTATTTTTTATGATTGATTTCTGATGATTTATCATAATTTGTAATCATTTATTTTGAAATTATAACTTATAACTACATGTATCTTACATTATATCATTGAAATAATATTTATGAGCTTTGTAAATCATTGTGACGATATCATAACTCTTTTTAAATGATATTATTTCATGTGGAAAGTAGTTATTTTTCCACATGTTTACCCTATACCAATCAACTGAGGTCACCTCTTATTAATAATTCATCCATAATTTAGAACTAAGTGTTTTTTAGTTAAGTATGTTAATGAGGAGTACAAAATGAGGAGATATATGTTTTTTATTTTAATGATCATTAATGAAATAATGAGAATGCATATCTAGACGCAAAATACATTAATCATTTATGGTTTATGGGATTATATTTTTGAAATGTATTGAATATTTCACTAAAATGTATCAGTATATAAATTTGAAAAGTTATTTTTAATTTATCTTATATAAAATATGTGTTTATTAATTAATAGGATATTTTTATATAATTTTTTAAAACCATAGGGAAATATCTATGTATAAGATAACCTACCTTATTTTTTTAAAGGATGATATTCGGTTGGTTTCTTCAAAATATATTACTATCTGGATACAATAAGGGGATTTGGTGTTGGAACAAATATATCAAGGGGTTTGAACAACTAAATAGATAATGTGAATAAATACTTACTATAATTATAGTTCAATGAGAATTTTTACAAATTTAACTCCCCATATTGATAAAAAAATTTCTAAATGTCATTTTCATTTTGATTGAGTAGGAATAATTTAAATTGATGATCAATAATTTTTGTCTATGGTAAAATTATGGTGTTGTGGACAAAATAAGGATTCTTGATTTATAAATCCCATGGAAAATTATGTGGACTCCCATATGACTATTTTTTATTAAATTAAATTGTTTATATAAAATTTTCAAATTAAGAAGAATTTGGTTTTCACTTAATGTGGTTATATATTTGTGATTATTCAAAACAAAATTTTTTTATGAATATAGACACATTTAATATTATAAATATTAATTAGTTTTCAATATATATGAATAACTAATTTCCCCATAAAAAATCAGAGTCACCAATGAAAATAATGATGGAGTTCTACTTGACATTAGGTGTTAGATAGCTTAGTGGAAGGAAAGTTAAATTTTATTTATGTTAGAAATGTGGAAAGAGAATCATTATAGAATGAAATGAGTTATTATAAAATTGATTATTTGTTCTAAAATAATTGAATAGATCAATATATTTTTAGGGAAACATGTTTATATCAATAGATTGATATTATGTTAATCCTATATATACATTTATAGTTATTGTAAAAAATGTGTAGACTATAGGAATTATTAGAGTCAATTTGATTTTTAATGGTCATCTTCATGAAGATGGATGTACATGTGAATTTACAAAAATATTATAAGAAACATTTAAGTGTTTATATTTTGGGATTTCATTATTTTTAATGGTTTTATATAAATTATATTATAATAATAAAATAATAAAACATTTATGTATTAGTACACAATGTTTTTAATTATATATTTGAATGGATAAGTTGAATGATAGTGATAATCAAGAAATGTGAATTTTTGAAATATGATTATTTTATAGAATATATGATTAATTGAATGGTTACAAATATAAGTTCAAAATTTTTGATAATAACATTTTGTCAATATATAAAATATTACATACATAAATAATGTTAATTAGATGTTATTAGTGAGATTACAATTGGATGGTGGTCTCATGAAAAGGGATTTAGTTCTTTTTTGTGAATTTTATTTCAATAAAAAAATTCAATATTTGTATTCAAAAGATATATAATGTATTATATGGAATATTTTTTTGGATTGAATATAGATTCAATTTTTAAAATAATTTATGGTTTCATTGAGATTTTATGGTAGATCTTGATGTTACCATGATTCCAAAAAAAAAATATATTCTAGGTATTCATAATTTTTATGTGACATAAGGAAATTGATTGCTCAATTTGGGGGGATAAGTTTTATATTGATTTATAAATATTAGTGAGATTATTAATAATTAGAATGATATTGGATATGGATAGATTTATTTTGAATGGGTGTTATGTTTAGTTATTTTTGTATTATTGATGATGAATATGGATTGTTAATGTTGAGGTTGTATATATTAATATGATATATTAATCAACATTAGATAACTCGGGGAAAAAATTAATTAAAAAATATATAAAGATATAAATAATGAGTTTTCTTTCAATTTTTTATCTTAGGATTATGTTAATGTTAATATTATTAAATTTAAAGTATAATATAAACCAATAAAATTAACTCAATGGAGTATGATATGATGTTTAAATTGATCGATGCATTTCCAAATAATGAATGTTCTCTTATTATGTAGAAATTAATAATTTTTTTATTAAGTGTTATATATATTAATAATTAATGTATTATTAATCCTTTGAAATAAATTATCTAAATAATATTGTATAGTTTTACATCACATTATGATAAGTCTATTTTCATTTAAAGAATCATAAATTATTTGTTTTGTGGTTGTTAAATTTAATCTTATAATATTCTCAGTCACTTTTTATAGCTTATTGATGACACTTTTTCTTCCATATCATGATTTCTTATCCTAAAAGTCATTCTCAATATTGAAAAAAATTATTTTTTTATTCATGATTTATTTCTTACCTATATTTCCTTATTTTTATAGATGATTTTTTATTTAAACCTTTTACGAAATGAGTTCTCTAAAAATGTATTTAAAATTTTCATACCATTCATTTCGAAAAAAATGTTTAAATTATGAGTAATATATTTATAAAATTTATATACAATGTAACACCATGATATATTATAATTTTGTTCGCATTAAATTAATTTTATTACATTGATTATTTCATTAAACACAATAATGATTTTAAATGAAATATAATATAAAATTCAAATGGTTTTTAAAAATAATTAGCATTATATTTAATATATTATGGTTTTTAGTGCCAGCTTTTATAAAAAAATTAATATTTTGTATATATATATATATATATATTAATTTTTATCATGAAATATCTATTATATTTTTATTGATTCCATTTTATAATTCAAAAAATCAATTTCGGAAAATAATTTTTTATTTTATTATTTTTGTTAAAAATACTATTAATTTCATCCATATATAAAAATTTTAATTTTAAAATAATACATTATTTTATAGATTATAATTTCAATATTTTCTTAATCTAAAATTCTATTTTTTCACAAAATGTTATCATTTTTGTTATTAGTGAAAAAATATTACACTCTAAGACTATTATTTTCGACCAAGAAAAAAATGCGAATTATTTTTAAATAATTATTAATTAATATAGTAATCCATTATTTAATAACATTATTAATAATTAAATATTTATTAATATTGGGCATGATTATTTTATAAAATCAAATATAATAATAGTAACTTATTTTATGGTAATAATGAATATAAAAAGTATAAATTTATAATTATTGTAAAAAAAATTTATTAGGTTTATTGTTTAAAAAATGCAAACAATAGTAAATAATGAAATATGCCGTATTCATATATTTCTACCAATATAACCCTACAATTTAATTTTGTTGTGATTGTTTTCCAGGATATTGAAAAATAAAATAAATTTAGAAATTCAAAAGAAAAAATGACTCTATATTATTTCTAAAAAATAATTTTAACATCATGACATAATAAATATAATAATCAATAATAATTATTATATGAATAATAATAATGATATTTTAATTGAATTAATTAATAAATAAATATTAATAATTAAACAATCACATTAAATCATTATGAAATGAAATAAAAATATTTATTTAATAAATAGAAAAATATAATATATGATTTAAAAAATATTAAAAGTCATGTAAATTTGATGAATTATTGTTAATTTTTTTATGTGAAATGATACAATAATTTAGTGATGTTAGAAAAGATTATATTTGACCTATAATGTTATTCAACAGTTTTCAATGTTATGTTAAATGACTATATCTAACAATGAAATTAATTTAATATTATAATATATAATATTTCATTAGTTCATTTAAATATCCGTTAAATAATATATAAATTAATTTTTTTGGGACAAGATCTTAATATCATCTTTGTTCCAATTATAGTACACAATTTGTTTTATATTAATTATCTTAAATCAAAAATTGCAAAAAAAAACATTGTTATCATGAAAATATTGAGGAGGTGTTAACATTGTATAAAATAAAAATTCATTTTTAAAAAGGCAATATAATCTTTTTAAAATTATGTCTGTTATATTATATCAACAAATATTTTTCCACTATTAAATAATATTATCCTGGTTTGTTTTTCCCAAGAATATTTAGTTATATTAACAAAATACAATAAGTAAATTCAAAAGATTATATCATCTACATTATTAAATAGAACCTCATATCATATTTTATTTAAAAATAGAAAGAATTTTGATCAACCAAGTAATATTAAAAATACTTCCTCACATACCATCTAAAAAACATTAATTCTTGGATTAATTATAAAAACCTCCATGGATGGTTTTTTATGTATGCCAAAAGATGTTGTCTATAGAAGAGGAGTTATTAATAACCAAATAATTTTTTTAATTTCTTCTCTCACCAAAATGAAATCATATTTGACCATTATGATATAATAGTATTCATATATATAAAATTATGATATTTTTTGTTTCAATTTTTTAATTATACTAGTCTTCTCTGACATTATATTGGAAATGAAATTGTTGTTCCTATGTACGACATACTATCTACTCACAAACATATATAAATAATTTATTATCACCACCAAAAAATTATTTTTATTATTTTAGATAATATATATATGATAAAAATGATTCCAATATCTTTTTTAAATAGTAATATATTATATAATTTTAAAAAATTACCTTATTTTTGAAATGATTTTGCATTTTGGGTGTACATATGGATTACCACACCCATGAAGCGATGTGATTCATTTAATATAGCCACATCACAATAATTATATATTTATCTGTTTATTTTTATAAATAAATAATATTTATTTTTTAATTGTAATATAATAAATATATTATAACACTTATGATATTTCTATCAGTATCATTGAATAATATAATGTTTATTTATTCATATTTTTGATATACCATCTCTAAGATCCTAAGGTATTAAATATTTAATAACCATATTTTATTTCTCATAATAAATAATTATACATTATGTATAAAAATTATTATAATTCCATCGTTATTTTTTTGATTGGAAGGAATAATAACCTCTTTTTCCATTGTCAAACTACTTGAGAAATTTTTAAAATTTTAAATTATTATTATTTTAAAATACAATGTGAAATTATTTTATTATGTTATTAGATATTTCATAGTATTAAATAATATTATATGAATATTAAAAATTAATTTTTTTAAAATAATTCATTAATATATTTTTATAATCAATGATTGTAAATAATTTTTATGGGTAATACTTGGAGAAAGGTGTTTCATCAATATATTTTTTTTCATCTTTTTTCATCAATTCAATATTTTATAAAATAAAAAAATATTATGGTTGGAATGAATATGATTATATTGGGTTTTTTGCAATTTTTTTTATTTTTTACACGTTATCACATCTTTTATTAATTCTCACATCAATGTTATGATTCATTTCATTTTATATTGACTATTATTATCTTTGATGAAAAATATGTTTTTTAGGATGCAATATTATTTGGTTTTTATTATCTAATACACACTAAAATGTTATATAATGAAAAATTTTATGTAGATGATATTTAATATTTTATTTCATTTCATTATTTCAAAAAATATATTATTCAAAAATTACAACAACAATAAGATATATTTATATTAATGATACTTTTATTCCTTTTTAATGCAATAAAAATCATTGAGTAAATTATCTTTTGCATATTTTATACATATAATAAATTTTTATATATTTATATTTATTTATTTATAATATTTTCCACTAAAATTCCTTAATTTAATAACATAAAATAAGTAATGAATGTTTTTATGTTAAATGGAATATATTTTTTTTAAAATGAGTATTTCTCTTCAATTTAAATGTATTATAAAAAATTATTCATAATTATTTTCCCTATTATCAAATAATTTTATAATAATTTTTTATCTTTTATTGTATTATAAAAAATATTTATGATGTAAACACACTGTTAATTTTTTATCAAGGAAGTTGTTGAACATTTAAAATATTGTATACTAAATGTATCATTTAAACATGTGTGCCATGAATTGAATTTCTTCACTTCATAACAAATAAATGAACTGATTATTCCTTTATAATATTCAATTGTTTATTTATAAAAAAATATCATAATTTTTATCTTGTAATGATTTAATTATATTGATTCCAAATAGAATATTTCATTCCATTAGTGTTTCTTATGTTTAACATGGGATATTAACCATTGGTGTAGTTCATGTACAATCTATGGATGATTTCTTATAATTATAGTGAGATTATTATGGAACTCATCTAAATTCAATGGATTAATCTATGATGGATTTATATATTTTTTATGAAACATGTTTTCAATACACATGTAATGATATGATGAAATAATTAAATATCTTATGGAACACATATTTATGGTTTTCATTATCTGATTGGTGTTCCTAATGTTATATATCCCTCTTCTAAATTGGTTAAATAGTTATATATCAAAATATAAAAATGTAGTACTAATATATGTGTTTGATCTTATATATATAACAAGTAAATTTGAGAAATTTACTAAGGGGTGTAGGTGGTGGTAACAAATATATTATGATATAGGATATATATAGTGATTCTAGATCCATTAGAATATTATGGTTATAGTCCAAAACATTAAAATATGAAATATTTTCTGGAAATATGATTAAGCCACTATTGTATTAAACGATGATAATGTTACTAATTTTTTTTGATAACTTCTCACTACTATTATTCATTTATTATGAAACAAAAATGATTTATTCTGTCACAAACATTTATGTTCATTGAAATATTGTGTATGAACTCTGTAATTTGTGGACATGATCTCACACTATGACTATATAAATATTCATTCATATGATCCAAAATTTTTATCTTCATTATTTATATTTATAGGGAATGTGACTTTACCCAGTTATATGATTACATTGCCTAGGTTATTATGAAATATATTTTTTCTGTGGTATTTATATGATTTATACAAATTGGAAGAAAATTGTGGGAGTATTTATGATAACTTTAGTAAATGAAATGATTATGTTTATAGTATCCAAATACACTAACATTTTTAACCATGTGTGTTACATTGTGAAATAGCATGAATATTCACCTATAATGATTTTACATTTTTTATCTAATGGAAGGGTCTATCATTGTATACCATATGTGAATTTAAGTAATTATATTATGATTAATGTGTCTAGCATCTGGATATTTCTCACTAATATGTTGATATTGATATAATTTTATATATTGTTATATTCTATGTTATAAATGATATATATAATTCTTCAATGTGACATTGGAACAAATCATGGTTCGGTGGCCCAAGTAATAAAGAACCTCCATATACATCATACAAAAATATGAACAAAAAATTTCATATGATGATGCATTCTGAACATGTGTTCTCCCACATAGGGACATGATATCCATATCTGAACTGATATGAGAGTTCAAAACAGTGCATTATGGTATTTAAAGAACATACCTGATATCCACAATCAAATTTAATTACTAATTATGATATTATTATGAAGATATTATTTCTAAATGTCTATTGACAGATAAAAGTAATGATAGCTTTTTGTGGACAAAAATAACAATATGTAGCCTTGAATATATTTTTCGGTTTTCGAAGGTGAATGTGTTTTTATCATGGTAATTTTTATATATTTTAGGTATCTTATTTTTTTTATTTATAATTTAATAATATATATTGGAATTCAATGAGAGTAAATTCAATTTTGGAAAAGATTAAATGTATGATATCATGATTAATGAATTAAATTGAATTTAATAGATTATGGCTAAATATTAATTGTTTTTGGAAATATTTAGATTCATTTTTAATTATATATGGGTTGAAATTTTATAATGGATGAGATCATTTGATAATTGGTGACCATGAAAATTTATTAATTGGTATTAAATAGAATTTTTTTTCTATTATGAGGATATTATATGCAGTGTGTTATATTTATATTTAAATGTTATTTATGTTCGATGTATTTTCTTATTTTTATATTTTAGGGATGGTTTTGTAATATTCTTGTGAATAAAAAATATGGATATTCAATTGGACTTTATATTATTATAATTTTAATTTATTTTAAAACACACTCCACCCATGATTTGAAAAATAATCTGAATCCCAAAAGATTTAACTGTTGTTTTATTTAATTTTATGTATTCTTGAAAATATATGGATTTTTTACTCATCTCCCATTCTGAGATATTTTAATTTATGGTGGTGGGTTTTTTGTTTTTATTCATTATGATGGTGGATTTATTTGGGGTAAATTACTTTTCTTCCCATCTTGGATTTAGATTAATTTATAAGATATAATTTATTAGTGGATTATATTGAATATATTCATAATGGGTTTTATTAACTGTATAAGGGTATAGAATGTATGGAACACTCAATATCATGGATATAATATTTTCTATAGTATAGATATCAAATTTATTTTTATTTTATGAGTTCTCATATGATAATATTATGAGGTTATTATGTGATTATGTGTAAATATTGATGTTACGTATGTCCATGAAAAATAAAAATGAGTTTTGAAGTTGAAAATTCTATGTAGAATCTATTTTATTAAGAATTAAATTATATATCATGAAAATAATTTATCACACATAGATTCATTATTCATTTATTTAAACATGAAGATATTTAAATAGATAATGATTATTTAAGGTTCATTTCTAGTTTTCTATTAATCTATAATGGCCCGGACCTATCCAGTCCATTACATTGTGAAAAAGTGGTGTCAGAGGTGTTTTGGGAGGTTAAGGTGACTCGGGGGTGTGTTGGGTGAATCTTTTAAGGGAGACTAAATGGAAATAGATTTAGCATTAGCAGTCCACTATCTGTCTCAACCGTATGGCCAAATCGTGTGAGGTTAGTCTAGGAGACAGTGGCTAATGCACGGTTAGTGCACAGTTAGTATAAACGTGTGTTATAACCGTGCAGGGAGTGTTTGACGAGGTGTCAGCGACCAGATGGTTAGCACGCGGTTTGTCTTACCATATGAGAAAACAATGTGGGCAATTAAATTATATTTCAAAATTGTGGATCTCAACAGTTTTACCTCTAACTTTCCCGTTTAAGCTTCTATGTGGCCATAACTTGAATTACCCTTCCTTCAATGTAGGAGAACCTCTCCCAAGCATTTTGGAAGTGATCTGATGGCTTCTCTTGGCGAATCGAAGTCAGTTTCTTGAAGTATGTGATCGTTCTCATTTTCATTATTAGATCTACTTAGATATACTCTTCCTCTTCTCTTGGTTTCTTATATCTATTCCCGTTTTTGGTAGATCTATGCGTTTGGATGCCAATTATTGTGGGATTTGGTCTTGATCATTCTAGAAGAACATACCAATGGATGATTCTTGGACTTTGAACTTGAATTTCCTAGGGGTTTTTCATTTTTTGGGGTTTTTTTCAAAACCATGGAGGTAGGGGATTCGTTGAATCTCTTTATTTTACGTGCAACTATATTATTAGCATGTTTAATCCCACTAGATTAAAATGGAATTGAAATAATAAATATTTTTAACCGGATATTGAAATTGAATCGACCATATTATATTGGATCTTCTTTTGTGAGATAGTGTGATTTCTATAATTTCTTTTCTTAGATGTTGTTCTTGATGGAATCACTAAAAAACCTAAACTTGGATTAGTTGATAAATGTTTGGATAATGATAAAGAGGCTTTAAAATTGAAATGATTCTTGTGGAAATTTGATGTTAATCAAATTGTAGTAGTATGCATTTTTAATCATTTGTGATAGCTTACTGGTTAGATTTCCCAATTTTGGAAATAATGTATTATAAATCAGCTAATTCCATATGGATTAAAGAATTTGATTGCTTGATAATTCTTTGAAGGGTTCTGAGTTACCATATTGATTGATGAATGGCCATAGGCCTGTTAATGTTATGGTTGTTTTTCCTTCTTTTTGTGTTAATACATGACCCTGGAGGTGTGTTGTGATATGTGGGGGCATAGAGGCCTTATGGTTGTGGCATCAAGTGATTCCTATAGTGGCGAGATGCATCAGTTTATGCATGTTGGTGTCGTGGAGGACACTGGGGATGATGGAATAGCATGGATGTGATTGTTGGATGCTTGCTGTTTCTATTGGTTGAATGTCTACTTTACTTTTCCCCACTAATCATAGTCGTTGGTCTTGCTTAACCTTCTTCTGAAAGATGTGAAGACACGGGGGGTATGCCACATGCTTTTCTTGTTTATCTTCTCTAGGGAGGATGGATCTACTCTCTTTATATAGGTGGAAAAGACTCGATGGGTAGTACATATACTCACTGTGTTGAGCCCCTTCTGTTAGAAGCATAGAATGCTTTTCTATAATTCTTGGGAATATGGGACAGTGTTTCTGTAATCAATGTCTGAATAAATGGTTTAAACCCATGGGTATGGAGTTGCTGGAACATAATGATGAGGTTTTAATCTTTTGAAGGAACATTGGACTTTGGGTGTGATTATAATGAAACATAATGTGGAATTTTTCATGGTAAATTAATGTTTAATGATTTAATTAACATAAAGTGAAACAGATAAAAAGGAATCTAAGTAATCTAATAAAGTTCCTTGAATGGTTGCGTGCTTATAGGAATACTATTATTAGAAGTGGCCACCTGGAGTCTGAGAGAAGTTAGCTAAAGTTGTGCCTAAGACTAGGTTATACCCAAAGTGTGGTTGTGAGTTATAGTATATTTTTTTTATTCTATACGCTACTCCGTCATTTTAATAAGTGCAAGTGACACCCCCGAGATTCTTAGCCTTGGGATGTGTTTTCCCCAAAATTTCAGTGGGAGGATGAATGGCTGACTACCCCCTTTGGCCCCACTCTCTTCCCTTGGTAGATACTTGTGTTGTTAGGAACAATGGTTAGTTTTACCCATATATGTGTGAAGATGGATGTATTGGATTGTGGTTATTCACACACCTATATTCTAGATATAGTATCCTATGGACAAATATAGTAGTAATGTGTATAGGTTGTGATGGCTTGGGGATCCTTACTCCGTGAATGGGCTAAAATTGCTTGAGGTATAATACCTGATGTGTTATACAAGATATCCATGATGTGGTGGCTCCTGGAAATGACCTAGTTACCTTTGTTTGTTAGGATGGTGTGGTGCTTCGCCCAGGTATCTACAGGAAAGTCTTTTTGATGAGAGATGCTTATGACATTTGATGATGGGGAAATGTGGAAAACCAGTGGGGAAGTAGTATTGGGGTTCCTTTTATATTCTCTACTATATTCTATTTTTTTGTATGTGTTACTTGTTGATAGTATCCATGGTGTGGTTGTGAACATTGAATACCCTTTTAGGTGATGAGTTAGTTTCAATTGTTGTTCACTATGCTTTATCATGCATTCTTTAATTTTTCATTAGAGGCTTCAGGGAGGATCCTACTGAGTATACTATTATACTAACCCTATGTATATATAAACTTTTTTCAGGTCACATGGAGTAGGTTGGAGATTAAGCCAGTTTCTACTATCTTGGGGTTGTAGGAGGTGTTCGGGCTTGTGGTTGCAGCTGTTTTATATTCTTTTGGGTACTTGTAGTTTTTTCACTTTTAGTTGTATTACTTTTGCATGACATTCCATTTGTGTACTTGTTCTTCATTTATATTTCTTGTTTTGAGTTGGAGATTATTAGTGTCTATCTTATCTCCCTCTTCTGCATGTGCAATATTAGAGGGTAATTCCTCCCATTTGTGTGTTACTAAAACCTTGATTCTAGTCGCCAACCCGGGGCCTACTGGAGTCGAGACTCGTGGGTTATTATCTCCCTTCTCACTTTGTTGGCTAAGGAGGAGTACCCTTTATGGGGAGGGGGTCATGACACAGTGGTATCAAGGGTCTGGTTGAGGGATAGAATGGAGATTGTAGTTAGGCACATGTGAGGTTGCATGGGTTGGTAGGGAAACAATGTCATTCGTTTTAACATGTTAGGTAAACACTGGAGACTAGGTGGGACATAGGCGTTTAGGGCCCCCAATGATATTATGTACGGACCTTTATGTTTACAATGGCTACTAAACAAGGCGATACTAGTTGTAGGGTAGAGACCTCATGCATCCATCTTCTTTGTTCCTATGTTTGAATTAGTAGAACATGGGATATGTTAACCTATAATGTAAAGACCCGTAAAATTCAAGGGAAATTTTTTCTTAATTTTCTTTGTAATTTTACAAGAGCGCGGATTCAGACGGCACCTGATTCCGAGGCCCGGAGTGCCCGGAATCAATTTCCGAAGTTTGGCTCGGGTACGTTCAGTGAACGAACGAGCGGGAGTTTCTAACTATTGACCCGGTGCTCGGAATTGAAATCTGAGGGCACCGATGAACTCGCAACGCCGATATTCGCTTAAAGAGACCTTTTCGGGAGTTGCGTTTGTTTCGGGTTGAGAGTTAGTTTTTGGGAGATTAGAATAAGTTAAATAAAAATATGTAAACACAATTTTTATTTAAACTTAATAGTTAACTTCTCTCAAAGGAAGTTAGGTGTGGGACCCACACCCACTTAACCTCCCTTGAGAGGATTAAGTGTGGTGGGGCCCACACGAAACCTAACTTTACATATTCCCTCAAACTCCCTTAACCCCTCTTTAATTAACATGACAATTTGTTAATTAATGTGGAGTTATCTCTTCTTTGAATTTCAATCTTTTGACATTCTAGTGTGTTGTTGTGTTAATAAAATAAGATAGAGTTTTATTTTATTTTGGGTTTTAGTTTTGTCTCCATGAGAGAGTTGGGAAGGTTCTCCTTGTTTCTTCATCTTCTTCAACCTCGACGAAGAACACGAAGAACGCCGTTCTTCAACGAAGAACTTCTTCGCCGAAGAACTCGGTTTTTCCGCGACGCCATATCCGCGACGTGACGTTCTCCTTCCGCATCATCTCTTCCGTGACGGTTTTCCGCGACGAACGCCATCGACAACGACTCTTCCTCCGACGTCAAAGGAATCGACCCTGATATTCCACGACTACCTCAACGTGCGACTATCGAGGTAGGGGTTCTTGAGTTCGTTGTTTTATTTTTATTTGACTTTCCTCAAGACTTGACGAAGAACGCTCAAGTTCTGACGAAGAACGCCACTCCGCTCTTCTTCGTCTTCCGTGTCAACGAGAGGGAACGCCGCTTCCTCCTCGGATTTCCTTCATCAACATAAGAGGTTTCGCCAACGACGTATCACATCGGACGCATCTCTTCGTCAACAGAATTGACGAACGACTACCGCGACACTCGATCTCTGCGACGTCGACTTCCGCGGACATAGACAAATCTTCGAACGTATACCCAAGGTAGGGGTTGTCGATTTATTGATTATTTATTCCATTCTTGATCGTGGTTTTAGCATGTCTAAACGTGAGGCAACTGGATATTATTTAGTTGTGTTTTTATTTAACGTGAGGGGCGCCGGACCGCATGAAAACGGCCGAACCTCCCTCCATCGTTCATGTTGTTTATTCTTGCGGGCGGAAGCAAGGTGGCGTGGTGCCGTCGCACCACGCCGATAATTGTACGTTTAACTTACGCGACGCCGTCGCGCGCGCACCATGGAAGAAAAAACAAGAACGCGACGCCGTCGCGCCGCGTTGAAGAAATCGAGGTGCGGCGGAGGGGCGCGGTGACGTCGCACCGCGCCGGATGATGAAAGTTGTGGCTGGTTCCGGGCCGCGGTGGAAGAGAAGACCGGCGGCCAGGCCGCCGGCGTCGGAAGCCGAAGGGGGGGACCGGAATTTCCGGTCCCGTTGGAGAAAACCGGCCGGCCAACTGGCCGGTCGGATGGAGTTATACCGGGGGAATTAATCCCCCGGCCAACACACTAAAACCCCCCTCTTTATGAGGGGGGCGGTTCTTTGAAGGGAGGGGGGGCAGCCGGCCCCCCGGTTTTTACTTCAACCGGCCCCCACGTGGGGGCGGTTTTCAATCAAGGGGCGCGACTTTTAGCCGCGCCGACTTTCCAAGAAAGCGGGGGAATTGATCCCCCCGCGCTGCCTTCATGCGGCGACAGACCGCCGCGGCCCCCGCACCGCCGCGCCACCGCGCCGCCGCGCCGCCCCAGGGGTGGGTCGGGACGGGTCGGCCCGGACCCGGACCCCCCCGTTTCGAACCAGTTCTGGTCTATTGGTCATAACGTGAGCCTCGGACCTCCGATCGACAAACCGTCTGCGGCAACACGATCCTTGGATCGAGACGGTCGTTTCGGTATATCACACTCAAGGTTTCGTATTACTTTGAGTTCAGCCGGGTTGGTTCGTTCACGAAACCAACTGGGCCTTCGGAGCGGAAACGCTCATATCTTGAGCTACGGACGTCCGATTGTCGTGCCGTCAGTCGCGTTGTGTTCCTCTTAGTGAGACGGATCTTTTGGCATACTCCGCCCGAGTTTTGGACGCAGGTGGAGTACGGTCGGGTTGGTTTTTCCTTTAAAACCAACTGGGCCCCGGGAACGAAAATGTCAATAACTCTCAGACCGGGCGTCCGATCGACGCGCCGTCTGTTGCGTTGAGTTCCTGTTGACGATACGGAACTTTTGGATACATCAACTCTGGTCTTCGTGACAGTTGATGTATCAGCCTCTCGGCTCGTGGAGCGGACCCTCCGAATGAGCTTGCTGTGTGCGGGAAACCTAGTGCTGGCTGGGACTGTACTGTGACTACTACTGCTACTACTGCTACTGTGACTACGACGACGACAGTACAAAGATCCTGTGTGGATTCGACGACGACGACTACAACACTCAGCGATCCTACGTGGATCAGTGCTATAGGTCCTGTGTGGGCCCGATCCTGTGTGGATTCGACGACGACGACTTCAGCACTCAGCGATCCTACGTGGATCAGTGCTACAGGTCCTGTGTGGGCCCGATCCTGTGTGGGTCCGCACTCAGCGGTTTTGTGTGAGCCAGCGCCTACAGGTCCTATGTGGGCCCGATCCTGTGTGGGTCTTTTCGGGGGTTAGTTACCTATCGATCCTTCGTGGATCCGATGACTTAGATGGATCAGAGATCATCATTATCATCCTTTGGTTAGTTACCTATCGATCCTTCGTGGGTCCGATGACTTAGATGGATCAGAGATCATCTTTATCGTCCTTTGGTTAGTTACCTATCGATCCTTCGTGGGTCCGACGACTTAGATGGATCAGAGATCATCTTTATCGTCTATCGAAGAAGTATACCTGTGTGAGCTGAATCCAATTTCATTCCTGTGTGGATTGTGTTGTGCAATCCTGTGTGGATTACGTTTTTCTTTCCGGTGTAGAATACGTTTACTTTCCGGTGTGGACTGAGTTGTACTTGGGCTCGGAGGTTGGAGCATATTTGAATTGATGACTTAGGTATATGTATGGGCATATACATAAGCAGTGTCGGTTGTTACTTTGTGATTGTACCTTTCTTCGTGGTTCATCCTTAGTGGATTTGAGAGACCATCAGGATTCTCGGGGTCCCTACTGAGTAGCTTATACTCACCCCTGCACGGGCTTTGCCCGCACTACGTTGTGTTGGTTGCAGACGACGGACAGCGTTGACCTTAGCTGGGGCTTGCAGAGCGGGACGGTACCCGGAGGTGGACCACTGGGCGGGACGTGCTCGGAGCGGACGGCGGGACCCGTGGAGCAGAGGAGCTATCTGTACCCAACCTTCAGGTGGGATTTCCAGTGGATAGCTCGGAGTAGCGGCATTTACTTTTCAGTTGTTGTTTTCCCTTTCGAGTTGTACTTTACTTTCAGTTTTGGGTTTGTATTCTGGCCCATTTACTTTTCCGCACTTTCAGTTGTACTCTGCTTTTTTTAGTGTTTACATTCCGCTTGCTTACTCTGTGGTGTTTGTTTACCTTACAAAGGCAATGCCTTCCCTTTTTATCGGGATTTACGCCTTGGTGCTAGTCGCCAGCCCCTGGCCTATGGAAGTCGGGCTTGGGGTAGTCACGGCACGGACCCCGAGGGCGGGTCGTGACAAATTGGTATCAGAGGAGTTCGGTTCTACCACGAACTCTGATCTTTTCTATGTGAAGAAATAATGTTTAGCGTATTGAGTGTGGTTATCAGTCCAGGGAGTCCAGTGTTGGTGCGGCGGCCGACGTATCCGTACACCAGGACCCTGACTTCTGATTTCCGACTTAATGCACGAAAACATTGATTGCGTGTGTATTTCAAAGTTTTCTTTGTGATTTCTTTGTGTCAGCTCACCAGGTATACTGTTTGACCGTGGCGCAGCTGTTTCCTATTCAGGATGGCCCCACGACGGTAGCCAGCTAGGGTTCTGAGAGTTGAGTGTGACGACAGCCCATCGAGCGACGAGGCCTCGGTGCAGGGCCCTTTGTCAGCAGTGGCACCGGCGGTAGCACTACACGCCGAACCCCCGATACTTCCAGCACCAGCCGCTGACGATGCACGTTGCCTCAGCGCACTGCATGAGTTTCAGCGCCAGTGACCGCCCAGGTTTCGTGGGGAGACGGATCCCCAGGCAGCAGAGGACTGGCTGGAGGCAGTGGTACGAGTGTTTAGGCTAGTGAGGACACCAGCAGACCTCATGGTGATCCTCGCTGCGAGCCTACTACACGCAGCAGCAGGACGATGGTGGAGCTTGATGCTCCAGGTGCACGATGAGGCATCTCTACTTTGGACGGACTTTGAGAGCCTCTTCCGCTCGGAATTCGTCCCAGCCACCCTTCGTGCGGTGCGTATCCAGGAGCTTCTACAGCTGCGGCAGGGCAGCATGACAGTCGCTCAGTACTCGGCGAGATTTACCGATCTCTCGCGCTACTCGACCGACATGGTACGGGACCCATTCTTCCGGGCCCGAACCTTCGAGCAGGGTTTGAGACACGAGATCAGGGCATCGCTGATCTCCCTCAGCATACCGACTCAGAAAGGAGTACTGCAGCGGGCCCTCCTGATCGAGAGCTTCCTTGCTGAGTCTACACCAGCACAGAGACCCACCGCAGGGCGGCATGTGGCAGAGTCATCTGCAGCAGGCAGTCGGCGGATGACTCAGGGGTCCAGACAGACCGGACCTTCAGGCAGACGACCTCAGGGCACTGGCTCAGCAGTGCAGGGCACACAGCACGGAGCCAGTCTTTTGAGTGGAAGACAGTGCTTTGCATGCGGCGGGCAAGGCCACATGGCTCGTGACTGCCCGACCCGCCATGCGTAGGAGCAGCAGACGGTTGAGGAACCACCTAGGCAGAGGCAGAGGTTCGACCGTGGCGGTCTGCAGGGAGGAGGCGGACGAGGCAGAGGAGCTGTCCGAGCAGCAGGTGGTGGACGACGCTTTGAGGTTCTACCACCACCACCACCAGGAGGTACACCCCGACCACAGGGGAGAGCTCAGCTTCAGGCAGCCGAGGCCTTCGATCATGGAGCTCTGGGAGCCGATGGACAGGAGCAGAACTAGTGGATACATCCTTTGTACTTCTGGTTCCTTGTTGCTTTTGTGTAGCGTCTTGTATTATGAGCTGCAATAATAAAAGACGCATACCTTTGTGATATTTTTGATCCTGTCCTCTTTCGTGTTGTTACTAAGAGGTTCCAGTTTTGGCTGTTGACTTGACCCTCACTTGTGAGACATCTACTGGAGGAGACCCAGTTACCACACACTGATGCCGACAGTGTGACACAACCCTTGGAGGCGAGAGTAACGGTTGAATCTCTTAGTAGTAGCGTCGAGGCCTTACGACGTCATCCTTGGTATGGATTAGTATCATCCATGTTAGGATTGACTGTATTAGGCAAAGAATGTGGTTCATCCAGGGGATGAGACCAGATTTCTCTTTTCGGCAAAGAAGAAATCTTGCAGCTCTTGTGGGACCTGTGATGGTCCAGGCCACGACAAAGAAGGTCCAGGTCATCCAGGAGCGGATGAGTACAGCTTAGAGCCAGCAGAAGTCATATGCTGACAGGAGGCGGAGGCCACTAGAGTTCGAGGATGGCGACCACGTCTTCTTGCGGGTCTCACCTCGACGTGGTATTCGGAGTTTTGGCCGAGGCGGCAAGTTATCTCTGCGCTTCATCAGACCCTTCCAGGTCCTCAGCAGGGTTGGTGAGGTGGCATATCGCCTGGCTCTACCACCTCAGTTGCACCGGGTGCACGACGTCGTCCACGTGTTTCAGCTGAGGAGATACGTGCACGACCCGACGCACATCATTGACCATGGGGAGCTTGACGTTGACGATGGGGCGACTTTTACGGAGGTCCCAGTGGAGATAGAGGATCGTCAGGAGCGGGTCCTGCGTGGGCGATCGATTCCCCTTGTGCGCATCAGATGGCAGCACGGGAATCTCCAGGAGAGCACATGGGAGCGGGAGGCTCAGATGCGTGCTCAGTACCCTCTTTTGTTTCCCTAGTTTTGATGTATCTTTACGGGGACGTAAATCCCTGAGGTGGGAGTAATGTATAGACCCGTAAAATTAAAGGGAAATTTTTTCTTAATTTTCTTTGGAATTTTACAAGAGCGCGGTTTCAGACGGCACCTGATTCCGAGGCTCGGAGTGCCCGGAATCAATTTCTGAAGTTTGGCTCGGGTACGTTCAGTGAACGAACGAGCGGGAATTTCTAACTTTTGATCCGGTGCTCGGAATTGAAATCCGAGGGCACCGATGAACTCGCAGCGCCGATATTCGCTTAAAGAGACCTTTACAGGAGTTGCGTTTGTTTCAGGTTGAGAGTTAGTTTTTGGGAGATTAGAATAAGTTAAATAAAAATATGTAAACACAATTTTTATTTAAACTTAATAGTTAACTTCTCTCAAAGGAAGTTAGGTGTGGGGCCCACACCCACTTAACCTCCCTTGAGAGGAATAAGTGTGGTGGGGCCCACACGAAACCTAACTTTAAATCTTCCCTCAAACTCCCTTAACCCCTCTTTAATTAACATGACAATTTGTTAATTAATGTGGAGTTATCTCTTCTTTGAATTTCAAACTTTTGAAATTATAGTGTGTTGTTGTGTTAATAAAATAACATAGATTCTTATTTTATTTTGGGTTTTAGTTTTGTCTCCTTGAGAGAGTTGGGAAGGTTCTCCTTGTTTCTTCATCTTCTTCAACCTCGACGAAGAACACAAAGAACACCGTTCTTCAACGAAGAACTTCTTCGCCGAAGAACTCGGTTTTTCTGCGACGCCATATCAGCGACGTGACATTCTCCTTTCACATCATCTCTTCCGCGACGGTTTTCCGCGATGAACGCCATCCACAACGACTCTTCCTCCGACGTCAAAGGAATCGACACCGATATTCCACGACTACGTCAACGTGCGACTATCGAGGTAGAGGTTCTTGAGTTCGTTGTTTTATTTTTATTTGACTTTCCTCAAGACTTGACGAAGAACGCTCAAGTTCCGACAAAGAACGCCGCTCCGCTCTTCTTCGTCTTCCGTGTCAACGAGAGGGAACGCCGCTTCCTCCTCGGATTTCCTTCGTCGACATAAGAGGTTTCGCCAACGACGTATCACATCGGACGCATCTCTTCGTCAACGAAATTGACGAACGACTACCGCGACGCCCGATCTCCGTGACGTCGACTTCCGCGGACATAGACAAATCTTCGAACGTATACCCAAGGTAGGGGTTGTTGATTTATTGATTATTTATTCCAATCTTGATCGTGGTTTTAGCATGTCTAAACGTGAGGCAACTGGATATTCTTTAGTTGTGTTTTTATTTAACGTGAGGGGGGCCGGACCGCATGAACACGGCCGAACCTCCCTCCATCATTCATGTTGTTTATTCTTGCGGGCGGAAGCAAGGTGGCGTGGTGCCGTCGCACCATGCGGATAATTGTACGTTTAACTTACGCGACGCCGTCGCGCGCGCACCATGGAAGAAACAGCAAGAACGCGACGCCGCCGCGCTGCGTTGAAGAAATCAAGGTGCGGAGGAGGGGCGCGGTGCCGTCGCACCGCGCCGGATGACGAAAGCCGCGGCTGGTTCCGGGCCGCGGCGGAAGAGAAGACCGGTGGCCGGGCCGCCGGCGTCGGAAGCCGAAGGGGGGGACCGGAATTTCCGGTCCCATTGGAGAAAACCGGCCGGCCAGCTGGCCGGCCGGATGGAGTTAAACCGGTGGAATTAATCCCCCGGCCAACAAACTAAAACCCCCCTCTTTATGAGGGGGGCGGTTCTTTGAAAGGAGGGGGGGGGGGGCAGCCGGCCCCCCGGTTTTTACTTCAACCGGCCCCCACGTGGGGGCGGTTTTCAATCAAGGGGCGCGGCTTTTAGCCGCGCCGGCTTTCCAAGAAAGCGGGGGAATTGATCCCCCCGCGCTACCTTCATGCGGCGACAGACCGCCGCGGCCCCCGCGTCGCCGCGCCGCCGCGCCGCCGCACCGCCGGCCGGGCCGCCCCAGGTGGGGGTCGGGCCGGGTCGGCCCGGACCCGGACCCCCCCGTTTCGAACCAGTTCCTGTCTTTTGGTCATAACTTGAGCGTCGGACCTCCGATCGACGAACCGTCTGCGGAAACACGATCCTTGGATCGAGGCGGTCGTTTCGGTATATCGCACTCAAGGTTTCGGATTACTTTGTGTTCGGCCGGGTTGGTTCGTTCACGAATCCAACCGGGCCTTCGGAGCGGAAACACTCATATCTTGAGCTACGGACGTCCGATTGACGTGCCGTCAGTCGTGTTGTGTTACTCTTAGTGAGACGGATCTTTTGGCATACTCCGCCCGAGGTTTGGACGCAGGTGGAGTACGGTCGGGTTGGTTTTTCCTTAAAACCCAACCGGGCCCCGGGAACGAAAATGTCAATAACTCTCAGACCGGGCGTCCGATCGACACGCCGTCTGTTGCGTTGAGTTCCTGTTGACGATACGGAACTTTTGGAAACATAAACTCTGGTCATCGTGACAGTTGATGTATCAGCCTCTCGGCTCGTGGAGCGGACCCTCCGAATGAGCTTGATGTGTGCGGGAACCCTAGTGCTGGCTGCGACTGTACTGTGACTACTACTGCTACTACTGCTTCTGTGACTGCGACGACGACAGTACAGAGATCCTGTGTGGATTCGACGATGACGACTACATCACTCAGCGATCCTACGTGGATCAGTGCTATAGGTCCTGTGTGGGCCCGATCCTGTGTGGATTCGACGACGATGACTTCAGCACTCAGCGATCCTACGTGGATCAGTGCTATAGGTCCTGTGTGGGCCCGATCCTGTGTGGGTCCGATCCTGTGTGGGTCCGCACTCAGCGGTTCTGTGTGAGCCAGCGCCTACAGGTCCTATGTGGGCCCGATCCTGCGTGGGTCTTTGCGGGGGTTAGTTACCTATTGATCCTTCGTGGGTCCGACTACTTAGATGGATCAGAGATCATCTTTATCGTTCTTTGGTTAGTTACCTATCGATCCTTCGTGGGTCCGACGACTTAGATGGACCAGAGATCATCTTTATCGTCCTTTGGTTAGTTACCTATCGATCCTTCGTGGGTCCGACGACTTAGATGGATCAGAGATCATCTTTATCGTCTATTGAAAAGGTATACCTGTGTGAGCTGAATCCAATTGCTTTCCTGTGTGGATTGTGTTGTGAAATCCTGTGTGGATTACGTTTTGCTTTCCTGTGTGGAATACGTTTACTTTCCTGTGTGGACTGAGTTGTACTTGGGCTCGGAGGTTGGAGCGTATTTGAATTGATGACTTAGGTATATGTATGGGCATATACCTAAGCAGTGTCGGTTGTTACTTTGTGATTGTACCTTTCTTCATGGTTTATCCTTAGTGGATTTGAGAGACCTTCAGGGGTCTCGGGGTCCCTACTGAGTAGCTTATACTCACCCCTGCACGGGCTTTTCCCGCACTACGTTGTGTTGGTTGCAGACGACGGACAGCATTGACCTTAGTTGGGGCTTGCAGAGCGGGACGGTACCCGGAGGTGGACCACTGTGCAGGACGTGCTCGGAGCGGACGGCGGGACCCGTGGAGCAGAGGAGCTATCTGTACCCACCCTTCAGGTGGGATTTCCAGTGGACAGCTCGGAGTAGCGGCATTTACTTTTCAGTTGTTGTTTTCCCTTTCGAGTTGTACTTACTTTCAGTTTTGGGTTTGTATTCTGGCCCATTTACTTTTCCGCACTTTCAGTTGTACTCTGCTTTTGTTTAGTGTTTACTTTCCGCTTGCTTACTCTGTGGTGTTTGTTTACCTTACAAAGGCAATGCCTTCCCTTTTTATCGGGATTTACGCCTTGGTGCTAGTCGCCATCCCCTGGCCTATGGAAGGCGGGCTTGGGGTAGTCACGGCACAGACCCCGAGGGCGGGTCGTGACAAATTGTTATCTGTGGAGTTAGGTTCTACCACGAACTCTGATCTTTTCTATGTGAAGCAATAATGTTTAGCGTATTGAGTGTGGTTATCAGTCCAGGGAGTCCAGTGTTGGTGCGGCGACCGACGTATCCGTACACCAGGACCCTGACTTCTGATTTCCGACTTAATGCACGAAAACATTGATTGCGTGTGTGTTTCAAAGTTTTCTTTGTGATTTCTTTGTGTCAGCTCACCAGGTATACTGTTTGACCGTGGCGCACCTGTTTCCTATTCAGGATGGCCCCACGACGGCAGCCAGCTAGGGTTCCGAGAGTTTAGCGTGACGACAGCCCACCGAGCGACGAGGCCTCGGTGAAGGGCCCTTTGTCAGAAGTGGCACCGGCGGTAGCACTACCCGCCGAGCCCCCGATACTTCCAGCACCAGCCGCTGACGATGCACGTTGCCTCAGCGCACTGATGAGTTTCAGCGCCAGCGACCGCCCAGCTTTCGTGGGGAGACGGATCCCCAGGCAGCAGAGGACTGGATGTAGGTAGTGGTACGAGTGTTTAGGCTAGTGAGGACACCAGCAGACCTCATGGTGATCCTCGCTGCGAGCCTACTACACGCAGCAGCAGGACGATGGTGGAGCTTGATGCTCCAGGTGCACGATGAGGCATCTCTACTTTGGACGGACTTTGAGAGCCTCTTCCGCTCGGAGTTCGTCCCAGCCACCCTTCGTGCGGTGCGTATCCAGGAGCTTCTACAGCTGCGGTAGGGCAGCATGACGGTCGCTCAGTACTCGGCGAGATTTACCGATCTCTCGCGCTACTCGACCGACATGGTACGGGACCCATTCTTCCGGGCCCGGACATTCGAGTAGGGTTTGAGACACGAGATCAGGGCATCGCTGATCTCCCTCAGCATACCGACTCAGACAGGAGTACTGGAGCGGGCCCTCCTGATCGAGAGCTTCCTTGCTGAGTCTACACCAGCATAGAGACCCACCGCAGGGCGGCACGTGGCAGAGTCATCTGCAGCAGGCAGTCGACGGATGACTCAGGGGTCCAGACAGACCAGACCTTCAGGCAGACTACCTCAGGGCACTGGCTCAGTAGTGCAGGGCACACAGCACGGAGCCAGTCTTTTGAGTGGAAGACAGTGCTTTGCATGCGGCGGGCACGGCCACATGGCTCGTGACTGCCCGACCCGCTATGCGGAGGAGCAGCAGACGGTTGAGGAACCACCTAGGCAGAGGCAGAGGTTCGACCGTGGCGGTCTGCAGGGAAGAGGCGGACGAGGCAGAGGAGCTGGCCGAGCAGCAGGTGGTGGACGACGCTTTGAGGTTCTACCACCACCACCAACAGGAGGTCCACCCCGACCGCAGGGGAGAGCTCAGCTTCAGGCAGCCGAGGCCTTCGATCATGGAGCTCTGGGAGCCGATGGACAGGAGCAGAACTAGTGGATACATCCTTTGTACTTCTGGTTCCTTGTTGCTTTTGTGTAGCGTCTTGTATTATGAGCTGCAATAATAAAAGACGCATACCTTTGTGATATTTTCGTTCCTGTCCTCTTTCATGTTGTTACTAAGAGGTTCCAGTTTTGGTTGTTGACTTGACCCTCACTTGTGGGACATCTACTGGAGGAGACCCAGTTACCACACACTGATGCCGACAGTGTGACTCAACCCTTGGAGGCGAGAGTAACGGTTGAATCTCTTAGTAGTAGCGTCGAGGCCTTACGACGTCATCCTTGGTATGGATTAGTATAATCCATGTTAGGATTGACTGTATTAGGCAAAGAATGTGGTTCATCCAGGGGATGAGACCAGATTTCTCTTTTCGGAAAAGAAGAAATCTTGAAGCTCTTGTGGGACCTATGATGGTCCAGGCCACGACAAAGAAGCTCCAGGTCATCCAGGAGCGGATGAGTACAGCTCAGAGCCAGCAGAAGTCATATGCTGATAGGAGGCGGAGGCCACTAGAGTTCGAGGATGGCGACCACGTCTTCTTGCGGGTCTCACCTCGACGTGGTATTCGGAGTATTGGCCGAGGCAGCAAGTTATCTCCGCGCTTCATCGGACCCTTCCAGGTCCTCAGCAGGGTTGGTGAGGTGGCTTATCGCTTGGCTCTACCACCTCAGTTGCACCGGGTGCACGACGTCTTCCACGTGTCTCAGTTGAGGAGATACGTGCACGACCCGACGCACATCATTGACCATGGGGAGCTTGACGTTGACGATGGGGCGACTTTTACGGAGGTCCTGGTGGAGATAGAGGATCGTCAGGAGCGGGTCCTGCGTGGGCGATCGATTCCTCTTGTGCGCATCAGATGGCAGCACGGGAATCTCCAGGAGAGCACATGGGAGCTGGAGGCTCAGATGCGTGCTCAGTACCCTCTTTTGTTTCCCTAGTTTTGATGTGTCTTTACGGGGACGTAAAGCCCTGAGGTGGGAGTAATGTAAAGACCCGTAAAAATCAAGGGAAATTGTTTCTTAATTTTCTTTGGAATTTTACAAGAGCGCGGTTTCAGACGGCACCTGATTCCGAGGCCCGGAGTGCCCGGAATCAATTTCCGAAGTTTGGCTCGGGTACATTCAGTGAACGAACGAGCGGGAATTTCTAACTTTTGATCCGGTGATCGGAATTGAAATCTGAGGGCACCGATGAACTCGCAGCGCCGATATTCGCTTAAAGAGACCTTTTCGGGAGTTGTGTTTGTTTCGGGTTGAGAGTTAGTTTTTGGGAGATTAGAATAAGTTAAATAAAAATATGTAAACACAATTTTTATTTAAACTTAATAGTTAACTTCTCTCAAAGGAAGTTAGGTGTGGGACCCACACCAACTTAACCCCCCTTGAGAGGATTAAGTGTGGTGGGGCCCACACGAAACCTAACTTTACATCTTCCCTCAAACTCCCTTAACCCCTCTTTAATTAACATGACAATTTGTTAATTAATGTGGAGTTATCTCTTCTTTGAATTTCAAACTTTTGAAATTCTAGTGTGTTGTTGTGTTAATAAAATAAGATAGAGTCTTATTTTATTTTGGGTTTTAGTTTTTTCTCCTTGAGAGAGTTGGGAAGGTTCTCATTGTTTCTTCATCTTCTTCAACCTCGACGAAGAACACGAAGAACGCCGTTCTTCAACGAAGAACTTCTTCGCCGAAGAACTTGGTTTTTCCGCGACGCCATATCTGCGACGTGACGTTCTCCTTCCGCATCATCTCTTCCGCGACGGTTTTCCGCGACGAACGCCATCGACAACGACTCTTCCTCCGACGTCAAAGGAATCGACACCGATATTCCACGACTACGTCAACATGCGACTATCGAGGTAGGGGTTCTTGAGTTCGTTGTTTTATTTTTATTTGACTTTCCTCAAGACTTGACGAAGAACGCTCAAGTTCCGACGAAGAACGCCGCTCCGCTCTTCTTCGTCTTCCGTGTCAACGAGAGGGAACGCCGCTTCCTCCTCGGATTTCCTTCGTCGACAATAGAGGTTTCGCCAACGACGTATCACATCGGACGCATCTCTTCGTCAACGGAATTGACGAACGACTACCGCGACGCCCGATCTCCGCGACGTCGACTTCCGCGGACATAGAAAAATCTTCGAACGTATACCCAAGGTAGGGGTTGTTGATTTATTGATTATTTATTCCATTCTTGATCGTGGTTTTAGCATGTCTAAACGTGAGGCAACTGGATATTCTTTAGTTGTGTTTTTATTTAACGTGAGGGGGGCCAGACCGCATGAACACGGCCGAACCTCCCTCAATCGTTCATGTTGTTTATTCTTGCTGGCGGAAGCAAGGTGGCGTGGTGCCGTCGCACCAGGCGGATAATTGTACGTTTAACTTACGCGACACCGTCGCGCGCGCACCATGGAAGAAACAACAAAACGCGATGCCGTCACGCCGCGTTGAAGAAATCGAGGTGCGGCGGAGGGGCGCGGTGCCGTCGCACCACGCCGGATGACGAAAGCCGCGACTGGTTCCAGGCCGCGGCGGAAGAGAAGACCGGCGGCCGGGCCGCCGGAGTCGGAAGCCGAAGGGGGGGGACCGGAATTTCTGGTCCCATTGGAGAGAACCGGCCGGCCAGCTGGCCGGCCGGATGGAGTTAAACCGGGGGAATTAATCCCCCGGCCAACACACTAAAACCCCCCTCTTTATGAGGGGGGCAGTTCTTTGAAGGGAGGGGGGGGGGGCAGCCGGCCCCCCGGTTTTTACTTCAACCGGCCCCCACGTGGGGGCGGTTTTCAATCAAGGGGCGCGGCTTTTAGCCGCGCCGGCTTTCCAAGAAAGCGGGGGAATTGATCCCCCCGCGCTGCCTTCATGCGGCGACAGACCGCCGCGCCGCCGCGCCGCCGGCAGGCCGGGCCGCCCCAGGGGGGGTCGGGCCGGGTCGGCCCGGACCCGGACCCCCCCGTTTCGAACCAGTTCCGGTCTTTTGGTCATAACATGAGCCTCGGACCTCCGATCGACGAACCGTCTGCGGCAACACGATCCTTGGATCGAGACGGTCGTTTCGGTATATCGCACTCAAGGTTTCGGATTACATTGAGTTCGGCCGGGTTGGTTCGTTCACGAAACCAACCGGGCCTTCGGAGCGGAAACACTCATATCTTGAGCTACGGACGTCCGATTGACGTGTCGTCAGTCGCGTTGTGTTCCTCTTAGTGAGACGGATCTTTTGGCATACTCCGCCCGAGGTTTGGACGCAGGTGGAGTACGGTCGGGTTGGTTTTTCCTTAAAACCCAACCGGGCCCCGGGAAGGAAAATGTCAATAACTCTCAGACCGGGTGTCCGATCGACGCGCCGTCTGTTGCGTTGAGTTCATGTTGACGATACGGATCTTTTGGATACATCAACTCTGGTCTTCGTGATAGTTGATGTATCAGCCTCTCGGCTCGTGGAGCGGACCCTCCGAATGAGCTTGCTGTGTGCGGGAACCCTAGTGCTGGCTGCGACTGTACTGTGACTACTACTGCTACTACTGCTACTGTGACTGCGACGACGACAATACAGAGATCCTGTGAGGATTCGACAACGACGTGACGTTCTCCTTCCGCATCATCTCATCCGTGACGGTTTTCCGCGACGAACGCCATAGACAACGACTCTTCCTCCGACGTCAAAGGAATCGACACCGATATTCCACGACTACCTCAACGTGCGACTATCGAGGTAGGGGTTCTTGAGTTCGTTGTTTTATTTTTATTTGACTTTCCTCAAGACATGACGAAGAACTCTCAAGTTCTGACGAAGAACGCCACTCCGGTCTTCTTCGTCTTCCGTGTCAACGAGAGGGAACGCCGCTTCCTCCTCGGATTTCCTTCGTCGACATAAGAGGTTTCGCCAACGACGTATCACATCGGACGCATCTCTTCGTCAACGGAATTGACGAACGACTACCGCGACGCTCGATCTCCGCGACGTCGACTTCCGCGGACATAGACAAATCTTCGAACGTATACCCAAGGTAGGGGTTGTCGATTTATTGATTATTTATTCCATTCTTGATCGTGGTTTTAGCATGTCTAAACGTGAGGCAACTGGATATTCTTTAGTTGTGTTTTTATTTAACGTGAGGGGGGCCGGACCGCATGAACACGGCCGAACCTCCCTCCATCGTTCATGTTGTTTATTCTTGCGGGCGGAAGCAAGGTGGCGTGGTGCCGTCGCTCCACGCGGATAATTGTACGTTTAACTTACGCGACGCCGTCGCGCGCGCACCATGGAAGAAAAAACAAGAACGCGACGCCGTCGCGCCGCGTTGAAGAAATCGAGGTGCGGCGGAGGGGCGCGGTGCCGTCGCACCACGCCGGATGACGAAAGCCGCGACTGGTTCCGGGCCGCTGCGGAAGAGAAGACCGGCGGCCGGGCCGCCGGAGTCGGAAGCCAAAGGGGGGGACCGGAATTTCCGGTCCCATTGGAGAGAACCGGCCGGCCAGCTGGCCGGCCGGATGAGGTTAAACCGGGGGAATTAATCCCCCGGCCAACACACTAAAACCCCCCTCTTTATGAGGGGGGCGGTTCTTTGAAGGGAGGGGGGCAGCCGTCCCCCCGATTTTTACTTCAACCGGCCCCCACGTGGGGGCGGTTTTCAATCAAGGGGCGCGGCTTTTAGCCGCGCCGGCTTTTAGCCGCGCCGGCTTTCCAAGAAAGCGGGGGAATTGATCCCCCCGCGATGCCTTCATGCGGCGACAGACCGCCGCGCCGCCGCGCCGCCGCGCCGTCGGCCGGCCGGGCCGCCCCAGGGGGGGTCGGGCCGGGTCGGCCCGGACCCGGACCCCCCCGTTTCGAACCAGTTCCGGTCTTTTGGTCATAACATGAGCCTCGGACCTCCGATCGACGAACCGTCTGCGGCAACACGATCCTTGGATCGAGCCGGTCGTTTCGGTATATCGCACTCAAGGTTTCGGATTACTTTGAGTTCGGCCGGGTTGGTTCGTTCAAGAAACCAACCGGGCCATCGGAGCGTAAACACTCATATCTTGAGCTACAGACGTCCGATTGACGTGCCGTCAGTCGCGTTGTGTTCCTCTTAGTGAGACGGATCTTTTGGCATACTCCGCCCGAGGTTTGGACGCAGGTGGAGTACGGTCGGGTTGGTTTTTCCTTAAAAACTAACCGGGCCCCGGGAACGAAAATGTCAATAACTCTCAGACCGGGTGTCCGATCGACGCGCCGTCTGTTGCGTTGAGTTCATGTTGACGATACGGAACTTTTGGATACATCAACTCTGGTCTTCGTGACAGTTGATGTATCAGCCTCTCGGCTCGTGGAGCGGACCCTCCGAATGAGCTTGCTGTGTGCGGAACCCTAGTGCTGGATGCGACTGTACTGTGACTACTACTGCTACTACTGCTACTGTGACTGCGACGACGACAGTACAGAGATCCTGTGTGGATTCGACGACGACGACTACAGCACTCAGCGATCCTACGTGGATCAGTGCTATAGGTCCTCTGTGGGCCCGATCCTGTGTGGATTCGACGACGACGACTTCAGCACTCAGCGATCCTACGTGGATCAGAGCTACAGGTCCTGTGTGGGCCCGATCCTGTGTGGGTCTGATCCTGTGTGGGTCCGCACTCAGCGGTTCTGTGTGAGCCAGCGCCTACAGGTCCTGTGTGGGCGCGATCCTGTGTGGGTCTTTGCGGGGGTTAGTTACCTATCGATCCTTCGTGGGTCCGACGACTTAGATGGATCAGAGATCATCTTTATCGTCCTTTGGTTAGTTACCTATCGATCCTTCGTGGGTCCGACGACTTAGATGGATCAGAGATCATCTTTATCGTCCTTTGGTTAGTTACCTATCGATCCTTCGTGGGTCCGACGACTTAGATGGATCAGAGATCATCTTTATCATCTATCGAAGAAGTATACCTGTGTGAGCTGAATCCAATTGCTTTCCTGTGTGGATTGTGTTGTGCAATCCTGTGTGGATTACGTTTTTCTTTCCTGTGTGGAATACGTTTACTTTCCTGTGTGGACTGTGTTGTACTTGGGCTCGGAGGTTGGAGCGTATTTGAATTGATGACTTACGTATATGTATGTGCATATACCTAAGCAGTGTCGGTTGTTACTTTGTGATTGTACCTTTCTTCGTGGTTTATCCTTAGTGGATTTGAGAGACCTTCAGGGGTCCCGGGGTCCCTACTGAGTAGCTTATACTCACCCCTACACGGGCTTTGCCCGCACTACGTTGTGTTGGTTGCAGACGACGGACAGCGTTGACCTTAGCTGGGGCTTGCAGAGCGGGACGGTACCCGGAGGTGGACCACTGGGCGGGACGTGCTCGGAGCGGACGGCGGGACCCGTGGAGCAGAGGAGCTATCTGTACCCACCCTTCAGGTGGGATTTCCAGTGGACAGCTCGGAGTAGCGGCATTTACTTTTCAGTTGTTGTTTTCCCTTTCGAGTTGTACTTTACTTTCAGTTTTGGGTTTGTATTCTGGCCCATTTACTTTTCCGCACTTTCAGTTGTACTCTGCTTTTGTTTAGTGTTTACTTTCCGCTTGCTTACTCTGTGGTGTTTGTTTACCTTACAAAGGCAATGCCTTCCCTTTTTATCGGGATTTACGCCTTGGTGCTAGTCGCCAGCCCCTGGCCTATGGAAGGCGGGTTTGGGGTAGTCACGGCACGGACCCCGAGGGCGGGTCGTGACATATAATGAATAAAAGAAAAAAATAAATATATAATGTTGAGCCTTTTATATTCCAGGCTTAAGAGCCCTAACAGTTTGTTATTTTCTATTTATGGCTCCAGGCCGACGTCCATTTCAGGTTTTCATAAAAAATAACCAGCAGGTTGTTCCAGTAGGTCGCCCTAGGGTAGAGGTTAAAGACAAAGACACTTGAAGGAAGACACTTTGAGAGTTTCAATGCCAGAGTCAGCAGTAGTGTGTGGGCTCTGTTTCAGATGAAGTCACTGAAGACTGGTTAGAGGAGGTCATGATTGGCTTCATTTCGATCCGTGATCGGAAGGAGCACTAGGTGTCTTTAGCTGTGATGATGCTATATAGAGAAAGGATGATGTGCTAGTTCATGATCCTTGGAGACCGTGAGGAATCTGTGATCTCATGGGAGGAGTTCCAAGACAAGGTTAGAGTCGATTTCCTTTCTTCGAAAATGAAGGTGTCAAGTCTCCAGGAGCTTCTTACCCTTCGACAGGGGAGCTCTACTGTTTGAGAGTTTATAATCTGTTTTAGGAACCTTTTATGATATGCTTCAGAACTGTTACCAGATGAGGAGGCCAAGGTGAGGCATTTAGAGGAGTCTTTGCATATAGAGATATAGTGCCAGGTCAACCCATTTATGTTGAAGACATATCTTGACATGATGGTGAGTGAAGAGGTTGTCGAGAGGTCTTTGGATAGGACATGATAATCTTGAGAGGGGGACCATCAGGATCCCTCACAAAGCAGAGCAATGGTCCGGGGTTCTTGGTTTTCAGGTCAGAATATTTTCCGTTAAGCCGGGGGTAGGTCCCACCCCATCACATCTCATTTATCTATAGGCAGAAAATCTCAGGCCCATTCAAAGGGATCAGACGCTTGTTTTTACAGTGGTGGTAATGGCCGTCATCAGTGGGAGTGATCGACCTTTTAGAGTGGCCGTTGTGCACCAGGCGCTATGCTCTAGGTTCCTCCATTGAGGCAGTTCCATCCGAGGAAGCAGCAGCCAGTTGAAGCAGCATTATATTATTAGAGCGTAGACGGGGCAAGCATAGGATAACCCCATGATGCTCCCCATCCTCAGAGAGCAGAGCATGGTCATGGAGGTGGTCATCATCAGGTTCCAAGAGGCAGTGGAGGAGGTCTTCATCAGCTTCATGCCCTAGCATTGCCAGCACCAGGCAAGCCAGATGTCTTTAGAGACACCCTTTTATTATTTTATACCGTGGTGTATGCCTTATTTGATTCAACAGTGAAACACTACTACATATCACCTAACATGGTCCATGTTTTGGTACATGATTTGGAGATGCTTCTAGTTTCCTTTGCGTTGACTAAGCCAGTTGGAGGTTGAGCTGACTTGTTTGAGGTATGTAGAGACTATGCGCTATTGTTGGGGAAAAATCGCTCTTGGGGAGATTTACTATCTTTAAGAATAAAACCATATGATTTCATCCTTGGAATTGATTGGTTTTATTAGGTACATGCTATCATGGATTTCTTCTGGAAGAAGGTCATTTTCTATGGAGCGGATGGAGAACAAGTGGTGTTTGTTGGTGAGTGAGATCCTTATATGGGTCAGAGGCACGTACCATCCGAATTTTCCATGATGAACGAGAAAATTCTGAGTTCATCATAGGTTCAGTAGTTGGTGTTTTCTAGGGTCGTAGAGGAGTACCCTGATGTCTTTCTAGAAGAGGTTGGAGTATTAACCACTCAAAGAGAGATAAAATTTTGGATCATTCTATAGGCCGGAGTGTATCCTATTTCTATGTCTCCGTATTGGATGTCCCCTTATGAGTTGCAAGAGCTGCATATACATCTTCATGGACTGTTATAGTGCGGTTTTTTCGGCCAAGTCTATAACCGTAGGGTGCACTGATTTTGTTCGTGAAGAAGTCTAATGGAATTTTGCGGTTGTGCATCGATTATCATTACTTAAACAAATTGGAAATAATTAATTGGTATCCTCTTCCATATATTGAAGATTTATTTAATCAAATTAAGGGTACACGGTGGTTCTCAATGATCAACATGTGATTAGGATATCATCATATGAGTTTGAAGGATGAGGACATTCATAAGACTTCTATCCGTTGACTTCATAGGAATTATGAGTTTTTTGTAATAATGTTTGGCATGACGAATGATCCAACTATATTCATGGGCTTGATGAATGTTGTGTTCCATGAGTACTTGTACATGTTCTTGGTAGTTTTCAATGACGACATCCTTGTGTACTACAAATCTAACGAGGACCATGTGTGACATCTACAAGCCATTTTGGGTGTTCTCCGTCGATAATCAATGTTTGGGATGTTTTTGAAGTTTGTGTTTTGGACTCGAGAAGTCCATTTCATGGGGATTGTTATGTACCAATGGGGAGTTCCTATAGATCCATTGAATATAGAAGTTGTTGTGTCTTGGGGAGCCACCAAGACAGTTTCAGAGGGGTGATGTTTACATGGTCTCGCATGCTACTACAAGAGGTTTGTAGCCAATTTTTCACGAGTTATGACTCCTCTGATAGCATTGACAAGGAAGGATTAGGCATTCACATGGATTGATCAGTTCCATGCACCTTTCATGTATATAAAGGAGACGTTATTATGTTCTCAATCCCATTGTCTTCCAACTGAAAGAGTTAAGTTTGATGTTTTCTGTGACGCTTCACTTCTGGGGTTTAGCTGTGTTCTCATGCAGTAGAGGTCAGTTGTTTATTATGGGACTCGGTAGTTACATCCTCATGAACACAAATAATCCACCCATGATATTGAGTTTGCATCCATGGTGCTTTCCCTCTAGTTGTAGAGACATTACCACATTGGTGAGTGCTTTTTGGTTTTCACGGATCATAAGAGTGTGTGGTATGTTTCCCCACAATGTGAAATAAACACATTTCAGTGTCGGTGGATGGAGTTATTCTAGGAATACGACTTCGAAATATCAAATACACATGGAAAGGGGAATTTTCTAGCTGATGCGCTGAGTCGAAAGTCACGTAGTGATGTTGTGCAAGAATCTGGTGATTCATAGAGAGTAATGGAAGAACATTCAACATTACATATTGATATGGGAGAAGATGTGGGTAGAGGTTTACTTTTTTCGGATTACGGTATAGTCATCCCTAGTTCAGAAGGAGGAAGAGTCCTAATTGGGGGATCATGAGGTGGAGGTCTGGAAAGACCGAGTTTTTTGTGGAGAATCCCCTAACGGTAGGTCTATGTACGAACAATATCGAGTTTTGTGTCATTAAAGTATTTTGTTCCATTGATGATGCATGAGATTGTTCTCAAAGAGTTCCACAGTTTTCCCTTAGCAGTACATCCTGGTGTTAAAAGGATGTACCAATCCATGGGGAGTCAGTTTTAGTGGTCTGGGCTGAAGTGTGCAGTTGCAGAGTTTGTGTCTCGATGTTTAGTATGTCATAAGGTGATGGCCGAACACTGTGTTCCATGTGGTCTCCTCCAACCATTTGAGATTCCTCAGAGGAAGTGGGAGGAAATCTCAATGGTCTTCGTTACCTGTTTACCTCGAGCTCTAGGAGGATATTATGCCTTTTGGGTGGTGGTGGATCATTTAACAAAATCGGACCACTTTATGGCAATCAAGGTGTCAATCGTGGTGGATGTTTTGTCACAAAAATATCTGGAGGAGGTGGTGAGACATCATGGAGTCCCTAGGATGATCATTTCTGATCAAGTTCCTCATATTACCTCCACAGTTTGGAGAGGTCTCCAACATTATTTTGGTTCTCAACAATACCTTAGCACTGCTTTTCATCCTCAAATGGATGGTTAGATAGAGAAAACCATCCAAAATCTTGAATACATATTACACTCTATTGTTAATGATTTTTTCGGTTCATGGATAAGGAACATACCCTATGTCGAGTTATCATGCAAAATATATCTTTCACTACACCATCGGTATGGTTCTATTTGAAGCCTTGTATGGTCGGCCTTGCCGTTATCCGTTGTGTTGGAATGGGGTCGGAGAGTTACAATAATCGGACTGAAAATAGTGCAGAATACAATAGAGATGGTTCAGGTGATTTGTGAGAGGATGAAGATAATGCAAGGCCATCATAAATCATATGTCGATCAAAGATGGAGACCCTTAGAGTTTAATTTTGGGGATCATGTATTTCTGAATGTAACTCACCGTCATGGGAAGTGAAGGATTGGTCGTGTAATTAAGCTTTCTCCCAAGTTCGTTGGGCCTTTCTATGTGTTATCTTGTGTTGGAGTTGTGGCGTATCGAGTAGCACTTCCCCCTCAGATGAGTTAGATACATTCTGTTTTAAATGTATCACAGCTTTGTCATTATCTTCATGATCATTCTCACATCATTGATTTTATAGAGATCAATGTTAATGTTGATGCGACCTTTTAGTAGGGATCTATGGAGATCCAAGACTTCAAGGAGAAGGTGTTACAAGAGTGTTATATTCCTTTATTTCATGTCTTGTGGCAATGCGGTGGCTTGGAAGAGACTACCTAGGAACGTGAGTAATATATATGTGCTCATTACCTAGAGTTGTTTGATGTTTAACTCTTTTCATGTATCATCGTAACATTTTTGTTAATGAAATATTCATGTTTATGTGATGGCTCCCTTTGTTTCTTTTGTGTCTTGCTCTCTTTAAAGAGGTATCTCGAAGAGTGGGTTTTTAGACACTCTTTCATTTTCACTTTAGGTGGGTTTTGGATTCTCGAGGACACGAATTTTTGAGAGGTATCTCATGTAATGGCCCAGACCTCGCTAGTCCATTACATTGTGAAAATGTGGTGTTAGAGGTGTTCTGGGAGGTTAAGATGACTTGGGGTGTGTTGGGTGAATCTTTTAAGGAATACTAAAGGGAAATAGCTTTCACATGGGCGATGCACGGTTTGTCTAAACTGTGCGGCTAAACCGTGCGAGGTTGGTCTTGGAGAAAGTGGATAATGCATGGTTAGCGCACAGTTTGTCTAATCGTGTTTTCTAACTGTTTGAGGAGTGTTTGACGAGTTAGTGGAGACTATATGGTTAGCACATGGTTAATCTAACCATTCGAGCAAACCCATAGGTCACATAAATTATATCCTAAAACTGTGTAACTAAACCGTTTCACCTATAACATTCATGTTTAATTTTTTAAGCGGCCATAACTCGTCAATACCCTTACAAGAA
Source organism: Viscum album (assembly GCA_963277665.1). Taxonomy (NCBI): domain Eukaryota; kingdom Viridiplantae; phylum Streptophyta; class Magnoliopsida; order Santalales; family Viscaceae; genus Viscum; species Viscum album. The sequence goes on along the minus strand of OY728152.1, from coordinate 1,316,998,942 downwards.
GGTATGATAACATCTCCCAAGTGTTTTGGAAGCGATTCGGGGGCTTCTCTTGGCAAGTCAAAGCCAGTTTCTTGAGTTATGTGATCGTTCTCAATTTTTTTTCATAGATCTACTTAGATCTACTCCATCTCTTCTCTCTGTTTCGTAGATCTACACCCGTTATGGGTAGATCTAAGTTTGTGGATTCTAATTATAGTGATCTTTGGTATTGATCTTTCTTGGAGAAGAGATCTAAGGAGGATTCTTGGAGTACCAACCCAGCATTCTTAGGTATTCTTTGATTGATGGGTTTTTTTCGAAAACCTTGGCTATAGGGGTTTCATTTCTTCTCTTTATATTACATGCATCTGTATTGTTATCATGTTTAATTCCAAAATATGATAGTGGAATTTACATAATAAATATTTTTAACTGGATAACGAAATTGTATCGACCTTATGATATTAGCTCTTTTTTTCTAGATAGTGTGATTTATATGCTTTCTTTGATTATCTATTGTATTTATGGAACCATTAAAGAACTGAAACTTGGATTAATTGATAATTTTTTGGCTAAAGATAATGAGGCATGAAAACAGAACTGGTTCTTGTGGTAATTTGATGTCAATCAAATTGGCATAGTAAGGATGTTTAATCATTTGTGATAGCTTACTAGTTAGGTTTTTCGATGTTGGAACCAACAGATTATAAATCTGTTAATTCAAGATGGATTAATGAATTTTATTGTTTGATAATTTCATGAAGGGTTTTCAGTTACCCTCTTGATTGTTGAAGGGACATAGCCCAATTGATGTGATGGTTGTTTTTCTTGGTTTTTGTGTTGAGATGTGACCCTTGAAGGGTGTTGTGATATGTGGGGGCATAGAGGCCTTTGGGTTTTGGTATAGGATGATTCTTGTAGTGGTGAGATATATCGGTTTATACATGTGGGTGTCGGGGAGGACACTAGGGATGATGGAATGGGATGGATGTGATTTTTGGATGTCTTCTATTTCTTTTGGTTGATTGTAGGTTTTACTTTTCCCCATTTCTCAAGGAAGCTGGTCTTCATTTCCCTTCATCCGAAATAGGCGAAGATAGGCGGGGTATGCCACGTGCATTCCGTGTTTATATTCTCAAGGTAGGATGGGTCTATGATCTTGCTATAGGCGGAAAAGACTCGACGGGTAGTACATCTACACACCATGTTGATCCCCTTGTGTTATAATCATAGAATATTTTTCTAGAATGCCTAGGAGAATGGGAAATTTTTTCTATAATGAAGGTTTCAATAAATTTTGTTAAACCATTTCGATGGAGTTACTGGAACATAATGATGAGGTTTTAATCTTTTGAAGGAACATTTGACTTTGGGTGTTATGCTAATGAATCTTATTGTGGAATTGTTCAGGGGTAATTAATGTTTAATGAATTAATTAACATAAAGTGAAAATAATAAAAATTGAATGATGTAATCTAATAAAATTCCTTGAATGGTTGGGTTTTTTAAGAAATCCTAGTCATATATGTGGCATCCTGGAGTCTGAGAGACATTAGCTACAATTTTTTCTATGACTAGGTTATTCCCATAGTGTGGTTGTGAGTTATAGTATATTTTGAACATTTTATGTATCTATACGTTACTCCACCATATCAGTAATGGAAACTAACACCCTGATGATTCTGAGACCTGGGGGTGTTTTACACAACATTTTGGTGGGAGGATAAATGGCTGACTACCCCCTTTGGCCCCAATCTATTCTCTTGGTAGATACTTGTGCCGTTAGGCACAACGATTAGTTTTACCGATATATATGTGTAGAGGGTTATAATGGTTTGTGGTTATTCACACATATATATCATGGATATATTTTCCTATGGATTACTATAGATGTAATCTGTATAGGCTGTGATGGCTTGTGGATCCTTACTCGGTGTATGGGATGTAATGGATGGTGGTATAATACCTGATGTATGATTCACATAATGTGAGTTGTGGTGGCTCCTGGATACTACCTAGTTACTTTGGGTTGTGAGGATGGTGTGGAGATTCGCCCAGGTGTCTTCATGGAAGCCTTTGTGGTGCAAGAGGTGCAGATTGTGGTGCTTCTCCCAGGTGCTACATGCAAGACTTTTTGGAGAGAGATTCATAGGACGTGTGACGTTGGGGCAAAGAAGAAAACTAGTGGGGAAATCATAGTGGGGTACAATTGATATTCTTTACTACATTCTATATTCTTGAATGTGTTACATGGTGAGAGTAGCCATGTTGAGGTTGGGAACATAGAATACCTATTTAGGTGATAAGTTAGTTTCACTTGTTGTTCACTGTTCTTTATCATGATTTCTTTACATTTTCACAAGATGTTTCGAGGATTATCATACTGAGTATATTGTTATACTAACCCTATGTATATATAAACTATTTTTCAGGTCACTTGGAGTAGGTTGGAGATCAATCTGGTTTCTACTAGCACGGGGAGGCAGGAGCTGTTCAGGCTTGTGGTTGCAGCTGTTTCACTTTCTTTTGGGTACATGTAGTTTTTTCCCTTTTAGTTGTAATATTTTTTCCTGACATTCCATTTCTGTAAATGGGTTTCTCTTTTATTTCCAGTTTTGAATTGTATTTTATTGGTGTCTATATTATCTCTATTATTTTCATGTGTTCTGTTAGAGGGTAATGCCTCTCATTTATGAGTTATTATACCCTCGGTGCTAGTCGCCAACCAAGGGCCTACTGGATGCAGGACTCGGGGGTTATTATATCCCTTCTCACATTGCCAACCTAGGAGGGTTACTCTCTGTGGGAAGGGGGTCTTTACATACTCACTTGAAAATTATTTTTTATTATAATCATATTCCTATATGTACTTTTATATAATCATATATTAAATAAATTTTATACCCATGGTCATATTTAGTGGATAAAAACTATAGGATTATAGGAGGGTTTTAGTTAATGAGAAAGAAATATCAAGAAGGGTTAATATAGAAGTTATGTAGTTGATGCCATATAATATGATTATTAGTATTTAATTTAAATAATATTGTGAATATAAATTAAAATTAATTGTGTTTATATCATTTGATAATTTTTTATAATTTATGATACATTTTATGATTGATCATTAACCCTAAATCTCGATAATTTTCATTAAATTAATTATAATAACTCATATTTTTTGTTTCATACCCACTTATATTGTCAACATATAAGATACAATTAATTTTGAATAGGTGGACTCATTTTATCATTATTTTCATAGTCAATGGGTTGAAATTGATGGGATTATAATTATAGATTCTTTTATTGTTTTCTGGTTGAGATATAACATAAAATTTTGAGATAATAACTTGTGAGTATTTCGTGCTAATCATATTGATATGATAATATGTATTAAATATGTTGTGATAAACCAATTTAGGGAATATTGGAAGCATATGATTTCCACCATGTTAAATTAGATGAATGGAAAATAATTTTATATAATAACTTATGTTAAAAAATGGGAATTTCAAGTTTTTTGTTTTGGATTGTTATAAAACATATTGATCTATTTGAAATAAAATTTATTTCATTAAATAAATCTTGATAATCCAACACATATGTTTTTAATTATCCCATTCTATTTTATTTTATTTATCTTCATTATAATCTATATTTTTTCTAGTGGGAGTTATTTATAAAGCTGATATAGTCGATTATTAGGGGTTGATTTGTCCATGGAAATGTGTCATTGATGAAGGAATTTCATTATTTTCCACATTTATGTTGAGATATATATGATATGAGTGTCTCAAATATGAATATATTGAACTATCTCAATGATAATTACATTTTTATCAAATATATCCTACCACAAGATAGATTTTTTTTCAATCCACGATGCTACCAAAATGTATAGAGAATTGCATTAGTTGTTGATACATTACCTCGTAATGTGGAGTGACGTTTTGTTTCAAAGGAAGATTTTAGAAATTAGTTCCCTTAAAAGTTCATATTACCAATGATGAAATATTTGGACACATTTCCTTAAATCACATAAATAAGGTATCTGAAGAATATGGGAATTTATATTAACTTTACGGACCTCATATATTTCAATCATTACATTTTTATGGTTGTTTTAATTAAAAAATATTAATGAATAATTATAGAATTGATCTGACATTATATAACCATATTTAATAATATTATGTATATGGTAGTTATAAAAAATGATGAGATTGGGTTGATGATTTCACAGGGAGTACTTCATGAAGAGATATGTCAACAATTATTTTTTAAAGATATATATTTAGGTGTTACATCATAGATTTACGGGTTTACATGGTTCTAAATCATAATGATATATCCTTAGCAGTCTTTTTAACTAAATTTTGATAATAGAGGTGATCATGTATCTGTTAGGGGTTTCCAAATTATGTTCATTGACTATATAGTTCACTTTAAACATTAATATCATTTCCATCCACACAGGGAGGAAAATATTTTAGGGTTTTTCATTTCAATTATTATCATCTATAACAGGTTACTTGGAGAACATTCCAATAGTAATGACATGGAAATGGGTTAAAAAAAACACATGTTTAATAGTTTCAATCACTAGAGTAGATAATTTATATTCTCCTGTTGGTCAGTTTATTTTATACTTTATATATTATTATTTTATTTTAGTGATTATAATTGAATCCTTAAATCTTATTTGGTAAATAAGTTAGGTCTCATGGTAGAAATTAAAAATGTTACCCAAGTTATATCCATTAAATCTGATGGTCCTTAGTTAATTGTAAATTCAAAACATGGATCTCAATTGATATTGGTGATGAATCAGTCAATGGTTTGTTTCTTCATCAGTTTGATATAACCCGAAAATCTAATTATTGATATTTATTATATTTTTTCAATGCGATAATTAAATTCCTAATTATAATTGATGATAGATATTTATTATGTGGATGGAAATCGAGTTCTATTTTTTATTTGGTGTGATCCTCATGTGGTTCAAAGGATTGAATCAACACGTTTATTGTATTTGGTAATTATTTTTCTGAGAATTCAAATACTATAGTTTATCATTATTATTATTAGGGTCTGATATGTATTGTCATGTGAGGTCTATATACTACATCCGTGATGAAATTTATTTATTTTGATATAGTAAAAAGTGGGATAAAATCATTTCATGATGACTTATAAAAATATTAGAATCACAGAGATTCTGGATTTTATTATCCATATATATGATATATTATATAATGGTAAAATTTATCCTAATGTTTATAATTTTTTTTATTCACGGTTATTCACAAAGAATGATGACTATAGTCTAAGACTATGTGCTGGGATTCATAGTTTGAATCTGGTGACAATATAGAATAATAAAATATTTCTATGATAAGATGATTTTGAAGACACATGATTGTATCTAGGTAGTTTGAATACATTATTTCAATTCAAAATATCCCTTTATAAGGGTATATGTGGAGTTTAACAATAAATTTTTTTTCTAGTCCATATAGGAGGACTGTGTAAACATGGGTATGTAATTTTGTGACCTGAATATAGTTTTTATATATTTATGGATGTTAAATAGTTAATGTTATATTAGTTTTGTGACCATGTAATTATTTTTGTTAATCGTGAAATTCCATATATACGCAATGATTCTTGGGTAACGTGTAAAGTATCATATATTTTTCTTCTATTGTCATTGATAAAAAACACTCTATATGAAGATATAGAAATGTAGGATATTAATACATAAGGTATACATAATTCTATTTTTGGTATATTAATAGGCTTTAGCCATTTTCTATAATTGTTTTTATATAGATTTTGAATATGTATACTAAAATAATATGTTATTAGATTCCAACATCTATATTTTTTGTGGTTCTTATTAGAGGATTGATTAAAATTTATCCACAAATTTATCCTCGTTACATTAATGGTAAAAATTATCATTCATCTTTAAATGCCAAATTAATACACTATTAGACTACATAAAATAAAATTACTCATGTCCCATGTCAATTGTATTCTATATAATGGGGTTCAATTTGAGTTTTTAAGTCGATTTTCTTATATATGATTGGTTAAATAATAATTTATAAAATTTTAATGATATTTAATATTTATAACAAATAAAATCTGTAAAAAAGTATGAAATCGTTGACCTATTGTAGAATAAAAATTTTAGGATGTAGAAATATTATATCATTGGTGAGTGTCACATGAATATCATTGAATATAAGAAGGTGACATAGGCCATCATTAATTATAATTTGAGATAATATTTTTACAGTTTGATGGTGATTATATAAGATTTATTTTTAGACATTTCATCAACACTATGTGAGGGGAATGGTGTATCTAATGAAATATTTATAAATTCATGAGGATATTAATTTAGAGAGTATATGTGTGTATGTAATGGGGTGGAAGTGACTATGAAAATGAACCATTATGATATAGTGTTTATGGGAAGGGAATTAACCGATCAATTGAACGATAAATTTTAAATGAAAAATATGGTTGAGGATTCATAAAACTGAGACTCATTGGAGCATCAAATTTTTCCATATTGATTTTATAAGGGGTTAATCAATGTATGTTATAAGGGGATAGGGATTAATGGAGAGTTTATTGTTACATTGGAGACAAATTCCACAGATCTCCATTAGTTTCAAAGAACTCCAATTTTGGATAAAAAACATGTTTCTTATATTGCCAGTTTCACGAGGAGTCATCATTGGTGGACTTGGATGAAGATGTATATGGAGGTATTTCATACAAGTATAACATTATATCTATGTTTAATAATAGAATGATATATCCTCAGTGACTCGTATCAACACTTGTATATAAATGAGTGGAAATCATACGATATTATTTTTGAAATAATTATTGAGAGAACCCATGCTCAATAATGATATAAATTCATTAGTTTTATTACATATCGAATGATAATTTCCAAAAAACATATATTGATTCATGTAACATTACACATTAATGTTTTGGTGACGTGATATGTTGATGATATTTCAAGATTCCATGAAATATTAATTACCATAATATCATACCTCCATATTCTCTTTAACATGAATTTATTGACAGTATTAATATATTGTTTTTTCTCCTAGATACAACATAATAGAAAGATATAATGGATTTTCCACAAAATAGAGGATGTGGTGAATTCAAGTGTTTTTTATTTTTCGGTGTTAGGTAATATCATAAACATAATTAGGTTTTAGTGTAATATTTTACATAGAAGATACTAAAATTTATAACTCCATTTGGGTAATTTTCATGACTAATGTATAAATATTCATTTTTCTAGATCATGGTGTTGGATATACAATTCTATTGTCCTATAGTGATTAAAAGAATGAAAAATAATATCCATATTGACCAGGACTACATAAATATGGATCAAGACATCAATAATTAATATCATGATCAAAACATGATACCCATGGTGTTTTTTTAGGATAAATATTTTTTATAATGTTTTATCCATGTAGATAAATTTTGGTATTATGCGATGAGTAATTGTTCCCCTATTTTCATCCTCTATAGGGATTTGGATAACATTTGTGTGGTAGTCTCTAAATTAACACACCTACCAAAACATTTCATGTTTAAAACATGCCTTCAACATTAGACAGAGATTCATATAAGGAAATTTAGTATCTAGTGTTTTTTAAACATTTTTTAGTACACTATATGTCCGTGGTATTTAAATGTGATGTTTTTTAGTGTTTCCCATGTTTTACCCCTACAACATGTTTAAATTGCGTTTTTTTGATCTATGGATATTCTTGAGTGGTTGCATCATCAGTGGATTTTAGACACATTTTTATTCTTCATGGATTATTGGAAATTTTATATTATTATATACAATAGAGGGTTTTTCGATGTCTGGGAACAATATTATGATCCCTTTATATTAAATTTTTATGAGTCATAGAGGTGTTTTGAGATAACAATGTGGATTTTAATTCAATAAATATCAATTAATTATCATTCATATGGGTATAAAACTATAGGGATGTGGGTCCTAAATTTTTTTACGGATTTTAGGGATTATTGTTTTTTTCTGTAAAATGTGTTTGAAATTTTTATATTCAGGATTACTATTTAGTTTTTCATTTATATTATGATGTGCTGGTCTGAATATAATCTCAACCATAACTATTTGGATGGAATTCTCATCATGGACTACAAACCATGTGAAATAGACTAATAAAAATACAATTTTCAGAATCTTTTGATGAGTATTTATGGACAATGATCACGAATGGTTTCCCATTAATAATTTTTTAGGGCATAGAAAATTATTATATTGGGATTTTTATGTTGGAATGTGAGGTACATAGTTGAGTTGAGACATTTGAGCTAGTAGGAAACTAAAAATTAGATATCATAATTCTATATTTTGGGATAATAAGAGAATGTATGTCACTATGTTTAATTATAGTTCTATGTGGCAATTCATGTGGCCATTTAGTTAAAAAATAAAAGGTTACATCATGTAATATACTCTTATGGTAGAAAATTTTTGTTTTCATAAATTTACTAGAACATATAATTTGATGTTTAAATATCTATAAGAATATATCTATTCAATAAACATACATACCACCTTCATAATGACATTCTTTATGACATGGTGGATAAATTCAATCATTCATTAAAATTAGGATAACTAGGATTACATGTTTCTAATTTATTCTTCTTCTACTGAATATTGTTCATCTATTACATCCCACACCATTATTATTCAGTAATCTTAATAGTTTATTCTATTTTGTTCTTATAGATTGAAGACACATGAATCAAAAAAATATGTCTTGTTTTGTTATTTTCATTTTCCTTATTCATATTATATATAATAGTTCCTTATGGTTGATATAATAATTCGGTTTTAAAATCCATCTTAACTAGATAGTATATTATTACTTATACGATTTGTATTATTGTTTGTCAATATTTTGGGGGTTTTATAATTCTATGTTTTTTCTTTTCTTTATAGAACATTTATTCTTGGGGTACATTGACCTAAATGTTTTTGTTGGGAAACTTTGATTTACACTAATTTTTGGAAATATTTGAGACTATAATGGAATACATTTCTATAAATTAGATATACTGTAATAAATTAAAATATTTATGAACCACCATAAATAGATTTTATTTTTTAAATCATTGAATTAATATTATAATCAATAATTTCATGTTAGTTTTTGTTATAATTAAATAATTCAACGTGAATTTAATACCATATATTACTTTTTTGTTGGTAATATATGAAATAAATTTTTGATATTGATTATTTGAACCCACACATCCTAATTGGATTAATAAATATACATGGATATGACCTATATTTCTTTAAATTATTAATTTTTTTAAACAAAACATTAATGATATTATCAATCTTTATAAAACCGATTGAAAAATAAAATTGTTCTATTAATTTACTTGCAATTGGTTTTCTTTTATTGTATTTTATAGTACCCACATTATTTGTGTATGTCATGGTCTTTGTTAGGTGATATTGGTTGGAAATTAAAATGAAAAATGCATTAGTGTAGAGATATGTATAGAGGTAATATCATGGTGAATGTGTTATTATGTCATAGTGTTATTTTAAATTTTGTGTAATTAATAAATAATTGTTTTAATTTAAAAAATTCAAATATTATTACATATTAATTAAATGATCATGGGGTAGAATTTACAATTTGATACTTCTATTAATTAAATGAAATATATCTAATTGATTTTAAATATATATATATAATTCATGGGGTGGTTATAATTTATTAAAAATAATTATGATATTAAATTTTACTACAAATGACTGATCAATTCTACTTTCATGAACAACAAAAATAGAAATACTAACAATAATTTAATGATTTGAATTGTATTAGTTTTTATATTTTGTGTATTTTTCTCTTTATGAGTGGTGGTAGTTGGTGGAATATATCTGTTGGTTATTTCCACAGATTACTCTGTCATTTTCATCTTATTAAATATAACAATTTGGATTCATAATTTATGAGACCCCATATTTGTTATTTTTTTATTATTTACAATCACACCATAATTATGTTGATTATTTTATAATAATAAAAAAAAATTAGTGTTTTAGCAAAAAAATCCTTTTAATCATTAATTTTCCCTTCATTATAAGAATTAATGACTATGTTTGTGCCGAAATCATATAATTATGTTATGTGGGAGGTAATTCCATTTGGTGACATCGTTGTTATCCTTTATACATTGATACAATATATTTTTTTAGTTGTTAAATTTGATTAATGATGAGATTTTTGGCCATGTATAGATGATGGATGGAATGAGGATGATGATATAAAACATCTTGATACAGTTCCTCTCAAGTAATTTTATGAGAGAGATTTGGATATGGCTTGGTAGTGATGTGATGTTCTAATTGTGTTGAGATCTGATGCATAGTTTACATGTAATGGATGGGAGAACATTACTTATGTGTTAAGAGAATGTGGAATGATAATATTGGGGAAGACATTATGGGGTAATTTTTATTAAATTATATAATTCAATTTTACTATACATTAATGAGTTAATGGTTTTTAAAATGTATTGATTTTGGATGGATATTCAACCAATTAGGTACTTATATTGTATATTTTTTATTCTCTATAGTTTAATTATAATATAATAATATTTTCAAAATGAATTATACTATATTTATATATATATCTAGTGTAACATCATGATGAAACATGTAATTTCAAATGATAATAATATTACTTCATACTAATACATTTAATATTCATAAAGGATTATATATATATTTTAACATTCAAGATTTTGTATTCCAAAAGGAAACATTCCATATTTATTAAAAATTGATTCGAAGAAAATTATATTTTAACATTTTCATTATAAAACATTCACATTTAATATATAAATATAGAAATTGATATTATAGATACCTCAAATAATCATAATTAGGTTCATTATTCAGTCTATAAATTTTCAGGTATGAATGAAATAAATAAGAACCTATTTATATATTATCTGTAGAATTAATGGGATCATTCTCAAATATATATATTATGTGATGAAAAAATGATTTTATTTACACTATTTGAAATTATAGAAACTGAACAAAGTAATATAATGTTTAATTATTAATTTATGTTAAAAATACTATATATTAAAATGTGTAAATATGTACTATATATCAACAATTATTTCTAATTGTGGATACTGAACAATACAATTTTTTTAGAGTAAAAATTTATTATTTCATTTTTTGATGATCTGTTGGTAGTCACATATGCTGTATTTAGGATTTTATAATATGGGTGATTTTGAGGATATATTATCCTGTAGCCCCAAGTATGCCTATATTTTTCCAAATAGTACATTGTTTTGAAATCAATAACGGTGATGCACATGTCTCTAGTGTGACACTATGTATTTATTTGAGAGATATCTGGTACACATTGGCAATGATTATACTTTTCAGAAATATAATATATGTTATTTGATGGTTTTAAAATTAGAACACTCTATTTTTTTATTCATGATTCATTCATCCATACTTTCATACTCCCATCTATTTTTTATTTCTAAAATATCGCATTTTATATATTGATTTCTCTAGGTAAATAAGTCTGAATAATGGAATATAAATCATTCCTTTCCTATATTTTTTCTAATTCTTCATGTCCCATTAAAAATTCCCTCACCAATGTCAAGTGATTGGATTTCAATTCTATAAAATATTTTAAAATAAAATAGTAATGTTTTTTGGAAATTTCATGTACCTATTTATGTTTATAAGAGGTAAAATGGATTCTTAACTTCATGGATTTGACAAAAAAATATTTTTCATTTCTTTTATTATTTGAATCAATAGATTTATAATAATTTATTTTTTAAATTTTATGTTTTTTCATGTAGGTCATATAAGTGTTACATTTTGAACAATCATGTATAATAAATGTTTTTGGGAATAAATTGTTTAATTTTTATGTGTAAAAACTTCCTATACTGAAATTTTAGTTTAAAAGTTAGTACGTTCTCACAATTAGGTTATTCATGTTGGTTACATCAAGCTCCCTTTTTCCCTTCATAGGGAAATGAATGTTATATTTCATCTGATTACTAACCAAATAAAAGAGAATTTTTTTTTTATTATTTAAAAGAATAACAATTAAATTAATGGATATCTTATGTGAATTAACATATTATATTTAATATTATATTTTACACTTTCATATAAATATAATAACATATTTTTATTTTGATATTTTATACATTCGTAAATTTATTATTATATTTTTATTTTTAATTTTTCATTATTCATTTATTATTTTCATTCTTACCCTCATCCACCTATAAAATAAAAAATATATAGAAGTTTATTACAAAGATAATTTTATTTTGTAATATTAAATAATTAATTATATATTATTTTTATATAATTTATTATTTAATGATATTTAATACAAACATAAGGCTACATATGCATTATTCTGTATAATTATTTATTTATGAAGATAATTTATTGTTAGTATTTGAATTGGAAAAACAAATTTTCTATTAAAATTGTTAAATTATTAATAAATAAAATAAAAAATAGACTGATGTTATTTTATGAAGTTGAATTGATTTCCCAAAAATGGATTCTTTCATGTTGATTGAAAATTGATTTTTCATCTATATAATTTACTGTTACATCTCAAATTATGGCATTATAGTTATTCTTAATTCATTAATACTTTATCAGTAATGTTCTTTTCTATATTAAAATATTAAAAACCCATTTTTGAGTCATTGTAAAGTAAATATATAATAGTGGATGACAAGGTATGACAAGATATAGAAATTACATGTGCTTTGAGTTATGACATACATACGTTATGGTTTTATTGAATATAAACTTTTTAATTAATCTATATTAGAAACGATTTTTTTGTAGGAAATTTAATTTCTATCATATTTACCAAAAGGATTAATTTTAATTAACTAGAGAACAATGTTGTTCTTCATGACCATAGTATTTCAGTTTTTTTGACTCCATCAAAGATAATGTCATTTATTAGGTTTAATAGTGGTTAGATATGTTTTTAGGTTTTGTTATGATTATTGTGGTGAGTTTATTAATCTAAAAAGTTTCTAAAAAATAGATTTTATTTTTATAAGTATAATAATTGATAGAAATTGAAAATATTATTAAAGAAATTTTTAGGTTATATTTGAGTGTATATAATATACATAATATAGATTAGAATGAATAAAATTGTACGAATATTTATAAACATCAAATATTTGAATATTTGGCATTTGATTCATGATAATGACCATGATATTATAAAACATATTATATGGAGGACTAAATTCATGATATTATTTGTATAATTAGGATGGGAAATATCCATTTTTTTATAAATAAAATGGATATTTGGGATATGAGATAATTATTTGTTTATTTTTTTATTTTTTAATATTATATGATGATTGATTATTATAATTTATTAGAGACATCTTATATGATGTCATGCAATTTAAGAATTTCTACACTCTGTGGAACTATAATCTATATAGATATGTATATTCTCTTTAAATATTTTGTCTGGAATACGTTTTTATATTTACGGGGGAGTATAGATTTATTATATTATCAGAAACATAAAATACGAATTTTTATATTACAAAAAAAATATATATATCATAGATAATTAATTATTTTTACATTACATTAACTGGTAATAATAAAAATTTGTCATTTCAAGAAGGATATTTTTTTACTATATTTTTTTAATATGATAATTTATGGGATATGTATGTTTGAAAAAAATATAATAATAATATTTTAATGTAGGTTCCCTAACATTATTGACCCCAAAATCATTTGAATATTTTCAAATAACCACTTCCATTGATAAATATCCTTTTATAACATTCCAATAGTTTATGATTAATTATGATAATGACGTTTAACATTAGAATTATTACTCTTTGTTGTGAATGAGTAATAAAAAAATATTTTTTTAGAAATAATTTTAATATTGTAGATAGAATCTATTTTAAGTATATAATGTATTGTAAAATTTAATTTTAATTTATTCATTATTAATTATAATATTAAAAATTATGTTTATAAATTATGATAATTAATTTTTCAAGATATATAAATATGTTCGAGTTCAAATAAGTTATTAGATCCTACTAAGTGGATTTAAAGAGACAGTTCATAAGCACCTCGACAAACATATATAATTATAATTTGAACATAATATATGGAAATTTTTTTGATGACATATTTTATGATTTATCAATGAAATTTAAATGTGTAATTGAATTATTAAAATTTTATATTAGTCAATATAGATATGTTGGATAATATTTTATGGTCTAACATGTTGACATAAGCCTTACATATATATAATTATCATTTATTTAGGACATGTTTATTTAAAAATATTAATATGTTATATTATTATATGTCACACAATTTATATATTATTTCCATAGTATATGTATCATCATACTTTTAATAATAATAAGAATAAGATATATATTCAATGACTGAAAGTAAACATTTTTCATAAATTTTGGAGAAGAGAATATACAAAAAATCATGGGAATCTAAAAAATATAGGCCAAAAGCATTGTTAACCACGTGTTTCAGACCTTCATGAGAGAAGGATCCTAAACTAGTGAAAGATGACATACATTGATTTAGTGAATCTGTGGACACAAAGAATTCTACGACCTTGTTCCCCTACCGCCATGTGGGGGTGAACTCGGTGTGGTTTCACATGATTTGTTTTCACGTCCTGATGAATTTCTCAATTTTCAATAAAGATGGTCCTGTGGTGGATTGTGCATTATATAGGATGAATTAATTTACTTCCACCACATTGAGCATTATTTGTCTCTAATGACACATTCTTTTCCAATGACCATCGCATGAACCTTTACCTAATGTGAATCTCCCCTGCCGTAGAAGGATAAAACGGATTAAATAACAACCCACATTGATTCTCATTAAACCTACCCCCACCCCCCACATAACCCACCCAAAAGGACCCTTCATTTTTCTCTTTCAGTCCATTGCATTGAAGATGACACCGAACCCAGTTCTCATGCCCCAATCCTTTAATTTGTTTGACTGGAAAGTGATTTGAAACCATGGACCAGACCTACCTCCAAAGGAACAAAAACCCAACCAATAATATAATGGCCCCAGCATTCCTCTCGGAGCCATTGTCTCTCGTTCCATGAAACCGACCAATAAAAAAACCATAATGCAACCCTCTCTACCTATTCCACCCTGAAAATTCCCTGAAGGGCTACCACAACCAGGTATCCCATTTACTATCGATGGAGAGATGCCACTACAAATTAATTTTTGGGATTGCAGCAATACCAACACTTAGAGGCGATAATCGCGACCATGAATTGAATATTAACCTTCGTTGGAAAATCAGGATTCCTCCCTCTCTATAGTAGTAAATTGAATTTGGAAGGGATCTCCATGAACCACATAATAACACCCCATGGTTCTTCTATGGATGTACCACTCCTCACACGGTTAAATTTATTAATGGAAATCTTTCCAGATGTGCTACCCATAAAAATAACTCTATACACATCATCATTAAAAACAATATTATTGAATTCCACGTGATGATTCTCCTGATTAATGGAAAAAATAAACTAAGGATGATCACTTTCCTATTTGATGGATACGTTTAGACTAGTAATTCCTAGAAACCATAGCCTACTAGCCCCCCCAGTATTGAATCCAGATGTTATGGTCCCCATTTCCCACAATCCATTTTGTATTTTGGTGAAGTAGCTCCTTGTGCGGATAGATCAACTTCAATATCATAGATTTCATCGACCTATTATCATTTACATTCATACCATATATTCCCTACATATTCATTAATTATACTATTCATCCATCCATAGCATCCCATGCTAGTTTAGTATGAATCCCTTTCATTGTCAGTGGGACACTCCGCAAGTAGATTCCCACCACCAATAGAGGTTTTGTGAGGGGATTCCCTGACAAAGGATTATTTTGGCCTTCTATTTTCCCATCCCAAATAAAGGATACCATAATTATATCCAATATGGGAACAATAGTTTTTGGAACATTCGTGTTGGAAAAAATATTTCTGGGATTGGTAATAAGGAAACCATTAATGAGAGTAATGTGACCTCCAAAGGAAATGGATATTTTTTTCTAGTTTAAAATGCATCGAGTGATATTTCAATCATGTTTTCAATGTAGTAGATTCTACGATAAAAAGGACACATCCGGGACACAAGGTAATCCATTATAAATAAACCTCCTCTAATATTCAAGATAGCATCATGGGTCATTTCCCTTCTATTAGTGAAATTATTGGTAGTATAGTAAAGGATTTTAACCCTATTCACCACCTAACCACTCCACTAGAAAAAATCATCCAGGAGACCAATCATCCCTTGAATAGGCTTCTTAAAACAATTAATAATCATCATTGTGTCTTCTACAAACAATAAATGTGTGGTACCTCTTGTATGATGATGATTCCAGAAAGGGATGATATTACACATATGTAGAAACCGATTGATATGATAAAAAAGATCATTTTGGGAGTGAATGAAGAGAGTAGGAGAGAGGGGGTCCACGTATCTGAGACCACAAAATGCCTTGAATAACCCAATCTATTTTACCAAAAACTAATTTTGAGATCCATGCCGAGCTAAAACAACATAATTAGATATCACGAGACAAAATGGAGAACCCCATACAAGCCATAACCTTACGGATGAAACCCCACATCATCATATCATATACAATAATCAAATCCAACATAATCACAGAATTACTCCCAATGGACTTATTGTGAATTTTTTTTGATCAATCCATGAACCACACAAAATGCCCCCTGAATGGACCTCCCTTTAATAAACTCATTCTACTCAGTAGTCACCTAAGAATCAATGTGGGAAACATCCTTTTATTGAGAATTCTAGACAATGCCTGGTATGTTTTATTGAACATGTTGGTGTTATGGTATTGATCAATGGACTCTAGGTTTCTCACCATTGTAATAATAACCATCATGGTTTCACAACCAATTTATGGCATGTTTCCATCAAGGAAAAAGTCTTGAACATCCCTCACTTGGTCTCCCTATAAAATGTCCCTTAAATCTATATAAAAGGACCCTATAATTCCAAAAGGTCCTGGAGAACATTACATATTTAATGTCCAAATAGCTTCACACTGTTCTTCCTCCTCCGGAACCCTCCATAAATGATATTTAACATCCTCCATGACACTACTTGTGATATCCAGAAATATGTCTCCACTACCCCTCGAAACACCTCCAACCATGCTATGAATTTTCTTTTCCAACAATGATTTAATACATTGATTTTATATAGCACCAACCACATCACAATCACTGGAAAAAGAAAAATCGGACCTAAGGATGTTTTTCCTCTGAATACAATTCTGATACTTGATGCATGCATGGAAAATGTCCGTATAGCGGTCCCCTTAAACATCCACCCAACCATCTCCCCATCCCTCTCCACCTGCTACTATCACAGGAGGGTATCTATGAGTATATTCTTATTAATTAAAATCTCATTGAATATTGTTCCATCACAATCCTCTTCAAGACTATCCTACATCCACAAACCCTCGTTTCTAATCTCCACCAATTCGATATTTGGTCAAGGGATGTTCTTCCTTCAATTGCATAGAAGGTGCTTAAGCCTCCAGATATAGTTGTGAAAAGTGATCCATGTGTTACCCATGTTTTGAAGACACCATGACTCCCTAAAAACATTAGTTAATCCTTTTCCTCCACCCATGATGATGAAAAATGATGCTAATTCCCCATAACAACCCTTCCTTCAGGGATAGACAATGTGGAAAGTGAACTGAGAGGCATCTCACCAGATGAGAGACTCTGTAATCTGAAAACAATGTTAAATCTTCCTCGTTCACCATGTATCAATCGAATAAACACCTTGTTCTCCTCCCACAATATAGATTGTTACACCATGTAAAGGCATCACCCTCATACCCCATATCCAATAGGTCTTTCTTGGATATGAATTGGAAAAAGGCTTGACTGGAACACTTAGGAAAAATGCCACCCCCTGCTCCTCCTCAAGACTTGAAACAAAATTATAGTCACCTCCAATGTTCAAAGGGTCATTGGATGGGTTTAGGCATCCTAAATTCTTCCATAATACAAATCTATCATGCAACTTATACTTTACATTGATGAAAGATAATAGAAGAGAGTGAGATCCAACCACAATTTTTGTAGCGAGAAACCGGTTAGAGACTCTATGATAGTTGACCAAGTAAACATTTAAAAAAATGAATTTAATTTATTAAAAACATATCATTTAATAAATTAACAAAAAATTCCAAAAATCCATATTTTAAAATAAAAAACAAAAAAACATGGAAATAATGTACGTTGTAGAAAAACACTCCACATTTCAATAGTTTCCCAAAAAATAAATGAACCATCACTAGAGAGTATTTGTACAATTTCTATCACAATAACTTCTCTATGAAATTTTATCAGAACAATGAATTTTAAATGATGACTCCATTTTCTAATTATGATAATCGAGGGTAAACATAAATACCTATGGAATTTTAGTGAAAATGAAAATGACATGAAACACCTTGAAAACATGGTTTATTCTCCAAAAACCATCCATATAACTATTTTAATGACATGAAAAAGTTAAAATCTAACCATTAGTGGTTAAAAAACATAGTTCAATCCATTTTATACTGTATCTATATAATAAATAGAGGTGATAATTTCAATCTAAGAAAAACATCCAAAACCCACCATAAATGAAGACTTACAGGTAGAATCTTGTGATAATTCACCATAAAACACCTCTCGATCACTCTAGATTTTATGGGGAAAGGTTAAAAAACCTTTAAATGTCATAAGTATTATGTTTTGGTCAATATTGAGAAAAAAATGATGTGTTATAAATTATCTCAGACTAGATCCACTTTTTAGCATCATGCTTTTATTCCATGCATGGTTCATCAAATAGTATGAAATATGTGTGATAACTATGCACCAATATTTACCTAAAGGGGTCCCTATAATGGGTTTCTTACATGGTCAGTAAAACTATTTTCCATCACTGCAAAATCCATCTTTTCCAGTTTGTACATTTTCTCCATTGTGGCTGCACGGTTAAGGAAACATGTGCACCTAAAAAGGTTCCATCCTTTTATCCAAGTCCCACTAAGAATGGTTTCTCGTATGAGTTTCATGGTTTAAACAAATTTTACACCATAGATGAACATTTATAAAAGATTAGAAATAATTTCAAATAGCTTTTAACCCCTCCCAAACATCACCCATACACATCACATAGTTAAAAAAGATAATGAAATTGTATCTTACAAGAAATAGGGGTGCTACATTATCCCCACCCTTAGTTATTTTGTACTTGAAATTTAAACACCCAAAATAATATGAATTATTAATTTTTTTTGTATTTCATTTCCATTACCATTTAACATGTCACATCCAAAATTAGACCATGCTTCCCAAAATCCCACACTATATCGATTCTTTTCCCAAGCAAGACATTCTCTAGTATATCTAAAATATGTACTGCCACATGCAGCAATGAAGAATAAGACTCTAAGATAACCTGATACTATCGAATTGCATGGTTAGTATCATACTGATACTTTTCCAAATGAGATTCATGAAACACAATTTCAATAACACTAAACCATTGTGGAAAACCCATCTGATAAACTACTTCGAAAAAATATTTTGTTACCTAAACTGTTTTAAATATTGCGATGATAATATTCCCTTATTCAAAAAATAGCTATTCTCATGCATTATAGATATCAACAAGAAAATATCATTACTCACAATTATGAAAAAATAACATCGATGAGGATTTTCATATATAAATATTGACATCTAAGAGTTTACTACATATGTTTCTAGATTAATTTAAATTCAAACATTGTATCGTGGATAATGTCAAACCCAATTAGAGGAGCCTCACATATTTCCTCTAATCAATGTAGGTAAGGAATTTGATACCAATATAATTCTTGAAATGAATCCATACGTATCACTTCTTGATAAATTTTGTTATATGTGAAGTCTATAAAAAGTAAGATCTCTTCTAATGATACACTATAATCCATTACTCAACCCCATAAAATTTCATCCAATGTTTGATTTAGTCAATTTGTGTTGTATGTCCATCTATGGATGAGATTATGTGCTTATAGTAAAATTAATATGAATGATTTTTTTTAATTATTCCATGAAATAAGAAGAAAACATCGATTCTATTTCATAAAATATGAAAACCAGTACAAAATTTATATTTTCCACTTTCAGATTTATATTTTAGACAGATCCTCCACCATAGAAGATTAATGGATAGGGATGAAATTATCCAACATTGTGAGATGATTCAATATCACCGAAATGGAATCATGATTAAAATCCATTTTGGGATTACTATATGAAAATAAATTTATATATGTTAACATTTCCATGTTGGAATAGGTATATAATATAACATAAATATCAGACACGGGTACTCTCCTTTAATCATTTTGTAATATGTAAATCTCAAAACAGACTCAACCATTTTTCATTTTATACTTAACACACAATTTTTTATTTCAATGTATTATAAATATTCAATTATCTAGGATGAACATCCCATCTTGAATGGTTGTATGAATAAAGGAGTGGTTCATGAAAAGTCATAAGTTCGATAGTCTGATTTCTTAACAGCGCCATTGTACTCCCATACACCCTCAAACCCTCAATGTTCTCCCCTCCATTGAGTGCTAATTTCATATAAACTTGTTATTAATTGAATATTTAAGCCACATTAACTATATCAAAAAAATACAGAACGAATGATACTTTAATGAATTCCCCAAATTCACCATGGTATTAACTTTCCATGTATATGACTTTTACAAATTACATCATCTATCATTGGTCTAAATATTCATTTTCCAACAATGCATCCCAATTTCTACATAATACATTTCCCATCGTATTACATTTACCTGGTGTTTTAATTTATTTATAGTTATATTTGTTTAATTACACCAACGATCTAATTTCTGTTAGGAGAAAATTACATTTTTAAAAAATATGTTTCGTTCTTTTATTATACAAATAGTATTTATCTTTCTCACCAAAATTTAAATGACTCTATTTCTTCAAAGCATGTACAAAAAAAATTTGCTCCAAATAGTCTATTGGTTATTTATTATATTTAATTCATAATTTTATCATGAATTAATCAATCACATGATGTCAATTTATTGTGAAATATCCCATAATATATCCTGAATCTTCATATCACACCACATAACCTTGTCTTGATTCCAGGTCGAATATGATTGGTGGCGATGTAAGGTGAACATTTCTCTCTTGAAATTTTTCATACCCAAAATAGGGAATAATATTCCTAGTCATAGCTATCATAGGTGATTATAATTGTGAAATATGACAAACTATGTGTCGATAATAACAAGCTATAACTATTTAATTATGGATTGCAATAAAATTGATAATTTTATTGCAATAGATAACAACCTCTATTATTCTGGGATATATTGAAAAAAACATTCAGAAATTTAATCTACATTTAAATGTAATCAATGTATAAAAAAACTCTGATAGTTTACTATATAGAAAATGATCCCCCAAGATTCCCAAAATCATGACCAAAAGTAGATCAAGATCAACCATAGTCCTTGAATACATCAATATGTCATCCACATACATCACCCCAAAATAGTCAAGATATAACTACAATATATGAATAATAAAATCCCTAAGTAATGTTTTATAATTTGTAACCCCAAAAATGAAGTACCACATATTCATAATGGCCATATATACTTCTGAATGATGTCCTTATAATACTGTCAATCTGAAATCACTATTTGTGACTACCTGTTCACATGTTAATTTTAATGAACTACTGGAACCCCCTAAATTGATAGAATGGATAATAAATGCATGTTAGTGGATAATTATTCTTTATCATTAAATTTTAATGATTATTATAATCCACACACATTAGAAGCAATTCCTCTTCCTTGTAGAGAAACAATACTGGTGCATCCCAATGAGATGTTCTATGACAGATGAAACCATTTATTCCCATATTTTGTAATTTCCCTTTCAATGAAACAAATTATGTGGGGGAAATTCAATATGAAATATGTTATATTGTAATGTTCCATGTATAGTGTTCAATATTAAACTCCAATTCCCAAATGGGTAGAATATCTAATAAATTATGGTGAAAAATATCTAGGAACATATCTGTATCCACTATAAAACATTTATTCTAGATGTCTATCATCGATTCAAAATATAATTCTGAAACTAGGTTTGATATAGTTTGAAATTATAATACCAACAAGACTATTTCACATGAAATTACCTTTGGTCACCACTATTGATAGGATTATTGGCATCATTTGACATAAAAATATCCCATATAATATATTAGTCTTTGTGATCCTTGTTCATTGTTAATATATTCATTCTATGTAATATGATATTTCCATAAATATGAAGAAACTAGAAATCCCATTTCAACTCTTCATCTAAATAGTTATAAAACATACTATCTAAATAATTCATTGAAAATATTTTTTTCGAAGTAGAGTTTTGTGATTCAACAGATATGGGATTATCTACATCAATAGTTACAGAACATACTCTCAGCATCGACGGTCCAAATTGATCATTCAAAAAAAAATTACCATCGACACATAATTTCATTCTCACTTTACATTTATCATTATGAATTTTTGATATTTCCAATGATTATGATTAATATACATTCCCAGAATTACCATATATATCTATGCTCTTATTACTTAAATTGTTAGGTTTCACTCATCCCATAAAATAATTCAATATATGCGACAAATTAGATTTTTCTCGAACACTCATCCTCTAGGTACTGTGAAACATTCACTGAGGATTCACCATATGACTGAAATTTATGGATCATATAGGTGGTCTCATACACACTCTGTTAATATGGTTAAACAATCCCTATTTGAAACATCCATATTTTATCTTGGATGTCTGAGGAAGGTTTATTGATCCTATTGTCTAATCCTTAGTAATCAATGTTTCCTTGGAAATTGGTGTCTCTCTTCTTCCTACTCCAAACAATAGATTTCCAACAATTTCGTGTTGGTATAAAAATTCAACCACCACTAGTATCTCCTAATATTTCCCATTCTAGAACCTTCATTATATTACCCATATATATAAAATCTTTTATAGAAACTATAACATATCTCATTCCTCAACGCCAATTAAAAGTTATTGACCTTCAATGATTAAATGGAATAATCTTCAAGTTCCAAGTGTAAACAATTCATGAAATTATACAAGCACCAATTCACAATGAGGGTATCATATTTCAATATTGATAAATTCATCATTCGTTCACTTAGGAATGCTTCAGGAATGAATATTTTATTGAACAAATATATTGTATATTCCCATTATTTCACTTGGTCTACTTTACCTTTAATTCTAAATCCAAAAACTATCATGAAATATCATATTTAATATAAATTTATATCATGAATTACAATATAATGTTGTTCCCTATAAATTTAAGACACAACACTTACAATTTTTCCACACCTCTAACTTGTATTATTCTGAATCACTAGATAATATTGGTGGATTTTGCAACTCGAACTGGATGGAATGATCCAAAAACATTATTTAATTAATTATTTTCCCTATTTCCATATCCTGTAAATATTTATCTATACTCTAAACCATTCGTTGGTTCATCTATGGCTCAGGTGAATCCACATTATCAGGATCTTCTTTCTATTGGTTCCTAAGATGCCTACATTGTTCCATTTTCTATATAATGTAAACCCCAAAAGTAAGACTTTATATAAAAATAAGGTGAATAATTTAAAATTATACCACATCACAACTATTTTATTAGTTCTATAAAAAATTTAGTATTATCCTTATACATCAATTTTTAAAATTCAACCACACTTATAAAAACCAATCCATTTTAAAATTAAATGTTTTTTACCTTTTAAAATTCCCATATTTGAAAAAAAATTAACATTTTAAAAAATTATACACTTTTGAACTACACCATAATTTATTAATCAAAACGATATATGTACTCCTAGTAGAAATTAAATTTTAAACTGCATTTCATGCGGATCTAAATAGATAAACCCATTTTAATGTGATTTATATCCTAAAAAGACTTTTAAAAATACTTATGTACTAGACATTAATATAACATGATGTTCAACATAAATGGGTTATATGAATATTTTTATTTCTAACATTTAAATTCCATGAAGACATACTTTTATCTGAAAAAACATAGAAAGGAATAGTCAATAATGAATTTCATCTCCTAGATTGAGAAATGATAACTTAGTGATTGATAGAAAAATACTAATAAAACATTAATTTCAAGGATAGAACAATAAAATACAACATGCAATATATATCCCCTCCCATTGGTTTTATTTGATGTTTAATTGGAACTTTAACATAATGTAAATTCTCATGGGCCAAATACTAGAAAAAATTATAATGGATTTAATAGAACAAGGTATGATTTTCAGTCTTAAATGATAAAAAACCCAACCAAAACTACCATAATAAAATGAACCATGACAAGATGAATGATAATAATGTAAATATACCAATGTAATAATATTGGTAAAAAATGCTACTTCAAATAACCTTAATAATATATAACTAATAAAAATGTAAAAAGTGGAAGACAAAACATAAAAAACTCAATTTGACCCCCACATAAGTCTAGAACTCCATAATTCATCGTGAACAAAATCGAAAAAACATACAATTTATGATGATAAATCACTAAATTTGTGTGATAATTTTCTATTTATAGAGTCATGATAAATGATATCGTCGTAAATAACCAATGTTCCAAATGAGGGATTATTAAAGAAACTCTGTAGGATATTCTTAAATGACTTCCCAACTCATTCCACTAGGATATAACATGTAATCACATTTAAATTAAAATACATATAAAAAACACTCTTTAAATAAAATAAAATTAGATTCATACTAAAAAATTTTCCCACACTAAAAAATTTCCATGGAAAAGAAACCAAACCATAATTTTAACAAATTCACATTTATTTTTATGATAATGATTTCATGATTCACAAAATAACTTCCACGGGCATGCTCCCATGATGGTTTAATACTCATGAGCGATTTCTCATCCACCATCTAAGTCATCAAAATGTTCGCAATATTGATGGTCCAAAATGACACTCCCCCCTTATTTGTAGTCACATATCATTATCCCCTAATGACTAATTCCACATATTTCGGTTTATATTGAAATCATGAACCTATAAAACCATTAATTCCAAAACCAATTAAAACCAATCATCCCAATTCATTTAAATAAATCCATTTTTATTGAAAACCCTTCTAAAAAATTATTTAATCATTTTAATAAAATCATCATTCTACTAGAAATATCTCAATTATACCATTTATAAAAATTATATCAATAAATTTTTTTTAAAAAAACCATATAATATCCTGGATATAATGAATTTTGAAAAACCACATTCTAAATTTCAAGAGTTTCACCAATAATCAAC
Source organism: Viscum album (assembly GCA_963277665.1). Taxonomy (NCBI): domain Eukaryota; kingdom Viridiplantae; phylum Streptophyta; class Magnoliopsida; order Santalales; family Viscaceae; genus Viscum; species Viscum album. Next base: position 1,316,973,207 of record OY728152.1, on the reverse strand, counting down.
AATCCATTACAAAATATGGATTTTTCCATGCTCTGTTAAAAATATGACTTCAAATTTCATAAAAAATCAATTTGAAAATGATAATTCATATCCTAATAGGTGGATTCGAGAGTGAAGTAACCTACATCTATAATTTTTGTGAATGTGAAGAATGTAATGAATACACTAATCTAACTGGGATGAATAACAAAAAAGGACTTAGATCTCTTCCCCTAACATTAATAACTATGATTGTTATAAAAGCATGTATACATATCATTACTCAACTCATTCGATGTTAAAATGGGTGGTAAGAGGCTAGATTTATTAAAAACCTCAGTATAATATAAATTGAAGACTTACCCATGGAATCAATTTTCAATGCACTATGATACACCTCTAGGAAAGTCTGGATATGATGGGTTAATGTTACATAGTATTTTGAAGGACTAAATCCTTCTTTAGGGAGGAAATTGAATAAAATAAATAGGTTAGAACTTAATTATAATCCATATTTACATTTTGGGATCTTATTTTGAACATTTTAAATGTATGTCACACAGTTAGGGAAATAATGCCCTAAACATGCACCAACCTCAAGCTCTTGGAGATAATTACATGTTTGTACAACATTGTTAGAAAAAAGGTACATCAAATGAAAAAAAACTCTATCCAAAATTAAAGGGTTTCTCATAGGTGGTCATATTTTTTTTTGTAAAAACTATGTTTCTAAATGTGTGCCTTCCCCAAAACTGATTTATCACTGTGAATGGTTTAATGTAGAATTTTCACAGTTTTTTAAAACTAAAAACCATTTTTTAACCTTTATAAAATCACCAAAACATTCCTAATGTATTTCAAACAGTAATAATATCCCTAAAACACATAACATAACAAAAAATTTAAAATTGATGGTTACATAAAGAAATATGGGTTTGTTAAATTTCAATGTTAAATTTAGTGGTCTATTAGAATTTTTATTTTATTTTATGATATCAAATATAATGTATGTATTTTTTAATGTTATTATAAAAAAATGTAGTTATTTTTATGATATACATATCGTTTATTTAATTTATTTATCATGAATAAACATTCATAAAATATAAATAATTTAATTATGGAAATTCAGGTCATTCATAATAATATATAATATAGTGTTCCTTTTCATGATTGTTTTCAATAATTTTAATGGAATTTTTAGGAAAATTAAAATCAATTCTCCAGTATTCTATTATTTATTATATTGTTTCTAATATATGATTTCTTTTTATATGGGATGATTTACATTTTATTGAATTGTTTTGTATTGTTTTGGTTTAGGTGATTGAGTTTTTCATCCCTGAATGTCGATCTATTAAATTATTAAATATATTGATATGTGTTTTTTGGTTTGGATGTGGAAAATTGGATTTTATAATTTATAAAAGAAATGGAATGACTTTATTCATTTAAAGAGGATGTTGTTTTATATGATTTTATGTTTATATTATCATGATATGTTTCCTAACTCATGATATGGTTTTTCTATTTTTTAGGGTCATGTATTCGGTCCCATGAATTATATATAGTGTTTATATTTATGATTATGTAAATTTGACTAAGCTATAATTCTTTATATATTTTCCTTAATCAATATAAATTTTTTAATTAACTGTGGAATAATTTAGATTAGAATGAGTAATGGTTTTTTTATTGTTATACATTGAATATGTAAATGTTAATGTCAATCTTAATATAATGAGAATTTTAAAATCGATAGTCTACAAACATATAAATGATGTGATTAAAGAAAAAAAATGTTAATTATTTTTGTTGTTTTTAGGTTTTATATTAGCTGTGTCTTTTTGTTTTATATAAGTAAAAATGACTTTTGTGTGGCATTTGGGGTTTTCATTTGTTGGTGAGAATCTGGAACATCATGTTATCATTATAAGGTTTAATCCCTCGACAATATTATAAATAAGAAAGAGGAGACTCAAACTAGGATAACCACATCATAATTCATTGTACACTATCGAAAGAGGCATAACTGGATGAGGCACCAGTCGATGAGGCACCACCAGCACGGAACCACCCAATGAAGTTACACTGAACATGGGTTTTTTGGATGAGGAAATGTTAGATAAAATGGATGCCACCATCAGTGAGTCATTGTTGGGATAGAGATGAATATACGACCTCCCTCTTGGTATATGACACCACTGGTTGAGGCACTGATTGGGGATTGATAACCAATGTGTGATCTCCTGGGAGATACACATCATGTGTGAGTGAATACTTTGGTAAAACCACTAGGGAAACATTTATTGGGTGACACCACTAGGGTGACACCGCCAGGGTGACACTGTCAGGGTGACACCACCAGAGTGACACTATATGTGTTATTCCAAAAGGTTGACACCACCAAGGAGAAAAATCCATGGTGACATTTCAATAGTGATACCACATGGGTTACACTATAGGTGGTTGAATTTTTTTTAATAATATATGAAGAATATAAATTTTTTCAATGTGATGTCTGTCCCCATGTAATCCAAAAACACATCAAACAAATTATTCGAAAAATTTAATAGACCATAGAGTTCATAGATATTACATCAGAAACCTCTCAAACTATTCTCATTCATGTGAATTCAAAACCAACCAATAATGAAAAGATAGAATAATTTCAACCAATCATACCACGAGATTACAAATAAGGATATCACCACGCCAGAGGCAATGCTTCAACAAAACACATCCTCATCAATAATAATCCAACCAGGGTAGTTTGAAATCTATATAGGAAACCTCTTCTATTATATTGTAACAATAACTAATCATGACAGCCAAAATGAGAAAAAAACACACTAAAAAAGAATAATAACCAAATTTTCCATGATATATTAACTATGAAATTTCATCCCCCATTTCATGTTATTATCTTCTCTGGCTGGCACATAATCTCCCATATGGGTTAAATCACATCAAAGTTAATACTTCTCCAATGGAAATCAGGTCATCCCCCTATTCCATTCCAAGAAAATTTTAATAATACCACCACACACATCAAATTATAAATGATAAAAGAAAATTCCATAGTCATAATTTTTCAAACACTTAATTTCATTGAAAATTAATCAAATAAAATCACAGAAAAATATTGGTATTGTGCATGCATATGAATCTCTCACCCCCATGTACTATCCAATCGAACACCATGCATCCTCAATAGAAAATCCTCCTAAATATACTATCAACACAAAAACTTCTCTAAATGATCCATGATCTCTATTGAATTATCCACAAGTGTCGTTTCATTTTATATATTTATATCCTCCAAGTCAACGACATGGGAGTCATTGCTAAAATACCAATGTTGTAGAGAGACTTGAAAGACATTGTGGATCCTCTCCAACAATGGTGGAAATTCCAATAGGTATACCACCTCTCCAACATTCCACAACACATCAATGCGTATAACAAACCTATGATAATTCTTACGCCATCTTCAAAACATACACTACCCAGGTCGAGTGAAAACCATCATGAACAATTTGTCCCAAACATAGAATGTCATGGTACTCCTTATACAACCAAAATATGATTGATGTCTTCCAAACAATACATTCATTCTCCAATGAATAGGATGGAACTACTATTTCATGCTCTACATCACACAGGGATCAAGAAAACCAATCTACCCAACCTCTGTCATGTTCAATAGGGAACACCATTGTCTAACATACAATTCCACAAATGGAGCCACAGTAATGAAAAATTGATATCATGGATTATATGATAACAATAAAAATATAATTTATCATACCAAAGGTCCAAAAAACATTAGACACAGCATCAGCCCATGTCTTATAGTGTTTGTATTATCTTTTCTATCTACCCATATGTCTAAGGGTGGATGGATGAGATTAGGTATAACAGGGTGCTAATGGAATGGTGCAATCCCATCTAATCTGATGGGGTAAACAGTGTATTAATATCTGAGAAATTGGTCATCATAACTCAATGAAATGACACCACCTCTTCTACAAACATAATAGCTATATAATTCACTATGTCTTAATACTTGATATAGAGAAGAAGTTAAAGTTAATCAACTAATCCACTATTTCCCAGATATAGCATCATAGCCTCTATAGGATTTGAGTGATCCAATGAAAAAATAAATAGAGATGTTATCCCATCTGTATTGGTGTAACATCCATGGGTAAACCAAACCACTGGGAAAATGATTATCATCCTATACTAGTAGACAAACCATGATCTTTGCAATAATCCCACCACTTCTTATTTCATCATGGGCCACCAAGACCACATATTTAACACATGATACAAATTTCAAACACATGTATGTACCTCATAGGGTAATATATTAAATGAATTAATGAACCTAGTAGGAATTTCTATAAGAACAACAAACATTACATGTAAAATAATCAGGTTCAGACCATCCCTGACCCACCCCTCCTGAGCATCACTAATTCCATCAGAATCAAGAAACAATGCTACATTTGATTCTCCAAATTAATTCTCCTCCACATGGGAAATAAGATAAGATTTCACCATCACCTAAAAGAATAGGTATTTACCATAATCTACTCCTGAATCTATGATAAAGGCACACAACTCCTCCATGACTTTCCAAAAATTCATAGATTTTTTTAATAACCTCCATCCATGTATTTATGATCAACGAATTTTATAAACCATTATTTTTACCTCAGGTGTAGGAGATCAAGAAATGTATACTATAAGATTATCCATCCACAACTAATTTTTTAGATTCAAGTCATGTTGGGAAAAGATAATCCTCAAACTCGCACGATCCATTTCATCCACATTGGTCTCCTTAATGAGGTATCATCCCCAAAACATCAGTACAAAAGACTCGACTTCCAACTATAGATCTTGGAATGTGTAGTTATTCTCATTATTTAGTATGTGTCTAGGCCCATAAGTGATTAGTTACTACTGATGAATTACAAGGCATCATAAATCCAAATAGGAAGCGTCACAAAAAACCTCAAGCATCACCCCATCCATAGGATAAAAGAGAATTCTAGTACAAAGAGTCATATTGTTTAGGGAACAAAACACTATATAAAACTGATCAGTACAACCGATTGATTTTTATTTCATATTACAAGAAACAAATGACACTAAAAATCATGATAAACATGGTTCAAACCTCCCATAATAGCCTTTGAGGCCAATGAAACAACGAACATCAAACATGTTCATCAGTGTTGACTATGAAAAAAATCATTCAGATTTTAGTGGGTATACATTGACACCATAAATAGACACCACATTCCCATGTAAATTATGTACTCATGTTGAAAATTATAATTGAGAAACATTTCATAGAGATGGTACCATATAAGAGCCTGCAAGATAGTTATGACATGATCAATGTTATCCTCCAATGACATTTAGTATATTAGAATATAATCATTGAATACAATGATGAAACAATCTAGGAACAAAAGAAACACAGAGTTCATAATACCCAAGAACATGGGGGGTGAGTTCTATATCACTTAATGAAATTAATACACACACATAGTGCCCATAACTTTTTCTGAAAGTAGTATTTGGGAAATAAACCTCTTTCTACATCAACTATTGAAATCTAGTAGGCAAATAGATCATATAAAAAAAACATTCCCCTATCATCTGGTTGATAAGATCATCTATTCTAGGAAGTGGGTAATGGATCGAGACCATCAATTGATTCATCATTCATTACTCTATGATGAAACCTAGTCCACCATCTTCCATCTTTGTGAACAACACAAGAGTGCCCCACGTCAACACATTGGGCCAGATAAAACTCTTACACATCAAATCAATTATCTGAATCCTCGAAACACATAATAGAAATTTTTTAATCAAACAAGGTTCCATAGAAATTAGAGAATCACTGGGAGAAAATTATATCTTGATCTCAAAATCATTTTATGGTGGTAGCATTATAACCTCCTCAGGTAAAGTGTCTGGGAACTGCCCAATGACCATGGGAACCCCTACCATTTCTGCATCAACAAATTCCACTAACAGATTAGACAAAATTTAATTATGGGGCACAACTCAATGACTGACACATGAGATCCTTGCCCACCATCGAAAACCACATGTTAACCACCCACCTCTAAAAACACCAATTTCCAACAGAAGTGGTCAATAACCTATAATAACGAATTAAACCAATTGATTTGAAGGATGAAACTACATGGATTCATCTATATTAAGATGAGATTCCCTTGTAACTGATGTGCTACCATCAGTATTCTATAACCCTAGCACACATCAAACAAGTTGTTCTATACATAGACTGGCTTACCCAACACTATTAAAATTATAATATTCTCTAATAATAAGCCTATATAATGGGATATATAGGTTGAAAAATGTGGTGAGAATATCCTAAATCAATGAAACAAAATTAATGTTTAATGATGAAACTGATCATAACTTTTATAATTTTGGGCCCTACTATAATGACATCCAATATGTTGTGCAACCGACCACACTCATATTCTTTAACAATATACTTCAAACCAACTACATAACCATGGTAGGGTCATGATACATGAAAACGAGGGACATCCTAATACAATCCCCTACCCAATCCATCTCCCCATAGTTGTTAAAAATTCTTTTGTCCATGTTACTCAAACTGTATCACTAAAAACTACTTCTAAGGATAACATTGATCCTATCCACCTCCCCCAAACTGATCACAGATAGCTACCAGCTTATCGTTCTAATTATTTATTTGAGCCCCTTATAAGAAACACATAGTCCCCAAGTCCGCATGAATAGAAAAAGTCCCAAAAAGTTAAAAGGGGAGATTCTAATGTCAGCTCCATATTGATCAATACATGGAATACAATAGTTCTTGAGGCTTTCTACTGACAATTCTACCTCTTAATGAACTTGGATGACTCCCATCTAGCATTAAAACACATAATGAGTTCATCCTATCAATCACATTATCATTATTCTAAACCTAGAAAAAAGTCATCAATGTAAAAGGAGTTTCATCATATTGATCTCATGAACCCACACGAAAGTAGACTTATTCAACAGAGAAAATATCTCCAACCACTTCTCAACCATCATTGTCTATGAAATGATGTTTGCCCGAAACACCTTCTAGATGTCAACCCTAAAAATGTATGACTCATTCCTCACTCGAAGATACATTTTCCCCGTTGATTCAATAAACCATACGTCTGAATAACTTCCAATGGTACTATGTACTCTATAGGGGTCTAGATCTAACTGATAGTGAACTCCATATCGTCTAGCTAACCTTCTATATCAACATCAGAAACACTACCCTCGTACATTCCCAAACCTTCCAAAATAAATTACACACTATCCTCTTACACTTATCGTAATCCTCATGCACATCAACCATATAGATATCCACCAGACTAACCTTATGAATGTCAACTGGATAAGACACACACACATGATGACTATGAGCAATATATAACTGGAAAAAAGGTATTTTATAAGATTGCGTTGTATAGTATTTTATTAAAATTTATTTTAATTCATTTTTCTCAATTTTTTTTTAAATTTCCATATAATCCAAAATAAAATTATAAAAATAGTCATTAGGATGATAGTACCTCTCTCAGGGTGTTGTGTTGGATATTTTTACATCTTACATGTTCATTTAGTAAGCTCAATGTTCTTGAAATGTATCATGTGGGCCTTAAAATCACCTATCCATGCTTGTATCCTTGGCGTATTTGACGTTCCATGGTCAACTGACACTATTTTCATACAATTCAATGAAATCATCAATGTGACTTACACCAATCTCCATCATGTCTATTAACCGTCACATTTTCTACCATTCTGTCAGGACACCCTCCATCCAAAGATTCCCTTCTTGGGATGATGATGAATAAAATAAGACAATGTCCCCCAATCCCATATCCAGTATGCCCATGGGTGGAAATGACCATCAAGGGTGTAAAAATCTAACAGAATGGGAGGCATTACCCACTAAAAGGAAACAATATTTAGATATATTATAGATCATACCAAAGGAAATTCCATGAATAATATAAAGTTATCTGAAACCATAAAATAAACAAGTTTTAAATAGAATATTTACAAATTAGAATGTTTCCAATGTAAATACACAAATGTAATGATAAGTAGTGGAAAAAAACAGTCATGATATAATCTAGGAAGGACCTAAACGGTCAGAATAATCCCCCTAAAGACTTCTAAATAGTATTATATAGGTAGGGTAAGTATACATGTACACTCAATAGGGAATCCAAATTATTTCATGCACCTGTGAAAGAGGCATAGTAGCAAAGATTCCAGAAAATGGAAGATCAAAACAGCAGCATAAGTGTTATACTAAGCACCCAACCTCATTAAAGAGGGTTCCCAAAGTAACAAATGTCACTTATGATTAGATAAAGAACTTCTATGATTTAGTACCCCTCATCACTTTCACATAGCGTAGTAACTCTCACATGCAACATAAAATTACCTAGAACTCCAATCTCTATCGAATATTCCACACCACATCTGAATCACACACACAAATTCCTCAAAACATATTCTTACAACAGACACATGGGTTTTAAAAAACATGCCAAAAACACAAACCTAGGATTCACAACACATCTAAACTACACATGGATCGGCCTCCAATCACATGTCATATCATCTGGATGACACCTAAGAATGCAATCAAAAACTCATATCGATGAAACACTAGAGGAGAACCACTTCCCCCAATTATACATGGGGTACTAGATTTCACAATGTCATGCCTGATGAAATAGTTCTAACCCTACCTATAGGAGGGTGTATGGGATAGAATGTGACCATCGGTCCTCCAATCACGATGTTGAAAAAGACAACCTCAAATGAATATGTTTTTTTAAACACATGCTCTTAAATGTGACTGGTTTTGAATATAAATCATAAATAAATACAAGTATATTCATAATTAATACTTAACATAGAATACCAACCTAAGGGTTCTAGAATAAAAAACCCAATAAAAACACTATAAGCTTTATTGATACCTCTAAATAATCAACACCAAAAATGAAGCTAGAAGTCCCACCTCAAATTGAATGCTAATAATTCTTACCATTTATAGTTCATTTACCAAACAAATCAAATCCATTACCAGGATCATTGAAGAACTATTTTTTATTCCATAAAATTCCAGGAAAAAATGAATTTCTGAAATAGTCATTTCTGCTGGTGAATAGCATGATAAATATATACATCAATACATTACAGAAAAATAATTCCACTACCTCCATATTTTATAATAATTAATGATATATCATATATATATATATATCAAGATATTTGATGAACCTTTCTACATGATATCAATATTGAACCCCAAATACCAACCACTAGTGTCTGTCATCAATTTCCTCATTCTAAAACCCCCATTCCAACCAAAATAATCCTGAACTCATAATCACACACAACAACATATCACATCGCAATAAGTTTTGCATCCATGTTGCACAATCATACCATTCCTAGTTTACCATATCAACAGAACCTACATCTAGGCACAATCATAGTCAACCACAAAACCATATGAACCAAACCAAAACCTATTTAGATTTTACAATGCATCAATCCTTTAATTTATAATTTTTAATTCTATGTTAATCACAAAACATTAAGAAACTAGTTAAAATAATTAGTTTTATAATATACATGTTTAAAAATGTTCACATATAATAGATCAATAGGAAAAAACAATTCAATAAACATTCTAGTGAAAATTGAATAATCCCCAACAACCATGATTTTAATAAGGTAATTAGCATATAAAAATACAATATTAACAAAAATATTCAAACATCAAGAATATGTGTCACTTTTTCCATCCCCCTACTTATTGATTTATAACTAGATCAATTCTATTTATTAAAAATGATATAACACTATTCACAATGGTATCATCCATATACCCTTCCTTCAAGATACCCAATTTAAATTAATAATTGAGAAAACTACTTTATATAAATGGAGATCATAACTTCTTTGTTGCACCAAAATAAAGGCACACATGAATCATGAAGGAATCGATTCAAACATGAACTGACTGCTAAAATAGTTCACTCGATAAATATGGAACGGAGGAATTTGGTCATACCATTGTAATAGGAAACAAGAAATAAGGAAAATGGGGATTTCTTTATCATCATGGGGATTATCTAAATCGATCTGTGGGTATAAATACCTTCTTGATTTTACATTAAATGTTGATCTGGTCATGATGACACGTTTTGACCAATTCAAAACCACCTATCTCTTATTGAATTCATGATATGATTTATGGTATTTGAATCAATCACAAATCCTATCAAAAAAAAAATTAAATAAATTTTACAACAAATTATATGTTAATAGGGAATAATTGGAGAAGAATGATTTTATAATTAAGAGAGACCACTAAATGAGACACCTCTATATGGGGAACCACCAAAGAGACACCAGTAGAAGATGTATGAATGGAAATGGTGTTATAAGAATGTTCACTATTCTATGTAACTCATTTAACCGTATGTGAGAGAAGATTGGATGAGAAATATCGATACGACCTATAGCCAAAAATGATTCACCCCTTGTTGAAGAACAACTAGGTGATATACCACTATTTAATGATCGATTGGGTGAGAAACTTCTTGGTGGAGAGAAAACATGGAGAACACCACCAGGGGGACACCACCATGGTGACAAAACTATGGTAATACAACCTGGGTAACATCTCTATGGTGATACCACAATAGTGATTTTGTAAGGTGACATCGTCAGCATGATCACTAATAGAAAACAATGTAAAACTCAAAAATATTTAATTGTTATGAAATGAGTCATCTTTACCTCCCATAACAACTAACACACTTGATTCCAATAATGCAATGGACTAGAGTTATCAAAATCATTATATGAATCATAAATAAAGGATCCTGAGTATCAATTTTTAATTTATTTTTTATAAATCACATAATATTGCGATATTAATGTGTGAGTTGACATAGTAGGTTTTATTAAAAAGAATAAAAAATAAAATAGGTCACGATATCATAGTTAATAACATATATATATCTTCACTGTTCAATATGATTATTAGAGGTTCTAAATTTAAATTCATAAAATCCTATTACAGAAATTTAAGATAAATAATTAATTTTTCAAAAAATCTAAAATTCCCATTTGAATATTGACAAGACATATATTTATGGTTATTATGACTAATTTATTCTAACATTTCGTTTTGCATTATTATTTATTATATTAATAATTATGGATGATGATCAATTAAATTAAATAGAAAAATTAATATTTCAATATGTCATCAAACAATGAATAAATATATACATTACATGGTCTAATCGAAAATTATGTTTCTTAGTTGGAACATTAAAAACCTCAATGTATTATACCATTGGTTGTATATTTTTATTAATTCGTGGTCTCATATTTTAAAAATATTAAATTTGTTTTTGTTGAATTTTTAGAAATAATGTAATTATTTTTTTCTTTCTATATATCTTCATTAAAATATAATTTTAAAAAATCATTAAAAAAATATTTCTTCATTATTATATGGAAAACGTCACCAAAATAACGTGGAAATCCTATGGAAACACATTCAAAAGTTTGCATTTTATTAAGGAAGATTATATGATTTTGAAATATTATTTTTATAAATAATGTTTTTTATAAATAATTCTTTTCTCAGTCATATAATTTAATGTAAAATTCCTAAAAATATTTAATGAATATTAGGGGAATGATATTATAAAATTATTAAATAAAGAGATATTAGAAAAATACAAGTTATAAATATCCATATGTTGGAGGATTTTTAATGCAAGGGTGTTATTTGTAATAAATAACTTTTATGGAATATTAATAATGAGAATTATTAATATATATATATTTTTAGATTTTATTTAACATAAATTATATATAATAATAATCATTAGATTCAATCTGATAATAATTATCCATTTTCCATTAATAACCATACATTCTGATGGAAAATTACTTTCAAATAAAGGTTGATTTTTTCACTAAATAAATTACTCATAGAATATATTTAATGAATTTAATAATAAAAAATATATTTTATTAATGATTATGTTTTTAATGAATAAAAAGGATATTTAAATTTATTAAAGTATTAATCCTATAATTTATTTTTCATTTTATGTGTATTGAATATGATTCGAAATAAGAAAAATATATTTCCAATTTAAATAATGTTTTTCATTTTATTTTATCTTATCATTTTATAGTTAAATATATAAATTATAAAAAAATTAATTTGATAAAAATATAATTTTTAAGTAATGAATTAAACATTTGTCCTAGATATTTTTATTGACTTTTCTTATATACAATTATTTTTCTATGAATTGATAAAAATATCCATTATTATAAATATTGTATCATTTTTTCCATTGAAAGTCGAATAATATGATTTAATGGATATTTCTAATTATTTATTTTATAATACATTATTATACATCAAATATATTAATGTATGGTTATTTTATATATATAAATTAGTTGTTCTGTCATGTTATATAATTAATCATTTATTGACATTAACGCAGTTTCTGGAAAAATTGGAAGATTCTAACTTCCATATCTATGATAGTACTATCATACAGTTAAATCATATCCCATTTTTATACGATTAAAATTATAAATAATAAATTATATACTAATATATTATTTAATTTAAAAAAATAAAAATATTTAAATTTCATTTATCTTATGGTTATGTAAGGTAAAAAACATAACATTCATATCATAAAAATATTATAATTAATAATATTAAAATAACAATTATATTTAATGGATCTTTTTGAATATATTGATGAATAATAATAATAAATGATTATATTAATATATATTTTTAATATGTAAGAATTCTATAATATTATAAAAATAAAATATATCATCAATAAAAATCTATTCAATCGGAATAAATGTAAAATTAATGGACATAAAATATATATATATATATGTGTATATTTGGATAATTCATTTTGTTTAATTTAATTTCACTGTAAAAAATTGATAGGTTAATATCTATTTAAATGATTATATTCAAAATAAATTAATTTTTTTATTATTTTATTGTCATAATATAAAAAAACATTGAATATCTCAGTAAAGGGTATTTTATTATAAAAAATAATTATAGATTAATCAATTATAATTTATATTTTTAAATTGAAAATTAATAATATATAATTAACTAAAATTTCAATAACTTTTTATTTTAAAATTATATTATTGACCCATAAAAGATTAAATTCATAAAAATTTCCATAAAATGATTCCTATAAATTGGGATTCATGCTAATAATTATGAAGATAATATTTTATTTTTAATTTAGAAAATAATTAAAAATAATAATTCTCCTAATATCCCATTACACATTAGTATTCCCTCAACTATTAAAATATCCATTGTAATATATAATAATTATAAATATAAATGATGGGATTTAGAAAGAAAGATACTGGTTTTTGTGGAACATAACCTGATATTAATTATGAATGATTTATCTATGACATAATTAATATCAATTTATTCTAAATATACTTAGTTATTACGATATTTTAACTCTATTACCCTATATTATGGGATTGAATATATCACCATCCAATAAAATCTTCTTGGAATATTTTGTTTTGTCAAAATAGTGTTCTTAAAAATGTTCTGTTTCATTTAATATTAACCATAAATAATTTATTAACATGGGTACAAATTAATAATAAACGTAATAATTTATATATATTATAGTGTGAAGTTTTTTATAAAATAATAATTAATATTTATATTAATATAGTCACATATAAAAAACACCACTCATCAGGGTGGTTAGAAGCCTCTTAATTGAATGACGATGATTTAAATGATTTTTTAGAATATATAAATATATAAATTTATATTTTGTGATTTTATAAAACATTTATACACATTTATATTATTTAATTTTATTTTTAATTATATTAGATGAAATCATAATAATAAAAATAAATATAAGCTATTATAATATATTTTGGGAAAAAAACATGCATATTAATTATGTTTATCTAATGGAAAATATTCCAAAACAAATCAACTAGTTCTCCTAATGAATTATTTTTAATATTTATATAATCATATTTAGATATTAATTAAATTTTATAAAATTATCATTGACTATTGTAATATTTGTTTACCGTTCTTGGAAATTATTGAATTATGGGTCTCATAATGTAATTTGTGAATAAAAAAAGTTTATAAAAATTATTAAAAAATTATATGTGAAATGAATTAGATAATAGTAATAAAAATTATCTTGATATTAAATATTAATCATCTAAAAATCTTTATAAATATATTATTCATGATATTATATTATTTTTTATGTTAGTTGGGACAATAGGATGGTGTATTATTAGAACATTACAATTTAATCAAATTTATTTAAACACTATTTAATATTATATTATTTAATTGTGTCCATTATAAAATATTCTTGTATAAAATATTTTCTCATATTTTAAAAAGTGGATTTAAAAATAGTTAACACAATATTTTCATTTATATTTTCATAAGTCTAATGTTATTATCCTTATTTGTGTTTATACTAAAATATTTTTTATATATTGAGTTTGGTTCTCAAAAAAATTACCTTTTAGTAGAATTTTGGAGTCCTAGACTTAGATGAAAAATAATGGGTGCCCCGTACTCAGTGGGACACATGTCCTCAATCACATATCCTCTAATTCCAAACGATAATGTCTAATAAAGAGGCATTACGGTGGGTACATGGGTAGACTATCTGTCATTGCAAAAATGTGGTGTAGTGGAAAAAAGTATGAATTAGTAAATAGTGTAATTATTATTAATAAATAGATGGAACATCAGAAAAAATTATTGAGACTACAATGACAATAGCTAAAACTACTAGAATAGAATTCAAAAATTGATTATATGTCATGCCAATTGAAAATTGGAATCCAAGAAGACAAGATAGTTGGAATAATATGTTTTGAAAAAGTATTACTGAATTCAAATACTACCCCAAGAATCTCGATATCTGACACAATTCTTTGATATCAAGCTCCATCGTAAACAATAATAAATCAACTGTTTGAATACATATTCTTTCCAGTATCATAACCATAATCCATGTCATATTCTCAGGATAGAAAATATCACCTATAGCAGGTGTGAGATATATCGTAGTGGGCCACCATCATAGGGGTCAATAACATATGTCCCATGTAATGGAATTGTAATAGTGTTTGTGCAGCATATATAAATTAATAGGTATAATGTAACTAAATACCCATGTACCTACTTCTTCCATTGGATGGTTTCTTAATATGTAACCAATTCATTATTTGATTGATATTTGTTTAAAACATACCCCATGTGATGAATAGTGAATATTCTATGATATAACATGGAAACATGAAATGATATGTAATATTGATGTTCCACAGTAATTAGTAAATAAACGGATACCATAAGGGAATATAACGTAGTAATAACTATATCATTGAAAATTTTAAGAGTGTAATATTGGGAGCATATTTCATGTCATTCCATAATAATGTGTGTACTAAATCCTTGGTGAACATCCAAACAAAAACTAGGATAGGTGGAGACAGGGTCCAATGGGCTATAACCATGGAACCTATTAGCCAATGATGGATCCCTGTATAGTATCTTGGGTATCAATTTATGATATGTAGGGAATACTATGGTTTCATATTGGGCATCAAAATAATAAACAAGGATTGGGATCTCTGTGGTTCTCAACCTAATCAAGTTGTATCCATGTTTCAGAATAGGGTTCCCAAGTTCTCAGGGAATTATCCTAATAGAATCCAAGGCAAGCACATGTTAGGAAACTCATAATAAATTTTGAAGTCATGAAAAATTTCACTATGTAAAATCCATTCCTTTCCTTAATGTGATAATGTCAAGTATCATGAAATCATTTAATCAAGTAATTTGGTTCATTCCTTTCCTTTTGTTACTATAACAAGGCCAATAATTATTTAACCTTCCATTTAATTATCTCAAATAGTATTCCATATCAATGGTTCAGTAAACTACCCTCCATTAATGTGGTTAGTGGTGCTACATATATGTAACCTACTATTCATTCACATTTAATTCATTGTCTTATACATAGTATATTTTCCAATTCAAATTTAACTTGTTGTTTTCAAATTTCAACACATAACATTGGTGGGTAAAGGTGTGACCATAATTGGTACATGACATTATGAAAGTTACAATATAAATCATACCATTTAATATATAAAATAATACCCTTAGAATTTTTAATCAAAGGCACATTTAAGCGGTGGCACAAACATGTCAAAACACCATAAAACAATTATGGTCTAAGCATCGACATGGAACAGAAATTGTTGTGTCAGTAACAACTATCATCTAATAACATATTTGAAATGAGAATAACTATATGGTTATGATGATTATAAACATGGAATATAAATTATTCAAATGACACTCGATGAAATCATTGGGCCCCAATCAACTATTACGTAGTCAAAAATATATAGGGATGTTTTATAGATCACCCACCATAGGCTTGTATGACTCTAATATTCAAGTATAAAAAATTGATTTGGCTCGAATCAGAGAATATCCAAAAAAATAGAAATATGATCATACATAGTTATCTATATCGAGAGAAAGAGTGATAGAGAAAGACTTAAGTGGACTTGACTACTTACAGTTGTTCCTTGAACGCGATGAATGAAAGATCAATAAGATCCATGATGAATGTGATATTTTAATCCATACCATAGATCATAAATGATATCCATAATGGGAAAAATTTATGTAAATACTTCTCAAATAAATATTAGAGAGGAAGAGGGGTTCTAGTTAAATCATTAAGTAAAAAATTGTCATGTTAACCATAAAGATTCCATCTGCCTTATTTGTCCACATCGTGTAATAAAACGTACCGAAACCATGCAGAATTGTTTGGGTATGTGGGTCCCTATGCATGGTTAGTTTGCAGAATCATGGAAAAATGGTGCAATATGGTTCTGTACCGAAATTTACCATCTGCATAGTTATCCAAACTATGCTCAATCCGTCCACTAACCATGAAACATGGCATGTTTCACATAAAAATGGGTTCGGTGATCTGGAATTGCCACAAGACCCCCAGATAACATTACTAACTAGAAATGAAACCATATTATGTCAAATGTAATTATTTGGATTGAATTTTATTGGACCTATAACTGAGTGACATTTTTGGTTCATACAGTCTTCCCCCATTAAAAGAACCTGTCCCAGAGATCACTAAACATTATAAAAGATACTGTATTCAAGAAAAACTCTAAAAAATCCACATGCATGTCATCCTTTTTCTCCTAGGTCTCATAGAAAATGTGTCCACACAATAATAAAACCCTCACTAGAGGGATAAACATGCCTCAGAGAGCATTCCCGCTCTGTCCGATGATGCCTACTCAATGCTCTTAAATGTTAGAATTAGAATATAGATCTTATTGATTGGGATCAATACTATGAGATAGATATTCATGTTACTGAAAGAGCTATGATATGTTTAAGACATGTAGTATTGCACTGTAACAATGTGGTAGTCGAAAAAGACAATCTACCTGCCATGTATCTCTATAATATCAATGAGACATATGTTATGAGGAGAAAATATTTCTGGAATTCGTAACTATGTATTCCCTCGTCAAGGTGATACCCGACGAATAACTCCAAACCTAACCTTGAACACTATATAAATTCATATATGATATACATAGGTTTTCTATATTCATAATGTAGTTGTTATATTATCTCTAATCAGTTGAACATACTCTGATGTATCTTGAATGATATGAGAACCATGTTGGACTGCGTCACTTACATCATGTCGGCACACATGTGAATAAGACCACTTACAATATAATGTCTCAAATGGATCCATGTGAATTTTCACTTGAAAGATGTTATTACAGGACAACATGATGAGATGGATATGTTTCTCTTATGGATTAATGTAATCATGAACACAAGTTCGTAGCATGTCCTCTAGATCCAATATTGTCCATTAAGATTTTCCATTGATCTAAGGGTGAAAATATTTTCATAGAACCACACATGATCCCATAGCCTTATAAAATCACTAAAATATCTATAACATGAAAAAAACATCTCTATAAGAAATTATAGAACAATGAACCCTATGTTGTCATATGATATCATAAACATATAATCATCATAACTCAACAACTATGAAAGTCTCTTGAATAGGGAAGAAATGGGTTTAATTAGTTAGTTTCTCAATAACTACCCTTATCTCATTGCTACCGCTTAATGACCGGGGTAAGAAGTCTAAAAATCCATGTATACAAATTACAATTTCCATTCCATGATTGGAAGAAGATTTAGAACACCCACAGGTCATTGGTCCTCCACCTTCACCTATTGATAGGTGTAAAACCCATTGATAATTCTTATTATCTAATGTTTCATCGCATTCCACCAATAAAGGTGCCACATATATCAATACGTCATCAAGATGATTGGATGAAATTACCAATGAGATATTTGGGAATCATTCATCAACTCCTACAAAAAATTTGTTGGACACCTATTATGTCCACATAAAACGAGGATGCTTTCTCTATCTATAGAACAATCCTAAGGAGGTTTTTATCCTAATATACACTCTTGTAGATCCCTTCCATCATGATATGAAAAATTTATACCATTCACCTTCACAATTAGGTAAGAGGTAACTATCAAGGATGAGAGATAAGACAACTCATGACTATAATGAAACTCTAAATTTCATTCATAAAACAGGTTCATTAACGTCCATTCATCACTAGCTTACCATTTTTCCTATGATTATGTTTTCAGATATCTCACATATGTATCAAGATTCCCCTTATAAGGTATATAGGAAAATTTAATATAAAATTATTGTAGATATCATACCGATATCTGATATATATGTTCCATGTCATGATGGTAAAAGAAATATTTTATACTATTGTGGTATGTATACACCACAAATTGATCACCCATAAGATAATGTCTCTAGAAATTTAGGGCACGAAAAACATTTTTTAGATCATGGTCGTGCGTTAGGTAATTTCTCTCATGAGACCTCAACATTCATGATATGTACACAACCTCATTTTTGTCCTACATCCTTAGTTATCCCAGTCAAATTTTTAATGAATCATAGAATATGGTATAACCTATACCCATATCTAGAAAATACATAATAGGTGTTGAAACCTACCTCTCTTTTAGATCTTGAACATCTTTCTCACATGATTCTGACTGAAGGAACATGATTACCTTCATTTTATTGCTAGTATATGGTGATGAAATTTGTGATATGTCCATTATAAAATACATGTAGTATCCAGACATCCCTAATAAAAACTATATGTCAAATACATTCTTGGGATAATTATAGGAAATCATATCACTAAACTTGTCATGGTTAACATATACTCTAGATTTTTTTACTAAATGACCCATGAATTGATGTTTTTCGATCCTAAAGTGGAATGTATAAATAATGTAATAGTGATTAGGCACATTTACTATACACAGAATGATCATAATATGAATCTTATGGTCGATATGTTTGTTATAATACACTATTATTTTGTCCACCCATAACATTTAAAAAGAGTCCATATAGTGGTGAAAAATATTATTCATCAAATCCATGAAAATTGTGGGTGTGTTCCTAAGAGAGAACAACATAACAAGTTACTCATATAGACCATACCAACTATGGAATTCTTAACAAGGTATGTCTGATTTCCTAACTCATACTTGATGATTTCATGATATCTGGTTAATCGGGGAGAATAAATATTCTCCATGAAGATGGTGGAAGATATCATTTATTCGAGGCGGTGCATATCAATTATTGATCGTAAAAACGAAGAACCACCTGTAATCAACACATATACCTATGGTTCCATCAACATTCATGAAAAACAACTTGGGTGAAGCCCTATATGACGTAATATTCCATATAAAACCATGTGCCTCTGATTCCACTATCTTCTGAATGATTTATTGAAGCTCTTGTGGTCCCATCCAATAAATGGAAATGGACATTGGATCTTCTCCTAGATCGAGTTCAATTGTCATATTAACCTCCCTCTCAGGTGGTTATCAAGAAAAATAAATGGTAAGGACTTCCCTTAAATGATCCCCTAATATACAGAAATCAACTTATCATAAACCATGATCATCCATGAAGAAATTTTCGTTTTGTGTTATCACTCCACCTATCCCATGATGCTCTATTCTAGATCTACCAGTCTGGATTTCCCACTCACCCATTTGTAGATAACAACTTCCCTATGGTGATGATAACAATGACCTATGATGATAAAAGTATTCAAATCATGATAGTGAACTCACAAATACATCCCAAGAATTTAATAAAAGGCAATATTCTCGAGAATGAAGTGGTTCTATAGGAAAGGGTAACTGCCTACCATAAGGGGACAATTCTTACACAATATTATATCCTCTTCTTTTAACCATAACGACGTATCTAATTTCATTACATCATAGTGATATTCTATCTCTTGTCTGAGGAATTCCATGATAGATACAAATATAAAAGAGTTTGTAGAACATGTATCATATAAAGAAGATAATATGTTGGATTCCACAACAATATTACCTCACACTATAGATTATCCCGCAATATGATCATAGTGTATCGACTGTAGTGAATAAACATGATCTAATACATGACCGTATGAAACATTTGGACAACCATAATAATAACTACTCTACCAGCGCTGCTCATGAATATGGTTTGGGATACCACATCCCTGACCTCCTCCACGGCTAGACCTACCAGTTCTATTCCAACTCCCCACATAATATTCTATAATAGAAATCTCTCACGAAGGTGGAGGAATAGAATATCATTTTCCACTAGATGATATTGGAATTGTCTTATAGAAATAGTATAGATTCCCTATGTGGATGCAATACTTGCTTACAATTAGGTCTATATGAAATTGAGGCTTCTTGTTCTATCATCATCCCCATGGACGAGACTATACAAGGCTATAAATGTGGGATTTTGGTTTTTCACTCCCATAATGATAAACATTGATTTGACGATTCCTTCCACCATATGAACTACATTCTTGGTGTGACATTGATCCTCAATTACTAGTTAATTTAATGTCCCTTAGGTTATTATGAATAATAAGATCCTAATTTAATATTTTACAAAATGTAGGTATGTGAAAAACATTCATGTATTTATGGATGGCATACTAGATCCCATCCTCAAAACGTCTACCACATGAATATTCATCACCTACAAGAATTAGTGAAAAGAACTGAATATCATGGAAATGCATTGAATTTTCCATAACTAAAATAGAAACCATATTGAGATGCATGATGTAACTTGATCTATCAACACTATGTATCTATGTAATGAAAATATCATAGAATGTTGTCTGGAAATCAACACATATCTTCCACTGAATACGAAGGACCGAGGTAATGACATCCCCAAAATGCTTGGCCAAATCTTGATCAAACTATGTTTCAATATAGAACCTCTACTCTATAATCATTTCCAGATTCTTAATGACAGTAAATATTTATTCTAGCAAGGAATTAGCATCTTGTGGACCCCATCCCCAGTTATAGTAGGACGGTGCTGCTACTAGAAATCACATGTCAAATTATCCATCATATGTGCGAGATGTGGAGCTCAATTAATTAATTGAATCAGACATAGGTAACTATCATAAACTTGGGAATTATCTTCAAGATCAAGTACATAGTGTGGTTCATATAGTGGCACTCCTTGTTGTAATATTGTAATCTGAGGGCCCACCACATGTAAAACATGGTCTTCACCACCCTCATAGAATAAAACACTACAATGTCATGGGGTAATTGATCTACCATTTCGAACAACAGGACTCATAACAATTATAATAAGAAATAAATAATCACTATAGGAATATTACTATAAGAAAACCCATTACAAAATGTATTCAAACCAAAATCCCTACTTTTAAGGCCATGTATCACTATGTTCCTCTAATGACCTGGAGATTTCTTGGAAATTTTTTTCTTAAATTCTTTGTAATTTTATGAGTCACCAATTTTTGATGGTGCCTGATTCGGAGGCCCGGTGTGCCCGGAATCAAATTCTGAAGTTTAGTTCAGTATGTTCAGTAAACGTACGAGCTGGTTTTTCTATTTTTTGAACCGGTACTCAGAATTGAAATCAGAGGACACTATGGAACTCAAAACACTAGTATAATTTTAATTAGACCTTTACCATAGTTGTGTTCGGTTGGGATTAGAAGTTATATTTTTTGGATTCATAATAAATTAAATAAATTGTTGTGTTACACAATTTGTTTAGTTGTTTGTTATTATCTCCATAGAGGGGTTGATGGTGGGGCCCACCCCCACATAACCTCCCCTGAGAGAATAATTTGTGTGGGGTACACACAATCATAAACTCTTAACCTTCCCTTAAACTGGTTGAATCCCCCGTTAACTTTAAAACTCAACACCTCTCCTCTTTTATTTTGAAAGTCTCCACATTCCAGCCTCATCTCATGAATGTGGCAACACATATTAAAATAATGAAAAATTAATTTTGGATCCTCTAATTTTTGAATTAATTTGAAAATCATGTGAGGATAATATAATATCCTAAGATATTATTTTGGGTTGGAAGTTGTTGTGTTGGGAGAGTATTGGGAGTGTTGGAAAGGGGGAGTTCTTCCCACGAAGAATGACATACTCTATCAACGAAGATTGCGAAGAATGCTACACGACTCGAAGAATGTGAAGCAACATATACTATCATATTCAACCGGGAAAAGTACGTGAGGAAACCCTCACGAGTAATTAAGTCTTTCTTCCTCTTCCTCCCCGGATGCACCCTTACGTTGTCGAAACAACGCCCGACTACCACGATGCCTGTCTTCTGTGGCTCGTCAACATGAAACGTCATATTGGAGGTAGGGTTTTTTTTTATTATTTTAGCAAATAAAATTATACTCTCTTCATTGATGAATGTATGTGATCATATATGGTCAATTGATATCGCCTAATGTGGAGGATGCTGGCTGAACAAACACGGCCCGACAACCCTCCGTTGGTTCTTTAATGACATGGAGGTGGCGATTCGAGGGAGTTGCATCCAAAGGCGAGGACAATAGGATGAAGCGACCACATGTAAAAATCCACGGCCCATGGTGTGGGCTGCTCGAACGAAGAAAACCGGCCGGCTATAGTGGGCTGGGATGGAGTACAGTAGCGCCTCCTTGGCGCCCCACTGCGAAAAGACCGTGGCACGCTGTGCATGCCCCTTGCTGAAAAAACTATCCGGCTATAGCAGGCCGAGTAGAGGACCATGGTTCCTCATGGAACTGTACTATGTAGGAACCATGGCCCATGCTGAGTGGGTCTCTTTGGCCTGAAAATTTGTCAGCCATCTTCAGACTGGGTGGAAGAAACCGTGGAACCCGTAGGTGCCGCGTGGGAGGACAACAGCTCACTGGGTGGGCCTATCCCGCCAGAAAAGTTGGCCAGCTTCAGCTGACCAAGAAGGAGAGGAGGCGCCACTCGGCACCGCCGTTTCACAAATCTAGGGGGGTTGCACCCCCCGCTCCGTTCGGCCTGCTGGTCAAGCTGCGTCCAGCCTCAGGCCAGGCCGCCCTTGCATGGGGGGGAGGCCTACCGTGTGGGCCGTGGCACCCTTGTGTTGTCTAGTCTACTGCGTTAGGCTAGGCCACACCTGACCGGGCCAACCCCCCAACTAGTTCAGACTCGCCAAGCCTGAACGGGCCGACCCACCAGCCCACTGGGCTTGATGGGTCGACCCCATTTTTCATAAACGCGAATAGCATTTAGACGGTGTGTCTGATCAATGCATCATTTGCAGCACCAGGACCCTTATGATGAGGCGTTCCTTTTTCAATACTCTATGTGAGTATTGGAAATCTTTGGAAAATGGCCGTTTTTGGAATAATCGTAAATCCAACCGGGCCCCTAGAACAGAAAAGACAGTAACTCTCAGTCTGAGCGTCTAATTGATGCGATGTCTGTTGCATAGGGTTTCTTGTGAATATAATGAATTTCAAGATACATCAACTCTGGACTTCGTGATAATAGACGTATCATCCCATTTTCTCGAGGAGCAGACTCTCCTGGAATCAAGCGTGATGTGTGTGGGATCCCTAGTGCTGGCTGCGACTGCGACGACTACTGTAATGGGATCCTCCGTGGGTTCGACAACAACGAATACTCTACTGGGATCCTCCATGGGAATGAAAACGATGAGTACTTTTCTTGTATCATGTGTGGGTCTGGAAGCTTACCTGGTCTTGTATCCAATGTGGGTCCTACAGCTTATATGAATTAGTGACTACATCTGATCATCTATATCACTATACAAAAATGTATACCTGTGTCAGTTGAGTCATGACTTTAAATCAATATCATCAATGTGATTAAATTTAAATCCTGTGGGGACATGGTTTTTCATGGGCTCGAGAGTTGGAGCTGAACTGAGATTGATAACATAGGTATATATATGGGGATATACCTAAGTAGGGTTCTTTGATACTTCGTGATTGTATCTTCCCTTCTGTGGTTTATCCTTCATGGATTCTGGGAGACCTTCAGGGGTCTCAGAGTCCCTACTATGTATCGTTATACTCACACATGCACGGTTTATGCCTGCACCACGTTGTGTTGGATGTAGATGAAGGACAACACTTACGAAGGCCGAGAGCGAGCTAGGACTAGATGATAGTCGGAGGTGGACCACATGGAATGACGGTACACGGAGTGGACCAATAGATGTGGATTGCTGAGGTAGACAAATGTACATACCCATAAGGTAGGATACTCGGCGTACATTTGAGGAGCTTCCCTTTTTAGCTGTTGTCCCTTTTTCAGTTGTACATCTTTCCATTGTACATGTACTTTACTTTTGGGATTTTATTTCCAGCCCCTTTTACTTTCTGTTCTCTTTTGTTTTCAGTTTTACTTAGTGTATACTTCCCGTTGCGTACTCTGTTGTGGTTTTTTACCTTTATAAAGGAAATACCTTCCCTGATTAGGGAATTACGCTTTTTGTTCTAGCCGCCATATTGTGGCCTATAGAAGGGGGGCTTGGGGTAGTCACGACACAGGCCCTAAGAACGGGTCATGAAAAATTGGTATCAGAGGAGTCGATTCTACATAAAAACTCAGGACTCTGATCATTATTTTCTATAAATAAATAGTGTTAAGAGTATCGAGTGTGGTTTTCAGTCCAGGGAGTCTAGTATTGGTGTGGCGACCAACATATCCATACACCAGGACCCTGACCTCTGATTTCCTACATAGTGCCCGAAAACAATGATTGCGTGTGTCTTTCCTTTGAAATGTTTTCATTGTGATTACTTTGTGTCAGCTCACCAGGTATACTGTTTGATCATGGTGAACGTGTTTCTTTTCAGGATTTCCCCATGAAGGCATCTAGCTAGGGTACTGAGTTACGTACAATATGGTACCCCACTGAGTGATGAGGCCACGGTGTAGGGCCACAACACATTAGAGGGTCCATCAGTACCACATCCCGCTAGGCCACTCATACCACCAACTCGAGCAGCATAAAGAGCATGTCACTTGATTTCATTGTACGAGTTCCAGTACTAGAAGACACACAGTTTCTTGGGAGAGACAGACCCATAGGTAGCTGAGGATTGTCTGGAGGCTGTTGCGAGAGTTATCATATTGGTAGGGACACCAGACAACCTCATGGTGATCTTTCCATGAGTCTCCTACATGCGGTAGTACGCAGATGGTAGAGCATGATGCTCTTGGTGCATGACGAGGCATCATTAATCTGGAAAGACTTAGAGGGTCTCTTCTTATCTGTGTTTGTTCACGCCCCCCTTCGTGCGGTGCAGATTCAAGAGTTACTACATCTATAGCAGGGTAGCATGACAGTTTCTTAGTAGTAAGTGAGGTTCACCGTCCTCTAATTCTACTCAAATAATATGGTATGCGACCCGTTATTCAGTGCCCATACCTTCGAGCATGGAAACAGGAATGAGATCAGGGCTTCAAAGATTCCCCTCAGTATCCTGACACATGAGGGGGTGCTGGAGACAGCCATTCTAGTGGAGTTTTTTCTCGCTGAGCAGTCAATAGCGGAGAGGCCCACCACAGGATGACACGTAGCAGAGGCTTCTAAAGCCAACAATATACTGTTGACGTAGAAGTCCACATGGACCAGACCATCTGGTGTGTGACCTCAGGATACATGTTCGGTTGTACGGGGCACATGAAACAGAGCCAGCCTTACAAGAAGCAGGCAGTGCTATGCATGCGGCTAGCAGAGTCACATGGCTTGAGACTGTCTGACCCACCATGAGGACAAGCAATAAACATTAGTCGGACCTTCTGGGTAGAGGCAGAGGTTCGGATGTGGTGGTTCCCAAGGAGTAGGCAGTAATGGCAGAGGTGATGGTCGAGCATCGGGTGGTGGACAACGTTTCAAGGCTCTTCCACCACCACCACTAGGAGGTGCACCCCGACCACAGGGAGCTGGAAGACAGAGACATGCTTAGATCTAGGAATTCTAGGCCTATGACTATAGAATACCTAAGATGAATCGAGGTATTATATGTGTCTACTCCACCCTTGCCACAAAACTTATAGACAGAGGTGTGAGTCATTATTTTATTACCACTGCCCCTGTTTGGAGATCGGAGACTCCGACGGAGCCATTGGATCGATCTTTTTGGCTAGAGATCCAATAGAAGTATACTATATGATTACACACTAGTTCCAGTAGCTTGAGCTTACTCTAGGAGGAGATAGCTTTGGCTGAGATCTTCTTGTAGCGGCGTCGAGGACTTACGATGTCATCATAGGTATGGATTAGTTATCCACAGTTAATGCTCAGATTAACTGTATTAGGAACAATATACGGTGTATCCGCACGAATGTGACTAGGTTCAGCTTCCAAAACGAAATGGGAGCCTTTACAGCACATGATGGATTTACGCGGTGGATGGGGCAGCCGATCACACATCATTTGGCTAGTCTCATCCTCTGAATGGTTGATGTGTGGAGCACGAATTTTCCAATTGTGGTGGATCAGTATGCAGATTTTTTTCCTAAAAATGTTACAGGACTACCTTCTCGCAATGAGGAAGAATTCTATATTGACATGTACCCTAAGACAACAAAGATATATACTCCAGCATATCAGATGTCACCTACCGAGCTTCGTGAGCTGCGGGTACAGTAGGAGGTCTTGTAAGGAAAGAGATTTATCCAACCTAGTGTTAATCCATGGGAATATCCTACTTTGATCAACAAGAAGGCGGATAGGATCTTGCGACAGTGTTTTGACTACCATTTCCAGAATCAGGTGACCGTGAAGAACAAGTATCCACTCCCGAGTATTGAAAAACTCTTTGGTCAGGTCAAGGGAGCACGATGGTTCTCAAAGATAGATCTCATGTAAGGCTATCATTAGCTCATAGTTCAAGAAAAGGATGTGCAGAAGATGGCCTTCAGGTGTCTGTATGGCCACTACGAATTCTTGGTTATTCCCTTAGGCATAACCAACACTCCAACAGTGTTCATGAGTCTAATTAATAGGGTATTCTATCCTTAGATAGATCGATTTGTCATAGTCTTCATCGACGACATACTGATTTACTAGACTACTGAGGATGAGAAATCCTACCTTTTGTGGGTAGTGCTGGAAACACACCAATAGAACCTACTTTATGGTATGCTCTCAATGTGATAGTGTAGGAATCAATAGGATCCCTTCATTGGACACGTCATATCAAAGGCTGGAGTTGCAATGGACCCAGCAAAGATCGAGGTTGTACTTACTTTGGAGTTTCCAAATAGTGTGATGGAGGATCGAAGATTTCTAGGTCTCGCTGGGTACTATCAGAGATTTGTGACAGACTTCTCCAGAGTTGTAGCACTACTTTCCACTTTGACGAACAAGGGGAAACCCTTCGTGTGGTCAGAGATATTCCAGTAGAGCATTGAGGATTTGAGGTAGATATTGAATAATGCGCCCATCTTGAGGCTAACGGAGGAGGGCGTTCGTTACATAGTTTACTGCGACACATCAGGGACCAGAAATGGGTGTGTCCTAATGTAGGAGTGAGCATTGATCACATATAGTTCATGGAAGTTGTGACAGAATGAGAAGAACTACGCTATTCATGACCTGGAGTTTGCAGCACTGGCTTTCGTCTTGATGATGTGACATCAATATATTACAGGCGTGTGCTTTGTCGTTTACTATGACCAGCAGAGTCTCAAGTAAATCATCTTGCAGAAGGACCTGAACCTGAGACATTGGTGATGGCTCGAGTTCCTCGAGGACTATGACTTCTTGGAGAGTCTATACTCCTAGAAAGGGGAACGTGGTAGCATATGCTCTCAGTAAGAGATCGGGCATTCAGATGCTATGAGAGGTGACGAAGCAGCTAGCCACGTTGCAGATATCATTTTTAGATAGAGATGGAGAATCTTTTCTTCAGTCTATCATAGTCACTCTTCCACTTCTACAGTATGTATGGGAGGCGCTGTGAGGGTACGTTTACTGTGAGACGCGTTGTGCTCAAATATCCTCAGGACATACACCTGATGGAGTTTCTAATGGTGGGGAACAAATCATCCTCTTCATAGGACGTACCATGGTACCAGTTGCACTATATAAGGAGGTGATGAGGTAGTTCCTCACATCCCCTCTATAAGTATAGCCAGGTGTGGTGATGATGTATCAGGACCACAGACGACAACACTGGTGGCCGTGTATAAAGAAGGATATTGAAGAATTTGTATGATGGTGTCTCACATGCCAGAATGTGAAGGAAGTTCACTAGGTAATAGTTTTCTTGGTACATCCCTTAGAGGACCCAGAGTGGAATTGGGACGTGATATCCATGGATTTCATGATGGGGCATCCACCAACATCAAGGATTCACGAATCTATCTGAGTGATTGTCGATTGACTCACCATGTCAGGCCACTTCCTACCAATCAGAGAGTAGGGTTCAGTAGAGATCATGGGATGCCTCTATGTTCAAGAGATCATACTGCTTCATGGTGTTCCATCGACTATCATCTCTGATTTAGATGCTTGTTTCACTTCCTGGCTGTGGAAGAGGTTACAAGAGGATTTAGTTACACAACTTCGTTTGAGCACTACCTTCCATACTCAGAAAGATGGTCAGACTGAGGGGACCATTCAGTATCTCGAGGACATTCTCTGAAAATGTGTCCTTGGATTTGGTCATAGATGGGAGGATCACATATAGTTTATGGAGTTTTCATACAACAACTACTACCACTCCACCATCGGGATGGCACCATACGAGGCATTGTACGGCTGATCTTGCAGGTCTCCTCTATGCTAGAGTGACCCAGGGGAGTCTGCACTTGTAGGATGATGGATTGTTCATGCTATGAAGGAGAAGGTTTTGATCATCTAGAAAAAGATGAAGAATGCACATAGCTGATATAAGTCTTATGCCGATAGGAGACGAAGACCACTGGAGTTCATGGATGGTGACCACGTCTTCTTATGGGTCTCACCTTGATGCGTTCTACGAAGATTTGGAAAAGGCGGAAAGTTATATCTACACTTTATCTGGCCACTATGAGTCCTCAATAGAGTAGGAAAGGTGGATTACCGCTTGGCCCTTCCACCTTAGTTGCACTAGGTGCATGAAATTATTCACGTATCTCAGGTGAGGAGATATGTACATGACCAATCACATATCATCGACCAAGGGGGGCTTGGCATCGATGATGAGGCCACATTCACGAAGTTCCTGGTGGAGATCAAGGATCAAAAGGTGCCGATCCTATGTGGAATGTCGATTCTTTTGGCGCGCATTCACTGGCAGCATAGGAACCTCTAGGAGATCACATGGGAGAGGGAGGCTCAGATGTGTGCTCGGTACCCCCATTTTTTCCCTAGTGTGATCTTTAGATTTATGGGGATGTAAAGCCCTGAGGTGGGGGTAATGTAACGACCCAAAAATATCAAGGAATGTTTTTTCATAAATTCATTGGAATTTTACTGGTCCGGGGTTTTTAATGGTGCCTGATTCAGATGCCCGGTGTGCCCGAAATCAAATTCTGAAGTTTTGTTCTGTACGTTCAGTAAACGTACGAGCATGTTTTCCTATCATTTGAACTGGTGCTCAGAAATGAAATCAGAGGACTTTTATGAACTCACAGTTCCGGTATTCGCTTAACGAAACCTTTACCATAGTTGTGTTTGGTCGGGAGTAGAAGCTATATTTTTGGGATTCATAATAAATTAAATAAATTGTTGTGTTACAAAATTTATTTAGTTGGTGGTTATAATCACCAAAGGGAGGTTGATGGTGGGGGACACCCCCACATAACCTCCCATGGGAGGATAATGTGTGTTGGTCCCACACAAACACCAACTCTTAACCTTCCCTTAAACTCCTTGAAACCCCCTTAACTCCTAAACTCACCACCTCTCCTATTTTATTTCTAAACTCTCCACATTCCACCATCCTCTCATGAATGTTCCGAGACACATTTAATTAATAAAAAATTAATTTTTCCTTCTATAATTTTTGAATTAATTTGGAAATCATGTGACGATAAAATAATATCCAAAACAATTATTTTATGTTGCCACTGCTAGTGCTTGGAGAGCTTGGGGAGAATTGGAAGGGGAGAGGTCTTCCCATGAACAATGACATACTCTCTCAACAACGAACATGAAGAATGCTCCACGACTCAAATGAAATGAAGAAACTTCCTATTCCTTCTTCAACCGGGGCAAGGACTTGAGGAAAAGATCACGAGGAATGCTATATTTCTTACTCTTCCCCATCAGATGCACCCTGACGTTGAAAGAACAACACCCGACTACCACGACACTTGTCTTCTGTGGATCGTCAACGTGCAATGTCATATACGAGGTAGGGGGTTTTAGTATGATTTTAGTTTAATAAAATTATACTCTCCTCATTGATGAATGCAAGTGATCATTTATGGCCAATTGATATCACCTAAGTCGGAGGGTGCGATCCAAATGAACATGGCCTGACGACCCTCCGTTGGTTCTTGAATGTATTGTAGATGGCAACTAGAGGCGGCGGGGTTTGGAGGCGACGACGACCGGAAGAAGAGACATCGTACCGGCCGCGTGGAGGAAACTGGGGCCCGCGATGCATGCCGCTCGGACGAAGCAAACAGGTCAGCCGTAACCGGCCAGGCTGGAGGACAACGAGGCTTCCTTGGAGCCACGCTGCGGAAATACCAAGGCCTTCAATACGGGCCACTTTCCAGAAAAACCGTCTCACTATAGTCAGGCGAGAAGAGGACTACGGTGCCTCTTTTCATCACAATGCGAAGGAACCACAGACCTTTTTAGGTCGGCCTCTTCAGTGGGAAAACCGTCCAGCAATCTGCCAGCCAAGTGAAAAAAAACGCACCTGCAGGTGCAATGTAGGACGACAACGACCCAATGTGGGGGCCGCTAGCGCTGAAAAAGGTGTCCTACTTCTGCAGGCCAG
This sequence comes from Viscum album, assembly GCA_963277665.1. Taxonomy (NCBI): domain Eukaryota; kingdom Viridiplantae; phylum Streptophyta; class Magnoliopsida; order Santalales; family Viscaceae; genus Viscum; species Viscum album. Next base: position 1,316,941,533 of record OY728152.1, on the reverse strand, counting down.
ACATGAGAGGCAGCGTCGCTCGGTGTCTCTGTTGCAAGATACCGAGGCAAGGGGGGGGGGGGGGGCTTTTCCAGCTGCTGTGGCCACACTCGTGCGTGTTGGGCCACATCACTGGGCCATGACGCGCCCCACCAGGTTGGGCTGACCCACCTGTAGGGTCGGACCCGCAGAGCCATGATGGGCTGACCCGCCATCCCACTCGTCTTGAAAAATATTAATTTTTAAATAATTTTGTTAAAATATCAATAATATTAATATATTTATTAAATTAATATTACAACTACACTATTATTATTATTGGAAATTATATTAATTATTATTTATTTTGATATTAAAGATTTATTTAAATTGAAATCATCTTTATTTATGATTTTAATATTAGTATATATTTAGGCATTAATACACAATTTTTATAAAACTTATTTAAATTGTACAATTAGATTATATGTTTACAAATTTAAATAAAAAATAAATAAATAATAATTAATATAACATGATTTATTTTATATATATTAACATGATCCAAATTATTTTAATTATTATTATGTGTCTTGTTGAGGTTTTATGATTATTATATTTTAGAAAAAATTTATTTCTAAAAAACCTATTTATTAAACTTTAAAAAAGTTGAATTTTATATTATATTCATCATCAAACAATAAATATATTTTATAAAATTCATTACAAAGTATTAATTCTAAAAATTAATATCATATAATCATGAAATATTATTTTAGGGTTCTTACGACCAAAACTTTCATTAATGAAAATTCCTCTTGATCTAATTATATGACTTATTATGGTTATATAAAATTTGATCTTCATTGGTTCTATGTTTCAAGATTTTTAAATACTATTATTAATTGTGATTATTGATAATATATTATTTGAACCGTGATCAAATTATTAATATAAATATATGTCTTTAACAAATCAAATTTACTCAGACAATGGAATTGATGGAATCATCCATTAGACTTGCCCTATATGAGGCCCATTTGTCAGAGATTCGAAGGGAGTGGGCATCTTTGGGCTTCTCTTTTGACCAAACCCTTGTCAAGATTGAATACATTATGCTCGAGTGGATCCTCCTACGAGTGAAGTGGATGTTAATAGAGATTACCACCTGAGAAATGTCACATGTGCCACCCTAAGAGTATATCAGCATCGTTCACCTTACCCTAATGACTTTTGTAGGTGTTATAAGGGGTTATATAACAATACCCTATCACTATTATTATGTAAATTATTTTTTATGTAATAATGAATATACTTTCAATTTAATATTATTACTTTCTAAATAGTTTTTCAAGAACAAATAATATTTTAAATTAATATTCAACTAAGAAATCTATTTAGATAATTTAATGGAATTTTTAATTAAAAATATTTTATTAAAATAATAATATTATTAAATAATATTTTATTAAATAGAAATGATAGTACAATTTGTTGAATGAGTTTTTTATTTTTATTAAGGTTTGAATGCTGTTTTAGTCAAAACCAGTGATTTTTCGATAAATGTCAGATTTTATTTTAAAAATGAAAATTAAAATATTTATAAAATTATTTAGAAAAAATGAATATTTTTTTGGAATTAGGATGTCTAAATTATCCAACGGTAAATGTTTAAAATTTTTCTTCGACAGTCAAATTTTTATGTAAAAATTAAATACCTTTTAAATCTATAATGTGTTATATGACATCATAATGTCCCAATAGTGATGTAATAAAATACAATGAATGAAATATTCGGACAATATATGTTTAATACTTAAAATAATGTGACTTATTATTTGATTGATTAATTTTTTGATGCCTTAGTGGACCCACCATGGCTTATACAACATTTTATCTTTTTAAATTGTTTTCAATCAGAGTGTGACTCACCATCACCTAAGAAAACCTATTATTTTATGAAGTTCATCCATTGGCCTTATAAAATATTTTTTCCACTCCCCCTTGGAAAAACCATGATAAAAACCAATGTCTGGTTTGTGGTTTTGATTTTTTTATTGTGAGGTGTCCAAAACCTAAATAATAAATAATTCCATCTACTTTCCTTTATAAGCACACCCAAGATCAAACTTACCTGGTTGCGCCATGATAGAACTCCAATGCATTGGGAAAAGTATTGTATCATGATAAATCATGTTCAATGGGTGTTGAAACTTTCTAATTCAAGGTAAATATGGATTTACTTGTTCTTCATCTTCATTGAGGGGTCACTCATGCTCCATGTGCAATGAGCCTTGGATCATGCTAATTCCATGTTAAGTATCGTTGCCACATTTCGATGTTATGATTATCATGCTTTATCATGACTTTATTTTCACGTTTCTATTATGCATAATTAATATGCCTATTGTATACCATGTATTTTATTTCTCATTTTATTCCATGTTTATTCCATTATTGGGCTTTATAGCTCACCCTTTTCTTATGCATGTCCTCAAGTTATCCAATGCAATGCTAAGTACGAAGGAATGTAGTGGTCATGTAATAAACATTTTCAATAAATATGTTGTGAGTTTTATATTCAATGATGTCATGAAATGTTCCTAAGCCCCAAATACAATATTACTCTCTGTCCTTTATGTTGAACTAATTGATGATTTTATGTAATAAATCGGGTTTAAGTGTGTAATAAAAAGAACATGGTTGTCATAGTTGTTATTAGAGGATAGATATAGTTATTTTTGGGATTAGGATTAAAAAACCCTAGGGAAGACTTTGAGATAATAATAATTATATTAAAAATATCCCTAATAATTGTGTAATTGTTTTATCATGAAAATACATCCCTATCATGATTCCAGTAGGTACAGGCGGCTCTGGCCAAGATATATCCTAGGGGTAATATTGAAAAACACCTCTTTGAGATAGAATCAAATGGAAACTGGTGCATGATAACAGGTCATTATAATCTCTTGGTTACGACACTCCCGAGTGATATTATTTGGTAAATTCACAAAATTAGTAAAAACCCTTGTTATGGTAATTAAAAAAATTCTCCTAAGAATATATCATAGAATGCAAATCATGAATATCATAGATTGAAGCCTATGGATTCATATGATAAGGAAGTAAATGTTATTTATAAGTCCCCAGTTTTGTCCTTGGATTTCCCTTTATGTGTTACCACAAAATATTCTTTTAATATACCCAATTTCCAGTATTAGGAGGACTCAGGCTAACAACTGATATGAAGAACAATGTGCTGACTGTGCATATGTGATGTCCAATCCGATGTGAGTGGGAATCATGAACTTTGTCACACTTCTCCATTAGTTAAATCAATATTTGAATAGAAAAAAGGTCAAGTGAAACGTTAAACCCCCCCCCCCCCCCAAGATAGAACAAGTCATTATCGAGAGCATCCATAGACAAAGGCCCCATACTTATAATGGATCTTCTGATCCCTCAACGACAGAACAATGAATAAACTCCATAGAAAAGATCATTTCCATCCATAAATGTTCTGAACAAGAGATGGTTCATCTGGATGATTATTGTATGGAAGGATAATACGATCAATGTTGGACGTTGATCTTGAATACGAATTCGGAGATAGTTATCGAGGGGTTGGAATGAAAGGATTTCCATATGATGTTTTTCGATAAATATTTTCCACACACCCTCCAAAATAATATGGAATGGGACGTCCTTTCTCTCACGAAAAAAGATGATGAATATATCAGATCTTACGAGGAAAACATCAAAAGGCTAGCACGATATTCCTCAGGCTTTGACATAACCCCCGAATGCAAGGATGACTGCTTCTTTGGTGGGATGAATCCTACCCTTCTGAAAGCACTGGGGATCCCTGACTTCGATAGCTATGAGGAAATTGTATGATGTTCCCCAAAAATGGAGATCAATGAATCTCAGGGGCATCATGAAAATATAAAGCATATGGTGGGATTCAATGTGGTTGGTCTGATGTATAAATCCATCGGTAGTAAAAAAATCCAGCACCCCACATGGCAAAGGTGTGGAAATAAGCACCATAAAAATTGCCAGAAGGGGAAAAGGAAATGCTTTAGGTGTGGAAGATAATGGAACCTAACTGTTAACTTCTGAAAAGAAAAAACTACAGCTACAATAGTATAGGGGAACACTTCGTTCGAACCTCATCTTGTTGTTAGTTGCTACAACGTCAAAGAACCAGGGAATCTTGAAAATCAGTTCCCTAAGACAAGGAATTTCTGAGGCAACCAACAACCTCCATGGCACCAAGGGAGAACTTTTTCCATCACTACTGCCAAAGTGATCCTCGACAACAAAGTGTTGACAGGAATTATAGTTATTCATTCAATTATAGAGAATTTACTTTTTTATTCAGGATCTACACGTTATTTTATATCCCAAATGTTTATTAGAATAATCCCATAACCACCAGAAATTATGGAAGTAAAGATATAAATGAGAACTGCGAATGGGTCAATCATTTCATCCAATTATTATAACTCCTCCCCTATCATAATCTATGTATTTAATTTTCAGAGAACGTCTTCATACTTACTCTGGTGGAATTTGATGCAGTTCATGGCATGGATTTGATTTCCTTATATAGAGCCATCATAAATTGTTGTGAGAGGGAAATCATGCTCCATATGGAAAATGGACCCCCGATTCTATACATGTGATTTGAGGTAGATGAATCTTATTTAGATCTATCATCTCAAGAATGGATATTACTGCTTATGAGAACAAGTATTTGGATAATATGGTTGAGTCTATGGAGGTAACAATCTTTGAAGTCATTCCTATTGTGAGGGAAATTGTTGAAGTGTTTCCCGAGGAATTGGCAAGTCTTCATCCTTGAAGGGATGTTAAATTCACATTTGATATTATACCATGGGAATTTCCAATATCCAAAACTCTGTATATAATTACTGTTGTAGAGCTTGAGGAGATGAAAAAACAACTACTCGAGAATCTGGATAAAGGGATTATATTCCCAAGTGCTTCCCAATGGGGTGCACCAGTCCTCTACATCAAGAAGAAGGATGGGTCAATTCACCTTTGAATCTATTATAATGAGAATAAAAGAACACTATAAATAACCAATATCCTCTCCCAATAATTGATAACTTGTTTGATCATCTACATGGAGCACAATATTTCTCCAAGGTGAATTTGGTGTCGGGATATTATCATGTATTGGTGAAGAAAGAAGATATCCCTAGGACTGATTTTCATACAGGATACGAGCACTATGAATTCATATTTATTCCTGTTGGACTCACTTTTTCTCCAGAAATATTAATGTACTTGATGAATAGATTCATTAGAAATTACCTCGACAATCTTTTGGTAGTATTTATAGATGATATTTTGATATACACCAAAACCAAGGATGAAATTGAGGAGAATATAATAAATGTACTGGAGACATTGAGGAAAGAGAATATCTATGAAATGTATATCATGTGTGAGTTCTATTTGAAGGAGGTCTCATTTTGGGAAATATCATCACAAGAATTGGGTTATCTGTGTATCCTGCCAAAACAAATGCAATTGAGGGATTGATGAGGCAAACATTGGTCACAGATATCTGTAGCTTCTTGGGGTTAGTTGGATATAATTGATGGTTTATGAGAAATTTATCCAAATTTCCCAACATTCTAAACAAGATAACTTGTAAGGGAGTAATAATTCCGTGGAGTGATGAATGTGGTGAATGATTCATGGAGTTAAAAATGAGGCTTATCACTACGCTCATGATCACTTTTCCCACAAGTGGAGAATTTTTTTTATTCAATGATGCTTCAGAGAAGGGAATGGGATGTGTGTTGATGAAAATTAAAAAATTCATTGCCTATGGTTTAAAGAAAAAGAATTTCCAGGAGAAAAATTATCTAACACATTATATGGAGTTGGTTGCAATGATATTCACTTTAAAAGTTAGGCGGCATTAACTCTTTGGGGAGAAGTGTGAAAGATATATGGACAACAAAAGCCTCAAAAATATATTCACTTGGTTAGATTTTAACATGTTCCAATGAAGATGGTAAGAGCTGATCAAATACTATCACTGCACAATCAATTACCTCCCTAGGAAAGCGAACACGGTGGTAGATGCTCTATGTAGAAAGGACCCAGGGATTCTATCATTGATGAGAATTGTAAAGGATCCAATCATTTTAGATTTGATGAAGATGGACATGGGAATCATAAATAAGGTAACATCAACAATCATTTCACAATTTAATTATCAATAATATATTTTGAAATGGTTAAAGGATGCTCAAAACAATGATGTGTAAATTTAGAAGATAGTGGATACTATCATAAAAACGGAAACCCACACAGTTCAATGTTAATGAAGAATGAATTGTGAGATTTGGGAAAATACTATGTGTTCTATCAAGTCTGGAGATGAAGTAGGATCATTTGGATGATGCACATAGTTCAAATATATCTATTCACCTAGGAAACAAAATGTTGTATCGAGATATTTGAAAGCATTATTGGTGGGATAATATGAAGAAGGAGATCATGGAATATACATCAAAGTGCATGTTTTGTTAACCAGTGAAGGAAAAGTGGATGGAGTATAAGGGGATGATGAAATTGTTTCCCAAACTAGAATGATAATGGTATAAAATCACCAGCAACTTGATCACAAGAATTCCAACGACAAACAAAGGCTATAATGCAATATGGGTTGTTATAGATGGTCTTACAAACTCTGCACACTTTTTTTCAATTCAGGGGGATTTCCCATTGGATTAACTAGAACTAATAAATATCAATGAAGTGTTAAGGATGCATGGAGTACCACTATCTATTGTAGATAATCGAGTTCCAAGATTAACCACTACATTTGTGAATAGTTGTCAATATGCTGTAGATACTGAGCTAAAAATCAGTATGACTTATCATCCTCAAACAGATGGCCAATTTGAGTGGAATATCCAAACACTTGAGGACCTACTAAGAGCGTGTTCTAATGACTTCAAATGAGGGTGGGACATAAATCTTACACTGGTTGAATTCTCCTACAATAATATTTTCCACTTGAGCATCTGAATGGCACCTTATGAAGCCCCGTATATGAAGAGGTGAAAAACGCTGGCATGTTGTAATGAATTTGGTGAGTATAAGCTGATAGGACTAAGAATGGGCGAAGAAATGGTGGAGAAGGTGAAAACCATTCAACAACATATCAAGGAATCCCAGAGTCGACAGAACTGTTATGCATAAAACTGTTGATGATACCTTGAGTTTAATGTTAGAGACTATGTATATCTATGAATATCTGTATGATAGAAGCTCATGAGGTTTTCTAAATTGGGACATTATGTCCAAGGTATATTATCTCCTTCAAGACTCTTGATTGTGTTTGGGTTGTGGCCTATCGACTAGCACTTCCACCTACCACTAAAATAGTAAATGATGTCTTCATCTATCTGTCTTAATGATTTTTATACCAGACCCTTCACATGTACTCACTTTAGAGGTAGTACAACTAGAGTATGAGCATTCTTAAGAAGAGAAACCAGTGAGGATCATATATCGTTGAGAAAAAGTTCAATGAAACAAAAAGAATTCCCCTTATCAAGGTGTTGTCGAGAAACCTCCAGTTAGAGTAAGTGACATGGGAATTGAGGAAGTTATGAAGAAAAGTACCCCACATCTTTTTTAATGTGGGAAAAGGAAATTTTTGTGGTGAAATTTCTTTTGGGGGAAGATTGTAACAACCCAAACTTTCATTAATGAATATTCCTCTTGATATAATTAAATGTATTATTATGATTATATAAAATGTGAACATCATTGGTTTTATATTTTTGGATTTTAAAATACAGTTATAAATTCTGACAGTATCTAATACAGTCATTGAATAATGATCACAAGATTATTATATATATATATATCACATTAACAAATCCAACTCTCATAAAAAAGGAATCGATGACATCATCCCATAAGCATGCCCCATATGAGGCCCACTTTTCATATCTTGTAATGGAGGTGGTGTCTCTGGGCTTCCCTTTTAACCAATCTGATGTAGGCCTTGAATATGTTAAGCTTGAGTGGAACTACCTATGAGACAAGTGGAAGTTGTTAGAGATTACCACCTGATTAATTTTATCCAATCCACCCCAAGAGTATGTCACCTTCACACACCATAATGTAATGTCTTATGCAGGTGTTTTAAGGGGTTATGTGACAAGACCTTAGTATTATGATTTAGTACATTATTTTTGTATATAATAAATAATATACATTCATTTAATTATTGTAACTTTGTAAAAATATTTTGAAGTTAAAATACTATTTTTATTTAATATTCAACTAAGAAATCTATTTTGATAAAATGATGAATTTTTAATTAAATAATATTTTGATAAAATGTTCTTATTATTATTAAATTCCAATTTATAATATATAAATGATCATATAATTTTATGAATGAAATTGTAATATTTATATTTGTTTGAAAGTTGATTTTGTAAATACACAAGATTTTTCAATAAATTTATGTATTTATATTAAAATTTAAAATTCGTATCTTTTCAAAATTAATTATATTAAATGCATATTATTTTTGGAATCAGAACTCCAAAATTATCCAATGATGAATTTTTCAATATTTTTTTGAAACAATCAAATTTTATGGAAAAAATTCAGTACTGTTTAAATATAAAATGTGTTTTATGACATCATAATGTCCCAAAAGTGATGTAATAAAATAAGATAAATGATATTTCATACCAATATACGTTTTATCCTCAATATATTGGTATTTATTTTTTATTTTATTAATTTTGTTATGCCTTATTTGACCATCCATGACTTAAAAAAACATTTCATCTTTATTAATAGTTTTACTTGCGAGTGTGACCCACCTCCACAAAAGAAAACATATTATTTTAAGATGTAAGGCCATTGGCCTTATAAAATAGGGTTTTACACTCCCATTTGTAAACAACCATGGGCTAGATTCTGGTTTTGATTTATTAAATTTGAGATGTCCCAAACCTAAATAATAAAGCATTTCTTCCCCTTTCCTATATAATCCCACCCATGCTCCAACTTCCACTTCACTCAAAGCCTTTGGATTTCGTCCAAAACTTTCCCTATGCTCGTTAGAATCATCCCAAGGTTCCCCATGCTCCAATGAATCCTCTTTCAAGCATCTTTCAAGCCGTTGGGATCACACTTCCAAGTAAGGTATTTCTTCCTTTCTCATTTTTCATCTAATTTTTTAAAGTTTCTATTCAATTTTGATTTTAGTAAAAAAATGTTGTAGTATGATTTAGAACCTACCCCGAATAGTCATGTTTCTGTTTGGATTAGGGGATACCCCTTTATCTATCATTAAATCCTCCAATGTACACATGTTACAGTGTCGAAGTTATGTGTTGGTGTTCTCTCTCCTCTTTTACATCCATGTAATTCTATTGTATTAGGCATCCAAATTCAATTATGTTTGTTAGGAAACATATCCATATGACCCCCTAACATTCCATTTCATGTAAATATGATTAATATTCATTTTCTATCTCATCAACTATTTTCATGAATCTTTATGTCACACTGTTATGCTTCCAAAATTGCACCGCGTTTTTCTAAGCCAAGATCATTGTGTAGTTAATTACATTATCATGTCTCTATCTAGGGTATTCTACTTTATGCACAAATACATATTCAATATACCATTAATTTATAAATTCTACATTACATATTCTTGGAATAACTTATGATGTTGACTGATTCCATGTTATATGATCCATGTGGTACACATATGCATGATATGAATTGTTTAGGAAGTGTGTGCCCTGATTGTTCTCCAATGACTTATATAATGTATAATATCATGATATATCATGAACAACAGGTTTTTTCACTTGAAAATTTATGTCAATGAGGGTTTTCTCGTTCTTCTTGTGTAATGAGGGTTTACTCATGCTCTATGTGAAATGATCCTTGGCTCATACTAATTCAATGTTAAGTGTTGTTGCCACATTTCCCTGATATGATTATCATGATTTATCAGAACTTTATGTTCATGTATCTCTTGTGCTCCGTTTATATTCCTATTTTCAAACAAGTATTTTATTCCACATGTAATTCCATGTTTATTTCCTTACTAGGCTTTTTAGCTCACACTTTTCTTATAAATGTCCTCAGGTTATCCCATGTTATGTAATGTAAAAATGGAATGTAGTTGTCATGTAAATGATGTTTTAAATAAATATGATGGTTTTTTAATGTACTATGATGTTATGAAATTTTCCTAATCCCCAAATACATTAGATATCTCGATCCTCAATGTTGTATTAACGGAATATTTTAGGTAATAAATCAGGTTTAAGATTGTAATAAAATGAACAGGGTTGTCATAGTTGGTATCCGAGGATGGGTTCAGTTATTTTTTGGATTTGGATTAGAAAACCCTAGTGAAGTCTCGGAGAAAATTATAATTATAATAAAAATATAGCTATGTATTGAGTAAGTGGTTTATCAAGAAAATACATCCATGTCTGGATAAGAGCTTGTATAGGCAGCTTTGGCCTAGATGTATCGTAGGGTTAAAACCTAAAAACGCCCCTTTGAGCTCGACTCAAATGGAAACTAGAGCACAACAACATGAATTTCTAATCTCTTGGTTATGACACTTCTGAGTGATATGTATTGTTAAATTAACAAGTTTATTATGAACCCATATTATGGGAATTAACAAAATTCCCCTACGACTATATTATTGAAATTAGATATTGAATATAACAGATTGAATCCTATGGATCCATTTGTGAAAGAATTAGATTTTATTTATATGTTACTAGTTTTGTACATGGATTACCCTTTATGTGTTACCCCTATATTTTCATTTATTCTATCCAATTTATGGTAATAGGAGGACTCAGGGTAACAACTGATGTGAAGATCTACAGGAAGAATTTGCAAATGAGATGCCCAATCTGATGGGAGTAGGAATTGTGAACATTTACAAACTTATCTCTTAGTTATGTCAATATATGAATAGAAGAAAGGTCAAGAGAAACGTTCACCCCCCCAGATTGAACAAGTATTTATCTAGAGCATCAAGAGATAAAGGAATCCTACTTTTAATGGATAATCTGATCCCTCAATCACAAAACAAATGATCACCTCCATTGAAAAGATCATGTCCATCCTTAAATGTTCCAGACAAGAGACGGTTTTTCATGATGATTATCATATAGAAGGATAAGCTGATCAATGGTGGACGTTGATCAAAAACACAATGCCTGAGAAATATATTGAGGCTTTGGAATGGAAGGATTTCCATTTGATATTTTTCGATAAATATTTTCAACACACCATTGGAAATAATATTTAAAGGGACATCCTTTCTCTCAAGAAAAAAGATGATGAATCTATCAGATTGTACGAAGAAAAAGCACGATATGCCTTAGTCTATGACATTACACCCTGATTAAAGGTTGACTTATTCTCTTGTGGGATAAAACCTATCCTACTGAATGTGCTAATGAAACATGACTTTGACATCTATGAGGATATTTTATGATGTGAACTCAAGGTTGAAATAGAGATCGAAGAATCATAGGGGTATCATGAGGATAAGAAGCATGTGGTGGAATTTAATTTGGGCGGTTTGATGTATAATTCCATCGGTAATAAGATGATCCAACACCCCACTTGGCAAAGGTGCAGAAAGAAGAAACTTAAAAGATGCCTGAATGGGAAAAGGAAATTCTTAAGGTGTGGAAGAGAAGGGAACATGGATATTAAATAATGACAAGAAAAACTTGTGGCTAGAACATTATAGAGGAACACTATGTTCTAACCTCAACTTGTTGTTAATTGATACAACATCAATGAACCAGGGCATCTTGCAAATCAGTTCCCTAAGACAAGGAATTTTCGGAGGCAACCAAAAACCCCTAAGGAAGTAAGGGAGAGTTTTTTTCATCACTACTTCCAAAGTGAACCTTGACAATGAAAATTTGACATGTATTCCAGATATTCATTCGAGAATAGAGGATTTACTTTTTTATTCAGGTTCTATGCATTCTTTTATATCCCAAAAGTTTTGTAGAACAATCCCAGCACCACTATAAATCATGGATGTAAATATATCGATGAGTACAATGAATGGGGAAATAATTGCATTCCATGATTGTAACTCCTCCCATATCAGAATTTTTGGATTAAATTTCTTGGTGAACATCATCACACTCCCTCTAGTATAATTTTATGCAGTTCGTGGCATGAATTGCATTTCCTTATATAGAGCCATCATAAATTTCTTCTGAGAGGGAGATCACACTCCATGTGGAGAATGTACCCTTGATTCTATACAAGTGCAAGGAGGAAGATGAGTCTTTTTTAGATTTATCATCTCAAACATTGATATTACTACCTATGAGAACACGTATTTGGCTAAGATGATTGGGTATAAGGAGGCAAACTTCCTTGAAGACATTCCTATTATAATAGAATTTGTTAAAATGGTTCCCGAAGAATTTCATGTTCTTCCTCCTTAAAGGGATGTTAAATTTTCATTTGATCTTAATCCCTGGGCATTTCAAATATCCCAAACTCTGAATATAATGGATGTTGTGGAGCATGAGGATCTAAAAATACAACTACAAGAGAATATGGAAAAAGGGTTTATATCCCCATGTGATTCACCATGGGGTGCACCAGTCCTCTTCGTCAAGAAGAAGTATGGGTCAATGCGCCATTGAATCGATTATCATGGGCATAAAAAAATCACGATAAAGATCTAGTATCCTCCCCCATGAATTGATAACATCTCCAATCAGCTGTGTGGAGCCCACTACTTCTCCAAGGTGGATTTGGAGTCGGGATATTATCATGTAAGGTGAATAAAATAGATATCCCCAATACAGCTTTTCGAACAAGATATGGGGATTATTAATTCATTGTAATGCCTTTTGGACTCAATAATGCACCAAAAATATTCATGGAATTGATGAATAGAGTCTGTAGGGATTACCTTGACAAATATTTGGTATTCTTTATAGATTATATTCTGATATACTCTTAAACAATGGACGATCTATTGGAGAATCTATGAAATGTACTAGAGAAATTGACGTAGGAGAATATCTATGCCTAGTAAATAATGTTTGAGTTTTGGTTGAAATGTTTTTCATTTTGGGCCATATCATCACAAGCATAGGGTTATCTATAGATCCCTCCAAAATAGATACAATTGAAGGAAGGTTGAGGCCAAAATTGGTAACTACTATCCATAGATTCTTGTGGTTAGCTATATATTATCGATGTTTTGTGAGAAATTTATCACGATTTTCCAACATTCATACCAAACTAACTCGGAAGGGAGTAAATTTTTCATGGAGTGATGACTTCAATGAATGCTTCATGGAGTTAAAAAGGCGGCTTATCACTGTGCTCATGCTCCCATATCCCACTAGTGGAGAATTTTTTTTCGTATTCAATGATTCTTCAAATAAGGGCATGGGATGTGTTTTGAAGAAAAATGAAAAAGTCATTGCCTATGGTTTAAGATAATTGAATATTCATGTGAAAAAGTATCCAACACATTATTAGGAGTTTGTTGTGATGATCTTCACTTTAAAATTTAGGCGGCATTATCTGTTTGGAGTGAAGTGTGAATAATATACGGACAACAAAATCCTCAACAATATATTCACTCAGACAGATTTGAACATGTGCCAAAGAAGATGGTAAAAGATGATCACAGACTATGACTGCACAATCAAATACCACCCTAGGAAAGAGAAGACGTTGGAAGAATCTCTAAGTAGAAAGGAACCTGCAATTCTATCGTTAATGAGAATTGTGACAGATCCATTTTTCTTAGATTTGACGAAGATGGACTTGGGAATCATAAAGAAGGTAACATCCTCAAAAAATTAACAAACTAATGCTCAAACATCAAATTTGAAATGGCTATAGGAAGCTCAAAAGGAATATGTGGGAATTTAGAAGAGAGTGGATGCTATCAGAAATAGGGAAATCCTTAGAGTTCAATGTTTATGAAGGACTTTTGAGATTTGGGAAAATACTATGTGTTCCATTATGTATGGATCTGTAGAAGGATATTTAGGATGATGGACATAGTTCAAATTTCTCTATTCACCTAGGAAACAGACCGATATATCAATATCATAGAAGGAATTATTATTGGGATAATATTAAGAAGGAGATCAATGAATATCCGTCAACGTGCATGTTGTGTCATCCAGTGAAGGCAGAGAGGCTGACGTATAAGGGGATGTTGCAACCATTGCCCATTCTAGAATGAAAATGGTAGAAAATCAGCATGGACATTGTCACAGAAATTCCAAAGCCATCCAAAGAAAACAATGCAATATGGATTGTTGTAGATCGTCTTACAATTTCTGCACAATTTATTACAGTTCGGGAGGATTTCCCATTGGATCTACTAACACAGATATATATCAAGGAAGTGATAAGGATGCATGGAGTACCACTTTATATTGTATCCGATCTAGTTCCACGATTAACCACAACAATTGTGAAGAGTTGTCAACATGCTCTAGATACCGAGCTGAACATCAGTATGACTTATCATCCTCAAACTGGTGGCCAATCTGAGTGGAATATCCAAACACATCAGGACATACGGAGAGTGTGTTCTACGGACTTCAAAAGAGGGTGGGACATATGTCATACACTGGTTGAATTATCCTAAAATAATAGTTTCCACTTGAGCATCTTAATGGTACCATATGAAGCCTCATATATGAGGAGGATCGGAACACTGGCATGTTGGGATGAAGTCGGTGAATGTGAGCTGTTAGGACTAGAAATGGTCAAAGAAATGGAGGAGAAGGTGAAAACCATTCTACATCATATCAAGGAAGCCTAGAGTCGACAGAAGAGATATGAATACAACTGTTTACGATACCATGAGTTTAAAGATGGAGAGAAGGTATTTCTATGCATATCTCTATGGAAGAGGCTAATGAGGTTTGGGAAGAAAGGGATGTTAAGTCCAAGGTACATTGTCTCCTTTGAGATTTTTGATTGTGTTGGGGATGTTTCATATCAACTAGTACTTCCACCTACCATGGACAATGTACATTATGTCTATCATCTATCCCTCTTAAGTAATTATATAAAAGACCCTTCAAATGTACTCACTTTATAGGTAGTACAACTAGAGGATGATCATTATTATGAGTTGATACAAGTGAATATCTTATAATGTAGAGAAAAATTTCTACTAAATAAATAAAATTCCAATCATCAAGGTGTTGTGGAGAAACCAAAAGTTAGATGAAGTGACATGGGAATTGGAGTAAGTTATGAAGAAAATTCACCCACATTTGTTTTAGTGTGGGAAATGGAATGTTTGGGGGGAAAATTTCTTATGTGGAGAAGATTGTAACGACCCAAACTTTCATTAATGAATATTTCAATTGATCTAATTAAATGTCTTATAATGATTATATAAAATTTGAAAATCATTGGTTTTTTATTTATGGATTTTAAAATACCTTTATAAATTGTGTCTGTATCTAATATAGTTGTTTAACAGTGATCACATGATTAATATTAATATATCTCTTTAACAAATCCAATTTACTCAGAGAAAGGAAGAGATGGATTCATCTCATAAACATTCCCCATACGAGGCCCATTTGTCATATCTTGGAATGGAGGTGGAATCTTTGTGATTCTCTTTTTACAATTCCCAAGAAGAGCTTGAATATATTAAGCATGAGCCTAACTTCCTACTAGAGAAGTGGAAGTTGATAGAGATTACCACCCGAGAAATGTTATCCAATCCACCCAAATAGTATTTCACCATCATGCACCTTAGAATAATGTATTATTCATGTGTTTAAGGGGTTATGTAACAAGACCCTAGTACTATGATTATGTACATTATTTTTGTATATAATAATTATTATACTTTCATTTTCTTATTTTAACTTTATAAATTGTTTTTGAAGAAAAAATAGTATTTTTATTTACAATTCAACTAAAAAATATATTTTGACAAATTAATGGATTTTTTATTTAATAATATTTTCATAAAATATTATTATTATTATTAAATTACAATTTATTAAATATAAATGATCCTATATGTTTATGAATGCAATTGTAATTTTTATTATGGTTTTGATGTTGTTTTTGTCAAAACCCATGATTTTTTTATAAATGTCGGCTTTTATATTAAAATAGAAAATTAAAATATTTGGAAAATTAAATAGATAAAATGAATATTATTTTTTTAATTTGGATGTCAAAAATATCCAATAATTAAATTTTCAAAATTTTCCGAGACAGTCAAATTTAACGGTAAATCTAAAATACTTTTTAAATATATAATGTGTTTTATAACAACATAATGTCCCAATAGTGATTTAATAAAATTATATAAATAATATTTCATAACAATATACTATTTATACTTAAAACGATGGTATTTATTGTCTTATATATTAATTTATTGATTCCTTAGTGCACCATCCATGACTTAAATTTTTTTTTATCTTTTTTAATAGTTTTACTTGAGAGTGTGAGTCACCACCACGTAGGAAAAAATATTATTTTAAGAAGTTCGGAAATTTTCCATATAAAATAGTGTTTTACACTTCCCTTTTTAAAAACTCATGGGCAAAGACCATGGGCTAGATTCTGGTTTTGAATTTTTTTTTTTAATTTGAGATGTCCCAAACCTGAATAATAATCCATTTCTTATCCTATCCAATGTAAACCCACTAAATCTCCAACATCAACTTCACTCAAAGCCTTTGTAGTTTGTTCAAACCATTCCCTCCTCTCTCCATAATCCCACCAAGGTCTCCCAAGCTCTCATTAATCCTCTATCAAGCCTCATTCAACACTTTGGGATCACACTTCCAAGTAAGGGATTTCTTTATTTCTCATTATTTTTCTAATTTTTTATGTCGTTATACCCATTTATTTTCAATAACAAATGTTGGAGTATGATATATCACCTTTCTTATATTTTCCCCATTATGTTTGGATGATAGGAGACACATTTTTATATCATTAAATCAACCCATGTACACCTGTTACCGTGTCGAACTTCTATGATGGTTTTTTCTCTCCTCTTTTACATCCATTTATGCCTTTTGTATTATGCATCTAAATTCCATTATGTTTGTTAGGAATCATATCCATATGACCCCCATAAATTCCATTTCATGTAAATATTATTAGAAAACATTTTCTATATCATCAACTATTTTCATGAATCCAAATGTCATGCCATTACGCTGTCGAAATTGCACTGCATTCTTCCAAGCCAAGATAATTGTGTAGTGAATGCCATACCCATGACTCTATCAGGGTTATTCTCCATTATTCACAAATAAAAATTGAATGTAACTTTAATTTATTAATTCTATATTACATAATTAGGGAATAAATTTTGTTGTTGACTAATTCCATGTTATATGATTCATGTGGCACACATATGCATGAAATGAAATGTTTAAGAAGAGTGCACCATGATAGCGCTCTAATGTATCAGATAACGTATAGTATCATGGAACATATTATAAAATATGAGTTGAATCATGATAATTTATGTGCAACGAATTTTTACTCATTCTTAATGTGCAATTAGTGTTTACTCATGCTTCATGTGATATAAGCATTGGCTCATGCTAATTCCATGTTAAGTGTTGTTTCCACATTTCCATGATATGATTATCTTAATTTATCATTCCATTATTTTCATGATATCCTTGTCACCCAATGATATTCCTAGTGTCTAAAAATTGTTGTATTCCTCATGTTTTCCCATGTTTATTCCCTTCTTGGGCTTTATAGATCGTCCTTTTCTTATAAAAGTCCTTCGGTTATCCCATACTATGCTAAGTATGAAGGAATATAGTTTCCATGTAAAGGAATTTTTCAATAAATATGTCATGTATTTATGTTATAAGATGTTATGAAATGTTTCTAAGCCCCAAATAAACTAGAACACTCGATCCTCAATGTTGTATCAAGTGATGATTTAATGTAATAAATCATGATTAAGTGTGTAATAAAAAGAAATGGGTTGTAATAGATGGTGTTAGTCGATAGGTTTAGTTATTTTTTTATTAGGATTATAATACCCTAGTGATGACTTTGAGACAATAATAATTATAGTTAAAATATCTCTAAGAATTGAGTAAGTGGTTAATTAAGAAAATACATCCTTTTCAGGATACGAGCAGGTACAGGTGGATCGGGCCCAGATGTATCCTAGGGGTAAAACCCAAAATCACTGCTTTGAGCTAGACTCGAATGAGAACTAGTGCATGAAAACATTCCATGCTAATCTATTGGTAACGACACTCCCGATTCATATGCTTTGGTAAATTCACAAGATTATTTTTAACCTTTATAATGGGAAATAAAAAATTCCATAAATAATATATTCTAGGAAGTAGACCGTGAATATCCTAGATTGATTCCTATGTATTCATATGTTAAGGAAGTAAATGTTATTTATATGTCACCAGTTTTGTCCTGGAATACCCTTTATGTGTTACCCCTAAATATTATTTCATTCAAGCCAATTTCTGTTAATAGTAGGACTCAGGCTAACAACCGATGTGAAGATCAATGTGATGACTATGAAAATGAGATGACCAATCAGATGGGAGTGGGAATCATGAACTTTTTCACACTTCTCGCTTAGTTAACTGATGATTTAAATAGAAAAAGGGTCAAGATAAAATTTAAACCCCCCCAGATAGAAGAAGTCATTATAGATACCATAAGGAGACCTAAGTCTCCTACTTTTAAAGGGATGTCTGGACCCTCAATCACTGAAAAATGGATCAACTCCATTGATAAGATATTTTCCATTTTTAATTGTTCCGATCATAAGATGGTTCTTCTAGATGATTATCTTATTAAAGGATAAGCCGATCAATGGTAAAAGTTTATCAAAAATTAAAATCCTGAGAATGATATCAAGCCATTGGAATGGAAGAATTTCCATAATATGTTTTTCGATCAATATTTTCCACACACCCTCCGAAATAATATGGAAAGGGAATTCCATGAACTCAACAAAAAATATGATTAATCAATCAGGTTGTACAAGGAAAACATCAAAAGGATAGCACGAAACTTTTTAGGCTTTTACATTACCCCCGAATGCAAGGTTGACTTCTTCTTTGGTGGGATGAATGCTGGCTTAATAAAAGCACTGGCGATCCATGAATTCGACAACTATGAGGAAATTGTATGATGTGCCCTCAAGGTCAAAATGGAGATCGAAGAATCTCTGGGGTATCATGAGGATATGAAGCCTATGGTGGAATTCAACACGGGTGGTCTGATGGAAAAAACTATCGGTAATAAGAAGTTGAAACACCCGACATGGAAATGGTGTGAAAATAATCACACTAAAAATTTCATGAAGGGGAAATGGAGGTTTTGGTGTGGAAGGGAAGGGCACCATGTTCCGAACTGCTGACAAGAAAAACCTACGGCTACAACAGAGTAGAGGAATGATCTGTTCGAACCTCAACATGTTGTTAATTTCTACAACATCAATGAACCAGGGCATCTTACAAATCAGTGCCCTATGACTAGGAATTTTGGAGCCAACCCACAACCTCCAATTCACCAAGGGAGATCTTGTTTCATCACTAATGCCAAAGTGAACCTCGACAATGAAGTGTTCACATGTATTATAGATATTAATTTAGGAATAGAGAACGTAATTTTTCATTCATGTTCTATGAATTCTCTTTTATCCAAAAAGTTTAGTAGAACAATCCCAGCACCACCAGAAATCATGGATGTAAAGATAGTGATGAGTACGGTGAATGGGGATATCATTGCATCCCATGATTATAACTGCTCCCCTATCATAATCTGTGGATTAAATTTCTCAGCGCACGTTTTCATACTCCCTCTTGTAGAATTTGATGTTTTACATGGCATGGATTGGCTTTTCTTATACAGAGCCATCATAAATTGTTGTGAGAGGTAAATAACTATCCATATGTAAAATGGACACCCGATTCTATACAAGTGCAAGGAGGAAGTTGAATATTATTTAGATCTATCATATCAATCATGGATATTACTACCCTATGATAAAACCTATTTAGCTATGATGATTAAGTCTAAGGAGGCAACCATCCATGAAGACATTCCAATTGTGAGGGAATTTGTTGAAGTGTTTCTCGAGTAATTTCCAGGTCTACATCCTTGAAGGGATATTAAATTACCATTTGATCTTATACCTTGTGCATTGACTATATCAAAAACTCTATATAGAATGGCTGTTGTGGAGCATAGAGAGCTAAGAAAACAACAAAATGATAATCTGTATAAAGGGTTTACATTCCCATGTGCTTCACCATGGGGTGAACCAGTCCTCATCTTCAAGAAGAAGGATGGGTCAATGCGCCTTTGAATAGATTATCAGGATCTTTACAAAATCATGATAAGGAATCAGTATTCTCTCCCACAAAATGATAACTTTTTTCCATCAGCTTCGTGGAGCACAATACATGTCCAAGGTGGATTTGGGGTCGGGATATTATCAAGTATGGGTGAAGAAAAAATATATCCCCAAGAATGATTTTCATACAAGATACAGTCACTATGAATTTATTGTAGTTCCTTTCAGACTCAATAATGTTCTAGAAATATTCATTTAATTGATGAATAGAGTCTTCAGGGAATACCTCAAAAAATATTTGGTCGTCTTTATAGATGATATTATAATATAATCAGAAACCAAGGAGGATCTTTACGAGAATCTATGAAATTTACTAGAGACATTGAAGAAAGGGAATCTCTATGAAAAGTACATCATGTGTGAGTTCTGGTTGAAGGAGGTCTAATTTTGGGCCATATCATCACAATCATTGGTTTATCTGTGGATCCCACCAAAATCGAAGCAATTGAGGGAAGGTCGAGGCCCACATTGGTAACAGATATCTGTATCATCTTGGGGTTACCAGGATATTATCGATGGTTTGTGAGAAATTTCTCCTAATTGTACATCATTTATACCAAGCTAACTGGGTAGGGTGTAATTTTTTCATGGAGTGATGAATGAAAGAATACATCATGGAGATAAAAAGGAGGCTTATCACTGCTCTAATACTCAGTTTTCCCACTAGTGGAGAACTTTTTTTGGTATTAAATGATGCTTCAAAGAAGGGCATGGTATGTGTGTTGATGAAAGATGAAAAAGTCATTGCCTATGGTTTAAGGCAATTGAATATTGAGGAGAAAAATTATCCAACACATTATTTGGAGTTGGCTGTAATGATCTTCGATTTAAAATTATGGCGGAATTATCTTTGCGGGGAGAAGTGAGAAAAATATACAGTCAACCAAATCCTCAACTATATATTAAATCTGATAGATTTGAAGATTGCGAAATAAGATGGTAAGAGATGACCAAATACTATGACTTCACAATAAATTACCACCATGGGAATGCGAACACAGTGGCAGATGATCTATGTAGAAAGAAACCAATGATTCTATCATTGATGAGAATTGTGAACGATCCAATCTTCTTAGATTTGATTAAGATGGACATCGGAATCAATAAGAAGGTAACATAATCAACCCTTTCACAAATTAATTCTCAACCATCTATTTTGAAATTGTTAAAGGATTCTCAAAAGGATGATGAGGGAATTTAGAAAGGAGTGGATGCTATCAGAAAAAGGGAAATCCTCAGTGTTTAATGTTAATGAAGACATAATTATGATATTTGGGAAAATAAAATGTTTTCAGTCATTTTTGGAGCTGAAGAATGATCTTTTAGATGAATCACATAGATCAAATTTTTCAATTCACCTAGGAAACAGATAGATGTATTGAGATCTCTGTGAGAATTATTGGTGGGAAAATAAAAAGATGGAGATTGATGAATATACATCATTGTGCATGTTGTGTTAGCCAGTGAATGTAGAGAGGCTGATGTATAATGGGATGATGGAACCATTTCCCATACCAGAATTAAAATTGTAGAAAATCACAATGGAAATTGTCAATGGAATTCCAAATATATCTAAAGTAAACAATGTAATATGGGTTGTTGAAGATCATCTTACAATGTCTACACACTTTTTTGAAATTCTGGAGGATTTATAATTGGATCAACAAGCACAAATATATATTAATGATGTGATAAGGCTGCATGGAGTACCACTATCTATTGTATCTGATCGAGTTCCACCATTCACCTCTACATTTGTGAATAGTTTTCAAAATGATCTAGATACTTAGCTGATCATCAGTACGACTTACCATCCTCAAACTAATGGACAATCTAAGTGGAATATCTAAAAACACAAGGACCTACTGAGAGTGTGTTCTATGGATTTCAAATGAGTATGGTAAATACATCTTCGACTAGTTGAATTCTCCTACAATAATATTTTCCACTCGAGATTCTGAATGGCACCTTATGCAGCCCCGTATATGTAGAGGTGCAGAACACTAGCACGTTGGGATGATGTCGGTGAGTGTATACTTCTAGGACTAGAAATGGTCGAAGGAATAGTGGAGAAGGTGAAAACCATTCATCAAAATATCAAGGCATCCCAGAGTTAACTGAAGAGTTATGCATACAACTGTTGAAGATACCTTGAGTTTAAATTTGGAGACAAGGTATTTCGATGAATATCTCTATGGAAGAAGCTCATGACATTTCAGAAGAATGGGAATATACTTCCAAGGTACATAGGCTCCTTCAATATTCTGGATTATGTTGGGGATGTGTCCTATCGACTAGCACTTCCATCTACCATAGACAAAGCACATGATGTCTTTATTTTATCCCTCTTAAAAAAGTTTATACCAGAACATTCACATGTTCTCACTTCAGAGGTAGTACAACTAGAGGATGATCATTCCTATGAGCAGAAACCAGTGAAGATTATATCTTAGAGAAAAAGTTCTGTGATGAAAATTCCCCTTGCCAAGGTGTTGTGGATAAATTACAAGTTAGAAGAATCAACATGGGAATTATAGGAAGTTATGAACCAATGTCACCCACATTTGTTTTAGTGTCAGAAATGGAAATTTTTTGGGTGAAAATTTCTTAAGGGGGGAAGATTGCAAATACCCAAACATTAATTATTGAATATTCTTCTTAATCCAACAAAATGTCTTATTATGATTATATAAAATATGAACATCATTGGTTTTATATTTCAGAATTTTAAAATAACATTATAAATTATTATTGTATCTAATATAGTCGTTTAACAATGATCACATGATTAGTATAAATATATTGCTTTAAAAAATCCAATTTACTCAGACAAAGGAAGCGACAGATTCATACCGTAAACATTCCCCAATCGAGGCCCATTTTTCATAGCATGGAATGGTGCTGGAATGTTTGGGATTCTCTTTTACCCAAGATGAATCAGAGCTTGAATATGTTATGCTCGAGCGGAACCGCCTATTAGAGAAGTGGAAGTTAATAGAGATTACCACCCAAGAAATTCTATCCAATCAACCCCAACAGTATATCACCATCACACACCTCAACATAATGACTTATGTAGGTTTTTTAAGGGGTTATGTAACAAGAACCTTGTACTATGATTGTGTAAATTATTTTGGTACATAATAATTAATATACATTTATTTTATTATTATAACATTTTAAATAGTTTTTGAAGTGAAAATAGTATTTTTAGTAAATATTCAACTAAAAAATATATTTTGATAAATTAATTGAATTTTTGATTATATAATATTTTCCTAAAATATTATTATTATTAAATTACAATTTTTTAAATTTAAATGATTATATAATTTTATGAATACAAATGTAATTTTAATTATTGTTTGAAAGTAGTTTTTTTTCAAAACCCTTGATTTGTCGATAAATGTTGGATGTTATATAAAAATAAAGAGTTAACATATTTGGAATAGTAATTAGATAAAATGAATTTTATTTTTGAATCTAGATGTTGAAATTATCCAATGATGAATTTTTCAAAATTTTTTGAGAGAGTCAATTTTTATGTTAATGAATAAATAATGTTTAAATATATAATGTGTTTTATGACATCATAATGTCCCAATAGTGATGTAATAAAATATTATAATTAATATTTCATACCAATGTACGTTTTATACTTAAAATATTGGTATTTATTATTTATTTTATTAATTTTGTGATGCCTTGGTGTACCATCCATGACGTAAAAACATTTTATCATTTTTAATAGTTTTCCTTGAGAGTGTGAATCACCTACACATAAGAAAACATATTATTTTATGAAGTTCTGTCATTGGCCATATAACATATTGTTTTACACTCCCCTTTTTAAAAACCCAAGGTCAATGACCATGGTCATGATTCTGGTTTTGATTTGTTTAATGTGAGATGCCCCAAACCTAAATAATAAAGCATTTCATCTCGTATCCTATATTAACCCACACAAGCACCCACATCCACTTCACTAAATGACAATGGAGTTCATACAAACCCTTACCTCATCTCTAAAGAGTCCTTCAATGGTCCCCCTAGCTCCCAATTAATCCTCTATCATGCCAGTTTCAAGCCTTTGGGATCACACTTCCACGTAAGGGATTTCTTCCTTTCTCATTTTTTTTTCTAATTTTTTAAGTTGTTATGCACATTTGATTTCAATAAAAAAATGTTTTAGTATTATTTAAAAACATCCATGTACTATCCCTGTTATGTTAGGATGATGGTAGACACATTTCTCAATCATTAATTCTTCCCATGTACACCTCTTATCATGTCGAACTTCTGTGATGGTTTTCTCTCTTCTAATTTACATCCATGTAATTATATTGTATTATGAATATTAATTCCATTATGTTTTTAGGGAACATATCCATATGATCCCTTTACATTCCATTTCATGCACATATGATTAGAAATAATTTTCAATAACATCCAAAATTTTCATGAATCCTTATGTCACATTGTTATGCTGCCGAAATTGCACCGCGTTTTTCAAAACCAAGATCATTGTGCAGTGAATTCCATACCCATGTATCTATCTAGGGTATTCTCATTTATTCACATATACCTATTTTATGTAACATTAATTTATTAATTCATATTACATAATTATGGAATAACTTATGATATTGACTGATATCATGTTATATGATCCATGTGGCACAAATATGCATGAAATGAAATGTTTAAGAAGTGTGTGCCTTGATAAAGATCCAATGCATAAGATAAATTATAGTATCATGATACTTATTGTCGAATAGGTTTTTACTCATGATAATTTCTGTGCAATATGGTTTTACTCGTACATCATGTGCAAATAGGGTTTACTCTTGCTCCATGTGCAATGAGCCTTGGATCATGCTAATTCCATGTTAAGTGTTGTTACCACATTTCCATGATATTATTATCATGAATTATCATGTCTTTATGTTCATGTTTCTCTTGTGCTCCATTGATATGCCTATTTTCTAACAAGTATTGTATTCCTCATGTTATTCCATGTTTATTCCCTTACTGGGCTTTATAGCTCACCCTTTTATTATAAATGTCCTCAGGTTATCCCATGATATGCTATGCATGAAGGAATGTAGTTGTCATGTAAAGGAATTTTTCAACAAATATGTTGTGTGTATAATGTTCTAAGATGTTATGAAATATTCCTAATCCCAAAATACACTAGAACTCTCAAACCTCTATGTTGTATCAAGTGAAGATTTTATGTAATAAATCAAGATTAAGTGTGTAATAAAAAGAACAGGTTTATTATAGTTGGTATCAGAGGATAGGTTTATTTATTTTTGGGATTATGATTATAAAACCCTAGTGATGAATTTGATACAATAATATTTATAATTAAAATATCCCTATGTATTGAGTAAGTGGGTTTTCAATCAAATACATCCCTTTCAGTATACAAGTAGGTACAGGCGGCTGTAGCCCATATGTATCCTAGGGGTAAAACCCAAAAACAACACATTGAGCTAGACTCGAATGGGAACTGGTGCACGACAATGGGCATTGATAATCACTTGGTTAAGACACTCCCAAGTGATATGCTTTGGTGAATTCACAAGATTTGTATGAACCCTTATTATGGGAATTAAAAAAATTACCCTAAGAATATATGTTAGAATGTAGATCATGAATATCATAGATTGAAGACTATGGATCCATAAGTTATGAAAATAAATGTTATTTATAAGTCAGTAGTTTCGTCCTTGGATTACCCTTTAGGTGTTACCCCTGTCTTTTATTTTATTCTATCCAATTTCCGGTAATAGGGGGACTGAGGCTAACAACGGATTTGAAGATCAATGTGATGACTGTACAAATGAGATGCCCAATCCGATGGGAGCAGAAATCATGAACATTATCATACTTCTCTCTTAGTTAACTCAATATTTGAATATAAAATAGGTCAAGAGAAACATTCAACACCCCTACCCCCTAAGACCGAAAAAATATCTATCGAGAGAATCAAGAGACAAAGGCCTCCTACTTTTAATGGATCATCTGATCCCTCATTCAGAGATTAATGGATCAACTCCACTGAAAAGTTCTTTTCCATCCTTAAATATTCTGAAAAGGATATGGTTCTTGTAGATGATTATCATATGGATGGATAATAAGGTAAATGGTGGACGTTGATAAAAAATACGAATCCCGAGATAGATATCCAGGCATTGAAATAGAAGGATTTCTATAAGATGTTTTTTTATAAATATTTTCCCCACATCCTCCGAAATAGTATTGAAAGGGACTTCAATGTTATCATGAATAAAATATAATGAATCTATAACATTTTATGAGGAAATAATCACAAGGCTATCACGATACACATTAGTCATTGACATTTACCCCGAATGCAAGGCTGACTGTTTCTTTGGTGGGATGAAACCAAGCCTACTGAATGTGCTCTCGATCCATGACTTCGACAGATATGAATAAATTGTATGATTTTCCATCGAGGTTGAAATGGAGATCGATGAATCTCAGGGGTATCACGAGGATATGAAGCGTATGGTGGAATTCAATGTGGGTGTTCTAATGGATAAATCTATCAGTAATAAGAAGATCTTGCACCCCACTTGGAAATGGTGCAGAAAGAATCACCGTAAAAATTTCCTAAAGGGGAAAAGTAAGTGATTTAGGTGTGTAAGTGAAGGGCATATAGCTATTAACTAATGGAAATAAAAACATGTGGTTGAAACAGAGTAGTGTAATGCTCTATTCGATCCTCAACATGTTGTTAATTGCTACAAATTCAATGAACCAAGGAATCTTTCAAATCAGTGCCCTATGACAAGGAATTTCAGAGGCAACCAACACCTCCAAGGCACTAAGGGAGTGATTTTTCCACCAATACAGGAAAAGTGAACCTCGACAACGATGTGTTGAAAGGTTTTCTATTTATACATTCAAGAATAGAGATTGTACTTTTTTATTTGGTTTCTACGAATTCTTTTATATCCTAAAAGTTTTGTAGAACAATCCCAGCACCACCAAAAATCATGGAAGTTAAGATATTGATGAGTATGATGAATAGGGAAATCATTGAATCCCATGATTATAACTCATCCCCTATCATACCCTATGGATTGAATTTATTGGTGAACGTCGCCATACTCCCTCTGGTAGAATTTAATGTAGTTCATAGAATGGATAATATTTCCTTATATACAACCATCATAAATTTCTATGAGGGGGAAATCACTCTCCATGTGGAGAATGGACCCCCTATTCTATACGAGTGCAATGAGGAAGATGAATCTTCTTTATATCTTTATTATCAAGAATTTATATTACTTCCCTAGGAGCACACGTATTTGGCTATGATGATTGAGTCTATGGAGGCAACCATCTTTGAAGACATTCCTATTGTGAGGGAATTTGATGAAGTGTTTCCAATGAAATTCCTCAGTCATCCTCTTAGAAGGGATGTTAAATTATCATTTGATCTTATACATTAGGAGTTTCCAATATACAAAACCCCGTATAAAATGGCTGATGTGGATTTTGAGGATCTGAAAATCCAACTACAGGAGAATCTGGATAAATGGTTTATATTCCCAAGTGCTTCAGCATGGGGTGCACCAGTCCTCTTCATTAAGAAGAAGTATTGGTCAATGAGCATCTGAATCGATTATCGTGAGCTTAGAAAAATCACAATAAAGAACTAGTATCCTCTCCCATGGATTGATAACTTTTTCGATCAGCTGCGTGGAGAACAATACTTCTCCAAGTTCGATTTAGGGTCTAGATATTATCATGAAGGGGTGAAGATAAAATATATCTGTAAGTCTTCTTTTCCTACAATATATGGGCACTATGAATTCATAGTAATGAATTAATGACTCACTAATTCTCCAGAAATATTCATAGACCTCATGAATAGAGTCTTTATGGATTATCTCAACAAATTTTTGGTAGTATTTGTAAGTGATATTCTGATATAATTCAAAACCAAGGAGGATCTTGACGAGAATCTATGAAATATAAAGGAGACATTGCGGAAGAAGAATCTCTATGAAATTTACATAATATGTCAGTTTTAGTGGAAGGAGGTCTCATATTGTCCCATATCATCAAAAGCATTGGGTTATCTATGGATCCATCCAAAACAGATTAAATTGAGGGATGGCTAAGGCCAACATTGGTAGCCGATATTTGTAGCTTCTTGGGGTTAGCAGGATATTATCAATGGTTTATGAGAAATTTCACATGATTTTCCAACATTCATACCATGCTATATTGGATGGGATTAATGTTTTCGTGGAGTGATGAATTTTATGAATGCTTCCTGGAGTTAATAATGAGGCTTATCACTGCGCTCATGACCACTTTTCCCACTATTGGAGGAATTATTTTTGGTATTGAGTGATGATTCAATTAAGGTAATGGGATGTGTGCTGATGAAAAATGAAAATGTAATTACCTATGGTTTAAGTAAAATTGATGTTCATGAGAAAAAATATCCATCACATTATTTGGAGTTGGCTACAGTGATCTTCACTTTTAAATTTAGTCTGCAATATCTCTTTGGGGAGAAGTGTGAATATAATACAGAGAACAAAAGCCTCAACTATTTATTCACTCAGATTGATTTAAACATGATCGAAAGAAGATGATAAGAGATGATCAAAGACCATGACTGCAAAATCAATTACCACCATGGGAAAGAGAACATGGTGGAAGATGCTCTATGTTGAAAGGACCCAATGATTCTATCATTGATGAGAATTGTGAAGGATCCAATCTTCTTAGATTTGATGAAGATGGACATGTGAATAATAAATAAGGTAACATCATCAATACTTTCACAAATTAATTATAAACCATCTATTTTTAAATGGTTATAGGACGGTTAAAAGGATGATGTGGAAATTTAGAAGAGAGTGGATGCTATCAGAAAAAGGGAAACCCATGCATTTTAATGCTAATAAATAAGGAATTGTGAGATCTGGGAAAATACTATATGTTCCATCAAGATTGGAGTTAACGAAGGATTTTTTTGATGATGCACATAGTTAAAATTTCACTGTTCACCTAAGAAACACAAAGATGTATCGAGATCTCTGAGAGAATTATTGGTGGGATAATATGAAGAAGGTGTTCACTGAATATACATCAAAGTGCATGTTTTGTTATCCAAAGAAGGTAGAGGGGCTGAAGTATAAGGGTATGATGTGACCGTTACCCATACCATATTGACAATTCTAGAAAATGTCCCTTGACATTGTAGCATTAATTCCATAGAAATCCAAAGTCCACAATGCAATATGGGTTGTTGTAGATCGTCTTCCAAATTCTGCACCATTTATTGAAATTTGGGAGTATTTATCATTAGATTATCTATCAAGAATATATATCAAGGATGTGGTAAGACTGCATGGAGTAACACTATATATTGTATCCATTCGAGTTCCAAGATTCACCTCTACATTTTTGATGAGTTGTCAACATGCTAAAGATACTGACCAAAACTTCAGTACGACTTATCATCCTCAAACTGAAGGCCAATCTGATTGAATATCCACAAACACGAGGACCTTCTAAGAACATGTTATATGGACATCAAAATAGGGTTTGACATAAATCTTCCACATGATGATTTCTCCTACAATAATAGTTTACATTCAAGCATCTGAATGGAAACTTATGAAGCCTCATATAGGAAAAGGTACAGAACATAAGTATGTTGGGATGAAGTAGGTGAGTGTAAGCTACTAGGACTATAGATGGTCGATGAAATGGTGTATAAGTTGAAAACCATTCAAAAACATATCAAGGTAGCCCGGAGTCGAAAGAAGTGTTATGGATACAACTGTGAATGATAACTTGAGTTTGAAGTTGGAGACATGGTATTTTTATGCATATCTCCATAGAATATGCTCATGAGGATTGGGGAGAAAGGGGGGTTTAGTCTGAGGTACATTGGCTCCTTTGAGATTCTTGATTGTTTTGGGGATGTGGCCTATCGAATAGAAATTTCACCTACCACGGTAAAAGTAAAAAAATATGTCTTTCATCTATCCCTATTAAGGATGTATATACCAGACACTTCACATCTACTTACTTCAGAGGTAGTACAACTAGAAGATGATAATTATTACGAGGAGAAACCAGTGAAGTTCTTATATCTTAGAGAAAATGTTCTATGAAATAAAATAAATTCCCCTCATCAAGGTGTTATGGATAACCTACAAGTTATAAGAATCATCATGGGATTTGGAGGAAGTTATGAAGCAAATCTACCCTAATTTCTTTTAATGTGGGAAAATGAAGTTTTTGGGGTGAAATCTCTTAAGGAGGGAAGATTGTAACGACCCAAACTTTCATTAATGAATATTCTTCTTGATCTAATTAAATGTCTTATTATGATTATATAAAATGTTAACATCAATAGTTTTATACTTCTGTATTTTAAAATACCGTTATAAATAGTGACTGTATCTAATATAGTCATTGAACAGAGAACTCATGATTAATATAAATATATCGCTTTAAAAAATTCATATTTCTCAGACAAAGGAAGCGATGACCTTATCCTGTAAACCCCAAATGAGGCCCATTTTTCATAACATGGAATGGATATGGCATCAATGTGCTTCCCTTTTATCCAATCCCAAGCAGAGCTTGAATATGTTATGCTCGAGCTGAATCACCTATGAGATAAGTGAGATATGATAGAGATTACCACCCGAGAAATGTTATCGAATCCACCCCATGAGTCAGTCACCAATGAGAACCTTATCATAATGTCTTATGCTGGTGTATTAAAGAGATAGGTAACAAGACCCTAGTAATATTATTATTTACATTACTTTTGTATATAATAATTAATATAGTATCATTTTCTTATTGTAACATTGGAAATAGTTTTTGAAGTGAAAATAGTATTTTTAGTTAATATTCAACTAAGATATTTATTTTGAAAAATTAATGGATTTTTAATTAAATAATATTTCCATAAAATATTATTATTATTATTAAATTAAAATTTATTAAATATAAAAGTTCGTATACTTTTATGAGTACAAATTTAATTTTTATTATTGTTTGAAAGTCGTTTTTATCAAAACCCATCATTTTTTTATAAATGTATGATTTTATATTATAATATTAAATTCAAATATTTGGAAAATTAATTATATAAAATGACTATTATTTTTGGAATCAAGACATCAATATTATCCAACGAGGAATAATTAAAAATTGTCTGAGACCGTCGAATTTTATGGTCAAATTAAATACTATTTAAATATATAATGTGTTTTATGACATCATAATGTCACAATAGTGATATAATAAAATACAATAAATTATATTTCATACCAATATACGTTTTATCCATAAAATAATGGTATTTATTATTTGTTTTATTAATTCGGTGATGCCTTATTTGACCATCCAAGACTTAAAATACATTTTATCTTTTTTAATAGTTTTCCATGAGAGTGTGACTCACCTCCACATAAGCATCCATTTTATTTTAAGAATTTCATCCATAGAAAGTATAAAATAGTGTTTTTAACACCCCTTTGTAAAAAACCCAGGGCATAGACCATGGGCTGGATTATGGTTTTGATTTGTTTAATGTGAGGTATCCCAAACCTAAAAAATAAAGCAATTCTTCTCCTTTCCAATATAAACACACCCAAGATCCCACTTCCCCTTCACTAAAATTCATTGGAGTTCGTCCAAACACTTCCTACTCTCTATAACATCCTCCCAGGGTTCCCTATACTCCCAAGAATCCTCTATCATGCCTCTTTCAATCCTTTGGAATCACACTTCAAAGTAAGGGATTTCATTCTTTCTCATTTGGTTTTATAATTTTAAAAGTTGTTATGCCCTTTTATTTTCAAAAAAAATGTTGGATTATGATTGAGGACCTTCCCAGTACATTTCACTTTATTTTTTGAAGATGGGATGCACCTTTATCAATCATTAAAGCCTCCCATGTACACCTGATATCATGTCGAACTTCTGTGATGGTTTTCTCTCTCCTCTTTTAAATCCATGTAATTATTTTGTTTTATTCATCTAAATTTCATTACGCTTGTTAGGAAACATATCCATATGAACCCCTTAAATTAAATTTCATGTATATATGATTAGAAAAAATTTTCTATCTTATCAACTGTTTTCAGGAATCCTTATTTCAGGTCGTTATGCAGTTGAAATTGCACCCCGTTTTTCCAAGCTATGATCATTGTGTAGTGAATGCCATACCCATGTATCTATCAATGGTATTCTCTTTTATGAAAATATACCTATTGAATGGAACATTAATTTAGTAATTCCAAATTACATAATCATGGAATAACTTATGATGTTGACTGATTCCTTGTTATATGATCTAGGTGGAAAATATATGCATGAAATGAAATGTTTAAGAAGAGTGTGCTCTAATAGCGCTACAATGCATTAGAAAATGTATAGTATCATGATAAGACATGTACAATAGGTGTTAAATCATGATAATTTTTGTGAAATTAGGTTTTACTTGTGCTTCATGTGAAAATTGGGTTTACTCATGCTCCATTTTCAATGAGCCTTGGTTCATTCTAATTACATGTTATGTATTGTTCCCACATTTCCATGATATGATTATCATTAATTATCAAGCCTTTATGTTCATGTTTCTATTATGCTCCAATGATATGACTATTGTATAAAAATTATTGTATTCCACATGTTATTCAATGTTTATTCCCTTACTGGTATTTATTGCCCACCCATTTCTTATAAATGTACTCTTGTTATCCCATTCTATGCTAAGTAAGAAGGAATTAAGTTTTCATATAATGTGTGTTTTCAATATGTATATTTTTTGTTTTATGTTATAAGATGTTATGTAATATTCCTATGCCCCAAATATACTGGACCTCTTGATCCTCATTTTTGTGTCATGTTAAGATTTTTTTTATAAATCAGGTCTAAGTGTGTAATAAAAAAGAACAGGGTTGTCATAAGGTTCATAATAAATAATAATATAGTAATAAACTAGTTCCCATGCTGAAAAAATGAATAAAGTGACAATCCAAATATAAAAATTATATGAAATTAATAAAATAAGATAAATTTAAATGTAATATATATTATTTGGTTTTATCTCTCCTATATCATATTTTATTCACATTATTAGTCACTTGTTAGTAATTTAACATCCCGTTATTGAATATTTATTTGGGTTTTATAATAATGCCCACTATCATCGCTTTTAAAATGAAGCATTGCCCCTTTAATTCATAATTCCAATAGAGAGAATTTTATCAACTAAAACCATCTAAAATATATATCCAAAACACATATCCACATCTTATGGATAATCGATTTATTAACATTTAAGACATAATGTATTCAATAAGAGATCTAAAAGATTTTTTTCTACTCAAAGTTAATCATCATCAATAAAATATTTCTCTAAAAAAATAATATATTGAAGATTAAAATATAATAAATTATATATATATCATATAATAATAATTAATTATGTTTATGTCAAAAAAATATTCCATCTATACTTATATGAAATGGGAAATGAAACTGTCTTATGTGTGTGTGGTGTATAACCACATCACACATTAATGTAATTTATGTTATATCATCATCTATCTTGTATATTTATGATGGTTTTATTGAAAATATATATATATATTCATAATAGAATTTTAATAATCCATTAAAATTTTTAAATTATTTGTATTGAAACCATACCATCTATTGAATACAAATAACATCATTCATGTGTACTTTAGACTACCACCTTTCAAAGTGATATGGATAGTTTCTTTTCATAATTACCCAAATATGAAAGATAATTGTATTTAGATAAATTATAACAAAATTATAATTTCATTGATAATTATTAAAACATTTAATGACATATAATATCATAATATATATATCATTAAAAAATGGAAGTTGTATACAAGTCTGTATTGCAACAATTGTCTCCATGATAGAAACATAGTTCATTTATCCTAAATTTATTTAATTAAAAATTATTATGATAAAATTTGTGTATAAACATGAAAATTATTTCTGGATTTTTATTCTATATATGATTGATCAATAATTCAATTTACTTTGGTTAACTCACTGACGTTATTTGGGAATTATGTATTGAGGATACTCAAAACAACAATTGTTGACATAAATGATTAGGTATTTAAATTAGTAACTGAAATAAATAAATTTAATGTTTTTGGTAAAAGGGATTATAAAAATAAAATGTGTATATGAATAAAATAAATTCAATTTATTAGTTATACATTATATAAAATACACACATGACGAATTTTGGACTGAAGGTAAGGGTTTAGATTCAATCATTATTGATACAAATGATATTTTAGGAACCAATTTTATTATATTATTTATTGACCACCTATTTACATATTATAACATAATTAAATCATTATATATGTTATTTTATGTCAAAAATAATTGACTATATTCTTGGGGTTTGTGATTCAAAAATTTCCAATGCATTAAAGTTTTATTTCACAATATCATTCTAATTGGGATTATTTAATCATCAATTTATATTAAAGGAATTTATTTTATCATTATATTATAACAAAATTTCAATTTATTATATAATCATTATTTCTTATGATTTTTTGTATCATTATAATTTTTATCACATTTGTAGATAAAATTAAGGAGAAAAATTTGTCAATGAAAATCGACATTATATCTATTTTTATTCAAAACCATTTATATTCATAGTCTATGAATTCATTAAATTTTTTTAATTTTTTTCAATATTCATTAATTATAGTTTAACAAAATTTTACAAATGATTATGTTTTTAAAAATGGTGTAAAATGATCTTATTTTCTTTGGTGAAATGATGTACTTTCTAACATTTTACTAAAATATGAAATGACTTTATTTTTCCCTCATGCAACATCGGATTAATTAACCATGTCACAAAAATTTATTTTCAATGGGGTATCCAATATATGGTTCCAATGATATTTTCAATGAAATTTATTTCCCCAATATTTGGAAAAATTTTATTTATTCAAATGGAATTTTAATTATTCTATGGTTTTTGTCTAATGTTTTTTAAATATTTTATAAGTTTGTTTCATCAATAAAAACAACAATTATTAATATTTATTTATATTAAATTATATATATATTAATCCACCATATATACAAATATTACTATCCCTTATTTTGATGTGGTGATTCATACCGTATAATAAAATCTAAAATCCAATCATTATTAAATTCATGTTGATTATGATATGAGGAATTATTAGACCACCCATTTTTATTACATAGGAAATTCATTTCATTATTCCTCGTGAATCATTCATTATATGGAATGAATATGCATACCTAAATGTTATGTGATAGGTGGTATTGTAGTTATATATAATTCTAATTTATTATGTCATGTTTATGTCAAATTTTTATTAATGTAGGACTAGGGAATCAACCTAATATATTATGTGACATTCCAAAAATTTATTGTTGTTTTGGATTCTAGAATTGATTTTTTTTCATTAGATGTGTTATTATTGAATAATTTAATTTATTAATATGATATTATTTTACTATGTTCTCTATGTTATTATTCAATTCCATTACTAAAAATATTTCTCAATTATGATATTATATTATATATTTATCTACCATGTAATGTTTCTTATAACTTTTATTACCATAATTATTTTTTTAACTCAACCCATTAATTTTTATAATACCTAGATTATCAATTGACATTATTATAGATTGGGTAGTTTTAAGAGCTCACTAACTAAAATTAGGATTATATTATTAGATTTATTTTATATATTATGATATTAATATTATAATTCTACATGTATTCAAGATCTGTGTATTGAAATTAATGGATGTATATGTTAAAAATAATTTAATAACATTTCAAATTATATTGTATCATTATAGTTGGAATCGTTAAAAAACAATTATTATGCATTGATATTATGATGAGAAAAACATACTAAGATCCTATTAAATGATTTTGAGAAATATTTTTATGAATGTAAAATTATCATTCAATCTTCATGAATAATAGATCGGGGGGTTTCCTAGAAATTATATCATAATAAAGATACTACATGTGGACGTGGTTCCAGAATATAAATACCCATGGGAAATTCCACAGGAAATGTAATGATTGTATTGACTTGAGTGATACATGATAGAGAAGAAAGGTATTTACTATTCACCAAAGTTGAAACATATAGTTGATATTTTATTTTAAATTAGATGCTATTTATAAACCATAATGGTGACATGCATTGATGATAATCATGGATGATATACTTTAACCCAAAATCTTATTGCTGGTGATAAGTCTATGATTAGTCATAATATTAAAAGAATAAAAACCTCAATTGGGTATTTAATGTTTTATAGTATAAGATGTTAAATAGTATTTTGGGTGATATTTATTATAATATATTAATTTCAAAAATTATGGGATTGGTATAAAAAAATTATTTTTTGAATAATTCATTTAAACTAAAAAGACAGATGTTTACTCAGA
The DNA here is from genome assembly GCA_963277665.1 of Viscum album. Taxonomy (NCBI): domain Eukaryota; kingdom Viridiplantae; phylum Streptophyta; class Magnoliopsida; order Santalales; family Viscaceae; genus Viscum; species Viscum album. Next base: position 1,316,904,523 of record OY728152.1, on the reverse strand, counting down.
TTGTTAAAAATTATATTATATTCTATATTTTTTGATATGGTAGTTAAAATAAATTAATATTATTTTTATTTTTTAATATAAGAAGATATATATAATCTTGTAGTTTCTAATAACTAATTTTTTAATAATAATATATTGATTAGGTTCAAGATATTTTATGAAATGAATTTTTAGTTTCATATCTATATATCTTTTACGTTTAGAGTTAATATTTTTTTCATAAAAATGATATTATGATTTTCAGTGATGTAATGTTATAATTATTAGAAATCACATCATGTTAATACATTAGTTTTGTTGGAGTATCATTATTTAATTTGGTATATAATACTATTTATTTAATGATAGATCAATGATTATATATTGGATATCTTTCTGAATTTATGGAATTAAAATTATTATATTCATTTTGTATAATATATCAAATTGTGTTAAAAATACAGTTTTTAATATTAATTTTAGGAATAATTTGTTATTTTTTATCGATATTATGATCCATTAAATCATATGTTTTGTTTTTTAGAATGAAAAAGAATCATTAGGAATATTCCTTTTTTATTATAATATGTGATGTAAAAGGTGATTGAATAAAAATGAAAGGAAAAAATTTTATTTATAAAATAATTATATTTCATATATGTATATCATTCTTCTATAATCAATTTTCATATAAAAATAATTAATCAACTCTATGAGAAGGATATTGAAACATAAATTTTATCATATTTCCAAAATATCAAATGAATCAATGGACTTCTAATACATTATATATTTATAGTTTTTTTCTATTTTTACACACTGTTGATCATTAAATTTATTATTATCTATTTGATCTATCCCTATCCATAATTATATACTCTTTTATTCCATGTATATATTTTTTTCTTCTAACCATAGTCCTCCCTAGTGGAAAAAGAGAAATTTTTTATTCATGATTTCTATCATATTTCCCTATAAATGTTTTTATAAGATATTTTCTGAGTGGTTTTTATGATGTATGTCTTCTATATAATAATATTCAAAATTTTAAAAAATTAAATATAAAAAAACTGAAGAAAATATTTATGTGGATTATATTTTAACCCCAAGAGATTTTAAATGATCTCTATTTTTTGATACCACATTCTACATGACTTTTTTAACATCACCATGAAACGATGTTAAAAAATAATTATATAAATTTGATGATTATAACATATGAATTAAATTATTGAACATGAATTCGATTAACTACATTATTAAATTCTTATAGTGTTAGTAATCACTATAAATGTGTGTATCAATTAATTAGACATATGCATTGAATTTTTATAAAAACATTCATTTCAGAATTTTTAAAGAAAAATATAATGAATAATTTTTAAATATTATATGAAAAATTACTTAATTAAATTATTATAAATATTTATTTAAAATAATATAATTAATTCATGCCAAAATATTGTGCGTTTTTGGGAAATAATGATTTATTAATAAAAAGTGAATTATAAAAATATTTATCAAACAATAATTTCATTTAATACATAAATTAAAATAAATGTAACTTTATGAATTAAAATTATTTAAATTAAAAAATTGTAACATATATTTATATATAATCAAATTTATTATTTTCAGGTCCTGTTTATATTTTTTTGGAATTTTTTTATTCTTCAACATAATGTTACCTGAAAACTATTTTAAGGAGAATAATGTATCACCATTTTAAATATTTGAATAACCCCTAATGAAAAATGTTATAAATTAAATGATTGATTAAATATAAATATATAACAAAATTTAAATTCATTTAATTATGATTTAATTTAATATATTTATCATAAAATCATTATTTGATTGATTAACTAATTTATAAATTTTTTTCATGGTTCTTACGGGTTTGACTATAAACTCCATTCATCCACTTATCTCTAATGAATATCATAAATTTAAAAAACATTTATATTCATAATAAAATACATTATATAATAATTTGAACATAATTTCTTGTCAAAAATATTATTAATTACTATAAAAAACTATTTATCATGGGAAAACTTAATATGTTAACAAGAGAGTTTAATTAGGTGTTAATGAGTTAAAATTACCAAATTAGTAATAATATGAATTTTATTGGTGTTGATTAATATTATATCTAATTCAATACCTTATCCCCAATTTTTGAGGGACATTTATTGAGATTGGATTCCAAATTTTGGTTATTATTTAATATATAATAATTCCACACCTCCACACTTATACAGGTGAAGCGCCACTCATAAATTATTAAAACCTCTTAGTTTAATTTGATTTAAAAACACCTTACAAACACTCTCCAAAACATCATTAGAAACATTAAAATAAATGTTAACATTCTAAAATACTAAGCATTAAATCCTTTTTATGAATTCTAAATATAACATCATGAACTAGGATCCACCAGAATGATTGACCAAACATGTTGGTAACATATCCTTAATTAGAATTTCCATGTATGATTGATAATTTTCACAAGATGTGAGGGTCCAATGATGTTAGGGTAGTGGAACTAAAACCAAATAATTTGATTCATGTAATGGTAATCTACTTTTAAATAAAAGAACATTTGAAATTTTATAAAATTATAAAATTGAAGAAGATAAAATTAATAACCGAATAAAAATGTCCATATTAAATAATAAAACATTTCATGCATATATATATATATGCTAAAATATAAATAATATTGTAAACAAATAGCATGTAGTAAAACAAATCATAGTACATATATAATGAAAAATTAAACATTAAACAATGTATAACTCAATGATATCCATTATCTACAATCCATTATTATGAACCTAACACCCATCTCTAGATAGAATCATAAATATATAATAATTATCGAGACACATGTAATCCTAATGTCTTCCTATTTACCCAATTGAAATGTAGGCATTCCCATGATGTGAGGTATAATCATTAGTCCACCACCAATGATATATAAATCACACTACAAGCAAATTGTTTAAAAATCTCAATGTGCAGGTATATGTGAAAATGATGTAAGTAAACTAATAATCAAATAAAAACTATTCTAGATTATGTTCCTCATGATCACTCTACTGAATATTACATATTCTAAATGAAGATATAATGTTAATAAACCAATATCAATCTGTGTATTTTTAATATATTCATATAATTAAATGGATTATTCGCAATGGAACCTAAATCATCTAATCATAATGTTTGAATAAAAACATATAGTGATACTAATAATGTTCTTTTTCTCGACGGACACATCCATTATACTATTAATCTAGTAATTCATATATCACTAATATGTGGCATTTTTATTCATCATTAAAAGTTATCTTTGTTCATTCCAAGGAAATCTATAACTATTAATTCACGGAATTGCACCAAGAGAACTATAATTTCCATCACCATAATTATATTTTATTGGATATATAAAAATTGTAATCTATGTATCACTCTTGATATGGTATTGTGTATTACCCACTAATACTATTCTGGTTATCTCATAAAGGTTACTGAGTAATGATCATGGAATTTTGTATCAAAATTTATACTAACCATGTAAAAGGTATCTCCCCTGGGGTGCCAATAGTACTCACCAAGATAATAAAATCATCCTTCAAATGAGACCATCCATATAATTCCTACATGAACATACATGTATCAACAAATTATAATACAATCAACATTCCCTATTAGAGTTTAAAAGAAATTTCTAAATGTTAATCCAATCATCATAGTAGGAATAATTTATTTAATGTAACCTATGATCCCATCTAAGGAATTATATAAAAAGAAACCCATGTATCCTTAAAGGAACACATATAAAAATATATTCATTTAATTATTTTATATCATTTTTCAAGGATGATTTGAGACAAGGAGAACCACCTCAATGTGTGGATTTTAATATTAAATAGCTAATTATTACAATATCTAGGATATACATGTTTAATATCATTTTTCAAAATCACCTCATGGAAATACAATCACATGGAACAATTTCGAAATATATAAATAATGAAAAATTTCTAGATAATGTTATAGAACTCCTACATAGTAATTTGAATAGCGAACTCATCAAATTTCAAACATTGAATTGAGTAGGATTTGGAGGAATCTATTGAAAAAAAATCCTATAAATATTTTTAATTATCTCACCACACGATTGAATTTAAATTAGAGATGAAAACAAAAAAGAGCAGGATGCTAAATAAGAGACTCTCCCAGTTCATTTCTATGATACTGAAAGTACTGTAAATGGTGTCCAAAAGGAGTTCACCTCCCATTGGATGAAAAAGAGGAGGAGGATAACCCATGGAGGGATGTAGTGAGTGTTTGGATGATGAAATAGTGTGAGGGAAGACAAAAAAATTGATAAATTGTGTTTTCATCCTATTTAACGAGGATCATAATTTTCCTATATTTTCGAAAACAATAGATCTAACCATGTGTGGAATATATCCTCTAAATGGGTATTGCATGGTTCATGAACACAGTTTGAGAATTAGTATGAAAACATTCGTTTTATACTATATGAAAAAATATAAACAACAACATGTCGGTGATTCCTTATTGAAATGGTAATACAAAACTGTGTGACACCCATAGTCTCAATGAACATGCCAAAATGTTTCCCTTGGGGGGATGCATAGTTATAGAAATATAGTAAACCCTTAATATATTCTCCCAGTAATTAATTTATTGATCTCACTACTATATAATCTCATTTAAAATCTTCCTCCACCTATCGGTGCATAAAAAAAAGTCTAAAAAAGACATTGTAGTGTTCCAAATAACTTATTTACTGATTGAACAAAAGTTTAAAGAAAGAATTTTCCACCAAATTGTAAAATTTAAATTCCCCTTTCATATTATACCTGTTCTGAAACAAGGTATGTTACAACCTCCCCACTATTGATTATATTATCCCTCTGATGTGTTTGGAAATAATTAAAACAAAACTCGATATAATATATTCCTAAATTTCATATAAATAAATCTGTTATGATTCAAAATTGATAATGGTCATCTGAGAAAAATATTAGGAATATGTTATATAATACAATATATATCATGAAAAATTTCCTTTTCAAATTTGAAACAACAAGACTAGGTTCACTCAATGAAATCTACCTAGAGTCATTCTCACCTACTTATTTTTTTAACAACTGCTGTAAAAAATCCCCACTATTGATTCCATCATTCAAAAATAAAAAATTCATGAGTATGTATCTAATACAACATAATTTTCCCCTTTTTAAAAGTTGTATAAATTTAAGGACTCTCATGAGACAATTTTCATCTTGATCAAAAAAGTGACTCCCAATCAACATAAAGTAACCATTTTAGTAGTTTTTTCATAAATTCCCTGATCGAATTGAACTGATCAGTACTCAATTTTTTTATTCTATTAATGTTTATCACCAAAAACGTGAGAGTATTGGGATAAAAGATGAATTTTTTCATAATTCCTCGACTCGAATTTTGTGAAATTATCAACATATATTATATATATATTAATAATGATAAAAAATTCTTTTAAATAAGTAACTAATGGATTTCTATGATCATTATCACTGAATCACATAACCATTAACTGGTGAAATATATATAAAAAATAACATATGTTTTCTAGAAATAACATAACATTGGAGTTAAGATGATCCAGTACACATGGATTCCTAACCAAAAATAATGAATCTACGACCATTTTACATTAGGGTTATAAAATATTCATTAACTAGAATTGAAATAGGTTTTCCAAGGTATCACACTCTCATGAATGTATAGGTGATATATTGGTACACGACTAACATGTCCAAACATAAAAAACTAACTCATAAATATGAGTAATAATCCAAGATAACATCTCTAGTGGGAAATATCATATGTCAATTAGTCCATTAAAACTGCATATATTTAGTAAACCATGTATCACTCAATAAAACCATGCCGATTAATCCTAAAACATTTCATTATAGAAAATATGATAAAGTTATATTATTAAAATATAGGGGAATTTTAAAATTTTATATCAACATATAACCAATGCTTTTTTAGTGAACCATGTATGATTAAAAAATGGGGTAAAAGACTATCACTATTATATAAGTACAATAAAAGTATTTCAGGAATTACCATGTATAGTAGATTAAATATTTCTATAAAGAATATGATTTGATAAGTATAGTTGCAAACCAAAAATCTCTAAATATGAAAAAAATCATATTTTCAACCAATAAGAGGCATAATAATGGAAAATTCATTGTTTCTCATACTATTGTTTTAAAAAAGTTATCTTGATGACCTTACTAATGAGGAATCATGTTATTACTCATTTTTAATCATTGGATATTATCCATGATGAATGGGGTTTTCCCAAATTTTCCATATTGATATACCCATTTTTCATCATGCTTCCTCTAAAGGGGACAAAAATAATTTAATTTAATGCCACCCACATGGGTTTTCAAAATCAATCATAACCATCAATAGATTTCCCCCCATAATCACTTTACTTCTATATGGAAGGAAATTCCATACCATTATTTACATAATGATCCACAACTTAAGAGTGAATTTTAAATGAATGGAGATAAATAATATCAATTTTAAACAATTATAGTCAAAATATAATATTTTTAAACAAATTAAACTTATCTTGAGTGACATCTATGTATTCCATAACATTATGTGAAATGGCCATTACAGACCATCAAAACTATAAAAAAATCGGATCAATTTTCATCTTCATCTAAATAATTAGGACATGTTAGATTTTATATATCTCTGAGGTCACTCATCATTAGAGATTACATGTGTATGTGGCATAACATATCATGGTTTTAGTGATTCAAAATGAAATACAATGGTTCTATATACCATTTATCCATGTGACATTATAACATTTGTTAATGATTAAAAACAAAATATTTATTTTCACAATGTAACATCATTTGAAAACCTAAAATGTCTTATCCTACATATGAAAATAGTAGTTGATGGATGATAAAAATAATTATCCAAGAATAATAGCATTCCATTTGAATATAATGTATCTAAATATGTTCCGGTAAATCCATCCCAGATGCAGAAAAAATAATTAGACTGGCCACATTGTTCACTAGGAAGGTGAACATTCCATATGAATATAGCTAACGTCAAAATTGAGTGCTACATGATGATTACATCCATGGAGGGAGTAAAAAACACAACATTAAAACCCATTAATCCATTGTTTCATTTTAGAAACCCACATAATAGTACGAATAAATAAGACTGAAAAGAAAACTAGTGATTTGAAATTGTCATAAGAATTTGAAGGGAATTTAATTTTCTTATATAGATTCTTACCTCATCCAAATCTCATTTTTGATGCATTAATCACATAACCAACAAGGTGAAAATTAACCAAAGTGATCCTGATTAATGTCCTATCACTTATGATCATGCTATTGAAAATGATTCTTATTCCAAACACAAAATATATCAATATAATACTACACACTAAAACATTTAAATGACCCTTACATGAGTTTCAAATAGAAAAATTCATCTAAAGGATTTGCTAAAAAAATAATTACATTAGATCAATAATAATTGAGGAGTATTCATATTGATTGGCAGCATACACGGTATATGAAAATTAAAATTTTAGTCATTTTTAATTAAATTCCACTGGGATCTATAATAAGAATAAATTTATCTTCCTTTATTGAATTATTTATATAAGTTTCATACATAAAAAATAATGAAATACAACATAATAATTACACCCATTCAATAAATTTTTCAACAATGTTGTCATAATTTGAAATAGTTTCTAAATATTTAATTTTAAATCTATAGAGTAACACACCCTATGGGATGTAATTTCCATTATAATTTAATGAAACCTCATATAATTACACATGAAAAGTAAAAGATAATACACTTAAAAATTATATATGAACTAATAAAGTACGATTCCATGAAATATAAATATTTGAATAGAAATGATCAGTGATAGATATTTTACATAACCTCCAATATATAATATATGTGAGAAACCATTGGTAAAATAGTTAGTTATACGATGTTAAGGTTGCCAATATATGTCATGATTCTCAATCCACGGTTCCTGAAAATTAAAAACCATTTTATTTAAAACTAATTTCTTTAAACATCATCATTATTGTGTTTATCGAAAATGATGAAGAACCTCGATCGACATAATTTGGTCATGTTTGGTTTATCATATACACATAATAGGTCTACATAAATCTAAATGGTTTGAATCATGTCAACGTTCCATGTTAAACAATTTATATAAGATTTACGGTTTAGTAAAATTTTAATTTATACTAATATTCCTTGATATATAAATGTCATAAAGATGGTAGGATTATATTGGTAACCATCTCACACATTATAAATCATCCACAAACAATAAAATTTAAATTTGCCTCTAATTTTATAACAGCTAATGTGTTTTAACCCACAAAACCAAGGTTTCAATGTTGAATCCACTCCTAATTTTTTAGTTCATTATCAACCATAAATATATTGGAAATAATGATTATATTGATGATGAAAAATTATTCACAATTATTATTTCATAAATATAACAATTATTTCAACCATATGTAATAGATAAATGTGGATCTTCTAATAATAAAAATTTAATGGAAAATTAAAATAGAATAACACTACTTATATAGGGAAAGAACCAAAATTGTAATGAAAAACATGATTAACCTTAAAATAAAATCACAAAATTATATTGTATATGAAAACATACTAAATCAATCAAGCATAATGTTACATTAAAAATGAATGAATATTCAATACAAAAGCAGTTATAGAACTAATCATGTTACTAAAATACAAAACATTGAAATTAAAAACCATTATAATAAATGCACAAGGAACATCTATTAAATAGGGTACATGGAAGGGAATTTTCAAGGAATGTTAATATATAAGTTCTCATATTCATTCATTTAATACATTCTTCTAGTTGTATCAAACAAAGAATATATTCTATAATCTCTTGAGTCAATGATTTTAAGAATTACACTAATATTTCTCATTTAAATCTTAATAAACATTATCCATGAACTACACGAACATCAATCACATCAATATACATTTTTATTTTTTCCCATATGTTGATTGACCACTCACTGAAATGGTATTTTATTATTAACTGAATCATTCATAGTATCTATTATACATGCACAAAATAGTATGTCATATGAAAATAAAAAACATATAATACCACTTGTAACATAAAAAATAATGATAAATTTGAACTATTCCTTAATCTAGTTGATCACATGGTCTCATTTCTTCCACTTATTCTGTCAGAGACATTGATCAAGTATTGAGAGTCCAATGATGCAGCAATAGATAGACTATTCCTCATCATCAATTTCATAACGAGGAGTTTTCAACTATAAATACAAATTAAATAGAAATATTATAAACAATTCACATTGAAGAAGAATATAAAAAAAGTTGAATAATAATGGACATAAATAATAATATAAATATTCTTGCATGCTTGGATTTGGATAAATATCATAAATTGTAATTATACCATATGGGGAACAACACAATGAAATTAATGTATATTGAAAATGATTAAAATCTCAATGGGATCAAATGATTATCATCTGCTGCTCCTACTCTTCCATTTTCTCCATACTCCCATCTCCCGATTCTAGTAAAACATGATATGCATAATCCATAGAACTAAATTCATTAGATCTCATTAGCCAAACCTTTTTAATTGGGAACATTGATGGGTGTGATATATTATAATAATTCACCACACTATGGTGTCTAAAGAATTAAAAAAATGTTAATATTGTGTATACTGGTTGTCAAAAATATATTATAATATTGTACATAAAAAAATAATTAATTTTTTTTGGATTTGTTCCTCATTGAAACCCAACCAACCATTCCTACAAAGCATTATGGTGAGATATAACTGAACAAGGATCAACTATTGAATACATAATCATTATATATAACTAAAATAATTATCCATAAGGCTTTATAATTGGGGATGTAAAAAACGATGAAAACAGACATGGACTGAACCCATACATATCAATTTCATTAAATGATGGACCATTTAATCAGTTAAATTTCTACTTAATTGATCGTTAAAAATAGTAATTCTTGTTACTAATCGAAATTTAACATTATCCAATTTATATTAATTGGTAATAATGAATACTTAGTATCTCCCCAGGAGAACACTAATTTACCATCATAATGGGAGTCCTTCCAAGCCTTTCCATATAGTGGAATATCTTGTATCATTATTAGTATGGTCTAAATGAAGAACCCATTGATCCCTAAATTTGTATCTAATATAATGGATATTATTTTTCTCATCTAATTATGAAATCATATTTAATTGGAGCTCGTCCATGGTATATTCCATGGTTTTAATTATTTATCATATGGATAATAATCTGTATAGGGGAATTATCATGTCCATGGAATTCCTAAATGGGAATTAGTGTGTCATTTAAATAAAATAAAAAAACCCTCTCAATGAAACCATCAATTGAATTATGACATTGGAATAAAATTATAACTCGATGTGTAAATCTAATCAAGAAACTAATTATCCCATCCTTAGTGTTTTGTATAATATAATTTGATTATCAATCTAATAAAAACTATAATGACTTCATAATTTAATGATTTTAATTAAACAATTATGAGACCATGAAAAAAAAATCCAAGATCAATTAGTTTTTACATAAAGTGGTCCATTCCATTTTATCATTTAAATTATAATCATAAACTGCACGTATATGAAAGCATCCCAATCACCATTTAATCAAAAATGAATTAATTACATGTTTTTTAGGATTAAAAACACACCAAAAGGTGATTCTTTTAAAAAGAGTGTAATGGTTGTAATACCTTATAATCTAGAAAATTTGAACAACTCATTCATGATAATTTATTCAGTTGGCCACATGGTGATTGAATACTTGTTCCATCATTCTGTATTTAGAATTTAGAAAAAAAATCACAGTAAGGGTAATTAAAATAAATTGATGTGGAATCGGTCATGGAATAAAAGAAAACAATTTCAAATTGAATTATTATAGTAATGTTGAAAGAGAAATGGTTATAATTTAATGTATCAAAAATTATAAAATTAATAAATATCATCTAAATATTTAATTCCATATATAATGGTTTTTTATGGAAATAACATAGCATCTGAAATCCAAATAATTTACAATAAGTGAAATTTTTTTGGGAAAACATATACACCACCTACCTCATTCATATCATCTTATAATCCTCCAAAATATAGTATTTAACAAAACTACATAGAAATATTTCTTTGAAATTGACTAAAACCATGAAAAAATGCCCGAATTATCTCAAATCATGAAACAATTTATGATGTAGAGGGAAACTAGAATCATATAGAAGATGAATGATATAAAAAATTATTTATATACAATACTTATAATAGGGATTGAAATGGATTTTGGAAGGACAAGGTATCTACACGGAAGTAGATGATGAGTAAAGATCCCATGGGGGGTGGTTATATGTGGGTGGAAGAATAAATATTAGGATGGATGATATAAAGATAAAATATTGGGAAATGAATATGTATACCTATTTAATGAGCCATATGTTTTAGATGAATGATTTGATAAATTGTCGGTCAATTGTAAGTGGGATACATTCTTGAAGGGGTATCAAACAGGTCATGTACGTGTATTAAGGAATCATGAAACAATATTTCATTTATAATATATTAAATATAATGTAACAATTGCACTACCATGTGACCAGTTGTGTGGGTAAATACAAAAACATATGAAAAAAAATTTCTGGATAAATAGGCGTCATGGTTTATCCCCATGGGCCACACCTTTTTAGACCAATGGTGAACATTTACAAACTTCACCTATTTTGAGTTCTCATATCCCACCACTCCAAAAACACAAAATAACATTGGACACCCCTGGAGCATTAATTCAACTATAATAATAAATCATTTTACAAATCCTTTTCTCAGATATAATATTTAGTGATGTTTTAAATAATATACTGTCTAAAAATAGAAAAATTTAAATTCTATTTGATATCTTACCTCATTGAAAACTGATTATATTACACTAAAATATGGAGTTCAATGTGATTACAATCATATTTATTTTCCTCCTTTAATTGTATATATTTTTTCAATTACATTTTTGATTCTATAGTTAAAAAATACAATGACCAATTATACCCTATATAATGATATTCCATTTTGTTTTTTGAATAAAAATAATCCAACTCATCCCTCATCAAATGGGTAATATCAGTATAGTTTGGGCGTATGACGTATGACCACATCAAGATATGATGAATCTCATTTTCATTCACATATTGTTATTTCAATGCATATAATTTCTATATGTGAAATTTATTTCATATTAATATGTCTTTAAAGTTGATATATCATATATATTTGTATCATTCCTTCATGGAATAATTAAAATATAGTTATTGTGTACGAATGACTATTGCAATGTGAAGTGATGTGATTCTATTATTATTACCTCATCACACGTATGGAATATAAGTTTATTTAGAAAAATAATATAATATTCATGATACTATTATCATTATTTAATTATTTAATTATATTTATATATTTAAATTATGAAATTAGAGAAAAAATTGAATACATTCATTAGAGACCCCGAGACCCCTGAAGGTCTCCCAGAAACCACAAAGGATAAACCACAAATAATCATACAAACATGATATTAAACCATCTATACGTAGGTATATTCCCATACATATACCTATGTCATCAATCTCAGTTCGACTCCAACTTCAGATCCCATGCTCAATCCGGTCCACACTTGAAAGAAGTCAATCACATCAATGATAATGATTTGAAAGATAAGATTCATCTCACACAAGTATACTACTCATGAAGTGGGGTGGATATGATTTGATGTATCCTCTAAATCAAATCCTCTATCGAACCCACGTAGGATCCAAGTACAGAAGTCGTCACTGCCAAACCCAAGTAGGATCCAAGTATACAAACCATCATTGTTGAACCCATGTAGGATCAACGTACATTCATCATCACTACTAAACCCATAGAGGATCCAAGTACAGTCGACCGTGCTGCTGAACCCACATAGGATCCATGTACATTCGTCATCTTCGTCTAACCCATGGAGGATCCCAGCATGGAATTCGTCACAGTCACAGCTAGCTCTAGGGTTCCCGCACACAGCGTGCTCGATTCCAAGAGGGTCCGATCCTTGAGTAAAGGGGTTCGATACATCAACTGTCATGAAATCCAGATTTGATGTATCCCAATGTTCTGTCTCATCAAAAGGAACTCAATTTGGCAGACGAAAGGTCAATCCGATGACCGGTCTGACAGATATTGGAATTTTCAATCCAGGGGCCCAGTTGGAAGTATGCTCATTCCAAACCCAGATCTTTATCAAAGTTTTCCAAAACTCACTTAGAGTATCACAAAAGTACAGCCTCATTGAAATCATCCCAGTGCCACAGATGGTGCGTCGATCAGACACAAGGCCTTTATGTTATTCACGTTTAAGTGAATTACAAGCCCGTCCCGTTAAACGCAGTGGGCTGGCGGGTCGGGTCACTCAGTTATGGCGGGTCTGACCCGGTATGGATGTCGGACCGACTAGAATATTCACGCGGCCAGGCCCGGTGTGGCCCGTCTATGAGCGACCCAGCCGGCCGTGGCCTGGCTGGCTCGTCCAGGCGGCCGAGCGGTCCGAGGGGGGGGGGGTCTACTGTCTGAACTGGCTGTGCCAAGCGACGACAACCTGCCTTACAGACAGGCTAGGCCGACTGGCCTTCTGGCGCAAGCGACCTGCTTTGGCGGGCCACATGTTCTTTTGTGGGGCTCCCTACTGGCGTCGCGACTTTGATCCGCCCGACCTGCTGACGAGCCGACCTGTTCTATTGCGCGTCGCCCTCCTGGCGCCACGACTCCCCTCTGCCCGGCCAGCCGATGTGTCGTCCTATTCTTCCGCCGAAGCGGACCACCCTATGCGGTATGCAGTTCCCGCAGCGTGGCGCCGTGGGGCACCATGGTTCCTCCCCATGTACCGGTATTCTTTGTCGGTCGAGCGGCCTGTGGTTGAAGGTCATGGTTCGTCCACATGCGGCCGATGCGCGACCACCACATTCGATCATCACCACATCCTGATTCCAAACATTACAAGGAACGACGGTTGGTCATCAGGACGTATTTTTTCATCTCGTTCCCTTCTTGGTAGGCGGAATAAATCATCCAAATATGTTCACGTGAATACAACAAGAATGGAGGAGTAATTTATTTAAAATAAATTCGGAAAACCCGCTACATCGAAAAATATTTGTAGTAGCTGAGCGTCGTGGATGACGGTGTCGATTCCGTCTTCGTCGGGTGCACCTGATGAAGTGGCGTCTCCCCTCTTATCGTGTAGAAAAGAATAGAAGGTGCGTCGTTGTTGGCATGTTCCCTTTGCAGGGGTGAGTATAACGATACTCTGTAGGGACCCCGAGACCCTTGAAGGTCTCCCAGATTCCACGATGGATAAACCACAAAGTAAAGATACAAACACAAAGTAACTACCAAATCTATATAGGTATATTCCCATACATATAACTATGTCATCATTATCAGTTCAGCTCCAACATTCGAGCCCAAGCACAATCCAGTCAACATAGGAAAAATGTCAACCACATCAATGATAATGATTTTAAAGACAATACTTAGCTCACACAGGTATACTAAACACAATGTTGGGTGGAGATGATTATATGTAGCCTCTGAATCAACTTCTCTGCTGAACCCACATAGGATCCATGTACATGAAGTAGTCGTTGCCGAAACCACGTAGGATCCAAGTACAATTACCATCACTGCTAAACCCATGTAGGTTCGAAGTACAGTTGTCATCACTGTTGAACCCACGAAGGATCCAAGTATAGTTTTCCTCGCTGTCAAATCCACAAAGGATCCAAGTACAGCAATCATCGTTGTCAAACTCAAAGAGGATCCTAGCATAGTAGTCGTCACAGTCCCATTCTGGTCTAGGGTTCCCGCACATAGCATGCCCGATTCTTGGAGGTTCTTCTCCTCGAGTATAGGGGGTCGACACATCAATTGTGATGAAGTATAGAGTTGATGTATCCTGAAGTTATGTCCCTTCAAAAGGAACACAACGCGATGACGCATCAATCAGACAAACGATCTGAGATATATTGTCTTTTTTGTTCCAGGGGCCCAGTTGGAAATATGACCTTTCCAAACCCATACATTTACCAAATTTTTCCAAAACACACTTAGAGTACCTCAAAAGTATCTCCTCGTCAAAAGGATCACATTGCTGCAGACGGCGCATCGATCGGACGCGCGATCTTTAAATTATTTACGTTTCAGTGGATAACAGGCCTAGCTCGTTAAGCCCAATGGGCTTGCATGTTGGGTCACCCAGTTTTTGGCGGGCCCACCCTTGTAGGGGTGTTGGACCAGCCATAAGATTCGTGTAGACCGACATGAGGGGCGAGACCTAGAACGAAGAGGGTGTGGCCCGACCCGAAGTGGCGCGGCCCGGCCCAACGGGGCGCGACCCAGTTGGCTCGACCAATTGGCACATAAGCTCAACCCAAAGGCCGAGCCTTCTGAGGTATCCCACCGGATGACCTGGTCCGCTTAGACCTCTATGAAATCTGTCTCCTGAGGGCTACAGAAGTCTCCGCTACATGTCTCCCTGCGGTGGTTATCGTTGTGGGCGTCTACTCGGCAAGAAAGCTCTCCGTAATAAGAGCTCACTCCGGTACTCATTCTTGCATCAGAATGCTGAGGGTGATCATCGAATCCCTAATATCATGCCTGAATCCCTACTCAAATGTCCAGGCTCGGATGAATGGGTCTCGTTCCATGTCTGTGGAGTACCGTGAGAGGTCGGTAAATCTTGTCGAGTACTAGGCTACTGTCATGCTGCCCTGCTGCAGATGTAGTAACTCCTAGATGTGCACAACACTGAGGGTTGCTGGAAAAAACTCTGAGAGGAAGAGTCTCTCAAATTCCATCCAAATTAGTGATACCTCGTCATGCACCTTGAGCATTAGGCTCCACCATCTACCCGATGCTGCGTGCAGGAGACTCAAGTCAAGGATCACCATAAGGTATTTTGGGGTCCCTAAGAATATGAAGACTCTAACGATAGCCTCCATGAAAACCTCGGCTGCCTGAGGGTCCGTCTCTCCATGGAACCTGGGAGGCATCTTTTGCTAAAACTCGTGCAACGCACTGAAGCGGTATAAGGCCCCAGCCTTAAACCTTAATTAATATTGAATTAAATGAGTAATTCACATTGAGGATCTTTTCAGGTTTAGAGTTTTAGAGAATTAGGACATAACTATTACATCTCAAAAGATTACAATGTAGTCGCTTCTACTAAATTTTCATAAAATAAAAACTCTTTAAAAGAAACATGTATAGTTCCATGTTTTAGGTGGCATGACTTTCCCTTGATCCCATCCTTGACCCTATCCCACGCTATGTCCTGTGAAAAACATTTCAAAAACTTCGGATGAGCATAAGAAGCTCAGTAAGGGATACACAAAGAATGAAAACTGTTAGTTTTTCAAAACAACAAGTAAACCATGAATACTTTATCAATGTAATACTTTTCACCTTCATGAAGTAGTAAAAACTTTTCACTGAAAAAAAAGTATCATTACTTAACTTTTTGTAACCAAAGGATTACCATAAAACCCATATAAAGAACACATAACATATATAAAAGTAACTTGGGACATAAACATACTTAAGTGGAATAACCATACGGTCAACTTCCACACATATCACTTAATGGAATAGCCATACGGCAAATTTCCATACATAATTAATGTAATAGCCATACGGCCGACTTCCATACCCAATGCATTGGAGGTTATAATGTAACCACCCGTCTTGGTATTCACGGCACCACCCGTCATATAGTTTATAACGTAACCACCCGTTAAAATGTCCAAGTACCAATATAAAATCATAAAACATAAAACCAATATAAAGGAATGATAACATTTCCACATCACAATATATCATAATATAATCCATTATCAAAACCAGTTTCAAAACCATTTAAAACATTTAATAAAGAGATTTTTGAATCAAAGTGTCCCATACCACCTTGAAGCTTAAAATTTTAAACCACTAATATCCATATAAATAAATCCTTAAAAACATTTTGAAAACATGGATATTAATAAGAACAAATAATTAAAACATTTAAAACGATATTTTGGTTAAAGGGTTTTACAAAAATTAGAGGCACTTGAATACAATAATTGAGGAATAACATTTAGTCAGAACTTTATAATATCATGAGAATAAATGGATTCATGATATAATACTCCAAAGGACATTATATACACCATATAAGAGTGAATTGGTGCATAACAACAAAGAAGTCTCAATAGAAATGTCAAATGTGATGAAATCCCTTATAAAGAAGGTATCCTTAAATTAAGGATTAATCAATCTCAAAATTATGTGTTTCAAATATAAATACACCCAATATAAGTTTATATTAAGTGTAAAACAATAAAAGGTCATTCACACATATTCAAAGGATGACATATTCAATAACTACATGTCGAACCCAAAGAAATCGAAATTGGGTTAAGAAGTTCCCTTGACAGCCTAACGGCGTCACATAAAAATGATTTGATGAGAGATAAAAAGTGTATCTCATCACTTGTACATAAAATTTACATCAATAAGGATATATGAGAACATATCCCAACATAAAAATATGTAAATTAAAAGACCCAACAAAAAAATTCTTTTAAAAAAGAGGAGGGTGAAAGGTTCCCTTACCGACTTGGGTATCATTCAAAACATACACCCCATGAAAGAAGGACAATAGATCATTGATGTAAATACTCATAAACGAAATTATATTACACAAATATTAGAATAATGATCAGTGCATACACCAATCAATGGAATTTGTGGCAAATGTAGCATAAATCTCACGGGAATAAAAGTGAGATGAAAAATCCCTTACGAAAACTGGGTAGCCTAACAGCGCCACATAAAACTTCCAAAATGGATTGATGATAGAGAATAGGGTCTCTCATCACATGATCATAAAAATTATAGTAAGTTTAATATAAAAGATCATCCCAATAACAAGAAATATGAGCTTTAAAAGGAATGTCATAAAAGTGTGTACTTAAAAAGAAAGAGAGGAGTAGGATCCCTTACCTCGGGTCCGACTTGACTCGATCGTTCTTTAATCTCCTGAATAATAAACTTGAGTTAATTTCTACATCCATAAGAACCTTTTTCAAGTTCATTATTCTTTTTATATCACTTATTACCATGTCATAAACATTATGTGATAATTTAAGTTAATAATATTTGTTTTGCCGATATTTGGTTCTTAAGTCGAAAGTGGACTTCTTATAATTACATGTTGTTCGTGTGGCCAAATGTTTATTATATCAAGAATTGTATTCATCATTTAGATATCATATATGTCATATATATCCAGTAAATTCATGCATTTATAACATTACATAATCATTTAGAGGTAAGAAATGAAATGCACCGTTTATGGAGACGGTAATCCGAACGTACGCATGACCGCTACATTCATTTCTATTTCGTATTTTATAGAATGGAATCATAATGATATAAAAGTATATTATAATTCCATTATAATATCATATATAATATCATAGTTCCATCCTTTATACTTCCCACATATGGTATTTAATGAATCAAATCACTTTGAGGGGGCGGTAGTCCGCACTTCCTAAAATGAAGATATCGCGTACACCCATAATGGAAGCCATAAAGGTAAGACACAAATGAAAAATAAAGAAGCATAAGTAAAACAAAAACATATTATATATCATATATAAAAATATTGAAATCATAATGGCCACCTTTGAAGGTGTTAAATGAGTATTGAACAATCATCGTTTCGGGAGGCACAATTTCCCCATCCACGAAAACCGTATGTTCTTTAACCATTTTATGAAGTTGTGTGAGAGTGTAGCTCTAATAAATCTTATAACAACATCCTAGTATATTTACGATACTGGTGTTGTTACAAAAGAAATAAATAAAAAGAGTTTAGGGGGTTGGAGATGCAAAATTAAACAAATGAACATGAGAGAATGAATTGCCTTTAAAAGTGTAACTCCTTTTGATTTGGGCCTAAAGGCTTCCTTTGAAAGTATTATGCCCAAAGGGAATCCTCTAGGATGAGGAGAGGGATGTGGAGAGAGTAAATGGCCAGGGGTTGGCCGAGAAAAAGGCTTGAGGTGTGTGTGAAATGAGGTAGAGGTGGGGGCCTTTTATAAGAGGAGAGGAGAGGCACTTTTGGAAAGTAAGAAATATTACTTTATTTGAAAATGTGTTTCGGTTTTAAAAGGTCCCACATTGATATAAGTCATGTATAAGGTGATAAGGCTTCTAAATACACTCATACAATAAGTTTTGGACATGTGTAGTTCATATATTTTACATTATCCTTCCATTTTATTTAAATCGTCAAATAATGATGTCATCGCTGCATCATTATTATGTCATAAATAATTTAATTTATTTAATGTCTAAAAATAATAAAAAAAATACTATGATGTAGGAAATCTTTTTAGCTTTCCAATTAATATTTATAATCAAAAATATGACTTGTATAACCCCACTTAAAAATTGTTTTATTAAAACATATTATGTTTGTGTCATTTTTACTTTTACATTAAATAAAAAGTTATTTATGTCATTTCCCAACCAAAGTGGATCCATGGGGTCCCCAGGTTTGCCCATGGCTTGTCTTGGTCGTCCATGACTCACCCAATAGGTTTAGGACAAGTGTCATGGTGTTTTCACATTCTTATAATATCATTTTTACCTTAAATTACACTAATTACCACTAATCGCCATTAAAAACTTAATAAGTTACTATTCACCAAAAAAATATTTTCATCCCATTGAACCACAATTTACATACTAATGACAACCATGTATGTCGAATTTTCAAAATTCAATACACATTAGTGGTAAACTATCATTTAACTGAAAAATCAGTTTGCTTGATTACCACTTAGTGGTTTCACTATTCATCAAAAATTGGAGTTTTTCAGAAAAATAGCAAAACTTCACCCTGAGCTATATTTGATATTCCGAATTCAAAAATGAAGTCCGTTTTAAAAAATTCAAAACATATTAGTCACATTAATTAATTTAATAATTAATTTCCACTGTCAGAGCAAATAGCATGTTTTTATAAAACAATAAGTATCAAAAGATTGACACTAGTTTAAGTCTGATTTCAAAGTGAAATTAATTTCAACGACCACTATTGGATTTAATGGTAAAAATATTTTCTAATTTCACATTAAAACCAATTCAATATATAATCTAATCATATAAATAAATTAGATTAAAAATAGGTTTTGAATTAAAATACAACATTTTACACTATTCACTAAAAAAATGAACATTATCGGAAAGATACCAAAAATTTACACAAAGTAAATTTTGATGTCCCGATTCTTAAGAAGAGATTTATTTTGTCCAATAGAATTTATAAGAGGTAACAAAACTATATTTAATTATGGTTCTCCATCAAAAGGCGATAAGTGAACCTTTAGTGAAAACTAGGGCATATATGCCTAAAATTGAATTCATTCCGTATTTTAAGCCTCTATCCTTTATTGGATAAATGTAAAAACATTTAAAAACATATATAATCATATTTAAGTTATTTCTATCCATTCCCACCATTACAATAGATACATGTTAACTACCATTTAAAATAATATTATTTTGTTATTAGAGTGCAACGTAAGATTCCCAAGAAACTCGTTGTTGCGTGTTGGGTACGCCATCGAGCATAGCGTCCCCTTTAAAGCCATTTAAATATTTTATTCAAAAATATGGATAAATATGAAATGTCATATTCTTTATTTACCTGGGGTGTTACATCCTTCCCCCCTTTTGGGAATTGCGTCCTCGCAATTTTAAAATTGCGCTTGGAAACATCCTTGAAAGTCCCACATCGGAACAAAAGTCGGTAAAAAAACACTTTAAAATAAAGAAAGATAAGTACAAATGTCACTCGAGTTAACCCATAATAGGATTCCAAGTATGAAAATATGGACATTGTGGAAAAAACAAATGGCCATGTTCTAATGGAGAGTGATAGAAAACATGTTTAGGAGAAAGTTAACCATGAGAGAATCACAAACTTGTGATGGGTTAAACGATATTCGATTCCCCAGTAGGAAAAGCTAATAGACAACATTTTTGTTTTAAGTTACTTTTTATTGAGGAATTTATTCACAAGGAAACATAATCACTTATCATATTGACTTTCAACTTTTATTAGATTCCTTACACAAACTCATATTTTCTCCAAAAGACGAGTATTTAGGAAGACTTGTTCACATTAAGAGTAGTATAATCAAATTCTATAAAATAACCTAATCCAAAAAATAGAACTATATACTTCCCATGTCTTTAACCAAAACCAAAACCAAAAAGGCTAGTACAATATTAGATAATCCAGAAAAGGACAACCCTTTATAAAAATAAAATCTATTCTTAATCTCCAAAATATTTCCAACAAAACCCAAAGTTCAACGAGGACCATTCTATAATCAATTTGTCCATAAAATTCTTCATAGTAAACCAATATAAGATTGAATCCCAAATATTTGAAGGATTTAGTCTCATAGTCTTCCAATATTAATCGTAACATTTATCTCCAAACAATATCAGTTGCTCCTAAAGTCTCGTTTTGAAAAGTAATTAACCTAATCACATATCCTCCATGATAGGTTAATCATTTTCATAAATAACCCAAAATCAACATACTCTTAATTCATAAAATCACATAACTAGAATGAATCATTCAAACTAACTAGGGACTTCACATAGTCCAGTGGTAGGCGATAAATACCAGTCGCACTTTGGTTGTGGGTTCGATTCCCGCAGCTTTGTCCGACGCGACGGGATGTCACACGGTCTATGTGTTGTCCTTTTTCCAAAACTATATAATTCTTAAAACATTACCCAAAATGAGAAAAAATCTTCAAGAATAATCATAACATATTTTAACCTCAAGTTTATCTCATTCCTTTCATTTTCCATCATATCATAGAGTAACCCATAATTACCTAAAAAATAAGTATCATATAAACCCTAATGGTTACCTTAATAATTATTACCTGAATTTCCACATCGAGTTGGACATCTCGTACATGATGCATTAGAGAACTCACCAAGGTTGAAGTGGTTGATCATGACTCCTTGATATTTGGTTTAGAACAACCACGAGTTTCCACATTGAATTATCCATTTTATCTAGTATCTTAATCAGAGAACCACCACAGTTTCCTTCAAACCTGTTGTCTCTTTGGTGCCTGCTAGATCCATCCATTCACTAAAAATAGAAATGTCAGTGTGAGTATATCAACAAAACCATCATGTACTAATGAGGAAGTTAAACACTAAGATACACTTACTCATTCACTTTATCTAAAACTAGGACTCTTTATGAAATCCTAACCATTATGGTAATGTCACTTATGCTTAAAGAATACCCTAACCTCTAAAGTTATCTAAACCGACCTTTGATACCAACTATAAGGCCCCAGCCTTAAACCTTACTTAATATTGAATTAAATTAGTAATTCACATTGAGGATCTTTTTAGGTTTAGAGTTTTAGAGAATTAGGACATAACTATTACATCTCAAAAGATTACAAAGTAGTCGCTTCTACTAAATTTCCATAAAATAAAAACTCTTTAAAAGAAACATGTATAGTTCCATGTTTTAGGTAGCATGACTTTCCCTTGATCCCATCCTTGACCCTATCCCACGCTATGTCCTGTGAAAAACATTTCAAAAACTTTGGATGAGAATAAGAAGCTCAGTAAGGGATACACAAAGAAAGAAAACTGTTAGTTTTTCAAAACAACAAGTAAACCATGAATACTTTATCAATGTAATACTTTTCAACTTCACAAAGTAGTAAAAACATTTCACTGAAAAAAAGTATCATTACTTACCTTTTTGTAACCAAAGGATTACCATAAAACCCATATAAAGAACACATAACATATATAAAGGTAACTTGGGACATAAACATACTTAAGTGGAATAACCATACGGTCGACTTACACACATATAACTTAATGGAATAGCCATACGGCCAATGTCCATACATACTTAATGGAATAGCCATACGGCCGACTTCCATACCCAATGCATTGGAGGTTATAACGTAACCACCCGTCCTGGTATTCACGGCACCAACCGTCATATGGTTTATAACGTAACCACCCGTTAAAATGTCCAAGTACCAATATAAAATCATAAAACATAAAACCAATATAAAGGAATGATAACATTTCCACATCACAATATATCATAATATAATCCTTTATCAAAACCAGTTTCAAAACCATTTAAAACATTTAATAAAGAGATTTTTGAATAAAAGTGTCCCATACCACCTTAAAGATTAAAATTTTAAACCGCTAATATCCATATAAATAAATCCTTAAAAACATTTTGAAAACATGGATATTAATAAGAACAAATAATTAAAACATTTAAAACGATATTTTGGTTAAAAGGGTTTTACAAAAATTAGAGGCACTTGAATACAATAATTGAGGAATAACATTTAGTCAGAACTTTATAATATCATGAGAATAAATTGATTCATGATATAATACTCCAAAGGAAAGTATATACACCATATAAGAGTGAATTGGTGCATAACAACAAAGAAGTCTCAATAGAAATGTCAAATGTGATGAAATCCCTTATAAAGAATGTATCCTTAAATTAAGGATAAATCAATCTCAAAATTATGTGTTGCAAATATAAATACACCCAATATTAGTGTATATTAAGTGTAAAACAATAAAAGGTCATTCACACATATTCAAAGGATGACATATTCAATAACTACATGTCGAACCCAAAGAAATCGAAATTGGGTTAAGAAGTTCCCTTGACAGCCTAACGGCGTCACATCAAAATGAGTTGATGAGAGATAAAAAGTGTAACTCATCACTTGGACATAAAATTTACATCAATAAGGATATATTAGAACATATCCCAACATAAAAATATGTAAATTTAAAGACCCAACAAAAGATGTCTTTTAAAAAAGAGGAGGGTGAAAGGTTCCCTTACCGACTTGGGTATCTTTCAAAACATACACCCCATGAAAGAAGGACAATAGTTCATTGATGTAAATACTCATAAACGAAAGTATATTACACAAAGAGTATAATAATGGGCAGTACATACACCACTCAAAGGAATTTGTGGGAAATGTAGCATAAATCTCACGGGAATAAAAGTGAGATGAAAAATCCCTTATGAAACCTCGGTAGCCTAACGACGCCACATAAAACTTCCAAAATGGATTGATGAGAGAGAATAGGGTCTCTCATCACATGATAATAAAAATTACAGTAAGTTTAATATAAAAGATCATCCCAATAACAAGAAATATGAGCTTTAAAAGGAATGACATAAAAGTGTGTACTTAAAAAGAAAGAGAGGAGTAGGATCCCTTACCTCGGGTCCGACTTGACTCGATCGTTCTTTAATCTCCTGAATAATAAACTTGAGTTAATTTATACTTCCTTAAGAACCTTTTTCAAGGTCATTATTACTTTTATATCACTTATTAACATGTCATAATAATTATGTAATAATTTAAGTTAATAATATTTGTTTTGCCGATATTTGGTTCTTAAGTCGAAAGTGGACTTCTTATAATTACATGTTGTTCATGTGGCAAAATGTTTATTATATCCAGAATTGTATTAATCATTTAGATATCATATATGTCATATATATCCAGTACATGCATGCATTTATAACATTACATAATCATTTAGAGGTAAGAAATGAAATGCACCGTTCATGGAGACGGTAATCCGTACGTACGCATGAACGCTACTTTCATTTCTATTTCGTATTTTATAGAATGGATTCATAATGATATAAAGGTATATTATAATTCCAGTATAATATCATATATAATATCATAGTTCCATCCTTTATACGTCCCACATATGGTATTTAACGAATCAAATCACTTTGAGGGGGCGGAAGTCCGCACTTCCTAAAATGAAGATATCGCGTATACCCATAATGGAAGCCATAAAGGAATGACGCAAATGAAAAATAAAGAAGCATAAGTAAAACATAAACAGATTATATATCATATATAAAAATAGTGACATCATAATGGCCACCTTTGAAGGTGTTAAATGAGTATTGAACAATCATCGTTTCGGGAGGCACAATTTCGCCATCCACGGAAACCGTATGTTCATTAACCATTTGATGTAGTTGTGTGAGAGTGTAGCACTAATAAATCTTATAACAACATCCGAGTATATTTAAGATACTGGTGTTGTTACAAAATAAATAAATAAAAAGAGTTTAGGGGGTTGGAGATGCAAAATAAAACAAATGAATATGAGAGAATGAATTACCTTTAAAAGTGTAACTCCTTTTGATTTGAGCCTAAAGGCTTCCTTTGAAAGGATTCTGCCCAAAGGGAATACTCTAGGATGAGTAGAGGGATGTGGAGAGAGTAAATGGGCAGGGGTTGGCCGAGCCAAAGGCTTGAGAAGAGTGTGAAATGAGGTAGAGGTGGGGGCCTTTTATAATAGGAGAGGAGGGGCACTTTTGGAAAGTAAGAAATATTACTTTATTTGAATATGTGTGTCGGTTTTAAAAGGTCCCACATTGATATAAGTCGGGTATATGGTGATAAGGCTTCGAAAGACACTCATCCAATAAGTTTTGGACATGTGTAGTTCATAGATTTTACATTATCATTCCATTTTATTTAAATCGTCAAATAATGATGTCATCGCTGCATCATTATTATGTCATAAATAATTTAATTTATTTAATGTCTAAAAATTATAAAACAAATACTATGATGTAGGAAAGATTTTTAGCTTTCCAATGACTATTTATAATCAAAATTATTACTTGTATAACCCCACTTAAAAATTGTTTTAGTAAAACATATCATGTTTGTGTCATTTTTACTTTTACATTAAATAAAAAGTTATTTATGTCATTTCCAAACCAATGTGGATCCATGGGGTCCCCAAGTTGTCCCATGGCTTTTCTTGGTCGGCCATGACTCACACAATAGGTGTAGGGAAAGTTTCATGGTGTTTTCACATTCTTATAATATCATTTTTACCTTAAATTACACTAATTACCATTAATCGCGATTAAAAACTTAATAAGTTACTATTCACCAAAAAAAATATTTTCATCCCATTGAACCACATTTTACATACTAATGACAACCATGTGTGTCGGATTTTAAAAATTCAATACACATTAGTGGTAAACTTTCATTTAACTGAAAAATCAGTTTGCTTGATTACCACTTAGTGGTTTCACTATTCATCAAAAATTGGAGTTTTTCAGAAAAATACAAAAACTTCACCCTAAGATATATTTGATATTACGAATTCAAAAATGAAGTCTGTTTTACA
This sequence comes from Viscum album, assembly GCA_963277665.1. Taxonomy (NCBI): domain Eukaryota; kingdom Viridiplantae; phylum Streptophyta; class Magnoliopsida; order Santalales; family Viscaceae; genus Viscum; species Viscum album. The sequence continues at coordinate 1,316,877,924 of OY728152.1, read as the reverse complement.
AAATTCAAAACATATTAGTCACATTAATTAATTTAATAATTAATTCCCGCTGTCAGAGCCAATAGCGTGTTTTTATAAAACAATAAGTATGAAAAGATTGACACTAGTTTAAGTCTGATTTCAAAGTGAAATTAATTCCAACGACCACTATTGGATTTAATGGTAAAAATATTTTCTAATTTCAAATTAAAACAAATTCAAAATATAATCTAATAATATAAATATATTATATTAAAAGAGGTTTTGAATTAAAATACAACATTTTACACTATTCGTTAAAAAAATGAACATTGTCGGAAAGATACCAAAAATTTTCACAAAGTAAATTTTGATGTCCCTATTCTTAAGAAGAGTTTTATTTGGTCCAATAGAATGTATAAGAGTGAACAAAACTATATTTAATTATGGTTCGCCATCAAAAGGCGATAAGTGAACCTTTAGTGAAAACTAGGGCATATATCCATAAAATTAAATTCTTTCCGTATTTTAAACCTCTATCCTTTATTGGATAAATGTAAAAACATTTAAAAACATATATAATCATATTTTAGTTATTTCTATCCATTCCCGCCATTACAACGGCTACATGTTAACTACCATTTAAAATAATATTATTTTGTTATTAGAGTGCAACGTAAGATTCCCAAGAAACTCGTTGTTGCGTGTTGGGTACGCCATCGAGCATAGAGTCCCCTTTAAAGTCATTTAAATATTTTATTCAACAATATGGATAAATATGAAATGTCATATTCTTTATTTACCTGGGGTGTTACAAGCGGTGTTCACTCTCTACTGCTCGGGCAGGTGGCATCAGTGGCTAAGCGGGTAGTGGTATCACTGGTGCCTCCACTATAATGGGGCCCTGCACCAAGGCCTCATCACTCAGTGGGCTTCCATCTCACACGTGGCTTAGAACCCTAGCATGCTACCTTCGAGGGGATATTCTAAATAGAATCAGGTTTGCCACGGTCAAACAGTATACCTGGTGAGCTGACACAAAGTAATAAAAAAGAAAACTTTTGAAACACACATGCAATCAGTGTTTTCGAGCACTGAGTTGTAAATCAAAAGTCAGAGTCCTGTTGTATGGATATGTGGGCCGCCTCACCAACATTAGACTCTCAGGACTGAAAACCACACTCATTACTCTTAATACTATTTCTTCAAAGAGAAGAAATTATCAGAGCCATGAGTTATGCGGTAGAATCATCTCCTCTAATACCAATTTGTCACAAACCATCCTTGGGGCCTGTGCCGTGACTACCCCAAGCCCGCATTCTATAGGCCAGGGGCTGGAGACTATCACCAAAGGCGAAAATCCCAGTAAAAAGGGAAGGGATTTCCTTTATAAAAGTAAACAAATAGAACAGAGTACCCAAGCGATGTAAGCACTATGTAAAACTGAGTAGAAAAGTGAGTGATGGAAAGTAAATGGTCCAGTATATAAACGCAACTGAAAGTACAATACAACTTAGAAATAAAGTACATCAGTTGTAAAGTAAAAAGGAAACCACCAAGTCGTCCTCTAGGAGTCCCACATTAAGGGTGGGTACATATTGTCGCGTCGGTACCTCAGTTCCATCCATTCGATCCGTGTACGTCCTGCCTAGTGGGCCACCTCCGGATATTGTCCAGCTCCACAAGAATCAACCATGATCAGTGTTTTCCATCCTCTGCAACCAACCCAACGTAGTGCGTGCATTGCCCGTGCAGGGGTGAGTATAACGATACTCATTAAGGACCCCAAGACCCCAAAAGGTCTCCCAGAGTCCACGAAGGATAAACCACAATGGAAATATGGAAACAAGAAGTATCAACCAACTCTACATAGGTATATTCCCATACATATACCTAAGTCATCAATCTTAGTTTTTCTCAAACTACCGAGCCCAAGCACAATTCGTTCGACACATGAAAGAATTCAATCACATCAATGATAATTAATTGAATGAAAAGACTCAGCTCACATAGGTATACTACAAATGAAGTGGGGTGGAGATGATTATATGTATCCTCTGAATCAACTCCTCTGTTGAACCCATGTAGGATCCAAAAACAAATTTCGTCGCTGCCGAACCCACGTAGGATCCAAGTATAGTAACATTCACTGCCGAACCCAGGTAGGATCCAAGTATTGTCGTAATCGCTACCAAACCCACGTAGGATCCATGTACAGTCTTCCTCGATGCCTAACCCACATAGGATCCAAGTATAGTCATCATCATCGTTGAACCCACAGAGAATCCCATCACAGAAGTCCACACAATCGCAGCTAGCACTTGGGTTCCCACAAATGGTTTTCTCGATTCCGGGAGGGTTCACTCCTCACGTAAAGAGGTTTAATACATCAAATATCACAAATTCTAGGGTTGATGTATCCTGAAGTTCTGCCTCATCAAAAGTAACACAACGTGATAGGCGGCGTGTCATTCGGACTCTTGATCTATGAGATATTTGCATTTTGGTTCGAGGAGCCTAGTTAGAAATATGCTCGTTCCAAACCCGACCATTTACAATGGTTTTCTAGAACTTACATATAGTATCACAAAATGACCATCTTGTCGATTGTATCCCAGGGTCCTAGACGGTGCGTCGATCGGACATGCATCCTTTAAGTAATTCATGTTTAAGTGAATAACGGGCTTGACCCGTTAAGCCTAGTGGGATGGTTGGTCGGGTCACTCAGTTTTGGCAGGTCCAACCCGGTAGGGGTGTCAGACCTACCCAATGATTCGTGCAACCCTGTATGAGGGGCACTGTTGGGGAGGGTGCGGCCTGGTGGGGCTCGGTCCAGCCCGACGCGGCCCGGCTATGCGTGACCCGGCTGGTCGTGGCCCGGCTGGCTCGGCCAACTGGCCGAGCGGCTCGCCTCAATGGCCGAGTCGTCCAACGGCAGCAGGGGGCTAGTTGTCTGACCGGCGGCGCCAAGTGGCGTCTAGAATGAAAACGACAATATCTCTTAGATTTTGTATCTGATTGATGCGCCTTCATTCGCGTTGAGTTTCTTTTTACGAGACAGAACATTGGGATACATAAAATCTGGACTTCGTGATAGTTGACGTATCAATCCTCTTTACGTGAGGAGCGGACCCACCCGGAATCGACCACATTGTGTGTCAGGAACCCTAGAGCTGGTTGCGACTGTGACAACTACTGTGTAGGGATCCTCCGTGGGGTTGACAATGATGATGACTGTGCATGTGTCCTACGTGGGTTTGGTAACGAGGATGACTGTACTCGGATCCTATGTGGGTTCGACAGCGATGATGATTGTACTTGGATCCTACATGGGTTCGAAAATGATGGTTATTTTACTTGGATTCTACGTTTCTTTGGCAGTGACGACTTCTATACTTTGATCCTATGTGGGTTCGGAAGAGGAGTTGATTCAGCGGTTACATCTAATCATCTCCACCCCACTTCGTGAGTAGTATCACTGTGTAAGCTGAGTCTTTCCTTTCACATCATTATCATTGATGTGATTGACTTCTTTCCTGTGTAGACCAGATTGTGATAGGGCTCGGATATTGGAGCCGAACTAATATTGATGACTTAGATATATGTATGGGCATATACCTAAGTAGATTTGGTTGATACTTTGTTTTTGGTTCATTCCTTTCTGTTTTATCCTTCATGGATTCATGGAGATCATCGGTGTTCTCGGGGTCCCTAATGAGTATCGTTATACGCACCCCTACAGGAGCAATGCCCGAATTACATTGTGTTGGTTGCAGAAGATGGACATCAATAAATGTGGTTGAGGATTGTGGATATGGACGGTATCCGGAGGTGGAACACTTGGAGGGATGGTTAGGGAGAGGACGGACAGACACGAGGTAACGACAAGACTATCTATACCCACCCTTCAGGTGGGATTCCTAAAGGATGACTCAGTGGTTGCTGCTTTACATTACAACTGTTGCACTTTTTTCTCAGTTGTATTGTACATTCAGTTAGGTTTGCATACTGGCCCAATTACTTCCCATCACTAAATTTTTTACTCAATTTTACATAGTGCATACTTAACATTCATACTTTGTTTTATTTTTTTACTTTTATAATGGCAATGCCTTCCCTTTTTACCAGGACTAATGCCTTTTGTGGAAGTCTCCAGCCCCTGGCCAATGGAAGTTGGGCTTGGGGTAGTCACGGCATGGGCCCTGAGGATGGGTAGTGACAAATTTTTATCAGAGGAGTCGGTTATATGGCATAACTCCGGACACTGAAAATTTCTTTTATGTGAAGCCATTGTGTTAAGAGTATTGACTGCGGTTTTTAGTCCAAGGAGTCCTGTGTTGGTGCGGCGGCCGACGTATCCATACACTAGGACCCATACTTCTAATTTCCGACTCACTGTTCTAAAACACTGATTGCATGGGTGATTCAAAAAAAAAATTGGATTTCTTTGTGTCATCTCACCAGGTGTACTATTTGATCATGGTGCAGTTTTTTATTTTCAGAATGTCCCCACAAAGGTTGCCAGCTAGGGTTCTGAGCTACGTGTGAGATGACAACACACCAAGCGATGAGGCCTCGGTGCATGGCCCCATTACGGCTGAGGAACCAGCGATACCACTACCTGCTGAACCACTGATGCCACTAGCCCTAGTAGTAGAGAGTTCACGCCGCAGGATTATGGTGCACAAGTTTCAGTAAAAGAGGCCTCGTAGGATCCGCAGAGAGACGGAACCTCAACCAACCGAGGATTGGCTGGAGGCTATCGTCAAATTCTTCAGATTGGTAGGGACACTAGAGGACATTATGGTGATACTTTCTGCGAGTCTCATGCATGTATCAGAAGGTATATGGTGGAGCCTAATGCTCTAGGTGCACGGCGAGGCATCACTACATTGGACAGACATCGAGATGCTCCCCTACTCTGAGATTGTTCCAGCTAACCTCTGTGCGGTGTTCATCTAGGAGTTACTACATCTGTGGCAGGGAAACATGACAGTAGCCCAGTACTCGGCGAGATTTACTGACTTCTCACGCTACTCCACTGACATGGCAAGAGACCCATTATTCTAGGGAAAGACCATTGAGCAGGGACTGAGGCATGAGATCAGGGCTTTGATGATCTCTCTCAGCATTCTGATGCATGAAGGAGTACTGGAGAGAATCCTTTTTGTGGAGAGATTTTTTTGGTGAACTGACGCCTATAGCGAGACCCACCCCATGACGAAACCTAGAGGAGCCTTCTATAGTTTACAGTAGATAGATGTCGTAGGGGTTCAAGAGGACTAGGAAATCAGGTGGGCGAGATCAGGATACTAGTTCGGATGTGCGGGGCACATGATGCAGATCCATCCATTAGAGGGGAAGGCAGTGCTATGAATGCGGTGGGCAGGGCCACGTGGCTTGTGACTGCCCGACTCACCATGTAGACGAGTATCAGACAGTGGAGAGACCTCCTGGGAAGAGGCAGAGGTTTGAGCATGGTGGTCCGCAAGGAGCAGGCGGACGAGGCAAAGGAGCTGGCCGAGCAGTGGGTGGTGGACGAAGCATGGATGCACTACATCCACCACCACTATGAGGACCAATCTGACTGCATGGAGCTTGTAGACAGGGGCAGGCTCAACTCCAGGAAGTCGAGGCCTGCAACCATGGTGAACCTAAGATTATTTGTGGTACTATCTATGTCTACTCCACCGTTACTGCAGTTCTTATAGACACATGAGAAAGTCATTATTTTATTTTTGTTTCCATTGTTCGGAACTCGAAGATTCTGATAGAGCCGTTGGCTCGATTCTTATGACTAGAGACTCTTATGGGAGAAGAATCGACAATTACGCACTGGTTCAGGGAGAGTGAGCTTACTCTAGGATGTGAGTCCTTCGGCTGGGATCTTCATGTAGTGGTGTCGAGGCCTTACGACCTCATCTTGGGTGTGGACTGGTTGTCTACAGTCCATGCTCATATTGACTACATTAGGCACAAAGTGCAGTGTGTCTGTACTGATGGGAGCAGGATCACCTTCACCAGTGAGAAGAGAGCCTTTGCAGTGCAGGATAGATTTACTCAGAGGAGAGGGCATCCGTTCACACATTAGTTGGCTAGTCTTATCCTAGGACTGGATGATGAGCGGAGTCCGAGTTTTCCTATTGTGGTGGATGAGTATACAGACGTTTTTCCTGACAACGTTCTAGGACTACCTCCTCATAGAGCGGAATATTTCTACAATGACCTGTACCACCAGACATCACCGATATCTACTCCAACATATTGGATGCACCTGCCATGCTTCGTCAGCTGCAGGTACAGCTGGTGGACTTGCAGAGAAAGAGATTCATCCGACCCAGTGTTTCACCTTGGGATTCTCCAATTTTATTCAACAAGAAGGTGGATGGGAGAATATGACTGTGTGTCGACTAACATCGCTTGAATATGGTGACCATGAAGAACCAGTATCCACTCCCAAGTATTGATGAACTCTTTGATCATCTCAATGGAGAACGATGGTTCTTAATGATAGACCTCAGGTCAGGCTAACATCATCACAGAGTTCTAGATGAGGATGTGCAGAAGATAGCCTTCAGGTGTCGGTATGGCCACTACGAGTTCTTGGTTATGTCGTTAGGCATAAAAAACGCACCAGTAGTGTTCATGAGCCTCATGAACATGATCTTCCAGCCTTACCTCAATCGTTTTATCGTATTCATAATCAACGACATACTGATTTACTCGAATACTGAGGAGGAGCACGACTTCAACTTGCGGGTTGTACTGGACACACTGCGAGGGAACCAACATTATGGTAAGCTCTCGAAGTTCTAGTTATGGAATCGAGTGTTTCACTTCATGGGGAACGTCATCTCAGAGGTGGGAGTTTCGGTGGATCCTGCGAAGATTGAGGCAGTACTTTCATGGTATCCACCCAGGAGCATGACAGATGTGCGGAGTTTCCAAGGTCTAGCTGGGTACTATCGATGATTTGTGCCATAATTCTCTAGAGTTTCAGCGCCACATTCATCTTTGAAACAGAATGGGAAACCCTTCATGTGGTCAGATAGATGACAGCAGATCATCCAGGAGCTGAGACAGAGATTGACCAGTGTGCCCATCATGAGGCTACTAGAGGATGGTGTTGGGTACGTGGTTTACTGCGACACATCAGGGACCGGACATGGGTGTGTCCTGATGCAGGAGTGGGTTTTGTTCACATATGGTTCACTGTAGATGAGTAAACATGAGTATAACTACGATACCCATGACCTGGAGTTAGAAGCAGTGGTCTTCACCTAGAATATGTGGTAGCACTATTTGATGTGCGAGTGCATGACAGTCTATTCTGACCACCAGAGTCTCATGTACATTTTCTCGCAGAAGGACCTGAACCTAATAAATTGGCGATGGATCGAGTTCCCTCAGGACTATCAATTTGAGATATTCTATACTCATGGGAAGGGGAACATAATAGCTGATGCTCTCAGCAGGAGATCAGACGTTCATCTACTTGGAGAGGTGATGGAGCTGTTAGCCGTTTTTCAGATATCATTCATGGACAGAGATGGGATAGATTTTCTACATTCCCTCACAGTTACTCCTCCACTACTTCAGTGGGTCAGAGAGGTACAACAATGGGATGTTTACTGTGAGATGCGATGTGCTCATATTTCTACAAGGAAGGCGCCTGATGGTTTTTCTGAATGAGGAGAACACGTCAACCTCTTTAGGGCACATAACATTGTAGTAGTTCTACTATAGGAGGTTGTTCTGAAGGAGTTTCACATGTCCCCTCTAGTGGCTCATCCTGGAGTGGTGAAGACGTACCCGGACCTCAGACGATAGCACTGGTGGCCATGTTTGAAGGAGGTTGTAGAAGATTTCGTTTCACGATGCCTCACTTTCCAGCAAGTGATGGAAGAGCACCAGGTACCAGCTGGCTTGGTACAACCCTTAGAGGTTCCGGAGTTGAAATGGGATAGGATATCCATGGATTTCATGACGAGGATTCCATGTACTTCCAGAGGACACGACTCCTTCTGGGTGACCGTAGACAGACTCACCATGTCGGCCCACTTCCTTCCAATCAGAGAGCACAACTTAATAGATATCTTGGGACACCAATACGTTCATGAGATCATATGGATTCATGGTGTTCCATCATCTATTGTCTCCGATTGAGACACATGATTTACTTCTCGGGTTTGGAAGGGGTTTTTTGAGGCATTTGGGATGTAGCTACGCCAAAGCACTGCCTTTCAACCTCAGACAAATGGCCAGATGAAGAAGACCATTCAGACTCTTGAGGACATGCTATGTGCATGTGTCCTTGACTTTGGTCACAATGGGGAGGATCACCTGCACCTTTGTGGAGTTTTCTAACAACAACAGCTTCAACTCCACCATCGAGATGACACCATACGAGGCACTGTACGACCGACATTGCAGATCACCTCTATGCTAGACTGACCCTGGGGAGTCACAACATGTAGGACCAGAGATGGTTCAGGATATGAAAATGAAGGTACAGATCATCCAGGAGCAGATAGAAGTCCTATGCTGATAGGATATGGAGACCACTATAGTTCGAGGATGGTGACCATGTTTTCTTAAGGGTCTCACCTCGATGTGGATTAAAGATATTTGACTGGGGGGAATGATACCTCCACACTTCATCGGGCCTTTCTAGATCCTCAATATATTAGGCAAGGTGACATACTACTTGTCCCTTCTGCATCAGTTACACCGGGTTCATGACGTCTTCCACATCTCAGCTGAGGAGATACGTGCACGAACCGACCCACATCATTGATCATGGGGGCGTGGACATCGAAGAAGGGGCTAATTTCATGGAGGTCTGGATGGAGATAGAGGATCGAAAGGAGAGGGTACTATGTGGTTGGTCGATTCCTCTTCTGCGCATTCGTTTGCATCACAAGAACCTCCAAGAGAGCACATGGGAGCGGGAGGCTCATATGCATGCTCAGTACCCTCATTTGTTTCCCTAGTTTATGTTGTAGCTTTATGGGGACGGAAATCACTGAGGTGGTAGTAATTTAAAGTCCCATAAATTTCAGGTAAATTTTTTGTTAATTACATTGGAATTCTACGAGTCTATGCCTTCTGGCGGCACTTGATTCTAAGGCCCGGTGTGCCTGGATTCAATTTTCAAAGTTTATCTCGGGTAGGTTTAGTAAACGAACGAGTGAGTTTTTCTATATTTTGAACTGGTGCTCAGAATTGATATCGGAGGGCACTGATGAGCATGCGGCACTGGTAATTTCTTAAGGTTACCTTTACCACAATTGTATTTTATGCATGTTGAGAATTATTATTTGGGGAATTAAATTAAAATAAATAAAATTGGTGTAGCAAAATTTTATTTTTTAAAGGATGGTGGTTATATCCTCCCAAATGGATTTAGAGGTGGGGACCCCAACAACATATCCTACCATGAGAGGATATTGGTTGGGTGGGGCCCACACGTGACCTAAACCCGTGAACATCCCATAACTCCCATAAACCCAATTAAACTCCCTTGTATTATGTTGACAACTCTCCCATTAATTCATGCCAATGCCTTAATTAATAAAATGATTCCTCAAATTTATTAATTAGGTGTTTTAATATATGAATTTTAAATGGATTGTGTTAATAAAATAATAGGAGTAGCTTATTATTTTATTATGGGGGGGATTTCATTGTGTAAAGGGTGAGAGCTCTTGAGAGAGTAGTTTTCTTCTTTAACGAAGAACGGTTTTCTTCTCCAACGAAGAATGCTCCTCAGCAATCCAATTCTATTCTTCCTCCACATCATGGAATGAGACACTGCCGCGAGGAACTCTCCAATGATGAATAACTTTATATTCTTTTCTTCATGATAAGAGGGGAAAAACCACTTCTACAGGTACACTCTGATGACAAAAAAATCGACATTGTCATCCTCGACACTCGGCTACTGCGAATAATTTTTGATGTAGGGGTTTTTCGTAATTTATTTTAAATAAATTACTCATCCGTTATTGTTTCATTCAAGTGAACATATTTGGCTGATTATTACCATCTAACGGAGAGGGTGTGGGCAGAACAAATATTTCATGATGAAGCTCTGTCATTCCTTGTCTTGTTTGGAATTGGGAATCGGCGATGATCTAAGGCGGCGGATGCATGCCAGCGATATGAGGAGGAACCACGGACCACAAACACGAGCTACTCGACCAACGAATAAGACCAGGCCAAGGGAAGGAACCGCGACGCCCCACGGCGCCATGCTGTAGGAACCACAACCTACATAGGGTGGGAAGCATCGGCAGAAGAATAGGTCAGCCCATCAGCCGGCCGAGCGGAGGGGAGCTGTGGAAATAGGAGGGCGTCGTGCAGGAGAACTGATTTTCCTATTGGCTGGCTGGGCATAACAAAGTCACGGTTGCATGAGGGTGCCGCGCTGGAGAACCTACGGCCCGCCTGAGAGGGTTGCTTGTTCCAGAAGGTCATCCAGCCATGCCGGCCGGTTAGGGAGGGTGGAGCTTCCTGGCTCCTCTGGTTCGGACATCCAGGGGGTCGTGCCCCACCACCCTCGGATAGTTAGGCCTTCGGGCTGAGCCGCCCGGCCAGCTTGCGGAGATAGTCATGCCGCGCCCAGCCGGTTCTTGCCCAGCCGGGCCGCGCCGGGACTGGCCAAGCCGTGCTGGGCCACGCCCCTCAGGCCAGGCCGTGGAAATCTTCAGGCCGGTCTGACACCCCAACCGGGTCAGACCCACCAAAATAGAGAGACCCGTCCTGCCAGCCCACTGGGCTTAACTGGTCGGTCCCATTATTCACTTATACGTAATAACATAATGACCGCATGCATGATCGGTGCACCATTAATGGAACTAGGATCCTTTAGACGAGGCAGTCCTTTCGCGATACTCTAAGTGATATTTGAAAAAATTTGGTAAATTGAAGGGTTTGGAAAGAGATGATTTATAACCGGGCCCTTGGAATGAAAATGCCAATATCTCTTAGACCAGGCATCCGATTGACGTACTGTGAGTCGTGTTGAGTTCCTTTTAAAGAGACACATCTTCGGGATACATCATCTCTGGACTTCGTGACAATTGATGTATCGATCTCCTTTACTCGAGGAGTGGACCTTCCTGGAATCGAGCAGGCTATGTGTGGGATCCCTATAGATGGCTGCGACTGCGACGACTACTGTGCTGGGATCCTCCATGGGTTCGACAATGATGACGACTATACTTGGATCCGACGTGGGTTCGGCAGCGAGGACAACTGTACTTGGATCCTCCATGGGTATTGTTGTGATGACGACAGTACATGGAACCTACGTGGGTTTGGCATCAAAGGTTACTATAAATGGATCCTCTGTGGGTTCGGTCGCAACAACTTCTGTACTTGGATCCTACGTGGGTTAGGAAGAGGAATTGATTCAGAGGATACACCTAATCATATCCACCCCACTTCTTGAGTAGTATAACTATGTGAGCTGAGTCATGTCTTTCAAATCATTATCATTGATGTGATTGACTTCTATCTTTTGTGGATCAGATTGTTCTTGGGCTCGGATGTTGGAGCTGAACTGAGATTGATGAATTACGTATATGTATGGGCATATACCTAAGTAGAGTTGGTTGATACTTCATGTTTTTATCTTTCCATTTTGGTTTATCCATCATGGATTCGGGGAGTCCATCGAAGGTCTCAGGGTCTCTATAGAGTATTGTTATACTCACCTCTGCATGAGAAATTCCCGTACTACGTTGTGTAGGTTGTAGACGGTGGACAACACTGATTGTGGATGAGGCTTGTGGAGATGAATGGTATCTGGAGGTGGACCACCTGGAAGGACATAAAAAGAGTGGATGGAAGGACCTATGGTACTGACGAGACTATCTATTCCTACCCTTTAGGTGGGATTCTCGGAGGATGACTCGATGGTTATAGCATTACTTTACAGCTGTTGTACGTTCTTTCTCAGTTGTACTGTACTTTCAGATGAGATTGTATACTTGCCCATTTACATTCCATCTCTTACTTTTATACTCAGTTTTACATAGTTATTACTTCACTTGTGTACTTTGTTTTGTTTGTTTACTTTTATAAAGACAATGCCTTCCCTTTTTACTGGGTTTAACGCCTTTAGTTCTAGTCACCAGCCCCTGGCCTATGGAAGGCGTGCTTGTGGTAGTCACAGCACGGGCCCCTAGGATGGGTTGTGACATCAAATCTATTTAGTTAAGAATGAAATTAAATTCAATAGAAGATCTCTACTGGGTCCACTCTCCCATATGAGACCATGGTAATAATAGAAATGGTGGTGTATCACTTGACTAGAAAACCTTTGTTGATTTTCATCCTCAATGTAGTCAGTTTTTCGAAACAAAATATGTATCTTTTGTAAAAATCTCATATTCTGTATTCGAATGATTTTGACATAAAATTATATATTTGTGTGGACTAAACGGCTATTTTATGTTGTGTTTTTTCTTGTGAAGTGTTTTTGTAGTATGTATACAGGATTTTCCATAGATCTATAGTAACATGTTTCTAATTCCCATTAAACATGGGTGATATTTTTTTATTAGGTAGTAGCGGAACCAAATATTTTGGAGGCCAAACATGATTTCGATATATTTAATGGGATATATGGAAATATATTAGAGTTAATAAACATACTTGTTTCAATTTTTGAACATCAATTATTTTTTTAACTAAATCAGATTTAATACATTTCTGGAGTCACGTTTGGTAATTTTCCCACATTTGTAGGTGATTTTGTGTAATGATAATATATTTTGCATCATTTTGGGAAATGTTTTTGGATTTACTATGATAATATGACACTTATGATTTAGTATAATCTAGACTATATAATTATCATAATTTTTAGTCCAAGCCATATGAAATTATACTTAATCCGTGTAGATAAACATTGAATCACATAGAGTAGGCTATGACAGGGTTCAATATATTTACATAGTCTGCAAAAAATTATTTGGAAACATTTTTACAAACACTAATTAAATATATATTTTTTTACTAAAAACCCATATATATTTTAAAATAGAATGTTTTTGCGAATTATTTTCTGGCTAAGGATACTTTTTGGGGGATATTTTATAGGTTTATTGGATCATGGTGATCATTTTTATGGTATAGTTGGAATTGGATATATTTTTCAAGGTCGTGTGACCATTATTTGACATTACACAATATTTTCATATATATAAATTTTTATTCTTGAGTATAAATGTATATTGAGTTTATAGAAGAAATATACAGTGTTCATTTCTTGATATTATTTGGGATTTTATTAAAATATATGTGATATTAGAAAAATCCTCTTTATCTTCATTGATCAATGGTAATTCCTTGGGAATTGGTATCATATGTAACTAATCATTCTATTATTAATCTAAAAATTATAATTTTATGTTTTGAATTTGATCATTTATAGATTTCGATTCATCCATGACACCATACTTACATGTTTCTTTATTTTATATGGACACCTTATGATTGTTGGAGAAAAAAAATAAATTTTGGAGGATTTTGGTTTGGATTTTATTTTACATATATTTTTTTCTTAGCACTTTTTCATGGATTCTAAAATATTTAAAATAATTGATTTATTTTCATAAAATGAAATAGTTGTGATATATTTTAAGAAATAAATAGAATTTATTGATGAATTTTATAGTTTTATTAATTTGTATGAAAATGGATTCATGACATCGAGGTTTTAAACCATTTTTTACCTCTCTGTAGTGCGATATGGGAATCAAAATCATGCCAAATAATTATTGATTCTAGTTATGAATAGAAAAATACTCAAGAATAGATCATGATAGAATTAGTAACCCTATATCCATTATATAACATAAGAGATAACATGATATGGACTTTTAAATACCATTAACACCATGAATGTTATGATAAAGTGACATAATAAATTATTATAATAAATACAATAATCAAATTATGAATATTTCATTTGTATCAATTGAAAAACATAGATATGATAAATTCAAATATTATTGCATCTAACACTTCTAATAGTGTATTATCATATTCTATAACAAATATAAATATCTCAATAACTTATTTTATATAAAAATTCATAGTTATGAACATTATTTTTCTTTATTAATGTAAATAATTATATAATAATATGATTTCATTTAATAATTTTTCACAAATAATGTTGTTAAAAATGATTTATTCACACATGAAACAAATATATCATGTCAAGCCACCATCATTCATACTACCTCCATCTTTACCATATTATAAAATAAATTTAAATTATATATTTTAAATGATTTATGCTTTATAATGAAAATTTATTTTAAAATATTGGCAAGTTATTAGAGAACCAGACCCATAATGGGCCCACATAGGGTAATTAAATGATTGAAATTGCTTAATATATGAATATCCTTTTTTTAAATTTAAAACAATATTCATAAAATATATTACAAATTAATCTGAAATATTTTAATCATTATTTATTTATATTTATCCAACTACATCATAAATAAAAAGGATTCATTTATATTTATATATTCAATGGTCCACTCAATCACATAATATTGATTAATTTTCTAATAGTTAATTATGAACATAGAAATAAATTACTATTTCACAATATGTTATAATTTTATAAATATTATATTTATTAATTATATTTCACTTGAAAACACCAATACTATGAAATTTTGAAAAATGTAATTCATTTTACAGTGGAGGTTATAATCTCCACATACATAAAAAGCACATTCCAATTATTTATGGAAGTGGGATGGTTGATAATGGATATTTCATTATAAATAAATTTGTTGATAATACAAAAAATATTCATGTACTTATTATTCATTAAATAAAAATTATTTTTATGACAAATATCAGGAAAAAAACAAGATGTAATGATTTTTCAATGAAAATGAGGATATATAAACCCGGTATTAACATACATTTATTTTACTTCATTTTTATAGAATACTATAAACAATACTCAATTAGACTCACACTGACCATATTTGTTAATTGCATTTAGAAAATTTAATACATAATCACATGTATTTGAGAGTGAAATTATCCCAAACTAGGTTATCCTAGACTATTAATCATCATTAAAAAATAGTAAATAAAATATATATTTATAAAATTTGTAATGAATCATAAACATTGGTGAGTTCAGACTCACAATAAGGTTAATTAGTGGAGATTTGTAAGCATAAGCACGAGATTAAGAGTACTAGAACATGATAATATCATAAGAATGTGAGAAAATATATATCAATGATCATAATAATAAATCATTGAGTATATGTTATTATTTAAAAATTAATTTATCATCAAAAAATAAATATAATAATCCATGAAATCATAACACATGTGTATGAATTTGAATTATGGAATACACATAATCATGTAATGTGATTCCCAAAAAGAATAATGGCAATGATAGAATATATCATGGTCGTTCATTGGTTCTACACCTACTGGGTGGGGTAGACCACCATCCACAGTCATAGACCTCTCCTTGTTAGGGACTGGTTTCCTCCATATTCCAATAGTGTATCTAGATTCTCTATCTTCCCATAGTGGATCAGGATTCCCCAATTTCCCATTTCAGATTGGGTTTCCCCATATTCTAATAGTGGAATAGGTTTACCCATTATCCCATGGGTTATTAGGTTTCCCAATATTCTAAATGTGGATTGAGTTTCAAAATATTAACGTAGTATATCATGTTTCCCAATCATTCCATATTTGATATGCTTTCCCACTCCTCCAATAGTGGATCTGGTTTCACCATCTATGACGCCAATTCAAGCCTTTCAAATGTTTTCCCATCCTTAAATCAAGAGATATAAATATATAACACCGTCATTGGAGAGATAATGAAGTCTCGACCATATCATAATGAAATCATACAAACATGTGATAGTGCATAATTAAAAATTTATTAATAAATACACATAAAAAGAGATAGGATTCATAATCATCATATAATTACCCATGAAATTAAATGGGTATAATAAACACATATTCATATAATAAATTATTCATTAAGATAAGACTCATAATCATTTGAACATTATATAACGAATGAAAAGATATAAAATTGATGATTATATATGTCATGGATGTGAAACATGAGTAAAAAACGTTCCATCAAAACATATTCAATTCAATATACATTATAAATTGTATTCTATGATAATATCCCTAATAAATAATGAAATATTAAAAATTAACGCATATTATAAGGATAGGGATATTGAATGGTCAAATTCTACATTTATAATGAAAGATACAATTTCTTTAAAAATATTTTTTAGAAAAAAAAATTGATAGCATTATTATTATAATGAATTATTTGGAATTATATTTTAATTCTTCATAAAGAAAATATCAATTTTTATATGAAATTTTATTTTTAAAACTATATTCATTTCTATATAATTTTTATTTTTAAATATATTTTAAAATATACAATGTATTCATTAAAATATTTGAAAAACCTTTTCTTTTAAAATACACTGAATACACATAGTGATTTCAAGAGAACATTTTATACTGAAATATAATAATTTTTTTTATAATATATAACAATTAAAATTATTTGAACAAAATTTTATATAAAATAACATATTAAAATGATATATATATATTCAATAAATGAAAAAAATTTATTTAAAAAATTAATTTTTATAACGTATTGATGAAGCATTGAAAAAAATGTGAAACAAGTTATAATTATTTTTTTATGAAAAAATTTTTATATCAAAAAAATACGTTCAATATTTTTGCACAATTTTTGGAATACAATTTCTTTAAAAATATATTTGAAAAATATAATGAAATCATCATTTAAATGACATTCATGATATTGTGTTGGTATGTAAAATCCAAAAATTCAAATTTCATTATTATTTTTTGGAAAAGATCCTTGATCCAAAAATGATAAGAATGTTACATTTAAAACAATTTTTAAAATATGTAAAACAAGTTTAAAATTATTAATAAGAAATCATAGGGTTTTGAAACTGGTATTGGAAACATTTTTTGTAAACATATTTTGTAAAGAGAAAATATTTTCTACCATAATGAGACATAATGAAGGAATTCTATATTAAAAATTTGTTAAAAATATTCATTACATAAGAGGATGAAAATTATAGTAAAACATGAATGAAATCTTTAATATTTAGAAAGGATAAAAATCCATCTATTCTCTTATGATATGGGCTATATTATTTAATAAATGGAAGAATAATAATGTAAAATCCCAATAAATAATGATATTTTATCAATTAACTCTTCCACTATGGTAAATTTGAATGATACACCCAATGTAAGAAAATTAAATTAAATGGATCTAAAAATATCATGGAATTTAATTTTTTTTACAAACATAACAAGTCAAAATTTATTTAAAATTACCTATAATAGAGAATAGGTTATTAACATATCATGTTTCTCAAAGAAAGAAATTTGAGACAAAACTCCCTTACAAATTTGGTATCTTCTGAAACAGAAACACAATGAAATAAATAAAATCATACAAAAATGTAAATAATAGTTAGTTTAAGTAAAATAATCATGTAAAACATAAATTGGTAGTAAACAAAAAAATAAAAGATATATATTGTTAACATGGCTTTTGAATCATTGAAAATTAAAAAATGAGTATTATTAATTTAAAAATAAAGATGTCATTTTAAATAAATCCACATATTAAATTTATATGAAATTATTTTAAATTTTTTGTAATAACTCAATATTAATGTAACATTTTAGGAAATAACAACCTTTTTCTTTTGTGTGTTGATTTTATTTATTGTTGGACGTCATAGTCATATAATAATCTATTGGACGACTAAAATTTAAAAAATAGAAAATATATATTGTTTATATTTATTTATATTAAATTTTAAATTTTTGAAAAAATAAAAAAGTACTATTCAAAGAGAGAGTAGGCCGAGCGTAAACATGAAATATATTTCTATTTTACTTTTGTAATGAAAGAAATAAATTATATTGAAAATATGTGTATAAATATATAATATAAATAACTTATAATTACTATGTCATATATATCATATATTTTCCCTAGACTGATTCATAACACATTTCATGTAATGTCTAAAGGAATTATATCATACTTAGAAGGTGGAAGTACACACTACAAAAAAAATTATCGTATTTAAAAAAAAATGAATTTATGAAGGAAAATTTTATATAATAATAATTTGAGAATAAATATATAATATATATATATTATATATCATAAAAAAATAGTGTTTACATCATAATTACCAACCATGATATAAGGTATATGAAAATTAAACACCAACGTTTCAGGAGGTTGTAATCCACCGTACACAAGCACTGTAAGTTCAATATACTTTTAATAAAATTAGGTATAAGTGAATGTCAATATATTATAATTAAAAAATATTAATAAACTTAGGATACTGATGGTATAATAGTTTCATGTAATACATATAACTAAGTTAGTTTATAATTAAATGAAACCAATGTATCATTGAATAAGGTCATATATTTTTCAGGTAACTGATTTTTGTTTTCACCCAATGACATCCATTGAACACTTTATTCCCAAAGTGAGTTGTCTAGGATGAAGGGATGAATTGTTGTATATTATTTGAGAAGTTAATTTCTGAGGAATATTGAATCAACAAAGTTATTAACATGGGGGGATGAGTGCCTTTTTATTGTTGAGGGGAGTGGCATTCTTGTTAATTATTTAAAAGAAAATTCCACATATATTTTCATTATATAAGCTGGTCCAATAATGAAAAATATTATATGAATATTATAACATGGTCTAAATATTTCCATTTGGTTTATTTTGGAGAAATTTAATTTTCATTTTGGCCCTAACGTGTATAGTTTAATCCCCAGTTAAACTAATTTCTCTCTTATTTATAGTAAATAATTTTAATTCAATTTTAATTTAATTTAGTAAAATAAATATTAACACATTATAGTTTTTAAATTATTATTATCCAATTTTTTTTGAATAATCCAAATTATTTAAAAAATATGTCAGAAATAAATTAAAACTAAATCCTACAGACGGGACGCCACAATGTGTTTTCAATGTAATAATGCTCAAATGAATGGTATGTTTTATATCCAATTAGAATTTAAGATTAATTTAAAAAATATAAATTAGAATATTTGGTGTATAAATAATCTAATTTAACTACAAATCCATCCAAACCACAATTTATCTTTTTATTTTAATTGGTCAGAAATGCTGTTTAGAATAAAAATTCACATTATTCACTATTCATAAAACAATGGAACATGACATATAAATAAATTAATTACCGTAATCTAATTTGTATGTTATTAATTACCATTTTAAGATTATATTATCATATAAAAATTAAAATACAGTCAAAATAAATTTTTAAATTATGTATCCATTAAAATGTGGGAAATATAATTTTTGAAAAAGTATATCTATTATTTTATAAAATTTGAATATTTATCATATTTTCCTATAAATTCTTTTGGATGAGTGTAAAAATAATTTATTCATTATATATTATATAATAAATATCCATCAACATTGGGTTTTTAATTTTTTTATATTAAATGTTGTTTATTTATAGGATAATAATTTTCTTAGAAAATTAATTTCTTTATAGTCATGTAGATTGCGCAATTGTTTATAGATAAAAGTGTTAAATTTATGCATGTATTTAAATCATATATTATTCATAAGTAGCATACATATGGCTATGTGAAACCTATAATAATATCATAACAATAATATTAATATTATACTATATTTTGCTAAATCATGTTCTTTTATATAACACAATCTATTGAGAAAGCTTGAATTTCTTGTAAAAAAAATCATTGTTTTAGATGTAAAAAATGATGATATATGTTATTCTAGTATTAAATGTTTAAATTGTTTTTTAATGATATGAAATAAAAATATAGCGAGTCCATGTATCATATGTTATATTTAGAGTTATCTATAACAAAAAAAAATAAAAAATATTATTATGAACTAATTATATCAAAAAATTACTCTATGTTACATTATAACCACCTAAAATAAATGTATCCTTGGGAAAATTTCTGGATAATTAATGGAAAAATAATTTAATGTTCCCCTTGTAGAAACCTTATTTGTAAAAATAAATAATAAATCGTCAATTTAAATTGAAATTTTTTAAACATAATAGTTACCTTGAGAAACAAATAAATATTTTGCCAAATATGAAAAGATTGGTTGAATTTTAAAATACAAACAAGGTGTAAAATAATAAATAATTTAAATGGAGTTCTTAGGCTCATAAATAAAAAAATTATATTTATTGAAAAGTGAGGGACTCAAATTCATAACACTATGATGATTTAAAAGGAAATATATAAATTAAAAATTATCATTTTAAGACAAAAAATAATTTCTATTTATAATAAATTATAATGAAGAATATTCATTTAATGATATATATTGATGTATTCAAGAAAACTTCACCCATTGTTATTCATTTTTAAATTACATCATTATCCCTTATTTATTGAAATGAAGATTTGTTTTCTATTCACAATTCATTAGAATATCCTGGGATCCATATATTGAATAATAGTTCATTCCATATTTTTAAAAAATTGTTATCACATGTTATCCAATATTAATAAATCTACATATATATATATATAATGAATAAATACCTTAAAAATTAATTTTATGTATAAACTAAAAAATTCCATAAATGGTAAATATATAATCCTTTAAAAATATAAAATTTCGAAAAATTATAAATAAGGAAACTAATGAATCATATCATTGATCCCCCATATATCATGAAGTATCCCTTTGGTGTTACTTTCAAAACATGGTAATAGACACATTTTACAGTCCCGTAGATCATAGTAATTAAATTTATTACCACAAATCCTATATTAAAATTTTCAAAATTCCTTATTCCAAATATTACTAGATATATTTTTTAAGTCCATAATACTGTAAAAAATATACATAATAATATAAAATACATTGAAGAGAAATATATTATTAGTTCTGATGTAAACCAATACCATATAAATAACTTAGTCATATGTGTTGTATCTTTTTCCAAACCTAATTATGTCATCAAAAATATTAAATAATATGTTGAATTATGTAAATAAATATATAAACATTCCATGAACGTAATTGTCTATGTCACTAGAACCATTCAACATATCCATTCAAATCCTTTAAAAAATTTTCTAATGAAAATAATTATATATTTCATCATTCATATAACATAATATGGCAATTTGAAATAAAAAAAACAGTTATCCAACTAGGATCTCAAATTATTTATTAATTTTTTTGAGGTTATTACATAATACCCCATTCATAATATATTAAATATGAATCATTTCATATCATTTATCAAAATAAATTTAATCATTCCATTAAATAGAATCCATAAATCAACTCATGACTTTGATATGTCATTTGTGGTCTCTAATAAATCAATAGAAAAATCCATTAAAAGTACCACCTTGAGGATTATCATGATGATCCTTACACTTAGAAAATTGATTTTAATAATTCTAATAAATTAATTATTTAAATAAGTAATCAATTTATAATACCTTATAGGGGCCAATATTCTAATCCATTTCATTTACTAATCCTTTCATTATACATATATACTTAATTTCATTGTCCCCATATATTCCATAATCAAAAAATCACCATGTTACTCGAAGGGTAGGTTTATTTGTCTATTTTTTGGAGGTTTAATCCTCTAAGGGGGGGGGGGGGGGGGAGGGTTGGAGGTGGGCGCCACAACAACCTAACCTCCCATTGGAAGTTATAGTGGTGGGGCCCACCCACACATAACCTCCCTTAGGGGATATCTTTAGTAGTACCCACACGTGCTTTAAAATCCCTTGTTAACTACCCATTTATGTGAGATATCAACTCTCCACCTTCCCCTATTAATTTTGTTCCAACCAACAAAATTAATTAGTTAAACATCTTTTAATTATTGGGACCCCTTTTTAATTCATTTAAATTATTTCAAACCATTAAAATAATATATAGTCTATTATTTTTGGGCTGGAAAATCTTTTGGTGGAGCATTGAGTGGGATAAGTTCATCCTTCCAATGAAAAATTGAACACCACATCGAAGAATAACAATCTTCATCATCGTTCTTCGTTTGATCCAAAAGATAAGGAGCCGACCTCTACGAACGCTGACAACGCTTCTTTCCTAGATGCTTCGTGATGTGGATGAATCGATGTCCTCATTTCCCTTCCATCCACCATCAACGATCTAAAAATATGTGGTTGGGGTTTATTTTTATATGTATTTTTACACTTCGATATTCACTGTTTTGTTCTGTTCCTTGTTGCTGATTTATATCAATTCAACAAGGAGGGTTCAGACTGCACGAACATGGTGTGACCCTCCCCCTTGGTTGTTCTTGTTGTGTTGACGACAGAGGAAGAGAAACGGCAGTCAAAATTGAGATGAATGCAAAGAAAACCAATGGCACAAGGCTTCCAGGCTTCCAAGAGTGCAAAACACCACCGTGCCATGCGGAAGTAGAGCCGCGACTAGGGCGGTCTGTGGTGGAGGCGCGCAGCCTCGTCGTGCTGCGCGGAGGCCAGCAGATGGCCGCAACCATGGTGGGTCGCGGAGGAGGGTCTATAGGCCATCATGCCGCACTGTTAGAACATGGAAGGCGTGGCTAGGGAGAGCCACGACAAAGGGGCATGGTGATGTCACTCCGTGCCAAGCTGTGAAGTGCGGGCCACTCGGGCTAGCCATGATGTGCAGTACCCCATCGGATATCACGTGTGCTGGACCGGCACCACCTGGTTCCAGTTTTGGCTCACACACAAATGGATCTGACATTCGGGTGACAAGGGGAGCACGCCTCCCCACAGGGCAGGGCTAGTGCAGGCCGTCGGGCCACCATCAGCCTGGTCGTCGTCGGCCGGGCCCCCCGCAGTCTGTGCCTCCCTCAGCCAGGACACCCACGGTTGTGCCGCCCTCGGCCGAGCCACCCTCATCTGAGACACCCTCAGGCCAGTAATCCCTCATGCCGGCCCGCCCCCTCGGGCATGGCGGCTTCCTCGGATCAGATCAGATCCAGACGGGTCGGTCCAACTGGGTCAGACCGGACCCAGACCCATTTGTCCAGTTTAATCCTCTTCGCCCCTATCTTGGACTATGATTGTCCAATTGACAAATATTATGTGGATATTGAAGGCTTGGAGTGAGATGATTCTTTTGGAATACCCCACATGAGGTTTGGACATAGTTGGAGTATGGTGATGTTTTTTTGAACCTAAAAACAAACTGGGCCCATTGATGGAAATGCCAATAACTGATAGACCGGACGTCCGATTGATGCACTATCTATCACTTTGGAACCCTTACGACATGGAAGTACATTGTATTTATTTTTTTTGGAATGTAGTGGTGGTCATGTTATGACAGATATCTCGAGTGCAGATTCTATAGAACTCGAGGACACTGGGTGTGGGGAATTCAGTGGTCGATAGTGAGGCAGATGTTGGATAGAGATCATACAGAGGTCAGTGCTCAGTGATCCTGTTTGGGCCAGCGCATACCGATCATGTGTGGGTCATTGCGGGGGTTATTTACTATTGATCCTGAGTGGGTCAGACTCTGTATGGTCAGACGCACCGGTTCTTGACAGAATAAGATGATCTAGATTCACGACTAATAATATGTACATCTATACATCACCACAATCCTTTTTTGAGATGAGTCAATGACTTTTGTGCCTTCCTCATTATTGATATGGGTTACTAAATAACTTAGGTATATGTATAGGAATATACCTATGTAAGGGTTATCCATTGACTCCAAACATTGTTGTTATCCTTGTTGGATTTTGTGAGACCTTGAGGGTCTCGGGGTCCCTTCTGAGTGTCTTTATACTCACCCCTTCATGGGCTATGCCCACACCTTGTTGTGTTGGTTTTAGATGACATACAGTTCTGATCGGGGTAGAGAGTAGCAGAACAGGACAGTACTCGGAAGTGGACCACTCGGCGAAACATACACAGAGTGGATAGACAGACATGGGGTTCTAAGAAGACCATCTTTACCCAGCCTTTAGGTGGGAATGCTGGAGGATGACCATGTATATGCATTATTTCCTTTCATTAGTTGTAATATCATTTCAATTGTATTATACATTACTTTTGGGATTGTATTTCCAACCCCTTTACATTCAACACACTCTATTGTGTACAGTTTTACATAGCGTTTTACTTCCGGTTGCGTACTCTGCTGTGTTGGTTTACTATTATAATGACAATGCCTTCGCAGTTTATGTATTTTCTCCGTTGGTTCTAGTCACCATCCCCTGGACAATGGAAGGAGGGCCTGTGGTTGTCACGATACGGGCTTTGGGGGACATCTTGTGAAAAATATTGTGTTGTATGTACCCCCTTCTATTATAATTTATTTTAGTGAAATAAAATATTATTGTTTCGTGAAACATAATCCAATAATATTTCTTTTATATATAAAAATATATATTTATATATGGGCGAAATAAAATTCATCAAATTGTTATATTATTTAGAAAGAAAAAATTTCAAAAAATATCATGGTTTTATAGAGTTTGGAAGAGAGTATCATGTATTTAAGGGTTTAAAATGATTTAGAAGGTTTTATTGTAATTAATAAATGTAGAAAATGAATATAAATATGAATTTATAGGATTTTTTATATGTGTGTTAGAGGTCCCACATTATATTTGTGGGTGAATTTTTTTTAATAATATAAAAGGATAAGTCACAATACATTGAATGTGAGTATAAAAATAAAATATAATAGATGTCACATTTTTATTGTGATTAAAAATGGTTCCTGAAAAAAAAAATTTATATTTGAGGAAGATGTTAAAACTGTAAATTAAGAAATGAATAATTGGAATGTACCACCAATTTTCATTGGCTTGAGAGATCAATGAGTCATAACTAGTTCTTAAGCGACATCCCCAAGACACCAATGGGTGGAAATAATTGCAGAAGGATTTATAATGCATGTTGGGGACGATTTACCCATTATTAAATAGCCCATAAACCAACCCAGAATAACCAAACATTCCATAAATGATGCATGATCAAATGAATGACCACTAAACAATTTAATTTATTTCAAACCACATCAAGTACACAACATCGGAAGATCAAACTAAGCATCAAGGTACACCATATGAACAAATTAAGACTCTCAAAAGACACTACAACTCTGTGATCCATATGATCCAAGCACTACAACATCTTTAAAGAATCAACATGAGCCACTAGCAATATGTTTGATTACCTTTCCCTGTGTCCCGGAATACAACATATTCAAAAGAACCAAAGTGAAAAATTAGGGTTGAGTATAAAAATCAGTAGGTTTCCCCAATGAATTCCCTACTCACACCAATAGGATCGAAGGTTTTGGTACATTTATATAAAGAAAATTTTAGGTAATTTTTTTTCTCATAATCATTTTATAACTAAATATAAAGAAGATTCCCAAAACCATTCACAAAAAATGAAATTCCATGAGAAATTTAATCCAATTTTCTATCAAGTTATTTTTATAGAAAAATAACTAAAAATTATTTAAAACCATTTCACAATATCCATTTTTGGAATACCCAAACATTCCACAAACCTATGCAACCAACCATGCATGCTACCTTAATGAATGGTAAAGCCCTAACACTTATCCATATCAACAATGGTGAGGGTGACTTCTTACCCTTATCAAACCCAAATTCAAATGAATTTTTGATAGGGGAGATCCCTAACCCTTATCTATACCAACACTGATGGGGGAGTCCCCTAACCCTTATCTCTCCCGAATTCAATAAGAATTTTTGATGGGGGAGAGCATTAAACCTTATCAATCCTAACACAACTATGGGAGACTCCTAACCCGTGTCTATCCCGAATGCAATATGAACACACAAAAAATCTACCTATCAATAATTCCAAATCACCCTTTCAATAAAATAACATTTTTATTGAAAACCATTTACTTCAAAACCAATTTAATTCCATTCCAATTAAATTCCAAACCATTTCAATAAAACTCCCTTTTTATTGAAAACCAATTTCATCAAAGTCATTTGAATCTAAAACCATTTCAATTAAACACCCTTTTTATTGTAAAAACATTTTTCATAAAACCATTTACAATATAATAAAATCCATAATTTAAAATCAACAATTTGAATTCATGAAGCCAAATCACTTTGCCTAATAATTCACCATGATTTCACAATTTCACAAAAACCATAAATCATTAGTAAAGAAGTATTAGTCTATGTTTTTCACAATAAATTCCACACCACACACTAAATTTGAATGCATTCGAATCAGTTCTACTAAGTGGATTCGAGAATGAATCCCCCTACATTTTGGGATTCGATGGAAACACCAATGAACGATGAATGCTCAAGAAACCCGGGTTGCTTCTTCAAGAACCCGCCTTAGATCTCTTCTACTGGAATTATAAAGACCAAATATCATCATATTTGGCATCCACATGCATAGATCATCCCATAACAGGCATAGATCTATGAAACTAAAATACGGTGGGATGTAGATCTAGGTAGATCAAAGAAACTGATCCAGAACGAAGAAGAACGATCACATACCTCAAGAATCCGGCATCGATTCTCCAATACAAGACATCAGATCGCCAAAAGAACAATTGGAGAACCTTATCTGACCTTAGGTGAAGAATAATACCGAGTTAGAGCCACTCAGTAAGAAAAAAACAACATAGAGGTGAAAATTCTTGAGATTCACCTTTATAAAATCTCTTATAAGTGGTCACATGGTTTGCTCTGATGGTTAAACAAACCATGCGCTATCCATTCATTAGACACTACATCAGCAGACACTCCATGCATGGTTTGTCTGGATGGATAGAAAATTAGTGCGATGCCCATACAGAAGATACTGCCTCATGGTCCAACTACAAATGGTTTGGCAGCACGGTTTAGACAACCCGTGCACCGCCTGTGGGACTTCCCCTTTGCCTCAAACATCATTTAGTGTTCTCTCAACTCTCTCATTCATCACCCTTACCATTAAAACCATTTAAATATTAAAGAAATTGTTACATACCAGAAACTGAGGGTACTTAATTCTAACCACCATTGTTATTTCCTTACTTGGGAAGTGGAAAACTTTCACCCCAATGAAAGAGTTCTCGCCACTACTCGTTCATTTCATTATCATGTTCCCATGTATCTTCATAATCATGACCATGATACCATGAAACCCTCACTAGACCGATTATTTTTCCATGCAATACTTTCTATTGACTATCGAAAATATATACTGGGATATGTATCTACGAAGCATCAGACTCTAGGTCAAAGTTATCCCATCTGATCACATGCTTAATATCAGGCTGATACCTTTTCAACTAAGATACAAGGAACACATTCTGCACTGAATAATACCATGTTGGTAATTACAAACGATATGACATCTCTCCATCCTATTATATTATCTAAAAATGGACAATGTATCTAGGAGATAACTTTTCATCCTTCCCAAAATGACGATGTCCAAGACATAGAGAGATCGTCAAGAAGACCTGATTACCCACAATGAATGACAACGGTAATCGATGGTGATCTGCATTAGATTTTTGTTGACTCTAAGCTATCTCCATACTTTTTCAAATCAACTGGATCTTCTATGTAGTTTCTTGGACATGGCTCGGCCCAAAAATTGATGTTTCACCAATTTCCACCCACCATTGTGGAGAATGACAAGGACACCCCTACTATGATTCAAAAGGATCCATGCGTATCGAGGCTTGATAGATGATATTGTATGAGAACTCTACTAAGGATATATGATCCTCCCATGAGCCACCAAAATCCATTACACAAGCCCACAACATGTCTTCCACTGTATTTATTGTTCTCTCGGATATACCATCCATCCAAGGAAGATACGCGGTACTCATAGTCAAATGTGTTTCAAAGGATTGTTGTAATGATTTCTAGAAATGATATGTGAAACTTAGATCTCAATCTGAGACTATAGACACTGGTAAACCATGCCACATTACCACTTTTTGGATATATATTTTTGAAAGATCTTCCACCGTATGAGTTTCACAAATAGGGATGAAATGGTCCGACATTGTTTAATGATCCCCTATCACCAAAATGGCAGAGTTTTTCAGAACCATCCGTGGATGTGTTGTAAAAAAAAT
The DNA here is from genome assembly GCA_963277665.1 of Viscum album. Taxonomy (NCBI): domain Eukaryota; kingdom Viridiplantae; phylum Streptophyta; class Magnoliopsida; order Santalales; family Viscaceae; genus Viscum; species Viscum album. The sequence goes on along the minus strand of OY728152.1, from coordinate 1,316,849,690 downwards.
CCATTCTATTTGATTCCATTTCCACATTGGGATAGTCAGAAATTGTGAAATAATAGGTGGTCTATGATTCTATTCATTATCATGATGGAAAGTTAAGAACCATGAGACAAACCCAACAACCTTCCTTTTCATGTTGCTCCACCAAAACTACGCTTTCAATGCCTTATACATCTTCTTTTTCCCTAGGTTTATATCCCACATAGAATGGTGGTAAGCATGAATGAGTTATTCCTTAACAACCATAGGTACTACCATCTGATCTCTAAAACACAAAAATGAACCCCCATTATATTTCAATCCATCAATAGCCTCCCCAAAATTTAGTTTTGAACATACAACCAGACATTATGCATCAAATTTTTATGCTTCTATAATCATCATTACTAAATCACAAACAAGTTTAGCTAAAAAAGAAACATCAACTCAGTCTTCACATTACAAATGCATGTCGGCTAAGACCAAAATCAACAACCATTCATTTAAAGATTGTTTCTCTAATTGAGCATTTGAAATTCTCCTCAATGCATCCACCAATAGATTTCATTTCATGGGTGTGTACATCAATTCAATGTCAAACATTCGTAGATTCTACAACCATCTTATTTTCCTTAGGTTCAAATCTCTCTATGATAAAATGTTTTTCATGATTTTGTTATTTGTAAAAATAGTGAATCTATCACCAATGAGATAATGTCTCCATGTTTTCAATGCATGGACAGTTGCAGTTAACTCTAATTCATGTGTTTGGTAATTATTCTCATGCATCCTCAACTAACATGATCCATAAGAAACCACATGATATCTTTTCATGAGAACACAACCCAACCATGATCCTGAAGAATAAAAATACACCACATACCCTAGTCCTAATTCTAGAATGATCTAGATAGGTGTCAATGTAAGCTGAACATTCAGTTCATGAAATAATTTCTGTCATTCTTCAATACATTATAAGAGAGCATTCTTCTTAGTCAGATATGTCTTGTTGGAATCCAGTCATGAGAAATCATGCTCAAAGCATCATTTGTAACCATCTAGTCCGATAAAACATTGTATCACTAACAAATTCTTTGGTGGTTGCCACATGATAATATCTTCTATCGTTTTAGGAATAAAAGAAATACCCTTCATAGAAATGACATGGCCAAGGAAACACACTTCTTGTATCCAAAAATCACACTTTGATAATTTGGCATACAAGGGAAGACTTCTCAAGATTTGTAACATTGATTCCATGTGCACCTCATGATCAACCCTTGTATTTGAATTGACTAAAATGTCATCCATAAAAACCACCACAAAAGAATCCAGATATTGGTGAAATATCTGATTCATCAAATCAATGAATACTTCTAGATCATTAGTTTGAATGAAAGTCATGAATACATATTCATAGTGGCCATATCATTATCTAAAAGATGACTATGAAATATCCTCATTCTGAACACGCAATTGGTGACATCCTGATTGCAAGTCAATCTTGGAGAACCACTGAGCTCCACTTAATTGATCAAATATATCATTAATTATTTGAAGTGTATATCAACTCGTTATCGTAAAATGGTTAATATTATTATAATCAACACTCAACTGAAGCGTTACATCTTCATTTTTCAAAAACAACAGCAGCACTACCCATAGAGATGTACATGGTTGAATGATACCCTTTAATTCAAGCTCCTCTAACTGCACTTTCGATTCCCATTACTCTATTGGAGTGATCCTACATGAAGGAAGGGAAATATGACTAGTCCCTGGAAGAAGATCAATCATAAACTCCACTTACCTTAGATGTGGTAACCTAGAGAAGTTCATGGGAAAGACATATGGGAATTGATCCACAATAGCTGGATTTTTTTTACTCATTCTCATCCATTGATTCCAATGTCAATGCTACCAATTGGTTAGAGAACGTTCCCACCATTGGTGTCATCAAGCTCTTTACACCTTTCATTACCATCCTTTCTCCACTGGAGAGATGGTCGATGTCGTCCTCTGTCATAGAACAGACTCTTCTACTATTATAGTCGATGTGAGCCATTAATATTGTCAAAAAATCCTTACCCAGGATTACTTCATAGACATCCACGTCCAAAATCGAGAAGTCCAATTTTAACTCGACTCCATCAACAGTTATAACACGTGATCTACACAAAAATTCTTGACATTTTGTTTCACCAAGAAGAATTTTTAGTTTCAAAACAAAAGACATCATTTATAGTTTTAAACATATCAAGTCAACAACACGAGAAGAAATAAAGGAATGTGATGTACCAGTATCGAAGAGACCTTGAAAAAAAGTAGAATTCAAAATAATCGTACCTCTCGCTGTGGATGGTCTAGCATGATCATCGACCATCATCTGCTCAGCTCCATAAAATTTCAGTTTCGTAGCACTATTCTCCATGTTCCCATTCTGAGATTGACCTAGATGAGGAGTCATGGTATTTCAAGAATCCCCATGGCCATCTCTGTAATTATGAGGAGACTAATTTCGTTGTCCACGTCCTGTCAAAGCATATGATTCTTGTGATGCCTAAGGAGTGTCACGTGCACCTAACCTCAGTGCATTCCTATAATAACTCTATAGATTCCCCATCTACGTGAAATTATGAAATGATCTATGTTTTTCCATACAATCATGTATTTTGTGTTCAAGAAAATCACATTTAAAACTACCTGCTTTTCAATTGGGTCAAGGATGAAGGTTAACAGATCCTCTGTCTTGTTCTGATTTCCACTTGCACCATGGAAATATGTGTCCCTTTTCCTCTTGTTCCAAGCAGTAGAGTTTCCACCATTTCCTATAGGTATCATCAAACCTCCTCATATCAATCCAAATATCTCACGTTCTGCTACATTCGCTCTGTTCACCATCTCTATATAATCCGTAATACGGATCACTGCATTCTTTGATTGAATCTCTGACCATAGCTCTGATTCAAAGATGTGTGCCTTCAACGATGCACTTGCTCCTACCTATGGTGAATGATGGACTAAATTTATTAATTTATCAGCATACCCTATGATAGAATGATTCTCTTGTTTTATGTTGAATATGAACATTGTTTTCTGGATTTTGAACGTGTGAGTATAGAATCGTTTGTTGAATAATTCTTTGAAATCCTCCCATGTAAGGCCATAAACCAATTTATCCTGCAACACTAAATCCCACCATTGAATTGAAAGATACTCAATAATATATGTCGCAAAAACTTCCTTGATCTATGATGGTGTGCTGATGAAGTCGATGATATGATTCATCTTACTTAGCCACACCTCTGCCTTTGCGGGTTTAGTGTCACCCCGAATGTTCAATGGATTCTATTTCATGAACTGTATGGTATGATCCACATCCCACGGTTCATTACATCAGCTACCAATATCCACAACAAGAAAAACATTAACTATACCATAAATAAACTCTTGTTTCACCTCTGGTTCAGGTGCAACCACATTTTCCACAGCTTCTTCGGGTTGGTTTTGACAACGACTACCTAGATCCATTTTCTAAACCAACAACATCCTCTCTCAATCTCACTCTCTAGAAATAGATGGATTAACATTTCAAATTCTATCACTTCATCTATCACAACATGATTTTCCAAAACATCCTTTTTCCATGTTCAAATATTTTTTAAATTATTCAATTTTTTTTTTTTTTAAATCAACCCATTATCAAAATACACCAAATAACTTTTTTTCAAAATCATCCACTTATGGAAATTTATGCGTTTTTCTTTTAAAAAATTCAAACTTTTCAAAAAATCATATATCATTCATCACAATGAAATATTCAATCCTAGTGGGAAGTCACTCCTCAATAATGCATGCCATGATCTTCTCAATGGATAAACCCATGAAAATCAGATTTCCAACATTCTAGAAGTGTATCCAAAACACTTATGTACCCAAAACCCTTGTACCTTTGTGTTCAGAATAAATGAGTTAGCTACGTCCTTTTATACTATAAATTACATGTTTCATCAATACTACTCATGTTTTATATTTTTTTCCAAGGAATTGACAAGAATGAATTTCAACTCTAAGACCAAGAACATCGATGACCACATGTTTGTCAATGACCGAACAAGATGATACCATTTGTAATAACCCACCAATTATCATTGGCATGAGATCTAATATGAGTCATTACTAGATCTTAATTGACATCCCAAAGTCTCCAAATGATGACAATAAATGCTGAAGGGTTTTAAATACAAGTTGGGGGACAATTTACCCTTTATTTAATAACCCTTAAACAATCCAAGAATAACCAAACATTACTTAAATGATGCATGAACACATTAATGACCACTAAACAACTTCATTTATGTCAAACCACATCAAGTACATAACAGGGGATGAGAAAATTAAGAATCATGGTACGCCAGATGGACAAATCAAGACACTAAAAAGACACCACAACTTTGTGTTCCACAAGAACCAATCTCCACAACCTCTCCCAAGCATCACCACAAGCCACTAGCAATAAGATGCTTTACGATTACCTCTGTCCCAAAATATAACATCTACAAAATCACCAATGTCACAAAGAAGAGGTGAGTTTAAAAATTAGTAGGTTTCTAAAATGACTTCCCTACTCACACCTCTAGGATAGAAAGGTTAGAAACATTTATATAAAGAACAGTTTGTATAAAACATTTTCACAATAGTAGTTTATATCTAAATATAAACAGGTATACCAAAACAATTCATAACCAAAGGCATTATAAGAGAAATTTATACCAATTTTTGTGAAAGTTAATTTTTTTTTAAAAAAACTTTCTTTAGAAGCATTTCACAAGATCCCTTTTTGGTATACCCAACCATTTCACAAACCCATGCAACCAACCATGCAAGCTACCTAGATGAAGGGGAAAACGCTAACCCTTATCCATCCCGTCAATGATGGGGGAAATTCCATCCCTTATCCAACCCAAATGAATATGAATGTTTGACGGGGGAGATCCCTAACCCTTATTCATCCCAACACTAATGGGGAATACGCCTAACCCTTATCTGTCCCGAATGCAATATGAATGTTTGATGGGGGAGGGCCCTTACCGTTATCCGTCCCAAAACTGATGGGGGTGACTCATATCCCATGTCCATCGTGAATGATATATTATCACACACCATATATTCCCATAAATTATACCATAACACCCATTAAATAAAAACACATTTTTATTGAAAAAAAATTCAATCAAAACAATTTCAATTCCAAAATATTTCAATAAAACTCTATTTTTATTGAAAACCAATTCCATCAAAGTCATTTCAATATCAACCCATTTCAATAAAAATTTTTTTTATTGATAATCTATTTTTCATTAAAAAATTTACAATTTCATCAAATCTATAATTTAAAATCAACATTTTATATTCAAGAAGCCAAATCACTTTTCACAATAATTCACCATGATTTTACAATTTCACGAAAACCATAAATAATAAATAAAGAATATTTATTCTTGATTTACATAATAATTTCAACAGCACACACTCAATTTTAAAGCATACCAATCTTTTCTTCTTAGTGGAGTCGATCTTGAAGCCCGCTACTGTTAGGGTTCGAATGGAAACCACAACGAGTGAAGAACAGTCAAGAAAACTGAGTTCCTTTTTTCAAGAACCAGCCTTAGATATATTCTACTAGAAAGATCAAGACCAAATATCATCATATTTTGCATCCACACAAAAAATATTACAATAATGGGTGTAGATATAAGAAACCATCAGAAGAGGAGATGTAGATCTTACTAGATCTGTGAAACCAATCATGAACGAAGAAAATCGATCACATACCTCAATATTCCGGCTTCAATTATCCAAGAGAAGAATTAAGATCTCCTCAAAAATGACGGTTGAACCTTCTCTGGCCTTACAAGAATAAAAATCCCGGTATAGGGATACAAAGGTGAAAAAAGAGTATCTTAGAGGCAGAAAACATGTGAGATCCACCTTTAACGGATCTCGTTTACGTGGCCGCAAAATTTGCTCACACGGTTAGACAAACCATGTGCTAACCATGCATTAGACATAACCTCAACAAACAATCCATGAATTTTTTGGACACACGGTATGAAAAATTGTGTGATGCCAGGGCAGAAGCTACTGCCTCAAGGGGAAAATACACACGATTTGGCAGCATGGATTAGACAACTTGTGTGCCGCCTGTGCGACATCCCCTTTGCCTCAATCATCATTTAATGTTCTCCTGACTCTCCCATTCATCACCCTAAACATTAAAACCATTAAAATAATCCATAAATGGTTACATACCTGAAACTGGGGGTACTACAATAATAATCATAGGATTCTTACAAATGGAACTACATTCTATTTGTTCCAAAAACTCTAAAACATTATGTGAAACATCAATAACACCACTGTTGCACCAAATGGAACTGAAATAACACATTAATCCATATTATTTCACCCAAATGACAAAAAATCAAATCCTAGGTATGAATATATGTTTCTAGACATTTTATAACATCATGAAAAGAGGAAGAAATCCAATGAAAATTGGGGAACATGAGTTGAAACCCATTTACTTGAGATATCTTGAATAAAACGCCCCAAATTCAGCAGTGTTTGAATATAATAATTGTCAAAAGGCCAGTGGGGGTCTAATAAGTCTTGGGAGTTCATATAGCTTCTATAATGATGGAAAATTGTGATAAATAAAGGAGTTATAATGGAAAATAATTACCTCTTCAAATCAGGATGATTTGAGAAATCTTGAAATGATTTACTCTAATCTTTAATGGAAATGAGCACTAAAGAGGGACACATGATGATGGTGTACACCTTGTTGTGTTGGTTTCAATATTAGGTTTAGTCATCATAAAATAGAAACAAATGAGGACTATATTTAATAAACCATCTTTTTAAACTAGAAATTGGCTTATGTGATGGACAAATTATATATGTAAGAAACCAAATCCACCATGATTATGGATTATTTAGGCGGTAAAAATTGATATGACGGTGTTAATAGGTTAGGGGAGGACATGCTGGAAGTGGAATGTGTGAATTTTTTTGATGAAATAATGAGTTATAAAATAAACAAAATTGGTTTTTAAATCTGGAAATGGGCTCATGGATTGGCCCAAATCATGAAAACACACCAATTTCTCAAAAAAGGTTTGGGATACCCCCAAAACAAATCAATAATGAAAATTAAATTAAAAATAACATTAAAAAATGTCACGTATGTGCCATTATCAATAAATCAATGGGTATTAGATGTTAATCATATGGAAATATATGAACATTTATGAATAATATGATAAAAAGGAAACATTGACAATTATAATTGTTAGTATGGTGTAATAGATGAAAATTAATAATAAAATTATTAATCATACTATAGCTCATATGTTTATGAATCATTATATGAAAATATTATCCATGTATAATATGTTGAGAATAAATGATAAATTTATTCATAATCCATAATTATGTTGAATCATGGCATAAGGGATCAAACTATATTCTATTACATCCTAATATATTTATATATCAGTAATCACATTCTAGTTTGATATCAAATAATTAAACAATAATCATATTACTATCTCAAATGAAAAATTGGAACAAGAATAATATCTTTTTATACATTTGGATAATTGATTTTGAATACCCCACCCTACATCTATAAAATTAATGACTTGGAATCACATCCTTGTCAACCATATTATTGGACTAGAAATCATGTCCATTGTAGTGACACTATCCTCATCAATAATCAAGAATTAGAAAATAAATTTTCATGGTGTATAAATCAAAGACATCTCTTCAAAATGATTAATATATATATATATATATATACTCCACAATAAAATGGAGATGATAATACATAATTTATATTTACATAGTTTATAATAATTATTTATGATTCGGTAAATCAATCATAGAATATTTCATAAACCACTAATAAGATAAAGGTGGATGATTTTAGAAAAACATATCCAAATAATAACATGATGATCCACAATGTATATTGATATATATGAAAATTAATATTTTAATTTTTTAAATAAATAACATTTAGGAATATAAAAAAACAAAAATCATTCATTTTAAAGAAATTATTTTTTATTATTCATTGGATATATATTTATAAACACAATAATTACGCTCAATAAAGATAATATATCTAAAAAAATTATCTTTACGACTATCACATTTAAAAAAATTTAAATGAGATTTTTTAGAATCATAACTCATGTTAAAAATGACATAAAATACCATTATAAATTTTCTATTTAATATATAAATAATATATTTACAATCTATAATACATTATAATAAACTTATTTGGATGACTATAAAATCTTCCAATGATTATTGACTTATGTAATCATGATTATCTATCAAATATAAGAAGATTTATTTGTTTCTTTAACTTTAATAACATTTGGATGCTTGTTTTTTAAGGGGAAATGAAAATGGGATAGGAAATTACACCCCCGAAGAAGAACTATAGTAAAAGGAAATATATTTTTTACACTGAGGTAATGATCACATGATGTTTACTAATAGAAAAATTCAATAATAAATAATTTTTTTTTGTAATTGAGATTTAAAAAATAATAATTATATATTTTAGAACCATTTAATCTGAAACAAATAGAATTTTATAAAATGTAATTGATTTTTAAATCAAATTAAGATCAATAATTTTTTGATATAATACTTATATAAAAAAATTAAATAAAATAGAATATTTAAAATAAACGACTAATACATGATAGGTCTCACATGAATAATGTTGATATGATAAAGCCTTTATAAATTACCATAGGTTTCAATGAAATAAATATATCATCATTTATAATATATATTAATTAATAAGCATTATATTTTATAAAAAAAATTCGAATGTATATATATATATAATTTTATACATTGTAATTATAATTTCTAATTACGTTTTCATAAATTTTTTTTCTGTATTGATCAACTAATGATGGTAATTTTATTTGATATACAATTCAATGAAGTTAAATTATTTTTATTCTTTGATTGAATTTTTACAAAAACCATACTAAAAAATTAAATTTGTTTAAAAAAATTTTAATCCTCATTACATTTTTTTTAGAAAATTTTTGTTAGTCTTTTTGTGAAAATTTTTATAGTGAGCTTATTTTTGGTAATTTTACAATATCAACATATTACATTATAATGAACTACAATTTCTCTTAGATTTCAATGATATTAAATTAAAATTACAACATTATAATTTCAAATTTATTCATTTATCATATTTTATATTTATAATTATAATTAATTGATGAAAAATGGAATTCATCGCTACATTGATGTGACATTATTCATATACACAAAGAAATGTTTTAATTATCCCAAGGATTCCAAAAATGTATTTATTGAGCACCCTTATTATAATAATTTTTTTATTTATAACATATCAAATAAATACATGCCTCATTTTAAAATCCCATGTATAGTATTTATGGAAAATTATTTATTTTTATTCTCGAATGTCGTAGTACCCAAATTCACATCAATATAATTATTACTTATTATAAGAATGATTGAATTGTTGATAATAAATTTTCTATTAAATGAAATTAATATTGGAAAACTAATATACTAAAAAATTATATTAAGAATTATATAATATATTTGGAGGAACATAATTTATATGATATAAATTGAATAAAATAATTTAAATTCAAGTTGGGAACATGAACAACTTTATAGTGTAGCTCTTTAAAAAAAGAAAATTTATAATGTTTCCATATGAAAAGGGAATTGAAAACATGATATACTTCTCTAGTATAAGTAAAAATAAAAGGAATAACACATAATATGTAATTTAATAGTGTTTTTAATTTGGTGTTCGATGTATCCCTTAATATGTGGGGGTAGATTTTTAAATTATATTTTAAAAAAATCATTATTCAAAATATAAATGTCCAATGATTTACTATAATGGATCATTCATCTAAACTAGGCTGAGAAATAACTTCATGTAACACTTTAATACCATTATTATGGGATATTTTGAAACAATTTGTTTGTTTATATTGGTGCATTGAGGGATTAAATAGAATATAGATACAATAATTAGGAAAATGACTTAAATAAAAATGATTTATTTTTAAAATTAATGTAGTTCAATTATAAATTTTTAAACTATTTTATATGGTTCAATTTCAAGAAATAATGTCATAGTTATTGTTTTGATTGTTTTCAATAGTAATAATAGAAAACTATATTCTTGGCACATTTATGTCATAAATAGGTTTCATTGTGTGAATATATTATAGGGAAAATAATAGAAGTCCTGTACATGGGGTGAAATATTTATTATATGTGAAAAAATTATATGATGTGAATTTATTGATAATTATTTAATTCAAACTATGATGATTCCATTCGAAAATATTTTTAAATAATTGAATTTCACTATGTGAAATGGATTAATGATAGAAATTACATGGGTCTTATAATTTTAAACATTTTTATATCATGTATATATTTTCATTCATTTCACATTCATTCTTATCATACACTATTGTGATTTTTAGTGAACTATCTCCCCTAAAAACAATCATATTTTTGTTTTACCCTTTTTAATAATTCCTCACATAACCTGTTTTAGATATTTTTTTTCTTCTAAAATTAATTTTTCACATTATGATGGTATTGGTAATATTATTTATTTTGATTCATGTTTTTTTATTATATTATATCCTTCATTCTTAGTATCTTTTCATGAGAAATATTTGAAGACCAATCCTGGATTTTCCAATAACTATTATCGACGGAGGTTGTGCTTAAATCCTTCTTGAGGTAGGTGTATCAATGAAATTGTTTTAAACTCATGAATTTTTTTATTTTTAAATTAATCCCTTTATATTGATCATTATATTTTATAACATTGGTGAGAAAATGGTTTTATAAATGTTGAGGATGGATTTTAGAAATGATTTTCCAAAAAAATAACACATTGGGAACCTTTGGTGTGTTTGAAAATGGAATTAGACAATCCAAGTATGTGTAGATCCACAAGGGGTTACTCTTAGGATATTGATAAACATTTTAGAAAAAGAAATATCATAGAACAATCAAATTATTGATATATGATTATTTAAAAAAAATTATATATTTAAAAAGGATAAATCCCAAATGTTATGATTAAATATTTATACATAATTTATCTTATGATGGTTTAATTGATGAATTTTTTATCATAATATTTGTTTAACAATTTAAAATCTATACCTAATATATTCCTAGATTTCTATAATATGGTATGATGTTAATAAAAAATATGTATTTAGATAGTCTAATTCAGTTGGTTATTTATAAATATTAATTTTTAATTATATAGAATTTCATAATCGGTATTTGTACCTGATATGATAATCTTAGGATATCTGTGTTGCTTCATTTCATTCAAAATATTTTTTTTTATTTTAGAGGTTGTGATTTTTTTTAGTAATCATTGAATTTTAGAATTAACATATACCATGTAAAGATATATTGTCACTTGATTTCATCTTAGTGGGTGGGATTGGTGGTGGTGAATGGTTACATGAACTCTTCATTATTTTGGACTATTATACAATTCATGTTTTCCCAGTATAGATTATGTTTCTATGTATATGTATTTAATTATATCGTATTTTACCTTGATTATTCCTATGTTATCCATTATTCATGTGTTTTTATGTATCATACCATGTGCTATAATACCTTGGGTGACAATTCTTGTACACCTGGTCTTGTTCATTACACATTATTATCGAACTAATTACCCATCTTGAACTTTTGTTTAATCAAACATGTTGAGGTTTGGTGTCATTGATTATATGAGATGGGAACATCATAATTTGGATAGTATGTTCTATTATGTGTTCTGGTTTTCTAAATTCAGGAATCAATCAATGATTCCATTGGTGGTCGGCAATATTTCAATAGATCATACATTTTTGTTGGTGTTATTTTAATAAACAAGTAATTTGAAATATTTTAAAAGGCCATGTCATCTCATAATGAATTTTCAATAATCATTAACTCCATCCTTTATTGCTTCCATTATGGGTATACGTGATATCTAAATTTTAGGATGTGCGGACTACCGCCCCCTCAAAGTGATTTTATTCATTAATGCCATATTTGGGATGTATAAAGGATGGAGTTAATGATATTATATATGATATTATACTGGAATTATAATATACCATTATTTAATTATGATTTCATTCGATAAAATACGAAATAGAATTGAAAGTAGCGTTCATGGGTATGTACGGCTTACCGTCTCCATGAACGGTGCATTCCATTTCTTACCTCTAAATGTTATGTAATATTATATATGCATGTATATACGAGATATATATGATATATATGATATCTACATAATGAATATAACTCTGGATATAATGGATATTGAACAACATGTAATTATAAAGTGTTTATTTTTGACTCAAGTATCAATGATCGTAAAAACAACCATTATTAACTTAAATAATTACAAACTGTTCATGTCATGGTAATAAGTGATTTAAAAGGAATAATGAACTTGAAAAAGTTTCTTATGAAAGTATAAATTAACTCAAGTTTATTATTCAAGAGATTAAAGTGAAATTGAGTTTGAACTATGATTATTTAAAATTCATTATGAGATAGAAACATAATGAATCAACAAATCACTTTGAGTTGCGGGAACTATGATTCATTATGATTCCATTGAAACTCCCTAAGACTCCACCAATAATCATGTAATTGATGAATAGATTCTATAGATATTATCTCAATGAATTTATTTCAATATTTATAGAAGAAATTATAATATATTCCCAAACCAAGGAGGACCACGAGGAGTATCTGAACACTACGCTGAAGACCTTTTTAATAGATAATATCCAAAAATATATATAGAATTTCTGTGTCCTAGTTGAAAATATTGTCACTCTTATATAATATCATCACAATTTATGGGAAATATGTGGATCCATAAATAAAAAAAATAAATAAAAAGATGGTTGGGGACAAAATTTATGAAAGTTATATATAGTTTCCTTTGGAAAGGAGGATTTTATCATTGATTTCTCAGAATCATACCTTGATTTTCAAGAAAACATAATAATATAACTCATAATGGAATAAAATTTTCATTTAATGATGAGTGTGAGGAATTTTTCATAGATTTGAAAATGTGGCTTATTGCTTCCCTATTGCTCAAACTGCCCAAAAGTGCTGAAATTTTCATAAATTTAAACAATTCTTTAGAGCTGGGATTTGGTTGGGTGTTGATATAAAATGACTTATTTATAGCCTATGCATCAATTTAGTTTAACATTCGAGAGATATAATACCCCACACGTGTTCTAGAGTTGATATTGGATATCTCTTCTTCAAGAATATGGATGCCTTTATACATTAAGGAGAAGTGTGAAATATATATAGATCAAAAAATTATAAATTTATATTCAAATTGTAATAGATTAAAATGTGTCGATGAGATAGTTAATGCATATCAAGGACTATAACATCTCAATCTAAAAATATCATAGGATAGTGAACAAAGATGTGAATTCTCTTTGTAGAAAATATCTAACAATTATATCATGATATTGTAATATGAAATATCTATTTTGATTGATTTGGTGATGATTTACACTAGAATCTTAATTTAATGAATATAATAAATCCTTTAAATTTTTTTTTCATCCATATATTCTTCAATGTATAATGGATTCTCAAAATGATAATGTGGGAATTCTGAAAGATGTGGAAACTACAAGAAAATGAAAATCACTAGAGTTCTATGTTAATGGAGAAGTAATTATGATATTTGAGTCTAGACATTTTGTTCTATCATATCCCATATCAATGAAATATCATTTGGATGATGAATAGTGTTTGAAGATCTCAATTCCCCCAGGAATCCAATGGATATATCGAGATCTCTAAGAGCACTATTTCTCAGATATCATGATGAAGGAGATCACTACATATTCATCAATGTGTATTTAATATTATAATTTTAAGGATGAATGGAATAATTCTAATGGGATGATACAACCATTACCTATACAAACAATAAAATGTAAAAAATAATCATGGAAATTGTCACCGAAAAACCAAATATACGATGTGACACAATACTATCAGTGTTGTGGTGGATCATCATACAAATATGTCACTCGACATTGCACTTTGAGATAATTTATTACCAAATAAATTGTAAATGATATATATCATATAAAACGTTAGGCTTTCTGGGGTAATAATGTCTATTGTGTTAGATCATGATTAGTGAGTCATCAATATATTTTGGAAAATTATCAATATTTTTTAAAACATTGAGCTGATCTTTAGTACGAAATATCAAACTAAAAATAATGGCCAAACTGAAAATTAAATCCATACACATGGGGAGATATTGTGTTCATGATCAATTTAATTCAATGTGGGATGAGACTGACATTATCCTTTCGTTGACTCCTCTTACAATAACAGTTTCTATAGAAGAATCCAAATGGATTCCTATGAATCCAATTATTTGAAGAGGATTACAAGACCAACATATTTAGATGATTTTGTTGAACAAAAACTTTTAGTTCTGGATATGGTTGACACAATAGTGGAGAATCCTAAAACTATTTCAACAACACATAGATGTGTCTTAGGGTCCAAAAAATATTTGTGAAGCCAATAGACATTGCGACATAGAGTTTTATGTTGGAGACATGGTATTCCGCTAAATATCTCCAATGAAGTTTTTGATGATATTTGGGAATAAGTTATGTCATAGTCCAAGGTAAATAGGCCCCTTTGACATCCTTGATTGCATCAGACCCTTGGTTAAAACGATGTATTACAATATTCACATAAAATTCAACAATTTTAGAAATAATCTAATTATTTATCATTATATAAACATAGAACGATTAATCTAACATTTCTGTTCCATATTATCATTTAAATTTTCTATATATTTGAAATTTATGAATAAAATGAATATTTAATATATAATTAATAAGTATAATTCTTCCAAATTTTTTATCTAAAAAATATTTTTTCATTTTATTACTTCAGACTATTTAGAAGCTGTATTAGTGGAATTAAAATTTTCCACTCATTTGTATATTATTTTTTATACTAAAATACATTTCATATTGAAAATTTTATTTTCTTAAAATATTATACATAACACTTAGAAAACAGTAAATATAAATGGAAAATAATATTATAATATGTTTCTAAAAATTAATCATTTATAATTTAATAAAATATTTTAATTTCCTTCCAATATATTTTGATATTACGGAAAATATTCCACATTAATAAATAAATATTTCTTATTTCATGTGATCTATAAAACCATCATAAATTATAATTAATTATTATAATTTTATATTTATGATTTTTATATGATATTTTTATTATATATATGTTATGACATTATTTTTAAATTTAATATATATATATAATAAATAATAATGAATTGTTCTGATCTCTTTTATTTTTGTGGATTGTGTTCATCATGATTTTATTTATCAAAATTATCTATAAATCAAAATAAAATTGTTATGACAGTATATAGAAAACAAAAATATTTATTATAAATTTTACTAAAATTATTATATAAATATTTGAATGTTAGAAGTAATTTTTATCTAAAGAAAATTTAATAAAATAATTTAAATTAATTTTAACAAATTATATTAATTTATATTAATTTATGTTTTTAATGAAATGTGTATATAATATATTTAATTAATTAATATTAAATTATTATAGTTTTTTAATATATGAACAATATTAGATGTTATTTAGTTTCATTAATAAAGGTAAATTTTGTTTAAAATAACTTTAATTTTTTTCAATAGTTAATTTTAAACAAAATTAAAAAATACAGGTGTGGAATATAGTAAATTGATTTCCATATTTGGAATCAGTATATAAATATTTTATAAATTCTCTAATTTTTTTGTTAATTTTTAATTATCACCGTTATACAACATTGTCTCCTTGACAAATGGTTAAATTGATTAAATATGATATAAACATAAAATTAATCATATAATATCCTAAAAACACATAGAAATTTTATTTATTGTTGTAATATATAAACAACAATATATTATATTCAATT
The DNA here is from genome assembly GCA_963277665.1 of Viscum album. Lineage (NCBI taxonomy): Eukaryota > Viridiplantae > Streptophyta > Magnoliopsida > Santalales > Viscaceae > Viscum > Viscum album. Next base: position 1,316,833,540 of record OY728152.1, on the reverse strand, counting down.
TTACTTTTACCTACTTCCACTAGAATTTTAAAAATACGATATTAGATGTTAAATAATATTTTATTTACTATAGTTCACCCAACTTCACTTATAAAATTAATCCAATACCCATAAAATTGTCAAGCATATTGAGTATTCTGAATAATAGAATCATTTTACAATTAATTGTGTAAAATATTTACCATATTTTTGAATATTTATTATAAGAAAATACACCATCTTTGAATAACAAACATATATGTAGATGTAGGTTACCAAAATAATTTTAAATTTCCAGGATAGATGAATTTCAAGTTTAATTCATCAATATAATTCTATAAATAAAAACTAAAAATATATAGCTGACTAAATAAGTATCATTAGTAAAAATAATTAGTAATATATTTTGAATATAATACTTTTCTTCTTGATTTCCATCCAATTTTAAATGATAATGTCCTTGGATAATATGTGGTGACTAACATCTCCACAATATAATGTGAATAATCATACATGTCTTCCTTTATGGATAAAAAAGGATTAATTAAAATAATTTATTCAATAAATTTATTATTATTATGAATTTCTAAGGATATTTTTTTCTATATTCTTTTAATAAATTAAATTTAATATAATTCAATTACTCATTCGTAAATATGCACTACTATCTCCTTGTGGGGACAAAATTATTATATTATAACAATATTATATGAACGATAATAAAATTATATGCATTCTAGTTATATTATAATAAAAAATTTATAATAATAATGTTTAATATGTATCTTTTATCATGATGTAACGACCAATTACATAAAAAAAAACATTCATGGGCAATGAAATAGAAAAATTGCATAATAAGTATTTTATTGTAATATTTTTAATAATTTTGTAAATTTAAATTACATATTTTTATATGTAATTTTAAAAAATATATTTAATGGAATCTTTAAATAGTAAATCTATATTAATATGAATTAATATTAAGATCCTTTATGATTCTTTCTATGATATTTGGTAATGGTTTATCATCATCTTTTAACTGTTATGAGACATATTCCATATTGAAAAATTAAAATTTCTTGTTTTTTACATACTTATAATGGATAATATTTTTTATTATTTAAATAAATATTATTTAATATAAAATTCAATTAATATTCCATTATTTTATATTGTTTTGATTAAAAATTTACTAAAATTTAAATGTTCTTTTTTCAATATTAATTCACTATAATGTTTTTATTATAATCTCCTATTCTGATTTATTTTCTATATACATTACTCCTTGATATATCATATCTTGAATCACTTAATATCATCTTTCATAATATTAAAATTCATGTTATTATTAAATGGGTTACATTATTCAAATATTTTCAAATGTTTATGGTTTATTTTGAAAAATCAATTATAATTATGACTATTTATTATTCAATATCCGATAGGGGAATCATTTCCTCATTATTTCATTAATACCATGTTTTATATTCCCCTCAATATATTTCATATGTTTTTATATTTTCGATTAAATATATTTTATTTTAAACATAAAAATATGATCAATATGTTTTTATGAAAACATAAACTTATTTCCCATAATATCAATGAAATTTATTGAAAAAAACCATGTTAATCGAAATTTTTTTATGAGTTTCATTTTATATAATACATTATTTATTTGATGAAAATTTAAACCATATCAATCATTCTTTTAAATTTATTAAATTTCAATTTTTATAATTTTTTTCTACAGGTGTAATTTATTTTATTTTTAAATACATATCATTATATTATTAGCTATTACATTTACAGTAATAAAAAATTAATGCATGTCATTAGTGTTCATTTTGATGAAGTTTCTGTTTTTCCCATGTGTTTTTGGATGTATAATCATTTTCTCAGAATAATTTAAATATTTTTTTTAAAAAAATATATACAAATTTATATTTAGTAATTTCTTCAATGAAAGGATTGAATGTTATTTTTAGGTATCAATTCATATGTATCAACATCCTAAGATTATTCATATTATTCATTATGGATATTATCTAATAACGATAACATTGTTCATTCAATATATTTCACTTGATAATGTGAATATGATTTATTTATTTAACTCTACTCATTTCAACATGTTATTCAATGATGAATTTGAGATTTATAATATAAAATTGTGGCACATATAATAACAGATTTGATTATATTATAGTTTATTCTTTCAAAACCCTCAATCACATTAAGTTGTATTTTGATCTAAATTATCAATATTATTTTGATTGATTGTGAACCCATTTTAGGGATAATTATTGGGTTGGTTGTTATCCCATTATATTTTTAGACATTTTCCACTATTTGATTATATTATTTCTACTAATCAATAATTAATAAAAAAATTCTCTATAATTTCTCTTTGGCATCGTATACAATGAAATGTTTTTAATAAAATGTACGTCTCTCTTGAATGATGTTTTATTATTTACCATTATCCATAGATATGTATACATTTATTTGATATTATAGGTATTTTTGAAATGAATCATGATTTATTATCTATGAATGATTTTATCGAATTTTAAATTTTTTTTATCATTATATATTAGATATTAAATATTCATTATGATTCTATATGATGATAAATTCACATTTAACATTTTTGATTTTAATAGGACACTATGAAAATCATTTCAAATTTTTTCCATTTCCATATATTATACTGAAAAATTTTATGTACAATATGTATAAGAAAGGTAAAATAAAATAAGATAATAGAGAAATTTTTGGAAGAACATTAAATTAAGATGTTTAATTCTTATCTAGTCCCATATACACTATACAATTATTTTTATGTGGGATGATTTATTGAGGATTAGTTTTTTACTAATTTATTTAATATTAATGTAAATATTTTTTAGATTTGAATAGTTAGTAATATAGTATGGAATCTTTTTAAATGTTATTATGCTAATAAAAAAATTATTAATAGATATAAGACAATAAATGATAAATTATAATTGATATAGTGAGAACACTATATATTCATCGGATTAAAAGAAGATGACATAAAATTTTATGTCTCATTAATTAATTTAATGATTATATTATATGTCAATGTAATTATTATATAATTTTTTTTACATAAAGATTTTTTTATTTCATGTAATTTAACGAAACCTTGAGGAAATGTATATCTAAAATATTCTAGTTTTCATCAACGACATTGAAAAAATGATATATTTATTTATTATGTATTTTTTGTCAGAAATACCCTTTATGAATAAAGAGTTTGAAGATGAAATTCTTTGTACATCATTCTCATTTCAATAAATATGACAAAACAATTTATGATGATTTGAAGGATAATTTTTGTAGAATAACATTGTGATATATATTTTGAATTATATATGACCATGGAAGTATTATGTAAACATGATTTCATGATATATTTAATTAAATTATACGTTATAAAAAAAATTATTGAATATACTAATTCATTTTGGATTTTGGGTATAGAAAACTACAATATTATACATGTAGATAGAAAAATTATTCAAAATTTCTATATCATTTTACTAATATTTTATTTTACATATAAAAATATATGGGAGAGACTTCATATATACATAATGAGGGGGTGATAACTAAATCACTGTATATAATATACAATTAAAAACATTAGTTAATGTATTAAAATCTTTCAAATTTTCATATAAATGTATCAAAAGAATAGTGATAATTGTATTCATTAATTATCTAGTATGAAATAATATGATTTATTAAAATAAGGAATGAAATGTGAAAAAAATTAAACATGAAATAAAAATCTTTGGACATTGATAACAACAATCACAACAAAAAATGGTGTAAAATATCCAAAACGTTATAGTGTCCCACATAATGAGATAAAATGCATATAACGAGACTAAAACAATCTCTCACACATTGATGTTCTATATTTAAACACCCACAATTTGCATATAGTCAATGTGTTTATGTGTTCCAAATAATTAATACACCATAAATAAATATTTCATCAATTAAAATTACATGATCAAGATGTGTGTTTTATATAAATGGAATTACCCAATCACTGATTAACATTTAAATCGAGGTGATTAAATGGAAGGGGAAATATTGATGGGATTTTATAAAAATCATTTTTGGCATGTCCTAATCGAATTATAATTTTGTTTCTAAAATGGGTTTATATATAGGTTTACATGAGGTCTTAGTGACAGTAAAATGGGCATATACACATAGTGAAATCAGAGTCAGTATAATACATGGTTTGTGGAGTATTATCTCAACAATAAAAAGGAAAACATACTGAATAGTATAATGGTAGTTATTGAATAAATTGGACATGAAAAGGATCCCTTACCTAGATATCTTGTTTCCAAATGATTTGGTGAAAATTAATAATACAATAGAGGAAACATTTGAGGCAACTAAAGATAAATTTAATTTATAATAATTATCCAAATGTTTTTTTGATGTTCAACGGCTAGTTTTGGGGTTTTATATATGAAAAATTATTATATTTCATTAATAATTCCAAAATATTGTTTTTGGACAATATATTATAATGTATTAAATATAACAAACGTTTTCATGTTTTCAAACCTAGATTATAAAAACATACCATGTTTTATTTCTTATAAGATTAATATGCGACCTCATTAATATGTTACTTTTGTGGATGTAGAATAGACTCTTCTTTCCAAGGATTTTATTTTAAAACAATAATATATAATATATTTTTGTGGATTCATTAAATTTTTGAAAAATTATTCTAATATCCTTAAAATACAATTTATATTAATGGATTATATAAATTTATTTTCATATATATTATCAAGATAATATCACATCACTATTGGTTAATTTTTATGTAAATATTCAAAAAATATATTTCCAACAGAAATAATTTATACCCAAAAATTTTACTAATAAAATAAAATAAAAAATCACAAGTATCTAATTTTAGTTTGATGATATGTTTTTTTTCCAAATAATTATAAATGTACTATAATTTATAATATTAAAGGAATATAAACATTGAATAAAAAAAATTATTTTATAATAAAAAAAAATTATTACAATTATAATTTTCTTTGACATCATTAACATTAGTTATAGTTTTCATAATCACTCTTGGGTAATAATATTTTATTTTTATATAATTTTAAAAAATTTATTACATTAATATAGTTTTTCTTTATTGACATTATACATTCTATTAAAAATTTAATGATTCTTTCAAGTAATAAAAAATATTAATTTTTCTCAAAATAATCCATAAATTATTAGAAAATTAAAATTAAAAATAGAAAAATTTAATAATTGTATAAAAATTATCATTCTATAAGGATCTAGATACATAATAATTTAATACAATGTGTATTCCCAATAAAAAATATGGTTTTCATTGGCAGTATTTTCTTAGGTTTTTTGGGGATTAATTGTTTGGGTTGTAATCTATATGATCGTGACTTATCTTGTAAACAGGTACAACACTGATGTAGGATAATTTGAAGAAGATTTATCTTCATCAAAATCCCCAATAAATTTGATACATAATATATGATCTAATTGGTTGAAATTAATACTTATATAATTTATATTTATTAGAATTTATTATATCCCATAACATACCTGTCCTAGTCATCACTATATTAACCCTATATAAAAAATAAATGTTAATGTTATATCTTGATTAGATATAATTAGGAGTGTATCCCTAGTTAGTCTTACAGAATTATTTATTTTTATTCTGGTACTATGTTAAAAAAGTAATTAATTCAAGGTATCAATGATATCTTATGACATGGTAATGAAATTTACAACCACCTTGATGTCATTATTTCATTTTGGTGTCATGTGGAGTCTTGTGATAATATCAATTGTTATGATTTAAAAATTCTAAATAAATTTTTTAATGATGACATCATATACATTGACTTCAGTTTCTATTCATTTTTCTTTTTTTAATTACATGTATTGATATATGTACTCTTCAAAATAAATCATAATGATATCCAGCAATATGTTTTACATTATATTTATATGAATCATAGTTACTATTTGAAGAAAATAGTAAGATGAACTGTGCACATAATTGTTATGTTCCATATTCATCATTTTTATTAATGAGAAACATATCCTTGTTCTAAACCATATAAAACTATATTAAACAAATTTTAACATAATAAAATTTACTAAAATATTCTGAATCACCTAATAATACATTTAGGAATCCTTGTTACTCAAATGAATGGATAGGAGAGCAGTGATTGGAGCTAGATTATAATAAAATAAACATTTTATACCATATATATATATATTTAATTACAAAATATTATGGATTGGTTATAATAATCATCATGTATAGTATTGTTTAATTATATCAACACACATCATCTTCCACATTATATTACATCAATATATGGTGATAGGTTGAATAACCATAATTTTTGATCAGCTGTAATATCTTTTATTAATTTGAAATTAAATAATTTTTTGTGAATATGTACATCAGGATTTTATAAACCATATATATGTAACTTGTTTTTCAATATTGGTATTGTATATTTATAATTGAATTTAATATCAGTGCACACAATTATAGATCAAAATGTGGAAAGATATGATTGTTTACTTTTTTAGTCAATGTAATAGTGTATTAATTACATTTCATCCATGAGTTCACAACACATTCATTTTTTTGGAATACATATATATCTCAATTAATATCCCACCAGTGACCAATGTAATAACATTTTCAGTGACTATCATATTCTTCATATCATTAAACATTCTACTGCATTCATTATTTCCAAAAATAATTATTACCGTTTAATTATTATTTTTCGGTGTTTAATGAAAATTATAAAACTTATTTCACAATTAATCAATAGTACCATGATCATCCATTAATAAATTGGATTTTATTCACAAATGTTTTAATTGGACATTAATCAACCACCATAATATTTTGACAGATTCATTTATTACCCTTTATCAGAGATAACATACCAAATGAAAATTTAAATCCATAAAAAAACATTTTAATAAATTCACAAATTACCTTTCGAATCCTAAATCAATCAATATAGAATCCAATTTCCCATTAACACTAGATATATTTGGAGCATATTCAAATAATGTTATCGAATAATACCATAGTTATAACAAGGTAATATATCAAGTCAATGTTCATCTTGTATATTGACATTATTAGTGTATTTTTTAGTGAAAAATTTAATTAATTTGTACACATATTGAATGTAATTTATAGGAAAATCAGTCTTGGGGATATCCTCATTATTCTCATATACATTATAGTATCTTGACCAATAACCCTCCATAGTGATATAATGGGATCGATGTATCTAATTAAAAAATTTAATAATATATTGAAGTGTATACATGATCTTTTTCATAATCAATTTAAGATCCCAATAGTAAATACAAATGGGTATTCACTCATTATACTTACTAGAGAAGAATAATCATGAACTGCCTGGTGAACTTCCTGGGTCTATCAACACATTATCTTGATTGTCATTTCCTATCTTATTTAGCTCCATCTATTTATATGTACTAATTCTGTATGTATTTTATGATATTTTTAATGTTATGTAAATATATTATTTTTAAAATTTAACCTCTATGATAATTGTAAGAATATAAATTTCCTCAGGAATCAAATTGTCATATTACCTTGCAATGGGAGTGTCTATAATTGTGATATTTTCTTTGGTGTAAATAATTTTGGTAATATATTTATTCATAAATGTAAATAATATAAATTTTTTAAATTTTTTACCACCACAATATATCCATCTCCCTAAACATGTAAATAATCTGAATGATATTCATGATATGATTTTTTATTTCCTTCTCTCTTAAATTTAATTTTTTGTTTTTGTATGGAAAAACGTAAATAAATAAAATATCCTAAAATTCTGTTAAATAATGTATTAAAAAATCAATTTTATTCAACCCTCAAATTTTTATATGTTAAAATGTATAAAAATAGGATGAAATAATTTCCCAATTTTCCATTATTTTTTCTATCACTATATTGATTAATTATTACAGGGTTTGAAAAGTTCAATGAATATTTTATGTTATGAAAGAATATATATATGATGACTAGTGGAAGTTTGTTTTAAATTCATGAATGAATAACTATCATAAAAAAAATCTCATTGTTTTTGGGATCAAACCTAATATGTATAATCATAGAGGATCAAGATTATTACCATGGAGGTTGTTGGAAAAAAATTTATCAGATAAAACTTTTATTTTGGAATTTTATTTATTAGTTCTGGTGTTTTTTTTAATTGGAACACTATATATGTGGTTAAGGTATTACATTATATTTCTATTCCTCAATTACATTATTTTTTTATCGAATGCAGTCAATAGTTTGGTTTCATATTTTTTTCCACCAAAATTAATTACTCATAACCCAAATGAAATATTCAAGATGTTTCCTCCCACAATTATGAAAAGTGGGCATTGGTATTTCTGTCCACCATGAGATTTATCATTCATTATATTTAATGGGGACTCGAAATTCATTTTTTACCCGTATTAAAACATGTTTTTTCTATTTTTAATTTCATTTTTTATCATACTGTGTTGTCACATCTATCAAATTTTTCTGATTTTTATTTCTTTTATAAGAATAATTATAACTCATCAATGTATCACCCATAATTACTTTTCATTATAGTGACAAAGATGGAGTCACGTCATGATGGTTGCGAGTGTAGTGGAAGGTTATAGTTGTGTATGATATATTGAATTTAATTTTAATAATTATTAATTAAAACCAATAGTAAGGATATTGTACATAAAATATATAATTTAATTATATTTTATTTGATGAAATAAATACCCCTAATTGCAATATTGAATTTTTGGAGAAAATTGAACTTTCAAAAATAGCCATATTTATTAAAATCATTTAACTTTGTGGATCCTAGAATGAAATTCCTCTATAGGTGATATAGATGTTCTCCTTTAACCATTCAGTAGCAGTATACGACCCCAAGGTTTTAATTCTAGGAGGTGTGATTCTATCATTTTTAATTCATCCTAATTAATTCATTGTTTTAATTAATATATGATTGTCTTTTCATTCATGAGTGTGTAAGAATAGGGATAATCAAGAGATAATATATTGTGAAAAAAAGTTCTCTATTTTGAAATTTGGATTCTCTACACAATAGAGATCACCTCATATATATAGTGTTATAATTTATTCGAAAGTATTATTTAATTTTATTATTTCTATGAAATAAATTATAATATCATTAATATAACCCATTACAAATAATAATAATTATATCATTATCATTATTTTATGTCATGCACCACCATGATCAATAGAAAATATTATTTAATGAACAACATTATTAATATTTTTTAGTAGATAGGTTCATGTTCCATTCTAACTCACATTGAATTTAATAAAATCCCAAATAAAATTTTACTCAAAACTAAATATTTCATTCACATAACATAAAATAAATATTTTTATAATATTAAATTAAATAAATACATATAAATTTATTCATATACTAGTGTATTAATAAGAATTGAACTTATGATACAGTATAACATGAATAAAATTATTCCATGGGATATAGGATAATATTTATTCAATTAATTATACTCATATATAATTTAGTCATGATCAATTAAAATTATTAGTGGCAGACACAGTTGGGTTACTTCTTATTGAAATTAGATGATCATTCCAATGTCTAAGATTATTGCATAAAAAATATCATGGCTTCCAATAGAAGGATAGTAATGTAGAAATGTCGATAACCATGTTGGATTGCACAATATGTGACATAATCCCTTCACAAAAATATCATATCAATAAGGAATTGTATCTATGTCACCAAACTATTTTGTTGATATTTATATCTTTGAGTATATGAAAAACAACCATTCCATATACAATGAAAATAGAATTTAGGGTGAATATTATATTCAAATCAAATGATCATTATATTATCTTCAAAAAGTATGAATAGTACATATAATTTCCTTAAATATCTGTTAATTACCTGCCATTCTCGATTAAAAAAACATTCCCTACATCCCTCAAATAAATTTCAAGACAATTTTTGTCCCTAAACAAATATTCACATGTCTTAACATTAATTAAGGATACTATCAATGTAAAAGTACAATTACACCCACATCTGGATAAAAATATCCAATTTGAACAAAAAATATAGAAATTCTATTTTTGGGTATATTCTCAAAATCTTATGACTTGGAGATTTTCAATAGTGAAATAAATGAGAATAATCATTATACATTATCTAGAAAACCGACATGATGGTCTCAATTAAATGTGTTCTATCATAGTATATTATACAAACATGGAAATATATTATGAATATTGTCAAATAAAATATCGTTTTAAATAGTTGTACATAATTTTGGTGACCATATCAATGAGATATCTAATCTATGATATTATCACAGTGGATGAATGCATAAAAATTTAAAAATATGGAATAATTTTTAAAATTAATAATCTATAAACTAAATAAATAATTACTTAAATAAAATTTATTTAGTCAAAGAATAATTTTTTTTTAAAAATCTGACATTGACTATACGCAACACCCTAAAATTTTTAGTCTACGAGACCTCACATTAAAATCCTGTTATCTAAGTCAAGGCATTGGTGAATGCGTCATAATTTTTGTCTTCCCTAGAAAAACAACACGATAAAACCTCTTCTATAGTCAATAAATCCCTCAATTTATTATTCATCTGTAAAATTTTCATCATCTATTGATGTGACACAAGGTCTTTTTCATGGTCCACCAATATATTATAGTCACATTTGAGTCTAATATGATCTTAACTACTATGTACCTCATCAATTCAAGGCTGAGGATCCACATCTGTACTAAATATTTATTTCAATCATAATATGCAATATACATATACTATAATCTATAATATGTGACAAAAAATTTCTTTCAGAACATCCATCATTGTTAATGTAAGACTCGACATTAAACATTATAAAATCAGGTAAATTCATTAACAATTCACTTCTATACCTTCTGAAATATCATTTCATTTTATAGTTTTTGATTACTATTACATAATTCGTACATATCATCCCACAGGAATACAATGTGGATACTATAAAAAATGTATAAATATCATCAATAAGAGTTTTTGTAATAGAAACATGCATTCCGTTCATGAAAATTCCTTACAAAATATGTCTTGGATTCTCATTTTTTTATAACCATCCTTATACCAAATGGTTTTTTATAAAAAAAATTTGGATGAGCACAAATATATTATTAATTTAAAAAAACTAATGATATAAAACTATAGTATTTGAATTATTATAAACATAAGAAAAAATTTTAACATAAAAATAATTCTCACCATGAAACTATTATATAGATACTTTGTGAAAAAATAAAATTTCAATAAAACATAGAAAACATAAATAACTCCATAATAAAATATGTAGGAAATAAATAAATAATATTTTAATCATCATGAATACAATATTAATTATAATCCTTGTGACTAAATTAGAATTTAACCATAATAAGAACAATATATAATATCTACCATGGCTATCGTATGGTGTAATCATAGAAGGAACATTTCAAGTGACCATATTGTCAACCTTCAACATTAACATACAAACTAATGTAGATAGATATACAGGTCCCAATAATCATCATGGAAATTTCCCTAAGAACCATAATTAAATTATAAAATAGTAATACATTAATAAAATCCACACTTTTTAATTGTGAAAAAATAGAATTTTATAAGAGATTTATAAAGAAAATTCTGTTACAAATATCCTCTGTTTATGTGAGTGTTTATAAAAATTATAAAATATTTTTATACACTAAAAATACAGGTAATAAATAATAAAATAATCAACATTAATTTCACAAATAATATTACCAATACATAACCAATTATGTAGAAGGTTAAACCAATGAATGGAAACTGGGTTATGGATTCCATTACCACATGTTTCTCGTAAATCAATAATGTTCAATCCCTTTAAATAATGGATTAAATTTTTTTATCAATATATTAAATAACCATATTAATATTTATAATTAGATAAATAATATTTTTATAATTTCTTTTGATACATTTTTAACGAATTTGTTTTTATTTTCTTTATTTTCTGTGTATTTTTCATATTTTCCATGGTGTGTTAATTAATGGATTTCCTGTCGAATATATGAAAATCTATATAAGTGGAATGTAATTATTTTAATAAGTTTCCATAATTTTAATTTATACCACATGTATATTTTATAATACATGGGTTCGTCATTTGGTAAAAAATTAATAAAAATGATTTAATTTATTTTGGCAGCTAATTAGATAATCACGAACATATATTATTTGATTAAACATATTGTTTATATATTGGTTAATGAACATTAAATAACCTGAAATATGTATAATTAAATATCATTTAATTATAATAATTGTTTTATGACCATAATTTATGGGTATACTAGAAAATGAAATTTTATAATACATGATTGTGGTAAATCATCACATCATAAATGGAGTTTTAATTTTTTGACCAAAATAGATAGGAAAGTGTGTTTTATGATGAAATTTTACAAGAAAATGATGAATGTAAAATAAATATTATATAATAAATTTTTGAGGACAATTTAATTTTTAGAAGATTGTATATTAAATCAAATGACAGGAAATTGAAATCACAATAAAATTAGACGACACATGAGTTTACCTCTTAAATTTTTCTCCTTATGATACAAATTGAGGCCCATGGTTTTTTCCTTTTGGTGAGAATATATGTTCTTATTAATGCGGTAGAGTATGGGTAAGGAAATTTGGGTAAAAATAAACACACTATATGTCTTTGAGGTTTTTGGATATGATGAGATGTTGGTGATATTTATAGTTGAGGAGTAGGGATTTTTCACATTATTATATTCATTAGATTATGATTGATGATATTGACACTAAATTTTAGGAAAATTATAAATAAATATATTAAAATTATTTTTTATTATTCTATATTATCGTTCTTTCATCAATGATGACAGAAGGAATAGTTTATTTAACAAATAATGTTTAGATGATGCTAATTATTTCATGATACTATTCACAAAAAACTCAATTATATAATAAAAATTCCAAAAAATTACACTATTTATTTTAATATATATATATATTTATAAAATAAACTCCATTGTGTGAATATAATTTTATAAATATGATAAATTTTAATTCTAATTTAATTGATAAATTATTATAAAAGTATTAATTTTAAATGTAAAAGTTATTTGATAAAACATTAAAAAATTTAGTAAGGTTTCCTAAATTTATCTTTTTAACATAATAAAGAAAATTATTTATCTATGAATATATTTTATGAAAATATATTTTCTTTTAAATCATTATATTAATTATAAATTTTAATTCTATATTTTTTACATTCCAAAATAAAAATAATTATTTATTTATTTATTAAAAATTAATATTTATTCATGATATATATATATATATATATCATTATGTAATGTATAAGAAACATAAATTGTATTAATACACTCATAGGTGAGTTAAATATTCAATTAGTAAATAGTTTTTAATTTATAAATAACCACTATTTCAGTAGAAATTTACAATGAATTCACTTATTTAATTACAAAATAAAAAAATTATTATATATAAACCTAGGTTATCAAATTATCTACGAATTATAGAAATTTCATCCAAAAACTTTTTTATTACTCAATAAACAAATATATTTATCATTCAATCATTTCATTTTTATATTCTTGTGTTTCTTCTTCAACACTGTTTTTTTATAAAAAACCACGACATATTGAATTAACATATCCCTCAATAAATTCTATCTACAATAATGTGTCTAAAAAGTGTTGTCTTCATATAAATGGTTATCATATATCTAGACTACAATAGAGCTATAAATAAGAGACGAATGAAATCGATAATTTCCCAGCATTGAAACATGAAAATATTATATAACTGAGAAAATATTGGAGGCAAGTACACTCAGTAGGGGACATTCCAAACATTCTCCAAGATTTCATATAATGTCCATGATGCTCCTGGTCCACCACATTGTAAAATTTATTGTGTATAGTGTATCATTGGAACCATCAATGACTCATTATGGTGTTTTCCAAATACATGGTCCCACCAATAGGTTCCAATGAAAATGTGGCACCTTTATGGAGACAGCTGTCATAGTGGCACCGTAATAGTGGCACTAGTCAGGGCGACATTTATATGGTAGAACCATTACATTCACACACTAAAATTCTAGAAACGTACATGGTGTATCAAATTTATCGTGTCGCTGTTATAGTGGCACAATTATGTTTTCCCCAATATGGTGTCTCACATAATGGTCTCCCATCCTTTGTCAAAAAAAATTCCATTTTCTCAAGATTTTCATGTTTTTCCCAGGTAATGTATATATAACCATCCATGTATATTTTACACTTTATTTAATGATATATTTAATTTCAATATACGTTATAGAAACATAATTGTTTGAAAATATTATTTAATGGGGGATGTTAGGTAAATAAAACATAAATATTATACATGGAACAATTTTATTGAAAATTTCATTATCATTCTACTAATATTCCATTTCAATTTAAAAAATATCAGTTAATGTTTTACATTTGTGAAAGTAGGCATATAAATGTACCAAAATAAGATTGAGAATCATTATCATGAATTATCAGGCATGATATAATATGATTTAATAAATGAAACAATGGAATGTGAAATAAATTATTCATGAAATTATAATCATTTGTCATTGATAGCCACCATGATAAAATAAAATTGATGAAAAATTCCAAAACATTTTAGGGGTAACATATAATATGATAAAAACATATAATGAGACTGAAACACTATCTTACACATTTATGTTCTATATTAGTACACCCATCATTTTCATATTGTCTGTATGCTTATGTGTTTCACATAAATTATACAAAATAAAAGATATATTTCATATATTTTAATCAATTGATCATGGACTGTGTTTTATATAAATGTAATTACCCAATAACTGATTAATATTTAAAACAAGTTGAATAAATTCAAGTGAAAATATGTATGAGATTTTATAAAATAATCATTTGTCATGTTATAATCAAATTGTATTTTTTATACTATTATCGGTGTACATAAAGGTTAAAGAGAGGTCTTAGTGAGAGTTAAATGGGATTACACTCCTAGATAAATGAGAATCATTATAATAATGATGTGTGCATTATTATCTCAATAAGAAAAATAAAAATATTCCGAATAATATAATGGTAGTTATTAAATAAATAGTACAAGAATAGTGACCCTAAACACGATATGGTGATTCATAATGATTTTTTGGTTCTTAATAAGACATTAGATGAAACATTAGAGGAAAATAAAGATAAATTTAATTTATTTTAATTATCTATGGTTTTTTTGAAGTTGAATGGAAATTTTTTATGGATTATATAGGAAACATTATTAGATTTCATTATTTATTCGCAAATATTGGTTTTGGTCATTATATTATAATGTAAAAAAACAACATTTTCATGGTTTTCAATCATATTTTATATCAAAATGGCCTTGTTTTATTTTTTACAAGATTAATAAGTGAACTCATTAAAATATTAACCTTATTGTTGTAGAATTGAGTCATCTTTATAGGGAATTTATTTTCAATCAATAAAATATAAAATATGTTTTTGTGGATTCATTTTATGTTAATAAATGTATTCTAATATCCTCAAAAAACAAATTATATCATTGGAATATATATATATATATTATTTCCCATTATCATTTTCAAAAATATATCGTATCATTTTTGGTTAATTTTTATGTAATTATTCCAACATTATATTTACAACATAATTATATTTTACCCAAAATTATGACTATCAAAAAAATAAAAAATAACTACTATATAATTTTAAATTTATAAATAAAAAAATATTTTATTAAAAATAATTATATTGGTAAAAGAATTTATATTTCTAAATGATTATACACATTCAAAAAAAATTATTTTTCCGAGAATAACAGATTTATTACATATGTAAATAGGATTTTTTACATCATTAACTTTTTTTTTATTATTTTTATAAACACTCTTTGGTAATAATATTTAATTTTAATAATATTTATAAAAAACTAATTATTTCTTTAATATAGTGTTTCTTTATTGACTTTATACATTCACTAAAAAAATTTCATGATTCATTCAATGTATAATAAATATTATATTTTTGGAAAAAAATATTTAATTACTAAAATATTAAAAATCTAAATTATAATATTTAATAATTTTATAAAAATGAAAAATTTCATACTATAAGATTCAATATACATAAAACCTTAAAACTGTGTGTATTCCCAAAATAATATATTTTTCATTTGTGGTATTTTATTGGGGTTGTTCTGGATATATTTTTTGCGTTGTGACCAAAAGAGAATAAAATATCTTGTAAATAGATAAAACATTGATGTAGGATAATTTTAAAAGAATTAATCTTCCATGGAATGCCCTATACATTAGACACATAATGTATAATCCCATAGGTTCACGTCATTAATTATTTTATTTATATTTATTATAATTTATTATAACCCATAACATATATATCATAGTCATCACTATACTAACACTATATGTAAAATAAATGATAATATTATATATTTATTAGGTAAAATTGAGATTTTATCTCTAGTTAGTCTTACTAAATTCTTTATTTATATCCTGGTGGTATGGTAAAGAGAGAATTATTTCATGGTATCAATGAAATGTGATGACATGGTAATGGAATTTACAACCACCTTGATGTCATTATATCCTTTTGGTTTCATGTGGAGTCCTACAATACTAACAATTGCTATGTTTTAATATTTATGTACAAGTTTGTAACTGATGTAATCGTATTCATTGACTTCTGTTATTATGCCTTGACTTTTTGGTATTATATAAATCAATATATGTACTTTAATATTTCCATCATAATTATATCCCATGGGATGGTTTTCATTATTTTTATATGAAAAATAGTTTATATTTGATGAATATTGTTGGAAGAACTGTTGACATCATTGTCAGGTTCCATATTCATTATTTGTATTGATGAGAAACGTATCCTTATTCAAAACTGAATAACTCCATACTAAATTTTTTTTAACACAGGTAGATTTTATACAAAATTTCAAATCACCTAATCATACAATTATGAATCCATTAAACTCAAATGAATGGATTGAAGTGTAGTTATTGGAGTCAGATAATAATTATTTACTAATTTTATTACAATTTCTTTAATTTCCATATCTATATAGTTTGGAACAATTACAATCCTCATCATCTATATTTTTTTATAAATAAATCAATACACATAAACTTCCACATTATTTTACATAAATTTGTAGTATTATGTTGAATAATCATAATTTTTTATCACCTGTATTAACCATGATTAGTGTGTATTAATATCCATTTGTGTGAGTATGTACATAAATATTTAATAAAACATATATATGTACCACTTTTTTCTATATAGGTGATGTGTATTTATAATGTTGTAAATATTAGTGAACATAATTATATATCCCAACATCATATGATATGATTATAAATTTTTTTTAGTTAAAGGAATAGTGTATTAATTGTTTATGTTCTATATGTTCAAAACCCATACATTTTTTGTAGGGATCCATATAGATCTTAATTCATTTCCAACTAGTGGGTAATGTGAGAACATGTGCAGTGACTATCCTCTTCATCATATCGTCAAAAATCATATCTCATTAATTATTTCAAAAAATTATTATTATATTATTATTAATATTGTTTAGTGTTTATTTAAAATCAAGAAAATTTTATCACAACTAAACAAATATTACCTTGATATTCCATTGAAACAATGGATTTTCCTCACAAATATATAAATTGGACATCATTCAACTACATAACATTTTTTAAGGATAATTTGATTACAATTTACTAGTTTTATCATAACCAATCAATTGTTAATTCCATAATTTAAAACAATCATTTTATGAAATTCATAAAATTACTTTTCAATCCTAAAACATTTTTTATAGAATATTATTTCCTCTCATCCCCCACCATATACATGCAGTATATTTCTATATAGTTATCTAATACTTCCATAGTTTTATCAATGTAATATTTTAATTCAGTGTTCATAATGTATATTGAAATTTTTGTATAATTTTTTAGAGAAAAATATCACTAATATGTACTCATACTGAATTTACATTCTATGATAATAAGTCTTGGGGGTGTCCTCATTATTCTCATATACATGATTGTGTCTTGACCAATGATCACCCTTACTGAAATAATGGGATACTTGTATTTAATTGAAAAAATCTATAAATATATGTAAGAGTATACATGATCATTATATTAATCAACATAAGATCCCAATAGTCAATATATATGGTTATTCCATCATTTTACATACTAGTGAAGAGGACATGTGAACAGCATGGTGAACTTCTTCGGTCCATCAAAAAATTATCTTGATTATCATTTAGTTTCTTATTTATCTCTATATGTACATAACTACTAATTCTATATGAATTTGAGGATATTATTAATTCTCTAGCTGTCTGTTAATTTTAAAATTGAACTTCTATTATAGTTGTAAGACTAGAAATTTCCTCAAGAATCACATTATCATTTTTTCTTTCAGTGGGCATGTTTCTGAAGGTGATATTTTCCTAGGTGTATTTAATTTATGTATTATATTTGTTCTTGAATGTAAATAACTAAAAAATTATATTTTTTTCCACATAGACACATCCTCATCCATGAAAATGTAAATAATCCGAATGATATTCCTGATACGATTTGTGATATTCTTCTCTCTAAAATTTATTTTTTTTATTTGTATGTGAATACATAAAATGTATAAAATATCATTAAATTCAGTTAAATTATTTATTAATTGAATTCTACGATATTCAACACACAAATTTTCAAAGGGATAAATTTATAATAGTGGGATGAAATACATTCCCAATTTTCCAGGATATATGTAATATTTATATTGATAAATTATTATTGGGTTTTAAATGTTCAATGAATATTGGATGTTATAAAATAATTTATATAATATGAATAGTAGATGTGTGTTTTATAGTCATGAAAGAATAACTATCATACCAATCACCACATTGTTTTTAGGATCAAACCTAATAAATATAACAACATAGGATCAACATTATTACAATGGAGGTTGTTGGAAATAAATTTTTCATATAAATAATTTATGTTTTTAATTTTATTTATTAGTTTTGTTCTCTTGTTAATTGTAACATTATATATGTGGCTAAAGAATTAAATTATGTTTCAATTACTCAATTACAATAGTTTTTTTATCCAATGAAATGAATAGTTAGGTTTATCTTATTTCTACACAAAATTTATTTACTCAGAACACAAATGAAATTTTCATGACGATTCCACCCACAATTAAGACAACAGGGTTGTTGGGATTTCATACCACCAAGAGAATTACCATTAATTATATTTAATGGGAACTCCAAAATAATCATCATACCCCTATTAAAACCATTATATATTTTTTTTTCTATTTTTACATTTATTTTTTATCATACAGTGTCATCGTATCTATTAAATTTGATGAATTTCTATTTATTTTATAAGACTCATTATAAATTATCAATGTTTCTCCAATCATTAATTTTCAGAAGTAGTGAAAATGAAAGAGTTATATCAGGAAGGTTGTGATTTTAGTAGAATATTATAGTTGTGTATAATGTATTAAATTTAATTTTAATTATCATTTTTTCAAACCAATATTGAGGATATTTGACATAAAATATATATATATATAAATTATTTTTTATTTGATGAAATAAATACCTCCAAATAAAATAATAAAGATTGGTGGAATTTTGACCTAATAAAATTTGACAATATGATTAACTTCATTTCACTGTGCATATCCTAGGATGAAATATCTCTAGAGGTGGTCCAAATTATCTCATTTAACTGTTGAGTTTCATCATACAACCAAAGGGATCTAGTTATAGGAGGTGTGTTTCATTCATTTTTAGTTCACAATAATTCATTTATTGATATTTAATAAATATATGTTTCTCTTGACATTCATGAGTAGGGTAGAATAGAGATAATAAAGAGATTATACATTGTGAAAAAAAGTTCTCTATTTTAAAATTTGGATTATCTACACATTAAATATCTCTTCTTATTTATAGATTTAGGATTTGTTAAAAAATATTAGTTAATTTGATTATTTCTATTATATAAATCTTATTATCTTTAATATAACCCCTTAAAAATATTCATAACTGTATTATTATAATTATTATTTTATGGAATGCACAACCATGATCAATAAAAAATATTATTTAACAAACATGTTCATTAAAATTTTTTAGTAGACACGTTCTTGTTCCATTCGAACTCACAATGATTTTAATTAAATCCCAAATAAAATTTAATTCATACAAAAATATTTCATTCACATACCATCAGATAAATATTCATTTAATATTAAAATAAATAATTACGTAAAAAATTATTGACATACATGTTTATAAATAAGTATTACACTTATTAAATAATAAAACATGAATAATATTATTTCCGAGGATTGTAAAATATTTATTCAATTAAATAAACTAATATTGTATTTAATCATGATAAATTAAAATGATTATTTATTGACTCTCCTAGATTATTTCTCATTGAAATTAGGCGATGATGCATAATTTATATTTTTATTACCTAAGAACAATTCAAGGAACTCAATGAAAGGATATTAATGTTGCAATGTTGATAACCCCGTTTGATTTCTCAATATGTGATGCAGTCCCTTCGAAATTGAATATCATCAAGAAGGATTTGTATCTATGTCATCAGACTATTTGGATGATATTTCTATCTTTGACTAACTAAAAAAACCATTCCATATAAAATTAAAATGGAACTTATGGTAAATGTTATATTCCAATCAAATGTCTATGACATATTATTCGATAAGGATGGACATTATGAATCATTTAATTAGATATCAATTAATTACATGACAATCAAGATTCACCTAAAATTTCATACTTACAACAAACATATAACATCACAGTTTTATCCCTACACAAATATTCCCATGGCATGACATTAATTGAGGATAATATCAATGTATAAGGACCATTAAAAACACTAATGGATAGTAATATCAAATGACAACAAAAAACAATGAATTAATTTTTTTGGGTATATTGTAAAAATATTATGTCTTGGATATTTTCAATAGTTTACTAAATAATAGGATTCCTTATACACTTGGAAGAACACAGACATGGTGGTCTAAATTAAATGTGTCCCATCAACGAACATTATACAAGCCTGTAAATATATTTTTATTAATTTCAATTAAAATAATGATTTAAATCATATAAGTTAACTTTAGTAACCTAATCATTGATATATTTAATCTAGGAAATTATCACATTGAATGAAGGAATAAAAAATAAAAAATATATAATAAAATGTCAACATAATATTCAAAACAATGCATATAAAATTACTCAATGAAAATTTATTTAGTAAAAGAACTAATTTTAAAAAAAATGTTACTTGGGCTAGATTTAACAACCTAATATGTTTAGTCTACTAAACCCCACATCAAAATTATGTTTCTACGAGTCAATGAATTATTGAATTCATCAAAAATGTTGTCTTCCCTATATATACTACTCAATGAAACCTCAACTCTTGTTGATAAATCCTTTAATATATTATTCATTAATGATATGTTCATCATATATTGATGTGACCATATGAATTTTTCATGGTCCACCACTATAATATAATCCAATTAGAGTCTATTATGATCTTTATGTTAATGTACCTCATCAATATCTTGGATGAAGATCCACATCTATACTTATTACTGAGTTGTATCATAATATGCAATATACATATAATCTACAACATATTATATAATGAAAAAAAAATTTAGGTCATCTATCATTGTTCATGTATCTACTCGGCCTTATACATTATAATATGAATTATAATCCTCAATATTAACTTAGAAATTCTTCTCACCCAGAAACTATTATATATTTACATTGTGAAAACATAAAGATTCAATAAAACATATAATACATAAATAACTCAATAGTGGGTTCGTGGAAAATTAAATAATTAAATTTTAATCATCTTGGATAAAATATTAATTATTATCCTCATTACTAACTTAGAATTTTACCATCGCAACTTCTATATATTGTATCTCTCTCGGCTACTGTGTGGTGTAACCATCGAAGATATATTTGGAGTGACCATAATGTCAAACATAAACACTAACATACACACTAAAGCTGAAAGTCACCCATGTCCCAATAATCATCATATAATTTCCCCAAAAACATAATTTGATCATAAAGCCACAATAAATTCATAAAAACCTTACTTTTGACTTTTTAAATAACAGAAATCTATAAGAGATTTATAAAGAAAATTCCCTTACAAATATCATATGTTTAAGTGAGAGTAGAAAAAAATTATTGAATATTTGTATATACTAAAATACAGATAATAAATCATCATATAATTATTATTAATTTCACAAAATATATTAGTAAAACCTAAAAAATTATGTATAAGATTAACCAAATGAATGGAAATTGGGTTATGAATTCCATTACCACGTGTTTCTATTAAATCAATCATCTTCAAAACTACTTTATAATTGATTAAAATGTATTATTAGTATTTTAAATTACCATATTCATGTATAAAAATAAATCTGTTATATTATTATAATTTCATTTGATAAATTTATTAATAATATTTTCTTATTTTCATTATTTTTGGTTAATTTTTTCATGGTTTTTAATGTCAGTTCCTTATAAGATTTCCTGTAAAATATATGAAGAACTAAAGAACTGGAATGAAATTGTATTAATATGTTTCCATAATTTTAAATTAACCCATATACCTTATTTATGAATACCTGGATGAATCATTATGTAAAATATCAATGAAAATTATTTAATTTATTTTGGAAGCTTATATGATAATTAGGAACATATATTATTTTATTCAAAATACTGTTAATATATTTGTTACAGAACATTAAATACCTAAAATATGTATAATTAAATATCATTTAATGATAATAATGTTTTTATGTACATTTATAATTGGTATACTAAAAAATAAAATTGTATCCTACATGATGGTGGTTAATCGATACATCAGAAATGATGTTATCCTTTTTATTAGAAAATGGTTAAGACAAAAAGATTTATGATAAAATTTTCCATGAACCTAATAAAATTAAAATAAATATAATAAAATAGATATTTAATGAAAATATAATTATTAATGGTGACTAGATAAAATCAAATGTTAAGAAATTTAAAACACAATAAAACAAGATGAAAAATGATATTACCTCTAATGTTATTCTCCTTATGATCCATCTTGAGGCCAATATTTTTGTCATCTTTATTTGACTATATGTTCATGGGCATGGGGTAGAGTATTGGTAAGGGAATATGTTAAAAAATAAATACACTATATGTCTTTGAGGTTTTTGGAGATGATGCATGGTTGGGTAATATTTATAGTGGATGAGAGGTTTTTTTCAATATAATATTCATTATATTTTTATTGTGCATCTGGACATTGAATTTATTTAAAATCATAATAAATATATGAAAATAATTATTTTTTATCCTATATTATTGGTCATTCATCAGTGATGACTGATGGAATAGTTAATATAACATATAATCTATACATGACACTAATTTTCTAATGGAACTATTCCCCAAAAAAACTCAATTATTTTATAAAAATACTAATAAGTAACTCTAATTTTTTATTATCAATATTTCCAAATTGATATCTACTTTGTGAAATTAATTTTAAAAATATTATAAATTTAATTTCAATTAAAATCATAATTTATTCTAAAAATATCAATTTTAAAATTAAATATTTTTTTGATAAAACATTGAAAAATTTAGTAAGGACTAATAAATATATCTTAATACCATATTATAAAAAAATAATTATTTAAGAATATTTTTTAGGAAATTATTTTATCTATTAAATAATTATATTAATTATAATATTTTAGTTCTATTTTTTTACATTAAATAATAAATATATTTAATTTATCATTTCTAAAACAAATATTTTTTTATCCAATGATATTAAAATATCAATAAGTCACATATAACATTCATAAATTGTATTAACACACTCATAGGTGAGGTAAATATTCGAATATATCAAATTTTTTAATTTATAAATTACACTTATTTTAGTATAAATTTATAATTAATTTAACTATTTAATTACTAAATAAAAACACATTATTATATAAAAACCCAAGTAATGAAAATCTATGTTCATTTTAAAAATTTCAGTATAGAAATTTTTAGTTACTCATTAAACATGTACGGATACCTTTCCCTTATATAATATTTATATTCCCATTTATCTTCATTAACAATGAGATTTCACCAAAAAGACATGACATAATGAATTAGTATATTCCTCAATAAATTATAGCTAAGATAAAGTATCTGAAAAGGGTTTTCTTCATCCGAAATTTTATCTTCCATCTGGCCTACTACATGGCTCTAAAAATTAGATGAATCAGGAAGATAATTTATAAACATAGAATCAACAAAATTATTATGTAACTGAGATAAAATCATTTTAAAATATACTCATTAAGGGACTTTCCTAACATTCTCCAAGAATTCAGGTAATTAACAGGACCATCCTAGTCTACTACATCTCAAAATTTATGGTGTATGGGTATCATGTGGTAATTAGTGACTCATTAATGTGTTTTTAAAAAACACGGTCCCACCATTTGGTTCCAAAGAAACTGGATCACCATTATAGAGACACCAGTCATTGTAGCATTGTAATGGGCCACTGGTCACGGTGGCACTCTGACGATGTCACCATAAAGGTATCTCACTAAACTAGTGGAAATTCTCACGGTGTCTCACCGTTATGAGGGAACTGTTATGGTGGAACCATTACAGTTACACCATTACAGTGTCTCACCAAATGGTGTCCCAACCATTGTCCAATGTTTTCAGAATATCCCGAGTTTATTTAGTTCCTCCTCGGTAACATATCATTTGACATAATTTTTTTTAATATTTTACAAAACATTTATATCCAGTATAATATGTTCTAAACCAACGATATTCGAGTGACCCTTCACATAGAAAAATGTGTGTCCTTTTCCGTATTGTCACGCTTTTTCCGGTACATTCTAGATTCTCCCATGTTACATGGGGTTTCTCTATTTAGAATATATTTTTTAACTCATAGCTTTAATCTCCACCATCTTGAAGGATAATAATTCAATAAATGATAATCCTGACATGTGAATCTGCCCAAACATGTGGTTATGCCAAAATTTTTCTTCAGTTACATTGAAATCATCTGCCAAATTTTAGATTCTGGGATCTTCATAATCCATGATCATTGCATCATAATTATTTTCCATTCTCTATGCACACCTAAGAGACTTACACGAGAGAAGAATCATGTAGCTGTGATGGAGACCTTCCCACTAAGCCATAAAGATGGCATGTTTTCCATTAATTCATGTTGTGTATCCTTAGTACATGACACATGGATTAAAAGTTGATCCTTGATCATCCAATATGTATTTTCCTTCATCTCTCTTTACTATTTTTCATGTGGGGTGGGTAGAATTATGTTTTCTTCATGACATGTATGAATGAAAAATCTATAATGAATATACTAAATGGACTCAAAAGAAGGAAGGTGTGTGTATGATGATTCTTCTATGTTCTCTTGTATCTTTATTTTTATGTTGTGAATGTTATGAGCTTTTTTCCACCTAAAATATTGTCCATTGGTAGCCCTTTCTTGTGCACTAATGAAACACTATTATTCTAAATAATCTAGTGATTGAATGGCTGTAAAAAGGAAAATGGTGAATCATGATAATTTGTTTGGTAAAATAGATGGAAAATGAATACGAATCCTTGTGTGATCACCACGGTTAACCAAACAGAAATATAGAACTTGTTAAACTGTGCGACTAAACTAGAAAAATCCCTTTTCATGTTCTACTGATGTGCATAGTTTTTCTGCTTTATGCTTATGTGGTGATGTGGATAGGTATGGGATATCTTATTATTTGGTAGTTGGATTTCTATTTTAGGCTATTTTGGGACTTATGTTGGGGCTTCGTTTTGTATCTAGAAATAAGTGGGATCTCATAAATCCCTTATGATTTAGTGACTATACTGGAAAAATAGTTGTGAATTATTAAATTATTGTTTGGATTTTTTTCCTTCTGTTGTAGTCTTGAATTATGGTTATTCCTATTATTTTACTCATATATAAATAATATTTAAATGGAATTACTTGAACATGTTGACAAGAATTGGAATAATGGTGTATTTGTTTTCACTAAATGGTTTGTGCTCTCATTCTGGTTGTTGTGTTTTCATGAATGTGATTATAGTAATGAGGGTGGATGTGCTTCAGGACCCTTTCGTTGGGAAGAGTGTTTTATTACCTATATAAAAAATGTTTAATTTTTTTTTGTTTATTATAAAAACCCCACCCATGTTGAGCACTTCATTATGAATACCCCCATTCCTGGTGGGAGGTTTTTTCAGAGCATTCTTATGATTTTCTACTAATTATCTAGTTTTTGCTCCCTCTCTTAGGTATCCAAATATTCATTGGCCTGGATATGATTACCTAATGAACATTTTAGATCTTGAATATTTGGGAAGATTGTGTTGTGGTGTTTTGACCAAGTGTGTAGGGTCAGGTTTGTTCCCTATGTGTCATCGAGATGAGAGCCATGTTTCATCGTTCGTGGCAGTGGTTTTTTTGGCCTAGTTGTCTTCGGGCATGGTAGTGGTTGTGGAATACCATTTTTCTACAGGTGGGGATTTGTGTGGATGTGGTGGCCCTGTTGCCTCTGGTCAGGATGTGTGGTTGTGATATCCCATAAGTTTGATGTTGGGTAGGCAGTGGGACTATAGTGGAACATATGATGCTAGTTTGACATGTAGGATGTCATTAATAACCAGTGGGAAAGTGGTGTGGTAATCCCAATTATTTATATTCTATTACTATTAACATACATGACTAGAATTATTTGGGGAGTGTGCCTCAGTGAGGCTATGTGGATAGTTTCCTTGATGGGTGATTTGGTTATCCCTTTTTTCCCTAAGTCATTAGAATGTCACCCCACTAGTGTAGGATAGATTTGGTTTTTTTCTACTGAGTATACCAATATACTCACCCTACATATATAAAACATGTTTCAGGATTCTTGGAGGACCATGAGGACTGTGCGTTACATTACTAGCTCAACCTTCAAGAGTTGTTGCTTCTTTTATTTATTTTGGTACCTTTTCATCAGAAATTTCCTATACCGTGTATCATTTTTTTAAATTCATATGGAAGTATATTTTCATTCATTTTGGTATTTATTTTTAATTTTTTTTGAGTTGTTTGAGATTTATTATCTTTTCTCCGGATTCAATTAAATAAAAAGTGTAATTCTTTCCACTTTTCAGAGTGATTATATTCCCTTGGTGCTAGTTTCCACTCTGGGCCTATTGAAGGTGGAACTCAGGGGTCATTATCTCTCCCTCAACATGATGAAGGATGAGTTATAGAGTTTTTTGTACCTTTACATATCATGGTGAAAGTTTCTCATCATAGAGTGGTATCAGATCCTGATTTTTGATATATTGAATGGAGTTTAGGGTTATGCATAATGATTATTCCATGGTATTGTTGGGAACATTGTTAAGAAATCATTCTGTATGAAATAGAACATTTATTATTTTCTAAGACACAAGATTTATTTTGGGGCCCCCTGAAATTTGATGCAAGGAATCTAGGCCACCCAAAAAACCTAGTGAGGTAACACTGATTGCATTGGAGAGGCCCTAGGAAAGGTACATGCATCATTATGACCAGTGATCTTATAGGTTTTTGGTGTTCTGGGGAATATAAAATGAATAACATGATTAAAAAAATTAAAAAGGGAGCTTTTATACTACTCAGGCATTAGTATTCATTGTTTACCTTCATGATATGACACGTAGAAAACATCCATGAGTATTGCTGGTGATCAAATCCCAAGAAGATGATTTGTATGATCAATGGAGAACTGATCCAGAGTAGGAGGACGACTAGTGGCAAAAAAAAAACTCATGTCTTTTAGTGGAAGAACCATGCGATGTATTTGGGAAACCTCTTAGACATGGGGACCGAATGTTGGGTCATGGAGACGGTGATAACATTCCACATGATCTAGGATACATATGCATACTAGGATCCTCTAGTTGTGATCAAGATGCAGGGCGAGACACATCAGTGGAAGAATCACTATATATGGGAGATGAAGAAATATGAGGATTCATGGTCCGACATTGAGAGGGAGTTCTAGGAGGAATTCATCTTTACCACAACGATGGGCGAGAAGTGTCCAGTTCTAATCTCCCTCTAGCAAGGCAGTATGTCAGTGTGGGAGTTGGGGACTATCTTCAAGGATATCCTTCTTTTTCACCAATATAACGTTATGGATGAGGTGTCTTGGTAATTCCACTTAGAGGAGGCACTCTTACAGTCCCTTCAGTATTCATATACTCTAATCACTCTACCGACGTACATGGAAGTTCATATGAAGGATGAAGTTGTGGAGAGGATGCACACACTATATAGAGTAATGTGATAAGTGAGAAATTTGAGCTCATCAAATAGGAAGTCCATTAGTAGTAGTCCTTTAACATCAATGAAAACCAGGTTTCGATGGATGGAAATGAGGCCTCAACATTTCCTGTTTCGATCTCCGAGTCCTCTCCCATTCTCTAAGAGCCTATTACATAGGTTCATTTTCGGGGACGTATTTGGGAATCTCAAAATTTAGTAATTGGGCCAAGTGCAGTACAGTGGAGGTGGGCATGTTCATGGACCACATCAATAGCTACAGTCTCCAGAAATACCTTTTTAATAGTAGCAGTATGGGTATTTAGTTCCTACACCCTCGAGGCCAGATGGCACTGAAGGAGTCCTACCCTAGGGTGCTCCTTGTGGACCTCCACCATTGTGTGGTCGAGGAGGCAGCCGACATGTGAGAGTTAGAGGAGATGGGAATGGAAAGATACAAGTCTTGGTGGCACTAGTTTTAGTATGTCTCTAAGTCATTCTATGTAAAATCAGTTTACTTAATACTCTTACATCTGACTTGTAAGATTCAGTAGATTCACACTCTTTTGTTTCACCAGGCCTTTCCCATTCCTTGGTCCTATACATATAGGGTCTCTCCATACCCATAGTGTTGAGTAGACTAGTTAGGGATTAGACAATACAATTTTATGCTTATCGAGGATGCAGACTAATGTTAGGGCCGCATCATTCCAATGGGGGATCTCTTTCTTATATAAATGATTCCATATGATGTCATCCTATGCATTGAAAAACTATTCAACATACATGATGTTATCAACTACTTTTGGAGGAGGGTCGTGTTTTCAAATATGGTAGGCCATCGTGTAGAATTCATTATTGAGTGGGATTTCTATAATGGCATCTTGCTAATGGACCCCATATTTGCTTATTATCCGAGCTATGAGTAGATTCAGTAGACACATGGGTGTTGGATGTCATGTGTATTGTCTGGGATATCTTGGAAGACATCCCAGGAGAGGTGTTGAATCTACCCCCTCAACATGATGTTGATTTCTAGATAAACTTTAAACTAAATGCCTATCCAATTTCAATGGATCTCGCCTAGATTTCTACTTTTGAGTTGAGGTAGTAGCAGATCTACGATGATGACTTGATGATATGGGGTTTATCTGGTCAAGAATGCCACCAAGGGGTGCTCTAGAATAGTTCACAATGAATGCTTATGGAGGGATCTGGGTGTCTTAGACTACTAAAGACCGAATCAGGCGATGATCATGAAATGTTACCCCCTCACAATGATCGATGTACTTTTTGAAATTTTAAATGATTCATGATGGTTCTCTAAGATCGAGATGTGGTCAAAAATCTCTAATTGAGGGTGAAATATGGTGACATCTTAGAGACTGCGTTTAGGTCCACATATGAGAACATTGAGTTTGTCATTATGTCATTCATTGTTATGATGGATCCTTCCAAGTTCATGGGACTGATGAACTCTATTTTCTGCGAGTATCTAGATCGGTTTGTTGTTGTGTTTATTGAGGACATCCTTATCTACTCAAGATCATAGGAGGATCACAACGAGTATATGATGATAGATTTTTAAATCCTCATACACCACCGGCACATTGAGAATTAATCAATGTTCATGATATGTATATGAGAGTTTCACATAAATATATATGTGGTGTCCTTGTAGGGGATACTAGTGGACCCATGAAAGGTCAAAGCGATTGTTTCTTGGGAATAACCCATGAACATGGAAGATGTTTGTAGTTTTTCTCGTCTAACATGTAACTATAAGAGGTTCATTTCTCACTTATCTGGAGTTGTGGTTCCATTAAAATCCTTGCCAAATAACGACCTAAATTTCGCTTGGAGTGAGAAGTTCTAGAGGGATTTTAGTTATCTGAAGGAGAAGATGGTCATTGACCATGTAAAAAGTTTTCCCATGTATGGGTTAATGTTTGTTGTGTTCAATGATGCTTCTATGATTGTCTTGTGTTGTGTGATGATACAACATCATGGAGTAATATCTTATGGGTCTAGGATGTTACATCCTCATGAATGTATCTATGACACACATAAACATGATCCTTCATCGAATGTGTTTTCAGTTAATTTGTTTAGCAATTACATTATTAGGGAACACTTATTGGTCTTCACAGATCACAATATATTGGGGAATGTATTCTATCAGCTAGACCTGAAAAAATGGTAACACATGTGGATAGAATTTTTTTTAGTCTACAACATTGATATCTCCTACACATATGAAAAGGGAAATGTGGTGTCTGATGCCTTGAGCAAGAATTGGCAGAAGGATGCGGATTGGGAGTCAATAGATGCTTGTGGATCAATGGAAGAGTCTGTTGTCTTACAAATGGATGAAAATGTGGAGAATGATAGAGGATGTCTGCTCAATATGACATTTAATACATTTATGGTAAAAAAATTGAAGGAGTCTCAGTTTTGGGACTTATAGGCTGATGTGATGCGTGATCACATTAGCCATTGAAATCATTTGGAAGGATCGCTTGAAGATGGTCCTCATGAGATGATTTTCCATGGGAAGTTGTTTTTTTCAGAGATGATATGAGCGGTTGTTCTCCATGAGGTCCATAAATCACCCTAGAGCATCACCCATGACATTACATGATTTAATTGGGCTTGAAGGGTCAGTTTTGGTGGCTCGGGGTGAAATGGGTTGTGGCATAGTCTATGGAGAAGTTCTTCGTGTGTCAGTAGGTAAGGGATGAGTACCATGTTCTTGGTAGTCTGTTGCAGCCATTAGATGTCCTTGTGGAAGTGGTATGAAAACTCGATAGATTTTATCACATTAATACTCAATGATAAAATAGGCTATGATGCTATCTGTGTGGTGGTAGATAGGATGAAAAATCAGATATTTTCTTCAAAATCAAATATTTAGGTGTGGTGGATGTCTTAGCACAGATGTGAGTGGATGAGATGGGGTAGTTGAATTGAGTTAGGAGGTCCATTGATTATCATCGAGATACAAGGCTTACATACTAGGACTATAATGGATTACAATGTCCTTTTGGGACAAAACAATGACTCAACACTGCTTTATAGCCCAGACGGATGAGAAGACAGAGAGGACCATCCAAAAAATGGAAGATATGTTGTAATCATGTGTTTTGGACCTTTGGGATCATTGTTATGACACTTGCCTCTGGTAGATATTTCAAACAACAATAGCTATCACACATCAATTGGCATGGATCCATTCAAATCCTTGTACAGAAGGCCATGTCGATCACCCGTTCGCTAGACTGAGGTTTTGAACTTATGTGTTCTTGGACTAGATGTAGTGCAGAGAATGAATGAGAAGTATTGGATTGTTCGTAAAAGGATGAAGGAGGATCATGAACGGTTGGAGTTATATGTTGATCATTGGAGGAGAAAATTGTAGTTCGAGGTTGGGGACCAAATGTTCTTAATGGTTTCCCCTCGGCATGGACAACATAGTTTCAGCGGGCGGAGTTAACTTTCTATAAGGTTTTTCAGACCCTTGGAGGTGTCTTAATGGATCTGTGAAGTGGCTTATCTGCTGGCTCTACAATCACCTCTACACAATATCCGCAACATCTTCCATGTGTCTCAAATACAAAGGTATCTATATGATGATCTTCACATCCTCATATAGGGAGAGATAGATGGTGAGGACGATGTGATGTTATTGGATCAACTAGTGGGGATCAATGTTCATGAGGATAAAATATTACGTGGATGCACCATTCACATGGTTCCAATGTTATGGAGGCATGGTTGACTAACATATATAACCTTTGAACAAGAGGCACACATGCATCCCCAGTACCCAAATCATTTATTAGTTTTGTTATTTTATTTTTCTTGTATTTGATTGTGGTGTAACTCTTGAGCTTGATTACTATGAGTTTAGATGTTTCCCTTGTTCTATTAATGTGTGTGAAATGTTATAAAAATTGGTAGGGGAGAACCTGATTCCTCGTCAAGATGCATTATAGTCTATGTAATTGAAATTTTGTGGGTGATTCGGTGCCACACAAAAGGGATATTATCTTAACCTGGAAGAATAAACGCCTCATCCCCTACATCTGGGTGATTTTATCTTTATATGTTTGTTTTTTACATTGGGCATAATGACAGTAGTGTACCCATAGTTGTTCAAGAGATATATGTGGAATAGTATTTCATAGTAATTGAGTTCATTCATGCATTCAAACTACTCTAGGGTTGTTTTTTAATGAGAGGTATCTTACGAGGGGGTTGTTCAGACCCCTCTCTTCTCTTTGGGATTACAGTTGGATTCTCGAGGACTTGAATAGTTTGAATAGTGGCAGATGTAATGTCCCAGAAACTAATGGTTCATTACGTAGAAAATTTACTAGTTTATATGTAATCATGGAGATCATCAGTGACTCATTCAAAAGTTTTCTAAAAACTAGGTAACACCAAATGGTTCCACTGAAACGGTGGCACCATTAGGGGGACACCAGTTATGGTGGCACCATGATGGTGGCCCCGTGAAGGTGGCATTGAGAAAATGACACCATGATGGGTGAACCATCATCATCACACTGTCACTACATAAAAATTAAATAGGGAATATGATTACAGTATCAAAACATTATATTGTGTCGACAAATGTTGTCACACCCATTTTCAATTTTTTCACAGTTTATCTGGTTTTTCCAATTCCAACCGGGTATGGTATCTTTTGACATAAAATATTTTTTATATTTATTTTATATAAATTTAAATATATTAAAAGATATATTAAACCCCCGGATTTAGTGACCCTTCACTTACCAATACGTGTTTCATTTTCCTCGATGTCACACCCTTCCTTGTGCATTCTTTATTTTCCCATGTTACCTGTGTTTTTTATATTTAGACAATGACTTTTAACCCATAGATTTAATCTCTATCATCTATGAGTAGAAATATTAAATAAAAATTATTCCCGACATGTGGAATCAACCAAAAACAAGGTCATTCCATGATCTGTCATCATTTTCATCAAAATAATACCCCTGATTTTTGGATCCTGACATTTCCTTTGACAAGATCTTGTCTGCATTATTCCATTTTATTCATTATGTATGATCAAGATTCAAACCCCAAAGATATATTGTGTTCTTGTGCTGGATCCCTTCTCACTCAGACTTGAATCCCGTGAATTTCCATTTCCTGCAAGTCCCACATCCTCAGTTATCAATGTAATAATAGCACTGTGATCCTTGATCAATGATGTTGGGTTTTTCATTGTATATCATTACTATGTATCCTATGTGGAGGATGTGATAATGTGTCCCTCTGAATGTGTATGAAATAAAACCATAATGGAGATAATAAAAATACTATAAATAATGTAGGGGTGTGTTTGATGATGATATTTTTGAATTTTCTTTTGTGTTCTCTTGAATTTATTGAATTTTATGGGATTATTCCCACTAAAAATCGTGCACGTTGGTGGTACTTTATTAGACAGTAACTAACCTATGTTTTATTGGATAATCATGTGATGTAATGGTTGTAACATGGAAACTGGTTAATCACATAATTTCTGTTGATAAATTGGATTCCAAATTAATATTAATATATATTTTGATCCCCTCAATTAACCAAATGGATAGAAGGAAATTGATAAATGGTGTAGATAAAAATAAAAACTCCCATGCAAAGTTCTTATTATGAGGTTGGTTGTATTTCTTGATGATTGTGGCATGATATGGATTGGGATGGGATATTATTTTGTTCTGTTTTTTTTGGATTTGAGGTCGTTTGGTGACACATTTTTTGGTTTGGGTTGGTTCCAGTACATCGAGTGTAACACCCCAGGTAAATAAAAAATAGGACATTTTCATATTTATCAATATTTGTGAATAAATATTAATATTACAATAAAGGGAACGCTATGCTCGATGGTGTACCTAATACGCTACAACAATTTTCTTTGAAATATTACATTCCACTCTAATAATAAAATAATATTATTTTAAATGGTAGTTAACAGCTAGATATTGTAATGGCGGGAATGAACGAAACTAAATAAAAAATTATTATATATGTTTGTCAAATATTTTTACTTTTATCCAGTAAATGTTAGAGGATTAAAATGAAAATGACTCCAATTTTAAGCATAAATCTTCTAATATTCTATAAAAGATCGATTAACCTCCTTTTTATGGAGAAACCTTTTTAAATATACTTTTTACAATTTTATATGTTTTATTTGACAAAATAAAATCCTTTTTTAGAATCTGGACATCAAAATTTACTTTCTGTAAAAAAATTTATTTTTCTGTAAAAGATCATTTTTAGTGAAATTGATGCATTTTAATGAAAAACCTCCTTTTAATCTGATTTATTTATATGGATAGATTATATTTTTAATTGATATTAAAGTTTATTTAGAATATATTTTTACCATTTAATCCAATTGTGGTCATTGGAATTAATTTCAATTTGAAATTGGACTTAAACTAATGACATTTTTAATAGATATTGTTTCTTAAAAACACACTATTTGTTTTGACAGTGAGAATAAATTAATAAATAAATTATTCTAACTTATATATTTTTAATTTTGTAAAATAAAAATCATTTTTAATTCGGAATATCAAATATATCTTTGGGTCAATTTTTGGTATTTTTCTGAAAAACATTAAATTTTTATGAATAGTTAAACCACTAAGTGGTAGTTAAAGAAACTAATTTTTCATTTAAATGAATCTTTACAACTTTTGTGATTTTATTTTCGAAAATCCATCATACATGGTTTTCATTAGGATGTAAAATGTGGATCAATGAGATTAAAATAATTTTTTGGTGAATAATAACTTTTAGGTTTTATTAATCATGATTAAAGATAATTAGATTAATTTAAGGTAAATATAATGTTATAATAATATGAAATTACCTTGACACATGTCCTACCCTTATTGGATTATTCATGTCTAACCAAGACATTCCATGGGTCAACATGGGGACCCTATAGAGACAATTTGGTAGGGAAATGACATTAATAACTTTTTATTTTACGTTAAAATTAAAATGTCACAAACATGTATTGTTTTACTAAAAAAAAATTTACATGGGGTTATAAAAGCCATATTTATGACTATAAATATTCATTAGAAATCTTAAATTATTACCTAAATGATGATTTTTTTATATAATTTTTAGACACTAAATAAATTATTTTATTAATGACACCGTGATGATGTAGTGATTACCTCAAAAGTGAACTATTTAAATAAAATGAGAAGATAGGATGAAATATATGTCTTCAAATTGTCACAAACCTATTTGATGGGTTTATTTCAAAACATTATCACCTTAGCCTCTAAATATTTCTTTTTTGGACTTTCAAAATTTGAAAATCATTTTATAATAAATTAATATTTTTTAACATTCCAAGAGTGCCCCTCCTCTTCTCTTATAAATGGCCCCCACCTCTACCACCTTACCCACACCTCTCAAGCATTTGGATCATACAAGCCTTTCCCATTTCATCTCTCCACATCCCTGTATTCATCATTGAAGCCTCACCTTTGGCAGAATGCTCTTCAAGAAACACTTTTTCTTCAAACCAAGAGGAGTTACTCGATTTAAAGGTAATGTCTTCCCTTGTGTTCTTTTGTTTTATTTTGATTCTCTGAACCCCTAAACTCTTTTTATTCTGTTATTTTGTAATACAACCAGTATCTTCAATATACTTGGATGTTTTTATGTGAATTATTCTAGCTACATTTACACACACCTCCATCTAATGGTTAAAGACCATACTATTTCTGTGGATGGCGAATTACAGCCTCACGAAACAATGATTGTTCAATCTTCTCTTAACACCTTTAATGGTGGCCATTATGATGTCACTATATTTTATATATGATATATATGTTTTTTTCCTAATCTTCTTTATTTTATATTTAAAACATACCTTTATGCTTTTCATGTTGTGTAAATGCGATAATTTCATATGAGGAAGTGTGGACTACTGCCCCCTCAAGTGATGTTACTCGTTCATGAAATACATGGATAGTATAAAAAATGAAATTAATGAACTTATATGACCTATAAAACATATATATTATACTGGAATTATAATATATATATCTCCCAATTATTTTTAATTCCATTAATATGTCAAAGAAATGAAAGAAGCGTTCATGCGTACGTAAGGCCTACCGTCTCCAGGAACTGTGCATTTCATTTCATTTAGTCTCCAAATGTTATGGAATATTATAAAATGAATATGTACTGGATATATATGATATTTAAATCAATAATACTATTTTTTAGATGATTTTCTTATAACTACATGGACAATCATTTCCAAACAAGTTCATTTTGGACTCATGTACCAAACATCGAAAAAAACATTTGATATGAAATCACATTACTATCCAATTATTATAACATTATAATATGTGATATGATCTGAATAATAATATTTAAAGGATTACCTATAGAAATTAAAAATTTACCAAAGTTTATTATTCAGGAATATAATGAAACGAACAAGACAAGTCAGACTTGATGTAAGGGATCCTACCTCTCTCTTTCTTTTTAAGTACTCTATTTTATGTCACTTATTTTAAGCCCCTCATCTTTATGTTGGGGGATGTTATTATATATTAATCTTACTGTAATGTTTATTTTCATATGATGATATACCCTAATTTATATCCTTAATCCATTTTTGGATGTTTTAAGTGGTGTCGTTAGGCTGCCGAATTTTTCATAAGGGGATTTCATATCTCACTTTTAATTCTGTGAGATTTCCATTGTTCCCCAATTATTTATTTCATGTGTTGTATTGTGTACTGCTATTTGATATATATTTTCATGATTATTTCTATATTCAATGTTTTCTATAATTCATTTGGTTTTTATTATATTTTGTTCATGTGACTCGATTGATTACAAGGAGGTAAGGGGTTTTTATATGACTTTTTATTCCCGTGAGATTCACGCTACATTTTCCACTATTTCCTTTTCTGTGGTTTATTTACTTCCCATTATTTTACTATTTGTATAATATAATCTCATTTTTGGGTATTTTTATCTCCATTGTATGAACATTCTTTAATGGGGTGTATGTTTCGAAAGTTGCCCAAATCGGTAAGGGAGCCTTTCACACTCCTCTTTTAAAAAGCCTTATTTTGTTATGCCTTTTAATTTACATCTTTTTATGTTGGGATTTGTTATTTTATATCCTTATTGAGTTAAATATTATTTCCATTAGATGAGATACCATTTTCCCTCTCATCAACTAATTTTATGAATTTTAAAGTGACATCGTTAGGCTGTTGAATTTTACCAAGGGATCTTTTTAACCCAATTTCTATTTCTTTTGGTTCAACATGTAGTTATTGAATATGTCATCCTTTGAATATGTGTGAAGGACCATTGATTGTTTAAAACATAATATTCACTTATATTGGGTGTATTTATATTTTTCAGACATAATTATGAGATTGGTTTATCCTTAATTTAAGGATACCTTCTTTATAAGGGATTTCATCTCATTTTACATTTCGATTAAGACATCATTGTTGTTATGCACCAATTCACTCTTATATAGTGTATATACTTTCCTTACGGATATTATATCATGAATCCATTTATTTTA
This sequence comes from Viscum album, assembly GCA_963277665.1. Lineage (NCBI taxonomy): Eukaryota > Viridiplantae > Streptophyta > Magnoliopsida > Santalales > Viscaceae > Viscum > Viscum album. The sequence continues at coordinate 1,316,795,069 of OY728152.1, read as the reverse complement.
ATGATATTATATGGTTCTGATTAAATTTTATTCGTCAATTATTTTATTCAAGTGTCTCTCATTTTGTTATAAAACCCTTTAACTAAAATATAATTTTAAATGTTTTAATGATTTATTCTTATAAATATTTATCAATAATATCCATGTTTTTCAAAATGTTATTAAGGATTTATTTATATGGACATTAAAGGTTTATAATGTTAAAAGATTCAAAGTGGTATGGGTCACTTTGATTAAAAAATCTCTTTATTAAATGTTTTAAATGTATTTGAAAATGGTTTTTAGAATGGATATATTATTTCAATATCATAAAATGTTATATTGTTAATGAAATGTGGGAATGTTATCTTTAATTTATTCTTATGTTATGTGATAATATTATATTATGGTTCTTGGGAATTTTTTAAGAAGACGTGTGGTTTCGTGATAAACAAATGGAAGGTGAGTCCGATATAGATCTCCAATGCATTGGGTAACACGATGGGGTTAAACGCTAAGGTTTCCCTAAAGAGATTTTGGGAATATACTGTGATGGGTATTCCAAATGTAACCATGAGGGTTACTCCCTACGTAATAATGTTATGAATGCCTCATGTTACATTTATGTATTATGATTTCTATGATTTATTCGTTAATCTTATGATTTCATGAGGTATGTTAAATTGATTATGTTTTATGAGTAAATTAGAATTTCTTTGATTCATATGTATACATGGACTAATGATTTCTTTCCATATTGTTATAACCCTTACTGATATTTTTATGCTCATCCCATGTTTTTTTGAAATGTATTTCACAGGACATGAACATGAATAGGGTCAAGGATGAGATCAAGGAAATGTCAGGATGTCTAAAACAAGGAACTAGACCTGACTCTTTTGTTCAAGAGTTTTTATTTTTTAAAAAAATGGAAGCTGAGTAGATGTGTCTACTTTGAAATCTTTGAGATGTAATAGTTATGTCCTAATTCTCTAAAATTATAAAGCTGAAAATATCCTCTATGTGAATTATTCATTTAATTCCATAATAAGTAATGTTTAAGGTCGGGTCCTTAGAGTTGGTATCAAAGGTCGGTTTAGATAACTTTAGAGGATACTGTATTCTTCAAGCATAAGTGACATTTCCATAATGGCTACGATTTCAGAAAGAGTCATAGTTTTTAGATAAAGTGAACGAGTAAGTATATCTTAGTGTTTATCTTCCTCATTAGTATATAATTATTTAGTTGATATACTCACACTGATATTTCTGGTTTTAGTAAATTGATGGATCTATCAGGCACCAAAGAGACAATGGGTTTGAAGGAAACTGTTGTGGTTCTCCAATTAAGAGACTTGATGAAATGGGGGATTCAATGAGAAATCTCAGGGTTATTCGAAACCAAATATCAGGAGTCATGATCAACCACATTAACCTTGGTGATTTCTCTAATGCATCATGTACGAGAGAACCAACTCTACATAGAATTTAAGGTAATAATTATAAAGGTAACCATTAGGATTTATATGATCCTTACTTTTGAGGTAATTATGGGATATTATGCGTTATGAAGGAATATGAATGACATGAGATAAACATGACGTTAAATTATGTGATGGTTATTTTTGAAGATTTTATCACTTTTTGGGGATTTTTATAAGAAATATGTAGTTTTAGATAATGGAAAACACGTTGACCGTGTGACAACCTGTCGTGTCTGACGATGCTACGAGAATCGAACCCACAACCAAAGTGCGACTGGTATTTAACTCCTACCACTAGACTACATGAAGTCCCTGGTTAGTTTGACTATTTATTTTTATTTAGATGATCTAGTGAATCTATAATAAGTTTATTTTGGGTTATCTAAGGAAATTATTAACCTAGCATGGAGGATATATGATTTGGTTAATTACTTTTCAGAATGAGACATTAAAAGTAACTGATTTTATTTGGAGATAAATATTAATCTTTATCTTAGAAGTCTATGTGATTAAATCCTTCCGATATGTGGGTTTCATTCTTAGTTTTTATTACATTGAAGGATTTTATGGATATGTTTTTATTGGATGGTCTTTTTTGAACTTTGGGTATTGTTTGACAAATTTTGGATATTAAGAATAGAATTTTCTTTATAATGGATTATCCTTTTTGGGTATTATCTGATCTCATACTAACCTTTTTGGTTTTAGTTTTGGTTAATGTATAATGATATTGGAATTATATAGTTCTCTTTTATGTATTAGGTGATTCTCTATAAGTTGATAATAGCTCTCTTAATGTGATCAAGTCATCCTAAAAACTCATATTTTGGAGAAAATATGTGTTCGTTTAAAAAATATAGTAAAAGTTGAAAGTCAACATGAAAATATGTATGTTTCCTTATGTTTTAGTTAAGCTCATAAATGAATTACTCAGTGAAATGTAACATAAAACAAAAATGTTGTCTGGTAATATTTCCTACTGGGGAATCAAATAATATTTAACCCATCACAAGTTTGTGATTTTGTTATGGTTAAATTTCTCCTAAACATGTTTTCTATCACACTCCATCAGAACCTGACCTTTATTTTTCTCCTCAATGTCCATGTTTTCCTACATGGAATCCTAGTATGGGTTATCTCAGGTGACCATTGTATATCTCTTTCTTTATTTTAAAGTGATAGTTTTACTGACTCTTGTTCCGATGTGGTAGTTTCAATGATGGTTCGAAGACCAATTTTAAAATTGCGAGCACGCAATTCCCAAATGGGGGGAAGGATGTAATACCCCAGGTAAATAAATAATATGACATTTTCATATTTATCGATATTTGATAATAAAATATTTATATTACTTTAAAGGGACCGCAATGCTTGATGGCGTACCCAATACGCAACAACGAGTTTCATTGAAATCTTACATTGGACTCTAATAATAAAATAAAATTATTTTAATTGGTAGTTAACACCTAGACATTGTAATGGCGAGAATGAACATAACTAACTAAAAAATTATTATATATTTTTGTCAAATATTTTTACTTTTATCCAAAAAAATGATAGAGGATTAAAATGAAAATGAATCCAATTTTAAGGATAAATCATCTAATATTATTTAAAAATTCGATTAACCACCTTTTGATGGAGAACCCTATTTTAATATACTTTTGAAAATATTATATGTTTTATTTTACAAAATAAAATCATTCTTTAGAATTTGGACATCAAAATTTACTTTGTGTAATTTGTTTTTATTTTTCAGATAAAGATTATTTTTATTGAAAATGTTGCATTTTAATTAAAATCATCATTTTAATCTAATTTATTTATATGGATATATTATCTTTTTAATTAATATTAATCGTTATTTACAATATATTTTTACCATTTAATCCAATGGTGGTAATTGGAATTAATTTCACTTTGAAATTAGACTTAAACTAGTGTCAATCTTGTAATAGATATTGTTTCTTAAAAACAACCTATTTGTTTTGACAACCGGAATGAATTATTAAATTAATTAATGAAAATTATATATATTTAATTTTTTAAAATAGACATCATTTTTTAATTCAGAATATCAAATATAGATTAGGGTGAATTTTTGGTATTTTTCTGAAAAACATCAATTTTTTATGAATAGTGAAACCACTAAGTGGTAGTTAATGAAACTGATTTTTCATTTAAATAAAACATTTACACTTCTGTGTTTTGATATTCAAAAATTGGACATAAATTTTTGTCATTAGGAAGTAAAATGTGGTTTAATGAGATTAAAATAATTTTTTTTGTGAATAGTAACTTTTAAGTTTTATTAATCGAGATTAAAGGTTATTAGTATAATTTAAGGTAAAGATAATGTTATAATAAAATGAACTGAACCTGACACATGTCATAACCTTATTCGATGAGTCATGGTCATCCAATAAAATCCATGGGTCAACTTGGGAACCCCATAGAGCCACTTTGGTTGGAAAATGACATTGATAACAATTTATTTAAAGTTAAAATTAAAATGTCAAAAACATGTATTGTTTTACTATAAGAATTTTTCAATGGGGTTATACAAGTCATATTTTTTACTATAAATATTAATTAGAAAGATAAATATATTTCCTACATCATGATATTTTCTTGTTAATTTTTAGACATTAAATATATTATTTTAATTATGACACTATGATGATGCAGTGATTACCTCATAAATGAACGATTTAAATAAAATGAGAAGATAGGGTAAAATATAAGTCTTACACTTGTCACAAACCTATTAGATAGGTGTATTTAGAAACCTTATCACCTTATCCTCGATATATATCCTTTTGGGTCCTTTAAAATCCGAATATCATTTTATAATAACGTAATATTTTATAACATTCCAAGAGTGCCCCTCTTCTTCACTTATTAAAGGCCCCCAACTCTACCACCATAAAAACACCTCTTGAGCCTTTCTCTCGGCCAACCCAAGCACATTTCATCTCTAAATATCCCTGCCTTCATCATTGTCGCCTCACCTTTTTCAGAATGATCTTCAAGAAAACCTTTAGGTTCATACCAAAAAAAGTTACCTGATTTAATTGTAATGTCTTCACTTGTGTTATTTTGTTTAATTTGCTTCTCCATTCCCTTATACTCTTTTTATTCCATTCCTTTATAACAACACCAGTATCTTCAGTATACTAGGATGTTGTTAAGTGAAGGATTCTAGCTACACTTACACACACCTCTGTCTAATGGTTAAAAAACATATTGTTTCTGTGGATGGAGAATTACTACCTCACGAAACGATGATAGTTCAATCTTCTCTTAACACCTTTCATGGTTTCCATTATGATGCCACTATATTTTATATATGATATATATGGTATTAATTTTTTCCATATGCTTCTGTATTTTATATTTAAAACATACCTTTATGCTTTGCATGTTGTTCAAATTCGATAATTTCATACGAGGAAGTGTGGACTACCACCCCCTCAAGTGATTTGACTCGTTCATGCAATATATTGAATGTATAAAGAATTAAATTAATGAACTTATGTGACCTATAAAACATATATATTATACTAGAATTATTTATATATAACTCTCACTTATTTTTAATTCCATTATTAGGTCAAAGAAATTAATGTAGCGTCCATGCGTACGTACGACCTACGGTCTCCATGAACGGTGCATTTCATTTCTTTTAATCTACAAATGTTATGGAATGGTATAAAATGAATATTTAGTGTATATATATAATATTTAATTAATTAATACTATTCTGGAGATTATCTACTTATAACTACATGGAAAATCAATTTAAAACATGTTCATTTTTGACTCATGTACCAAACATCGACAAAAACGTCTGAAATGAACTCACATTATTTAACAATTATTATAACATTATAATATGTGATATGAACTGAATAACAATATCTAAATGGGGACCTTATGCATTTAAAAATTTATCATTGTTTGTTATTCAGGAATAAAAAGAAACGAATAAGGCAAGTCGGACTTGAGGTAAGGGATCCTACCTCTCTCTTTCTTTTTATGTACTCTCTTTAATGCCACTTCTTTTATGCTCCTCTTCCTTATGTTGGGGGATGTTATTATATATTCCTCTTAATGTAATGTTTTATTTTAATATTATGAGAGTTCCTAATTGATATCATCAATCCATTTTTGTATGTTTATGTGGAACAGTTATGCTGCCGAATTTTTCATAAGGGGATTTCTTATCTCACTTTTAATTCCGTGATATTTCCATTGATCGCCACTTATTTATTGCATGTGGTGTATTGTGTACTGTAGTTTTATATATATTATAATGATTATATCTATATTCATGGTGTTCTATAAATCATTTAGTGGTTATTATCTTTTGGTCATACGACTCGATTGATTACAACGAGGTATGGGGTTTTTATCTCACTTTTTATTCCTGTGAGATTCACGCAACATTTTCCAATATTTCCTTTTTTGTGGTGTATGTACTGCCAATTATTTTACTATTTGTATAATATTCTCTCATTTATTGGTAGTTACATATTCATTTTATTACCCTTCTTTCATGGGGTTTACATTTCGAAAGATGCCCAAATCGGTAAGAGAACCTTTCACCCTCCTCTTTTAAAAAGACTTATTTTGTTATGTCTTTAAATTTACATCTTTTTATATTGGAATATTTTCTTATATATCCTTATTGATGTAAATATTATGTCCAAGTGATGAGATACCATTTTTTCTCTCATCAAAAAAGTTTATGAATTTTAATGTGTCGTTGTCAGGCTGTCAAATTATACCAAGGGAACTTTTTAACCCCATTTCGATTTCTTTGTGTTCAAAATGTAGTTATTGAATATGCCATCCATTGAATATGTGTGAATGAAATTTTATTTTTTTACACTTAATATACACTTATATTGGGTGTACATATATTTTTCACACATAATTATGAGATTGATTTATCTTTAATTTAAGGATACCTTCTTTATAAGGGATTTCATCTCATTTTACATTTCTATTGAGACTTCATTGTTGTTATGCACCAATTCACTATTATATGTTGTATATACTGTCCTTTGGAATATTATATCATATATCCATTTATTCTCATGATATTATAAAGTTCTGATTAAATGTTATTCCCCAATTATTGTATTCAAGTGTCTCTCTTTTTGTTAAAAACCCTTTAACTAAAATATCGTTTTAAATGTTTTAATGATTTATTTTTATAAATATTTCTCATTAATATCCATGTTTTAAAAATGGGTTTATGGATTTATTTATATGGATATTAATGGTTTAATATTTAAAAAACTTCAATGTGGTATGGGATACTTTGATTCAAAAATCTCTTTATTAAATGTTTTATATGGTTTTGAAAATGGTTTTTAGAATGGATTTATTATTTCAATATCTTAAAATGTTATATTGTTATTAAAATGTGGGAATGTTATATTTCATTTATACTTAAGTTATGTGCAATGATTATGTTATGGTTCTTGGGCATTGTTTATGTATACGGGTGGTTCCGTGTAACCTAAGGGCAAGTGAGCCCGATATAGCTCTCCAATGCATTGGGTAACGCGAAGGGGTTAAACGCTAAGGATTATCTAAAGAGATTTAGGGAATATACTATGATGAGTATTGAAAACGTAACTATGAGGGTTACTTCCTACGTAATAATGTTATTAATTACTCATTTTACCTTTATGTGTTATGATATCTATGAGTTATTCATAAATCTTATGATTTCATGAGTTATGTTAAATTTCTTATGTTTTATGAGTAATGTATGATTTCATTGATTCTTATGTATACATGGACTAATGATTTCTTTCTGTATTGTTATAACCCTTACTGATCTTTTTATGCCCATCCCATGTTTTTTTGAAATGATTTTTATAGGACGTAAAGTTTAATACGTTCAAGGATGGGATCAAGGAAATGTCATGCTATCTAAAACAAGGAACTAGACATGACACTATTGTTCAAGAGTTTTTATTTTGTGAAAATAATGGAATCTGAGTAGATGTGTCTAATTTGTAATCTTTGAGATGTAATAGATATGTTATAATTATCTAAAACACTAATCCTGAAATTACCCTCAACATGAATTATTCATTTAATTCAATAATATGTAATGTTTAAGGTCGAGTCCTTATATCTAGGGATATCACAGATCACATTGGTTATTGTTAATTTACATGAGAACTAGGTGTGAATACTTAAATTTCCTCATGGTGGTTTTCCTTATGATGTTTTGTTTGATCATGGATATGCTTATATGTTTCCCTTTAGTGAAGTAATATTTAAATGGAATCACATGAACAAGATAACATGATTGGTGACAATATTGGATTTGTTTCCCAGAAATGGGTTGTGCTCTGGTTGTGGTTGTTGTGTGTTCGTCCACGTAGTGATAGTAACAAGGGTGATTGTTCTTCATAACCCATATATTGGGATGGGTTTTTTATTAACTATATTTAACTTTTTTCGTTCTTTTTTCTCTTATAATCACCCCACACATGTATATTACTTCGTGTTGAACACCCCCATTCATGGGTGATGGTGTTGTTTCCCAAACGTTCTATGAGTGGATGGTTATTAGATAATTTTTCACTTATCCTATGTATCACATGTTTTTCATGAATGCTATAAAGGCCTAATAATCGTGATGACCTAATACTCATTAAAAGGGGTGTGTTGTAGTGGTATGCACAGGTGTGTGTGGGTAGGTTTTCTTCTGCACGTGTCCTTGGGATGATGCCCAAGTGTCATTGGGTGTGGTATTTCTTGTTCTGGACCTGGTGTCTTTGGGTCTTGTAGTGTTTGTTGTGGACCGATTGTCTATGGGTGCAGACGTGTTTCGATGTGGTGGCCCAAGTGCGTGTGGGAAGGATGCATGGTTTTGATAGTCCATAAGGTTGTTGTAGGGGTGATAGTGGGACTTTATTGGAACTAGTATGGGAGGTTTAATGCATAGGATTTCCTAAATAACAAGTGGGAATGTTGTGAAGGGTACCCAAATATAAATTTACTATTACTATTACCTTATCGAACTTGAGATATTTGGGGATTGTTCTATGGTGAGGCTAGGTGGATAGATTCTTTTAATGCTTCTTTGGTAATATCTATTTTGCATGGGCCATTAGAATGCCTCCCCAGTTGTGCTAGAGATCTTTTGGTTTTCCATATTGAGCATACATGTATAATCACCCTATCTATGTAAAACTCAATTTAGGATTCCAGGAATACCTCGATGACTATTAGAGACATTACACACTCTGTCATCATGAGTTGTTGTTTCTTTTCTACTTTTTATAAATTTCATCACAGTTTTCTTCTACCTTTTATCAGTTTATTTTGAACATGAATTTGGGAGTGTATTTTCATTCTTTTTTTGCATTACATTTACATATAGTTTTTTCAATTTTTTTTGATTCACCATCTTGTCTATTGACCCAATTAAAAATAAATGGCACCACCAATTTTTTTTGTTAGATTCCATTCCCTGGGTGCTAGTCGCCACTCCAGGGCCAACTGAAGGTGGGACATGGGTCACATTATAACTCTTTTATCTTGAAGATGGAAGGGTTTGACATTTTTTTGTCCCATTCATTATCATGGGGAATGTGGGTTTTGACATAATTTATGATTTAATGAACAGTGTGATCATATTTTCATTCATACCAATAAAAATTATATTTTTTTATGGTGAGATTATATAAATAATATGATCATATATCTTGAATAATTTTTTTTACTTGTCGTATCTTCAAAACATTTCTTTCTACTCTGAGCTATCCTAATGTATTTCTAGATCATCTTCACATTTTCTACCACTTCCCTAACTATTTATAATCCCATTATCTTCCTTCACACGACATCAATCCTAAAATTCAATATTTCGACAATGATTTCCACGTGATTCCTCGAAATTGGAAAAATATATATTAGAACGAAAAAAATTACAAGATGAAAAGTAATCTAAATAATGATGTTGATCCCAAATTTTCTACAAATCCAATGAACATACATAAAAAACGTCCTCAATTTATGGAATTGTTCATTATTCTTTCCAATAATATAAGTGATGATAATAATTGTTGAAATTTGTTTATTTTCCCAAAGCATTATTAAGGACATTATAAAATTCATCAATGATCCTTTGATATTAGTTAGATATAGTGGATATAATAAGTCCATGTAACATGTCAATATCACTAATTTATTGTTGAAGAAGAAAATCCAAATACTTAATATCTCAAATATGAAGGATATGTGTAGATGTAGTTATTTAATAAAAATTAACCCAAATATCATTGTTTACTTGAAAATTATATTGATCCCCCACTACAAAATCCATTGATATTTTTTCACATTTAAAATCTTGCAATGGTAATGATTGAATCTTCACCATCGGTAGTTTAAGCTATAATTTATCCTATTGACATGTCAATCATTTCATGGCGATATCAGCAATATGTCTTTTCATTCCTTCCTACCATGCATACCCTCATATATATTATTACATCATAGTATATTCAATATAATCTATAAATAAATTACTATGGTCTAACCATGAAATTGTTTAATCATCTATGATTCAATTGTTACCTAGAGTCTCATCTCAAATCACAAAAAATAATCATTACCAATGTAATATTCTAGAAGCATACCCATATTAAAAAAATTATTCCATTTTCTTTAAATATTGGTATACATTCTATTCAATCATAATTATTTCTAATAGAGATGGATTCATTGAAACATTAAATAAAACTGAGGAAATTTCCTGCACTTAAAACATCCAAACCAAATTCACCAAATCATTAATCAAGGGGTCGTGTTCTAAATGTAACATGTTTAACATAACATAATGTTCCTCAATAATGGGATCCAAAATATTTTTTTCTCAACTAGGATGGTAACTGAATGTTAAATAATAATACATTATCATTTCCATCCATCACTAATATGTTATGTTCAATTTCTTTTGATTTAATCAATACTACAATCGTTTATGGTTTGTATATATTTGAAAATCATCTCCATAAAAATGTAAGATCCAAATTTTTTATGATAAAATTGAAGATTATAATTCTAAATCATTTTTTGAATAAATTAACTCATGGGGCTTCTGTTTCAAGGATAATGTATAATTTAGATGATTATTTTGAATTAAAATACAATCAGATTCCTCAAATAAAGCATTATATTAAATGAATAATATTCTTTTCTTTATGAAAGGTCCAAAACTAGCACATTCATCTATATTTTCTTCATATCATGAAAAAACATCACATTATTATATCAAAAAACATTTAACACAAATTCATTATAAAATAGTTAGTGGAAATTATATGATTTAGTTTTTTATAAAACCATTTGTAATAGATTGATAATCCCCAAAAACTACAAATTACTACAAATTCTTTTGGTATTTTGTATTCATCAACCACATCTATTATGGAAGGATAACAAATTAATCCATTCTATTTTATAATGATTCAATGAAAAAACAATTTCTTCAACCCAAAATCATATTTTCAATATTTTCTATAAAAATATTTATTGATTGTTTTCATGAAAATACTAAATGTTTTCACAATCCTCATATATTTTTGAAATGATATAAAAATAATCAATAAAAACTAATAGAAACATATCCAAATATTTACTATATATTGTATTCATAATATCCATGAATATAATATGATTATTTTTAAATCTAACAATAATATCAAAAATATCATACATCCCATTTATTGTATGAATGTTTTTTTTGGAATTACATAATCTTCCAACTTCGGTTGATAGTAACATTATGTCATGTCAATCAAAGAAATGTACTGAGCTCACAGGATTTGATTAAAAAAAATCATCAAATATGAGGAAATGGAAACATATTATTGACATTAATTTTATTCAATGCTCTGTAATCAAGGATATGTCTTAGGGAACCTACTTTGTTTAACAAACAAAACAAGATTACCCATGTTGAATAGATTTGATTATTGAAACATTTATCTATAAATTCTTCCAAATTCTATCTCAATACATAATGTTCAACATCATCCATTTGAAAAGGGGTTATTATAATTGTATTAGAATAAAGAACTATGTCAATAGTAATTTCCACTTCATGATCAGGTTTAACACTGTGGAACTCATCATGAAAAACATATAGGTTCTCATTTACCATATGCACATATTTATTAATAAAATTGTCATTATATTCAACAATGGGTACAAGTTAATAGTAATTTATATCATTTAATAGTTTAAAATATTCATGATATATTATTAATGGTATGGTTCATTAATTAAAATAATTATATTTAAAAAAAATATCATTAGCACCAAAATCAATATCAACATAAAAGAAAAAAATTCATTCTATACCCAAAATAACAACAAATTCTACTATATTAAAATTGGTTTACAGGTAATGTAATTACAATGAAAACAACAAAAATATTCTTATAATGTCTTTAAGTAGTAACAACACCCTAGTGTTTTTAACATATGTTATTTTTTTATTTCATTATGTGAAATATTAAATTTATCAAAAAAATAATCACCAATAAATGAATGTGTATACCCATTCAAAATATTTTATTTGAAAAATACGAGATATTAATTAATGAAACCGATATTAATTCATTTGATGTCCTGAAATATGATGACATAGTCAAAAATGATCTCACTAAACATTTCTTCTTATAATCTGGAATCTTTACATCATTCCAATAATTATTTATTATGGAATTTTTATAATTACCAATCTCACCACATTCAAATCACATTGTTATTTTCTTATAATAACAAACCATAATGTAACTAATATATTTTTCATTACAATCTCTGTCATATTTCCAATAATGCCACATTGAAAACAATTCCCAGATTAGGTTTGTCATTCCCTAGGGTTATTTTAACCATAATTCCCAAAAACTAGAAATTTATTTTTATTACCTTGATATTTCTTTGATTTATTGTTCACCATGACCATCAATAAGGAACTCAACTTCTATTTGTATTCAAAGTATATGCCATCAACAATAAACTCCATTTATACCCTCTTAGGAAAAAACAGGTTTATCGTATCATTTGAAATTTCATGATACCAATTAAATATAATATCTTATATTTAATTGTGAAATATAAAGAACTATTTTAATCTCAAGAAATTAAATATTGTTTAGAGGATAATATCCCAATCAGGGGATGTTTTCATTATATAAGAAAAATAACTTTTCCTCTATTACTTTTATTTGAAGGAATTTTTTTCCATACTATATCAAAATCACAAGGGAACTCTTTTTCAAGGTAACAATTGATAAATTAATCACATTACAAGGAATTTGTATCCTCACTATCCAAGTTATTCACTACTATCTTCCACTAATGGTTGGTTTCACCTTTAAAATTATATATATAAAAACTAATGATTTAATTATTTGAACAACCCAAGACATAAAATAACATTTTTAAGGTCTTAATACAACCATTAAGATTCAATTGGGTCAGGAGATTCCTAGAAATAATGAGTGTGTTGCCTCGTAAAATGTCATACTATCATCGTGTACTTTTTAGTATCTCTTGTTGTTCTATTTAATGTATTCCACCAACATTTATAGATATTTTAAAATGATTCATTAATTTCACAAAATATAATGTTACAATTACCACCGTTCTAGGATAGGGAAACAAAATTGTATCATTCTATTAGTATCTTCCTACTTTAGTTTCACTTTTTCATCTACAAAAAAATTTTCCAACTGACTTATATTAAATAGAACAATATGGAATGATTTAAATTATATATCATTTCATAAAATACATAAATTTAAAAATTCAACATATGTCATTATGTTAAAATCATTATAATCCCAAATAATTTTTATACCATTCGATGATACCAACTACGAGACATGAATTGAAACATTACATAATCTGTTAAATTCTCTTACAATTCAACTCCTTACATTCCAAAAAAATATGTTCTATTTAGATTTTATAAAATTACTTGATAATTCATACATATAAACTCATAAGAATAATAATTTCATACTACTAAAATACTAGCAATTTCTTCAATAATAAAATTGATTTTAATAATAAAAAGGAATATTATCATGAAATGAAATCACAACATTCATCTTAGATTCCAATATTATAATAAAAATACATAAAATCTATACTTTTTTTCTAAAACATTGTATTTTCACTAAAATTTCATTACGGCACATAAAAATAAGTCGGTAAAATTTTATTCTACGAATACATTTAAACATGTGATATCATTTGAACAATGACATAATTATAACATTATAACTATAATATAATTATGTCACGAGAACAAGATGTTTATATAAACCAGAGGATACAATTTTAATAACATAAAGTATATATGCGGAATAAACTTATTAATAATTTAATCAACTTGGTTACCATATAATTATTTATACTCATAGATACCATAAAATGTATCATCATAGGTAGCTTACAATTTATCTCGAACAACTACATTATTGTGTTATCATCACAGATACACAAATAATGACCAAATGGTCAACCCCCAACATAAATACACCGACTGAATTAGAGGGATATATATTTCCCAAAATTCACTATAATTTATTTTAAAAAAAAAACATAATTATAAAACATTAATACATGCATAAAATGATTATTTTTTATGCTCTTGTAAAAATAGAAATTTAAAAGGTTATTTTTATAAAAAAATACTTGATAAATATCATATATTTTTAATGAGGAAAAAAATTAATATGATTATATAATTTATATAAACATTATAAAAAATATAATCAAAATATATTTCACAAATAATCATAGTACCACATATGAAATGAAGTATAATGATGACCCAATTTATGAAAATTGAGTTAGGAATTCTTTTATATTGGGATTTTATTAATTTAAAGGTTCTCAAACCAAATTTATAATTGTTTAAATAGTGTTTTTAACATATTATAAAAATAATAATATTAATAATTACATATATTATATTCTTATAATTTCATTCCACTAATTTATCAATAATACTTTCTTATTTTCAATTTTTCTTGTCATTTTATTTTAGGGTTTCAATAGCTGAGTCATTATTGATTTTTTTTCAAATGAACGAAAATAACCTGATTTGTAATGAAGTGGTGTTAAAATAATTTTATATTTGTAAATGATACAATTATCATTTCCTTTTCTGATTCATGTATGGATCATTGGACAATAATATATTGAAAATGATTTAATTTATTTTGGATGTTTTTATTATCATCACATAATTATATCATTTTGTCCAATATTATGATTATATATTGGTTCCATAACATTAAATAACATATAATTTATATAATAAATTACAATTTAATTATAATAATTGTATTATTACAAGAATAAAATAAGATAATGAAATATTAATTTACATCGTCCAGGATGGGAGTAAATCAAATCGTAAAAGTTGATTTTATAATTTTTTGAATAAAATGGAGTGGGGAGAAGATGATTTATGGTGAATATTTAAATTAACAAGATATATTAAAATATAAATAAAATGATGTGTTTTTCATGTAACCTCGATTATGATAGTTGAATATAAAAAAGAAAAAAAAATTAATTGAAAAGAAAATTAATGAGAATTATAGAGGATTTTGATAAATTAATTCTTATTCTTTAGAACATCCTTATGCACCTTAGTTTTGGCCTTCTGGTGAGACCATACATTCTTGGATTTTTGAATGTGTCATGAGAATGGAGTTATGTTGAAATTTAGCAATATAAAATTCCTTGAGGTGGGACAAGAATATGTGATGAGGGGGGGGGGGGGGGGTTATAGTTGATGAGAGGAGATTTTTGTCATTATTATATTTTTTATGTTTATTATTTTGGCTAAATAATATGAATATATTTGTTAATTATCACAAAAAACATTATAATAATGATACGTGATTCGATAATATGGTACATACATTAATGATGACTAATGAATGTTGTATTTAGATTATAATATATATATACCTTAAATTAACATACATTACTATTCTTCTAAAATTTATAGAAAAAAATATAAAAATAATACCTAAAGCCTTGTAAATGTGTAGAAATAAAAAATTAACTCCATTTTAATAATATAATTTTCTACATATGAAATTATTAGTTTTAATTAAATTCCACAATTAATGTAAAAATACAAATTTTATAAATATAATGGTTTTTATAACATAATGAATATTTATTTAAGGTTAATGGAATTATAATATAACCATAAAACAAGTATATATTTACTAATGAAACTATTTTCTTAATATGGATTATATTTATATCATTATATTAATTCATAAACTATTAGTATATTTGTATGACTTAAAAAAATACCATCAATTAATATATCATTACAATAATATTTATTATATATTTCGTGATATAAATATATATTAATTTGACTTATATGTAATATTAATTTTATTTATACTCTCAAATGATAGGTTAATATTATATTATTATATATTAATTAATTATAAATATCTAATAGATATTTATATATTTCAAATTAATTTCACTATTTAATTGAAAAAAATGAAATTATTATAAAAGTATTTTGTTATTAACAATGAAACTCCATTTAATGTGAACATGTATTCCATTTGAGACTTTGTGTAATCTTGATTAGTAGGGAGACAATCCTCTTCATATCCATTATTGAGTATTTCCTCTTATTATCCATAAACCATGAACACATCAGTATTTCACCACAGATAATAAAGGATATCATTTAAAAGTATCCAATTGTGGTAACATATGTCATATTGATATCTTCCAACCACACATAATGCATATGGAAAATTGATTAGTGTACAAATCATAGAATACATGAATAACCAAATAGCTGATGCGAATTTAATCAATTATTTTATTTCTCATTCATCATCTTTTTGAGGGAATCATATTCTATGTAAAATGAACGATGTGTAATGCTGTAAAAATTTTACTACGACATTATTAAAAACTAAATACCATCAATGTCATGTCAATGTTGAACTTTTACATATTTCATTAGGTCTACCAGATCTACAATGATGGATAATTATCTTCATAATTAATGATTTTTTTTCTAAATTCATTCCTAAGGATGAATTTATTAAACCAAATCATAAAATATTGTAAGTCTAGTATTCCATTTCATATGAGTAATATTTCATTGATATATAAAATAATGAAAATGGATATACTCCCAAAAAATCATTTGATGTGAGATGTATAATACCATTTATTTAAAAAACAAATTTTTTTGATTTTAAAAAATGAATGTTCCTCGGATAATATGATTTATTTATTAAATAAATTACTATTGAAATTATCATGTCTTATTATCATTATATCAATTCAAAAACAATTTGGTTATTTTCATATATAAATCTTCAAAATTCTTTCTATTGTGGAATTTAGTTTTTACAACAATTTATGAAATCTAATATTTAAATGTAAGAAAAAATGGAATATAAAATTCTGATGGACATCATCATATTAATCGGTTAAATGGTTTTGACATAGTCATTTCATTGATATTGATTGATCCACTTTTCACCCAATCATGCCAACAAGTCATTAACTTGTCATTCCATATATTTGATATTCTAAAAATATCTATTTGAAACAAATTAAGTCCCCATCCAAAGGAGGATCATCCAAAATCCAAAAATTGATTAGGAGCATAGAATCCAAAAAATAACTCAATAATTCTTTCCACATTGAATATGTTTTACAACTAAATTCCGTATTTTCTGTTACAATTTCATTACTATAAGCTAATAATTTTTTCCCATCATCAGTTACTATAAAATCATAAACTAATAGTTCTATAATTTCACTTTTACTCTTATGCAGTTTATGTTTCTCTGAAACACATTCATCTTCTAGGGGGGTTTTGGAAGTTGTTCATATACAAACTCTTTTATTCCCCGAGCCACAACACCACTAATGTATATCTTACTCCCATAATCTCATTTATCGATGTTTCCTCTAAAAACTAATACATTATTTATTTTTAATATTATAATATTTTCTAAGGGGTTTAATAGGTAATATACCATTTTTATTTTTGGTATACTATAATGTTAAACATTAATCCATGGGTTTAAACATTATCACATTGAGAATCCTTAAAAACACCTCAATAACCCAATCATTTATATTAAATATCATTTTATTTGTTTGATTACAAAATTAAAAAGGAATATAATTTACTCGTTAATTTGGTAATTGATTTTTATAAGTCCTTATATTTATATGAAGTATTCACAATAAGAGAATTGAAAACTAGAATTACTCATCATTGATGTCAACATTTCAAATATGATATTTTCAATTTTTTTCCAAAAAACATCATTAGGGCATATTAAGGGTATTGAGATGGCATATATCCAAGGATCCCTATTTAATGAGTGACATATCATAAAAACTATTCCCCACCCGGGCCTATACATAAATTCATAATCATCTTACGGAGATGGTTCTTAAATTCACTATCGTATTCCTTGAAAATATTAAAATAATAAAGGTATTCATCATAATGTAAACATATACATATCTAATAAAATAGTCATTAAATGTTATGGAACAGGAGTATGAACTCCTTTATTCACCTGAAATGGTTCACTCAAATAAATTTTGAATAATTCACCAATTTGTTTCCCCATTCATCATTCAAACTAAAAGGGGATACTATCATTTTACCTCTTAATTATGCCTAGAATAAACCATGTCGATTCAATTAAATTGAATAAAAATATCCATATGGATTTAATTTGGTTAATAAATTTTCATTTACATGACCTAGCCAGTGATGTGAATGCTTGATGTGTTTCTGATCATGTGATGTAACATTGTTTTCTATTTCCATTAGATGGTTTATATATTCCAAATTATAATTAATGGTATACAAATATTCCTAAAAATTAAAATTATATATTAATAAACTCTGAAATATTAATTTAATTTTTTAAAAAAATATCATCATTATTATGGATTGATATATATATAATTTTTTTGAATCATATGGATCATAATGAAACCCATTAAAAACAATGATTGTGTTTGTTTTAAATGTCTGCTGGTAGTCCCCAATAGTTATAACTGAGAGTTTAGATCATTTGGTTCCACATAAATTTACCTCCCTTCCTTCTATCTTATCTAATCTACACATTTACTATATTTGAAGATATATTTGGAATCTATAAAAAATATACAACCAAATTTTTAGAAATATATAATGTGAAATATATAAAAAAACAATCATTATTTATCCCCATTGTTGTTTGTTTGGGTGTAGTTTATCATCTAGTGTACCTTCATTCCACATGAGAAATAGATATCCACATCTTCCATTTCATTTCTATAAATCACATTATTATTGGATGGGTTTAACGAATATTTTTTCATATAGTTGATTTGATTCCATTTTGTTCTTCACCATAAGAAAAAAATATTCTTCCTTTTTCTATCCTTATCTAAATGAGGAAGAGTTAAATTATCAAGAAGAGACTTATAAATTGTTTTCATTTTAAAATTATCAATAATTCTAGAGATTCTCCGAGGGAATGATTGAATAATATGATAGATGAAAATATATTTTTATTGTTTAATGCCTACAACCATTAGGAAATTAATGTATATGAATAGTTTGATACATGAGTTTTTGTTTGGTAACCCAACAAATTTTACTCTGAATATGTTCATTGAAAATATCAAATATCCAATATCAACCTCTTTATTGTTTAATACCATTTATTTTATCAAGAATTATATTTGCGACCATGTTTTCTTGACGATTTACCTGTTAACTATACATTGAATAAAGAATCAGACATCAAATTTTGACCACAACATTCGTATGTTTCTTATAGATAGGGAAATGTTTATTAAATTCCACATTAGTAGGACAATCATGAATTTAAGAGTCCAACATGTAAGATTTTAGTTCATGATGTAGAATGACCAAAATTCTTCATTATCATTCATTGATATTATTCCCCTATATGAGGTTATCTTTATCCAATGTTGACATTATAAATAATGTGTATGAATTGATTGAAATTTTTATTCAATAGTTAAAATATTTTATAGTACTAGTTTGTATTACAATTAATTTTTAAAAAAATTAATTATTTTATTTTAGTACTTTATCAATATTTTATTCAGTTCCCAAATCCCTCTCCATTGAACTCATAATGAATTGATTTTCTGACATTTTAGTTGAAATTATCCAAATTCTCCATCACAAAACACAAAAAGAGGGTGTAAAATATACTTGATGGTATATTTGAAATCAAGTATTTGAAAACTATTTTCTTTTAGAACCATGATCCTATGTGTGGATTCGATAACCCTAAAATCATTACTATGGTTTACTCAAAATATTTCTCCAAATTACACCAATTCAATCACATCCATCAAAAATTTAATATAAAATAGTTAATTAAACTGACAACATCTATAAGAATTAACCTAATAATTTTTTTTTCTGAACCTGGGTAAGTAAAAATCATAGTTACATTGATTATCATTCATAGTAAATTAATCCAGTTCCATGTCACACTTAATATAAGAATTTATTGATTTTAATTAATTATTCATAAATTGTATCCTGTTTTATAATTAAAAAATCATGTTAATATTTTGCGGATGTTATATAATTAATTAATCATGATGAATAAAACATTTTTTATTTAAAAATATAATTAATTTAATATTCATCATTTATATCTTTTTTTATCATTATCATGATACATAATATTATGTGAGTGACTACTAACTAATTAATAAAATTGTAAAATATTATGACAATTATTTAAAATATACATTTTCACAATAATTAATACATTTATGCTTCATGGTATAAGATCAATAATAAAATAATTTCATGGAATGGAATAAATAAATTTATAAATACCCAATTCATGAGATTTATCTTAAAGTTGATTTAATGATGTGAAATTAAAATTTAAAATGACATACGAGAAATAAATCCATATGCATATCATAGATTGAGATAAAAAAACTATATCACTATAATGTTATATCAAATGATTTATTCTCATTATGATTCCATATTTATTAACCTCAAAGCACTTACTGATAATCTGTAATTTAAATTTTTATCAATCATAAGTTGGTTGTGGGAAGAAAAATATTTGTTAAAAATTGATTACATTAATATTATTGTTCATGATGTTCCTACTAAATAATGAAGGATTGGATAACATTCATGATATAATTCAATATATATTAATAAATAATTTAAAACTCATGAAAAATAATTAAATTCAAACAACCAATGCATACAACGGTCATTATCATTATAATTAATTAATATAGATGACAGAAATATCCAAAAGTAACTGAGTATAATTCATTTCATTTTAAGTTCATTATTTTTTAATATCAATTTGTTATAATTTATTATTTAATTAATTAATTTTGTTATATATTTATGATCAATGTAACATAATTGATGATTCCCATCATAAATAATAGTTATGTGGAAAAACCCAATAATAAATATAATTTATAAAATTCAAGTTGAAAATTTTATTTTTTCATAATAATCAGTATTAAATTTTAATATACATATCAAAATTAAATTCATCAAATTAACGTTTCAATGCTATAATTTATTGTTAAATTTATTTTTGAAATCATTCACATAATGGGAGAGAGAATGGAATGTATAGTCCTGCTACATGTTGTGAACCTTAGTTATCGTGTATTGGAGTCAAATGTAATGATCTTCGAAAAGGTAACATGTCCAGAATAAAAGGTGTGTCCCTAACATCTACACACCATGTATCGTCCTAAGGTGATCCATATTTTCACCATCAGAAAATGATGAGATATAAGATCACTATATGTAATTCATTTCTCATCACATCCGTTTATAATAAGTTTGGGTATACCACATGTGATCTGTCCACATGTCATGAAACCCAATTTTAATGCAAACAAATAGGGAACTTCCTTGTGGAATCACCCATAATTCATTATTTATTGTAATTACATTACAAAAATGAATAACTAAATGAAAACGATTTATATGTAGATAATTGATAAATTGATATAAGATAAAATATTATAAAAAATTAAACAAAAATCTATACACAATTTCGCAATGAATAACATGTAAATATTTAGTTATATATTTAGACATGACTGCTTGGGTACCATATATTAGTTTCATTCATAGTCGAATCATGATGTGGTGTGGTGTCTAATAAATATTAATTTAACAATTATCAGTAAAAAAAGTAATTGTTTCTAACATGTAAAATTATCAATTAATTTATTTAATAGATGAAAATTAAATACATGGGAATATAAAATTTCTCCATTGGTGAATATTTATGGTAAACAATGACTCATTTTAATTACCTTCATTGCACTGAAATGATAGAATTATAGAAACTTCCCAAGTGAAAATCTAAATGTTACCATATGACAATCATGAAACATAACATTATTTCTATGTTATGTCTTGGACGGTTTGACTATCTTGCAATTTTCTTTCAGGATTTCATGTTATTCATTCTCATTGAAATATCACTTTCAATTAACATTATTATGAAGGATAGAGAGGGAGGATATGAGATAAAAATTGAATGTCGCAACAATTCCCCGTTATCAAATTTGGATTCTCTAAAAAAGGCATAACAATCCATTTATAGGTTTAGTATATACGATTAGATATTTCTTAATTTAATTCCAATGATTAAATAACATTTATTAAATTTAATAAACATAATATAATATATTTTTATTGTTATTTTTTATAGAACATTGCAACTTTCCATGTAACTAATATTTTATAACAAGTAGGTTAATTAATATATTTTACCCAAGATAATTTTGATCTATTAAAACACCACATGAATTTATAGAAAAACTAAATACAATTTTATTCATAATTAAATATTTTATTATAAAAAATAAATATCAATTTAATATTCATTAAAATAATTAAATATATTGTAATTCAAATTTTCATGAAATAATATTTATTAATATTTCTACAATCTTAATAATAATAATAAAAAAAAATATAGCTCAAACATGGGAATAATATTTATTCTACTCAGTAAACATAAGTAAAATTTAATCATTATCAATAGAAGAACATAGTGTGCAATACATTATGATTATTTCTTTATTTGATTATGAGAGTTTTCCAATTTCAAATATTTAAGTCTAGAAACATCTCGAGAAACTAATGAGAAATAATATAGTGTCACAACATTGAAAACCACATATAAACACTTAGTCTGTAAAAAATTTTCATTATTACAATATCACCTAAATAAAGATCATCACCTATGTCAGCAAACTGTATTTATAATTTATCTCTATGTGAAAATTAAAAAAAACTATTCATTACACCATGGACTGAGAATTTAGGTTGGGAGTAATATTCCAACAATCAATCCATGATATCACCTTGTATGAAAATGAAAGGGATAAATATTTCATTAAATTATCCTTTTAATGAAATTCATTAGGGTACACACAATATATCAAAAACCAATCCAAAATATGGAATGATTTTTGACTTTATTAGGTATAAGCTTATGAGTCATGAATTGTATTAATAACAATCATACTATTTATTTGATGTTATAAGTACACACTTTTAGGAATTACTAATGACACCAAAACATGTAAAATTTATACTATTTGTTCTTCTCTAAATATCTATAATCATATAAATTACCAATTGATAGATCCATGAGAAGAATACCATAAAATCTTATGTTTTTAAAAAATAAATAATATGTTCAATATCAAATATGATATGACACGTTATGATTATAAGAATAATGAAATATTTTTATTTTAATGAACCCATTATAAGAAATCCATGAAAATGGTTGGAATGAATATTATTAACTGAATGAAGATAATATGGAATACACACACACATATATATATATATAATTAATTATTTTGTGAAAATTAATATGAAATGAAATTAAAACCCTTTTTAAATATTTATTTTTATGAATAAACAATTTACATGTTCACAAGTATCATTTATACAAAAATAATAAAATAACTATTATTGGATTATATTAATGAATGATATATGAAATATATTAAATCTATTTTTTGAAACATATATTTTTTTTGTGATATGATTTAAAATTAAATAAATTTTTCTAATAAAAGATGTATTTTATCTCGAAAGGAATTTTTACCATATTTTGTTGGATCACTTGTTTTAAATCTAAATTTATAAATTTTTATAAATAATTATTCACAAAATAAATTTATTATTTAAAAAAGAGTATGAAAATATACATTGGTTTTATTTTTGGTGTTTTTGTGATATGTTTCACGTTTTGATGAATGGTAAAAAAATACCAAAATTTAATTAAAAATATTTTTTCATCTAAAATAATTAATCTGATAAATTATATTTTTAATTTTTTAATTTATAATTAAAATAAATTTAAATTTTAAAATCCATTTTTGAAAATTTTATAAAAAATTTTAATGTGATGGGATATAGAAATATTTTATTCTTTTGAATTTTTTCATTATTAAAACATCTTTATGTATTCCATCATTGGGAACAATTATAAATTCATTATACCCAATTAATTGATCCATATTTTTGTAAAATAATTATTTTTATTAATTTTTGTGGTATAAAATTTGAAAATATTTCTATTTTATTATTTTACGATATGTATAGAAAATCTATTATTTTTGTCCTTATTTAAGGAAAATCATGAAAAAAGGGTAAATATAATATAAACAATAATAGAAAGTTACCCTATCACATTTAATGATATTATTGGATAAGGTATAATCTACCATAGCCATACTTTTTTTATTGTATTATTTTTCAAAAACATTGATATCATTTTGTAATCTAGAGTAATTTATTCCATGAAACATGAATTTTTCAGTACTTACGTTTGTAAAAAGTGAAATTTAATTAATTTTGGGTAATTAAAACTATATAGCCATATATAAAGTGTTATTTAAAATATAAAATTTTCATATTTATAATGATGTTATATTTATAATATAGAGGGATGAAATAATTCAATTAATCGCTTTAACAAAGATGATGCAATATTTTTATAACAAAATGAAATAAATAATTAAGGATATTCAAAATATTAAAATAAATATATTTTGAGTTAATAAATTTCAAAAATATTTTTTTATATTATATTATGAAGTTAGTGATGTTTAGAAATAGATTTTTTAAATGGTTCATGTTTGATTAAAATTATTTAAAATTAAAATATTGAATAGTGTCCAAAATTTTAATTATTGATTTTCAAAATGTAATACATTTTTTATTATGATATAAATTTCATAAAAAAATAAATTTAAAAAAAGAATGAGAGTATTCCTTAACATGTCATCAATTGAACTTTTTATATTAATTTTTTATTTCATTGTAATTATAATAAACTTAAATATCTAATTTACATGATACAATAGTAAGAGTTAAATGGGGTAAAATAAGAGTAAAAACAAAAAATAAAAGGATTTAAAATCAATAAAAACGTGTCTAATTTTCATTGTATTTTTGTATTTCAAAAAAATATAATAATTTTTATTAAATATATCATTTTGGATACATCTGTAACATGAAAGAAGTATATATTAAATTATTATTTTGAATATTTTCAATATTAGCCTAAAAATGCTATTAAATAGAACCAATTCTTCTCATATTAGTAACCAAAAAACCCTTTTTAATTCATTTATGATCTTACCGAATATGATATTATAACACCCTCCAAAAAATTTTGATATCTTATTTTGGTCATGGATCCACTGTATGTTACATTAAGGTTTAAAAAAAGGGAGATTGTTTGTCGAAATTGTATTTCTCTCATAATGTATAAAGGAGTTAATTATGCAATAGCATCATTCAAATATTAAAAAACTATTATTTAAAAATAACTAAATTATAAAATATATAATAAGATTTTATTATTTTAAAATATTCACATAAATATATTTATACATCCATAAAATGGGATAAGAATTATCATTCATGTATATAGTGAACTACTACCCAGTAAACCGATATAATTTTTCTTCAATAACAATATATTAATATTGGTTATTATGATGTAATTAATGTTTATATATTATATTAATGTCATATAATTCATTATTTAATGATAATATATATTTTACATTCTAAAATTTCCACGCACAAAAAAATGATGACATCATTTGATCGTATGTGAGAACTATCACCAACCGAAGCGATGTTATTCATTTTTAATCATCATAAAACCAAAAATATATATATTTTTATATTTTTATAATAATATGATATCATTATTCTAATGGAAGGTAAAAATTTTATTATTCTCATGTTGATATTGATAACTAAAAAATTTTGTTGTTACACTTTAATATCTATCACTTAGTGTATCCATGATTATAAATAGTTCATTTTTCATATCAGTATGTATTATATTGTTTAAAATGTTTAGAAAATATATAAAATTGAGTATTATTTCATTAAAATTACTGTAGTTATTATTCATTAATTTCCAGATTGTTTGTAGAAATTAAACCCTAGTTCTTTTGTACTCAAGTTCTAAATATCATTATAATATTTGTAAATAATTAAAATAAATAAGAATCTTTTAAAGCATTTTTACAAGTTAATTAATATGAATACTAACATAATTACAATTATAATTCATGTATATATGTATAACTATTTTATTATTCATGATTTTAATGATTATACCTGAGAGTAAATCACATGGTAAATGAAATTGGCTCAATTGTTTTCACTGAGGCATATTTTGATGTTAGGAATAAATATTATTTTTTATTAGTATATATCTCTCTACTTTATGTTATATTATTAATTAATTTAGTTTCATGATATTCAATGTATTTTTAAATTTTATACATTCAAGGGGAATAGAATTAAACTGATAATAATTTATTAATGGGATTTATATACTAAATTTAATTATTTTGTTCAAATGTCAACATTATGATTATATCTTTCTAGGTTTATGTGTCAAATTATATAAAACAATATTGTGATGTAATTATGATTTATATTGTTTTTATACATTATACAAACATATTCAGTCGATTAATTTAACTCTCACATAAGTGATATGATATTTGTATATGTATATTTCACTTAATAAACATTTTTAAATGATTTTAATATTTATATTTAAAGACTTCATCCTTCATGTATATCTATTTAATATGTTTTTAAAATATTTATGAATATTTAAAAAAAAATTAAATTTGGAATAATTTAATTTCTCTCATATTTCCACAAAAGATATATTTTTATGGTTTTTTGTAATGGGATTTCTTATAAAAAACACCTTTAATGTTATTATTTCATCTATTTTTACAAAATAATTTTTAATGTTTGTAACATATATGACATGAACGCAATTTTATACTTTCATGATTGAGTAAATATTTATTTTTTATATATTATATATATATTTTCCAAATAATGTGGTTACATTGTTAAATGCTTAGTTATTTAATTTAAACATGATTTTTACTTGAATATGCCATACAGATATCTGAAATTATTTTTCACATCGATTAAAAATATTTTTATGGGGTTTATTAAAAACATGGTCATTGGAAATTATATATAACAGTTTATTACCCATCATATATAACATTTGAGGTGAATGTATCATGTATAATGGTTCTATACATAATATAGCTCCTGAAAAAATATTGTTCCCAACATAGAATATAGGAATTATTAGACACATTATATATCTTCGTTGAATTTCATACTCTATTTATGGAACTTAGTTATATAATTATTCAATTTAGATTGGAGAATATTAAATTAATATGTAAATGATTTCCCATGTAACAAACATGACTTTCTTATACTTATTATTTATTTTTAAGATATTGTTTTAATTTTTTTTCATGTTTTTAACAGACTAAAAATTTATGTTATTTTATGTCTCTTACTATGATTTTTTATTCTCATTTCAATTCATAAAATGTTTCTAAAAATTATTAATATTTTTATGGAATATGAAAATGAAATTATGTAAGTATTTTTAATATTTCAGGAAAGGAAATCATGTTTTATTATTAAAATATGATCTACTATTAAGAGAAGGACATTTAGTTTACGAGAAATCATGTAATGTATTTGTTTAAATATTAACATGATTTACTAGTTTTATAAAACATTAATTTTAAAAGAACAATGAATTTGATTTCTGGTTCAAAAACACTTTAATTTGTAATGTTTAATGTTGGGTCCTTACAATTTGTAAAAATGTAGGGTTTCAACATCGTTGCAGATTAATATGTCTCCATTTGAGGTAATCATAATAGTTAGGGATACCATTATGGATTTATAATTACATAGATGATCAAAATTAAATTTTCCCAATATCCCCTTTGAGTATTTAGGTTATCATATTTAAAGGTGACTAGTAATATCTTTGAAGACATTCCTTTATTTTTCAGTAATTTTTAGTTATTACATATTAGGTCGAAAAATGAATGCTATGATAAAAACAATATAGTCAAATAATTTTAATGATACATTTTAGTATTTTATTATATTTTTCATGATATATATGAATTATATATTTATAGAAAAAAATATCATATTGACCATCTGGAAAATGTCACTAATTTAGGATTTGTATATGATAATTCTCTAAAGGAATACAAAATAATTTTATTTAAAAAAATTGATAAATAATATTTTAGAGGAATATATTATTATATTATGTATTTTTAGTAATTGAGATTATTTATAGAAATGGTCAGTATATCATGGAGATTGTTTTATTTAGGAAATTATGCTTTTGTTATGTGACATTATGTGTCATTGATGTTATTTTGTTATAAATTTCAACACTAAAATATAATTTTATGTGATCATATCATTTTTTTAATAAGATTATAGACAACTTTAATGCATTTTATAGAAATTTTAGTGATATATGATGAAATATGGTTATGAATATTAAATTTAGATAATTAATATAATTTTTTAATCATATAATGGTTTATTATTTTTTGATAAATATCTTATTTTATCATGATCATTTAGGGATTCATTAAATTTTCATGAATATAGAAATAAAGAGTTATGCTTTTTAGGAATTTTTTTAATATGTGGATTTTGGGGCTTTAGGCATGCAAATTTAATCATAGATATAAATTATTTAGTGAAAAGATGTTCTTGTTCAAGAAATTGATTAAAGGATAAAATTATACTCTTCAAGAAACTATACTTTTTTTCATTTAATATTTCATTTATAAAAATAATTAATTATCCTGATGAATAAAATATCAACGAAATTATACCAATTTATTTTTCTTACTATGAAATAAATGACCTTTTATCCCATTATAATATTATGGTTTTGTGATTGTTCATAGTATCATAAAAATGATTACTAAAAAACTACATTAGAACATTATATTTATTTTTCACCTCTATGTCAATGTTCTATACAATGATTCTTATTATGTGTTATCTTAGGTGACCTTCATACATACATTTCATTCCGTTAATTTTGGAATTTTATTATTCATTTTCTGATGTGGGATTTCCCTAAAGGTAATATTAAAATTTGTACGCTAGTTATAACTATAGAAATTAAAATTTAGATACTTTTATTTAAAAAATATTGTGGGAGGTGTGAACTTAGTATTCTATTTTAAAAAAAAATACGATGTTCAATGCGTTCATAATACACCACATTGATCATAAACAAAAAAAATAAATATTATTATCTAAAATAAATCATTATAAGCTATACATTATAATTATAGGAATGAAATTATATAATAATATTATGAAAATATTTTTGAAGTATAAATAAATTTTTATTTTCATCATTACAGATAATGTTTTAATGAATTAAAACCTTTTTTAATTGGGAATTTTTTCATGAAATACAGTCTGAATGTAAAAACCATTGTTTTATACCATGAAATAAATCATTAATACAAGATTATATTAAATTAATATATATATTATATTAATTAAAAAAATTACATTTATATTATGTGTTGTGTTTTGAAATGATATATGAAAAAAATATAATTTTGTGGATAAAAGAGGTATTTTTTTAAAAAATGTATTTTTCATCACCTTTTGATGGAACAATAACTTTAAAAATAATTTTTTCATATTTTATAAATTATCTATGGAAAAAAACTTATAATTTTATATAGGAATATAATAATTTATATAGGAAAATTTTTAGTATATTTCTGATAAGTGTCATGTATTAATGAATTGTTAAACAAGAATGAATTTTAATTGAAAATAAATTATCCATCTATATTATTTATTTTGTCAAAAAAATTAATTGTATTAAAACTATAATTAGATAAATTTAAAATATTTTAATCCAATATATTGATTTTTTATAAATTTCACTTCGAATTTGGATAATATAACATTTAAATCTATTGAATGATTTCACATTTAAAACACTTTTTCTCATTACATGAAAAATATTTATTATCAATTTATTTCATCCATGTATGTTTTGTTAATATTGAAAAATGGATTTCATATTTTAAATTATATGTTAAATGTTTATTAAATTGTTCCATTTATTTTTACAACATGAATCGTAACAATATAAATTATTTATTTCCTTGGTCAATGTTAAATCAAGAATTTATGTGTATAAATATCATGAAAAATATAAAAAATAACCCTAAAACATATCATAATATTATGATAGGAGTGAAAGCAGAATCAAATCATCCCTGGACTAGTTTTATGAGATATTTTAGCAACGTTGATTGGTTTATTAAATTATTACAATTCTATTTAATGAAAAACCCATTTTTTCATACCATTTCTTTTAAGAAGTGAAATATATATAATATGGTGTTATATATAGGATATATTCACCGATACGTTGTATATTTAAATTTGAAATGTTTATATTTATCCTGATATGTGTTTTGATGTTTTTTACAGAATAGATAATTAAATTAATGATATGAACATTGATGATGATGTAATTTCTTATTCAAAAGAAATATCAAATAAATGATATAAAAATATTAATATAAAAATATTTTGAGATAATTAATAACATAAAATACATTTTTAATTATAATAGAATGTTTTTATGATTTTATATATTATTTTTGGAGAATTTCATGTTTTTAGGTCATTTTTTAAAATTTAAGAAATAAATATGGTCAATATTATCATTAATGATATTTTAAAATATTAAATAAATTATAAAATGATATGAATTTAAAAAAATATATTAATTCTAATGAAAATTATAATTATTTGATAAATATTGTATATTAATCATTTAATGGCCATTTTGAATTTTATATTATTTATATTAACCCTCAAAGTGTAATTATCATAATAACACAGTAAGAGTAAATGTGGTCAGATAAATGTCAAAACAAACATATAATGACTAAAAGATAATTTAAAACATCTCAAATTTTAATTTGATGAGAGTATATCTATCCATAATCATCTCATATTGGACATATTTAGTATTCTACGATGAATTAATTGATTCCATATCCACAATAGAGTTATCTTATTTTAGGTTTAACACTACCCTAATTGGTTATAAGGTGTTAAGAATGAGAGACCATCCAGATAAGTGGTATTATTTTCATCACGTATTTCTATTTCATATATTAATCCATATCCTCAAAATATTCTATATAAATGTTGAAATAATAAAAAAAATATCCAAATCATAGTGAGATGTTATTCTGTTAATATAATCAACTAAATCTATCGCAACATCCATAAAAAGAGAATGAAATTAGCATTCATGTGTTTTAATAACATATTCATTGTGGTGTTATATAATTTAGTTTCCGTCACTATCAATCAATATATGTTATAAATATGTAATTAAAGTTTAGATATTATATTATTTATAAATATATTTTTTAAATATTATAATATATAAATTATTTTATTATATTTAAATGCACAATAAAATTATATCATTGTTCGTGCGTATTACTGAACTCTTATCTCCACAAAATGATGTGATATTCACATCACCATATCATATTAATAATATATAAAAGAATATTTTAATACGTAATATGAATTACATTATATTATTATTATCCATGAAAGTGAAAATTATATTAAATATTTATAAATGGTTATTGAAAAATGTAATGGTTAATCAAGTGTATGTATGACATACAATAATCATGAATATAACATAGTTCATTTGTGATATAAAAATATAATTGATATATTTAAAGTTAAAATTTCTGTATAAATATAATTATTATGTAGTGAATATTATTCAGCATGTGATTGAATAATGGGAAAATTGAATATAGACATAAAAATAAATATATTTTGGACTAAAGTAATGAATTTTGCAGAAACATCTGACATGGACATAAAAAATAGGTAACACTTGTTACATTGTATCGATTTTATAAAAAAGTAATAAAAAAATTTATAATGTTTTCAGGAATTTATATGATTAAAATATCTTTTTATTATGATAAATATGGTTTATGATTTGTTAAAGTCAACGTAATGGACCACTTCTAAATTTTCATTCATTGAGGCATATTATGATGTAAGGATACTATATTCGATTATAAAGAGTATATGGAAACCATTAACATGTTTTATCCTAAATATTTTTTTTCATATTATTTTATTTTCCAAATTGATACACCTTCAGGTGGAATAGCTTTTTACAAATTAGAAAATGGTAATAAATTCATTACCCAATTTCAATTATTTAGATGAAACTACTAATTCATGGTTATTCCATGAAAGGATTATATGTTAAATAAAATTAAAGTATAATATGTTTCATTTATATTTATTAGTTGGATTTATTAAATATACACATAATCAATTAATATGATTATTTCTCGCTTTAATGATAAATTGTTTTATGGAAAATTTTAACAAAATAAATAATATTTGGAAAATTTTTGAGATTTTTTTAGAAATTTACCTTTCATTTAAATTTATATAAATAATATTTATGAATGTATTATTATGTAAATTATTATTTTCATTATTAAAATTTTAAATTAACTGAAATGAAAAAACAATTAAACTTATTAAATTCATTATATAAATGAATTCTTTTCCAAAATCACATTTATAGTTACTATATTAGTAATTCTTACAAAATCCAAATGAAATATTTTTAATATATACTGCATGAATAGTATTTAGTGATTTTATGACCCATTAATTCAGTAATAATTATTTTTTAAATTTCCTATGTTCCTTAAAATAAATTTTTTTTTGTTATTATGTATGTAGATCTAGATTTTAAATCTTATTTTTAAATGAAAAGTGTATTATTATATAAAAATGTTTAATCATGGGATTAAAAACATACTTAATGGGTTTATTAATGTTTTTTTCTATGGTCATTATTTATGAATTTTTTTTATACACATTATATCTCAAGGGTTTTTTGGACATTATACATACATAGGGTTGATCCCCAATATAACATGTAAATATGGGAGCGAGATAAACTATATAAAAATTGTTACCACATTATGTCTATGTAATTCATTTGGTACCCTAATGATATAAGTTGACAGAATTGTTATTCCATTTTTAATGGTGAATGAAATATGTATATAATAGTTATTTCCCATAGAAAATGTTTTATTTTTATATTTTTTTAATGATTTTAGAGAAAATGTTTTTAATTGGTTTTCATTTTTTAACAAGAATAACAATTAACATTCTTTTATATCTTTTACGGATATTTTCATGCTCATCGAATCTTTTAAAATATTTTTCCAGAGGTATTAACATTCATTTGAAAAAATATGATGTCATGATGAATGTATTGAAGATGTTTCGTGAAAGGAAAACATGTTTCATTTAATGTAAGGTTTATTTTATGTAAAATAAGTATACTGAGTAAAAGCAATCAAATGTAATCTATGGGAATATATTATAACAATTTTACCAAACTAACTATAAATATGAATTTAAAAGAACATAAAATGTGTATTATACTTAAAAAATACAATATGTAATGTTTAGGCGAACGTCCTTATAATTCAACAACCTCATAAGGTCCCTCACACCACACGATATAAATACTATGAATCCCATTATAGTTCATTATCGAAACATATAACTATTTAATGAATATTTTCATATTAAATAAATTTTCTAATTTTAGTGTAGGACATAAATTATCTTATAACCATGATGAATGGTTTATGAAATTTTTGTAAAAAATAAAAATATAGAAACTATGAAAAAAATATAGTAAGATGTTAAACTAATATTCAGCAAATTAATTGTAAGGGAAATGAATGTAGTAATATTTTGTCCCTGGACACCATATATAAGATATCATTAATTTATTTTTATATTTTACTCATATTCCTCAATGTTTTTTTCAATCATTTTCATAAATTGTATGGATGTCTATCAATAATTTATGTCCAAGACTGAATGGGAAATATTTTCAGTATTTTTTAATCAATACCTTTCCTTTCATCACATTAAAAACCTCCTTGGGTTTTGTATCTTTGAACACCATAAAACCTTGATTACATTCATCGACCATAGGGAAAATTGTACAATAGACATATCCAACTCTATACATTGATGGATAAAAAATATTTATTCAATGTATTTGACCAATTTTATTTAGGGGTCCTAAATATATATTAAATTACATAAAAATGTTTCCCATAATGGTATAAATTTAAAAATTATTTTACTTATGGGTATTTGAGAATTCATCCTAATTCATTTTTTAGTTCAATTCCCATTTGAGTTGAGAAATTATTTTCATAATGTTACTGACTGCTACTCTCATTAGGTTAGGCATTTCATTGGTGTGGCCATTAAATTTCCCATACCACTATTAATTGACATAGTTTATAATATTTATATCCATTTAATATAATAATGTTAAAATTAGAGATTAGTACATTTGTACTATTCATCCAATAAAAATTAAACAAATAACATTAAAATGGTTTATCATTAATGAGATATGTTCATTAACATATGAATTTATAGTATTCAATCTATTTTAAGCATGGTATAAATTCTAACATGATATCTTATTGTAAATTTTTATCCTAAAATAATCATTCATAAGGATCTTCTGAATTTACGAGAGAATGTACCGATGGAGTTAAAATCTAGGTAAAAATCAAGCACTATTTCCATATATTTGTTAATGATGGACTGTAGCGTAGTTCACCCTTTTCACTTATAGTATCCCTAAGTAAATATATTCTATATCCATATCCATTTCATGTATCAAGTCATTTTTGTATTTTCACGGTAATGACATAATAAATAATTAACAAAAATATAGTTATATTAATATTTTTTGTCATTCCCATAAGGGAATTACAATAGTTTTCGACTACAAAAACCTTATTTATTATAATATTATCTGATAAAAAAATTTTAAAGAATTATTTTCAAATATAATACATTTCATGATTTGTTACATAATGGTACATATTATAAAATCATAATATATAAAAAAACCTAATCTCATTAGAAAATCAAGAACATATCTCATCAACTTGATTCATGGATATAAATAACCATTTCCCAAGGCATTGGAGGAATATATGGGTGTGGAAATAAAATATAATTCATGAAATATTTCCCATAAACAATATCAGATGAATTAGTGAGCTATTTGGGGAAAACCAACATTTTGATATCATATAACAGAATTAGTCATCCACATGAACCCTAAATAATAATGATATATTTTAAAAAAACACACAATCAAGGAGTATTGCTTATATGAATATATTTAACCTATAAATTATGGATAATTAAATCTAGATTAATAATATTTATATGAAATATGGATGCATATTCATTTATAAATTCGTGTTAAGGATAAATCAATGGATATTTCTAAGAACATAATCGGTGTATAGAAATTAAAATATGTTTTCTTAATGAGATTAAAATTGGAATATCATTACATTTAAAATAAAATTCTATAAATAATGATGTTTTATGTTATATTAAATAATGAATAATTTTAAATAAATTAAATAATATAATGGTTTATTTTTAACAATGAATAAGATAATATCACATAAATTTAGAGGTTGTTTCCAAAATATATGAATAGGAATTTCATTTTATTGGGGGATGATTGAAAGATTATAAAAATTGAAGATTATATAAATTTATTTTTCCTTCACCGTTGACTAAATGTAAATGGGAATATTTGCATGATTATATAGAAAAAGAGTTGATTGTTCAGTATAAATTTCCAAAATTATATTATGAAATATATATGAGAATGTAATCAATACTCCAAAACCATAACATGTTTATGACACATGGTTTATAGAAATTTGAAATGTATTTAATTTATTAACATTTTTAGAACCATTATATCAAAAATATTTTCATTGGGGATTTGGATGTGAGTCAATATTATAGGAAATTGGATTTAAATTCTTAAAATAATATAATTTTTTTATTGGTTAGTATTTTATTAAATATTTAAATAAAATATTGAAAGTTAATTTTTATCGATAATTATATATTTTATAATGGAATATGTTACATAATTTTTTATACATTATTATTTTATAATATAGATATACTTTATAAAGTTTTTATTTTCAATATAAAATCCGAATTTATGCGAAAATTATGAAAAATTCACTTCTAGATAATTTTGATGCGAATATTACAATAATAATATGTATTGAAATGATAAAAATATATTTTTTTGGTAACTCACACATTTAAATCCTAATCAATAATTAAATGAAAATACATCTTTTTTTCAATAAAAGAATTATTTCCCTTATTGAAATTTCATTTAAAATCATGAATTTATATTATCATCTATATAAACATTATTTAATAATAATATTTTCAAAAAATTTATTTAATCAACAAAATTCAAATATTTTCTAAATAATATTTCCATATATGTATATATAGATTTTTAAAAAAATAAAAAAAATTCATCTTATCAAAAATCAATATTTTATCAATCACATTATATATTTATTTAAAAGTAAATATTATAAAATCAAAAATATTATAATTATTTTAATATTAAAATACTAAAACAATTATTGACTATAAATGTAACCTTTTTTACATTAGATAATACCTTAAATGGTATGGTGTGCGATGTCGAGATTTTAAAGATTTGGTTCATCATACATGGTTTTTTTGAAATATCAATGTACTTGATATTATCCCATAAGAAATTGATTTATTGGTTTTGTTATATAATCTAACCGTGGGGTTATTATTTGGAAAATTATCATGATTTCACCATCCTTGAATACTATGATAAATTAACATCAGAGTGTACAATTCATCCGATCGAGGCCATTTCTTCAATTATCTTTATCAATTAGACTATATCAAAACCATTAATATACTAATATTAGTGGTCAAAATAAAATTTATTTATTATGAAAACTATTAATTTTTTATGGTTTTTATATTAAACACATCACACATAATTTAAAAATACCCAAACAAAAAATGTGTTTTCTATAATATTATTTATAATACGGAATTTAGTGTCTTAAAATTTCAATATAATTTATAAATTCAATTATTTTTATATTAAGTGTATTGGGTTTCATTGTAAAATAATTTTATGGTTTAGAGAAATAATTCTATATAGATTCATAAACCATACAACATAATTTCAAGGAAATTGAAAATATTATTGTTGATTATATGGTGGCACTCCCCATTATATTTGAGATTAAAAATTCCATTTGGGTTCCAATGGACCACAATATTAAATCAATATATTTAATAAATATTAATTAATTTTTCTATTTTTTCAGCTCATCGGGACTAATATGCTGGAGGTGTTAAATATTCCTTATGCAAATCTATGAATCATATAAGATCAACATATTATGTTACCATGATGATTGGGGAAAATAGATTTTAATTGAATTTTTATAGATATATAGAATATATTATATTCATTATACATATATCCAATTAGAGAGTACTAATGAAAAAAAGTATATATATAAAAAATAATTCATTGTGTTATATATTTAAAATTTTGATGACACCATCCTCTGGAAATATTTCTTATCAATAATATAATTTACTGAACTATTACTTTAAATCCATATTAATTTCTTGTGTTTAATTTGGTTAATTACTCTAAATTTTTGAGATTATTTTGTGTCATCAAATTTATTAGGATATTACTATATTATAAAATTATATAGAATGCGTGATATATTTAGAAACAAATAAAGCAAACCAAATTATGAAAAAAGATATATGTTGAAAATTGTTAATGTGTTTTTAATATAATGTTTTTAATAATGTGTTTCAAAATATACCAGCATGTAATCATGATATGAGGTTTATTATCAATGACATTATAATAACAAGATACACTTGTCCAGATGATATTTTGGATGATAGTGGGATTTTATTTTATTACATGGTGATTCATTTGAACCTATCTAATTTCTTGGATGCACTCTATGTATATCTCCAATGAATGTGTATAACTAATCTTTTAGATTTAATGATGTCAGTTAACATACAATTAGACAATTATAATTCATATAAGTAAATCACTATATAAGTTTTATGTCCTATTTATAATACTCAACAAAATACAATATACTCAACTATTTATGTTTCTTTGTCAAAATATATTTTTGGTGTTGATATGTTGTAATATAATATAGAGATTAGGTAGATGTATACTCACTTTTTTTATATGAATGTATTAAAATTTCTAGGGATAGATTATTTATAGTATTTAGAATGTTTCACTGTGTTATTTTTTTTATTTTATTTCAATTTAATAAATAATTTTATAGTATATATTTTAATTAAATAAACCCAAATATGAAATAAAAAACATTAAAATTTATAAATAAATTATCATTATATACTATATTGATTAAATATCACTTTGAAAAAAACATTATTCACCTACAATACATTATATGATTCCGAAAAACAATATTTCTATATATTTTGTTAAATAAACTTTTTAGTGTATATATATATTACAAAAAACAACATATATTATTGAAAATATTATAAATAGTTATCACCCAAGAATATAATTAAGAATTTTCTATCTATATGTAATAATAACAAAATAAATTTGATGGTAAAATGTGTATTTTTTCTTAAAAGAGTTGTTATTCACAAAGAAAAATTAATAAATAAAACTCACAATCCACTTATTATTAAATATTTAAATTTTTTATATAATATATTAAATAAAATATTTTAAACTCACATACAAATTTTAAATTGTAATGGAAATGAAATAAATTCAATTTTTATTAAAAAAATAATTTTCCTATAATATTTGTTTTTATTTATATTAGACAATTATTTTAGAAAAACATCTTCATGTTATATAAATTTAGATTCTCAAATTTATTATATATTTTGAGACATATTATCTATAGTTGTTAAATTGTAAAAATTTATTTTTGTCTTCTTGAATAGATCCAATAGAAAAATAAGTAACCATGATAATGACTAAAAAATTAACATGGCGATAAAAACTAGTTAGGAAATAAAACCAATATAAAAGCATTTTATTACTAATTGGATGATGGAATTCAAATTATAAACAAACTTTGCATCTATTTAGTTTTTTTGTGGTTTCATTTTTATATTAATATGACTTGATTAATTTTTATGTTTTATGTATTTAAATGAGTAACACTCATCACCCTTATCATAGGCCACCCAGTCCCTTCAAATATTTACACATATGGATAAATATATTCCACCCAGTAGATTTTTAACTACAGTTGTAACACCCCTCATCACAACATATATACTATGGTCTTCCCAAAATTTGAACTGGTTATTACATAAGTTGATGTCCCATTAGTATTTCCCAATTAGTTGGTAATTATCAATATCATGATCTTAAAAATTTTATTATACATTAGAGATCATTAGATAT
Source organism: Viscum album (assembly GCA_963277665.1). Lineage (NCBI taxonomy): Eukaryota > Viridiplantae > Streptophyta > Magnoliopsida > Santalales > Viscaceae > Viscum > Viscum album. Next base: position 1,316,755,597 of record OY728152.1, on the reverse strand, counting down.
TCTATATAATAAACATGAACTAACACTCTATGATCTAGGGAAAAAATCAAAATAATTGTATTTTTTTTCTTTGATACTAATGAAGTATAACCATTTTTTCCTATCAAAAATATAAAACATAAAAAACATATATTATACCACCTACACCAAAATGATAATTTCAGGTTTATTGTTTTAGAGAATTATGAAAAAAAGTCATATATAAATAAAATTCATAGCCTTTTAAGAGTATATTCTTTATAATGACATTCATTTCATTTTCCATATCAGGACATTAATATCTTGTATATGAATCCCTTATAAGAACATTTCATTTAATATATTTCTTAATACTATAGTGTGATGAAGGTAGAATATGTGTGAGAACAAATTCATAGTTTTGGTTGACATAAACATAATATAATATATTTTTATTGTTATTTTTTATAGAACATTGCAACTTTCCATGTAACTAATATTTTATAACAAGTAGGTTAATTAATATATTTTACCCAAGATAATTTTGGTCTATTAAAACACCACATGAATTTATAGAAAAACTGAATACAATTTTATTCATAATTAAATATTTTATTATAAAAAATAAATATCAATTTAATATTAATTAAAATAATTAAATATATTGTAATTCAAATTTTCATGAAATAATATTTATTAATATTTCTACAATCTTAATAATAATAATAAAAAAAATATAGCTCAAACATGGGAATAATATTTATTCTACTTAGTAAACATAAGTAAAATTTAATCATTATCAATAGAAGAACATAATGTGCAATACATTATGATTATTTCTTTATTTGATTATGAGAGTTTTCCAATTTCAAATATTTAAGTCTAGAAACATCTCAAGAAACTAATGAGAAATAATATAGTGTCACAACATTGAAAACCACATATAAACACTTAGTCTGTAAAAAATTTTCATTATTACAATATCACCTAAATAAAGATCATCACCTATGTCAGCAAACTGTATTTATAATTTATCTCTATGTGAAAATTAAAAAAAAAACTATTCATTACACCATGGACTGAGAATTTAGGTTGGGAGTAATATTCCAACAATCAATCCATGATATCAGCTTGTATGAAAATGAAAGGGATAAATATTTCATTAAATTATCCTTTTAATGAAATTCATTAGGGTACACACAATATATCAAAAACCAATCCATCATATGGAATGATTTTTGACTTTTTTAGGTATAAGCTTATGAGTCATGAATTGTATTAATAACAATCATACTATTTATTTGATGTTATAAGTACACACTTTTAGGAATTACTAATGACACCAAAACATGTAAAATTTATACTATTTGTTCTTCTCTAAATATCTATAATCATATAAATTACCAATTGATAGATCCATGAGAAGAATACCATAAAATCTTATGTTTTTAAAAAATAAATAATATGTTCAATATCAAATATGATATGACACGTTATGATTATAAGATTAATGAAATATTTTTATTTTAATGAACCCATTATAAGAAATCCATGAAAATGGTTGGAATGAATATTATTAACTGAATGAAGATAATATGGAATACACACACACATATATATATATAATTAATTATTTTTTGAAATTTAATATGAAATGAAATTAAAACCCTTTTTAAATATTTATTTTTATGAATAAACAATTTACATGTTCACAAGTATCATTTATACAAAAATAATAAAATAACTATTATTGGATTATATTAATGAATGATATATGAAATATATTAAATCTATTTTTTGAAACATATATTTTTTTGTGATATGATTTAAAATTAAATAAATTTTTCTAATAAAAGATGTATTTTTTCTCGAAAGGAATTTTTACCATATTTTGTTGGATCAGTTGTTTTAAATCTAAATTTATAAATGTTTATAAATAATTATTCACAAAATAAATTTATTATTTAAAAAAGAGTATGAAAATATACATTGGTTTTATTTTTGGTGTTTTTGTGATATGTTTCACGTTTTGATGAATGGTAAAAAAATACCAAAATTTAATTAAAAATATTTTTTCATCTAAAATAATTAATCTGATAAATTATATTTTTAATTTTTTAATTTATAATTAAAATAAATTTAAATTTTAAAATCCATTTTTGAAAATTTTATAAAAAATTTTAATGTGATGGGATATAGAAATATTTTATTCTTTTGAATGTTTTCATTATTAAAACATCTTTATGTATTCCATCATTGGGAACAATTATAAATTCATTATACCCAATTAATTGATCCATATTTTTGTAAAATAATTATTTTTATTAATTTTTGTGGTATAAAATTTGAAAATATTTCTATTTTATTATTTTACGATATGTATAGAAAATCTATTATTTTTGTCCTTATTTAAGGAAAATCGTCAAAAAAGGGTAAATATAATATAAACAATAATAGAAAGTTACCCTATCACATTTAATGATATTATTGGATAAGGTATAATCTACCATAGCCATACTTTTTTTATTGTATTATTTTTCAAAAACATTGATATCATTTTGTAATCTAGAGTAATTTATTCCATGAAACATGAATTTTTCAGTACTTACGTTTGTAAAAAGTGAAATTTAATTAATTTTGGGTAATTAAAACTATATAGCCATATATAAAGTGTCATTTAAAATATAAAATTTTCATATTTATCATGATGTTATATTTATAATATAGAGGGATGAAATAATTCAATTAATCGCTTTAACAAAGATGATGCAATATTTTTATAACAAAATGAAATAAACAATTAAGGATATTCAAAATATTAAAATAAATATATTTTCAGTGAATAAATTTCAAACATATTTTTTTATATTATATTATGAAGTTAGTGATGTTTAGAAATAGATTTTTTAAATGGTTCATGTTTTATTAAAATTATTTAAAATTAAAATATTGAATAGTGTCCAAAATTTTAATTATTGATTTTCAAAAGGTAATACATTTTTTATTATGATATAAATTTCATAAAAAAATAAATTTAAAAAAAGAATGAGAGTATTCCTTAACATGTCATCAATTGAACTTTTGATATTAATTTTTTATTTCATTGTAATTATAATAAACTTAAATATCTAATTTACATGATACAATAGTAAGAGTTAAATGGGGTAAAATAAGAGTAAAAACAAAAACTAAAAGGATTTAAAATCAATAAAAACGTGTCTAATTTTCATTGTATTTTTGTATTTCAAAAAAATATAATAATTTTTATTAAATATATCATTTTGGATACATCTGTAACATGAAAAAAGTTTATATTAAATTATTATTTTGAATATTTTCAATATTAGCCTAAAAATGCTATTAAATAGAACCAATTCTTCTCATATTAGTAACCAAAAAACCCTTTTTATTTCATTTATTATCTTACCGAATATGATATTATAACACCCTCCAAAAAATTTTGATATCTTATTTTGGTCATGGATCCACTGTATGTTACATTATGGTTTAAAAAAGGGGAGATTGTTTGTGGAAATTGTATTTCTCTCATAATGTATAAATGAGTTAATTATGCAATAGTATCATTCAAATATTAAAAAACTATTATTAAAAAATAACTAAATTAAAAAATATATAATATGATTTTATTATTTTAAAATATTCACATAAATATATTTATACATCCATAAAATGGGATAAGAATTATCATTCATGTATATAGTGAACTACTACCCAGTAAACCGATATAATTTTTCTTCAATAACAATATATTAATATTGGTTATTATGATGTAATTAATGTTTATATATTATATTAATGTCATATAATTCATTATTTAATGATAATATATATTTTACATTCTAAAATTTCCACGCACAAAAAAATGAGGACATCATTTGATCGTATGTGAGAACTATCACCAACCCGAAGCGATGTTATTCATTTTTAATCATCATAAAACCAAAAATATATATATTTTTATATTTTTATAATAATATGATATCATTATTCTAATGGAAGGTAAAAATTTTATTATTCTCATGTTGATATTGATAACTAAAAAATTTTGTTGTTACACTTTAATATCTATCACTTAGTGTATCCATGATTATAAATAGTTCATTTTTCATATCAGTATGTATTAGATTGTTTAAAATGTTTAGAAAATATATAAAATTGAGTATTATTTCATTAAAATTACTGTAGTTATTATTCATTAATTTCCAGATTGTTTGTAGAAATTAAACCCTAGTTCTTTTGTACTCAAGTTCTAAATATCATTATAATATTTGTAAATAATTAAAATAAATAAGAATATTTTAAAGCATTTTTACAAGTTAATTAATATGAATACTAACATAATTACAATTATAATTCATGTATATATGTATAACTATTTTATTATTCATGATTGTAATGATTATACCTGAGAGTAAATCACATGGTAAATGAAATTGTCTCAATTGTTTTCACTGAGGCATATTTTGATGTTAGGAATAAATATTATTTTTTATTAGTATATATCTCTCTACTTTATGTTATATTATTAATTAATTTATTTTCATGATATTCAATGTATTTTTAAATTTTATACATTCAAGGGGAATAGAATTAAACTGATAATAATTTATTAATGGAATTTATATACTAAATTTATTTATTTGGTTCAGATGTCAACATTATGATTATATCTTTCTAGGTTTATGTGTCAAATTAAATAAAAAAATATTGTGATGTAATTATGATTTATATTGTTTTTATACATTATAAAAACATATTCAGTCGATTAATTTAACTCTCACATAAGTGATATGATATTTGTATATGTATATTTCACTTAATAAACATTTTTAAATGATTTTAATATTTATATTTAAAGACTTCATCCTTCATGTATATCTATTTAATATGTTTTTAAAAAATTTATGAATATTTAAAAAAAATTAAATTTGGAATAATTTAATTTCTATCATATTTCAACAAAAGATATATTTTTGTGGTTTTTTGTAATGGGATTTCTTATAAAAAACACCTTTAATGTTATGATTTCATCTATTTTTACAAAATAATTTTTAATGTTTGTAACATATATGACATGAACGCAATTTTATACGTTCATGATTGAGTAAATATTTATATTTTATATATTATGTATATATTTTCCAAATAATGTGGTTACATTGTTAAATGTTTAGTTATTTAATTTAAACATGATTTTTACTTGAATATGCCATACAGATATCTGAAATTATTTTTCACATCGATTAAAAATATTTTTATGGGGTTTATTAAAAACATGGTCATTGGAAATTATATATAACAGTTTATTACCCATCATATATAACATTTGAGGTGAATGTATCATGTATAATGGTTCTATACATAATATAGCTCCTGAAAAAATATTGTTCCCAACATAGAATATAGGAATTATTAGACACATTATATATCTTCGTTGAATTTCATACTCCATTTATGGAACATAGTTATATAATTATTCAATTTAGATTGGAGAATATTAAATTAATATGTAAATGATTTCCCATGTAACAAACATGACTTTCTTATACTTATTATTTATTTTTAAGATATTGTTTTAATTTGTTTTCATGTTTTTAACAGACTAAAAATTTATGTTATTTTATGTCTCTTACTATGATTTTTTATTCTCATTTCAATTCATAAAATGTTTCTAAAAATTATTAATATTTTAATGGAATATGAAAATGAAATTATGTAAGTATTTTTAATATTTCAGGAAAGGAAATCATGTTTTATTCTTAAAATATGATATACTATTAAGAGAAGGATATTTAGATTACGAGAAATCATGTAATGTATTTGTTTAAATATTAACATGATTTACTAGTTTTATAAAACATTAATTTTAAAAGAACAATGAATTTGATTTCTGGTTCAAAAACACTTTAATTTGTAATGTTTAATGTTGGGTCCTTACAATTTGTAAAAATGTAGGGTTTCAACATCGTTGCAGATTAATATGTCTCCATTTGAGGTAATCATAATAGTTAGGGATACCATTATGGATTTATAATTACATAGATGATCAAAATTAAATTTTCCCAATATCCCCTTTGAGTATTTAGGTTATCATATTTAAAGGTGACTAGTAATATCTTTGAAGACATTCATTTATTTTTCAGTAATTTTTAGTTATTACATATTAGGTCGAAAAATGAAAGCTATGATAAAAATAATATAGTCAAATAATTTTAATGATACATTTTAGTATTTTATTATATTTTTCATGTTATATATGAATTATATATTTATAGAAAAAAATATCATATTGACCATCTGGAAAATTTCACTAATTTAAGATTTGTATATGATAATTCTCTAAAGGAATACAAAATAATTTTATTTAAAAAAATTGATAAATAATATTTTAGAGGAATATATTATTATATTATGTATTTTTAGTAATTGAGATTATTTATAGAAATGGTCAGTATATCATGGAGATTGTTTTATTTAGGAAATTGTGCTTTTGTTATGTGACATTATGTGTCATTGATGTTATTTTGTTATAAATTTCAACACTAAAATATAATTTTATGTGATCACATCATTTTTTTAATACGATTATAGACAACATTAATGCATTTTATAGATATTTTAGTGATATATGATGAAATATGGTTATGAATATTAAATTTAGAAGATTAATATAATTTTTTAATCATATAATGGTTTATTATTTTTTGATAAATATCTTATTTTATCATGATCATTTAGGTATTCATTAAATTTTCATGAATATAGAAATAAAGAGTTATGCTTTTTAGGAATTTTTTTAATATGTGGATTTTGGTGCTTTAGGTATGCAAATTTAATCATAGATATAAATTATTTAGTGAAAAGATGTTCTTGTTCAAGAAATTGATTAAAGGATAAAATTATACTCTTCAAGAAACTATACTTTTTTTTCATTTAATATTTCATTTATAAAAATAATTAATTATCCTGATGAATAAAATATCAACGAAATTATACCAATTTATTTTTCTTACTATGAAATAAATGACCTTTTATCCCATTATAATATTATGGTTTTGTGATTGTTCATAGTATCATAAAAATGATTACTAAAAAACTACATTAGAACATTATATTTATTTTTCACCTCTATGTCAATGTTCTATACAATGATTCTTATTATGTGTTATCTTAGGTGACCTTCATACATACATTTCATTCCGTTAATTTTGGAATTTTATTAATCATTTTCTGATGTGGGATTTCCCTAAAGGTAATATTAAAATTTGTACGCTAGTTATAACTATAGAAATTAAAATTTAGATACATTTATTTAAAAAATATTGTGGGAGGTGTGAACTTAGTGTTCTATTTTAAAAAAAAAATACGATGTTCAATGCGTTCATAATACACCACATTGATCATAAACAAAAAAATAAATATTATTATCTAAAATAAAGCATTATAATCTATACATTATAATTATAGGAATGAAATTATATAATAATATTATGAAAATATTTTTGAAGTATAAATAAATTTTTATTTTCATCATTACTGATAATGTTTTAATGAATTAAAACCTTTTTTAATTGGGAATTTTTTCATGAAATACAGTCTGAATGTAAAAACCATTGTTTTATACCATGAAATAAATCATTAATAATAGATTATATTAAATTAATATATATATTATATTAATTAAAAAAATTACATTTATATTATGTGTTGTGTTTTGAAATGATATATGAAAAAAATATAATTTTGTGGATAAAAGAGGTATTTTTTTAAAAAATGTATTTTTCATCACCTTTTGATGGAACAATAACTTTAAAAATAATTTTTTCATATTTTATAAATTATCTATGGAAAACAAACTTATAATTTTATATAGGAATATAATAATTTATATAGGAAAATTTTTAGTATATTTCTGATAAGTGTCATGTATTAATGAATTGTTAAACAAGAATGAATTTTAATTGAAAATAAATTATCCATCTATATTATTTATTTTGTTAAAAAAATTAATTGTATTAAAACTATAATTAGATAAATTTAAAATATTTTAATCCAATATATTGAGTTTTTATAAATTTCACTTTGAATTTGGATAATATAACATTTAAATCTATTGAATGATTTCACATTTAAAACATTTTTTCTCATTACATGAAAAATATTTATTATCAATTTATTTCATCCATGTATGTTTTTTTAGTATTGAAAAAAGGATTTAATATTTTAAATTATATGTTAAATGTTTATTAAATTGTTCCATTTATTTTTACAATATTAATCGTAACAATATAAATTATTTATTTCCTTGGTCAATGTTAAATCAAGAATTTATGTGTATAAATATCATGAAAAATATAAAAAATAACCCTAAAACATATCATAATATTATGATAGGAGTGAAAGCAGAATCAAATCATCCCTGGACTAGTTTTATGAGATATTTGAGCAATGTTGATTGGTTTATTAAATTATTACAATTCTATTTAATGAAAAACCCATTTTTTCATACCATTTCTTTTAAGAAGTGAAATATATTTAATATGGTGTTATATATAGGATATATTCACCGATACGTTGTATATTTAAATTTGAAATGTTTATATTTATCTTGATATGTGTTTTGATGTTTTTTTACAGAATAGATAATTAAATTAATGACATGAACATTGATGATGATGTAATTTCTTATTCAAAAGAAATATCAAATAAATGATATAAAAATATTAATATAAAAATATTTTGAGATAATTAATAACATAAAATACATTTTTAATTATAATAGAATGTTTTTATGATTTTATATATTATTTTTGGAGAATTTCATGTTTTTAGGTCATTTTTTAAAATTTAAGAAATAAATATGGTCAATATTATCATTATTGATATTTTAAAATATTAAATAAATTATAAAATGATATGTATTTTAAAAAATATATTAATTCTAATGAAAATTATAATTATTTGACAAATATTGTATATTAATCATTTAATGGCCATTTTGAATTTTATATTATTTATATTAACCCTCAAAGTGTAATTATCATAATAACACAATAAGAGTAAATGTGGTCAGATAAATGTCAAAACAAACATATAATGACTAAAAGATAATTTAAAACATCTCAAATTTTAATTTGATGAGAGTATATCTATCCATAATCATCTCATATTGGACATATTTAATATTCTACGATGAATTAATTGATTCCATATCCACAATAGAGTTATCTTATTTTAGGTTTACCACTACCCTAATTGGTTATAAGGTGTTAAGAATGAGAGACCATCCAGATAAGTGGTATTATTTTCATCACGTATTTCTATTTCATATATTAATCCATATCCTCAAAATATTCTATATAAATGTTGAAATAATAAAAAAATATATCCAAATCATAGTGAGTTGTTATTCTGTTAATATAATCAACTAAATCTATCGCAACATCCATAAAAAGAGAATGAAATTATCATTCATGTGTTTTAATAACATATTCATTGTGGTGTTATATAATTTAGTTTCCGTCACTATCAATCAATATATGTTATAAATATGTAATTAAAGTTTAGATATTATATTATTTATAAATATATTTTTTAAATATTATAATATATAAATTATTTTATTATATTTAAATGCACAATAAAATTATATCATTGTTCGTGCGTATTACTGAACTCTCATCTCCACAAAATGGTGTGATATTCACATCACCATATCATATTAATAATATATAAAAGAATATTTTAATACGTAATATGAATTACATTATATTATTATTATCCATGAAAGTGAAAATTATATTAAATATTTATAAATGGTTATTGAAAAATGTAATGGTTAATCAAGTGTATGTATGACATACAATAATCATGAATATAACATAGTTCATTTGTGATATAAAAATATAATTTATATATTTAAAGTAAAAATTTCTGTATAAATGTAATTATTATGTAGTGAATATTATTCAGGATGTGATTGAATAATGGGAAAATTGAATATAGACATAAAAATAAATATATTTTGGACTAAAGTAATGACTTTTGCAGAAACATCTGACATGGACATAAAAAATAGGTAACACTTGATACATTGTATCGATTTTATAAAAAAGTAATAAAAAAATTTATAATGTTTTCAGGAATTTATATGATTAAAATATCTTTTTATTATGATAAATATGGTTTATGATTTGTTAAAGTCAACGTAATGGACCACTTCTAAATTTTCATTCATTGAGGCATATTATGATGTAAGGATACTATATTCCATTATAAAGAGTATATGGAAACCATTAACATGTTTTATCCTAAATATTTTTTTTCATATTATTTTATTTTCCAAATTGATACACCTTCAGGTGGAATAGATTTTTACAAATTAGAAAATGGTAATAAATTCATTACCCAATTTCAATTATTTAGATGAAACTACTAATTCATGGTTATTCCATGAAAGGATTATATGTTAAATAAAATTAAAGTATAATATGTTTCATTTATATTTATTAGTTGGATTTATTAAATATACACATAATCAATTAATATGATTATTTCTCGCTTTAATGATAAATTGTTTTATGGAAAATATTAACAAAATAAATAATATTTGGAAAATTTTTGAGATTTTTTTAGAAATTTACCTTTCATTTAAATTTATATAAATTATATTTATGAATGTATTATTATGTAAATTATTATTTTCATTATTAAATTTTTAAATTAACTGAAATGAAAAAACAATTAATCTTATTAAATTCATTATATAAATGAATTCTTTTCCAAAATCACATTTATAGTTACTATATCAGTAATTCTTACAAAATCCAAATGAAATATTTTTAATATATACTACATGAATAGTATTTAGTGATTTTATGACCCATTAATTCAGTAATAATTATTTTTTAAATTTCCAATGTTCTTTAAAATTAAAATTATTTAGTTATTATGTCTGTAGATCTAGATTTTAAATCTTATTTTTAAATGAAAAGTGTATTATTATATAAAAAAGTTTAATCATGGGATTAAAAACATACTTAATGGGTTTATTAATGTTTTTTTCTATGGTCATTATTTATGAATTTTTTTTATACACATTATATCTCAAGGGTTTTTTGGACATTATACATACATAGGGTTGATCCCCAATATAACATGTAAAAATGGGAGCGAGATAAACTATATAAAAATTGTGACCACATTATGTCTATGTAATTCATTTGGTACCCTAATGATATAAGTTGACAGAATTGTTATTCCATTTTTAATGGTGAATGAAATATGTATATAATAGTTATTTCCCATGGAAAATGTTTTATTTTTATATTTTTTTAATGATTTTAGAGAAAATGTTTTTAATTGGTTTTCATTTTTTAACAAGAATAACAATTAACATTCTTTTATATCTTTTACGGATATTTTCATGCTCATCGAATCTTTTAAAATATTTTTCCAGAGGTATTAACATTCATTTGAAAAAATATGATGTCATGATGAATGTATTGAAGATGTTTCGTGAAAGGAAAACATGTTTCATTTAATGTAAGGTTTATTTTATGTAAAATAAGTATACTGAGTAAAAGCAATCAAATGTAATCTATGGGAATATATTATAACAATTTTACCAAACTAACTATAAATATGAATTTAAAAGAACATAAAATGTGTATTATACTTAAAAAATACAATATGTAATGTTTAGGCGAACGTCCTTATAATTCAACAACCTCATAAGGTCCCTCACACCACACGATATAAATACTATGAATCCCATTATAGTTCATTATCGAAACATATAACTATTTAATGAATATTTTCATATTAAATAAATTTTCTAATTTTAGTGTAGGACATAAATTATCTTATAACCATGATGAATGGTTTATGAAATTTTTGTAAAAAATAAAAATATAGAAACTATGAAAAAAATATAGTAAGATGTTAAACTAATATTCAGCAAATTAATTGTAAGGGAAATGAATGTAGTAATATTTTGTCCCTGGACACCATATATAAGATATCATTAATTTATTTTTATATTTTACTCATATTCCTCAATGTTTTTTTCAATCATTTTCATAAATTGTATGGATGTCTATCAATAATTTATGTCCAAGACTGAATGGGAAATATTTTCAGTATTTTTTAATCAATACCTTTCCTTTCATCACATTAAAAACCTCCTTGGGTTTTGTATCTTTGAACACCATAAAACCTTGATTACATTCATCGACCATAGGGAAAATTGTACAATAGACATATCCAACTCTATACATTGATGGATAAAAAATATTTATTCAATATATTTGACCAATTTTATTTAGGGGTCCTAAATATATATTAAATTACATAAAAATGTTTCCCATAATGGTATAAATTTAAAAATTATTTTACTTATGGGTATTTGAGAATTCATCCTAATTCATTTTTTAGTTCAATTCCCATTTGAGTTGAGAAATTATTTTCATAATTTTACTGACTGCTACTCTCATTAGGTTAGGCATTTCATTGGTGTGGCCATTAAATTTCCCATACCACTATTAATTGACATAGTTTATAATATTTATATCCATTTAATATAATAATGTTAAAATTAGAGATTAGTACATTTGTACTATTCATCCAATAAAAATTAAACAAATAACATTAAAATGGTTTATCATTAATGAGATATGTTCATTAACATATGAATTTATAGTATTAAATCTATTTTAAGCATGGTATAAATTCTAACATGATATCTTATTGTAAATTTTTATCCTAAAATAATCATTCATAATGATCTTCTGAATTTACGAGAGAATGTACCGATGGAGTTAAAATCTAGGTAAAAATCAAGCACCATTTCCATATATTTGTTAATGATGGACTGTAGCGTAGTTCACCCTTTTCACTTATAGTATCCCTAAGTAAATATATTCTATATCCATATCCATTTCATGTATCAAGTCATTTTTGTATTTTCACGGTAATGACATAATAAATAATTAACAAAAATATAGTTATATTAATATTTTTTGTCATTCCCATAAGGGAATTACAATAGTTTTCGACTACAAAAACCTTATTTATTATAATATTATCTGATAAAAAAATTTTAAAGAATTATTTTCAAATATAATACATTTCATGATTTGTTACATAATGGTACATATTATAAAATCATAATATATAAAAAAACCTAATCTCATTAGAGAATCAAGAACATATCTCATCAACTTGATTCATGGATATAAATAACCATTTCCCAAGGCATTGGAGGAATATATGGGTGTGGAAATAAAATATAATTCATGAAATATTTCCCATAAACAATATCTGATGAATTAGTGAGCTATTTGGGGAAAACCAACATTTTGATATCATATAACAGAATTAGTCATCCACATGAACCCTAAATAATAATGATATATTTTAAAAAAACACACAATCAAGGAGTATTGCTTATATGAATATATTTAACCTATAAATTATGGATAATTAAATCTAGATTAATAATATTTATATGAAATATGGATGCATATTCATTTATAAATTCTTGTTAAGGATAAATCAATGGATATTTCTAAGAACATAATCGGTGTATAGAAATTAAAATATGTTTTCTTAATGAGATTAAAATTGGAATATCATTACATTTAAAATAAAATTCTATAAATAATGATGTTTTATGTTATATTAAATAATGAATAATTTTAAATAAATTAAATAATATAATGGTTTATTTTAAACAATGAATAAGATAATATCGCATACATTCAGAGGTTGTTTCCAAAATATATGAATAGAAATTTCATTTTATTGGGGGATGATTGAAAGATTATAAAAATTGAAGATTATATAAATTTATTTTTCCTTCACCGTTGACTAAATGTAAATGGGAATATTTGCATGATTATATAGAAAAAGAGTTGATTGTTCAGTATAAATTTCCAAAATTATATTATGAAATATATATGAGAATGTAATCAATACTCCAAAACCATAACATGTTTATGACACATGGTTTATAGAAATTTGAAATGTATTTAATTTATTAACATTTTTAGAACCATTATATCAAAAATATTATCATTGGGGATTTGGATGTGAGTCAATATTATAGGAAATTGTATTTAAATTCTTAAAATAATATAATTTTTTTATTGGTTAGTATTTTATTAAATATTTAAATAAAATATTGAAAGTTAATTTTTATCGATAATTATATATTTTATAATGGAATATGTTACATAACTTTTTATACATTATTATTTTATAATATAGATATACTTTATAACGTATATAATTTTCAATATAAAATCCGAATTTATGCGAAAATTATGAAAAATTCACTTCTAGATAATTTTGATGCGAATATTACAATAATAATATGTATTGAAATGATAAAAATATATTTTTTTGGTAACTCACACATTTAAATCCTAATCAATAATTAAATGAAAATACATCTTTTTTTCAATAAAAGCATAATTTCCCTTATTGAAATTTCATTTAAAATCATGAATTTATATTATCATCTATATAAACATTATTTAATAATAATATTTTCATAAAATTTTTTTAATCAATAAAATTCAAATATTTTCCAAATAATATTTCCATATATGTATATATAGATTTTCAAAAAAATTAAAAAAAATTCATCTTATCAAAAATCAATATTTTATCAATCACATTATATATTTATTTAAAAGTAAATATTATAAAATCAAAAATATTATAATTATTTTAATATTAAAATACTAAAACAATTATTGACTATAAATGTAACCTTTTTTACATTAGATAATACCTTAAATGGTATGGTGTGCGATGTCGAGATTTTAATGATTTGGTTCATCATACATGGTTTTTTTGAAATATCAATGTCCTTGATATTATCCCATAAGAAATTGATTTATTGGTTTTGTTATATAATCTAACCGTGGGGTTATTATTTGGAAAATTATCATGATTTCACCATCCTTGAATACTATGATAAATTAACATCAGAGTGTACAATTCATCCGATCGAGGCCATTTCATCAATTATCTTTATCAATTAGACTATATCAAAACCATTAATATACTAATATTAGTGGTCAAAATAAAATTTATTTATTATGAAAACTATTAATTTTTTATGGTTTTCATATTAAACACATCACAAATAATTTAAAAATACCCAAACAAAAAATGTGTTTTCTATAATATTATTTATAATACGGAATTTAGTGTCTTAAAATATCAATATAATTTATAAATTCAATTATTTTTATATTAAGTGTATTGGTTTTCATTGTAAAATAATTTTATGGTTTAGAGAAATAATTCTATATAGATTCATAAACCATACAACATAATTTCAAGGAAATTGAAAATATTACTGTTGATTATATGGTGGCACTCCCCATTATATTTGAGATTAAAAATTCCATTTGGGTTCCAATGGACCACAATATTAAATCAATATATTTAATAAATATTAATTAATTTTTGTATTTTTTTCAGCTCATCGGGACTAATATGTTGGAGGTGTTAAATATTCCTTATGTAAATCTATGAATCATATAAGATCAACATATTATGTTACCATGATGATTGGGGAAAATAGATTTTAATTGAATTTTTATAGATATATAGAATATATTATATTCATTATACATATATCCAATTAGAGAGTACTAATGAAAAAAAGTATATATATAAAAAATAATTCATTGTGTTATATATTTAAAATTTTGATGACACCATCCTCTGGAAATATTTCTTATCAATAATATAATTTACTGAACTATTACTTTAAATCCATATTAATTTCTTGTGTTTAATTTGGTTAATTACTCTAAATTTTTGAGATTATTTTGTGTCATCAAATTTATTAGGATATTACTATATTATAAAATTGTATAGAATGTGTGATATATTTAGAAACAAATAAAGAAAACCAAATTATGAAAAAAGATATATGTTGAAAATTGTTAATGTGTTTTTAATATAATGTTTTTAATAATGTGTTTCAAAATATACCATCATGTAATCATGATATGAGGTTTATTATCAATGACATTATAATAACAAGATACACTTGTCCAGATGATATTTTGGATGATAGTGGGATTTTATTTTATTACATGGTGATTCATTTGAACCACTCTAATTTCTTGGATGCACTCTATGTATATCTCTAATGAATGTGTATAACTAATCTTTTAGATTTAATGATGTTAGTTAACATACAATTAGACAATTATAATTCATATAAGTAAATCACTATAGAAGTTTTATGTCCTATTTATAATACTCAACAAAATACAATATACTCAACTATTTATGTTTCTTTGTCAGAATATATTTTTGGTGTTGAAATGTTGTAATATAATATTGAGATTAGGTAGATGTATACTCACTTTTTTTATATGAATGTATTAAAATTTCTAGGGATAGATTATTTATAGTATTTAGAATGTTTCACTGTGTTATTTTTTTTATTTTATTTCAATTTAATAAATAATTTTATAGTATATATTTTAATTAAATAAACCCAAATATGAAATAAAAAACATTAAAATTTATAAATAAATTATCATTATATACTATATTGATTAAATATCACTTTGAAAAAAACATTATTCACCTACAATACATTATATGATTCCGAAAAACAATATTTCTATATATTTTGTTAAATAAACTTTTTAGTGTATATATATATTACAAAAAACAACATATATTATTGAAAATATTATAAATAGTTATCACCCAAGAATATAATTAAGAATTTTCTATCTATATGTAATAATAACAAAATAAATTTGATGGTAAAATGTGTATTTTTTCTTAAAAGAGTTGTTATTCAGAAAGAAAAATTAATAAATAAAACTCGCAATCCACTTATTATTAAATATTTAAATTTTTTATATAATATATTAAATAAAATATTTTAAACTCACATACAAATTTTAAATTGTAATGGAAATGAAATAAATTCAATTTTTATTCAAAAATAATTTTCCTATAATATTTGTTTTGATTTATATTAGACAATTATTTTAGAAAAACATCTTCATGTTATATAAATTTTGATTCTCAAATTTATTATATATTTTGAGACATATTATCTATAGTTGTTAAATTGTAAAAATTTATTTTTGTCTTCTTGAATAGATCCAATAGAAAAATAAGTAACCATGCTAATGACTAAAAAAATTAACATGGCGATAAAAACTATTTAGAAAATAAAACCAATATAAATGCATTTTATTACTAATTGGATGATGGAATTCAAATTATAAACAAACTTTTCATCTATTTAGTTTTTTTGTGGTTTCATTTTTATATTAATATGACTTGATTAATTTTTATGTTTTATGTATTTAAATGAGTAACACTCATCACCCTTATCATAGGCCACCCATTCCCTTCAAATATTTACACATATGGATAAATATATTCCACCCAATAGATTTTTAACTATAGTTGTAACACCCCTCATCACAACATATATACTATGGTCTTCCCAAAATTTGAACTGGTTATTACATAAGTTGATGTCCCATTAGTATTTCCCAATTAGTTGGTAATTATCAATATCATTATCTTAAAAATTTTATTATACATTAGTGATCATTAGATATTCTATATAATAAACATGAACTAACACTCTATGATCTAGGAAAAAAATCAAAATAATTGTATTTTTTTTCATTGATACTAATGAAGTATAACCATTTTTTCCTATCAAAAATATAAAACATAAAAAACATATATTATACCACCTACACCAAAATGATAATTTCAGGTTTATTGTTTTAGAGAATTATGAAAAAAAGTCATATATAAATAAAATTCATAGCCTTTTAAGAGTATATTCTTTATAATGACATTCATTTCATTTTCCATATCAGGACATTAATATCTTGTATATGAATCCCTTATAAGAACATTTCATTTAATATATTTCTTAATACTATAGTGTGATGAAGGTAGAATATGTGTGAGAACAAATTCATAGTTTTGGTTGACATAAACATTAAAAATTGTTTGTTATCGATGAGAATATAAATATCATAAGGTTATTGAACCAAATAAAATTACATTGGAAAAATATAAAAAATATTCTTACCCATCACTATATGAATAATCAATCATGGAACAATGGACAATTATATAACAAATGGAGGTTTAATAAAAATTGTTAATCTAGATCCATGTGATATCAATCATGATCACAAAAAATAATTATAACCCTTATCAAGATTAGAAAACCGTGTTGGTATCAGGGGACATAATATTAATATCAATATGAAAAATGTAATAACAAATATGGTAAAATTATATATAAAAAGTACCCAATGAAATAAAGGTATATAATCGACCCACCCATAGTTTATTTATCATGGAACCACCGATAAATATTTTATCATTTAACAACCAATCATTCTTTAATTACACAACCCCCATCCACAGATTATTACTGAACCACCCTCTATAATGAACTATTTTCGTGAACCTTATATTATAGAAAGTACATATATATAGTATTTTATAATAAATTTTAAAAAAATATCATTCATTATATTCATAATTTTTCCCATGTAAAAAAACGGGTTCAATTGTTATACCATTGAGATATGAATATCACATTGAATCTCAATTGGTTATTTTTATTATAATTTATACAATTATAATCCATCTAAATAAATAATGTGGATTTTATAATTACGAAAATATCCCTATTGGATAAAAAGTTAAAAATTTATAATTTATTTGAATCAAAATACAATAAGATAGTCCTATAGAAATTAATTAGGGATATTTTAATTTTAATTTGTGTAGTATAAAAACATTTCCACTCATGTGGAATTTTATTTTAAAAAATACATAGAAAAATTCTAATAGAAATTTACAATTCCATTTTGAAAACACATAATACAAAATTTAAAACATTATAAAACATAATCAAAACCGTCATTATGTAAAATAACCTTTGAAATATAAATAACATAGATATATAATAATTAGTGGTCATGATGTAATTTTTATTACACATTCTATGTAAATAAAAAACTACAATTAATTTCTATCCTTCTGTATGGGGGGGGGGGCGTTTAGAGTTACCCATTTTGAAATATCTATGAAAAATACATTTTTAATTAATTTAAATTATGTTCAAATTTCTTATAAAATAGAAAAAAAAATTCATAAAATTACATATTTGAAAAAAAATTGCGCCCATTAAAAATGGTCATTGATGTGAATTATAAAAAATAAAAAATAAAATACTCGATCAATGTCATTTAAAAATGAATGTCATGATGGTCCAAAAATTATTTGGGGAAAAAATCATTGAAACCAAGTTAAAATTTTAATTTCTAGTGGAGAATAAATTATTTATGTTAATAAGAAATGAATAATATGATATCCTCTAATGAATCCTTCAACAAAAATAACAAAAAAAGGAATGGACCTCTTCTTATAAAGACATTACTAATTTGGAAACTCTTCAATCATTTGACCCATGAATTGATAAAATAAAATTATGTATTAAATATAATTAAAATATAATTTTCATTTCAAGCAATAAAATTATGAATTTAAAATCCTCAAAAAAATAAAATTAGTGAATAAAATTTCACATATCCCAATAAACCCAATATAAGTAAATAATAAATTATAATGAAGAAAACATTGATGTCAGAATTAATTATTTAATTGATTATGGGTATTAAATTTAAATCATCATATTAATTGTAATGACCCCTCCCAGGGCCCGTTTCCTGACTACCCTATGCTCTCCTTCCAAAAGCCCGGGACTGACGACTGCCACTTGAATGTGTATACCTATAATTGGATGGCATTGCCGTTATACTTATACAATCACACAATTAAAGATTACAACAATAAGCAATCGTGAATTAAACTACGGTAATAAAAATTGTAATGAAATTAATGGGGTCGGAATACAAGCCCAACCAAAAAGTACAAGTAAAATTGAAAAGAGAGAACCACTCTTTGATTGTACACTTATGGTAATACCTAAAGGGTATCTACATCTCATGATCTTTAGAAACTACGTCACATAATGTCAAATAGTACAGCTCTGTGCACTATCCAGTTTTTTCTCTCTCAGCCTTGATGAATTATTTCGTTCGTCTGCACAAGACACAATAAGGTGCGGGAATAACTCATGCATGAGTGAGTATAATAATACATTTTTAGGACCTGGATCCCCCTGAAGGTCTCCCAGAGATCTACATTTGAAAACTACAAATGTGACCTCAATCACAAAGCACAAAGAATTCATTAACTCAACATTGGTATATGACCATACATAAACCTATGTTATCAATATATAATTCCCTAATTCATGTGGAATCATGAGGCTCCATCCTTTAATCCATTTACACAACTGATCCATGAAGGAAGAGTACCAAAAATATAACCCCAAGATGTTAACAACACAAAGGTAAATGTACCATAAAGGTAACACCAAGAAGGAAAAAGTACATTAAATGAAACACCATGAAAGTAGCCACATGAAGGTAAAATTACCACAAAGGTAACAACATGAAGGTAAAATTACCATAAATGTAACACCACCAGTTAATCACTCATCTCAAAACATGAATAACTTATGTACAAAAGTATAAATGATTAGTTGTAAATCAATATCATCTTATTCTAATGAGAGGCTCTACTACTAATCCACATAGGATTGATATACATAGACCCACATAGGATCTCTGAGTGTTATCCCAGATAGAATCTGACCCACACAGAATTGTCATGCTCTATCCCACAAAGGATGACTGAGAAGTGTCCCAAACTGGATCGATATTTACAAACCCACATAGGATCGCTACTCATTCTTTATGTCATATCAAATCTCATGTTCCTCAATTCATGCCACTAGATTCCTGCACATTGTACGCATGATTCTGGTAGAACAACCTCTCAATCCATTGGGCATAACTCAGTTTCTACTAAATTCCAAGAAAAAGTATCCAAATGGATTTAGATGTCATAAGGTTCCCAAAAACTAAGGTGGAGTATAAAAAAATGACATTCTCTTACCATGGATTACAGAACTGTAGACATTCATCAAAAGGATGTCTTGTTCACCTATTATGTACCTTTTAGCGAAACTAGATCTGGATGGGTCCGGGCCTGATCCTGCCTTGTTGGACGGACCCGGCCCAACCCAATATGGGCCGACCCGTCCAGGGATGCTAGTGGGTGCGGCCTTGCCAATTGAGGTGCTTGATTGCTATGATCGTGTAGTGTCACCCGCGAAGGGCATGTCCCGCTGTGCTAATGCGACCCAACCCGCAGAGGGGCACGACCTGTTGGAGGCACGAACTACTAGAGCATGGCCCACCCAAGCTAGCATTAGGGGATTGTTTCCGCACATTCTGAATTCTGAGAGGCAACTCCATAGTGCGGTGGCGCCACAGAGAAACAGCTCCACTGGGCGGCAGCGCCACTGGGCGGTGGTGCCACGGAGAGGCAGAGCCACTGGACACCACGAGGTCATCCGTCAGACCCGTAAGGAGAAGGAATCGACCATCTACTACGACTTCCATGTTTCATATGTCTTTAGAGGTGGATGACGACATGCCAATCACCTCCACCCATGGCTGACCGGTGTCGTCGGTGCGTTATTGTGTCGCTCCACCTCCTATGGTTGGCCCGACATAGTTGCATTCATCACCCACCGTGGATACAGTCCTGGCCTTCCCCATTGGTGGAATGCGACATCACCCCTCGATCTCTTTCCCATCCATCCATTTTCGGTCACTATTGTCACCCATCATACCAGGATTCGTCCAACATGTATAAAATTACTATAAATAATGCAGCAAATTCAAAAAAGGATAAGGGTTTGGGCCTTGTTTGTTTGGCTTGCGCCCCCATTATTAGCATGATAGAAAGTGGTTACAATAATGATACATAAAAAAATGAATTTAGAAAGGAAATAAAAACTACATCAAGATCATTGGAGAACACCGCATTTAATGAGGATTCATTGTTCCTCATTTGGTGGCGCTCATCAACGCTTATTGGAACTGGTTCCATCCTACAAGTGATTGGTGTCACGGTACATTTTCAGAGATTTGATTCTTAGTGATGTCAGGACAACACTCATCCACAATATCCATATAATTTTATTAGGGTGATGGTGAGTAACCCATAAGGAATTAATGGTGGTTCATTAAATATGATCCTTATTAATTCTAATGGCACTGTTACTAATGATTTGTGGAGTCAAGACATTTAATCACTTGACACATCATTGGTCCCACCACTACCACAATTCTATTGAAGGAAAATAATAGAGAGAAATAAAATAAAAAATATATTTTATTATTTGATTAAATTTACAAATTCTATATTTTTACCCTAACATTATGTTGTCGAAGTGAAGAATCCTTTAAGAAAAACACGTCCCTTCATATTCAATGGTGCTCTAATTTGTTTAATTTGTGAACCGGTAAAAAAGATAAAAAACCCCACTTGATAATTAACATAATATACATTATTAAATGTTTAGAAATTAATTCAGTGAATACAGAGCCTAGGAATCCGACACCGTCAATTTTCTCAGACTTTTAATAATATCATTTAATTTTATAAAATTCATGGAAAATTCATGTCATTACATTTTCCCCACCATAGTATGTTTTTTCCCTGAATGCATTAACAAATAATACAGAAGAAAAAGGGGGTACTAAGCAAGAATATGAGCCTCCCACCCTCATGTGTTCTCTTAATAGTTTCAGTGATTCCCACGATTATGGACTAGAGGTAACAATCATTCAAGAAGGACCCACTCCTATCAATCATCAATATCTATAGGATCCTCTGTAATGGTCGCCCCATCTTCAAATCCAATATTGATGTGGTTGATAAAATTAGATGGATCAGTCAAGTATATCATCAGATAAGATACGTGTAAGGCGTCGTACACCCTCTCCAACTATGGTGGAAGTTCCATCCGGTATGCCACTTTTACAATCATCTAATGTATCATAAATGGTCTGATGAACCTCAGTGATAACATGTTCCCTAACAAAACCATCACATAAATCATCATGGTTAGACTACTTCATCAAACACCAATGCTCTTTGTCTCCTATCAGCATAACACTTTTGCAAACTCTTTTTAGTGTTCATCCTCTCCATGATGATCAAAACCTTCTCAGTGGTAGCACATACCAAATTCGTATCCATAAGTGATGACTCCCCTAGGGCTGTCCTGCATATTGCTGATGTGCAAGTTCGACCATACAAGGCCTCAAATGGTACCATACCTATCATTGAGTGATTGTTATGGTGCAATGTGAACTCACCAACAGAAAGTGTTCCTCTAACTATGGAAAAAATCTAGGATGCATGCATGAAACATGTCCCCCTGTATCTGAATGGTCCAATCAATCTGACCATCCGTGTGAAGATTAAAGGTGATGATCAATGGTAGAATAGTCCTGATTTCCTCCTCCAATCCCTTTTACAACTAATGTGTTTAAAATGTGGCACAGTTAGAGACGATCATCGATGGAACCCCCAGAATTCGATTAATCTGATGTATGTAGATGCGTCCAAATCCCTCTTCTGATCTCTACTCTCTGATAGGTAGGATGTGGCCCAACATGGTGAGTCGGTCAACGATCACACAGGTTGAATCCTGGCCCTTGGACATACAGGGAATCCCTATCACAATGTCAATAGTGATACCATCCAACATTAACTCTAAAACCCCAAATATATGTGTTATTCCAGCAAGGACCTGATGCTCATCATTTACATGGTGAAATGTGAGGAATCGTCAAACGAACTCTCCCACTGATTTCTTCATCCCTAGCCAATAGTGCTGACGCTGGAGGTGTTTGTACCTCTTCTCTACAATAGGATGTACCCCAAGATGGGACATATTGGTCTACCTCAAAACCTCCACCCATATTAGTAATAGAACTATGGTACATCTTTTGATGGGGATAGATTTCTCCACACCATTTGAAAATTTATCAGGAGCCTTTCCTTATGATATCTAATCATGCTGAGCCTCACATTAAAGTTCCCAAAGTTGTTCCTTCTGAACTCGTTGATGTTTTGGGAGAGTGACCATCATAGATTGTAGGAATGATTCTACATCTATATCTACAAATGATATCTACTACGCATCTAGCTCCTCTGTCTCCTCACTCAGTAGCTATAAACCAGACATTCTACTGAGTGTTTCTGCCACTATGTTCCCCTTCCAAGAAGTGTAGACTATCTCGAATTCAATGTCCTGAAGGAACTACATCCAAAACTTCTATCTCAGGTTCATTTCATTCTATGTGGAGATATATAAGAGACTCTGGTGATTAGAGTAGACTATAAAATTGTCACCTATCAAGTAATGTCTCCACATCTTCAAGGATAAGACAACTGCTGCTAACTCAACATCATGGGTGGTGTAGTTCCGCTCATGATGTCCCATCATTCGTGAACCATAAGAGTTCACTTCATGACCCTTCATGAAGTAATATCGAAGTCCAATCCCTGATGTGTTGCAAAATCATACACACTCAACTCCCTCTCTAGTAGCATCAATATGCGGTAACTTTTCAGTCACTACCTCAGCTCCTAAAAACTATGATGGCATCTCTCCGTCCACACGAAGGGTTTTCTTTTTTATTCATCATTGTATAGGGTTTCAAAAATCATGCAATTTCAGGAATGAAACTATGGTATTACCCTTCCATACCTTGGAAACTTTGCACCTTGGTCACACTCCTCGGTGGATCCCATGATAGCACGACCTCTATCATTGCCTGATCCACTGTAACTCCAGCCTATGTGATAACGTGTCCCTGAAGGTGTAGCCCTATAATCGAGAACAAGAACATATAGATAATACCATAGTAATGGTTCCCTAAGAGTGTATCTAGAATGATATGAAGATTATAGGCCTGCTCCTCCTCCGTCACAGAGTGCACTAAATGTCATCAATAAAAGACCACCACAAAGCAATTGAGGTAGGGTTGAAATATCTTATTCATGAGTCCCATGAATACTTTTGGGGAGTTGGTCACGTCAAATGGGATTTCCATGAACTCATAGTGGCCATACCGATAATTGAAGGCTATCTTCTGCACGTCCTCTTCTCGTACTCTAAGATGATGATAACCTGATCTGAGGTCAATAATTGAAAACCATGGTGTACCCTTTAGCAGATCAAAAACATCATCAATCCTTGGAACTAGATACAAGGTCTTCATAGTATCCTGGTACAGGATACGACAATCCACACATAGTCCAAATATCCCATATGACTTCATGGAGAACAAAATCAGGGCCTTCCATGGAGATACATTGGGCCTTAGGAACCCTTTCCCCTACATTCCCTCCAACTGTACCTGTAACTCAAGAAGCTCCACAAAAGCCGTCCAATATGCTGGTTTAGATATTTGTTTTGTAATAGGGAATAGTTAGATGTGAATGATGACCTATTTGAAAGGAGGTATCCCCGAAATTTAAACATGGATGATATCGACATAGTAGTCCACCATTACAGCATAGCTCAGAAACTCAACATCAACTACTCTTAGGGTAAGGATAGGCAACTGATGTGTGATCTGCTGCATGATCTTCTGGGTAAGTCAATCATTTTCTCCAATGGTTCCCTTATTGTCAGTGAAGGAATACATATTCCCATCCTCATGGACACATAACACATTGTGCCTAATATAATCAATCTGAACATGGTCTGTGGATAACCAATGTATTCCCAAGATGATGTTGTAAGGCCTCGATGCTCCAACTAGAATATCCCAACTGAAACTGTCGCCTCCTAGAGTAAGATCAAACTGCTGAAACAAGTTTGTAATCATCCAATATTTTCTCATAAGATTATCTTCTCACAAGAATCAAGCCAACAGCTCTATAATAATCTACACTCTTTAAACGTGTGATTTAGATATAAAAAGAGTGTGTAGTCCCCTTGTCTACAAGTATTTCATCTAGGGTAGTTTAGACACTAATCGTACATCTAACAATCTCCAGAGCATCATGGTTATATGACTTAGCTTCCTGGAGCTATGCATGTCCCTACCCTCCTGCTCCATAGGGTTTGGGAGGACAACATAGAGGGGTGGTGGTTCAACCTTGAATCACTTCCCACTGCCTGCTGCATGAATAGCTCCAATGACATGTTTTCCACCCTATAGACCTCTTAATTTAGATATTTGCCCCTTCCATGGAAGTCCCTAGATTGTCTGTTATTCATCCGTATGGCAGGTTTCGGAAATCACAAGCTTTGTGACCCAGCCCAATGCACGAGTAATACATCTTTCACCTCATCTATCCTCCCACCAGATGGTATAGCCTGCTTTGGCACATTCATTATTCATGTACTTCCTACTGCAGATGACTCTAGTACCTGATGTCTGGTGGTGTCTCTTGTTTTATGTGTCTTCTAAACTAGAATTCTCTCTAACAAAAGCACTCTTTAAAGCACACCATCCAACGTTAGAATATTGATCGATATCATCGACGCTCTGATCTCCTATCTAGGACCATCCTCAAAGGACCATGCCATGGAAAAGGTTCTTGTACCAAGTCTTTGGAATAGTGGGAATGATTAGTGAACCTAGATGAGTAGTGGGCCACAGTATTGATGGCCTACTATAAGAGCCTACTCACTTGTATACGAACTGATGGTAGAGTCACTCAGACAAACTCTACCATTAAACGGCCCTCGACGTCTGCACTGGTGAGGGTCTTCACATCATGTAATTATAGTGTCCGACTCCACCATACCCCAGCTACTCCATAGAAGAGACTGGCTGCTATGATCACAATAAAATCAGATGGTGTCCCAACCAAGAAGAAAACTATGGACACATCCTCTGCCATTCCTCAGCCATTTGTGGATCTATCTCATATCAAGTCATCATATGACTCCTTGAATGAAACTCATGTAATGTGATCATTTGGAATTCACCCTATGTTGGTGGGGTTTTTGGCTTTTTCTGCCCAATGGGTGGTGGTTCTACTAGTGTACCAACTGATGGTACTATAGCCATATGTTGGAAATGCGCCAAAGCATCATTATACGGTGGACCTCCATCATGTACTCTATCCGGAATCATACCTTCTTGTCTATGTGGAAGCATCCAAAAAAACAATTATTCCATAGTCAAAAGTTATACAGAGTGATCTAACTCAAAGTGACCAAAGAAAATAATTCAAAAACACACACAATAAATGTTTTCATGCACTGAGTCAGAAATCTGAATTTTGTGTCCTAGTGTATGGATCTTTGGACCACCGGACCGAAACTGGAATTATTCAAACTAAAAAGCATAGTCATAATACTTAATACTATTACCACAATTAAAATATCAGATTCGTAGTGCCTCACTAGAACCGAATCCTCTAATACCACTTTGTCAGTACATATCCCCTAGGTAGGATTTTCCTTTAAAACTATAAAAACACACAATACAAAAGTAAAACAAGAATCAACCAAAATGTGAAATATTGTTGTAAACCGTGTAAAAAAAGTAATGTAGTCTGAATACCAGCCTGACTGAAAAGTACAAGTACAAATGAAAAGATAAAACACCTGCAATATCATCCACCTAGGATCCTGCCTAAAGGGTAGGTACAAATCACAATCTATAGACATTGTGACACATAATATCAAATGATCCACCCTGGATCACCGACTTGTCCTAGATCCATCAACGTTGGTCAACATTGTCTGTCTTATGAAAAATTCACATCATGGTGCAGTCATATCATTTGCATGGTTGAGTATAACGATACTCATTAGGGAACCCAATACCCCTGAAGGTCTCCCAGAGTTCCACAAAGAAAACCACAAAACTTGTTGTCAATGACAAAACATGATGCAGTAATAAACTCTACTTTGGTATATGCACATTAATATACCTATTTTATTAAAATATAATTGTATCATACATGAGTAAGCATAAGGATTCAACTAGTATTCCATTTCCCAAACATATCGACAAAAGAAGAATATCACAAAGGTAACACCATGAATGTAAAAGTACCACAAAGGTAACACCATGAAGGTAAATGTAACACAAAGGATACACCAAAATGGTGAAATTAACAAAATGGTAACACCGTGAAGGAAAAGACTCATGTCGCACAAGGTATAAATTATGAACAAGAGTACAGATGATTTGTCATAAATCATGATCATCTTATTCTGTCGAGTGGCTCTTCTTATGACCCACACAAGATCAATATGCACAGACCCACACAAGATTTCTATGCACTGACCCACATAGGATCTGATGCACATAGGATCAATATCTGATAACCCATAAAGGATTGCTGAGAGCTGACCAACACAATACTGATATGTACTAACCAACACTGGATCACTATTTATTCATCACGTTACAACCAATATACCCAGCCTCACTACCATCCGCTGGATTCCTGCTCATAGTATTCTTGATTCATGGAGAACCACTACTCAAGTCATTATACATAACTCAAATTCCACTAATATCTATGACATTGTATCCCAATGTAATACCATGTCGTAAGTGTTCTGAAGATACAGACGACCCGTCAATCGGACATGTGTTATGTGACTTATAAGAATTTTATTACTGATGGACTAGTCAAATATAGGTTAAATCTAACTCAGATTTACCCCATTATTATCCAAAACTCGTGTGGTGTGTACCAAAAGTACCACCTCATACCAAGGATTCTAGAGCTGTAGAGGGTTCGTCAAATGGACTTCTTATTCAAAAGTTATGGATCTATTAGTGAAATTGTGCCTAGAAGGGTCTGGGTCCGGTATCGCTTCGTTTTATAGAGCCGACACATCTCGCATTGGCGGCATGGCCCAACACACGAAAGGGAGAAGACAACTGGGATTGCATAGCCCGACCTGCGAATGGCGCGTCCCGCTGGGCTAGCACGGCCTGACCCACAGATGGGTGCAGACTGTTGGAGGTGCATACCACAAGAGTAGGCCCCACCATTGCTGAAACAGTGGGGGGAGTGTTTACACCTATTCATAATTCATATTTGTGGCACCACGAGGTGATGTGAGTTCGTCCGCAGGACCCTTAGAGAGCGAGTCACGACCCTCCATTGTGGCAGTATTCATCGGAGCACGGTGGTGCACTGCTCGCCTCATAAATTTTAATAATAAATAAACCCTACAATAATTTTTTTGGAGAATGTCACATTTTAGGAGGAGTATGTGTTCATCGTTCAGTGGTGCTCAACAACGGTTGCAGGAACTTGTTCTGTCCTCCAACTGATTGGCGTCACAATACATTTCTTGATCATCGTTGATTGTTGAAGTCGTGCCAGCACTCCTCGCCAAGCTCCATATAAATAGAAGAGGGTGAGGGTGATTAATGCACATGGAATTAATAAGGGGTTCATTTAATAAGAACCTTCATAATTCCAATTACATTAATGCAATGGATTATAGGATTCAAGACATTTAATGGCCTGACATTTCATTGGTCCCACCACTGCCTATTGTATGTTGGAGGAAAAGAAAATGGGAAAATAAAATAATAAAATTATATTATTATTGTTTTTAATTTTTAAAATCTATCTTTGTCTCCCGACCAACTGTGGTCGAAGTGAAACCTCCCTTATGCGTATCCATGTGCAAAAGATTCAACGATGCTCTCATATTTCTAATCTGATCACGAGTTTAAAAGATAAAAAATTTCACTCGTGTGTATATTGAATGTACCTTAATAAATGTTCATAAACTTATTCCAGGAAAACTGGGCCTTGGATTCATGGGCTACCAATTTTTTCAGATTTTTAATAATTCCATATAATTTAAAAAAACTACATATAATATTTGGGTCGTTATAATAATATAAATTTAAAAAGTTTATAATATAATTTTATAATAGGGATAACATTATAATGTAATATACAATGATGTAGTAATATAAATTAATGAAATGAAATTGACTGGTCAAATTCATTTCCACTTAGTCATATTCAATTTAATTTGACATTGGAGAAATTAAAAAAATTGAAAATTAAATAAAATTAAATAATATACATTCTTGTTTTTTGATGTATAATTTTTTATAAAACATTAAATTATAATAGGAAGTTAATATTTCATGTATCACACATAAATTTATTATTAGATGATAATCCACTACATTAAGTCTACAGATTGTTTGTATATCCTTAACTGTCCTTATAATAATATTAAATAAAATATATTAATTATAACGAATCCATTACATGGATAATAAATTATACATATTTAAATTATATTATTTCATTTTTAGGAAATATTCATATGCTTAATGTCATAGTTCATCATCCTGGATTTTGAAAATGTTCATTTTTTAAATACATTATGTGATGAATGTGTAAAAAGTCTTCATTTTATATAACTTTTCATAATAATAATAATATTGTACATATTATAATTAATCATAAAATAAATTTTTTAAAAAATTCAGGAAAAATGGATATGAAAAATGATAAATGTAAGAATCATAGGGATGGAAGGTCATATTCACACATGAGGAAAATTTTCAATTTTCAATAATCATTATAAAAAATAATAATTAGTCTTTTGTATTTGAATAATTACCATGGAATCATAAATAACAATTAATTTCATTAAATATTATTATATATATAATCCCTGTCATTTGGTTATATGACTTTATTCACAAAGATTCCTAAAGGCAGTAGTTTACACATATACACAATTGATTATATTATTATTTTTATGGGTTAAAATGTAAAAGTAAATGATATATATATTATATTTTTTAGATTTAAAAATCACAATAATTTAAAAAAATTATATATATCACATACATTAACTATCCATAAAATTATTACATTCCATATATATTGTTAGTTAAAATTGAATCACATTGTGTTGCAAGGTTGCAGTATGTGAAACTAAAAAGAGACATTATCGAATCCCTCGCCAAATGAGACATAAAAAAGATATATCTAATTCAATATCTCTAAAAATACAATTAGTAAAAAATATATTATATTTAATATAAATCCTTCATTTTTACGATATCTAATAGACGATGATGGAAAACGAATGACAACCGTTAACATTTTAGTAATACATCACAGAAATAAAAAACATTTGTATCTCATTTGATTAATGAAGATATTGATATATATTATTCATATAACTGAATAATATATCAATAAATCGGTTTAAATTATTATTATTATATAACCATAATTTATGAATATTTAATGTTGGTAAATGAATAAATAAAAAAATGACTGGTTAAGAACAATACTATATTGGGAAAACCACATTGGGTATACTCCAATATCATTCAAAAGATGGATTATGGGTAATACAAATTTATATTGGTCACCATTGGTGAATTATGAATTTTTTTTATTGTATTAAACAATTGATTTAAATGTGTTAATTATAGAGGATAGTGGGCTTCCTTTTATATGTGATGTGAGTGTTATAATTTAAAATTTTGAAAACAAAAACCTGTAATGAAATTTTTAAAATTAATAAATTATCTAAAATTGAAAATAAAAAATTATAGAGATTATCATATCTATATGTGGCTAAAAATATATTATGGAACATTTTTTGGTACTTTTATTCCTTATTATTTTTAATTTTACACAATGATAAATATATTTTAATCTTAGGTAAAATAGTTAATTCATAAGGCTTTAACTATTAATTATGGTAAAAAATTATGTTTAATTTATTATATAAAATAAATTATAATTATTTCAATAAAAAAATATATATTTATTTAAAATCAATTTACATTTTTTGAAAACTTAAATCCAATAATAAACTATCAAACATGACGAAAAACCAGGTTTTCATGTCGTCTGTTTTTAAGAAAACAAATGATTTCATATTAAATATATGATAATTAATTATCCTTATATTAAATTTAAATTATCATTTATTTTTATATAATATATAAATTTTATTTAAATAACCCACAATTATGTTTTTTTAATTATATCCGAGAAACATTATCCCCTTGAAAACAGTTACCATAAAAATATATTTTCTATATCCAAAAATAATAATATATTTAATTCTTATATTTAATGAATAATAAAAATTAATTAGATTTTATATTTCTAATGAAGCCATATGATTCAATAAACAATATTAAAAATGTTTTGGGACATTTAAATTAAAAATTATTATTTATTTAAGGTTCATATTTATAACATTGTTGAAATTTAATATTAATAAAAAAATAATATTTCCATAACAATATAAAATAATGATAGGTTATTTTTGATTTTATGGATTGAAAAATTATTTTCACTTAATTGTATTTAATTTTTAAATAATTTAAAAATTCATATAATATTTCTTTCAAAGAATTAAATTAAAAAAACTTCTATTGATTAAATAATTATGATGAATAAAATTACATGGATAAAAATTGATTTATTATATAATATGAATTTATCAACACAGATATAATGACTAGGATATATATAAATTATTATTTATTTAATATTATTCTAAACTATCAATTTTAAATATATTTTATAATGATCATATATTTTAGGGAACATTTACTCTCTGTGCTGAATGCTAAATAAAAAATATATCATAAAGAAATTATATAAAAATTACAAGAATTTATATTTCAAAAACATTATTTCATGATTATTAATTATGAATAAATTAAATAACATTACTTATATAATTTGTAATACAATTTTTTTATCATTCCATCCAATAATAATTAAAAATGTTGTTCGAGCATTAGTGTGGAGTACCACCTCCTAGAATTGATGTTATCAGTTTATAATCTCTATTGATGGATTTTAATATATAAATAATTAATTAAAAGAAATGATATTTTTTATTTTATTATTATATAATTCATTTATTTTATAATTTATCTAACTTTTATCCATTCATTTGTAAATTGAAATGTAACACATACATGGGTTTGTACTATGATCACAATGATGTGATGTAATTATGTATTCATAACTAGAATAATTATATATGAATGAAATAATATATAAGGAATAAATATTACTAATAGAATGACACTTAATAATCTATAGATGATAAAAACATGAAAAATTTATATGTGATGGATCCATCAAAAAAATTGATGGGAAACAAAACATTTAACTTGAGTAATGTTCATTTAATTGAATATTTTTAAATAAATTAATAATTGGAATTTATATTAGAATGTATTATTTTTTGAAATGTTTTAATAGTTTAGTAGTTTATATTTCACATAATTTGAAATCTATCATCCATGAACATAATATCAGGTATGAGAAATATCAAGACTGTTGTATGGGTTTTTAGAATCAATTTTATTTCTTTGAAAAATATTATATAATAAATTTCTTAATTTTTTACATATATATAATAAAAATGTATTTATATTATGATTTATTCCTGAAAAGTATTATTTTTTAAAATTTACCTATTATACTCAATTTTGAGAGGTTTTGATTATGATTTTGAAAAATTTAAGGGTTTATAGCCTTAATATTGTCTAATTGGTTGTTATGTATTAACATGAATGTATTTCCATTTATAGTTATTGTATTATAAAAAGTTTTTATAATATATATTCAATATATTCTAGTTATTCGATACCAAAAATAATAGTCGAACACACTAACAAAAACTACACCGTTGATTGTAATATACGATCCTCTGTCCAAACTAGATGAATGAAGGGGTTATATACCAATCCATAGTGTTACAATATACTAAAGTGGTACTGTTAACACCTTTTAAAAATAACTATTTTATCATCTGTCCTTTATCAATATCGTTTAACTTTAATTTTCTCCATTTCCATTTATGTTCGGGGTGGGGGTATAAGATCATGGATCTTGTATAGGTATCATTTCAATTATGTGTATGATTAAATCCCATGTTTTGGTTAATTAAGTTCTTACCCTTGTAAATAAAGAGGCTATGGGGTGTTCTATGGGTTAGGGACACAAAAATGGTGAAAATGACTTTTCTGGGTCTAACGCATAATCTGTGCACGATTAGTGCCAACAATGTGGACATACCATGAATCCATGAAGAATGTGGTTTATTTGAAAGTGGAATGCACACATTTTGTGCATGGTTTGGGAAACCGTGTGGATGAGAAAAAATGAAAAAAATTACATTTTTTCCACTTTGGGATTTTAATACCTATCCTAGGATTTCTTCCCATTTCTCTCATATTCCCCATTGGAACAAACCAAATATCCCAAGAGCTCCAAGAGTAAATTCTCCACAATATCCAAAGGGTTTTTTCTTATTCTGGTTTGAAATCAATTCTCCATGTAAGGCTAATTCCATCCTTGTTTCTCATTAAAATTTATTGTTTGTTTCATATTCCTATCTCTTTGATAAGATCTAAAACACTACTTTTGGAGTGAGATCTAGGTAAATGCATATAGGGTTTTTTGTATTGAAATCTTAGTGCTCGATTAAGAATGTGATCACCTACAGTATCGAGGTAGGTCGTCTACAAGATATATCCAGTTGTTTATTTGTAAATTTTTGCATGTGTGTTTTGTTTCCTCATTCTATCTTTGTATGTTTTGATCACCCTTAGCATCTATAGGTAAAATAGTATTTAATAACATAATTAGGAACCCTGAAGATCCTCATGGGATGCATTGAGGGTGATGAGACTAATCTAGTTCCTCTCATGCGCTGTGCGGACTTCCCTAGACAATGTATTTATGAAAAACAAGTGAGTTTTTTGTGTATTTATATAGATTCCATGATAAACATATTGACTAAATTGATGGTGTTGGAGTAAAATCTAGGTGATACACTTAATACTAACAATAATACCCAAATCGATATTTCAGTTGACATTTATGTGGATTATATGGTTGAACAGGGTTATGTAAAATTGAATGAGAATAGTGTTGGAATGTGTAATGTGCTAACACTTTATAATGATTAATAGATTAATGGGTTTATATGTAGAAATACTTAACGACCATAATGGAATGGATTATGAGTCTCGTAATGAAGCTTAGTGAAATCGGTATGATAAAAAAATCCCAGTGGGATATGAACAATGAATGAGTGCTTAGTTAGATAATATTAATAAAATGGAATGGGAAAAAATTGAATAATTATATTAATTGTGGTAAATGTGATTATGCGTTATGTCATTATAATAAATCTCATGTTATTATTATGATTTATGTTTTCCTTGGGAAATAGTTGTGATTTTTTGTGAATGGTGGAGGATATATATATATATATATATATATATATATAATGTGATCATGGCTTGGTAGATTGGTGTATATCCTTAATTTTTTACGCCCACAGGAAGAGTTGGACTGAGGCTCTAACTCCATCCCTAATTCACGGGTAAGAGTGTAGGAATCATGTTATGTTCCCCTAATAGTTGTATCCACTCAGATAGAGGCGTTTGAGGCAAGGATAGGGTTTATATGTTAATGATGGTCGTAATGATATAGAATAATAGCTTGTTTTCCTTATACATGTGATTTTTTTACTTTAAGAACGTGTAACATGTTGTTCATGATGAACCCATGTTATATGAATTAAAAATTGTTTTTAATCGGAATAGGGATGAAATAGAAAGTTATAGAAATGGTATTAAATGTCGGTAGTGAACATAAAATGGATAAGGGCCCTTAATATGTTCCTTTTAATTTAGTATACATTTACCTTTTACAGGGACAATGGTTTGTACCAAATATTTTGAAGACATAATTGGTGGTGTCCTACTAAGTTGTACTCGCACCCTACTCGAGTTGTTGTTTGGGTACCTGAGCAGACAAACAGTTTAATGGAAAAGAGAAGTGGAATTTCCCTTTCTAGGCAGTTGAGATGGAATGGGTATACATGGAGAAGGACCCGAACATGCTGTCAAGTCCACTTTTTGGATTTATAATTAGTTTACATTTTGAGTTTTGTTCAGATTTGAAAATGTATCTTGGAAAGGAAAATTTTATATTGGACCTAGTTTTAATCGTTTGGGTAATGGTTTTTTATGTGATCCCTGGAATTATTGGTTATTATTATGTTATTTAGTTTATCTTCTATTGTTTATTACTTCTATAAAAAGTGGTATTAGTCTTTCAAATTTACAATGTGTACCCTCTCTACTCGTCGGAAATCTTTGGCGTATAGGGAGGCACACTTAAGTTTATGTAACCACCCATCTCGGAGTACTGATGTAGTGGATTCCATCTCGGGGACGTTACAGTTATGTATCAAAGTAATTCTTTCATCTCCTTCTCTAGAATCATTTTTTCGATGATATATGGGTGTTAGGATGTGTTGGTACATGGTTATGAGCTCGTTCTTAGGAGTAGCTAACCTTTGTATGATGGAAATCACAACTCACCCAAGGTGGGAATTGTTATTCTTTATTATATGATTTTACTATTGATGATATTTCACCATTGGTTGATGAACATGTTGTGTGATGTAATAGATTTATGATATCATTCTCTTGGCCACAATGGCATTATTATTTTCATTCATGCATTATTGTAGTCACCTAGGAGGATAGATGACATGAGTCATGATAGGCACACAATGTTTGGGTGTGTGAGGTAAGATAGAAAAATGAACCTTTCATTTTGAAAATTTAAAATTGAAAATGACATAAATGAAACAATGAATGTCGGTGAATATAGAATAATTTATATGTCAAAAATAATTAAATATCTATAAGTAATGGTTTATAATGAATTGATAATGTTGTTTGTGTCATTTTGTGTGATCCTTGTCATGGTGTATGGTTTCATACCCCTTTTGGACTAAGGAACACAATAAAGATGGTCGGAGTGATGTTTTGGGAATGCCGCATTTATAGTGGTCTATTGTGGTATGTGAAGGGACTTATTTTAATGAATTTTTTAATGTTTTATGGTATGTGTTCTAAAACACATGATTGGAAATGTATATAAATTCCACAACAATGTTGTGCGCCGGTTGGGAAACAAGAAGATGTTTTTTAGAACACTCCCATGATAGAGGAGAAAGATAATGTGGTGATCCAGTAAGGTAGAAAATAGTAGTTCTGGGAGAATTTTTCTCATTTGATAGAATTTATAAATCAAGACCCGGGACAGGTTGTAACGTGTATGTTTTATATAAACTCATAGTCTCAGCTGAAGCACCCTCCGATCATTAATGTAGAGGGTGGGTCAGAGGTAGTAGAGTTTTTGATAGTGTCTTTCAAGAAGATACTTGATCATATGGAGACTCTTATCGGGACGTGATTAAAGTTGGATGTTTATATGTTGTGAGGAAAAGAAAATCATTGTTTGTACATATTGTCTTGGACTGAGCAGGCTATTGGGAAATTGTGGATATATTTCCAATAAAGGATTCTAGATCAGTTTTACCTCGATACATTGAGGAAATATCAGACAATAGAATTCCTAAGCTTGACTAATGGATCGATTTTAGTGATGGGGTATGATGGTAGCTTCACTGACCCCTATTACATTGTTCATGTGTTGGATAGGGATGAGGCAGATGTTAGGAGGCGTTTCCATGATGGTATGAGACACGAGATCCGTTATCAAGTTAATATCTTTTCGTTGAAGATGTATAAAGTGTTTTAGGATCATTAGTTGAAATCATTAGGGATATTTAAGGGATAATACTATAGTGGGCTTGTCGTGGATGCTTTAAATCCAAGTGGTGCAGTTTCCAAGGGTCGAAAGAATCGTTTGGATCATTCCAAATGGGAATAATTATGAATGGTGGCCAGTATAGAGGGTCAACCACTCAGTGTGGTGTTCAGGTGTTCTACTATTATTATGGCTATCTAGGGAACATGCGTGACTAGTGTCCTAAAACTCTAGTTGAGTGTCCGTTGTGTCTAAGATTTGCAAAAAATAAGAGGTTTTGCAGGAACCCTCATCATGGGAGAATAAATGTTGGTTAAAGGAAGATACCATATGGAGACAATGAATCGGTTTCTCTATACCAAGAAAGCAGTTGGATTTCCACTGGAAGTACTAGTAGGGGTGGTTGATGTGGAACTGCATGACCGGATCACCCACTTTAGCAGGGAAGTGCAGTGCATGGCACAAAGGTTGGACCCTTGGGTAATTATTTAGGTCATCTTCATGTAGTTCAGTCAGCACCTGGTGAAGGTGAGGTTGTTCCATTGACTTTTCAAGGTAAAATATTTGATGTTTTTTTGCATTCTAGTTAATTGTTTGACACTAGTGCCACAAAATACATTATTTTACCTCATCATGTGATAGTTTTGGGTTTTCCTATTATGGTTATGTGTGGGTTTATGTCCATTGAAACTATGTCGGGGTGTTTGAAATGATTATGTCTATATGTTTAAGGAATAATCTCTGGAATTTGATATGTATCATTACCTATGGGACTTGTCTATTCCTAATATTTCAAGATTTGACCAGATCATGGAAATGGACTAGTTGGTGTTGTATTTAAATCCCATAGATGTGTACCCTCATATGGTATTGTTTAGGTCAAATGAGGATGATGTGGATGTCCATCAAGGTGTGTGGGAAGCTAGAGCAGGTCATGTGGGACCATTTATTCAGAAATTGTGTATGTGAATGGCTCCATTAGCTTCCTTTTTCTTGAGGATGAATGATGGGAACAATATATCTTCACTCCAATCGTGGACCAGTTTCACGATTTTTTTCCTGAGGATTTCTCGGGGCTGCCACCCAAGAGGGATGATGAGTTCACGATTGAGTTACTATTGGGTGCATAGCCAGTTTTGATTCTGCCATACCAAATGGCTGTGAGAGAAATCCAAGAGTTAAAAAATCATATATAGTAGTTGTATCATAAGGTGTTCATTATTCACAGTACATCTCCTTGGGGATCTCCAGTTAAATTTGAAATGAAGAATGATAGGTCTTTATTGTTGAGTGTTTATCGGTAGTTAAATCTGATGATGTTGAAAAATATTTACCCTCTTCTCAGAATTCATAACCTGTTTGATTTGTCGAGGGGTGCATTGTTGATTAATATGATTTATTTGAGATTGGGATATGACATGTTGATGTTATGTCCTTCTAACATACTAGTGACATATCATAGGAATATGAAAGCGTTGTCTGAGTTTTTGGTGATGTATTTCATCTAGACCAATACACCAGCGGTGTTCATGGCCATGATGAATCGATTAATTCACCCTTATCTAGGATTGTTTATGGTTGTCTTTTTTGCTAAAATATGGGTTTACTATAAAACATGTGATGATCATGTCGAACATATTGACATCATTCTATGTAATCTAAAGTAAATCAGATATATGCCAACCTATGAAAATGATAGTTTTGGATTGGAAAAGATAATTTTCTGGGTCACATAATCACTAAGGTAGGTATATAAGTTGATGAAGATAATGCACAGGTTATTGCGTATTGGGAACAACCCCATATTGATTCATATATTGAATGTTTTCTGGTTTTGTCCTGGTATTACCAGATACTCATCTAAGATTTATCTCACTTTCCAGCAC
The DNA here is from genome assembly GCA_963277665.1 of Viscum album. NCBI lineage: Eukaryota > Viridiplantae > Streptophyta > Magnoliopsida > Santalales > Viscaceae > Viscum > Viscum album. Next base: position 1,316,716,109 of record OY728152.1, on the reverse strand, counting down.
CATTGGTAGACTTTTCCAAGAAGGGAATTTGGATTGACAGGTCTGAGGCATGGTTGAATTTATTTAATGTTTTGAAAAATTGATTTCAGACCACACTGATCATGGGCATACATGAGCCAGGTTAAAAGTATGTCATATTTTGTGATGCATCCAGTAACGGGCTTGGGGATGTGTTGAAGCAATATGAGATGGTTGTGGATTATTGGTATTGGAAATTAGGACCCATTGAGTGGAATTACCCCACTCATGATCCTCAGTTGTCTATAGTAGAGTATTCCTTAACGTGCAGGATGGAAAACTTGTTGGGGAAACAATTGACGATGTATATCGATAACAATAGTCTAATATTTATCTATTAGTATCAAGATTGGGATCATCAGCATTGATGATTTGTTGAGTATATCCAATATTTTGACTCTGAGATGTTATATACACTGTGGAAAGGGAACAATGTTCCTAATGCCAGGAGTTGGAAGTCTATGAAATTGGTGGTATAGGAATCTAGAACTATGTGTATGGTGATGTCATTGTTCATGGAGATTCACCTTTAAGTGCGAGATAAAAAATGTCAGGTGACACTTGCTTATGGGGCGGTCTAGTTGATGATTTTGAGTCATGTTAGGTAATGCTTGCTCAATGATCCTGAATGATTGGATGTGAATGTATGACTTAATAGAGTGTGGAAACCTTCTGGTTTAACTGTCGATGTGAACTTGGTTGTTCATGTTCCTGGTCATGTGGTTGCGCCTGTATGAACGAAAGAAGAGATGATGTGTGAGTTCCATGAATCAAAATGGATACTTCATCATATTTTTACCGTGATGTATCATCATAACCCTAGACAGTTTTGCTGGCTTGGAATGAAAAATGATGTTTCGAGTATTGTGGCATGGTGAATTACCTGTCAGTAGGTGAAGACAGAAGCAGCAACACCCATTTTGTTTGTTACATCAATTTCTCATTCCAAAATGTAAGTAGGATTATGTGAAGATGGATTTTTGGTGGGTCTTTTGAGGAATCCTTGGATAAATGATTCAATTTGTGTGGTTTTGGATCAATTAAAGAATTTGGGTCATTTTGTTATAGATTAAATAGACATACACATTACATCAGTTGGGTGATGTGTATGTTTCATAAATAGTATGGTTTCATGGTGATGTGTGGACTATAGTTTCGAATAATGATTCTAAATTCACATCACACATCAGTATGTGGATTCATAATGTGTCTTGTAAATAGTTTCATTTGAGAATATGTTTTTACATACAGACGAATGGGATTTCAAAGCATACATTCCATGTGTAGGAAGTTATGTGAAGGCTTGAGTGTTAGATTTTGATGGATCCTGGGAGAAACACCTATCACATTTTTAATTTACCTACAACAATAGTTTGCATGCTATAGTCAGATGGAACATTTGGAGGCGCTCTATTAGAGGTTGTGTAGATCTATGCTATGTTGGTGGGAGGCCAGTGAATCTAAACTATTGTGACTGAGTCTCATGTAGGAGAATTCATAGAATGTTGAGTTGATTTAGAAGCGTATGGAAATGGATTAGAATAGGAAAAATTCCTATGTGGATTAGAGGGGTAGACCTATTGAGTTCGGGGTGGGTGATAGTGTGTTCCTTCTTGTTTCCCCAATGTTAGTCCACAGATTGATTTGGAAACATTGAATTATGGTGCCCATATATATGGGTCCATATGAGATTGTGGAGAGGATTGGGATGGTGGCATACTGATCTGATCTTATACAACATTATAATGGGAAGAATGATGTTTTTCTTTTGTCGCTTCTTTGGCGGTATCACCCTAACCCAACTCAAGTGGTGGATGTGGTGAATTTTTAGATTGCGTATGACGTATACATTGATGAGCCTAAGGTTTGGGTTATAGATCTTAGTGAGAATGACATGAAGGGAAAGGTAGTGCCATTTGTGTGAGTACTATGGAAGCATGGGAATGTTCAAGAAGAAACATGGGACATGGAATCAGATATACAGACTCAATAGCCCGATCACTTTTCTTTCGAAGTGTAATGATTCTTTGGATATCAGCTCATGGCAGATAGTTATAATGTGGTTATGTTGTAAGATCCCAAATCATGGAAATTAATGTTCCCATTTATTTTTTGGTTTTTAATCCCATATTTTGGATAATTAATTTTTTACCCATGTCCTAAAGAAGGATCAAGGGTGTACGGAGGGTTCGAGACATGATAAATCTAGAAAAAGGGGATTGCTTATTAGGTCACATAGTACGCATAAGGTGATAACTTACTGTGTAGAGAACCAAGGAATGTAAAATTGAGGTGGGTTTTTGGAATGTGGCCACCGCAATGATTACATGAATGATTTTAAAAATTGTATGCAAATTGTGTGATGTATACAAATTTAAAAAAACTATTTTTCTACTATGGTATTTTAATACCCAACTCAGTATTTCCTACCACTTCTCCCTTATTCAATATAGGAATAATAAAAATGTCCCCATGGATCTAATATATTTATCTCCTGAGTTTCGATGGCATTTTTTGTTTCATTGGTTGCAGATCAAAGTTCCTGTTAAGGCTAATCCAATCCATGCTTCTCTTTTGCATTTAAGGATTTAACATCATTTACTCTATTCATGAAGCTCTAAAACCATACACTTTGGGTGAGATCAATTTTTTTGATTCATGTGATTGATGAAGTGAAATATAATGGATCGATTAAGAGTTTGTTCACTCACATAATCACGTTATATTTTCTGCAAGTTATATCCCATTGTTTATTTTTGGATTTGTTCATGTGTGGTTTTGTTCTGGGGTGTCTCTTGGTTTTTTTGATAACCCTTGTCAAGTTTAGGTAAAATAGTTATTTGAAAGGTGAATGGAAACACTCACGATCATTTTAGAATGCGTCAATGATGATGATACTAATGTAGTGGCACCCATGGGGTGTGCTGACTTCCCCAAACCCATGGATTTGTGATGAATAAGTGAGATTGTTTTGTATTTATGAAGTTCCCTTGATAAAAAAGTTGTCGCAATTGATGGAGTTGGAGTAGATGCAATGTGATTCACCATGGATTATCAATAATACCCAAAGGGATATTTTGGCTAACATGAATGTAGTTTTTGGGGTTGATCATGGATATGTAAAATGAATTGAAAATAATGACGGAATGTGTAATGGGTTGACACTTGAGAATGATGAATGACTAAATTTGTTAATAATTCAGAAGGATTAAAGCCCATAATTGAATGGATTTTGAGTATTATAATGAATATTATTGAGTTAGGCCAGATGAATGAAGCCTAATGAGATTAGCACAATGAATAAATGTTTAGTGAGATAAGTGTAATAAAAGGGAATGAGTCTAAAGGGAAAAATGATGTAAAATTTTGTAATATGTTAAAGGGTTAAGGGATGTTATTAAATATAATGTTATTGTAATGATTTTTGTTTTCGATGGGAATCAATTGTGAAATTTTATGAATGGTTTATGGAAATATATATATATATATATAGCATGTATACATGGCTTAGAAGTGTGGAAAATTTATTAGAGGTTCTACGCCCACTGGTTGAGTTGGAATACGGCTTTAAACCCCAACCCCAATGCATGGGATAAGTACGAGGACTGAGGCTTTGTTCCCCTAATGTTTGTATCCACCCTAAATAAGGCATATAGTTGATTATATAGTTGTCATGAATAAGTTAGTCATAGTGAAAGATGATAATAGTGTGTTTTCCTGTTGAATGTGGTTATGTAATTTAAGCATGTGTACTTCATTGTGCTTGATGAACCCAAGTTAAATGTGTTAGAAATGGTATGTAATGGGACATGGAATCATATGGTAAGATATGAAATGATAATAAATGTTGTTAATGGACATAAAATAGCTAAGTGAACTTATTCATTTCCTTTTAATTTATTAATAATTTATCTTTTTTAGGAACAATTGTTCATACTATATATTTTGTAGAAACTGCTGATGGTGGCCTACTTAGTTATACTCCCACCTGACTCGGGCCACAGTTAGGTACTAGAGAATACATCATGTATGAAATTGAGGTAAAGATAAAATTATCTTTCTTGGTAGTTGGGATGGCATTGGTATACATGTAGGAGGACAAAGACATGGTGTCAGGACCAATTGTGGGATTTTTCAATTGATTGCATTTATGTTTTGATTACTTTTGCACATGAAAAATGGGATGACATTCTTATTGTTGGAAAAGGTTTTACCTGTTTTGGGACATAAATGGAGGATTTTTAGACCCAAAGTTATACCTAAATACCCACAATCCATAAGAGGATATTGAAAACCCATGTAAATCATATCAAGGGTCCCATAAGATCCTTGTTTAATATTGTTTATCCATCATCACAATAACAAGGAACCATTTAAAATGATATAACATATCAATATAAAAATTTTAAAAAATAAATCCATTATGGGTGTTTTACCCTACCAATTTTGGAAATATTTTGGACACCCATTCTCTATACCATTCCAAACACAAGCTTATATTTAGTGATAAACTCTATTTCCGAGAAAAATTCCATAACTCTGTCAATATACAATTTTTTTTAAAAAAAAAGTACACCATAAAACTATTAAACATACAATTTAACTAATCACTTAACCATTAAATTTAATTTTCAAAACCCATATAAAAAGTCTATATTAATATCCATTACAACCAAATTTCCAGAAATAATTAAAATTCAAATAATTTAAATTCTAGATTACATAATATATTCAAAATACCATACGATTGTATTTTTTTGTAGTTTTGAAATATATTTTTGCAACCATCAATTCAATCAATTTTTCAAAACAATATAATAAAGAAACATACATAAATTTACAAACATTTATCAAAAAATTTATATAGTTTATATCATATATAATATACCATACCAATATAAAACGAGAATTTCCAACATTATATGAATTTGGGTTATGTTTATATATAAACCTTACTCATATTATTATTCATAATTTAAAAGTCAATGATGGATGGAAACCTTGAAATGTGATATAAGGAAACATCCATTCTTCTAAAACCCCATTTTAAACACCTCATATTTATCAAAATGTTTTTTAATAATTATTACATATAGTTATAATAATTTATTTTATAAAAAACTAGCATTCAAAAAATCCATGAAACCCATGAAGCATTTACTTTTAATAAAATATTAAATCCATTGGATGCCAACCACATTGTGCACAACCCATAATCAAATATAATTCAAAAACCCAACTGATGATAATTATTCCATAATTTATTTAATATTAACATTAAAATTACTCATGGAAAAAATTTGCTTTCCATGACAAATCGTTGATGACTAGGATTAGATGGAATCTTTGTACACCATATACCTATTGTAACATCCCATGTAAGTAATGAATAATATATATTTTTATCTATGAATGATTAAGATAGTGTTTTAGAGGCTTAAAATGAAAATAAATCCACTCTTAAGCATGGAATACACTAATATTCTTAAAAGATTGTTTTACTGCCTTATGATGGAAAACCCTTTTTAAATCTATCCTTTGAAAATTTTATAAACTATTTTTGTCAATATAAACTTATTATTTATGATTGGTACATCAAAATTTACTTCGTGTGAATTTTTGGTATTTTTCGGACAATGTTCATTTTTTAATGAATAGTGAAAAATACAGCATTTTAATTCAATACTGCTTTTTAATCTAATTTATTTATATAATTAGATTATGTTTTGAATTGGTTTTTTAGTGAAATTAGAATATATTTTTACCATTTAATCCAATGGTGGTCATTGGAATCAATTTCACTTTGAAATTAGACTTAAACTAGTGTCAATCTTTTGATACTTATTGTTTTATAAAAACACGCTATTTGCTATGACAGCAGGAATTAATTATTAAATTAATTAATGTGACTTATATGTTTTGAATTTTGTAAAATATACTTCATTTTTTAATTTTTAATATCAAATATAGCTTAGGGTGAATTTTTGGTAATTTTCTGAAAAACTTCAATTTTTGATGAATAGTGAAACCACTAAGTGGTGCTTATAAAAACCGATTATTCCGTTTAAATGAAATCTTGCCATAATTGTGTTTTGAATTTCAAAAATCTGACATAAATGGTTGTCATTAAGATGTAAAATGGTGTTCATTGAGATTAAAATAATTTTTTGGTGAATAGTAACTTATTAAGTTTTTAAGCGCGATTAGTGGTAATTAGTGTAGTTTAAGGTAAAAATAATGCTTTAATAAAATTAGATGAGCTTGAAACATGTCCTACCCTAATTGTTTGTGTCATGGCCGACCTAGACAAGCCATGGGTCAACTTGGGGACCCCATGGATCCACTTTGGTTGGGAAATGACATAAATAACTTTTTATTTAATGTAAAAGTAAAAATGACACAAAACATAATATGTTTTACGAAAACAATTTTTAAATGGGGTTATAAAGATCAGATTTTTGATTATAAATATTAATTGGAAAGATAAAAAGAATTAATACATCATAGTATTTGTTTTATAATTTTTAAACTTTATATAAATTAAATTATGTATGACATCATGATGATGCAGTGATGACCTCATTATTTAACGATTTAAATAAAATGGGCAGATAATGACAAATCTAAAACCTACACATGGCAAAAACCAATTGGATGAGTGCATTTAGAACCCTTATCACCTTATCCACTAATTATATCAATGTGGGACCTTTTAAAACCGAAACACATTTTCAAATAAAGTAATATTTCTTTACTTTCCAAAAGTGCCCCTCCTCTCCTCTTATAAAAGGCCCCCACCTCTACCTCATTTCACACACTCCTCAAGCCATTGGCTAGGACAACCCCTTCCCATTTACTCTCTACACATCCCTCTCCTCATCCTAGAGGATTCCCATTGGGCAGAATCCTTTCAAAGGAAGCCTTTAGGCTCAAATCAAAAGGTGTTACACTTTTAAAGGTAATTCATTCTCTCATGTTCTTTTGTTTTATTTTGCTTCTCCAACCCCCTAAAATATATTTATTTACTTCTTTTTTAACAAAACCAGTATCTTAAATATACTAGGATATTGTTATAAGATTTATTTGAGCTACACTCTAACACAACTACATCAAATGGTTAAAGAACATACGGTTTTGGTGGATGGAGAAATTCCGCCTCCCGAAACGATGATTGTTCAATACTCATTTAACACCTTCAAAGGTGGCCATTATGATGTCACTATTTTTATATATGATATATAATATGTTTATGTTTTCTTTAAGCCTCTGTTTTTTTTCATTTTGGGCATACCTTTATGGTTTCCATTATGGGTAAACACGATATCTGCATTTTAGGAAGTGCGGACTACCGCCCCCTGAAAGTGATTTTATTCGTTAATACCATGTGTGGGATGTGTAAAGGATAAAGATAATGATATTATATATGTTCTTATACTTGAATTATAATACACTCTTATATCATTATGATTCCATTCCAAAAAATACTAAATAGAAATGGAAGTAGCATTTATGCGTACGTACGGCTTACCGTCTCCATGAACGGTGCATTTCATTTCTTACCTCTAAATGTGATGTAATATTATAAATACATGTATATGATGAATATATATGATATATATATTATCCAAATCATTAATATCATTCTGGATATAATGAACCCTTGACCAAATTAACAACATGTAAGTGTAAGAAGTCTATTTTTGACTTAAGAACCAAATACCGACAAAATGAACACTATTAAATTAAATGATTACATGATGTTCATAACATGGTATAAAAGGAATAATGAACATGAAAAAGGTTCATAAGAAAGTAGATATTAACTCAAGTTTATTATTCAGGAGATTAAAGAACGGTCGGGTCAAGTCGGATACGAGGTATGGGACTTCGTCTCAATCTCCTTTCATTGAGGCATATTTTATTTTATACACAACTTTCTTTTATACGGTGTATATACCCCCATTGACTTCTCAGTTTATTCAAAAGGAATCTTTTTTATACAAAGTGTTTTCTAAACGACAAAAGGGAATGTTTTTTTCGTACTTATGTGGCGACAACGAATTCTCCGCCTTCGTGACCGTTATTTGAGTTTCGACTTCCACTACAAGCCATACCTTATTTTTAAAAGAAAAACAAATGCCACGTTTTACTGTTCTTTTATTTTTGTATCAAAAATGGTTTTCATAATGTTTTTATATCAATGTGTTGTATTGATATCTTGTGATTGAAAGGTGGGAATGTTATGTTTCCTTTATGCATGTTTTATGTGATAGGATTATTTTGAGGTTCTTGGGCATTATTATGAAGATGGGTGGTTCCCTGATAAACTAAAGGCGGGTAAGCCCGATATAGCTCTCCAATGCATTGGGTAACGTGAATGAGAGAAACATTAAGGTTTCTCCAAAGCGATTTAGGGAATATACTGTGATGGGTATTCCAAACGTAACCAAGAGGGTTACTCCCTACATAAGAATGTTATGAATGCCTCAAGTTACCTTTATGTCTTATGATTTCAATGATTTACTCATGGTTTGATTAGGTATGTTAATGTGCTTATGTTTTATGGGTAAAATATAATTTCACTCTTATGTATATATGTACCTATGTTTCCTTTCCATGTTTTTATAACCCATACTGAGCTTTTTATGCTCATCCCCAGTTTTTCTGAAATGTTTTTTCACAGGTCAAGGGAAAGGTACATGATATGATGATAGTGTCAAGGAAGTGTCAAGAAATAATCCATTTTTTATTTTAAATGTGTTTCCATTGATGGGAATGAAGAATACTACCTTTATGTAACCACTTTGTTTATATGTGGAATGTAATGAATGTTTTATGATCTAATTATCTAAAACTCTAAACCCGAAAAGATCCTCAATGTGTAATCTTGTAATAACTCAATATTAAGTAAGGTTTAAGGCTGGGGCCTTATAGTTGGTATCAAAGGTCGGTTTAGATATCATTATTAGTTAGAATTCTATTAAATGATTATCCAAAAATATTTTTTTTTGAAATGATATAGCATTTGAAGATTACCATGTTTCTTCATCTAAGACATGTTTGTTCAGAATGGTTTTCCGAAGACGAAATAGGGAAGCAGTGCTAGGAAGGCATACAGATGGAAATAACCTTCCGTATCAGCATCCAGAAACGGTCGGAATTGTATCTGAACAGTTTGTTGCAGTAATGGTGCAGTTGACTCAAGCGATAAATAGTGGTGGTATCCATGCGCGAGATCAGCCAGACCAACCGCAGAGGAACATGTTAGTGGTAGAACATTTCATGAGGAAACATCCACCATCATTTAGAAGATCATCTGAACTTGTGCTAGCTGAAGGGTGGATTAAAGCACTGGAGAAGATTTTTTATGTCATGGGGTGTTCAGACAATCAAAAGTTAGTCTTGCTATTTACCCTTTGGAGGGTAAAGCAGATCAGTGGTGGTCTATGGTTAAAAATATCAGGGACGCCGATGAGATTGATGCTCTTGACTGGGATGAATTCAAAGGTATGTTTATAGAGAAGTTTTTTCTTAAGGCTGTTCGAATTAGGATGGAAAAGCAATTTTTGGAATTGAGGCAAGAGAAAGACTCAGGGGCTGCCTATGAAGAAAGGTTCACTTGATTGGCTTGGTATGCTCCAAATTTTATCCGAGACCTTGATAGTAAAATCAATCATTTTTACTCAGGATTAAATCCAAAATATCGAAGGGAATTAGCATATCGTGAGTTTAAAAGTTATGAAAAGCTTGTTCGATGTGATGAGAAGGTGGAAATGGAGTTGGCCAATGACCAAGTGTTCTATAACAACCAGCAGAAGAAGAGACCGAGGTGGCAGGAGAACGTGAATAATTCTTCAAAAAAGTCTGATGGTAAGAGAACTATGTTTCCAGTTTGTGATAAATGTGGCAAAAGGCATGCTGGGGAATGTCTTATGAATTCTGGAAAGTGCTACCGATGTGGTAAGATGGGACATAAGGCTCGTGATTGCACTGAAAAGGATCAAGGTGAAGGTAAGAACAAATTTGATTTACAGTTAATGAAATGATATAAGTGCAATGAGATGGGTCACTATGCAAACGAGTGTCCGACAAAGATCTTGAGTGATGGGAAGCAATTAGACATTAAGTAGAAAGAGGTGGTGAAATCCTTTGCAACTACATCAGCAGATGTCAGGCCATCAAATGAAGTTGTATCAGGTACATTGTTTGTTTGTTCAGATTATGCCAGTGTGTTGTTTGATTCGGGGTCTACACATTCTTTCATCTCTGAAACCTTTTCTAGTAAAATGTGAATACCAACTCAAGAAATGACTCCTGAACTTTTGGTAAGAACACCTGGGGGAAATGTTGAGGCAAAAAGAATTTATAAGAATCTTTCTATCCTTATCTGTTGAAAGAACCTACTTGAAAACCTTATTGTTCTACCTATAGTAGAGTTTGATGTTATCCTGGGAATGGATTGGCTCTCTATTTACCATGCTAATATTGACGGTAGAGCTAAAGAATTTTCTTTTCAGAAAGAAATTCAGTTTGTTTACAAGAATGAACCCTTAATTTTGATAACATATCAAGAGGACGAGAAACTAGTAAAAGATGGAAATGAATGTTACCTTGCACACGTCGTTGAAAAAAATGGAACTGTTCATATTAATGATGTGCTAGTGGTAAATGAGTATCCTGATGTTTTTCCTGATAGGTTTCCTGGAATAATACCAGATCAGGAAGTTTTGTTTACTGTTGACTTAGTTCCTGATGCTAATCCAATTTCAAAACCCCCTTATCGAATGGAAAAAATTGAACTTTTATTGTTGAAGGAGAAATTACAAGATTTATTAGAGAAAGGTTTCATTAGACCTAGAACATCACCATGGGGTGCTCCTGTTTTGTTTGTTAAAAAGAAAGATGGTTCTATGAGAATTTGCATTGATTATAGAGCCCTGAATAATATCATTATTAAGAACAAATATCCTTTGCCTCATATCGATGATTTTTTTGATCAGATCCAGGGAGCTAAGTTTTTTTCAATGATTGACCTGAGATCGGGGTACCATCAGCTGAAGGTAAAGGAGGCAGATATTTCGAAGACCGCGTTCCTTACGAGATATGGACATTATGAATTTTTAGTAATGCCTTTTGGGCTAACCAATGCACCTGCTGTATTCATGGACTTAATGAATAGAATTTTCCATGAGTTCATGGATAAGTTTGTGGTGGGTTTCATTGATGATATTTTGGTGTTTTCTAAAAGTAAATAGGAGCATGAAGGACATTTAAGGGTTATCTTGCAAACCTTAAAAGAAAATAAATTGTATGGAAAATTCATCATGTGTGAGTTTTGGTTGCAACAAATTTCTTTCCTTGGTAACATTATTTCTAATGATGGAATAACTGTTGATCCTGTAAAAACAAATGTTTTGGAAGAATGGACAAGACCCACAAATGTAACCGAGATTCGTAGCTTCCATGGTTTGGCGGGCTATTATCGTAGGTTTGTTAGAATTTTTTCACGGTTATCTAGTCCAATGACTAAGCTAACTTGGAAGGGTGTTATGTTTTTCAGGACAAATGAATGTGATGATTGTTATCAGGAATTGAAAAGAAGATTGGTGAATGCTCCAGTTTTGGCACTACCTTCCAGGAATGGTGAGTTTGTTATATACAGTGATGCTTCATTGAAATGACTTGGTTGCGTCCTAATGCAGAATGATCAGGTAATTGCTTATGCTTCACGACAGTTGAAAACTCATGAGGTAAATTACCCTACACATGATTTGGAATTAGCTGGTGTTGTGTTTGCTTTAAAAATTTGGAGGCATCATTTGTATGGAGTAAAGTGTGAAATATATACCGATCACAAAAGTTTAAAGTATATATTCACTTAGAAAGAATTGAACATGAGACAAAGGAAATGGCTATAATTAATCAAGGATTATGATTTTACAATTCATTATCATCTGGGAAAAGCAAATAAAGTGGCTGATGCTTTGAGTCGAAAAAGTAATTCTTCATTAACAATGTTTCGTTTGGAACGTGATCCTTTGGTTACGGATTTGATGAACTTTGGCATAGAAGTTGTTGGTGCAGGAAGTCCTTCTATTTTGTTTCAGGTATCAGTGAGATCATCTCTATTAGATAGAATCAAGCAAGCACTGAAGCATGACAGTGAGTTGCAGAAAAAGGTAGAGCTGGTTTAGAAAGGTATGTTTCCTGAATTCAACATTGATAATGATTGTGTTTTGTGATCTGGGAAGAGATTGTGTGTGCCTTGTGATTCACAGTTGAAAAGAGATTTGTTATGTGAAGCTCACAGTTCTCCGTTTTCAGTTCATCCGGGCAGTACTAAGATGTATAGAGATCTGCGGGAGTATTACTAGTGGGATGGAATGAAAAGAGATATTGCTGATTTTACTGTGAAGTGTTTGAATTGTCAGCAGGTTAAAGCAGAGCGGCAGTTACCGAAAGGGATGCTGCAGCCTTTACCAGTGCCATAGTGGAAATGGGAGAATATATACATGGACATTGTTGTTGGATTACCGAAGACATCTCTAGGTAATAATGCAATATGGGTTATTGTTGAACGCTTGACCAAATCTGCTCATTTCCTTGCTATACGAGATACTTTCACTCTTGATCAACTTTCCTGTTTGTATCTTAAAGAGATAGTCAGCTTACATGGAGTTCCTCTCTCCATTGTATCGGATCATGATCCCAGGTTTACTTCTAACTTTTGGAAAGGATTTCAGAAGTCGTTGGGTACTGAATTAAATTTTAGAACAGCTTTTCATCCTCAATCAGATGGGCAGTCAGAACGAACAATTCAGACATTGTAGGATATTCTACGAGCTTGTTCTATTGATTATCAGGGAAGTTGGGACCAACATCTTTCTTTTGTTGAGTTTTCATATAATAACAGTTTTCATTCTAGTATACAGATGGCACCATTTCAGGCATTATATGGGAAGCGGTGTCGAACTCCAGCTTTCTGGGATGAAGTGGGTGAAAGGAAGTTGATGGAACCAGAATTGGTAGATGAGATGGAAAAAAAAGTTCAGCTGATTCAGAAACACATGAGAACAGCTTAGAGCAGGCAGAAGAGTTATGCGGATAACAGGAGGAAGGATCTATCTTTCGAGGTAGGTGATCATGTTTTTCTCAAGTTTTCTCCTTGGAAAAGTGTGATGAGATTTGGTAAGAAAGGAAAGTTTAGTCCAAGGGTCATTAGACCATATGAAATTCTGGAGAGAGTTGGATCAGTTGCATACCGAGTGACTTTACCTCCGAGTTTGTCTCAGGTACACAATGTTTTTCGCGTTTCGATGTTGAGAAAGTATATGCCAGATCCATCTCATGTTTTGAGTCCAGAGGTAGTTCAGCTGGAAGAGAACCTATCTTATGAGAAACAACCGGTCCAGATTCTTGACCACAGGGAGAAAGTTTTACAGAATAAGGTTATTAAACAGGTAAAGGTTTTGTGGAAAACCCGCATGATTGAAGAGGCAACATGGGAATATAAAAATGTAATGAAGGATAAGTACCCCCATTTATTCGATAAGTAAATAAATTGCGGGGACTCAATTTTCTAAAGGGGGGAAGGATGTAACATCCCAATAAAGTAATGAATAATAGATATTTTTATCTATTAATGATTAAGATAGTGTTTTAGAGGCTTAAAATGAAAATAAATCCAATCTTAAGCATGGAATACACTAATATTCTTAAAAGATTGTTTTGCTGCCTTGTGATGGAAAACCATTTTTAAATGTTTCTTTTGACAATTTTATAAACTTTTTTTGTCAAAATAAACTTATTCTTTATTATTGGTACATCAAAATTTACTTTTTGTGAATTTTTGGTATTTTTCGGACAATGTTCATTTTTTAATGAATAGTGAAAAATACTGCATTTTAATTCAAAAATGCTTTTTAATCTAATTTATGTATATAATTAGATTATGTTTTGAATAGGTTTTGAAGTTAAATTAGAATATATTTTTACCATTTAATCCAATGCTAGTCATTGTAATCAATTTCACTTTGAAATTAGACGTAAACTGGTGTCAATCTTTTGATACTTATTGTTTTATAAAAACACGATATTTGCTATAACAGCGGGAATAAATTATTAAATTAATTAATGTGACTTATATGTTTTGAATTTTGTAAAATATACTTCATTTTTGAATTTGTAATATCAAATATAGCTTAGGGTGAATTTTTGGTAATTTTCTAAAAAACTTCAATTTATGATGAATAGTGAAACCACTATGTGGTACTTATAAAAATTGATTTTTCCGTTTAAATGAAATCTTTCCATAATTGTGTTTTGAATTTCAAAAATCCTACATACATGGTTGTCATTAAGAAGTAAAATTTGGTTCAATGAGATTAAAATATTTTTTTGGTGAATAGTAACTTATTAAGTTTTTAATTGCGATTAGTGGTAATTAGTGTAGTTTAAGGTAAAAATAATGCTTTAATAAAATAAGATGAGCATGAAACATGTACTAATCTCATTGGTTGTGTCACTTCCGACCAAGACAAGCCATGGGAATACTTGGGGACCCCATGGATCCACTTTGGTTGGGAAATGACATAAATAACTTTTTATTTAATGTAAAAGTAAAAATGACACAAAACATAATATGTTTTACAAAAACAATTTTTACATGGGGTTATAAAGATCAGATTTTTGATTATAAATAGTAATTGGAAAGCTAAAAAGATTTCCTACATCATTGTATTTGTTTTATAATTTTTAGACTATAAATAAATTAAATTATTTATGACATTATGATGATGCAGCGATGACCTCATTATTTAACGATTTAAATAAAATGGAATGATAATGAAAAATCTAAAACCTACACATGGCCAAAACCAATTGTATTAGTGTATTTCGAACCCTTATCACCTTATCCACGAATTATATCAATGTTGAACCTTTTATAACCGAAAAATATTTTCAAATAAAGTAATATTTCGTTACTTTCCAAAAGTGCCCCTCCTCCCCTCTTATAAAAGCCCCCCCACCTCTACCTCATTTCACACACTCATCAAGCCTTTGTCTCGGCTAACCCCTGCCATATACTCTCTCCACATCCCTCTACTCATCCTAGAGGATTCCCTTTGGTAAGAATCCTTTCAAAGGAAGCCTTTAGTCTCAAATAAAAAGGAGTTACACTTTTAAAGGTAATTCATTCTCTCATGTTCATTTGTTTTATTTTGCTTCTACAACCCCCTAAACTATTTTTATTTACTTCTTCTGTAACAACACCAGTATCTTAAATATACTAGGATGTTTTTATAAGATTTATTTGAGCTACACTCTCACACAACTACATCAAATTGTTAAAATGCATACGGTTTTCGTGGATGGCGAAATTCTCCCTCCCGAAACGATGATTGTTCAATACTTATTTAACACCTTCAAAGGTAGCCATTATGATGTCACTATTTTTATATATGATATATAATATTTTTACGTTTTCCTTAATCTTCTGTTTTTTTTCATTTTGGGCATACCTTTATGGTTTCCATTATGGGTAAACACGATATCTTCATTTTTGGAAGTGCAGACTACCACCCCCTTAAAGTGATTTGATTAGTTAATACCAAATGTGGGATGTGTAAAGGATGAAGTTAATGATATTATATATGTTATTATAATGGAATTATAATATACTCTTATATAATTATGATTCCATTCCCAAAAATACGAAATATAAATGGAAGTAGCGTTCATGCGTACGTACGGCTTACCGTCTCCATGAACGGTGCATTTCATTTCTTACCTCTAAATGTTATGTAATATTACAAATACATGTATATGATGAATATATATGATATATATATTATCCAAATCATTAATATAATTCTGTATATAATGAAACTTTGACCAAATTAACAACATGTAACTGTAAGAAGTCTATTTTTGACTTAAGAACCAAATACCGACAAAATGAACACTATTAACTTAAATGATTACATGATGTTCATAACATGGTATAAAAGGAATAATGAACTTGAAAAAGGTTCATAAGAAAGTAGAGATTAACTTAAGTTTATTATTCAGGAGATTAAAGAATGGTCGGGTCAAGTCAGATATGAGGTATGGGACTTTGCCTCAATCTCCTTTCATTGAGGGATATTTTATTTTATACACAACATTCTTTTATACAGTGTATAAACCCCCTTTGGCTTTTCCGTTTATTAAAAAGGAATCTTTTTTATACGAAGTGTTTACTAAACGACAAAAGGGAATGTTTTTCTTGTACGTATGCGGCGACAACGACTTCTCCTCCGTCGTGAACGTTATTTGAGTTTCGGCTTCCTCTACAAGCCAAACCTTCTTTTTAAATGAAAAATAAATACCATGTTTTACTTTTCTATTATTTTGGTATTTAAAATGGTTTTCATAATGTTTTTATATCAATGTGTTGTATTGATATCTTGTGATTGAAAGGTTGGAATTTTATGTTTCCTTTATGTATGTTTTATGTGATATGATTAAGTTGAGGTTCTTGGGCATTATTATGAAGATGGGTGGTTCCGTGATAAACTAAGGGCTGGTGAGCCCGATATAGCTCTCCAATGCATTGGGTAACGCGAAGGAGTGAAATGTTAAGGTTTCTCCAAAGAGATTTAGGGAATATACTATGATGGGTATTCCAAACGTAACCAAGAGGGTTACTCCCTACGTAAGAATGTTATGAATGCCTCAAGTTACCTTTATGTCTTATGATTTCAATGATTTACTCATGATTTGATGAGGTATGTTAATGTGCTTATGTTTTATGGGTAAAATATGATTTCACTCTTTTGTATATATGTACCCATGTTTCCTTTCTATGTTTTTATAACCCATACTGAGCTTTTTATGCTCATCCCATGTTTTTCTGAAATGTTTTTCACAGGTCAAGTGAACGGTACATGATATGATGATACTGTCAAGGAATTGTCAAGAAATAATCCATGTTTTATTTTAAATTTGTTTCCATTGATGGGAATGAAGTATACTATCTTTATGTAACCACTTTGTTTATATGTGGAATGTAATGCAAGTTTTATGATCTAATTCTCTAAAACTCTAAACCCAAAAAGATCCTCAATGTGTAATCTTGTAATAACTCAAGATTAAGTAAGGTTTAAGGCTGGGGCCTTATACCTATGTTATACAAAATCCCAATGAGAATTTTGATATTTAACATGGATCTGTAATAATCACAATATAAATCATATTAAGGGAATATGGAAATTAAAATAAGTTAAATTAATGACCCATGAAGGATGAATTCTACTAGAAAAAACAGAATCAATTTTATTACGCCTCCTACAATAGCACACTTGAAGGGGGTGATGATTTTATAAAATGGGTGGAAGCCCCGTGTCATCCCATAAGAGAGGGATGCAGATAGTTAATATACAAGAGGAATGAATCTATAAATTGTTTTATTAAAATGAATAAATTTATTTTGTATATATTGTTTTCAGATGATATCAAATCCATGCACCATTTACGCACTAAAACCATCACCCTGACACAGTGGTAGGGAATAGTTTGATAAAATGTGTCCAATAATGTAACATCCAAATTAATATAGAATTATAAATTTTCATGTATATTATAATTTATGAATTATATATTAATTTTATGTTAAATTGTATGACATGTTTGGTATCGTATATGACACAAAATAAAGGGATTCTTCAAAATTGGACGTACCACACAACATTGAGTTATACCAAAAAATAATAAAATAATATTTTTAATATTATTTTAAATTGTAGTAAATTCTTAGCCATTGTATTGGTGAGAAATTATATAACATTTATTATATGATTAAAATTTTATTTATAATTTTTTATAATTTTTAAATAGAATTTTAGAGTCATAAAATGACAATAAATCCAATTTTATGCACAAAATACTCAATTATTTTATAAAGCCCATTTTACCCCCATTTGAAAGTGATACATTTATAAATATAATTTGATTCATGTTAATATTTAAAATATGAAAAAAATAATATACTTATATCGAAGTGTAACATCAATATATACATTTTTAAAATTTTGGAATTTTTGATATAAAATTAATATTGTAATAAATATTGAAAAATACTGCATTTAAATTCACAATAACCATTTTTCCTAATTTATTTATATTTTTACATTATCTATTTAATTGTGTTCAAAATGTAAATTGATAAATTTTTTAACATTTAATAGTATTATTATCAGTTGATGTAATTTCATGTTGAAATTTCATATAAACACATATCAATATTTTGATTGTTCTTGATTTTTGGAATCATGATTTCTCATTTTGAAAAAAATATTTAATTTTAAATTAATTATAGAATGATATGTGTTTTGAAAATGGAAAATTGGATAACATATTTGTAATCATAAGGTCAAAATTTATTAGATTGGTTTCTTTTATTTTTGGACATTATGAATTGTAACTTCTTTAACTGTTTTTTTACCATGTTTAAAGAGTAAATTATTTAAATAAGGGTATAAAATAATAATATAATAATATTAAAGTACTCAAACACATGTAAAGATATGATATTATGAGATTTGAAAGGCCATGATAAACCTTGGGTTGATTTTAGGATCCCATCTAGTCACTTGGTAGTGACAATGACATGTTATATTAATTAATTAAATGTAATGAGAAATAAAACGGAACCATGTATGTTTTTTATAAATAAATATTTAGGAGGGGTTATATAATTGATATATCTGACGCTAAATATAAATTATAAATCAAAAATAAAATTTGTACCTCCTAGTTTATGATTTTTAATTTCTACATATTATGTAAATAAAATTATTTTTTACACAATGATGATCTAGTGAATGTCTTATTAATGAAGGATTATAATACATGATATTATAAAAATAATACTTAATTTAATTTTAAATTTTTTTTTCCATCCATAAATTTTTCGTTACTATAACATGTTATATTTTATATAATATTGATATTTAAAATCAATCTAGTTTTTATAGATTTTACCAAAAACAATTACTGATTACTGAAAAAATTGTCAAAAATAAGTGTTTGGAAAATTATTTTATGTAATGATATAGCAGTAATTGAATATATTAATATTAAAATTGACAAATATAATTTATAAAATTTCATTAATCGTCCACTTTATGTTTATTTGGAATTTTATAGTAACTATAATAACCAGAGAGTGTAAAAATACAAGAAGACATTATAAGAGTTAATTAATTTATCTGATGGTTAAATCCAAATGTTAAGATTAATGTTGTGGAAAAATGAGTTTAAAACATGTTGGTTTAGATTATTTAATTCCATCTTCATATAATCCTTTGAATATATCACATTTGAAAAATTAGAATTCATTTATCAATTTACAATAAACTAATATGTCAACACTTTCCTAGTGTGCCCCTCGACAAATTATAAATGGCCACCAACTCAACCCATATAGTCAAATCCATCATGACCCATGGTTCATCAAAATTGATCTAAAAAAATCTCAAAAAATCATGTAGTTCCTCATAAAATTCATACATTGGAAATAAGGCATGACAAGAAAGCCAATTAGTTTTAATTAGAAGAAGATACCCGATTTAGAGGTAACATCTTCTCTCAAACGCATTTCATTTATTTTCCTTCTACAACCCACTAACATATTTTTATTATTTTTTTATAAAAAAAAATAATATAATAAATATTAAATGAATTTTATATTACAATGTTTCACCTATAAATTTTATCCTCTCAGTCTAATGGATATAAAACATTTTTTTATGTACAGAGAACTGTGGCCTCATCAAATGATAAATGTTTAATCTTCACCTACCACCTATCATTGTGGCCATTATTATGGAACTATATTTATATATGATGTATATTAAATTTATATTTCCATATTTATTCTGTAATTTTTAGTTACAAAATTCCATTATCATTTTCGTAATATGAAAATATAGTAAATTCATTTGTGGAAGTGTTGACTACTGCCCCCTCAATGTGATATAACTCATTCATTCCAAACATAGAACGTAAAAATTATGTTTTTAATGAACATAAGTAAGAAAAATTAAAATATATATAATAATTTAACAATAATATACCTTTATATCATGTTTTATTCTTTAATATTATAATGAAATGAAAGTACAATTCATGAGAATATACACCCTAATGCCTTCTTAAATGGGGAATTTCATTTCATTTATACCAATTCTATGGATTCTTATAAATATAAGTATATTGGATATATATGATTTTTAAATCCCAAATATCATTATCCAGATAATGGAATTATGACCTCATGGATAATTCGATTCAATACAAGATCATTATGGTCTCAATTACCGAACATCAACAAAATATCTAAAATGAACTAAAAAAATTATCCATTTGTTAAAACATGGTAATAAGTGATAATGAATTAATAATTAACCTTAAAATGTTCAAAATAATGTAGAAATTAAACTAGGATTTTTATTCGTAAAATTAAATAATGAATGAGGCAAGTCAGATTCAACATAATGGATAATGTCTCAATATCCATTTACCGAGTCATATTTTGATTTATATATGACCTTATTTTATATAGTGTAAAAGAAACCCCATTGAATTTTTATTACATTCAATGGTTTCCAAAGGAATAATTTTTTATGAAGTGTTTTACTTGATGAAAAAAGCAATGTTTCTTTTTAATGAACATGGTGACAATTCGCTTTCCGCCACTATAAGCATTATTTGATAATTGGATTCCACTACAATACATAACGATTTTAAAAAGGAAATTATATACCATATTCCATTTTTATTTATTTTGGTATTTAAAATGGTTTTGATATTGAATGTATTATATCAACATCTTGAATCGATTTATTTTGATTGCAATGTTGATATGATATTTTTCAATTAATCTCGTTCATGTGTTATGATTATGTTATGATTTGTGGGAATTTCATATGTACATGGGTGGTTCCATGACAAACTGAGGGAGTGTCATCCCATTATATATTTCAAAATCATTGTTAATTTTGAGGGATGTAAATGTTAAAAACTCTACTAAGAGATTTAGGGAATACATAGTGATGGCTATTCCAAATGTAAATGTGATGGTTACTCCCTATGTTGATGTGAAAGCTATAATTTATGTATTATATTGATTACAAATGTTAACTTTATGCTTTTTTATTTCTAGGATGTTTTCATGATTATTAGGAATTCATGGGTTTATAAATATTCATGGACTAATGATTCATCCATTATTTTATCTCTTACTGAGTTTTTTTGAAATTCCTTTTTTTAAAATTGTAGAATGTGTATAAAGAAGTTTAAGATTAAGGATGAAATCAAAAATGATTTTTATCAAGAAAATAAATCATGATCTTTTGAAAGGTTCTCCTTTGTGGAACAAATTGTTATAGTTTTGATAATATCATCTAGTATTATTATGGTATGATATTTCTTCATAATAGCCTCATTATATATGACTCTAAATCTGAAAATATTTTTTATGTGAATCAAATTCAAATTACTGACTTATCCCATGATTATGTATTTTTTCAGGATGGGGACTTATGTTTTGTATCAAATGTAAATTTAAAAAAATTTAGGTATTAGGATTTTTGGTTTAATATAGTTTAAAAATCTATGACTATTATTTTGTTTAAATCCTTGTAATATAATATTTAGATAATGTATTGTCAGTTACAAATGGAAGGATCCAGATCGCAAAACAAATTTTCTCTTTGAAATTAAATGCTTATATTTATAATTTCAATGTCATGTCCGGATAATTCTTAAATTTTTTTAATATATAATTAATTCGAAATAAAACTATTATGGCATAAAATACCAACACTATATCCTAATTCCATCATGGATCATTGGTTGTCTTTAATAAAATATTATATTATCAATATTCACATATATTTCAAAAAGGTGAAATATTATCAAGGAATTTTTAGATATTTATGTTATCAAAAGATTTTGATGATAATTATGATCATGAAAAATCTGCTGATGATGGATACCCATACATAACATATTTATATAATCTTATAAAATATAGTCTTTTGGAACATACATATGATACTTTAAAAAGAAAAATTATTGAATGAATGAAATCTTAACTTAGTGTGAATGTTTAACAAACAGATAGTCTTATCATATGTTTCGAAATTGTATGTCTTAAAACATTATTTTCCAATACACATTCTCTGCAAACACCCATACGACCCATGTTTTACAAGGTGTATTTCTAAAAATATAGAACCTTATTTTTAAGAATCCTTATATCATTGTTGTAATGCATGAACCATATATATACGTAAAAAAATGATGATATAACCCAGTGGAAACTCTGACCAATGAATTATATTATTTATTTCGTGTTTTTTAATTAAAACATTTGGAGGAAAAAATTTAACAATATATATGATAAATCATTAAATAATTTGTTGAGTTCATTATGAGTTGGCTTTAAAATAAGAGGTATAAGTAAAACGTTAAGGTTAAAGTATGTTATCGTCAATTTTTTTTATAAAAAGCGAAAACCCACATGATATGTGACAATCCATTGCATCAAGCATGGCTATGTCAATCAAACCTAAAACTGAAGTGTGACAATGCTGAATCACATTCCACTAGCATACGTTGTGTCCCTAGTTTGTATATCTTTTTATCTTTAGTAAATATTTTTTTATAAAATATGAATTATTTGATGTTGGGTTCTTGTGTTTTATCAAATGGATATCTTTAGTATAAGATAAAAATTTTGGGATAAACTGATAAATGTTATTTTGGATGACGTTTTCTATTTTCTGAACATAGTATGTATAATAAAAATAGAAAACTATTGGATTTAATTTGAGTATTAATGGTTGAATTTTTTTGGAAGAATATATGTTTTTTTTTCAAATATGTTGATTTCATTTTTATATTGAAATGAATAACCTATCATACAGAATATGTGATTATGTTAATAAATTTTTAGTATGAGATTCTAAGAGTAGTAGATGTTATTTGGAGAAAAAAGTCTGGATTTATTCTCGTAGACAATGGGATAAAATCATTCTGATTTTTTGGATCCAATCAATGTTTGGATTATTTTTATGATTTCTAAATAAATTTTATTGTTATATGGTATATATAGAACATGCTTATTAATGTTTAATTATGGAGATTAAAAGTATTCCTTCTTCATATAATGGATTACTCTTTTTGGGGGATTATAGTATGTTTTAAAAAAAATTGGTTTTGGTCAATGTCTAAAGACAATGGAAATATATGGTTTATATTTATTGGATAAAGTCATTCTCAAGATATTGATTCTAGCAAATCATGTTTTAACAACAGATTTGAATACTTATTTTTTAAGAAATGAAAATTTTGTGGTATAAATTTATTAAAGGATGAAAATATACATGAGAAGTATGTATGTTTAATTTTTATCTATGTCACACACATAAAAATTTTCCCCATTTTCATGAATGGGACCTTAAAAAAACTGTTTAATTTCTTTATTAGGATATCGAAGACCATTTAACCCATCAAATGTTTATGGTTTTCTGGATGTAACATTCTCCCGAGCATGTTTTCTGTCATAATTATTCATATTTTGATTGTTATTTCTTCTTCCATATAAATGTTTTGATACATGGAATCCATGTATGTGTTATATTGTGTGTCCTATTTAATATTTCTTCATTATATTAATGTTATAATTTTACTGTCTCTTTTTTGGATGTGTGATTTCCAATGAGGTTACCAAGACCAATTTTAAAAATTCTTTGGATGTAATTTCCAAAAGGGGGGAAGGATGTAAAATCCTAATTAATTATAGAATATTAAAATTTAAAATATATTAATATTTTTGAATAAGATTTTAGTTTTATCATATAGGGGAATAATTTTTCCAATATAATACTTGACATTAAACAACAAGTTTTTTTTTGAAATCTTATGCTGCACACAACAATGAGTTATATGGAAAAATAATTTAGTAAAAATATTATTATATTAAATGGATGCTAATTCATATACCTTGTATTAGAGATACTGAAGAGAAATAACTAATATATGATTAAAAATGTATGTTAATTGTTTTTACATGTATCAAATTATTTTTAGATACATAAAATGAAAATGAATTCAATTTTATTCATAAAATAATATATTATTTTCTAAGGGTCATCTTAATGACTTTTGATGAGGAACCTTTTTTAGGTCTATTTTTATAATTTTTATATATTCTAATTGAGAATTTAAACTTAATATTTAAGAGAGGGGCATCAAAATTTACCATGTTATTAATTTAAGAATGTTTAAGATGAAATTCATAATTTCATAAATATTAAAAAAAGAGAATTTAAATTCCAAATTGGCTTTTAATATAATTTATTTACATTCCTATATTTTCATATTTATTTGGTTTAATGTTCAATTGTAATTTTTATATCATTTAAAAAAATTATTCCTATTGGAGGTAATTTCATTTGATGTTTGATAAAAACATTTTTCAATATTTTGTTGGTTTTTTTAAAACATATCCATGTTTTGAAAATGTGATTTAATTTTAAATTAATTACAAAAAATATAATTTTTTTAATTTCAAAAAACAAATTCTATATTTTGAATCTGATGGTCCAATTTGTGTAAATAGGTATATTATTTGGATATTATTTATAATAACTTCAGAAATTTTTTCTTTTACCATTGGAAAATGGTTAATCAGGTAAATAAGGGTAAAAATTAATACTGTGATAATATAAAATTACAATAATAAATGTCCTAATCCGATTTGATGATATTATTACAACCATTATCATCCTTTTTCTATTTTAGGACCACATGGAGATACTTGGGTGAGGTAATTACATGTTATAGTAATTAATTTTCTGTAAAAATAAATATGAGACAAACATGTAAATCATTATAAAGAAAATTATAAGGTTGGGTTATATAATTGATTTAATTGAATAAAAATATTCATTATAAATATAACATATTTCCAATATAATGTTATTTTATTTATATTTTTTATAAATTTAAGAAATAAATTTATTAATGTAACAATGATGATGCAATGATGACCATAATGATCATTGAATGAAATTAATGATAATATAAATATCATTATAAATTTAATTTGATCAATTTTATTAAATACATTAGTTTTATGGATGATTATGAAATTTTATACTTGAGTTATGATTTTTTATTAGAAACTATCAACTTTATATAGGATTAAAAAAATCAATTACTGAATAGTGACAAAATAGACATAAATATGTTTTTAAAAGAAATTCTATTTTATTAATTATATATTAGACAAATATATATATGAATCATAAAAATTAATTATAAAATGAAATAAATATAATTAATAATTCTCTTGAGGTGCTCTTATAATGTTATAGTATTTAGATTTAAAATATGTTGAATAAAAACATAAAGACATTGTTGGAGTAAATTTATTCATCAAAGGTTTAATTCCGAAATAGAAGGTTACATTTGCGATCTAAACAAGATTAAAACTATTGGTACATATTATTTAGGCCATTACTCATGTTATATTCTAAATATAACACTTTGGATATATTATAAATTGAAAAACAGTTTATAATAAAATAATATTTCAAGACATTCTTGAAGTTCCTCTCCTCACTCTAACAAAAGGCCACCACCTCTACCCACTAACTCAGACCTATAAATCCCATTGTATTCTAAAATTTATATCAAATAAGATCCCAAAATACCTTCCATGCTCTTAAAATCCATACATTTTTTATATGAAAATTCAATAAAATCATTTTGTTTCAAATGATAAAAAGGTAGCCAATTAAGAGGTAACATCTCCTATTAAACTCTATTAATTTATTTTCCTTATCAAATCCAATTACCTTTTTTAAATAAATTAATTAATAAAGAAACTAGTATCCTAAATATTCATTTATGTTGTTATACTACAGGTTTTACCTACACTTACAAACACATTCGTCTAATTGATGTATAACATATTGTCTCTGATTACGGTGAAGTACTACCTCATAAAATGATGTTTTTTCAATAAAATACTAACACCTATCATGGTGGCCATCTTTATGGAAATTTATTAATGTTTTATAAATATTATATTAATTATTTGTCTATGATAAAATAATTTTTCATTTACACAATACCATTATGGTTTAATAAATATGTAAATATTATTTTTTCATTTTAGTTATTTGTACTACCACCCCCTTAAAGGGATATGACTCCTTAACTCCGTAAATGGGACATATAAATGATGGAATTAATGTGCCTATGTAACATATTTAAAATATATATTATACTAGAATTATTATTTACATATTATAACTTATTTTTCATTCCATTAATATGATTAACAAATGAATGTAGCATTCATGCGTACGTACAAACTATTGGCTCCATTAAAAATGAATTTCATTTCACTTCTATAAATTTTTTGGAATTTTATAAATAAATATATATTTTATATATATGAGATATAAATATTTAATATCATTCATGATATAATGGGAATATGACCAAATGTATAATTGTTATCTAAACTATTTCATTTTCGAGTCATGTACCGAACATTGATAAAATGTACGATATGAACAAAAATAATTAACATTTTTTTATAACACGTTCATAAGTAATATAATATGTAACATAAACATTAACAATGTTTTATATAAAGTATTAATTTTCCAATGTTTATTATTAATGAAATTAATAAAAAAACAAGACAAGTTAGATTCAATTCAATGGACTTCATCTACATATCCATTTATTGAAATGCCCTAACCCTAGATAACCAGGGTCAATGAATTACTACATAACATTTTCATGATTCAAGGAATCATTCCCTAAAATACCGATCAGTTTAGTTTCCATTGAAGTAATATATTCATACATATTTCATATATTATATTGTTAAATGAAAAAGAACAACATTGTTTCTCGTTTGAACATTCTCATATCCCTAATATTTTCCCTGAATGTATGTCTTATTATTCTTTTTCGCATTTTGGTAAAAATAAAACATAGAAAGGGGGATCTCATATTCCCAATAAGGATAAAAATATAGAGGATAAATTCATTAATAACCTAAAATGTTTTAGGAAAATTATATTAATAAAACAAAATATATTTAAAATATAACTCTAGCATAATATGGAAATGATAAATGAATAAATACATTTACTTATTCACATGGATATTGTACTATTAAAATAATAAAATTTAATATAAATAACCAATTTAATAATGATGTAATATATAATGATGAATATCAAAACCACATACTCAAGTCCACGTTACAAGACTACAAATAATATTTTTCATGGGCCAATTCCAAGACACTAGTTTGACACTTGAGAGAATCCAATGCATCAAGGATCTACAGTCGGCTCCACCTGCCACTTACTAAGTCATATTCATTCCTCAGGTGAAAATGTTGAAACATAACATAAACGTTGTAATTAAAGCTATAATACAAAATTTTAAAACTTTAACCAGAAAAAATAAATTGTATAAAAATAACACATACGTAGTCAAACATATCACCAATCCTTTAATTAAATATTGAAGGTTGTATCATAATAAATTAACCTCAAACATGTTTAAAATCCATCAACTAATGTTGAAATGGATGAAATAAAAAAAATAAATATCTCAATATATTTTGAAATCATTTAAAAGTATCATAATTATATAATAAAAAATTTATTTTAAAAAATAACATAAAATTATGTAAGGGGAATTTCAAAGGTGTGAAAAATGGTATAAAACAGATGCACCCAGAGTATATGTTATGAAAAAAATTCTTATCTTAATTCATTGAAAATGTTATAATGTACAATAATTTGAAAGAAAATGGAATGAATAATTTCAAAACATTTTATAAATAGTAAAATGAGGGTATAAATTAATTTAAACCGTAGTCTATTGAATAGTA
Organism: Viscum album; assembly: GCA_963277665.1. Classification (NCBI taxonomy): domain Eukaryota; kingdom Viridiplantae; phylum Streptophyta; class Magnoliopsida; order Santalales; family Viscaceae; genus Viscum; species Viscum album. Next base: position 1,316,688,112 of record OY728152.1, on the reverse strand, counting down.
AAAATGGTTTCAAATAAATTTATATGAAACACTGATACAGATGATAAATATTTCCATATAGATACTTACGTAAAAACAATCTTGAATACTGAAGATATTTTAGAATTAAAAATTATCATATACTTTTCCTTGGTTGAGGGTTCATTATCCTAATTTATAATAGGTAAATTGTTTCTATTAAATAATAAAATAACTACATACATAAATAAGATATCAAATATGAGTTTCTAATATTGATTTGTCAGTAATATTTCAGTAGTATCACTGTTTCGGGTGTTAACTAATTCATATTATTTTATATGCATTGTTATGTAAGACATGATTGTTATGAATATGATTTATTTTAATCATATCAATAGTGACATTATGTTATTAAAAAATATTTAACCATAAAATAAATATTATTCAGGAATGTTTTTGAAGGAGAATGAATATCATCGCATTTATGGAGGTGGTAATTACAATGTATGCTCGAGGAAAAATTTAATTCAATTGATGGAAACAATATATATAATTTTATGGTATATAATATATAAGGAATAATTAAAATGTTATATTTATTTTTTACATCAATTATACTCATTATTATACACATCCAAATAATGATGTGTTGAATAACAAACGACACCACGACGTGGAGACAGTCAGCTGTATGTATTCATGCATAGAGAATTTGTCAAACATAGGATAGATAGAATAACAAATTTGGATGTAACATATTTATAAAAACATCTCAGTATGTATAAGGTACTTGTGTAATTATTTATGTATGGAAACAAAAAATAAAGAGGAAGTGGAAGAAGAAATGAATTTTGAATGAGGTGATAATATTATTACCTATTCTTCAGGTGGTTCCATTTTAATTGATCAAAATGCCTCCATAGGATGTCTTTTATATCAACATAAGGACTCTTGGAATATGAGAGGGTTTTAGGAATGACTTTTGAGCAGGGTTTGGACCAGCCAAATTTATTTGGATGTGTGATTCTGAGAGAAGTGGAAGTACCCTTTAATAAGAGTGGTGTGGGTCACTTTAGGAAATGCATGAAATAATAATTAATTATAAAATTATATTCACATTATAATCTCTAAAATATGTTATAATTAGAGGATATGGTGTGGATGGGATGAGAAAATATCATTCAATAGTTTTTAGATTAGTTTAGGACACCATATTAAATTTCACATTTAGATTTTACCTTAGTTAATATATTATCTTTTACGAGGTATTGTTTTATTATTATTGTTAATGGATAATAAACATATTATAAAAATCCAAGAGAACAACAAGTGGATAATTATTTAAATATATATCATTCTCTATGTCCTCTGGCCGATCCTTGTATTTTTAGGAATATCTTATCATTTAATAATATAGTGTTGCTTTCAAATACTAATTTAAGTCCATTATGAATCTATTTTGTATTTGGTTATTGTGAAAGTGATAACAACTTTACCACATAAAAAAATTATTTAACCAACCCTAACATGTCATAATAAACTATAAATTCATTATAATGTTTTAAAAGTCTCATTTTTTATTCATTTAGATATATATAATTTCAATTATTTTAATCATTCATTAATTATGAAATTATTGCATCTTCATTTTTTTAGAAATATATTTAATTATTTGAGGTCTAAAAATTATAATAAAATACTATAATTTATGAATTATTGAAGTGCCCAGATCAGTGTGAATCACTGAGAGGGGGAGGGGGTGAATCAGTGATCCTTTAAAACTTTTTACTAATTGATTCTTAATCAATTAAACCTCTATGGCTGGTTAAAGCCTCGATCCACTCTTCTTGTATCTCTCAACCTTTCCCGGATAATGCAGTAATGAAAAGGCACAGGACACAAGGATTTACAATGTTCGGCACCAAAGGCCTACATCCTTGCCATGCTCTCCCAGCATGGATTCTCCATTATAACCTGTTAAAATTACAATGGTCGATACAGAGTCCCACTGTATCTCTCCTGAGTCCCACAGGAGGGTCTTTATACTGCGTCCCACAGTGTTACCAGAGTCCCACTGGCCTGCTCCAGAATCCCACTGAAGACTTCTTCTCCCTGAGTCCCACAGGGTCTTCTCTGGCTCCTCGAGTCACACGAGTAGCTCTTGTTCACTTCAAGTTCTTCAAGTATCCTCAGCAGCCTGGGATAAAGGCTGCTGGCCTTGCTCTGTACCTCTGATCACTTGTGATGATCAGGTCTTCTCGTCTTGCTCAGGCTTTTATCTCCTTCTTCTCAGGATGACCTGGCCTCCCTTCTACTACTGAATATTCAGACAACTGATATCTTTAACTCCAGTCTGGTCCAGTCTCACTTCACTTCAACTTCATGCACTGAGTGCATGGCATCCCAATATCTTCAAGATCTCCAAGTCTTGGTCAACTCAGAATGCACACCACTGATTTAGCATTGTTCACGTGTGCACGTGCATGCATGCATGCATGCACTTCTCCTTTCCTCTCCTTGGTGCAGTAGACCCACAAAGGGTGTAATCAATTATAGCACACACCTTCTCCGAACTTCACACACTTTATCCAATTTGTTTACACACTTAGAGTGTGTTCTACTTTAGTGTGGGTCACTCCTTCTTCTTCTTCTAATGTGTATACACTTTTAGTGCATACACTAGGTTCAGCCTTCTTGTCTCTTTGCACACAAAACTTCTTCACTTTGGCACACACTTTGAGCTTGGCCTTCACACTTCTTGTTGCACACCCTTAAATGGCCGTAGGGTGTTCCTCTTCAATTTGAACACACACACACACTCAAATGAGGTGTGGTCTTCAATTCACCCACACAAGGCTACGGCCTATTCAATTCTAACACACACACAAAGTGTGGTCTTCCCTTGGTGCACACAAGGCACTAAGGCCTTGGCCTTCTATTCTTTTGCACACACACAAATGTGGTGGCCTTCCTCCTTATGCACACACACGGCCACGGGCTTCCTTCTCACTTTGCACACACAAGGCATGCAAGCCTCGGGTCCCCTTCTTGTTTAGCACAAGGCAATGCCTTGGCCTTCCACTACCTTTGCACACACTGCCCGAACTCCACCTTCAAAATAGTCGCGCAAGTGGTGCGGCCTTCTACTCACTTAAAACACCACGTTGGGTGTGGGTGTCACTGTCCGCGCAAGTGCACAAGGGGCACAAGGCAGCACACCTCACTGCCTTCTTCAAAAGCACAAGCACAAGGTGCAAGGGCCACTGCCGCGCAAACACCTCCTACCACGCAAGTCCGCGGACAGAGAGGGATGCAACCTCGGGCACGCAAGAATGCGGCCTCGGGTTCTTCCTGTCGCACAAGGGAGTAGGCGCGCAGGGAACTCCTCCTCCTCCTTCACCTCTTTCGCGCAATAGATGCACGAAAGGAACCTCACGAAGCAAGAGTTGCTCCGGGCTTCACTGCCGCGCAGGGGGCGCGCAAAGCTTCGACTTCGCGAGGCAGAGCACTCGCGGGTCTTCCAAGTTTTTCAGCAGCGCTTCGGCAAGCAAAATGAGAGCACGGGCTCTCCTTATATAGGCGATGAGAGCCTCTTCCATCCGCGTGAGATATTTTTAATCTCCCGAAGATTTCAGGATTTCAAGATTTCCTTAAATCTTGTTTTCTTTCTGTTTCCACGCGGGATCTTCCTCTTTAATTTCCTCTACGTGCATGCGACTTGTAACGCATGCACGGCCTTCGGTTTAGGCTAATCCATGCAAACCATAAACCCTTCAAAGCCTCGGCAGATTCTCTTGCCTCGGCCTTCTTCGAATTCTTCCAAACATAGCTTGCATTCCCATTTTTATACATGGTTGTGTTCAGTAGGGCCGGACGAACTCATTGGAGCCTTCGGATCAAACTATGGTGGCCGGGAGCTCGAAAACAGGTCGTCGGAGGGCCTCTGGTTCGACGGAGCTCGCGGGTGGCTTCGGGTGGCCTTCGGCTGAGCTCGAGGAGGAAGACGGATTTGCAGCCGTTGGATCGGCGATTCAATTGATCTCGGACGGCCTGGATCAGAAGATCTCGCGCGTGATCAGATGTGCGGCTTAGATCGTCCGCGCGATTGGATGAGTGGCCAGGATCTCTTCCGCGGGAAAATCCCGCGTCCCACATCGAAACGAAGCCCGGTTTATCCGCGGCTTATTACCCTGGCGCTGCCTCAACACGCCAGTTGAACTTCTCCCCTCCCGGTGCCACCCCGCACCGGGTTCTCTCTGCGGGCGCGCTCCTAGCGCCCTCTATGCCTCCTGCGGGCGCGCCACTGGCACCCACTATGCACACTGCGCTCCTCCGGGCGTGCCCCAGGCGCCTCTGTGGTGTCTGCGGGTGCGCCCCTGCCACCCTGAGCTCGCCCCACGGGTTCCCCCTTGGGCGTGGCGCCTTAGGCCCACATGAGCCTTGGGGTTGAACCCACAAGGTGCTCACGGGCTGGCCATATTTTTTGGCAAAGTATAGAATAAGACTTTGTCAAAAACAAAGTCCTCCATGAGTATAAGCCAAATGCCAAATGCCACTTCTCCCTTCTTCTCTTCTTCTCTTCTCTTCTTCTTAAGAATTCAAACATTAATCCTCTTGATTAAAAACAACTCCTCAATTTATAATTCTTCTTCATCATCTCATTTTCTACTTAGGAGAGAATTCTCAAGGATCTTCATCAACCGAACTCCTGAATCAAATAATTCATCAACATTCTTCAATGATCCAATCAGAGATCAAGTTGGATCATCTTTAATTCATCATCCACTAAGAATTAGTACATGGGCTTCATTAGCACAACTTCATCCACTTAGTGATTGTGGATGGATCACTTCAACTCCTCATGCATTGTCAATACAATGCATGGTCTTCTAAAGCTTGTTGTGACATTGTATCCAGTTGATACAAGTTCTTAGAACTTAAAGAGCAGCTCAGCAATCGTCAGATGTTACTAGAGAATGTTTCAACCACATCTCCTATGCCACTTAGTGAATCTCCTAAGTGACATGCCTCTTAGTACCATGGCCACTCTCTATTCATCACCAACACCATCACAACCTTTTTCATTCACATCTTGACTTTCCTCGACATCCATTCATTCTAAGACAACAACATGTCTCATTGACAACAAATGCAACACAATGCACTTCAATCTCCCCCTTTGTATTTGTTGTCAATACACCACTTCAGCACATATGAATGGGTCAATATGTGTGCCAATATTTTCTCCCCCTTATTGGCAATCAAATGCAAAGGTGTGGTGTGGTTCTCTTTCAAAAATCTCTTCCTCCCTTTGAAAAGTATTTTCTTGAAAAACACTGAGAGAGGGATGATGTCACATGTTCTTCTTTAGCAAAGAACCATTAGTAGATCAACTCTAAGTCTACTTGGGCTAACCCGGTGTAGAAAACAAGAGTGATGTAACCAAGGAACTTATGCTGTCCATAATTCTCTACACATGTGAGATCATGCTTTAGGGGTTTGAAATTTTCAGATATTCAATGAATTGCTAAATCCTGCACATACTTCACAAAACTCATTAGAAAGTTCAGTGCTAAGATAAAGCTCCCCCTTTCATCCATTTGTCTTCAATCCATACTCCCCCTTAATTGACAAGATAAACTCAATTAAGAAACAAGGGATAAAAGTATGATTGAAATACCTTCACTTTTCTCAAGATGATATTAAATCTTAGAATATCATCTTCTCCAGATTGGCTCCCCCTCAAGGGGTGCACTCCATTCAATCCAAACCATCCTCCAGATGAGAATGATCATCATCTTCAATTCCCTGCAATGTTAGCACATGTAAATACAAGTGTATAAGGGAATAATATGGAACCTCCTTGGTTCATCAATGTGAACAACAAGGCTGAGAAGATTCTCTCAACCGAGATGTCCCATTTTCACCAGTCTTCACACTTGCACATTTGATCTTCAGTGATGATTGTGCTGGAGTGGATCTCAACCCATCTTCATGTGAAATCTTTTTCTTCCCTTTTGCTTTAGCAAATGCCAGAGCTTCATCTTCTGCTCTTTGTAGTTCTCTGGCAAGTTGCAACTGATGTGGCCATATGACAAGTATATCATTTGGAAGAGTGGCCCCAGTTCTGGAAGTTTCACATGGTTCCTTAGATGCTGTCAAGCTACCTTTCTTAGGCAACTTGTTTTCAATCAATCCCTTATGCTTCTTCTGGATTGATTGTCTATTTGAGTTCAGTCTGCCTCTATTGAATTTCATGGCTTCTTTACAAAGATCCATGATATGCCCTTTCTTTCCACAGTAGAAGCATGTTTTCTTGGTGGTCCTTCTGGATGCATCACCCTTCTTGGATTTCAATTCCAAGGACTTCTCTTCATTCTTCAAACTCTTCTTGGGAGCATCTTCCACTTTCTTCTTCTTTCTTCCCAAGGAATCTCTCTGAGCCAGGTTCTGTGATCTTTTCTTCTTTTGATCTCTGGATACAGTTGGAGATTGACATGTATCTATTTGACCACTTTCGCAATCATCCCAGATGTTGTCAAGTAATCCAAATCTATTTGCAGTAAACAGATGTCTCTGGACCTGTGGATGCTGCTTCTTTTCTTCTGGCTTGCTCCCCCTTGGCATGTGCTTCCTCTGTGCTTTGGCATTTAGTGGATTGTACCAACAATCCTTTGCACAATGCCCATACTTGTTACAACACCAGCATTGTCCCACGAATCTTGACCTTTTCAGTCCTTCTGATTGTAGGGTACTTTTCTTGACCTGTTGTGCTGTTTCAGGAGAGCTCTCATTCTTCACTGTCTTCATCCATACTTGTTTGGATTCATTCTTCCATCCTGCACTTTTAGTAGAAACACTTTTAGAAGCATGAGTACAAGATGGTATGGATGGTACCTTCTTTCTAGAAGATGTTGCACTTTTATTAGAGGATGTCTTTCTCTTAGAATCATCCTGTTCAAAGTTCACTTGAGTAGCAACACTTCTTCTTTCAGCTGACTGGGAGGCTTCAGCTTTGGGTGTTTGCAGATTTTTCAATATCACCTCTAGTTCTAAGCATTTCATATTGAGGAAGTTCTTCTCATCCTCAATAGTTCTTAGCCTACCTTCCCAATTCTGTTTCAGCTGTTCCATCTGGTTATCATGCACCGTCTTCAATTTATGCAATGAATTGTCAAGCTCCTTTACCCTTTTTGCTTTGTCTTCAAGTTGAGCATCTTTGACAACCATTGAAACTCTGTGTCTCTTTTCCAGTGCATGGAAAACATCTTTGATCATTATTAAAAATATTTCTTTCTCAGAAAGGCTTCTTTGCAATTCTTCAGCAGTATCTTCATCTCTTTCATTGCAAAGGGAAATTGTTTCATCTTTGGCATTTACCAGCTTTCTGAGAGTGTTGGTTATGCCAACCCTTTTAGCCAGCTGATCTTCCATAGCATTGGCTTCATCTTCTAGCTGTAATTTTTCTTCTTGACGATCAAGGAGGCATGTAGCTATACACATTGCAACTTTCTTGGGGACTCTCTTCTGAAGATATTTGATTGCATTTAGAAGATCATTGTTTCTTCCATCTTCATCACAGCTAGAGCAGGCTTCATCAGAAGAATGATAAAAGGAATTGTCATCTGATATGACTTTCACATTTCTTTCCAGAGAAGGAGTTTCTCTGATTGCAGCAACCTTCTTCCTCATCTTCTTTGCCTGTTTCTTCATTCTGTTTTTCAGAGTCTTGGCAGATATCTCCATTTGAGGCTGTTCTTTCATTTCCTCAAATCTGCACTCCATATAGACTCCCCTGGATCTTTTAGAGGTAACCTGCCTCTGATACCAATTGAAGTGCCCAGATCAGTGTGAATCACTGAGAGGGGGAGGGGGTGAATCAGTGATCCTTTAAAATTTTTTACTAATTGATACTTAATCAATTAAACCTCTATGGCTGGTTAAAGCCTTGATCCACTCTTCTTGTATCTCTCAACCTTTCCCGGATAATGCAGTAATGAAAAGGCACAGGACACAAGGATTTACAATGTTCGGCACCAAAGGCCTACATCCTTGCCATGCTCTCCCAGCATGGATTCTCCATTATAACCTGTTAAAATTACAATGGTCGATACAGACTCCCACTGTATCTCTCCTGAGTCCCACAGGAGGGTCTTTATACTGCGTCCCACAGTGTTACCAGAGTCCCACTGGCCTGCTTCAGAATCCCACTGAAGACTTCTTCTCCCTGAGTCCCACAGGGTCTTCTCTGGCTCCTCGAGTCACACGAGTAGCTCTTCTTCACTTCAAGTTCATCAAGTATCCTCAGCAGCCAGGGATAAAGGCTTCTGGCCTTGCTCTGTACCTCTGATCACTTGTGATGATCAGGTCTTCTCGTCTTGCTCAGGCTTTTATCTCCTTCTTCTCAGGATGACCTGGCCTCTCTTCTACTACTGAATATTCAGACAACTGATATCTTTAACTCCAGTCTGGTCCAGTCTCACTTCACTTCAACTTCATGCACTGAGTGCATGGCATCACAATATCTTCAAGATCTCCAAGTCTTGGTCAACTCATAATGCACACCACTGATTTAGCACTGTTCACGTGTGCACGTGCATGCATGCATGCATGCACTTCTCCTTTCCTCTTCTTGGTGCAGTAGACCCACAAAGGGTGTAATCAATTATAGCACACACCTTCTCCTAACTTCACACACTTTATCCAATTTGTTTACACACTTAGAGTGTGTTCTACTTTAGTGTGGGTCACTCCTTCTTCTTCTTCTAATGTGTATACACTTTTAGTGCATACACTAGGTTCGGCCTTCTTGTCTCTTTGCACACAAAACTTCTTCACTTTGGCACACACTTTGAGCTTGGCCTTCACACTTCTTGTTGCACACCCTTAAATGGCCGTAGGGTGTTCCTCTTCAATTTGCACACACACACACTCAAATGAGGTGTGGTCTTCAATTCACCCACACAAGGCTACGGCCTATTCAATTCTAACACACACACAAAGTGTGGTCTTCCCTTGGTGCACACAAGGCACTAAGGCCTTGGCCTTCTATTCTTTTGCACACACACAAATGTGGTGGCCTTCCTCCTTATGAACACACACGGCCACGGGCTTCCTTCTCACTTTGCACACACAAGGAATGCAAGCCTCGGGTCCCCTTCTTGTTTAGCACAAGGCAATGCCTTGGCCTTCCACTGTCTTTGCACACACTGCCCGAACTCCACCTTCAAAATAGTCGCGAAAGTGGTGCGGCCTTCTACTCACTTAAAACACCACGTTGGGTGTGGGTGTCACTGGCCGCGCAAGTTCACAAGGAGCACAAGGCAGCACACCTCACTGCCTTCTTCAAAAGCACAAGCACAAGGTGCAAGGGCCACTGCTGCGCAAACACCTCCTGCCACGCAAGTCCGCGGACAGAGAGGGATGCAACCTCGGGCGCGCAAGAATGCGGCCTCGGGTTCTTCCTGTCGCGCAAGGGAGTAGGCGCGCAGGGAACTCCTCCTCCTCCTTCACCTCTTTCGCGCAAGAGATGCGCGAAAGGAACCTCACGAAGAAAGAGTTGCTCCGGGCTTCACTGCCGCGCAGGGGGCGCGCAATGCTTCGACTTCGCGAGGCAGAGCACTCGCGGGTCTTCCAAGTTTTTCAGCAGCGCTTCGGCAAGCAAAATGAGAGCACGGGCTCTCCTTATATAGGCGATGAGAGCCTCTTCCATCCTCGTGAGATATTTTTAATCTCCCGAAGATTTCGGGATTTCAAGATTTCCTTAAATCTTGTTTTCTTTCTGTTTCCACGCGGGATCTTCCTCTTTAATTTCCTCTACGTGCATGCAACTTGTAATGCATGCACGGCCTTCGGTTTAGGCTAATCCATGAAAACCATAAACCCTTCAAATCCTCGGCAGATTCTCTTGCCTCGGCCTTCTTCGAATTCTTCCAAACATAGCATGCATTCCCATTTTTATACATGGTTGTGTTCAGTAGGGCCGGACGAACTCATTGGAGCCTTCAGATCAAACTATGGTGGCCGGGAGCTCGAAAACAGGTCGTCGGAGGGCCTCTGGTTCGACGGAGCTCGCGGGTGGCTTCGGGTGGCCTTCGGCTGAGCTCGAGGAGGAAGACGGATTCGCAGCCGTTGGATCGGCGATTCAATTGATCTCGGATGGCCTGGATCAGAAGATCTCTCGCGGGATCAGATGTGCGGCTTAGATCGTCTGCGCGATTGGATGAGCGGCCATGATCTCTTTCGCGGGAAAATCCCGCGTCCCACATCGAAACGAAGCCCGGTTTATCCGCGGCTTATTACCCTGGCGCTGCCTCAACACGCCAGTTGAACTTCTCCCCTCCCGGTGCCGCCCCGCACCGGGTTCTCTCTGCGGGCGCGCTCCTAGCGCCCACTATGCCTCCTGCGGGCGCGCCACTGGCGCCCACTATGCACACTGCGCTCCTCCGGGCGTGCCCCAGGCGCCTCTGTGGTGTCTGCGGGTGCGCCCCTGCCGCCCTGAGCTCGCCCAACGGGTTCCCCCTTGGGCGTGGCGCCTTAGGCCCACATGAGCCTTGGGGTTGAACCCACAAGGTGCTCACGGGCTGGCCATATTTTTTTTGGCAATGTATAGAATAAGACTTTGTCAAAAACAAAGTCCTCCATGAGTATAAGCCAAATGCCAAATGCCACTTCTCCCTTCTTCTCTTCTTCTCTTCTCTTCTTCTTAAGAATTCAAACATTAATCCTCTTGATTAAAAACAACTCCTCAATTTATAATTCTTCTTCATCATCTCATTTTCTACTTAGGAGAGAATTCTCAAGGATCTTCATCAACCGAACTCCTGAATCAAATAATTCATCAACATTCTTCAATGATCCAATCAGAGATCAAGTTGGATCATCTTTAATTCATCATGCACTAAGAATTAGTACATGGGCTTCATTAGCACCACTTCATCCACTTAGTGATTGTGGATGGATCACTTCAATTCCTCATGCATTGTCAATACAATGCATGGTCTTCTAAAGCTTGTTGTGACATTGTATCCAGTTGATACAAGTTCTTAGAACTTAAAGAGCAGCTCAGCAATCGTCAGATGTTACTAGAGAATGATTCAACCACATCTCCTATGCCACTTAGTGAATCTCCTAAGTGACATGCCTCTTAGTACCATGGCCACTCTCCATTCATCACCAACACCATCACAACCTTTGTCATTCACATCTTGACTTTCCTCGACATCCATTCATTCTAAGACAACAACATGTCTCATTGACAACAAATTCAACACAATGCACTTCAATCTCCCCCTTTGTATTTGTTGTCAATACACCACTTCAGCACATATGAATGGGTCAATATGTGTGCCAATATTTTCTCCCCCTTATTGGCAATCAAATGCAAAGGTGTGGTGTGGTTCTCTTTCAAAAATCTCTTCCTCCCTTTGAAATGTATTTTCTTGAAAAACATTGAGAGAGGGATGATGTCACATGTTCTTCTTTAGCAAAGAACCTTTAGTAGATCAACTCTAAGTCTACTTGGGCTAACCCGGTGTAGAAAACAAGAGTGATGTAACAAAGGAACTTATGATGTCCATAATTCTCTACACATGTGAGATCATGCTTTAGTGGTTTGAAATTTTCAGATATTCAATGAATTGCTAAATCCTGCACATACTTCACAAAACTCATTAGAAAGTTCAGTGATAAGATAAAGCTACCCCTTTCATCCATTTGTCTTCAATCCATACTCCCCCTTAATTGACACGATAAACTCAATTAAGAAACACGGGATGAAAGTATGATTGGAATACCTTCACTTTTCTCAAGATGATATTAAATCTTAGAATATCATCTTCTCCAGATTGGCTCCCCCTCAAGGGGTGCACTCCATTCAATCCAAACCATCCTCCAGATGAGAATGATCATCATCTTCAATTCCCTGTAATGTTAGCACATGTAAATACAAGTGTATAAGGGAATAAGATGGAACCTCCTTGGTTCATCAATGTGAACAACAAGGCTGAGAAGATTCTCTCAACCGAGATGTCCCATTTTCACCAGTCTTCACACTTGCACATTTGATCTTCAGTGATGATTGTGCTGGTGTGGATCTCAACCCATCTTCATGTGATATATTTTTCTTCCCTTTTGCTTTAGCAAATGCCAGAGCTTCATCTTCATCTCTTTGTAGTTCTCTGGCAAGTTGCAACTGATGTGGCCATATGACAAGTATATCATTTGGAATAGTGTCCCCAGTTCTGGAAGTTTCACATGGTTCCTTAGATGCTGTCAAGCTACCTTTCTTAGGCAACTTGTTTTCAATCAATCCCTTCTGCTTCTTCTGGATTGATTGTCTGTTTGAGTTCAGTCTGCCTCTATTGAATTTCATGGCTTCTTTACAAAGATCCATGATATGCCCTTTCTTTCCACAGTAGAAGCATGTTTTCTTGGTGGTCCTTCTGGATGCATCACCCTTCTTGGATTTCAATTCCAAGGACATCTCTTCATTCTTCAAACTCTTCTTGGGAGCATCTTCCACTTTCTTCTGCTTGCTTCCCAAGGAATCTCTCTGAGCCAGGTTCTGTGATCTTTTCTTCTTTTGAGCTCTGGATATAGTTGGAGATTGACATGTATCTATTTGACCACTTTTGCAATCATCCCAGATGTTGTCAAGTAATCCAAATCTATTTGCAGTAAACAGATGTCTCTGGACCTGTGGATGCTGCTTCTTTTCTTCTGGCTTGCTCCCCCTTGGCATGGGCTTCCTCTGTGCTTTGGAATTCAGTGGATTGTACCAACAATCCTTTGCACAATGCCCATACTTGTTACAACGCCAGCATTGTCCCACGAATCTTGACCTTTTCAGTCCTTCTGATTGTATGGTACTTTTCATGACCTGTTGTGCTGTTTCAGGAGAGCTCTCTTTCTTCACTGTCTTCAACCATACTTGTTTGGATTCATTCTTCCATCCTGCACTTTTAGTAGAAACACTTTTAGAAGCATGAGTACAAGATGGTATGGATGGTACCGTCTTTCTAGAAGATGTTGCACTTTTATTAGAGGATGTCTTTCTCTTAGAATCATCCTATTCAAAGTTCACTTGAGTAGCAACACTTCTTCTTTCAGCTGACTGGGAGGCTTCAGCTTTGGGTGTTTGCAGATTTTTCAATATCACCTCTAGTTCTACGCATTTCATATTGAGGGAGTTCTTCTCATCCTCAATAGTTCTTAGCCTACCTTCCCAATTCTGTTTCAGCTGTTCTATCTTGTCATCATGCACCGTCTTCAATTTAAGCAATGAATTGTCAAGCTCCTTTACCCTTTTTGCTTTGTCTTCAAGTTGAGCATCTTTGACAACCATTGAAACTCTGTGTCTCTTTTCCAGTGCATGGAAAACATCTTTGATCATTATTAAAAATATTTCTTTCTCAGAAAGGCTTCTTTGCAATTCTTCAGCAGTATCTTCATCTCTTTCATTGCAAAGGGAAATTGTTTCATCTTTGGCATTTACCAGCTTTCTGAGAGTGTTGGTTATGCCAACCCTTTTAGCCAGCTGATCTTCCATAGCATTGGCTTCATCTTCTAGCTGTCATTTTTCTTCTTGAAGATCAAGGAGGCCTGTAGCTATACACATTGAAACATTCTTGGGGACTCTCTGCTGAAGATATTTGATTGCATTTAGAAGATCATTGTTTCTTCCATCTTCATCACAGCTAGAGCAGGCTTCATCAGAAGAATGATAAAAGGAATTGTCATCTGATGTGACTTTCACATTTCTTTCCATAGAAGGAGTTTCTCTGATTGCAGCAACCTTCTTCCTCATCTTCTTTGCCTGTTTCTTCATTCTGTTTTTCAGAGTCTTGGCTGATATCTCCATTTGAGACTGTTCTTTCATTTCCTCAAATCTGCACTCCATATAGACTCCCCGGGATCTTTTAGAGGTAACCTGCCTCTGATACCAATTGAAGTGCCCAGATCAGTGTGAATCAATGAGAGGGGGAGGGGGTGAATCAGTGATCCTTTAAAACTTTTTACTAATTGATTCTTAATCAATTAAACCTCTATGGCTGGTTAAAGCCTCGATCCACTCTTCTTGTATCTCTCAACCTTTCCCGGATAATGCAGTAATGAAAAGGCACAGGACACAAGGATTTACAAGGTTCGGCACCAAAGGCCTACATCCTTGCCATGCTCTCCCAGCATGGATTCTCCATTATAACCTGTTAAAATTACAATGGTAGATACAGAGTCCCACTGTATCTCTCCTGAGTCCCACATGAGGGTCTTTATACTGCGTCCCACAGTGTTACCAGAGTCCCACTGGCCTGCTCCAGAATCCCACTGAAGACTTCTTCTCCCTGAGTCCCACAGGGTCTTCTCTGGCTCCTCGAGTCACACGAGTAGCTCTTCTTCACTTCAAGTTCTTCAAGTATCCTCAGCAGCCTGGGATAAAGGCTGATGGCCTTGCTCTGTACCTCTGATCACTTGTGATGATCAGGTCTTCTCGTCTTGCTCAGGCTTTTATCTCCTTCTTCTCAGGATGACCTGGCCTCTCTTCTACTACTGAATATTCAGACAACTGATATCTTTAACTCCAGTCTGGTCCAGTCTCACTTCACTTCAACTTCATGCACTGAGTGCATGGCATCACAATATCTTCAAGATCTCCAAGTCTTGGTCAACTCAGAATGCACACCACTGATTTAGCACTGTTCACGTGTGCACGTGCATGCATGCATGCATGCACTTCTCCTTTCCTCTTCTTGGTGCAGTAGACCCACAAAGGGTGTAATCAATTATAGCACACACCTTCTCCGAACTTCACACACTTTATCCAATTTGTTTACACACATAGAGTGTGTTCTACTTTAGTGTGGGTCACTCCTTCTTCTTCTTCTAATGTGTATACACTTTTAGTGCATACACTAGGTTCGGCCTTCTTGTCTCTTTGCACACAAAACTTCTTCACTTTGGCACACACTTTGAGCTTGGCCTTCACACTTCATGTTGCACACCCTTAAATGGCCGTAGGGTGTTCCTCTTCAATTTTCACACACACACACTCAAATGAGGTGTGGTCTTCAATTCACCCACACAAGGCTACGACCTATTCAATTCTAACACACACACAAAGTGTGGTCTTCACTTGGTGCACACAAGGCACTAAGGCCTTGGCCTTCTATTCTTTTGCACACACACAAATGTGGTGGCCTTCCTCCTTATGCACACAGACGGCCACAGGCTTCCTTCTCACTTTGCACACACAAGGCATGCAAGCCTCGGGTCCCCTTCTTGTTTAGCACAAGGCAATGCCTTGGCCTTCCACTGTCTTTGCACACACTGCCCGAACTCCACCTTCAAAATAGTCGCGCAAGTGGTGCGGCCTTCTACTCACTTAAAACACCACGTTGGGTGTGGGTGTCACTGGCCGCGCAAGTGCACAAGGGGCACAAGGAAGCACACCTCACTGCCTTCTTCAAAAGCACAAGCACAAGGTGCAAGGGCCACTGCCGCGCAAACACCTCCTGCCACGCAAGTCCGCGGACAGAGAGGGATGCAACCTCGGGCGCGCAAGAATGCGGCCTCGGGTTCTTCCTGTCGTGCAAGGGAGTAGGCGCGCAGGGAACTCCTCCTCCTCCTTCACCTCTTTTGCGCAAGAGATGCGCGAAAGGAACCTCATGAAGCAAGAGTTTCTCCGGGCTTCACTGCCGCGCAGGGGGCGCGCAAAGCTTCGACTTCGCGAGGCAGAGCACTCGCGGGTCTTCCAAGTTTTTCAGCAGCGCTTCGGCAAGCAAAATGAGAGCACGGGCTCTCATTATATAGGCGATGAGAGCCTCTTCCATCCGCGTGAGATATTTTTAATCTCCCGAAGATTTCGGGATTTCAAGATTTCCTTAAATCTTGTTTTCTTTCTGTTTCCACGCGGGATCTTCCTCTTTAATTTCCTCTACGTGCATGCGACTTGTAACGCATGCACGACCTTCGGTTTAGGCTAATCCATGCAAACCATAAACCCTTCAAAGCCTCGGAAGATTCTCTTTCCTCGGCCTTCTTCGAATTCTTCCAAACATAGCAAGCATTCCCATTTTTATATATGGTTGTGTTCAGTAGGGACTGATGAACTCATTGGAGCCTTCAGATCAAACTATGGTGGCCGGGAGCTCGAAAACAGGTCGTCGGAGGGCCTCTGGTTCGACGGAGCTCGCGGGTGGCTTCGGGTGGCCTTCAGCTGAGCTCGAGGAGGAAGACGGATTCGCAGCCGTTGGATCGGCGATTCAATTGATCTCGGACGGCCTAGATCAGAAGATCTCGCGCGGGATCCGATGTGCGGCTTAGATCGTCCGCGCGATTGGATGAGCGGCCAGGATCTCTTCCGCGGGAAAATCCCGCGTCCCACATCGAAACGAAGCCCGGTTTATCCACGGCTTATTACCCTGGCGCTTCCTCAACACACCAGTTGAACTTCTCCCCTCCCAGTGCCGCCCCGCACCGGGTTCTCTCTGCGGGCGCGCTCCTAGCGCCCACTATGCCTCCTGCGGGCGCGCCACTGGCGCCCACTATTCACACTGCGCTCCTCCGGGCGTGCCCCAGGCGCCTCTGTGGTGTCTGCGGGTGCGCCCATGCCGCCCTGAGCTCGCCCCACGGGTTCCCCCTTGGGCGTGGCACCTTAGGCCCACATGATCCTTGGGGTTGAACCCACAAGGTGCTCACGGGCTGGCCATATTTTTTGGCAAAGTATAGAATAAGACTTTGTCAAAAACCAAGTACTCCATGAGTATAAGCCAAATGCCAAATGCCACTTCTCCCTTCTTCTCTTCTTCTCTTCTCTTCTTCTTAAGAATTCAAACATTAATCCTCTTGATTAAAAACAACTCCTCAATTTATAATTCTTCTTCATCATCTCATTTTCTACTTAGGAGTGAATTCTCAAGGATCTTCATCAACCGAACTCCTGAATCAAAAAATTCATCAACATTCTTCAATGATCCAATCAGAGATCAAGTTGGATCATCTTTAATTCATCATGCACTAAGAATTAGTACATGGGCTTCATTAGCACCACTTCATCCACTTAGTGATTGTGGATGGATCACTTCAACTCCTCATGCATTGTCAATACAATGCATGGTCTTCTAAAGCTTGTTGTGACATTGTATCCAGTTGATACAAGTTCTTAGAACTTAAAGAGCAGCTCAGCAATCTTCAGATGTTACTAGAGAATGTTTCAACCACATCTCCTATGCCACTTAGTGAATCTCCTAAGTGACATGCCTCTTAGTACCATGGCCACTCTCCATTCATCACCAACACCATCACAACCTTTGTCATTCACATCTTGACTTTCCTCGACATCCATTCATTCTAAGCCAACAACATGTCTCATTGACAAAAAATGAAACACAATGCACTTCAATTATTTTTATATATCTAATTAATATTTTCAGACTAATTTATCATATGTATAATCTTATATTAAAAATTCTTTCGTTATGAAAATTTGAATTTAACAGTTTTAACACTTCTTTTAAAAAATGAATGTCGTAATCTAATCCATGTAGACCAAAGTGGATCATATTTAATTTTTAATTATTATTCTGGAGGAATAAAACTTATAAAATATAATTGGTACATATGTTAGCTCAATTATATTATCATTTTTACATTTAATTATGCAATTTAGATTTAGCCCTTGTAAATAAATTTCTAAATATATTATTCCTAAAAAAATTTCATCCTATTGAATCAATTTATAATTACTGATTTCAACCCCGTCATTGTGATTTTTGAAATTCAATTCACAGATGTGTTAAAATTACGTTTTATGAAAATGTGCAAATGTGCCTAGAAGGTAGGTAAAAGCCGTTAAAATGTGCAATAAAATTTTGTACATCTAATATTATTATAAGATTAATCCAATGAAATACATTGAACTAATTTATGTATTTTTATCTATTATAAAATAATGTAAATTTAAATAAAATATATAATTACTTAAATAAAATGTCTACTTCTAACAATAATGAAGTTTTTTTCAAAAATCATAAAAAATTGAATGTTTTCAGAAAAAACAAAAAATTCGTCCTAAGATAATTTTGATATTCTGAATCCATAAATGAAGTCCATTTTGAACAAAAGAAATATAAAATTTTATAGTTTTGGTATTAATATTTATAATGGATGGTTTGATTCGTCGTGATGTGCATGAACTCAAAATTGTGTACAACGCAAGTAAATGCATTATTCAAATAGAAAATTACTCTGGAATCTTGGCGTGTTACATTCTTCCCTCCTTCAAATAATTTCATCCTACAAAAATCAGGACTACTACTGCATAAAATTATTTTTTTGGTTCTACATAATAAGTTCCATGGGTTCCCACATTTCCTCTCCCATCATATGGTTTCTCCATAGCTCTTTTACAAAATGATTCATCTAATTTCTCAACACATGTTCTCTAGTATCAATATTCTTGACAGGATCTTCACCATAAGACATATCGAGTTCCAGATCTTTTTCATCATATTTGAGTACAACTGTAGGGTTGGGCTTTTATTTTCTCAATAGTGATATGTGGAACACAACATGGTCTTTAGAGGGACAAGGTATAATTTCCAAATGATAACCTACAAATATAATTCATTATTGAATTTAGAAAAGTTAGATGTACCAATGACTTAATTTTCCATTATTAACAAATCATATATCACCCTTCAATGGAGATACAATCCAGAAAACATGATCTCCTACATTAAATTCAAAATCTTTCATTCAATTTTCAGCATATCTCTTTAGACTACATTATGCTTCTTGGATGTGGGTTTGGATAATCTTTAACTTTTCAATTATTTCATCAACATGTTATGGGCCTACTAGTTTTCATTAACCAACATCACTATGACATGTTAGTTTGAAGCATCTCATTCCATATAATGCATCATATGGTTCCATCAAAATACTCTCATAGAATCTATTGTTATAATTAAATTCTTCTAGAGGAACATATTCGTCCCACATTACATGAATGTCATGTGAGAAAGATATCAAAATTTCATATATGGTTTTAATATTCCATTCTGATTGTCCATCATCTTGAGGGTTGTAGGTGGTTCTCGAACGAAGTTCAGAATCCATGTCCTTCTGACAACATTTTCAGAATATTGATGTAAAATAGGGATCATGATCAAAAAATTGATAGGGGTACTCCATGAATTCTTACAAATTAATTAAAATATTTTATTGAAAATTGTTCTAGTTGTAAATATACTCATATAGCATGAAATTGTGATGACTTGGTAAGATGGTCATCAATGACCCATATTGCATCATTCCTTTAAGAATTCTTTGGTAGCCCCATTACAAAGTCCATCATAATATAATCTAATTTCCACTTATTTATGAGAAGAGGTTGCATGTATCCTCATGGATGATGTCATCGAGGATTCACCTTCTGACAAACCATAAACCATGACACAAAATAAAAAATCCCCCACTTCATGTTGACCCAACAAAAAGTTCCCTTAAAATCACTACACATCATATTGAACATCGGATGTATAGAGAAAGTGGATCTATAAGCATTATCGAAAAATTATCATTAAGGTCAGTTATGTATGGAACACAAATTCAATTCCCAAATTCCCAAATTTCATCTTCATATATGATGTTGATAAATATCCAATTGTTCACAGCTTTAATTTTATTTGGAAAATCATTATCATCAATCTGAGAACATTTTATCAATTCAATAAAAGATGAATTGGAATCCATTTGAAAATTTATTTATGTTTCACCATCCATGGTTATTGTCATATCAAACATTACTAGATCCATTAACATAGGATCCCTTTCAACTCAAATCTTGTTTATAAATCCAAGATCCTTTGGACCAAAAGAATCTTCCACGTTATTTTCGTTCCCTGAGTTGAGGTATAAAGTGAAATCATAATCCTTGAGTTGCTTGATACATCACCATTGCCTAATGTTGAGTACTTTTTGTTAGAAAATATACATCAAACACTTGTTATAATTATAAATCTCACATTTTTTCACTATATAGTTACTGTCTAAATATCTTTAGAGAAATTATTATCGCTGAAAACTTAAGATCATGAGTGGGGTAGTTTTTCTCCTTAATTTTTAGCTATCATCATGCATAGGCAATAACTAAATTATTCTATATTAGGAAACAACTATTTCCTTTCATTGAATCATCACTATAAACATCAAACCCATTATTCAGTGATTGTAGTTTCATTATAAGATCAATGACTAATCATTTCTTAAATTCGTCGAAACATTTTTCGCACTATTTTGTCCCAAAACATTTAACCCCTTTACATTTGATCATGGTTAATGGGTTAGAAAATCAAGGAAAAAATTGGATGAAACACCAATAATAACCTAATTGTAACACCCCAAACCCAGTTTTCCAGAGTCGGTGCATTATTGTGTAACATTGGCATGATCACAAAAGATCAAGTCTCGAAATACCGAATATTTTAGTTGCCTTGGAAACACTAGATACATTCATAAATGATACATTAAATAATCAAGTGAAAAACTAAAATAACATAGTCTTCATAGTCAACACCCATATCCCCTTCAGACTATCCATGTAGGTCAGTCATAAAATATATCTTCACATCCTGAGAAAAATAAAACATTGAAAGGGGTGAGAACATATGCTCACTAAGGATAACAATTTAGAGGAAGCTTTGATAAATAAACATAAACATTTAAGGAAATGTATAAATAAAACAAAAGACTTTTAAAATTGAACTTTAACATAATATGGAAATTGTAAAATGAAATAATTCCATTTACTTCTTCACATGGATATTCTAATGGTCAAATAATCACATGCAATATCAATAACCACTTTCATAATGATGTAATGCATAATTCCAGACGATCATAACCACGTAGCCAAGGCCTCGTTCCAAGACTACAAATTAGATTTTGTCAAGGCCTCGTTCCAAGACACTAGTTTGTCTCATATGTCCTTCAGATGCATCGAGGATCTATAGCGAGCTCCACCCGTCACTTATTAAGTCCAATGAATTACTCATATGAATAGGTTTAAACATATCATAAACCATACCATAATTGTATCACATAAAACATGAAAAATGGAAACATAACATTTAAACATTTCAATCACAAGATATCAATACAACACATTGATATAATAAAAACACTTTCAAGATAATATTCAATACCAAAATAATGTAAAATTAAAACATTGTTTTTATTTTTCATTTAAAAATTTTTTATTGCTTGTAGAGGAAGCTGAAACTCAAATATTGGTCATGGCGGTGGAGAAGTCGTTGTCACCCATACGTAAGACAAAAAAACAAACCATTTTGTCTTTTAGTAAACCGCTTCGTATAAAAAATATTCCTTTTGAAAAAGAACATAAAAGTCAAAGAGGTTTATACACCGTATAAAAAAAGTTGTGTATAGAAGAAAATGTGCCTCAATTAAAGGAGATTGAGACGAAGTCCCTTAAAAAGATCATTTTTTAAATAAAATAGATCTATTATGTGTATTCACTATATTTACAGATAAAGAAAGTATAAATACCAGATAGGACATAATAATATCACGACTTAATTTGAAAGTTGGAGATTAACCCAAAGAATGGAAATTGGGTTAAGAAGTTCCCCTACCTAGTGTCCGACTTGACTCGATCGTTATTTAATCTCCTGAATAATAATCTAGAGTTAATTTCTATTTTATTAATAATATTTTTCATGTTCGTTATTCCTTTCCTATCACTTATTACCAAGTTATGAACATTATGTAATTATTTAAGTTATTAATGGTCATTTTGTCGATCTTTGGTACATGAGTCAAAAATAAACATCTTATAATTACAAGATGGTCATGTGGTGAAATATCCATTATATCCAGAATTATATTCATTATTTATATATCAAATATATCATATATATCCATTATATACATTAATTTATAAAATTACATAAATTTTAGAGGTGGGAAATGAAATGCACCTTCCATTGAGATGGTAAGTCGTACGTACGCATGAACGCTACTTTTATTTCTATTTAATATTTAATGGAATGAAATTACAATTATATAAATGAATAATATAATTTCAGTATAATATAATTTATAATACCATTTACTCAATCTTTTATACATCCCACATATGCAATTAATCTTTTCAAATCACTTTGAGGGGGCTGTAATCCGCACTTCCTAAAATGAAATTATCACGTTTACCCACAATGGAAATCATAAAGGAATGACATAAATGAAAAAAAATCCTAAAAAACAAAAACATAATATATATCATATATAAAATATTTTTCATCATAATGGACACCATGAGAGGTGTTAAAATAAGATTGAACAAACATTGTTTTGTGAGACAGTAGTTCGCCACCCAGAGAAATTGTATGTTCTATAACCATTAGATGATGGTGTGTGGAAGTGTAAATAAAATTCATATCATAAAAACATCCATGTATATTGAGGATACTGGTGTTTTTACAAAATAATGTAATAAAAATATTTTAGGGGGTTGGAGAAGAAAAATAAAACAAAACAACATATGAGAAGACATTACCTTTAAATAGGGTAACTCTTCTCGATTTGAGCCAACAGATTCCTTGGGAAGACTTTTTACCAATGTGAGGCTTCTAGGAGTAAGAGAGGGAAGTTGAGAGATTCTTTGGTCAGAGGTTGGCTGAGCCAAATGGACTTGAATATGTGAATAAGGTGGTAGTGGTGGGGGCCTTTTATAAGAGGAGAGGAGAGGCACTCTTGGAATGATTGAAATGCTACATTACTGTGAAATGCTTTTCGGATTCTAAAGAAACCAAAATGATATATTTCGAGGCTAAGGTGATAAGGGTTCGAAATATTCTCATCCAATAGGTTTTTGATAGATTTATGACTTATATTTTACATTATGTTTTCATTTTATTAAAATCGTTTATTAAAGAGGTAATCGCTGCATCATCATTGTGTCATAAAAAATTTAATTTTTTTAATGATTAAAAATTATAAAAAAATTACCATGATGTAGGAAAGATTTTTATATTTCCAATGAATATTTATAGTAACAATTTTAACTTATATTACCCCATGTAATAATTATTTCATTAAAACATCACAAGTTTATGACAATTTTATTTTTACTTTAAATAAAAAGTTATTAATGTCATTTTCATACCCAAGTGGCTCCATGGTGCCCCCAAGATGACCCATGGATTGTCTTGGTCGGCCATGACTCATTAAATAAGTGTAGGATAAGTGTAAAAGTAATTTCATATTTTTATAATATCATTTTTACCTTAAATTTCACTAATTACCTTTAATCGTGATTAATAAAACTTACTAGTTACTATTCACCAAAAAGATATTATAATATCATTGAACCACATTTTACTTCCTAATGAAAACCATGTATGTTGGATTTTTTAAAATAAAATCATAGAAGTGGTAAAGTTTCATTTACATGAAAAATTATTTTTTAAACTACCACATAGTGGTTTCACTATTCATCAAAAATTGAAGTTTTTAAGAACAATGCTAAAAATTCACCCGAAGATATAATTGATATTCCGAATTCAAAAATGATGTCTATTTTAAAATATTACAAACATATAATTTTCATTAATTATTTTTATAATTAATTCCTGCTGTCACAACAAATAACATGTTTTTAAGAAACAATATATATCAAAAGATTGACAATTGTTTATGTCCAATTTCAAACTAAAATTAATTATAATGACATCCATTGTATAAAATGGTAAAAATATATTCTACTTATACACTAAAACCACTCAATAGTATAATTTTTCACTATACATTATTTTGATTAAAAAAGTTTTTTTTAAGTATTTTTCACTATTCATAAAAAATCTGAAGTTCTCAGAAAATTACAAAAAATTAAACTTAGGATAATTTTGATATTAAAAATAGAAAAATGAAGTCCATTTTGAAATATAAATTATATATAATTTCAAAAAGTGGGTATTACTATTAATAATGGCTACTTTGACTGGTCACGGTGTGTTAGAATCTCGAACTGCGTACAATGCAAGCTATTGAATTATTGAAAGAGAAACGTATCCTGGAAGCTCGGGGTGTTACATTATACCCTCCTTCAATAAATTTCATCCTCGCAATTTTGAAATTTCTCTTCGAAAATAAAAGGTTGAAAATAGAATATACCTTTGTGGAAAAACCACATCAGAAATAAGGTTAATAAAAATATAACATTAAAAGAAAGAAAGAGAAGTACAAAGGTCACCCGAGATAGACCATACTAGGATTATATGAAAATATGGATATGGAGGAGAAAAAACCATCATGGTCTGATGGAGAGTTGTAGAAAAAGGGATTAGGAGAAATTCAGCCACAAGAAAATCAAAAACTTGTGATTGGTTAAACGGTCATTGAAACCCCACTTGGAAAAGTTAACCGACAATGTTTTTATTTTAAGTTACATTTCATAATGTTGAGGAACGTTTTTAAGAGATTTCCTAAGAACGTATGGAAATATACTTACTTGTCATGTAGGATTTCATTATTTCATAAATTTATACCACGAACCCATCTTTCACTCCAAATGTTAACAGAACTCAAAAATATTCTATTTATCCTAATTGTATAAGGTTCAAAACATTACCACATACCATTTAGATTAGGAAAACTATTTTGTAACAACCAGGTACATCCTATAGGCTACTGTTAGGTAATAAAGCCAGGTCTCACTATGGTTGTGGGTTCGATTCCTACAGATTTGTCTGACGCGACGGGTTATCCCCCAACCTGCAGGTTGTATTTTTCCTAAAAGTATAGTATTATAATATTCCCAAAAAAATCTTCAGAAATGTTTTAAACATAAACAATACTATCCAAATTTCAACTTTATTCATTCCATCCTTTATAGTTATCCAAAAGAACTCTATCCAGACTTTCTCTAAAAGGTATCTAAATTCCAAAATAAATTGTAACATCAGATTCCCAAATAAATGTAAAGTTTATCTTATTATCACATACTAAAAATATGATTACCTTCATCATATTAAATCCTTTTTGAAAAAAAAGTATTTCAGTACAATACATATATATATCACATTATTATTATAACTATAATATAATCCTTGGGTCCCCAAGAACCAATACAATAATTATAACATATTCAACTGTAGTAACAACATAAGATTGTCCTTGATCCCTTGGCCTTTTCTGAGGAATGTTTCCCTAATGCTTAGGATATTTATTTGCATAATTCCTCATTTCCCTACAATTGTAGCATTCAACATTGATAACCTCTTTTATTCCCTTGAAATCATGAGCCTGGTGACCTTTTCCTGCACATTTATAACAAACTCCCATTCCTTTTAGACAAGTACCGGGGTGATTCTTCCCACAATTATCACATAATGGAAAATCCTTCTTTCCCTTTTCCCCTCTATCTGTCTCTTGTTCCACCATTCTCTTATTCTCTTGCTTTACTTTAATGTCATAAGATTTAGAGAATTCCTTTTTTGTCTTGATATCACATGAGACAATATCTTTGAATAACGAGAAGGTGTGTGATACTAATTCTCGATGGAGAAATGGTTTTAACCCATCAAATAAATGATAAATATTACTTCTTGGGTTATGTATATAATCTGTAGCATGCCTCGCTAACCTTATAATGTTAGCCTCATACTTTGCGACATTCTCATCCTCCTTTTGTCTCAGACTCCAAAATTTCCTTTCCATATCTGCTCGATGGTCACAATGAAAGTATTTTTCTAAGAAAAGCTCTTTGAACTCCCTCCATTCCATATTTGATACTTCATTATCTTCCTTTGTGTTTTGAATCAATGATCACCATTTATCAGCATCTCCAGTGAGGTGGAAAACTACCATGATAAACATTTACCTTTCACTACTCCCAAAGGCATGGAATATTTTCTCTAAGTAAATTATTTATTGCTCAGCTAATAATGGACTTGTACCCCCATTAAATGTTGGTGGTTGTTTCCTCATGAAGAGGTCTCACATTGATCCTCCACGTTGTAGATCAGGGTGCTCCATACGAGTTATGTTATTATTCATAACCTGAGTGAGTTGTCCCAGTATGTTGATAAGTTGATCAACAACAGTTTTATCTCCAGATCCACTATAATTATATTGAGCAGGAGGGGAATCCCTACATGGGGTGCTTGCATTTATACGGTTTCAATTCCTCCCAGTAGGTTCCATTTCTAAAAAATGGCATAAACTATATTAGTTTATGAATCAAAATACATAATTCCATACTTGTAAAACACTTAACATAGATTGAAGTATTTATGGATATAATCCATAATCATAAAAATAAATGTTTTCTTTAAGAATATAAATAATAATAAACCCTTCATAATGGTTTGTAAATAAAATATAATTATCCTAAGAATATCCCCCGGGAGTGGTGTAACCAAGAGTGCAGCAAGGCCCGTTGTTGTGCAACAGTTCTTGTTTGAGTCTAGATCAAAGCGGTGTTTTCGGGTTTTACCCCTAGGTACAACTGTGCCAGAGCCGCCTCTACCTGCCCGTATCTAGACAGGGATGTATTACGCAGAAAGCTCAAAATATCTCTATAGTACCAAAATTCTAGGATGTTCTTCTATATTAATCCTCAATGTCTATCTTAGGTCTATGCGCTCTAATCAAATTTTATATAAATCTAGCTTCCATTTTTAGTACTAAACTTCCTCTGATACCAACTATAATGCCCCGACCCTAGTTACCCGGAGTATGTACATTACTGCGGAACATTTGCATGATCACAAAAGATCATGTCTCGAATGACTGAATAGTTTAGTAGCCTTGAATAAACTAGATACATTCATAAATGTTACATTACATCATAAAGTGAAAAACTACAATAACATAGTCTCTAGAGTCCACATCCATATCCCCTTCAGACTATCGCTATAGGTCAGTCATAAAATATATCTTCACATCCTGAGAAAATTAAAACCTTGAAAGGGATGAGATCAGATGCTCAGTAAGGATAACAGTTTAGCGGAAGCTTTCATAAATAAACATAAACATTTAAGGCAATGTATAACTAAAACAAAATCCTTTTAAAAAAGAACATCAACATAATATAGAAAAAGTAAAATGAGATAATTCCATTTACTTCTTCAAATGTATATTCTACTGGTCGAATAATCACATGAAATATCCATAACCACTTTCATAATGAGGAATGCATAATGCCAACCAATCATAACCACGTAGCCAAGGCCTCATTCCAATACTACAAATAGGATTTTGTCAAGGCCTCATACCAAGACACTAGTTTGTCTCATGAGACCTGCCGATTCATCGAGGAGCTATAGCGGGCTCCACCCGTCACTTATTATGTCCAATTCATTACTATTATTAATAGGTTTAAAGATATCATAAACCATAACATAATCATATAAAATAAAACATGAATAAAGGAAACATAAAATTTCCACATTTCAATCACAAAATATCAATACAACACATTGATATAATAAAAATACTTTCAAAATCATTTTCAATACCAAAATAAAGGAAAATTAAAACTTTTTATTTATTTTTCATATTTAAAAAAAGTTATGGCTTGTTGAGGAAGTCGAAACTCAAATAATGGTCAGGGAGGCAGAGAAGTCTATGTCGCCGCATACATATAACAAAAAAAACAATCCATTTTGTCGTTTAGTAAAATGAATCATATAAAAATATACCTTTTGAAAATAACATAAAATTCAAAGGTGTTTATACACCGTATAAAAGAATGTTGTGTATAAAACAAAACATGCCTCAATGAAAGGAGACTGAGACAAAGTACCATACAAAGATAATTTTATAAATTAAATAGATCTATTATGTGTATTCAATATATTTACACATAATGAAAGTATAAATACTAGATAAGACATAATAATATCATGAAATAATTTTAATATAGGAGATTAACCCAATGAATGGAAATTGGGTTAAGAAGTTCCCATACCTAGTGTCTGAATTGACTCAATCGTTAGTTAATCTCCTGAATAATAAACTAGAGTTAATTTCTATTTTCTTAAGAACCTTTTTCAAGATATTTATTCCTTTTATATCACATATTTCAATGTTATGAACATTATGTAATTATTTAAGTTAATAATGGTCGTTTTGACGATCATTGGTACTTGAGTCAAAAATAAACTTCTTATAATTACAAGTTATTCATGTGGTGAAATATCTATTATATCCAGAATTATATTCATGATTTAGATATCATATATATCATATATATCCAGTATATACATTCATTTATAATATTACATAACATTTAGAGGTAAGAAATGAAATGCACCGTTCATGGAGACGGTATGGCGTAAATATGCATGAACACTTCTTTAATTTCTATTTCGTATTTAATGGAATGAAATTATAATTATATAAAGGTATACTATAATTAAAGTATAATATAATGTATAATACCATTTACTCCATCCTTTATACATCCCACATATTGCATTAACGATTCAAATCACTTTGAGGTGGCGGTAGTCCGCACTTCCTAAAATGAAATTATCGCGTTTACCCATAATGGAAATCATAAAAGTATTCCATAAATGAAAAATAAATAATCATAAGGAAAAAAAACATAATATATATCATATATAAAAATAGGGTCATCATAATGGCCACCATGAGAGGTGTTAAAAGAATATTGAACAATCATCATTTCGTGAGGCAGTAATTCACCACCCACAGAAACAGTATGTTCTTTAACCATTAGACGAAGGAGTGTGTAAGTGTAAATAAAATACATCTCATAAAAACAACCACATATATTTAGGATAATGGTGTTGTTACAAAACATTGTAATAAAAAGATTATAGGTGGTTGGAGAAGAAAAATAAAACAAAACAATGTAAGAGAAGACATTACCTTTAAATAGGGTAACTCTTCTTGATTTAAGCCAACAGATTCCTTGGGAAGACTTCTGCCCAAAGTGAGGCTTCTAGGTGTAAGATAGGAATGTTGGGAGAGAATTTCGGAAAAGGTTGGCTGAGCAACATGACTTTTATGGTTTGAATTTTGTGGTAGTGGTGTGGGCCTTTTATAAGAGGAGAGGAGGGGAACTCTTGGAATGATTGAAAGGTTACATTATTATGAAATGTTTTTTGGATTCTAAAGGTCCCACAATGATATATTTCTAGTCTAACGTGATAAGGGTTAGATATATGCACATAGAATAGGTTTTTGAAAAGATTAAGATTTAGATTTTATATTATATTTCCGTTTTATGGAAATCTCTAATTAATGAGGTAATCGCTGCATCATAATTGTGACATAAAAAATTTAATTTATTAAATTTCTAAAAATTATAAAAAACTACCATGATGTAGGAAATCTTTTTAGATTTACAATGAATAAATATAGTAAAAAATTTAACTTATATAACCCCATGTAATAATTTTTTTATAAAAACAACACATGTTTGTGACAAATTTATTTTATCTTTAAATAAAAAGTTATTTATGTCATTTTCATACCCAAGTGGCCCCATGGGGTCCCCAAGTTGACCCATTAAATTTCATGGTCGGCCATGACTCATCAAATAAGTGTAGGAAATGTTTGAAAGAAATTTAATATTTTTATAATAACATTTTTACCTTAAATTTCACAAATTACCTTTAATCGCGATTAATAAAACATAAAAGTTACTATTCACCAAAAAAATTATTATAATCTCACCGAAACACATTTTACTTCATAATGACAACCATGTATGTCTAATGTTTTAAAATCAAATCACAGAAGTGGTAATGTTTCATTTACATGAAAAATTAGTTTTTAAACTACCACTTAGTGGTATAACTATTCATCAAAAATTGATGTTTTTTCATAACAATGCCAAAAATTAACCCAAATATATAATTGATATTCCGAATTCAAAAATGATGTCTATTTTAAAAAATTACAAACATATACGTTACATTAATTAATTTTATAATTAATTCCCGCTGTCACAACAAATATCATGTTTTTAAGAAACAATATATATCAAAAGATTAACAATTGTTTATGTCCAATTCCAAACTGAAATTAATTATAATGACCACCATAGGATAAAATGGAAAAAATATATTATAATTATACATTAAAACCACACAATAGTATAATTTATCACTATAAATTATTTTTATTAAAAAATTTGTTTTTAAGTATTTATCACTATTCATAAAAAATTCGGTGTTCTCAGAAAATTACAAAAAATTAAACTTAGGATAATTTCGATATTCGGAATAAAAAATGAAGTCCATTTTAAAATATAATATTTATATAATTTCATAAATTGGGTATTACTATTCATAACAGCTACTTTAATTGGTCTCGGTGTGTTAGAATCTCGAACTTGCGTACAATGCAAGCTATTGCATTATTGAAAGAGAAGTGTACCGTGGAAGCTCGGGGTGTTCCACTGATAAACTAATAAAACTGTATATCTCAGTTATACTTTTCAGTGCATTACATTCTTGTATTTCTCTTGTCTACGAATTTTCAATAGATATTATATCCTTATAGACAATTAAAGTATAAAAAGGTATCTCTTGAAACCAAAATTCACACCTGTTAATCTTCCCATATTAATAATTTATTATTAGAATCATTAAAAGCGTGCACATTTCATTTTCATTATCTTCATAGTATTTTTAGTAAAATATGATGTCATCAATAAATACCACTAAAAATTAATCTAGATATTATTTAAAAACACCATTCATTAGATCTATAATGATAGAGGGTGCATTAGTCAGTCCAAAAGGCATTACTATAAACTCGCAATGCTCACACCATGTATCAAATGTTGACTTCAAAATGTTTTCCTTCTTCACACACAACTGACGATATCCATATTGAAGGTCAATCATTGAAAATTATTGAGCTCCATGAAATTGGTCAAATAAATCATCACAATGAGCTTGGGTATACATGATCTATATTTTTCTAGCAATGATCTCCCTATAGTCAACGAACAACATGATAGATCCATATTTATTCTTAACATAATGAACTTGGGCCCCCCATTAAAAAAACTAGGGTGAATAAATCTATAATTATTCAATTCCTATAGTTGATTCTTTATTTAAAATAATTCTAAAGTGGCCATTGTATATGCGGTATTTGACTTGGGCATTGAACCATGAATTAAATTATTGGAAAAATCAATTTCACATTCTGGAGGATGTCTAGATATATCCTCTCAAATCCCATCAACATATTGATGTACAACAGGTACGTCTTCTATTTTAACATTACCCACCATGGCCATATTTATTTCAATACCTTCCTCTACAATAATTGAATTTATTAGAGATATTGGAGGTGGATCTAGATAAGAATCAGAATGTGATTTCTTCTCTAAAGATAAGGTACTCTTTTTCACCATCAAAAATGGTAACCTTCTTCTTCAAACAATAAATTTTCTCATCGTAGTCCGAAATAAAATCTATACCAAGGAATATATCAAATTCAATCATTGGTAAGATGATAATATTATTAGATAAAGCATGTTTATATACACTAATGAGTAATTATTCACAAAATTGTATTGCAATTATACATCCCTTAGGGGTTTTTACAGAAAACACCCCTGATAAATAAAATTGGAAATATCTAATTTTCATAGCATACTATTAAGATATGAAACAATGTCATGGTCCAGATTCAAATAATGAATTCTCTAAATTTTGTGAAACCAGAATATTAGCTACTACCACATCATTTAGATCATCAGCCTCAATAGTAGTGAACACATAATATTGGTCTTTATCCCTTGACCTATTTTGGGTTATGTTTCGTTGGTTAATTGGACATTCATTTTCATAATTCGCTATGTTTCTACAATTGTAGCATCCAACATTAACATCTTCTTTATATCCCCTCCAATCATAAGATTGGGGGACTTTTTCACAACACTTGTAATGGACTGTAATTATCTTCAGGAATGTACTAGGGTTTTTCATCCAAAATATTCTACAGGATGGAAATTCAACTTTTCCCATCTTCCCTTTATTTCAATTTCTAAACTGTTCAATAACTATCTCTTTCTCCTTCTTTGTTTTAAAGTCAAAACACATGGAGAATTATTTTTTTTTTCTTGATAAACATGAGACTTTATCTTACTGGGATGATAATGATTTTTAGAAAAATACTTGATGGACAAATGGTTTTAACCCATCAAATAATAAATCAATCCTAAACCTTGGGTTTCCTATATAATAAGATTAATGACTTCATAATATTGTAATGTTAGCCTCATACATAGGTACATTTCCATCTTCCTTTTTCCTCAGACTAATAAATTATCTTTCCATATCATCTCGATGGTCACAGGGAATGTATTGTTCTATGAAAATGACTTTAAACTCCATCGATTCAATATTGGATACTACTTCATCTTCCTATGTGTTTTGAATTACTGACCTCCACTGAACTGCATCTCATAGGAGGTGATTAACTGACATAAATTGTTTTTCCCTTTTTCTACTACCCAAATCATGAATCATTTTTTCTAAGAAACATAATAATTTCTCCTATACAAATGGATATGTAAAACAATTTAATGTTTTTGGTTGTTTCCATGTGAAGTGGTCTCACATCGATCCTTTATGTTTTGGATCTAGTTGATCCTTAGAGGTAAGGTTATTATTCATAACATACGTGAGTTGTCCAATTATGGTTATAAGTTGTTTAGCACTGGTTGAATCACCACATCCACTATAATTATCTTCAGTAAGATCAAATTCCCACATGGATTACGTGTATTGATATGGTTTCCATCCCTTCCATTAGGAGCCATTTCTAAAAAATGGAAAATACTAGATTAAATTATAAATTGAAATACATAATTCTAGGCTAGTGAAATACCAAACATAAAATAACCAATTTATGAATATAAATCATAGTAATAAAAAATCTTTTTTTGAGGATGCATTTATTCATAAATCCATCATTATTTTTTTTAAATTAAAAATGGAATTATCCTAAGCATATCCCCTGGTAATTTGGTAACTATGTGTGCAATACGGCCCATTTTCGTGTACTAGGACACCCTGGGTCAAGCCCGAAACTCCATGTCAGTGTTTTCACTCCAACGTAAATCTGTGCCAGAGCTGCCTCTACCTACACGATTACATAGAGGGATTTATTTCATAGAAAATACTTAAAATATATACATTACACAAATTCTAGGTAGTTCTTATATACTAATCCTCAATGTCAATCCAACGTTAATGTTCACTAATTATAGTTTTTCTAAATCATGCTTCTTAAATTTGAATTAAAAATCATCTGATACTAACTATAACATCCCCATACCAATTACCTAGATTCGATGAATTATTACATAACATTGGCATGAATCCAGGATTCATGTCGCAAAAGACAGAACAGTTTAGTTGTCTGGGAAGTATTAGATAGATACAAATGATTAAAATTTCCTTATGAAATGAAAAAAAAGAACATTGGGTCTCCTCTAAACTATCTCATATCCATTATCTTATCCCTTCATTTTAGTCATAATATACTTATTCACATACAAGGAAAAATAAAAAATAAAAATGGGTGAGAAAAGAAGCTTAGTAATGATAACAATATATTATAATCATTCATAAATAAGCATAAATATTTATGGAAATGTATTAGACGAAAAGACATTTTTTAAAATATAGACTAACTCATAATATGGCAATGATAAATAGAATAATTCCATTTACTTATTCACATGGATATTGTACTAGTCAAACAATAAAATGTAATATAAATATTTATATTCAGAATAATTGAATGTGTACTGCTTGATATCATAAGCACATAGTGAAGGCCTCATGCTATGAATACATATAATATTTTCCAAGGACTTATGCCAATACACTACTTTTACTCATGTGACCTACCGATGCATCTACGTGCTATAGTGGGCTCCACCAGTAACTTACAAAGTCCAATGCATTCCTCATATAGAAATGTTGAAAAATAAAATAAACATTCTTATTGAAACTAGCATACGAAATGAAATTACATTAATCCTAAACCACAAATGGTATAAAAATAACACATATAAATTCAAACATATCACAAAATCCAAAATAAAATATATAATATTTTATCATAATAAATCTACTTCAAACATGTTTAATATCCATTAATGTATGTTGACAAAGATAAAATCAACACTATTTAAGAGAAGTAACTCTTTCTGTTTTGAAATCATTTAAATGTCACATAATTATAAAATATAACATTAATTTGGAAAATATTTATATAATAATGTATGGGAAACATCATAGGTGTTATAACAATATAAAATAGACTAACCCACCATATAAGTTAAAAAACATTCTTACCTTAATTCATCAAAAATGATATAAAGTGCATTTAATAGAAAGAGATGTAAATATTCCTTCAAAACATTTTATAAAATTTTTAATGTGTGTATAAATGAAATTAACCCACAGTCTCGTGAATAGTAATTTTTGTTGAAATACATTTTCAATAAACACACATTTTAATGATAATGTTTTCCATATAGATACTTAGGTATAAAAAACCTTGGATAATGAAGTGATTGTAAAATTAACCCTTACCTTGTACATTTCATTGGTCAAGTGTAGGTTAACATCTTATATAATAATTAAATCAATGTTATTAAAATATATAAGTACCATAACCATAAATATTATATCGTATATGATCTTTTTATATTGCAATTTTAATAAAATTTCAATATTATCATTATTCTGAGTGTTAACTGATTTTTTTCGTTTATATACATTGTTATGTAAGAAAATATTGTTATGGTTACGATGTGTTAGATTCATATCCAGAGTAAAATTACGTTATTAAAAATTATATTTAATCATAATATAAATATTATTTTTGAATGATTATAATGGGGAATGAATCTCATCGCGCTCATGGAGACTGTAATTCGTACGTACACACGAGAGACAATATCATTCCCTTGATGGTAAAATCATATGAAATTTGATGGTATATAATTTATAAAGATTCATTAACATTTTTTATTTATTAATTACATCAATTATTTTCATTATTATACCCATCCTAATAATGAAGTGTTGAATCACAATCTACACAATGACTTTGAGATGGTATGTCATATGCATGCACGTATAGTGACTTTTTCATTCATATGATGGATAGAATAATGAATATGGTTTTACCACATATATTTATATATTAACATTTCAATCATTCCAAGGGACTAGATTTATTATTATAATATAGAAACAACAATGAATGAGAAAATTGAAGAGGAAAAAAACATTGAAATAGGTGATGAAATTATTAACACTTCTTCGGGTTCTTCCTGGTGATTTGACCAAAAGGATTCCATTGGTAGGTTTTATGATCTATATAAGGACACTAGGAAAAATTTAGGGTAGTTGGGAAGATATCTGAGCAGGTTATGGCCGAGCCAAAAGTATTTGAAGTTGTGATTTTGAGAAAAGGTTTAGAACCCTTTTTTTAAGAGTGGATAGGGTCAAATTGGGAGAAACTTTTAATATTAATTTATTATACAATAATAATTAGTTTATAATTGATCCAAAATGATTTCATTCAATGATAATATTAGGTTGGGTCACAAAACTCTCATAAAATAGGTTTTAGACATGTTGAGGTCACCATATTATACCAATATTTTAGATTTAACTCTTAGTTAAATAGTTTATCTTTTACCATCGATTCTTGTATTATTAAAATACATGTGTAATAAAATTACTATAAAATTCCAAGAGAACACCATGTTGTTAATTTTTTAAATATATAGCCTTATATATGACCTTTGACTAAACCTTATATTTTTAGGAATATTATATCATTTAATACTATAGTATTGGTTTTAAATACACATTAATATTAATT
Source organism: Viscum album (assembly GCA_963277665.1). Taxonomy (NCBI): domain Eukaryota; kingdom Viridiplantae; phylum Streptophyta; class Magnoliopsida; order Santalales; family Viscaceae; genus Viscum; species Viscum album. Next base: position 1,316,652,226 of record OY728152.1, on the reverse strand, counting down.
TTGACACTATTTGTTTTTCTGGGAATGTCGTAAAAACATTATCACTTCAAAAAAAATTAATTAATTAGTCCTAACAAGTCATATTAACCAATATAATTAGTTGAATTAATCAGATATATCAATTTACATTTATTTGGATATTTATAATATAAATAATTTTAATCATTCAATAATAATGTAATTACAATATCCTAATTTATTCATAAATAAATTTATTTATATAAAGTCTAAAGATTATATATAAATCACAGTTATGTAATCAAAAAATTTATACTTCAAATGAATATTTATAGTCGAATTATTCTTATGTATATCCCTATAGAATCCAAGTTGACCAATGCAAGTAATATATTATTCCTATTGTTTATTTTGGTTTAAATACATTTATCTAATATAATTTGGACATGTGTTAGGATAATTATAAGATAATTTCTACCATTAAATACCCTATTTATGTTTAGAAATGGAAAATAAAATTAAAAAGTTACTATTTACCCAAAAAAAATTCATCCAATTGAACCACATTTTATATAATGATGTCAGTTCTGTATCTCGGATTTTTGAAATTCAATTTATTGAAGCAGTAAAATCATGTTTTATGAATATTTGATAATGTGTCTATAAGGTGTGAAAAAGGATAAAAAATGTTCAATAAAAATTTATACATCTATTCATATTATAATAAAAACTTCAATGAATTACATTGAACTACTTTCTGTATTATGTAACTATATTTAATTAAAATAAATTGAATTAAATTAAATAATTATTTAAATAAATATCTAGTTTAATCCAATAATCCAGATTTGTTCACTATTCATTTAAAATTTATTGTTTTCAAAAAAATAAATAAAATCACCAAAATAAAATTTTGATATATTGAATCCAAAAATAAATTACATTTTAAAAAATAAAATTAAAAAAATTAAAAAAATTTGGCATTACTATTCATAACATCGGGTTTGATTTCTCATGGTGTGCTAGAACTCAAAATTGCGTACAACGGATGTTAATGCATTATTTCAAGAGAAGCATACCGTCGAAGCTTGCAGTGTTAAATTAATTTAGGAATATTTCAATTTATATATGACCTTCTTTTATATAGTGTATAATCCACCACCTTTATATTAATATCATTCAGTGGTATTCAAAAAAGAATAGATTATTATGAATCCTTTTACAAAATGAAAAAACTAAATTCTATTTTTAACATATGTGGAAACAAAGGACTTTCAGTAACTCTATATATTATTTCATTTTTTTATTACTCTATGAGTGATAATTTTTTTTAATATGAAATTCAAACACAATATTCCCTTTTTAGGAATTTTGGTATTGAAATTGGATTTGGGAATGGATTCATTATATCAATATCATTAAAAGATGCCTTTTGATTTCAATGTTTAATTTTTTTATTATTTTATCATTTTAAATGTGATATGATTATGTTACGATCCTGGGGTAATAGTAACGTATTTGGGTGGTTCTAGGATAAACTGAGGTTGTGTGAGAATGTGATAGCTCTACCATGCTTTGGGGAATGTGAACGAGGTAAACATTATGGTATATACTAAATGATTTAGGGAATATAAATTGATAGGTATTTCATAAATAACCATGAATGTTACACCATTGTTATATTTGAATGATAAAATGTATGTTTTATATAGATGCCAAAAGTTACCATTTTGATTTATAATTGATATAAAGTATTCAAGATGATTTTGAATTCATGGGTTTATAAATATAAATTTAATAATTTTTTAATCCATATTTTATAATTTATTTATATTTAATTCTCATACTATTTTTTCAAAATGAATCCATAGGGTATAAGAATGAGTATGATAAAAGAAAAATTTCATGAATATTTTTCTCAAGATAAGAATTCATGTTTTTAAAGGATATTCATTGGTTGTAAAAATGGAATATATTTTGATTTCATCCTTTTCAATGATTATGGGATGATATGTAATATTTTAGGATTAATTATTTAAAAAATTAAACATGGAAATATCCTCAATGTTAATTAATGTCAAATAATTGTCTTGTCTCAAGATAATGTAATGTTTTCAGTCTGGAGCCTTATAAACAATTTGATACCATCTAAAACTAAACACAATAATAAATTATTTTCTTTTACTAAAATAGGTAATATATAAATAATTAATCTATTTATTTAATTTCACATGGTTGTGTGAATTATAAGTAATAACTCTTCACTAATAGTGAACCCAAGGATGAAATTTAAATGTCAGAAATTCTAAACCATTATCCAGTGGAACAATTAATAAACCACAATGATATCTTGTTTATAGTCCAAATTATGTATAATGAGGGGTTCCAATAACAAGAATATTATTTTTAATTTATTAATAAATAACATTCCTAACCACTAAATTAATAATTCAAACATTCCATTATTTCAAAAGCCCCACAAAATGCCATATTGAAAACTCCAACTATAAAAATTTCAACCATAATATCCCATTATGGTTATCTTATCATATAAACAATTTTATTTAATACATAATTATTCATTTATGTTTCTATGAACCATTTATTAATACTAAAAATAAATCTAATGTTTTATATGAACATAATAATCTAACAAACACCAATAAAACTAAACACTAATAAATATTACTCAAAACCATTTGATGAATTTTTATTGATCACTTTAAAGTAGAGGAACGTAATTTTCAAATTTTAAGTAACCATGTACCCTATTGAAACCCATTGATATATAATATATAATGATTATTAAAATTTATGTTCTATATTTTATTCATTCAGAATGGGAAATTATATCTATAACATCAAATATATAAAAAATACCAAATATTGATTCCATATTTCCATGTATAATAACGATTGAAATAACTGATAAAATATAAACTCCAATCCCTATTTTATAATCCAATGAATGATGGATAATAATGAACAAAACATTCAGTATCTCATATTAGTCTTATTTTTATTACAATCTTATAAATTCATTAAAAACACATATGTTTCTCAAAAAATATTTATGTAAAATAGTTTTTATCCATCTATTACCATATTTATGTGGAAGGGAAAGTAATAAACCATATAAAAAACATTTCCCCAAATTTTCTATGTTTCACAGACATGAACATTCGTAAAAAAACATTCATCATTAAAAAAATTTCCAATTAGCATCATACAATTCAAAAAAAACTTGGAGATCCATTTCATCCCCATTAAGAAAATCGATGACACATTTCTATACAATTTATTCCTAATTGTGGTCTATGCCATGACCACCAATGATTCTTTACCAAATACATTTTGGGACATCATTATCTTTCCAATACACAAAATTTACCCACATTATTTAAATTTCCCTATGTTACAAAATACCCAAATAATGGTCCCCAACAACATGATACACAACATAATTATCCATACATTATCATGAATGACCACTACAGACATATGGTGAATTTCATAGTCCACGACCTACACTATATAGTTCTTTGAAAAATCCATACCATTAGTTTATGTGAAACCATGATCCATTGCATTTGGGTATTCATAAGAACCACAAGACAAACACCTATATTGATTCACATATTTTGGTGATTATTTCACTTACACCACATTTTTCTTTTTACAATAATTGATTCATTCCCGATATGATCTAACCCAAACTCAATATACATTATGGATGAGTCTGAACTCCCTTAATGGACAATATACACCATGATTTCCATAATAAAATAGATTATATACCAATATAATGGAATATAATTTTCAAAGAAATTATTATTGACCTCACCTATTTTGATAATCCCAATTGGGCCTCCACATATCTTTGATAATCCCAATTAATGTTTATCTATATTCTAATTCAATCAATCAAGGACATTCTATCTGATAATAATGTTAAAATAATCATTTAAACATGTTAATAAATTTTTATCGATGTTTATATAGGTTTTGAACTAATTCTATCCCAATCAGAGATGTTTTTCATAAAACAGATAAGTGATTAGTCAAGGATCTGCGTATAGATACTAATATAGAGGTACATGTACTTAGTCTACTGATAGAATTAGTCTACTAATAGATAGAGTCACTAATAATCTAAGGTCACCGATACGCAGAGCTACCGATATATACAAATCCACCGGTAAGCATAGAACATGGTCACTAATAATGATTTCTACCAATAGAACAAGTCTTCAGATAGTACAGAACGGATCTAATGATATGAATAAGTCAACTAATACACATAATAATTGGAACTAAGCGAGCTACCAATACAGACAGTCATCGATTCATAGAGATACCGATAGACCAAGAGCTGCTGATAGACCAAGAGCTACCGATATATAGAGACTGATACAGAATGAAGCTACCGAAACAGAATGAAGCTGCCAATACAAATCAGAGCTACTGATAGATCAAGAGCTACCGATATAATAATGTCACCCGTATATAAAGCTACAGAATCTAAAAGTTACTGATACATAGAGTAATAGCTACCAATATCAAGAGCTACCGATACATGTTAAAAGAGATACTAACAGAAGGTCACTGCTACAAAGGTCACTCTTACACTTGGTAGAAGGCTACGAATGATTGACCAACTAGTCAATGTCTATACTCTCAATATTATTTATTTATTAAGCTAACAATTTCATTTGATATTTTAATGTAGTTAATGTTATTTAATGATATATGTTGGCATGTCAGGGACCGTACCTAGTACTCATGCAAAAGGAAATCATTCTTTTTTGTCGGAGCTGAAACTATAAAAGGGAAGAAACAAATCTAGCTTGTAGACTGTGAATACAGGAAGATCATAAAAAAGGAAACTAAGAAGGAGTTTTATGTGTGAAGCAATAATTGAAAAGTGGCACATATAGAAAGACTACATCCATAGAAGGACTTAGAAACTTTTCTGACAAATCAAATGAGTCCATAGCACCACTGCCAATCACTAAAGATTTTCTAAACACATTCATACTTACTCTATTGATTCTTTTATTTACATTTCAAGATGTGTGTGTTCCCTGTTTAATTTTACACACACACTATTTCCTGAGCTAAGCTGGAGGATTCATAAATCCTCATTCAAACTATATAACTACCTTGTATCCCACTTGGATAGTGGTAGAGGTCGAGTAAGACCTAGAAAACTATGAGAAGTTGTTTGTTTTCCCATATAGAACTGTGGTGGTGGTCTTTGAAACTGGACAGTATTTTCACTATTGTCTACCACGATCCCGGGTGTGGATAAATTTATATAATTTGTTTGTGAGGACTACGTCTCAGCTTGAGACTAATACTCTTGGGTACATCTGTTGTTCTTTTGAGTTTAAGTCATAAGAACACTATATATATTTCATATTCCACAGCTAACTACATTGAAATATTATTTTTTAAAAGTTACTTTTATAGTTAAATTATCAAGTGTATATATTTATTATAAACTAGTAAGTTAGCTTCAAAATATAATTTAATCTTCAGATTAAATTAATTGAGTCCTACTCAATCTTTGAGAAACTAATTGTACATTTAGAATCTGTATAAATTCACTATAGTTTAACATTTTTTAAATAGGGGCATTTCAAGAGAAATATTTTAAACATAAATTATTAATTGGAACTCAATTCACCCCATCTTGAGTATCCACTCCATCCAACATTTGGTATCAGAGGATCTGTTTTGTTTATCGGTGTTTTCAAATACTCTGTTTTGTAACTGTTATTTAAGTTATATTTTAAAGATATTAAATTTCTGTTAGTTCTAAATTTTATTGGCTAAACTATAGTTATGGATAAAAGACTAGAAGGTGATGCTACCAATTGGCCACCTTTCTTTAATGGTACAAATTAAGATAAGTGGAAACTAAAAATGAAAATTCAATTGGAATATATAGGATTTGATATCTGGACTGCTATAAAAACTCAATATAAAAATCCAGAAATGGATACAACCACTTGGGATGATCCTAAAAAGACTGCTTACAATAATAATTGTAACGCTATGATTACCTTGTATTGTGCATTAGGAGATGACGAGTTTAATAGAATTTCATCTTGTAATAAAACTTATGAAATATGGGACACTTTGGCTATTTCTCATTAAGGAACAACCAATGTTAAATAAAATAGATTAAATACGTATACTATTAAATATGATAATTTTAAAATGAAATTTGATGAACCTATTTCTGACATGTATCTCTGGTTCATTGAGATTTTCAATACAATGAGCTCTCTTGGAAATCATGTTCCAGTAAAGGAACAAATTATGAGGATATTATGATGTTTACTAGAAACATGGAGAGGAACATCTGTTTCCATTCGAGAATCGTGCGACATCAGTGCACTCCCTATTAAGGAATTAATAGGTAAGCGTATGATGTATGAGGAAGAACATAAAGTGAACATAGAATAATATGAATAATCCAAGATAAAATCAAGGTAATTCAAGTATACTACTTCAAAGATAAAACACATGAAAAAAAATCCATGTACCTACTGAATGTTCAACAAGTGAATGTTCGGACTCTGACAGTGATGAGGAAATGGCTCAAATAGCCATGAGATTTACGAAGTTCTAGAGGAAGAAGAAATTCTTCAAAAAATCAAACTACAAAGGTATGTATGATAATAAATATAATTATAAGAAGTATCGGAAGAAAACTGATAAGGAAGATGATATAGTCTGCTATGAATGCAAGAAAAAAGGACACAACAAGGTTGATTGTCCGAATTTAAAATTCAAAAAGAAATATGAATATAAGTACAATAGGTACATGAAAGCAATGAAAGAAACTTGAAGTTCTTCAAAAGACACAGCAAGTGATTATGATTCCACTATGGATGATTATTATCATAAATCTAACATGTGTTTTATGGAAAACACATCTAAGGTAATTCTAGACACTCCTGCTTTAAATTCATACTTTTCTGGAGTTGATTCTGATTCTGAATCTAAAAATATAACTAGTGAAAAATTAATTGAATATTGTAATATGATAGAAGAAACATATAATGAACATAAGGAAAAATATTAGTCATTAAAGAAATAGCATTCTCTCACATCCAATGTTAAATCTACCTTTGATATTGAAAAGGAAATGATTGATCAACTATTGAAAGAAAATACAGAACTAAAAATTTCAAATGGGTAACTTAGAAAGGAATTAGAAAAGTTCACAAAGGGATAAGATACACTTACCCAAATGTTAGGAATGCAAGTCGAACCAATGTACACTACTGGTATTGGATACCAACCTCGACAGAGAAATCATACTAGGACTAGATTTATTCCTAAATCTGGACAAAATTGTGCTAGTTATAGTTCTAGTAATTCTTATGCCTCAACTAGTTATTCATACAGTTATGGATCAATTAGAGTTTATCTTTAAAAATATACATAATCCATTAACTATATAATACCAATAAGACGAATTTGGATACCTAATGCTTTGATTGTTATCCTATGTAGACCCAAGAAGATCTGGTTACCAAAATCATTTTCCATCTAAAACTATTTTGAAGGAAATATGTTTGAACATTCCTCACAAGATGTTATGGTACTTGGATAGTGGATGTTCAAGACATATGTCTAGAGATTATTCATTCTTCAATAGAATAACCAATATTGATGGAGGCCATGTCACTATTGGTGATAATTCTAAAGGAAAAATCACCAGCCTAGGCCAGATTTGTAAAATTAATCCAGTTTTAATTTCTAATGTTTTAATTGTTAATGGACTTAAATATAATCTATTGAGTATTTCTCATTTATGTGATGATGTATTTAATGTTAAATTTGAACATTATTCTTGTACTGTTTTTAAATCTAAAAATGTTATAGTATTTTCTTCCCTGAGAAATGAAAATGTTTATGCTGTTGATTTAAATTCATTATCCAAAAAAATGTTAGTTGTTTAAATGATTTTCATAAAGAATCTAGGCTATGGCATATAAGATTAGGAAACTAAAATATATATTCACTTAGAAGGATGACTAGGAATTACTTGGTTAGATACCTACCTAAACATGAATTACCAAATGACAATTTTTGTAATCACTGTCAAAAGGGAAAGCAACAAAAAGTATATTTTAAAAAAATAAAGAAGATTAAACTTCTCAACCTCTCGATTTAGTTCACGTGGACTTGTTTGGACCTTCTAGAGTTTCTAGTTTAAATGGGAAGCACTATCTATATTTATTAGTAGATAACTTTTCATGATATAATTGCGTATACTTCTTAGCTCACAAGAGTGAAGCATGTTCATACTTTATTAAATAATCCATGTCTATAGAAAACCATAGTGAACCTAAGATTAAAACCCTGAGAATTGATCATGGTCGTGGGTTTGAAAATGATGAATTTGAATATTATTTCTCACATAATGGCTATAGTCATAAAATTTCATCTCCTTGGACACCTCATCAGAATGGTGTAGTAGAAAGAAGTATTTGAACCGTACAGGAAATAGCAAGAACCATGCTTAATGAATATGATCTTCCTATTTATTTTTGGGCTGAAGCTATCAATACAGCTTTGTTATGTCATAAAACGTGTCTTGATTAGACCGGCTCTCAAGAATACCTCTTCTAAATTATGGAATAATATAAAACAAAAAGTTTTTCACTTTAGAGTCTTTGGATGAAAAGTCATTATTCTCAATACCAAGGATAATCTAGAAAATTTAGGTTCTAAATGTGATAAGGGAATTTTTCTTGGTTATTATTTAACTATAAAAGCATATATAGTCTTTATTAAAAGAACCAAATGTGTGGATGAATCTGTTCACATGAAGTTTGATTAAACTGATCCACATGAGGCTAAAACTTCTCTTGAAAAATCCTAATAATGATTTGAATGTTCTGGAACTTATTGATAAAACAAATGAACCTCCTGTAAAAATATCCAGTTCTGGACATATTCCATTATCTGCTTCTGTTGAACCCAAAACAATAGATAAACCAGAAATTTATAGTCTTGCCTTTACTAGATCAACTAGGACTCTAATGAACTATCCTTTCGATTATGTTGTTCTAAATCATGATAGAGGGACAGAGACTGGAGCTTCTCTAAGAAACCAGGGTGAACATCAAGCCTTTTTTTCATAACTAGAACCTAATAATGTCAATGATGCAATGAATGATGAATTTTGGGTAATGGATATGCATGAAAAGATAAATATTTTTGAAATAAACAATGTCTGGAATTAGTTGACAGACCTAAGGACACCTTGTCAATATGCACTAAATGGGTTTTTAGAATAAAAGTTTATGAATCTGGAAATATAGTTAAAAACAATGCTATGTTAGTTGCACAAGGATATAGTCAAGAGGAAGGTATAGACTATGAGGAATCCTTTGCCCATGTAGCTAGATTAGAAGCTATTAAGATCATACATACCTATGCAGCTCATTGGAATTTCAAGTTATATCAAATGCATGACAAAAGTGATTTTCTAAATTGTTTTATTGTGAAATATTTTTTTGTTGAACAACCACCTGGATTTAAATATCCTTATTTTCCAAATCTAGTTTTTAAATATTCTAATGATTTATATGGTTTAAAACAAGCTCCAAGAGCATGGTATGATAGACTTAGTAATTTTCTTATTTCAAAAAGATTTACTAAAGGGATTGCAGATCCAACACTTTTTATTAAATGAATTTCTAAAGATGTTTTGATCGTACAAATCTATATTGTTGATATAATCTTTGGATCCTCTAAAAATTCATTATGTACTGATTTTTCAAAGAGTCTGCAAAATGAATTCGAGATGAGTTTAATGGAAGAACATAAATATTTTCTTGGATTTCATGTTTTTCAAAATGATAATGGTATTAATTTGAATCTAAGTAAATATAACAAGGATCTTTTAAGATGTATTTGTTTGCATATTATTAAGGAATGTGATACTGCTATGAGTACACTATTTAAATTGGATGCAGTTGAATCTTGGAAACTAGTGGATCAAACCAATTATAGAGGTATGATTTGAAGCATACATTAACTTACTTCTAGTTGACCACTTATTATGATTAGTGTGTGTATGTGTGAAATATTTCAAGATAATCCGAAAGAATCTCATTTACATGTTTTTAAAAGAATTTTTAAGTATCATAAACACACTGTAAAATTAGGTTTGTTTTACCCAAAAGGAAAATCCTTTTAGTTAATGAGTTATTCAGATGCTGACTTTGCTGGTTGCAAGTTTGATAGAAAAAGCACATCTGAAAAATGTCATTTATTTGGAAAATTCTTTGTATCATGATGTAGTAAAAAGAAGAATTCTATAGCATTTTCCATTGCTGAAGCAGAGTATATAGTTGTTGGTAGTTTCTGTGCAAAAATTCAGTGGGGGAAACACAATCTTTTGGACTATGGATATGACTTTAACCATGTTTCTGTCAACTGTGATTACACTAGTGTAATAATAATTTCAAATAACTGTATATCCCACTCTAGTACCGAACGCATTGATGTAAAGCCCCGTTTCATGAGAGATCATTACCAATAGGGTGATATTGTTTTTGAATTTATAGGTACTTAACATCAATTCGCTGACATTTTCACCAAACCATTATGCTCGGATAGGTTATGTTACATTAGGCATGAGTTTGTAATGTTTAACCTTGATCGGTAGGTACCTCACCGATGTAACATCACCGATGGATCCTCACCAATGTATCTTCATTGAATAACCTCAACGATGTAACCTCACCGATGTAAAAACCTCACAGTTGGACCTCACTGATAGGAATTCTCATAGAACAATCCTACCGATAAGTGCGTTGTTTTAAATATCTGTCTGCCACTAGAAACTGAATCATTTTTATTTTATTTTATTTTATTTATTTATTTCTTTTATGAATCTTAAATAATAAAACATGTCCTAGTTACTTATAAATCCACAAATCCTCAAATCCATTACCCTCAGTCCATAGCTCCCGAATCTCTCAAGAACCCTATGTCCTTGAACCATAGAGGGAAAATACCAAACTCCCTACCATCAGAGATGACATTGATGAGACGAATGCAAATATGTAGAAGACCGAGCCAGAAGAAAGTGGTAGTGTTGGTAGAACTAGCTCGGTTAGGCGACCAGTGAACCCTCATATGATGAATAGAGTTATTGTGATTGAAAAAGAGTTGTGTGTGGAATGGTAGTTGCCTAGAAAATAGTCAGTGCTCGAAGTGATGAAAGATAAAAAGTGGGTATATTTCTTCTTAAAAAAATGGCCCCTACTATCCAAATCTAGTGAAAACATTGTATGAGGTTGTGAGTTTTGAGAAGTTAAAAGATGAGAACCGAGTGTTTTCTTATGTAAATGGGAAGGAGATATCTTTTTCATCTGTGGAATGGGATGAATGCCTAATGGTTCCACATTAAGGTTTATCTGGATATGACTCGAAAGATATAACACCTACAATTGATATATTAGATTTTGAGACTGCCTTGGAGGAGCTCACAGGTGATGGAAATCAAAGACAAGTGGTGGCTGCTGAAATGGATGGAGAGAAAATATTGATGTTCAAATTTGTTGAACATGTCTTAATACCAAGGAAAGGGGACTTTCAGAATTTATGATATCAGGATATCTATCTCCTACATCTCTTGAGACATCATGTAAAAGTGAATCTGTGCAGATTGCTGATGATTCAAATGGAAGACATGACAAGGAAAAAATAAATGACTTATTCCCTATTCATTTCCATGTTGATCTCAGTGATGGTCAAAGTGAAAGGGGTAGCTGAGTCTCAAGATGATACAGTGGTAGTAAGGAACAAATTATGTATCACAAACACAGTTTGAAAATACATGAAGATAAATTGGAACAAATGGAGAGAGGAGTGGGTTAATAATGAAAAGAAGGTATATGATAAATTCAATCCTTTGGATAATCATTAAAGACTTAAGGATGTGAGGGATTCAGGTTTAGGAACTGATGAAGAAGAACCTAAGTACATTGATGTGACTGAAGAAGAAGAGACTTCTATGGATGATGGAAGGGATCTAGACATACCCCAAAGTCATGCTGCAGAAATTGTATTTTCAAAAAATGAAGCCTTAGTAGAAGAAGAGACACCTGCTGATGTGGTAGACCAGCCAGCCCCTGATAATGAAGAATAAAAGGAGAATGAATCTGAATCCTCTGATTCTGTCTTCTTAAGTTTGAGTCCATTAATTGGAAGCTCAGTTGTTCCTACTAAGGATGTAGTAGGAGAAATGAAAGAAGTTGTACATAACACAGAGGACCCTCCTGCTATTACAAAGATAGAATTGATAGTAGAAGATTCTTATGAATAATAAGGACCTGCCGAGAATTCTGTTTCGGTACATGGGATTCCACCCATTGAGGGGAAGCATCAAACCATGTTTGGAACGGTTTCAATGGTTATTGAGATTGAGGACTGGGTATAAGACCCAGGTTTTGTAGATTGTGGATTAGACTGTCCTGATTCTGATAATGAGGAATCTCTAAATAGACCAAAAATCATTTATGATGTGGAGACTGAGTTGTTACCTGAAGATGTGGTCAGGAAGTAGGACCAGGATAATCTGAAGAAAAATTTTAGATTCATTTTTCTGGAAGAGACAAGGAAGATTGAAGTTTCATTGGTGTCATCAATTCAATCGATTATGAATGAATCAGGGGCCATCATAGCATCTGAAAGAGAACTAGTTGTAATTAATCCTACTGATATGATAACCTGGGCTGACCTTGAATCCTTAAAGGATGAGCGGAAAGAGTCCTTAATGTATCTCTTGTTGAGTTAAAGCACTACCTTTTTGATGAGATGAGCTATTTGGAAAAATCTTTTGAATTATCTCTCAGTTTTAATATGTCAACCTCTATGGTAGAAATAGAGAAAGAAGTTATAGCCTACCAGAATCAAGTATCTAGACTGGAAGCGGATTTTGAAGCTCTAAAGAAATCTGTTATCTCTTTAGAATCTCACAAGAGTTAGAAATATCAAGCATACAAGGACTTAGCCAAAGTCAAAAGTGTTTTGAGATAGATTGTATCTGTCTTTAAAGGTTTTAAAACCTCTATGAAAGAACATGTGAGAACCCAGGATTATCAAGTAATAAACCTTATTAATGGGTTGACCAATAATATCAGGGAAACAATATCCTTCTCTATCGGTTCTGTTTCTTTTATACCTTTAGTGGATTTGAAGCAGATTAGAGCTGTGATGAAGGAGGTGCTTGGTTCATCTTCAACCAGTGGCTCTGTGGACTCATCCGAACTATGAAAAGTTGTGATTTCTACTAGAGATTTAGTTAGAGAAATAATTATGGTAGTCCAAAAAATTATGAGAGAAGCTTCTTCCACTCACAAATAAGTGATTGACTAGGTAGAATCCGATTTTCAAAAGTTTTACAGCAATCATCAACTCAACAATCACTTCAATCTTCTGTTGGAAAACCTGAAGTTACCTCCGGTCAATCAATTCTTAAGAGATCAAGTCAGCAAACTAAGGGAATTGAGTGCAGCCATGGACAAATTCAGGGAGAACAAGGATAATTTCATATCTTCTATGGAGAGAGGAGGGGGAATAATCATGGATTTCAAAAATCTTTTGCTGCCTTTCATGAATGTCGATGATAGACCAGTGATTGTACCTCCATCTTTACCTGACTCTACCTCTACGGCTTCTCCAGTTAAGATGACTCCAGCACAAGACATTCGAATCCTTACACCAATGCTCACTCAAAGAACTCCTTAGTACCATCCATGCACAGTTTCTGTGGCTCATCCCCCTTAGATCATTTCTATAATTCCCAAGACATCATCGGCATCCACACAATCGGAATCCTCTTCTGATCCAAAGAGAAAATCAAAAATTGAGGATGTTGATTGAATAGGTGGATAAGATGTTTGATAAGAATAAATTGTATTTTTTTCTTTCTTTGTACCTTTTTTCAATATATAATACAAATGGATTTCATTTATTTCTCATTTTGTTCCTCTTCTCTTTGTTGTTTCCCACTTTTGATTCTCATAAAGGGGAAGAAATATTATCAAAGTATTAAAGGGGTAGAAATATTATCTAAGGAAGAGCTAACATGCTTTAATTATACCTCTGATACATTATGTTCTATAATATACTATTTTCACTGAGATTATTAAATTTAATAATATATCCTCTGATACTATTACTCTTTTTGTAGACACTATAATATCATATGTTGTGATTATCAAAAAGGGGGAGATTTTTTACCTCTCCTATTTTGATAATCCCAACTATGATTCCACATATATTTAATAATCCTAATCAATGTTTATCTATATTCTGATTCACTCAATCAATAAAATTATATCTGATAATAATATTAAAATAATACTTAAAATATGTTAATCAATGTTTAACTTTGTTTAAATATGTTTTGATGTAATTCTAACCCAATAGGTTATGTTTTTCATAAAACAGATAAGTGATTAGTCACTGATCTGAGTATAGCTACTGATATAGAGTTTTCGGTACTTAGTCTACCGATAGACATAGTCTACTGATAGGAAGAGTCACCGATAAGCTAAGGTCACCGATACCCAGAGCTACCGATATGTACAAATCCACCAGTAGTCATAGAACATTGTCACTGATACAGAAAGATACCAATAGAACAAGTCTTATGATAGTACCGAATGGAGCTACTAATATGCATAAGTCTTTTGATACACATAATCACTATAAATAAGAGAGATAGTGATATAGATATTCATTGATACATAGTGCTACTAATAGACCAAGAGCTACCGATATACAGAGACCGATACAGAATGAAGCTACCAATACAGAATTAAGCTACCAATACAAAGAAGAGATACCGATAGATTAAGAGATACCAATAGAATGAAGTCACAGGTATATAAAGCTACCAATACGAAAATTTACTGATACACATAGTAAGAGCTACCAATATCAAGAGCTACCGATACAAGTTCAAAGAGCTACTGACAGAAGGTCCATGCTACAAAGAAAATTGTTACACTTGGTAGAAGGCTACTAATAATTGACCAACCAGCCAAACTCTATACTCTCAATTTTATTTATTTATTAAGATAACAGTTACTTTTTATGTTTTATATATAGTTAATGTTATATAATGATATCTATTGGCATGTCATGAACCGTACTTAGTACCCTTGAAAAATGTAGTCAATCTTTTTTTTCCGGAGCTGAATCCTAAAAAAGAGAAGATAATGATCTAGCTGGTATAGGGTGAATACATGACGATCATCAAAATGGAAACTAAGAATGTGCTTGAATTGTGAAGAAATAACTGAAAAGTGGTGAATACGGAATGGCCAAATCCATAATCTAAGAATACTGGTCATACACGAAGCAATTCATTTCTAGAGGAGAACACAAGCTATATCTAGAATGAAGAACTGAAACAAACTCTCTATGCACTCAGGCTAAAAAGATGATCCTGAAAATGACACTTTGTTTTCAAACAAAAACCATTGAAGGACTCAGAAGCTTTTTAGAACAATCAAACGAGTCCAGAGTTGCACTGTCAGTCACTAAATATTTTCTAAACTAATTCATACTTACTCTAGTGATTTTTTTATTTACATTTCGAGCAGTGTGTGTACCCTGTTTTATTTTACACACACATTGTCTCCTAAGCTAAGTTGGAGGATTCTTAAATCCTCATTCAAACTATATAAATCCCTTGTATCCCAATGTGGATAGTGGTAGAGGTTGAGTAAGACCTGGAAAGATGTGAGCTGTTGTTTGTTTTCCCACGTCGAATTCTGGTATAGGTCATTAAACCTGGACAATCTTTTCAATGTTTCATACCCCGATCGATGGTGTGGATCAATTTATATAAACATTTTGTGAGGACTCAGTCACGGCATGAGACTGAACCTCTTGGTTACATCTGTTGTGATTTTTAGTTTAGGTCATAAGTATACTATATATATTTCAAATTCCTCTACAAACTACATTGAAATATAATTTGTTTTAAAGATACATTGATAGTAAAATTAGAAAATTTTTATACTTATTGTAAACCAGAAAGTTATCTTCAAAATAAATTTAATCTTCAGATTAAATTAACTGAGGCCTAATCAATCTTTGAGGAACTAATTGAACATTTACAATCTTTATAAATTAAATATAGTTTAACTTTTTTTAAAAAGGGGGATTTTAAGAGAAATATTTTTAACAGAAATATTTAATTGGAACTCAATTCACCCCCCTATTGAGTATCCACTCCGACCGACAATTATTTACTATACAATCTCCATAATCTATAACCTTATACAAATTGTTCCATTTTCAAAAAATTGGAATTACACTATACACCATGGGATCTCACATGTAACTTATATTTATAATTAAAACCCAAAAATTATTGTCCACAACTATTTTACTTATAATAATTTACTATTTTATGAAACCCAATTAGTACTGATGAAACTATTCCAATTCATCAATAAACCTATTACATGCGTTTTGGATTTTCCTTATACGGACCCACAATCGTTCTATCCAAACGGCGTGCCTCCATAGGCAATAAAAATTAGTTGTCATATCATAATAAATAATTATAAAACTAATTATTTCAGTTCCCCTCATATGTTAACAACCAATCCTTTAGGCAGCTCATCCTAAACCATGATCACATAACTCTATAATAAACATAATTATACTAACTTTAGACTAGATCATTTTTAAACAACCTGTCCAGATACATTTTTCAACAACATTTATTTATCTTAATATTTTATATTAAAATATTATATGGTCTAATTATGCTAAACGTATCATTAAAAATTGAATTCAATCATGATGAATAAAATGATAAAATTTTAATAATGGATGAAATGATTTTTATGATCACTATATAGACATAATCATACCCTTTAAATAATTTATTATTAATAACATGGATTGGAACAAATTTCTAAAAATGAAAATATTCCTTATAATCAACCCTCATGATACATGTGTTATTATTCATAAATTAGGGAACCACTGAAAATCATAGAAAGAATAAAAAATATGTGTTGGTTTATTTGAATAATATCTTAATTAAACTATTACATGATCTAGTAAAAATGGGTTAACCATACATACATAATAACAATAATATCCTAGGAGTAACCTATTATATGGTAAATCAGGTCACCTGTGGGGAGATAAAATTTTAAAGGAATCCCTTCAATCATTTACAAAATAATTTGATGTCTATATGATACCCAAAATTAATAGATCACTCAAATTTCGATTATTTGTTGGGTTCTCTCCATAATACCACATTTATAAATATTTTTTGTGAAACATGTCATTTGAATAATAAATATAATCATGATTGATTAAATATAACAATAACAAGTGTTCTTTAATAGCACAATTTACCCATAGATGGGAAAAAAGATACCTAGAAATCACATTTAAAAAATGAAAATCCATACGGATTGATTATTATGATGTTATACGGACAATATACCCTTTTTAGAGCATAAGTGACATAAAATGGTGTTTTTTTTGTTAAATATAAATATCATTAAATGATTATTTGAATATATTCATGTGGAAAATACTAATTCAATCTTGAATTTTTATTTTAAAAACGAATTAGTCATAAAATGTTTTTAAATTATTTTTCCCTTGAAATAATAATATAAATATAAAAATGAATATTATATTAAATTATTTTCCATGAAAATAGGGAAATATGTTCTTTTCATAATTGTTTCAACATATTATCTTCTTTACATAAAACAATAATGTTATCAAATGGTTACCCATTTGGAAAAAATATAAAATGTTATTTGGAAATCATTTAAATGATGTTCAATGATCACGTAATATTTTTTTTTGAAAAAAAATTTAATCATTGAAATTGTTTATAAAAAATATCAATTATATTAAATTAATTATTATATAGAAGAAAATACAGTATCATTATAACATGAATTTATCATTTTTCTTCATTTATTAATTATTAAAGGATAAATGGACATTAAACCGGTAACATATATTAAAATCCAATGGAGAAGAAAATACAGGATAATATGACCCATGTATAGGATAATAGAAGATTGAAAAAAAACAAATAAGATGACATATTTTCAAAAGAAATATTCCCATTGTGGGAACATCTCAATCAAAAGCCCGATAACATAAAAAAAATAACCATCAAAATATCAATATAATGGGGAGAAAAATGATTTAAAATGTCAATAGAGAATATTATAAACCTCATAATGTATTTTAGGATCAAAAAATTTTGACATTCCCTAAATAATGAAATTTTGAGATGAATAATCCATACAATGATCATATAATGGGATTTATAATTAACCAATTTAGTGATTGTGTATAGAAAATTTATATACACAAAAAATTTATAAAAAATTGAAAAGGTCATTTAAAAATAATATTTGAATACTATAAGCAATGATTGATTGATATAATAGATAAAATAATTATTTAGGTAAGTCTTCCTTAACACTAGGTAAATATAAATTTAAATACATTTGAAAGATGTAATTTACAATGTATCATAATAAAACCAAAGATATAATTGACAGATGATATAAATTTATAATTTTTAATTAATTACAATAAAAAAATAAATTTGTCATAAATTATTAAAAAAGTTTCATTGAATGTAAATTGATATGAAATGTCATACTTCGAGTCATGAAATTCTATTTATGTAATTTAACTCCATAATAATAAACATATAAAAATATTTTTTTCTTTAATTAAATATCCATGATATAATTCATTAAACAGAAATAACCTTTTTTATTTATTGAGTAAAATATATATTTATTCAATTTTCTTGTCTACATCCTTTTTTGAGGATGTTAGAATGATAATAAACAAATAGATTATATGTATTAATTATTCTCAATGTTTTAATTATTCCTTAAAATCCAAAATAACAATCATTGTGTATTTTTTTATTTTATCACATTGACATAAATATTATGATCAACCATTAATGATGCTTATGAAAATTGGGTTATGTTACAATCATAGAGATAGTAGGTCATAAATACACCTGAGTGACATTTTCAATTTCCAAATATTATATGGGAATGAATTAAATAATTTAAATATTATTAAATAATTACCATTATTTAAACAATTTCAAATTTTATATTTCAATTATTTATATATATTATAATCTATTTTTGATTAATGAAGCAACTCACATCTCATCATAGAGGTATTAATTAACATTTATTTGTGAAATAAATTACTATTTTTCAGTGGATGGAATGGTAAAAAATATGTATATTACATTTATACATTATTCATAATTATTATTCTATAATTAAAAATATATATAAATATATTCATTCCATTAAAATAAACAATAATTTATGATTTTCATGGGGAATATCAATTGAATTAGTACACGAGGAGGTATTCTAATATAAAAAATAATGATTGTGTTGATTTCCATTTAATATAAGATGACATGGATACATGTTATGAAATTAACATAATAACATCTTAGAATATGAGAAATATATTTTTTATTATTTCATCATTGTTTAAAAATATTTCAAGGAGTTATAAAGTGAAATAAAATAAACTCTCTCAGTAAGGAACTATTCCAATTTTCCAACCATCATATATATATATTTTGAAAAATTCTTCATATTAAAGTCTTACGATCAATCATGGAAGACTAAAAAGTGGGGATGGATGTACTGTATTAATTTATGTATGTATTGGATATAATGACCACAAATAATTAGTACCCAAAATATTTATATAATTAATTATTTTCAAAATATATGAACAATACTTCCGAATTTATAACTCATCGTAGACACACACTATATAAATACTTTTTTTATTAGATGTGTAATTACATCATACATAATAGTGAAATGAAATATGAATTATTGATAAGAATTGGAGAAATGATTTGATAATCATATATTGTCATCAATATGTTGATGGGAATTAAAAAATGACTATAACATTCAGTTAATACCAAATATATAAAATTTCAAAAATAAAAATCTTGCAATTATGATTTATTATTTCATAATAAATGAATGATAAGAATAAAAAATCCTCATAAATTAATAAAAAACAATAGATTTGTGTAATTTATTTTCACCAACATAATTGTTGAAAACATTTCATATGAAAAAGTATTACTACTAATTCAATCAAATAGAAGTGCATTATGAATCCCTTCACGATTCAAATATCATATTAAATCTAGTATCACTGTATGAATACCATAATAGATGATGATAATTGAAATATGTCATATATTTTACCAAGAACATTGAAATGAATTACATAATTATATAATGAGATATAAATCATTATCCAATGTATTGGAGAGATATATAAATATGGTAACACCCATAATATAATGAAAACTATATCTATGTGTGTCATAATGTAAAATAATAATCAATATGTAATAATTACAAACCAAATGTATGGAAACCCATTTTAAAACACATTTCTTTATGAAAAAACCTATTCATATTAAACTAGTTTCATAGTTATTTCATTAGTTCTAACCTGCCTTAACAGTGTCTTAAAAGTGGTTCCATGGACATAATTTCTTTATAATAATTAAACATCAAATGAAATAACAGGGAATGTATCATTATTCCATATATATGAAAATATTATGAATCATTATTAGACTCCCTATAATATATATAATATATTTATAAGACCAATATGAATATTCTAAGACTGCAATACCCTTTCAATATTGACAGAACATATTTAAAATCATATAGAATTCCCATTAATTATTAATTTTTTAAAAATTAAATACTTGGAAACATATAATATACGATTAAAAATATTAGTAGTTCATGACAGAAGAGTTTTATTTCATATCACTCATGGTAAAACCATGATTAAATTAAAAGATTCAGTAAAAACTAAACATTCCACACTAAAAAATGAAAATTATATTTCTTGCAAACCATTTTTAGAAAAGATAAATATTTTTAAGATGTAAAATAAATAATAATGTCATTATATTAACCCTATTATATAAATTTTCTATAGAATATATACAAAGAAGTGAAATTATTTTTTACTGAAGGTAAAAATAATTATGATTTTAATTAATTTTGTATATATCTTTAGTATATAAATATTGAAAATAAATATGAATGTATGTGATATAAATTTATATAAAAATTAAATAAAAATTAGTAGATTCATGATAGTTTTATTATGAAATTTCATCATTGAGAACAAAATAAAAATTGATAATGATACAAATGATGATTCAAACATAAAACCCTTATTATTATATTATCATTGTAGTTATATGGATAATTAAATAATATAATTAATTAAAAAAATAAATATAAGGAAAATTTGAATAATTCAAATTTTATATATCATTTGAGATGTATATAATCCTTATAATTGATTATAGGTGTAAAACATAATAGGTTCCACAAGGAATATAATTTGAGTGGACGAACCATTAATAAGATCATATAAATGATGTGAAAATTAATCAATGATATGATTATGTGTATATTTTTTAATTTCAAAAAATATATTTTATGTATAATATAATTTAATTAGATTTATTAAATACATATTCCTTGAATAATGTAATCAATGTGGATGAAATATAACCCAAAGAATAAAAATTTAGTTTTGAAACTCCTTACATCTGATCTAAATCATCACATCTGTTTAATATTAACATGAATATCAAAAAAAATTATTTATTAAATTTAATTAGATACAATCATATAATGATTATTTTTATTTTCAATTTAATTAATTGTAATATTTTATTACAATATCATATATTTTCACATTATATATTTTAATGATATTATGTTTATAAGTAAAAAAATTTACAAATTTACAATGGTAAAATAAGTAATTTTTATTTCATGTTTATATAACTATTAGTGATATAGGTTTTTGTGTACAAATTATTATATTTAAACAAACTGTTATATGAAAAAATGAAACAATTAAATATTTCACAATCATAGAGATGATAATCCATATGTTTACATGATCAACATTTCCATTTTTCAATGACAATAATGTACAAATTAGAGGTGTTATTTTATATTTCATGAATTCCCAATATATTATAAATATATTTTCATCTTTTAAATAATCCTATACATGAAAATAATTGGAATTATATATAAAAAATAATTACATTGCGTCATGGAGATGGTAATCCACACACACCATATATGTTATAAATAGTATGTTAAAGGAAATTTAAGAAATAATATGATATTTTATATTTATATACTGATAATTATTTCATTAATGAAAAATATATTAAATTAAACCCATCATTATAACTAGACATGGGGGTGGTGATGGAAATTGAATAATTTAGGTTCTCGAGGTGGTACACCATTATACACATGTATATTTTATTTATTTTCAATGTGATGGAATTTGAGATGGTAATAGTGTATAACAATAACGTGAGAACATTTTAATTTGTGAGGGATACTGATTTTTTATTTTAACATGGTTTTATATGAATTAAATGAGGTGGAATATGAAATAAAACAAATATTCCCAATTGGGAATGATATATACTCATTATGAATTCAGTTTAAGATTCCCCCAAAATCCTTATATGATATTTTTTATAAGAGAAAAAATATATTGACCACATGATAACGTAAAAATATAGAGGATATGCGTAATGGAATAGACTATTCATGTCCATAACATAGTTGGGAATATGGTGTTTGTGGTGTCAATTTAAGGTAAGGTGAATTCATTCAATAATTTATATAATTCCCCATTTTTTTTGTTATTTCCAATACCGAGTCATCAAAATCGTGAACTGCTCTAATAGTTCCTCACAGCAGGTGTCACAACATATTGGTTGATCTCTTGTGGTGTCTTAACTAGGATGAATCTCACCTTATTAGTGTCTCATACTATTGGGGGCTAGCTGGGGGTGTAACGCCATGGTAGTCACTGGTCCAATTGTACCTCATATGGTGGTGAATCATATGTGGTTCCACATCTGGAGGATCCTTGCTAATGGTTCCTTATCTGGTGGTTCCTCATCTTGTGAAGTCTCACTCACATTAAATCATGAGTAGTGTTCCTAGTTCTAAAATTTTATCCCTTTTAACATATTATATTAAAATAAATTGGGATTTATGAAAAATTTACTAACCTTATAGAAAAATTTAAAGTCCAAAAATAATATCATTAATTAAATAATATATTATAGGACTTTAAATTTTCAAAATTTATGGTGATGTCCATATCAACCATTAATAGAAAATAAAAAATTTATCTAATATCATGACTCATATCAGACCTTCATAAAGATAAGATATATTTCCCATAATCATTAATTATTTTATATATTTATAATTGGTGTTCCGAATGCCTTTTATCATTGAAATCATGAGCACAAGCTATTGAAGATGGTTAATGATTCCCTTGTGGGTGACATGCCAAATGTGTTCCCCATCATTTTTCATGTCCAGGAATTGTCGATCGTTCTTCTTCCATGTAATATTTAGTTCGATTCTAATAATTCAGCATCATGTGGGATATTTATATAGAAGCGTTACATTGTAAATATATAGCATTATAGATTAATATTTATTATTCAATTAGTTCTGAAATAAATATAATGATGGATGGGGAATGTGACACATAGTCATGTTGTGTTATTATTATTGCCAATATTGGGATTCGTATGGGAAAACTACCCAATATTTTTTTTTGGTGTCCTTGATTGAGAAACTTATGGTTTTTGTAATTCATGTTACTTGATATCTAATTAAGGAATATAGAAATAAATTTACAACATATATTTGGATAATAAATTTTGTTCTTATGATAATAATGTATATGTGAGAAACTGTAAATTATCATGTGTTATTAAATAAGTTATTCACTATTAAATATGAAAATTTAATTATCATTAGTACGTGCGATGATGTGATGTGTTGGATTGTTACAGCTTCTGTGGGAGGTTGGGAGGATTGGATGATATATTCTGTGACATTGGGGATATGATGGGTGTGGTATGATTATGTATCATGGCTATGAGAATTGTTGTGTTGTAATGTGTTTCTGGTTGTGTTTGTGGGTTGGGGGTTCTTATTGTTAATATGGTGAACATGGTGGGTAATTTTTAAGAAGTAGAGTAGTTTATGTGTGGGTATTATCTGAGTGTAATTTCCTTGACATCGTGAAAAAACAATTTCACCTGTATATAGAGGTCTTGGTATGATGATTTATTATTATGATTTATGTTAAATCAACAGCTCTCTTTATCTCCTAGATTAGCATAAATTTTTCCCTTGTTAGTTTTCATTTCTCACAGTTCCCCATGTATGGATGGAATGAATAAGTAATTATTTAATATTTTTTAATGGAATGGTTTTGTTTGATTAATGTAATGGAATTGGTTAAATGAATTAGATGGAAATATGAAATAATATTTATGTATTTTTGTGTGGTGTTATGCATATAAAGGTACCTTCCAAGGTGATGGTCTTGTGAGATTGTAGGTTTTCTGAGAACCCAATGGAATGTATTTATTCTGTGGTATTATTTCTGTATAATGTTTCTCCATTTTATTTACATACCCAATCCACCCATGTTGATAAAAATATTCCAAACACATGCATCATCATGTGGTGTTTTTACAGAACATCCAGGTGGCTAGGTACACATTATTATCTCTTATATCATCCAAAAATGGATTGTATGGAATTTTCATTATTTTATAAGGGTATTTTATTACATTATATGTTGGTTTTGATATCCCATGTGTTTTTGGGAGAGGTGGTTCATTTAAATGTGTCATCTGGATGAGTTGTGATGTTCTTTTTCATGTGTCTATGGAATGAGATGTGATGTGATGGGTTGTGAGTCCCATATATGTGTAGGAGAGATCTGTTGTGGGGACAATTTGTGTGAATGAGGGATTTTTTGTGAGGACCAATTGTGCAATATCAGGATGTAATGTGGTATATGTAAGGGATAGAGTCTCATTAACCATGACGCTGTGTGGGAGTGTCATACCATTGTGAATGTGATGTGTGGTACCATATAATATATATGGTTTGTTATATATTATATTACATGATAATATTTAATTGGTTAGTATTCCTTTTTGAGGTTTTGATTGGTTATTATACCTTATTATATGTTATTTGGTTCATTTTTTTCCTCACATGGGAATTGGTAAGCTTATTTCACATGTGTACGATATACATTGGTTTTCCTACTGAGTATACATGAATGCTCACCATAACTAATATTCTATTTATTACACATCAATTTATTATTTATTTTATTAAATAAGATTAAATTAATCCAATATTATCCCTACGTCTAGTGTTTTTTTGGGAAATTTGTTACATTACATATAGTAATAAAACATAAAGAGAAACACATTTATTGATATGTTCATTAAGTTGACAAAAATGCTCCTTCAAACATAAAACAACATGGGAAAACCCAATCAAAGACAAATTAATGTGTTGTGCTATAAATCCTTGTAAGGGAATAAACATGTTATAAAATGTTTTAGAAAATAATTTTCAGACAAGTGGCATATCAATGGCACATAAAAAAACATGTATATGTAAGGAATGATATATCATGATAATCATAAGAAGAGAAATGTAAAATAAACCTAAATAACTAAATAATAATTATAATTCATGGATAAATCTGCCAATAAATAATGGTGGAAAATATTCCATTATTGGAATCATTTACACCATCGTATCAACATGATGTATCAAGTTAATAATGATTTCCCAATGCATTGGAGCACTATTGGGGCACACCTTCACTATAATTTCATTATAATGCTTACATTTTCCAGATGGATCATATCACATGGATTAATTCAACATCATAATTTGATAGTAGCAGTTACATTGATACACATTCCCCAACATAATAATTTTTTTTATAAGGTGTTGCATAATAAATAATATTGAAGAAAAAGAAGAATGGAAGGATCCCTTAAAAAATTTAGTTATCGTAATCAGTGTACATAATGGATACTCAAATAGTTAAATGAGAGTGAAAGTGTATATAATCATTTATAAAAAAAATTATAATACGTTGTACATTTAATGACATAACCCAAGATAATAAAATTGAAATTAATAAACATAACCATAAAAGAATATCATTATTATAGTGGATTGGGGAGGATCCCATACCAAAATTTGAAATACTAACGACTTATACAATGGTAAAAATATTATTCGATAAATGGTATTCCATTCAAATAAAAAAAATTATAGTATTATTTTTTCAATAAATTATTTGTAATATATCAAATTGATTTAAAACAATAATTTCAAACTCAATTCTTGAATTGAAAGGTGGAAAAGAAGCTGAGGATCCCATACCTGAGTATGTGATTTTACAGGCTTGAGAAGGGTTTTTTAAAAATGGTGGAACCATTGGTGGACTCTAGGTAGTAGAGGGATGTGTGTGCTTTCTCCCCATGGCTTTTTAGTGAAGATAAATGAGATCATGGGTGTGTTTATTTAGGAAAATATCGGAATTTATTTATATTTTTTTCTGCAAAATACATAATAAAATATTCCTACCCACAATTAATCCATTATATTGAACATTTTGTTTACAAAATTTATGTGGATCAAATTATTTTATATGGCCATGGGCCGAAGAAAATAAAATAATGGTCTTTTCTATGTAGAGGTGAGTCACGCTCTAAATTAAGTAAATTTAAAATCAACTAATATAATAAATGTATTGGATGATTCATTAAGGAATTATAAAATAAATCAATATAAAATTAAATTAAATTATTTTCGGAGGAAAATAATATTTTCATAAGAATTCCTTTTATCATATTTATTATATCACTATTTTTCCATTAGGATGACATAAAACACACAATGTATTTTCATGTTATTTAATTATTTTTAAAAAAATAACTATATTTGAAAAATAAAAAACATTCACCATTAGAAAATTTTTACAACCTAATCCCAAAATATTTATGATTTTTTAATAAATTATTTATATATATGTTTCTTTTCACATTCCAAATGAATGATGAAATTTATTGCAAATAACAGATTATTGATAGTAACTGTTTTTTTGATCCTTAAAAAAATTAAATTTGACTTCATTAAAAATATATATTAATTTCTATTGAACAATTATTATTTACTGATATTATTTTATTAAAATATTATCTATTTCATAATTTGTATAAATAATTAATTAAATAATAATATTTAATAAAAATATAATTTGTGATTAATTGAATCAAAAATAAAAATAATGTATAGTGTAAAAACAATTGGATAAAAATATATTCATTATTCTATAAAAAATAATAAATGAAGTCATATTTATTTGAATTTTTAAAATCTTCCATTAATAACATGTCAAATTCCATTAGAGTAAGGTGTTTGATAGTGTTGCTTTCATGGGCCCATTTAGTTTTCATAGAGTGGGTCATGTTATCGATGGGATTTAACATCTATCATAAATGGTATCACTCATGATTAATTTGTTATATTTCCTCGTGGTATTTTTATATAGAAAATCATAGATATTTTATCTCATTAAAATTATATGATAAATGGGATTAATTTGGTACGATCCTACTGGTGATTCCACCACTTCTTTTTTTTGTGGGAAATGTATTTTCTAAGTCTGTAAATGTATAATACTCATGTTATCAGTATTATATGGCTATATTCTCTATATTAAAGATACATAATTTCCAATTATATCAATTTGTATATAATAAAATAAAATTATTTAATTTTTTTATATTTAAGATTGTAATAGAGGTTTATTCAACATAGTTATGGTTTCCACAATCTTCCCCCCATAAGAAATTTTTCAAAAGAAAAACCCATTTCCATAGTAAAATATTTGTGGCTAACATTTATTCATCACCATTTATATTTCACTAGTCTCAACTTTAGTATTTTTGTTTTAAAATAATATTTTTGATGATGATTGTTTTCTTATTTTATTAGAATTTGTTTCTCTACGATGTATATTCTTCACTTATTTCTCCTCGTTGGAATGGTTATTATACAAAGACACTACCTTTGGATGATTACATTTTATGTGACTTGTATTTAATTTCTTATTAGGTATCATGGAATACATCATGTACTTATGAATGGTTTGGTGGTAGTGCTTTTTGAATGGTCAGAAATCTGATATGATAACAGATATCTGAAGGGATGATGTACCTTTGATTTAGGTTTACCTATGTCAAAAATATCATCACTATATTCCATGGAATTAGGTATAGGAACACCATTTCTCCATCATTAAACACTTGGTCATGATGATTATCTTCAACATATCTTTTTTGTCGACATTGAGAATCATTTTTGTGTTTTTGAATTTGTAGTACTATCTACACCATTTTTAACACCATTTAATTGCATAAGTGTTTTTGTTCCCCATAATCTAACCAACTTGCGGATGTTTTACATCTATTAAAAATGGATTCATATATATAAATTAGGATTAGTGGAAAATGTGGTTTTAAGAGTACTTGACCAGAAAAATAAGTTGGTCCCATACTACCAGGATGTCAATTTACAATGCTCTTAAATTATCATCATGTTTTTGTATAGTCTATTTATATTTGTAACTATTTTTTGGTTGATAAGCTGCAATAATGTTATTATAAATATTTTTAGCACATTGGATGCATTTCCAAAACATATAGGTCAATCTTGGATCTCGATCATAGACAATAGATTGTTGTACTATCTGTAACCTTACCACTACTCTAATTTATATCTATGCCAGTTGATCTAGTGAGAAATCATCCTGAATTAAAATGAAGTGTGTATACCTTGTAATATGGTCCATGATAATAATTATAGCATTGTTTCATTTGGATTCTCTTGATGTCTGATGCCATTTCCATGGTGATGTCTTGCATTTCAATGTTTGTATGGTTGAGGGTTTCATCATCCTGTTATCCTTATTACATTTGTCCTTAACATTTTAACATATCATTAAAATTTATGTTTAATTTTTGATCTCCTTATTCATGTTATGCCATAAGTAGATCACTCAATGATTTTAATACATCATTATATTTCTTGGGAGAATTGAGATAATAAAATAATGTGCATCATATATTAGTTCCCTCTTTAACAAAGGATTTTATGAAACACATAGTCATGACCCAAATTTTAAAACTCATTCTTAATTAACATTGAACTACATGGATTTATATATTCTTATAGTTTTAACATCCTTATGAATTCCAACATCCTTAGATTAAGCATTATTTTACCTTTCTAGATAATATGGTGGTGAAGTAATATTTAATGCATTGATTATGATACAACATTTATTATTACCATATCAATAACAGTAAAATAAAATATGATTATATACTTCCAAATTTTTATTGACGATGAAATTGTTGTATCCACTATATTGAGATAATTCAAAACTAATTTTCATTCCTAGAACTGTAGTTTATTCCCTAGTCATATTTCACGATGATCTAAAACAATCATTTTTGGAACATATTCAACCCTTTCTATATGAATTGTTATTTAAGTCCTTTTGATTCATATATATTTAAGTATTATCACCAACAAGATAATTCGTCAATATTATTAAATTATGATCTCCACTACCAAATTCCATATCATGTGTCAGATTATTTTTCACATGAATTTTTAGCTCCCTTGAAGCCTATGTTTTGAATGTTTTATTTTAGTTCCACAAAAATCCAAATCCTGTAATTGAATCATCATTGAAATTTTCAAAATGTTCCCCATAGGTTCATTGTTGGAGAATAGGGGCAATGATCAGCCTCATTTTCAAATACCTGAATCATTCATCCCATTAAATATTCCTAAAATAATTGACTCCCTTATATGTTATATTTGTAAGAGGGTATGAAAATCCTAATAATTTTCTCATTATTCTCCGATAATATCTAGATAACACAATGAAACATTAAATATTTGTAAAAATTGTTGTCCACATCTATCCTTCAATTTTTTTATCTTATAATGGTCCATATATATCCAATAATTTGTGATTATATTCCCAAAATTTAGGACTCAATTAAAGTCAAACTCAAACATGCTAAAATTTTCATAGATATTATCAGTTAAAAATGGCCTTATGATAGTTCTTAGTTTATCCAAATTCCCTTCATAGGTTTTGAATTATATTAGTATTTATTTTACACAATCTACCACAATTATCTTTAGGTAATATATAATGACATTTTTCATCATGTATATGAATAATTTTGGTGGATAACTGTGTCTGAAATGCATCACTATGAACTCAAACTACTCATAACTCGGTCTGAAATGCATCATGTATATGAATAATGTTGGTGGATAACTTTTACATAATCTACCACAATTATCTTTTATTGGCATGCATTTTATATCCCACAATATCTTCTACATCTTAATCATATCCATTTTCCACATTGAAAATTTATGAGGTCCTTATTTCCACACCATTTACAAGTGGGATGCTTACATTTTTATGTACCATCAAATTAATCCAACAGAACACTATAGATAAACTCAACACTATACTTATTATACCCATGAGAGTTTTTATATTCATCCATCTCCAATTTGAAATTTATGGTACATTTTACAATTTACTCGTAGTAATCATGGTCATAGATATAAAATGATTTTCATAGACTATGTTTTATCTCACTAAAGAAGTGACCAAACTTGAATTATAGGGTAAAAGATAAAATAGAGGCTTATTATGATTTTCTTTGAATATTACCTCATACAGTACAACTATTTTTTCATATTTGTTTTTCTTGAGTTCATGAAAATCACATTCCTTTTTATGTTTTAGGGTGTGTGAAAAATATTTATCAAAAAATATTTTCCAAAATTTCATCCAATCCATTTCATTAATATATTCCTCTAGATACATATTAATGATCAATTTCCACCAATGGTCATATTCACCCTTGATATGATAATAAAATATGAACCTTCCCTTTTCCAAAACAATGAAAAATTGAGATGATATTTTCAACGTAGTAGATCCATTTTTCTATATGAAGGTCTCAGGTGATTAATTGAAATATGGATTCCTTTTTTCATGAATATAATGATTGTGTCCTGTTAAATCATTGAGTGGTTGGGGATTTACTATAAATTAATATTTTAATTGATTACATATGTTAACACAATGAGTATCTTTCCTTTGTTTCTGAATCGCACTCCAAGTAGTTTGTGAATCTCATCGGGGAATGCATCACTCATCCCATTCCATCAGTGGTTATCATGATTACTCATATTTACAACAATTTCTTGAATAAAGAAGAAAATTAGGGATGATTATCATTTACAAATAAATACATAATGGGGAATCATCTTACTATTGAGGGAAAACATATAAAATTTTTATATCATTATAAATAATGAATTTCATGGCTACAACCAATGTTATTCATGAGTTATTTCTAAACAATATATATTGATGGTCATTTTTTACCTTAATTATTTTTTGTATTGAGATTATGAATTTACCAAAATAATAATTCTAAGTATTTTCAAACCAGGTGCATTGTAAGGAAATTATTTGTATAATAGATTTCCCCGAGTAAGGGATTAATCGTCTACTTAGGGTGGTAATTCATAGGTAAAACTGTTCCAGAATAATGTCCACTTATAGAATATATATAGGGATGTGTTATCTTGATAATACACTTACAATTTAAATTAAATTCTTTTTGGAGGTCTCATATAAATATTCTTATCTAGAATTCCTTCTATATATTTCACTTATCCTAAAGATTTCAAATGAGTATTATAATCATAATCCCAAAAAATAACTAACCATATCAAATGATATCATCTATGAAAAAAATGTTTATTATTATACATTAATAAATTTTTTATTAAATAAAGTAATTAATAATAAAACATATAATGTTTAGGGGACTAGAGTGATTCAAAAATTACGTAAATTATATAACACCATAAAAAATGAAATGAAATGTGTATGTTGCTATATTCTTTAAAATGAAAAAAGTACCTTCATCCATAACACTGAATAAGATAACCTAAGAAAAATTATAACAATGGTTTGGTATATATATCTATATAAGGGAATAAATAATGCATAAAAATAAGAGCATAATACATATTAAAAAATTGGCATATTAATAGATCATAACATGAAGATAAATAATAATACATGATATAACATGATAACCATGACATCTAAAATGTGGATAAACATTAACACAACGTCATAAACATATGTCAATGACATATAATACATGAATGAATGGTGGAAATGTCCCATAATGTTATCAAGTAAAACACATACCCAAAATAAATTATCATGATACTAAACATCACCCAATGAATTGGAGCACTATCTAGGAACTCCCATCATAATTATTTAGTTATAATTATTATGTGTGACACATGGATCATATAATATGGATATATTCAACATCATAATTCTTTACAAAATAAATATAGGTATGTCTCCAATAAATATTAATATGTTGAAAAAGATGAATAACCGAGAAAAAAGGGTTATGGTATTCTATACAAAATTATTTTGGCATAGAAAAAATGGGTGGCCATTTCATAGGCATTAAAACGTCATATTGAAATTCATAAAACCAATTAATGAAAGGGAAATTAATATAAGATAATTTTTTTAGAATAAGGTTAATAGAAATACAAGTCCCAAAATATGGAATTCGAAATTAAATGACTATCAAGATAATGAATCTGGAAAAAAGAGGAGAAATGAAAGAGCCCTTAATTTTTTTTTGACATGGTGACATGTGTTCATAGAGGTTAATAAGAGGATTATATGGGAGTAAAATTACATATAGTAATTTAAAAATAAGAACTAATTTATGGTGGATATTTAATAGCACATTCTAACAAAATAAAATTGGAATTAAAATATATAGCATTAAAATGATTGGTTGGTAAATTGGAGAGTGGATGATCCCTCAGTAAAATTCAAAATTGTAATGACTTATGTAAGTGTCAAAATGAGTGTGGATATATTTTATATCATTAACATAACATCAATTATATTGTATTATAATTTCACTAATTTAATGATTATATAACCAATTGAACAAACAAATTTTTAACATAAAAAAGGATCATAAATTGAAAGTTGGATAAGATGGTGATGACCCATTACATTAAGGTGTGACTCAAAGTACTTGGAGGGGATTCGTTAAAGCCTCGAGGAACCATGGGAGGTCTATAAGGATAACATGAATGTATTTTATAGTGATACAAGTTGTTCAAGTGAAGTAAAATTGGATTTTCTGTGGGTTTATATAGTTAAAGATGGTGATTTCATTATTATTATTTTTTAGAAACTTCATAATGAAATATTCAAAATTACTATCCATCCCATCATTTTTCATATGGATTATACCAATGATGAATGAATTACATTTTCTTATAAGGACATGGTAAAAATATAATAATATAATTCCCTTCAATATGTAGATGTTAGTCACACATTCAATGAAATGATTTTAAATTCCTATAATGAATTATAATTCATGGAGAAATTATATATGATTAGTAAAATAAACTAATAAACATAAAATTAAATAATGTTTTAGGGAAAATAGTCATTTTTCAATGAATTACTGTTATTGTATTTATTACTTCATTATTGGGAACTTATGATTTAATAAACACATTGTATATTCATAATGTAGTTAATTTTTCCGCAAAATTTTGAATATCATAGAAAAATAAAATTAAAAATTCCCCATTAGATATATTTTCCATATTGATTAAAAAAATTAATATTTATTTTAATGAAATAATTTTACTAATATTTGCTTTTATTACTTTAAAATAAAAAATCATTATTTATTGTGAATAACGAGTTTTAAAAGAAAAATTATTTTTAGCAGATATAAAAATTACATCTGAGTCCATAAAAATTATATAATATTTTATATTCAATATAACTTATTTAATGATAAAATTTTAATAATATAATATTTATATCCAAAATCCAATAACTATGAAATTGTATTTGAATAGTAGTCAAATATAATTTTATCTCTTAATTGAATCAAAAATAAAAATCATTTATAAAATATCAATAACATGATTCATATATATTTATTATTATGTAATAAATATTGTAAATATTCTTACTTGTAGAGTAAAATATCATATCCCTTTAATAAACTATCATATTCATTAAAATTATGGTGTGCGATGGTTGGGATTTCATGGGGTCATTTGGGGAACATGATTTGGGTCGGGGTATCAATGATCATGATGTTCTATGGTAAATAGATTAACTCATGATTATGTATAGTGGATATCATATTGGGATTGGTCTAGGGAAATTCCTAGAAACTACATATATGTTTGATGCTCTAATAAATGGACTTTATAGGGCACAATCATATTGGTTGAGGCAGTAAATTCATTTTATTATTAAATCATTTGTTAAAACCCAATATTTATAGTAGACACTTTATCATTGTTCAATAGGCATTTTATAAATAGAAAATATATTTAATGGAAATTTAAATTCAATCGGACATAATTAAACAAAATATGTTTATTTTTCTGTTGTTTAGTTAAATAAAGAAGGGGAATTATATTCATAAATGATTTGGTCATTACACTCAACATATTTTTAAAAAATAGTTTTTAGGATTCCATGATTATTTCATGGACTATGTTAGACCTTAATATCTCATATATTTGATAGATATTGAGTCTCTTTTTTTTCTTTAATTATGTGTAATTATTTCTAGAATTCAATTATACTGTAATAGTTCTATTTTACACATGAATTGTAGGATGGTTTTTTTCTCTAATATGTTTTGTTCATGATGTTTTTTATGATTCATTACATAACACATTATTGATTATTATAATCGTTAATGCCTCTAATATTGTGATATTTGTATACCTGTGGTAGAATCAACTTCCAGGGTCCTAGTGGAGGTAGAACTCATGGGTTTTAATCTCCCATTCATAAATTCCATCCATGGAAGGATATCAATGGTGGGATGGGTCTATAAAAAAGTGTTATTAGTGTTTATGGTTTCAATATATGATGTATTTTGATGTCTGAAAATGGAACATTTTCATGGTGTTGTGTGGAATGTGTTCCAGTACAAC
Source organism: Viscum album (assembly GCA_963277665.1). Taxonomy (NCBI): domain Eukaryota; kingdom Viridiplantae; phylum Streptophyta; class Magnoliopsida; order Santalales; family Viscaceae; genus Viscum; species Viscum album. Next base: position 1,316,617,058 of record OY728152.1, on the reverse strand, counting down.
TTCGTGAGTTTCACAAGCTAGAGAGACTTGGTATGAGGTGATGTTTTAGGACCCTCCACCCCGATGGTTTAGTGAATAGAATCTAACCCAATTGAATTCCTATGTGAGATATACATACCTTCATGGTAGAGGACATGGAATTGTGCCTGTATCATAATGAATTCAGTTCTTATTGAACTATGTTGATTTGGGATGGTTAATATGGGGAAAATAATTATTATTAATTGAGATCAATATTAATAAAAATTTCATTCTACTCATGCCTAGAAAATCTGTGTATTGCATTCATATAAGGCTCTATGTCCTCTTCTATGTGTGTCTCAATAATTTGAGTTTTAGATTAATAGTTTTCTTGATATCTGAATTTTTTATCCACAGGAGGAGCATTATTTGTGGAAGAATATGTTGTGATACTTACAAATGAAGGGTTTTTTGGATGTATGATGGGATGTGTTTCATATTTGGAAATAGATATTTCACTACAGGATCTCAAGAATTTTTTTAGTATGATCTGGTTCCTGACCGGGTTCTGGGACCCTATGGACGTCAGTCATATTTTGGATGTCATGCATTTGTGGTGGAAAATATATCAAGAAGACAAGAAGGAGTTATACATTTTGTGGTATAGATTCTAGAAGGGGTATCGTGCTAAGTTAATTTCTTCCAACGTGATGCCTAAGAAGATTCAATAGATAATTCCCCTTCTATGGGGAAGTATTTCAACATGGGGGAGGGGGACCATGTTCATGAATAATTTTTGTTTTCCCCATAAATTTTTCTAGATGAGGATTCTCATGTCATATGTATTTATGTTTTTCTTCTTTTTTTTCATTTATCTTGTTACTCTTTTACGTTGGAAACATCTATGGACGTCTATAAGAAGGGATTTTTGATCCATCAGATGAAATATCTATGAGGTATATTATGAAAGTAGATCTAGATGAGTGTTTATGATGTAGAGTTTTTTCATTCATATTTAATGCGCTATGACATTTGAGGATTAAACAAGCATGTAGTGAACCACATCATATTTCATTTTAGAATTATGGTAATTACAGTTTCCATACAATTCCTGTGAGATGTTCATCAGTTTGTTTCTTTGTAGGGTTCATAGACATTTCTAGATTAATGCATAATATTTCTCCAATCATAGTTTGAGGGATGTGGATATTTTTAGTTCTGGTCTTAATAAAAGCTTCCATTTAGACATTATAAACCATAGGGCAGTATTCTTTTTCTATTCCTATGGTTGATGGTGGATGTAGGAGAAGGTCTAATGATTTTAATCATGTTAATGAAATGTGCTATTATCATGTCAGTGGAGGTGATAATTATCATTGAGTTAAGGGATTTGGGTGTTGTTAATTTCATTTAGTGGAAAAATCATTTCAACTGGGTCTAGATATTGTCATAGGTATGATCATATTATTTTATACCATATTTTTATCATGATTGATTATGGATACTTTTGACTCCCTTGTGGAACACTCTCTTTTCTATTAATTGAGACAAGATGTAGTGATTCATAGCATGCCCTTGGTGTTGAGTTTTAAAGTTGTATCCCATGCCAACATATTTTTTGTGTATTGGGGGTGTCTACTGATATTGGGACCACAACAGTCATTTGGGGAGAAACTTTTCTACAAATTAATCCATATATTTTGATCCTCCAAATTGAAGGGTTATATTTTTTACATGATGTTATCAACATCATATGGGTGAGAGTTAAGTTTTTGTGTGTGGATGACCAATGGGAAGGTTTCATTGATTAGTGGATTTTTTAGTATGGAATTCATAATGTCGAGCATCATAATTAATTTTTTGATGAGTTTTTAGTGGAATAACTAGACGAAAAAATTGTGGTGGATTTGAGTGTCATTGGGGATATTGTGTATGTTTTCCCTATTGAGGTTGTCATTTTACACCCTCTATGTCATGTTGAGATCTTGATATAAATTTATCTTGTTTCCTCTCTTATTTATTTGGATACATATCAGATGGAACCTGATTTGTTTGGGGAATTTTTGATTTATATTGATGATTTCCTTCATAAGTTTTTTGTCTTTCTCAATGTGTCGGCATGTGGTTCACCAGTGTTGATCATCAATAAAGAATACGATAGTATGAGGTTTTGTATAGACTACCAGAGGTAGAATGAATTTAATGGAAAAACTATTAACCCATTATAAGGATATATTATATTTTTGAACATCCTATAGTTTGGAGGAAGTTTTCGATTATTAATATTCAGTATGGATATCACTAGTTGATGTTGAAGGAGGGTGATATAACAAAACCAATTGTTTGTTTTAGGTATGGTAAAATTGATTTTTTAGACATTTCAATCAATTCTTCAAATACCCCCGTCCACGATCATGGGGATTTTGAACAATGTGTCTCATGAGTACCTAGATCGGCTAGGTTTCCAACACATTGATGATATATATATATACTCGAAATCACAAGAGGTTCGTGCAAAAAATCATAGAACTACCTTTCATGTTCATTAATGTCACCAGTTATATGGAATGTTTACCATGAGTGATTGGTGCTTTTACTAGGTTTTTTGGTATCTCACTAGGGTGTTGAACCAGAATTATAAATGGTTTTATTATTTCATTCTAGGGAAAAACCCATAAACATTGCATAATTATGAAATTTCCCTAAAATCACATTATATTACAAGAGTTTAGTACTAGATTTATTTTGATATTTAACCCCGTGACAACATTGATAAGGAAGGTCCATTTTTTAATGGACTGACTAGTTCCATACATCCATCAATTAACTAATGTGTATTTTAAATAGTTCCCTTGTGATCTGGTTTCCTAAGAAAGGGGAAATGTTCAAGGTTTTTGGTTTAAAATATCATCTAGGATTGGGATATATATTTATGTTTCATAAAGTATAAATGTATTATGGGTTGAGTATGATACTCCCTCATGAGATAAACTATACCACAATTGATCTGTTACTGTCAAAAGATAGGATTTTATCGATGTAGTTGAGGAATTACAACATTTTTTATGGATTTTTGGTCCTTACAGATCATAAAATCATAATATATATCATATAATTTTTTTATATAAACATGTATCAGCATAAGTGGACAAAGTATATTCAGTAATATAATTTTTAATTGTCATATTCCATATGAATGGGGAATTTTTTGGAAAATCCATTATGTAGAAGGTCATATAAATATGTTGTTCGATAATCTGTTGATCCTTAGAGGTAGATAGTGGAGTTAGTATTGTTACAAATAGATTAATGGGTTGATGGTGGAAAATTATTTATTTTTAACATGAGAATGAAATATTATCTAATGTATAATGTTGAGGAGTAACCAAGGATTGACTCAAAGGAATAGGTGATGCATGATCGAGTGGTACATGATGGTGTGGGTATAGTGGGATGGTAGGATAATGGCATAACTAGATGTGGTTTCAGGGATATTTTTTGTTGTAATGGTGATACATTTTGGGATCTATTTTGAGAATCACAGATGAAATTTGGTGGTATACCAATGATTTTACAAGATGTGTTTTGTATTAAGGATGCACTTTTAGTGGTTCGGGAAGCAAAGAGATATAACATAATTTGTGGAGAAGTGTGTCATTTTACATAAGATAAGGATGAGAATTGTGTTCCTGGTGGTCTGTTGCACCATTTTTATTATCCAGATTTAATATTGGTTGACAACTAGATGGATTTATTCATAGAATTACACAGAACTTAGGTATTTTGACATTCTATTTGTGTGATCGAGGATCAGTTACTGAATTCATCTCACATCTTAGTAATTAATTAGTCAAGCATTGTTGATGCATTGTATAATTGGGACGCTGATGAAGTAGAGTGGTTTTAAGGAGTTTAATGGTACATTTTGTTGTTTCTGGATGCCTGGATTACATCACGACGCTATAAGGGATTGATAAATTCATTTATCACATTATTATGCCCAAACACAGATTTACACCATCAAAATGATGGGAAGATAGAGGCGATTATCCAGATGTTAGATGATCTATCATGGTCATGAGTCTAGGACTATGGTGTACATTGGTTATGAAACCATACATTATAAAAGAATTCTTATAATACACTGTATAACTCATCCAATATCATAAATTAGTATGATGAATTTTATAGATTACTTTTTCAATGATTTTTGTGTTGCAGAGTGGTTGTGGAGTAATCAGTACATGGGATCGATCTGCAGTAGAGTAGAACAACAAACATTTATCCTGATGGTGAGAAGATGAAAATAGCACTAGTCTTGAAGGATAATTATGCCAATAATTAAAGGAGGCATTGGATTTTATTTGGGGGACCACTACATCATAATGTTCAACCCCCGAGGAGAGATGATGATGATTGGATAAAAAATTAATATTTCTCTGAGGTTATTAGACCCTTCGAGGTGTTAAGGTGAGTTGGTGTTGTGGTGTATCATTTTTGTTTCCACTATGGTTATAGAGGATACAATATGTATTTCATTTTTTTTCATATTCTTCATTATCTTCATTATGTCATTGAATTCATTGTTTAAGGAGAGTTAGATATCGAGGATTGCAGAACATCTATATAGAGGCCTGTAGGGATATATGATCATTGATTGAAGGTGGTGTGTGGATGGAACTTTGCATTTTTTTTGTAATTTTTTTTTCATGTGGGTATGGTGGAGGGTACTTGATACTGAGTGATGCATATGTGTTCCATGTACATGGAGTGGCTTTCAGTTTTTCTATATTCATAATCAGTTTCGGATGTGTTCTTTTGAACAATATCGATTATAAGAAGATATTTTTTCCATTGGATTGTGATTTTTTTGTATAGATATCTGACAATGACCAGATGTATGAAAAGGGGAGGACCTAATATTGAATTCAGATTCATTAACTAAAATGTGATTATAACCATGTAGATGTGTCTGGTACACTGATTGTGGATATAATATTCACATGGATTTCATAATTCGCTATTTTTTGTATTTGGAAAAAAATTTTAGTCGTGGTTGTGCATTGTGTTTTCTATTTTTTTGGTGTTATATGTTAACAAAAAATATGATATGGAATAGTTAGATGATTTCAGAAGAGGTGTTCCTTCTTGTGTTGGATTCCACTCCATCTTTTAAGAAAATAATTTTTTTATTTAACATTGACATGTTTAGAATTTTTAGTGTTTCAAGTATGATGATATCCATGATATGTACCTTTAGGGATTGTTGATTGGACTGTTAACTGAATTATTTTATAGATGGTTTTTACATATCAACATAGGTAATATTTTTAGAGGTACTTATTGTAATGCCACAATCAATCGAAATCAAATACCATAGGAAAAATCTAGGTATTGATGTTCCTAGGAAAGTCATGTTGAATCCTTTCAACCAATTAAAAAATTATCATTTTTCCATGTTTTGCAATGGTGCCACATGGTAATGGGGAATCACTAGAGGTATATCACCCTATCTATGGCTTGTTGGATGTGTCTCCCCGTAGAGATAGCCTTCCCTGGAAATGACAAACTAGTATGGCAGATCTATGGTAGTGTCCCACAATGGAGGTGGATCATTGGCGGTGTCTCACCCTAGAAGTGGCTCATTGGTCGTTTCTCAGCATGGCGGTCTCTTGTCTAGTGGTAACACATCTAGTGGTGGATCAATTGTGGATCCTCCCTTGTGGGGACACATCCAGCGGTGACTCCTCTAGTGGTTTCCCTCTAGAAGATCCTCATGATAATTGTTCCCATTTATTCATGTTTTCCCCATTTTATGTCCCCCAATGACGTAAAATGGGTTTAATGAATAATTTCAAATGATTTGATACTGATTAATATTCTATTTATCATATCCATAATTTCCTAAGGTTATGGAGGCCATTATATATAAATAATCATCGGTATATATTTGATATGCAATTATGTACAAATCAAGAATCTATTGAATTTCGTGACTTCGATCTGATAATTATAGTGTCAATGTATCTATCACATAAATTTCATTATAGTTTTCTCTTTCTATGGGACATTCTGAATCCATCTTCCTATTATATTGATTTTACTATAATATTTACTTTGTCTTTTATTCCATGGTGGGTAACCTACATTATTTGTGACACTATTTTTGGTGCAACTATGATGTGTCGATCGTTCTTCTTCAATAAGATTTCCATTACCTTTATTAATTTATCATCAAATAGAATGGGTATGTATTTATTTTACATTAATGAAGATATATTTTTGGTTTAATCATTATAATACAATTGGATTTAAAATAAATATAAATAGGGATGGGGAGAGTGGCACATGATCATTTTTGTTATTGATACTGTTAATATTGTGATTTTTATAGTGTATATACACACTAAAAATCATGGTTGTTGAGGGTACTTGTTTGTGAATTTGATTATTTTTGAAATATGTGTTGTTCGTTATAAGTTTAATTATTAATGAAATTGGTTAAACACATATACTCGCTTAATAATTAGATAATATTGTCTCATATAGTTTTTTTTGAAAACCCCTAAATCTACAAGTGGAACTAAATAAGGTATTCCGAATTAATTATGAAATTTTTTTCCCTTAGCATGTTTGGTGATGTGATGTGTGGGATTGTTAAATTTTGTTTTTGTTTGATAATTGGATGTCTTGTGTTCATATATCAGGGATGTGATGGGTGTGGTATGGTTATGCTAGTGGGCTATAGAACTAGTTTTGTTGTAATATATATCTGTGTGTGGTTGTGAGTCGACGGATGGTACTCTTTATATAATGAATTCGGCTAATGAGTCTGAATACAGAAAATAGTGTTTTTGTGAATAATTTCAAAGATAATTTTCATTGATAACATGTATAATGCTTCAACCCACAACTACAGTTAAAATTTATCAGGTTATGGAACATGCCTAATAGTTTCATTTGTAATAGTGGAATAATTAAATAATTGCTTAGTAATGTTTGTAATGTCTTGGGTAGGTTTGATTAATTAAATGTAATTGGTCATAAGGAATAATTTCAAAATGTAAAATAATATTTGTGGATTCTTTTATACTTATGTTCATTTAATGGTATCAAAAAAATGTTATGGTGTTGTGATTTGTTGGATTGTATGAGAAACCATATGATGGGGTTATGAATTTGGATTTTTTATATATTATTTTATATACATTTAATTTCTATACACAACCCATCAATGTTGAGCACAATGTATCAAAGTCCCATATGATTACATGGTGGTGTTTATTCACCCATATTGTGTACAGTAATAATGACTGGGTACCCAAAATTTTCCAATATCACTTAACAGTGAGGAATTTATTGAATAAGCTATGATTGATAATGTGGTGGGTTTCTCCCATGTGTCATTATGATGAGTTCTGATATGCTTTCCCATTATTATTTAAGATGAGATGTGATGTTTTGTGTTTTATGTCCGCGTTATGGGCAGGTTGTATGTGTCGTGAGTCCTAGATGTGTTAAAGTGGTATATTTTGAGAGTACCAAGTGTATGTTGGAATTTTGTGATATGGTGTACAAAATGGATGGGATGGAATGCTTGAACGACATTGATCAAAGTGACATACATGTGGGAAAGTGGTAATGGTAACCCTATCATATATCTATTTGGTATTATATTATATTAATTTAATTTTGATACATGGTTTTAGTTTCTTTGTGATGTTGGGATTAGTTAGGATGAATTATTATGTGATTTTTGGTTCTCATGTTTTCTAAAAGGTGTATTAGTAGGATTCATTCATATGATCAATATCGACTTATATTTTCTTACTAAGAAATGATTTATTCTCACCCTATGTATATGAAAATTATTTTTTGTTTTTATGACGATTTAGTGGGAAGTTATAGGACATACAAGTTCATAACCATGACATTTTTTGCATAATTGGTTAAGATTAATTTTTCTATAATTACCTTGGGGAAATTATTGTATTGTAATAGTTATATTTTAGACATGCATAAATGCATGGTTTTTTGATTTACTTTTTAATTTTTTCAATTTTTATTGTAGATGATTAATTATACCACTAGATCATACTTCTTATGAAAGATAATTCCTCATATATTGTGGGAGAAGAAGACCCTTTGTTCTATTCACCAAACCAAGACCTACAAGAGGAGTTACATGAGGGTCATTATATTCCTTACTTCTTATCCAGAATAGGAAGGTTATAGTTGGAGGGAGTGTTCAATATAGTGTTGGATGGGTTTTTATGATAAAAATTATATTAATATATAATTATAAACTAAGATGAGGCTCTCTATAATATCTGAGGGAAGTGGTAGTTTTTTAATTTCATAATATTTTTTATTTAATCAAATTATGTTTCATTGAAAAATGGATCCTAAATGATTTAATATACATATAGTATTTTAATGGGTATTATCAAAATAATTGTGTTAATATTTTACCATCTTATATTAAAATATTTCCCATATAAATTTTTTACACATGTGGTTTTTTTAAATTACCATGATAGTTTTTTTTACAAATTTAGTTTTCAATATAGTTGGAATAAAACAAAAATATTCCAAAAAATGGTCCCTTGTGGAAATAATAAATTATATCTATAGGGATTTTATTGAGATAGTATTTGTGTTAATATTATATGATTCACAAAAATATTACTAATTATATATTTTGGTTCTTGTCCTTTTTGAATGTAATCAATCATTTTCTTTTGAAAATATAATCAAAAATTTAAATGATATATAATAATATAAAAAATCAATAACAATATATATTAAAATTGAATGTCATCACAACATAACAAATCATTCCATTTATATTTCTTTTAATCATTATAAAATCATTTATTTTAATTTTCTATTAATTTAAAATGTACTTTATTGTAATTTCATAAGAATTTATTGTAATTATTTCATTTCTAATAATTATAATTCCACTAAGACGAATAAAAATTTATTTATCCTTCAAATTTATATAAATGACTAACTATAATAATATTTATCATTGTCCAGATATATTAATATTATTAAAATAAATAAATTGAGAAATTTTTATTTGTCTTTTATTTAAATATTATAATGTCAAAATCAAATAAATATTCCACTAATTGGACATATATTCAAGAGTTAGATTTTAAGGGACATTATAAAATCTTATATTTCCTTATGTAAAGTATTACTGTTATTTTTTAGTCTATATAATATTATTTTTTACTTTAATTAACCTATTTACCATAGTCATGGTAAAAAATATATATTATCATTACAACCCATAACAAATAAATTTTAAGATGAAATTATAAAATTATATTAATTTTTATTCTTAAAAAACATTAATCTCTAATATTGTGTTCATTTAAATGGTCTTTATTGTTCATTTTTAAAAATTATCCTATAAAAAATACGAAAATTTATATTTGAATAAAAATATATATTTCATGTCAATTTTTTATCATGAAAAATTAATATTAAATAAATTTATCAATAACTGTCTAACTATGTTAATAATTACATTAAATTAAATTTATACAGATATATATAAAAGTATAAATTTTATTTCACTAATGGCCTCACCTAAATTATACCTTTTGTAGAACCATTTACGTGTTATCAATAATGGCCCCACCTAAAAAAGATGTGTTTCATCACCCTTCTCAACAAAGAAGAATTGTGAACCCCACATTGATGTGATGGGTTATGAAAAAATCATTACCTATATGTCATAAATATTCCTATTGAGTTAATGAAACTATGTATGTTCTATCCTATATGAAGTATTTGACACAAAAATCCATTGATATATAAATATCAATAGTGATCTCAATCTATATTATAGGTGGTAAACAACAGAACTCCTTTGGGAATAAATCACTAAAACAATTTACAACTGGAAGGAATTATAGTAATTTAATCCCCTACTCACTCTTAAAATGAATGTACATCTATGATATATCCCACCTATCCTAGCATTATTCAGTCTGTCTCATCTCGTGTGGAGGTCCAATTCTCCATTATGGACAAACAATAATCCTTTATATAATGTGAATGACACCCTATGATGAATATAATTGACATGTGATTGATAGGGCACAATCCATTCCATTGTAAAAATAACATCAAATACATTCATCATGATGATGAAGAAACTCATTTGAAAACAATAAACTGCTATCTCAAAAAAATAATTACGTTCACTATTGTATACAATTACCAAAAACTCCTAATAGTGGGGCAGGTTTCATAACACCACTCATGTATTCTTTGACTGGGCCAAAACATCCCATAATAGTATCACATATAATTTTATATTATTGACCTATATTAAATAGTGTAGATAATAGTATAGAGGCTACCCAAATGGAACCTCTAAATATAGGTGGCCCAATATTATTCTCTTCTATCATAGTATTCACATCATAGAAATATAATGAGTTGTGACCTTAAAATTATACCTAAGTAGACTTTGTACATCTAATATATTTACTCTGTAACTCCCAATCCAATCTATGTTGGAAACAAACATGTACTCGACCTGAGCGGCCAATAGATGAAAATAATCAAGCATTTCATGGTGTCATTAACCCTGAACCGAATGGCAGTACATGAATAGATGCCCAGTTAGTTGGAACAAGTGGAAAAGTCAGGCACAAATGATGTAGGTGACCCATCTTTCCATAGAATCACATTCTAATTGGGTACATCATATTATGTTGAATTTATTGTCTTGGTTTTCAACATAGGGGAAAACTAAAAAACCTTCATTGTGATTCCATTGGATTGAAATTCCCCCATATTTAACCAAAATGTATCACTTTTTTCTGATATATAAATTACTTCTCTGACTTCCAGATGAGATTCTATTTATCACATCAACTGATTGCCTCAGGTTATACTCCGTGATAATGGATTGTTTAATTATCTATTAAATAAATTTTAGATAAATGTAATTCATCAATTAGTGGATGTAATATGGAATCCCATCCATGAATCGTATCAAAAAAATTGATCCCATCAATGATCAAGGTCGGTTAGAAATGTTGTAATTTTATGAATCATGCGGAATATCACATCAGTAACATATCAAATTTCTCATGCATCAGTAAATCTAAAACAAAATTCGTTCCTAGAGAATGAGGGGAGAAATCATAGATTATAGATTCCTAGATTTCCGACCAAACCACTCCATATTTTCATCCATCTTATATTAGAACGACCCAACATAGTTTGGATGAGTCCCACAATATGTAGGTAGCGAGCATGACCTATTACTCTAGAGATGTCTCTATATTCTCTAATATTGAAACCATAGACTCTATAAAATACATTGAGGCCTAAGGCTTTCAACCAATGATAAGGTGGGAGGATGCTACTACATGAACTCATGGTCCAGACTTCCATACAAGGGGAAGGATGAGGTTCACGTTAATCTGATTGAATAATGTGAAGAAAACTATAAAAAAACATGGAATCGACAACTAGTATAAGTTCCATAAAAGGTGCTACATATTAATTCTCATTGACACTTTCTTGGCCTATATCACAAGGTCATCTTGGTTAAATAGTTCTATGAATTCAAATAAAATTTTTTATATTATAATTATAACATATAGTCATAGTTATATGAATAGAATGGAAAAAGATTTATCTTAATAACAAATTCCCACCCTCGTACTTCAAATGACATCATGTCTTGTTAAAAAGAATGATTCATAAATTTATCAGAAGTGACATGACCGGCGTCCCACTTCAATGATCGGGTCATGGAAAGGTCTCATATAAGAGATACACTTCATGTAATAAAAAATGGAATTATATATTTAGAAAAAGAAATTTCTATTTTGAGGGAGTTAAATTTTTTTTTATTATAAATATTAAAAAAATCTATATATTTCGAAATAAATTCCAAAAAACTTATTTTTAAATTTTATATGACAATTCATTTTAAAAAAAATACACAACAAAAAATATCTCAAAATATTACTACAAATATTTATCCAATTATATAGTTTAATATTGATAATATTATTATGATACACTTTACATATAAGAAAATGAGATGTACTGGAAAACATTAAAACACCATTTTTCGAAAGAATGTTCTTTGAATGTAGATTAATATTTTATTTGTATTACTACAAGAGATGAAATGGGAAATATTCATGTAAACTCAAAATAGAGTAAGCTTTTAGGAAAATTTAAGGGGTTTATTTAATAAGGATTATATAATTTTGATCATTTTAATAAAAACATTGAAGATATTTACATTATATGATATTTCAATTGAAATCCAAAACAACATTCATATATTTTTCAACAAAATATAACAACCCCAATTATACAAACCTTGTTTTAGTTTCAAATTTTTTATATTTCAATACGATACTAGGGTTCAGAACACCATGGATTGATCTTTTTAGTTATCAGTATTATCTAAATACAATCATCTATCTCATTTTACATTATTAGTAAATTTGACAAATACTAAATGAAATATTTTATTCCATGAAAAAATTCAATGATTCATTCATCATATCCCTGATAAATGAAATAAATATATTGTGATATATAAGTATTAATATAGGTTTCTTATAGAGATATATATGTAAAAAATTATCGATTATAAATTTAGAATGGTAAATAACTGAATGGTCATACAATTTAAAGGGTAAGATTATCATAAAACAAATCCATAAATAATATCAATGAAATAATTTTAAAGATAACTACCTCTTTTTTATAAGTTATGAAAATGAAAAATTATAGAAATAATTACATCATACATCATGATATCTATACCAGAATGTATTATTGTCAGGACTATTGAATTGATGTGTATTTATAGAGAAAAATCAAATAATTGTGGAAGATAAAATGTTTAAAAACATGATGATCCACAATAATAAGGGAGATGTCAATAGAAAGAGAACAAGTATAAAAATACCACCTCATTTCATCATCAAGGTACACAATCTAAATACAAAAATCCAACAAGATAAAAATAACCCTTTGTATATTGGAAAAAGAACGTGCAGAACCACAAAATAGGCCATTCTATTTTATCGGAGCACACAGAAGAAAATATAAAAATTTACTAAGGAAATATTTTAATTCTGAATTAAATACTATAATGTTCTCACAATTTTAGATATAAATGTGGAAAATTTATAGAACAAATCATTCAGTAAATGTTTAATATAATCCATTTTTCTTGATTTTGATATATACATAATCATTACAATATATGAAATCAAAATATCATAACAAGCATAATGTCCATATTCCAAATAATACATTATTTTCACAAATACGATATTCAAAAATCTATTAATACATAATATTCAAAAATATGTGTAAAAATGTCTCGCATGATGATGTCAAATTCGAATCAAAAATTTAAAATTTATTATAATATATATTGATCTAGGATTATGTTTGAGTTTTCATCATCAATACATTTATTGGGAATAAATATTCTAGAGATCTATTACAAAATAATAAACTATGTATCATTTCATTAATGTGAAAAATCCGTAAAAATTAAATTTTCAATACTATTTTTTATAATAAAATTGTCAATTAATATTCAACTAACCAATTTTATGTATTAATATATAAACAATATTTTAAAAAGTAAACAATATGTTTTTATCCTTTCAATATTTTAAAATATAATACCAATAATAGTATTTAATTCTAAAACAATATAAAATAATTTAATGAAATACATCAATTTTAAAATGCACCCCATATTCCAATTACATTGGGATTTCTGGGATTTCCTAACATCCATGACACATTAAAATAAATAATAAAATCACATCAAATTTACATTTTAAATATGAAATGAAAATTAATTCAAAAAAATGAATAAAATTAATTTTCCAATTATATATAAAATCTGAAATAGAACTAGCGAAACTTAAGCAAATATGAAAAAATATAAAAAGACCGAGAAACCATAAATGAGGAATGAATGAGTTATATATCGTGAAATCAATTCAAGAGTCAATATACAATCAATGAAGTATATAACAATCATAAAAATGTTGATCTATGAATTTATGATATGTAATGAATGAGATTTTGAATGAAACTAAAATATATGATTTTCACATCCAAGAGTTGGGGGAAATGAGTAAAAACATTATGGGAATTTATTGAATGGGGTTGGTGGAGAAAAAACCACTTCTACTTATCCTCTTAATCATATAAATTATATTTACACTCATTGGAGTCGTCATGGTGTTAAACATGGGGGTTTATTATTTTAAAAAAATATCATAACAAATTAATACCTCACACATAGTATCATAGATAGGGTCACATGATTATACCATCCATGTTCCCTTACCATGCACCCCTTATGGTCTAACTACACAAGTTACATGATTTCTATTAGGTTGAGTAATTGTATTTAAAAATTTGTTCAACCTATATGAAACCCGCACTATCCATGGATTCATGTTTTTCAATATTGGGGATCATGGTTTGGAAAAAACATTTACCAACTATGAAAAGTATTAAAAATCTCCATAAATCTACAAATTCTACTCAGATAAAACAGAAAATACATCATAATAAAATGAATAAAATTTTTTTATATAATTAAAAAATATGAAACAAATTGTTACAAAATTCATGACATAAGAATTATTTATCCCCACAAATAATTATTATAATTCTATAAATAAAACAAATGAGGTCATTATTCTTTCATAAATCCCTTGTTCACCTATGAATCATTATAATGAGAACTAAGTACTAGTAGAATTTGAACCAAATATTTCATCATCTCTGTTCGTACTGCTATATCATAATCGACTATATTTACAGGATGCTAGGATGTAGATAATGTTGGATCATCTTCATGTTTATCCTAGATTCAAAATGATATCTTTCAAAAATTTAATTTCATAGTTGAGATATATGAAAAAAATAATTATTCAAAATCAATTTTGGTGGAACATAAAATAGTCAGAAAAATTATATACCACATCAATATCAATTAATCTTCCCACATAATGAACATAATTATACACTTCCACAATAGATGTCAGTAGTCGAGATGTGTATAAACACTCAAGGACAACTAGTCACCACTATAAAATAACAATAGTCAATGGTGATGATACAAAAAGGATTTTATGTGCCTCTATAATTACAATTTCAATATTGAACGATCTAATTATTTTTTGTTCACTATTTCTCAAAACAAATCCCATCAAAGAGGATTCTACAATATCTTACGAAAAATATATATATTTGCATTATCTCATATACAATGTCCTCAAAGATATCCATTCAACCAAATTCAATAAAAATATAATTATATTTCTCAATAGAAATCCCAACCAAGAGGATTCTACAATATCTTACGAAAACATAGATATAGAAAATATTATTATATTTAATCTCATGAATCCCAAATGGTCTACCCTAACTCAACCAAATTCAATAAAAATTGCACAATGAAATCACCCATCAGTATACATAGCTCTATTTTACATAATAATCATTTCTCAATAGTATTCAATATTCATGTGAACTAGATATCCCATTAGCACCTGAAGGACTCTAAAATGTATGAGTAAAAATATGAATCTCTATTAGTAACTATATTAGTTTAACCTATTTTAAATGGAATAATCTATTTTGTAGTACCCCCAGTTTCTATTATGTAACCATTTCTTTTATAATGGATATAAAGTTAAGGATAACGAATGGGTGATTCGGGAGAACTCAGAATGAGTTTTGGTGCAAAAGGGGAAGTCGCACAGGCTATGCACCATTTGTCTAGACCGTGAGGCCAAACCATGTATAGTTGGTATGGGAGGCAGTAGCTCGGCACGGGCGGCGCATAGTTTGTTTAACCGTGTGGCCAAACTGTGAGAGGATGGTGGCCAAGGAAGTAGCTAACGTACAGTTACCGAGCAGTTTTTCAAACCAAGCGAACAAACCTGTAGCCACTAAAATGAGATCTTATAATGGTTGATATCACGCGTTTTTCCTCTAAGTAGCACTTTTTTCCACCAAATTGGCCCCAACTCAGGATTTTGGTTCTCCTAAGTTCCAATTGGTTCCCCCATCATTCTGGATGTGATCCCAAGGCTTCTCTTGATGAATCGAAGCCAGATTCTTGAGGTATGTGATCGTTATTATTTGTTTTCTCAGATCTAATTAGATCTAATTCTCCTCTTCTATTGGTTTCATAGATCTAATCACATTATGGGTAGATCTAATTTTGTGGATGAAAAAAATGAATTTTTTTTGTCTAGGATGTATTATGAGAAGTGATCTAAGGAGGATCCATGGTGAATCAGTTTGATTTTCTTGTGCATTCTCTGTTTGTTATGGTTTTCATAAAAACCATTGAGGTTGGAGGCTTCACTCTCAACTCCTCTTGCAATAATTTATTTTCAAATATTTATATTCGTTTATTTGAATGGATTTTATTGTGAAAAGCAAAGAATAAATATTCTTTAGTTATAATTTATGGTTTTGATGGGATTGTAAAATCTTGGTGATTTGTTGTGCAATGTGATTTGGCATGTTAAATTTAAAATGATGATTTAAAATTATGGAATTGCTGAAATTGATGATGGTTTTATGAAAAATGGTTTTTTATTAAAAATCATGTTTTATTGAATTTATTTGACAGTAAAATGATGAGGATGGAATTTTTTTCAATAAAAATGGAGTTTTTATAAAATGATTTGGAATCAAAATGTGTAGGAAATGAAATAGTTTGAATTGGTTCAACATACTTGGTTCTTAACATGATGGTTGTGGGTGTTCACATGAATGTGGGATAGATAAGGGTTATGATCCCCCCCATTAGTGTAGGGATGGATAAGGGTTAGGGATCTCCCATGTCAAACATTAATATTTCATTTTGAATGGATATGGGTTGAGGTCTCCCCCACCATTGATGGGAAAGATAATGTATAGGGATTTCCCCCATCAAGCACTCATATGCATTTGGGATGGATAGGGGTAAGAAGTATCCCCCATCATGGTTGGGATGGATAAGGGTTGGGGCTTCTCCCCTATTCCAGGTAGCATGCATGGTTGGTTGCATGGGTTAGTGGAAATGATTGGGTATTCCAAAAAGGGAAATTGTGAAATTGTTCTAAATCTTTTTGGATTATTTTTCTAGAAAAATACTTGCTATAAAATTGGTTTCAACAGCTCTTGGTATTCTTTTGGTTATGATTGGTTTTGGAAACTTGTTATATCTTTAGTTATAAACTGTTTTTGAGAAAATGTATTTTATGACTGTATTTATATAAATGTGGCTAACTCTTCTATCCAAGTGGAGTGGTTATGGAAGTCATTGGGGGGGAATCCTACTGAATTTTATACTCACCCCTACTTCGGCACATTTTTGTTTTTGTAGAAGTCATATTTTGGGACACATGTAATGGTAAAGAATCTTATTCCTAGTACTTGTGGTGATGCTTGTGAGATGTGGTGGTTCTTAGTGCATGGAGCTCAGTGTGGAGCCATGGAGCGTATCTTGGATTGTTTTGTGTCTTTTGATTAGTCTTCTACATGTTACACTGATTTTGTGTTGGTTGTGTAGTGATTTGTGGAACCGTGTAGTTCTCTTTCGGTAACATGTGAGTGGGTTGATTCTTTTGTTCATCCATCATATAGTGAATTTTTTGTTATAGTTGGTTTATAGGTTTATTTATTAACGGGTTAATCATCCCCAAGCCTATATTTGAAACCCTTCGGCATTTATTGTCAGACTATGGCATCTTGGGGATGTCTCATAAGGCCTACTAATGGCATGTTGAATTATCAAACCAATGAGAATTTGAGGGTCATTACAAATGGTATCATCTAGTTTGGTCCTTTCCTAACAAGTGCTCATCGATGTTCTCGTCCATAGAGTTATAATTCATTCTTGTCTATTCCTTGGGATGAAATCTTAGACAGAATTAGGATTTTCAGAGCATGAAATGTATATCATCGAAGGATGTAGCAAACCTTTTTTTTCTGATCTTCAAGTTACTAGGGTGTTGGGTACATAAGTGTTTTTGATACACTTCTAGAATGTTAAAAATATCATTGTCATGGGTTTATCCAATTAGAGGAGCATTATATGAATTTTAGAGGAATTACTTCCCACTAGGATTTCATATCTCATTGAGAGGAATGAGTTAGAAATTTGTTCATGTAACCAATTTTTGAAAAAACCATAAATTGTCTTCATGTGTACGACTTTGAAAATAGGGTATGTGGCATATTTGGAAATGGGTTGATTTTCAAAAAGCATGCTGAATGTTTAAAAAAATGTTTAAACATGAAAAAATATTGTTTTTGAAAAAAAAATTGTGATATATGATGTGATAGAATTTGAATTCTAATCGTCAGTTGCTATAGAGTTTAATAGACAAAGTTTGTTTTCGGTTTAGAAAATGGAACCCAATAGGCATCGTCAAAACCAACTTGAAGATGCTACGGAAATTATGGTTGCACCAGAACCACATGTGAAGCAAGAGCTGGTTTAGAGTATTGTCTAGGATTTTTATGTTGTGGATATGGAGAACCATAAGAATGAACCAAGGCATGTGGATCATACCATCCAATTCATGATGAAAAATCCACCGAGATTTCAGCTGATTCTTAACCCAAGAAGGTGGAGATGTGGCTATGTGGGATGAATCATATCGTCGATTTCATCACCACACCATTATAGCTCATGGTCATGTTGGCGACATATATGCTCGAGAATCTTGCACGTTAGTGGTAAGATTTAGCGGTGTGGGCTAAATTGGTTAAAGGACTTGCATTGGAGGATTTTGAAAAATTGTTCAACAAACAATTCTATCCTCACACATTCAAGATCCTGATAATGATAGACTTCTTCTACCTGAAAAAAAGTGTCTCTCTGTCACAGAGTATGCTGCTAAATTCATGAATTTTTTCCGTTTTGCAATAGTGGTTGTAGAAAGTGTGTCGTTGAATTCACACATCTTCGAATCAGGACTAAGGCTGGAGATTCAATTGGATATTTTAGTGATCTGTATTAGGGATTATACAGAGATGGTGAACTAAGTGACTATTACTGAAAGTGATATCTCTGGATCGATGTGAGGAGGCATTTTGATACCTACGAGAAATGGTTGGAACTCAACCATTGGGAACAAGGAAAAAATGGACACCTATTACCATGGTGGAAGTGGATGTCAGAACCAGATGGCGGGATCAGTGAACCATCATCCATGGCCCCAGAGTAAAGAAGGTTGTTTTCATTGTGGTTTTCTTGACCAAAAAAGGTGATATTATACGGTGCAACCGAGATCATGTCATAATTGCATGCATATGGGGAATCTACAATGCAATTGTAGAAATGCACCGAGGTAGGGGGAGTGTGGCACTACTCAGGCATCGCAAGCATCGTATGCTTTAATAGGACGTGGAAAAAAGAATTAGTCTCATCAGTATAACAGAGCTAGCCAGGGTGATTCTCGAAATACCATGAATCCTAATCCAAGGAAATCTCAGCAAGGTAACAAGGAGAACAGTACAACGACGAAGTAATTATATAGAGATGAGTAGATAATGGTCGATAATTGGGCTGGACCATCTACGGTGAGAGGTATAATACTTTTGAATTCTACCCTTGTGCAAGTACTATTTGATACATGTTCATCACATCCCTTAATTACTTCTCGTAGTGTTGAAATTCTATGTTTAAAACAGGAAATGATTCCTTCTATTTTGAATCTAAAAACTCCTCTTGGTGAAAGAGAACGTCAAGCCTTTATGTGTTGAGAATCTGCTATATATATTGATGAATCTGAGTTAAAATGGGACTTCTCGATTTAGGATATGGATGCCTATGTTATAATATTGGGTATGGATTGTTTGACAATGGTTAAGGCTCAAATTTATTGGTATATTAGAACAATTAGTTTCATGACTAAGCACGACATCAACCATCTCTTCAATGGAGAGAGGATGATAAAGAATGATGAAAAGATATTGTTGGCACCAATGTTGGGAATGATATCCTTCCAAATAGAAGCGTTGACCTTAGCATAAATGAATGAGATTGAGGAAAATAGTTTTCCAGCTTTTGTGGATCAATTTCCTAGTGTATTTCTTAATTAATATTCATGGTTACCACCTCTAAGGGAAGTAGTGTTTACGATTTATCTCGTTCCGAGGACCAGTCCTATTAACCTTAAGTCTTATTGGATGGAACCAATAGATTCATGGTAATTGAATGTGTAGTTAGAAGAGCTGGAAAGCAATGGATTCATTTGACTAAGTAATTCTCCATGGGCAGCAGCAGTTCTGTTTGTGTAGAAGGAAGATGGAACTCTTCGGCTGTGTGTTGATAATCGTAAGATTAACCTAGTTAATATAAAGTATAGATATCTACTTACATGCATTTATCATCTGTTTGATCAATTACGGGGAGATCAGTGGTTCTCTAATATTTACATGTGATCAGGATATCACCAATTGTGAGTTTGGAAGGAGGATATTCCAAAGACCGCTTTCAGAAGTAGATATGGACAACACGAATATGTAGGCATGTCTTTTGGTCTAATGAATGCACAAGAGGTCTTCATGGGTTTGATGAATCATATATTTCAGAAAAATATGTATTCTTTTGTTGTATTTTTTCTAGATGATATCTTCATGTATTCAATGACGAGGGATGATCATGACGTGCACCTTGAAATTTAGTTAAAAATATTAAGAGATCATTGTTTGAATGAAAAATTATCATAGTGTGATTTTTGGATACAGGAAGTATGTTTCCTCAGCCATGTCATTTCTGAGGAAGTCATTTCAGTGGGCCCTAAAAAGATAAAACATGTTATCACTTGTCCACTACTGAATAATGTGTTTGAGATACACATTTTTATTGGTCTATAGGGTTACTATCAATGCTTTGTGCATGATTTCTCATGACTAGCATCACCAATGACAACTATGAAAAAGAAGAATGCACCATCCCAATGGACAGATGAATGTCATAAGTCTTTCCAAGAACTGATGGTTCATCTTACATCTTCACCCATGTTGATCTTTCTAGAATCAGGACAATGGTATGTGGTGTATTGTGATGCATCGAGAGTAGGGTTGGTTTGTTTTCTCATGAATGGAACCAATGTGGTCTCTTATTGCTCAAGGTAGTTGAAGGTTCATGAGAAAAATTTCCCAACAAAAAATTTGGAGTTTGCTGCATTCGTCCATGATTTGAAAACATGAAGACATTATCACTTTGGTGAGAGATTTACGGTGTTTACATATCACAGAAGCTTCAAACGCATTTTCTCATAGTGAGATTTGAATCTATGGAAATGGAGGTGGTTGGAGTATATCTTGATGTTTGACTATGACTTGATGTACACACCAGGAAAAGGGAATTTGGGGGAGGATGCATTGAGTAGAATGTCATATGTTTAGTTAGATAATGAAGCTTCAGAGGAATGGTAGTTGTTGTCTGTCATAGCTGACATGCATTTGGAATGTGAAGCCTGAGGTGATGTTGTTGTTTTCTTTTCAACTACACAGGTTCCAGATTTAGTAATGTTGATCATAGAAGCACGAACATCTGATGCAGAATGTCTGGTTGTATGTTCAAAACTCAATGGTGGGAAGACCATTGATTGCTGAAAACAAGATGGGGGTTCAGTTTTGTGTTTTATAGATCATATGGATGTACCTATAGTTTTTCGGGAATAACATTATCATGCTTATAACCATTCAATATGGGTTGTTCACCCAGGAACACAGAATATGTATAAGGCATTGAAGGCATAGTTTTGGCGGAGCGGCATGAAAAGGAAGCTGGTCGAGTTCATCACATAGTGTTTAACATGTCAGAAGGTTATAGAAGAGAATCAGAGACTAGCTGGAATGTTAAAATATTTACCTATATCGGTGTGGAAATGGGATTAGAGATCATTTTATTTTGTTACAGGTCTTCCATGAACGGTCTGGATACACAATTCCATTTGGGTAATAGTGGATCGTCTAACCAAGTCGTCCCATTTCATCCCTATTCGTGAAACTCATATAGTGGAAGATCTTTTAAAAATATATATCCAAGAATTTGTAAAGAGTCATGGTGTACCAGTGTCTATAATATAAGATTGAGATCTGAGGTTCACATCACGTTTCTAGAAATAATTACAGCAAGCCCTTAGGACTCAGTTGACTATGAGCATGTCCTATCATCCTTAGACGGATAGGAAATCTGAGAAGATTATATAAACATTGGAAGACATGTTGTGGGCTAGTTTAATGGATTTTGGTGGCTCATGGTAGGACCATATACCCTTAGTGGAGTTCTCATACAATAATAGCTATCAATCCTCGATACGCATGGCTCCGTTTGACGCATTGTAAGGGCGTCCTTGTCTTTCTCCGCTATGCTGGGTGAAAACTGTTGAAACTTCACTAGTCAGGCCAAGCCTTGTCTAAGAGACAACTGATAAGATATATATGATTAGAAAGATAATGTAGATGGCTCAGAGTCTTAAACAACCTTATGCAGATCACTATCGAAGACTGTTGTTGTTTTTTGTAGGTTGTCATGTCTTCTTGAGGATCTATCCAAGGCTTGGACATCGTTCTTTCAGGAATCAGGGAAAGTTATCCAATAGATACATTGTCCCTTTTGAGATACTGGAATGGGTTGGAGTGGTGGACTATTGGTTGGAATTATCACCACAGATCAGTTTGGTGCATAATGTGGTCCATGTATCTCAGTTGAAAATGTATCGTCCTGATCCTGACCATGTGATCAGGTGGGATCACGTTGACCTAGAACAAGATGCTTCATTGATATATATGCCAGTAAAGATTGTAGAAAGGTAAGAGTATGTCTTGCGTGGATAAAGAATCGGTCTAGTGCAGGTTTTAAGGCATCATGGTCAGAATCAGGAAGCATCTTGGGAGCATGAAACAGAAATGAAGGAGCAGTGGCCTGAAATATTTCAATTGGATGATGGTTTTCTACTTTCCGAGGGCAGAAAGAACAGTGGTGGGGAGAATGTAGTACCCTTGTTTTCTGTTATGTAACCATTTCGGGATGATTTTAATGGTCATAAAGGTAATGGTAACTAATAGGAGATTCTGGACAAAACGTAATGTGTTTTGGGGAAAAAGGGGAAGTCGCATGGGCTACGCATGGTTTTTCTAAACCGTGCGGCCAAACCGTGCATAGTTGGTCTTAGAGGTAGTAGATTCCGCACTGGCGGTGCACAATTTTTCTAACCGTGTGGCCAAACAGTGTGAGAAGGGTGGATGAGGTATTATATAATGCACGGTTAGCACAAGGTATTTAAAACCGTGTGAACTAACCGTGCGGCCACTTAAACGAGATCTTATAAAGGTGGATCTCATGTGTTATTCCTCTATGCGTCTCTTTTTTCCTTATAAGAGGCCCTAACTCAGGATTTTAGTTCTCCTATTGTCAAATAGGGTTCCCCCATCATTCCAGAGGTGATCTGAAGGCTTCTCTTGACATATCAAAGATGGATTCTTGAGTTATGCGATTATTCGTGTTGGGTTTCTCATATCTACTTAGATCTTCTTCTCCTTTTCCCTTGGTTTCTTATATCTATGTTTGTAGTGGGTTGATCTAAGTGTGTGGATTCCAAATATTATGAGTTATTGTCTTTGTTGAGTTAGTAAAAGAGATCTAAGGAGGATCCATGGTGAATCGTCCCGGTTTTCTTCTGTGTTGTCTGTTTGTTAGGGTTTTCGTCAAAACCATGGATGTAGGAGAATTCACTCTCAACTCGTCAGGCTAGAATTGATTGCCTTAGATTTAAATTGGTTTATTTTAATGGATTTGATGGTGAAAATCACAGAATAAATCTTCTATAGTGATGATTTATGGTTTTGATGAGATTTAGAATCTTGGTGAATTGTTGTGCAAAGTATGTTGGCTTCTTAAATTTAAAATGAAGATTTTAAATAATAGATTTTTTGAAATTGTTGATGGTTTGATGAAAAATGGGTTTTCAATACAAGGTTGTTTTATTGAAATGGTTTGAGACTGGAATGACGTGGATTCATTTTTATTCAATTATAACAGTGTTTTATTGAAATGATTTCGAATTGAAATGGGTATTCATTGAAATGGTTTGAATTGATTGATCACACTTGGTTTTTTGACATAATGGTTGTGGGTGTTCATGGACATGTGGGACGGATAAGGGTTAGTAGTCTCCCCCATCAGGATAGGGATGGATAATTTTTTGGGCTCTCCCCCATCAAACATTCATATTTGATTCGGGGCAGAGAAGGGTTAGGGGTCTCCCCCATCAGTGTTTGTAAGGATAAGGGATAGGTCTCTCCCCCATCAAGAATTCATCTGAATTTGGGTTGGATAGGGGTAATAATACTTCCACATCATTATTGAGATGGATAAGGGTTAGGGTTTCTCCACTCATTCAGGTTGCATGCATGGTTGGTTGCATGGGTTTGTGGAAGTTATTGGGTAATCCAAAAAGGGACATTGTGAAATGGTAATAAATCATGATGGGATATTTTGCTGGAAAAATAACATTCAATAAAATTTGTTTCAATTGCTCTTGGAATGCTTATGGTTTTGAATTGTTTTTTAAACTTGTTATATATTTAGTTATAGAAAATATTTGACAAAATTTTTTATATGACTATTTTTATATAAATGTGGATAACTCTTCTATCCTAGTGGCATGGGTAGGGAAGTCATTGGGGAAAACCAACTGAGTTTTATACGCCCCCCTGATTTGGAAAGTTGGTTCTTTCTTAGATGTCATTTTTCGGGACACATGTAGAGGTAAAGCATCTCATTTCTATTACTCGTTGTGATGCTTGTGAGATGTGGTGGTTCTTGGTGCATGGAGATCGATGTGGAGCCATGGAGCATGTCTTGTCTTGTTTTGGGTCATTTGGATAGTCATCCGCTTTGTACTCTAATTTTGGATAGTCATCCGCTTTGTGGAACAGTTTAGTTCTCTTTTGATAGTTCATGAGTGGCTTGTTTCTTTTGTTCATGCATCATATATTAAATGTTTGCTTTTGGTTGGTTAATGGGTTTATTTCTTAAATGACAAATTTTCCCCCAACATATATTTGAAACCCATAGGAATTTATTTCTAGAATTTGGAATATTAGGGATGACGCTTAAGGCCTATTAATTACACGTTGTACTCTTAAGACAATGAGAATTAGAGGTTCCTTACAAATTTCATCTTTATTTTTACCAACTCCTCACATTTGGTTTTATAAATAATAGGAATAAAGTAAGATTTTGTTTTCAAATTAAAGTTTATAATCCATACCACAGTTATATTCCAAGATTTTTGTGGAAGACCTTCCAAGGATAAAATAAATATCATTAACTATCCTACTACGAAATGGAAGTGGATAAAGAAAACAGAAGGATTTATTATGGTTGAAAATCATAATTGGGCATGTATATCCTTGAAAAATGCTGATGAAAATTTCACATCTCATAAATAGACACATGAATCGTCACGTCAAGGTATTAAATATATTTTAGGATCTCGGGTGGATAAAAAATTAGGAATTATCAAATTCATCCATTCTAGTATTCCTCTCTATTAATTGTATAACATATTATTTAGGAAAACATATGATACCCACCACGGATAATGATCACAAAGTAATGGTCTCTCCAACATAAATATATTTAATTTTTCCACATAATTTTAAATCACGATTGTATTCTATATTTATAATCTTGATACGAGTGAGGGTATACTAAATAAGAGTAATGACAATATTGGAAACCACATCTTGTCCTGTGAATTTAAACCATAGAACCAATGCCATTGTATTCCACTATTTTAATTATTCAATCATAGAACATGGAATATGTTACCTTTAAAATTATTCAGCAATGAAATTACATTTCCCAGTGATATAAGAAAAATCAAAAATAAATAACCACAAGAACATCACCAATTTAATATATCAAAGATGAAAACATGTTTGAGGGAATTTGTAACTTAATATAATATTGTCTAATTATACAGTAAACCATTCACATTAAAGATTATTCCACAAAATATATTTTTCATGAATCAGAACTAATATTTGATGGACATGGGTCATATAATTATCATCATGTGCCCAAATATTTTGAGATCAATATGATACCTTGTGATAACCATAGATAAGAGCATAACCCAATCATGAACACGATGAATCCAAATAAACCATATAAACAAACCCAACCTCTTGACGAGTTAACATTCTCTAGATTTTATAATACATTTCAACTCAATAATCTAACTCCAACATTTTTTATCCCAAATTTATTATATAAATATTTTAGCAATGGAGATCATTGGAGATGATCATATTGATAAATGATTTAGATACCAGTTATAATACCAATATAGTCATATTATTGTCCAATAATTTAAAGTATTTCATTGTTTCTACCATTTTATAAAATCATTCATCATTTTAGGGACATCAAAAAAGAAATGTTCTGAAACTGTGTGTTAGAATAACATCACTTCTAAAATCTAGATTTTACTTTTCTATAACATGATATAGAGTCAGTGATTTCTCATCAAATCTAGAACATCTGTCAAAATAACAAACATGAAACTGTTATAATTTATAGTTAACATAGATGTAACCCACAAACACACCCTGAAATATTTCATTATAAGAAAAAAGAACCTATTCAACACTCTAAATGAATTTCATGATAATTGAATCACAAAAAGGAATGAAAATATTCTCACAATCGACATACCTCATCCGAACAGACGATGTCAAAATATTTGATTCATTTATTCTGAAATGGGTATTACCCCATCAATGACCAATATTTGAGTACAAAATCAACAAATTCAAATAATCAAATTTAAAATATGTCTGAAGAAGGATAATTGTGATTTTCCCACTAAATTGACTGATCTTCATGTAATCTGCATAGAATAAATGTGTTCCATCAGAATTTTTAGAAATAAAAATTTGAACCTCCAATGTTGAATAAATCCACTATATAAATTAATTCATTAATAGATTATATATCTATGAATTAAATATTGTCATTTAACTTTTTCCATGAACTAGTAATGAATAGAGAATTTATGAGTACCAGGAAATATATTAATAGATAAATATTCATCTTTTATAGGTGTAGAATGAGAGAAATTAGATAATTTTTTTTTGAAATATCGAGGAAAACATGATGGGGATAATCAATCGAGGATACATTCTCCAGATCATAAGAAAAAATTGATATTCATTTTCCCAATTATAGAGAGTAATGTTCATGTCTACTCAACCTTGGGTCTCATTTTCCCAAAAAAAAACAAAACACCCTGTAGGTTCATGTAATGGTGGTTTGTAGTAGATATAATTAAACAAATTTCGGATTATCAATAATAAAATTCATCAATATATGTAAATCAGGAGTTTTATTGTAGAAAATTTGAAAATGAAATTATTCATCATTATATGATAATGAGAAAAAATACTTATGATAAATAACAATATTCTTTATCTTGATACTACGTTCTAATAAAATATATTTTACATGAAAAAAATAGCATCTGATTATATAGAATTTAAAATATATGTGTTGATATAAATGATTGAAATTCTCCTGTATCAAATAAGAAAATTTCATTTATGGTGAATCTATATTTATTTAACCTCTTATAGTCAATTCACCAATAACAGCTTCCTTATAGACTATGATATTTACTGAATGAGATTATTTTCATATGCCTATTTCAATAGACAATGTTTTTCATTATTTTTATAAAATTTCCCCATTACATTATGGTTTTTATGATCCCAGGTAAATAAATTAGGAATATAAAATATTGCATTATATCTACATCCATCTTGAAAATAATTAGAAACTATAGATAACGGGCTCCTCAATGCATACATGTTTCGAATTCCAAGCCGTGTCACACTAGAATAAATTCATTGGGAATCTTCAATGAATAATAGTAGGTTTAGATGAACCCTACCATTTATATAAAAAATGTTAATCATCATTATTACTATATAATTTAATGGAACATATTGAATATCATCTCAGAGGATAATGAACTCCACATATCACTAACATTCTAGACACGGAATGCACAACCACCCATGAAATAACTAGAACGTTCACATAACAAGAAATATTCAGTAATAAAATATGAAATTGAATATTAGGTAACAAATTTATCTTTATTCATTGCGTGTTAGTATTATCATTATATATAAAATTTGGTGAAAATTGAACAATCGTGATAGTGTGGTTCACATACCCCATCATAAAAAATTATGTATTTATCATATTTATAACTCTATAATCATATCCATCAGTATAGAATCCAAATAAAAATGTAATGTGATAAAAAATCTATTTTACATCCAATCTAGGCCTTGACGATTTTCTCTACAAATATTGATTCCAACCAACACATGCTACGTCTATCCTTCTAAATTTGGATCATTTTCCTCATGAAAATTAATGTTTTCATAGAAATAAAATAGGAGATCAATATTTCTCAACTTATCAATTCTCACATTAAGATATTTATATACTTGGAACACAGAGGGATTCAATTGAATAAATCCTAGGCATGATTTCATGATCCATTCAAACGAGGCTCAATGTATGGATCATGACTAGAATTAGTTGTAGGTATATTACTAGATATTTGAAAACACACACTATAATCCCATTATATATTTGGTCCTAGAGAGGATCATCTTGTAGTGGGTCATATGTAGCTTCCATCGGGATCATAATCAAACGAAGTATTTTAGGCACGATGCTGCATAACATCAAAAAATCCTAGAAGACATTATATGACATCAGAAATCATCAACTTAAATTGGATAAAAAATAAAATTTACACATACTATAAAAAATAAATATTCAGATTTTGACCTATCCATGAAAAAGGTATTTATATATATAGATGTATTCATAATTTTACAAAACACCATTAATGAAAATTCCATGTTGACTTATGGCACAATAAAATGATTAATTTTTTGGATCTCTCTCACAAATACTTTTTAATTACCAACATGATAACCAAAACTATATACATGAATCATGGAATGATAGTTAACATCTATTTGATTAATGATTTTAAAAAAAATCTTAGATACACTGGTACCTATACAACTGATCCTTATATGACCATGACTAGATAACATTCATGATTTCCCTATGTAGATGAAAAGTAACACAATCAATATATGAAAAAGGGGGATGAATTCTTCAAAAAAAATGATGTTGATAGGGTTACCATGAATTAATATCAACAATCAAAATGTTGAATTTGCTATAAAGAAAATATTTATAACCTAAACTGAATATTTTTTTCATCACTATACTAAGATAGAATTAATGCATCACAAGATGATTGAAACAATACAATATCCAAAGATAAAAAACAATCTCCAACTCAATGTTTCACATTCACCTTTATCATAAATATCATAATTAATTTGACGTACAATTGATGGAAAATGTATGCTATGATATATAAATCCCAATTAAGGTATCACCATCTGATATATAAAATATTGAATAAAATTAATCAAAATAATGATTTTAATTCTAAATAATAAAGGGTATTTAATTTCATATCATTTGTGTATTGATTTCAAATCATGAATATTTTAGATTTTGACAATACATTTCAAACATGTATTAAAATTACATTTAATGTAAATAAATTTACATATATCTTTTGGAATGAATATAAATGTTCTATATTAAACAATATATGTAAATATATATATATATATATATATCACAATAAGAGCTATGAAAATCATTCCTTTAATAATATTGTTTTAGCTATAAGATCAACAAAATACCCATAATACTGATCACTACAAAATATGGGTAAATATATCTATCTATCGTAGGATGAATATTACACATCATTAACATATTTTGGATAAGATATGATGTTATGTGTTTGTTTGGAGTTTTCACAATCAATACATTACATGGGAATCAACAACAAATAATTATTCTCAAAATAGATGACTAACATCATCAGATATTTTATTCCAAATAAATCAATTAAATGTGGGAAAATAATATTAAATCATATAAAATTATGAATTATAACTCAATTTCTCATTATCCAGGTTCAATATTCAATTTTAATAACAAATGAATAAATTTTTTTTTCCATCAATTCATGTGTTGTTAATTAAAAAAATTTATGTTTTAATTTTCTAAATTTAAACCAATTTTAAAATCAAATCATAAATATCTTTAATAATTACATAATATAAAAAATACAACTCAAATTACATTATCATTGAATATGTCGGTTTTTTCTAGAATTTATTCAACCTCGAATCCAATAATCAATTCAATATAATTCTAGGCAATAGATATCAATTAAAGGAAATGTGACACTAATTAATCAAATAATTGTTTCTATTATATGGAAATATTAAATAGATCCACTTACAATTAATAATTCATAAAAAATGGAACACCCTCTGTGGAATCATCCAACAATGAATTATAAATTTTAAGATCAAGAAATCGAACCTAAAATTAATTTTCCCCAAATTAATTTGGATCCACTACGAACATGAGAATTTATAAGGAATTTAATATAATATAATGAGATATCATGTAAAAACTTTTGAGATCTATCATAAAAACCATTAGATATTAAATGTGACCAACCATTCTATTATTTGTCCTAGAAATTTCTATTTAGTATCCCAAATATCATTACAAGATATTACTAGGTCAGGGAATATTAATTATATTGGGTTGGGTTAATCATGAGAGACTAACTTGTGGATTTGTATTTAAAAAAATAAAAAATAAACGTATCCCACTTGAATGGTGTCATGTAGGGGGATACACAGTAATACAAATACAACACTCTAACATATTCCTCTCTAGACACAATGTTAAAGGTGAAAAATTTATTATTTTTTGATGCATGATTTTTTAATATTAATAAAAAAACCATAAATGTACCACTATTAAGGGTTTCATGGATTACATATGGGGTGAAATATTTAGGATAACCATGTACCAACCCTATATAAAGCAAAACTCCTCCAAATTCTAACAAAATATTTCCAAATCATTCCAAAACATGATCCAATAAATATGAAACTGGGTCAAAGAATAAATGAAATAAATTAACAAAATTATACAAAAATACAATATGTAAACATTTTATTTTGTTAAGAAAATAAAATCTAATATTAAAATTGAATTTAAATTTAATTGACTATTATATTCAAAACCATTTTCATAGGAATTAGATTTCTTCCAGATAATGTTAACTAACCCAAAATTAATATGATATAAATGGTGACCATTATTTATTCTGAAATGTATGTCTTATATGAAAATAATGTCCATTGTAGAATAATGGATCATAGAAGAAAACAATTAACGTAATAGCACATGGTAGATATTTGTTTCTAAAACCAATTCAAACATATAGAAGAAATTATATAATACAACAATTTCATTGAAGGTGTATAATATATTAACATCATAATTTTTATAAATTAATATTAAAATTGAAATTTATAGGAATATAGTAGGTAATATACCATTAATAACACAATTGAAAAATTATATTGGATAAATTTAATTTTATTATGATAACAAAAAATGTCATTAATAAATAATTTCACTAATTAAAATGAACTTTTTTAATGAAACACTAAAATATATGGATATTGAAAATATATATACTTAATAAATATTTGAAATTAGAAAACATTTTAATATATAATATTAATTAAATAAATCAATTTTTGAATGTTGGTAAAATTTTGATGAAAATGTGGAATATATTTAAATTTAAAAATGAAAATAAAATAAATTAATTTATGAGGACATATTATTATAATACCTTAACTAAAATATGTTAATTCTCAAAAAAGACTATGAAAATTAAATTCAAACATATTTTATAATATTTAAATATTTACATCATGTAAACAATTTTTTTTTTTTAAATTCCATTAATCATTAATAAAAATAAATTCATCTAAAATATATAAATATGGTCATTAGATACACCTCATAAAACAATATTTATATAATTAAAAATACTCCTCGTTGGAGTGGAATGTGATATGAAAAAGACATGTTAATATTATCACCATGTTGAAAGATAATTAAAATAATATTTAATGGTATTAAACATGTAATTAATTAATATAAGTTTCATTTTCATATTTAAAATAATATTTGTGATATTATTATAAAATAATGTCAAAAAAGCATTAAGAAAAACATATAATCTATATATTTCAAGTAATAACTACATAATTTTATCATTCATTATTTTACCAAGGTTGATATTATTATGAATTAGATATAGTTCCACCATATATATTTTTAAATTTATATTTTTTATATCATATTTATTTATTATGGTGGTTTTTATTCAATCTATAATTTTAGGAAGTTGAATTTAATTGCATCACTTCATGGATATAGTATGTAATACAGAATAATTATTGACAAGGAATTATAAATTATTTAATTGTAAGGAATATGATTGTATATAGAAATTTTTTAAGAAGTTATATTACATATCTATTTATTATTTTTATTATTTAAATCAGTATAGATATCCATATGATGTGGTGCTCAAAAAAATACCATATTACGCGAACATGTAGTCTACTATATATAGGTGGAATTTTTTGGTTTCGAATATAATATATAAATTGAACGATATATATAATTCAATAAAAATTATTACATCATAGTATATATTAAGTAATTTTTTAATTATATTTTTATATTTATGAAATAATTTATGTGGGAACTAAATTATTTTAAAAGTTTGGAGAATTATTTAGAGGAATAATTTCTCCAAAAAAATTATTTAGATCAAACCATAGAGACCATAAAATGGGAGATTTTTCATTATAGATCCAATATAATTTTAATAATGATGTTGATGATAATTTTTTATTTTGTAATGAGATAACTGGATTAGGATGGATGATGATGTGATGGGAAAGATTTATATTATAATTCATTTTAGTGGCCCACATGAAATATTTCATTGTAAAAAATGAAAAGTTGTCAAATTCTGTAAAAAATGTAAATTGATTTACTCATATAATGAATTTAATCTATTTCAAAGAACCTGCACCTTCTTTTTTTGTAATTTTTTCCTTTTTCTAGAGTTTTTGAGAAAAGAGGTGTTTCTAAAAATATTTTATGTACAAACCATGTACTTTATGAGTACACACCATATAATTTCTTACCGTTGAAGGTTGTGTGCTGGTTCTCTAGGGGCTACACAAATGTCCATGTAAAGGTGTTTGAAGGCCGCTTAATGGGGAGTATGGAAAAGACGAGTACACGCCTTCTACTCCAAATGTACATGTCGTGTATTTTTTTTCATTAAACGGACTGGGGTCATGTCTGACGGACTGAACATAATTATTTTAGGTTCTTTTCATCTGAGAGCGCTGAGCAGCAGCAAATCATCAATGAACCCCCGATCCTACGTTCATCCTCTGAATCTAACAGCATCAATTGTGTTGGAATCGTATCAGTGAGTTCTCTCATCGGCTGGAACCTCATTTCCTGATTTCTCCTCTTTTCCATGTTATCGAGGGTTGAACGTTTATTGTGTTTTCATAGATCCACAGTGTTCTTTGGTGATTAAAGCCTTGTGGTTCATGTATATTGATATTCTAAGCCCGAGGTAGGTGGTTTGTGCCTTTCTGTAGAATTTCTTTGAGTATTATGTGAAAATAACACCAATACCCTTGAACATGGTATTTTGTGTTTAATGTATGGCCTCTAGCATTTTACTACTTTTGTCGTATGCTTGAGTAGAGATTATTGATTGGGAATAGGGTAATTTTCTATGATTTGGATGTAGTGTCCATTCATGTTTTGCCTGTTTATAACCTTTTGGTCTAGTTTTGCATGCTAATCTATTCCCAGTTCCATGCCTAGTGTTGTAGGATAGAGTGTTCTTTTTCTGACATGTTGTTATGTAGTAGAATACTATCCAAGTAGTTCTTGAGGTTTAATTTGGCCATTACGTGATACGATGCTTCCAGTCTTTACACCGGGATTTGAGAACCTTGTGTAGTAGACCATAGTGAGAATGGATATAAGGGATTCTCTAGACTGTCTTTATAATTTACGATGCGAGACAACCTGGGGAATTGACGTTGAGTGCTTCCTTAGAGAGTCTATAATTCCTCGACGTGGGCCACCGAGGGAATGTGATGAATATGCTTCCCTAGAGCGTCTTTAGTATCGATATGAGAATATATGGGGAATTGATGGTGAGTTCTTCCTCAGTGAGTCCATAATTTAGATGAACCGGAGAGGTGAGACTATGTGTGCTTCCCAGAGGGATGCTTGTATCTATTAGGTAGGACCAGAGGGGATAGGATAAGAGTACATTCCAAAGTGTTACCTATTCGTGTTATATAATTTGATTAGTTGTTGCTCGATAATTGAACTGTGGATTGTTTGTTGTTGAGTAATTTCCGGTTTAATTCTTTATATAGTTTTACCTTCCATATATTCGCTGACTGTTAGGCACAAATATTCAGGCGGTTGCCTACTGAGATTTAGTCTCACACCCTGTTTGGGTCATGCATCTGGGCCTAAATAGATTATAATGTTTCATGTATAGATAAGGGAAACTGCAATTCTATATCAGGTTAATGATTTTTGTGGAGATGGAGGGCATGGGACCAATATATGGCTTGTGATGATGAGGAGTTTATCTACTTTATATTTCACTTTGGTTTAGCACTTATGTATTCCATATTTGTGACATGTTTGGCTTCTTTTCGAGACAAATATGTATCATGAATCAATTACATATATATATATATATGCTCCAGTAGTTTTCTTTATTAGTCTTCCACTATTTCTATTGTTTGGAATTTACTATTTATATTATTGTATAATTGATTATATTCTTCTGTGTTAGTCTACCAATGGGGGCATAGATTCCTTACAATCACACCCAAGCCCCATGCTGCTAGTTGGCAACCTCTGGCGTTTAGGGAAATGCTCTTGATGCCATGTGACCAACCGGTAAAGGGGTTCCTCTGGGTGGTTTTGGGAACTGGGACCTTACAAAGAGGTATCATAGGTATCTTTTCACTTGACTTACTAATTTGAGCATTTAGCCAGGGATAGGATGGAAGTGGTACTCGGTAATAAGTTGTGCCTAGGAGTATATAACCCGTGTACAGGGAAAATCCATCCTACCTCGTTTATTTCAATTTTTTAAGTTTTAATTTTAGATCAAATTTATGTTCACCATTGGTTGATTAACATGTTTTGCATTGTTACAGTTGATGTCATTGAGGTTCTATTTCTATCGCAACCCGATGAGATGAGGGTATTCCATCTCATGCATCATATAGGTACTTGCTAAAAAATAACTTATCATGCATTCTTGTCATGTCATTTTGGATTCATTAACGATTACATGCTTTTGTGATAGATGTTTTTTAGAATATGCATGTTGTTGTGATATATTCCTTCATAAAAATATTTGCTTCTTGTTAGAGTATTGATTGTGTAAGGTATTTTTTTAAGGAATGCCAAGCTTTGGTTTCTGAGGTGTTATGGGCCCTCATGGACTGGAATTTGGTGGATCATTGACTTGTTTACCTTGTTAATAACTTTTTTAAGGTGACAATCATTTATTCATGGGGAGTATGGGCCCTCACGGATTAGAGTTTGGCACTTTTAGAGTTTTTTTTCAGTTTGTACTGGGCTCTATAGTACTTTATGAGTCTAACTCTTTAGAAAAACCCAAAATACATGCAATGTAGTGTTAACTACAAGGCATGTGATCATCTGTTCGGGAAGAAACAATTTTTTTAAGTACATGCCATGTAAATTATATACATGTAATGTAGTCGCTAACTATGTCATAGGCCATGTGGGAAGGGACACGGGATAGGGAAAATCTCATTGGATGAAACTGTGTACCGCTTGGGCATGTCGTGTAGTGTGATCTTAGGAACCCGGTCGTACAGCTAACAACACGATTCAGGGGAGTCTCTTCATATACACACCGTTTCAGGTTTGAACATTCCCTATAGTCTGACCCAGTTACCTGGACACTCCACAAACAACACAAGTTGATGTCATCCTTTCTCATACACATTCTGTCCTCCTGGATCACACCGTGTAGTGTCAGGTGTGTAGTAAGCCGTGTATCTAACCACACTGTCTGTTGGGACTTTTTAGTACATGTTGTGGTCATATGGAACATGTCTTGTACTGTGACCTAGGTACATAGATCATGTCACTAACAACATGGTCCAGGTGAAGCTTGTTGAGTACACACCGTGTCTACATTGAACACTTCATGAGGTTTTGTCATTGGAGGGCCATGTGGCTTAACCGGGTAGAAGGACATAGGCTGGGGAAGAGGATTGATGAATAAGTCATATGTTAGGATAACACACCGTCTGTCTGGGGTGTTACATGACCAGTTTTGGAAGATGTGTGCGCCCATGTAAATGACTTAAGCTAACATGTCGTGTAGTCTTTATACACATTGTGTAGTCATGTTTTGTAAAACAAGAATGCTTTCTTTCTCCTATTCCCTTCCTACACTACTATTTTTTCATTCCATGATAATGTTGATATAAGGTGGGTGTTTGTCCATGCAGATTCATGAAACTAAGATCTCCTCTATTAGCATGGAAATTGTGAGGTGGTGATCAGATGTTGGATATGGCTGATCAGGTCTTCTCGCAGATCCTCCTGTCATGCAAGTCATGGAACCATCTATTATACCTAACATAAGAGCTGGTGCTCTATTTCGGGAAGGATTCATGAGGATGATGTAGACCTTACAGGGAGCTCTGCCTCCTTCCATATTTATCGAAGACTTGACATGGGTTATCCAGCTGCAGCATGCTCCCACGTTCTCAGGGGAAGGGGGACCACAGGCTGTAGAGTCATGGCTAGAAGCCATGATAATGATCTTTGAGGATCTGGATATTCTTCAAGAGAGGTGGTTCAAGCTTGCTAACCTATATGCTATGGGATTCTACCAAGAGGTGGTTGGGAATTATCTCATAGGTGGGTTATAGACATGTTATGGAATGGGAGGCATTCTTGTGTATCTTTTATGACTACTATCAGGAGACCCTGATGGCCCACCGAGCCCAAGAGTTTAGGAGCCTATAGAAGTGTAATTTTTATGTCATGGATTATTCCTCATGATTTATCAAGATTCATCATTTCACAACCTTTTTAGGAGGATATGGGTTATTCTTGACATGAATGTTTGAAGATAGTCTCAGGCACGACATCCGTTCTCATGTCACCATCTTTCGGTTGACATCCATCACCTCTATCTTAAACTATGGACTGATCACGGAGAACAATTTGAGATATTTTAGAGTAGTGATCCAGGGCGGCTCAGTGTTTGGATTTAGCATCTCTCGGACTGATAGTAGGAAGAACCATAGGGAGTATACACATGGTTAATCAAGGAGGTGAGACACATATTCTGGTAGCCAGGTGGCATGCTACCATTGAGAGATGTTTGGGCATTCAAGGATATAGTGTTTGAGAGACCTAGTGGAGTGCCGATTTTGTAGCAAGATGGGTCACCATCAGCGTTTCTGTCAGATCTCCTCACTGACAGATGGTGACATGGGTTCTTCTTTGACTCGACATTAGGGAGAAGCACCACCAGTTTTTCCCCAGTCTGGGAACTGGAGTTCATTCCAGCACTTGAACCATGAGCTCGGACTGGTCATATGTATGTGGATGTTAAGAGGTACTTAAAATTACTTTTTTACCCAAAGCATTCTATAGTCCATTCCAAAACTGAGAAGTAAAAATGGATCCTCTTTCTGATATGATTTAGTATAGAACCCTATGAAAATTTATAATATCTTGTATGTAAAAACATCCCATATATTCTATACTGAATGTATCCCGGATCGGTAAGATATGTGATTCCTTCATGAGTCTATCAATGAAATCCAAAACTACATCATTCAGTCGAGCCGACCTCGACAACACCATCAGGAAATCCATCAAGACACCATTCCATTTTCTCTCGGGAATGGGTAACTACTATAAAAGCCTTGGATATCGTTCATTCTCATAATTTTCCTACTGATAGGTGCAAAAACTCATAAAAAACCAGTAACATCTCCCTTCAGACCATCCCACAAATACTGATAGTGTAGATCACGATTCGTCTTGGTGAATCCAAAATGAAATTCCCAAACCAATGAATGAAAATCGTACGTCAACTCATCGTGTATGTCTGTTTAAACCCATAAGAACCCTTATAGATGATTGATCTCAACATTGCCTACTATTTAACCATGAATAATGTACCCTCCTAACACAGGTTCCTATAATACTAGGACTTTAGAATTTGATAGATGCCTCATGTGCACCAAATCGAGTACAATAGTGGTAATATCTATAGAATATTGAAAATATTCCCATTATCTTTCATGGACCTCCAATTGCATCTCAGAAAAATGAGCCATAATATGTCACACACTACAAGCCTCTTGAACATCATGTATCTAAGTCCTCTTTGTCAAAAAATTATCCATTGTGTTGCCTTTCCCAATAGTGTATCCAAAATAAACATCAATGTAATATTGGTAATCTACCATCCATCACTGTCTCAAGTTCCTAACATGATAGTTAAAGATATAAATGAATCTTTTGATGAAATTGTACACCACAAAATGCTCTCCCATAAGGTATTGTCTCCAACTGTGCAAGTCCTAAACTACTAGAGCCATCTTGAGATCTTGTGTCGGGCAATTCCTCTGGAGTGGCCACAACAGCAGAGACCCATATGTAAATATGACATCCCCCTAGATTAACACTACCTATATACCCACACCTGATGCATAATAGTAAATAGTATAGATTTTTCATGGCCTTGTAAACACTAGTATAGCTGCTGATATCAACCTCCCTTTCCTCTCTAGGAAGGTTGAATCATAGGAATCTGTCTAAAATGACATTACACCCTTCATAGTCAGGAATGTTAGCAGAACTGCTAAGCATAAACGTCTTTTATAAAATATTTATAGTAACCAACTATCCCTATAAAAATATGTATCTCAATTATGTTCTTAATATGTTCATATGACACTATTTCTCTCCCATTCTATAGGTCAATTGATACTCCTTCCACTGTGATAACAACAACCAAGAAGTGAATCTGGTCCATCCCAAAGTTTAATTTTGAGAGTTTAGCATATAATGAATTCTCAATAATGTGCTCAAAATTATCTCAATATAGGTAGCATGGTCATGTCATGTGTATGTGTATATCAATATATCGTCCAAAAAACCACCACAAATTAGTCCAAGTATGGATAGAACACTCTATTTTTTAGTGCCTTAAAAACTGCAAGCTCTTTATGAGATCCAGATGTGTAACCTCATACTCTTATAGACCATATATGCTCCAAAATGTTGTATGTGGTATATCTGACATTACGATATGCAGATGAAAATAACTGTATGTAAAGACAATATTCTAGAACACTCGGGATCTACAATTTTTTTCACAAAGATCATCCATCCTCGGTAAGGTATATCGGATTTTAACAGTCAACTGGTTCAGCATTCGATAATCCACACGAAGTCTGAGGGTATCAGCCTCCTTCTTCGAATACATGACCGGTGAACCCCATGGAGATGTACTCAGATGGATGTAACCCTTTTCCAGTAACTCATTTAAATATTTCTTGATATCTCGAAACTCAGGTGTAGCCATCCTAAAATGATGAATGATCACATGTGCCGCCCAAGACACATGTTCAATAGAAAAGTCTACCTATCACTCCAGAAGAAAACATGAAAAGTAATCAAGAAATACATCTCTGAAGGAACCAAACACTAGAAGAATTCCCACTTATTAAGTCCCATGGTCATCTAGAAATAGAATTGACATCTTGGATGTAACTTCACCAATGCTATGATTCTATGGCCCCTATCCTCTCGGATGGACATCCCATTCAACCATATATAGAAACGACCTTCCATATTGTTATGTGAAACCTACCCAACTATGATTGAAATCGACAACAGCTTGGAAATGTATTAAACAAAACATTCAAAGAATGTCATCATATCCCATCATCTCTATGACATATAGGTCCCACACGAAGTGAGACCCAACTAACTCAAGAGGTCAGTCCTTGCACTAAAGTAAACTAGTCATTCTAGTCCCCAACGAAGTATCAAACATCATGATATCAACCAATGTAAATATACAAAGTCCACGGATCTCCATAATAAGAACATATAAAAAACTATGTGAAGACCAGTATTGAAAAGATAAGAATCTAAAGCTGATGCAACAAAAATCATACCTCTCACTGTTGATGGTCTGGGATCCTGCTCTTACGAGGTCTGCTCTAATGCAAAATCATGACCTGTGCCATGGCCTTGTGATGCAGTCTGTGATATGAGCTAATCCCCCATATGGTTTTTACAAATCCTGGGTCTAGATATTACAACCAAGAACTCAACCTCATCTTGAATGGTCGGACGAACTCTTGTTCCTTGACAGAAGGGAAATTGATTGTTAAACTCTTGAACATGGAGTCCAAGAAATATCTAAATCACCATATAGTTGTGAGAAATACTAATATAATGCATAGAATATATCCCAACATGATGCATAATCAGAACTCATCTATGTCCCTCGGGTATTGAGGTTTCTTATGTCCACCCTTCCTACATAGGTAGCATACCACCTGGCTACCTAAAGGAAAATCCCTCCGACTTTGATCTCCGCATGTGGACTCCTATGGGAGCTTCCTACACTATGTTGGAAGGGTACTAACATTGGATATTGAATGTCCTGGCCCATATATCCAGAATCCCTCAGGTAGTTCACAGTAATCATCACATGGATGAATATAGAAGATATAGAAGTCAACCTAAATATGTTCACCTAATATCATAAGTCAAGACTAAGAACATCCTCAAGCATCCTTGATAGAAATAAAACATCACCCATAGAATGGGTAAGATGCTCTACTGCTCTGTGAAGTGAGAAGAATACTCCAGGACTGAGAGTGTACATTTCTCCAAACTCATGACCACTTCAGCACGGTTTTCCCTCAAAATATACAAGTAGATATAAAAAATATAAGGTATGCTGGAACGCATCCCCAGTCATATCCTACTCGCTACATGCCTGTGATATCACTTCCCACCAACTTTGGGAAGAATCCCGAAGCATATATGTAGAGAGCATATCATTCCTTTCTATAGGCATGTGGAGATGATAAAAGATAGGAATCATAGTTTATAATGATGAATCTGCATCATGAGGACCTCAATCACATAAGAAAGTGGGAGGATTCTTCTTCTAGAAACCTTGTGTCAATTCTTCTATTAACAGGGCAGGAGGCGTTGTTCTCTTGATGGTCTTAATTATCCACACAATGACATCATTGAATTGTGCCTCTGCACCCATGTTTAGTATGAAATCTGTTTCCAAGACTAGAAGGACGAGGGGATCATCTAGTAGTCTCTGATCTACCATGTCTAGTGTCTGATCGTTACCCTATATCTAGTCTACAACTAGAAGACGTCTCAGTGGCATGAATCTGCATGGGCTTGCACACACCTTAATTCAGGATTTTCCTGGATTGAAAAAAAGAAGTTTAAGAATGAAAAATGATAAATACTATATCCATGTTTTTTTAAACATTGATACTTGGCCTGTATGACCCCACACCACATTTTCCATTAATAATTCACAAGGGTGTGTATTTCTGCCAATCTTAGTAGTGTAACCACCCAAACACATTATGGATTTCTCCCAAGGACAGAACATGTTAATGAATCATTTTCCCCTTCCCGAGTTCCCCTTCAAGGATAAAATA
Organism: Viscum album; assembly: GCA_963277665.1. Lineage (NCBI taxonomy): Eukaryota > Viridiplantae > Streptophyta > Magnoliopsida > Santalales > Viscaceae > Viscum > Viscum album. Next base: position 1,316,575,172 of record OY728152.1, on the reverse strand, counting down.
CCTGGTTCTTTTAGAAAAAAATTGCATTTCTTGGTTATGCCAGAAACAACGTGTACTTGAATTATTTCTCTGAATTGTGTCATTGGCCACATAGAGAGTTACATAGCTGACTCGACACTACACGTTTGAGACGAAAACAGTGTGTACTACTTGTGTCTCATCCTAACATTTAATTAGTCACATGGAAAGACACATGCTCACACAATACAGTGTGTTCAACATCACACTAAAATAGTTTTGAAGAAATATATGTACACATGTCATTGATATTGATCTATGATTACACATTTCCAACCCATTGGTATGTTACCATATACATCATTTTTATTTTTTGTTTATTATATCATAGTGTGATTCCCCATTTACTCACTAAACTTCTAAAATTTCATTTGATAAAATAAAATCATTAAAATGACTTTTATTGTATGAATACATAAATAATATTTCATCATACTGTTTTTTTTCATAAACCAAACATAAATTCAAAAACTAAACATGTTTTTAAATCAAATAATTTATTATTTGAAAGATAAATCCAATTTCTTTCTTTCAAAAACAGCATCTATTATTTTACCCAAATACCAATAGAAATAAATTTCATCAACTCTATTCCCAATATTAAATTTCAAAAATTCCCTCATTTTCACAAATACATCCTAATTTAATATAATTTTTGGTTTTACCAAATTTTTCTTGAATCCAATTGGAGAACACAAAATAAATTGAATAAGATTTTAAAAAAATATATTTGAATGAAATTTCATGTATATAAATCAATTTATGGTTGATAAAAATTATACATCATAATTGAACCACCTAACTTGAGATCACATGATCTAAAACCATAAATCCAAAATTAGGAAACAATAATTATTTTGAATATTTTTACCTGAGTTATCACTAAGTGAAAAAAATATGGAATGGAAAAATATGACTTCATGAATAACTAAAATAATTTACATTATTTTTCATCCATCCTGCCATAAAAACTTTTTCTCTACAAAAATACAAATTTGAATGATCCATGAATAAAAAATGAGGAAAGTGCTATCTCATCAGTGTCATATTCTCCAACAAATCATTTGAATTAGAACCATGATTACATAACACATGAACAAAATGTCTTATCCTCCAAATATGTACCTGTGTTTCATAATCATGTACCTTTAGTGGATATTATGTCAATGATCAATATGGTTCAACATCAATATAACCTAAAATTAGAACATTAGATGGATTAGATAGTTACCTCTATAGATGAGATTTATGAAACACATTCTTCATTGACATCATTTATTGTGGATTTTCTAAATGTTAAAAAACCATTCCCAGCTCCTCATCATCTTGAAAAGACATCACAAATTGATGAGAAATTTTTCATTGACTCATCTAATATCAGTGACCCAACAATGTTGTAAAATTAATGGACACATGGTCACCAACTAAAAATTCCAACTACATATAGTGAAGACCATATTATGACTTATATCGACTATATTCCGTTAAATTTATCTAAATAATTTTGTTTATATATATATTTTTCTATAGAACCATGGTCGATCCAAAAATGGTATTATCACTAATAAATGACCAATATAATATAAATTGGAATGGATATACCAAAAAGTACTCAAAATGTTCCATTCAGATCGAATAATGGTAACTTTTCTTTTCATAAAATTCAACAATACACTAATGGTTATCCCAAACACTTCAAAAGTCAATGATTCATACATGTACCATGTCATCAAGTATCATTATATATGATTATATCTAGATATCTAAATGTGGATGGTGTACATTCTAAAAACAGTCTATAGATCATATCACCACATAAAGCACTAAAAATGATAATATATCCACAGATACATATATGAGACTATAGTTGATAAAACAAAGTGAATATACACAATCTATTTCACATAGATATTTATGAACCCCTCAACATTGATTTTATCATGAAAGGTTAAAATGTGAGTTTACTTATTCAAACAATCAATCACAACCCATATCACATTCTTCGTTCTCTGGGTACAAAGAATCCCAACAAAAATGTCAATAAAGATCACATCCAACTTCCATGTTGGCACAAAAAGTAGAAAAACAAAACAAGATGGTTTTTAGTGATTATACATAACCTTCTAGAATTTTTAAAAATGGTGGGAAAATATGCAATGCCACATGTCATCCTTGGACACCAGAATAATCATTATATGTCATTGATTATATTCATGGTTATTAGGTGCAATACCTATTGGTAATTATGTCAACCACCATCTTATTTACCATACCTCTAATGAAACTAAAAAACTATTCAAATCAAATAAGATTCCCTTCATGTGGAATGAAAAGATAGGAATGGTCTCCCCAATATAAATATAGTATATAATTGATCAGAACTAATCATAATGCTATATTTAGAAGAGAATCATCTCAATAATAGAATATGAAAACTAAAAAATGGTCATTTAAACAATCACCCCAGATTCTAGACACCAATATACAGTTTTTAATATATTCAATCATGTTACACTCATCTATTGATTCTATATGTAACAGGTAACAAGATTCTTTCTCAAATCATATGAAAACGAAATTCCCTTTCCATGGGGTATGGATAATTTCAATGTCAAAATATTTATAATATTCCACCCAATTAGTCTTAATGAGATTCAAATATTTTCAGGAGATGATACATATAAATCTCTTGTTCATTTAACTCATTTAAAACCTTTTTACAAAATGTTAATACTTCCACCACATATGATTGCTTATTAAAATACAATTTCCTATTAATGGGTTGGATAATTTTACTCATAAGTAATAATATGATGATATCGTTGGAAATGATATGACAACCTTTCTTATAAATTCTTCATAAACCTAAACATATTGTTTCCGAGATGACCACATAGCCTAGCCTAGCCTCTAGAAGAGTCAACACCAGTGTACTAATCTATATTATATTCATCTAAAAAAATAATTCAAAAAATTTTCATTGTAAGAAAACATTACTCCATTCTATGTTAGAGAGGTCAATAAAGAATCCAATATAAATAATTTCAGAACTAACTAGTAATATTACCCTATTAAATCTAATATGCTATAAATATAAAAAAAATATTTTGTTGTTACCATGTTATTAAAACATTAACATTGTGTATATAATAATAAAATCAATGTTATAAGACCAATTTTTCAATTATCGTAACATACAAGATCAATAAATCACATATTCAATTATTCGAATAATGTTGATGATTTCTTAACATTAATTGAGATTCTATCAAATAATGTACATGATCCACCTCATACGTAGAGTACATTAGGATTCCATCCATAATGAATAACAAAAATGTGTCAAGATAATCATGGATAATATTTTTCATAAAATCCATAAATACAATAAAATAATTAGTAAGGACAAATGTCCTGAAATGGATCTCATAATAATAATAAATGATCTGATTGGTTTTTTCTAAATGACTGAATCCTTAATCATCAATGTATTTTAACCTGGACAAAGAAAAATCTCCATGAAACACATTTCTAATTTTAATGGATAAATACTTCATAAATATATAGAAAAAATAATAATTATTTACCCTTACATCAATAATTATTTTAATAAACAAAAAAGAAAATCAATCCACAATCATTCCTACTAAATGGAACTGGTTCCACTCACGATGAAACATTCACTTGGTTGAATATAATAACATGGAGATCACACAACATAGTACTCATTACATTCATTTAATAGGGTTCCATTTTGTGAGAAGGTAAATATTCCTATTGAGTAGCACTTATTATATTGATAGAAAACACTATTATAATTAACAGATTAAAACCTAATATATTAAATGGAATCATATTGGGAATATAAATGATTCCTAGAGGGAGATCACCATTTAGTGATTAGTGCTCAATATTAAATTTGTAATATATTATTACATTCCCCAAAACTAGATAAGATGTTCTATATATACTCTTTCACAGGTTCTATTCCCTCTGAATTGCATCACCCACACCATCACGTTTTGAAAGGATACACACCTCAGATATCAATCAATCTAAGATTTATTTGAAATAACACAATACACATTTAATATTACATATAAAGGTTTCAAATCCATAGACATAATACTCCATGAAATCACAATTTCATATAAAATGAAAACATAGGCCAGATTATGTAGTCCCGCCATTAATTTAATTAGAAGGGGTCTATTAATATCTATCAAATAAGATAAAATCACTAAATGATTATTTAGTATATTAAAAATAGAGGTTCAAATTAATTATTGAGATTCCGTCATATCAAATAATTAAGTCACTATAATTATGTTATACTGATTGATCCACTTATAGTTGGTAGACCCTTATCATTATAATTTACAGACTCATCCGCCATGTGAATAATATATTATTCATATTCATGTGAGAGGAACACATTTTGTCCATAATAATATAGTTTTATCCCGATTATTAATAGTTTTGATGATCCCAATGCACTATGTTGATTAGAACATATACATATGAACTTATCATGCGAGTTTAGAGTCCACCTGAACATCATATCCTGGGTTACTCAGTGGAAACCAGTATAAAATACCCATGATTTCTACAATATATGCAAATAAAAATACCTCTTAATGAAATTATATGATGTATAGAAAAAATATTTTTTCTATAAAAATTATTAATATCATTACGATTCTTCTTCCTAGTAGAGGAATTATTTCCACCACTGAGATAAAATAAAACATTCATCATCCCCTACATGACTTACCTATACATTTAGTACATTATAAATATATGCCTCACATCAAAAAAATGATACTTCTTCAACAAGAAATCCTTATATTGAATATATGCTCGATTTCCAAAATCCACCAATTTATTTTTCATATTTTCATTTCAAAATATTTATATTGAATTATTATCTTTATCATCAACACATTTTCATAAACTATCATATTCTTGTCATAGTACTTGATTTTGGAAAACATAGTAACCTTGTGCATCAACCATGAAACATGATAAAACTGGTCGATGAAATGAGCCTTTAATTTTTACCACTCTATTACCTCATGATTATTCTCATTCACAATCGTGTCCCACCATCTACTTCATGGTACCTCCAAAAAAAGTGGTACACCTCACCTTGATTTTATCATATTTCACTAGAAATCAAATATATGAATGATTATTAATAATTATTCCTCAATTTTCTACATATCATTATATATTTTTAATTTCTATATCTTATGTAGAAGGATCTGCTTATAACTATTCCAGATAACATCCCTGTAAGGTTCCATATCATCATCTTAAAAAGAAACTAGAGGTGTTACCTTTTTAAGAGAACATGACAAATACAAAATCACCTCTAACCTATTCAAACCCATGAGATGATTTTTTTTCATTGTGGATTAGTAGATTATTCATCCTAATTTATATTAACAAATTTATTTGCATAAATAATTCTACAAATATTTAACAAAAAAAATTAATTGCATCATATTTTTTAGTCATACTGAGAAAGACGGGGAATCAATCACAATAGGTAGAAAAACAACATATGGACTTTACTCTATCAAATTCAAATTAATTGAAAATAAAAGAATAAATATTGATGATAACATTTCCACAACACCACTAGAGATGTAAGAATAATTGTGTGTTAGTTTTCCATGCACTCAATAACAAATGCAACCTATGTCCTTATAATAATATAAAAATACATACGAACTATAATTACTTATGAAAAGTTGTACCTATAATACCACATTATCACAAACCATCCTGATTACCCAGGTTAACAAAATAACCATGAAATTCCTAAAATATCCCAAATGGTTCTACCTAACCCAAAGGGTTGATTAAAGTAATGGTTTTTCTAAAAATATGAAAGTGAGATTGAATTTCCCAAAAAAACGGAATGGAGATAAACAAAATTAGTATACCTGTTAAGAAAACAATACATAGAGTGGTGTAACTGAGGTCAAAAAGGTATAAATAACAAAATTAAATACATGGAAAAAGGTTATAAACCTATGTACAATAGAAAAATAATCTCTAATAAAATGGATGAACAACTACTACCATCTATCTGTGGTGCCTTACACTTGGTCAAACTGGGAAAAAGTTAATCTCCAAACACCCAAAGATAAATACAGTCTGAGCTAAATTCATAGTTGGGTCTCACGAAGTATTAAATAATAATTTTATAGAAATGTTTTCCCAAAATAGGAATAACATTTAATATAGATTCATGATATTTTAATAAAATGTTTAAAAAACACTTGAATTACATTAAAATGATTCAAATAAACAAATATAAATTTTTTAATTATATTTAAAAATAACTTATATAGATTCATAAGGCATGTAAAACTCTTTAAAAAATAATGGAATATATTTCAAATATATGTAAATGTGAAACATGGGCAGATTCCACAAGGTATGATAGTCTTGGATATGAGACCCCCTCTCAAAAAAATATTTGTCACAACAATAAGTAAACAAACATCCTATCGAATATTGACTGTGATGCCCGACCCCAGTTACCCGGAGACGGTGAATTATTACATAACATTGGCATGATAACAAAGGATCAACTCTCGAATAACCGATTAGTTTAGTATCCATGAACACAATAGATGCATTCATAAGTCTGACATGAAATCATAAATTGAAAAAAAACTACAAAATAAAATTTCTCCATAGGCCACACTCATATGCCCTCATACTATCCCAAAGTTCATTCATAAAATACTACATCACATCTTGGGAAAAATAAAACATTGAAAGGGGTGAGCTCAGATACTCAGTAAGGGTAACAATATAGCAGAAATTTTAATAAATAAGCATAAACATTTAACCCAATGTAAAACTAAAACAAAAGCCTTTTAAACCTGAACTTCAGCATTATATTGAAAAAATGAAATAATTCATTTTAATTATTCACATTGATATTCTAGTAGTTGAATAATCACATGCAATATAAATAACTATTTTCATAATGATGGAATTCATAATTCCAAACTATCATAACCACATAGTGTAACGCCCCGACCCCAGTTACCCAGAGTCAGTGCATTATTAAATAACATTGGCATGATCACAAGAAAGATCAAGTCTCGAAAGACAGATTAGTTGAGTAGCCTTGGAAACATTATATATATTCATAATTTTTACATTACTTCAATAAGTGAAAAACTACAATAACATATTTGTCTTCATATCCCCTCATACTATCCCTACAGGTTGTTCATAAAATAATTCTTCGCATCCTGGGAAAAATAAAACATTGAAAGGGGTGAGCTCAGATGCTCGGGAATGATAACAGTATTGCGAAAACTTTCATAAATAGAAATAAACATTTAAGGCAGTGTATAACTAAAACAAAATCCTTTTAAACTTGAACTTCAACATAATATGGTAGAAATAAAATGAAATAATGCCATCTACTTATTCACATGGATATTCTACTAATAGAATAGTCACATGAAATATCAACAACCACTATCATAATGATGGAATTCATAATGACATACTATCATAACCACATAGCCAACGCCTCATGCCAAGACTACAAAAAAGATTTTGTCAAGGCCTTGTGCCAATACACTAGTTTGTCTCATGAGACCTAACGATACATCGAGGAGCTATAGTGGGCTCCACCTATCACATACTAAGTCTAATTCATTCCTCATATGAAAAGTTTTAAACATAACATAAACATTCATATTAAAACAAGTATATGAAATGTCAATACTTTATCCACAAACCATGAATGGTATAAAATTAGCACATCCATAGTCAGACATAACTCATTCGATAAAATATGGATGATTGTATTGTATCATAACAACCTCAATTGATATTGATGAAGGATATTGACATAGATGAAATTAATCATCAATAATATTTGAGAGAAATATCCCCCCTTTTCATGAAATCATTTAATAGTCACACTATTTGTCAAGAATCCATTTAAAAATAAATTTTTGAATCAAAGTGTCCCATTCCAATTTGAAACTTTTAAACGGAGTTTTAATATTAAAACATTAATGTCCATATAAATAAATCCTTAAAACCATTTTTAAAACATGGACATTAATGAGCATGATTTAGAAGAATAAGTCCTTAAAACATTTCAAAATGGTATTTTAATTAGAGTTTCTAACCAAAAGAGAGACACTTGAATACAAATAATTGAGGTAATAAAAACTTTTTAATATCATGAGAATAAAGGTATTCATGATATATTATGTCAAAGTACATTATATACACCGTATAAAAGTGATTTGGTGTATAACAATAAAGGAGTCTCAATGGAATGTAAATTGAGATGAAATCTCTCATAAAGGTTGTATCCTTAGGTTAAGGATAAATCAATGACATAATTATGTGTGAAAAATACACTAAATATGATTGGATATTCATTGTAAAAAATCAAAGGACATTCACACATATTCTTTTAAAAACAACACCAATGAATTGGATGTTTATCTCAAGAAATCGTGATTGAGTAAAAATTACTCTTATCAAGTTCATACCGATGACTTGAGAATTTATCAATGGAGTGATTATGTGTATAAAAATTATACCCAAATAAAGGGGAGTGGAAATTATGACATAATCAAATGAATAGTGATTACACACATAATCTTGGAGTAAAATAATCAATGAAGTATGCGTAAAGCCGAATGAGTGGAAATTGAAATTTCAAATTCCCTTATCAATTTGGTAAGTTATGAAACATGCACCCATGAAATACGGGTTATACAATTATGATGTAAATATCCATAAATTAAAGTATATTACACAATGAATACAATCATGGACAGTACACACACCACACGCAATAAATAAGTGCTGAACAATGGAAATCCCACGGAATTAAAAGTGAGATAAGAAACCCCTTACTTTGTACTTTTTCCTTGGCCGATGGTAGGATAACCACCTGTATAATGGTAAAATAATTGTTATTGAATTATAAATGAATCATTTACATTAATATGATATCATATATGTTCTTTTAACATTGATTTGTTATTAATATCTTAGTATTATCGTCATTTCGGGTGTTAACTTTCTCGTTTTCCTTTATATTCATTGTTACGTAAGCCGTGTTTGTCATCGATAGGTTGTATCTTAATCATATCCATAATTATATCATGTCCTTATATACTATTATTAGACATCAAATGAGAGTTAAATTTGAATGGATACGATGGATAATGAATCTCATAGCGTTTGTCGAGACGGTAGTAAGTACGTACGCACGAGCGACAATATCATTCTTCTAATACTAAAATAATATATAATTGGCCGGTATATCATATATAATGAGTCATTATCATGTTAAATTTATTATATAAATTAATTATACATCATTATTATACCCATCCAAATAATATTTTATTGAATAAAAATAACACCACGACGTGGAGATGGTAAGCCGTACGTACGCACGTATGGTGACAAGTTATTCAAAAGATGGATAGAATACTGAATATGGATGTAACATATTTATAATAACATAACATTATATATAAGATACTGGAGTTATTATTTTATAATGGTAATAACAAAGAAATTATAAGTGGAAGAAGAAAGGAACTTGAAAAAGGGTGGTGAAATCATTATCTCTTCTTCGGGTTCTTACTTTTGATTTGATCAAAAGGGCTCCTTAAGTTGGATTTCTGACTAAATTAAGGCCACTAGGATGAAGTGAGGGAAGTTGAGAGAGTATTTGGGAAGATTTTGGCTGAGCCAAATGGATTTGAAGGTGTGAATTAATGAGAATCCGGAGTTCACTTTTATAAGAGGGGTGAGGGGAACCTTTGGAAAAACTAGAAATATTATTTTAAAATAAATTCATATTCGGTTTATAATGGCTCCAAAGTGGATTATTTAAAGTTTAAGTTGGGGATGGGTCAAAAACCACTCAATCAAGAGAATTTAGAAATGTTTGAATCATTATATTAACCTTATATTTTACTTTTAACTCTTAGTTAATTAGTTTGACACTTACCATGTCACGTTGTATTTTCATATTATATAATTAATTAACTTACTATATACCTCCAAGAGATACCCAAGTGGTCCATTAATGATAAACCAATCATTATATAAGTCTCTTGGCCGATCCTTAGATTTTTAGTAATTTAATATCAATTAATATTATAATATTTGTTTTAAAAACTCTTTTGTGTCAATTTTGACACTATTCAGAAAATTTATTTTTGTGAAAATAATAACAGAATGTTTACTTCGAAAAAACTTAATTAAATCATTACTAACATTTCATATTAACCTAGAAAATTATTGTAACTCAAAAAAAGTCTCAAATTATATTTATTTGGGTATTTATAACATCAATTATTTTAATTTTCCACTATTATTGTAATTACTACATCATCATTGTGTCATAAATAAATTAAATTATTTAATGTTTAAAATTATAAATAAAATATCATTATGTTGGAAATAGTTTTAGATTTGTAATAAATATTTCTAATCGGATTTATCTTATTTTAAACCCTATATTAAAAATGTTTTAGTAAATAAACATTGATTTTAACTCTTTTAACTCTTCTTTGAATTAAATAATAATAAATGTTCTAATCTAATCCATGTGGACCTAAATTATAATATTTTATTTATAATGTTGTTTCTGGTCGAATTAAGCTTATCCAATTGAATTAGGACATGTGTTAGGGTATTATTAATATCATTTTTACCCTTAATTACCCTATTTACTTTTAACCATGGTAAATAAAAGTAAAAAGATACTATTCACCAAAAACTATTTTCATCTCATTGAACCACATTTTACTCCTTCATATTAACCATGTCTCTCGGATTTTTGAAATTCCATTCACAGAAGTGGTAAAATTATGTTTTATGAAAAATACAGTTTTTTAACTACTACTTAGTGGTTTCACTATTCATCAAAAAATGAAAGTTTCCAGAAAAATACCAAAAATTAGGACTAAGATATATTTGATATTATGAATTAAAAAATTATGTCTATTTTACCAAATTTAGAACATATCAGTTGCATTAATTAATTTAAAAATTAATTCTCGTCGTCAAAACAAATAGCGTGTTTTTAAGAGATAATAACTATCAAAAGATTGACACCTGTTTACGTCTGGTTTAAATTTGAAATTACATCCAATGACCACAATTTTATTAAATGGTAAAAATATATTCTAAATATAATTTAAAACCACTCAAATTAATAATTTATCACTATTAGTTATTTAAATTAAAAGAGTTTTTTTTAATTAAAATTTAGTAATCTTCACTATTCATCAAAATATGAAAGTTATCCGAAAAATACCAAAATTTCACCCTAGGCACATTTCGATATTCTGAATCCAAAAATTATGTCCATTTTGAATGATAAAATATATAAAATTTCAAAAATTAGGTATTACTATTCATAACGGCTAGTTTGATTGGTTGTGGTGTGTTAGAACATGATGTCGTGTACAACACACGCTACTGTATTATTCAGAGAGAAGCGTACCGTGGAAGCTTGGGGTGTTACATTCTCCCCTCCTTCAAAAAATTGCATCCTCACAATTTTTAAAATTGGGATTGGGAATATAATGGAAAGTTCCACATCGGAAAAAGAGTCAATAAAACTATCACTTTAAAAGAAAGAAGTAGAAGTACAAAGGTCACCCGAGATAACCCATACTTGGATTCCATGTAGGAAAACGTGGATATGGATGTTAAAATAAGAGTTAAGTTATGATGGAGAGGGATAGAAAAAATTATCAGGAGAATGTTAACAATAAGAAAATCACAAATTGTGTTGGGACAAACGGTATTAGTCTCCTAGTAGGAAAAGTAAATGAACAACATTTTTTGTTTTAAGTTACATTACAAAAAGGACGAGAAATTAATTTATGATATTGACTAAGAAAATAAAGAGATATACTAACTTTTTAAGTAGAGTTTCTTTCTTTAATAAATTTATTCCACTAACTCATTTTTTTGAACAATTAGTATTCAAGAAGACTTGGTCACAATGGAAGATCTATAATAAATTTCTATAGAAATACAAGATCCACACAGGATAAACTATATGTTTACCTTGTTTTATGAGATTAATCAAAACCAAAATGGTTTGTATAATATCTGATGATCCCCCAAATGGATGTTCCATTAGGTAAAAACACTTATTTTAGTTTCTAAAATTTAACCATCAATACCCCAAAGTTAAATAAATACTATTCAATAATCAATTGTCCTTAAAATCATTCAATATAATCCAAACTAATATTGAAAACCATAACCTATAAGAATGTATTCTTCCAAGTTTAATTGTATTTCCAAATGAAATCGATTACTCTTAAAGTCACATACATAAAAGTAATTAACCTAATCATTTCAATAAATAACCCAAATCACAATAAATACACAATGAAAACATAGATAAAAATCAATTATTACTTCTCAAATGAAATCCCATACTATTCTATTTTCCATGGGCATATAGTGTTCACAACAAAGTGAACAACATCCAAAATAACGTTTAGCACTTAATCACCAAATAATTTTCCTATACTGAGGGTATTCATTTGATAAGACATAAGATCCTAAATCAAATTATTATTGATCAATAAAATCATTTAACTAAAAATAATAATCACACTAACCAGGGACATCATGTAGTCCAGTGGTAGGTGATAAATCCCAATCGTACTTTGGTTGTGGGTTCGATTCCCAATGCATTGTCCGACGCGATGGGTTGTCACACGGTCTGTGTGTTTTCCTTTTTCAAAAACGATATTTTATAACATTACCAAAATGAGATAAATTCCTCAAAATAACCATACAATAATTTAACCACAAATCTTATCTCATACTTTTCATTTTCATCCCAAATTATAATAACTTATAATTGCCTAAAACCCAACGATCATATAAAACCAAATGGTTATTTATAACTCTATCCAAAAGAGAAAATATAATTCTTCCTCAAATATCATTCTCACATGGAAAACTGCAGGGTTGAAAATACAAGAGAAAATTATTCCAAAGTAAACCCATCAATAAGGAGCACTAATACTTTTTAAACATTTCTAAAACCATTTATTTCTACATAGCTTCTTCTTTGACCAAGAAAATATCCTATAGAATAGGGAATTCAATCGGGTAATGGCCAGGTCCCCTATATTTATGGAAAATGACTGTAAATTGATTCTAAGGACCATTTTTATCTTCTTCCATAGTACTCTTCATTTTTCTTCGGCAATTCTTCAATTTATGTCCTTCCTTTTCGCACGTAATGCATTTTACTGTCCAATTGAGACACTTTCCTGGGTGTCTCCTTCCACATTTCATTCATGATGGAAATTGAGGATTTCATTCTCCATGGTCTCCACTGCTGGAGCTCTTATCATTCATCACCTTTTTCTTCTTTATTGAGTCTGGGAATTGGTTAATATATATATTGTTGATCATATTTTTGGAAAATTGATTTGTAATAAAGATGATATCTTTTATGCCTATCAACATTCCATTGTGATTCTCATTTCCACCATTGTTACCACCTTGTACATCATTCTCAAAGTCAATATGACTTCCTTGGAATCCATCCATTGACTAAAACCAGAAAGCTTTGTATGAGTAACATGAGTCATATAATCATTAAGATATTAATATGTCACCATATTTTCAATTTGACACACATTAGGATTAACCAAGGTCATTTACTCTCATCTTATATATATAATACTTCAAATCGGTTTGTAAAGAAAATGTAAATTATCTTAAGCATATCCCTCGGGTGTGTCGTAACCAAGAGTGTAGCAAGGCACATTGTCGTGCACCGGTTCCTGTTTGAGTCTCGCACAAAGAGGTGTTTTCAGGTTTTACCCCTAGGTACATCTCTTCCAGTGCCGCCTCTACCTGCTCATTTCCAGACATGGATGTATTTCTCATAAAACTCACAAAATCTCTACAATACCAAAATTCTAGTAAGTTCTTCTATACTAATCCTCATTGTTCATCTTAGGTCTATGTGATCTAATAAGAGTTTATCTAAATCTATCTTCCATGGTTTGTACTAAACATCCTCTAATTACAACTATAAAACCCTGACCCCAGTTACCTAGAGTCGGTGCAGTATTACCTAACATTAGCATGATCACAAGAAAGATCAAGTCTCGAAAGACAAATTAGTTTAGTAGCCTTGGAAACATTAGATATATATTTTTAAAATAAATTCATATTTGGTTTATAATGGCTCCAAAGTGAATTATTTAAAGGTTAAGGTGGGTATGGGTTGAAAAACACTCAATCAATAGAATTTATATAGGTTTGGGTCATTATATTAACCTTAACTTTTAGTTTTAACTCTTAGTTAATTAGTTTGACACTTACCATGTTAGTTTGTATTTTCATATTATATAGTTAATAAAGTCAATATATACCACCAAGAGACCCCCAAGTTGTACATTAATGATAATCCTATCATGATATAAGTCTCTTGGCCGAAAATTATTATTTTAGTAATTTAATATCAATTAATAATATAATATTTGTTTTAAAAACTGTTTTTGTCAATTTTGACACTATTCGAAAAATGGATTTTTGTGAAAATCATACCAGAATGATTAATTCGACCAAATTTAATTAAAGAATTCCTAACATGTCATATTAACCTAGAAAATTAGGGTAATTCATAAAAACTCTCAAATTATATTTATTTTGTTATTTATAACATCAATTCTTTTAATTTTTCACTATTATGGTAATTACTACATCATCATTGTGTCATAAATAAATTAAATTATTTAATGTCTAAAAATTAAAAATAAAATAAGATTATATAGGATATAGTTTTATCTTTATAATGAATATTTATAATCGGATTTATCTTATGTTTATCCCTATATTAAAAATGTTTTAGTAAATAAACATTGATTTTAACTCTTTTAACTCTTCTTTGAATTAAATAATAATAAATTTTCAAATCTAATCCAAGTGGACCTAATTGATAATATTTTATTTATAAAGTTGTTTTTGGTCGAATTAAACTTATACAATAAAATTAGGACATGTGTTAAGGTAATATTAATATCATTTTTACCCTTAATTACCCTATTTACTTTTAACCGTGGTAAATAAAAGTAAAAAGTTAATATTCACCAAAAATTATTTTCATCTCATTGAACCATATTTTACTCTTTGATATTAACCATGTCTCTCGGATTTTTGGAATTCCACTCACAAAAACAGTAAAATTATTTTTTATGAAAAATTCATATTTTTAACTACCACTTAGTGGTTTCACTATTCATCAAAAAAATGAATGTTTCCAGAAAAATACCAAAAATTAGGCCTAAGATATATTTGATATTATGAATTCAAAAATTAATTCTATTTTACAAAATTCAATATATATCATTTGAATTAATTAATTTAAAAATTAGTTCCCGTCGTCAAAACAAATATTGTATTTTTATGAGAAAATAACTATCAAAAGATTGACACTTGTTTACATTTGGTTTAAATGTGAAATTACATCCAATTACCAAAATTGTATTAAATGGTAAAACTATATTCGAAATATACATTAAAACCACTCAAATTAATAATTTATCATTATTAATTATTTCGATTAAAAAATTTGTTTTTAATTAAAATTTAGTAATTTTCACTATTCATCAATATATGAATGTTATCCGAAAAATACCAATATTTTACCCTAGGCTAATTTCGATATTCTGAATCCAAAAATGAAGTCCATTTTGAATGATAAAATGTATAAAATTTCAAAAAATAAGTATTACTATTCATAACGGCTAGTTTGATTAGTTGTGGTGTGTTAGAACATGAAGTTGTGTACAACACACGCTACTTTATTATTCAGAAAGAAGCGTACCATGGAAGAATTGGGTGTTACACATAGTCAAGGCACTGTGAAATGACTAAAAATAAGATTTTGTCAAGGCCTTGTGCCAGGATAGTTGTCTGTCTCATGAGACCTACCGATGTAATGAGGAGCTATAGAGGGCTCCACCCGTCACTTACTAAGTCCAATGCATTCCTCATATGAATAGGTTTAAACATATCACAATCATTTGTATTAAAACTAGCATACTAAATGTCAATACCTTATCCATAAACCATGAATGGTATAAAAATAACACATCCATAGTAAAACATATCACAAAAACATCAATACAATATGGAATTTTTGTATCATAATAAATCAACTTCAAATAGGCTTAAAATCCATTAATGGATGTTGACATAGATGAAATCAAAATTGTTTGAGAGAAATATATCTTTTTATTAAATCATTTAAAAGTTACATAATTATAAAAGAAATCAATTACTTTAACAATATTATTATAATCGTTTGTGGGAATATTCGAAGATTATATAGAGGATGAAAATATTTGCACCCGCCGTTTATGTTAAAAAAACATTCATACCTTAATTCCGTCGAAAAGGTTTAAAAGGACCTTGTTTGAACATTAACAGAAATATTCCGCTGTAAATTTCTTATAATAATTAAAACAATTGTATAAATGACTTTAACACATAGTATGTAAAATATTTGGAATGATTTGAAGTAAATTTTTAAGAAACATGGATGTAGATGATTAATAGGTCCTAGTAGATAATTATGTATAAACAACCTCAGATAATGAAGTGATTGTGAAATAAACCCTTACATTTTACATTTCCTTGGTCGAGAGTAGGTTAACCTCCTGCATAATAGTTAAATAAATGTTTTTAAAATATAAAATCATCATATACATAAATATGATATCATATATGATCTTTTAATATTGCTATGTGAATACTATTTTAGTATTATCGTCATTTTGGGTGTTCACTTACTCGTTTTCTATTATATGTTTTGTTACATAAGCCATGTTTGTTAACTATAGGTTGTATCTTATTCATATCCAGAAATATATAAAGTCCATAAACATATTTTTTGAACATAAAATGAAAATCAGTCTTGAATGGATACGACGGGGAATGAATCTTATAGCGTTCGTGGAGACAGTAGTACGTATGTACGCACGAGTGATAATATAATTCTTTTTATATTAAAATAATATATAATTGGATGTTATATCATATATAAAGAATCATTATCATGTTATATTTATTATTTATATCAGTTACACATCATTATCATACCCATCCAAATAATAATGTTTTGAATAACAATTACACCCCGACGTGGAGACGGTAATCCGCATGTACGCACGTATGGTGACATGTCATTCAAAGGATGGATAGAATAGTTAATATGGTTGTACCATATTTATAATAAAATCACAGTATATATAAGACATTGTAGTTATTATTTTATAACAAAAATAACAATGAAATAAAAAGATGAAGAAGAAAGGAACATGAAATAGGGTTGTGAAAACATTACATCTTCTTCATGATCTTCCTTTTGATTTGATCAAAAGGGATCCTTAAGATGGATTTATGATAAATATAAGGTCTCTAGGTTGATTTGAGGGAGGTTTGGAGGATATTTGGGTAGGGTTTGTGTGATCCAAACGGCTTTGAAGGTTATAATTAGAGTGAATGGTGAGTGCCCTTTTATAAGAGGTGTGAGGGGATGCATTGGAAAAGCTAGAAATATTATTTTATAATAAATTCATATTAGGTTTATAATGACTCAAAACTGATTTATTTTGAGTCTATGGTGGGGATGGGTCGTAAAAAACTCAAAGAATATGTTTTAGACAGATTTGGTATAAGGCCCCAACCTTAAACATTACTTAATATTGAATTAAATGAATAATTTCTATTGAGGATATTTTCAGGTTAAGAGTTTTAGAGAATTACATCATAACTATTACATATCAAAAGATAACACATTAGACACTTCTACATAGTATCATTTTTTTTTCAAAATATGAACTCTAGAAAAAAGTCATTTCTAGTTCCATGTTTATGAAAGCATGACTTTTCCTTGATCCCATCCTTAACCCTATTCCACATTAAGTCCTGTGAAAAACATTTCAAAAACATGGAATGACAATAAAAAGCTCATTAAGGGATATAAAAGTATGAAATTAAAAATTATTCGATGTATGAAATAATACTTTACTCATAAAACATAACAATTTTAACATACCTCATCAAATCGTGAATAAATCATATAAATAATTAGACATAAAGTTAACTCGAGGCATTCCAAACATTCTTATGTTGGGAGTAACCCTCATGGTTACGTTGGGAATACCCATCACAGAATATTCCCTAAATATCTTGGAAGAAACCTTAACATTTTACTCCTTCGCATTACCCAATGCATTGGAGAGCTATATCGGGCTCACCTACCCTTAGTTTATCTCAGAACCCCTTTTCTTCATAACAATTCCCAAGAACCATAACATAATTCTATCACGTAAAACTTGCATAAAGGAAAGATAAAATTTCCACATTTCAATCACAAGATATCAATACAAGACATTGATATAATAAAAACATTATGAAAACAATTTTCAATACCAAAATAAAAGAAAAGTAATACATGGTATTTATTTTTCAGTTTAAAAAAAAGTTAGGTTATGGCTTGTAGAGGAAGCTGAAAATCAAATAATGGTCACAACGGTGGAAAAGTCTTTGTCACCGTATACATACGAAAAAAAATTCCTTTTGTCGTTTAATAAAATGCATCTTATAAATAATGATTCCTTTTGAAAATTCATAAAAATCAAAGGGGTTTATACACTGTATAAAAGAAAGTTGTGTATAAAACAAAATATGCCTCAATGAATGGAGATTGAGACGAAGTCCCTTACCTCATGTCTGATGTGACTCGATTTCTCTTTAATCTCCTTTATAATAAACTTGAGTTAATTTATACATGCTTAAGATCCTTTTTCATGTTCATTATTTCTTTTATATAACTTATTACCATGTCATGAACACTATGTAATTATTTAAGTTACTAACGGTCGTTTTAACGATCATTGGTACTTGAGTCAAAAATAAACTCATTATACTTACAAGTTGTTCATGTATCCATTATATCCATAGTTATATTCATTATGTAGATATAATATATATCAAATATATCCAGTATATACATGCATTTATAATATTATATAACTTTTAGAGGTATCAAATGAAATGCACCGTTCATGGAGACGGTAAGCTATACGTACGCATGAATGCAACTTTCATTTCTATTTTGTATTTTATAGAATGAAATCATAATTCTATAAAGGAATATTAAAATTACAGTATAATTTCATATATAATATCATTACCTCCATCCTTTATATGTCCCACATATTTCATTATCGAATCAAATCACTTTGAGGGGGCGGTAGTCCGCACTTCCTAAAATGAAGATATCACGTAAACCCATAATTGAATCCATTAAGGTATTCCATAAATGAAAAATACAAAAACTTAAGGAAAATAAAAAAATATAATATATCATATATAAATATAGTTTCATCTTAATGGCCACCATGAAAATTTTTAAAAAAAGATTGAACAATCATCATTTCGTGAACAATCAGCTTTCCTTTCTTACCAAATCGCGTCACACTTTTACACGGTGAATCTTTGAGAAAAACATGACCACCTACCTCGAAAGATAGATCCTTCCTCTTGTTGTCTACATAACTTTTATGACTGCTCTAAGCTGTTCTCATGTGTTTCTGAATCAACTGAACTTTTTCTGCCATCTCTTCTACCAATTCATTTCCCATCAGCTTCCTTTCACCCACTTCATCCCAAAAAGCTAGTGTTCGACACCGCATCCCATATAATGCCTCAAACGGTGCCATCTGTATTTTGGAATGAAAAATGATATTATATGAAAATTCAACCAAATAATGATTTTAGTCCCAACTTCCCTTATAATACATCGAACAACCACATAGCATATCCTCCAAAGACTGAATTGTTCATTCTGACTACCCATCTGATTGAGGATGAAAAGCTGTACTAAAATTTAACTCAGTACCCAATGAGTTTTGAAGGCCTTTCCAAAGGTTATAAGTAAACCTTGGATCATGATCAGATACAATGGATAAGGTAACTCCATGCAAACTGACTATCTCTTTAAGATACAATCGATAAAGTTGATCTAGATAGAAATTATCTCGAATAGGAAGGAAATGAGCAGATTTAGTCAAGCGATCAACAATAATATAGATTGCATTATTACCTCGAGATGTTTTTGGTAATCCCACAACAAAGTCCATGGATATATTTTCCAATTTCAACTCTGGCACTAGTAAAGGCTGAAGCATCCCTTTCAGTAACTATCGCTCTTCTTTAACCTGCTGACAAGTCAAACACTTCATAGTAAAATCAGCAATATCCCTTTTCATTCCATCCCACCAGTAATACTCCCACAGATCTCTGTACATCTTAGTACTGCCAGGATGAAATGAAAATGCAGAACTATAAGCTTCACATAACAAATCTCTCTTCAACTGTGAATCACCAAGCACACATAATCTCTTCACAAACCTCAAAACACAATCATTATCAATATTAAATTCAGGAAACTTACCCTTCTAAACAAACTCTACCTTTTTCTACAACTCATTTTCTTGCTTCTATGCTTGCTTGATTCTATCTAATAGATAATATTTCACTGATACCTAAAACAAAACAGAAGGACATCCTGCACCAACAACTTTTATTCCAATGTTCATCAAATCCTTAACCAAAGGATCATTTTCCAAATTCAACATTGTTAATGAAACATTACTTTTTCGACTCAAAGAATCAACCATTTTATTTTATTTTCCCGGATGGTAATGAATTGTACAATCATAATCCATGATTAATTCTAGCCATCTCTTTTGTCTCATGTTCAATTCTTTCTGAGTGAATGTATACTTTAAGCTTTTGTGATCGTTATATATTTCAAACATTACTCTATACTAATGATGCCTCCAAATTTTTAAAGCGAAAACAATAGAAGATAATTATAAATCATGTGTAGGGTAATTTTCCTCATTAGTTTTCAACTGACATAAAGAATATGCAATTATCTGATCATTTTTCATAAGGACACGACATAGTCCCTTCAACGATGCATCACTGTTTACAACAAACTCACCATTCCTATAAGTAAATTCCAAAACTGGAGCATTCACCATTCTTCTATTCAACTCCTGAAAACAATCATCACGTTCTTTTTTCCAGATAAACTTAAAACCCATTCGAGATTGCTTAGTCATTGGAATAGATAACCATGAATTGTTTTCAACAAACATTCAGTAGTAACCATCCAAACCAAGAGAATTACGGATCTCGGTTACATTTGAGGGTATTGGTCATTCTTCACCAACTTT
Source organism: Viscum album (assembly GCA_963277665.1). Lineage (NCBI taxonomy): Eukaryota > Viridiplantae > Streptophyta > Magnoliopsida > Santalales > Viscaceae > Viscum > Viscum album. Next base: position 1,316,553,822 of record OY728152.1, on the reverse strand, counting down.
TGTTTTGGCATAATCCATAGTTATTCCATCATTAGAACCAATAAGACCAAGGAATGAAATTTGTTGCACCAAAAACTAACACTAGCTGAATTTCCCATACAATTTATTTTCTTTTAAGGTTTACAAAATAACCCTTAAATGTATTTAATTATCCACTTTCAATTTAGAAAACAAAGAAATATCATCAATAAAAACAGCCACCATTTTCCACCTTAGTCAACCGAGCCATCACTACAACAAACTGTTTAGTTCTGATTCTGAAAATCTCAGGATACTAATTTGATATGTCATTTCCCACTGTATGCCTTCCTTAAAAAGATGTTCTGTTTCCTCTATGAAAAACCATTCTTAACAGAGAAATATCATAGGTGAAGCAACATGGTAATCTTCAAGTGCTATATCATTTCAATCATACCATAAATTAATTTATAATTTAACAATTTCCTAACTCCCAAAGTTGTCTAAATCGCCCTCTGATACCAACTATAGGTCCCCGAACTAAAATATTACATAATATTGAATTAAATGAATAATTCCCATTGAGGATATTTTCAAGTTTATAGTTTTAGAGAATTAGATCATAACTATCACATCGCAAAATATTACACAATATACACTTCTTCAAAGTTTCCTTTTTTTCAAAACATGAACTCTAATAAAACGTCATTTCTAGTTCCATGTTTAAGAAAGCATGAATTTTCCGTGATCCCATCCTTGACCCTATTCCACATTAAGTCATGTGAATAACATTTCAAAAACTTGGGATGAGCATAAAAAGCTCAATAAGGGATATAAAAGTATGAAATGAACATATTAGTCCATGTATGAAATCATAATTTACTCAAATAACATAAGGATTTTAACATACCTCATCAAATCTTGAATAAATAATAGAAATCATAATACATACTGGTAACTTGAGTCATTCATAACATTCTTACGTAGGGAGTAACCCTCATGGTTACGTTTGGATTACCCATAACAGTATATTCCCTAAATCATTTAGGAGAAACCTTAACGTTTAACTCCTTCGCGTTACCCAATGCATTTGAGAGCTATATCAGGTTCACCTGTCCTTAGTTTATCATGGAACCACATATCTTCATAATAATGCCCAAGAACCATAACATATTTGTTTCACATAAAACATGCATAAAGGAAACATAACATTTCCATATTACAATCACAAGATATCAATACAACACATTGATATAGTAAAAACATTATCAAAACCATTTTCAATACCAAAATAAATGAAAAGTAATACATGGTATTTATTTTTCATTTTTAACGAAAGATAGGTTATGGCTTGTAGAGGAAGTCGAAACTCAAATAATGGTCATGGTGGCAGAGAAGTCATTGTCGCTGCATACATATGACAAAACAACATTCCTTTTTTCATTTAGTAAAACGCATCATATAAAAAAAGATTCCTTTTGAATAATCATAAAAGTAAAAGGGGTTTATACACCATATAAATGAATTTTTTGTATAAAAGAAAATATGCCTCACTGAATGGAGATTGAGACGAAGTCCCTTACCTCATGTCTGACGTGACTCGATTGCTCTTTAATCTCCTTTATAAAAAATTTGAGCTAATTTATACTTTCCTAAGAAGCTTTTTCATGTTCATTATTCCTTCTTTATCACTAATTACCATGTCATGAACATTATGTAATTATTTAAGTTAATAATGGTCGTTTTAACGATCATTGGCACTTGAGTCAAAAATAAACTTATTATAATTAAAATTTGTTCATGTATCCATTATATCCAGAGTTATATTAATTATGTAGATATCATATATATCATATATATCTAATATATACATGCATTTATAATATTATATAACATTTATAGGTATGAAATGAAATTCACCGTTCATGGAGACGGTAAGCCGTACGTACGCATGAACGCTACTTTCATTTATATTTCAAATTTTATGTAATGGAATCATAATGAAATAAAGGTATATTATAATTCCATTATATTGTCATATATAATATCATTAACTCCATCCTTTATACGTCCCACATATGGCATTGACGAATCAAATCACTTTGAGGGGGCGGTAGTCCGCACTTCCTAAAATGAAGATATCACATATACCCATAATGTAAGCCATAAAGTTATTCCATAAATGATAAATAAAAAAGCTTAATGAAAAATAAATATATTATATATCATATATAAATATTGTTTCATCTTAATGGACACCATGAAGGTTGATAAAAGAAGATTGAACAATCATTGTTTCATGAGGCAGAAAATTACCAACCACAGAAACAATATGTTATTTAACCATTAGATGAAGGTGAGTGTAGGTGTAGCTCTAATAAATCTCATAACAAAATCCAAGAATATTTAATATACTGTTTATGTTACAAAATAATGGAATAAAAAGTGTTTATGGGGTTGGAGAAGCAAAATAAAACATAAGAACACAAGAGAAGACACTACCTTTAAAACGGGTAACTCTTTTTGATTGATATCAAAGGCTTCCTTGAAAATACATATGCCCAATGTGAGGCTTCTAGGAGTAATAGAGGGATGTGGAGATATAAAATAGTCAGTTTATGGCCGATCCAAAGGCTTGAGAGGTGTCGGTAAGGTGGTAGAGGTGGGGGCCTTTTATAAGAGGAGAGGAGGGGCACTCTTGGAATGTTATACAGGGTTACTTTATTATAAAACGATTTTCAATTTTTAAAGGTCCAAAAATGATAAATTTAGAGGATAAGGTGATAAGAGTTCGAAATCCTCCAATACAACAGGTTTTTGACAAGTTTAGGTCTTATATTTTACATTATCTTTTCATTTTATTTAAATCGTTAGATAATGAGGTAATCGTTGCGTCATCATGGTGTCATAAATAATTTAATTTATCTAATGTCTAAAAAATATAAAAAAATATAAAGAAGTAGGAAATACATTTAGCTTTCTAATTAATATTTATACTCAAAAATATGACTGGTATAACCCCATTTAAAAATTGTTTTAGTAAAACAACACATGTTTGTGACATTTTTATTTAAACATTAAATAAAAAGTTATTAATGATATTTTCCATCCAATGTGGCTCCATGGGGTCCCCAAGTTGACCCATGCATTGTCATGGTCGCACATGAATCATACAATAAGTTTAGGCCATGTTTCAAGGTCATTTAATATTATTAAAACATTATTTTTACCTTAAATTACACTAATTACCTCTAATCGTGATTAAAAACTTAACAGTTACTATTCATCACATAACTATTTTAATCCCATTAAAGAACATTTTAATTCCTAATGACAACCATGTATGTTGTATTTTTGAAATTCAAAACACAGAGGTGGTAAAATTTCATTTAAATGAAAAATCAGTTTTTTACGTACCACATAGTGGTTTCACTATTCATCAAAAATGGAAGGTTTTCATGAAAATACCAAAACTTCTCCCTAAGCAATATTTTATATTCCCAATTCAACAATGATGTCTATTTTACGAAATTAAAAACATATAGGTTACATAAATTTAATTAATAATTAATTTCCATTGTCAGAACAAATAGTGAGTTTTTCTAAAACAATATATATCATAAGATTGGCACTAGTTTAAGTCCAATTTCAAAGTGAAATTAATTCCAATGACCAATATTGGATTAAATGGTAAAAATATATTCTAATTTCACTTTAAAACCAATTAAAAAGATAATATAATCTTATAAATAAATTAAAATAAAAAGAGTTTTTGAATTAAAATACAACATTTTTCATTATTCATTAAAAAAATAAACTTTATCGGAAAAATACCAAAAATTTACCAATAGTAAATTTTGATGTCCCGATTCTATAGTAGAATTTTATTTGGTCCAAATTAATTTATAATAGTGACCAAAACTATTTTTAACGATGGTTTTCCATCAAAAGGCGATAAGTGGGCCTTTAGTGAAAATTTGAGTATATATGCCTAAAATTGAATTCTTTTCGTATTTTAAGCCTTTATCCTTTATTTGATGAATGTAAAAACATTTAACAAACATATATATCATATTTTAGTTATTTCTATTCATTACAGATAATACAACGACTACGTGTTAACTTCTATTTAAAATAATATTATTTTATTACTAGTGTGCAACGTAAGATTTCAAAGAATCTCTTTGTTGCGTATGAGGTACGCTATCAAACATAGAAACCCCTTTAAATTAAAATTAATATTTAATTAGTAAATATTAATAAGTATGAAAATTTATTATTCATTATTTACCTGGGATGTTACATTTGGGTCTCTTTATTAACCTTATCATTTAGATTTAACTCTTAGTTAATTAGTTTGACATTTACCATGTCTCTTTGTATTTTTATATTATATAGTTTATTAACATACGATATACATGAAAGACACCCCTAAGTGGTCCATTAATGATACACATATCATTATAGAAGTTCTTTTTTCCAAACCGTAGATTCATTGTAATAGAATATCAATTAATAATATAATATGTTTTTCAAAAACTCTTTTATGTCAATTTGACACTATTGGGTTTTTTGTTTTTAAAAAATTTATAACTAAAATTTTACTTCAAAAAAAATTCATATAACCAGTCAGAATATGTCAAATTAACCTTGATAATTAATGGAATTCATTAAAAGTTTATAATTACAGTTATTTGTATATTTATAATATCATTATTTTGATATTTCATTACTTAGGTAATTACTGCATCACCATTGTGTCATAAATTAATTAGCATATTTAATGTCTAAAATATATAAATAAAATACCATTATGTAATAAATATTTTCATATTTATAATTAATATTTATAATCGAATTTATCTTATGTATAAACCAATATTAAAAATGATTTAGTAAATAAACATTCATTTAGCTCTTCTAGCTCTTCTTTGAATTAAATAACAATAAATACCCTAATCTAATCCTATTGGACCTAAAGGATAATATTTTATTCCTAAGGTTTTTTTGGTTGAGATACACTTGTTCAATAGAATTAGGAAATTTGTTAATGTAATATTAATATCATTTTTCCCTTAATTAAACTATTTAGTTTTAACCGTGGAAAATAAAAGTAAAAAGTTACAATTTATGAAGAATTATTTTTATCATATTGTACCACATTATACCCCTTGATATTAATTGAGTCTCTTAGATATTCTAAATTCCACTCAAATAAGCAGTAAAATTAAGTGTTATATGAATTTTCAAATTTTTCTAGTAAATGGGTAAAAGACGGTGAAAAGTTCAATAATATTATTATATTTCTAAAATTATTATAAAATGACTCCATTGAATTACATTGAAATTATATAAGTATTCTTTATCTATTTTGACATAAAATAAATTTTAATTAAATACATAATAATTTAAATAAAAATTCGGTTTTAAACTATAACTCAATGTTTTGCAATATTCATAAAAAATTGAACGTTTTCAGAAACAATTCTGAAAATTCACCCTAGGCTAATTTCGATATTCAGAATCCCAAAATGATATCTTTTTTAATAAATATAAAACATTTAAGTTTCATTTATTAATTTAAAATTAAATCTCATTGTCAAACAAAAAAGGTGTATTTTTAAGAAATAAAAACTATCAAAAGATTGACAATTGTTTATGTCCGATTTTAAAGTGAAATTACTTATGATGACCAGCATTGGATTAAATGGTAAAAATATAATATATTTATACTTATAAACCAATATAATGTATAATTTAACACTATAAATTAATTTTATTAATTTTGTTTAGTTAAAATATATTATTTTTCAATATTCACCCAAATATGAAAGTTATCAAAAAAGCACAAATAAAATTTTGAAACTATATTCTTATGTCCTGATTCTAAATAAGAAGTTTATTTTGTCCAATTGAATATATAAATGTTTCAAATATTGAATTTAAAAAGGGTATACCATTAAATGACGGTAAAGGTGCATTTCTTAAAAATATTTCTTTTATCTGAAAAAATGTATTAGTTCTTACATTATGTCTAAGAAAATCATAATAAGGATTCTAAAATTATAATGATTATATAATGGTCAAAATTCAGATAATAATATTCAAAACTGCTTTTGAACGGCTAGTTTGGTAATCATGTGATGTGCTTGAACTCAGTGTTGCGTGTAGTGTAAGTTATTGAATTACATTGAAGAAATATCATGCTATGAAATCTTGGGGTGATACATTCATCCCTACTTCTATAAATTGGGTCCTCTCAATTTGAAATTTATCTTCTAAAATAAAAGGTTGAAAATAGAAAATACCAGTGGGGAAAAACCCACATCATAAATAGGGTTAATAAAATTTAGTCTTAATTAGAGGAAAAGTGGAATGAAAAAATCACCACCAAATTATGATCTCGATTAGGAGAATATTGGTGGAAATTTGAAAAACCTAATTGGAGGGAAAATGTAAATATTTATAGGGAGTGATTGAGGTCATCAATAATAAAAAATTATAGAATTGTGGGCCTGAAGGCCACCAATATACACTGATTTAAAATACCCTTGGTTTAACAAAATGTAAGTTATTAGGATATCACATTTTTGATTTTAGGATGCCTTACCTAAAGTTTAAGAATTTATTTCTTCATAGAATCATAGAAGAAGAAAAAAATTATACATTTCTAGAAGTGTTCCATCCTTTAACTAATTTCTACTACAATCTCATCTTTCAATATAATAGATAATAGAAATTAAAAACATATATTCTATTTATCCTACTCGTATAGGGTTCCAAAAAATGAATTTATAATTCATCTACCAGACCCTTTAAAAAAACAACATTATTCAATCCAGGACATCACATGGGTCAGTGGTAGGTGATATAACCTAGTCACCATTCAGTTGTGGGTTCAAGTCTCACTGCCATGACAGACGTGATGGGTTGTCACCTGACCACCAGGTTGTCATTTTATGTCAATCCAAAAATTATCTAAAAATAGAATTATCCAAAATACATCTGTCCAAACTCATAGTCCAAAATTTATAATGAAGGTAAACACAATGAAGATCCTTTTTCTGCATAATAACTTGTGAACACCTTCATTATGTATTCTTTTAAAACACTACAACATCCCGAATTACTATAAAACCTTATTGATTACATTCATTCTCCTTTATTAATTATAGAATACTGGATATACTCCTTCTATCCAAACATTTTGTAAACTCATGAAATGATGGAATATATAAATCATTATTCACATTCATGGTAGTCAAGAATATCCAATATAATTTATCCAAATCAATCATGTATTATTCCAAAATCACTACCTCCATATTAGAACCATATTACGGTTTATATTTCTCTCGACCATATATTTTCCAAAAATTTTACCTGCTATTGAGTCACTTTTCATGGTTCTATACAATCTCAAGTACTTAATAAAATAGTACTACTTTATAATCCTTATGTAAATTATTATTATTAAAACCAGTAGATCATTGATACAAAACACAAATTAAATAATTATTTAAAAAAACATAAGAACTCTAATCATTCCTCCTGATCGGTGGTTGTATCATAACATGATTATCATCCAATAGCATCATTTGGGGTATACTCTGATGATTTTTACATTGGTTCTCATAGTGTCCCAAATCCATACAGGTGAAGCATTATACAATTGAAAAAATTCTATTAACCTTACATTTACGTACATGGTTTCCTTTTTCTCCACACTTATAACAAACTCCCATTCCCTTCAGGCTAGTTCCAGGGTGCTTCTTCCCACAATTATCACATTTGAGAAAATTTATCTTTTCCCACTTCCATTTATCCATATTTCTCTCTTACATTCTTTTATTCTCCTTCTTTCCTTCAAGCCCATAGGACTCAAACAATTATTTACTTATCTTTTTAACACATGATACTATTTCTTCATATTTTGAGAATACAAGGGAGAATATTTCACTTCTAAATGTTGGCTTAATGTAGGGAAATATTTGATCCTTCTTACTCTTTGGATCAAACGTATTTATAGAGTTCACATTTCTTTTACTGGGAACCATTTCTATACAATGGCATACAATAGATTATTTTATGAATCGCAATACATAAATCCAAATTTTTAAAACACATAAAATGAATTGAACAGTTTATGGATATAATACATAATCATAAAAATGTTTTTTTGAGGAAATATATATGCATAAACACATCATAATGGTTTGTAATGAAAATGAGAATTATCCTAAGCATATCCCCCTAGTCTGTCGTAACCAAGAGTTCAGCAAGGCATGTTTTCCTGCACCAGTTCTCGTTTGAGTATAGCTCAAAGAGGTGTTTTCGGGTTTTACCACTAGGTACATCTATGCCAGAGCTGCCTCTACCTGCTAGTATCCAGGCAGGGATGTATTGCTTGGAAAACTCACAAAATATATACAGTACCAAAATTCTAGGAAGTTATTCTATATTAATCCTCAAAGTCCATCTTAGGTCTATGTGCTATAATCAGAGTTTACCTAAATCTATCTCCCAAGGTTTTTACTACACTTCCTACAACGCAAACTATAATGACCCAACCCCATTTACCCAAATTCAGTGCATTATTAAATAACATTGGAATGATAAAAAAGGATCGAGTCTCGAAAGATCGATTAGTTTAGTATCCTTTAAAACACTAGATACATTCAAAAGTCTTACATTACATCATAATGTTAAAAAGAAACTACAAGAACATATTGTCTCCATAGACCACACTCATATCCTCTCATATTATCCCATAATGACATTCATAAAATACTTCATCACATCCTTGAAAAAATAAAACATAGAAAGGGGTGACCTTAGATGCTCAGTAAGGATAACAATAGAGCGGAATGTTTTATAAATAAGAAAAAACATTTAAGGAAATGTATAACAAAAAAAGCCTTTTAAACCTGAAAATCAACATAATATAAGAAAAATATAATGAAATAATTCATTTTACTTATTCACATTGATATTATACATGTCGAATAATCACATTAAATATCAATAACTATTTTCATAAATATGTAATGCATAATTCCAGACTATCATAACCACATAGTCAAGGCCTTGTGCCAAGACTACAAATATGATTTTTTCAAGGCCTAGTTCCAAGACACTAGTTTGTCTCATGAGACCTACCGATTCATCAAGGAGATATAACAGGCTCGAACTTTCACTTACAATGTCAAATGTGTTCATCATATGAATAGGTTTCAACATAACATAAACATTCATATTAGAACTAGCATAAAAAATGTCAATACATTATCCATAAACCAGGAATGGTATAAAAATAACACATCCATAGTCAAACATATAAAAAAAATAAATACAATATAGAAATTTTGTATCATAATATATCAACTTTAAATAAGATTAAAATCCATCAAAGGATGTTGACAGAGATGAAATCAAAAATCATTGAGATAAATATCTCTTTTTTTGAAGCCATTTAGAAGTAAAATTCTTATAAAATAAAACATTTACATTTAAAATATTCTTATATTCTTTTAAGGTAAGATTCTAGGATTTTTTAACGGAAGAAAATAGCCGCACCAACCGTATAAGTGAAAAAAACATTATTACCTTAATTCTTTCGAAAAGGATAAAAAGGACCTTGATAGAAAAACGACAGAACGATTCCATTATAAACTTCTTATAAAAATTAAAACAAGGGTACAAATTAATTTAACCTATAGTCTATACAATAGTAAAAATTATTTGAAATACATTTTTATGAAACATGGATTGGATGATAAAGATGTCCTAGTAGATAATTGTGTATACACAACCATAGAAAATTTAGAGATTCTGAAATAAACCCTTACCTTGTACATTTACATGGTTGATATTAGTTTAACCTCATGTATAATAGTTAAATCATTGTTATTAAATTATAAAATAATCATATACATAAATATGATATCATATATGATATTTAAATATTGCCTTGTTAATAATATTTTAGTATTACTGTCATTTTAGGTGTTCACTTACTCATTTTCTTTTATATGTTTTTTTACATAAGCCTTGTTTGTTATGAATAAGTTATATCATATTCATATACAGAAATATATCATGTCCTTAAAAATTATTTTTAATCATCAAATGAAAATTAGTCTTGAATGGATACGGTGGGGAATGAATTGTATCACGTTCGTGGAGACGGTAGTCCATACGTACGCACGAGTGACAATATAATTTTTTATATTAAAATAATATTTAATTTGATGGTATATCATATATAAAGAATCATTAAAATGTTATATTAATTATTTTCATCAATTACACATTATTATCATATTCATCCAAATAATAATGTTTTGAATAACAATTACAGCACAATGTGGAGACGGTAAGTCGTACGTATGCAAGTTTAATGACATGTCATTCAAAGGATGGATAGAATATAGAATATGGTTTTACCAAAAATATAATAACCTCACAGTATATAAGAGATATTAGAGTTATTATTTTATAATGGAAATAACAAATATAGAATAAGGCGTAGAAGAAAGGAACTTGGAAGACGGTGGTGAAACATTACCTCTTCTTCGGGTTCTTCCTTTAGATTTGATCAAAAGGTTTTCATACATTGGATTTCGGATCATACTATGGACTCTAGAAGGAATTGAGGGATTTTTGGAGGATATTTGGGTATGTTCAGGGCGAGAAAAATGTCTTTGATGATATGAATTAGAGAGAAGGGGGAGTGCCCTTTTATAAGAGGGGTGAGGGGAGCCTTTAAAAAAGCTAGAAATATTATTTTATAATAAATTAATATTTGGTTATTAATGGCTCGAAACTGATTTATTTAGAGGATAATATAATTATTGGTTGAAAAAAACTCAACCAATAGGTTTTAGATAGGTTCGGATTGCATTATTAAGGTTGTTTTTTAGTTTTAACTCATTGTTAATTAGTTTGATATTTACCATGTCTCTTTGTATTTTTATATTTTATAGTTAATAAACATACAATATAAATCCAAGAGTCCCTCAAGTGGTGTATTAATGATATACCTATCATTATATATGTCTTATGGATGAACCATAAAATTTTAGGAATATAATATCAATTAATAATAAAATATTTGTTTTAAAAACTCTATTATGTCAATTTTGACACTATTGGGTATTTTGTTTTTGATAAATTCATAACAATATTATTACATCATGAACAATTCCTATAACTAATCCTAATATGTGATATTAACCAATAAAATTAGTGTAATTCATTAAATGTTTCAAATTACATTTATTTTGATATTTATAATATCAATTATTTTAATATTTCATTAATTATGTAATTATTGCATCACCATTGTGTGATAAATAAATTAAATTATATAATTCTTAAATTTTAAAAATAAAATAAAATTATGTACAAAATATTTTTATATTTCTAATGAATATTTATAATCTAATTTTTATTATGTATAACCCAATATTAAAATTGTTTTAGTAATAAAACATTGATTTTAACTCTTTTAACTCTTCTTTGAAATAAATAATAATAAATGTCCTAATCTAATCCAAGTGGACCTAAATGATAATATTTAATTCCTAAGATTGTTTTTGGTCGAGATACACTTTTCCAATATAATTAGGAAATGTTTTAGGGTAATATTAATATCATTTTTTCCCTTAATTACCATATTTACTTATAACCGTGGAAAATAAAAGTAAAAAGTTACTATTCAAAAAATTATTTTTATCCTATTAAACCAAATTTTACTCCTTGATATTAACCATGTCTCTCGTATTTTCAAAATTACACTCAAAGAAGAGGTAAAATTATGTTTTATGTAAATTTGCAAATTCTCCTAGGACATGGGTAAAAGACGCTGAAAAGTTCAATAAACTTTTTATATATCTAATATTATTATAAATTGAATCCAATGAATTACATTGAAATTATATAGTTATTATGCATCAATTATGGCCTAAAATAAATTTAAAATAAATAATTAATTATTCAAATAAAAATTCAGTTTTAAAATATAACTCAGTGTTTTTCACTATTCATCAAAAATTGAAAGTTCTCAGTAAAATACCAAAAATTCACCCAAGGAAAATTTTGATATTCTGAATCCAAAAATATTTCATATTTTACCATATTAAAATAATATAAGTTTCATTTATTAATTTAATATTTATTTCCATTTTCAAATCCAAAAGGCGTATTTTTATGAAATAAAAACTATAAAAAGTTTGACACTTGTTTATGTCTATTTTCAAAGTGAATTTACTTAAAATGATCAGATTTGGATTAAATGGTAAAAATATAATCTATTTATACATAACATCCATATAAATGTATAATGTAACATTAAAAATTATTTTGATTAAAAAATTTGTTTTCAGTTAAAATATTGTATTTTTCACCATTCACCAAAATATGAATGTAATCAGAAAAACACCAAAATTTTTTTGAAACTAAATTATTATTTCCTGATTCTAAAGAAGATGTTTGTTTTTTAAAATTGTATATATAAATGTTTCAAATATTGGATTTAAAAAGGGTTCACCCTTAAAGGACGGTAAAAGTGCATTTTTTTAAAAAAATTCATCTTTTATCTGAAAAAAATGAATTAGTTCATACATTATGTTTATGAAACTCATAATATGTATTCTAAAAATATAAGTATTATATAATGTTCAAAATTTAGTTAATATTATTCATAACTTCTTTTGAACAGCTGCTTTGGTAATCTTGTGGTGCGCTTGAACTCGGATTTGCGTGTAGTTCAAGTTATTGAATTACTTTGAAGAAATAACGTACTATGAAATTGTGGGGTGTTAGATTGATCATGGTGAGCACACCAAAATCCCAATAGGTTTGTGATATGTGTAATTTATGTATTGTTATTGTTCTAAAACCTATAGTGTTATATTGAAAAATCCACTAAATAATGTTTTTTAAATTTTATCTAAAAAAACAAATTATGGTTATTTTATTTAGAGAATACATAAAATAAAAATCATCCCATTCTCACATATTAATATTCCAGTTTCCAATTTCAAAAAAAGGGGGATTCAATTGAATCAATATGTTTTTCTAGATATAACCAATATGATTCTATAAAAATAATATTAATCTATTTTTTCTAAATACCCAATTGAATAAAATTCTATCAAATCAATTTCACAATATAAATTAAACTGTATAAATTTCCAAAAATCCCACCAATATCTCAAATACACAACAAATCAGTGGAGTTGTGTTTTTTTAAATAATTAATCAAAAATCCAATTTCAAAAATCCAATTCAATAGAATTCGTTATTTAATAATCCAATTATATTCAATTTAATTTTCATCATTCAATATATGGTTATCAATATTTTAATATTGTAATTGAATCATCTACCTCTGGATCAAGTGAACAAGAAATAGAAATCCATAATCAGCCTACCCTAAAAAATAACAAAAACAAAAAAGATGAAAAAAACCAGCTTTTTAAATTATATAAAATAGATGATATAAAATTAACCATAAAAAGATAGATCTATAAAACATTAGAGAAGAAATATGAGACAGATGGAGAAATAGAATGTGGAGAGAAAAACTACGGGCTAGAGATATAACCACATTATCATATATTCAATCTAATACTAAAAGAGTGTAATTTTTCCAAAATCAGATCTTCAGATCCTCACTGAAAAAATAAATCATAAAAGGAAGAAATATGTTAGTCATGAACCATAAAAGGTTTTTTTTGGACATTGAAAAATATTTTTGGAATATGAAATCCCATAAGCATGGTTATCTGTGGAGGGTCACATGGTTAGATAAACCAGTGACCCTAAATATACTCAAACCATTATATAAGGATGCACAATTTTTTCATAGTGGACATAAAGTCTTCCAAATTGGGAAAAAGTTTGGTAAACCCATGGTTTCTTGGTTTTCATTGTTTCCATGATAGGGAACATAGTTTTGGGAAACTATGTGCCAATTAGGCATAGCCCAAAAATGTTTCAAAATTTCTTAAATTATCCCCTAATGTATCCTCAATCAAATTCCAATAATTTAATTATAAAAATATTGGTTTTAGAATACATCGAAATAGAAATATGAGGATAAAATGGTACCTTATAGTATCATTATAATATATTAAATTGGAAAAAGATAAAGGTTATAAAATCACTTTGTTCAACCAGTTTATTTATATTTAAGACCCATATATATTCATTTCACTATTTTACAATTAATTTAACAAACTAAAACATTGAATATTTAGTTTTTTTATCTTTGAAATAATTCAATGATTTATTATTTATATCCTAGAAAATGAAAATAAAATAATGTTGACTTGGAAAACATAAAAAGGGTTATGTATTGTATAATATATCAACATTAAATAAGGAGTCATTAATAAGGTATGGTAAATAAATGAAAACACATGTCTTTTAATCTGTAAAATAGTATCAAATGAATTGACGAATAATATAAATGAAATAATTTTATATATAATTATAAATATATTCTTAATTATGGTAAAGAATAATTTTATAAATCATGATCTAAAAAAATAAAGATATCTTTAAAATAAATGTGTTGTACTGAGATATATTCATCAATGTGTACGATTAATCAAAAATAAAATTTAATATGGCTTGATAATAGGTACATATAATATCAAATGTAGATGCATTAAAGGAAAATATATAGCTAATATCAACCAATCAATGTATTAAAATGAATTCAACATATGTTTAATCAATAATTTACTTCATAAAATTATTATTTAAACTAAAATTTAAATTGATTAATGATGGAAATATATTAATATTTTCTATGTCAATCTAATAAATTTCATTGTAAAAATTTATTTTAAAAAATGAAATATAATTTAGAAAAAAATATTCATGAAAAAACAATATACCAATTAATGATATATGAAATATTAAATACAATTATCATAAATACATCAATTGTGAACATAATTTTTTTAACTATAATATTAATAAGTTAATTTATTTATATTTACTCATTATGAATTTATGTTTATAAATAATGTCTTGTCCCATAATGAAAACATTTAATTTGTATAATACCATTATCCATTGAATTTAATAAAATATGTTTCCGCTATTTTTTTTTGAAAACATGTAAAATAATATAAATATTGTAAAATGATTATGGTTTATGGAATATCCATTAACACAATAGGTTTTAAAATCTATATTATTTATTGACATTGGAGATCATAGCTGAAAATTTATATTTAAAAATAAATATAATAAATCTTTCGAAATTCTTTAAATTATTTCGGATAATATAAAAAATTTATAAGATATTAGTTTAATAATTTTATTGGACATATGTAGAAATTTTTTTCAAGAAATGGAAATGAAATATTAATATCACATATCAAAATGAGAAATTAGATTGATATTAATTTTATAAATATAATTACAAGATTAAAATGAAATATTTTTTGATTATTGAATAAATATTTAGAACTATACTATATATCAAAGGAAAAAAATATAGACGGTTTTTATGAAGAATTGGGTATATATTTCATAATATTAACTAAATATTAATAACATACAATAAGATTATAGAATATTTTCTCACATCCTTGGTAAATTTGTAATTGAAACCTCGAAAATTAATAAAAATGAATCGGGTGTTTAACATTTTTTATTAAATATTTATTACATTTAAATAAATAAATTTGTTAGTATATACACAACATATTCATAAATATGTTCATAATAACAAATAAATCACAATAGAGTTTAAATTGAGAAAAAAGAACCAATACATTATTCTTTGATATAAATAAACATATTTTGGCCTTATCTACAAACATTATAAAAAAGTTAATATGTTATTATAATACAATATTAATATTTTTAGTACAATATATGATATTATTTTAACATCTTATCTTACATTATTTAACAATATTTAATTATTATTATGGTATGATGTTTTAAGAGTATTTTTTTCTCATTCATTTTTATTCAAGAAGGATACAATAATGAATAATAATATATAGTTAAATTATAAAAAAATTCTATAAATATCATATTAATTCATTTCTTCCATATTTAGAAATATTAGGGATTTTTCATTATGCAATGTAAGTGAAATTGCTTCATGGATACATGAATTCATACGTACACATGATCGACATTAAAATTTTCAATATGTTAATGGATAAGGAAATAAAAATTTATATTAAATGTAGAGAATAATTTTTTAATATTTATATTATAATTTAATCATATAGATAATTAAAATATTAACTATGTGGTTGTCTTGGATGAAAAAAACAATATTTTGTGAGATGTTAGCCAAATATTCACAGGAGTGATGCTTTTAATTCCCTTAAAATGGATAATGATGAAGCTTAACATTTTATTATACATATAATAATGTTATTGTATATTTAAAATATATTTTCTAATATTGTTAAATTTATATTACATATGATCTGGTAAAATATGAAATAAAAAAAAGCATTGTTACGATGATTGAATTATTTTATAGAATCCTCCAATTGATCTCCTCAAAAAGACCAATATTGTTTCTAGTATGGTAAATAATGATCTTAATGAATTGGTTTAATTATTTTTTGTGATATTTGTCAAGAATAAGATTGACCAAAATGGATCATGTTTCATGAAGAAGTGAGTGGATGATGGGCCCGTAAATAATTTAGTTGTCTGGAATAATTGCAATTTGTCAATGATTTAGATAATTATTAAGTCACATTCTTGGTGAAATAGATTCTAAATTACATATATTATCATTTTATTGGGTAATAATATAAATAATTCCTACAATGAGTTTAAAAAAAATGGCCAAATCAATAATTACTTATTTTATTATGCCCTGATAAAATTGTTTTGACCATATCCATGATAATTGATTTTCTATTGTTTTTACCACTAATTTCACATAACCAAATATTAATTAATTACATAATATTAATTGTTTATTAAATATATGAAATATATTTTATCGTATTCAATCCAAATAATTATTAAAATATAATTTAAATAAAAACTCATGGAACGAGATGAAAAAAAATTCAATTTATGTTATCTATTTTGAGATGATATTATATTAAAAATATAATTTTTAATCATCATTATATCTATATAATATATTTAGATATATAGAGTATAAAAATTATTTAATTATTTCATATTATTGTTCATTTTGATTAATTAAAATTGTTATAATTTATACATGTAAAAATATATTTCTAAATAATATTAATTTCTTACACTAACTGATGATATAATTATTTCTATAAAATATATGATAAAGAGATGCTGGATTTTTAATATTATAAAACCTTATTATAAATATAATTTTAAATAATAAATTATTTATTTCTCATTTATTAATAAAATATTATTTCAAATGGATGTTATTAATAACTCAATCTCAGTTTATTTTTATATAACAAATTCAATATTGATATTAATAAAAAAATTGATATATTTTTTATAATGATAAAATAGACTATTTTTAAATTTATATTTAATTTTTTTTATAAATTATAATTTTTGATTTATTTTTACACAATACTGATGACAAATAAAAAGAACCAAATTTTTTTTACCTTAACTAAAGTGTGCTAAATGAAATAACAAATTTTATGGCCTGTATATTTCAAATTAAAATTAATTTTGTTGTATGACCTAATAATTATCAAAATTAAGAAAAAATGATAACAGTTATTCCTACATATGATCTCCTCATTGTCATACATATTTTGTCATACTATTCGATGAATTTAGATGATAAAATACCAATCTATGAATAATTTAATTTATATTCCTTTTTATATATTATTTTTTAATCATATGAAATCCATTAATTATTTTTTATCTCACTTATGTCTAATATTTAGAGTTGTTTAGGTATATTCCATAAAAAATATTTATTTAATTATTAAGTACATATGAAAACGAGAAAAATATATGTAATTTTAATAATGTAATGAATATATTTTTTAATAAATTTATAAAATTTACAAAACATTCATGCATAGTTGAAATTGTAACACAAATCACATCACATCATAGATGTGGTAACCCACATATAACCAAAAATAATTTATTATTTTAATAAAATAATGGAAAGTTAATAATTTAGATTATGTTATATTTTTAATGATAATGAATACTTTCATAATGTTTATATATATATAATTATTCCATATTTATAACTAATCATAATACAAATCAATAAAAAATAAAATAAATTTCTACATAGAGATGGTTGTTCATACATACTAATAATAGGTGTGTATTATATATGATGGAAGGGAGACCTGAAATTGATAAACAATTAACATGAAAATATATTTTCTTAATATTGAAATTTAATTATATGAATATAGATATAGAAAATATGGTGGAGTGTTTTGATATATGGATAATGAAAATTCAATGTCAAAACATATACAACACTTTGTAACTACCTTTTCTTAACAATGTAACCCTAATCGATGTGTATTTCATTAAATATAATACATATTATGGGGATTAATGTTAGGTGGAAATTTTGTAATGGAATTTTATATCAAAGCGTCATATTTAGTGTAGACATGAGAGTATATGAGATTTCATTTTTTTAATTTAGGTTGATGGAAATAAAGTAACAACATGAAACATTATTATATTATATAAGTCATTCTCAAGTCACATGGATGAAAATTGAAAAATATTTTAGTATTAATATAAATTTTATGAAATAAAAGAAAAAATGTTATATAAATGTGTATTTCATTTTATTTTTCCTCAATCCCTTTATTTATTACTAATTTAATTGATTATCAACCTCAAATTAAATAAATTTTTTATACCATGGATTACCATTACTATGAATGAATAAATTTTACCACGTTCATAATATAACTTCAACAAACAAAAAATGAATCCATTTTAAAAAATTCAATTTCAATAGTTAAAAATAATTTATAACATATTTAAATCAATAGTAACATAATTTTCTTTAACTAATGTTGTTATTGGAAGAATTAAAGTTATTTTAGCTCAAAAATATGATTTCTAATGAAATATATTGTTTTTATTATATTATTATTAATCAAGAGAAATAATTTAACATTGAAATAATTAAAAATCATAATGGAATCAGTTAGGTACATTATTAATTTCTAATAACAACATATATATTTTATGTTAACGAAACTATTAAATATATCATCAAAATGTTAATATTATATTCTATAGTTCAAAGACATATATGTATATGAATTGTATTACCAATAGTAAATATATTTTTTATAAAAAAGTTTTTTCATATAATTTCAACACAATATTTTCTCACATCAATGTCATACCATATATATATATATTATAAAATCAACATTTCTAATATTCCCCCAATAATCAGTTACATCTAAAAAATGTTTAAATCCTTTAGAAAATAATTTTGTAATTTTGAATACAAATTTTAGATAATTTTATTACATTTTAAAAACAAAAATTGTTCAAACTATTTCAATAAAATTATAGAATTATATTATGTTCTCTTTAATACATTTTTTTTCTTAAAAAAAATATATTCTAAAATTTATTTCTATTTTTCAATGTAAAGTTTTTTATATACCAAAGAGTAGTATTTCATGGATTGGTGAATCGACCATTGGATTTAGAGTCCTAATACCATTTATTACATTGGGTTATATCTAATCCTCACAAAGTATGGTTTTTATAGTGATATATGTTATTTATCATGTTTATATGAACTTTCAATTCACACTATCAGATAGAAAAATAGTCATATAATTGTTAGCATCCACTATTTATAGCTTGGATCAATTATTTCATCTACGTGTTGTAAAAAAATTCATTTCATAATGAAGATTGTAATGAATTTTCTATGAATAGGTAGATATCATGGGTTGTATTGAAATAAACATAAAGATTATATATAATGAGGGTTATGGAGAGAATTTATTTTTTTAGAATGGGGTATCAATGGATTATGTATTATTTAATATTTCTATAATTGGGATAAATATGATATAATATAAGGCCCCAGCCTTAATCCTTACTTAATCTTGAGTTATTACAAGATTACACATTGAGGATCTTTTCAGGTTTAGAGTTTTAGAGAATTTGATCATGAAACTTGCATTACATTCCACATTTAAACAAAGTGGTTACATAAAAGAAAGTATTCATTCTTCCCATCAATGAAAACATATTTAAAATAAATCATGGATTCTTTCTTGACACATCCTTGACACTATCATCACATCATAATCCTTTCCCTTGACCTGTGAAAAACATTTCAAAAACATGGGATGAGCATAAAAAGATCAGTAAGGGTTATAAAAATATGGAAAGGAAACATGATTTCATATATACATAAGAATGAAATCATACTTTAACCATAATGCATAGGCACTTTAACATACCTCATCAAATCATGAATAAATCATAGATATCATAAGACAAAAAATGTAACTTGAGGCATTCATAACATTCTTATATAGGGAGTAACCCTCTTGGTTACGTTTGGAATACCCATCACAGTATATTCCCTAAATCTCTTCAGAGAAACCTTAACGTTTCACACCTTCGCGTTACCCAATGCATTGGAGAGCTATATCGGGCTCACCCACCCTTAGTTTATCACGGAACCACCCATCTTCATAATAATTCCCAAGAACCTCAACATAATCTTATCACAAAAAACATGCATAAAAGAAAACCTAACATTTCCACCATTCAATAACAAGATATAAATAGAACACATTGATATAAAAACATTATAAAAACCATTTTCAATACCAAAATAAAAGAAAAGTAAAACATGGTATTCATTTTTCTTTTAAAAAGAAGGTATGGCTTGTAGAGGAAGTCGAAACTCAAATAATGGTCACGGCAGCGGAGAAGTCGTTGTCGCCGCATACGTACGAAAAAAAACATCCCCTATTTTCGTTTAATAAAACGCTTGATAAAAAATATTCCTTTTGGATAAACGTATAAGTAAAAGGGTTTTATACACCGTATAAAATAAGGTTGTGTATAAAACAAAATATGCCTCAATGAAAGGAGATTGAGATGAAGTCCCATACGAAGACGGTATCCTTGGTTTAAGGAAAAATCAATTACATAATTATGTGTGAAAAACGAATACACCAAATATAAGTGGATATTATGTGTAAAATAATCAATGGTCATTCACACATATACAAAGGATGACATATTCAATAACTACATGTTGAACCCAAAGAAATCGCGATTGGGTTATGAAGTTCCCTTGACAGCCTAACGGCGTCGCATAAAAATGAGTTGATGAGAGATAAAAAGTGTATCTCATCACTTGGACATAAAATTTAAATCAATAAGGATATATGATAAAATATCCCAACATAACAATATGTAAATTAAAAGACCCAACAAAAGAAGTCATTTAAAAAATAGGGTGAAAGGTTCCCTTACCGACTTGGGATTCTTTCAAAACATACACACCATGAAAGAAGGACAATAAATCATTGATGTAAATACTTATAAACGAAATTATATTACACAAAGAGTATAATAATGGTCAGTACATACACCACTCAATGGAAATTGTGGCAAATGTAGCATAAATCTCACGGGAATAAAAGTGAGATGAAAAATCCCTTACGAAAACTCGGCAGCCTAACGGCGCCACATAAAACATACAAAAATGGATTGATGAGATCAAATAGGGTATCTCATCATATTAACATAAAGTTTATAGAAATATGAATATAAAAGAACATACCCCAACAAAAAAATTGGAGCTTAAAAGAAGTGACATAAAGGAGGTTATATAAAAAGAAAGAGAGAGGTTAGATCTCTTACGAAAATTCGGCAGCCTAACAGCGCCACTCAAAACTTCCAAAATGGATTTATGAGAGAGAATAGGGTCTCTCATCACATGAACATAAAAATTACAGTAATATTAATATAAAAGAACATCCCATTCATAATAAATATGAGCTTAAAAGGAATAAAATAGTGTACTTAAAAATAAAGAGATGTGTAGGATCCCTTAACTCAAGTCCAACTTGTCTTGTTCATTTCATTATATTTCGGAATAATAAACATTGGTCAATTAATAATTGCCTAAGTACCTAATTTAGAGATTATTATTAAGTTCATATCACATATTATAATGTTATAATAATTGTTTAATAATGTTAGTTCATATCAGACGTTTTTGCCGATGTTTGGTACATGAGTCAAAAATGAACTTGTTTGAAAAAATATTGCCCATGTAGTTATAAGTAAATAATTTCCAGAATAGTATTAATGATTAAAATATCATATATATCCATTAAATATTCATTTCATACTATTCTATATCATTTGGAGATAAAAAACTAAAAACAACGTTCATGGAGACGGTATGTCGTACGTACGCATGAACGCTACTATCATTTTTTTGTCATATTAATGGAATTAAAAAAGAATGAGAGATATATATATATGTTATAATTCCAGAATGATATCCATAATTTTTATGTAATATATTACATATATATCCATTATATATACGTACTTATAATATTACATAACATTTTGAGTTAAGAAATGAAATGTACCGTTCATGGAGACGGTAAGCCATACGTACGCATGAACGCTACTTCCATTTCTATTTCATATTTTAATGAATTAAAACATAATGATAAATAATATTATTTTAAATACAGTATGGTATCATATATAATATCATTAAATATATCCATTATACGTACCACATATGGTATTAACGAATCAAATCACTTTGAGGGGGTGGTAGTCCGTACTTCCTGAAATGAAGATATCGCGTTTACCCATAATGGAAACCATAAAGGTATTACCTAAATGAAAAATATAGAATCTTAAGGAAAACATAATCATATTATATATCATATATAAATATAGTGTCATATAAATGGCCACCTTTGAAGGTGTTAAAAGAATGTTGAACAATCATCGTTTCGGGAGGCCGAAATTCGCCCTCCACGGAAACATTATGTTCTTTAACAATTATATGTAGTTGTGTGAAAGTGTAGCTCGTATAAATCATATAAAAACATCCTAGTATATTGATGATACTGGATTTTTTACAAAATAAATAAATAAAAAGAGTTTATGGGGTTGAAGAAGAAAAATAAAACAAAAGGACTCAAGTGAAGACATTACCTTAAAATCGGGCAACTCCATTTGTTTTGAGCTCAAAGGATTCCTTGGGAAGACTTATGCCCAAATTGAGGCTTAAAGGAGTAATAGAGGGAAGTGGAGAGACAAAATGGGCAGATTTTGTCTGAGCCAAATGCTTTGGGAGTGTGGGTAAGGAGGTAGGGGTGGGGGCCTTTTATAAGAGGAGAGGAGGGGCACTCTTGTAATGTTACAAAATATTACTTTATATTCAAAAGAGTTTCAGATTTTAAAGGTCCCACATTGATTTATTTCGAGGATAAGGTGATAAGGGTTCTAAATCCAATCATCCAATAGGTTTTGGACATGTGTAGGTCTTAGATATTACATTATCATTCCATTTTATTTAAATCGTTAAATAATGAGGTCATCGCTGCATCATCATGATGTCATAAATAATGTAATTTATTTAATGTCTAAAAATTATAAAAAAAATAATATGATGTAGAAAATATTTCAAGATTTCCAATGAATATTTATAGTCAAATATCTG
Source organism: Viscum album (assembly GCA_963277665.1). NCBI lineage: Eukaryota > Viridiplantae > Streptophyta > Magnoliopsida > Santalales > Viscaceae > Viscum > Viscum album. Next base: position 1,316,530,169 of record OY728152.1, on the reverse strand, counting down.
ATTTGTATAACCCCATGTAAAAAATTGTTTTAGTAAAACATTTCATGTTTGCCTCAATTTTTACTTTAACTTTAAATAAAAAGATATTAATGTCATTTTCCAACCAAAGTGGCTTCATGGGGTCCCCAAGTTGACCCATAGGTTGTCTTGGTCGGCCATGATACATCAAATGAGGTTAGGACATGTGTCAAGTTAATTTCATATTATTAAAACATTATTTTGGCCTTAAACTACATTAATTACCTCTAATCGCGATTAAAAACTTATTAAGTTACTATTCACCAAAAAATTATTTTTATCCCATTGAACCATATTTTACTTCTTAATGACAACCATTTATGTCGGATTTTTGAAATTAAAAACACAAAGATGGAAAATTTAATTTAAACGGAAAAATCAGTTTTTATAAGTACCACTTAGTTGTTTCACTATTCATCAAAAATTGAAGTTTTTCAGAAAAATCCCAAACATTCACCCTAAGGTATATTTGATATTACGAATTCAAAAATGAAGTCTATTTTACAAAATTCAAAACATATAATTCACATTAATAAATTTAATAATTAATTCCCAATGTCAGAGAAAAGACGTGTTTTTATTAAACAATAAGTATCAAAAGATTGACACTAGTTTAAGTCTGATTTCAAAGTGAAATTAATTCCAACAAACACTATTAGATTTAATAGTAAAAATATATTGTAATTTCACTTTAAAAACAATTCAAATGATAATATAATCATATAAATAAATTATATTAAAAAGAGGTTTTGAATTAAAATACAACATTTTACACTATTCATTAAAAATGAACTTTATCGGAAAGATACCAAAAATTTACACAAAGTAAATTTTGATGTCCCGATTCTTAAGAAGAGTTTTATTTGGTCAAATAGAATTTATAAAAGTTAACAAAACTATATTTAATGATGGGTTTCTATCAAAAGGCGATAAGTGAACCTTTAGTGAAAACCATGGCATATACGCCTAAAATTGAATTCTTTCCTTATTTTTAGCCTTTATCTATTATTGGATAAATGTAAAAACATTTAAAAACATATATAATCATATTTTTGTTATTTCTATCCATTCCCTCCAATACAACGGCTACATGTTAACTACCATTTAAAATAATATTATTTTATTATTAGAGTGCAACGTCTGATTCCCAAGAAACTCATTGTTGCGTGTTGGGTACACCATCGAGCATAGAATCACCTTTAAAGTCACTTTAATATTTTATTCACAAATATGTATAAATATGAAAATGTCATATTCTTTTTTTACCTGGGTTGTTACATCCTTCCCCCCTTTTGGGAATTGTGTCCTCGCAATTTTTTTATAATTGAGCTTGGAAACATCCTTGAAAGTCCCACATCGGAACAAGAGTCGGTAAAACAATCACATTAAAATAAAGAAAGATAAGTACAAAGGTCACCAGAGTTACACCATACTAGGATTCCATGTAGAAAAATATGGACACGGAAGAGAAAACATAGGGTCATGTTCTAATGGAGAGTGATAGAAAACATGTTTAGGATTAAGTTAACAATAAGAAAATCACAAACTTGTGATGGGTTAAATGGTGTTGGGTTCCCCAGTAGGAAAAGTTAATAGAAAACATTTTTTCATTAAGTTACTTTTTATTGAGGAATTTATTTTTTAGCTTAAATAAAACATAAGGAAACATACTTACGTGTCATGTTGACTGCCAACTTTTAATAGATTCCTTAATCAAATTCAAAATTTTTTTCTAAAAGACGAGTATTTAGGGAGACGTGTTCGCATTAAGAGTACTATAATCAACTTCTAGATAACCACCTAATCCACAAAAGAGAACTATATACATACCATGTCTTTAGGAATTAACCAAAACCAAAACCAGAAATGTTAGTACAAGGTCAGATAATCCAAAAAAGGAAAACCCTTTATAAAAAGAAAATCTATTCATAATCTCAAAATTTGTCCATCAAAACCCAAAGTTCAACGAGGACCATTCGATAACCAATTTGTCCATAAAATTCTTCAAAGTAAACCAATCTAATATTGAAACCCAAATATTTGAAGGATTTAGTCACATAGTCTTCGATGTTAAATCGTAACATTTATCTCCAAACAACATCAGTTGTTCCGAAAGTCTCATATTGAAAAGTAATTAACCTAATCACATATCCTCTATGATAGGTTAATCAATTTCATACATAACCCAAAATCAACTTACTCTTAATTAATAAAATCATCTAACTTAAAGGAAACAGTCAAACTAACTAGGGACTTCACGTAGTACAGTGGTAGGCGATAAATACCAGTTGCACTTTGGTTGTGGGTTCGATTCCCACAGCTTTGTCCGATGTGACAGGTTGTCACACGGTCTGCATGTTGTCCTTTTTCAAAAACTATATAATTTTTAAATCATTCCCCAAAAAGAGATAAAATCATCAAAAATGATCATAACATATTTTAATCTCATGTTTATCTCATGCCTTTCATTTTCCAGCATATCATATAATAACTCATAATTACCTCAAAAGTAAAGATCATATAAACCCTAATGGTTACCTTTATAATTATTACCTGAACTTCCACATCGATTGTCTTACATGATGCATTATAGAACATACCAAGGTTCAAGTGGTTGATCATGACTCCTTGATAGTTTGTTTAGAACAACCACGAGTTTCATCATTGAATACCCCATCTCATCCTGTCTCTTAATCAGAGAACCACCACAGTTTCCTTCAAACCAATTGTCACTTTGGTGCCTGCTAGATCCAGCCATTTACTAAAACCTAAAAGGTCAGTGTGAGTATATCAACAAAACCATCATGTACTAATGAGTAAGATAAAAACTAATATATACTTACACATTCACTTTATCTAAAACTAGGGCTCTTTCTGAAATCCTAACCATTATGGTAATGTCACTTATGCTTAAAGAATACCCTAACCTCTAATGTTATCTAAACTGACCTTTGATACCAACTATAAGGCCCCAGCCTTAATCAATACTTAATCTTGAGTTATTACATGATTACACAATGAGGATCTTTTCAGGATTAGAGTTTTAGAGAATTAGATCATGAAACTTGCATTACATTCCACATTTAAACAAAGTGGTTACATAAAAGACAGTATTGATTCTTCCCATCAACAGAAACATATTTAAATAAAACGCGGATTATTTCTTGACACATACTTAACACTATCATCACGTCATGAACCTTTCCCTTGACCTGTGAAAAACATTTCAAAAACTTGGGATGAGAATAAAAAGCTCAGTAAGGGTTATAAAAATAGGGAAAGGAATCATGAGTTCATATATACATAAGAATGAAATCATAATTTACCCATAAAGCATAGGAACATTAACATACCTCATCAAATCATGAATAAATCATAGAAATCATAAGACATAAAAGGTAACTTGAGGCATTCATAACATTCTTATGTAGGGAGTAACCCTCTTGGTTACGTTTGGAATACCCATCACAGTATATTCCCTAAATCTTTTCGGAGAAACCTTAACGTTTCACTCCTTCGCATTACCCAATGCATTGGAGAGCTATATCGGGCTCACCCGCCCTTAGATTATCACTGAACCACCCGTCATCATAATAATTCCCAATAACCTCAACATAATCGTATCACATCAAACATGCATAAAGGAAACATAACATTTTCACCTTTAAATAACACGATAACAATACAACACATTGATATAAAAACATTATGAAAACCATTTTCAATACCAAAATAAAATAAAAGTAAAACATGGTATTTATTTTTCTTTTAAAAAGAAGGTATGTCTTGTAGAGGAAGACGAAACTCAAATAATGGTCACGGCGGCGGAGAAGTCGTTGTCACCGCATACGTACGACAAAAACATTCCCTGTTGTCGTTTAATAAAACGCTTCATAAAAAAGATTCATTTTGGATAAACGTAAATTTAAAAGGGTTTTATACACCGTATAAAAGAAAGTTGTGTATAAAACAAAATATGCCTCAATGAAAGGAGATTGAGACGAAGTCCCATACAAAGACGGTATCCTTGGTTTAAGGAAAAATCAATTACATAATTATGTGTGACAAACGAATAAACCCAATATAAGTGGATATTAAGTGTAAATTTATCAAAGGTCATTCACACATATTCAAAGGATGACATATTCAATAACTACATTTTGAACCCAAAGAAATCGAGATTGGGTTAAGAAGTTCCCTTGACAGCCTAACAGCGTCACATCAAAATGAGTTGATGAGAGATAAAAAGTGTATCTCATCACATGGACATAAAATTTACTTCAATAAGTATATATGAGAACATATCCCATCATACCAATATGTAAATTAAAATACCCAATAAAAGAAGTCTTTTAAAAAAGAGGGTGAAAGGTTCCATTACCGACTTGGGTATCTTTCAAAACATACACCCCATGAAAGAAGGACAATAAATCATTGATCTAAATACTCATAAAAGAATGTATATTACTCAAAGAGTAGAATAATGGGAAGTACATACACCACTCAAAGGAAATTGTGGCAAATGTAGCATAAATCTCATGGGAATAAAAGTGAGATGAAAAATCTCTTATGAAAACTCAGCAGCCTAACGACGCCACATAAAACTTACAGAAATGGATTGATGAGATCAAATATGGTATCTCATAATATTATCTTAAAGATTATAGAAAGGGGAATATAATAGAACATCCCCCAACATAACAAATAGGAGCTTAAAATAAGTGACATAAAGGAGAGTACTTAAAAAGAAAGAGAGATGTTAGATCTCTTACGAAAATTCGGCACCCTAACGGCGCCACTCAAAACTTCCAAAATGGATTGATGAGAGAGAATAGGGTCTCTCATCACATGAACATAAAAATTACAGTAAGAGTAATATAAAATAACATCCCAATCATAAGAAATATGATCTTAATAGAAATAAAATAGTGTACTTAAAAAGAAAGAGAGGTGTAGGATCCCTTACCTCATGTCCAACTTGTCTTGTTCGTTTCTTTATATTCCTGAATAATAATCTTTGGCAATTAATAATTTCCTAAGTAACTCCTTTAGATATTATTATTCAGTTCATATCACATATTATAATGTTATAATAATTTTTTAATAATGTTAGTTCATATCAGACGTTTTTGCCGATGTTTGGTACATGAGTCAAAAATGAACTTGTTTAAAAAAAGATTGCCCATTTAGTTATAAGCAAATAATTTCTAGAATAGTATTAATGATTAAAATATCATATATAAATCCAGTAAGTATTCATTTCATACTATTACATATCATTTGGAGATAAAAAATGAAAAGAATCGTTCATGGAGACGGTAGGTCGTACGTACGCATGAACGATGCTTTCATTTTTTTTGTCATATTAATGGAATTAAAACAAACTGAGAGAGATATATATATGTTATAATTCCATAATTATATCCATAATTTTGATGTAATATATTACATATATATCCATTATATATATGTACTTATAATATTACATAACATTTTGAGATAGGAAATGAAATGTACCGTTCATGGAGACAGTAAGCCGTACGTACGCATGAACGCTACTTCCATTTCTATTTCATATTTAAATGAATTAAAACATAATGATACATAATATTATTTTAATTCCAGTATTGTATCATATATAATATCAATAAATATATCCTTTATACGTACCACATATGGTATTAACGAATCAAATCACTTTGAGGGGGCGGTAGTCCGCACTTCCTTAAATGAAGATATCGCGTTTACCTATAATGGAAACCATAAAGGTATTCCCAAAATTAAACATAAAGAAGCTTAAGGAAAACATAAATATATTATATATCATATATAAATATAGTGTCATCTTAATGTCCACCTTTTAAGGTGTTAAAATAATGTTGAACAATCATCGTTTCGGGAGGCTGAAATTCGCCATCCACGGAAACAATATGTTCTTTAACCATTAGAGGTAGGTGTGTGAAAGTGTAGCTCGAATAATTCTTATAACAACATCCTAGTTTATTTACTATACTGAATTTGTTACAAAATAAATGAATAAAAAGATTTTAGGGTTTGGAGAAGAAAAATAAAACAAAAGGACACAAGTGAAGACATTACCTTAAAATCGGGCAACTCTCTTTGGTTTTAGCTCAAAGGCATCCTTCGGAAGACTTATGCCCAATGTGAGGATTCAAGGAGCAAGATAGGGAAGTGGAGAGAAAAAATGGGAAGTGTTTGGCCGATCCAAATGCTTTGGGAGTGTGGGTAAGGATGTAGGGTTGGGGGCCTTTTATAAGAGGAGAGGAGGGGCACTCTTGTAAAGTTTCAAAATGTTACTTTATTTTCAAAAGAGTTTCTGATTTTAAAGGTCCCACATGGATTTATTTCGAGTATTAGGTGATAAGGATTCTAAATACAATCATCCAATAGGTTTTGGACATGTTTAGGGCTTATATATTACATTATCTTTCCATTTTATTTAAATCGTTAAATAATGAGGTCATCACTGCATCATCATGATGTCATAAATAATTTAATTTATTTAATGTCTAAAAATTATAAATATTATACTATGATGTAGGAAATATTTTTAGTTTTCCAATTAATATTTATAGTCAAATATCCGATTTGTATAACCCCATGTAAAAATTGTTGTAGTAAAATATTTCATGGTTGTCTAATTTTTACTTTAACTTTAAATAAAAAGATATTAATGTCAATTTCCAACCAAAGTGGCTTCATGGGGTCCCCAAGTTGACCCATGGGTTTTCATGGTCGGCCATGAAACATCCAATGAGGTTAGGACATTTTTCATGTTCATTTCATATTATTAAAACATTATTTTTACCTTAAACTACACTAATTACCTCTAATCGCGATTAATAACTTAATAACTTACTATTCACAAAAAAATTTATTTTTATCCCATTGAACCACATTTTACTTCTTAATGACAATCATGTATGTAGGATTTTTGAAATTCAAAACACAAAAATGGAAAAATCTCATTTAAACAGAAAAATCAGTTTTTATAAGTACCACTTAGTGGTTTCCCAATTCATCAAAAATTGAAGTTTTTCAGAAAAATCCCAAAAATTCACCCTAAGCTATATTTGATATTCCGAATTCAAAAATGATCTCTATTCTAAAAAATTAAAAACATATAAGTCACATTAATTAATTTAATAATTATTTCCTGATGTCAGAGCAAATAGCGTGTTTTTATTAAACAATAAGTATCAAAAGATTGACACAGTTTAAGTCTGATTTCAAATCCAAATTAATTACAACGACCACTATTAGATTTAATGGTAAAAATATATTTCAATTTCACTTTAAAAACAATTAAAAAGATAATATATTAATATAAATAAATTATATTAAACAGAGGTTTTGAATTAAAATGCAACATTTTACACTATTCATAAAAAATGAACTTTATCGGAAAGATACCAAAAATTTACACAAAGTAAATTTTGATGTCCCGATTTTTATGAAGAGTTTTATTTGGTCCAATAGAATGTAAAAGAGTGAACAAAACTATATTTAATGACGGTTTTCCATCAAAAGCCAATAAGTGAACCTTTAGTGAAAACCAGGGCATATACGCCTAAAATTGAATTCTTTCTGTATTTTAAGCCTTTATCTTTTATTGGATAAATGTAAAAACATTTAAAAACATATATAATCATATTTTAGTTATTTCTAACCATTCCCGCCAATACAATGACTATATGTTAACTACCATTTAAAATAATATTATTTTATTATTAGAGTGCAACGTAAGATTCCAAAGAAACTCGTTGTTGCATGTTGGGTATGCCATCGAGCATAGCATCCCCTTTAAAGACATTTTAATATTTTATTCACAAATATGGATAAATATGAAAATGTCATATTTTTTATTTACCTGGGGTGTTATATTAAAGGTTCATAATAGATTTATAATCAAAATTGTGATCATTATGAATCATTAATTAATGTTATAATTTTACAATATAATATGTGTTTATATAATTTTGATACAAAATTCATGTATTGGTAAATTTTAAATATTACATCATCTAATTGTTGAGTTTTAGCATAGGGGATTGTCGAATTTATCAAGATTTGTTGTTTTCTCAAGTGTTAGATATGATTATAATATATAACAGAAGTTTGATATATATCCTATATATTTATGTATAAAATAAATTATTATAAAATTTATGGTTTTTCGGAATAATGATTTTTTTGGTTCATGAGTAATAATCAGTGGATGTTTTGTTTAATATGAAATAATAGTTTTAGGTTTTTTGTATTAATTAATAATTTATTGGGTGGTGTATATTATTGATTAGCACTTATGGACTAGACATGGATAATTCTATGAAGTGGATTTTGAATATTGTTTTTGTGTGGTTATATATATATATGAATTTCATTACGGTGAAATATTAAGTAGAATTTCATAGTGTTATTGTGGTAACTACACAAGTATATACCTTTTGATGAAAAATTATAACATGAAAGATTATATATATCATAAAATTATTGTGGATAAAATATTTTCTTGGAGAATGGTTTTTATTTACTATGGCAGGATGGACTGATTACATTTTTATCTTATTATAATATGTTGCACCATTGATTAGGTGAATAAAGAAGATATTTTGGTATATTATGAGTTATTGAGGGTATTGAATATAAAAATACATAAACTAATTAATTAAATTGTGTATTCTTATGTATTTAAATTTCCCTACATTCCCTAGAGACATTAGAGTCACTATGTTTTAAAAAACCCTGACACTAGTAATCTAGATGTGGTGTCCAACATTATTATATTTTAGTAATAAATGATGAATTTATTCCTGAAGGTCACAATTGTTTTGATGTAATGGAGAAAAATGTCTAAACATCATTTGATCATTTAATTTAAGTACAAAAATTATAAACTAATATTTATATCAAGGAATTATTAATTCTAGAATATTTCAACCCTATCATTCACAACACACTATAATCATTCATAATTATAAAAATATTTGTATTCTTATTTTCAGAAATTGTGAAGTACTTATGAAATTATCTTGAATAAATATGTAATATTAAATACTAATGTTTAATAAAAAATAAATTCTTCTTTAATATATTTACATTATGAAAATTCTATGTCATAATCAATACAGTGATAATGAAAAATAAAAATTTATAAATTTAATCAATAAATTGAAAATGAAATGAATCTATAGATAATATCATCGTGAAAACCTCTTGGACAATAATCACAAGATTTTGAATTAAGAGAATGATTAATTATTAGACATAATGACTTAGGTACAAGATTCCACTACCATAATGATCTTTCTTCAACATAATTTAGGATTAATAGATACATTCCCATTAAATTGTCTCTAAACAACTAATTTATCTCATGATATCCATTGAGGAAATTAGGGTCTATATATAATTTTAAATAAATCATATTATGATGTATAATACATTCCTTCTATATAAAATAAATGATTTAATAAATGGACAATATACCCTATCAACAAATATCCATATTGAATAATGAATATTAATTTATTAATATTTCCTATGAACATATAATAAAATGTTTAAAATTATATGTATAAATGATATATTTAATTAAATAAATATACAAATTATAAATAATATGTATGTTTTGGGGAATAATAATGTTTAATGAAAGTGAATAAATTATGGGAACACAATTGTCAAAAAAACAACAATGAATGATTATAATTTTAATACTTTACATGGTAAAAGTGATCATAAACCATCCATATGAGTAATAAATATGGAAAAAATAACACATATACTCAATGTATAAATAATAAATGTTTTATTCTATAATAAAATCTAATATAATAAATTATACGTGAAAAAATCCATATAATTATAATCATGAATTATTAAAAAATAATTCTTTACAATAATTATTGAATATATATATCATTCAAAAGATTTATTTAAACTTATAATTGTGGTTTTAAAAAAAATCTATTCATAATGGTGGAAACTTTTTTCAGGCCATATGTATAAAAATAATGATTCATTTAATTATATTTCAAAAAAATTTGTTAAATGTGACTAAAAAACATGGATGTAGAATTGAAAAAATATATAAAATATATAAATTTCATATATTATTTAATTATACTTCTTGAAAATTGATATAATATTTTTTCCAAACATTCTCGTAAAATGTTTTTTTGAAGAAAAGTTATTTTCGACAGAAGATAAAAATGAATACCGATTTTCGTATAAATATTTTAATATTTATATAAATTTAAAAATAGTAAAAAATTATAATATTATACCGAAACTCCATTAATATCCTGAGGAGAAAAATATTAAAGGGGTTTTTAAAAAGTAATAACATCATTCAATACAAATTCATGTATAAAAAATATTGTATATAAATAACCTTTGATATAAAACCCTTCAATGGTCCAAATAAATATGTTATAATTAACCAACGAGTCATTTATTTGTATCAATATTATTAATATCAAATAAATCGTGTAGTTTCTAAGAGAATTTATGATTTCAGTGAAAAAACATTAAAATATGAAGTGGTTTTTATATAAAAACTCAAAATGAAATTTATTACAATGTCGTAAATTGATATAATATATATATAATATAAATATTATTATATAATTTTTAGTTAAAATATAATTGGTCATGATAATTAATTCAAAAATATATTTATTAATGGGCTACATTCTTGGATGTTCTTCTTCTTCAAGCAATTACATTATTTGTGATGGTCATGGATATGCTCCTTCATCCCTAATATAGATAGGTATAGATCACCCCCACCATATTTAGAATATATAAAATGCCTCTATATCCTATTACCTAACTCGTATTTAAACATTCTATTTCTACCTATAATGATCAAGATGAGGATTCTAGATATTTTTTTGGAACTACTCAGTATTATCTCCAAACATCGTAGTTCTCCGAATTAGTAAACCTACTATATCAATCCTTGGTGTATTATTTCAGACATTATTGAAGTCATATTGTTCCTTTAAATAAGTTATATATTGGTTTATAGGGTGTAATGAAGTGGGATACCAAGGGGATTCTCAGAAAATGAAACATAATGATGTTTTTTTCATTTAAGGGTGATTATTTTTTCTTTTTATAGTGGCCCACAAACACAAAATGGTTCATATTTTTCTATTTTTGGATGGTTTTATTATTTCCAAATTAAATATGGCTCCTATATTTTGATATGTTGGGTTTTCATTAGAAAAATAATACTCTGTTTCCAAAATCAATATATTATACATATTTTTAGTATTTAAGTTGGAATATTCTAATGTTATAATCATACATCTACATACAATTCTCATCCTATATCTATTTGAATTTATGTTCTCATTGTAATTTTATTCCTACTAATGGAGTGGTTTATTTTCAAATATGGGGATTGATTTTTCATTAAATAGGCAGTGATCTTTGAGTCATAGATAGATTATTGACCATCCTATAAATAATTGGGTCAACGATTATCGTCCTGTAATTGGACGTAAAGTGATCAACATGGAGTTTAATGCATGATAATATTGAAGGTATTATGAACATAGTATTTCAAAAATATTTAAATAGATTAGTAGAAAAAATTAATTAAAAATATATTGATCCAATTTAAAAATAGGTTAGACCTCCAGAATATAATCCTAATGTAGTGGAAATCTTAAACCACTTGTAATTTAGTTTGGTGGGAAATTGATAGACTGTTCTATCAATATCATATCAATGGGGGAAGTGGGTATATGAGCATCATAATAATTGAACCAATAATTAGATTTCATATTCTTTCATTCTTTACAGGGTCTGTTTTTCTAGGTGATAAAAAAACATGATGTTTTTATCTGGTAATCTAGTTAATTATTCAATTATAATCATATTCATATCAATGATTTTATACAAGTGGGATGGAAAAATTAATGCTGCATGTCATGTCCTAGATTTAACATGATAACAATTTTTCTCAGCAAAAACATTGTAGGACTGGAATCTGAGTGTCCAATGTAGGATCGATGAGTCTCCTTGTGGGAAGGGTTCCCCCCAAAAGGGATATTCTTATATGGGTATGAGATATAATATGTGAAATCCTTACATTTTAAAGCTGAATTTATTGTTGAATGGAATGACATGGGACACAATAGTCCAAGGATAAATAATGGGATTAAGGGATACCGAGACATTAAGAGTATCATTTATTGAATGGGGATATCTAAAGGGGTCTATTATTACTCTCCACTACTTTAAACAATGTATATTGGGTCATCCATAATTTTTAGGTCCACAGTAATGAATTACTAAGTATTTGATAATGTATTAGATCATAATAATAGTATATATCATCAAATATAAAAGTATATGGCTGAATTTTTGGATTCTATGTGGCTTGGGAATGTGCGTGGTATAATGGAAGCATAGTAAAACCATTAGGAAGGCTCTCTAAATTTGGATTAAATTATCACTTATTGCAAATTTGTTCTGGAAATGCCTAATAAGGGGGGTTTATATGTCCCTCAGTTGATGGTATGTAAGATGGATGAAAAAAAGAAAATCACATTATTTCATATTATTCACATTGTGAATGAAATTTTTGATTATGACCTATATAGTAATTATTTTCAATAGTAGTATTCCAGGATGACATAATGAATGAATATTATGGATGATAATAATTGGAGGTGCTAATGGATATCATAGATTCTTAGTATCAGGTCATTTATATTTAAGGGACTAAATTTGGTAGAGTATATGCTCGGTGACTCTATTATTTATAACTACCCTGAATTGGTTCATTTTTTATCTATATTATTGAACTTATTTCGCGAAATTTTGATTGATAAAAATTATTCTTCTATATGTGCATGGATCAATGATCAAAAGCATATAATTAAATGATTGTTTACTAAAATTAATTTAAATGTAGAAGAGTAAATTTAGTCTAGATAATTTATTGATATCATTTTAACAAACTCATTAAGTATTTTCCGAATCCAATGGTACATGTCCATCACTAGAAATCATGTATAGATAATTTTATTAAAAACCTCAAAAATTCTTTCATTAATTTTGAGACTATTTTTTTGTGAATGATTTTTTCTAGTTAGAACCTATGGGGTTTTAAATATATCCTATAATAGATATATGTATATTATAAATTTAATCTTCCATCAATTTAACAAAAAAATAGCTTCTCAGTAAAAGAACAATATTCATTCACTATTCAACGAAAATTAAATCATTTATGAAAAAATAGAAAATTTATCCATAATGTCAATTTGATTTAAATATAAAAAATGTTCATTTTAATATATAATATAAGCAATAATTGGTATTATTTTATTTTAATATATATGAATAATGAGAAAATAAATCGACGTTTATTAAAAAATAATGTTTTCCATATATCATTAATTTTTATTTTCTATTATTCATAAATTTCTATACTCAATATATAACAATAATTTTATTATTTTTGTTAGTACTATTTATAATACCAAAATTTGTGGATGGGTTATAATTTTACACGTTATTATGGTTGACATTGAATCTTGGTTATTTGTTTAACATGATATCAAAAAGGATAACTTTTATAAATATATTTCGTTATTTTTTTTTATGATTGGTGTTTCTTATAACACATTCGATATAAAAAATATTCTTCAATCAATATACAATTGTGTTAAATTATTAAGACCAAAAATAATATTTTTCATTGGGATTTATACATCGACTCAATAATCTAGTGCTTGATATTTTTATTTTTTAAAGAAAACCATACTTATATAATTTGATAATAAAAAAACTCTTATTAAAAAAAGACATCTAATTTTTATGGATATGTGTAAAAACAAATAAGTAGGTTTCGTATTTGGAATATATATTGGAAAATTAAAACATGGGCATGGAACAACATATTAATTAATTTTTGAGAGGAATATATGTCATTGGTCGTATTAATGTGAAAGATCAATGGATATTTATGAATCTTAAAACAATAAATATGTGAAGATTTAAAAGATAGTTTAAGTCATAATATATGAAAGTAATATATTTATGTCTTAGTTCTATATTCCATTCATAATATTTTAGAAATTTTTAAATATATCTTATTATTAGGAAATACAGTTCCTTGATGCTATTTTATTTAATAATAATAAAATCATCCATATATTTTAATTTTATGAATATTAAATTCATCAATTACTCTAATAAGTTGATTAATCGGATATTTATTTTTAAAATGGACTAAAAATAACATTTAATGGATTATATGTACAATTATAGTGTGATAATAATATCAATTATTCACTATCTTTTTTCCAACACAAATACATTTTTCATAAGTAATCAAATAAAATGAATTAATCTCTACACATTGGCATTAAAAATACAAGATCAATATTAATATTTATTGAACTAGTAATTTAACTAAATAATTAACATACAACTTGGGATATCATGTGGTCTAGTGGAAGAAGATAAAACCATTTCATTATATAAATATGGGTTCATTACCCATGTCTTTGGTAGACATTATGATTTTCACCCTATAAGTGGTTTTATATTTTTCTAAAATCATTTTAATATAATTCATATAACATTATAAAAAATATAATTCAGATCATTGAAATAATATTATTCATACAATAACACTTTTATTATTGTATTCAAAAAATTTAATGATATTATAATAATATTATTTAACGATTACTATGATGTCAGTAGTGATGATATTAACAAAAATGATTATCATCAACTATAAATGTATTTCGATAAAATGTGACAAATTTATTCCTAAAATATGTTTTCACTAAAACATATAATAATCCAATGGGTTTTAAAGCATTAAAAATCTCAAAAAAATATCATTTATAATTTTACACTCACATCACATAAATCCCTATAATGGTTTTTTACGACTTGTATCTAATAATAAATATATAAATAATTCACTCATAATGATATCAATAACTATTAGGATAATGATGATACATATTATTCTCTATTATTCATTGATCATAGATTCTTTACAATAAATATTGGAAAACTATCATTGGGAAAATAATTCTATAATTTAAATATTCAATAAAAAATATCATTTATTTTAATGAAAAAAGTATCTCCCTATGTATTAAATTTACGTATTATGTTATAAAATTTAATTTTATAATGAATATGTTAAAATAATTTATGGAACCAAAATATAAATATATCCATAGTATTTTATTTCATTCATTCAATATTTCTATTAAATTTTAATAAAAATTACATTAATTAGTCCATTCTTTCCAATACATAAAATTTTTAACATTCCTTCAAATCACCTTGTTTTTATTCCAACACACATATGGTTTATTCTAGGTCATCCATGATCATCATATATTCAAATACATAAAAAATGGTTCGAAAATAAAATCAATATTATCCTAATAATATCCCATATGTTTTTTAATCTAGGTGAACTATAAGTCATACTTTCACACACAAGGTGATGATCTGGTCATGAAAAAATGATCTATTTTTAATTTATTAAACCTATGATCGAGTATAATTGAATCAAATTCATATTCATCATCAAGAAATGGAAGTATTTGTTTTAGACAAACCACATAACCCATTATTTACCAAAACAATATGACTCACCTATATACATATCCGAAAAAATATCATAGTTTTAGGATAGTTTATCGATGTTTTCCTAAATATAATTCTCATGGGTTTGATAAAAAGTTTTCTCATTTAAATTGTAAGGACACATACTCCACTAGATTAGATATCGATCCTTATTTTTTAAAATTATAATAACATATATGGAATTTTATCCGAAATGACCAAATTGATTACTAGTATAGATAATGTATATACATTCCTGATTCATTCATAACATATGAAGAAATAAAATTTAAATTAATTTTTTCCAAATATTAACATTGTCACATATATTAAAAAAATTACATATCAATCACTGAACACATCATATATAATTTTGAAATGAAAAAATTTAATTGTGAGAAATAAATTTCAAATGTTTTTTAATTATAATGGACATTAGCATGAATAAATTATAATAATAAAAATTGAATGTTATGTAACTAAAAAATCATTAAAATCACATTACTATCGTATTTAAGATAATTGATAATCATTCAAATAAAAAAATTACTAAAAAATATATCATTTAATAAATAAATATAAAATAAAAATCATTGATAGATTATATAATTCATAATATCTCATTTATAATAATAACAAAATTCTTAGTGAAGGTAATTCATAACTATAGTATATATTTTATTAGGAAAATGATATCGATAAAATCATGATATATCCAACTAAATTTTAAAAACATAAGTATAGAATACCATATGACTAATGATATAAAATAATTTCATTAGATCTATAAATTAATCTTTGGTTATGTATAAATTGTGCCCACAAATATCAAATTGGTTAAATAATTACTCTTATATCAAATAATTAATTTAATTCGTCAACAATGTTACTTAATTTAATATAATTATATTGAGTAAGAATTAAATTTGTATTAATTTTTCTCCAGATAAAAAAAAGAAATCAATATATAATATTATATATTTAAATTATTAGTATTTTATGAATTAAAGATGTTCATAATAACTAATATGGTTATTAGTTAAAAATATATAATCCCAATTAATGTTATTTATTCAATTGAATGTTAATGACTATGAATATAAATAAAGGATTTTATTTTCATTCAATTCCTTGGTTGAAATTATCGAATACATCAATTAGAATAATATTGATTGTAGAAATACAACATATAAACATTATAGTTTGAATAATGTCTTTGTACCAATGATTTTTTAATGTAACAAAAAATCTCCTGAATAAAATTCATAAGGAAAATATAATATTCATTAGAAAATAAATTTTATAAAAATGACCTAAAAATTATTTAAAATTATTTTTATTAAAAATAATAATATATTATAAGAATGAATAGTCATAAAATTTTTAGTTGTAAAGATTGATGTCAATTTAGTTCATTTGATATAGTTCAAAATGATGATTCTATAATATTGTTCAAAAAAATCCACCTGGAAATTTTGTATTAATATAAATTAACAATGCTTTCCAATGAAATTGAAAATGTAAAAATTAATAAAAAATATATTAATAAGTTAATATTGAATGCGTTAATACATTTTTTTAAATGTTTTTTTGATAAATAATTTTTAAGAATATAGTTTCTCCATCGAAGAGAAAAATTATTTATATTTTTTAAAACAAAATAACCTCACTTATTTGATGTTCCAATGTGTGGTAAAATAAAACTATTACATAAATAATCATTAAAAACCATATATCAATGAAAATTAATGGGTCTATTAATAAATGATGTGAAAAATTCCATCAGTTTAAATAAATTTATAAATAAACCTCAGAAGAATAATATTATTAAATAACCCATTTATGATATAACAATACTAATATCAAAATTATTCAATAAATATATTATTTTTACCAAATGAACATCCACAAAATATATGTTGATATAAAATATAATTTATTAATAATTATATACAAAAATAATCATCGAATCTTTGTGTCAATGAAGATGTAATATAAAACAATGAGAGAAATGTTGTTGGAAATTCATTACAAATTGTCAATAACCATGTTAAATTAACATGAATGAAGAGGTTAACATTTAAACAAAATATAAAATTAAGAATTATTTATTCCATATATTAAAGGTCAATGTGGAATTATGTACATAATAAAACAAATTCGTATAACATTGAAATATGATCCAATTAATGTAAATTTATCTTGTTTTTCTTACATTGATCAAAATAATGATGTGTGAAATAATAAAATGAATAGACTATATATATCTACATTATTTCAATTAAATAAAAGTTTATATGAAATAAAATATAATAGAAGTTTATTTGAAAAAAAAAATTATCTTGGAATAATCATTAATATAAATGTTTTACTCATGTATTGAAATTTATATTTAAAAACCATTAGAATTCACATACTTTTTGTTCAACATTACTTACATTCCTGAATAGTATTATTTTTGAAATATTCTAACAAATTATACATGAACCATATAAATATTTATTATAACACACATATATATTTTATTACATATTATCACATGTTCTAGAATTATCTGACATTATTTTCAATATTTTAGTTGGTAAATGCCTTAATTTATCATGAATGTTTTTCAATTAGTGATCATATTCTATTGAGTAGAATATACATTTATTTTTTCAAATATGATAATTATATTTTATCTATAAGTGCTCAGATCCATATAGATCGATGCTATATGTTTTCCATAGAGTGAGTTGCTCAGAGGAGTCTCAGAAGAAGTCTAGAGGAGTGTTTCTTGAAAATGATGGAAAAATAGATAATTGAATGTCATGTAAGAATGAAACACAAAGTAAGTAAGTTCTTGATTTGTATGTTTGGTGGGAAAAATAAATCATATAGTGACCCATTATTCGATGAAACTGATCCTTGTAGATTGCATAATGTGTAAGTGGGTATATATCTTTTAACACCATGACAATGATGGTTTAAATGATACAAGATTCCTAGGTTTGTCAAACCATGCATCCAATGTTCCTTTATGATAACTCCATGTAACTTGATGACACCATCTTCAAATTCCTTGGGATTCTATTTTTATAGATTAATATCATGCATCTCTACAAAAATCCATCATTCAATATGTTTCATCAATTTGTTACATATGTTCCACTTTTCCATCTTTTGGTGCATGATCTATTTTTTTAAGCAGCTTTGTTGGTTGTTTGTGGGTGCAGTTGGGGCAGAACATGCTCAGGTCAGTGTTGTTCTTATGGGAGAGTTGATTGGGATCCACATCATTAGTCCATTCCTATTTTATGAATTTTAAATCCATTAGAATTTGAGTGTTATTTATTTACCTATTCATTAATGTTCATTCATAGAGTTTTCGTGACTCATAGACTTGAATTGAAATGAAATTAACTTAATATTTACTCATTCGGGAGTAATTAATTATTTTCGTTCACATGGAGATTATGTTATTTTCACAATCATAAGGGTTTTCATCTTGAATTACCAGATAGTGTGTTACTTATTCTTTTCTTATTTTCCTTTGTGTAGCATGTGAAATTGTAAAAGAAAGTAAATCCATAAATTATTGAAATGTATGTTTCTAAATTATTTAAGTTGATTGTTTAATAAATATGTTAGTTGTTTTTTTAATTTTATGATAATAAAATTTATGAATGTATGAATGTTTAAATGAATTGGTAAATTAACATGAAGCGTGATGATTCTAATTTATAAAATAATTTATTTCAAGTTAAACTAATTTTTTAAAAAAATTCGAACATAAGATTGAATTTATCATTAGTTTATCTTATTTAAAACATCTTAATAATGAATTAATTAATTCTGCATTAAATGTGAAAAGCACATGTGATATAATATATTTCATTTAGATTGAATGGTTTTAGAACATTAACATAAATGGGGAGTGTCTTATTTTTTGGAGTAGTGATATATCATTGCATGCAAAGGGTGAATTTCATGCATCATGACCAAGAGCCTGATTGTTATATTTTTATTAATCTTTTTATTGAGTAACGTGAGCTTGGGATGGCTGAACATAGCTGGATCATGTATAAGGTGGAGTGATGAGGCATAGATTTGACATGAGCATGTGATGGTTGAGCTTATAGGGTTATTGTCATATGAGGGGAAATGAGGCCAAGCTATTTGGTTAGAAGTTCAAGCCTGGAGTGTTGAAGTGTATCATGATATAAATTTTTTTGTTGGAGATGAAAGTATATATGATGTAATTTGTATAATCTAGGCCCAAATATTCATATAAATGTTTTCTGACTATTTAAATCTTTTTTTAGATCTTCTAGATGATTGTTTATCAAATTTCCATTCCACACAGCCAGAGGCTTATGGATGTGAATGTTTTTTTACACTGATTGACAAAATATGATGTTTTCCTAGATTAACATGTATTATGTATAGTAATTTTATAAAAAATTGAAATAATGTTTAACTCGTGTGGATGATACTTGTTGGGATTCAAGGATGAGGTTATAATTCCAAGAAATAATAAAATCAGTTTTCTTTTGACTGGATGGAATGGAACATGGTTGTAATGAAAATCTAATGTATCATGGAAATGATAATGGATAATTAATTGATATTAATTAATTTACATAAACAAAAAATGATGGAAAATAATACAGACAATTTATGTGGCTCATTAATTCTTTTTATATAGGACATCTGGTCATCATAGAGGTTTCTAGAAGTCTGAGAGACATTAAATGTAGTTGACTGTGAGACTATGTTATTTCCATAGTAGGGTTATGAGACATATTATATCATGTAATTTTTTTCTTTCTATACACTACTAAATCATGTTGGTTAATTTGAATGACACCCTAGGGATTATGATCACTAGGGAGTGTTTTCTCGAACACGCCAACGACATGATTAATGGGTAACTACCATTATTAGCCCCACTCTATTCAATTGGTAATTGATTGTGATGGTATGAATATAGGATTTTTTCCTATATATTTGTGTAGAGGGATATAATGGTATGTCTTAATTATACACACATGTATTCTGGATATTATTTCTTATGGAATAATATAGATATAACATGTAGATGTTGTGATCAATTGAGGATCATTACATGTTTTATCGATTGTGATGGCTTGAGGTGTCATGCCTGATGTATTAAAAACATAATACCTATTGTAGAAGCTCCTATATACTACATTGTTACATTTGCTTACCTAGATGTTGTGGGGTGTACAATGATGTGCATGTTGTGGAGGATCACTCAACTGTCTGCAAGGTATCATTTTAGAGGGATATGCTGAGGATGTTCACTGATTTAGTAGATAGAAAAACATATGGGTAAGCAGTATTAGGGTACCCATGATATATTTTAGATATTATATTCTCTTTTATACAATAAATGTATATAGAAGTCATAGTGATACTTGGAACATAGTATACATAATTATTTGATGGGTTGGATTTAAATCATTTTCACATCAATTTATAGTGAATTCATTATATATTTCTCAATATGACATGGAGATAATCATAATGAGAATAATATTATTCTCACCAAAAAAATATATAAACTATATTTATGTTAGTGAATTAGGTTGGTGATCTTGGAGGATACTACTAGATTAGATTATTTTAGGAACTATTTGGTCCTCATGGTCCCTTCATTCCATACATTTCTTTTGGACGATTATGTGTTCCTTTTAGTTTTTGTAGTTATTTCATGACATTTCATAATAACATATTGGATTTTATTTAATATTGATGTCTATGAAGGTGTTGGATGGTGTCTATATTATCTATCTCTTGTGAATCTTTTCTCATAGAGCGTAATTCCATCCATCGATGTGTTTAAATTATCCTCAATGAAATTCACCATATTGGGACCTACTAGAGGTGGGACATGACTGTCACTATCTATCAACCCCAATTTTTGGCATCATAAGGATACACATTGTGGTGAATGGTTATGATAGTGTCGTATCTAAGGTATGGTTGATAGATAAGATGGAGTTTGTAATTAGTCATAGTTGATGATCTATTGGTTGGTCGGGAAATTGGTGTACGTATGTTTAACAAGAACTATAAACATAGTATTCTATATGGGGAACTAGTATTTTGTTCACCATATGATCTAATTCACAGTCTATATAGAATACAATAGCTACTAAACAAGGAGAAACATTTTTAGTGTATAGAACATGGAAATGATCATATATCATTATTATTTTCTCCTATGATAAAATAGGTAGATGTTTGTTGGTTAACATAAAATGAATTCATTAAAATTTTCTTAATATGACATTGAGATAATCATAATGAGAATAATATTATTCTCACCAAACAAATATATAAACTATTTTTATGTTTGTGAAGTAGGTTGGTGATCTTTGAGGATAATACTAGATTAGATTATTTTAGGAACTATTTGGTCCTCATGGTCACTTTATTCCATACATTTCTTTTGGACGATTATGTGTTCCTTTTAGTTGTTGTAGTTATTTCATGACATTTCATAATAAAATTTTGGATTTTATTTAATATTGATGTCTATGAAGGTGTTGGATGGTGTCTATATTATCTATCTCTTGTGAATATTTTCTCATAGAGCGTAATTCCATCTGTCGATGTGTTTAAATTATCTTCAATGTAATTCACCATATTGGGACCAACTAGAGGTGGGACATGACTGTCACTATCTATCAACCCCAATTTTTGGCATCATAAGGATACACATTGTGTTGAATTGTTATGATAGTGTCGTATATAAGGTATGGTTTAGAGATAAGATGGAGTTTGTAATTAGTCATAGTTGAGGATCTATTGGTTGGTCGGGAAATTGGTGTACGCATGTTTAACAAGAACTATAAACATTTTTTTCTATATGGGGAACTAGTATTTTGTTCACCATATGATCTAATGCACAGTCTATATAGAATACAATAGCTACTAAAAAAGGAGAAACATTTTTAGTGTATAGAACATGGAAATGATCATATATCATTATTATTTTCTCCTATGATAAAATAGGTAGATGTTTGTTTGTTAACCTAAAATGAATTAAATGAAACAGTTAATTATTTTTATATTCTTTCGTGTAAAAGGATTGGGATCTCTAGACATTTTTTATTTTTTTGGAATGTCTCCAGATCAAAATCCTTATATGGTAATCAAATAATATTAAAATCATTTCACACTATTATATAACCTTATTTTATAGGTTAAAGATGACACCACATGGTGGAAGACACTCCATGACCATCAGTTCCATAGTCTATAGATATTTGAGTTCTCTACATCAAAATAAATTCAGAAAGTCTTTTTATAGGAGGTTGTGATGTAATTTAGATTTATCCAATATAAGAAGTATCACTGGGTGTTTTTTCATTGATGATGACCAGTTGGGTACTGAGCTAGTCATGGTTCCTGTTCCAAATGGATTTAGATATTTCATCTATCTCGTGAGAGGATTTCCGAGGCCAGATCAAGGATGAGTGTCTTTATTCTACTATTATTGTGGATAGTGTCTATGATAATATTACCCTTCATCATGGGAGGTTTGGTGTGTGTTAATTCCTGATACATTTCATGAACATTCTTAGATAGGCTACAGACATGCTTCGATATTAGGAGGATAGGGTGAGGTATTTAGATAAGCCTTTGAGTTAATAGATATAGAACAATGTCACCCCATTTATGTTGGATAATTATTATGAGGTTTTGTTGATCTCACCAGTATTAAAGTGGATTTTAGATATAACATGATAATTGTAAGAGGTGATTCATGAAGATTTCTCATAAACAGAATATTGGATCATTATTCAAAATTGTGAGGATAGAATAGAATCCAATCACCAGGGGTTATGTCACATTTCTAAATGAATCATTTATCCTAGTTAGGTGGATATCAAATATATTTTAAAATATTAGGTACATGTTTTCTAGTAATGTTTGTGGTCATCAGTGGAGAGAGTACCCGACCATTCTGGGGAGTTAGAATGTGTCTGCAGTTCTGATGCTAGCTCATCCATTGAGGCAGATCCAACAATGGATGCTGAAGAATGTTTCTGTATTTGTAATTTTTGGAGAATGGATGAGGTGTGTATAGAAAAACTTCTAAAATCTCCCCATATTTATAGAGCAGAGTGTGACCATGTTGGTGGTTTTATCATGGTTAAATAGTTTATGGAACCAGTCAAGATCAGCTTTAGGTGTATGCATTTCCTGCTTTAAAAGATCCATAAGTCCATTGAGGTTCCATTTTATTATTTTCTACAAGGTTGAATGTCTTATATAATCTAGGAGGAATATAAACATTCATATCAACTGAATGATTCCATTCATTGGGACATGTGGTTGGGAGGATTCGAGTGCTAATAAAGTTTATTATGCTAGTACATGGTCGATATGATTTGATTAGATATTATATAGATGATGAGCTATTTATGGGGATGCAATGATCATGGGTATATATACTATGTTTATAGATACATCAAAATGATACCATCCATTTCATGGATTGTTTTTATTCAGTGATGGATATCGTTTATTTCATCGAAGGGATAGATGTGTTATTTTGATGCTAATGGAGAGCTAGAAATGTTTTTTGGTCAGAGAGCCTCTCAAATAAGACAGTGGTTTTCTATATCCTTATCATCATTGATGAATGTGGAACTATAAACAGTTTTATAGGATCCATAAATTGAATTTTCCATGTCATGGAAGTGTACCATGATGTCATTATAGGGGAGGATTTAGCATTACCCCCACGATGAGAGATCAAGTTCAAGAGAGAACTATAGCTAGAAGTGTCTTCTATATCAATGCATTGATATTGTGTTTTGACTTATATGTTTCCCGAGAGGAATATGAATCATGATTCTCTTCTACGGTGTGGTTATTTAAGAAAAAATGTGGCACCATTTGGTGGACCAGTCTAGTTAATAAACAAGGCCGAAAAAATTTTGTTGTTGTGTAAAGATTATTATCTCAGGAACAATGTGATAGTGAAGAACCCCTATCCTCATCTATGTATTGATGATTTATTTATTTAACTGACGATTCCATGTTGGTTACCTATGATAAATAAAATTTTAATATATCATCATATGCATGTTATGGATGCATACATTCTGAGGATTACATTCTGTTGTAGTCTTGGGGATTACGAGTTCATTGTGATTCTATTCGATGTAAGTAATTCTATAGATGTGTTAACGGGGATAATAAATGTTATTTTTCATTAGTTTATAAATATTTTCACATGGGATTTCATAGATTAAATCCTTGTGAAATATTTGTATACGGAGGATCATGAGTTGAACCATCTTTTCATTTTGGGTGTTCATCACTATGTGATGTTGTTTGGGGTGTTTTCAAAGTGTGAGTTTTAGACTCATGGATTAAATTTCATGTGTCATGTTGTATCATAGTATGTAAATTTTTTAGATATATCATAGATAGATAAATTTGTAACTTCGTAAGCCACCAAGGAAATAGAAGAGGTGTGATGTTCCATTGGTCTTACAAGATTCCACGGGAAGTTCGTATTCGATTAATATAAAGTTGCGATGCCTCTGATGCATTCACCAAAAATAATAAGGTTTTCATATTGAATCATCATTGTCAACTGAATTTTTCCTATATTATGTAGATTATTTTCAATGATCTAGTAATTTTTATACTATTATAACTAGTTCACTATAAAGTTTAATGTGATCCTTGGTATCTTGGGAAGGGATGTGTTTTGATTCTGTAGAGTTCAATCATTTATTCTATGTGTCAGAAGATAATCCCCCTTGAGCATAAAAATTTCACCCATGATATGGAGTTTGAGGTGGTAGTGTCTTACAAGATTTTGTGGAGACATTACATAATCAATGATAATTTTTTAGTCTCCACTAGTCACAAGATACAATTTTTTGTTTTCTCCAAATGTTATATTTACTTGCACCAGCATTAGTCGATGGATTTCTAACCAGATTACAACAATGATATATCATTTATTCCATTAAAGGGGATTTTTTTCAATGAATATATGAGAATTAGGATTCATAAATATTATGTTTTGTAATATGATGTTTCCTGGAGAATTAAGAATTATTATTTAGCATTGCATTTAGATATTGAAGAATTTGAGTGCCAAATGTTGTTTTTTTCTCATGCTTGTGAATTAATATTTGGGTAAATAGATTGAGGAATCTTTGATGGGGGAAATGAGGTGGAGGTATTAAGCATCCGTGTTATTTTTTGAGTGGCCCCTTATGGTAGTTCTGAATATGAAAATGACTGATTGTTGCTTCACGGAAGGCATTTCATTCCATTGGTGATGGGTGAGATGAATGTCTATGTAAACAATAGTTCACCCATAGTGGTACATCATGGAGTTGGAAAAATATATCGAGATTTGAGGGGTCATTTTATGTGGCCTTGGATGGACCAGGATGTGGAATATATTGTTTGTTGATGTTTGAAATGTAATAATTTGAAGGCTAAGATATGTGTTCCTAGATGTTTTCTACTGCTTTTTGATGTTGCTCATAAGAAGTGGGAGGACATCATGATGGATTTTATTTCCAATTTATTATTATCTTATGAAATATATGATTATATATGTGTTGTAGTGGTTCATTGGAAAAAATTATATCACTCTATTGAAATCATGTATTCTTTATAAGCTGATCATTATTCAAGGTATTGTATATAGAAGTTGGTGGGAATATTTGTGGTCTCGAAGACAATAATTTCTGACCGAGTCACTATTTTCCATCTACACTATGGTGATGTAAAAAACATGCAATTGGTTATTATAAATTATTTAATAGTTCTTTTCTTCCCCAGATAGAATGTCATAAATGGTGTCCATCTGGACACTTGAAGACATGTTTCCCTCATTCTTCATTGATTATGGAGGTTTGTGGATGAGTCACCATACCTTATTATAGTTCCCTTTCAATAATGGTTTTCATCCCACCATTGATTTGATTCCATTTATGCATTGTTTTTTCATCCATTATATTCAACCTTATACTGTATTGGGGTCATGAAAATAATCTATTCACATTATTTAACTATTGTAGAATACAATAGATATTTTTTGGGTGATCATCGATTGTATTAAATCTACACGCCAAAATCAAAAATATAATGACAATCACATGATGATATTTATATAGTTTTTAATTGGGGATCATATGTTATATCAAGGGTAGTGTGGTATTAGTGTTGGGAGTAAGCATTCTCAGTAGTTTTCTGGTCCTTTTCTTGGTGTTAACTCTTGTTGTATCCATATCATATTAGTTAGCTCTTTTTCCCAATGATTATATATAGTTATCATGTTTGACATGTGACATCTCTTTCTGTATCTTCATGAAGACTATCAGATCACCGGTTGGTTTGAGATAAATGTAGATAATGAAATGACCTTTGATAAAACTCCTGGTAGAGATCCAAGGAAACCAAAATAATTTTTTACATGTGTGATATACCCAAGGTTCTTGTATTTTTGTGAAATACATTCATGGAGGAGAGTACAAAAGAATGGGAGTCGTAGATTTTTTTTAGTATCCCATTTTTTATGCGTACTTTTCTCATCAACTATAATGGTATTATAATAAAAGATAATATCAATCTTTAGGTATTTAGCTAAAATAATGGGAGTCGTATATATATTAATTTGAAAATGATGAGGGGGTCAAATTATATTAATCCATGATGAAATTGAAACTGGTAGTGTGATAAAAGATAATTCATCTTTAAAGAGTGGTATGATCAAATTATTTTAAAGGGTTAGGAATGTATGCTTTGAATCCATATGATCATGTTTTATATGAAGGTTTATTTCCTTGACTTATTTCAATGAACTTGGTTGTTATGGTTTTTCATATTTTTTTGATGTGACATGAACCTAGGATAGTTAAAAATAGACTTTCATTGATGTATGTGGGATGAGGAGGATGGAATGTGATGTGATGATAAGATGGATGTTCATAGAGGGTATTTTGTGGTTTTAGGGGTGGGGAGGCCTAATTTGTTTTTGATGATTTGATACTTGTTGTGAAGAGAGTAATCAGGGTTTGAATTTTGGTCTTATGGAGTACATCAAAGATGATAGAATGGATGGATGATGGCCATAACTAATTATATGAATGTTGGATTCATGATTGAATATATTGTTTTATTAAAAAGTAATATTTTTTACCTATGTTACATTCCAAAATACATCAGATATATTTATTTTCATAATTTATACCATTGTTAATATCATAGGACGATTTCTTTGATCAGCTGGTAATACAGAATTTAATTCCATTTATAATTGAAAAAATGTTTAACCAAAGGGGTTGGAGAGTGATGGGATACATGGACGAGGTTTTAATTATGAGAAGTCATTGAAATGGATTTCTTATTCAGGGAGGGAATAAAACATTGTTTTAATGATAATCTAATGTATCATGGATATGTTAATAGTTAATTATTGGTTAAGAAAACAATAACGTACAAATAAAACGATGAGAAGAAAATTATGCAATTTAATATATATCATTAAATGGTTTTGTGCTTATAAGATATTTGATCTTTGTAGAGGCATCTATGTGCATGATAGACATTAACTAAAGTTTAATCTATGACTCTGTTCTTCTCATAGTTTATTTTGAGATATAACCTGTCATATACTTTTTTTGTTTCAATATTCTACCTTACCATGTAATATTTTGATATTGGAACCCGATGATTTTTCTCTCTTGGGCGTGTATCCCCAACATCTTGATTTGATGGGGGTTTCCTTATTACCCTATTTTTTACCACTCTTTTCTCTTGTTAGTTACTTATTCTAGTATCCAAGATGGGTTTTTTCATATAATTGTGTAATGGGATATAATGGTTTGTGGTTATTTCATAGATATGTACCATGGATTTGGTTTCCTATAAACTATTACTAGTCTAAAATGTATAGGTTATGATGGTTTGTGGTATAATACCCAAGGTGTGATTCATGTTTGACTATTTATTGTGGCTCTTGATAACTACGCGATTACTTTTGGGTACATGAATGTGTTGGTCTATTGCAAAATGTGCATATTATGGTTCTCCAACCAGATGTTTGAAGGCTATGATTTTTTATAAGAGATGAACATAACATGAAGCATTGGGGTGAAGTAGAAAAATCGTGTGGATGTGGATGTAAGGTTGAATAAATATTATTTATTATATTTTATTATCTTTAATGTTATACATGGTGAGAGTATGCTTGGTGAGTTTTTGAACGTATTATACCTATTATATGAGGATTTATTTTCACTTATTATTTACAGTTATTTATCATTATTTATTTACCTTAATCCTGAGAGTCTCCTGAGAGGATACAAGATAATTCATTTTCATAGTCTCCATATGTATGAATAAACAATTTTTTAATTCGGTTGGAGTATCTCAGAGATATGGCTCTTGTGTTATCTTGATGTTTACCATGATCTATTCTGGCCCCATGTTGATGATCATCATTGCAATTTTTTTATACATTTAGATTTTATATTTTTTTAGTACTTATTTCTAGAAATAAGAAATGTTCATATGTGTTTTTTAGTAATTTTTTATTTTGAGGAGGTTTAGTTTGGTGTGCATCTCATGTCTCTCTTTCGCATGTTTTATCATGAGGTTAATACATTTTTTTTAATTGTTTACTATTCCCTCAGTGCTAGTGGCCTACCTTGGGCCCACTACTGGTGGGGCTTAGGTGTCACTATCATTATTTTAGCATTGAAAACATAGTAGGGGTAACTTTTTGTGGGTGGTTCCATGAAAATAAATATAATTTTTTACTATAAATTATTAATTTAAGACACTACATGAAAATTGGATTTGGGAAATAATGTATCTAATGATCATGGAGATGAATGGTTGTTTGAAAAATAGTTAGGGTATCCATTTTCATCATTAACAATCGAATTTAGGTAATTAATATAGTATAATTAATGAATAATCATATGATTATATTATTTAATTAAATATATATATATATCATCAATTTGGTTGGGTGATTATAATTACTCCCAAATACCATTTAAAGTTTGTTTCCCAGACATAGATGAATGATGTTATCATATTTTAGTGTAAAAAATACAACGATTTAGTGTCATGGAATATTAATTAATATTACATGAATATACTCATTTTTTACTTTATATTACACATATGAATTCTCAATATCCATACCTTCCATGTAATGCATTATTGAAAATAAAATTACATCTCTTCATGAGGTGGTAGTTCTCCGTACTCACAATAAAATTTATCAAATAACATTTGAAATCAAAAATATGAATTTTATATATAATATAATAACTCCATAGTTTTAATTATGTTATAAAAATCAAATATATTCTTTATATCCATCATCAACAAAAATTTAGGGAGTTTTTAATTGAAATAACAAAAAACAGTGGTCTCTGAGGCAGTAATCTACCATAAATATGAATGATAGTCTCAAACCCATTAGATGTAAGTTTGGGTGCTTTTTGGTAATAAAAATAACATAAAAAATTTAATTAAATGTATGATACTGAGGTTATTATAACATAATGGGATTATATTAATATATGTAGCTGGAGGAATTAATATAATAAAATCACTCACATAAAAATGATATATCTTATTTGGGGAAAATTATTCAGTTTACACCCATAAATTTCCTAGTATTGGATTATACAAAACTAAAATAATAATGAATTAGTTTAGTAATGTTGTGATAAGATTTTATCACGTAATCGAAGATAATAATGGGTCTGATGTAGTGAATAATATTGGAGAGGGTGCGTCTATTTATAACTAATGTGAGTGCCACAAATGAAATTTTTTGAATGAAAAATGTTTCGAAAAAAATTTAAAACTCCATACTCATTAAAAATTAGATATTATAGAGGAAAATATACTATAGTATTTAAATAAGAATATAAAATATATTTTATAGAAATTTTTAGGTGAATTTATCAAATATCATATTAGTTTAACCCATGGTAAATCATTTTTTACCTAAAATGTGGTAATTTTATTATATTGTTTTGATAATAAATATTGATAATAAATATATTCGTATTATTATATATTTCTAGTTAAATTTATTCCAATTAAGGAATAAATTTTTCAAAATACAATTATAATTATTGTAAGGTTATATTTTAAAATTTATCCCCAAAACATTATTAAGAATAGGGGGTTTCAAATGAAAATTATCAATAGATTACAATGTTTTTATTTAAAATATAAATATTGCAATTATTAATATAATATTTTTATTAATGGTATGAAAATGGATTAATTTTATCATATAATAATATTTATAATATATTCTATCATTTTAATTAATTTTAATGAAAATTAAATTATAAATTATAATTTTTTATTATTAATATTTATCAAAAAATGATTCCTTACATAAAAAAAATAATTCAACATAATAGGAAATTGATATTATTAATACACCATTTTTAATTTTTATGAAAATTTTATTAAACTATTTGTAAAAATTAATTAATAATTTTATGCACAAAGAGAAAAAAATAATGTTTTATAAAAATGACCAATTTATACCTACATTTTCATTTAAACAATAATAATTTTGTTTTTAATCAATATATATCCATAATATTATAATTTAATACGATTTTTTCATAAAAAAAATTATAATTTCTTGATTAGAATGATATACTATATTAAGATTCATTTCAACTTTGGGATGCTTGTTCTGTAAGCTATCAACGACGTTAAATTTAATGGAATAAATTTTGTGTGTCAAACCCTTGTGTATTATAATCATTATCTGTCTACTAATCATGATAAGGATATAGTTTATATGGGATTTGATTATAATATATTCCATTACAAAGACTGTTTGATGTAATATATTATTCATTAGGTTGTTGAACGTTACCATGGTATGATCTATATATTAGACCATCACTTCCTCATCATTCCATTGTGATGTGAATACTAATTCTCAAGAAAATTATATGAAGATGTTGTTTTATGAGACAATGTTAGGATTATATTATGTGCTAAACATGAGTTCTATGACCTTAATGTTAATTGATATGATGACACGAGATAGATACACATGAAAAACATATAACGAATAGTATGGAAGTGATGTCAAAATTGTAATGTGAAGAAAAATGTTGTTGGTTGATAATTGTAAAAGAATTCCAAAACGACAATGTAATTCATGTTACCATGCCTCTGTATACTATAAATTATATTTGATAATGACAGTTGGGGATCTCAGCTTCGTACTAAAGATCTCAGCAATTTGGTTTTTGTTATAGTGTTCACTCTTTGGATGCTACGATGGGGGTTACCTACAGTGGTGAGGAGTATTGGGGGATCCAAGATAATATGTATCTATAGAGGATTATCTTAGTCAGTGGAATGTCATGTGGTGTGGGATCACAATTGTGTCTTGGGGATCGAATTGGGGATATGGTAGTCAGCCATATTGGAATCAATCCTGATCCAGATCTGTTTTCTGACAAGATATAATGATTTGGTGTGTTGTAGAATTCGATAATATTGGATGGAATGTGTCGATGCAAGGGTGAAGATTCACCATGAGTTGGTTTTTAGGGATTTATATGAAGAGGGGGCTACATCAAAGTAGATTTACATATGGCTCTCTGATCAGGTCCGCATCACCAATTGAGAAGTTGTGCGTGATCTCAACGACATTGTAGGGTGGTTCTCTTCCAGTGGTGATATCAACGACTCTATATAATGCATTGGATGGTTGATAGGGCTATATGATCCTATCCATAAACAATTCAATATAATGAGTAGATTAAAAAAATTCATCTTGAGTATTTTATTATGATTTAACTATTGGTAATTACGCCATAACTATTACATAATATACCTAGAAATTACATGTGGAATATTACACTCAGTATCCAATTTTTCCACCAAAAGAAACACATAAAACAAAATATTATTTATTTTTAATGATAAAAATCATCTTGACTTATATATATATATTAACCATCATTATACCATTTTGTAAAAAATTTAAAAAACATGTGATGACCATAATGAGTTCAATATAGAATATAAAATAAAGAATAAAACTATTATAAAATCAACATTTAAAACCCATGAAAATTTTTCAACAAAATCATACTTATTCACCATATAAAAATATCTATTTATATTTCATCATTTAATCATATGATTCATACAAAACATTTGAGAAATCATAATAAAAAATGGTATCTGGTGGCATCCTTGTCATACTAACATGTAACATTCACAGATACATAGGGAGTGACATTCATTGTTACATTTGGAATAACCATAATTAATTATTCAATAAATATCTTAGGTGAAACCATAAAATTTACCTTCTCTATGAAACACGACACATTGTAGAGGCATCATAGGATCACCCACACTCAGTTTCTCATAGAACCACCTATATATATATATATGCAATGCCAATGAATCAAAATATTATAATAACACATGAACATGATTAAAGGAAAAATTCAGTTCAACATTATAATAACATGAAATCATTTAATAATTTTATTTAATAAATCAATTTGAAAAAATATTCACTTCAAAAAATTTCAAAAAATTGTTACCACATATGTTAAAAAATATTACATTTTTTCAATTAGTAAAACTCTTAATAGAATAAGATTAATTTTTAAATCAATTAAATTTAATTAAAATTAACAGTGTATAACTATTTTCCATATAATAATTGATGTGTATAAAATAATAATATGCCTTAATGAAAAGAGATTGTGATGAAGTCCCTTAAAAATATTGTTTCCTTATATTATGTTCAAATAAATTAAATAATTGTGTGTGAAAAATATACATACACCCCAAAAAATTTGACATTTTGTGTAAAACAATTACAGGTAATTCAGACAAACATTTTTTATAAACAAAACCAATGACATGAATATTAAACTCAATTAATAGAGATTAAGTTACGATTTCCATTAACATGATTGTGAATCATCACTAAGAATCATTATGATTCTAGATAATAAATGTAGGATAGTTTATAACTGATTTATAACATTTTTCAACTTCATTATTCATATTATATCATTTATTATTATGTTATAAAACATACTTAATTATTAAAGTTTATATTGTTCATTTTGCTGATATTCGGTACTAGGTTCGAAAATGAACTTATTTCGATATAAATTGGACCTGTGTTTAAATATAATACATATATATGTTATATATTTATTTAGAATAGACTATAACATTTATAGATAAGAAAAAAAATTATCCGTTCATTGAGATAGTAGGTCGTACTTACGCATGGACAGTAGTTAATATTTTTTTCAATTTTTAATGTATGAATACTAAATGATACATATGTATATTATAATTCCATTATAATATTTATTATATATATATTAAATATGTTAATTAATTCCAAACTTTATATGTTATACATATGGAATGAACGTGTCATATCACATTGAGGGGGAAGTAGTCGACAAATCCTCAAATGATATTATCGTATTAACACAGTATGGTAAGAAAAAAGTTATGTTGTAATTATAAATTAAAAAATAATATAGAAATTTTAAATATTATATATATTGTATATAAATGGAAAACCTTCATGATGTCCACCAAGAATGTTGGTAGGAGAATATTGAATAATCATTGTGTCGTGAGGCAGTAGACTGTCGTACACAGAAGTAGAATGTTCTATATAATTTATATCAATATGAGTGTATGTTTAGGGAGATAAATTATCATAAGAATATCCTAGATTATGTAACATACAAGTGTTTCTACAAACTGATGGAATAAAATGAGTTTATCTTGATTTATATGGATAATAATTGAATGGATATTGAGACTATATGTTACATCTATATCAGGTAATTCTATATGATTTGAGACAAAAGTTGTCCTTATGTTGACTTCAACCCAAGGTAAGGATTATATAAGGATTTGATGGATTTTGTGAGATTATCTTAGATATATCTAATAAGACCCTAGAGGCATTATAGGTTTGAGTAAGTGGGTATATTAGTTAGACTTTATAATATCAAGAAGGGGAACTTTAGAAAAGTCAGGAAAAATTATTATAATTTAAATTGATTTTTAAATTATAATGACACCAAAGTGATATAATTTTAGGATAAGAACTGTATGGTACAAATCCTTTCAAAAAAAATTTAAAAAAGTGTATTTCAAAAATTTAACCATTTTTTGGCTTTGACTATTAGTAAAATAAATTCACTCTTACCATGTATTTTTATATTATAGACTATATGATTGATATAGTAACTATAAAATTACAATATAACCTAAAGTGATTCATTAGTGAAATATGTATCATTATATAAGTCAGTTGGATGAATCATAGTTTTTTTTACTAACATTTCAAATAATAAAATAGTTTTTATTCTAAAGAAACATTTATATCAATTTGGACATTATTTAGTAATTGGTTACTATTAATGATATAAAAACATCATTGATTAAAAAAACCACATTAACTAAAATATAACATGTCTTAATCTTCCATAAATATTTTTATGAAATCTAATGTTTCAAATTAAATTGATTTTAATATTTATAATATCATTTATTTTAATCATTCATTAATAAGATAATCATTTCATCATAATGTTATCAAAAACAAATTTATTTAATATATGATTAAATATTATAAATAAATTATATGATGTAGAAATTTTATTATATATCTAATTCATATTTAAACTAAAAATGTCGTTTATATAACCATTCCTTTAATTGTATTTCTAAAAAGATAATTATGGTGTTATATTTCCCTTTACATTAAATTATTTATTATAACCTGTCATTTTCACATCCATGTGGCTCCCAAATGACAAAAGTTTGGATATTAGGATTATTTTGGTCTCTTATGTCTCATAAAATATGATTAAGACATGTTTTATAGTATTTTTATATTATAATATTATTATTATTACAATTATTTACCCGATTTACCCCTTTATTGTGTTAAAACAATAATTACTGAATTTATTTTCATAATATCCTAAAATAAATGGTAACTATTTAAATCATTTGTAGCTTATAATTAAAAATATGTGTACATTTTATCCAAATTAAAATCACATAGGTAGATGTAATTAATTTGATATTTAATCATGTAGTCAAAAATAGAAAACGAGTTTTTAAAATGTAAAAACAATCAAATGATTGACACATGATTATATCAAGTTTCATTGTGAAATTACCTCCAATGACAATAATTTTATTAAATGAAAAAAAAATTGAGTACTTCTTTAAAACATATTAAATGGATAAGGTATCCCTCTAAATAAATTAAACAAAAATTTTGTTTTCGGTTAAAACACAGTATTTTTTTACTATTCATTAAAAAAATAAATTTCATCAGAAAAATTACAAAATATCATAAATGTATAATTTTGATATCCTTATTCTAAATAAGATGTTATTTTTCTATATAAAACATATAAAAGTAACAAAAAATTTATTTAAAAAGGGTTATGAATGAAAATCATAAAATTCCTTTTTATTGATAATTGATTAATTTAAGATTAAAATTATATTCACTACAAAATATTTCACTTTTTCTAATAGGATCATATCTGTCAGTAAAAGTTCATTTTCTGTTGGTAAAACGTTTTACCAACATATATATCATAGTCACAAAACTGTTGGTAAAAACTCTATCACTAAATGCTTTTGTGACATTTAAAATCAATCTGTTGCAATTATAATAATACCAACAGATAATATATATGTTGGTTATACTGTTTAAGAACATGTTATAATGAAAAATTTTTCAATTGGTAATTATTTTACCAACATATAATATATATGTTGTTAAAAGTGTTTTTCAACATGTTTTGAGGACAAATTTATCTATTTGTAATAATATTACCAGCATAGAATATATATTTATTTATAAATTATATTTGAATAAAATTAATAAAATATTATTGCCCGTAAAATTAAATATTATATTTATTATTTTATCATATATAATACAATGATTTTATTTATTAAACCGAATACAATTTTAACAGATGTTCAAACAATTTTCATATTATAAATATTAATTAATTTATCATATATAATACATCTACATTAATTATTAAACCATAGAAGATTTTAAAAAATATTAATTCATAGAAAAAAATTAATAATATTAATAATGTAATTTAATAGAAAAAGATCCATCACACCCCACCCACACAATATATCTATTTGAGGACAACCATTGTATGTTTGAATCAACACCTATCCACTTTATACATCACCATCACCTGCAACATTTTGATCACACGCCGTACCTATCCACTATCAAGCAATTTTCACAGGCAACACATGTTCACAGGAAACGTTTAGATCATAAGAAGCACTTGTCCACTAACAAGCACATGTTCACAAGACGCATCTATTCACTTACAAAAAACACATCTCCACTAGAAGCACTCGTCCACTCACAAGAATCACTTATCCCCTAGCAGAACATGTCTACATACAAGAAACCATCACAAACAACATTATGATAAAAAGCATCACCTGACCATATCCAGCTCAGATCACAAGAAGCACCTGTCCAAACACAACACAACAAATAGTTTTCATTAAAACACATGATATAAAAATATCATCCAACGAACAGAAGAAGACGATTATCTAACCGGTGGAAACAACAACCATAAGATGATCAAACAATATACCACAATAACAAGAAGATTATCCATCTAGTGATCACAACAACAATATGCAACTAATTAGCACAACAAGAATAAGAAACCAATGGGCACAACTTCTTCCACAGTACATGATAAAAAATCACAAGAGAGAAAAAAAATAGAAATATGACTAGAAGAACCATTGACTGCAAAAAAAATATAAGTGACCACATTAACAAATGATAACAAGTTACCACAACTAATAATAACAATGCATGATATAAAAATAACATAAATGTTATCTATCATGTGACCAAAAACCATTGAGAATGACAATAATTTCAATTAAAAGTGACAAATAACTCGAAATCTATAATCTAGTAACAGTACATTAAATTCCATAATCTATTAACATTATGTGAAATCACATAATATATTAAAGATACATTCAATATAGAATGAAAATACTTTTTTATTAATAATGATGACTAAATCAATAGTTGAAACCCTGTTTAGTGCAATGACAAAACATAGTCATTAAGGATAGAGTTACAAAGATGGTCTTGAAGGAAATTATAAAATTTTAGGAACATAACAAGGAACTTAGTGTCTCTTGGTGGTTTGAATTAAAAGTTTACAAACATGTTTATGTTAATGTATTGTTAGACGATCTTAATTCTGATGAGGTTGTGGAGGTGTTTTCCAAGTGAGGGATGATAAAGGTGGGCCCCGAAAAAAAATTTCTCGAGTGAAGATCAATGTTGACAAGGAAACAGGAAAAAGTTTTGATGCACTTGTTACATATTTTAAGGAACCTTTAGTTTCTTTGGCTATACAGATCTTGGAAGGGAAAACATTTCGACTAGGTTGAAATACACCCATGTTAGTGACCCGAGCCATTTTTTATAAAAAATGGGAGAAATTCACAGCAAAACTAGTGGACAGGAGAAAGAAAAGGGTACATTGGTTGAATAGAAGATGCTTCTATGGGGTGACTATGATGATTTCCATGTGTTTATTCTGGATATTGTTATCCTTTCCCATATGTTTACTACTTCTGAATTGAGATCTGATATGAATCTGCAATCAAAATTATATACGGACGTTGAAGAGGAATGTGTTAATATTGGTCTAGTTGACTTCAACATGCATTGTGAGAATCATCCTCAGGGTGTTGTCCTGATGAAGTTAAGGATATGAAAAATATGGAAGAGAATACAGTTAGTGAATGTGTGATAGTTTGGTGGATGGTAGGTTGATGCAAGCATGGATGATGTGGGAGTGTCAAACACATGATGGTATAGGACTTGGATGCTGACACTACCCAACTGGAGAAGTTCGCCGCTGAGCGAGAGGTAGTAATGTAAAATATGAATCATAAATAAATGTTCACACAAATGTTTTGCATGTTCTTGAAGTAGGAATTCAAATAATTACACATTTATAATACATTTATGACCCTAAAAAATTAGGAACTTATTGAGGATTTTTTTTACTAACTTCTCTTGAATTATTATTATTAATTAGGTCAAGAGTTCACCTTCACCTATTGAAAACCTCTTCTATAGAGGAAAAAATGGATCACATAATTTCTAGATTCCAATAATAGACATACTGTTTAGAGTAAAATAGAGTTGGATTATAGATCATGTGCATACAAAACAAGATGATCGAAAAAACACCACAAGTTAGGTATCAATTATTTATATTGATCAGATTTATATTTTTATCGACTTATGGTTCTTGATCATGGTTCTCTTCTCTAATTTTGCTAAATATCTACTGGAGGTGGTGATTTTCATAGAATATTTGAATGATGAAACAAAAAGAGATGAAAATAATGATGAAAAAAATAAGTGACAAGCATAAAATCATCATGATATTGAGGCAAGGGTGAAGGTGGTGAAACCTCATCTTGATGCTATCAAATTAAGTGGAAAGGGTGATTGCGGTAAGTGCACTGACATTATGATACTGGGCGATGCATCACCCCAAATAACTTTTTTTTTGATGTCCTATACCAATAACAAACAGAAAGATGAAACAAAGAGTTAAAAATAAGAAAAGGGATCTTTAATGTGGCATCACCATTCATGATATAAAATACAAAGTTGCCTCATAAATCACTCTATTGAAAATATAACCTTTCTCATGCATTTTTTTTCAAAAAATATAATGTAACATTTTATAATTTTGGTGAATGTTGCATTTTGAAGCTCGATTCATATTTCACATTACCAAATCAGTATATAGATTGTTTCAAAGCCAACATAAAATTAGAATATTAGGCATCAGTGGGAAATAGTGGTAGAAATAAATTGGGAAAATAATAGATTATGCAGGCATGTATATAGTTTACCTCCCCATCCCATGTTTATATTTCAGCATGTGAGAAGAAATTATACATTAAAAAATAATAGGGTGTTAGGATATGACCCAGATGCTCAATTGTTGAAGTGGATACCTGCTTGAAGTTGTCTTTAATCTGGTGGACTGCATTTCTCACTTATTTTTCCTACAAAATAATCAATAAAAAAATGAATGTAATTAAAAAACAACAAAAGAAACACATACATTAGTGTTTTATTTCAAGGTGAACAACTGCTCCATTATATGTACATGGCCAATCAATATTTATTTCTGACACCTATAGTAATCCACCGGGATCAAATGGTACTATAATCCATGAATAAAGTTTGACTTTCCCTCTCTTTTCTCTTATAAAAAACATATAACACCTTTCCAAAACACTAAATAAATGGTTAGAGTTCGTGTTTGATAGTGTTAAGAAATAAGAAAAAAATTCAATTTTATACAAGAAAATATGTCCCAATTAAATATTTTATTTTAAAAACGAATGTTAGAAAAAAAAAATTCAGAAATGGGAGTCATATTCTCATTTATTCTCTCAAAAAAATCATCTCCATTAAATGTTGGTGAAAGGGTTATGCACAAGTGCTCTTTAAATAAAAATTCACCATTGATTTCATTATTTGAAACCAATTACTCTTCATCTTCTAAAGGTTGAAATATTATGTTTGAGTAAAGGGGTAATTCAAACATTGTGTTCTCTACACTAACAAAGCACTCATTTATATTTTTTAACGATGTAAAATTATCACAGTGTCTTTTTCATCCCATCAAAAAATATAATTTCAGAATAAATTTCATCACTAAAAAATCAATTTCATTCAATTCAACATGTAATTGAAAAATTTCAAGGTCATTTTCAATTTCGAAATCATTATTCAATTCATTAAGTAATTTATGTTCAAAATGTATAGTTTTCCATTTAAATTGATCGAAAGAATTGATTTTGATATCAAAAAAAATGTGTTCCACAATTGTTTTAGCAAGATTGTGATGTTATATATGTTGACAAGAAACTTCATCAAAAAAGGATTAATTTCAGCAATAAAGACATATGTAGATTTTGAGTTTCGAGAATTCATATAATATTTTTATAGAAAATAAAAAGTTGAAAATGATTCCTCCAAGTCCAATACAACATGATCTTCTTCATTTCCCATTTTATATCCATTAGACAAATCATCACAAAAAATATATAATTAATTTTTAACCACTATTTTTATGATTTTCATAATGGAATTAATTAGATTCAATCATTTTTGTAGTTGTAGTATCATCTCAATGTGTGTTTTCTTTTATAGAAGAAGCTTTAAAGGATCTCACATTACTAGTTTCACAAAAAATGTCATTTTGATTTAACAAAACATGTGAAACAACAAGACCATACTCAACAGATATTTCAATATCATATAAATCATACTCACAGATGACACACAAAATAATCGTTCATTGTCCATTTTAAAATGCATAAAATTTATGTAAAACCTACTGTGTCATTTAAAAAATAATAATATTACAAAAGACACAAACACAAAAACACACACACAAAATACAAGAGACACCATGATGTAGATAAAAAATCAAACTCTCAAAAATAGAAGTGTTATTCTCAAGACCCATCAATATTTTTCAATGAAATTTAATGTATGATCATCCATTGTAACATCTTTAACATTCAATATGGCCGGATTTTTCTAATTGGAATCAATTGACTTGTTAGTTTGTAAATTATACACTTTAGGTATGATATAGACTGTAACATCTTCAGGTATGATCCATTCCTACATTTTAGGTATGATATCTTCTTCATAAAAACCCTGGAGTAAATTTATACGAAATAAATATATAAAACAATAAGTTTTCAATACTAAATGTAGTGTGGTAGAGCGAAGAATATATCTTTGACCATGAATAAATATAACTCAATATTATTTGACAAATAAATTTAATAATGTTAGAAAAATGTAGAGACTATTTTTGATTCTCAGGTTATTTAGTAATAATATGCATTGAAAAAATGTGTTTAAGGTATTGAGATGTAAATTTTCCTAAAGAAGGGACAATTTCTATAGTTTATGCAAGGGAAATAATTATTAGAATCCAATTATATGTTATCAATATATGTTATGTCTAAACAGTGAACATCTCGATGGCAGTAGTAATCGTTATGAAGGGTGGGATCCTAATTGTTTTTCACATCTTTTAACAATTTAAGCATCCTATGAAACCACGACTGGCATAAAAAATATAATTTTGATAAACAATAACAAAAAATAGCAACCCTACAAGCATATAATTCATCCAATATTTTTATAGATGGCTTGGTAAAAAATGTTCATATCCATGCCAACATGGGGATATCATGGAATACCATCATAATATGTATTAATGTTAGAATGAATTAAGTTGATATGATGCTAGAAGAAGACATTGAAGAACCTTATCAAAGCTAAAACCAATCTACATAATCACTATCCCAGGATCTGCACCAAACAACAGTGCACATTTCAGTTAACCTGATCACCAGCTTCCCAAACAATCCATTATTGAAGTAACATTTTAGGTTGTTCAAATCATAAATCAATGCAAAATAATTACCAGATTCCAGTTCAACCAGTCACTGGATAAAAAATCAATTCTATACAGCGAATTTTTTTCCCACATAAGAAACAACAAAAAGACCAGCAACAAACCGACTCCGAACAATCAAATAGCTAAGAGCTCTAAATTGACAGACTAAACATCAAACAAACAGAACTACCATCTTATTGTGTGTGGACTCAGGCCCACAATAAAGAGCTACAATGAGAAAACAAACTGACAAATAATCATCATGATGGCTTTCAAAAACCTAAAGCAATTAAATAATATTCTAGAGAATCACATAATCAAAAAAATATGTGCCATATCTTTTCATCGTCTTTATACATTATTCACTATAGAAATGGTTTGTAAAAGATCATAAAATACCTCAAAAATAGTTATTCTTTATAAGGAGAAGGATTGTTTTTAATCTCAAAAAATCAATAGTAATACCAATGTTCTATATAGACCATATAACAAAAAAATGTCAAAAAAATTAATCTTAATTATATATACTAATATTTAAATCCAATCTTCATAAGGATTTGTTTGCCTAGTCATCCATAATAAATCATAACATTTAACTCCAAATAATATTTATTAATCTTAAAGTGTCATACTTAAACGTAATTAACCTAATCACATAATCTCTGTAATTGGTCAATAATTTCCACAAATAACCCAAATATATATATGCCAAAAATTAAAAAAAATTTATTCCAATATAATATTCAACCATTAATCATAAAAATAAAACCTATTTAATATTATTTTCCTTATGATTATTGTGTTCTGAAAATATAGAATTTCATCCAAAGTAACATTTATCACTTTATCCACAAATCATTTTCTTATACTAATGATATACATTTTATAAAACATATTGTCCCAAAATTAAACTTATTATTATTTCATTAAATTTTTTATCTAAATATATAAAATCATACAAACCAGGAAATTAACCTAGGCTAGTGGTAGGTGACACACCCTTATCACCCTTGCGTTTTGGTTCAATTCCCGTAGCAATGCCGGAGGTGATGCGTTTTCACTAATCATGTGAGTTGTCCATTTTTATGAACATAAAAATTATCATACCATGTATTAAAAATTTTTTCTTATAACTATCATTTTCATCCAATATCATAATGAACAAAACATATAATATAATGAAATCAAAAATATATTGGAAACTTTTTCCAACCAAAATATTTTATAAAACTATTCCCAAACGATATAACATTATACATTCATCAGGGTGAAAAACTAGTTTCATTATCATTTTTTCACATAGATATAATGTCAATTAATTGAAATAATTATTTAAATACTCTTCAAAATCACTTGAATCTATTATATATATACACATTATAGAACATGGGCAGTATGGGTGCCTTCCAAGATATAGTTTAGGATAAAAAATATCGTATGACATAAAATTTCAAAACATCATATAATGCTTGTTTTTATAAAAAAAATATAGAACTAAGGGAGTTGAAACAATAAATAAATGGTACTTTGAAAATACCATACGTATTTGCAGATATCCTATATTATAAAATAATATATAAATAGTTTGAAGAAGGGTCCTCTTCTTTGGTAGCTTTTTCAAAATCATAATGTGGTTCATAACATTTTGAAAAAGTAAAAAATCTAAAAACACCTTGGTAATATTTTCATTTTTTTAAAATATGTTAAAGTGAGAAAATAATATTTTATTAAAAACACCCAATGATCTTGGATAGTATGAATCTATAGTGGACGTGTTTGAAATATTAAATAATTCCTTGCAACTGAGTTGTAGGATTGAAAATGCGTTAGAATCATCCAGACTTGATATTACAATAATTACCCCAAGAAAGTCATTACAAATAGAAATGAATGTTGTTTGAGATCCTCCTACATCCATTTGTAACATAATTTCATTGATATAAAAAAAGAAATTTTATAAATATTTATCAAAAATAATATAAATTTAATGTTACCGTACGTTTAACTGAATCTCATAATCCATAATGTTGTTTAAATTGACCATTAATACTATGTATTAAGTCCTACCCTTAAAAATTACATGATCCTCACTAAAGTGATGAATTCAAAAGTTGGATCTTTTCATGTTTAATTTTTTTGGGAATCAATGCATAACTATTACATAATATACCCATACATTAAATGTTGAAAATTACACTTAGTATCCACATTTTACACCAAATGAATCCCGTAAAAAAATAATTACATTCTATTGGTAAAAATATTATTCAATTAAATCATTCTATTACCCATCATAATTCCCAGTTGATGATATTTGAAAAAATATGGATGAGAATAAAAAGAATAGAATGGAATATAAAATAAGGGGAAAACCATTAGTCCATGAATATTTAAAACCAATGATACCATTTTCACAAAATAATACTTC
This sequence comes from Viscum album, assembly GCA_963277665.1. NCBI lineage: Eukaryota > Viridiplantae > Streptophyta > Magnoliopsida > Santalales > Viscaceae > Viscum > Viscum album. The sequence continues at coordinate 1,316,485,454 of OY728152.1, read as the reverse complement.
TCACCCATTAATCATAACTATTTCGACCACATTATGTAATAATAATATTCTTTAAAAACGTCATATAAATCATAAATCCTAAATGTAACTTGTTTTGTCCATATCATACTTATATTTTACCTCTCATAGTGGCAAACAGAGTAACCTTCATGGATATATTTTGAATACTCGTCACTGTATATTTCATAAATCTCGTAGGAGTATATTTAATGAGTACCTATATCATGTTAAAAAATGCATTGGGGAGATATCATCCCCCACCCCCTTGGTTTCTCAAAAAACAACACGTATACATTTATAATGCCCAGGAACCATAATGTATTCATGAAAAATGAACAAGAATAAAGGGAAAATAACATTTCTACCTTGAAACATTAAGATATCATCTAAAAATTTTGATATAATAAATTTATTTAGAAAACCATTTTGAATACAAGAATACCTCAAAAAAATTATATTGTATTTTACTTTCTTATTAATAAACATTAAGGATTTTAGAGGAATCCAAATACTCAATATGGTTCATGGTGGTGTAATGGTCGTTGTCATCATGGACGTTAAAAACGTACATTTTTTACATTTAGAAAAATGCTTCATTGAAAATAAATCCTTTTTAATCCTATTTAATTAATCTAAAAATAAAAGGGAACATTAATCCACAGGAAAAAAATAATGTGGTTTATATAATCAAATCATGCCTCAACGAAATTAGATTGAGATGAAGACCCTTAAAAAGTTCATATCATTAGATTAATGATAAAAAATGAAATATTTATGTTCGAAAAGTATAAAAACACCAAATATTAGATGATGCAATTTGTAAAAAAAATCCGAGCTATTTCACACATTCTTTTTGAAAAAAAACAATGACATGTATATTTATCTCTATGAATGGATATTTAGTTAAGATATCCAATAACATAAATTCGACTCCTCTCGTAAAATCGTCATGATCCATAATAATAAAAATGGATAATTTTTTATTTCATGAGATGATTTTAATGATTAATTATTATTTTAAAATAACTTATTTCCATGTTATAATATTTTCATAACTATTTATGTTCATAATAGTCATTTTATCGATATTCTATACTTGAGTCAAAAAAGATATTGTTTTGATGTAATTTTCCATGTGGTAAAAATTACATAATCTGCATAATATTATTCATGGTTTAAATATTATATACATTCATTATATTTGTATTTTGAGTATTCCATAACATTAAGATAAAATAAATGAAATGCTCCACTAAGGGAGACGTTATGTCATACATACCTATGAATACTATTTTAATTTCATTATCAAATTAGTGGAATGAAAAATATAGGATTCATATGTCTATTATAATAACCGTATAATACTAATGTTATATAGGATATATATTTACATTTAAACCATCCTTTATATGTTCTGTAAAGACCTAGATCTTTTTTAGGTATGCATTTGGTTTTCATGTGTTTTGGGGAAAAATGGTTGGTTTGGAAATTTGATAAGTACATGTTGTGTTCATATGAGTACACACCATTTACCCAGTTACCGAGTACATCTATGTCATGGGCATGTAACTGTTGATACATGGCCATGTTGGGTGATGTGGTACACCACTAATGTCTGGGGCTGGTTGAGGAAAATACATGGCATGTTCATTAATAGTACACGTAGTGTACTTATCTTTTTATTTCCATAACCATACTGAGGTCACGTCTAATCCCCTTTTCATCTTCATCTATCCTTTCTTCATCCAATAAAAACTAAAAGAAAAAATATTCTCTAATCCATTGTTTCTCGATCCATATTTCAATTCAATCTCTGTTGGGTGTGTTTGAATCCCACTGATGTGTCCTTCCTTATTCTTGAATCTCACTCCTAGATTTCTAACCTCTCTCAAGTTATTCAAGGTTGATCATTTTTTACCATTGTGTAGATAAATTTCGTCCTAGGCCATTTCCATGGATGATTTTCAAGAGATTCATCATAAAATGTATATGTAGGAGGTTTGTTTCGTTACTTTTTTGTTTTTGAGTGTTATATGTGAAAGTGAAATTTACCCATGTTTTGGGTATTTCCAATAAACGAATTTCAACTCTACATTAGCTACCTTAGATTGAATATTATATTAAGGTTTTCTGTTTTATTGTTATTTAACTTTCCATGTTTATAGGACACCTCATTGGTCTGTTTACATGTTTGATTATTTATGCTCGTTTGGTCCAGGTTTCCTATGATGAAAACCTTTATTCATTTCCTTACAAGATAGGATGTAATTGATTTACTATTTCATCTTGTTAAATGAATGTGATATGCATTGGATTTCGGTATCCATGTAATAAATGAGATTAATTTTTGCTGCTTGATATCATTCATGCATGATTGAATTGAATTGGGCTAAGAGAACATTGGGTAGTTAGACAACAGGGGAAATTGAACATGACTGCTTACTAAACGTGTCTATTATATTTCATGATATGAGACCACAAGGAGGATTATGGTGAGTGATCCCTAAAATTGTATATAGTATAAGTTATGAGACAACATGGGGAATAGAAGTTGAGTGCTTCCCTAGGTAATTTGTAATTGTGTGGAAAGACCCTAGGGTGAATTTACATTGATTTCTTCCTTAGTTTGTATTTTAATTTTATTACATAAAATTTCGAGAAGGATTAGACTATTTTTCCATCATAGAGGGTTAAAATAAATATTTAACGTTTGTGATGTGTCTAACAAGACAATTCACATGCTTGTATTTGGTCCTATTCGGTATTCATCTGAGATACCTGCTTGTTATTCTTACATAATCAGATGTTTATCGTTAAATGATAATTAATGTAAATGGAAAATGTATGATTTGTTACTTTTTTTACTCCTAGTTCCGTTCTACATTCCATTATTACTTACTGTATATACTCATTGATCATTAGGAATAGATATTGAGGTGGATTCCTACTAGGATACTTCTCAAAACATACTTGGGTCATGATTTTGGACCCAATCAGATTATATGGTTGTATGTCTAGATATGGTCACATTCCCTTCATCATCAGGTAATTTATTACTATAGAGATGGAATAAATGGGACCAATCCATGCATTGCGATGCAACTATAGTTTCTTTTTCTTTCGTACATTGGTTTAGTGTTGTATTCCCATCATTGTGATATGTTTGGCTATTTTACCAGATAGATGTGACAAACATAATTTATATATGTTCTCCTGTTGTTTATTACATTCAGTCATCCACTGTATACCAGTTTTATTGTATTATTGATTCTTCTACAGTTTATTATTGTTATTCTAATGTGCATACTATTCTAATTATGGCATAATTACCCCATTATCAAACACAAGTCCACCGCTTCTAGTTGGCCACCTCTGGAATTATAATTATTCGTGGTAATTCCCAGTGATTGCTTCCCCATAGTGGCATTTCCTATTATTTCATTACATGTCAAGAGGGTTTAGAATGGGTGATATTCAAAGAGGGATAACGTAAATATTGAATGTTGTAAGGCATCTTCCAAGCTAAATCAAATCTTTGATTCGATCATGTTAGGTATTATTTTGTGGTACCAATTTGTTACACATATGTAATGATATGTTGATAATTAAATTATAATGAATGTAAATGGAATCTATAGGTTTGGATACTTTTATGTGATCTTATTTCATTGATCCATTCCATTATTACCTGTAATATATATTCACTAATAGTTAGGCACATATCTTTTTGTGGATTCCTACTAGGATTCATCTCACCCCTTTTTTGGGTCATGCTTATATACCCAAACAGATTATATTGTCGTGTTTATAGAATAGGGAATGCACCCTTCGTCATCAGGTACACTATTGTTTTAAAGCAGGATAGAATGAGACCATGTTGAGTGTTTCTATGTTACTAGAGTTTTTTTTATTATTTTTTACATTGGGATAGTACTATATAATTAGAATTATGTTCTGTTTGGATGTTTTCCAAGAAATATGTGACATGAATCATTTATATTTGTGCTCTAGTGGTATATTTACATTCATTCTTCTATTTTTTACAAGTTTTACGGTATTATTATATCCGATACTATTTTTTATTGTTATTCTCTTATGCATGATCTACCAATTAGGGAATAGATTCTCCAATATCACAACAATGGCCCATGTTTCTATTCGTCATCATATAGTATTCGGGGAAATGTTCTTGGGCGATGGGACTAACTAGGTATCTGTCACCGTTTTGTGGAACCCGTAACTAGGACATTAAAAATTGGTATCCGAGTCATGATTTTTCTTTCCTTCATTTTCATTTTGTTAGGATCCTATAGAACAATATTGGAATGAATATGTAGTAGATAATAAGTTGTTCCAGGGAGTATCAAATCTGCGTACAGTGAAAATCCTATATCCCTCGAATATTTCCATTTTTTTGTTTTTCAATTGTTACAGTTGACATTAAATCACTATTGGGTGATACACATGTTCTATGATGTTTTAATTTGTATAATTGAGGATCAGTTTCAATTTCAACACATTGAAATGAGGGTATGACAACTCATGCATCATATAATAACTTGATACATATCACATTTTATGTAGTCTTTTTATTCCATTTTAGTGTGCATTAAAAATTTCATGTTTATATAATATATGTTGTGCTATATATGCATGATGTTGTGATAGATTCCCTGATATAATACCCTACATTTTGATAGGTTGTTAGAAAAATAAGTGTTTCCTTTGAATGGGAACCAAACATTGGATCCTAATGTGATATGGGCCCTCTTGATTCACAATCTGGTGGATCATATTGAAAATTAACCGAAACCTACTATGATATTACGTGAATATGATTCCATGATTGGAATTGTTCGGAATATGGGACCCCACCGATTGGATTTCAGAACCATTATGATTCTTTCAGTGATTTATGGTGTTCTTTATTAGTTTACGAGGTGTAATATACAAAAAAACCATAATTGATGGTTTTTTATGATAAATACAATCCATGTATCCACCAATTAAAGCAGAGATGTTTTTTCTTATGTACATTTACTGTAATGAATGTACATTTCGTTTTGACCAAGACCATGTGAATGATTGTGTTGGCAGTGACATAAGGATGGGAAATGTTTTGTTGAACACACCATGTACTGGGAGTACACAGCGTGTGTAGTCGATTGTGTCTCCAATTGTGTGACTAAAAACTTAGGTAGTTTGAACATAAGGGGTAAACATTTTGTCTATGGTGAATGTACCATGTTGTAATACCCAAGAGAGAATTATGTTTTAAAAACCTGTAGAGGAAATCAGGTAGGGTAGTGTGGGTGATTCAAGTTCACATCATGTCACAGGGGGAACACAATGTGTGTATGGGTGATACATGACCAGGGTTAGAATAGGTAAATTCCCAAGTTAAGACATAATGTAACACGCCACGTAATGCATAAAAATTTCATGAAACCATGATTTAAAAAACATGGATGACATTTTATATTTTTTCTATTTTTCACTTCAATGTTGTTGTTTCTTTAATCATGTAATGAGATGTCCGCTTGATATTGCAGAGTCATTCCACCGAGACATCATATGATTGTATGCCAGTTTTGGAGTGTTGATCAGAGACTAGAAATGGTAAATCATGGACTACAAGATGATCATATTGAGGAGCACTTCATGGCACCAACTGTCATTCCCGATATAGGTACAAATGCATAGTTCTGAGAAGGCTACATGAATATGATGATGACGTTCCAGGGAGCACTGCTTCCTGTACCATCTGTGGAAGAGTTGTTGTAGACATTTAAAAGAGCACCAAGCACTACCTGAGTGATTCCAGAGATGGGGGGCTAGGGAATTTCAGAAAAGTTGGTACTCTATCTACAGATAGCATGATGCACAATAGGGAGTCTACATGTAGTGATCAGAGTAGGCGATATTTTCCTTCATGTATCCCGATGGTGTTCAACCCATATGGCAGGGTGGAAATTAGAAAATATTGTTCTTGAGAGACCCATTAGAGTTCTAATATTTTGGTATTATGGGACATCATCATCATTTCTGAAATGACCTCCCTAAACCAGCTAGCGCATGAGGATCAGTTTCAACTCCTCTTACTAGAGCAGGACCACTTGTTCAACATCAGACAAGGGGGATGAGTTATCCACGTTGTTCAGGTTGAGATGGTGTTAATTTCCACAGTTTCGATTCCTATGGTTTTTGAAAGAATCAATATCGATAAGCTCAAGGATCTCAGATACAATCTGAGGTTCATGGAACAAGTTAAGCATTTGTGCTGGTGTAGATCCAGTAGGAGTAGGACCACTGACTCACTACAGTTTGATCTATGATTTTGGTTTCCATATTTTTAGCTTCTTCTATTTTAAATTCTTGGTCTAACAATAATATTCTATCTATGTATATTATGTAGAACCATGTGGTCTGTATCTTTACTTCTGATGATATCATGACACTTGACACTCCGTTGGGGACTTGAATTTCTAGTGTATGTCACTGCAATGAGTATCCTATTTATATTTTTGGGGGTCACTTATTGTGGGACCTTTATGTCTTCAAGATGAGGGGTTATGATGTCATTCACAAATGGACTGGTATGTTCCCTTCGTGGATATTATGAATTTCAATCACTACTGCGTGAGTATCACATCACCAAAGGGAGGATGGTTTTTATATAATGTAGAATGGGATGTCCAGGCGAGAAGATCTAGAACCAAACATCATGGGTTGGGAGGTATTTTATCCCATTTTTCTAGTCTATATTGGGATCACCAATTTACATTACAGTGGTACATTCCTCCAGTGGTTGATCATTTAGAGGATTTCCTTCCAGACTACTTTTCGTGGTTCCCTCGAAAGAGAGAGGTAAAATTTTATAATGAACCTATGTTAGTGGATGAAATGGTGTATATTCCTCATAATAGAAATTCTACACTGTAGTTATAAGAGTTCAATAAGTAGTTAGAGGATTTACAGGAAAACCTCTTCTCTTGACCCAATTATTCTCTTGTGGTTCACTTGTCCTCTTCATAATCAATTTGGAAAATGCCCTCACACTTTGAATTAATTATCGAATGTTTAACCAGTTGACATTCATGAACTGAAATCCCTTAGCATCCATTGATGATCACATTTACTATATTCATGGAGCCTAAGTGTTCTTAATATTTTACTTGAGATATGATTATCATCAGTTGTGCATTAGACCATATGATAAACCTCTTAATGCATTTCAGATCATGTATGGAAGAAACAATTATGTGGTTAGGACATTCGGTCTCACAAACACATCATCATTTTTATGGCACTAATGAACCTAATCTTCTATCCACACATGGAATCCATTGTGGTGGATTTCTTAGATGAATTATAATTGTACTAAAACCCATTACATTGAAATTCAATCAATTTTGACATCATTTTGGGAACACTGAGAGAGAATCAATTGTATGTTATGATCTTGAAATGCCACATTTGTATGGACATGATTCAATTCATGGTTCGTGTTATGTCAGAGACATGAGTATCAGTGGATCCCGAAAAACGGAGAGCAGTATATTCCTAGGAGCTTCCAATGAAAATTTTTTAGGAATAGATTTTTCGAGGGAGTGATGGTTACTACAAATGCAATATATATGACTTTTCAGGATTAACTGCACCAATGAAGGACCTGCTCAACAATGGTGTGATGTACTTATGGACATATTCATTTGATTTATCACTTCATGATGAAAGAGAGGTTGACATCATCAATGACAATTATCATACCAGTTACTAAAGAGAAATATTCTATTTATTCCGATTCATCTGGTATCAAGCTGGGTGCAGTGCATCTGCATGGCGAAAGAGTCATTGCATATAGCTCTCGACAGTAGTTTCCACTTGAGAGGAATTCCCCTATGCATGATCAGAAGTTACATGCAGTTGGTCATGCTTTATGCTATTGGATACATTATCTGTTGGGAGATCATATTGTGGTTTTCACTACCAAAAAATTATCATGTATATTTTAACTCAGTGTGATCCTAATTAGAGACATTGAAGGTGGGTTAAGTACCTTCAGTCCTTGGACATTGATTTTTCTTATAGGCATGGGAATAGAAATACTATGGTAGATGGGTTGAAAATGAGAACCCATACAAAGGCAATTCAGGTGTCCTGTAGTGAGTTCTATATTATGGAACATTTCTTGGAGATTCATTTGTAGGTGTATGACATTCATGGGCATACTTTTCATTCTTATATAGCTATTTATTGTACTCTACTCGATCAGGTGTGGATAATTTAGTTATCAAACTCTAATGACCTAGTCCTATGATGGGTATGTCAAGAGAGGACCCTACTCTTGGATGGACCTCACACGAGGTTGAGATATAAAATTTTCATGTATTAGTATGGGTTTCAGAAGAAATACAATAGAATATGATGCATGATTTTCGTTCAATAGATTGTGCAGTTCATCATGCTATCAAAAATATGATTCGAGATCAAAAACATCAGTACTGGTGGTCATGTATAAAGAGGGATGTTACTAGTTTTGTTATGAGATGTTACACCTATCAATAGGTGAAGGCATAGAATCATTGGAAATCTTATATTTTACAATAGTTACCCATTCCTGAGTTGAAGTGGAATGATGACATGATGGATTTTTTGAAATTGTTATAATGATAACATATAGGGAATGATTCAGTTTGGGTTTTTATCGACATGATCAAAAAAATTTCACACTTCTTACTGATCAAGGTGACCTTTAGTGTTAATGATATTTTACGGAAGTAAATATTTCAGATTGTATGTTTTCATGATGTTCTACACACTATCATTTCTAATAGAGATGACCATTTTACTTGTCGTGTCTGGTAGTGATTTCACTGGGACTTTTGTACAACGCTACTTATTTAAACTACATTCCATCCCACGAAAGATGGCTAGTCTGATTTCACAATTGCGGTGTTGTAGGAAATTCATCGATCATGAGTAATAGTTTATTGAGGATTTTGTGATAAGAACTTACATCTGGTGGAGTTTTCCTGCAATATCTATTTGTCCATGTTGATCAAACCTATGTTGGTTGGAGGTAGGAGAGAATGCTATGTTGAGACCTCCTATTGTCTGAGAGACCATAGAGTAGGTTGACTTGATTCGGAAGATGATGGATATTGCAGAGTCATGAAATTTTTATTATGTTGATCGATGGAGAATACCTAGGGAGTTCGAGTTTGAATATAAGTTTTTCCACCACGTCAAACTGTGACTGGAACAGATGACGAATTGGAGAAACGGGTGATTTCAGTGGGATACATTGTGCCATCTGAGGTTTTATTGATAACTAGTCTGGTTGCATATCTGTTGAAGTTTCCTTATTGTTACCAGGAAACACACAATTTCCTCTACATATCCCTGCTACGAAATTAATACTCAGAACATTCTCTAGTTTTTCAATTCAATGAGGTTGAGTTGGAAGTGGAAACATGGTTCTAGGATCATAATATCTAGATTTTTTATCGTAGAGTGATGCTTCCTCGTGGCTAGTCTGTTTCTCTAGTACGAGTGTAGTGGTAACACGACTGTGTATAGGATGATTCATGGCATAGGGAGATCGATGTGTGATTTTAGTGTCTATAATTGTTTGAGGATTCTTCTTCAACACCATGTTAGGTAAATTTTGGGATGAATTTATTTATGGGGGGATGATTGTAAAAACCTGAAATTATTTTCATGTATAGATCTTGTTTTTGGGTGTTTTTACAAAAAGTGGTGGTTTTGGAAACATTTTAAGTATAAAAAATGTACTTAGGAGTACATTCCATGTATATAGTTACCGAGTAAAATCGTGTCTTGGGTGTGTAATGACCAAGACAGGGGCATGTGGGGTGATGTGGAAGACTACTGTTGTAGGGGGATGGTTGTGGAAAATACATTGAGTGTTCATTTATAGATCATGATGGGTACTTCTATTTTTTATTTTTTTTACCAGACCATGGTCACACCTAATCTCTAGATTCATCTTCTTGTGGCCTTGTTTTGACTAGGAGAAACCGATAGAGAGGAATTTTCTTTGAACCACTATTTCTCCATCTAATGTCAAATTTGATCTCTGATGGGTGTATTAGAATCCCACCTATGAGTATTTACTTCTTATTGAATCTCACATCCTGATTATTTTTATCTCTTTATTTATTCAAGGTTTAATGTTTTCAAACATTTTGTAGATATACATAATCATAGGCCATTTTATAGGCTGACATTTAAGAGTGTTCTCTAAAAAGAAATATAGGTAGGTGGTTGGATTCCATTCATTGATTGTCGTTGATTTTATATTCCAATGTGTCAGTTACCCATGTTTAGGGTATTTATTATTTAGTAAATTTACCCATATATTATATTCCATAGATTGATTTTAGAATTAAGGGTGGTTGAAGTATTGTTATGTGAAAATTCATGTTTATGGAACAACCCATGGGTGTGTTTCCTTATTTGACTATTTAGGGTCGTTTTTTCCATAGTTTCCTATGAGGAAAGCCTTGTATTTTTTCCATTCATGATAAGATAGAAATTTTTGAATTTTCTTTCTTGTTAAATTAATGTGATATGTATAGTATTCGATTATCTAGGTAGTATTGGAGATTACATTGGGCTTCCAGTTATTTTTCATGAATGACTGAATTGCATAAGGATGATAGAACCTGGTGTAGTTAGACGATGAGGGAATTGACATTCAGTGCTTCCATAGAGTGTCTGTTATATTTCAGAGTATGATACAACATGAGGGATTGACAGTGAGAGCTATGTTATATTGTATATAGTTTATGTTATAATACCACAAGTGGAATTGATGTTTAGTTCTTCCCCAAAGTATCTGTAGTTGTCTGGAAATACCATAATGAGAATTTATATTGAGTGATTACTTATAAGTCTTTCCATATTCTTGAATTACGTGGGCTAAGGGGTTAGATTGTGTTTTCTTCCCAGAGGGTTAACATAAATTTTTTAATCATTTTTCTGTCTTCCAAGCCAAAACACAAGCTTTGATTCATTCAAGATAGGTATTCTTCTATGATAACTATTTTTTATCCTTAGTTTATTAAATTTTGATAATTAAATTTTAATGAATGTAAACTGAAACTATAGGATTGGTTAATTTTTTGTACTCCTAGTTCATTTCTACATAATAGTATTACTTGTAATATATACTCACTAACCATTATGCACATATTTCTTTGCGTTTTCCTACTGGTATTCATCTAAAACTCTATATGGGTCATTCTTCTGGACTAGGATAGATTATATTGGTTAGGAATATATGAGGTCACACACCCATTGTTAACAGGTACATGATTACTGTGAAGTTAGGGAGCTTGGGACCATGATTAGGCTTGTGACACTACTAGAGTTTATTTGTTTTCGTTTGTAATTTTCTTTAGAAATTTCATTCAAGAATTGTGATGTTTTTGGATGTTTTCCAGGAAATATATGACATGAATTATTTTTATATATTATCTAGTTATCTATATACATTCCAAATTCCACTTGTTAACGGTTGTATGGTATTATTGCGTCCATTATGGTTTATAAATGTTATTCAATTGTGCATAATCTGACAATGAGGGCATAGATTCCCTACTATGACACCTAAAGCCATTTCTATGAGTCAGTAGACTCAATAATTCAGTAAAATACGCATGAGGCTATGTGACCAACCATTTATGGGGCACCTTTGGGAGGTAGTCGGAACCAGAATGTTACACATTTCATATATGACATGAACATGTCATATCACGTTGAGGGTGTGGTAGTCCACACTACCTCAATTGAAATTATAATATATTAACATTATGGAAGGAATAAAGGTATGTATAAAATAAAATAGTATAGAATAATAGAGAAAATATTATTATAACATATATCAAATATAAATATAGTGTGGTCATAATGTCAACAAGGATAGGTGGTAGGGAAAATTGAACAATCATCGTTTTGAGAGGCATTAGTTCATCGTACACTGAAATAGTATGATCTATATGAAATATATAGTTGTGTCTGTATGTTTAGGTTGGAAAATTAGTATAACAACATTATATAATATTAATTATAATGGTGATTTTATAAAAAAATGGAATATAAATATGTCTCTGTGTTGGAGAAGGAAAAAAATGATAGGATCTTGATAGTACATGTTACCTCCAAATAAGTTAACTCCTTTGGATTAGAGAAAAAGGGCTCCCATGAGTTGTATTTTTCTCATTAAAAGATTATAATAGAAATTAATCAATGTTGGGAGATTAAATTAGTATATTTTGCATGAGAAAATGTGATTTAGTGGTATTAGTATGTGGGTAGAGGTGGTGGGTTTTTATAAGATTGGTTTGGGGCACATAATGAATGACTTAAAATATTATTTTATTATATATTTATTATCAAATTTGAATAGATATAAAGTTATATATTACGATTATTAGGTTAATATTGGTCCAAATACTATCATCAAATAGATTTAAACATGTTTAGGTCACACATTTTATCGTATCATTTGGCATCAACCATTAGTTAAATACATTAACTCTAACCATGTATTCTTGTATTTTTACAATATATGGTTAATATAGTAACTATAAAATTAATAATGAACCTCATATAGAAATTTATTGACATATATAACATTAAAAATTCAATTTATTTGAATCTTATTTTTTATGACAAATATATCATTTAAAAAAACATTCTAATTAAACTCATATATGTTAATTTTCACACTACTTTGTAATTGATTTTTGTTAAATCTATAAGAAAATAATTGATTTAAAGGAATTATAATTACATAAATATATTATGTCACAATAATCCATAACAATCATTTTTGGAATCAAAATTTATAAATTACAATTATAATAATATTTATGTGATGATTTATTTGAATATATCTTTAATAAGGTAGTCAATTCATCATTATTATGTTAGAATTTGATTTATATTTCTAATGTAAAAAACTTATAAATAAAATATAATGATGTAGGAAATCATTTTAATATTATAATATATATTTATAGTCTAATTTATGTATTATATACACCCCAATAAAAAAATTCATATTAACATACATTTTTTTGTTATAATTCCAATTAGTTTAGTATAATTGTTAGAACATGAAATATTCATACCTAAGTGGGAAAAAAATTCCAAAAGTTAGTATATGAAGATTTTTTTGTTGAATAAAACTCATACAATAAAAATAAGTCATTTTTAGGAATTTTTTATATTAATATAACATTATTTTTACACTTATTTTTGAATTTACCCTTTAAATCTGTTAGATAAAAATAATTAGTAAATAATAAATTTATATTGTCAAAAAATATATTGTAACTATTTAAAACAATATGACCTTTTTATTCCAAATTTGGAATCCATTTTTTAACATTACAAACATATAATTTTTACTAATTAATATAAAATTAAATCCCATTGTCAAAATGATAAAACACGTTCCTATAAAGTAAAAACAATCAATATATTGAAATGTGTTTATATAAAATATCAATGTGAAATTACTTCTAATGATCATAATTTTATTAAATGATAAAAACATAATATAATTAATATTTATAACCAAATAAATGGATCAGATATCAATATTAATAAATTTTTATAAATAGTCTTTTTGAATTAAAATGCATTATTGTTTACTATTTAATACGATATCAATTTCATCAAAAAGATAACAAAATATCAACCAATGTAAAATTCCATGCCACCCTTTAAATTAAGAAGTTTATTTTCTTCCAACAGGACATATATAATTGAAATAAATGTGATTTAAAATGGGATCCCAATCAATAGGAGGTAAAATAACCTTTTAAAAAATAGAGGAATTTCTTCGGAAAATTGGAATCATTATTATTTTATTCCTATAAAATTTATTTCATAACTGTTAAAACATTTAAAAATATTTTTAATGATATTTTTTTATTTCACTTCATTCTCTCCAATTTGATGTATATGATTTAACTACAATATAAATTATTAATTTTATTTTTGAATTTTTTTCAGAATAACTCATTATTGTGTGAAATGTAAAATATTGTACATATTTGTTAGTGAATGTAGAGTATGATAACTAGCATTGTGTACACATTAATATAAAATTAATAACTCATTAATAAATATTAATATATATTAAATGGTCATATTCGATAATTTTTGGGTATGTTACATAGAGGATATAGGGGGGTGACTACCTATTGAAAGAAACAGGACATGGGGCTATGGAGGGGGTGATGAAGTATCATGGGAGTTGGCAGATATGGTGGGTGGTACATCTATTGTCGATGTGGTAGGGGAGACATAGTTGTAGTCTCTTTCGCTGTAGATGTCTTGGTGACATTGATTTCTAACTAGGGTTTATAATTTGTTATTTGTAATGCGTATTGTACCAATGGGACGGTGCCGTAATAATATATGGTTGTATTCCGATGGCCTTCTAGAATTTGATGTATTTTCCTTCATCACATAAAAATGGATATTTGTTTTCAATTTTTTTTGTTTTTAATATTGTGTATGGTTCTCAACCTATTTGAGTATAAATGGTATTTGTTGATAGTATAGTATGCATTTTGGAATTAGATCAAAAGGGACCAGGAAGTCATTATCATTAGTGATCGGGCATGAGAGAGATGAACATGTTGGATAAAATATGAGATGTAACTAATTATAATAGAAATTAATTTTATTTTAATATTATTATATATAATATTTAATAATTAATCCTTGGTTAGGATGGGTGTTAATTAACACAATATTATCTATTTAATTAAAAAATTTATTCAATGTTGGATTAGTATACACCATCTAGTATTTCATGTTAGGTGAAATGTATGATTCTATTGATTATAATATTTTAATCACCCCTACATGAGTATAATATTTTTCAATTTGTAAATACAGTTTGATAAAAAATATATATTTTACTATATTATATCTATGGTTTTTCTATACGGTTGTTTAATAATAGTTTTAATTTTACATTTCTTCAAGTATTTATTACAACATTATTATTCATCCTAATTATTTTTATGGATGGTTTTTATTTATACCATGATAATTATTTAATATATTATTATATCCAAATGTATTATATGTATTTTTTAATGAAAAAATTAGTTTTATTCAATCAAATTTTGTTTTTAAACTGAGGCCTTATATTGGTGGGCATTGAGGGAACTTAGGTTATTAATGTAGTACATGATATTTTTTTCACATGGGAAAATAATTTAATATTAAATAACATTATTAATAAGATAAAATATCTCATATTAATAGAAAATGAGAGTGTAATGCAAGTAACTATTTCTTTTTTTCTATGGAAGATGAAATTTTATCTCACATATAAATCAAATGATATTAAATAATTTTTTATCACATTAAAATACAAAATACCAAAATAATGAATAATATAAAAAATTTCTATTTAGTAATAATTAATTTAGATAGATTATTTGGGATCAATTTTATATAATTTTCACCTATTTAATACATCATGCAACCTATTGTTAGAAATATGATATATTTTTAAAATAATAAACAAACGTAATTATTTATTTAAAACTTACTAACAATATATTTATATATTACTAAAATACCTATTCATTTTTTAAATTCATGTATATAAAATATTAATATCAGTCCATGAAATTTTTATTTATTAAGTAATACTACATGTATTTCATAATTTTAATATTTTATTAGATTGATAAATGATTTTATATTAAACATTTGAACAAAGAGTTTTTTTCCTGAGTAAATTACATAAGATAATACATTTTATTCTCTAAAATTATATGAGAAAATTATAAAAGATAAGATGTAACTGAATCATGGGTATTGTGTTCACTAAAATTAAAAAAGAGTAACGTGGCCTAAACCGTTGGATCTCATGAACATCCAAAAGACATTTTATTGAATGAATTATAAATGGCCACGTGTATGATTCATGCGTACTGCATGATATGATTGAGGTAATGCTTAGACACTCTGACAAGCATCCTCTATCCCATGACGGAACTGATGCACTATGTTGATTGTGCAGTAACTTTCAGATAATAACCCCTATGTTTTGAAACAAGTAAGCAATTACTTCCTAAAAACCATATGTTTTTTATACAAATTTTTTTATTAATGAAAAAAAATGATAGATCCTATTATAGTTAAATAAAATTAATGTTATTCACCCATATGTTTCATAATACATCATTGGGAATCCTAGTGAGATGCCTACGTTGTTTCATAAGAACCAATAATCATGTCCACCACATCACGTGAGGGTATTAAGACATGTATAGGTTGTCCTGCACTCCCTCTAGATCCATGTGAAAATAGTCGAATATATCTATAAAAATTCGCGTACATCACTCCAAGACCATTTCTAGTTCACATAATGAATCTACAATATAGAGAACTATGGAATTTGAAAACAATCTAGAAAATAGACAGGATTCCCAGACCATTTTCATAAATTATGGAAATATGAGTTTAAATTATATATTCATCTAGTAGATTGAGATATGATTATCATAATGGAACGAGGTTATGCAGAATATGAAATTACAATTAATCATTTAAGGACCCTATGAAATTTCAGTGCAATTATGAAAAATCCCTCTGTCAGACTACCTTTGTCTCGTAGAATTTCATAGATAGGATATCAAATTTCACAATAAATACATTCAAAAAAGAATCATTATATCAGTAATTATTCTTGATGTTTCGATCAAAACATATAAAATTATATTGGAATGTCCACAATATTTTGAAAATCATTTTATTTTTCCAAACACTAGTTGTTGGGGCCCAGAGGGGAAGGTCATGATTTTGTGTAAGACCATGATAAATTAATTCAAAGATCATTGGATGTGAGTAACAACAGATTCCTCCACAACCTACTTGATGAAAATACAAGATACTTTCATCATAAGATGTAATATTATAGGGTATTCAGTCCTATAAATTCATCCCACAAATATGAAAAATTGTAATACCGGAACCACCAATATTCATATCCTGTCATCAGAGAAAACTATAGAGTGATAATGATCTCCTAATCGAAATGGGATTCCCACCAGGAAACATCCATGGAACAAAATGAGGATGGTGAATGAAGAATAGTAATATCATTGGGTGAACTGGTACCAAACATTTGAATTTTTCCACATCACCTCAACTATGCGAAAGATATACTTCATATATTATACATCATAAGAATCATAAAAACATAAAAAAATTAAAAAATATAAGGAATATATGAAATAAGAATTGGAATAAAGTCTAATATAAGGTATACTAATGAATCAAATATGTGTTTATCCTCTTGCGCTACACAAGTAAAGACCCTAAATCATGTTTCTTATATATTTTCCCCTATTTTTATATTTGAATCATAAAAAATGACGTTGTGTCCTCAGGGAATAAATAGATTCGTATCATGGGAAAACAAGATACAAACAAAAGTTTTACATTGCCTCATTAGAAGGAAAAAACTATATAAATTCATTTATAAATTAAAAATCCCGTATATTATTCCTAAAGGTCATTCATAATATATATATATTCACATCCAAGGGAATAATAGAACATATGAAATGGTTGAGGTCAGATGCTACATAATTCAATGTAAAATGGAGGAAACCGAAATATAAAGCATGGGGAATAACTAAAAGTAAACATGCATTAAAATATAAACATTCTAGTAAAATACTATGAATAAAATTTTATTTTCTAATTATGTAACAAAACATTATTGTTGAAATTATAGAAGTTAAATAAACACATGATATATCAATTACTAGTTTCATATGGAGTTAATTAATAATAATATTTATTTTAACCATACTATCAATCCTTGTGCCTAGACTATTCATAAATGGTTAAAAAACAACTAGTTTGTCTCATGACTCATTCCAGTTCACCGAGGAGATATAATAGTCCCCACCAAACATTTACTAAATACAGATAATTACTCATATGAAATGCTTAAATCATCATAATCATTTAAATTCAAATTGAATCTAATAGATGAAATGAATATAACTTCCCCCATGAAGTAAGAAAAAAAACTAAACATTAATAGTAATACTGTGAAAGGTATCAAGATAACTCATCCATAATGAAAAGTGTAAAAAGAAATTAAATAAAATAAGGTATATTATAACATATAAAATAAGTCAATTTAAAATATTATAATGCACAATGGTTTTGAAATTGAAAAAAATACTCTTTTAAAATAATCAAGTAATTCATGGGAGAAATACTCCTTTACTTTGAATAGAAGAGTTAATTAGGGTAAATCGTAGTTTAAAAAAATTTGTTGAATAAGTTAGTAATTAAATAAAAAATTGATTTATTTTATAAATTTTTTTAACCTAAATCATATTATCCAGTGAAAATTAAAATTGCTAAGTTTTCAAGACGTTCCCTTGAATTAGGTATGTTATCAATAATATGTTTAGAATGATCCTTCTAAAACATGTATCACACCCAAAATGAATTATGTATTATGAATGTAACATATATATTGAAACATGAAAAATAATTTATGATGTTATATAATTATATATAATAATTTAATGTGGGTAATGATAGAAAAATGAGATATCAGATACAAAATGTAACTTCATGGATAAACCATTAATGTATGTCTGAATGCAATAAACACTTGACCTTAATCTCTTTTATATTAATGGTATGTTGATTAACTAATTATTTTTTATGCTTATATAATTATATTTAATTAATTATAGTTTTTTCTATTTACTTATTTCAATATTGATGAGATATATATTTTAATTTAATTATTCAGGAGCATTCATTTCCTAGGATTTTATGATTAGTAGATTTATTTATAAGTAATGGAAAGAATGAAATGTGTCAATAATTCACTATAATTAGAATTATATGTAACTAATGACCATATAAATGTGAATATGTTTATATATATAATTTCTTTATATGTTTTGAGTATGAATATTTAGATAAAACTTTAGTTATAAAAATTAAGATTAATTTTTCCGAATTTCAATCATCACAAAATAGTTTTGTTAAATAACAATATATTATGTATATATAAGGCTTTCAAAACATTTAATGTATTATAATACATTAATTATTTTTTTTCAGCCATAATAATGAGATCATGACTATCCTGGATAGAGAAATTTATTAATAAATTTACCACATTCGTTAAGGTTATAAATCCACAGCTCCGATGAGATGATTCTGTTTTTAAAATAAAATAGATATAGAGGGACTAGTGAGAATTATAATGGTTATTAAGAATAAATAATTATTTTATATTGATCGTGCTATAGTATTCATTATCATTTGGATAAAGATGGTTAGTAGAGGAAATGAAATGAAAATAACATGAAATGAAAGTAAATAAAAAAATAAGAGGGTTTAACTATTAAATTATCATCATTGAGACGCCCTTGAGGGAAATGGGGTTTGGAATGTTGGATATAAAATATCTCCTACACGCCAGGGAGATACTAGGGAAGATTATTTTGTTTGAAATTTGACAAGATTACAGGCTTGTATGTGCGAAGATAATAGGGAGTTGTGTGGTGGTATTTGTAGTAGAGGAGATTGTTGATTTCTCGTTATTAATTTCATTATTTTATTATTTATCTCAAGATATGAAATAATGTGATTATTGTAACTAACTATAGTAATGAATAGATTTTAGGTCTAAAAAATCATTTTTAGGACATCCAAACATCATTCATGACACTATAATTCTTGTATGAAGAATTTGATTTAAATTGTTTTATTATAATGTTGATAAAAAAATTTTGTATTTTAGAAAAATATCAAATATCCTCCCAACCCATTTTTATAACATTATAATAAAATAATGAACTCCATTTAATGAAAATGAATTTCTAAATATTTAAAATTTAATAATAAATTAAAATCATCATTAACTAAAAAAAAAATATTTTATATTTATAACTGATTTTATTACAAATTATAAAATGAACTGAGGTCGAATAAAATTACCATAATATCATTATTCAATAATATAATTAGTTCTAAAACCAATTTTTTAAATTTAGTTTTCATTAAAAATAATTATACTATTTATAAAATTGTAAATAAATATTTGGGAGTCACAACAACAAAAACACGTAAATAATAATTTTTAAAAGGATCATTTAAATATAATATGATATAATTATATAACTATTTAATTTATTACAAGAAAATATATTATTTATAAATATATCGTTGAGTTTAATATTAATTCAAAAAATTGAGTAATCATAAGGGTAATATTACTATTAATATAGTCATGTGAATATATCAACGATATATTTCTTGTATTATATGTAAATACCTCATATTTTATTTATTATTGATTTATGATGTTTGTATTTCATTCTCTTGGTGATATTTATGACATAGTTGTGGTTATTTACATTCTCCACACCAATGTAAAAATGTTCCCTCAAAATTTCAGATTGTGACCCCAAAAATGATTTGGGTAGTTTATTGTCGTATTCTCCATAGACTCACACATCACCACATAAATTTTATGATTTTTCAAATTTACCTTTACCTGATGGATTATATAACTCTTTAACACTAATTATTTAGTGTCTAGAATCATTATTGTTTCATTATAGTATGAAAATTCAGGTCCATTTCAATTCTTTCTGATGTCAGTACATGTGTTGGGTCTGAAAAGTTCTACCTTAATGAGGAGCT
This sequence comes from Viscum album, assembly GCA_963277665.1. Taxonomy (NCBI): domain Eukaryota; kingdom Viridiplantae; phylum Streptophyta; class Magnoliopsida; order Santalales; family Viscaceae; genus Viscum; species Viscum album. The sequence continues at coordinate 1,316,464,694 of OY728152.1, read as the reverse complement.
GTGAAACAAATTCTGTACTTTATATAGGATATGCATAATTTCCATAATATTATCTTGATATCCAATTATATTTAGAATCAAAATTCAACCAATGCACATGTGGATTCTTTTCCATTTATTCCCAACTCATATAACACCCTTACAAAAAGAAACATTCATGAATATGTAATCTCCCACAAACAATTCTGAATACAAACATTTATAATTAGTATAGATATATTAATAATTTTATTTTATTCATTATTGGATTGAATAGTCTTTAGCTTTTCTGTCATTTCCTCCACAACGTGTTTTCCCACAAGATTCTTTTAAATAGCATCATGCCAATATGATGGTGTGTGAAATAAATTTCCATTCAACGTTTCATATGTCTCTAATTGAATACTAAAATAGAAATAACTATTGTGTAAAAAATATACCAATCATAAATACATCTAACACATACAATGAAATTTATTTAGAATGAAATCAAATTTTTTTCTAATGTTTGTATTGTTGTTTCTAACTACTAGTCAGTTTAAGGGTTATAATCCATACCAAAATTTAGATCATCTTCAATATATTTTTGGACATATTTAATCAAATTTGATATAACTTATGGATCTAAATGAAACAAGATTTTGAGAGGTTCTACATTACGTATTAAAACATCATTAATCTCTAATTATGTAAGGCAATCTAGTGGAATATCGTACCTTATATCTAGGAAATGTATATATTTATTAAGTCAATCCAAATTCAACCATATTACTTCATTTATTCTTGAATTTTATGTATATTTAGTGAAAACCCCAATGTTATGTCATCCAATTTCCATGTAAGGTTAGGTAGGGGTTGCATGAATCCTCATGAACGTCCTCTTTCAACCTTCATATATTGACAAACTATCTATCATAACACATAATCATCAATATCCACATTATATTATCAGAAAAGAAATATTCCTTTATATCGATATATATCTTACTACTACAAAGGAATATACAGAAATTGGAGTTGTGGGAATGATCAAATAAATCCCTTCTCAGATCAGGTATAGATGGAACACATATACTCCACCCAAATTTCTAAATTACTTCTAAATACAAGATGTATATAAGCATCACATCATTTATAGATAAAATTTCCAGTATATTATTCTCATCATTACTTCAATAACATTTAATTCAATCCAATAAATATGGTAGGGAAATCTATTGTAAATGCATAGATATTTCACATTTCGTGATAATTCTAATATCCATATTTTAATATCCATGTACACATGATCATTTTCAATCCATATTTTCTTCATAACTCCATGATCCTTCCAACTCAAAGCATCTTCTAAATTATATTCCTTCCATCAATGGTAGTTTAATTAATAATCACAGTCATTGAGTTGCTCTATTCATCTCTTTTCCCTCATGTTGAGTTATTTCTATGAAAAGATATATTTTATACTGTAATTATCCTTATATATCTCACATCATTCAACATAGATTTGGGTTTCCATATCATCATAGAAAAAAGTAATTATACTAACTCAAGATCAGGATTTGGATGAAACTATTCACAAAATTTTAACTACATTGATACATATGAAACAATTATTTCCTTCAACATAAGTACATCCTCATGTACATTATTTAATGATAAACTATAAATCAAAATCCCACCATTTTTTAATAGTATATTCCCGATCATAACATTCACCAACATCCTCATTAATTCATATAATCATTATTTACATTCATTTATCCATAATAATATAACCCATGTATGAGTAGACTTGGTTTACAGGTTAGCTAATCAGGCCAGGATAAGAACGAGACTCTGATACTAACCTTATAATAAAATAAAACTATTTACCATGGTTATGTACATTGGTGTAGTCCATTCCTGAACCGCTTTTTTATTTAATATGATCAATTAAACATCCATACTAAAAGATAATGTTGTTAATAAAAGATATTGATTCAAGCAAAAATCCACATATTTCTAAAAATAGCATCATACTCATTTCTTATAAAACCAATCAGTATAATGCACACCTAATTCTCATTATCATTATGTATTTTGTATTATAAAAAAATATATTCAATAAATGCCAAAAAAGTCATCATGATATTCCATGAAAATTTAATTTATTAGATCCATGAAAACAAACAGGTAACTATTCACTCCAAAAGGCATTATTGTAAACTCATAATATCCATACCTTGTTTTAAAGTATAATTTTTCATTATATTTCTTTCTCATAAGAAACATATGATATCTAGATCGAAGAATAATATTTAAAAAATATTTGTCTTTGTGATGTCTATCAAATAAGTCATCAATGTGAGGATGAGAATTGTTGTTTTGTTTATTTATATCATTTAACTCTCTATGATAAAAATACACTAATGGATTTATCATATATTCTTGAGAAATATAATAGGGGATCCCTTGGGGTAAAACTATGGAGAAAATATTTTTAATTACACAATTCCTCATTTTTTCTATTTATCTCAACTAATTTCATTGTGTCTATTATATAAGGTTACTTTTATATAGGCATTGTTCCAATAATTAAATAAATTGAAAACATAATTTTAAACTACTGAGAATTTCTTGGAGAATCCTCATGTAACACATCAATTTATTCATACACAATAAGTACATATTCAATTTAAATATATCATTTCACTCCATTATATATTTTTTTCTATTCATCCCCACTAATTTTATTTAGAAGACCTACATGGGGTGGATCTTTATGAGAATAAGATGGTGATGATTCTACTCTAATTTTATGGGGATCTTGATTATTCTTAATAATTATAACTTCTGCTTATTACAATATATTTTAATATCATAATTTTAAATCGAATACATTTAATGAATTATATAAAATTCAATAGTAAGTATGATTAAAAGTTCATCTATTAGTTCATGTTTATATATCAAAAAGGTTATACAATGACACAAAATTGTTTCAATGATACCCCCCTTTTGAGATTTTACATACAACTAAATTATTATATCAAATTGGAAATATCTAATTTTCTTGGAAAACATTGAATATTTAAAGGAAATTAATGAACTAGAATCAAATAAATCATTCACTATGATGGTGGAAATGATCAAATTACAAAACACCGAATCAGTGGGAACTTAAACTGCATCAGTTGCGATAGCATAAGCATTTCCATATTCTCTTGGCCTTATTTGGGAAGTGTTTCCTTGACATGTATGGAATTAATGTTCACAATGTCTCATCCATTTAAAATTATATATTGGACATCAAATTATACTTTCATTCAGTTGAAATGATGTGTAGGGTATACATTTTATTTACGCATGTAATAGATCAAAATTCCCTTTATAAAAGTAGAAATGTGTTTCATCCTAAAATCAATACAGTTTTTAGAGTCAAATCACCCATTATAACTCATTTCATTATTTCATTTTCATGATTTTTCAATATCACTCATCAATTATTTATTTACATTGATGTCATATAACTACGAGAATTTTTTTTCTAAATTGATAACATATGAATGTATAAATTTATATGTTGAGAAATTTTGGGTGATCAGTAACCTATAAGGGAATTATTTTTAACAAAAAATGAATCATTCAATCATTTTCATGGTATTATATCAGTAGTCATCAGAATTCCTTTATAACCTTATAAATATTGATTCTTAAATTAAATAATAGCATTCCCATACTGTCTTAGAGTTAATAATTATATCTCCCTATCCACTTGATACTCGTGAGGATAGTATTTTTCGAGGAAAATATCCTTAATATCAATCTATTACATATTTATTATTTTTTCTTCCTCCTTTATTTTATGAATTAGTTACCAACATTTATCTATATATCTGAATATATGATAAACCACCAAAAAAATCTTATCTCATTCATTAATTTGTATGAAATTAAATATCTTCTCTAAGAAAATAAACACAAATCATCAATTAATGGGTTTTTAGTAACATTAAATTATGTGTGATTTTATATAATAATGTTTTCTATCAATTATCCTACTCGTTGGTGTTACGGATACCCCCAACGGGTATTGATATTTTTCATAATATGCGTCTGTTAACCCTGTATATTTATACATTTCTCATCACCAATTGTATCCCAAATACTGAAATCATTATCTTGAATAATAGTGAAATCCCTACATGGGATTTGATTATTGAAACAGTTTCTAGTCATTCAACTAGGTTTCATATCTAAATAATTGCATAAACTATATTAGGTTATGAACAATAATGAATAATCTCAAAATAAAAATACATTTAACCAAAATTAATATTATCTATAAATATATTCTCAGAATGATAATCACGATTTCTTTGGGGATATATTTATTTTTAAATATTTCAAAAAGATTTTTACTTAATATGTGACTTATCCTACGAATATCTCCCAGGACTGTCAAACGAGGTGTGTATAATTCCTATTATCGTGCAATAGGTTATCCTATGTCAGGAACAAGAGATATAGTCATATTTGTTACCCCTATTTACATATGTGGCAGAACCACATACACTTTTAGTAACAAAAAAGGGATGTATTTATCTTAAAATTACATAATATCAAACATACCATAATTTTTTTATGTTATTATGTTCTTATCCTCTATGACTATATTAGGGGATGTTTCATAATTTATGATTCTTAAATATTATTCCATGATTTCACCTAAACATTCTTTGATTCATACTTTAAAGTCCACCACCATAGTTTTCCAGAGAAAGTTAATAATTTTAGTACATTGGAATAATAAACAATGAAGTCATACACCAAATGACCAAATAGTTTATTATAATTAGAATACAAGATATTTACATCTGTTTTACATTACTTTAATAAAACAATATTGTAAAAATTTCATTGAAACTCCATAAATTTTATATTTTCCTTGATGTACCTTCATAATATACTACTTCAAATAAAATGAGAAAATAAATCATAATTATGGGTTGAGAATATATTCTCATTAATGATTTTTAATTTTGAAGAAACATAAATATAATTCATGGTGAATAACTAAATGTACACATTTCTTTAGAATATAAACATTATCATAACATGGTTGGAATAAAAGTTGAATATATAATTCCATAATCAAATAGAAACATGTATATTATACTTTCAAAATATTAAAATGGATTGTTAATTAGTAGTTTTATAATTAAGGAATTTATAATGAAGGACATAATAACCATATTTTCATGTTCTAATTCCAATACCTAGACATAATAGGTAAAAATAAAAAAATAATTATCTCCTGACACATACTAATGTAACAATGGGAAACAGAATGCCCCGCCAAACACATACAAAGTCCATTAGTTTCCTCATATAAATTTATAGAATCATAATAATCATATACATTCACATTGAAAAAAAATTACTAAATATAAATATGTTTCCCCAATTAGTAAACATAAACACTGACAAATATGAGTAATATAGTAAATTGTATCAATATAGAACATTCACAGTCCTAATAATCATAACAAATTCCAAATTAATTATGGGTCATTATATCAACTTATATTAAACTCTATAAATCATTATAATAAATAATAATTTTTGAAATAAATGAAAATTATATTACAATATCATCAAGTAAATATTGAGATAAATAATCATTTACTTTTTAAAGAAGTTTTATATTTAAAAAATTGTTATATAAAACAAGAAGTAAACCAATAGATATTTTTAAAAAATATATATGTTATTTTATAAAAATAATGGTTTCTTAATGATTTTTAAAGATTTTAGTTGAAAATATCTAAGAATTCGAGATATCCCTTGAATCAAGCTTGTTATCGAGAAGAATTTGAGAAAGATATTTACAAGACTTGTAACTTACCATAAAATTAATAATGATTATGATCGGTAAATATATATATATACATCACATAGAATATATTAGGAGTAAGTAAAAATTATTAATAATTTTTTGGGGTAAAAGATAGAAAAAACTGTGACCTTAAAGAAAATTGAAGTTCAAATAGAAATGCTTACCTAATGTCCGATTGTATTATCTGCATGACCATAATGTTCTATATAATGAAATTAAATACATTAATATATTATTTTTTAAAATTAAATAAATAAATTTTATACATTATATTTTTATCATGCTCATTTATAGGATTATTAATGTGTTATAAATTATAATTTCGTAATTCTAGATAAATTGTTTCTTGGTTTTATGATCAATTTCATTTTTTATAGTTAATGGTGTTTATTTAGAAGTTGTATAATTATAATTAATTATAATTTTACATTATTGATGAACATAGAAAAGTGAAAATGGTTATAAATGTCATTTTATATTTTTTACTAATATGAATAATTAGATAAAATATTTATAATATTCATTTATATTATTTTGGGGGTATTTCGATCATCACAAACTAGTTTTTTCTTATATAGTGATTTAATTTATATATATATGTTTCATAATATTAAATAAATTATAATATATATTTTATTGGCTTGTTTAACAAAAAAAAAGGTATCATGACTGAAGTGGCACTATTTTTGTATTGTTTTGCCACATATTTGTACTATATTTTTAATGATTTAATTAGTGATTTAATCACTTTATACTAAATATTTTTTCATTTGTATTTTTATAATTAAATTTGTCAAATAATAATTTCTTATAACAATTTATATAATTATGGACCCTTAAATGGATGATTTATACCTTCTTCATTTTTAATATAACTTATTTTTAATTTTTTTTATTTTACGTATATTTTTTTATTATATTAAATTTTTCATTATTAAGAATTATTGAGTTTTCTAATTAATTTAATTTTAATTTTTAAGTTTATACAACTTAGTTACGACTTTGTCGGACTACTGGTAACCAGGTTACCGGTACTGTCTATCTCTGACCTTTCCGATATCGGTTACATTTGTCATCATTACTCTTACCTATCGGTAGCTCTCATTTATGTATTACAGTAACATTTAATTAATATTTTCCGGTGATCCTTTTAATTTTATCAATAGCGGTGAGTATTCAATTTGGTTAATTTCATTCTTCTCAACTTTTTATGAATTTAATTTCTAATTAAACAAATATTTAAGCAACATAATTCTAATTAATTATGTTAGACTATTGTTTTAATAATTAATCTTCTAACATAGTTACATTAGAATAGGTTATCAATGTTAAATAATGTTTTAGTCTTCCTGCCAATCACCTAATTATATAATATGTGTTTTAATGTAAATAAAATGGTTCTTCCTTAATTTTATTAGTTCAGTTAATTAGTTAATTAATTATTTAAGAGTTTTTAGACATTAATTATATTATTTTAAGTATGATGGTTGATTTTTCAATTCATTATATAATTTTTTTAGTCTGCTGGTGAGGTAAACGAGCTCTAGCGGTGACCCCGCTCCTTACTCTTTTCTCACTGATATTCGTCTCTCACCGATTCAGCCCTTTCTATCAGTATCTTTGCTACCGATCTGTACTTCACTGTATCGGTGACTTTGCTTGTATCAGTGACATTGCTTTAACCGGTGCCCTTGTCACCGGTATCTTTTACAAACGCATTTTCATTGATTTAAATATAGTTATTAATACAATTTTATTGTCATCCATTAATATAAATTAACATTATTAATTCAATAGTATAGTTTTCTGCTTAAACGATTAAGGTATACTTGTTAATATAAAATAATTTTTATTTTTAGTGCTACTTAATTAATTAATTTTTTGATGTAAACTTTTAAAATAAGTTTGGTTAGATGCAGTTTAAAATTTTATTTCAATTAATTCTTTTAATTCCTTTGTTTAAATTCATTATTTAATTTTGTATAATTTAATCATGAAAATAAATTAATTAGTTAATATTTTAGTTGTGTTTTAGTTTTGTTGAAATTCTATTTGTTTTAAATATGTTAGTGTTTTTACCATTTAATGATTAGTTTAATTAATTATTTAATTGAATTTTATTTCAATTAACGCCTGGTGGTGTTTTTTGTTTTTGCAGTTACTGATAGATGACCTCACTGGTAGTTGCTTCCTATTCTTGCCTCTACTTCAACTTTTCCAAACACTGATACACAGCAGACCCTCTCACTCACTGTTACATGCCATTTCCTTCCTCTTCATCTGTATCTTTTTTCTCACTGATTACAGCTACTGACACCCTCTATCGGTAGATCCCTCACAGATACTCCCCTGCATCCTCACCGTTACCCACTTTTTTCCAACCTCACTGATTTATCCTTCTCACTGTTTCTCTCCCAACCACTGAAGAAGTAAGATCAGAGCTAAGAACCATTCGTTGCTGCCGTGACATCGCCGCCCCTTCCAATATTAGATTAGGGAGCTGCGATGCTACTTTTCGGATGCTTTTCCACCAGTAGAGGAGGTTCCCGCTGAGCAGGGGAGGCTGCGTCAAGCAGCTGCTTGAAGTGTGCTGCTGAGCTGGAGTTTAAGAGGTCGTTGCACGAACTGTTGGAGTCGTGCTATGGGAGGAGAGTCATCCTCCACGTGAGGAGAGATGTCGTGATGTGTAGCTGATTTCAAGCCACTACTGGAGAGGAGGGATTCCATGCTATGCTGGTGTAGGAGGGTCGATTTGTTGTGCACTGCTGCAACTCTGGTTTTTGAGGAGCTGGAGTTGTCAATCAATGCATGAGGACGAAGCAACCACCGGCTTAGAGAAGAAACCAGAAAACCTCCCCCTGTGCACCGAAATTGGAAGAGGAGAAAGAAGACAAAATAATAATAATAGAAAATAGATAAAATAATAATGAATGTAATGTAATAATTAAAAGAAAAAAATGTAATTAATTAAAAAATAAAAATTTAATGTAAAGTTATCGTTATATTACAGTTAACATACAAAGTCAAATTAATATAAAATAATATATTTAAAACAATTAAAATTTTAATAAATAGATCAATTATAAACTAAAATATTAAAACAAATTTATAATAAATGATAATAATGCATTAATTCACTATTAATAGTATAATTATTTAATTTATAATAATTATATGTAAACTAAAAAATATACTTATTAATTTAATTTATTATAAGATTAAGTTTTAATTATAATTTCTAAATTAAAAATAACTAATTTATTAATTAATCTATAAATGTAATTTCTTATACAATCTAAAATATTTTATTATTTATTTATTTATTTATGTTCTTAATTTTTAATTCCTTATTTTAAAAATTGATAAAATTAATAACATAGTATTTATATATATTAGCCTAATTAAGTTAATAACATTTTAATTAAATTATGTTTTACCATATTAATATTTAGTGGATAATTGTATAAATGATATAAAAGTAAATAATTATCAAATAATTTTTTTTAACTATTAATGAGTAATATAAATTTTAACTTTCAAATAAATAATAATACTCACTTTTATTCGTTATTTGCGTTCTCATTTTTTTATCATTTTTTCTAACATGGAAGTTTCATTCAAGAGTCATAAATGCATCCAATTGCTTCCAACTAACTCAGAGGGAGTTAGTTAGGAGGGAAAAATTAGTGTGGCGTGCTTGTCGCAAAAAAACACATATTTTTCAGTGCATTTGTGAAGACTTTTTGAAGTCGGTGGAAGATGTGCGGTGACATGCAGCAGTTGACAGATGATATATAAAGCAGAACAAGAAGCATATTTTAGGGGACTCTCATTCGCTCTCGCTCATTACTTATTCCATGATCACAACCACTGGAGAGCGGGGATATTCATCCAGACACCTAAGAGATGAGTAGAAGGAGAGGGATCCTGAAGGCAGAGCATTACTTGGGGAGTGATACTTCCCTCTATTCATTATTTTTGTACTCTGTTTTTGGAATGTTTTCACTTATTAAATCAGTATGATCAAAGGTTGAACTTTCCTAGCTCGGTATTTTTAAAGCTTTCTGGTTATGATATTCAAATCCTCATTTGCTTATCTTTTTACGAAATTAGTGCCATTTGGAGAGACTGGTTCTATTTCTAATATTTTGACCATTCAAACGTCAAATCATACAAATTCAAACTTCAATATCAACTAGCGATGTAGATCTTGATTTCATTCTTTAATTATTTACAACATAAACTTCAGAAAATTACGGTGAGTTCTTTTCCAATTGATATCCTTTAAAATACTTCTTTGAAATCAATTAGGTTTTGGTGTGCCGAACTCCAAGCATTATTCGTCTTCCTGTTGAGAATCCTGGCGAGGGAAATTCTTTATCCTTTCTTGAAGTGTGATTTGATTGTAAGCTATGGAGAGAAAATCCATTCAATCTAGTAGTGTAGAAGTCTTGAGTACTTTCTTGATCGATGTTCCTTGCCTTGCTGCTTAATATTATTATACAGTATTTCATTATTTTATCATACTTAGTATAAATATTAGTTTCGTCGAAGAGAATATTGTTTCCTCATTCTATTTTCATTTCATCAATAAATAAATAAAAATATAAAAGTAAGAAGATTTTTTCCCACAGTTGACAATAGTGGGGATTTAAAATTTCAAAACCTTAGAAAACAATCGCCTGCCTTCTATGTGGTTTGACCCTGCACCACTTTTCTAGTGAAGGTTAATAAATGTAATTTTGAGGGCCATGACGACCTCCAGCCTATTCTAAATTTGGCATTGTTGCAGGGGAATGCACACACTAAGAGCCTTGGGTTTGAAAAAAAATAAAATAAAACAATAAAAAAAGATGAAAAATATCATTTAAAAAAATTTGTTTAAAAAACTACTTTGAACTGAAACCTACTATTTCTGTGTTTTTTAAAAAATATGCTTCGCTGTGAACTGTTGTCTGTTTAATCTCACTTGGTTTTAGTTTAAAAAATGGAACATCACCAAAACTGGCATCAATATGGGCCTCATTGTGTTTGTTGTAGCTATTATGGACTTACCTCCTAGCAGTGTGGCTATAACTAGCCAAAACAAGATGTTTACACTGATGAATATAAACAATATGAGTATAGTCCTAACACCCTAGCTAAAATTGAACTAATTGATTCTTAATTGAACGCTTGGGTGTAACTAATTAACAATTGGTTATCACAAACCCATGAAATTCAAATTAGATATTCTCAAGAGTGAGAGCAAAGAATGAAATGATTGGAAAACATGTGCTTGGAATTAAAAAAAGGTTAAAAGGACAAGAAGAGTTTGAAGAAAAAGAAAAATAAAGTGTTTACAAAAGATTTAGAAATCAAATTGAAGAAGTAAGTGATTGTGAAACTCGACAAGAAAACATTCTCTTTGAAATATCTGTTTCTACTGATCCAAATTTGGAAATAACCAACTCAATGAATCATGAAAATATCATTGAATATCCCAAAAAGAGCTTTAATGGTTTTGAGTTGGACAATTCTGAAGATGAATTAAAATAGATTCATAATGAATTTCTAGTTCTCTTCATAATTCCTTCATTTGAGAAAAATCACTATTTTAGAAGCTTTGAGAATGAAGTCATTCTAGTAGAAGAGATTCTTAAATCTAAAAATTTGAATTTTGAAAAATCTTCACCCAAAATTTCTGAAATTCTGAACATTGATCCTAAACATGATAATGGGTATAATCTGGATGAGAACATTAAAATGGAAATCATAGAATCTCAAATTTTTAACCTAAATTGAAATCTTCTCTTCCATGTATTGAAACTATAAACACAAAAATTTCTTAAATTTTGTTGGATGATGAGAAGGATGGAATGAAATTTGAGGAAAGACTAACTAATTAGTTCTCAATTCCCTATTCTCATTGTAATGACTTTTCTAAAACATTTTGAAATGAAATGGAAATTAATGTTAACAAACTTGAGGGGAATTTTTTAATTTGAACATCCTTGAAACTGAATTTATTCAATCTGAATTTTATAATTCTTCTCCTAAAATTGAATTGTAACACTCAAATGTCATGGTTTTGGAATGTGAGCTTTTTGAATTGGAACATGAAAAAGAGGTTAAAAACACATTAGATGATGGTTGCAGAACTGATTTTATAGAAGCTATAGATGTTTATTGTGATTTTACAGATGAGGATCTTCTAGACGTTATTCACAATATTGTTAGACCTGAATCTGTTCGTGATAAAATAATTTATCTTACCTGCACATCATAGCCATCCTCACCAATGAAAGGTGCAGATCCTTCTCATGATACTGATGGTAGTCTATAGGGAGAATTATAATTGATTTCCATTGCTAATAATACTTTTCAGCACTCTATTGAATCCCCTCTTAGGCCTACTAATCAGTACTCACCCATGAGCACCCTTGAATGTGAATCTGTTAATAATGATGCTGAAATAAATAGCCATTGGAATAATGTCACACCCTTATAAGCACATAGTTCTATGTTTTCCCTTCATGTGTATTCAAATCTTGAATTTTCTGAACATATTCTAGAAGTGGACAACACTATACCCACTACAGTTAAATGGTGATTCTTATGGGTTAATTAAGCCTATGAGAGTTCAGTTTTTGATGTGTTGAGTCTTGTTTCCCAGAATTTTCATTTTTCTGTTAAAAATAATTGGTCCAAACACATATGAAGGTTTCTCTTAAGGAAACCACATCCACCTAGTGACTACGTTTAGTTTCTTGGTGAGTCCGGCTAGGGACTATAAACCTAGCACTGCATGGGATGAAACCCATGGTTTTTTTGTTAGTAAATAAAAATTTTGTAATTAAATAATGTCTTACTAAAAACATTAAAATAAGTTCTTCATGGGAGTCAACCCATGCTCTCTTTTTGACATTTTTGTACTATTTTGTGTTGCATAATGTGAAGCATTGCCGTCAACTGTCTGTTATGTCTCTACTAGAATTTTGTCTATGGTTTTCATGCTCCGTGTTTTTAGGATGCTACTGCTATGTAATAAAGGAGTGAAGATCACATTATCATCTCTAGACAAGAGCATAATCAGGGAAGTACTTCAACTTTTTTCATATATTCTGGATCATGTTTTTGATAGAAAAAATCTTTTGCATATTCTGCTCACTAAATATTCTGCTACTTGTCCCTTTGATGTGCATAAATTCTGCATGTGCCTCTTCTCTAAAAAATGAATTTCATTGTTATTTTAATCTTTTCCACTACTTGAAACTTCGTGGGGGGGGGGGGGGTACATGCTTCTTTTCTATTGAATCCTCTTTGGGTTGGGGTGTTTAGCATGAAGTTTTTTTTCTTAATTGAATATCTAACTGAATAAATTTTGCTAAATTTTCTTACACACAATCCATTGTGCACCAACACCTTAGATGATATATCTTCAGCTGAATTGAAAATATTTGTCACTGGACTTAAATGTAATGCATATTATTATCAATGAACCTGGTGATTATTTATTTATTGTGGAAAAAAATATCTTGGAACTTCATTGAGACCCTTTTAAACATGTCATATATCTACTAAATTGAAAATCTGTTTTGAACCTTAATTGTTTAATTGTTCATCTCTATTCTTTAAAAGGAATCATTGGGGAAAAAGATGGGTTTTATGTGTGGGTGAGGGGTAAATTCTTGACTGTGCTTATCTGTGCTCTATTGAAAACCCATCAATTCCCACCACAAATTGAATATTATTGTAAAAAAATGGTTAAATTTTGTCAAAATTCGTGCATAATTTTAGGTTTTACACTTTACTCAAATTTGTCTTCCATAAGGACAGTGATTTCATAATAGTTGAGAGTTTCTTTGAATATGAAATTAATGAGGTTGGATTATTTTTGAGTGGCCTTACTTAGTGATTTGATGGAAATTTGGTTTAGGAACTACTTCTGGAATTGATTTGAGTTTCATGTTTGTGGAGATATGACCATAACTCTTGGAACTGGAAGTTTTATTCTGATTCAAGGGGGTTCATTCAATTTTTAAATGATTAAAAGTATTTTCATTAATGATCCAATATAAATAGTAATATATAAATCATTTTTTAAAATAGAGTAATTTGGGCATCTTGGATCCCACAATGAGTCTCTGAGACCCAAGATGCTGGATGCGTTTCTGTTAACTAAAAGCCCTCTGTACACTTTGAATAAGTGCATTGCACAGTGCTTAGCACAATGATACATGGATTGGGAAAAATAAATAATGTCTAGGTTCAAAAATCATCTCATTAAGGATAGGGGAATGATGTATTCCATATGAAGAAGGGATCAATTGGGTTATATGAGAATCATTTAGGTTGTTTCATTGAGGCAATTCACAAAAAAAAAGTATTTATGGAACCTAGGTGAAAAAGAAAGAGTATAATGTTCCTTGTTTATGGTCTTAATTCCATTGATATTTTATCTCCTGACATTCTTGGATTTAGAACATGAGATTGGATTAATGTTAATCACAATGTTGTATCACATATGAGGCATGACATCTTCATTTTTTGTTGATTTATAGATTCCTTAACTACCGGTGAAAATTTGTTCTAGGAAAGGTTCATATGGGAAACAAAGTTTCTAAAAGCCTATTGAAATGTTTTTGAAGTCCTTTGTTTTATGTTATAGACATGTTAGATTTTGATTTGAATTACAAACATACCTCTATTTTCCTGTCTAATAAAACATGAGATTGTTTGAGGAAAACAAATGTTTAAGTGTGGATGAATTTGACGTGGCTCTATTTTTGAATTGTTTTTTCACATATCTGTAACGCCCTGACCCCAGCTACCCAGAGCCGGTGCATTACTTCGTAACATTGGCATGATCACAAAGGATCAAGTCTCGAAAGACCGATTAGTTTAGTAGCCTTGGAAACACTAGATACATTCGTAAACGTTACATTACATCATAAAGTGAAAAACTACAATAACAAAGTCTCCATAGTCCACACTCATATCCTCTTCTGACTATCCCTGCAGGTCATTCATAAAATACTTCTTCACATCCTGGAAAATATTAAAACATTGAAAGGGGTGAGCTCAGATGCTCAGTAAGGATAACAATAATGCGGAAGCTTTCATAAATAAACATTAACATTTAAGGCAATGTATAACTAAAACAAAAGCCTTTTAAACATGAACTTCAACATAATATGGCAAAAGTAAAATGAGATAATGCCATTTACTTCTTCACATGGATATTCTACTGGTCGAATAATCACATGCAATATCAATAACCACTTTCATAATGATGGAATGCATAATGCCAGACTATCATAACCACATAGCCAAGGCCTCGTGCCAAGACTACAAATAAGATTTTGTCAAGGCCTTGTGCCAAGACACTAGTTTGTCTCATGAGACCTGCCGATTCATCGAGGAGCTATAGCGGGCTCCACCCGTCACTTATTAAGTCCAATGCATTCCTCATATGAATAGGTTCAAACATATCATAAACCATAACATAATCATATCACATAAACAATGCATAAAGGAAACATAACATTTCCACATTTCAATCACAAGATATCAATACAAAACATTGATATAATAAAAACGCTTTCAAAACCATTTTCAATACCAAAATAAAAGAATGTTAAAACATTGTATTTATTTTTCTTTTTTTAAAAAAAGGTATGGCTTGTAAAGGAAGCCGAAACTCAAATAATGTTCACGGCGGCGGAGAAGTCGTTGTCGCCGCATAAGTACGGAATGAAAAACATTCCCTTTTTGTCGTTTAGTAAAATGCTTCGTATAAAAAGATTCCTTTTGAATAAACTTAAAAGTCAAAGGGGTTTATACACCGTATAAAAGAAAGTTGTGTATAAAACCAAATATGCCTCAATGAAAGGAGATTGAGACGAAGTCCTTAAAAAGATCATTTTTAAAATAAAATAGATATATTATGTGTATTCACTATAGGTACACATAAAGAAAGTAAAAATACAAAATAAGACATAATAATATCATGACATAATTTGAAAGTAGGAGATTAACCCAAAGAATGGAAGTTGGGTTAAGAAGTTCCCTTACAAAGATCATTTATAAATAAAATAGATCTTTTATGTGTATTAACTATAAGTGCACATAAATAAAGTAAAAATACAAAATAGGACATAATAATATCATGACATAATTTGAAAGTAAAAGATTAACCCAAAGAATGGAAGTTGGGTTAAGAAATTCCCTTACCTTGTGTCCGACTTGACTCAACCGTTCTTTAACCTCCTGAATAATAAACTAGAGTTAATATCTACCTTATTAAGAACCATTTTCAATTTCATTATCCTTTTTATATCACTTATTACAATGTTATGAACATTATGTAATTATTTAAGTTAATAACGGTCGTTTTGTCGATCTTTGGTACATGAGTCAACAATAAACTTCTTATAATTATAAGTTGTTCATGTGGTGAAATATCCATTATATCCAGAATTATATTAATGATGTAGATATCATATATATCATATATATACAGTATATACATTCATTTATAATATTACGTAACATTTAGAGGTAAGAAATGAAATGCACCGTTCATGGAGACGGTAAGCCGTACGTACGCATGAACGCTACTTTCATTTCAATTTCATATTTAATGGAATGAAATCATAATGATATAAATGTATAATATAATTCCAGTATAATATAGTGTATAATACCATTTACTCCATCCTTTATACATCCCACACATGGCATTAACGATTCAAATCACTTTGAGGGGGCGGTAGTCCGCACTTCCTAAAATGAAATTATCGCGTTTTACCCATAATGGAAATCATAAAGTATGCCATAAATGAGAAATACAGAAGCATAAGTAAAACAAAAACATATTATATATCATATATAAAAATAGTGACATCTTAATGGCCACCTTTGGAGGTGTTATATGAGTGTTGAACAATCATCGTTTCGTGAGGCAGAAATTCGCCATCCACAGAAACCGTATGTTCTTTAACCATTAGATGTAGGTGTGTGTAAGTGTAGCTCGAATCCTTCTTATAAAAACATCCTAGTATATTGAGGATACTGGTGTTGTTACAAAATAAATGAATAAAAAGAGTTTAGGGGGTTGGAGAAGAAAAATAAAACAAAACAACATTAGAAAAGACATTACCTCAAAATCGGGTAACTCTTTTTGATTTGAGCTAAAGGCTTCCTTGGGAAGAGTTCTGCCCAAAGTGAGGATTCTAGGAGTAAGAGAGGGATGTTGGCAGAGTATTTGGGCAGAGTTTGGCCGAGCCAAATGGCTTGAAGGTGTGAATAAGGTGGGAGAGGTGGGGGCCTTTTATAAGTGGAGAGGAGGGGCACTTTTGGAAAGTAATGAAATGTTACATTATTTCAAAATGCTTTTCGGATTCTAAAGGTCCCACATCTATATAATTCGAGGCTAAGGTGATAAGGTTTCGAAATATCTTCATCCAATAGGCTTTGGACAAGTGTAAGCCTCGGATTTTGCATTATCTTCTCATTTTATTTAAATCGTCAAATAATGATGTCATCGCTGCATCATTATTATGTCATAAATACTTTAATTTATTTAATGTCTAAAAATTATAAAACAAATACTATGATGTAGGAAATATTTTTAGCTTTCCAATGACTATTTATAATCAAAATTTGGACTTGTATAACCCCAATTAAAAATTGTTTTAGTAGAACAATTTATGTTAGTGTCATTTTCACTTTAACATTAAATAAAAACTAATTTATGTCATTTCCCAACAAAAGTGGATCCATGGGGTCCCCAAGTTAGGCCATGGCTTGTCTTGGTCGGCCATGACTCAACCAATGAGGTTGGGACATGTGTCTAGGTCATTTAATATTATTAAAGTATTATCTATACCTTAAACTACACTAATTACCACTAATCGCGATTAAGAACTTAATAAGTTACTATTCACCAAAAATTATTATAATCTCATTGAACCACATTTTACTTCTTAATGACAACCATGTATGTCGGATTTTTGAAAATCAAATCACAGAAGTGGTAATATTTCATTTAAATGAAAAATCAGTTATTTAACTACCACTTAGTGGTTTCACTATTCATCAAAAATTGAAGTTTCTCAGAACAATGCCAAAATTTCATCCTAAGCTATAATTGATATTCCGAATTCAAAAATGATGTCTATTTTACAAAATTCCAAACATATAAGTTGCATTAATTAATTTTATAATTAATTCCCGATGTTACGACAAATAGCGTGTTTTCAAGAAACAATTTATATCAAAAGATTGGCAATTGTTTATGTCCAAATTCAATGTTAAATTAATTCTAATGACCACCATTGGATAAAATGGTAAAAATATATTCTAATTATACATTAAATCCACTCAATAGTATAACTTATCACTATAAATTATTTTGATTAAAAAAGTTGTTTTAAGTATTTTTCACTATTCATAAAAAATTAGAAGTTCTCAGAAAAATACCAAAAATTCAACATAGGCTAATTTCGATATTACGAATACAAAAATGAAGTCCATTTTGAAATATAAAATTTCTATAATTTTAAAAAGTGGTTATTACTATTCATAACGGCTAGTTTGATTTGTCGCGATGTTTTAGAACTCGAAGTTGCGTACAATGCAAGCTATTGTATTATTGAATGAGAAGCGTATCGTGGAAACTCGGGGTGTTACATTCTCCCCTCCTTCAATAAATTGCGTCCTCGCAATTTGAAATTTTTCTTGGAAAATAAAAGGTTGAAAAGGGAAAATACCTTTGTGGAAAACCCACATCGGAAAGAAGATTAATAAAATTTAGCCTTAATAAGAGGTAAATGGAAATAAGAAAGTCACCACCAAATTATAATCTCGATAAGGAGAACATTGGTGGCAATTAGAGACATATAATTGGAGGAAAAACGTAAATATTTGTAGGGAGTGATTGAGGTCATCAATAACAATCAACTGTCAAATTGAGGGCCTCAAAGCCTTCAATCTATATTGATTTAAAATATCATCAGTTCAACAAGACATAAGGTGTTAGGATCACACATTTTTTTGTTTTAATATCCCTTTACTAAAGTTTAAGAATTAATTTATTCATTGAATAAGAGATAGGTATATATATATTTATGCTTGACAATTAGAGTTTCAACCTTCAACTCATCTTTCACTCAAAAAGATAATAGAACTCAAAAATATCATACTTATCCTAATTGTATAAGGTTCAAAATGTTAAAACATACCATTTAGATTAGTAAAATTATTTTGTAATAACCAGGGACTTCCTGTAGGCTAGTGGTAGGAAATAAAGGCTTGTCGCACTTTGATTGTGGGTTCGATTCCTACAGCTTTGTCCGACGCGACGGTTTATGCCCCACCCTGCAGGTTGTCCTTTTCCTAAAACTATAGTATAATAATACTCCAAAAACAATCTTCATTAATTTTTTAACCTTAAACCATACTATCCAAAGATCAACTTAATCCACTCCAAAATAACTCTGTCCAGACTTTCTCTAAAATGTCTCTTAATTCCAAAATCAATTGTAGCATCAGATTCCCCATAAAAAGAAAAGTTTCTCTTATTGTCACATACTAAAAATATGATTACCTTAATCATATTAAAACCTTACTGAAATCAAAAAGTACTGCAGTACAATCCTTATATAGATCACATTATTCTAATAACCAGAATATAATCCATGAGTCCAAAAGCACCAATACATTAGTTATTCTGCTTCAACTGTAGTAATAGCATAAGATTGTCCTTGATCCCTTGGCCTTTTCTGAGGTAAGTTTCCTTGACGCTTAGGACATTCATTTGCATAATGACCCATTTCTCTACAATTGTAGCATTCAACTTTGACAGCCTCTTTCTTTCCCTTGCAATCACGTGCCTGGTGACCTTTTTCTCCACATTTATAACAGACTCCCATTCCTTTTAGGCAAGTACCAGGGTGATTCTTCCCACAATTATCACATAATGGAAAATCCTTCTTTCCCTTTTTCCCTTTATCTGTCTCTTGTTCCACCGTTCTCTTCTTCTCTTGCTTTACTTTGTTGTCATAAGACTTAGAGAATTCCTTTTCTGTCTTGATAGCACATGAGACTATATCTTCGTATGTTGAGAAAGATTGTGACACTAGAGCTCGACGGAGAAATGGTTTTAACCCATCAAAGAAACGATCAATCTTACTTCTTGGGTTACGTATATAATCGGCAGCATGCCTCGCTAACCTTGTAAAGTTAGCCTCATACTTTGCGACATTCTCATCCTCCTTCTGCCTCAAACTCAGAAATTGCCTTTCCATATCTGCTCGATGGTCACGAGGAAAGTATTTTTCTAAGAACAACTCTTTGAACTCCTGCCATTCCATGTTTGTTAATTCATCATCTTCCTTTGTGTTTTGAATTAGTGACCACCATTGATCGGCATCTCCAGTGAGGCGGTAAACTGCCATGACAACCTTCTCCCTTTCACTACTCCCCAAGGCATGGAATATTTTCTCTAAGGAATTTATCCATTGCTCAGCTACTGTAGGATTTGTACTCCCATTGAAGGTTGGCGGTTGTTGCCTCATGAAACGATCTAGCATTGATCCTCCACGTTGCGGATCAGGGTGCTCCATACGAGTAAGGTTGTTATTCATAACCTGCGTGAGTTGTCCCAGTATGGTAATAAGTTGATCAGCACCAGTTGTATCTTCAGGTCCACAATAATTATCTTGAGCAGGAGGGCAATCCCTACACGGAGTTCGTGCATTGATACAGTTTCCATTCCTTCTACTAGGCGCCATTTCTAAACAATGGCATAAACTAGATTAGTTTATGAATCAAAATACATAATTCCATACTTGTAATATACTTAACATAAATTGAACTATTTATGGATATAATCCATAATCATAAATAGGTTTTATTTGAGGAAGTATATACTCATAACCGTTCATAGTGGTTTGTAAAGAAAATGAGAATTATCCTAAGCGTATCCCCCGGGAGTGTCGTAACCAAGAGTGCAGCAAGGCCCATTGTCGTGCACCAGTTCCCGTTCGAGTCTAGCTCAAAGCGGTGTTTTCGGGTTTTACCCCTAGGTACATCTGTGCCAGAGCCGTCTCTACCTGCTCGTATCCAGACAGGGATGTATTGCTCGGAAAACTCATATCATCTCTATAATACCAAAATTCTAGGAAGTTCTTCTATACTAATCCTCGAAGCCTATCTTTGGGCTATGCGTTCTAATCAGAGTTTATCTACATCTAGCTTCCAAGGTTAGTACTAAACTGCCTCTGATACCAACTGTAACGCCCCGACCCCAGCTACCCAGAGCCGGTGCATTACTTCGTAACATTGGCATGATCACAAAGGATCAAGTCTCGAAAGACCGATTAGTTTAGTAGCCTTGGAAACACTAGATACATTCGTAAACGTTACATTACATCATAAAGTGAAAAACTACAATAACAAAGTCTCCATAGTCCACACTCATATCCTCTTCTGACTATCCCTGCAGGTCATTCATAAAATACTTCTTCACATCCTGGAAAATATTAAAACATTGAAAGGGGTGAGCTCAGATGCTCAGTAAGGATAACAATAATGCGGAAGCTTTCATAAATAAACATTAACATTTAAGGCAATGTATAACTAAAACAAAAGCCTTTTAAACATGAACTTCAACATAATATGGCAAAAGTAAAATGAGATAATGCCATTTACTTCTTCACATGGATATTCTACTGGTCGAATAATCACATGCAATATCAATAACCACTTTCATAATGATGGAATGCATAATGCCAGACTATCATAACCACATAGCCAAGGCCTCGTGCCAAGACTACAAATAAGATTTTGTCAAGGCCTTGTGCCAAGACACTAGTTTGTCTCATGAGACCTGCCGATTCATCGAGGAGCTATAGCGGGCTCCACCCGTCACTTATTAAGTCCAATGCATTCCTCATATGAATAGGTTCAAACATATCATAAACCATAACATAATCATATCACATAAACAATGCATAAAGGAAACATAACATTTCCACATTTCAATCACAAGATATCAATACAAAACATTGATATAATAAAAACGCTTTCAAAACCATTTTCAATACCAAAATAAAAGAATGTTAAAACATTGTATTTATTTTTCTTTTTTTAAAAAAAGGTATGGCTTGTAAAGGAAGCCGAAACTCAAATAATGTTCACGGCGGCGGAGAAGTCGTTGTCGCCGCATAAGTACGGAATGAAAAACATTCCCTTTTTGTCGTTTAGTAAAATGCTTCGTATAAAAAGATTCCTTTTGAATAAACTTAAAAGTCAAAGGGGTTTATACACCGTATAAAAGAAAGTTGTGTATAAAACCAAATATGCCTCAATGAAAGGAGATTGAGACGAAGTCCTTAAAAAGATCATTTTTAAAATAAAATAGATATATTATGTGTATTCACTATAGGTACACATAAAGAAAGTAAAAATACAAAATAAGACATAATAATATCATGACATAATTTGAAAGTAGGAGATTAACCCAAAGAATGGAAGTTGGGTTAAGAAGTTCCCTTACAAAGATCATTTATAAATAAAATAGATCTTTTATGTGTATTAACTATAAGTGCACATAAATAAAGTAAAAATACAAAATAGGACATAATAATATCATGACATAATTTGAAAGTAAAAGATTAACCCAAAGAATGGAAGTTGGGTTAAGAAATTCCCTTACCTTGTGTCCGACTTGACTCAACCGTTCTTTAACCTCCTGAATAATAAACTAGAGTTAATATCTACCTTATTAAGAACCATTTTCAATTTCATTATCCTTTTTATATCACTTATTACAATGTTATGAACATTATGTAATTATTTAAGTTAATAACGGTCGTTTTGTCGATCTTTGGTACATGAGTCAACAATAAACTTCTTATAATTATAAGTTGTTCATGTGGTGAAATATCCATTATATCCAGAATTATATTAATGATGTAGATATCATATATATCATATATATACAGTATATACATTCATTTATAATATTACGTAACATTTAGAGGTAAGAAATGAAATGCACCGTTCATGGAGACGGTAAGCCGTACGTACGCATGAACGCTACTTTCATTTCAATTTCATATTTAATGGAATGAAATCATAATGATATAAATGTATAATATAATTCCAGTATAATATAGTGTATAATACCATTTACTCCATCCTTTATACATCCCACACATGGCATTAACGATTCAAATCACTTTGAGGGGGCGGTAGTCCGCACTTCCTAAAATGAAATTATCGCGTTTTACCCATAATGGAAATCATAAAGTATGCCATAAATGAGAAATACAGAAGCATAAGTAAAACAAAAACATATTATATATCATATATAAAAATAGTGACATCTTAATGGCCACCTTTGGAGGTGTTATATGAGTGTTGAACAATCATCGTTTCGTGAGGCAGAAATTCGCCATCCACAGAAACCGTATGTTCTTTAACCATTAGATGTAGGTGTGTGTAAGTGTAGCTCGAATCATTCTTATAACAACATCCTAGTATATTGAGGATACTGGTGTTGTTACAAAAGAAATGAATAAAAAGAGTTTAGGGGGTTGGAGAAGAAAAATAAAACAAAACAACATTAGAAAAGACATTACCTCAAAATCGGGTAACTCTTTTTGATTTGAGCTAAAGGCTTCCTTGGGAAGAGTTCTGCCCAAAGTGAGGATTCTAGGAGTAAGAGAGGGATGTTGGGAGAGTATTTGGGCAGAGGTTGGCCGAGCCAAATGGCTTGAAGGTGTGAATAAGGTGGGAGAGGTGGGGGCCTTTTATAAGTGGAGAGGAGGGGCACTTTTGGAAAGTAATGAAATGTTACATTATTTCAAAATGCTTTTCGGATTCTAAAGGTCCCACATCTATATAATTCGAGTCTAAGGTGATAAGGTTTCGAAATATCTTCATCCAATAGGCTTTGGACAAGTGTAAGCCTCGGATTTTTCATTATCTTCTCATTTTATTTAAATCGTCAAATAATGATGTCATCGCTGCATCATTATTATGTCATAAATACTTTAATTTATTTAATGTCTAAAAATTATAAAACAAATACTATGATGTAGGAAATATTTTTAGCTTTCCAATGACTATTTATAATCAAAATTTGGACTTGTATAACCCCAATTAAAAATTGTTTTAGTAGAACAATTTATGTTAGTGTCATTTTCACTTTAACATTAAATAAAAACTAATTTATGTCATTTCCCAACAAAAGTGGATCCATGGGGTCCCCAAGTTAGGCCATGGCTTGTCTTGGTCGGCCATGACTCAACCAATGATGTTGGGACATGTGTCTAGGTCATTTAATATTATTAAAGTATTATCTATACATTAAACTACACTAATTACCACTAATCGCGATTAAGAACTTAATAAGTTACTATTCACCAAAAATTATTATAATCTCATTGAACCACATTTTACTTCTTAATGACAACCATGTATGTCGGATTTTTGAAAATCAAATCACAGAAGTGGTAATATTTCATTTAAACGAAAAATCAGTTATTTAACTACCACTTAGTGGTTTCACTATTCATCAAAAATTGAAGTTTCTCAGAACAATGCCAAAATTTCATCCTAAGCTATAATTGATATTCCGAATTCAAAAATGATGTCTATTTTACAAAATTCCAAACATATAAGTTGCATTAATTAATTTTATAATTAATTCCCGCTGTTACGACAAATAGCGTGTTTTCAATAAACAATTTATATCAAAAGATTGGCAATTGTTTATGTCCAAATTCAATGTTAAATTAATTCTAATGACCACCATTGGATAAAATGGTAAAAATATATTCTAATTATACATTAAATCCACTCAATAGTATAACT
Organism: Viscum album; assembly: GCA_963277665.1. NCBI lineage: Eukaryota > Viridiplantae > Streptophyta > Magnoliopsida > Santalales > Viscaceae > Viscum > Viscum album. Next base: position 1,316,439,970 of record OY728152.1, on the reverse strand, counting down.
TATCACTATAAATTATTTTGATTAAAAAAGTTGTTTTAAGTATTTTTCACTATTCATAAAAAATTAGAAGTTCTCAGAAAAATACCAAAAATTCAACATAGGCTAATTTCGATATTACGAATACAAAAATGAAGTCCATTTTGAAATATAAAATTTCTATAATTTTAAAAAGTGGTTATTACTATTCATAACGGCTAGTTTGATTTGTCGCGATGTTTTAGAACTCGAAGTTGCGTACAATGCAAGCTATTGTATTATTGAATGAGAAGCGTATCGTGGAAGCTCGGGGTGTTACAATATCTGTACTTAAATTTTAATGATTTAATTAATTATTTAATCACATTATGAAAAATATTTTTAATTTTGTATTTTTATAATTATAATTTTCAAATATACATTTTTATGACAATTTATTTAATTTTGGACCCTTAAATAGTTGATTTATACCTTCTTTGATTTTAATGTGACTGATTTTTTATTTTAATATTTAACCGATATTTGTTTATTTTTTTTATTTTTCATTATTAACAATTATTGAGTTTTCTAATTATTTTAATTTTAATTTTTATGTTTATACATCTTAGTTACAGCTTTTCCAGACTACAGGTAGCCAGGTTACAGGTACTGTCTACCGGTGACCTTGCTTGTAATGGTGACCTTTGTCACCGTTACTCTTACCTACCAGTAACACTCATTTAAGTATTACGATATGTTTTAATTAATTTCTACCGGTGAGCCTTTTAATATTATCAGTAGCGGTGAGTATTCAGTTTGGTTAATTTAATTCTTCTCGACTTTTTAATAAGTTAATTTCTAATTAAACTATTATTTAATCAACATAATAATAATTAATTAAGTTAATGTATTGTTTTAATAATTAATATTTTAAATTATTTACATTATAATAGGTTATCAATGTTAAATAATGTGTATAGTATTCATGCCAATCACCTAAGTATATATTATGGGTTTTAAAGTAAATACAATGGTTCTCCCTTAATTTTATTGGATCCATTAATTAGTTAATTAATTATTTATGTGTATTTAGACTTCAATTATATTATTTGTGAATGAAGATTGATTTTTTAATTCATTTTTAATTATTTTACCCTACGGGTGTGGTAGAAGAGCTCAAGCGGTGTCCCTAAACCACACTCTTTTCCCGCCAATATTCTTCTCTCACTGATTCATCCCCTTGAATTGGTAGCATTGCTACCGATCCATTATTCACTATATCAGTGACTTTGCTTGTATCAGTGACCCTGCTTTTACCTGTGACATTGTCACTAGTACATTTTCCAAACCTAAATTGTGTTGATTTAAATTTAGTTTTTAGTTAAATTTTATTTTCATCCATTAAAATAAATTAACTTTATTAATTCATTAGTACATTTCTCTTCTTAAAATAATTAAGGTATAGTTGTTAATATAACATAATGTTTATTTTTAGTGCTAATTAATTAATTAATTTTCTATACTGAACTTTTAAAATAAGTTTTGTTCAATGAAGTTTAAAATTTTTTCAATTAATTTATTTAATTCTGTTGTTTAAATTCATTCCTTAATTTTTGATAATTTAATCTTGCTAATAAATTAATTTGTTAATATTTTAGTTGGGCTTTAGTTTTGTTGAAATATTATTTGTTTTAAATAAGTTAGTGGTTTAACCATTTAATTATTAGTTTAATTATTTATTTATTTGTGTTTTAGTTCAATTAACGCCTGGTGGTGTTTTTTTTTGCAGCTACAGATAGATGACATCACCAGTAGATGCTTCCTATTCTCACCTATGCTTCAACTTTTCGACACAGTAATACACATCAGACCCTCTAACTCACTATTAGACTCCATTCCCTCCCTCTTCATGGGTATTTTTTTCTCACTGATTATAGCTACTGATACCCTATATCGGAATATCCCTCACCGATACTCCCTTGCATTATCACCATTTCCCACTTTTTTCCCAGCCTCAGTGGTTTATCCTCCTCACCATTTCTCTCTCAACCGGTGAAGAAGGACGAGCAGATCTAAGAACCATTTTTTGTTGTCGAGACGTAGCTTCCCCTGCCAAGATTAGAGGAGGGAGCTACGCTGCTACTTTCCAAATGTTTCTCCACCTGATGAGAAGCTCTGCACTGAGCAGGGGAGGTCACGTCAAGCTACTTCTGGAAGTGCGCTGCTGAGCTGGAATTTAGGCGGTCGCTGCACATACTATTGGAGTTGTGCTAAGGGAGGAGAGTCATCCGCCTCATGAGGAGAGATGTTGTGTTGTGTAGCTAAAGTCAAGCCACTACTGGAGAGGAGGGCTTCCCCGGTATGATGCTAAAGGAGGGTCAATTTTTTGTGCTCTGTTGCAGCGCATGTTTTTGTGGAGCTGGAGTCATCAATCGATGCTTGAGGAAAAACCCACCCTCGGCTTGGAGAAGAAACCATAAAACATCCCCCTATGCACCGAAATTGGGGGATGAGAAAGAAGAAAACAAATAATAATAATAATAATAATAATAATAGAAAATACATAAAATAATAATGAAAGTAAAGTAAAAATTAAAAGAAAAATATAATAAAAGTAATTAATTTAAAAAAATGTTAAAGTAAAGTTAGATTTATATTAATGTTAACTTACAAAGTCAAATTAATAAAAAATATTAATTTAAAAGAATTAAAATTTTAATAAATAGATAAATTATAAACTAAAATATTAAAATAAATTTATAATAAATGTTAATAATAAATTAATTACTATTAATAGTATAATTATTTAATTTATATTAATTATAAGTAAATTAAATAATATAATTATTAATTTAAATTTATTTAAAGATTAGGTTTTAATTCTAATTTCTAAATTAGAATTAACTTACTATCTTATTAATCTAATAATTTAATTTCTTATGCAATCTAAAATATTTTATTAATAATTTATTTATTTATGTTTTAATTTTTATTTACAAAGTTTAAAAAATTGATAACTTTGATAACTTTGTATTTATATTTATTAAAATAATTAAGTTAATAACTTTTTAATTAAATTATGTTTTACCATAGTAATATTTAGTGGAGAATTGTATAAATGATTAAAAAAAGTAAATAATTATCAAATAACTTTAGTGAACTATTAATGAGTAATATAACATTTATCATTAAAAAATAATAATAATACTAACATTTATTCATTAATTGCGTTCTAATTTATTTATCTTTCTTTTCTAACATGGCATGTTCATTCCAGAGGCAGAAACGCATCCAAGTGCTTTGAACTAACTCAGTGGGAGTTCATTATGAAGGTAAAATTAGCGTCAGGTGCTTGTCGTGAATAAATGAAAATTTTACAGTACATTTGTGTGAAATTTTTGAAGCCGGTGGAAGATGTGTGGTGACATGCATCAGTTGAAAGATGATATATAATGCATAACAAGCATCATATTTTAGGGGACTCTCATTCACACTCGCTCATTACTCATTCCATTATAACATCCACTGGAGAGCAGGGACGTTTATTGAGACTCCTATGAGACGAGCCGAATGAGAAAGAGCCCGAAGGCAGAGCGTCGCCTGGGGAGTGAAACATTCATATGTTCTTTATTTTTTTCCTCTATTTTTCGAATGTTTTTCACATCTTAAATCTTTATGATCAAAGGTAGAACTTTCTTAGATTGGGATTTTTAAAGCCTTCTGGTTATGATATTAAAATCATCATTTTCTTATCTTTTTACAAAATTAGAGTCAGTTTGAGTGAAAAATTATATTTTTTATATTTTGATCATTCACACATCAATGCGTACAAATTCAAACATAACTATCGATTGGAGACGTTGATCTTGAATGCATTCTATAATTCTTAACAACATAAACTTTGGAAAATTATGGCCATTTATTTTCCAAATGTTATCATTTAAAATAATTCTTGCAGATAAATTATGTATTGTTTTGGAAAACTCCAAGCCTTACTTGTCTTCCTGTTGAGTTTCCTGGTGAGGGAAATTATTCAATCTTTCTTGAAGTGTGATTCAATTGTAAGATATGGAGAGAAAATCCATTCAAACTAGTAGTTTAGAAGTCCTGGGTAATTTTTTGATCATTGTTCCTTGCCTAGCTGCTTAATAATAGTATACTAAATTTCATTAGTTTATCATAATTAGTTTTAGTTTTAGTTTCTTCGAAGAGAATATTTTTTCCTCATTCTATTTTCATTTCATCAATAAATAAATAAAAATATAAAAGTAAGAAGTTGTTTTCCCACAGTTGACAGTAGTGGGGATTTAAAATTTCAAAACCTTAGAAAACACTCGACTTCCTTCTCTGTGGATTTACCCAGCACCACTATGCTAGTGTAGGTTAATAAATTTAATTTTGATGGCCATGACGACCTTCGGCCTGTTCAATGACCAGACATGATGGAAAAATTTAAGTACGAATGATCATTGTCCACGAAGGTTGTAAATCCGAATCTCCTGGACAATGATTTCGTTTTTAAAATAAAATAGAGATATATAAAGGATAATGATATTGGATTTTCCATTAATATGATATAATTCAATTATACCTAGAGAACCTATATTGGGGAATATAGTTTACCAATTTAATTATATTCCATCAGAACCACTATGGGATAAAGGTTTTTGGACTTATTGAAATTCCAAGTCCTCCTAAATCATGGGGAGAGAGTCAGTACATGTATTTGGGTAGAAGATCGACATCCTACATGAAATATATACATGATTCAATGATAGATGAGGTTTTTATTTAGAATAATAGAGAGGGGTGATTTAATATTATTTTATTCATTATATTATTATTTTTATCCAGACAAGAAATAATGTTTATTATTGAGAATTATTAAAGTACATGGTATATTTTAGTTCGAAAAAATGATTCTTATAACATCTAAACAAAATACATGAGTATATTATTCATGTATATATTATTTATCATAAAATATCATATTTTACAATTCACCTAAAATTCATGTATTTTTTAAAAATTTAAAATAACATCGAAACTATTTTTCAAAATTTATAATTAATTAATGAACTATTTTTTATGAAAATAATTACTCAAATCAGTGAAATATTATATTTAATTAAAATATGCATTTGGTTAAAAAAATACTTATTTTAAATTTGTATTTTATTAATAACAATTCCAAAAATTCAAAAATGTTACATTAAATTATCCAAAAATTATAATACAACAACATATTTATTTAGAAATAAGTTTAATAAAAATTAATATTCTGTTAAATAATTTTACAAAAAAAAACTGTAATTACATTTTTCTAACTCAAAAAATAATAAAAGTTTATTAATAATTTTTAAAGTATTCATTTTATAATAACATGATATAATTATATCATAAATTAGTTTATAAGTTGTCTAATTTTTTTTTATAAACATGGGTGTAATAACTATTCATTTGGATGATTTACTCTTCATTATCGTCGTATTAATATTCCTAATATAAACATACAACTTCATCTATATAGGATCCTTATCATCTAGAAATTCCACATAATTAATTAATTCATCATTTATGATTTTTTTTATTTTGTATCTTTGTTATTTTGGGGGATATATAGTAAATTGAATAAATATATGAAGGGAACATCATTGATATATTTTTTGTTCATTATATCACATGACTTGTCTAGATCTTAGGACAACAATATGACATGTTTCCCAAATGATATCATATCCTCTAGACATGTCATACATATCGAGGGATTTCATATTGACATGTCAAGCAGGTTTTGATAGGCCCCCCATTACTTACCACAATATCTTATTATTTCATCCAGGATTAATATCCTTATCATGAAATGGTATCAGATAACTAAATTAAATTATTATACAACACTATTTTCTGTAATTCAGATATTGTGGTGTCATATAGGCTTACTCGCCATATCATTCAACAGGAAAAGTGTGTGTCAGATAGATCATGTGACACCATATATGTGTAAATACCTAGGTCATGTACAAACTATATGAATAGTCACTAAATTCCATTGATGTACTCCAGACAAGTCATCATTGATCATATAATGATCTCCAGGAATTCCATTCAAATTATAATTTTTATGTTAGAAAATTTTACTAAAGCATGAGATTGTAATTCTAAATCGCTTAAATACAATAATACATGAACAAATTTCCCTCAATATTTGAGAATGGAAATCACGGAATGTCAACTAGGTAATCAAGTATGCGAGGAAGATATCCAGTACCAGCAAAGTATGAGTCCCCAAAATTTATAATATTTTCCAACCCCAATAAGATGGAATCATCAGTATGGTAGACCCGATCAATCAAATAATACAAAATCACCCATATTATGGAAGAAAAATTATGTAATCAAAACGAAAATGATCAATGAAACCATTATGTCAAGCAATAAACATGATACATATAATTTATTTCTTGGGAATGATATTAAATAATATATATACATCGGTGAATGTATCCTCAATGTATCTGTCATTTCTCCCAACATGACCCAAAATGTCTAATTGGATGTTCATTCCCACTCATCTCACAATAGATTGAGAAAACATAATGAGTTTCCATGACAATAATTACATCAATTAATAGGATATATAGAAAACCTTCCTATTGAATCAGATCTATAGTAGTCATCATAAGGATTTCCCTATGAAATATTTCCTACACCTATTTGTAGAAAGAGTAATTACAATATATCCCTTTATTATCAAACTATAAATGGTTCATGTGAGATTTGGGATATGTGATGGTAAAATTAAGTGCATTGGGAATCTCTAGGAGATAGGGAAGACTCAATATGTAACACTAGATAGGAGGCATGATATTACAAATTCATCTACATTAGAACTAGTCTTAGGGGCCTTATTAAACAACATAGACAATGTATCCTTCAATATGGATTGTTTATAGGACACCTACCTGAGGTCCAGCACCATATACCCATTGCCTATGATCCCATAGGGGTATCATTACCATATGATGATAAACTGCAATGGTTTACACAACTACATGGAAATCTATTACTACTACAGATAAAATAAGTATAATGCCACATTATAAATCAATTTTATCCTTTACATATTAATTTTATCCTTACCAAAAATCAATGATTTTATGTTCTTGGTAATCAAAAATTGTCACATCCCATAATACCAATCATTGATACATTTCTGGAGAAACAAACATACAAATATATAAATTCAGAAATAACATTTCATTATAATTTTAAAATTTTTTAAACTATGATAAATTTTATGGGTAACCGATATCCTATCAAGATAGAAAACATATTACTAATTATATCATAAATATATATTGGAGTCTTTGAAGTGGAAAAAATTAAATTGAAATTGGTGTGATGTGTTTGATATCCAATCCTCTCGACCAATGCGGGATCCTAAGAGTGTAACAAAAAATTAACTTTTTTATTTACAAACACTTTTGGGGGAAATGTGAGAAACAACAAGTTACAAACATTACTAAAAAGATAAAATCATGATTGTTGAAAAACAAGAACAATATTACTTGATATGTCCCTCCTAAGTGACTGTATCATGATGACAAGCCTTAACCATTGCTTGATAGCTCGACATAGTTGTCCAGTGTAGGGTTGCATGAGCCCGAATTTAATAAATGTGTCATACCCTCTCGAACATTAAAATTTTAGTGGAATACTAAGATATGTATTCTTTTTATCATCCTCATTTAAATCCAATGATTTTAGTTTGTTGGTTAAAAACATAAATAAAATTCAATAGTTTATCAAGAACAAAAATGAATCCATATGAACAAAAACTAAAAAAGACCAATCAATCTGCCAATTCCTTGTTCACATTTGAATCCTCCCATTATCCTTTACATCTCCACATTTTTAACTCTCCAAAACTGAAACAATACCTCATCGAAATAGTCCCAAGGACCCAAAATAATAGAGGCACCAAACAAACAGACCAAATAAAATCATCTCCTACATATTTATGAACCCTCACTACCAAATCCTCACAATTGCTCCTCCTCCATGAAGCCATAATGATGAATTTTACCACTAACCACAAAACCTACTGAACAAAAAACATATTGGGTTTTCCTAAAAATCCCCAAGACCATAAAAACAAAAACAAAAACATTAATGAAATAATGAAGATAAAACAAATATGGAAATACCTATAGTAGAAAAAACATTCCAAAATCAAATAATGGAATAAAATAATCACCATGAATCTATCACTAGATTGACAACAACCCAAGAACCAATGGTTACGAGAAAAGGTCCTCACTACAATCCATATCCCATGTCTCATTTTCACCATTATATATTTCCTCAGATACTACAAAAGACCACCCAACAAACCCAAAGAAGATGATGTTGCATCCCTCAGTTACAGAAACTGGGTCTTGGCCACCGAACCTTCTTCCAACTTCTAGGAGAAGCTATTTATATTGGAAATGGTGTGAGGTGGTAATCAGGTATTTTTGTTTGAGAAAAAATAATTATTATTACAATGAACGTAATCATTCAATTTTCCATGTTTTCATCATGATTTTCGATACTACTCCTAAAAAAATAAAATTTATCTAACAAGTCTTCATCCATTGATCATTTTTGAGAACTACCTATAACTATAACCCATACGGATAGTAGAATGTACTCTCCCAGCTGACACGTTCAGACTATTTTAAAAATTGAAATTGTTTTGGAATACCATCATCATGGTATGATCCCGACAGTTCAGGCACCACTTGAATTTATCCATATACTAAAAACGATGAGTATGCATCAATGAATGAATTTATTAATAAATCAAGTGGCACTCTTCAACACCACCAATCAATTTTGGAGATTAAGCCTAGAGTGCCACATTAACATCATTCACTAATTAATGAAGGTTTTCAATGAGTAAAATAATGATCTCATCTTATTCACGGGATTCCAATGACCAATAGTTTCAATAGAAATCACTAGTGTCATCCTACTGACTAAAATCAGTAGGATTCTTAGGATACACACATACACAATGCAACATATTGTACCCACATAGGTGCTACATGGATGCCATATTATTGATGTATGTCACTATGTAATCATGACTAGTCAAACATACATACTCCCATTGATGATTTACACTACCATATTTTTTAAGTAACCAGTGAGTGGGATGATAAACCTACTCACTCAGAACAGGTCAGTGGTAATATTCATTAAACAGGAAGTGGGGAGGCCCATATCACTATCCACATGAAATATTTATATAACAATATTACATTAGAATAAGGAGTATATATGTTGGATGATTTTCCCAATTCAATTAAATATATATATTAGTACATAGAAGAGATAAAAAGGTGAAATAATGTATTTATTGTACACATTTATAAGGATTCATTAAATATTATCAATATTTTATGAAATCAAATTGAATATTCAGAAACTGGAATAGTTATAGGGACTTTCAAATATTCTTGTCCCAATAGTTTGGGTATCACACCACTATAATCAACATAAATGGGTGATTTATTTGGGGAAAGAATGCATTATTTATATCATGAATGAGTATAATTGAAATTTTCAAATAAAATATGCGGAGTTGGACTGAGATATTATTCTTATTATAGTCAATGATCGTATCTACTTTCATGAAATTGATTCAAAAATGATTAAGGAACATGCTGCAGAACGAACTCATATTACTATCAAATTTGACTAGAATCATACTGAAAGTGCGGCCGATTGTCGCCTATCGACCGTTCAAAGTTCTGGTGCTCTGCTATTGTGTATAGCAGCACTCGGGTCGAATCCTCGGTGATGGTACTTCGTAATAGTCGATTGTTTTTAGTTGATTGTATTTTGATTAGGGAGGTTTGTTTGCAGAGCTTAATTGAAATGATTTATGGATGATGTTTGATTTGCTAAATTGATAAAGATTGGGGTGAGTTCATCATTGGGGAGTTAAGCATGTGATATCCTTGAGCCTTACTTTGTATTGCATTAAATTAACACCCATGTCATAAGTTGACGTTGATTGGAATTCCTAAGTGTGAAGGCTTTAATCCAAGCCTTAACTTAACTTAGGGTTCTAATCTCAATCAAAACTTATTTATGGTAGTGTATTTATGGTTCTAATAATCCATGGAAACCACTTGTTAAACAAAACATATCATTAATCCATGACATATTAAGTTTAACATACACAATATTAATTTAAAGAATACTCATCGAGCAAAACTCTCAATCAATTAACATCCCCAAATTATAACTCACCCCAATGAGAGATTTACTCAGCCATTTGGATGTTTAATAATCTGGTAATATATGTTTATGGTGATGAATTATAAAGAGAAGAAAAAGAAAGGGACAAGATAAGAGTAGTGTGCCGAACACACACACGAAATAATTTAAGAATCAAAAATGGAATTTAGATTGAATGAGGAAGCTTAAGAAGGGAAGGGGATTGAACTGAATTTAAACTATTTTAAGAACATTAATATTAAAATACAGAAGGTGGGAGAGAATAAGAGATATTGAAGAAGTAACTTGCATTAAAACAGAATTACAAAGAAAGGGAATTACAAGATTACAAAAATGAAGAACACAAAAGTAAGTGAAAAGAAAGAGAGGAGGAAAGGTCTCTCAAGTGAAAACTTGAGTTTGGCAGGTCCTCCCAAGCCTTTGGCAAAGCTTTGGTCGTGCCAATATGATCTCCTCTCTCCTGAAATGCCAACCCCTCTCAAGGAGAGAAGGGGAGAGTATTTATAGCCCAAGGAGTGGACTGTTTGCATTCCCAATCTGTCCCTCCACTTGCTTCGCCAATTGAGCTATACAGACAGCCGAATTTTCAAATAAATCCTTCTTCAAAGTTGTATACAATAATGTTGGCCGACTACTCTCAAAATTTGGAGGCATTTGGACAATTGGAGCCAAAGTTATGGCCGGTTGATTAGACAAAGGTAAACTGTCCATTTCTATCCATTCTTTTTCGATGGCCAAAATGTGAATGGATTTTTGAACAGGAAGATGCCTTCAAATTTGAATTACTTCTTCAACAAAGTCGGCCGACTATATCTCCTCTTTCACACTGCAAAATCTCAGCTCGATTGGATGCTTACATCAGGAGATATGTCATGCATACTATACTGATTTTAATTCTCGGCCAGAATGGTGGGCTGGACTTCAATGGTTTATTTGGGCCCCTTGTACTTGTATTTGGGCCATGAAATTTTTATCCAAGATGCAATGTAGTGTCCCCCGAATTATGGTGGAGATTGAAGGTCTTTGGACTTCTCGATTGAACCCAGTAAATCAAACTTCAAGGATGGTCCAGTTTGTTCACAGATTCTTTGGTCTTGTTTGTGAGGACCATATGACCCTTCAAATGGAAGAATTGGATCATGGTTCCTTCTAATGAAATGTTGTATATTGAACTTAGAATCCTACAAAACAAGAACCACACAATTTGGATCAGTATAGTGATAGTTATAATTAAAACATTAAACTGACTCAATTTGACTACTTCTAAAAATGCTCAAATATTATACTTAATATTAAAACATTAATATTTCACAGAATTGATTGAGAGTTTTGCTCAGCCATTTGGATGTTTAATAATCTGGTAATATATGTTTATGGTGATGAATTATAAAGAGAAGAAAAAGAAAGGGACAAGATAAGAGTAGTGTGCCGAACACACACACGAAATAATTTAAGAATCAAAAATGGAATTTCGATTGAATGAGGAAGCTTAAGAAGGTAAGGGGATTGAACTGAATTTAAACTATTTTAAGAACATTAATATTAAAATACAGAAGGTGGAAGAGAATAAGAGATATTGAAGAAGTAACTTGCATTAAAACAGAATTACAAAGAAAGGGAATTACAAGATTACAAAAATGAAGAACACAAAAGTAAGTGAAAAGAAAGAGAGGAGGAAAGGTCTCTCAAGTGAAAACTTGAGTTTGGCAGGTCCTCCCAAGCCTTTGGCAAAGCTTTGGTCGTGCCAATATGATCTCCTCTCTCCTGAAATGCCAACCCCTCTCAAGGAGAGAAGGGGAGAGTATTTATAGCCCAAGGAGTGGACTGTTTGCATTCCCAATCTGTCCCTCCATTTGCTTCGCCAATTGAGCTATACAGAAAGCCGAATCTTCAAATAAATCCTTCTTCAAAGTTGTAGACAATAATGTTGGCCGACTACTCTCAAAATTTGGAGGCATTTGGACAATTGGAGCCAAAGTTATGGCCGGTTGATTAAACAAAGGTAAACTGTCCATTTCTATCCATTCTTTTTCGATGGCCAAAATGTGAATGGATTTTTGAACAGGAAGATGCCTTCAAATTTGAATGACTTCTTCAACAAAGTCGGCCGACTATATCTCCTCTTTCACACTGAAAAATCTCAGCTCGATTGGATGCTTACATCAGGAGATATGTCATGCATACTATACTGATTTTAATTCTCGGCCAGAATGGTGGGCTGGACTTCAAAGGTTTATTTGGGCCCCTTGTACTTGTATTTGGGCCATGAAATTTTTATCCAAGATGCAATGTAGTGTCCCCCGAATTATGGTGGAGATTTAAGGTCTTTGGACTTCTCGATTGAACCCAGTAAATCAAACTTCAAGGATGGTCCAGTTTGTTCACAGATTCTTTGGTCTTGTTTGTGAGGACCATATGACCCTTCAAATGGAAGAATTGGATCATGGTTCCTTCTAATGAAATGTTTTATATTGAACGTAGAATCCTACAAAACAAGAACCACACAATTTGGATCAGTATAGTGATAGTTATAATTAAAACATTAAACTGACTCAATTTGACTACATCTAAAAATGCTCAAATATTATACTTAATATTAAAACATTAATATTTCACAGAAATTATGCACATTTCATATAAAATAAGTAAAGGGGGAATATAATAAGTTGTGAAAATATTAATAACATCAACTCCCCCACACTTAGATTTGTGCGTGTCCTCATGTGCAACAAATATAAAAACATGACAAAATCATTTTCACTCACCAACAAATATTAAAATTTTCTTTTCTCCAATCAGGGGAGGTTTAGACTATTTCACTCATCCATATTGAATTACATCAAAAATTTGGTTCACAATAATGAATCATAAACAATTCATTTTTTCATGTTCAAGGTTTGAATTGGAAAATGTAGGCACTCCAAACTTACTCCTCTCAAGATGATAAAAATGTATTTTAGGAGGTTCACTCATTCACCAACAAAAAGTGAAAATCAAGAGTTTGTAAGAGCTCTCAGCTTCCATTCCCAAATCTAATGTGTACAATAATCAAGAGGTCTTTTAAGGGGTTTTTCAGTGGCTATGGGACGGTAGGTATATAATGTCCAAAGGAAAAGAGGGGTTAAAAACACCAACATGGAAAAATCAATGCACATTTTTTTTGAAATTTGATTTGAAAGGAAACAGAAACACATATTTACAAGGGAATGAATGTGTGATGAATGAAAAGTGAGGGAGATAGAAAATGGAATAGGTTGAGATGATGGAATATGTACAACATGGAAGACTTCCAATAATGACACAATACAAGATGAGTCAAGTGTTCTTTTTTTTCTTTCTTTTTTTTTGCTCTTTTTTTTTCTTTCGAAAGTTGTGCTTGAAACAAGTCTCACAGTCATCTCCCAAACCATGCTTGATCTCCTCATGGAACTAATTTTAGTAGTTATAACATGATCAAAGGTTGATGATGAATGATTTTTGACCCACCCAAGACACAACCCATTTCTTTTTTTTTATTTTTTTTAATATAATTTTTTTTCATTTTTTTTGAACACTTTTCAATGACTTTTGTACAAATGACAATTACACATATACAACCCAAAGCTCACAGAATTACAACCTCTCCCCCACACTTGAATGGAAGCTTGCCCTCAAGCATATGATGACACATTGGAAATCAATGAAAGTACGCCCAAAAATGAAGTCCATTCCCCCCACACTTAAATTTCAATAAATTGTACAATGAAAATCCATGAAGATGTTGGGTGGGACAAGGTATTAGGCTTGTAATGTGGCTATCAAAAGAAAGGGTTTCATAGGCTCAAAGGGGCTTTCAAAAGTAGGATCAATGTAAGGGTAACGGGAGGCTATTTGGCTATTCTGATTCTCATGTGGCTTAGAAAATGCCTCTATCATATTAATGCACACAAAAGATGGAAATTCAGCTCGAAGGTCCACAAACGCAAGACTCACAATCAGTGGTGAAGACACACAATGAAAAAGATGGCCATAGATGACCTTGGCATGAAGGCTAATGTTATTCCTCACGGTAGGGGAGAATCATTTTCCACCAAAAATTGTTCATTCAAAATGTTTGTTATTGACACAAAATTGTTTACCCAAGTTTGAGATAAAAATTCAATATATTTGAGTTTAAAACAAGCCTTTTGACTCCCCAAAATGGTTGGACAAAATTTCAAAACTAGATGGTGAGTAAGCATGACTCTTTTTTTGTAATTTTTTTAAGTAATTGTGTTTTTTGTTTTTTTTTAGTTTTTAAGGTTTTTTTTTTAAAATACACACCCACACAAGAAAGATAAAAAGAAAGGGTTTGATGAATAAAGTGGTAACAAAATGAAAGAGAGAGGAAGAAGAAGAAAGAGGTAGAGAGAGGAAGAGATAGAGAGAGAGTTAAAGGGAAAGAGGTGCCCCCTGGTTTGGATTTGGTGGGTCGCCATTTCCATCTAGTGGTGGGTCAATGGAAGTCGATGTGGAACCTGAAGTGAATGGCCTCTCATGGTGATGCTTTAACCGGTGTCCATTTACCGTGAATGTTCTCTTTGAAGAAGGGTCTTCGACTTGCACTGCACCAAATGGGTAAACATTAGTAATAATAAAAGGTCCATCCCAACGAGAATTGAGCTTACCTGGGTGAAGTCGAAATCGAGAATTGAAGAGCATTACCTTTTCACCTTCATGAAATACCTTTCGAAGAATGTGCTTGTCATGGAGTGACTTTGCCTTTTCTTTGTAGAGAATGGAGCTCTCATACGAATCGAGTCGAAACTCCTCCAATTCAGTCAACTGCAACAATATTTCTTCACCAGATTTTTCACAATCAAAATTACATGTTTTGACAGCCCAAAATGACTTATGTTGGATTTCAACTGGTAAATGACAGGCTTTACCAAAGACTAGCCTAAATGGAGACATCCCAATGGGTGTCTTATAGGCTGTTTGATAGGCCCAAAGTGCTTCACCAAGTCTATCGGGCCAATCTTTTCTTGTGGGCTTAACAATTCTTTCAAGCACTCTTTTCACTTCTCTGTTAGAAAGTTCAGCCATTCCATTTGTTTGAGGGTGATATGTAGTGGATGTTTTATGTACAACCCCATTCTTTTTCAAAAGTGACTCCATGGTTCTATTACAGAAATGAGTTCCTAAGTCACTTATCAAAGCACGTGGTGTTCTGAATCGATGGAAGATATGGGTTTTGAGGAACTCACTCACAGTTTGAGCATCATCTTTCCTAGTGGGTTTGGCCTCAACCCACCTAGAAACATAGTCAACAGCAAGGAGAATGTAGGATAATCCGTTGGAAGGGGGAAAAGGTCCCATGAAATCGATGCCCCAAACATCGAAAAGCTCACAGAAGATTAATGGCTTTTGAGGCATTTCGTTTCTTTTGGAAATTGTGCCAAACTTTTGGCAAGTGGGACATGATTGACAAAACTCGTGTGAGTCCTTGAAGAGTGAAGGCCAAAAGAATCCAGAATCTAGGACCTTTCGAGAAGTCCTTTGTGGTCCAAAGTGGCCACCTCCAGGCATTGAGTGGCAGAATTCCAAGATGGAGGATTGTTCAGTTTCATCAACACATCTCCTAATTACCATGTCAGCCCCAGTTTTCCAAAGTTTATTATCTTCCCAAAAATAATGCTTTGAATCACTTTTCATCTTTTCTTTTTGTTCTTTTGAAAAATATTCAGGGAAAACACCAGAAACCAAGTAATTGACAATTGGGGCATACCATGGTAACTTTGGAGTGAGAGATGAGAGGTGTTCAGTTGGAAATTCAGGATCAATTATTTCAGAATGAGAAGAATTAGAAATTCTACTCAGGTGATCAGCCACAGGGTTTTCTTTTCCAGGTTTATCTTTTATCACAAGGTCAAACTCTTGGAGCATTAAAATCCATCTTAATAGCCTTGGTTTGGAATCACTTTTCTTAAGTAAGAACTTTAATGCTGAGTGGTCCGTGAAGATGATGATTTTGGCACCTAAGAGATAGGGCCGGAATTTATCCAAGGCAAAAACCACAGCTAAAAGTTCTTTTTCAGTCACAGTGTAGTGTGATTGAGTTTCATCCAATGTTTTTGAGGCATAAAAGATGACATGAGGAATGTTTTCTCTTCTTTGACCAAGAACAGCCCCAATGGCCCTATCAGAAGCATCACACATCAATTCAAATGGTAAGGACCAATCTGGGGGTTGGATTATTGGAGCAGATGTGAGAGCAGATTTGAGTTCAATGAAGGCTCTCTTGCAAGCCTCGTCAAAATTGAAAGTGACATCATTTTGAAGTAAACGAGTGAGTGGGAGGGAAATCTTGCTGAAGTTCTGAATGAATCGCCGATAGAAACCGGCATGACCAAGGAAGGACCGAATGTCTCGAACTGATTTGGGTTCTGGAAGTGATTGGATCACCTCAATTTTGGCTGGATCAACTTGGATACCCTCTTGAGAAATTATGTGCCCTAGAACAATCCCATTTGAAACCATGAAGTGACATTTTTCAAAATTCAGCACAAGGTTGCACTTGACACACTTTTGAAGGACCAAAGAGAGTGAATGTAAGCAAGATTCAAATGACTCGCCATAAATGGTAAAGTCATCCATGAATACCTCCATGCAATTCTCAATGAATTCAGAAAAGATACTCATCATACACCGCTGGAATGTTGCAGGAGCATTACAAAGGCCAAAAGGCATTCGCCTATAGGCATAGGTTCCAAAGGGGCAAGTGAATGTGGTCTTTTCTTGGTCTTGAGGTGCGATTGGAATTTGGAAGTAGCCGGTGTAACCATCAAGAAAGCAATAGTGTGACTTTCCGGCCAATCTCTCAAGCATTTGGTCAAGGAAAGGAAGTGGGTAGTGATCTTTTCGTGTTTCAGCATTCAATTTGCGATAATCGATGCACACACGCCATTTGTTTTTCACCCGAGTTGTGACCACTTCTCCATGTTCATTTGTGACAACTGTTATCCCGCCCTTCTTAGGAACGACTTGAATTGGACTAACCCATTCACTATCAGAAATTGGGTAGATAATACCAGCTTGAAGAAGCTTGGTAATCTCTTCCCTAACTACCTCAAGTATGAGTGGATTGAGTCTTCTTTGAGGTTGCCTAATTGGTTTGGATGA
Organism: Viscum album; assembly: GCA_963277665.1. Classification (NCBI taxonomy): domain Eukaryota; kingdom Viridiplantae; phylum Streptophyta; class Magnoliopsida; order Santalales; family Viscaceae; genus Viscum; species Viscum album. Next base: position 1,316,422,582 of record OY728152.1, on the reverse strand, counting down.
TTCCTCTAGATGGATGTGATGCATGCAAAGGGCAGGGTTGATTCCTGGAATATCATCTAGGGTCCAACCTAAGGCATTTCTGTTTTCCTCTAACACTTGAACAAGTTGGGACTCCTCAGTTTCAGAAAGTGCAGCAGAGATAATGACAGGGTGGGAGGGATCATGGAAAAGGAATGCATACTTGAGGTGTGAAGGAAGTGGTTTTAGATCAGTTTCAGCCTTGATTGGAGAGCTAGACAAGTTAGGAGTAGGAGAAGGGATTCTAGATAGGTTTGGATCATTTTCCTCAACACTGTCCAAGGTGGAGCAGTAGAGATCAGAGTTGATGTGGGATTCAAGAGAGTTTTCAAGTTCCTCTAGATTGATGGAGTCTATGAATGAGAGGTCCACATCAACTTCACCATTTATGACTTTGTTAATCATGGTGCATATTTCACAAGATCCTTTATCATTAGAACATGAAGAACATGGTGGATTGGGGTTCGATTGAATCTTAGAAGTGTCCTCAAAAGCATGGATTGAGAATGCAGAGTGATCCTCAGATGGATATCGCATGGCTTGGAAAATGTTGAACTTGACCAGTTGGTCACCGAATTCCATGGATAAGATGCCTGAGTGGACATCAATCTTGGTTCTCGCAGTCATGAGGAATGGTCTTCCTAGAATTAGGGGAGATCGAGAAGAGGTCGTCTCACCTTCCATGTCAAGGACATAGAAATCAGCTGGGAAGATAAGATCATTGACCCGAACAAGAACATCCTCAATTATCCCCTCAGGACTGGCAGTGCTTCGATTGGCTAATTGAATGACAATACCCGTTGGCTGCAAGGGACCTAGACCAAGGTTGGAGAAAATGGACTTGGGCATGACATTTATTGAGGCTCCAAGGTCTATGAGTGCATCATCAAAGTTGGAACTCCCTATTTGACATGGAACCGTGAAGGTCCCTGGATCTTTGCACTTTATGGGAATAGACTGCTGGGTGGAAACATTTTCAAAGGTCCTAAGTTGCCTCTTATGGGTGCACAATTCCTTAAGAAACTTGGCATACTTAGGGATTTGTTTGATGGAATCTAAGAGGGGGATGTTCACTTCAACACGTCTAAACATGTCAAGCATTTCAGGATCAGGTTCAAAGGACTTCTTAGGCTTGGAGATGGCTTGAGGAAAAGGAATTGGGTTCCTTAGAGGAATGGAAGGAGCTGAAGGAGTGGATTCAAGTTCCTTTTCCATCTTTTTGTTCTTTTCATTTTCTAGATCAACATTGAAAGGGGAGGTAGAGGAATCAGCATGGGGCATAGCAATTTGCTTTCCCGATCTAAGTGCAATTGCACTTACATTACCCTTAGGGTTGGGTAATGGTTGAGCTGGGAGTTGGGATGAATTGGATGGTTGTTGCTGGCTAAGGTGGGATGCAAGTTGACCTATTTGGGTTTCAATGTTCTTTAGGCTAGAACGGGTGAAGGAAGCAAGATCCTCTACAGCACTTTCCCAAGGTTGTTTAGAAGAAGAGGCATGTCCCAAATTGGGTTGGCCTTGATTTTGGTTCTTGGGAAAGCGATTGTATTGGGTGGGGAATTGGGAAGGCTCGTTAGGATAGTGGAATCCAGGAGGAGGATTGTTCCTTTGGGGTTGAGGAACAAAAGGATAAGGTTGTTGGAAGTTACCAACACCTTGACTGTATTGAAACTGGTTTGGGTTTTGAGGAGGGAACTGCGGAGGATGAGAAATGGGATTACCATACCTCAGAGGTGGGTTAAAGGTAGAAGAGAAGGGCTCAGAGTGGGGTTGGTTGAAGTTTCTAATAAACTGACCTGATTGTTGAGGGTTGAAGTTTCGCTGAGCATATGCCGCATTGAGCTCCATTGGACTAGATGAATCAGATGGATCATCTTGAAGTTGTGGACATGTGTCAGTCGGATGAGATGGAGAGTTGCAGATTCCACAATTCTTGATAGGTCCAGGGAATAGTGACTGTGGAGAAGATGAGGTTGGGGCTTTGGTAGCCACCGCTAGTTGACGCACAAGACCTGTAAGTTCACTCATCCACTCAGTCATCTTGTTGGGCTCTATGGATTGATTATCTTGGGCTTGTTTCACTTGAGCATGTGCTCGAGTATGGAATTGCTGCGTGTTTGCAGCCATGTTACTTATGAGATCTCTTGCAGCTGCAGGAGTTTTGTCAACAAGAGCACCGCCACTTGCGGCATCAATGAGAGTTCGCTCCATAGCCAATAACCCCTCATAGAAGTATTGGATCAGGAGTTGGTCAGGGATTTGATGGTGTGGACAAGTTGCCACAAGCTTTTTGAACCTCTCCCAATACTCATGGAGTGATTCATTAGGGAATTGACGGATGCCGCTTATTTCCTTTCGGATAGAAGCTGTTCGGGAAGCGGGATAGAACTTCTCAAGGAAAAGTCTCTTCATGTCAACCCATGAGTTTATGGAACCAGGTGGGAGGTAGTAGAGCCAAGACTTGGCAGAATCCGCTAGGGAAAAGGGGAAAGCTCTAAGCTTTATTTGTTCTTCAGAAACCCCTTGAGGCTTCATGGTAGAGCATACTACTTGGAACTCTTTAAGGTGAAGATGTGGATCCTCACCGGCTAGCCCGTGAAAATGAGGGAGAAGATGAATCAAACCCGATTTGAGTTCGAAGTCAGCTTCAATGTTTGGATATTGAATACCAAGAGGTTGGTAATTCATATCAGGGGCAGCAAGGTCTTTCAATGTTTGTTCCCTAGGATTGGCCATATCTAATTCAATTGGTAGGGCAATGATTGGTTCTTGAATTATTTGAGTATCTCTTATGTTCCTCCTAAGTTGGCGAAGTGTTCGCTCAATTTCAGGGTCAAACAAATCCGAGGGATTGTTTGGAAGGCTACGGGGCATTCAGAGAGATTTTGGAAGAAAGAGGAAGACGAGTTTTTCTTTGTATTTTTTCAGTTTATGATTTTTATGAGAAGACGGGTTTTTCTTTGTGTTTTTTTTTCAATTTTTTTTTAAAAATTTGTTTTTTTTGTGTTTTCTTGACAATAACCAGAAACTAATGACTACTTAAAGCACCATCCCCGGCAACGGCGCCATTTGAAAGTGCGGCCGATTGTCGCCTATCGACCGTTCAAAGTTTTGGTGCTCTGCTAATGTGTATAGCAGCACTCGGGTCAAATCCTCGGTGATGGTACTTCGTAATAGTCGATTGTTTTTAGTTGATTGTATTTTGATTAGGGAGGTTTGTTTGCAGAGCTTAATTGAAATGATTTATGGATGATGTTTGATTTGCCAAATTGATAAAGATTGGGGTGAGTTCATCATTGGGGAGTTAAGCATGTGATATCCTTGAGCCTTACTTTGTATTGCATTAAATTAACACCCATGTCATAAGTTGACGTTGATTGGAATTCCTAAGTGTGAAGGCTTTAATCCAAGCCTTAACTTAACTTAGGGTTCTAATCTCAATCAAAACTTATTTATGGTAGTGTATTTATGGTTCCAATAATCCATGGAAACCACTTGTTAAACAAAACATATCATTAATCCATGACATATTAAGTTTAACATACACAATATTAATTTAAAGAATACTCATCGAGCAAAACTCTCAATCAATTAACATCCCCAAATTATAACTCACCCCAATGAGAGATTTACTCAGCCATTTGGATGTTTAATAATCTGGTAATATATGTTTATGGTGATGAATTATAAAGAGAAGAAAAAGAAAGGGACAAGATAAGAGTAGTGTGCCGAACACACACACGAAATAATTTAAGAATCAAAAATGGAATTTCGATTGAATGAGGAAGCTTAAGAAGGGAAGGGGATTGAACTGAATTTAAACTATTTTAAGAACATTAATATTAAAATACAGAAGGTGGAAGAGAATAAGAGATATTGAAGAAGTAACTTGCATTAAAACAGAATTACAAAGAAAGGGAATTACAAGATTACAAAAATGAAGAACACAAAAGTAAGTGAAAAGAAAGAGAGGAGGAAAGGTCTCTCAAGTGAAAACTTGAGTTTGGCAGGTCCTCCCAAGCCTTTGGCAAAGCTTTGGTCGTGCCAATATGATCTCCTCTCTCCTGAAATGCCAACCCCTCTCAAGGAGAGAAGGGGAGAGTATTTATAGCCCAAGGAGTGGACTGTTTGCATTCCCAATCTGTCCCTCCACTTGCTTCGCCAATTGAGCTATACAGACAGCCGAATCTTCAAATAAATCCTTCTTCAAAGTTGTAGACAATAATGTTGGCCGACTACTCTAAAAATTTAGAGGCATGTGGACAATTGGAGCCAAAGTTATGGCCGGTTGATTAAACAAATGTAAACTGTCCATTTCTATCCATTCTTTTTCGATGGCCAAAATGTGAATGGATTTTTGAACAGGAAGATGCCTTCAAATTTGAATGACTTCTTCAACAAAGTCGGCCGACTATATCTCCTCTTTCACACTGCAAAATCTCAGCTCGATTGGATGCTTACATCAGGAGATATGTCATGCATACTATACTGATTTTAATTCTCGGCCAGAATGGTGGGCTGGACTTCAAAGGTTTATTTGGGCCCCTTGTACTTGTATTTGGGCCATGAAATTTTTATCCAAGATGCAATGTAGTGTCCCCCGAATTATGGTGGAGATTGAAGGTCTTTGGACTTCTCGATTGAACCCAGTAAATCAAACTTCAAGGATGGTCCAGTTTGTTCACAGATTCTTTGGTCTTGTTTGTGAGGACCATATGACCCTTCAAATGGAAGAATTGGATCATGGTTCCTTCTAATGAAATGTTGTATATTTAACCTAGAATCCTAAAAAACAAGAACCACACAATTTGGATCAGTATAGTGATAGTTATAATTAAAACATTAAACTGACTCAATTTGACTACTTCTAAAAATGCTCAAATATTATACTTAATATTAAAACATTAATATTTCAAAGAAATTATGCACATTTCATATAAAATAAGTAAAGGGGGAATATAATAAGTTGTGAAAATATTAATAACATCACATACTCAAAAATCCCATGTTTGAGAAAATTTCTCCATTTTCGTCAGGAATAACCATGTGAGGGTGGAACATTCCTTAGAGATTTCTCATATTCCTTTCAACAAATCTACAATTACTTTTCCACAGGATCGATAAAGAAATTTTCATACTTGTACTACCATAGATGAATTAATGCATCAAACTATTTTGAATGTTATGTAGGAGGATGCTATAATTCCTTATGCAATTATTGTTTCTCATCAACATATTATGAAGATGAATAAATATTTTGTAAGGGCTCATATTCATGCTCCAACAGGGGATCATGAAGTGATAGTGTGTAATGCCTCATGACATGGTTATATTCAGGTCGATAAATACCAGTGGAATTTCCAAAATGATCCAGATCACGATTATATAAACATTTTTTTGAGTCTAAATAAGTGAGAGTTCTACATGTCTCTGACCATTTTTAGATTATATACAATTATGATGTTGAATCACAAAATAATATTTTTGTATCTCGTCGATGGGATCATATTTTTTTATCCCTTGTTGGTTATAAAAAATTATGGGAATACATTATAGGGTAGGCTCATATGACTACATAAAATCAAATATAAGGATATAATAATCTATCCCTAGTGAAAAATAAAGCTCACTTTCATATCTTTTCAATTCTAGTGTTTTATCTTATTTTTGAAACATTTTATCACCCCTAATGAGTCCATCGATTCTTTAATCGATGTAGAATTTAATCATTACTATAATATTCTACTATACTTTAGTTTGTAAATATATTTTAGTGAATCTAATAAAATATTTATAGTGTTCACTACTACATAATAAAATAATACACTGTTTTTTAAAAACATACAATAGGTATAGGCCTCCCTTATAACCAAAGTTTAAAATAAAAACATCGGTATATGGATTTTTTGAAAGCCCATAAACATGGTTTTCGTATAACATCGATATTGGTTAGAAATTCCCTCTTTTACCAATGGATATTTCCAAATTTTTGGTATATGGTTTTTTTCAAGACTAATACTAATAATTTTTTAAATAACCATGGCTATAGGGTTTTTTTAGAAAATATTCCCAGGATTCTCCAAATTTGGATTAATGTTTTGGTGTCAGAACTATATACATGTGATATGGATATCAGAAATCATGTGAGTCAATTTTTTAAATCCTATATCCATGGTTTTATAACCATGGGAATGGGGTTATAAACATTGTTACATAAAAGTGTTCCCATTATTCATAAAAATAGTTTTAAATTTTCTTAAACTTGGTATATAGATTAGAGGTATACCAATGTCTTATACTCACATGGTTCTATGAACCTTGTTTATAGCATATATTCCCAGATTTTTGGTTAATACAAAGAGTTCGAAACCATGGGTATGTGGAAATTATTGAGAATTGTGTAACCCACCAATTGATAACCCCCACAGATTAAGAAATCTTCCATTTGTTGTATTAAATACATATATTTCCTCCAATAGAGTAATTCTAAAACAATCAAGTTCATAATTTTATAACTCTCCCATAGCTTCTAGGAACACTCCACTTTTCTATGTATGAGTCAGTAAGAAGCGCATTCTTTTCCTAAGAAGATATTGGCATGTATGACTGATGTAAATGATGCATAAATTTTAATAAAGATATTTAGCATAAAAAAGCCTCTACACCACATTATATCCAATTTTCAATTCTCAATATAAAATAAACAATTATCTGAAAGGATGAACATGACTTATCGATGGAATTATATGTGGGAAAAAATCTTTAAATGAAGGATGGAAATTTACCTTATCTTGGATATGATAATGACCACCCTATAATCAATTAAAATTATTTTTAGCTATATATGGCCACATTTTTAATATCCCATAACCTAGGAATGGAGGTTCATGTCAACATCATGTAATTTTTTCCTCTTTGCATCCTAAAAACTCTCTTTTCAATGATTTCCAAAGCATATACCAATTCATGTATACAAGGATGGAAAATATATGAATTAATTTAATTAAAAATTTCCCCATATTAGATGAACCACAATGATATAATATCCTATAATTTAGTGGCATCTGGATAAATTAGGGGAAACTATATAATAAATACCAGTTGGTCCCTACAATGGATTGACCACAACTAAATAGTTCTAATACCTCACTTTTTAGGGATGGAGTAGGTCAAATATCTATTAATTGGGCCCCTAAAAATAATAGCAACTCATTTCATACATAATGTAATTTTTTATAGCAACTCAAAAATTTCTATATGAATATGATTGTCATTATGGGAACCTATTTAACCAAAATCTTATATGATAATAGTTATGCCTCATCAAATAGGTTGTAGTAGAATATTATATGATATCACACCATGATCAATCTTATCCCACCAAACTGAGAAGACATCTACCACAAGATCCACACATCATATTAGTAATTACTATGTGGATTAATGAAAATATCAACAGAAGCCTCAAAAAATCACACACCACCGCACTGGAGGAATTTCAATCTAAATCTCCATCATTAGGTTATTTATCCCTCAAGAGGGTCCTGGGATAATAAAAAATTATTCGAGATCTACAACATCATGCTACGATAAAGGATTTTATATCTCAATTTTCATCTAATGAGTCATCAAATTCATTAATAGAGTAATTAGATACTTAAGAAAAACAAAATATATTCTAATGGATTCCCTTCATATACCCCAACCCAAAGGGATGGAAGCCTTATATTCATTTTCATCACCATATTGGGAATCATTCAAATAATTGTTGAGAAGAAAATATCAACATTATACATCCCAGAAGTGTCACCACCCGCCTTTACCAATATAAGGTATGGGGAAATAGATTTACAGATCCTTCTTTTATCATGTTGAAGGAGATATAATGACCCCAGAAACCCACCTTCAATAGATCTTAGAGTAGATACTAGAATATAGGGTTTTGAAATACATGTAAAATTGAAGGCAATACCCTTTTTATTTAGTTGGATTAGATGATATGATAGTAAATCCCAAAAAAACACCAAAACTAGATGTAAAATAAAATCCAAAATAATCCATTCACATATAAATGTTATAATAATAATCTCTATAATATAATAATATAAAACAACAAAGAAAATACCAAAATAAATGAAAATTAGCTATGTCAACAGTCCCAACATCCAAACTAGCATGGTCTATCAGGGTACTTGTAGTCCTCCTGGAAACATGAAAGTTGTTTTAAATACATTAGGTGAGTATAAATGTATACTCTATAGGGAAAACCAAATGCTTAGGTGCACAAGTTGGGATGTATTATAATGGACCGTGAGAAAAGGAGACAAACTATGAAACTAGTAAGGAAACCATTCACCCAAACCATACTAAGGAACACTACCAAATTAACAAAAGTAAAGTAAAATAATAGTAATTTCACATCTATATTTGGCTACCCCACACCCATTTCCCACTGGTTATTGACGACATCCAACATGTCAGTCATCCCCTGCCGTTATCCCACTTCTATACCTCTCTCTCAAACCCCTAGGATATCACCACAATTGATCCCACTAGATAACACCTAGACCACAACAACAACATGTAACCTCTCCCGCAGAACAATGTTCTCGAATAACTACTGCCACACCAGAAGACACATGGGCCTCATCCTGAAGTCACATGGGAAAAAACATTCCAACACCCACTAGATGTAACCACCAAAATATTCCCTACCCGGCAAACCTTTGGCTACTCGGGGAATGGAGTAGAAAAGGAGCTAATAACCTTCCACTCTTATGAGTGTTGTGAGAAAAACCACTCCCATGAAATGGGGGTGTTCGGCACAAGGTTTTCAACATGTGTGGGGCGCAAATAAGAAACATAAAAACTAAATTATATGTATTGGTAAAAAATAACTCATCCCAAACTGAGGCGTTTCAAAAATAGGCCACACACAAACACCATAGTTAAAATTCATTCATAAAAATCACAACAGCCAAAATCAAGTCAATACTCATTCCGAGAAAAAAATCCCCTTTTATCGCATTATTGATATCACATTTCAGTTGTTCCATTTCAATAACTATCCACTAAGGGGAAACTAATAGCTATATCCACAAGACAGAGGATGTAAAAACAACGAAACACCCAATTAAGAATTCACACCTAGTTTTCATGTAACATCCAAAAAACTAAAGGGATCTGTGAGATCCCTAGAAGTACTACAACAAAACAAATACCAAACATATGACCCCACATAGCCTCAGATCCCAAAACCAACAACAACACCACAACAAGTGATGTTATCTTCATCCACGTCACCTCACAAACATCATGTAAAACATACATACACATCATCAGAACAGATCGAAGGATTTTTCAGATTTAAACACACAATTTCATTAGTTCTGTATTTCAGTTTAATTAATCGGGGTGACCCCAAAAGGATTATTATTCATTGGGAATCCAATTAATCAATAGATTTTATGTCATTAACCAGTTTACTTGTGACAACAAGCACTAATAGAAATATCTAAAATCATAGGTTCATTGTTGGGAATGAAATGACCACCAACAACATCAATTTTTAGAGGACATAGGCCTATAAAATTCCAAACAAATAAATAGAGGTAAAATGGTAAATCATCATTATCAAACACACCCATAAATTCTGTAAACAAATTTATTATATTCATTAAGGATTGGTTTCATCCATCCCCACTGAAACACCTACATTCCCACCACGCATGATACACTGTAAAGACGTACGAAGGAAGAAACCGACATGGATGATCAACGATCAATGTTTTTATTGTCGCACCACTAAATAGGATTTGTGAAATGTAGGGGAGGGACTCCAGGGACTCCAAGGGTGAGCATGAATGTATCTAGCATAGGCGCACAAATAGCCTCAGAATGGAGGGACTCCAAATGAACCATGGAAATGAAAGATACTAGCCAAGAAGTTGAAATCCCGGATTTTTTACGATATAAATGCATGATCCTTGAGTTATGGGCTATGTATTTTGAACAGTTTTATGTGTAGATCATTTTTTCACCATGCGGTTGGATGGTTACTCCTGATGAATTTTTTTTTAATAATTCTAATTAGAGGGGTGGCCATAATAACTCTGTGTTAAATATATTCTTTTAAAGAGAGGAAAATGGTTATGTTGAGTGCCTCCCCACTCCATGTGGATTTAAAACATTATTAATGGAACTAAAAACATCCTTGATCCAAATTTTAAAAAAAGATAAAAGACATAAAAGTGGCGTTACCGGAAAAACTAGGGATGGAAATTTTGACACCCCTCTATTGCCGATTGGTGTGGCTGATTGGTGGAACCGGTCAGTGAAGTCCATACGGTGAAACTGATCTGGTGAAGAGGATCAGGTGAAGATAATCCTATGTACCTGACCAATGATAGAGATACAGTGAAGGTGATTATTGAAACTAATTGGTTGAAAGGGATCAGTGAAGCTGATCATTTGAAACCGACTTGGTGAAACTGTTCGGGTGAAAAATATTGGGTGAAACAGATCAGTGAGGACGATGGATGAAACTGATCCCTATGACCGATGAGTTAAATTTATCGGTGATAATGATAAGTGAGGCAATGATTGGTGAAACCGATGGGTGACACTGATCAGTGAAACCGATGAGTGAAACGAATTGGTGAGACAGATCGGTGAAGAACTGGTCAGTGAGACTGATTGGTGAAATCGATCGTTGAGAACAATAGGTGAGACATCGATCAGTGATACAGATGGGTGAAACTGATTAGTGATACGAATCGGTGAGACACTGGTTGGGGAGACAGATGGGTGAAATCGATCGGTGATACAGATATGTGAAACCAATTGGTGAGACCGAATGATGATACATATATCTATGAGACCAATGGGTGAAATCGATCGGTTAGTCCAATGGGTGAAATTGATCGGTGAGATTGACCAGTGAGACACTGATCGGTGAGACTAATGGGTGAATCCGATGGAGCCACTTCATGAATCTGATCATGTAAAGTTGATCAGTGAAGCCTATTTGTTAAGATGATATGAGATGCAGATCTGTGAAGCTGATTAGTGAAGTTGATATGTGAAGATGAACGATTAAGATGATCAATGAAGCTTATCAGGGAAGCTGATCTGTGTAGTTTATCCATAAAGTGGATCACTGATGTGGATCTTTGAAGCGTATCAGTGAAACTACTCAGTGAAGAACATTGGTGAAGTTGATTAGTGAAATTTATTAGTGAAGCTGATTAGTGAAACTAATTTGTGAGACGGATGGGTGAAAATGATCGGTGAGACCGATCAGTGGCACTAATCGGTCTCACCATGGTGACCTGTTTCCACTAACACCCACAACCTCCTGACCAAATGATGGGTTCCAAGACTCCACAACACTTATAATTTTCCATGGTAATGGACTAGGAGGGTCTGAGCCATTAAATCATATACCTATCAAATTATTCTCATCCTCAAGAATAAAAGTGTTTCCTCAACAACTTCTTCAAAAGATACTTATCGAGGACAAACCACCTCAAATGTTCCATACTAATCACATGGATGACATTGTCCTGACACACAGATCAGGTAGTTCTTTCCTCCATTTCAATATACTATCTGATTGGGGTGACACAAACTTTCCTGCATAGGTTTAATCACTTCACCGCCGATGCATCCTGATTAGGAATCATGTTCTCTCTTCTCCATTTATTTGTACTTTTCATAAACATTCCCAAGGTATGGAAACAAATAATATCATAAACCAATATGTTTGGAATTACATCATTGCAGGGCACAATAAAAATATCATGGAAGGCACAGAACCTAAACTCAAAGCATCTATGAGAACTCGGTGTGCACTGGAGCTTCTCGTTCCAATGTACTCTCCTAATGGCCAACAAGCATCCAGAAATGATGAACCAAATGGATGTTTCATCCACAAAGAACTTCCATCTTCGATCCTAGATCCTCACTGGTCACTCTAGGAATGTAAATTCATCCCATATATCCAATACTCCCCATTCAATAACATGTGAATAATCATGTACATATCGACGAAGCTGGGAGACATGGAAAACGTTGTTGATCCCATCTAATAGAGGTGGAAACTCCATCTGATATGGCACCTTTATGACTCACCCAATCAAATTTAATTTCCCTATGAACCTGAGAGAGAGATTTCTCCTGTTCTTGATCCTTCACTCCCCACATCGTGGGGAAACCATAAAAAACACACGGACTCTATCCTCCAATTCCAAGGTCCTCCTCCTACAATCGGTATACAACTTAATCTAGTCCTATGATACCTTAATCCTCTCATTTAATAGTTGAACCATATCTATTGTTCTCTGCATGACCTCTGGTCAATGAACAACAACCTCCCCATCATCAGCTCTATACAAGGTCGAATGGCACAACCTCCATTACGAGGCTTCAAATGGTGTCATTACAACAGTAGTGTGATAGATATAATTATATGATAACACTAATTGGGGAAAATTTTGTTCCTATTATCTCCTGAAGTCCAAAATACAAGCATGTAGAATATCCTATAATGCGTGGATTTTTCTCTTTGTTTTATCATTTGTATGAAGGTGGAATGCACTTATAAGGTGTATCTGGGACCCAAAAGAATGATAAAATCCCCTCACGACTCTTGAGGTAAACCATGTATCCCTGTTTGAGAATATGATCCTTAGAACAGCATTAAACTGCACCAAATCATCCAGGTATCTCTGTGCTAATGCATTGACCGTACTTGAATCCTAGATCACCAAGAGGTGAGATGATTTCTTCAGTCGACCTACCAGTACCCAAAAAACATCACAACCTCCATGAACCCTCAGGAATATTGTGAAAAATTCCATCTATATTTCCTCCCATATCCACTCAGGTTCATATAGAGGATTCAAAATTATTCCTATGATGTGGTGTTCATCCTTCACCTGCTGACACACTAGGAACCATGACATAAACTCTACCCCTTCCCATTTCACCTAGGTCCACCAAAATTGTTCCCTCCAGCTTCGGTACATCTTTGAATCCCTTGGGTGTACCACTATGAGTGAGTTATTGAACTAATAGAGAACACCCTTGTGCATCGTATTTGGGACAAACAACTTCCCTTGGGAAAGCATGTATTTTTGACCATCATCTTACCATCCTTCTGGAGTATTACATTGGTCAGCCCAATTTCTCTTCACTTCACTCCCTTTGTCTTCCCACTGAGACTCCTACACCTTCCACAACAAAGTGGAAAAAACTATCGTCTGAAATAGAAAACCTCTACCACCATCAACACATGAATCTTGGTGTAGGGATTCCAACACCTTTATTCCTTTCATTGAATCTACATATTACTGAACAATTTCCCTCTGAGAATTCCTACTCAATGAATTACCCAAAATGTTCACCTTACCATCAGTGAAACAGATCTATAATTTGTAGTCCTAATGAAACTCCACCCACCATCATTGTCACATTTTCGTGTCCTTCTAGGTAAATATATGTCTCAAATTCTAGTGATCTGTGAAGACCATAATGTTCTTCCAGATGAGGTAATGACACCACAACTTCAACACGAACACAACTATTGTATGATCTATGTCATTGGAGGCATAGTTATTCTAATGAGGATGTAATGTCCCATACCCATAATAGATCACTCCCATATTCTGCATTAACACACACCCAATGACATGTCTAGAAGAATCACAAAAAACATGATAAACCACCAGTTCCTCTGGCATAAAATGCACTAGAGTGTTGACCAACAATTCCATTGGAAATATGAAAGCTTCTCTACACTACTAACCCTACAGGAAGGCCTGACCATTCTTGGTTAATGCAGTCAAAGGAAATGCAACAATAGATAATTCAGCTACTAACCTCTAATAATAGCTTGCTAGACACGAAAAACTATGATCATCCATCACATTAATGGGTGCTTCTCAGAAAAATACTACTTCAACATTTGACGGATAAACCACTACCCCTTGTCGAGACACCCCATGTCCAAGAAAATGCACTTCTCGTGTCCTGATATTGCACTTGGAGAATTTCCCATAGATCTGGTGATGATCATTATTCATCAAGTACATTTTGATGTTGTTTTTTTGTTCCTCCTATTATAATGAATATATAAAAATTTAATTGATGAACACAGTTATGAACCTGTCCAAAATCACACAGAAAACAGAGTTCATGATCCTCATGAACACGAAAGGTGAGTTCGTAACACTGAACGATTTGTATACAAACTAAAAGTTTCAATACCTACTCCAGAAAGCAGTCTTTAATAGAACATTGTCCTTCAACCTTAAATGGTAATACCATGATAGAAGATCGGTCTTAGAGAACCATCCTGCTCTCCTTAGCTGGTCAATGAGATTTTCTATCCTTGGGAGAGGGTAACCATTCTTGACCATCATCTGAATCATTCTTTTGTACTCTATTCATATCCTAAGACAACAATTTTAATTCTTCATGAAAAATAATAGAGCACCGAAAGGAGACAAATCAAGTTCCAAAAAAACCATCTTCATCATCTCATCTATCTGAATCAATAATTCCTGCAACTCAGAATGTTCCATTGAGTAAGGAGTCATCAAAATAAGATGGGCACCGAGTTTTTAGTCAATCACGAACTCAAAGTCACATCATGTGGGTAGAGTCACAACCTCATCATGAAACTGTATAGGAACTCTCATAAAAATCATCGAATTTCCATCCTCTCAGCATCCACTGATTCTACTGAATGCTTGGAAAACTTAGAAAAAATATTCTATTTATTCCATCTCCCCACATGACAACACCATTTACCATCAAAATCCCATGGTTTTCCTTCCACATCGGAGAAAATGACTCTTCAATGGCAGTAGTCGATAACAGCATGCATAGAAAACAGCTAATCGATTCCCTGTATGACATCAAATGGATAAATTTCCAATATAAGGAGATCCCCACTATAATGATACAGCCCCAAAATCAGTATTCATCCTCAACAAACATCAAATAGGATAGTATGACCCCATATTTTTGTAGTCAGCACTAAGAGCACAAAGAGTATCTCTATGTAGTTTTGTAGACAAGATGATCAGACATCGAATGACATCCGGCCATTCTGGAACTACTGTCTTTATGGCCTCCAACTTCCCACGCACAGCTCCCCTAACTCTTGGATATCGGCTGCCTCCCCAACCATGACCTTGTTTTGGTCTTTGAGAGCACCCTGTGGATGGTCTCCTCTTTCAATGTCTCCTCTCGGAGGTGCGGTATCTCGCTATTCCTACTACTGCTATTGAATGTACCTGGATAAAAACAGTTGTTGCTGAGGGGGGTTCTAAACCTTCCCCCCTCAACTGTACCACACTCAGTCTGGGCACTAATTCTGAAGGTTCCCATGGATTACATAGATGATGAATTTCATGCATTGGCCTGTAGCTTATGTGCAAGGACCAGGAGATCAAAACTGGAATTACTGGTGTCTACTCCCCAGTGGAAAAAAACTCAAAGGTCCTGATACAGGAGGCCAACAAAAGATGACCTTACCTTTTGACGATCCCATCTATCCCCCCACTCTTGGGACACCTACCATCGTGGGGATCCTCTCAACCACTTCATCATTATTCTAGACCACTTTTTACATCGGCTGGTTGAAGGGAGTAACGACATATTGATGAGAAGGTCGGAGTACCTAATCTAATCATCTTTACGGAGTCTCCTCATCTAGAAAGTTTTCCTGAACAAAGTGAAGGGGAACCTTGAACATGATCCCAAAATCTCTCACTGACATTGTCCCCTATTGAAACGATAATAGATTCAGCCTCTTATCATCCATCATCATGGAAGAGATGAACTCCACCTAGAACTCTCTCTCGAAGTCATCCCACAAAACCTCACTCTCCATACTCTATCTAAGGTAGAGCATCCACCAATGACGTGCTTCACCACACATCTGACTAACTTTCCATGAAAACCAATACATTTCATATCCTAGAAGAAGCTGAACTCTATCTCCAACTCCTAGAGCCAGCTTTCGATCTATGTGTATGAGATTAAGCCCTCGTACTTCTCGAGGGTATGCTGCTAAATGGCACGGAGTGTCCTCTACAAATGGTCATCCTCCTACTATTGATCAGTCTTCTGCTGATCAGCCAGATCTGCCTCCGGGGCCTCGATCACCCACACTACTCAGGGTCATTTTCTAGATTCCATAGCTTCATGGTAAAAAAGGAAATCATATTCCCATATAGTGTTGTAGATTCAGTTTTATTTTTTCATGTAATTTTATCTGTTTATTTAATTTCCCAGTACACAAATAACACACAAGAATAGAAGTCATTATGATTCATGTACCTATCCTATGGTCTCTACCCTGTTCTAAGTGTAGCCTCACTTGGTCATTATTTTGGTCATGATTCCTTGAATCAGATCACATGGGGCCCTAAATTCTTGGGTCCTAGCGGGTATACCCATGACACTTTCACACAACAAGATTACCTAACACTATTTCCATTCCATCCCATGCAATCCAAATGGTACCTAACCTCAATCTCCATCCAATATCTCAATAACTACCCTTCGTACCTTTGTTTAATGACCCACCTTCACAATGATGAATAAAGGGATAACAGATTTCTAAAACCATCCTTCTTCTAGTTGAAGGAGATATAATAACCCTAGAGACCTTCCATTACTAGATCATGAAGTGGTGACTATAACCAAGGGTATATAATATAATGAAAAATTGAATGCATTACACTTTTTATTTATTAGTTTTGAGATATAATATAGTAAATCGAAAAAAACACCAAAACAATAAGTAAATATAAATCCAAAACAATCTATTCCCATATTCATGTTCCAATAATAAGTGCTAAAAAATTACAAGAAAACCACAAATTAAGGTACCAAAAGAAAAAAAGAAGCAACATAAATAGTCCCAACATCTAAACTAGTAAGGTCAGCACAGTTCTTGATGTAGTCCTATAGTATTGAATGCAGTTTTATATACATAAGGCGAGTATAAAGGTTTTCCCATTAGGGAAAACAAAAATATCTCATTCAAAAGATGGGAGGCAGTTTATTTCCATGTGAAAAAATTAGATAATCAAATCACCATGTAAAGAAACTATCCACCCAAACCTCACAATGGAACACTACCCAAATAACGCAAGTCATCTAATGTGATAGTAATATCATATCAATATTTTAGTACCCTAAAACATTTTCCCACTAGTTATTGAGGGCATCATACATGTTAGACCTCCCCCTTCAATTATCTATAGAGACCCAAAGTTTGATATACATGGACATTACATTACTTTTGAGGAAGACCTAATACATAACAGACAAAGGCACAAAAGCACCATAATAGTTTTGTTTCTTTGGAAACGCAAAATATAAACTTCTAATCCTGGTGAAAGATATTCAACATCTCCCATAATGATCATCCCCTTTTTTTCCTGACCTAAAAAATTTCTTTATATCCCAGGGAAAAGAAAACATATAAAGGGTGATATAAAATTCTCATTAAGGGTAAGCATGGAGAAAATAAATCAAACCATATACATTTTAACTTCAAAACATGAACATAAATATTATACATCAAAATATTGAGTTGTGAAATAAATCATGGCAGTACGAAAGGATTAGTTCATAAAGGAACATCAATCATGATAAAATTTCTTGGGAATAATAAATTTAATTGTCGAAAAACATTAAGAACATGATATGATTTCCATAGTTGACAAGGAATTGATACCAAATCCATCTTAGTGGAAAAATACCCTTTCTGAATCGAGTTCACTCCTCGTTCTAGTCCTGTATCACTTAAACAGATTAACTTCCCATTCAATCCATGTCTATCTCATGTGAAATAAATCTGTACCCAATGAATTAGAGGGAGATATCAGTCCCACCCATCTAATAATGAAATCATTCTTACATGTGCCACAAAATAAACATAAATCATACATCATAACCCAAAGAATAAAATGGGTTTTATAAACATCATCCCATCATAAAGTAATCCATATAAAACAAATAGATATAAATTCATCATAAGTAGAATCAAACCATGTAAATAATAGAGAATTTATACATGAAACATAAACATACTAAATAATGTCATCATAGATGTAAAATTGTTTTGATAAAACACTTGAAATGAATTCTTGAGGAAAATATCCTTTCATATTCAAAATAATTTTATTTTCACAAAATGCCAAGAAATTTTAAAAGAAATGGATTTAATGGAATATAATAATGAAGTCTTGTAGAGGAAGATTCATGAAAATAAGGCATTTTAAAACCTTAAATTTATATTCTTGCCGTATAATTTAATAAAAAACTATGCTCATACTTTTTCTGGAAAAGTCTAAAAGTACCTCATATGTTAAAAAAATATTCCTTATGTAGAGACCCAATATTGACATAAATGGACATTAATTTACATTTGTGGAATACCAAACACATATCAGAAATAGACACCAAAGGACCGTAATAGTTTGGGTTCTTTGGAAACATGGAACATAATCTTCTAGTCATGGTGAACAATCCTCAACATCTCCCATAAAGATCTTCCACTTTTGTTTTCTTATCTAAAATCTTTCCTTATATCCTGGGGAAATGAAAACATAAAAAGGGTGAGAAAAAATGCTCAGTAACGGTAAAAATAGAGAACTTAAAACAATCCATAAACAATTGAATTAAAAAACACGAACATAAAATCTAATCATCTAAATCATGAGCAAAGACATAAATCATGGAAGTACGTGAGGCATATATCATAAAGGAACATCAATCATGATAAAATAACATGGGAAAAAACATTTAATTTCGGAAAACATTTAATCACGTGACATTATTTCCATATTCCCCAAGGCATTTCTTCTATGACCATCATAGTGGACAAAGTACCTTTCTGAAGTGAGTTCACTCTTTATTCCAGTCCTGTAACACTGATCTAGATTAACATACCATTCCAGCCATGTCTATATCATGAGATATAAATCATTACCCAATGGATTGGAGGGAGATATAGGTACCACATATCTCATAATTAAATCATTATTACTTGTTCCACAACATAAACATAAACCATTCATCATAACCCAATGAATACAAATGGGATTCATAAACATCATCCCATCATAACATATTCCATATAAAACAAATGGATATCATTTCATCATAATAAAAGTAGAACCATGTAAATCATCGAGACATTATACTTGAAACATACACATATGAAATAATTTCATCTTTGATGGAAATTGGTTTTGAAAAAACTGTAGAAATGAATTCTTGAGGAAAATACCCTTTCTTCTTCAAAATCATTTTCTTTTTACAAATTGCCATGAAATTTTAAAAGAAATGGATTTTGTTAAAAATAATCAAGAAATATTGTATAGTAAGATTCTTGAAAATAAGGATTTATGAAACCGTAAAAATCTGGTCATGCCATGTATATTAAAAAAACAATCTCCTCGCACTTTTGTGGGAAAAGTCAAAAAGTACCTCATATGGTAAACAGAAGAAAGATTCCATCCAAACCTTATTGTAAAAGTCATAATATGGTAAGAATGACTTTAATCATAAATGAAATAATACTAATCATTTTATGAAAACAGTTTTAGAAAACATGGACATGGATGATAACCATAACCCCAGTAAATACTAATGAATAAAAAATCACTAATAAGAATGATATTGGAAAAATTATCCCTTACATTCGGTCTGATATGCTTCATAAGTATCTAAAACTCCTTTATAATGATTTATATAATGTAACTGGATTATTACAAAATCATATTAATCATATATGTTTCACTTGTGACTTTATATTAATTGATCTTTTATAAATTCCATGTTAAAGCAGTGTTTTGGGTAAAATCATTTTATTTATCGTACGTGTTTGGACTTGTGGTTCATGATATTATTATTACTTATATCATTATATAATTATTTCCACAATGTAAATCATGATTTATATATCATATATATTAAGTATACATATATATAATAGATAGATAAATGAAATGAAGTACACTGTTTTTCATTCCCCGACCTAACCGTAATTATTATTTTATTATTTTCTAGGGTTTAAAAAATCATTTTCGAGGTTCGTGTGGAATCCCGAACAATTTTTTTATGTTTTGTCAAAAAAAATGTGTATTTTTGTGTTGATGTCACAGAGAGCCCAAGAGGATCGCGTTTTGGAGACCCCGCGTGGCCTCGCCCATGAAATGGCGCTATCCGCCAGTCATCGAAAAATAATTTAAATTGATTAAATTTTGTATTCTATTGCAGTCGTGGTTAATAATTTTAATTATTATTTTTGTTATAATTAAGGTTATTATTATTATTATTTTTATATTTTTTAATTTATTATTTTTAAACTTTTACTTTTATTTTATTGTTTCTTTTTATTTATTCTTCTTCCCTTTTTTTATTCCACGCGGTTGTCCCCCACACTTTCCTTCTTCTTCTTCTTTTCCTCCTCTTCTTCTTACCGTAGAAACCTGCCTGGCTCCTTGCTACAGACGACCCCCCTACATCATGGCACCCAACATGTAGCACAACCTCTTCCCTTCATTGTGCCGATCCTTCCCCTGTTTGACCAAACCACACGAACCCCCCCTACATCACCTATTCATCGGTTCTCCCTCAGCAGCGCCCAGCCACCTCGGCCCGTCTCCCCCTGTAGGACCTCGCCCCGCCAAACCCCCATGCCCCCGCACCTAGCAGCTACTGCATCCCATCTTCCCAGCGCCGCTAACCTCTCCGCATCCTAGCCACCCTCCTGTCCTGCACAAGCGGCGACACCAGATCCCCTCGTCCGCTCTCCTCATCTGTCGGTACGGCCCTGCATAGCAGCCTATTTCCATCCAATTTACACAGCCTCTGACTACACAGCAGTAGTAGAACCAGCCACCACCGTTATCCTCCCATCTATTTCATACAGTGACTCCTTTCACCCACATTCAGCACCAGCGCATCAAACAGTATTCGATGCCCCTCCTTCAGCAACTCCCAGATGCGACCCAGCTCTCCCCTCTAGCAATGCCTCCTGCAGGACCCCCCTCCCTCTTCTATTCGTGTGGCACGAACTGCTCTCGTCGGCACCCAGTCTGGTGACCACCCATTTCAATACCCCGTCTCTAGCCGCTCCCACTACCGTCACACCTAGTATCCGGTCCATACCCCCTTCGGCCCGAGGTGCGCACAACTCTGGTCGAGCCTCCATCCGGCTCATCCTCACCCTTCGGCCTGCCATGCACAATGTCGCACACACTGCCTCATCCCGTCGCGCGCCCTTACTGCTGTCCAGGCCCCTCACCATCCTTGGAACTGACTCCCCCTTGCTTGTTCACCCTCTGGAATGCCCCGCTTCTCACCTACTATTTGGTCATCCCCTGATGGTGTGACATGCAAGTTTTACCGGACATCTATCCTCATTTCCTGTGCGTGTCACTGCCTTCCGACCATTTCATGGCCCCTTAGAAGTCCCTCGATCATTGCATGACACATCGCAACCCCATAGCTGCTTTAACTAGGTCGTCTGTCAGCTGCCCAAGTCATTGCACCGTCGTTGATGATGTCAGTGACCTTTCCAGTGCACCATAGCACCGCACCCGACCATTCACCGTTTCTTACGACCCTGTTGGTCAAGGTTGGCCCCACTCTGAGGAAACTTTTGTGCTACTACTTCATTGGTTTATAATTAGTTTTTGTTTTTATTTATTTTGGCAGGTGTTGCAGCACATCAGCGACATATTTCCACGGTACTATAATCTTCGGCTTGCGCGTACTTCTGTGTGAGTGTGATATGTGTCGTGTCATCGTCATAACCGAACTGTGAGTCGAGGTAGGTCCCCCAGTGCACTTAACATTATATTTAGAATTTATAAATTGATTTATTTTTTATTAATTTTAATAAATTGGAAATAATATTATATAATTAATTTTTATATGGTTATTTGGTGTGAAAAGAGAAGTTTATTTTCTACAGAACACATGAAACATTTTCTTGACGAGAAGACGCCTAGTATTGAAAGAATGCCCATTTTTCCTTTAAACATAATTCATGGAATTTCCAATGCACTTATAGATTTAAATATAAATGATTTCTTCTGAACAAGTGTTTTTGGTTTTCTTGAGAAATGAGACATTTCATAAAAATTGGTGAAGGCCCGTTTGGCAATTTAATAAAATAAATTATTTTGTAAAACCCATTAAGGGGTGATCGTTGGTGTGCATTGATTGTGTGAGCTGTAAGTGATGTTTGAGCATCGTGACTGATTGATTTACATTGTGGAGGCACCACATTTTAGTTCCTATATTGACATGGGAACCTGGCATAGTGAGTGAATCTTCTGAGAACGATTGATGCACTAGTTTAGATTATGCATTGGATAGTGTCCCCATAGCAGAGGAATACTGAGTTATTGCTGAAATGGGGATTGGTCCATTCGGTTTGGCCATGTACGGCTATGCCGAGCATTATGTAGTTATGATGTCATCGAGTTTGGGCATGCCTTCAGGATGAGTCACATGTATAATATTTTATGGATTTTTCACGATCTCCTAGGTTCGACCCACGTTTCCTTTAATGTTTATTTTTATGTGGCGGGTGATTGATAGGTCTAGTTCGGTTGATGGCCCATGTGTTCCACTTTTCTTTTCCATTTGCCTTAGTGTGTGTTGGGTTTTCTGTGTGATTTTCCCCTTTTAATAACAACTGAAATTTATATGTCTAAATTTTTCACAAAACGGTTTTAAAATTCAATGAACCTATTCCTTTCAAATATTAAACATGTTTTTAACTTAAAAAGGGAAATGGACTGATACTTTTTTTATATATGAAAGTGTGTGTGGAAACCGATATTTTATATAATTTAGCTCAAATCTCAAATTATTGAATTATTTATTTAATTGTATGTGCATTGGGAATAGAATTAGTCGGGCCTACCTTCTGAGTTTTAATCCTAAATCCTATAGTGTTTTCCTGTTGTAAGTTTTTCTGCAGGTTTGGCTCGAGCTCACTCACTGTGGGCGAGAGTTAGTTGTGGATTGGTGATTGACTCTTGGAGTTGTGTGGAGTTTTGGTCGTGGTCAGCATATTTTGTTGTGGTTGATCGTTTTTTCTTTTCATGTAATTTATTTACATTGCATTATTATACTAGTTCTCTGTTTCATTTATTTTTTTTATTGGGTGAAATTGTTCCCATATGCTCTCTGTTGATTCCCTAGGGCCTGTCGCTAGCCCGAAAGGATCGGGAACGCCTCTCAGGTCATGTCGTGGATCGGCTCGGGTAATCGGTTCGGGGTCAACCCGGGTTGGTTCGTGACACCGTTCATGGAGGCGGTAGGCCGTACGTACGCATGAACGCTGTTTTCATTTCCTTATTGACATGAATGGAAGTTAGTAGATCAAATATATATATATTTATATATATATGAATCTATTAGCTTTATAATATCATATATTTCATTATTAATCACTATATATACTTTATAATCATTCTTGAGTGGTTAACATGGAGAATGAATCTCATCGCTTTGTGGAGACGGTAATCCGTACGTACGTATGAGTGATGATATCGTTTCGATATTTATTTAATTTAATTGTATTTAATGATATAATATCTTAGAATCATTATAATGTTATAATAACTATATGCAGTTATTCTTTACACCAATATACCCATCCATGTACGATGGTGGTGGAAAAACAGATTACACCACGACATGGAGATTGTATTATGTACGTACGTACGAGTGGTGATTTTGTTTTCCGTAGGATGGATAAAAGTTGAAATTTGGTTGTTTAATATTTATAATAACATATCAGTATATTATAGACATTGATATTATTACTTTATAACGAAACAAATAAAGAATAAGAAGTTGAAGAAGAAAGAAACTTGAAAGAATCGGTAGAAAAGATTACCTCTTCTTCGACACACTTTTTTATATCTTGCTCTTAAGGTTCTAGAGTTGGTCTTTTGAGATGACCAGAACCTCAAAAATGTTTCTAGGGAAGTGGATAAGCGAAATGGGCAGGGATCGGGCGAGCATGTATGCTCAATGTTTGGTGAAGCAGAGAGGGAGGAGGTGCCCTTTTATAAGGTATGAGAGGGGCACATTTGGAAAAACGTAAAATATTATTTTACAATAAAGTCATATTCGGATTATAATAGCTCCAAATTGATTTATTTCGAAACTATAGTCTGGATGAATCGTAATCCTCTCAACCAATAGGTTTCAAACAAGTTTAGGTGATATTTTAACCTTATCATTTAGATTTAACTCTATGTAACATAATTTAACTTTTACCAAGTCTTCTTATTTTCATACAATATATGGTTAATAAATTTACTATAACAAGACAAAAAAACCCAAGTGGTTCGTTATTAATATATTTAACCTTATATATGACATTTGGATGAACCATAGATTTTTAGGAATTTAATTACAATTAATAATATAATATTTTTTTAAAAAACTATTTTTTGTCAATTTTGACACTATTTGGTAATTAATTTTTTTGAAAATCATAAAAACATGATTAGTTCGAAAAAAGTTAATTAAATCAATAATAATAATGTCATATTAACCTATCAAATTAGTGTAATTCATAAAAAGTAACAAATTACATTTATTAGGGTATTTATAATATCAATTATTTTAATATTTCATTGTTTAGGTAAATATTACATCACCATTGTGTCATAAATACATTAAATTATTTAAGGTCTAAAAATTATAAATAAAATACCATTATGTAGGAAATCATTTTAGATTACTATTTAATATTTATATTCGAATTTATCTTATGTGTAATCCAATATTAAAAATGTTTTAGTTATGAAACATTGATTTTAACTATTTTAACACTTTTTTAAATAAAATAATAATAAATGTCAAAATCAAATACAAGTGGAACTAAAGGTTAATATTTTATTCCTATGGTTGTTTTTGGCCGAATTAAACTTATAAAATATAATTAGGATATGTGTGAGGTAATAATAATAACATTTTTACACATAATTACCCCATTTAATTTTAACCGTGGTAAATAAAAGTAAAAAGATATTATTTAGCAAAAATTATTTTTATCTTGTTGAACCAAATTTTACTCCTTTATATTATCCATGTCCCTAAAATATTGAAAATTCCACTTACAGAAGCGTTAACATTACGTTTTATGTAAATTTTCAGACTCTCCTAGGAGGTGGGTAAATGACGTTGAAAAGTTCTATAAATTTTTTTATATATAGAATTATTTAAAATGACTCTATTTAATTACATTGAACATATATAGGTATTATGTATAAATTTTTACATAAAATAAATTTAAATAAATAATTATTTTAAAAAAATCAGTTTTTAAATAGTAACCAAGTTTTTAACTACTCATAAAAAATTGAATGTTTTCAGAAAAAAACCAAAAATTCACCCTTGGCTAATTTTGATATTCTGAATCCAAAAAAAATTCCATTTTTAAAGATAAAATTTATAAAATTTCAGAAAGTGGGTATTACTTTTCAAAATGGCTTGTTTATTGAGTATTTTAATAACATATCGCTATTTAGTGAAACTCGGTATTGCGTACAACACACGCTATCGTGGAAGGTCTCTATTGCGTGTAAAGCAAGCAACGCCAGGGTTTCGTGTAGTGCAAGAATCGTTTATTGTTTCATATAACAGAATCAACCCATATTTCATTTATTCATTGAATTTATATATATATATATATATACACACTCAATGTTGTGTAGAATATCTACTATCAAACGAACATGAAATTGTGTGTAACACGATCCATGAATTGTGTTGTGTATACTGCAAAATAATACAGTATTGTGTATAACACAAGATAATCATGGTGAAGAGTACAATAGAATATATGAAAGAAATTAAAAAGAATATATCTCATAAAATCTCGAGTTGTTACATTTTACCCAAATTAAAATGAATTTCACCACCGAAATTTGTCGGGGTTATAAATTGTTAATTACTCTAAAGTTTATTTAATATATACCCACATCGTAAAAAGGAATACCAAAACATATCATTAAACAACTAACGTATGAAATTTAACTATTACCCAAATTTACTAATCATTGGGTTTCCACATAGGAGAAAATAGGTGAAAATATAGATATGAAAGAGAAATATAACCATCATGCTCTGATAGAGAGTGGTAGAGAACATGGCTATGAAAAAACCATCAATCACAAATCCTTAAATTTGTGATGATATAATGTACCATCTGATTCATCAGATATAAGGTCACTATGACAACATTTTTGGTTTTCTTGATTATTTCTCTAAAGTAGAAGAATTTGAATTAGAAGAAATACTTACTTTATTTCGGCACAATCTCACCATTGTTTGTGCCTTGAACAATTTCCACATCATCTTATAAAGAAATGAATTTGAATTTTTCATTTTTGAATTGTTAGCAGATCATGTGATAGAATGATGGGTCATTCCATCAATCTCAAACAAAAGTTTAGAAAAAGTTACCAAATATACATAAGTCCATCTATGGTGAGGTTAATCGTATATGATTCCAAAAATATCCTTATACTTCATATATCAAACCGCTTAATAAAATAAAACATGTTTCTACTAACAATGGAATTCTTATAGGCCAGTGGTAGGCTATAAAATCCATTTGCACATCGGTTCTGGGTTCGATTCCTACAGCCTTGTCCAGGTCAACGGCTTGTCGCATGTCCTACATGTTGTCCTTTTTCTAAAACTGTACTATTATAACATGACAAGAAGTTCTATACTTAAACCATAATATCTGATGTCTAACTTAATCTATTCCAATTTGTTGGTTTATCCAAAATAATCATCTCCAATCTCATGGTATAATGAACTATATTACTATAGAGGTCATTCTACCAGGCATGTAAATAGCATCATGTATCCTCCATATATCATATTATATATCTTATTTGTCAAATTACAAACATGTGAATACCTTAATCATGTATTCTCTTTAAAAAGTGAATACTCATTTATCCTTAGTGAAAAGATTAATTCTATCAAAATTTAACACTTTCCACATACCAAAATCCAAAAAAATTTATATACTCAAACCATGATATAACTTTTTCCTTATATGACTCATGTGTTCATTTCATTTTTTCATTATCCCTTCCTTATGCGCATATCATCTTCTTTCCAAAAATATTTCAATCACTTTTCATGGTTACCGATAACATATAATAATTGAAAACCAATACATAGATATTCCAATATTCCACGATACCATAAATGAGATTCCATGATAATATTCTAAAATCCTATTACACAACATCATTTTCATACTCAACATCACAAATAGTGATCACATGTGACTTCTCTTTATCATTTTCCATAAGAGTTTTCTCATTTTGATAATCATTAACCCTTGGATTAGGGCATCGATTAGCATAATTTCCCATTTCCTTTCACATGAAGCATTTAAGTGTTGGTTGTGTGTTCTATACTATCTTTTCTTTATTCAAATTATTAGAAACCATTTATCCATTACTTCGACACTCAGTTGCTCGATAAACTTCTTTTCCACACATAAAACATTTTCTAGTACCTTTAAGACAATATCAACCATGCTTCTTTCTACAATTTGAGCATAAAGAAACATTCATCTTCTTTTCACCATTATTCAGAAATTTCTCCTTGAACTCCATATTTAGTTTCTTATCAAAACCATGGGATTGATAAGTAACACCAACTTCCATTTCTACCTTGATAACACAAAGGAAAATTTCATCAAAGCTATTGAAGTATCTTATAGAAAATTCCCTTCGAAGACATTGTTTTATACCACTAATGAATCGATCAAATTTACGTTCAGGATGGATGATAAAGCTAGTTTCATACCTTCAAAGCCTTGTAAAATTCGCTTCGTATATACCAACAGATTCATCATACTTTTTCTTATGCTCAAGGAACTCCTTCTCCATCATTGTTTAAAAAATACGAGTGAATTACTTATTTAAAAATATGTTCTTGAACTCATTCCATTCCATGGATTCAATTTCATATTGGGGCCTTTTATTTTTAACTAGAGTCCAGTACTGGTCACTTTCACCTTCTAACAAGCAAACAACCAAAAAGACTTTTTCATGCTCTGAATAGCGAAGTATGGAAAATATCTTTTCAATTGTATTAATCTATTGCTCAAAAACAAGTGGATCAGAAGACCCACTGAAAGAAGGTGGACGTTTCCTCATGAAGGACTCATTATAATATTGTTCCCTTCTCTTATCATTTGGAAGTCCTGAATTATTCATGGCTTGTGTAAGTATTGCAATAAGATTTTGCACTCCATCTTCCTTAGCATTGTTTTGTTCAGGAATACAATCATTTCATTTTCCATTACATTGATCTACACGGTTCCTTTGGGTTCCAGCCATCGTCGAAAACCCAAAACAAATAGTGTGAGAGGAAAAAATAAAGATAGAGAAAACATAATAATGGGAGAGTGCCTTCAATATATAACATATTAGGATTAATTCTAATATTGTTACCATAATTCTAAGAATAAAACCTATACATATACTTAACCTCAGGGACATCCCTAGACATACCGTAGAAATATCTCTAGGAATATCACTAATGTTTTAGCATCCTAGTTTCCAAAGGTTGACTAAACCTTTCCTCTAATAACAACAATAGAGAAAAAATCATGGCATACATGGTCATTACATTACTTTTTTGGATTACATAATACATATCAAAAAACAGACATGAAAGGACTGTAATAGATTACTGTCTTTGGAAACATGGAACATAATATTCTAGTCATTGTGAAATATTTTCAACATCTCCCATAAAGATCTTCCACTTTTGTTTTCCTACCTAAAACCGTTATTTATATCCTGGGGAAAAGAAAACATAAAAATGGTGAGATAAAATGCTCATTAAGGGTAAACATAAATAACTTAAAACAATCCACATACATTTTAATGCAAAAACATGAACATAAAATTTAAACATCAAAATCTTGAGAAAAGACATAAATCTTGGAATTATGTGAGGCATATATCATAAAGAAACATCAATCATGATAAAATAGAATGGGAACAAAACATGTAATTTTGTAAAACCATTAATCACATGATATGATTTCCATAGTAGCCAAGGCATTGCTTCCAAGAGCATCTTAGTGGAAAAATTCCCTTTCTGAATCGAGTTCACTCCTCGTTCCAGTCCTGTAACACTGAACCTGATTAACTTACTCTTCCAGCCATGTCAATATCATGAGACATAAATATTTACCCAATTAATTGGAAATAGATATAGGACCCACACATCTCATAATTAGATAATTCTTACTTGTTTCATGGAATAAACATAAACCATTCATCATAACCCAAAGAATAAAAATGGGTTTCATAAACATCATCCCATCATAACATAATCCATATAAAAAAATGGACATCATTTCATCATAAGAAAAGTGGAACCATGTAAATCATAGAGACCTTATATTTAAAACAAACACATATAAAATAATTTCATCTTGGATGGAATGCGGTTTTCATAAATCTCATGAAATGAATTCTTGAGGAAACTATCCTTTCTTCTTCAGAATAATTTTCTTTTTACAAAATTCCATGAAATTTTAAAAGAAAATGATTTTTTATTGAAAATAGTCATTAAATATTGTATAGTAATCTTCTTGAAAATATGGAGTTATGAAACTGTAAATATCCGTTCATGCCGTATAACTTAAAAAAGACATTATCCTCGTACTTTTGTCGGAAAAGTCAAAAAGTACCTCATATGGTAAACAAAACAATGATTCCTTCCAAACTATGTGGTAAAAGTCCTAAAAGGGTAATAATGTATTTAAACATACATTGAAGAATACTAAACATTTTATAAAACCATTTTTAGAAATCATGGACATGGATGATAAACATAACCCTAGTAAATACTTACGAATAAACAATCTCGGATAAGAATGAGATTGGAATAATTATCCCTTATATTCGGTCTGATATGCTTCGTACATATATGAACCTCCTATATAATGTTTTAAATATTGTCATTGACTTACTGTAGTTTCATATTCACCATATATGGTTCACTTATGATTTTATATTAGTCGTTCTTTTGTAAGTCCCATGTTAAAGCATCGTTTTGGGTAAAATCATTTTATTTATCGTGCGTATTTGGACATGTTGTTCTTGATATTATTATTACTTATATAGTGAATTAATTAATTAAAAAATGTAAATAATTATTTATATATCATATTTATTCAGTATAATTATATATAATAAATAGATCAATGAAATGAAATACACAGTTCATGGAGACGATAGGTCGTACGTACGCTTGAACGCTGTTTTATTTTCCTTATTGACTAGAATGAAAGTATGTAGATGACATATATACATATATACAAAAATCTAGTAGTTTTATAATTTCATATACTTCATTATAATTCATTATCTATACTTTATAATCATTTTTGAGTGGTTAACATAGAGAATGAAACTCATCGCGTCGTGGAGACCGTAATTCGTATGTACTCACAAGCGATGATATCATTCACATAATTACTGAATTGAATTGCAGTGGATGATATAATATCTCAGAATCTGTATGATGTTATAATAACTATATATATTTATTCTTTACACCATTATACCCATCCATGCATGGTGGTGGTGGAAAAACAGATTACACAACGGTGTGGAGACGATATTACGTACGTACGCACACGAGGAGATTTCGTTTTTCGTAGGATTTAGAGAATTTGAAATGGGTTTGTATCATATATATAATAACATATCAGTATATTAGAGATACTTATGTTATTAATTTATAATTAAACAACTAATGGATAATAAGTTTAATAAGAATGAAACTTGAAATAATCGGTAGAAGAAATTATCTCTTCTTCGACGCACCTTATTTAAACTTTCTCTTAAGGGACACGAGTTGGTCTTTTGAGAAGACCAAAACCTCCAGAATGTTTCTAGAGAAGTGGAGAAGAGAAATGGTTTGGATTTGGCCGAGTGTGAAGTCTCAAATGAAGATAAGTGGATAGGGAGGAGGGTCCTTTTATTTGGGAGGAGAGGTGCACATTAGGAAAAACATAAAATATTATTTTATAATAAATTCATATTCAGATTATAGTAGCTCCAAATGGATTTATTTTGAAGATAATGTAGGAATGCGTTGAAATACACTCATACAATAGGTTTTAGACACGTTTTGGTTAATATTTTAACCTTATGATTTAGGTTTACCTATAATTTAAATAATTTAACTTTTACCGTGTCTTATTGTTTTGTTACACTATATGGTTAATAAACTTACTATAACAAGCCAAACGAACCAAAAGTGGTAAATTATTAATATATATAACCATATCTAAGTCATTTTAATGATAATTATATTTTTAGGAATATAATAAAAATTAATAATATAATATTTGTTTTAAAAACTATTTTATGTCACTTTTGACACTATTTGTTAATTGATATTTTTGAATATCATAACAACATGATTAGTTCAAAAAAAGTTAATTGAATCAATAATAAAATGTCATATTAACCAATAAGATTAGTATAATTCATAAAAACTCTCAAATTACATTTATTTGGGTATTTATAATATCAATTATTTTAATATTTCATTATTTAGGTAATTAATGCATCACCATTGTGTCAAAATTACATTAAATTATTTAATGTTAAAAAATTATTAATAAAATACAATTAGGTAGGAAATAGTTTTAGCTTTATAATGAATATTTATAGTTGAATTTATCTTATGTTTAACCCTATATTAAAAAGGATTTAGTTATTAATAATTGATTTTAACTATTTTTACTCTTTTTTAAATAAAATAATAATAAATGTCCTAATTTAATCCAAATGGACCAAAAGATTAATATTTTATTTCTAATATTTTTTTTGGTCGAATTAAACTTATTAAAAAAAATTTGGACAGGTTTTAGGGTAATATTAATACCATTTTTAGCCTTAAATACCCTAATTACTTTTAACCGTGGTAAATAAAATTAAAAAGTTACTATTCCCCAAAAATTATTTTTATCTTATTGAACAACATTTTACTCCTCGATATTAATTGTGTCTCTTGGATTTTATAAATTCCACTCACAGAATCACTAAAATTATGTTTTATATAAATTTTCAAACTCTCCTCGTAGGTGGGTAAAAGACAGTGACAAGTTCAATAAAATTTTTATATATCTAAAAGTATTATAAAATGACTCCAATGAATTAATTTGATCATATATAGGTATTATGATTCAATTTTGAAATAAAATAAATTTAAATAAATAATTATTTAAATAAAAATTTTGTTTTTAAATAGTAACCCAGTGTTTTCACTATTCATCAAAAATTGAATGTTTTTAGAAAAATTCCAAAATTTCACCCTAGGCTAATTTCGATATACTGATTCCAAAAATGAAGTCCATTTTGAAAGATAAAATTTATAAAATTTCAAAAAGTTGGTATTACTTTTTATAATGACTAGTTTATGTAATATTCTAATAATATATCACTATTTAGTGAAACTCCGTATTGCATACAACACACGCTATCGTGGAAGGTCACGATTGCGTGTAAAACAAGAAAAGTCAGGGTTGTGTGTAGTGAAAGACTCAATTTTTGTTGTGTATAGCTGAATCCAACCATATTTCATTTATTCATTTAATTTATAAATATATATACACTCAATGTTGCATAGAATAACTACTATCAAACGAACTTGAAATTGTGTGTAACACGATCCAAGAATATTGTTTCATATACTGCAAGTTAATACAGTGTTTCATATAGCGCAATATAATCTTGTTGTAGAGTACAACAAAAGATATGAAAGAAATTAAAAATATATATCTCATAAAATCTCGAGGTCTTACAATCTACCCCCCTTATTATGAATTTCGCCCTCAAAATTTGTCGGGGTTATAAATGGTTTACTACTTGAACATTTCATTAATAGAAACCCACATCGTAAAAAGGAATACCAAAACTTATCTTTAAAAACTAATGTATAAAACGTAACTATTAACCAAATTTACTAATCACTAGGTTTCCACATAGTAGAAAATAGGTTAAAATATGTATGTGGAATAGAAATCTAGACATCAAGCTCTAATGGAGAGTGGTAGACAACATGGCTATGGAAAATCCAATAATCACAAAGCCATAAATTTATGATGATCTAAGGTACCATCTGATTCATCAGATATAAGGGCACTGGGATGATATTTTTTGATTTCAAGATTATTTCCCTAATGTTGAAGATTTTGAATTAGAAGAAATAATTAATTTATTACGGTACAATCTCACCGTTGTTCGTTACTTGAACAATTTCACGTCATCTCTTAAGGAAATGAAGTTGAATTTTTCATTTTTGAAGTGTTAGTACATCATGTGATATAATTATGGGTCATTCCATTTGTCTTAAACAAAAGTTTATAAAAAGTTATCAAATATACATAAGTCCATCTATGGTGAGGTTAATCGTATATAATTAAAAAACATTCTTATACATCATCTATCATACTGCTTAATAAAATAAAACTCATTTCTACTAACCATGGACTTCATGTATGCCAGTGGTAGGATATAAAGGCCAATCACACATCAGTTGTGGGTTCTATTTCTACAGCCTTGTCTGACGCAACTGGTTGTCACCCTTCCTACGGGTTGTCCGTTTTCTAAAACTATACTATTATAACATGACAAGAAGTTATAGCCTTAAACAATAATATCTGATGTCTTACTTAATCTATTACAATCTGTAGTTTTATCCATAATACTTCTATCCAATCTCATAGTATAATGAACAATATTACTAGATAGGTCACTCTACCAAGCATGTAAATACCATCATGTATCCTCCATATATCATATGATCTATCTTGTTGGTCAAATTACTAACATGTGAATACCTTAATCATACATTCTCTTGAAAATTTAATACTCATTAAAACGTAGTTAAAACATGAATGCTGTCAACATTTTACACTTTCCACATACCAAAATAGAAAAAAAATTCATATACTCAAACCATGATATAAATTTGTTCTTATATAATTCATGAGCTCATTTCATTTATTCTCTAAACCTTCATTATGTGCATATGTTCTTCTTTCCAAAAATATTTCAACCACTTTTCATGGTTACCGATACCATATAATTATTGAAAAACAATACATAGATAATCCAAAATTCCACAATGCCATAAAAGAGAATCAATGATACTATTTTTAAATCCCATTACACAACAACATTGTCATACTCAACATCAAAAATAGTGATCACATGTGACTTCCCTTTATCATTTTCCATAATAGGTTTCTCACGTTGATCATCATTAACCCTAGGATATGGTCATTGATTAGAATAATGCCTCATTTCCTTGCACTTGAAGCATTGATGTGTTGGTGGTGCGTTCTCTGCAGTCTTTTCTTTATTCATATTATTAGAAACCCTTTTTCCATTACATAGACACTCAGCTGCTCGATGACCTTGTT
Source organism: Viscum album (assembly GCA_963277665.1). NCBI lineage: Eukaryota > Viridiplantae > Streptophyta > Magnoliopsida > Santalales > Viscaceae > Viscum > Viscum album. Next base: position 1,316,388,006 of record OY728152.1, on the reverse strand, counting down.
TTCCATAATTAAAAAATTTTCTAGTCCCTTTATGACTATCTCCACCATTCATCTTTCAACAACTTGATCATAAATAAACATTCATCTTCTTTTCCCAATTATTCTGAGATTTCTACCTAAACTCCATCTTTCGTTTCTTGTCAAAACCATGAGATGGATAAGTAACACCAACTTCAATTTCTACCTTGATATCACAATGCACAATTACTTCATATCTAGTGATGTCTATTATACCTAATTCACATTGAAGACTTGGTTTTAAGCTACAGAAGAATCAGTCAACTTTACTTTTTGGTTGGATGATAAAGCTAGATGCATACGTTGCGGGCCATATAAAATTCTCTTATTATATACCAACATATTCATCATCCTTTTTCATATGCTCAAGGAACTCCTTCTCCATCTTTGTTCAAAGAATACGAGGTATGTTCTTATTGAAAAACAAGTTCTTGAACTCGTTCCATTCTATTGATTCAATTTCATCTTGGGGCCTTGTATTTTTAACTAGAGTCCACCACCAGTATGCTTCACCTTCTAACCAGTAAACATACAAAATGACATTTTCATGCTCTGAATAGCAAATTATTGAAAATATATTTTCAATGGTACTAATCCATTTTTCAGAAACAAGTGGATTGGAAGACCCACTGAAAGAAGGTAGATGTTTCCTCATGAAGGACTCAATAGAATATTGTTCCCTCCCCTACTCATTTGGAACTCCAGAATGAGTCATACCATGTGTATGTATAGAAATAATATTTTTCACTCCATCTCCCATAACATTGGTTTCTTCAAGAGTACATTCATTGCATTTTCCATTACATTGATCAACACGGTTCCTTCAGGTTCGATCCATCGTCTGAAACCCAAAATGATTAGTGTGAGTGGAAAAACTCAAGCTAGGAAAACAACATAATATTGTGGGAGTACCAAAAATATATAACATCTTAGGATTAAATCTATGATCGTTACAGTAATTCTAGGACTATATCCTATACTTATACTTAACCTTAGGGACATCCCTAGACACATTTTAGAAATATATCTAGGTATCTCACTAATGTTTTTTGCATCATAGATTCCAATGGTTTATTAATCCATTCCTCTGATACCAAATGTAGAGACACAATCCTGAATTACATGGACATTACATTACAATTTCTGAATACATAATACTTATCAAACACATACACCAAATGACCGTAATAGTTTAGTGTCTTTGGAAACATGGAACATAATCCTTTTGTCATGGTGAAGGATCATCAACACCTCCCATAAAGATCATCCACTTTTTTCATACCTAAAACCGTTCATTATATCCCAAGGAAAAGAAAACTTAAAAAGGGTTAGCTCAAATGTTCAGTTAGGGTAAACATAGAGATCTTATAACAATCCATAATCATTTGAATGAAAAAACATGAACAGAAAATCTAAACATCAAAATCATCTACAAAGACATAAATCTTGGAAGTACGTGAGACATATATAATAAAGGAACATCAATCATGATAAAATATCATGGGAAAAAACATGTAATTGTGTAATACCATTAAGCACATGATATGATTTCCATAGTAGCCAAGGCATTGCTTCCATAACCATTTTAATGGACAAAGTCCTTTTCTGAATCGAGTTTACTCCCTATTCCAGTCCTATATCACTGAACCAGATTAACTTACCAATCGATCCATTTATATATCATGAGATATAAATAATTACCTAATGTATTAGAGGAAGATATAGGTCCCACCCATCTCTTAATGAAATCATTTTTACTTGATCCACAGTATACACTTAAACCATTCATCATAACCCAGAGAATAAAAATGGATTTCATAATCATCATCCCATCATAAAATAATCCATATAAAACAAATGGATATAATTTCATCATATTAAAAGTTGAACCATATAAATTAAAGAGACAATATAATTGAAACATACACATATGAAATAATTTCATCTTGGATGGAATGTGGTTTTGATAAAACACTTGAAATGATTTCTTGTGGAAAATATCCTTTCTTCTCAAAAATCATTTTCTTTTTACAAAATGATAGGAAATTTTAAAAGGAAAGGATTTTGTTGAAAATAATCATGAAATATTTTATAGTAAGATTCTTGAAAATATGGTGTTATGAAACCGTTAAAATCCATTCATGTCGTATAAGTTGAAAAAACATTCTCCTTGTACTTTTGTCAGAAAAGTAAAAAAGTACCTCGTATAGTAAACAAAAAAAAGATTCCTTCCAAACCATGGGTTAAAAGTAATAAAAGGGTAATAATTAATTTAAACATACATTTAATAATACTAAACATTTTATGAAAACATTTTTAGAAAACATTGACAAAGATGATAAACATAACCCCTGTAAATAATTACGAATAAACAATCTCAGATAAAAATAAAAATGGAATAATTATCCCTTACCATCGGTCTAATATGATTCGTACGTAACAAATACTCTTATATAATTATTTAAATAATGTAATTGACTAATTAAAGAATCATATTCATCACATATGGTTCAATTATGAAATTATATTAGTCGTTCTTTTGTAAATTCCTAGTTAAAGCAGCGTTTAGGGTAAAATCGTCTTTTTCATCGTATGTTTTTGGACATGTTGTTCTTGATATTATTTTTACTTATATCATGATTTAATTACTTCCAGAATGAAAATAATTATTTATATATAATATATATTCAGTATACATATATATAGTAGATATATAAATGAAATTATGTACACCGATCATGGAGATGGTAGGTCGTACGTAAACCTGGAAGTTATATTGTTTTCATTATTGACTTGAATGGAAGCAAGCAGATGAAATATATAAATATATAAATAAATACAGTAGCTTTATCATGTAATATATTTCATTATTATTCATTATATATACTTTATAATAATTCTTGAGTGGTTATCATGGAAAATGAATCTCATCGTGTCGTGGAGATGGTAATCCGTACGTACACACGAGAGACGATATCATTCCCATAATTATGGAATTGAATTGGAGTGGATGATATAGTATCTCATAATCAGTATGATGTTATAATAAATATATATAGTTATTATTTACACCATTATACCTATCCAATTAAGGTGGTGGTGGAAAAACATATTACACCACGACGTGGAGACGGTATTCTGTAAGTACGCACACGCGGTGATTTCGTTTTCCATAGAATGGATCGAAGGTGAAATGGGGTTGTTTCATATTTATAATAAAATATAATTATATTATAGACACTGATTTTATTACTTTATAATGAAACAAGTAAAGAAGAAGAAGTTGATGAAGAAATAAACTTGAAAGAATCGGTATATGAGATTACCTCTTCTTCGACACACCTTCTCTAAGCTTTCTCTTAAGGGACTAGAGTTGGTCTTTTGAGAAGACCAGAACCTACAAAATGTTTATAGGGAAGTGGAGATGAGAAATGGGCCTTGTTTTGGTGATATTTAAGGCACAATCTATTGTTATGTGGAGAGGGAGGAGGTTCCCTTTTATAAGGGAAGAGAGGGGCACATTAGTAAAAACATAAAATATTATTTTATAAGAGAGTAATATTATGTTTATAATAGCTCCAAATTGATTTATTTCAATACTAATGTGGGTATGGGTCGAAATAATCTAAAACTATAGGTTTTAGACAAGTTTAGGTTACTATTTTAACCTTATCATTTAGATTTAACTCTAAGTTAAATAATTTAACTTTTATAGTGTCTTCTAGTTTTCATGCACTATGTGGTTAATAAACATACTATAACAAGACAAACGAACCCCAAGTGGTTAAGTATTAATATATATAACCTTATATAAGCCATTTGTCCGAACCATATATTTTTTGGAATATAATAACAATTAATTATATAATATTTTTTAAACAACTATTTTATATCAATTTTGATACTATTTGGTAATTGATTTTTGAGAAAAACATAAAAACATTATTAGTTCAAAACAAGTTAATTAAATAAATACTAAATTGTCATATTAACCTATAAAATTAATATAATTCATAAAAAGTCTCAATTTACATTTATTTGGGTATTTAGATTATCAATTATTTAATTATTTCATTATCTAGGTAATTACTGCATCACCATTGTGTCATAAATACATAATATTTTTTAATGTATAAAAACTATAAATAAAATTCCATTGGGTATTAAATCGTTTTAGAATTATAATAAAATTTAATAGTCTAATTTATCTTATATATATCCCTATATTAAAAATGTTTTATTTATTAAACATTGATTTTAACTATTTTAACTCATTTTTAAATAAAAAAAATTAAAAATGTCCTAATATAATCCAAGTGGACCTAAAGGGTAATATTTTATTCCTAAGGTTGTTTTTGGTCTAATTCAACTTATCCAATTGATTAGGACATGTGTTAGGGTAATAATAATACAAATTATACCCTTAATTATCCTATTTACTTTTAACCGTGTTAAATAAAAGTAAAAAGTTACTTTTCACCAAAAATTATTTTTTTCATATTGAACCACATTTTACTCCTTGATATTAACTTTGTCTCTCAGATTTTCAAAATACCACACACAGAGGCGGTAAAATTAAGTTTTATGTAAATTTTTAAACTCTCCTAGGAGGTGGGTAAAAGACGGTGAAATGTTCAATAAAATTTTTATATATCTAAAATTATTATAAAATGACTCCAATGAATTAAATTGAACATATATAGTTATTATGTATCAATTTTGACTTCAAATAAATTTAAATAATTAATTATTTAAATAAAATTTTTTTATTTAAATAGTAACCCAGTGTTTTCAATATACCTCAAAAATTGAAAGTTTTCAGAAAAATACCAAAAATTCACCCTGGGATAATTTTGATATACCGAATCAGAATATGAAATACATTTTGACTGATAAAATTTATAAAATTTCAAAATATGGGTATTACTATTCATAACTGCTAGTTTATATATTATATTAATAGCATATCATTATTTAGTGACACTCGGTATTGTGTACAACACACGTTATCGTGGAAGGTCATGATTGAATGTAAAGCAAGCCATATTAGGGTTGCGTGTAGTGCCAGACTCATTTGTTGTTGCGTATAATTGAATCCAACAATATTTAATTTATTAATTGAATTTATATATATATACAATCAATGTTTCATAAAATAACAACTATAAAACGAACTTGAAATTGTGTCTAACACGATCCTAGAATAGTGTTTTGTATACTTAAAGATAATACGGTGTTGCATATAGCGCAATATAATATTGGTGTAGAGTAAAAAAGAAGATATGAAATAAATTAAAAAGAATATATCTCATAAAATCTCAGGGTGTAACACCATACATACCATATAGAAAAACTCAAAAAAGGGAAAAATGGAATTTAAACATACATGAAACCATTTTTACAAAACATGGACATGGATGATAAATATAAACCTAGTAAATACTTATGAATAAACAATCTCAGATAAAAATGAGATTGGAAAATTTATTCATTACCTTAGGATAGATATGCTTCGTACATATCTGAACCTCCTATATAATTATTTATATAATGTCATTGACTTATTACATAATCATGTTCATTGTTATGATATCATATATTGTTAACTTATGTCATTATATTACCCGTTCTTTCGTAAATTCTATGTTAAAACAGAGTTTTTGGTAAAATTGTTTTATTTATCGTACGTGTTTGGAGTTGTTATTCTTTATATTATTATCACATATATCATGTTTTACTTAATTCCAGATTGTAAATCATGATTTATATATCATATATATTCAGTATATATATATATAATATTTATAAATGAAATGAAATACACTATTCATGAAGATGGTAGGCCGTACGTATGCATAACCGTTGTTTTCCTGTCCTTATTGACTAGAATTAATGTAAGTAGATGACATATATATGTATATATATATAAAAACATCCAGTAGCTTTATAATGTCATATATTTCATTATTATTAATTATATATAAAATATAAAAATTCTTGATTGGTTAACATGTAGAACGAATCTAATCGCATCGTGGAGATGATAATCCGTACGTTCGCACGAGCGATGATATTTTCCCCATAATTATTGAATTGAATTGGAGTGGATGATATAGTTTCTCAGAATCAGTATTATGTTATAAAAACCATATATAGTTATTATTTAATGTTTTATTCCCATCCAATTAAGGTGGTGGTGGAATAACATATTACACCACATCATGGATAGGGTATTCCATACGTACGCACCGGCGATGATTTCGTTTTCTGTAGGATGGATAAAAAGTGAAATGGGGTTGATTAATATTTATAATAACATATAAGTATATTAGAGATACTAATTTTATTACTTTATAATGAATCAACTAAAGAATAAGATGTTTAAGAAGAGAGAAACATGAAAAATCGGTAGAAGAGATTACCTCTTCTTCGACGCATCTCTTTTAAGCTTCATCTTAAGGCACTAGAGATGTTCTTTTCAGGATACCAGAACCAATTTAATGTTTCTAGTGGAGTTGATAAGGTAAATGGGAAGGGTTTGGTTGAGCTTGAAGGCTCAAATTTTTGTAAGGAGAATAGGGAGGAGGTGCCCTTTTATGAGGGAGGAGAGGGGCACCTTTGGAAAAACATAAAATATTACTTTATAATAAAGTCATATTCAGTTTATAATAGCTCCAAATTGATTTATTTCAAAGCTAATATAAGTCATTTGGCCAATCCATATATTTTTAGGAATAGAATAACAATTAATAATATAATATTAGTTTTTTAAATTATTTTATGTCAATTTTGATAATATTTGGTAATTTATTTTTTTGAAAATCGTTACAGCATGATTAGTTCGAACAAAGTTAATTGAATCAATACTAACATGTCATATTAACCTATATTTTATTAATTCATAAAAATTCTGAAATTACATTTAGTTCGGTTTTTTTACATCAATTATGATATTAATACATTAATAAGGTAATTACTGCATCATCATTGTGTCCTAAATAAATTAAATAATTTAATATCTAAAAATTATAAATAAGTACTATTATGTAGGAATTTTTTTATCTTTTTAAAGATAATTTATAGTCTAATTTATCGTTTGTATAACCCTATATTAGAACTGCTTCATTCATTAAACATTGATTTTAACTCTTTTAACTCTTCATTGAAATAAATAATAATAAAGATCGTAATCTAATCCACGTCAAACTAAATTATAATATTATATTCCTAAGGTTGTTTTTGGACGAATTACACTTATCCAATAGAATTAGAACATGTGTTATGGTAATAATAATAACAATTTAACCCATAATTACCCTACTTACTTTTAAATGTGGTAAATAAAAGAAAAAAATTACTATTTACAAAAAATTATCTTTATATTACTGCACCACATTTTACTCCTTGATATTTACCATGCCTCTTGGATTTTCAACATTCCTCTCACAGATGTGGTAAAATTATGATTTTTGTAAATTTTTAAATTCTCAAAGGAGGAGGGTAAAAGACGATGATAAGTTCAATAAAATATATATATATATATATAGAATTATTATAAAATGAATCCAATGAATTATATTGATCTTATGTAGGTATTATGTATCAATTATGACATAAAATAAAATAAATAAATATTTAAATAAAAAGATGTTTTTTTAAATAGTAACCTAGTGTTTTCACTACTCTTCAAAAATTGAATGTTTTCAGAAAAAAAAATTCACCCTAGGATAATTTCGATATTCCAAATAAAAAATTGATATAAATTTTGAATGATAAAATTTATAAAAATTCAAAAAAGTGGGTATTACTATTCATAATGGCTAGTTTATATAATATTTTATAACATATCATTGTTTTGTGATACTCGGTATTGTGTACAACACACACTATCATGGAAGGCCTCAATTGAGTGTAATGGAATCCAAGTTAGGGTTGCGTGTAGTGAAAGATTCCTTTGTTATTGAGTATAATAGAATCCAACCATATTTCATTTATACATTGAATATATATATATAGACACACACACACTCAATGTTTTGTAATATAACTTCTAACAAATGAACTTGAAATTGTGTGTAACATGATCCAAGATTAATGTTGTGTATACTGCAAGATAATATGGTGTTGCGTATAGCGCAAGATAATCTTGGGTTAGTGTACAACAAAATATATGAAATACAATAAAAAGAATATATCTTATAAAATATCGAGGTGTTATATTCTCACCACAGTCCCACTGCCATACCCCACCCACACACACCTCATCTACCACAACCACACATCCTGCCTGCAAACACATATTCTACAAAAACCAGAAATAACCACACCCATATAAATATGGCCTCGAACAACTACGACCACACCCGAAGACACCTAGGCCTCATCCTGAAGACACTTTGTAAAATACATGCTCGCACACACCTGGGATAACAACCACAACGTACCATTCCCAATTAATCATTTGCTAAAATAGACCTCAGGCCGTCACATCCTGCCCTAAGAGTCTTGGTATACATGGGGAATGGAGTAGAAAGGTATATTCTATCCATCTACTCATATGAGAGTTTTGAAAAACACCCTCCCCTTGAAATGAGGGAGTTTAGAACATAGTGCTCAACATTAATGGGGCGCAAATAAGAAACATAAGAACTAGATAATATATATAGTTAAACAAGAACTCATCCCAACCTAGGGGTTCCAAATCCAACCCAAACACAAACATCCTCATTAAAATTCTTTCATAAAAAGCCCAGCTGCCAAAATAATTCACAACTCAGTCCTGGAAATCAAATCCCTTTTGAGCCCATTCTTATTATCAAATTATAGTGGTTCCATTTAAATAAATCTTCACTACTGAGAAACTAACAGGCATAGCCACATTCCAAGGAATGAAATACAACCAAGCACCAAATTAAGCATTCAAACCTAGTTCTCTTGTAAAGTCACAATAACAAAAGGAATCTTTTTGATCACACGAAGAACTGTAACCAAACCATGCCCCAACATACATACCCACAAAGCCTCGGATCCACAAACCATCAACGACACCAAAACATGGGAACCCATACCCATCACTGTCACCTCACTAGAATCATGTAGAAAAGTCAAACACATCACCAGAAAAAAGTAACTGATATTTTAGAATTAAATACAACATTTCATTAGTTTTTTATTTCTGTTTAGTTATCCTAGGTTACCTAATGCAGATTCATATTAATTTGGAATCTATTTAATCATACATGTTTATTTGATTAAATAGTTTCCATGTTATAGACATTCAATCAATGAAATATCTAGAAAACAGAGGTTCATTAGAGTTAATGAACGGACCGGAAAGAAGAACAGTTTTTATTGGACATAATCCCATACAATTCCCAACATATGAAAAGAGGTAAATTATTTCAACATCATTATCAAACACAACAATTCATTCATTAAACCATTTATTATTTTTGTTAATATTTGGTTTCAACCATCCCTTCAGAAACATCATCACGCCCACCATGGAAGATACAAAGTAATTGAAGTCGAAGGAAGGAAAATACTTAGATGATCAATAATCAATGTTTTTCTCAGAGAACAAATAACATGTAAGTGTGACCTGTTGGGGAGGAAACATGGGGACTCACAGAGTGAGCATTAAAGCCTCCAACATTGGAAAACCACTACCCAGAATAAGGGGGGACTCCAAACAAACCAAAAAAAGAAAATTGATCATCCAAAATGATGAAATATGTACTTTCCTTGTGATAATAATGCGAGATTATGGAGTTATGAGATATGTATTTTGAATGGTTTTAATTTAGGATCATGGTATCACTATGTAGTTGGACAGTTACTCATGATGGAATTAATTATTATATTATAATTCTATTTGTAGGGGTGGCCATAACAGTTGTTCATTAAAGAATATCATTCAAATAGAGGAAAACAAGTCTATTGATTTTCTCCCAACTCCTAGGGGATTTAAAACACTACATATGGAATTAAAAACATACATTACCACTTTAAAAAGGTTACATGACATAAATGTGGTGTTATGGGGTAATCTACGGATGGAAACCCCGATACCCCTCGGTGGATGATTGGTGAGAAAGATCGGTGAAACCAATCGGTGGAGGAGATCTGGTGAAGCTTATCCCATGAAGTCGATCAGTGAAACTAATCGGGAGAAGCTAATCAGTAATAATAATCTGATGAAGCTGATCAGTGGAACCGATCTGGTGAAACTGATCAATAGAAACTGATCTGGTGAAACCGACTGGGTGAAATCAATCCGGTTAAAATGAATGGGTCAAACTAATTAGTGAGACCAATTGGTGAAACTGATCAGAGAGACCTGCTGGGTGAAACCAATCAGTGAAACCAATGGGTGAATCTAATAGGTGAGACAAATAAATGAGAATATGAAGGGTGAGAGTGATGGGTAAAACCGATGGGTCAGACCGATGGGTGAAACCAATTGGTGACACCAATGGGTGAAACAGATCAGTGAGAGGGATTTGTGAGACTTTGATTAGTGTGACCGATGGGTGAAACTGATTTGTGAGTGTGATGGTTGACACCGATCGTTGAAACTGATCGTTGAGACACTAATCAGTGAGATCGATGGGTGAAACTGATCGATGAGACACTTATCTTTGAGATTAATGGATGAATCTTATCGGTGATACCGATCAGTGAGATCGATGGGTGAAACTGATTGATGAGAATGATGGGTGAAACCGATCTATTAGTCTGATGGTTGAGTCTAATCTATGAGACTGATCGGTGATATATCGATCAGTGAGACCGATGGGTGAAACTAGTGGACCAGATCTTTAATGCAGATCATAGGAAGCTGATCTATGATGTTGATCTATGATGCTGATCATTGAAGATAATCAGTGAAGCTGATCAACGAAGGTAATCATTGAAGCCAATATATGAAGATAATTAGTGTAGCTAATCATTTAATAAGATCCATGAAGCCGATCAGTAAATATGAATAGTGAAGCTAATTAGTGATGCTGATCAGTGAAGCTGATATGTGAAGCTTATTAGTGAAATTGATCTTTCAGACAGATGGGCGGAACTGATCAGTGTCACCAAGGTGACATGTTTCCTCTGACACCCATGTCCTCTTGACTCATCAATGGTTTCTTGGATTCCCCATCACTTAGAATTGGAAAATTTAATGGACTATCATGGTCTTCTCCATTACAAAATGATACACCAACAAAAAACATATATTATATTCATCTCTTGTTCGACAGTTATGTTCAAAATATCCCTAAGGGTCACAACTAATAGGACAATACATGATGTGCACTGAACAATGGAATTCTAATTCTATTGGTGGGGAAAACCAAAATAAGGCCAATATAACCTATAGATAGATGAACATGCCTAATATAGGAATTAATGAATAATCATGATGCATTTAATGTATCGGGACAACAAAAATTTCTGTACACAAACTCTATAAATGTAATCACATTCAACACAATAGAAAATATGGTCCATGTCATTGATGTATAGTTTTCTAATGTAAAAAAAACTAACCCCCAGAGGAGGATCTAGATTTAACTCTAGTGGAGGAATGTAAACTGAACAGGATAAGCCTCCAAAACATGGAAACACAAAAAAAAATAGTGTTCACATAAATAGTATAAAAATACAATGTAAAAACGCAATAGTGCAGATACATCCCCATCACAATGAAAGTGATTGAATGTACTTTAGTGTATGTTCATGATTCACGATAAGATAATGATATTAAAACACATATAAAATTGATGGAGGAGGTTCTTAGGGGAAACATTCCAATTGTGTAATAGTATTAGGTAGATAATAATATTCATTATCTAATAGAATTTCAGCATGTAAAATTTTCATCATAGCATCCAAACAAAACTGGATACATAAATTTCATCATAAAAATAAGGATGTTGAAGATGATTCATTGTTTGCTCTACTCTGGAGACAATGTCACCCACTATAGGGGATAATAATTATTTCTTCTCACAAATTGTTAACTAGTTGGTGGCTAAAACTTGGCTGATCATTAGTCCATGAATAAGAAATATATAAGCGGGGATTCTCATACAATATTATGCATTGAATTGAAAATATCCATTTATTCCATAGATACTAGAGTGGAAACAATAGATTAAATATTCACACCATTAAAAACTAATTGAAATACTAATATAGAATGGGTTCATGAAACATTTCCTGTATCTTTTTTTTAAATCAATTTATCTCAACCCTTGATAGTGCGATAGACCTTGAAAATCATATCAAACCCATTGTCTGTTGGTGTGGGGTGATGATGGTCCATTATGATCAACAACAGGTTGAATAAAATGAGACGTTTTAAACTGACAATGGTATGTGTGTACTTCGTTTGGTATTATAGTTTTCCAATGGAATTCACTATAGGATAGGAATATCATCATTAACATTAATCGCAATACTTGTTTGTCTACTTGTTGAGTAAATTGAAAATTGATAAAAAAAAATGAACTGAATGATATGTAAATATTATAAGGGGTCAGATATCATAACAATATAAAAAAATTTAGACTATGTTTTTATCATTCATCTATAATATGAAAAATTGAGTAAACAATATGATGAATATCTCAATGTTGTGCTGATGATACCTCTTATCATATTGTAGTATATAGAAGAGTCCCATATGTTCATATCAATGTAACAATGATTGGATTATTCCACATAGTGGACCAAAGAAAAATATCAACTATTTCCCTAAGAATATGGGGAAAATCATGGAGAAGTCATAAAAAATCATTGTTACAACAAACAAATCGACAGTTTCAATTCAAACACATAGAGAGTTCCATAACCACCATACACCTCATATAGAGTAGTACAAAAAAATCATCCTCCTATAGGATAGAAAAAGGAACAATAACTTCTAGTAAATTAGAAATTATTAAATATATAATAATCTTTCTGAAATGAAAATGATCCTGGAAATTACACAGAATATATGTTCAAAAACGTACTCAATCTGTCATATACCATGAATAACAATGTAATAAACAAAAAATCATACTAACCAATTCCCTTTCTATAAATTGATGGATCACAACTTACCTGATTTATTAATATTAAAATATATTCACTAAGGTATGGCTGATTCTGAATATGTGATTTTGGATAACTTTCCATCATAGGTGACCTACATATCCATTTCACAATAATAATAAGAATGTGATCAATATAATGTAATGACCATGTTTGGGTGGATGTTATATAACAACATGACCAGAATGAAATTTCACTAGGATTCTGTATCTCTAAGTACATATATTATGATACCATAATAAATATTTTTCAATGTTATGAGGAATTGGACATACCACATCATGGTTGGAGTAATAATCTGATATGCTAAGAAATAGAAGAATAAGAAACATATTCTACACTAATCCATGCTATAAATTTTATATATCTCATCCCAAAAATATATGAAGCATGATTACCACCTCAAAAAATAGAACCATCATTTTAGAATTATATCAATTTTTTATTTCAATGTGATAAAAATTTTCTACCACTTCTCTAACGGTAAATATGCCTCAGATTATGAGTTCGACAAACATAGAAACTGAGTACGATGTTGCACGTGTAGGAACCAAGGATGAATGGGGAACTGGATGCATGGTTCAACCCAATATTTCATTCAATTCCCATAATTGAATTTAACTATAGTTCATATGTAATGACACGTAAAATCCAAAAAAGTTTTTTTCTTAATTTTCTTGAGAATTTTACAATAGCGTAGTTTCTGACGGCGCCTGATTCCGAGGCACGGTGTGCCCGAAATCATTTTCCGAAGTTTGGCTCGGGTACGTTTAGTGAACGAACGAGCGGGTTTTTCTAACTTTTGAACCGATGCTCGAAATCAAATTACGAGGGCGCCAATGGAATCGCAGCGCCGATAATTGCTGAGAAACAACTTTTTCGGAGTTTCATTGGCCCGGGTGTGGTTTTTATTTTTTCGGGTTAATTTAAAGAATAAAATAAAAGTGGTATGACCTTTTTATTTTATTTCACTTAAGCGGCATATCCTATGTTAAGCGGATAAGATGGGACCCATAATATCCTACCCACATGGTAGGATATTTTTGAGGTGGGGCCCGCACGAGCCCCACCGTTTCTTTCCCTCTATGAAATGCACCCGCAAAAAACCCCCTTTCAAAAAAATTAAACCCGTGCGTTTGATTAAATATTAAACGGAACTATTAATTGGGAGTTTTAAGCATTGTAATTAATTCAATTAATTGTTGTATTCTTTTTATGAATTCAAAAATGTTGGCATGGGAAATAAAAAATAAGACCAACACTTATTTTTATTGAGGGGGTGCTTGTTGAGAGGATTTGAAGAAAGCTCTATGGCTTGAAGATCTTCATCCTCCTTCGTCAAAGAATGGGAAGAACGCGAAAAACGTGAAGAACGTGAAGAACACGAAGAACACATTGTCACTGACGAAGAACGTCGGCCTCCAACCAAGGGTAATGAAGAACGCCGAATCCTCGGAGATCGACGATGCAACACCGTGTACCGCAACGCTGACAATCCTCCTTCTGCAATGCTTCTTCTGCGATGTTCCTTCCCCCATGACAATCTTTGATCATCAACCGATTGAGGTAAGGGTTGCAGATATTTTAAATCTTTGTGAATTATATCCTCAGCATGTCATTACATGATGCAGTTAAATCTTTGTGATTATATCTTTAGTTTGTTTAAATAACGTCGGAATACTTTTTAAACTGCTAACACGGTGGGTGCGGACCAACGAACAAGTCTGATCCCACCGTCTATTCGTTCATGGTGAGCGGATTTGGTGGGAGAAGACAAAGAAGGCCGCGCAGGCGTTGCGAGGTCCTCCCAGTAAAGGATGGGTCCCGGGAGGGCCGGTGGCGAAGATGGCAGGAAAATCCGACCACCGGGGCTCTTCCGGTGGTCTGTGGAGTTTTCCCTCTGCGCGCCTCACCGGCACGGCGGCGCCGACGGCCGGAGGCGACGGCCAGTACCGGCCGACCGCAAGGAGGCGGCGACGCCCGGCGCGCCGCCGGGAAGGAGCCGTCGCGACTGAAGCCACAGCGGAGGGCGACTGGTCCTGTGGCCCCGTAGGACCAGAGGGACGCGACATCGCACCACATCCGTTGACTGGGAGAGGCCCCCGTGCAGGGGCCGCAGTTTCGTCCAGGGGGGCGGTCCCCCCTTGCGCGGCCGCTCGGCCAGCGCCAGCGCAACAGACCGACCAGCCTGGACGGACCGCCCGACCGGGCCGCGCCAGCCGGGCCGGGCCGCACCCCGCCGGGTCGGACCAGACCCGGGTCGGGTCGACCCGGTTTGGGCCGACCCCGTGGGGTTGTGCGAGGTCGGTCCGGGCCTAGACCCCCCATTTTCGGTCCTCTTCGGTCTTTTGCCCATATCATGGGCTAAAGACCTCTGTTCGATGCACCATCTTCGGCGATGTGATCCTTGGATAAAGACGGTCGTTTCGACATATTACACTCAAGGATTCGGAGTACTTTGGGTTCATCCAGGTTGGTTCGTACACGAAACCAACCAGGCCCTCGGAGCGGAAATGCTTATAACATGAGATCCGGACGTCCGATTGACGTGCTGTCGACTTTGTTGGATTCCTCATAGTGAGAAGGACCTTTTGGATTACTCTGCTCGAGGTTTGGACGTAGTTGGAGTACGTTCGGGTTGGATTTGACTTAAAAACCAACCGGGACCCTGGGACGAAAAATCCAATAACTCTCAGACCGGGCATCCGATTGACGCGTCGTCTGTAACGTTGAGTTCCTGTTGTCGATATGGAACTTTTGAATACATCAAATCCAGAATTTGTGTCAGTTGATGTATCAGTCTCTCGGCTCGTGGAGCGGACCCTCCCGAACGAGCTTGCTGTGTGCGGGAACCCTAAAGCTGCCTGCGACTGCGACGACAATGACGACTGTACAGAGATCCTCAGTGGATTTGACGGTGACGACTACAACACTCAAAAATCCTACATAGATCAGTGCTACATATCCTGTGTAGGTCTGATCCTGTGTGTGTCAGCACTCAGCGGTCCTATGTGGGGAAGTGCCTACAGATCCTGTGTGGGTCTGATCCTGTGTGGGTCATTGCGGGGGTTAGTTACCTATCGATCCTGTGTGGGTCAGATCCTATGTGGGTCATTGCGGGGGATAGTTAACTATCGATCATGTGTGGGTCAGATACATTGTGGGTCATTGTGGGAGTTAGTACCTATCGATCCATTGTGGGTCCGACGTCTTAGAAGAATCAGTGGCTATATCTGATAAGCTCTATCTTCATACGAAGAAGTATACCTGTGTAAGCTGAATCCTATTTTTCATTCCTTTGTGGATTGTGTTGTGCAATCCTGTGTGGATTACATTTTGCTTTCCTATGTGGAATGGGTTGTGATTTCCTGTGTGGACTGGGTTGTGCTTGGGCTCAGAGGCTGGAGCAAACTGGAATTGGTGACTTAGGTATATGAATGGGAACATACCTAAGCACTGTCGGATGTTATTTCGTGATTGTATATTTCCTTTGCGGATTATCCTTTGTGGATTCTGGGAGACCATCGGGGGTCTCAGGGTCCCTACTGAGTAGCTTATACTCACCCATGCATGGGATATGCCCGCACTACGTTGTGTTGGTTGCAGACGATGGACAACGATGATCGTGGTTGAGGCACGAGGATCAAGTCGGTACCTGGAGGTGGACCATTGGGTGGGACGTACACGGAGCAGACGGCTAGACCAGAGGAGCTGTGGAGGCTATCTGTACCCACCCTTCAGGTGGGATTTCCAGTGGACGGCTTGACGTTGCGGTCTTACTTTCAGTTGCTGTTCTCCCTTTCCAGTTGTACTTTACATTCAATTTGGGTTTGTATTCTGGCCCACTTACTTTTCTGTACTTACTGTTGTACCCAGTTTTTACTTAGTGTTTACTTCTATTGCTTTCTTTATCTGTGGTGTTTGTTTACTTTACAAAGGAAATGCCTTCCCATTTTACCGGGAATTACGCCTTGGTGCTAGTCGTTAGCCCCTGGCCTATGGAAGGCGGGCATGGGGTAGTCACGACACGGGCCTTGGGGACAGGTCATGACCAATTGGTATTAGAGGAGTTCTGTTCTACCACAGAACATTGGACTCTGATCTTTTTCTATGTGAAACAATAGTGTTAAGCATATTGGGTTTGGTTATCAGTCGAGGGAGTCTAGTGTTGTTGCGGCGGCCGACGTATCCGTACACCAGGACCCTGACTTCTGATTTCCAACTTAATGCACGAAAAAATTGATTGCATGTGTGTTTCAAGTTTTCATTTTGATTACATTGTGGCAGCTCACAAGGTATACTGTTCTGACCATGGCGCACCTGTCTCTTTTCAAGATGGCCCCATGACGGCAGCCAGCTAGGGTTCCGAGAGTTGTTCGTGACGAAAGCCCACCGAGCGATGAGGCATCGGTACAGGGCCCTTTGAAAGCTGAGGCACCCGTAGTACCTCTACCCACCGAGCCACCGCTGCTTCCAGCCCCAGCCGCTGTCGATCCATGTCGCCTTAGTGCACTGCACGAGTTTCAGCTGCAGCGACTACCCAGGTTCCATGGGGAGATGGACACCCAGGCAGCGGATGATTGGATGGAGGCAGTGGTTCGGGTTTTCAGGTTAGTGAGGACACTAGCAGACCTCATGGTCATCCTCGCAGCGAGCCTCCTGCACGCGACATCAGGCAGATGGTGGAGCATGATGCTCCAGGTGAACGATGAGGCATCTCTTCTCTAGATGTACTTTGAGTGCCTCTTTCCCTTGGAGTTCATCTCGGCCACCCTCTGTGTGGTGCGCATCCAGGAGATTCAATAGCTGCGGCAGGGCAGCTTGACAGTCACCCAGTACTCAGCGAGATTTACCGATCTCTTGCACTACTCGACAAACATGGTACGAGACCCATTCTTTTGGTCCCGAACCTTTGAGCAGGGATTGAGGCATGAGATCAGGGCATCGCTGATCTCCCTCAGCCTTCCAACACATGTAGGAGTACTAGAGCGATCCCTTTTGATCGAGAGCTTCCTTGCTGAGTCTACATCAGCAGCGAGACCTACCGCAGGGTGGCAGGTAGCAGAGTCTTCTGTAGTAGGCAATCGACGGATGACTCATGGGTTCAGGCAGACTAGACCCTCAGGCAGGCGGCCTCAGGACACTGGCTCAGTAGTGCGGCGAAAACAGCGCGGAGCCAGTCTTTCAAGAGGCAGACAGTGCTACGCATACTGCGGGCAGGGCCACATGGCTCGTGACTGCCCGACACACCATGCCGAGGAGCAGCAGACGGTTGAGGGGCCACCCAGGCAGAGGAAGAGGGTCGACCATGGTGGTCCGTAGGGAGAAGGCTGATGAGGCAGAGGAGCTGGCCGAGCAACAGGTGGTGGGCGACGCTTTGAGGCTCTACCACCACCGCCACCAAGAGGTCCACCCCGACCACAGGGAGCTGGCGGGCAGAGACATGCACAACTACAGGCAGCGGAGTCCCACGACCACGGTGCACCCGTGATGATTCGAGGTACTATCATTGTCTATTCCACCCTTTCTGCAGTTCTTATAGACATAGGAGCGAGTCATTCTTTCATAGCCGCTACCCTTGTTCGGAGCTCGGAGATTCCGACAGAGCCGTTGGCTGGACCCTTATGGCTAGAGGCTCCTACGGGAGCAGACTCGACGATTACGCACTAGTGTCGGTAGTGTGACCTTACTCTAGGAGGCGAATGATTCAGCTGAGTCCTTCTTGTAGCGGCGTCGAGGCCTTACAGCTTCATCTTGGTCATGGATTGGTTATCCACAGTGCATGCTCACATTGACTATATTTGGCGCAAGGTTCGATGTATACGCACCGACAGGAGTAGGTTCACCTTCACCGGTGAGAAGGGAGTCTTCGCAGCACATGATGGACTCTCGTAGATGAGAGGAAAACCCATCGCAAATCTGTTGGCTAGCCTCATCCTAGGAGCAGTTGACGTGCGGAGTCCTAGTTTTCCTGTAGTGGTGGATCAGTATGCAGACATTTTCCCGGACGACGTTCCAGGACTACCTCCTCAAAGAGAAGTAGACTTTTATATTGACCTGTACGTCGGGACATCCCCGATATCCACCCCATCATATTTGATGGCTCTCGCTGAGGTTCAAGAGCTACGGGTACAGTTGGAGGACTTGCAGGGCAAGGGAATCATCTGACCCAGTGTTTCACCCTGGGCTTCCCCGATATTGTTCGCCAAGAAGCCGGACGGGAGCTTGCGACTTTGTGTCGACAATCATCGCTTGAACAAGGTGACAGTGAGGAACAAGTATCTGCTACCAAGGATTAAGGACCTCTTCGATCAGCTCAAGGGATCACGGTGGTTCTCAAAGATAGACCTCAGGTCAGGCTGTCATCAGCTCAATGTTCGAGATGAGGGCGCATAGAAGACGGACTTCCGATGTCGGTATGGACACTATGGGTTCTTGGTTATTCCCTTCAATGTAACCAATGATCCCCTAGTATTCATGGGTCTCATGAATAGGATATTTCATCCATACCCCGATCGGTTTGTCGTGGTCTCCATCGACGACATTTTGATATACTCGACGACTGAGGAGGAGCACTTCTACCACCTACGGGTTGTACTAGACACACTCCGAGAGAACCATCTTTATGGAAATGTCTCGAAGTGTCAGTTCTGGTAATGTGAGGTCAACTTCTTGGGTCACGTAATCTATGAGGCAGGATTTGCGGTGGATCCTATGAAGATCGAGGCAGTGCTAGCTTGGGAACCACCCAGGAGTGTGACGGAGGTGCGGAGTTTCTGGGGACTAGATGAATACTACCGGAGATTTGTGCCAGACTTCTCTAGAGTTGCGGCACCACTATCAGCTTTGACGAAGAAGGGGAAACCCTTTGTGTGGTCAGACAGATGCCAGCAGAGCTTTCAGGAGCTGAGACAGAGATTGACTAGTGCATCTATCGTGAGGTTTCCAGAGGAGGGAGTAGGGTACGTAGTCTACTGCGATTCATCAGGGACCGGAATCGTGTGTGTCCTGATGCAAGAGCGGGTAGTTATCGCATATGGATCACGTTAGTTGAGGCCGCATGAGAAGAACTATGTTACCCATGACCTGGAGTTAGCAGCAGTGGTCTTCACTCTAAAGACATGGCGACACTATCTGATGGGCGGGCGCTTTACAGACTTTTCTGACCATTAGAGTCTCAGGTACAACTTCTTTTAGAAGGACCTGAACCTGAGACAAGGAGATGGCTCGAGTTCCTCCAGGAATATGAATTTGAGATAGTCTATACTTTGGGTAAGGGGAACGTAGTAGCTGATGCTCTCAGTAGGATGATGGGAATTCAGCTACTTGAGGAGGCGACCGAGCAGCTAGCCGCTTTGCAGATATCCTTCGTAGATAGAGATGGAGTAGCCTTATTTCAGTCACTCATAGTCACTCCCCCACTACTGTAGTGGGTTAGAGAGGCACATCGTGGGGACACTGACTGTGAGACGCGGCATGCACAGATATCCTTAGGACAGACACCTGATGGATTCTCTATAGGAGAAGAGCACGAAGTCCTTTTCAAGGGACGTACCATGGTACCAGTAGCTTTACGGGAGGAGGTGCTGAGAGAGTTTCACATATCCCCATTGGCGTTACATCCTGGCATAGCGAAGATGTACCAGGATCTCAGACGATAACACTGGTGGTCGGGCATGAAGAAGGTTGTGGCAGAGTTCGTTTCTCGATGCCTCACCTGCGAGCAGGTGAAAGTGGAGCACCAGGTACCAGTAGGCTTGGTACAACCCTTAGAGTTTACGGAGTGGAATTGGGACGGAATATCTATGGACTTTGTGACTAGACTTCCACGCACTTCCAATGGTCACAACTCCATTTGGGTGATCGTCGACTGACTCACCAAGTCGGCTCACTTCTTACCCATCAGAGAGCAGGGCTCAGTGGAGATCTTGGGACGTCTCTACATTCAGGATATTGTATGGCTTCACGGTGTTCCATCATCTATCGTCTCTCATCGAGATTCTCGCTTTACTTCCCGTCTTTGGAAGGGGTTGTAGGAGGCCTTCGGGACGCAGCTACGTCTGAGCACCGCCTTTCACCCTTAGACAGATGGTCAGATGGAGAGGTCCATTCAGACTCACGAGGACATGATCTGCACATGTTTCCTCGACTTTGGTCACAGGTGGGAGGACCACCTAACCTTGGTGGAGTTCGCGTAAAACAACAGCTACCACTCCACCATCGGGATGGCACCATACGAGGTGTTGTATGACCAACCTTGAGATCTCCTTTGTGCTGGACAGACCCTGGGGAGTCAGCACTTGTGCGACTGGAGATGGTCCGGGCCATGACAGAGAAGGTCCAGGTCATCCAGGAGCAGATCAGGACAGCTCAGAGCTGACAGAAGTCTTATGCTGACAAGAGGCAGAGGCCACTAGTGTTCGAGGATGGCGACTACGTCTTCTTGTGGGTCTCACCTCGATGTGGATTACGGAGATTTGGCTGATGCGGAAAGTTGTATCCACGCTTCATCAGACCATTCCTGGTCCTCAGCAGGATTGGCGAGGTGGCTTATCGCATGGCTCTACCACCTCAGTTTCCCCGGGTGCACGACGTCTTCCACGTATCCCAGATGAGAAGTTACGTGCACGACCGGACGCATATCACTGATCATGGGGAACTGGACGTTGATGATGGGGAAACATTTGAGGAGGTCCCGATGGAGATTGAGGATCGACCGGAGCGGGTCCTATGTGGACAGTCTATTCCTCTAGTGCACATCAGATGGCAGCACAGGAACCTCCAGGAGAACACTTGGGAGCTGGAGGCTTAGATGCGTGCTCAGTACCCACATTGGTTTCCCTAGTTTTTGATGTATCTTTACTGGGACGTAAATCCCTGTTTTGAGAGTAATGTAAAGACCCATAAAATCCAAAGAAATTTTTTTCTTCATTTTCTTGAGAATTTTACAAGAACGTAGTTTCTGACAGCACCTGATTTAGAGGCCCGGTGTGCCTGGAATCATTTTCTGATGTTTGGCTCGGGTACGTTCAGTGAACGAATGAGTGGGATTTTCTAACTTTTGAACCGGTTTTCGGAATCAAATTTTGAGGGCACCAATGGAATCGCAGCGCCGGTAATTTCTTAGATACACCTTTTCTAGAGTTGTGTTTTCTCAGGTGTGGTTTTTAATTTTTGGGGTTAAGTTAATGAATAAAATAAATGTGGTGCAACCTTTTTATTTTATTTCACATAAGCGGCTTAACCTATATTTAGTGGATATGATGGGACCCATAATATCCTACACACTTG
This sequence comes from Viscum album, assembly GCA_963277665.1. Taxonomy (NCBI): domain Eukaryota; kingdom Viridiplantae; phylum Streptophyta; class Magnoliopsida; order Santalales; family Viscaceae; genus Viscum; species Viscum album. The sequence continues at coordinate 1,316,365,602 of OY728152.1, read as the reverse complement.
GTAGGATATTTGTGAGTTGGGGCCCGCACGATCCCCACTGTTTCTTTCCCTCTAAGTGACGCACCAGAAAAAACCCCCCTTTCAAATAAAGTCAACCCGTGTGTTTAATTAAATATTAAACACCCCTATTAATTGGGTTGTTTATGAATTGAAATTAATTCAATTAATTGTTGGATTCTTTTTATGAATTCCAAAATGTTGGCGTGGGAAATAAAAATAAGACCAACACTTATTTTTATTGGGGGGTTTCTTGTTGAGAGGATTTGGAGAAAGCTCTAAAGCTTGAAGATCTTCATCCTCCTTCGTCGAAGAACGCGAAAAACGCAATGAACACATCATCTCTGACAAAGAACGCCGACCTCCGACGAAGGGCAACAAAGAACACCGAACCCTTGGAGATCGAGGACGCGAAGCCGTGTACCGCGACGCCGACGATCCTCCTTCCGCGATGCTTCTTCTACGACGTTCCTTCCCCCGCTACAGTATTCTATCATCAACCGATTGAGGTAGGGGTTGCGGTCCTTTTAAATCTTTCTGAATTATATCCTCATCATGGATTTACATGATGCAATTAAATCTTTGTGATTATATCTTCGGTTTTTTTGAATATTGTCGGAAGACATTTAAAACAGCTAACACGGTGGGTGCGGACCAACGAACAAGTCTGAACCCACCGTCTCTTCATTCTTGGTGAGCGGATTTGGTGGGCGATGACAAAGAAGGCCACGCAGACATTGGGAGGTCCTCGCAGTGAAGGACGTGTCCCAGGATGGCCGTTGGTGAAGATGGCAGGCAAATCCGACCACCGGAGCTCGTCCGGTGGTCCGCGATGTTTTCCGTCGGCGCGCCTCGCCGGCACGGTGGTGCCGGAGGCCGGAGGAGGCAGTGCCCAGTGCGCCACCGGGAAGGGTCCGTCGTGGCTTAAGCCGCGTCGGTGGGCGGCTGGTCCCGAGGTCGCGCGGGGACTCGAGGGACGCGGCATCGCGCCACGTCTGTTGACGGGGAGCGGCCCCCACGTGGGGGCCACAGTTTCGTCCAGGGGGGTGGTCCCTCCTTGTGCGGCTGCTCGGCCAGCGCCAGCGCGCCTGACCGAGCCGCCCGGCCGGACCGCTCGGCCGGGCCCTGCCCGCCAGGTCATTCCGGGCCCAGCCCCCCGTTTTCAGAACTCTTCTGTCTTTTGCTCATATCATAGGCTAATGATCTTTGATCGATGCACCGTTAGCGGCGATGCGATCCTTGGATTGAGACGGTCATTTCGACATATTACTCTCAAGGTTTCAGAATACTTTGGGTTCGGCCGAGTTGGTTCATACACGAAACCAACTGGGCCCTCGGAGCAGAAACACATATAACTTGAGCTTCGGATGTCCGATTGATGTGCCATCGACATTGTTGGATTCCTCTTACTGAGACGGACCTTTTGGCTTACTTCACTCGAGATTTGGACATATTTGGAGTACGGTGGGGATGGTTTTTACTGAAAAACCAATCGGGCCCCTGGGACGAAAAAGCCAATAACTCTCAGACCGGGCATCCGATTGACGCACCGTCTATAACGATGAGTTCCTGTTGTCGATACGGAAATTTTGGATACATCAACTCTTGACTTTCTACCAGTTGATGTATCAGCCTCTCGACTCATGGAGCGGACCCTCCCGAATGAGCTTGCTGTGTGCGGGAACCCTAGAGCTGGCTGCGACTACGACGACGACGACGGTTGTACAGAGATCCTCAATGGATTCGACGGTGACGACTATAGAACTCAACGATTCTACGTAGATCAGTGCTACAGATCCTGTGAGGATTTGATCCTATGTGGGTCAGCGCTCAATGGTCCTGTGTGGGCTAGCACCTCTAGATCTTGTGTGGGTCCCATCCCGTGTGTGTCATTGCGGGGGATAGTTATCAATCGATCCTTTGTGGGTCAGATCCTCTTTGGGTCATTGCGGGGGTTAGTTACATATCGATCCTATGTGGGTTAGATTCTTTGTGGGTCATTGTGGGGGTTAGTACCAATTGATCCTTTGTGGGTCCGACGACTTAGATGAATCAGTGGCTATATATGATCATCTCTATCGTCATACGAATAAGTATACCTGTGGGAGATGAATCCTGTTTTTATTTCCTTTGTGGATTGTGTTATGCTATCCTATGTGGATTAAGTTTTTCTTTCCTGTGTGGACTGGGTTGTTCTTGGGCTCTGAGGCTAGAGCGAACTGGAATTGGTGACTTAGGTATATGTATGGGCACATACCTAAGCAGTGTCAGATGTTACTTCATTATTGTATCTTTACATTGCGGATTATCCTTTGTGGATTATGGGAGACCTTCGGGGGTCTCGGGGTTCCTACTGAGTAGCTTATACTCAACCCTGCATGGTCTATTCCCGCACTACGTTGTGTTGGTTGCAGAAGATGGACAACCCTGATCGTGGTTGAGGCATGAGGAGCAGGTCGGTACCTGGAGGTGGACCATTGGGCAGGACCTACACGGAGCAGACGGCTAGACCAGAGGAGCTGTGGAGGATATCTGTACCCACCCTTCAGGTGGGATTTCTAGTGGATGGATCGACGTGGCGGCTTTACATTCTGTTGCTGATTTCCCTTTCCAGTTGTACTTTACTTTCAGTTTGATTTTGTATTCTGGCCCACTTACTTTTCTGCACTTACTGTTGTACCCAGTTTTTACTTAGTGTTTACTTCTACTTCTTTCTTGCTCTGTGGTGTTTGTTTACACTACAAAGGCAATGACTACACTTTTTACCAGGAATTACACCTTGGTGCTAGTCGCCATCCCCTGACCTATGGAAGGTGGGCTTGGGGTAGTCACGACACGGGCCCCGAGGATGGGTCGTGACATCAGAATCATGGAAAGTAACTCCATAATATCCAATACATACATGGAGTTTTATCAAAAACACTCCAGTGGACATCTTTGTAATATTTTGTTACATTACATCCATGCGGGGGTGTGATTATCTAATTAGCCCAAAAATTGGAGGAAATGATGAACTATTACCTGGGTAACTAAATCTGCAATTACATTTTATGAGGAACTATGCATGTATAACTCAAATATTATAGCTCTTGGGAAACACATCAACGTGAAACCCATCATGTTATGTGACGACCCATGGATGAAATGTCATACATTATAAAATTTCATGTAATTTTAAAAGTGAACCATTCAATATTTCAACAAAACCATATTTAAAAATTATTTATGGATGCACACTTTGAATCCCGCTAAATATCAAATTATTTTTATAAATATGTTTCTATATCCAGACTTTATAGACTAGAAACCATTCTAATATAATTTTATGTCTCCATCACATTCACAGTGTAGGATCAAGTTGAGTTATTCCATGCAATCATTACGTCCCAATTTTTTTTATGAATTCATTACAATTTACACAAATAATGGGGTCTAATTTAATTTAAAAATGATAAAAATAAAATTGATTCATATCATCCATAATTTGGATAATATTAAGTGTGATTTTCTCCAATGTTGTCATCATTTAATGTGTAACATCCCAAACCTAGAGGCCCTCGATGATGCCCTGAGGGTGGTAGTTTCACGGGACCAAGTAAATATCCCCTAATTCCATAGGTTAATGAATAGTAGTGTGGTCTTAGGTGTGTCCATGGGGAGACTATTCCATCTTTTCCTGACAATTAAATAGAAGAATCTCAAAAACATACATGTGGAAAACGAAGTAATATCAATCCAAAATATATAACATGTAGGAATAAATAAAAGAATAAATTGAGTCCCATATATAATGATTAGGATGATATATGTCATACGTATCTATAAAAAAGAAAAAACAAATAAAAATTATTATAATATGACACATGAATCAAATGTAAAAAAGGTAAATAAAATATCTTAGCTCACATCATGATCCTCAGATTGGTCCAATGCCCCCCTTGTCCTATTCACCAATCATGAACCAATAGTTGGGAGATTTCCCTTACCCATACGTAAAAACATTTATTATATTCTGGTACCCAAGTCAAAAAAATAAGATTCCATACATAAAACCAATAGTAAACCTGCAAACATGTTTTCCTCTATGTCTATTAATATATAACAATTATATTTTTAAAAAAATAATATAATCATGAATTGAATTAATCAACATTAAACATCCTAAAATTTCATGTTTCTCAAATCATACAATGTTCAATTCATAAATTTAATTTATAAATAATGTGTCAGATTTAACAATCGTGCATTTTAAATTAAATAATGTAAAATTATCCGATCATTTTCATTTAATAATATGTATCATGATACAACATGCATTCCAACAAACCCCATGATAACATTATCAATGGATTCCCTATCATTCCATATATAAATATAAAAAATGATAGAATCAATTACTACTCAGTATATTTTCGAATATGTCACATAAATCACATAATATATAAATAAATTACCAATAGAATCTCATATATGGAATTAATAATTTTGAATAAAACAATCACACTATTTATAATATAAATATAAAACCTACAAGTGAACCCATGAAGATCCTTAATAATCTAGTTATCTCTTTAGTTTTGGTAATAAATAGGTTCCAAAAGAGACTATCATTGGAGTCCCACTATGGTATCCCATGTATCACCCATGGAAATATGATCAATTCAATCTGAGTATATCCAAATAATTATCATAAGAACATATGTATCAATATAAATTTAAGTCAGGACACAGAGTCCATAATTTCATAGTATTTTTGGGATTATATTAATAACTCAAGCACCAGTAGGGTGGAAGTCAATTAGGTCCATCCATTGAAATAAAATTTGGATACAACATTCACCGATGTCATATAATAATTTACTATAATGAGGAAAATTTAATCAATTAAATTTAAATTTAAATTTCATCATTGAGAACAATTCATTTAACAAACACCTCAACAGATGACATGATGTATTGGGGATGAATACCAGGATTTCCATCCAGAAATTGAATTGGTTAAACTATTAAAACACGATTATCATTCTTAAACAACATATTACAGGGAAAGTCCACTATTTAAATTACATTTGACTTTCTATATAATGTGTTATTCAAGAATAAACATTATACTCATGTGGAGAATCTACTGTTTTGTCACCCCTTCATTCCATTAATCAATTTCATTCAAATTTTTTCTCAAAATTCATATCTAATGTAAAAAAGGTAAAATCTGAACACATGAAATATTCATTTTCCACGATTCAAATATGGATTACCTATCATTATATCTATAAACAAAAAAGAGACTGAATCACATACTATTCATTAGATTTTCGAATTTGGCTTTTAAACAACATAATATATAAATCAATTAAAAAGAGAATATCAACTGGAGAATTCATAATTTTGTATACAAATATCACACTATTTTTCATATTAATGGAAAACCTATAAGCCTACCAATGGAGATCCTTAATAACCAAGGTATCTCTCTAGGTATTGTAATACATATGTTCCAAAAGATTCTATCTTTGGATGACGACTAAGGAATCCCATGTATCACCCATGGAAATATGATAAATTCAATCTGAGTCTATCCATATAATTTTCATACGAACCCATGTATCACTATACATATAAGTCAAGACTCAGAGTCCATCATTTATTATTATTTTTGGCATTAAAATTATAACTCAAGAATAAGTAGGGTGGATGCCAATTGGTTTCATCCGTTGAAATACAATTTGGAAACAACATTAACCGATTTCAAATAATAATTAAATATATTGAGAACCATTTAATCAATTCCATTAATATTTAAATTTCATCACTGATAACAGTTCATTTAACACACACCAAAACATATGACATGATCTATTGGGAAGGAATACCTAGATTTCCATCCAAATACTGACATTGGTTAACCATTAAAACAAGATTATCATTCTTAAACAACATATTATATGGAAATACAACTATTTAAATTACATGTCACGTTAAATATAATGTGAAATTCATGAATAAACATTATACTCATTGGGAGAAAGTAGGGTCTTGTTCCCCCCTAAATTCGTTTAATCAATTTCATTTAAAATTTATTTCATAATTCACATCCAATGGAAAAAAGGTAAAATTGGAACACCCAAAATATTCGTTTTCCACAATCCGACCATTGTGGTCTTCTTAAAATAATCAACAAACCAATGGTGTGGATCTGTTTTATTGTTCAAAAGGAATTTTAATTCATCAATTAGCCTCATTTATTAATTGTTTGACAACAAAAAATTAATGAATTGAATTTCATTTGAAATGGATTCTTATAAATTGGGTGTGCAGGAAACTGAAATATACAAACACCATGACATTTAATGATATTCACATGAGAACAAACCATAGGTCCGTAGTCATAGCTCATAAAATATCAACTCTTGATTCGACTCATATCAAGAATAAATTTGAGAACAAATGATGAACCAAATAAAAAGGAAATTTATCATGCACAGAAATATAATAATCTATATCTAGATGAACTGATAATGGCTAAAGAGTAATCAAGTAGTATTCTATTTGGGTCCAATGTGATAATTAGTGATTCAATCATAGTTTTGATGGTTAATTATGATAATATACTAGTTTAGATATTCAAATTTGATATTCAATTTTTGGTTATTCCTATGAAGAATAAGAATTAATTTCAATTTAAATTTGCGATTAAGTTGTGTTTTTTTGTAAATTATCCAAATTATGTTTATCATAGGGATTGAAAACTATGTGTGAGCAATGAACATCATGATGTAGAAGGGGTTATCCAAATATGAGTTCCTCAAACATTTTTAATAATTATTTGAAATTCATTCTAAACTACAGTATCAAAATTTGAAGATATGGTCACACAACAGTTCATCCAAAATACCATGTTTTTTTAACCATGTTTCATTATACTACTCTCTACCCATGCCACACATTTTTTATTATAACATGTGGCCTACAATGAATGTTTTAAAAAACTATTCCCCTAGAACATTTAATCCGAAAAATGGTTTCCCTACGCTGAACCAGCCCTGGACACCCTTGGTACCCACTTAAACATTAAAGGGGATTAAAAAAATCAACATTTACCATTATGGAATGTGAATTGATGGAAGATAAATGATTTGTACCAAAAAATATGAATTTTTATTGAAAAAATAACCCCCCATTAATGAAATTCATCCCAAAATTTCTATTCCATGGTTGGTGAAGCATGATATACGAATAACATTAGGCACATAGATCTTACATAAACCTCATTCTCCTAGGTATAATTACTCTTTCATGATGATATAGTTTACAAATTAATGGAACTGACCAACCATAGAGAAATCATGTTGTATAATTCCTATATGTATAGACTTATCCTCAATGGAAAAATATACCAATATATATCCTCCTCGGGATAAAAATATAGAAGTATTTCTATGTATAAAATTCATTGTTGAGATATGTTGATGATTTCATGCAGGGTTTAGTTCCAATTAATTAACATCAACCGATATGATATAGGTCTGACACTCAGCCAAATATCGAATGTCCCGACAAATTATATTGAATTCCTACCCAATATTATTATTCTAATAATTCTCAATATAAGGGAAAAACATATTAATCATTGATCCCAAACCTAAAACTATAAAGGTCATATGTGGTTTTTAGTTAATGATTTTTGAAGTGACTTCATAGTAACCATCCTCTTAAAAATAAACTAAACATTCTATGTGGTCTCTAAAACATGGTGAGGTCCATGCATAGCTACCTCTACTGTCTCTAAATACAACATGGGATATCAACATTATATACCATACAAAAAATTATAATGTACAGTGTAAATTGTTTCCTAAATGAAATTGATGCAATAAAATTAAACAGTGGGTATTAGGCTCTACAAAGATCCCCTAAAATATAGGATTCATGTCCACAACATGTCCTAAATAACCTGAATCATGTGATATGAATGGAAAATGGTCTAGATATTGTATGTTGTGCTCATTTGAGCATGTTTCATTAATTAAATTTTCATAATTTCATCCTCTTAAATGGTCTACATGTAATGATCAGACCTCTCTGTCCCTTTCCATTGTAAAAAAAAGAAGGTCATGAAGTGTTCTGGAGGGTAAAATGGACTTTTCCCGCACTTTTCAGAATTTTGAAACTACACGGCATGTAGTGTGAGTACACGCCATGTACCCCTTCGCCGGGTATACCCCGTGTTAAAGTTCGTGTCCTAGCCGTGTGAAATAAATGGGTACACGCCGTGTAGTCCCTCCCCGCGTACGTGTTACCCTCAAACCGTGTGTTGACCAGTCAATGGATCTGTTCCGTGTTGGAACGGTGTCCTTTCTATGTGAAATAAATGATTACACACCATGTATCCAATACTACACGATGTGTAGTCCCTCCCCGTGTACACATTACCCTCAAACCGTGTGTTGACCAGTCAACGTTCGCGTACCGCGTTGAAGGCCGTGTTGGAAGCCGCATGGTAACCATGTGAAATGGCCGAGTACACACCATGTACCATAAATTACATGTCGTGTACCTTTTTTTTCACGCCTATAAATGGAGGGGTACCCTCCTCCTTTTGAAATCACTTCTCTCCTCCCCTTTCCTCTGATCAGAGCTCTCCCATGAGACTCGAAGGCTCTTTTTCTTCCATAAATTCTTCGTCTATGCTCCGATTTATGATCCTTCAGTGGCCACGATATCATAATGATGAGGCAGAACTTCTGAGCTTGGATACATTGTCTTTCCTTCAGAATTTATTTCCCAGATTCCACCTGAGGAGGTTTTGCCTGGATTTGACAGAAGTGACAGATGCCAACGAACGTCTTCTGATGTTGATCTGGGGGAGCACTGTGATCAGAGCCTGTTGAGGTTGGGATCGTACCTTCATCTTTATAATTTTTTCATCATGTGGGGTGGGTATCCTCTTATTTTCATGAGAACCTGTTGATCCATTAAATGAAGATAATAACTGGTTAAATAATGGGGATGGGGAAGTTGTTATGTTTATCTTTATACCCTGTGATATTTTGTTGTGAAATGAATAGGCTTATGCCTACTGAAAATAATGGTCGTTGGGGGCCTTTAATTGTCCAATTAAAATTTTCCCTATATTTTTAGACAGTTTTTATGAATGGAACTTTGTTTAATGTGGAATTTGGTTAATCACGTATAGTTGGATGATTTGAAATCTGAAAACCATGTGTGAACACCCTGGTTGAAAAAAAACGGAATAATGAACATGTGGGTGTTGTCTTGGATATGTGGCATGTGATGGGGGTGTTTTTGTGGGTTTTTGTGGATCTGGTGAGTAGTAGGGATGAAAATGGCTTGGTTGTGGGTTGGTCTGAATGCTATATTGGTGATGGGTAGAGGGGCTACAAAAAATCGTATTGAAGGGGTGATGATGTACAGTGTGGTTGTGGTTATGGTGGTTGGCAGCGGGGCTGCAGGGTTGGGTTTGAATGTGAATGAACTATGGGTTGTAAATAATAATTAAAAAGTGGAATAGTTAATGAATGGTGGGGCTTGGTAATGAAATAGAAATAATAATCATTGGGGTTGGTTGGTTAATAAGAGGGACATGGTTGTATTTCTTGTCTTTTCCTAACTTGATTTGTGGATGGTAGGGATATAGTTTACAAAAAATTGTTATGGTTGGTTGTGGGTAGTTTCCCAAAGGAACTAATAAACTGATTCTGTTGAAACATGAAAACGTAAATGGTGTTTCGGGATTGTTTGTTGTATGCATGCTTCGTAGTAGCAGTGCCAAGGCACGTGCTCGGTTCTATTATTAGAAGCCATAGGTTGGGCTGAGTGTTTGTTATATATATATATATATATATATATATCTTTTTGTTTTATCACACCCAACCCATGTTGAGCACTTAGTGCCAAAAACTCCCATTTCATGGGAGAGGGATTTTTCCCCTTAGTTACTAGCTCCTTCCTACTCCTTCTTCCCTAGGCTATGGTGGATTGAGGTGACCTTACACCCAAGACTCTTCAGGTAGGTTTCGATTGGGTTGTTTTAGCCCAATACTCTTCGAGAAGGTTTTACTATTTCCCATGATCCATGGGGATGAGGCCTATGTGTGTGTGGGCAGGATACGTGGTTGTGACTCCCAGGTGTGTGCAGGTAAGATACGTGGTTGTGAGGCCCAGGTGTGTGCGGGTGGGATATGTGGTTGTGAGTCCCAAGTGTGTGCGGGTGGGATGTGTGGTTCTTGATGCCCAGGTGTGTGCGGGCGGGATGAGTGTGATAGCTTTAGGATGTTTGTCGTTAGGAAGAGCAGCTAACTAGTGTGAAATGGTGTGGGGTACCCAATACTCTTGATCTTATATAATACTAATACCTGTTGTTTATGTTTTTGGTGAGCTGGCTGGTGAGGATGGGTCGATATAATTCCTTATTAGGTTTTGGTTTCATCTGTTGTTCTCACAGGACATTAGGATGTCTCCCACAGTTGTGCAAGAGAGCTTTAGCTTTCCCTACAGAGTATACTTGTATGCTCACCCTAAGTTTACATTCAGGTTTCCAGGAGGACTACCAGGGCCGTGCAAGACCCTACTAGTCAGGACAGTTGGAGTTGTTGCAGTTGTTGTACTATTGTTTCTTTTGGTATTGTAATTTTTGACATTTCTTGTACTTGTACCTTGTTCCAGAACTATCTAAACATGCATGTGGGATTGGTTTCGGTTTATTTATATACACATGTTATTTTTCTTCTTTGGTTGTAGACTTTCCCTATTTCTCGATCTTAAATAATAAAAACTGTAATGCCACCCATATTTGTGAAAACTCATACCATTGGTGGTAGTCAAAACCCCGGGGCCTACTGGAGGTGGGACTCGGGGGTCATTATCTACCATTCACCATTGCCAGCTCAAGTGGGGCATCTTTGGTGGGAGGGGGTCGTGGCATAATTGTATCATAGCTTATGGTTGAGAGATAGGATGGAGTATGGAGTTAGACACTATGAGGATTTCATGGGATGGTATGGAAACAGTTTTGGTTACTCTTGGTACGTGACAGAGGTCAGGGAAGACCGGCTAGGACACAAGATTTTAGGCCCCCCCTTGATCTGATGCAAGGAATCTGAGCCTACCGAAAGACCAAGTGAGACCACATTGATTGCAGGGTAGAGACCCTAGGAATGGTACATACATCATGATGATTGTGTTTTACTTGATTTGGGCGTTCTGGGAAAGAAATTGAAATAATGTTATAAAATAAAACCATGAGACATTTCCTTACTACATGGGCTTAGGTGATCCATGTTTACCGTACAGCTATGGCACCTGGACTTCATCCCCGGGTGACTTAGACAGCCGAGGCCCAGCAGATTCAGGCGGTCGATCAGTTGAAGATTGACCGAGAGGAGGATGATAGTCAGTGGCAGAAGACTCTCCATTCTTTCAAGCTACAGAACCTCAAGAATTACGAGGGTAGTACATCGGATACGGAGATGGAGGGGTGGCTTGAGGAGCTATGGATCACTTTTAGCTTGATCTATGCTCCAAGGGAGTACTGGGTTCCCCAAGAAGTCAGTCAGCTGAGAGGTGCGACGCGACATTGGTGGACACTCTACCTCGGAGGGAGGATAGAGGCGGATGATCCATGGGCTGACATTGAGAAGGAATTCCAAGAGGAATTGCATTATTCCTGGATCAAGGATTAGAATCAGCAAGAGTTACTCTCCCTTCAGTATGGGAGTATGTCAGTATGAGAGTTGGGGATCAAGATCAAGGATCTCTTGCGCTTTGCTCTGAATCTATTTCTAGATGAGGAGTCTCGGGCGAGACATTAGGAGGAGTTACTTCGTCCTTCTCTCCAGTATGCTATCACCCCCTTCATCCTTCTGACGTACTTGGCGGTACAGAAGAAGGCAAAGGTTGTAGAGAGGATGCACTCTCTTGGAGGTGCACCACGAGAGGGGATCTAGCCAGGTTCATCAAATGGGAAGGTTGTCAGCAGCAGGTCTCCTATGATAGGACCATCCAGGTTCAGGACAGTGGGGAGCAGTCTCTAGCAGTTCCAATTCAGATCTTCGGGACCTCGTACCTCTTTCATGAGACCAGGACCGAATTGTTATTCTTGTGGAGGGTTCGGGCACATTCAGAGTTGGTACCCGACACGAGCTCATTAGGGTAGAGCTTGGAAGGTTCAGTGCCCACCTCAGCAGCACCAGTTGCAGGCGAGGCCCTTCTAGAAGATGCAGGACCATGCTCCCCCGAGGGCAGACTTTGCAGGAGTAGGCCGACCTCAGGGTGCTCCTGAGGGACCTCGACCAAGGCATGGTCGAGGTGGTGGAAGACATCAGAGAGGCAGATGAGTTGGGCGCAGACAGTTTCATGCATCAGAGTTGGAAGCTCCAGCGGGACCAGAGGTGGTGCGAGGTACAATTTGTTTTTTTAGCACTATCGTTTCTGCTCTGTTCGATTCAGGAGCTTCACACTCCTTTGTTGCACCTGGTCTAGCCCATGCTTTGGGACTAGACGTAGATAGAATTTCCATACCACTGGTGCAGAGTACACCAGTTGGAGGCCAGACCAGTGTATCTTGTGTTTTCCGGGGATATGGGCTGACGTTGGGACCACATCGATCTAGTAGGGATCTTCTTTTTCTAAAGATTCAGCGATACGATGTCATCCAAAGAATCGACTGGTTGTTTTCCATTAGTTCCATTATCGAATGCTTCCGAAGAAGGGTCGTGTTCTCCAACGTGGATGGGAAGCGTGTATCTTTTTTTGTGTGAGAGGAGCTATCAGGTGGTAAGCCGGCGTGTAGAGCCTCTCCTTTACTTATTAGATGGGTTATCTATGGTTCCAGCTGATACAGAAAAGATGGATTTACCAGAGGTTTTTTCAGAGTTCCTCGATGTTTTTCTCAAGAAGGTTTTGAATCTACACCCCCCCACCGATGGGAAATATAGTTCGGGATAGAATTACAGCCTGGTGCCCATCTGATTTCAATGTCCCATTATCAGATGGCCCCTTCAGAGTTATGGGTGTTGCAGATTGAGATTGACGATATGATGGAGACTGTTTTTGTTCGACCCAGCATGTCGCCTTGGGGTGCTACAGTTTTGTTCGTGAAGAAGGCAGAAGGTGGTCTCAATTTATGCATAGACTACTGAAGGTTGAATCAAGTAACGGTCAAGAACTGTTACCCCCTTTCAAGGATAGATGATCTCTTTGACCAACTGAGGGGAGCAGGTTGGTTTTCTAAGACTGATATACGATCTGGATATCATCAGATAACGGTAAAGGATAGTGACATCTCGAAGACGTCTTTTAGGTGCAGGTATAGGAACTTCGAGTTTGTAGTGATACCGTTTGGAGTTACAAATGCACCAGATGTGTTCATGGGACTTATGAACCTTGCCATACGAGAGTTTCTGGAAAGGCTTGTCGTTCTTTTTATCGATGACATCCTGATATACTCAAGATCAGAGGAAGAGTATGTTGGGCATCTCAGGGCAGTCTTGGAAGTCCTTAGACACCACCATCATTACGAGAAATGGTCGAAGTGTATGTTCTTGACACAAGAAGTACACTTCCTTGGGCACGTAGTGTCTCAGAATGGAGTGTCAGAGGACTCATCAAAGGTGGAGGTAGTTGTTTCTTGGGTACCACCCCATAGCGTGGGAGAAGTTCGTTGTTTCCTAGGGTTGGCAGTTTACTATTAGAGGTTCGTTTCAGACTTCTCTCGAGTTTCTGCTCCATTGACAGCTTGGACTTTGAAAAACCAGGTTTTCCTATGGAGCGAGCAATGCCAGAAAGATTTCAACTACCTAATGGAGAAGCTGGTCAATGCTCCCGTACTCAGGTTTCCAGATGAAGGGTTGTTGTATGAGGTGTTTTGTGATGCTTCTGGCCTTGGTCTGGGGTGTGAGATGATGCATAAGAAGGGTGTGATCTGTTATGGGTCAGGGCACTTGTGCCCTCATGAGCGTAACCATTCCACCCATGACCTGGACCTTGCAGCAGTAGTGTATGCACTAAAGTTGTGGCGACATTACCCCATTGGGGAGTGCTTTTTGGTCTTCTCAGATCACAAGAGCCTGCGTTATATCTTCTCCAAACGTGACCAGAACATATGGAAGCAGAGATGGGTCGAGTTCCTCTAGGACTATGACTTCGAGATCTCGTACACCGAAGGTAAGGGAAATGTTTTGGATGATGCCCTGAGCAGTATGTTGCATAAGGAAGTGGTTCAATAATCCGCTGATGCTTGGAAAGAGATGGGGGAGTTGGATTCCACGCACTTGGATACTAGGGTAGAAGGTGTTAGAGGCTGTTTGTTTCAAATGACGGTGTACTCCTCCTTGTTGCAGTAGGTGGAAGAGTCTCAGTGGGGGGACTCTGAGGTGGAAGTAATGTGGGATCATGTCGATCAGGGAAATGCTCCAGAAGGATGGTCAGAGGATAGCCGACATCAGAGGATTTTCCAGGGAAGGTTGTTCGTTCCAGAGGCGATGCGTGAGGGAGTTCTCTGTGGGTTCCATAGCTCAGCCTTGGCGGTGCATCCAGAAGTTTCAAAAATGTACCGAGGCCTGAGGGAACAGTTTTGGTGGCCCGGGGTGAAACGGGCAGTGGCAGAGTTTGTGGCTAAATTCCTAGTGTCTCATCAAGTGAAGGCTAAACACCATGTTCCCAGTAGTTTGTTGCATCCTTTAGATGTCCTGAGTGGAAGTGGAATGAAATCTCGATGGAATTCATCATAGGACTACCCAAAGATCAGGGAGTTTATGATTCCATCTGGGTGGTGGTGGATCATCTGAAAAAATCATCTCACTTTTTAGCAAATAAGGAGTTGGCCCCGGTGAGTACCATAGCACTTAGGTACATAGACGAGGTGGTGCGTTTTCATGTAGTTCCGAAGACTACCATCTCATATCGGGATAATCGGTTTACCTCACGAGTTTGGAGGGTGTTACATCATGCTTTTGGCACCCAGCTATGCCTTAGCACTATTTTCCACACCCATACCGATGGGCAGACAGTGCAGACTATCTAGAAATTGGAGGACATGCTGCGAGCATCCGTTATAGATTTCGTAGGGTCGTGGGTATGACACTTGACTTTAGTAGAGTTTTCCTACAACAACAGCTTCCACTCTAATATTGGCATGGCACCGTTTGAGGTTTTGTATGGAATAACATGTCGTTCACCCATTTTCTGGGCAGATGTTGGTGAGATAGGTGCTCTTAGGCTTGAGGTAGTGCAGATAACCACAGAGAAAGTCCAGCTTGTATGTGAGAGGATGAATGTGGATCAGGACCGACATAAGTCTTATGATGATCATCGAAGGGGGCCACTAGAGTTCTAGGTGGGAGATCATGTGTTCTCGAAGGACTCCCCTCGACGGGGGTAGCAGAGGTTTTTTAAGGGGAGTAAGCTCTCCCCTAGGTTCATCGGACATTTTGAGGTGCTTAGGCGAGTCGGCGACGTGGCATATCAGGTAGCCCTGCTACCTCAGTTGGAGAAGGTTCATGACATCTTCCACGTCTCTCAGCTTCATCGGTACTTACATGAAGACTCTCATGTTATTGACTAAGGAGATTTAGATATTGGAGACAAAGGGACCTTCGAGGAATGACCAGTTAGAATCGATGATCATAAAGAGAAGGTTCTCCATGAAGAACCATTCCCTTGGTTCATGTGTTGTGGAGGAATGAAGGCCTCGAGAAGTGAACTTGGGAGTGGGAGGCTTAGATGCGTGCTCAGTACCCAGAGTTGTTTTGACTATTGTTTTCTTTGTATTTTTCAGCATTATTTTGATGTTATACTTTATACATTTGATATATGGAATGATTGACTTGCCGGTTATGAGACATTTTGATTCCTTGTTCTCTGGAAGTGTGTAACAGGTTCGGGTGTGTGGGGAAGGGAAAAACATGATCCTTAATCGAGACGCATTAATATAGATGTGATTGAACCCATGCTGGAATGTCAATGGTGCATAAAGCATATAATATCTCGACATAGGAAAAGGAATTTTCCCAACCCATGTATTCGGACAGTGGGCGGGTTGTGCAGTGTTGGGGGCAGTGTGAGTTGAAAAATACAAATGTATATAAGTGGGAAGACCTGATTCTTAATCGAGACGCATTAATGAGGATGTGATTAAAATCGTGCAGGTAAGTCTGTGCCACCTAAAGCGGATAATATCTCGATATAGGAGAAGGAACTACTAACACATATAATTAGGGTTGATGGTTGTGTTCATGTTATAACGAGAGCCCTAAGAGGTATCTTTTTGGGTTCCTCTGTGTTGGTTTTGATTACTCGAGGATGAGAATGTCTTAAGAGGTATCTGATGTGTTGGTCGGACCTCTCCGGCCCTTTTCATTGTCAAAAAAATAAGGTCATGAAGTGTTCTAGGGGGTAAAATGGACTTTACCCACACTTTTCCGAATTTTGAAACTACACGCTGTGTAGTGTGAGTACACGTTGTGTACCCCCTCACCGAGTATACCCCATGTTAAAGGTCGTGTCCTTGTCGTGTGAAATAAATGGGTACAGGCCGTGTACCCCAAAACTAGACGCCATGTAGTCCCTCCCCGCGTATGTGTTACCCTCAATCTGTGTGCTGACCAGTCAACGGTCCTGTACTATGTTGGAACTGTGTCCTTTCCATGTGAAATAAATGAGTACATGCCATGTATCCAATACTACACACTGTGTAGTCCCTCCCCGCGTACGTGTTACCCTCAAATCGTGTGTTCACCAGTCAATAGCTGCATACCGCGTTGAAGGCCGAGTTGGAAGCCGCATGGTAACCGTGTAAAATGGCCAAGTACACACTGTGTAACATAATGTACACACCTTGTTCTTTCAATTTCCACGCCTATAAAAAGAGGGGTCCCCTCCTCCTTTTCAAATCACTCCTCTCCTCCCCTTTCCTATGAGAAGAGCTCTCCCAAGAGACTCGAAGGCTCATTTTCTTCCATATCTTCTTCATCCGAGCTCCGATTTACGATCCTTTAGCAGCCACGAGATCTTAACGGTGAGGCGGAACTTCTGAGCTTGGATCCGTTGTCATTCCTACATCTTTTCCGGGATTTGACAGGAGTGATAGTCGCTGACGAACATGTTCTAATGTTGATCTAGGGGAGCGTTTTGATCAGAGCCTGTTGAGGTAGGGATCATACCTTAATCTCTCTAATTTATACATCATGCGGGGTGGGTCTCCTCTTGTTTTCATGAGAACCGGTTGAACCATTAAACGAAGATAACAACTGGTTAAAGAACGGGGATGAGGAAGATGTTATGATTATATTGATATCCTGTGATATTACATTGTGAATTGAATAGGATTATGCCTACTAAAAATTATGGTCGTTGGGGGCCTTTTCTTGCACAATTAAATGTTTCCCTATCTTTCTAGACCATTTTTTTAAATTGAACTTTGTCGAATGTGGAATTTGGTTAATCATGTAAAGTTCACTGATTTGATATATGAAACCCTTTTGTGATCACCCCGGTTGAAAAAAATGGAATAATGAACATGTTGGTGTTGGCTTGGATATGTGGCATGTGATGGGGGTGTTTTGTTGGATGTTGTGGATTGGGTGAGAAGCGGGGCTGCGGTTGGCTTGGTTGTGGGTTGGTGTGAATTCTATGTTGGTGATGGGCAGCGGGGCTGCGATAAATGGTATTAATCGGGTGATTATGTACTGTGTGGTTGTGGTTATGGTGGTAGGCAGTGGGGCTGCAGGGTTGGGTTTGAATTTGGACGAACTATGGGTTGTAAATAATAATTAAAAAGTGGAAGAGTTATTCAATGGTGGGGCTTGGTAATGGAACAGAAATAATAATCAATGGGGTTGGTTGGTTAATAAGAGGGACTTGTTTATGTTTCTTGTTTATTCTTTACATGATTTGTGGATGGTAGGGATATACTTTACAAACAATTGATATGGTTGGTTGTGGATAGTTTCCTAGTAGTTAAGGAACTACTAAACTGATTCTGTTGAAACATGAAAACTTAAATGGGGTTTGGGTATTGTTTGTTGTATGCATACTTCGTAGTAGCAGCGCCGAGGTAAGTGCTCAGTTCTTTGATTAGAATCCATAAGTTGGGTTGAGTGTTTGGTATATATATATATATCTGTATCTTTGAATTATATCGCACCCCACCCTTGTTTAGAACTTAGTGCCGAACAATCCCATTTCATGGGAGAGGGTGTTTTCCCCTTAGTTACTATATCCTTCCTGTTCCTTCTTCCCTAGGTTGTGATGGCTTAGGACAACTGATGTTATTAATATTTTCATGTCTTATTATATACACCCTCTACTTATTTTATATGAAATGTTCATAATTTGTGTGAAATATTAATGTTTTAATATTAAGTATAATTTTTGAGCATTTTTAGAAGTAGTCCAATTGAGTCAGTATAACGTTTTATAAATAACTATCACTATACTAATACAAATTGTGTGGTTCTTGTTTTTCAAGATTCTAATTTCAGAACAAAACATTTCATTAGAAGGTACCATGAGCCAATTCTGCCATTTGAAGGGTCATATGGTCCTCACAAACAAGACTAATGAATCAGTGAACAAACTGGACCATCCTTGAAGATTGATTTACTAGGCTCAATCCAGATTTCCAAAAACAATAAATCTCCACCATAATTCGTGGGACACTACATGTCATCTTGGATAAAAATTTCAATGCCCAAATCCAAGTAAAAGGGGCCCAAATGAAGCTTTGAAGTCCAGCCCACCATTCTGGACGAAAAATAAAATCAGTATAATATTCATGACATATCTCATGATGTAAGAATAAAATAGAGCTGAGATTATTCAGTGTGAAAGAGGAGATATAGGTGGCCGACTTTTTTTTAATAATTCATTCTTATTTTAAGGCATATTCCTGTTCCAAAATCCATTCAAATTTTGGCCATCGAAAAAGCATGGATAGAAATATACAGTTTACCTTTGTTTAACAAAACAGCCATAACATTGGCTCCACTTGTCAAAATTACTCCACATTTTGACAGTAGTCTAAAAACTCGATTATCTACAACTTTGATGCAGGATATTTTTGGAGATTCGGCTGTCTGAATAGCCAACATGGTGATCAAAGTGGAAGGACGGATTGGGAATGAAAACAGTCCACTCCTTGGGCTATAAATACTCTCCCCTTCTCTCCTTGAGAGGGGCTGGAATTTAAGAAGAGAGGAGAACATATTGGCACGACCAAGGCCTTTCCAAAGGCTTGTGAGGATCTTCCATACTCATGTTTTCACTTGAGAGACCTTTACTCCTCTCTTTGTTTTCACTTAATTTCGTGTTATTCGTTTTTGTAATTTTGTAAGTCTCTTTCTTCGTAATTCTGTTTTAATGTAAGTTACTTATTCAATATCTCATATTATAATCCACCTTCTGTAGTTTACTATTAATGTTATTAAAATATTTTAATTTCATTTGAATCCCCTTCCCTTCTTCTGCTTCCTCATTCAATCGAAAATACATTTTTAATTTTCTTCATCGATTGTGTGTGTGTTCGGCGCACTACTCTTATCTTGTCCCTTTCTTTTTCTTCTCTTTATAATTCATCACCATAATCATTACAACCAGATTTGTAATCATTTTGATGGCAGGGTAAATCTTTAATATTGTTGAGTTATAATTTAGTTATGTTAAGTGATTGAGAGCTTTTTCTCAACGAATGTTCTTTAAATTAATATTGTGTATCTTGAACTTTATATGTCATGGATTAATGACATATTTTGTTTAGCATGTGGTTTCCATGGATTATTGGAACTACAAATACACTACCATAAACATGTACTGATTGAGATTAAAATCCTAATTATTTTAAGTCTTGGATTAATTCTTTAACACTAATGAATTCTAATCGACGTCAACTTGTGAAGTGGGTGTTAATTTAAATGCAATATAATGAAAAGTTCAAGGATATCAAAAGCTTAACTACCTAATGATGAACTCACCCCAATCATTATCAATTTGTTAAATCAACCATCATCCATAAATTATTTCATAAGCTCTGCAGACAAACCCCCCAATCATAATACAATTAACGAAAAAGAAACGACTATTACAAAGTATCATCGCCGGGGATTCGACCCGAGTGTTGTTATACTCATTAGCAGAGCACCGGAACTTTGACCGGTCGATAAGAGACAATCGGCCATGTGTTTAAAATGGCACCATTTCCGGGGATGGTGCTCTATGTCGTCATTATTTTCTGGTTATTGTCAAAAAAACCAAAAAAAACAAAATTTTAAAAAAAATTGAAAAACAATCACAAAGAAAACCCGTCTTCTCATAAAAATCATAAACTGAAAAAAATACAAATAAAAACTCATCTTCCTATTTCTTCAAAAATCTCTCTGAATGCCCCATAGCCTTCCAAACAATACCTCGGATTTGTTTGACCCTGAAATTGAGTGAACACTTCACCAACTTAGGAGGAACATAAGAGATAATCAAATAATTTAAGAACCAGTCCTTGTCCAACCAGTTGAAATTGAAATGGCCAATACTAGGGAACAAACCCTAAAAGAACTCGATGCCCCTGATATGAATTACCTCCACTTGGTATTCAATATCCACACATAGAAGCTAACTTAGAACTCAAATCGGGTTTGATTCATCTTCTCCCTCATTTTCATGGGCTAGACGGCGAGGATCCACATCATCACCTTAAAGAGTTCCAAGTAGTGTGCTCTACCATGAAGCCTCAAGGTGTTTCTGAAAAACAAATCAAACTCCGAACATTCCCTTTTTCCCTAGCTGAAACTGCTATGTCATGGCTCTACTACCTACCTCCTGGTTCCATAACTACATGTCATGACATGAAGCGACTCTTCTTAGAGAAATTCTTTCCTGCTTCTCGTACTTCTTCTATCCGAAAGGAAATAAGTGGTATACGTCAATTCCCAAGTGAATCACTCCATGAGTACTGAGAGATGTTCAAAAAGATTGTGGCAACCATCCCATATCATCAAATCCTTGACCAACTCTTGATCCAATACTTTTATGAGGGGTTATTGGCTATGCAGAGAACTCTCATAGATGCCGCAAGTGGCAGTGCTTTTTTTGATAAAACTCCTGCAGCTGCAAGAGATCTCATAAGTAACATGGATGAAAACACACAACAATTCCATACTCGAGCACATGCTCAAGTCATAAAAGTCCAATATAATCAATCAATTGAGCCGAACAAGATGGTCGAGTGGATGAGTGAACTTACAGGTCTTGTCCGAGAGCTAGCTGTGGCCCCCAAATCCCCATCCTAGACCTCTCCGCAATCAATTTTTCATGGACCAATCAAAGACTGTGGAATCTGAAACTCTACATCTCATCCAACTGACACATGTCCACAACATCTAGAGGATCAATCCGATTCATCTGGACCAATGGAGCTCAATGCAGCATATGCTCAGCGGAACACCAATCCTCAACTATCAGGTCAG
Organism: Viscum album; assembly: GCA_963277665.1. Taxonomy (NCBI): domain Eukaryota; kingdom Viridiplantae; phylum Streptophyta; class Magnoliopsida; order Santalales; family Viscaceae; genus Viscum; species Viscum album. The sequence goes on along the minus strand of OY728152.1, from coordinate 1,316,344,129 downwards.
TTTGTTAGAAACTTTTACCAACTTCACTATGATTCCTTCTCCCCTAACTTTAACCAGGGATTGAGGTATGGTAACCCCTTGTCTCACCCCCTCAATTCCCTCCTCAAAACAAAAACCAATTCCAATATGATCAAGGTGGTGGTAACTTCCATCAACCTTATCCTTTTGTTCCTCAACCTCAAAGGAACAATCCTCCTCCTGGATTCCATTATCCCAGTGAGCCTTCCCAATTCCAAAACCAATACAATCTCTTTCCCAAGAACAAAAATCAACGCAATCCCAATCAGAGACAAGCCTCTTCATCCATGAAACCATGGGAACGTTCTGTTGAAGATCTTTCCTCCTTCACCCATTCTAGCCTTAAAAACATTGAAACTCAAATAGGTCAACTTGCATCCCACCTAATCCAGCAGCAACAATCAAATTCATCCCAACCCCCAGCTCCACCATTAACCAACCCCAAGGGTAATGTAAGTGCAATTTCAATTAGATCAGGAAAGCAAATTTCTATGCCTCATGATAAATCCTCAAAACCCTACATTAAATGTTGACCTAGAAAATGAAAAGAAAAAGACAATTTAAAAGTAATCTGAATCCATTCCATCTCCTCCTTCCATTCCACATACGAACCCAATTCCTTTTCTTCAGGATGTCTCTAAACCAAGGAAGTACTTTGAACCTGATCCTGAAATGCTTGACATGTTTAGACGTGTTGAAGTCAACATTCCCCTCTTAGATTCCATAAAACTAATTCCTAAGTATTCCAAGTTTCTCAAGGAGTTGTGTACCCACAAGAGTCAACATAGGACCTCTGAAAATGTTTCCACCCAGCAGTCCATACCCATTAAGTGCAAAGATCCAGGTACCATTACGGTTCCATGCCAAATCGGAAGTTCCAACTTTGATGATGCACTCATAGAACATGGAGCCTCAATTAATGTCATGACCAAATCCATATTCTCCAACCTTGGTCTAGGTCACTTACATCCAATAGGTGTGGTCATTCAGTTAGACAATCGAATCATAGCTAGTACTGAGGGAATAATTGAGGATGTCATTTTCCAAGTCAATGATCTTATCTTCCCTGCTGATTTCTATGTCCTTGACATGCAAGGTGAGACAACTTCTTGAGAATCTCCACTGATTCTAGGAAGACCATTCCTTATGACATCTAAAACCAAAATTGATGTCCACGCTGGCATATTATCCATAGAATTTGGTGACCAAATGGTCAGATTCAATATTTTTCAATCCATGCGATACCCATTAGAGAATCAATTTTATTCACTATCCATGTTTATGAAACTCCTTCTGAGAGTGTGTTGAATCCTAATCCATAATTATCTTTCTTTTCTACTAATAGAGGTGTTTTTGAATATTGCGTCCTCATTAACCATGTGATTAATTGTGAAATTGATGTTGACATTACAAATGAAAACTCCATAGATCTAAAGGATATTGAAAAATCTTTGGAATCTCATCTCACCTCTGACCTACAATGCTCCAACATGGATGGTAATGAGGAAAATGAACTATAATGGTAATTTGTAGATTCAGATCAGATTATCCCACAATCATCCTTTCCTATCCATGATTCTGAAAATTCTGTTATATGTGAAGTGAACCTTGAACCAATGTGTTTATATTGTCCTGATGGTAGAGATGTTTATGATATTTGTACACTAATTTATAAAGTGATCACTAGTGAGGTTTAAATTGACCATTCTTTAGGGAACAATATTGAAATAAAGGATATTGAAAATTTTATTCAGTCTTATGACTCCACTAATCCTCATTACTATACATGGGTAAGTGATGAAATAAATGAGTCAAAAACAATTGGGATCTCATAATCTACTTTTGTGTTATCTGATCCTTAAATAAATGAACCATCATAATTGAGCCATCATCTTGAATTTCCAACAATAGAAAACCATCACTTTGTGGATAAAATAATTCCTCGGGTTGAAGTCCAAAGTGAGGAAAGAAATACTCTCTTTCCAACCCCATTGAATTGAAATCACACCAAAAAGGATGGGAATAAATTATCCAATGAATAATCAAGCCTCCTAAAGAAAAAGTTTTTCTGGAAGCACACTGGAGTTGAAAAAATACTATGGCCACCGTCAGACTAGGGGTAGTCCCCTGCAATTGTCCAGCTGTAGACAATTAAATGCATCGCCTCTTGGGAGGCAACCCATGTTTTCATTTAATTTTATAAAATTTCAATTTCTTTTTAGATTTTTATTAGATGAATAATGAATTTTATTTTTCAGGTAACTTCCCAATGCCCTAGAACCACCTCGACTTCCACCAAATCCCCAAATTCTCAAGACGACCCACTACTAGATGGAGATGGAAACCCAACAAATCCAAACCAGGGGGCACCTCTTTACCTTTAACTCTCTATCTATCTCTTCATCTCTCTACCTCTTTCTTCTTCTTCATCTTCTCTCCTTCATTTTTCTACCAATTTTTTTCCAACCCTTTTTTTTATTTCTCTCTTGTGAGGGTGTGTATTTTAAAAGAAACCTTAAAAAAAAAAAAAACAAAAAACACAATAACTTAAAAAAATTTAAACAAAAGAGTCATGCTTAATCACCATCGAGTTTTTAATTTTTTTCCAACCATTTTGGGGAGTTAACAGACATGATTTCATCTCAAAAAATTTGTATTTTCATCATGACTTTGGATAATGAATTTTGTGTCAAAATTAACAAATTTTGAATTCTCAGTTTTTGGATTTGGAAAATGTTGTTCCAAAACCATGAGAACAAAAATTTTCATTCATTCCAAGGCCAACTATGGCCATCTTTTCAAAATGTGTGTTTTGACCCCCATTTGTGAGTCTTGAGTTATTGGACCTTCGAGCTGAATTTACTACCTTAGTGTGTATTAATATGATAGAGGCATTTTCTGAACCACATGAGAATCACAATAGGCAAATAGCCTCCCATTTCCCTTACATTAAACCTCCTTTTGAAAGACCCTTCGAGCCTATGAAAACCTTTTCATTGATAGCCACATTACAAGCCCAATACCTTTTCCCACCCAATATCAACATTTATTTTCATTGAATAATTTTATTTTTTGAAATTTACATGTGGGGGGAATGGATTTCATTGTTTGGGTACCCTATTATTGATTTTCACCATGATATCATATGATTGAGTTCAAGCATCAATTTCAGTGTGGGGGATAGGTTGTCATTAAATGTGTTTTGGGAAATTTAATGAACTTCCATTTATGTAATTTTGTAAATTTTATTGACAACTGTTCAAAAAAAATATGAATAAAAATCAAAAATAAAAAAAAAAGATGAAAAAATGGGTTGTGTCTTGGGTAGGTCATAAATCACTCGTCCTCAACCTTTTATCTAGTTATAACTACTACAATTAGTGTCATGAGGATATCAATCATGGGTTTGGTTATGAGTGTGAGATCTTTTCCAAGTTCAACTTTCGAAAAAAAACAGAAAGAAAAAAGAATAAAAAACGAACACATGCATTATATTCTTTTTGGTAGATGTTTTGTGTTTTGTAAATATTTCATCATCTCGTTACCTTCATATTTTCTTCCTCTATTGTGTCTTTCTTCACACAATAATTCTCTTGTAAATATGTGTTTTCATTTCCTTCCATGTTTTATTTTTAAAAAAAATTGCATTGCTTTTTCTATGTTGGTATTTTAACCCTCTTATTCTCTCTCTTGGACATTATATTACTACCTTCCCATAGCCACAGAAAAACCCATTAAAAATAAAACATGATTCTTGTTTACTTTGGATAGGGATTGTAAGCTGATAGCTCTATTCAAACTCTAAGATGTTCACTTTTCGTTGGTGAAAGAGTGAACCTCCATAAATGAATTTTATCATCTTGAGAGGTGTGAGTTTTGAGTGTCCAAATTTTCCATTTCTAAATATGAGCATGAAAAAATGAAATAGTTTTGGAACATTGTTTCCATAAAAACTTGTGGTGGAATTCAAAATGGATTAGTGAAATAGTCTAAACATCCCCTGATTGGAGAAAACAAAATTTTAAAATCTGTTGGTGAGAAAAATGATTTTGTCATTTTTTTATATTTGTTGCACATGAGGACATGCACAAAACTATGTGTGGGTGAGTTTATGTTATTAATATTTTCATGTATTATTATATACTCCCTTTACTTATTTTATATGAAATTTTCATAATTTGTGTGAAATATTAATGTTTAAATATTAAGTATAATTTTTGAGCATTTTTAGAAGTAGTACAATTGAGTCAGTTTAATGATTTAATATTAAAAATAACTATACTGATCAAAATTTTGTGGTTCATGTTTTTTAGGATTCTAAATTCAATATAAAACATTTCATTAGAAGGTACCATGAGCCAATTCTTCCATTTGAAGGGTCATACGGTCCTCAAAAACAAGACCAATGAATCTGTGAACAAACAGGACCATCCTTGAATATTGATTTTCTGGGCTCAATACGGAAGTCCAAAAACATTAACTCTCCACCATAATTCGGGGAACATTACATTTCATCTTGGATAAAAATTTCAAGGCCCAAATCCAAGTACAAGGGGCCCAAATTAAGCATTGAAGTCAATCCCACCATTCTGGCTGAAAAATACAATCAGTATAATATTCATGACATATCTCATGATGTAAGCATCAAATCGAGTTGATCTTTTTCAGTGTGAAAGAGGAGATATAGGTTCCCGACTTTCTTTAATAAGTCATTCTGATTTGAAGGAATATTCATGTTCCAAAATCCATTCACATTTTGGCCATCAAAAAATCATGGATAGAAATTAACAGTTTACCTTTGTTTAATAAAACCACAGTAACTTTGGCTCCAATTGTCCAAATGCCACCCAATTTTGACAGTAGTCGAAACACTTTATTATCTACAACTTTTAAGCAGAATGTATTTGGAGATTCGGCTTTTGGAATAGCCAACATGGAGATCCAATTGGAAGGACATATTGGGAATGAAAACAGTCCACTCCTTGGGCTATAAATATTCTCCCCTTATCTCCTTGTGAGGGGTTGGTATTTCAGAAGACAGGAGAAAATATTGCCACGATCAAGTCCTTGTAAAAGGATTTGGAGTATCTTCCATACTCATGTTTTCACTTGAGAGACCTTTCCTCCCCTTTTTGTCTTCACTTAATTTCGTGTTCTTCGTTTTTGTGATTTTGTAAGTCTCTTTCTTTGTAATTCTGTTTTAATGCAAGTTACTTATTCAATATCTCTTATTCTCATCCACCATATGTAGTTTAATATTTATGTTCTTAAAATAGTTTAAATTCAGTTGAATCCCCTTCCATTCTTCTACTTCCTCATTCAATCGAAAATCCATTTTTAATTTTCTTCATCGTTTGTGTGTGTGTTCGGCGCACTACTCTTATCTTGTCCCTTTCTTTTTCTTCTCTTTATAATTCATCACCATAATCATTACAACCAGATAAGTAATAATTTTAATGGTTGGGTAAATCATTAATTTGTGTGAGTTATAATTTAGGTATGTGATGTGATTGAGAGCTTTTTCTCGACGAATGTTCTTAAAATTATTATTGTGTATGTTGAACTTTATATGTCATGGATTAATGACATATTTTGTTTAGAATGTGGTTTCCATGGATTATTCGAACTAAAAATACACTACCATAAACATGTACTGATTGAGATTAAAATCTTAATTAAGATAAGTCTTGGATTAAATCATTAACACTTAGGAATTATAATCGACGTCAACTTGTGATGTTGGTGTTAATTTAAATGCAATACAAAGCAAAGCTCAAGGATATCACTAACTTAGCTACCAAATTATGAACTCACCCCAATCTTTATCAATTTTTTAAATAAAACATCACCCATAAATTTTTTCATAAGCTCTACAAGCAAACCCACCAATCATAATACAATTAACTAAAACCAAATGACTATTACAAATTATCATCGCCGAGAATTCAACCGGAGTGCTACTATACACATTAGCAGAGCACCGGAACATTGACCGGTTGATAGGTGACAATCAGTTGTGCGTTTTAGTGACCTTACACCCAAGACTCTTCGGGTATGTTTTTATTGGGGTGGTTTAGCCCAAGACTCTTCGTTGTTGGTTATACTATTTCCCAAGAACCATTGGAATGAGTCCCAGGTGTGTACGGGTAGGATATGTGGTTGTGAGGCCCATGTGTGTGCGAGTGGGATATGTGGTTGTGAGTCCCAGGTGTGTGCGGGCGAGATACATGGTTGTGAGGGCCAGGTGTGTGTGGGCGGGATGTGTGGTTCTTGAGGCCCAGGTGTGTGCGGGCGGGAAGAGTGTGGCAGCGTCATGACGTTCACCATTAGGAAGAGCAGCTAACAAGTGGGAAATGGTGCGGGGTACCCAATACTCTTGATTTTATATACTACTACTACCTGTTGTTTGTGTTTTTGGTGAGCGTGGATGGTGAGTTTGGGTGTATAGAATTCCTTGTTAGGTTTTGGTTTCTTCTGTTGTTCTCACGGGACATTAGGATGTCTCCACCACTTGTGCATTAGAGCTTTAGGTTTCCCTACTGAGTTTACTTGTATGCTAACCCTACATTTACATTCAGGTTTCTAGGAGGACTACCAGGGCCGTGTGGGGCCCTATTAGTCGGGATAGTTGGAGTTGTTGTAGTTGATGTGCTGTTGTTTCTTTTGATATTTTACTTTTTGAGCGTTCTTGTACTTGGACCTTGTTCCAGAATTATTTAAACATGTATGTGGGATTGGTTTGGGTTTATTTCTATACCCTTGTTCTTTTTATTTTTTTGGTGGTTGACTTGTCCTATTTCTTGATATTAAATAATAAAAATGGTAATGCCTCCCATATTTGTGAAAACTCATACCCTTGGTGCTAGTCGCCACCCGGGTCCTACTGGAGGCGGGACTCGGGGGGTCATTATCTCCCTTTCACCATTGCCAGTTCAGAAGGTGCATCTTTGGTGGGAGGGGATGCGACACTAACCATGAAGAAGGTCCTCAACATCCAAACTATCTAGTAAGACTATACCATATTAGTCTTATTACTACCTCATCCAAACTCTATTATGACGGGTAGAGGAAAAAATTAAGGGTGATTGAAATTTATTCCCTTGATTGTCATTCACCTCTAAGTGAATCTTATAGAACTAATCCATAAGATTCCACTCACTACTAGCATGATTAAATTCTTGAAATTGAATCCACTATATTAGTGCATCTTCCACTGAATTACATTAACAAATCATCAAACAATGGGTAAAAATGAATGAATTAAGTTATTCAAACCACCTTCACTGATACATATTAAAATCAAAGTATGTAAATATACACATGAGGTTTTTTTGTACTGTATACCCCACAATATGAACTCGATGTATGTAAGGTGGAATAAAATGATCTAGAGAAATTCTTAATTCATGGTCCTTTTTATATAATAAATTTTCATCTCATAGGATTTTCACACTGAAATATTCACACCCTTATTACTCATGACAATATTTGGGGGTGACATACATGTGAAATATAGTATGAAATGAATCCTGTAACTTTAAATTCTCTATAAACATAATAATTCAATGATGGTTTTTTTCTAATTATATAAATCCATGCTTATCACCTTCTCTAAGTAAATTGATATTCCTTTCTCTATGATTTTCTTACTTATGAATTGAATTAGATCAAACCAAAAGAGTATCTATGTGAATTATTCATATAACTAATTCTCTCTCGGTTTATTTAATATAATCTAAACACTATTTTCATGGTCTTTACGATTGTGAGAATACTCCATGATATCATCCATGAAAATCACAAGAAACGAATCAGTATATAAATAAAAAATTCATTAATTCTATTCTCTGATGACTGCTGCTATGTTGGTCAGTCCAAATTACATAACCAAATATTCATACAAAATATAAATTTTATGAATGGTTGTTCAATGCATGTATGAAGGTATAACATAATGTAGATTATAACCATATTTGAAATAGATCATTGAAAAAACCTATGTTCCTCAAATCTACTTTTAAATATAATGATTATTTTGTTGAGGATAATGGTTCATAATATTCAGTTGGTTAAATTTTAAATAATATATCAATATACTATGATTTCCATCCATATATTTTATTGAAAAAGGACTGAAGAACCTGATAGAGAAGTATTGGATCATAAAAACCCATTTATATCTAAATCTGCTAGATTCCATTTGTGATCATATATATCATAAGTTGTAAAATAATATGTAGTAATAGATAATGGTTATTCCATAGGAAATTGACAGATATACAAATAATCCTCTCTTAATAGTGGTAATAATTAAAATTCATTTTTTATAATGTCCGTTAAATGATCAACCTAGTGATGTAAAATGACTTACATGTTCTATGATCATATAAAGATAAATAAATAAATTCTTCTATCATTCCACCAAACCAATGATGATTGGGTCTAGGTATTCTCACCTAGACATCACATTCAACAATTTATATTAAATACACACCACTTCTCGATTTGATGGTAACCCTATGGTGAGAGTATTCCATGAAATAATGAATGTGGAACAACCATCACATATCTAGATTGATTTCAATACATATTATATCAAGTAAGAAAGTTATCACATATAAATGGAAAACACCATATCCTAATGTGAAATCCTATAACTAATGTACTACCTCCATTCTAATCCAAAACATATTTTCAAACATCATAAAACCATCGTATGTATGATCACTGATCCCTATTTTCCCAACAACATGAAAATATATAATTATATGAGAATCCCCAATATAAAATAGATTAACAGATACATAATAAGATATTACGATGGTAAATATAACATTATAAATTATAGGATCCTTATATTAATTGGTCTGTATCACTATGTATCATTGTCCTATACCATGACCATGTGTTACTATATGGTTTCCCTGAGTAGATACACCCTTCATTCTCTAAAAAATGTTGGTATTAATACTACAACATAAACCACCATCTCATCTAGGTTGTCCTATTTAGTATATTTCCTTATCTGCTGTGAATATATTGACCTATTTACTGAACAAGTTATTGTAGAAGACCCTATCTTACATGTAGTCAGATGAGATGTTCTGTAGACATAATGTGCATATCCCGTTATTTGTACGATTTTCACTCGATTGGAACATTTTTACAATGAAACTTGTATGTCCAAACCTACCACCAACTATAGATCCTATAATATGTACCTGATTATGTTTTCTGAATCAAAATGTTTCCATGTTGATGTTTTTGTTGATGATTCCCACTACAAGTTTATGTTGTACCATACCTTGATGTCAAACCACAATGCCTTTTGTCACCAGTATCACTAAGGATTTGTTTTGTGATACTATCTGAATCTCAATTCCATAAATATTATGTAGCTAATTTTTTTTCATATTATCAATTTTAATAAATAATAAAAGTGTCAAATATCGATTCATTAGATAGATCGTCACCGTTAATAATTAGATTGAATCAATATATCTCAGTTTAACTGGCCAAATAATCCCAAACTCATTATGTTCCCTCATCGAGGTATTTTTAATCCTAATCTATATCATCCCAAAACATCTCAAGATATATTTACTAAATTAAGGGCATATTATTTCATTCCACAATCTCTCTCGATGACTTTTTTTTTGGAATTGTAATCCCCCCATATCTTGGTTGAATAATGTAGAATATACAAGTCGATATTTACAGTCCTCGCGATAGGTGCCTCTATATAACACCCATGGGTTTTAAAAATAAATTGAAATCTATGAAACCATGTTTAAAGAAGATATTTATAACTATAATTTAAACATTATTTTTCCACTTATATGATCTGAATTTCAAAAAATCATCCTCTACAATTGTGATCAGAAAGCTATTTAATGTCTACTGGGACCAACAAGTTTATTTTCTGAACAGTAACATAATCATATTAATACTCATATAAAACTATTATAGTAAAGGGTACTAGAATTTTATTTTCTTAAGGTGTTATGATAATGTGAGCATGATTATTTTTTCCAAGTGATAAAAAATGAGTTATAGATTTAATTTGTTTTTATAAATTATGATTTTATTTAGAAATTAAATTATTAATTTTTAAAAAATAATTTTATCAAAAATTATTTCATTTTTTTAATCTTATACGTTTTAAAAATTTTATGATCAATGATAGGGATTTTTATGAAATTATTAAATTATTGGTGAATAGTGAAATTTGATGAAATACTGTATATTCAAATTATAAATTTAAAAGTATATAGGAAATAATAAGTGATGTAATCCCCCTTTTATTGAACTCAAATATACTTATTACTGTATGGGGTCACATGTATTAATACTATTCATAGCCATAAGAATAAATTTTAAAATTATTAAAATAATGTAAAATACATCCCCTCCTACACTACAAATACCATCCACATTTCCATATTCACCCCCACCACTCAATACTTGAGACATACCTAGGATATATTCAATAATCCTCCCAATTCTATTCCTCATGACATAGATCTTCTGATATCACTAAAAGGCCAAAACCAATTACTTCAATAGGAATTTAAAGGAGAAGTGATCAAGAAGTAAAAATTCTATTTTGTGGTCTTTCATTTATTTTCATTTTATATTATATTCTTAATATTTTAACGCCTACTAATATGCATGAAGAATTAGTTATATAGTATCATCAAAAATATTATTTCATCATGGTTATGGAATAGTCACAATTATGCGTATTCTCCTCCCCCACTTATTCCTGAAATTAAAAGACTATGTGTAATGTGTCGATTTACAGACATCATGGATGATGTGATTTAAATTACATTTACTACATTTAATACTGGAAGTTAATTTTTTTTCGTTTTTTCATGATTATAATTTTTTATTTTGTCATAAATAAGGTTCTAGGACAATTTTATACCCATGTTATTCATTTATGAAACAAAATGAGCTCATTATGATCAAAGAATCACCAAAATCACCTAAATAAATATCAATAATTTTTTAACTTATGATTCACCCAAATGTAATAACTAAAAAATTTAAATGGTCAAATTCATTTTTTGGGATATCTGAAAATACCATTCCATTAATATTTCGGAGATTCACTTCCAATCGGATATAAAATCCATCATGAACGGATCATGGAATTCTTTAAAGATCTCACCCAAAACAATAGAAGTGACCACATTGAAACACTTAAATGATGAAATTTAGTAATGAAATGATCAAATAAGGCATTATAAAGATGAATGTGACTCTTTGTAATATTAATAACTCTCTTCAAACCATTATATATGTTTATTAAATTAGTTTAATATAAGAAAAACCTGAGGTAAGGGAATTCATAACCTGATTTACATTCGTTGTGATGACATTCAACCTCATTATTTATGTGGTATTAAAATTGTTTGTGAAATGATTTTTTTCATAATATGTGGAATAATGTGTATTTACATTGTATATAAATATTCTATCCTCTATATTAAGTCTCACATAAATTATATGTTCTTTAAAAGGGAATATTCTTTTAAAACCCTCGATTAAATTTTTTTAAGAAGTTTAATAGAAAAAATATTATGAAATTATTCATGTTTTATTGTTGTATTTTTGTTCTTGGGAATTTTTTATGATATAGTATGGGACCTCTATTTCCATCCAATTCATTGGGTATTGGTAACTTGGAGGTCGGTCATATAGTTACTCCAAGTGTAACTATGACGGGTACACAAATATGAAGTTATCCATGAGGGGTACAAATGTTATGGTAGTCGAGATGGTTATATGATTTTGTAATTAATTCCACAAGATTCATTAATGGTTTTATTTATGTTATTATATTTTTTGGGGATGTTATGGAAATCCAATGTTTCAAAAACTAAGTGTATATGGGTGACAAGTATGACTTTTGAGAATGATTTCATATGTTATAATAATTCATCTACTAAAGTGTAAATTCATCTTGTTTATATCCCATAATGAACTTTTTGTTCTCATCACATGATATTAAATGTCATTAATAGGATATAAGTATGAGTATGAAAAATATGGAATCCAAGTTAATTGATTGAAGAATTGTGAAATAAATCATATTTTATTTGAAAAGTATTATATGTAAGATGAAAAGAATACTATTTTTTTGGAATACAATATCTATTAATTTGTAATGTTAATAATTTATTATATACCAATTCTATAAATACCTAAACATGAAATGATCCTAAATGTGAATGGAAGATATTTCTTGATGGATTTCAGTATTATGTATTTTAATAATGTCGGTACATTATAGTTGGTATCAGAAAATGGTTTACATCAATTTAGGGTATATGATGACGTTATTTGAATACCATAAATTATTTTTACTCTATAATATATTGGAATAGTTATAGAATTAAAATATAACCATATATATTCGACTATGATATGTTTTTTTATAATGGTTGTCTGCAGAATAAAATGGAAGTTGAGGCTGAGAGGAGAAGATAGAATGATATCCTTCGAATCTGTAGCCCATAAGGGTTGGTATAGGAACAAAGAAGTTTGTGATGGTAATGGAATAACTGACATAGGAAATAAATGGTGGTAGAATCTATGTAAATGAACAACCAGCATTACCACAATGGAACATTATATTAGTCGAAAACATTATGAGACAACACCCTCCTGCATTCAAATGATCAGGTGACCCAGTAGTTGGTAGTGGTTGGATTAAATCCCTTGAAAATATATCTGATGTGTTGGGATGTTCATATAATCAAAAGGTATTTCCTTAAATTTATCCTTTTTATGGTGAAGCTGATCAGTTCTGGTCAACAGTAATGAATATCACGGATAAAGATGTTGTAGATGATGGAGAGTGGGGTGAAATAAAATTTCAATTCCTTGAAAAATATTTATATATAGTGGTGTGAAATAGAATGGATAATGAATTCATTTGATTTAATTAGAATAAGTAAGATTCATTGTCTGTGTATGAAGAATACTTCACCTGACTAGAGAGGTATGCTATAAATCTTTTTCTAGATCATGATATAAAAATCATCTTCTTTAACTCAGTATTAAAGGAATGGTATCAAAGGGTGTTGGCATCCCGTGAATTAAAAAGTTATGAGAAAAATGTTTGATTTTATGAGAGGGTGGAGATGAATTTTGTTTATAATCATGTGCAATTTGGAAAATTGTATAATAAGAGGTCCACATGGAAAGTGATATGAAATATTAAAACAATGAAATCTGGTGGTAAATGATTCTAGTTTCCAGTTTGTATCATTTTTGAAAAAATGTACTGGGGTAATTCCTTGAAAAACATCAATATAAAAATCAAGTATCCTTTTCCTCACATTGATGAATTTTTTGATTAACTCTAGGGATCTCAGTACTTTTTTCAATATTGTCTTGAGATTCAAATACAATCATCCGAAGGGGGAAAATTTTGACATTTAAAAAAAGGGAATTTTAGACTCGATATAGACAATATGAATTTTTTGTTATGTCATTTGGGTTAAGGAATACACCAACTGTATTAATGAATATTTTAAATTGAATATATGATGACTTTTTGGAAACAAAATTGGTTGTGTTTATTGAAAATATTCATGTATTTTCAAAGAAAAATGGGATCTTGGAAATCATCTAATGTCTATTTTGAAAATATTAATTGAAAGGAACTACATGGAAAATTCAGAATGTGTGATTATTGGATGCAACAGATTTCACTTCCTGAGAAAATTTTAATGAAGGGTATAATAACATTTGATCCATCCAAAAAAATGTGGTTGATGAATTGTTATGATGAAAAAATATTTACACAGATTTGTAGTTTTAATGGATTGGCAGGTTATTAAAGATGATTATTATCTAATTGTTCACAGTTATCTAGCTTACTAACTATATTTACATGAAAAAAGGTTTCATTTAATCGTAAAGAAGTGTGTGATGTTGGTTTTCCGGAAATGAAAAATAGATTTGTGAATTCACAAGTTCTGGACATGCCTTCATGGAATTGTGTGTCTTTCATCCCCAATGATTATTCGTTGATGGGACATGGTTGTGTTATAATGCATAATGATTAGTTAAGGGTTTATGCTTCAAGACAAATAAAACAACATTAATTAAATTATCCAACGCATTATTGGTAATTGGATTGAGTGGTTTTTGGTCTGAAAATTTGTAGGCCCCATTTGTAAATATCCAAATGTCAAATATACAATGACCATAAATGTATGGAGTATATATTCACTGAAAATGAATTAATCATGAAGCATAGAGTATTGGTTGATCTGATAAAGGATTATGATTTCATGATCGATTACCTTACTTGAAAACCTAACAATGTGTAGAATTCATTGAGTATAAAACATCATGAATCATTAACCATGTTATGTTAGGAACATGATCTCTTCATAAATGATTTCTTGAATTTTGTCATAGAAGTTGTTGGCTTATGACATATATCTTTTTTCATTGATGTTTTAACAAAGTCATCATTTTCTGAAATAATTAATAATGAATAGAATGAAGACTGTGAGATATAGAAAAAGGTATAAATTGTTAAAATGGGTATGTTTCTATAATTTATCCTTGAAAAAGATTTTGTTTTAAAATTTGTAAAAAGGTTCTTTTGTGCCATTTTATTTCGAAATGAATAATTATTTTGTGTGTGAAGATTATTGTTTTCCATTTTCAGTTCATCATGCCAGAACTAGGATGTTGAGAGACATTGGAGAGTATTTTTGGTGGGATGTAATCTAAAGAGATATTTAATATATTAACATGAAATGGTTAACATGGTGAATATGCCTCAGATCATGAGTTCGAAAAACATGGGAACCGAGTTGGAGGTTTCATACATAGAATCCAAGGATAAATGGTGCAATTGAAACATGGTTCAACCCAATATTTCATTAACTCCCCATAAAATTATTTATCTACAGTTGAGACTCATGGAAAAGAAATCCATAATTTTCAATACATACATGTAGTTTTCTCAAAACTCTCCAGTGGACATCTGTGTAATCATTTCCTCTATTACTTCCCTGCGGGGGTGTGATTTTATAATTAGCCCAAAAATTAGAGAAGGAAATAATGACTAATTACCTAGGTTAATAAATCTCCAATGACATTTGATGAGGAAATATTAATGTATACCTCATATATTATAGTTCTGGGGAAACACAAAAATGATAAACCCATCATTGGAAGTGACAACCTATGGCACGAATGTAACACATTCTAAATTTTCAATTCATTATTTAAGACAACCATTCCATATTTCCACAAATCCAAATTTAAAAATTATTTAGGGATCTAATATTTGAATCCCACTAAATCTCAAATCAAATTTATAAATAAATTTTTATATCCATGGTTTATTGACTAGATACCATTATATTATAAATTTATGTCTCCATCTCATTCACAATGTAGGATTAGGATGAGGTATTCCATGGAATCTTTAGGCCCCATGATTTTTTTATGAATTCATTAATTTTTTCACAAATAATGGGATATAATTGATTTTATATATGATTATAATATAAATGATTCATATCATCCATCATTTGGATAATATTATGGGTGAATTATCTGTAATTATGTAGACCATTAATGAGTAACATCCCAAACCTAGGGCCACTCGATGATGCCCTGAGTGTGGTAGTTTCACGGGAACATGTATATATCCCCAAATTACATTGGTTTATGAATTGTATTGATGTCTTAGTTGTGTCCAAGGAGAGACAATTTCATCTTTTCCTGAATGTTCAATAGTAGAATCTCAATAAATTACATTTGGTAGATGAAGTAATATCAATCCAAAATATATAACAAGTAGGTATAAATAAAAGAATAAAATGGTTCCCATATATAATTATTATGATGATATATGTCATAAGTATCTATAAAATAGAAAAAAAATACTAAATATTATAATATACCACATGAATCAAATGTTCAATAACTCAATAAAATATTTCTGCTCAAATCATGACACTCAGATTGGTCCAATGCTCCCCTTGTCCTATTTATCAACCATGAACCTATAGTTGGAAGCATTCCCTTACCCGTACCTAAAAACATATAGTCTATTCAGGTACACAAGTCAAGCCAAATAATATTTCATACATAATCCCAATAGGAAACCTCCCAATGTGTTTTCCACTATGTCTATGAATATATAACAATTATATTATTCAAAAAATAATATAATAATTAATGGAATTAATCAATAGTAAACAACCTAAAATTTCCATGTTGTCAAATCATACAAAGGTCAATTATTCAATTTAATTAATAAATTATGTGTCACACTTGACAATCTTATATTTTTAATTAAATCATGTTCATTTATCTGGTCATTCTCATTTGATAACATGTCTCGAGAGACAACATGTAGTCCAATAACCCCCATGATAACATGATCAATGGATTTCCTATAATTCTATCTATAAATATAAAAAGTGACAGAAAATATGAATATTAATTACATTTAAAATATGTCATATAAACCACATAATATATAAATCTATTAAAAATAAAATATCATCTAAGGAATTGATAATTTTGAATACAATTATCAAACTATTTATAATATAAATATATAACCTACATGCCTTCCCATGGAGATCCTTAATATCCCAGGTATATCTCTAGGTGGGGTTCTATGTATGTTCCAATAGAGTCGATAATTGGAGGCCCATTAAGGTATCCAATGTATCACCCATGGAAATATGATCAATTAAATATGAATATATCCCAATATTTTTAATATGATCCCATGTATCACAATACATATAAGTAAAGACTCAGAGTCCATCATTTCATATTATTTTGGGATTAAAATTATATCTCAATAATAAGTAGGTGGGAAGACAATTGGTCTCATCCATTGAAATACAATTTGGATACAAAATTCACTGATGTCATATAATAATTTAATCTAATGTGTACAATTTAATCAAAATTAAAATTACAACATTGAGAACAATTCGTTTAACACAGACCTCAATATATGACATGATGTATTGTAAATGAATACCCATATTTCCATCCAAATACTGAATTAGAGTGTTACATTAGTTATATGAGTATTCTCTAATAATAATTTTCATTCAAGTGTGCATATGTGTCTTTTTGAGGCATTGTATGGGAAGAGGTGCCATAATCCAGATTATTGGGATGATGATGGGGAATGGATGTTTATCGAGCCATAATAATTTGAAAAGGTAAATGAGAAGGAGAAGATGTTCAAGTAAAAGATGAGGATAGCTGAGACATGGAAATATATATATATATATATATAATACGTGGAAACACTTTTCTTTTAATGTAGGAAATCATGATTTTCTTACAATCTCACCATATAAATGTGTTACACGTTTTGGTAAGAAAGAAAATCTATGTCCACAGTTCATTAAGCCTTACGAAATTCCTGAGAAATTTGGACATGTCACATACATAGTAGCATATCTTCAGAATTTATCTCTGTTATACAATGTATTTAATTTTTTGATGGAGATAAATTATTTTCCAGATTCATCTCATGTCTTGAGCCCAGAAGTTGTTCAGGACAAAGAGAACCTTTCATTTAAAGAGATACAAAATCAGATTCTCTATTGAAGGGAGTATGTATCAATGAATAAGGTAGTCCACTAGATAATGTTTTTTTTGAGAAACCACATGGTTGATGAAGCAAAATGGGAATCTAAAAATTCTATGGGGGAAAGGATCCCTTTCTTATTCAATATGTAAATTAAATTATGAGGATTCAATTTCCAATTGGCAGGGATAATGTAAAACTCTAAGGATTTAAAAACTATCTGAAATTAATGAAATTTTTTTATGTAGATATTTATAAATATCAATTATTAATAATTTTTCCACTACTGTGTTATGAATTTAAAATAATGTTCATCTACAATCATGATTAGTAAGTTATTTGGTGTCTGATAAGGCCACCATGTTTTCATGGTAAATAGTAACATACCCTTACAAATATTAATTTGAATATTAATATAACCCTAATGAATAGTGAATTGTATTATTATTATTTCCCTTAACAATTTTTGAAAACATCATCTTGATTAAATTTTCATGGTGTTAAAAATGTGTTATGGATTTTAAAATGTTATATTTGAATAAAATATGAATTTATTTAAATATAAATATATAATATTTACAAAAATATTTTCAAAAATGGAGTACATTTTGGAATTCTACACATCGAAAAATGTTTAATGTACATTTTTTGGGATATTTATTAAATTTTTGAACTTTTTATGAACAATGAAAAACATCAAAATACCTTATATTCTTATTTTTCGTTAAATAAACTATTAATGACATAATAAGTGATTTATGCCCACACGTTTCAAACTCACATGCCATTATTATTCTTCGAAGTCACATTAAGTATGAATATTCATAGTCTAGAGCATAAATAATACAATAATGATTAAAATAATATAAATTATCTTCTCTCCTCCACTATACATACCACCCATATTCCCCTCTTCCTTTAACACCTCTCATGACATGATCCTTAACTTTTTTATTTCCAATACACCTCCAAAGGCTCATACATACGTCATAGAGCTTCTTCTCTAACTATATGTCCAAAACCAATGTCCTCAAGTGGAATCTCAATGAGAATATATTAATAGGAAAACATCTCATTTTGTTTTCTTTCATTTCTTTTAATTTTATTTTCTATTCCTCCTCTTTTCTTGACTCCACTTATCCATGAAAAATTAATGATCCAATATATAACATATTATATATTTATTAATGTGTTTGGAAGTCTCGCTATTATACTTCTTCTCCCTTCCAAATAATTCATGAATTTTAAACACCGTCTGTGATGTGTTGATTTACCGACATCATGGACGATGTGATTTAAATTTATTTTAATACCTTCTAGACTGATCATGAAACCATTATAATGGGTTTACCAAATTATAATTTTGGAATTATATCTTATATAACATTTTTTATTTATTAAATACACTTTTTTTGTTAATTAATGATACAAAATTAGTTCGTTTCGATTAATGAATCACCAAATGACGTATACAAATTTCAAAACTTTTTTAACATACGGATCAAACTCAAGATAGAATTAAAAATGAGTAAATGATATTTTTTTGTTTATATTAATATGTTAATACCATTACATTCCAATTATGGATTTTCACATCAAATTCAGAAGAATATCCATTATGAACAGATCATTGAAATCATGTATTGTATGTACCAAAAACAATAAAAGGAACAAAATAATAACAATTAATGATTTAAATGATGTAATGAAATTATATTATAAGGTATTATAATGATTAATATGGGTTTTAATTATATTAATAACACACTTTTAACCAATATATATTATTTTTTAATGCGTTTGAGGTATGAAAACCCCTATGTAAGAGAATTCATAACCTGATTTTCATTCTTTGGGGTTAGCATTCTACTTCATTATTTATGTGTTGTTAATATTTTCTATGAGATTAATATTGTTTATATTATTTTTTTATATGGTTATTAATTTTTTATAAACATATTTATCCACTTTAATTAGTATCAATTTAATTAATTGAAATTTATAATGAACTTTTCTTAATAACCGCTTTGATAATTTTGATTTCTAAAATTAAAAAGAAATGTTTTTATGAAATTATTCATGATGTATGATTGTGTTTTGGTTCATGGTAATTATTTATGATTATGGTAGGGACCTACATTTACCTACAATGTAATGGGTATGTGTATGATAGAGGTCATCCATATGGATTCTCCACGTGTATCTATGATGGTTTCAAAAATTGTATGGTAGCCATGAGGATTAAAAATTACAATGCATCCTAGAGGGTTAAAAGACATTGTATGTAATTCCACAAGATAATTTTATGGTTCTATTTATGTTATTAGGTTTTATTTGGATCTTATATAAATATCGTATTTCATAAAGTATGGATATATGGGTGAAAAGTATGACTTTTGAAAATTATTCCATACGTTACAAGTATTCATGGACTATTGTGTTATTTCCTTCTTTTATATCCCTTATTGAGCATTTTATTAATCATCCAATGTTTATAGAAGATTTTAACATTATATAAGAATATTTAATACATAGAAGTAAGTGATGTAAAATGTTAGATGAATTTTCAATGTAATCATTTTTTATTTTAAATGTTTTTCCTTTTGGATGAAATTAATACTGTTTTTATGTTATCCAATAAATATTAATGTGTAATGTTATGAATGTATTATTTCAATATTTCCTAAATCTCTAACCATTAAATTATCCACAATGTAAATTTATGTGATATCATGACAATGTTCAATATTATGTAATATAATAAGGATGGTTCTTTATAATATTGTTTTTCCAAATAAATTGTGTCGAATATATCTGTGAATATAGTGTCTATAGTCTTATATCCTGTGAAGATGTGGGTGTATCCAACTGCTGGAACTCACATGTCAACACATCCATGGTCAGGGAAAGACTCAATTATCCATTAATAGTCTCAAGGAACTGCATTAAACCTTCCTAGAATAATGAATGACCACCCCTATATGTTAAATCTATGGGTTTCGCGTTTCGTACTACAACAGGATCCATATGTAGACCATGGATAACAACATTTGGAGTATGGTAGTTTCCTCCGTAATAGATCATTAAATAAGGAATTCATGGTGGTATAACTATTAAAATTATAATTTAACACCTCACATCATTATTTTTTCAATGTTCACTATATAAAAGAATATATATTTTTTAATGATAGGAATAATATATTTTCTATAAGGACATTACCCTCTCTTTTCTCTATGTGTTATGTAATGGAATCCAAAAAATCATATATAATAATTAGATACTACCTATTTCAGACTAATAAGTCTATGGATTGTAATATTTATAACAAATAATAGTTTCAATTTCAATTTTAATTCTCATATTAATACGAATATTCAATATCATTTGAAATCATTATTATTTTTCATTTACATAAATATTAAATTTGTAATAATTCATCGATGGTTGGAAAATTCTTGTCCATGTTGGATGATTCTATATAGGAAGCAATGTTTGACATAGTCCAGATTCATATCATTTCCCATTACTCTATACCTATAATAACTATAGACCTATTGATCTTGAATCCTATCACAATAGAACGCAACAATTAATACATCCTAAATTGCATGGTATAATGCATTTCATGTGATTCTTGTATTGAGCCTAACATGATTCATGTTATGGAATACCCACATATTATCGTTTTGAAACAATATAAAAACCATAACCTAATAAATAATAACATCACAAATTAGTGGAATCAACCACTAGAGGAATCAAATAAATAGTAATAGTCAAAATCAAGAATATAATAGTTTAGTGAGAGGGAGTTTTTATTTTCCATATACGATAGTAGATACTATAATGTATTGATCCTTAACAAACACATATTCATTCATTCCCATTTCTATTATCACCAAATAAAAAATATAAATTAGAAATTAATTTTCTTATACTGCATTGTAACATCCCATTCCTATATTACTGTAATGTCCCAGACCTCTCCGGCCCATTCCGTTTTAAAAAATTGGGTCTTGAAGTGTTTTGGAGGGTAAAATGAACGTTTCCAACACTTTTCAGAATTTTGTATGTACATGCCGTGTAGTGTGAGTACACTTTGTGTACCCCATCACCGGGTATACCCCATGATGAAGGCCGCATCCTTGCCGTGTGAAATAATTCAGTACATGCCGTGTACCCCAAACTACACGCCATGTAGTCCTTCCCCGCTTTTGTGTTACCCTCAAACCGTGTGTTGACCAGTTAATGGTCGCGTACTACGTTGAAGGCTGTGTTAGAAGCCGCGTGGTGGCTGCGTGAAATGGCCAAGTACACACCGTGTACCATAAAGTACATGCCGTGTAATTTTGTTTTTCACGCCTATAAAAAGAGTGGTCTCCTCCTTTTTTCAACACACCCCTCTCCTCCCCTTTCCTCTGAGCAGAGCTCTCCCAAGAGACTTAAAGGCTCTTTTTTCCTTCCATAACTTCTTCATCCGAGATCTGCATTATGATCCATCAGCGACCACGAGATCGTAACGACGAGGCA
The DNA here is from genome assembly GCA_963277665.1 of Viscum album. NCBI lineage: Eukaryota > Viridiplantae > Streptophyta > Magnoliopsida > Santalales > Viscaceae > Viscum > Viscum album. The sequence goes on along the minus strand of OY728152.1, from coordinate 1,316,321,970 downwards.
GAACTTCTGAGCTTGGATCTGTTTTCTTTCCTTTGACCTTTCCTTCCCACCATCCACCTGAGGAGGTTTTTCCGGGTTTTGAAAAAAGTGACGGACGCTGAAGGATGTCTTCTAAAGTTGATACGGGGCAACATTGTGATCAGAACCTGTTGAGGTAGGGATATTACCATCGTCTCTCTAAATTGTGCATCATGAGGGGTGGGTTTCCTCATGTTTATGTGAAACACATTTGAACCTATTTAATGAAGATAATAACTGTCTTATATAACGGGGATGGGATGTTGTGAATGAAGTTAATTTATTTTATATCTTGTGATATTATATTGTGAATTGAAAGGATTATTCCTACTGAAAATCACAGTCGTTGGGGCCTTTGCTTGTGCAATTAAATGTGTCCCTCTCTTTCTAGACCATTTTTGTTAATGGAACTTTAATGAATGTGGAATTTGGATAATCACGTAAAGTTGGCAGATTTAAAATCTGAAACCCTTGTGTGATCACCCGGGTTGAAAAAAATGGAATAATGAACATGTGGGTGATGGCTTGGACATGTGGCATGTGATGGGGTTTTTTGTGGGTTGTTGTGGATCAGGTGAGCAGCTGGGATGCAGATGGCATGGTTGTGGGTTAGTGTGAATGCTATGTTAGTGATGAGCAGCGGGGCTATGATAAATGGTATTAAAGGGGTGATGATGTATGGTGTGGTTGTGTTTATAGTGGTTGGTATCAGGGAATTATGGATGGGTATGAAAGTGAACAAACTAGGTTGTGATTAATAAATAAAAGTGTAAGAGTTAATGAATGTTGGGGCATGATAGTGGAATGGGAATAATAATTAATGGGGTTTGTTGGCTAATAAGAAGGACTTGGTTGTGTTGCTTATGTTTTCCTAACTTGATTTTTGTATGGCAGGGATATGTTTTACGAATGATCTATGTGGTTGGTTGTGGATAGTTTCCCATTAGTTAAGGAACTAATAAACCGATTTTGTTGAAACATGAAAACTTAAATGGGGTTTCGGGATTGTTTTTTTATGCATGCTTCGTAGTGGAAGTGCTGAGGCACATGATAAGATCTCTAATTAGAAGCCATAGGTTGGGATTAGTGTTTGGTATATATATATATATATATATATATATATATATGTATCTTTTTGTTTTATCACACCCCACCCATGTTGAGAACTTATTGCCGAACACTCTCATTCCATGGGAGAGGGTGTTTCCCCTTAGTTACTAGCTCCTTACTTCTCCTTATTCCCAAGTCTGTGATGGCTTGGGGTGTGCTTACACCCAAGACTCTTTGGGTAGGTTTCGATTGGTGTGGTTTAGCCCAAGATATTTATGGAAGGTTTTACTATTTTCCAAGAACTTTCGGGATGAGGCCCAGGTGTGTGCGGGTGGGATACGTGGTTGTGAGGCCCAAGTGTGTGCGGGCGGAATATGTGGTTGTGAGTCCCAGGTGTGTGTGGGCAGGATAGATGGTTGTGAGGCCTAGGTGTGTGCGGGCGGGATACGTGGTTGTGAGGCCCAGGTGTGTGCGGGCGGGAAGAGTGTGGTAGCGTCTAGACGTTCGCCATTCGGAAGAGCAGTTAGCTAGTGGGGGAAAATGGTGCGAGGTACCCAATACTCTTGTTCTTATATACTAATACCTTTTGTGATTGTGTTTTGGTGAGTGAGGCTGGTGCGGTTTGGTGGATAGAATCCCTTAATAGGTTTCTTCTGTTGTTCTCACGGGACATTAGGATGTCTCCCCAATTTTTCACAAGATATTTCGGTTATCCTACTAAGGATACTTGTATGCTTACCCTACGTTTACTTTCAGGATTCCCGGAGGACTACCAGGGCCATGTGGGACCCTACTAGTCGGGACAGTTGGAGTTGTTGCAGTTTCCTGTACTTGTTTCTTTTAGTATTGTACTTTTGAGAATTCTTATACTTGTACCTTGTTTTAGAACTATTTAAACATGCATGAGGAATTGGTTTGGGTTTATTTCTATAAACATGTTCTTTTCCTTTTAGTTGGTTGACTTTTCCTATTTCCTGATCTTATATAATAAAAAGGGTAATTCCTCCCACGTTTGTGAAAAATCATACCATTGGTGCTAGTCGCCACCCTAGGGCCTACTAGAGGTGGGACTTGGGGGGTCATCATCTCCCTTTCACCATTTCCCGCTCAGGAGGGGAATCTTTGGTGGGAGGGGGTCGTGACATAATGGTATCAGACGTGATGGTTGAGAGATAGGATGGAGTCTGTAGTTAGGAACATTGAGGATTTCATGGGATGGTAGGGAAACAATGTTGGTTAATCTTGGTGCGTGACATAGGCCAGGGAAGACTGGCTAGGAAATGTGATTTTAGGGCCCCCTGTGATCTGATGCAAGGACTCTGATCCGACAGAACAGCCATGTGAGACTACATTGATTGCATGGTATAGACCCTATGGAAGGTACATGCATCATCATGATTGTGTTTTATTTGATTTGGGTGTTCTTGGAATGAAATTGAATAAAATGATAAAATGAAACATTGAGAAAGTCCTTTCTACAAGGGCTTAAGAATTCTTTATTTACCGTACCGCTATGGCACCTAGACGTCAACAGAGAGGCAGAGGAGCTGGGTGTGTACAGTTGCATGCAACAGAGTTGACAGCTCTGGCAGGACCATAGGAGGTGGGAATTACAATTTGTTTGTTCAGCACTCTCGTTTCTTCTTTGTTCGATTTAGGAGCTTCACACTCATTTGTTGCACCTGGTCTAAACCATGCTTTTGTAATAGATGTAGAAAGACTTTCCGTACCATTGGTGGTGAGCACAACAGTTATATGCCAGACCAGCCTATCTTGTGTTTTCTGGGGATGTGGGCTGACGTTGGGACCACATCGATCTAGTGGGGATATTCATATGTTACAGATGCAGCAATATGATGTCATCCTAGGCATCGACTAGTTGTTTTCTGTTAGTGTCGTTATCGACTGCTTCCGGAGAAGAGTCGTGTTCTCTAACGTGGATGAGAAGCATGTAGCTTTCATTGGAGAAAGGAGCTATCAGGTGGGAAGCCGGTGTGTGGAGCCTCTCCTTTCTGTGTTAGGCGGGTTATCAGTGGTTCGAGCTCATATAGATATGATGGATGTCCTAGAGGCTATTGGGGAGTTCCTCGATGCTTTTCCTGAGGAGGTTGTGACTCTACCCCCTCGACGTGACATTGAGTTTGGGATAGACTTACAGCCTGGTGCCTGTCTGATTTCGATGGCCCCTTATCGGATGGAACCTTCAGAGTTGTGAGAGTTTCAGATTCAGATTGAAGATCTGATGGAGAAGGGTTTTGTTCGAACAAGCGTGTCACCGTGGGGTGCTCCAGTTTTGCTTGTTAAAAAAGGAAGATGATTGTCACAGGATATACATAGACTACTGAAGGTTGAAGCTGGTAATGGTCAAGAACTGTTACCCCCTTCCAAAGATATATGATAACTTTGACCAACTGAGTGGAGCATGTTGGTTTTCTATGATTGATCTACGATCAGGATATCATCAATTGAGGGTAAATGATAGTGACATCTTGAATACAGCTTTCAGGTGAAGGTTTGGGCACTTTGAGTTTTTAGTGATGTCGTTTGGAGTTATGAATGCACCAGCTGTGTTCATGGGACTTATGAACATTGTATTCCGAGAGTTTCTGGACCAGTTCATCATTCTGTTTATCGATGACATCTTGATCTACTCAAGATCAGAGGAGGAGCACGTTGATCATCTCAGGGATGTCTTAGAAGTCCTTAGACACCACCAACATTATGGGATATTGTCTAAGTGTATGTTCTTGACACAAGAAATGCACTTCCTTGGGCAGGTGGTGTCTCATCAAGGAGTGTCAGTGGACCCGTCGAATGTGGAGGCAGTTGTTTCTTGGGCAGCACCCAAGAGCGTTGCGGAAGTTTGTAGTTTCCTGGGGTTAGCAGGTTACTATCAGAGGTTCGTTTCAGAATTCTCTCGAGTTGATGCTCCATTGATAACATTGACTAGGATGAACTAGGTCTTCTTATGGAGAGAGAAGTCCCATACAACTTTCAACTACCTGAAGGAGAAGTTGGTTAGTGCTCCCAAACTCAGGTTTCCAAGGGAAGGGTTGTTGTATGAGGTGTTATGTGATGCATCTTTCCTTGGTCTGGGGTGCGTGCTGATGTAGAAAAGAGTGTGATCTGTTAAAGGTCTAGTAATTTGCGTCCTCATGCATGTAACTATGCCACCTATGACCTGGATCTTTCAGCAGTAGTGTTCACACTGAAGTTGTGGCGACATTACATCTTTGGGGAGCACTTTTTGGTCACTTCATATCACAAGAGCATGTGTTATATCTTCTCTATGCGTGACCTGAACTTTCGGCAATGACAATGGGTCACGTTCCTCCAAGAAAATGACTTCAATATCTCTTACACTAAAGGTAAGGTAAATGTTGTGGCTGATTCCCTGAGAAAGATTTCACATACGGAAGTGGTTCAGGAATCATCTGATGCTTGGAAAGCAATGGGAGAGTTGGCCGCCTTGTACTTGGATGCTAGGGTAGAAGGTGTTAGAGGTTTTTTTCTTCAAATGAAGGTGCAATCCTCCTTGTTGCAGTAGGTGGAAGTGTCTCAGTGGGGGGAATCCGAGGCGGAAGTAATGCGGGATCGTGATGATCAGGGAAACACTCCAGAGAGATGGTCAGAGGGCAGCCGACATCAGATGCTTTTCCAAGGAAGGTTGTTTGTTCTGAAGGTGATGCGTGAGGGATTTCTCCATGAGTTCCATAGCTCAACCTTGGTGGTACATCCAGGATTTTCAAAAATGTACCGAGGCATAAGGAAACATTTTTGGTGGCCCGGTGTGAAACAGGCAGTGTTGGAGTTTGTGGCTAAATTCCTAGTGTGTCAGCAAGTGAAGGATGAACACCATGTTCCCTTTTGTTTGTTGAATCCTTTATATATCCTCAAGTGGAAGTGGGATGAAATCTCAATGGACATAGTCACGGTACTACCCAGAGCTCATGGTGGTTATGATGCTATCTGTGTAGTGGTGGATCGTCTGACGAAATTACCTCACTTCTTAGCAATTAAGGAGTCGGGCCTGGTGAGTACCATAACAAAAAGGTTCGTAGATGAGGTTGTGCGTTTGCATGGAGTTCCAAAAACTATCATCTCAGATCGGGATACTCGGATTACCTCACGACTCTAGAGGGGGTTACTGCTTTCTTTTGGCACCCAGCTATGCCATATCACTACCTTCCACCCCAAGATCTATGGGCAGACAGAGCGGACTATCCAGACATTGGAGGAAATGTTGCGAGCATGCATTCTAGATTTCGGAGGGTCATGGGTACAACACTTTCCTTTAGTATATTTTTCCTACAACAAAAGATTCTATTATACTATTGGCATGGCACTGTTTGAGGCTTTGAATGGAAGACCATGTCGTTCACCCATTTGCTGTGCAGAGGTTGGTGAGACAGGTGCTCTTGGGCCATAGGTTGTCTAGAGCACCACAGAGAAAGTCTAGCTTGTATTTGAGAGGATAAAAGCAGCTCAGAAACGACAGAAGCCTTATGCTGATCATCAGAGGAGGCCCATAGAGTTTTAGGTGGGAGATCATGTGTTCTTGACGGTTTCCCATCGACGGGGGAATCAGAGGTTTGTGAAAGGTAGCAAGCTCTCACCTAGGTTCATCAGATCTTTTGAGGTGCTGAGGAGAGTCATAGTGGTGGCATATCAGCTAGCCCTACCACCTCAGTTGGAGAAGGTTCATGACGTCATCCACATCTCCCACCTTCGTCGGTACTTAAAATGATGACTTTCAAGTTATCGACTGGGGAGAGTTAGATATGGGAGACGATGTGGCCTTTGAGGAACAACCAGTTAGAATCGAAGATCGTAAAGAGAAGGTGCTCCGTGGATAAACCATTACCTTGGTTCGTGTGTTGTGGAGTCATGGCGGCTCGAGGAGGGAACTTGGGAGAGAGATGCTCAAATGCGTGTTCAATACCCGAAGTTGTTTTGACTTGTGTTTGCTTTGTTTTTCTGAGCTTTGTTTTGATGATATTCTTTGTACCATTGATATATGGAATGCTTGGGTTGTCGGTTATGAGACCGTTTGATTCCTTGTTCTCTAAAAGTGTGTAACATGTCCGGATGTGTGGGGAAAAGGGAAAAACATGATCCTTAATCGAGACGCATTAATGCGGATGCGATTGAACCCATGCGGGTGTGTCAGTTCCGCCTAAAGTGGATAATATCTCGACAGAGGAGAAGGAATTTCCCCAAACCCCATATTCAGGAAGTGTGTTGGTTGTGTGGTGTTGAGGGTTGTGCTTGTTGAAAAATATTAATGTATGAAAGTGGGAAGAACCAATTATTAATCGATAAAAATTAATGAGGATGCGATTAAACCCATGCAGGAGACTCAGTGCTGCCTAATGCGGATAATATCTCGACATAGAAGAAGGAATTCCTAACACAAATGATTATGGTTGTTGAATGAGTTCCTATTATAACGAGGTCCCTAAGAGGTATCTTATTGGGTTCCTCTAGGATGGATTTTGAATTCTCAGGGACAAGAATGATTAAAGTGGTATATGAGGTAATGGCCCAGACCACTTTGGCCCAATCAATTATCAAAAAGAGGGTATTGAAGTGTTCTGGATCGTAAAATGAACTTTTCCACACTTTTCAAAATTTTGTAAGTACATGTCGTGTAGTGTGAGTACACAGCGTGTACCCCGTTGCTGGGTATACCCCATGTTGTAGTCCGTGTCCTTTCCGTGTGAAATAATTGGGTACACTCCGTGTACCTCAAACAACACACCATGTAGTCCCTCCCCGCATACGCGTTACCCTAAAACTGTGTGATGACCAGTCAATGGTCGCGTACCGCGTTGAAGGCCGTGTGGGAAGCTGTGTGGTGGCCGCGTGAAATGGAAAAGTACACGTCGTGTACCATAAAGTACACGTCGTATACTTTTGTTTTTCATTCCTATAAAAGGAGGGGTTCCCTCCTCATTTTCAAATCACCCCTCTTCTCCCATTTCCTCTGAGAAGAGCTCTCCCAAGAGACTCGAATGATCATTTTTCCTTCCATAACTTCTTCGTCTGAGCTCCGATTTACGATCCGTCAGTGGCCACGAGATCGAAACGACGAGGGGGAAATTCTGAGCTTTGATCTATTGTCTTTACATTAACCTTTCCTTCCTAGATTCCATTCGAGGATCTTTTTTCTGGTTTTGACAAAAGTTACGGAAGCCGACAGACGTCTTCTAATGTTGATACGGGGGAGCGTTGTGATCAGAACCTGTTGAGGTAGGGATCTTACCTTCGTCTCTCTAAATTGTCCATCATGCGGGGTGGGTTTCCTCTTGTTTACATGAAACCCATTTTAACTGGTTTAATGATGATAATAACTGGAATATATAACGGGGATGGGAATTTGTGAAAGCAGTTACATTATTTAATATCCTGTGATATTATGTTGTGAACTGAATAGGCTTATGCCTACTGAAAATAACGGTCATTGGGGGCCTTTTATTGTGCAATTAAATGTTTCCCTATCTTTCTAGACTACTTTTGTGAATGGAACTTTAATGAATGTGGAATTTGGATAATCACGTAAATTTGGCTGATTTAAAATCTAAAACCCTTGTGTGATCACCCTGGTTGAACAAAATGGAATAATGAACATGTGGGCGATGGTTTGGATACGTGGCATGTGATGGGGGTGTTTTTGTGGGTTGTTGTGGATCAAGTGAGTAGCAGGGCTTCGATTGGCTTGGTTGTGGGTTGGTGTGAATGTTATGTTGTTGATGGGTAGCAGGGCTGTGATAAATGGTATTAAAGGGGTGATGATGTATGGTGTGGCTGTGGTTATGGTGGTTGGGAGCGGGGTTGTAGTGATGGGTGTGAATGTGAATGAACTGGGATGTTATTAATAAATAAAATATTAAGAATTAATTAATGGTGGGGCATGATAGTGGAATGGGAATAATAATTAGTGGGGTTGGTTGGCTAATAAGAATGACTTGGTTCTGTTTCTTGTGTTTTCGTAACTTGATTTGTGGATAGTAGGGACATGTTTTACAAATGATCGATGTGGTTGGTTTTGGATAGTTTCCCAGTAGTTAAAGAACTAATAAACTGATTTTGTTGAAACATGAGAACTTAAATGGGGTTACAGGATTGTTTGTTGTAGGCAAGCTTCGTAGTAGTAGTGCCGAGGAACATGCTTAGTTCTCTAATTAGAAGCAATAGATTGGGATGCGTGTTTGGTATATATATATATATATATATCTATATCTTTGTATTTGTATTTTATCTCACCCCACCCATGTTGAGCACTTAGTACATAACACTCCCATTCCATTTTAGAGGGTCTTTTCCCCTTAGTTATTAGCTCCTTCCTACTCCTTCTTCCCTAGGCTATGATAGCTTGAGACGACCCTACACCCAAGACTCTTCAGGTAGGTTTAGATTGGTGAGGATTATCCCAAGACTCTTTTCGCATGTTTTAATATTTCCAAAGAACTTTCAGGATGAGTCCCAGGTGTGTGCGGGTGGGATATGTGGTTGTGAGCCGCAGGTGTGTGTAGGAGAGATACGTGGTTGTGAGGCCCAGGTGTGTGCGGGCGGGATTCATGGTTGTGAGGCCCAGGTGTGTGCGGGTGGGATACGTGGTTGTGAGGCCCAGGTGTGTGCGGGCGGGATACGTGGTTGTGAGGCCCAGGTGTGTGCAGGCGGGAAGAGTGTGGTAGCGTCAGGATGTCCACCGTTTGGAAGAGCAGTTAGCTAGTGGGGGGAAATGGTGTGGGGTACACAATACTCTTGTTCTTATATAATACTACCTATTGTGATTGTGTCTTGGTGAGTGTGGATGGTGAGGTTTGGTGGATAGAATTCCTTGCTAGGTTTCTTCTGTTGTTCTCATGCGACATTAGTATGTCTCCCCACTTGTGCACGAGAGCATTAGGTTCCCTACATAGTATACTTGTATGATCACCATACATTTACTTTCAGGTTTCCAGGAGGAATACCAGGGTCATGCGGGACCCTACTAGTTGGGATAGTTGGTGTTGCTGCAGTTTTCTGTACTTGTTTCTTTTGGTATTGTACTTTCGAGCTTTGTTGTACTTGTACCTTGTTTAAAAACTATTTTAATATGTATGTGGGATTTGTTTGGGTTTATTTCTATACACTTGTTCTTTTACTTTTTTGTGGTTGACTTGTCCTATTTCCCGATATTAAATAATAAAAAGGGTAATGCCTCCCATGTTTGTGAAAACTCATACCCTTGGTGCTAGTCGCCACCTCGGGGCCTACTGGAGGCGGGACTCGGGGGGTCATTATCTCCTTTTCACCATTGCCATCTAAGGAGGGGAATCTTTGGTGGGAGGTGGTAGTAATAGAATGGTATCAGAGGTGATGTTTGAGAGATAGGATGGAGTCTGGAGTTAGGCACAGTGAGGATTGAATGGGATTGTATGGCAACAGTGTTGGTTAAACTTGGTGCGTGACATAGGCCAGGGAAGATCGGCTAGGACACTGGATTTTAGGGACCCCCATGATTTGATGCATGGAATCTGATCCTACCGAATAGCCATGTGAGACTACATTGATTGCAGGGTAGAGACCCTAGGGAAGGTACATGCATCATCATGATTGTGTTTTACTTGATTTGGGTGTTCTGGGAATGAAATTGAATAAAATGATAAAATGAAACCTTGATAAATTCCTTTCTACTTGGGCTTTGGCATTACTTGTTTATAGTAGAGTTATTTCACCTAGACGTCAACAGAGAGGAAGAAGAGCTAGGAGTGGACAGTTGTACGCAACATAGTTGACAGCTCCGACCAGACCAGAGGATGTGCGATGTACGATTTGATTGTTCAACACTCTCGTTTCTGCTTTTTTCGATTCAAGAGCTTCTCACTCCTTTGATGCACCTGGTCTAGCACATGCTATAGGACTAGATGTTTTTAGACTTTCAGTACCACTGATGCTGAGCACACCCGTTGGAGGCCAAACCAGCGTATCGTGTGTTTTCCAGGGATGTGGGCTGACATTGGGTCCACATTGATCTAGTGGGGATCTTCTTCTGTTACAGATGCAACCATACGATGTCATCCTAGGTATCGACTGGTTGACTTCTGTTAGTGTCGTTATCGACTACTTCTGGAGAAGAGTCGTGTTCTCCGACATGGACGGGCATCGTGTAGCTTTCGTTGGAGAAAGGAGCTACCAGGTGGGAAGTCGGCATGTGGAACCTCTCCTTTATTTTTTAGGCGGGTTATCAGTGGTTCTAGTAGATACATAGAAGATGGATGTCCCAGAGGTTATTGGATATTTCCTAGATGTTTTTCCTAAGGAGGTTGTGACTCTACCACCTTGACGTGATGTTGAGTTAGGGATAGACTTATAGCCTGGTGCCCGACCGATTTCGGTCGCCCTTTATTGGATATCACCTTCGAAGTTGCGGGTGTTGCGGATTCAGATTGATGATCTGACGGAGAAGGGTTTTGTTCGACCCAGCGTGTCGTCGTGGGGGGCACCATCTTTGTTCGTAAAAAAGGAAGATGGTGGTCTTAGGCTATGCATAGACTACCAAAGGTTGAATCAGGTAACAGTCAAGAATTGGTACCCCCCTTCCAAAGATAGATGATCTCTTCGACCAACTGAGGAGAGCATGTTGGTTTTCAAAGATTGATCTTTGATCGGGATATCATCAGCTGAGGGTAAAGGATAGTGAAATCTTGAAGACGGCTTTCAGGTGGAGGTATGGGCACTTCGAAATTGTAGTGATGCCGTTTGGAGTTACGAATGCACCTGCTGTGTTCATGGGACTTATGAACTTTGTCTTCCGAGCGTTTCTGGACCGGTTCATCATTGTGTTTATCGATGATATCCTAATATACTCAAGATCAGAGGAGGAGCACGTTGAGCATCTTAGGGCAGTCTTTGAAGTCCTTCGACACCACCGGCATTATGGGAAATTTTCGAAGTGTAAGTTATTGACACAAGAAGTGCACTTCCTTGGGCACGTGGTGTCTCAGAATGGAGTCTTAGTGGACCCTTCGAATGGGGAGGCAGTTGTTTCATGGGCACCACCCAAGAGCCTGGCAGAATTTTGTAGAGTCCTAGGGTTATCATGTTACTATTGGTGGTTCGATTCGGACTTATCTCAAGTTGTTGCTCCACTGATATATTTGATTAGGAAGAACCAGCTCATCCTATGGATTTAGTAGTTCCATAAGGCTTTCAACTACCTGAAGGAGAAGTTGGTTAGTGCTCTCGTACTCAGGTTTCCAAAGGAATGGTTGTTGTATGAGGTGTTTTGTGATTCTCCTAGCCTCGGTCTAGGGTGTGTGCAGATTCAGAAGAAGGGTGTGATCTGTTATGGGTCTAGGAAGTTGCACCCTCACGAGTGTAACTATGCCACCCATGACCTGGTGCTTGAAGCAGTAGTTTTCGCACTAAAGTTGTGGCGACATTACCTCTTTGTGGAGAGCTTTGTGGTCTTCTCAGATCACAAGAGCATGTGTTATATCTTCTCTCAGTGTGACCTGAACATACGGCAATGAAGATGAGTAAAGTTCCTCCATGACTATGACTTTGAGATCTCTTACACTTAAGGTAAGGGAAACATTGTGGCTGATTCCCTGAGTAAGAAGTTGCATAAGGAAGTTGTTCGGGAATCCATTGATTCTTTGAATGCGATGAGAGAGTTGGACGCCTTGCACATGGACACCAGGGTAGAAGGTCTTAGAGGCTATTTGTTTCAAATGACGGTGTAACCCTCCTTGTTGCAGTAGGTGGAAGAATCTCAGTGGGGGGACTCCGAAGCAGATGTAATGAAGGATCATGTTGATAAGGGAAACGCTCCAAAGAGATGGTCAGAGGAAATCCGACATCAGATGCTTTTCCATGGAAGGTTGTTTGTTCCGAAGGCGATGTGTGAGGTAGTTCTCCATGAGTTCCATAGCTCAGCTTTGGCGGTACATCCAGGAGTTTCAAAAATATACCGAGGCTGGAGGGAACAGTTTTGGTGGCCCGGGGTGAAACGGGCAGTGTCGGAGTTTGTGGCTAAATTCCTAGTATGTCAGCAAGTGAAGGCTGAACACCGTGTTCCCAGTGGTTTGTTGCATCCTTTAGATGTCCCCAAGTGGATGTGGTATGACATATTAATGGACTTCATCATGGGAGTACCCCGATCTCAGGGTGGTTATGATGCTATCTAGGTAGTGGTGGTTCGTCTGAAGAAATCAGCTCACTTCTTAGCAATTAAGGAGTCGGGCTCGGTGAGTACCTTAACACATAGGTACGTAGATGAGGTGGTGTGTTTTCATGAAGTTAAAAAAACTATTGTCTTAGATTAGGATACACTATTTACCTCACGAGTTTGGAGGGCGCTATAGCATGCTTTTGGAACCCAGATACGCCTTAGCACTACTTTCCACCCCCAGACAGATGGGCAGATAGAGCGGACTATCCAGACAATGGAGGACATGTTGCGAGCATGCGTTATGGATTTCAGAGGGTCATGGGTATGACACTTTCCTTTATTAGAGTTTTCCTATAACAACATCTTCCACTCTACTATTGGCATGGCACCATATGAGGGTTTGTATGGAAGACCATGTAGTTCAACCATTTGCTAGGCAGAGGATAATGAGACAGGTGCTCTTGGGCCAGAGGTAGTGCAGAGCACCACAGAGAAAGTCCAGCTTGTATGTGATAGGATGAAAGAGGATCAGGAACAACATAAGTCTTATGATGATCATCGGAGGAGGCCCATGGAGTTTGAGGTGGGAGATAATGTTTTTTTGATGGTTTCCCCTCCATGGGGGAATCAGAGGTTTTGGAAAGGGAGAAAGCTCTCACATAGGTTCATTGGACCTTTTGAGGTGTTGAGGTGAGTCGGAGAGGTGGCATATCAGCTAGCCCTGCCACCTCAGTTGGAGAAGGTTCATGACGTCTTCCATGTCTCCCAGCTTTGTCAGTACTTACACAATGAATCTCACGTTATCGACTGGGGAGAGTTATATATGAGAGACGACGTGACCTTTGAGGAACAACCAGTAGTAATCGAATATCATAAAGTGATGGTGCTCCATGGACGAACCATTCCCTTGGTTCATGTGTTGTGGAGGCATGGCAGTCTTGAGGAGTGCACTTGGGAACGGGAGGTTCAGATGTGCACTCAGTACCTGGAGATGTTTCGACTTGTGTTTTCTATGTTCTTCTAATATTTATTTTGATGTTATAATTTTTACCTTTGATATATGTAATGCTTGGATTGTCGGTTATGAGACCTTTTGTTTCCTTGTTCTTTGGAAGTCTGTAACATGTCAGGATGTTTGGGAGAAAGGGAAAAACATTATCATTAATCGAGACGCATTAATGCGGATGCGATTGAACCCATGCGGGCAAGTCAGTGCTGCCTAAAGCAGATAATATCATGATATAGGAGACAGTATTCCCCCAAACCCCATGTTCGGGCAGTGTGTTGGTTGTGTGGTTTTGGGGTTAGTGCAAGTTGAAAAATCATAATGTATGATAGTTGGAAGATGCAATTCTTAATCGAGACACATTTATGAGGATGCGATTAAACCCGTGCAAACGAGTCAGTGCTGCCTAAAGGGGATAATATCTCGACATAGGTGAAGGAATTCCTAACACATATGATTAGGGTTTTTGAATGGGTTCCTGTTATAACGAGGTCCCTAAGAGGTATCTTGTTGGGTTCCTCTGGGTTGGATTTTTAATTCTCGAGGATGAGAATGTTTTAAGAGGAATCAGATGTAATGTCCCGGACATCTCCAGTGTATTCCATTTTCAAAAAGAGGGTCTTGAAGTGTTCTGGAGGGTAAAATGAACTTTTCCCACACTTGTCAGAATGTTGTATGTACACGCCGTGTAGTGTGATTACACGCAGTGTACCCCCTCGCCGGGTATACCCCATGTTGTAGGTCGTGTCCTTTCCATGTGAAATAATTGGGTACATGTCGTGTACCCCAAACTACATGCCGTGTAGTCCCTCCCCGCGTACGCGTTACCCTCAACTGTGTTTTGACTAGTCAACGGCCGTGTACTGCGTTAAAGGCTATGTTGGAAGCTGCGTGGTGGCCGCGTGAAATGTCCAACTACACGCCGTGTACCATATAGTACATGTTGTGCACTTTTTTTAACACCTATAAAAGGAGGGTTCCCCTCATCCTTTTCAACACACCCCTCTCCTCCCCTTTCCTCAGAGCAGAGCTCTCCCAAGAGACTCAAAGGCTCTTTTTTTCTTCAACAACTTCTTCATCCAAGCTTCGATTTACGATCCATCAGCCGCCATGGGATTGTAACGACGAGGCGGAACTTCTGATCCTAGATCTGTTGTCTTTCCATCGACCTTTCCTTCCCAGATTCCACCCGAGGAGGTTTTTTTGTGTTTTTAAAAAAGTGACGGACACTGACAATCGTCTTATAAAGTTGATACGGGGGAGCGTTGGGATCATAACCTATTGAGGTAGGGATCATACCTTTGTCTCTCTAAATTGTGCATCATGTGGGGTGGGTTTCCTCTTGTTTACGCGAAACACATTTGAATTGGTTTAATGAAGATAATATTTGGCTTATATAATGGGGAGGGGAAGTTGTGAATGCAGTTAAATTTTTTTATATCCTGTGATATTATGTTGTCAACTGAATAGGATTATGCCTACTAAAAATCAGTATTTTGGAGCCTTTGCTTGTGAAATTAAATGTTTCCATTTCTTTCTATATAGTTTTTGTGAGTGGAACTTCAATGATTGTGGAATTTGGATAATCACGTAAAGATGGATGATTTAAAATTCGAAACCCTTGTGTGATCACCCCGTTTGAAAAAAATGGAATAATGAACATGTGGTTGATGGATTGGATACGTGGCATGTGATGGGGGTGTTTTAGTGGGTTTTTGTGGATCGGGTGAGCAGCGGGGCTGCGGTTGGATTGGTTGTGGGTTGGTGTGAATGCTGTGTTGGTGATGGGCAGTGGGGCTGTGATAAATGGTATTAAAGGGGTGATGATGTATGGTGTGGTTGTGGTTATCGTGGATGGTAGTAGGGATACAAGGATGGGTTTGAATGTGAATGAACTGGGTTTTGATTAATAAATAAAAGTGGAAGAGTTAATTAATGGTGGGGAGTGACAGTGGAATGGGAATAATAATTAATAGGCTTGGTTGGCTAATAAGATGGACTTGGTTGTGTTGCTTGTGTTTTCCTAAATTGATTTTTGGATGGCAGGGATATGTTTTACGAATGATCGATGTGGTTGGTTGTTGATAGTTTCCCAGTAGTTAAGGAACTAATAAACTGATTTTGTTGAAACATGAAAACATAAATGGGGTTTCAGGATTCATTGTTGTATGCATGCTTCATAGTAGTAGTGTCGAGGCACGTGATCAGTTCTATAATTAGAATCCATAGGTTGGGCTGAGTGTTTGGTATATATATATATATCTATATCTTTGTGTTTTATCGCACCTCAACCATGTTGAGCACTTAATGCCGAACACTCCCATTCCATTTGAGATGGTGTTTTCCCCTTAGTTACTAGCTCCTTCCTGCTCCTTCTTCCCTAGGTTGGGATGGCTTAAGGTGACCTTACACGAAAGAATCTTCGTTTAGGTTTCGATTGGGTTGGTTTAGCCCAAGACACTTCAGGCAGTTTTTACTATTTCCCATGAACCTTTGGGATGGGACCCAGGTGTGTGCAGGCGGGATACGTGGTTGTGAGTCCCAGGTCGGTGCTGGCGTGAAACGTGGTTGTGAGGCCGAGGTGTCTGCTGGCGGGATACGTGGATGTGAGGCGCAGGTGTGTGCGGGTGGGATAAGTGGTTGTGAGGCCCAGGTGTGTCCGGGAGGGATACATGGTTGTGAGGTCGAGGTGTGTGCGGGTGTGATACGTGGTTGTGAGGCCCAGGTGTGTGTGGGCCGGAAGTGTGTGGTAGCGTCAGAACGTTCTACGTTAGGAAGAGTAGATAGCTAGTGGGGGAAAATGGTGCGGGGTACCCAATACTCTTGTTCTTTTATACTAATACCTATTGTGATTGTGTTTTGGTGAGTGTGGTTAGTGAGGTTGGGTCGATAGAATTCATTTCTAGGTTTCTTATGTTGTTCTCATGGGACATTAGGATGTCTCCCCATTTTTTCATGAGAGCTTTAGGTTTCCCTACTGAGTATACTTGTATGCTTACCCTACATTTACTTTCAGGTTTCCAGGAGAACTACCAGGGCCGTGCGGGGCCCTACTAGTCGGGACAGTTGGAGTTCCTGCAGTTTGCTGTACTTGTTTCTTTTGGTATTGTACTTTTGAGCTTTCTTGTGTTTGTACCTTTTTTCATAACCATTTAAACATGCATGGGGGATTGGTTTTGGTTTATTTCTATACAATTTTTCATTTCCTTTTTGGTGTTTGACTTGTCATATTTCCCTATCTTAAATAATAAAAAGGGTAATGCATCCCATGGTTGTGAGAACTCATACCCTTGGTGCTGGTCGCCACCCCGTGGCCTACTGGAGGAGGGACTCGGGGGTCATTATCTCCATTTCTCCATTTCCATCTCAGGAGGGGAATCTTTGGTGGGAGTGGGTTGCGACAGAATGGTATCAGAGGTGATGGTTGAGAGATAGGATGGAGTATGGAGTTAGGCACAGAGAGGATTGCATGGGATGGTAGGGCAACAGTGTTGGATAATCATGGTGCGTGACATAGGATATGTAAGACCTGCTAGGACACGGGATTTTAGGGCCCCCCGTGATCCGATGCAAGGACTCTGATCCTACCGAATGTCCATGTGAGACTTCATTGATTGCAGTTTGGAGACCCTAGGGAAGGTACATGCATCATCATGATTGTGTTTTACTTGATTTGGGTGTTCTGATAATGAAATTAAATAAAATGATAAAATGAAACCTTGATAAATTCCTTGCTATTTGGGCTTAAGCATTCCTTGTTTACCGTAACTCTATGGAACCTAGACGTCAACAGAGAGGAAGAGGAGTTGGGTGTGGATAGTTGCACGCAGCATAGTTGACAGCTCCGGGAGGACTAGTGTAGGTGCGAAGTACAATTTTTTTGTTCAACACTCTCATTTCTACATTGTTCGATTCAGGATCTTTACACTCCTTTTTTACACCTGGTCTAGCCCATGCTATGCGACTAGATGTAGAGAGACTTTTCATACCACTAGTGATGATCACAACAGTTGGATGTTAGACCAGCTTATCTTGTGTTTTCCGGGGATGTGGGATGGCGTTGGGACCACATCGATCTAGTGGGGATCTTCTTCTGTTACAGATGCAGCCATAATATGTCATCCAACTCATCTACTGGTTGTTTTCTGTTAGTTCCGTTATGGACTTCTTCCCAAGAAGATTTGTGTTCTACGACATGGACAGACAACGTGTAGATATCGTTGGAGAAAAGAGCTATCAGGTGGGAAGCCAGCCTGTGGAGCCTCTCCTTTCTTTGTTAGGCGGGATATCAGTGGTTACTTCTGATACAGAGATAATGAATGTCTCAGTGGATGTTGTGGATTTTCTCGATGTTTTCCCCGATTAGGTTTTGAATCTACCCCCTCGACGTGACGTTGAGTTTGGGATATACTTACAGCCTGGTGCTCGTCCGATTTCGATGGGCCCATATCGGATGGAACCTTCGGAGTTGCGGGAGTTGATGATTCAGATTGATGATCTGATGGAGAAGGGTTTTTTTCGACCCAGCATGTCTCCATGGGGTGCTCCAGGTTTTTTCATAAAAAAAGGCAGATGGTGGTCTCATGCTATGCATAGACTACTGAAGGTTGAATCAGGTAATGGTCAAGAACCGTTACCCACGTTCAAGGACAGATGATCTCTTCGACCAACTGAGGGGAGCATGTGTTAAGTCAACAGTCTTCTTTTGACTACTATATCATGTTTTGGAAATCACAAATGCATTCTATCATATGTTTGTATATTACAAATTGTCTTTTATCATGTTTATCGTATCGTACAATGTTGATCGTACCGACCATATCATATCATACTGACTCTGTCAATCGTACCATACTGACTCTGTCAATCGTATCGTACTGACACTGTCAATCGTATCGTACTGACTCTGTCAATCGTATCGTACTGACTCTGCTATTCATATGTACATTATTTGTTTTGGTACTTAGTCAAAAACACTCACTACATATGAATCGTACTCATGTTTTTATTTCTATATATCTCGTGTCCTAACAAAACGATGTCGTTGAGTTAGATACAAACTAATCAAAACGATGTCGTGATTTGTGTTTCAATATGACCGTTGGAGGCAATATGACCTTTGGAACCCGACGCCTATAAATAAGAGGTCATTTGAAGCTGAGACAACAACGATGAACAAAGAGAACGAATGAAGAGACTCTGTGAACTACCAAGATTCTATAGAGAGACACTGTGACTTCTCTCATATGCCTTGTGTGTCCGATCATCGTATCGAGGGCTTTCAAGTAATTGAAAGACAGAGGTGCCGATTACCTGCAAAATCGAGGGCTGCCGGGGATAGGCAGACAGACGTGCCGATCATCATATCGAGGGCTGCCAGGGAGAAGCAGACAGACGTGCCGATCATCGTATCGAGGGCTTCCAGGGACAGGCAGACAGACGTGCCGATCATCGTATCGAGGGATCACCAAGGTGTTGGTGAGACAGACCTTTTATCCTAGGTGAAAGGATAACCCTTCTCTTTGGTTTAAAAGAATTGTATTACTTTTACTTTTCCGATGTTACTTGTATTAGAAAGGGATTTGTATTGTTTCCTTTCTTCTTTACATATTCAATTGTAATTGTTTCGATTACAATCATTCTATTACTTTTTGTATTGATTGATTCTATACGCTTTAAGGTAGAATCATTCATCTTTGTATTACTCTGATTGTTGTGTTCACCTTGAATACAATTGTTTAACTTTATATTAGTATTACAATACATCATACCTTTTACATTCAATACAATTCTTGGTGTTTGTATTTGTATTAGTTTAAGATCATTTAAACTAATCTCATTGTTTCTAAAACTCAAAGTTTTTTAAACCTACAATTCACCCCCCTCTTGTATTGTTCCATCTAATAGACATATACATTTACTATTCGATCCAACAATTGGTATCAGAGGTAGGTTTTCCACGGATTTTTTTTACTAGCTTTATTTCTTAATTACTATCTTGAATACCTACTACACTAACGTGTGGAGTGGAAAAGTTGTTTTTGTTGTATTAGATGGCAGGAATGAATATTAGATCAATAGATAATCCGAATCCTTCTAGACCACCAATCTTTGATGGGAATGATTATGAGTATTGGAGAGATCGTATGAAGACTTTCGTTATCAATACTGGTGCAGAAAATTTTATTATGCTTACTGGGGGTTACAAAATTCATGACAAAGAAGTTAGTACTTTCACCAACCAAGAGAAGCAAGAATATCAACTAAATTACAAGGTACGCAATACTTTATTATGCTCTATGACCAGGAATATATATAGTCAGATATCTTCATGTGAAGCAGCCAACTGTATTTGGAAGAAATTAGAAGTTACTCATTTTGGTACATCCAAGGTTATAGAAACAAGGAGAGCAATGCTTCAAGCAGAGTATCATGGATTTGTTTTTCCTTATGGAGAGCCAGTATGTAAAGTTCAACAAAGGTTTATGACAATTGTCAACAGCTTACAATCTATGGGAGAAAAAGGTCTTGATGATGAAGCACTTGTTGATAAGATTATAGATATTATGCCAAATGAATGGGAGTCAAAAAGGACAGTTATTGATGAGAATAGAAAAGTTTCCCAGATTACTCTTGATGAACTCTTTAGAACTCTTCTACAGCATGAGACAAGAATGAAGAGAGATGTTGATTTCAACAAGAAGAAGAATGGGAATGGAAGTGTAGATTTTGCATCTAAAGCTAAAACACCTGAAAGGATTACAAGGTCTAAATCCATGAAAGTTGTTATATCTGATTCAAGTGACTGTAATCTTCCGGATAATGAGTTAGCCAATCATGCTCGAAGGATGAACAAGATTGTGGGAAAGAAAGATTTTCAATATAGATTCAAAAAGAAAGATAGGAAAGATTCAGAGGTAACTTGTTATGAGTGCAAGAAAGCAGGACATATAAGGCCTGATTTTCCTTTACTGAAGAGGAAAGATAGAAAGGAGAAACACTCTGAAAGAAACAAGAAAAGGTTTTATAAGACAAAGAAAGGCATGAAAGAAAATGATACGTGGAGTGCAAGTGGTAGTGATTCCTCAGATGATTCTTCAGAATATGAGACATCAGGACAAAGAAATATTGGACTTCTAGCCAAACTACCAATTGAAGATAATTGTCTCATGGCTAAGGTACATAATGCTGAAGCTATTACAAATGTCTCTTTAAATGCAAATTATATTGATAATAGATATTATGAATCTTCCAATGATGAATCTTCATCATCAGAAGATGATACATTACCTTCTTTTGAAGAGGTCTCTAGATTTTCTAAGTTACTTGAAAATGAAAATTATAAACTCAAAAAGAGACTTGAAAAATAAAATTCTAGAATTTCAATTTTGACTAAAGAAGTATCAGATCTTTCTAAAGACCTTGCTGTGAAAACTTCTGATTTTGAAAGTATTTTAAAAACCCTTGAGAAAGTTAAATCTGAAAAGGATAAACTTTCTAAGGATCTTGAAACTGTAATTTCAAAGGAAAATATTTTAGAGTCTAACTCTAGTTCAAATTCAAATGTTTTAGAAAACAAGAATTTGGTTTTAAAACTAAAGTCAGAGATTTTATCTTTGAAGAAATGTTTGTCAAACTTTACTCATGGAAATGAAAACTTTGATAGGATGTATTCTCAAATTAGACCTTTGAGAAATCGTTCTGGTCTTGGTTATACTTATTCCAAACATGTTTTTAGAAATAACTATTTTGTTCCTCAAAAAACCATTTTCTGTTCTAAGTGTCAATGTGGTGGACACTGGAGAAGAGATTGTTCTCTTAACAAAACTCAATCTTTAGGATTTCATAAAGCTCATTTTTCAAAACAAATGTGGATTCCTAAAATTCTTTTATCTAATCCTTCTGGATCCAAACAAGTTTGGATTCCAAAAATCTAATTTTTTCTTTTTCAGGAAAATGAGAAGTGTATCAATAAGAAAATTTGGTACATGGATAGTGGTTGTTCTCGACATATGACTGGAAACAAAGATTTCTTTGAAAAGGTTATCAAAACAAAAGGTGGAAAAGTTACCTTCGGAGATAATGCTCAAGGAAAGATTGTTGTTGTAGGTAATATTGTTTTTCTTGGAAAAGTTCTTATATCAAATGTTTTGTTTGTTAAAGGTCTTAGGCACAATCTCATCAGAATAAGTCAATTATGTGATGAAGGTTACCTTGTAAATTTTAGAAATGATAAGTGTCTAGTTCACAATTCCAAGGATGAGTTCATTCTATCTGCCCATAGGAAAGAGAATGTTTACACTACTAACTTAGAAGACCTTAGGAACCAAAACATACCTTGTTTAAGTGTAATAGAAGACCAATCGTGGCTATGGAATAGGAGACTAGGACACTGTAATTTGAGAAACCTAAGTAAACTCTCAAAGAAAGGACTTGTAAAAGGGCTACTGGATCTTAGATATGATTCTTCAACAGTCTGTGATCCTTGTCAATTTGGAAAGCAACATAAAACTAGCTTTAAATCAATTAATGAAGTTTCAACTTCTAATGCATTACAGCTTGTTCATATGGATATGTTTGGTCCTTCACAATCTGGAAGCATTGGAGGCAAATACTATGTATTTGTTTTAGTTGATGACTTTAATAGATTTACATGGGTCTACTTTCTCACAATGATATCTGAAGCCTTTTCCTATTTCAAAACTTTTAGATCCCAAGTTATAAATGAGAAAAACCTACCATTGATAACTATTCATAGTGATCATGGTGGTGAATTTCATAATTCAGATTTTGAAACTTTTTGTAGTAAGAAAGGTATTACTCACAATTTCTCAACTCCAAGAACTCCTCAGCAAAATGGTGTTGTTGAAAGAAGAAATCGTATTCTTTAGGAAATGACTCGAACCATGTTGAGTGAATACTCAATTGCTAAGCACTTTTGGGCCAAAGCTGTTAGTACTGCCTGTTATACTATAAATCGTGTTTTAACTAGACCATTTCTTAATAAAACCCCTTATGAGTTACGGACTGGCCGAAAACCTAAAGTTTCATACTTCAAAGTTTTTGGATGCAATGTATTCATTCTGAATACAAAAGATAATCTACACAAATTTGCACCAAAATCTGATGAAGGAATCTTTCTAGGATATTCTACAACCTCTAAGGCTTATAGAGTTTTCAATAAAAACACTTGTACTGTTGAGGAAACAGTACATGTAAAATTCGATGAAACTGATCCTTTTGTTTTCAACCAACCCAATCCTACATCCTCAGATGTGTTTTCTAAAAATGTTTATCAAACTTTATTAGAAGAACATTCTGATAAGGAAAATGTTCAAGAAAGTATTCCTGAAACATTTACCACAGAAGATTTTCTACCATATGTTGATGAACGAGTCTTACAAGACCCAAATCAATTGTTTCTTAGGAATCATCCCAGTGATAACATCATTGGTGATATAAATCAACCTGTAAGGACCAGAAATTCCTTAAGAAATGAAATAGAACATCTTTATTTTCTTTCCCAATTTGAACATAAAAGTCCAAGTGAGGCCTTAGGTGATGATGATTGGATCAAAGCAATGCAAGATGAACTAAATGAATTTGAAAGGAATCAATTCTGTACTTTAGTTGAAAGACCTAAAGAAACAACTGTGATTGGTGTAAAATGGGTTTTTAGAAACAAGTGTGATGAAAATGGAATCATTGTAATAAATAAAGAAAGACTTGTAGCTAAAGGCTATAATCAACAAGAGGGAATAGACTATGAAGAAACATATTCTCCTGTATCTAGACTTGAATCTATTCATATTCTATTAGCCTTTGCAGCATATTTCAATTTCAAACTATTTCAAATGGATGTCAAATGTGAATTTCTAAATGGTTTTGTTCAAGAAGAAGTTTTTGTAGAACAACCTCCTGGTTTTCAAGACCCAAAACATCCGGATCATGTTTTTAAACTTACCAAGGCTCTATATGGTCTTAAACAAGCCCCTAGAGCATGGTATGATAGACTTACAAGATTTCTTTTACAAAACAATTATACAAAAGGTACAGCAGATCCAACTCTTTTTATCAAAATGGAAAACAAAAATGTTTTGATTGTCCAAATCTATGTTGATGACATCATATTTGGATCAACTCAGAAATCTTTAACTGATTCTTTTGCAAAATTAATGAAATCAGAGTTTGAAATGAGTATGATGGGTGAGTTAACATTCTGTCTAGGTTTTCAAATTTCTCAAAAACCAGAAGGAACTTATATATCTCAACATAAGTATATTAAATACTTACTCAAAAAGTATGGATTTGACAAAACTAAAAGTATTATCACCCCAATTGGAACCTCAAATACTCTTAATCTTGATGAAACCGGTAAACCAGTAGATCAAACAAATTTTAGAGGTAAGATAGGGAGTTTGTTATACTTGACAGCTAGTCGACCGGACTTGATGTTTTCTGTATGCTTATGTGCAAGATATCAATCTAATCCAAAAGAGTCTCACTTAAAAGCCGTAAAGAGAATCTTTCAGTATTTAAAAGACACTATGGATTTAGGTCTTTTCTACTCTTCTGGAAATGATTTTTTTTTAAAAGTTATTCAGATGCTGACTTTGGTGGTAGTAGAATGGATAGAAAAAGTACATCTGGAACATGTCATTTCTTAGGAGACTCTTTGGTTTCTTGGTCCTGCAAGAAACAACACCCAGTAGCACTCTCCACTACTGAAGATGAATATATAGCAGCTGGAATTTGCTGTGCTCAAGTATTGTGGATGCAGCACACACTCACTGACTATGGTTTGAGTTTATCCAAAACAAAAAATCATTGTGATAATACAAGTGCCACAGCTCTTAGTAAAAACCCAGCACATCACTCTCATGAAAAACACATAGATGTTAGGCATCACTTTCTTAGAGATCACACACAAAAAGGAGATATTGTTTTACAATTCATTGGAACACAAGAACAACTTGATGACATTTTTACAAAACCTTTACCTTCCGATAGATTTGAATTTATAAAACAGAAGCTAGGAATGATTACATTAAAATAATCATTCATATCTACTTCCTGTTTTACATCTCTCCTAAAAGTAAGAAACTCCTCGTAGAAAGGGGAGGACATTTCTTTCTATGTCTTTATGTTTCTTTTTATCTTATGATATTTAACTATTTACTATTTGGATTGTGTATTTTTGCCCTTCTGTTTATCGTATTGACAGTTTTATCGTTTTGTTAAAAAAAATTTCTTCTGTTTATCGTATTGACAGTTTTATCATTTCGTTTTTTCCTGTTTATCGTATTGACAGTTTTATAGTATCATTTACTATTGACCGATGATGGTAATCAAATTCTTTTCCATCGTATCGACCGATGATGGTAATAAAATTCTTTTCCATCATATCGACCGATGATGGTATTGAATTTCTTTTCCATCGTACCAATCAATCAATAGTATTGAATCGACCGATGATGGTATTGAATTTCTTTTCAATCGTACCAATCAATCAATAGAATTGAATCGACCGATGATGTTATTGAATTTCTTTTCCATCGTACCAATCAGTCAATAGTATTGAATCGACCTATGATGGTATTGAATTTCTTTTCCATCGTACCAATCAATCAATATTATTGAATCGACCGATGATGGTATTGAATTTTATTTCCATCGTACCAATCAATCAATAGTATTGAATCGACCGATGATGGTATTGAATTTCATTTCCATCGTATCAATAGTTTTTTATCGACCGATGATGGTAATGATTTTCTTTTCTATTGAATCGACCGATGATGGTATTAAGATTGTTTTCCATCGTACTATCAGTTCATGGTAACGAGATTGTTTTCAATCGTATTGTCAGTTCATGGTAACAAGATTTTTTTCTAGCGTACGGTCAGTTCATAGTAATGACTTTTTTTTCCATCGGCATGATGATTTTTTTCCTTTCGTTTGTATTTACCTTTAATTTCTATCAAAACCAACAATTACCTGACATTCTCCGACATGTATTTTTTCATTTTTTTATTTTTCTTCTTTGTTTTTAATCATATCCATTGATCTGGTTTTCTCTAATCTTGACCGTAGAAGATCAATGGTCACCCTTTTTCGACCGTAGAAGATCAACGATCACCTCTTTATCGCCTATAAATAGCCCCCCTCCCCTCCCCAAACCCACATTGGGTTTTCAGGATTTCAGGCGAAGCTCTGCTACACCGGCTATAAATCATCGTACGATCTTCTCATCGGCAGAACCTTTATGTCTCAATCTTCTGCAGATACTCCCGCCAAAATGTCTTCAAATACTTTTACAGAAAAAGACTTTAACAAAGAAAGGTTAGTATCTTGAGACTTTTTCGATACGTACGCTTCTAAAATCAGTAGGATCATTTTATTTCAAGGATGGGAACATATGTGTGTTGAAAAGCCTGATTCTCAAGATCCGGTTCTTTTTTATGATGTTTTTCAGTTTTATAAAACCGTCTCTTTCAACAAAGACATGACCATAAACTTTGCTGTGTACGATAGAAAATTGTCTATGTCTGTGAAACAAGAGGCACAATTTCTGAATGTTTCTGTAGAAGGGGATTCTTTCTGTCCATCGCACAAACTACCAGAGGAAGTTGGCACGTTTAATAGAGAAAGTTCTGAAAAGTCTTTGTTTGTTATTAATGAAGAAAAGAGAAAAGTATCTCATCTTTCTCCGGACAATCATTTTGTCACTTTATGGATGCAAGGTTTTCTTATCCCAAGGAAAGGGGATAGAGAAACTTTGAAAGTTTCTGATATCTTTATGCTTGACTATCTTGTGAATATGAGAAAAGTAAATCTCATGGGATATGTTTTTGAAACAATTAAGAATGTCAACACAGGAGGGATTAAGTCCTAGATGATTATGTATCCGGCTATCCTTACGAAATTCATTCTTGAGAGTATGATGTTTTGTAACATTCCTTTGAAAGGAAAACCCATGGATTTGAGCCCATCATGGACTAGTAAGAGTACGATGAAAAATCTGAATGTTTATTTTGATCCGAATTCAAAACTTTTTGTCAGAGATGTAGAAGCTGAATTGGCTCAGAATCAATCGGCACCTATGCCAGCCAATGACGTTCAATCAACCGGTGTTACTCAAAAGTCTAATCCGCAAACCAGTTCAAAGCCGAAGAAGAAGCCAAGGTATAGTAAGGAGGTTGTAGCAAAATGGAGAAAGGATAAGGAACAGAGAAAGGAAGGTGATCCAAAGTTTGGTCTTGACCCTGCTGAGGCCTTTGCAGAAAGAGTAAGGGTAGAAGAAACCCTTCAGGCTGAAAAGAAGAAGAAGGCTCTTTTGAATAGAAAGGCTCAGGACTTTGATGTCTCTAAAGTCATGAAAGCGGTTGAGGATGCTAGTGCCCAACTAACAGAAGAAGTGCACCAAGAGCCCATCGTACAGAATCTCCCTGAGGAAGGAAAACAAAAACAAGTGATGCAAGAGATAGAAGAACTGGAAGAAGAAGGATACTTTCTTTTAGAATTTCTTCAAACTTCAAAGAGGAGTAGAGAAGAATCGTTTCAAAAGCTGAGTGAAGGAGTTCAAAAAACTCCTCATGCCGATCAAGCTCGATCTCCGGACAGAATGTAATCTCAAGAAAAGCAAGCTGCTCAATCTTCTCATTCTGATAAAGTTGTTGTCATTAGTGAAAAAGTGGAAGAAGAAAGAAATCAGAAAGAAAAAGAAAAAGGGAAACAGCCAGTTGTTGATTCAAGCAGATCGTATGAACTAGCATCATACTATGAAGATACTGATTCAGAGCATACAATCTCTCTCAGGAAAAGTGATTACATTGTTCATGTTTTGAGAAGGGTTGAGAAGACTATTCCTTATTTCCCGAGGCTGGAAGGGAAGATTTATTTTATTACTGATAATCAAAAGAAGAAGTTTGGCTCTGTGAAAGAATTAAGGAAGAATGTTTTGTTAGTAGAAGCTGATTTGAATGTTCTTTCAGAATGTTTGGTTGCTCATAAGAAGGCATGCAATAAGATGACCAATTGGTCGTACAAAATAGAGATCTCAATCAATGATCATGAAATTGCTATTGAAGATATAATAAGGTTATCAGATGAGCTTTCAATTGCTTTCAACAAGCTTGATAAAGAAATGGTTGAAAGGTTGAATCTTTTGTCTTCTCAAAGAGCCGATGTTCCTTTAGTGAAAGATTTTCTAGAGAGAATGAATGTTTTTCAATCTGAATTCTCGAAGGTTTCTTCTTTCAAAGATGAAATGGTTTTTCTTAAGAATCAAAATTCTGTGTTATCCTAATACTACAAGAATTTGCAAAACAGAATTGATACCCTTGAAGAAGTAATCAGAGTCCAGGAGGAGACCATCAGAAATCAAGATCATATTTTTGCGGATCAACAAGAGCTTCTCAAAACTCAGGGTGAATCAATTTCTAAAGAAAAGAAGGAGATCAAGAAGATGAAATTTGTTCTTCATGAGCTTATAAAGAAGGAGAAGGAAAGAGAAAACAAATGATTGTTGTATTTGTTTTCTTTTGCAACTTTCCTTTGTTTTGTAATGACTCTTTTGATCCTTTTCTTTTATCCATTGTCTTGAATTGCTTTACTAACTCTTTCAGACAATTCAATATTACTCCTTTCTTTTTGTAAATCACAAAGGGGGAGAATGTTTTACAAAGGGGGAGAATGATTTACAATGCTCTTAAGGAAAATCCACAAATACAATCCTTATGAAATTCCATACCTAAGGGGGAGTTAGTTGTATTCAATTACTTATTCAGAAGAGTTTTCAACAACTCAGGGGGAGATAAGTATTTCTTGTTAAATTTACTTTGTGTGTTTTGTTTTCCAAACAGGGGGAGATTGTTAAGTCAAAAGTCTTCTTTTGACTTCTATATCATGTTTTTGAAAACACAAATGCATTCTATCATATGTTTGTAAATTACAAATTGTCTTTTATCATGTTTATCGTATCGTACAATGTTGATCGTACCGACCATAACGTATCGTACTAACTCTGTCAATCGTACCATACTGACGTTGTCAATCGTATCATACTGACTCTGTCAATCGTATCGTACTGACTCTGTCAATCGTATCGTACTGACTCTGCTATTCAGATGTACATTATTTGTTTTCGTACTGAGTCAAAAACACTCACTACATATGAATCGTACTCATGTTTTTCATTTCTATATATCTCTTGTCCTAACAAAATGATGTCGTTGAGATAGTTACAAACTAATCAAAACGATGTCGTGCTTTCTGTTTCAATATGACCGTTGGAGGCAATATGACCGTTGGAACCCAAGGCCTATAAATAGGAGGTCATTTGAAGCTGAGGCAACAACGATGAACAAAGAGAACGAATGAAGAGACTCTGTGAACTACCAAGATTCTAGAGAGACACACTGTGACTTATCTCATCTGCCTTGTGTGTCCGATCATCGTATCGAGGGCTTTCAAGTAATTGAAAGAAAGAGGTGCCGATTACCTGCAAAATCGAGGGCTGCCGGGGATAGGCAGACAGACTTGCCGATCATCATATCGAGGGCTACCAGGGACAGGCAGACAGATGTGCCGATCATCGTATCGAGGGATGCCAGGGATAGGCAGACAGACGTGCCGATCATCGTATCGAGGGATCACCAAGGTGTTGGTGAGACAGACCTTTTATCCTAGGTGAAAGGATAACCCTTCTCTTTGGGTTAAAATAATTGTATTACTTTTACTTTTCCGCTGTTACTTGTATTAGAAAGGGATTTGTATTGTTTCCTTTCTTCTTTACATATTCAATTGTAATTGTTTCAATTACAATAATTCTATTAATTTTTGTATTTATTGATTCTATACGCTTTAAGGTAGAATCATTCATCTTTGTATTACTCTGATTATTGTGTTCACCTTGAATACAATTGTTTTACTTTACATTAGTATTACAATACATCATACCTTTTACATTCAATACAATTGTGGGTGTTTGTATTTGTATTAGTTTAAGATCATTTAAACTAATCTCATTGTTGATAAAACTCAAGGGTTTTTAAACCTACAATTCACCCCCCCTCTTGTATTGTTCCATCGAATAGACATATACATATACTATTCGATCCAACAGCATGTTGGTTTTCTAAGATTGATCTATGATCGTTATATCATCAACTAAGGTTAAAGGATAGTGACATCTCGAAGACGACTTTTAGGTGTAGGTATGTGCACTTCGATTTTGTAGTGATGCCATTTGGAGTTATGAATGCACCATCTCTGTTCATAGGACTTATGAACATTGTCTTCTGAGAGTTTCTGGACTGGTTTGTCATTGTGTTTATCAATGACATCCTGATCTACTCAAGATCAGAGGACGAGCACGTTGATCATCTCAGGGCAGTCTTGGAAGTCCTTCAACACCACCAACTTTATGGGAAATTGTGGAAGTTTATGTTCTTGACACAAGAAGTGCACTTCCTTGGGCACATGGTGTCTCATCATTGTGTGTCAGTGGACCCGTTGAAGGTGGAGGCAGTTGTTTCTTGGGTAGTTCCCAAGAGTAGGACAGAAGTTCATAGTTTCATGGGGTTATCAGGTTACTATCGGAGGTTCGTTTTAGACTTCTCTCGAGTTGCTGCTCCATTGACAGCTTTGACTAGGAAGAACCAGGCCATCCTATGGAGCGAGCAGTGCTAGATGGAATTCAACTACCTGAAGGAGAAGTTGGTTAGTGCTCCTGTACTCAGGTTTCCAAGGGATGGGTTGTTGTATGAGGTGTTTTTTATGCTTCTGGCCTTGGTCTGGGGTGAGTACTGATGCAGAATAAGGGTGTGATCTATTATGGGTCTAGTCAGTTGCTCCCTCACGAGCGTAACTATGCCACCCATGAACTGGAGCTTGCAGAAGTACTGTTTTCACTGAAGTTGTGGTGAATTTACCTCTTTAGGGAGAGATTTGTGGTCTTCTCAGATCACAAGAGCCTGTGTTATATATTCTCTCAGCGTGACCTGAACTTATGGATGTGGAGATTGGTCGAGTTCCTCCAAGAATATGACATCGAGATCTCTTACACTGAAGGTAAGGTAAACATTGTGGCTGATGCCCTGGGCAAGAAGATTCATAAGGAAGTGGTTCAGGAATCCACTGATGCTTCGAATGTGATGGGAGAGTTGGCCGCCTTGCACATGGATTCCAGTGTAGAAGGTGTTAGAGGTTGTTTGTTTCAAATGACGGTGCAATCCTCCTTATTGTAGCTGGTGGAAGAGTGTCAGTTGGGGGACTACGAGGTGGACGTAATGCGGGATCAT
The DNA here is from genome assembly GCA_963277665.1 of Viscum album. Lineage (NCBI taxonomy): Eukaryota > Viridiplantae > Streptophyta > Magnoliopsida > Santalales > Viscaceae > Viscum > Viscum album. The sequence goes on along the minus strand of OY728152.1, from coordinate 1,316,291,432 downwards.
GTTGATTAGGGAGACGCTCTAGAGAGATGGTCAGAGGACAGCCGATATCAGATGCATTTCCATGGAAGGTTGTTTGTTCTGGAGGCGATGCGTGAGGGAGCTCTCCATGAGTTCTATAACTCAGCCTTGGAAGTACATCTAGGAGTTTCAAAAATGTACTGAGGCCTGAGGGAATAGTTTCGGTGGCCCGGGGTGAATCGGGGAGTGGCAGAGTTTGTCGTTAAAAGCCTAGTGTGTTAGCAAGTGATGGCTGAAAACCATGTTCCCAGTGGTTTGTTGAATCCTTTAGATGTCCCCGAGTGAAAGAGGGATGACATCTCAATGGACATCATCACGGGAATACCCAGATCTCAGGGTGGTAATGATGCTATCTGGGTAGTGGTGGATCATCTGATGAAATCAGCTCACTTCTTATCAATTAAGGAGTTAGGCCTGGTGAGTACCTTAGCATTGAGGTACGTAGATGAGGTGGTGTGTTTGCCTGGTGTTCTGAAAACTATCGTCTCAGATCGTGATACTCGGTTTACCTCACGAGTCTAGAGGGGGTTACAACATGCTTTTGGATCCCAGCTACGCCTTAGCACTGCTTTCCACCCCCAGACCGATGGGAGGACAGAGCAGACTATCTAGACATTGGAGGACATGCTACAAGCATTGGTTCTGGATTTCGGAGGGTCTTGGGTATGACACTTTACTTTTGTAGAGTTTTCCTACAAAAACAACTTCCACTCTACTATTGGCATGGCACCGTTTGTGGCATTGTATGGAAGACCATGACGTTCACTAATTTTTTGGGTAGAGGTTTGTGAGACTGACTCTCTTGGGCCAGAGGTAGTACAGAGCACCACCGAGAAATTCCAGCTTGTACGTGAGAGGATGAAAGTGGCTCAGGACCGACAAAAGATTTATGCTTATCATTGTAGGAGGCCCATGGAGTTTGAGGTGGGAGATCATGTGTTCTTGAAGGTTTCCCCTCGACGGGGGAAGTAGATGTTTGGGAAAGGGAGGAAGCTCTCACCTAGGTTCTTCGGACCATTTGAGGTGCAGAGGTGAGTCGGAGAGGTGGCCTATCAGCAAGCCCTGCAACCTCTGTCGGAGAAGGTTCATGACATCTTCCACGTCTCCCAGATTCTTCGGTACTTACACGATGACTCTCACATTATCGACTGGGGAGAGTTATATATGGGAGATGACGCGACCTTTGAGGAACAACCAGTCAGAATCGAAGATCGTAAAGAGAATTTGATTCGTGGAAGAACCATTCCCTTGGTTCGTTTGTTGTGGAGGCATAGCGGCCTCGAGGAGAGATCATGGGAGCGGGAGGCTTAGATGCACGCTCAGTACCCGGAGTTGTTTTTACATGTGTTTGTTTTGTTCTTCTGAGATTTTTTTTGATGTTATACATTATACCATTGATATATGGAATGCTTGGCTTGTCGGTTATGAGACCTTTTTTTCCTTTTTCTCTGGATTTGTATAACATGTCAGGATGTGTGGGAAAAAGGAAAAATATATGATCCTTAATTAGGATGAATTAATGCTGATGTGATAGAACCCATGCGGTCAAGTCAGTGACGACTAAAGCGGATAATATCTTGACATAGTAGAAGGAATTTCCCCAAATCCCATGTTCGGGAAGTGTGTTGGTTGTGTGGTGTTAGGGGTAGTGCAAGTTGAAAATTCTTAATGTATGAAAGTGGGAAGACCCAATTCTTAATAAAGACGCATTAATGAGGATGTGATTATACCCGTGTAGGCGAGTCTGTGCCGCCTAAAGCGGATAATATCTCGACACAGGGGAAGGAATTACAAACACATATGATTAGGGTTGTTGAACGGGTTCCTGTTATATTGAGGGCCCTAAGAGGTATCTTGTTGGGTTCCTCTCGGTTGGCTTTTGAATTCTTGGGGACGAGAATGTTTTAAGAGGTATCTGATGTAATGGCCCGGACCTCCCTGACCCATTACTTTTTCAAAAATTGGGTCTTGAAGTGTTAAGGAGGGTAAAATGCACTTTTCCCACACTTTTCAGAATTTTATAAGTACACGTCGTGTAGTGTGAGTACATGTCGTGTACCCCCTCACCGGGTATACCCCATGTTGAAGGCTGTGTCCCTAACATGTGAAATAATTTGGTAATTGCAATGTTCCCCAAAATACCTACCGTGTAGTCCCTCCCCGCGTACGTGTTACCCTCAAACTATGTGTCGACTAGTCAAAGACCGCGTACCGCGTTGAAGGCCATGTTGGAAGCTGCGTGGTGGCCACGTGAAATGGCCAAGTACACACCGTGTACCATAAAGTACACATCGTGTACTTTTTTTCATGCCTATAAAAGGAGGGGTCCCCCCCTCCTTTTCAACACACCCCTCTCCTCCCCTTTCCCCTGAGCGGAGCTCTCCCAAGAGACTCGAAGGCTCCTTTTTTCCTTCCTTAACATCTTCGTCCGAGCTCAAATTTAGGATCCGTCAGCGGCCACAAGATCATAACTACGATGTGGAACTTATGAGCTTGGATTTGTTGTCTTTCATTCGACCATTCCTTCCTTGCATCCACCTGAGGAGTTTTTTCTGGGTTATGACAAAATTGACAGACGCCGACAGACATCTTCTAATGTTGATACGGGGGATCGTTGTGATCAGAACCTGTTGATGTATGGATCTTACATTCAACTCTAAAAAAATTTCATCATGCGGGGTGAGTTTCCTCTTGTTTACATGAAACACATTTGAACTGGTTTAATGAAGATAATAACTGGCATACATAACGGGGATGGGAAGTTGTAAATGCATTTCATTATTTTAAATCATGTGATATTATGTTGTGAATTGAATAGTCTTATGCCTACTGAAAATCACGGTCATTGGGGGAAATTTCTTGTGAAATTAAATGTTTCCCTATCTTTCTAGACCGTTTTATCAAATTTAATTCGGGGGTTAGAGGGGGTTAAAGGGAGTTAGTGAGGTCAAGTGGGCCCCACCTAATAATATTCCCATGGGGGATATGGTGTGGTAGCCCCCACCTCCAACTTCCCCTTGGATGTTTTAACCAAAAAGCTAAAATAAAGTTAAATCTTTAACATTGTTCAATTTAATTAAAACCCCCCAAAATTAACTTCTACTATTGATAAAACACAACTGTGGGGAAGGTCTCACTATGCAATCACCGACGCTTGGAGTTCAACGGTGCCCTCATATTTCAATTCCAAGAACCAGTTCAAAATTTATAAACTCTTAACATACACTCACTAAACGTACATGACCAAGACATAAGAATTTGATTCCTGGCACACCAGGCCTTGGAATCAAGCACCGTCATAAACTGCAGACCCGTAAATTTCACATGTATTTATGAAAACAATTTCCACAGAAATTATCGGTATTTACTGTAACTATATACATAAAATGATCCAAAATCAAATATATGAATACATTATATAAAAATATAGTTTATAAAATGTTTATAGTTGGGTTCTTTAAATAACAATATTTCATTGTGAATTTTAAATGGATGATTTTTTATTTCATGAGTAAAATTTAGGTGTTAATATATTGGGATATCTAATGGTGTAACGTAAGGAGGAATACTGGACATTATTATAGAGAATGTTAAAATAGTGAGGCTTCATCAAGACATGTCTATATTATAATTGTGATACTATGAACATAGTGGATAACCTGTGTGGATATACATATATATTTTTCTCATGTGGAATGTAGTAATCCAATTATGTTATTATGAATCATGGGGTTCCAATTATTTTTTTATAATGTAATTTTATCTATAAAATTATTCTTACAAATCATATAAAACTAATTTATTTTATTAATAATAATTATATTTTTTAAAAATTTTCAATTATAAATTGTTCAAATAATGTTAAGATTCTTGATTCCATCTTCATTGGCCTCCCCTCATCCAAAATTGATATTTATGGTTTATAAAATTATTCGTGGAATATAATAACTGATCACCCATTCCTCCCCACATTCATGATTATCATTATTGTTCCATAATATATATCCCTTGATTTTAGGTTTTTTATGTGTGATTTCTTCTGAACATGGTGAAATATAGTTTTATGATAATTGATTCCAGTCCATGATCTACATTAGGATGTCAACGGTTGAACACAATATCTTATTTTTTAAATTTTTTATGTAATATATTTATAATTAATTTTATATTATACATTTTGACAGACACTATGATAACCATATTAAAATGTGTAATTACGTTAAGTGTACCCACTTACTATTAATGTTTTAATTTGGTCATATATTTGATATATGATAATATATATATATATATATATGTTACAATCAAATCTATATAGATGTGTTTCTTTTGGATATTAAAATATCAAAAATATTTCAAATATTTCAGTTGATTGATTAATACGAGAATTGACATATTCAATTGAATTAGAACATATAAATCTTTATTATTTGTTTCTTTCTTATATATATAGTTTTTATAGTAAATCATATTACACATATAAATATATATAAATTTTAAATATATTTTTAATTAAACATTTATTATTAACATCCTGGATTATGTAAATATCATATAAGTGGAATTGTTTAATTAAAACATATAAATTATCTTGATATATGGAAAAACATTTCAAATATTGAAAAATATAATAGGTGTAATTTTTTTAATGTAATTCATTTCCATATAATGGCTATGATATTATTTATGAATTTTTTTTCCACAATGTTTGAAGAATGTTATTTATGTGATAATATTCATAATCAATATCATGATTTTCAAATTACCATATATGATGGTAAGAAAAATGTATTTTATATTATATACGGTTGAAATATTTTATGACTGTATTCATTTACTTCATGTTGGAGAATGTAAATGATATCAAATAACTTCATTTAATTTTTGAAATCATATTTAAAATTATATGTTTTTTGAATGTTTATTTTATATAATGGCATATATATAAATTATTCCACCATATATCTTGATCTATTAAATTAATATTGGATTTTAAATCATCTATTATTATTTCCATGATTAATAGATGTAAAGAAATATTTATATATGTGTGTTAGTTTTTATTCATGTTAAATTATTAAATTTAATGAATATATATTAAATTTGTTTCATGTAAAATACATTTCAATTTACCATTGGTGAATATGTTTTGAATTAATTAATTTAACTAATAAAAATGGTTATTCATGTAATCAGATTAATTAATTATGGGGTTTTAACAATATTTGTGTGAATGGGTTTATATATTCTCTAGCATCATGAAATTATAATTTCATATATTTCAATATTTTATTGTATTATAATGACTAAACAATCGATTAAATTTCCTACACTCTTGTTGAAGCTATATATTTTATCAATCCTTTTTAATACTATATTCTTATGTTGTGTAAGTAATATTTATTTAATAAATTGCATTGTTTTCATCTGATATTTTTCCTTGTAATTTTTATTATTTTTAATCTTATATATTTTTATAATAATGTATAGATATATATTTTTAATTCTACCAATAATATATAATTTTGTTAGTTAGTCATAAATTTTTTAACAAATAGATTCACCTATATAGTGTTACGACACTCTATAATATATTCTTTATGTAAGGATATTCATTAAAATTGACAATTGAAAATGAGAAAAATTAAAAAATTATTCTAAAACAGTAATTTTTAAAAATATATTATATAAAAATTATGATTTTCATTATAAATATTTTTGAAGCTATATTAAAAAAACATAATCAATATTCAATAAATATATATTAATAATAAAATAAAAATATATAAATACTTTTAAACACTAAATAATTCCTTAATTATTATTATATACCATATTTATTTCCACATTTCGATAAATACACATTTTAGTAAAATTTTTAATAATATAGAAATATCAATATATTATAAAAATATAGGTTATTAAATTTAATTTTTTATATTATAATACGAAATTATAAAGTTAAATTTTTAATTTTTTGGTTCAACATAATATGTTTTTAACCCACTATAAGAATTTTTCCATAAACATAAATGAAAATAATTATTTTTTTCCATATTTATTTGTAATTCCAATAATGATTTATTAAAAACTTTATGATTTCTTGGATACATAATATTGAAAAAGTGGTCAGACCCTACTGGTATTTTTACTCATGTCCTATGTGTGCTATTATGTGTTGGTAGAATATATTATTCCTGATTAATAAAAGTGGAAATTCTTATTTGAAGGATGTTCATGTTATTGAGACTTGAGACATGGATTATTATTTTCACTGGTAGTTGGGTTATATATATATTACATTTTGGTAATTTTTTTCTTGTAAATTTAGTTTATATTTAAGTTGGACATCTTGTATTGTTCGCACTGTGGACATTCCTTTTGTTCATAATGAATTATATTTCTTTCTTCGATTTATTATATTGTAATTTAATTAACACCATTCTCTATTAAGATATTAGGATATTTTTTTCAAACCCAAAGGGATCTAGAACACCCTTTGGGATTTGTTTGGATATGCTCAGCTATAAGGGTACTAGGGTATCCATGTAGGTTCTTGATAAATTTGTATTAAATTTCAACGTTATTTATTTTTCATGATGTCATTATGCAGTTTGAAATCATGTTGAGACATGTGATGTATTTAAGAGTGAGTTCCTTTCTATTCCCCACCATTATGAGCCTACACTCACCATGGGTGTTTAAAAAAATGTTTATTGGGTAAATTTTTGGGTAATTACCCTTTATATTATTTTAATTGTTGAAATATATATATTTTTTTACATATCCTATGTTATTAATTTGAACTCTCCCACTTGTTTGAATGTTGACTGTTGTATGATTATGAAATATTTATTGTTTTCATTTATGTTTTTTGAAGAACAATTACCCTGTGAATATGAGTGGATTAGATCTAGGATGAAGAAAATAATGAACCGTAGTGAGAAAATCCTCATTTAGATAAGAATTTGGTTAAGCTTGTTTTTTATATTGTACATTCAATAGGAAATACAGGTTCATTGGCTATCATTCTAGATCTAGACATGGAACCACATATGGGTGGATATATAATTCATGAATTGGAATTCCTTCCACAAAATCCACCATCAATCATTGGATCAAATGATCATAAAGTGGCTTAGGGCTGTTCAAGGAGGGTCAAATATCTATATGAGTTTGTGGTGAATCTTGTTTTAATCATGATCAAATGTGCCACCATCATGAAGGAGGGTCCAAGAAGTTGATGGTGTGTGTAAAACTCGAAAAATTCAAAGAAATGTTTTTCTTAATTTTCTTGGAAATTTTACCAGAACTCAGTTTCTAACAGCACCTAATTCTGAGGCCCGGTCTGCCTAGAATCTTTTTCAGAAATATAGCCCAGGTACGTTCAGTGAACGAACGAGCGGGTCTTTCTAAAATTTGAACTGGTGCTCAGAATCGAATTCCGAGTGCACCGATGGAATCACAGCACTGGTAATTGTGTAGAAACACGTTTTCCAGAGTTGCGTTTGCTGGGGTGTGGTTTTTAATTTTTGGGGTTACGTTAAGAAATAAAACAAAAGTGGTGAAACCGATTTTTATTTTATTTTGTTTATCTTAAGTTAAGTGGATGATGTGGGACCCACAATATCCTACCCACATGGTAGGATATTTTTGATGTGGGGCCCACATGAGCCCCACCGTTTATTTTCTTCTAAGTAATGCACCCGCACCACCCTTTTTAATGAAGTCAACTCGTGCGTTTAATCTGAATAATAAACGCCTCATTAATTGTGCGATTTTAAACTCCTCATTTAATTGTTCGTTTAGTTTCTTTTTGAAATTCAAACATTGTATCATGAATTGATAAAATAAGACAACTCTTATTTTATTTCTGTTGGAAATTGTTGCATGGAGAGGATTGGGAGAAAAGTTGTCTTCTTCAATGAAGAACGCGAAGAACGCAAAGAACGCGAAGAACGCACCAACCACCGATGAAGAAGGCCAAACCATTGGAGGTCGACTATGAGACGCCGTGTACCGCGATGCCAGTGACGCTTCTTCTACGACGCTCCTTCTTCTACGCTTCTTCTGCGATGCTTCTCCGCGACACGACGATCCTTTCTCCACGACGCCTTCTTCCGCGACGGTTATTTCCGCGACGAATTCTCGCTCATCGAATTCGACGAGGTAGGGATTTTTTTAACTGTTGTTCGTGAATTCTTTTGTTTCCTTTCTTCTCTTTTATTTGATCCGCCTGTTACCGCAATAACGGGAGGAGGTTCGGACCGCACGAACACGGCAGACCCTCCTCTCCCTTTTGGATGTATGATATTGTTGTTGTAACACCAGAGACTTTTATGAGAAATAATTTGTTTTTATAAATCATAAAAGGAATATTTCACTACACACAACACTATCTTGGCTTGATTTACACGCAATCACAACCTTCCTCGATAGCTTGCATCGTATGCAATACCGAGTTTCACTAAACAACGATATGATATTAAAATATTATTAAAACTAGCCGTTATGAATAGTAATAACCACTTTTTGAAATTTTTTAAATTTTATTTTTCAAAATTGACTTCATTTTTGGATTCGGAATATCGATATTAGCCTAGGGTGATATTTTGGTATTTTTCGGAACACTTTCAATTTTTGATGAATAGTGAAACCACTAAGTGGTTGTTAAAAAAACTGAATTTTTCAAAAAACATAATTTTACCGCTTCTGTGAGTAGAATTTCGAAAATCCGAGAGACACGGTTGATGTCAGTAAGTAAAATGTAGTTCAATGAGATTAAAATAATTTTTGTTGAATAACAACTTTTTACTTTTATTTACCACGGGTAAAAGTAAATAAGGTAATTAAGAGTAAAAATAATATTATTATTACCCTAAAACATGTACTAATTCTAATGGATAAGTGTTATTCGACCAAAAACAACCTTAGGAATAATATATGACCATTTAGGCCCACATCGATTAGATTAGGACATTAACTATTAATTTATTTAAAGAAGGGTTAAAATGGTTAAAATCAATGTTTAATAAGAAAATCATTTTTAATATAGGCTTATACATAAAATAAATTCGATTATAAATATTCATTAGAAAGATAAAAATATTTCCTACATAATTATATTTTATTTTTAATTTTTAGACTTTAAATAAGTTAATTTATTTATGACACAATGATTATATGGTAATTATCTTATTAATGAAATATTGACATAATTGATATTATAAATACAGAAATTAATCTAATTTGTGACTTTTCATGAATTACACTAATTTTATAGATTAATATCACATGTTAGTATTTATTTAATTAACTTTTTTCGAACTAATCATTCTTTTATGATTTTCACTAAAATCAATTACTAAATAGTGTCAAAATTGACATAAAATAGTTTTTTAAAAAAATATTATATTATTAATTGTTATTTTATTCCTAAATATCTTAGGTTCGGCCAAATGACTTATATAAGGTTATATATAATAATTATAAACAACTTGGGGTTCATTTGACTTGTTATAGTATGTTTATTAACCTTATAATATAAGGACACAAGAAGACACGTTAAAAGTAAAATTATCTAACTTAAAGTTAAATATAAATGATAAGGTTAAAATAGGAACTTAAACTTGTCCAAATTCTATTGGATGGGGTGATTGCGACCCATCCCCACCTTAGATTCTATATTAATCAATTTGGATCTATTTGAAATCGAATTTGGCTTTATAATAAAATAATATTTTTAGTTTTTCCAAAGGAGCCCCTCTCCTCCCTTATAAAAGGGCACCTCCTCCCCCTCTTCCTCACACCACTTTGTGCCATGTGGCTTGGCCAACACCTACCACGTTCTTCTCTCCACTTCCCTAGAAACATCTTAAAGATCCTAGTATTATTAAAAGACCAATTTTAGTGCCTTAAAAGGAGGTCTCAAATAGGCGTTTCAAAGAAGAGGTAATATCCATTACAAATTCTTTCAACTTTATTTCCTCTTCCACTTCTTCTTCTTTAGTTGTTTCATTATGAATTAATAACATCAGTATCACTCATATACTAATATGTTATTATAATTATACAACAAATCTATTTCACCATCTATCCATCCTACGGAAAATGAAAACACCGTGCGTGCGTACGTAAGGAATACCGTCTCCACGCTGTGGTGTAATCTATTTTCCACCACCACCTAACTTGGATGGGTATAATGGTGTAAACAATTAATATATATGTTTATTGTGAAGTGATATTGATTCTGAAATAGTATACATACACTCCAATAAAATTCCACGATCATGGGAATGATATCATCGCTCGTTCATACGTATGAAATACTGTCTCCACGATGTGATGTGACTTGTTTTACATGATATTCATTGCATAATGATTATAAAAATTAATTGAATGAATTAATATGATATTTATTACAGTAATACTATTTATAAATGAGGTATCTATAACCTAAAAAGAAGAATAAGAATTTATTCGACAAAACACACATAAGAACAAAACGTAATAAACACTCGAATAACAAGTAGCAATGAAATATTACTAATAATAAGCTAATTAATATGACCATATATGATATAATAACAATTATTATAATTCTGGAATAAGACAATTACATTATTTAAATCCTTATATAAGAGTTTCAGGCACTTACGAAGCAAATCGAACCTAAGGTAAGGAAAATATCACAATCTCATTTTTTTTATCTGAGATTGTTTATAAATTGGTATTTACTGGGGTGTATTTTATCATCCACATCCATGTTTCCACAATATGTAATAGTTTAAATCCAATTTTACCCTTCATGAGTTTTTAGTAAAAGATATGAAAGGAATCATTTGTTGTTTTTCATACAAGGTAGTTTTTTACTTTTCTGACAAAAGTACGAGAAGAATGTTTTTTTAACTTATACGGTGTGAATGGATTTTTAAAACATTATTTCCAAAAAGTTTCCTTTAAAATTTTTAAAGTTTATTTTTAATCAACTTATTTTAGTTTACAATTGTATAGCATTTCATGAAAGGAAAATGTTTTTGATGTAGAATGGATATTTTCCACAAGAATGGAGTTCAAGTGTTTTATCAAAATTATTTTCCATCTAAGATAATATAGGGTTCTGTTTCAATACCTATTATTACATTGATTTGATTATGTTGTGATTGAATTATTTTTATGAATTCCTTTATCTTATTTGAATTGTATTATGATGTCATGATTTTTAAAAATCCCATTTTTATTACATGGGTTATGCAATGATGTATGATTTATGATTTTGTGGCACACATAAGAATGGTATCATTATGAGAAGGGTGGGGAATATATATCCCTCCAATGCATTGGGTAACTATTTTATATCTCATGAGATAGGCATTGCTGGAATGGTAGGTTAAACCGGTTCAGTGAAACAGGACTTAAACGAGGACTGAACTCGGTTCAGAAATGAAATTTGTCCCCTAATATAGTCTTGGCAATGAATCTTGACTAATAAGAAATTATTCTATATGATTATGTGTGTATACCACAAAGTTTCATGTTTTATGTTGTGATTATTGAGATTACAATTCACTACTATGATTTATCCCATGTTATGAAATTATGATCTCTTTTGCAGGTTATGATATCCAAACGTTATGTTTTTATGAATATGATGTGAATGATATTTCTTTTGTTTACCCTTACTGGAAATTTGAGCTCACCCTTTTGTATGTTTTCTTTTCCCAGGCTAGGAAGAAAGTTATTAAGTAAGATACGCCAATAGAGACTATAAATATGATGAAATAAATGGGAGACACTGTAGATGATTTATGAACCAGTTGTTTATGTTTCCCAGTTTCTAAAGACACTATACCTATACGGTCCTTTCATGGTTTTGTTATATGTTGTAATAACTATACATAAATTTTGAAATATTAACAATGTATGTAAATTAGGGGTCCTTACAGTTGTGGCATGAGCTAGGAAAAGAGGTGCTGAAGAACCGCATGAGAATTCTTAAGGAAAGGGGGCGAAGCACAACGCCGTCGCGCCGCACCATTGAAGACGAACCAAAGACGCGGCGCCGTTGAAGACGAACCAGAGGCGCGACGCCGTCGCGCCGTGCTGGTGAACCAAAAAAGCACCGCGACTGGAGCGGCGTCGCGGCGTAGGGGCGATGTGCCGTCATGCCACGCCAGACAGATGAAGGTCGCGGCCGGTTCCGGGCCGCCGACATCAGAGCAGGGGGACCGGACCTTGCTGGTCCCGTGGCGGCAGCAGCCGGCCGGCCGGTGAGGGCCGGCAGGTCAGGGGAAAGCGTTGGGGGTCGTAGCCCCTGGCTGGATAGCAGGAGAGGCCCCCTGCATGGGGGCTGCGGTTTCTCCACGCTGGGGCAGTGCTTCCCCCCACCTTCTTCGCTCGGCCATTGCGGCCGAGACGGCCACCTGGCCCCCCGACCAGCGCCAGCCCGTCGGGCCGAGCCGCCGGGCCGGGCCGCGCCCAGGCCGGGCGGGGCCACGCCCAGGATAGGCTAGGCCATGCCAACAAGTCTGGGTAGCACCCAAGTGGGCCGGACCCAGACCCGGTTTGGGTCAACCGAGTTCGTGCTAACCCTGGGGGTATCGGGCCGGGCCGGACCGGGCCCGAACCCCCTAATATCAAACCTCTTCCGGTCTGTTTCCCATAACATGAGCTACGGGCCTACGATCAATGCACCGTTAGTTGTGTAGTGATCCTTGGATCGAGATGGTCATTTAGGTATATTACACTTCAGGTTTCGAAGATCATTGTGTTCAGCTGGGTTGGTTCGTACACGAAACCAACCGGGCCCTTAGAGCGGAAACGCTTATAACTTGAGCTTCGGACGTCTGATTGACGTTCCGTCGACTTTGTTGGATTCCGCTATGTGATACGGTCCTTTTGTTTAACTCTGAACATGTTTTGGACGCAATTGTTTTATGGTCGGGTTGGTTTTGACTTAAAAACCAACCGGTCCCCTAGGACGAAAAAAGCCAATAACTCTCAGACCGGGTGTCCGATCGACTCGCCGTCTGTCGCGTTGAGTTCCTGATGATGATACAGAACGTTTGGATACAAAAACTCCAGACTATGTGTCATTTGATGTATCAGCCCTTTAGCTTAGGGATCGGACGCTCCGAAACGAGCTTGCTGTGTGCGGGAACCCTAGAGCTGGTTGTCACTGCGACGGTGATGACGACTGTGCAGAAATACTATGTGGATTCAACGATGACGACTACAACACTCAGGAATCCTACTTGAATCAGTGATACTGATCCTGTGTGGTTCAGATCCTATGTGGGTCAGCGCTCAGCGGTAATGTGTGGGCCAACACCTACAGATCCTGTGTGGGTCATTGCGGGGGTTTGTTACCTATGGATCCTGTGTGGGTCAGATTCTTTGTGGGTCATTGCGGGGGTTTGTTACCTATTGATCCTATGTGGGTCATATCCTTTTTGGGTCATTTCAGCGGTTATTACCTATCGATCCTTTGTGGGTCTGACGACTTAGATGAATCAGTGGCAATATCTGATCAACTCTATCATCATACGAAGAAGTAAACATGTGTGAGATGAATCCTGTTTTTCTTTCCTATGTGGATTGTGTTATGCTATCCTGTGTGGATTACATTTTTATTTCCTGTGTGGACAGGGTTGTGATTTCAGGTGTGGACTGGGTTGTACTTGAGCTCGGATGTTGGAACCGAACTGGAAATGATGACTTAGGTATATGTATGGGCATATACCTAAGTAGTGTCGGATGTTACATCGTGATTGTATATTTCCTTTGTGGATTATCCTTTGTAGATTCTGGAAGACCTTCGGGGGTCTCGGGGTCCCTACTGAGTAGATTATACTCACCCCTACACGGGCTATGCCCGCACTACGTTGTGTTGGTTGCAGACGACGGACAGCGCTGATCGCGGTTGAGGCTTGCGGAGCAGGACAATACCAGGTGGTGGACCACTGGGCGGGACATACTCTGAGCGGACGGCTAGACCCGAGGAGCTATGGAGGCTATCTGTAATCACCCATCAAGTGGGACTTCCATTGGATGGCTCAACGCTGCGACTTTACTTTCAGTTGCTCTTTTCCCTTTCCAATTGTACTTTACTTTCAGTTTGGGTTTGTATTCTGGACCACTTACTTTTCCGCACTAACTATTGTACCCAGTTTTTAATTAGTGTTTACTTATGCTTTCTTGCTCTATTGTGTTTGTTTTCTTTACAATGGAAATTCCTTCCCTTTTATCGGTAATTACGCCTTGGTGCATGTCGCCAGCCCCTGGCCTATGGAAGGCATGCTTGGGGTAGTCACAACACGGGCCCCGAGGAAAGGTCGTGACAAATTGGTATTAGAGGAGTTCGGTTCGACCGAAGAACTCCGGACTCTGATCTTTTTCTATGTGAAGAAATGGTGTTAAGAGTATTAAGTGTGGTTATCAGTCCAGAGAGTCTAGTGTTGGTGCGACGGTCGACGTATTCGTACACGAGGACCCTGACATCTGATTTCCGACATAATGCACGAAAACATTGTTTGCATGTGCATTACAAGTTTTCTTTATGATTACTTTATGTCAGCTCACCAGTTATACTGTTTGACCATGGCACACCTGTTTCTTTTCTGGATGGCTCCATAACGGCAGCCAGCTAGGGTTCCCAGAGTTTTGCATGATTACAGCCATCAGAGCGACGAGGCCTCGGTACATAGACCTTGACAGCCGAGGCACCGATGGTACCGCTACCCGCTGAGGCACCGATGCTACCGGCCCCAGCCACTGATGATGGACGTCACCTTAGTGGGTTGAACGAGTTTCAATGCCAATGACCACCCAGGTTTAATGGGGAGATGGACCCCCAGGCAGCCGAGGATTGGCTGGAGGCAGTTGTACGGGTTTTCATGTTAGTGAGGACACTAGCAGACCTCATGGTGATCCTCGCAACGAGCCTCCTACACGCGGCTGCAGGAAGATGGTGGACCATGATGCTCTAGGTGCACGATGACACATCACTCCTCTGGATGGACATTTAGAGCCTCTTCCCCTCAGAGTTCGTCCCAACCAACCTCTGTGCGGTGCACATCCAAGAGCTTCTACAGCTGCGGCAGGGCAGCTTGACGGTCGCCCAGTACTTAGTGAGATTTACCGATCTCTTGCGCTACTCGATAGACAAGGTAAGGGACCCATTCTTCAGGGCTCAGACCTTCGAGCAGGGATTGAGGAAAGAGATCATGGCATCGCTGATCTCCCTCAGCATTCCGACACAGACAGGGTTACTGGAGCGAGCCCTTCTGATAGAGAGTTTCCTTGTAGAGCCTGCATGAGCAGCGAGACCTACCGCATGGTAGCATGTATCAGAGTCCTCTACAGCAGGTAGTCGACGGATGACTCATTGGTCCAGGCAGACCAGACCCTCAGGCATACGACCTCAGGACACTGGCTCCGCAGTGCGGGGTACATAGCGCAGAGCCAGTCTTTCGAGAGGTAGACAGTGCTATGCATGCGGCGGACAGGGCCACATGGCTCGTGACTGCCCGACCCGCCATGTTGAGGAGCATCATACGGTTGAGGGGCCACCCAGGTAGAGGTAGAGAGTCGGCCGTGGAGGTCAGCAGGGAGTAGGCGGATGAGGCAGAGGAGCTGGACAAGTAGTATTTGGTGGGCGACTCTTTGAGGCTCTACCACTACCACCACCAGGATGTCCACCCCGACCACAGGGAGCTGGCGGGTAGAGACATGTACAGCTCCTGGCAGCGGAGGCCTATGACCACGGTGCTCCTGAGATGATTTGAGGTACTATCTCTGTCTATTCAACCCTTGCTTCAGTTCTTATAGACACATGAGTGAGTCATTCTATCATAGCCTCTACCCTTGTTCGGAGCTCGGAGATTTTGACAGTGTCGTTGGCTCGATCCTTACGGCTAGAGACACCTACGGGAGAAGACTTGACGATTATGCACTGGTGCCAGCAGTGTTATCTTACTATAGGAGGTAGGATCATCGGCTGGGATCTTCATGTAGCGGAGTCGAGGCCTTACGACGTCATCTTGGGCATGGATTGGTTATCTACAGTCCATGCTCATATTGACTATATTAGGAAAACGGTGTGGTGTGTACGCATCGATGGGAGCAGGTTCACCTTCACCAGTGAGAAGGGAGCCTTCACATCACATGATGGACTCTCGCAGAGGAGAAGACCTCCCATCAATCATCAATTGGCTAGCCTCATCCTAGGATCGGTTTATGTGTGGAGTCCTAGTTTTCCTACAGTGGTGGATCAGTATGAGGACGTTTCCCCCGACGACGTTCCAGGAATACCTCCTCACAGAGAGGTAGAATTTTATATTGATTTGTACCCCAGGACAGAGTCTATATCCACCCCAACATATCGGATGGATCCCGCCGAGCTTCGAGAGCTACGGGTACAGTTGGAGGACTTTCAGGGAAAGAGATCCATCTGACCTACTGTTTCACCCTGGGCTTCCCCGATATTGTTTTCCAAGAAGGTGGATGTGAGCCTAGGACTTTATGTCGACTATCGTCGCCTAAACCAGGTGACAGTGAGTAACAAGTATCTACTACTGAGGATTGACGACCACTTCGATCAGCTCAAGGGATCACGGTGGTTCTCGAAGATAGACCTCAAGTCAGTCTATCATCAGTTCAGAGTTCGGGATGAGGGCGTGTAGAAGACGACCTTCAGATGTCTGTATGGCCATTATGAGTTCTTGGTTACGCAATTAGGCATAACCAATGTTCTAGCAGTGTTCATGGTCAACATTAACAGGATCTTTCAGCCATACCTCGATCGATTTGTTGTGCTCTTAATTGAAGACATTTTGATATACTCGACGACCGAGAAGGACCACGCCTACCACTTGAGGGTTTTACTGGACACACTCCAAGAGCACCAGCTTTATGGTAAGATCTTGAAAGTGATAGTTCTGGATATGCGAGGTCCAATTATTGGGACACATCATCTCTGAGGTGGGAGTTGTAGTGGATCCTATGAAGATCGAGGCAGTTCCAGCTTGGGAGCCACCTAGGAGTGTGACAGAGGTGCGGAGTTTCTTCGGACTAGATGGATACTACCAGCGATTTCTGTCATAATTATCCAGAGTTGCGGCACCACTCTCAGCTTTGGAAAAGAAGGGGGATCCCTTTGTGTGGTCAGACAGATGTCAGTAGAGATTCCAGGAGCTGAGTCAGTGATTGACCAGTGAACCTATCTTGATGTTGTCGGAGGAGGGAGTAGGGTACGTAGTCTAATGCAATGCATCAGGGACCAGACTCGTATGTCTCTTGATGTAGTAGCGGGTAGTGATATCCTATGGATCATGTCAGTTGAGGTTGTATGAGCAGAAATACACTACCCGTGACCTGGAGTTAGCATCAGTGGTCTTCACTCTGAAGATGTGGCGACACAATCTGATGGGAAATGTGCTTTACAGTCTATTCTGACCACTACAGTCTCAGGTACATCTTCTCACAGAAGGACCTGAACCAAAGACAGTAGCGATGGCTCAAGTTCCTCCAGGACTATGACTTTGTGTTAGTCTATACTCCTGTAAAGGGGAACGTAGTAGCTGATGCACTCAGCAGGAGGACGGGCATTCAGCTACTTGGGGATGCGACAGAGCAGCTAGCCGCTTTGCAGATATCCTTCGTGGATAGATATGGAGCATCCTTCCTTCAGTCACTCACAGTCAGTCCTCCACTACTACAATGAGTTAGATAGGAACAGCGTGGGGACGCCAACTGTGAGACGCGGTGTGCATAGATATCCTCAGGACATTCACCTGATGGATTCTCTGCGGGAGGAGAGCACGATGTTCATTTTAGAGGACGTAACATGGTACCAGTTGCTTTACGAGAGGAGGTGATGAGATAGTTTCACACTTCCCCTTTGGCATTACTTCCTGGCTTGGAAATGATGTACCAGGATCTCAGATGACAGCACTGGTGGCCGGGCATGAAAAAGGTTGTGGCATAGTTCGTTTCTCAATGCCTCACCTGTCAGCAGGTGAAGGCAGTACACCAGGTACCAGCAGGCTTGGTACAGCCCTTGGAGGTCCCGGAGTGGAAGTGGGACGGGATATCTATGGACTTTGTGATTGGACTTCCACGTACTTCTATAGGTCACGACTCCATTTGGGTGATTGTCGACTGACTCACTAGGTTGGCTCACTTCTTACCCATCAGAGAGTAGGGCTTAGTGGAGAGCTTGGTACGTCTCTACGTTTAAGAGATTGTATGGATTCAAAGTGTTCCATCATCTATCGTCTCCGATCGAGATGCTCGCTTTACATCCCGGCTTTGGAAGGGGTTACAGGAGGCCTTCGGGACACAGCTACGTCTGAGCACCGCCTTTCACCCACAGACAGATGGTCAGACCGAGAGGCCCATTCAGACTCTTGAGGACATGCTCCGTGCATGTTTCCTCGACTTTGTTCGTAGCTGGGAGGACCACCTACCCTTGGTGGAGTTCACGTACAAAAACAGCTACCACTCCACCATCGGGATGGCACCACACGAGGTTTTGTACGTCCGACCTTGTAGATCACCGCTGTGCTGGACAGACCCTGGGGAGTCTGCACTTGTGGGACTGGAGATGGTCCAGGCCATGACAGAGAAGGTCGAGGTCATCCAGGAGCGGATGAGGACAGCTCAGAGCCGGAAGATGTCTTATGCTGATAGGAGGCGGAGGCTAATGGAGTTCAAGGATGGGAACCACGTCTTCTTGTGGGTCTCACCACGACGTGGATTACCGAGATTTGGCCATGGCGGCAAGTTGTCACCACGCTTCATCGGACCATTCCAGGTCCTCAGCAGGATTGGCGAGGTGGATTATCGACTGGCTCTACCACCTTAGTTGCACCGGGTGCACGACATCTTCCACGTATCCCAGCTAAGGAGATGCGTTCACGACCCAAAACATATCATTGATCATGAGGCGCTTGAGGTTGATGATGGGGTGACTTTTGCAGAGGTCCCGGTGGAGATTGAGGATCGACAGGAGCGGGTCCTACATGGACGGTCGATTCTTCTAGTGCGCATCAGATGGTAGCACAGGAACCTCCTAGAGAGCACTTGAGAGCGGGAGGCTCAGATTCGTGTTCAGTACCCATATTTGTTTCTCGAGTTTATGATGTATCTTTATGGGGACGTAATACCGTGAGGTTCGAGTGATTTAGTGACCTGAAAAATTCAAGGAAATTTCTTTCTCATGTTTCTTGGGAATTTTACAAGAACGCAGTTTCTGACGACACCTAATTCCGAGGCCTAGTGTGCCCGATATATTTTTCCAAAGTTTAGCTTGGGTATGTTCAGTGAACGAACTAGCGAGTCTTTCTAAAATTTGAATCGGTGCTTGGAATCAAATTCTGAGGGCACCGATGGAATCCCAGCGCCGGTAATTGTTTAGAAACACCTTCTCCAGAGATGTGTTTTCTTAGGTGTGGTTTTAAATTTTTGTGGTTAAGTTAAGAAATAAATTAATAGTGGTGCAACCGGTTTTTATTTTATTTGGCTTAACTTAAGTTAAGTGGATAATGTGGGACCCACAATATCCTACCCACTTGGTAGGATATTTTTAAGGTGGGGCACACAAGCCCCATAGTTTCTTTTCTTCTATGTAACGCAACCTCACCCCCTTTTTAATGAATTCAACTAGTTTGTTTAATCTGAATAATAAACGCATCATTAATTCGGTGGTTTTAAACTCCTCAATTAATTGTTCGTTTCGTTTATTTTTGAAATTCAAACGTTGGCTTGTGTGTTAAAAAAATAAGAAAACTCTTATTTTATTTCTGTTGGAATTTGTTTCCTGGAGAGGATTAGGAGAAAAGCCTTATTCTTCGACGAATAATGCGAAGAACGTGAAGAACGGGAAGAACGCGCAGACCTCCGACGAAGAACGCCAAACCATCAGAGCTCCACTACGCGACACCGTGTACCACGATGCCAGCAACGCTTCTTCCGTGATTCTCCATCCACGACGCTTCTTCCGAGACACTTCTCCGTGACGCGACGATCCTCCCTCCACGATGCCTTCTTTCACGACGATTATTTCCGCGACGAATCCTCACTCATCAAATTCGACGAGGTAGGGAATTATTTTAACTATTGTTCGTTAATTCTTCTGTTTCCAATCTTCTCTTTTATTAGAGCTACATGTTAACCCAATAACAGGATGGAGGTCGGACCGCCTGAACACGGTCGACCTTCCTCTCCATTTTGGTTGTTTGATATTTTTGCAGCACGAGATAGGCAACGCGGTGCTGAAGCACCCGGCAAGAATTCTTAAGGAATGGGGGAGAAGCGCAGCACCGTCACGTCGCGTCGTTGAAGACGAACCGGAGACATGGCGCCGTCGCGCTGGGCCGTTGAAGATGAACTAGAGGCGCGGCGCTGTCGTGCTGCGCCAGTGAACCACAAAAGCACCACGGCCGGAGCGGGGCCACGGCGGTGGGGCGCAGCACCGTCGCGCCGTGCCTAACGGATGAAGGCTGCTGCCGGTTCCGGGCCGCGGCGGAGCAGGGGATCTGGCTGCCGCTTCCGGGCCACCAGCATTAGAGCAGGGGGACCAGCCCTTGCCGGTCCTGTGGCGGTAGTAGCCGGCCGGCCAGTGCAGGCCGGTCGGTCAGGGGAAAGTGACAGGTGTCGTAACCCCCGGCTGACCAGTATGAGCGGCCCCCCACTTGGGGGACGCGATTTCTCCACGCGGGGGTAGCACGCCCCCCCCCCCCGCCCTCTTCGCTCGGCCTTAACGGCCGAGCCAGACCCGGCAGCGCTGCGCCGGCCGGGCCGGGCCGTGGCCAAGAGGGCCGGACTTGGACCCGGTTCGGGCGGACCCTGGGGGTATCGGGCTAGGCCGGACTGGGCCCGAACCCCCTAATACCGAACCTCTTTCGGTATGCTTCCAATAACATGAGAAATGTGCCTCTGATCGATGCACTGTCACTTGCGTCACGATCCTTGGATCAAGACGGTCGTTTCGGTATATTACACTCAGTGTTTCAAAGAACTTTGGCTTCGGCCGGGTTGATTCGTACATGAAACCAACCGGGCCCCTCGGACGAAAAAGCCAATAACTCTCAGACCGGGCGTCCGGTCGACGCGCCATCTGTCACATTGAGTTCCTGATGAAGATATGGAAATTTTTGATACATCAACTCTGGACTATGTGGTAGTTGATGTATCAGCCCTTTGGCTCGTGGAGCATACCCTCTGAAACTAACTTGTTGTGTGGGGGAACCCTAGAGCTGGCTGCGACGACGATGACAATGACCCCTGTGCAGAAATCCTCCGTGGATTCGACGACGATGACTACAACACTCATCAATCCTACATGGATCAGTGCTACGGATCCTGTGTGGTCCAGATCCTGTATGGGTCAGCGCTCAGCGGTCCTGTGTGGTCCAGCGCCTACAGATCCTATGTGGGTTCGATCCTGTGTGGGTCATTGCGGGGGTTAGTTACCTATCGATCATGTGTGGGTCAGATCCATTGTGGGTCATTGCGAGGGTTAGTTACTTATCGATCCTATGTGGGCCAGATCCTTTGTGGGTCATTGCGGGGTTTAGTACCTATCGATCCTTAGTGGGTCCGACGGCTTAGACGAATCAGTGGCAATATTTGATCATCTCTATCATCATACGAAGAAGTATATCTGTGTGAGCTGAATCATGTTTTACATTCCCATGTGGATTGTGTTGTGCTATTCTGTGTGGATTATTTTTGCTTTCCTGTGTGAAATGGGTTGTGATTTCCTGTGTGGACTGGGTTTTACATGAGCTCAGATGTTGGAGCTGAACTGGAATTGATGTCTTAGGTATATGTATGGGAATATACCTAAGTAGTGTCGGATGATACTTTGTGATTATATCTTTCCATTGTGGATTATACTTTGTGTATTCTGGGAGACCTCCGGGGGTCTCGGGGTCCCTACTGAGTAGCTTATACTCACCCCTGCACGGATTATTCCCATACTATGTTGTGTTGGTAGCAGACGACGGATAACGCTGATTGTGGTTGAGGCATGCGGTGTAGGATGGTAACTGGAGGTGGACCACTGGGTGGGACGTACTCGGAGCGGACGGCTGGACACGAGGAGCTATGGAGGGTATCTGTACACACCATTCAGGTGGGACTTCTAGTGGACGGATCGAGGCTGCAGCTTTACTTTCAGTTGCTGTTTTCCCTTTCCAGTTGTACTTTACTTTCAGTTTGGGTTTGTATTCTGGCCCACTTACTTTTCCGCACTTACTATTGTACCCAGTGTTTACTTAGTGTTTACTTCTTCTTGTTTGCTCTGTGGTGTTTGTTTACTTTACAAAGGCAATGCCTTCAATTTTATCGGGAATTACACATTGGTTCTAGTCGCCAGCCCCTGGCCTATGGAAGGTGGGCATAGGGTAGTCAAGGCACAGGCCCCGAGGCTGGCTCGTGATAGTGTGACACAATTGTGATGATAATTAATAAAAAAACAAATATATTGTAAGGAAAGAAATCACCTACTAGTTATTACATGAATTTATTTGGTGGGTTATGGATTTATATTTTTTTAATATCGAGTAGGATTATAATACCATGATATAATTTTGAAATTTAAATGTTGATATTTTTCAATTAATAACTAATATTGTATCTAATTAGAACATCCCGAATTCATTGATCATTATTGTACATTTATGTATTATTAATTCATAATTGTTCTTATTAAATAATAATTCTTATACTGAGGTGTTGGATGGAGCATTGATAGTTGAGAATGATATAATATGAATGTTATGGATGAAATGTTTTTCTTTCTTCCCATATAGGGATTTTTATGTGTTCCCTTAACATATAGAAAGTGTATGATTATTCTCAGGGTGATTCATGATTGAGTGGTTCATGGTGAGTGTCTTAAGTCTCTGGAATATGATATTCAATAATGTGTTTTCTCAATATTTTCTCTTAACATAGATTTTGAGTCTACTAAATCATGAGAATGATATTTTTTATTGTGTGTTAAATATTACTACATCAACATGAATGAAAAGAAGATGAGATTTGTATTATCCTTCATTTTTCATCCATTTATCATAGTTAAAACTCACATGTTTTTTTATTTCTAAACATGTAACAACATGTAGTCATTTCCATTATTGATTGAATCTTTTATAACAAAGATAAAATTGACCCCAATATAAGATGGGTTTCCATTACTGCACCTCATAGGGTTTGCATTTTATTTTTGGGATAATAGGACCATATCTCATGGAGATAAAGACAATCATATCTAGATTTGGGGAAAGCAATATCTGTTTCATTTTTTGATACTGGATTGGAATATTTATGCTCTGATCTCCCTAAAATTATTATTATGTTTCTTTATATTATTTCTTATATTATATAAGGTAATACAAAAGTAGTAGAGGTATATTTTTCTATAAATATAGATATATGATCTCAATCAGTATCTATTTAATATTAACAATCGAAGGAACTGAAATTAGAGAGTTGTATAATTAGTAGGATGATCAGTTATATAATGGAATTATATTCATAAGTGTGCCAATTTAAGGCATAAACTATTCACTTTTCTAAAAATTCTTATGTGTCACTTCACCTGTGTGTTGATTACAAAAAACAGAATAGACTCATGATAAATTAAATCATTTTGTTTCCAAATATTGATTATTTGAATGACCAATTGCAAAGGTAGAAGTTGTTTTCCAATATTTTTATTTAGTTTGTTTAAAGAAAATTTAGAATAGAAGAATATAACATTCAAATAACATAATTTCATAGAATGTATTGATATTACGAGTACATTATCATGAAATTTTGTCTATCCAATGTTCCTGTAGTCATTTTCGATTTAAAGTATTGAATTTCTTATGATAATATTGATTATTTTTTCATTAATTTTTTTTGATGAAAACCGTTTATACTATATGTACGAAGAGCTTCATGTGCCTCATTTAGAGAAATTTTTTATTTTTTTAAATCATATAAATAACTCATAGATATTTAAATGTGATTTATGGATATAGTATGTGTATTTATTGGGGCTTGTGCTATCAAATGAAGCTATCTCATTTGTCTTGATATAGTAAAAGATGTTTCGACATACAAACAAAAGAGTAATGTATTTATGATTTAGAGGTTATTTGTAGTATGACGATATTATCTTCATTTCAAAAATATATATCAATGTTTTCTTATATAAATAATTTTCTATAAAATAAGTTTCTATGAATTTATTAGGTAGGTTACTTTTAGATTTTTGATGTTGAGATAATAATTCATGTGGCTACAACTCAGTTGTTAACTCTCATAGATGCCAAGAAGCCCTTTGTGGTCTCTTATCATGCATATGGTTCAATTATGGGTTGTATTATTTTTTTATGATGATCATTTAATTGATTTTGGATCATAGAATCTTAATCCACACTAAAAGAATTATCCAACCCATTCTCTTGAAATTATATTTGTTGTGAAAATAGAGACACGAGGTTAACATAGATGTACATTATCTATAAGGTTAAAAATTTATATTCCCAACGACCATAATAGCTTAGTGTGATTGTAAAATTTTAATTTATTCTCATAATTTGTCATATAATAATTAATTTCACTGTAAAGATGTTACCCATTATTAATCCTATAAAAAACAATTATTCATAACCTATGGAAAAGGGAACCTATGAGAATGATGATTTGAGGTTCTAATTAATGATAATAAAGGATATATGTAATCATTTTCATTAGACTAAGGGTATTATAACATGAATGTATAATTATAATAGCATACACTTCATACAAATGACCATAATCAATGGTCACAGAATAAATATTCTGAGTTCATATGAAATTAATGATAATGTAATTTAAAGAATAATCAATGAGTGATTAAAAAAAGAATATGTCATAGAACATTGTAAAACACATAATTATATAAAACCTTATATCAATGGAACCTACCAGAAACTTCATAATATTTTATATTTTGTTTAATAACCCATGTACATGCATTGGTCTTCAGATTCCCTCTCTTGTACCATCTTGATTAAGAGTTCGGATTCCCACTAATGTATTCTATTTTTAACCTTCATAGTATTCCTTCTCATGTACACCAATTTTTCATTATTTTCATTCCTTATAGTGTACAATTATGTTTCCGGAATGGAATGCCCTCTAGTGTAGCTGATTGTGTAAGGATTGTGATTCTCTACCATATACCCTCTCATTATGAGAATTGGATGACTTCTCAAACACCCATTAAGAAAATAAGACATTTATCATTAACCAATTATTTTAAGGGAGATATTTTCTCCATAAATAATATAATTATATCATATAAGCATGTTCCATTTAATAATAAATCATTAATAATGTCATGAACATTTAGTTATTTGGGATTCATAATCATCATGTTATTGTCAATTAATTGAAATTTTTATTATATAATTTTTATCATATCCTAACATGTGAAAATTATACATGAATCATAATCATTTCATCATAGAATAAGATGGGAACAGTTTTGGGTTTCATTTTTTAATAATTGTATCACATGTGTAAGAGAAATGTGTTTTATAACAATCTATTCATATTAACATAAACCATTCAAATAATGAATGTTATTATTTGATCATATCTATTGTAATAAATAAACTATATTAAAATATATGAATGTATACTGGGAAGGATTTTGATTGGACACTTTGAACATTTCCAAGTGAAAATTATTATAAATTTAATATCAATCTTTATAATCATTAATCATTTTAAAAATACATTTCAATGAAAACCACAGTAAAAAATATATTAATGATGTATTTTATGAAAACAATTTTTGGCAGAAATATGTATTATTGTTTTTAAAGTAATTTTTATATCCTAAAACATTTTTAAATAATGTTCTGGTAAAATAAACCTAAAGGCTTATAAATTAATAATTAAAAACTATAGAAAGACATACCGTTGAAAATATTTTACAAATAATATAATTAATGATTGTTATTTTTATTAAAACAATTTATATTATTTAAAAAAACAGACTACGATGTGTTATTTGAAATTTTTTTGGGAAATGTTTTTTTTAGTAACACATATTTTCTATAGGGAAGAGAAATATAGACACATTTTGTAGAAACATTTTTCTTAGTAATTAGAATCTTAAAAGGGGAAAAAAGTGAAAGAAAAATTTATATATCTTTTATAACCAAAGGATATGAATATTCATTATGATTATTTTTATATAAATATTGTAATATTTAATCAATGTAGGAATATAAAGAAATAATCCCAAAAATGATCAGTTGTAGTAATAAATTTTTACTACTATATTAGTCTTGGGTTATAATATCCATGAATATGAAACATTGAAGTTATCAAAAAATATAATTACAATAAAATTATTCAGTATATAGAATATTAATCAGATGAATATACACCCAAAAGAATAATAATGGTCCATAACATGTTATATATCTCAATGAAGGACAATTTAGAAATAAATTACATTGCCGATATGTTTTCATTTTAATAATAAATCCCATGAAATAAGTAATATCATATGTATAATTAAATAAAAATTAATATATGTATAATTAAAATATAATAAATTAATTTATATTATATAAATCACACATAACATAATAGTGGTGAGTGAAGAATAATATCTGAAAATAATAAAAGTGAGATAAGTAACCCCATATTACTTTAGAAACATTTTAATTTTACCAAAATAAAAAATTAAAATAAAATTTAACATTCATTATAATTAAAAAACATGCATGAATTTGATATCATTTCAATGTGTAGTATAAAAAACTGATAACCTGGATAACTTTTTATTATAGAGTATATATCAAAAAATATATAATTGAGATGATAAAATCCAAACTATAATATTGGAGAATATTTTTTAACATTAGAGACTCCAATTTAATAAGTATAACTCTATTATAAACCTATAATATAACATTATTATAATATAAAATACCATATATGATTTTATTATGACATTATATTTTCATTTCCTTAATAATTTCATTTATAGTTTTTTTTCATCTAGTAACCATTTTTTCGTAAATATTTTGACTTATTATTAATCATGATATTAATTAGATCGTAATATGAAAATTTATAGAATAAAATTTCTAAAATATAACATATATTTAGAATTAAAATACATATAACAACATTTCATATATATAAAGATCAAATGGAATGCACACATCTTGGAAACAGTTGGTCGCACATATACATAAATGTTGTTTCAATATCAGTGTCGTATTGAAATAAAGAAATTAAATGGAATATATGAACATATTTATATATTTTTTATATAAATTTACTTTTTTATATAAGTCTTATAATATTAAAAAATTTCATAGTTAATATGTTCAATAATGATTTTTTATTAATTGCATCTCTTTAAGGATGTTTTTTTTACATGTCCACATACAAGGTTACCATATTTAAAAAAGAGAAAATAATGAATGTAATTTTACATTAATGATTAATTAATTATACATTAATGGTAAAATCATATATTATAATAAAAGCATTATTTCAACCATAATTCCAAACAATGGGAGGTGGTAAAAGAAAAATTAATGACATAGTTTTATGAGGTGATATTCCTCCAAACTCATGAACGATATGTTTGTTACCCATTTCATAGTGGTGTATATAACAGTAGGTAGTGAAATTTGAATAAAAAATATAAACATAGTAAGGATATTGATAATATTATATAATAATTTAATAATATCAGTCGAGGGTGTTATGAATGAAAATAATAAATTATTGCCTTTTGATGGATATTACCTTTTAAATGGGAAATTATTTCTTGAATGCACCAAATTACTATAATGATATTATTTAAACACATGTGATGATTATAGGGTTAGTGGAGTGAATTTGAGATATTACTCAATAATTTATTTTTAATAAAAAATTTATTTAATTATTTGAGGAAATGAGGGTTGTGTGTTCTGTTTTACAGTGTGGAAGGAGTGGTATTATTGTTATACAAATGTTAAAAAATATTGGTAGACCCTCCTTAAATATTGTTCCTCCCAAATTTTTTTGTTTATTATTATATTGTGTAATGGGTAGAGATATTTATATAAAATATACTTTGGACATGTTTCTATCTCCTTTGGAGTTTTAATAATAATTTTTAACCATTAACGAAAGTAATTTTATATTAAACATTATAATTAATTAAAATTACATTCACTAATAATTTTTGATAAAAAATTATTTTTAACCTTTTAGTAATTATAAATTTGGGTCAATCCATATATGATTTTTTTCAGATTATAATCACATAATCAGATGAAATTAATTTATAATAACTCCCAAAAATAGAATATAGTTATATGTTATTAACGAGATTGATCTTGAATGTGTGAAATGATTATATATAAAACATTAATTGGAAATTAGTTACAACAACCACAATTTTAGTAAATAATTTTTAATTTCACTAACATAAAATTAAACAGAAATTAAAAATATTATTTACATATATGAATAAATAAGGCGAAAAGTTCTCATTGAATTAGAATCTCGATTTTTTAATATTCATCAATAAATGATATATCTAAAAAAACCAAAAAAATCATCCAATGTAATATAATGTATTAATTTTCTTAAAATATGATAATTGGGAAAAATAAATAGTTTCATGTTTAATAAATGATTTTTAAAATGGGTTCTCTATTAAAAGGAGGTAAAATTACCGTCTTGAAAATATACATATTTTTATTCATATAATTGGATTTATTCGTATCTTATTATAATAAAAACTATTAGATGACTATAAAAATAATTAATTGAATATATAATAATATTTTTTCTTCAAAAATATAAATTAAAAGAGGTTTGTTTAATTTATTTATATATAATTCTTTTTTAAATAGAAAAATTGTTCTCTTAGAAAACTAATTTAATATAAATGTTCAAAAATTATTTTCATTTTTAGATAACCATATTAATAATATTAATTACATGAGCTTTGTTGTTCTATATTAATATTTTAATAAACATATTAATAAAAAAATTATTTTGGTTAAACTCATACTTACATGTAACACATTCAATCTAAGGGTATTTGTATTAAGTATAACACAATAAAACCAAAGGGTTGAATGTATGGGAAACAACTCTATGTGTTGTTTGTAAAACAAGCTCAACATAATGTTACTTACAAATAAAGAATAAATTGAATCATTCATACATAAAATTCTATATATAGTGGAATGTGAAATGAAAAATATGAAAAAGATTAAAATAATTATGATAACATGTAATGATTAATTTTTTATCACATTCTACCCCCCATGAAATTAATTTCTATCTAAGAATTCTTCTGAGTCATCGATTCTTTAATACTTGAATAATGAATAAATTAAAACCTAAAAAATATTTATGAATATTAAATCTATACAAAATAAAATATGGAATAATAATGATTTCACAATGTTACTCATAACTAGTTTACAAAATAGGATAACATATATGGTAAATCAAAACATGGAAATGGATGATAAATATATCTATGAAGTTATGATGGAGATTGATGGAGAACATAGTAATGTCAAATTTATCGAAAAAATACATAACCCAATGAGGATCTGAAAAGGTAATTGATATCATAATAAAATTTGATATTAGTTAACAAAACCCAAGCCCATCCATTGAAAATTTAAATAATTTTTAATGAGAATATATTCATACATCATTTTAATAAAACCATACACTTTTTGTTTCATGATAAATTTCTCGAACATGTCTTATTCAATTAAATGATTTATAACTTTTCATTACTCATAATTATAAAATGATGATATACTTAAAAATAATAATAGTTAATTCCATGTATTATTATACAAAAGGATAAAACATGTTATCTAATATGTAAAATTCAACATATGGTGATATAATACCTAAATATATAAAATCCAATGTGATATTTTACATAAAACATCTTATAATTGTTCAACCTTGTAAACCTAACAAATTATTGAAATCTACATATTTATAAATCTAGATACTAAACCTGAAAAACATTAATCTTAAATATATCACAAAATATTTTTGGGATGTTAAATTCAAAACATGTGAATACCTTCATGATATATTCTATTGAAACTAGTATATAACCTGAATTACCAGAAATACTTTTGGAAAACATTTATGCATCCTAATTAGTAATGTTACTAGATATATTCCTTAATTCCAATAAGCAGAATTCATCATCCGTGGTAAATTAAACATCATTTTAAAAAAATCCTTATATAGTTCTAAGGTGATAAATTCTATATAATTTTATTTATCAAATTAAATATTTAATTTTTCCAAGATAATGAATTAATTTATATATTGAACACATTAAGGTTTATCTTTTAATTAAAAAATTCACATTTCTATTAAAAAAATTAATATATCATCATCAACACTTAACATATCCTTTAAAATCCTAAGTGAAAAAATTATCACTAATACATATATATTTCATTAATCATAAAACATTTTCATTGAATTATCAAACATAAATACATGATTCAGCCTTCATTATTCATAAAACATTTCAAAAAATTCATCATATTATTATTCAAAAACTATTTCATATAAAATGAATTATGAATAGATTCACATGGTTCCATAACATAATTTTAATCAATAAAATTAATTATAATGTTAGAATTAAAATTCAATCATACCATACCATTCATATTTTCTTTTGTCCTAATTGTCTTAAAAAATATATCCAATAGTTGTTCCACTGTCAAAATTTCCTTCGTGATATTTCAACATTTTGCATTAATTTTTCTAATTTCTCTATATCCACATAGAAACAATTAATTTGAATCTTTTCACATCTAGTTCCTAGAAATTACTAAGAAAAAAATAATAGTGTTATAAACAGTTGTTGTATATGAAAACCACATAATCATTAATAATAAATTATATATTTCTTAAAAAATATAACATTATTTTAAATTGATGAAATCTTTCGATTATACATAAATACATTCCTAGAAATTGAAATAGAAATATCCCAAGCTATCTCAGTAATTTTTTATCATCATATTTTTGGAAGGATGACCATTCTATTAATTTTATAGAAATAATAATGACCAATGTTTTACATACATGGATATGTCATAAATTTTGATCAATATTCACTATATAATAATAGTATATTTTTGAGGAAAAAAATAGTTTCGTTTATTTTTAATTTTAGAACACATTACAATAAATTTTTGAATGACCATAAACAAACCTTTAATGATCATACCCATTATTAGTCTAATATATATATATAATTATTCATATCATTGGGGAAATGAAACACAATTAATGGGTGTGGTAAATTCTCAATTTGGGGAAATAATGAGATAAGTGAAAATGATAATGGGTACAACGAAATGAGAAAATGATCAAATCATTAGAATATTATACCTATTAAAAAAATGAATATAATTAAGAGTCATAGAATATTGATTAGTAGATTATAAAACACTGATCATAAGATAATAATATGAAATATCCCTGAAATAATTACATGAAATAAACCATATAATTTTGTCGTAAAAATAATCATAAGGATTATGATGTAACCTTTACCAACCCATACATTCATAAAATGTTATTGTTTGGATAATTTCACATTTACCTTCATTGATATTATTAGTCTATCTCTTGTACCCTCTAGTTTTATTCTTGGGATTCCCTCCCATTAACCGTATTGTTTCGGGCATGGGACACCCTCCTGCGTACCACATTTTTAAAAGATTGGGATTACATCCCATGTATCTAAAAATTTTATGGATTGGGATTCCATATTGTATACCTAATTTTTTTGGGAATATGATTCCCTCACATAGCTCATCTTATTTTGGTCTTGGGATGTATTCATCTTTACCATCTTGTTAAAGGCATTGGAATCATTACAATATACCCTATTTTTTAAGGATGTGATGCATTCCCCTATTCCAAATGAGGTCAGAAAACATAAATCATTATCGAATTTTTTTTAGGGAGATAATGGTCCCACACTTCACATAAATAAATCTTACATAAAACTTCCACATGAAAACAAAAAATTCATCATTACAGGACCCCAAAAATAGTTGGATTTTAGAAACATCATATAATAACCCATGAAATTAAAAGGGTTTTACTAAAATTTAATAATATAAAAAATGATAAAAATAAAAATAATTTATTATCAATTCATAAGAGAATATCTAATTAAATGACGTGAAATTCCAAATTTATTTATCATGATATAACCCCTGGAATATAAACAAGTTTTATAAACAAGTTTTCATAGAAAGATAAACCATTAAAATAAATAATATGAATGGTTACCATGATTAAAATACACCATAAATAATAAAAATATATTAATGTATGTCATTTTACTCTGGAAATAATTTTAAAGATAACACAAAAAATTTATACAGTAAAATAATAATCATTTGATGAACATTTTTAAAAAGTGAAACAATTTCATATTAATTTTTTGTCGAAACCACATTAAAAAAATACGTGGTATGTTTAATTAAAATAACTCCAAAAAAATATTGAGGGAAATATTATTTCTTCAATGATTTTATTTTTAAATCATAAACTTTTTAGAGTTGGGTTTCTATAAAAATATCCTTACCAACTTATAAAGTAATCTTGAGTACATTTTGAAAGCCGTTACATTGTAAATAACTATGAAAATTTATAATGATGGATGGAAATTTTTTTCAAAATCAATAACAATAAAATATTTATTAAATATTAAAAATTAATATTTGAAAAAAAAAGTTTATAAAAAATTGTTTTTCACGAATACAGAATATTGACTGAAAAAGTGAAATAATGTCCGTTTTTCAAAAAACAATTTCAAAAAATTTAAACTAAACAAATATTTGTAAAAAATAGAAAATAAATGAATTTATGAATAATAACTATTATAGATGAAATTAAGTTAGCATTCCTAATATATAGATATTAAAAGTACATCAATAAAGTTATAATCATAAACAAAGAGATTGTTGCAATAAATTCCTATAACTTCAGAAGCATTGAATCATATTATCCATGTATAATTACATAACATGAATCATTAAATAAAATTAATTGAAGTATTTTAAATATAATAAATATATAATGAAATTATATACATCATATATAATAACATAATTGCATAAAATATAATATATACATATAAAATACTGAATATATAGTCAAAAATTACATTTCTAATTTGGTATGTTTTGAACCATAAAACCCTGGAATGAAATCACATCAAATGGTTCTTAAAATATAAATAAATTTCATTATATGATTATTATAATTTTTATAAGGAACATAATTATCATATATCATACCATATTTTATTTTATTACTTATTTATATTACCCTTTTATTAGAAATTTCATTTTAATGATATATTTTGGGTAATATATAATTTTCATTTCATATATATTCTGACGTGTTTTTCTTGATAGTATTACTTATATAATTCTTTTCTTATTTTATGAAATCAACATGTGATTTATATATTATAAGGATGAATTATAATAATATTTATTATAATAATAAATACATATAAATATTAATTGTAATACACCACTAATGGATACATTAGGCTATATGTATGCATTGACATTGATTCATTTTTATTTTCAATTGATTGAATGCATTTAAATAACATAAATATAAATATTTATGATAATTCAAATAGAATTTAAATTTATTATATAACATAAAATATTTATAAACCCATCCATAATATATTCCATGTAAATAGTCAAATAATCTTATTGCTTTTTTGGTTCAGTAGTCTACATGTCATCAATGTGGTTATCGTAATTTCAAGAAAATGAATGAATGATGTATGTTTAATGTAATTATTAAAAAAAATAAAAACACTAAAATAATTTTAATATTAAAATATTATTTACAACATTATTTATAATCATGATAGAGGTAACATATGAATGAAGAATGACATTTCACGAGGTAGTTGTCCACCATATACATGAATGCTATGTTTACTCCTAATTTGTTGGAAGTGTGTGATTATGTAGTATGAAATCATTGAATAAAAATGTAAAATATATTTGGTATATTTTTTTCATATGTAATTATTTATTAAGAATAATTTCGTGGGTGTAGAATGAAAATAAAACAATAGATCAGGTGGATGAATGTTACCTCATCCTTGGGTATATAGATGTGGTTTGTACCATTGGAATAAATTTCTTTTCATTCATCCAAAATTTTGGAATATATATTTTTATTAGGTAACGTGGGAGTTTATTTTAGTAGGGTATGTTTGATAAAAATTGGATAAATATGTGTGATATATTTTGGGTTATGAGTTTTCTTTTATAGGGGAGGAGTGGCATTCTTATTAATATAAAATAATTATCCCAATTGACATTTATTTCTAACATCATATGCATTGAGTAATATTAGTTTTTAGATAAATTATGTGAAATTTTCAAAATATTGAATTCCATTTTATTTTGGACATGTTTCCAAATATTTTACTACATTAATATTAATGATTTCCTATTAAATAATCTTACAATTACATTAATCATTACAATTATTTTTTATTACACAGACTATTAATTTTGGTTAAATAATATATTGAACATATTATAAATTATAAATTATAATGATTCCATATATTAATTCAATATTTTAATGTTATATTCAAAGAAATAAAATTTATTATTTCAAAATTAATCTCATTCACGTGAAAAAATTATTAGTTTTTGAAGAAAAAGTGTCCAAATATTTCAATTGGGGTTCTATCAAATTTCAATTTGAAATTTATTCAAATGAACTAGTTTGGATTAATTAATTTATTTTTTATATAAATTCACCTTAAATAATAACTAAAATAAAAAATTACAAAATTTACAAAATAGATGAAAATTCT
Source organism: Viscum album (assembly GCA_963277665.1). Lineage (NCBI taxonomy): Eukaryota > Viridiplantae > Streptophyta > Magnoliopsida > Santalales > Viscaceae > Viscum > Viscum album. The sequence continues at coordinate 1,316,256,457 of OY728152.1, read as the reverse complement.
ATTTTGATTTAAAATATAGTACTTATTAGTATTCAATAAAAAAATTATCTTCTTAATGAATTTAGAAAAATGACCATAAATTATATTTCTATAATATATATTAAAAAATTATGTATTATTTTAAAATAATAAAATTAATCTTTTCAACTATTAAATTTAAATTTAGAAATTTTTTAAAAGGGGGTAAAAATACATTTTTGTAAAATATATTCTTTTATTAATATAATTGGATTAATTATTATATTATTACTCTAAATATTATTCCCTTTGTATCAATAGGATGATTGAATATATTATATATTTAATTTGTATTTAAAATTTTAAAAAAAGTTTTTTAAATTTTATTTATATAAAATTTTTTTCCTAAGATAAAAACATTTCTTCGAAAATGATTGTAATTATTTTCAAATATTTATTTCATTATATTATTATAGTTGATACAAAATTGATTCATTTTATATAAATTATTAGTTATTCTTTTCAAAATTTAATAATTTTTAATTTTGTTTTCCAATCAAATATTTATGTGGTAAGTATAACAATATGTTAATAACAATATTAACAATATTTTTTTAGTTCAGAACAACTCAGAATATTGTGTAATGCAGGATATCAAAGGAATTCTCTTGAACTCCACGTTTCAATTTTCACAAAATAATGTTTTTAATAATACTAAAGAATTTCATTATTGTAAATAATTATTTTGTATTATTTAATGATGTGGTAATTTTTTATATGTCTGATACACTATTGAGTCAGACACTTTTCTTCATGACATTGTGCCGATACAAAAATCAGTAATTCTAAGATACCACCAGGGCATTAAATCATCATAATTTAATAACACTGATATGATGAAATGAATATTAATGAGATACTGTCAAAATAAATACCACTATGAAGTCATGCCACAGTAAGAAGCACCATAAATATCACACCACTATTGTATACACTGCTTTAACATTCATAGTTATCCATGACACCACCATCCTATTAAAAAATTAGCTATGATTAAGACACCTTTAGTAACATACATTTAAAGAAACATACAATCAATTATATACCTCCAGCATACTAAAACATTCCATATATCTATGACACCAAAAGAAACATATCACTATAGGAACATCCCATCAATTTTTTACCTCTAGAGTCACATTGCTAGAACACCTTACACATCAAGAGGCTAGACATCATCATTGTTTTGATTACATAACTTATTTTCAACTATATTTTCCTATCATATATATTAATTGAGTTTAATTTCATTTAATATTTTATCCAATGATTCTTATATGATTGGAAAAAATCATGTCATAACAAGTTATATGATGATTATTCTTAATTGGATGTTCCTAACGCTACATTTAAAATGTTGAGCACACTCCCTCAACTAGTAGTCCAAATTTTTAGGAATGAAAAATATTCTTATACAGATGAACATGCTATGTATAGAAAATATTTGGATATAAAGAGATCAAGAATCAGTAAATATCCATGAACTAATCATTTTGAATACATGAATTAGATGAACCGCATTGAAAACTATATTATGTAATTAAAATTAAGGCGATTTTCCTTCCTTAAGAAATGAATAGTATAAAAATATGTTTTCTTCATTATTTAATGAAAACATGTGTCATTATTTTATGGAGAATCTTATCACGTGTCACTAGATGGATTACAACATACCGAGATTCAGGGAACTATATACTCTTATATTTCATGTTTTTTTATATTTATTATTTTTTATATGTGATTGATCTACTCAGTTCTACATACCCAAACTACATCCTATGCCTAACATACAAATACAAGATATATTCCAATAATCTCTTTTTATATTTTTCTAATAGATAAGAGTGGTAAATTTGAATGTGTTTGATGTTCATCTTTTCTCCCTTAAATAACTATGGATTATGTCTTTTGAGACATGGAAATTGTTATTTGTTTTATAAACAAATCCATGTTATGGATCATCTAGATTTTATTTGTATAAACTGCTTCTTAGTAGATGATCACTATTTGGAGAGAACTATTTATCGACATCAGATTGAACCTATTGCATTATTTTTAATGTGTGCTTAAATTTTGTTCTACCTAATTCCTTATTTAATCCATCTAAAAGTTTTAACTACAAAAAAAATATCTATCTATATTTTTTTTAATTATTGTTTATAAATTATATTGAACTAGTAATGTAATTTAAAATTATAAAAATGTATTTTATATTATTCTTTTGAGACCTAATCAACCATTAGGGATATATTTAGAAACACAATAATCTGTATCATACTACTTGTTTTGGTAAGTTTTATTTTTCTTACAAATATAGCGTATTTCTATGTAATAAATCATTAGATGATTATTTGATTTGGTACTCAATTCACCCTATTGACATTCTTAATTAAAACAACATTCTATATAAGTTTAATTTGAAACATTTCATATCTTTTATAACCCTGATTTTATATTTACTTTAATGATAACAAATTCTATTAGTTCTATATTTAGTTCCTTAATATAGATGGTAATCATTGTGGTTTTTTTGTTCAATTGACATAACATTATTACTATAAATAAATAATCCTAGTGGAAAAAAAATAAAAAATCTAATTGAATGTATGGTTTTTGAAATCTAGCATACTATAGTAGATATGTATAAAAACCGTATTGTACATGTAACATGTGGGATCATCCATTTGATTCTTCATACAATAATAATTTCTATACCACAAATTATTTCTACTATGCCCTTGGAGATGAAGAGACTAATAGAATTTATGTATTTAAAAGTGCCTATGAGAGTTGGGATATTGTACATGTCTCACATGAAGAAACTATGAAATGATAAATAAAGGAAGATAAACACATACACTGTTAAATATGATAATTTTACGAATCATCCTAATGATAATATTTCTTATCTTTATCTATGGTAAAATTATATTTTCAATAACCTAAATATTTGGTGTATTTTGGTTATGAAAAATGACCAGATATTAAGTTTTATCATATGTTTACATAAAATTTGTAGAGGGGGATCCATTTAAACTATAAAAATAACATGAAAATAGAAAACAACCATTCAAGTATTTTATATGTTAAAAAATAATGTTTGTATAAGAACGAAAGGTAAACCATGAGGATGATGAGGATCATAATATTTCTTTTGTAGAAATCGAGACTATTTTTCCTAGATGTCCGATATAAAATTAAATAGAAAAATGTACATGATGTTGGTTAGTGTGATAGTGAATATGATTTTTAAAATGATGGGGAATTGTCTCACTAATATAGAAGGTTTAATAATTTATATAGGATGAATTGTTATTAAAAAAACAATCAATAAAGGTTAAAATTACCATATAAGGAATTGAATTGAAATAGATGATGGTCTAAAGGAAGTCTTCATCTATGAATGAAAAGAAAATGGTCACATAAAATATCACGGTCTAAAGATAATGTAAAAAAAAGAAATGTGAAGATAATGATAGATGATGCAAAAAGTTCATGAAAGAAACATAGAGTGCATATGAGGATAGATATAGTGATTCAGATTCATCACCTAGATTAATAATTGATAGAGAATATAAATGTTTTATGACCAGTTTATGTGAGGTATCTTCATTAATCATTTTTTATGATTTTCAACATGTACACGAGTCTGATGAATCTTTTAATAATGAAGAATTATATGACTACTGTAATATGATTGCAGACACTGTTAGTGAGTTAAATGAAAATTTAAATGTTTTGAAATAATTGAAATCTCAGAGAGTAAAAATTAAAGATGAGATAATGAATGAAAAGTTTAATGTTGATAAAATTTAAAAAATAATACAATATACATAAAGAATCAAATTTGGAATTTATGATCACCCTTGAAAATTTTACTAATGGTAGAGATAATAGGACACAAATCATGGGGAAAGAAGTATTCTCCAAAATATGATACAAGAATTATATATGAGCCAAGATATAGAATGATATGTAACAGTAATTTTTCTCTAAATCATAAAATTATATCTATACTATTAAACATTTATAAATTGTACCCATTAATGATTTTATTTCTAATAGTATTAATTCTAGTTACATAAATCCCATGATGTGGATGTGGGTTCATAAAATATTTATTACTTTAAATTTTATCCCAATCTAATATGTGTACCAAAACAATTTTTGGTTAAAAAAATTATTTTTAGGAAAAATTATTGAAGACTGCATGTAGAATTATATGGTACCTAAAAGTAGTTATTCATGACAGATGACTTGAGACTAATCCACCATTATGAATATTATCATGGTTTGTGGTTTCCATGTAACCTTTGTTGACAATTCAAATAGAAAATTTATTATCCTATTTCATATTGTTAATGAAAATGAATTTTTGACATGAAAAGTTTTATATGTTTATGATTTCAAATATAATTATCCAAGAATGTTTCAGTAGTGTGATCATTTTTTCTGTTAATTTTAAGAATGATTGTTTTAACATTTCATTCCAAAAATTTATTAGTTTTTACTTCACTCAGAAATGATATTATTTGTTTTGAGGATTTAAAAACATTAGTTTCTCATAATGTATCATTCTTGAGTGATATTCATAATAAATCATGGATTCGGAAAAGGAGGCTAGGACATGCAACATTAACACTCATAGAAATCTAAATAGGAATTTATTATTTAGAGATTAAAATAATCATTAGTTCGCATCTAATAAATTTTTAACCCCTATCAGCATTGGAAAAAACATTATGTTATTTTTAAACAAAATAAAGAAATCCCAAATTCTCAAACACTATAGTTTGTTCACATGGATTTTTTTAGAAAATCATTAGTTTCTAGACTTAATTGTATGAACAATGTCTATGGATCTTTGATAAATAATATATGTATAATAGGAAATATTTTATAGCACACCAAAGTGATTCATGTTCTTCCATTACCAAGAAAGAAATGTTTGTAGGAAATATTAGTGGTCATTTGATGAGAACCATAAAAATTGAGAATTTTCATCTGATTGAAAAAAATATATTGATAATTTTTATCTTATGGTGTACAAACTCATTTTTTTTCCTCTACGTACCAATCATTATTATTGGATAATTTAAATAAGATAATGTTTCTAAAAAGGGATATCCTAAACTATTCTAAATGAGTATTTCCTACTAGTCCAATTTATGGTCAATGATATCAAATACCGAATGATATATAATCATTAGTGTCCTGATAAGACCAATCATCAAGAAAAAACCATATGTTTTATTGAATAATAGCAATCTAATGGTTAATGATAGACGATGGTGTTTAGGTATGATTATTTTCATGAAAATATAATGGAGACACACTTATATACATTTAAATTAATTTTGAAGTATCTAAAATATTCATGAAATTTATGATTGTTTACCTAAGTGGAAAATAATTTGATTTAGTTATTTATACTACTTCTAATTTTTATGGATTTTATTAATATATAAAAAGAACCTATGGAACATGTCAAATTTTATTAAAGTCTCTAGTTTCATCATGTAGGAAAAACCAATAATGTGTTGAATATACAATTATCAAAGCTAAATATGTAGCTATAGTTATTTGTAGAAAACATTGTTAATTAATGAAACACACTTTACCAAAAAATGGGTATCATATATGACATGTCCCCATAAGCATTGGCAATACAATTGAAATTAAATTATATATTAATCAGGCTTCTATTTACAGAATTGAGAATATTGTTATAAAATATTAGTATTTGAGATATTATTTTCTAATGGTATATATCACTATTGTGTTTATAGGCACATAAATTCTATTTAATGATATATTCACAAGGCCCTTGAAATATGAAAGAACAAATTATATAAAACATGAATTAATAAGGATTAAAGATTCTTATGATTAGTTCTCTATATCATAATATTGGTTTTCATACCATTTCATTTATAAACATTTGTATTCATATCCATGGTTGTCATAAATTTGTGTTTTCGTTCTATTGATTCTGTGAATTTTAATTTGGTTATTTGTTTTTTAGATATTTTGAACCAAATTATTATTTCACATTTTATTTTATTTATTGTATCCCATTTCATCTTTAGTGTCATTTGTCGAATTCAATTTGTCCAGTAATTTATATTTTTGAATATGTGGTATCATAAATGATAATAAATATTCATTTTTATATTCCCTACTTATTTGTAGCCCTATGTAATACTTCACGTGTCTCTCATAAGACAAGTGAAAATATATGCATATTTTATTTTTGACACTATTCTTATCCGTGAAGAAACGTAGAAAAATGATATGTATGTCTATATTGAAGAAACATTAATGGTTTCCCCATGTTTGTTTATAACCTCTAAGATCTAAAATAAATAACTAAAATCCTATTATCTGTTTTTTCTGGATGACCCCTGTCACGACCCGTCCTCAGGGCCCGTGCCGTGACTACCCCAAGCCCGCCTTCTATAGGACAGGGGCTGAGGACTAGAACCAAGGCGTAAATCCCAACAAATAAAGGGAAGGAATTGCTTTTTAAAAGTAAACAAGCACCACAGAGTTAGCATGTAGAAAAGTAAACACTAAGTAAAAACTGTAAAAGCTGTGCTGAAAGTAAAAGGGGCCGGAAATACAACCCCAACTGTAAAGTACAACTGAAAGGCAAAACAGCCACTGAAAGGAAAAGCCGCAGCGTCGAGCCATCCTCTGGAGGTCCCACCTGAAGGGTGGGTACAGATAGCCTCCACTGCTCCTCGGGTCCACCTGACCGCTCCGAGTACGTCCCGCCCAGTGGTCCACCTCCAGGTACCATCCTGCTCCGCACGCCTCCACCACGATCAGCGCTGTCCGTCGTCTGCAACAAACACAACGTAGTGCGGGCATATCCCGTGCAGGGGTGAGTATAAGATACTCAGTAGGGACCCCGAGACCCCCGAAGGTCTCCTGAAATCCACAAAGGATAATCTACAAAGGAAATATACAATCACGAAGTAACATCTGACACAGCTTAGGTATATGCCCATACATATACCTAAGTCATCAATTCCTGTTAGGCTCCAACGTCCGAGCCCAAGCACAACCCAGTCCACAAATGAAAGCAAATGTAACCCACATAGAATAGCACAACACAATCCACAAAGGTGATTAAATAGTAAGTCCACACAGGATAGATCAACACAATCCATAAAGGAGAGTAAACAGTAAATCCACACAGGATAACGCAACACAATCCACAAAGGATAGTAAACAGTAAATCCACATAGGATAGCTCAACACAGTCCACAAAGGAGAGTAAACAGTAAATCCACACAGGATAGCTCAACACAATCCACAAAGAATAGAAACACTAGATTCAGCCCACACAGGTATAATTCTTCGGATGACGATGAAGATGATCACTAATCCATCTAAGTCGTCGGACCCATGAAGGATCGATAGGTAACTAACCCCCGCAATGACCCACATAGGATAGGGCCCACACAGGACCTGTAGGCGCTGGCTCACACTGAACCGTTGAGTGCTGACCCACACAGGATCAGACCCACACAGGATCGGGCCCACATAGAATTTGTAGCTCTGATCCACCTAGGATCGCTGAGTGCTATAGTCGTCGCAGTCCACTGAGGATCTCTGCACAGTCGTCGTCGCAGTCCACTGAGGATCTCAGCACGGTCGTCGCCGCAGTCCACTGAGGATCTCTGCGCGGTCGTCGCTGTCGAAGTAGCAGTCGTAGGCAGCACTAGGGTTCCCGCACACAACGAGCTCGTTCGGGAGGGTCCGCTCCACGAGCCGAGAGGCCGATACATCAACTTTCACATAGTCCGAAGTTGATGTATCCAAAAGTTTCGTATCGTCAACAAGAACTCAACGTCGCAGACGGCGCGTCAATCGGACGCCCGGTCTGAGAGTTATTGGCTTTTTCGTCCCAGGGGCCCGGTTGGTTTTTAAGGCAAAACCAACCCGACTGTACTCCAACTGCGTCCAAACCTCGGGTGATGTATTCCAAAAGATCCATCTCATTTAGAGGAAAAAAACAAGGCTGATGGCACGTCAATCGGACGTTCGTAGCTCAAGATATGAGTGTTTCCGCTCCGAGGGCCTGGTTGGTTTCGTGTACGAACCACCCCGGCCGAACACAAAGTATTCCGAAACCTTGAGTGTGATATACCCAAACAACCGCCTCGATCCAAGGATCGCGTAACCGCTAACGGCGTGTCGTTCCGAGGCCCGTAGCTCATGTTATGGGCATTTGAATGAACATCGTCCGAAGACGGGGGGTCCAGGCCCGGGCCGACCGGACCCGACAACCCCCCCTTCCCCCCCCCCCCCCCGCCCCCGGGGTCGGCCGAACCGGGTCGACCCGACTCGGTCCATCCCGGTCCGGTCCGGCTAGGGCTCGGCCCGGCCGCTCAGACCGGCCAGGCCCGGTTCGGCCGTGCGGCCGAACGACCGGGGTGCGGCGGGACGCTACCCCTGCGGCCCCCTGCGTGGGGCCGCACTGAGTCAAGGACGCGGATTTTCCGCGTCCGAGTGCACCGGACCCGCGCGTCCGCGGGTGCTGCTGTCGCGGCTTCAGTCGTGGCGGTCTTGTCCGACGGCGCGACGGGGCGCCGCCGTGCTGGCGACCCGCACCGCCGGAGTGCTCCGCGGGCCACTGGAATCGTTCCGGTGGTCTGATTTTGTTCCCGTCTGCGCCGCTGCTCCTCCCAGGACTCGACCTTCACTGCGGAATCATCAAACATCTTTTGCAACATGCTCCGTCGTCGCCCGTCAAATCTGCACAAAAACGACGAAGAACGGCGGAGGGTTGTCGGGCCGTGATCGTTTGGCCCGCACCCTCCGCGTTAGAGATAAACAACGGGAGGAAACAAAATTCAACATATGAATTCAAAAATTTTAATAAATTAAAATTGTTATTAATTGCCCGGTTCTTTACTTTTTTAAAAAAAGAACGATAACGGGAATAGCGAAAAGTTCACAACAACCCCTACCTCGTTGGTCGTCGTCGTACGCACCTCCATCGCGTAATTTCTCGTCGCAGAAGGTGGAGATCGTCGCGTCATCGCGGAAAGGCGTCGCGTCGTCGCGGAACATGGCATTGAGTCGGCGAACTCAACGGACCATGAAACAACAGATTTATTTTAATTAAATCATTAAACACGTGTTTTGGAAAAAACCACAAAGGAGATTAAAAAGAAAGTCCGAGACTCTTACCTCAAGCAGTCGATCGAAGATCCGTCGTGGAGGAAGAGACGTCGCAGAAGAATGTTGCAGGAAGGGAACGTCGGCGTCGCAGAACACGGCGGCGCGTCGCGTCGATTTCCGGGTTCGGCGTTCTTCTTCGGAGGCCGGCGTTCTTCGCGTTCTTCGCGTTCATCGCGTTCTTCGCGAAGAAGGATAAAGGCACGAGGACTCTGTCAAACCTCTCAACCAGTAATCCACCAAAAATATTGTTCGGTCTTATTTTATTATTATGGCAACACACGAAAAAGGGTAAGTAACGACCCATTAATTCGTTGAATTAATTCAACGAAAGAAACAGCTCATTTAATTTACGAAATAAACCTCCCAATTAAATAGTCTGTTAAGAATTTAAGAAAACGCGTCAGTTGACTTTCATAATGACGGGTTTTCGCGGGTGCGTTACTTAGCGGAAAGAAACGGTGGGGCTCGTGCGAGCCCCGCCTCACAAATATCCTACCAAGAGGGTAGGATATTTCTGGATACTACCCTATCCGGTTCAACTCAGTTTATGCCACTTTTAAGTGGCTTCAAGTGGCTTTCAAGTGGCTTATGTGAAATAAAATAATGTTGTCGAAAAATTATTTTATTTCTTAACTTTAAGCACGAAAATTAAAAACCACATCCGAGCAAACACAACTCCGGAAGAGGCGTTTCTAAGCGAATACCAGCGCTGCGATTTCATCGGTGCCCTCAGAATTCGATTCCGGGCACCGATTCAAAAGTTAGAAAACCCCGCTCGTCCGTTCACTAAACGTACCCGAGCCAAACTTCAGAAAATGATTCCGGGCACACCGGGCCTTGGAATCAGGTGCCATCAGAAACTGCGCCTTTGTAAAATTCCAAAGAAAATTAATAAAAATATTTTCATGAAATTTACGGGTCTTTACACTACTCCCACCTTAGGACTTTACGTCCCCGTAAAGATACATAAAAAACCAGGGAAACAAATGTGGGTACAGAGAATGCATCAGAGCCTCCTGATACCATGTGCTCTCGTGGAGGTTCTCGTGCTACCATCTGATGTGCACAAGAGAAATCTATCGCCCACGAAGGACCCGCTCCTGTCGATCCTCTGTCTCTACCGGGACCTCCGCAAAAGTCTCCCCATCATCCACGTCTAGCTCCCCATGGTCAATGATGTGCGTCGGGTCGTGCACGTATCTTCTCAGCTGATATATGTGGAAGACGTCATGCACCCGGTGCAACTGAGGTGGCAGAGTCAGGAGATAAGCCACCTCGCCAATCCTGCTGAGAACCTGGAAGGGCCTGATGAAGCGTGAAGACAGCTTTCCGCCTCGGCCAAATCTCCACAAACCACGTCGAGGTGAGACCCGCAAGAAGACGTGGTCCCCATCCTCGAACTCAAGTAGCTGGATGCCCGTCCTCCTGCTGAGGGAATCGGCTACCACGTTCCCCTTACCAGGAGTATAGACTATCTCAAAGTCATTGTCCTGGAGGAACTCGAGCCATCACCGCTGTCTCAGGTTCAGGTCCTTCTGAGAGAAGATGAACCTGAGACTCTGGTGGTCAGAAAAGACTGTAAACCGCTCGCCCATCAGATAGTGTCGCCATGTCTTTAGGGCAAAGACCACTGCTGCTAACTCCAGGTCATGAGTGGTGTAGTTATCCTCATGCGGCCTTAACTGACATGATCCGTAGGCAATCATGGCCTGCTCCTGCATCAGGAAACACCCGAGTCCGGTCCCTGATGCATCGCAGTAGACTACATATCCAACTCCCTCCTCAGGCAACCTCAAGATAGGTGCGCTGGTCAATCTCTGCCTCAACTCCTGAAAGCTCTGCGGACATCTGTCTGACCACACAAAGGGTTTCCCCTTGTTTTTCAACGCTGAGAGTGGTGCCGCAACTCTGGAGAAGAACGAAACAAATCTCTAATACTATCCGGCTAGACCCAAGAAACTCCGCACCTCTGTCACCCTCCTGGGTGGCTCCCAAGCTAGCACTGCCTCAATCTTCGCGGGATCCACTGCAACTCCCGCCTCATAAATGACGTGCCCTAAGAAGTGGACCTCATGTAACCAGAACTGGAACTTTGAGAGCTTTCCATAAAGTTGGTTCTCTCGGAGTGTGTCTAGTACAACCTGCAAGTGGTAGGCGTGCTCCTCCTCCGTGGCCGAGTACACCAAAATGTCATCGTTGAAGACCACGACAAATCGATCGAGGTATGGCTGGAAGATCCTATTCATGAGGCTCATGAACACTGATGGAGCATTGGTTACGCCTAAAGGAATAACCAAGAACTCATAGTGGCCATACCGACACCTGAAGGCCGTCTTCTGCACATCCTCGTCTCGAACTCTGAGCTGATGATAGCCTAAACTAAGGTCTATCTTCGAGAACCACCGTGCTCCCTTGAGATGATTGAATAGGTCATCAATCCTCGGTAGCGGATACTTGTTCCTCACTGTCACCTTGTTCAGGCGATGATAATCGACACACAGTCGCAAGCTCCTGTCCGCCTTCTTGGTGAACAAAATCGGAGAAGCCCAGGGTGAAACACTATGTCGGATGAACCCCTTGCCCTGTAGGTCCTCCAACTGTACCCATAGCTCTTGAAGCTCGGCGGGGGCCATCCGATATTCTGGAGTGGATATTGGGGCTGTCCCGGGGTAAAGGTCAATATAAAATTCTACCTCTCTGCGAGGAGGTAGCCCTAGGACGTCATCGAGAAAGTCATCCGCGTACTGATCCACCACTGCAGGAAAACTAGGACTCCAGACGTCAACTGCTCCAAGGATGAGGCTAGCCAACTGATGAGTGATGGGTTCTCATCTACTCTGTGTGAGGCCATCCTGTGCTGCGAAGCCTCCCTTCTCGCTTGTGAATGTGAACCTGCTCCCATCGGTGCGCACACACCGCACATTGCACCTAATGCAGTCAATCTGAGCATGGACTGTAGGTAACCAATCCACGCCGAAGATGACGTCGTAAGGCCTTGATGCCGCTACAGGAAGATCCCATCTGAAGCTCTCGCCTCCTAGAGTAAGCTCACACTGCCGGAACCAGTGTGTAATCGTCGAGTCTGCTCCCGTAGGAGTCTCTAGCCGTAAGGATCGAGCCAACGGCTCTGTCGGAATCTCTGAGCTCCGAACAAGGGCAGTGGCTATGAAAGAGTGACTCGCTCCTGTGTCTATAAGAACTGCAGAAAGGGTGGAATAGACACAGATCGTACCTCGAATCATCTCTGGCGCGCCGTGGTCATAGGCCTCCGCTGCCTGGAGCTGAACATGTCTCTGCCCGCCATCTCCCTGTGGTCAAGGCGGATCCCCTGGTGGTGGTGGTGGCAGAGCCTCAAAGCGTATCCCACCACCTGCTGCTCGACCAGCTCCTCTGCCTCGTCCGCCTCCTCCCTGCGGACCGCCACGGTCGACCCTCTACCTCTACCTGGGTGGCCCCTCCACCATCTGCTGCTCCTCGGTATGACAGGTCGGGCAGTCACGAGCCATGTGGCCCTGCCCACCGCACGAGTAGCACTGCCTGCCTCTCGGAAGGATGGCTCCGCGCTGTGTGCCCCGCACTGCTGAGCTAGTGTCCCGAGGTCATCTTCTGGAAGTTCTGGTCAGCCTAGAACCCTGAGTCATCCGTCGGCTACCTGCTGCCAAAGACTCTGCTACCGGCAGCCCTACGGTAGGTCTCGCTGTGGACTCAGCCAGAAAGCTATCGATCAGAAGGGCTCGCTCTAGCACTCCTGCCTGGGTCGGGATGCTGAGGGAGATTAGAAATGCACTGATCTCATGTCTCAAACCTTGCTCGATAGTCCAGGCCGGGAAGAAGGGGTCTCGTACCATGTCTGTCGAGTAGCGAGAAAGATTGGTAACCTCGCCGCGTACTGGGCGACCATCAAGCTGCCCTGCCGCAGCTGAAGAAGCTCCGGAATGCGCACCGCACGGAGGGTGGCTGGGACGAACTCTGAGCGGAAAATGATCTCGAAGTCCGTCCAGATGAGGGAAGCCTCATCGTGTACCTGGAGAATCAAGCTCCACCATCTCCCTACTACTGCGTGCTGTAGGCTCGCCGCGAGGATCACCATGAGGTCTGCTGGTGACCTCACTAGCCTGAAAACACAGACGACCGCCTCCAGCTAGTCCTCGCCGGCCTGGGGGTCCGTTTCCCCATGGAACCTGGGTGTTCGCTGAAGCTGGAACTCGTGTAAATCTCCAAGGTGTCGTGCATCGTCAGCGATCAGCGCTGGAAGCATCGGGGGCTCGGCGGGTAAAGGTACCGCCGATGTCTCTGGTGTCAACGAGCCCTCTACCGAGGCCTCGTCGCTCGGCGGGCTGTCGTCGCGCTCTACTCTCGGAACCCTGGCTGGCTGACGTCGTGGGGCCATCCTGAAAAGGAAACAAGTGTGCCACGGTCAGAACAGTATACCTGGTGAGCTGACACAAGTAACCACAAAGAAAACATGAAACACACATGAAATCAATGTTTTCGTGCATTAAGTCAGAAATTAGAAGCCAGGGTCCTAGTGTACGGATACGTCAGCCGCCGCACCAACACTGTACTCCCTGGACTGATAACCATACTCAATATGCTAAGCACTATTTCTTCACATAGATGAAAGATAAGAGTCTGCGGTAGAACCGACCACCTCTGATACCAATTTGTCACGACCCGTCCTCGGGGCCCGTGCCGTGACTACCCCAAGCCCACCTTCCATAGGCCAGGGGCTGGTGACTAGCACCAAGGCGTAAATCCCAACAAAAAAAGGGAAGGCATTGCCTTTGAAAAGTAAACAATCACCACAGAGCAATCAAGCGGAAAAGTAAACACTATGTAAAAACGGTACAAGCAGTGCTGAAAGTAAAAGGGGCCGGAAATACAAGCCCAACTGTAAAGTAGAACTGAAAGTAAAAACAGCAACTGAAAGGAAAATTCGCTGCGTCAAACCATCCTCTAGAGGTCCCACCTGAAGGGTGGGTACATATAGCCTCCACTGCTCCTTGGGTCCACCTGACCGCTCTGATTACGTCCCGCCCAGTGGCCCACCTCCAGGTATCGTCCTGCTCCACACACCTCCACCACGATCAGCGTTGTCTGTCGTCTGCATCCAACACAACATAGTTCGGGCTTAGCCCATGCAGGGGTGAGTATAAGCTACTCAGTAGGGACCCCGAGACCCCCGAAGGTCTCCCGAAATCCACAAAGGATAATCCACAAAGCAAAGATACAATCACAATGTAACATCTGACACAGCTTAGGTATATGCCCATACATATACCTAAATCATCAATTCTCGTTCGGCTACAACGTCTGAGCCCAAGCACAACCTAGTCCACATAAGAACGAAAACGTAACCCACACAGAATAGCACAACAAAATCCACAAAGGAGAGTAAATAGTATGTCAACACAGGATAGCTCAACACAATCCAAAAAGGAGAGTAAAAAGTAAATCCACACAGGATACCTCAACACAATCCACAAAGGAGAGTAAACAGTAAATCCACAGAGGATAGCTCAACACAATACACAAAGGAGAGTAAACAGTAAATCCACACAGGATAGCTCCACACAATCCACAAAGGAGAATAACACAAGATTCAACTCACACATGTATACTTCTTCAGATGACGATGAAGATGATCACTGATCCATCTAAGTCGTCGGACCCAGAAAGGATCGATAGGTAACTAACCCCCGCAATGACCCACACAGGATCGGGCCCACACAGGACCTGTAGGCGCTGGATCACACAGAACCGCTGAGCGCTGAACCACACAGGATCGGACCCACACAGGATCGGGCCCACACAGGACCTGTAGCACTGATCCACGTAGGATCGCTGAGTGTTGTAGTTGTCGCAGTCCACTGAGGATCTCTGCACAGTCGTCGTCGCAGTCCACTGAGGATCTTTGAACGGTCGTCGTCGCAGTCCACTGAGGATCTCTGCACGGTCGTCGTTGTCGAAGTAGTAGTTTCAGCCAGCACTAGGGTTCCCGCACACAGCGAGCTCGTTCAGGAGGGTCCGCTCCACGAGCCGAGAGGCCGATACATCAACTGTCAAAAAGTCTGAATTTGATGTATCCAAAAGTTTTGTATCATCAACAGGAACTCAACGTCGCAGACGGCGCGTCAATCGGACGCCCGGTCTGAGAGTTATTGGCTTTTACGTCCCAGGGGCCCCGTTGGTTTTTAAGGAAAAACCAACTCGACCGTACTCCACCTGCGTCGAAACCTTGGGAGGAGTATGTCAAAAGATCCGCCTCACATATAGGAAAACAACAAGGCTGACGGCACATCAATCGGACGTCCGTAGCTCAAGATATGAGCGTTTTGGCTCCGAGGGCCCCATTGGTTTCGTGTACGAACCAACCCGGCCGAACTCAAATTATTCCAAAACCTTGAGTGCGATATACCGAAACGACCGCCTCGATCCAAGGATCGAGTATCCAATGACGGCGCGTCATTCGGAGGCTCCTAGCTCATGTTACGGGCTTTTGAACGAAAATCGTCCGAAAACGGGGGGTCCAGGCCCGGGCCGACCCACACCCACCCCCCCCCCCGGGGTTGCCCGAACCGGGTCGACCTGTCCCGGTCCGACCCGGTCCGGTCCGGCCAGGGCGCGGCCCGACCGCTCGGACCGGCCTGGCCAGGTTCGGCCAAGCGGCCGAATGGCCGGGGTGCCGTGGGGCGCTACCCCTGCGTGGGGCCGCACTGAGTCAAGGACGCGGCTTTTCCGCGTCTGAGTGCACTGGACCCGCGCGGCCGCGGGTCCGCGGGTGCTTCTACCGCGGCTTCAGTCGTGGCGGTCTTGTCCGGCGGCGCGCCGGGGCGCCGCCGTGCTGGCGACCCGCGCCGCCGGAGTGCTCCGCGGGCCACTGGAATCGTTCCGGTGGTCTGATATTGTTCCCATCTGCGCCGCTGCTCCTCCCAGGACTCGACCTTCACTGCGGAATCATCAAACATCTGTTGCGACATGCTCCGTCGTCACCCGTCAAATCCGCACAAAAACGACGAAGAACGACGGAGGGTTGTCGGGCCGTGTTCGTTTGGTCCGCACCCTCCGCGTTAGAGATAAACAATGGGAGGAAACAAAATTCAACATATGAATTCAAAAAATTTAATATATTAAAATTGTTATTAATTGCCCGGTTCGTTACTTTTTTAAAAAAAGAACGATCACGGGAATACCGAAAAGTTCACAACAACCCCTACCTCGTTGGTCGTCGTCGTAAACACCTCCATCGCGGAATTTCTCGTCACGGAAGGTGGAGATCATCGCGTCATCGCGGAAAGGCGTCGCGTCGTCGCGGAACATGGCATTGAGTCGGCGAACTCAACAGACCATGAAACAACAGATTTATTTTAATTAAATCATTAAACCCGTGTTTTGGAAAAAACCACAAAGGAGATTAAAAAGAAAGTCCGATACTCTTACCTCAAGCAGCCGATCGAAGATCCGTCGTGGAGGAAGAGACGTCGCAGAAGAATGTTGCAGGAAGGGAACGTCGGCGTCGCAGAACACGGCGGCGCGTCGCGTCGATTTCCGGGTTCGACGTTCTTCTTCGGAGGCCGGCGTTCTTCGTGTTCTTCGCGTTCTTCGTGTTCTTCGCGAAGAAGGATAAAGGCACGAGGACTCTGTCAAACCTCTCAACCACTAATCCACCAAAAATATTGGTCGGTCTTATTTTATTATTATGCCAACACACGAAAAAGGGTAAGTAACGACCCATTAATTCGTTGAATTAATTCAACGAAAGAAACATCTCATTTAATTTACGAAATAATCCGCCCAATTAAATAGTCTGTTAAAAATTTAAGAAAACGCGTCAGTTGACTTTCATAATGACGGGTTTTCGCGGGTGCGTTACTTAGCGGAAAGAAACGGCGGGGCTCGTGCGAGCACCACCTCACAAATATCCTACCAAGAGGGTAGGATATTTCTGGATAGTACCCTATCCGGTTCAACTCAGTTTAAGCCACTTTTAAGTGGCTTCAAGTGGCTTTAAAGTGGCTTATGTGAAATAAAATAAAGTTGTCGAAAAATTATTTTATTTCTTAACTTTAAGCCCGAAAATTAAAAACCACATCCGAGCAAACACAACTCCGAAAGAGGCGTTTCTAAGCGAATATCGGCGCTGCGATTTCATCGGTGCCCTCATAATTCGATTCCGGGCACCGATTCAAATGTTAGAAAACCCCGCTCGTCCGTTCACTGAACGTACCCGAGCCAAACTTCAGAAAATGATTCCGGGCACACCGGGCCTCGGAATCAGGTGCCATCAGAAACTGCGCCCTTGTAAAATTCCAAAGAAAATTAATAAAAAGATTTCCTTAAAATTTACAGATCTTTACACTACTCCCACCTTAGGGATTTACGTCCCCGTAAAGATACATCAAAAACTAGGGAAACAAATGTGGGTACTGAGAACGCATCTGAGCCTCCTGATCCCATGTGCTCTCGTGGAGGTTCCCGTGCCGCCATCTGATGCGCACAAGAGAAATCTATCGCCCACGAAGGACCCGCTCCTGTCGATCCTCTATCTCCACCGGGACCTCCGCAAAAGTCGCCCCATCATCCACGTCTAGCTCCCCATGTTCAATGATGTGCGTCGGGTCGTGCACGTATCTTCTCAGCTGAGATATGTGGAAGACGTCATGCACCCGGTGCAACTGAGGTGGAAGAGCCAGGCGATAAGCCACCTCGCCAATCCTGCTGAGAACCTGGAAGGGCCCGATGAAGCGTGAAGACAACTTTCCGCCTCGGCCAAATCTCCGCAAACCACGTCGAGGTGAGACCCGCAAGAAGACGTGGTCCACATCCTCGAACTCATGTAGCTGGATGCCCGTCCTCCTACTGAGGGAATCGGCTACCACGTTCCCCTTCCCAGGAGTATACACTATCTCAAAGTCATAGTCCTGGAGGAACTCGAGCCATCGCCGCTGTCTCAGGTTCAGGTCCTTCTGAGAGAATATGTACCTGAGACTCTGGTGGTCAGAAAAGATTGTAAACCGCTTGCCCATCAGATAGTGCGGCCATGTCTTTAGGGCGAAGACCACTGCTGCTAACTCCAGGTCATGAGTGGTGTAGTTCTCCTCATGCGGCCTTAACTGACATGATCTGTAGGCAATCACGACCCGCTCCTGCATCAGGAAACACCCGAGTCCGGTCCCTGATGCATCGCAGTAGACTACATATCCAACTCCCTCCTCAGGCAACCTCAAGATAGGTGCGCTTGTCAATCTCTGCCTCAGCTCCTGAAAGCTCTGCTGACATCTGTCTGACCACACAAAGGGTTTCCCCTTGTTTTTCAACGCTGAGAGTGGTGCCGCAACTCTGGAGAAGAACGAAACAAATCTCTAATAGTATCTGGCTAGACCTAAGAAACTCCGCACCTCTGTCACCCTCCTGGGTGGCTCCCAAGCTAGCACTGCCTCAATCTTCGCGGGATCAACTGCAACTCCCGCCTCATAAATGACGTGCCCTAAGAAGTGGACCTCATGTAACCAGAACTGAAACTTCGAGAGCTTTCCATAAAGCTGGTACTCTCGGAGTGTGTCTAGTACAACCTGCAAGTGGTAGGCGTGCTCCTCCTCCGTGTCCGAGTACACAAAAATGTCATCGATGAAGACCACGACAAATCGATCTAGGTATGGCTGGAAGATCCTATTCATGAGGATCATGAACATTTATGGAGCATTGGTTATGCCGAAAGGCATAACCAAGAACTCATAGTGGCCATACCGACACCTGAAGGTCGTCTTCTGCACATCCTCGTCTCGAACTCTGAGCTGATGATAGCCTAACCTGAGGTCTATCTTCGAGAACCACCGTGCTCCCTTGAGATGATTTAATAGGTCATCAATCCTCGGTAGCGGATACTTGTTCCTCACTGTCACCTTGTTCAGGCGACGATAATCGACACACAGTCGCAAGCTCCCGTCCGCCTTCTAGGTGAACAAAATCGGAGAAGCCCAGGGTGAAACACTGAGTCGGATGAACCCCTTGACCTGCAAGTCCTCCAACTGTACCCGTAGCTCTTGAAGCTCGGCGGGGGCCATCCGATATTCTGGAGTGGATATCGGGGTTGTCCTGGGGTACATGTCAATATAAAATTCTACCTCTCTGCGAGGAGGTAGCCCTAGGACGTCATCGAGAAAGTCATCCGCGTACTGATCCACCACTGCAGGAAAACTTGGACTTCGCACGTCAACTGATCCAAGTATGAGGCTAGCCAACTGATGAGTGATGGGTTGTCATCTACTCTGCATGAGTCCATCCAGTGCTGTGAAGGCTCCCTTCTCGCTTGTTAAGGTGAACCTGCTCCCATCGGTGCGCACACACCGCACATTGCACCTAATGCAGTCAATATGAGCATGGACCGTAGGTAACCAATCCATGCCGAAGATGACGTCGTAAGGCCTTGACGCCGCTACAGGAAGATCCCAGCAGAAGCTCTCGCCTCCTAGAATAAGCTCACACTGCCAGAACCAGTGTGTAATCGTCGAGTCTGCTCCCGTAGGAGTCTCTAGCCGTAAGGATCGAGCCAACGGATCTGTCGGAATCTCTGAGCTCCGAACAAGGGCAGTGGCTATGAAAGTGTGACTCGCTCCTATGTCTATAAGAACTACAGAAAGGGTGGAATAGACATAGATCATACCTCGAATCATCTCTGGCGCGCCGTGGTCATAGGCCTCCGCTGCCTGGAGCTGAGCATGTCTCTGCCCGCCATCTCCCTGTGGTCAGGGCGGACCCCCTGGTGGTGGTGGTGGCAGAGCCTCAAAGTGTCTCCCACCACCTGCTGCTTGGCCAGAAACTCTGCCTCGTCCGCCTCCTCCCTTCGGACCGCCACGGTCGACCCTCTGCCTCTGCCTGGGTGGCCCCTCCACCATCTGCTGCTCCTCGGTATGACAGGTCGGGCAGTCATGAGCCATGTGGCCTTGCCCGCCGCACGAGTAGCACTACCTGCCTCTCGGAAGGATGGCTTCGCGCTGTGTGCCCCGCACTGCTGAGCCAGTGTCCCGAGGTCATCTTCCGGAAGGTCGGGTCATCCTGGAACCCTAAGTCATCTGTCAGCTACCCGCTGCCGAAGACTCTGCTACCGGCAGCCCTACGGTAGGTCTCGCTGTGGACTCAGCCAGAAAGCTATCGATCAGAAGGGCTCGCACTAGCACTCCTGCCTGGGTCGGGATGCTGAGGGAGATCAGCAATGCCCTGATCTCACGTCTCAATCCTTGCTCGATAGTCCAGGCCCGGAAGAAGGGGTCCCGTACCATGTCTGTCGAGTAGCGAGAAAGATTGGTAACCTCGTCGCGTATTGGGAGACCGTCAAGCTGCCCTGCCGCAGCTGAAGAAGCTCCGGAATGCGCACCGCACGGAGGG
This sequence comes from Viscum album, assembly GCA_963277665.1. Lineage (NCBI taxonomy): Eukaryota > Viridiplantae > Streptophyta > Magnoliopsida > Santalales > Viscaceae > Viscum > Viscum album. Next base: position 1,316,235,859 of record OY728152.1, on the reverse strand, counting down.
TGGCTGGGACGAACTCTGAGCGGAAAATGCTCTCGAAGTCCGTCCAGATGAGGGAAGCCTCATCGCGTACCTGGAGAATCAAGCTCAACCATCTCCATACTACTGCGTGTTGTAGGCTCGCCGCGAGGATCACCATGTGGTCTGCTGGTGACCTCACTAGCCTGAAAAACATAGACGACCGCCTCCAGCTAGTCCTCGCCGGCCTGTGGGTCCGTCTCCCCATGGAACCTGGGTGTTCGCTGATGCTGGAACTCGTGTAAAGCTCCAAGGTGTCGTGCATCGTCAGCGATCAGCGCTGGAAGCATCGGGGGCTCGGCGGGTAAAGGTACCACCGGTGTCTCTGGTGTCAACGAGCCCTCTACCGAGGCCTCGTCGCTCGGCGGGCTGTCATCGCGCTCTACTCTCGGAACCCTGGCTGGCTGACGTCGTGGGGCCATACTGAAAAGGAAACAAGTGTGCCACGGTCAGAACAGTATACCTGGCGAGCTGACACAAGTAACCACAAAGAAAACATGAAACACACATGAAATCAATGTTTTCGTGCATTAAGTCGGAAATCAGAAGCCAGGGTCCTAGTGTACGGATACGTCAGCCGCCGCACCAACACTGTACTCCCTGGACTAATAACCATACTCAATATGCTAAGAACTATTTCTTCACATAGATGAAAGATAAGAGTCTGCGGTAGAACCGACCACCTCTGATACCAATTTGTCACGACCCGTCCTCGGGACCCGTGCCGTGACTACCCCAAGCCCGCCTTCCATAGGCAAGGGGCTGGCGACTAGCACCAAGGCGTAAATCCCAACAAAAAAAGGGAAGGCATTGCCTTTGAAAAGTAAACAATCACCATAGAGTAATCAAGCGGAAAAGTAAACACTATGTAAAAACGGTACAAGCAGTGCTGAAAGTACAAGAGGCAGGAAATACAAGCCCAACTGTAAAGTAGAACTGAAAGGAAAAACAACAACTGAAAGGAAAATACGCAGCGTCAAACCATCCTCTGGAGGTCCCACCTGAAGGGTGGGTACATATAGCCTCCACTGCTCCTTGGGTCCACCTGACCGCTCCGAGTATGTCCCGCCCAGGGGCCCACCTCCAGGTATCGTCCTGCTCCACACACCTCCACCACGATCAGCGCTGTCTGTCGTCTGCATCCAACACAACGTAGTGCGGGCTTAGCCCATGCAGGGGTGAGTATGAGCTACTCAGTAGGGACCCCGAGATCCCCGATGGTCTCCCGAAATCCACAAAGGATAATCCACAAAGGAAAGATACAATCACAAAGTAACATCTGACACGGCTTAGGTATATGCCCATACATATCCCTAAATCATCAATTCTCGTTCGGCAACAACGTCTGAGCCCAAGCACAACCCAGTCCACATAGGAACGAAAACGTAACCCACACAGAATAGCACAAAAAAATCCACAAAGGAGAGTAAACAGTAAGTCCACACAGGATAGCTCAACACAATCCACAAAGGAGAGTAAAAAGTAAATCCACACAGGATACCACAACACAATCCACAAAGGAGAGTAAACAGTAAATCCACATAGGATAGCTCAACACAATACACAAAGGAGTGTAAATAGAAAATCCACACATGATAGCTCAACACAATCCACAAAGGAGAGTAACACAAGATTCAACTCACACATGTATACTTCTTCGGATGACGATGAAGATGATCATTGATCCATCTAAGTCGTCGGACCCACAAAGGATCGATAGGTAACTAACCCCCGCAATGACCCACAAAGGATCAGGCCCACACAGGACCTGTAGGCGCTGGATCACACAGAACCGCTGAGCGCTGACCCACACAGGATCGGACCCACACAGGATCGGGCCCACACAGGACCTGTAGCACAGATCCACGTAGGATCGCTGAGTGCTGTAGTTGTCGCAGTCCACTGAGGATCTCTTCACAGTCGTCGTCGCAGTCCACTGAGGATCTCTGAATGGTAGTCGCCGCAGTCCACTGAGGATCTCTGCACAGTCGTCACTGTCGAAGTAGCAGTTGCAGCCAGCACTAGGGTTCCCGCACAGAGCGAGCTCGTTCAGGAGGGTCCGCTACACGAGCCGAGAGGCCGATACATCAACTGTCACAAATTCTGAATTTGATGTATCCAAAAGTTCTGTATCATCAACAGGAACTCAACGTCGCAGATGGCGCGTCAATCGGACGCCCGGTCTGAGAGTTATTGGCTTTTACGTCCCAGGGGCCCCGTTGGGTTTTAAGGAAAAACCAACCCGACCGTACTCCACCTGCGTCCAAACCTCGGGAGGAGTATGTCAAAAGATCCGCCTCACATAGAGGAAAACAACAAGGCTCACGGGACATCAATCGGACGTCCGTAGCTCACGATATGAGCGTTTCGGCTTCGAGGGCACCGTTGGTTTCGTGTACGAACCAACCTGGCCGAACTCAAATTATTCCAAAACCTTGAGTGCGATATACCGAAACGACCGCCTCGATCCAAGGATCGCGTATCCACTAACGGCGCGTCGTTCGGAGGCTCCTAGCTCATGTTACAGGATTTTGAACAAAAACCGTCCGAAGACGGGGGGTCCAGGACCGGGCCGACCCCAACCCCCCCCCCCCCCCCCCCCCCCCGGGGGATGGCCGAACAGGGTCGACCTGTCCCGGTCGGACCCGGTCCGGTCCGGCAAGGGCGCAGCCCGACCGCTCGGACTGGCCTGGCCAGGTTCGGCCAAGCGGCCGAATGGCCGGGGTGCCGCGGGGCGCAACCCCTGCGGCCTGGTGTTGCCGCGACCCCCCGCGTGGGGCCGCGCTGAGTCAAGGACGCGGCTTTTCCGCGCCCGAGTGCACCGGACCCATGCAGCCGCGGGTCCGCGGGTGCCGCGGCCGCGGCTTCAGCCGCTGCGGTCTTGTCCGGCGGTGCGCAGGGGCGCCGCCGCTTCCGGCTGCAGGTGCCGCCGCGCCGGCGACCCGTGCCGCCGGTGTGCTCCGCGGGCCACCAGAATCATTCCGATGGTCCGATATTGTTCCAGTATGCCCCGCTGCTCCTCCCGGGACTCGAACTTCACTGCGGAATCATCAAACATCTGTTGCGACACGCTCCGTCGTCGCCCATCAAATCCGCACAAAAACGACGAAGAATGGCGGAGGGTTGTCAGGCCATGTTCGTTTGGCCCGCACCCTCCGCGTTAGAGATAAACAACGGGAGGAAACAAAATTCAACATATGAATTCAACAATTTTAATAAATTAAAATTGTTCTTAATTGCCCGGTTCATTACTTTTATTAAAAAAAGAACGATCACGAGAAAAGGGAAAAGTTCACAACATCCCCTACCGCCTTGGTCATCGTCGTACGCACGTCCTTCGCGGAATTGCTCGTCGCGGAAGGTAGAGATCGGCGCATCGTTGCGGAAGGGCGTCGCGTCGTCGCGGAACACGGCGTTGAGTCGGAGAACTCAAAGGACCATGAAACAACAGATTTAATTTAATTAAATCATTAAATTCATGTTTTGGTAAAATCCAAAAAGGAGATTAAAAAGAAAGTCCGAGACTCTTACCTCAAGCAGCCGATCAACGATCCGTCACGGAGGAAGAGACGTCGCAGAAGAACGTTGCATGAAGGGAATGTCGGCGTCGCGGAACACGGCGGCGAGTCACGTCGATTTCCGGGTTCGGCGTTCTTCGTCAGAGGCCGACGTTCTTCGCGTTCTTCGCGTTCTTCGCGTTCTTGGCGAAGAAGGATAAAGGCACGAGGACTTTGTCAAACCTCTCAACCAGTAACCCTCCAAAAAGATTGGTTGGTCTTATTTTATTATTATTCTAACACATGAAAAAGGGTAAGTAACGACCCATCAATTTGTTGAATTAAATAAATGAAAGAAACAGCTCATTTAATTTACAAAATAAACCACCCAATTAAATGGTCTGTTATGAATTTATGAAAACGCGTCAGCTGACTTTCATAATGACGTGTTTTCGCGGGTGCGTTACTTAGCGGAATGAAACGGCGGGGCTCGTGCAGGCCCCACCTCACAAATATCCTACAAAGAGGGTAGGATATTTCTAGATAGTACCCTATATGGATCAACTCAGTTTAAGCAGCTTTCAAGTGGCTTCAAGTGGCTTCCAAGTGGATTAAGTGAAATAAAATAAAGTTGTCGAAAAATTATTTTATTTCTTAACTTTAAGCCTGAAAATTAAAAACCACACCCGGGAAAACGCAACTCCGGAAGAGGCGTTTCTAACCGAATACCGGCCCTGCGATTTCATCGGATCCCTCAGAATTCGATTCCGGGCACCAGTTCAAAATTTAGAAAAACTCGCTCATCCGATCACTGAACGTACCCGAGCCAAACTTCGGAAAATGATTCCGGTGACATTGGGTCTCGAAATTAGGTGCCGTCAGAAACTGCGCTCTTGTAAAATTCCATAGAAAATTAAGAAAAACATTTCCTTGAAATTTACGGGTCTTTAAAACCCAGATCATGATAGCTGAGTTTTTGATCCATAAAAGGATGTATATTTGAAGTAGATGACATCGAGTAAGTATCTAAAAATAATGGTTCACCAAAACCAAGGATGGTTGGAGTGGTTTTACTCAAATACAAGTCCTTTATTACAATAAAATGGTATATGAATTTCATCACCAAGTGCAAATTATGTTCAATCATGATTTTTTAGATTTCTAAAAACATGTGTAATAAGTCAGATGCTTGGTTTTTCTTCAATAATGTGGTATAAGGTTTTAAATGTTCCACATGATGTAGTTTCTATGACAATCAACTTATAATAGCATGATCTTGTGACTTATTCATTTATGGGGAATCCCATGTTGTGCTAATATGTGATGGCTAAATAAGAAAACACGATTCCTATGAACATGATGGAGAGTGAAGAATGTTTTTAATTTTTGTGAAGCATATGATTATCCAATGATATTTGTATTTTCATTGATGAGATAGGAATATCTGTAACTTCTTTTGTTGATGGATTAGGGACATAAGATTAATTAAAATATATATCTAATGGAAACTATGTGTAAGATGACCAAATCATCCACTAGATATAATTATTTGATCAATCATAATATGTTTTCAATTATATTGAATGAATAGGACCCATTTCATGATGAGGATGAGTCTTTTATTTATTATTTGGGATTCTACATAACTACATCCACAAGCTCAAGAATGATGAAAAAATTGAACCCTTGGAAGATTCAATAGGTTTGAGAAACTATGAAATTGTTTCATGTCTATAATTGGTAGATCCTTGATAAAAAATATGAAAATTTTCATTTTTTTTAATATTTGTGAATTAAATATTAATTTTACATAAAATATGATGCTATGTTCAATGGCATACATGACACACAATAAAGGGTTTCTCAAAAAAGTCACTTCACAGACAAGGCTGAGACATATTGAATAATAATAGAACATTATTATTTTAAATGGTTGTTAACGACTCGGCATTGTATTGGCGAGAATCAACAAAACTAACTAAACTAGGAATATACATGTTTTTTGACTATATTTATATTTATCGAATAAATTTTAGTTCCGTAAAATAATAATGGATCCAATTTTATGTATGAAATACTATTATAAATATTAAATTATCAATTTACACCCTTTTGATGGTGAATCCTCTTTAATCTCGTTCTCTATCTTATATTGATTCCAATTGATGAAAAATAAACATCTTCTTTCGAAGAGGGACATAAATATTTAGATTGGTATTTATATTTATTTTTATGATAATGTTAATTTTTTTATGAATAGAGAGAAATACTGCATTTTAATTTAAATATTCCATTTGTTCTGATTTATTTATAGAGGTATATTTATCTTTCATTAATTTTAATTTAATATTGGATTATATTAATACCATTTAATCAAATATTGGTATTTTAATGTAATATTACATTGAAATTGAATATAAAATATTGTCAATATTTTGTTAGTTATCATTTCATATAAACATGATTTTTGGTTTTGACAATAAGATTTAATTTTAAATTAATTTCTACAAATTATGTTTTTTCATTTTGTAAAAATGGATTGTATATTTGGATTTAAGAGGTACAAATTGTATAAATAGGTAACTTTAATATATAGGCATTATGAATAGTAATTTCAGTAAATATTTTATTTACCATGGTTAAAGGTTATATTTGGTAAAAAAGGTTAAAAAATAATATAAAATTTTCATAAAAATTGCATATTCCTATTGGTTGACACTTGTCTGACCGTGGAATCCCTGGGTCTATTTTGGGACCCCATTAATAATCTTTTATGTTAAATTGATATATTATAAAAATTCAATTAATGTAATGGAAAATAAACCATAAACATGTATTTTTTTAGTAAACAATTATTATATGGAGTTATATAAGTGATATATTATACAATAAGTAGTAATTAGAAAGATAAAAATATTTATTACATCATTTTATTTTATATATAATTTTTAAACATCATATAAATTAAATTAGTTATGACAGAATTATGATGTATTGATTAGCTCATTAATAGATGTTTTAGATAAATATGATTATAAATATTAAAATAATTTATTTTGAAAGTTTATATGCCAAACCTGAATTTTATGGAATATAATATATTTTTATATTTGAATTAATATTTGTTTTTAGAAATAATAATGTTTTTATTGATTTTTTAAATGTCAGGATACGAATAGAATATAAGTTTACATAAATAAGATTTTAAAATGAATACTATTTTATGAAATGATAAAATGATTCAGAAAATATAACATTTTTCCATCCTACAAATAGGATTTTGATAATGTAATTAATGGTCGACTCATGGATTTTATAGAAAATATATTAACCATATAGTATGAATATAAAAGAGGACATGGTAGAAGTAAATTTACATAACCAAGGGATTAAGATAAATTATAAGGTTAATATTATGCCCTATACATGATAAAAACCGATTTGGAGATAGGATCTCAAAGAATACAAACCTTATCTACGAATTAACTGTTTTTGGGACATTTTGAAATTGAAATTCATTTTATAATAAAATAATATTTTAAAACATTACTAAATAGCCCCTCCCACCCCTTATAATAAAACAACCCTTATAACCCTAACTCACACCCCTCGTGACCCCTTGGATCATCCAACCTCTTTAAAAATAAGCTCCCAACATCCCCCCATTCCTTTTTGAAGTCCTCCACTTGGAAAAGGCAATTAATGTGATCCCATTAGATCAACTCAAAATAACATACCCGATTTAAAGGTAACCCAAACTCACACCTCTCCAGCACCCTTGGACATGATGTGGTGGACAATGATGTGAATCATGTAACCAAAATTCAAGGCATAAAGGGGTTGGCGTGAAGATGGAGGATGACCATTGATCGTGTTCGTAACATAGCTTTCATATCACATTATCCTGAAATAGTGAGAAACAAATGAGCGTCGACCACATATCATATTTGCAACGAGGGAATTATATCAATTTTTTTTCTAGAAAACATGGGGAAGTTGGCCCATGATGATTGCATATCCCTTAGGCCTAGAATCCAAGAAATTTTGGTGTCCTTTTAGGTCTGGAAGATTACGGGAGCCCACAATGAAGGGGAACATGATACCTGAAAAAATATGGGCGAACGCATGTCCACATAAAATTAGACACTCCAAAAGATGAACCAGAGTATTCATAGTCACTTTGTTGAATCACCAGAGAGGGTCAAATATGGTACTCAACATGAGAGTAACCAATTTGGAAAGAGAGTATATAAGACGGGGATGGAGAACTCTCAGGAGGGAGAGGCAGGACAAGGGGCCAAAGTGAATGGGTGTTTTCTTTGAGATGGGGCTGGACCCAAAGTTTAGACGTTCAGGTGGTCCTATGTATCACATGAGGATGGGAATAAAGCCACACATTGTTCTTGAAGGGAGTAATGTTCAGTCTACCGTCATAAAATAAGAATGAAATTGGGTAAGATACACCACATAAAGGAGGTGTACTGTGCGGTGAGTAACCCAACATGAATGAGGTCATAATCCAATATCACACATTACAACCCTGAATGAGAACATGGGCCAGGGGACCAAAAAGTCCAAGGGGCATATTGTTGGGCCTCATATGGGAATGCCGATCAATTTACAGTTTAACGTCTAGTAGTGACGATGAGTATGGATATGGTATCTCATCCGGAGATGTGTACGACATAATGAGTAACCCGATGTGTATGTGGACATAATATCATACCACACTGTAAAACTCGGAATGATAACATGGTTCGGGGGCCCAAAAAGGAAAGGGGCCTGAGGTTGGGTCTCATATGGGAAGGAAAAGTCTATTCATAGTTTAACGTCTTGCAGTGAGGATGAGTATGAAAAAGTTATCTCATTTGTGGATGTGTTGGCCACGGTGAGTAACCCGACATGAATGAGGACATAATCCAATACCACACCATACATTCCCATAAGAGAAAACATGTTTCATGTGCCAAAAACTAGAAACATGAAGCATGACAGAGCCTATGATCACGATACATATGATTACTAATGAAAAGAATGCCTCAAGAGGATATGTGTCTCATGACGAAATATCCTGACATGAATGAAGGAATATGTCTGTTTCATGCCACACAACCCTAAATGAGATCATAGGCCAGGGGAAAGAAATGGAAAAGGGGCCTTGAAAGGCCAAAGGGCCTGAGGCTTGGCCTCGGAGGGAAATGCATGACCAGTTTGCAGTTTAACGTTCTATAGTGAGGACGAATAAAGGGGTAAGATACCCAAATATAGGAGGTCTACGACACGATGGGTAACCTGATGTTAATGAGGAAATAATCCCAAACCACACCGTACAATCCAGAGTGAGAACTTGGGTCGGGTCCTGAGAAGGCCAAGGGGTCGTAAATGGATAAGGGGCCTGAGGCTAAGCGTCCTGATGAATGGTAGCCATGTGACCTCTTATGTGGTTACCTCCACATCAAAACTCCTATGTCCATGGGGGTAGTGCTCGGTGTGGGTAACAAGGATCCGATTTTTTATTTCCCCGCAATATTGTGGTCTAGTAGTTTGCATCGTTTGAGGAGAGTTATTTTCTTGGATATAAAATTTGGAAGAATGAACCACTAAACTCAATGTATGGGACATCATTTTGTGGCCCTGATGAAAAAGGATATCTTTTGACCGTTGTTGGAAACACAAATACCTTATTGTGACCTGGAAGGAGAAAAAAATGAGTATCGACCGCAGACCATATTCGCAATGTGATACTTATATCAATTTGTTGCTCAACATACTCGTGGGTGTTGGCCCGAAGTGGTAGGAGAGCCCATGGGCCTAGAAATCATGCTATTTGGGGGCCCATATGGATGAGAAAGGATGATGAAGTCTCAATCAAAGGAGTGGGTGAATCATAGTTGCACCAATATGTGAAAGAGGAAAACTTCTCCGAAGAGTGGGACGTATGGTTTGGTCGAGATGAGTTTGATGTGAATAGGGGTAAAAGGTAGCACCAAACAATTTTTCTAGACCCAAGAGATGATTTTGGCATTTGGGATGGGCCAACTGATGAAATGTATTGGAATTCCAACATATCCTATAAGGATGGAGATCATGTTGTACGTAGTTCATGAAGGTCATACAGTTTATCATCATGCGGTGAGGATGTGAGAGGATAGAATAATGTGTAGCGGGAATATGATGTGACCGTAATAATCATGGCATGAGTGGGGCTAAATAAGCATATGTAATATTGTCCACAGAACCTCTGAGATAACTATATCCAAGGGGGATAGTCTATGACAAGAGTTTGGGGCTAGGCTCAAGATGAGACGCTTGAGCATTCCTACGTATCATGTGTGGATGGAAGTCAAGCCACACGTAAAACTGAAGGCACAATTTAATGTTTTTCGGGATGAAATACAGTTTAACTTCATGCGGTACGAACATGCTCTTTAGGGTCATGTGGGACAGTACAGTTTATGGTCATGCAGGACCAAACAGTTTAGGGTTATGTCGGACCAGCATGCAGTTTAGGGTCATGCAGGACCAACATGTTGTTTAGGGTCCTGCAAGACCATACAATTTATGTTCGAGCATGCCCGAATAGATTAGATTCATGCCGAACCAAATGGCCCAGTCAATGCATTGCTTGATAAACTTGGTATTGGTGGGAGGAGATATATTATCACCATCCATGGTTACTAGGGAGTACACACAATTGGGGTATACCATGTGACTTTTGAAAGGTCCTTCCCATTTGGTCTCTAACATGGGTGGTGTCCTACTAGGGATCATTGGTGTCTGGAGGGCCTATACCTAGTCGCCTTGCAGTAACGAGTAGAGGAGATCCTTCTTGTTGAAGGCTTTGTCTATCTTATTTTGAAACCTTTATAGATTGTACAGGTCATGATGCCAATTCACATAATGTGCTTCCAATTCATCCAGATGAATTTCAGCCACTATATCTGGCGACTGCTAGTCATTGACCATTGTGCATAATGAAGGAAATATAATATCGATGGGCATGACTGCCTCAACTCCTTAAACCAGGGAATATGTGGTCACTAGGGTTGAATTACAAGTTGTCGTCTAATAAGCCCAGAGAGAATTGGGGAGCTGTTCGGGCCAACTCTTATTGTTCTGGCCAACTAATTTCTATAGAATGTTAGAGAGGGTTTTGTTGAATGCATTGATCTGTCTATTTTCATGCATGTGATAGTGGGAGGAATGGTTTTAACAGATGTTGTACATGGAGTATAATTTATTCAGCTTAGGTGCTCGGAAGTCGGTGTCGTTATTGGTGATAATGCACGAGGGAATCTAAACATGGAGATGATATTGGTGCTCATGAAGTCGAATATAGAATGGGTCTTTACCTCCTTGAGAAGAACTGATTTTGACCACTTGGAAATAATATATGTGGCGGCCAGGATGATCCTTTAGTGGAAAGATGTCGCCAGTGGATATAGTCCCACGACAACAAGTCTCCAAACAAAAAATATACAAGAATACATGGTGGAGTGGAGAGGTTCTGGAGAACGATGCATGGTCTTAGAATGAATTTGGCATGTGTGACATCTCTTGGAAAACTCGATGCAATCATGGATCATGGAGGGCCTGACGTAACACAGTCTCTGGATCTAATGGCATAACATTGGACTAGTATGGTGATCCCCATATGAACCAGCATGAAACTCCCTCGTGACCTTAGAATTCTAGACTCCTTGGATGAAACATATTAGAGCACCATCAAACACGCGCTTGTAGATGATCTACTCAAGGCAGGGACCACTCTTGTAGGTAAACTGCTGTGTGAAGCGTCAGATTCGCTTACGATTAGCCTGATCAGCCATGAGGTAACCATTTTGGAGATACTTGAAAAAAGTATCTCTCCAGTCAGTGGTCACCTTAAAGACTACATCTGAGGCACATGGGGGTCCCGACGTGGATGCTCTGGTGGTAAGAAGGCCTCCCCGCATGTCATCTCCATCGTCATGGGTGACAGGAGCAATGAATCTCTGATGTGACCCATGTATAATATCCTACTCGAGTTCTACAATTGATGCATCCTGGCCATCTAGGGAATTAGCTTTGTCATACCTAGATTGAGGGACATGAGTAACGTCCGACCAAGATGAGAACTGGGCCATTAGCTGGAGGGTGTGCTCCAACAATGGTACATGCTCAGGTTTTCTAATAACATAGTCACCGTTGACTTGCTTCATGTGTATTCTGGAATCTACTTTCACATTAAAATGTGGAATATCAATCTTAAGGGCCTGCTTGGGTCCAGTGATAAAAGCCTGATATTCTACCTCATTGTTGGTGTAGCCTTCTGACAACAGTAATGAGTATGGTAGAATGGATTTTGTCGGGGTATTAGAGACAATACCTAGGCCTTCCCTGTTAATTCTGGGATCATTGTGACTCCTGCTAGTGGGGATTTTGAGGAACCATTGAAGGGAATTTTCCAACACGGGATAGAATGATCTACTGAGAGGATTGCCTCATCAGGAAAATCTAGGTCCATGGATTGGTCTGCGGGGGTTGGATGGGAATCAAGAAAACATTCCAATGGTTGTCCCTTGATATCCTTCTGAGGTACGAACAAGATATCATGCTGCTGGAGGATCACCGCCGACCGTGCTAGTCAGTCGGTCAACTTAGGGAAGTTCAGAATATACTTCAGCGGGTCTACCCGAGACACCATCTGTACAGCATGGTGCTGCAAGTAGTGTCGCAATATCTGTACTGTGAATACCAGCATGAGGAAGCTCTTTTCGATGGGGGGGTATCTGGTCTCCGTATCAATGAGCATACAAATAAAGTAGTAAAGTCTATTCTTTGTCCCCTCAATGTTATTCTGGGCTAGAAGAGTGCCCAGGGATCGTTCTAGGGCAGTCACGTACAACATTATCAGTTTTCGAGAGATGAGTGGTATCATGACTGGAGGGTGGAGCAGATACTGCTTGATTTCCTCGAACACGGTATGACACTCTTCATACCATTCATAGGAGGATCCATTTGTCATGAGACGAGAGAAGGGATTACACTTTCCATCCATATTTGCAATGAATCATAATATGTAGGCTATGTGGCCTTGAAAACCTCAATGATCCCGAATATTTCTTAGGGTAGGCATTTGGATGATGGCCTTGATCTTCTCTAGGACGATCTTGATACCCTTTTACTTGAAATAAAATCCTAGAAACATCACAGAGGGGACCGCGAAGGCATATTTTTGTGGGTTCATCTTTAGGTGGCGATAATGGTGGAAGTCGAACACATTCTCAAGTTATTTGAGATGGTCCTGGAACTGGCTTGATTTGACAACCAGATCATCCACATAAAAATTATAATTCACATAGTTCATAAATTATAAATTTATATATAGTAAATTATGATTTTTTTGTAATTATAAACATTTTTAATACAAATATATTTTCATCATCATAATCAAGCACTACAATGCACATATCAATATCTTTCTAAATATTTGATTTCATATCCACCATATATCAATAAAAATATTTCTTCATTTAATATTGATAACTAAATGAATACTAGGTTAATATTTTTTATTAGGTCTATAAAATAACATTTTTATTCAAAAAAAAAATTCATCATCTTTATAAAAAACTATACTATTGAGAATTTAAATGTAATGCTACTCTACATAAACACCATTAGAAAACATTGAATTATCATACATAAAATTAATTTTATTATCATATTTTTTTAACAAATTTTTTTTTAAAATTTATATAATATAAAAACATTCATATATGTATATTAGTTATATTTATGAGGATAATTTTTTTCAAAGTCATGCTTTTTTAATCGTTGCCTTCTTTACATTTTTATGGGTATTATTGGATAACTTTTTATAGCCATTAACATCATATTATTTGTCCCCGAGATAATTTTACAATAGATACTAATATTATTTTAATAATATTTTTCATCTAAACCCATAAATTTCATTTTTGAACTTTAGATGTTTCAATTTTTTATTCTTCCACCAACGTTAAAAGTGCCTTTAAATTATTCAAAGATATTTATTTTTTATGAGAAAATATATTTTTTTCATTGGCTCCATAATGTATTATCCTAATATTTGGGGACATAGTTGATGTCTTCAAATTATTATATTTAAAATAATCATATTCTTCACCATCCATTTGAATTACTCTTTTTTAGACACTTATTTTTTAGTTTTAATAGTAAAAAATGGATGACAATCATGTCAAATATAGTTGATAAATTTTAAACATGTTATTCAATATTACAAATCAACTAATTTTGAAAAACAATATCATTATATCATTTTAGATCAAATCATATCTTCTTGTTAAAGTAAAATTATTCTGCAATTTTTGATGAATATATATGACATTTCATTAAATATATACTTCAATAAAAATTTATATTAATTTTAATTATTTAAAATAATACACTTAATTCCATGAACCTATATATAAATTTCTAATACATTAATTTAGTAATAGAATTTATAGTGGGATATTTTCTCACTAAAAAATAATAATGATCAAATGGATATTTATGTTTAACTAAGGTAATCATTAATCCAATACATCAATGATGGGATCCATTTAATAAATTTATTTCATTGAATATTAATTCTAATTTTATTACTCCTATCGACAACCAATTTATGTATTATATTTCATACTAGTGATGCCTATTGTTGAATTCTATTATTCTAGAACAATTATTCCACATGACTTACATTAACTAACTATTCATTTATGATAATATCACAAATATATAACTAATGAATCATCTTAGATTATATCTAGTATTGAGATATACAATTAAATTATTAACTTTTGTGTATAATTACAATTGTAAATTACCTTCTAAATAAATCTAAAATAATTTTATATATCTATTTTAGGGGACGTGTGTTTTATTGGGCCTCATATATCGACTTATAATTAATCATGTAAAGTAGTTGGTAAAATTTTTGAATTATTATAGGTCATCCAAACAATATCCCCCAATCAAATATTCATAACTTTGAGTGCCAAGTGAATTACTAGGAAAATATTAATATACATCATTCCCATAAAAATTTATTCAATTTAGGATTCATCAATTTAATATTTCTCTTGTGAAATAAATTATTTCTTCCTCCCAGGAAAAAATAAACATATTTTTTAGAAAAATCAATTCATTATTCAACTAGTATTTTTTCCTTGTAAAATGATGGACCATATATATATATATTTTTTTTAGCGATACATTTATAATTTTGTTATATGTTTATGCCTCACAATAAAATAAATGACAAATGATTTTTACTAAGTATATCATCTATGAAAAATTCTACTGTTATGTCATATTTTTGAATGAAATTTTCCTTTTTGGTTGAAAAAATGTATTATCCCAAATCATTTACAAATATGAAAACTCAATTAATATCATTTTTATTCCCAAATATGAGGTAGTCATTTTTATTCATTTTTATTATAAAACAACAATGATAAATTAAAAATTATTACACATATATATCTCTAAATTAAATATAGATATATTTTATATTATACATTAATATTTTTGGACACATAAATGATCAAATTATTTTATTCATTATGGTCTAGTCTTCTCATTCTTCCATTAAATGCATTCCTATTCATCTTCTTTGACAAAAAATAATAAATTTAATTTTTACCTTTTTTAATGAAGTAACAAAAAACTATGTTCCACCTCATAGAATCTCCTTAATAAATTTTATTTTACCCATTAATAGAAATTAATAAATCTATTCCCAAATCCAATATATTAATAATAATATGTATAGAACTCATTAGAAAACGTAAAAAAATCATGTTTGTTTTTATTCATAAGGAATTATTTATCTTTATTCAATGGATCATAAATACATATTAAGACATAACATTCAACATAAATTACACCTTATTCATGTTTTATTCACAATATATTTGGAATCAATCGTACATATCATATAAAAACTATGTAGTAACAAATTTTTTTGATGTATTAATGCTAGATAGTAAACATCAACCAAGGGAATATTTTTTATTGGTTGAAGACACATAATATATTCATTATTAATTTTGAATTGATGTAACTGTGGTATAAAAATATATATAATCTTTAATTAGAATCCTAAAGAAGTTATTTATCAATAATTCATGTGAATATTTAAGATTTTAATATGTTGTCAAAATAATTTTTTGTCTGCATTATTTTTTATCATGTAATAATGTACTTCACATGATCATAAATACTTTTGAACCATTACATTATTTAATTATCACAACATAAATTATCTATTTGTAACGCATAACATTTATTTCCCAAAAAATATTTATTTTATGGACTAAGAGTTTAAAAATCATAAATTTTCATTTTCATACATAATTTTTGAAATCACATACATCATTTTCATTATGTAATGTACACAATAACATTCTTATACATTGGTTCTTGTCATATATCCAATTTAATAACAATTTATTGAAATTATTTTTCTATATCAATGTTAATTTTATTTAATTTATATACGTAAATAACATCCTCTCGAATATCGTTTAAATGTTTCATGTTTTAAACCCACAATAATATATTTTAAACAATTACTTAATAATAATAACCATATTCACCCTAAAAATAACCATAATATATTTATATCATTTTTATTGAATTGTATTATATTCAATAATAATTTATATGCACCATTCATATAGTTTATTTATTTTTATAAATACTAGAATGAAAAAATGCATCATTATATGTAGGATATTTCATAAATCATTTAAATACATTATCAATAAGTTTACACATTACAATAAATCACTTAAAAGATTTAAATTGGACATTCATTTTGAAAATTTTACATTTAATTTTTTAAAAATAGAATACATTATTCAGTTATTATTAATCATTATATAATATCAATTTATATTAATTTCGAGAGTGAAAATTTAAATTAATATAAAAAATAAATTTTTCCAGATTCACATTTTTTATTCCACATTTCAAATGTTATATGGTTACTATATAATATATCCATTGAAATTACAATTGAATATTTTTCTTCAAGGTACTGAATTTTTCTATCAAATTTTTGTATTAATATATTTTAACAATAACAACATCATCACTTTTATCTACCTGACAATGCATGTTTTCTAATGATATATTTAATTTTTTAAATATTAAATTAATATTTACTTGGAATCATACAAAATTTTTAATTTTTATTAATAATGACATGAATAATTAATTCTATTAATTTTTATAAATACTAAAAAATCTATAGGATTAATAATATAAAAGGGGAAATCAATCATGAATTAAGCATTTATAAATACATTTTTACTTTTACCCAACTAATCCATCAATAAAATTTTCAAATGCAACCAATGATTTATCACACTAATATATTTTATTGTCATTACATATACTTTCTATAAATAAATTAATAATTTCAATGTTACCATCCATATATAATAATCTTAAAAATTTCTTCATTGAACACTTCCATTGTTGGTAATTAATTCTTTTGTAAATAGTAATGTATTTTATTAAAGTTATCAATAAATTTTCATGAATTGAAATCTACACCCAAATAAATTTCATAGTAATAGATTATGAGTACATCTATTTGTTATTTCGATGATTTGAATATGGTTTAGGGTTTTATAAAAATTAATATT
Source organism: Viscum album (assembly GCA_963277665.1). Taxonomy (NCBI): domain Eukaryota; kingdom Viridiplantae; phylum Streptophyta; class Magnoliopsida; order Santalales; family Viscaceae; genus Viscum; species Viscum album. Next base: position 1,316,218,665 of record OY728152.1, on the reverse strand, counting down.
TCCTCTATGATTATTAAAATATTATATCATAATTAGGATAACATTATTATATCCCATGTAATATTAATTTATTTATAAAAAAATTATGAAATTATTAATTTCTACATGGTTCTACTAAATTTGGATCCATTAGATATCGTGAATACCATGAATTTATGATTAAATTTATAAAATATTAAAATAATATTTTTTATTATTTCACAATATATAATTAGAAATTAATATATTTAATTACAATATAGACAATAAATGCAAATTTTATTTCTATTCTTCATGACAATGTGAAACTCAATTATCCTCTACACCATAAATGTCTCCCTATTCTTTATTTAATTTTATTGTTATACCCAAAAAATAGTTATTAATTTATTTTAACTAATGTGGCATGGAATTCTTATGTTATTGATAACATACATAAATGTATTCCACCTAAAATATTATTCTTTATTTAGCCATCCAATGTATATTCCTAAATATACAATCAATTTTGCATATATTATTATTTTTTTTGTGTGAATATCTTCAATTGTGTATAAAAATATTCTTTGATATATCATTCAAAATAATTTTCCATTCTTCCATTATATAAAAAACAACACCTTATACATATAAATTCATTAATATATTCGAATATGATAATCCGATTTATTAACTATCCCACCATCAAGCATTAATTATTTCATATATGAACATTTTATTTATTTTCCATTTTCCATTCAAAATAATTTAAAATACATATTAAAATTATTATAAAATAACTTCCAAAAGTATTTTGATGCATAAAATCACCACAATTGTGTGGATACTATAGAATTCAAAAATAATGACCATTAATAACCTCTACTCATTGACAATAAAACATATGTGGTGAATATATACAAAAATACCAACATTATTAAATTCAACACAGTTGTTGAGGAAAATTTATAATTATTTTATATAATTATGTAAATCATACCAAAAAATATATCATCAACCCTAATCACCTCTACTATTATAGATATATTACATGATTTCTACTATTAATTTTCCAATTAATGTATCTTACAATAAAACCAATATAATATCCATTATACATTTGTAATTAAAATTTAAATTTTTATTCATGATTTATATCACATAAAAAATAATAATTTCAATTATATAAATCGTATTCGACATCATAAATCCATGATATAATGTGTGTTGATATGATGATAGCCATTTGGCGGTAACATGAAACTTATGATGAATTAGCTAAAACACTAAATGAGTATTGAAATAAAAATATCATATTTATTTTTCTTATTTTATACCATGGGTACATTTATACAGGATTCATAATATTAGTGGTTGATTTATGAATATTTTCTAGATACAACATGAAAATTGTTTTCACATTTTCTTCTTAACCATTTCCAAGATATAAATTTTCACATCACAAAATAGATGAAGATTACCATTACAAATACATTGTTATTTTACACAATATCAGTAGTAAACATACCCAATCAGAAAGTTGTTGTATTAGTACGGGTGAAGTAATCATTACAAAGTTAAATTTGTTTATTAGTAATATTTTGAATATATAAAATCATCATCAATTAAGTGAATTATTTAGATTAATATTAATAACACATTTCTATCAAATAAAACAAAAAAATTTCCAATATGTTGAAATTAACGCCTAGATACCCTATCAAACTTCAACTATTTCATAATTTCAACATTATAAAATTTAAATAATTATCCATCTTGGCTGGTATCTATCACCCAGATTTAAAAAAACTGCCATGTTGAATGATTTCTCCCAACATGAAGAAAAAGACACCATTAAAATATACATAATAGTGTGAAATAGTTGTGTGGATACACACATTCCAAAACTATATTAATTTAGTAGAAATGATTCAACTAAAAAGTATTCAGATCATCAAAACATACAAGTCCACTAATTATATGAATCATAAAATAGGAAACTGTTTACTCAATGTTATATTGTGTGTAAAATACTACCATATCACCAATAGATATAACAATGCTTACATAAATCATATCATCCATATTTCGGTTCATTTCCATTTTTGACGAAAACATATATAAATCTTTTTACACATATCCAATGTTGATCAGAGATTATATTGAATAGGATTAGTATGATCAAACCCATTGTATCCAAAAAATCTTTTTACATATTATTAGAAATAATAAAATCCATGAAAATCCATGATAAAATTATGTCATTTTTTTTATCAAAATCATGGATAAATATCTAATTTTTATTTATAATAAATTTCAAAAAAAGACAATGGAAATTATTTTTCAATGTAATTAACCAATATTAAATCAAATAAATGAAGATATCACCTACAATAAAATATTCCATAAATGGACTAGATAAAATAATACATTCAAATGAATATGTAAAATAACAATATAGATTATTATAAGGCTGGATGGTAGAGAACTCATAAAACAATGAATGTGATGTGAAAATTATCTTACAATGAACACAGTCCTAAAAAGATGGGAAACACCCCATGAGTGAATCTCAGATAACTTCTAGTATAAATGGCATTGAACAATGATCCTAAGAAATATAGGAACACCCCATATGTGAACCCCATGATGACAAATGGAAAATAGACATAAGATAAAATGTCAACCTAAGTACCCAACAATACATTTTTATCTATTTTACAAACAATTTAAACAAATCCATTATTGGAAAACCATTTTGGAAATCCATTTCATAATGATATAGAAATATTCTATTCATTTACTATAAAATGTGAAACCCCGTATCGTAGGAAAACATGTATCAAATAAATCAATAATCATGTCATTTAATTTATAAAATAATTTATAATACTGTAACAATGAAGTTCATCAAACCTAGGAATTATCTGGAACAACCTACCAAAATTAATAAACAAACATTCCTACAATGAAATCTGACAAAAATGAATATCAAAAAAAATTATATGTTAAAAAATCAATATACACTTCTCTTAATTGATTTAAAAATAATAATGGTTATAGGAGAATATGAAAAAACCATTTTCTTATGAAAAACACATGTTAAACCAAAACCAACATATTGGTTTCCTTTGGATTATGATATTTCAAAATATCATTAATTGATCATGATGATCTATTACCACAATTCATATGATAAAAATTATACTGTTAAAAAATCCACTATGTTACCATTGAATTTTTTTTGGTGATTGTGTTTGTTGAAAATGAAGTCCTCTATGACGTATTTTTTCAAAAAGTAGACCATGGTACTCAATTTATGGAAAAAATAGGATTTTCCTGTAATGTTATTGAGTTCAAGGGATGTCATCAATAGTCCATGGTTTATATAAGATCCTAGACAATGGAATGGAAAATCTGGAGGTGATACAAAAAGATCAGAACATCTAAATATGTAAAAGGAATTAGGGGATCCCATATTTTGGTATGGGCACACAAGGTGAATAAGGAGACAAAATCATAGGCAGCTTGACTTGCGATTTGGGAGGATACATGAGACCCAGAACTCAGGTTTCCCAAAATGAATATAAATAGAGGGATACCTTTCAACATTCAAGGTGAATCTCAAAATATAGATTATATTCATTCTCTAGTCCTGAAGGTGGTTTGGGCGCACAAGTTTTGGAATCATCGCACAGGTATAATGATATTCAAATGTTCTATGCCAGTAGATAGTTGCACACTAATATTGTTTTGGTCATAAAAGAGTGTGGGTTCCCCAACTTCATAGTTGGCACTAGTAGTGTAATTAATGTGGTTAGGGTCCACATGCATTCTAGGATAATAGAAGTATTACAGATGATAGTTGAACACAAATTTTTATTTGGGTGTAAAATAGTGTGCCTTCCCCATTTGTAGAGTTGGATAAGGGAGTTCCGCACAAGTGGTTTGGTGACATATGTGTGCCAGGCATGGAGAACTGCATCAGTTAATGAATATCGAACATCAACAAAGCATATACATAATGAGGATGATTATTTTCTTTTTTATAAGGATGTGACATACAAGAAATTTAACATGGATTGGATATTTTGAAGAAGCTGTGAGCACACATTAGTATAGAGAGCAGTGAGATTTTTTTATTGTGAGTGGTTGTAAACCTGGAGGGATAGTGAGTATGATCCTAACATTGTAAATGGTAGGGCACATTTTGTGTATTTGGAACATCGACACATCATCGGTGTTTTCTCCTTGTACGTAGCCCAGTGAGGGTCAACCATGTAAAAATTGATGTTTCATGTTCATGATTTAATTTTTGTTAATACTTTTAGTAACAAAATTGAGAGAAGTTATTTTTTATTAACAACGAAACAAGATCAATAGATACAATTTTTTTATTCTTTCATAACCTCTTTCACCCCCCTCTCATGATATCTAACCTACTGGACCATACAATTAGTATTACAGTGCAATGTTAATCTCAGTTGTTCACTCTAAAAAAAGAGGCCACTAATCATCAGGGGATTATGATCTACGACGTGAAATTTTTTTAACTATTGATGAATCAAATGAAACACTACTTTCGAGATTTGGTAATGGATGTGTTAACAATAGTAATACATGTTATATCAACTGATATTAACCCCAGTGCATTATTGGAAGCCGATTGAAGAGAATTTGATACTCATGCCATGGGAATCAATGTTTTAATGGGATCCATATCAAATGATATCTATAAAAATGTTATGTCATGGAAAATATCATCTACCATGTGGGAAATGTTATTGAATATTTATTAAAGAGATATAATGGTCAGAGAGGAAATGTTGCAAGTTATGTGGAACAAATATGATGATCTGAGAATAAACCTGAATGAGTATTTTAATGCATTCCTTTACAAGGTAAATGTTGTAGTGGAAGAAATGTGAGGTATTGGTGAAGTCCTTGTAGTCAAAATGATTGTAAACCACAAAATTATTGAATATGAAATTATAAATTATTATAATGATGGTGTGGAAAGGGTAAATCTAAAGAGGTGGCATTCAAGTCCATGAATAAGATATAAATTAATGATTCTCAGGAAGAAGAAGAGATAAATGAGGTGATGTTATTCCTTTCCACAAAATTACCAACAGGAAAAGGAATATTAAAAGGGAATGTCTAATTGATTTCATTAGATGTGTAAAATTTGGTCATCTTGATGCAAGGTGTTGCATGATGCTTCATGAATATGAGGAGGATGAAATCCAAAATCCCAAGAAGAAGTCGTCAGAGATTGATGTTCAGAGTGAAAAAGAAAATAAATCCAACAACGTGGTACAGGATGAAAAATTCAACATGAAATAGCTAAAAGAAGTGAGACCTAAGATAGTCCATGAAATTGAAAACCTTATGTCTGCCAAACCAGAGAGCACAGAAATGGTTGATAGACATAAGATCAAGATTGAGGAACAAGAAAGGGAGATAAATGGATTGAATAGAATAGTGAATGATAATGTCATTCGTATTGAAGAACATAAAGAAGAAGTTTTTAATAAGTAATGAAATGTAAAGGATCAAGAATAAGTATTTCAACCACTGTGAAATAAAAATTGTAGACCATTAAAATGTCTTAAAAGATGAATGCTAATTCTAGTAGCTCACCAGGAAAGAAGAAGCAATCAAGATCAAATTTTAAGTCTAATTTTTGGATTTATCATAAACTGAAAGAAGTTATGATTTAAGCTAGAAAGCAAGAGCCCATTACGAAAATTATTGTTGATGTTTTTTAAAAAATAAAAAAATTTAAAGAACCCATAGAGAAACTAAAATTATAGAGTTAAATGTTGGAATGATCTTTTTTAAGGTGTTATTTATATAAAAATGTGGGACACTCACAATATGTGTGCTCCATATCCATAAGATAGCGAAGTGCATCAGAAAAATATTGGAACCCAAATAGAGGATGGTTATCTAGAATGTATTTTGAAGGGAAATACTTTTGGTGTGGAGTTTTTGGGATCATTGCAAGATACTTCATATAGACCATGTAAAACAATGTACAAATGGAAAATCAAAATGTTCGCAAGTAGAAGATCAATAAACCAAAAAGTGTGTTAAAAATTAAAAATAGATTTAAATATTAAAAATATGAATTTGTTCCATGATACTATGAAATAAATCATAAGTCTAAATCTATTCTATGTGTGAAGATAAAATATGGACCAATATGATGATATAAGAGAAGGTAGTGGTTGCTGAAATGGACCATAAGCATAAGACCGTTCTGGTGTTCGGATCCTTGAGAGTCGCCGCACGTCTTACATGATATGAAATAAGTATCTAGTTAAAAGATTATAATATAACAAAAAAGGATTTCCCAAGTATGGAATTGATTAAGGCCTAATGATAATTGGATTGAGAAAGGCCATGTTTGGGGGCAATGAAATAAGATGTACTGATATCATGGTTTTCGAACGTTTGAATCAAAATTATCATAGCGTCAGTCAACCGTGTGACTCATGGAAGTCTATATGGTTTACCAAGAAGCTGTGTCTTATAATGTGAATAATTGTTATAGTAATCCTAAAGGGAAAAATAACAAAGGGGAATCTCTACATTTTATGCGGAGAAGAAGATATGTGCTTTTTATCAAGAGAGGAAGAAATAACGTTTTGGCATAAATGGTTTGGTCATCTATTCCAGCCATCACTATAAGATTGGTAAAAACTGATGTATCTAGAAACCTCCCAAGTCTATCCCAAGATTTTACTAACATTTTCGATTCATTCCAACAAGGAAATCAAATCATACATACATACAAAGTGATGTAAAATTAGTCATCGATAGTGCTCAAATTGGGGCATGTTGAGGTTTGGGGATCTTTCCCACCAAGATTCATTGATGGAAATAAATATTGAGTTATTTTCATTGATGATCATAGATTAATGTAATGGGTATTCATAATTTATGATATGTGTGATGTGTTTAGTATCCTATAATAGTACTGGAGGGAATCTAAAAGGATTATTAGTAAGAAAACAATTATGTTTCATACTAAAAATAGTAAAAAATTCACAAAATGTAAGGTAGAGAAAATCTCTAGAAATAATGGATTAGGCATCAAGTATCTTCAGTGAAAAATACCTAACACAACAGATGGTCTAAAGGAGAATCATATCATAAACAACGGGTCTAAAACGTTTCTCATTGAAAAAGTCATACAATAATTTTTTTTGGATAGAAGAACTTATTATATAGGTCTACATTTTTAATAGTGCTCTGTTGTGTCTGATAGAAGTAAATACTCTATATGATATGTGATATGGGTAGAATCCAATAGTGAAGTACATTCAAATATTTAGAATTAAGTTGATCATTCCCAATAAGGAGAAACATTTCAAAATTGATGCATAGGGAGATGATGATATATTTCTTGGGAACTCAAGAAAAATAAAAGAATACACATGAATTATAAAAAGATGGATATAGTAGAGTAGAGAAATGATGTCACTATAGTGGATAATGAATATATCATTCAACAACATAGTGATCAATTTATCTATGAAAGTGATATTGAAGAAAGTTACACAGGGGGAGAAGAAGTAGCATATGTTGAATCAGAAGAATATACTAATGACAAAAAAGAAGATGTTATGTCTGTATCTAAAAAGAAACTATGGTGTTTAGCCAAAATTGATAGGCAGAATATCATTGTTGATCAGACAATGACATTTCAAACAAGAATAATGACATCACTACAACAGACATCTCTTCTATCTCAAATTGATCCTAAATTTTTTGTTGATGCTATTGACTATGACAATTGGGTTCATCCAATTGTAGATGATCTAGACCATATTGAAAAGAATAATACGTTTGATGCTCCCATATAGAGGGATTAGATGTCGATGAGACATTTTCACTAATTTATAAGATGGATAAAATCAAATTATTCCTAGCAACTATAGTGTAACAAAAGTTCAATGAGTTCAATATGGATGTGGAATATTTATTAACGAATTGGTTTATGGTGTAAAAATTTTATATCGAGAATCCAGAAGGTTTTCTCATTCATGAGTAATATAACAATGTTTTTTTACCAAATATGTTGTTATATGAGCTAAAATATGCACCATGATAATGGTACTCATGGATTGATCAGTATTTGAGGAAGCATGGATTCCAACATATTGATGTTGATTGCTATCGAAATTTAAACATCTATATTAATCAATGGATGATTGTGAATGTTTAAATAAATTAAATAATATTTGGCAGACCAGATGAAGATTAGTGCAGAAATTCTTCCAAATTTATGAAAATTTATATTGAAATGACAATGATTTGAGAGTTGAAATTTTTCCTTGGTTTACTGGTATGACAAGGAAGGATTGTCAAAATATCTATCCATCCAAATATTCCAAGGAGGATATGTGGATATTTGGGATGGAAAATTCCACAGAAATAAAGACTCTGGTTGATATCCTTATGAATCATTAAAAAGATTAAGAAGTAATGGTAGTTAATATCACATAATACAAGAAATATTTTTGATATTTACTATAACTGAACATGACACGGTCAGACATTATATTCGCCACATGCCTAGAAATAATATATTAATGTAATCCAAAGGAATGACACATGATTCTATTGAAATAAATATTTCGATACATAAATGGATTAATGTATTTATTCCTAATATATGATGGAAAATCCCATTCTGTGTTATTAGGATATATTAATGTAGATTGGGTTGGTTCAGTAGATGAAAAGAAATAAACGTCAAGAGGAGCATTATATCTAGTTGGATAGTTTATTTCATGGCTAAAAAGAATAAATATTTAATTTCATTAAGCACCACTGATGCTTTGTATATTCAGGCCGCTCAAGCATTCACATATTTATTTTGTTTGAAGTGGAAACATGATGATATGGGAGTTGATGTGATGTCTCTATTAAGAATCCAGTGTAATAACTCAAGTGAAATAAATTATACAAAATATCATGTCCATCATTAAATTAAATTATTCATTTATATAAAATCAAATTTTATGATGGATAAGGTGTATCAAATTCTATTTATTTGGATGTATGTTCCTACAATACTATAGGATGAAGACATTCTAACTAAGGAATTACTAAAGGACACATTTGAGAGGCATTTTCTAGATCTGGGGTAGCAGTTGGATCCCCACACATGAAGTGTGGATGTCTCCTCCCCCCACTCTCTGAGGTATGTTTTGTTTTCCTTTTTTTAATAATTTATCCACTCTAATCTATTATAGTCAAAAAAAATTGTGACCATATGCTTCATTGAGAATGGGGGGGGGAGTGGATCTTAATGGGGGAGACACTATAGATTGAAAAGGGAGATAATTTCTTGTTCAAAAACACATGGAGAATCAGACAATAGGAGTTGTGTAAAAGGGGGATTTATCAAGAATTTTAAAGAAGCCGGTAGGGGGATCACCAAGTAGAGTGAATGTGGTGTTCTAAGTTATCTTACAAAGCATAAATTTTACAACACTAGAACACAATATTTGAAAAATAAGATTCTAAAATATGATGATATTTGAAGTGATGAATAAAATAATATATTCCATGATAAGTGAGTATTATTATTAATGTAGAAGAGTGGAATTGGAATGGTGTCAGAAGGATTCCATCAATCAGAAATTTGTATCTATTTGGTATCAAAAAATTTTGTGCTAAATGAAGTGATTCATTGATGAACATAGCATTAACTTTTGTTTCTTATATCTAGCATTTATCATGTGGGATTATAATATGTGTTGAGTGAATCAATGATCGCTATCATAATCTAAATAGGTGAATGTCGCATGCAACATTAACCATGTATCATTTTATGTGATGAGTTTTCAAAAAACGAAATGGGGGATATTTTTGGGAAAATCCCTCCTGCTATAATTGAATTACATTTGAGGTGAATTTTTTTGTCGAAAAATCGGACCTCTATATTTTTTTGTATAAAAAGCATCCCATGGTGATCTATTTGTTGACAAAATGAGGGTTTGCAACGTGATTTGGGCACAATATTGAAAAATGTAGGAAAGTTTATTTTTAAATGACATGTGTGCCAGTGTATTGGAGAATTGGAATGTTCTGTGCCATATTTTTTCAGGATTAGAACATAAAAATGTGGAAATGGAATGATGGGAACCTATTTTTTGGTTTGGGTGTGCCAGGTGACTATTGAGACAATGGCTTTGGCATATTGACTTTTTCTCTGGGAGAAAATTTGATCATCTGTGATCAGGGTGCCTAAAATAGCTTTATATATCGGGATACCCCTCCTCAATCACAGATAATCTCAAAACATAGATAAAATTTGATCTCAAGTCGTGCAAGTGGTATGGGCGCACAAGTAGTGGTTTGGTCGAACACGTATAATGTTCCATAAGTTTTTAGGTCACACATGTGCACCAGTTTTATATAAGCAAACAAGTTGATAGTTTTGTGAAAATATTTGTTTGGGAATAAAAGTGTTTTGGTTTCCCATGTTCTGATATGGAGAAGGGAGTGTTACGTAATTGGTATGCTGACACATGTGTGCCAGACATTGATATGTTTTCTGGTCCACCACGTGACGTTCGAATGTTGGATGATTTACCAGTACACCCATTGTAATTTTGTATTCATCAGTGAATGAATGTGGAACTTAAATAAGGAATATATATATATAGAGAAAGATGCATTCATTTGTGATAATAAAGGGACAAAAAAGTATTTAAATTGTTAGTGGATATTCTAATGAGGCAGTGTGAAAACATCAGTTGAGATAGCATTGATCATTCATATTATGAGCTGTTGAAAAGTATGTGGGACAATGAGCCCTCCCCAAACATTTTTTTATAGAAGATCTCTTTTAGTGGATTTGGTACACCAACACATCCCAAGTGAATTCTTCACGGACGTAGCTCATTGATTATGATCCCGGTAAAAATAGTTGTGTCTTTTTCATTGTTTAATTTTTGATGAACATTACTAATGAAAAGTGAGATAATAGTTTTTTTCTTAATAGTGAAACCAGATCATGATCAATAGGTTAAGTTGTTTAAATTTTTCATGCCTAGATTCACCTCCACCTCCCTCCCAGAGTGAATATCCTCGTGGACCTAAAAATACTATTTCATAAGGTACACTTTTATAAAATTCAATTATAGAACATGTGTAATACTCTCATGGATAATTATTCTACAACCCAAATAATGTTCTATCACTATAAAAGAATATATATATATAATTTTTTCCTGAATATTTTTATTAGAGAGATAATAGGACTTGTAGGAAGAGTCTATGGACAAATGAAATATATATTGTAAATCCATCACCCAAAAATCCATAACTCTGAGTATTTATATGGCATGTAACCAAATTTTACAACGTATAATCAATGAAACCCATGTTTCCAATAATCTTTTAATGTTTTTAAAAAAATATTTATAATATAGTTTGTATTGTACATTCATTTTGTGTAAAAAATGATCTACAGTAGTTCATGACTTCTTCATGGAGAATTATACACAACATGTTGACCCTATAATTTTAATATATTTCTCCCTAAGACTGTGAAAATCTATATTTTATCTAAACACCCAAAAATGATTTTTGTATAATATAGACATTGGTAGAACCCCGAAAAACAATTAACATGTTTATATATCGATTTAATTGATTAAAAAAATCATCCTAAAATATTATCTTATTTTCCCCAAAAATTTATCTTCCTCCTCAAGAGTTCAATAAATCACTTAAATAAAAGTGAAAACAGCTAGATGAAGAAAATTACAGTATAAGGCGTAAAATGAATTTACAAATTGAGAATAAATAAACAACATGATTAGGAAAGTTCATGTGAAATAATTATTTCTATAATATAGATAAGAAAACTACTCCCTTATCAATGACTCATGCTTCTAGTTCATGTGATAATCTAATATTTGTCACTAAAATACTATGAACAATGGAATAAAATTATCAAAAAAGTCATTCAATTGAGAGTAAATAATGTCTAATATTTACTCCAAAAATATGTATGGCTCCACCTCATTAAATACCCATCATAGATCATTATACATATTAAGAAGTATTTTCATGATATTAAATATGTGGAAAACATCACGATTTTATATCATATAAATAGAAAATAAAAAATTGTAAGAGTCATGACCAAATATCTCATTGACCCCAAATTTTACCACATATAATAAGGACAACATTCAACATTACCAATGTCAATGGGGTCCCAACGTAGGTTAAGTTCTCAGAAAAAAAATTAAAAAAAAAGATGATTTTGTTGACATACATATGATTTATGTACACTCATAGTTATAACCAATGAACAACATATATCCTGAATCCTTTCTCACGTAACCCGAATAAAAGTATGTCCCACAATAAATTAATTTCAAAACTATTCAAAATAAATATTTTATGTATGTTGGATACCATACAAAGATTCAAAGGAATCAATTCTGATAAATAAAACATAATTGTTTTTAAATTTACATTGACAAAAATGACTATAACAATATCAACCAAAATCTAATACATAAAAATGGATCATATCCTCTAATATTTGACTACTATTCTCCATATAATTTATTTATGGGGATGATATGTTTTTCTATACATTACCAGAGTATGGATCACATATAGTGAACTTCTATATAAAAAAAATATAGAGACAAATTATTTACAAACACTTATATTATATTATTTTAGATTAATATTAATCACATTACAAAATTATATTATTGGGGACTAAAATTTTTCATGATGGGAAGCATGAAAACCAATATTCAAATTGGGATAATGATATTAAATATATCCCATAAATTTATACCCCTATAGTAAATCTACAAAAATCCATTAATTATAACCTATTTAACGAAAACATAACAATGTTCACAGTTTAAATTCTCAATAGTGATAAACATGAAGATATGTAAGCATAATAATGAGAATAAGGGTATCATGATAAAAATTTATTCATTAGTAGATGATACCAAATATATCTATTATCATAATAAATATTGGTTCATAATGATTACCAATTAATAATATATGCATCATAAGGTCATCGAGTGCATATTACATGAAAAAAATATATGAATAATACATGGGGTTATGTTAGAAAAACTAAATTATTTACAAATAATTCAATGAATAATTTTATGACAAAATTAATTTATGATTTATAATACTAAAACATGTTCAATAAAAAATTTAGAGATGTATTACTCAAACATGTTCCCATCTAGTTCTGTAAGTGTAAAAATGAACTGGGTTCACTTCCCTTACTTGACCTTCCTTATTTAATGAGGTTCACATTATGTTCTACACTTGTATTATTAATCTAATATCACTTCCCCTTCCAGACATGTAAAATTGAATTATTATCTCTTATTGATATATCACTGAATTATTGAATCAGGTATTGTCCCTGATCTATAGTGGATGCACTAAATGGGATTCACTCCCCATTCTAGCCATCTCAAAATGAACCAACATCACTCTATTTTCCATAAATTCCATATTAAAGTGAGTTCTCACCTCATTACAATGATATCTAACAGAACATAATTCATTGTCCATTCTATCCCAATTTGAATCCTGAGATATAAATCATTACACAATCTATTGGAGGTATAATATTTATTATATAAAAAATTTATTATATAACATCCTATCAAATGAAGTGACTTTTATAAGTATTTAATTATGGTATAAAAAGTGTAACTCAAATTTGTTTCATAAGAAATTATTATTCACAATGATATACCATTCAATGAAATTTTTGTAATGGTGACCATGGATCTTATCTGTAATAAATCATAATCTACATCAACCTATCTCACTATATATATAAAATAGTAATATAATGATAATATAAAACATTCCTTGATAATAATATACATTCCTCTTTGAAAAAAAAACTTTTAATACATAATGCTTTGTGAAAACCATTTTCCTTAAACATAGTTTTGAAAATATGTAATTTAAGAAAGAAATTATTGTGAAATAATATTTTGAAGATAAATATTCATGAATTTTTAAAAAAAATCTTCAAAATTTTTATATATATTTTGTGAAAATATATTTTTTTAATAAATCCATTATTTGACCAAATATAATAATTATTGATAGTGTTTCATAAATTCAATTTTTTAATTACCCAAATTAAAAAATAACAGAAAAATTTAAACAATACATCATTATATCACGTATATCCAGAGAGGATATAATTAAATGATATTTCATGATATATGGATATCAATTTGTTTCTATTGCAGGAATAATCAAACTGAATCTAAATAAAAAATGATATTTTATGAAATAATATCTACTGCTTGGGTAACATTGAACCTAAAAAACCATGATATAATAACATATAATTAATAATAAAACACAATGATAATTTTTTTATTAATTATATAAAATGTTAAAATTTTATATACACACCTTGGAGAAGAATATAGTTGTGTAACATGGAATGTGTCTCAAAAAAATGAGACAATAATACATTCACAATTTAGAAATTTTTTGAAAAATAATTATCCTTAAAGGGACATGTTATTATCAATTAAATTAAATATAATAATCATATAATCCATTCAATTTCTATATATAAACCACAAAAAATATGAAACTAATGATTAATTAACAATTATCCAAAAAATAAGAGTGATACTATTATTCCTCTTTCTAATTAATTGGATTTTGAAATATTTGACCATTGAAGGAATAAAATAAATTTAAACATTAAATTTAATTATTTATAATAAATTCATTATATAAAATTCCATATGGAATAATATACACCACAAAATATAACAATATTTTAATATAGCATATATCTCACAGAAATAAAGGTGATAAGAGATAAAATGTATGTTAAGACATGTCATTATTCATACTTGTTGGAAAGACGTGCATATTAAAAATTAGTTTATTATACATTACCCATAAGAAGAATATGTATATAAATTAAACCATATAAGTTTTTATTATGACCATATATTACTATAATAATAATAATTGATGTTTAATGTAAGGTTTCAGTTAATATCCACTTTGTTTTTCGAAGAATATTTCAATTTTTATTCATTATACTCATACATAGATCATTAATTAATTATATAATGAATTTATATAATTTTATATTTAATATATTTTGAATATATAAATATTTATAATTATATGTATTCCATATATAAATATTTACAATAATATATAATTTATTTACATTTTTAATGGAATACAGTGTTCAAGGTGATGATCGTTCATACGTATGCATAAAAACTATTTCGATTATTTTTTTAATAATTTAAAAAATAATGTAAAAATATTATATGATTTTGTTTACATATTCCTTATACATTTATTATAATTTAAATAATAAAATATAAATTTATAAGCTCCTACATGATACATTCCACTTAAGGAGATAATTTATAAAAATGTTTTGAGGAGGCAGTAGACTACACCTCCACAAAAAAAGTTTCAAAATTATCAAAAAATGTAAATAATGATGGAATTTTTTATATATGAATTATAAAATAATTATTGAATCATATAAATCATATATCATCATATAATTAAAAATTTAATCATTATTTCTAACCATTAATGGTGTAAATGGAAGAATGTCAGATATTCTCTCATGAGTTTGTAGTATGCCTTGAACCCAAATAATGATTGAGTATCACATTTGAATGAATTGTGTGTCTATGAATGTCTAAAACTCAACATAAAAAAATAAATATATATTTTTTATACGTTGGGAATTATATAATAGTGTAATAATATTATTTGAGTGGGTGGAGGATAAAAATAAACACAAATATTGTGTAATGATGTTAGTTCTACTATCGGTAATTTAAATATTTTTTAACCACAAGATTCCTTGGATGGGTTTATTCAAAAAGGGAGTATTAGAGGATCTATTTGGCGAATATTTGAGAATATTTTTACTAATTTTTATTACTCTAATGGGCATGATAGATGGAAATATAGGGGAAGATGTGTGGATTTTATAAGTGGGTAAAATGAATCAATTGGAATTCATGAAAATATATGATGTCACCCAAGGGTTAAAAATTTACCATTACATATACATATTAGTTTTATGGTTTATATAATACCATAAAATAGTTTTTGACAACTTTGGTTTCATATTAACGCCATATATTCTTGTTTCTTTCAATAATTAATCAATTTTTTATCTTAATCACTTAAAATAATTTTATTTACCATCACTTATATTTTTTGTCCGGTAATATTATGAAAAATTAGTTATTAAAATTATTCTGAATCCAAACATGGAATTCATTTTTAAAAATACTTGTCAGTAAAGTTGAAAAAATTAATTTAATATTTATCCTAATGATGTGATGTGATGACATGTTTTTATTGTGAAAATAGTCAAAATAATGGAAATGATTTTTTATGTCATTTCTATATGAAACTAGTTTAAAATAACTATGATAAATTAAGTGATGTATAATTCTTATAATTATATTGTAAAAAAATATTAATATAAAATTTCCCCATATAAATAAATTGTATGAAAATCTAGTTTTCAATTAAAATTTATTATATTAAACCATTCATAGAAACATTACAGTTATTAAAAAAAACAGAAGATTAACCCAAAGTATATATTGATATTACAAATTCAAATTTAATTCTTTTTATATAAATAATATTATAGTGACAAAAATTATATTTAAAGTGGATTCTCCCTTAAAAAGATTTAATTTTACCCTTTTGAGTAATAAATCATGTTTTAATAAAATTTTATTATTTATTAAATTAAGACAATAAAATCTACTAGTTGAGTGATATTTTATTTCTGGATATGTAATATATATATATATATATATTATTAAAAACATTAATAAAATTCTTTATGTATAATATATTGACATAAACTATCACTTATAATTATAATTGTATTTATTGTAGATAATATTATTTATTATATTATTGTTCTTACATTCATTTATAAATAATTGGAATCCAAATAACTAAAATTGTATATATAAGTAATCTATAGATTTATTATTTATTAAATATCATTCATATCATCAGTTATAATTTCTACATGATAATGATAATTATATTATAATAAGGAAATTAATAGTTTACATTAGTTCAAAAAAACGTTCTCTTTTAGTTAATGGAAGTAATCAAATGGACTGAATATTGAATGTAACATAGTCCAAATTTTTTAACGGTACCGAAAGATAATATTCTTGTATCATTTATTATACGATTAACATGGTGTTCTGAATAATACAAGCCAATCATTATGCTTGAATATAATGGAAAAACATTATTTTTTTGTGAAATGATAAATAAAAAAATATTAAATTAATTATACTATATTTTCCAAAAAAATTGGGTGTCACAATAGTCCAACCATGGAATTAATTATTCAATATAAATTCATCTATAATAAAAATGGTTTAAAAAATGATTTTTTCTATTCATATAAATAAACATTGTAATAATGAATTCATCTAATTAATTTTAAAAATTAATGCAGGAAGTATAATTGGTAGCCAATGTACCACATAACTATGATTCCAAATGTTATAATATATTATTGAAGAGAAAAAAAAGTCATGGAAGAATGTTATTAATTATAATAAAGATTGATAAATATCACTAATAATGTGAATGTGTCTTCTTCATATAATGATGAAAATAATAAAACCATAAATAGAATAAACATGTGAGAGGTTACAAATATAAAAAAAATAAAAATAAAAGGGAAAAAATATTACAAGTTACATTTCCTAAGAATAATTAGTTTTTTTAATAAGATAATAATTGTTTATATTTTTATATTTGATGATTAAAATCTAACCCTTGGATTATGTATCAACCAATTAAAATTTCAAATATTATTCAAAAATGTAATGAAAATTATTCATTTCTTGAAGAACTAATAGATCATGTGATCATCAATAATTCATCAAATATATCTCATGAAACAGTAAATATAAATTCATCAAAATATGTGGTGTAATATGTATAAATACCCATATCATGAGATAATAATTTAATCTTATAAATTTAATCCATATTTTAATATAATCATTCAATAAATTGTTAAATATATAGCCCTTAATAAATACGAAAATTCAAAACATTTGAATGAAGAAAATTAATTTCTTAGAAAAATTCACAATGTTCCAACATATATCATAATGAAGCTATTTTTTATTACATACAAATCATGTTATTACACTCATAAACATTTCATTTGCAAAGTGTTAATTACCTAAATTAACATAATCTCTTCTACAAAACATGCGTTATTTAATAATACATCAGTTATGGAATATATTTCATAAATACATGAAATAATAAATATCATATATCATAAAATAGTCATCATTTTGAAAAATTCATGATCTTTTCTAATTTCATCAATTATATCAAATATAATTTTTTGAAAATAATCATCTCATTATCCATTCCAACAAAATTGTTATCTAAATCTCTATAAAACTATGAGTAGACTTCCCCTAATCTAAATTTCCTCAACATATGTATTCATCACCATTAAATATATCATTTTAAATACCTAATGAAAATATCATTGTGAGGACATCTATATATTTCATCTTTAGTGAAAAATAATCATTGAGTTCAAAAACACATGAATTTCAATCATCCATTTTATTCGTAAACCATTACTCCGGATTCATTATCTTATTCCATAAAAACCCTATCCTAGATTATGAAAAATGGATTAAGTAATAAGTTTCATTAACTATAATCAAATCATTAATATTTTGTTTTATGTAAATAATACTATTAGAACAGCACAAACTTTTCACAATTCATTTCTAGATCCATTGTCTTCATTAGTATAACACATAGTAATTAAATATAACATATTCTTTTCATGAAATGTCTACTTAGGAAACAAATTTTAATAATTTCAATATATTTAACTATTGAATCATTCCATTTTAACCTAGTTACATATATTTCCATCCATTGTCTAAAACTATAAATCATTGTGTGTATCAAACATATCTAATAAAAAACTACCTAGTCTTAAAAAATCACATATAGGACGTCTAAATAATCCCAAAATTTATAATATTAAATTAATCTATATGTTTATACTATGTTTTTAATAGTAATAGATTAATGATTTCCTTAATTATTGTCCGCAATTACTTACATAATTCTTAATGAATATCCCTAGATACTATTAAACAAGTTGTTAAAAATAGCTATTGTATGAAAAAATTTCTGATGGAGTCTAGCTCAATATGGTGTTTTCAAAGCTGTTAAACAGATGATAATATTTTACAATGACCCATCAAAATATAGTATACATAGCAGGATGTGTTAAATTTAAACCCATAACTCTATCCTTTACCATAATTACAGGACATTTTCCTCTACATTAAATTACTTTTATACATATCCTTAATGATATCCTTAAATATATCCATACTATTGAATATAGGTTTATTGGTAAAATTCCTCATTATAAATTCTTAGGGATTCATAAAAATTTCCTTTGATTCCAACTATTAAGACCCAATCTTAATATTCATAGAAATTACATCATTTTATATGAATATTCTGCATATTAAAAAAATTCATTCTTATAGATCATAATAGTTTAAATTCATTGGAATCATTGAAACTATTATTCTTGTTTGGTAATTCATCATAAATATTAACTATAAATGTCATCCCCTTTACTTATCCTACAAAAAACCAGTCATCATAACCTACGGAAAGAGAAATAGGAAATTGTTTATCTTAAATGGAAATTTTGGGTAAACCGTGAGAAATGTAAGAATAATCATGTGCATAAGGGTATGAGAACATGATAATTTCATTAAGATTTCACATCCATCTTATCAAATATCAAAATAAAATTTCATATAATATTGAATGGAATTTAAAAATATAATAATCATAATTTCATCTTGTGCATATTCTATGAAATAATGACATTGGAATATAACATCAGATTGTGGTAGACATATAATATGATTTCCACAATAGTCATACAAGACTGTCAATACCATATATGTAGAAAAATTACATTACTTAATCAAATTCACTAACCATTATATACATGATTTACTAAAAAGGGATACCTTATTATACATTACCTATATATCTAAACATGAATCACTTCACATTCTGTGATTGTATTAGAGACCCCGGTTTACTTATTGATCCATCCATATATTACAAAACCATATTAACGTCTTGCTACATTACTATATTACTGATCTTGGTTTAAATCCCCTTCTAGAACAATATTATATAACCCAGTTCACTTCCATTTCATGCCCTATTATATTGAAATGAGTCCACTACTCGTCGCATCCCTATAATAAAGAACAATGTTCAGTCCTCATCCTAGAACTATCATATCGATCAATGTTTACTCTATATTAATCTCAGTAAATACTCTTTATATACTAATACTTATCCAATAAATTGGTGGGATATTATGTCCCTCCCATTTCATATAAACTAGAAAAATAAATATTTCAATATATAAAAAACCTTTCTCATATTTTCAGTAATAAAAAGAGATGGGTTTCAAAAACATCATAGCATATCCCATTAAATGAAATGGATATTATAAACAGTTAATCCTATCATATGATTACAAAATTAAATTATGATCAAAATAATTTCATCGTAGAAAAACTGATTAGATTATGTTGGGTTCATAATTATATTTTCATTGTATAACTTGTGAAAGTAAAATAGATTTTATAAGAAGCATGTCATCATAGATTCAAACAATTAAAATAATCAATATAAATGTTGTTCATAGATCATCCCCCATATAAATAAAAATATATATCAACATATATCATCTTAAATTTAAAATTATTTTTAATAGTTATTTTGAATTTTTCATTGTGGAAAATATCATTTCAAATTTAAAATAAATCATTTTGAAAACCATTTTCCAAGATAATGTATTTTTTACATTAAATTGAAAGAGGAAATTTTATTGAAAAAAATTCAATTAATTTTTTTTGAGTAATTATAAACTATGATAGAAGAAAATATAATTATGTTTTTTGACTATGTGGTTTTTAATAAATCAATTATCCGACCAAATAGATAAATGAGGGCTGGTTTCTTTAAAAACACATTCATAATTAATTTAGATACCAAATACTAATATAATAATACCAATACATGCAGATATCATGGATTACAAGAGGACCATAAAATAAATGGAATTTAACGAAATATTTATCATAATATTTCTCTAATAGAAGCACAATCATAAATTATATCAATATATTATGATATTATAGTAATTAACTGTTACACATTTTGGTAATATTGAGTCAAAATTCCTAATAGAGAAAAAATGGAATAAAGATTATGAAATTATAAAATAAATTATGTCCATTATATTACATTTAAATTGATATTATATACACCACATAGATGAATATAGGTTCCAAACATGAAATGCTTCTAACAGAATGAAAATTGAAACAAAATTTGCATTATCAATTTGGTATCATTTTGAAACATAATAGCCATGAAATAGAGAAAATAAAATAGATATATAAATGTACATGTAATGTCCAGACCGAGGTTACCCCTAAACCGGGGCCAAAACCCTTCGCCACATGACCTAAAGCACGTCTCCCCATATGCCAAAGCCCGCTGACTAGAAACGTGGGTCTAGGGATACTCAGTGGGGGGACAATACCCTCTTATCAAAGTTTCACTGATGTATATCATTGTAGATAAAAAACAATAGCGGAAGCAAAAACTACTATTGACAGATAGTAGAAGACAAATAATATTAATTTAATAAAATTTGGCAATTCTAAATTATACAGAAGATTCATGCATGACTTTCTAATGATACATATTAGAAAAAAAAGAACAAAAAAGTATGAATTACATTCCAATGTAGAAATATATAAATAATGACTCAATGGCCCAAGGGAGATCTCCTCGAGCATCCTGATCCTCTGCTCGGTCCTCTACTCCTAACTCCCAAGTAAATCCAAAAATCATTGTCCTGCAAATAAATAGAATCTACTCAGGTACCCAATGCAATAGGGGCATGTGTAGTGTATGAGATATAAATCTATATAGTTCGGGACCACCAGTGTTTACCCCAAATCCTGAAATTTAAAAAATAATTAAAAAATGTGATGGGATGCATAAAATAAAGTAGTAGAGTGTAACTATATACTCAAGTACCTAATTCTGCTCTCAACTGGTGTCTTAACCTGCACTATTCATTTTGCATGCATACTCAACAATCATTACATAATCATTTTTCATTTATCAATTATGAAAATCTTATTATGAAAATATTGAGATTTGGCCTACGCCTGACATCCCTCGTATATGTCACTCACCAATGATGTCTCTAAAGACTAACTATCTGATCAATGTAAATACTGAATCCAATCCCGTTCTTTGTCGTGGATAATGTGTACCAAGTTATTTAATTGTATCATTCATATAGTATGTCTAAGCCCGTCCACTAAAATAGTGATTCTCTCTGAGGTGTTTCCACTAATAGTTGTTCACCCAATTCATTAATAAGACTAAACCCTTTCTCATAATCAATTCACAAATCATCTTGTCACAACAACCTTCATTAGCCATTAACTGATTTTATGCACGAACAATTAGACCCACAATCCAATGTTAATTAATGGATGTAGAAAATCATGTCTATCATCCTCGTGTGTATTTGGAGCATCAGTCCATGTCCCATAAAATTATATTGGTTTGAAAGGTAGGTGTAGAAGACATGTCTACCACACTGTAAGTATTTTGAGCATCATTCCTTGTCTCCCAACCCATTTATCAAACATACATATACATCTATGATTGGTGTAGAACTCCATTTCTAACAACCTGTGGGTATTTGGATCCTATGTCCTTGTATCATAACCCAATCATAAATCCTTCATATATATTTACAATTGGTGTAGAATACCATATCTTACACCACAAAACCAATCTATTAATTTAATCAATTACTATCTAACAACACAAAACACTCATAAGATAAGTCAACACTTAATTAGCCAAATTCCTTAAGAAGTCTGATCCTATCCACTCAAACAGTGACTCATCCAAAACATTAACAATCTACAAGAACCCCACAATCATCACAAAACCTGCTAAACCAAGACAAGATATTTTGCAACCATCTCACACAACATATCATATTTACAGACAAATCCATCCATGACAACTCAAGTCATGGAAAATAATACGCATCAAAAGTTTCTCCTTGCCAACAATCATAATAAACAATCAAATCAGAATCTTAATTTAATGCATTCAAATTAAGTAATTAAAATATTAATTAATTAAATTTTATCTCTTTAACCAATGATCAATTAGTTTACCATTTACCATTTAACATGTTATAATTAATCCATCAATTAATTATTACCATTTTCCAAATTATATCCCGAACATGTCATATATTCAATATTCCCAATAATCTGTAAAAGCCACAATATTATTCCAATTCATGACATAATAATTAATTATAAAATTAATTATCCTAATACGCATTCTTCCCATTCAAGTCATTCAATTATTTCTTCATATCACTTTATATAAAATAGCTACCCATTCTTAAAATCAACACTTATTTAGGTCCTCATTTATCTCATGTGGGTAGACTTAATCAATAACATTAAAAGTTTCATCCATCAACAAATCAAAATCAATGAAACTCACATTCTCAGTTTATTTAAGGAATCAATAAATCTTGAATAATGTGTTAAATGTTATGAACCCTACATCGAGGTTTTGACGGAAGCCACAAATAATGAAGAACGCTCTTGAGAAACATATAGATTCTTCAAGAAGCCTCCTTTGATCACTTATCCTTGTTTGACCAAGAAAAAAACTCATCATATGTGCCATACAGACACTTTAATTTACTCATAACGGGGGTAGATCTATGAAACCGTGAGAAGAGGGGATGTAGATCCATGTAGATCTATGAAACCAAACTAGAATGAAGATGAAAATCTACCTACGTCATGAATTTGTCTTAGATTTCCTAATAGAAGAATTAATATCACCTCCAAAACACTATGGAGAGGTTTTTCAACCTTTAAGGGAATTAATCCTGAGTTATGGCCACATTGGTGGGAATATGATCCATCTAAAGACAAAAATTAGTGATATCCACAATTTAAGGATCTCATTTAAGTGCCCACACTGTTAGTTCGCATGTTTTGAAAAACTATTTGCTAACTATGAGTTAGATACAACCACTAACCCCCTTCTCGTAATACATCATCGCACGGTCTCACCTATCTGTGTGCCAACCGTGCGGGAGCTACTGCCTCAAAACTCAACTACGCAAGTTCTGGCCGCATGGTTAGACAAACTGTGCGCCACCCGTGTGACTTACCCTTTTCCTCAAAACATCTATCAATGATCATAAAATGACACCTTTAGGTGTTCCAACAATAGGAATAAAATGCTGG
The DNA here is from genome assembly GCA_963277665.1 of Viscum album. NCBI lineage: Eukaryota > Viridiplantae > Streptophyta > Magnoliopsida > Santalales > Viscaceae > Viscum > Viscum album. Next base: position 1,316,194,186 of record OY728152.1, on the reverse strand, counting down.
AGCTCGGTTTAAAAAGAATGACCGATTGATATAACAAAAATGAATTTATGGAATATTCATAACTATATCATGGTCTAAAAACATGGGATCTTGCATTATAACAACCTTATAAACATCTTGTACCTATAAATCCATCAGGAACCACATTATTAAACAACCTAACTACTAAGGTCATTTAATCTCATTTGATGTGACGTGTTGTGTTCCCAATTCCAAACCCACCTTTAACCCTTCTCAAACCTGATGGATAATCCTTTTTAGCTATATCCAATGATTTCTCTAAATATTATATATTAGAACAGATCTACATAGATCATTACAAGGACCTTGTCGACGTAAAATGTTGAACCTCAATCAAAAAATGGAATAGGTTTCTAATGCTTCTCTCAAAGACGTCATAGACCCAAAATCCACATTTGTGTTTTATCTGACAACATGCATATAAAAATATTCCATAATCATTTTCCAGTATAATGAAGTCCTTACCCAACATCTTGTAAAAAAATTCCAACTCAAGCCATAGCAAGGATGTTTTAGAAACAACTGTTCCCAAACATGAAAAATGATGTAGCCCAATGAATCAATGCATTTAGAGTACAACCTGTAAAACAACTACTTCTCAAGCCAAAAAACATTTACACTGTAGCGTGGCACAAGACCGACTCTACCGTAGTGTCTCAATGACGACGTAAAGATAGGTGACATGCTCATCTTGTCCAGAAAAGAACACAATGAAAAAACTGAGGACATGAAGAAGATCAGTCATACCATTGCCTGACTACTATGTTCTAAAAGCTCGACATCACCTTCCAACTGATACATCGTGATCAATGTGGAAATAAAAACCTTATGATTTTCCATGATGTCTCATGGAATGATCAACCGCTCACCGGCACCATATATTAACAACAACAATGGCATGTACAACACCCAGGTCTTTCGAAAGCCAATTCAGGTATTTAAATGAAACTAATTCTTTTACGCTAAAGTTAATCTCCATAGAGTTGACCCGAGACCGTTCTCAATAGTAAAAAAAGACATATTACGGAATCCTATTTCCTCATACGTCCATTTTCTTGGACAACGCTCTAACCAGTTATCCATTACATAGATGTAAGGTTAAAACGACCAAAAAAGAATCCGACCATGCCCGAGGCACGTCTTACCACCTGACAAAAATCATTTCTCAATTCCCAATATTATAACAAGGTCACCAACACATAACCACCAATTCGAACAAGGGTGTTGTTGAAAACTGGGATTCCTACCTATGACAACTACACCCAGCAACCTCAAAAGAGTGAGAGAAGCCATAACACTAGGAAGGAAATTAACTTCTAAGGGCGTTACCAACCACAGGTTATCCCCTTATGAAGAAAAATTGACAACCCTAAATTGGGTTACGTTAACAAGACACTAGTCTTGAATGCATAACATATGTCCATTGATAAGGAGAAGAACTTCTACAAAAAGTACTCATTCTTCTGTTCTAAGGGAACTCTGGAGAAGTCTGAACTACCCTTTAGATGAGGGTTTTAAACAATTGATACCTCAAAAGGTTCTATTTCCATGCCTCTTATATTTAATCACTTTTAGTATTTAATCATCAAATGGTTTAACAAAAACATAAATGTACCATTTTCAAAACTTCCCATGGAAAAACATGCAAGTTTCATAAAACTCCCTTTTTAAAATATTTACGTTTGTTGACATCATGCCATTTTCAGGAAACTTATAAAAATAAATTTCTCTTATAAAGATAAGGCGACATACAAGGATCATATTTTAACCAATCTGGTTTCACTATAATGAAACCCAATAGTAGACACACAAGAATTATAATTTTAAACACCTAAACAGGTTATCTTATAAAAACACTCCCCAACTCACCTACATGGGCCCAGTTTCATTTTTGAAGCTATCCATTTGATTTTAGATCAAAATTAAATTCCTTTAACATTAAAAATCATTTCACAAGGCATCAATACATCACATATAAAATGAGTCTTCATTTCCCAATTAATGAAGTGCCCATACACTCCATGGATTGCAAATTTTCTCTCATTAATCGAGACCAATTTCAATTCAAAAATTAACATGTTCAACAAAATGGTCCAAATTATATGGGTGGAAACCTACCAATCAATAAGGTGTTCATACACCTTATCACTATATTTTGGCTCCCATTAAACACAATCAACATTTATTTAACATTTTATCTTTATCTCCCCTTTCATATATCAGAACTTCTCTAAAATTTTAGCATGACCAGTAACACAACAACATGTTATAACAAAAAAACATGTCACAACAACAAAACATGATAATAACAAAGAATGTACATAATATAATCACTCAAGCATGTTCAATATATCACTGTAACATGATATCTATATTGGAATTCTAAATATGGTCAATCATGGCATTGAACCCGGGGTACACAAACGAATTTAGAATGAATATTACAAAATAAACTACATGACATCTTATATGCATGACACATGAATCTATAAGTGCCTAAAATGACGCATGTATGAAACTTCCTTTCCAGATCAGGCAATGGGAATTATTCTTTTCAATATTCTCAAAATCAATAAATAGTAGAAAATACACCAGTCATTCTTAGTGAAATCATATCAATTGAATCCTTTAATAGTACAAACATCAATTCCCATCCCTGGCCAATTAGCCATTTCACATACATGAGGTGATCAGTCCCATGCATGGATATTTACCCAAGAGTCGTCACATTCCTAGTCTCGTATATTCCTTCCCTAAAAAAGTAAGACAACAGAAAAGAAAGAGAACTAAAGCATTGATACAACTTTGTAACGTCTTGACCTGGGTCACCCCTAAACTGGTTGCCAGACTAGTCGCCACATGACCTCAATCACGTCTCCACGTACGACAGGGGTTGCTGACTAGTAGTGAGGGTCTAAGGATAGTCAGTGGGGAGACTATACCATCTTATTAGAGTTGCATAACGATATATTAGTGAATATAACAAACAATAATAGAAGCAATAACTCATAATGAAAAACATCGAAAGACAAATAACACTCATTTTATTATAGTGGCCATTGCCAAATTATATAGCAGATGCATGCATGACTTGCAAATTATAAAAAGTTTAAAATAGTGAACAAAACAGAATCCTTTATTTTCCATTGCAGAAATAAATAAATAAATAATGACACAAAGCCCCAAGGACGATCTCCTCGAGCATCTCGAGCCTCCGCTCGGTCTACATCTCCTAACTCACAACTAAGTGCAAGTAGCATAGTCCTACAACCAAATTTAATCTACTCAGGTACCCAGTGCAATGGCCGCTCGAGTAGGGTGTGATATATAGATCATATAAGGTCGATGCCACTGGTGTCTACAATGAATCCATACATTTAATAAATAATTTAAAAAATGTGAAGGCATGCATAGAATAATGTAAGCAATATCGAGTAACTATATACTCAAGTACTAGCTTTAGCCATTAGCTATTATCTAAACCAGCACCATTCATTTGTCATGTATACTCAATGATCATTACATTATAATTTTTAATTTATCAATTATTCAAATCTTATTATGAAAATATATAGATTCGGCATACACCCAATATCCCCCGTATAATTCACTCACCACAGATGTCTCTAAAGACCATATAAGTAATCAAATTAAAGGCCAAATCCAATATCTAGGTTTGGAATGGATAACACAAGATATGTTATTCAATTTAATATTTCATATACTATGTCGAATCCCTTACACTAAAAAAGTGATTCGCTACTAGGTCTGTCCAATAGTAGTGGTTCACCCATTTAATTAATAAGTCTAAACCATTTCTCATAATCAATTCACATATCATCATGTCACAACAGCCTTCATTAACCATTAACTCCTTTCCTGAATGAAAAATTAGACCCACAGTCCAATTTTAATTAATGTATGTATAACATCATATCTATCTCGCTTTTGAGTATTTGGAGTGTCAGTCCCTGTGTCACAACCCATGGGTATTTGGACCATCAGTCCATATCCCATAAAAGAATATTTCCATTCAAGTTGGTTGTATAACGCCATGATTGGAACCCTGTGAGTATTTGGAGGATTAGTCCTTATCACACAACCCATTTATCAAACATACATATATATCTATCATTGGTGTAGAACTCCATGTCTGACCACCTATGAGTATTTCAAGCCTTAGTAATTGTCTAACAACCAAATAATCAATCATACATATATATTTACCATTGTTGTAGAATACCATGTCAAAAAAAAACCAATGTGTTAATTATATCAATAACAAACTAACAACAACAAAACACTTCACATAAGTCAACACATAATTAACAAAATTCCTTAACATCTCTGATCCTGTGCACTCGAACATTGATTCATCCCAAATGTTAACAATCTAAGAGCACCCCCTAATCATCAAAAAAAATTCTAATCAAAACAAATATATGTATAAAGCATCTCCATAAACATATCATATTTTCAAAAATCTCCATCCAGGAAAACACAAGTCATGGAAAACTAATACACATCAAAATTTACTCCTCGCCAACAATCGTAACAAACAGTCAAATCAAAATATTAAATTAATGCATGAAAATTAATTAATTCAACCATTAATTAATTAAATCATATCTCTTTAACCAATAATAAATTAGTCAACCATTTACAATTTAACATGTAATAATTAATCCATCCATTAATTATTACCAGTTTCCAAATTATATCTCGGACATGTCAAATATTCAATATTCCCAATAATCTGTAAAAGCCATAACCTTGTTTAAACTCATGAAATGATAATTAATTATACAATTAATTGTCCTATTACACATTATTTCCATAAAAACCATTCAATTTTTTAATCATATCACTTTAACTAAAATAGCTACCCATACATAAAATGAACACATGTTTAAGTCATCATTTATCTCATGTGGGTAACATTACATAATAACATTAAAACTGTCATGCATAGACAAATAATATACATGGAAACTATCATTATCAATTTATTTAAATAATATATAATTCCTGGATAATGTGTTATATATTTGGGACCCTAGCTAGGGGTTTTGACGAAAACCACAACGAATGAAGAACTCTCAATAGAAACAGAATGATTCTTCAAGAACCCGCCATAGATCACTTCTCTAAGCAAGACCAAAGACAAATCTCATCATAAATGTCATCAATACACTTAGATTTACTCATAACGGGAATAGATCTAAAAAAATGCAAGAAGAGGAGATGTAGATCTAAGTAGATCAATGAAAATGAACAATAACAAAGAAGAACATCTACCTACCTCTTGAATTAAGCATTGATTCGCCAAGAGAATATGTCTGATCGCCTCAAAAAAAATTGGGAGAGGTTTTTCAACCTTAAAGGGAGAGTAATCCCTATAAATGGCAGCTTAGGAGAAAAAACGAGCCATCTAGATGCAAAAACGTGTGCGATCCACAATTTAAGGATCAAATTTAACTGCCTACATGGTTAGTTATCACGGTTTGAAAAAGTATGTTCTAGCCATGCGTTAACTACTTCCTCGACCACTGCTCTTTCACGACCTCATCGAACACTCTCACTTAACCATGCACCAATCGTTCGGGAGCTACTGCATCAAAACTCAACTACACATTGTTTGGATGCACGGTTTGATAAACGGTGCACTGCCCATGCGACTTCACCTTTTCCTCAAAACTTATTTCAAGGTTCGATAAATGACATCTTTAGGTGTTAACACACTTGGAATAAAATTCCAGAGCTCAGATTAAAAAGTACGACCCATTGATAAACTGAAAAATAATTTCAGGAATATTCAAAACTATAACCCGGTTTGAAAACACATGATCCTATTGTACATAAATTTTTTGAAAATAATAATATGATACATTCCATGAATGTATTTACACAAAAAACGATTTGGTGAATAACACCTAAGTCTCATAGGAATAATGGTGAGTCACTAAATCTTCATAATTCTTGCGCAAAATTGAATTGGTAGACACTTTATAGAATAACATAAATTGAAAATTTTAAAATAACGATTTAAAAGAAATCAATGAGATTACATTTCATTTAGAAATATATACAACACACAACAATAATATGTGATTAATTTATAATATATCACAAAAAAATGCAAGTGACATGTTAATAAGCTTATCATAAGAATTGAAGATATTCATACATGTCAAAAAATATTTAATTATAAAAATATTTATATTATGAATATACCAAATAACATTATTTTTATATCTAATTACATTTTTAATTTCATTAAGACTCTATAATACTAGTTAATTAACAATTTCATTGTGAATATTATTTTTTATGTAGCTTCTTCCACGTTTCCGGATATGTTTTGATATGTTATTATCTTTCATCTTACATAGATAATGATTTCTATTTTTATGTAAATGAAAAACATGATCTAAAAATTTTTGTATATTCATAATATAAATATTTATAATAATAAAGTAATTATTTAAATATGATATGGAATACATTGTTCATGGATATCGTTTGATTTAAAAATTCATTAACATCCATTATCTTTTCATTTCATATTGAATGCAATAATTTATAATAAATATATGTTAATACTTATTATCATTAAGTAGTATTGTTTATTTTATATAAATCTAGAAAATATATAAACTTATCATTAATACATTTAATGTAATATGTAAATGAATAGAATTTCTTTATGGATGCAGTTGACTTCAGGTCCACCCATGATGTAATCATATTATAAATATAATAATTAATTTATCTATTATATAATTTTTGGAGAATAATAAATCGATAAGATAGAGAATATATATTTTTATATAAATATAATTTCCAATATAAGGCCCAACTATGAACGGTTGAAATGGATAAATGAGTGACATCAGTTTGGAATGTGGTAGTCCACCATACTCATGAACTATTGTTGTGAGTATCATTTTATGGATTTGAGCATGATTGTATAAATAAATCAAAACATAATATATTTTCATTATATTGATGATTATGCATTTTTCATAATATTTTAATAATAATATTTTCATAGGTGGATATTGAAAATAAATCAAACGATCATGTGGAAGGATGTTACATCTTCTTTGGGTAATTATATTTTGTTTGAAGCAAGGGATTCTGTTGCTGAATTTCATCCCATGTAGATATTTCTATGTAGAATTTAGGGATTCATTGAGGTTATTTTGATAGTGTTTGTGAGAGTCAATGTTCTTGATAATTTTGATGATAAGGAATATGATGGTGGAATTTTATAACCGGGGAATAGAAGACATTGGGTATTCATGGGAAGTTATGAGTGATCCCCACGTTTTACATGTCCCCTAACGGATTAAAAGAGACAAATATATATTCAATGAGGTTTTAGGTTCAAAATATGTAATGAAAATATTTTATATATTTTGTTTTTGAGTCATTTTTACAATGTATATCTATTGTTTATCCATTAATTATTTAGAATTTTACCTTAATCAATGTTTTCATCATTAATTAATTTCATGGATATTTTTATTGAACAAAAATACTTTGACAATATTATACATTATATATTATTTTGGATCCAAATATAAAAACCATTTTTCCAATTTTTAATTTTATATGGGTAAAAAAATTATTTAAAATTAACCTTATATACCAGATGAAAAATATGATTTTAATGTGAAAATGTACTAAATTTTGACATGTTTTTATATCCAATTTCAACGTGAACTGATTTCTAATGACAAAAATCGTATTTATAAATGTATAGAGTATATAATTTTACTATTATAATATTAAAATATTATATAACACTATAAATAATTTATATGAAAGTAGTGAAATTAAATTTCAGTATTTTTAACCATTCCACCAAAATTAATCAATCAAAACAAATGAAAAATATTCAACAAATATTATTTGTGATATTTCAGATTAAAAATACGGTTTATTAATATTAAAATTATAATAGTTTCAAAAAATATATTTAAAATGGATTCTCCATATTAAAGGCTATGATATCATCATTTTGGGAAATACATCTTTTTACTTAAAAAACAAAATTTATTCATATGATATACCTATAAAATATATTGGATGACTGTACGAAATATTTATTGAATATGTAATAATTAAATAATATAATAAACTAAAACCAAAATAGTTGTGATTACATTATTCATAATAAATTGTGTTTTAGCAAAAAAATATATTTTTATTTGAAAACGAATGTCATTATCCGCAAATAGTTGTTACATTAATTTCAATCTAATTGACTAATAAAGGATTCATTTTATATACATTTATAATACAGATATTTGTACAATATTAAATATCATTCATATATTTAGTTTTGAGGTCTGGGTGGTTATTATAATAATTACTTAATAATAATATTTATAGTATATTGGAATTAGTTAAAACACAAACTTATGTGTTCGAGATGTTATTGATGGGATAGAGTACTATGCGTAACACAAGAAAAACATTATGTTTTGTGTATGTAATTCTAATAAATGTTTTTCATGTAGTGTAACATTAACATTGTGTTTCATATAACACATTCCATGAAATGACTTTCCTTAAAAAAAATTAATATTTATTGTTTTTTAAATGAAAAATATAAAAAAGATTAAAATCATTATAAATCATCCATAACCTCAAGAGGAGTAACATATTTATTCATGGATAACTATTTAAAATAATTTAATATGGAATTTCAGGTATCTTTAAAAACACATTTAAATACAAAAATCATATATCATCAACTATATTGGTTTTTTTATTGTAAGGAAATGCTCTTTAATATACCCTTATTATAATTTTAACTATTGTGAAGTAATCTATCTAAATATATATATTTATTATTTATATTCATATTCCAATAAGGATAGCGATTCATGTCATTTATGGTATTCCCAAATCGTAATTAACACCACTAAATTTAAAATTTCTGATTTTTTGGGTGGCATAAAATCAATTCCATTAAATAGATTATGTATAATATAATTAAGAATTTAAAATAAATTGTTCAATGTTACCTAAATGTATATTTTTAAATTTGGTATTCCAAAAATTCATATTTTTTTAATTAGAAAATAAAGGTCATAAATTTGGAAAAATAAAATTAATTATATGCGGAATGAAAACATAACATTCTAAATAGTAGAAATAAGAGAAGAAACATCTTCAGATGTTTTCTAATGGAGATTAGAGGTGATAGAAAATTATTACATGTGGATCATTAATGCCATCAATGTTTATAGATAATTAATTGACTAAAATGTATAATAGCAGAAATGTATCTACAAATTACTACACCACTAATTAAAAAATTTCCCAAATTCAACAAGTATAGAAATTAAACTAACAAGTACATAAAACTATATATTTTTTATGATAGGTTCGAAAAATATACTAATGAAAATAAAAAAATAAAATTACTTATGATCTATACTTCCATCAATGGAGACAATAATGGCATATTCGATGTAATTGTAGTTATTAACACTAGAACATATAATGTTTTATTCGATTATAGATCAACCCACTATCTTATTTATTATGTATTTTTTAAGGGTATCTCTAAATAACCAAAAAAAATATTTTCTCAATTAGCAGTAAAAACTCATACTGTAACAAAAAACAATTTCCATTAATAGTGTTCTTATCTAATTGATGTTTTTTGTAATTTTTTCATTTCAAATGTTTTTATTGTCAAAATAGTTGAATATAATGTGATTATTCCTATAGATTTTATTTATTTATGTTGATTTTATATCATCTTACATGTATGGGATGAAAGATTTCATATTATGGATGAACCTATTAACATTTCTCAATGTGAGGACGAATTTTACCTTCTAATTGAAATTTATTCACACTTCTGGGAACTAATTCATGAAAATTAATGTTTCAAATATCAAATTATTTCAGATAATATCAATCATTGCAATACACATATTGTTCAATTTATTTTGATTTATTCCCAAAGAATTTCCTAGTCTCCCATAATATAATAATGATCAGTTATAATTACAAATTAAAAAACATGTTATGCATATTTGATATTTTCATTATGTAATCTAACAAAATTCATAGAATGAAATGAATAAAAAAAGTAGGATAATCTTGAAAAAAGAATAATTTAGCAATGTGAATTACTAGGTATTCATTTATTTTTTCATAGAGAAAGATAGATCTATGTATCCATGTGTACATTATCAAAGACATAACATGATGAATGAAATGAAGTAGTAATGTATCAGATATTCTGTATATTTAGGTGATCTTCTATGTAGGGCATACAATATTTCCATGATTGATTATCATCCTCAATATCATTAATTGAGGTTCATGAAGGAGGGTATAACATATATATAATTCATGACATTGTATAGATATGATCAATGTATATTTATTTCTATTGTATTTAGTTATTTAACCTTTATCATGATTTATTCAATTAATAGTATGTTTTTATATTTTTTAGTCAATATAGATGATATGATTTTATATTCATGTATAACTTATGATATTAAATATTATTTGGGGATTGTGTTGGTAACTATAAGAAAGAAAATACTTATGAAATATTTATCATTTATGAATTATATCTTCATAGGGATCCATTTTTTTATTAAATTTCATGTGATGGTACATTAGAAGACCCCTCAAACAAATAGGTTATTGTGTTATTTCTAAGACTAAAAATAGTGACTAAAATATAATTTTTTTTCATTTTATAATCAATTTTTGCGAAATTAATATTCTTGAAAATAAAATTGAGTTAACATGATCAATAAAATAGTTATAAGGTTTATATTGATAGATATATTGTGAATAGATTTTAATTTTGCATAAATAAGGTTGTACTATGAAATTATCCTCACAGTAAATATTATTCGATAATGGGATGTTTCCAATTATTATAAATCAATGAATTGGCCTCAATTAAAGTTTCATGATACAAATTAACCATGTAATGATATAAATTAGTTAGTGTAATTTATTCAATAAATAAATGAAGAGTTTTCATTTTATAGATTTATTTGTCATATATAATGAAAAAAGTTGAACTTGTATTTTACCAAAAAAACAAAAGATCATATTTCAATGAAATGGTTTGAGATGATAATTGATTATGAATGCTCATATAAATAAAAACATTGTATAGAAAACAAGGTGTAATAATCTATAAGATATTAATATAATTCATTATTATCCATGAGGATGATTAAAAAATATATATTATTTATGTATTTACAATGTCTGTATCTATGAATATTAATGTAATGATAGAATAATTATATATCTCAACTAAATTATCAACAATATATCTTTGGGATGATTTAAAATTTGATTAATAAAAATGTAAATCTATAATTGATATGAAGATCATTTCATCACTTTATCCATGATTGTAACTAAATAGTAGAGTTCATGAATAAATAATATATTTTACACATACAATATTTCAATATGGAGCTATTGGATGGGGATAACAGTTCAATATTCTCATTTCATCGTAGTTGATCAACAGATTGTAGTGATGAGAAATATTATTTTTTATGGTATGTCCTAGAGTGATATTTTTCTATTATAATTTCATTATTCATGATTTTTTAGATATCTAAGGGTTATAGATAAACATTATAGTGATTATTTTAACAATTAACCATACTTGAATTGAAATGGGAAAAGATCATCATTTTTTTTATAATGGACAACCCAAAAATTTAATGGTCATAATTATAGATATTTTATAGATTATCTCATTATTATGTAAGAATATATCACATGAATTGTGGAAGGATCATTAGTTGATATCCATAATGAAATATTTATTTATGACGTCGTAATATTTCAATTAGTACCAATTTACATAGTACGTGACAGGAATATAAATCATCCATGAAGTTCAGTTGATTTCTTAATCAACTCTAGATATAAAGAAAAAAATTGTCATTAATTTTCATCCTCATATTTTTTTTTCAGTTATAGAAAAAAAATTCTATATAATGTATATATAGATTATTATATATGGAATATATTTATGATGGATATTTGGACCTTTTTCGGTAATATTTTGGTACAGTAATAACATTCATTCAAACAATCAGTTGGATCCTTATGAAGACAACTATATTAAGAATTATTTAACTCTATCATTTTATTATTATGATACAAAGTGAAATCTATTAGGAGTATATATAGATTATTAAAAGGATGTGAGGTTTATATCCATTTAGTTACACCAAACAAGAAAACAATGTTGATGAAAAATGAGACACATACTATTATAGAAAATTTTTTAGACATTGTCATGGTTTATTTATATTACAATGAATATCTCCTTGGAATAGTTTATAGATATCCTAAAAAATAAAATATATTAAATTAGTATGTAAGTTATATATAATTATTTTAATCATATCAGGATTGTATCTAATCGATTATCCCTTCTACAAAATCCAGCTATGGTTCACGATGTGTTCCCTATATCACTTTCGAGTAAGTACATAACTTTTTATTCACATGTAATAAACATATAGGTCATAAAACTGTTGGAAGATCATTATTATGAAGATCAAATTTTATATATAATTTTCATTATAATTTCATGAAAATAAGTCCAATTTGATTTTTAATGTTTTATGGGGAGACAAATAAACAGAAAAACTTACATGGGAACTAGAGTTTTTGATGAGGAATAAGTATCACATTATATTTATATTTGTGTAAGTACTTTAGAAAAAATATTCATTTTACAAGTCCTGTCATCTATTTCCTTAAGATTATCATAAAATATATTCATCATTGAATATTTTTATTTTTTATATATATTCCATTACATGAATGAATGATTTTTGATGACCCACAAAACCCTATTAAATTATTATATATCAGCATTACCTTATCCATTAAATTTTTATTTATCAATAATAACCACAATTATTTTATAAAATTATTCCATAATATTTATATTAGAAATTCAATAATTATCAAATTATTATCAGTTAATAAATTAAATTTATTATAAGTGTGTTTTGTATCATATTTTATAACATTAAATTAAAAAACTAGGCTATCTAAAATTTTTACTGAAATATATATATATATTATTTATATGTTGACATGTTTGAAATTTTCATAAAATATATTTAAAAATACATCAAATGAAAAAATAAATCATTATAGATAAAAGTTTGTGTTTTTAAAAAATTATATTTTTTTAAAATTTTATTCACATAAATTAAAAAAACATCCTATTTTAATTATATTAAAATTTATAAAACTATTTTCATATGTAATATAATAGTGTTAAAAAATTTAATTATGTTCCTTAATTATTTTCTATATTTGAACTATATCTGTGGAAAATATTATCATCACAATTATCGGTAAATAAAAACATATTTGATTTAAAATAACTGATCGGGATATTATTTTTAATAATATGTATTTTTGTAGGAATTTATTAAAATTGTGCCATATAAAATTCCAAATGTTGTTATATAATGGACACATGATCATGAAAATTACTTATATAATATTGAAATCATAGAAAGTTACAAAATGTTATTGTATTTGTTTTTAATGCTTCATATGTGATGAAATATATAATAAAGAATGTTTTTAAGATACACAATTGTATATTTTCATCTTAATCAAATTGTTTCCATTATAGAGATTTATGATTATTTTTTAGTAGTTCTATAGGTACAATAATTACATAATCAATACAGTTTTTGATTTGAAAAAATTCTCCAATGTGTCCGCTTGGAATGTTTTTGGTCTCACTGTGTTTGATGAAAAAGAAAGATAAACCATGCACTACCACTATCACACTGCATATCATAATAAATTGGCCGAGTACCATGTTATGGGAAGGGTATAAAAAGTGATGGAAATGGTACATGTGTGTGTGTCACAAAACCTCAAATGGTTTGTGGATATGTGACTTTGTGGTACACAAATGATTTTCATAGGCCGAGAATATTTATTGCATAGGAACAAATATGGTACACAATATTTTAATGAAGAACAGTTTGCGGGGGGCTTCTGTGTTGCCGAAGAAGAAGAATCAGTTAGCAGTGGAGGCAGGATCGAAGATTTGATAAATCCTGGATTAGTAGTTTTTTGTAGGTTTCATTTCCTATATATGAAATAATTATCCACCATATAACAATGAATATTTAATTAAATTTGAGAACATCTTTTTTCTAATGAAATTCGGAAAAGTATGAATGAAATTTCTGAGGCGTAATCCAGCGAAGGAATGACTGGTTCACGCGGTAGAATTTTTATTGAAGGATTTAAATGCAATGTTGTGTTCACGTTAGACTCAATATGGAGAGGGAGAGTTCCAGTATGTTGATGAAAAGACATACTTCTAATAGAGAACATTTCACAAATAAAGGGTCTTTCGCATAAGTTGTTAGTGGAGTTGGTACATGGTAGCAGTATGCGATCATGAAGGCAAATGTAGTCCCCATATGGATGGTGGTTCACAGCAGTAATGGTAGTATACAGAAGATGTGTTCTACATACCAAAAATGATACATAGTATTTGGGGGAGAAATTTGGTTCACAATTTAAAATAGGATTATTTAAAAATATTTAATTTATTTTTTGAATCTGTTTTCCAAAATACGTAACAGTACTCGGGGAGGTGGAATTCATCTAGAAGTGAAAAAGGAACTACAACAGAGAATAAAATTATTGATCTGGATGCTTAAAATCATGAATATGTTGGGATCTATATTTCCATAAATTGTGTTTGACCTAAAAGTAATTAAATTGTGATTTTATTCCCTTTAAAGAGTAGTGAGATGAGAAAGAGTTAGAGAGTGACCGTTTCCAATGGTAGTGAGAAAGAGAATGAGCCATAAAGAGTGAACATATGGAATGTAGTGAGAAGTCCCTAATCATTGTAAAGGTAGTGGGACTGGGCATAGATTACCTAGCCCAAACACTGTAACTTATTACTGGTCGGGAGCCTTAGTGAATTTTTAACATTGACACATTGTTGTTGTATAATCGTTGGACGTAGCCAATTGAGGGGGAACCAAATTTAAAATTGTTGTTTCATGTGCATTATTTCATATCAGTTTTTATATTGCTATGGGAGGAAGAGATATTTTTAAAAAAAAAATTAAACAAGATCTGAACATGATAGTGTTTTAATCAATCACACCCAGATTAACCCACCTCTTTTGGTATTCAACCTCATGGACCTGATAATTGGTATTAAAAAGAATGGATGAATGCCATTGGTTATCTCTCAGGATTAGAAATGGAGGATGAGAATCATATAAGAATTAATGTCTTGGATGGAATTAATTTTCAATTATGGAATAATCCAATGGAGCACTACTTATGATCTGTTGGGATTGATGTCTTTAAAGAAGGTATGCATGGAATATCAGCTAACATTAATAGTGAGGCTTTATTAGAATCTGAAATAATGGAATTGGATTCTGATTCTAAAGGGATCAATGCTTTACAAGGATCCTTATCAAATGTTTTTTACATGAAGTTGACATCCTATAAAACATCACATGAAACGTGGGAAAAATAATTAATCATTTAGGGGTGAAATGAAAAGGTCCATGAATCAATGTTGCAGGTTCTATTGAACAAAAATGAGGATCTCAGAATGAATCCCAATGAGATTGTTGATGAATTCTTCGACATGATAAATATTATTGAGGATGTCATGTGGGGTCTCAGAGAATTCATTAATGATATAATTATTAGGAGACGAATCTTATTGAAATATCCAACATAGTTCAATCTGAATATTTATTGTATGAATACAATTATCCAAAATAAGTGACATTAGATAACCTACATTGTACCCCTATATTGTATGAATTTAGAAATGATGATTATGATGTAATGGAAATAGGTAAGACTATTGATTTGGAATTCAATCCCATTACAAATATCATTATTGAATATAGTCTTAATGAGAGAAATATGGACGATGTTATATCTTTTATATCCTCCAATCTGCAAATAGGAAAAGGAAGGATGAAAGGTAAACCTCTATTTTCATGCTTTTGATGCAGAATGATTGGGAACTTTTCAGTAAATGTGTACTATGATGATTGATGAAGAAAATATATAAAATTATTACATTCTGAAAAGATGTATTAATAAAATGGGAATGAGAGGAGAATTACTAGGAGAATGTTCTTAAAAAATGAATAATTTTATTTCAAGATAGGATGAATGTTTAGAAGAATCCTATGCATAAGATTACGAGGACTTCACATGTCATAATATAGATTCATTGGTAGCATTTTCTAGAAATTCATTAACAAGATAATAAAGTGAAAATGAAGAAAGATAAATTGAAGGAAGTGTTTAACTTTAGGGATAATTTAAAGGTTCTCTGGAAGAGGTACATATTTTATGATCCAAAACAATGTTACCTACAAAAGTTGTTTATGACGACAAACTCTTTACACAGTAGTTTGAAGAAGAGAATTCTTATCTAAATGAACACAATGAAATTTTGAGCTCTTTAATGCCATAACGCTCCTAAAAGTTGGTTTATTACAATCTCAAAATTGAAATACAGAATATTAAAATTGAGTGTTTTACCAAAAACATAAAAGATCAAATCTATCATATCGAACAACTAGAAAAATAATTTGTCAGTTTTTCAGGAAAAATTGATGATCTGGATAATCTTCTAATAAAGAATATCATATAGGAAACATAGAAGACGATATTTGAGATGATTGGTCCATCAAAATAGAAGAAGAAATCCACATTGAATGATATGGCTAGTATGGAGCTAGATATAAAATCGAACGAAGTTATAGTTCATATGAGTCCACTAGAATTAAGTCCATGATTAAATATTTATTTTTAAATGATGAAGAATCAAAAATTTTTGAAAACCCTATGTGCAACTAGTGGTGCATCATTTCCACATTGGAATGTACCTCACATAAAAAGTTTTTGTTTTGGTAATATAGGACACTCTCAAAATGTATGTTCTGTCAAAAATTGGAAAGCAAGAGATCAGCTCCAAAATAGGTGGTCATACAGAGCTCAAAATTTGAGGTCATCATTTTATGGTCATTTTTTATGTTTTAAAGTACTCATACATAATGAAATATAATGCACACCAACAATGAAGAGGAACGTGTCGAGAAAAATGGAATTTGTTCCTAAGAAGTAAAAAAAAATATCATCTACTGTGATGAAAATTCAAAACCAATTTGCATCTCTTGTGGTAGTTATTAACCCATCATATAATATGGATGATCAAGATTATCATTCCATGTTGGGTACGAAATCAAAGGCATGGGTCAAAAAGAAAATGTTTTAGTATAACATGGGTTTAGAAATTATGTTCAAGGCATTAAATCACTCATGGATAGGTATAATCGATCAGGTATTCACTTATCATATGATGGGAAATAATAATATAGTTACAAGAATCGGGTATGATAAATATTGAACTGTATGATTCAGTAATTATGAGGGACTAATAATTATTGGTTTAGAAAAAACCATGTTTGGGGAAAACAAATGATATGAGAAGATGTATTGGTGGTAGGGAGTTTTAATCACATCATTCTTAGTGTTAGTCAATTATTTGTGTCTGGACATGTAATATGTTTTCCAATGAATTTTTTTCATCTATCCAAAGGATGACGATTTTGTGTTGCAAGGAAAGCGCATGAAAATTAATATCAACATCATTTGTGGAGAATAATATAGGTTCATTATATAAATGGTTGAAGAATACAAGATATGGAATAATCATCTTAGCCACATATGCCAAGGTTCGTTGGAAGATCTGGTGAAATATGATGCTGCTGAAAATCTCCCTATAATATAATGTGATCGTACTCATATGTGAGATACATGCCTACAAGGAAATATCATTTAAAATTCATATAAGAATAAGGATAAACAGTCAATGAGACAACTTGAGTTGATGCATATTGTTGTATGTGGGCCAATTTCACCATGGTCTATTGATAGGATAATATTCTATGTACTCTTCATTGAAGATTATAATAGAATGGAATGTGTTTAAATAATCACTGAAAATTTTTAAGTTTTCACATGAATCACAAGGTATCGGTGGGAATGTGAAAAGATGCTTTGTCAAAAAATTCATATAATTTGAATAGATAATTGAATAGAGTTCACAAATAACCATGTGTAGGATTAGCTTGAAAAAACATAGGATAAATCATCATGTTTCAGTAGTAAGATCTCCCTAGGAGAATTGGGAACTTGAGAGAAGAAATTGGATTGTAAAAAACATGGCAAGAATGATTCTCATTGAGAACGACCTTCCATTTTTTTAAAGAATTTGTGATGACAACAATATACACTTCAAATCAAAAATTATTTCTTCAAAAAGAGAATAAAAATCCATTATAGTTATCGTATGGAAAGAATCTATCATTAATGTACTTTTCAATATTCAGAAGAAAATGATTCATTTCAATAAGGAGAGACATAAAAATATTTAATCCTACAGGGATGACTGGGTATTTCATTGATACTTGAGGAAACAAAATGTGATAATTTCTTCAATAAGTGGTTGGGAATCATTGTTGAATGTAATTATGAAACTATAGTTGAAAATGAACATAATATTCATCAAATACATAATCAGACTCTAGAGAATAGCGATAATAAGATAAGTAGATCTATAGACACTCCAGCCCAAAACATTGAATTAGAATAAGACATAGATAATGAGAACAAATCAGTGTATTCCCAGAGACTAATAAATGAGAAGGAATATATAGGATGAAAATAATTGGTGATCAGACAGCACTAGTGCATACAAGAAGTTTGAAGACACTACATCAAGAAACATATATATCACAAGTATAGATTCAATTCTTCTATGAAGCAGTAAGAGATGTGAATTGGGATCAAGAAATGAATGATTTCTATGTTGTGTTTTGAAACAAAGAACAACTTGTGGGAAAAGTTTTCTTTTATATATAGGGTTTAAAAATCGATGAAACATTGTCACCTATTGAAAGGATAGAATAAATTATATTATTGGTGTCAAAATTGGTGGAATGCATGTTTAGTTTTTTCCAGATGTATGGAATGTTATCATTTCATAATGGAAATCTGGATGAGGAGGTCTACATTGTAAAACTAGATTGTTTTCCCATTCATGAAGATGATAGTAGAGTTTGTTGACCAATGAAGGCTTCATATGGTTAGAATCATTCACCAAGAGAAAAATTATTCAACATTTTATTAGTTTCTATGGATGCTCAGTATTTAGTGTCGTGGAGTTGATTACAATATATAATTCAAAAAAGGAAATAGACAATAGAAGATGGTCCTGGTTTGTGTTGATGATATAATCTTTGGTGGAGCTAATAAATCGCAATGCATGTAATTTTCTTAATTCATCAAAACTGAGTTTGAAATGTCGATGAGTGGATTGATAACATTTATTCATGGATTACATGTGACCCATGGATGGAATTCACATTTATATTTCAATCTAAATTATCCATGGCGGTTATGAGAAGGTTTGGAATGGATAATTCCAAAGAGATAAAAACTTTGGTTTCTACCGAGATGAAATTGTGAAAAGAAGTTGAAGGGAATCTAGTTAAAATCATAGAATATAAGAAAATCTTCCAGAGTATGTTGTACCTGAAAGTGAATAGTCTTGATATTGTATTTCCCAAATTCCATACAATGAGGTATGAATGAAATCCCAAGGAGATCCACATGAACGCAGTATAAAATAATTCATCAGTATAACGAGGGAACATTGGATTTTGGACTAATGTATAATGAAATATATCAGCCAGATTTGTTGGAATATACAAATTCAGATTGGGTTAGTTCAGCAGATGATATGAAATCAGCATCAGTAGTTGCCTTTTATCATGGATGATGTTTTATTCCTTGGTTTACAATGAAACTAGACTGTTTTTCATTTTGCACTATATAAGCTGAAAAAATTACAGTTACTCAAGCTTGGAAAAAACTCTTATGGATGAACCATCAACATCAAAATATGTGTATTGAAGTAAAATATATGATCATAATCCTTTTTGATAATTCAAGTTCTATAAATATGACAAAAATATAGTACATAACTAAATGACAATGCACATTTAAATCATATGTCATTTTATCAAGGAGACAGATGAGCAAGGGATTGTAATGATTGATAATGTGCCTAAAAAAATAGATGTAGATATTATAAAAATGTTCATACCCAAGGAAGAATTTGAAAGGAATAGATTGGATTTGAGAGTCTAATCAACTTTTCGAACATGAAAATTTTTGTGTATGGGAACCCTCTCCCTAAGTAATGATGTGTCTTTCCCTAATGTTCCAATATGTATTATTTTCCCAATTATAGACTACCATGAAATTCCCTTTAGGTACGTTGACAATGGGGGATAAAGTGTGACTTGTTTGGGAAAGAAGAACAAAAAGACACGGGGAGAAGTTGTTAGGTTAGAAAAGAGAGGTTGGGGGAGTTGGAGTTGAGATGAATATTTATGTAAGAGATATAAGATAGGGGGAGCATTAAATCTTACAATGATAGAAGTGATCAATCAATGAATAGATATCACGAAATTTAAGATCATGATGGAAGTATTTCATTTGTATACGTAGATCAGTATCGTATTAATAATTGGTTATTATTAATGAAGCAATTCATTAATGAACATTACATCAAAATATTTTTTCTCACATTGATAATCACTATTGTGGGCTTAGAGTATGTGTTGAGTATGTCATCAACCTCTATCTTAATTTCATGAAGCTAACTTTGGTTGAAGGTGGAAGGGTTATTTATGGTATATAAAAATAATAATTTTTATGAGAAATGTAGTCAACAAACCCAAAGGGGGAGACTATTGGGAAACAATTTCCCAAAGTATCCCCTTGGTATGTTTTTGGGTGTTGTTGCATTTGTTAATAAAGAAATATGACTGAAAATGAGTATGGTGGGTGTTTTACAAAAAATTTCTTTATAGGAGTGCATCATATGAAGAACATTGATGAAAATTGGCAAAGTATGAGGATCATGTACCATAATTCATTTACTACATACCATGTTTTGGGAATGAAACATAGAGTGACAGAAATGGTATGATACTACAATTGGTAAAACCAAAAAAGGGTCATGGATGATCAGAAGTGTGGTATGCAGATGGATTGTCGCTGGCAGAGAATATTGACCGTGTATAAACAATGATGGTATTCAGATAATTTATGAAAAATGGTTCACGGATGGCCTGAAGATCACATTGAAAGAGAAATCGGTAAGCAGTGGAGGCTAGATCGATGATTTGATTACATAGGAACATATATAGTATAAAGAAAATTTATGAAAAATGATCCACAGGTTGCATGCGGTTTGTGGTAGTAGATGAATTGGTGTGTGGTGGAGGTTGGACTTAATATTTGATAAATCATGGAATAACTGTTATTGCATGTATATTTTCCTATATAAGAAATGCTAATGCCAGAAATTACTATGGAGATTGAATACCATTAGAGAACACATTTTTACATTGGGAATTCCAAAAAGTTTGAAGGAATTTTGCAATAGAGAATACAAATAAGGGTAGATTTGTTCACGTGGAAGGATTTTCACAATAATATTTAATCATAAAGCTATTTTCGTTTAAGACATAGAATGAAGATGGAGAGCATCTGTACGCAGAAGATAATACTCTTTGATAAAATTGAATAATTCGTGGACAGAGTGTCATTCGTAGATGAGGTTTGCAGAGATGGTATGTAGTAGCGGTATGTGGTCACGAAGGTGGAGGCAGTCTGCAGATAAGGGGAAGTTTACAGCTATGCTGATAGTACACAGAGGAATTTTTTAGTGTACCAAACCCAGAACATAGTATGCAGGAGAAGAATGTGGTTCTCTATTTACACTAGGAAGCTTGAAAAATAATTAATTCATTTCGAGAATGTATTTTCCAGAACCTAACAAAATTCATGATGATCGAATTCATATGCTGGTGAAATTGTAATAACAACAGAGCATCTACCTATAATTGAGGATGTGGAATTCAAGAAAATTAAGTGGCATATATTTCCATAATCGGTGTTTGACATAAAATTCGACAAAATCTGATTGGATTACTTTCCAGGAGCAGAAAGTGAAGGAAGAGTACAACATTGACCCTTTCAACCAGAAATGAGATATTGAAAGAGGTAGTAGGAGTTACCCTTGAGAATTCGGTGAGTATAGCCTAAAACTTGAAAACGCAGTGATCCTAGTCATAGAAGATATGTCCTGAACATTGTTATTATTATTGATTGTGAGCCTTACTAAATTTTTTACATTGGCACATTGTCGTTGTACGCTCCATCGACATAGCCCAGTGAGGGTGAACCACGTAAAAAATCGATGTGTCCAATGCATGATTTCATATCTGTTAGTCAATTTCTACTTGAGGAAGATATAATTTAGTTTAGTTAAACAATGAAACATGATTTGAATGGGATAGTGTTTTAATTTTCCATACCCTAATCCACCACCCACCCCTTAGGTTATTCAACCTAGTGGACCTGCCCAATGTAGTGATCCACCATTATATAAATAAAAATCTTCATAAAATTATTATTATTATTTAATTTTAATGATTTATTTTTACCTAAAAAATATATTGATGTCTATGAGAAATTATGTCAGATTTATGGAATATTAATCGAGTTTCCCCATTCCATTAATATAATTAAAAATTAATAAGTAGAACAGTGTAAATATATTATAATAATTAAATTATATTTGAATAATTTTTAATTGAAATATTAAAAAAACAATTAAATATTATAATATTTAAAATGATTATTATAGTGTCCATAGTGCTATATATTTTACATTTATGGTGAAATTTTCACCTACTATGTGAATAATTAAATCGTTGAATATTTAATATGTTGTTATTGTATATAATTATTGAATGGGTTATCTTAAGGTTAATTAAAATCATATTTTTCAAAATTAATAAATACATGCCTAACATATAATCTATTAATATTTTACAACCCTATGTAACAATTCATTATCATAAAATTCTTTTTTGATATATTTTTCATGATTAATATAATAATATAATTAAATTGTTTTAATATACGATGAATTATCCCTTGCATCAATTATAATAGAAATCATCCTCCCTCAAATAATCTCATCACATAATTTCATTTTCATACAATTATTATTAAATATTCCCTTCTAAACATCACCATGCACAGAATACTAATTCTATTCTTCTTGGAATCCTACCCAATGGAAATTTTGATGTTATCTAAATGATTATATGTGAACATTTGGTAATCACATTAATTGATTACATTATTTTAATAATATCATTTACATCTAAAAATTATTTGATATTTATCGTTAAATAATAAAATAATTATCATATATATTCTTAATAATTATTAATATTGTTAAAATTACATTATACACCATTTTTGTTGAACCATGTAGTGAAAATATCACTTATGTGTGTATAACATAATGTCTCCACATAGAGATGAAACTAAAGTGTCATAACAATATTCTATTGATGTGTATTATTACGGATTTATTGTATATATGTGATATTCAAGGAATATTTATACTTTTTTAATGATATTATATTTTTTATCATTTTTAAAATCATATTATTATGTTAACAATAATGTCGTCAAGGCATATATGTGGACTACTACTAAACATTGTGATTTGATTAGTTTCTAATTTATATTTCACAATGAAGATATATGGATGATTTTTATTAATATATATATTATATATATTATTTTATAATTATTCTTTAATTTCTAATTTCTAATTACAATTATATAAGTTTATTAGTAAAAAAATTGGAATATTGCTCATGTGTAAGTATGGACCATCGTCTCAATAAAAAATCATATACATATTCCAATATATAATTATTATGAAAGATTATTGATATATATATAATTTATAAATAATGTTTATAAAAAAATATTAATATTTTTTAATTTATTGTACAATGATCATTATATCATGGTTTAGACTGCCGAACTGAAAAATGCAGGGAAAAGGAAACATTTATCACCCAGAAGCAGAATATTTAGAGTTGATTATTAACAAATGTTTGAAAAAATGATATATATAACTAATTAATCATATGATAAATATCCATATCGTAATGTAATAGATAAATAAAAAATCAATTTTAATTATAAATTAATTTTTAAAATACACAATGAGTGGTGATACATGAGTTAAGGATTTTTTTCATTATCTCACTTTTATTGGACATTTCATATGTCTAAGCCTCAACTGAATAATATTTATATTCCATGTTCATGTTTTCTTTATATCATTTGTGGAATATCATTAATGTAATATTACTTCTAATTTATTAAAACACGTTTTTATCCATATATTTGTTTTTTCACATAACGAAATGGAAAGAATAGTTTTTTTGTCATCCAAATGAGGTTATTTTTTCAATTCTAGATGTTTTTTAATGTCCTCTTTTTTTTTAGTATGGAAATAGAATATTTTCCCAGCATAATGAATAATAAATTCATTGAATATTAATATATAATTTCAGAATTTTATTTCGTAAGTATCTATTTTAATTTATATGTGATATTCTTTATAAAAAATCAGTAATTTAAACATAGAAACGCTATACTCCATAACAAATCTCCCAATTATATTTTAATGTCATGTTACATAAAATATGAAGCAACGTTTTTTAATCTTCAATAGTAACTTTATTATATGATAAAGTCATTACTCATTAATTTAATTGTTTATTTTTATTGTGGAAATAAGTAATTATTATGAATACCATTTATTTTTCATGGTTTATTCAATTATAAAATGTTAATCAAAACCCATTTTATTTAATGATTTATTAAATGGAGAATCATTTTATTAAAATATAGATAACATATATACAGTTCTAACTATTTTTTAGGTGGGAATTGTATAACCTTGTAATTAATTTTATAAATAATTATTATCACATTTTTTGTTTTGGTATGAAAGCCTAGCAGATTAATATTTTATATGAAACATATTGAGCTGCTAAATCTATTATGGGAAAAAACTAATGTCCCAAATATATTAACTATGACAAGATGAATTTTATGATCCACTATTAGAAAATGTTTTGGTGCATGATATTTATAAAATGATAGTTCTCCATTGATTATGAATTTTGTTACACTAATGATGTTGCCACACAGATTAAAATTTGGTCCAAGAGGTAATTATAATGAATTAACATTATTGTGATTTTGTACTTTTGATATGTTAATGTTTAATTCTTTAACATTGTTGTATGATATTTCACAGAACTACTATGTTCTTTTTTAGTTATGGTCATCATATCAACCCCCTATGATTATCTTATTCATCCACAAGATCATCAATTGATATCTGCTATGTTTACCAATACAGAGCATAGGGATCACCATTTTATAATGATTCCATTCCTCAGGTTTAAAAATTTTATTTTAACAGGGTATTACTATAAATAGTTCTATGTTGTATTATATTTCATTGTAATCATGAAATTCCATCATAAACTAAAAAATAGTATATCTAGTATCCAATGAATCTAAACCTTTATGGATATATATTAAATCGTATGGTTATGTATGAAATATTTATCTAAATAGACGGGAAAATTTTGTACAATAATATCATGTTGTAAAAACATGGGATTTGAATAAATAATCATATAACATATTATTATTGGTATTGTAGACACCATATCATCATGGGATTGGAATTACATGTCATGAACCCTGTATGTCATTGGTAAAAAATATATATACAATGTTGTGCTTGGGATAATAGCTAAATCATCATATATGTATTTATTAACCACATTTTGATCACTCATTATGATCATTATATAAATAAAACATAACAAATCACTAAAATATAGAATAGGACACTGGGAATAAATATATAGAAACTTGTGATGAAATTATTATTTTTAAATATTTATTCCATAAAATCATATAGAATATTAATATGATTCAAATCATTTTCGAATGGTATAGAGTAACAATATATAAATAATGGATTAATAGATTAATATAAATAAAAAAATTTATTGAAATAATTAATAATTGAAATAAATGATTATTTTTCTAGAAAAGAGAAAATAATTTATATAATTTATTGTAAACATGGAAAATAGAATAAAAACATAATAAAATATTAGATATAATTTTTAATTCATTTATTTTAAAAATTAATTAATGATCAAATTTTTTTAAATAAATTTTAATAAATTAATATGAAGATATTTAAATATTCTATTGAAATAAGGTGAAATATTAATGTATTGAATATATATAATGAGTTCAAACTGTACAGTGATTTTGAAAAATGTTTAGTTTTGAAATGAATAATTAGTAATAGGGGGATGCACATTTTCATTTCCAAAAAAAATCATACACTAAAATAAAAAATTTCCAAATTAAATATTAAAAAAATTAATATTTTTGTTAAATATATCTTTCAAAAATAACAAGATAATACATTGATAAAAAATAAATCTTATTTTTGAAATGAAGAATGTATATAATTAATGAATAATCTGTCATGTTGAAAAATTATTTATTAAATTAATTTTAAAAATTATAATGTTAGGAAAATTTATATATTAAATTAAAAACTATATTCAATAAAATTACATGATATAAATATAAATATACATTTTTTTAAATATATAAGGTAATATATAAATTTAATGTGTACATAGAGTAATAAAATTCAAATAATAAAATATGTAGGGGTTTTTTTTAAAACATAGTAAAATATAAAAAGTTATTTACTATAATAATTTAAATGTTGAGAGGTCATAAAAACCCAAAATTAAGAAAATATTATATTAAAGTAGAATGGATTATAGTTATAAAATTCCTTGAAATTTCAATCATGATGTACCATTTAAATGTAATATGATTTGAAAAGTTTATTACAAAAAAAATTATTTTAAATGAATTACCCCGTGAATCATATATAATAGTATTTTAATTAATTAAATGGTGCTAAAAACAATTTTATACATACTTAATTTATAAAAATAATCCATCCATGTGATATAAATATAATACACCTGATTAAAGTTTTGGTATATATTGACGATGTCAAAATGAATAAGCATTTATTTGGGAATCCCATTACATTGATTCAATATATGTATGATACATTCTAATATCATGTAGAATCCAAAATGTCTTATTATTAAATTATTTCAATAAGTTTTAATTATATAAATAATTATTTAAAGAAATTTGTTGATGATTTTATGTCATATTTATTCATTTGATAGAATGTTTTTGACATCCAATTTTTTCAAATATGTATTATTTTTCCCATATATGGTAATGTCAATGTTGAACACCATTAAATAAAAAAATGCTTAAATTTCGAAGAAAATCATGTAAATAGATTTATTTCTTATATTACTGTATCACCATAACCCCTTAAGAATAAAGATAGTGCCTCTTAAAATTAAATTTCATGATTTCGAGGAATCAAATGAAGATGTAAAAAATATTTCAGTAGTGTTAGTAAAAAGAATAAATATAAGAGTGTTATATTAGAATTTAATACACTAATTAAAACATAATTTTTTTCTTTTGAGGTTAACTATATTGAAACTAGGATATCCTTAAATATATTTTTTATACAGATCATGGAATCATGTGTAATCAAAAAAATGTCTGATTAAATGTCCATTATGTGTTTGGAGAGTATAACAAAAAAATGAATCAATGATAAAAATTAATATGGCAAGTTAAGTAACTGATAACTCATTTCATATATTGAATAAATTATAATTCGGTTAATGAGTAACATAGGAAGGTAAATTATAAAAAAATAAGACATTTAAATGATTAACTGAGAATGAAATTCATCCATAAATAATGACAAAGGATAAGTATCACAAATAACAATAACTAAATATAAATTAAGGATCTTCATAATTACTAGTTGGAATGATTCCTAGTTATATGATAATTTTTTCCTCAAGAACATTCATAATTCATTTTAGAATATTTCTATGAAGACCATGAATAAAAATGTTTAAAACTACTCTAACATAGAAATAACTCAATGACTTTTTATCTAAGGGAATTAATACCATATGACTATTCGTGAATCGATGGGAAATATATAATGCATCCACACTAATGTCAAATCATTCCAAATAATTCATCACATATTGAATAATCAATTTATTTAATGAACAATTTCCATTATCAAATAACCTTATTGAATTTAGGATTCATATTTATCAATATTCTATGTGATAGATAAATTCAATTCAATTTTAACTACAAAAGATAAATGTTTTATGGGTTATGAAATGAAAATTTTAATAATAAATGATATAGGTAATTGGGGGAAAATCAATGTTGAATGATCATAGGAAATGAAATTTTCCATAGGGACTTATAAAATGAATTAAGAAGGTTAATATCAATAATATCGATGTCCAAATCAATCATAAACCATCCAAAAGAAAAATGTGGATGGATTTAGTACAAAATAACCAATGTGAAGTAAAAATGGATTTTTTTGTTTAATGTAAATACATTAAAAATATCTTCGAAAAACATTAAGGAGGAAAATAAGATTTTTGTTTTGAAAATAAATTTATAAATCATTTTCATTTAGTCTCAATATTTGAAATATTTTAAATACATAGAAACCTTTTAAAATATTACAGGTTTCTTTGAAAAAATTAAAGAAGTTCAATATTTACATGTCTAACAGGGTAGGAAAATAGTCCCATTTCAGGTCAAAATGATTAGTAAAATGACTTATTCAAAATTTGTAATTGTATATTAACTTAAAATCATTTTTAAAAGAAAAAATATATTAAAATTTATTTCATAATTAATTTTTGATGTGGTAGAAATATTTATAATTTTTTTTAAATGGGTTTTATAATAAGACAGGTTATTCGACAAATGAGTGAAATAATTTGAGTTTTCTTGAAATAATTATATAACGTTGGCATAAAAACAGAAAAAATTGTAAAAATACATTAAAATTTCTCCAATAACTTGAGGAGGATAATATAAATTTATTTATAAAAAAAATCTCCAATAATTTCACATAATAATAATTCAAGTGTAAACAATCCTAACCAAAATGACATTCAGGATGTTAAAACATGAAAAAAACAAATGTATTTGTAATAATAAATAATTATTTATATTTTTTGAGTATAATTTAAATCCAAATAAAAAATTTAATCATATATAAATATATAAAAAAAATACTAAATCAAAATCATATATTTTTAACCATATAAATGATGTTATATATCAAAAATAAAATATTATATTCTGTAATTATTTTACACCTGGTGACGCTTAATTTAAACAAATATAGATGAAATAATTCAAATTAAAACTAATAAAATCACGAATAATGATTGAATCATGATATAATATTTAATAGGGTACATCTAATAAGACATATTTATGAAATTTGGTTCAAATTAATAAATTATGTCTCAATTAATGGAATATGAGATGAAATCCCATATTACATTGAAAATATTGAATTATAATCATGAAAAAATAAGTATATTCAAATTAATCTACAAACACAATGATGATAAATTAATTTATTTTTTAAAATAAAAAATTTCCTGTAATGAAACCCCAAAATAGAAATAATTTGCCTAGATTGTGTGTCTCCACAATTGAAAATGTTAAACAGAAATCCATTACCATGTGATTCATTTCATGTTAAATTTCTTTACAATCAGGTCAAATGGTTTTTAACATTTTAATAAAATATATGCATGAAGACAATATATCTTACATATGCATGAATGTTGTTTCCATATCATGATCATATTGATAGAATGAAAACTAAATGAAATATATGTATATAACTATTAAAAAATAATATTTATTTATTATATGTAAAATATATTTTTATAATATAGAATTAATTCATTAAAATTATAACTTGAATTAATCACATCACTTTGATGA
This sequence comes from Viscum album, assembly GCA_963277665.1. NCBI lineage: Eukaryota > Viridiplantae > Streptophyta > Magnoliopsida > Santalales > Viscaceae > Viscum > Viscum album. The sequence continues at coordinate 1,316,164,129 of OY728152.1, read as the reverse complement.
GATGTTATTCCAGACATCCAAAAACGATGTAATTGTATTACCAAAAAATTGAAATCATGAATGTATTTTTTATATAAAGAATAAGAAATAATCAATAAATAATATATATCATACTAAAATAATTTTTCCACTTTAACTTCCCTCCATAAGAGTTGGTTATGAAAAAATGCATGACATCGTTTTCAGAGGTAGTAGTTCACCATATACATAAATACTATGTATGTTTAAAATAAAATGTAATTGTGTTTAAGTAAAAATATAATCCTTAAAATAAAAAAATATTCTTATATTTATGATAAATATTTTTATTATAAAATCATGCAACAATAATATTTTATTTCTACAGAATGAAATAAAATGAAACTGATCGTTGTGGAATGTAAAATCAATTTTTGGTATTCCCATATTTTTTATAAAAATGTTCTTAAATTATAATATTATTAATGAATGTATTTTGGGACATTATTGTAGCTTATATTGGGTTATACATTGGGATTTAGAGTGGTTAATAATTTTAAGGGATGAGAGTATTTTTATAGTGGAGTGGGAGTGGAATTAAGGAAATTTTTTGAAATGGTAATTGAAACCATGTTTTTAAAAATAAAAAGAGGATAAAATAATGGCCAAAATTCAAAAAAAATGGATTATATGAAAAGTATAAATAAATTTATTTTTTAAATGTTGATAGGTCAATTTTCCGTTCAATATACGGTTTAATCATTTCGTAAGATATTTATTATCCTAATTGATGAAATTAATTGTAATAACATTAAATATTTTTTAGAATTTTTTTTTACATAATAAAAATATAAAATATTATTATTTAAAAAAGTTAATTATAATTTTTAAATTGAAATATATTAATATGAAGAAATAAATTTCATATCAATCATTCATAGGTGACAACAACATTGGTTTTTAATTAAATAACAGTCCAATTATTTCTCTTTTCTAATTTCCAATTTAAATGTGAAATTTATTCCAATTAAATTAATTAGAATAATTTATAATATATTTAAAAATTTAAACATGATAACCAATATAATATATACTTTAATATTATAAATAATTTTGGTGACAAAGTAGCATTTAATTAAAATTCATTATTTATAACTATTCCTCAAAAAACCTCATAGAAACAGACCATAAATTAATCCTACGATTAATTTTTTTATGTAATATAAAAATGATTTTTATTTTTCATTTCAAATTGAAAAATATTCCAAAATAAAATTTAATGTAGAATCTCTATTAAAAGGAATTCATTTTTTATAAATATACAAATTTTAAGCATAAAATATTATTTATTTTTATATTACTCATTATAATTCATATTTTAATAATATGAAATATAAATTATTAAATATATAATATAATTATTAAATATATAATATAATTATTAAATAAAAATAATTTTGTAATAGTAAAATAATTTTAGATCAATCCATTTTCAGATAAAAAACAATTCCTTTATATTGGTTTTTGAATTCATTTGTAATTAATTTGTAACATATAAATTAATTTTATTGTTCTTTTAAAAACATTATATTAATATGATTCATAATATTAATATCCTCTAATTTAGTTTCATGTTTATGTATTATTATATTGTATAATAACATAATAATGATATATCTTTGATCAGTAAAAATCAGTCTTGTGTGTAAAACGAGACATTAAGTAACTAATTATTGAATGAGGTTCATGATGACAACGTATTGAATGCAATTAAATCAATATCATAGATTAAATTTATTTATAATATTAACTATAATGTAAAGTATACGAATAATATATTTAAGTAATTACATGGTGTTTCATTTCATACACTATATCGAATACAATGTTTAAACACTTAAATAAATTTTTTCTTCTAAATATAAACTCTTACATGATAATATATTTAATGTTATATCCTATGTATAAATCCCTAAAATTAAATGGGGTTCTTAAAACATCCCCATATAATGAGGTAATTTTATGTACAAGGGACATGTGGGTAACATAAAACTAGGTATCTATATATGATAACATTAGTGGAAAGTAGAGATACATTCATTGTAGAAAATAATTATTTTATATATATGTAGAGTGATTGATTTCATAAATAAAAAACATTAAAAGGCTATATGCAATGTTTTGGGCCTCAAATACCAAAAAAATCACTGAATTGATATAATATAATTTGAAAAAAATATAATATTTGGAATATGTATTTTTTATATCTATTTTAGAATACATGTTATTTATTTTACTACCTACGAAAATAAGGAAATATAAATATTTTACATATTTATAGGTAATAAGAATAATATTTAACCTTTTCTGATATTCTATCAATATCAAATTAATATATTACATCGATAAATGGTTATTTAAAAATTAATATTTATTCATAATGTACTAAAATACATGTCTAACTTATCATAAGTCCGATAAAAGAGTAAAATGAAATTAAATATTTCAATTACTATACTTCAATCACAGTATGATTATTACAATAATTACTATTCCTAATAATTTATATCAGAGATTCATCACTAATATTTATTAATTTAATTAATTAAGTAAAAATAATTACACACTCACAACTTCATTCAATAGGTTAGTGGTTGGAACAAAACACCTATCATCCATCAGTCAAATGTCCATGTTTCCTTTCCATTACAGACATGATGGGGTTTTTCCTAATTGTATTTATATCTTTTTCTAAAGAAATATAATATAAAAATTACTATATTATACATCATTGAAATAAGATTTATCACTAAATATCCTTTTAAATTTTTTTAATATTACTCATTACAAATAATTTTCTATTTTATAAAAACATATGTCCGAACATGTTATAATGATTATCATAGATCAGTCAATTACTTTATCATTTAAAATAGAACATAATGGTATATAAAAAAATGAGAACTATCCTATGTGAAACACCGATGAATGTGAAACCATGTTCTCATATGTGATTGTTTTCAGGTACTCGTTTACACTATTGATTGGATTGAAAATCCTTTTCATATGTATAACCTATTTTACGTATTTTACCAAAGAAATTATACATCATTCTCCAAGAAGTGGATGTATTTATATAATGTCTCATAAAATATAATCCTTTTTAAAACTCCAGGATCTTCTTCATTAAATATATTCAATGTGTATCTTATATTTATTTTCACTAATATATATATATATTCAAAATATAGTTTCTATGGTTGGTACTAAACATCATTTAATACAAACTACAAATCCCAGACCCCATAATCCATGATATGGTGTATACTACATTAATAATAGTATGATTAAAATAAATAAATACATAATGATCTATGAGTATACTAGTCATGTTAAACAAGATACATACATGATTCTTGTATAATAAATGATTGATCTAGTTATAACGTGATTATTATCATTCAATGATAGATTTATTAGACCCACAATACACATGAATGACATTTTTACTACACTTAATGGAATCCTATTGTCATGACCCGCCATCACCAAAAGGAGGGAAGGGTCAGAATATTGCTAGGCCCTTCCTTCTTTATGTTGAAGGAGAAATAATGACCCCTGAAACCCGCCTTCAATAGGTCCCGAAGTGGCGACCAGCACCAAGGGTCTAGAATCTCACAAAAAATGGAAGGCATTACCCTTTTTATTTTTATACGGTCGAGAGATCTGATAGAATCCCCATCAGTACTGAAGCTGAAAGTAACCTTAAATCCAATATTAAACAATTCTCATATGTATGTTCAAGAGTAAATTATACAAGCCACAAAAACAGCAAATGTAAAGTACCGAGAAATGGAAAACGACAATAGAAACTGCCCCAAGGTCCGAGCTAGTATTTTCCTTCATGATCCCTGAAGTCCTCCTAGAAACATGAAAACATTTTTATATACATAGGGGAACATACAAGTACACATAGTAGGGAAAACTAAAGACTGTGATGCACAAGTGGAGAGTCATCCTAATTCCCTCTGAGAAATTGAAACCAAAGCACCCAACAAGGAAAAACAATCCACCCAAGTATCACCAAGGCACACTCTCCAAATAACGTAAGGCATGTAAATTATAGTAATAGAACATCGATATTTGGGTACCCCACACCACTTTTCCACTAAATATTGAAGAAAACCTACAAATCGAACCAATCCCTCCATTCTCACCGCAGTCCCACTGCCATACCTAGCCCACACACACCTGGGTCATAAAGTCACCTCAGTCCCATTGCCAAACCCCACCTACACACACCTGGGCCAGAACCTCACCACAGTCCCACTTCCAAACACTTCACGCACACACATGGGCCAGAAAATCTACTGTCATGGTTGAAATCTTCTCATCCTCATCCCGAAGACACTTGGGAAACAACCAGCCCGAAGATACCTGGTCCAACCACCACAACTACCCCAACCGAATATTCTTGGTCTAATAATGGACCTCAGGCCATAAAATCCTGCCCGAAGTGTCTTGGGCTATTCGAGAAAGGGATAAAAAAATGAGATAATAACCAGCCACACATAAGTGTGTTGGAAAAACACCCTCACTATGAAATGGGGTGTTCGGCACTAAGTTATCAACTTGGGTGGGGCATGAATAATAAACATAAAAGCTATAGATATATGTATAGGTAACAAAAACTCATCCCAACCTAGGGGTTCCAAAACATAATCATAAACACCCTTGTTTCTATTCATTCACAAAAGAAGTCACGACACTCACGACCAGGTCACAATTCATTCCCAAACTAATTCCCCACTCAACCATTCTGGTTTTCATGTTCCCGTGGTCCCATTAGGGTGAATTCATCACTACCGGGCAAATAACAGGCATAACCACAAGCCAAAAGGAAAGAAACAGCCAAACAACAAATTAAGCATTCACACCCAGTTCACTTGCAATGTCACAACAAAAAAGGGATAAGTGAGATCCATTGAAGTACTGGAACCAAAGCAAACCCCAAGACACAATCCCATGTCCCAAAAACCATGAACCAATTATTTCTCAACAATAGAGTATTCCACCCCAATTAGTGACATAAGCAGAGCAACCACAACCCCAGATTCACAACCATAAACCGTGTCACATAAGAGGATCACATCCTCACCCATATCACCCATAGGGAAACAAATAGAACAACACACATTATTCCAAAATAGAGAAGGGAAACATCCAGGTTCAACACATCATTCATAAGGTCCTTTAATTTTTATTAACTGGGGTGATCACAAGGGGATTCTTGTTTTACTGAACATCCATTTAACCAACCGAGTTTAAGTTATTAACCAAATTCCATGTAAGTCATTTAATTATCTCAGAAGACGCGGTTCATCAGTGCACAAGGAATGAAAACCATTGGCCATGATTTTTAGTGAGCATAGGCCCGCACAATTCACAACACATATAAAAAAATAAATGAGTACAACAGCACATCGATCACCCCCCCCTTAATTCTTTAATATTACATTCATAAAATTTGTTATGTTTGGTTTAGTCAATTCCCACTGATTCAAAAGTGTTCCCACCACACATGAAACACAGAAAGGAGAGAAGAAGGAAAACCCTACCTGATCACATGCCAGGAACATGGGACGTGCGACTCCAATGGTGGGATGAAAGTTCCAAAAAAGTCGCACCACAAGCCACGAGAAGAAGGGACACCAGGTGCACCATGGGAAGAATGAAGCTGGTCAAAGGAAGAAGAGGAAAAAAGACTTCCCGTGCGATATATAGATAAGATCTCATTGTTATGGGATATGGGAATTTTGAACGCCTGGAATGTTGGATCATGGGTTCCCACGTGGTTGGGTGGTTAAACACTACCAAATAAATTTTTACTCTATAGGGATTTATTGGGTATTAATTATGGAAATTTAAATGGATTTTAAAGGAGTTGAAAAGCCCAAAAAGAGGTGTTACGGGAAAAACTGTAGAAGGGAAACCCGACCAGGCTGGGTGACAATGATCGGTCGCGCCGATCGGGGGCACCGATCGGTCTCCCCGATCGGTCACATGCCAAAATTATGTCCTACCACCGAGATATCACCCATAGGATCTAGAATTAGGAAAAGTGATGGGCTATGAGGCTCTGGGTCATTACATCAGATACCTCTCGAACTTTTCTCGCCCTCGCGAATCAACCCAAACCAGAAGAAAAGGGGTTCTGAACACCAACCTCGAATGATACCTCTTAGGAATAAACCCCTCCAACATTTAGAAACCCCTCTGCCTTGAGAAACAATGCAACATTAATGTGGGTCAAGTTGTCCAGTCATATGGGTGGGTGAGTTTCTTCCTCCATGTCAAGATATTATCCACTTTGGGTGGCACTGAATCGCCTGCACGAGTTTAATCGCATCCACCATAATGTGTCTTGATTAGGGATCAGGTCCCCCTTCCCATAGTCAAGACTTTTCACATGAATATATAGAATAAGGAAAACCATACATTCCATAGTTAACAAGGTAACGTGTTCCGTCACAACAAGTACAAAATAGAACTACACAAAACTCAAAACAACTCGGGGTACTGGGAATCCATCTGTGCTTCCCCTTCCAAGGTACTTTCCATAAGCTCACTGTGCCTCCACAACACACAAACCAAATGAATGGTTCAACCACAAAGCACCTTATCCACACAATCCTCGATCATCACTGGTCTCTCCACGAACGTTGCATCATCTTTGATAGAAATATTTCCCCAGTAAAGGATGTGTGAATCGTCATGAAAATACAGAATGAGCTAGGACACATAGAAGACGTCATGTATCCTCAGTAGCAGTGGTGGTAAGGCGAGCTGATAAGCCACTCCTCCGACCCGCCGCAATACTTCCAATAGTCTGATGAATCTAAGAGAGAGCTTGCTCCCCCTACCGAAACTCTGATGCACACGCCGAGGGGAGACCTTCAAGAACACGTGGTCCCCGACCTCGAACTCCAAGGTCCTTCTCCTATCATCCGAATATGACTTCTGCTAGTCCTAATCCTCCTTCATCCTCTCTCATATAAGCTGCACCTTCTCTTTTGTGATCTGTACCACCTCCTAGCCAAGAAAACCTGCATCCCCGACTTCTGTCCAGCACACGGGTGAGCGACACGGCCTCCCATACAATGCTTCGAACAGATCCATGCCAATGGTAGAGTGGTAGATATTATTGTAGGAAAACTATACAAGAGGAATGTGTTGCGCCCGCGATCCCCCAAAGTCTAGGATGCATGATCTTAGAATATCATCCATGGTTTATATGGTGAGCTCTATCTACCCATCTCTTTGGGGGTGGAAGGTAGTGCTAAGGCGCAGCTAGGTTCCAAAACCATGCGGCAAACCCCTCTAGACTCCTGAGTTAAATTGTGCATCCCTATCTGAGACAATGGACCTTGTAAACCCATGCAACTGCACCACCTCGTTCACATACCTCCGTGCTAGAGGGTCCACTACACTCGGCTACTTGATTTCCAGGAAGTGAGCCGATTTCGTCAACTCTTCCACTACTACCAAGATGGCGTCGCACCCTTCTTGATCCTTTGGTATCCCTGTGGGGAAATCCATCGAGATGTTGTCCCACTTACACTCTGTGACATATAATGGTTGCAAGAAACCACCTGGAACATGGTGATCAGCCTTCACCTGCTGACACACTAGGCACTTGGCCGAAAACACTACCACCGGCCGATTTTCCCCATCCCACCAAAACTGTCGCCTCAGACCTTGGAACATCATGGAAACTCATGTTTGAACCGCCAAGGGTGAGCTATGGAACTCACCAAGGACTCTCTCATGAATTGCCTCCAGAACAAACTACATCCCTCGTAATAGCATATGATTCTGACCATCTTCGGTCCAAGCCTCCGGAGCACTACCTTGACTAACCTGGTCATGCATCACTTCACAATCTGGGTCTCCCCACTGAGACTCCTCCACCTTATGTAACAGAGAATACTGTACTATCATCTGATATAGGAAACCTCTACCACCTTCCATCCTAGCATCTAGGTGTAGGGCATGCAACTACCCCATAGCCTTCCAAGTATATTCCGACTCTTGAAGGGGTAGAGTCATCACCTCCTCAAGGAATACGTCCATAATCTCACTAATGATCCTTGGTACCTCCACAATCTCTACATCTGATGACTCCACCAATAGCTCAGATAACAAGGAGAGGAGGGGTTCCTCTTGCCTTCTGCCCTTCTGGCCACCCCGCTTGCCGGCGAAAGTAACACGTTGACCTACTATGTCTGAAAACATGACCCTTCCTCGGAAGCAGAAAATGACAGCACATATAGAGAACAACCAGTCAATGACCAGGATGACATCATATGGTTGTATCTGCAATAGTAGGAGGTCCCTGACTGACTGATGTGGCACTATCTTCAGTAATCATTTTCGACAAACATATATCATGTTAGTCTGACCTCCGACTAGTGTTCTTAGCACCATGGACACTAGAAGTCTCTCGGAATCTATACCTAAAGCATGGGCCAGAATGGGTGTAAAAATGGAGTGTGAAGCTCTTGTATCGAACAAGACATAATAAAGGGTACTAAACAAACTGATCGTGCCTTGAACGACCTCCGGTCCTGCTAGAACTGCTGCCTCTACGACGTGCAATTGCCCGAGCCCGGCTCCTCTAAATCTCGGCTGTCAGCCACCTCCCCGACCATGCCCTGGTTGAGGTCCCTAAGGAGCACCCTGGGGGCCACCTCCTCCTGCAACGCCTACCATCGGATGAGCGGGATCTCACTGCACCTACTACTACTGCTGAAAGGGCATTGCTAGAGGCTTCTACTGCTGAGGTGGGTGCTGGGCCTGCCCACTACCGTCGTACTACACTCTATCTAGTAACTGGTTCTGAAGGTGCTCGTGCCTCCCGCAGACAAAGCATCCCATCCCTGGGCCTGAAAGGAAAGGTCAAGTTCTTGGAGATCGGAACTGGAACTATTGAGGCATGCTCCATACTGGTCGGAACCTAGATGGTCCCGATGCTGGAGGTGTGGTGCTGACGGCCATTCCAATTGACGGGACTAGTTGAATCCCCTCTTGTTATACACCTTCCAGCATGTGCATCCTCTCCACCACATCAGCCTTCTTCTGCACCTCTATGTATGTCAGTTCGGTAAAGGGAGTAACCACATACTGGAGGGAAGTTCAGAGCGCATCCTCTAAATGTCTCTCCTGAGACTCCTCATCCGAAAGAGGTCTGGAGAAAAGCAAAGGAGATCCATGAACTTGATCCCCAACTCTCTCACTGACATACTCCCCTGTTGTAGAGAGAGTGGCTCCTGCCTCTTCTCGGCCTTCATCGTGGAAGAGAGGAATTATTCCCAGAATTCCATCTCAATGTCATCCCCCACATCCTCATCTTCCCTCTTCTCTCCCTGATAAAGCATCCACCTCTGACGCGCCACTCCCCGCATCTATCTGACGACCATAGGAACCCTATACACCATCGGAGCCTGAATCAGGCCAAAAGTGATCAGTAGTTCCTTGATACAGCTCTCAGTCTCCATATCTGAGGTGATTCCCCCGTACTTCCTGAGGGTTTGTCACTGAAATGATTGAAGCATCTTTTCCACTTATCATCCTCCTCCACCTGGTCGATCCTCTGCCGATTGGCCACATCGACCTCATGGGCCTCGATGACCGACCCTACTCGTGGTCACATCCCTAGTTCCATAACTGTAAATTAAACAATGAATGCCAAAGCCCGAGTAGTGCAGAATATTTTTCTCAATTTTTCTTAGACTCCCTTATTTATTTTGAATCCCTAAGACACCCATGAAACATAAGAACATAAGTCATTATGATGCATTTACCATTCCTAGGGTCTCTAACCTAAAATCAGTGTAGCCTCACTTGGCCTTTTGGTATGTCCATAGTCATTGCATCGAATCAAGGGGGCCCTAAAATCCATTGTCCTAGCCGTCTTCCCTTGCCTAATTCATGCATCAAGGTCACTTAACATTGTTTCCCTACCATCCCAAACAATCCTCGCTGTGCCTAACTTCAGGCTCCATCCTATCTCTCAACCTATCCTCTGATACCATTCTATCATGACCCTCCTTCAACAAAAGGAGGTAAGGGTCAAAAAATTTCTAGGACATTCCTTATTTATGTTGATAGAGATATAATGACCCCAGAAAATCACCTTCAATATGTCCCGGAGTGGAAACCATCACCAAGGGTGTAGAATCTCACACAAAATGGATTGCATTACCCTTTTAATTTTTATAAGATTGAGAGATAAGATAGAAACTCCATCAGTACCAAGGCTGAATGTAAATTTAAATCCAAAAGTTACCCATTCCCATATGCATGTTCAACAGTAAATGACACAATCCACAAAATCTCCAAAGGGAATGTACCCTGAAAAGGAAAATGAAAACAACAACTACCCCAAGGTCTAAGATAGTATAGTCCTGAACGATCCCTAATGTCCTCCTAGAAACTTGAAATTAGTTTTATATACATAGGGTGGGCATACAAGTACACTCAGTATAGAAAACCAAAGACTCTTGTGCACAAGTGGAGAGGCATCATAATGCCCTATGAGAAAAGGAAACAAAAGAACCTAGCAAGGAAAAACTATCCACCCAAGTCTCACCAAGGCACACTACCCAAATAATGCAAGGCATGTAATTTATAGTAATAGCACATCGATATTTGGGTACCCCATGCCACTTTCCCTCTAGTTATTGAAGTCATCCTACACACAGTACCAATCCCTCCATTCTCACCGCAGTACGACTTCCATACATTGCCCGCACACACCAATGCCATAACCTCACCATAGTCCCACTACCAAAACACACCTGTATACTCCTGGGCCAGATCCTCACTATAGTCCCACTGGCAAACCCTGCCCGCACAAACCTGGGGTAGAAAAACTACTGCCATGGTTCAAAACACCTAGGCCTCATCCCGAAGACACTGGGGAAACAACCTGCCCATAGAAACCTGGGCCAACCACCAAAACTACCCCCCCATAGATTCTTTTGTTAATAATGGACCTCATGCCATCACAACCTACCTGAAGAGTCTTGGGATATTCAGGAAAGCGGGCAGAAAAGGCACTAATAACTAGCCACTCATAGGAGAGTTGGGAAAAACACCCTCCCCAAGAAATGGGTTGTTCGGCACTAAGTGCTCAACATGGGTGGTATGTGAATAAGAAACATAAAAGAACCAGATATATGTATAGGTAACAGACACTCATCCCAACCTAGGGGTTCAATAAACTAAGCACAAACACCCTTATTAATATTCATTCACAAAAGAAGTCATGACACTTGCGGCCAAGTCACAACTCATTCAAAAACTAATTCCCCACTCAACCATTCTTGTTTTCATGTTCAAGTGATCCCATTAGGGTGAATTGTTCACTACCAGGAAACTAACAGGCATAACTATAAGCCAAAAGGAAAGAAATAGCCAAACAACTATTTAAGCATTCACACCCAGTTCTCTTGAAAAGTCACAACAACAAAAGGGATAACTAAGATCCCTTGATGTACTGGAACAAATGAAAACCCCAATACAAAGCCCCATGTCCCCAAAAACAGGAACCAACGATTTCTCAAAAATAGAGGATTCCACCCCAATTCTTGATATAAGCATAGCAACCACAACCCCATATTCATAATCGACAATCGTGCCACATCAGATGATCCCATCTTCACCCATATCACCCATAGGAAAACAATCAGAAAAACACGCACGCTTCCAAAACCGAGTAGGGAAACATCAAGGTTCAACACATCATTCAAAAGGTCCCTTCCACTTTTTATTAACCAGGGTGATCACACAAGGATTCTTGTTTTACTGAACATCCATTTAACCATCCGAGTTTATGTGATTAACCAAATTCCATGCAAGTCATTTAATTATCTCAGATGACGTGGTTCATTAGTGAAAAAGGATTGACCACCAACGACCATGATTTTTAGTGAGCATAGTCCCGCACAATTTACAACACATATATAAAAATAAAAGGGTACAACAAAACATCGATCACACCACCCTTCATTCACTAAATGTCTGTTCATCATCATTGTTATGTTTGGTTTAATAAATTCCCATAGAGGAAAAAGCATACACACCATGCATGGTACATATAAAGGAGAGGTGAAGGTAAACCCTACCTGATTACACACCATGAACAGTGGATGCACGACTCCAAGGGTGAGAGGAAAGCTCCGGTAGAGGCGCATCACAAGCCATGGGAAGAAGGGACACTATATGCACTTGGGGAAGAATGAAGATGGTCAAAGGAAGAAGAGTAAAAAAATACTTCCCATGAAATATATAGATAATATCACGTTGTTACGAGATATGGGAATTTTGAATTCTTGGAACGTTGGATTGTGGTTTCCCACGCGGTTGGGTGGTTAAACATGACAGAATTAATTGTTATTCTCTAGGGATTTTTTGGGTATTAATTATGGAATTTTAAATAGCTTTGAATGTAGTTGAAAATCCCAAAAAGAGACATTATGGGAAATACTGTAGAAGAGAAACCCGACCGGGTTGGGTGACAACGATCAATCGCCCCGATCGGTCGCACGCCAAAATGACATCTTACCACCGAGACATCACCCCTAGGATCCGGAATTTGGCAAAGGGATGGGCTATGATGCTCTTGGTCATTACACCTATGGAAAGATAAAAATAATAATGATCGAAAATTTTATTAAAGGTAATATAAAATGTAAGTAATAAAAAATAAAAAAATAAATATTAATATTATGCATAAAATAACTAAGATCATATTAATTTTATTCAATATCTACGAATTTTGTGAGTAAATAATATGGGAAGGTATTTAAATAAAATCACATTAAATTTAATAAATTTACATATAAAGAATTGAATCCATGTATATTTTCTATTAAAAAATACCATTTTTAAAAATAATTGTATATAAATTAATGAAATTCATAATTATTGGATGTCACTATTCCTATTAACGTGTTTCCTTTAACATCTAGACTTTTCAAAAAATGATTTATAGTACTACTGTTATGACCCTCACTAGATAGTTAAAAACTATTTCGATGTGGAATCCAACTCAAAGTGTATTTTACTAAATCATATATTCTAACTAGAATACTAATGTATCAAGTGGATATATATAACCAAGCCAATACCATTTAATATATGTCCATATATTTCATCATATACATAATAATTTATTTAATTAATGAAAATGGCTATAATAAAAATTATATATTTAAAAATGATATGGATTTATTGATAATTTACCAGATAGTCATTGAAATATTAATGTAAATACAATTTGAAATAATATACAGAGTTTTGATAAAGTAAATTTAAATGAAAATTTAAATGTGTCATTATCATAATTTAAATTCTTAGTGTTCATCGGAAATTGAAATTTTTAAGGGGACATAAAAAAAGAATAATTGTAGTGAATTTGATTAATATCAATGGACAAAACAATCATAATACATCAAGTGAAATAATAATGGTGGTACAAATACAAAATATAATAAGTGGATTAACAAAAATATTGCAACACATTTATGAATGGAAATATTCTTGATGAAATTATATCATAATAATTGAGGAAAAACATTATAATATTCAGTAAAAAAATTTAACCCAATATTCATTTTAAATAACTTTTAAAAATATATTAATAAAAAATCAGACTATTTAACCTATTTTTGAATAATAGTTAGATGGTTTGTTTGTAAAGGCCATAAATGGTGAATTTAAAATTTAATTTTCACAGTAAGAAAATAATAAAATAAATTATTTTCAAAATGAGACGAATATTCCATTGAAAAAATTTGAAAAATAAAAATGGTTAAAAATTACATTAATAAATAATAATGGAAATTTTATATTTATTTTTGAAATCATAGTTATAAAAATATTTTTTCAATGAAAATAGGATCTATAGGTAATGTGAGAAATAATATTGGGTTTTCGTAGAGAAATTTTCTAAAAAATATTTGTCACAAAAAATTTGAGAAATGGTAGAATTAATTGAAAAAAATCAGGAATTTCCATAGGATATTAAAAATAAAATTTTTATTTTAAATGTTATTCAAATAATTTAATATAACTAAAATTAGAGTGTAAACAATCATGTAAAAAATAGATTATGAATTAAACCCTTCAAATGACCATACCATTGATGGGAGAATCAACTAATAAATTAATCATGATTTTAAAATATAAATACTCATAAAAGAGTTTGAAATAAAACATTACAATGTAAAAAGTGATTAAATGTGTACTCATAAAATATTAATACCAATAAAGATGTATTATAACCCAAATAATGAAATTTTTGTTATGAAATTCATTTCCAAAAGGTAATTCCAAATTGAAACCCCATAGATCAATTAATTCAAATTTTAAAAAATAAATTGTCAATAAATTAGAAATAATCGTGATTTTATATTTCAAAGTGGATGTGTTTAAAAAATAAATAAAACAGTAGGTTCATAATAATAATGTATGTCTCAAAGAATGGTAATTTATATGAAGTCCCATTCTAGGTGGAAAATTTTTAATCATCATCCATATAATATAATGAAATAAAAATTAATATATAGATAACATTAAAATATATTTATAATGTATATAAAATACATTCAGATCATTAAATACACCATTAAAATGCTATTATTTATTAAAATGGTGTATGCATCATTCAATTAAATGTGCAAAAAATCATTTACCTTGTTTTACTTTTTTGGTGAACATATTTTAACATCATTTGAAATATTTTTTAATAAGAAAATAATATATAATACAACCATAACCATATTTATGATAACATATATAATCTTATCATAATTTCTTATTAAGTGTTTTATAAAGATCACTATTTATGGTCACTATACATTTGTAAATAGCCTCGTCATTCTAGTTTTTTTACATTTTATTATTGTTCTTATTAAATAAATCATGATTTCATCTCCACAATAATTTAAAAAATGATATAGTTTTCATATATAACCACCATATATGATTTTAAAACAATCCATGCTATTTTTATATAAGAAACAGAATTCACCATTCATTATAATGGTAGGTCTGCTATTCAAATGAACAATACATCGATTTATATATCAAATTGAAAGAATGAAAAATGATATATTTTATTATTAAAATTAATTTATCATAATTGTTTTCAATATTTCTAATATTTTTGATAAAATAATTTCATAAAACATTACATGAATTGAATGAATGAATCACCTTTTATGATGATGTTTTTTTCCACACTTCCAAATAATATGTTATCATATTCTTAAAAAATTAAGTTCATCAAGTAATGTTTTATAAAAAAACAAAAAAATCTGACATACTAATTATCATATATATCATATAGAAATAATTTTTTTATCATAATTGCCCACAGAGAGAGGTGGAATAGTACAAATATATGACACTTTTTGCGATTTATTAGCTCTACAAACACATAAACAGTAGGTTCATTATACCTTTGATATATCTTTGTTTCTAGGTATAAAGTAACAACAGACAAAAATGTCATTATTTTTCATATATAGATGTAATTATATTACAATGGAATTTAATATTTTTCATGTTGAGGAAGGAAATAAAAAAAATTAATGTTGATGAATGTAACCTCATTTTCGTGCAACTCATTTTGGATTATACAAAAAATTTAATTTTGGAAGGATTTAAACTAATGATTATTCTTGTAAATTTCTTGTAGGAATTTTTGGATATTATTTTTTTATTTTATTATCTATCCAAATAGCTTCATTAGATTGCATAAGTGAAGTTCCATTGTAATGTGAATGAGGAGTGTTATTCTTGTTAATTTTAAAAAATCAAATTCCACCAATGTTTTTACTAAGACATGTGTAACCAATAATTGTTGACATTGTTTAAAACAGATTATAAGGATTATATATTATCATAGAACAATTTTTTTCTAAATGTTTCTATGTCATTTTTTGAACTTACGTGTATGGTTTAGTAATTTATTATGTTTTGTTTCTTTATAACTATGTTAATTAAATTATATTACTTTCACTAATCCAGTTATTAAAAATAAATTTATATCTGATTGAATATGAATAATTATTAAAATTATGATGTTTTAATTATTCATCTAAAAATGTATCCTCCCAAACTATTTCCTAAATATTACCCTAAAATTATATTTATGTTTCAATTTCATAAATAATATATACATTTTCATAGAAAATTTATAAATTTTCCAAAAAATGAATTTGATATAACATCACTATTAACATGAAGTAAATTTACTATTAATAAAATGCATTTTTTAACCATAAATTTGAATTTTTTCATGGCCTTTGATTATAAAAATTGAAATGAATAAAAATATATTTAATTTAATATAATATATTTATCATTATTTTCATTAACAATTAGTAAATATTGTAATTAAATAATATTAATCAACTTTTTAAATAGTTAATATCTTCCTCTATATTTTTTTTATATTCATTTCAATTCATTTCATAACCAGTAAAAGAATATTATATTTTTTATAAAATAATTCATTATACATTTGTTAGCACTATTCATAACTGATAATTTAATAGGTAGGTTATGTGTTGTTGTATAATAATATAATATTATATGAATAAATCTTTTGTCTTAATTTTTTTTCATACTTGTAATTCAATACATTTAAGAAAATCATTATTTCATGTGATGCAATAAAACAATGTATTGTGTGCATTTAAAGATATATCATATATAAAATTTATTTATTATAGTAATTATATTAAATTTTCATTTAATATTTCTTTAATATAAATACTAATATTAATAATTAAAAATTTTTTATGGGAATATAAAAATAATAATAATAATTTAATTATTAATATTAGTATTTATATTAAAGAAATATTAAATGAAAATTTAAATTAATTATTAATAAATTGTATCACTTTGTAAATAATATGTTGATAATGTAATAATTGGGATATAATTAATTCTATAAATTAAATGAAAATTAGTAATAAATAATAATTTTTTGGTGTAAGAAATTTTTAATGATTTTTTCATTAAAATACTAATGATTTCATCGAGGAGTTGTGTTTAGTAATTTAAATTTTATTTTTTTTAATATTATTAAATTGGGACAAAAATATGATGTATATATATTGGGATTAATTATATATGTAGTTATATATACCTGTGTGGGTGTATATATATTTATAGACGGATGTGTTTGTGTGCGTGTGTATGATATATATATATTGGTGGGTATTTATTTGGGTTTAGATAAAAAATTATTATTTTCCCACATAAATGCATGAAACATCTCAGCTTAATCATAGGTAAAGACTGTTTATTTTTTATTCATTTAATGAAATAATCCCTCAACACGTTCCATCTCACCCTATCACAGGACTCAATAAGCAATTAAATTTATTTAAATAATTGTATTAGATTCATGTAAAATATTATGTCACTCCCAAACATAGAATTACATATAAAAACTAAAATATAATAATAATTAAAAAATAAATGGAAATTAAATGAATTTAAAAATTGAATAAAAATAAATTTCAAAATAAAATAATAAGTGTGTTACATGAAATATAAAAGTAAATAAAATCTGTATTAACACATTCTAATTTATTTTATTTCTTATTCAAATCAATTTTAATTTTTTATCTTATTTTTTTCCCTCATTCTATTTTTTATTATTATTTTTCCTTTTTATTTAATTTTATCTTTTCTTTAAAATTCAATATTTCTTATCACTCTCTTGTAGCCCTTCGATAATCACCCAATTTACTACCCCTTTTAGTCTTCATCCTCATCTTCCTCTCCTCCTTTGTAAGCACATGATGAATCTGCCTCTCATACTTTTTCATGGATATTAGTTGTGTAGTAATGCTCTTGGAAAGGAAAACCATACATACCACAAAAATATCTACGGAGAATAGGATCCTATACGAGTATAAAGTAGGGAGTATAACCTATTTCCCTATGTTTTGTTTCATCTATTTGATCCCACATTGTTCCGATCATCGGTGATTACTTGCGATAATTAATTTTATATTTTATTATTTAATCAAACTGGTTGGCATGACTTGTGTACCCTTATTTGATACAAAATATTTTATTTTAATTGTTTCATTATCATCGGATACCCCATTTTTTGTGCCTATGAAGTTGTTCTTCTTTCTATTAGTAGTGAAATGTTAATTTTACAAATTAAATTCTTCATGAGCCCCCAATTTTATTAGCTTTAAAATATATATATCATTATGAATAGTTCTGAACCATTAATCATGTGGTTTTGATTTTTTTTATGATTGATGTCATTCCTATTTAAATTCATACCATTCAATGTCTTTATAAAATATTAAACTTTACTCTTTAGGATTTCTATGGTATACAGTTATAGTCATAGAAGTTCAAATTGACTGATTAATAAGTATATGTATTTCATTGAAAGATTGTTTTTTTGCAATTATAAATTTATTCATGATGATATTTTCATCATTGAAATCTAATTAAATTCATGGAATTATGAAAATGTGGGTAACATTTAAAGCACCATATATTGTGTCTTTATTCTCGATTGGTAACACATTACACTATAGAGGTAATGTCTGTGTCTTTTCCTTATGATTGTTTCCCTATGTTTCTATATTATCATTATTGATTAATGTTCTCTATGGGAAAATCATGGAATAACCTGTTAGAAAATTGGATACACCATTATATGGATGATACATAATGCCTGATAAACGATACCTAGAATGAAATCATGATTACACCATTACATGAGAAACACACGGTAATTCTGAAGGTTTCACTGGACGATATCTGTTGTATTTGATGAAATGAATGATTTACCATACTGATACCTATGGTTGAGCATAGAACCCATCTCTAATCATGTACATATTAATAATGATAATGTTTGGAAGGTTATTTTGTTGTTAATTTTTTTTCCTTTGAATTCTGATACCATTCTAGTTCCATTAATCAATCACTTTTTATACATAAATTATACCGCAAGATTATTAATAGTTTTGGTAGTATGTTACGTTTTTTGCCTTCAGTAATTCAATCATGTTATATATATATAATTTGAATAACATAGGTTCCATATTTAGATACCCAACATAGTTTGAAGCATGTTATATAAGATAGGCGTTGTTAAGAACATGGGCCATGTTATATTTATGTTATTGTGTTTAATTAATTACTTACACGTATGATACGTTCACATAATTCTTGTGTTTACATTATGAAATGTTAAGGCATAGAAACATTGTGTTTCGACCTACTGAGCTTATCCATTACTCCTAACTCAGGTTCCATTTCGAAACCATGTTTACATTATGAAATCATGTTTGGATAGTAGGAATCATGCTTCTTTTGGATATTGAGTGTCACTTGCTTCCTAGGACGGAGATTGGGGGAAGAGGACTTAGTCTTTAACCAATATGTAATTATTGATTTCTTTCATTTTCATTATATATTTTATTTTATGATTTATTTCATGCTTTCTAAAAATTTACATTTGTAGAGACATCATATATTGTCATCTTTTTGTATATGGTTTTATTTATCAACTTCTATACATATTATTTATTTTTTAGGGACTATTTATTTGAATTTGTTATAGATTTCTTATTTATATGCTTATGATATTTTCATTATAATTTTGATTCCTCCATTGTGTAGAACCTATAACATACGAGTGTGTAGTCTCCCCCAAAGACATGTTATTTGAATTCCATGATACTGGTCGAAAACCTCTTGTATTCAAGGGGTGATGCCTTTTTTGTTTTGGATAAGGTCCTCCATGGGATTCCATATACACGGGAGTAATATTAGTTCCCTAAGGGATAATTAAGGAAATTCCTATTGGAAAATTGTCTACGCTGTGCCTCGGGTGATACTCGATCCCTAATGTGAGATACCAAGGATAGACTATTGATAAAAATAGTCATTGAGTGATACATGGTCTTTTAGAATGTTGGAATGTAGATTATTGATGGTATTGTATAAATAGAGGGATTTTTCATTGCAATACCTTCTGGATAGGCTATAACTCCATCTATCAACATGAACATAATAATAATTAATTTTAATGGATGTTTTTTCGATGATTCTTTGAGTAAATTTTTAATTTCTATACCCATATAGTTCCTTGAAGATCACCTTGATGATAAATAAATTAGCCACCCGGATAATGAACATGATTATGTGTTTGTTCATTTTTCATAGTTTTATTTATCTATGGATTTATATATATAAACTCTTCTAATCAAAGGTACATTATTATGATTCCCAAATTATCCATACGTGGGTGATATGAAACAAGTGATGTTGATAACCTAGCCAAGTTATAATTATATTATTATCTTAAGATAATATTCTTGAATTTATCATACGTTGACATGCTGATTTTTTATATCAGGGAATGGAAAGGACAAGACATTGTGGGTGTCGATCTACTAATATTATATCTCATTTCCTACTCCAGAACAAGTTGGTACCCGATATGACATTAACCATGTAGGTGTATATAAGATGAATCATGATTCATCTTGTGTTTTAGTGTTTATAGATACATTGGTTGTAGATCAGGGGAATAATATTGATAAATTCCTCAAGATGATGTTGTTATTATTTTTTATTTTCTATATATCAATGATTTCAATCTTGAATTCTAGTTTTTTTAACCATTACATTAGTATAGAAATCATTGAATGAAATATTCTTGTATATGGTTATATTTATAACCTTATACACTATTTTTTTAGTTGGATTATTATTTTCCTTCTTGTGATGTTTCATTATAAATATGATTTATCAATTTGTTTTAAATTTCATTTTGATACACTTTATATTGCCTATTAACTATTACCTAAAAAACAATGTTATTGACCATACTATTCATTAAAATGCCCCTCACTAATAGTCAACAACCTCTTGTGTTCAGGGAGAAATTATTTAGGTCATGTGGACAACCCAACATAATGAGCCTTTTAGTTGGGTCCTGATTTGAGGATGCAATACAATTGGTCAAAATAATGATAAAATATTTTGTTTCAATAACGATTCACAATAATTTAATAAGTATTTTACTTATTAATTAAATACAATTTTTAACATATAATTATAGTTGTTTTTTAAAATGAATCACATACTCTTTTAAATGTGGAATCTAGGACTTATGCATGACTTCTGTATTAATTTTTATAATGGAAATCGTATAGTTTGGAAATGTTAATTCCCAAAATAGAAAAAATATATTTATATAAATAATCTTTAGGTAATAATGAGTTCTTGTGTATATTATTTTTTATGGGTATATATTGATATTGAAAAATATAACAATATCAATAGTTCAATGGAAGACAATTTGAACCGTCTCCTGATGTACATCCTATATATAAAAAATCTGAGTCATTATATTGTGAGAAGAGGATTGATGAATTGGAAATTTCATAAATTTTATGAAACGTTGGGATTTTTTTAAGACAATTTTAATTTTTTGTTCCCCCTAGGTGGTGGATGGAGGTTGATTTAATTATTTATTTCAGTTGAATATTTTTAACTATAACTTATTTTTTAAATTTACCACATTTTTCACATTGTATGTTCCTTAAATAATGAAAAAAAAATCATGTAAAATAGAGTGGGATAATAAAAAATATATTTTAAATAATTAATATCAAATATCTATATAACAAAAAATAATTATTTGTGACATACCACATATTAATTTTACCAAATAATTTTTACATATATTTTAAATAATTAAAATTTGATATATAAATTGAAAATAATACATTGTAAATAGTATTATTTAAATATGAAATAAATTATTAATTTCGAAAATTACTTATATATGATAAGCTTATACATTTTTTTAAAAAAACATATGGTTCTTAAAACTTATCTTTTATAGTTCACTTATATTCTGATACCTCATGAAATATAAGTACTGAGATAGTATAAGTTCCTTTCCTAAATAAAGAAAAATGTTTTAATAGAGTATTTTTTCCAATATTAATTATGATTCCTAATATATAAATATATTTATAATCCATTCCATTTATCTATTTTGACATATCACAATTATAGTCCAATGTCTATCAATCACTTCTTCATTTTCCATATGTCTCTAACTCTAAGAATCTATGAAACTATATATTAAAAACTGGAATCATTAAAAGTAACTCCTGAATGTGTGAATTACACCACCTCTGTATATAGAATATTGTATATGCAGTCACATAATAAAACAATTTATTCATTATATTTATGTATAATAATTTTCTGATAAATATGGAGAGAAAATAGAAGAATTGATTATTTATATAGAATCAATTTAGGAAAATTTTGTATATACTGCCACTTTCTAGTGACGTGGCCTATAAATATAGTTTTTTTAATTTTATGTACAATCAATATATTATTTTTCGTTAAAAATAATTTCATATTTTTCATATAATTTGATGCAATGATGATTTAAATGGAATATACATCTACATAATATTTTATGGCATATAAAAATAAGTAAACATTATCTCAAAAAATTAATTTATATCATTAATTTTTAAATTCGATGAAATATGTATCCCTATTGAATACTCCAGAACAACAGAAAAAATAGCTATTTTGAAAATATTTAAGAATGATCATATCAATAATGATGTACAATTCCATCCGAATTTCATTATTTTTTCCAT
This sequence comes from Viscum album, assembly GCA_963277665.1. Lineage (NCBI taxonomy): Eukaryota > Viridiplantae > Streptophyta > Magnoliopsida > Santalales > Viscaceae > Viscum > Viscum album. Next base: position 1,316,141,408 of record OY728152.1, on the reverse strand, counting down.
TTTAGACAAAAAATATAAATTATCAACATGCTAGGTCACATAACACATCTATTATGGTTGATATGACAATAAATTGGTACCATAAAAACTCAGGATAATATCATAATTATTTTTAAATTATTATATTTGACCAATTATTAAATAATAAAATTTCAAATTTTGAAGTGACATATTACATTTTTAGGTTTTACTTTATGAATCAAATATATCTAATGTGTATGGTTTTTATATATTATATATATTAGGATAATATTGAATTTATATATTCATCTTTCCATGAGGGGAAAATTTTTCATTTTCCCCATGATTATGGCCTTTTATATTTATTATCATAACTTCATTGCAATTTAAAAATGGAGTATATTTTTTGTAATTAATTTTTTAAATTATAAAACATTTTCATTTTTATAAAAGAAATATATAATTTATTTACCTCTAATTTTTTCTGAAAAATATAGTTGGAGATATATTCTATTTATTGAATCATATTTAATATCTTAAATCATGGTTATACATGGGACTATTGTTTTTTATTATCATGGTACGTTCCCTCTGGAGGATCCCAGAATGAGGAATAGTATTAAAAAATAATTTAATTAATCAATTAAAATAATATCACTTCAAATTTTTTTCTAAATAATGTAATGGGTGAAAGGAGTAAATATATACTTTGAATCATGTGTATCTATAGGAATGTTTGTGGTAGATGGTACAAAACATCATCATTTTGGGAAATTGTTATTGGATAATGTTGAGTAAACATTTGGGTGAAATATAGTCATGAAGCATCATCCATTATTCCTTGAGGTATTAAAGTTTATAATTTTCATTCCTTTATCCCACTATGTGTGTTGTTTTTATATTTTAATAATGTATTATTGTGGCTACGGAATTTATGGCAGTTGATCTAAACATATAATAGGAAAACTAGGATTCATGATTATTTTAGGTGTTTCACATTTTGAAATATCAATTTCATGTCTTGTTGTTGTGGAAGGGATATTGTGTGTATTAGGACTCAACCATAAACATTAATAAATATAGTTATATGACATGACATAATTAGGTTACATATGAGGATCTTTCCTGCTTCATAGTTGTAGATAATTAGTCCATTATTGTATCATAACAAAAACAAATAATATAAAATGTAAACATCATATTTGTATATATTTTTTCCAACATATTATGATTTTAGGAAATGAAATTTGATTTCACTTCATGAAAAATCATAACAAACATTTATCATGGCCACTTCAATTGCCTTACTAATTAATTATTCAATTTAATTTTTTTAAAATGAATTTTTGAAGAGAACAAAAAGCTCATTAAGAGATATGAAATTGAAGAAAAATTTCATTCCATAGTGTAAAAAATTATCATTTAACATATAACATTATAAATTATGATATTTGTGAAAAAAAACATTTTCACATCATAAACTGCAAAAAACATTTCTCAAGTCATTTCGAAACCTATTTCTTGAAATTAAAAACACATTTTTCAATATATATATATATATAATCACTGTAAAATCCCAAGTAAGTAATGAATAATAGATATTTTTTATCTATTCCTATTAATGAATTAGATAGTGTTTTAGAGGCGTAAATTTATAATAAATCTAATCTTAAGCATGGAATACACTAATATTTTTAAAAATATGTTTTACTACCTTTTGATGGAAAACCATTTTTAAATCAAAATTTTGACAATTTTATAATCTCTATTTTTCTATATAATCTTATTCATTATTATTGGGACATTGAAATTTACTTTGGGTAAATTTTTGGTATTTTTTCGATAAAGACCATTTTTTAATGAATAGTGAAAAATACTGCATTTTATATCAAAACTTCTTTTTCATATAATTTAATTATATGGTTATATTATTTTTTTTAATTGGTTTAAAAGTGTAAATAGAATATATTTTTACCATTTAATCTAATAGTGGTTGTTTTAATTAATTTCACTTTGAAATTGGACTTTAACTAGAGTCAATCTTTTGATACTTATTGTTTCATAAAAAAACGTTATATGCTCTTAACGTGGGAATTAATTATTAAATTAATTAATGTAAGTTATTTTTTTATAATCTTGTAAAATAGGCATCATTTTTGTATTTGGAATATCAAATATATCTTAGGGTGAAGTTTTGGTATTTTTCTTAAAAACTTCAATTTTGATGAATAGTAAAACCACTAAGTGGTACATAAAAAACTGATTTTTTCGTTTAAATGAAATTTTACCACCTGTGTGTTTTTAATTTCAAAAACCTGACATACATGGTTGTCATTATGAATTAAAATGTGGTTTAATGGGATTAAAATAATTTTTTGGTGAATAGTAACTTTTCAGTTTTTAATCGCGATTAGAGGTAATTAGTGCAATTTAATGAAAAAATTATATTATAATAAAATGAATATACCTAGAAACATGTCCTCCCATTATTGGATGTGTAATGGACGACCAAGAAAATCCCTGGGAAAACATGGGGACCCCATAGAGCCACATTGGTAGGAAAATGACTTTAATATCTTTTTATTTAATGTTAAAATAAAAATGTCATAAACATGAGTTGTTTTACTAAAACAATTCTTAAATGGGGTTATAAAAGTCTTATTTTTGACTATAAATATTCATTAGAAATCTAAAAATATTTCCAAAATCATGATATTTTTATTATAATTTTTAGACATTATATAAATTAAATTATTTATGACATAATGATGATGCAGCGATTACCTAATTATTTAAAGATTTAAAAAAATGAAAATATAATGTAAAATATAAGACCTACACATGAAAAAAAACTTATTGGATGGGTGGATTTCGAACTATTATCACCTTATCATCGAAATATATAATTTTTGGACCCCTCAAATCCGAAAATCATTTTATAATAAAGTATCATTTTATAACTTTCCAAGAGTGCCCCTCCTCTCCTCTTATAAAAGGCCCCACCTCTACCACCTTACCCACAAATCCAAAGCATTTTTCTCGACCAAACCCTGCCCATTTTGTCTCTCCACATCCCTCTCTAACTCTTAGAAGCCTCACTATGTGTAGAAGTCTTCCCAAGGAATCCTTTGAGATCAAATCAAAAAGAGTTACCTGATTTAAATGTGGTGTCTTCTACTGTGTTCTTATGTTTTATTTTGCTTTTACAACCCCCTAAAATCTTTTTATTAATTTATTTTGTAACAACACCAATATATTACATATACCAGGATGTTATTATATAAATTATTCTAGCTACACTTACACACACCTACATATAATTGTTAAAGAACATACTGTTTCTGTGGATGGTGAATTTCTACCTCACAAAACGATGATTGTCCAATATTCTTTTAACACTTTCAAAGGTGGACATTAATATGAAACTATATATATATATGATATATAATATATTTATGTTTTACTTAATCTACTGTATTTTTCATTTATGGCATACCTTTAAGGTTTCCATTATGGGTAAATGTGATATCTTCATTTTAGGAAGTGCGGACTACCACCCCCTCAACGTGATTTGATTCGTTAAAGCCATATGTGGGACGTATAAAGGATGTAATTTATGATATTATATATGATAAAATTCTGGAATTATAATATACCTTTATATTATTATTATTCCTTTCCATAAAATATGAAACAGAAATGAAAGTAGCGTTCATGTGTATGTACGGCTTACCGTCTCCTTGAACGGTGCATTTCATTTCATACCCCTAAACGTTATGTAAAATTACAAATTCATGTATATACTGTATATATATCATATATATGATATATAAATCATGAGTATAACTCTGGATATAATGGATACATGAACAACATTTAATTATAAAGAGTTTATTTTTGACTCAAGTACCAATGATCGTTAAAACGACCGTTATTAACTTAAATAATTACATAGTATTCATGACATGGTAATAATTGATATAAAAGGAATAATTAAGTTGAAAAATGTTATTAAGAAAGTATAAATTAACTCATGTTTATTATTCATGAGGTTAAAGAACGATCGAGTCATGTCGGACCTGAGGTAATGTAACTTCTTAACCCAATTTCTATTCTCTGGGTTAATCTCCTATTTTAAAATTATTTCATGATATTATTATGTCCTATCATGTATTTATAAATTCATTATCTTTACATATAGTGATTACACATAATAGATCTATTTTACTTAAAAATGATCTTTGTAAGGGACTTCATCTTAATCTCCATTCATTGAGGCATATTTTGTTTTATACACAACTTTATTTTATACGGTGTATAAACCCCATTGAATTTTATGTTTATTCAAAAGGAATATTTTTTTTCAAAGTGTTTTACTAAAAGTCAAAAGGAATGTTTTTTTCCGGATTAATGCAGTGACAACGACTTCTCCACCACCGTGACCATTATTTGAGTTTTGTCATCCTCTACAAGACATACATTTTTTTAAAAAGAAAAATAAATACCTTGTTTTACTTTTATTTTATTTTGGTATTGAAAATGGTTTTCATAATGTTTTTATATCAATGTTTTTGTATTGATATCTTGTGATTGAAAAGAGGAAATTTTATGTTTCCTTTATGCATGTTTTATGTGATGTGATTATGTAATGGTTCTTGGGAATTATTATGAAGACGGGTGGTTTCGTGATAAACTAAGGGCAGGTGAGCCCGATATAGCTCTCCAATGCATTGGGTAACACGAAAGAGTTAATTGTTGAGGTTTCTTTGAAAAGATTTAGGGAATATATTGTGATGTGTATTCCAAACGTAACCAAGAGGGTTACTCCCTACGTAAGAATGTTATTAATGCCTCAAGTTACCTTTATGTCTTATGATTTATATGATTTATTCATGATTTAATGAGGTATGATAATGTCCTTATGTTTTATGGGTAAAGTATGATTTCATTCTTATGTATATATGTACTCATGTTTCCTTTCCATATTTTTATAACCCTTACTAAGCTTTTTATGCTCATCCCATGTTTTTGAAATGATTTTCACAGGTCAAGGGAAAGGTACATGATGTGATGATAATGTCAAGGAAGTTTCAAGAAATAATCCATGTTTTATTTTAAATATTTTTCCATTGATGGGAATAATGAATACTATCTTTTATGTTACAATTTTGTTTAAATGTGGAATGTAATGCAAGTTTTATGATCTAATTCTCTAAAACTCTAAACCAGAAAAGATCCTCAACGTGTAATCTTGTAATAACTAATGATTAAGTAAGGTTTAAGGCTGGGTCCTTATAGTTGGTATCAGAGGTCACTTTAGATAACATTAGGAATTAGAATTCTATTAAATAATTATCCAAAAATATATTTTATGGTCAAATTGAAATGATATAGAATATGAAGATTACCATGTTGCTTCATCTAAGACATGTTTTATTCAGAATGGTTTTCCACATAGTAAATAGGGAAGCAGTGTTAGTAAGGCATAAAAAAGGAAATAACCTTCCGAATCAACATCCTGATATGGTCGGAATTGGAACTGAACAGTTTGATGCAGTAATGGAACAGTTGACTCAAGCGATAAATGGTGGTGGTATCCATTCACGAGATCTGCCAGATCAACCACAGAGGAACATGTCAGTGGTGGAACATTTCATGAGGCAACATCCCCCATCATATAGAGGATCATCTGACCTTGTGCTACCTGAAAGGTGGATTAAAGCACTGGAGAAGTTTTCGATGTCATGGGGTGTTCAGAAAATCAAAAGGTTAGTCTTACTATTTACCGTTTGGAGGGTGAAACAGATTAGTGGTGGTCGATGGTTAAAAATATCAGGGACACTGATGATATTGATGCTCTCGACTAGGTTGAATTCAATGTTATGTTTCTTGACAAGTATTTTCCTAAGGCTATTCGACTTAGGATGGAAAATCAATTCTTGGAATTGAGGAAAGAGGAAGACTCAGTGGCTGTCTATGAAGAGAGTTTCACTCGATTAGCAGGGTATGCTCCAGATTTTATCCGAGACCATGATAGTAAAATCAATCATTTTTACTCAGGATTAAAGCCAAAATATCGAAGGGCATTAGCTTCTCGTGAGTTCAAAAGTTATGAAAAGGTTGTTCAATGTGCTGAGAAGGTGGAAATAGAGTTTGTAGATGATCAAGTGTTCTATAACAACCAATAGAAGAAGAGACTGAGGTGGCAGGAGAAATGAAAGAATTCTTCAAAAAGGTCTGACGATAAGAAAAATAAGTTTCCAGTTTGTGATAAATGTTGTAAAAGGCATGCTGGGGAATGTCTTCTGAATTCTGGAAAGCGCTACCGATGTAGTAAGATGGGACATAAGGCTCGTGATTTCACTAAAAAAGATCAAGGTGATGGTAAGTCCAAATTTGATTTACAGTTAGTGAAATGTTTTAAGTGCAATGAGATGGGTCACTATGCAAACGAGTGTCCGACATAGAGCTTCAGTGATGGGAAAAGGATAGACAACAAGCAGAAAGGGGTAGTGACATCCTTTGCAACTACTTCAACAGATGTCGGGCCATCAAATGATGTTGTATCAGGTTCTTTGTTTGTTTTTTTAGATTATGCCAGTGTGTTGTTTGATTCGGGGTCTACACATTCCTTCATCTATGAAACCTTTTCTAGTATAATGGGAATACCATCTCATGAAATGACTCCTGAAATTGTGGTAAAAACACCTGGGGGAAATGTTGAGGCAAAATTAATTTATAATAATCTTCCTATCCTTATTCGTGGAAAGAACCTACTTGAAAACCTTATTATTTTACCACTAGTAGAGTTTGATGTTATATTGGGTATGGATTGGCTCTCTATTTACCATGCTAATATTGACTGTAGAGCTAATGAAGTTTCTTTTCAGAAATAATTTCAGTTTGTGTACAAGAATGAACGATTACTGTTGATAACTTATCAAGAGGATGAGAATCTTGAAAAAGATGGAAATGAATGTTACCTTGCACACATTGTTGAAAACAATGGAACTGTTCAGATTAATGATGTGCCAGTGGTAAATGAGTATCCTGAAGTTTTTACTGATGAGTTTCCTGGAATAATTCTAGATTGGGAAGTTGAATTTACTGTTGACTTAGTTCTTAATGCTAATCCAATTTCAAAACCCCCTTATCGAATGGTTCAAACTGATCTTTTAGAGTTGATGGAGCAATTGAAAGATATATTAAAGAAAGGTTTCATTCGACCTAGAACATCACCATGGGGTGCTCCTGTTTTATTTGTCAAAAAGAAAGATAGTTCTATGAGACTTTGAATTGATTATAGAGCCTTGAATAACATCACTGTTAAGAAAAAATATCAGTTGCCTCATATCGATGATTTGTTTGATCAGCTCCAGGGAGCTCAGTATTTTTCAAAGATTGAACTGAGATTGGGGTACCATCAGTTGAAGGTAAAGGAAGCAGATATTCCGAAGACTGCATTTCGTATAACATATGGCCATTATGAATTTGTAGTATTGCCTTTTGATCTAACCAATGCACCTGCTGTATTCATGGACATAATGAATATAATTTTCCATGAGTTCTTGAATAGGTTTTTTGTTTTTTTCATTGATGATATTTTTGTGTTTTCTAAAAGTAAAGTGGAGCATGAAAGACATTTAAGGGTTATTTTGAAAACCATTATAGAAATGAAATTGGATGGGAAATTCAGCAAATGTGAGTTTTGGTTGCAACAAATTTCTTTCCTTGGTCATATTTTTTCTAAATATGGGATAACTATTGATCCTGCAAAAACAAAGGTTGTGGAAGAATGGCCAAAACCCCCAAATGTAACTGAGATTCGTAGTTCCCATGGTTTGGCAGGCTATTACCAAAGTTTTGTTATAAATATTTGACGGTTATCTAGTCCAATGATGAAGCTAACTCGGAAGGGTGTTAAGTTTATCCGGACAAAAGATTGTGATGATTTTTTTCTGGAGTTGAAAAGAAGATTGGTGAATGCTTCAGTTTTGGCACTACCTTCCAGGAATGGTGAGTTAATTATCTACAGTGATGCTTCATTGAAAGGAATTGGTTGTGTCCTAATGTAGAATGATCAGGTAATTGCTTATGCTTCACGACATTTGAAAAATTAATGAGGTAAATTACGCTACACATGATTTGGAATTAGCTTCTGTAGTTTTTGCTCAAAAAATTTGGAGGCATCATTTGTATGGAGTAAAGTGTGAAATATATACCGATCAAAAAAGTTTAAAGTATGTATTCACTCAGATAGAATTGAACATGAGACAGAGGAGATGGGTGGAATTAATCAAGGATTATGATTGTACAATTCAATACCATCCGGGAAAAGAAAATAAAGTTGTTGATGCTTGGAGTCGAAAAAGTAATGCTTCATTGAGAATATTGCATTTTGAACGTGATCCTTTGGTTAAAGATTTGATGAACTTTGGAATAGAAGTTGTTGGTGCAGGATGTCCTTCTGTTTTATTTCAGGTATCAGTGAAATCTTCTCTATCAGAATGAATCAAGCAAGCACAGAAGCAAGACAGGGAGTAGCAGAAAATGGTAGAGCTGGTTCAAAAAGGTAAGTTTCCTGAATTCAACATTGATAATGATTGTGTTTTCAGATTTGGGAAGAGATTGTGTGTGTCTTGTGATTCAAAGTTGAAGAGAGAGTAGTTATGTGAAGCTCATAGTTCTCCGTTTTCATTTCATCCTGGTAGTACTAAGATGTACAGAGAAATGCGGGAGTATTACTGTTGGGATAGAATGAAAAGGGATATTGCTTATTTTATTGTGAAGTGTTGACATGTCAACATGTTAAGGCAGAGCAGTAGTTACCAAAAGGGATGCTTCAGCCTTTACCAGTGCCAGAGTGGAAATGGGAGAATATATCCATGGACTTTGTTGTGAGATTAACGAAGACATCTCGAGGTAATAATGAAATCTGGGTTATTGTTGATCGTTTGACTAAATTCTCTCATTTACTTTCTATACGAGATAGTTTTTCCCTAGATCAACTTTCCCGTTTGGGTACTGAATTAAATTTCAGTACAGCTTTTCATCCTCAATTAGATGGGCAGTCAGAATGAACAATTCAGACATTGGAAGATATGATACGTGCTTATTTGATGGATTACCAGGGAAGTTAGGACCAACATCTTTCTTTGGTTGAATTTTAATATAATAACAGTTTTCATTCTATTATACAGATGTCACCATTTTAGGCATTATATGGGAAGAAATGTCGAACTACAGCTTTCTGGGATGAAGTGGGTGAAAGGAAGCTGATGGGACCAGAATTGGTAGTAGAGTTGGCAGAAAAAGTTCAGCTGATACAAGAAACACACGACAATAGATTAGAGCAGGCAGAAGAGTTATGCAGGTAACCGGAGGAAGGATCTATCTTTCGAGGTAGGTGATCATGTTTTTCTCAACGTTTCACCATGGAATAGTGTGATGTGATTTGGTAAGAAAGGAAAGCTGAGTCCAAAGTTCATTGGACCGTACGAAATTCAGGAGAGAGTTGGATCTGTTGCTTACCAAGTGGCTTTACCTCCGAGTTTATCTCATATACACAATGTTTTTCATCTTTCAATGTTAAGGAAGTTAATTCCAGATCCATCTCATGTTTTGAGTCTAGAGGTAGTTCAGCTGGAAGAGAACCTATCATATAAGGAACAACCGGTCTAGATTCTTGACCACAGGGAGAAAGTGTTATGGAATAAAGTGATTCATCAGGTAAAGGTTTTGTGGAAAAACCACATGGTTGAAGAGGCATCATGGGATTCTGGAAATTCAATGAGGGCTAAATACCCCCACTTATTCGATAAGTAAATAAATTTAGGGGACGTAATTTTCTAAAGGGGGGAAGGATGTAACATCCCATGTTCGTAATGAATAATTTATATTTTTTATCTATGTCTATTAATGAATTAGATACTATTTTAGAGGCTTAAAATGAGAATAAATCCAATCTTAAGCATGGAATACAGTAATATTTTTAAAATATTGTTTTACTGCCTTTAAATGGCAAACCATTTTAAAATAAAACTTTTGACAATTTTATAAGCTCTATTTGTAGAAATAAACTTATTCTTTATGAATGGGACATTGAAATTTACTTTTGGTAAATTTTTTGGTATTTTTCCGATAATGTTCATTTTTTTAATGAATAGTAAAAAATACAGCATTTTACGTGAAAACTGATTTTTCAACTAATATAATTATATGGTTAGATTATCTATTTAATTGGTTTTAAAGTGTAAATAGAATATATTTTTACCATTTAATCCAATAGTGGTCTTTGGAATTAATTTCACTTTCAAATTGAACTTAAACTAGTGTCAATCCTTTGAAACTTATTGTTTCATAAAAACACGATATTTTCTCTAACAGCAGGAATTAATTATTAAATTAATTAATTTAACTTATACGTTTTGAATTTTGTAAAATAGACATCAGTTTTGAATTAGGAATATCAAATATATCTTAGGGTGAAGCGTTGGTATTTTTCTGAAAAGCATCAATTTTTGGTGAATAGTGAAACCACTAAGTGGTACTTAAAAAACTGATTTTTTGTTTGATGAACATTTACCACCTCTGTGTTTTGAATTTCAAAAATACAACATAGATGGTTTTTATTAATAAGTGAAATGCGGTTCAATGTTATTAATGTAATTTTTTTGTGAATATTAACTTTTAATTTTTTAATTGCGATTAGAGGTAGTTAGTGCAATTTAAGGAAAAATGATATTATAATAAAATGAAAATACCTAGACAAATGTCCTACCCTTATTGGATGTGTCATGGCCGACCAATACAATCCATGGGTCAATTTGGGGACCCCATGGAGCATCTTTGGTGGGAAAATGACATTAATATCTTTTTATTTATTTTTAAAATAAAAATGTCACAGACATGAGTTATTTTACTAAAACAATTATTATATGGGGTTATAAAAGCCATATTTTTTACTATAAATATTCATTAGAAAGACAAAATGTTTTCCTACATCATGATATTTATTTTATAATTTTTAGACATTATATAAATTAAATTATTTATGACATAATGATGATGCAGTGATTTCCTCATTATTTAACAATTTAAAAAAATTAAAATATAATGTAAAATATCAGACCTAAACATGTCAAAAACTTATTGGATGGGTGTATTTCGGACTATTATCACGTTATCCTTGAAATATATAATTTCTGGACCTTTTAAATCCGAAAAGCATTTTATAATAAAGTATCCTTTTATAACTTTCCAAGAGTGACCCTCCCCTCCACTTATAAAAGGCCCCCACCTCTACCACCATAACCACACATCCAAAGCCTTTTTATCAGACAAACCCTGCCCCTTTTGTCTCTCCACATCCCTCTATAACTCCTAGAAGCCTTCATTTGGGCAGAAGTCTTCCCCAGGAAGCCTTTGAGCACATATCAAAAAGAGTTACCCAATTTAAAGGTAGTGTCTTCTATTGTGTTCTTATGTTTTATTTTGCATCTCCAAACCCCTAAACTCTTTTTATTCATTTATTTTGTAACAAAACCAGTATCATACATATACTAGGATGTTTTTAGAAAAGGGATTCTAGATACACTTACACACACCTACATCTAATGGTTAAAGAATATACTGTTTCCGTGGATGGCGAATTTCTGCCTCACGGAACGATGATTCTTCAATATTATTTTAACACCTTCAAAGGTGGAAATTAAGATGAAAATATATTTATATATGATATACAATATTTTATTTTTTACTTAAGCTTCTCTATTTTTCATTTATGTCATACCTTTATGGTTTCCATTATGGGTTAACGTGATATCATCATTTTAGGAAGTACGGACTAACGCCCACTCAAAGTGATTTGATTCGTTAATGCCATATGTGGGATGTATGTAGGATGAAATTAATGATATTATATATTATATAATACTATAATTATAATATACCTTTATATCATTATGATTCCATTCCATAAAATAGGAAATAGAACTGAAAGTAGCGTTCATGTGTACGTACGGCTTACCGTCTCCATGAATGATGCATTTCATTTCTTACCTATAAAAATTATGTAATATTATAAATGCATGTATATACAGGATATATATTATATATATTATATCTACATCATGAGTATAGCTCTGGATATAATGGATACATGAACAACTTGAAATTATAAAGAGTTTCTTTTTGACTCAAGTACCAATGATCGTTAAAACGACCGTTATTAACTTAAATAATTACATAGTCTTCATGACATGGTAATAAGTGGTATAAAAGGACTAATGAACTTGAAAAATGTTCTTATGCAAGTATAAATTAACTCAAGTTTATTATTCAGGAGGTTAAAGAACGATCGAGTCAAGTCAGACCCGAGGTTAGGGAACTTCTTAACCAAATTTCTATTCTCTGGGTTAATCTCCTATTTTAAAATTATGTCATGATATTATTATGTCCTATCTTGTATTTATTCTTTCATTATGTGAACATATAGTGAATACAAATAATAGATCTATTTTATTTTAAAATGATATTTTTAAGGGACTTCATCTCAATCTCCATTCATTGAGGCATATTTTGTTTTATACATAACATTCATTTATATGGTGTATAAACCCCTTTTACTTTTATGCTTATTCAAAAGGAATATGTTTTTAATAGTTCACTTATATTCTGATACCTCATGAAATATAAGTACTGAGATAGTATAAGTTCCTTTCCTAAATAAAGAAAAATGTTTTAATAGAGTATTTTTTCCAATATTAATTATGATTCCTAATATATAAATATATTTATAATCCATTCCATTTATCTATTTTGACATATCACAATTATAGTCCAATGTCTATCAATCACTTCTTCATTTTCCATATGTCTCTAACTCTAAGAATCTATGAAACTATATATTAAAAACTGGAATCATTAAAAGTAACTCCTGAATGTGTGAATTACACCACCTCTGTATATAGAATATTGTATATGCAGTCACATAATAAAACAATTTATTCATTATATTTATGTATAATAATTTTCTGATAAATATGGAGAGAAAATAGAAGAATTGATTATTTATATAGAATCAATTTAGGAAAATTTTGTATATACTGCCACTTTCTAGTGACGTGGCCTATAAATATAGTTTTTTTAATTTTATGTACAATCAATATATTATTTTTCGTTAAAAATAATTTCATATTTTTCATATAATTTGATGCAATGATGATTTAAATGGAATATACATCTACATAATATTTTATGGCATATAAAAATAAGTAAACATTATCTCAAAAAATTAATTTATATCATTAATTTTTAAATTCGATGAAATATGTATCCCTATTGAATACTCCAGAACAACAGAAAAAATAGCTGTTTTGAAAATATTTAAGAATGATCATATCAATAATGATGTACAATTCCATCCGAATTTCATTATTTTTTCCATTTTAGACAAAAAATATAAATTATCAACATGCTAGGTCACATAACACATCTATTATGGTTGATATGACAATAAATTGGTACCATAAAAACTCAGGATAATATCATAATTATTTTTAAATTATTATATTTGACCAATTATTAAATAATAAAATTTCAAATTTTGAAGTGACATATTACATTTTTAGGTTTTACTTTATGAATCAAATATATCTAATGTGTATGGTTTTTATATATTATATATATTAGGATAATATTGAATTTATATATTCATCTTTCCATGAGGGGAAAATTTTTCATTTTCCCCATGATTATGGCCTTTTATATTTATTATCATAACTTCATTGCAATTTAAAAATGGAGTATATTTTTTGTAATTAATTTTTTAAATTATAAAACATTTTCATTTTTATAAAAGAAATATATAATTTATTTACCTCTAATTTTTTCTGAAAAATATAGTTGGAGATATATTCTATTTATTGAATCATATTTAATATCTTAAATCATGGTTATACATGGGACTATTGTTTTTTATTATCATGGTACGTTCCCTCTGGAGGATCCCAGAATGAGGAATAGTATTAAAAAATAATTTAATTAATCAATTAAAATAATATCACTTCAAATTTTTTTCTAAATAATGTAATGGGTGAAAGGAGTAAATATATACTTTGAATCATGTGTATCTATAGGAATGTTTGTGGTAGATGGTACAAAACATCATCATTTTGGGAAATTGTTATTGGATAATGTTGAGTAAACATTTGGGTGAAATATAGTCATGAAGCATCATCCATTATTCCTTGAGGTATTAAAGTTTATAATTTTCATTCCTTTATCCCACTATGTGTGTTGTTTTTATATTTTAATAATGTATTATTGTGGCTACGGAATTTATGGCAGTTGATCTAAACATATAATAGGAAAACTAGGATTCATGATTATTTTAGGTGTTTCACATTTTGAAATATCAATTTCATGTCTTGTTGTTGTGGAAGGGATATTGTGTGTATTAGGACTCAACCATAAACATTAATAAATATAGTTATATGACATGACATAATTAGGTTACATATGAGGATCTTTCCTGCTTCATAGTTGTAGATAATTAGTCCATTATTGTATCATAACAAAAACAAATAATATAAAATGTAAACATCATATTTGTATATATTTTTTCCAACATATTATGATTTTAGGAAATGAAATTTGATTTCACTTCATGAAAAATCATAACAAACATTTATCATGGCCACTTCAATTGCCTTACTAATTAATTATTCAATTTAATTTTTTTAAAATGAATTTTTGAAGAGAACAAAAAGCTCATTAAGAGATATGAAATTGAAGAAAAATTTCATTCCATAGTGTAAAAAATTATCATTTAACATATAACATTATAAATTATGATATTTGTGAAAAAAAACATTTTCACATCATAAACTGCAAAAAACATTTCTCAAGTCATTTCGAAACCTATTTCTTGAAATTAAAAACACATTTTTCAATATATATATATATATAATCACTGTAAAATCCCAAGTAAGTAATGAATAATAGATATTTTTTATCTATTCCTATTAATGAATTAGATAGTGTTTTAGAGGCGTAAATTTATAATAAATCTAATCTTAAGCATGGAATACACTAATATTTTTAAAAATATGTTTTACTACCTTTTGATGGAAAACCATTTTTAAATCAAAATTTTGACAATTTTATAATCTCTATTTTTCTATATAATCTTATTCATTATTATTGGGACATTGAAATTTACTTTGGGTAAATTTTTGGTATTTTTTCGATAAAGACCATTTTTTAATGAATAGTGAAAAATACTGCATTTTATATCAAAACTTCTTTTTCATATAATTTAATTATATGGTTATATTATTTTTTTTAATTGGTTTAAAAGTGTAAATAGAATATATTTTTACCATTTAATCTAATAGTGGTTGTTTTCATTAATTTCACTTTGAAATTGGACTTTAACTAGAGTCAATCTTTTGATACTTATTGTTTCATAAAAAAACGTTATATGCTCTTAACGTGGGAATTAATTATTAAATTAATTAATGTAAGTTATTTTTTTATAATCTTGTAAAATAGGCATCATTTTTGTATTTGGAATATCAAATATATCTTAGGGTGAAGTTTTGGTATTTTTCTTAAAAACTTCAATTTTGATGAATAGTAAAACCACTAAGTGGTACATAAAAAACTGATTTTTTCGTTTAAATGAAATTTTACCACCTGTGTGTTTTTAATTTCAAAAACCTGACATACATGGTTGTCATTATGAATTAAAATGTGGTTTAATGGGATTAAAATAATTTTTTGGTGAATAGTAACTTTTCAGTTTTTAATCGCGATTAGAGGTAATTAGTGCAATTTAATGAAAAAATTATATTATAATAAAATGAATATACCTAGAAACATGTCCTCCCATTATTGGATGTGTAATGGACGACCAAGAAAATCCCTGGGAAAACATGGGGACCCCATAGAGCCACATTGGTAGGAAAATGACTTTAATATCTTTTTATTTAATGTTAAAATAAAAATGTCATAAACATGAGTTGTTTTACTAAAACAATTCTTAAATGGGGTTATAAAAGTCTTATTTTTGACTATAAATATTCATTAGAAATCTAAAAATATTTCCAAAATCATGATATTTTTATTATAATTTTTAGACATTATATAAATTAAATTATTTATGACATAATGATGATGCAGCGATTACCTAATTATTTAAAGATTTAAAAAAATGAAAATATAATGTAAAATATAAGACCTACACATGAAAAAAAACTTATTGGATGGGTGGATTTCGAACTATTATCACCTTATCATCGAAATATATAATTTTTGGACCCCTCAAATCCGAAAATCATTTTATAATAAAGTATCATTTTATAACTTTCCAAGAGTGCCCCTCCTCTCCTCTTATAAAAGGCCCCACCTCTACCACCTTACCCACAAATCCAAAGCATTTTTCTCGACCAAACCCTGCCCATTTTGTCTCTCCACATCCCTCTCTAACTCTTAGAAGCCTCACTATGTGTAGAAGTCTTCCCAAGGAATCCTTTGAGATCAAATCAAAAAGAGTTACCTGATTTAAATGTGGTGTCTTCTACTGTGTTCTTATGTTTTATTTTGCTTTTACAACCCCCTAAAATCTTTTTATTAATTTATTTTGTAACAACACCAATATATTACATATACCAGGATGTTATTATATAAATTATTCTAGCTACACTTACACACACCTACATATAATTGTTAAAGAACATACTGTTTCTGTGGATGGTGAATTTCTACCTCACAAAACGATGATTGTCCAATATTCTTTTAACACTTTCAAAGGTGGACATTAATATGAAACTATATATATATATGATATATAATATATTTATGTTTTACTTAATCTACTGTATTTTTCATTTATGGCATACCTTTAAGGTTTCCATTATGGGTAAATGTGATATCTTCATTTTAGGAAGTGCGGACTACCACCCCCTCAACGTGATTTGATTCGTTAAAGCCATATGTGGGACGTATAAAGGATGTAATTTATGATATTATATATGATAAAATTCTGGAATTATAATATACCTTTATATTATTATTATTCCTTTCCATAAAATATGAAACAGAAATGAAAGTAGCGTTCATGTGTATGTACGGCTTACCGTCTCCTTGAACGGTGCATTTCATTTCATACCCCTAAACGTTATGTAAAATTACAAATTCATGTATATACTGTATATATATCATATATATGATATATAAATCATGAGTATAACTCTGGATATAATGGATACATGAACAACATTTAATTATAAAGAGTTTATTTTTGACTCAAGTACCAATGATCGTTAAAACGACCGTTATTAACTTAAATAATTACATAGTATTCATGACATGGTAATAATTGATATAAAAGGAATAATTAAGTTGAAAAATGTTATTAAGAAAGTATAAATTAACTCATGTTTATTATTCATGAGGTTAAAGAACGATCGAGTCATGTCGGACCTGAGGTAATGTAACTTCTTAACCCAATTTCTATTCTCTGGGTTAATCTCCTATTTTAAAATTATTTCATGATATTATTATGTCCTATCATGTATTTATAAATTCATTATCTTTACATATAGTGATTACACATAATAGATCTATTTTACTTAAAAATGATCTTTGTAAGGGACTTCATCTTAATCTCCATTCATTGAGGCATATTTTGTTTTATACACAACTTTATTTTATACGGTGTATAAACCCCATTGAATTTTATGTTTATTCAAAAGGAATATTTTTTTTCAAAGTGTTTTACTAAAAGTCAAAAGGAATGTTTTTTTCCGGATTAATGCAGTGACAACGACTTCTCCACCACCGTGACCATTATTTGAGTTTTGTCATCCTCTACAAGACATACATTTTTTTAAAAAGAAAAATAAATACCTTGTTTTACTTTTATTTTATTTTGGTATTGAAAATGGTTTTCATAATGTTTTTATATCAATGTTTTTGTATTGATATCTTGTGATTGAAAAGAGGAAATTTTATGTTTCCTTTATGCATGTTTTATGTGATGTGATTATGTAATGGTTCTTGGGAATTATTATGAAGACGGGTGGTTTCGTGATAAACTAAGGGCAGGTGAGCCCGATATAGCTCTCCAATGCATTGGGTAACACGAAAGAGTTAATTGTTGAGGTTTCTTTGAAAAGATTTAGGGAATATATTGTGATGTGTATTCCAAACGTAACCAAGAGGGTTACTCCCTACGTAAGAATGTTATTAATGCCTCAAGTTACCTTTATGTCTTATGATTTATATGATTTATTCATGATTTAATGAGGTATGATAATGTCCTTATGTTTTATGGGTAAAGTATGATTTCATTCTTATGTATATATGTACTCATGTTTCCTTTCCATATTTTTATAACCCTTACTAAGCTTTTTATGCTCATCCCATGTTTTTGAAATGATTTTCACAGGTCAAGGGAAAGGTACATGATGTGATGATAATGTCAAGGAAGTTTCAAGAAATAATCCATGTTTTATTTTAAATATTTTTCCATTGATGGGAATAATGAATACTATCTTTTATGTTACAATTTTGTTTAAATGTGGAATGTAATGCAAGTTTTATGATCTAATTCTCTAAAACTCTAAACCAGAAAAGATCCTCAACGTGTAATCTTGTAATAACTAATGATTAAGTAAGGTTTAAGGCTGGGTCCTTATAGTTGGTATCAGAGGTCACTTTAGATAACATTAGGAATTAGAATTCTATTAAATAATTATCCAAAAATATATTTTATGGTCAAATTGAAATGATATAGAATATGAAGATTACCATGTTGCTTCATCTAAGACATGTTTTATTCAGAATGGTTTTCCACATAGTAAATAGGGAAGCAGTGTTAGTAAGGCATAAAAAAGGAAATAACCTTCCGAATCAACATCCTGATATGGTCGGAATTGGAACTGAACAGTTTGATGCAGTAATGGAACAGTTGACTCAAGCGATAAATGGTGGTGGTATCCATTCACGAGATCTGCCAGATCAACCACAGAGGAACATGTCAGTGGTGGAACATTTCATGAGGCAACATCCCCCATCATATAGAGGATCATCTGACCTTGTGCTACCTGAAAGGTGGATTAAAGCACTGGAGAAGTTTTCGATGTCATGGGGTGTTCAGAAAATCAAAAGGTTAGTCTTACTATTTACCGTTTGGAGGGTGAAACAGATTAGTGGTGGTCGATGGTTAAAAATATCAGGGACACTGATGATATTGATGCTCTCGACTAGGTTGAATTCAATGTTATGTTTCTTGACAAGTATTTTCCTAAGGCTATTCGACTTAGGATGGAAAATCAATTCTTGGAATTGAGGAAAGAGGAAGACTCAGTGGCTGTCTATGAAGAGAGTTTCACTCGATTAGCAGGGTATGCTCCAGATTTTATCCGAGACCATGATAGTAAAATCAATCATTTTTACTCAGGATTAAAGCCAAAATATCGAAGGGCATTAGCTTCTCGTGAGTTCAAAAGTTATGAAAAGGTTGTTCAATGTGCTGAGAAGGTGGAAATAGAGTTTGTAGATGATCAAGTGTTCTATAACAACCAATAGAAGAAGAGACTGAGGTGGCAGGAGAAAGGAAAGAATTCTTCAAAAAGGTCTGACGATAAGAAAAATAAGTTTCCAGTTTGTGATAAATGTTGTAAAAGGCATGCTGGGGAATGTCTTCTGAATTCTGGAAAGCGCTACCGATGTAGTAAGATGGGACATAAGGCTCGTGATTTCACTAAAAAAGATCAAGGTGATGGTAAGTCCAAATTTGATTTACAGTTAGTGAAATGTTTTAAGTGCAATGAGATGGGTCACTATGCAAACGAGTGTCCGACATAGAGCTTCAGTGATGGGAAAAGGATAGACAACAAGCAGAAAGGGGTAGTGACATCCTTTGCAACTACTTCAACAGATGTCGGGCCATCAAATGATGTTGTATCAGGTTCTTTGTTTGTTTTTTTAGATTATGCCAGTGTGTTGTTTGATTCGGGGTCTACACATTCCTTCATCTATGAAACCTTTTCTAGTATAATGGGAATACCATCTCATGAAATGACTCCTGAAATTGTGGTAAAAACACCTGGGGGAAATGTTGAGGCAAAATTAATTTATAATAATCTTCCTATCCTTATTCGTGGAAAGAACCTACTTGAAAACCTTATTATTTTACCACTAGTAGAGTTTGATGTTATATTGGGTATGGATTGGCTCTCTATTTACCATGCTAATATTGACTGTAGAGCTAATGAAGTTTCTTTTCAGAAATAATTTCAGTTTGTGTACAAGAATGAACGATTACTGTTGATAACTTATCAAGAGGATGAGAATCTTGAAAAAGATGGAAATGAATGTTACCTTGCACACATTGTTGAAAACAATGGAACTGTTCAGATTAATGATGTGCCAGTGGTAAATGAGTATCCTGAAGTTTTTACTGATGAGTTTCCTGGAATAATTCTAGATTGGGAAGTTGAATTTACTGTTGACTTAGTTCTTAATGCTAATCCAATTTCAAAACCCCCTTATCGAATGGTTCAAACTGATCTTTTAGAGTTGATGGAGCAATTGAAAGATATATTAAAGAAAGGTTTCATTCGACCTAGAACATCACCATGGGGTGCTCCTGTTTTATTTGTCAAAAAGAAAGATAGTTCTATGAGACTTTGAATTGATTATAGAGCCTTGAATAACATCACTGTTAAGAAAAAATATCAGTTGCCTCATATCGATGATTTGTTTGATCAGCTCCAGGGAGCTCAGTATTTTTCAAAGATTGAACTGAGATTGGGGTACCATCAGTTGAAGGTAAAGGAAGCAGATATTCCGAAGACTGCATTTCGTATAACATATGGCCATTATGAATTTGTAGTATTGCCTTTTGATCTAACCAATGCACCTGCTGTATTCATGGACATAATGAATATAATTTTCCATGAGTTCTTGAATAGGTTTTTTGTTTTTTTCATTGATGATATTTTTGTGTTTTCTAAAAGTAAAGTGGAGCATGAAAGACATTTAAGGGTTATTTTGAAAACCATTATAGAAATGAAATTGGATGGGAAATTCAGCAAATGTGAGTTTTGGTTGCAACAAATTTCTTTCCTTGGTCATATTTTTTCTAAATATGGGATAACTATTGATCCTGCAAAAACAAAGGTTGTGGAAGAATGGCCAAAACCCCCAAATGTAACTGAGATTCGTAGTTCCCATGGTTTGGCAGGCTATTACCAAAGTTTTGTTATAAATATTTGACGGTTATCTAGTCCAATGATGAAGCTAACTCGGAAGGGTGTTAAGTTTATCCGGACAAAAGATTGTGATGATTTTTTTCTGGAGTTGAAAAGAAGATTGGTGAATGCTTCAGTTTTGGCACTACCTTCCAGGAATGGTGAGTTAATTATCTACAGTGATGCTTCATTGAAAGGAATTGGTTGTGTCCTAATGTAGAATGATCAGGTAATTGCTTATGCTTCACGACATTTGAAAAATTAATGAGGTAAATTACGCTACACATGATTTGGAATTAGCTTCTGTAGTTTTTGCTCAAAAAATTTGGAGGCATCATTTGTATGGAGTAAAGTGTGAAATATATACCGATCAAAAAAGTTTAAAGTATGTATTCACTCAGATAGAATTGAACATGAGACAGAGGAGATGGGTGGAATTAATCAAGGATTATGATTGTACAATTCAATACCATCCGGGAAAAGAAAATAAAGTTGTTGATGCTTGGAGTCGAAAAAGTAATGCTTCATTGAGAATATTGCATTTTGAACGTGATCCTTTGGTTAAAGATTTGATGAACTTTGGAATAGAAGTTGTTGGTGCAGGATGTCCTTCTGTTTTATTTCAGGTATCAGTGAAATCTTCTCTATCAGAATGAATCAAGCAAGCACAGAAGCAAGACAGGGAGTAGCAGAAAATGGTATAGCTGGTTCAAAAAGGTAAGTTTCCTGAATTCAACATTGATAATGATTGTGTTTTCAGATTTGGGAAGAGATTGTGTGTGTCTTGTGATTCAAAGTTGAAGAGAGAGTAGTTATGTGAAGCTCATAGTTCTCCGTTTTCATTTCATCCTGGTAGTACTAAGATGTACAGAGAAATGCGGGAGTATTACTGTTGGGATAGAATGAAAAGGGATATTGCTTATTTTATTGTGAAGTGTTGACATGTCAACATGTTAAGGCAGAGCAGTAGTTACCAAAAGGGATGCTTCAGCCTTTACCAGTGCCAGAGTGGAAATGGGAGAATATATCCATGGACTTTGTTGTGAGATTAACGAAGACATCTCGAGGTAATAATGAAATCTGGGTTATTGTTGATCGTTTGACTAAATTCTCTCATTTACTTTCTATACGAGATAGTTTTTCCCTAGATCAACTTTCCCGTTTGGGTACTGAATTAAATTTCAGTACAGCTTTTCATCCTCAATTAGATGGGCAGTCAGAATGAACAATTCAGTCATTGGAAGATATGATACGTGCTTATTTGATGGATTACCAGGGAAGTTAGGACCAACATCTTTCTTTGGTTGAATTTTAATATAATAACAGTTTTCATTCTATTATACAGATGTCACCATTTTAGGCATTATATGGGAAGAAATGTCGAACTACAGCTTTCTGGGATGAAGTGGGTGAAAGGAAGCTGATGGGACCAGAATTGGTAGTAGAGTTGGCAGAAAAAGTTCAGCTGATACAAGAAACACACGACAATAGATTAGAGCAGGCAGAAGAGTTATGCAGGTAACCGGAGGAAGGATCTATCTTTCGAGGTAGGTGATCATGTTTTTCTCAACGTTTCACCATGGAATAGTGTGATGTGATTTGGTAAGAAAGGAAAGCTGAGTCCAAAGTTCATTGGACCGTACGAAATTCAGGAGAGAGTTGGATCTGTTGCTTACCAAGTGGCTTTACCTCCGAGTTTATCTCATATACACAATGTTTTTCATCTTTCAATGTTAAGGAAGTTAATTCCAGATCCATCTCATGTTTTGAGTCTAGAGGTAGTTCAGCTGGAAGAGAACCTATCATATAAGGAACAACCGGTCTAGATTCTTGACCACAGGGAGAAAGTGTTATGGAATAAAGTGATTCATCAGGTAAAGGTTTTGTGGAAAAACCACATGGTTGAAGAGGCATCATGGGATTCTGGAAATTCAATGAGGGCTAAATACCCCCACTTATTCGATAAGTAAATAAATTTAGGGGACGTAATTTTCTAAAGGGGGGAAGGATGTAACATCCCATGTTCGTAATGAATAATTTATATTTTTTATCTATGTCTATTAATGAATTAGATACTATTTTAGAGGCTTAAAATGAGAATAAATCCAATCTTAAGCATGGAATACAGTAATATTTTTAAAATATTGTTTTACTGCCTTTAAATGGCAAACCATTTTAAAATAAAACTTTTGACAATTTTATAAGCTCTATTTGTAGAAATAAACTTATTCTTTATGAATGGGACATTGAAATTTACTTTTGGTAAATTTTTTGGTATTTTTCCGATAATGTTCATTTTTTTAATGAATAGTAAAAAATACAGCATTTTACGTGAAAACTGATTTTTCAACTAATATAATTATATGGTTAGATTATCTATTTAATTGGTTTTAAAGTGTAAATAGAATATATTTTTACCATTTAATCCAATAGTGGTCTTTGGAATTAATTTCACTTTCAAATTGAACTTAAACTAGTGTCAATCCTTTGAAACTTATTGTTTCATAAAAACACGATATTTTCTCTAACAGCAGGAATTAATTATTAAATTAATTAATTTAACTTATACGTTTTGAATTTTGTAAAATAGACATCAGTTTTGAATTAGGAATATCAAATATATCTTAGGGTGAAGCGTTGGTATTTTTCTGAAAAGCATCAATTTTTGGTGAATAGTGAAACCACTAAGTGGTACTTAAAAAACTGATTTTTTGTTTGATGAACATTTACCACCTCTGTGTTTTGAATTTCAAAAATACAACATAGATGGTTTTTATTAATAAGTGAAATGCGGTTCAATGTTATTAATGTAATTTTTTTGTGAATATTAACTTTTAATTTTTTAATTGCGATTAGAGGTAGTTAGTGCAATTTAAGGAAAAATGATATTATAATAAAATGAAAATACCTAGACAAATGTCCTACCCTTATTGGATGTGTCATGGCCGACCAATACAATCCATGGGTCAATTTGGGGACCCCATGGAGCATCTTTGGTGGGAAAATGACATTAATATCTTTTTATTTATTTTTAAAATAAAAATGTCACAGACATGAGTTATTTTACTAAAACAATTATTATATGGGGTTATAAAAGCCATATTTTTTACTATAAATATTCATTAGAAAGACAAAATGTTTTCCTACATCATGATATTTATTTTATAATTTTTAGACATTATATAAATTAAATTATTTATGACATAATGATGATGCAGTGATTTCCTCATTATTTAACAATTTAAAAAAATTAAAATATAATGTAAAATATCAGACCTAAACATGTCAAAAACTTATTGGATGGGTGTATTTCGGACTATTATCACGTTATCCTTGAAATATATAATTTCTGGACCTTTTAAATCCGAAAAGCATTTTATAATAAAGTATCCTTTTATAACTTTCCAAGAGTGACCCTCCCCTCCACTTATAAAAGGCCCCCACCTCTACCACCATAACCACACATCCAAAGCCTTTTTATCAGACAAACCCTGCCCCTTTTGTCTCTCCACATCCCTCTATAACTCCTAGAAGCCTTCATTTGGGCAGAAGTCTTCCCCAGGAAGCCTTTGAGCACATATCAAAAAGAGTTACCCAATTTAAAGGTAGTGTCTTCTATTGTGTTCTTATGTTTTATTTTGCATCTCCAAACCCCTAAACTCTTTTTATTCATTTATTTTGTAACAAAACCAGTATCATACATATACTAGGATGTTTTTAGAAAAGGGATTCTAGATACACTTACACACACCTACATCTAATGGTTAAAGAATATACTGTTTCCGTGGATGGCGAATTTCTGCCTCACGGAACGATGATTCTTCAATATTATTTTAACACCTTCAAAGGTGGAAATTAAGATGAAAATATATTTATATATGATATACAATATTTTATTTTTTACTTAAGCTTCTCTATTTTTCATTTATGTCATACCTTTATGGTTTCCATTATGGGTTAACGTGATATCATCATTTTAGGAAGTACGGACTAACGCCCACTCAAAGTGATTTGATTCGTTAATGCCATATGTGGGATGTATGTAGGATGAAATTAATGATATTATATATTATATAATACTATAATTATAATATACCTTTATATCATTATGATTCCATTCCATAAAATAGGAAATAGAACTGAAAGTAGCGTTCATGTGTACGTACGGCTTACCGTCTCCATGAATGATGCATTTCATTTCTTACCTATAAAAATTATGTAATATTATAAATGCATGTATATACAGGATATATATTATATATATTATATCTACATCATGAGTATAGCTCTGGATATAATGGATACATGAACAACTTGAAATTATAAAGAGTTTCTTTTTGACTCAAGTACCAATGATCGTTAAAACGACCGTTATTAACTTAAATAATTACATAGTCTTCATGACATGGTAATAAGTGGTATAAAAGGACTAATGAACTTGAAAAATGTTCTTATGCAAGTATAAATTAACTCAAGTTTATTATTCAGGAGGTTAAAGAACGATCGAGTCAAGTCAGACCCGAGGTTAGGGAACTTCTTAACCAAATTTCTATTCTCTGGGTTAATCTCCTATTTTAAAATTATGTCATGATATTATTATGTCCTATCTTGTATTTATTCTTTCATTATGTGAACATATAGTGAATACAAATAATAGATCTATTTTATTTTAAAATGATATTTTTAAGGGACTTCATCTCAATCTCCATTCATTGAGGCATATTTTGTTTTATACATAACATTCATTTATATGGTGTATAAACCCCTTTTACTTTTATGCTTATTCAAAAGGAATATGTTTTTTACGAAGCGTTTTACTAAATGACAAAAAGAATGTTTTTTTTGTTTTTTTGTCGTACGTATGCGGCGAAAACGACTTCTCCTCCGCAGTGACCATTATTTGAGTTTCGTCTTCCTCTATCAGCCATACATTTTTTTAATGGAAAAATAAATACCCTGTTTTACTTTTCTTTTATTTTGGTTTTGAAAATGGTTTTCATAATGTTTTTATATCAATGTGTTGTATTGATATCTTGTCATTGAGAAGTGGAAATTTTATGTTCCCTTTATGAATGTTTTATGTGATACAATTATGTTATTGTTCTTGGGCATTATTATGAAGATGGGTGGTTCTGTGATAAACTAAGGTCAGGTGAGCCCGATATAGCTCTCTAATGCATTGGGTAATGTGAAGGAGTTAAACATTGAGGTTTTTCTTAAGAGATTTAGGGAGTATACTATGATGGGTTTTCCAAACTTAACCAAGAGGGTTACTCCCAATGTAAGAATGTTATGAATGCCTCAAGTTACCTTTATGTCTTATTATTTCTATGATTTATCCATGATTTGATGAGGTATTTTAAAATGCTTATGTTGTATGGGTAAATTATGATTTCATTCTTATAAGTATATGTACTCTTGTTTCCTTTCTATATTTTTATAGCCCTTACTGTGCTTTTTATGCTCATCCCATGTTTTTGAAATGATTTTCACAGGTCAAGGGAAAGGTACAAGATGTGATGATAGTGTCAAGGATGTTTCAAGAATGAATCCATGATTTATTTTAAATATGTTTTCATTTATAGGAAAATTAAATACTATATTTTATGTAACAATTTTGTTTAAATGTGTAATGTAATGCACGTTTTATGATCTAATTCTCTAAAACACTAAACCTGAAAAGATCATCAGTGTGTAATCTGGTAATAACTCCAGATTAAGTAAGGATTAAGGCTGGGGCCTTACCATCACATTCAAAACCCACATAAAAATATATTTGATGTATTTGGATCCTAGATAAATACAGAAGAGAAACCCTTTATTAAGATCCTCCTTCATTCCAGTTGTTATAATGATTATAACAAATTTTATAAGAGTTATATCTATTCTCACCCAACATATAAGCTGAAATAGAATCACTCAAGGAAATATGGATGCACCTGATTCTTATTTATAATGCATCGGTAATATATCATTAATAAATAAGATTCATTCTGTATCATTTCTATCATTTGTTATTTATAAAACTAGTATAATCATATGTAAAAAACACATTTGGATATCCAAATATAGTTTTTCTTTAAAATCCAATTATTAATTTAAAAATACCCTATAAGAAGAATATGGATATTTTTTGAAAAATATTTTATTTTTTGAAATGGAATATATATAAAAAATAATAGAGAGAAAAGTGGAAAATTCCATTTCTCATGGATTTATAAATGAACATTCCCGTTATAAATTATCAAAATGTATCAATAAAACCATATAAAATGATTTCTTTTGAAACACACAATAATATATTAAATGTTTGATAAAATGTACCTTATAAATAATTTATCTAAACATTAAATAAATTATAATGTAAGGTATAAAAAATTTATCTTGATGTGAATCGGTTGAAAGGAAAATACGAAATGATGATTTTTTAAATGAAATGTGCATTATCACCTTTGAAATCATAGAAAAATATTCCCCATCAAATAATAACATTAAATAAAATAATAAATATCTTGGGTGTAGATAAATTCATAATATAACATTTTATATGGGATGTATATAATTCTTATAAAATATCAGACCTTATAAACATAATAATATGACCCAAAAAAATTGAAATGATTTCCCTCACCTTTATTTTGATATTTTTCATGTGACATTAGCTTCCAAAATAATTATATCATGTCATGTATTATCTTTTTTGAGAAGAATATTCATGTATATTATCACTATTATTTTATTAAATATCATGTAATATAAAATTACATTAACATTAATGTTTACATTCTATGTTTTGGAAATATTCATATCATCTATCATGACTCGTCCCCCTGGGCCCATGACGTGACTACCACATGCCCTCCTTCAATAGGCCAGGGGCTAGTGACTACCACTGGAAAGGCATATCCTTGAAACTAGGAAGGCATTACCATTTTAGCCTTCATAACACATGATCCAAGAACACAACAATATACATGCTCAATGTAAACTATATTGTAAACAGAGTGGGTACAGTATGTAAACAGGTCGGAATACAAGCCAAACGTGGAATTACAACTACGTTAGAAAGACAAATCTTGTGAACAACTGTCAAGGATCCTACCGGAAGGGTTGGTTGAGCTCTTGAACGGCCAGCTCTATGGTATGCCTAAACTAAAGTCCACCTCCATGAAGCATCTAGTCATGGTTCCCTTGTCCTCCGTCAGCACTGTCCGTCATCTTAACAAGACACAACAAGGTGAATGTATAGCCCATGCAGAGATGAGTATAACAATACTCAGTAGGGACCCCAAGACCCCTGAAGTTCTCTCAAAATCCACAAAAGATAAACCGAAAAGCATGAATTCAACAGTCGACCTACTTAGGTATATAACCATTATTATACATATGTTATCATGTTCAACCATCTCATTCATGATGAAAAAACAGGAACAAATCCTTAGAAAAAATCTCAACTATTCCACGATGGAATGAATACGATGATGGTTAATACAGAATTGTATATAACACAAAGGTAATGCCTCAAAGAATAATACAACTCATGTGTCATCATAAATTTATGTACCCCGATGGTAACGCCACAAAGAAGAATACAACAAAGGTATCACCACACATAAGTGTTCCACCAAGGTAAATACTCAACTCACACATGGAATAACTTAAGTACAGATGTATAGATGAATAGTTATTTTTCTAGATCATCATACATTATCACGATGCTCTACTAATCACCCACACAGGATCTGATGACAAACCAAATAGTAAATAGAGATAACCAACACAATATTTGTGTGTGCGGACACACATAGGATCTGTGAGCGCTGAACCACATAGGATTTAGATATGACCCACACAAGATCAAAAGATTACCCACACAGGATCTGAAGATTCCTCATGTACAACCAGCCACAAGGTTGCCACAATATGTAATCTAGATTACAAATGGATCCTCTCCACATTCTATTTTTTATTATTTAACTATCACGATGTCCCACGAAAAATTATCCCGAAGGTCTGCACATCATAAGGAACCCAATGCAACAGATGGCGCGTCAATCAGACGCCCGATGTGTATGTTATTAACATTTTAGTTTTGAGGTCCCGGTTATATTCAGGTTCAATCAAAGCTAACGGTACTCCAACTCTATCCAAAACTCATGTATATTATACCAAAGGAAAATCTCAATCCAATCATTTTGATTCCATAGACAGTTCATCAATCAGGCCCCAGAATATGATGTTATCACCAAAAAGGTGAAACTGGGACTAGAAGGGTTCGGGTCTGGTCTGACCTAGTCCGGGTATGTATAGGATGGGTTGGGTCGCAATCAAGATTGGTGGTGAAGGTGCGGCCCACTCGGTGCGGCCAGCTAGTGCGGTCTTACATGGAAGGGTCTTCTCTAGCTACAACCCAGGGAAGTGGAGCCCCTGGTATTCTGAATGGCCCAAGGGTCATTTGGTCGCCCTACTGGCATGTGGGCCCGCTTGAGTTGTCCCGCTATGCGTGACATGGTCGGACGGATTCCCGTCGGTATTCCTCATAGTGGTGCGACAACATCTCCATCTTCCCCGTGGCCAGCTGATATCCGGCAACCATCTGGTTCACCACCACGTTTAAGCATAGGTGACCTCCTTCTTTACTAGTGGCGCGGATGTGTTCCACTCTGCCTCCACATGGATGGCTGGCGTGTCAGCCACTGTTCTCCTGCACTACGGTTGATAGTGTGTCAGACACCACCTTTGGCCACCACTGGTATCACGATTAGCCAGCATGTCAGACACCACCTTGAGCCCTGCTGGTCTGTATTCATTTAGCTCATACCCTCCACATTATACTTGTATCATGAAGCTCTATGAAAAATATTCAAAGTAAAAAAGCAATGAATAATAATTATAAACACACCCCTACCATGAATGTTTGTTGGAGACCATGCGAGGAGGGAGATGAAATCATTGAAGATGTCGACGTCCATTTGTTCCCACAACATGCTCATGATCTGAGGTTGAGCGTTATCCTCATCCATGGTTCATTCATTGTAGGAGGATCTTCCTACAAATGCTCTCCCCATTTCTGTCTCCTTGCCAACAATCCCAATCCATGATGTGAGGAGCCACTTAAATATTTTCAATAATTAATTACATTATTAATTAAAAGTTGTCACACAAATTTTGGGAAACCTAATAGAATTCTCACATTAATGGGGAGTTCAGGTGGTCCCCACCACAAATAATTCAAATGGTAGGTTTCATTAAAAATAAAAGATAATGTTTTATTTTTAATATTATTCTCTTAAATCTCCCATAGAAATATGGAAAACTGACTTCCACCCTCGACCAACTATTTTCTAGGTGAATGTATCGTTAAGCCAATATCGGCACTGCGAGTTCAATGGTGTACTCAGATTTCAATTTTGTGCACCGGTTCGACTGTTACAAAACATTTCTTGTGAGTTTATTTAACGTACATAAAATAAGAATATTAATTAATTCCGGGATCACCGGTCCTCGAAATTAGGTTTCGTTAATTTTTAAAATTTATAATATATCTTATATAATTGAAAAACAATTACATATAAAATTTTGAGTCTTTATATTCTCCCCACCTCAGAGCATTGTGTCCCCGAAAGGCACAACTCAAACATGGGAAACAAGTGGTTGTACTGAGCACGAATCTAAGACTCCCTCTCCCATGTCCTCTCTTGGAGGTTTCCCTGCTGACAACGTACACGCACTAGATTTATTGATCTCCCACGAAGTTATCTCTCTTGTAGATCCTCAATCCCTATTGGAACCTCTGAAAACAATTCCCTATGAAATACGCCATGCACCAGTGCAACTAAGGGGGAAAATCTAAGTAGTATGCCCCCAATACAACACTACTAAGGACATGAAAGGGTCCGAAGAACCTCATAGATAACTTGTTTCCCCAGAAAAATCTCCATAAAACAAGTCGAGGTGAGACCCATAGAATGAAATGGTCACCATCTTCGAACTCTAGAGCTCTACGTGTAACGACCAAAACATTCTTTGATGGAAATCCCTCTTGATCTAATTAAATGTATCTTAATGTAATTTTTTTTTATAAAATAACTAATTATTTTGTTTTATGTTATGAATTTTGACTGTTTCTAAAAAAGTCGTTGAACAGTGATCATAGGATTAGTATAAATATAGGGCTTTAACAAATCCAATTTACTCAGACCAAGGAAATGATGACCTCATCCAGGTTGACGTGCCCCATACGAAGACCAAATTTCCAAGCTCGGAAAGGTGGTTGTGTATCTATACTTATCTCTTTACCATTACCAAGACGAGCTTGGATATGTAAATCTTGAGCCGGACATCCTACAAGAGAAGTGGATGTTGATAGAGATTACCACCCGAGAAATGTTATCCAAGCCACCCCAAGTGTCTGTCACTATTTCACACCGTACTCTTCGGTCTTATGCAGGTGTTATAAGGGTATATTTGAGAAGACCTTATCTCTACGGTTGTGTACAGAATTTCTTTATATAATAATGGATATAAATTTATATAATTATTGTTACCTTGTAAATAGTTTTTTAAAGACCAAATAGTATTTTTAGTTAATGTTCAACTAAGAAATATATTTTGATGAATTAATGGATTTTAGAATAAAATTATATTTTAATAAAATATTATTAAATTTTTTAAATTAATTTTTATTAAATATAATTTATCGTATAATTATTTCAATTCAATTGTAATTTTTATTATGGTTTGAAGACCATTTTTGTCAAAACCTATGAATTTTTTACAAATGTCGGTTTTCATTTAAAAAGTGAAATTTGACATATTTAGAAAATTATTTATATTAAATGAATATTATTTCTTGAATGATGATGTCAAAATTATCCAACGCTGAATATTTCATAATTTTCTGAGACAGTCGAATTTTTGGCCAAAAATTAAGTACTGTTTAAATATATAATGTTTTTAAGACATTATAATGACCCAATAGTGATGTAATAATATAATATAAACACAATGTTTGTCCAACATATGTTTTAACATTAATATAATGTGATTTAAGGTTTGTTTGATATCTTTTACAATGCTTTAGTGGACCCTTCAAGACATGTTGAACATTTTGTCATTTTAAATTGTTTTCCTTGGTAGTCTGACTCACCTCCACATAAGCAACCACATTATTTTAAGATGATCAGACTTTTTCATTATAAAATATTTTTTTCCATTTCCTTTTAGAAAAAACCATGGGAAAAAACCATGGGATGGTTTGTCTTATGGATGAGTTTAATGTGAGGTGTCCCAAACCAAAATAATAAACAACTCTCTCTCATTTCCTATATAATCCGACCCAAGATCCCACTTCCTCGCAACAAAAATAACTTTCAGTTCATCCAACCTCGGCCCTCCAATATCTAGAATCATCCTATGGAACACCTAGCTCCCATGAAGCCTTTTTCAAGCCTCTCTGAAGCATTTGGATGCACCATTCCAAGTAAGGGTATTTCTTCCTTTCTCGTTTATTTCCAATATTCATTAAATTGTTATTCCTTTTTAATTTCAATTATTAATGTTGTGGTATGGTTTCATACCTCCCCCATAAATCCCTATTTATGTTTGAATTATGGGATAACCCTTTATATCTCAATAAATTCCTCCCATGTATACCTGTTACTATGCTGAAATTCTGACAGAAATTTGTCTCTCCACATTTACAATCAAACAATTCATTTGTATCATGAATCTAAATTCCATTACATTTTTTGGGAAATTTATCTATATTCCCCCTTACTGTCCATATCATGTAAATTTAATGAGAAACAACTTTATATCTCATCATGCATTATTATGAGGTCTTCTGTCATGCCGTTATGCTACTGATATTGCAACACGCTTTTCCAAGACAAAGTCATTTTGTAGTGAATACCATGCCCATTTATCTGTTAATGGTATTCACATTTATCATCATTTACACATTGTTTATATATTTTCATGTTTTTATTCCACATTTTTTTTATCATGGAAAATGATTATGTTGAATGATTCAATGTATTATGATCCATGTGGTAGACTTTTTCATGAAATGAAATGTTTATGTAGGGTTCGCCCTGATAGCACTCCGATTCACTGGTTAAAGTATAGTTTCATGATACTTATTATGCACAGGGTTTTTACTCATTTTAATTAATGTAAAAAGTGGGTTTACTCATGATTCATATGCAATGAGGGTTTAATCATTCTCTATGTGAAATGACCATTGGCTCATGCTAATTAAATTTTAAATGTTGTTACAACATTTACATGTTATGATTATCATGATTTATCACGCCTTTACCATTATGATTATCTTTTCCTCTATTAAAATGTATATTGCCTAAAATTTATTTTATTATTCATGTTATCCCTTGATTATTCTTATAATGGTCTTTATAGCTCCATATTTTCGTATGCATGTCCTCATGTTATCCCATGTAATGCTAAGTACGAGGGTGTGTAGTGGTCATTTAAGTATTTTTTTCAATTAAGATGTTGTATTTAATGTTTTAAGTTGTTATGTAATTATCCTTTTCCCGAAATAAACTAGAACTATTGATCTTCTATGTGGTATCATGTGATGTTTTTTTAATAAATTATGATTAATTGTGTAATAAAATAGCAGTGTTTTCATAGTTTGTATCAGAGGACATGTATTGTTATTTTTGGGATTAGGATTAGAAAACCCTAGTAAAGCCATTGATATAAGACTAAGTATAATAAACTTATCCATATGTTTTGGTGATTATTGAGTTAGTGGTTTATCAAAAAATACATCCAGGTCTGAACACGAGAAGTTAGAGGCTGCTATGGCACAGATGTATCCTAGGGGTAAAACATGAAAATATCTCTTTGAGCTAGACTCAAATGGGAACTGGTGCATGATAATAGGCTTTTCATCACTCTTGGTTACGACACTCCGAAGGGAAATTCATTGGTAATTTCACTAGTTTAGAATGAACCATTATTAAGGTACTAAAAAACTCCCTATGAATATATGTTATAAAGTAGATCATGGAAAACATAAACTGTAGTCAATAGATTCATATGTTAATGAAATAAAATTTATTTATAAGTCATCAGTTTTGTCCTTGTATTTCCCTTTATGTGTTACCCCAATAATTTCTTGTATTCCAGCCAATGGCCAGTAATATGAGGGCTCGGGCTAACAACCAATTTGAAGATCAATGTGATGACCATACTAATGAGATGCCTAATATAATGGTAGGGCGAATCGCAAACATTGTCACGCTTATCTCTCAGCTAACTCAATCTTTGAATAGAAATATGGGTCTATATGAAGATTCAACCCCCCCTAATAATGAACTAGTCGCTATCACGTGATTAATGAGACAAAGACATCCCACTTTTAATTGATCATCTGATCCTTCAATCATTGAACAATGGATCAAATCCATTGAAAAGTTCTTATCCATCCATCAATGATCTGAACAAGAGAAGGATCTCATGGCTGCTTATCATATGGATGCTGAAGATGATAAATAGTTGACGTTGATAAAAAATATGAAGCATGAGGATGTGATCGATGAGTTGGAATAAATGGATTTCTGGATGATGTTTTTTGAAAAAAAAAATCCAATAACCCTCCAAATAAAGATGGAATGGGACTTCTTTTCTCTCAAGAATAAATACGACGAATATGTTGGAACGTATGAGGAAAACATCACAAGTCTTACATGATACGATTCTGGATTTTCCGTTACCCCCAAATGCATGGTTGACCGCTTCTTTGGTGGGTCGTAACCTTTCTTGTGGATGGTGCTAGCGATCCATTACTTCAACAGCTATGATGAAATAGTCTGATGTTCCCTTACGGTCGAAATGGAGATCGGAGAATCTCAATGAAATCATGGGTATAAGAAGCATAAGGTGGAATTCAATATTGGTAGTACGATGGATAAAAACAACCAGGCTAAGATGATCGTGCACCGAACTTTCCAATGGTTCCAAAAGAACCACCATAGAAATTTTTTGATGGGGATTAGGAAATTCTATAGGTGTGAATGAGAATGGAACATGACTATTAACAGTCTACAAGAAATACCCGCTGCTAAGACAGAGGAGTGGAATGATCTCTTCAATCCTCAACACGTGGATCATTGCCACAATAGCAATGACCCAAGGCATTTTGCAAATCAATTCCCTAAACCAAGGGTTTTCAGAGGAAACCAACAACCTCTAAGTCTGAAGGGGAGAGATATTTCCATCTCTACTAGCCGAATTGATCCCCTAAAATGAAGTGGGTAAAGGTACGCTAGTTATTCCTTCAATAATATAGAACATATGTTTTTATTCAGGTTTTATGAATTTTTCTATATCTAGAATGATTGGTATAAAAATCCCAACACCACCACAAATCATGGTAGTAAAGATGTCGATGTTTACAACAAATTGGTAAATAATTGCATCCCACAAATATAACTCCTCCCCTGTCATAATCTGTGGATTAGATATCCCAGTGAACCTCGCTATACTCTCTATGGTGGAATTTGATGTGATTCTAGGCATGGATTGGATTTCCTTATATAGTGCTATCATAAATTTTCGGGAAAAGGAAATCACTCTCCATGTGGATAACCGACCCCTGATTCTATACAAGTTCAAGGAAGAAGATGAATCTTTTTTAGCTCCATCAACTCTAAAGTGGATATTACTGCCATATGAGCACAAGTATACGGCCCAAATGATTGAGTCCAAGGAGAAAACCATCCTTGAAGACATGAATATTGTGAGGGAATTCACTGAAGGGTTTCCCAAGGAATTGTATGGTATTACTCCTAGAAGAGAAGTGAATTTATCAATTGGTCTTATACCTGGGGCATTGAAAATATCCAAGACTCCATATAGAATGGCTATTCTGGATCTTGAAGAGATGAAAAAACAACTATAGGAGAATCCAGATAAAGGGTGAATACTCCCATGTAATTCACAATGGGGTGACTCAGTCCTCTTCATTAAGAAGATGGATATGTCACTACACCTTTACATAGATTATTGTGAGCCTAACAAAATCACAATAAAGAATAAGTATCATCTCCCATGAATTGATGAATTTTTTCACCAGCTGCATGGAGAAAAAAAACTTCTCTATGGTGGATTTGAGGTTGGGATATTATCAAGTAATGTTGAAGAAGGATGATATCCCCAAGACTACTTTTTGTACAAGATATGGGCACTATTAATTCTTAGTAATGATTTTTGGACTAATTAATCCACCGTCATTCTTCACAAAGAAGACAAATTGTGTCATAAAAGATTATCTCGAAAAATTTTGTAGTATTTATAGATGATATTCAAATATACTCCAAATCCAAAGAGGATCATGGGAAGCATTTAAGAAATGTTCTATAGACCTTGAAAAGGAGAAGCTCTATGAAAATTAAAACAACTGTGAGTTCTGGTTGATGTAGGTCTCATTCTTGTTCCATATCATCCCAAGCAATGGGATATCTGTGGATCCCACCAAAACTGATGAAATTGAGGGATGGCTGATGCCAACATCGGTAACAGATATTCATAGCAACTTGGGGTTAACTAGATATTATTGACGATTTGTGAGATATTTATCACAATTTTACAACCCACATACTAAGCTAACTCAGAAGGGGGTAATGTTTTATTTCATTTTTGAAAGCGAAGAAAGCATCAAGGAGTTGAAAAATATTCTTATCACTGTGCTCGTGCCCACTTTACCCACTAGTGGTGATATTTTTTATGTATTCATTGTTGCTTCGAAGAATGGCATTGGATGTGTGTTGATGAAAAATTAAAAAGTCATTGCCTATGATTCAAGGAAATTGTATGTTCATGAACAAAACTATCCAACAAATGACCTCGTGTTGGCTGTAGTGATCTTCACATTGATAATTTGACTGAATTATCTCTTTGGGGAGATGGGTGAAATATATACGGAACACACAATTCTCATGTATATATTCACACAGAAATAGTTGAACATGCACCACTGAAGATGGTTAGA
The DNA here is from genome assembly GCA_963277665.1 of Viscum album. Taxonomy (NCBI): domain Eukaryota; kingdom Viridiplantae; phylum Streptophyta; class Magnoliopsida; order Santalales; family Viscaceae; genus Viscum; species Viscum album. The sequence goes on along the minus strand of OY728152.1, from coordinate 1,316,104,163 downwards.
GATGATCAAAGGTTGTGACTGCTCAAACCATTAACACAATGGGATAGTGAACAAGGTGGTGGATGCCCTATGTATAATGGACGAATCGATTCTATAATGGATGTGAATTGAAAAGGATACAATCTTCTTAGATTTGATGAAAATGGACATGGGAGTCATAATGAAGGGAACATCACCAATCCTTTCAATAATTATTTCTCAACCGCCACTTTTGGAAAAGTTAAAAGATGCTCAATATGATGATGTGGGAATTCAAGAAAAAGTGGAAGATATCAGAAAAGGTAAATCCTGAGAGTTAAATGTGAATGAATAATGAATTGTGAGATTTTAGAAACGACTATGTGTTCCATCATGTCCGGAGCTGAAAAAGAATTTTGGATGATACAAATAGATTAAATTTCACTATTCACCTAGGAAACATAACGATATATCGAGTTCTCTAAGTGAATTCTTGGTGGGATATTATAGAGATGGAGACCACTGAATATACATCAATGTGCCTCGTGTTTTAGAAAGTTAAGGAAGAGAGGAAAAAGTAAAAGGGGATGATGCAACCATTGCCCATACCAGAATGGAAATGGGAGAATATCACCATGGACTTCGTCACCTGACTTCCGAAGAAATTCAAATGCAACAATGTAGTCTGTGTTTTTGTTGATAATATTACAATGTTTGAACACTTAATTGATATTTTAGAGGATTTTTCATTAGATCAACTTGAATGGATATATATCAGGTCAGTGGTAAGGCTGCATGGAGTACCAAAATCTATTATGTCTGATCGAGATCCTAGATTCAACTCTATGTTTTGGAAGAGTCTTCAAAATGATCTAAATAATGATCTGAACATCATTACATCCTATCATCCTTAAACTAGTGGCCAATACGAGTAGACTATCTAAACCCTTGAGTATATGTTGAGAGTGTGGTCAATGGAATTTAATGGAGCATGGGATGAACATCATATTCTAGTTGAGTTCGCTTATATTAACAGTTTCCACTTGAGCATCCAAATGGAACCATATGAATATATTTATAGAAAAGGTTCATAACACTGGAATGTTGGGACAAGTTCGGTGAGCATAATATTCTTGGAGCAGAAATGTTTGATGAAATGGTGGAGAATGTGACATCAATTCGGAAGCATATCAAGGAAGCCCAGAGTCGATAGAAGAGTTATGCATATAACCATCTATGTGACCTTGAGTCTATATTTGGAGACATGGTATTTTAACGCATATCCCCATGTTAGAGGGTCATAAGGTTTGTAATGAAACGAAAGTTAAGTACATGATACATCGTCCCCTTCATGATTATTGATCGTGTCAGAGTTGTGGCCTATCGACTGGCACTTCAACCTACCATGGCCAATGTACATGATGTGTAACATCCCAAGTAAGTAATGAATAATAGATATTTTTATCAATGTCTATTAATGAATTAGATATTGTTTTAGAGGCTTAAAATGAGAATAAATCCAATCTTAATCATGGAATATACTAATATTTTTAAAAGATTGTTTTACTGCCTTTTGATGGAAAAACATTTTTAAATAAATCTTCTGACAATTTTATAAGCTATATTTGTCAAAATAAACTTATTATTTATTATAGGGGCATTGAAATTTACTTTGGATAAATTTCTGGTATTTTTCTGATAATGTTCTTTTTTTAATGAATAGTGAAAAATGTTGTATTTTAATTCAAAACCTCTTTTTAATCTAATTTATTTATATGATTATATTATCTTTTTAATTGGTTTTAAAGTGAAATTAGAATATATTATTAAGATTTAATCCAATAGTGGTCGCTAGAATTAATTTCACTTTGAAATCGGACTTAAACAAGTGTCAATCATTTGATACTTTTTGTTTCATAAAAACACTTTATTTGTTTTGACCGTGGGAATTAATTATTAAATTAATTAATTCAACATATATGTTTTGAATTTTGTAAAATAGACCTCATATTTTTAATTCAGAATATCAAATATAGATTAGGGTGAATTTTTGGTATTTTTCGGAAAAACATCAATTTTTGATGAATAGTCAAACCACTAAGTGGTACTTAAAAAACTGATTTTTTCGTTTAAATGAAATTTTACCACCTCTGTGTTTTCAATTTCAAAAATACGGCATTCATGGTTATCATTAGGAAGTAAAATGTGGTTCAATAGGATTAAAATGATTTTTTTGGTGAATAGTAACTTTTAAGTTTTTAATCACGATTAGAGGTAATTAGTGTAACTTAAGGTAAGAATAATGTTTTAATAAAATGAAAATATCTAGAAACATGTCATACCCTTATTGGATGTTTCATGGCCGACCATGAAAACCCATGGGTTGATTTTTGGGACCCCATGGAGCCAGTTGGGTAAGATAATGACATTAATGCTTTTTATTTAATGAAAAAGTAAAAATGACACAAACATGAGTTCTTTTACTAAAACATTTTTTACACGAGGTTATACAAATCCGATTTTTGACTATAAATATTAATTATAAATATAAAAATATATTATAAATCATGATATATTTCTAATAATTTTTAGACATTAAATAAATTAAATTATTTATGACATAATGATAATTCAGCGATTAAATCATTATTTAATGATTTAGAAAAAATGAAAATATAATGTAAAATATAATACCTACACAAGTCAAAAACTTATTAGATGGGTGGATCTCTAACTATTATCACCTTATCCTCGAAATATATAATTATTGGACCTTTTATATCCGAAAATCATTTTATAATAAAGTATCCTTTAATACATTCTAAGAGTGGCCCTCCTATCCTCTTATAAAAGGCCCCCACCTCTACCACTTTACCCACACTTAAAAAGCCTTTTTATCGGCCAAACCCAGCCCATTTTGTCTCTTCACATCCCTATATAACTCCTAGAAGCCTCAATTTGGGCAGAAGGCTTCCCAAGGAAGCCTTTGAGCTCAAATCAAAAAGTGTTACCCAATTTAAAGGTAGTGTCTTCTGTTGTGTTCTTGTGTTTTATTTTGCATCTCCAACCCCCTAAACTCTTTTTTTCAATTCTTTTGTAACAACACCAGTATATTAAATACACTACGATGTTTTTATAAGAAGGATTCGAGCTACACTTACACACACCTACATCTAATGGTTAAAGAACATATTGTTTCCATGGATGGTGAATTTCTTCCTCACGAAACTATGATTGTTCAATATACATTTAACACATTCAAAGTTGGCCATTAATAAGACACTATATTTATATATGATTTATAATATTTTAATTTTTTACTTAAGCTTCTGTATTATTAATTTATGGCATACCTTTATGGTTTCAATTATGGGTAAACACGATATCTTCATTTTAGGAAGTGCAGACTACCGCCCCCTCAAAGTGATTTCATTCATTAATTCCATATGTGGGATGTATAAAGGAGGTAATTAATGATATTATATATGATAAAATACATGAATTAAAATATACATTTATATCATTATGATTCCATTCCATAAAATACGAAATAGAAATGAAAGTAGCGTTCATGCGTACGTACGACTTACCGTCTCCATGAACGGTGCATTTCATTTCTTACCTCTAAACGTTATGTAATATTATAAATGCATGTATATAATGGATATATATGATATATATGATATCTACATCATGAGTATAACTCTGTATATAATGGCTACATGAACAACTTGTAATTATAAAGAGTTTATTTTTGACTCAAGTACCAATGATCGTTAAAACAACCATTATTAACTTAAATAATTAAATAGTGGTCATGACATGGAAATAAGTGATATAAAAGGAATAATTAACTTGAAATAGGTTATTAAGAAAGTAGAAATTAACTCATGTCTATTATTCAGGAGGTTAAATAACGATCGAGTCAAGTTGGACCCGAGGTAAGAGAACTTCTTAACCCAATTTCAATTCTATGGGTTAATCTGCTATTTTCAAATTCTGTCATTATATTATTATGTTCTATCTTGTATTTATACTTTCTTTATGTGTACATATAGTGAATACACATAATAGATCTATTTTATTTAAAAATTATCTTTTTAAGGGACTCTGTCTCAATCTCCATTCATTGAGGCATATTTTTTTTTTACACAACTTTCTTTTATACTGTGTATAAACCCCTTTGAATTTTAAGCATATTCAAAAGGAATATTTTATTATGAAGCATTTTACTAAACGAAAAAAGGAATTTTTTTTTGTTTTTTTGTCGTACGTATGCGGCGATAAGGACTTCTCCGCCGCCTTGACCATTATTTGAGTTTCGGCTTCCTCTACAAGCAATACATTTTTTTAAAAGAAAAATAAATACCCTGTTTTACTTTTCTTTTATTTTGGTATTGAAAATGGTTTGGATAATGTTTTTATATCAATGTGTTTTATTGATATCTTGTGATTGAAAAGTGGAAATTTTATGTTTCCTTTATGCATGTTTTATATGATACGATTATGTTATGGTTCTTGGTCATTATTATGAAGACGGTTGGTTCCGTGATAATCTAAGGGCGGGTGATCCCGATATAGCTCTCCAATGCATTGGGTAACGCAAAGGAGTTAAACATTGAGTTTTCTCTGAAGAGATTTAGGGAATATACTGTGATGGGTATTCCAAACGTAACCAAGATGGTTACTCCTTACGTAAGAATGTTATGAATGCCTCAAGTTACATTTATGTCTTCTAATTTCTATGATTTATTCATGATTTCATGAGGTATGTTAAAGTTCTTATGATTTATGGGTAAAGTATGATTTCATTCTTATGTATATATGTACTCATGTTTCCTTTCCATATTTTTATAACCCTTACTGATCTTTTTATGCTCATCCCATGTTTTTGAAATGATTTTCACATGTCAAGGGAAACGTACAAGATGTGATGTAGTGTCAAGGTAGTGTCAAGAAAGAATCCATGTTTTATTTTAAATATGTTTCCATTGATGGGAAAAATGAATACTATCTGTTCTGTAACCATTTTGTTTAAATATGGAATGTAATACATGTTTTATGATCTAATTCTCTAAAACTCTAAAACTGAAAAGATCCTCAGTGTGTAATATTGTAATAACTCAATATTAAGTAAGGTTTAAGGATGGGGCCTTATAGTTGGTATCAGAGGTTGGTTTAGATAACATTAGAAGTTAGAATTTTATTAAATGAATATCCCAAAATATTTTTTTATGGTGAAATTGAAATGATATAGCATTTGATGATTACCATGTTCCTTCATCTAGGACATGTTTGTTCAGAATGGTTTTCCGTAGTGGAAATAGGGAAACAGTGCTAGGAAGGCATACAGAAGGAAATAACCTTCCGAATCTGCATCCTGAGATGGTCAGAATCAGAACTAAACAGCTTTTTGAAGTGATTGCTCAGTTGACTCAGGTGATAAATTATGGTTGTGTTTACTTATGATAATTTGGTGTGTTCTAAAAGTAAAGAGTAGAATGAAAGTCATTTATGGGTTATTTTTCAAACCTTAAAAGAAAAGAAATTTTATGGGAAATTCATCATGTGTGTGTTCTAGTTGCAACAAATTTCATTCCTTGGTCACATTGTTTCTAAAGATTGGATAAATATTGATCCTCCAAAAACAAAGGTTGTTGAAGAATGGACAAGAACCTAAAATGTAACAGAGATTCGTAGCTTCCTTGGTTTGGCAGGCTATTACCGAAGGTGTTTTAGAAATGTTTCACGGTTATCTATTCCAATGACTAAGCTAACTCAGAAGGGTGTTATGTTTATCTGGACAAAAGAATGTGATGATTTTTTTCAGGAATTGAAAAGAAGATTGGTGAATTCTCCAGTTTTGGCACTACCTTCCAAGAATGGTGAGTTTGTTATCTACAATGATGCTTCATTGAAATGTCTTGGTTGTGTCGTAATGCATAATGATCAGGTAATTGCTTATGCTTCACGTCAGTTGAAAACTCATGAGGTAAATTACCATACACATGATTTGGAATTAGCCGCTGTAGTTTTCGCTTTAGAAATTTGAAGGCATCATTTGTATGAGTAAAGTGTGAAATATATACCAATCACAAACGATTAATGTATATATTCACTCTGAAAGAATTGAACATTAGACAGAGGAGATGGCTATAATTAATCAAGGATTGTGATTGTACAATTCATTACCATCCGGGAAAAGAAAATAATGTGCTTGATGCTTGGAGTCGAAAAAGTAATGCTCCATTAACAATGTTGTGTTTGGAACGTGATCCTTTGGTTAAGGATTTGATGAAATTTGGAATAAAAGTTTTTGGTGCAGGATGTCCTTCTGTTTTGTTTCAGGTATCAGTGAAATCTTCTCTATCAGAAAGAATTAAGCAAGCATAGAATCAAGACAGTGAGTTGCAGAAAAAGGAAGAGCTGGTTCTGAAAGGTAAGTTTTCCGTATTCAACATTGATAATGATTGTGTTTTGAGATTTGGGAAGAGATTGTGTGTGCCTTGTGATTCACATTTGAAGAGAGAGTTGTTATGTGAAGCTCATAGTTCTCCGTTTTCAGTTCATCCAGGAAGTCCTAATATGTATAGAGATCTTCGGGAATATTACTGGTGGGACATAATGAAAAGGGATATTTCTGATTTTATTGTGAAGTGTCTGACATGTCAACAGGTTAAAGTAGAGCGCCAGTTACCGAAAGGGATGCTTCAGCCTTTACCAGTTCCATAGTGGAAATCGGAAAATATATCCATGGACTTTGTTGTGGGATTACCGAAGGCATCTCTAGATAATAATGCAATCTGGGTTATTGTTGATCGCTTGACTAAATATGCTCATTTCCTTGCTATACGAGATACTTTTTTCCAAGATCAACATTCCCATTTGTACCATAAAGAGATAGTCAAGTTTCATGGAGTTCATCTCTCCATTTTATCTGATCGTGATCCCAGGTTTACATATAGCTTTCGGAAAGGCCTTCATAAATCATTGGGTACTGGATTAAATTTTAGTAATGCTTTTCATCATCAATTAGAAGGGAAGTCAGAACGAAAAATTCAGACTTTGGAAGATATTCTATGTGCTTCTTCGATGGATTATCAGGGAAGTTTGGACCAATATATTTCTTTTGTTAAATTTTCATATAATAATAGCTTTTATTCTAGTATACAGATGGCTCCATTTGAGGCATTATATGGTAAATGGTGGCGAACTCCAGCTTTATGGGATGAAGTGGGAGAAAGGAAGTTGATGGGACCAGAATTGGTAGAAGAGTTGGCAGAAAAATTTTAGCTGATACAGAAACACATGAGAACAGCTCAGAGCAGGTAGAAGAGTTATGCAGACTACAGGAGGAAGGATCTCTCTTTTGAGGTAGGTGATCATGTTTTTCTCAAAGTCTCACCATGGAAAAGTGTGATGTGATTTGGTAAGAATGGAAAGTTGATTCCAATGTTCATTGGACCATATAAAATTCTGGAGATAGATGGATCATTTTCTTACCGAGTGGCATTACCTCCGAGTTTTTCATAGTTACACAATGTTTTTTCATGTTTCAATGTTAAGGAAATACATGCAGATCCACCTCATGTTTTGAGTCCAGAGGTAGTTCTGCTGGAAGAGAACCTATCTTATGAGGAACAACCGGTCCAGATTCTTGAACACAGGGAGCAAGTGCTACAGAATAAGCTGATTCATCAGGTAATGTTTTTGTGGAAAAAACCACATGATTGAAGAGCCAACATGGGAATCTGAAAATGCAATATGGGCTAAATACCCCCACTTATTCGATAAGTAAATAAATTGCGAGGACGAAATTTTCAAAAGTGGGGAAGGATGTAACATCCCAATTAATTAATGAATAATAGGTATTTTTATCTATGTCTATTAATGAATAAGATAGTGTTATAGAGGCTTAAAATGAGAATAAATCCAATCTTAAGCATGAAATACATTAATATTTTTAAAATATTATTTTACAACCTTTTGATGGCATACCATTTTTAAATCTATCTTTTGAAAATTTTATAAGTTATATTTTTCAAAATAAATTTACGGTTTTTGATTGGTACATTTAAATTTACTTAAGATAAATTTCTGGTATTTTTCTGATAATGTTCTTTTTTTAATGAATAGTGAAAAATGTAGTATTTTAATTCAAAAACTCTTTTTAATATAATTTATTTATATTATTAGATTATCTTTTGAATTTGTTTTAAAGTGAAATTAGAATAAATTTTTACCATTTAATCCAATAGTGGTCGCTGGAATTAATTTCAATTTGAAATCGGACTTAAACAAGTGTCAATCTTTTGATACTTTTTGTTTCATAAAAACACGCTATTTGTTTTGTCAAAGGGAATTAAATATTAAATTAATTAATGAAACTTATATGTTATTAATTATTTAAAGTAGACATAATTTTTTAATTTGGAATATCAAATATTGTTTCGGGTGAATTTTTGGTATTTTTCTGAAAAACTTTAATTTTTGATGAATAGTGAAACAACTAAGTGGTACTTAAAAAACTGGTTTTTCGTTTAAATGAAATTTTACAACCTTTGTGTTTTTAATATAAAAAATCTAAAATACATGGTTGTAATTAGGAATTAAAATGTGGTTCAATTGGATTAAAATAATTTTTTGATAAATAGTAACTTTTAAATTTTTAATCGCGATTAGAGGTAACTAGTGTAAATTAAGGTAAAAATAATGTTTTAATAAAATAAAAATACTTAGACGCATTTCCTACCCTTAGTGGATGTTTCATTTCCGACCAAGATAACCCATGGGTCGATTTTTGGGACACCATGGATCCACTTGGGTACGATAAAGTCATTAATTCTTTTTATTTAATGTAAAAGTAAAAATGTCACAAACATGAGTTGTTTTACTAAAACAATATTTACATGGGGTTATACAATTAGGGGTTTTGACTAAAAATATTATTTATAAAAATAAAACAATTTCATAAATCATGATATATTTTTTATAATTTTTAGACATTTAATATATTAAATTAGTTATGACATAATGATGATGCAGCGATTACCTAATTATTTAACGAATTAAAAAAAAGAAAAGATAATGTATAATCAAAGACCTATAATATAAAAAACTTATTGTATGGGTGGATTTCGAACTATTATCACCTTATCCTCGAAATATATAATTTTTTGTCATTTTAAATCCGATGATCATTTTATAATAAAGTATCCTTTTATAAATTTCCAAGAGTGCCCCTCCTCTCCTCTTATAAAAGGCCCCCACTTCTACCACTTTACCCACACATCCAAAGCCTTTTTCTCGGCCGAAACCTGCCAATTTTTTCTCTATACATACCTTTATAACTCCTAGAAGCCTCACATTGGGATGAAGTCTTCCCAAGGAAGCCTTTGAGCTCAAATCAAAAAGAGTTTCCTGATTTAAAGGTAGTGTCTTCTATTGTGTTCTTATGTTTTATTTTGCTTCTCCAACCCCCTAAAATCTTTTTATTAATTTCATTTGTAACAACACCAGTATCTTCAATTTACTTGGATGTTGTTATAAGAAGGATTCTAGCTACACTTACACACACCTACATCTAATGGTTAAAGAACATATTGTTTCCGTGGATGGCGAATTTCTGCCTCACGAAACGATGATTGTTCAATATTCTTTGAACACATTAAAAGGTGGCCATTAAGATGATACTATATTAATATATGATATATTATATATTTATGTTTTACTTAATCTTCTGTATTTTTCATTTATTCCATACCTTTATGGTTTCCATTATGGGTAAACGTGATATCATCATTTTAGGAAGTCCGGACTACCGCCCCCTCAAAGTGATTTGATTCGTTAATGCCATATGTGGGACGTATAATGGATGTAATTAATGATATTATATATGATAAAGTACTTTAATTATAATATACCATTATATAATTATGATTCCATTCAATAAAATACGAAATAGAAATGAAAGTAGCGTTCTTGTGTACGTACAGCTTACCGTCTCCATGAACAGTGCATTTCATTTCATACCTCTAAACGTTATGTAATATTATAAATGCATGTATATACATGATATATATGATATATAAGATATCTAAATCATGAGTATAACTCTGTATATAATGGATAATGATCAACTTGTAATTATAAAGAGTTTATTTTTTACTCAATTACCAATGATCATTAAAACGACCGTTATTAACTTAAATAATTACATAGTGTCCATGAAATGGTAATAAGTGATATAAAAGGAAAAATGAACTTGAAAAAGGTTCATAATCAATTATAAATTAACTCATGTTTATTATTCAGGAGGTTAAAGAACGATTGAGTCAAGTCAGACCCGATGTAAGGGAAATTCTTAACCCAATTTCTATTCTCTAGGATAATATCCATTTTTCAAATTATGTCATGATATTATTATATCCTATCTTGTATTTATAATTTATTTATGTGTACATATTGTGAATACACATAATAGATCTATTTTATTTAAAAATGATCATTGTAAGTGACGTCGTCTCAATCTCCATTCATTGAGAAATATTTTATTTTATACACAATTTTCTTTTATACGGTGTATAAAACCCTTTGACTTTTATGCTTATTCAAAAGTAATATTTTTTTACGAAGCATTTTACTAAACGAAAAAATGTATGTTTTGTTTTGTTTTTTTGTCATAAGTATACGACGACAACGACTTCTCCGCCGCCATGACCATTATTTGAGTTTCGGCTTCCTCTACAAGCCATACATTTTTTTTAAAAGAAAAATAAATACCCTATTTTACTTTTATTTTATTTTGGTATTGAAAATGGTTTTCATATTGTTTTTATATCAATGTGTTGTATTGACATCTTGTGATTGAAAAGTGGAAATTTTATGTTTCCTTTATTTATGTTTTACGTGATATGATTTTGTTATGGTTCTTGGGCATTATTATTAAGACGGGTGGTTCCATGATAAACTAAGGGCATGTGAGCCTGATATAGCTCTTCAATGCATTGGGTAACGTGAAGGAGTTAAACGTTGAGTTTTCTCTGAAGAGATTTAGGGAATATACTGTGATGGGTATTCCAAATGTAACCAAGAGGGTTACTCCCTAAGTAAGAATGTTATGAATACCTTAAGTTACCTTTATGTCAAATGATTTTTATGATTTATTCATGATTTGACGAGTTATGTAATGTTCTTATATTTTATGGGTAAAGTATGATTTCATTCTTATGTATATATGTACTCATGTTTCCTTTCCATATTTTTATAACACCTACTGAGCTTTTTATGCTCATCCAAAGTTTGTGAAATAATTTTCATAGGTCAAGGAAATGTACATGATGTGATGATAGTGTCAAGGAAGTGTCAAGAAAGAATCAATGTTTTATTTTAAATATGTTTCAATTGATGGGAAAAATGAATACTATTTTTTTGTAACCATATTATTTTTAAATGTGGAATGTAATGCATGTTTTATCACCTAATTTTGTAAAACTCTAAACCTGAAAAGATTCTCACTGTGTAATCTTGTAATAACTCAAGATTAGGTAAGGTTTAAGGTTGGGGCCTTATAGTTGTAATCAGAGGTCGGTTTAGATAACTATAGGAGTTAGAATTTTATTAAATGATTATCCAAACATATTTTTTTATGTTCAAATTGAAATGATATAGAATTTGAAGATAACTATGATGCTTCATCTAAGACATGTTTGTTCAGAATGGTTTTCCACATAGGAAATATGGAAACAGTTCTAGGAAGGCATATAGAAGGAAATAACCTTCCGAATCAGCATCCTGAGATGGTCAGAATCAGAACTAAAAGTAAAGAGGATCATGAAAAACTTTTAAGGGTTATTTTTCAAACCTTAAATGAAAAGAAATTGTATGGGAAATTAAGCAATGTGTGAGTTCTGGTTGCAAATTTTTTTTCCTTGGTCACATTTTTTCTAAAGATGGGATAATTGTTCATCATGAAAAAACAAATGTTGTTGAAGAATGGACAAGACCCACACATGTAACTAAGATTCGTAGCTTCCTTGGTTTGGCAGGCTATTACCAAAGGAGTTTTAGCAATTTTAGATGGTTATCTAGTCCAATGACTAAGCTAACTCGGAAGGGTTTTATGTTTATCTAGACAAAATAATGTGATGACTGTTATCAAGAATTTAGAAGATGATTGGTGAATGATCCAGTTTTGGAACTACCTTCCAAGAATGATGAGTTTTTTATCTACATGGATGCTTCATTGAAAGGAATTGGTTGTGTCTCAATACAGAATGATCAGTTAATTTATTATGCTTCACGTCAGTTGAAAACTCATGAGGTAAATTACCCTATACATGATTTAGAATTAGCTGCTATAGTTTTCTCTTTAAAAATTTGTAGGCATCATTTGTATGGAGTAAAGTGTTATATATATACCGATAAAAAAAGTTTAAAGTATATATTCATTCCGAAATAATTGAACATGAGACAAGGGAGATGACTAGAATTAATCAAGTATTATTATTTTACAATTAATTACCATCCTGGAAAAAAAAATAAAGTGGCTGATGCTTGGAGTCGAAAATTTAATGCTTCATTAACAATGTTGTGTTTGGAACATTATCCTTTGGTTAAGGATTTGATGAACTTCGGAATAAATGTTGTTGGTGCAAGATGTACTTCTGTTTTGTTTCATGAATTAGTGAAATCTTCTCTATCAGACAGAATTAAGAAAGCATAGAAGCAAGATAGTGAGTTGCTGAAAAAGGAAGAGCTGGTTCAGAAAGGTAAGTTGCCTGAATTCAACATTGATAATGAATGTTTTTTGAGATTTGGGAAGAGATTGTGTGTGACATATGATTCACAGTTGAAGAGAGAGTTGTTATGTAAAGCTCATAATTCTCCGTTTTCAGTTCATCCTTGCAGTACTAAGATGTATAGAGATCTTCAGGAGTATTACTGTTGGGACAGAATGAAAAGGGATATTGCTGATTTTACTCTGAAGTGTTTGACATGTCAGCAGGTTAAAGTAGACCGGCAGTTACCGAAAGGGATGCTTCATCCTTTACCAGTGCCAGATTGGAAATGGGAAAATATATCCATGGACATTTCTGTGGGATTACCGAAGACATCTCGAGATAATAATGGAATCTGGGTCATTGTTGATCGCTTGACTAAATCTACTCAATTCCTTGCTATATGAGATAATTTTTCCCAAGATCAACTTTCCCGTTTGTACCTTAAAGAGATAGTCAGGTTTCATGGAGTTCCTCTCTCCATTGTATCTGATCGAGATCCCATTTTTACTTCTAACTTTTGGAAAGGCCTTAAAAATTCGTTGGGTACTGAATTAAATTTTACTACAGCTTTTCATCATCTATCATATGGGCAATCAGAACGAACAATTCAGACATCAGAAGATATTCTACGTGCTTGTTCGATGGATTATCAGGGAAGTTGGGACCAATATCTTTCTTTGGTTGAGTTTTCATATAATAACAGTTTTCATTCCAGTATACAGATGGCTCCATTTGAGGCATTATATGGTAAATGGTGTCAAACTCCATCTTTCTGGGATAATGTTGGGGAAAGGAAGCTGATGGGACCATAATTGGTAGAAGAGTTGGAAGAAAAATTTTAGCTGATACAAAAACACATGAGAACAGCTCAGAGCAGGCAGAAGAGTTGTGCGGACAATAGGTGGAAGGATCTCTCTTTTGAGGTAGGCGATCATGTTTTTCTCAAAGTCTCACCATGGAAATGTGTGATGCGATTTGGTATGAAAGGAAAGATGAGTCCAAGGATTATTGGACCATATAAAATTCTGGAGTGAGTTGGATTAGTTGCTTACCGAGTGGCTTTACCTCCGAGTTTATCTCAGGTACACGATGTTTTTCATCTTTCAATGTTATGTATGTACATGCCAGTTCTATCTCATGTTTTCAGTCCAGAGGTAGTCCAACTGGAAGAGAACATATCTTATGAAGAACAACCGGTCCATATTCTTGACCACAGGGAGAAAGTGTTACGGAATAAGGTGATTCATCAGTTAAAGGTTATGTGAAAAAAAACCACATGATTGAAGAGGCAACATGGAAATCTCAAAATGCAAGGAGGGATAAATACCCCCACTTATTCGATAAGTAAATAAATTGTGGGGACGTAGTATTCAAAAGGGGGGAAGGTTGTAACATCCCATGTAAGTAATGAATAATAGATGTTTTTATCTATGTCTATTAATGAATTAGATAGTGTTTTAGAGGCATAAAATGAGAATAAATCCAATCTTAAGCATGGAATACAATAATATTTTTAAAAGATTGTTTTACAGCCTTTTGATATAAAAAGATTTTTAAATATATATTTTGACAATTTTATAAGCTACATTTGTCAAAATAAAATTATTCTTTATGATTGGGACATTAAAATTTAGTTTGGATAAATTTCTGGTATTTTTCTGATAATGTTCTTTTTTTAATTAATAGTGAAAATTGTTGTATTTAAATTCACAAGCACTTTTTAATATAATTTATTTATATGATTATATTATCTTTTTAGTTGGTTTTAAAGTGAAATTAGAATATTTTTTTACCATTTAATCCAATAGTGGTCGCTGGAATTAATTTCAATTTGAAATCGGACTTAAACAAGTGTCAATCCTTTGATACTTTTTGTTTCATTAAAACACGCTATTTGTTTTGACAGAGGGAATTATTTATTAAATTAATTAATGTAAATTATATGGTTTGAATTTTGTAATATAGACATAATTTTTTAATTCAGAATATCAAATATAGCTTAGGGTGAATTTTTGGTATATTTCTGAAAAACATCAGTTTTTGATGAATAGTGAAACCACTAAGTGTTACTTAAAAAACAGATTTTTGGTTTACATGAAATTTTACAACCTTTGTGTTTTAAATTTAAAAAAATTTACATACATGGTTTACATTAGGATGTAAAATTTGGTTCAATACTATTAAAATAATTTTTTGGTGAATAATAACTTTTAAGTTTTTAATCGTGATTAGAGGTAATTAATGTAACTTAAGGTACAAATAATGTTTTAATAAAACGAAAAAACATAGACACATGTCCTACCCATATTGGATGTGTCAGTGCTGACCAAGAAAACCCATGTGTAGATTTTTGGGACCCCATAGATCCACTTGGGTAAGATAAATACATTAATTCTTTTTACATAATGTAAAAGTAAAAATGACACAAACATGAGTTGTTTTACTAAAACAATTTTTATATGGGGTAATAAAAGTAGAGTTTTTTACTATAAATATTCATTATAAAGATAAAAATATTTCCTAAATCATGATATATTTTTTATAATTTTTATACATTACATAAATTAAATTATTTATGACATTATGATGATGAAGCGATTACCGCATTATTTAACGATTTAAAAATTGAAAAGATAATGTAAAATCTAAGAACTACACATCCCAAAAACATATTGGATGGGTGTATTTCGAACTATTATCACCTTATCCTCGAAATAGATTATTTTTGGACCTTTTAAATCCGAAAAGCATTTTATAATAAAGTATCCTTTTATAACATACCAAGAGTGCCCTTCCTCTTCTCTTATAAAAGGCCCCCACCTCTACCACCTTAACCACACATCCAAAGCCTTTTTCTCATCCAACCATATCCATTTTTTCTCCCCACATCCCTCTATAACTCCTAGAAGCCTCACATTGGGCAGAAGTCTTCCCAAAGAATCTTTTGAGCTCAAATCAAAAAGAGTTACCTGATTTAAAGGTAGTGTCTTCTACTGTGTTCTTATGTTTTATTTTCCTTATCCAACCCCCTAAACTCTTTTTATTCATTTCTTTTTTATCAAAAACAGTATCTTCAATGAACTAGGATGTTATTATAAGATTTATTCGGGATACACTTACACACACCTACATCTAATGGTTAAAAAACATACTGTTTCCGTGGATGGTGAATTTCTACATCACGAAACGATGATTGTTCAATATTCTTTTAACACCTTCAAAGGTGTCCATTAAGTTGACACTATATTTATATATGATATATAATATGTTTCTATTTTACTTATGCTTCTGTATTTTTCATTTATGGCATACCTTTATGGTTTCCATTATGGGTAAATGTGATATCTTCATTTTAGGAAGTGCGGACTACTGCCCCCTCAAAGTGATTTGATTCGATAATGCCATATGTGGGACATATAAAGGATGTAATTAATGATATTTTATATGTTACAATACTAGAATTATAATGTAACTTTATATCATTATAAATCCATTCCATAAAATACAAAATAGAAATGAAAGTAGTGTTCATGTGTACGTACGGCTTACCGTCTCCATGAACGGTGCATTTCATTTCATACCTCTAAACGTTATGTCATATTATAAATTCATGTATATACTGGATATATATGATACATATGATATCTAAATCATGAGTATAACTCTAGATATAATGGATACATGATCAACTTGTAATTATAAAGAGTTTATTTTTTACTCAAGTACCAATGATCGTTAAAACGACCGTTATTAAGTTAAGTAATTACATAGTGTTCATGACATGGTAATAAGTGATATAAAAGGAATAATGAACTTGAAAAAGGTTATTAAGAAAGTATAAATTAACTCATGTTTATTATTCAGGAGGTTAAAGAACGATCGAGTCAAGTCGGACCCGAGGTAAGGGAACTTCTTAACCCAATTTCTATTCTCTGAGTTAATCTCCTATATTCAAATTATGTCATGATATTATTATGTCCTATCTTGTATTTATAATTTCTTTATTTTTACATATAGTGAATACACATAATAGTTCTATTTTATTTAAAAAATGATCTTTCTAAGGGACTTCATCTTAATCTCCATTCATTGAGGCATATTTTGTTTTATACACAACTTTCTTTTATACGGTGTATAAACCACATTGAGTTTTATGCTTATTAAAAAGGAATATTTTTTAAGAAGTGTTTTACTAAATAAGAAAAGGAATGTTTTTTTGTTTTTTTGTTATACGTATGCGGCGACAACGACTTCTCTATCGTCGTGACCATTATTTGAGTTTCGGCTTCCTTTACAAGCCATTCATTTTTTTAAAAGAAAAATAAACACCCTGTTTTACTTTTCTTTTATTTTGGTATTGAAAATTTTTCTCATAATGTTTTTATATCAATGTGTTGTATTGATTTCATGTGATTGAAAAGTGGAAATTTTATGTTTCCTTTATGAATGTTTTATGTGATACAGTTATGTTATGGTTCTTAAGAATTATTATAAAGATGGGTGGTTCCGTGATAAACTAAGGGCAGGTGTGCCCGATATAGCTCTCCAATGCATTGGGTAATGCGAAAGAGTTAAACGTTGAGGTTTCTCTAAAGAGATTTAGGGAATATACTGTGATGGGTATTCCAAACGTACTCAAGAGGGTTACTCCCTACGTAATAATGTTATGAATGACTCAAGTTACCTTTATGTCTTATGATTTCTTTTATTTATTCATGATTTGATGAGGTATGTTATAGTTCTTATGTTTTATGGGTAATGTATGATTTCATTATTATATATATATGTACTCATGTTTCCTTTCTATTTTTTAATAAACCTTACTGAGCTTTTTATGCTCATCCCAAGTTTTTGAAATGATTTTCACATGTCAAGGGAAAGGTAAATGATTTGATGATAGTGTCAATGAAGTGTCAAGAAGGAATCCATGTTTTATTTTAAAAATGTTTCTACTGATGGGAAAAATGAATACTATCTTTTATTTAACCATTTTGTTTAAATGTGGAATGTAATACAAGTTTTATGATCTAATTATCTAAAACTCTAAGCCTGAAAAGATCCTCAATGTGTTATCTTGTAATAACTCAATATTAAGTAAGTTTTTAGGATGGGGCCTTATAGTTGTAATCATTGGTCGGTTTAGATATCTTTAGGAGTTAGAATTTTATTAAATGATTATCCAATGATATTTTTTTATGGTCAAATTGAAATGATATAGCATTTGAAGATTACCATGTTGCTTTATCTAAGACCTGTTTGTTTAGAATGGGTTTCCACAGAGTAAATAGTGAAACAGTGCTAGGAAGGCATACAAAAGGAAATAACCTTCCAAATCAGCATCCTGAGATGGTCAGAATCAGAATTAAAAAGTTAGTTGTAGTGATGTATCAGTTGACTCAGGTGATAAATTGTGGTTGTTTTTACTGATGATATATTGGTGTTTTCTAAAAGTAAAGATGAGCATGAAAGACATTTATGGTTTTTTTTAAAACCTTAAAAGAAAATAAATTGTATGGGAAATTCAGTATGTGTGAGTTTTGGTTGCAACAAATTTCTTTCCTTGGTCACATTTTTTCTAAAGATGGCATAACTGTTGATCCTACAAAAACAATGGTTGTTGAAGAATGGAAAATTCCCAAAAATATCACTGAGATTCATAGCTTCCTTGGTTTGGTAGGCTATTACTGAAGGTGTTTTAGAAATTTTTCATGGTTATCTAGTCCAATGACTAAGCTAACTCGGAAGGGTGTTATGTTTATCTGGACAAAAGAATGTGATGATTGTTTTCAGGAATCCAAAAGAAGATTGGTGAATGCTCCAGTTTTGGAACTACCTTCCAAGAATGGTGGGTTTGTTATCTACATTGATGATTCATTGAAAGGACATGGTTGTGTCCTAATGCAAAATGATCAGGTAATTGCTTATGCTTCACGTCAGTTGAAAACACATGAGGTAAATTACCATACACATGATTTGGAATTAGATGCTGTAGTTTTCGCTTTAAAAATTCGGAGAAATCATTTGTATGGATTAAAGTGTGAAATATATACTGATCACAAAAGTTTAAAGTATATATTCACTCAGAATGAATTGAACATGAGATAGAGGAGATGGCTAGAATTAATCAAGGATTATGATTGTACAATTTATTACGATCTGGGAAAAGAAAATAATGTGGTTGATGCTTGGAGTCGAAAAAATAATGTTTCATTAACAATATTGTGTTTGGAACGTGATCCTTTGGATAAGGATTTGATGAACATTGGAATAAAATTTGTTGGTGCAGGATGTCCTTCTGTTTTGTTTTAGGTATCAGTTAAATCATCTCTATTAGACATAATTAATCAAGCACAGAAGCAAGACAGTGAGTTTTAGAAAAAGGAAGAGCTGGTTCAAAAAGGTAAGTTGCCTGAATTCAACATTGATAATGATTGTGTTTTGATATTTTGGAAGAGATTGTGTGTGCCTTGTGATTCAAAGATGAAGAGAGAGTTGTTTTTTGAAGTTCGTAGTTCTCCATTTTCAGTTCATCCTGGAAGTACTAAGATGTATAAGGATCTTCAGGAGTATTACAGGTGGGATATAATGAAAAGGGATATTGCTGATTTTACTGTGAAGTGTTTGACATGTCAGCAGGTTAATGCAAAGCGGTAGTTACCGAAAGGGATGCTTCAGCCTTTACCAGTGCTAGAGTGGAAATGGGAAAATATATCTGTGGACTTTGTTGTGGGATTACCGAATACATCTCGAGATAATAATGCAATCTGGGTTATTGTTGATCGCTTGACTAAATCTGCTCATTTCCTTGCAATATGAGATACGTTTTCCCTAGATAAACATTCCCGTTTGTACCTTAAAGAGATAGTCAGATTGCATGGATTTCCTCTCTCCATTATATCTGATCTTGATCCCAGGTTTTATTTCTAACTTTTGGAAAGGCCTTCAGAAGTCGTTGGGTACTGAATTAAATTTTAGTACATCTTTTCATCCTCAATCATATGGGCAGTCAGAATGAACAATTCAAACATTGGATGATATGATACGTGCATGTTCGATGGATTATCAGGGAAGTTGGGACCAATATCTTTCTTTGGTTGAATTTTCATATAATAACAGTTTCATTACAGTATACAGATGGCTCCATTTGAGGCATTATATGGTAAACGGTGTCGAACTCCAGCTTTCTGGGATGAAGTGGGCGAAGGGAAGCTGATGGGTCCAGAATTGGTAGAAGAGTTGGCAGAAAAAGTTCAGCTGATACAGAAACACATGAGAATAGCTCAGAGCAGGCAGAAGAGTTATGCTAACAATAGGTGGAAGGATCTCTCTTTTGAGGTAGGTGATCATGCTTTTCTCAAAGTCTCACCACAGAAAAGTGTGATGCGATTTGGTAAGAAAGGAAAGCTGAGTCCAAGGTTCATTGGATCATATGAAATTATGGAGAGAGTAGTTCAGGTACACAATGTATTTCATGTTTCAATGTTAAGGAAGTACATGCCAGATCCATCTTATATTTTGAGTCCAGAGGTAGTTCAGCTGGAAAAGAACCTATATTATGAGGAACAACCATTACAGATTCTTGACCATAGGTAGAATGTGTTACGGAATATGGTGATTCATCAGGTAATGGGTTTGGGAAAAAATCACATGATTTAAGAGGCAACATGGTAATCTAAAAATGCAATGAGGGCCAAATATCCTGACTTATTCAATATGTAAATAAATTGCGGGGACACAATTTTCAAAAGGGGGGAATAATGTAACATCCCAAATAAGTAATGAATAATAGATATTTTTATCTATGTCTATAAACGAGTTATATAGTGTTTTAGAGACTTAAAATGAGAATAAATCAAATCTTAAGGATGTAATACACTAATATTTTTAAAAGATTGTTTTACAGCCTTTTAATGGAAAACCATTTTTAAATCTATATTTTGACAATTTTATAAGCTATATTTGTCAAAATAAACTTATTATTTATGATTGGGACATTGAAATTTACTTTGGATAAATTTCTGGTATTTTTTTGATAATGTTCATTTTTTAATGAATAGTGAAAATGATGTATTTTAATTCAAAACCTATTTTTAATCTAATTTATTTATATGATTAGATTATCTATTGAATTGGTTTTAACTTGAAATTAGAATATATTTTTACAATTTAATCTAATAGTGGTCTCTAGAATTAATTTCAATTTGAAATCGGACTTAAACAAGTGTCAATCTTTTGATACTTTTTGTTTTAAAAAAACACGCTATTTGTTTTAACAGTGGGAATTAATTATTAAATTAATTAATGAAACTTATATGTTTTGAATTTTTTAAAATATAAATCATTTTTGAATTCGGAATATCAAATATAGCTTAGGGTAAATTTTTAATATTTTTCTGAAAAACATCAAATTTTTATGAATAGTGAAACAACTAAGTGGTACTTAAAAATCTAATTTTTCGTTTAAATGAAATTTTACCACCTTTGTGTTTTGAATTTAAAAAATTTGACATACATGGTTGTCATTATGAGGTAAAATGTGGTTCAATAGGATTAAAATAATTTTTTGGTGAATAGTATCTTTTATGTTTTTAATCGCAATTAGAGGTAATTAGTGTATCTTAAGGTAAAAATAATGTTTTAATAAAATGAAAATTCCTAGACAAATGTCCTAGCCTTATTGGATGTGTCATTGCCGACCAAGACAACCCATGAGTCAATTTTTGGGACCCCATGGATCCACTTGGGTATGATAAAGACATTAATGCTCTTTCTTTAATGTAAAAGTAAAAATGACACAAACATGAGTTGTTTTTCTAAAAAAAATTTTTACATGGGTATATACAAGTTGGAAGTTTGACTATAAATATTCATTAGAAAGATAAAAAAATTTCCTACATCATGATAATTGTTTTATAATTTTTAGACATTATATAAATTAAATTATTTATGACATAATGATGATGCAGCGATTACCTCATTATTTATGAATTTTAAAAAAATGAAAAGATAATGTAAACTCTAAGAACTACACATGTCAAAAACTTAATGTATGGGTGTATTCCGAAATAATATCACTTTATCCTCGAAATATATAATTTTTTGACCTTTTAAATCTGAAAATCATTTTATAATAAAATATCTTTTTATAACATTCCAAGAGTGCCCTCCTCTCCTCTTATAAAAGGCCCCCACCTCTACCACCATACCCACACTTCCAAAGCCTTTTTCTCGGCCATCCCCTCCCCATTTTGTCTCTAAACATCCCTATATAACTCCTAGAAGCCTCACATTCGGCAGAAGTCTTCCCAAGGAAGCCATTGAGCTCAAATCAAAATGTGTTACCCGATTTAAAGGTAGTGTCTTCTATTGTGTTGTTATGTTTTATTTTTCTTCTCCAACCCCCTAAAATCTTTTTATTCATTTCTTTTGTAATAACACCAGTATATTCAATATACTTCGATGTTTTTATATGAATTATTCAGGCTACACGTACACACACCTACATCTAATGGTTAATGAACATACTGTCTCTGTGGATGGCGAATTTCTGCTTCACGAAACGATGATTGTTCAATATTTTTTTAACATCATTTAAAGTTGGACAATAAGATGACACTATATTTATATATGATATATTATATATTTATGTTTTACTTAAGCTTCTTTATTTTTCATATATTTCATACCTTTATGGTTTCTATTATTGTTAAGCGCGATATCTTCTTTTTAGGAAGTGTGGACTACCGCCCCCTCAATGCGATTTGATTCGTTAATTCCAAATGTGGGACATATAAAAGATGTATTTAATGATATTATATATGATAAAATACTGGAATTATAATATACCTTTATATCATTATGATTCCATTCCATAAAATATGAAATAGAAATGAAAGTAGCGTAATGCGTACGTATGGCTTACCATCTCCATGAAAGGTGCATTTCATTTCTTACCTCTAAACGTTATGTAATATTATAAATGCATGAATATACTGGATATATATGATATATATGATATCTCAATCATGATTATAACTCTGGATATAATGGATTCATGATCAACTTGTAATTATAATGAGTTTATTTTTGACTCAAGTACCAATGATCGATAAAACCACTGTTATTACCTTAAATAATTACATAGTGTTCATGACATGGTAATAAGTGATATAAAATGAATAATGAACATGAAAAATGTTCTTAATTAAGTAGAAATTAACTCACGTTTATTATTCAGGAGGTTAATGAATGATCGAGTCAAGTCGGACCCGAGGTAAGGGAACTTCTTAACTCAATTTCTATTCTCTAGGTTAATCTCCTATTTTAAAATTATGTCATGATATTATTATGTCCTATCTTGTATTTATACATTCTTTATTTGAACATATAGTGAATTCACATAATAGATCTATTTTATTAAAAATTATCTTTTTAAGGGACTTTATCTCAATCTCCATTCATTTAGGAATATTTGTTTTTATACACAACATTCTTTTATACGGTGTATAAACCCCTTTGACTTTTATGCTTATTCAAAAGGAATCTTTTTTTTCGAAGAATTTTACTAAACGTCAAAAGGAATGTTTTTTTGTTTTTTTTGGTACGTATGCGGCGACAATGACTTCTCTGCCGCCGTGACAATTATTTGAGTTTCGGCTTTCTCTACAAGCCATACATTTTTTTAAAAGGAAAATAAATACCATGTTTTACTTTTCTTTTATTTCGGTATTGAAAATGGTTTTCATAATGTTTTATATCAATGTGTTGTATTGATATCGTGTTATTGAAAAGTGGAAATTTTATGTTTCCTTTATGCATGTTTTATGTGATACAATTTTGTTATGGTTCTTGGGCATTATTATGAAGACGGTTGGTTCCGTGATAAAATAAGGGCGGGTGAGCCCGATATAGCTCTCCAATGCATTGGGTAAAGGGAAGGAGTTAAACGTTGAGGTTTCTCTGAAGAGATTTAGGGTATATAATGTGATGGGTATTCCAAACATAACCAAGAGGGTTACTCCCTACGTAAGAATGTTATGAATACCTCAAGTTACCTTTAGGTCTTATATTTCTATGATTTATTCATGATTTGATGAAGTATGATAATGTTATTTTGTTATATGGGTAATGTATGATTTCATTCTTATGTATATATGTACTCATGTTTCCTTTCCATATTTTTATAACCCTTACTTATCTTTTTATGCTCATCCAATGTTTTTGAAATTATTTTCATAGGTCAAGGGAAAGTTACATGATGTGATGATAGTGTCAAGGAAGTTTCAAGAAAGAATCCATGTTTTATTTTAAATATGTTTCCATTGATGGGAAAAATGAATACTATCTTTTATGTAACCAATTTGATTAAATGTGGAATGTAATGAAAGTTTTAGGATCTAATTCTCTAAAACTCTAAACCTGAAAAGATCCTCAATGTGTAATATTGTAATAACTCAAGATTAAGTAAGGTTTAAGGCTGGGGCCTTATAGTTGGTATCATAGGTCGGTTTAGATAACATTAACAGTTATAATTTTATTAATTGATTATACAAAAATATTTTTTTATGGTAAAATTGAAATGATATTGAATTTGAAGATTACAATGTTGCTTCATCTAAAAAATGTTTGTTCAGAATGGTTTTCTGCAGAGGAAACATGGAA
This sequence comes from Viscum album, assembly GCA_963277665.1. Classification (NCBI taxonomy): domain Eukaryota; kingdom Viridiplantae; phylum Streptophyta; class Magnoliopsida; order Santalales; family Viscaceae; genus Viscum; species Viscum album. Next base: position 1,316,079,762 of record OY728152.1, on the reverse strand, counting down.
ACAGTGCTAGGAAGGCACACAAAAGGAAATAACCTTCCGAATCAGCAACCTGAGATGGTCATAATCAGAACTAAACAGTTTTTTGTAGTGATGGCTCAATTGAATCAGGTGATAAATTGTGGTTGTGTTTACTGATGATATTTTGGTGTTTTCTAAAAGTAAAGAAGAGCATGAAAGACATTTAAAGGTTATTTTTCAAACCTTAAAAGAAAAGAAATTGTATGGTAAATTTAGAAAGTGTGAGTTCTGGTTGCAACAAATTTCTTTCCTTGGTCACATTGTTTCTAATGATGGGATAACTGTAGATCCTGAAAAAACAACGGTTGTTGAAGAATGGACAAGACCCACAAGTGTAACTGAGATTCGTAGCTTCCTTGGTCTGGCAGGCTAATACCGAAGGTGTTTTAGAAATTTTTCATAGTTATCTAGTCCAATGACTAAGCTAACTCGGGAGGTTGTTAAGTTTATCTGGAAAAAATAATGTGATGATTGTTTTCAGGAATTGAAAAGAAGATTGGTGAATGCTCCAGTTTTGGCACTACCTTCCAGGAATGGTGATATTGTTATCTACAGTGATGATTCATTGAATGGACATGGTTGTGCCCTAATGCAGAATGATCAGGTAGTTGATTATGCTTCTTGTTAGTTGAAAACTCATGATGTAAATTACCCTACACATGATTTGGAATTAGCTGCTGTAGTTTTCGCTTTAAAATATTGGAGGCATCATTTATATGGAGTAAAGTGTGAAATGTATAATGATCACAAAAGTTTAAAGTATATATTCACTTAAAAAGAATTGAACATGAGACAGAGGAGATGGCTATAATTAATCAAGGATTATGATTGTACAATTCATTACCATCCGGGAAACGAAAATAAAGTGGCTGATTCATGGAGTCAAAAAAGTAATGCTTCATTAACAATGTTGTGTTTTGAATGTGATCCTTTAGTTAAGGATTTGATGAACTTTAGAATAAAATTTGTCGGTGCAGGATGCCTTTATGTTTTGTTTCAGGTATCAGTGAAATCTTCTCTATCAGACAGAATTATGCAATCACAGAAGCAAGACAGTGAGTTGCAGAAAAAGGAAGATCTGGTTCAGAAAGGTAAGTTTCATGAATTCAACATTGATAATAATTGTGTTTTGAGATTTGGGAAGAGATTGTGTGTGCCTTGTGATTCACAGTTGAAGAGGGAGTTGTTATGTGAAGCTCATAGTTCACCATTTTCATTTCATCCTGGCAGTACTAAGATGTATAGAGATCTTCGGGAGTATTACTGGTGGGACAGAATGAAAAGGGATATTTCTAATTTTACTGTGAAGTGTTTGACATGTCAACAGGTTAAAGCAGTGTGGCAGTTACAGAAAGGGATGCATCAGCCTTTACCAGTGTCAGAGTGGAAATGGTAAAATATATCCATTCACTTTGTTGTGGGATTATTGAAGACATCTCGAGAGAATATTGCAATCTGGGTTGTTGTTGATCGCTTGACTAAATCTGCTCATTTCCTTGCTATACAAGATAATTTTTCCCCAGATCAAATTTCTCGTTTGTACCGTAAATAGATAGTCAGGTTGCATGGACTTCCTCTCTCCATTGTATATGATCATGATCCCATGTTTACTTATAACATTGGAAAGGCCTTCAGAAGTCCTTGGGTACTGAATTAAATTTTAGTACCGCTTTTCATCCTCAATTAGATGGGAAGTCAGAACGAACTATTCATACTTTGGAAGATATGCTACGTGCTTGTTTGATGGATTATCAGGAAAGTTGGGACCAATATATTTATTTGGTTGAATTTTCATATAATAACAGTTTTCATTCCAGTATAAAGATGGATCCATTTGAGGCATTATATGGTAAACGGTGTCGAACTCCAGCTTTCTAGGATGATATGGGTGAAATGAAGCTGATGGGACCAGAATTGGTAGAAGAGTTGGCAGAAAAAGTTCAGCTGATACAGAAACACATAAGAACAGCTCAGAGCAGGAAAAAGAGTTATTCAGACAAAAGGAGGAAGGATCTCTCTTTTGAGGTAGGTGATCATGTTTTTCTCAAAGTCTCACCATGGAAAATTGTGATGCGATTTGGTAAGAAAGGAAAGCTGAGTCCAAGGTTCATTAGAACATATGAAATTCTAGAGAGTGTTGGATCAGTTTCTTACCGATAGGCTTTACCTCCGAGTTTATCTAATGTACACAATGATTTTCATGTTTCAATGTTAAGGAAGTACATGCCAGATCCATCTCATGTTTTGACTCCAGAGGTAGTTCAGCTGGAAGAGAACCTATCTTATGAGGAAAACCCGGTCCAAATTCTTGACCATAGGGAGAATGTGTTACAGAATTAGATGTTTCATCAGGTAAAGGTTTTTTGGAAAAACGACATGATTGAAGAGGCAACATGGTAATCTGAAAATGCAATGAGGGCTAAATACCCCCACTAATTTGATAAGTAAATAAATTACGGAGGTGCAATTTTCAAAAGGGTGGAAGGATGTAACATCCCAAGTAAATAATGAATAATATATATTTTAATCTTTGTCTATTAATAAATTAGATATTGTTTTAGTGGCTTAAAATGAGAATAAATCCAATCTTAAGCATGGAATACTATTATATATTTAAATGATTATTTTACAGCCATTTGATGGAAACCCATTTTTAAATATGTCTTTTGACAATTTTATAAGTTATATTTGTCAAAATAAATTTATTCATTATGGTTGGGACATTGAAATTTACTTTTGATAAATTTCTAGTATTTTTCTGATAATGTTATTTTTTAATGAATAGTGAAAAATGTTGTATTTTAATTCAAAACATCTTTTTAATCTAATTTATTTATATGAATACATTATCTTTTGAATTTGTTTTAAAGTGAAATTAGAATATATTCTTTCCATTTCATCCAATAGTGGTCGGTGGAATTAATTTCACTTTGAAATCGGACTTAAACAAGTGTTAATCTTTTGATACTTCTTGTTTCATAACAACACGCTATTTGTTTTGACAGCGGGAATTAGTTATTAAATTAAATAATGCAAATTATATGTTTTTAATTTTGTAAAATATACATCATTTTTTAATTCAGAGTATCAAAAATAGCTTAGGGTGATTTTCTGGTATTTTTCTAGAAAACATCAATTTTTTTATGAATAGTAAAACCACTAAGTGGTGCTTAAAAAACTGATTTTTCGTTTAAATGGAATTTTACCACCTTTGTGTTTTGAATTTCAAAAATCTGACATACATGGTTGTCATTAGGAAGTAAAATGTGGTTCAATAGTATTAAAATAACTTTTTGGTGAATAGTAACTTTTACGTTTTTAATCGCGATTAAAGGTAATTAGTGTAACTTAAGGTAAATATAATGTTTTAATAAAATGAAAATACCTAGACACATGTCCTACCATTATTCGATGTGTCATTTCCGACCAAGAAAACCCATGGGTCGATTTTAGGGACCCCATGGAGCCACTTTGGTAAGATAAAGACATTAATTATTTTTATTTAATGTAAAAGAAAAAATGACACAAACATGAGTTGTTTTACTAAAACAATTTTTACATGGGGTTATAAAAGTCAGATATTTGGATATAAATAATCATTAGAAATATAAAAATATTTCCTACATCATGATATACTTTTTATAATTTTTATACAATAAATAAATAAAATTATTTATGACCTAATGATGATGCAGTGATTACCTCATTATTTAATGATTTAAAAAAATGAAAAGATAATGTAAAATCTAAGACCTACACGTGTCAAAAACTTATTGGATGGGTGTATTTGGAACTTTTATATCCTTATCCTCGATATATTTAACTTTTGGTCCTTTTAAATCCGAAAAACATTTTATGATAAAGTATTCTATTATAACTTTCCAAGAGTGCCCCTCCTCTCCTCTTATAAAAGGCCCCCACCTCTACAACCTTAACCACACTTCCAATGCATTTTTCTCGGCCAAACCCTACCCATTTTGTCTATCCACATCCCTCTATAACTCCTATAAGCCTCACTTCGGTCAGAAGTCTTCCCAAGGAAGCCATTGAGATCAAATCAAAAAGAGTTACCCGATTTAATGGTAGTGTCTTCTATTGTGTTCTTATGTTTTGTTTTGCTTCTCCAACCCCCTAAACTCTTTTTATTAATTTCTTCTATAAAAACAACATTATAGTCCATATAAAATGATGTTGTTATAAGGAGTATTAGAGCTACACTTACACACAACTATATCTAATATCTAAAGAACATACTGCTTCCGTGGATGGCGAATTTCTGCCTCACGAAATGATGATTGTTCAATTTGTTTTAACACATTAAAAGGTGTCCATTAAGATGACACTATATTTATATATGATATATAATATGTTTATGTTTTACTTAATATTCTGTATTATTCATTTATGGCATATCTTGATGGTTTCCATTATGGGTAAACGCGATATCTTCATTTTAGGAAGTGCAGACTACCGCCCCCTCAAATTGATTTGATTCGTTAATGCCATATGTGGGCCATATAAAGGATGTAATTAATGATATTATATATGACACAATATTTGAATTATAATATACCTTTATATCATTATTATTCCATTCCATAAAATAAGAAATAGAAATGAAAGAAGCGTTCATGCGTACGTACGTCTTACCGTCTCCATGAACGGTGCATTTCATTTCTTACCTCTAAACGTTATGTAATATTATAAATGAATGTATATAATGGATATATATGATATATATGATATCTACATCATTATTATAACTTTGGATATAATCGATACATGAACAACATGTAATTATAAAGATTTTATTTTTGACTCTAGTACCAATGATCGTTAAAACGACCGTTATTAACTTAAATAATTACATAGTGTTCATGACATGGTAATAAGTGATATAAAAAGAATAATGAACTTCAAAAATGTTCTTAAGCAAGTATAAATTAACTCATGTTTATTATTCAGGAGGTTAAAGAATGATCGAGTCAAGTCGGACCCGAGGTAAGGGAACTTCTTAACCCAATTTCCATTCTATGGGTTAATCTCCTATTTTCATATTATTTCATTATATTATTATATACTATGTTGTATTTATACTTTCCTTAGGTGTACAAATAGTGAATACACATAATTGATATATTTTATTTAAAAATGATCTTTGTAAGGGACTTCGTCTCAATCTCCATTCATTGAGGCATATTTTGTATTATAGACAACTTTCTTTTATATGGTGTATAAACCCCTTTGACATTTATGCTTATTCAAAAGGAATCTTTTTTTACGAAGTGTTTTACTAAATGAAAAAAGGTATGTTTTTTTTATCGTACGTATGCGGAGACACCGACTTCTCTGTCGCCGTGACCATTATTTGAGTTTCAGCTTCCTCTACAAGCCATGCATTCTTTTAAAAGAAAAATAAATACCGTGTTTTACTTTTCTTTTATTTTGGTATTGAAAATGGTTTTCATAATGTTTTTATATCAATGTTTTGTATTAATATATTTTGATTGAAAAGTGGAAATTTTATGTTTCCTTTATGCATGTTTTCTGTGATACGATTATGTAATGCTTCTTGGGGATTATTATGAAGACCGGTGGTTCCGTGATAAACTAAGGGCAGGTGAGCCCGATATATCTCTCCAATGCATTGGGTGACGCGAATTAGTTAAATGTTGAGGTTTCTCGGGAGAGATTTAAGGAATATACTATGATGGGTATTCCAAACGTAACCAAGAGGGTTACTCCCTACGTAAGAATGTTATAAATTCCTCAAGTTAACTTTATGAATCATGATTTCTATGATTTATTTATGATTTGATGAGGTATGTTAAAGTGCTTATGTTTTATGGGTAAATTATGATTTCATTCTTATGTATATATGTACTCATGTTTCCATTCCATATTTTTATAACCCTTACTGAGCTTTTTATGCTTATCCGAAGCTTTTGAAATGATTTTCACAGGTCAAGGGAAAAGTACATTATGTGATGATAGTGTCAAGGAAGTGTCAAGAAAGAATCCATGTTTTATTTTAAATATGTTTCCATTGATGTTAAAAATGAATACAATCTTTTATGTGACCATTTTGTTTCAATGTGGAATGTAATTCAAGTTTTATGATCTAATTTTCTAAAACTCTAAACCTGAAAAGATCCTCAATGTGTAATCTTGTAATAACTCACGATTAAGAAAGGTTTATGGTCGGGGCCTTATATGATGTCTTTCATGTATCCCTATTTTGGAAGTACATATCAGACCCTTCAAATGTACTCTCCTCAGAAGCGGTATAGTTAGAGGATGTCTTTTCTTATGAGGAGCAACCAGTGAGGATCATAGATTGTAGAGAAAATGATCTACAAACTAAGACAATGACCCTTATTAAGTAGTTGTTTTGAAACCACATGTTTGAATAAGAAATGTTTGAATCAGAGGAAATGATGATGCAGAGTTACCCAGATCTATTTTAGTGTGGGAAAAGGAAATTTCAAGGGTGAAATTTCTTATGGGGGGAATATTTTAATGACCCAAACATTCATTAATGGATATCCCTTATGATATAATTAAATGTATCTTTATGTAAAATGTGTATATAAAATGCAATCGTCTTTGGTTTTATGTTATGAATTGTGACCATTTATAATATAGTCATTGAACAGTGATCAAATGATCAGTATAAATATAGGGTTTAAACAAATTCGATTTACACAGAAAAAGGATGTGATGGCCTCATCCTGAAGACGTGCACCATAGAAATCCCATTTGTCAGAGCACATAAAAGAAGGATGTGTATTTGGGCATGGCTCAAGACCAAGGCCAAATTGATCTTGAATATTCTACACTAGAGTGGGACCTCCTATGAGAGAATTGGATGTTGATAGAGATTACCCTTTGAGAAATGTTATATGAGCCACCCCAAGAGTCTGTCACAATCGCATACCTTACTCTTTGGTCTTATGATTTTTTTATAACGGGTTATGTAACATGTCCTTAGCACTATGGTTATGTACATTATTTTTTTATATAATAATGAATATTATTTCATTATATTATTGTTACTTGGTAAATATTTTATTAAATCACAAATAGTATTTTTAGTAACTATTCAACTAAGAAATCTATTTTGGTTAATTAAATGATTTTTGAATTAAATAAATTTCTAATAAAATATTATTATTATTATTAAAATATTATTATTAGATATAAATGATCGTATAATTTATTAAATGCAAATGTAATTATTATTATAGATTGAATTCCATTTTTGTCAAAACAGATTAGTTTTCGACAAATGTCAGTTTTTATTTAAAAAGTGAATATTAAATTTTTTATAAAATTATTCATATAAAATTAATATTATTTCTAGAATCAAGATGTTGAAATTATTCAATGGATAATGTTTCATAATTTTCTGAGAGAGTCTATTTTTTTGGTAAAAATTAAATACTGTTTTAATATCTAATGAGTTTTATGACATAATAATGAACCAATTGGGATGTAATAAAATACTATAAAAATAATATTCGGCCAACAGATTTTTTCCCATTAAAATAATTTGAATTTTGGTTTGGTTTGTTTTTTTAAAATTCTTTACTGAACCTTTCGTGACTTATTAAACATTTTTTCCTTTTTAATTGTTTTCCTTGGGAGTCTGACTCACCTCCACATAATGAATCCCCATTATTTTAATAAGTTATGTCTTTGAACTTATAAAATATTGTTTTCAAATCCAGTATGGAAAAAACCATTGGCCGGATTTTGGTATTGATTATTTTAATGCGAGGTGTCTCTAACCTAAATAATAAACAATTTCATCTCCTTTCTTATATAATCCCACACAAGATCCCACTTCCACCTCGCTCCAAGCCTTTGGAGTTCATTAAACCACTACCCTCATCTCCCTAGAATCCTCTCAAGGAACCCCAAGCTCCCAAAAATCCTATCTCAATCCTCTCTCAAGCCCTTGGAAGCACAGTTCCACGTAAATGTTTTATTTCCTTTACAATTTATGTCCAATTTTCATTAAATTTCCATTACCTTTTAATATCAATAATAAATTTTGGCTTATGGTTTCACACCTCCCCCATTATTCCTTGTTTTTGCTTTAATTATGGGATACACCTTTATCTCTTATTAAATTCATCCCATGTGCCCCAATTACTATGTCGTAATTACGAAAGGAATTTCTCTCTCCTCATTTACACACAAGTAATTCTTTTGTATAATGAATCTAGATTACATTAAATTTTTTGGGACATGTATCTATATCACCCCCTTACTATCCATGTCATGTAAATATTATGATGCACCCATTTATCTCTCATCCACCATTTTTATGAGTTCTTATTTCACACAATTATTGCTACCAAAATAGCATGATGCTTTTCAATGCCAAAGTCATCGTGTAATGAATACCATTCCCATTTATCTATCAAGAGTGTTGACCTTTATTAATACATACATGTTGTTTAAATAGTTTCATGTATTTATTCCTCATTCTTTTAATGTGGAATAAATAATTATGTTTAAAAATTCAATGTTTTATGATCCATGTGGCACACGTTTGCATGAAATGAAATGTTTAAGAAGGGTGCACCCTGATATCACTCCAATATATTTGGTGAAGTATATAATCTGGATATGTCAGGAGAAATGGTTTTATTCTCATTCTAATTTATGTGCAATGAGGGTTTACTTGTTCTTCATGTGCATTGAGGTTTTACCAATGCTCCATGTGCAATGTGCCTTGGCCGATGATAATTCAATATTAAGTGTTGTTAACACATATCCATGTTATGATTATCATGATTTATCATGAATTTATGTTTATTCTTCTCTTGATCTCTATTTATATGCCTATTGCCTAACATGTATCATATTACTCATGTTATCCCATTATTATTCCCTTACTGGGCTTTATAGCTCACCTTTTTCTAATGTGTGTCCACAGGTTATCCCATGCAATGATAAGTATGAGGGAATGTAGTGGCCATGTAATGGAATATTTCAATAAAGATGTTTTATTACTTGTTTTAAGTTGTTATGTAATGATCATAATACCCATAGACACTAGACCTCTAGATATTCTTTATAGTATAAATTATTGTTTATGTAATAAAATATATTTAATTATGAAATAAAAGATTGGGGTTATCATGCATAGTCTCATGTCCTCATAAAATATATGGCTACTATGTGTTGTCTTCATCTGCACATTGATGATTTTCACCTTCTCCTTGGTAGCCCGTACCATCTATGGTCCCATGAGTGTGGACTCCCCTGGGTTAGTAATACACAAATATGATATGAAAGGTTGACCATACAACTCCTTGAATGGTTCCATATTTATAGTGGAGTGATAAATGTTGTTCTATAAAAACTCCACCAAGGGAAATTGTCCCTCCAAGCTATGACCAAATTCAAGGACACATGCACAAAGAATGTCGTCTAGCAACTGAATGGTCAACTCAAGCTTACAATCCATCTAAGGATAGAAGGAGTTGCTCAACCGATGTTGTGTCCCGAATGCCTCTGGAAACCCCATCCATAGTTAGAAATTAAAACATGAGTCACGATCGGATACAATCATAGATGACCCTCCAAGAATCCAAACAATCTCATGTATGTAAAGGGGTTCCATGATTTCTTCTGATCTCTGCTCTCTGATATGTCGGAACTGGACCGACATGTTGATTCAGTGAATGATCACCCAGATAGAATAATGTCCTCTAGATGTGCATGGAAATCCTATGACAATGTCCATGGAAATTCCATCTCACTTCCACTCTGGAACCTCTAGTGGTTGATCTATGCTCGCTGGTATTGATTCTCTTCCATCACTTTCTAACAAGTGAGGAACCATGAGGCAAACTATTCTACTACTTTATTCATTCCTGACAACAAGTGCTGATGCTGAAGGTCCTGGTACATCTTCACCACTTTTGGATGTACCCCTAGTGGGGACCTATGGAACTATATCAACAATTACTCTCCATGATGAGCCTCACTAACTCATAGAAGTAGTGGGGGAGTGATTGTCAGAGACAGTAGATAGGCTGCTCTATCTCAATCCATGTAGGATATCTAAAAATTAGCTAACTGCTCTATCATCACACTCAGAATGTGTATACAAGATCTCCTGCTGAGTACATCAGGTAGTACGTTCCCCATCCTAGTAGTTTAAACTATCTCGAATTCATAGTCATGGAGGCACTCAAGCTAAAGCCATTGTCTCATGTTAAGGTCCTTCAAAGAGAAGATATACCTAATACACTTATGATCAGAGTAGATAGTTAAATGCACGCCCTTCATGTAATGTTGCCACATCATGAAAGTGAAGACCACTACTATTAACATCAGGTCATGGGTTGTGTAGTTTTGCACTGGTTGACATAGCAGTCGAGAACCGTACATGATCACTGCTCACTCCTACATCAAGACACATCCAAGCCCCATCCACGACGTGTCACAGTAGACTATGTACCATACACACTCCTCCATTAGTCTCACGATAGAGGAACTTTTCATTCTCTTCCTCATCTTTTAGAAAATTTTATAGAATATCTCAGACCACACGAATGGATTACCATTCTTTTTGAACACTAATATGGGTGCCGAAACTGTGGAAAAGACAAGCAGAGACCTCCGTTAGTAACCAGACAACCCAAGGAAACTATGAACCTCTATCACACTCCTTGGGGGATCCCATGAAATCATAACCTCTATCATCTCTAGATCAACCGTAACTCTAGCCTCCAAGATAATGTTTCCTAGAACATGGACCAATCAGATCCATAACTAGAACATCGAGAGCTTACCACAATGATGGTGGTCTAAGAATGATTCTAGAACTACCTGCATATGATAGGCATGCTCCTCCTCTGTAGATGAGTATATCAGGATGTCATCGATGAAGACTACCATAATGTGATTGAAATATGGCTAGAATATCTTTTTCATGAGTCCCATGAACACTGATGGTGTGTTGGTCTTCCAAATGGCATAACCAAGATATCATAATTGCAATAACACTATTTAAAAGACGTATTCTACACATCCTTTTCTCGTAACATGATCTGTTGATAACTGGATCTTTGATCTACCTTTGTAAACCATTTTTATACCTACAACTGATCAAATAGATCATCAATCCTCGGTAGTGGGTACATGTTCTTCATGGTCACCTAGTTCACGCTCCGATAGTCCCCACAAAGTATCAAAATTAAATAAACTTTCTTGGCATACAAAATTAGTGCTGCCCTTAGAGAATCACATGTCCTAATGAAACCCTTACCCAACAAGACCTCCTACTATAATTGTATCTCTTGATGCTCCAAGAGATCAATCTTATATGCTGGCATAGATATCGGTGTCGTCCTAGGGTACAAGTCGATATAAATCTCCTCCTCTCTACGAGTGGCTAGACCCGAAACATCATCAGGGAAAACATCAGCCTACTGTTCCACCACTATAGGATTTCTCGGAAATTCAACCTCCACCGCTATGAGGGTAATTCTATCCAACTAAAGAGTGGTCGGCATCTCCCTCCTAAGAGTAAGTCCATCCTATGCTGCAAAGGTTCCACTCTAACTGGTGAAGGAAAAACTGGTCTCGTCCATGTGGACGCATTGCACTTGGGGCCTTATAAATTCAATTTGACCATAGAATATGGATAACTAATCCATATCGAAATGAAATCATAAGGCCTCGATGCCACTACAAGAAGATCCCAGCCGATGATATCGCTTCTTTGAGTAAGCTCACACTGTCGGCACCCGTGTGTAATCATTAAATCCTCTCCTGTAGAAGACTCTAACTGTAAGGATCGAGCCAACTGCTCCACCAGTATATCCGAGCACAGAATGAGGGTCGTGGAAACAAAATATTGACAAACAAATGTGCCTATAAGTACTCCAACAATGGTAGAGTAGACACAGATTGTAAATCTAATCATATCTAGAGCACCATGGTCATAGGACACAGATTCTTGTAGCTGAGATCATCCCTAATCTGTTGGCCCATGTGGTCAGGGTGGACCACCTAGTGGTGGTGGTGGTAGAATAAAAAATTTCCTCCATTTTCCTACTACACGACCAGCTTATCTACCACAATCGCGTCCTACCTACAGACCTCCTCGATCAAATCACGACCTCTAGCAAAGCGGTCCATCGACCATCTATTGGATGTTTGAACGGTATGTCAGGCAGTCATGTTCCATGTGACCCTGCCTGCCACACGAGTAACATTGCATGATCCTCCCCAATGTTGCTATGTCTCAAGAGCCCCACACGACCAACAATGTATCTTTAGTTTGTTCACTTGAATGTCTAGTCCACTTAGACCTCCGCTCCATATATATTCTGCATGTAGAAGATGAATCTGCTATGTCATGTCCAGTGGTGGGTCTTGCTACTCGTGACTGATCAGTAATGAAGCTCTCTACTAAGAGCGCTCACTCTAACACCCCTGCCCATGTCAAAATGCTTAGATAAATCACTAAATCTATAATATCCCGTCTGAGCCCTTGAACAATGGTCTGGGAACTGAAGAATGTGTATTACACAATGTCAGTGGAGTAGCTCAATAGTATGGTGAACCTCGTTGAATACTAATCCACAATCATGTTGCCCAACTTCATGTGGATAAGCTCCTATATACGCACTGGGCATAAAGGCACTAGGAATAAATCTACGCTGAAAAGTATGTAAAATTCCACCTAGATGAGAGTCACCTCATCGTCAACTTGAAGCATCATGCTCGACCAACTGACTGCTGATACTTAAAGAAAACTGGTAGCAAGAATCACCATGATATCAGCTACTGTCTCTACTAGTCAGAAAACTCAATCTACAACCTCCAGCCAGACCTCAGCCACCTGTGGATCCATCTCTCCCCGGAACCTCAGTGGCCTCTAGTGCTGGAACTCGTGCAATGCTCTCAAAATACATTCAACCTCTACTTCTAGGACTGGGGGAATTGGCGTCCAAATGGGAAGTGGTTGTAACACCCTAGGTAAATAAAGAATATGACATTTTCATATTTATCAATATTTGTGAATAAAATATTAATATGACTTTAAAGGGGATGCTATGCTCGATGGCATGCCCAACAGGCAACAATGAGTTTTTGGGAATCTTACGTTGCACTCTAATAAGAAAATAATATTATTTTAAACGGTAGTTAACAGGTAGTATTTGTATTGGTGGGAATGGATATATATAACTAAAATATGATTATATATGTTTTTAAATGTTTTTACATTTATCCAATAAAAGATAAAGGCTTAAAATATGGAAAGAATTCAATTTTAGACGTATATGCCCTAGTTTTCACTAAAGGTTCACTTATGGCCTTTTGATGGTGAACTATCATTAAATATATTTTTGTTCACTATTATACATTCTATTGGACCAAATAAAACTCTTCTTATGAATCGGGACATCAAAATTTACTTTTTGTAAATTTTTGGTATCTTTCCGATAAAGTTCATTTTTTTAATGAATAGTGTAAAATGTTGTATTTTAATTCCACTCCTATTTTTAATCTAAATTATTTATCTGATTATATTATCTTTTGAATTGTTTTTAAAGTGAAATTAGAATATATTTTTACCATTAAACTCAATAGTGTTCATTGGAATTAATTTCACTTTGAAATCAGACTTAAACTAGTGTCAATATTTTGATACTTATTGTTTCATAAAAACCCGCTATTTTCTCTGATAGCGGGAATTAATTATTAAATTAATTAATGGGACATATATATTTTTTAAAATTGACTTCATTTTTGAATTCTGAATATCATATATAGCTTAGGGTGAATTTTTGGGATTTTTCTGAAAAAACAACAATTTTTGATGAATAGTGAAACCACTAAGTGATACTTATAAAAACTGATTTCTCCGTTTAAATAAATTTTTTCCATCTTTGTGTTTTGAATTTAAAAAATCCGACATACATGGTTGTCATTAAGAAGTAAAATGTGGTTCAATAGGATAAAAATAATTTTTTTGGTGAATAGTAACTTATTATGTTTTTTTATCGCGATTAGAGGTAATTAGTGTAGTTTATGAAAAGAATAATGTTTTAATAAAATTAAATGACCTAGACACATGTCCTACCCTCATTGGATGTGTAATGGCCGACCAAGATAACCCATGGGTCAACATTGGGACCCCATGGAGCCACTTTGGTTGGAAAATGACATAAATATCTTTTTATTTAATGTTAAAGTAAAAATGACACAAACCTGAGATGTTTTACTAAAACAATTTTTACATGGGGTTATACAAGTCATAGTTTTTACTATAAATAGTAAATGGAAAGATAAAACGATTTCCTACATCATAGTATTTTTTTTATAATTTATAGACATTAAATAAATAAAATTATTTATCACATCATGATGATGCAGCGATGACCTCATTATTTAGTGATTTTAATAAAATGGAATGATAATGTTATATCTAAGACCTAAACATGTCCAAAACCTATTGGATGAGTGTAATTCGAACCATTATCACCTTATCCTCGAAATAAATCAATGTGGATCCTTTAAAATTCGAAAATCTTTTGAAACCTCACTTTGGGCATAAGTCTTTCCAAGGAAGCCTTTGAGCTCAAACCAAAGGGAGTTACCCGATTTTAAGGTAATGTCTTCACTTGTTTCCTTTTGTTTTATTTTTCTTCTCCAACCCCCTAAACTCTTTTTATTAATTTATTTTGTAACAAATACAGTACCTTTAATATACTAGGATGTTTTTATAAGAATTATTCTAGCTACACATACACACACCTACATCTAATGGTTAAAGATCATACTGTTTCCGTGGATGGCGAATTTCTGCCTCCCGGAACGATGATTGTTCAACATTCTTCTAACACCTTCAAAGGTGGCCATTAATATGAAACTATATTTATATATGATATCTAATATGTTTATGATTTACTTAATCTTCTGTATTTTTCATTTATGGAATACCTTTATGGTTTCCATTATGGGTAAACGCGATATCTTCATTTAAGGAAGTGCGGACTACCACCCCCTCAAAGTGATTTGATTCGTCAATACCATATGTGGTACGTATAAAGGATAAATTTAATGATATTATATATGATACCATACTGGAATTAAAATAATTTTATTTGTCATTATGTTTTAATTCTATTAAATATGAAATAGAAATGGAAGTAGCGATCATGCGTACGTACGGCTTACCGTCTCCATGAACGGTACATTTCATTTCTTATCTCAAAATGTTATGTAATATTATAAGTACATATATATAATAAATATATATGTAATATATTACATCTAAATTATGGATATAATTTTGGAATTATAACATATATATCTCTCTCTCATTTTGTTTTAATTCCATTAATATGACAAAAAATGAAAGTAGCGTTCATGCGTACGTACGGCCTACCGTCTCCATGAACAGTGCTTTTAGTTTTTTATCTAAAAATGATATGGAGTAGTATAAAATTAATATTTACTGGATATATATGATATTTTAATCATTAATACTATTCTGGAAATTATTACTTATAACTACATGGGAAATCTTTTTTCAAACAAGTTCATTTTTGACTCATGTACCATACATAAGCAAAAACCTCTAATATGAACTAACATTATTAAACAATTATTATAACATTATAATATGTGATATGAACTGAATGATAATCTCTAAAGGAGGTAATTAGGCAATTATTAATTTACCAATTTTTATTATTCAGGAATATAATGAAACGAACAAGACACATTGGACTTGAGGAAAGAGAACCTACTCCACTCTTTCTTTTTAAGTGCACTCTTTTATGTCATTCCTTTTAAAGCTCATATTTCTTGTTATTTTTATGATATTTTATATTAATATTACTGTAATTATTATGTTCATGTGATGAGAGACCCTATTCTCTCTCACCAATCCATTTTGGAAGTTTTGAGTGGCGCCGTTAGGCTGCCAAATTTCCGTAAGAGATCTAACCCCTCTCTTTCTTTTTAAGTACTCTCCTTTATGTCACTTCTTTTAAGCTCCTATTTTTTAATGTTGGGGGATGTTCTATTATATTTCTCTTTATATAAACTTTAATTTAATATTATGAGATACCCTATTTGATCTCATCAATCCATTTTTGTATGTTTTATGTGGAGTCGTTAGGCTGCTGAGTTTTCGTAAGGGATTTTTCATCTCACTTTTATTCCCGTGAGATTTATGCTACAACTGCCATAATTTACTTTGAGTGGTGTATGTACTTCCCATTATTTTACTCATTGTGTAATATAATTTTTTATGAGTATTTTAATCAATTTTGTATTGTCCTTCTTTCAAGAGGTGTATGTTTCGAAAGATACCCATGTCGGTAAGGGAACCTTTCACCCTCTTCATTTTAAAAGACTACTTTTCATGGGTCTTTTAATTTACGTATTTTTATGTTGGGATATGTTCTCATATTTCCTTATTGATGTAAATTTTATTTCCAAGTGATGAGATACCCTTTTTTTATCTCTTATCAACTCATTTTAATGTGACGTCGTTAGGCTGTCAATAGAACTTCTTAACCCAATTTCGATTTCTTTGGGTTCAACATGTAGTTATTGAATATGTCATCCTTTGAATATGTGTGAATGACCTTTGATTATTTTACACTTAATGTCCACTTATATTTGGTGTATTCTTTTGTCACACATAATTATTTAATTGATTTATCCATAAACCAAGGATACCGTCTTTGTAAGGGACTTCGTCTCAATCTCCTTTCATTGAGGCATATTCTGTTTTATACACAACCTTCTTTTATACGGTGTATAAACCCCTTTGACTTTTATGTTTATTCAAAAGGAATCTTTTTTATACGAAGTGTTTATTTAACGACAAAAGTGAATGTTTTTTTGTACGTATGCGGCGACAACGACTTCTCTGCCGTCATGACCATTATTTGAGTTTCGGCTTCCTCTACAAGCCATACCTTCTTTTTAAAAGAAAAATAAATACCATGTTTTACTTTTCTATTATTTTGGTATTGAAAATGGTTTTCATAATGATTTTATATCAATGTGTTGTATTGATATCTTGTGATTGAAAGGTGGAAATGGTATATTTCCTTTATGCATGTTTTATGTGATACGATTATGTTGAGGTTCTTGGGAATTATTATGAATACGGGTGGTTCTGTGATAAACTAAGGGCGGGTGAGCCCGATATTGCTCTCCAATGCATTGGGTAACGCGAAGGAGTGAAACATTAAGGTTTCTCCGAAGAGATTTAGAGAATATACTGTGGTGGGTATTCCAAACGTAACCAAGAGGGTTACTCCCTATGTAACAATGTTATGAATGCCTCAATTTACCTTTTATGTCATATGATTTCTATTAT
Organism: Viscum album; assembly: GCA_963277665.1. NCBI lineage: Eukaryota > Viridiplantae > Streptophyta > Magnoliopsida > Santalales > Viscaceae > Viscum > Viscum album. Next base: position 1,316,062,367 of record OY728152.1, on the reverse strand, counting down.
TTATTCATGATTTTATGATCTATGTTAAAATTCCTATGTTTTATTGGTAATGTATGATTTCATTCTTATGTATATATGAACTCATGTTTGCTTTCCATATTTTTATAACCCTTTCTATGCTTTTTATGCTCATCCCAAGTTTTTGAAATGTTTTTCACAGGTTAAGGGAAAGGTACATGATGGGATGATAGTGTCAAGGATGTGTCAAGAAAGATTCCATGTTTTATTTTAAATATTTTTCCGTTAATGGGAAGAATGAATACTATATTTTATGTAACCACTTTGTTTAAATGTGGAATGTAATGCAAGTTTCATGATCTAATTCTCTAATACTCTAAACCTCAAAAGATCCTCAATGTGTAATCTTGTAATAACTCAAGATTAAGTATGGTTTAAGGCTGGGGCCTTATAGTTGGTATCAAAGGTCGGTTTAGATAACTTTAGAGTTTAGGGTATTCTTTATGCATAAGTGTCATTACCATAATGGTTAGGATTTCAGAAATATTCATAGTTTTAAATAATGTGAATGAGTAAGTCTATCTTAGTGGTTATCTCCCTCATTAGTACATGATGGTTTTGTTGATATACTCGCACTGAACTTTTTGGTTTTAGTAAATGGCTGGATCTAGCAGGCACCAAAGTGAATATTGATTTGAAGGAAACAATGGTGGTTCTCTGATTAAGAGACTGGATGAAATGGGGCATTCAATGAGGAAACTCGTGGTTGTTCTAAACCAACTATCAAGGAGTCATGATCAACCACTTGAACCTTGGTATGTTCTATAATGCATCATGTACGAGATGACCAATCGATGTGGAAGTTCAGGTAATAATTATAAAGGTAACCATTAGAGTTTATATGATCCATACTTTGGAGGTAATTATGGGTTTCTATATGTTATGATGGAAGAGAAAGGCATGAGATAAAATTGAGGTTAAATTATGTTATGGTTATTTTTGATGATTTTATCTCTTTTTGGGGAATGATTTGAGAATTATATAGTTTTCTAAAAAGGAAAACTCGCAGACCGTGTGACTACCCGTCGCGTCGGACAATGCTGCGGGAATCGAACCCACAACCAAAATGCGACTGGTATTTATCGCCTACCACTGGACTACGTGAAGTCCTTGGTTAGTTTGACTGATTCTTTTTTTAGTTAGATGATTATATGAATTAAGAGTAAGTTAATTTTGGGTTATCTATGGAAATTTATTAACCTATCATGGAGGATATGTGATTAGGTTAATTACTTTTCAATACGAGACATTAAGAGCAATTGATGTTGTTTGGAGATAAATGTTACGATTTTACATTGAAGAATTTTATGGACAAATTGTTTATCTAATGGTCCTTGTTGAACTTTGAGTTTTGTTGGACAAATTTTGGAGATTAAGAATTGATTTTCTTTTTATAAAGGGTTATCCTTTTCTGGATTATCTGATCTTTTACTAAGTTTTTTGGTTTGGTTTTAGTTAATCTATAAAGACATGGGAAGTATATAGTTCTCTTTGGTGGATTAGCTGATTCTCTAGAAGTTGATTATAGTCCTCTTAATGTGAAAAATTCTTCCTAAATACTCGTCTTTTGGAGAAAATATGAGTTTGTATAAGGAATCTAATAAAATTTGAAAGTCAACATGATAAGTGATTATGTTTCCTTATGAATATATTCCTCAATAAAAAGTAACTTAAAACAAAAATGTTGTCTATTAACATTTCCTATTGGGGAATCGAATAACATTTAACCCATCACAAGTTTGTGATTTTCTTATGGTTAGCTTTCTCCTAGACATGTTTACTATCACTCTCCCTCAAGAACATGACCCTTTTCTTTTTCTTCCATTTCTCTGTTTTTCGACATGGAATCCTAGTATGGGTTAACTCGGGTGACCTCTGTACTTATCTACCTTTATTTTAAAGTGATTGTTTTACCAACTCTTGTTCTGATATGGGACTTTCAAGGATGTTTCCATGCTCAATTTTAAAAATTGTGAGGACGCAATTCCCAAAATGGGGGATGGATGTAACACCCCTGGTAAATAAAGAATATGGCATTTTCATATTTATACATATTTGTGAATAAAATATTAATATGACTTTAAAGGGGATGCTATGCTCGATGGAATACCCAACACGAAACAACGAGTTTCTTGGGAATCTTATGTTTCACTCAAATAATAAAATAATATTATTTTAAATGGTAGTTAACATGTAGCCGTTTTTTGGCGGGAATGGATAAAAATAACTAAAATATGATTATATATGTTTTTAAATGTTTTTAAATTTATCCAATAAAAGATAAAGGCTTTAAATATAGAAAGAATTCAATTTTAGAGGTATATTCCCTATTTTTCACTAAAGGTTCACTTATCTCCTTTTGGCATCTTTCCGATAAAGTACATTTTTTTTAATGAATAGTTTAAAATGTTGTATTTTAATTTAAAACCTCTTTTTAATATAATTTATTTATATGATTAGATTACATTTTTAATTGGTTTTAAAGTGAAATTATAATATATTTTAACCACTAAATCCAATAGTCGTCGTTGGAATTAATTTCACTTTGAAATCAAACTTAAACTAGTGTCAATCTTTTGATACTTATTATTTCATAAAAACACGCTATTTTCTCTGACAGTGGGAAATAATTATTAAATTAATTAATGTGACTTATATGTTTTTTGTAAAATAGGCTTCATTTTTGAATTCTGAATATCAAATATATCTTAGGGTGAATTTTTGGTATTTTTCTGAAAAACTTTAATTTTTGATGAATAGTGAAACCACTAATTGGTACTTATAAAAACTGATTTTTCCGTTTAAAAGAAATTTTTCCATATTTGTGTTTTGAATTTCAAAAAACTAACATACATGGTTGTCATTATGAAGTAAAATGGTGTTCAATGGGAAAAAAATATTTTTTTGGTGAATAGTAACTTATTAAATTTTTAATCGCGATTAGAGGTAATTAGGGTAGTTTATGGTAAGAATAATGTTTTAATATAATTTAATGACCTAGAAACATGTCCTACCCTCATTTTATGTGTCATGGCCGACCAAGAAAATCCATTGGTCAACTTGGGGACCTCATGGAGCCACTTTGGTTGGAAACTGACATAAATAACTTTTTATTTAATGTTAAAGTAAAAATTACACAAACATGAGATGTTTTACTAAAACAACTTTTAAATGGGGTTATACAAGTCATATTTTTGACTATAAATAGTTATTAGAAAGATAAAAATATTTCCTACATCATTGTTTTTTTTATATAATTTTTAGACATTCAATAAATTAAATTATTTATGACATCATGATGATGCAGCGATGACCTCATTATTTAACGATTTAAATAAAATGGAAGGATAATGTAATATCTAAGACCAACACATTTACAAAACCTATTGGATGAGTGGATTTCGAACCATTATCACCTTATACTCTAAATACATCAATGTGGGACCTTTAAAATCCTAAACGCTTTTGAAAATAAAGTAACATTTTGTAACTTTACAAGAGTGCCCCTCCTCTCCTATTATAAAAGGCCCCCACCTCTACCTCCTTACCCACACACCCAAAGCCTTTGGCTCGGCCAACCCCTTCCCATTTTTTCTCTCCACTTCCCTATATTACTCTTTTGAGCCTCACATTGGGAAGAAGTCTTCCCAAGGAAGCCTTTGAGATCAAAGCAAAGGGAGTTACCCGATTTTAAGGTAATGTCTTCACTTGTGTCCTTTTGTTTTTTTTTCTTCTCCAACCCCCTAAACTCTTTTTATTCATTTGTTTTGTATAAAATACATTATCTTCAGTATACTAGGATTTAGTTATAAGAAGGATTCTAGCTACACTTACACACATCTACATCTAATGGTTAAAGAACATACTGTTTCCGTGGATGGCGAATTTCTGCCTCCCGAAACGATGATTGTTCAACATTCTTCTAACACCTTCAAAGGTGGCCATTAAGATGACACTATATTTATATATGATATATAATATGTTTATGTTTTACTTAAGCTTATGTATTTTTCATTTAGGTCGTACCTTTATGGTTTCCATTATGGGTAAACGCAATATCTTCATTTAAGGAAGTGCGGACTACCACCCCCTCAAAGTGATTTGATTCGTTAATACCATATGTGGTACGTATAAAGGATATATTTAATGATATTATATATGCTAACATACTGGAATTAAAATACTATTATGTATCATTATGTTTCAATTCCATTAAATATGAAATAGAAATGGAAGTAGTGTTCATGCATATGTACGGCTTACCATCTCCATGAACAGTACATTTCATTTCTTATCTCAAAATGTTATGTAATATTATAAGTACATATATATAATGGATATATATGTAATATATTAAATCTAAATTATGTATATCATTATGGAATTATAACATATATATATCTCGCTCATTTTGTTTTAATTCCATTAATACGGCAAAAAATGAAAGTAGCGTTCATGCGTACGTACGACCTACCGTCTCCATGAACAGTGCTTTTCGTTTTTTATCTCCAAATGATATGGAATAGTATAAAATTAATATTTACGGGATATATATGATATTTCAATAATTTATACTCTTCTTTAAATTATTTACTTATAACTACATGGGCAATCGTTTTTCAAACAAGTTCATTTTTGACTCATGTACCAAACATCGACAAAAACGTCTGATATGAATTAACATTATTAAACAATAATTATAACATTATAATATGTGATATGAACTGAATAATAATATATAAAGGAGGTACTTAGGAAATTATTAATTAACCAAAGTTTATTATTCAGGAACATAAAGAAACGAACAAGAAAAGTTGGACTTGAGGTAAGGGATCCTACTCCACTCTTTCTTTTTAAGTGCACTCTTTTATGTCATTCCTTTTAAAGCTCATATTTCTTGTTATTGGGATGTTATTTAATATTAATCTTACTGTAATTTTTATGTTCATGTGATGAGAGTCCCTATTCTCTCTCACCAAGCCATTTTCGAAGTTTTGAGTGGTGTCGTTAGGCTTCCAAATTTTCGTAAGTGATCTAACCTCTCTCTTTCTTTTTAAGTACTCTTCTTTATGTCACTTCTTTTAAGCTACACTATTTTTATGTTGGGGGATGTTGTTTTATATTCCTCTTTCTATAAACTTTATGTTAATATAATGAGATACCCTATTTGATCTCATCAGTCCATTTTTGTATGTTTTATGTGGCGTCGTTAGGCTATTGAGTTTTCGTAAGGGATTTTTCATCTCACTTTTATTCTCGTGAGATTTATGCTACATTTTCCCTAATTTCCTTTGAGTGGTGTATGTACTAACCATTATTTTACTCATTGTGTAACATACTTTCTTTTATGAGTATTTACATCAATGTTGTATTGTCCTTCTTTCATGAGGTGTTTGTTTCGAAAGACACCCATGTCGGTAAGGGAACCTTTCACCCTCCTCTTTTTAAAAGACTTATTTTGTTGGGTCTTTTAATTTACATATTTTTATGTTGGGATATGTTCTCATATATCCTTATTGATGTAAATTTTATGTCCAAGTGATGAGATACCCTTTTTTTATCTCTCATCATCTCATTTTGATGTGACACCATTAGGCTGTCAAGGGAACTTCTTAACCCAATTTCGATTTCTTTGGGTTCAACATGTAGTTATTGAATATGTCATCCTTTGAATATGTGTGAATGAAATTTGATAATTTTACACTTAATATCCACTTATATTTGGTGTATTAGATTGTCACACATAATTATGTAATTGATTTATCCTTAAACCAAGGATACCATCTTTGTAAGGGACTTCGTCTCAATCTCCTTTCATTGAGGCATATTCTGTTTTATACACAACCTTATTTTATATGGTGTGGAAATCCCTTTTACTTTTACGTTTATTCAAAAGGAATCTTTTTTATATGAAGTGTTTATTAAATGACAAAAGGGAATGTTTTTTTCATACGTATGCAGCCACAGCGACTTCTCTGCTGTCGTGACCATTATTTGAGTTTCGGCTTCCTCTACAAGCCATACCTTCTTTTTAATAGAAAAATAAATACCATGTTTTACTTTTCTTTTATTTTGGTAATGAAAATGGTTTTCATAATGTTTTTATATCAATGTTATGTATTGATATCTTGTGATTGAATGGTGGAAATTTTATGTTTCCTTTATGCGTGTTTTATGTGATAAGATTATTTTGAGGTTCTTGGGCATTGTTATGAATACGGGTGGTTCCATGATAAACTAAGGGTGGGTGAGCCTGATATAGCTCTCCAATGCATTGGGTAATGTGAATGAGTGAAACATTAAGGTTTCTCTGAAGAGATTTAGGGAATATACTGTGGTGGGTATTCTAAACGTAACCAAGAGGGTTACTCCCTATGTATGAATGTTATGAATGCCTCAAGTTACCTTTTATGTCTTATGATTTCTATGATTTATTCATGATTTGATGAGGTATGTTAAAGTGCCTTTGTTTTATGGGTAAAGTGTGATTTCATTCTTATGTATATATGAACTAATGTTTCCTTTCCATATTTTTATAACTCTTACTGTGATTTTTATGCTAATCCCATGTTTTTGAAATGTTTTTCACAAGTCAAGGGAAAGGTACATGATGGGATGATAATGTCAAGGATGTGTCAAGAAAGAATCCATGTTTTATTTTAAATATGTTTCCGTTTATGGGAAGAATGAATATTGTCTTTTATGTAACCACATTGTTTAAATGTGGAATGTAATGCATGTTTTATGATCTAATTCTTTAAAACTCTAAACCTGAAAAGGTCCTCAATGTGTAATCTTGTAATAACTCAATATTAAGTAAGGTTTAAGGATTGGGCCTTATAGTGGTGATTCTGGTACACCACCTGATTGTACAACTATTGTACAGGGGCCCTGTACCGAAGCATCAACACTCGGTGGGCAGTCATCGCATACTCTACCTAGAACCCAGGCTATCTCTCTGGGTGGAGGTATACTATAATGAAACAGGTGATCCATGATCATGAAGTTATATCTGGTGATCTCACATAACAGATCAAAAATAACACATTTAAAAAGACCAATGGAACCAGTGTTTTTGGGGATTGAGTCTGAAATCAGAAGTCAGGGTCTTAGTGTATGGATATGTGGGTCGCCATACCAACACTTGATTCACCAAATTGAAAACCACACTCATCACAATTAACACTATTTCTGAATCAAATAATTAGAGTTCATATTCATTATTTTAACCAACACATATGATACCAATTTGTTATGACCCTTCCCTCAGGGCTTGTGCCATGACTACCCCAAGCCCACCATGCATAGGCTAGGGGCTGGTGACTAGCACATGAAAAGAAAATTCCATGAAACATGGATGGAATTTTCTTTTTAAGCGGCATACCACACAGTTTAAGCCCAATGCAAGATACCCGCACAAGGTAAAATATATAGTAAACAGAGTGTGTGAAGGGGTCTGAATACAAGCCCAATTGGGAACTACAGTATAACTGAAATACAACTCTTCTGAACACCCACTAGGGATCCTACCTAAAGTCTATGTAAAGCTCTAGAATAATCCTCTCTATCGTACGCCTCATCTATGGTCACCCTATGAGCAGCCTCCAGTCCTGGTACCCTCATCCTTACTCAGTGTTATCCATTTTCTGCACAATGCACAACACTGTGTGGGTGTAGCCTGTGCAAGTGTGTGTATAACAATACTTAGTTTCACACCTGAGACCCCCAATGGATTCTCAATATCAACAAAAGATATACCACAAATCCTGAATTCAACAATCAACCCTAATTTGGTATATGACCATATATATTTCTAATTTATCATTTACACCAATCTCATTCATGAGGAAACAGAAGGTCCAAATCCTTAGCCAAAATCTCAATTTTTCCATGAAGGATTGAATACCAAAATGGCAACTCCACAGAGTTATGTACCACAATGGTAACACCATAGAGAATAATAACACACATGTATCACCACTATGGTATGTACCACAAAGGAAATGACACACATAAGAATACAACAAAGGTATCACCACACAGAAGTATACAACAAAGGTAATGACTCAGCTCACAACATGTGTTAATTATGTATTGAAGTATAGATGAATAATTGTTTTGCTAGATCAACATACATCATTGATATGATCTACTGATGACCCACAAAATATCTGAAGATGACGCACAATGGATCAGGATATGACCCACACACGATCAGAATGTGTTGAACCACATAGGTTCTCTGAGCACTAACCAACACAAGATCTTAAGATGACCCACATAGGATCCAATGATTACCAACCCTGGATCTGATGATTCATCGAGTACAACTAGACACAGGGTTCCTTCACTATTCATGATTGATGCCAGATGGTTCTAATCCAAATGTAATTGGTCGATACATAAATTACAATTATTTCCATTAATACGTTTACCAATGGTCTGCCACATCATAAGGTACCCAATGAAACAGACGACGAACCAATCAGATGCCTGATCTATAAGTTATTACCCTTTTAGTTCCAAGGGCCTAGTTGGATTCGAGTTAGATCCAATCCGTACGTAATATAAATTTATCCAAAACTCAATTAGGTTATTCAAAAAATTACTGTTGTGATCCAATGATTCTATCATGCTAGATGTTTCATAAATCAGTCACTCAGATCACATGTTTGGGTCCGGCCTTGAGGGGCTGGGCCGCAGTCTGGCCCGACCCAGCCAGAGCTGACCCAAACTAGTAATAGAGGACGTGAAATAGTTTGGGTCTGGCCATAAAGGGACATGCCACGGTCCATACAGGCTTCGAAGGGGAGGCTCATCCCACTCTGTGCGGCCTGACCTGCATTGGGTGCGGCCTGCTTGGAGTGACCCGCTTGGTGCCACCAACTGCGCATGGCCCACAGGGCGAGGCTTTTTGGACTCGACCCACTACACAAGGCCCACTCAGCTAGGATCAGTCCTCCATCGTTGGGTCTTCCCTAGATGCAACCTTTGGGGGAGGCGCCACTGGTATTCCAAATGGCCCAAGGGTCATTTGGTCGCCCTATTGGCATGAGGGACCGCCACAGCTGTCTCGCTTAGTGTGATGTGGCCGACAAGATACCTGGCCAGTTCTCCTCCCAATGGCATGGCATCGCCATTGTCCTCATCACGGTCAACCGAGTGTCTATCACCCTCTGGTGCACCTTCATGTTTAAGAAGTCGCGGGCTCCATCCAAATAGGCGGCGCAGACGCAAGCCACCCCTTCCTCCACGCGGCTGGCCAGCGGTCCGGTCGTCATTCTCCTCTGCCACAGCCGACGAGTCGCGGCCTGCTCTGGTGGCGTAGTTGTGCCACCTCCACCTTATGCCCTGCCAGAATTTGGTCTTCATCATCCTATTCCATGATTAACACATAAAAATTATGATTTGGTGGGATCAGGTCATAATCGTTTGGCATGTAACTTTCACGTAAGATCAGAGGCACGTGGATCGTGGATAAATATTAAAAAAAAAAATTAACAATGAATAATAATATACACACCCCACCCTTGATTGTTCATTGGAGATGGAATGAAGAAGGATATGAAAACATTGAATAAGTCGACGTCTGTTGTCCCGACAACACACTCCCAATATGTGATCTAGCGGCATCCTCGTCTATATTTCATTCTTCATTGGAGGATCATTCACCCAAGGCTATCCCACATGTTATATCCTTTCCACAAATCCCCACCTCAGAGGTGTGGATCCACTTAAATATGTTCAAGATTTAATTACATGATAAATTAAAAGTTAGAACTTCCATTAGGGGGAACCACATGATTTCTCTCACATTAAAGGGGAGTTCGTGTGGTCCCCCCCACCCACAATCTATTCAAATGTGAGGATTAAATAATAATAAAATTTATTTTTTGTTTTTTGTTATTTTTTCGCTTGACACCCCCATGAAAATATGAAAAACTAAATTCCACCCACAACCAACTATGGTTGAGGTGAAGGTCTCCTTAAATGAATATCTATGATACGAGTTCAAAAGTTTCCTCCTATTTCAATTCTGAGAACCGGTTCAAATGTAACAAAATGTCGCTCATGCATTTACTGAACGTACCTAAAAAAGTTCATAAATTCATTCCGGGCACACTGGGCCTCGAAATCATGCGCAGACAATTTTGGGAGACTCGTAATATTTTTACATAACTACAAAATATATTACATAGAAAATTCAATGAAATTACATCATCTATAAAAAAATGAAATTTGTATGGGGACTATGGATAAAGTGGTCATTATTTAAATAAGTTTTGAATAGTAATGATGAAGTATTTATTATTTTAATAAATAAATTAATTTTTTTTGATAATTCATGATAAATTATTTTGATAAATTAGGTTTATTAAACTCGTGAAGAAGGTAGGTCATCGAAACACATTAATATAATTTAAAGTTTATAATGAAATTTTTAGAAAAGAGTTGCAGATAATTTTATTTCCATCATGGTCATAATAACATACAAATATTTATTATTTAAATATAAATTTTTATATAATCTCTGTATTTTTATATGGAAAAGATATTCACATCTAATATAGGTGGAGGTAGTCCAATGTTAATGAATGATGTTATAATTTATCAGTTAGATAGAAGTAAAGAAACAAAATATTATATTATATTTTAATACTGATAAATATGTCGTTAATATGATATTTAAGGAATTTTTATAAAATACATTCATTATATTTACCATTATTGCATTCCATGTAAATTGTTAGTTAATATGAATCACATCGCTTTGTGAGGCGGTGAACTAAAAATTAGTTGGAATGATGTTATCGTATCTAATAACGGAATTGAATAAAAAAAGAAATATATTATATAATTACTAAATAGGTATAAAAATGTTTTTTATAGATCATAAATATTATTTATATCTATCAACATACACATCCTTGAGAAATTGTGATAGAGTAACAAATGACATCTCTTCAAGAGGTTCAACTAAAATAATTCACACAAATGATGAGTTCATAACCAATTATATAGAGTTGGATAATGACATAGATTATCAATTTGAATGATAAAATATTTTTAATTGTATGAAATATATTATGTTATACATAAATAGATTAATTTGAATTAGTTATGTATATCTAAAATATAAAATTAAAATAATCATTGAAAAATGTAATCTTTTGTGGTGGTCACTTTTTTTGGTTTCCACCAGATGCCATCGATGATGGTACTTTTTATAAAATTAAGAATTATCTGATGAGAAGTTGGATTTTTTAAGATTATTTGTATTTATTTAAATATAAAATTTTTTGAGCAGATAAAGTGTCCTTTTACATGTGATGTGTGCAGGACACTTGTATGTTAATAAAAGAATGAATTCAAACGTGGTATTTTCATTTGAAAATTGACAAAAAGCTGACCATTCTTTATTAAAAAAATTATATGATCTTAATATGACCATTAATGTACATATTCATTTTTTTAGGTCATTTTACCACTTTAACAGTTAATAATTTTTTTACCATTACAATACTAATAAATTGTAATGCCTCGACCCCAGTTGCCCAGAGTCAGTGCATTATTACATAACATTGGCATGATCATAAGAAAGATCACATCTTGAAATACCGGTTTGTTTAGTAGCCTCGGAATAACTAGATACATTCATAAAGTTTACATTACATCATAAAATAAAAACTACAACAATATAGTCTCCATAGTCCACACTCTTATCCTCTCATACTATCCTTGCAGGTAATTCATAAAATACTTCTTCACATCCTAGGAAAAATAACACATAGAAAAGGGTGAGCTCAAATTCCCAGTAAGGATAACAATACATCCAAAACATTAATAAATAAGCATAAACATTTAAGGAAATGTATAACTAAAACAAAATCCTTTTAAACATGAACTTCATCATAATATGGAAAAAATAAAATGAAATAATTCCATTTACTTATTCAGATGGATATTATACCAGTCAAATAATCACATGCAATATCAATAAACACTTTCATAATGATGGAATGCATAATGACAGACTATCATAACCACATAGCCAAGGCCTCGTGACAACTCTAAAAATTAAATGTTTTCAAGGCCTTGTGCCATGACACTAGTTTGTCTAATGAGACCTACCAATGCATCGAGGAGCTATAGTGGGCTCCACCCGTCACTTATTAATTTCAATGCATTCCTCATATGAACAGGTTTAAACATAACATAAACATTCTTATTAAAACTACCATATAAAATATCAATACTTTCTCTATAAACCATGAATGGTATAAAAATAACAAATCCATAGTCAAACATATCACAAAACCTTCAATACAATATTGATGATTTTTATCATAATAAATAAACTTGAAATAATCTTAAAATCCATCAAAGGATGTTGACATAGATGAAATCCAAACTATTGGACAGAAATATCACTTTTTTATTGAACTCATTTAAAACTAACATAATTATAAAATAAAACTTTTAATTTGTAAATATTATTAGAAGCTTTTAAGGAAAGATTCAAATATTTTATAATGGCGGGAAATAATTGCACTTGTCGTATAAGTTAAAAAAAGGCATTCTTACCTTAATTCTGTCGAAAAGGTTAAAAAGGACCTTGTTTGGAAAATGACGGAACGATTCCTTTATAAACATCTAATAAAAAGTCAAACAAGGGAATAAATTACTTTTACCCATAGTCTATAAATTATTAAGAATTTTTTGAAATACATTTTTAAGAAACATGGATGTTGATGATAAAGAGGTCCTAGTAGATAATTACATATAAACAACATCGGATAATGAAGAGATTGTGAAGTAAACCATTACCTTGTACTTTTACTTGGTTGAGGGTAGGTTATCCTCCTGTATAATGGTGAAATATTTGTTATTAAATTAAAAAAGAATCATATACATTAATATTATATCATATATGATCTTTTAAAATTGATTTGTTAATAATATCATAGTATTATCGTTGTTTCGGGTGTTAACTTACTCATTTTATTTTATATATTTTGGTATGTAAGACATGTTTTTTACGGATATGATGTATCTTTTTTATATATAGAAATATATAAAGTCCTCAAACATTATTTTTAATAATTAAATGAGAATTAGTCTTGAATGGATACTATGGGGAATGAATCTCATTGTGTTTTTGGAGACGGTAGTCCCAATGTACGCACGAGCGACAATATCATTCTTTTTATATTAAAATAATATATAATAGGATGGTATATCATATATAAAGAATAATTATCATGTTATATTTATTATTTACTGGAATTAAACATCATTATTATACCCATCCAAATAATAATTTATTGAATAACAATTACACCATGACGTGGAGACGGTAAGCCGTACGAACACACTTATAGTGACATGTCATTAAAAGGATGGATAGAATACTGAATATGGTTGTACCGTATTTATAATAACATCACAGTATATATAAGATACTAGAGTTATTATTTTATAATGGCAATAACAAAGAAAAAAGAAGTTGAAGAAGAAAAGAACTTGAAAGAGGGTAGTGAAAACATTACCTCTTCATTGGTTTATTCCTTTTGATTTGATCAAAATGAATCCATAGGTTGGCTGTAAAATCAAACTAAGGCCTCTAGGTTGATGTGAGGGAAGTTGAGGGTGTATTTGTGTATGGGTTGGCCGATTCAAATGGATTAAAATGTGTTAATTAGTGATAATGGTGAGTGCCCTTTTATAAGAGGGGTGAGGGGCACCATTGGAATATCTAGAAATATTATTTTTTAATAAATTAATATTCAGTTTCTAATGGATCAAAAGTGGAATATTTAATGTTTATGTTCGAGACGGGTCGAAAATCACTCATCCAATATAATTTAGACAGGTTTGGGTCATTATATTAACCTTATCATTTAGTTTTAACTCTTAGTTAATTTGTTTGACACTTACCATGTCACTATGTATTATTATATTATAAACTTAATAAACATACTATATACCTCCAACAGACCCCCATGTGGTCCATTAATGATACAACTATCATTATATAATTCTTTTAGATGAACCTTAGATTTTTATGAATTGAATATAAATTAATAATATAATATTTTTTTAAAAACTCTTTTGTGTCAATTTTGATACTATTGGGTATTTTGTTTTTGATAAATTAATAACAGCATTATTACTTCGAATAAAATTTATATAAACATTACTAATATGTAATGTTAACCTATAAAATTAGTTTAATTCATAAAAAGTCTCAAATTACATTTATTTTTATATTTATAATTTCAATTATTTTAATATTTCATTAATTAGCTAATTACAACATCACCGTTTTGTCATAAATAAATTAAATTATTTAATGTATAAAAATTATAAATAAAATACCATGTATGAACTATTTTTATCTTTCTAATGAATATTTACAATAGAATTTATCTTATTAATAACCCTATATGATAATTGTTTTAGTAAATAAACATTGATTTTAACACTTTTAACTCTTCTTTGAATTAAATAATAATAAATGTCCTAATCTTATCAATGTGGACCTAAATGATAATATTTTTTCCTAATGTATTTTTAGTCTAGATACAATTTTACAATATAATTAGGACTTGTTTTAGGGTAATATTAATATCATTTTTACCGTTAATTACCGTATTTACTTTTAACCATGGTAAATAAAAGTAAAAAGTTACTATTCACCAAATATTATTTTCATCCCATTGAACCTCATTTTACTTATTGATGTCAACCGTTTCACTCAGATTTAGTAAATTCCACTCACAGAAGCGGTAAAATTACGTTTTATGTGAATTTCCAAATTCTACTAGGTGGTGGGTAAAAGACGGGGAAAAGTTCAATAAAATTTTTATATATCAAAAATTATTCTAAACTAAATCCAATGAATTACATTTAACTTATATAGGTATTATGTATCTATTTTGAATTTAATTAAATTTAAATAAAATAAATAATTATTTAAATAGAAATTCGGTTTTAAACTATAACTCAGTGTTTTTTTCACTATTCATCAAAAATTGAATGTTTTCGGAAAAATACCAAAATTTCACCTTAGGATAATTTCAATATTCCGAATCCAAAATTGAAATCCATTTTTAAAGATAAAATTTATAAAATTTCAATAAGTGGGTATTACTATTCATATCGACTAGTTTTATTGGTTGTGGTGTGTGTGTTAGAACTCAAAGTTGCGTACAACACACACTACTATATTATTCAAAGGGAAGCGTACCGTAGAAGCTTGGGGTGTTACATTCTCCCCTCCTTAAAATAATTTCGTCCTAAAAATTTGTAGAATACTACCGCATGAAAAGACTCAGGTGGTTCTTCATCATATGTTCCTCGGGTTCCCACATTGCCTCTTCAATCTTATTGTTTCTCCACAAAACTTTTACCAGACAAGTCGTCTGGTTTCTCAGTATTTGTTATCTTGTATCAAGAATCCTAACGGGCTCTTCGCAAAAAGAAATAATGGGTTCCAGTTCTAATTCCTCATAGGTGAGTACATGGGTTGGGTCATGCATGTATTTCCTCAACAGTGATACGGATAACACATTGTGAACTTTAGACAGACTTCGCGGCATTTCCAAACGGTAAGCTACAGCCCCAATTCGTTCTAGAATTTCAAAAGGTCCGATGTACCTAGGACTCAATTTACCCTTCTAACTGAAACGTATAACACCTTTCCCTATCAATACCTTCCAGAGAACATGATCTCCATCCTGAAATTCCAAATCTTTCCTTCGGTTATCGGCATAGCTCTTTTGCCTACATTGAGGTGCTTTGATGTGGTTTTGGATTACCTTTACCTTTTCCATTGTTTCCTCCACCAGTTTTGGGACTACAAGTTTTCTTTCACCAATTTCATTCCAACAGGTTGGTGTGTGACATCTATTTCCATATAACGCCTAATATGGTGCCATCCAAATACTTGAATGGAAGCTATTATTATAGGAAAATTTCACCAAAGGTAAATATTGATCCCACATACCCTGAAAGTCAATTGAGAATGATATCAACATGTCTTCTATGGTTTTAATAGTCTGTTCATATTTTCCATCTGTTTGAGGGTGGTAGGCAATCCTCAAAAAGTGTTCAGTATCTAGGGCTTTCTGAAGACTGTTACAGAATCGTGAAGTAAAACTAGGATCATCATCAGAAACAATGGATAGGGGTACTCCATGAAGTTTCACCACTTCATTAATATATATCCTTGCTAGACGTTCAAGTGGTAAATCTTACCTTATAGCAAGAAAATGTGCTGACATGGTAAGACGATCAATAATTACCCATATTGCATCATTCCTTCTAGGAGTGTTTGGTAGTCCCCTGACAAAGTCTATCATAATATTATACCATGTCCACTATGGTATGGGAAGAGGTTTCATTACTTCTCCAGGTTGTTGCCTTCCTACTTTCAATTGTTGACAAACCATACATCTTGACACAAAATCAGCAATCTCCGTCTTCATTTTTTCCACCAAAAATGTTCCATCAATTCTCTATACATTTTGGTTCTCCCAGGGTGTATAGAGAAATTGGAACTATGAGAATCGTCCAACAATTCACTCGTTAGAACAGGTATATTGGGAACACAAAGCCTTTTCCCAAATTTCAAAATTCCATCTTCACATCCAATGTCATTCAATATCCCATCATTCACAGCTTTAATCTTCTTTTGAAATTCTTCATCATCGGTCCGAGAACTCATTATCTTTTATAGTAAAGATGGTTTGGAAACCATTTGAAAAAGTATTGATTTTTCACCTTCCATGGTAATTCCCCTATACATCTTCACTAGATCCATGAAAATATGATCCCTTTCAATTCTCATCATGTTCAAAACTCCATGATCTGTTCTGCTCAATGAATTTTCCACCATATTTTTCTTCCCCGGGTGGTAGTGTATCGTGCAATCATAGTCCTTGACTAGTTAAATCCATATACTTTGCCTCATATTGAGTTCTTTTTGTGAGAAAATATACTTCAAACTGTTGTGATCAGTATAAATCTATCATTTTCACCATAGAGGTAGTGCATCCATATCTTCAATTCAAATATCACAACTCCTAACTCGAGATCATGAGTAGGATAGTTTTGCTCATGAATTTTCAACAGTCGTGATGCATAGGAAATAACACTATAATTCTTCATAGGGACACAACCTAGTCCTTTCATCATTGCATCACTATAAATAATTAACCCATCATTCCCCGATAGTAGAGTAAATATAGGATTATTGAATCATCTTCTCTTCAGTTCTTAGAAACATTCTTCAAACTATTTTTTCCAAACAAATTTAACCCCATTACGTGTGAGATTTGTTAATGGGTTAGCCAATCGGGCAAAATTCTGGACGAAACGTCAATAATAACTTGTTAAACAAATAAAACTGCATACCTCAGTTATACATATAGGTGTTGTCCATTCATGGATTGCCTTGGTATTAGAAGGATCTAAAAAGATTCCATATTTAGAGACAATATGGCCATGAAAAGAAATCTCGGGAATCCAGAATTCACACTTGCTAATCTTCCCATATAATTCATTTCTTCTCAGCATCTTCTGGATAAGGCGCAAGTGATTTTCATGATCTTCGTATCTTTTGGTGTATACCAAGATATCATCAATAAATATCACCAAGATTCCATCGAGATATTCCTTGACTACTCTACTCATTAGATCCATGAATACATAGGGTGAATTATCAGCCCAAAATGCATTACCATAAACTCGTAATGACTATACTTTGTTCGAAATGATGCATTCGTAATGTCTTCCTTATTCACACACAACAGATGGTATCCAGATCAAAGGTCAATCTTTGAAATGTTTTGACCTCCATCCAGTTGTTCAAATAAATCATCAATGTGTGGTAGGGGATACTTTTTCTCTATTGTTATAGTATTGATCTCCCTATAGTTGATACATAAACTCATAGATCCATATTTCTATTTAACAAAAAGAACTGGGGCTCCCCATAGAGAAACACTAGGGTGAATAAATCCATTATTACTCAATTACTCTAGTTGTTTCTTTATTTCAAATAATTCTATAGTAGACATTTTATAAGGGGTCTTCGATATATGACATGATCAAGGAATTAAATCAATAGAAAACTCAACGTCATGTTCTAAAGGATGTCCAAGTAATTATTCCAAATACACATCTACATATTCATTCGCAATAGGTACATCCTCTATTTGAACATTAATTTCCTCACCCATAGTCATTTCTTTCTATTCCTCCCCAATAATTGAATTTAGTTGAGCTACTGGGGGTGGATCTAGATAAGAATTAGGTGGTGACGATTCTGCTCTAATGATAAGGTGTTCCTTATCATCATCATAAAAAATAGTAACCTCCTTCTTCTTACAATAAATCTTCACATCATGGTATAAAAGCCATTCCATACTGAGGATTATATCAAACTCAATTATAGGTAGGAAGATGAGATCAGCGGATAAAGAACATTTATGTGCTCTAATGGGGACTGATTCACAAAACGTTGTTACAAGGATACATCCCCTAAGAGTTTTAACAGACAACTCCCTTGTTAAATAAAATTGGAAATATCTAATTTTCATAGAAAACTGGGTATATATGAAACAATCAGATGATCTAGAATCAAATAATGCATTTACTAAACTTTAGGAAAACATTAAATTACCTTCCACCACGTCTTTCAGAGATTCTACATAAACAGTAGTGATAGCATATGCATGGCCATGATCCCTCTGCCTTTTCTGAGGTATGATCCCCTAACACTTAGGACATTCATTTTCATATGGTCCCACCCCCCTGCAATTGTAGAATTGGAAATCGGTAGCTTCCATCTTCCCCTTGAAATCACGAGCTTGGTGGCCTTTTTCACCACACTTGTAACAGACTGCCATTCTTTTTAAGCAAGTACGTGGGTGTTTCTTCCCACATTTACTGCAGGACGAAAATTCAACTTTTCCCTTCTTCCCCTTATTTCCATTCCCAAATTTATCAGCATAACTCTTCTTCCCTTTCTTTGATTTAAAGTCATAAGACTTCGATAATTCCTTTTCTATCTTGATAGCACATGAGACAATGTCTTCGTACGATGAGTAGGATTGTGAGACTATTGCTCGACAGAGAAATGGTTTTAACCCATAAAAGAAACGATCAATCTTACTTCTTGGGTTATGTATATAATCTCAATCATACCTTTCTAACATTGTAATGATAGCCTCATACATTGTGACATTATCATCCTCCTTTTGTCTCAGACTCAGAAATTGCCTTTCCATATCTGCTTGATGGTCACGAGGAAAGTATTTTTCTAAGAAAATTTCTTTTACCTCCCTCCATTCCATATTTGATACTTCATCATCTTCCTTCGTGTTTTGATTCAATGACCACCATTGATCATCATCTATAGTGAAGTGATAAACTACCATGACAACTTTTTCCCTTTCACTACTCCCCAAATCCTTAAATATTTTCCCTAGGGAACTTATCCATTGCACAGCTACTAATAAATTTTTACTCCCATTGAATATTAATGGTTCCTTCCTGATGATGACCCTAACATTTATCCTCCTTGATGTGGATCAGGGTGCTCTATACGCATATGGTTATTATTCATAACATAAGTCATTTTTCCCAATATGGTGATTAGTTGATCAGCACCAGTTGCATCACCAGCTCCACTATAAATATCTTATGCAAATGGGAAATCCCTACATGGAGTTTGTGCATTGATACAGTTTCCATTTCATCTACTAGGCTCCATTTCCTAACAATGCCATAAACATGATCAGTTTATGAATCAAAATACATAATTTCGTACATATAGTACTCTTAACATAAATTGAACTATTTAGGGATATAATCCATAATCATAAAAATGTTTTCTTTAAAGATGTATATACTCATAAACCCTTCATAATTATTTGTAAAGAAAATGTGATTTGTCCTAAGAATATCACTCGGGAGTCTCGTAAGCATAAGTGCAGCAAAGCCTGTTGTCGTTCACTAGTTCCTATTCTATTCTAGCTCAAAGCGGTGTTTTCGGGTTTTACCCCTAGGTACATTTGTGCCAGAGCCACCACTACCAGCTCATATCCAGACAGGGATGTACTGCTCGGAAAACTCACAAAATATCTATAATACCGAAATTCTAGGAATTTATTCTATACTAATCCTCAACGTCCATCTTAGGTCTATGTTCCCTAATCAGAGTATAACTAAATCTAGCTTCTAAGGTTTTTACTAAACTTCCTCTGATACCAACTGTAACGCCCCGAACCCAGTTTCCCAGAGTCGGTGCATTATTACATAACATTGGCATGATCATAAGAAAGATCATGTCTCGAAAGACCGATTGGTTTAGTATCCTTGGAATAACTAGATATATTCATAAAATTGACATTCGATCATAAAATGAAAACTAAACCAATATAATCTCTATATTCCAAAATATTATCCCCTCTTACTATCCCAGCGGGTCATTAATAAAATACTTCTTCACATCTTGGGGAAAATAAAAGAAATAAAGGGGTGATCTCAAATTCTCAGTAAGGATAACAGTATAACGAAAACTTTAATAAATAAGAATAAACATTTAAGGCACTGTATAACTAAAACAAAAGCATTTTAAACTTGAACATCAGAATAATATGGAAAAAAATTAAATAATTACATTTACTTGTTCACCTGGATATTCAACTAGAGGAATAATCACATGAAATATCAATAACCACTTTTATAATGATGGAATGCATAATGCCAGAATATCATAACCACATAGCCAAGGCCTCGTGCCCAGTCTAAAAATAATATTTTTGCAAGGCCTTATGCCAAGACACTAGTTTTTCATGTGATACCTACCAATGCATCGAGGAGCTATAGAAGGCTCCACCCGTCACTTATTAATTCCAATGCATTCCTCATATAAACCGGTTTAAACATAACATAAACATTCGTATTAAAACTATCATACGAAATGTCAATACTTTCTCCATAAACCATGAATGGTATAAAAATAACACATCCATAGTGAAACATATCACAAAACATTAAATACAATATGGAAGATTTGTATCATAATAAATACACTTCAAATACGCTTAAAATACATCAAAGGATGTTGACATAGATGAAATCAAAACTATTTGAGAGAAATATATCATTTTTTTAAATCATTTAAAAGTCACATAATTATAAAATAAAACTTTTACATAGAAAATATTCATAGAATATTTTATGGTAATCTTTAAAGATTTTATAATGGCAGAAAATAGTCGCACCCATCGTATAAGTTAAAAAAATACATTCTTACCGTAATTCTATCGAAAAGGTTAAAAAGGACCCTGTTTAGAAAACGACGGAAATATTCCTTTATAAACATCTTATAAAAAGTCATAAAAGGGTATAAATGACTTTATCCCATATTCTGTACAATTGTACGAATGTTTTGAAACACATTTTTATGAAACATGGATGTGGATGATAAAGAGGTCCTAGTAGATAATTACATATAAACAACCTCGGATAATGAAGAGATTGTGAAATAAAGCCTTACGTTGTAGTTTTACTTGGTTGAGGGTAGGTTAAACTCCTGTATAATGGTGAAATAATTGTTATTAAATTATACAAGAATCATATAACTTAATATGATATCATATATGATATTTTAACATTGATTTGTTAATAATATCTTAGTATTATCGTTGTTTCTGGTGTTAACTTACTCTTTTTCATTTATATGTTTTGTTATGTAATGCGTGATTGTTATGGATATGTTGTATCATATCCATATACAGAATGATATCATGTACTTAAACATTATTTTTAATCATTAAATGAGAATCAGTCTTGAATGGATATGATGGGGAATGAATCTCATCGCGTTCGTGGAGAGGGTAGTCCGTACGTACGCACGAGCGACAATATAATTCTATTGATATTAAAATAATATATAATTGGATGGTATATCATATATAAAGAATAATTATCATGTTATATTTATTATTTACTTTAATTACACATCATTATTATACCCATCCAAATAATAATTTATTGAATAACAATTACACCACGACGTTGAGATAGTAATCTGTACGTATGCACGTATGGTGACATGTCATTCAAAGGATGGATATAATACTGAATATGGTAGTAAAATATTAATAATAACATCATAGTATATATATGATATGGGATTTATTATATTATAATGGTACAAACAATTAAAGAAGATGTTGAAGAAGAAAGGAACTTGAAAGAGGGTGGTGAAAACATTACCTCTTCTTCGGGTTCTTCCTCCTGATTTGATCAAAATGGCTCCATTGGTTGACATTATTATCAAAATAAAGCCTCTAGGTTGTATTGAGAGAAGTTTATAGTGTATTTTGGCAGGTGTTGGCCGATCCAAAAGGCTTTGAATATGTGAATTAGTGAGAAGGGGGAGTTCCCTTTTATAAGAGGCGTGAGGAGAACCTTTGGAAAAGCTAGAAATATTATTTTATAATAAATTCGTATTCGGTTTCCAATGGATCAAAAGAGTATTATCTAAAGGTTAATGTGGGGATGGGTAGAAAATCACTCAACCAGTATAATTTAGACAGGTTTGGGTCATTAAATTAACCTTATCATTAAGTTTTAACTCTTAGTTAATTAGTTTGACACTTACCATGTCAATTTGTATTTTTCTATTATATACTTAATTAACATACTATATACCTCCATAAGACCCCAAATTGGTCCATTAATGATACACCTATAATGATATAAGTATCTTGGCCGAACCATAGATTTTTATGAATTGAATATAAATTAATAATATAATATCTGTTTTAAGAAATCTTTTATGTCAATTTTGACACTATTTGTTATTTTGTTTTTTATAATTTCATAACAACATTATTACATTGAAACAAAATTATATAACCAATAATAATATTTCATATTAGCCTATAAAAATATTATAATTCATAAAAAGTCTCAAATTGCATTTATTTTGAGATTTATAATATCAATTATATTAATATTTCATTAATTAGGTAATTACTGCATCACCATTTTGTCATAAATAAATTAAATTATTTAATGTCTAAAAATTATAAATAAAATATCATTTTGTACAAAATCATTTTATATTTCTAATTAATATTTACAATCGAATTTATCTTATGTATAATGCGATATAAAAAATGTTTTTGTAAATAAACATTGATTTTAACTCTTTTAACACTTCTTTGAATTAAATAATATTAAATGTCCTAATCTAATCCAAGTGGACCTAAATGATATTTTTTTATTCCAAAGGTTTCTTTTAGTCGAGATATACTTGTCCAATAGAATTAGGACATGTGTTAGGGTAATATTAATATCATTTTTACACTTAATTACCCTATTTATTTTTAACCTTGGTAAATAAAAGTAAAAAGTTCCTATTCACCAAAAATTATTTTCATCTCATTGAACCACATTTTACTCCATGACATTAACCGTTTCTCTCGGATTTTCAAAATTCCACTCATAGAAGCGGTAAAATTGCATTTTATGTGAATTTCAATATTTTCTTAGGAGGTGGGCATAAGACAATAAAAAGTTCAATAAAATTTTTATATATATAAAATTAATCTAAACTAAATCCAATGAATTAAATTGAACTTATATAGGTATTATGTATCTATTTCGACCTTAATTAAATTTAAATAAAATAAATAATTATTTAAATAAAAATTCGGTTTTAAACTATAACTCAGTGTTTTTTCACTATTCACCAAAAATTGAATGTTTTTAGAAAAATACCAAAATTTCAGCCTAGGATAATTTTGATATTCCGAATCTCAAAATGAAGTACATTTTGAATGATAAAATTTATAAAATTTAAAAAAGTGGGTATTACTACTTATAACGGATAGTTTGATTGGTTGTGGTGTGTGTGTTAGAACTCGAAGTTGCGTACAACACACTCTACAATATTATTCAAAGGGAAGAATACCGTGGAAGCTTAGGGTGTTACATAATTTTTTTTAATTTCATCAGTTCTAATGTTGGTTAGAAAATGAACATATTAAAAATATAAATTATTATTAAAAAATATTTAATAAATTTAATGATATTAATTTCATAGAATTTCAATAAATAAATTTAATAAAACCATAGTTGTGATGAAAAAAAATTAGAAAAAATTATTTTTTTAGAAAATGATTATAGTATTTTAGCTCAATGAATAATTATCATTATAATAATCATATGAAAATTTCGTGAATATTTATTTATATTTAATATAACCATTAAATCAAATACTTTATACATTTGGGATTAGTTTTCTTAAATAAATTGTTTATTTTTTATTAATTTTCAATTATTTTGTAGAGAAACGTGTTTAATCCCAAATCAAAATTATACCTAAAAAATTATATTTTCCATGGAAAGGTAATTAATTTTATTAAATATAAGAAAATATTAATGTAATTTGTAATAATATTACAATCACAATGAAAATTTTTAATTAAATAATTTATTAAAAAGTAAATAATTTTTAAAAAGATAATAGTTTTCAATATTCATAAAAAATAAGATATTTTCAAAAAATAAAAAATATTTCAATTTATGTATATCTATATATACTAGTTTTGAACTTTTTTTTATTAAAATATTTAAATCATAAATTCTATGTATTAGTAGTTTTAATAAAACTGTATATAATTAAAATTGTAATTAAAACTATTTCTTATTTGATATAAAATCTACATAATAATTTTTAACAAATATATGAAGCTAATAAGTATTAAATATAAAAATGAAATTTTTATTATTATATATTTTTTTCATTATTTTATATTTTTTAAAATTTCAATTAAGTAATTTTAGTCACTTATTAAACATGTAGTCAAACCATTACAATACAGAATATTTTGAATCCCATTCATCCACTTAAACAATATGGGTTTTAGTTAAATCCATAACATTGTTCTTCACTTTATTCTACATCACATGCTCTCTTTTTGTATAATCTAATCTGGAATTTACATAATTGATATATTTTATTAAATATTATGTTTTTTCTATCTCAATGCATTAGACCAATAAAACAAATATTTCATTATCATGGTGGTGTGAAATAAATTATTCACATGAGATAAAGAAGAAGATATATTGACTATTATTGAATGTAATCCAACATTCTTCGAGATGTCATATTGTCCAAATAATAATTTATATAACATCCCATTTTAATCAAAACACATAACGCTAATACATGGAGAATATTTATGAAGTACATGATCAAATACCATGAAATATATATCTTTTGAAAGTTTATTTACATACTTAACATCCTTTAATATGATGTCCTCATATTTTTATGAATTAATTAAACCATATATTCCAATACATCTAAAAATGATGTTCTGATTATGTTCTTTTACCCTTTATCAGCTAAAAAAATTTAGTTTCAATGACCACATACTAATAATGCATCCTATCTATCCATCTATATATAAGAATTAAAACTGTTATTATAATAAAAATAATCCAAATAATGATGCAGATATTAAATTACCTATAAATCTAATGAACCATGAATGAATTATATCTTGATGATCTAAATTGTTCACTCATACATTCCACTAGATTGAGGATCAAAATATGATCGATCACATAACTTTTTAACCAATGACTTTTTTTTTCTTTTGGATAAATTATTCAAAAACCTATAATCATTGTATGATACAATGAATACATTCACTACAAATAAATGTAAAATAATTTTTTTAAAATTTTAAAAATATGATCAACTGAAATTTTATATCAATTGCTAAGGAACTCTATCAGCTTTCTTATTATATCTAATTAAACAATTATTTTAATATTAGACAGAGATTCAATTGGAAATATTATCATGAAATGAATTGATATATTTTCACATTTCATTAATATCACTACAATATTATGAAGAATTGAATTTGGAAACTATCATTCCACATTATCATGATATAATTTCAAACACATCATAGTTATGTCATTAATTTATTTTTTTATTCCACTCTAATAATAATAATAATTGTATCAGTATATCTTAGTTATTACTATATTATCAGAAAACTGTAAATAGTATGTTTCTCTATAAATCTATTTCTTAAACATGGAATCAAAAGGAAACATAATAACATTTAAAATTATAAAATTAATTACTATTCAGTATTAATATATTTAATATAATTTTTGGATATTAATTTAGTCTTTCCCCACAATGTTCGATCATAGTATTAATATTGGATAATTATTTTTTATAAATCCTTATTTACTAAAACTGGAATCAAAATAGATGTTCCCCCTAACTATAAAATGACTGGGAAAAAATTATAAATTAATATACCAGATGGCCAAGTTCCATATAAAATGTGGTTAACATAGAATTATTTTCTCAACTCAAAGCCTCAACTATTTTTTTACTATTATAAGATATAAATTAATCATGAAATAATAATCCTTTATCAGTTCCAACTCTCTCCATTGTATCATGGTTAATTTATTCATGTTAATATATACATCAAACAAGTGTGGTATGTTCATATATAAAAAATTAATTCATATATATGAGTCTTCAAATTTTAAAACAAAAACCATATTAGATAAGTCCATATCAAGTATAGGGTGATTTAACTGATTAGGATTAGACAATACGTAGTGAATGGAAATACTATATCATTATATAGTATAAAAAACAATATCAAATCATCTATGTAGCCCTTTAAATGAAAAATTAAACATTTATAGAAGCAACATACAAAAAAACAGTGTTCTATAATGTTAATGTCATCACATGAAAATATTCTTCGTATCCTTTTATCTAGATAAATTTATATTATGAATTTGTCAACATAGTTAGATGGTAGATAAAATATAAACATTTTTAGTAGACAATCAGTTTTAAACAGAAGATCCAAGAAAACTATTAATATCAAATATATTTGGGGGGCCATTGCCTTTATTCAATGATTTTTTTAAAGATGTTCAATATTTTATCTGTATATGAAGAATTTGGTTCCAAATATATGAAAATAGAACAAATAAATTTTCACATTTTCTAAATTTACTATAATATTTTATTTATTTTCATAATTTACTATAATATTTGTTTTGTTTGGAAAAAATCATTAGCTATCATTAATGATCCATAAATATTTTAAATAATAAACAAATAATGAAAACAAAAACCGACGAAATGTTTAATAACTCAATAAAATAAATATTAATTAGGTCAAATAATTTATATCATGAATTAGAAAAAAAATAGATTTAACACAAACCAATTCAACCCATATATATTATTTAATTAATACCTTGGAATGTATGATTCCATCCAAATAAAATTAAGTTACCCCAACATCTAGTATCCCTTAAAAATAATGTTCTCCCAATAAAATTAATCAATTAATTTGATTTCACAAAATAAAATACAGATATAGATAATGATATTTCCACATCCATCCAATTATGATAATGATGATGACCATCCAATCATCCAAAATTAATGAAAACATTATCTCATATGACCCAATTAATTGATACTAAAAACCGAAATGATTAAATTTATAATATATAACCCAATATTAAATTTTTCAAGATACATTTTCTTGAATTTAATGTCTATATGGACAACCGTTCGATAATGATAACTACAATATGATTCCATAAGAAATTCATAATATTTAATTTTATAACACTTATCAGAATATGGGCACATCTTTTTCAGCCACTATATTTTTTAATGTATTCTTCCACATCTCCATTCATCCTGAAATATTCTGAATTATATCATCATATGTCAAATAAGTTATTGAAAACTCTTTTTAATAATTTTTTACACAATAAAAAAATTTCGTATATATTATAGATTTTAATATGGATAATGATCATAGAAAACACAGATTACATTTTCAGTAATATACATTAATATTTCTCTGAATGAACCAAAAAAATTATATATTTCTTTATATTAATGAAAAAGTTACTTCATTCCATTCCACATATTTTAATTTTTTTTACCAATTCACAAAAAAATACCTATATAGTGTAAAATATCCTTGGATATATATTTCTTATGAAAAACACCATTAAATGTTATCCATTCAAAGTAAAAATTATCCTCTCTATCTTCATGTAGTTTTTATCCCAATTCCACTCTAGATCAACATTATCTTCAATGGAAAATAATAAAATCGTTATCATTTGACATTTTGATCATCACATGACATCAATAAATTATTTGGATCATTGAGTTATCCTTCATCAACATCTAGCACTGATGATCCATTTAATGATTTCGGGTGATTCCACATGAAATGTTCATTAAAAAATATG
The DNA here is from genome assembly GCA_963277665.1 of Viscum album. Classification (NCBI taxonomy): domain Eukaryota; kingdom Viridiplantae; phylum Streptophyta; class Magnoliopsida; order Santalales; family Viscaceae; genus Viscum; species Viscum album. The sequence goes on along the minus strand of OY728152.1, from coordinate 1,316,033,981 downwards.
TTCCCTTATAGATCATAAATTTACCCTATATCTTGGATGAAACCACCATTTAAACATTATGTTAACTGATCCATCCTTTCAACTAACTATCGAGATCCATTTCCAACAATAATATGACACTAATCTTGAAGTATAGTTTTATCTCATTTGCCACGACCCATCCTTGGGGCCTGTGTCGTGACTACCCCAAGACCGCCATCTATATACCAGTGGCTGGTGACTAGCACCGAAGGCATAAATCTCAGTAAAAAGGGAAGGCATTTACTTTATAAAAGTTAACTATCACAACATAGTACTCAAGTGAATTAAGAACCAAGTAAAACTATGTAGAAAAGTAAGTTTTGGAAAATAATTGGGCCAGTATACAAACCCAACTGAATGTACAATTCAAATAAGAAAGAAAGTACAACAACTGTATAGTAATGCAACAAATACTGAGTCATCCTCAGGGAATCACACATGAAGGTTGGGTACATATAGTATCATTGGTACCTCAGATTCATCTATCCGCTCTGTGTACGTCCCGCCAGGTGGTCCACCTCCAGATACCATCTAGCTCCACAAGCCTGAACCACGATTAGTATTTTCTATTGTCTGTAACCAACACAACGTAGTGCGGGCATTGATCATGCAAGGGTGAGGATAACGATACCCATTAGGGACCCCTAGACCCTTTAAATGTCTCCCAAAATCCACGAAAGATAATCCAAAATGTAAATATACAAACACGAGTATCTACTAATCTTACATAGGTATATGCCCATACATATACCAAAGTCATCAATCTCAATTCGGATCCAACATCCGTGCCCAAGCACAATCCGGTCTACGCAGGAAAGAATTTAATCACATCAATGGAAATGATTCATGAGACAAGACTCAGCTTACATAGGTATACTACTCACAAAGTGAGGTGGATATTATTAGATGTAGCCTCTGAATCTTCTCCTCTACCGAACCCACGTATGATCCAAGTATATAAGTCGTCACTGCCAAACCCATGTAGGATTCAAGTACAGTAACTATCACTGTTGAACCCATGTAGGATCCAAGTATAGTCCTCATCTCTGCTGAATCCATGGAGGATCCAAGTATAGTATTCCTCACTGCTGAACCCATGTAGGATCCATGTAAAATCGCCAACGTTGTGGAACCCACTGAGGATCCCAGAACAGTATTCGTCGCAGTCGCAACCAGCTGTAGGGTCCCCTCACATAGTGTACTCGATTTCGAGAGGGTCCTCTCCTCGAGTAAAGGGGGTAGATACATCAACTATCACGATGTCCATATTTGATGTATCCCGAAGTTCCGTCTCATCAAAAGGAACTCAACGCGATAGAAGTCTCTTCAATCAGAGGGTCGGTCTGAGAGATATTAGATTTTCCTTTCTAGGGGCCTAGTTTGAAATATGCTCATTCCAAACCCAACCGTTTATCTACGTTATCCAAAACTCACTTACAGTATTGCAAAATGACCACCTCGTCTAAATGATCCTAGTTTCACAGACGGTGCATCGATCAGACACAGGGTATTTAAGTTATTCACATTTATGTGAATAACGTTCCTGACCAGTTCTGCCTAGTTGTCTAGCGGGTCAGGTCACCCAGTTTTGGTGAGTCCGACACGGCAGGGGTGTCGGACCAGCCCGACGATTCGCGCGTCCCTGCATAAGGGGCGCTGCCCAGCCCGAAGTGGGTGCGACGCGACCCGAAGCGGTGTGACCCGAAGGCCGAGCGGTCTGATGGGGGGGGGATGTCTGAACTAGTGGCGCCAAGCAGCGCTGCCCTCCCTAACCAGCTGACTAGGCCTGATGGCCATCCGGTGCAAGCGTCCTGCTCGAGCGGGCCATGGGTTCTCCAGCGCCGCACATCTTTGTTCCACCCGGCCGGCCGAGGGGCCGACCGGTTCTCCTCCGTGGCGCCCTCCTAGCATCGCGACTCCCCTTCGTCCGGCCACCTGACAGGCCGACTGGTTCATCCACCGATGTGTCCCACCCTTATACGGACCACAGTTCTCGTAGCGCGACGCCATTGGGCACTGTGGTTCCTTCCCTTGGCCCGGTCTTCTACTTCGGTCGACCGGCCCGTGATTGCGGGCCACAGTTCCTCCACATGCGGTCGGCACGCGGCCGCCGCCTTCGATCGTCGCTGCTTCCGGATTCCAAACAGACAAAGAACGATGAAGAGTTTTTGGGCCATGTTTGTTTGCCTCGCGCCCTCTGCATTAGATGGTAACAATCATCCAATGATGGTCACCTGAATAACACAATAACAGAGGAGTAATTTATTTAAAATAAATTAAACAAACCCTCTACCCCGTATAAGGTTCCCGGTTTGACAAGCATCGTGGATGACTATGTTATTTCCGTTGTCATTGGAGTGCACCCAAAGAAGAATTGGTGTCTCCACTATTTTCTTAGAGAAGAGAAAAGATGGTGTGTCATTCATCGTCAGAGGATTAGTGTTCTTCAAAAAAGGAGATACTCTCCTCTTCTTTCACAAGAGATCTCTCACAAATATTTTCCCCAACAAAACTACTACCAACCAAATTAAAATAAATCATCCCCTTATTTAAATTAAACTTTTTAATCATTAAAAAATCAAAATTCAATACACTTAATTAATGGAGAGGGGAAGGTGAGAGTTTTCATTAATAATGAGGTTTTTCATTAATTAAACATGGAGGTTTCCAAATTAATGATGGGGAGTTTAAGGGGTTTATGGGAGATAAATGGTTGGGGATCCTATAGGCCCCACCTCTCAAATATTCACAAATGTGATGTTGGGTGGGTGTGAGCCCCACCGATAACTTCCCAAGGGAATAATTAACTTCTAATGATATTTACAAAATTGTTCCAACAATTTTATTTAACTTAATAATTAAACCAAAAATTTCAAAGTTCAAACTCACATAAAACACAATAGTGGTAATGGTCCCCTTATGCAATTACTGGCACTGCGAGTTCATCAGTACCCTCCAATTTTAATTCTGAGCACCGATTCAAAAGATATAAAAATAATCTTGTTCGTTTACTGAACGTACCGAAGCTAATCTTCAGAATTTGATTCTGGGAACAACGTGCCTCAGATTCATGTTTCATTAGAAGCCACATACTCGTAAAATTCCAAATTATTTATGAAAAAGATTTCTTGAAATTTATGGGTCAATAAATTACTCCCACCTTAGGGATTTAAGTCCTCATAAAGCTACAATATAAAATAGGGAAGCAAATGAGGGTACTGAGCATGTATCTGAGCCTCCCACTCTAATGTGATCGTTTGGAGGTTCTCGTGCTGCAACTGAATGCGCACCCAAGGAATCTATCATCCATGTAGGTCCCATTACTGTTGATCCTCATTATCCAATGGGACCTCTGTGAATGGATCCCCTTCATCGATGTCCATATCCCCATGATCAATTATGTGCATCGAGTCATGAACATATCTCCTCGGCTGAGATACATGGAAGACGGCATGCACCCGGTGCAACTGTGGTTGAAGGTCCAGGTGGTAAGCCAAATCACATACTCTGTTGAGGCCCTAGAGGGGCCCGATGACGCGTAGAGATTAATTTCCTCCTTGACCAAATCTCCATAATCCATGTCGAGTTTATACCCTTATGAAAACATGGTCACCATCCTCGAACTATAGGGGTCGCCGTCTCCTATCAGCATATGACTTCTGTCTGCTCAGTGCAGTCCTCATCTGCTCCTGTATGATCTAAACCTTCTCTGTCATAGCCTGATCAATGTCTGGTAATACATGTGCTGACTCCCCAGGGTTAGTCCAACACAGAGATGATCTGCAAGGTTGTTCGTACAGTGCCTCGTATGGTGTCATCCCGATGGTGGAGTGGTAGATGTTGTTGTACGCAAACTACAAAAAGGGTAGGTGATCCTCTCAATTGTGACCAATGTTAAGGTCATAAGCACAACGAATTTCCTAGAGAGCTTGAATGGTCTTTTTCATCTGGCCATCCGTCTGAGGATGAAATGTGGTGCTCAGGCATAGCTGCATCCCAAATGCCACCTACAACCCATTCCAATGTCGGGAAGTAGAGCGAGCATCTCGATTAGAGTAGATAGATGGTGGAACACTATGAAGTCATACGATCTCATGGACATAGAAGCTTCCAATTCTCTCTACTGAGCCCTTCTATCTGATCAGAAGACAGTGGCCCGACATGGTGAGTCAGTTTATGATCACCCAGATGGAGTCATGTCCTCTGGAAGTACATGGAAGCCACGTCAGGAAATACATGGATATCCAATCCCACTTCAACTTCGGAAGCTCTAAGGGTTGTACCAAGTCTACTGGTACTTGGTGCTCTGCCTTCACTTGCTGGAAAGTGAGGCATCATCTAACAAACTCTACTATGACCTTCTTCATACCCGGCCACCAGTGTTGTCGTCCATGGTCTTGGTACACCTTCTCCACTCCAGGATGTACCACTAAAGGGGATGTGTTAAACACCCTATGAAATTCCTCCTTTAGTGAAACTGGTACCATGGTACGTCCCCTGAAGAGGATGATGTGTTCTCCTCCTTCAAGAAATCTCTCAGGAGCCTTCCATATAGAAATCTGAGCACATTGCATCTCACAGTCAACGTCCCCATGTTGTGCCTCTCAGACCTGATGAAGTAGTGGAGGAGTAACTATGAGGGACTGTAGAAAAGTTGTCCCATATATATCCACGAGGGATATCTAGATAACGGGTAACTGCTCTGTCGCTTCTCCAATTAGTATAATGCCCAAATACCTGCTAAGAGCATCAGCTACTACGTTCCCCTTCCCAGGAGTATATACAATATCAAAGTCATACTCCTAGAGAAAATTGATCCATCGCCAAGGTCACAGGTTCAGGTCCTTCGGCGAGAATATGTACCTAAGACTCAGGTGGTCATAATAGACTATAAGTCCCTCGCCCAATAGATAGTGCCTCCACATCAACAAGGAGAAGAACCCTAATTTTAACTCTAGTTCATTGGTAGCGTAGTTCTGCTCGTGTTTCCTCAAAAACCATGAAACATAGTCTATCACTACCTGCTCCTGCATCAGGACACACCCTAGTCTGGTCCCTAATGCGTCTCAGCAAACCACGTACCTGACACCCTCCTCTGGCAGCCCCAAGATCGGTGCACTGGTCGTTCCTTGTCTCAGCTCCGACAAGCTCTACTGGCATCTATATAACCACACGAAGGGTTTCCACTTCTTCGTCAAAGTTGAAAGTGGTGCTTCCACTCTGGAGAAGTCTGGAACAAATCTCCGATAGTACCCAGCCAGAACTAGGAAAATCTGCACCTCTGTCACGCTCCAAGGTGTCTCCCAAGCATGTACCTTCTTGATTTTCATAGGATCCACCACAACTCTCACATCTGAGATGATGTGCCCCATGAAGTGAACCTCATGAATCCAGAACCGGCACTTCGAGATCTATCCGTAATGATGGTGCTCTCGGAGTGTGTCCAGTACAACCGGCAAGTGGTATGTGTGCTCCTCCTCAGCAGTCGAGTAAATCAGTATGTCATCGATGAAGACTGAGAAAAAATGATCGAGGTAAGTCTGGATGATCCTGTTCCTAAGACTGATAAACATTGCTGGTTCATTGGTTACACTGAAAGGAATAACCAAGAACTTGTAGTGGCCATACTGACACCTGAAAGTCGTCTTCTGAATATCCTCGTCTCGAACTCTGAGCTAATGATAGCCTGACCTGAGTTCTATCTTCGAGAACCATGGTTCTCCCTTTAGATGATCAAAGTGGTCGTCAATCCTCGGGAGTGGTTACTTATTCTTCACGTTCACCTGATTTAGGAGACGGTAGTTAACAGATAGTCGTAAGCTCCCATCCTCTTTCTTGGTGAATAAAATCGGAGAAGCCTAGGGTGAAACACTGGGTCAGATGAATCACATTCCCGCCAATCCCTCCAGCTGTACCAACAACTCACAATGCTCGGTGGGTGCCATCCGATATGCTGGAGTAGATATTAGTGATGTCCCGAGGTACAGGTCAATATTGAAATCTACCTATATGTGAAGAGGTAGTCCTGGAACGTCGTCAGGAAAAACGTACGCATACTGATCCACCACAAAAGGAAAACTCGGAATCCACACATCAACCACTCTTAGGATATGAATAGACAACTGATGTGTGATCGGGTGCCCTCCCCTCTGCGTAAGTCCACCCTATGCTGCAAAGGCTCCCTTCTCAGTGGTGAAGGTTAACCTACTCCCATATGTGTGGACACACAGCACTTTTCAACTAATGCAGTCAATCTGGGCATCGACTATAGACAACCAGTCCATACCCAAGATGATATTGTATGGCCATGACACTGCTACAAGAAGATATCAACTGAAGCTCTCACCACCTAGAGTAATCTCACACTACTCACACTAGTGTGTAATCGTCGAGTCTACTCCCGTAAGAGTCGGTATCCATAAGGATCGAGCCAACAGCTCTGTCGGAATCTTCGAGCTCCGAACAAGGGCAACAACAATAAAATAATGACTCACTCTTGTGTCTATAAGAACTATAGAAAGGGTGTATTAGACACATATGGTACCTTGAATCATATCAGGTGTGCCCTGGTCGTAGGCCTGGACCTCTTGGAGCTGAGCATGCCCCTGTCTGCTAGCTCCCTGTGGTCAGGGTGGTCCTCCTCGTGGTGGTGGTTGTAGAGCCTTGAAGCATCGTCCACCAACCGCTGCTCGACCAGCTCCTTTGCCACGTCAGCTTGCTCCCTCCGTACCACCATGGTCGAACCTCGGCCTCTTCCTATGAGTTCCATCCATCGTCTTCTGATCATATTCATGGTGGTTCAGGTAGTCATGAGCCATGTGGCCCGGCCTTCCATAAGCATAGCACTACTTTCCCCTCGTATGGCTGGCTTTGCTTCATGTGGCCCGCACATCCGATCCAATATCCTGAGGTTTCCCACCTGGTGGCCTAGTCTGCTTGGACCTCTATGAAATCTTTCTACTGATGTCTACATTAGACTCCGCTACGTGTCACCTTGTGGTGGGTCTCATTGTTGGCGCCGACTCATCACGAAAGATCTCCAAAAGAAGGGCTCGCTCCAGTACTACATCCTGCGTCCTAATTCTGAGGGAGATCATTGAAATACGGATCCCATGCCTCAGTCCCTACTAAAATGACCGGGCCCGGAAGAATGGGTCCCATAACATGTCTGTGGAGTAGTGCCAGAGGTCGGTAAATCTTACAGTGTACTGGGCTACTGTCATGTTGCCCTACCGTAGATGTAGTAACTCCTGGATGCACACTACATAGAGGGTGGCTGGAACAAACTCTGAGCGGAAGAGGCTCTCGAAGTCCGTCCAAAGTAGTGATGACTAGTCGTTCACCTGGAGCATCAGAATCCACCATCTTCATGTTGCTATGTACATGAGACTCATGGAATGGATCACCATAAGGTCTGCTGGTGTCCCTACCAATCTGAAGACTCTGACGATAACCTCCAGCCAATCCTCGACTTCCTGAGGGTCCGTCTCACCACGGAACCTAGGCGGCCTCTATCATTGAAACTTGATCAATGCAATTAGGAAGAATGTACTCTATGTTCTTGGGGCTGGTGGCATCGGTGGCTCAGTGGGTAGTTGTGCTGCTGGAGCCTCCGCTGTAATGGGGACCTGCACCGAGGCCTCATCTCTCGGTGTACTGCCATTTCGCACGTAGTTCAGAACCCTAGCTGGCTGCCTTCATGGGGATATCCTGATAATAAAAAGATGTGCAACGGTCAAATAGTATACCTAGTGAGCTGACATAAAGTAATAATAAAGAAAAATTTTGAAACACACAAACAATCAGGGTTTTCGAGCACTAAGTCGGAAATCAGAAGTCATGGTGCTGGTGTATGGACACGCCAGCCGCCGCACCAATAATGGACTCCCTGTAATGAAAACCACAGTCAATACTCATAACACTATTTCTTCATAGAGAATAAATTATCAGAGTCCTGAGTTCTGCGGTAGAACCGACTGCTCTGATACCAATTTTTCACGACCCGTCCTCAGTGCCCATGTCGTGACAACCCCAAGCCCGCCTTCCATAGGCCAGGGGCTGGAGACTAGTACCAAAGGCATAAATCCTAGTAAAAAGGAAGGAATTTCCTTTATAAAAGTAAACAAACACAACAGAGTACACATGTAAAGTAAGCACTAAATAAAACTATGTACAAAAGTATGTGCTTGAATGTAAATGGGCCAGTATAAAAACCCAACTGAATGTACAATACAACTGAGAATGAATGTACAACAACTATAAAGTAAGGAAGCAATCACTGAGTCTTCCTCCAAGAATCCCACATGAAGGATGGGAACAAATAGTCTCATCTGTACATTAGGTATGTTCGTCTTCTCCGTGTACATCCCATCAGGTTGTCCACCTGTAAATACCATCCAGCTCCACAATCCTCAACCACGATCAGTGTTGTCCATCATCTGCAACCAACAAACCATATTGCGGGCATTGACCGTGTGGGGATAAGTATAACGTTTCTTAGTTAGGACCTTGAGACCCCCTGATGGTCTCCCAGAATCCACGAATGATAAAACACAAAGAAAATATACAATAATTGTATCAACCAACTCTACATATGTGTATTCCAATACATATACCTAATTAATAATTCTAAATTCAGCTCCAACTTTCGAGCCCAAGAACAATCCAGTCCACACAGGAAAGAATTCAATCACATCAATGATAATGATTTGAGAGAAAAGGCTCAACTCACACGGTTATAATACTCACGAATTGGGGTGGTGATGATTAGATGTAGCCTCTATATCATCTCCTCTGTCGAACCCATGTATGATCCAAATACAGAAGTCGTTGTTGCCAAACCCACATTGGATCCAAGTATAGTAACCATCACTGCTGAACCCACATAGTATCCAAGTAGAGTCATCATTGCTGCCGAACCCCTGAAGAATCCAGGTACAGTCGTCCTCGCTGTCAAACCCACGTAGGATCCATGTACAGTCGTCATCGTTGTCGAACCCATGGAGTATCCCAGCGCAGTAGTCCTCACAGTCGCAGCCAGCTCTAGGGTTCCTGCACACAGTGTACTCGATTCTGGGAGGGTCTGCTCTTCATGTAAAGGGGTTCAATATATCAAATTTCACAAAGTCCAATGTTGATGTATCCTGATGTTCCATCTTGTCAAAAGGAACTCAACACGATAGATGGCGCGTCAATCGGACACCCGGTCTGAGAGATATTGGATTTTTTCGTTCGAGGGGCCCAGTTCAAAATATGCTCCTTCCAAACACAGATGTTTACCAATGTCGTAAAAAACACACTTAGAGTATCTCAAAAGTACCGCCTTGGTGAAAGGATCCTTGTGCCGTAGATGGGGCGTTGATCGAACGCGCGTTCTTTTTGTTATTCACGATTAACTGAATAATGGGCCCGGCCCATTTAGCCCAGTCGGTTGGAGGGTTGGGTCACCCAGTTTTGGTGTGTTCGACCCGATGGCCCGGCTCAAAGAGGGCGCGACCTGATGTGAAGTGGCACGGCCCGGCTGGCTCGACCAGTTGACAGAGTGGTCCAGGGGGGCGGCCCCTGAGCTTCCCAAACCAGAAGTTCCAAGCGGGACCGCCCTCCCTAACCGGACGGCTAGGCCGGCTGGCCTTCTGGTGCAAGCGGCCCGCTCGGGCAGGCAGCAGGTTCTCTAGTGCAGTGTCCTCCTGGTGTCGCGGCTTTGCTCCACCCGCCCGACAGACGGCCCAGCTGGTTCTTCTGCCGAAGCCACCCACACTATGCAGGCCGAGGTTCCCATAGTGCAGTGCCGTGGGGCGCCACAGTTCCTTCCCTTGGCCCGGTCTTCTTCAACGGTCGATCCGCCCATGGTTGCGGGTCGTTTTTCCTCCACATGCAGCTGGCATGCAACCGCCACTCCCTAATTCCAAACAAGACAAGGAACAATGGAGGGTTGTCAGGACATGTTTTTTCTGCTCACTCCCTCTGCGTTAGGCAGTAAAAATCGGCTAAAGATATTAACTTGAATAAAACAATAACAGAGGAGTAATTTCTTTAAAATAAATTAAGCAAACCCCATACCTCTAATAAGGTTCACTGTTTGACAAGCTTCATGGATGATGGTGTCATTTCTATCATCGTTGGAGTGGACTCGAAGAAGAATTGGTGTCCCCACTCTTGTCATGGAGAAGAGAAAATAAGGACTGTCATTCTTCGTCGGAGTATTGGTGTTCTTCAACAAAGGAGAAACTCCCCTATTGTTTCACAATAGCTCTCTCAAAAATATTTTCCCCCACACAAAAAGATCAAACCAAATTAAAATAAGGATTGCCCATATTTTAAATAAACATTACAAATATTCAAAAGTCAAAATTCCAAACACTTAATTGATGGAGAGGGGATGGAGAGATATTTTAATAATAAGGAGGGTAGTCATGAATTAAACAAGGAGGTTTAAAAATTAATTAAGGGGTGTTTAAAGGGGGTTATGGGAGAGGAATGGTTGGGGCATATGTGGGCCCCACCTCTCAAATATTCACACATGGGATGTTGGGTGGGTGTGCGCCCCACAAATAACTTCCCATGGGAGGAATTAACTTCTACAGATATAAATAAAATTGATCCAACAATTTTATTTATCTTCTTAATTAATCCACAAATTTAAAACTTCAAACCTGCATAAAACGCAACTGCGATAAAGGTCCCTATAGAGACCCGAAGCTTATCGTAAATGGACATTACATTACTTTTACGGAATACTTAGTACATAACAAAAACACACACACAAGGATCGTAATAGTTTATTGTCTTTGGAAACTCAGAACGTAATCTTCTAATCGTGGTGAAAGATCTTCAATATCTCCCATAAAGATCTTCCCTTTTCTTACCTAAAACCTTTCTTTATATCCTAGGGAAAAGAAAACATAAAAGGGTGAGATCAAATGCTCAGTAAGGTTAAACAAAAGAAAAATCAATCACATCATATTCATAAGAACATAACTTTTGGAAATCTTAACCTACAAAAGAGAGCATAATTTCATAACATGGGATAAATCATAGTAGTGAAATGAAATCCCAATAAGCATAACATAAAACATGAAACTTTGTGGCATACACACATAATCATAGAGAATCATTTCTTGTTAGTCATTACTTATTTCCAATACTATCTTAGTGGACAATGTCCCTTTCTGAATCGAGTCACCCTCATTTCAGTCCTGTTTCACTGAACCGGTATAACCTACCAATCCAGCCATGTCTATCTCATGAGATATGAAATCTTTACCCAATTCATTGGAGGGAGATATAGGTCCCACCCATCTCATAATGATACCATTCTTATGTGTGCCACAAAATCATAAATCATACATCATTACATAACCCATGTAATAAAAATGGGAATCTTAAACATCGTGACATCATAAAACAATTCATATAAGATAAAGGAATTCATAAAACTATAATTCCATCACAACATAATCAAATCAATGTAATAATAGGGATAAAAAAAGAACCCTTTATTATCTTATATGGAAAATAATTTTGATAAAACACTTGAACTCCATTCTTGAGGAAAATATCCTTTCTGCTTCAAAAACACCGTTCCTTTCTTAACATGTCGTACAATTATAAACTAAAATAATTTGATTAAAAATAAACATGAAAACATGTAAAGGAATCTTCTTGGAAATAATGTTTTAAAAATCCATTCATGCCGTATAAGTTAAAAAACATTCTTCTCGTACTTTTGTTGGAAAAGTCAAAAAGTACCTCGTACGAAGAACGACAAAAGATTCCTTTCATATATTTTAATGAAAACTCACCAAAGGTTAAAATAGGTTTTAAACAATTGTAGGTGGATGGAAATATTATTAAATATTGAGGAAACATGGATGTGGAAGATAAAATACACCCCAGTAAATACCAAAGTCTAAACAATCTCGGATAAAAATGATATTGCGATATTTCCCTTACCTTCGGTCTGATTTGCTTTGTACGTGTCCGAAGCTCCATTATAATGGTTTAAATTATGTTATTGACTTATTCCAGAATCATACATATTGATATGATATCATATATGGTTATATTCTTAGCTTCTTGTTAGTAATATTTCATTGTTACTTGTTACTCGGGTCTTTATTGCCTTTTGTTCTTATGCGTGTTTTGCCGAATAAATTCTTATTCTTCTTTTAACGTTATAGATAACTTATATCCAGAATGGTATTAGTGTAACATATATCATATTTATTCATTCAATTCATTTATATAATTACTATGTAATGATGATCATGTAGAACGAGTCGCATCACATCGTGGAGACGGTATTCCGTACGTACGCACGAGTGATGATATCGTTTCTATGATCGTTGAATTGTATTGGAGTATATATATATTATTTCAGTATCAATATTACTTTATAATAATCATAAATAGTTACTCATTACACCATTATACCCATACTTGTAAGGTGGTGGTGGAAAATAGATTACACTGCGGCGTGGAGACGGTATTCCGTACGTACGCACGCGCGATGATTTCATTTTTCCATAGGATGGATAGAAGGTGAATTAGGGTTTTTTCATATTTATAATAACATATAAGTATGTAAGTAATACTGATGTTATTAATTTATAATGAAACAACTAATGAAGAAGATGTTGAAGAAAAAAGAAATTGAAAAGATCGGTAATGGATATTACCTCTTCTTTGGAACGGCTCTTTGAATCCTCCACTTAGGGAACTAAGATTGGTCTTTGAAGAAGAACAGTACCAATAGAATTATTATAGGGAAGTGGAGAGGAGAAAATGGCAGGGGTTGGCCGAGCTTGAGTGCTCAAATTTGTGTGAGGAGGAGGGGGAGGAGGTGCCCTTTTATAAGGGAGGAGAGGGGAACCTTAGGAATATCTCAAAATATTATTTTATATTAAAGTCAAAATCGGTTTATAATGGTTTCAAAGAGTCTTATTTCGAAGATAAAGTGGGGATGAGTCGAAATCCTATCAACCAATAGGATTTAGACAAGTTTAGGGTTTTATTTTAACCTTATCAATTAGATTTTAACTCTAAGTTAAATAATTTAACTTTTACCGTGTCTTTTTGTTTTCTTTCACTATATGGTTAATACACTTACTATAACATACCAAAAGAACCCCAAATTGTTTATTATTAATATATATATCCTAATCTAAGTCATTTGGCCGAACCTTAGATTTTTAGGAATAATATAACAATTAATAATATAAAATTTTATTTAAAAACTATTTTGTGTCAATTTTGACAGTATTTGATATATGATTTTTGTGAATGTCATAACAGAATAATATGTTAGAACCAAGTTGATTACATCAACAATAATATATCATAGTAACCTAGAAAATTAGTGAAATTCATAAAAAGTCTCAAATTACATTTATTTTGGTGTTTATAACACCAATTAAGTCAATATTTCATAAATAAGATAATTACGGCATCATCTTTGTGTCATAAATAAATTAAATTTAATTGATGTCTAAAAATTACAAATAAACTACCATTATGTAGGAAATCTTTTTAGCTTTCTAATGAATATTTACAATCGAATTTATCTTATGTACAAACCTATATTAAAAATGTTTTAGTATATAAACATTGATTTTAACTCTTTTAACTCTAGTTTGAATTAAATAATAATAAATGTCCTAATCTAATCCAAGTGGACCTAAATGATAATATTTTACACTTAAGGTTGTTTTTGGTCGAGATACACTTGTCCAATAGAATTAGGACATGTGTTAGGATAATATTAATATCATTCTTACCCTTAATTACCCTATTTACTTTTAACCGTGGTAAATAAAAGTAAAAAGTTACTATTCACCAAAAATTATTTTCATCTCATTGAACCACATTTTACTTACTAACATCAACCGTGTCTCTCGGATTTTTGAAATTCCATTCACAGAAGAGGTAAAATTAACTTTTATGAAAAATTCAGTTTTTTTACTACCACTTAGTAGTTTCACTATTCATCAAAAATTGATGTTTTTCAGAACAATGCCAAAATTTCATCCAAAGCTATATTTCATATTCCGAATTCAAAAATGAAGTCCATTTTACCAAATTCATAACATAGAAGTTGCAATAATTAATTTTATAATTAAATCCCGCTGTTAAAACAAATAGCGTGTTTTTAAGAAACAATATCTATCAAAAGATTGACCCTTGATTATGTTTGGTTTAAATGTGAAATTACAACCAATGACCAACATTATATTAAATTGTAAAAATATATTCTAAATATTCTTTAAAACCACTCAAATTAAAAATTTATCACTATTAATTATTTCGATTAAAAAAGATGTTTTTAATTATAATTTAGTAATTTTCACTATTCATCAGAATATGAAAGTTATCCGAAAAGTACCAAAATTTCACCTTAGGCTAAATTCGATACTCCGAATCCGAAAATGAGGTCCATTTTGAGAGAAAAATTTTCTAAAATTTAAAAAGTGGTTATTACCATTCATAACGGCTTGTTTTATTAATATTTTAATAGCATATCGTTGTTTCGTGAAACTCAGTATTACATACTACACACGCTATCGAGGAAGGATGCGATTGCATGTAATGCAAGGCAAGTCATGGATGCGTGTTGTGCAAGCTCCATTTGGTGTAGCGTACAAAACAAGACATTAATAAAATTAAAAATAATATTTTTCAAAAAATCTCGGGCTGTTACATTCTACCCCACTTAAAATGAATTTCGCCCTCGAAATTTATCGGGGTTATAAATGGTTTAGTATTTGAATGATTCTTTAATAGAAACCCACATCGTAAAAAGTAATATCAAAACCAAATTTTAAAAACTAAAGTATGAAACGTAACAGTTACCCAAATAAACTAATCAATGGGTTTCCACATAGGTGAAAATATGGATATGGAAGAGAAACATAACCATCATGTTCTGATGGAGAGTGGTAGAGAACATGGCTATGGAAAAGCCAGCAATCACAAAGACATAAATTTGTGACGATCTAAGGTACCATCTGATTCATCAGATATAAGATCACTAAGACAACATTTTTGGTTTTCAAGATCGTTTCCCTAAAGTTAAAGAATTTGAATTAGAATAAATACTTACTTTATTTTGGTACAATCTCACTGTTGTTCGTGCCTTTAACAATTTACACATCATATCTTAAATAAATGAAGTTGAATTTGTTATTCGTGAAGTGTTAACAGATCATGTGATAGAATGACGGGTCATTCCATCTGTCTCAAACAAAAGGTTAGCAAAAATTATATACATAAGTCGATCTATAGTGAGATTAATCATATATGGTTCCTAAAATGGACTTTATACTTCATATATCATACTGCTTAATATAATAAAACTAGTTTCTAATAAACAGGGACTTCCTGTAGGCCAGTGGTAGGCGATAAAGGCCAGTCACACTTCGGTTGTGGGTTCGATTCCCACATCCTTGTCCGACGCGATGGGCTATCGCCCATCCTGCAGGTTTTCCTTTTTCTAAAACTATATTACTATAACATCCCATAAATAATATCGAGAAAACTTCTATCCTTAAACAATACTAACTTATGTCCAACATATCCATACAATCATTAGGCTTATCCATAATACTGTAGTCCACTCTCATAATATAGTGAAAACGATTACCAGAGATTTAACACCATCGTCGATCCCCATATATCATAAGATATGTTTTGTTGGTCACATTCCAAACATTCAAAGTCCTAAATCATGTATTCTCTTGAATACCTTAGTGAAAACATGAATGCAGTTAAAATTTTACACTTTCCACATACCAAAATCCTCAAAATTCTATATACTCAAACCATGATATCACTTAGTCCTTATATCAATCATGATATCATGAATACTGTTAAACATTTCGTTTTTCTTGTTTTCCCTTCATTATGCGCATATCATCTTATTTCCAAAAATATCTCAATTACATTGAATACCACATTAGACCAATACATAAATATTCCAATACTGCATGATACAATATTATTTTGGAATCTCATTACATAAACACTTAATCATTCCACCACATCGTTGTCAAATTCAACATCGCCAATAGTGATCGCATGCGACTTCCCTTTGTCATTTTCCTTCAGTGGTTGCTCATGTTGATCATCACTAACCCTTGGATTAGGGCATTTATTTGCATAATGCCCCATTTACTTGCACTTGAAGAATTGAAGTGTTGGTGGTGTGTTCTCTATAGTGTTTGCTTTATTCACATCATTAGAAACCCTTTTCCCATTATTTCGACACTCAGCTGCTCGATGACCTTCTTTTCCACACTTAAAACATTTTCTAGTCCCTTTAAGACAATCTCCACCATGCTTCTTTCCACACTTTGTGCATAAGAAAACATTCAACTTCTTTTCACCATTATTCTGAGATTTCTCCTTGAACTCCATCTTTCGTTTCTTGTCAAAACCAATAGATGGATATGTAACACCAACTTCCATTTCTACCTTGATAGCACAACGCACAATTTTTTCATAGCTACTGAAGTCTCTTATAGCTAATTCCCTTCGAAGACTTGGTTTTAAGCCACTGAAAAATCGATCAAATTTACTTTCAGGTTGGATGATAATTCCAGATGCATACCTTGCAAGTCTTGTAAAATTCGCTTCGTATATACCAACAGATTCATCATCCTTTTTCTTTAGTTCAAGAAACTCCTTCTCCATCATTGTTCGAATAATACGAGGGAAGTAATTACTGAAAAACAAGTTCTTGAACTCGTCCCATTCCATGGACTCAATTTCATCTCTTGGACTCGTATTCTTGATAAGATTCCACCATTGATCAGCTTCACCTTCCAAACGATATACTGCTAAGACGACTTTATCATGTTCAGAACATTGAAGAACTGAAAATATCTTTTCAGTGGTACTAATCCATTGTTCAGCAACAAGTGGATCAGAAGTCCCACTGAAAGAAGGTGGACATTGCCTCAAGAAGGACTCAATAGAATACTATTCCTTTCTCTGCTCATTTGGAAGTCCAGAATGATTCATAGCTAGTGTAAGGATAGCAATAAGATTTTTCACTCCATCTCCCATAACATTTGTTTGTTCAGGAGGACAATCATTGCATTGTCCATTGCATTGATCAACACAGTTCCTTCGGGTTCCAGCCATCGTCTAAATCCCAAAAAGAATAGTGTGAGAGGCAAAAATCATAATAAAGGGGGAGTAACTTCATTATCTAACTTCTTAGGTTAAATTCTATGATCTTTACCGTAGTTATAGGACTGTATCCTATACGTATACATATCCTTAGGGGAATCCATTGACATAACTTCGAAATATGTCTAGGGATCTCACTAACGCTTTCGCATCCTAGTTTCCAAAGGTTGACTAAACCTTTCCTCTGATACCAACTGTAGAGACCCGAAGCTTATCGTACATGGACATTACATTACATTTGCATAATACTTAGTACATAACAAAAACACACACACAAAGATCGTAATAGTTTAGTTTCTTTGGAAACTCGAAACTTAATCTTCTAATCGTGGTGAAAGATCTTCAATATCTCCCATAAAGATCTTCCTTTTTTTACCTAAAACCTTTATTTATATCCTGGGGAAATGAAAACATAAAAGGGAGAGCTCAAATTCTCAGTAAGGGTAATCAAAAGAAAAATCAATCACATCATATTCATAAGAACATAACTTTTGGAAATCTTAACCTGCAAAAGAGAGCATAATTTCATAACATGGGATAAATCATAGTTGTGAAATAAAATCCCAAAAAGCATAACATAAAACATGAAAATTTGTGGCATACACACATAATCATAGAGAATCATTTCTTCTTAGTCATGACTTATTTCCAAGACTATCTTAGTGGACAAAGTTCCTTTCTGAATCGAGTCTCCCTCATTTCAGTCCTGTTTCACTGAACCGGTATAACCTACCATTCCAGCCATGTCTATCTCCTGAGATATGAAATCATTACCCAATTCATTGGAGGGAGATATAGGTCCCACCCATCTCATCATGATACCATTCTTATGTGTGCCACAAAATCATAAATCATACATCGCTACATAACCCATGTAATAAAAATGGGAATCTTAAACATCGTGACATCATAAAACAATTCATATAAGATAAAGGAATTCATAAAACTATAATTCCATCACAACATAATAAAATCAATGTAATAATAGGTATAAAAACATAACCCTTTATTATCATAGATGGAAAATAATTTTGATAAAACACTTGAACTCCATTCTTGAGGAAAATATCCTTTGTGTTTCAAAAACACTTTTCCTTTCTTATCATGTCGTACAATTATAAACTAAAAGAATTTGTTTAAAAATAAACTTGAAAACTTTTAAAGGAATCTTCTTGGAAATAATGTTTTAAAAATCCATTCATGTCGTATAAGTTAAAAAAACATTCTTCTCATACTTTTGTTGGAAAAGTCAAAAAGTACCTCATACGAAAAATGAAAAAAGATTCCTTTCATATCTTTTAATGAAAACTCACCAAAGGGTAAAATAGGTTTTAAAAAATTGTAGTTGGATGAAAATATTATTACATATTGAGGAAACATGGATGTGGAAGATAAAATACACCCCAGTAAATACCAAAGTATAAACAATTTCGGATAAAAATGAGATTGTGATATTTCCCTTACCTTAGGTCTGATTTGCTTTGTACGTGTCCGAAGCTCCTTTATAATGGTTTAAATAATGTTATTGACTTATTCCAGAATCATAAATATTGATATGATATCATATATGGTTATATTCTTAGCTTCTTGTTAGTAATACTTCATTGTTACTTGTTACTCGGGTCTTTATTGCCTTTTGTTCTTATGTGTGTTTTTCCGAATAAATTCATATTCTTCTTTTCAGGTTATAGATAACTTATATCCAGAATGGTATTAGTGTAACATATATCATATTTATTCATTAAATTAATTTATATAATTACTATGTAATGATGATCATGTAGAACGAGTCGCATCACATCGTGGAGACGGTATTCCGTACGTACGCACGAGTGATGATATCATTTCTATGATCGTGGAATTGTATTGGAGTATATATATATTATTTCAGTATCAATATTAATTTATAATAATCATAAATAATTACTCATTACACCATTATACCCATCCTTGTAAGGTGGTGGTGGAAAATAGATTACACCGCGGCGTGGAGACGGTATTCCGTACGTACGCACGCGCGGTGATTTCATTTTTCCGTAGGATGGATAGAAGGTGAATTAGGGTTGTTTCATATTTATAATAACATATTAGTATGTAAGTAATACTGATGTTATTACTTTATAATGAAACAAATAAAGAAGAAGAAGTTTAAGAAAAAAGAAATTGAAATGATCGGTAATGGATATTACCTATTCTTTGGAACGCCTCTTTGAATCCTCCACTTAGGGAACTAAGATTGGTCTTTGAATAAGACCAGGACCTCTAGGATTATTCTAGGGAAGTGGAGAGGAGAAAATGGAAGGGGTTGGCCGAGCTTTTGTGCTCAAATTGGTGAGAGGAGGAGGGGGAGGAGGTGCCCTTTTATAAGGGAGGAGAGGGGCACCTTAGGAATATCTCAAAATATTATTTTATATTAAAGTCAAAATCGGTTTATAATGGTTCCAAAGGGTCTTACATCGAAGATAATGTGGGTATGGGTCTAAATACTATCAACCAATAGTATTTAGACAAGTTTAGGGTATTATTTTAACCTTATCAATTAGATTTTAACTTTAAGTTAAATAATTTAACTTTTACCGTGTCTTTTTTATTTCTTTCACTATATGGTTAATACACTTACTATACAATGCCAAAAGAACCCCAAATTGTTTATTATTAATATATATATCCTTATCTAAGTCATTTGGCCGAACCTTATATTTTTATGACTAAAATAACAATTAATAATATAAAATTTGATTTAAAAACTATTTTGTGTCAATTTTGACACTATTTGATATATGATTTTTGTGAAAGTCATAACAGAATTATATGTTCGAACCAAGTTGATTACATCAACACTAATATATCATAGTAATCTAGAAAATTAGTGGAATTCATAAAATGTCTAAGATTACATTTATTTTGGTATTTATAACATCAATTATGTCAATATTTCATAAATAAGATAATTACTGCATCATCTTTGTGTCATAAATAAATTAAATTATTTGATATCTAAAAATTACAAATAAAATACCATTATGTAGGAAATATTTTTATCTTTCTAATGAATATTTACAATCTAATTTGTCTTATGTACAACCCTATATTAAAAATGTTTTAGTAAATAAACATTGATTTTAACTCTTTTAACTCTTCTTTGAATTATATAATAATAAATGTCCTAATCTAATCCAAGTGGGCCTAAATGATAATATTTTACACTTAAGGTTGTTTTTGGTCGAGATAAATCTGTCCAATAGAATTAGGACATGTTTTAGGGTAATACTAATATCATTCTTACCCTTAATTACCCTATTTACTTTTAACCGTGGTAAATAAAAGTAAAAAAGTTACTATTCACCAAAAATTATTTTCATCTCATTGAACCACATTTTATTTACTGACATCAACCGTGTCTCTCGAATTTTTGAAATTCCATTCACAGAAGCAGTAAAATTAAGTTTTATGAAAAATTCAGTTTTTTAACTACCACTTAGTAGTTTCACTATTCATAAAAAATTGATGTTTTTCAGAACAATGCCAAAATTTCATCCTAAGATATATTTCATATTCCGAATTCAAAAATGAAGTCTATTTTACCAAATTCATAACATAGAAGTTTCATTAATTAATTTTATAATTAAATCCCGCTGTTAAAACAAATAGTGTGTTTTTAAGAAACAATATCTATCAAAAGATTGACACTTGATTATGTCTGGTTTAGATGTGAAATTACAACCAATGACCAACATTGTATTAAATTGTAAAAATATATTCTAAATATACTTTAAAACCACTCAAATTAGTAATTTATCACTATTAATTATTTCGATTAAAAAATTTGTTTTTAATTATAATTTAGTAATTTTCACTATTCATCAGAATATGAAAGTTATCCGAAAAGTACCAAAATTTCACCTTAGGCTAAATTCGATACTCCGAATCCAAAAATGAAGTCCATTTTGAGAGCTGAATTTTCTAAAATTTAAAAAGTGGTTATTACCATTCATAACGGCTAGTTTTAATAATATTTTAATAGCATATCGTTGTTTCGTGAAACTCAGTATTGCGTACTACACACGCTATCGAGGAAAGTTGCGATTGCGTGTAATGCATGGAAAGTCAAGGATGCGTGTTGTGCAAGTTCCTTTTGGTGTAGCATACAACACAAGAAATTAATAAAATTAAAAAGAATATTTTTCATAAAATCTCGGGCTGTTACAGTCCCCTTAAGCAATTACCGGCACTGCGAGTTCATTGGTGTCCTTAGATTTCAATTCTGAGCACAAGTTCAAAATATAGAAAAACTCACTCATTCATTTGCTGAACGTACCTGAGATAAACTTCAAAATTGATTCTGGGCACACCAGGACTCACAAACAAGTCCCGTCAAGAGCCATAGACTTCTAAAATTCCAAAGTATTTAAGAAAAAAATTTCCTAGAAATTTCCCCTTCTTTACATCATTGATTTTAAAATATAAAAGTGATTTTTACTCTATGGAAAACCATTATTAACATACATATATTTTATTAATTAACATTGTAATCATAAATTTCAAAATTATTTCCTCATATACATAAGGTATACTCATTCATATGATATATATTACCATTATCATAAAAAACATAGTTCTATAAGTTTATATAGGTTACCAATTAGATTTAGATGTTTATAAATAGTTCATAATATATTATTTTTGTGTCAATAATTAAGCATTTGATATTTCTTCTTCTTTAAGGATAATTGTTTTAGCTAATTATGATATAAATCTGAAACAAAATTACTATATAATATGAGGTCTAAACTTCTGATCAGTATCACATTTTACCACAATATACAATTTATATTAAGAGACATGATTTAATTTCATGAAAAAACATCATGATATTAAACATACCTTCTTCATTTATAATAACCATACTTCTGTCATTTGAAAATAATTTTAAAAAAATTGAATGAAAAAACAAACTTATTTTGGGAAAAAAAAGAAAAAAAATCCACCCCATAAAAACATGTAATCTTATGTAATTATCATCATTTTTTCAAGGAAACATTGTAATATTAAATAAAAATAACAAATTTAAATAAAACACAAAAAAAATTCCCAAATAAATCATATTAAATCACATTAAAATGTATGTGAAAAGTATTTTGGGTAAATTACACCATCACATTAATATCCTCTTTTAATCCAATCTATATGAAATCAGATCCTAGTAAAACCAATATGAGACACCCTATCCTAACTCCCTCCATATTTCATACTTTTATGAATAACACTACTCAATAAATTGGAATGATATATCAATGAACAAATCATATAATCAATAATGGAGTCATAATGATGAACATGGTTGCACCCATAATATATGTTTAGATCAGATCACTCAACCCTATAAGGGAACATAAAATTTTCAGGTGTAATGGTCATGTACTAGATCAGAAATAACATATTTTTATAATTTTCATTCTCAATCATAAATCAGTATTAAATTATACTAAAATAATAAGAAAATATCTTTTTTGATATCAGAATAAAAATTTATTTTTAAAAACTAGTATAAATACTAAATTATATATAATAAGAGGATTTTTTTTATTAAATAATAAATGATGGAATTGAAATGTGTATTAAATAAAAAGTGTTGTGGTGGTTGAATAATTATTTGACTCCCAAAATTTCAATATTTAATAATACTTGGGTTATTTATTTGAATGATATATTTAAATTACAAAAAAAAATTTCAATTGGAATGCATTTAAAATATAACATCGGGGACATAAAATCTACATTATAAATATATTATTACCATATAAAACCATTTAAAATATAATATCAATATACAAAGTCATTGAATATATGTTTTTTTAGTTAAATCTTTGAAGGGACATTATTCAAATTAAAATTCAATTATCTCTTGGGATTAAAATAAACCTTGATTCGGGTGATAGAATAACATTAAAATTTTCATATAAGATATATTAGATGATTTGGGGGTAAAATTACATTTATACACACACACACATCACACACACCGTCCATAAAGACACACCATATCCCCCATTTGGTTATATCCCACCAATCAAGCATTATTTTTAAGATCTTGGCATGTTGGTCTAGAGGACCTGAATGGCCATTACATGGCACCAAAGACCCAAAATTTTGACTTGAAATCCCATTAATGTCTATAATTATCTTCTTCAATAAATAATTATTGTTAACTAGTTAATTTCATTATAAAAATTATAATGTTTATTATTAAATTTCCTACACTTTATACCATGATAATTAATATTAATTAGTCAATTAGGTTCTTATCAGATGTTTTGACCATATTTGAATTATGTGTCATAAAAATAGTGGTTATGTTGACTATAGATATTGAGTTTCTTATATAATCATATGCTGAATAATAATGATGAAATATTTTTCATATTTAAACATAATTTATAATTATATACATAAATTTAAGGGCCTTTTTATAGAAATGTAATATATTTCAATCCTAGAGATAATAATTCATACGTACACTTGAATAACATTTATATTTTACTATTTTTATTATGGAAGGAAATGTAATAATTTTACTTTATATAATGAAAATAATTACCAATATTTGAAATTATAGGATTATATATATTCATATATTTATAATCCATTTGGTTTCGTGATGAAAATAGAGTAACCTAAATATGTTACGACATTATTCTATGTGATGATGGTTGATGTAATAATATCCCAGTGAGAAATAGGTATCAAATAAAACGAAATAATATTTATTAATAGATATAATTTTGTAACATATATAATATTTATTATAATTTTATAATTTATATTCATAAAATTTTTATATATTTCCATCCATGTATGGTGTTAGATAAACGTAATTGTATCACCTCGCAAGGAAGTGGCACATTGTACACAAGAATAATGTATTAATATACCTTACAGAATATAATTAAATGTTGGTATATATTTAATAATGTTTCCATATTTTTAATTATATATATTTATAATTTATACTCATCAACATACACAACTGTGAGGGGGGTTAAGGGAAAATCAAATGACATCTTTTTGTGAGATGTTTGTACTCCGTTCCCTTGAATGAAGAATTCATATCTCATTATATTGTAGAATATTTGTATTTACTATGTTCCTTTTAAAGAAAAACAAATTATTAGAGGTATAGTAGATATTTAATTAAATATTAATAATTAAAATTAAATAAATGAAGCGGTAGAAAAATAAATTTAAAATTATTTTTGAGAAATGTTATCTCTCACTATGTAACTTCAATTTATGTTCAACATAGTCATTAATTGTTCAAATTTTTATAAATAAATATGTTTTATTTTGTGATATTATTGATTTATAGATGTTATTTTTGTAGTTATTCATCTATCAAATGGGTTTTTATAGTTTGAATAGAGGATGAGGAAGGGTATACATTTATATGTGAGGGTATTGGAACACATGTATTTGTTGTAAATAATGATTTCCAACCTCATTTTTTCATCCCTCATTGATCAAATTATATTCCATTTTCTATAAAATAAGATATAAGATAATAATATGCCTTCATAATATATTTTATAATATATGTTTGTTCAATTTCACCCTTATATAATTAGATTATACCCTCAGTAAATCTATATTTACCTTAATCTCATTATTTAATTTCCCCAAAATTTCTTGATTCATTTTCATGAATCAGTATATAGATTACTATAGAAACTATTAATAATGATGAAAATAATATTTAATTAATTTTTAAAAATACAACTTATATTATATAATAATTCTAATTGAAACAAAAACCACATATTTTTCATATAAGCTCATTTTCATGCATAGAATTTTGTAGATTGTTTTTTGTTATTTTAAAACGATTAATAATAATTTTAATTTAAAAAAAATATGTAAATATTTAATGATATATAATTAATTAAATTCATTTAAATTATTTCACAATAGGGAATATTTTAATTAATTAAATAAAAATATATTAAAAAAACTCATTTATATAATTTTATTCATAATTAATTATATAAAATTTTAAGAATATATAAATGAAATTGATTCCGAATGTGATAAAAAATAGTAATATCCATGATACATATAAATTAATGAAATTACCAAATAAAATCCACCCATGATCGATGTATTAATAATAATGCACGAATGATTCAGAATAACATTTTTTTTAAAATTATAATACAGATAAAAATATGTTAAATATATTATTATATTAATCATTATATATAAATTTTTATGTAAAACAT
Organism: Viscum album; assembly: GCA_963277665.1. Lineage (NCBI taxonomy): Eukaryota > Viridiplantae > Streptophyta > Magnoliopsida > Santalales > Viscaceae > Viscum > Viscum album. The sequence goes on along the minus strand of OY728152.1, from coordinate 1,316,008,500 downwards.
TTTATAACATTTTTTCAAAATCTATTTATAAATACAAATTAAAAAAATATTTTATCACAAACATGCATTAATCTGAATGTGTTTGATGCTATCATGAATTTTCAATACAATGTTTTTATATTGAGTTTATAATTGTATATAGTAAAAATCATTATGGAATATCACCTTGAGATCCTTATTTAGTGTTGATGTTGAATATTTTGATAATTTGACTAAAATTGAAATGATGATTTAGGATATGATTATTAAAAACTTTAAGGACCATAGAAAAAAGCAGTAATTGAAAATGGATTTATGATTCTATGATTATGGCATGGATATATTATTTTATCAAAATAAATTATAAAAAAATATTTCGAGAATTAAAAATATTTATCCTATCACTACTAAAAATACAGGAATTAACAGCGCTAAAAATGGGATTTAACAGTACTAAAAAAGCGTTGTAAAGCTCGGCATTGATAAAGGGGTACTTTATCAATGCTAAAAAAGAGCTGATAAATGAATCCTTTATCCGCACTAAACAACTGCCGATAAAGTTATACATTATCAACGCTCTTTTAGCGCTAATAAACCTATACATTATTAGTGCTTTTTTAACGCTGATAAATTCCCTCTATGCTTCTATAAAAAATTCTGCAGCAGCACACCCGAACACCTGCAAAAAAAATCATCTCAATAAACTAATTAAAGCAAGTAAACATATAAAAAAATTAACTCATAAATAATAAGATAATTAGACCAGGTATACCCATACAACATGTAAACCCATACACCATTAACACATAATTCATAAGTTAATTCATTACATAAAGAATTCAATTCACAATTCAGGGGGTTGGGGGGCTGTTCATGGGTTTGGGGTGGCTGTCCATGGTGGGTAGGGGGTGTCCGGGGGGCTTTCCAGTGGGGTGGGCTGGTTTCCAAGGTGTCGGGGGTGCTTCACAGTGGGTGGGGGTGGCCAGAGGGGTGGGGGGGGGGGGGTCCATGTGGTGGATTGGTGTCTAGGGGGTGGGGGTGGTCCAGGGGGTGGATTGGTGTCCGGGGGGGGGGGGGTTTCCAGGGGTGGGATGGTGTCCAAGTTGTCGGGGGGATTTACAAGGGGTGGGGGTGTCTAGATGGGTGGATTGGTGCCCTGGGGGGTGGAGGCGGTCCATGGGGTGGATTGGTGTCTGGGGGGGGGGCTTTACAGGGGGTGGGGGTGGATTGGTTTCTAGGGGGTGGGGGTGGTCCAGGGGGTGGATTGGTGTTTGGGGGGGGGGGGGGGCTTTCTAGGGGGGTGGGCTGCTGTCCAAGGTTTTGGGGTTCTTTAAAGGGTGTGGGGGTGTCCTGAGGGGTGGGGGTGTCCAGGGGTGGATTCGTGTCTAGAGGGATGGGGGGGACCATGGGGTTGGCGGGGTTGACTCGTACATGTCACCAAGAACCCTTGGATCATTCTTATAAAATATAAAGGAAATCTGACTGTGTTTGGTCAGATTTTCATAGGCCAGTTGTTGTTTAAAATTAATATTATGTCCATTTTAAACAAAAGAGAGACCCTATGAGTGATAGAGGTCACACCATGCGTTAGATTGAGGCAGGGTTGATTCATACACATCACAAAGGACCCGTGGATCATTCTCCTAAAGGATCAACACAATCCGAATGCATTTGGTTGGACATTCATAGGTCAGTTGTTGTTATAACTTAAAATCATTTATATTTTAAACAAAAGAGAGACACTTTGAGTTGTACCGGCCACACTGTGCCTCATATTGAGGTGGGGATGGCTCATACATTTCACCAAGGACCCTTGGATCATTCTTATAAAAGATCAAGGAAATATGAATGCGTTTGGTCAGATTTTCGTAGGCCAGTTGTTGTTTTCACATAAAATTGTGTCAAATTCAAATAAAATAGAACCCTTTGAGTGATAGCAGTCACACAATGCCTCAGATAGAGGTATGTTTGACTCTTACACGTCACAAAGGACCCATGTATCGTTCTCCTAAAGGATCTAAACAATCCTAGTGATTTTGGATGGATTTCCATAGGTTAGTTGTTGTTTTCACTTAAAATTGTGTCAATTTAAAAAAAATAGAGACCCTTTGAGTGATAGTGGTCACACCATGCCACAGATTGAGGTGGGTTTGTCTTTTACATGTCACAAAGGACTCATGGATCATTCTCCAAAAGGATCAACAAAATCGGAAAACGTTTGGTCCGATTTGCGTTGGTCAGTTGTAGTGTTCACTAAAAATCGTGTCCATTTTAAACAAAACAGAGACCCTTTTAGTGGTACCGGCAACATCATGCCTCTTATTGGAGTGGGGATGACTCATACACATTACCAAGGCCCCTTGAATCATTCTTATAAAATATCAATGCAATCAAAATGCGTTTGGTTGGATTTTCGTAGGTCCGTTGTTGTTTTCAATTAAAATTGAGTCCATTTTAAACAAGAGAGACCCTTTGAGTGATAGCGGTCACACCGTGCCTCAGATTAAAGAGGGGTTTACTATAACACATCAAAAATTACCTGTGGATATTTCTCATAATGGATCAACACAATCAGAATGCATTTGATTGTATTTCCGTAGTTATGTTGTTGTTTTCACATAAAATCGTGTCCATTTTAAACAAAAGAGAGACCCTTTGAATGATAGCAGTCACACTGTGCCTCATATTGAGGTGGGGTTGACTCTTACACGTCACAAAGGACCCTTGGATCGTTCTCCTAAAGTATCAACACAATCCGAATGCGTTTCTTTGGATTTTCATAGGTTTTTTGTTGTTTTCACTTAAAATTGTGTCTATTTTAAACAAAGGAGAGACCCTTTGAGCGGTAATGGCCACATCATTCCTCATATTGAGGCGGGGATTACTATTACATGTCACCAAAGACCCTTGGATAGTTCTTATAAATGATCAAGTCAATACAAATGTGTCTGGTCTGATTTTCTTAGGTCGGTTATTGTTTTCAATTGAAATTGTGTCCATTTTAAACAAGAGAGACCCATTGAGTGATAACGGTCACACCGTGCCTAGGATTGAGGAGGGGTTGACTCTTTCACATAAAAAAGGACATTTGGATCATTCTTATAAAGGATCAACACAATATGAATTCATTTGGTCGGATTTCCATTGGTTAGTTGTTGTTTTCACATAAAATATGACCATTTTAAAAAAAGACCCTTTGAGTGGTACCGGCCACACCGTGCCTCAGATTAATGCGGGGTTGAGTAATAAACATCACCAAGGACCCTTGGATCGTTCTTAGAAGATATCACGGCAATCCGAATGCGTTTGGTCGGATTTTCATATGTCAGTTGTTGTTTTTAATTAAAATTGTGTCCATTTTAAACAAAATAGAGACCCTTTGAGTGATAGCAGTCACACTCTGCCTCGGATTGAGGTAGGGTTGAAACTTACAAATCCAAAAGGACCTATATATCGTTATAATAGTGTATAAACAAAATCTGAATGTGTTTGGTTGTATTTCCGTAGTTCAGTTGTTGTTTTCACTTAAAATAGTGTCCATTTTAAAGAAAAGAGAGACCCTTTGAGTGGTACCGGCCCCATTGTGCCTCAGATTGAGGAAGGGATGACACTTAAACATCACCAAGGACCCTTATTTTTTTTATTAATGATCAAGGAAATTAGAATGCTTTTTGTTGGATTTTTGTAGGTCAGTTGTTGTTTTAAATTAAAATTGTGTCCATTTTAATCAACAGAGACCCTTTAAGTGGTAGTGGTCACACCATTCCTCAGATTGAGGCAGGGTTGACACTTACACATCACAAAGGACTTGTGGATCATTCTCCTAAAGGATCAACACAATCTGAATGCGTTTGGTCAAATTTCATTAGGTCAGTTGTTGTTTTCACTTAAAATCGTGTCCATTTTAAACATAATAGAGACCCTTTGATTGGTACCGGCCAAACCATTCCTCAAATTGAAGCGGTGTTGACTCATACACATCAAAAAGTACCCATTATTAGTTCTTATAAATGATCAAGGCAATAGCAATCCATTTGGTCAGATTTTCATAGGTCAGTTGTTGTTTTCAATTAAAATTGTGTCCAATTTAAACAAGAGAGACCCTTTGAGTTATAGTGGTCACACCGTGCCTTGGATTGAGGTGGGTTTGACTCATACACATCAATAATGACCCTTGTATGTTTATCATAATGTATCTACACAATCTTAATGCGTTTGGTCGAATTTCCTTATGTAAGTTATTGTTTTCACTTAAAATCTTGTCCATTTTAAACAAAATAGTGACCCTTTGAGTGGTACTGGCCACATCGTGTCTCAGATTGAGGTGGAGATGGCTCGTACACATCAACAAGGACCCTTCGAATGTTCTTATAATTCATTAAGTCAATATTAATGTGTTTGGTCATATTTTTTAGGTCAGTTGTTGTTTTCACTTAAAAAAATTGTGTCCATTTTAAACAAAATAGAGACCCTTTGAGTGATAGCGGTCACACCGTGCCTAAAATGGTGTCTGTTTTAAACCAATGAGGGACCCTATGAGTGATAGTAGTCAATATATTCCTCTTATTGAGGTGGGGTTTTACTTTTACACATCACAAAGTTCTCGTGGATCGTTCTCCTAATGGATAAACACAATCTGAATGTGTTTGGTTGGATTTACATAGTTCAGTTGTTGTTTTCACTTAAAACCGTGTCCATTTTAAACAGAAGAGTGAGCCTTTGTGTTGTACCGGCCACACCGTGCCTCGGATTAAGGTAGGGATGACTCGTACACATCACCAAGGACACTTGGTTCATTCTTATAAATGATCAAGGCAATAAAAATGTGTTTGTTCAGATTTCTGTAGGTTAGTTGTTGTTTTCACTTAAAATCGTGTCCATTTTAAACAAAAGAGAGACCCTTTGAGTGATAGCGGTCACATTATGCATCATATTGGGGCGGGGTTGACTCATACACGTCACAAAGGATCCTTTGATTGTTCTCCGAATGTATCAACACAATCTGAATGCATTTGGTCTGATTTCCATTTATTAGTTTTTTTTCACATAAAATCGTGACCATTTTAAACAAAAGAGATACCCTTTGAGTGATAGCTATCTCACCGTGCCTCATATTGAGGCGGGGTTGACTTGTACACATTAAAAAGGACCCATGTATCGTTATACGAAAGGATCAACACAATCTGAATGTGTTTGGTCAGATTTCTGTAGGCCAGTTATTGTTTTCCCTTAAAATCATGTCCATTTTAAACAAAAGAGAGTCCCTTTGAGTTGTACCGGACACAACGTGCCTCGGATTGAGGCCAGGATGACTCTAAAAAATCACCAAAGATCCTTGGATCGTTTTTATAAATGATTAAGGCATTCGGAATGTGTTTGATCAGATTTCCATAGGCCAGTTTTTTTTTCACTTAAAATCGTGTCCATTTTAAACAAAAGAGAGTCCCTTTGAGAGATAGTTGTCACATTGTGCCACAGAATTAGGTGGGGTTGACTCATACCCGTCACAAATGTACTGTGGATATTTCTCCTAAAGGATCAACACAATCCGAATTTGTTTGGTCGGTTTCCGTAGGTCAGTTGTTGTTTTCACTTAAAACAGAGTCCATTTAAAAGAAAAGAGAGACCCATTTATTGATAGTGGTCACACTGTGCCTCAGATTGAGGCGGGGTTGACACGTGCTCATCAAAAAGGAACCATGGATCGTTCTCCTAATGTATCAACACAATCCTAATGCGTTTTTTGGATTTCCGTAGGTCAGTTGTTGTTTTCACATAAAATCGTGTCCATTTTAAACAAATGAGAGACCCTTTGAGTGGTACCGGCCACACTGTGCCATGGATTGAGGTGAGGTTCACTCATACACATCACCAAGGACCCTTGGATCATTGTTCTAACGTATCATGGAAATATGAATGTGTTTGGTCAGATTTTCATAGGCCAGTTGTTGTTTTCACTTAAAATCGAGTCTATTTTAAACAAAATAGATACACTTTGAGTGGTAACAGTCACAACGTGCCTCAGATTGAGGCAGGGTTGACACTTTCACGTCACAATGGACCCGTGGATCGTTCTCCTAAAGGATCAACACAATCTGAATGTGTTTGGTCAGATTTTCATAGGTCAGTTGTTGTTTTCACTTAAAATTTTGTCCATTATAAACAAAAGGGAGACCCTTTGAGGGGTTCATAATTCTTCCATGTTGCGGGTTCATATCATCTGTTAAAATTGGAAAACTACTCATTGGAGGAAGGATGCTTTATTTAATAACAATTACAATTTTCCTACGAACATTTACATACAACAATGTTCTGTCGTTTGATCCCCTTAACCCCTCTCAAAAATAACAATTAATTATACATGTCCCCATGTGAGATCGACATTGCATTTGTGTACAATCATCCATTAGGGATGTGGACCACTCTTTTATAAAAACATCTATATCGTCTTGTGAGTATGAGGATTTTCGGCTATCAGAGTAGTACAACAAAATATAAAAATAAAGAATTAATAAATAAGTAAAACGAACTTGTAGTTGTTTTTGAAAATACCTCTTTAGGGATGATAGTTTGATGATGAAAAACGATATCCTTCATAAATTTACAAACATAATAACTGCAATCAATATTGGTTAGTTTGTTTTGAACACTAAACAAATTGATCATTAGGAGATTAAGTAACTTGTGATGAGATGGGTGTGGATATTGAAATTTTATTATATATACCATGATATTTGTCTAGACATAGTACTTGCTTTCCTCCCTATGCTTAGCCCATGTCCACATTACTTTTCTTAGATGATAATGATACACCACCCTATCATAACAGAATCCTCAGTAAAAGATAATATAAATTATATTACATGATTTTTAGACCTAAAACGTAAGATGTAGTGTCTTATAGATTCACAAAATCCATCATGTGTGGTCGGTTTGATGGATATCATTGCATTGAATCCAGAAAATAAATCTTTGGAGTAGCCACATTCAACGAAATTAACAACCAATGTTGTCTAAAAACAAAAAAAAGTAATAAGTAATAATAGATGTGAAAATATAATTGATATTCTTTAATTGTATATTATTACCCCTTCATGGTTGGTATTAGGAAAAGTTAGTCATCTGTAATCTTTCATTCAAATGTTTTCAGCAATCCATTCACTATTTCATCCCTTTTTTATGGATCTATTTTTGTTAGGTGTGTTGATGTTATTTGAAGACTAACGAGTCCAAATCTTGGATTATGGGAAAATTCCTTCAACTATTTTTCATAAATGCGTCTGATGACAATATAAAATGCATTTAGTCATAATTATCATATAGATCATCTTTTAGAAAATTAATTCATTAAAACATACCTCATTTATACATTTAAAACTGTGAAACCTAGACAACCATTTTCAAGGATTTCATTTACATTTTCCGAAGCAACGAAATCTTGACTTTCCTCACTGTATATATTCTCTTCGAAAACCACTATATGACTATTACCATCTTTTAGCTTCATATCCACATGATTCTTCAATGCTAGTAAATGTGGATAGAGAACAGGTGGTGTTATTGTGCTTTCAATAGCTCCTTGGGATCAGTTGGTCAGTCATTTAGATGGTTTTGAGCCGACGTTTGTCACCCCCTTCCCTTTCACTATCTATAACAAAAATCATTGGTTCAGACCCTTTTTTCATTAATTGTTATGGGTTTAGCTTGAAAAATAATGAAATAAATACCTATCTGTCTGCATGTACTTTTAAAAGATGTGACAGCCATGCAATGAATGTCCCAATAGCCTTTTGGATCGTATGAATATCATCGTCATCAATTGGAATAGGTAGCTCTGCATTTGGCTCATGAGCTATAGTAATCGTCACTTTCATATCATCTTTCAGAAGTGGTCTATTATGCATTGTGGAATCTGGGATATTGAACAAATTATCCCTTGCTACAAGGTGATAGGTGGGTGTTGACAGATATAAATCACAATCATTATCACCCTATAGAAGACCAGTACAGAAAAATTATATGTGTTTGTCTGATTCATATTTCATGGGATCAATTATTAGAATATTGATTACCACGACTAAGACAGTTCTTTGTGGCGAATGTCTTGCCTCAATGATGGTGGGGTGTGGGGCGAGATGTTCACGCGCTGGTTGTTCCTAAGTTGTGTCTTCACTTTCCTTCATAGACATAAATGTTTCTAGAAACTCTCCCTTCCATTGCAATTGTTCTTCATTTGTTTCTATTGTTTCAATCATTTGTTCCAATTTTTCATCTTTATCATCTATTTTTTTCTTCTTCTTAATATATACTCGGTGTGTCACCCCAAACCCTGCACCTCTGACAAGACCGCATTTTTTTGGCTGCTTCAAAGCCATCAATAATAGGTCTGTATCCGATAGAGTAGTATCTGATTCTTGTGACTATCGGATATAGGAAAATAACTAATTATTTTTATGTAATATCAATTTTAAACTATTATTTTTATATTCGTGTCATACTTACACATATTTCCCACACTTTCTGTGTGTTCTCATGTACTATCTTCACATCTTTGTTCACCTTGACTCTTTCCATAGAACATGTCATGGGATGGAAGTGCAGTTGGTTTTAGAATAATCAATCTACATTTAAACATAGAAAGATAATTATGATGTTATTTTTTTGCACCTAACAATATTAGTGTAAATTAAAAAAAATCTATTTCCATTTCTAATGAATTGAACCCCATCCTTGCTTTACGATAGGGGTATGATGGTTTTGATGCACAATCCTTATTTTCAGTACAGTGTTTCTGTTTCATAAATGAAATAATGACAATTAACGTTATTTATATAGGTATCCTCAAAATACGTATTATCACCCACAATGTACCTGAAACATCGTGTCCCCACAGAGGCCAATAAAATCATCCCATGTTTCGTGGGATATCAGGTGAGGGTAGACAATGGTTGGGTGTAGTTTTATTTTACCATTAGAATCATTCAGGAGATATCTTGTTAAAATAGTGCGAAAACATCGACGAATCTTTCCTACAAGCCTTAGTACATAATCCTTGTGTGAATCATCTACTATAAATGTACTCTGCAAAAGATTGTGATGAGTAATACATCGTTTCACTATTTTATTTTCTAGTAAATTAAAGAAATAAATTCATAATGTTACCGTAATTTCTTCCTAGATCACAGCCTTCTGCCCGGACACAACATTGTTCCATAAATCTATGTCAATCGGCACGCGTTGCCGAGTGAAAACTCTAGTATAGCTGCTAAACATAGCCTTGTTGGGATTCACATGTTGGCCTCGTGCATTCCATCAAACTTCAAATTTTATGTCATTGATTTTCGCCTTATGAATTTTGGCTAACACCGTCAAACTACGACGCATCTATGTTTTCTACGACGTCAGTCCTTCATTCCCGACCATTTCATCGATATCAACATCATCTATATTTTCATCTAGAATGTTATCAATGGCATGTGCTGATGGTTGTTGGACCTCAACACTAGGAGCAGCCGGAGCGATAGTAGTAGGAGAAGTAGCAGCCATAGTAAGAGCAGCAAGAGACACATCAGCAGGAGTAGCCACAGCCACAACAGGATCAGTAGGAGCCACAGTAGGGGGAGCAAGAGTTGTAGCAGGAGCAAGAGCAGCTGCAGCATGAGATGCAGGAGGAGTAGGAGCAGCATCAGCCGCAACAACAGTATCTTGAGAGACTTGTTCAGCCTCAAGGTTAGGAGCACCATAATGTGTAGGAGTCATTATTTGCAAAAGTGGTTGATTAGTTAATTCAGATAACATAAATTCAATAATGATATGATAATTACATGAGATAAAAAGATCTATATTACAAAAAAAATTAACTTTTTTACTGAAATCTATTTATGTTTTTAAAAGGATGGAGGGATTTGACACCTCTATTGACTATCCAAATCCCTTTAATGTGGTCTCCTTTAACATAAAAATCATCATCTGCATTGGGACCACTCAGAAATTATAGCAACGTACCACTAAAAGGATCATCCACAAATGAATTTTCATTGGAACATTCAGTAGTTTTGGACGATAATAGAATAATCGACCACTTTCAGTTTGCAGGATCCGGAACATAAAAAACTTGTACTGCTTGTGATTCCATTATAAACGGTTCGTCTTTGGAACTTTCTTTACTAAAATTACCTTTCAAAAATCCACATTCACATATTTTAACACCACAGGTGGTTTCAATCCATTTTCATTGAAAAATCGGCAATTGGAATGTCGTATAATCCAACTACCATATTAGTTTGATAATGCCAAAGTATGAAATATTTGCATAAATTGGATTTCTATCCTTACTACCAGAAACATTCATTGCTTCAGCCAGTAGTGAAACTCCACTATTTTTCATGGTACTATGTTCATCATGTTCATCTGTATAGAATGTATAACCATTAATTACATAACCACTATAAGATAATACATACACACTTAGTCCAGCGACTAGCCATCGAAGTCATTCTAAAATTGAATTCGGATTTTCATCCAACTCCATAAAAATATGGTCCTGAAACCATCATATATAATGGTGATTATGTGTATCTGATAACCATTTTTGATTCCATGATTGATTCAACTGCCTAAGAATTTCTTTTTGAGTTTCAATATATGGGGAAACCTCCCAGCTGTTATGCAAAACATAAATATGAGCCTGCTCATGATCTGTAATACTGATAGTCACAACTTCTCTTCCAGAAATTCCCTCACCCTCAATGCATCCAGTGTGACGAGATTTCAGGAGACCAATTCTTTCCACATCAGATTGGTATCCAGTACAAAATTCAATGGCTTCCTCAACAATATATCACTCTACTATACAACCCTCTGGCTGACATCGATTTTTGATATACCTTTTCAAAATCCTCATATACCGTTAAACAAGATGAATCCATCTATAGTGCATAGGACCACAAAGTCTAATCACTCTCACCATGTGAATCATCAAATGAACTGTCATATCAATTAATGTTGGTGGGAAGAAAATTTCTAATTCACATAATAAGATGACAACTTTTTTTCCATAGATGGAAATTTCCCCGGGTCTAAAACATTTCTACATATAGATTTGAAAAAGAAATAATGTTTTGTTAATGTATGATGAACATTTTTGAAAAAAATGCAATGTAAAGCTATAGGAATTAGATCTTGCATCAAAACATGGAAATCATGTTATTTCAAATCTTTTAACATTAAATCATTCATTAACACAATGTTCTTGATATTTCATGAGTACCCCTATGGAACCTTTACATCATTGAAGAAGTTGAAAAACTGATATATCCCTGCCCAAGAAAGTGTATAAGTAGCTAGAGGAAGAAACATTCTATTTTAACCTTCACGGGAGCCAACTTTTCTCGTATTCCCATGTAAACAATGTCAAACCTTTCCTTAATTACATATTTTTATTTTACAGGGGAATTTAACAATGTTTTGATAACACTGTCACATACATTTTTTCAACATGCATCACATCAATAAAATTTCTGACATACAAATATTTCCAGTACGGTAATTCAAAAGAAAACTGATCTCCTTTTCCAACAGATTTTCGTATGGTATTTCAAATATGGTTTACCAAAAATAGTGTTCAGATCTTTTACATTCTCAATCATCTGATCACTTATTAGTGGAGACGGTGTTGCACGTTTTTATGAACGTTCATTGAATGATGTCGTCCATGATCAGTACTTATGACGATGAGGTATAAATCTACGTTGTCATAGAAACACATATTTCGATGACTGTTTCAACCTAATTGATTATGTACCTTCTTCGCACAGGGGACACCCTTGAGTTCTTTAATACTATATCCTGACAAATTTCCATTATTAAGGAAATAATTTATTCTCCCATACAACTCACTCTCAACGTGAAGTATTCACCTTTATAAGAATCATATAACATTACAACTAAGTCCCACAAATACATTAAATCCTAAATCAAAGGAGCCAAATAAACATCAATATCATTACCTGGTTGTATTGGTCCGGATATAAGAATAGATAACATGATGAATTTCTGATACATGCATAACCCGAGTGTAATGTTAAAATTCACCAACAAAACAGGCTGTGTACTATGAGAGCTGGTTTGAAAACCAAAAGGATTTTCTCCATCTGTAGATAACGCAAGATGAAGGTTTCCCCACTCTTTTTCCAAATTCAGGATACTAATGATCAATTTTCGTCTATTGACGAGATTCGGTCAGATGACATAATAACCCATTTTTATTTTTTTTTCTGCATGCCACAACAATTTTCTTGTAGTTTCTTCATAACCATATAGAAGCCTAAACCTTGGAATGATTGGAAAGTACAATACAACTCTCGTAGGATTGGATTTAACTTTCTTGTATCGAGACGCACCACACTTTGGTCATTCGGTAAGTGATTTTTCCTCCTTGAGAAACAATATACAGTCTTTCAGGTAGGAATTTATTCTTTCAGAAATCAATCCCATCGAGCGTAGCATTTGTCTAACTTCATATGTCTGTCCTGGGAGCTCATTATCTTCCAGGAGCATGTTATTCAAGAGAGAAAGTAGTTCCGTACAACTGACATCACTCCATCCATTTCCTACTTTCAACTTATACAACTTCATTATAGCGGACAATGTTGTATAATTAGTGCAAGGAGCATACAATGGCGTCTTTTCACAACTCTTTAACTTAAACAATTTTGGGAAATCACAGAGTTCATCATGAATTTTCTTTGTCATTTCCTCAATATGGTCATCATCATCATTGAAATCTGTATTCACATACTCCATATGGTCTTCTTCATTATCAACATTTGTAATCATATCTAATGATCCATAAAACACAGTTTTATCCTAGCCAGTAGCTACATTCTATTTTTCTCAGGGTTTATTCAAACATTTATAACTCTAATCTCTTCCATGACATATCAAATTTTGTTTCAACTCATCTGGAGTATGTATTCTAGAATAACATGAACATAAACATGGAGAAAGGATTTGAGAAGGATCCTTTTCATGATCCTTTGCAAACATGATGAACTCTTTCAGTCCATCCTCGTACTCTATTGTTAAACGATTATCATCCATCCAATATTTATTCATCATTATCATATTTGAATCTCAAATATTAATACTTATTGTTCATGTACACAAAACAAGACATCCAAATAAAGTATAAGAGAACCACTTCCATGTAAAAACAGTGATTAATAGAGCCTAACCGTTAGTATTTATTCATCTTTATTAAATATAATTACTTTAGATTCATTATGGTTTCCAAAAATAACCCCAGACAAAACACAAGAATAATCAAGAATGATACATCTACCACTCCTAGGTCTCTGCCCTATATTCAATATCATCATGCCGAAGTACCCATATATCCACACATACACATGTCACAAACACATAAAAACCCATATCCACATCAGAACCAAAGTACCAATATGGATTTCAATCAGGTTACTCAACTCAATTGGTGGTGTGTAAGAAATAATAAGAAAATATAATAAGTATATAGTCACAGATAAATCATAATAACATGTACCAATATGGTATCTTAGTATTTAAATATTTCTAACATCACATACTTTCATAATAAAAAAGATGGAAGATATAGAAAAACTGACTTAAATGAACAATGTATATAAAAATCTTATATAAATTAATTGGCATGAACAAAATAGTTCTATAATCAATGCCGTGTAATAATAAAAATAATTATATCATAGTAACATGTATCAAACCCTATGGTATGTTATTTTCTAGTAATATTATCCTTACACAAATCAATAAGTGATCTTGGATAAATGTGTAAACACATACCATGACTCAGGTCATCGGGACTCAAATTCCCATTGGGGAAAAATTCATGTAATATTATGTTTATGTTAGTATTTTCGTCATAAATCAAGTGCATGAGATTATATCTTATGATTACTATACAAATTACCACTAAATACCCTAGCGTCATATACTTCAAATCAAATAATTAACCTAACATCGGAAAAACTATTATTATAAATATTTTCATTTATTACATTGAAATACCCAATTTTAGTTTTCAACATGACTTTTCATTTCAAAACCAAATAATAGGTTTTCGTAAAATCTATTCCCCTTTCAAATCATTTTATATGTAAATAATTATTTTTTGAAATCAAGGCTATTTATTTTATATAATATTCCCACTAAAATATATAGTTTCACAAATCATTCTGTGACACAAAAAAAACTAATATGGGGATTTGTTTCAAAAATATGTGCCTCTAAAATCAAAAATAAAATCCACATTAATTAAAATAATATTAAATTATTTTTATAATTCATATTTAATAAATGAAGAAAAAAAGATTCAATTGTCTGAAAGAAACATTGTGGAACCACATGCCTTTAATTAGTGTTCAACCCACCTTAACACCCATAATGGGATCTGTCAATGAATAATGAAGGTGTAAGAGATCAAGTAGTCTAAAAATAATCATGATTCATAAAAAAGAATATTTGATTCACTAAAAATATGATGATCTATAACTCTATAATTTATGATATAAGAGTAGATAGAGGATTTCCAATCGATGAGATATCCCCTTATCAGAGAGAACCTAAACGCATCCAGTATAGCTTATATCTGAGAAATAAGGGAGTTTGGAGGAGTTAAAATGCCTCTTGGAATACTTAAATAATCAATATTTCAAATGAGAGTTGTGTAAGAGAAAAAATAATATTAAATGCGCCCCATGGAATTTATGAATACAAAAAAAGATACCACATTGCAACCTCCAATTGGCACGGTACAAAAAGGATTTATACAACCATACTATTGTGTAGACTTCTTGTCATGAACTAGGACAGGTTGCCATCCCACTAGACACCTGAACCAACACGTGGGAAGGTCCAAAGGGAATTACCAATCCCCATGGGTTGTAACTAGTGACTAGGCATTGAGTAACTCCATTGAGAATGGTTTTTTAATTTAAAAAATCATAAATATTACATAATAATCAAACACTATATAATAACCAAATTTCAAAATATAATAAACCAAAAGATAACACTACAAAAGGGTATAAGCATTTAATAATTTTCAACCAAAACCAAAATAATAAAAGACAAGGGAATCAACAATACAACCAAGCCTCAATGAAACATAAGGGTCAACATCCCCATTCCACAACAAATAACAATCACCAAAAGGGGAACTACTAGAACATATATCCACTATCACCACCAAGGGAATCTTTCCTTTAAATGGGTAAAACATAATATGGTCTACATAAACCTGAGGGTGTATATAATTTGTGATCCAACATAATAGTAGGGAGCAACAAAAATAGATTCCATGCAATGACATGATGATAAAGATTAACATGTTATTTTTTAATAAACATAAAGATACAATTTCAATAAAACATTCTTTGAAATAAAAGAGAAAGTAAACATCTCATGATAATGGTAAGAATAGTATGATAACTATAGAAAATCTCTAAGTTATTAGGGTTACTAGGGTCCTAGGATCCACGTACTCAAGGTGATCACATATCTTAAACATGAAGGTCCTATTTGAGCCTCTAATCCCTAGAACATGAATGTTTAGTTACTGTTGTTATGTATATCCTTATTAAGGAGACCAATCATCAGCCTGACTAATTCGCCTAATATAGTAGACCTAGTCTACCCAAATAGATAACTAGGATTTAATTGTGCTGAATTCCACCCACAATATAAAATTTTATATATTTTATACAATCACACTTCCAATAATAGAAACACACATGAAAAACAACAATTTACAATAGTCAAATCATTATCATACCATTACACATAACAAAAAAAATTAAAAAACATGTTTCCCACAACCAAGATAATTTATAAATCCAGTTTTTAACCAAATAAACCATAATAAACAATTAAAACAATGTAAAATAATGGAACAACCTACCTATTTCTTGATATCTTCCCAAAACCAAAATAAAACAACCAACTGAACTAAGGAAAGGCACTGAGGATGCAATTAAAAATCATAACCACAAATATTTAACCCAAATAAATGAGATTAAAGCTAACCTAGGCTAGCAGTGAGAAGAGGGCGTTCTGGGCAGCGGAGGTCTAGAAAACCGAAGAGGGTGTTGCGGGCGGCAGAGGTATGTCAACAAGAAGCGAGGGTGGTGGAGGTATGACAATGAGAAGTGAGGGAGTTGCGGGCGGTGGAGGTCTGACAATGAGAAGCGAGGATGGGGGAGGTCTGGCAACGCGAACTCAGTGGGTGGTAAAGGGAGACTCAGGGTTCCAGTTCTGCGAAAGCATTAGGTCGTGATAAAACGAGTGAACTGTGCGAATGACTTTATAAAAAAATGGACAAAGTTTTTATCAGCACTAACAAAGCACTGCTAAAGAGTGCCTTTATTAGTGCTAACATTTTAGTGCAGATAAAGGTACCCTTTATCTACGCTTTTTCAGTGTTGATAAATAGATTCTTTATCAGTGCTATTCTAGCATTGATAAAGGGTCGTTTTATCTACGCTCTTTCTTAGCACTGATATAAGGGGGTGCTTCACTTGCTCGTTTTGTGTAGTAGTGAATATAGATTTTTTTTCATAAATACACAATGAGGTTTATTTAATAAACTCACCAAAAATATATTGTAATAAATACATTTTTAATTATTAAAAACATTGATAACCCAATAAAAAAATGTATTTGTTCTAAAATATCTAATTGATCTTATAAATTGCATCACTTATGAAAATAATCATTTAATTACATACGATAATATATATTTAACTAGGATATGAACAATTGAAATACGTTTTCCCTTATATCTTCTCCACCAATAAGCTCAATACCACATTGAGAAGTTATATTTTATGGTCATGACAATGAATATATAATAAAATTAAAACACCATATTATAAATATAAGAAAAAAACAAAATAATAATAATAAAAATAGAAATAAGAAAACTATTATAATTAATTAAAATTAAATCATAAATTATTCAAAATCAATAACACTAAAAATCAAAATAAAAAATTTAGTATGAAAATATTAAATATAAAAAATATATAAAATCATAAATTTTTAAAAATCATGAATCATTATTCATTACTCTCAAAAAATATCATTTACCAACTGTTTTTAAAACCATGAAACTACATAGACATTAAAAAAGAATGAATTGAGAAATTTTATGAAAAAAACAAAATTTATTTCTCAAATATAACTAAAATCATGCATCTTCTTTGGTAAAATGTTATTTTTGTGTGTACCTTATTAGTATAATTAATATAACAGGAAATCATTGCACTTATCATCCACCTTCTACTTATACAATAATGATTATTGATAATAGATTCAATTGAAAAAATGTTTCATCAACTTAGGGAAATGGTATAGTACCTAGATGAAAATCATTTTGTGTTATTAAATATTAAACAATATTTATACAATATATATAATTTTTCTAATTGTCCACATTGTACTAAAATTGTTTTAGTATTAACACATGACCCCAATCATGTATAAAAAGATGTTAATTGATAAATTTTTCTAATTTATGAGTACTAACACTACAATGTATTAATAACATTTTAATCTAATATGCTACTAATATTCATGAATTAAATCCCATTAATATTATATAAAATATATTTTAATAAATATTAATATGGAAAAAATATAGAGTTTCCACATCACTGTAACTACTTTTATGAACTTATTCAAAATGAAATATTATATATATTTCTCAAAAATCATATGCATTTGACTACATTGTAAACATCATATAAATATAGAATGAAAAGGTATTTCTATTCATTTTAGAAATGTAAAAAATGAATTAATTACACAATGTATGTAAGAACCCGGTTCTTATTTTTGAGGTACGGGTTTCTTCATTTCTCTTTTCCTTATGTGTTTTTAAGAAAATAAGGAAAATGGTGGAAAAATCGGAAATTTGGAATGTACATTCATTGTACATTGTCCACACGCCGTGTACATTTGGCTATGTGGAAAGAGAACACAGGGCGTGTGGCTGTGTCGTCGATGATGTGCGTAAGAACCAAGTACACACCGTGTAGTGGTCCCTTACACACCACGTAGTTAGTCGTCAGGTGAATAATATGGCGGTGGCTAGCTGTGTGACTAAACATGTCGTGTACTCAAGGAGACACATCGTGTAGTCATTTCGGTAGATGAATAGTGCCACCCTGGCGGGAAGCTGTCAGATGAACATTTAAAAAATTGGGACGTACACGCCATGTACTAGGAAGTAGACATTGTGTACTTTGTTTTTTTCACATAAAAGGGGAAGTAGCCTCCCCTGTTAATAAGGAAGGATTAAAACGGAAGATGGAGCTCAAGAGAGGAGGCCGTACCATTGGAGATCCGCCGAGCGTTCACCGGGAATCTGTTTCCACCTCAGACAATGTTGTTGGAACCGCACGGGTAAGCCCTCCACTCTCCTTAAGTTGTTCTTACCAATTCATTCCCTAAAGGGAGATATTTGCATTCAAGTGAGAATTCTATTACCACAGATCTATGGAATTCTTGGACATTTCCGGAAGCTTCGTTCGCGTATATCATTCGTGGGTGTTAATGGTAGGTGGCTTGGTGTTTTTTTATGTATCGTGTGTTTTGTGTGATTTTGTGCTACAAACCCATATTTGGGTTGTCGTGTGTCTAAGGCCGTGGCTATTTTAAATACCTAGAATTTAATAGGAAATTAAATGTGATATTAATTTGCGGTTTGGGATCGCTGCATGGATCCAGGACCATCCCAAGGTGTGCATTCCTCTGTTTAGCCATTTGGCTAGGATACCTGAGGGTATGCCATGTTTTATTATGCATTACGTTTTCCATGATAAAAATTGTATTTAAATTGCATGTTTATAAGATGGGAATGACCTAGTTACTTGTGCCTGTGGGCAGTGATTGTATTTTCCTGAGGACGGGATTGTATTAGCCTGAGGGCATGACTGTATTAGCCTGAGGGAAATGTTCTATTTCGCATAATGGAATCCTTTCGTGCCGGAGGGCTTGACTTCTATTACTTAGGGAGACACTTCGTATGCCTATGGGTGATAATTCTACTAAGCCTAAGGGAAGGATTCTGTTATGCCTGAGGGCAATGCCTGAGGGTGAGATTCCGATTACCTGAGGGTGAGAAATGGTTTTTCTGAGGATGATGTTTGTTTACTTAGAAATTCACTGTGGTGTTTTTCTTATATTAATTATATTGAATTAAATGATTAAATGGAAATATAACTGCAAAGTTATTTACTTTTGAGTATTGATTAGTTATTGCATTTACTACTGCACATTGTTGATGCATGTCTACACAAAGTTGATAACGGGCCTTTGGTGGGTGCCTTCTGAGATATATTTCTCACACCCTGTTTGGGCCATTCTTGTCGGCCCAAACAGAATATGTTTTTGCAGGTGCAGATAATGGAAAAGGTCCTTATACATGTAATTTATTGCTTCTGAAATGTAGGAGGGCATGGGACCGAGCCCAGGCTCGTGATGCCACTGACTGTTCTGTTTTTCTTTCTTGTACTTGTACACTGTATTGTATTGTATTGTAGTATAACATGTTCTGGTTGTTTTCTTAGAATTGTGGAATGTTTCATCATTATGTACTGGTTTGTTGTGTCTACTTCGGTTATTTATTTTAGTTGTGTATTGTTTTCTGCTTCCACTGTTGTTGTACGTTTATATCATATTCTGTTGCGCTACACATTGAAAAATGATGGCATTGTTTCTCCACTATCATACCTCTACCCTTGCTGCTAGTCGGCAGCCTATGGAATTTTGGGGAAATGCACATGAGGTCATGTGGTGAACCAGGTTTGGGGCACCCGTAGAGTGGCACCCAGAACCGTGACGTTAGAAAGTGGTATAAGAGGGAATTATTTTCATTGACTTACTATTTGGTGACTTAGTCAGGGATAGGATGGGAACGGTAGTTGGTAATAATCTCTGACCGGGAGTAGCTAACCAGTGTATAGGTAAAATCCAATTTACCTCGTATTGAAATTATGCTGATTTTGAAATTTTATAGTTGATTTGTTTTCACCGAAGGGTTACGCACATGTGATTGTGCAGTTGATATTTTATCTATGGGTTCTATTTAGTTGCAACCCAATGAGATGGGGGTCTTCCATCTTGTGCATAATTTAGGAACATGATATAAATCACAGGAAATGCAAAGTTCCATGGCATGCAGGTGCATTAAAAATTGCATGTTGTTGTGATAGTTGATGTGCTAGAAAGCATGTTGTTGTGATAGCTTATTGATAAATACCTCATATGTGATAGGGTATTTCTGTATAAACTTATTAAAATAATGGATGCTAATGTTTGGTTTTTGGGGACTATGGGCCCACATTGACTAGAATTTGGTGGATCATTAACTGTTTATTTTTTTATAAACCAGATAAGATGTCAAACATTGATTCGTGGGGAGTATGGGCCCTCCCGGATCGGAATTTGACACTTAGTTGTTGTTTTGCGGTATTTGATAGGTTCTCGGGATGTTTCTGAGGAAAACTGTCTGGAAACCCAGCATACACGTTGTGTAGTACTATAGACACGCCGTTTATGTTCTTCGGTTCGGGACGAAAAACGAAATTTTTGTGTACATGTCGTGTACCCAGAGTACATGCTGTGTAGTCTTTTCCCATGTCCAAAATCGTGTTGGTGGAGACACGGGTAAGGGAAGAGAATGGGCCGATCACACAGTGTAGCTTATGTACACGCCATGAAGTGTTGACCCAGAGACCCGGCCGTGTAACTAACAGACACGGGCCGGCGTAGTCGTTTCTTGAACATGTTGTGTCAATGAAGAACACGTCGTGTAGTGTGACCTGGGGACCCGACCGTGTAAATAACAACAGGGGTTGGTGTAATCGTAAAAGTACACACCTTGTGTATATAGAACACGCCGTGTAGGTTGAGCCGTGTATGCGGTCGTGTAACTAACAACACGAGTCAGCAGAGATCATATAGTACATGTCGTGTACCCTTGGGACACGCCGTGTAGTCTTGTCTGAGGACAGACCGTGTGGAGTAAGCCATGTGGCTGGGAAACAATGTAGTGTACACGCCGTGTGCAGGTGTAACACGCTATGTAGTGTCAAGCTGAGTAGTCAGCCATGTCACAAGTGACATGGGAAGTTGGAAAATAACACCATACATGTTGTGTAGTCAGTATACACGCCGTGTAGTTTTTTTTCGAATGGGATCCTTGTGACTTAGTAGTGTCGAAGGACCCAGGCCGGGGAAGGGAAGTCATGTACACACCATGTAGCCATTATACACGATGTGTAGTCTTGTTATGAAAATCTTGTCATTCCTTCTTCCTATTGTTCCATTTGTGGTTTATTCATTTTCCTTCTTTTTAATCTTGAATCTAAGGTGTGTTTTGGACCTTGTAGTGTCATGCTTCCTAGGCCACCGTGCATTGTTATCCATGAGAGCGGAAATGAGAATACACCAGAGAGGGCGGGCCATGTTCTACCAGGGGATCCTCCAGCAGAGCCAGATGCGGCGCCAGCTCTTATACCAGACACAGGTGCGGAGGCACAGTTTTGTGAAGGCTTTATGCTGTTCATGCAGAACTTTCAGGGAGCCTCACTAGCTGCAACTTCTATGCCTGAGTTGACGTCTATATTCTAGCAGCTGCATCCACCGACATATTCCGGGGATGGCGGAAAAAAGGTAGTGGATTCATAGCTGGGGTTGATGCAGACTATTTTCTAGCATCTTGAGATGCCTCCAGGGCGGAGGGTCAAGCTCACGACGTATATGTTGTGTGATTCTACCAAGAGGTGGTGGGATGTTACCACCCAGTTAGAGAATCTCTAAGACATATCATGGGAGGATTTTTTGGCAGCCGTATATGTGTTCTTCTTCTCAGAGTCGCTGAGGGAAGATAGAGATCGAGAGTTCATGAATATTCAGTAGGGCTCTATGTCAGTGATGGAATATTATGCTCGTTTCACCGAGAATCAGCACTTTTCACCTATGCTGGTGGGTGATGAGACGTTGAGAGATAGGAATTTTGAGGATGGTCTTCGTTATGACATCTGGGCACTGGCGAATGTTTTTAGGTTGCCTATTGTACATGCTATTGTAAACAAGACACTAATTATAGAAAGGAACCTGCAGGAAGCTAGTGGTGTGGGCCATGGTGGTTCAACACTAGTTTCTGTACTATTTCTACTTGTAAGAGGAAGATATAGATGGACTTCTCTCAGGGTGCTAGTACCAGCCAGACAGTTTCTTCAAGTGGACCGATCAGGTGCTACCAATGTGGTAATGAGGGGCACAAGAGACCGCAGTGTCCACGTGATCCATTGGAGTGTCGAGCTTGCGGAAATTAGGGTCATCTACAGCGCTTTTGCAGGGCTTATCAAGTGATGGATAGTGAGCGGGGTTCTGTGCAGACTCTGTGAGCGGGAGCTGGACCAGGGGATTCTTACCAATCTGGGAACTGGAATACGTCAGGGCATGCATGCTGAGATGGTGGTCATGGTCGTGGTAGACAAACACCAGGATCATAGAGGCAGCAGGGCGGGACATCTCAGGGAAGCCAGGCTGTGTCCCAGGGCCACGGCACTGGGAATGCATATGCGGTGCAACAAACCCAACATGAGCAGGATCCCGGACAGTCTACAGCCAGAGGTACTATTTTAGTAGCTTCTGTCTTATCATCAGTACTTTTTGATACGGGTGCTACACACTGTTTTATATCTGTTCGCATTGTGGAGAGCCTTGGGCTATGTGTTTCTAATTCTTCAGATATCATGACGCTAAACACACCACTGGGAATTAGAACGACTGGTGTGTGTCAGTGCAAGGAGTTCCCCCTTGAGGATGGTGGGTGTCACTTCCTTTGGGACCATTATGTCTAGGAGATGACGAGTTATGATTTCATTCTCAGGATGGACTAGTTAGTCCCCATTTGAGCCTTTGTAGACTACTATTGTCGCATGGTGCATTTCACATCACCATAGAGTGGAGAGTTTCTATAAAAGGGAGAATGGGATGTTTAGGAGAGTTGAGCTAGGACACAACATCGTGGGAATGGTGTATTCACAGCCTATATTTTGAGATTATATCTGGATGACCAGGGGACTTTTTAGAATGATTTCCCTCCAGTGGTTGATCATTTCAAGGATGTCATCCCGGATTACTTTTCAGGTCTTCTTCCCAAGCATGAGATGGACTTCTCTATCGAGCTTGTTCCAGGAGTAGCACCAGTGTCTATTCCTCCTTATAGGATGGCCACACCTATGTTGCAGGATCTCAAGAGGTGGGTAGAGGAGTTACAGGCAAAGGGGTTCATCTGACCCAATACTTCTCCATGGGGTTCTCCTGTCCTTTTTTCGATGAAGGCAGACGGTACCCTCGGACTCTGTGTGGATTATCGAAAGCTGAACCAATTGATGGTTAATAACCCACATCCTTTTCAAAGGATAGATTATATTTTTGATTATCTTCGTGGAGCATGAGTGTTCTCGAAGATTTAATTGAGATCAGGATATCATCTGCTGCACGTTAGACCATCTGATATACCTTACACAGCTTTCAGGAGAAGTTATGGTCTATACGAGTATATATTTATGTCGTTCGGACTCACGAACGCACCATCGATTTTCATGGCTCTGATGAATCATGTTTTTCATCCATATCTGGACTCATTTGTGGTAGTATTCGTGGATGACATCTTTGTGTACTCTCACACTCAGAATGAACATGCCACCCATCTTGAGATAATATTGAGTACACTGAGAGAGAATCAACTATATACTATGTTCTCAAAGTGCCACTTTTGGAAGGACCAATTAACTTCCTGGGTCACATCATCTCAGAGGCAGGAGTTTCAGCAGACCCAGAGAAGGTGAGAGAAGTAGTTTCCTGGGAGCATCCTAAGAACGCGTTTGAGATACAGAGTTTCTTGGGGCTGGCTGGTTACTACAGACGTTTCATCCAGGACTTCTCCCACTTAGCAGCGCCGTTGATGGGTTTGACTAAGAAGGGTGTAAATTTCTTCTGGTCAGAAGCTTGCGAGACATCCTTTCAGGACCTAAAAGGAAGGTTGAAATCCGCACCGATCCGGATACTCTCAGAGTAGGGGAAGAGTTATACATTTTTCTCTGACGCATCAGGTATTGGGCTGGGAGAAGTGTTGATGCAGGGCGATCGAGTTGTTGCGTACGGGTCATGACTGTTGATCCCATATGAGAGTAATTACCCGATGAATGATATCGTGTTGGATGCATTTGTTCATGCATTAAGCTGTTTGAGACATTATCTTTTGGGAGTGCATTTTGTGTTTTTCACCGACCACAAAAGCCTAAAGTATATCTTTACTTAGTGTGACTTGAAACTGAGGGAGGGAAGATGGGTCGAATACCTTCTGTATTTCGATTTTGAGATTTCCTACACACCTGGTAAAGGTAATGCAGTATCTGATTCACTAAGCAGGAGGACGTAGATACATGCTATGCAAGAGGCTAGTGGTGAGTGGTAGCTTGTGGCCTTGTTCTCTGAGATGCATCTAGAGGTGCACGACAGTCAGCATAAGACTTATCTTTCCTCTTTAGCTATGACTTCGACCCTCCTGGATAGAGTGAGGATGAGACCGCTATCTGATTTAGAAGGACTAGTCTTATGGTAGTCGGTGGCAAGTGAGGACCCTCCTCCTGGTTGGATGATAGTCGATGAAGAGGTTTTGTGTTTCCATAGACGAGTGTGGGTTCTAGGGGATATACGCGAGGATTTGATGAGAGAGTTTCATTATTCAACATGGGTACTTCATATCGGGGTTACCAAGATGTATCGTGACTTGAGACTTCAGTACTAGTGGCTGGGAAAGAAGAGAGATGTAGCTGGTTTTGTTATTAGGTGTTCCACCTGTTAGCAGGTGAAGGCAGAGCATCAGAGGCCAGCCGGACTGTTACAGTAGTTACCCATTCCGGAGTGGAAATGGGATGATGTCACGATGGACTTTGTGAATGGATTGTCAAGGTCACCTCGAGGAAATGATTCTGTATGGGTTGTTGTGGACAGACTCACAAAGAGAAATCATTTTTTTCCAATCAAGGAGACATTCTAGGTTGACGAGCTCGAAAGGTTGTATATCAGAGAGGTCGTACATCTTCATGGGGTCCCTTTTTCTATATTTTCAGATAGGAATTCCTATTTTACATCTCACTTCTTGCAGAGGTTTCAGAGGGCACTAGGAACACAGGTACATCTGACCACAACATACCACCCTCAGACAGATGTCATGTCAGAGCGTACTATACATGTGCTTGAGGACATGTTGTGAGCATACGTCCTAGACATTGGGGGATCTTGGGAAAAGAACATACCCTAGGTTGAGTTTTCCTAAAATAACAGTTTTCAGGAAACTATTGAGATGGTTCCATATGATTCTTTTTATGGTAGGCCATTCCAGTCACCTTTGTGTTGGTTAGAGGCAAGTGAGGCAGCTTTGCTGGGACAACGTCTCGGGCAAGAGACTTCATTGTAGGTCCAGTTGATTCAGAAGCAGATGGATACCGCACAGTGTCATCAGAAATCTTATGTTGATCGCCTCAGATGACCTGTGGTGTTTGTGGTCGGGGATCAGGTTTTCTTGCGTGTTTCTTCGAGGCATGGACACAAGCATATCAGGAGACAGGGTAAACTTTCACCAAGGTATGTGGGGCCTTTTGGGATTCTGTAGAGAGTCTGTCCGGTTGCCTATCGAATGCATATACCACAGAGGTACTGGGCCATGCACGACTTCTTCCATGTATCTCAGTTGCGCCACTATCATTTGGACCTGTCTCATACCTTTTAGCCAGAGGAGGGTGAGCTTCAGATGGATGAGTCCTTCGAGAAGCATATGATTCGTATCATTGACTGGAGCACGAAGGTTCTCCGAGGCCGGTCATTTCCTCTCGTACAGGTGAGATGATAGTATGGCCGAGTGCAGGATGAAAACTGGGAGCGGGAGACCGATGTACATGCTCAATGGCTGGAGTTGTTCATAGATTTATCTTCACCACCCTTGGAAGGGAAATTCGGGTATGAAATGCTTTATGGGGGGATGTTTGTAAAAACCCGGTTCTTATTTTTGAGGTACGAGTTTCTTCTTTTCTATTTTCGTTATCTGTTTTTATGAAAATAAGGGAAATGGGGGAAAATCCCAAAATTGGAAAGTACATGTCGTGTACTTTGTCTTCACATCGTGTACTTTTGTCTGTGTGGAAGGAGTACACATGGAGTGTGGCCGTGTCGGCGATGAAGGGTGTAAGAACCAAGTACACACCATTTAGTATTCCCTTACATGTCGTATAGTCAGTCGGAAGGTGAATAGTATTGCAGTGGCCAGCTGTGCGACTGAACACGCCGTGTACTCAATGAGACATGTCGTGTATTCATGTTAGAAGATGCACAATTCCACTCTGGTGGGAAGCCACCATATGAATAGTTAAAAAATTGGATGTACACGTCGTGTACTCGTAATTACATGCTGTGTACGTTGTTTTTTTCTCTTGAAATTGGTAGTAGCCTCCCTTGTTCATAGGGAAGGCTTAGAACGGAAGAGGGAGCTCGGTGGAGGAGGCCAAACCCTTGGAGATCCGCCGAGCATTCGCCGAGAATCCGTTTCCGCCTCGGATGATCTCATTGGAATAGGATGGGGAATCCCTCCACTCTCCTTAAGTTTTTCATACCAATTCTTCCCCTAATGGGAGTTATTTTCATTTAAGAGTGAATTATATTGCCTCAGATCTATATAGTTATTGGATATTTATGGAAGTGACGTTTGTGTATATCATTCGTGTGTGTTAAAGGTATGTGGCTTTGTGTATATTTTCCAAATGTCATATGTTTTGTGAGATTTTGAGCTACGAATCCATATTTGGGGTGTCGTGTGGATTAGGTCGTGTCTATTTTAAATTCCTATAATTGAATAGGTAATTAAATGTGATATTAAAATTCTGTATGGGATTGCAGCTTGGATCCAGGACCATCCCGAGGGGTGCGTTCCTCTGTTTAGTCATTTGGCCAGGATACCTGTGGGTATTCCATGATTTATTATGCATTACATTTTCCTTGAGAGGAATTTTATTTAAATTGCATGTTTATATGATGGGAATGACCTGGTTACTTGTGACTGAGGGTGGTGATTGTATTATCCTGAGGGCGTTATTGTATTAGCCTGAGGGTGTGACTGTATTAGACCGAGGGAGACGTTCTATTTCACCTCAGGTAAACCTTTCGTGCATGAGGGCTTGACTTCTGTCCCTAAGGGTGATAGTTTGTATGCATGAGGGTGAGGATTCTGCTAATTCTGAGGGAGAGATTCTATTATACCTGAGGGAAATGCCTGAGGGCAAGATTCTGATTACCTGAGTGTGAGAAATTGTTTGTTTGAGGACGTTGTCTATTTACATAGAAATTTACTATAGTGTTTTTCTTATATTAAATGGATTAAATGAAATGATTAAATGGAAATATAACTGTTAAGTTAGTTACTTTTGAGTACTGCTTAGTTATTTAATTTACTACTGCACACTATTGTTGCATGTCTACACACAGTTTAGCACGGGCCTTTGTTGTGTGCATACTGAGATATATTTCTCACGCCCTATTTGGGCCATGCTTTTCAGCCCAAACATATTATGTTTCTGCAGGTGTAGATAAGGAAAATGGTCCTTTTACATGTACTTGATTGCTGCTGAAGTGTAAGAGGGCATGGGACCGAGCCCAGGCTCTCGATGCCACTGGCTGTTCTGTTTTGCTTTCATGTACTTATACTCTGTATTTTATTGTATTGCAATGTAACATGTTCTCGCTGTATTCGTAGAATCGAGGCTTTTTTGCATCATTATGTACTGGTTTGTTGTATCTACTGCGGTTATTTATTTAAGTTGTGTATGGTTTTCTTCTTCCATTGTTGCTGTATGTTTATATCATATTCCACTGCACTACACTTTGACAAATGAGGGAATAGTTCCCCACTATCATACATGTGCCCTCGCTGCTAGTCAGAAGCCTCTGGCATTTTTGGAAACACGCCTGAGGTCATGTGGCGAACCAGTTTTGGGGCACCCGTAGAGTGGCACC
This sequence comes from Viscum album, assembly GCA_963277665.1. Classification (NCBI taxonomy): domain Eukaryota; kingdom Viridiplantae; phylum Streptophyta; class Magnoliopsida; order Santalales; family Viscaceae; genus Viscum; species Viscum album. The sequence continues at coordinate 1,315,980,381 of OY728152.1, read as the reverse complement.
CGGAACCGGGACGTTACAATGTGAATCTTATCAAAAATAGTGGATTGAATTGTAACATATATATTATTACATCAATGAGTGATGATATATATGGCTTTAAATTTTTAATGTTATTTACAATATGACAATTCTATTAACTACTCTTATGAAATATAAATTAATTTTATGATTACCATCAAATCCTATCACAAAAGAAGTATGATAAATTAATATTATGTCATTCCTGAATCATATCATTGAGCCAAATATTAAATATTTTCAAATAAAATTAAATAACCCCATTATATATGAATAATTATATGTCAACACATTTTTTTCATCTTATTTATGGAAATGAATAATTATTATTAGAAATTATTGTATTTAAAAAATTAGTTTGTTTTTTATTTTTTCATATTAAATATTAGTATTAACTATTAAATGTTTGAAATTTATTAAAATTAAATAAACTAATTTGATAAATCATGAATGTAAACGGATTTGTTTAAATGATAATTGAAATTCAAAATATATTTTGACACCATTAATAATTTCAATGAAAATAGCATTCCTAAATACTATTTAATTAGGCTTAGTGATAAAAAATAATGATATTCTACATTAAAAATATTAATTAATAATAATAGCATCTCAATGGTTTTATAATTAAAAAAATATTTCATTTTCATTTTAAATCATTTAATTCAATTTAAAACAAACCATTGTTTATATAATCCAACTGAATAATGTATTTATGTAATTATATTATATGTTAATTGTTTTTTATAAACAATATTTATTTATATTATATAATGTTTTTAATAAAAATCCTAGAATGTGTTGATGGTATGAAATTTTATTTACTAATTTATTTTTGAATCATTAATAAAATCTAATAATAATACAAAAAACTAAATTGGTATTGTCATTTATTTATATAATTCATACATTCTATATGTTTTATTAAAATTTGAAAAAATGAATGATAAAATAAATACTATGAATAATTTCATACAAGGAATTTATTATTCACAATGATGGAATGTAATTTTTTTTGATGGGAATGGGATAAAATATTATGATATGGCCGAGTAGAAATTTGATACTATAGTAAATAGATTTTATATGTTACACTCAATAGATCTGTACATTTTTTATAAATAAAATATTATTAAGTATTCTTTTCTTGGTATAACAAACTATTTTTTTAATTTTTTGTACAATAAATATTGGAATGGTTTTACAGCGATGAAACAATCCTATATAATTTGTAATTAAGATTGATATTGTTTTAGTTGAACATTACATGTTTTATTTTTAATATTCTTATATAAATATATATGTTGTTCTAATATTAATGGAAATACAAAATAATGAGTAATAATTGATAAAAACAAGAAAAATATATATGTAATGTATTTTTGAAATGAAATGACAGTGACTCAACATAACACTCGTGGAGATAGAGGATTTCAATGAATTTTTTTTTATGTAAAATTATTGTATCTAGTATGGCCCCTATTAGTTTCTACAAAATTATTTATTATATTAATCATATATTTGAAAACAATTTAATATACTAAATTTATTGATTTAGAAAATGTGTATTTGAAAAAATAATTGAAAATAAAATTATCATTCAATGATGGTTGGAGTTAGGATTCAAATTGTTTACTAGTAACATCATTTGGAATTCCACAACCATTTATACTTGATTTTTCCGTAACTATATTCATTTTATATTCTTATATAAAAAGATAATATCCCCAATGACATTATTTTTTATTATTTTATGAAATATATATATATATATATGGTAATAATTTATATTATTATTTAATAAAAATTAAATATATAAAAAGTATTTATCATTTCTGGGAAATCCCAAAACTCTCTATTGTATTTTGTAATATCTACTTATATATAAAGTTATATATATAGTGTAATTATATTTATGGATATTATAATCCTCTTTTGTTATGAAGAAAAATTAAAAAAAATAAAAAGGTTCCATTCAAGTAGATATGAAGATTTTACATGGCATCAAATCCGTTATATTTTTATTCTTTCAAAAACATTCATGTGTTAGATGATATATCAATAGTGGGTGTGATGCAAAATTAATGCAGGGATCCTCTTATTATACCATAAAATATTTTTTTTAGGTAATGGGATAATAAAATAACATGTTATGTCACTAAACATTTTTTGGTAGTCAAATATGTCAAACCCATAAGAAGATTCATCTTCATAATCAAGTCATAATAATTCAATGTGTATTTACAAAAAAAGTAATAAATTATCAATTAATTGGAATAGTTCCCATTTATTCAGATCCATTAAAACATTTATTTTTAGAATAGTTTGTTTAAATTTTCATTAATGTTGACTATATAATATATTGACCTATAAAAAATTATTTTATAAGGATGCAGGAAAAAATTATTGTAAAATGACAATGATGGAGGGAGAGTTAGTCATATATTTGATTTCTAAATTTAAATCAAGTGATAATACCACTATAAAATTATATCAATATATATATAATTGATATGGTGGTAAAAAATATTTGTAAAATATAAAAAATATAATATTATTTTATTAGAGGAATATGTCATCAACCAAGAAAAGTAATCATTATTCTCCAATTCTATGAACTCATCAGATACACTATAACAATTTTTCATTAAAAAATCACACATAAAACTATTATTATGTCTCAAAAAATAAAAAACCCCATTTCATTATATGTGAAGTTATTATTAAATATATATAGTTGAATTTTTTAATATGATGATTAAATATTAAGTGAAAAAATATATTGTATATTTTTTATATTATCATTAAAGAAATTTTGAAAATTCTGAATGACAATGATCATGGTCTTTTAAAACCATGGGTTGATTATGAACGATATTTATTAATTTTATAAACACACATATTATAATTTTTTTATCATGGTGTAAATTATACTAAATAAGATAGTTGATACTTAACATAGTCAATAACAGTTAATTAATTCAGAATTAATCCTCAATCAAAGATCGTTTATGGTTAATGGAAATTAAAAAACCAAGGGAAAAACAATTTACATGCTCTCCACTAACCCATGGGTAATAGAAATTGCATCATATTTTCTGAACAATAAAGAATAAAATGAAAAATTACATGTAATGAAGATTTAATAATACATTAAATATGTTCCCTCAATGTTTCATAAGTTATTATTATCAATATGACAATGTTAAATATAACAATATTCTTGTTTTTAAAATATGATAATGGTAATATGTTATCAATGAATAAATTGAAATATGATGGATGAAGAAACAAATTACAAAATAATATAAATCATTCATAAAATTGTCATACTGATTTTGAAATTATTCATTAATTAAAATAAAAATTAATCCATTGAAAAATATATATTTGATTGAATGTAATGAAATAGAAAGGATATGAGTTAAAATATTGAATAAAAATTGTGACGAACCGTTTCTCCATATAAAAACTACTGAATCAAATTCCTATGAATCTCATTTATTTATTTTTAACCGCACATAGTGTTACGTCCCTAAAATGTAGATAATAATTTACATAATATATATTTTCTTTTTTAAATTTATTATAAATTATTTAGCTTTTCTGGAAATTTCATTCAATCCAATTAAAATCAACATGCAGTGATATCATACTATATATTAATTTTCATACATGGGAACTAAATTATTCAATTATTGAAATATATCAAATATTATTAAATATATTTTTACAGGTCCCTTCCACATCAGAATATGGGAATATGCCCAAGGAATATTCTCTATGTGTTTTTGAACATTACTTTATTAGTATTCCAGAACAACACATGGTGTGATTAATTAATTTTAATTATAGTGGCCCCTAAATACACAATTATCATCCCTCAACCATTATTGATAAAAATAATGTGAAATTTATCATTAATAATATCTTCCACCCATAATAATTAGAAAAATTATTTGTGGAAATGGTGTAAATATTCAATATATAAATCAAATAATCATTTAAATCATATCATTTTTGGTACAAATAATAATACAGTTTATTCCATGAATACCGTGTCATTACATATTAGAGTATAATTAATTAATTAACACAATTTTTACACAATTGGAAATAAGAATAATATATATATTATTTTTCACATTATATTATCTCATATCCCATGATATATCATGTTTAATAGAAAGAGATAATCATTTTATACTTTAAATCATGGTATCTCACTATATATGTGTTAGAAAAACCTAGTCATAATATAAATGAAATGTTAAAAAATATTGTATACTTAATATAGATATAAAAATGGCTTAATAATATATACATTGAAATGATATTATTTACAAAAATATCAATATCAGTTATAAAATATTGTATAATGGGATGCACATTTCATGAACTATAGTACACACCCCATTTTTCCAAGTACTACTAAATTGTTAATATTCAATAATGATATTGTGTGAACATATTAATCTATATAAGATATCTAAAAATTATTTTTTTTATCCATTATGTAAAATCGTAATATATTCCATCTATGAATATATTTCATTAATAAAATTTCATTTCTTAAAATAAAATATAATAGAGTGTACATTTTGTAAGAGTATTATATTAGATTTATAATCTCCCAATATGTAACCAAACCAATTGCCATGATCATATACAAACATTAATGCGGTCGATTTCCAAATTACATCTCATAACATTCAGTATTTATATCATTAATAGTGAACATATATTAAATGATAAATATTATTATTATTTCATCACTATTATTGACACCAAATATATACATAATATATGTGTTTTATTTATGATTTAACATAATTTTATCATAAATTTAATATTTATAGTAGTGACAATAAAAATAAAATATACTACTCACCTGAATGAATAATTATTCCTACATTGTAATATTTTTCATTGGATATAAGAATGCCACATTCTAATCAACACATTCGGTTGAATCATTAATAACTTATCATAAAACTTATAATGTGTCAATAATTATTTGTATTTCTTAATTAATACCTCATGTGAATAGTTTCTTTCTAATCATTATTGTGATCAAAGGATAAAATGATACCTCGTATCATGATAATAACAAATTGTGATTGGATTAACAATTTTCATAATCTGAAACATGTTATTTTTTATAAATATTCCTAATAATAACCATTCAATAATATGATATCATAATTAATACATATATCATAGATCATTATGTCATAAAAATTGTATAATATAAGTTTGAATATATTATTACCATAAATAACAGATATATTTCAATATAATTACACATATAATTAAAATAATATTAGTTTTGTAGCAAATTCAAACATATTACATCTTAAATTAGAGAATATATTATAACAAGAAAACTAAAAAATAGGAGTATCATTTACCAATGAAATTTATGTCATGTTTAATTGGCATATTTCTATAAATTATATATCATATAATAGCACTAAATAAAATCAACCAAATTAATAAATTTTTTTCAATTAATAAATTTAAATATATATCTAAAACTATGAAAAATATATTCAATAAATTATGAATCACAAATATGAACTTATTATATCATTCTGGTCACCTATATGATATAATGTGAAAAATTGTAAAGAAACACATCAGGAAAAAATTCATCAATACCATATGAATTTTGTTCATGAGATTGTGGATCATCTTCAAACACTATAATATAAGACACCACTAATCATTCACATAGTATCAGACAATTTTCATTTCTCAATATAAAAAATATATTATCATCATCCATGGAATAAATTCATCATCATTGACATCAAACAAAAAGACAATTTCCAAACCTCAAGTGACTCAAATACCCCAACAAAGAATTTAGAACAATAAAAAATGGAAATAATAAATACATTTACTTAAAAATATTGTTAAATTATATAAATAACAATATATAAATTCACAAAAATAATAAAATAAATTCCATGAAGTGATATCAATACAAAAATAAAGCTAGTATTTTTTTAGAATAAATAATACCTTAATAAACCAATGATCCCATAATTACATACAATATTACATATTGTTCGAACACATATAACATTTGGTGAAATGAATAATTGGGAGGTAAAAAAATATTTATTGAACTTTATTATCATTTTCAAGAAATTATTTTAATAACTCATAAATCACTGAATTTCCTGGAATTGAGAAATGATAGCACATGTGAATTGATAAATAATGATTACAGTATTAGAAACCAAGGGATGGATTGATTGGAAATAAACCAATTAAATTAACATAACCATATCCATTCACCACTTATGTGATGTTTATAATTCCCTAAAGATAATGATTGAAAAGGTATTCCCATATCCACTGATCATGGAAAAACATAACCCCTTTTTCAAAAAAAATTATATTATCAGGATCGTAGATTTATCGAGTAGAACTGGTAGCTTCCAAACAAGAAGATCATGTGGAAAACAAAGCGTCAAACATTAAATTTATAATGCGATTCACTTTGAATTCAACACGATAATCTATACATATTTTTAGTCAGAATCTGAGTGATGGATGTATATATATATTGAATGAATAATTTAGTGGATTATAATATTATAATTGGTTATATAATTCCCAATGTGAAAATAAGAAAATGGATTTTCAATGAATCTACCGTATCATTCAATATTTTAGGAAGATGTAATGAATATTTAATTGAGATAAGATTACATTATGATTGACTAAGAAAATAATTATTTATCAAATTTCACGATTGCGATCATCATAATATTGATTGTCAAATCAAAGTACCCATTATCGAAATTGACCACATAATAAATCATCTATAATACAATACTCATCTACAAGTACTTTCATAACCTAATTTTCATAAAAAATAATCATATAATCAATCCCTTATTCTTCTTGTATAAAATATTTCGTACAAAAAAATATATCACGATGAATATATAATACAATTTAATTGTACTTATGTGAACACTAATATGGGATAACCATCAACAAAAATGTCACAAATTATATGTTTCTATAATAATGATATATATAAGTACACAAATTAATGTCGAATAACACATGTAAATTGGTAAAATACAATTAACTCATTTTGGTTTCATATATGAAATACCTTTCCATATTGACATAAAATATGATGTCACTTTGAGAATAAAATTTCATCCTTTACCAATCAAGTTTAAATAGTCCATACATAATAAAAACCATATATTTAAAATATATTTTTATTATTCAGTTCCCTTAAAATCAACATTTAATCATATACAATAAAAATTGTGTAGGAAACTCATATAAAACTAGTTAAAAATATGGTCATCACTTCACATTTATATATACAATCATGGTAATCATAAATTATTATGTAATTTTATCTCATTATATTGAATTAATAAATATATATATATATCCACAACATTATTGAAAATCATTAATGAAACATGTCACATTGTTCATATAATGATGAAATCAAACATTAATGATATTAAATAGTTGATAGTGGAGTTTATATGGTGAAAGTATCAATGTTATCAGAATCATTTATAAATATAATATAAAATTAATTATTATTTTACATCAAATATAAAATAAAATATTAAATCCATTAGTTACTAAATACAGTTCCATTAAAACATTATTGGCCTCGAGATGTAATTATTGGTCCATCATAACACATGGTTATATTTTTATTACTATATAACATCAGCATGGAACATTGGAACCCAAGTCATTAATATTTATTATTCTTGACATATATATATTGTAATATTTAATAACCCATACCATATTAACTAATTGTTGTAAAAAACATCCACCAAAAATAATAATAATTAAAATAAAAGAAAATATCCATTATAATGAAACAAATTATGAAAATTCATTCCTCATTTTATATAGGATATTTCAAAAACATTTTACACAATGGTCTCATCTGGAAAGAGATTCATTCTTTTATAAACGACATACAATGTTTGCTATGACAAAATGGAACTAGAAATTTAGTTTCTAAATTCTAAAATCCCTTGATTATATATTCTATTGATGTTTATAAATTAGTAAATATATATTGATTATATTAATAGTCATTGAAAAAGATAATATGGAAACATAACATATTTTATTGGATTCATTGAATTATATTTATTTAATTCTAAACTAATTATAATTTTATTGATAACAATTATAATCTCAATAATGGGTAACATTTTAAAATGGTTGAAACTAATTATTTTCCAAATATATCAAAATAAAATAAAAAATATTAATAATTTTTTAAAAAATTTTCTTATTTATTTAATATAAATAAAAATTCTATTATGATAAATAACAATTAATTGTAATGATACTGAATGAGATATGGTCACAATACAAAAAATTATCTCGTCGTTGTCCCCAAATTAATTATGGAAATTTCATGAAAAAGTGAGACATATATCAACAGTAATATTGTTTTTCAAAAATAAAACAAACAATTAATCAGTTATTGGGTATATAAAATGGGTATGGGATAAAATAGATTTACGAATTTTTATTTTATTAAAAAATTTTGTAATGTTATGGAGAGTTTAGAAAGTGAAATATTGTGAGATAATATTAAGTAAATGAAATAACATAAAATAAATTGAAATATTATAATAAAAATATAATAATATTAATTAAAAATTCCATCATAATATTAATGTGACAATGAATGATTGGAATATAATACAATTAAAGTCATAAATTCATCCTTTCAGGTAAATGGAAATTAATTCCATTAAAACATATGATATAAAAAATATAATCTATTTAAAAAAATTAAGTGTCTATCCATGATAAATAAATATTTGATAATAGAAAAATGATCAAAATAAAATCAAATTTTTCTTAATATATCCATAATTGATCACCCTACATACTGCAGATTGTGTAGGTGATGAAATATGGACCCATAGTCTAGACCCAAACTTGGTTTTGTAATTATTTTTTTCATATAATATAAATCAAGGCCACTCATTATAAAATTCAATTGTTATCATACTAAAAATTCATATTACATGATCTCATTCATAAGTTCCTATCATTTTCCATGATGTAAAAAACTAATAAAAGATAATTTTATGTAATTTACTCTTACGAATCATCTTAAAACCAATTGAAAACCTATAATAAAACTACATTTTTTAATTTTACAAATAAATAAAAAATTTATTGGAAAATCAAAAAATAGATGAAGCATTGTTCTAATGGGGATCCACCATTATTGGAATGATCCATGAAAACTATAAATATTTAATCAAGAAAAATATATATAAATGAAACATGGACCATGTGAACCCAAACATCATCCACAATACAATAAAAACACCCACTAATTCCTCCTTGTACAAATCCCACATCACTCATCCCTAAAGTTTATCCTGCGGATGCACCATTTCTATTATACCATTGTTGTAGGGAAAAAAACTCATCAGAGAATGAGACCAATGAACAAACATCTTGTGTCGAAATTCTCCACCCCAAACCATCCAAGACATAGTTCCCTGAATCCTCCATTATTACATATTTTACAAAAACACCCATATCAAGAAGGAACTATAACACCATGTTCATCCACCTTACGCTTCTGTTTGAAAAATAGAGTAGCATGTGTTGTACGCAACATCGAGTTCTAACACACTACAAACAATCATACTAGCTGTTATGAAAAGTAAAACCCAATTTTTGTAATTTTATAAAATATATCATTCAAAATGGACTTCATTTTTGAATTTTTAATATCAAAATTATCCTAGGGAGAATTTTTTGTATTTTTATGAAAACATTCTATTTTTGATGAATACTGAAAAACAATGAGTTATAGTTTAATCAATAAATTTTATTTAAATAATTATGTATTTTATTTAAATTTATTTTAGGTCAAAATAGATAAATAATACCTATAAAAGTTCAATTTAATTTTTTATATTCAATTTATAATATATATATATATATAACTTTTATAGAAATTTTCACCATGTTTGACCCACCTCCAAGGAAAATTTTTAAATTCGCATAAAACATAATTTTACCACTTATATGAGTGGAATTTGAAAAATTCAAGAGACACTATTGATATCAGTATGAAAGATATGGTTCAATAAAATGAAAATAAATTTTTTTAATTGTATCATTTTACTTTTATTTACCATAGTTAAAAGTAAATAGTGTAATTAAGTTAAAAAAAAAAAATTTATTACCCTAACACATTTCCTAATTGTATTGGATAAGTGTAATTAGACCATGAAAAACTTTATTAATAATATATGATCCTTTAGGTCCAAATCAATTAGAGTAGGAAATTTATTATTATTTAATTCAATAAAGAGTTAAAAGTGTTAATTTCAATATTTAATAACTAATCCATTTTTAATAGTGGGTTATACATATGATAAATTCAACTATAAATATTCATTAAAAAGATTAAAATATTTCCCACATAATGGTATTTTATTTATAAATTTTAGATATTAGTATAATGATTTTAGAATGATGAATAGGGAAAACTATATCCACGGTGGGATTAGGAATCATAATCATACATCATGATTAGTGAATATTCTTCCTTGACCCACAACAAAAAAGTGATTTTTTTTCAATGTGGCTCGTTTGACCACCTCTAAAGGTAGTGTACTAAACAACCATGATAATTCCATTTGTGAAAAAATATTGGACATATTTATATCTATTAGAATAGATCATCTAGATCATGTGATCAACACATCTAAGTGTCACATGCATCATTGTCATCGACATAGAGAGGGAAGAATATTAAATATTGGTAGTATAGTAGAGCTAGATATAGTGATTCTACTAATACCATGCATCCATACCAAGGGAAATATCAACAATTAAATAAGTAGTACAATGTCACAATGAAGAAAATATATGATGTAGGTGAGGTGATTATGGATTATTGAGATGAACTATATTATGGTGGGATGTATGATTCATTTGAAATATACATTTATGAAACTATTTTTTGATACTGGTGAAACTCCATCAATCATTGAATCATGTTCTATTTATTTTATATGTTTAAAACATTAGATGACTGCTTATAACATAAAAAATCAAACACCTATTAAATAAATATATTTTTGATCCTTCCTGTTTAGAGAATGTTCTATAACTAATGATGGAGGTGAGCTGAACTAGGATTTCACTACATTGGACAATGATGACTATGATTTAATATTGGGTGTGGATTGGTTGATAATGATCATTGGTTAAATTTATTATTATAATAGGAAATAAAGTATAACTACTATGGATATCTTTGATGATCTCTTAAGCATAGAACGTGTAGTAATGATAGGTGTAACTTAATATTTAGAACTAGAAGATTGAAAAATATCGTTCCATTTAGTGGTGTTTAATTTTCCATCGATTAAAGATATTTTGGATAACATGTTTCCAGTAGTCATAAATCAAATTCATGATTCATTTAAAAATAAATTTTCATGGTTATCACTGTTAATGGTTGTTGATTTAGTGATCAATATACTTAAATGTATATTTAATAACTCACTTACCTCTAATAGTTCTGCTGCAACAAAATTAATGTAACTATTTTTACAGTTGGAAGAGTATGAATGGAAATTTTTCATTTGTCTGCACACATCTATGTGGGAGGAACTTGACATGATCATGAATAAATCTAATGCAACACCAATGTTTTGTAAGGATTTTCATAAGACTGACCCAGATATGATAATGAATACATATCCACTTCCATATATTGATGAAATTTTTGATTAATTGAGGAGAGATCAGTGGCCCTCCAAAATTGAATTGTGTATGGGATATTCAAATTTTTAGGTCGGAAGGGGGATATTCTGAAAACTTATTTTAGAAGAATATTTCTTAATTATAAATATATTTTAATGCCTTTTTGGCATACGAGTGAACCAGTTATCCTAATTGAATTGATAGAATAATATTTTTAGATGTATATGAATTATTTTTTTCAGTTTTTGTTGATGAAATATTGGTGTATTCAAAGACTATGGACGATCATGATCAATACAATGTTATAGTTTTGGGAATCTTGAGAGATCATTGAATGTATTAAATATTATCAATGATTGAATTTGGGATACATTGGATGTTTTATCATGCTCATGTGATTTTTGAAAAAGTTGTTTCATAAGATCCATAAAATATTGAAGCTATTTAATCATGGAAACAACAAAAATATTATAATTGAGATATTATGATTTCTGGGTCTAGCTGGTTATTATTTATGTTATTTTGATGTTTTTCACACCTAACTGATGAATAAAATCTTTTAAAAGAATAATTTTCCATTCCAATGGACACATAAATTCCAAAAATCATTTAAGGAGACAAAATTTCTCCTTACATAAGAGCATATTAGGATACATAGAAAATCATGACTATGGAATGTGGTGAATTGTGATGTTACATGATATAATATGTGGATTATATGATACCATGTCATTATTAATGTATCAAGAAAATTACTTGTTAATGGTTAGAATTACCAAACACATTAATTGAAGTTAGATGAGGTTGTCCATGTCCTGATTACCTTGCATCAATATCGCATTGGTGAAATTTTTTTTGATCACTGATCATAAGATCATGAAACATATTTTCTATCAATGGGGATAGAATTTTAGGAATTGATGTTTGATAGAGTATCTATAAATATTCCAAATTTTATTCATGTATACATAATGAGATGAAAATATGTTGGAATTTATATTAAGAAGAAACTCATTGTCTTAGTTGGAAAAAGATGTAGCACATGAGTGGTAGTTGATGTCAGTCCTAGCTAATATTAATGTGGAATGTGAAGACTGCAAATATGATGTGGTTTCATAATCAGTTTCCATTGTTCCTAATTGTGGAAATTGTGTAATGAAATAAAATATAACTACTATATAATGTGTTTTAATGAGTTCAAAACACAATGGTGAGGATCCCATTGATGTCGGGAAAATAGATGAGAGTTCAGTGTTTTGTTATTAATAATAAAAATTTAGTACATATGGTTTTCCTGTGAAATTCCATCATAATTACAACCATTCAAAATGCGAAATTCATTTGGTAATATAGAAGATGTAATAATCATTGAAGTGTAATTTTTTGTGGGTCGGTATGACACAGAATGTGGATAATTTTGTTTCATTGTTCTTAAATTGTATGCAAGTTATAGTAGATAATTAATGACTAGTTTCCATGTTGTATTCTTTACCTATCATTATTTGGAAATGGATGATGATATTGGTAGGGTTTTGTTATAGCTCTCACATGATCAATTGGGGGAAATTATTCTATATAGTTGATTGTGAAATGACATATCATGTAGGCTCATTTAATCCATGTGCCTAAAATTCATATGGTGGAGAAGATATCTAAAATCAACATCTGAGATGTGTTATGGAGACATGAAATACTAATTTTAACTATATCAGAAGTAGATACATGGATTATATAATGATTCTAGAAACCAAAAAAACCCTCAGGACTCAATTTTTTATGAGTATGTTGTATCATCCTCAAATGCATTGTTATTCAAAATGGATCATACAATTGCTCGAAGACAAGTTGGAGGATTGTGTATTTAATTTTTGTCGCTCAATTGAAGATAAAAAATCATAGAGGAGTTCTTATATAACCACATATATGAAGCCTCAATACATAAGGCACCATTTTAGGCATTGTATTTTTGTTCCTGTCATTCCCCAGTTTTTTCGGTTGAAACAAGTGACAATTCACTATGTTGGCCTACCCTTATCGAATAATCAATAGAGTAGATTGAGTTGATCATAAAATAGATAGAGTCATCATAGAGATGTCAAAAATATTATATAGAGCATCATCGATGACCACTGTCATTTATGATGTGCGATCATATGTTCATATGGATTTCTCTACTGAATAAAAATTTTATTTTTGGGAAGTATTGTGTAAGGCCCCATCATTAAAAATTATGTAATCTTGAATTATTTTTATAATTCACATTGAGGAACATTTTAGGTTTACTATTTTATAGGATTAGTTGATTACTATTACAATACATATCAATTGTAACAAAGAAGTCACTTTTACTCAGTATCCATTTTTTCATAAAATAAAAAAACCTAAAAGAATACAAGAGTTCTTTTCATGAAAAATTTCTTCTTTATGTCTTACTTTTTCTTACATTTGCTTATATCCTGTGAAAAACATTTCAAAAACATGGTATGCACATAAAATTTTTCAATAACGGTTATAATACAAGGAATGAAAACATTTGTCCATCAACACATACAAATCAATGAAATCATAAATCTCAATCCCTAACATAAAAAAAATAATATTTATTAATAAAAACTTCAAATAATAAATCATAATGGTTACTTGTTCCATCTATAAAAAGCATAAATTGTAGCTTACACAGCTACGTTGTGAGTATCTATTGAAATAACCATCACAATATTTTCTATATATATGTTAGATTAATCATTAACGTTTACATACATCCCAATACCCAATGCATTGGGGAGCTATTTCATGCTCACCGACCTAGGATTATCATTGAATGACCTGTATATGTAAACAATTTCAACGAACCATAATATATTCATAACACATAAAATAGACATAAAGGAAAGATAACATTTCCACATTTAAATTACAATATACTATTTAAATATATTTACATAACTAATCCATTATCAAAACCATTTTCAAAACCAAAATACACATAATTTTAAATGGTATTAACATTTCTTTTAAAATCATTACGACATTTTAGGGATAGAAAATATCAAATAACGCTCGCAATAGTGGATTGGTCATTTTCACTGTGTATGTTAAAAAAACTTTTCCTTTTACATTTAGTAAAATGCTATGTAGAAAAATGTTTATAATTGAATAAAATGTTATATAATATGGGATTATACCCCATATAAAAGAAATACATGTATGAATCAAAATATTCCAAAAAGAAAGGATATTGAGATGAATTTGCTTACGTCGTGTCCAACGTGACTCATTTGTTATTTAATCTTCTAAATAATATACCAAAATTTTATTTCTGCTTTATTATTAACCTTTTTAAAGTTCAATATTCCTTTTATATTACTTAGTACCATTTTATTAAAATTACAAAATCAAATAAGTTAATAACATTTATTTTTTTGATATTTGGTACTTGATTCAAAAATGAACGTATTACAATAAAAATATTTCCATGTGGTAAAAATTCCATTATCTCCATAATGATATTCATGAATAATATATAATATATATAATATATTTCCATTGTATATATTTAAATATAATATTATATTATTTATGGAGATATGAAATGAAATGCATACTTCATAGAGATGGTAAATCGTATGCACACATTAACACTACATCCATTTCTATTTTATTTTTAATATAACGAAATCTTAATGATAAATCAATATATTATAGTTATATAATAACATCATATAAAATTTTAATAACTCCATTTTCTATATGTTTAACTTATGGCATGAACAACTCATATCACTTTGAGGGGGTGGTAGTCCATATATTCTCATATGAAATTTTCATATTTGACATTTATGGAAACCATAATGGTTTGATATAAATGAAAAATAATGAAGCATAGAGACAATATAAATATAATTTATATCACATATATATAAAATTCCATTATAATGGACACCATGATAGGTGGTAGGATATAATCGAATAATCTTTGTTTGCTGAGGCAGTTGTTCATCGTACATAGAAACAATATGTTCGTATCCATTAGACGGAGGTGTGCGTAAGAGTAGTTTGAATAATATCAATAAAAAACCTAGTATATTAAGTATATTGGGGTTGTTATGTAAACCAATTATAATAAAATCATAGGGAGGGTAGATGTGAAATAAAATAAGAGAACATGAGGGAAGATGTTACCTTCATATCAGGCAACTCCCTTTGGTTTCAACAAAAAGGCTTCCTTAAAGTGACCTCTTCATAAGTTATGTATTATTTGAGGAATAGAGGGATCTTTATAGATTATTTAGGATGAGTTTCTATGATCCAAGGGTCTTGGGTGGTGTGTATAATGGGTTAGAGGGGATGGCTGTTTATAAGGGAGAAAAGGGTCACATTAGGAATGCTTGAAAATAATATTTTATTATAAAATTATTTTTAGTTTCAAAATGACCATAAGTTATTTAATTCGAAGATAAGGTATATATAAGACTAAATAAAATAATCCAATATTAATTTGACATGTTTTGTATATTTTTTGAATCCTTTCCATTCTTATTTATCCCATTGTTACCTTATTTAACTTTTACCTTGTCCAATTATATATTCATTTTAGATGATTATTATATTTACCATAAAATACCAAGAAACCCATAATATAACATTATTAGCATTTTTAAGATCATATATGACATTTTTACGAAATATAAATTTGTAGGACTGTTTTATCATTTTAAAAATATTGATTTATTTAAAAAATCTTCTATGGAAATTTTAATACAATTCATATCATGACTTTTATAAATATCCAGACCAAAATTATTCATTCAAAAAGCAATAATTAATTCAAATATAACAAGTCTTAATAATCTATAAAATTAGTGGATGGATTAAAATAGTTCAGAATAAAATAATTTTAATATTTATAATATCATTAATTTGATCCTTTATTACTGAAGCAGTTACTCCATCATCATTGTGTCGTAATAAAATTTACTAATTTAATTTTTAAAATTTATAAATAAAATAACATGATTTATGAAATATTTATGTCTTTCCAAATAATATTTATAGTCCAAAAAATCACTTATATAACCCCATATATAAATTTTTTACTAAAAAGATTCATGTTTATAATATTTTTGTTTTTAAATTACTTTTTTTATTATTGTATTTATCCTACTGAAGTGTCTTTCAAGGGCCAAAAGTTTGACAATAAAATTTTTATGGTCGGCAATTACTCATTCAATAAGGTTAGGAAATGTGTTATGATTATTTTCTATTATTATAATATTATTTTTACCCTGATTTACCTTATTTTCCATTAAATGTGGTAATTAAAAATCAAATGTTATTATACCCCAAAAATTATTTTCATCATATTGAACAAAATTTCACATACTAATGTCAACTATGTAAGTCATATTTTTCAAATTCAACTCATAGAAGTGTTAAAATTTAATTTAAATGATAATGTAGTATTTTAACAACTATTGAGTGTTTTTCCACTATTAAAAAAATTAAATGTTTTAAAAAAAATAACAAAAAATCACCAAAAGAATGTTTTGATATTCATAGTTTAAAAATTATATATATTTTACAAAATTCAAAATAGATAACATTCAGTAATTAATTTATTTTTAATTTTTGTTGTCAAAACCTGAATATGTATTTTTATGAAATAATAACTATCAAAACATTGACACTTTTTTATGTCCAATATCAAAGAGATATTACTTTCAATGACCATAATTCGATTAAATGGTAAATATATAGTTACATTGCACATTAAAACTAAAAAAATATAATCTATATATATAAATAAATTATATTAAAAGGATTTATTGAATTAAAATGTTGTATATTAACCTATTCAACAAAATATGAACATTATCAGAAAAATAAAAAATATTCATCCAATTTATATTTTTATTTTCTAAGATTGAATAAGAATTTTATATTTTCAAATAGAACATATAATAGTGACAAAAACACGATTTCAAAAGGGTTCTCTATCAAATGGTGGAAAAATAACCTTTTAAAGAATATTAGCATATTTCTGGATAAAAATTTGATCCATTCAAATTTTAAGCCTCTAAAATGTATTGGATAAATGTAAATCCATTTAAAATATATTTATAATCATATTTTAGTTAGTTCTATTTATTCCATTGAATACAATGTCTAGTAATTAATTACAAATTAAAATAATATTACATTATTCTTTTTTTGTATGACTCAGCTATGTGTGCAATAAAAGTCTTTGGAGAAAATAATTATAGTGTGTTGGTTATTCCATCAACCATTTAATCCCATTTAATGTAAAAATGAACTTTAATTCAAAAATATTTATACATATGAACATTTATTACTCTTTATTTACATTGGATATTACATCATCCCTCCCCTATAAATTGAATCCTCACAATTTTGTTCAATTTTCAAATATGTGGAGGTATTTATCCCCTATATAATTTGAGATTCCCATGTATCCTCTTTAACCATGTTGTTTTAACATAAAAAATGTACCTACAAAATTAACTTATTACTCAAGACTTTCTCTCTTCAACTGATAATCTAGAATGGTTGTTCCTCATATGAGAGATTCTCTTAAACTGAACTACGTATGGACTCATACATGAGATCGATGATGAATATATTTTCTCAAAATTGAAAAATAAAAAACATTATATACATGGGAAAAGATAATTTATCACACATTAGAAGCACAACCTCAGGGTACATGGCCTCAATGTTAAAGTTGGAGCATGGAGATTCTGGAGTTTGGCGACTTCTAGTTTTCTTGTTGTTTTACTTTTTTGTATTCTACTTTTTACATTCTATTGTAGTCTTTTGATTTGGTTAAAGTTTTCTAGATTGATTTCGATAAATTATTTTTTTCATTCATGTTTATCATTCATTCTTTTGTGTTTTATTTGGTTGTAAATTTTTTAGTTGTTTTACTATTAAGGGTAAAATCATCCTCCACATGTATTGAAGACCATTCAATTTTATTTCCTAGTTTTCAAACCTCAGGGATTTGAAATTAAGATATGTAGATTCCTTCAACATTATGAAGAAAATAAGGACAAGGATATAGGTTTTGAATGCTATCAGATTTAATCCAAAGGAAAGTTTCATACAAAAGGTATCATCATGTTTCCTTCCATGTGGAACAACAAGTCAACTATTTTCGTGGTTTTTTGGAGTTGAATTAATTAATTTTTATTCATTGAGTCATGATATTCGAAAGGAGTATGATTTCTCGGATAAGAAATATAGATCATAAAAATTCATAGCTATCCCTTTTTATGAATTTCATATTAATGGGGAGTTAGGTAAATATGTATTTTTGGTACACATTAAAAATTATGAAATACTGTTTTGATGGGGTTATTCAATGAGAAATGATTTACATTCATTAGAGGAATGAATTCCCCTTAGGATTGAATATCTCATTTGAATTAATGATTTATGTTTTTGTGCAAACGTTTTAATATTGAAAAAAAATCGGGATTTTTTTTTTCAAATGAATGATTTTGAAAAAAGGAATGGATGTGATATTTTGAGAATTGTTTTATTTTTAGTATCATGTAAATGTTTAACAAAATAGTAGAATAAGGAAATTATTGATTTTGGAATGAAACTTTTTCATATTTAAGGTGATAGAATTTGAATGTATATGCCATTTTTTTCTTCATATTGATGAAGAAGGAATTTGTTTTTGTATAATAAATGGCACCTGGTAAGAATTTTAGAAACCATATGGATGAGCAATGGAGAACTAGGTAGAACGTGAACCACAAGTGAAATAGAAAATGGTTCAAACTATCGAATACATATTTCATTATGTAGACATAGAAAACTATATGTATGTGGAAAGACAAGTTGATCATTCTATCTGTTTCTAAAAACATAATCCACCTATCTTCTATGATGATTTTGATACTAAAAATCATTGGAGTGGTCGAATATGATGAATCATAAATTCAATTTCAGTTGTACAACACCAGATATAATAGTTAAGCTGGTGATATATATGCTCGATATATATCACTCTAATGGGTTTATCATGTATTGGTGGATAATATTGATTAATGCAGCATTTGTGAGGATATTCATGAATTTTATATAAGTAATTGTTTCCAAACAGGTACAAGATCCATATAATGACATATTTATTCTCCCTGAAGTAAGAAAATCACTCTGTCACAGATTATGCATATAAATTTAAGAAATAAGTATATTTTTAACATGATTTTCCAACTAGTGTGTTATTGGAGTCACAAATTATTCAATCGGGAAAATGTAGGAAATTTAGTCAATGATTTATATTTACGTAATAATTATTAAATAGAGATGTCCAATAAAGTGACTATAGATGAACAATACATCTCAAGTGTAATGGGAGGAGGTAGTATATTGATCTCCATAGGTACTTATGAGAACACTAATGTTAGCATAATACTGATGAGGGACACCTACTTCCATGGAGGGATCAGTAATTATAATTAGACATCATGATCAATGAACCTTCTTAGAAGACCCACTACAAAAGAGGTATTTTTTCAATGTGGTTCTTTTGACCAACTTGAGAGATAGTGTAAAACACCACCAAGAGAATTCCATAAGTGAAACAATATTCGACATAATAATATCTATTGGAATAGTACATATTAATATCTATTGGAATAGTACATCTAGGTCATGTGATCAATACATCTCTTAAGTGTCACATGAATCATTTTCATCAACATAGAGAGGGAAGGTGATTAAATTTTGGTAGTATAGTATATCTAGACATGGTGATTCTATTATTACCATGACTCCATGCCTTGGTAAATCTCAACATGTAAATAAGGAGTAAAGTCTAGAAATGTAGAAACTATATAGAAAATGGGAGATTATTGTGGTTGATTGAGATGAATTATATATGGTTAGAGGTTTGATTCATTTGAATTGTACACTTATGCAACTATTTTTTGATACTGGTGAAACTCAATCCATTATTGAATCTTTTTATATATATTATCTATGTTTAAAACATTAGATGAGTCCTTCTATCATAAAAAATAAAACACCTAATTAAGAAATATATTGTTTATCCTTCATGTGTCGTGCATGTTCTATAACTAAAGATAGAGGTGAGCTGAAGTAGGATTTCACTAAATTTGACATTGATGTATATGATTTAACACTGGGTATGGATTGGGTGATAATTATCAATGCATAAATTTATTTTTATAATAGTAATTTAAGTAAAAAATTAATGATATTGTCGAGTTTCTCTTTAGGGGTGAATGGGTAGAAATTATAGGTGAAACATGCTTTTGGGAACTAGAAGTTTGAACAATCTCTTTCCATTTTGTGGTGTTTTATTTTCCATCGATGGAAGATATTTAGGATAACAGCTTTCTAGTAGTCATAGATCATGTTCATTATTACTTTTCTAATATATAATCATGGTTATATCTTATAATGGTTGTGGATTTAATGATAAATATCTTTAATGGTACCAGTATTATATCACTTCTATCGAATAGATTGGCAGTAAAATAATAAATTTATCCAATTTTAATATTTGAAGAGCATGAATGAAAATTTTTCATTTGGATTCACACATATATGTGGGAAGAACGATTCAAGATCATAAATAAATATTATTCGACACCTAGGATTCTTGAGCATTAATATTATCCTATTCATGTTAGGATAGTGAATACAAATCCACATCCATGTATTGATGAACTATTCTATTAATTGTTTAGAGACCAGTGGCTCTCAAAAATTGAATTTTATTCTGCAAATCCAAATTTTGAGTTTTGAAGGGGTATATTGTGAAAATTATTTTTAGAAAATGATTTGTTCAATACGAGTATATGGTAATACCTTTCCGGATATGAGTGAAGTTGTTGTCTTTATATAATTGATAAAAATATATTTTTAGGGATATATAGATTATTTTTTTATGGTGTTTGTTGATGACATATTGTATTCAAAAACTATGGTTGATCATTATTAGCAAATAGATATAGTATTGGGAATCTTGAGAGATCTTTTTATGTATTAAAAAATATCAATGTGTGAATTTGGGATACTAGAGTTGTTATTTCATGGACATGATTTTTTAGAAAAATGTGTCTCAAATGTTCTAGAAAATTTTAAAGCTTTTAAATATTGGAAACTTCCAAATAATTTAATTGAGATATTATGAATTCGGGGTATAACTGGTTATTAATAATTTTTTTTGATTACTTTTAATACCTATACTGAAGAAAAACATCTTTGAAAAAGAAACTTTTTCCATTCCAATGGAAAATGGAATTCCAAAAATCATTTAAAGAGATAAAACTTCTCCTTAAATCAGAACATATCATGATACATCAAAAATAATGATAATGGTATGTGGTGTATTGTGATGAATCAGGATCTAAGATGGGGATTCTTGGATACCATGTTGCTCCTTATGTATCATGGATGCTACGAGTTCCTTTGGAGAATTACAAAAAATATGATTTTTAGTAAGCTGGGTTTGTCCATATCATGATTACCTTGCATCAGTATCGCATTGGTGAGAAATTTTTATGATCACTGATCATTTGATCATGAAACATATTTTATATGAATGAGGTTTAAATTTCCATAAATGAAGTGTGATGGAGTATCTCAAAATATTCATAATTTATTTCATGTATGCATAAGGAAAAGGACATATGGTGGTTGATGAATTAAGAAGAAATTCATATACTCATTTGGAAAAAGAAGTAGCACATCAGTGGAAGATGATGTCAGTACTATCAAATATACATGTCAAATGTGATGACTGCAAAGTTGTTTTGGATTAATTTTTAGTTACCATTATTCCTAATTGTGGATAGAGTGTAAAGGTAGAAAATATATCTATTATAAAAATGTTTTAATGGGTTATAAACTCAATTGTGTGGATCTCATTGAAGTCATTCATATTGTTGACAATTCAATGTTGTGTGTCTAGGAATCAAAATTTAGTACATATATTTTTTCATAAATACTTTTTATTCAATACCACTATTCAGGTGGGATATTCATCTGGAAATATAGAAGAGGTATAAAGTGTTGAAAGGAGATTTTTTGTGGGTCGGTATAAAATTGAATGTGGATGAGATTGTTTAATTGTTTTTAACATTACACCACATTATAATATATAATGAATGACTAGTAGGTATGTTTTATTATTTACCTATACCTATTATGTAATGGGAGGAAATAACGATGGATTATTTTAGAGTTATCCCATGAAATATTTGGGAACATTATTCCACATGGGTGATAGTGGACTGACATATAATGTTGTCTCATTTAATCTACATTCCTAAAATTCTTAATGTATAGAATATATCCAAAATAAATATCTGACATGTGGTAAGGAGACATGGAATTCTAGTTTCAATTGTATCAGAATGAGATTCATGGATTACATAATGTTTCTAGAAATCATCCCAAAAATCCCTCATGATTAAGTTGACTAAGAGTATGTTATATCATCATATGTTGGATGGTTAATCAAAAATGATTATATAAATTTTCGAAGACATGTTGTAGGATTTTTTATTGGATTTTGTTCTCCCATTAGAAGACTAAATATCATAATGGTGTTCTCATTAAACAACAAATATAATGCCTTGATATATAAGGATATATTTAAAAAATTGTATTGTTTTTCTTGTCAGCCTCAAATTTTTTCAGTTGAAATAATTGAGAATTCACCAGTTTTTCCTACCCTTATCGAATAAACAATAGATAAGATTGAGTTGATCATAAAATTGATCGAGAAATCTCAGAATTTCATAAATATGATGTAGATCATCATTGATGACCACTGTCATTTACAATTAGTGTTCATATGTTCATATGGATTTCTCTACGGAAGTGAATGTTTCATTTTGGGAAGTATAATTTAAGGCCCCATCTGTGAACATTAATTAATATTTAATTTATTTAATAATTCACATTGTGGAAATTTTCAGCTATACAGTTTTATAAAATTAGGCCATTACACTTACATTACATCTCAATTGTTATAATGTAGTCACATCTAATTGGTATCCATTTATTCAAAAAATGAAAAAACATAAAAGACTACAAGAGTTTTTTTTGGAAAAAATTCATAAAAAATTCATACTTATTCTAACCATTCTTTATATCCAGTGAACAACATTTCAAAATAATGGGATGAGTAAGAAAATCTCAGTAAAGGTTATAAAATATGGACTGAAAACATTAGTCCATCAATTCATACCAATCAATGAAATAGTAAATTTTAATCCTTAACATACCAAAAAAAATCATAATATTTATTAATAACAAATGGAAATCATAAATCATAATGGTATATAGAGCCATCCATAACATAATTACGATGTAGCTTACATAGCTACGTAGGGAGTATACTTTGGAATATCAATCATAGCATATTCCATAAATCTATTAGATGAAATATTTAAATTTACCTTTTCCTCAATATCCAATACATTGGAGAGCTATCTCGGGCTCACCGCCCTAGTTTTATCATAGAACCACAAATATATGTAAACAACTCCCAAGAACCATTACATATACATTAAACGTAAAACAAACATAACGGAAAAATAATATTTACACGTTTAAATCACTATATATCATTTAATTATATAGAAATAACCAATACATTATCAAAATTATTTTTAATACAAAAATACTAAAAAGAGTATATGGTATTTTTTAAACATTGAGGCTTTTTATGGAAGGCAAATATAAAATAATGCTCGTAGTAGTGGAAATGTCATTTTCACCCTGTATGTTAAAAAAACATTTCGTTTTTACATTTAGATAAATTCAACAATAAAATAAGGTTCCATTTTAATGAAATGATATTTTAAAGGGGTTTATACAACATATAATATAATGACATGTATAAATCAAAATATGCATCAATTAAAAGAGATTATGACGAAGTCTCTTACCTCGTGTCTGAATGGACTCAGTCATTCATTAATATCCTGTATAATAAAAAATGGTAATTTATAATTTCATAAGATCCTTTTAAATGTTTAATATTACATGTATATTACTTATTACAATGTTAATAAACATTACATAATCATTTATGTTAACATCTGTCATTTTTTATGTATTTGGTACTTCAGTCAATAATGAACTTATTATAATTAGAAGATTTCCATGTGTTGATAATTACATTATATAAGGAGTGATATTAATTAATTTGATATCATATATATATTATATAACTAGTATATATATGTATTTATAATAGTAAATAACATTTAGAGATTAGAAATGAAATGCAGAGTTCATGGATAAGGTATGTTTTATGTACGCATGAACGCTATTTTCATTTATATTTCGTTTTTAATGGAATGAAATCATAAATATACATAGGTATATTATAATTAAAGTATTAAATAATATATAATTTCAGTAATTCCATCCTTTATACATTCTATTTATGTCTTCAATATGTCATATGGCATTGAGCGGGTGGTAGTGTGTACTTTCTCATATAAATTTTTTCGTATTTACCCCTTATGGAAACCATAAATGTATCACATAAATGAAAAATACTGAAGTATATAATAAATATAAATATTATATATATCACATATATATAAAATTCCATCATAATTTCCCCCATGATAGGGGGTAGTGGATAACAGAATAATCATCGTTTCGTGAGGCAACAATACAACGTACACAGAAACTGTATGTTCTTATCCATTAGATGGAGGTGTGTGTAAGATTAGTAAAAATAAATTTAATAAAAAAACCAAGTATATTGAGGATATTGATGTTTTTATATAAAAAATAATAAAAAATCATAGGGAGTGAAAAAGTAAAATAAAATAAAAAATGATTAGGGAATAAATTACCTTTAAATCAGTTAACACCCTTTGGTTTGAACAAAAAGGATTCCTTTATATGAGAACTGCTTAAGCTAGGGATATATATAGGAATACATGGATCTTGATAGAATATTTTCAAAGAGGATGTATAAGCCAAGGGACATTGGTGGTGTGGTTAAAGCGTTAGAGGTGATGGCCTATTATAAGGGAGAAGAGTATGTCATAAGGAAAGTATTAAAATATTATTTAACTATAAAATTATTATCTATTTTAAAATGCACAAAAATTTTATTTATTTAAAATAAAATGAACATACATACCAAAATAAAATTATCCAATTAAAATTGACTGAAATTAGATATTTCTAAATCCTTATCATTCTTATTTAACCCATTGTTATCTTATTTATCTTTTACCTTGTCCTCTTATACATTCATACTATATTGTTAAAATATTTACTATAAAATTTCTAGAAACCCAAAATGGATCATTAATGTGATTATTTGAATCATATTTGTCATTTGGACGACATTTATATTTTTAGGAATATTTTATCATTTAATAAAATATATATTTATTTAAAAAATATTTTATGTCAATTTTAATGTTATTCATAACATGACATTTAAAAAAATCCAATCCAAAATTATTCATTTTAAAATAATAATTAATTAAAATATAACAATTATTAATAATCTATACAATTAGTGGATGGTATAAAATGGTTCAATATAAATTAATTTTAATATTAATAATATCATTATTTTCAATCCAGTATTAATGAAAAAATTACTTATTCACCATTGTGCCATAATTTAATTTTTCTATTTAATGTCTAAAAATTATAAATAAAATAACATGATATTGGAAATATTAAAATAATCTCAAATAATATTTATAGTCTAAGAGATCACTTATATTACCCTATAAAATAAATTGTTTTATTAAAAATATACATGTTTATAATATTTTTATTTTAAATTTAAAAAAATGTTATTAATGTCATTATCTTACCCATGTGGCATTCAAGGGCCAAAAGTCTCACCCAAGGATTTTATTGGTCAGCCATTTCTTATCCAGTAATTTTAGAAAATGTGTTATGTTTATTTTATATTAATATAAGATTTTTAACCTTGAATTACCTTATTTACTTTGAACCGTGGTAAATAAAAATAAAAAGCTATTATTCACCTAGAATTATTTTCATCTTATTGAACAAAAGTTTTCTAATAATTTTCAACCATATATTTTGGATTTTTGAAATTAAACTAAGAGAAGCGGAAAATGTGTTTTAAATGATAATGTCAGATTTTAACTATAATGTAGTGTTTTTCACTATTCATTAAAAATTGAACTTTTTCAGAAAAATAATAAAAAATCACACAATGAAAATTTTGAAATTCATTATTCAAAAATTATGTATATTTTAATAATTAAAACAATTGATGTTTCATTAATTAATTTAAAATTATTTCTATTGTCAAAACTAGAATGTGTGTTTTAAAGAAATAATAACTATCAAAAGAGTGAAACTTTTTTTGTCTAATTTCAAAGAAAAATTACTTCAATGACCAAAAATGGATTAAATTTTAAGTATATAATTCAATTAAACATTATAAAAAATAAAAAAAATAATCTATATATATAAATAAATTATATTAATATGCATTTTTTAATTAAAATGCAGTACTTTACCCAATTCTTAAAAAAACATTATCAGAAAAATACAAATATTTCAACCAAATTATGTTTTGATTTCTGGGAACAAAAAATTAATTATATATTGTCAAATACAACATATAATAGTGAAAAAACTAGATACAAAATGTGTTATCCATAAAATTCTAAAAATATACAATTAAATGAATATTAATGTATATGAGGATTAAAATTTGATAGATTTTTATTTTAAGCCTCTAAAATGTATTTGATAAATTTATATCCATTTAAAAAATATAATCATATTATAGTTAGTTCTGTTCATTCACTCCCATAAAATGGATAGGAGTTAACTAAAATTAAAATAATATTATAATATTATTTTTTAGTATGACACAACCTTGTGTGAAACATAAGACTTCAGAAAAACCCATTGTAGTGTGTTTGGTACGCCTTTCACTATAGAATCCCCTTAAATGTAAAATTAAAATTTAATTCACTAATATTTATGCATATTAAAATGTCTTAATATTTATTTACATAGTTTGTTACATCCTTCCACCCTTTTGGAAATTCCTTCCTGAAAATTTTAATCAATTTTAAAATTAGTGGTAGTATTTATCCCTTATACAATTTTGAGATTCACACGTATCCTCTCCAACCATGTGTTTTGTACCCAAAGCCATTACATGAAAAATTATCGTATTCTTCAACACTTTCTCTCTTCGATCGAGAATTTGGAATGGTTTTTCCTCGTAAGTGATATTATCTTCCAACTAAACTACCTCTGGACTCTAAACATGAGATGGATCCGATATAAACATTCCCAACATTGAAACATGAAAAACATTGTGTACCTAGAAATACATGGTGCCAACATTACCTTATTACCAAAACACAAAACACTTTTCAATTGATAAACATTCAGAATGAAATGATCACCGACTCCAAAAGAAATATACTTACACTAGTTTTCAGCATAACATACATTGCATCTATGGGTTGATCTCTTGTTCTTCTAAATTAAATAAACATATCTTACAATGTTTGTATTTTCGTTCCGACTTCCCTTCGGATTGGGGATGAATAGAGGTATTAAAATTTAATTCAGTACCCCAAGACATTTTAAAGCCTTTAAAAAATTTAGAAGAGAACTAGGGATCACAATCACATACTATAGAGAGGAAAACACAATGCTACCTGACAATCTCATTAACATATGACCGAGAATTTTGATCTACAGAAAAAGTATCTCGAATAAGATGAAAGTCAGTATATTTGGACAATCCATCACTAATAACCCATATTGCATTGTTACCTCAAGATGTTTTTGTTAATCCCACAATGATTCCCTTGGATATATTTTTTAAATCCCACTCTAACATTGGTAAAGGATGAAACATCCATATCAGTAACTACCGCTCTTCATTATCTTGTTGTCAAGTCATTCTATTCACTGTATAGTAATCAATATCTCATTTCGTTCTATCCCATGTGTAGAACTTCAGATGATCTATGTACATACTAGTACTATTGGGATGAACAGAAAATAGAGAATGTTGAGATTCAAATAATAACACTTTCTTCTATTGAAAATCATAGGGCAGCCATAATCTCTTCACAAATCTCAATGTACAATCATTATCAATGTTAAAATTTGTCAACACACCCTTCGGAACCAATTAATCCTTTTTTTATAACTCACTGCCATCCTTTTTCATTTTCATAAATCTGTATGATAATGATTATTTCAATGAAAATGGAACCAAAGTAATGGTGTGTTCTGCACCAACATCTTCTATTAAATATTTTTTCAAATCGTGAACCAAAATATCATTTTCCAATCACAGCATGATTAATGTAGTATTAATTTTCCATTGTAAAGAATCGACCACCTTATTTTCCATTCCATATGGTAATGGATCATGAAATCATAATCCTTGATTAATTCAAGAAATCTCCCAGGTCTTGTGTTCAATTAATTTTGACTATATATATACTTCAATCATTTTTGGTTAGTATATATTTCAAATTTTACTCCATAGAGATGACACCTCCATATATTTAAAAAAACTATAGTAGCTATTTCCAACTCATGTGTAGGGTAATTTAACTCACTATGATTGAACCATCACGATGTATAAGAAATTACCAGATCATTCTGCATTAGGAAACAACGATGTTCTTTCAACCAAGAAACAATGTTGATAAAAAATACAAAATCTCAGGAAGTTATTTCCAGAGATGGGGAATTCCCCAATATTCTTTTCATTTCATGAAAAAAATCATCACATTCTATTTTACTAAAGAATATAACATCATTTTCTGTTAACATATTCATTGTACTAGATAACCCCAAAAAAATATTCCACAACCCTCCAACAATAACCTTATAAACAAATAAAACTAACAATATTTGTGATATTGGTGGTTAGTGGCTATTATTCAACAACATTTGTTTTAGCGTGATAAAAGTTTATTCCATTTTTTAAAACACTGTGACCTAGGAAGGAAATTTGTTATAACCAAAACTCACACATTCTGATTTTCCCATACTATTTCATTTCTTTTAATGTTTGTAGGAAAACCCTTAAATAAATTTCATGTTCAACTAAAATGTTATAATAAACAAAAATATCATCAATAAACACAATAACAATGTTATCCAAGAACTAATGGAATATTATATTCATAAGATCCCTGAATACAGCAGGTGCATTGGTTAATCCCAAAGGCATAACTAGAAATTCATAATGGACTTATCTAGTACCAAATGTAGACTTTGTAATGTATTCTTCCTTTACATTCTACTTATTTTACAATGACCTCATGTCAGTCTATGATAGATACTGAGTTCCCAGGAGCTGATCAAATAGACCATCAATTTGAGGAATATGATTCTTTTTTTTAATAGTTATGTTACTCAATTATCTATAATTAATGCAATGTCTCATTGAACCTTCTTTTCTTGACAAACATGATAATATAACCCCATGGTGATGTGATAAGTTGATTGAAACCATTATTGAATATCTCCTACAATTTTATATTTAACGTTAAATTTTTAATTTGAGACATTTGATAAGGGGTTTTGAAATTGGATTAGCACCAAGAACTCAATCGATAGTAAATTCAACACCTCAATCAGTTATTATATAGGTAATATCAATAGAAAAAACATCAAGATACTCACTTACCACTTGAATATCAATAATATGAATAGTTCATTTGTTTTCAACAACATGTTCAATGTTACATTAATTTCAATGTTTTACTAGTTTCTTAGCTTCTTGTTATGTTATCAAAATTAAGGGTTCATTATTTTATACAAACTAAATTTCATTCTTAAAAAAATTCACTTTATATATGAACTCAATAATACAATGATAATTGAAAAACCATTACACACCCAATATAACATAAAACTCTACTTAAAGCAACATAATAAGTATTGAAATATAAATTCCTTCCACCCAAAATCACAATAATTTTATTATAATTTCATTTTGTCTTAAAATTTCATCCCAATATTTTTTAATATATGTCCATGATTCATTTCTAGAGATGGAATTTCAAAATTTATTAGAAATATTCTCAGAAATAAATTAATGTTTTGACCCCGAATCATACAACAAACTGGAATAATCTAAATAAACAAAAAGTGTAACTGATATGACTTCATTCGATGACCCAACATCATCTGAAGTAGTTGCAAATGATTACACCAACCCTTTATGCTTATATTTTGGATGCTTTCACTCAGATGAGTTCTTCGTTGTACACTCATTTTCATAAGGTCCCTTGTAATCCAACTTAAAACATTTTAATGACTATAAATCAGATTTTGTCTTAACATTACCCTGGTCTATTTTAGTGCAATTATAAGCCTTATGTCCCATTTTAGAAAATCAGTAGCACTTAGCAGAATTCAAAATACATTCCCCAATGTGTTTTTTACCACATTTATTACAAAATGAAAACATATTTGTGTTACCGTTACTCTTTTCTGATGAGTTATTCCCTTTAATCTACCACCTCGATCTCTTATTTTGTTGTTTTCAAAAGGACACCTAATCATCTACAATATCATTTTCCGCCATCTCCGCACATAAAACAATTTATTCACAAATTATGATCTTATGATTTTCTAAATACCATCAATACATTGGATTTAATCCTGAGAAAAAATGGTTGTATTTACTATCATTATGTTTTATGAAATTTGAATCATACCATTCCGGTCAAGTGAATTTTTCTTTATATGCAACGACTTAGTCGTATTCCAACCTCAATTACAATTGTTTTTTCCATCCTAAGATGAAAAACCATAGGAAAAAATTTCTCATGAAACATACCATGGAATTTAACCCAATCAAGAGAATAAAACTCCCAACTATCCCTGATATTTTTCACTATCGACCACTATTGATCAGCTTTACCTTCTAAAGTGTAAACATTAGATCTAACCATTTTATTTTTTGAAGTACCCATTACATAAAAAATCATTCCTAATTCATTAGTCGACCCTTTAGCTTGAAAAGTGTCTGATTATCCTCGGAATCATGGGGGATGCTACCTCATGAAATGATACACTAAATAAATGTCCCATTGTGGTTGATCTCGATGATCTCATGAATGGATTCCACCCCCATTTATTGTCTAATTCAACTGTTCCATCACCGTAACAAACTATTAAATTATGATTCTGACCATCTCATCTTGCGGATTTTAAAGGTAGTTTTCCACCTTATGTCGTCCCATCATAGTGTACCTATTTCCTCCACAGACAACCATATTGAAAAAAATATCATAGTCAATGCAACTTGGTAATCTTTAAATGTTATACCATTTCTATATTAATATAAATTAATTTTTATATACAAATTTAACAATAACATAACTCTTAAAGTTATCTAAATTGACCTCTGATATTAACTGTAAGACATCATCCTTAAACATTACTTAATCATTAATTATGTTAAAAATTGGCATTGAGTAACATTTTAGGAGTTGTGTTTTATAGAATTAAGCCCTGACTATTATATTACATCTCAATTGTAACCATGTAGACACTTCTACTCAGTATCCTTTTTTTATAAAATAAAAAACATAAAATAAAACAAGGATTCATTTCCTGATTAAATTCATATTGAATTATTCATTTCTCATACCCTTCCTTATATCTTGTAAAAAAAATATTTTAAAAAAATAGCATTAGCATTAAAATGTCGGTAAGGGATATAAAACATTGAATGAAAACATTAGTCCATAAATTCATACAAATAAATGAAATCAGATTTTTCAATCGTTAACATAGCAAACAAAAGCATAATATTTATGAATAACTAATTGAAATCATAAATATTAAAGGTGACTTGTGGAATTTGTATCATTCATACAATGTAGCAATCACAGAATAGAAGGGAGTTTAATTTGGAATACCCATTGTAGTATACTCTTTAAATATCATAGGAAAAACATTAGCGTTTACCTCTTCCACGTTACCAAATTCATTGGAGTGATATCTCGGCTTAACCGCCCAAGTTTTATCATAGAACCACCCATATATGTAGTCAATTTTTAATAACCCATACATATTCACATAACATAAATCTAAAAAATATGAAAGATAACATTTCCATATTTCAAACACAATATATCATTTAAAAATATTGACACAACCAAACAATTATTATAACTACTTTCAATACAAAAATATGTAAAATAATATATGGTATTAATTAATATTTTAAAAACAATATGACGTGTAAAGGAATCCAAATATCAAATAATTAGCGCAGTAGTAGGAAGAACATTATCATCACAAACATTAATAAGAAACATTCCATTTGTCATTTAGAAAAATGCTACAAACATAAATATTCCATCTGATTGAAATTAATAGTTAAAAACGTCGATAAACCATATAAATTAACGTCATTTATAAATCAAAATATTCCTAGATGATGTAAATTGATATGATATCTTGTACCTCATGTCGAACTTGAATCGTTCGTCAATTAATCCAATGAATAGTAATCTAAAGATAATTTTTAATTTCATAAGAACCATTTTCAAATTTATTATTCCTTTTATATTAATTATTACCACTTTATAATCATTACATATTCATTTATGTTAATAATGGTCATTTTCTTCAATATTTGGTACATGTCTTAGAAATGAACTTCTTATTATTAAAAGTTGTACATGTGGTCAAAATTAAATTATCTCAAACATAATATTCATGAACTACTTATCATATATATAATATATATACAGAATATATATGTATTTATATTTGTACATAACATTTGGAGACATGATAGGAAATGCAGCGTTCATGGAGACTGTATGTCGTACATACGCATGAACTCGACAGTAATTTCTATTTCGTATTGAATGGAATGAAAATTAATGATAAATAGTTATATAAAAATTCCATTATAATATCATATATAATTTCAGTAACACCCTCCTTTATACATTCCACTCATGTGATGAATGATTCATATCCCATTGAGCGTGGGGGGGGGGATATTCTGCACTTCCTCAAATGAAATTATTTTATTTACCCTTTATGGAGACTATAATGGTATTCTATTAATGAAAAATAAAAAATTAAATAGAAAATATAAATATAATATATATCTCCAATAAATACATTTCCAAAATAATGGACACCATGAGAGGTGGTAGGATATAATCGAACAATCATCGTTTCATGAGACAGCAGTTCATCGTATATAGAAACAGAATGTTTGTATCCACTAGATGGAGGTGTGTGTAAGTGTTGTTTGATTTATTCTTAGAAAAACTACCAATTATTTTTTCGTTACTATATTTTCTATGTAAATAAAGGAAATATGAATATCATAGGGATTGAATAAGTAAAATAAAAGAATGTACACTTGAGGGAAAATGTAACCTTTAAATCGGGTAATTCCCTTTGGTTTGAACCAAAAGGCTTATTTGATGTGACTTCTGCCTATGGTATGGATTTTTGGGGGAAGGATCTTGATAGATTTTTTTTTAGATTTTGGGAGAGCCAGTTTTTTTGAGAGGTGTGTATAATGGGTTATAGGTGATAACCTTTTATAATGTAAATGGTAGGCTCTTTTGGAATGTTTGAATGTATTATTTTTTTATAAATATAATTTCAATAAAAAAAATGTCAAAAAAATATTTATTTCAAATATAAGGTACATATAAGTCTAAATAAAATCCTCCAATATGAATTGGGAAGGTTTTGGATATTATTTTAATACATATCTTTCTAATTTAGCCCTTGGTAAAAAATATTTCTTTTAACATGTCCTCTTATATATTTATAATACATGCTTAATATATTTTATATAAAATTCCAAGAGACCCAAAATGTAATATAAATGAAAATTTTAACATCTTGTATGTCATTTGAGAGAATTTTATATTTTTATATCTATTTTATAATGTAATAAGATATTGATGGATTTAAAAAAAAATATTATATCAATAACTATACTATTCATATCATGAATTTTAATAAAACTCAAACCTAGATGATTCTTTCGAAAAACCATTATTAATTCAAAGATAAAAAAGTCATCCTAATATATTAAATTCATGATTGTAACAAAAAGGATCAATATATATTTATTTTAATATTTATAATTCCATTTATTTTAATACATTATTAATGAAGAAATTATTGCATCATAATTATGTCATAATTAAATTTATTTAGTTAATTCATAAAAATTATAAATAAAATAGCATGATGTAGAAAATATTTTTAACTTTACTAATAATATT
Organism: Viscum album; assembly: GCA_963277665.1. Classification (NCBI taxonomy): domain Eukaryota; kingdom Viridiplantae; phylum Streptophyta; class Magnoliopsida; order Santalales; family Viscaceae; genus Viscum; species Viscum album. The sequence goes on along the minus strand of OY728152.1, from coordinate 1,315,945,279 downwards.
AAATGTTCAATATTTCACTTATATTACCTCATATAAAAATTGTTTTACAAAATAGCTTCAGGGTTATGATTTTTTTATTTTTACATTTTAAAAAAATTATTAATGTCATTATCCTACCCATATAGCATTAAAAGCCAAAAGTCTGAAAAAGTATTTTCATGGATCCCAATTATTCATAAAATTATGTTAGGAAAATCTTTAAGGTAATTTTAAATTATTATATATTATTTTTACCTTGGATTACCTAATATACCTTTAATAGTGAAGAATTAAAATCAAAAGTTATTGTTAAAAAAAATATTTTCATCTTAATAAACCAAATTATACATTCTGATGAATACCATGTATGTCAGATTTTTCAAATTCAACTCACAGAAGTGATATATTTTTTTAAAATGAAAAATTCGGGTTTTAACTACTATTTAGTGTTTTCTCATTATTAATCAATTTGATAAAAGTTTCAGAAAAATAAATAAAATTCACCCAAAGATAATTTCTATACTCAGAATTTAAAAATTATGTCTCAATTTGAAGATTCCAAACATATAGGTTTCCTTAGTTAATTTTAAAATAGTTTACGTTGTCCAGTATAGACAGCTGGTTTTTAAGAAATAATAACTATCAATATATTGACACTTGTTTATAACCAATTTCAAAGTAAAATAACATCTAATGACCAAAATTTTATTAAATGATAAAAATATAATCCAATGTCACTTTAAAAATAATAAAAAGTACTATCTAACTATATAAATAAAGTAGATTAAAAGGTATTTTTGATTAAAATACAGAAATTTTTTACTATGCATAAAATATGAACACTATTAGAAAAATACCAAAAATTTCATCCATAGTAAATTTTTTTGACTATAATTTAGATATGAATTTTATTTTATCAATTTGAAAAAACAAAAAGTGATAAAAACTTTATTTATATTGGGTTTTCCAACAAAATGCGGTCAATTTACCATTTTAATAATATTAGAGTATTTCTTGGTTTAAATTGTATCCATTCTTATTTTAGCCTCTAACATTTAATGGATAAATTTAATGAAATTTAATAACCATGTTATATTATATTTTAGTTATTTCTATTTATTAATTCTAATACAGTGATTATTCATTAACTACCATTTAAAATAATATTATATTTTACTTTTTCAGTATGACTCACCCTTGTGTACAACATAAGACATCTGAGAAACCAATTGTTGGGTTTATTGTATGCCATCAATCATAGAATCCCAGTTATTGTAAAATTAATATTTAAATCACAAATAATATTAATTATGTACATACCTTACTCTTTATTTACCTTGGATGTTAAATACAGAATATGACCTCCTCGATACATATTCACTTTTGGGATACATGACCTATTTAGAGGAGTATCATATTGGTATGAAACAAAACCAGGTTTATGTGAGATATAAAATGTGTTCCAGGATTCTCAATTGAATGTGTATCATATTGGGATGTAATGACTAATGGTGGGGAGAATTTAGGTCCCCCTATTTGAGTTATGTAACCCATTACTATGGTTTTATATATATATATGAAGTATTATGGTATTTGTTGTTAGATTTTGGAGAACATTGTAGGATTTTTTGGGAATTAATATAGGTTTATATGTGGTGAATTGTTTGTGTAAAATATGAAACACTTTCATATATCCTTAAACAGTGAGTTATGGGACAAAGGGGAGGCACACATACTGCCAACAGTTTTAAAAGATGGTGAAGCAGCCTAAGAGAAACCATTATGTATTGTGAATTTATTGGATATAGATATTTGCAATGGTCAGTACACAGATTCTAAGTCTTGCAAACCAACCATATACTTTCATTATTTTGGTATGATTATGATCAATTTTATTTATTTTTTTTCCTAACATTGTGACAAAACTATGTGCATGGTGAATGTTAGATCCATAAAAAGTGGATATCGCAAATTTTACCCCATAACCCACTTGGATTTAATCCTTTTTAGACCTAACATTGGATTTATAGCTATCTTTGTTTTGATATCGACTCCCAAGCACATTGTATGTTATCTAATGCAAGGCATTTGTGCATTGAGGATCTATTCTTGTGGTAAGGATTTGTTCTTCATCATTCTAGATGCATTTCATTAGATATACATCTCACTTACTATTGTTTTCCATGAACTATTCCCATTCTGGTTTATTTATGTTTTTGAATGACCTAATTATTTCTATTTGGATTTTTTTATATTTTTATAGATCTATATCTATTTTGAGGAGATTAAACATATTTTTTCAGATGTTTCAATAGCAATTTTTCATTATCACAAAAACACTACATTTAGGTAGATTCAGACATGACTCCCCTTTTGATAATTTAATGTCTTGATTTTAAATTTATTTTCATGATTGAAATTGAGTGTGATATTATTCTTAAAATCATCATATAAATCCTATTTAGGGACGATTTAAGGATTTTGGTAATGGTATATAATTTTGGTTATTTATTGTGAAAAGTGATTTTAATTCTTGAATTTAATATGAAATATTTAAAGTATTTATTTCCTTGAATCATGAAAGTATTATTATATAAACTTTTTCCAATTAAAAAAATGGGTTTATGTAATTTTTTTTGGAATATTGTTATTTACAATGTTTTTAAAATACTTGTTATGTCTGTTTATATTGTATTTACAAGGGTTAATTGAAATATAAAATTGTTCTTAGTGAAAAAGATGTTATGGATAAAAAAAATAATTAACCATTGATGACATGGTAGATCTACGATAGACCAATAATTTTTATGGAACATTCATAACGATACATGCATGGTTGGTGGTGTGTATATGTGAAGTGTAATGATTATGAAAAAGGAAATTTATAAATTGGTTTTGTGACATTGTTTGGTTTTTTCTTCAAAATTGTTTTTATGTAAAATTTTTCAGAGTATAACTTATTTATAATTTGTTATAAACTATTTTAGAATATTTTTATATTTAGTAATAATAATATTTTGAAATTTTTTAAATAATATATTTTGTAAAAAATATCAAAACTCTAATATCATAGTGGAATGAGTAGATATTTCATTTTAGGAATGTCTAACATGTTTGTGTACTCAAGCATGATTTAAAATAATGGTGACATGGAATATGTCATCAAACTGGAAAATGAAAATCGTAATGGATAACATGTCTTTATCACTACCTCATGATACATGGACATTTTGGTAAGATGGCGCATGGAGCTTGTTGATCATGGTGTTATTTGGTTTTATTGGAGTTTTAATAGTTTTTCTTCCACTTTTTAAAATTTTATTATATTCTTCTATTTTGGTAATCGGTTTTTATATAGTTTTTTATAAATTAAATGATGGGGTTTTATTTTTGGTTAACATTCATCATTTAGCAGTTTTTTGGTTTTAATTTTTTTGATTTTATAGTTTACTCTTAAATAGAAAATCATCCCCACATTTATTGATCACCTTCAGCATTTTCTGACGGTCTTTGGTAGCTTTGGGATGTTGCTTATGGAAAAGTATCCCCCCGCCTTCTCTAGACAAATTGGTCAATCATATATCCTATAATGCATGTCATTTATGGTGGGCCCCCTCATGTTCCTACATTGTGTGGGGAATACATTTTTCTTATTGTAAATACCCAAATTTTATAGGTTTTTTACCTATACCGTCTCATGTACCTATCTATACATATGCACCATAATGTTTTAGTGTACATCAAGATTACATGGTTCATCCTCTCACAAATGATCTTGAAAATTTATTTCCACACATTTTAGAAACATGGGTATGGTCAAAGTCTTTGTGGTACCATCTACAAGGCATGTGATCCTCATCTTTTTTGAAACCCATCACATTATATATAAGCACAGCTAAAAGACACGTCTTAATTGATTGTATTCCCATGATTATATTATTAGATATAAATTAATGATATCCATTTTTTATCAAAATAGATAATATCCTTCAAGATAGATGATGTTTTTAAAAATTTAATTAGTGACATTATCCTCTAGTCATGAATTCTTATCCCCCAGTGGATGGAAAAGGACTTTATTCATTCTCATGAAGCTTGTTTGGATCCTAATGTGCCTCACATTGTCTAACGCATGATCATTTTATAGCTCTAAAAACTATATCAACAAAGAACACCATGAATCAACTAATCCATCATGATCTATAATCTATTATATAGTATATTATCTAGATTATCAAATTTTGATAATCTGGAATGTATATCAGTTTCATTCCCTCTCCAAGAAAGTTGAACCTTGACCCCAAATACTAAGTGTGAAGAAATAGAAGCAATAAGGGAGATAAACACATAAACAACATGTATTTAATATTTTCCATGAATTCATGTCCATTTATAATCAACATTTATATAAATGGGTCAAAACTTTTTAGGAATGTATAAGAATTTATAAAGAAGAATATTATATAAAATAAGGATCATGGGAACGAGTAGGTAATCTGAAAATTAATAATTGAAGCTAAATTAGATAATGAAAAACTTAATCATGGTTTGAAACCAAAAACCATGAACCCTAATGGAATTGAGGATTGATAATTATTGAAGAACACATTATATAGATATGGAGAATACTCACTCATTTCACTTCCTCTCAACCCTGCGATATTAAATTTCTATTCATCATCTGATGAAAACCAATAAATAATGAACAGACAATGACACTTCAAGATATATAAATGGTTATGTGGGAAACAATGAATAATAATCAATGTGATTAATTTATATATATTTGGATTGATAAGTATTATTAAATAAATAAATTAAATAATTAAATTAATTCACCTCACAGATGGTCCAAATACATCCTCTGCCGAACTGATGGTCAAAACCAACCGTATGACACTCCTAGAAAAGTAACCTTGTCATATATTAAATGGTGGTATTATATTTCTCATATGATTCTCAATGAAATATATATTACATTATTTCTGAAATACTTGGATAACATAATATTATTATAAATAATATTTATAATATTTTTCTACGAATTTTGAGCCTAAAAATGTTATGATGTCTTAATATATCTCTTGGAAAATAAATATTTCTTTATTTCAATGTTTTTTATGAACAATCCATCATTTAAATTATTAAACAATTAATGTATTTATTTATATCAATTGTGAAATATAAAAATATTATGATTTTCAAAACTCACATCTCTTCATATCCTAACATTTATGCTACATTATCACCTAATTTAAATAAATCTATTAAAATAGAATAATTTATTCTCAAAGGATCTTCTCATATAGGTCCTTGATTTCTGATAGGTATTATGTGATAGCAGATCTATGCATGATGTCAATATCACGTCATTCCATGTTGTGAAAAATATCAGACATGTATCACCTCATCAGGGACACGTTGAAGTCATCATGAAAATTCTAGAATTATTGTTGATATTATATGTGGTAAATATAATTTACAAACCTATATAGGATCTCACACCAAATGATGTGTATCGGGGAAATATTAACATAATGGGATAACCTCCAAAATACATATTATGGGGATAATTTCGCGAAAAATAAATCATATGTTATAAACTCTATGGGTACCAAACAACAATCTATGATTTATTTATTTATCCTTTAGGTTGTCTTCACACTAACATGGGTCACCAGAATATTATCTTTCATCACCAAAATCACCTCTAGAAAAACATGTGTTCCCTCTCAAAACAAAGGACATAAAAAAGTGTTAGAGAGAGGGTATCCCAAAAAATGCCTTGAAATGTTTCATGACAATCATAAAATGGGAACTTATATTAAATGATAAATCCAAATATGGAAAGATATACTCCCATATTATCCCAAATAAAAACGAAAAATCACATACATATTTTCCAACACCTAGATTGTGCTCTTAGTACCCACATTCATCTAATGGTGCACTTCCATAGTGATGAATTTTTTTTTCAGGAATTATTTATTTATTAATGTCCATATCCATGGAAGGAACAATGTATCGCTGATAGAGAGAGTAGTAGAGGGTACCACATGATGTCATATGATCTATAACATAACAAATTACCTCAAACTGTTCATTGAGCTCATATTGATGATGAACGTAAAGTGGTCATGCAACTTAATCTAGTAAAAAATAATATATATTATGGAATGAAACCAATTTTTCTATATAATCCATATTAAATATACCATAGATAGTTCATTTCATAAAAAATATAGGATCTGAAGGGGATTTTTCAATACTTATGAACCATTGTTCTCATACTTCACAAAATGTCATTTTATCCAACATGATAAATAATTTGAGATGATTCACTTTATTCAATCCCAATAGTGTACCACTGATGGTAATTTTACATATTCACCACAATAAAATATATTTACATAGGGTAAGTGGGAAACTAAATAATAACCTAATGTTGACTGAAACATTAGATTTATTTAAAAACAATTTAAAAAAAACTGAGAATCCATGATTCACATTACAGAAAATGAAAATAGAACAAAATCACAACCGACAAAAACCACACGAATAGAGAACGAAATAAAAAAACAAGAACATACAAACACAAAAACTACCAATAATAATAACCAAACTCGTCACCACACTAGACACATATGTCTTCCCCCAAAGTGGATGATTTCCTTTCAGAAGATGGATTATACTACATCAAATCATTATCACCTTGGTCCCGACTTCTCATTTGATCCAAAGAGGGTAGCCCCGGATAAGATTGCATGGATATGATATCTATTTTGAATGAATGGATCCCCTTGCGATGTCTCTTAGATGAATCTATGGTATTCACCATACGTGGAAGTTAAGAATAAACCTTCCATGTTTTTATTCTTGGGTTAGCCGACAACATTCCTACATTTTCATTCATCCTCTTTTCCCAACCATGTACATTATCACTAAAGGATCGGGTGTCCATGCCACTCATGATTTCATTATCACCCCTGAAAATATACCCCCTCTTCTAAAAGGGAATCTCTAAAATAGTTTCCTTGAACACCTTGTTATTTCCCCTCCTCGTGTCAGGCCGGTTTAATTTGATCACCGAAAGGCACCTAACTACATCTCAATTGTCTTTAGGAGTTTATTTTCCCTACCCCTCAATTGATGTCATAATTTCATCTTATATTACATGAAATTTTTTTATGTATTGGCTATGAATCTCCTCCACCAGCATAAAGACATCCTCGCAACCATTCCCTTCATTCATTAGGTTCTCCTAGTATCCCCCATTAACGTCTCCTGACTCCTCATGGTCAGTTTCTCAAACCTACTTCTGAGAGTTCATCGAACATGTTGCTCTAATGAAGCAGATGCCTCACAAAGAGAGTAGGACCCACAACTTCTCATGTCCGGACTAAGATGGTCACATCCATGGAAGAAATAACCACCTCTCCTACATCTAGTTGCATGTTCTCCTACACATCTCCATTCCTATGTTGTTCTACATGATTCTCTTCAGGATTGGAAATAGTCACCTTCCATAATCACAGCCAGGAAGGCCCCTCCCAATCCTGCCTAAGCCTTATAAAAACATCTGAAACCTTTGGGTTTTCTTTTGGATCCATCGCTTCCATCATAACAGGACCATGAGCGCTTACCTCAGACACCTTTCCAACACCCTCCACGACTTCCTTCTCCAACGTGAATGGTGACTTAACTCCACCAAAACCATATAAACCAATCCCCCTCTGTTCTGGATGAGTACCCTCATAAACCATAGGTTATTTACCTTTTGAAATATCATCCCTACTTGCCGAGACATGATAACACCCATGATGAGTCTCCCCATTCTGGGGTGAAGGTCTCCATTGGAAAACCTCCGGAGAGTGTCCCAGACAGTTTCATGACGAACAAAAGTCAGTACAATTTTTATAAATCTCCCTTTTCATGCTTTTATATTCCAGTCCAATGGTAATCCAAACAAAATCAATGGGTAACCAGGATGCATCAACTAATACACAGACCCAGGGTTTGACTGGATAACACACTTTCTACGCGTGGCTATTCGTGTATAAGAACCTCTAGATGAGACTAACCAACATTATGATAATACAAAGATTTTGAAAAGGTAATGGAACGTTAGGGAAGTTTACCCAAACTACCAAAGAGGAAGAATCACCGTATATATGAATGTTGAAGGACCAGCACAATAGGAATAATCGAATCTCGTTGCTGCTATGAGGGGCCCTCGACCAGGATTTGATGAGGTCCACCTTCTATTCAAACTGAGTCATGATGTGTCGGCTGTCAGGTAACCCTACTATTTGAATTTCATGGAGGTCCCATGACGAAAATAAGAATCATTCAAATGCATCTATTGAAGGAATCCTATTCTTAAATTGAGAAATCAGTGTGAGTTTTAGTAGTGTCGATGTTTCCGTGAACTCATCAGTCGATAACTAGAGGTTGGGGATTCCATCAAGAAGAGCCTGAACATTGGGACTTACGGACACTTTCAGAAAAGGAGGAAGGAAAATAGTGTTGTAGAAGGGCAGAAAAGGCACCCCAGCTCTCCTGATGGAAGATTATGTTTCCTCCGCTACTAGGGGGTGGAGCCAGAGCTTTGGTCTCCATCGTCACAAAAATATATTGTAATGTAACCATCCTATGGATAATCCATTTAGTGAAACATATATTGATATATGGTATGGATTAAACTAAATTTCCATTTAACCCAACCAAGAATCCATAAAATGGTGGATAAGTGGTGGAGTAAATGTAATAAAATGACGAAAATATTCCTCACACTCCTCTACAAGTATCAACATCATGGATTACTTCTGCTTGGTCATCTCATCCATCAAATGTTAGTTGTACTTCTTGTCATTTTTATTATTTACTATTTTTACATTCTATGGATTATTGACTATTTAAAATTCATTTTCCAATACAAATTCCAATAATTAATTTTCCTCATGTTCAATTCACTTGAAGTGATGATATACTTATGGATTAGATAGTATGTGGAAAAGAATTATATCTATTAAGAAAGTTTTTCTATTATTTAGAATGATGACCATAACTTACAATTCTTTTTCCAGAGTAATGTATATCTTATAATCAGTTAAAAACCCCCAATATCTGCATGTTATAATTTAATTACTCTAAATCATTATAATTGTTATCCTATCTCTATAAAATCCCAATAAAATATATTACCAATTACCTCAATGATAGTATTAACAAAATATCATAGTTCAACCATATAATCAATTACTATAGGGATATATAAAAATGCTTTTTAATGTTAAAAATGATAATTTTATGATTATGTGTAGTCAAATGGGATGGAATCTTAGAGAATTATACCATGATCCTCTAGTAGTATCCCATAAAAACCATCAAAACTATGCCCTGTTGAGTTTTTCTAGGTTTAAACCCAATAATGAAGTACCTCAACTTTATCTAGGTCAATATCAATTTTTGCATAAAAAACTAAATTCTTTATAAATATAAAGTGTAGGATAATTACATTCCACATATTGGCATTATAAAAATTCTGGTTCATAATGAATATGTCTTGGTCAATCGTCTGCATCACTATATGCTCCTCATCAGACACATAGTAAAGGAGTTTTTCATAAATTAAGACACCAAAATATTTGTCTACATATTGTTAAATTATATAGACCATAAAATCCATAGTAATAATAAGGGAATTCAAAACACTAAAACAAATCACCTTGAAATCATACATTCCATAGAGAACTCATATTTTTTTCATTTGAATACCTTTTGCATGAAAACTCAATTATTGGTAGTTGGACCATTGGATGACAATAGAGAACTATCTAGACCTCGGAACTGATTATTGATACTCTGTATAATAGACATTGGCTGATTTTTCATTATTGTTACTTGTTTCAGGAAATGATAATGAAAAAAATCTGTAATAACCCATGATATATATTTTCATTAAAAATATAGAGTTACCTAGGGGTACAAGATGGGTTGGTTAAAACCCATCTCCCAATTGTCCATCAACTACATAGATAATTCCAAATGCTCATTTGGGGCCATAATATTTGAAATAGAATAAATTGGTACAATCCTTGTGTTTGACTCAATGAATATGACCATCAACCACATAAAATATAATATCAAAACTTCATAGATAATTACATCCATAATTCCCTACAATGCTGAATGAATCTGAATTCATGGTGATACCAAATCAATAGTTTCTAAAATTTATAAATAATATTTTATATGATATAACTTATATAACATGTGTACATATCAATAACACATAAAATATCCCTCTCTGAGAAAGTTAAATATCCTCACATCTCTATCAAATATCATAACACATCTTTAATGGCAATCAATCTCATCTAGGAGATTAGAAATAAAATACATTGTTAATTTTACAAAATAATGATTCATATTTTATAATAACATTTAATATATTATACCATCTCCAATGAGTTCCAAATCATATTATGGGTTAATAAGTGATATCAAAAAATCAATCTAGTCAACACCTCAAATAAATATTTTATGACATGGTCTCTATGTGCATGACTATCTCACTCACGAGGGATAACATATTAGAGGATCATTAAATACAATAGAAATAGTAATATATAATGTTTATAAAAAGCATTGATCATACCATGTATCCCATCACGATAATATGGTCAAAAAATCACCATGGAAAGAAGCTTCTCAAATACCTAACTTCAAGTTCACTAATAATGAAATAGACATCCTTATGGTTGTGTTGAAAGTATCTTATAACATATATATCAATAAATGATCATCTTTCTGAAGCTCTACCCACCCCTCAACTAGATCCACCCCCATTGGTCAACCAAGGATACACTCTACAGAAACCTCATCATGATGTTTTATTTCCTATGAAATTATATTTTTCTACCATAAATTACACATCATTAATATGGTTTGGAAAATAACAATTTTTTTGGCCTCACCCATCACATTCAATACATTAATCATTATTGGGTTAACCTAGACATATGTGTGTTTCATACATCACATGACAACATGGATGTTAAGTGAGGGAAAAATGAATCTTATACTTACATCTAAAATATGAATACATTAAAACATCTAGAGATGAATCAACCCCATGATTTTTCATTAAAATATCATGTTACATAGTGTTCTTATATGAGAAAACAATATGTCACATATTTCCTCATATGCACAACAACATAGATTACGATGAATTGGGGAACCACCCTGGAATCGTTGTTCCTAGGGATATCCATCTAAAAAATTATGAATGTTATAAATCCACACATTGTCACAATAGTACATTGAATGTTGCGTCAACCTCCTAGAATACATAGAAACAATTATACTACCCCTATGTTATTATTAAATCTCTTAAATTATAACATAGAGTATGAAATAGGGGTAAAATTATTATTGAATTGCTTCATTATTTATGTCCTTGGGAGTGTCATCTTAGAATAAGTCTTCATGAGAAGACTACTACATTACATTTTTTTCAAAGGAAAATATAGTGTTTTTTAAATCATCTAATAAATCAATGGTATATTAATCCTAAAGACCCGGTTCAGTTAATCATGACATTATCTAGTGCCTTTAGATGTTTCTAGGTATAGAACCTCATGGACCTCTGTTGATGGAACTCACAAAGTGTGTCAATCCTATATACATCCTATGAAGATCCAAATATAATTAATTTATTATAAAAAGGAGAGGGTTACGATGTTTCTAGATTTATAAGAATCTCCTCCCTATATGGCCCTAAAACTGAGGCCTCATTGGTCATAGGGATTTCATACTAATATTGAATCACTATCCTATCTTTCAATATTTTTTGAAGTATCTTACATATGATAACAATATAAAAAGGTAAGATTATTATATATATATATGGTGAGTTGAATGATGAGTTATTTCCAAATTAAACATTCATAAACTTTGAAGGTATCTTTATTCCCTACAACCAATTTTTATATATGTAGAGCCAAGATGATGTTATCTTGAGTCCATGTGGACAGATAAGTAAGATGAAATAGAAATACTTGGTTCCCTATACTAAAATCCACACCAATGAATCTTTGATAGGGTTTCCCTATATTTTCAACTAATTTATAACGTTGGTTTATATACACACTAATATATGATTATGGCCTACTAATAAAAATCTATAACGACTTATCCCACTATGATCCAATTGTAAAATTGATGTAACAGACAACACCACCCATCATCAAAATCCAGTAGGAAATGGTATTGTGATATTGAATGAAATAAATTTATCATAATTAGGAGGTCATTTCCAAGTGTACAATATACATAGAAACAAAAGTATATATGAATAAGTGTAGTTGAATAATATAATAGTAATGTAACATAATGAGTAAAAAATTAATTAAATGAATTAAATAAAAACATAAATGTGTTGATGATTATAACCAATGTGTATGGTGAAAAATTATTCAATGTAATATAAATGAAGCGCCAAGATTGGTGTAACAATAAATGAAAATTGTTGAGGGAGACTAATTATTGATTTGTAAGACTGATCATTGACATTTGAACACTCACTTGAGTATCCCTATATCCATTAAAGTCACTAGTAATCAATCATTCACATAATCATTATATGACACATGTGGGGAAATAACCTTTAGTTGTGAGTATAAATAAACAAATTATGATTCCCTAAAAAATATATGAAAATATGAAATCAATTTGATTCACTAAACTAAATAGAACACAAGATAAATATATAAAACAGCAATATATGTATATCTATACTAAAATAATAAAATATAGAAAAAAATTATCTCCATATCAAACCATAAAAAAGGACAATGATACTCTCTACCAATCCAATAGTCCATCATTTATCAACAAAAAAATATTTTTATCTAAATATGTTATGAAGAGGACCTATTATAAGACATTAATACACATACCAAAGATTGATATCACCATAAAACAATACACTCACCATATAATGTTAGAGTTATATAATATAGTATATGGAAAAATGAAATGTTCCCGGATGCATCATGTTGAATCAACTTAGATGACGGATATGGGACTTCATTGGTGATGCATAAAGGCGATGGAAATCATTTAATGTAGTATAGTAACCATAATATGATTGGTATTAGTATAGTAATCACCCTCTAGTGAATCGGTTGGTGTAGAATCAATGATTAGTTTAATTTATCCATGCAATATTGTTTGTGGATGATCCACTTAGTTGGTAGAGGAACCCCACTCTAATACGTCACAGTGTGCCACACATCGATTAGAGGTACCACAACCTATTACATCATCAATACTTCACGTAGATTGAAAATAAACAATGTGATATTATGTTAGGATTAACAAATAATAGGGTAGATGACTAAGGACGTAATACATTAGGTTGGTTCCAATTATATAGTACAGAACCAATGGCCTTGTACATTAGAGGGAACCTCTAAATAATGAAAATTCTGGATCTATACCTCGGTGAAATTTGTGTATTTCCAACAACAAAAAATCTCTTTGATGATCTATCTTGATAACCTCCATTGTCATTAATTACCTATATTATTGTACTAATCATATCACTTTATGTTGTTTATCTAAATAAAATATTAAGGATTTCATCAATCAATATGAAAAAAAATTTCTAAGTATATGATTCTTGTTGAAAATTTTTTGGATTTTTCATGATGGAGATATAGAAGGTGGGAGCATCTCATAGTGATATATGACATGTATGGGATCCACATGATGTGGTCCCACTCTATTTTCTGGTATTGTAATTATATATAAATGTATATGTGTTCATGTAACCTTGAATTTTATTTACTATAAGACACATAAAATATATCAATAATATGCAGCAATCATGTGTGCTCCATGACATTTCTGTTTTCATCTAGTTGGGCTAGTGTACCAGACCATGTACCTAAGCATGCCTGAGTACTAGTCCATACATGTGTAATACTAGAGTAAATTCTAGGTACTCTATAATAGGGTCCTTGATATCTTTACATGGGACATGGATTTCTCACCCATGGATTGATAAATAACAAAGATGACCAGATATACAACATGTCATACTTATATTACCTGAAACACTACGTTTCAGCGGTAGGTGGGGAAATATGGTGTGTGTTATTAAGATACAAACTAGGTAATTGATTTTTTAGTAAAACACTATAACTAGTTGTTTTTATAAATATATTTTCAGTACACGTCAATTTTCCCTATATTAAAACATTAAATTTTTGGGTTTCACATTCCACCATTATTTTTTGAACTCTAGTGGCCCTAAAAATGGCTATGATCATTTGAAAAAAAACATTTTAGTCTATTCAACATGACTCGCATAATATACATCATGTTCCTATAGAAACTCTAGATCTAATACCAATAGATCATCATCTATATCCAATGATTCCTCATAATCCATCCTATATTTTCCCATTCATTCAACACAACTAAAACAAACTTGAATCATGGATGTGATCTAACTCAATCCTATCCTATAATTTTATAACCTCGATCTTGATGGAAGACAGTGATGAACATGATGAAAAAATGGCGAAAAATAACATAAACTATGTGAAATGAATATTTTTGAGGTACCCTTTTCCAATTAAATCAATTTTTTTTATATAAATGGTAGATATTATGTAAAAAATAGAATATTTTTGAATAAAAAATTTAATAGACCATTGGTCTCATCAAAAAAGTCAGATAATTAGCTGATCATTAATAAGATAAAAAAATACATTCTAAATCTTATCATCATGGGTGGAAATAGAAGCTAGAGATATCATTAATGATAATTGATAGATATTTTATGACGATCATTTTCATCAATGATGGAGGTGCCCTTTTTAGCATATAGAGCCACATCGATCTGGATATTGAATAATTGTTCGATGTTGATGCTCAAATGTATATTTCCTCCCTCCTAAATTAATATATTATAGGGGTATATGGGATATCCTATAAACACTATGTAGATATGGAGATATATAATGTGTTTTAGGAAATGCATATAATTTATATAAATTTATTAAATAAATTACTTAATTTAACACAACAACGATTGGTTATGAAAAATAACTCCTTATACTGATGTCACATCGGAAATATATACTGTAAATCCCACATTTCATTGTCAAACATTGATTTAAATTTACAATTTGTTTCCCCAATAATGGCAATGTCAATTATTTATCAAACACAACTCAAGAAAGAATTTTATATAATTAATATTATTATAATATAAATGCTGGTCTCATTGGCCTTAGTATCTCACACAATCTCATCACATGAATGGAAAAATATTTATTAATAAACATCAAATTAAAAAATGTATAAAATAAGGTCACTTCCTGTATTTTATAAATATGATATATAAATAAATAGCTAAATAGAAGAAAATATCATTTAAAAAGTAAATAAAAAAATATAATTATCTCAAATATTAAATAATACTAAATAATAATTTCAACACTATCTAAAATGAAATAATGAATATATAAAAAATTTATATATTTCAAATATTAAGATCCTAAATAAAAACAGAATGAAATAGAATAAAATAATTGACAAAATAATGAATTTTTGAGTCCTTTTTTAAAATTAAACAACGTATATTCCAAAAATCCTTTTTACATATAACTATATTTAAAGTATTCATAAGGTATTGTGTATTGATTTTTTCAAAATACATAAATTGTAAATGTTTTCATAATTGAATTATAATTCATCCAATATTCACACACAGTGAATAAACATTAAATTATTCATGGATAATATCAACATTTTTAATGGTTCTCAAATATTAAATTTCAACAAAAAACAATAATGAACACAATATAATCCAACATATTCTCATTATCATAAATTTGGAATAATAACATTTTAACAAGTTTTATAAATAGTTGACTCACCCATGGTCTCCTCACAAAAAGATGATTTGATAGATTTATTTTGAAGATACCATATAATAAGATAAATATGTTTTTATTTCAATTATAATAATCAAATTTGGAAGGGTTTTTTTAATCATTAAACTCAAAAGTTATCCAACTATATCACATTTGATTCATTAATAAAATATTTCACTAAATTTGTGCAGTAAAAATTATATGAAATGATATGTTGTAAAACATAGTATGAAAAACATAAGTACCTTTTAAAAAAATTCTTCCATGATCATTTTAATATGAACATTTATTATACAAAGGATGTGTATGGTTTATAAAAAAATGGGTGGCCCTCAGTATTGACCATGAATATAACTCATAGATGAATATTTTGTTGAAAATTCAATTTACATATATTGTGTATTTACAGAAAATATAGCATTACATTATATAAATTTTATCTGTTTTCATCATGGTGTGATAATATTTCATAGATCCACATGTCATAAATATATGATAACATAAATTATCATAATGTAAATCCATTAATGTTTAACTTTATGTGATTATAAACATGTTTATTTATTTGTATACATTAAAATGAATTTATTAATTGTATTAATAGATTTATATGACAATATTTAAAAATAAACATATATATATTTTTGTTTGTATTTATTAATTTTTTGAATGTTGCTTCATAGGTAAAAAATATATTACAATTATATGATATTTTTATTATATTTTTTTGACATAAAATATT
This sequence comes from Viscum album, assembly GCA_963277665.1. Classification (NCBI taxonomy): domain Eukaryota; kingdom Viridiplantae; phylum Streptophyta; class Magnoliopsida; order Santalales; family Viscaceae; genus Viscum; species Viscum album. The sequence goes on along the minus strand of OY728152.1, from coordinate 1,315,928,602 downwards.
TTTTAAAACCCACATATTATTATTATATAAATTTAATTATCACATTAATGTCATATTGTTGTATTTTTATCTCAAAGTATGGAATATAATAATTCTCATGATTGGGATGAAAAAATGAAAGTGGTTAAATATTTAGATTAGTTTATAATAAATGTAAATTTTTAATTGATGGGAATGAAATATATTTCAATGTGTAGATTAAATAAATTTATTGTTTGCATATTTAAATTCACAATTATTCTATGTTTTTAACCTAGAGGAAAATGTTTGGTTTCTATAATTCATCAAGGGGATTGAGAAAAGGAGATCATATATATTTGATCAAATTCATTCTAGACCAGGATGTTTTCAGTAGAAATCTTAACAAGAGTCATTATATTTGTTTGATTCATCCTTTTAATGGAAGGTACAACATATCTTGAATTTCCGATATATATTTTGTCGATGATATGTTATTTTTCCTCAATGTCAGGGCCAATTATTTTAGAAATATCAATTTTACACTTTATGAATATTGAAATAATGTGTCCAATGTGTCATTACTAACAAAAGTGGTGTATTTATCTACCACAAGTGTTCTTCAATGAGATCATTTCTCATTCAGAATTGAATTTGTTTGTCCTAGCAATGCTTCCCTATTAATTATTTGGGTTCCCCTTTATCTAATGGGAGAGTTGTAATTTCTCATTTTGATTCCATTATGTCCAAAATTACTGGAATGATCCAAAATTGGAAGGGTCGTTTTTTATTCTTTGGGGGAAGGATCACATTGGTCAACAATGTGCTTTCTTCCAATACTATTATTTTGTTAGCTATGTGTAGAACTCCAACAATTGTCATTAGGAATATTGAGAGGCTAATAAATTGCCTCATATTGGACTCACATCATGAAGGATGTCATCATTTGGCATGTTGCTCCATATTGGAAAAATATCTTTAGGAAGGGGTTTTAATCTCAAAGGTGTTGTGGAAAATATTTGGTGTATATAGGCTAAACTGGTATGGGAGGATATTTAATGGGTTTCTCTATTGTCCTATTTGATAAAGAATAAGTATATGGAATTCTGTTTTTAATGGCTGGACAATGGTATTGTTTCTCAAATTTGTAATTTTTTAAAAATTCTTCTTTCTCCTATTCTAGATAATTCTCACTATATTGCAGGGAATTGCGACTTTTCATTCTGGAAACATAACTGAGCTGGTTCTATCCTATTTTTTCCAAGATATCCAACCATTAATGTCACTATTTGGTAGACATGTGCATTCCCCCTGTTCATTGATGTAGTGTTGAATGAGTCTCATAATGATATGTAGCATAATATCTTTGTTTTTGAGGATCCAGAAAAATGCTACATTGCATCTACTTTCACAGGTAATTTGTCATGCTCAACTTTTCATTCTACAATTCATCCTTATATTATTTTGGACTATATGTTCCATAAAATTTGGTGTATAGACCTACCTTCTAAATTTAGTTTTCTTCTATGGATAATATGCAATGTTTCTATAACTACAAATGATAATATTCAACAAATTTCTATTTTTCATGTATCGAAATGAAAATGAAGATTGTTGTATCATTTTGTGATAATTTTACATCATTTTGGAAAACGTTATTGGGGTGTTCATTTTCAGGTTCATGATTTTGGATTTCTATATTTTAGTTGGTGTGTGTGTTTAGTAGAATAATTTCTTCAAGAATATAGGAATTCACTAGAGAGGAGTTCTGTGAAAGACAAGGTGTGGTCATTACTCATCCTTGTTGCTTGTTTGAAATTATGGGAATGGTGGAATTTTGATGTCCTCATGACATTTTACCTATCATGTATTACCTTAGATGTAATTTTTTTATCCTTGTCTATTCGTTTGTGCGACAGATTAAATATGAAAAAATTTCTCCGGTTCTGCCTTCTTGTGTTTAATCGGTTACTTTGACATATGAAACAATTTATGGGTAGAGGTTTGCTCATGTATAGGTGAAATTTCATACTCTTAACAAGGTGATTAAACTAAATACTGAGGGTTCTTGTGTTCAAGGAGTTATGTGTGGAGGTAGTGTTGTTTGGGATAATCGTGGTTCAGTTATTGATGTATTATCTTCTTTCATTGGGGAGGGTAATTCATTGGTGGCCGAGGCACTTGTGCTACTCAAAGGTCTCAATATGTGTAGGGAATGATCTATAAATGTATCTAAAATGGAATCAGATTATGCAATTGTGATTAATTCCTTGAATGGTAATGTGTTTTTCACTTGTAATATTATATATACCATTCGTGATTTCATGTCTTTCATTCATTCAAACATGTTAGTTCTTTATACATGGCGTGATATTAATATGCTAACTAATCTCCTTTATTTTAAAGGTAATCAAGATGAATGGCATCCGAAATTTTTATTCACAACTTATATTTCTACTATGTTTTCTTTGACTATCCAAGGGGATTCACCCGATCTTCATCATTTTCATCCCCCTTGTAAAAATTTTATCTTGAGTTCCTTAAAGTTTATGCCTTATTATTAATAAAAGATAATTATTTCCAGACATTAATGGGTTTTTTCATACTATGTAATAGAACATTATATAATGATAAACCAATATTATTTAAACATTATATTTTTTTTATGTTTTCTAATTATCACATATATTATATATGAATTGGGATTCTATTGAAGTGTTACAAATCATAAATAATTTAAAAAATTAAAACAATATTATTTTATATAAAAGTGTTGAAATTTTGATTGATGATTGATTTCATTTGGTGTTTCAATATTGGAAACGAATCCTATGAGGCCCCATCCTTAATCATTACATAATCTTGACATAAACCATGAAATCACATTGAGGATATTCTTTATGATTAGTGTTGTAAAAAATTGAGCCATTGTTAATTCATATCGTCCATTAATCATATATGAGAATACTATCAAAACAGTTTCCATTTCCCCACTAACATAAAACCTTTTAAAAATAAAAAACATTATTTTTGTTCATGAAAAAAATCTTCCTGACTTTTTTCTTTCTCTTTCTCATAATTATACGCTGGGAAAACATTTTAAGCACATTTTATGAGAATAAAAATTCAATAAGGGAAAAAATATAATAGTAAATAGTTGTTCATGAATACATATAAACCCACAAGTTCATATGTATCCTGAAAATATAATAGAAATCAAAAATCATAAAATTAAATTGTGTCATTCATATCATAGTTACATTTTAACTTTCAAATCTATATACGGAGTAATAATCATGGTTACATTTCGAATACACACTACATTATTTTCCCAAAATCTCTATAGATATACAATAATGATTCCCTCCATCACATTACCCAATACATTGCATCTATATCATGTCCTCACCTTCCCTCAGTTTATCATGAAACCAAATATATACAAATGCAATTCCTAGAAAGAGTATCATAATCATAAAACATGAAAAAGAAAAATGGAAATATTAAACATCAAAATTGAAATCAAAAGATATAATTTGTAGATATAGACATAATAAATCCATTCTAAAAACCATTTTCAATACCAATATATAATATAAAGGAATATAGTGTTTAATTATTTTTTTAAAAAAATTATAGATTTTAGTGGAATCGAAATAACAAATAATTCATATGACAAAAAAAAGTATTTATCACCACATACGTAAAAATAATCAATCCTTTTTATATTTAGTAAAATGCATCATAGAAAAAGAATCATTTTGAAAATCATTGAATAAGGTTAAAATTACTAGGGTTTCATTATAAACCATATAAAATAAATCCAGGTATAAATAAAAACTTGTCTCAATGCAAAGAGATTCAGATGAATTCCTATATATTGAGTTTGACTAGTGTCATTCATTCTTTATTTTAAAAAATAAAAAAATTGCTTAATTTATAATTTTTTATAACTATTTAGATGTTTATTAGTCATTTAATTTCAATTACTACCATTTTATAACATGTAGATAAATATTTGAGTTAATACAAGATAGTTTGTCGATGTTCAGTGCATGAGACAAAAATGAACATTGTATGTTTACAAATTATACATGTGGTAAAAATTATATTATATCCAAAATTGTATTCATGATTTTAATATAATATATATCATGTAAAAATGTATTTATAACAATATGTTATATATAGAGATAGGAATTGAAATAAACAATTCATGGATATGGTAAGTTGTATGCACAAATGAATGCTACTTTTATTTATTTGTCATATTAAATGAAAGAAAACTAAATTACACATGGGTATATTATAATTCCAGATTCATATCTATGTTATATATGTGACACATTTTAAAAAAACACAATCCTTTATACATTCCATTTATAGAATGAAAGATTCATATCAATTTGAGTGTGTCATAGTCCACAAATACTCAAATTCAATTATCATATTTAAAAATAATGGAAAAATAATGTTTTATTATAATAAAAATTTAGAATATCTGATTAAATATAAATATAAAATATATCATATATAAATATAGTTACATATACAATAGATAGAGGTGTGTGTCAATGTTGGTCAAACACAAATAATACAAATATCAAATTATAAAGAGGATTTTAGTGTTTATATAAAATAATCTGGTGTTGATATTTTAATGAATTATAGATGAAAAATAAATGAAAGGAGTTTGAGTGAATATATTACCTCTAAATCGAGTAATTTCATTTGATTTAAGCCAAATGGATTTTTTCAATTTCCTTCTACCCAACGTAGGAAATCTATTATAGAATTTAGGGATGTTGGAAGATTATTTTTGTTGAATTTGGATGATACAATGGGCTTGTGTGGCATGAGTATGTGGGTAGAGATGGTGTCCCTTTATAAGATGTATGATGGGTACTTTATGGATATCAGGAAATGATATTTTATTATATTTTTATTTTGGAATTCAAATAGCTCCAATGTGATATATTTAGAGGATAATACATGGATGGGTAAAAATCCTCTACATAAATACAACATATACCGGATTATATCCAATGTTAACAATATCATTTTTATTTAACCAATAGTTATATACAATAATTATTAAAAGGTTATAATATCTTTAAAAAATATATTTAATATATTTAATATAAAATTCTTAGAGAACATCAACAGGATAATTGATGGAATTTGTAACACTAATTATGTTATTTATAAGAATCATTGTTTATTTAAATATTATATTATTTATTAAAATATTATTTTAATATACTTATTTATGTAAATTTAGACACTATTTTGTAGTTTATTTTTTTACTGTTATAAAAACACAAATGACAAAAAAAACTGCAGTAAATTAAATATATCTTTTCATAATAGACCATAAAATTCTTGGATGGAATAATGAGGATTCACATTATATTTATTTTAATATTTTTAATATTAGTTATATGATTAATTCTTTATTAATGTAATGACTACATCATCATTACCTAATAAATAAATTTCTATGTTTAATTTCTAATTTTTTTAAATAAAATATCATGATATAGGAAATATAATTTTCTTTCCTATTAATATTTATAATTAAATATATTAATTATATAAACCACATTGAAGTTATATTTTAAAAGAGGAATTTTTTTTTGTTAAATTTCTCATTATATTAAATTAATTATCATAACATATCATTATCACAACCTAGTGGCACCCAAATGCCAAAAATTGGACTGAAGGATTTTTCCTGTCACCACTATCTAATAAAATATGATTAAGACATGTTCTACGCAAATTTTATATTATTGTTAAATTTATTATACCCATATTTACCTAATTTACCCTTTAAATATGGAAAAAAACAATTATTGATATTATTATTCATAATTTTAAAAAATAATATATACCTATTTACATAATTTCATCCTTGTAATTCCAAATATTGAATCCATTTTTCCAAATTAAAAAAATATAATTTTAATTAATAATTTAAAATTCATTCCCATCGTCAAAAATATAAAACTTTTTTAGTTGAAAAAACTATCAAAATAATAAATAAAAAATATGTCAAATTTAAATGTAAAATTACATACAATGATGAATAATCGATTGAATGAAAAAAAAATCCTCAAATTATGATTTCATATAATTAATTACAAAACATCACTATTGAAATAAATTAGATAAAAAGGAAAACTAAAATTAATGATGATTATTTTTCACGGAAAAATATTATTTTTTATAATAGAACATATAAATTTGAAAAAAAACTATTATTAAAAAGAATTATCTATCAAATTTTGATAAAATGGCCTTTTAATAATATTAGGGTATTATATACATAAAATTGGATTCATTCTCATTTTGAGACTATAATATTTATTGAATAAATGTATAAAAATTAAACAAACATATGTAATTATATTTTAGATAGTTTTATTCATTTTTTTCAATATAATATATAGTCGTTGTCAAAAAATTTAGATATTAATATTAGTATTGTATGATTTTTTAGTTTATCTCAACCTTTTGTGAAACGTAATATTTCTGATAAACCCGTTTGTTGCATGTTGACTAACAGAAGATGGATATTGAATATAATTTCTAAAGATTTAAACTAGAAAACCATTGTGTACTTGTGATAAAATTGGAGGTAATAGAACTAATTATATAATGTATCCACCAATCTCTATTATTTCATTGGGTCAATTAATCATCGATCTCACATTTCCATTTATAAAATAAAATTTCACACTCTTCCATAGTGAAACATTGAGATTAAAATAATCACGTAACATAAACAAAAGATCCTTACTCAATTATCATCATTACTTTTCTCTTCCTGCTCTAACTTGTCCTCTTGGACATCAGAATAAAATTAACTTTATAGGGCCCCGGCCTTAAACCTTACTTAAACATGGGTTATGACAAGATTACACATTAAGGATCTTTTCAGGTTTAGAGTTTTAGAGAATTAGATCATGAATCTTTCATTATATTCCACATTTAAACATGGTGGTTACATAAAAGACAAAATTCATTCTTCCCATCAATGGAAACCTATTTAAAATAAAAGACGGATTCTTTCTTGACACATCCTTGACACTATCGTCACATCATGTACCTTTCCCTTGACCTGTGAAAAGCATTTCAAAAACTTGGGATGAGCATAAAAAGCTCAGTAAGGGTTATAAAAATATGGAAAGGAAACATGAGTTCATATATACATAAGAATGAAATCATACTTTACCCATAAAACATAGGCATATCTAATCATGAATAAATCATAGAAAACATAAGACATAAAGGTAACTTGAGGCATTCATAACATTCTTACGTAGGGAGAAACCCTCATGGTTACGTTTGGAATACCCATCACAGTATATTCCCTAAATATCTTCAGAGAAACCTTAACGTTTCACTCCTTCGCGTTACCCAATGCATTGGAGAGCTATATCGGGCTCACCCGCCCTTAGTTTATCACGGAACCACCCGTTCTTCAAAACAATGCCCAAGAACCATAACATAATCGTATCACATAAACATGAATAAAGGAAACATAACATTTCCACATTTCAATCACAATATAACATTTTAGGATATTGAAATAATGAATCCATTCAAAAAGAAACCATTTCCAAAACCATTTAAAACATTTAATAAAGAGATTTTTGAATCAAAGTGTCCCATACCACCTTGAAGCTTTTAACATTTTAAACCGTTAATATCCATATAAATAAATCCTTAAAACCATTTTGAAAACATGTATATTAATAAGAACAAATAATAAAAACATTTAAAACGATATTTTGGTTAAAGGGGTTTTACCAAAATTAGAGACACTTGAATACAATAATCGAGGAATAACATTTAATCAGAACTTTATAATATCATGAGAATAAATGGATTCATGATATAATACTCCAAAGGACAGTATATACACCATATAAGAGTGAATTGGTGCATAACAATAATGAACCCTCAATAGAAATGTCAAATGTGATGAAATCCCTTATAAAGAAGGTATCCTTAAATTAAGGACAAATCAATCTCAAAAATATGTGTGAAAAATATAAGTACACCCAATATAAGTGGATATTAAGTGTAAAACAATAAAAGGTCATTCACACATATTCAATGGATGACATATTCAATGACTACATGTTGAACCCAAAGAAATCGAAATTGGGTTAAAAAGTTCCCTTGTCAGCCTAACGACATCACATCAAAATGAGTTGATGAGAGATAAAAAGTGTATCTCATCACTTGGACAAAAACTTTACATCAATAAGGATGTATTAGAACATATCCCAACATAAAAATATGTAAATTAAAATACCCAATAAAAGAAGTCTTTTAAAAAAGAGGAGGGTGAAAGGTTCCCTTACCGACTTGGGTATCTTTCAAAACATACACCCCATGAATGAAAGACAATAGGTCATTGATGTAAATACTCATAAACGAAATTATATTACACAAATATTAGAATAATGGGCAGTACATACACCACTCAATGGAAATTGTGGCAAATGTAGCATAAATCTCACGGGAATAAAAGTGAGATGAAAAATCCCTTACGAAAACTCGGCAGCCTAACGGCGCCACATAAAACTTCCGAATATGGATTGATGAGATAAAATAGAGTATCCCATAATATTACAATAGAATTTACAGCTAGTGTAATATAAAATAAAATCCCCCAACATTGCAAGGAGGAGTTTAAAAGAAGTGACATAAAGGAGAGTACTTAAAAAGAAAGAGAGAGGTTAGATCTCTTACAAAAGTTCGGCAGCCTAACGGCGCCACTCAAAACTTCCAAAATGGATTGATGAGAGGGAATAGGGTCACTCATCACATTAACATAAAAATTACAGTAGGAGTAATATAAAAGAACATCCCAATCATAAGAAATATGAGCTAAAAATAAATGACATAAAAGAGCGTACTTATAAAGAAAGAGAGTTGTAGGATCCCTTACCTCGGGTCCGACTTGACTCGATCGTTCTTTAATCTCCTGAATAATAAACTTGAGTTAATTTCTAATTACTTAAGAACCTTTTTCAAGTTCATTATTACTTTTATACAACTTATTACGATGTCATAAACATTATTTAATCATTTAAGTTAATAATATTTGTTTTGCCGATATTTGGTTCTTAAGTTGAAAGTGGACTTCTTACAATTACATGTTGTTCGAGTGGCCAAATGTTTATTATATCAAGAATTGTATTCATTATGTATATATCATATATTTCATATATATCCATTACATGCATGCATTTATAACATTACATAATCATTTAGAGGTAAGAAATGAAATGCACCGTTCATGGAGACTGTAAGCCGTACGTACGCATGAACGCTACTTTCATTTCTATTTCGTATTTTATAGAATGGAATAATAATGATATAAAGGTATAATATAATTCCAGTATAATATCATATATAATATCATATTTCCATCCCTTATACATCCCACATATGGTATTTAACGAATCAAATCACTTTGAGGGGGCGGTAGTCCGCACTTCCTTAAATGAAGATATCGTGTATACCCATAATGGAATCAATAAAGTTAAGACAAAAATGAAAAATACAGAAGAATAAATAAAACATAAACATATTATATATCATATATAAAAATAGTGACATCATAATGGCCACCTTTTAAGGTGTTAAATGAGTATTGAACAATCATCGTTTCGGGAGGTAGAATTTCACCATCCACGGAAACCGTATGTTCTTTAACCATTTGATGTAGTTGTGTGAGCGTGTAGCTCGAATAAATATTATAAAAACATACTAGTATATTGAAGATACTTGTTTTGTTACAAAATAAGAAAATAAAAAGAGTTTAGGGGGTTGGAGAGGCAAAATAAAACAAATGAACATGAGAGAATGAATTACCTTTAAAAGTGTAACTCCTTTTGATTTGAGCCTAAAGGCTTCCTTTGAAAGGATTCTTCCCAAAGGGAATCCTATAGGATTAGGAGAGGGATGTGGAGAGAGTAAATGGGCAGGGTTTGGCCGAGCCAAAGGCTTGAGGAGTGTGTTAAATGAGGTAGAGGTGGGGGCCTTTTATAAGAGGAGAGGAGGGGCACTTTTGGAAAGTAAAGAAATATTACTTTATTTGAAAATTTGTTTCGGTTTCAAAAGGTCCCACATTGATATATTTCGTGGATAAGATGATAAGTATTCTAAATCCACTCATCCAATAAGTTTTGGACGTGTTTAGTTCATAGATTTTACATTATCTTTCCATTTTATTTAAATCGTCAAATAATGATGTCATCGTTGCATCATTATTATGTCATAAATAATTTAATTTATTTAATGTCTAAAAATTATAAAAAAAATACTATGAAGTAGGAAATCTTTTTAGATTTCCAATTAATATTTATAATCAAAAAGATGACTTTTATAACCCCACTTAAAAATTGTTTTAGTAAAACATATCATGTTTGTGTCAATTTTAATTTTACATTAAATAAAATGTTATTTATGTCATTTCACAACCAAAGTGGATCCATGGGGTCCCCAATTTGACCCATGGCTTGTCTTGGTCGGCCATGATACAACCAATGAGGGTAAGACATGTGTCAATCTCATATCATTTTATTAAAGCATTATTTTTACATTAAGCTACACTAATTACCACTAATCGCGATTAAAAACTTAATAAGTTACTATTCACCAAAAAATTATTTTAATCTCATTGAACCACATTTTACTTCTTAATGACAACCATGTATGTCGGATTTTTGAAAATCAAAACACAATGATGGCAAAATTTCATTTAAATGGAAAAATCAGTTTTTATAAGTACCACTTAGTGGTTTCACTATTCATCAAAAATTGATGTTTTTCAGAAAAATCCCAAAAATTCACCCTAAGATATATTTGATATTCTGAATTCAAAAAATGAAGTCCGTTTTACAAAATTCAAAACATATAAGTCACATTAATTGATTTAATAATTAATTCTCACTGTCATGACAAATAGCGTGTTTTATGAAACAATAAGTATCAAAAGATTGACACTAGATTAAGTCTGATTTCAAAGTGAAATTGATTTCAATGACCACTATTGGATTTAATGGTAAAAATATTTTCTAATTTCACATTAAAACCAATTCAAAATATAATCTAATCATATAAATAAATTAGATTAAAAAGTGGTTTTGAATTAAAATACAACATTTTACACTATTCATTAAAAAAATGAACTTTATCGGAAAGATACCAAAAATTTACACAAAGTAAATTTTGATGTCCCGATTCTTAATAAGAGTTTTATTTGGTCCAAAAGAATGTTTAAGAGTGAACAAAACTATATTTAATGACGGTTCTCCATCAAAAGGTGATAAGTGAACCTTTAGTGAAAACTAGGGCATATACGCCTAAAATTGAATTCTTTCCGTATTATAAGCAATTATCTTATATTGTATAAATGTAAAAATATTTAAGAACATATATAATCATATTTTAGTTATTTCTATCCATTCCCACCATTACAACGGATACATGTTAACTACCATTTAAAATAATATTATTTTATTATTAGAGTGCAACGTAAGATTCCCGAGAAAGTCGTTGTTGCGTGTTGGGTACGCCATCGAGCATAGAGTCCCCTTTAAAGTCATATTAATATTTTATTCACAAATATGGATAAATATGAAAATGTCATATTCCTTATTTACCTGGGGTGTTACATCTTTCCCCCCTTTTGGGAATTGCGTCCTCGCAATTTTAAAATTGCGCTTGAAAAACATCCTTGAACGTCCCACATCGGAACAAGAGTCGGTAAAACAATCACTTTAAAATAAAGAAAGATAAGCACAGAGGTCACCCGAGTTAACCCATACTAGGATTCTAAGTATGAAAATATGGACATGGAGGAGAAAACATAGGGTCATGTTCCGATGGAGAGTGATAGAAAACATGTTTAGGAGAAAGTTAACAATAAGAAAATCAAAAACGTGCGATGGGTTAAACGGTGTTGGGTTCCCCAGTAGGAAAAGTTAATAGACAACATTTTTGTTTTAAGTTACTTTTTATTGAGGAATTTATTCATAAGGAAGCATAATCACTTATCATGTTGACTTTCAACTTTTACTAGATTCCTTAGTCAAACTCATATTTTTTCCAAAAGACGAGTATTTAGGGAGACTTGTTCGCATTAAGAGTACAATAATAAACTTCTAGAGAATCACCTAATCCCTAAAAGAGAACTATATACATCCCATGTATTTAGGCTTTAACGAAAACCCAAACCAAAAAGGTTAGTACAAGATCAGATAATCCAGAAAAGGATAACCCCTTATTAAAAGAAAATCTATTCTTAATCTCCAAAATTTGTCCAACAAAACCCAAAGTTCAACGAGGACCATCGGATAAAACATTTGTCCATAAAATTCTTCAAAGTAAACCAATATAAGATTGAAACCCAAATATTTGAAGGATTTAGTCACATAGTCTTCCAAGTTCAATTGTAACATTTATCTCCAAACAACATCAGTTGCTCCTAAAGTCTCACATTGAAAAGTAATTATCCTAATCACATATCCTCCAAAATCAACTTACTCATAATTCATAAAATCATATAACTAAAAAGAATCAGTCAAACTAACCAGGGACTTCACGTAGTCCAGTGGTAGGCGATAAATACCAGTCGCACTTTGGTTGTGGGTTCGATTCCCGCAGCATTGTCCGACGCGACGGGTTGTCACACGGTCTGCGTGTTGTCCTTTTTCCAAAACTATATAATTCTAAAATCATTACCCAAAAAGGGATAAAATCATCCAAAATAACCATAACATAATTTAACCTCAATTTTATCTCATGCCTTTCACTTCAATCATAACATATGGTAACCCATAATTACCTCAAAAGTAAGGATCATATAAACCCAAATGGTTCTTTATAACTATGTCCACAAATGAAAAGATAACAATTACTTGAATAAAATTTTCATATATTAAACAACAAGGTCACACATAATATAAAAAGTCTTCTAATGTAACCCCATCATCAAAAGAGACTTAATACTCTTAAGAATTTCACCCTAACTCTTGAAGCCCTTATATGTTGACATCTTACTCATTCAACATTCTTAATGATCCATTATCCATTCCTTTCCAATCTATTCCAAAATACCTCCTTCCTACAAACAAAATCATGAATCATATCCTAAGATTCCAAAATAAGAAAACAATAGTCATGAAATAGTACATACCTTTGATTGGTCATTGTCAGTTTCTTCATCCTCAATCGGAAAGGCATTAGGTATTGGTAAACGAATATTGGTACGCTCTTGGTGACCCCATTCATGAAACTTCTTCATAGGACATGTGTTTGCATAATGACCATGCACACCACATTTAAAACATTCAATTGATCCCTCAGAAAGAACTTCTTTCCCTTTCCTCGAGTCAACTGGATGCTTCCTTTTTCCATGGAAGGTTCTTGCTTTATGACCTTCATTTCCACATCTATAGCATATTTCTATACCTTTGAAACATTTTCTTAGGTGTTTCTTTCCACATCTTTGACACATAGGTTTTTGAACACACTTACCTTTATGATTATTACCTGTACTTCCGTAGGGATTTGTTTCTTGCATATATGATGCCTTAGAGAAATATCCAAGGTTTAGGTGGTCAATCATGACTCCAGATAGATGGTTGAGGATAATCAAAAGAGTTCTCATTGCAGCTCCCATATCATTCAGTTGCTTGCTCAAAAAAACTATCACAATTTCCTTCACATCCACTATTACTTTGGTGCCTGCTAGATCCAGCCATTTACTAAAACCAAAAAGGTCAGTGTGAGTATATCAACAAAACCATCATGTACTAATGAGTAAGATAGACAATAAGATATACTTACTCATTCACTTTATCTAAAACTGATACTCTTTCTGAAATCCTAACCATTATGGTAATTGTCACTTATGCTTAAAGAATACCCTAACCTCTAAAGTTATCTAAACCGACCTTTGATACCAACTATAGGGCCCCAGCCTTAAACCTTACTTAAACTTGAGTTATTACAAGATTACACATTGAGGATCTTTTCAGATTTAGAGTTTTAGAGAATTAGATCATGAATCATGCATTACATTCCACATTTAAACAAGGTTGTTACATAAAAGACAAAATTCATTCTTCCCATCAATGGAAACCTATTTAAAATAAAACACGGATTCTTTCTTGACACATCCTTGACACTATCGTAACATCATGTACCTTTCCCTTGACCTGTGAAAAGCATTTCAAAAACATGGGATGATCATAAAAAGCTCAGTAAGGGTTATAAAAATATGGAAAGGAAACATGAGTTCATATATACATAAGAATGAAATCATACTTTACCCATAAAACATAGGCATATCAAATCATGAATAAATCATAGAAAACATAAGACATAAAGGTAACTTGAGGCATTCATAACATTCTTACGTAGGGAGTAACCCTCTTGGTTATGTTTGGAATACCCATCACAGTATATTCCCTAAATCTCTTCGGAGAAACCTTAACGTTTCACTCCTTCGCGTTACCCAATGCATTGGAGAGCTATATCGGGCTCACCCGCCCTTAGTTTATCACGGAACCACCCGTTCTTCATAACAATGCCCAAGAACCATAACATAATCGTATCACATAAACATGAATAAAGGAAACATAACATTTCCACATTTCAATCACAATATAACATTTTAGGATATTGAAATAATGAATCCATTCAAAAAGAAACCATTTCCAAAACCATTTAAAACATTTAATAAAGAGATTTTTGAATAAAAGTGTCCCATACCATCTTGAAGCTTTTAACATTTTAATCCATTAATATCCATATAAATAAATCCTTAAAACCATTTTGAAAACATGTATATTAATAAGAACAAATAATTAAAACATTTAAAACGATATTTTGGTTAAAGGGGTTTTACCAAAATTAGAGACACTTGAATACAATAATCAAAGAATAACATTTAATCAGAACTTTATAATATCATGAGAATAAATGGATTCATGATATAATACTCCAAAGGACAGTATATACACCATATAACAGTGAATTGGTGCATAACAATAATGAACCCTCAATAGAAATGTCAAATGTGATGAAATCACTTATAAAGAAGGTATCCTTAAATTAAGGACAAATCAATCTCAAAAATATGTGTGACAAATATAATTACACCCAATATAAGTGGATATTAAGGTTAAAACAATAAAAGGTCATTCACACATATTCAATGGATGACATATTCAATGACTACATGTTGAACCCAAAGAAATCGAAATTGGGTTAAAAAGTTCCCTTGTCAGCCTAACGGCATCACATCAAAATGAGTTGATGAGAGATAAAAAGTGTATCTCATAACTTGGACATAAAATTTACATCAATAAGGATGTATGAGAACATATACCCACATAAAAATATGTAAATTAAAAGACCCAATAAATGAAGTCTTTTAAAAAAGAGTAGGGTGAAAGGTTCCCTTACCGACTTGGGTATCTTTCAAAACGTACACCCCATGAAAGAAAGACAATAGGTCATTGATGTAAATACTCATAAACGAAAGTATATTACAGAAAGAGTAGAATAATGGGCAGTACATACACCACTCAATGGAATTTGTGGCAAATGTAGCATAAATCTCACGGGAATAAAAGTGAGATGAAAAATCCCTTACGAAAACTCGGCAGCCTAACGGTGCCACATAAAACTTCCAAATATGGATTGATGAGATAAAATAGAGTATCCCATCATATTACAATAGAATTTACAGAAAGTGTAATATAAAATAAAATCCCCCAACATTGCAAGGAGGAGTTTAAAATATGTGACATAAAGGAGAGTACTTAAAAAGAAAGAGAGAGGTTAGATCTCTTACGAATGTTCGGCAGCCTAACGGTGCCACTCAAAACTTCCAAAATGGATTGATGAGAGAGAATAGGGTCTCTCATCACATGAACATAAAAATTAAAGTAGGAGTAATATAAAAGAACATCCCAATCATAAGAAATATGAGCTTAAAATAAATGACATAAAAGAGTGTTCTTATAAAAAAAGAGAGTTGTAGGATCCCTTACCTCGGGTCCGACTTGACTCGATAGTTCTTTAATCTCTTGAATAATAAACTTGAGTTAATTTTTAATTCCTTAAGAACCTTTTTCAAGTTCATTATTACTTTTATACCACTTATTACCATGTCATAAACATTATGTAATCATTTAAGTTAATAATATTTGTTTTGCCGATATTTGGTTCTTAAGTCGAAAGTGGACTTCTTACAATTACATGTTGTTCGTGTGGCCAAATGTTTATTATATCCAGAATTGTATTCATTATGTAGATATCATATATTTCATATATATCCAGTACATTCATGCATTTATAACATTACATAATCATTTAGAGGTAAGAAATGAAATGCACCGTTCATGGAGACGGTAAGCCGTACGTACGCATGAACGCTACTTTCATTTCTATTTCGTATTTTATAGAATGGAATAATAATGATATAAAGGTATATTATAATTCCAGTATAATATCATATATAATATCATATTTCTATCCTTTATACATCCCACATATGGTATTTAACGAATCAAATCACTTTGAGGGGTCAGTAGTCCACACTTCCTTAAATGAAGATATCGCGTATACCCATAATGGAAGCCATAAAGGTAATACAAAAATGAAAAATACAGAAGCATAAATAAAACATAAACATATTATATATCATATATAAAAATAGTGACATCATAATGTCCACCTTTGAAGGTGTTAAATGAGTATTGAACAATCATCGTTTCGGGAGGCAGAATTTCACCATCCACGGAAACCTTATGTTCTTTAACCATTTGATGTAGTTGTGTGAGAGTTTAGCTCGAATAAATCTTATAACAACATCCCAGTATATTTAAGATACTGGTGTGTTACAAAAGAAGTAATTAAAAAGAGTTTAGGGGGTTGGAGAGTCAAAATAAAACAAATGAACATGAGAGAATGAATTACCTTTAAAAGTGTAACTCCTTTTGATTTGAGCCTAAAGGCTTCCTTTGAAAGGAATCTGCCCAAAGGGAATCCTCTAGGATTAGGAGAGGGGTGTGGAGAGAGTAAATGGGCTGGGGTTGGCCGAGCCAATGGCTTTAGGAGTGTGTTAAATGAGGTAGAGGTGGGGGCCTTTTATAAGAGGAGAGGAGGGGCACTTTTGGAAAGTAAAGAAATATTACATTATTTGAAAATGTGTTTCGGTTTCAAAATGTCTCACATTGATATAATTCGTGGATAAGGTGATATGTCTTCGAAGTCCACTAATCCAATAAGTTTTGGACATGTGTAGTTCATAGATTTTACATTATCTTTCCATTTTATTTAAATTGTCAAATAATGATGTCATCGCTGCATCATTATTATGTCATAAATAATTTAATTTATTTAATGTCTAAAAATTATAAAAAAATACTATGATGTATGAATTCATTTTTGCTTTCTAATGAATATTTATAATCAAAACGATGACTTGTATAACCCCACTTAAAAATTGTTTTAGTAAAACATATCATGTTTGTGTCAATTTTACTTTTACATTAAATAAAATGTTATTTATGTCATTTCCCAACCAATGTGGATCCATGGGGTCCCCAAGTTGACCCATGGCTTGACTTGGTCGTCCATGATACAACCAATGAGGGTAAGACATGTTTCAAGCTCATCTAATTTTATTAATGCATTATGTTTTCCTTAAACTACACTAATTACCACTAATCGCGATAAAAAACTTAATAAGTTACTATTCACCAAAAAATTATTTTAATATCATTGAACCACATTTTACTTATTAATGAAAACCATGTATGTCAGATGTTTGAAAATAAAAACACAATGATGGCAAAATTTCATTTAATCGGAAAAATCTGTTTTTATAAGTACCACTTAGTGGTTTCACTATTCATCAAAAATTGAAGTTTTTCAGAAAAATTCCAAAAATTCACCCTAAGCTATATTTGATATTATGAATTCAAAAAATGAAGTCCGTTTTACAAAATTCAAAACATATAAGTCACGTTAATTAATTTAATAATTAATTCCCGCTGTCATGACAAATAGCGTGTTTTATGAAACAATAAGTATCAAAAGATTGACACTAGTTTAAGTCTGATTTCAAAGTGAAATTGATTCCAACGACCACTATTGGATTTAATGGTAAAAATATTTTCTAATTTCACTTTGAAACCAATTCAATAAATAATCTAATCATATAAATAAATTAGATTAAAAAGTGGTTTTGAATTAAAATACAACATTTTACACTATTCATTAAAAAAATGAACTTTATCGGAAAGATACCAAAAATTTACACAAAGTAAATTTTGATGTCCCGATTCTTAATAAGAGTTTTATTTGGTCCAAAAGAATGTTTAAGAGTGAACAAAACTATATTTAATGACGGTTCTCCATCAAATGGTGATAAGTGAACCTTTAGTGAAAACTAGGGCATATAGGCCTAAAATTGAATTCTTTCCGTATTTTAAGCCTTTATCTTTTATTGTATAAATGTAAAAATAGTTAAGAACATATATAATCATATTTTAGTTATTTCTATCCATTCCCGCCATTACAACGGATACATGTTAACAACCATTTAAAATAATATTATTTTATTATTAGAGTGCAACGTAAGATTCCCAAGAAACTCGATGTTGCGTGTTGCGTACGCCATCGAGCATAGCATCCCCTTTAAATTCATATTAATATTTTATTCAAAAATATGGATAAATATGAAAATTTCATATTCCATATTTACCTGGGGTGTTACAAACTTTATATACCATACCTTGTACCAATAATGGTCACATCCACATCCTTTCACTTAAGTCATCCAAAAATGATGATGTTTGACATCACTATCTATATAATTCTTCAAATTGTTCCTTCAGTACAATGGAATAAAATTGTTTTTATAATAAAATTCAACCAAATAATTATATTGATCTAAACATCCCTGGTAATCAATTGATCAAGTATTTAGTATATTCTGAAGCTTCTAAATTGATCATTATAACTGCTCATATGATTGAGTATGAAATGTTGTGAGAATAATTACGTTATTTTATAATGATTTATAAAGGCCAAATAAAATGTTATAAGTTAACCTGGAATTGTAATCAGAAAAAATTGGGTGTGGGAAAATTTATCCTAACTATCTCATTATTATATAAACTAGAAAGATTATATAGGGATAGGGTATCTAGAATAGTGTGAATATAAAATGATATATTTAATTGATAAATAATAACACAAATTGCATTGTTACCTCATGATATCTTCCGTAATCCCAAATTGTCATACATGGATATATTTTCCCATCTCGAATATAGTATTTGAAATTCATTAAGCAAACTTTTCAGTAGCTGCATCTATTTTTTAACATGTGGAAAATTAAATCACTTCACAGAAATTTCAGAAATATCACTTCACAGAAATTTCAGAAATATCACATCTCATTCTATCCCTCTATTAATACTCATGAAATCCCTAGACATCTTTGTATCTCAAAGAAGAACAAAAACGGATAACTATAAGATTCAAATAACAACTCTTAACCCAACCATGAATCCCAATACACAAATAATTTGTTTACAAATCTCAAAATACAATCTTCATCAATGATAAATTCAGGTAAATAACCATTCAAAACCAATTCAAACCCATTTCTAGAACTCACATCCTTCTTTATGCACTTTATGAATTTTTTTCAAATAGATGGTTTCGCTACAACATGATGAAAAATAGAATAATTACCATAACCGTCAAATTCTAATTGATAATTCATAATCTCCATAACCAAATGATCACATTGAAAATTTATAATGGTTAATGTTGCATTACAATTTTGACACAAATCGTCAGCAACTTTAATTCACATTCTTGGATGCTAATGAATCATGAAACCATAATCCTTGATTAATTACATCCACAGTATATGTCTCATGATAAATTCTATCTATGTAAATATATAATTACAACTATTATGTTTAATATATATATCACATTTTACTCTATAAATTTAATTGCAGAAACATTATAGATAAAAAACAATACAAACTACTTCCAAATTATGTTTACATTAATTTATATTATGACTTTTATAATGAGGTTAAGAATAAGAAATTAATTTTTCATTCTATATAATGAAATATACAAGTCCATTCAATGAAGAAAGACTACGATAATTGATTCACCATTTCTAAATGGACATTCAAAAACAAGATCATTCACCATTCATCGTATCAACTCCTAAAATATTCATCACATTATTTTATCTAGATGAACTTAACACCTTTTAAAATTAACAAAATCAGTGGGCTAGATAAATGAAAATATGATTCCACAAACGTCATACAATAACCTTGTGAACCAAGAAAACTAACAATATAGGTTATATTTGTTGGAATTTTCCATTATTTAAAAACAATATTTTTGGGGGATCGGCAATTATAACATCGTAAAAACAATTGTGGCAATGGAATGAAATTTGTTGTAACAAAAATTCACACTCACTGAATTTCATAAATATTTTCTTTTTATTATATATTTTCCAGACAACCCATAATGTAAATTCATGATCCAATATAATTTTAAAATACTAAAAAATATAATCAATAAACAAATCCAAAAAACATATCCAAGAACACAAGTAAAATTCTATTCATCAAATCCATGAATATATCATATGAATTAGTTAACCCAAATGAAATAAATTATTATTCATAGTAGCTATATATTGTATGAAATATGATATTTGTAATGTTATCTTATTTAACTATCAATTGATTGTAACAAATCCTCAAGTCAACTATCAATAAATAATGAGCTCTGTGTAGTTGATACAAAAAATTCATTTATAAGAGGTAAAGGATTGTTGTTCATAATAGTGATGTTATTCATTTCCATATAATCAATAAACTGTGTCATTGAGAATTCATTGTTTTTAGGAATCATTACTTGATCACCCAATGGTGATGTGCTACATCAAATGAAACCATTATTTAATAACGCCTACAATTTCTTAATTAACTGTAAATTTTCAACTTGATCCATAATGTAAAGGAGTTTTTAAAATGGATTATCATCGAGAACCTTCTAAATATTACATTCAACTTCTTAATCACATATAATACCCAGAAAAACATTATAAAAAATAAATATACTCATTTAGCAATGGCACATCAGTAATATGAACAATTACATAATTTAAAAAGTTATGTGAATGGAAGAAATCATTTTCATCATTCTACAGTTTCTATTATTCCAGATATGTTACCAATTGTAAGGTTTATCTATTTTAAAAAAGCTAAAAATATTTTTGAAATGGAACATATTTAGTTCAACATTGAATCATATGATGGAAATCATAACACCAATGAATTACCATGATAAAATAGAACACAACTAGATGAATAAAATATGTTTTGTGGGTAGATTAGTTCCATAGAAAATGAAAATTAAATTATTATAATTTATTTTTGTTTGAATATTTTCCACATTTGTTTGTACCACAATTTTTTGATTCATTTCATTAGATGGTATTCTTAATTAACTATAAAATTTTACAAAAATTAGAGAATGTATACATCTAGAATAAATCATCCCATTGGTGTAAATTGAATAAAAAGAAAGTGTACTTGAGAACACTTCATATGATGGACCAAAATCTTTTGAGGTAGTTGAAAATGATTTGACTACACCTTTCATCATATAGTCTCACTACATCCCATCAATCAAAATTTTCATCGAACACTTTTTTATATAAGTACACATATAATTACATTGAAAAAATTTCAATGAATTTATATTGTATTTGGCCTTACAATTACAACTTATAAAAAAATTAATAGACTTATTCCTAATGTTTCCACACCATAAGCTCTTAATAGAATTCAAAAGGCATTTCCATGTGTTCTTTTTACCACAATTTTATCATATTATAAAATTAATTTTTTAACCATCAGAGTTATTTGAAGAATTTTTTCCAATGTTCTACAATAAAAACCTCTTATTCCACTTGTTTTAAAATCACATATGATGATCGACAAACTCTGTTTCCATATTCTCCACACTTCAAAAAAAAATTCATTAATTTTTTACTAAATATAAGCCAATTCCTTTTTAAACATTGGCGTTAATAGTATGAAAAAACAATTGATTTTAATATAATGATCGTGTATGAAATTTAAATCATTACATTCTAGTTAGGTTAATTTCTCTAAATAAATACCCTTTGATTCATTTTCCTCCCTCAATCACATGAATTTTTGTTCCATCATTGGTCAAAAATCTATAAGAAAATGCAATTCTAGAATCATACCATTCAATTCATATAAATCTTGAGAATAAATATCCTTAAAATCCATGATATTCATAAACATAGACCACTAATAATCATATTCACCTTCAAAACTATACATTATAAGTCTAACCTTTAATTTATTTTTAAACACTCAATTAAATCTAAAATTTTTTCACGGGAATTATTCCCAAATTAATATATCATGATGTCATATGTTCCTCTTAATGATAGAAGAAATTACCTCCTTGAATACACCCCTACTAACATGATTCTCTGTGGTTGATTTGTAAGATATCACCCATGTATACCACCACCATTTATATCATGAGTCAACATTTCGTCCACTAAAAAACTATTAATTTATAATTATGACCATCTCATGATGCTTATTTGATATATTATTTTCCTCTACATTCCTTCTGAGTACATATGCCCAATTTTATCTACGGAAAATCATTATGAACCAACATATCAGAGATGAAGCAATGTGGAAATATTCAAATAATATTAAGTAAAATTTAATTTTCATTATCAAAACACTTTTGAGTGAATTTAAGAAACAACATGGTTTATCATTACAACCATAAAACTACCATATCAATGAAAAACATGAAAACTGGAATAGCCACACACCAACAATTGTACCATGGAAAAAATCCTTCCCTGAAGTTTGAACTTTTTCAAGATTTCTCAGGAATAAGAGCACGAGCACATAAAAAATGACATATCCATTCCCTCTCAGTCATACCAATCTGAATGAATTGCATCATTGATTTATTACTACTCTAATACTCATATGATGTTTCTCCAAGAACCACAAAAAACATAACATATAAATGTTCCATGAGAAGACATCTCTAATAAGAAAACCTCTGAAAATAACCCAACAAAATATGAACTTAAATAGATTCATGAAAATGTATCATAAGATTAGTATAATTAGGTTCCCTAGTCAACTTATAGGATAATGAAAGAAACATGGTTTCATGGGACCTCCATCATTTTCTTTTCAAACTTATATGCCAGCTGATCCCATGTTTGTATGTACTACCCAAAGTTAAAATTTATTTTAGTGAAGCCCCAACCATATTAAGATCTTCTTTTCCAATCCATGAGTATTTATCCTCACTAAGAGTCACCCTTAGTGATGTCCCCATTATTTTAGAATCCTCATATTTAGTTGCATTAATATGTATGGCAGGCTCAATTTCATCTATTATGAGAATAAATGATATTGGGTTGAACATTTAGGTCCCATGGTATCTTATTTCTCAAAATATTCGTTTCCATAGTGTATTTGTTTTTATTTATCATAGATCGAGTCTCTAGTGGATGTGGTTAGGAAGAGTAATCCTTTATACCCTTCCTCCTCTTAACCATATTATTACTCTTAGTACCTAAAACCCCATCTATAGATTGATATGTTTATCTTTTATTGGTATCTTTCATGGAGACACCTAAATCCTAATCCGGGATAGTTGGATCCAAACTCAAACCATCCATTGAAAGGACTTCAATTTCTTTTAAACTAATGTATATGAGTCCGAATCATATAATATGAACCTATTAATTTCCCAAAACTATTTAAATTAGTTGTATCTGTAGTAATCTCTTTCCTTCCCGTATAAAAATCACCACATCCCGACCATAAAACCTCAGTGAAGGGAGTGATAGAGACAACCTCCTCACCTCTTTTCAACTGCTCCATAACCTCTTTAATCTCATTTAACTAGTTTTCCATTTGTACCACATCATATAGGACCAAACCATCACCCTTCATCTCTCTAATGGATTGTCCAACATGATCCTTCTATAACCCGTGGAACACCTCATACACATGTGGGGTATAATGAGGTACCAAGTCCTTGGTCACCCGATCAGCACCATAAATATCATCAAAAGATGAATTACATTTCACTAGATCACTTTTCAGAAGCTACTCCTCCACCATTCAAAAAAGATGAGATACCAGACTTCTCCCCTCTATACACATTTTCATCTGACTCTAGCCATCATAATCACATTACCCATGATCATTACCCCTTCCACAATCCTCGGTCCTTCCCATGGCTAGGCACCCTATTGAAAAACCTCCATCGGGTGCCCGACATCTTATACACCAAGAAGATATCATTTCAAGTTCAACTTCCCCTCTGTGTTATATACCCCTAGAAATAATCATCTAGAGAGTATTCCAAACTCTTGCAGGTAATATATAAATAAGTCTAGTTTTCATAAATCAAAAATTTCTTACACCTATACTCCTTGCCGATTAAAATTCAAACATATTCAAAAGGAATTATAGAATGGATCAGTTCCCCATAAACATATGTATTGGTAGGATTAAAATCTAACTTTTTATGACTAAAAAATATAAACATATATCTTTTATATTACCAATCATCCTGATAAGATATTTGGTTTAATATGGTAATGGGATATTTGGAAAACATACCAAAATCGTTGGATACGGGGGCTCGTTATTCATGTGTTGTTTGAAAGACAATAGAAATAGTAAGAATTTAAAACCATCGAAACTTCATGGGGTTCACAACTAGGCTCTAATTAGGTCCTCCATGGATGAAAATCAGTTCATGATGGGATGATTTTCCAGAAAACCCAATGTTTCCTTATCATGATGATCTCATAAGCTGAAGAAAAACATGTCGAATGAATAAACTAATTGTATCTTCCCTCTAAACCAATCCACCATGGTGACGCTCAAGGGAAAAATGGTTTTTTACAACTATGAAGATGAAATCTTGAGATTATAGAGGTCTTCAATGAGATCCACAACCTTGGGACATAATGAAGCTTTCAGAAAGGGAGGAAGAAACATATGTTTAGATAAGAGGAGAAAATAAGGATTGAATCTCCAATTGGATGTCAGGGGTACTTATTCAACTGAGTGAGGAGTTACAAGAATTTCCAATGTAATATTCATTGAGAATTGAATAACATCAAACTTTTTTTTCACCATTGATCTCCATTTCATATTTAAATGCCACATCATTTCAATTTTACTATAATGTAAAAATAATTTTTTGATATTCTATTAACTATAACATAACCCTTTTATGTTATCAAAAACCACATATAATAACAACTATAAGACCGTAAACATTATAATTGCATATTATTTAGATAAATAATGAATTCCAATTCAGGATCATTTTAGGTTTAATATTTTAGGTAATTATGGCATTATTAATAAATATCAACTCGTAATCATTTAAGAGGATACTATCAAAATAATACCAATTATTTGAAAAAAATAAATCACATTTAATTATATAACATGATTTTTTTCCTAATTTGTTTTTAATCTAATTCTTCCTTTGACATAGTAATCCTCAAACACGGTGAAAAAAATTTAAACACTTTAGATGAGCATAAAAATTCAGTAAGGGTTAACATAACGAATGAAAAAGGTATTAAAAAAATATTTATGAACACATGAATTCATATGAATCATTAAAACATCATAGAAATATTAAATTATTATGGTTACATGTGGCATTCATATAATACTCATATTTTTGCTTTAACAACTATAGAGGGAGAAACCAACATATTTATGTTTGAAATACCAATTATACTATATTCCCCACTAATATTAGGAGGAATCCTATCATTTACCTCTATAATGTTACAAAATTAATTAGAGAGATGTCATGGTTTCACCCACTCTCATTTAATCATAAAACCTCCAATATACATAAGGAATTCTCCAGAACAATAAAAAAATCAGAAGACATGATCAAGCATAGTGGAAAAATAATATTTTCACATTTCAATCATAATATATCATTTCAATAAATTGATATAATCAATCTAGTCTCGAAACAATTTTCAAAACCGAATTTCTAAAAATGGAATATGAAATTTTCTATTCTTTTTAAAAACATTACGACTTTTAAATAAATCCAAATACACAAAAATGGTTATGACAGAGAAAGGTTGTTGTCACCATGTAAATTTAAAAAAATTCCTTTTATATTTTAGTAAAACACCTCATAGAAATATATTCCCATTAAAATAAAATTACTATGATTAAAATTTAATTTGGTTGACGATAAACTATATAAAATAAGTTCGTGTCTAAATAAAAATATTCCTCCCCCAAAAATATTGAGATGAAGATTTCTGCATAGACTCTGAATTTACTCTATCGTTCAAAAATTTCAATAATAATAAACATAGGTTATTTTAAACTATCATCAGAATTTTTTTTCATGTTTCTAAATAATATTATAAAAATAATTTACATGTAATAATAATTAGTTAATTATATGAGTTCATATAAGGAGTTTTTTCCATGTTTGTTATTTGCATCAAAAATAAATATGTTATGATTAATAATTGTGCATGTGATCAAAAGTCCATTATATCTAAATATTATTCATTAATTAAATTGAAAATATATATCCACTAAATATCTATTTATATCAATCCATAATATATGGCGATTATAAATGAAAGGCATATTTCAAACAGATGGTTGGTCGTACGTATGAATGAACAATACATTATTTATTTTTCATATTAAATGAATGAAAACTAAATAATACATAGTTATATTATAAATATAGTATAATATATTTCTTATGTATGTTTCATAAGTTTATTAAATCCATCTTTATATGTTCTGCGTATGGCATTAACATGTCATATCACATTAAAGGGGCAACCGTCCACACTTCCACAATTAAAATTATAGTATTTACACATTATGGAATGGATAAAGATTTAATATAATAAATTTCATTAAATAATAATGAAAATATAAATATAATATATATCATTTATAAATATTATTCTATTATAATGGTCACCAAGAGAGGTGATAGGATAATGATGAACAATCAATGCCTCTTGATGTTGTAGTTCACTGTACAGAGAAACAATATGTTACATATCCATACGATGGATATGAGTGTAAGTATAGTTCAAACCCTTAGTATAAAAACATCCTATTATATTTATAATTATGGGTTTTTATTAAATAATTTAATAATGAGATTTTAGTAGGTTGGAGTAGAAAAATAAATGAAAGGATCCAGAGAGAAGACATTACATCTAAATCAGTTAATTTAATTTGATTTGAGTCGAAATGCTTCCTTGTGTTTTATTCTACATAATGTATGAATACAATGTGGAAGTGAGTGATCATTGGGAAATATTTGAGTGTACATTGGGAAATACAATGGGAAATAGAGTTGGGAGTAAGAGGTTATATGTGGTGGCATTTTATAAGAGGGATATGGGAACATAGGAAAGGCTTGATATATAATTTATTATAAATTTATATTACCGTTATAATATTTACTAAGTGATATTTTTAAAGGATATGATGTTGATGGGTCGAAATGGTTTCCAACAATAGGTTCTCGACAACTTTAGGTCACAAATGTAACCTTAT
Source organism: Viscum album (assembly GCA_963277665.1). Classification (NCBI taxonomy): domain Eukaryota; kingdom Viridiplantae; phylum Streptophyta; class Magnoliopsida; order Santalales; family Viscaceae; genus Viscum; species Viscum album. The sequence continues at coordinate 1,315,900,868 of OY728152.1, read as the reverse complement.
CTTTTGGATGTATCATATAATTAAATGAATTTCTCTTGTCAGGTCTTATTGTATTTTTAAACAATATGGTTAATATATGTGATATAAAATTTCTTGAGAACAAGATTTAGATCAATAATAAAATTTAAAACATTATATCATTCTATAATTATAATAATAGATTTTTTAATTTTTATATCAATTAATTAATTAATATTTATTTATAAACAAATTTATGTCTGTTTTGAAACTATTTATTAATTAAATTTTGATATTGTCGTTAATATTTGAATCATTTGAGAATATACATTACCACAAATAATAAATGTAATAATATTTCACAAAATTCTTCTATGGCATAAAATGTTTCAAATTATTATTATTTTAATATTTTTAATATCATTTATTTGAATCATTCATTAATAAGGTAATCACATCATCATAATTATGTCAGAAATAATTTTATTTATTTAATGTATAAAAAATTATTTATATAATACAATGGGGTGGAAAATATTTTTATATTTATAATTAATTTTTATAGTAAAATATATCAATTATATAACATTTGCATCAAACTGTTTTTGTAAATTATTTTAAGAATAATTAATTAAATGATTATTATGCATTTGCACACAACCATTTCCTATCAATGAATAGTTTCATTAGATAACATAATTACCTCTTATGGATGGAAGATCCAATACATTTTCATTATCCATTCTTATTATATTTTACTGAAAAAAATTATCACATTTGTCTTCAGATGAATATAACAACTTTTTGAGTTAACTCCATATATGGGAAAGATAACCATAAAAAAAATTCAACAAACCACTGATAATAACATTATAAACCATGAAAACAACACATCTCATTTATATTTGTGTGCCTTTTCCATTCATCGTTAAATTTTATTTAGCAGGATCTACAATTATTCCATTTTTAGAAACTAAATTATTGAGTAGTGAAATTATTTGTAACCAAAACTCACAGTTATTAAATTTCCCATTCTGTTTTTTCCAATTATGATTAGAATGAAAACCATAAAATGATTTTAAATATCCAAATTAATTTAAGAATATTCTAAAATATCATCAAAAAACACAACCATAAAATTATCCAAGAACTTATTTAATAATATATTAATAAGATCTATGAGTATATTAGATCAATTATTTTACACAAATGGCATAACTACAATTTCACAATGTATATATTTTGTACAAAAAATGATATTCGGAATGTCTACTTCCATTATATTCAACTAATGGTGCACTGGCCTCATGTCATCCTTCAAAAAATAATGAGTTCCCTAGAGATGATCAAACAAAACATCGATATGAAGGAAATGATATATGTTATTAGAATTTATTTTATTCAAGGCACTATAATAAGTGTTATTTTTCATTGAAGAATCAAATTTTTAACAAATAAGACATGGGAACCTCATGGTGAGGTTCTAGGTTAAATATGTCTTTTATTTAATAACTCATTATATTTCTTCATTAACTCAAAATGTTATATTGGATCCATTTGATAAGGGTTTATGAAATTGTGTTAGGGAAAAAAATTAAATCAAAAATAAATTCAACATCCTGATCAGGTATATTACCAATAAAAACATCAGGAAAAACAATAATATACTCATTTATAACTATCACATAATAAATTGGAATAGTATAATTTTTTCTACAATATGTGGAAGGTAACAGCCATTTAAAAATTTTACTTGTTTCTCACCTTCATTATATGTTATCATTTTTTAGGATAATTATTGTATATAAATTTAATATTTTTATGAAGAGATAATTCTATATCTCTACGGTAAATCCCAGAATGATCAAAAAAAATCCAATCCATTCAAAAAATATGATAAAACAATACTATATGGAAAAAATACGATTTACTGGTAGATTTCTTCCATATAAATGGGCTTGAAGATTATAATGATTTTTGTTTATCACTACATTTCCTAATGTTATTTTTTCCATATGTCCTTGATTCATTTCATTAAATGGAAATCCAAATTTATATGAAAAATTCTCAGAAATGGAAGAATTTTTCGACCTAGAATCAAAAAAATAATTTGATAATGTGAATAAACAAAAAATGTACCATATACAACTTAATTTGACGGACAATCACCTCTTGAAGATTTTGTAAAAGATTACACTACACCTTTCTTTAACTATTCCATCTCCAATTCATCATTAAAATTCAACATTGGACACTCGTTAACATAAGGAACCATATAATTAAATTTAATACACCTCATTATCTATATGTAGGATTTTTTCTTTCCATTATATTTTTAGCATAGTTACGATCCTAGTTCCCCATTTTACCACACAAGAAGATGTTACCAGAATTCATATGGAAGTTACCTGTGTACATTTTACAAAAAAATTCACAAATTGTAAACATAATTTTCTTACCAGTAGACATTTTTATGGATTTATCCCAAGGGTTTACCATATAAACATTTTATTATGGTTGTGTTTTTTAAGAAAAATTGATCATTATAAAAGTCTATTTCCACCACCTCCTCACATAGAAAATGTTTTTCATAACTTCTGAACTATAAAGAAGCAAATGTCATTCGATAAATTTGAATTAATTTTGAGTAGAAATAAATTATTTTACTATCAATAAAAGATAATATATTTAGAGAATACATGACATGTTGAGAGATTTTTGCTTTATAAAAAGCCACTCAATTATCCTCTAGCCTCAATTCCAATAATTATCATCCCATACTTGGTTGAACAACCTTAGTAAAATATTTCTCAAGAAATATAATTTTATTTCATCTAAACTAAGAAAATCAATATCCTAACAATATTTTATATTTTAACAATTGACCACAAGAGATCAAATTCACCGTAAAAATGATAAAATAAAAGACTATACATTGTATTTCCTAAACACATTATGATAAAAAATATTTATCTCTTTATTCCACTCATTAAAAATCACATGGTAATATAATCCTCTGATAGAGGGTGTACATTGCCTCGTAAAATTTTCTACTACTCAAATGTTCCTCTATGGAAGAAATGGATGATCTCATACATGGATAACACCTCCATTAATTTCTTAATTCAACTATGTCATCACAACAACATATAGTTTTGTTCATACACCTACTATATCAGGTTTCATATTTGCAAGGTTATTTCCCTGTATACCATCAGAACACAACTACCATGTTTCCACTATGTAAACCAATTTTGAACAAACAGACAATTGAAAAGCAGTGTGGTAATCTTAAAATGATATATAATTTCAATGAGAACAATATTTAAAAATAACTTATTGATATGTTATTAAAAATATCATTACCCTTAATGTTTTATAAACCTACCTCTGTTATCATCTCTAATGCCACAATATTTAACGTTACATAATCTTGAGTTAAATAAATAATTCAATTTGATTATAAATTCATGTTTAGTGTTTTATATAATTATTACAATATTAATACACATAAACAAATAATCATACAAGAAGATACTATCCAAAAAGAATCCAATTATTACCTCTAAATGAAACCCTTTTATAAATAAAACGCAATTTCATTTCTTGATAAATATCTTCTTCAATTCTTAATTCATCATACCCATCATTATTCTATATGAAAATATTTTAAACATTTTTAATGTTCATATAATCACTATAATTGTTAATATAAATTTTGAAATTGGTATCCCATGAATATTTATAAATCCATTAATTAATAAGAACACTGAAAACATAACAGCAATCATAATGAATAATGGAAAATTACTCAATTCAAATCATAAAAAAATATTGTTATACCATATAATTTCATTATTTTTTTTAAGAAATAAAAGATATTATTTCGAGACAAAGTGCTTACATGATGTGTGATTCTAAGGACAGGAGTGCACAAATTGATGCATCAAATGATTTGTTTTGTTTTAAATAGCACATGTGGGAGGTCTTCCTTGAAAAGACAAATACCACTTAAACAGCTACCCAAATTTAAAATATTAGGGTAACGTTGCATTCATGATGGAGGGTTTACAATAGGTGTAACTTATCTTTCATAAGTGTAGTACTCGAGTGAGAAAAACTGAAAATTCATTATTTTTTAATAAAAAAATTAAATAAAATTATATTGTTTTTCAATTCCTTATTCTACACAAAAGGTGGCCCAGATTGATAATATGAGACCACATTTGTGATCAAGAGGGTAGGTTTTCTTTAGGAAGAGTATAAAATTGGTCCTCACAGGTCAACATAAGAATGTAGTTTTGGGCAGTAAATAAAATTATTAATCAAAGTTATTTTATATTCAAATCTCTATAAATAAATAATGTTAAATGGTATTGGAAATCTAAAAGTAATGTTGAGTTAATGATGCTATGTTTTTTATGAGGATCCTAACATTTCTCAGCCTAGGAAATTAGTGAATGTTCATTTTTTGGACATATCTGTAAATAAAAAGTGTTAAATAAACATAATTGTTTTTCCTCTTAATACACAAATGTAATATATAATTAAAAAATCAGACCCCAATTCTGTTCCTAATATGAATTTATTCTTATACAGGACATAACCTCTTCCAGCCGGGGATTAGGGAAAATGATAATTTTTGGAATTCTTTGAACTAAAATATATTAAAATATATAATATATTTTATTATATTTTCATCTTCATTACACATTCGATAGGTGAAGATGCATCCCATTAATGAACCTCATTAATGAGTTAATGCAATGACACTCCAGCACTGCATAACAGAAGTGTTGATTTGGGTTTCTTCAATTTAGGGAATAAAAAGAAATTTGTTATTGTTAGAACACTCATGTAATTTATCTAATTCTACTATGGGTGGAGATAAATAATGATGAACACTCATTCATCCACCTATCCTTGAATCACAAAAAACTATGGGCTGTTGATCTATAATAATGAATAGAGGTGTGTGATCCAATTCTTCATCGACTAATATTCATTTCCCATGTTGGGGTTGTATGCTTTTTTGTGTGAATTTATTTTACACATTCTCTCTTTTAAATGATGAACTTGGTTTAACTCACAAACTTGTTATACCACTGATCAATCATTTTGGTTGGATGGATATTGATGCGGGAAAAAAGGGGATATATATATTTATTATTATTCAATAATGTTATTATTTATTGTGATCCTTCGATGAAAAAATCATTCGGGTCCACCTGAAAACTGAACTAGACCTTTATTTGGGTGTTCTAATGTGTGACTCCTTCCCCCCCCCCTCTCATATTCAGTTCCTCTCGTTCATTATGGTACTATGAATATGATGGTTATAGTATGTGCGGTCCAGATTGGACCGTGACAGTCCATCATCCCACAGCAAGTGGCCATAGGAGATAGCATCATTAGGAGAGAAGTTTCATGGTTAGGAAGGTTGACACACAGGGGTGTGGTGGTGGAAAAAGGCTACTATGGTGGTCGAGGATCGTGATATATTCAGGAGACCATGACACATTGTTGCGGTTGTTGGGGATGCACCATGGTCAGTGGTCGGCAGTGAAAGTCACTTTGGCATCCCGTTACAGGGTGGCGGCAGCATAATGCTACCCTATCCAAGCCACAACAGTGATGGAGGATCCCACTACACCCTAACAGCGGGTAGTGGAGTTAATTCTTAGCACGAATCTGTGGTGGATGGCGGACTCGAAGTAGCATCATGAGTCTCTATAGGCCATAAGGACTGGCCGCACAGAACATGAGCTGGTCATGTTCTTCCGATAGGAAAACCTATATGGTAGATAGCCACAAGGAGAAGGTAATTGTGGATTTATTTCATGTTGACTGGGAGGGGTCAATGTGGTCATCGACCACATATGTATAGCTAGAGGAAAAGCAATGACACATCAAGCCAGATTACTGCATCGAATTGGGTGGCAGGGTGGTTCCAACTGGAAGTGAACTAACCCATCATTTAGGGTCTAGGCCAGATGTAAAACTGGGTAACTAGGTGTCCTGGTGGGGAAGGACATTCCGACCTAATTCGACAAGAACAAATAATAAAAACTAAGTTGATTGGAAACTAATAGCACTGGACCCATAGTCAATCCAGGTCGGGTCTAGTAAATCTCAAAGGGCCTGGACAATGGTCCTGTACGGACTAGCATGGCCTATGCCCAGCCCATTTATTCTGGTTTGGCTGTACGGGTCGGGTCATGTGGTACACCCAGGTTGGGTTGGATGGGTTGGTCCAACAATGTCCGACTAGGCCCGGACACAACCTTCTTCTATTTACTATGTTGATAATATCTTTTAGACTGAGCATTCGACTATCACGTCATCTATGAAATTTGAACTCTTGTGATGGGGAGGTCACATGGTAATAGTATATATTATATTGTATGAAAATTGAGTTACAACTGAGGTCTTAATGATTAGAGTTTTTCAATGAATCATGCTCACTAGAGAGCAGTAATTCTAAGACACTCTATGACATGAATGATATGTCGAGAATACAATATTGGTTCAGTAAACAAGAGTACCATAAAGATTATATGTAGGTTCATCGATCAGTGGTTCATTATTCTAATTTACCATAGTTGTTTAGTATATGATTGTCCCTCAGTGGTTCGACATAAAATTATACATGGGTAGTTCATCATATAAGCGTACATTAGTGGTTCAACATAGTAGCGTACCTGTGTGCTTTAGCATAAGATAATTCCGCAGTGGTCCAGCATATGAGCATTACTCTGTGGTTCACCATACAATCGTACCTCATTGGTTTAGCATATGAGAATACCATAATAGTTTAGTATATGAACGTACCTCCGTGGTTTCACACAAGGTCATACCTGAGTTGTTCAGTATACCAGTGTACCTCATTGGTTCATCATATGAGCATACCTCAATGGTTCTCTAGACAATCCTACCATAGGGGTTCACCATATGATCATACCTTAGTGGTTCAACATTTGATCATAACTGATTGTTTTGTTATAAGAGCGTACATCGGTGGTTCATCATAAAAGTGTTCCTTAGTGGTATGACGCATGTGCATACCTCAGTGGTTTAGAAGATGATAATACATCAGTAGTTCAAAATAGAAGCATACATTAGTGGTCCAACAGATGAGAATACCTCTACGATTCATTAAGGATGAGTCCCTCAGCATTATATGATTATTTATCTCTACGATTGAATAATTTTACATTCTATACATTGAGTTATTCCAAGTATGGGCATTCCCTTCCCTATACAGCCAGTATGAGTTCTTAGTGATTTCGTTTCGCATGAAGAACACCCCCTTCTGGTCTATGGGACTCATGAATATGATCTTTTGGCCATTCATTTACAGGTTTTTAGTGGTCTTCATTCATGACATCATATATTATTCAACGTATGAGGAGGGGAACATTGAACACCTGAGGATTGTTCAAGACACACTTTTTGAGAACATTCTTTATAGAAAACCCTCAAATTTTGAGTTCAAGATTCAAAAGGTTCACATTCAGTGTAATGTCATCTTAGAGGCTGATGTTTTGGTTTGTCCAGCAAATATCGAGGCAGATCCTTCTAGGGAACCACAATGAGAATTTCTATGTTGTGGATTTTCCTTCATTTGGATGGTTATTATAAGGGGTTTGTACCCGACTTCTCTACAGTGTCAGCCACAATTATGTCATTGAAAAAAATGGAAAACATTTTTTGTGGAATGAAGGGTACTAGAAGAGCCTTTAAAAACTGAGGCAGATCTTGAGGATTTGTCTTATAATGTGGTTTCTTGAGGATATAACTGAGTAAATAGGGTTTTGGAGAACATCAAGAAATGGACTCAGTTGTGTCCTTATACAGGGACATACACTGACACCATATGGCTTATGATTATTGAGACCACAAGAGATGAAATATGTTACTCATTACCTTGAGTGGTTATCATATTTATTTGGAAAAATGATATGGGGGCACTACCTTATATGAGAGTGATTCATCATCTACTCTAAAATCAAGAAACTCATGCATATCTTTTATCTGAAGGATCTGAACATGAGAAAATGGTGTTTTATAGAGTTTAACCAGGACCGTGACATTGATATAGTCTATACTCCTAGGAAGGAAAATGTTTTGGATGATGATATCAATAAAAATATCAAGTTCTCAACTACTAAACAAGTCCTCAGAGATGTTTCTCTCACTTCAGATATCTTATGTGGATATAGATGAGTCATGTTATCATTAGTCGATGGTATTTTCCCCTCCAATACTATAATGATTAAGTGAGGTGCAACTTTGAGATGCCAGATCCAAGACTACATGTGCCAAAATTTCCTCAGGGAATTACCCTGATGTATATTATAAAGATGGGAATGACATCATACTTTTTAGAGGATACTCGAAATTATTAGTGGCATGGATGGCTGAGGTGTTAGGGGAGTACCATAAATCCATTATGGATGTATATCAATGTTTGGAAAATATGTATTAGGACCCATGACATTAGTACTAGTCGATAGCGATAAAGATGTAGTGGTAGAGTTTTTCTTGAGTCCCTCCACTTTTAAGAAAGTGAATGTTGAGCACAAGTCTCCTGCTAGTTTGACAAAACCCTTCTATGTACCAGAGTAGAAGTGGGATAGTATATCATTGGACATGGTGACAGGTTTACCATGTATGTACATAGAGAACAATACTATCAGGGTGATTATAGAATGACTCACCATTTCGGCCATCATTATGCCCATTTGAGAGTGTGGTTTATTTCGGATCATTGTACACCTCTATATAAAAGAGATATTTTGACTTTAGGGAGTCCCATCTACAATAGTATCAGATCATGACACACATTTTAAATCATGGTTGTGGATGGGATTGTCTAAGGTGTTTGGGACTTAGATATGCTTGAGCACAACCTTTCAACCACTGATTGATGGTCCGCCGTAGTTGACCATAGAAACCATGGAAGTGATTCTTCATTCTTGCGTTCATGATTTTGGTCACAGTTGGGAGGACCACATACCATGCATGGATTTTGCGTACTACGACATCTACCACTCCATAACCAATATAGAACCATTTATGGAATTATTCTAATGACCTCGTAGGTCACCATTATACTGGATGGACCCATTGCATTCAACACCCTGGGGTCGAGAGACAGAATATGAAACCCCTAGTTATGTGCAGTTCATAAAGGAGTGGATGAAGACTGTACAGATCAGGCAAAATTCAAATTTTTTTAGACGATAGATGCACTTGGAGTTTAAATATGGATACCATATATTCCTATGGTTATATCCTCAATGATGGATACCTAGATTTTTTAGGGGAAACAAGTTTTATCGAAGGTTTATTGGGCCATTCCTGATACAATGTAGAGTGGGAGAGGTGACATGTTTCTTGGATCTATCACCGTAGATATAGGGGGCTCACAAATACATGAACTTATCCCAGAAGAGGATATACATGAATGAATCTTCTCACGAAATTGACCACGGTGAGTTTGAGATTAAAGAGGGGGCGTCTTTCACGCAGTACCCTATGGATAAATTTGATCAACTAGAGAGTACCATTCATGGATGGTTTATTCATCTAGTGTGTTTTCATTAGCCATTTGGGAATCTCCAGGAGAGGTCATTGGAGAGGGAGGATCAAGTTTGTTCTAAGTAACCCCATTTGTTGTATAATATGTTATTGTAGAATATGATCTCAACATTCCCTAATGTGGGGAGAAATGTTATACCCCCAAATTCTAGGATTTTTTTTAAAATTTAATTGAATTATTTTGAGACCAGCTGCTGGTATGACCTGCGATTCCAAGGCCCTGAGTGCTCTGAATGATCCAACACAAAAATTATGCCTTTTAAATTCCATGTGTAGGATGTTTTCATAAAAATTAGAATTAATCTTAAATGGTCTCTCTTATCAAAAATATTAGGATATCATTACGTTCAGCATGGTAGGATTACCCATGGAGTGACATAGGTTTTTCCAGCTCACGCCACCAGTGAGAGAACCCAAAATTGAATAACCATAAATAAAAAATAGAATTAATTTTTTTTTAATTTTCAATTACTTATAACTCATGAACGTTGAATCTATTGGAAAATATGAGACTACCATTGAGCTCGTGAGGGGATTATTTCACAAGAAGTTCCTAACATTTGATGGAATGTGTCAAATGTGGAATGTTGTTTTTGGTGGAATATAAAATAATTAAATAATGTTATAATATTTTAAAATACTTATAACTCAAAAATGGTAACTCATGTTTTGGAAATCTAAGAGTATTGTTGAGTTCATTAGGGTATTCATCAATTAGGTGAATCCAAACATCGACCAGCGGGGGAAGGCATCAAATTTTGGTTTTAGGGACATATCCATAAATAAAATAATAATAAAAAATTTATTTTATATTTTATTACACATAAATCACAAATTTTAAATCATATTTAAAATATAATACCACTGTTGTGTTCGTAATGATATTTTCTCATTACGCTGGAGTTATCCTCGATAGGCACGGGTCATGGAAAAGAGTTAATTTTTGGTCATATTTTAAGAAAAATTAAATAACATAAAATGTTATTTCATTATATTTTATTCTTCATTATGTAGGGATGAGGTGATGCTAAATCCCATTAATGAACCTCAATAATGAGCCAGTGTAATGACAATGCAACACAACATAACAAAAACATTGACTCGTGTTTTCACAATTAATAGATGAATAAGAAATGCATGTTTTTTGGAATAATGGTATGATTTCTTTGAAGGTTATGTGGTTGGGGATGATGAGAAACAAATTAAAATTATTCCACCCATTGAATAATAGAATGAAAACAATGGGTTTTGGAAAAAGAACAAAGAATAGAGGGTTTTGATCACATTATTCCATGACCAACAATCCTTTCCCATTTAGAGGGTCGATATTTTTCTATTTAATTTTTTTTCATGTTCATTAAATTACATAAAGAATGCAGTTTATCATGAACAAGTTATCTCATATATCAATCATTAATTGCTTGATGGTTACATATGCATGATAAAAAAGGGATATCAATATTGTGATTATTCCACCTTATTTTGATTCTTTGTGATCCTTCTAACAATAACACATCAAGGTTAACATGGAAAATGACCCAGATCATTATTTGGGTGTTCATATTTGATACTCCTTCCCCAATACTTTTAATTCACTCATGCAATTCATTATATAACAATAATGGTTTTGGAGATGGTATTTGTGATCTTGAAGGGATAGCAGCGGGGCATCAACCCCTGGCATGAGGCCATGTGATATGTCAAAATTGTGTGGGAAGGATCACGGCTAGGTGTGTCGTGAAATTAGTAAGAGGCACTGATAGTAGTCCAAGATGGTGGTAGGAAACAACGAAAACAACATGAGAATGAGGCACATGGCCTCGACGAAATTTTTGGACTTTAGCTAAATTGGTAGTGGTGGATGTCCCAATGGCACCCAGACATGGTGTGACGATAGCACATGGTAATGAAACCCAGGTTTTAGTGGTTGGGGTGGAGCCCATGACTCTCAAGTCGCCAGTACTGGCAACAAGTCATAGCATGAAGCCACAAATGGTGGGGGAATTATGGCATCACCTTGGGTCAGTGCAGGCCACACAGACTGGTCGTGTGGTACATGTGATATCCACTTAATACCTATGGGGTGAACCCCTATGATTTTATAACATTGGGAGGGGGTCAATGCGGCCACTTACCAAGTCCACCCAGGTAGAGGAAAGCCGGCTACTCAATCGGCCGGGTAGGTGATGCTAACCGGTCCCATGGGAGCCACAAGATGGAAGAGAACCGACACACCATTACGGGCTGGTCCAGATGAAAATCATGGAAACTGTGTAACCTGGCTGGGCACTACCATTACAACCATGTTAAACATGGTCTTTGTGGGACTAGACTTCTTGGACCCATATCTGATCTAACCCGAGTCATAAATAGCCCAATAACATGGCTGATGGTATAGGCTGGAATGAGTTAGCCCATATCGAGCCTGGTCGGGCCAGGTTTTCTGAATGGGGCTGATCTAAACCCAACTGAGGTGGGTTAGGTAGCTCGAATATGACATGCCAAGTGGGACCCAATTTTACCAGATGAAAACAACCCATGTTTACTAAAATTCCAAAATCTTTTAGACCGGGCATCTGATTGACCATCTTTCTATGACATTGGGACACTTCACAGGGGATGGTATTTTTTCAATAATCTATGTGAGATTTAGTGATAGTAGAATTATGACTGATGGATTGAGAGGTATATTATCCTGAAATCATGTGCATTGTAATTCTATAACCCTATAGTTGGTTTTGAGATGAATTATTTGACTAGAATATCCTATAGATTTAGCAGATGTGTGTACCTCAGTAGTTCATCATACGAGTATACCATGTTTTTCAACATATTAGAATACCAGATTTTATCATCAGATGAGCGTACCTCATTGGTCAACATATGATAGTATCTAAGTGGTTCAACATAGTAGTGTATTTAGTTGTTCAACATACCAATATACATTAGTGGTTCTGAATATAGGCACACCTAAGTGGTTTATGATTCGAGTGTACCCCAGTGGTTCAAAAAATGATAGAACCTTAGTGGTTCATCATAATTACATACTTAATTGGTTTAGAATATGTGTATACCATAGTGGATGACAAACGATCCTACCAGTGTGGTTCAACATTCGAGCATACGTTAGTGGTTCAATATTCGAGTATACCTCTATGGCTCCACATACAATCGTACCATAGTGGTTCATTATATGACGGTACCTCAGTGTTTCAACATATTATTGTATCTGAATGGTTTACCATACGAGGATTCCTCAATGGTTTATCATAGGAGCATATCTTAGTTGTTCAACATACAAACATACCTTATTGGTTTAGAAGATGAGTGTATCTTAAAGGATCAGTAGATGAGTGAACCTTAGTGTTCCAGCTAACTGAAAACCCTTAGTGGATCATCAAGGATGATTCATGTAGATGTACATGATGATTCAGCTCTAAGACTAATAAATCATACATTTTATACTTTGAGTTATGTATTTTTTGAGATTTATATTCATTGTGTTTTTACTATGTGGTATGGCATTGTTGTTAATCATTTGTAGGTTGGGGTCCCTACTCCGAATTGAGTTACTCACCTCAACATGATCTTCTCTAGAACATATTATGTCACATGCTAATGACAGATGCATCGATGAAGACCTTGGTGGTTCCGGACTAGGAGTTTCATAGTTATACGAGATACAGGAGCGTACTTCTACAGCCCTAGATAGCTACACTCCACCTACCCTTCAGGTATGGATCGAGAAGGTAGAGAATTTATTGTGTACATTCCTTTGGGATTTTGTGCTTGTCCTATGGCCCCTTTTTACTTTTTGGTTTTCATTGTACATTCAGTACTTATCTCAATGACAGTTTTGGATTACATAGTGTTTATCAGTTCAATGTTTTTTTGAGCACATGTGTGTACATGTTTAATAGAAATGCCATCAATTTTTGGGATAGGCCTTATCATTGCATGTCTCCAGTCCCTAGAATATGGATGGTGGGATTTGGGTAGTCACGACATATCCCTTAGGGTACATGTCGTAACAATTTGTAGCATTTACATCTTAATAGGGAGTAATCACCATGGTTATGTTTGGTATACCCGTCATAGTATATTACCTAATTCTCATAGGAGAACCCTTAACGTATACCTCCTTTACATTACCCAAGGAATTGGAGAGATATCTAGGGAACAAATTCCTACAGTTTAACATGAATCCACCCATATAAATAATCAATTCACAAGAACCATAACATAATAATAACACATGAACATGTATAATGTAAAAATATCATTTCCCCATTGCAATCACATGTCACCATTTCGAGATATTTATTTTACCAATCCAATATTAAAACCATTTTCAATTCCAAAATATATAAAAATGGAATATTGTAGTTTTGATTAATTTTTAAAAAATAATTCCTTGTAATGCAAGCCAAATAAAATATAATGTATATGGAAGTAGAAAGATTGTTGTCACTATCGTTATTAAAAAACCTTCATTTCATAATTTACTAAAACACATATTATTGAATAATTAATTTGGAAAAATGTTGACTAATATTAAATTTATATGTGGATTTTTATACAACATATAAAACAAGGTCACATTTAAATCAAAATATGCCTCAATGAAAGGAGATTGAGACAATGTCCCTTGCCTTATGTTCGACTTGTCTCATTCGTTCTTTAATATCATGAATAATAATGTAATGTAAATTTTTATTTTTTTAAAAATATATTTTCATGTCTATAATTCCATTAATATAATTTATTACCATGTCGTAACAATTAATTAATTATAGGACTATATGGATAAATTTTTGTTGATGTTTGGTACTTGAGTAAAAAGTGAACATGTAAGGATTAAAAATTGTCCATGTGTTATAAATTTAATTATCTAAAATTGTTTATGATTTAAATGCCATATATATATAGTAAATATGTATTTATAGGAATTTTTTATATTTTGGGAATAGAAATGAGATGCATCGTTGAAGGTGACAGTATGATGCACGTAAGAATGATTGATACCATTATTTATTTGTCATTCTAATGGAATGAAAACTAAATGATACATAGATATGTTATAATTTGATTATAATATCTATGTTATATATATTAAATATTTTCATTTACATTATCATGTATACCTCCAAATAAATATCGATCGATTCATATCACATTGATGGGATGGTAGTCCACACATTCTCAAATGAAATTATCATATATACACATTATGGAAAGAATAATGGCATGTGAAAATTAAAATAATAGAAACATAGAGAATATATAAATATATTATAAATTTAATATAAATGCAGTTCCATCATAGTGACATCCATTATAGGTGGTAGGATAAAATTGAACATTCATCATTTCATGAGGCAGTAGTTCACCGTGCACCGAAAGATTTCGTTCATTGTCTATTAGATGGAGGTTTGTGTAAGTGTAGGTCGAAGCCATTGTATAAAAACAAAAAATTATATTGAGTATATGGGTTTTCATTAAATAATTGAAGAAATAGATGTTAATGGTTTTAATAAGTAGAATAAATGAAATGCGCTTAAGATAGGACGTTTCCTCCAAATTGGGGAATTCTGTTAGATTTGAGAAAAAATGATTCCTCAAGAATCCTTCTAACCAATTTATGCTTTATAGGAGGACGTTTGGGAATATTTTTAGAATATATTATTATAATTTGGTTGTGCCAAGGGGTTGGAATGGAGTGACTAAGTGGATAGAGGTGGTGTCCATTAATAAAAGGGTGTCGGGGCACAATAGACAAGTCATGAAATATTATTTTATAATATATTTATATTCCAATTATAAATCCTCTGAAGTGATATATTTTGAGGATATGATGAGAATGAGTCGAAATCCTCTCCACCGATAGTATTTAGTCATGATTAGGTCATAAATTTGAACATTATTATTGTTTTGTCCCTTAGTTAAATATAGTTAAAATAATAATGTGTTCATGTATTTTTAGGCTATATTGGTTGTATAGTTACTATAAAATACCAGGAGAACATAAAGATTATAATTAATGACTTTTGTAGAGTTTTATTTTTCTTTTGACCAAATAATAGAGTTTTATGACTTATATCATTTAATAAAATATTATTTGTTTTAAAAACCCGTTTATGTCAATTTTGACAATATTTAGTAATTGATTTTTTAAGTCACAAAAACATGATTGATTTGAAAAAACAATCTTAAATAAAATATAACATTTCATAATCATCTAAAAAATTATAGGATGGAGACAAATATTCCATATTAAATCTGTTTTAATATTTATAATAACATTTATTTTAATCATTCGTTAATAAAGTAATCACTACATCATCATTGTGTCAAAAATAAATTCACTTATTTAATTTCTAATATTTATAAATAAAAAACCATGATGTATGAAAAGTTTTTAAATTACTGAATAATTTTTATTATAAAATATATAAATTATATAACACACCATGAAACATTTTTAGTAAAATGATGCATGTTTATGTTATATTTCTCTTTAAATTAACTAAATTATTTTAACATGTCATTATCACAAATAGTTCTTCCCAAAATCCAAAAGTTCGGAATACGAATTTTATTGGACACCCATTTCTCATCCAAGAGAATAGGAATCATGTTAGGATAATTTAACATTTTTATATATTTCTTACCATGTTTTTCTAATATAACCTTAAGCCGTGGTAGAAAAAAATTATTACTGATGATACAATTCATAATGTCCAAAAAAAGTACCTTTTTAAAAAATTAGAACATTATGATTACAAATATAAAACCATTTTTCAAAATTCATCATATAGATATTTCATTAAATTATTTAAATTTAATTCCCCTTGTTAAAACCATAATTCGTGTTAATATGAAGTAAAAACTATCAAAAAATTGACATGTGTTTATGTGAAATTTAAATGTGAAATTACATAAAATGAGAAAAATTAAATAAAATTGTAGTAACATATTCAAATTACACATTAATTCCAATTGAATGTATAAAGTTACTATATAGATAAATTATATGAAAATGATGTTTTGACATAAAATGTTGTATTTATAACAATTAATTAAAAACTAATTTAATCATAAAAGTACAGTTGTTATTCCAAATAAATATTGATGTCCAGTATCCAAGTAATAGTTTTATTTTTTCAAATAGAACATATAACTGTTTGAAAATTTATTTTAAAAATGGTTTCCCCCTCAAAATTCAGTAAATCATTCATTTAAAAATATTATATTTTTTTATGCTCGAAATTGCATTACATCTCATTTTACACCTCTATAATTTGTTATATAAATGCATAAACATTTATAAAATATTTTAACCATATTTTATTTAGTTCTATTAATTAACACCAATATTCTAAGGACCCATATCTAATTCTTCAAGAATGTTATCCTTTTATGGACATTTTTTAGAAAAAGTGGAATTTCTGGAATTTTTCGAAGTGCACACCCTATACATTCTGAGTACACGTTGTGTACTCAGTTACCACAGGTAGTCGTGTGCTGGCCATCTACCAGCCATTCATATGGACATATGGGGGTGACTTGGAGGCTGCCTAATGAGAAATATGGAAACATAAAGTACACGTCATGTACTTCAAAAGTACAAACCATGTATTTTTTTATTGAAATTAACGGGGTCACATCTATTTGCCAAAAACACCTTCATATGGGTTTGGTTTGGCTGAGAGCTCTAGTACAACTACGATCTTCCTCCGAGCCCCCGACCAAGAATCCATTCTCTGATTCATCTATTGTAGGTTATGTTGGGATGGCCTTTGTATGTTATCTCTTCTTCTTGAGCTTCGTTTCATGATTTGTATTCTTTCTCATTTCTTCCTATGGTGAACACATTATATTTTTTTATAGATCTTCGGCATTCTATGATGACTCAATCCCTAAGACTCAATTATATTGATCATACATCACCGAGGTATGTGGTTTGTTATTTTACAATGAAATTCATTTAGTTATATGTGAAAAATGATCAATATTCTTGAACTGGGTATTGCACACATAATGTTTCAACCATATTGTTTGCCTTCTATGCTTATATGCTTGAGTAGTGGTTAACTGAATGTGAATATGGTTTGTTATTATGCTTTGTATTTTTTTTCCATGCACGATGGAATATTTTGACCATTTGGTCTATTTTTCAGATTAGGGGGTTGATTACTTTCACATGCCTATTTATAGGGTGGTGTGTTTGATCTCATATTCAGATATGATGTAGACTGCAATCCATGTAGTTCTTGATGTTTACATTGGCTGATATGCATTGTTATACCTACTTGACTTACACAGGGCCGTGATAACATGGTATAGTAGACCATAGGTATAATGGATGTATGGGCTTCTCAAGAGTGTTTGTTTTCTTGTTACGATGTGAGACCATATGGGGAATTGACATAAGCTCTTACTCTGAGTGTCTTTAGTTCATCGACGTAGGCCACTAGGGGAATCTGAGTTAAGTGATTACCTAGAGAGCATTTATTTATGATACAAGACTATAAGAGGAATTGATGTCGAGTGATTCCTCAAAGTGTCTATGCTTAATTTGAACAAGATGGGTTAAACTGAGTGTACTATCCATAGGGTTTACTGTAATTTTTAGTTATGACCATAGGGGATAGGCAGTGATTACTTCCCAGAGGTTTACTTATTTTTTATTTGTTTTATTATGTTTCTAGGTAAGACCAGAGGGGATATGTTGTCGGTAATTCCCATAGTGTTACCTTTTTTGATTATCATTTTGGATTAGTTGTTACATGATATTTAAAACAATTTATTATTACTACTATGTACTTCTTTGTTAACTGCTTCCTGTATTTTACCTTCCATATACTGACTGACTATTGGGAGAAGATCTTGTGGTGGTGGCCTCCTATTATTTAGTCGCATACCCTATTTTGGACATGCCTTTGGTCCCAAACATATTATATTGTTCCATGTATATATAATGGAAAGCACCCTTCTACATCAGGAACTTGATTTTTCATGGAGCTGTAGGGCATGGGAACAAGATGTGTCTTATGATGTTGAGTAGTTAATTACTTGATTTTATTTGTACAGTGGTTTAGTACTATTGAATTCCAGTATTGTGATTTTGTTTGGCTGCATTCCAAGAAATATGTATCCTGCACCATTTGTATATATGTGTGTGTGCTCCATTTTATTATTTCTAGTCTTTCGTTTCTTACTTTTTTAGGAATTATTCCTGCTTCCTCTACTGCTATTTTTTTGTTCCTTTGTGTTACTCTGCCAATGAGGGAATATTTTCCCCACTATCACACCCAAGGCCCTCACTGCTAGTCATCATCCTCTAGTATTTGGGGAAATTCACTTGAGGCCATGTGACCAATCGTGTATGGGGCGCCTCTAAGTGGCATCCAGAATTGGGATGTTACAAAGTGGTAATAGAGGAATTATTTTCTCAGGACATACTATTTTGTGTCGTTATCCAAGTAGGGGAAGTAAAAGGTACTTGTTAATAAGTTGTTCCGGAGAGAAGCTAACCCCTGAACTGGGAAAAGACATTCTACATCGTTTATTTCATTTTTTCAATATTTTCAAGTTTATGGTTTCATTGATTTTCTCTATTGGGTGACTCAAATGTTTTGTGCTATTTTTGTAGATTTCATTGAGGTTCTATTTATGTTTCATCCTAATGAGATGAGGGTATTATATCTCATGCATCATATATGGAATTTCTAGAAATCACTTTCCATTCATTCTTGCCATGCCATTTACTGTGAATTAGCAATTTCATGTTGTTGTGATAGATGTTGTGTAGAATATGATTGTTTATGTTATAGTTTCCTTGATATAAAATACATAATTATAGGGTATCAATTGTGTAAGGTCTGGTTTAAATGAA
Organism: Viscum album; assembly: GCA_963277665.1. Classification (NCBI taxonomy): domain Eukaryota; kingdom Viridiplantae; phylum Streptophyta; class Magnoliopsida; order Santalales; family Viscaceae; genus Viscum; species Viscum album. The sequence goes on along the minus strand of OY728152.1, from coordinate 1,315,881,409 downwards.
TTCCAAATTTTGGTTCCTGAGGTGTTATGTCCCCTCATGTACTGGATCATGGTGGATCGTTGCCTTTTTTGCATGTTTATAACTTGTCTAAGATTCCATGCATTGATTAGCAGGGTGTATGGGCCCCCACAGATCAGAATTTGGAACATTAATGTTCATTTCAGTTATTTTATGGGAACTGATGTATTTTCTGAGGCATACTATCAGGAAAATCCTAGAATACACGCCATGTAGATTTGACAACACTCCATGTGTTCTGCTGGTCGGGAAGAAACTTTTTTTATTATGTTCATTTTCTATACCTTATGTACAATCCTTGTAGTATCTTACTGTGTCAAAGGTCATGTGAGAAGAAACATCTGATTGGGAAATCATTAGGGAAAAAGGCAGTTTTCTACTTTTGCACACCCTGTCGTGTTGACCCTGTGTCCACCCATGTGACTAACGACACAGAGGTCTAATAACATAAGCTATACAAGCAGTGTCAGGATTGAACACGCCGTATATTTTAAACAAGGTACCCGTCTATGTCACAAACAACATGGGTCGGTGAAATCCTTTCTTGTACACGTCGTGTCCGCCTGGAACACGCCATGTAGTGTGAGTTCTGTGTCCGACCGCGTCACTTAAAACACAGGTTAGTGAAGCTCGTCTAGTACACGCCGTGTCTGGAATTAACACTCTATGTATTCTTGGGTTAGAAGAAACATATGTCTTATACATGTATAAGGACTTGGGTAGGGTAAGGGGATTCGAGTACACACCATGTGATAGGTGAACACACCATGTTTTTGGGGTGTTACAAGACCAGTTTAGGAAGAAGTACACGCACATGTGAATGGATGAAGGGAACACACTGTGTAGGGGTTATACAAACCAAGTAGTCATGTTTTGGAAATCATGAATTCTTTATTCTTCTTGTTCCCTTCTTATGAATTTAGTTTTTAGTCCTTGATAATCTGGATCTAAGGTGTGCATTTGACCATGTAGAGTCATGTTTCCGAGATGTCCTCCAGTTGTGTGCCAGTTTCAGGGTAGTGATCGGACACTAGATGTAATTGATCAGGGACTACATGTAGATCCACATGTTGTTCAAGTCTTGGCACCAACCATTATACCCAACAGAGGTTCTAATGCACAGTTCATGGAAGGCTTTATGTGGATGATGCAGACCATTCATGGAGCAGTGCCTCCAGCCCCGTCGATGGGAGAATTCACCCCGATCTTTTCGTAGCATAATCCTCCCTCTTTCATAGTGGAATGAGGACCTTAGGATGTAGATTCATGGTTTTATGCCAAGCATTATATCATTGAGAATATATAGACACCTCCAGGGAGGATATACAAGATTGATACTTACATGTTTCGAGACTCCTCCATGATATGGTGGGATGTGATCTCACAGGCTGGACACCATCAGGTTATGGCGTGGGATGAGTTTCAGTGCATCATCATGGAATAATTCTATCAAGAGACCTTAAGGTCCGATCGAGCCCATTTGATTATGAGTCTGGATAAGGGTACTCTTTTTTTATAGAGTATTCATCTCTCTTTGTCGTACTACAGAGTTTCACACCTATTCCTGGAGGTAATCAATTATTTTAGGAAATGATGTTTTAGGATGGTTTGAGGCATGAAATCCGGTCGTAGGTGAACATCTTCCGGTTGTCTTCTATCACTTCTATCATCAACCATGTGCAGATCACTGAGTGCAATATGAGGGATTCTGGGGTTGTGACCAAGGGTGGATCAGAATATGGAGTTAGTATTCCTTCAAATGATAGCAGAAAGCACCGTAGGGATTCTACACGCATAGATCCAAGGAGGTGACATAATTATTCTGGTAGTCTGGTGGTGTGCAACCAGTGGGGGAAGAGAAGGAATATGAGGCCATAATATCTGAGAGACCCAGTGGAGTGTTGATTTTGCTAAAACATGGGTTATATTCAATGCTTATGTCAGATCTTCTAACCAGCAGCTTGTGATAAGGGTTTTTCTATGACTCCTCGTTCAGGAGTAGCACCACCAGTTTCTCACCAGTCTGTGAATCAGAGTGTTTTCGACTGTTTAGGTCGAGGTGGCGGTCATGGATGTGGTATCCAATCACCCAGTTTTTAGTGAAAAAATGGTGGATCTGCTAAGGGGGTCTAGACAGGGTCACAGGGCCAGGGTACAGGTGAGACAATTTTAGTGCAGCAGACCCAATATGTGAAAGATCCCAAACACTCTATAGATTTTGGTATGATCTAAGTTTCCTCAGTTTTAGGTTCTATTATTATCCATATAGGGGATTCCCATATATTTATATCATATTCTGTTGTTGAAATCCTTGGGCTTTGTATCATTTTTCTACTAATATCACGACACTAGAGACTCAGTTGGGGACTATAATGGAGAGTGTACGCCAGTGAAATGAGTTCTCTGTATAGTTTTGTGGGTGATAATTTTTATCGGACCACTATGTCCTAGAGATAACAATCTATGATGTTATTCTCAGAATGGACTAGTTAGTTCCCTTCCAGGAATTCATCGAATGTTATCGCTATAGGGTGAGCTTCGTATCACTAGAGGAAGGATCATTTTGTCAAAAGGGTGAGGGGGATATCCAGGCGTGTACAGCGGGACCCGAGCATCATGTGATAAAATGAGCTATAGCCTATATTTCTAGTTTATATTTTGATGACCAATGGATTTCATTAATAGACATTCCTATAATGGTGGAGTGTTTCAGAGATGCCTTTCCAAAAGACTTTTTTAGGATTTCCTCTAGATGGTGAGGTAGAATTCGCTATTGAGCTTGTGCCAAGAGCAGCACTGGTGTCCATTCCTTTTTATAGGATGTCTATACTAGAGTTACAATAGCATAATAAGTAGATGGAGGATTTATAGGCAAAGATATTAATCCGAACTAGTACTTCCCCTTGGGGTTCTCATGTCCTTTTTATAAAGAAGGCAGACTGTATCCTCATGATTTTAGTGTACTATCAGAAGTTAAACCCATTGATGGTCAAGAACAGATATCAATTATTGAGGATTGATGATCTCATTTAACAGCTTTGATGTTTCGGGGTGTTATTGAAGATTGAATTGAGGTACTATTACCATCAGTTGTGTGAATATCATCATATATACCTCTTACAGCCTTTCGAAGCTAGTATGACTTAAAATAATATATGGTTATGCCGTTCGGTCTCACAAACATGCCTATGGTATTCATGGCACTGATGAACCAAGTGTTCCATCCGTAATTGGATTATTTTGTGGTGGTTTTCATTGAAAAAAACTTGGTGTAATCACACACTCAACGCAACCATGAAAAAAATCTAGATATCTTTTTGAGTACATAGGGAGGTCATTAGTTATTAGCTAAGTACTCAAAATTACACTTTTTGATGGATAAGATTCACTTCTAGGCTCATGTTATCTCTGAGACTGGAGTGTCAGTAGACCTAAATAATGTGATGGAAATAGTCTCCTATGAGTAGCCGAAGAACATTATTGAGGTACGATGTTTTCTAGGACTGGATACTGCAGACACTTCATTCATGAATTTTCATACTTAGTAGCTCCACTAACTGGTCTGACTAAGAAGGCTGTAATGTTCTTATGTTCAAATTATTGTGAGTCAGCCTTTCAAGAGGTGAAAGGGTGGTTGACGTCAGCAACAATACTATTGTTTCTAGAGATGTAAAAGAGCAATACTATGTACTATGATGCTTCATGTATCTGGATGGGAGTCAGGCTTATGGTGGGAAAAGGAGTCATTGGGTATTGGTCTCGGTTGTTTCGGCCACATGAGAAGAATTACCTGATGCACGATCTCGAGTTGTATATTGTTGTTCAAGACTTACGTTTTTGGATACATTACCCTCCGGGAATGAATTATCTGGTTTTCACCCACCACACGGGTATCAAGTACATCTTCACTCAGTGTTATCTGAATTTGAGACAGTGAAGCTTGGTTGAGTACCATCTGTCTTTTGACTATGAGCATGGCTATATGCCTAGGAAAGGAAACACAGTGGATGATGAGTTGATTTGGAGGACTCAGATATAGGTAGTTCTGGAGGCTAACAGTGAGTGGGAGCTTATGGCTTTGATCACAGAGATGCAATTAGAGGTGAATGACAGTCAGGGGAATACATTTCATTCATCTGTAGTTGTAACATCTACTATTATTGATCAAGTTTCATTGATGCATCTATCAGATTCAGACTGCCTAGTATTAAAGGAGAGTGTGTTAGTAGGGAACCCTATATCGAGATGTACCATAGGAAAGGATGAGAACATTCATTTCCTGTAGCACGTATGGGTTCCATCAGGCAAACACGAGGAGCCGATGTGAGATGTTCATTTCTCAGTTTGGGCAGTTCACCCCTGTGTCAACAAGATGTATCATGAACTACACCATCTATATTGGTGGCCATGTATGAAGAGAGAAGTTCCCAGCGTCCTAATGAATTTTTTCACCTGTAAGTAGCTGAAGGCAGAGCATCAACGAACTTTATGGAATTTACAACAATTACACATTCTTGAGTGGAAGTGGAATGATGTCTTAATGAATTTAGTGATAGGTATAGCGAGGCTTCCTCAAAAGAATTATGAAGTTTGGGTTTTCATTTATAGACTCTTGATGATTTCTCACTTTTAACCAATCATGGAGACCATAAGTGTTGATGAGCTAGAACGATTGTTCATCTATGAGATTGTGCTCTTACTTGGAGTTAAACACTCCATCGTTTTAGATAGAGACGTGCATTTTATTTCTTGGGTCTTTCAAGGGTCTCAAAAGGCTATGGGTACAAAATACATTGGAGTACCGCTTACCACCCCCAGACAGATGGCCCATTACAGCGTACTATTCAAGTCCATGATAACATTCTTCAAGCATTTATTCTATATTTTGGAGGTTCTTGGAATAATCACATACCTCATGTGGAGTTTCACTACAATGATATTTTTCATGAAACTATTTATATGGAATCTTATGAGGCTTTGTACATTTGTCCATGCGGATCACCCTTATGTTGTCTGGGGGCATGATAGGAAGCTATTCTAGGACCTCACCTTGTACAGGAGACCACATAGCTGATTGAGTTGATTTAGAAGTGGATGGATACTGTACAGTCTCAACATAAGTCTTATGCTAATCAGCAGATACAACCTCTAGAGTTCATGGTCAAGAATCATGTTTTTCTTTCTGTCACACAAAAGTTGGGAAAAAGGATGATTAGGAGATTGGGTAAGACTTCACTGAGTTACGTCAGTTCGTTTGAGGATTTGGAGAGAATTGGGCCAGTTTCCAATCGGTTGCAGTTAACTCATAGGTTCAAGTCTATGTATGAAGTTTCCCACGTTTCTTATCTTCGACGTTACTTCTCATACCTGCCTCATGTTTTCCAACATGACGAGGAAGAGTTATGTTGGGGATTCCTCATTCATGATAATCCTATCTAGAATGTTGATTGTAGTACAAAAGTTCTCTATGTTTGTTATGATCCTCTGGTATTGTTGATTTGGCAGCATATGCGAGTACATTATGAGACATGGGATAGGAAGGATGATGTACAATTGCAGTGGCCATAGCTATTCGGTGTTTCATCTTCTATGCCTCCTTCCTAGGGAAGGTTGAGGAAACATTTCGTTAAGGGGGAATGCTTTTATGTACATGGATATTCTTCTTCAGGTATGTTTTCCATTACTAGTAGTTTTTTAGAAAAATTGGAATTTCAGGAAATTTTCAATGTACATGCCATGTGATTTCTGAGTACACACTGTGTACTCGGTTACCACAGTTATCCATGTGCTGGATGTGTACCAACATTGCACATGACCATGTGGGTGGTGACCTGGAGGCTTCCTAAAGAAGAGTACTGAAATTCAGGTACACACCATATACATCAAAAGTACACGTCATTTATTTTCAATTTTTTTCATTAAATGTACTGTGATCATGTCTAATCGCCAGAAAACCTTCTCCTATGTTTGGTTCAGATGAGAGCTCACGTTTGGACATGATCTTCCATAGAGCCCCCGACCGAGAATTTGATCTCTGATTCCACCTCCGCTTATTGTGTTTGGATCACCTCATTAACCTCTCTCTTCTACATGATAATTATTTCATGATTCCTATTCTATCTAATGTTATCCTATGTTGAATGTTTTAAAATATTTTTTAGATCATTTATTTTATAAGGTTATTAAATCCTTGACACCCGAGTATATTGATCTTCTATTGCTGAGGTAGGTGGTTTGTGCCTTTATATTGAAATTAAAATAGTTATATTTGAAAAATCACCAATACCCATGATCATGGTATTGTGAGATTACTGTTTTATCACTATTGTTTGCCTGATATTCTTGTATGCTTGAGTAGAGGTTAATTGAATGTGAATTGGAATAATTTCCATGATTTTTAAATTTTTCCCATGACTGATTGCCTATTTTGACCATTGGGTCTAGATTTTCTGTTAGGATTCTATTTACATTCCCATGACTTGTTGTAGGATGGGGTGTTTCTTCTAATATGCAAATATTATGTAAACAACTAGCCAACTAGTTCTTGAGGTTTCTTTTGGCCGATATGCATTGCTAAACCTACTTGACATACACAGGTCCGTAAAAACAATGTGTAGTATACCATAGGATGAATGAACATAAGGGCTTCTCCGGAGAGTCTGGATTATAGTTACGATGTGAGACCATATGGGGAATTGACATATGTTCTTTCTCATAGTGTATGTAGTTCCTCAATGGGGGCCATATAGTAATGTGACATATGTTCTTCCACAGATTGCCTTTAATTACGATACGAGACTATAGGATGAATTGATAGAGAGTGCTTTCTCAGAGAGTATATGCTTAAGATGAGCCGGAGGGGTTAGACTAAGTATAATGTCCAGAGGGTAGCTTGTACATTTTAAGAAGGACCATAAGGGATATGATGTCAGTAATTCCCTAAGGGTTAACTATTGTGATATTTGTTTGCTTATGATTATAGGCTGGACCAAAGGGGGTATGTTGTGGGTACTTCCCAGAGGATTACCATTTCTGATTATCTCCTTTGATAAGTTTTTCCATGATATTTGAATCATTAAATTGTTATTACGGTGTTCTTCCTTGTGTATTTCTTTTTATACTATTCCTGATATATACTCACATATTGTTAAGCATAGAATTGTGATGGTTTCCTACTGGGACTTAGTTTCAAAACCTATTTGGGCCATGTTTTTAAGCCCAAAAATATTAAACTTTTGCAGGTATAGATAAGGGAAAGGGCCCTTCTACTTCAGGTACTTGATTTTTCACAGAGCTGGATAACAAGGGACCAAGCTATTGTTTGTGATGTTGTGGAGTTGTTTACATTCTTTATTTGGGACTTTGGTTTAGTAATGTTCTATTCCAGCTTTTTGATTTGTCTAATGCTTTCCTAGACATATGCGTCAATCATCATACATATATATGTGTGTGCTCTAGTTTATTATTTCCAGTCTTCTGATGTTGTCTTTTGTATGCATTATTCATGCTTCCTCTATAGCAATTTGTTTTACTTCAACAATGTAACTTTTCAAATGAGGTCCAGGATTCCCCACTATCACACCCATGGTCCTTTCCCTAAGCTGACAGCCTCTAGAGTTTGGGGAAATGTGCTAGAGGCCATGTGACCAACTGGGTACGGGGCGCCTTTGGGTGGCTTCTGGAACTGGGAGGTTACAAATACAAGGGCTAGGCATTAACTACAATTTTCAATAATAATATTTCCATTGTGTAATTTTTTAGTAGAACTCAATGTTGTTTGAAATGTATGATTTTTTTAGAATCCATTTGTAGTGTGTCGAGTACTATATTACAAAAAAGAGCCTCCTTAACATAAAATTAATATCAAATTCATAAATATTAATTATATTTTATTATTCGATAAATAACTAGGATGTTACAAATAATTGGGTGGGATACTAATAATTCTTATGTGGATTCAATTGGTGAGAAAGAATTCATTATTTAGGATTTTTCAGGGTTAATGTATCATGTTTATGATCAATATAATTAGGTTTTAGGGAGATTAAAATTAAATATAGAACAATTTAGAATTATTTTTGGGAAGAAATAGATTTTTATGATAGGTAACATGTTCATGGAAATATTATTTATAACAATTATTTCAGCGATTTATATCTTCCATACACTATAAAAATATTTGTTAATGTTTTAATTCAGTTCCATTTCTATTTTTTTGTTATAATTCAAAACAATTTCTATAAAGAAAATATGATATGAATTTTTTATTATTAAATTTTTTAACTGTCCATAGAAATGATTCCATGAACAGTTCTTGAATATGTATTTAGGATTTGGAAATTTTATTAATATATTAATGCACCATATTTTAAAGTTAATAATGGGTTTTAATATTTATTTTATAATTCTTCTTTTTGTATTTTTGGAATGGGTTTTTTCATGAATGTAATGGTGGTGTGATAATTTTTTTGTTAATTGTTGGTTAAAACTGATTTTTATATTTTTTTTAAAACATTATTGAAATTATTATATATAGAAATGAAGAATTAAAATATAGCAATCATTTTGGATATTTTTTCACACGCGCATTAAACACTATTTGTTTTAAAGAGTTTAATTTATTTCTATTTAGTGATCATTTTTTCAACACCATTATTGAAAATGTTGAGGTTTCCATTCTGATAGATGTATTGAATTTCAATTTAGGGTGATGACTGGTATTTCTTATACTTATATTTTATATTTTTTTAATATTAATATTGGTTATTATCATTGGAAACACCTAGTTGAGACATGTGTTGAATAATCATATTTTTTATTTTTTATTTTTTTTAATTGTCAATATGTCTTGACATGGAATGATGGAATTTTAATGCCAATTGACTGAATGAGTGATTTTATGGGTATCCATGATATTTTATTATTATGTTATATGAAAAAATATTAGTCAGTAAGATATAAAAAAAAGTGATTAATTTTTTTGGAGCACATGTTGATCGTATTACAATTTATTATTTTAGTTGTTGTATAGTAAGATCAATGTTCATTTAAAAAAGACACCAAACTATGCTTATATTTTATTTTCATATTTGAATTTTGGGGTATCTCTTAATTTATAAACATATTTAATGGTTTACTTAACATTAAATGATCTTAATTAATATAATTTTATTTTAAATTATTTATTTATTATCATGATTTTGTTGATTCAATATGACATCGATTTGACCTCAATATTTTATTATAATTTTTATATAAAAAATAAATTTTTCTATGAAAATGTTTATTCTGAAATTTATTCTTTCTGTGATTTTATTGCCTTTCCATTATATTTTTATTCAATTATATTTTTATTAAAATGATTCTATGATTAAATGAGTTTTCATGTTGTTGATATCTTGTGGTATGATTTCATATTTTTAATCTCCCATATATCACATTATATTTATAAATAGTATAAATTATGTATATGTTATATAATATTTGATCCATCTTATATTAACATATATTAAATTAATAATATATTGTGTTATTTTATTCACATGTATTCCTTTGTGAATTTAATTTTAATCTTTAGTTTTTATTTTTATTATTTGAAAAATATTTGTTTGATAAAACAAATTCACCCTTAAAAATTGATTCTCTATCTCATTTAGAATACTAGATTGGTTATTCGAAAGTGATTTTTTTAAAAATGGTATTTGATGTGTTGTATCCTTATGAGATAATTGTTGAATTATTTCAACTATTTTTTTAGAGTATATTATTTTTTAATAAAACCATATTCAGTATGACTCATGTTTCAATTTAATAAATTCAACCTCACTGAATTATTTTAAGGGAATTCGTACATAATTATTATAGATTGAAGATAAGGTTGAATACTTATGTTCGTTTTCATGAAGTCTTTGATTGGTAATTCTTCATACTGTCTAAATTAAATAATAATTATGAATAATTTATTGCACTCTAAATAAATAGTCAAAACCCTTCATTCCATAATAGAAAATGTTATGTTTTCGTTAGGATGAGGATACAAATAGAAAATTATTATCAATATTTGATATTATATACAAAAAATTCTTTATTTTTTGTCTACTTTTTTGTTTCATTTTAATTATACTTTTAATTTTTATTACATTTGTTTAAAATTTTTACGCTGATGTTTTTTATTTGTTTTATATTTATTAATTTACAATTAATTACATCCCATTTTTAGATAAATTTTGGTATTCTTATTGAGTTATTTATTAGGATGAGTTGTCATTTTAGTTTTAGTGATATTGGTTATGATGGATGAATGATGACATGATTTCCATTAATTTTGAATATTTTGGGGATATGATGATTAAAAAATATAAATTTATTCATTTTAGTTTTTATGAATATTAATTTATTCATTTTTGTTACTAAAGATGTTTTTTAATTGAATTTAAATAATATCATATTTGGTATAATACTTATTATGGAAATATATTCATTCCCTTGATCCAAAAGATATATATTTTAATCTATTTTGGATTTGGTTCATATTATTAGGTATACAAAATTCATACAATATATTTTTAAGCATTGGTATGGTTCAAAAACCATACACTTTGAATATCATATTTGGATTATGTAACCAAAATTGTTACAAATTTGTTGATAGTAACCCTAAATTTCATATAAACACAGTGTTTGAGGGAAAACATTCTCAAAATCTATCCCATGTACCCTAGTAACTCTAAAACCTAGAGAATCCTAATATAGCCAGAATGGTGTTCCCAATTCACCATGTTTTGAAACTAGAACATATAATCACACAAAATTTATGTGGTTATTATTTTTACATAAACCATGTTGTAGTTGAAGAAACAATATTGTATGTATACAATCATTAAGAGAAAATAAGAACCTACACATCCCTTGGGTACCACATTGTCACAAACCAGCATGGGTAACATTGTTACCAAATTACAATGTCATTCCTGACAAAGCCCAAAGGGATTTACCGACCCCAACAGGTCATCAACGTGAACCGGGCATCTTAAAAAATTATAGTTCCAAAGTTATTTTAAAATATAACATGTGTTAATGAAAAAATACAATAGCTATAAAAAAGAATCTAAACATGGATATATGTAATAGATTTCAAATATGTATAACGGACCAACTTATTATATCCATTCACAAGATAATAGGATGAAATAACCTTGTCCTAATGTATACTACTCATTATGTCCCTGAAAAAATAGTTATAACCATCTTCAATTGTAGTTTTACCCCAAGTTGAACACAGAATGAGGTAATAAAAAAAACAATGGCATAGGTAAAGAGTGAAATAAAAATACTAATAGGTTCACATAGAGGGTTACATAAAAAATTAAAAATATTAAATTATTCAAATAGTGTTTTTAATTCAAAACAAGAATGCAAGACATTTCATGGGGAAAATTAATACAATTCATTCTTTACAATTCCAAATATGGGAAAATTTAATTGTTCATTTCATTGACCAGTTGGTTCTAGATTCGATGTTGTTATCCATGGTTATATATTTTTCCAATCTCATTGAGACTAACAAGACCATTCCTTCTTATGCAACCACTTTTTCATAGATTTTGTTAATTTTCAAATTTTATTTTATCAAATGATAAGATGAATGACTGAATGGTTTATTAAATTCGTCGACATGGTATTTATACATTATCTTTCTTGTTAAATATTCCTACTAATCATGGATGTTGGGGTTTTACAATCTCATACATAGTTGTGGTAATGTGTTTGCTTCTTATAAAACACTATTGATTTAAGGTTCACGTTAAAGATACATAAGGCCATGTACGACCCTCGTAAATATATCAATAACCTACACTCACTTTATCTGGATTTATGATCAGATTTCAGGTACATTAATCAGATAAAACTCAATCATAAAGTGTTATTTTTGTAGAATAAATGGTCTTTATTCCCTAAATCTCTACACATCATTGTGTATATTATATTTAATTAAATATACTACTATATCATCTTTAATATGGATAGACTGGGTTTATAGAATATATGACTGTTTTTTATTATATATCAAAATTTTTGGGGAAAAAATCCACCCATTATTATGTCATTGTATTCATAATCACAATCATGATCTAAAAAATATAAATTATAATTTTTTCCTTTTTGGTCATGTGTTAAATTATATCTCTCCTATTGATTTTATATATTATTATCATATTAATTTATATTCCATGGTGGTAATCTTAAAATTGAATGTATAATTATTTTCTTACACTTATATGATAATTATATTTTTGGGGGGGAAAGAAAGAATATTTGTATCATATTAATTCCATTTGTTTTTTCTAGGTTGTATATTTTTTTTAAAATACTATTAAATTTTTATGGAATCAGTTCAAGGATTAGATGATATAATGTTTAAATTAGTTTTTCAAAAAATTAGTCCATATATTTTAACAATCATTAAAATAACATATACTAAATATGTGATGAGGGTTTTTATATTGATTTGTAAGAAAATAATGGTTGAATTTTTTTGGTCGTACTATATCATTGAAGGGATATTTTTATCTTCATCATATCACCATTGTTTTTATATTTTATGTGTTGGAATTAAAATCGTAAATTTATTATATATTTTCATTATTCCAATATTTTTTCTGTTTTTATATCAATATTTATTAAATTATTACATGAACCTTATATAAATATTCAATGACACATAGACTAGATATTTAATGATCAGAACTATTATAAAAAAAATTCACATGTTGTTTAAATAAATTTTTTATTATCTAATATGGTAATCGAAATTTTTTTCACTCAATTGTTTTTATTTTACCCAATCATATTTAATTGATTGGTATTTGTATTTAATGTTTATTAAATAGATGTTGGCCAATTATGACATTATAATTATAAATATATGGTTTTAATAAATCTAACAGATATAGAAAAATGAATTGATGACGTCAACCAGAAGGATAAACCATATGGTGACCTTTTTTCAGACCATTTGTAGGAGATATCATCACTCATATTTTCTCATGGCAAATCCAATGATAATGTAAAGACCCGTAAAATTCAAGGAAAATTTTTTCTTAATTTTCTTTAGAATTTTACAAGAGCGCGGTTTCAGACGGCACCTGATTCCGAGGCCCAGAGTGCCCAGAATCATTTTCCGAAGTTTGGCTCGGGTACGTTCAGTGAACGAATGAGCGGGAATTTCTAACTTTTGATCCGGTGCTCGGAATTGAAATCTGAGGGCACCGATGGAACCGTAGCGCCGGTATACGCTTAGGAACTCCTGTTCTGGAGTTGCATTCATGCGAGTGTTGATAATAAAAATTGTGGATGTTTACTTGGTAATTACACTACAATTTTTATTATTTTACTCTAAGTGATATCTCTTGTTGGATGTTGGGTAACCACCCAACCTCCCATGGGAGGTTATGAGGGTGGTGGGGCCCACACGAACCCCACCCCTTCATATCCTCTAAAACCCCCTCAACTCCCACTTAAATTATGTTAACTTAAGTTATAAACCTATGACTTAAATGTAATGAGTTAATGAGGTGAGTTGTGTGTGGTTATTGAATTTCAAACCTTTGAAATTCAAAGAGGTTGGGTTGTGTGAATAAAATAAGAAAGAGTCTTATTTTATTTTGTTAGAATTTTATCTCCTTGAGAGAGTAGGGAAGTCTTCTTCATCTTCTTCAAACTCAACGAAGAACGCGAAGAACGCCGTTCTTCAACGAAGAACTTCTCCGCCGAAGAACACGGTCCATCCGCGACGCCGTATCCGCAACGCGACATACTTCTTCCGCGTCGTCTCTTCCGCGACGGATTTCCGCGACGAACGCCATCGACAACGACTCTTCCTCCGACGTCAAAGGAATTGACACCGATATTCCACGACTACGTCAACGTGCGACTATCGAGGTAAGGGTTCTTGAGTTCGTTGTTTTCTTTTTAATTGACTTTCCTCAAGACTTGACGAAGAACGCTCAAGTACCGACGAAGAACGCCGCTCCGCTCTTCTTCGTCTTCCGTGTCAACGAGAGAGAACACCGCTTCTTCCTCGGACAACCTTCGTCGGTGAACAAGGTTTCGCCAACGACGTGCCTCTTCGGACGCACCTCTTCGTCATCGAATTTGACGAACGACGACCGCGACGCCCGACCTCCGCGACGTCGTCTTCCGCAGAACGTAGACAAATCTTCGAACCTTATACCAAGGTAGGGGTTGTTGATTATTGTTTAATTATTCTATTCTTGATCATGAATTTTAGAAAGTTTATCGTGTGGCTTTGGATTAATTTTAAGATGCGTTATTGCTTAACGTGAGGGGGCCGGACCGCATGAACACGGTCGAACCCCCTCCATCGTTCTTGTTGTTATTTCTTGCGGGTGGAAGCAAAGTGGCGTGGTGCCGTCACACCACGCGAATAATCGTGCACTTATTTTGCGCGGCGCCGTCGCGCCACGCCGAGGAAGAATCTTCAAGAACGCGTCGCCGTCGCGCCGCGTTGAAAGGAATCAAATGCGCGGCGAAGGTGCGCGGTGCCGTCGCACCGCGCCGGACGACGAACACCGCGGCCGGTTCCGGGCCGCGGCGGGACGAGGAGACCGCGGCCGGTTCTGGGCCGCGGCGGGATGAGAAGACCGGCGGCCGGGCCGCCGGCGTCGGAAGCCGAAGAGGGGACCGGAATTTCCGGTCCCGTTGGAGAATACCGGCCGGCCAGCTGGCCGGCCGGATGACGTTAAACCGGGGGAATTAATCCCCCGGCCAGCGTATAAAACCCCCCTCTTTAAGAGGGGGGCGGTTCCTTGAAGGGGGGGGGGGGGCAGCAGCCCCCCGGTTTCTTTCTTCAAACCGGCCCCACGTGGGGGCCGTTTTGTTGCAAAGGTGCGGCACAAAGGCCGCGCCGCCTTCAATCAGCGGGGGCTTAGCCCCCCGCGTGCGAAGCCTCCTCGCGGCGACAAGCCGCCGCGGCTCCCCGCGCCGCCGCGCCGCCCCAGGTGGGGGGGGGGGGGGGGTCGGGCCGGGTCGGCCCGGACCCGAACCCCCCCGTTTCGAACCAGTTCCGGTCTTTTGGACATATCTTGAGCTTCGGACCTCCGAATGACGAACCGTCTGTGGAAACGCGATCCTTGGATCGAGACGGTCGTTTGGGTATATCGCACTCAAGGTTTCGGTTTACTTTGAGTTCGGCCAGGTTGGTTCGTTCACGAAACCAACCGGGCCTTCGGAGCGGAAACGCTCATATCTTGAGCTACGGACGTCCGATTGACGTGCCGTCAGTCGCGTTGTGTTCCTCTTAGTGAGACGGATCTTTTGGAATACTCCGCCAGAGGTTTGGACGCAGGTGGAGTACGGTCGGGTTGGTTTTGCCTTAAAACCAACCGGGCCCCGGAGACGAAAATGCCAATAACTCTCAGACCGGGCGTCCGATCGACGCGCCGTCTGTTGCGTTGAGTTCCTGTTGACGATACGGAACTTTTGGATACATCAACTCTGGTTTTTATGACAGTTGATGTATCAGCCTCTCGGCTCGTGGAGCAGACCCTCCGAACGAACTTGCTGTGTGCGGGAACTCTAGTGCTGGCTGCGACTGTTACTGCTACTACTACTGCTACTGTGACTGCGACGACGACTACAACACTCAGCGATCCTACGTGGAACAGTGCTTCCGAACCTGTGTGAGCTGAATCTTCTGTTTACCTTGAGCGGTGGAGCGCTTGGTTGTAGCAGCATATCCTTGGCAGTGGAGAGCTCGGTTGTAGCGGCAGACCTGCGATACTGGAGATGAGCGTACATAGTACAGAGACCGTGAAACCGGCTGAGACCTGAAGACTGCTCGACCGACTCAACTTGAAGTGAGTCGACTAGCCCAGTGGACGGAGCGCCCGGTATTCGGCGGCAGACCCACGGCGGACGGAGCGCCTGGTATTTGGCAGCAGACCCGCGTTACTCGACTGGAGGAGTACCTCTGTAGGCTATCTGGCTGAGCGCCCGGTATTTGGCAGCAGACCCTCAGTGGACGGAGCGCCCGATAGTTGGCAGCAGACCCGCGGTACTTGACAGGAGGAGTACTTCAGCAGTCTTAGGTTAGTGAGCAGTACCTTGGAGTCGTGACAGGACCACTGTACACTTCAGAGATGGGACTCTTCAACAGTTACGGTTTCGTTAATGAAAATCCTGGTTGAGCTGAAACCTGTTGTTTTCCTGTGTGGATTGTGTTGTGCTATCCTGTGTGGATTACGTTTTGCTTTCCTGTGTGGAATACGTTTACTTTCCTGTGTGGACTGAGTTGTACTTGGGCTCGGAGGTTGGAGCGTATTTGAATTTGATGACTTAGGTATATGTATGGCCATATACCTAAGCAGTGACGGTTGTTACTTCGTGATTGTACCTTTCTTCGTGATTTATCCATTGTGGATTTGAGAGAACTTCAGGGGTCTCGAGGTCCCTACTGAGTAGCTTATACTCACCCCTGCACGGGCTTTGCCCGCACTACGTTGTGTTGGTTGTAGACGACGGACAGCGTTGACCTTAGCTGAGGCTTGCAGAGCGGGACGGTACCCGGAGGTGGACCACTGGGCGGGACGTGCTTGGAGTAGACGGCGGGACCTGTGGAGCAGAGGAGCTATCTGTACCCACCCAACAGGTGGGATTTCCAGTGGACATCTCGGAGTAGCGGCTTTTACTTTTCAGTTGTTGTTTTCCCTTTCGAGTTGTACTTTACTTTCAGTTTGGGTTTGTATTCTGGCCCATTTACTTTTCCGCACTTTCAGTTATACTCTGCTTTTGTTTAGTGTTTACTTTCCTCTTGCTTACTCTGTGGTGTTTGTTTACTTTACAAAGGCAATGCCTTCCCTTTTTACCAGGATTTACGCCTTGGTGCTAGTCGCCATCCCCTGGCCTATGGAAGGCGGGCTTGGGGTAGTCACGGCACGGACCCCGAGGGCGGGTCGTGACAAATTGGTATCAGAGGAGTTCGGTTCTACCGCGAACTCTGATCTTTCTATGTGAAGCAATAATGTTTAGCGTATTGAGTGTGGTTATCAGTCCAGGGAGTCCAGTGTTGGTGCGGCGGCCGACGTATCCGTACACCAGGACCCTGACTTCTGATTTCCGACTTAATGCATGAAAACATTGATTGCGTATGTGTTTCAAAGTTTTCTTTGTGATTTCTTTGTGTCAGCTCACCAGGTATACTGTTCTGACCATGGCGCACCTGTTTCCTTTTCAGGATGGCCCCACGACGGCAGCCAACTAGGGTTCCGAGAGTCGAGCGTGACGACAGCCCACTGTGTAACGCCCCGACCCCAGCTACCCAGAGTCGGTGCATTACTTCGTAACATTGGCATGATCACAAGAAAGATCAAATCTCGAAAGACCGATTCGTTTAGTAGCCTTGGAAACACTAGATATAATCATAAAGTTTTACATTACATTTCAAAGTGAAAAACTACTACACCAACAAAGTCTTCATATCCACACTATTAACCCCTCATAATATCTCTGCAGGTCATTCATAATTTACTTCTTCACTACCTGGGAAAAATAAAACATAGAAAAGGGGTGAGCTCAAATGCCCAGTAAGGATAACAATACAGCGGAAACTTTCATAAATAAGAATAAACATTTAAGGCAATGTATAACTAAAACAAAAGCCTTTTAAACATGAACATTCAACATGGTATGGCATAAGTAAAATGAAATAATGCCATTTACTTATTCACATGGATATTCTACTAATCGAATAATCACATGCAAAAATCAATAACCACTTTCATAATGTTGGAATGCATAATGCTAAACGTTAATTTCTTTGTCTAGGCATCATCCCATGACCTAGGGGTTACTTCTAACCAGAACCCAACCCGGAGTGCCTCTAATAACCAGACACCAACCCAGAGTGCCTCTAATAACCGGACACCAACCCGGAGTGCCTCTAATAACCGGACACCAACCCGGAGGGCATACTTTTACCAGTCCCTAACCTGGAGGGCTTACTTTAACCAGTCCCCAACCTGGAGGGCTTACTTTTACCAGTCCCCAACCTGGAGGGCTTACTTTTACCGGTCCCCAACCCGGAACATACTTGTTTAGCACATTCATCTAAAGAAAAGTTTGAAATATAACATAAACATTCGGATTAAAACTAGCATACGAAATGTCAATAGTTTCACCATAAACTATGAATGGTATAAAATAGCACATCCACAGTCAAAAATATCACAAAACCTTCAATACAATATAGAAGTTTTGTATTATAATAAATCAACTTCAAATAAGCGTAAAATCCATTAAAGGATGTTGACATAGATGAAATCAAAATACTTTTTAGAGAAATATCTCTTTCTATTTTTGAAATCATTTAAGTGCCATATAAAATAAAACATTTTCTTGAAAATATTCTTGTAAGCTTGTAAGGAAAGCTTTCACGATTTTATAACGGCGTAAAATAACCGCACCCGCCGTATAAGTTAAAAAAACATTCTTACCTCAATTCTGTCGAAAAGGTTAAAAAGGACCTTGTTTTGAAAACGACGAAAAGATTCCTTTATAAACCGCTTATAAAAAGTCAAACAAGGGTATAAATGACTTTAACCCATATTCTTGTAAATATGTTTTGAAATACATTTCGACGAAACATGGATGTTGATGATAAAGAGATCCCAGTAGATTATTACGTATAATACAACCTCGGATAATGAAGAGATTGTGAAATAACCCTTACCTTGTACTTTTCCTTGGTTGGGGTAGGTTAACCTCCTGTATAATGGTGAAATAATTGTTATTAAATTATACAAGAATCATATATATTAATATGATATCATATATGATCTTTTAACATTGATTTGTTAATAATATCTTAGAATTATCGTCGTTTCAGGTGTTAACTTACTCATTTTCTTTTATATGTTTTGTTACATAAGTCATGTTTGTTGTATCTTATTCATATCCAGAATGATATCAAGTCCTTAAACATCATTTTTAAATCATTAAATGATAATTATACTTGAATGGATACGATGGAGAATGAATCTCATCGCGTTCGTGGAGACGGTAGTCCGTACGTACGCACGAACACTACTTCCATTTAATTTTTATTTTAAAAGAATCGAATACAAATGATACATAGGTATATTACTATTCCAGTATAATATAATATTTTATATATGTTACTTATGTTCATTAACACCATCATTTATACGTTCCATGTGTGGTATGAACGAGTCATATCATTTTAAGGGGGCGATAGTCCGCACTTCCTCAAATGAAATTATCGTATGTATATACAACATGAAACGAATAATGGTATGAAATAAAATGGAATTACAGAAGCTTATATATAAAATATATATCATTAATATCATATTTAATTACAGTTCCATCATAATGGCCACCATGAGAGGCGGTAAGATGTATTTGAACAATCATCGTTTCGTGAGGCGTTAATTTGCCATCCACAGAAACATTATGTTCATCATCCATTAGATGGAGTTGTGTGTATGTGTAGTTTGAATACTTCTTATAACAACATCCTAGTATATTGAGGATACTGGTGTTGTTACAAAAGAAGGTAAATAAAAAGAGTTTGGGGGTTGGAGAAGCAAAATAAATGAAAATAATTTAAGAGAAATCGTTACCTTTAATTTAGGTAACTCACTTTGGTTGGAACCAAAGGACTTCTTGAAATACTTTCTGCCTAAGGGGAAGCTTCAAGGAGGAGGAGAGGGATGTGGGGAGCTTAGTTGGGCAGAGTTTGGACGAGCCAAGTGGCTTGAGAGGTGTGAGGAAATGAGAAGGAGGAGTGCTCTTTTATAAGAGGGGTGAGGGGCACCTTTGGAAAAGCTAGAAATATTAATTTATAATAAATTCATATTCGGTTTCCAATGGCTCCAAAGTTGACTATTCAAAGGTTGAGGTGGGGATAGGTCTAAAACAACTCATCCAATAGAATTTAGACAGGTTTGGGTACTTATATTAACCTTATCTTTAAGTATTAACTCTAAGTTAATTAGTTTCACTTTTACAATGTCTCTTTGTATTTTTATATAATATGGTTAATAAACTTACTATATACATCCAAGCGACCCCCAAGTGGTCCATTAATGAGGAACCTATCATAATATAAGTCTCTTGTCCGAACCTTAGATTTTTAGGAATTTAATATCAATTAATAATATAATATTTGTTTTAAGAACTCTTTTATGTCAATTTTGACACTATTCAATAGTTGATTTTTGTGAAACTCCTAACAGATTGATTACTTCGAACAAAGTCGATTAAATCAATCCTAATATATCATAATATCATAGAAAATTAGTTTAATTCATTAAAAGTTTCATATTATAATTATTTGGGTATTTATAAGATCAATTATTTTAATTTATCGCTATTTTACTAATTACTGCATCATCATTGTGTCATAAATAAAATAAATTATTTAATGTCTAAAAATTATAAATAAAATATCACTATATATGAAATCTGTTTATCTTTCTAATGAATATTTATAATCGAAAATCCAACATGTATAACCCTATGTAAAAATTTTTCTTCTAAAAGATGTAAGCTTATGCCATTTTTATTTTTATTTTAACTTTATTAATATAATGTGTCATTATCACTTACAAGTGGATCCATGGGGTCCACAAATAGACCCAAAGATGCCCATGGTCGACCATGTATCAACCAATAGGGTTAAGACACGTTTTAGGGTAATTTAGTATTATTATAATATTATTTTTTTAACCCTTATTTACCGGATTTACCTTTTAACCATGGTAAATAAAATATTTACCACAGTAACTATTCAAAATGTCTAAAAATAAAAGTTACCTATTTACACAATTTGAAAAACCTGATTCCAAATATGGAATCCATTTTCCTAAATTCAAAACACAGAAGTGGCAGAAATTAATTTAAAATTAATTCCCGCTGTCAAAACAAAAAGCGTGTTTTTAAGAGATAATAACTATCAAAAGATTGACACTTGTTTATGTTCGGTTTAATTGTAAAATTATGTCCAATGACCAACATTATATTAAATGGTAAAAATATATTCTAAATATACTTTAAAACCACTAAAATTCATAATTTATCACTATTAATTATTTTGATTAAAAAAGTTGTTTTTAATTAAAATTTAGAAATTTTCACTATTCATCAAAATATGAAAGTTATCCGAAATGTACCAAAATTTCACCCGAGGATAATTTCGATATTCTGAATCCAAAAATGAAGTCCATTTTGATATATATATATGATTTAAAAAATTAGGTATTACTATTCACAACGGCTAGTTTAATTAGTTGTGGTGTGTGTTAGAACTCGAGGTTGCGTACAACACACGCTATCACATTATTCAAAGAGAAGCGTACCGTAGAAGCTTGAGATGTTTTATTTTAAATTTTTTTGATGTCCCCATTTAGTCAAAAGTTTAAATTATTTTATTTAAAAAGGGTTCACTATTAAAAGTTGGTAAAACTACAATTATGTCTAAGAAACTCATAATATGGATTCTAAAATTATAAGGATTATATAAAGTTTAAAATTTAGTTAATACTATTCATAACCTCTTTTGAATGGCTTGTTTGGTATGTCATGGTGCGCTTGAACTCGGTGTTGTGTGTAGTGCAAGTTATTGAATTATTTTGAAGAAATAACACACTATGAAATCTTGGGGTGTTACATTCTCCCCTCCTTCAATAAATTGCGTCCTCGCAATTTGAAATTGTTCTTCGAAAATAAAAGGTTGAAAATAGAAAATATATTTGTGGGAAAACCCACATCGGAAATTGGGTTACTAAGATTTAGTCTTAATATGAGGAAAAGAGAAATGAAAGTGTCACCACAAAATTATGATCTCGATTAGGAGAACATTGGTGGCAATTAGAGACATATAATTGGAGGAAAAACGTAAATATTTATAGGTAGTGATTGAGGTCATCAATCACAAACAAGTATAAAATTGAGGTCCTTAAACTCATCAATCTATGATGATTTGAAATACCATCGGTTCAACAAAACATAGGGTATTGGGATAACACATTTTTGACATTTCAAAATATCTTAGTTGAAATCCCACATCGAAAAATGAATTAATGAGGCCTCTATTTAAAATAAAGAGTGGAAAGTATGAAGATTACCAAAAATAACACATACTAGGGTTCCATGTAGGAAAATATGGATATGGAGGAGAAATCTAACCATCAATTATCTGATGGAGAGTGGTAGAGAACATGGCTATGAAAAGGCCAACAATCCTAAAGCCATAAATTAGTGATGATTTAAGGTACCATCTAGGACAACATTTTTGTTCTAAGTTCCTTTTATTAATGTTGAGGAATTTATTTATGAGTTTGTCTAAGATCATAAGGAGATATACTTACTTTATAATTAGAGTTTTATCTAATAATAAATTTCTACCACAAACTCATCTTTCACTCTAAGAGATAATAGAAAGTAAAAAAAAAATTATACAGGGTTCCAAAATAAATGAATTTATAATTCATCTACCAGATCTTTTAATTAAAACTAAATTATTTAATCCAGGACATATCGTGGGCCAGTGGTAGGTGATACACCCTTGTCGCCCTTCAGTTGCGGGTTCAAGTCTCGCAGCCTTGCCGGACGCGACGGGTTGCCGCCCGACCTCCGGGTTGTCCTTTTATGGTAGTCCAAAATTAATATCAAACTTAGAATTTATCCAAAATACTTCTGTCCAAACTCACAGTCCAACATTTATAAGGAAGGTAAACATAATGTAGATCCTTTTTACCCTGTAATAGAATATTAATACCTTCATCATGTATTCTTTTAAAACACCGAAACATCCTGATTTACCATAATCCTTATTGATTACATTCATGCTCCCTTATTCCATATAGAATGCTGCATATACTTCATCAATCCAAAAATGTTTTAAACCCCAACAATGATGGAATATACAAATCATTAATCATTTCCAAGGTAGTCAATAATATCCAATATAATTTATCCAAAACAATCATATTATGGTTTATCGTTCACTCAACCATATATTTTCCAAATATTTATCCTGCTATTGAGTCACTTTTCTTTGTTCCACACAATCTCAAGTCCTTAATGAAATAGTACTGCAGTACAATCCTTATATACTCCACAATTATTATAATAAGTACATTGTTGATACAACACTCAATTGATATAATCAACATAATAACTCTAATCATTCCTCTTAATCTGTGGTAGTATCATAACTTGATTATTATCCAATAGCATCATTTGCGGCATAGTCTGATGACTGGGACATAGGTTCGCGTAGTGTCCAAACTCGTTGCAAATGAAGCATTGTACATTTGAAACCATTTTCTTACCCTTGCAGTCATGTACTTTGTGCCCTTTTCCCCCACACTTATAACAAACTCCCATTCCTTTCAGGAAAGTTCCAGGGTGTTTCTTTCCACAGTTACCACATATGGGAAAATTCTTCTTTTCCCTCTTCCCTTTATCCATATTTCTCTCTTCCATCCTTTTCTTCTCTTGCTTCCCATCAAATCCATAGGACTCAGTAAACTCTTTACTTATCTTATCAACACATGATATTATTTCTTCATATGACGATAATACATGGGAGACTATTTCCCTTATAAATTCTTTCTTAAGACCATGAAAGATATGATCCTTCCTTCTCCTTGGATCATGTGCATTTCTGGAGTTCTCATTCCTTCTACTGGGCGCCATTTCTAAACAATGGCATAAACTAGATCAATTTATGAATCAAAATACATAATCCCATACTTATAAAACACTTAACATAAATTGAACTATTTATGGATATAATCCATAATCATAAAAATGTTTTCTTTGAGGAAGTATATACTCATAATCCCTTCAAAATGATTTGTAAAGAAAATGAGAGTTATCCTAAGCATATCCCCCGGGAGTGTCGTAACCAAGAGTGCAGCAAGGCCCGTTGTCGTGCACCAGTTCCCGTTCGAGTCTAGCTCAAAGCGGTGTTTTCGGGTTTTACCCCTAGGTACATCTGTGCTAGAGCCGCCTCTACCTGCTCGTATCCAGATAGGGATGTATTGCTCGGAAAACTCACAAAATCTCTACAATACCAAAATTCTAGGAAGTTCTTCTATACTAATCCTCAAAGTTCATCTTAGGTCTACGTGCTCTAATCAGAGTTTATCTAAATCTAGCTTCCAAGGTTTGTACTAAACTTCCTCTGATACCAACTGTAACGCCCCGACCCCAGCTACCCAGAGTCGGTGCATTACTTCGTAACATTGGCATGATCACAAGAAAGATCAAATCTCGAAAGACCGATTCGTTTAGTAGCCTTGGAAACACTAGATATAATCATAAAGTTTTACATTACATTTCAAAGTGAAAAACTACTACAACAACAAAGTCTTCATATCCACACTATTAACCCCTCATAATATCCCTACAGGTCATTCATAATTTACTTCTTCACTACCTGGGAAAAATAAAACATAGAAAAGGGGTGAGCTCAAATGCCCAGTAAGGATAACAATATAGCGGAAACATTCATAAATAAGAATAAACATTTAAGGCAATGTATAACAAAAACAAAAGCCTTTTAAACATGAACATTCAACATGGTATGGAATAAATAAAATGAAATAATGCCATTTACTTATTCACATGAATATTCTACTAATCGAATAATCACATGCAAAAATCAATAACCACTTTCATAATGTTGGAATGCATAATGCTAAACGTTAATTTCTTTGTCTAGGCATCATCCCAAGACCTAGGGGTTACTTCTAACCGGAACCCAACCCGGAGTGCCTCTAATAACCGGACACCAACCCGGAGTGCCTCTAATAACCGGACACCAACCCGGAGTGCCTCTAATAACCGGACACCAACCCGGAGGGCATACTTTTACCAGTCCCTAACCTGGAGGGCTTACTTTAACCAGTCCCCAACCTGGAGGGCTTACTTTTACCAGTCCCCAACCTGGAGGGCTTACTTTTACCGGTCCCCAACCCGGAACATACTTGTTTAGCACATTCATCTGAAGAAAAGTTTGAAATATAACTTAAACATTCGGATTAAAACTAGCATACGAAATGTCAATAGTTTCACCATAAACTATGAATGGTATAAAATAGCACATCCACAGTCAAAAATATCACAAAACCTTCAATACAATATAGAAGTTTTGTATTATAATAAATCAACTTCAAATAAGCGTAAAATCCATTAAAGGATGTTGACATAGATGAAATCAAAACACTTTTTAGAGAAATATCTCTTTCTATTTTTGAAATCATTTAAGTGCCATATAAAATAAAACATTTTCTTGAAAATATTCTTGTAAGCTTGTAAGGAAAGCTTTGACGATTTTATAACGGCGTAAAATAACCGCACCCGCCGTATAAGTTAAAAAAACATTCTTACCTCAATTCTGTCGAAAAGGTTAAAAAGGACCTTGTTTTGAAAACGACGAAAAGATTCCTTTATAAACCTCTTATAAAAAGTCAAACAAGGGTATAAATGACTTTAACCCATATTCTTGTAAATATGTTTTGAAATACATTTCGAAGAAACATGGATGTTGATGATAAAGAGATCCCAGTAGATTATTACGTATAATACAACCTCGGATAATGAAGAGATTGTGAAATAACCCTTACCTTGTAATTTTCCTTGGTTGGGGTAGGTTACCCTCCTGTATAATGGTGAAATAATTGTTATTAAATTATAAAAGAATCATATATATTAATATGATATCATATATGATCTTTTAACATTGATTTGTTAATAATATCTTAGAATTATCGTCGTTTCGGGTGTTAACTTACTCATTTTCTTTTATATGTTTTGTTACATAAGTCATGTTTGTTGTATCTTATTCATATCCAGAATGATATCAAGTCCTTAAACATCATTTTTAAATCATTAAATTATAATTATACTTGAATGGATACGATGGAGAATGAATCTCATCGCGTTCGTGGAGACGGTAGTCCGTACGTACGCACAAACACTACTTCCATTTAATTATTATTTTAAAAGAATCGAATCCAAATGATACATAGATATATTACTATTCCAGTATAATATAATATTTTATATATGTTACTTATGTTCATTAACACCATCATTTATACGTTCCATGTGTGGTATGAACGAGTCATATAATTTTAAGGGGGCGGTAGTCCGCACTTCCTCAAATGAAATTATCGTATGTATATACAACATGAAACGAATAATGGTATGAAATAAAATGGAATTACAGAAGCTTATATATAAAATATATATCATTAATATCATATTTAATTACAGTGCCATCATAATGGCCACCATGAGAGGCGGTAAGATGTATTTGAACAATCATCGTTTCGTGAGGCGTTAATTTTCCATCCACAGAAACATTATGTTCATCATCCATTAGATGGAGTTGTGTGTATGTGTAGTTTGAATACTTCTTATAACAACATCCTAGTATATTGAGGATACTGGTGTTGTTACAAAAGAAGGGAAATAAAAAGAGTTTGGGGGTTGGAGAAGCAAAATAAATGAAAATAATTTAAGAGAAATCGTTACCTTTAATTTAGGTAACTCACTTTGGTTGGAACCAAAGGACTTCATGAAATACTTTCTGCCTAAGGGGAAGCTTCAAGGAGGAGGAGAGGGATGTGGGGAGCTTAGTTGGGCAGATTTTGGACGAGCCAAGTGGCTTGAGAGGTGTGAGGAAATGAGAAGGAGGAGTGCCCTTTTATAAGAGGGGTGAGGGGCACCTTTGGAAAAGCTAGAAATATTAATTTATAATAAATTCATATTCGGTTTCCAATGGCTCCAAAGTTGACTATTCAAAGGTTGAGGTGGGGATAGGTCGAAAAAAACTCATCCAATAGAATTTAGACAGGTTTGGGTACTTATATTAACATTATCTTTAAGTATTAACTCTAAGTTAATTAGTTTCACTTTTACAATGTCTCTTTGTATTTTTATATAATATGGTTAATAAACATACTATATACATCCAAGCGACCCCCAAGTGGTCCATTAATGAGGAACCTATCATAATATAAGTCTCTTGTCCGATCCTTAGATTTTTAGGAATTTAATATCAATTAATAATATAATATTTGTTTTAAGAACTCTTTTATGTCAATTTTGACACTATTCAATAGTTGATTTTTGTGAAACTCCTAACAGATTGATTACTTCGAACAAAGTCAATTAAATCAATCCTAATATATCATATTATCATATAAAATTAGTTTAATTCATTAAAAGTTTCATATTATAATTATTTGTGTATTTATAAGATCAATTATTTTAATTTTTCACTATTTTAGTAATTACTGCATCATCATTGTGTCATAAATAAAATAAATTATATAATGTCTAAAAATTATGAATAAAATATCATTATGTAGTAAATCTTCTTAGATTTCTAATGAATATTTATAATCGAAAATCCAACATGTATAACCCTATGTAAAAAATTGTTCTTCTAAAAAATGTAAGCTTATGCCATTTTTATTTTTATTTTAACTTTATTAATATAATGTGTCATTATCACTTACAAGTGGATCCATGGGGTCCCAAAATAGACCCAAAGATGCCCATGGTCGACCATGTATCAACCAATAGGGTTAAGACACGTTTTAGGGTAATTTAGTATTATTATAATATTATTTTTTTAACCCTTATTTACCGGATTTACCCTTTAACCATGGTAAATAAAATATTTACCACAGTAACTATTCATAATGTCTAAAAATAAAAGTTACCTATTTACACAATTTGAACATCCTGATTCCAAATATGGAATCCATTTTCCTAAATTCAAAACACAGAAGTGGCAGAAATTAATTTAAAATTAATTCCCGCTGCCAAAACAAAAAGCGTGTTTTTAAGAGATAATAACTATCAAAAGATTGACACTTGTTTATGTTCGGTTTAATTGTAAAATTATGTCCAATGACCAACATTATATTAAATGGTAAAAATATATTCTAAATATACTTTAAATCCACTAAAATTCATAATTTATCACTATTAATTATTTTGATTAAAAAAGTTGTTTTTAATTAAAATTTAGTAATTTTCACTATTCATCAAAATATGAAAGTTATCCGAAATGTACCAAAATTTCCCCCTAGGCTAATTTAGATATTCTGAATCCAAAAATGAAGTCCATTTTGAAATATATATATGATTTCAAAAATTAGTTATTACTATTCACAACGGCTAGTTTAATTAGTTGTGGTGTGTGTTAGAACTCGAGGTTGCGTACAACACACGCTGTCACATTATTCAAAGAGAAGCGTACCGTAGAAGCTTGAGATGTTTTATTTTAATTTTTTTTGATGTCCCCATTTAGTCAAAAGTTTAAAATATTTTATTTAAAAAGGGTTCACTATTAAAAGTTGGTAAAACTACAATTATGTCTAAGAAACTCATAATATGGATTCTAAAATTATAAGGATTATATAAAGTTTAAAATTTAGTTAATACTATTCATAACCTCTTTTGAATGGCTTGTTTGGTATGTCATGGTGCGCTTGAACTCGGTGTTGTGTGTAGTGCAAGTTATTGAATTATTTTGAAGAAATAACACACTATGAAATCTTGGGGTGTTACACACTGAGCGACGAGGCTTCGGTGCAGGGCCCTTTGTCAGCAGTGGCACCGGCGGTAGCTCTAACCGCCGAGCCCCCGATGCTTCCAGCAGCAGCCGCTGACGATGCACGTCGCCTCAGCGCACTGCATGAGTTTCAGCGCCAGTGACCGCCCAGGTTTCGCGGGGAGACGGATTCCCAGGCAGCAGAGGACTGGCTGGAGGCAGTGGTTCGAGTGTTTAGGCTAGTGAGGACACTAGCAGACCTCATGGTGATCCTCGCTGCGAGCCTACTACACGCAGCAGCAGGACGATGGTGGAGCCTGATGCTCTAGGTTCACGATGAGGCATCTCTACTTTGGACGGACTTTGAGAGCCTCTTCCGCTCGGAGTTCGTCCCAGCCACCCTTCGTGCGGTGCGTATCCAGGAGCTTCTTCAGCTGCGGCAAGGCAGCATGACGGTCGCTCAGTACTCGGCGAGATTTACCGATCTCTCGCGCTACTCGACCGACATGGTACGGGACCCATTCTTCCGGGCCCGGTTCTTCGAGCAGTGTTTGAGACACGAGATCAGGGCATCACTGATCTCCCTCAGCATACCGACTCATACAGGAGTACTAGAGCGGGCCCTTCTGATCGAGAGGTTCCTTGCTGAGTCTACACCAGCACAGCGACCCACCACAGGGCGGGAGATAGCGGAGTCTTCGGCAACAGGTAGCCGACGGACGACTCAGGGTTCCAGGCAGACCAGACCTACCAGTGGCCGACTGCACGATTCAGGCTCAGTTGTGCGGGGAAGCCGGGGTGGAATCAGAGCCAGGCATGCCGATAGTGGGCAATGTTACTCCTATGGCGGGATAGGTCACATGGCTCGTGACTGTCCGACCCGCCATGCTGATGATCAGCAGTTAAGTGAAGAACCTCCCAGGCAGAGGCAGAGGTTCGACCGTGGCGGTCCGCAGGGAGGAGGCGGATGAGGCAGAGGAGCTGGACGAGCAGACGGTGGTGGGCGACGCTTTGAGGCTCTGCCACCACCACCACCAGGAGATCCACCCCAACCGCAGGGGAGAGCTCAGCTTCAGGAAGCCGAGGCCTTTGATCATGGAGCTCTGGGAGCCGACGGACAGGAGCAGAACTAGTGGATACATCCTTTGTACTTCTGGTTCCTTGTTGCTTTTGTGTAGCGTCTTGTATTATGAGCTACAATAATAAAATATGCATACCTTTTTGATATTTTTGTTCATGTCCTCTTTCGTGATGTTACTAAGAGGTTCCAGTTTTGGCTGTTGACTTGACCCTCACTTGTGAGACATCTACTGGAGGAGACCCAGTTACCACACACTGATGCCGATAGTGTGACTCAACCCTTGGAGGCGAGAGTAACGGTTGAATCTATTAGTAGTAGCGTCGAGGCCTTACGACGTCATCCTTGGTATGGATTAGTATCATCCATGTTAGGATTGACTGTTTTAGGAAAAGAATGTGGTTCATCCTGGGGATAGGACCAGATTTCTCTTATCGGAAAAGAAGAAATCTTGCAGCTCTGATGGGACCGGAGATGGTCCAGGCCACGACAGAGAAGGTCCAGGTCATCCAGGAGCGGATGAGGACGGCTCAGAGCCGACAGAAGTCTTACGCTGACAGGAGGCGGAGGCCACTGGAGTTCGAGGATGGCGACCACGTCTTCTTGCGGGTCTCACCTTGACGTGGTATTCGGAGATTTGGCCGAGGCGGCAAGTTATCTCCGCGCTTCATCGGACCCATCCAGGTCATCAGCAGGATTGGTGAGGTGGCTTATCGCCTGGATCTACCACCTCAGTTGCACCGGGTGCACGACGTCTTCCACGTGTCTCAGCTGAGGAGATACGTGCACGACCCGACACACATCATTGACCATGGGGAGCTTGATGTTGACGATGGGGCGACTTTTACGGAGGTCCCGGTGGAGATAGAGGATCGAAAGGAGCGGGTCCTGCGTGGGTGACCGATTCCTCTTGTGCGCATCAGATGGCAGTACGAGAATCTCCAGGAGAGCACATGGGAGCGGGAGGCTCAGATGCGTGCTCAGCTACCCTCTTTTGTTTCCCTAGTTTTTGATGTATCTTTACGGGGACGTAAAGCCCTGAGGTGGGAGTAATGTAAAGACCCGTAAAATTCAAGGAAAATTTTTTCTTAATTTTCTTTAGAATTTTACAAGAGCGCAGTTTCAGACGGAACCTGATTCCGAGGCCCAGAGTGCCCAGAATCATTTTCCGAAGTTTGGCTCGGGTACGTTCAGTGAACGAACGAGCGGGAATTTCTAACTTTTGATCCGTTGCTCGGAATTGAAATCCGAGGGCACCGATGGAACCGTAGCGCCGGTATACGCTTAGGAACTCCTGTTCTGGAGTTGCGTTCATGCGAGTGTTGATAATAAAAATTGTGGATGTTTACTTTGTAATTACACTACAATTTTTATTATTTTACTCTAAGTGATATCTCTTGTTGGATGTTGGGTAACCACCCAACCTCCCATGGGAGGTTATGAGGGTGGTGTGGCCCACACGAACCCCACCCCTTCATATCTTCTAAAACCCCCTCAACTCCCACTTAAATTATGTTAACTTAAGTTATAAACCTATGACTTAAATGTAATGAGTTAATGAGGTGAGTTGTGTGTGGTTATTGAATTTCAAAACTTTGAAATTCAAAGAGGTTGGGTTGTGTGAATAAAATAAGAAAGAGTCTTATTTTATTTTGTTAGAATTTTATCTCCTTGAGAGAGTAGGGAAGTCTTCTTCATCTTCTTCAAACTCAACGAAGAACGCGAAGAACGCCGTTCTTCAACGAAGAACTTCTCCGCCGAAGAACACGGTCCATCCGCGATGCCGTATCCGCGATGCGACGTACTTCTTCCGCGTCGTCTCTTCCGCGACGGATTTCCGCAACGAACGCCATCGACAACGACTCTTCCTCCGACGTCAAAGGAATTGACACCGATATTCCACGACTACGTCAACGTGCGACTATCGAGGTAAGGGTTCTTGAGTTCGTTGTTTTCTTTTTAATTGACTTTCCTCAAGACTTGACGAAGAACGCTCACGTACCGACGAAGAACGCCGCTCCGCTCTTCTTCATCTTCCGTGTCAACGAGAGAGAACACCGCTTCTTCCTCGGACAACCTTCGTTGGTGAACAAGGTTTCGCCAACGACGTGACTCTTCGGACGCACATCTTCGTCATAGAATTTGACGAACGACGACCGCGACGCCCGACCTCCGCGACGTCGTCTTCCGCGGAACGTAGACAAATCTTCGAACCTTATACCAAGGTAGGGGTTGTTGATTATTGTTTAATTATTCTATTCTTGATCATGAATTTTAGCAAGTTTATCGTGTGGCTTTGGATTAATTTTAAGATGCGTTATTGCTTAACGTGAGGGGGCCAGACCGCATGAACACGGCCGAACCCCCTCCATCGTTCTTGTTGTTATTTCTTGCGGGTGGAAGCAAAGTGGCGTGGTGCCGTCACACCACGCGAATAATCGTGCATTTATTTTGCGCGGCGCCGTCGCGCCACGCCGAGGAAGAATCTTCAAGAACGTGTCGCCGTCGCGTCGCGTTGAAAGGAATCAAATGCGCGGCGAAGGGGCGCGGTGCCGTCGCACCGCGCCGGACGACGAACACCGCGGCCGGTTCCGGGCCGCGGCGGGACGAGGAGACCGCGGCCGGTTCCGGGCCGCGGCAGGATGAGAAGACCGGCGGCCGGGCCGCCGGCGTCGGAAGCCGAAGAGGGGACCGGAATTTCCGGTCCCGTTGGAGAAAACCGGCCGGCCAGCTAGCCGGCCGGATGACGTTAAACCGGGGGAATTAATCCCCCGGCCAGCGTATAAAACCCCCCGCTTTAAGAGGGGGGCAGTTCCTTGAAGGGGGGGGGGGGGGGGGGTGGGGGGCAGCAGCCCCCCGGTTTCTTTCTTCAAACCGGCCCCACGTGGGGGCCGTTTTGTTGCAAAGGCGCGGCACAAAGGCCGCACCGCCTTCAATCAGCGGGGGCTTAGCCCCCCGCGTGCGAAGCCTCCTCGCGGCGACAAGCCGCCGCGGCTCCCCGCGCCGCCGCCGCCGCCCCAGGGGGGGGGGGGGTCGGGCCGGGTCGCCCCGGACCCGGACCCCCCCCCCCCCCGTTTCGAACCAGTTCCGGTCTTTTGGCCATATCATGAGCCTTGGACCTCCGAATGACGAACCGTCTGCGGAAACGCGATCCTTGGATCGAGACGGTCGTTTCGGTATATCGCACTCAAGGTTTCGGTTTACTTTGAGTTCGGCCAGGTTGGTTCGTTCACGAAACCAACCGGGCCTTCGGAGCGGAAACACTCATATCTTGAGCTACGGACATCTGATTGACGTGTCGTCAGTCGCGTTGTGATCCTCTTAGTGAGACGGATCTTTTGGCATACTCCGCCCGAGGTTTGGACGCTGGTGGAGTACGGTCGGGTTGGTTTTGCCTTAAAACCAACCGGGCCCCGGAGCCGAAAATGCCAATAACTCTCAGACCGGGCGTCCGATCGACGCGCCGTCTGTTGCGTTGAGTTCCTGTTGACGATACGGAACTTTTGGATACATCAACTCTGGTTTTTATGACAGTTAATGTATCAGCCTCTCGGCTCGTGGAGCGGACCCTCCGAACGAACTTGCTGTGTGCGAGAACCCTAGTGCTGGCTGCGACTGTTACTGCTACTACTACTGCTACTGTGACTGCGACGACGACTACAGCACTCAGCGATCCTACGTGGAACAGTGCTTCCGAACCTGTGTGAGCTGAATCTTCTTTTTTACCTTGAGCGGTGGAGCGCTTGGTTGTAGCAGCATATCCTTGGCAGTGGAGCGCTCAGTTGTAGCGGCAGACCTGCGATACTGGAGATGACCGTACAGAGTACGGAGACCGTGAAACCGGCTGAGACCTGAAGACTGCTCGACCGACTCAACTTGGAGTGAGTCGACTAGCCCAGTGGACGGAGCGCCCGGTATTCGGCGGCAGACCCACGGCGGACGGAGCGCCAGGTAGTTGGCAGCAGACCCGCGGTACTCGACTGGAGGAGTACCTCTGTAGGCTATCTGGCTGAGCGCCCGGTATTTGGCAGCAGACCCTCAGCGGACGGAGCGCCCGGTAGTTGGCAGCAGACCCGCGGTACTTGACAGGAGGAGTACTTCAGCAGTCTTAGGTTAGTGAGCAGTACCTCGGAGTCGTGACGGGACCACTGTACACTTCAGAGATGGGACTCTTCAACAGTTACGGTTTCGTTAATGAAAATCCCGGTTGAGCTGAAACCGGTTGTTTTCCTGTGTGGATTGTGTTGTGCTATCCTGTGTGGATTATGTTTTGCTTTCCTATGTGGAATACATTTACTTTCCTGTGTGGACTGAGTTGTACTTGGGCTCGGAGGTTGGAGCGTATTTGAATTTTATGACTTAGGTATATGTATGGGAATATACCTAAGCAGTGACGGTTGTTACTTCGTGATTGTACCTTTCTTCATGATTTATCCATTGTGGATTTGAGAGACCTTCAGGGGTCTCGGGGTCCCTACTGAGTAGCTTATACTCACCCCTGCACGGGCTTTGCACGCACTACGTTGTGTTGGTTGCAGACGACGGACATCGTTGAGCTTAGCTGAGGCTTGCAGAGCGGGACGGTACCCGGAGGTGGACCACTGGGCGGGACGTGCTCGGAGTAGACGGCGGGACCTGTGGAGCAGAGGAGCTATCTGTACCCACCCAACAGGTGGGATTTCCAGTGGACAGCTCGGAGTAGCGGCTTTTACTTTTCAGTTGCTGTTTTCCCTTTCGAGTTGTACTTTACTTTCAGTTTGGGTTTGTATTCTGGCCCATTTACTTTTCCGCACTTTCATTTGTACTTTGCTTTTGTTTAGTGTTTACTTTCCTCTTGCTTACTCTGTGGTGTTTGTTTACTTTACAAAGGCAATGCCTTCCCTTTTTACTGGGATTTACGCCTTGGTGCTAGTCGCCAGCCCCTGGCCTATGGAAGGCGGGCTTGGGGTAGTCACGGCACGGACCCCGAGGGCGGGTCGTGACAGATAATTTCAAATTACTTAATCAGGGGCGATTTTTTTATAGCGGAAGATCATTCTTGTCAATATCAAAACCCAAAACAGGAAGACCAAATCACCCCATGAAGGGATCACCAACACATACCTTACACTTAAGGAATATAATGGTCTATAAAATTTATATGCATAAATAATTTGGTGATACGAGTATATGAAATAGTTTTTATAGAATATTTGATATATTTATATTCTATTATTTTCAATTTATATATTATTTTTTTTAAAAACAATAAAACATAAATTGAATTTTCAATATTTATTTAATTATAATTAGGTTATTTATTTTGAAGAATGAATTGAGTTTTACGAAAAGAAATATTTTCATCAAACCTTATTTAATAAATTATATTACATATAAATTATTAAATAGTTTTTATTATGTCAAAATTAGTTTTTATAATAGTTTGAATTGAATTGTTATAAAAAAATATGCATTTCTCAATTAATGTATAATAATATTTTTTCAGAGAATATATATATATTCAATATTTTAATTGTATGGAAAATTTTATAATTATCCAATGGTTAATTATTCATATTTTTCTAAGACAATAATATTTTCAAGGAAAAATTATGAATTGTGAAAATATACATTGTGTATTTTGAAATTATAATGGCCAATAAATGGTGTTAAAAATACAAAAAACTCATCCAAGACCAGATATAAGTTTTAACTTTTAAATAATTTTATTTAATCATTAATTTAGTAATTTTATAAATACTTTATGAATCCATAGAAGCCGTTAATAAATTTTTTTGTTTCAAAATAATATAATTATTATTGTTACTCACATCCCCATAGTAGAGGTTATTGTTTTATTATGTTCATTCAATGGACATATATATTTACGAACACCAATCTATTTCAGTATAACCCATTAGAATGAATCATGGTACAATTTATTTTAGTTATTTTTATATATATATTCCATAACCATTGTTTGAGAAATAATAATTAAATATATAATAATTTACTATATAATCCCAACCGAGATCCCATTTTTATTCCGTAGAATTCAATAGGGAACTTCTATACTAATCACAATTATCTATAGAATCCTCCCATGGTTTCCCCAATAACTCAAGGATCTCTTACCAATCATTTGGGGTCTTACATTCATTTTAGGGCTCCTTTAATTCCCTACGTTATTCATGTTTCATTATTGTATTATTCCTTCTAGTTAAAATTCACATTGTTTAGATATGTATTTAAATATTTCTATTACATCCCATTAGATTGATAAATAATGATAGCATTATTTCACTCTCACCAACCAGTTTGTGAAATTATCTGTGATTTCATTATGAATTTAATATTTCACAATGATTTTCCATGACATAAAAATTGTGTATTGAATACCATACCACTTTCTTATAAAGGACCTTATCCCATATAATTATATAATTTTTTGACATGGGACGTACATGTATGTATTCCACAATCCCATATCCTGAAATAGATTATTATAATGAATGTATCAAATTTTTCTGATCCATGTTTGAAACATAATATTGAGATTAAATGGAATGTTTTGTGTGTGTAATGAACTATATATCACTCCCTCAAATTGTGGGATGTCTATAATCATGATACATCACACTGGATAACGACAAAACAAGATTACGTTCTAGTTTCTGTCCATCATTATGTCTTTGAAATTTTATTTGACAATGATTATGATGTAGTGTATTAAATTTTTTTTCCAAATTTCCCATGATTTTATTTTCAGGATATATCATGAATTATTATTCATGTAAATTTTATTATTCATTGAAATTCATATTGTTAAAAATTAATCACATTATTCTATTTTTATTCTATTAATGGGCTTTATATATCACCCATTTCTTATGTATGTCCCTGGGATATCCCATATAGTATTAAGTATAAGTATGTTAAGGATGCTTCCAATAATGATGATGATTTATATGTTTAGTTTTTTTATATTGTACATAAATTCCAAATAAACAATATTATTCAAAAAAACAGGCTATATAAATTTTAATCATATTTAATAATTTGGTATTATTGTGTAATAAATTGACGGTTATTTATAGATGGTCTCATAAGAAAATTTTTGTTGTTTTTGGGATTGGGATGATAAATCTCTATAAAATGCCATGGGTGTAAACGTCTTTATAAGAACACATCCTCAAATTTTTTAAATAATTCCTTAATATTTTAATCAAAAAAATTAATAACATTCTTGATATTAAAAGTTGATGTGTTTCATGTACCGATGTACAAATGTGTAACAACACTAACATGGTGTGTCTTGGAAGGTTTATTATAACCCAATAATCTACAACAATACTTAATATGAACCTATTTTGACACTCCTAGTTGATATAAATTGGTAACATCAAAATCCCCCATAAGATATTATTATGGAAACAAAAAATTATTCCCCTATCATTATTTTGTTGGAAATAGAATTTGGGTAACATTTATTGAATCATATGAATTCATATGTTAATTAAATAATTTTAATTTTAATGGTATCTCTTTAATTATATTATTTTACCTTGTATATGTTGGATATTATAAAATTAATCATCCATAAATTTCCGATTTTATATATATCTGGAAATATGCGGAATTTGGTTAAGATTATATATAAAGAAAAGGTAATGACTTCCCAAAACATATTTCTGACCCAATGGGAGTAAGAATCACAAAAATAATGATGAAACACTCCCAAATTACTCTAGTTATTAAATATATCCTATATCTGGTGGATTTACCAAAAATCCTAATAATTAACAAGTTATTATTGAGTATTTTTTTGAAATAAAGGCTTCCATTATTCAATTTATAATAAGATCTCTCAATGATGAAAATATAGACCAAATTATTCTGGACTATATTCTCCACAAATCATTGTTATGAACATGAGGAGGTTCTGATGTATATTTATTATGTAGAGGATTATTCATATTTGTGGTGAAAATTAACCAAGAATGCATACCCTTCGGAATAAATTAGAGTGACAAACATGAATTAATTCTATTAATTTTTTTGAATAAAATATTTTCCTCAAACTCTCTAGTGAAAAATAAAAATGGAATTTCGTTTCTGTAAATATTCAAGTCTATATGAGTAAAACATCAAAATTCATGAATTATATGTCCCCTCCTATCCCTAAACCTAGAAAGTAATGTTTTACGACATCATTGGTTTGCAGGAAACTAATCTACAAACATCGATATAAATATGATAATTTGATAGATATGAGGATATTGTATAATGTTCCTTCAAAGTAAATATGGTGATCTATGAGTCATAAAGGTTTAATGTGTATAAGAAGATGAAAATTATTTATAAAGTTTCCATTATGAAGGAGAACTATAATGATATTAACAAATTTCAATGCATGAATTTTCAATGTTTTGGAAATAGTAATAAAAAAAATTTCCTTTGGGAATGTGAAAATGCATTAGGTATAAGAATGATAGGTAATTAGGTAGTTATTATTGATAGTTCAAAAAACTAATGAGACATACTAATAGATTGCCCGTATTATCCTTCCTAAATTTAAGATTTTTTAAATATAAAGGAATAATGGAGCATTCCAAACAAATTCCATAATCCAATGGTTTTTAGAGCCAAAAAAACCTCTAAAGAATTAGTGGTTATAATTTTCCATAACAACACCCACGGTGTATAACGAAAATGAAGTGGTGATTTTTAAAAAAAATTAATAAATATATGATATTGTGAATAATTTTTTGTTATGGTTCAATTAATTTCTTAATATAATGAAATTATAGTATGACCATTTAATAAAAACCAACAATAATAAAGAAAAAATGATATAAAAAACATTAAATGTGAAAATTATTAGATTTCAAATTTATTACACATCCCCTGTCAAAATGTAAAGGTTGAATATCCCAGTGATCCTTGTAAAAAGTCTCATTGATGAAATTTGTTGAATTTTTTGGCATGGATTAGCTATCACTATATATATGAAACATAAATATTCACAATAGGAAATCACTCTCTATATGATGAATTGATTTCCAATTTTGTACCACTATTAGGATGATGATTAATATTATTTATCCCTAATATATCTATCATGTATATTATTTTTATATGAGAAATAATAAATTTATCAAATAGTAGAATCTACAGAAAGAACCATCCTCATAGTATTCCTATTGTAAGAGAATATGTTTCTATTCTTCTAAAAGAGTTTTCTAGACATCACCATAGCTGAGAGGTTGACAGATCAATTAATTTTATTATTAGGGAAGCTCCTTAATCCAAGACTCCATATAGAATGTACTTTATGTAATTGTATGAGTTAATGAAATAATAATAGGAGAATCAGTATAATGGACCCATATTCAGATGTTTCTGACATTGGGGTGTACTGATCATCTATGTCAATAGGAAGGATGGGTCTTTGAGCCTTTGTAATGATTATCATGTTCTCAATAATATAATCATAAATAACATGAAACATCATCAATGGATTGATTAATTTTTAAACCACTTATGTGGATAAAGGAACTTCTCTATAGGGGATCTTTGGATTGGATATGTGGATATTCCAAATATTTTCATACAAGGTAAGGTCAATATCAATTTATTTTATTTCCATTTTGATGCACTAATTCACACAAAATAATATTGTACATGATAAACATTAAGTTTGGTGATGACCTTGTCAAAATTGTGGTAGTATATATATATATGTTCTTCAAATATTCTCCAAAATCAAGGAGAACCACAAGGTATATATGCACATTGTGTGAAATTCCATGCGAAAGGATAATATTAATGTAGTATATATAATATGTGAGATCTGGTTGAAGGAAGTATAATACATAGAGAATATTATCCCAGTTATTGAGATATCGATGGAATTGGTCAATGTAAAAGAAATTAATGGATAGCCACTACCATCTACTGTTATATATATATATATGTACATTCCTAGGTTTAGATGGGTATTATCATCAATTATGATTAATTTATCATAATATTAAAAAACTCTGTAAAATATAACATGGATGTGGGTCATGATTTCCTAGAATCATGAATGAAAAGATAAAAAAATTGATATAAAAAGTATGATTATTATTTCTCAAGTTCTTATATAACCCACATGTGGAGAACTATTCATGGAGTTCTATGATTCATTAAAGAATATGTTTTGTCATTTGATATATAATTTAAATTTCAATGACTATTCTTCAGTGTCGTAGAATGTTAATGAATAGAACTACCCAATAAATTATCTATTATTGTATTTAGTGGAATTTTAAATCAAAATATTGAGATATTATCTATTTTATAGAAGTGTGAGATATATATAGATTAAAAAAGACTGGTGTATTTATTCAAATGAAAAATTTGTAATATGAAACTTCAATTATGGTCAGAGATGATCGAGGAGAAGGACAACTCAATTAAATAAAATCCATTTAAAGTTATTAATGGGAAATATGATCTATGTAAATAGGATAAACAAATTAAATAATTGAGAATTATTGAGAAGGATTTTCTGTTTTAATATTTGACAATAATTGAAATGGTATTAAAAAAATATATCATTAATCCATTCAAAAATGAATTTTCAGTCATCAATTTAGTTGAGTTTAATGGAATCATAATGTGATGATGTTTAAATTCAAAATAACATCTATGATATAATAAAAGTGAAATCATGGGTTTTCAATGTTAATGAAAATAGTGTTGTACGATATGGTTAAGGACTGTGTGTACCATCAAATACTGAGTTAAATAAGGATATAATGGATGATGATCATAGACCATTTCTCTATATCCATCATCAAATAACAAATATGTTTTTATATACCCAATAAAACAATTGGAAGGTCAACGTTAATAATGAAATCAATGAATAGACTTATATATGTCTTTTATGGATGATAGTGAAAAAATAAGTGAAAAATATAAGGTGATGATCCTACTATTACATAATCCTTCATAGAAATAGGAAACCATACCCGGGGAAATTATGTCCATAAATATACATATGTCAAGTGGAATCAATTTTATATTAGTTATTGGTGGATCATATTACAAAAACGTCACACTTTATTTCAATTCAAGTGGACTTAACACTAGATTAACACCCATAAATATACATCAATGAAGTGGTGAGGTCGCATTAGACACCACTATCAATTGAATATGATCGAGATCCATGATTAATATATATGTTATCAAAGAGTTTCCACCACCAACAAAATACTATTATGATCTTCATAAAAACCTATCACCAAAAAAATAATGGAAAATATGATTAGTCTATCTTGAAAATTTATGAAATGGTGAGATCAATCCCAACTAATTCCAATTGGCGATGGGACTGACATCTTTCCTTGGTCATCTCAACATTAAAAAAACATCCACTCGATAATCCATATGGGAAATTATGAATCATCTTATGGAAATAGGTTTAGAACAACTTCTTACTGGGATGATGTTCAAGAACAAGAAGTTATATGTCCAAAAATGGTCATGGAAATGATGAAAAAATTTATGACAAGAAATAAATCATGTTTTTACAATGTTGATAAAATATTGATATTGAAAATTGTAGATGCTAACAATAACTCCATGACACCAGTTACTATGATTCGGTGCATTATTACATAACATTGACATGATCACACGGAAATCGTGTCCTGAAAGACCGATCATTTTTGTCTTATTATATACAAGATTCATACATAAGTTCAACATTACAACTTGAAAAGAAATACAACACTAATTTATTCTATTAGAAACATAAAAGACTCGTATATTATGCTTCTAAGTAACTCATAACTAAATTATTCATATCCTAGGATAATTAATCATTAGAAAGGGGTGAACTCAAATGCTCCGTAAGGGTAATCAATACAGCGGAAGGTAGCATAAATATTAAGCATGGTGATTAATTGAAAAAAATTACATTAAAAATATTAAACATTAACAATTTTATGACAGGAATATGAGTTGAGTAAATAATTCAATAATAAAACATAATCATGGGTATTCTTCTTGTTGAATTCCCACTTGAACCATCAACATTATTTTCATAATGAATTATTGTATAATGCCGAACATTCTGAAACATTTGGTCAAGGCCTCAACCAAGATATATAAAAATTATATAGGCCTCGGCCAAAACCATATATCAAATTGGGAAAGGCCTCGGCTAATTCCATGTCTAGTTTTCTCATGAGGCCTATCGATTCACCAAGGATCTATAGCGGGCTCCACCCATCAGTTACAATGTTCAATACATTTCTCAAATAAAAATGTTTAAACACAACATGGAGATTTGTATTAAAACTATCGTATGAAATGACAATACATTATCCGTAATCCATGAATGGTATATAAATAACACCTCCACAGTAAATTATATCACAAAAAATTCAGTGCAATACGGATGATTTGTACCATAATAAATCAACTTCAAACAATCATAAAATCCATCAGAGGATGTTGATATAGATGAAATGAAAACAATTTTTTAGAAATATCTCTTTCAATTTTGAAATCATTTAAAAGTAATATAATTATAAGTGAAAAAATTTAGTTTGAAAATATTTTTATAATCTTGTAAGGGAAGGTTCGACGATGTCATAATGGCAGAAAATAGTTGCACTCACCGTATAAGTTAAAATAAACATTGTTACATTAATTTTGTGGAAAACTTCATAAAGAAATGTTTTTATAAAAAAAACTGAGAGATTCCTTCCAAAACATATAATGTAAAATAAGGGTATAAATGACTTTAACCCATTGTCTTGTAAATAGTAAAAAAAATTTGAAATACATTTTTATTAATCATGGATGTGGATGGTAAAGAGGTCCTGGTAGAAAAATATCTACAAAAAACATAGACGTTGAAGGGATTTTGAAATTAACCCTTACAATTTACTTTTCCTTCATCGAGGGTAGTTTTAGATCATGTATAATGGATAAATAATTGTTATTAACTTGTAAAAGAACCATATACATTAATATTATATCATATATGATCTTCTAATATTTCTTTGTTAATGATATTTCAGTAGTATCATTGTTTTGGTTGTTAACTGATTCATTTTACATTATATGAATTGTTATTTAAGTAATTTTTTGTGGATAGGATTTATCTTATTCAAATTAATAATGATATTAGGTCATTAAAAATTATTTTTAATCATCAAATGAAAATTAGTCTTGAATTGA
Source organism: Viscum album (assembly GCA_963277665.1). Classification (NCBI taxonomy): domain Eukaryota; kingdom Viridiplantae; phylum Streptophyta; class Magnoliopsida; order Santalales; family Viscaceae; genus Viscum; species Viscum album. The sequence continues at coordinate 1,315,838,468 of OY728152.1, read as the reverse complement.
TATGATGGGGATTGAATATCATCGCGTTCGTGGAGACGGTAATCCCTACGTATGCACGAGCGACAATATCATTCTATTGATATTATAATCGTATATAATTGGATGGTATATCATATATAGAGAATTATTATCATGTTATATTAATTATTTACATCATTCATACTCATTATTACACCCATCCAAATGATTGAGTGTTTGAATAACAAACTACACCACGACATGGATACAATAAGCCGTACGTCTGCACTTATGGTGACATTTTACTTCACATAATAGATAGAATAATTAATATGGTTATATAATTTTTATAATAACATCATTTTACATATAATATACTGGAGTTGTTTTTTTATAAAGGAAACAACAATTTATGACGAAGTGGAAGAAGAAATGAACTTGATAGAGGTGATGAAATATTTTACCTCTTCTTCAGGTTATTTCTATTGATTTGATCAAAATGGATCCATAGGTTTGCGTTATAACTAATTCAAGGATTTTCTGATGAGGGGAGGAAAGTTGGGAGGTCATTTGGGCAGGGGTTGTACATGAAAAATTGCTTTGATGATGTGAATTTGAGTGATGGGGAAGTGCACTTTTATAAGAGGGGTGAGGGGAACCTTAGGGAATGATTGATGTAATATTTTATAATAAAATAATTTTCAGTATATAATGGCTCCATAAATAAATTATTTATATTATTATGTCGGGATGGGTTGAAAAACTCTCAACCAATATGTTTTAGACAGGTCTGGGTCACTAAATTAACCATAGGTTTTAGATTTAACTCTTATTCAAATAGTTTGACATTTAGCATGTCTTTTTTTATTTTTATATTATATGGTTAATGAACATATTATAAACGTCAAAGTGAACCACATGTGGTTTATTAATGATAAAAATGTCATTATATAAGTCTTTTGGTTGATCTATAATTTTTTATGATTATTATATCAACCAATACTATTTTATTCATTTTAAAAACTCATTTATGTCAATTATTACATTATTTAATAATTGAATTTTTGATAAAGTCCTAACAAATTTATTAAATCGAAATAAATACTTTTAATCAACTATAAAATGTCATATTAACCTATAATATTTTTGGAATTCATTAAATGACTCAAATTAGTTTTATTTAGATATTTATAATATCAATTATTTAAGAACTCATTAATATGGTAATTACTGTATCATCATTGTGTCATAAATAAATTTAATTATTTAATGTCTAAATATTATAAATAAAATACCATTATTTAGGAAATTTTATGATATTTCTATTTAATATTTATAGTCTAATTTATATTGCGTGTATCACTGAATTAAAAATGGTTTACACAGTAATCATTGAATTTAACTCTTTGAAGTCTTCATTAAATAAAATAATAATAAATGTACTAATCTAATCTAGGTGGACCAAAGTGGTTCATATTATATTCATAAGTTTTTTTTCCAGTAAACTTATATGTAACCAATAGAATTAGGACATGTGTTTGGGTAATAATTATATCATTTTTAACTTTAATTACACTATTTACTTTTAACCATGGTAAATAAAAGTAAAATGTAACTATTCAAAAAAATATTTTTTTCTTATTGAACCACATTTTACATACTCTTGTCAACTGTGTCTCTCGGATTTTTTAAATTCAACTCATAGAAGTGGTAAATTTATGTTTTATACAAATTTGGAAATTTTTCTTTGCGGTGGGGAAAAGACTTTAAAAAATTTGATAAAATTTTAGATATCTAAAATCATTATAAAATGACACCAATGAATTAAATTAAACATATATTGGTATTATAAATCTATTTTTACCAAAAAATAAATAAATAAATTTAATAATTATTTATATAAAAAGTCAGTTTTTAACAATAACTCAGGGTTTTTCACTATTCATCAAAATTGAATGTTTTAAAAAAATACCAACAATTCCCCATAGGTTAAATTTGATATTATGAATCCAAAAATTAAGTCAATTTTGAATGATAAAATTTATAAAATTTCAAAATGTGGGTATTACAATTTATAACAGCTATTTTTATTGGTCATAATGTCTTAGAATCTCGAATTTGAGTACAATGCAAGCTATTGCATTATTCAAAGGGAAACATATCGGGGAAGTTTGTGGAGATACATTATTCCTTCCATCAAATAATTTCGTCCTTGAATTTTATAAAATATTACAGCATTAGATGATTCAGGAGGTTCTTCATCATTATTTCTTATGTTTCCCATGTCACCTCTTCCATATTATGGTTTCTCCATAGAACTTTTACTAGATTAGTCATATGGTTTCTCATCACATGTTCCCTTGTATCAAGAATATTGATAGGCTCTTCACAATAAGACATAACTAGTTCTATTTTAATTTCTTCATAGGGTAGTACATGCATTGGGCCAGGCATGTATTTTCTCAATTGTAATACGTGGAACACATCATGAAATTTGTCGAGACTTGGTGGCATTTCCATCCAGTAACCTACAACCCCAGTTCATTCTATAATTTCTATAGGTTTGATGTACTTAGGACATAATTTTCCCTACTTACAAAATCATATAACTCACTTACAAGGATATACCTTATAGAAAACATGATCTCCTACCTGAAATTCCAAATCCTACCTTCAGTTATCAGTATTAATCTTCTACATACTTTGTACTAGTTTGATTTGGGTTTTGATAACCATCACCTTTTCCACTGATTCCTCAACATGTACTGGGCCTTTGAGTTTTCTTTCTACAACATCATCCCAACAGGATGGTATGTTACATCTTTTTCTATATAACACTTTCTATGGTGCCATCTGAATACATGAATGGAAGCTATTGTTATAGGAAAATTCTACCGGAGGAAAATATTGATCCCACATACGTTGAAAAATATTTGAGAAAGATCTCAACATGTATTCTATGGTTTGAATTATCCAATCTGATTTTCCACCAGTTTGAGGGTTGTAGGAAGTGCTTAAACAAGGTTTAGTATCAAGGTATTTCAGAGGAATTTTCCAGAATCCTGATGTAAAATAAGTATCAAGATCATAAACAATCGATAGGTGTACTCCATGAAGTCATACAATGTAATTAATTTATAGTCATGCTAGACGATAAAGTGTTAAAAATTCAATTATAAAGTGATTTTTTTTGACTTGGTAAGGCGATAAACAATGGCCCATATTGCATCAATCCTTATAGGAGTCATTGTTAGTCCCATGATAAAGTCCATCATAATAGTATCCCATTTCCACTCAAGTATGGGAAGTGGTTTCATGAAACCTCTAATATATTTCCTTCTAGATTTCACTTGTTGAGAAACCATACATATTGACATAAAATCAGCAATCTCATTCTTCATATTGTCTCATAAAAAATGTTTCATCAAATATCTAAACATCATTGTGCTACCAGGGTGTATAGATAAAATTGATCTATGAGCATCATCTAAAAATTCCCTATTTAGATTAGGTATATAGGGAACACAATGTCTCTTCCCAAATTTCAAAATCTTGTCTTCATATATGAAGTCAGTCAATCTACCATCATTATCAACATTAATCTTATTTTGAAACTCCTCATCATCAGTCTCATAACTCTCTTTTTTCCTTTTAAAGAAAAGATGGTTTGGAAACCATTTTAAAATGAATTTATGTTTCACCTTCCTTGGTTATTCCTATATCCAACATTAATAGTTTCATGTATATAGGATCCTTTTCAACTCTCATCTTGTTCAAAAATCCATGACCATTTCTACTGAGAGCATCTTCCACCATATTTTCCTTCCCCGGATGGTAGTGTATAGTGAAATCATAATCCTTGAGTAGTTTATGCCATCACCTTTGCCTCATGTTGAGTTTATTTACTGAAAAAAATATTCTTCAAACTCCTAAGTTCTGTATAAAACTCACATTTTTTATCATTTAGATATTGTTTCAATATCTACAATGCAACGATTACATCCTTTAACTCAAGTTCATGAGTAGGATAGTTTTGTTCATGTATTTAAAGATGTCGGGATGAATGGGAAATAACTCTATCATTATGCACAAGGAAACAACTACGTCCTTTCATTAAGGCGTCACTATAAATAAAAAACCCATCAATCTCCAAAGGTAGTGTCATGATAAGATCATGGACTAATCTTATCTTTAGTTCTAAGAAAAATTCTTCATAGTATTTTGTCTAAATATGTTTAACCCCTTAATGTGTGAGCTTCATTAATGTGTAGGCCTATTGGGAAAAATTCTGGATGAAATGTCGATAATAACATGAAAATCCAACAAAACTATCTTCCTCAGTTATACGGGTCAGTGCTGGGCATTCATAGATTGCCTTTGACATAGAAGGATCAATAGAGATTTCATCTATAGAGACAATGTCAACAAGAAAAGTAATCACCTGAATCCAGAATTCACACCTGCTAAACAACCCATATAATTCATTCTTCAGAATGGTGAATAAGTGATTTTCATGATATTTATAGATTTTTAAATATTTAATGATATCATTAATAAATACCACTACTAATTCATCACAATATTCCTTGAAAAATATGTTCAATAGATCCATAAAAATAGATGGTGTATTAGACAGCCCAAAAGGCATCACTATAAACTTGTAATGCCCATACCTTGTTCGAAATATTGTTTTCGGAATGTCTTCCTTCTCCACAAACAACTAATGATAACCAGATCGAAGGTCAATAATTGAAAAATATTAAGCTCCATGATGTTGGTCGAATAAATCATCAATGCGATGTAGGGAATACTTGTTTTTTATTGTTAAAACATTAATCTCCCTGTAGTCAGTGCCCTATATCATAGATCAATATTTCTTCATAACAGAAAGAACAGGGGATCCCCATTTATAAAAAATTGGGAGAATAAATCCATTATTACTCAATTTCTATTGTTGTTTCATTAGTTCCACTAATTCATTAGGGGGTATTCTATAAGTTTTCATTGATATGGGCCTTCAATTGGAATTAAATCAAGGGAAAACTCAATTTCTTGTTATAGTGGATGTCCAGGTAAATCCTCTAGAAACAGATCAACATATTCTTACACAATAGGTACGTACTCTATTTGAACATTCATTTACTCACCCACATTTATTTCATTCACTCTCTCCCCAATAATTGAATTTATTTGAGCTACTAGGGGTTGATCTAGATAAGAATAAGGTGGTGATGATTCTGCTCAAATATAAGGTACTCCTTATCATCATCAAAAATTGTAACCTCTTTCTTCATACAATAAATATTTTCATCATGTTATGATATCCAATCCATTATGAGTATTATATCAAATTCAATTATGTGTAGGATTTTTAGATTTGTAGATAAATAACATTTATTTTCCCTTATGCGAAATGATTCACAAAACATTATTGCAATGATATTTCCCTTAGGATTGATTACTGACAACTCCCTTGTTAAATAAAATTGGAAATATCTAATTTCCATATCAAACCGGGAAGATATGAAACAATGTGTTTATCCAAAATCAAATAAAGGATTTTCTATACTTGAGGAAACTATTAAATTACCTTCCACCACATCTTTCAGAGGTTCAACATCTGTATTAGTGATCACAATAGTTTGGCCTTGATCCCTTCTCCTTTTCTAAGGTATGTTTCCCTGACGCTTAGGAAATTCATTTGTGTAATGTCTCATCTCCCTTCAATTGTACAATTGAATATTGGCAGCATGGTTCTTTCCCTTATAATCACCAGTAAGATGACATTTATTTCCACATTTATTGAATTTTCATTTTCCTTTTAATCATGCACTAGGGTGATTCCTTCAACAATTATCACAGGGTGGAAATTCAAATTTTCCCTTCTTCCCTATTTCCTTATTTCCTTTCCCAGACTGCTCAACATATCTCTTTTTCTAATGATTTTCTTTAAAGTCGTAAGACTTAGAGAATTCCTTTTCTATCTGATATCACACAAGGCAATATCTTCGTATGATGAGATGGATTTTGATACCAATGTTTGACAGAGAAATGGTTTAAGACCATCAAAGAAATAGTGAATCTTACTTCTTGGATTACATATATAATCTACAACATACCTTTCTATCTTTATAAATATGTCTTCATACTTTGTGGCATTCTCATCATCTTGTTGACTCAGACTCATTATTCACCTTTCCATATCCAATCGATGGTCACGAAGAAAGTATTTTTCAAAAATAAATTCGTTAAACTACCTCCATTCGATATTGGAAATTTCTTCATCCTCATTTTTGTTTTGAATCAATGACCACTATTGATCAACATTTCTATTGAGGTGATAAACTTCCATGACAATGTTTTCCCATTCACTACTCCCTAAAGCATGAAATATTTTTTCTGAGGAATTTATCCATTTCTCATGAAGTAATGGATTTAAAATCCCATTGAATGTGGGTAGTTTTTTCCACATGAACAGGACTCACATTGATCCTCCACATTATGCATAAGGATGCTCCATAAGGGTAAAGTTATTATTCATAACCTGAGTTAGTTGTCCCAGCATGGTGATAAGATGATTTTCACCATTTCTTCACCATCTCTGCTAAAATTATCTTTAGTATGAGGGCAATCCCTATATGAATTATGTGCATTTATACAGTTTCCATTCCATCCACTAGGTGTTATTTACAAACAATGGAATAAACTATATTTGTTTATGAATTGAAATACATAATTCCATAATTGTAAAACAATTAACATAAATTTAACAGTTTATTGATATAATCCATAATCCTAAAAATGATTTCATTGGGGAAGTATATACTCATAAACCTATCATAATGGTGTGTAATGAAAATGAGAATTATCCAAAGCATATCCCCATGGATTTTTGTAACCAAGAGTGCATAAAGGCCTATTGTCGTTCACTAGTTCCCGTTTGAGTCTTGCTCAAAGCGGTGTTTTCGAGTTTTACACCAAGGTACATCTATGCTAGAGCCGCCTCTACCTGATCGTATCCAGAAAGAGATTTATTGCTTGAAATACATATAAAATCTCTACAGTACCAATATTTTAAGAAGTTCATCTATACTAATCCTCAAAATCTATCTTATGGATATTTTCTCTAATGAGTGTTTATCCAAATATTTCTTCCAGGGATTTTACTAAACATCCTATGACACCAACTCTAACGCCCAGACACCAGTTACCCAGATTCGGTGCATTGTTGATTAACATTGGTATGATCTTAAGGAAATCATTTCAAAATAATCTGATCAATTTAGTATTATTGGAATAAAAATTCATACATATGTTCAACATTACAATAAGAAAATAAATAAAACATTAATTTATTCCCGTAAAGAAATCCAATCCTCCTAGATTATGCCTACAAGTCACTCAAAACTAACATCTTCATATCTTGGAAAAATGAAACAGAAGAAAGGGGTATGATCATAGGCTTAGTAAGGGTAAGCAGTACAACAGAAGATAACATAAATATTAAGCATGGTGAATAATTGAAAACACGTGCCTTTAAAAATAATAAACATGAACACATTAATGGAAGGAATATGATATCAGTAAATAATGACATATTAAAAAATAATCACGGTTATTCTACTAGTCGAATGACCACATGAAACATAAATATTATTTTCATAATAAGGTACTGTATAATGTCGGACAGTATAAAACATTTTGTCAAGGCCTCAGGTAAGACGTCTTAAATGATTTAGCCCTTAGCAAAAACCATATATAAAATTGCAAAAGACCTCAGAAAATTCCACACTAGGTTGTCTCATGAGACCAATCGATGAACCTAGGAGTTATATCAGGCTCCACCCGTCACATACTAAGTCCAATACATTCCTCATATGAAAACGTTTAATAATAACATAAACATTCGTATTAAAACTATCATACGAAATGTCAATACTTTATATATAAACCATGAATGGTATAAAAATAACACATCCACATTCAAACATATTAATGATACCTACAATAAAATAAGGAAGATTAGATTCATAATAAATGATCATAAAATAAGATTAAAATCCATTAATGGATGTTAACATAGATAAAATTAGAACTTTTTTGGGGAAATATTTCTTTCTATTTTGAAATCATTTAAAAGTCATATAATTATAAAAGAAAACATTTATTTTGAATATATTATTATAAGAGTTTAATGGAATCATCAATTATGTTATAATGATGGAAAATATCCACACCTACCGTATACGTTAAATTAATCATTCTGACCATAACTTTATCGAAAACGTCATAAAGTACCTAGTTTAGAAAACGACCGAATGATTTCATCCAAAAGATATAAGTTCAAATAAATGTATAAATTACTTTAACCTGTTTTCTAGTTAATATTAAATATGTTTTGAAATACCTTTTTTTGAAACATTGATTCAGATGATAATGAGTTCCCAGTAGATAATTACGTATAAACAACCTCGAATAATTAAGAGAATGTAAAATTAAACCTTACCATGTACTTTTCATTAGTATAGGGTATTTTTACCACTTTTATAATGGTTGAATATTTTTTATTAAATTAGAACAGAACTATATACATTAATATTATATTATATATGCTCTTATAATATTTCATTGTTAACGATATTTCAGTAGTATCATCATTTCAGGTGTTAACTGTTTTGATTTCTGTTATATGATTTGTAATGTAGGTAATATTTTTTATTGATATAATGTATATAATTCATATTCATTATGATATTATCTCCTAAAACATTATTTTTAATACTTAAATGAAAATGATTCTTGAATGGAAATGATGTGGAATGATTCTCACCGCGTTCGTGGAGACGGTAATCACTACGTACGCACGAGCGAAAATATTATTATTTTGAAATTAAAATCATATATAATTGGATGGTATTTCATATATACAGAGTACATATAATGTTATATTTATTATTTACCTCATTTATATTCATTATTATACCCATCCAAATGATAATGTGTTTAAATAACAAACTGCACCATGACGTGGGGACAGTAAGATGTGCATAAGCACGTATGGTTACATTGTCATTAACATGAAGGATAGATTAATGAATATGGTTGTAACATTTTTATAATAAAAAATAATTAGATAGTATATACTTAAATTATTATTTTTGAATGGAAACAACAAAGAAAGAGGACGTGGAAGAAGAAAATTACTTGAAAGTGGTGATGAAATATTTACCTCTTCATATGGGATATTCCATTTTATTTGATAAAAAGGGCAACATAGGTTGGCTTTATGACTAATATAAGGCCTCTAGGATGAAGGTAGAATAAATTAGATGTTATTTATAAAGGTTTTGGTGGAGAAAAATGGCCTTTAATGTGTGAATTAGAGATAACTGGAAGTTTCATTTAATATGAGGTGTGAGGGGAACCTTTAGAAATGATTGAAATATTATTTTATAATAAAATAATATTAGATTTAAAATGCCTCCAAAATAAAATATTTAAAGGATAAGTTGGTTAAGTGTAGAATAACACTCAATCAATATCAATTAGAATGGTTTGGGTATCTATATTAACCTTATCTTTTAGATTTAAATCTTAGTTAAAAAGATTGACATTTACCATCTCTAATTTTATTTTTATATTATATGGTTAATAAACATAATATAAAAATAAATGCAAACCCCAAGTGGTTAATTGATGATGAAACTATCATTATATAGGTATTTGGGCCGATCCTTATATTTTTAACCTTATTATATTAACAAATATTATTTTATTTGTATTACAATTTAATTTATGTCAATTATGACATTATTTAATAATAGATTTTTGGTATAGTCATAACAAATTTATTACTTCTATATAAATAAATTTAATCAACCCTGACATTTCATATTAACCTATAAAATTATTTTAATTCATTTAAAGTCTCAATTTATATTTATTTGGATATTTATAATATCAATTATTTTAATCATTCATTAATATGGTTATTGCTGCATCATCATTGTGTCATAACTAAATTTAATTATTTAATGTCTACAAATTATAAATTAAATACCATTATGTAGAAAATCATTATATATTTATAATTAATATTTATAGTCGAATTTATATTTTGGGTAACCATATATTAAAAATGGTTTAGTTATTAATCGTTGAATTTAACTCTTTTAACACTTATTTAAATAAAATAATAATCAATGTCCTAATATAATCCATGGGGACCAAAGTGGTTCATATTTTATTCCAAAGGATGTATATGGTCAAATTATTATAATCCAAAAAATTTAGGACATGTGTTATGTTAATTAAAATATCATTTTTACCCTTAATTACACTTTTTACTTTTTACAGTGGTAAATAAATGTAAAAAGTTATTCTTCACCAAAAATTATTTTCTTCTTATTGAACCACAATTTTCTTTCTGATATCAACCTTGTCTATTATATTTCTTAAAATCAACTCATAGATTCGGTAAAGTTATGTTTTATACCAATTTGGAAATGCCCTTAGGAGTTTGGTAAAAGATGGTAAAATGCTCGATAAAATATTATATATCTAAACTCATTATAAAATGACTCCAGTGAATTACATTGAACATATATAGGTATTATGTATATATTTTAAACTAAAATAAATTTCAATAAAATAAACAATTATTTAAATAAAATGTTTGTTTTAAAAAATAACTCAGTGTTTTTCAGTATTCATAAAAAATTGAAATTTTTCATAAAAATACAATATATTCACCATAATTCAATATATATTTTAGTAATCAAAAAATGAAGTAGATTTTTTAAGGATAAAATTTATTAAATTTCAAAAAGTGGGTATTACTATTCATAATGGCTTGTTTGATTGGTCGTTGGGTGTTTGAATATTGACGTTGCGTACAACACATGCTATTGTATTATTCAAAGGGAAACATATTGTGGAATATTGGGGTGTTACAGTACTTTTAGATTGATCTCAGAGAAATTTAATTCTTATACTTATCTCCTTGGAATAATGTGATGCAATTTTTCAATATGGGAAATCATAGCCAAAGATACATCGATCCCTTTGTAATAATGTATCTCATCAAAGATGTGGCCTACTGATTATCACTCCAACCTAACCATTATCAAGTTATAGATGTATAAGAGTTCTCACTCATTTGAAATTATAATCAAGAACCATCAAATAAAATTAAAATAGTTGGTTTTCCTTTTGATAACATTTTTTCCTATGACAAATAATACAATGAGGATCATAAAGCGTAAAAAAAATTATGAAATAAGACATGTAACCTAGTCAATGTGATGTGGGGAAACAAAACCACTGAAGAACTACCTGGGAAACTGGAGTATGTGATGACATAGATATACCGTGATTTAGATTAAGTTGGGTAATGAATATTTTGAAGGATAAATATCTTAATGGGGGTGATTTTAATGACGTCAATTGCGATAAATAATATTTTCCTTGTGGTTGAAATAAATTTTTTACTATGTTATATGGTTATAAAAATGAAATTCACTCCTTTTGTTTTATTATATCATATATTATATAAATTACCTATAAAAATATATGTAGTTGATAAAATACTCATTGAAAAATTGTTAGATTAGTAGTATATATATAAGATTTTATACATTCAATTGACATAAACAAAGGAATGAATGGATAATGCCAGTACGATAATACACTAGAAAGAAACTTTATCAGAGAGTTAATGGGAGAAAGAATCATTGAAAATTAACCATGAACAATTATACTAGGTTCTAAAAACATAACCATGATAAAATATATTTATTGGAAAAGTTAATGCTCAATGATATAACAATAGCAACAATGTACATCGAACAACCCATTCAATGTATCACTGTCACACACCATACTGTTATAGTATTTTTTGGTGTATTAAAATATATATGTTTTTGGACCCTAGGAATATGAGTTTGTATATTAAATTTGATTTGATAAATGATATATTTTCATCAAAATATTTTTATATTATTGTTGTTTTTTATTTTGGTAAAATAAAACACATATTATATATTAATTTATAATAATCAAAAATTTATAAATTTATTTTGTTGAAATATAATATATTTAAAATAAATATTATTATACTAAAATATAATTATTAAATATTTTTTATAATATATATATGATCATATAAATTATTATGATGTAAAATATAAATTTTATAAATTTTTTAAAAAAGTTTTTTTAAACACAAAATTTCACAATTAATATCAATTATATATTTCAAATATAAAATAAATATATTTCAAATTTTTTACAAGAAATGTATATTATGTTTTTCATAGTATATTATAAATTATACATGGGTAAATTTTACATAATTTTTCAAGACATTGAAAGTTTCATGTATGAAATAAATTTTATATAAATATAAATTATGAATAATGTCATCATGATGATAATAAGTGGGGAATAAAATTATATAATAGTATCCACAACAAAATTAATCTATTAATTTTAATATTATAAGAGTTTTGGTTTATTTTTGTAATTTTATAAATCCTTTCTGAATCCTCCAATTTCATTAATATATTTTAAGGATCTAAAATAATTTCATTATGAGTGTGAGTCACTTACAAATAAGAAACAATATAATATTATTATGTACAATAAATTACCCTATAAAATATTGAAAACCACTCCCCATTGTCTTAATCCATGGGAAAAACCATGGGAATGTATTTTTGTTATTTTTTATATAAAGTCTGAAACCGATTTTTGAGAAATAATAATGAAATACCTAATAATTTTCTTTATAAACCCACACAAGATCACATTTATCATGAAGCAATATATTTTGATCACTTCTTAAATCATCACAGTATTCTATCTATAAGACCCATGGTTCCTACACTCCCTCCAGATGCTCCTTCTATGAATTTAGAGTCATTGACTAATGTAAGTGATCATTTCATTCTCTTCATATGAGAGTATATTTATTCTCAAATGCCCTATATTTTCATTTCATAATGTTGGAATACGAATTTCGATTCCCCTATTAATTAACATATGATTTCAAAATGATGAGATACATAATTCTCTATAATCAACCAATTTTATAAATTTATATGTGCCATCATTATTCTACTAAAATTTCCCACACTGTTTTCCAATCCAATACAATTGTGTAGTAAATCCGAAAAAAATTTCCAATCTAGGGTGATAAAATTTATACACATATACAAAATTTATGTGGTAATTACATGTATTTATTCCATATAATATTTAATTGAATAGATTATGATAATTAATGAATCCATATTTAATGGTATATGTGGAACACTTATACGTGAGAATGAAATGATAGCAATTTGTGCAATAAAAGTTTTATAGTTATCCAATGAATTTGGAAATATTTATTATCGTGGGACACCATGTTAGAGAAATAATTCAAACATATTTCATTATTGTAATATCCATAGAATAATTTACTATATTTTATCCTTTACCTATGTTTATCAACCCTTTTAAATGTTGTTTCCACATTTCCCATGTCATAAATATCTAGCTATATCATGACTTATTATTATTATTTTATTCCCCATCGACAAGACTAATATATAACATGTATAACCATATTCAATTATTATTACCATAATGGTATTTATATCTTTACCCTTTGTTATTTATATCCACATGTTCTTTAACGTAGTTTAATGTGATTTCATTTTAATGATCATTTCAAAAAATATGATGTTTCTCCTTATTTTATGATATCATGTAATGTTTCAAATTAAAAACAACTTTATACATCATTATATTAAATTTTTAATTACGTTTAGTATTATTTAAATATCAAGTATTTATGTGTAATAATTACAAGGCCTGGTATAATATTGAAATATATAGTAATGCCTAATAAGTGACAACTATGATTCTTTTTCATGTATAATTATAATGAATATATAACTCCACAATAGGATAATACCATAAAATCCGCAATAGAGATCGTTCATGGGTCTATTATTTTTAGTGTCTGTTATTGAGATTACCCATAATTTGGGAATGAGATTTGATCATCATTTGATATGTTTTGTGGTCTAACACTACAATAATTTACTAATAATGTATTTATTACAAAAAAAATTTAAGAGTAATTAATTGATCACTTATTATATCCATTGAAATTATTTAGAAAACTTTTCCCATTTGTTTTTAGGCCTATACAGGCACCCTCCCAAACAACATTAAATAGTTATATTTGGGATCATAATAGATATTTTCCGCTCCTACCTCATTTAAATCAGGATTATAATATTTGATGTATACCATGTTCATTAACTTACTTCAATCATGATTATTCATAAATTTTTTATTCTACTATTGTAATTACACATTCTTTATATTGTATACCATGAATATAATTGGATTCCATTAATGATATAACAATTAATATTATGTTATAATTTGATTATATTGCTTCATAAGGATTGTGTGGTTTTCAGAATTCCATTGATGAGAATTTGATATCAAAGGTGAAATGATTAAACATGGATCCTCTTTGTTAATAGTTTCTGTTGTTTTGAATTTAATTATAACAATAAATAATTACTGTTTTTAATAATTTTAATTAATTTGTTCTTATTTGTAAAATAATATGTCAAATTTTTAGTTTATTTTAGTAATATTTTCATGCTTGTATCACATAGAATAAATCAATTCATGTCAATTAATGTATTTATAGTATTTTTTAGAGTTATTAGAGTTATTATGGATGGTTACATTTCTCGTTTATGAATTTTGTATGAAATTGTTTCCTTCTTGATAGGATATATGAGAATAGTCGAGTTTTATAATAATTTTTTCATAAATACCTTTTCTACATTATTCATAAATACATTATTTTAACATTCTATTTGATTCATATGAACCATGTTATGAGAATTTGTTTATAAAACATTAGTTTAAATTATATTCATTTTAGGTGTGGAAAACATAGATAAAATGTGCTCTTGAATGTTACCCTAGTGATAAATAGAACATATGAGTTGTGTTATTGTTCTTGGAATGTTCAACTAGTTTATTTTTCTACAAATGATTTCATTGGAAAAAATGAGTGTATTTTAGTAGTTTAATTTCAAAAATAATTAATATTTATAAAAATTAACCCTTTCCTAATTAAACAAAAATAATTGCTTTTAAAATTTTCACCTATATTGATACCTCTTCATTTATTAAAATCCAATATTAAACTAAATTAGAACTACTATATAAATTTTATAATTTAATTAATAATTTATAATAAATTTAAAAATTAAAAATTATGAATTTTAACATAAATCAATAAATCGCAATATCAACAATAAAAATTTGAAGGTCCGAATGTAGTTTTCCATTGATGTCAATTGAGATGGGGCACACAACAGAATTATCAGATATAGGCACTTAGTATCATTAGAAACATTACAGTTCGTAATGTAAACATTCTTAGTCCTTCCAAATCGTGGTATAACAACTATTCAATGATTCATAATAACATACACCGCAATAATAAGGATCACCTATAATTGAATAAAGGGGAAATCCACACTATCTCCTTCACATTGATTTGGGGGAACATGTGGTGAGTATCTTAACAATGTAACACAAAATCAAACATCCTCCAATGTTAAATGTTTTATCCTAATTTCATGAAATATGAGGTTTTAAATGGAAAAAGAATCATAAGTATTCTCAATAATTATATGTCACTTGTCACTTTGATTATGTCAATTTGGTCAAGCTAAGTGTCCAAAATTGCTCATTCTACTGTAGATTAGGGGTTTGATTCCTGGTAGTCTTCTTCAAAGCTGAACCTCCCGCATGTGTTCTAGATTTCATTCTGGATCACCTACTCCCTCATAAGGTGGGTGTTTGTAGCAACCCACATGTGGTGAAAAATATTTTTTTTCAGACCATAAACGATCATATCATAATCCTCAAGGACGCTCTTTCATGTTCACTATAAATAACACTTTCTCGACTGGGAATTCATTATAGTTTTCCGTTCATATGGAGGGTTGTTTACAGCTGTTGAGGGTTCAAAAATGGGCTACACATCTCAATTACTAATCTAAATGAAGAAAAAATGAATGTCACATCAATTACAATAAATCAATGTCCCCAAAATTAAATTAATATCATAATAAAACCACATTTATGTGAAAGGAACTTTTAAATAAATTATTATAACAATTTCATAAATACAAATATCTTAAAACAATTCAATAAAATTATAGTATAATTTCATATATAGTTATTTTGACTCCAATTAATATTCCCATCAATTGAATTTTAATATAATATAAATTTATCCAGATAAAAATTTTAATCTTAAAAAAAATTAATATAATAAACCCCATCATAAAAAATGACATATTTAATATAAACCTTTTTATACAATCCATGAATAAAATATGATTGAGTATTATATGAATATTGATTTTTATTAATCAACCAGTAATTAATAATTATAAAATTACATGGACTTCAATACCACCATTTTAAATATGAAATAATACAAAAAATATTTCATACATATATGAATATATCATAAAAATCAATAAGATGATGTAAAAAAAATATGTATAAAAAAATGTTTACAAATTTGATAGGATAATCTATCAATCACAAAAATACATGTCAAATTAGCTATGAAAAATACAACCTACTTCACATCACTCGAAGTTAATAAAGAAGTCCTCTAATTAAATCATATATGCTCCAAGGAGACTCAAGTGGACTTGATCAATACATAACAATAGAATCCACATTACTATGTTCCCATCATTATGAAACCATAATTTATTAATTATTTTTCAGTATGATAATTTAACAAAATGTTCAACAACAAGTTTTACATGGAATACATCTAAAAATGGAAATAATGATATATTAAAAAAATATTGAATTATCAAAATGAAAAAAAATTTATAGTTAAAGAGTATATAGTGAATTAACCATATTATAATGTCATTAATAATATATGGAAGTAGGTATAAAACCCTTACCTTGTGAAACAAACATTTAGTTATTGGGATGAGAATGTGTTTCCAAAATAATAAACCCAATCTAACAGCCAATAATTATTATATGAGTGAAATATTATGTAATATAATTTCATTCCATCATAAATGGACACAAGATTAATTATAGTACTATCACAATGCAGGGATTGCACCATGTCCTTACTATAATAAAATAATACAATGATATATTATGGTGCAAGTATATAGAATGTAGAAGGATATAATATTTTTACAAATAATATTGTATGTTTTTATGTATTATGATTTACTAAAAAATGATTAATTACTCTTTATCTTATTAAATTAACCTGAAAATTTTTCAATAAAAAAATATATATTATAAAATTTACAGTTTAAGATATTAATTTGAAATAAATTTATATAAAACACATATAAAATATTATTGAACTGAATATTCATAATAACCAGTCTATTTAGTTGTTGATAAGAAATTATCATAACCAAAGATTAAATTAATTTTCATTAAATTCCTCATTAAATTTTAAATTTAAAAATATGCATTGTTTCATATTAATTATATAACATATTTTTTTGTAACATTTATGACCATATCAACTTATTATGAATTTTAATTATTTTTCAGAAATCCTTGACTTTTTGGTGATTAGTGAAATATATTTTATTATAATATATCCTTGAAATTATTACATTAATTCCATGTAATCATAAAATATAAACGTATCAAACATATTTCAATAAAAATTATTTACCTTGTATTAAATATTTTAAATTTAATATCATATATAAATATATATATTTAAAAACCTTGTTCAAATTTTTAATATAAGATACAATATCAATTAAAATGTTATATAATTTAATATTCATGATTAAATTAAATCTAATATTTATCAATTATAAATATATATTGTAAAAAATAATATTTCTCCATTAAAATTAAATGATATAAATTTATTAATAAGGGATGTTTTATTATTTGGCAATGAAAATTAATGACTTTGAAAAAATATATACATATGTAAAATAACATAGTTTAAAAGGGGTTAAACATAGTTGTTCATGATCTAACATGATAAAAGTGATTCTAATTTATGGGAAAAGGATTCGATAGATAAAATGGTATCTATATGATTTTTTTTAATCAATGTCTATTTTGTATGAGTAACACTTATGTTCTATATATATGAGGATGAAATAAAATAAACAGTGTGCTAATCCACTTTTATAAAATAGTTCACTCAATTCCCATTCATTTATGTCCTAAATTTGAAATACCACTTGTATATATAAGCTTTTTTCATATTAATGAATACAATTTAACATATATTTTTAATATGTTATATATATTATCAATATCGATATCCTTCCTAGGAATCCACCATGAAAATATAAATGTTCCCCATATATATACAATAGATACTTTATGATATTTCATTTATATAATTCTTATTATAATTATGTTTCCAAAATCGTATATGGTGAAATAATTATTAAAATTTTCCATAATTTTTTCATATTGTTTGTAATATTCAATGATCAATTTTTCTATTTTCAATTAACTAAAATTCTATATAAATTATATATTTTTAGTGGACTATCACTTTTTCCAAGTAATGTATCTCATTATTTAAGTAATTTGATTACTATTTATTATAACCATCTCAAATATTTGTAGAAACACGAAAAAGGTAAAATTAATATCATTATTCTATTATAATAATGATAATTTTCAAGAAAACCAAAATTTGTAATTTTAAAATTACATTAATTATGTCATGTTCATTTTTTGGATTGTTTAAAAAGTCAACTGAAAAATTTGAAAGAATATATTAAGTATGAAAATGATAATATGATTGTATTAATTATATGGTATAAATAATTATTTAATTATTTTATATTGGTTTTAAATTTTAATTTTTATATTAAACGCTATATTTAATATACAAATATCTTTCATTTAAATTTCATTAATTCATTTCTATTGGAAATTCCATTTATAGGGATAGAGGCCCGGACTACCATAGAATGTAATTTTAATATTCTATATAAATATAAATAATAATTTTCACTAAAAATAGTTTATTTTAAATGTTGAAAATTTATATTCCATTGTAATAAACCCTTATATTAATAATTTCTTTCAATACGATCAATACTTATCACACATTGTAACATTTCCAACCTGGAAGCCGCTAAATCTATACTTTGATCCAAGTCATCACAAAGCATTAATCATGCCTCATCATACAAAAAATGTTGTCAAATAGAAGAGAGGGTCTAATAAGTCTAGTGGGGGGGTCTATACACACTACAACAGAGGAAGAAAACACATAACACAATATATATAACATATAAATATGAACCTATAATCTTTCATAACCAATATTTTCACAAACAGGGTGGAAACACCAATCATATACTAGAATTTCATGATGTACCTTTATTGCAAAGTGAAAGAACTCAGAATAAAAAAATTGATAAAACACCAAACAGGTCTATAAACTATGTCATGGTCCTTCTTCATGTACATATCATGCCAAATCGAATATCCTCAAGTAGATCCTTTACTCATCTCTTAACATTCAATCACGTTGTCCTCTCAGTTACACAAATGTGTCTTGAGCACAGTGTGAGTAAAAAACCCTTTCTTCCACTACCAGTAGTGTCTAAAAAATATCTATTCTAATAGAATTTGCTTGCATGTAAAAATTAATGGAATGTAAGTATGGGATAGTTTGGGATACATTATTCAACAAGGGTCATTTAATTCAAGACCAGTGTTTATCTGAATTCCATTTCATATACAATTTTCACCGCATAATGCATATTCAATGCATTCTCTTAGGGTTTGGAATATTCATCATCTATACCTGGGTCAATGGTAACCAAAAACAATGAATAGGGGAACTAAATCATGTCCATATCTCATCAAGGACACACATATCACATCAACACATTATCCACACTTCGAATCCTTAGTCAGGGTTGAATGCAACTGTTTGGGGAATAGACCCTTTGTCCCCTTCCCTAACACAAGCATTTTGGGATGGAGTTTAGATCATATGTACAACTCGACCCTTGGGAGTAAAACCTCCAGTAAATACCCCACTATTCCATGCTATGTGAATATGATTATTTTTCAAATCAACCCAACCATTCTATAACACAACATAACATAACCAACGCCATTGGAAATAATGATTCACAATGCATAACAAACAACATTGGAACTAATTCAATTCCATAACCCATTAATACATTTACCATTTACAATTCATTTCCATCATTCCATATTCCCATTCTGATGACTACACCAATTCCGTGTATTTAACAACCCATATGAAATAACCAAATTCATTATCGACCATTCATTAATTAATTTAACTCATTTATCATTTCATGAACAATTATCATATCACATAACACAACCACTTTAGTACATTCATCATTTAGGTGTACCACCTAAATTTTCATGTATTCAAACCTTCCATAAATTCATCAATTCCTTTGTTACCATTCAATAACATATTCCACATCTCCCATTACCTTACTCAAATACATGTTCACCATTATAAATGAACTAATAACATTAGGAATTTCATACCAAAATTAATTAAACAATTAACATAATCTCTTTCAACCAAATAGATCATTTTTATGTCATTACAAACTTAACGTATAAATTATCACCCTAGTAATATATATAATTTTTTAATTTAAAATATAATAAACCATTAAGAAATGTTCTTCAAGGGTATCATGCTTTACTCAAAGATCCATCAATTAACCTTACCACACTATTTGTCCATGATCCTTAGCGCCCCCATCAATTTCCCTAAATTTTTCAAATCATACTCTACGCATCCCACATGGACTGTGAGGGATCCATTTGATCACATTGACACAAATTTTTATTAGAATCACCAATGAAAACCAGAGAAGGATTAGGGAAACAATGATCACAATCGTACATGCACCAATCTAAGGTAAAACTATGGGATAACACTTATAAACCACCTACCTCGAATCAGATAATGAAAAAACTCTTAATTCTATCCTTGAATATGGACTCAAACCCCATTTGAATCATCATCCTAAAAATAAACCAAAAAATAGGTTTTTAGATATATGTGTGGATAATAATTAAACTATAATCCATAATCAGAAAATTAGAGTTAAGAAGGGCGTTAAGCATACCCATTGAAGTTTTCTAGAACCAATGGCACTCTAAACAACCAAAAATCAAAGGAGAACTACCCCTACGATGCTACATTCATCCACTCTCATCACTAGGGTTTCATGTGTAAACTATATGTGAAACCCGATTGGTTGTTTAAAATTCATGGATTAAAAATTTGAAATTTCATAAAATATACTAGGCTGTAAGATTTACCTGCATGATTTTCCAAACAATGGGAAAACCACAAAGAAGATACTACCCGTAAATCACACCCTTCTAACAGTTTTTTGGCAATTCAACACAGTTTTCCAAACCAATAGAAAACCATTTCGATTTCCACTCACTTCAAAGTCTCTCCTCCAATGGTTTTCCAAACTATTCACAATCGTTCAGATTTCTAATAGAGCCCCATTACCCCTATTTTCATGTCATAAACCCTTAGAACACCCCCATGACTTCTCAAGGACATGTCAATAATATTATCTTTCTATAATAAAGGACTATGCCAAAACATAAACAAATAATTAATTTAATAAAAACGGATACATTACAACCTCCCCACCTTATTAAGTCTCTTTTTATAGCCTTTATACAAGGAATCACGAAGCATCCATAACATAATTCCATTACACTAGACCATTCTATTCATTTTGGTATTCCCTGTTTCTTATTTCACAATTAATACTCCATCCAAAAAGAAATAAATTCATAGAATTTTTTCACAAGAATTCCTCACTATAATAATGACAGAAGATGAAAAATCCTAAAAAATTAATCCACTTCAACCATTACCATAATGATATATTCATGTGGGAAACATAGGTGTCAAAGCCTACTCACAACACATGGGAACATGACACACATCATCATGTCATCATAAAGGAACCAATGGGCACTTCCTTAACCCAATTCAATACAAAATTCATGACCCAAATCCATGGATTCAATTTTCATTTTCAGCAAACTCTAAGAGTGAAAAAACCAGAATCAAACAGAGGAAAACACGAAATCCCTCAAACAACATTTCCTTAGGATTTCATTTCACAACTATACATCCAAACCAATAAAACTCCATAGTACGTGACCAAATAACATCATGCCAAGATTTTCAATCATGTTCAACTAACCCAAATGGTGACATATCAAGTCCATCCAACTCGAAACAATGACTGTATCATCAACCACACATTTATCTGGTACGGTTCTCTCCATAATTTATGGTTACATTGAACCTCCCCTTTAGTCGACAAACCGCCAAAACTCATCCCATCATTCCAATCCCCAAACATGTTCCAACTAATGGTGCCCCAGAATCCATAGGGAATTATACTACATTGGCATCCAAACTCACTATTGAAACCATTCAGAGGAACATTTATACACTATACCTTTAAGGAATAATATTAACAAGACCCCACTCAGGTATAACTTCACTTATAAAAGGAACTCGCCTCCCCAACATGAACCATGAGTTGGGCCACTCACACCACACACTTTTATGTTTATCATATCAGGTCGGTCCACAATCGATTGACATACCCTTGAGAACCCACTCTACATTGATAGTGAACAATCCCCATTGCCATTTTCCCAAGGTTCTCACTAACCTGAATCATATCAATCTCATCACACACACCCACTGTGGTCATTTCCAAAATTCTAGTAGAATTACATCATTGCGACATTACCCCCCTCTAGACCTCCATTAGCATCATGCTTTACATGAAACCATATCACATGGATATGGTTCACCCAACTGTAATATGTTCTAAAACCAACCAAGGGTTAATTTCCTAAGCCTAACCCAAATATTCAATGGAGTTATATAAACCAACCTCTCTTTCTGCAACTTATTTTCATATACAACCAAACACATCTACGACATCAACACATAAATTACTAGCTTCACATGGAACCACCATGTTCTTGAAGCAAACACATAGTTAATCTGTCACCACATCCAAGTAACGCATGGCCATTATGTGTAACCTAATGTTTGCCTCACTAGTTTCTCACTAGTGTCTGAGCGCGACTACATAAACTGACGTTCTTCGCTCTGCATCCAGGATTGATATATCATTCCCCACCATAGGAGTGTCATTACCGTTAATCACAATGAGGTATTCTAACAACTTCATCATATAGTAAATCACAAATAGAACCCCAAACATAGACAAGGCCATCCATAATATTCCCAAAAAAAGAAAATGATCATCACCAAATCCCCTTCCCATCATCCATGAAAGGAACCAATGATGCATGTCGATATTCAGTCCTACCTTGGGACGTCACCCCAAGCCATCAAGGGTGTACAACACCTCATCAGGCTCTACATATACCATATCCATTCACGTGAACTCCATGAGTTCCTTCATCCAATCAAACTAATTCATTTGTCCTTTTGTGATCTAGAGCATCTCAATGTACGAGGAATGCATTGAAGATGTTGGGCACGCTCATCAATAGATGAGGTACACTAAGAAGTTGACAAATAACCCATAAAGAAACTTATACACGTATCATATCAAACTATGGTACACCATGACCTACCAATGATTTCAGGCCTACCTTCCAAATGCATTTCACCAACAAATAACCACTACCACTCAGTGTTATTTCCAACCATGTTTAACCATTGATCCAGTACAAAACCATAATTCAGTAGTAGACCCACGTATCACAAGACATTAATTCCTCCACAGCTCTCGAGTTCATTTGATGTGTCCTTAATGGCTAACAACCAATGAACCACTTTCTACCACATCAATCAAACCCACTGTCTCTCACAAACTACCTTAACATGGGTATAGCCCATCACCTGCTTACTTACATAACAATGTCTACATTGTCAGCATCATAATCCCTAAGGCAGCCTCTGAATCGCACCCAAAAACAAACCCATTAAAAAAACATGTTCATCCATGTGAACAACAACACCACATTGTCCTAATAGAGAGAAATTATATAACCACACATCATCCATCCTGGTCTTCTCAAATTAAAACAACTCACAGTCCTCAAAAAATCCTCAACCATATAGGTGATTCATGCATTCCTATGATAAAACACATTGAATTAATCCTTACCTCTTTTCACAAACAACAAGGAGACCATAAGAATGATATATGGAATAACTGTACCATTTACTAATATTAGAGGTACACAGCATGCATTGACACCACCCATGAAGCATCTTTCATGCTTTGTATTATGAGGTAACTACATCACTATGAAAATGTCCTAGGAGGCCACCCTTGATTTCATGATATTATCAAAGAAAAATACCTCTACATGCACAACTCCTAACCCAGTCATAATATTTTTATATACATTATATTCATAAACTATTCATTTTCATTCCATTAATTCAATCATTTGCATTAAAATTATTAGGCATCATTTTCATCATATTCATCAAGGATGTAAAATGTATTTTACTTTCAATTCACTACAATCCCATCATGTGTGTGTGAATCTATGGATTCATGCCACCAAAATCATTAGGTGTCTAAAATGATTCATAAATGAACAACATCATTACATTCCATCATCAAGAAATATATCATAAATTAGAAAAATCACACAACAAGTGAATCACCCAACGGTGAAATTTCATTCAAATATATTAACTGACATTAAGAACAATAATTCCCACCAAGAGTTACTGGGATTTTCCCTCATAAATGGGTTAGTTAATCCAATTCTAAATATCATTACCAAGGCCCCACACATCATAACCTCTCATCTACCATCCCCAAAATGAATGAATAAGAAAATAACTCCTTTACTACCTTTGTATCAACCACAACCTGGATGCCACTAAACTGGTACTCTGAGCCGAGTCATCTCATAAACATAAGCACACATCCTTGTACGCTAGATGTTGCTGACTTGTTGCGAGGGTATAATAAGTAACATGAGGATACTATAACCTATTTATCAAACAATTACATAATAGAAAAAAATCAATAGGTAAAAATATTAACTAGAAAGCATGTATAAACAATTTTTTCCTAAACCAAGTGAAAAAACCAATCAATTACAATAATTTCATGTCCTACCAGTAGTGAAAAGTAAAATAACATAAAATAAAACAAACATACAAATCTCCAAAAAAGATCTTGACTATAATTCTCGATAATTATCATTTTAAATCCCAATCCCAACTCAATATCCTATAGTAGGGCCTCCACCCATGTCCAAAAATGCATCCATGTAGTCTTCTTGGGTACCCAATGGCTGCCCAAACATAGTGGGAGTACAAATAATACTACACCGCCACCAATGATATCTAATAAATATCTAGTATAATAGATAGTGCATTCATGGACAAACTAAATGGTAAGTAATCAAGGGAAAATTTGGGTTCCATTAGTTAAAAATGTTCATTTAATTCATGAATAATGTTTATCCCAATTCCATTTCATATACCATTCTCACGACATTATCCATTCTTGACACATTTAGTTTGGGTTAGGCATATACATCATTGATACATGGGTATAAGGAAATCTATCACAATGAATAGGGGAAATAAATCATGTCCATATCTCACTATGGACACACATATCACATCAACACATTATCGAATCCTCGAAGCCTTAGTCTAGGTGGAATGAAACCATTAGAGGAATAGGTCCTACATCCCCTTCCTTTAGGGGTGTATTTAGGTTTTAGTTTAGAGAATTATTCTATCTCATCCCTTGGGCATATAAAATCAGGTCAATACCCCACTCATTCAAACTATGTGTGCATTCTTATTTATCAAATCACCACAACTATTCCATAACACAACATAACATAACAAATTACATGGTTATTCATCATTTAAGATAGATAACAAAAAAATTTGGAAATTAATGAAATTACCTAACCAATTAACACATTTACCATTTACAATTCGTGTTTATTGAGCCAAATTCACATTCTCATGCCTTATCCCCTTATGTATATTCAACAGCCCCGATTACATATATAAATTCATCATTGAACATCCATTAACCCATTAATCCCAATTATCATTTCTTGTAAAATTTTCATATCCCATAACAAAAACAATTTCTTTCATTCAACATTTAGGTGTACCACCAAAATTCTCAAGTATTCAACCCTTCCAAAAATTAATCAATTTAATTGTTACCTCTCACTGTCATATTCCCCATCAACCATTACATTATCTTATTACATGTTAACCATTTAATATTCACTAATCACCTTATGAATTCATAACCAATATACATTTTAAAATTAATATAATTATTTTCAACACCATTTCTCATTCTCATGATATTCCAAACAACCCCTTATTTCATATCACCCATGAAATCTATATTATTATTTCATTTACAACATAATAAACCATTAATTCATGTTCTTCTGGGGATTCAAAAATTACATTGAAATCATTCACATAACCCAACCATTATCTATGTACTGGATTTGCAGCGCACCCCATTAGTTTGAAACGATTAGTCATGTAATCATATACATATCCTAAAGAGACAGTTAGGGTTCCATTTGATCACATTGAAAACAATTTTTATAACACAATACAAAGAAAACAATAACACAATTTGTGAAAAGATGAACACCAGCTTCCATACACAAATCATGGATTGAACTTTGTGATACACATGAATACCACCCACCCCGAATCTGATAACGAACATAATCTTAATTTTTTCATTGAATATAGATATAAACACCCCTTCAAACCTAAAATTAAAACTCACACTAAAAATAAGTGTTCAGATAATTTGATGGATATGAAAGAAACTATAATCCAAAATCAGCAAACTTGAAGCAATATGAGAATTTGACTTACATAGGGCTTCGATCAAAAATCAACGATGCTCTAAATATCCATGAATCGATAGAGAACTAACCCTAGGAGTCTTGATTCATATAAGATCTTTACAAGGGTTGTGGGGGGGGGGGGTTAATAGAGGTGAATCATGAGATGGGGTTTAAAATCCCAGTATGGATTTTTTTTTATTTTCTCAAAAATACTAGGATACAATGTTCAACCGCCCGGTTTACAAAACCATGCGCACACTACTGCGAAGATAATACTCAAAAATCATCCCATTCACACTATTTCCTAGTCATTCAACACTTTTTCCTATACCATATTCAAACCGTGTGGATTTCTACATCCTGCACGGTCTCCCATTGCACAACTTGTCAATCTATGTCCAAAACATGCAGAATGACCAAAGGTCCCCTTTTCCCCCTTCTGTATGTCCTGAACCCATTGAATACCAAGTATCCATATCAAGGACTTTGAAAAAAAACTTATCTAGGCCAAAAAAGTGGCACATGACAAAACATAAACAAAAACATACATTAAGATAATCTTGGACCATTCACAGAAGATATTGAAAATTAATACTAATAAAATTAATTTACTACATAGAATATTATAATGGCTTATAATTAATGGATATATATAACAATATGGATAAAAAATTGGTTATTGTAATAATAATTATTTTATATTTGACATTCAGACATTTAGTGGATTTCCAAAATTATGGTAATGGGATTACTTCATAAAAGAATTTTTTTCATGTAATAATTATTATTATATATCATGATTAAATAATAAGGTTTGATTCCATAAAAATTAATTTTATCTATAAAATTCATCTAATTCGTGAAATTTTGATTATTACCTAAAATTTCATTTCAAAAAGACTCATATGTTACAAAATGCATATCTTTTTTAAGATAACTATCATGCCTCTTAACTATGGCCGCGAACTAATATTTTCAATGTCTATATCAATTTAATGACGTAGATAATGTTATATACTATTTGTAATAAAATAATAATATCATTTTATTCTTATAAATATTTAAATAAAATATTTTTATTTAATTTTTATAATCAATCATTGTGGTCATTTTTATCCATTATTGAAATGTATAACCATTTATCATTTTCATATTGAACATCCCTTTCTCCCTAAATTCTTTTTTACAATAAAAAATATAAATCATTTATTATTTATGAAATTAATTATAATGTAAAATGTTTTATAAATTAATTTTTATTGTTAAATATTTTGAATAAATGATGAAATGGAATTTTTTTAATATTTTCATTTTACAAATGATAATAAAATGTTTTATTCTTCACCACCAACATAATTTAATTATTTTATGTTGAATCGATGATAGTATTAAAGCATTAGAATAAAATTTTTATCAAGTGATTTTTTAGGAAATGTTATTTTCTATTATATGATTTGTTCATAAATACATATAATTTTTCAAACCATGCTTATGGAATTGGTGTAACTGTTCTTAAAATTTCATTTAATTGTGAATCCCATGATTTCTATTTCACTGAATCTAGTGTAATCACCTATAAATCATTCATCGTTATATTGGAAAATTATTTATAGAAATTTATTTTTTCACTCTATTTTTTTAATTATAATATGTTATAAAAAGTTTTTATTCCTTTACTGTTACATAATATCATTTGATACTTCCATATTTTTCATAGAAATATCATTTTATGATAATTCATTGAATTATTATCTTTATAGTTATGTGATTACATTTATAAATTATATGAAACCTATATTTCTCAAATTGTGTAGTATGATATATTAAATTTTTTTATCTAATAGAATTAATATGTATTGATGATTAATGGTTATATACTAAATATTATATTATATAAAATGAACAATTACTAAATTTATGGGTGGGGTTAATTTTGGATTCATAAAAACTAATGTTCACCATACATATAATATTATTATATGAGGATGTATTAGATGGTAATTTAATTTTATATGTTATATAATTTTAGATAAAAAATTAAAAATTAAATTATTCATAATATATGTACAATGAAAAAATAAACATCCTTTTATCATCAATGCATAAAAGAGTATATAAAACACCGATATGAAATTATTTCACCATTATAACCTAGTTATGAAAGTAAATATATAAAAAAATATTATCTATATCCATGAATAATTGTCTTTTTAGGGAGATCACCAAATCCATTAAATCCCTTTATCATCGACTTCTAAAAAAACTATCCTCAAAATCATTGAGTTCCCTAGATCAACATAATTAGAAAAAAACTATTTCATTGTCACTTAGGATGCCTCAATCAACATGATTAGTTTATGATTAATTATTATATACAAATATATATTTTATAATTATAAAATCACAATTGATTTGATAATCCAATATAAATATGTAATTTAATTTATTATTTTCTAAATAATGAGACGTTACAAATAATTAATATAAAATTTCATGTTACAAAATATCCAGTTTCACCTTCTCTAGGAGTTTGTATTCTAATATATATTAGTTATCACAAAAAAATTCAAATGTTGAAATAAAAACATATAATTGTATGTTAGAAAAAAATATTAAATAATATATTCATAATTAAACGTGTTATCCTATAATATCATTATCTAAATGTCTGTAATTTAACCATCCTGAAATTTTTTATTGTTCTACCTACCTAGACTAATAAATAATCATATGTTGAGTAGTATAAATATATATCAAACACACTTTGTATATCTCCATCCATAAACATTTTTTATCATTTTTTATATTAATTATATATCTATATATATTTCACCAAAATAGCCTTTATCTGATTAAATATATAATATTTATATGGTTAAATGGTTTTTCAACATCAGTTGATTAAATGAAAATTACTTTTGGTAAAATTATTTTCATTTATTTTGAATAAATAGAAATATTGTTAGCCTAATGTTTCATTCAAATTAATATAATTATGAAGAAATAATATTATAATAAAATGTTTTATATGTATGATCCTGAACTTTTCTAGAGTAATCACATTTTTTATTTGTTGTATTATATATTTTTATTAATGTACTAGTGATTGTAGTTGTAAATTAGTTTGTTTTTCTGACGCGTTTTATGATATATATGAGGAAAAGGGTTTGTGCACAGTTGGTGTAAGTTTACACCAAATAATGTTCCCAAACATATTTAATTATTAAACCCATTTTATTGAGGGTTTCATGGTTGGCGCACAGTGTAAGTAACTATATAACCTGACAAAAAATTGGTGTGTATTAATTTTAATCACCTAAAAATGTAATTTAAAATCCCACAGAAATGAAAAAAACCTCTTTTTTGTCCTTGAATAATGAATTTTCTTTTTTTGGAAGATTATATAGTTGTAAAGTTGGTTTACAAGACCATATGAAATACATTATTCAAGGTTAAATGACTAAAATAATGTTCCTTTCTTCTCCTAGTATATGGATCTCATCCTCA
The DNA here is from genome assembly GCA_963277665.1 of Viscum album. Lineage (NCBI taxonomy): Eukaryota > Viridiplantae > Streptophyta > Magnoliopsida > Santalales > Viscaceae > Viscum > Viscum album. The sequence goes on along the minus strand of OY728152.1, from coordinate 1,315,808,006 downwards.
TGCTTATCCCATTGATTCTTATATCTTTCCTTGATCAGTTGGTGGAATATATCATCTATTTTATTATAATAAATCCTTTTTGGTGAGATATCGATCTTTAATTCTTAGAACTTGATATCCATGATCATTATTTTGGGATTTAGATTCAGATCTAATGTCCACGTTGTTGTGATACACAGATCTTTGGGATTCCATTGAATGAACACCAATCCACAAATTGAGTTAGGTGTTCTAAAATTTAATTCCCATAGTTCTAGATTTGAAGAAGGTGTGTCAAAATTATAGGATTTATATAATTACATTACTATCGAATACCTATTTTATTGTAAATTTGTTTGACTAATTTTTTGATGAAGAAAAATTTAACTAAATGATTAGTTGAAGAAATGGTTATGAGATTAAGGGGATGTCCAATTGGTTTGTTAATTATGGTAAATTAATTATGAGAGTTAGGTGTTGTAATAAAAATGATTATTAAGGGGATTAATTATGAGATATCAAATTGGATTGATTTATACAATTAATCTATAATTAATTTTTTTCCCTTCATATTATGTTCTTGATAATTAATTGGGTAATTAATTATGAAATTTTGACATTTAGAAAGATATAATATATACTAGAAAATTTTTTATGGGTATTTAATATTTTAATTGGATAAAATTATTCTATAATTATTTAGTGGTATTCACATACTTAATTATTTGGTTACTTAATTATGGAGATTGATGTACTCAAGTATTTGTTTAAATATTATTGTAATTGAGTTGGATGATATATTATTAATTAATTATGTGTGAATGAATGGTGACATGACCAATCTAAATAGAGAATTATAATGGTAACATGGTCATTGTAATATTGTGTAATGGAAATTGATCATGGTCATCCAAATGAGAATTATAAATTGTTCCCTGCTCATAGTATTTAGGAATAAAATAATTGGAACAAGGTAAATATATTCAAATGTAAAATGGTAACAAGGACACACTACTTACTAATTAGTTATTTGAATTTTTTTAATTATATCAAAATTTAATTAATGGTAATAAGGGAACCTAGATATATGACCTCAAATGATAATATTATGATCACATGAATGATTTGAGTCAGTTATTAAGATATCATATCTCATTTGAAAACTTCAATCATGGGCATGAGTCAATGAAGGTATTATGATATGACATTACCTAGGGAACACATTAGGATCTATCACAAGACGATGACTTTAAAGAGGTACATGTATCCCAAGGAACATTGTTTTTAATGTGATTAAATGAAGAACAAATGAATCTGTGATAATTTTTATGTTATGAATTGAATTTATTTATTAATATAGCTACTACACTATATTTTTTCTAGAGTTTTATAGACATTATTGTTGATGGACTACTATTTTTTACACACACTATTTGGGATGCCTAATTGGTACCCATATAGACATTAATTGAGTATCATATGTTAAGGGGAAGGGTCTGGTGTTAAATTACTAATTTTAGTAGAAGCTCAGAAGATGTAACTAGATGAGGTTCGTGATCTTCTATGGTGTTGTTAATGTCTTTAGTTTCAGTTTGGTATTCTATCACATTGACACTTTTAATTTCATTTATTACTTTCCGTATCATGTTAATATTATATTTTTTGTTTTGGTTATCTTTTGAAATTTGTATTGTTATGGTTATATATGCTTCCACATTTTTTATCAACATCTGATATTGTTTTATTCTATTAAAGGCTGGTATAGTGTCCCCATGAATTACATAAAATACCCTCATTTCAATTTTTCTACCTCTAACATATGTAAGGGTCCACTTTTGGACATGTGCCTATCACAAGGATCATAATTCAAGACATAACTAAGTCATATCAAATTTTGATATTTCCTTATTCATTATCCATATTGTTTGGTGAATGTTATCTTGGAGACTAGGAATATTCAGGTATTTTTAATTAGATCATTCATGGGAATTTATAATCCATGTACACAAGAAAAGCCGAGTACTCATTTTGGGTTGTTGTTATTGCCCTTTTCTGTTATGGTTGAATACTAATACTCCTTGGGTGACACACTTGTGGTAAGATATAATTACCATTTCTAATTATTATTCATTATTTTGTTTTTTAGAAATGGAATGGAAAAAGGTTGACTCGGCATTAATAATTATAGAATCATAGGGTGGTTGTGACATGCAACATTTTAGGGGCACACATCAAAATAAGTTACGGGTATGTTTTTGAAGGTTAATGTTTTTTCCTTTATAGTGATATTGAAAATAAAATTGAACATAAAATTTATTGGAAATTATTGTAGTGTGATAATAATTTAAAATAATTGTGTGTCTCGAAATCAAAACATGATTATGATAGTGTGTTTTCCATTGTAAACCAATACCATGGTGTATGATGGTCATGGATAATAATAACACCATTGTGTTGACAATGTGGTGATATTGGGGGGGGGTGAAGACATTTAATGAACTATTGGGATTATTACTCTTTTTTAATGTTATAAGGTTGAGTTATGAATCATAAGACCTATATTTTAAATAGTATCGAGTATTCCTTGGAGACACATCTTGAGGGGAAGAATAAGGGGCATGATAAGAAATGTTCATCCAGTCAAGAAACATGAGGTCCCAATGGTTCCCATAGAATATGATTGGAAGTTGTTCACGGATAATATTTTCCTCTAAATTAAATTCATGGAATGAGACCTAGAGGGGTTGTGAAAAAATGCCTATTTGGACAAGGGAGTATTAGTTGCAGCACCGTTTTACATTTATCAGAGTGGGTGGACCTGAGAAAGCTGAATTCAGGGATGAGTTCATTGTGACCATTCATGTCTATTTTTAGACTCTAGAGGTGATTATGTTCATGATTGATAAATATATGCTATGGGGATCAGTAAATCATTTGTGTAACATTATGGTTTCAGTTGAATAAACTCACATTATGTTGGGGAATGACTTCTTGTAGAGGTTCATAGAGCCTTTCTATCAAGAGATGATGATACCCGAGAAAGCTACAGATTTGAGGCATGTAACCCATCAGACTATTTCAATGATGGTTTATGTTTGATTCTTCATTGATCTACAATGATTTTCTCAAGAATTAATCAGGGATGTGGATGCTATGTAAATTTTTTTTCAGGATAACATTAGTGTGAGACTAACTCCCATGTCTATCATTTCAGATTAATGATTACTTTCATATTGTGGATTAGGATCTCATAGATGAAGGGAGCCTATGAGATTATAATACTACTAGATAGGGAGTTTTATTAATTATTATTAAGATCTATGGCTTCTGAGAGGATGAAGCATCATTATGGAAGAATTAGTGAGGAAGTGGGAAGTAGAGTACACAGACATGTGGGTCAGTTGGATAAGACCTTACAGGTGTGTTCATTAATTTCTGAGGATGTTCTGGAATCTATAATTGAAATTATCCAAAACCACAAATAGAGTTTTTTAACTGTGAAATTATGGTATACCTACTTAAGTATTGCATGTCACAAAGATAGACTGGTGCTAAGTGAGTAGTATAATGGAGTTAGAGTGTAAAAAGGGGGGTCTTCTAATCCATATATGAATTGTAGCTGAAATTATAATATATGAGGCGATATATATAGTGTGTGTGATGATATTGGGATGAAGGTCCATTATCAATAGAGTGGGATAAAAAGTGGTGTAAGAGAACATCATAATGAATAGGGCAAAGACTTATAAATATATTCCAATGTACACATTGTGAGAGCGAGGCTTGACCATGAACATTGAGATGTAATACTAAGTTAGATTCTACATTATCTATTACCTTTTTTGATAATTGTTACTGCCATTCCTAACTTAATAATTTTTTTTAGACTAGAAAGGGAGTCACAAGTGAAGTAATGACTATTTATACACCATTGCGAGCACAAGCTAGTGACATCTGTCTTTGGAAGGGATGTTCACCAGATATTATAGATTGTCATTTTCTAGGGGAACACTATATTCATTAAATGAATTTTTTATAAATATTATGGGTATTTAATGGATAGTCTGATATTGAGAATACATTTATTGTTACCACTAGATATTTTCCTTTTATATCTCTTATGGGTGACTTGTAAATTCGCCGTGGAGAGTGGGATATCCTAAAAGGCCAAGAAAACCAATCAGTCAACATATTGTATATATCAAAATTATTGATTCACGTCTATTGATTTATGATAGTGGTGTTTTGAAATATTCATTCAACTAGTTTTATAATTATTTAACAATTTCATACATGAAGTCATCTTAAGGATACCATAAGATATATATGTGGAAATCACTACAGAGATCATTCCATGTGATGGGTAAATATCTATTCCACCGTGAAGAATGAAATTGAATGAGCCGGAAGATCGCAATACTCAATTGGAATAGTTGAAGCATAATGAAGCAATACAACCAAGTTCACCACCTTGTGTCTCCCATGAATTGTTCATAAATAATGATGACATGATTTTAAGATTTTGAGACGATTTTAGGTTTCTGTGGCGATAATTTTTATTATTTAAGGGGGGGTTATGTGTTTTTAATGATCCAATTGAAATCATGGTATCACTATTTCAGAGTAAATTCTTTTGATATTCTATGGACTGCTTTCTAGAGAATGTATTTCAATTATGAAGCCTTCATAATGCAGTTTGGGGTAGAAAAATTGGTTGTAGTGTTTAAGGAATTGGTGAACGTTTTATTTCATCTGTATCTATATAAGTTTGTGGTGGTGTTTGTGGAATAAATCTTAATGTACTACATGTCTCATGATGATCATTCCCAACATCTTGACATAAGTCTGTGTTCACTAATTGATCATAAATTATACACCAAGATATTTAAATGTCAACTTTTGGATTAATCATGTTCACTTATTAAGAAATATCACCTAAGGGGATGTTGTGTTAGTGGACCTGGAGAGGTTTAATACTATGTTATCATTGGGGAAACCCAAGAATGATTTCAGTATCTGATGATTTATATGTTTAGTTGGATATTAATGTATATTCATCAATAAAATTTCTCATTTGGCAGTAATTCTTTCAGGATTCACCATGAATGGGAAATGATTGACTATATGAAAGAATGTGATAAATATCTCCACATGTTGAATAAGTTTTTGACTATGGAAGCATTTATGATCATACCTGTGTCAGGTGAGGAGTAAACGGTTTATTGTGATGCTTCTGGGATTGGACTCAGATCTATCATTAAGAAAGCGGATAGAGTCATGGAATATGGTTCATAGTATTTGAGACCACATCAATGGAACTACACTAAATAAGTCATTCAGTTAGATGCAGTTGTTTATGCTCTTAAGTGTTCATTAAAATATCATTTCATGGAATTTTTTTTCGATTATATTGAACACATGATCTTGAATTATATATTCTGATAATTTTATTTGAATCATTGGTATAAGAGATTTATAGTTCATATGAATTATTTTGATTTTGAACTGGAATATAGGCCCAGGAAGGGAAATATTATGGTTGGTGCCATGAGAAGGACAAAATAGGCACAAATGGATAAGAAAATGAGTGCATAGTGGAAGATGATTAAATTAATGGATGAAATTCATATGGTGGTTCAGGAGACTATAGAGTATATGGCTTGGTTTTCAGTTGTAGAGGAGTCTAAACTTTTGATATAAATAATGGATTGGGAGTATGACTACCCATAGTTCGTGGCCTTGAGGTAAATTTTTGAATTTATGGAGACAACATCATACTATATGATAGATGATAATAATACCATATAACTAAATAATATAATTGTTTTACCCATGGGAATATTTCATAATCTCTTTCTAGTATTTCTTGAATCAATGTGGGTTGTGCATACAGGTTTGACCAATGTGTACCATAACCCATGATGATAATTTTTGTGGTAATAATTAACGAAGGATATTTAACAGTTTGTGAAAATATACATCACATATCAGCAGATTCATGAATATAATCAATGACAGAGAGGATTACTACATATGATTCCGGATCTGGAATTGATGTCGGAAGACATGAAAATGGATATTGTGGTGGTTATTCCAATGATTATTATGAGGAAAGTTACTATTTGGATCATTGTCAATAAATTGAAAATGTAAAGACCCGTAAAATTCAAGGGAATTTTTTTTCTTAATTTTCTTTGTAATTTTACAAGAACGCAGCTTCTGACGGCGCCTGATTCCAAGGCCCGATGTGCCCGGAATTAATTCCCGAAGTAAGGCTCGGGTATGTTCAGTGAACGAACGAGCGGGGTTTTCTAACTTTTGAACCGTTGCTCAAAATAGAATTCTGAGGGCACTGATGGAACCGATGCACCGGTAATTTCTTATGAAGATCTTTCTCGGAGTTTTGTTTTCACGGGATGAGTTGTTAAAAATTTGTAGAAGATAAAATAAAAATTGAGCTAAAATTTTTATTTCTCTTAAGTGGTTTATCCATTGAGTGGAAGTTGGGGTAACCACACAACTTCCCATGAGAGGATTAAAGGTGAGGTGGGGCCCACACGAACCCCACCCCTTTCACCATCCCTTAACTCCCTTAAACCTCTCCTCTCTTTAATTGGTATCTTTTCTTAACATGTTTAACCACCCCCCCCCTTTTAAGGTGAGACCACTCACCTCCCCCTGTCTCTTCTTTAATTCATGCAACCTAAACATTAATTAATTTGACAACTCAATATCAATTAATTAAGTTTGTTGGTTTTGAATTTGTAATTTTGAATGCATGTCTTGGGTAAATAAAATATGGTGGAGACTTATTTTATTTTGGTAAGAATTGTTGTGTTAAGAGGAATGGAAGAGAGCTTTTGAGTTTTGAAGAACTTCCTCCTCCTCCGAAGAACGCTTCATCTCCTTTGTGGATGAATGTGAAGAACATCGATGTTTCGACAAAGAACGTCTTCTCATCTTGCACCTTCTCTCCACGTTGAAGGATGCGAGATGCCACATTCTTCATCGGGCGATCAGAAACGACATGCCTTCTCATCTTCTTCCTCCGCATCAAGGGAGGAGATCCCACCGCGGGGAACGTCATCATTGACGACGACTCACCCTCCGACGTCAACGAAATCACACTATTGGAAATAATGACATTTGCGACGGGGAATTTGCGTCGAGATCCCGTCTCTAATAGCCTTTTGTGGAAAACGGCGTCACAACAACAATTATTTGCGACAGGCCCGTCGCTAAAAGTATTTTTTGTGACGGCGATACTTTCCATCGCAAATATTTGTCGGTATATTTATAAAAACTTTTTAAAATAGTAATTACGACCGGCCCGTCGCAAATACTATTTGCGATGGGCCCGTCGTAATTACTATTTTCAAAAAATTTAAAAAAATTTAATAAATTATTTTAATTAATATAATAATAATAATATTTGAGACGGGCATAGTATCCCGTCGGAAATACTATAAAAAAATAAAAATATTAAATTATTAATAAATTATTTTAATTAATATAATAATAATCGAATTATAATTCAAAAATAAAAAAAATAAAAAAAATATTTATAAATTATTTTAATTAATATAATAATAGAATTATAATTCACAAATAAAAAAAATTAAATATTAATAAATGATTTTAATTAATATAATAATAATAGAATTATAATTCAAAAATAAAAAATAATAAAAAAATAATAAATGATTTTAAATAATATAATAATATAAGAATTATAATTCATAAATAAAAAAATATTAATAAATTATTTTAATTAATATAAAAATAATAAAATTATTTTAAATTCAAATATTAAAATAATTCAAATATTACAAAAAAAAATAAATTAAAATTATATAATTATGAAATTTTAATATATATATATATAATTTAATATTATAAAATATAAATAATATTAGTATTCATATTAATATTGTTATTTCAAAATATAATATTATTAATATATTATAATGAGGCAGAAACTACAAATAGAAAAAATTCATATTTTGATTTTACAAACTTTATAACATAAAAAAAACTCTAATCTGAAGGAGGGGAGAGGGGGGATGGGGGGATCTTCAGATGTAGGTGGAGGAAACTCCATCCCTAAAGCATGGGTGAGTCGGTGCATGTACTCCATCTACTCCTGCTGCTGCTGCTGCCACTGACTCATCTGCTCCTCATACAGCTTCTATTGGCATCGACGCTCCTCCTCATGCTGCTACTGCTGCTGATGCATCTGCTCATGCTCCTGTCAGATACTCTATATCAGTGCAGACTGAGATCGCAACTGATCCTCATACTGTGTAGCAGAAGAAGATGCATGAGCTCCTCTCGTGCGGGACGCCGACATCGCAACACTGCCATAATAATCTCAGGGAGTCAGTTGAGAGCTGATACCAACTACCCAGCCCTTCTCAAAGGCATACTAGGTGGCCTCCATCTATGCCGCCTCATCAAAATGACGACCAGTTGTCTGATCTGATGACTCGTCCTGACTCTCAGGCCGGGTATGTGACATTGCGGCCTCATATGACTCCTATAGTTGCAATTTAAAATTAAAATTATGAATATATTATATGTAGTTAATTTTTAAACTTGAAAACAAATAATACTGACCACGATATGACGCTGATGATCACCTCTGAGGTCCCCAATAGCTGGATCACTATACATCCTCCAATATACGTCGTACTCGGTAATATCGGGGTTCTCGATAGCCTATACGAATAAAAAATAAACTGTTGATATTTATAGTTATATAAAATATTTATAAATAATGTACGTACCAGATGCTGTCTATGAGAACTGAAAGTACGACTTCTAGCTCGATGAGTCACCTCCTGTCTCCCCCGATTCTGCCTACCCACCGATGATCTCCTCTGAAAGGCATCACCCAACCAGTGCGCACATAATCTATCCCATAAGTGGGATGAAATGTATTGTGTTCTGTGCGCTCTACAGGAGTCATCAAAAACGGATACTCCTACTTTCTTCATGGCCGCTCTCCTCTAGTTGTGCAAAAACTGACGAAAGCAATCATGCATGACCACCTCCCATGCCATGTGGATGGCGCCACACATGGTATCCTCGATCAGATACCATAAAACCTACAAATAAATCAAAATATCAAGTTAGAAATGAAATAATTTTCAAAATAAAAATTATTTATTTACGTACGTACCAACCAATGGCCGAACATGGCCTGCTGTACATCAGTTGGAATCTTCTCCCATGTGGTCCAAGGGTGAGAGAAATAGTTTCACAAAATAGAGCTGCACTGTCCGACTTCTATATGCGGAAAACTGTAAAAATAATAAATATTTATTATGTGAATAGATTAATGAAATCCTAGTCAAATCCACAGGTCATCACACCTCTGTTTTCATGGATCAAACCCAAGACGTAGACGTCGCTCAGGGACGGGGTCAGGAATCATCAATCGTGCAAGACCGTGCCCCCTCTGCCTACTTCCTGAAGCGCCTGCCGCCTGAGGGTCATATGACAGCAACTCATCTGCATCGAAAGGTGGTTCAGCATCCGCCAACTCATGAAATGCGTCGTCTTCCATCTGAAACAGAAAATGTTAATGTTGTTAGCAAATAATTGATAATTACTATTATATATACATATATATTAGTTATGATTGTATATAACTACCATGGAATTCTATCAGTGTTCATCTTCATCATCATCTTCATATATGTCAATGTCATCTTCATATTCCTCCTCAACATCATCGATATCCATTCGAGTTCCAGTTGCTTCATCTCTTACCATTTCAAATTCATCTGTGACATCATTAAAATCATCTTCATCACCAACACTTAAATGTGGGGTGTCTTCATCGATACACATATCTCTTTGTAAAAAATATTGATTTTGAGTACTCTCTTGAAAAACATCAATTCTTTGAACATAAGTGAAAGCACATTCACACTGACTAAACTGATTGTCTCGAATGTTTATTTTTATTATACTCCACCAATCAGCCAAGTCTCTTGATGTAGCACAGTACTTTGCGTAATAAACTTGATGTGCCTATTGAGCTAGTAATAATAGTTCATTTACTGCGAGTACACTTTTACATTTAATATCGATGATTCCATGAGTTGGATGAACGTGCACGCCTCTCTCTGTATCCAACCACCGTCATTTGAACATGGTTATGTAATTTTGTCCAAGATAATAGAGTTCAATGATTTCATCAAGTTTGCCATAAAAGTCTACTTCATTTTCACGATGATGAGATCCTCTCAAGCTAACTCCACTGTTCATTGTTTTTTTTGATTCCCCATATGCATGTGTGTGAAATCGAAATCCAGTCACCACATATGCATTATAAGTTTTACCAAGTTTGGAAGGTGGGTTACTCAATATACATAGCGGTTTGTCAATTTTATCAGCATGTCGAGACACATGAAAATTTGTGAAATAATTATCAATATAGTAAACTATACATTGAATGAGTTTCTAAAAGATAAATAATTTATGTTACCAGTTTTTAAAAAAACTGAGAGAAATTTTTCTATCGGCGTTCTTTGAGAGCAGCTGCTGTAATTTGTGGAATTTGTTTCTTAGTATGATTATCATACAACCAATAAAAAACAAAGTTATTTACTGTAACATAAATGATAGAATAAGTGGTATAATAACTTACAGTACAACTGACGTCATCTCTTCACAATTGAGAAGAACATACATATGAGCTCTGTGATGTTCATCATCCGAAATACAGTATTCATAAACTCCACCAAAACCAAGCTCTGGCAGGTTGAAAACATATAATTGATTGTCGATTTCATCAATATTTCTCTCATTCCATCCCATTTGTTTGTGTTTTGATTGATACTCAGAATCAAAATAATGGGAGAAGAAAGAAGATATTTCCTCTTGCAAATAAGCTTCTACAATAGATCTATCAACAGATGCTTTGTTACTTACTTTTCTTTTCAATTTTTGCATGCATCGTTCAAATGGGTACATCCATCGAAACTGTGATGGACCTCTACATTTGGATTCATATGGAAAATGTAACATCAAATGTTCCATTGAGTCGAAGAATGATGGTGGAAATATTTTTTCCAGTTTCTATATAATTACAATAACATCTTTTCAAGTTTGTATAGAGCATCATAATCTAATGTAGCCGCACAAATGTCCCGAAAAAAATGAGACATTTCTGTTATGGAATCCCAAATCACAGAATTCAAGAGACCTCTTATTCCAATGGGTAGAAGTATTTCCATTATAAGCTGACAATCATGAATTTTTAATCTAGTAATATGACCATTCTTTACACATCTACCAAAATTGGAAGCACATCCATCTGGAAGTCTCAAATATGCAATCCACTGGAAAAATAATAAACGGTTTTATTTAGAAAGTGTATAAGCTTCTTTTGGTTTCTGTAACCTTTCTATTCTTACATTCTCAAACAGTTCTAGTTCTGGATGCGTGCAAATTTGTGCATGATCTAAATGTGGATTTACATTGTCTTTGCTCTTTCCTAGCATATCCAAAACTGTATGAAACAAATTATCAAAATAGTTCTTCTCAATATTCATGACATCCAACATGTGGCGAACCAACAAATCAGACCAATATGGAAAATCCCAAAATATGATACGTTTAATCCAATTGTGGTCTTTCCCAAAACTAGAAATTTTCTGTTGGTTTACTGTGGGACCAAAAGTGATGTGAGGTAATGAAAATAAAACTGATTTTAACTCTAAAACTGATATCATTTTTGGAGGTTCATCCCTTTCAACTGTTCCTTTTCTAAAATGAGTTCTGTTTCTACGAAAAGGATTATCAGCTGGAAGAAATCTCAGATGACAGTCAAAATCACAAGGTTTCTTTCCATGAATGAGAATAAATGCATTGTTCTCTCACATACAGTAAGGACATGATTTCTGACCATGTGTACTCTATCCAAATAACATCCCATAAGTCGGGAAGTAACTAATTGTCCACATCAATGCTGCTCTCTGTATGAAATTCTGTTTTGTAACAACATCATATGTACAGACACCAGTACTCCACAATAAACTTAATTCATCAATCAATGGTTTCAAATAAACATCAATATTATTCGTCGGATGTCCTGGAATTAGTAAAGTCAAAAAGATATATTTCTCCTTCATCAACATCCATGGAGGTAAACTGTACGGAGTTAAAAAAATAGGCCAACATGAATACTGACTACCATAAGATCCGAACTGACCGAAACCATCAGTGGAAAGGCCCAGTCGAACATTTCTAGCTTCTAATGCAAAGGATGGATGCACTCTATAAAAATGTTTCCATGAATCAGCATCGGCTGGATGATTCAAGATTTTATCGGTTGAAATATTCGCTTTATTCCATGACATCATTGTCATTGTATTCTTAGAGATGAATACACGCTGAAGTCTGGATGTATGTGGAAAATATCTCAACTATTTTACCGGAATCAAACCAGACTTCACATGTTTCCCTTCTTTATATCTCAGTTGCCCACATGTGGGACAACTATCCAACGACTCATTTTCCCCAGAATATAAAATGCAATCATTTGAACATGCATTAATATTCTGACAAGTATGTCCCAAATTTCGAACCAGTCTCTTACTCTCATTGTAATTTGCAGGAAAAAAATTTCCATTGGGTAACTGTGTTTTAAGAAAAGAAAATATCTGGTCAAAACAGGTGGTTGACATTCCGTTAGCTGATTTGATAGCCATAAATTTTTCAACTGCTTCTAATTTGCTCATCTTGCAGCCAGGATATAATGCATCCTCAGCAGACCTCAACAACTCATAATATTCAGACGGTGCCAACTCAGGATTTGAAGATATATCAGCCGGAGTTTCTGTATGTTGAACAGATGAACCTGCAACATCATGTACTAAATCTTGAAACTGGGATGGATCCGGAATCATGTTGGTATCACCTACTCTGGAACTGCGTTTACCGTGTTGATACCAAAAAACATAATTTGGTTGAAAACAAAAACGCAAGAGATGTCCCCCCACTTTGTCAAACGTGTCAAACTTTCTCAATGCACATTTTCATCAAGGGCATTTTATTTTGCCTTCTGAAACAAATTCTGGATTTGGTGCTGCAAATAATAAAAAAGTCTCCACACCCTCTATATATACTAGATTTCAACCAGAACCGTTTGGATTTCTACGTTGATTTATCCATATGCGGTCATCTAATAATGATTTTTGACGACCTCGTTGTTCCATATCTTTTTATAAAATATAAAAGCATTACTAGTTTTGAATAAATTGTTAGAAAAAACACTCAAGCAAGGATAATTATAGAGTTTACATCAGACACGACTGACGTAAACTTTTTATTGAGATAGACCTAAAAATTGACCCTTTAAGAATTGAATATGTTGAGAATAAAGCTAAACCTATTACAAATATTGATAATTTTAATATTATATAAATGTTTTATTATTTTAATAATACTAATATTATTTTTTCATAAATATTAATTATATAATATTAACATTATTACATTATTAGTATTTTTTATTAATAATATTAATATAATATAATTATCTATATTAATAGACCTAAAAATTGACCCTTTAAGAATTGAACATGTTGAGAATAAAGCCAAACCTGTTACAAATATTGATAATTTTAATATTATATAATTTTTTTTATTATTTTAGTAATACTAATAATATTTTTTCATAAATATTAATTATATAAAAAAAATTATTACATTATTATTATTTTTTATTATTAATATTAAAATAATATAATTTTCTATATTATATACAATTCTCCTTTCATCTGTGTGTTTAAAATTCTGTCTCCACATGTACTATTCACATTAACTTTCACCTCTCTATTGGTGAGTAGGTTGATAATTTTGAAAAAGAATGTGACTATTACATGTGGAGACAGAAGTTTTCATTAAACCAATACAGATATGAAAAGATAATTCAGAAAGATAATAATCACGCTAGTTTTTTCCAATTAGCTAATTATTACAAATTATTCATAATTCATGGTAATTATTCTTAATTATTGGTAATTATTCATAAGTATAGTTAATTATTCAGAATTATTGGTAATTATTATTCCTAATTAATAGTAATTATTCCTAATTATTACGAATTATTACTAATTATTGGTAATTATTACTAATTATTAGTAATTGTTACTAATTATTACTCATTATTGGTAATTAATGGTAATTATGGGTAATTATTATTAATTATTGGTAATTATATATAATTAAAACTAATTATTACTAATTATTACTAATTATTAATAATTGTTGGTAATTATTGGTAATTATTCGTAATTATTACTAATTATTGGTAATTATTGTTAATTATTAATAATGTTTTGTAACTATTACTAATTATTACTAATTATTTTTAATTATTACTAATTATTTGTAATTATTGGTAATTATTGGTAATTATTACTAATTATTGGTAATTATTACTAATTATTACTAATTTTTACTAATTATTACTAATTATTACTTATTATTATTAATAATTGATAATTATTACTAATTATTGGTAAAATATTACTAATTATTGTAATTATTCCTAATTATTACTAATTATTACTAATTACTAGTAATTATTGGTAATTATTGGTAATTATTACCAATTATATGTAATTATTTGTAATTATTGGTAATTATGACTATTTATTGGTAATTATTGGTAATTATTTTTAATTAATGGTAATTATTGGTAATTATTTCTAATTATTACTAATTATTGGTAATTATTACTAATTATTGGTAATTATTACTAATTATTGGTAATTATTACTATTTAGTACTAATTATTGGTCATTATTGGTAATTATTAATAATTATTACTAATAATTACTAATTATAACTAATTATTACGAATTACTCCTAATTATTAGTAATTATTCCTAATTATGACTAATTATTACTAATTATTGGTAATTATTAGTAATTATTGGTAATTATTACTAATTATTGGTAAATATTACAAAATATTACCAATTATTGGTAATTATTGGTAATTATTGGTAATTATTACTAATTATTGGTAATTATTACTAATTATTACTAATTATTACTAATTATTAATAATTATTAATAATTATTTGTAAGTATCACTAATTATTACTAATTATTACTAATTATTAATAATTATTACCAATTATTCCTAATTAATGGTAATTATTCCGAATTATTATGAATTATTACTAATTATTGGCAATTATTACTAATTATCGGTAATTATTACTAATTATTACTAATTATTGGTAATTATTGGTAATTATTGATAATTATTACTAATTATTGGTAATTATTTCTAATTATTACTAATTATTACTAATTATTACTAATTATTACTAATTATTAATAATTATTGGTAATTAATGGTAATTATTAGTAATTATGACTAATTATTGGTAATTATTGTTAATTATTACTAATTTTTTGTAATTATTACTAATTATTACTAATTGTTACTAATTATTACTAATTATTTGTAATTATTGGTAATTATTACTAATTATTGTTAATTATTACTAATTATTGGTAATTATTACTCATTATTACTAATTATTACTAATTATTACTAATTATTAATAATTATTGGTAATTACTGGTAATTACTGGTAATTATTGGAAATTATCACTAATTAGTGGTAATTGTTGATAATTATTTCTAATTAATGGTAATTATTGGTAATTATTTCAATTATTACTAATTGATTGTAATTATTACTAATTATTAGTAATTATTAGTAATTATTGGTAATTATTACTAATTAATACTAATTATAGGTAATTATTGGTAATTATTACTAATTATTACTAATTATTACTAATTATTACTAATTATTACTAATTATTGGTAATTATTACTAATTATTGGTTATTATTACTAATTATTGGTAATTATTAATAATTTTGGTTATTAAATACTAATTATTACTAATTATTCGTAATTATTGCTAATTATTGGTAATTATTACGAATTATTACTAATTATTGGTTATTATTAGTAATTATTACTAATTATTGTTAAATATTGGAAATTATTTCTAATTATTGGTAATTATTGGTAATTATTACTAATTATTCCTAATTATTGGTAATTATTACTAATTATTGGTAATTATTGGTAATTATTACTAATTATTACAAATTATTGGTAATTATTGGTAATTATTACTAATTATTGGTAATTATTGGTAATTATTACTAATTTTTACAAATTATTGGTAATTATTGGTAATTATTACGAATTATTGGTAATTATTGGTAATTATTACTAATTATTGGTTATTATTTCTAATTATTGCGAATTATTGGTAATTATTAATAATTATTACTAATTATTGGTAATTACTAGTAATTATTCCTAATTATTGATAATTATTACTAATTATTACTAATTATTACTAATTATTGGTAATTATTACTAATTATTGGAAATTATTACTAATTATTGGTAATTATTGGTAATTATTGATAATTATTACGAATTATTGTTAATCATTACGAATTATTAATAATTATTACTAATTATTGGAAATTATTGGTAATTATTGGTAATTATTGGTTTGTAATTATTCCTAATTATTGGTAATTATTACTTATTATTGGTAATTATTACTAATTATTGGTAATTATTCTTAATTATTGGTAATTATTCATAATTATTTGTAATTATTCCTAATTATTGGTAATTATTCGTAATTATTGGTAATTATTCCCAATTATTGGTAATTATTCCTAATTATTGGTAAATATTGACAATTATTTGCATTTATTGGTAAATATTTGTAAATATTGTTAATTATTGGAAAAAATATTGACAAATATTGAAAAATATTGGCAATTATTAAATATTGGGAATTATTAGTAATAATTACTAATTATTAGTAATTATTACTAATTATTGGTAATTATTATAAATTATTACTAATTAATGTTAATTATTTCAAATTATTATTAATTAATTCAAATTAATTTGAATTTTTCATAATTACTACTAATTAATTGTAATTACAGATAACTATTTTAAATTAATTAGTGTTTAATTGTCTCTAATTACTGTTAATTATTAAAACTTATTCATAATTATTTCTAATTGGAAATCAGAAAAAAAAAAATTATAAAAATTTAAAATAAATAAATAAAATAAATATTAAATTAAAATTCAGATTAAAACTTTAAACTTGATGTCAATGTCGAGCCGCTGTAATTGTAGAACACCACCAACTGAATCCTCGAAGTTGGAATTTTTTTTTACAACTGATAGTCGTAAATGGTTCAGAGTGGGAAAATTGTTACGGTTGAGAGTTGAGAGTGGGAAAATTGTAATAGTTGGCAGTATTTATAGTTTAGATTAATTGCGACGGGCTTTTTTGCGATGGAAAACCCGTCGCAAATAACCCTGACCGCAATTAATTATGGGCGTCATTAAAACGGTTATTTGCGACAGGGCCCGTCGCAAATAACTCATGTCGTCGGGGTATTTGTGACGGGACTGTAGCCCCGTCGCAAATAGTCTTTAACCGCCGCCGGTTATTCGTGACGGGGATAGAACCCCGTCGCAAATAACCCTGACCGCATTTAATTATGGGAGGCATTAAAAATGGTTATTTGCGATGGGTCCCGTCTCAAATAACCCCTGTCGCCGGGGTATTTGCGACGGGAATGCAGCCCCGTCGCAAATAGTCTTTAACCGCCGACGGTTATTTGCGACGAGGATAGAACCCGGCCGTAAATAAACTTCACGTGGTTTGGCGTGCATTTCGCGCGGTTTGGCGCGCATTTCGCACCAAACTACTTGCGACGGGTAAAAAAACGCGTCCCAAATAACAGATTATTTGCGACGGGAATAGTTGCCCATTGCATATACTCCTTTGCGAAAGGTATTTGCGACGGGAATTATTTCCGTCGCAAATACGTCGTCGCTATTAACCATTTTTCCCATAGTGTCAACACAGATCTTCCGCGACGTCCGATCATCGCGACTCTTGCCTCTTCCGCGGCTCGACGACGTGTAACGTCTTTGCAAAGTAGGGGTTTGTTTTTTATGTCATGAATAAATTTTTACGGTCTTCAATATTAACGGCCAAATGTTATCAAAATAACGGAGGAGGTCGGACTACACGAACACGGTCGAACCTCCTCCCCTTTTTATTTTGATGGTTATCTAAGTGGCTTGAATTGGAAGTGACGCAGTGCCGTCGCTCCGTGCAGGAATTTAGAGAATCACGACGAAGAAGCGTGATGCCGTCGCGCTGTGCCGGAAGACCACGAAGACAGAACAATTTGTTATTTGGCGTGCGGATCGACGAGAAATGACGAATCGGGCCGAAATGGCATTTTAATTCCTTCGCAGTAAAGATCAGGTCCCGGGAGGACTGTTGACGAAGGCAGCAGGTGAAACCGACCACCGGAGTGCATTCGATGGTCCGCCGAAGGCGGCCGCGAACCGCAGGAGCAAACTGCCGCGGCTGAGCCGCGACGGTTAAACGTGAACCGGAACGGCCGGGCCGTTCCGGGTTTGAGGCGGCACGACATTAAGTTGTGCCAGGTTGACAACCGGGGGGGATTGTAACCCCCCGCACCCGTCGCGCCCTGCCCAGCCCGGCCGGACCCTGACCCGGTTCCGCCGACCCAGGGGGGGTTGGGTCGGGTCGGGCCGGGCCCAGACCCCCATTTCGGACTGTTTACGGTCTGTTTCCCATAACATGGGCTTCGGACCTCCGATCGACACACCGTCAGCGGTGAAACGATCCTTGAAATGAGGCGGTCGATTCCATATATTAAAGTCAAGGTTTCAGATAAATTTGGATTCGTCTAGGTTGGTTCGGATACAAAACCAACAGGGCCCTCGGAGCGGAAACGCTTATATCTTGAGTTCCGGACGTCCTATTGACATTCCATCAACTTTGTTGGTTTCCTTTTGATGATTTGGAACTTTTGGCTTTCTCCGCTCGAGGTTTTGATGTCATCGGAGTGCATTTCGGTTGGTTCACACACGAAACCAACCAGACCCCTGAAAAAAAACGCCAATAACTCACAGACCGGGCGTCCGATTGACGCGCCGTCTATCTCGTTGAATTCCTATTGATGGGATAGAACTTTTGGCCAACTTCACCTGAGTATTGAATGCAGTTGGAGTATGGCGGGGTTGGATTGTACCCGAAATCCAACTGGGCCCCTAGAACGGAAATGATGATATCTTTCAGACCGGACGTCCGTTTGATGAACCGTTAGCGGCGTTGGTGATCAATTTGAGAAAATGTCCCTATGAGTATACCCTTTGAGTGTTCGGGGTACATTTGAGATACGAACGGGTTGGTTCGCACACAAAATCAACTGGGCCCCTGGGATGAAAAGGCTAATAACTCACAGACCGGGCGTCCTACTGATGCGCCATCTGTTGCTTTCAGACCCCTATGACGAGTTGTTCCTTTGAGATACTTTTTCGTGGGACTTGTGATACTTGTATTATCGACCTGTAGCTCATGGAGCGGACCCTCCCAGAGACGAGCGTACAGAGTACGAAAACCGTGTAGCTGACTGTGACCTGATGACTGCTTGTCCGATTCGATTCGGAGTGACTAGCATAGCCCAGTGGGGAGCACTACTATGTGAGGTGGCAGACCCGAGGTACTCAACAGGAGAAGTACCTCTGTAGGCTATGAAGGGGAGAACTACGGTGTGAGGTGGCAGACCCATGGCGGAGGGGCACTACTGTGTGAGGGGGCAGACCCACGGTACTCTACAGGAGGAGTACCTCAACAGTCATAGGTTGGTGACCAGTACCTCGGAGATGTGACGGGATAACTGTACTCCCAGAGACAGATCACTTCAGTAGTTATAGATTTGATAATGAAAATCCTGGTTTGAGCTGATTCTATGACCTTTGTGTTTTCCTCATGATTGTGATGGGTCACTTGATAACATAGGTATTTGTATGGGCATATACATGGGTAGTGGTTATCCGTTGATTTCATAATCTTGTATTTCCTCATTATTGAGATCGGTTACTTGATAACTTAGATATATGTATGGGTGTATACCTAAGTAGAGGTTATCTGTTGTGATCTTCTTTGCGGTTATCCTTGTTGGTTTTAGTGAGACCTTGAGGGTCTCGGGGTCCCTACTGAGTATCATTATACTCACCCCTGCACGGCCTATGCCCGTACCTCGTTGTGTTGGTTGTAGATGACGGGTAGTGCTGACGGAGGCCGAGTGTTCAAGGACTGGACGGTACCCGGTGGTGGACCACCCAATGAGTTAGTATCCAGAGGTGGACTTCACGGCAAGATGACACTCAGAGGGGGTTGACGGGAGAGAGCATTGAGGAGCTACGCTACCTGTACCTACCCTTCATGTAGGTTCCGTTGTGGACGATCTAGGAGCTGCGCTATCTGTACCTACCCTTCAAGTAGGATCTGAGGAGGACGACCCAAGAGCTGCTTCCTTTCTTCCAGCTGTTTGTCTTTTTCTATTGTACTTTTGTTCAGTTGTAGCTATATTTATAGTTGCATTTATATTCTGGCCCATTTACTTTTCAGCACTTTCTTTGTACTTAGTGTTTTACTTCCGCTTTCACTCTACGGTGTTTTGTTACTTTTATAAAGGCAATGACTTCACAGTTATCGAGATTTAGGCCTTCAGTGCTAGTCGCCAGCCCCTGGCCTATGGAAGGAAGGCTTGGGGTAGTCCCGACACGGGCCCCGAGGATGGGTCATGACAGAAAAATATAGAAAATTTAATTCCTATTATTGGAAAAATTACACTGGTGAAGTTGGATGAAATATAAGATTGGGAGGTAGTTATACTTTATGGGGTGCCATTGATTTTAGATTCATATAGTGATTCACAAATTATTTAATGATTTTAGATGGTCTTTTAGAAATTTCTTATACCATGGTTTTATTGAGTATGCCATTCCACCAACAAAATGATGGATGGTTAGAATTAAACAAACAAGTTCTTAAGGATATTTTATAGGCAGGTGAGATTTATTTCACGGGTTCTTAGGATAAATAAATATCTTTCGTGTATTTTTATGATAACAATAGCTATTATAAAACTATTCAACTCAGATAATACGGGTATCTTTATGGTACCCCTTGTAGAACACCACTATGATGGTTGGATGTAGGTGAGTCAAATACGTTGGGACCTAATCTCTTGCAAGAGACATTAGAGTAGGAGGAGTTGATTTGAAAAAGTAAGGATGTGCCAAAAAGTGGGAAGTAGTTGTTAGCAGATATATGAAGACGAAACCTAAATTTTATTGAAGGTGATTTTTTGTTCCATAGGGTGTAACCTGGGTTTAGTCATCATTTGGTTCATATTTTTGTAATGATATAACCCACATATAATACACCATTTGTGGTATTGGGGAGAATCGGGCTAGTGGAAAACTAAATGGGTCTTCCCTAAAAATATAGTGTTATGCATGATTTTCACCAGGTTTCCTGACTATTTAGGAATAATCTAAATCATCCCATTTTATCTATGTATAATAATTATATATGTAGATAGATGAGTATATTTAGGATCATCAAATACGTTTGTCAGATCACAATGATATGGGTTGCTGGGAATGATCAGACTGATAGTTTGTGTGTTAAGGAAACATGGACATGTTCAAGAGAAAAATGTGAAGGGGAAGTGGATATGAGGATTCAATGTTGTGATATTTTCTGGATAGTACTCTTAGAAATGATTGAAATTACAACTCTAGGATATACAATGATATATTGGGGAGATTATAAGATCCTAAACATTTATGGGGGCATTTCATATGTAATTTATTTTATATTTTGTTTATATTAAAGTACCAATGATTGGATTTATTCCTTCGAGGAATTAGAGTGATGTTTTAAAATAAATTTGTAGAAAATGGGTTTTGCATGTTGGTTTCCTGATTATATACAACATGTAAAATAACCAAAGCAAACAAGCTACCCTAGAGATTGAGCGTAGCATGGTTGGTGAATCGTATACCAAACAATGTGCCCCTTCCCAGAAATCTTATCCGCAGTTATTAATCCCATGATTTTTTTAAATCCCTAAAACCCTAAAAATTCAAATTATACCTTGGGTTTGGACTATATATTTTTGTATGATTTCAATGTTTTACACAGGGGTTCCAAGACTGTCAGACATTCGTTCTTCAAGATTCAAGACATAATCAGACATTTTCTCTTCACCCGGTAAAATAATCTAATCATAATGAATATCCTTCTCTATCTTATCTCCTTCAATGATTATTTTGTGGAATTTAATTTTTTTTAATTATATGTAAACCATTTTATGGAGATCTAGATCTATGATGGATGAAATATATTTATATCGATTAGATATTGAGTTCATTGGGTCAATATATTTCAATTTAGAGACTCTATTGGAGATGATATTCAAGATGGATAATTATATTTTATGGGGATTAGTAAATCATCATTGGAACATTATGGTTTCATTTAAAAAACTAACATTATGTTGGAGAATGACTTCTAGTAGAGGATCTTGGAGCATTACTATCATGACATGATGATACAAGTGAAACCTTGAGAGGTCATGCATCTGACCCATGGGAGTATTTCCATGATGGGTTATGTTAGATTCTTTTCATTTCTACAATTATTTACATAATAATTAATATATTATGATGATTCTATGGAATAATGTTTTTAGGATATCATAAGTGCATGATTAAGTCCCATGTCCATCATTTTAGATTAATAATGATTGTCATAATGAGGATCAGGCTCTCATGGATGAATGGAAACATAGAGAGTCTTATACTACTAGATAAGAATTTGTTACTAGATTATCAAGAGCTATTAATTCTGATAGGAGGAAGTATCATTATGGAATCATTTGTGAGGAAAGTGGGAATTAGAGTACACAGACATTAGGGTCGGTTGGATAAGACCTTATTGGGTGTTATATGTCATTTGTGAGGATGTTCTAGAAATTATCACTAACATTATCCCCAACCACCAATAGAGTGTTGGAAATATGACATTATGTGATACCTACTGATGTTTTGCTGGTCATAGTGATAGACTGGTTCTATGTTAGTAGTAGGATATAGTTATAATGTAAAATGGGGGTCTTAAACGCCATATATGTATGGTAGATAAAATTCTTATGGATGAAGTGGTAGATATAGTGGACATGATGTTATAGGGATGATGGGACCTTATCAAAAGAGTGTGGCTACTCAGGGGAGTCAGAAAACATCTTGATGAAGAGGGGAAATACTGTTAAATGTAGATTAATGTACACAGGGGGATTGCAAGGTTGGGCCCTGAACATTGAGAGGTAATACAGAAGTAGATTCTACATTATCTATTTCCTTTTTTGATACTGGTCCATGTCATTACTAACTTATTAATGGTTTGAGACTATAAGGGGAGTTCATGAGTGGAGTAATGACTATAGATACACCATTGTGAACACATCCTAGATACAAATTTCTACAGAAGGAATGTTCACTAGATATTAGAGAATGTCCTTTACTATGGGCTCACTATATTCCTAACAGGATAGTCTTTGTAAAGATTTTGGGTATTTACTGGATAGTCACATTCTGAGCGTACATTTATCGTTTCCATTAGAGAGTGTTCTTTATATCTCCTATGTGTGACTAGTATATTCATAGTGGATATTGGGATATCCAGGAGGGCCGAGCATGGGCAATCACTCCAAATTTAGGATAGATCAAAATCCAGGATACATGTATATTGATTTATGATAGAGGTGTAATGAAATATTTCTTTCAACTAGTAGTATAATTTTTTCACAATTTCATTCTTGAAGAATCATGTGGCTACAATAAGAGATATATGTGGAATTCATTATTGAGATCATTCCCTATGATGGGCCAATATATATTCCACCATGATGAATTGCCCTATGGGATCTTGAAGATCCCAATACTCAATTGGAATAGTTTAATGTTAATTACTTTTTCAATCCATGTTCACCACCTTTGTGATAACCTATATTGGTCACATAGAAGGATGAGAAGATTTTAGGTTTGTGTCTCAATTATTGGAAGTTGAAAAAAATTAAATTGAACAACTACAAGCCTCTATCACATATCGATGGTAATTTTTATAATTTAAAGGGAGATTATGTTTTCTCAATGATCCACTTAAAATCTAGTTATCATTATTTCAAAGAAAAAACTTTTGATAGTCCATGGACTGCTTTCAGAATAATTTATTGCTATTATGAGTCCTTTGTAATGATGTTTGGGTTGAAAATTCAATATTAGGGTTTATGTAATTGATGAATTATTTCTTTCATCCGTATCTATATCAGTTTGTGGTGGTGTTTGTGGGTGAAAACTAGATATACTCCATGACACCTGACGATCAATCCCAAAATCATTACATAATCATGATTACACTAATATATTATCGAATATAATCCAAACGATATTTAAATGTCAATTTTTGGATTGATCATGCACACTTATTAAGAAATATCATCTCAAAGGAAGTTATGTTAGTGGACACGTAGAGGATTAATACTATGGTATAATTGTTGTATCCCAAGAATGATTTCAATATCAGATGATTTCTATGATTAGTTAGATATTAATTTAGATTCATCCGAAGCATTTCTCATTTGGAAGAACTTCTTTCAAGATTCACATTGTATCAGATATGATAAAAAAATGAATTAATGTGATAAATATATTCATATTCTTAATATGTATTCGACGATGGAACCATCAATGATCATACTTACGTTAGGTGAGGAGTACATACGATTATTGTGATGCTTTTGGGATTGGGCTCATAGTTATTTTTATGCAAGAGTATCGAGTCGTAGAATATAGGTCTAAGTAGTTGAGAACATTTGAATGGATATACCCTACAGAATACCATGATTTTGAAGAAGTGGTTTATGCTCTATGGTGTTCATTACACTATCATTTGTAGGAAAATTTTATTGATTATAATGATCTATAGAGATTTAATTATACCCTTTCAAAATATTATTTCAATCAATGGTTTATGATATTGGTAGGACATATGAATAATTTTTATTTTGAACTGGAATATATGCCCATGAAGGAAAATATTATGGTTGGTGACATAAAAAGGAAAAATTATACTTAAATGGTTCAGTAGATGAGTGCATAGTGGAAGATGATTAAAAACACTGGATGAAATGCATGTGGTGTTTTAGGAGTCTAGGGATTAGATGACATGGTTTTCATTTGTAGGGGAGTCTAAAATTCTTAGATAAATAATGGATTACTAGTATGAGAACCCACAGTGCATGCACATGAAGGAAATTTTTGAATGAATGGAGAGTCATTCAGACTAGTTGATAGATGATTATGAAATCCTATTACTAACGAATGAAGTTGTTTTACTCATGAGAATATGTGACAATATCCATTAACTATTTCATGAATCTATGTGGGCGGTTCATATAGGTGTGACTAATGTGTACCATGACCTATGAAAAAAATTTGTGGTAAAAAATATAAAAGGATAAATAATAGATTGTGAAAAAATGAATCACCTGTTAGTATGTGAATGGAGAGAATCAATGAAATAGAGGATTACTAACGATTCATCTTGTTTTGCAATTGTTTTGGGATGACATGAAAATGGATTTTGTGGTGGGTATTACAAATATTATTAAGAGGAAATATAATATTTGGGTCATTGTTGATCAACTGAAAAATGTGGAGAATTTATTTCGAATAATTGAAAAAATTATTGTGGTGAAGTTGAATGAAATATATGTTTTGGATATATTGATTCTCCAGGGGGTGAAATAGATTATAGTTTTAGATTTTTATTCACAAATTATATCAGGATTTAGTTTGGTCTTGCAAAAAGTGCGTTTACATTTGTTTAATTCAGTACGACATTCAACAAATAGACTGATGGGATGTTAGAATGTAAGACACAGGTTCTTGAGGATACGTTAAAGGAATGTGGGAGTTATTTCGGTGGGTCTTGGGAGAAAAACATATAATTAGATTATTTTTACAATAACAATAGTTATCAAGAAACAATACAACTGGTACCATATGACTGACTTTATGGTATACCATGTAGATAACCACTATGCTGGATGGAAGTATGTGAGTCAGAATTGTTGGGACCTTGATTCATTCAATAGATATTAGAGCCAGTGGAGTTGATTTGTAAAAATAAGGCCATGGTCAAGAGTGGGAAGTAGTCGTAGGTTGATATATGAATATGAACCCTATATTTTATGGAGGGTGATAATTTTTTCTTTAGTGTGTAACCAATTTTTGGTCATCATGTGATTCATTGGTAGGAAATGAAATCACCCACGTTTGATAGAACATTTTTGGTATTGGGGAGAATCAAGCTAGTGGAAAACTGATTGGTTCTTCCCCAGAAATATAATGCTACGAATGATATCTACCGCATTTCATGACTATGTTGGTATCATATATACCCTTCCCATTTTATCTATGTATACGAGGAAAACATGGAGATAGATGAGTCCTTTGAGGAACACACAATACATGTGTTGGGACACAGTGATATTGTGTTGTAGGGAATGATCATGCTGATAGATTGTGCGTTATAGAAACATGGGCATGTTGAAGAGAAAAATGGGAAGGGGAAGTGTATATTAGGCTTCTATGTGGTGATATTTTCTTGATCATAATCTTAGAAAATCATGGATTTACATCTTGAGGATATCAAATTATAAGGTGGGGTGATTATAAGATCTTAAACATTTATGAGTTTATCTCATGTGTGATTTCTTGTACTTTATTTGTATATTAAAGTAGATTTGATAGGATTTATTTCATGGGGTGAATTTGATTAGAGTTTTAAAATAAATTTTTGTAAAATGGGTTGGGCATGGTGGTTTTTTTATTATAGAAATACATGTACCATTACCTATGTAAACATTCAACCCTAGAGAGTGAGGGTAGCATGTTTGGTGAATGGACTACCAAACTATGTTCCACTTCCTTGAAATACATGTGCACAATTGATAATCACATTATTATTTCTAAATCCATAAAACCCTAGAAAAACACAAATTATACATTGGGTCAGGAGTATATATTTTTCGATGAATTCATTGATTTTCCAATGGGTTCCAAGGCTACCTGACCTCTGTTTTTCATGATTCAAGACCTAATCGGGGATCATCCTTTCTCCCAGTAAGTGAATCTAATTGTAATTCATATCATGGTATTTCGTATCTACTTCAATGATTATTTGGTGGAATTTATTCATTGATTAGATATATATAATCCATTATAAGGAGATCTAGATCTATTATTTTAGATATATATTTATATATATATTTGATCATGAATTAATTGTACTTTATTTTATGATTTGGATCCCTAAATAATATCTACATTGTTGGGATACTCAGATTTTAAGGATTTCTATTGAATGGACACGCTTTGAAAAATTGAGGAGGGTTGTATAAAATATATTTACTATAGTCATGTGTTGGACTCACGTATTTTTATAATCCCAAATCAAGTTTAAATATTGATCATGATATATTAATCCATTTTCTAACCCTTTTTAATCTGTATTTATATTGTTTATCCTAAACAATTTATATTATTAGTCTCATGACTTTGTTGCATCATCTTACATTTTACATTTAACTAAATATAAGTTCCCTATTAAAGGATACTGGTAAGATCCTTCTGTTCATGGTCACTGTTATAGCCCACCGTTACTCTAGGTCACAGATCCTAGAAGGTTACTCATGAAGATCTACTATAACTGATATAAGCTACCAGTACAGGGACACAGTCACAAGTCTCCCATTGATCTGTTTATCAAAGCTTACAGACAAGGAGACACCGTCACAAGGTTGCTGCTGTGACAAGGCTTCTGTTAAAAGTTCACTGTCAGACTCTTTCTTAAGTCTTCTGTTGAGAGCATCATTGTTCACGTCTACAGTTGGACATGTCTACCGTTAGTAGATGAATAATTCTAGACAAATCATACTTTTGATATAGTCTACTGTTGATCAAATTCTACTGATGGACATACTCCACCGTTACTGAAATTACATATTGAGATATGTCTACCATTGGGAGGGTCACTGTTTCAATAGTCTAATGTTATAGAGCTACCGTTAGAAGCTTTCTGTTGAGCCTACCAATGAAGTCCACTAATGAGGAGCTACTGTTACATAGATTAACAAATACTAATAGAAGACATCCACTAACACAAAGATCGCCGTTACAAGCCTACAAACAGAGAGCTACCAATGGAAGATGATTGTTAACTATTCACTGCTACTCAAACTCTATACCTTGTAAATATTATTAAAATTATTAATATAATGATAATAGTTATTTTTGTTGATTTTAATGCTCATGATAGTAGTTAATGATATTGTTTTATTTTCATGAACCATACCTAGTACCTGTAAAAAGGTAATCATTTCTATTGACCGGAGATGAACATGTATAAAAGGAATTCTCGATGATGAACAAAGTAGTGAAGAAGAGTGAAGTATGTCCATACTTAGATGACCCAACCTGTTGGCACAAAAGACTTACATGCATCAAAATACGAAGGAAGGCTACATACTGAATCTGAAGAATGTGAAAATTCCATGGGAAAATGGATTCTAACCAAACAAGCTGATTATCCCTATATGAAAGTCTGAACCTAGAAGTTACGACACTCAGTTTTGGAGGAAACTTGCAGACTGGGAACAAAACATGTTTTCCTTCATTACAACTAGTCCATATCTAATCATCCAACATATAAATATTTCTAAACATCATTCAAATATCATTGTCACTATTGTGTTTTAGTATTTTACATTTGTGAGTAGTTTGTCTGTGTTACAAACACTGACTTTTGTGCTTGAACTGAGGGATACTAAAAATACACATACCAAACTATCTTTAAATATTTTTCCCATGAATAACTCTGGAAGAATCCTAGTGTGTCTTGGTAGTTTATTTTTCCCACGTATAACTGTGGTAGAGGTTTCAAAGCCTATACAGTTTTTGAAATTGTTAAAAATACTGTTACAGGATGTCTATCACTTTTTAATATAATTTCTTGGTGGAAGGTGATCACCAAGTAAAGAGGACTTTTTATTGACTTAAGACTGAACCTCTTGTTTAATTTTTTGTGTTCATCGTTCACTCACTCTGTTTTATACTTTTCCACTATGCTTATATTATCAAGGATAGAAATCTGTTTTACATTCACTCTGATAGATAGTTCTGGTTAGTGTGTATATGTGATTAGTTT
Organism: Viscum album; assembly: GCA_963277665.1. Classification (NCBI taxonomy): domain Eukaryota; kingdom Viridiplantae; phylum Streptophyta; class Magnoliopsida; order Santalales; family Viscaceae; genus Viscum; species Viscum album. The sequence continues at coordinate 1,315,778,760 of OY728152.1, read as the reverse complement.
AGTAAACTTGTTTCAAAAGTTGAATTAGTTCTCATACTGATTAAACTGAGGAGTAATAAACCATTGAGAAACCTATTGAACAATAAGTCACTTATATTTCTAATGCCGTAATTGACTGGGCGGTTTTAATTTGGGGGATTCGAATCCTAAAAGATTTTAACAGAAATTTTAATTGGAACTCAATTCACCCTCTTCTTGAGTATCCACATCAACCAACATTTGGTATCATAGGTTTCTTTATTCATACCATCAAACCAGTTTTTCAAGATTTTGAATTTCATTTCAACTGTGATTTTAGTTCTATCATAAAGATATCAAAATTTCTATTAAATCTAAATTTTCAGTTCTTTAATCCATTAAATTTCTATGTATAACCGAGTTCTGGGTTCTACTACTAACATACCACCATTCGTTAATGGTAATAATTATGGTATGTGTAAATTGGAAATGAAAATGTATCTTGAAGGCATTGGACCTGAAATCTGTGACCCAATTGAAGAACAAGAAATATTACCTGCTACTGCTAGGGACACATGGTCTTAGGAAACTAAAACTATTTATAATAATAATTGTCATGCAATGAATTCCTTATAGTACGCTTTGGATGATGAATAATTCAATAGAATATCTGCATGTAAGACTACTTTTGAAATTTGGGATACTTTGGCTGTTTCTCATGAAGGAACAACCAGTGTCAATGAAATGATATTAAATACCTATACTATTAAATATGACAATTTTAAGATGAAACCTGATGAATCTATCTATGAAATGTATCTCAGGTTCAATGAGATAGTGAACACCATGAATCTGCTTGGGAAAATTGGACAGAAAAGACCAAATCATGAGGCTGCCTAGATGACTGCTTGATAGATGGAGAGGCACATCTGTATCAATCTGAGAATCATGTGACATCAGCAAGTTACCTATAATGGATATAATTGGAAAACTGATAATGTATGAATTAGAGGTCAAGGTAAATCATGAAATAGAAGAAAACCCAAAATTAAATTCATTAGCATTCATGACTTCTGCCTCAAAAAGAAAAGACAAAGAAAAAGTTCAAGTACCTGTAGATAGTTCTACAAGTGAAGCCTCAAACTCAGACAGTGATGAGGAAATGGAACAACATGCCAGATGATTCAAAAGATTCTACTGAAAGAATAAATTCTTTAGGAAGTCCAACTTCAAAGGAAAGTATGATCAAAGAGGAAAATGGATGAAACATAGGAAGTGGAATGATAATGCATGTGAAATATTTTGCTATGAATGTAAACAAAAATGTAATGTGAAAGAAGACTGCCCCAAGTGGAAATTCCAATGAAAATATGAGGATAAGAGAAGATGTTATATAAAGGCTATGAAATCATCTTGGAGTGCTTTAGAAGACTGTTTGGATGAATCTGATTCTTCAGACTCAAAATAGAACAAACATGCCAATCTATATTTTATGACAGAGACATATGTGTTAACAATTAATTCCCATGTGCGTAATAATTATTATAACAGATAATATCATAATGATGAAGATATGAATAAGGAATAATTATTTGAATATTTAGAAATGATTGAGGAAACTTGTAATGAACTCAAGGAAAAATATAAGTCATTAAAAAGACAATATTCTTTAAATGCGAATTACAAGTCAAATCTAGACATAAAAAAAGATAAATTTGATAAACTACAAAAGGAAAATACAGAGTGAAAATTATCTAATGAAAAATTAAGAAATGATATTGATAAGTTCACTAATGGTAGGGATAACTTGACACAGTTGTTAGGAAAATATATTTCACCAAATTATACAACTAGTCTAGAATATCAGCCTGTATAGATACAAATTAGCAAAACCGAATTTGTTCCACAATCTGGATAGTTCACTGCTAATTATGGACCATATTTTGAGAAACAATTTTCTAAAGGACCTAACAAAGTTTTTATGTCTCAAAATATGTTTCTATATTTTAAAAAACCTATAATGAAAATAATGGTTCTTAAATATTTATTAGCTTACCTCTTTGGACCCATGAAAATCTGGGTACCAAAATTACCCCATGTTTAATCTGTTTTGCAGGAATGCCATTTAAAGAGCTCCTATAAGACCCTATGGTACTTGGACAGTGGATGTTCAAGAAATATGACAAGAGAATATTATTTATGGTAGAGTCTAAATAAATTTTATAGTGGGCATGTCACCTTTGGTAATAATTCAAAAGGAAAAAACATCATCTTAGGCCAGATTAGTAACCCTAATACAATATTAACCTCTAAAGTAATTTTTGTAGATGAATAAAATAAAATTTAATTATAATATCCCAGTTATGTGATGTTGGATTTAATGTTATGTTTGAAAATGATGCATTCCATGTTTTTAAAAAAACTTAACATTCCCAAAAAAAACATCCCAAGAGTTTTACCATCATGATCACTAATCTATTCGTAGTCCGATGAAATTTATGTTTTTAATAAATATGGTTCTAAAAAATGTAGATAAAATTATATAGATTAGTATTAAAATATATAATTCTAAAAATGAACATTTCATGGTCTTATAATCTCCACAACAAATAATATGGAAAGAAATCTATGTTTTAACTATAATATTCCCCCAGAAGTGCTAACGAAAATTTAGACGTGTTCGTTATTTGATTTAAATTTAACAACTAGGTGATGTGGGATCCCAAAAATTAATGGTTCAAATACATAAAATTTATTGTTACACTTATCTTTTTCAACTGATTCTCAATATTGGGCTTCAAATGATACACATATATAAAAATAATAAAAGATTACTAAACATGGACAATATATTATTATCATTAATAAATAATTAAATTTAGTTATATAGGATTTTTATTATAAAATAAATTCCCACAATTCTAGATTTTTAAAATATATATATTTATCCATGTAATTTTATTTTAGAAATTTCTCCTTATACATGTTTCATCATAAATTTATGATCATATATTTTAAGAAATTTTGATAACTATTTAAATTATTCAGTGTTCTCATCAATTTTATTTTTCTTTCATACTGTTTGTCATGATCATTAGTATAACATATATGACGTTTGGAAATGATTCTATTGTTACATAATCGTTGATAAATATTAAAAAAAGATGTAAAATATGTTATTTTCTAGGATATTCATGAAATGAATTGTAACATTAAATTTTAGGAATATCAGATGATTTCTGATTTTCTATATTATCATAAGGATATGATTTAAAGGAATGATTTATTCTACATTGGTTATTATAGACTACAAAAATCAGATAGAAAAATCCATATTAAGGTTTGTGGGATTAATCAAATTAATACTGATTTTTTTTAACATTGATGTTCATGAAAAATGTTGATATTAGTAAACACATAATGATTTTCACATTCAAACATAGAGGATATAGATATTATTAATTTTGGTAAGAAGCAAGTTGTTTCTATGTAATGAATAATTCTCAAACAGGCGATGTTGAATTTGTATCAAACCATTTCAATTCAATAACGATAAATAAATTATGTATCACAAATAAGGATTGTTTTATGTTTTTAAAACATTCATTAGATGACTATGTGAAAACCATGAAGTATTCATTGAATGAATGGACAAAAACTTCATGGTTTGATTCTTGGCATGGGGAAACCACAATCCAAAAATGAATGGATCTTATATGAGAAAACAAATGTATTCTGGGATTCCTATACAATTTTCTTACACATTAAATTCCATCATTCTACATTAAAATCTATATAAAAAATCCATAATATTTTCATTAAACCCAATAAAAATTCCACACCTCATTACCTAATGAATAAATTAAATAATATTTCTATGTAATAGTAATTTTCAATAGAAAATAATTTTAAATTGAGAGTTTATTTTTTCATAAAATAGATAGAATATAAAATTCTAATCATGATTTTTTATTTTGATTGTTTCAAAATCTATTATCATGGATCTACATTAGATTATTTAAAATAGTACTTCAATTGATATATTATTTAAAAAAATATTCTATTAATGATATAATTTCAGAATTTAGTAATGGAATAATAATTTTTTCAATTAATTTTATCTAATAAAAAATTATTTATTTACACTACAGACTGGTAATAATAAAATTAGTTTCAATTGAAATGGAATACACTCAATAGTGAAATTCTGTTAATATTTTTTTTAAAAAAAAATTGGTTTGATATTCCATATGTAATTTTGATTGGTTTTCTTTTCTTGGGTAATTTATAGGTATTATTTTTATTTTTTTCTTGTATTAAATGTTGGGAATGTATTGAAAAAACATATGACTCCATGTGTTGGTTGTTATCTAGTTTAGTTTAATTCTATTAAAAGTTGGATGATATTTGTTTCTAATTAACATTCTAGAAAAAAAATTTGTCATGAATGAGGATGCTATTTGTATATATTTAGTTCATTTAAATATGTAGTTAAGAAAATATCCTTTTTTTAGCATGGGGTTTTATTTTATTATTTATTTTTGGATATTTGAAATTTATTTAAATTTCATACATGGGGATCTAATTAGTTTATGGTTCATTCTAAAATTATTGGATTGATATATTATGTTCTTATGATTATTATAATTATAATAAAATTCCCATTTACAAGGGATTTTTTTCTAATTTAAAAACTCGTCATAAGAATAGGTCAAGTAGAACCTTGAATACAATTGGATCGATGTTCTAGTTGACCCATGATGTTATCTGAGTCCAATTCCTTAAAACACTATGAAATTACTCCTCTCCAAAAATATGAATTTTATATTCATTAAATGATTATGTAAATTAACATAATTTATAAATAATTTTACTATTTTTGGGTCATCATCATCGATGATAAACACAAATTCAATATGTTTTTAATCTCAATATATGATTTTAATGAATCTAAAATAATTAAGAAAGTAAAACACATTTCTCCCTCAGTCTAATGAATATTAATATCTCATGAGTCTAAATATATACCAAGGATACCAGAACAATTATATTCAACGCTGCAATTGGGATTCCTCGGTTCAAAAAATAACAAATCATAGCCATTGAAAACAATTTTCATCATCAATATCAATGTATTGTGTAATAATATCTATTAATATCAAATACCACCACTCATATTGTAAAAAAAACCACATTAAATATTATAGATCTATGTATCCCATTACACAACAATGAAAAAGAAATCAAATTATTTATGATATACCTCTCTTATCAAATCACTATAAAATAATTTATCAACATATTGACACTTTCCCTAAATTTACCAATTTATATATTACAAATAACCATTATATACCATATTTTGAATCATTATTATAATAAGATAATAGATTAATATATCAATGATAAAATAAAATCTACATGTGTTTATCCACCTAATCAATCATGTTCCCCCCTCCCATTATAACAATCTATACTATGAAAAATGTAATTTTAGTAGTGATAGTTTTAGTTATGTATATACAGTGTATATGTTGGATAAAAGAAGTTCAATTATATAAATTCACAAATAAATAAATAATAAATTTTATATTTTATACAAATATGTTTTTATTGAAAACAATTTCAGTGACAAAAAACTAGATTGATATTATGGTGGATTTTAAGTAATGTAATTGAGATCCATAATAATAAATTACCAAATTAAACACAAAAAAAAATATTAGATGTCATAATAGGAGATTATTGTATGCTGTTAGAGACCAAAATATGTTATCCCCAATCAGGGGATATAAATATTTCCAATTTTTATATTTCTTAAAAATTAATTAAATTAATTGATACTAAAAAATATGTAAAATATTTCATTGTGGGATAAACCATATTATAACAAACACAATAACTTTTGAATAGGGATGATTGTATTATTATAATATGGAAAATAATGAAATGAATCACTATTTGTATGTAGTATAAATGATGACTCCACCACAATGGGTGATTTTAGGGTCTAATTATTTACATTATTGAACAAAACAATCATTAGATGGAGATTATAGATAAACATCACCCATTATAGACTAATATCCACTAATAGTATCAATCCATGAAATACTATATATACTAAAAAATTTACTACCACTATACAAAAAATCATATTATTATTATTTCACTCAACCTGATGGTATTTTATTTTTAATTTATAAACCCTATGATTAATATTTTTTTTTCTGGAAACGATACTCAAGAGGCAATTGCTAAATAATTTTCTCTATAAACGCTATAAATAACATAGTGAACCTTGTCAACAAATGATAATGATAATATATTCCCTATAATACGACATTTATATACACAATTTCTTAATTTTTTTAAATTTTATTTATTTCAAAAAATTCTATATTATTATACTTTAAAATAGATTAAATATACTCTAACTGAAAGATGAGTATTCAATAAATATGACCATATTTTATATTCCATATTTAATTAAATACATTTTGTTTATTAGTATTTAAAAATTAATTAATGAAAATTATTTTTTATAAAATATACTTTATTTTTTATCATTCAAAATATGATAGAAATAGTTATTCCATTATTTTATATTTGGAATTTATGATTTAAAATATTATGTAATATAAAATATCATTAATCATGAAATTTATTGCCGGAGAATAAATGTATATATACATTCTTTTTTATTGAATAATGCACATTTCCTTTGAATTGTTTTGTTATATTTTTAAATTAAAAGAGTAATATTTTAGTTTAATGTAAATAACATATAAAGAAAAATATAAAATTCTATATAGGCATATGTTTCATATAAATTAAAGTATAAAATATTAAATACTTATTTATATATTTTTAATTTACATAGAATATATGATTAATCATAAATTTAACCATCATCGAGAATGAATTATTTAAAATAGAATAAAAATTGAAAATAACAAAATATTTTAACTAATTTTTATAGTAAATAGTTTGACTATTTAGTTTATATAATGAGTCACATAACATTCTAAAATAAATGAAAAACATATATTAACATTGATGTTCTATAATAATTGTAATAAAATTTATAATGTATCTATTTTACATTTATTCATATAACATTATAATAATTTTACTAACACTTTATAATAAGGATAAATCATAAAAATATAGAACAATAAAATTATATTTATGGAATAAAACAAGTATAATATAATAAGGTTATATTACTAATAATATTTATATAGTATTACATGTACATAATAATATGTTTCATCCCATTTATTTTCCATACATATAAAATTATATGTACATTTCATATAATTAAACTAATATATTTGGTATATGTAAATGATTTATTAAATTAAATTAAAAAAACTATTATATTGGTAAACCTAAATTAAATTTAATAATATATATAAAATTAAAAAACTAATTAAAATAAAGAGTTTATTATTTTGTAAATAAGGTATTGTTAATGAAATGATACATAACTAAAATTGATAGATTAATGATTTTTTATTATATTGTGAAATATATAGTGTAAATATATATTCCATAATAATTTTGTAAAGGAAGAAATATTTTTATAATATTCCATCAAAATAAAATTTTTAAAAATTAAAAAATTATAAATATATATATATATATATCATTTTATTAAGAGGGTAAAAATAATAGAATCATTCAAATTCTACATTATTATAATCATTTTTAATATTGTATTCTTTTTTTAATATTAAATAATTTTATTATCTATATTTTCCTCTAATTTTTTAATTGTGAAAATCAGTTGATGTCCCTTATCAAACATTATTTTTGATGGAAAAAATTATTATGTAATATTAATGAAAAAATCTATATAGAAAACAATTCAACATTCACACTTTATAAATATTTAATGTTACCTTGTATAATTATACTCAAATAATATTAGTTTTTCATAACTGATATTATGAATTTTTTAAATACTGTACTTTTTCAAATAATATTCTTCATTAATAATAAATTTAAATTATGAAGAATATAAGAGCACACATACAATTATTACCATCATTTTCTAGTTAGAATGTTATTATTAGGTATCCTATGAACCAAAATGTTGTTTAAAAAATACATTGATAAAATATTAGTACATGAAAAGTGCAATATAGTCACTGGTTAAGAAGGGTTCTATATAAAATATGTCTGCTGATATATGTTATATAAGAACAAAAAAAGGTTGTCATCATCGGTGAATGTGATGGAAATACCATTACAAAAATTATATTTGAAAATCAATTTTAATGTGGGTATACATAGGTAGGCATAGATCTGTGGACAACATTCCATGTGAAGTAGGTAAAAAGTTGATCCAATTCATTTTTAATATGTAACACACCAAACATTATATGGACATCGAACCAATAAAAACAATATTCTTTTTATATATAATTATTAAATTTATTTATAGTGATATAAAAACAATAAATATATAATAATATTAATAATAATATTTTCAAGACTCTTTTCCATTGACCATGATATCCTTGGTAATAGATCCCCAGTATCTATAACCCATAGTTGGACATGGATACTATGTATTTCCCTTAAACCTCTCAGGAATATTTTATCCCATTATAAAAATGAAAATCATATAGACATATTCATGCCTTATTGTTTATACATCTTATCATATAAATTGTAATGTTTACCTTTTAAAATTTGTATTATATAACAATATTCATGAATGAACGAGGTAATAAGTCCACAAACAATGGAAAATTTTATAATATTATATGTATCATTTACGCCGAAACCCAATGTAACAATTAGAATTATAATAATTAATATTTATTTAAGTAACAAGCTATAAATCTACAAAAATAATTATTTTCATTTTATAAATAAATTAAAATTATTTATTTGGTAATCTAGTACCCTTTGGTTAAAGATAAAATATATTTAAATCATGGAATGAAATGAATTACACAATTAGAAATATGATAATTTTTAAATGATATAGAATATTAGCTGATTATTTGGAAAAACTTATTCTCATGAACCATTTCTACGATGGTTCTCCTTCGTGGTAAAAAATATTGAATATGATAGAATGATGCAAAATCAACCTAAAGATGATAATGGGTTTTTGACTCCCACAAAGGGATTGTAAATACCATATATGTGAGGAACTATAATTTATATATTCATAAATAATTAAATATAATATTAAATGAATATCAAACCAAAAACTTGAACAAATAGATGATATAATCGTAATACCTATGATTTTTTACCTTCATATAAAGTAAAATTTGACATTCTACAAAATAAATTGTCTAGAATCATTGAAATCCATCAAATCCAAAATACAATTATAACACCATGAATATTTTAACATGAATACTTATAAAAAATTATATCAAAATAACATGTAAAATAGTATATGTATTTTAATGGGGTGACAATTGAATGAATGCGTCATTGGATCTTTTATATGTCCTATATTTAAAAAAATAATAAGAGGTATACTAAAGCACAGTTGTCAAACACATTTTTTGGTTTTGATTTTGATCCAGTGTTTTGGAAATACTGAGCCATTTAGTTGGATTTGGGTGATATTAATATTTATTTTTAAAATTCCATATAATTCTAACTATCATACCATTTGTTCCTCGTAGCCTTTTTTGGTGTTTTGGAGAAAACGGTGGTTAGTTAAAGATTTGAGGCAACCATTCGCCCATTTCCATATTATTTCTTTTTCATTTATAACTCCTTAATTTTTCATCATTTTTAACTCATTACACATACCCCTTGTCTTAAAATTCCATATTAAAACAACCATATCTATTTTTACACCTTAAGAGATCATAATCATGGTTGATATTGGTGATTTATTCCGGCATTGGGCCATCCTTTGATCTGATTTCATAATTTAAGTAAATTATTTTATTTATTCCATATGTCATTCATATTTTAAATTTTTTTAATTATTTTTCATCTCAATCAATCCCACAAACCCTAGGTGAACCCCTAGTGTACCATATTACATCTTTTTAGCTCATCTTCATCGTTGATTAGGGAGAATTTGATCAAGATTTCTCAAATCATCTAGACTGGGCATGATAATTTGATTCATTTATAAATCATTAATTTTTTTAATATTTTTCACCGGACGTTATTCTTATAGTTCTTCAAGACCTATTGATACCTCAAATTTAGTTTCAAGCCATTACCTTTCTTCAATGAGTTCGTATCTACTGGAAGACGAAGAGTTCTCTAGTATCCAATGTGACAATTTTTCTCTATTTTCCTACCTTTTCCTCCTCAATCTATTATATCATGGTTATTTCTTTACCCATGATTATGTAGGACCTGTTTAAATATTTTGGAATTATTTTTGATTAGTGTTATGTTGATTATATCATGTCTTCACTGGTTTATGGTTTATAAAACCGTGATGGGTGATTTCGGTTGTGCTTCTCGATTCAGTTAAGTGTTTGATGTAGGTTCTTCAATAGACATATCTTTATTCTTTATCTTTAATATTTCTCTTGTTTTTATCACCCTTTATACATTATTATTGTCTATGTACAGATGTTGGATGTTCAATATATTGTGAAAATGGTTATTTGTGCCTTATTTTGTGTAAAATGGTGTTGTTTCATTATAAATGTGCACACTGCTTTAAAAAAATGATCCTATAGTTTTCATAAATGTGTTATATTTTTTATGAAACTATTAACTACTATAATAAATATTTTTAATGATAATTTTTTCCCTTTAGGTGTTACATAGAAGTATATTATCTGAATGTTGCATGCTTAGTTTTCGAAAAGATTCCTAATTGGCTTTTGTGTCCTAAATCTGATATAAAATGAATACATAGAGATTATTATTATATATTAAACATGTAAAGTGATACTTATGTGTCCGTTTATGGATTTATAAAAAAATTTGGTATTATAATTCTAATGGTTTTGGTTTATGAAATGTTTTTGGTAGGAGTTGTCGGTAAGTGGTCAGTTCGGCATATTTAGGAAAATGGTTGAGAATTGAATGTAATGACATGAAAATTCCGTGGATATATTTTTCATAAATATATGGTAAACTTACGAGTCCATGAAAATTTATGGCACAAGATTCTGAGGCCCGGTGTGCTTGGAATCAATTTCTGAAGTTTTGTTCGTTTACGTTTAGTAAACGTATGAGCGGAATTTTATAACTTTTAACCTCTCATGAGAGGTTATGGTTGTGGGGCCCAATCTTCCTAAACCTCCCATGAGAGGATTAATGTGGTAGGAACCACATGGGGTATAACCCATTATTTATGTATTAGGTAAAACCAATCAACTCTCCCCCATTAATGAAGGAGAGCTTCATGATCTCCCATAAATTAATTCATGCCAACTCTTAAGCTTTAATGAGGTGGATCCATGTAATTAATTCTCCACTTTTGAATTTTTGAGCCAATACATAGTTTATTATCCCAACTCCACCCAATAAATTAAATGAGCCATCTCATTTGATTAAACTCAACAATTTTAATTTTTAACTCAATAATCACAAATAAAAGACAATCATTTTTTTGGAGGGGATAACTTTTCATTTGTTGGCCAAGAGGGATTGGAGGCTCATTGGGAGAATGCTCCAAATGATGAACCATTCTCCCATTGAAGAATGAATAATGAAGAATGCATTCTTCCAAAAAAGAACACTGGAAACAATCTTCCTCATACATATTCCTCATAATTTTTCCCCGGACACCTACCATCATGGAGGGTCTTCCTCGAGCTGACACAACTCGGGATTGGAAGTTCTTGGTGGAAGTGACGAACGATGATCCTCTTCGTTTTCATTCAGCAACTTCGTCAACGAATGACAAACGACAAATAATTGTAAGGGTTTATTGCATGTTGATTCTTTTTTTTTCATCTTATCATCATCATATGAAAGAAATCGATTCAAAGTGATGTAATTAATTTTTATTCATCATCATACCTTTATTAACCAATTGATACCACCTTAATCATGGAGGATGCAGGACAACCTAACATGGACCTCCATATTCCATCGATTCTTCTTTCTTGTGGTGTTCTTCAAAGCATCAATGAGGCGACAGAGGCAGCAAAGACAAAGGTCGTGCTACCCTACATCCTCTGCATACCGCGCCACCCCCGCAGAACACTGGTGTTCACATACTAACAATGATGGCCCGCGTCGGCTCGATCCACGCCGAACCGGCCTACCGGCCCACCTCCAGTTCTCCTGCCCTCAGACCACCCGACCTAAAAGTGCCCTGTCGGTGCCCCGCATGCCTTGCCGATGCCATGCCCTGCGTCATTCTGGCGCCCAGCGCGGCCTGCCTGCGCCTTGCCCCGTGCCCGGCTCCGCGCCCCACGCGGCCTGCCCATGGCCTGACGGAGCCCCACAAGCCCTACCGGCACCCTTGTCTACACCCTTCCCGGTGCCCTGTCGACATCCCAGTGCCTCATGCGGCCTGCCCAGGAACTGTATGGTGCAAAGCGTGGCCTTCCCGCACTCCGGAGCCCAGCCAAACTGGCCGAGCTGTGCCAGCCAAACAAGCTGTCTAGTGACGCACTTTGCGGCGTCCCTGGCCGAAACAGCTCAGGCTTCCGGGCTGAGCCGCCTGATCCGTGCCCCACATGGTGCTGGCCGAACCGGGACGAACCACCTATGCGGCGATCTCCGGGCCGAACCGCCCTCATAGTTCACGGGGGGAGGGACAACGGACTGGGCCAAACCTAGCGGGCTGACCGAGTTGACCCAGACTAGGTCATCCCAGTCTGGGGTGGGCTATGTCAATCCAACTGTGTCGAACTGTGCCTAGGTCCATTACTGAATGTTTATTCCATTGTCCATATCAATTGCACCAGACGCCCGTTTTCCAGGTCATCTGATGCACTGGATTCCATGGAGCACGACGGTCCATTTGAGTATACCCCACTAGTGTTTGGGGTAATGTTGAGATATGCTAAGTTTGGATTGTACATGAATTATTCTGGGACCACGGAACTAAAAAGCATATAACTCACAGACAGGGATCTGATTGACATGATGTCTATTGCGTTGAGACCCATTTGATGAGGCAGACCTTTGAAATACATCTAAGTGGGACTTCATGATAGTTGGAGTATTGACATGTAGCTCATGGAGAAAACCCTCCCGGAGACGAGCGAGTGGAGTACAAAGACCTAGTAGATGGCTATGACCTGGCGACTGCTTCGACTTTGATTGATTCGACTAGCCCAGTGGGGAGGGCCTGGTAGTTGGTGGGAGACCCATGGTGGATGATTTCCTGGTAGTTGGTGGAAGGCATGTGGTACACGACAGGAGGAGTACCACTACAGGCTATTAGGGGGAGCGCCTGGTAGTTTGTGGCAGACCCAATGAGGGGATCGCCTCTGTGTGAGTGTGGTAGACCCATGGTACTCGATAGGAGGAGTACCTCAGTAGTCCAAGGTTAGAGGGAAGTGTCTGGTTGTGGAGGCCAGCCCACTGTACTCGACAGTGGAGGAATTTTCTAGCTGCCGTGGTTTCGATAGTCTGAATAAAAATCCTGGTTGATCTGAGTCAGTAACATTTGAGTTTACCTCATGAATGAGATGGATTACTTGATAACATAGTTATATGTATAGGAATTTACCAAAATGTGGTTATCTGTTGATTTCATAATTAATGGTTTATCCTTGTTGGATTTTGAGTGACCTTGAGGGTCTTAGGGTCCCTATTGAGTATCGTTATACTCACCACTACATGGGTTATTCCTGCACCTCGTTGTGAGGGTTGCAGACGACGGACATCGCTGACGGAGGTTGAGAGTATCAAGACTGGATAGTACTCGGAGGTGGATCTTATGATGAGTCCGCACATGGAGGATATGGAAGGATGTGGATCGTTGAGTAGGTTACATGTACCTACCCTTCAGGTAGGGTTTCCTGGTGGATGATCCATCAGCTATTTTACTTTTCAGTCTATTGTACTTTAACATTAAATTTGGGATTGTATTTCCGAAACCATTTCATTTTAGCACTCAATTTTGTATATAGTTTTACTTATTATTTTGGATCCATATTAATCATTTTTTTATAGTTTATAAAGTCAATGTCTTTCCATTTTTAGAGATTTACGCATTTGGTGCTAGTTGCCAGCCCAGGGCCTATGAAAGGGGGGCCTGGGGTAGTCACAGTACGTGCCCCAGGGGACGGGTCATGACATTTATGGTGTAAAATATGTGGTTTAAATGGATAGTTAATTTTTTTTATATTTATAAGGTAGTGTTTATGGAAATTAATGAATGTTGTAATATGTACTTTGATGCATTTTTGTTTGGTAAAATTTTTAAAGTAACATTTTTCGTTTTTCATAAAATGTGTCTTCATGAGTTTTCAATATTTCCCCATGTGGAGTCATGTTATGATACATGAAATTTATATATATAATTGTTTTGGGGATGAATAATTTGTTTATATATGTTATGAGTTGGTTTTTGTCCTTTATAGAGCCTTTTTAAATGGATTTTATGTCCAGAGCCTAATTATAGTTCTTCTAATTATTTTATGAAACCTTTAATTGGTTTATGGATTTTTGAAAGAACTGTTTGGAATTTGTGTGGGATATTTTTTGTGTGAATGTTATAGGAATTGGGTTTTCATGTGAAAACTATGATTGGTAATATGTAGAATTATATTTAGCAATAAAAGAAAACTTGGGTATCTAGGTCAGTGGATATGTACTAATATTCCAGTGATTTGTAGGGGGTTTTCCATGTTTCAGGTATCATGTTTGATGATGAAAACATTAACTAAACATTGATAAATATGTGGTTGGGGACCACTATAATATCTATAACTCTCTTATTAATGTCTCATGTGAACAAGAATTTATATTTAATATGGTTACCTTCACCGAGATATGAGTTACCTAGGGCTCACTAGTAACTACTACCTAGGGGTGTTCCATTGACATGTGATCATTGGAAAATTTGTAATAACTGTAGTCATATAGTTTTTTGGATGGTAAATTCATTTTTTATGTGTTTCATTTTAAATTGTTCATTATTTGAAGAATAATCCATGAAAACTGTTTTCAATTTTAAGTTTCACCTCATTGAAAATTGTTACTAGCATTCTTAGTTTTGAAACATGAACATTTATGTATGGTAATTTTTATAGCTTGTATCCTCATTTAAAAAACATAATTATATATATTGTATTTACAAAAAATATTCATGTTTCATTTATTTTAATGGAAGTGAATTTTTAATTGAATATATGTCTAACCTACTGTGTTTTAATAGTCACAGCTACAATCGTTTTTTATTTTATTCCCTTATGAATTATTCATCTTGAGATCGATATCCTCTGAAGATGTAGGATCATTGTGTTTTACCATGACAAGTGGGTTCACGTGCAGTTAGTTGGTTGACAGGTTTTTTCAGTTGAGTTGTTTCTTTATTTTTACATTCAGTTTATTGTACAAATAATGATCTATTAAATTTCTATGTATATTTATTTTGGTTTTTCTGTTTCATTCCAATGTTTTATTGATTGTTTATATTTTGGAGAAATCATTCCCTTGTGTACAGTATTGATTCCCTCAGTTCTTGTCTCAAACATAGTATGAACTTGAATGCCTCTTGGGACATTATGTGGGAGGGCCTATGTGAACAGTTCAGGTCAACTCAAGCTGGTTCATGACAAAATGGTATCAATAGAGGTTGGTTAGTAGCTAAAAATTCTTCTTTAGAGAAACTCTATTATTTGGGAGTTTTCAAGGTAAATGGATTAGGATTTGTGGAAGTTTAAGGGTATGGAAAGGAAGAGCGTCGTGAACTCTTTCTCATTTTGATCATTGGGATTCCACGGGATATCCTGTTTTATTTGTGTCTATTGTTCTTGTTGATTTTTTGTGTTGTGATATAAAAATGAGAGTCTGAATAATGGAATTTTTGTTCAAGTAGGGTCTGGAAATCCATGTGGTGCCATGTTATGGTCCTAATAAGTCTCTTGGTGTTGGTTTTGTGTTTTACATATATATTCATACCATATGGTATAGTCACCCACAAACACTAGTTTCCTTTTGTTGTTCTCTTGGTACAATTTTCAAATAGATTTTTTGTTTTGAAAATAATTTTGTGATAGTTTTGTAATTAAATTTTAACGGAAGGATTATATTTTAGAAGTGTAAAAGGTGTTTTCAGTAAATAAATATAAGAATTAGATTGTAAGTATGTGTTTTTTAGAATTTTGTTTGAGGATAAAGTATAAATGATTTAATGGGATTTGAGATTCCCTAATCTAAACTTCTAGTTTGTTAAAATAAAATGTTTTGAATGTTTGAATCATTTCATGTTGATTATTAATAATTAATTTAATTGGTTTTTTATTTGATATGTGTTTGAATATAATGAATTGGTTTTGGAAATTGGTTGTCCTCATATATTATATTCCTTAATTGGGTATTGGTATGAATGTCCATCAAATTATGAAAATATACACTACTAAGTTTTAGAAAATCAGAAGGGGTTTTTTGGAGTAACATGGTAGTTTTGAGTGTTTTAAATAATGAAAATTCGTAGGTTTTTAAGTAAGTGGATCTTGATGAATTGTGGTTTGTTTTGTGAAATATGTAAATTGTTTTAGGATTGGTGGTTAGTGTTACTTTAGACAGTACATGATTTTTGGATGATGATGCTTGTTTTAGCCTTTGGTCTTTTCATAGGTTCTCACATGCATGGTTTAATTGAAATATGAAAAAATATCCTCCACGGAATGGAGGTTTGTTTCTTGTGGTGGAATTAGAATTTTCATGTGAGTTAGAATTGAACAATACACCACTGGTGAATGTGTAAATCCACCAAGTCATAATGTTATTCAAAAGTTCATTGACCTTAAAAATTATGGATTTTTTTAAACTGATGGTTATGTGGATTTATTTTTTTAATTTTTTATAGGAATATATTATTCCCAAATCATCCTTGTGATATGGATGTCATACTCTTGTTTTATATTGATAAGGGATCTTGTTGGTGACCTAGTTTTGGTGTATTTTTTTGTGGGTTTCAAAAGAAGTTTTTGATGTTGTGATATCACCATGGATTTTTCTCAATAGGAAATATTTCGTATTGATCAACCTATGGATTCATATAAAATTTTAAATCCACCTATTTGAATGATTCCTCAGCCCATTTTTTGTAGATAGTAGTTTTCTTTGGAGATACTTATGTGTTTTTTCTGTATTCCATGTCCATTCTTCTCCTCCTTCACATTAAGAGAGAATTGTCATATGTATTTATGAGTTCCTGTTTATATGATGGTTTGGTGTTTACAAAGAGTGATTTTTGGATTTTTGTTATCATTATCACCTGAATACACTGAAATAGATGCTTCATGCATTAGGGATATATCCTTGGACCTCTTAATTAAGATTTTAATGCTATCGGGAAATTGCCTGAGGAGGGGTGAGCTGGACTATGCTCCTGCATCAACCATTTTTGTAAGGTAGTTTCTATGTATTTATTATTGTTCAATATCATTGTGAATTTCAACGTTTCACAACGATCATGGAGAACAAACCACATACACAATTTCTAAGGATATGCCTTCATGGATGTGGGTTACTAATCAATGTCCTTGTGTGGGTCGCCTAAGTAAATTGGGTGCAGTCCTGGTTTAACTTTTCTATAGGTAGAGTGTGTTTGGTAGTTCAATTTTTACTTTTTTTTATTTCTTAATGATTTCCCCCCCCCCCACATGGCTTGGTTTTGGGGTTTTGGATCCATGGAGAAGTTGTTAGACATGTTATTGTCTCCACTATTCAATAGTGGGGGGTTTAAATGATAATGTTTTATTACTATTTATGTGAGTTGGAAGGTTGTTGTAGTGGATTTTAGTTGGGCATATGTGGGAGACAACCATTCTTATTTCATTTTGATTTTTTTGGTCATTTCCCTTTGATTCTTAATGGTGTTGACAACCACCACATGTCACATAGTGTTTCTCCATAATAATTTGTTGATTTCTAGTTGTTTCAAAATGGTATGCAGTCCATTCAAGGCCCCCTAGAATATTTTTCTCTCGAGGGTTCTATTTTGATGATGTTATCATTAGGATCATTGGGAGAATCCCCAACAATATGGTTCATGGGTTGGTTGTGGAAGTGGTGACTTTTTCTTTCTTTGAGTCTTAGAAATATATTTTGTGTTGGTGTTTTTTCTGAGGTAAGAGGCTTATGTTCCATTAATGGTGGATGATGTTTCATTGGATTCATAGAGTGGACTATATTGATATTAAATCCATAGTTTTTTTATCAATAAGTTGGAATGTTTTGAGGCTTTCATGGTTAAGAATGCTTTAATGGTGGGTAGAATTGTCACACCTATTTTTTCATGTTTTTTATCTAATTCATTGAAAATCGTGATCCATTTCTTGGTGTTTTGGTGAGATTAATGTTCCCTATTGAACTACCATCTATTTCTAATCATTCATCCATGGGTAGACCAATTCTTGTTTGGGAGTTTCTGAGAAAAATTGTGGTTACTTCATGATTTGGGCCAACCGTGAGCACATTTCTAGATATAAAAACCACATTTGATTATTTTAATAACACCATAATTTTTCAATAAAATTTACACATTCCACATCCCACTTTTCCTCCACTGACCTTTTCAAACCACCATACCCATTTGGACACTATAATATTTTATAATTAGGTTGTATATTGTGATTTAATCACGCATTAGGAAAACATTTGAGCTCATTTCCACATTTATTGAAATTATTTTTATCATTCACGTATTATTAATTTTTATCCATTTTGGTCATTTTACAACTCAATCAAGCCCAAAAACCCTTGGTGCACCCCCCATGTTCAATATTTCATCTTTGGATCTCATCAGTATCTTGGATTATGGCGATTTTATTCAATACATCACAAATTGATCAAATTGATAATGGTAAATTGATTGATTCGTAAATCATTCATTTTAAATATTGTAAGATCTCAGATCTTCATTTCAGGTATGTCATTCCTTTTCTAGATTTTTAGATAATTTTTGGAGTTTCTGGAAATTTTTGAAGTACACACCATGTACTTTCAGAGTACACGCTGTGTAATCCTTTTCTGCTCGAAACCGTGTGATGTCCATGTCCGGACCACACACACGGTGTGTAGGGGTGACATGGAGGCTGATTTTGGAGGAGTATGGAAAAACCCACTACACGTCATGTCTGTTAAAAATATACATCGTGTAATTTTCTTATTTTCACTAAATGGAACAGGGTCATGTCTAATCTCCATAATCATCTTCTTCTAAATCTGGTTCGACCGGGAGAGGTTGTATGACCGCAAATCTTCTCCGAATTCTTGAGCCTCCATCTATTCTCCGATTCGAGCTCTGTCGATTGCGTTGGAAGTGCAGTAGTGAGTTCATCCTTCTGCATGAGCCTTTTAATCCAATTATTCCTCCTTCTCATGTTATCTATGGTTTAATGTTTTGTGCATTTTCTCAGATCTAAGACGTTCTATGGAGAATCAGTCATCATGGTTCAATTGTATCAATCTCCTTGGATCGAGGTATGTGGTTTGTGCCTTACTGTTCAATGTATCTGAGTTTATGTGTGAATTTCCACTGATACCCGTGAATGGGGTATTGCGTGTTACCCCTTTTGCCTCCATTGTTTTCCTTACATGATTTTATACGCTTGTAGGTGTAATTTGACCATGTTAGAGGATATTTTTGTTGTGGTTGGTTGTTGTTGTTGTTGCTTTGTTCTATTTACGACCTTTGGGTCTCGTTTGCCTTTGGTTGTTACACCTGTTTTCATGCCTCGTGGTTATAGATTTTAGTGAAACTCTTGAAATGCTTGTTTCCTTGTAGACCGTTTAGCTATGTAGTTCTATAGGTGTACTTTTGGTAGACAAGTAGACCTATAGGTGTACTTTGGTCTTATAGAATTATTATGAACTTATTGGCACAAGGCTGAGAGAACCTGGTGCTATAAACTATAAGGAATAGACCACGTTAGCTACCCAGAGAGTCTTAGATATTACATACTACAGAGGGGATGGACCGAGTGAGCTCCCATAGACTCTCGGATTTTATAGAATATAGGAGGGTAGACCGAGTGAGCTTCCTTAGAGAGTATTACCTTTTATGAATATCTTTAGGAACCTTCCAGTCTAGAGGAGGAATTGACTAAGTGAGCTTCCTCAGAGAGTCTGTGGTATACCTGAGGCAATAAGAGTAATTGACCGAGAAAGAATTATCTGAGAGTCTCTAGACCTTGGGGATAAAAGGGTTAGACTACGTGATCTTCCTCAAGAGAGTCCCTGATTACCCTATAAAATAATTGGAATTGACTAAGTGGGCATCCCCAGAGAGTCTCATAAATTCATAGGACCAAGCCAGAGGGTTTAGGCTGAGTGCACTTCCCATAGTGTTGTGGTACATCATGGATAGGACTGGAGGGGATGGATACGAGTAATTCTCAGAGGGTTCCTGGCTTTTTAGCTGTTTGTTTCACTACTGTTGATTTGTTGTTGATTTATTATTTCTATGTATCATCCTATTTACTACTTACTGTTTACTGCCTACTGCTTTATGTTGTTGTTTATTGCATATTGTACCTTTACCTACCATATACTCACTCACTGTTAGCCGTAGATCTTCAGGTGAATGCCTACTAGAAGTTTATCTCACACCATGTTTGGGCCATGATTTTGGGCCCAATAAGACTCTGTTTTTGAAGGTATAGACAAGGGAATGTGCCCTTCGACTTTTGGAACATGATTTCTTGGAGCAGGAGAGTATGTGACCAAGATTTGGCATGTGATGCTAAGGATCTATTTACTTTTCTTTTCTATTATTTTTGGTATTGTAGTGTTTTCTAGCATTGTGACTTATTTGTATGCATTCCTATTTATGTATCATGCATCATTTCATATATTCATATGTGCTCCAGTTGTTGATTTAGTCTTCCATTGTTATATTATTGTTTATTACTACTTCTGCTTTTGCATGTTTATTTTTTCTTCTGCGGTGTACTCTTCCAATGAGGGCATAGATTCCCCACTATCACACTCATGTCCATCACTACTAGTCGAAAGCCTCTAGTGTTTGGGAAAATGCGCTTGACACCATGTGACCAACCGGGTATGGGGAGCCTCTGGGTGGCTTCGGGAACCGGGACGTTACAAAGTGGTATCAGAGGAATTTTATTCTCTTACATTACTATTTGGAGACGTTAGTCAGGGATAGGATGGATTCGGTACTTGGTAATAAGCTGTGCCCTGGAGTAGCTATACCATGAATAGGGAAACTCCATACTACCTCATTTATTGCAGTTTCCTAGTTTTGAGATTTTATGGTTGATACGTTTTCACCTAGTGTGATTCACCTTCTTAGTAATGTTTTTGTTATGATATTACGGTTCCATTTCTGTCGCAACCCGATGAGATGAGGGTATTCCATCTCATGCATCATATAGACACTTGTAGAAATCAAATTCCATTCATTCTTTCCATTCCATTTTTGGTGCATTACCAATTTCATGCTGTTGTGATAGACGTTGTGTAGATTATGCATGTTGTTGTGATAGATTTTTGATAGAATTTAGACTGCCTGTTAGAGAAATTTATGTATTGTACATTGTTTAAATGAACGACAAATTTTGATTCCTGAGGTGTTATAGGCCCTCTTGAATCAGAAATTTGTGGATAATGATCATGTTTTCGCTTGAACATGATTGTAGGGGATGTCAAGCATTGATTCCTGGGGTGTATGGGCCTTCACGAATCGGAATTTGGCACCTCTTTGCCTTGTTTTCCATGTTTCTGGGCTTCTGTGCGGTTTTTGAGCCACTACCCAGAAAAACCTAGAATACACGGCATGTACTTTCTGTTTACACCCCATGTAGTTTCTTAGGTCGTGTTACTGATAGTGTGTACAGGAACACGGTGTTATGAAAATAACTTCAGGAGCACGCCGTGTAAGGAATGTACACATTGTGTAGTATAGAGCCAGGTACCCGGTCGTGTCACTAATAACACGGGTCGGGGAATCTTGAGTAGAACACACCATATTGTAAGGGAACACGCATTTTAGTTCTGTCTAGGTACCCGGCCTTATCACGAATAGCACAGGACAACATGACCTTCTCTAAGACACATCGTGTTGCTTATGGGAGACACCGTGAAGTCTTGCCCAGGTACCCGGCCGTGTCACGAACAACACGAGACGATGTCAAATTATCATATACATGCCGTGTATTTTCGGAACACGTCGTGTAAGGGAAATCCATGTAAATGATCATGTAACTAACAACATGGGCCACCATGGCAGTGAATAGTACACTCCGTGTCCTGAGGGAACACGCTATGTAGTTTAAGGTTAGTTTGAACCATGTGATTTAGCTGTGTAAGGAGACTCAGGCAGGGGAAGAAGTTTTCAAAAACACACCGTGTGTTGGGACAACACGTCGTGTAGTTTGAGGTGTTACACGACCTGTAGGGTAGGGGTACACACATATGTTAGTGGATTAAGAGAAAACACCGTGTAGTTTTTATACACGTCACGTAGTCATGTTTTGTAAGCTTGTGTGTTTTTCTTCCCATGTTCCTGTTTTGTACTCTTGTGTTCCCCTTACTTGTTTTTCTAATCTAAGGTTTACTTTTGATCCTTCAGATATATGCCTCCGAGATTTCCTCTAGTTGTATGTCAGTCGTCCGGCACTGATCAGACACCAGATATGGCTGATTAGGGACTTCTTGCCAATCCTCCTGTCGTTACAGCCTTGGAACCAGCTGTCATACCCGTTGTAGGAGCTGAGGCGCAGTATAGGGAGGAAATCCTGAGGATGATGTAGACCATCTAGGGAGAGCCGCCTCCTACTCCGTCGATGGCCAAGTTGACGCGGGTTTTCCAGCAGCAACATCATCATACATTTTCAGGGGATGGAGGACCCTAGGATGCAGAGTCATGGATAGAGGCCACACTGCCCATCTTTGAGCACCTTGAGATCCCTTCGGAGAGAAGGATAAATTTGGCTTCCTATATGCTCCGGGACATCGCGAAGAGGTGGTTGGAGGTGATCTCACGGTCAGGGCGTCAGCAGGATATGTCTTGGGACGAGTTCCGACACACCTTCTATGACTACTTCTATCCAGAGACCCTAAGGGACGATCAATCCCGGGAGTTTATAAGTCTTCATCAAGGTACTCTCTCTGTTATGGGGTACTCATCCCTCTTCACTGAGCTGCAGTGTTTCACATCGATCCTAGCAGGTGATGAGTTGTTCCATGCTAGGAAGTATGAGGACGGTCTCAAGCATGAGATCTGTTCCCAGATGAATATCATCCAGTTGAATTAGATATCCTCCATCGTTAACCAGAAATAGATCACTGAGTATAATATGAGGGATTATGGAGTAGTGAGCCAGGGCAGTTCGTCATCCAGAGCTGGGGTTCCTCCTACAGACAGTAGGAAGTGTCACATATAGTCTTCTCTAGGAGATCGAGGTTCACGGGATGCAACTTCTAGCATCCAGGTTGTATGCTACCAGTGCGATAAGAGTGGGAATACTACACCTTTGTGCTAGAGGGATCCGATGGAGTGCCGGTCTTGTGGCAAGATGGTCCATCTTCAGCGTTTCTGTCACATCTTCTCACCTTCAGCTGGTGGTAGGTGTTTTTCTATGACCCCACATTCTGAAGATACTTGACCAGTTTCCCACCAGTCAGGGAACCAGAGTTCTTCCGGCCATTCAGGGCAAGGTGGAGGTCACGGCCATGGTGGTCAGTCACCAGGTCATCAATGTCAGCAGAGTGGATCAGCTCAGAGCAGTCATCCAATGGCACAGGGGCGCGGTGCAGGCTGGTCTTTCTCCATGGAGCAGTCCTATCAGGAGAAAGATCCCGACCCTTCTACAGTTTGAGGTACGATCTTAGTAGCCTTAGTTTTATCTTCATACCTTTTCAATATTGTTGCTTCCCATAGATTTATCACTATTGTGGTCATGGAGTACCTTGGGCTCTATATCTTCTCCTCTGCCGACTTTTTGACTGCTGACACACCATTGGGAAGGAGGAAATCTAGCATATGTCAGTACAGAGAGTTCCCTCTTGAGGTTGTGGAGTGACATTTCTTATATGACCTATATGTCCTAGAGATTATAGGCTATGAAGTCATTCTCGCGATGGACTGGTTAATTCATTTCTAGGAAATCATCAATCGCTATCACCGTAGGGTGAGTTTCATATCACTAGAGGGCGGATCTTTCCTTCATAGAGGTGAGTGGGATTTCCTAGAGGGTAGATCTGGACCAGAGCATCATGGGATAGGAAACGTTACAGTATATATTGCTATTATTTATCTGGATGACTAGGGGACTTCCCAGTTATACTATCCTCCAATGGTGGATCATTTCAGGGATTTATTCCCATAAGACCTTTGAGGTTTACCTCCAGAGAGTGAGGTATACTTCTCGATTTAGATCATGCCAGGAGCGGCACCGGTTTCCATTCCTCCTTACAGGATGGCTACACCAGATATACAGAAGCTCAAGAAGCAGTTGGAGGAGTTGCAGACAAAGGGTTTCATCCAACCCAGTACCTCCCCTTGGGGTTTTCCTATCCTATTTGCAAAGAAGGAAGACGGTACCCTTCGTCTTTTTTTGGATTATCGGAAGCTGAACCAGTTGACGGTCACGAACCGATATCCCTTTCCAAGGAGCGATGACCTCTTTGATCAGCTTTGAGGAGCGCGAGTGTTCTCGAAGATCGACATGAGGTCCGGTTATCATCAGTTTCACATTAGAACATCAGATATACCTCTAATAGATTTCAGAAGCAGGTATGATCTTTACGAGTATATAGTCATGTCATTCGGTCATACAAATGCGCCTGCAGTCTTCATGGCACTAATGAACCGAGTGTTCCATCTGGACTTGGACTCCTTTGGCGTGGTCTTCATGGATGATATATTGGTGTACTCTCACACTCGACACGACCATGCCACACATCTTGAGAACTTTCTATGTACACTGAGATAGCATCGGCTGTATGCTAAACTCTTATAGGGAAACTTTTGGATTGATCAGATTCACTTACAGGGTCATGTTATCTCGTAGACAAGAGTGTCAGTGGACCCAGATAAGGTGAGAGATATAGTTTCTGGGGAGGAGCTGAAGAACATCTTTGAGGTGCGGAGATTCCTAGGTATGGTTGGGTAATATAGACGCTTCATTCAAGACTTCTCGTGGCTAGCAGAACTATTGAAAGGTCTGACAATGAAGGATGCAATGTTTTTATGGTGATATTCTTGTGAGTAAGCCTTTCAGGAGATAAAAGGGAGGTTGACATCAGCACCGATACTAGTCTTTCTAGAGCCAGGGAAGGGCTACACTATTTAATGTGATTCTTCAGGTATCTATATAGGAGTCGTGCATATTCAGGGAGATGGGGTCATTGCATACGGGTCTCAGCAGTTGAGGCCACACAAGATGAACTACCCAACGCATGATCTGCAGATGGCAGAAGTTTTTCATGCCTTATGATGTTGGAGACAAAATCTTATGGGATATCACTTTGTGGTTTTTACCGACCAAAAGAGTCTCAAGTATATCATCACTCAGCGTGTTCTAAATATCAGACAGCGCATGTGGGTTGAGTGTCTTCAGTCCTTTTACATCGATCTCACCTATATGCTGGGAAAGTGAAACGCAGTGGATGATTCATTGAGCAGGATAAATCAGATTCAGGCCGTTCAAAAAGCCAGCAGTGAGTGACAACTTATAGATCTATTCTCTGAGATGCATCTAGAGGTGCATGACAGGCAGGGACAGACCTTTCATTCATCTGTGGTTATTACCTCTAAACTTCTTGATAGTGTACGAAGGAGGCTGCTATAAGATTCAGAGGCCTTAGTCCTGAGGGAGAGTGTGTTAGGAGGGGACCATCTTCCTAGATGGACAGTAGGTGAGGTTGAGATCCTGCCTTTCCAGGGATGCGTATAGGTGCCATCAGACATACACAAGAAGCAGATACATGATTTTCATTCCTCATTTTGGGTAGTACATCCTATAATCACCAAGATGTATCAGGTTCTTCATCACCAGTACTGGTGCCCAGGAATGAAGAAGGATGTTTCTGGTTTTTTCATGAAATATTCTACTTATCAGCAGGTGAAAGCAGAGCATCAACAACCAGCTAGGCTTTTACAGTAGTTATCCATCCAGGAGTGGAAGTGGAACAATTTCGCGATGGAAATGGTGAACGGGTTACCGAGGTCACCTCGAGGAAGGGATATTGTTTGGGTCATCGCTGACAGGCTTACGAAGGTTTCACACTTCTTGCCGATCAAGGAAACATTCAGTGTTAATGATCCGGGATGACTGTACATCCGAGAGATTGTACATCTACATGGATTTCCAAAATCCATTGTTTCAGACAGGGATGTTCACTTTACCTCTCAGTTCTTTCAGGGACATCATAATGCCTTGGGTACACAGGTACTTTTGAGTAAAACATACCATCCTTAGACTGATATCCAATCTGAGCGTACAATCCAGGTGCTTGAGGATATGCATCGATCATGTATTCTAGACCTTGGTGGTTCTTGGGAGAAGAATATACCTCTTTTGGAGTTCACCTACAAAGATATTTTTCAAGAGACCATTCAGATGACACCATACGAGGCTCTGTATGGTAGGCCATGCTGATCACCCTTATGCTAGCTGGAGGCAGGAGAGGCAGCTTCGCTAGGACCTCGTCTTGTTCAGGATACCTCAGAGCAGATAGAGTTGATTCGGAAGAGGATGGCTACAGCAAAGTCTTAACGTAAGTCTTATGCTAATCAGCTGAGACGACCTCTAGAGTTCGAGGTTGGAGATCAGGTTTTCTTGTTTGTCACACTGAGGTTGGGACACAAGAGGATTCAGAGATAGGGTAAGCTTTCACTGCGGTACGTCGCACCATTTGAGGTATTGGAAAGAGTTGGTCCGGTTTCCTATCGGTTGCAACTACCTTAGAGTTACCGGGCTATGCATGATGTCTTCCACATCTCTTAGCTCCGACATTACTTTTCAGCATGTCTCATATCTTTTAGCCCGAGGAGGTTGAGCTCAAAGCAGATGCGTCATTTGAAGAGAATCCTATCTGGATTTCCTATCGTAGTGCAAAGGTTCTCCGAGGCTGGTTTGTTCCTCTGGTACGAGTGCTATGGAAACACGATGAGTACATGACGAGACATGGGAGTGGGAGGCCGAGAGTCGTTCGCAGTGGCTAGAACTATTAGAGGATTCATCACCTACGCCCATCTAGGGAAATTCAGAGACAAATTTCTTTTAGGGTGGATGTTTGTAAGAACCTTGATCTTTGTTTAAGGTATGTATTTCCTTTTATGGAGTTTATGATAATTTTTGGAGTTTTTTGGAAATTTTTGAAGTACACGTCGTGTACTTTCTGAGTACACGTTGTGTACTCCTTTTCTACTCGAAATCGTGTGCTGGCCATGTCCGAACCATACACACGGTGTGTAGGGGTGACATGGAGGCCAATTTTGGTGGAGTGCGGAAAAACCCACTACACGTCGTGTACATTCAAAATACACACTGTTTACTTTTCTTTTTTTTCACTAATTAGACCGGGGTCACGCCTAATCGCCATTATAATCTTCTTCTAGGTCTGGTTCGACCAGAAGATGTTGTGCAACCGTGAAACAACTCTGGATTTCTGATCCTCCATATGTTCTCCAATTCGAGCTCTGTCTATTGCGTTGGAAGCACAACGATGATTTCTTATTTCTTCTTGACCCTTGTTTTCTAATTCTTCCTCCTTCTCAAGTTATCTAAGGTTGAACAATTTGTGCATTTTCTCAGTTCTAGGACATTCTAGGGAGAATCAGTCATCGTGGTTCAAGTATATCGATATCCTTGGATTGAGGTAGGTGGTTTGTTCCTTACCGTTCAATGTCTCCGAGTTTTTGTTTGAATTTCAACTGATACCCGTGAAAAGGGTATTGTGTGTTACCCCTGTTTGCCTCCATTGTTTTTCTTCTTGGATTGTATACTTGTGTAGAGGTAATTTGACCATGTTAGAGGATATTTTTGTTGTGTGTGGATGTTCTTTCCATTTATTTGTTCTGTTTACGACATTTGGGTCTCGTTTTCCTTTGGCTGCTACACCTGTTTTCATGCCTCATGGTTATAGGTTGAAGTAAAACTCAGGACATGCTTGTTGCCTTGTAGACCATTTAGCTAAGAATATTTATAGGTGTACTTTGGTTAGCCAAGTATCTCTATAGGTTTACATTGGCCTTATAGCATTATTACGCACTGACTGGCACGAATCTGAGATAACCTGGTGCTATAGACTATAAGGGATAGACCGAGTGAGCTTCCCAAAGAGTCTTAGATATTACAGACTATAGAGGGGATGGACCGAGTGAGCTCCCAGAGAGTCTTGGATTTTATAGACTATAGGAGGGTAGAATGAGTGAGCTTCCTAAATGATTCTTACCTTGTTTGAATAAAATTATAAACCTTCCCAGGCTAGAGGAGGAATTGATCGAGTGAGCTTCCTCAGAGAGTCTGTGTTATACCTAAGGATATAGGATGAATTGACCGAGATAGCTTCCTCAGAGAGTCTCTAGACCTTGGGTCTAAGAGGGTTAGACTGCATGATCTTCCTCAACAGAGTCCCTAACTACCCTATACTATAAGGGGAATTGACCGAGTGGGCTTCCAATGAAAGTATCATAAATTCGTATGACCAAGTCAGAGGGGTCAGGTTGAGTGCACTTCCCAGAGGGTTGTTGTACTTCATGGATAGAACTGGAGGGGATGGCTTTGAGTACTTCTCAGAGGGTTCCTGACATTTTAGTTGTTTGTTTCACTTCTATTGAATTGTTTTTGATTGATTGCTGCTATGTATCATAATTTTTAATTCTTACTATTTACTGCATACTTTTTGCTATTGCTATTTACTGCTTATTGTACTTTTACCTGCCATATACTCACAGACTGTTAGGCACAGATATTTGGGAGAATTCCTACTGGGATTTTATCTCACACCCTATTTAGTCCATGCTTTTGGGCCCAAGAAGACTATGTTGTTGTAGGTATAGACAAGGGAAACCCACTTTAGACTTTTGGAACTTGATTTCATGAAGAAGGAGAGCATGGGACCATGATTTGGCTAGTGATGATGAGGTGGTATTTACTTTTCTATTGTACTTGTTTTGGTATTGTACTGTTTTCCTACATTTTGACTTGTTTGGCTGCTTTCCTAGTTATGTATCATGTATCACTTCATATATACATATGTTCTACAGTTGTTGATTTTGTCTTCCTCTATTATATTGTTGGTTATTACTGCTTCACCTATTGCATGTTAATTTTTCTTCTCATGTGTAATCTTCCAAGGAGGGAATAGTTTCCCCACTATCACTCCCCTGGCTCTCGCTGCTAGTCGACAACCTCTGACATTTGGGGAAATGATCTTGAGGCTATGTGACCAACTATCTATGGGGCGCCTTTGGGTTGCTTTCAGAACTGGTATGTTACAAATATACTCATCCAAATTTGATTCCCTTGCTTTATCTAGAGCTAAGGATCCATTACATTGAGATTCATGACCTTACATATCTAATATGTATGTATTTAAAGGAATATGAAGTGTTTTAAAGTTTCCATGATGTGATTTCTTCTCCATTATCCTCCATATTCCTCCTCATTCCATTATTTCATGGATCATTCAACTGTCCAGGTTATGCATGACTTTGGGTTCTATTTTGGAATGATTTTTAGGTTTATGTTTGTTTGTTTTTTTCCTTCAATGCAATATGGTTAACAAACCGAAGGTTGGGATTTCTATTGTGCGGTTCCATTGCACCATGTTTTTTTTGATAGGTTCTCCAAATAATAAGACTATATTATTTATGTGTCATTTATCCCATGTTTTTATCAACTTTTATACATGACCGGTATTGTTTTAGTAACTTTTGATGTTATATTTGGTGTGCAAAATAGTTACTGTTTCATTGTTTTGTGTAAAAGGGATTTGTTTATATATAATATTTAAAACTGTATATTTAAATAAATGTTCACCTATTTTAGAATTTTTATTGTGATTTTTATGACATGGATTATATAATATAATAAATTTTGTTAATGAATAAATTTGTTTCTATACATTTTGGTGTTAAAATGAAGTTGTTTTTCTACATGTTACATGCCTAGTTTTTGGAAAAGGTCTCGGTTGGATTTTGTGTATTAAATGATATATATAATGAAATTTTTTTGTTTATAAATGTATTATCAACATGTAAATATATATTTTGTTGTCCTTTTATGTCATTACAACGATTTTTTCATTTTATAATGATATGTTTAATTATTTTAGACATGTTTTGGCAGGAGTTTCTAGTAATTGGAACGTTCAGCATTTTAATGAAAATGGTTGAACATTGAATGTGTAAAATTATTTTTAAAGGGATTATGAAATTGTTTTTAAGATAAAATTGGTATGTGTAAACAAATTAATAATTTTTTTAATTTGTAACCTTTATGCATGTTGGTTTGGTAAAATGATTAAAGGATCATTATTCATTTTAACATAAAAATGGGTTTTTCTTGTCTGTTCAATGTTAGACCATGAGGGGTCATTTTATGATTGATGAAATTTATTTATTAAATGGTTTTTGGGATTAATATTTATGTATTATATTGTATTGGTATTTTTTGGCCTTAAAATGGAACTTTTTAATTGATTTTATGTGCAAATCTATGTTATAATTCCTCAAATTTTTCTATGAATATTTTTAGTGGTTTATTGATCTGTAAAATAATTATGAGGCATGTGTGTGGGATATTGGTTGTGTGTATAATATAGTAATGGTGTTTTCACATTAAAATTTCAATTTATAATATTTTTATCTTGATTGAGCACTAAAATAACCCGAGTATCTAGGTGGGTGTAAGGGTACTATTGTTATAGTGACCTGGAGGGTTTTTATAACAGTTTCACATATCATGTTTGATGATGAGAACAATTACTAAAATATGATGATGATGATTTTGGGTACTACATGGGTTTTTAAAATTCTACTAGTAGTGGATCTTGTGTATAATAATGAATATTTATTATGGTTACCTTCACCGAGATATAAAGTGCGTCTGGCTCACAACTATATAGATACTAGGGGTGCTGGTGTGACTTGTAATCATTGACAACTCCGTAATATTTTTGGGAATATAGTGTGCTTGGATGGAAAATTCAATAGTGTTTTCATTTTGTTTAAAAATTTACATTCTTCTCATCAGCCCTCTTGAAAACTATTTTAATTTATAAGTTTCAAATAATTGAAAATTGTTACTTATATTCTTATTAATAAAATTTTATTTTATTTGTCTTCTTATATTTATAGACTGCAGCCTAATTTGGAAAACATACATTTATATATAGTATATAAAACAAGAAATTAATTTTTCTTTTATTTTAATGGATGATCATTTGGAATAAAATATTGGGCTAACATAATGAGATTTAATACTCAATCTTATAGTTTTCATCTGTATTTAGCACTTGTGCAGGTTTCAACTAAAGTATGGCCGCCTTGTTAGACATATGACCATTGTGGTGGAGAGTGAGAATTTGGTTAACAAATAGATATTGGGTTGTCAGGTTTGGATGATTGAATTCTTTGTTTAGTTGTTCCATATAATTCAGGTACAAATAATGTTTAGTTGAACATTTAGGTAATTGTATTTTTTGATGTCTGTTTCTTCCTGTTATTTGTTTGATTGTCTATATTTTGGAAAAGTAATTCTTTTGTGTACTCTATTGATTCCCTTGGTGCTTGTTACCATCTCAGAAAGACTGAGAATTCCACTCAAGAATTGTCACCATATGGTATGGGTGACAGATTCCGGGCCGACTTGGGTTGGTTCGTGAGAGTAGTTATTATGTAAATAAATAAAATATAAACAATACGAGTAACATTAAACATAATGTATAAACATATATACCTTAAAAAATTATGATATATGTAATATATTATATATCATTTTAATAAATTTGTTTAATTAAATTATTTTAACCCATAATTATATGTCTACTGATTTTTCATCCAATGGAAAAACTGCCAACTTACACACCCCATCCCTCAAATTTATGACCATGAACCGTGACTAATAATATTTTATCTACTATGAAATAATGTTTATCATGTAATATTTTAATTAAAATGTTTTATATTTTTGTATGATAAATCCTAAAATCTACTAGATAATAATTTAATTCATTATACCACATGCCATCATTGCCCATGGAATAAAACCATTTGGAAGCCAAAAACCATATAATGGTACACATATATGTTTTATTAATTTTTTATTTTCAGCACAATGAAAATTTAATATTATAAATATGAATAACCAAAAACCTTTTCGTAATGTGGAATATATTTTTAGCCTTTAAAACCCATGAAAACAGTAATTGTATATTTATTCATTGATAATGGGTGAGGAAAGATGATAGGATTGTATTCCCTTTGAATCATGGATGTTTTAGAAGACACAAAAATAGATATTTCATTGTCACATTCTCTATATACATTTGTGATGTAATCCATGGAATCAAAAAAAAATACAACAGAATCATAAACAGACAACTGTATGGGATATTATATTGCCTTATATTAATTTATTATTATTAGAAGAGTATACACATAACGATTGCCTATATAGTCTAGATATCAAAAAGTGAATAATAATAAAGTACATTATAAATTAGTTATACATTGATTAAGGACATTAATTATAATTTTTACATTAATTATAAATTATTCTGTAATACAATTTCATTATGTTAATATTATTTCATTACACATTCTTATGTATGTCATCAATATGTGAGAACACCATGAATAAATAAAATTCCATTATCAATTCATATATCATTAATAATTAATTTCTCTACACATGGAGTCAAATTATGAAGGAAATCTATTTTTTATTAATATTCATACCATCAACTACATTTATTTTCTTCTAACAGATCATCTAAATTATATCATTATTTAATAATGTCACCATTTATTCATCATGAAAACATCATTTATAATTAAATATTAATTGATATAGAAACCCCCTATAAAAACAAGGAAATAAAAATTTCCCTTTCTGGGAACATAATACAATTTAACCATCCATCAATTTTATTCAACATCACTATATCGTGGGATCGAAACAAATTTCCTAGTTGAATAAATATTCATTAGTAAAAAAAATATAGTCTACATCCCATTTATCACATGGTTCTATGATAAAAAATAAGTTTATTATATAAATATAGTTGATCTAATTACATATTATCCAAATTTATTTTAATAATGATTGTTAAATATATTAAGAGGACCTAATAAATATAAATTTAATAAATCTCACCTCTCAGAAGGGGAATGTGACTGATGAATCCAAATATATTTATCAATGTAAAAAAACTATTTTAATTCTATACCAAATTAAAATGGTCAATATGCATAAGTTATTTTAAACACTATCATAAGGGATACTGATATTCATGTGATATATTTAATTTATCATCAAATGAAAAAATTAATCATATATATAGTGGAATATTTTCTAAGATGAATTCATTTATCTAATTATTTTAATATTTTATTTTTTCATCATTCTAATTTATCATCATGTGACATTAATTTATATTAATATTAAAATATAGAAAAAAACTATACATATATCACATATGTCACATTATCTAATATTTTACTAGTGTTCATTATTCATAATTAATATAGAACATAAAATGAAAAAAATATCATCCAAGATACAATCAATGTGAAATACGTATAATGATAAAAATAGAATAAATAAAATCTCATTAAATTAATTAGATGTAAAATAGTAAAAATAATTTCAGAATAATGATTGTTTTTATCACGAGTTAATGTGATTAATTATTCTCAATATCATATAAATTTCCAATTAATTATCAACATTTTATATTACTCATGAATTCTAGTTTATCAGATGTATAATAATATATGATACTGAGCATGTTATATGTTGTATTTATTTATTTAAATGCTAAATATGAATAATATCTTATATAATATAAATTACTATAGTATGCATTAGCATTAAATCATTTTTTCCCTATATTCATTATTATATTACTATGTTAAATCACAACATTGTCAACAAGGATTTATTTCATGAATTATTCACACAATCACATTGGGAAATGGGGGAGTAAAACATCCCATATCTCAATGAGCATATAATTGTTCAATGGAAATTATATAAAAATTATTAAATAACGACTGTATATGAAAAAACACAAAATTAATATAAAACTACACTAAAACACATTTTTTGAAAATAACTCAAAAGAGTTACTCCAAATCAAATTCCAAATATAGATAAAATTATTAAAATGTGTTTCCATATGAAGAAATATTTTTTAACAATTGTATAATATAGATTACTGTGATCGCAATAACATAAATTTTTAAAAAATTAGATATAATCTAATGGATATAATCTAATAGGGTTGGCAGAATTATTGAAAATGACTAGTTTTGGAGAGATAATAGAAATAGATAAAAAAAGATATTATGATATAAAGTTTTGGTGGAAGCCTAAAAATAATCACCATGATGTTGTAAACCTAGATCCATGATATAATCTATCTCATTCAATGATCATCTAAATGTTATTGTCTATAAATCCTTATGTTCATGAATAATTTATTCACTTTCAAATTTTTTATCACCACTGTATTGTATTTAATGGAATATCAAAAAATAAAATATGTTGTACCTGATAAAGAAATATACTTGATTTGGATGTCTACACACTACTTATTTTTTTACATTAGGACTCACTGAGTTCCCCACATAGTCTAACATCCTCAAAATATCATCCCATATCTTATTCCTCATTATTGATTTTAACATATATAACTCATTTGAAAAAATCGTAAAAATGGATATATATTAAAATTTCATCACCATGTTTCTCTTCAACACAAAATCGATAGCCTAATAAGAGAACATTAAAACAAGACAACTAAATTATAAAAAAAAAATTCATTTTTAAAATGAGGGTTAAAATAGGCAGTCACCATACCAACTAAAATATTTCGGTGACCATTATAAATGTCAACAAAAATTAGTTTACATCAATTTTTCCACTATAATCCTAATAAATACAGTTATACTTGAGGAAATGAAAATAGAAGGTTTTTTTAAATATGATTTCTCATATAATTTACCGCTTAAAAAATATCATTATGAAAATGTTTTAAATAAACTCGAAATTAATATTAAAGTTTGGGGTATTGAAAACAAACATGTGCGACACATTTTGGTGATCTATCGATAATATAGAAAGAGACTACATAATACCAATATTGATAAAATAAAAATTATTCAATAAAACAATTATAGTAAAAGATGAAGACTTATAAATTCCAAAATAATATTGGTTATGTGTTGAAATAAAGAATGATCCATCATAAAAAACAATGTATATTAGGGATTATGATGTCATAGTACAATATATTAATGATAGTATATTGGTGAGGATTTTTTGGGTTGTATAAATGTAGGGATTAAATGTATTCAATTTGAGTATTTTTACTGGGAACATAGTTATTCATTGGTAAATTATTAATCCATATTACAGTTCTATGAAATATTAAATTTATTAGGCATTGTCTTTATAGAAACTATAGGCACATGCATCATACAAGAATGATTTAATTTTCCCTGGTATTTTTTAGTTAGATCCTCAAATCTAATACATTTGACAATGTATCATCTTGATTATTAATTTATTTCTCATTGATGATATCCTAAATTTATTCCATTTGTTGGATATCGATTATTGTTCACTTAGTGATGCAATTATATTCCCAAGACTTCTATATATGGAAATTCCTCAAGGTGGATTTTTAATAATACCTCCACCCATGTAGTATGAGTTTATATTCACATTATTAATTGATACATTATACATAGATAGTGTGATTATATTTATAATATAAATACACCACTTAGGTTTCTAGTTGAGTAGGATCCATGACAATTTGAGGAATGGATTGATCTAATATTAGGATTTTTTCACCGTCTATGTGAACCTACAATAAAAACGGTTTTTAATGGAAAAATAATTATTTGTGTACTAATAGGAAGATGATATATAATGGTGGCTTAGATGTAGTAAATTTATACAATCAATTTATTATAGGGTTTAAAACACTCTGGGAATACATTTCCCTTTAATTATTGTGGGCATTTATTATCTTCCTGAGATTGGAGATCATGCAGTAAATCATGTCATTCAAGGATTATGTGTTGAGTTAAGATAATATCCCATTATATTAAATGGGTATTGTTCCATAGGGTTAAATTTAATGATATATCATTGGCTATAATTTCCCATCCTCAGAATCACATACCTAGTGCATTATTGTATTACATTGGCATGATTATAAGGAATCATATCCAAAAATACCGATTAGCTTTAGAGTCCATGAAATATATATTGCATACAAAATAGACATAATTCATTAGTAAATTTTAAATACATAAAATAACCCATAATTGATAATAAACCGCATAAATGATTGGTTATTCAAGTTGTTCTTCTTCATAACATGGGGAATGAAATCATAATGAGGTGGATCTATAATTCCCAGTAGGTGTGTGTTAAGATTATAAAATAATGAATCAATAGTTATAAAATAATATGGATGTTATATAATATATAATAAATACCATTCAATTAAAAAGAAATGAATTACCAATATGGATATGTATGTAACTAAAAATACATGAAATTAAATCATTGAACGGAAAAAAAAAATCAAAAGATATACAGATGAATAATATCATGGATAAATAAAAACTGAGTTCTTAATAAAGGAAATGATTAATTATCAGATGTCATTTCTTCTAAGAAAATGATGCCCCAATATTCAATATACAGTTTAATCTATTTGACCAACTAATTGTCTTCATTGTACTATTGATGCATCAATGTGGTTGCATTAACTGGTCCCCAACCCATTTGGAGTCCCTGAAAAAGCCCCCAACCCATGTATTCAAAGTCTTAATAATTCCTCATATATTTAATAAAAAAATTTCCTTAACAGAATTAATCCTTACTGAATATAAGATATGAATTTATTAATAATTACTAGTTAATAAAATAACGGTGTCTGTGAACCCTATTTTTTAAATGATAATCTATTTTAGAAATTATAATATCATTTATGTAATAATATGGATGTTGCTGTAAATTTATAGTAAAAATTATCATAATAAAGATATTTTTTCAATCGTTTGTTATTTATTATAATAGTATGTATGATTATCAAGATATTCATTAATAAAATTATTGAGGAGATTAATATTTTAACATTCAAAAAAGTTTGATAACACTTTGAAAAAATTGAATCACAATAACCAAAAAGGTATGACATTATGTAAATCATTGAATATAATGATAATAAAGGGATTAATTAAATAAAATGAATATGGATGTATATACTCCAAATATAATTGAATTTTCATATAATAACAAATAAATTTTAGTGGAATTTACATTTACCCTCAATTTCCTTACCATATCCATTTTTCTTTTTGTGTGGTTATTATTCCTTAGGATATTGGTTTGAAATAATTTACTAAAAAATAAAATGACTATTATCATGTTTATAATTACATATATTAACTTATTCTAATATTTCAGTACCTGTTTCATAACATGCATTCATTAATTTTCTTATTTGAGTGGTTAATTTCAATGTTTTATCGAGTAAGTTTTAATTTATTGGTGGTTTATATCTTTAGTTAGATCATTGGTTCAACATAAACAATACGTAAAACATGACTCAATTATCATATATAATCCATATATATGTGTATAAAATAATATGTAATAGTTTTAGATTTGAAATGAAGTGCCCCGTTCATGGAGATGGAACTCCATGGTTAAATATGGGAACTAAAATAAATTATTTGTATTATTAAATAAATAAAATATAAACGATACATATGTATATATAATTCCATTATCACATATATGTTATATATGTTACATAGGATTATTAAAACAACTCTTTATAAAATCTTTTTTTATATTTTTTTGTATTATCGTATTATTATTCAACATAATTTGATGAATCAATAACTTATTAATAACCGTGATGGTATATTTTGTCAATTTAGGTGATTTGAGTGGTTCTCTGAAATTGACGTGCAATCATGAAAACATTAACAATGAGTTATGATACTTCTTATTGAGAAGAAAATTTTTATGAGTTCATGTGACCACTATGAGTTTGTGGTTATTATTTTTGGTCATAAAAATGAACAAGATTAAATTTATCAAATTGATGAATTGGTTATTTCATTTGAATCTGGATTTTTATTTTGTTATGTGATGGGATGAAAAATTGTTGCATTCGTGGAAACTATGTGGCCAAGAGGAACACTTGCAGATAGTTAGTGATATCATATGAGATCATTGTCCATACTCTAAACAATAAATGTTTGATTTCATGAACAATCGATTTGAATAAATTTAAATATTACCATTAAAAATATGATTCATTGGATACAAAAATAATAGAAGATGTGATCTCTTGGAATGACCAAATAATTTCCATCAGATATTTAGTTTTCATTGACCAATTATTTATTACTGATGTTTTTCATGATTTTTCTTATATAGATTCAAAAATGATCACTATTAAAAGGATAATGTTATATACCAAAGTAATAATGACTATCATGTGTACATTAAAGATATTATTGTTAGTCTAACATCATAACAGATCGTGATATTTCCATAATCATAATATGTCAATGTGTTTTATTATGATGTATTCAGATGCAGGCTGTATATGTATTATAATTAAGTAATATTGTCTTGTTTCATTCAGATCATGTAATTTAACATTGCATTTGAAGAACTATCAAAAAATGATATTTGATTTAGCTATTGTTGTTCATGATTTCAATACATGGTGTTATTATCTCATATCAATGAAAATAATTTTCTTATGGATCATAATAGTTTGAATAACATTTTCTCGAAAATAAAATTTAATATGGGACAATGAATATGGATAGAAAACATTCGAATTTTTTACATTAACATGTTTTATAAAATGATTTTGAAAATATAGTGAATGATTCAATAATGAGGATGTCATATTATCTGTTAGATATAAACTTTTCTGATCATTGGTAGATGATGAAAGAAATATCATACATTCACATGGATTTTGAGGACTAAAGAAGAGTGTATAATTTCTTTATAGTTTATTATATAACTAAATTAGGTTATAAGGATAATTATGAATAGAAATATTTCGATGAATTTGATTCTCTTAGAATATAAATAATTATTTTTCAAACCATTGAATAATGGAAAAATAAAACATAATCTGCCTTGTGGTTCTGAGAACAGTTGGATGTACCATTGAATTATTTGAATAAAAATCATCAATCTTACCACTATTCAAGATTATATTTTTATCATAAATAAAATCAATATTTAATCCATTGAAATAGAAAATTTTTATGTTTTCATCAATATAACAATGGATTAGTATGATATGAATTTCCTCACATATCATCAGTTTATGGAGAGAAACAACTTCTTGTTAAAATGATGTAGTAATTATCAATTACTTTATTAAAATTTTAGTTGATATATATGTCTTTTATAACATGTATATTATATATAGTTATGAAATATAATTCTATTTTTTATTTATTGGATCATATCAGAAGTAATGCCCATATATTCACGATTAATTTATATAATATGGAGGAATATATTTCATAAATCAATATTTGTGTAATAAAAATGGGGAAATGAAAATAAATTTCTATAGTAATGTAGAAAATTAATTTTTTACCATATCATTTCTGGAAATCCATATAGAAATACCTGGGTAATAATTTTACTACGATCATATAATATTATACCTAAACGTGTGGATAATATGATAGGTCAATATAATCTTTGAAATTCATGAATTGGGTTTATGTAATTTGTTTTTCTGGATCATGGTTAGTCAATATAACTAATGTGGAGTTTTAATTAAATATTATCTATCATGACTCAATAAATATTTTTTCTATTAAATAATTATATGGGGTTGGATTACATTCTTAT
Organism: Viscum album; assembly: GCA_963277665.1. Taxonomy (NCBI): domain Eukaryota; kingdom Viridiplantae; phylum Streptophyta; class Magnoliopsida; order Santalales; family Viscaceae; genus Viscum; species Viscum album. Next base: position 1,315,738,582 of record OY728152.1, on the reverse strand, counting down.
AATTTAATTTTGGATTTAGATGGAACATTAGTGGTTCGACAGAGCCCAGTGTAGGGGAAAACTAAGAAAATTCTATTTATCAGTAACTGAATAAAGATGTCTCGGAGTAATTAGAAATCATATCATGATATGTTTTTAAAATAATCATTATATTACATGAGGGATAATGTTTTATGGATAATAACTTCAAGGATTTTTTATTGACATTTTGGGCTTTAGGTACTGTTAACTCCTTAATAAAAGGTCCTTACTAAGATACAAGAATGGGAATGTGAGGTAGAATATCAATTGAATTTTCCACAATGGTTTAGTAATGTTTAGTGAATGTTGTATTTTATTTATCTCAATGTAAAATATATCTATAAGGTCATGATTGTGTAATTTTATGGGATCATGATTTCATAAATTATGATATTAAGTTTCTTCATGTGTATGAATCTGTAATCGATAGGCAATGGAATTTTTTTCATGGATAATGCATAGGTGTATAGAGGGTTTTTGAGAAACATGGATTGATTTATGATATAATAGTTTATCATTAAAATGATATTATAAGAACAAAAACACAATTATTTAAAGAAAAAATTGGTATAAATAATTATTTTGATTGAATGACCAATTGTTGGTTGAATAAAAGACATAATATTAGGTAAATAACCACTATTTAATCTATATTATGTATATAAAATTGAACGGTTATTTTTCAGAAAGTCTAGAAAAATGATTGAATTTTTATTTAGGATCTTATAAAGGTTCTTATTTTTAGTATGGATAGTAGAAACAATGCAACACCTCCAAAAATTCATGTGAATGAAACAATTGACACGTGATAGGTTCATGATTAGGTGAACTATTTGGAAAACCATGTGGTTGGCCCATAGAAATAATTAAATGATTAACAATGGCCTATAACACATTGGGACCAATTTAACCAAAACAATGTTAGCCAATACTAAAAGGAATGGTTTGAGGTGGTGGACCTTCCATGGTTTGTACGTAGAATTTGTAAATGTTTTCCCAAATAGTGCACCATTAAATAATATATCTAAATATTATAGATCTAATTATATTTACCTCTTAAAATAATCATTTTATACAAAAAAGGGCATTCAAGTAATTATCATCACTCCCAATGTTACTAAAACAATTTATTTCAATCAGGGAGTTATTCCTATGGGAATATAATTTTTTTGGAGGAATTTATTCCTCAAAATTTTTCAATATTCATTAGTTTCTTTTTTACCCATATATTTACCTCCATTAGAATCATATAATTTGTTCACGTAGAATAAATCTCTATTTTGTGATGTAAATATTTTTTATATTTACTTTTTTTTGTAAGTCACAATCTGTGGGGACTGTTCTTTTATTTTCAATCCATGTGTGTGTTATTTTGTATCATTCATTATTGTCACCAATGTTTGAGATGTAGGTGAATTAACTATAAATTCTACAATGGTACATCAAAAAATCATGCTTTAAAATTGATTTATTTTCATGAATTGAAATGTGAAATTTATGAATTAGTCTTGTTAAAATCCCAATTTCATGTTAGTTTGGCAAAATTATGAATATTTTATTGTATTGTGGATAGTGATTTGACATCATGATATTAACCTATTGAATTTAAATTTATAGTTTTCATTTATACAAACGAAATGGAATTTATAGTTTTTAATAATATGTTTCAAACAGGAATGTACTGAGTTCATTTTCATTATTCATGAACTTTTTAATGGTGAATGTATTATTGTGGATCCTATTTTTTGTTACATTTGGAAAACAGTGTAGATCAATGAGAAACTGATCATGAGATTGGAACATTCAGCTAGGAATTTATGTAGGTATTTTCAATGTGCATGTAGAATTTAATGTTAATAAATAATTTAAAAAGAATTAAATTACATTCCCTGAAAATTTATTTCATTACAAAAAGTATTTCTATCATTTATCTAAAACTAATTATTTTAATTTTAAACTATATTATATAAATATGAAAACATGTTCTTTCCTAGTGTCATGAGTTAGTATTTTATTATAGAAAACCAATTATGTTTTTACTCAGACCCTACAATGGAAATTTGGTCTATTTTATTATGTCATATTTTTAGACAAATGAAAATATAAGGTAACCTAGTTTATTAGATTTTCTACGTAATACATTGGTATTGGCATGTGGATATGTATCTTGGAGTCGACTTTTGATAACTGGAAAGTTTTATTGGTGTATTTGAGTGTATTCTTATGGTAGTTCTTTTTGTTATATAATATGAATTATTATTTTACTTTATTAATATCTATTATTTTGGTATTATATTGTATATTATTTTTTCATGAATCAGATAGAGAATTGAATTTCAATGTTAGTATGGTTTGGTTGTTTTATCTTCAAAAGGAAAAAATATCCATAAATATTTATTAAGTCATTCAAAATAAATTTCAGGTTTTTCTATATTTGGGTTGTCACATTATTCATGAAATCCCAACCGACTCTTCCGAAGGAAATGGATGAGGGATGCGATGATGCATTATGTGTGACACCATAAAAACTGAACATCCTAGGAAATAAATTCCATAAATAACACCTATTAATTCATGGGAGTGATAATGTTATGGAAGAATCTTTCATCCATGTGTTAATCATTATTATTATAGATATTTATTGTATTATCACTCTTCAATAATAAATTCCCTTCTTTCATGGTTATTGGAATCACTGGGAACTTCAAGATATCTCATGTGAGAGGTAGAACTCAATATCATCCCTATATCATCACATATTTGAGTTCCTTTTTTACATTAGTGATGAATAGATTTGATCTGTTTAGAATATATTTATATGGACCCAGCCTTAAAACATTATATATTCATGAATTTAGTTAATAATTTACTTTGTGGATCTTTTCATGTTTAGAGTTTTAGAGAATTATGCAATAACTATTATATTATATATCAAAACTTAAAATTTATACAGTTCTACTCAGTTTCCATTTTTTTATAAATTAAAAAATCATGAAAAAAGAGACATGTCTAGTTCCATTTTTAGAATTCATGATTTTCCTTGATCCATTCCTTGACCTTATTCATCTTTATATCATGTGAATTGTTTTTCAAAAACATTTTACGAGCATTAAAAACTCAGCAAGGTTTATAAATTAAATATTGAAAACATCAGTCCATCAATACATACAAAACATAAAATATTTTAATTACCTCATAAATTTAGAGGATTTAGGAAGAACACATTGTAATCACAAATCCTAAATCTAATATGAGGAATCCATAACATATTTATGTTGTTGAATTCATAGCTACGTAGGGAGTTATATTTGGAATACCCATCACAGTTTAATATGTATATATTTTTGGTGAATCATTCATGTATACCTATGTCATGTGTCCCAATACATTGTAGAGATATCTTTGGCTCACCCTCCCTATGTTTATCACGGAACCACCTATATGTGTAAACAATGTCCAAGAACTATAACATAATAATAACACATAAAAAAACCTAAAGGAATGATAGTATTCCAACATTTAAATCACAACATATTATTTAAATATATAGATTTAAAAAATAAAATATTAAATCCATTTTCAATACCAAAATACGTAAATGATTATATGGTATTTATTTACCTTTCAAAAAAACTATGGATTGTTATGGAAGCCAAAGATCAAATAATATGTGTGGTGGTGTAAATGTCATGATCAACACTTACATTAAAAAACATTCATTTATTCATGTTTAGTAAATTTTTTGGTAGAAAACATAATGCCTTTAATGAAATGAAATGTCAAAGGTTTTAATACAGGGTAAAATAGAATGTCATGTATAAAATAAAATATTTATCAAAGGAAGGAGATTGAGACGAATTCCCTTAACTAATGTCTGACTTTACTTGATCATTATATAATATCATGAATAAAAATATAATGTTAATTTCTAATTTCATAATACACTTTTCATGTTTATTATTAATTTAATATCAATTATTACCTTGTTAAAACAATTAGTTAATTATTGGGGTTCATATAGGACATTTTTCCAATGTTGGGAACATGAGATAAAAATGAACTTCTTATAATTACAAGTTGTCAATGTGGTCAAAGGGACATTATCACCATAATGATATTCATTATTTAGATATCTTATATATCATATATATCTAGTTAATATATATTTTTATAATTTTACATAACAGTTGAAGATAAGAAATGTAATGTACCATTCCTGAAGACGGTAAGTCGTACGTACGAATAAACACTTCTTTCATTTCTAGTTTGTATTTTTATGGAATGAAATATTAATGATACATAATTATATTATAATTACCATATAATATAATATATAATTTCATTAACTCCATCTTTTATACATCCCACATATGGCATGAACGGGTCATATCATTTTTAGGGGGCGTTAGTCCGCACTTTTTCAAAAGAAATTATCGTATTTACCCACTATGGAATCCATAAAGCTATTCTATAAATGAAATATAGTGAATCATTGAAATAATATAAATATAAAATATATCAAATATAAATAATTTTCCATATTAATGACCACCATATAAGGTTGTATGAGAGGATTGAACAATAAATTATTCTTGAGACTGTAGTTTTTCATCAACAAAAACAGTTTGTTCTTTACACATTAGATGGAGTTCTTTGTAAGTGTAGTTATAATACATATCATAACAACGACATAATATATTTATGATACTGGTGTTTTTATAAAATAAATGAATTAAATAGTTAATGGGGTTGGATAAGTAAAATAAAATAAAATAACTTGCAAGAATATGTTACCTTTAAATAGGGTAACTCTATTTGGATTGAACCAAAAGGATAACTTGATGTGCCTTCTACCTAAGGTAAAGCACCCAGGTTTAATAAACAGATATTGAGTGCATATTTGGTAAAAGGATGATGATCCATGCGGCTTGAGATGTCTAAGTAATGGGCTAGTGGTGAGGATTTTTTATAAGGGGGAGGAGGGGCGCTTTACAATGTTTTAAAATATTATTTTATTAAACATTGATTTTATGTTTCTAAAGGTCCAAAACACATTATAGTCGAAAATAAGATGAATCATGTTCAAAATAAAAACAAAATATTAGAATTTTATAGGTTCTGGATATTGTTTTAATTTTAATAATCATATTTATTTAAATCATTCATTAATTAGGAAATCACTATATCATTATTGGGCCATAAATAATTTTATTTATTTAATTTCTAAAAATTAAAATAGAAATGATGATGTAGGAAATATTTTCAGATTTCAAATGAATATTTAATTTCAAAGAGATAACTAATATAAACCCATGTAAAAACTGATTTACTAAAAGATATATGTTTAAGTAATTTTTTTCATTAAATTAATTAATACAATGTTTCATTATCACTCCCATGTGGCTCCATGGGGTCCCAAAGCCAACACAAGAATTCCCATCATTGAACTCGTATCAACTAGAAGTATTAGTACACATCATTATGTAATTAATTATTATTATAATACTATTTTTTACCATTATCTAAATAATTTAATCGTCAACAATGGTAAATAAAATATTTACTAAAATAATTGATCATAATGTCTAAAAATTAAATATTGAAATTTTAACAATTTGTACCTTTTGGTTCACAATATAGAATCCATTTTTCTAAATTCAAAGCAAAGAAGAGGCAGAAATTAATTTATAATAAATTCCCACTATCAAAACAAAAAAATGATTATAATAAATAATAACTTTCAAAAGATTGATAGTAGGTTTTGTCAAATTTCAAAGTGAAATTACATCTGATGACCTACATCAGATTAATTGGTAAAAAAATAATATAGTTACACATTAAAAAAATTAAAATAATAATGTATCATTATAAATAAATTATATTCAAATGATGTTTTGTATTAAAACAAATTATTTACAAAATTTTTTCAAAATTAACTTTATCTGAAAAATAATAAAATTTCATCCAATGCAAATTTGGATGTCCTTATTATAAATGATAATTTTATTTCCTCAAATAGAAAAAATAAAATTGATAAAAATAAGAATTAAAAATGGTTCTCCATCAAATTGAGGTAAATCATCCTATTAATGAATATTAGAGTATTTAGGCTCAAAATTAGATTATTTTTATTTTAAGAAACTAAAATTTATTGGATAAATGTAAAAACAATAGAAATAATGTATAATTGTATTGTAGTTAGTCTTGTTCATTCCCTCCAATAAAAAAACTATGCGTTAACTAACATTTAAAATAATATTATTTTATTTATTTTTAGTATAACATAATGTTTTGTGCAATGTAAGATTTTAAAGAAACCCATTGTTTTGTATGAGTTATGCTATCTCCTTAACATAAATCTAGGAATGTTGATCTACATAAAAAATATATTGAATATGAAGTAAATGAGAAGATTTAGTCAATCGATCAAAAATTTCCAATATTGCATTTTTATCTCGATATGTCTTTAGTAATACCACAATTAAGTCCAAGGATTTATTTTACCATTTCCACTCTAGCACCGGTAAAGACCGATGCATTGATTTCGGTAACATCCGCTCTGCTTTAACCTACGGACAATTCAATCACTTCAATGTAAAATTAGTAATATCTCTTTTCATTCAATCCCACCAGTAACACTCTTGAAGATCTCTGTACCTCTTATTAATGCCAGGATGAGCTGAAAATGAAGAACATTGAGAATCATATAACAACACATTCATAAAATTAGAATCACAAGAAACACATAATCTTCTCCCACAATCATTATCAATGTGAAAATCATGCAACTTACCATTCTGAACCAACTATATCATTTTATGCAACTCCCTGTCATCCTCTTGTGCATTCTTAATTCTGTTAGATAGAGATTATTTCACTAACACCTGAAACAAAATAGAATAATTTCATGTACCCATAACTTCTATGCATAATTAATTCAATTCAAAAACTTAAAGATCGCATTCCAAATGTAACAAGGTTAATGTTGCATTACTTTTTTGACTCAAAGCATCAACCACTTTAATTTTCAATTCCTGGAACATAATAGGTCATTTAATTATTATCTTCAATTATTTCAAACCATTAACTCTGTCTCTTATTTAAATCCCTCTAAGTGAATATACTCTTCAAAAGTTTGTGATCAGTATATATATTCACATTTTACTCTATACAGATGTTTCCAAAAAATTAGTAAAGAAAAAACAACAGAAGAAAATTCCAAATCATGTATAGGAGAATTTTACTCATGATGTTATTGCTGACATGAAGAAGAATCAATTATCTAATCATACAACATTTGGACACAACCATGTTCTTTCAATGAAGCATCACTGTTGATAACAAAATCATCATTTCTATAAGGCAGTGCCAAAACTAGATAATTCACTAATCTTTTTATAATTTCCATAAAAGACTCATCACATTATTCTCTCAAAATGAAATTAACACCTTTTTGAGTTAACACATTCAGGGGGTTAGATAACCATGAAGTATTTTCTACAAACCTCCAGTAATAACCAGACAATCCAAGAAAACTACGAATATCGTTAATATTTGTGGATAGTGGTCATTCTTCATAAAATTTTGTTTTATCCAGATCAACAGTTATTCCATTTTTTGAAACAATGATACCATGGAATAAAATTTCTTTTAACCAAAAATCAAACATTCTAAATTTCCAATACAGTTTCATTTCATTTTTGGATTCCATGAAAACCCATAAATGTATTTCATGCTACTCATTACTTTTACAATAGACCAAATTATCATCAATTAAGACGACCAAAATCTATCCAAGAACTCACAGAAAAATCTATTCCTAAGATCCAAGAATACAACTTGTGCATTGGTTAACCCAAAAGGCATAACTACCAATTCATAATGAACATATCTAGTATGAAACATAGTCTTCGGAATGACTATTTCCTTTACATTAAATAGATGGTACGCCGACCTCAAATCTACCTTCAAAAAATAATTATCTCCCTAGAGCTGATAAAAAAAATTAGCGAATTGTGGTAAAGGATACATATTCTTAACATTTATGATATAAAATCATCATTAATCAATGAAAAGACTCATATAACCATATTTCATGTAAAGAAACAAAATAGGGGCACTGCCTAGTGATGTGATAGGTCGAATGAAACCCTTGTCTAATAACTCCTACAATAGATTCTCTAATTCTATAACTTCTATTTCATCCATTCGATAAAGGGGGTTTTGAAATAGGCAGAGCATTAGGAATATAGTACAATGTAAATTAAACTTCCTCATTAGGTGTAATACCAAGGTTATAATCAAGAAAAACATCAAGGAACTCATTTACCACCGACACATCATTAATATAAATTGGTGCATTATTTTCTACAATATGTGCTAGGTAATATTAATTTACATCTATAATGAGTTTCCCACCTTTTTTATATGTTATCAAAATAAATGGTTAATTCTTGTAAAAAATGAAAATCATTCTGAAAAAAACCACATTATCACTATAGTCTATCTTAGCATAATAATAAACATAAAGACAATCTATACCCAAAAAAAAAACAAACCCCACTAGTGGAAAAACAATAATTTTCCAGGTAGATTCATTCTACACACAAGGACATGAAGCTTATTATAATTATTTTTTCCCAAAATCTCCCCCTAATATTTTAACCGTGAGATCAGGATTCAAATATTGAGATGGATTTCCCGATTTACTAGAAAACTTACCTAAAGTGAAAGTGAGTGTAGACCCTGAATCAAAAAACACAATGGAATAACATGATCAGAAAAATAGTATTCCTGGAAATACATCATTTTATTTCCCAACATCTACTGAAGTAGTTGCAAATGATTTCACCCGCCTTTCTACTTGTAGTCCAGATGCATTTCCCTCAGTTGAGTTTTTAGTAGCACAATAATTTGAGTAATAACCGATTTCATTGCACATATATCATTTTAATGATAGTAAATCAGAATTTGTCTTATCATTAACCTGATATATTTTAGTTCTATTATTTGTCTTATGTACCATTTAACCACATTGGTAGAAATTACTATAAATCTGAAGGCATTCCCCAACATAATTTTTACAACAATTTTCACAAACTATAAACTTGTTTTTGTTACTATCTAACTTTTTTGAAGAGTTATTACCTTTAATATTCCTCCATGACAACATATTCTATTATTTTTCAAATAACACATTGTAACACCCCATGCTTCCACGGTACGTTTCCCTTTGAATAATGCAATGGCGTGCATTGTACGCAACTTCGAGATTCTACCACACCACAACCAATCGAACTAGCCGTTATGAATAGTAATACATAATTTTTTAAATTTTATAAATTCTATCTCTCAAAATGGACTTCATTTTTGGATTTTTAATATCGAAATCAGCCTAGGGTGAAATTTTGGCACTTTTCGGATAACTTTCATATTTTGATGAATAGTGAAAATTACTAAATTTTAATTAAAAACAACTATATTAATCGAAATAATTAATATTGATAAATTATGAATTTGAGTGTCTTTAAATTATATTTATAATATATTTTTACAATTTAATTCAATTTTTATAATTGGATATAATTTCACAATTAAACTAGACATAAACAAGTGCCAATTTTTTGATATCTATTATCTCTTAAAAACACACTTTTTTGTTTTAACAACGAGAATTAATTTTAAATTAATTTCTGCCAATTCTGTGTTTTGAATTTGGAAAAATTGATTCCATATTTGGAATCAGGATGTTAAAATTGTGTAAATAGGTAACATTTATTTTCAGACATTTTGACTAATTATTTCGGTAAATATTTTATTTACCATGGTTAAAAGGTAAATCTGGTAAATAAAGGTTAAAAAATAAAATATTAATAACAACAAAATACCCTAAAACGTGTTCTAACCTTATTGTATGATACATTTCTGACCATGGTCATCTTTGGGTCGATTTTGGGACCCCATGGAGCCACTTGTAAGTGATAGGGACACTTTATTTTAATTAAGTTAAAATGAATACAAAAATGACACAAGAATATATCTTTTAGTAAAACAATTGTTACATAGGGTTATATATGTTGGATTTTCGAATAATAATATTAATTAGAAAGATAAAACGATTTCTTACATAATGGTATTTTATATATAATTTTTAGACATTAAATAATTTAATTTAGTTATGACACAATGGTGATGCAGTAATTACCATAATAGTGAAAATTAATATGAATGATATAGTAGATACCCAAATAAAAATAATTTGAGACTTTTTATGAATTACAATAATTTTATATGTTAATATTACATATTAGGATTGATTTAAGTGACTTTTTTTGAAGTAATCATTCTGTTATGAGTTTCACAAAAATCAATTATTGAATAGTGTCAAAATTGACAAAAAAGTGTTTTTAAAACAAATATTATATTATTTATTGATATTAAATTCATAAAAATCTAAGGATCTGCCACGAGACATATATCATGATAGGTGTATTATTAATAGACCACTTGGTGTCTCTTGGATGTATATAGTAGGCAATTAACCATATAATATTAAAATACAAAGAGACATTGTAAAAATGAAACTAATTAACTAAGAGTTAATACTTAATGATAAGGTTAATATATTATCCCAAAACTGTCTAAATTATATTGGTTGGGTGGTTTTCGACCTATCCCCACCCTAACATTTAAATAATCCACTTTTGTGCCATTATAAATCGAATATGAATTTATTATAAAATAATATTTCTAGATTTTCCAAAGGTGCCCCTCACCCCTCTTATAATAGGGAACTCTCCCTTATCATTAACTCACACCTTCAAAGTCTTTTGGTACGGCCAACCCCAGCCCAAATACTCTCTCAACGTCCCTCAATATAACCTAGAGGCCATAGTTTGATCAGAAAGCCAACCTAAGGGGCCCTTTTGATCAAATCCAAAGGAAGAACCCGAAGAAGAGGTAATGTTTTCCCCACCCTTTTTCAAGTTTCTTTCTTCATCCACTTCTTCTTTATTTGTTATTACCATTATAAAATAATAACTCCAGTATCTTATATATACTGTGATTTTATTGTAAATATGGTACAACCATATTCAGTATTCTATCCATCCATTGAATAACATGTCACCATACGTGCGTACGTACAACTTACCGTCTCCACGTCGTGGTGTAATTGTTATTAAATAAATTATTATTTAGATGGTTATAATAATGATGTGTAATTAATGTAAATAATACATATAACATGATAATTATTCTGTCTATATAATATACCATGCAATTATATATTATCATAACATCAAAAAAATGATATTGTCGCTCGTGCGTACGTACGAACTACCATGTCCATGAAAGTGATTAGATTCTTTATCCATCGTATCCATTCAAGTATAATTGTCATTTTATGATTTAAAAATAATGTTTAAGGACTTGATATAATTCTGGATATGAATAATATACAACCTATCCATAACAAACACGGCTTACATAAAAAATAATATAAAGGAAAACGAGTTAGTTAACACCCGAAATGACGATAATACTAAGATATTATTAACAAATCAATGCTAAAAGATCATATATGATATCATATTAATGTAAATGATTCTTTTATAATTCAATAACAATTATTTCACCATTATATATGAGGTTAATCAACTGTCGACCAAGGAAAAAGTACAATGTAAGGGGTTTCTTATCTCACTTTTAATTCCGTCAGAAATTGCCTTGTTCACCACTTATTTATTACATGTGGTGTGTGTACTACCCATGTTTGTATTAATTGTGTAATATACTTTAGTTAATCTATATTTACATCATAATTTTATGATCCTTTTTTCATGGGTGTTTGTTTTGTATGTTACCAAATCAATAAGGGAATTTGAAATTTCAATTTCCACTCATTCGGCTTTACGCATACTTCATTGATTATTTTACTCCAAGATTATGTGTGGAATCACTATTCATTTGATTATGTCATAATTTCCACTACCATTTATGTGGATATAATTTTTATACACATAATCACTCCATTGATAAATTCTCAAGTCATCGGTATGAACTTGATAAGAGTAATTTTTACTCAATCTCAATTTGTTCAGATAAACATTCAATTCATTGGTGTTGTTTTTACTAGAATAAGTGTGAATGTCCTCTGACTGTTTTACACTGAATATCCAATCATATATAGTTTTTTAATAATTTTTACACATAATTATGTCGTTTATTTTTCCTTAACCTAGGGATATGGCCTTTATGAGAGATTTCAACTCAATTTACATTCCATTGAGACTTCTTTGTTGTTATACACCAAATCACTTTTATGCGGTGTATATAATGTACATTGAAATATTATATCATGAATCCCTTTATTGACATGATATTACAATGTTTTGATTACCTAAATTATTTGTATTTAACTGTCTCTATTTTGGTTGGAAAATATAACTAAAATACCATTTTCAAATGTTTTAAAGACTTATTTATCTAAATCCTGCTCATTAATGTCTGTGTTTTAAAAATGGTTTTAGGGATTTATTTATATGGACATTAAAGTTTTAAAATTAAAACTCCTTTTAAATGATTCAAAGTGGTATGTGATGCTTTGATTCAAAAATCTATTTTTAAATGGCCTCTTGACAAATTGTGTGACTTTTAAATGATTTCAAGAAAAAAGGGGATTTTTCTCTCAAATAGTATTGATGAATATTTTCATCTATGTAAATATCCTTCATTAATCTTGATTGAGGTTAATATGATACAATAAAATATTCCATATTTTATTGAATGAGTTATGTTTGACTGTGGATGTGCTATTTTTGTACCATTCATGGTTTGTGGATAAAATATTGACATTTCGTATGATAGTTTTAATAAGAATGTTTATGTTTTGTTTAAAACTATTCAATTGAGAAATGCATTGGACTTAGTAAATGACTGGTGGAGCCCTCTATAGCCTCTTGATGCATCAGTAGGTCTCAGGAGACAAACTATTGTCTTTTCACAAGGCCTTATAAAAATCTTATTTGTAGTCTTGGCATGAGGCCTTGGATATGTGGTTATGATAGTCGGGAATTATGAATTCCATCATTATTAAAGTAGTTATTGATATTGCATGTGATTGTTTGACTAGTAGAATATCCATGTGAATTATTAAATGGAATTATTTTATTTTATCTTTTCCATATTATGCTAAAGATCAAGTTTAATAGGCTTTTGTTTTAGTTATAAATTGCTTTAAGTGTTTATGCTTATCTATGAAAGCTTCTGATATATTGTTATCCTTACTGAGAATCTGATCTCACCCCTTTCAATGTTTTATTTTTCCCATTATGTGAAGAAGTAATTTATGAATGACCTGTAGGGATAGTATGAGGGGATATGAAGAAAAGATGTTGTTGTAGTTTTTTTACCTTATAATGTAATGTAAGACTTATGAATATATCTAGTATTTACAAGACTACTAAACTAATCGGTATTTAGAGATTTGATCCTTTGTGATCATGCCAATGTTATGTAACAATGCACTGACTCTGGGTATCTAGGTTCGGGGCGTTACAGTTTGTATCAAAGGAAGTTTAGTACAAGCCTTGGAAGCTAGATTTATATAAACTCTGATTAGATCACATAGCCCTAAGAGAGAATTTGAGGATTAGTATAGAATAACATACTAGAATTTTGGTATTGTAGATATTTTGTGAGTTTTCCGAGGAATACATCCCTCTCTGGATACGAGTAGGTAGAGGCAGATCTGGCATAGATGTACGAAGGGATAAAACCCAAAAACACCGCTTTGATCTAGACTCAAACGGGAACTGGTGCACGACAATGGGCCTTGCTGCACACTTGGTTACGAAAATCCTGGGGGATATGCTTTGGTAAATTCACATGATTAGTATGAACCATTATTAATGAATACAAAAAAATTCCCCTACAAATATATGACGTCAAATAGATAGTGGATAAACTAGATTTTAACATAGGTTACCCCAAGTTAGGATATATTGCTCAATTAAAATATTATCCTATTATGTCTATTATTTTACATTCTTATTAGATAAGTATTCAAAAACCCTAATTGTATTTTCTTTTTTTTAGTTGAAAGATGGAGGGGGCAAGGTCACAAATAACTCTTCTCTCCCTTCCTGAAGAACTACTTACAATTATTATCCAGAAGTCATGTGAAAATGATGTTGAAACTTTTTCAAATGTCCAAGTTACATGAAAACAACTTTATGAGACATCCAATACCTCTATAACAGCATGATTCTTTCAAGGATCAAGTACCGAGTATGGGATATTTTTGCACTATCAAATTTCTTACCATGCTATTCATGGGAAGTACCATCAGGTTCTTTTCAAATTATTAACTTTATCTCAAAATTACGATGAAATAAATGATTTTCTAGATGTTGCAGAAGAGGGAGACCTTCGAGCAGCCTATATTTATCAAATTATATATTTTTTCCTTTTGGGATATACAGAAACTGATTTACCAAAACCTTATTTTGAAATATTTGAAGATGAATCAGTGATAATTTTTCCAAAAAAACATGTTAAAGACAATGTCTCAAAATTATATATTAGAAATACCTATTTTTTTATGATGCATCGATGCTTCTGTCGATATAATCCAAGATGGATGAGGAGTTTTTGGGTAAAGTAAGTAGATGATTTTGAAAAATTATCGAGGTACCATTGTGACACCTGAACGCATTCTACCAAAACGAAAATACGCCTAGTCTCTCCAGAGTTCATGTTGTGATACACATATCTCTGGTGACAAAATACATGCCTGACCAAACACATGTACTCACCTATGAAGAATTAGAACTGGAACCTACTCTGTCTTATTGTGTAGAGCCTATCAGAATTATTCATAACAAAGATCAAGTGTTGAGAAACCAGATGACTCGTCTGGTAAATGTTCTATGGAGAAGTCATAAGATGGAAGAGGCAATGTGGGAACCTGAGGAACATATGATGAAGAACCTATGTGGAAATAAATGGATGGTATAATGTTTAAAAGTGTTATTTCTCTTTATTGTTGGGATTACTTTGGAATAATTTTCTCTTGTATGTGCAAACTTTCAATTTATCATGTGATAATGATATTTGAGGAAGAATTATCTTTTCTCTTGTGGATATAGTTATAAATTACCATTTTGTTTTATATGGTCGTTGGGTTTGAGGCAATTATAAGTTATTATAATTTGGGATGAAAATGCAAGGTATGAGATAAGATTTGTGGTTAAATTATGTTATGGTTATTTTGAGGAATTTATCTCATTTTTGTAATGTTTTAAAATAGAGTTTTTGAAAAAGGACAACACGCAGACCATTTGACAACCCGTCGCGTCAGACAATGCTGTGGGAAGCGAACGCACTACCAAAGTGCGATTGGGATTTGTCGCCTACCAATGGACTGTGTGAAGTCCCTGGTTAGTGTGACTATTATTTTTAGTTAAATGATTTTATTGATCATTAATAATTTGATTTGGGATCTTATGTCTTATCAAATGAATACCCTTAGTATATGAAAATTATTTGTTAATTAAGTGATAGATGTTATTTTGAAAGTAGTTCTATTTGTTGTATGTAAAATATAATAGTATGAGATTTCATTTGAGGAGTAATGGTGGATTTTTATCTATGTTTTTATTGTGGATTTATAGTTATTTGTGTTGTTTATGGAAATGATTAGTTTAATTACTTTTAAGTATGTGACATTAAGAGTAATTTATGTCATTTGGAGAAAAAATTTAACGTGGAAGACTACATTATTATAAGTTTTGAGTTTCAATATTAGTTTGGATTATATTGAATTATTTTTAGGACAATTGATTATTGAATGGTATTTATTTAGCTTTGGTGTATTGTTGGTTAAATTTTAGAAATTAAGATTATTGTTTGTTTTCTCTAATGGAATATCCATTTGGGGGTCGTCAGATATTATACTAAACATTTTGGTTTTGATTAATCTCTAAAGACAAGGTAAATATATAGTTTAACCTATGTAGATCATGTATTTCAATAGAAGTTTATTCTAGCACATCCATTGTGACCAAGTTTTCTTGAATACTCATTGTTAAAAAGAATGAGTTATTGGTAAAAATTTATTAAAGAATGAAACTCTAAAAAAAGTAAGTATATATTTTTATGTTATTAGTCAATATCATAAAGTAATTCCTCATACTTATGTAATGTAACTTAGTATAAAAAAATGTTGTCCATTTACTTTTCCTACTAGGAGACTAAGGACCGCCTGTCCCATCACAAGTTTGTGATTTTCTTGTTGTTAAATTTCTCCTGATCATGTTTTCTATCCCTCTCCATTATAACTGAACACTTAGTTTATCATCCATATCCATGTTTTCGTACATGGAATCCTAGTATGGGTTATCTTGGGTGAACTTTATACCTCTCTTCCTTTCTGTTAAAGTGATAGCTTTATTGACTCTTTTTCCGATTTGGGAATTTCCATTATATTATCAAGCAAAATTTTAAAAATATTGCGAGGATGAAATTTATTTAAGGAGTGGATAATGTAACACCCCAAGCCTCCACGATACATTTCCCTTTGAATAATGCAATGGCATGCATTATACGCAACTTTGAGATTCTAACACACCACAACCAATCAATATAGCCGTTATGAATAGTAATACCTACTTTTTGAAATTTTATAAATTCTATCTCTCAAAATGGACTTAATTTTTGGATTAGTAATATCAAAATTATCCTAGGGTAAAATTTTGGTACTTTTCAGATAATTTTCATATTTTGATGAATAGTGAAAATTTCTAAATTTTAATTAAAAACAACTATATTAATCAAAATAATTAATATTGATAAGTTATGAATTTGAGTGGTTTTAAATTATATATAGAATATATTTTTACCATTTAATTCAATTTTTGTCATTAGACATAATTTCACAATTAAACCAGACATAAACAAGTGCCAATCTTTTGATATCTATTATCACTTAAAAACATGTTTTTTTATTTAAACACGAGAATTAATTTTAAATTAATTTCTGCCACTTCTGTGTTTTGAATATGGAAAAATGTATTCCATATTTGGAATATGGATTTTCAAATTTTGTAAATAGGTAACTTTTATTTTCAGATATTTTGAATAATTATTTCGGTAAATATTTTATTTACCATGGTTAAAGGGTAAATCCGGTAAATAAGGGTTAAAAATTAATATTATAATAATACAAAATTACCCTAAAACGTGTTTTAACCTTATTTTTTGATACATTTCCGACCATGGGCATCTTTGGGTCGATTTTGTTACCCCATGGAGCCACTTGTAAGTGGTAGGGACACTTTATTTTAATGAAGTTAAAATAAATACAAAAATGACACAAGAATATATCTTTTAAGAAAAACAATTGTTACATAGGGTTATATATGCTGTATTTTCGACTATAAATATTAATTAGAACGATAAAACGATTTAATACATAATGGTATTTTAGTTATAATTTTTAGACAATAAATAATTTAATTTAGTTATGACACAATGGTGATGCAGTAATTACCATAATAGTGAAAATTAATATGATTGATATTGTAGATACCCAAATAAATATAATTATAGACTTTTTATGAATTAAACTAATTTTCTAGGTAAATATGACATATTATGATTCATTTAATTGACTTTTTTTGAAGTAATCATTCTGTTATGAGTTTCAAAAAAATCAATTATTGAATAGTGTCAAAATTGAGATAAAAGAGTTTTTAAAACAAATATTATATAATTAATTGATAATAAATTCTAAAAAATCTAAGGTTCGAAAAAGAGACTTATATCATGACAGTTGTATCATTAATGGACCACTTGGGGGGTCTCTTCGATGTATATAGTATGTTTATTTACCATATAGTATAAAATTACAAAGAGACATTGTAAAAGTGAAACTAAATAACTAAGAGTTAATACTTAATTATAAGGTTAATATAGTAACCCAAACCCATAAAAATTATATTGGTTGATTTTTTTAAACCTATCCCCACCTTAACATTTAAATAATACACTTTTGAGCAATTAGATACTGAATATGAATTTATTATAAAATAATATTCCTAGATTTTCCAAAGGTGCCCCTCACCCCTCTTATAAATGCGAACTCTTCCTTATCATTAACTCAAACCATCAAAGCCTTCTGGTTCAGCAAAACCCTTCCCAAATACTCTCTCAGCATCCCTCAATATGACCAAGAGGCCTTATATTGATCATAATTCCAACCTAAGGAGCCCTTTTGATCAAATCCAAAGGAAGAACCTGAAGAAGAGGTAATGTTTTCACCACCCTTTTTCATGTTCCTTTCTTCTTCCACTTCTTCTTTCATTATTATTACCATTATAAAATAATAACTCCAGTATCTTATATATATTATGATGTTATTATAAATATGTTACAACCATATTCAGTATTCTATCGATCCTTTGAATAACATGTCACCATACGTGCGTGCGTACGGTTTACCGTCTCCAGGTCGTGGTGTAATTGTTATTCAATAAATTATTATTTGGATGGGTATAATAATGATGTTTAATTAATGTAAATAATACATATAAAATGATAATTATACTTTATATATGATATACCATCCAATTATATATTATTTTAACATCAAAAAAATGATATTGTCGCTCGTGCGTACGTACGGACTACTATCTCCACTAAAGAGATTAGATTCATTCTCCATCGTATCCATTCAAGTATAATTATAATTTTCTGATTTAAAAATAATATTTAAGGACTTGATATAATTCTGGATATGAATAATATAAAACCTATCCATAACAAACACGACTTACATAACAAAGAATATAAAGGAAAACGAGTAAGTTGACACACGAAATGACGATAATACTAGGATATTGTTAACAAATCTATTATAAAAGATCATATATGATATCATATTAATGTAAATGATTATTTTATAATTCAATAACAATTATTTCACCATTATACAGGAGGTTAACCAACCGTCGACCAAGGAAAAAGTACAAAGTAAGGGGTTTCTTATCTCACTTTTAATTCTGTGAGAATTCCATTGTTCACCACTTATTTATTACATGTGGTGTGTGTACTGCCCATGTTTGTATTCATTGTGTAATATACATTAATTAATGTATATTTACATCATAATTGTATGATCCTTCATCCATGGGTGTTTGTTTTCTATGTTACCAAATCAATAAGGGAGTTTGAAATTTCAATTTCCACTCATTCGGCTTTACGCATACTTCATTGATTATTTTACTCCAAGATTATGTGTGGAATAACTATTCATTTGATTATGTCCTAATTTACACTACCCTTTATGTGGATATACTTTTTATACACATAAACACTCCGTTGATAAATTCTCAAGTCATCGGTATGAACTTGACAAGAGTAATTTTTACTCAATCTCAATTTGTTGAGATAAACATTCAATTTATTGGTGTTGTTTTTACTAGAATATGTGTGAATGTCCTTTGATTGTTTTACACTGAATATCCAATCATATTTAGTTTATTTATAATTTTCAAACAAAATTATGTCGTTGATTTATCCTTAACCTAAGGATACAGCCTTTATGGGATATTTAAACTCAATTTACATTCCATTGAGACTTCTTTGTTGTTATACACCAAATCACTTTTATGTGGTGTATATAATGTACTTTGAAATAGTATATCATTAATCCCTTTATTTTCATGGTATTAAAAAAATTTGATTACCTCAATTATTTGTATTTAGTTGTATCTCTTTTTATTATAAACTCTAACTAAAATACCATTTTTAAATGTTTTAAAGACTTATTCTTCTAAATCTTGCTCATTAATGTACATGTTTTAAAAATGGTTTTAAGGATTTATTTATATGGGAATTAATGTTTTAAAATTAAAACTCCTTTTAAATGATTCAAAGTGTTATGTGACACTTTAATTCAAAAATCTATTTTTAAATGGCTTCTTGACAAATAGTGTGACTTTTAAATGATTTCAAGAAAAAGGGGGATATTTCTATCAAATAGTTTTGATGAATATTTTCATCTATATCAATATCCTTCATTATTATCGATTGAGGTTAATATGATACAATATAATCTTCCATATTGTATTGTATGAGTTATGTTTGACTGTGGATGTGCTATTTTTGTACCATTCATGGTTTGTGGATAAAGTATTGACATTTCGTATGCTAGTTTTAATAAGAATGTTTATGTTATGTTTAAAACTTTTCATATGAGGAATGAATTGGACTTAGTATGTTACTGGTGGAGCCCGTTATAGCTCCTCGATGCATCGGTAGGTCTCATGAGACAAACTAGTGTCTTGGCACAAGGACTTGGAAAAATATTATTTGTAGTCTTGGCATGAGGCCTTGGTTATGTGGTTATGATAGCCTGGCATTATACATTCCATCATTATAAAAGTGGTTATTGATATTTCATGTTATTGTTTGACTAGTATAATATCAATGTGAATTAGTAAATGGCATTATTTTATTTTATCTTTTCCATATTATGTTGATGTTCAAGTTTAAAAGGCTTCTGTTTTAGTTATAAATTGCTTTAAGTGTTTATGCTTATCTATAAAAGCATCTACTATATTGTTATCCTTACTGAGCATCTGAGCTCACCCCTTTCAATGTTTTATTTTTACCAAGAATTTATGAAATAATTTATGAATTACCTGAAGGGATAGTATGAGGGGATACGAAGACAAGATGTTGTTGTAGTTTTTTGACATTATGATGTATTGTAAGACTTATGAATATATCTACTGTTTCCAAGACTACTAAACTAATCGGTCTTTCGAGACTTGATCCTTTATGATCATTCCAATGTTATGTAGCAATGCACTGACTCAGGGTATCTAGGGTCGGCGCGTTACAGTTGGTATCAAAGGAAGTTTAGTACAAACCTTGGAAGCTAGATTTAGATAAACTCTAATTAGATCACATAGCCCTAAGAGAGAATTTGAGGATTAGTATAGAAGAACATACTAGAATTTTGGTATTGTAGATATTTTTTGAGTTTTCCAAGCAATAAATCCCTCTATGGATACGAGCAGGTAGAGGCGGCTCTGGCACAGATGTACCTTGGGATAAAACCCGAAAACACCACTTTGAGCTAGACTTAAACGGGAACTGGTGCACAGCAATGGGCCTTGCTGCACTCTTGGTTACGACACTCCCGGGGGATATGCTTTGGTAAATTCACAAGATTTGTATGAACCATTATTAAGGGAATAAAAAAATTCCCCTAAGAATATATGTCGGCAAATAGATAGTGGATAAACAAGATTTTAACATAGGGTACCCCAAGTTAGGATATATTCTTCAATTACATGATTATACTATTATGTATATATTTTTTACATTATTATTAGATAAGTATTCAAAAACAGTAATTGTATTTTATTTTTGTTAGTTGAAACATGGAGGGTGAAAGATCACAGACAACTCTTCTCTCCCTTCCTGAAGAAAAAATTACAATTATTATCCAGAAGTCATGTGCAGATGATGTTGAAACTTTTTCAAATGTCCAAGTTACATGCAAAAAACTTTATGATACATCCAATACCTCTAGCATTGCACGATTCGTTCAAGGATCAAGTCCCGAATATGGAATAATGTTGCGCTCTCAACATTTTTACCATGCTTAGCGTTGGAAGTACCATCAGGTTATTTTCAAATTATTAACTTTATCTCAAAATTATGACACACTAAATGATTTTCTAGATGCTGCAAAAGAGGGAGACATTCGAGCAGCCTATATGTATAAAATTATATATTTTTGTCTTTTGGGATATACAGAAACTGATTTACCAAAACCTTATTTTTAAATATTTGATGATGAATCAGTGAGAATTTTTCAAAAAAACATGTTAAAGACAATGTCTCAAAATTATATATAATAAATACCTATTTTTTTTGATGCATCGATGCTTCCATCGATATAATCCAAGATGGATGAGGAGTTTTTGGGTAAAGGAAGTAGATGATTTTGAAAAATTCTCAAGGTACCATTGTGACACAAGAACACATTCTACCAAAATGAAAATCTGCATAGTCTCTCCATAGTTCATGTTTTGATCCACATATCTCTAGGACAAAATGCATGTATGACCCAACACATGTACTCAACTATGAAGAATTAGAACTGGAACCCGGTCTATCTTATTGTGGAGAGCCTATCAGAATTAATCATACCAAAGATCAAGTGTTGAGAAACGGGATGACTCATCTGGTAAAATTTCTGTGGAGAAATCATAAGATGGAAGAGGCAATGTGGGAACCCGAGGAACATATGATGAAGAACCTATGTGGAAATAAATTGATGGTGAAATGTTTAAAAGTGATAGTGCTCATTATTGATGGGATTACATTGGAATAAATTTCTCTGTATGTGTAAACCTGCAATTTATCATGTGATAATGATATTTGAGGAAGAATTATCTTTTCTCTTGTGGATATATTTATAAATAAACATTTGGATTTATATGGTCGTTGGGTTTGAGGAAATTATAAGTTATTATAATTTGGGATGAAAATGTGAGGTATGAGATACGATTTGTGGTTAAATTATGTTATGGTTATTTTGAGTAATTTATCTCATTTTTGTAATGTTAGAAAATAGAGTTTTTGAAAAAGGACAACACGCAGACCGTGTGACAACCTTTCACGTCAGACAAAGCTGTGGGAATCGAACCCACAACCAATGTGCGATTGGGATTTGTGGCCTACCACTGGACTGCATGAAGTCCCTGGTTAGTGTGACTATTATTTTTAGTTTAATGATTTTATTGATCATTAATAAATTATTTGGGATCTTATGTCTTATGAAATGAATACCCTTAGTATATGAAAATTATTTGGTAAATAATTGATAGATTTTATTTTGGATGTTGTTCTCTTTGTTGTATGGATAATAGAATAGTATGAGATTTCATTTGAGGAGTAATGCGGAATTTTATCTATGTTTTTATTGTGGATATATTCTGATTTGGGTTGTTTATGGAAATGTTTAGGTTAATTACTTCTAATTATGTTACTTTAAGAGTAATTAATGTCATTTAGAGATACAATTTAACATTGAAGAATAAATTCTTATAAGTTTTGAGTTTAAATATATGTTTGTATTATATTGAAGGATTTTAAGGACAATTGATTATTGAATGCTATTTATTTAACATTGGGGTATTGATGGTTAACTTTTAGAAATTAAGATTAGTGTTTTTTTCTCTAATGGAATATTCATTTGGGGGGTCATCAGATATTATACTAACCATTTTGGTTTTGATTAATATCTAAAGACAAGGTAAATATATAGTTTATCCTATGTGGATCATTTATTTCTATAGAAGTTTATTCTAGCTCTTCCATTGTGACCAAGTCTTCTTGAATACCCATTGTTAAAAAATGAGTGAGTGGAAAAAAGTTATTAATGAATGAAACTCTACATAAAAAGTAAGTATATTTTTTTATTTTCTTAGTCAATATCATAAATTAATTCCTCGTACTTATGTAATGTAACTTAGAATAAAAAAATGTTGTCCGTTTACTTTTCATACTGGGAGACTAAGGACCAATTGTCCCATCACAAGTTTGTGATTTTATTATTGTTAACATTCTCCTGATCTTGTTTTCTATCCCTATCCATCAGAACTGAACACTTAGTTTATCATTCATATCCATGTTTTCATACATGGAATCCTAGTACGAGTTATCTTGGGTGACCATTATACCTCTCTTCCTTTCTGTTAAAGTGATTATTTTATTGACTCTTTTTCCGATGTGGGTCTTTCCATTATATAATCAAGAACAATTTTAAAAAAATTGTGAGGATACAATTTATTTAAGGATAGGAGAATGTGACACCCCAAGCTTCCACGATACATTTCCCTTCGAATAATGCAATGGCGTGGGTTGTACGCTACTTCAAGATTCTTACACACCACAACCAATCAAATTAGCATTTATGAATAGTAATACATACTTTTTGAAATTTTATAAATTCTATCTCTCAAAATGGACTTCATTTTTGGATTAGGAATATCGAAATTAGCCTAGGGTGAAATTTTTCTACTTTTCGGATAACTTTCGTATTTTGATGAATAGTGAAAATTACTAAATTTTAATTAAAAACAATTATATTAATCAAAATAATTAATTTGGATAAATTATGAATTTGAGTGGTTTTAAAGAATATTTATAGTATATTTTTTCCATTTTATTCAATTTTTTTCATTGGACATAATTTCACAATTAAACGAGACATAATCAACTGCCAATCTTTTGATATCTATTATCTCTTAAAAACACGCTTTTTTGTTTTAACAACGAGAATTAATTTTAAATTAATTTCTGAAACTTCTGTATTTTGAATTTGGAAAAATGGATTCCATATTTGGAATTAGAATGTTCAAATTTTTTAAACAGGTAACTTTTATTTTTAGACATTTCGATTAATTATTTCGGTAAATATTTTATTTACCAGGGTTAAAGGTTAAATCCGGTAAATAAGGGTTAAAAAATAATATTATACTAATAAAAAATTACCCTAAAACATGTCCTAACCTTATTTTTTGATACATTTCCGACCATGGGCATCTTTGGGTCGATTTTGGGATCCCATGGAGCCACTTGTATGTGATAGGGACACTTTATTTTAATTAAGTTAAAATGAATACAAAAATGACACAAGAATATATCTTTTAGAAAAACAATTGTTACATAAGGTTATATATGTTGTATTTCGACTATAAATATTAATTAGAAAGATAAAATGATATCCTACATAATTTTATTTTATTTTTAATTTTTATACATTAAATATTTTAATTTAATTATGACACAATGGTGATGTAGTAATTACCATAATACTGAAAATTAAAATGATTTATATTGTAGATACACTAATAAATATAATTTGAAACTTTTTATGAATTAAACTAATTTTAAAGGAAAATATGACATATTAGGAATGATTTAATTTAAATTTTTTTATGTAATAATTCTGTTATGAGTTTCACAAAAATCAATTTTTGAATAGTGTCAAAATTGACATAAAAGAGTTTTTAAAACAAATATTATATTGTTAATTGATATTAAATTCTTAAAAATCTTAGGATCGTCCAAGAGACATATATCATGATAGGTATATCATTAGTGGACCACTTGGGGGTCTATTGGATGTATATAGTATTTTTATTAACCATATAATATAAAAATACAAAGAGACATTGTAAAAGTGAATCTAATTAACTAAGAGTTAATACTTAATGATAAGGATAATATAGTAACCCAAACCTATCTAAATTATATTGGTTGAGTGTTTTTCGACCTATCCCCACCTTAAAATTT
Source organism: Viscum album (assembly GCA_963277665.1). Lineage (NCBI taxonomy): Eukaryota > Viridiplantae > Streptophyta > Magnoliopsida > Santalales > Viscaceae > Viscum > Viscum album. The sequence continues at coordinate 1,315,713,181 of OY728152.1, read as the reverse complement.
AAATAATCCACCTTTGATCCATTAGATACCCAATATGAATTTATTATAACAAAATATTTCTAGATTTTCCAAAGATGCCCCTCACCCCTCTTATAAAAGTAAACTCTCCCTTATCATTATCTCACACCTTAAAAGCCTTTTGGTTCGGACAACCCCTACCACAATACTCTATAAACATCCCTCAATACAACCAAGAGGACTTAGTTTGATCAGAAAGCCAACCTATGGAGCCCTTTTGATCAATTCAAAGGAAGAACCCGAAGAAGAGGTATTGTTTTCACCACCCTTTTTCAAGTTCCTTTTTTCATCCACTTCTTATTTAATTGTTATTACCATTATAAAATAATAAATCCAGTATATTTTATATACTGTAATGTTATTATAAATATGGTACATCCATATTCAGTATTCTATCCATCCTTTGAATAACATGTCACCATACGTGCGTACGTACGGCTTACCGTCACCACGTCGTGGTGTAATTGTTATTCAATAAATTTTATTTGGATGGGTATAATAATGATGTTAAATTCATGAAAATAATACACATAACATGATAATTATTCTGTCTATATGATATACCATCCAATCATATATTATTTTAACATCAAAAGAATGATATTGCCGCTCGTGCGTACGTACGGACTACCGTCTCCACGAAAGCGATTAGATTCATTCTCCATCATATCCATTCAAGTATAATTATCATTTTATGATTTAAAAATAATGTTTAAGGACTTGATATAATTCTGGATACGAATAATATACAACCTATACATAACAAACACAGCTTACGTAACAATGAATATAAAGAAAATGAGTAAGTTAACACCCGAAATGACGATAATACTAATATATTATTAACAAATCAATGTTTAAAGATCATATATGATATCATATTAATGTAAATGATTCTTTTATAATTAAATAAAAATTATTTTACCATTATAAATGAGGTTAACCAACATTAGACCAAGGAAAAGTACAATGTAAGGGGTTTCTTATCTAACTTTTAATTCCGTGAGAATTCCATTGTTCACCGCTTATTTATTACATGTGGTGTTTGTACTGCCGATGTTTGTATTCATTGTGTAATATATGTTAATTAATGTATATTTGCATCATAATTGTATGATCCTTCTTTCGTGGGTTTTTTTTTGTATGTTACCAAATCAATAACGGAATTTAAAATTTCAATTTCCACTCATTCGGCTTTACACATACTTCATTGATTATTTTACTCCATGATTATGTGTGGAATCACTCTTCATTTGATTATGTCATAATTTCAACTACCCTTTCTGTGGATATACTTTTTATACACATAATCACTCCGTTGATAAATTCTAAAGTCATTGGTATGAACTTGATAAGTGTATTTTTTACAAAATCTCAATTTGTTGAGATAAACATTCAATTCATTGGTGTTGTTCTTACTAGAATATGTGTGAATTTCCTTTGATTGTTTTACACTGAATATCCAATCATATTTATTTTATTTATATTTTTCACACATAATTATGTCATTGATTTATCCTTAACCTAAGGATACGACCTTTATGAGAGATTTCAACTCAATTTACATTCCATTGAGACTTCTTTGTTGTTATACACCAAATCACTTTTATGTGGTGTATATAATGTACTTTGAAATAGTATATCATGAATCCCTTTATTGTCATGATATTACAATGTTTTGATTGCCTCAATTATTTTTATTTATATGTATCTATTTTGGTTAGAAACTCTAACTATAAAACGATTTTTAAATGATTTAAAGACTTATTCTTCTAAATCTTGCTCATTAATGTCCATGTTTTAAAAATTGTTTTAAGGATTTATTTATATGGAAATTAAAGTTTTAAAATTAAAACTCCTTTTAAATTTTTCAATGTGGTATGTGACACTTTGATTCAAAAATCTATTTTTAAATGGCTTCTTGACAAATATTGTGGCTTTTAAATGATTTCAAGAAAAAGCGGGATATTTCTATCAAATAGTTTTGATGATTATTTTCATCTATGTCAATATCCTTCATTATTATTGATTGAGGTTAATATGATACAATAAAATCTTCCATATTGTATGGAATGAGTTATGTGTGACTGTGGATGTTCTATTTCTGTACCATTCATGGTTTGTGGATAAGTATTGACATTTCGAATGCTAGTTTTAATATGAATATTTATGTTATGTTTAAAACATTTCATATGAGGAATGCATTGTAGTTAGTAAGTGACTGGTGGAGCCCGCTATATCTCCTCGATGCATCGGTAGGTCTCATGAGACAAACTAGTGTCTTGGCACAAGGACTTGGAAAAATCTTATTTGTAGTCTTGGCACGAGGCCTTGGCTATGTGGTTATGATAGTTTGGCATTATGCATTCCATCATTATTAAATTGGTTATTGATATTGCATGTAATTGTTTGACTAGTAGAATATCCATGTGAATTAGTAAATGGAATTATTTTATTTTATCTTTTCCGTATTATGTTGAAGTTCATTTTTAAAAGGCTTTTGTTTTAGTTATAAATTGATTTAAGTGTTTATGCTTGTCTATGAAAGCTTATGCTATATTGTTATCCTTACTGAGCATTTGAGCTCACCCCTTTCAATGTTTTATTTTTCCCAGGATGTGAAGAAGTAATTTATGAATGACCTGCAGGGATAGTATGAGGGGATATGAAGACAAGATGTTGTTGTAGTTTTTTAACCTTATGATGTAATGTAAGACTTATGAATATATCTAGTGTTTCCAAGACTACTAAACTAATCGGTCTTTCGAGACTTGATCTGTTGTGATCATGCCAATGTTATGTAACAATGCACTGACTCATGGTATCTAGGGTCGGGGCGTTACAGTTGGTATCAAAGGAAGTTTAGTATAAAACTTGAAGCTATATTTAGATAAACTCTGATTAGATCACATAGCCCTAAGAGAGAATTTGAGGATTAGTATAGAAAAACATACTAGAATTTTGGTATTGTAGATATTTTTTGAGTTTTCAGAGAAATACATCCCTCTCCGGATACGAGCAGGTAGATGAGGCTCTAGCACAGATGTACCTAGGGATAAAACCCAAAAACACCGATTTGAGCAAGACTTGAACGGGAACTGGTGCATGACAACGGGCCTTGCTGCACTCTTGTTACGACACTCCCGGGGGATATGCTTTGGTAAATTCACAAGATTAGTATGAACCATTATTAAGGGAATAAATAAATTCCACTAATAATATATGTTGGCAAATAGATAGTGGATAAACTAGATTTTAACATTGGGTACCCCAAGTTAGGATATATTGTTCAATTACAAGATTATCCTATTATGTCTATTTTTTTACATTCTTATTAGATTAGTATTCAAAAACCCTAATTGTATTTTCTTTTTGTTAGTTGAAACATGGAGGGGGCAAGATCACAGATAACTCTTCTCTCCCTTCCTGAAGAACTACTTACAATTATTATCCAGAAGTCATGTGCAAATGGTGTTGAAACTTTTTCAAATGTCCAAGAAACATGCAAAAAACTTTTTGAGACATCCAATACCTCTATCATTGCACGATTCTTTCAAGGATCAAGTACCGACTATGGGATAATTTTTCTCTCTCAACATTCGTACCATGATAGGTGTGGGAAGTACAATCAGGTTCTTTTCAAATTATTCACTTTATCTCAAAATTACGATGCACTAAATGATATTCTAGATGCTGCAGAAGAGGGAGACCTTCGAGCAGCCTATATGTATCAAATTATATATTTTTCTCTTTTGGGATACACAGAAACTGATTTACCAAAACCTTATTTTGAAACATTTGAATATGAATTAGTGAGAATTTTTCAAAAAAAGCATGTTAAAGACAATTTCTCAAAATTATATATTAGAAATACCTATTTTTTTATGATGCATCGATGCTTCCATAGATATAATCCAAGATGGATGAGGAGTTTTTGGGTAAAGGAAGTAGATGATATTGAAAAATTCTAGAGGTACCATTGTGACACAAGAACACATTCTACCAAAATGAAAATCAGCCTAGTCTCTCCAGAGTCCATGTTGTGATCCACACATCTCTAGTGACAAAATACATGCCTGACCCAACGCATTTACTCACATATGAATAATTAGAACTGGAACCCGATCTATCTTATTGTGGAGAGCCTATCAGAATTCTTCATACCAAAGATCAAGTGTTGAGAAAATAGATGACTCATCTGGTAAAAGTTATATGGAGAAATCATAAGATGGAAGAGGCAATGTGGGAACCTGAGGAACATATCATGAAGAACCTATGTGGAAATAAATGGATGGTTAAATGTTTAAAAGTATTAGTGCTCTTTATTGATGGGATTACATTGGAATAATTTTCTCCTATATGTGTAAACCTGCAATTTATCATGTGATAATGATATTTGTGGAAGAATTATCTTTTCTCTTGTGGATATTGTTATAAATAACAATTTGGTTTTATATGGTCATTGGTTTTGAGGCAATTATAAGTTATTATAATTTGGGATGAAAATGCCAGGTATGAGATAAGATTTGTGGTTAAATTATGTTATGGTTAAATTGAGGAATTTATCTCATTTTTTTAATGTTATAAAATAGAGTTTTTGAAAAAGGACAACACACAGACCGTGTGACAACACGTCGTGTCAGACAATGCTTTGGGAATCAAACCCACAACCAAAGTAAGATTGGGATTTGTCGCCTACCACTGGACTATGTGAAGTCCCTGGTTAGTGTGAGTATTATTTTTAGTTAAATGATTTTATTGATCATTAATAATTTTATTTGGGATCTTATTTCTTATCAAAGGAATACCCTTAGTATATGAAAATGATTTGGTAATTAAGTGATAGATGTTATTTTGGAATTTCTTCGCTTTGTTGTATGGAATATAGAATAGTATGAGATTTAATTTGAAGAGTAATGGTGGATTTTTATCTATGTCTTTATTCTGGATTTATAGTGATTTGGGTTTTTAATGGAAATTATTAGGTTAATTACTTCTAAGTGTGTGACTTTAAGAGTAATTAATGTCATTTGGAGATACAATTTAACGTGGAAGACTACATTCTTATATGTTTTGAGTTTCAATATTAGTTTGGATTATATTGAAGGTTTTTAAGGACAATTGATTATTGAATGGTATTTATTTAAATTTGTGGTATTGATGGTTAAATTTTAGAAATTAAGATTTGTGTTTTTTTTCTCTAATGGAATATCCATTTGGGCGGTCATCAAATATTATACTAACAATTTTGGTTTTGATTAATCTCTAAAGACAAGGTAAATATACAGTTTATCCTATGTGGATCATGTATTTCTATAGAGGTTTATTCTAGCTCTTCCATTGTGACCAAGTCTTCTTGAATACTCATTGTTAAAAAAATGAGTTAGTGGTAAAAAGTTATTAAAGAATGAAACTCTACATAAAAAGTAATTATATATTTTTATGTTCTTAGTAAATATCATAAATTAATTCCTCGTACTTATGTAATGTAACTTAGAATAAAAAAATATTGTCTGTTTACTTTTCCTACTGGGAGACTAAGGACCGTTTGTCCCATCACAAGTTTGTGATTTTATTATTGTTAACTTTCTCCGGATCATGTTTTCTATCCCTATCCATCTGAACTGAACACTTAGTTTATTATCCATATCCATGTTTTCGTACAAGGAATCCTAGTATGGGTTATCTTGGGTGACCTTTATACATCTGTTCCTTTCTGTTAATGTGATAGTTTTATTGACTCTTTTTCCGATGTGGGACTTTCCATTATATTATAAAGAATAATTTTAAAAAAATTGTGAGGATACAATTTATTTAAGGTGGGGAGAATGTAACACCCCAAGCTTCCATGATACATTTCCCTTTGAATAATGCAATGGCATGCATTGTACGCAACTTCGAGATTCTAACACACCACAACCAATCAAACTAGCCGTTATGAATAGTAATACATAATTTTTGAAATTTAATAAATTCTATCTCTCAAAATTGACTTCATTTTTGGATTCGGAATATCGAAATTATCCTAGGGTGAAATTTTGGTACATTTCAGATAACTTTCATATTTTGATGAGTAGTGAAAATTACTAAATTTTAATTAAAAACAACTTTTTTAATCGAAATAATTAATATTGATAAATTATGAATTAGAGTGGTTTTAATGTATATTTAGAATATATTTTTACCATTTAATTCAAATTTTGTCATTTGACATAATTTCACAATTAAACAAGACATAAACAAGTGCCAATCTTTTGATAGCTATTATCTCTTAAAAACACTGTTTTTTGTTTTAACAACGACAATTAATTTTAAATTAATTTCTGCCACTTCTGTGTTTGAATTTGGAAAAATGGATTCCATATTTTTAATCAGGATTTTCAAATTTTTTAAATTGGTAACTTTTATTTTCAGACATTTTGAATACTTACTATGGTTAATATTTTATTTACCATGGTTAAAGGGTAAATCCGGTAAATAAGGGTTAACAAATAATATTATAATAATAAAAAATAACCCTAAAACATGTCCTAACCTTTGTTTTTGATACATTTCCGACCATGGGAATCTTCGGGTCAATTTTGGGACCCCATAAAGCCACTTTTAAGTGATAGGGACACTTTATTTTAATTAAGTAAAAATGAATACAAAAATGACACAAGAATATATCTTTTAGAAAAAAAATTGTTACATAGGGATATATATGTTTTATTTTCGACTATAAATATTAATTAGAAATATAAAAATATTTCAAACATAATTGTATTTTATTTATAATTTTAATACATTATATAATTTAATTTAGTTATGACACAATGGTGGTGCAGTAATTACCATAATAGTGAAAAATTAAAATGATTGATATTGTAGATACCCAAATAAATATAATTTGAGACGTTTTATGAATTAAACTAATTTTATTGGTTAATATGACTTATTAGTATTGATTTAATTGAATTTTTTTATATAATAATTCTTTTATGAGTTTGACAAAAATAAATTATTGAATAGTGTCAAAATTGACATAAAAGAGTTTTTAAAACAAATATTATATTATTAATTGATATTAAATTCTTAAAAATCTAAGGATTGGCCAAGAGACTTATATCATGATAGGTGTATCATTAATGTACCAATTTGTCATTTCTTGGAAGTATATAGTATTTTTATTAACTATATAATATAAAAATACAAAGAGACATTGTAAAAGTGAAACAAATTAACTAAGAGTTAATACCTAATGATAAGGTTAATATAGTAACCCAAACCTGTATAAATTATATTGGTTGAGTTTTTTAGACCTATCCCAACCTTAAAATTTAAATAATATACTTTTTTTCCATTATAAACTGAATATGAATTTATTATAGAATAATATTTCTTGCTTTTCCAAAGGTGCCCCTCACCCCTCTTATAAAAGGGCACTCTCCCTTCTCATTAACTCATATCCTCAAAGCCTTTTGGTTCGGCCAACCCCTGCCCAAATACTCTATAAACTTGCTTAAATACATCCTAGAGGCCTTAGTTTGATCATAAAGACAACCTAAGGACCCCTTTTGATCAAATCAAAAGGAAGAACCCGAAAAAGAGGTAATGTTTTCACCACCCCTTTTCAAGTTCCTTTCTTCTTCCACTTATTCTTTATTTGTTATTACAATTCTAAAATAATAACTCCAGTATCTTCTATATACTGTGATGTTATTATAAATATGTTACAACCATAATCACTATTCTATCCATCCATTTAATAACATGTCACCATATGTGCGTACGTACGGCTTACCGTCTCCACGTCGTGGTGTAATTGTTATTCAATAAATTATTATTATGATATGTATAATAATTATGTGTAATTCATGTAAATAATCAATATAACATGATAATTATTCTGTCTATATGATATATCATCCAATTATATATTATTTTAACATCAAAATAATGATAATGTCGCTCGTGCGTACATACGGACTATCGTCTCCACGAAAGCGATAAGAATCATTCTCCATCGTATCCATTCATGTATAATTATCTTTTGATGATTTAAAAATAATGTCCAAGGACTTGATATAATTATGGATATGAATAATATACAACCTATCCATTACAAACACGACTTATGTAACAAAGAATATAAAGGAAAATGAGTAAGTTAACCCCCGAAATGACGATAATACTAAGATATTATTAACAAATCAATGTCAAAAGATCATATATGATATAATATTAATGTAAATTATTCTTGTATAATTCAATAAAAATTATTTAACCATTATATAGGAGGTTAACCTACCGTCGACCAAGGAAAAAGTACAATGTATGAGTTCTCATATCTCACTTTTAATTCCGTGAGAATTCCATTGTTCTCCACTTATTTATTACATGTGGTGTGTGTACTTCCCATGTTTGTATTCATTGTGTAATGTACATTAATTCAAGTATATTTACATCATAATTGTATGATCCTTCTTTCATGGGTGTATGTTTTTTATGTTTCCAATTCAATAAGGGAATTTGATATTTCAATTTCCACTCATTCGGCTTTACGCTTACTTCCTTGATTATTTTACTCCAAAATTATGTGTGGAATCACTATTCATTTTATTATGTCATAATTTCCACTACCCTTTCTGTGGATATACTATTTATACACATAATCACTCCGTTAATAAATTCTCATGTCATCGATATGAAGTTGATAAGAGTATTTTTTACTCAATCTCGATTTTTTGAGATAAACATTCAATTCATTGGTGTTGTTTTTACTAGAATATATGTGAATGTCCTTTGATTGTTTTACACTGAATATCCAATCATATTTAGTGTATTTATATTTTTCACACATAATTATGTCGTTGATTTATCCTTAACCTAAGGATACGTCCTTTATGAGACATTTCAACTCAATTTACTTTCCATTGAGACTTCTTTGTTGTTATACACCTAATCACTTTTATGTGGTGTATATAATTTACTTTGACATAGTATATCATGAATCCCTTTATTCTCATGATATTACAATGTTTTGATTACCTAAATTATTTGTATTTAAGTGTCTCTCTTTTGGTTAGAAACTCTAACTAAAATATGATTTTTAAATGTTTTAAAGACTTATTCTTCTAAATCTTGCTCATTAATTTCTATGTTTTAAAAATGGTTTTAAGGATTTATTTATATGGACATTAATGTTTTAAAATAAAAACTTCTTTTATAACTTTCAATGTGGAATGGTACACTTTGATTCAAAAATCTATTTTTAAATGCCTTTTTGACAAATAGTGTGACATTTAAATGATTTCAAGAAAAAAGAGGATATTTATCTCAAATAGTTTTGATGATTAATTTCATCTATATCAATATCCTTCATTATTTATGATTGAGGTTAATATGATACAATACAATCTTCCATATTGTATTGAATGAGTTATGTTTGACTATGGAAGTGCTATTTTTATACCATTCATGGTTTGTGGATAATGTATTGACATTTCGAATGCTAGTTTTAATACAAATGTTTATTTTATGTTTTAAACTTTTCATATGAAGAATTCATTGGGCTTAATAAGTGATGGGTGGAGCCCTCTATAGCTCCTCGATGCATCGGTAGGTCTCATGAGACAAACTAGTGTCTTGGCACAAGGCCTTGGAAAAATCTTATTTGTAGTCTTGGCACGAGGCCTTGGCTATGTGGTTATGATAGTCTGACATTATGCATTCCATCATTATGAAAGTTTTTATTGATATTACATGTGACTGCCAGACTAGTATAATATCCATGTGAATTAGTAAATGGCATTATTTTATTTTATCTTTTCCATATTATGCTGAAGTTCTTGTTTAAAAGGCTTTTGTTTTAGTTATAAATTGTTTTTAAGTGATTATGCTTATCTAGGAAAACTTCTGCTATATTTTTATCCTTACTAAGCATCTGAGCACACCCCGTTCAATGTTTTATTTTTCCCAGGATGTGAAAAAGTAATTTATGAATGACCTGTAGGGATAGTATGAGAGGATATGAAGACAACATTTTGTTGTAGTTTTTTTATCTTATGATGTAATGTAAGACTTATGAATATATATAGTGTTTCCATGACTACTAAACTAATCGGTCATTCGAGACTTGATCCTTTGTGATCATGCCAATGTTATGTAACAATGCACTGACTCTGGGTATCAAGGTTTGGGGCGTTACAGTTGGTAACAAAGGAAGTTTAGTACAAACCTTGGAAGATAGATTTAGATAAACTCTGATTAGATCACATAGCCCTAAGAGAGAATTTGAGGATTATTATATAAGAACATACTAAAATTTTGTTATTGTAGATATTTTGTGAGTTTTCCGAGCAATACATCCCTCTCTGGATACGAGCAAGTAGATATCGCTCTGGCACAGATATACCTAGGTGTAAAACCTGAAAACACCGCTTTGAGCTAGTCTCGAATGGGAACTGGTGCATGACAACGGGCCTTGCTGCACTCTTGGTTACGACACTCCCGGGAGATATGATTTGGTAAATTCACAAGATTAGTATGAACCTTTATTAAGGGAATACAAAAAAAAATATGTCGGCTAATAGATAGTGGATAAACTATATTTTAACATAGGGTACCCCAAGTTAGGATATATTGTTCAATTACATGATTATCCTATTATGTCTATTTTTTTAACATTATTATTAGATAACTATTCAAAAACCCAAATTGTATTTTCTTTTTGTTAGTTGAAACATGGAGGGGGAAAGATCATGAACAACTATTCTCTCTCTTCCTAAAGAACTACTTACAATTATTATCCAGAAGTCATGCGCAGATGATGTTGAAACTTTTTCAAAGGTCCAAGTTACATGGAAACAACTTTATGAGGCATCCAATACCTCTAGCATTGCACGATTCTTTGAAGGATCAAGTACCGACTATTTGATAATGTTGCGCTCTAAAATTTCTTAACACCCTAAGCGTGGGAAGTACCATCATGGTCTTTTCAAATTATTCACTTTATCTCAAAATTACGTTGCACTAAATGATTTTATAGATGCTGCAGAATAGGGAGACATTCGAGCAGCCTATATGTATCAAATTATATATTTATGTCTTTTGGGATATATGGAAACTGACTTACCAAGACCTTATGTTGAAATATTTGAATATGAATCAGTGAGAATTTTACAAAAAAACATGGGAAAGACAATGTCTCAAAATTATATATAAGAAATACCTATTTTTTTATGATGCATCGATGCTTCTATCGATATAATCCAATATGGATGAGGAGTTTTTGGGTAAAAGAAGTAGATGATTTTGAAAAATTCCTGAGGAACCATTGTGACACATGAACGCATTCTACCAAATGGCAAATCCGCCTAGTCTCTCCAGAGTTCATGTTGTGATCCACATATCTCCAGTGACAAAATACATGCCTGACCCAACGCATGTACTCACATATGATGAATTAGAATTGGAACCCGATCTATCTTATTGTGGAGAGCCTATCAGAATTCTTCATACCAATGATCAAGTGTTGAGAAACTAGATGAATCGTCTGGTAAATGTTCTATAGAGATATCATAAGATGGAAGAGGCAATTTGGGAACCCGAGGAACATATGATGAAGAACCTATGTGGAAATAAATGGACTGGGAAATGTTTAAAAGTGTTAGTGATCTTTATTGATGGGATTACTTTGGAATAATTTTCTATTATATGTGTAAACCTGCAATTTATCATGTGAGAATGATATTTGAGGAAGAATTATCTTTTCTCATAATGATATAGTTCTAAATAACCATTTGGTTTTATATGATCATTGGGTTTGAAGCAATTGTAAGTTATTATAATTTTTTATGAAAATGCAAGGTATGAGATAATATTTGTGGTTATATTATGCTGTGTTTATTTTGAGGATTTTATCTCATTTTGGTAGTGTTATAAAATAGAGTTTTTGAAAAAGGACAAAACGCAGACCGTGTGACAACCCGTCGTGTCGGACAAAGCTGTGGGAATCGAACCCACAACCAAAGTGCAATTGAGATTTATCTCCTACCACTGGACTACGTGAAGTCCCTGGTTAGTGTGACTATTATTTTTAGTTAAATGATTTTATTGAACATTAATAATTTTATTTGGGATCTTATGTCTTATCAAATGAATACCCTTAGTATAAGAAAATGATTTGGTAATTAAGTGATAGACGTTATTTGTGGTATTAGTTCGCTTTGTTGTATGGAAAATATAATAGTTTGAGATTTCATTTTAGGAGTAATGGTGTATTTTTATCTATGTTTTTATTGTAATTTATATTGATTTGGGTTGTTTATGTAAATGATTAGTTTAATTACTTATAAGTATGTGACTTTATGAGTTATTAATGTCATTTGGAGATACAATTTAGTTTGGAAGACTACATTCATATATGTTTTGAGATTCAATTTTAGTTTGGATTATATTGAAGTTTTTTAAGGAAAATTGATTATTGAATGGTATTTATTTAACTTTGGGGTATTGATGGTTTAATTTTAGAAATTAAGATTAGTGTTTTTTTTCTCTAATGGAATATACATTTGGGGGGTCATCAGATATTATACTAACAATTTTGGTTTTGATTAATCTCTGAAGACAAGGTAAATATATATTTTATCCTATGTGGATCATGTATTTCTATAGAAGTTTATTATAGCTCTTCCATTGTGACCAATTCTTCTTGAATACTCATTGTTAAAAAAAATGAGTTAGTGGTAAAAATTTATTAAAGAATGAAACTCTACATAAAAAGTAAGTATATATTTTTATGTTCTATGTCAATATCATAAATGAATTCCTTATCCTTATGTAATGTAGCTTAAAATAAAAAAATGATGTCTGTTTACTTTTCTTATTAGGAGACAAAAACCGTTTGTCCAAACACAAGTTTGTGATTTTCTTATTGTTAACATTCTCCTGATCATGTTTTTTATCCCTCTCCATTAGAACTGGCCACTTAGTTTATCATCCATATCCATGTATTCGTACATGGAATCCTAGTATGGGTTATCTTGTGTGACCTTTATACCTCTCTTCCTTTCATTTAAAGTGATAGTTTTGTTGACTCTTTTCCCGAGGTGGGACTTTCCATTATATTATCAAGCCCATTTTTTAAAAAATTGCGAGTATGCAATTTATTGAAGGAGTGGAGAATGTGACACCCCAATCTTCCACGATATGTTTCCCTTTGAATAATGCAATGGTGTGCATTATATGCAACTTCGAGATTCTAACACACCACAACCAATCAAACTAGCCATTATGAATAGTAATAACTACTTTTTGAAATTTTATTAATTCTATCTCTCAAAATGGAATTCATTTTTGGATTCGGAATACCGAAATTATCCTAGGGTGAAATTTTGGTACTTTTCGGATAACTTTCATATTTTGATAAACAGTGAAAATTAATAAATCTTAATTAAATACAACTTTTTTAATCAAAATAATTAATGTTGATACATTATGAATTTTTGTGGTTTTAAAGTATATTTAGAATATATTTTTACCATTTCATTAAATTTTTGTCATTGTACAAAATTTCACAATTAAAATAGACATACACAAGTGCAAATCTTTTGATAGCTATTATCTCCTAAAAACAAACTTTTTTGTTTTCACAATGATAATTAATTTTAAATTAATTTCTGCCACTTCTGTGTTTTGAATTTGAAAAAATGGATTCAATATTTTTAATCAGTATGTTAAAATTGTGTATATAGATAACTTTTATTTTCAGACATTTTGAATAATTATTTTGGTAAATATTTTATTTACCATGGTTAAAGGGTAATTCCGGTAAATAAGGGTTAAAAAATAATATTATAATAATAAAAAATTACCCTAAAACATCTCCTAACTTTATTGGTTGATACATTTATGACCATGGTCATATTTGGGTCGATTTTTGGACCCCATGGGGCCACTTGTAAGTGATAGGGACACTTTATTTTAATTAAGTTAAAATGAATACAAAAATGACACAAGAATATATCTTTTAAAAAAACAATTGATACATAGGGTTATATATGTTGGATTTTCTACTATAAATATTAATTAGAAATATAAAACTATTTCCTACATAATGGTATTTTATTTTTAATTTTTAGACATTAAATAATTTAATTTAGTTATGACACAATGGTGATGCAGTAATTACCATAATAGTGAAAAATTAAAATGATTGATATTGTAGATACCCAAATAAATATAATTTGAGGCTTTTTATGAATTAAACTAATTTTATAAATTACTATGACATATTATTATTGATTTAATTGAATTTATTTGAAGTAATCACTCTGTTATGAGTTTCACAAAAATAAATTATTGAATAGTGTAAAAATTTACATAAAAGAGTTTTTAAAACAAATATTATATTATTAATTGATATTAAATTCCTAAAAATATAATGTTTGGCCATGAGACTTATATAATGATATGTGTATCATTAATGGAACACTTACGGGTCTCTTGGATTTATATAGTAAGTTTATTAACCATATAATATAAAAATACAAAGAGACATTGTAAAAGTGAAACTAATTAACTAAGAGTTAATACTTAATGATAAGGTTAATATATTAACCCAAACCTGTCTAAATTCTATTGGTTGAGGGGTTTCAACCTATCCCCACCTTAAAATTTAATTAATCCACTTTTTATCAATTAGAAACCAAATATGAATTTATTATAAAATAATATTTCCAGCTTTTCCAAAGGTGCCCCTCACCCCTGTCACAAAAGGGAACTCACGCTTCTCATTAACTCACACATTCAAAGCCTTTTGGTTATGCCAAACCCTTCCCAAATACTCTCTAAAATTCCATCAATACAACCTAGAGGCCTTAGTTTGATCAGAAATACAACCTACAGATCCCTTTTTATCAAATCAAAAGGAAGAACCCAAAGAATAGGTAATGTTTTCACCACCCTTTTTCAAGTTCCTTTCTTCTACCACTTCTTCTTTCTTTGTTATTACCATTATAAAATAATATCTCTGGTATCCTATATATACAGTGATGTTATTATAAATATGGTACAACCATATTCATTATTCTATACATCCTTTGAATAACATGTCACCATATGTGCGTACGTTCGGCTTACCGTCTCCACATCGTGGTGTAATCGTTATTCAATAAATTATTATATGGATTGGTATAATAATGATGTGTAATTCATTTAAATAATAAATAAAAAATGATAATTATTCTATCTAAATGATATACCATCCAATTATATATTATTTTAACATCAAACGAATGATATTGTTGCTCGTGCGTAGGTACGGACTACCGTCTCCACGAAAGCGATGAGATTCATTCTCCATCGTATCCATTCAAGTATAATTATCATTTTAGGATTTAATAATAATTTTTAAGAACTTGATATAATTCTGGATATGAATAATATACAACCTATCCATAATTAACACGGCTTACGTAACAAAGAATATAATGGAAATCAAGTAAGTTAACACCCGAAATGACGATAATACTAAGATATTATTAACAAATCAATGTTAAAAGATCATATATGATATCATATTATTGTAAATGAATCTCGTATAATTCAAAAACAATTATTTTACTATTATACAGGAGGTTAACCTACCGTTGACCAAGGGAAAAGTACAAAGTAAGGGGTTTCTTATCTCACTTTTAATTCCGTGAGAATTCCATTGTTCACCACATATTTATTACATGTGGTGTGTGTACTGCCCATGTTTGTATTGATTGTGTAATATAATTTAATTAATTTATATTTACATCATAATTGTATGATCCTTCTTTCACGGGTGTATGTTTTTTTTGTTACCAAATCAATAAGGGAATTTGAAATTTCAATTTCCACTCATTCATCTTTACGCATACTTCATTGAATATTATACTCCACGATTATGTGTGGAATCACTATTCAATTGATTATGTCATAATTTACACTACCCTTTGTTTGGATATACTTTTTATACACATAATCACTCAGTTGATAAATTCTCATGTCATCGGTATGAACTTGATAAGAGTAATTTTTACTCAATCTCGATTTGTTGAGATAAACATTCAATTCATTGGTGTTTTTTTACTAGAATATGTGTGAATGTCCTTTGATTGTTTTACACTAAATATCCAATCATATTTAGTGTATTTATATTTGTAACACATAATTATTTTGTTGATTTATTATTAACCTAAGGATACGACCTTTATGATATATTTCAACTCAATTTACATTCCATTGAGGCTTCTTTGTTGTTATACACCAAATCACTTTTATGTGGTGTATATAATGTACTTTGACATAGTATATCATGAATCCCATTATTCTCATGATATTACAACATTTTTATTACCTCAATTATTTGTATTTAAGTGTCTCTCTTTTGGTTAGAAACTCTAACTAAAATACAATTTTTAAATGTTTTAAAGACTTATTCTTCTAAATCTTGCTCATTAATGTCCATGATTTAAAAATGATTTTAAGGATTTATTTATATGGAAATTAAATTTTTAAAATTAAAACTCCTTTTAAAATTTTCAAAGTGGCATGGGACACTTTGAATCAAATATCTATTTTTAAATGGTTTCTTAACAAATAATGTGACTTTTAAATGATTTCAAGAAAAAGTGGGATATTTCTCTCAAATAGTTTTGATGATTATTTTCATTTATGTCAATATCCTTCATTATTCTTGATTGAGGATAATATGATACAATACAATCTTCCTTATAGTATTTAATGAGTTATGTTTGACTGTGGATGTGCTATTTTTATACCATTCATGGTTTGTCGATAATGTATTGACATTTCGTATACTAGTTTTAATACGAATGTTTATGTTATGTTTAAAACTTTTCATATGAGGAATGCATTTGACATAGTATGTGGCGGGTGGAGCCCGATATAGCTTCTCGATTCATCAGTAGGTCTCATGAGACAAACTAGTCACTTAGCACAAGGCCTTGGCAAAATCTTATTTGTGGTCTTGGCACGAGGCCTTGGCTATGTTGTTATGATAGTCTGGAATTATGCATTCCATCATTATGAAAGTGGTTATTGATATTTCATGCAATGGTTTGACTATTAGAATATCCAAGTGAATTAGTAAATGGCATTATTTTATTTTATCTTTGCCATTTTATGCTGAAGTTCATGTTTAAAAAGATTTTGTTTTAGTTATAAATTTCTTTTAAGTGTTTATGATTATCTATGAAAGCTTCTGCTATATTTTAATCCTTACTTAGCATCTGAGCTCACCCCTTTCAATGTTTTATTTTTCACAGGATGTGAAGAATTAATTTATGAATGACCTGTAGGGATAGTATGAGGGGATATGAAGAAAATATGTTGTTGTAGTTTTTTTACCTTATTATGTAATGTAAGACTTATGAATATATCTATTGTTTCCAAGACTTCTAAACTAATCGTTCATTCGAGAATTGATCCTTTGTGATCATGCCAATGTTATGTAACAATGCACTAACTCTGGGTATATAGGGTCGGGGCGTTACACACATGGCAATCAAAAAACATCATTACCACCATCTATGCACATCAAAAAAGTGGTTCATAATTTTTGAACTCAGAAAAATTTAAATCCCTTCGATTATTTGGATTTAATCCTGAGTTAAACCATTTAATTTTACTGACAAGATCTCATATAAAATTTATAGAATACTTTCCCAGTGGAGTGAATTTTTCATCATATGTAGCCAATGAGTCATACTCCTGCCTCAATTCCAGGAATTGTTTTCCTTACTGTGATGGACCATATTTGAAATTTATTTTTAATGAATCATACATTTGAATTCATCCCAATCATGGACATAAGTCTTCTCATTATCCCTAATATATTTCACTATCTACCACCACTGATCAGCTTCACATTCAAATTGGTAAACTGCGAGACTATCCTTTTGATGTTCTGATCACCACATGACATATGAAATCTTCTTTAGTGATTTAATAAACCCTTCATCTAGCACATGGTCAAATGATACTCTAAATGACAGGGGATGATGCCTCATGAAATGCTCCACTACAGATATGTTCCTCTTTGGTAGATCTGTATGATCTCATGCATGGATACCACCGCAATTTATAGCTTGATTAAATTGTTCCATCACTGCAACAAACTATTCAGTTATGATTTTCAACATCTTAGGTAGTTGATTTGGATGGTTTTCTTCCTTATGATGTAGTCCCATTATAGATTCCATGATTCCTCTACGGAAAACCATTCTGAACACAGAAATATCTTTGACTAAGAAACATGTTAATATTTAAATTCTATATTATTTCAATCATAACATAAATTAATTTATGGACATTAAACTATAAATATTTTAACTCCTGATGTTTTCTAAAATGACCTTTGATACCAACTATAAGGTCCCAACCATAAAACATTACATAATAATTAATTATGTTAATAATTCACATTGACGATCATTTTAGGTTTAGTTTTTTTGAGAATTAGGCTATAACTATTAAAATACATCTCATAATATACAATGTAGAATCTTCTTTTTAGTTTCAACATTTTTATAAAATAATTACTCTTGAAAAATGGGTTAGGTCATGTTCCATGTTTTAGAAAACATGACTTTTCATTGATCACATCCTTTAACTTATTCATATTTATGTCCTTTGAAAATCATATCAAATACATGGGATATTCCTAAAAATAAATGTAAGGGTTATAAAATAATTAAATAATTCAATATTCCATCAATGCATAAAAGTATAAACACTTTTTAATACATTATGAAATCATATGATTTATGAATAACACATAGTAATAAAAAAATCATAATAGTAACTTTTAGAATCAATAACATACATATGTTGTAGTATTCACATCTACGTAGGGATTTACATGTGGAATACCCATAAAATTATATTCCCTAAATCTCATAGGAGAAAAAGTCATGTTTACCTCTGTCTGGTTACCCAATGCATTGAAGAGCTATCTCAGGCTCATCCACCCTTAGATTTTCACAGAACCACCCATGTTCATAAACAATTCCTAATAACCATAACATAATTATAACACATAAACAAACATAATGAAAAGATAACATTTCCACATTTCAACAAAAATATACCATTTAAATATATTGACATAAAAAAAATTATTATCAAAATAATTTTCATCAAAAAAATATTCAAATGGGTCTATGTTATTTATATATCTTATAAAAACATTATTTATTTTTAAGGAAGTAAATGTTCATATAATACTCGCGGCAGCAGAATGGTTGTTGTTAATGCTTAAATTAAAAAGAAACATTATTTTTTTCATTTAGTGAAACACTTAATTAAAAAATATTCCCTTTGAGTAAAATGAAATATCAAAGGTGTTTATACAACATATAAAATAATTTTGTGTATCAAACAAAATATGCCTCAATGACAGGAGATAGAGATGAAGTCAATTACCTCGTGTCTCACTTGACTCGATCATTCATTAATTTATTTTATAATAACAATAATTAATTTCTACTAAATTATGAACCATTTTCATGATTATCATTCCATTTATATCAATTATTACCTTGTAATAACAATTTTTCAATTATATGAGAACATATCATACATTTTGTAGATGTTTGGAACTTGTGATAAAAATTAACATCTTATAATTACATGTTGTTCATGTGGTCAAAGGTAAATTATATACATAATTATATTCATGATTTAGATATCATATATATAATACATATCCAGTAAATAGATTTATTTATAATAGTACATAACATTTGGAGTTGAGAAATGAAATTCACTTTTCTTGGATATGGTAAGCCATACGTATGCATTAACGCTAATTTCATTTGTATATTGTGTTTTGAATGAATGAAATATTAATCATACATAGTTATATTATATTTTTAGAATAATTTAATATATAATTTCTTTAAATCCATCCTTTATATGTCCAAAATATGTCATGAACGAGTCATATCATGTTGAGAGAGCCTTATTCCACACATCCTCAAATGAAATTATCGTATTTTCCATCTATAGATACCATAATAAAATTATATCAATGAAAAATAAATAATAATATATAAAATTAAATATAATATATATCCCATATTAAAATAATTTCATATTAATTTCCACCGTCAGAGGTGGTAGGAGATTATTGAATAAACATAATTTTACGAGGCAGTAGTTTATCGTCAAAAGAAAGAGTATGTTCTTTATCCTTTAGATGGAAGTGTTTGTAAGTGTAGTTTTAATTAATATCATAAAAACATCCTAGTGTTTTGGAGATAATTTTTTGGTTATATAAGATAATAATTAAATTGATTAGGCGTTGGAAAAGAAAAATAAATGAAAAGGACATGATAGAAGATGTTACCTTTAAATTAGTTAAGTCTCTATGGTTTGAACAAAAATAATTTATTGAAGTGACTTCTTCCTAAGGTAAGGATTATATGTGGATGATAGAGATAATTAGAATTTATTTGGATATATTCTAGATTGTCCAACGGGCCTTAGTGTTTTGAGTAATGTTTTAGTGGGGAGGGATTTTTATAAGGGGCTGGAGGGGATATATTTAAATGTTTGAAATTATTATTTTATTATATAATAATTTTTGGTTTTGAAGCTTCCATAACTTATTAAAATCAAAGATAGATTGAATCATGTTTGAAATAAAATTTTCCAAGATGAAATGGACAACATTTGGACAATTTTTTAATGATTGCATTTTATTTATTTCGATCATTCAATAATGAGTTATGCACTTCATCATTATTTTGTTAGATATAATATTATTTATTTTATGTCTAAAAATTAGGATAAAAATCATGATATAGAAAATATTTTTATCATTGTATTTAATATATATATTCTAAGAGATAACTTATATATATCCATGTAAAAATTGATCTACTTGAATATATATGTTTAATTCATTTTTTTCGTTACGTTAAATTAATTAATTAAATTGTCATTATCTCTCCCATGTGGCTCTATGTGGTCCCAAAACCTACCCAAGGATTCCTATGGTCAGAAATTTATCATCCAATATGATTAAGACATATGTTAGGGTAATTTAATATTATTATAATAATATTTTCTCCTTATTTTACCATATTTACCCTTTAATCATATTAAATAAAATATTTATTGAAGTAAATATTCATTGTGACTAAAAATTAAAGTTACGTATTTTCATAATTTTAACCTCCGGATTCCAACTATGAAATATTTTTTTTATTTCAAAAAAAAAATAATTGGAAACAATTAATTTAATATTAATTTCCACTTTCAAAAAAAAAATTTATTTTTAATAACTAAAAACTTTCAAATCATTGACACTTCTTTATGTACTATTTTAAATATAAATTACTTCTAATGAAAAAAATTTGAATAAATGGTAAAAAATTAATATATCTATAATTTAAAACTAATTAATATGATTATTTATGATTATAAATAAATTAAATTAAATGGCATATTTGAATTAAAATAAAGTGTTTTCCTTATTTATTTAAAATAAACATTATCAGAAAAATACCAAAATTTCATCCAAAGTAAATTTTGAGGTCCCAATCATAATTATGTATTTTATTTTATTCAAAAATAATATATAAAATTGATAAAAACTAGATTTAAAATATTTTCTCCACCAAAATACTTTAAATAATCCTTTAAAAGTATATTATAATATATATGCTAAAATTTATATTATTTCCTATTTTAAACATCTAAAATTTGTTAGATACATTTAAAAACAAGTAAGAAACATGTATAATCATATTTTAGTTAGTCCTATTTATTATTGCCAATAAAACATATATGTGTTAACTACTGTTTAAAATAACATTATATTACTATTTTTCAGTAAATCATAACATTGTGGGAAATGTAAGATTTCATAGAAACTCATTGTCGCATATTGTGTACACCATTGAACATAGCATCACTATTAATGTAAAATTAATATTTAATTCATAAATATTAATAAATATGATTTTTTTTTATTTACCTGGGATTTTACAATAATGACCAAATTGAAATAAATTATAATATTATATGTGAAATTTTAATAGTAATGGGGAAAATAGATATCTTTTTTATTCTCAATATCAATATTTTTATAATTAAAATTTATTAGAAGTCTTGTTTCCTGAAAAATGAACACAAATTGTCTAGGTTGTAGCCATTTTATTCCATGTATAGTTCAAAATAAAAAAGGATATTTTAAATAACCACAATCTATTTTTGGACCATAAATTTCAAAATTCTCAATAGAGTATTAATATATATTAATCAAAAATATTTTTTACGTTATATGATTATCCATTATAGTACCAATTTGGTGTAGTGGTTTTGGAAACAGCAGAACATAAAAACAAGAATAAAAATAAGCTATAATATCTCAAAATGATTTAATCATATCAAGATATTTTTATACGAATATCATTTATAAAATAGTTTAGTGTAACTTATGGAAGAAACCCTAATAATGTTTTAAATCACATTATTAGTAATGATGAACAAGGGATATTCTAATGATCAGATAATAATAAAATCAGTATTAGTGTATGAAAACCTAATATATAATTTAAAAACCATAAAATAAATAACATTTGTCATAAAAAGCATTCATAGAGAACAATTATTATGTAATAAAACATAAATATTAATGGAATAATTTAAAATAACCCATGATGGAGTACTATTTGAATAGGACATAGAAATGTCAAATTAACATATGAAAAATTGTCATATGTAATGTGTATCCACCAAGCCATTGATAATATGATATCCATTTACTATAAATCTTTTTACTTACTTCAAGAATAGGATATCCTCATGTTTAACAACTTTTTTATTCAAATAACCTCATATATACCCTTTTCATGAATATGATAACTCACCATTTACCCATTGATATCACATTAAATAATCAAAAAACTAAGGAATTATAGGTATGTATGGTTACCACATCTCTCCAAAACCATATATTTTTCTGGAACCATATTATAAAACATTCAACGCATTGTAACACATATAATAGATTTTAGTTACAAAAACATTTATTCCTTGCATTTCCCATTAAATATAAATATGTTTTAAAAAAATTATTCTTTTTAGGAATAAAATATTCCAAATAATGATAATGTATAGAATCATTCCCTCAATACAAATCATAATCATAATTAACATCAATGCATTTAATATGATAGGTAGTGTTCTTTTGAAATATTATGTTGAACATTTATCATTGAAAATACATTTTCACAAAAAATAATTTATTCATCCAAAAATTAATTTAAAAAATTTATTTAAACATATTATTAGAATATTACCATAGAATAGTATATGTTAAAAATTAAATCAGTTATATTTCATGGTGGAGGAAATTACCATTAATTTTATACATTTTAAAAAAAATAATTCAATTTAATTAATATAAAAGGGAAATGTGCTCGTTTGGAAGTTGTCATGAAAATTACATTTATTTTTTTTTAATTTGAAACATAGAAATAAGTATATTTAAAAAACATTTCATTTTACTAATATATTGATTTATTTTTATTAATAAACATGTATTAGCCAAAAATAATAAACAAAAATATAATTAATAATAATTTTTAATATTAAAAATTGTTTGAAAACTACATTACATAATGGAATGGAAAATAAAGGGAATAATTTATTCTAAGGAAATATCCATATAGGAATAAATTTCATGAGAATTATGATCTGTGGATGATAATATTTAATCATTATAATAATAAACATAATCAATCATGATAAATTATGAGAATGTATAATAACTTTATTATCACATTGGTAACAATGAATCATATGGCCTAAGAAGGAAGGAAATAAATAACAATCAAAATTGATAGTTAGAAATAAATTAATGAAATATCATGTCAATGTTATTGTATATTCACATAATTATAGATTATTTATTCATAACATGTTGTATTTCCAAAATAAGGAAATCTAAGAACAATTTCCATTGGTTTATGCATCATGTTACATTATGCTTGATAGAAAATTATATATCAAAAATAGTATATTATTATAAATATTTTACAGAATAATAAATTCATATATCATAATTAATATCTTTTACATACAATACTATATTAATTTATTAAAAATATACTTATTGAAATCACATTTAGAGTAATGAATACTTTGGGTTAATTTTATATTATTAATGTACTCATTGAGATGGTTGGACAAAATATTAAAACCATGATGTTTCAATTATCTGTGTGGCCAAAAGGAAGGAATGGTAATTAATATATTAAAATTATATAATTATTATTTTCAAATAAATGAGTCACATATTTTCACAATGTTTATCCTTATTACATTATATGTACTATGTATGTGAGTAATGAATCAAATTGCTTTATAGAGTGGTATACTACCAAATAAACGATTGATTTATCATATTAAAACACAATGGAATGTAAGATAATATATAGTATATAATAATTATTAAATAATATTAATATAATGATATAATATATAATTATTAATTGGATAATATAGTCCATCACTAATTGGAGGATGTGGAAAACAAATTCCCTCGATTCATGATTTTGTAGCCTTTATATGGATGATCAAATATTTCTCAAACTATTTAGTGGAGGATTTAATGGGTATAGATTATTCAATAAAAATAATAAAATATATTTATATTCTATAAAATAGTGTAATTATATTGCAATATTTAATACTAGAATAAACATTGAAATATTATAACTAAACAAAAATATATTCATGAAAATAATTACATTCTTCTAAAACAACCTCCAAAAGATCTTTTTTGTACTATATGATTTCATTTTTTAGATTACAAGTAGCTATAGAACATGGGTAATAATATTATTTGAATGTTTTTTTAAGTTATTATTGAGTAATAATTCTTTATAGAATTGAATAAGTGATGGGAGTAGGTTTCCTTTTGTAATAGAGGAGGTGTGACATTTTTCTAATACACAAAACGTATCTATATCAGGAAGCCATGCTCATGAAAATTTCCCAAAAAAAATAAATTATTAACATACTCAATGAAATATATTTAGGATAATAACCTATTAGTAAATTACAATTTTTACATGTTATACCTTAGACTTTATATTTAATTTATTATACGATTTTTTTTTTACCATGGTGACTAGTTTATTAATATATATATCATTTTGAATTACTGTGTAAATTTAAAATCAAAATGATTATTATATGTTAATTTGGGCCCAATATTTCTAAATATTATAAAAAATTTATAATATAAAAAACCAATATGTGGGAAACACATTTTTATCATAATCAAATTGAATGAGAAACCCTCTATTTATCCTAAATGATGGTAACAATGTGTTTTTTTATTTTTAGACAAATATATTTTTTTATAAAATGTAATTATGAATATGAATTTAATATTTATTAGAATTATAATCATTTTATAATAAAATCAAATTATTTTGTATTTTTGTTGAAATTAAATCAATTGAAAAATGCTATTTAGTCCAAATTAATATTTCTACTAATATTTTTCTACTGAATTATTTTTACATTAAAAACATCTGAAAAATTATGTAATTAAAATATGTTATTTTCTAACGTTTATATAATTTTATATTTATCTAAAAATATCATTATGTATTATAATTAATTTAATTTATAATAATTTTAGTATTGTAATTATCATTTAATTTATTTTTCTAATTATATAAAAAAACTAATGATTTCATGTTTTAGATGAATTTTTAAGTAATTATATAATTACTAGACATTTAAATTAAATAAACCCCATGAATTTAATTTTATTATGGACAAAATTATCATAAATATTGAAATTAATAATTTTTTTCATTAATATAACTAATAATTTAATTTAATATAAAAAGTGGTGAAATTTCTAATTTTCAGTAAATAAATTATTATATTATTCACGATGATGTAATATATTCTTATTAGAGATTTAAAATTTATCCAAATGTATGAAGGGACTAAATATTGTCATTAAATAGTAATTTTACTACTTATATGATGATTTTATTTTTTATCCATTTAGTTTAACAACAAGTAATTATTTTTTTCACCATATTCATGAAAATTATTTTAAACTTTTTGATATTTTGATTTGGAATAAATAATAAAATTACATAATTATATTTATTTAATAATTTTTCATTTACATATGAAATTTTTCTTTTCAATTTTATTTTGAAAGATGTGGATGAATTACATTTAATATAAAATCCACAAATATTATGGTATAATGATTTTCCATGATAAAATTTTCTATAGATTATAGATGTTTATATAATGTATATAATATAACTCGCTAAATTTACTTTAATACAGCTAGTTAATAAAAAATTGATCATACTTAATTTAAAAAACTTACTTATTTTGTTTTTAAAACATTATAAATTCCTTCCATTTAATTGGAATTTTCAATATAATTCAATATTTTTTACTATTCAATGAAAAATTAATATTTTAAGAAAATTATGAACACTATACGATAATTGAAATGTATATTTATAAAAATATTTTAATATTTATAGATATATTAGGTTTATGATTCGATAATTAATTTCATTATTTGTTCATGAAAAAATTAAATATAATACTTGAAAATTTATATATTTACTATTCTAAATATTGATAAATTTTTACTCAATAGGATTTCATTATAAATTAAAATAATAAAAAGATTTTAAATGATGATTATTAATATTCAATAATAAAATTAATATATAAATTTTAAAATTATCATGTTTAAATAATTTTAAATCACATCTCAAGAAAATATTGTGTTTCTTATAATTCATATTATCGAAGGAATAAAATTTAGTAGAAAAATATTATAAAATATAACTTTATTACATTCTATCACCCATTAAAAAAATATCACAATTTAATTTTAAAAAATATTTTGAAATTTTTTTGATAATTATACATCATTATATACAAAATTTACCACATGGATTCTTTAATTTATTGGTTACAAGAGAAAAATATTCACAGTGTGATTTGCCTATTTTCAAAAAACTATCTCAATACACTATAATTTTTATAATTTATTTCTCATAAAAATAATCATTCTCCCCTATAATGACCATTGAAATGATTACGTGTAAATAAATTGGTATTTAATTCCTCAATAGACACTTATGAGACACATTAATAAATTTAGAGATGTTTTATGGATTTTACAATCAATGAGATACAATACCAATAAAAATAATAATTTTAATAGAACAAATATATGTAGGACTCATAGTTAATAAATTTCATCATCTCGTTTTCATTGTTTTTACATCTAATAATTTACAAATAATATAATACTCGATGAAATTAATATAGATTATTTAATACTCAATCCAGAATTAGTAAAATTATCGTATAAATCTTCATTATTTCTTCATCCACTTTATATTTACCTAAACCAAAATTTTTATGTCATAATATCCAAAAAAAATTTAATAATTATCAATTGAATAATTAGTCAACATGTAGTATTCACAAAATTTGGAAAACATAATTTATCTTTAAATTTAGAATGAAGATCCATGATTTATAATAATTGTATTCGAATTAGTCTCCCATTAGACATGATGTAGTTATTAATATCACATAAAAAATATGTGATTATATTAATAATATATTGTTATAAAAAAATTATCGTGAATTTTTATTATATATTAATTAAAAATATAAATTATTTCTAAATAATTCCCTTTCATAATTCTTAATATAAATTAATATATTAATTAATATTTCCACCAGTAATAAAATACTGTATAAAACTAGAATGACATTAATTTTTATCTCATATTCAATGTATATTTGTTTTACCACTAAATATTCAACAATTACAGCTAAAAATAAAGATATATCATTTAATAAATATATATTCTGAAAATTCAGAAAAACTATTCCAGAATAATATTTAAACCCATTTAATAGATTGATATGGTCATATATTATTAGATGATAAATTTAATATTGTTCTCTGTATAATGTTATTTTCTATAAATGTCTTAATCCAAAATTTATTTTCTTTAAAAATAAAACACATATGATATGGATATATTTTCAATAAGAATACAATCCACCAAAATACACTATATGATTCCAAAATAAAATTACACATTCATTCCATGCAAAACATTATATAAGTTTGTAATTTATGTAATAATATAATACTACAGAATTAAGGAACATCCAAAAAACATTGACCTCCAAAAAACATATTAATCACATATTCATCTCAAAAATAATTATGAATTAAAAAAACATAATCAATATTTTTCAAATTATTTTTTAAATCTAATGTAAAAAATTCATGATGGCTTGTGGTAAGTATTTTTCTATTTTCTCCCTCTTGTTGTGGGTTTATTCTCAACAACCATATCCTTTGTGATCGGTTGTAAATTTTTATAATAATATATTTATATAATTCATATAAAAATGAATGAATATTTTTAGTAACATTGAATATAAAATAAATCTTTTAAGATCATATATAAACTATCAGTTATATTTTCAATTTAATATATTAAAATAGAAATCATTATCAAATAAATCTTCATTCTGATTAGAAATGTTATATCTTGAATATTCCCATTATTCACGTCCAAAAATATACTACATCACCATAAATTCCCTTTACATTTAGAATAAATATGGATATATAAGACATTTAGCTTTTCACTGCCATAAATAAAAAAAATTGATGGTATCCAATATTCCTATTTTAATCACATAGGATGACATATATTCTTCCACTATACTTATATTTTGAATTATAATTTTATACAAAATACTATTGGTAAAATTAAATAAACAATATAATTATTTAATATATAAACATATATACATCAAAACAATCACATCATTTAGTTGAATAGAAGTATCTTATAAATAGTCTATGAGTTTATACATTTTCTTTTTAATTGTAATTGATATTGATGATATTCTAATAGAAAATTAATTATATAATAAATTTTTCCACAAGGGGAACATCATTTCATTCCATCACAATATTCATTTTCATCAATAATTAATTTCAATATATAATATGCTTATACATTGAAGTCATCTAATCATTCCATAGATATGTTCTCTAGATTATTATTCCATCAGTCCCCAAATATTGTTATCATATACTTCATTACCCAAATTTCATCACGATATTGTATTTTATTTAATTAGATGTGTTTATAAAATGAATAAATTCATGATATATAATAATATAATTAGTGTGTTTACTATTCCTAATCACATGGATTCTTATTATGTGTCATGTCTAACCTTGCTTCGCAAAAGGTAAATCAATATATCATCCCACATATTTATTAAAAACATTATTCATATTATTCCTAGAAAAATAATAAACTAAAAATAATATTATGATGAACAATAATTTTAGTGAGAAAGAACATTTTTATGGAGTTTAATTTATAAAATATCTAAATAATGAAACCTTCATTTCAATCAATTATAACTTATGTATATCATATATAATTAATTATCATAATAAATATAAATAATTTGTAATTTCTATAATATAATATTTCTGTTACTACAATATATATCTAGAAATACCAAACAAATTTCAAAGTAATTACACAGTCAATATCCAGCAGAATAATGGAAGAGATATTATTGACAAAAATATTTACAGGGTTATTTCACATAGATACATTTTTGGAAAACAATTGTCCCGACCCGTCCCACAGGTCTCGTGTGCTGACTACCCTAAGCCCACCATCCATAGGCATGGGGCTGGTGACTTGCACTAGAATGGAGTATCTCTAAAACATGAAGCCCTTTCCATTAATCATATACAATAAAACATCGTATAACACAACAAGAATACTCTAAAAAGTAAATTATTGAAGTAAAATCAATGCAGAATTTAAAGGGGTCAGAATACTAGCCCAACTGAAGGTACAAGTACAACTAAAATGTGAAAACAAATTCTAGATCATCCCCTAAGGATCCTACTATAAGGGTAGGTACATCTCACAAATAGTGGTCCTATAACACGCCATGTAAAATGGTCCAGCTCTGATCACCGTCTAGTCATGGCTCCCACAACAACGATTATTGATTCCCATCTTCTGCACAATACACAGTACTGTGTGGGCATAGCCTGTACAGGGGTGAGTATAACAATAATCAGTAGGGACTCAGAGTCCCCCAAAGGTCTCCTAGAGTTCCACAGAGGAATAACCACAACACAATACCTCATCCACATATCATTAATTAGTCAACAACTCCACATATGTATATTCCCAAACATATACCTAATTTACCATGATATAATCGTGTCATACAATAGAGAACATAAGGCTACATCTTATTAAGCCATTGAACAACTTAACCAGGAATGAAAAAATGACTCAGCTCACTCTAGGTATATTATTAAGGCATTAAATTAAAGATTATTAGTTGAGAAAAAGATCATATTATTTTTACAATAGGCACTACTATTGATTATTTGGATTCTGATCCTCACATGATCGATATGTACTAACCCCCACTAACCCACATAGGATCTGACCCACAGAATATATATATGCACTGACCCACATATGAATGCTGAGAACTGACCCACACATGATCTTACCCATATAGGATCGGTATGCGCTGACCCACACAGGATCACTAAGCAATGAACCACAGAGGATCTGACTCACACAAGATCTGTGCTGACCCACATAGGATCTCTTGGTACTATCCTATATATGATCTATCTCCAACCTCCACCTCACTGCCAGCCACTGGATTCTCCCTCATAGTACATTTGATTCTGGAAGGACCCAGTCCTCAAGACATTTTTCATACCTGAAACACCAGAAATATCCCTGAAAAAAGTATCCCAATGCACTCCCATGTCGTAAGGGTTACAAAGGGATACACAGAGTTTCAATCAGATGCCCAGCCTATGACTTAAAGACATTAATGTTCTAAGGGCTCGGTTGGATTCAGATTTGGCCAAAACTGTCAATACGCCAACATTCTACAAAACTCATGGGATGTATGACAAATGGACTTCCACTTCCTATTTTTTCTGGTGCCGCAGATGGTTCTTCAATGAGATGCCCAGTCTGTTAGATACAACACATTAGATGAAACATGGGTGATAACACCGTGGGTCAGCCCAGCATGGTCAATCATTCTAGAATATGAAAAATGTACATCATCCTTAAATGTATCCCAAATTCACTAACGTCATGTCAAATGGACCGCAGGTTTGTTAGTTACATGTGTTTCTTTATTCGGAGACCAGTTTGGTCTGGGCCTGGTCCGACTCAGTCAGACCGTCCAGACACAACGGGTCCCAGGGTCTGGCTCATTAAGGGTTATCCTGGTTTATTGGGTCAGCCCTCTCGTGGTATGCCCAATTTGGTTTGCATATCCGTGTCCTGGTTGGCCCAACCCATTGAGTGGGGCTCGGCCCACCCGCGTTGGCCCACTAGACCGCGTCGTGGGTTCGACACGCACTCAACACAATCCACTAGATGGTGGACTTGTCTTCCCATCTTGAACTGTGGGTGAGTGTCTATTTAGACCAACCAGTGGGGAACATCCCCAACTCATAACGATCGAATGTTTTTGAAGACCAAGGATCCTCCAACCCAATGCGGCATGAGGTCGCACCGCTCTCCACTTGCCACGGACCGCTGGTCGCGGATGTAGCCCCCTACAGTTCCAGCTGGTACCTTCCATTTCCCAACTTAGTTGGCTCAAGCTAGAGGCCTCTAGCCTCCTAATTCTGTTGTCATAAACCACCCTCCCCCACCCGGGACATGTAGTGCGTGTCTCATCCAGTCATCGTCATTCACTGCCGACATTCAAAGCCGGTGGTGCAACGGGTTCTTTTGTTCTACGTTCATCTTCTCACTTTCTTCACCCTATGGAAAAAAACCCTAAGGTCCATAACATAAATTGAATGGCAGGGGGGAGCGGGTAAGGGGGGATCAACCATTTTCGTTTGTCATGCACCCTCCACATCAATATGATAATGAAAGAAATTAAGGAATAGATAAATGATGATATTTAAACAAATATATTACCTAAAGATCATTAGAGGATGCATGTGTTGGGGGAAGCTACATTGTTCTTCATCCCCACAAAAATCCACCTACGTTGTCACTCAAACATCATTTTTCAGCTCGTGATTCGGTGTTGCATGTCCCCACATGCTGGAACCTATTCCGTCCTCCTATTGATTGGAATCATGGAATATTTTCATAAATTCGTTTCATGATGTATTAGTGCAAATATCTTTCCCCAAGATCCATATAAATAGGAAAGGTGAGGGTGAAAACACCCATATAATTAATGGGGATCATTAAATAGAACCATCATTATTCCAATGACGCCATTACAAATTATTTTAGGATTCAATCCATTCAATGGATTGATAAGTCATTGGTCCATCCACTGAAGCTTGGATATTGGAGGAAAATATAAGATAGAAATTAAAATAACAATGTTATTTTATTATTCTTTTAAATATTCCAAAAATCTATCTTTTTCTATAGACATACTATGGTTGACGTGAATCTTTACTTAAGAGAATCCTAGTGCTCCAGATTCAACAGTGCCCAAATATTTTTAATCTGAGCATTAGTTTAAATGATAGAAAATGCCACCCATGCGTTTATTGAACATAAATTAAAAAAATTTCAACTATTCATTCTTGGCACACCAGGCCTCAAAATCGCGTACCATCAATTATTGTAGGCTCCTAATAATTCCATATAAAGTGAAAAAAAATTAAATTGAAAATTTGGGACCATACAACCTCTCAACCTTAGAGATTTTAATCCCTAAAAACCACAAAATAGACATAGGAAACAAATGGGGGTACTGAGAACGAATTTGAGCCTCCCAATCCCATGTTCTCTCCTGGAGGAACCCATACTTCTAGTGGTTTTGAACCATAGGAATCGACTTCTAACGAAAGAACCGCTCCTATCAATCAACAATCTCCACTGGAACCTCCATAAACGTCCCCCCAAAATCAATGTCCCACTCACCATTGCCGATGATGTGGGATGGGTAATGGATGTATAACCTCAGCTGGGATCTATAGATGAGGTCTTTAACCCTCTCAAACTATAGTTGAAGTGCCAAGTGGTATTCATCCTTGAATGTCCCCCAATTTATACTAAAATATCTTATAACCCTCTGTGAGAGTTTTTCGCCACAGCCAAATCTCCACAATACTCATCGATGTGATACCCATAAGAAACATGGTCTCCCTAATCGAAGATCAAGGGCCACTGTCTCTTTCTAGTGTAAGACTTTTGTCTATTTTGTGTGGTATTTTATCTCCTCCTAGATGATCTACACCTTCATAGTTGTATCATGTACCATCTCAAGATCAATAAGTGCTGACCCCCTAGGATTGTCTAGTATATAGGTGATCTCCAAGGTCTGACATAAAAGGCCTCGAATGGTTCTATACTAATGGTGTAGTGATAACTATTGGTGTATGAAAACTACACCAATTGCTTGTGATCCTCCTAACCATGACATTAATCTAGGCCGTAATCACGTAGCATGATCTCCACATTTAATCTCTTCCAAAACATGCATGTAAAATGTGTGTCATGGTTGAAGAAGATCATAGATGGAACCCCAATAATTCATACAGTCTCTTGTATGTATTGGTATCCTAATAACCTTATTGATCCCTACTATTAAAGGGGTAGTAAATGAGGTTACATGGTGAGTCAGTCAATGATCACCTAGATTGAATCCAGTCCCCTGGATTTACGTGGATGTCATGTCACAAATTCCATGGAGATACCTTCCCACTTCCACTCCGGCACACCTAGTGGAAGTGTTAAGCATGCTAGAACCTGATGCTCAACCTCCACTAGAATACAAGTGAGGCATCATGGAATAAACAATTACACTGCCTTCTTCATCCCTGGTCACCAGTGCAGATGTTGGAGGTCCTGATACATCATCCCCACACTAGTATTTTCCTATTTATGGATGAATCAAACTCCATCAACACCTCCTCTCATTTCACCACTGAGACCGTGTTGTGTCCTCTAAAGAGGATGACATGCTTCCACCATTAGAAAATCCACAATGTTTATGTCCTGTGGTTATATGAGAATATCGACCCTCGTAGTAAATGTCTCCAAGTTGTGCCTCCCTCACTCATTGATGATGCGGCGGAGTGATAATCATAGAATAGAGGTAATTTTCTCCATTACTATCCAAAAAATATATTTGTAACATGGCTAGATGATATGTCGCCTCACTCAGCAATCTTAGACCAGACCTCCTTCATAGTGTGTCTAATACTATATTTACATTTCTAGGATTTTAGACTATGCCAATGTCACAGTCCATAAAGAACCATATCCAACATCACTATCCCATTTTCGGTCATTCTATGCGAATATATACTAGAGTCTCTTGTGATCAGAGTAAACATTAAACTATTAAACAACCAAGTAGTGTCACCACATCTTCAAGGGGAAAACTACTATTCCAATCTCCAGCTCATTGGGAGTGTATTTTTTTTCGTGTTTTCTTAGCTGTTGTGAACCATAACTTATGTCAGCTCGCTCCTACATCAAGACACTTTCCAATCTGGTCCCTGACATTTCAAAATATACTACATACCCAACTGTATATTTTTGTAGCCACTAGATGGGGGCACTCGTCAACCTCTATCATAGCTCATGAAAACTGTGCTATCATCTCTACATCTACACATAGGTATTCCCTTTCTCTGTAAATGATAAAAATGGTGCTTCCACTCTGGATAAGTTTTGGAAAAATATCTGGTAGTACCAAACCATCCGGAAAAATATTCGCATCTTGGTTACATAGATGGGTGTCTCCGAAGCTAGCACATCTTCAATCATTGTCGGATCCACTACCACTCCAGTCTTTGAGATATAATGTCTCAGAAAGTGGACCTCCCATATCCATAACTAATGTTTTAAAATATTACCATAAAACTAGTGCTCTCAATGTTTATCAAAAACTATCTACAAAGGATAAGCATTCTCTTCCTCTAGACTGTGAAAAATTTGATGTCATCAATGAATACCACCATGAATTGATCGAGGTATGGGTGGTAGATTCTGTTCATGAGTCTCATAAACACTATAAAGATGCTGGACTTTCCAAATGACATAAACATGAACTCATAGTGGTCATAGAAGCATCTAATGGTCATCTTCTACATATACTCATCTCGTACACAAAGCTTTTGATAGCCCGATCTAAGGTCAATCTTTGAAATCCAGTGAGCTCTATATACATGATCGAATGGATAATCAACTCATGGATGTAGATACTTGTTCTTCAATGTCACCTAGTTCAGACAATGACAGTCCACATATTGTATCAAACTCCCAGTATAAATATTCGAGATCAAAATTAGGGCTTTCCATGGATAATCAATGGGCATTATATACACCTTCCACTAAATGACCTCCAGTTGTACCCATAACTCACCAAGAACTAGGAGGGTCATTTGTAATTTTGGTTTATACATCGGTGTCATCCAGGGGTACATGTCGATGAAAATTTCAATCTCTATGGATGGAGATATTCTTGGAACATAATTATGTAGACATCAACATAAAGATACACCACTACCGGATAGCTCAAATTCTCACCATCAAGTAACCCTAGGGTAAGACTATCCATGTGACGTGGGATCGACTGAACCCTACTCATGGAAAGTCCATAATCTTCCACCATGGTTCCCTTCACATCAGTGAAGGAAAAACATGCCCTATCCTCACAGACACAACACACATTGTGCCTAATACAGTCAATCTGATCATTGAATATGGATAAATAGTCCATACCTATGATGATGTCATAAAGACTCAACACCAATATTAAAATATTCCATATAAACCTCTATCCACCTGAAGTATGATCATACTACTGGAACCCATGATTAAACATTGAATAATTTCACCATGGAGTCCCTAATTATATGGATGGGGCCAACGACTCTTCCAAAATCACCGATCTCCGAACGAGGGCCATGGAACTAAAAGAGTGGTTGGAAACTATGTGTATATGTTCTAAAACTAGGGTGGTGTAGACAATGATTGTACCTATAATCAGCACTGGAACTCTATGGTCATAGGCCTCATATTCCTAGAGCACATATCATCCTGGTCCTCCAACTCCATGTTGACGGGGTGGACCAACTTGAGGTTGTTGCGTTAGAACTTCAAATAGCCTCCCACTACCTACGGCCTGGCTAGCAACACTGCCACACCTGTCGAACATCATACCTCATTTCTAGAACCTCTATCTCTGTCTTGGTGGTCCCTTGACCATCTACTGGCCGTCTGTATGGCTGGTCATGTAGTTGTGATCCATGTAACACTACCCCCCTGCATGAGCAGCACAACCAGATCCTCAACTATCTCCCTTTATCATGTGATCCCCTCACCACTAAACCTGTATCATATGGTAATCCAGAAAATTTTCTTTTTATCATGGGCCTCTATGTCACCATTATACTTCATAATACAGATGACTCTACTTCATGACATCAGGTGGTGGTTCTCGCTATCGGTGCCTACCCATCTAGGAAACTCTAAACTAGAAGATATCTCTATAGCACTGTAACATGCGTCTGAATGCTAAGAGATATCATCAAAGCTCTAATCATCCATCGAAGACCCCACACAAATGTATGAACCATGAATAATGGGTCACATACCATGTTAAATGAGTAGCTGAAGAGATCAGTGATCCTCCCCGATTATTGGGCCATGGTCACGTTGCCCTACTGTATGGGTAGCAGCTTCTATTTACAAAAAGATCATAGAGTTACTCAGACGAAATCTATCGTGGAGAGGAACTTAAAAACCGCCCAGGTGAGGGTTGCCTCATCCTGCATCTGGTGAATTTGGGTCAACGATCTCCCTACTTCTCACTAGAAAACACTAGCATCTAGGATCACCATTAGGTCTTCTGGTGTCCCAACCAGGAAAAAAACACTAGACACCGCCTCCTTCCAGTCCTCAACCACCTACATATTCGTCTCTCCTCATAACCTCGTAGTCTTATAGAGATTATAATGGTGAAACACGCTCATTAAATGTGTACCATTAGATTGTGGGACTGGTGGAAACAGCTGCACAATAGGTATTTGTTTTCTGGTACACCACCAGAAGGTGTTAATGCCATAAGAGGGACCTGCACTGAAGCCTCATCACTCGGTGGGCTGTCATACTGTACTATTAGGGGAATTATGTATCTTTGTCTATGTGGTGGAATCATAATAACGAACATGTGTGCCACTGTGATTATGTTATCTCTAGTGAAATGACTCTAATGAAACCAAGGTAAAAATTTTCCAAAACACACACAATAACTGTTTTCATGCACTGAGTTAGAAATCAAAATTTAGGATCCTGGTGTATGGTTACGTCAGCTTTCACACCAACACTGGACTCCCTAATAAGAAAACCATGCTCAAAACTCTTAACACTATTTATCCATTGAAAATATCAAAGTCCTAGTTCTTTGGTAGAATCGAGTCCTCTGATTCCACTATATCACGAATGATCCCCTAGGACCAGTGCCAAGTCTACCCCTATACTAAATTCCTTTGGCCAGTAGCTTCTGAATAGATTTGTAAAGGAATATCCCTAAAATGGGAAGGCATTAGCTTTAAACATGTATAATCATATAGTCAATGATCACAAAAAGAAACAACCATGATGTAAATGGTTGTAGTAAAAAGTGTGTTTAATGTAAAGGGGAAAAACTAGCTCAAGTGGAAGGTAAAAGTACAAATGAAAAAATAAAACATATCCTTCATTTTCCACTGAGTATAATACATTAATGGTATGTACAACTCTTGATCTGTAGTCCTGCATTACACCACATCAAATGGTCCACCATTGATCATGATCCAGTCCTGACTCTCTCAGCCTCAGCCATCACAGTCCAACGTTTTCACAAGACACAGCATGGTGCGAGCATAGACCATGCATGTGTGAGTATTAAAATACTCATTTGGGATCCTGAGACCCTTGATGGTCTCCCATAGTACAAAAAACTAAAACCACAATTCAAGACCTAGTCCATAGATAAAAAAGTATTCAATAGCTCTGTTTTGGTATATGCACATACAAATACCTATGTTATAAATATATACATGTCTCATACTTGAGGTAACATAAGGTGACAGAATTTATGCCATTTTAAAACATAGACACGAAGGAAAAAAATACTCACCTCACACCAGGAATATAATTGAGGCTCATATGTGAAGATGATTAGTCAGGAAGCTGGATCATCTTATTCTATCGAGATGAACTACTACTGATTATACAAATTCAAACCCAAATAATATAGATAGTTACTAAACCCCGTAGACCCTCACAGGATCTGACCCACAAAAGATCGACATGCGTATACCCACATAGGATCGTTGAGCATTGACTAGAAAACGATCTGACCCCCAAAATATCTGTATGTTCCCACCCAAACAAGATCATTGAGCACTGACCCACACATGATCTGACCCACAAAGAATCCATGTTGACCCACACAGGATCACTCAGTACTATTTTCTATATGATTTGTCTACAACATCCTCCACAATGTCTTCTATTGGATTCCCGCCCATAGAACACTCAATTCTGGGAGTATCCACTCCTCAATCCTTTGGTCATACCTCAATAGCAATTAATCTCCAAAAATACATATCCCAAATTATCTCTATGTAATTAGGGTTACAACGAGACAAGAAACTCATCAATCAGATGCACGTTCTATGAATTATAATTGTTTTAGTTCTGAGGGCCCTGTTGGATTCCGATTCGATCTGACATGGCCATACTCAAAATTTCTATAACACTCATATGGAGTATACCAAATGGACAGCCTCATTTTAAGGGGTTTTTTTGCTATAGAAGGTGTGTCATACGAATTCCCAAACGTTCGATAAGCTACAGTATATGAAACAAGAGTGATCAAACCTTGGTCTGGACCAACCTAGTCAGGCCTATTAGAATATTTTGAAGGGACTTCTTCCCTAAAGAGATCCAAACACCACTGACGGCATGTCAATATGACAGTTATTTCATCAGTTATGAGTGTTTCTTTATTTGGGTACTTGTTAGGTCTGTGCTCGGTCTGACTCTGTCAGACTAACCTGATGCAACATGTCCTAATGTCTTTTTGAACCCACCAGCACCATGCCC
Organism: Viscum album; assembly: GCA_963277665.1. Classification (NCBI taxonomy): domain Eukaryota; kingdom Viridiplantae; phylum Streptophyta; class Magnoliopsida; order Santalales; family Viscaceae; genus Viscum; species Viscum album. Next base: position 1,315,673,909 of record OY728152.1, on the reverse strand, counting down.
GTTAAGGGTGGACAGGTCAACAAGGTCTAGCCCAATGTGGTTGGTGTAGTTCGGTTTACAGGATTGGGCCGCGGTTGGACCGACCCGTCATGTGGGGCTTGACCCACCCGCATGGCCCCACTAGGCCACGGGTTCATCCCAGACCTCTGGCGGGTCCGCCCTATATGGAAACAAAATTGGCCCAGTCTGCAATGCGGTATTAGCCTACTTAGTCGGCCTATGTCTGGCCATATCCGCCAGAAGTTGGAAGGGTCTTCGTAGTAGGCCCCATGGGTGAGGGGCTGCTTTGGTCAGTAGGTGGGGTGCTTCACCACCAAGTCAAAGTCGACGGAGGGTCCGAAAACTTAGTGTGATGTGGGGCCGCACCGCTCTCCACTTGTTTTGGCCTTCTGGTTGTTGTAATAGGCACCACCAGTGCCTCAGGGCGCTACCCATTGAACTCCGCTGCTTGCATAGCCCAACCCCCTTTGCCCTCCATGGTGCACTATCGTACACTGCCCACCTACACCTATGTCTGGTTACTGCAGGGATCCTCTAGAAAATACCGGCCACTGCTGACTAGGAACCCTGGAGGTTCAAAGCTTTTTTTTGCACTACCATTGTCTTTTCACTACTATCACCCTGAGGATAATGTCCCTGAAGAACACTACATAAATGGACTGGCGGGGGGACTGGACCTTTGCTGTTTGGACCACACCCTCTATATTAATATTATCATGAGCCTAATCAAGGATAAGATCAAAGATTAACTTTAAAAATACCGTCACCCCCATGATAGTTGGATAATTCTCATTATTAAGGAAGAGTATGTTTTCTTTGGCCCTACAACAAGCCATCAATGTTGCCACTCAAACAGCATCATTCGGTTCATTGTTCTGTGTCGGTCGATACAGCCTACTATAACTATTTCCATCCTCCATGTTATTGTCATCATGATTCTTTATCAGAACTTTGTCACCTGGTGAAGTCATGAAAATACCTCTCCCCATGCTCTGAATAAATAGTAGCATGGGAAGTGTGAGTAATGCCCGAGGAAGAAATGGTGGTTCATTTAATTGGAACTTTCCAAATTCAAATGCACTATTACATAGTATTTGAGGATTCAAACCATTTAATGGAATGAAACATTATTTGTCCCTCCATGGCCTCTTTTTAGATTTATTAAAAGATAAGAGAGAAAATAAAATGACAATGTTATTTTATTATTATTTTAAAAAGTCCCATAATCTATCATTTTCTCCTGACTTACTACTGTCAAAGTGATGCCTCTGTTAAGAGAATCTTGTCACATCAGATTCAACAGTGTCATATGATTTTTAATCCAAGCACCAATTAAAAAGATAGAAAACACCTCCCACGTGTTTTCTGAATGTACATTAAAAAAATGTCAAAAATTCATTCTAATAACAATGTTCCTTGGAATCACGTGCAATCAATTTTCACAGATTTGTAAAAATTCCATATAATTTAAAAAAACTACTTAGAAATTACTGATCGTCAAAAAATATCTACATATAATATCCATGATATTATTTTTTAAATGAAAACGACACTACATTATTTTAAAAAACATGAGATGTTATAAAATGACTTTCATTGTGACAAGGTGCATTAATAAAGATTTCTCATCCTATTTTTCAATGGTAAACTAATAAGATTAGTGAGATGTACTATTACAATCTATAAATAACTTTAATAAAGATTACATTGTTTTTTATGATTATTATTTTCAAATATTAATGATCCAAAACAAATTCTTATTGTTCACGTTTAATTGGAATAATATTTTCATATAATATTTTTTATATATTATTTACATAGTCTCCCACATTGATTATTATCATTAGATCACATTTGAGAATAATACAAAAGATATTGTTCATCATTACAGAAGGAATGGAGTCCTAAGAATGCATGTTATATGATATTCATCAATGGGATACATAGAGGAGATTCAATTAACTAATATTTGAAAAATTAAAAAAAACCATTTAGTAAAATATACATGAGATATTTAAATTCTTAAGTTTATTAAAATTTTCATTTTTTATGTTAACTATATTATTTTATTGAATATAAATTTGATATTTACAATTACTTTAATTTTTTCATGGTTATAACTAATAAATTTATTTCAAAATGATATTGATACTATTAATGATTAATATATATTCCTGACTATAAATAATAGATACCAAGAAAGTAATTACAATGTAAATGGACACTACAACTCATATGTATTAATTAATACCATTATAAATTTCCAAAAAATGGAACACAATAATGGAAAATAATAAATATCCTTTATGTTATATTTATTATATCATTTATATTCACTAAATCAACCATTTTTTCTATCCAATTAAAAAATAAATGAAGAAAATAACATAGCTTTCTAAATATTCTAGTCCAAAAATATGCAGGTGTGACATTATCAACATTAAATTTATTTGATGGAAAGAATGAATGTGTGCTATTACATTTCCATAACGTGATATATTTTATGATTAAAATATATAATGATTAAAACCCTTTTTATTATTATATAAGAATTTTTGTGAGGGAAAATGAAATGAATCAATACATATAGATGTTGTGTCATACATACACCGTAGTGATAACTTTATTTTACATATGATTGAAGATTAAATAAGGGTTGTTTCACAATCAAAATAAAATTTCATAATTTTTAGGATATTAATTTTATTATTTAATGAATAATAAAATATATTAATATGATGAAAAATAAATTCTAAAATGACAATTATTGATTAATGTGATTATTATTTATTGAATCATCACTATTAAATTCCTTCTTATTGACCATATATTTGTATATCTAGGTTTTCTAGTTCATTTATAATGTGAACTAGTAATTTCAAGTGGGATTTTTTTGGGTATGGTAGAGATTAAGTCAATATATTATGTTTAGAAGATAATTTTGGGTTTCTCTATAAAAATTTAGTTGACGTGAACTCATTTAATTTCCTAATAAATTATAATATAATAAAGAAATTATCTACCTAGAATTCCACAAATTTTCATCTACTCATAATAGTATAACATGTTGTTTAAATCCCCTTTTCCAATAAGATTTTTATATGGTGAATTTATGTTTAATACATTATGTTTTGGTTAAAATTATTATTTATCCAATGTTAACATTGAACATGGTAATGCTATTTTCACAATTAAAAGGGAATTATTTACATATTTTGTGAAAATTATTTCATAAATTATCATTGGAAAAAAATGAACAAAAAATAAAATATACATTCTTATATGGATATTTTTATTATTATTTAACAATTTATAAAAATTAATTTAATTTAAATTTTATGATTTACATTTAATCTGACAAATAATAAGCAATGGGAAATTGAGAATTCATATCTAAAACATATAAACCTCCAAAATATTTAAATTATGTATTTAAAATCTATTTTATTAATTATATTATCTAAATTTTATTTCATTTCATTTTTTTGATTCATTTTTTTATTTTATTATTAATATAAAATATAATACATTAGAATTTCATTTGAATTTATTGTAAAAATCTAATTTACAAAAAGAGAAAAATGTGTAATCATAACAACAAAATTATCATTAAAATTTCAATTTTTAAATTAATTGATGGAATATTTTTCGTCATGTAATAATTTTAGGAAAATTATTGTATAGACAATGAAATTTTTTACATTTTCGTGTTCATAAATATTATATATGTCATTATGTTTTTAAAATGAATCCAAAATTCATTATATAGTATAATTGGATTGTATTAGACTAAATAAAACCAATTATTTAAAAATTGAATTTATATTATTGATTATGAGATATTATTATAGGATTTTTATCTAGAATTAACACATTTTACAATTATTATGAAAATTGAAATTTAATTGTTTTACTATTCATTATTAAAATATGTAGAAGTAGAAAATATTTATAATTTGTTACCCCTATTTCAAAATATGGAATCAACATATCTAGATTCATTTTAGTGTATTGGGTTAAATTATTTCATCATAAAAATGGACGAAAAAAAATTCTTAAAAAGTATTTCATTTTAAATATGCAGTGATTTGTATATGAAATTGAAGTGCAGATTGAGTTCTATAGACTATAAATGTTTTTTATTAATAGAAATTATGCATTTATATTTAGAAATAATTAAAAATTTAAAATTAACTATTAAATACATAGATAAATAATATCACTTTTAATGACAATAATAATTTCCACAAATCATTGAGAACATTATTAATTTCAATAAATTTTATATTAAAAAAATATTTATTTTTATATGGTAATTTCCAAAAAAATCATTTAATAAAATAATAATTATATAATTGGAAAAACTAAATATAATAATTTAAACCTAATATTATTAAATATAATTTATAGAAAAACATGCACTTGATCCATAATATAAAAATAAATAATATTAAATTTCTATTTCATAAGAATGATTAAATAAATTTACTAATTTGGTTATATTTTTCATAATTTCATTACCATATTTATACCCTCCAATCGCATTCTTATTTCTAATAGTTTTAATTAAATAATAATCCTTCATTGTTCATTTAATCTTTGTGATCTCGTTCACATATGTAGTTTAATATAATATCCATATTTAAAAATATAGGTGACGATCATTTAGAGAATGAAAATATTATCTCCATATATTTCACCAACATTCTTATTGTTTTTTATACTCATGTAGTTTTATATTGATTTTTCTTATACAATGTAGTGGATGAGTTGTCCCCTATACAAATAATTGTAATATTGTCTCTATTATACATTCATATACCTTGAGATGTGATCCAAAATAACGTAAACTAAATGTTGGGTTATGTATCATGGTATATGTGTACTAGATGTGTGATCCAGGTCGTGGCTATTATAACATTGTTTAGGGACGGGTATCCCTCAAATGCATTGGTGGTCATCCCCAAAATTTTTATAATAATCTTATGAGATTATTTGGGGGTTTTAAAATAATAATATTGAGTCACCCCATATGATTGTCCCAATGGATCATTCAGTATAATAATTTAGCTGAATGTGAGGAAATAAGTAACTTAATACTTAGATTCATCCATTTATCATAACATGGTTTTATATTAATATCCAATGTTGTTGTGATATATAGAAAATTTAGTCCTTGATTAATTTTTTGTGTGGATTTCATGGGGTTATTGTATTTTTGGTTATAATCACCATAACAAGGTCTATAACAATATGTTTAATTATTAATATTTATTGAAGTCTGAATTATGGTTTCATATGTGGACTTGGAATTGTCCGAGAATATATGGGTTTGTGTGACTATTGTTGTATAAGGCCCCAGCCTTACACCTTACTTAATCATGTGTTATTACAAGATTACTCATTGAGGATCTTTTCAAGTTTAGAGTTTTAAAGAATTGGATCATAAAACTTGCATTACATTCCACATATATACAATGTGGTTACATAAAGATAGTATTCTTCTTTACCATCAATGGAAACATATTTAAAATAAAACATTGATTTTTTCTTGAAACTTCCTTAACACTATCATCATATCATGTACATTTCCATTGACCTGTGAAAAACATTTCAAAAAAGAGTTGGGATGAGAATAAAAAGCTCAGTATGGGTTATATAAAAAAAATATGGAAAGGAAACATGACTTCATATATACATAAGAATGAAATCATACTTTACCCATAAAACATAATCACTTTAACATACCTCATAAAATCATGAATAAATCATATAAATCATTAGACATAAAGGTAACTTGAGGCATTCATAACATTCTTACATAGGGAGTAACTCTCACGGTTACGTTTGGAATACCCATCACAGTATATTCCCTAAATCTCTTCAGAGAAACCTTAACATTTCACTCCTTTGCGTTACCCAATGCATTGGAGAGCTATATCGGGCTCACCCGCCCTTAATTTATCATGCAACCACCCGTATTAATAAAAATTCCCAAGAACCATAACATAATCGTATCACATAAAACATGCATAAAGGAAACATAACATTTCCACATTTCAATCACAAGATATCAATAAAACACATTGATATAAAAAACCTTATGAAAACCATTTTCAATACCAAAATAAAAGAAAAGTAAAACATGGTATTTATTTTTCTTTTAAAAAGAAGGTATGGCTTGTAGAGGAAGCCGAAACTCAAATAATGGTCACGGCGGCCGAGAAGTCATTGTCGCCGTATATGTATGTAAAAAACATTCCTTTTTGTCATTTTGTAAAATGCTTCGTATAAAAAAGATTCCTTTTGGATAAACGTAAAAGTAAAATAGGTTTATACACTGTATAAAAGAAATTTGTGTATAAAACAAAATATTCCTCAATGAATGGAGATTGAGACGAAGTCCCTTACAAAGACGATATCCTTGGTTTAAGGAAAAATCAATTACATAATTATGTGTGACAAAAGAATACACCAAATATAAGTGGATATTAAGTGTAAAACAATCAGAGGTTATTCACACATATTCTTAGAACGAAATATTAAAGGAGCACATGTTTATCCCAAAGAATCAAATTTTGGTTAAGAAGTTCCCTTGCAAAAATTTGACAGCCTAACGGCGTCACTACAAAATTCAGAAAATGAGTTGATGAGAGATAAAAAGGGTATCTCATCACTTGGACATAAAATTTACATCAATAAGGATATAAAATAACATATCCCAACAAAATAGTATGTTAATTAAAAGACATAACAAAAGAAGTCTTTTAAAAAGAGGAGGGTGAAAGGTTCCCTTACTGAGTTGGGTAACTTTCGAAACGTAAACCCCATGGAAGAAGGGTCACACAATGAAGATGTGAATACCCATAAATGAAATTATACTAAAAAAATAATATAAAAATGGGCAGTACATACACCACTCAAAGTAAATAGTGGAAAACGTAGCATAAATGTCACGAGAATAAAAGTGTGATGAAAAATCCCTTACGAAAACTCGGCAGCCTAACGGCGCCACTTAAAACATCCAAAAAATGGATTGATGAGATCAAATACGGTATCTCATCACATTACAATAAAATTTACATAAAGTGGAATATAAGAGAACATCCCACATCATAACAAAGGGGATCTTAAAATATGTGACATAAAGGAGAGTACTTAAAGAGAAAGAGAGAGGTTAGATCTCTTATGAAAATTCGGCAGCCTAACGACGCCACTAAAAACTTCCAAAATTGATTGATGAGAGAGAATATGGTCTCTCATCATATGAACATAAAAATTAGAGTAAGAGTAATATAAAAGAACATCCCAATAACAAGAAATATGAGATTTAAAAGGAATGACATAAAAGAGTATACTTAAAAAGAAAGAAAGGAGTAGGATCCCTTACCTCAAGTCCAACTTGTCTTGTTCGTTTATTTATATTCCTGAATAATAAACTTTGTTCAATTAATAATTGCCTAAGTATCTACTTTAGAGATTATTATTCAGTTCATATCACATATTATAATGTTATAATAATTGTTTAATAATGTTAGTTCATATCAGACGTTTTGGCCGATGTTTGGTACATGGGTCAAAAATGAACTTGTTTGAAAAGGGATTGCCCATGTAGTTATAAGTAAATAATTTCCAGAATAGTATTAATGATTAAAATATCGTATATATCCAGTAAATATACATTTTATACTATTCCATATCATTTGGAGATAAAAAACGAAAAGCACCGTTCATGGAGACGTTAGGTCGTACGTACACATGAACGCTAATTACATTTTTTGTCATATTAATGGAATTAAAACAAAATGAGAGAGATATATATATGTTATAATTCCAGAATGATATCCATAATTTAGATGTAATTTATTACATATATATCCATTATATATATGTACTTATAATATTACATAACATTTTGAGATAAGAAATGAAATGTACCCTTCATGGAGACGGTAAGCCGTTCGTATGCATGAACGCTACATCCATTTCTATTTCATATTTAATGAAATTAAAAAATAATGATACATAATAATAATTTAATTACAGTCTGGTATCATATATAAAATCTTTAAATATATCCTTTATTCGTACCACATATGGTATTAACGAATCAAATCACTTTGAGGGGGCGGTAGTCTGCACTTCCTTAAATGAAGATATCGCGTTTACCCATAATGGAAACCATAAAGGTACGCCATAAATGAAAAATACATAATCTTATGTAAAACATAAACATATTATATATCATATATAAATATATTGTCATCTTAATGGCCACCTTTGAAGGTGTTAGAAGAATGTTGACCAATCATCGTTTCGGGAGGCAGAAATTTTCCATCCACAGAATCAGTATGTTCTTTAACCATTAGATGTAGGTTTGTGTAAGTGTAGCTCGAATACTTCTTATAAAAATATCTTAGTATATTTAAGATACTGGATTTTTTACAAAATAAATGAATAAAAAGAGTTTAGTCGGTTGGAGAAGCAAAATAAAACAAAAGGACACAAGTGAAGACATTACCTTAAAATTGGGTAACTCCCTTTGGTTTGAGCTCAAAGGCTTACTTGGGAAGACTTCTGCCCAAAGTGAGGTTTCAAGGAGTTAGAGAGGGATGTGGAGAGAAAAAATTGGCAGGGTTTGGCCGAGCCAAAGGCTTTGGATTGTGTAGGTCAGGAGGTATATGTGGGGGCCTTTTATAAGAGGAGAGGAGGGGCACTCTTGGAAAGGTATAAAATGTTACTTTATTTTCAAATGAGTTTCAGATTTTAATAGTCCCACATTGATGTGTTTCGAGTATAAGGTGATAAGGGTTCTAAATACACCCATCCAATAGGTTTTGGACATGTTTAGGTCCTAGATTTTACATTATCTCTCCATTTTATTTAAATCGTTAATTAAGGAGGTCATCACTACATCATCATGATGTCATAAATAATTTAATTTATTTAATTTCTAAAAATTATAAAAAAAACTATGATGTATGAAATATTTTTAGCTTTCCAATGAATATTTATAGTCCAAAATATCATTTATTTAGACAAAATTAAAAAAAAAATTACTTAGGGGATACATTCTTTGTTACATTTAACATTCTTTAAAAATAAAAAGATAAAAAGTCACTTTCTCACAAAAGTGATTCCATGGGGCCCCCATGTTTAGCACAAGGCATCCCATGGTCGGCCATGAGACAAACAGTAGCCTTAGGACACATGGTGTGGTCATTTTTTTTATTATGATATTATCTTATTATCTTTAACTACCTGATTACTCATTAATCAAGATAATTAAAGATAATTATCATTGTTACTATTCATAATGTCAAAAAAAAAAGACTCTCAATTATATAATTTGGAACTTCTGATTCCAAATATGTAATCCATTTTACCAAATTCAAAACACATAAATTTAAATAATTAATTTAAAAAAAACATCCCATTGTCAAAACAAATAGCGGGTTTTTTAGAAACAATATTTATGAAAAGTTTGGCACTTGTTTATGCCGAATTCCAAAGTGAAATTAATCCCAATGACCATAATTCGATTAAATGGTAAAAATATATTTCAATTAAACTTTTAAAAAAATTAAAAAGATAATATAACCATATAATTAAATTATATGACAAATCAGTTTTGATGTAAAATGCAGTATTTTTCACTATTCATTGAAAAATGAACATTGTCAGAAAAAGACCAAAAATTAACCCAAGGTAAATTTCAATGCCCAAATCATAAATAATATGTTTATTTTGAAAAATAGATCTTATAAAATTGTCAAAATTTTTATTCAAAAATGGTTTTCCATCAAAAGGTAGTAAAACAATCTTTAAAAAATACTAGTGTATTCAATGCTTAAGATTGGATTCATTTGTATTTTAAGACTCTAAAATTTATTGGATAAAAGTAAAAACATTTAACCAAAATATATAATCATATTTTAGTTATTTCTATTCATTCCTGTCAATACAACGGCTAGGCGTTAACTACCATTTAAAATAATATTATTTTATTATTAGAGTGCAACGTAAGATTTCAAAGGAACTCGTTGTTGCGTATTGGGTAAGCCATCTAGCATAGCGTTCCATTTAAATTAATATTTAAATTTTTTCCAGAAATAGGGATAAATATAATAGTTTAATATTCATTATTTACCTGGGGTGTTACATCCTTCCCCCCTTTTGGGAATTGCGTCCTCACAATTTTAAAATTGAGCATGGAAACATCCTTGAAAGTCCCACATCGGAACAAGAGTCGGTAAAACAATCACTTTAAAATAAAGGAAGATAAGTACAGAGGTCACCCCAGTTAACCCATACTAGGATTCCATGTAGGAAAACATGGACATGGACGAAAAAAACAAAGGTTCATGTTCTGATGGAGAGTGATAGAAAACATGTTTAGGAGAAAGGTAACCACAAGAAAATCACAAAATTGTGATGGGTTAAACGGTATTTGATTCCCCAGTAGGAAATGTTAATAGACAAAATTTTTGCATTAAGTTAATTTTTCTTGATGAATTTATTCATAAGGAAACATAATCACTTATCATGTTGACTTTCAACTTTTATTAGATTCCTTACACAAACCCATATTTTCTCGAAAAGACGAGTATTTAGGAAGACTTGTTCACATTAAGAGTACTATAATCAACTTCTATAGAATCACCTAATCCAAAAAAGAAAACTATATACTTCCCATGTCATTATAATTTAACCAAAACCAAAACCAAAAAGGTTATTACAAGATCAGATAATCCAGAAAAGGATAACCCTTTATAAAAAGAAAATCTATTCTAAATCTACAAAATTTTTCCAACAAAACCCAAAGTTCAACGAGGACCATTCGATAAAAAATTTGTCCAAAAAATTCTTCAATGTAAACAAAACTATGATTGAAACCCAAATATTTGAAGGATTTAGTCACATAGTCTTCCAAGTTAAATCGTAACATTTATCTCTAAACAACATCAGTTGCTCTTAATGTCTCCTATTGAAAAGTAATTAACCTAATCACATATCCTCCATGATAGGTTAATAATTCTGAAAATGAATAACATCATACCATGATCATGGAATCCACTCGGTTTCATCGTCATCTTGTTCACGTAGGTAGAAGTCACATGCAATACAATAATGATTTAGAGATCCTTCAAAATCCTTTGCTTCCTCCATCCAAATACACCTCGTACAACATGGGTCATATGGCTATTCACAGAAAAACAGTTTGAGAAAATAATCATGTATGACATATAATTCCAAAACATCTGATAAAACATGATTTCTATAAAATTTTCGGACCGAAATTGAGTTGAAACTTTCTATTATTGGTCCTTTTAAAAAATCATAAGTATGTGATGTGAGGCTATATTTTAAAATAAAATATAAATACGTTGCGCAAGGGTCTCCTTCATCAGCACCATATTTAAAATAATAATATGCTTCAAATTCTTATGATAAGGTAAAATATTTGAAAATACCTTGATAATATTTACCGTTCTTGAAAATATGATAATATTGTGAAAATAGTATTTGTCTAAAAACTACCCATGATCCACGATGATAACGAGGTGTAGAGGAGGTTTTTGATATCTCAAACATGTGCTTGCAAGTGAGTTGTATGCTAGAAAAAGTTTCACTATCATCCGAAAATGACTTTGCAATAATTATTGCAAGCATGTCATCAGGAAGATATAGGAATGTCATTTGAGATCCTTCTCCATCCATTCGTAACATAATTTAATTTTCCTGAAAAAAAATGATATAAAATAAGGATTTAACTGAAATAATAGATATATAGACTAACCATGTGTCTAACAAAAACTCATAATCCCTAAAGTTGTCTAAACCGACCTTTGATACCAACTATAAGGCCCCAGCCTTAAACCTTACTTAATCTTGAGTTATTACAAGATTCCACATTGAGGATCTTTTCAGGTTTAGAGTTTTAGAGAATTAGATCATAAAACTTGCATTACATTCCACATATATACAAAGTGGTTACATAAAGATAGTATTATTCATTCCCATCAATGGAAACATATTTAAAATAAAACATGGATTCTTTCTTGACACTTCCTTAACACTATCATCATATCATGTACCTTTCCCTTGACCTGTGAAAAACATATCAAAAAAAACATGGGATGAGCATAAAAATCTGAGTATGGGTTATATAAAAAAATTATGGAAAGGAAACATGAGTTCATATATACATAAGAATGAAATCATACTTTACCCATAAAACATAACAATTTAACATACCTCATCAAATCATGAATAAATCATAGAAATCATAAGACATAAAGGTAACTTGAGGCATTCATAACATTCTTACGTAGGGATTAACCCGCTTGGTTACGTTTGGAATACCCATCACAGTATATTCCCTAAATCTCTTCGAAGAAACCATAACGTCTCACTCCTCCGAGATACCCAATGCATTGGAGAGCTATATCGGGCTCACCCGCCCTTAGTTTATCACGGAACCGCCAATCTTCATAACAATGCCCAAGAACCATAACATAATTGTATCACATAAAACATGCAGCAAGGAAACATAACATTTCCACATTTCAATCACAAGATATCAATAAAACACATTGATATAAAAAACCTTATGAAAACCATTTTCAATACCAAAATAAAAGAAAATTAAAACATGGTATTTATTTTTCTTTTAAAAATAAGGTATGTCTTTTAGATGAAGCCGAAACTCAAATAATGGTCACTGCGGCAGAGAAGTCATTGTCGCCGTATACGAATGACAAAAACATCCCCTTTTGTCATTTTGTAAAATGCTTCATATAACAAAGATTCCTTTTGGATAAACATAAAAGTCAAAGGGGTTTATACACCTTAGAAAATAAAGTTGTGTATAAAACAAAATATGCCTCAATGAAAGGAGATTGAGATGAAGTCCCTTACAAAGACGGTATCCTTGGTTTAAGGACAAATAAATTACATAATTATGTGTGACAAACGAATACACCAAATATAAGTGGATATTAAGTGTAAATAAATCATAGGTTATTAACACATATTCATAGAAATACATATTCAAGGAGTACATGTTTATCCCAAAGAATCAAATTTTGGTTAAGAAGTTCCCTTGCAAAAATTTTACAGCCTAACGACGTCACTACAAAATTTAGAAAATGAGTTGATGAGAGATAAAAAGGGTAACTCATCACTTGGAAATTAAATTTACATCAATAAGTATATAAAATAACATATCCCAACATAATATTATGTGAATTAAAAGACATAACAAAAGAAGTCTTTTAAAAAGAGGAGGGTGAAAGGTTCCCTTACCGAGTTGGGTAACTTTCGAAACGTACACCCCATGGAAGAAGGGTCATACAATGAAGATGTGAATACCCATAAATGAAATTATACTACATAAGCGTATAATAATAGTCAATACATACACCACTCAAAGGAAATAGTGGAAAACGTAGCATAAATGTCACGATAATAAAAGTGAGTTGAAAAATCCCTTACGAAAACTCGGCAGCCTAACGGCGCCACTTAAAACTTCCAAAAATGGATTTATGAGATGAAATAGGGTATCTCGTCACATTAAAATAAAATGAAAAGAAATATGAATATAAAATAACATCCCCCATCATAACAAATAGGTTCTTAAAAGAAGTGACATAATGGAGAGTACTGAAAGAGAAAGAGAGAGGTTAGATCTCTTACGAAAATTCGGCAGCCTAACAGCGCCACTCAAAACTTCCAAAATGGATTGATGAGAGAGAATAGGGTCTCCCATTATATGAACATAAAAATTACAGTAAGAGTAATATAATATAACATACCAATAACATGAAATATGATCTTCAAAAGGAATGACATAAAAGAGTGTACTTAAAAAGAAATAGAGGAGTAGGATCCCTTACCTCAAGTCCAACTTGTCTTGTTCGTTTCATTATATTCCTGATTAATAAACTTTGGTCAATTAATAATTGCCTATGTACCTAATTTATAGATTATTATTCAGTTAATATCCATATTATAATGTTATAATAATTGTTTAATAATGTTAGTTCATATCAGACGTTTTTCCCGATGTTTGGTACATGAGTCAAAAATGAACTTGTTTGAAAAAAGATTGCCCATGTAGTTATATGTAAATAATTTCCAGAATAGTATGAACGATTAAAATATCATATATATCCATTAAATATTCATTTTATACTTTTCCATATCATTTGTAGATAAAAAACGTAAAGCACCGTTCATGGAAACGGTAGGTCGTACGTACGCATGAACTTTATATTCATTTTTTGTCATATTAATGGAATTAAAAAAAAATGAGAGAGATATATATATTTTATAATTCCAGAATTATATCCATAATTTAGATGTAATATATTACATATATATCAATTATATATATGTACTTAAAATATTACATAACATTTTGAGATAAGAAATGAAATGTACCATTCAAAGAGACGGTAAGCCGTACGTACGCATGAACGCTACTTCCATTTCTATTTCATATTTAATGGAATTAAAACATAATGATACATAATAGTATATTAATTACATTATGGTATCATATATAATATCATTAAATATATCCTTTATACATACCACATATGGTATTAACGAATCAAATCACTTTGAGGGGGCGGTAGTCCACACTTTCTTAAATGAAGATATCGCGTTTACCCATAATGGAAACCATAAAGGTATGCCATAAATGAAAAATACTGAAGCTTAAGTAAAACATAAACATATTAGATATCATATATAAATATAGTGTCATCTTAATGGCCACCTTTTAAGGTGTTAGAGGAATGGTGAACAATCATCGTTTCGGGAGGCAGAAATTCGCCATCAACGGAAACAGTATGTTCTTTAACCATTAGATGTAGGTGTGTGTAAGTGTAGCTCAAATACTTCTTATAAAAACATACTATTATATTGAAGATACTGGATTTGTTAAAAAATAAATAAATAAAAAGAGTTTAGGGGGTTGGAGAAGGAAAATAAAACAAAAGGACACAAGTGAAGACATTACCTTAAAATCGGGTAACTCCCTTTGGTTTGAGCTCAATGGCTTCCTTGGGAAGACTTCTGCCCAAAGTGAGGCTTCAACGAGTTATAGAGGGATGTGGAGAGATAAAATGGGTAGGGTTTGGCTGAGCCAAAGGCTTTGGAAGTGTGGGTATGTAGGTATATTTTGGATCCATTTATAATAGGAGAGGAGGGGCATTCTTGGAAAGGCATAAAAAGTAACTTTATTTTCAAATGAGTTTCGGATTTTAATGGTCCCACATTGATGAGTTTCGAGGAAAAGGTGATAAGGGTTCGAAGTCCACCCATCCAATAGGTTTTGGAAATGTGTAGGTCTTATATTGTACATTATCTCCCCATTTTATTTAAATCGTTAAATAATGAGGTCATCGCTGTATCATCATGATGTCATAAATAATTTAATTTATTTAATATCTAAAAATTATAAAAAAAACTAGGATGCAGGAAATTTTTTTATCTTTACAATGAATATTTATAGACCAAATTATCATTTATGTAGGCAAAATTAAAAATATTTTACTTAGGTGATACATTCTTTGTTACATTTAACATTCTTAAAAAATAAAAAGATAAAAAGTCACTTTCTCACATAAGTGATTCCATGGGGCCCCCAAGATTGGCACAATGCATCCCATGGTCGGAAATAAGACAACCAGTAGCCTTAGGACACATGTTGTGGTCATTTTTTATTATTATGATATTATCTTATTATATTTAACTACCTAATTACTCATTGATCAAGATAATTAAAGATAATTATCGTCGTTACTATTCATAATGTCCAAAAACAAAAGAGTCTTAATTACATAATTTAGGCCTTCTGATTCCAAATATTTAATCAATTTTAAAAAATTCCAAACACAAAAATAGCAATAATTAATTTAAAAAAACATCCCATTTTCAAAACAAATAGCGGGTTTTCTAAAAACAATATTTATGAAAAGATTGGCACTTGTTTATGCCCAATTCCATAGTGAAATTAATCCCAATGACCACCATTGGATTAAATAGTAAAAATATATTCCAATTAAACTTTAAAACAAATTTAAAAGACAATATAACCATATAATTAAATTATATGAAAAACCAGTTTTGATGTAAAATGCAGTATTTTTCACTATTCATTGAAAAATGAACATTGTCAGAAAAATACCAAAAATTAACCCAATGTAAATTTCAATGTCCCAATCATAAATAATATGATTATTTTGAAAAATATAGAATATAAAATTGTCAAAATTGTGATTTAAAAATGGTTTTCCATCAAAAGGTAGTAAAACAATCTTTTAAGAATACTAGTGTATTCAATGCTTAAGATTGGATTCATTTGTATTTTAAGGCTATAAAATTTATTGGATAAAAGTAAAAACATTTAACAAAAATATATAATCATATTTTAGTTATTTCTATTCATTCCTATCAATACAAAGGCTAGGCGTTAACTACCATTTAAAATAATATTATTTTATTATTAGAGTGTAACGTACTATTCCAAAGGAACTCGTTGTTGCGTATTGGGTAAGCCATCGAGCATAGCGTTCCATTTAAATTAATATTGACATTTATTTTCCACAAATAGAGAAAAATATAATAATTTCATATTCTTTATTAACCCGGGGTGTTACATGTTGTATATCATTTTTTTTGTTATTAGTTTTTTCTCATCGGTTTATACAACATTTATCTATTAATGGGATTAATATTTGATATTTGTATACCTTTTTATTCATTGTTCTTAATAAAAGGTATGTATAATTGTTTATTATGAATTTTTAATAACAAGTATTTATTTTTTATTATGTTTTAATTAATATGTGTTTTTCCTGGGTATTAGTTTTTAGGGTATGGTCTCCAATGTTTCTAATTTGACTACATGGAATTATGTTTAAGCTCCTAACATGTTTTATGTTGTCTTGCGGTGAAAATCACATTATATCTCTGAATATGTGACCCAATATCACTTGGTTTTTTATGAAACCTTTCAAATGAATCATTGTACTATTGGAAATTTCATATAGTAATTCATATAACCCACTGACTAATTCATAAATTTCTTAATCAATACAAGATGATTAGATATGTTATGAATTATAAATTGAATATAATGTGCTCTTAAATAACTACATGAATGAATCACATATAGTCATTTAAACCAATGAACAATTATATTCTATGAAATATAATCTATGTGTTACTCATGATTCAGTGATTATAAGAATTTCATTGAAGTGCCCAGATCAGTGTGAATCACTGAGAGGGGGAGGGGGTGAATCAGTGATCCCTTAAAACTTTTTGCTAATTGATTCTTAATCAATTAAACCTCTATGGCTGGTTAAAGCCTCGATCCACTCTTCTTGTATCTCTCACCTTTCCACGAATGATACAGTAAATGTAAAGGCACTGGACACAAGGATTTACAATGTTCGGCACCAAAGACCTACATCCTTGCCATGCTCTCCCAGCATGGATTCTCCCATTATAACTTATTAAAATTACAATGGTCGATACAGCTTCCCACCGTATCTCTCCTGAGTCCCACAGGAGGGTCTTTATACTGCTTCACACAGTGTTACCAGAGTCCCACTGGCCTGCTCCAGAATCCCACTGAAGACTTCTTCTCCCTGAGTCTCACAGGGTCTTCTCCTGGCTCCTCGAGTCACACGAGTAGCTCTTCTTCACTTTAGTTCTTCAAGTATCTTCAGCAGTCTGGGATAAAGACTGCTGGCCTTGCTCTGTACCTCTGATCACTTGTGATGATCAGGTCTTCTCGTCTTGCTCAGGCTTTATCTCCTTCTTCTCAGGATGACCTGGCCTCTCTCCAATTACTGAATACTCAGACAATTGATGTCTTTGACTTCAGTATGGCTTCAATCTCACTCATCTCTACTTCATGCACCGAGTGCATGGAAACTCTTCATCTTCATGCACTGATAGCATGGGTTCTCAATATCTTCAAGAACTGTTGTTCCTGGACTTCTCAAAATATTCTTCAAGAACATTCAGTCTTGGTCAACTCAAACGCACACCACTGATTTAAGCTTGTTCAGTGTGCGCGTGCATGCATGCATGCATGAACTCTCCTGTTCCTCCTCTTGGTGCAATAAACCCTCAAAGGGTGTAATCAATTATAGCACACACCTTCTTCTCAAACTTCACACACTTTATGCAATTTGTCTACACACATAAATGTGTGTTCTTCTTTGTGTGGATGTCCTCACTTTTCTTCTTCTATGTGTATACACACTTCATAGTGCACACACCTAGGTTCGGCCTTCTTGTTCTTGTTTGCTCACACACACTTCCTTTGATCAATTAGCAAACACAAGGCTTGGCCTACTTCACTTATTAGGCACACACACTTCCTTGTTCTTTTAATCTTCTTCAAAGTATGCACTTCACTTATGCACACACTTGGTTCTTCATTTTGTACACACAAGGGCTACGGCCTCTTTTCTTCTTGTACTCTTCCACTTTGCACAGAAAGGCACTAAGGCCTTGGGTCTCCTTTGGTTGCACAAGGCTACGGCCTTTCCTTCTCTCCTTGCACACACACGGCCAAGTGTGCTCTTCCTCTTCACTTAGCACACACACAAATACCCACGGCCTTCTCAATGTTCTCACAAGAGGGACTGCCTCAGGTCCTCTTCTCCACTTGGCACACACAACACCAAGTGTGAACTCCACTGTTCTTCAAGAGCCGCGCAAGCACAATGGGTGCAAGGTCCGTGCAAGGGTGTGGCCTCTACTGTCTTCAAATGCCGCACAAGACCTCAAGGAGGCAAGGCAGTCGCGGGCACGCAAGCTCCTCCTGCCGCGGGGCGCGCAAGTTCAACACCCGCGGGGTCTTCCTCCTGCCACGCAAGGGTGCGAGCAGAGAGGGAACATGCCTCGGGCGCGCAAGGTGTTGCGGCCACGAGGTCTTCCTGCCGCGCAAAGGATTAGCGTGCAGGGCTTATACTTCACGAGGCTAAGCGCTCTCACGGGACTCCGGATCTTCAACAAAGATTCAGCAAGCCTTTTGAGATCCTCGGCCTCTCTTTTTATATGCGAGGAGAGCCTCTGCCTTCCGCGGAGAGATATCTTTCGAAACCCCGAAGATTTTGGTTCTTTAAAGATTTTTTCGAATCTTGTTTCTTCATCTGTTTCATGCGGGTTCTCTCATTTTTCTTTCCTCCTCGTGCATGCAATTTATAACGCATGCACGACCTCTGTTAAAACCCAATCCATGCAAAGGCACGAACCCATGAAGCCTCGGCAACTTCGTTTGTGTCGGCATTGCTTCGAATTCTCCTCTCATCGCATGCATGCATATTTTAATGCATGGTTGTGTTCAGTGTGGCCAGACGATCACAATGGAGGCTTCGGCTCCTTCAGAGGTGGCCGGGAACTCAAATTCTGTCGCCGGGAGGCTCCTGGTTCGAACGGAGCTCGCGGGTGGCTTCGGGGAGGCCTCAGCTCGAGCTCGAGGAAGGAGATGATCCACGGCCGTTGGATCGGGCGATTGAAATACATCGGACGACCGGATAGAACGCGGCGCGCAGCAGATGAATCGTGCGGCGCAGATCAAGCGCGAGATCGCTCGGACGGCCTGCATTCACTCCAGGTGAATTTTGCGCGTCCCACATCGAAACCTCTCGCGGTTTTCACGCGGCTTATTACCCTGGCGCTGCCTCCCAACGCTCAGTTAAACTTCTCCCCTCCCGGTGCCGCCCCGCACCAGGTTCTCTCTGCGGGCGCGCTATGCGCCCACCTTCCTCCCTGCGGGAGCGCTCCTAGCGCCCACTATGCACCTCGGGCACGCGGGTTTCACCACCGCGTGTCCTTGGGGGCTTACACACGGCCCCTGTCGCGCTCCTCCGGGCGTGCCCCAGGCACCCATGCGGTGTCCTACGGGTGCGCCCTGCCGCCCTGGCTCGCCCCACGGGTTCCCCCGGGCGTGGTGCCCTAGTGCCCATGCCTTGGGGTTGAACCCTCAAGGTGCCTTGGCTGGCCAAATTTTTTGGCAAAGGGAAATATAATGACTTTGTTAAAAACAAAGTTCTCCCAATGTATAAATGCCAACCCAAGTTCTTCCAAGCCAAATGCCACTTCAAATTTTTATTCTCCATTTCTTCTTCTTAAGAATTCAAACATTAATCCTCTTGATTAGAAACAACTCCTCAATTTATAATTCTTCTTCATCATCTCATTTTCTACTTAGGAGAGAATTCTCAAGGATCTTCTTCTTCAACCGAACTCCTGAATCACTTAAATTCTTCAATGTGCTTCATTGATCTAATCAGAGATCAATTGGATCTTCTTCTAATTCTCATGCACTAAGTGATAGTGCATGGACTTATTTAATCCACTTCATCCACTTAGTACTTATGGATGGATCACTTTCATCTCCTCATGCATTGTCACTACAATGCATGGTCTTCTAATCATGTTGTGACTTTGTATCCAATTGATAAAAGTTCTTAGAACTTATAGAGTAGCTCAGCAATCGTCATATGTTCTTAGAGAATGTTTCAACCATCATCTCCTATGTCACTTAGTGAATCTCCTAAGTGACATGCATCTTAGTACTATGGCCATTATCTCTTCATCACCAACACCATCACAACCTTTGTCATTCACATCTTGACATTCCTTGACTTCCATTCATTCCAAGACAACTTCATGCCTCATTGACAACAAATGAAACACAGTGCACTTCAATCTCCCCCTTTGTATTTGTTGTCAATACACTCCTTCAGCACATATGAATGTGTCAATATGTGTGCCAATATTTCTCCCCCTTATTGGCAATCAAATGCAAAGGTGTGGTGTGGTTCTTTTTCAAAAATCACTTCCTCCCTTTGAAAAGTATTTTCTTGAAAAACACTGAGAGAGGGATGATGTCACATGTTCTCTTTAGCAAAGAACCTTTAGTAAATCAACTCTAAGTCTACTTGGGCTAACCCGGTGTAGAAAACAAGAGTTATGTAACCAAGGAACTCAATGATGTCAATAATTCTCTACAAATGTGAGATCATGCTTAGGGGTTTGAAATTTTTCAGATATAACAATGAATTTGCTAAATCCTGCACAACTTCACAAAACTCATTAGAAAGTTCAGTTCAAAGATAAAGCTCCCCTTTTCATCCATTTGTCTTCAATTCATACTCCCCCTTAATTGAAAAGATAAACTCAATTAAGAAACAAGGGATGAAAGTATGATTGGAATACCTTCACTTTTCCTCAAGATGATATCAAATCTTAGAATACCATCTTCTCCAGATTGGCTCCCCCTCAAGGGGTGCACTCCATTCTGTCCAAACCATCCTCCAGTTGAGAATGATCATCATCTTCAATTCCCTGCAATGTTAGCACATGTATATACCAATAGTATAAGGGAATAAGATGGAACCTCCTTGGTTCATCAATGTGAACAACAAGGTTGAGAAGATTCTCTCAACCGAGATGTCCCATTTTCACCAGTCTTAACACTTGCACATTTGATCTTCATTGATGATTGTGCTGGTATGGTTCTCAAAACATCTTCATGTGAAACCTTGTTCTTCCCTTTTGCTTTAGCAATTGCCAGAGCTTCATCTTCAACTCTTTGTAGTTCTCTGGCCAGTTGCAACTGATGTGTCCATATGACAAGTAATTCATTTGGAAGTGAGGCCTCAGTTTTGGAAGTTCCACATGGTTCCTTTAATACTGTCAAGCTACCTCTCTTAGGCAACTTATTTTCAATCAATCCCTTCTTCTTCTGGATTGATTGTCTCTTTGAGTGCAGTTGGATTCTATTATATTTCATGGCTTGTTTACAAAGATCCATGGTATGGCCATTCATTCCACAGTAGAAGCACTTCTTGGTGGTCCTTCTGGATGCATCACCCTTCTTGGACTCAGACTCCAAGGACTTCTCTTCATTTCTCAAACTCTTCTTGGGAGCATCTTCCACTTTCTTCTGCTTGCTTCCCAAGGAATCTCTCTTAGCCAGGTTCAGTGATCTTCTCTTCATTCCAGCTTCGGATACATTCGTAGATTGATATGTATCAACTCTTTGACCACTTTTGCAACCATCCCAGATGTTGTCAAGTAATCCAAATCTATTTGCAGTAAACAGATGTCTCTGGACCTGTGGATGTTGCTTCCTTCCTTCTGGCTTTCTCCCCCTTGGCATGGGCTTCCTCTGTGCTTTGGCATTCAGTGGATTGTACCAACAATCCTTTGCACAATGCCCATACTTGTTACAACACCAGCATTGTCCCACGAATCTTGACCTCTTCAGTCCTTCTGATTGTAGGGTACTTTTCTTGACCTGTTGTGCTGTCTCAGGAGAGCTCTGCTTCATTACTGTCTTCGTCCATATTTGTTTGGAATTATTCTTCCATCCTGCACTTTTTGTGGAAACACAATTAGAAGCATCAGTACAAGATGGTATGGATGGTACCTTCTTTCTAGAAGATGTTGCACTTTTATTAGAGGATGTATTTCTCTTAGAATCATCCTGCTCAATACATACTTGAGTAGCAACATGTCTTCTTCCAGCTGACTGGGAGGATTCAGCTTTAGGTGATTGCAGATGTTTCAATATCACCTCCAGTTCTAAGTATTTCATGTTGAGGGAGTTCTTCTCATCCTCAACAGTTATTAGCTTTCCTTCCCAATTTTCCACCAGTTGTTTCATCTGGTCTTCATGCACCTTCTTCAATTCATGCAATGAATTGTCCAGCTCCTTCACCAATTTGACTTTTTCTTCAAGTTGAGCATCTCTGACATTCATTGAAACTTTGTGCCTCTTTTCCAGTGCATGGAAAACATCTTTGACCATTATGTTAAAGAATTCTTTCTCAGAAAGACTTCTTTGCAATTCTTCAGTAGTGTCTTCATATCTTTCATTGCAAAGAGATACCGTTTCATCTTTAGCCTTCACCAGCTTTCTGAGAGTGTTGGTTATGCCAACCCTTTTAGCCAATTGATCTTCCATTGCATTGGCTTCTTCTTCTAACTGTGATTTTTCTTCATGAAGATCATGGATGCCTATAGCTATACACTTTGCCACTTCCATGGGAACTGTCTTCTGAAGATATTTGAGTGCACTCTGAAGATCATTCATTGTTTCAACTTCATCACAGCTAGGACAGGCTTTCTTCATCTTCTTGGCCTGTTTCTTCTTTTTATTTTTCTGAGTCTTGGCAGATATCTCCATTTGAGGCTGGTCACTCATTTCCTCAAATCTGCACTTCATAAAGACTCCCTTGGATCTTTTAGAGGGAACCTCCCTCTGATACCAATTGAAGTGCCCAGATCAGTGTGAATCACTGAGAGGGGGAGGGGGTGAATCAGTGATCCCTTAAAACTTTTTGCTAATTGATTCTTAATCAATTAAACCTCTATGGCTGGTTAAAGCCTCGATCCACTCTTCTTTTATCTCTCACCTTTCCACGAATGATGCAGTAAATGTAAAGGCACTGGACACAAGGATTTATAAGGTTCGGCACCAAAGGACTACATCCTTGCCATGCTCTCCCAGCATGGATTCTCCCATTATAACTTGTTAAAATTACAATGGTCGATACAGCTTCCCACCGTATCTCTCCTGAGTCCCACAGGAGGGTCTTTATACTGCTTCACACAGTTTTACCAGAGTCCCACTGGCCTGCTCCAGAATCCCACTGAAGACTTCTTCTCCCTGAGTCCCACAGGGTCTTCTCCTGGCTCCTCGAGTCACACGAGTAGCTCTTCTTCACTTTAGTTCTTCAAGTATCTTCAGCAGTCTGGGATAAAGACTGTTGGCCTTGCTCTGTACCTCTGATCACTTGTGATGATCAGGTCTTCTCGTCTTGCTCAGGCTTTATCTCCTTCTTCTCAGGATGACATGGCCTCTCTCCAATTACTGAATACTCAGACAATTGATGTCTTTGACTTCAGTCTGGCTTCAGTCTCACTCAACTCTACTTCATGCACTGAGTGCATGTTAACTCTTCATCTTCATGCACTGATAGCATGGGTTCTCAATATCTTCAAGAACTGTTGTTCCTGGACTTCTCAAAATATTCTTCAAGAACTTTCAGTCTTGGTCAACTCAAACGCACACCACTGATTTAAGCTTGTTCAGTGTGCGCGTGCATGCATGCATGCATGCACTCTCCTGTTCCTCCTCTTGGTGCAATAAACCCTCAAAGGGTGTAATCAATTATAGCACACACCTTCTTCTCAAACTTCACAAACTTTATGCAATTTGTCTACACACATAAATGTGTGTTCTTATTTGTGTGGATGTCCTCCCTTTTCTTCTTCTAAGTGTATACACACTTCTTAGTGCACACATCTAGGTTCAGCCTTCTTGTTCTTGTTTTCTCACACACACTTCCTTTGATCAATTAGCAAACACAAGGCTTGGCCTACTTCACTTATTAGGCACGCACACTTCCTTGTTCTTTTAATCTTCTTCAAAGTATGCACTTCACTTATGCACACACTTGGTTCTTCATTTTGTACACACAAGGGCTATGGCCTCTTCCCTTCTTGTACTCTTCCACTTTGCACACAAAGGCACTAAGGCCTCGGGTCTCCTTTGGTTGCACAAGGCTACGGACATTCCTTCTCTCCTTGCACACACACGGCCAAGTGTGCTCTTCCTCTTCACTTAGCACACACACAAATACCCACGGCCTTCTCAATGTTCTCACAAGAGGGACTGCCTCGGGTCCTCTTCTCCACTTGGCACACACAACACCAAGTGTGAACTCCACTGTTCTTCAAGAGCCGCGCAAGCACAATGGGTGCAAGGGCCGTGCAAGGGTGTGGCCTCTACTGTCTTCAAATGCTGCGCAAGACCTCAAGGAGGCAAGGCAGTCGCGGGCGCGCAAGCTCCTCCTGCCGCGGGGCGCGCAAGTGCAACACCCGCGGGGTCTTCCTCCTGCCGCGCAAGGGTGCGAGCAGAGAGGGAACAAACCTCGGGCGCGCAAGGATTTTCGGCCACGAGGTCTTCCTGCCGCGCAAAGGATTAGCGCGCAGGGCTTCTACTTCGCGAGGCTAAGCACTCTCACGGGACTCCGGATCTTCCAAAATGTTTCAGCAAGCCTTTTGAGATCCTCAGCCTCTCTTTTTATAGGCGAGGAGATCCTCTGCCTTCCGCGGAGAGATATCTTTCGAAACCCCGAAGATTTCGGTTCTTTAAAGATTTTTTCAAATCTCGTTTCTTCATCTGTTTCACGCGGGTTCTCTCATTTTTCTTTCCTCCTCGTGCATGCGATTTATAACGCATGCACGGCCTTTGTTTAAACCCAATCCATGCAAAGGCACGAACCCATGAAGCCTCGGCAACTTCGTTTGCCTCGGCATTGCTTCGAATTCCCCTCTCATCGCATGCATGCATATTTTAATGCATGGTTGTGTTCAGTGTGGCCAGACGATCACAATGGAGGCTTCGGCTCCTTCAGAGGTGGCCGTGAACTCAAATTCTGTCTTCGGGAGGCTCCTGGTTCGAACGGAGCTCACGGGTGGCTTCAGGGAGGCATCAGCTCGAGCTCGAGGAAGGAGATGATCCACGGTCGTTGGATCGGGCGATTGAAATACATCGGACGGCCGGATAGAACGCGGCGCGCGGTAGATGAATCGTGCGGCGCAGATCAAGCGCGAGATCGCTCGGACGGCCTGGATTCACTCCAGGTGAATTTTGCGCGTCCCACATCGAAACCTCTCGCGGTTTTCACACAGCTTATTACCCTGGCGCTGCCTCCCAACGCTCAGTTGAACTTCTCCCCTCCCGGTGCCGCCCCGCACCGGGTTCTCTCTGCGGGCGCGCTATGCGCCCCCCTTGCTCCCTGCGGGCGCGCTCCTAGCGCCCACTATGCACCTCGGGCGCGCGGGTTTCACCACTGCGTGTCCTTGGGGGCTTACACACGGCCCCTGCCGCGCTCCTCTGGGCGTGCCCCAGGCGCCCATGCGGTGTCCTACGGGTGCGCCCTGCCGCCCTGGCTCGCCCCACGGGTTCCCCCGGGCGTGGTGCCCTAGTGCCCATGCCTTGGGGTTGAACCCTCAAGGTTCCTTGGCTGGCCAAATTTTTTGACAAAGGGAAATATAATGACTTTGTTAAAAACAAAGTTCTCCCAATGTATAAATGCCAACCCAAGTTCTTCCAAGCCAAATGCCACTTCAAATTTTTCTTCTCCATTTCTTCTTCTTAAGAATTCAAACATTAATCCTCTTGATTAGAAACAACTCCTCAATTTATAATTCTTCTTCATCATCTCATTTTCTACTTAGGAGAGAATTCTCAAGGATCTTCTTCTTCAACCGAACTCATGAATCACTTAAATTCTTCAATGTTCTTCATTGATCTAATCAGAGATCAATTGGATCTTCTTCTAATTCTCATGCACTAAGTGATAGTGCATGGACTTATTTAATCCACTTTATCCACTTAGTACTTATGGATGGATCACTTTCATCTCCTCATGCATTGTCACTACAATGCATGGTCTTCTAATCATGTTGTGTCTTTGTATCCAATTGATAAAAGTTCTTAGAACTTATAGAGCAGCTCAGCAATCGTCAGATGTTCTTAGAGAATGTTTCAACCATCATCTCCTATGTCACTTAGTGAATCTCCTAAGTGACATGCATCTTAGTACTATTGCCATTCTCTCTTCATCACCAACACCATCACAACCTTTGTCATTCACATCTTGACATTCCTTGACTTCCATTCATTCCAAGACAACTTCATGCCTCATTGACAACAAATGCAACACAGTGCACTTCAATCTCTCCCTTTGTATTTGTTGCCAATACACTCCTTCAGCACATATGAATGGGTCAATATGTGTGCCAATATTTCTCCCCCTTATTGGCAATCAAATGCAAAGGTGTGGTGTGGTTCTTTTTCAAAAATCTCTTCCTCCCTTTGAAAAGTATTTTCTTGAAAAACACTGAGAGAGGGATGATGTCACATGTTCTCTTTAGCAAAGAACCTTTAGTAAATCAACTCTAAGTCTACTTGGGCTAACCCGGTGTAGAAAACAAGAGTGATGTAACCAAGGAACTCAATGCTGTCCATAATTCTCTACAAATGTGAGATCATGCTTAGGGGTTTGAAATTTTTCAGATATAACAATGAATTTGCTAAATCCTGCACAACTTCACAAAACTCATTAGAAAGTTCAGTTCAAAGATAAATCTCCCCCTTTCATCCATTTGTCTTCAATCCATACTCCCCCTTAATTGAAAAGATAAACTCAACTATGAAACAAGGGATGAAAGTATGATTGGAATACCTTCACTTTTCCTCAAGATGATATCAAATCATAGAATACCATCTTCTCCAGATTGGCTCCCCCTCAAGGGGTGCACTCCATTCTGTCCAAACCATCCTCCAGTTGAGAATGATCATCATCTTCAATTCCCTGCAATGTTAGCACATGTATATACCAATAGTATAAGGGAATAAGATGGAACCTCATTGGTTCATCAATGTGAACAACAAGGTTGAGAAGATTCTCTCAACCGATATGTCCCATTTTCACCAGTCTTCACACTTGCACATTTGATCTTCATTGATGATTGTGCTGGTGTGGTTCTCAAAACATCATCATGTGAAACCTTCTTCTTCCCTTTTGCTTTAGCAATTGCCAGAGCTTCATCTTCAACTCTTTGTAGTTATCTGGCCAGTTGCAACTGATGTGGCCATATGACAAGTAAGTCATTTGGAAGTGACGCCTCGGTTTTGGAAGTTCCACATGGTTCCTTTTATACTGTCAAGCTACCTCTCTTAGGCAACTTATTTTCAATCAATCCCTTCTTCTTCTTCTGGATTGATTGTCTCTTTGAGTGCAGTTGGCTTCTATTATATTTCATGGCTTGTTTACAAAGATCCATGGTATGGCCATTCTTTCCATAGTAGAAGCACTTATTGGTGGTCCTTCTGGATGCATCACCCTTCTGGCCAGGTTCAGTGATCTTCTCTTCATTCCAGCTTCGGATACATTCGGAGATTGATATGTATCAACTCTTTGACCACTTTTGCAACCATCCCAGATGTTGTCAAGTATTCCAAATCTATTTGCAGTAAACAGATGTCTCTGGACCTGTGGATGTTGCTTCCTTCCTTCTGGCTTGCTCCCCCTTGGCATGGGATTCCTCTGTGTTTTGGAATTCAGTGGATTGTACCAACAATCCTTTGCACAATGCCCATACTTGTTACAACACCAGAATTGTCCCACGAATCTTGACCTCTTCAGTCCTTCTGATTGTAGGGTACTTTTCTTGACCTGTTGTGCTGTTTCAGGAGAGATCTGCTTCTTTACTGTCTTCGTCCATATTTGTTTGGAATTATTCTTCCATCCTGCACTTTTTGTGGAAACACAATTAGAAGCATCAGTACAAGATGGTATGGATGGTACCTTCTTTCTAGAAGATGTTGCACTTTTATTAGAGGATGTATTTCTCTTAGAATCATCCTGCTCAAAGCATACTTGAGTAGCAACATGTCTTCTTCCAGATGACTGGGAGGATTCATCTTTAGGTGATTGCAGATGTTTCGATATCACCTCCAGTTCTAAGTATTTCATGTTGAGGGAGTTCTTCTCATCCTCAACAGTTATTAGCTTTCCTTCCCAATTTTCCACCAGTTGTTTCATCTGGTCTTCATGCACCTTATTCAATTCATGCAATGAATTGTCCAGCTCCTTCACCA
Organism: Viscum album; assembly: GCA_963277665.1. Classification (NCBI taxonomy): domain Eukaryota; kingdom Viridiplantae; phylum Streptophyta; class Magnoliopsida; order Santalales; family Viscaceae; genus Viscum; species Viscum album. The sequence goes on along the minus strand of OY728152.1, from coordinate 1,315,645,189 downwards.
ATTTGACTTTTTCTTCAAGTTGAGCATCTCTGACATTCATTGAAACTTTGTGCCTCTTTTCCAGTGCATGGAAAACATCTTTGACCATTATGTTAAAGAATTCTTTCTCAGAAAGACTTCTTTGCAATTCTTCAGTAGTGTCTTCATATATTTCATTGCAAAGAGATACAATTTCATCTTTAGCCTTCACCAGCATTCTGAGAGTGTTGGTTATGCCAACCCTTTTAGCCAATTGATCTTCAATTGCATTGGTTTCTTCTTCTAACTGTGATTTTTCTTCATGAAGATCATGGATGCCTGTAGCTATACACTTTTCCACTTCCATGGGAACTGTCTTCTGAAGATATTTGAGTGCACTCTGAAGATCATTCATTGTTTCAACTTCATCACAGCTAGGACAGGCATTCTTCATCTTCTTGGCCTGTTTCTTCTTTCTATTTTTCTGAGTCTTGGCAGATATCTCCATTTGAGGCTGGTCACTCATTTCCTCAAATCTGCACTTCATAAAGACTCCCTTGGATCTTTTAGAGGGAACCTCCCTCTGATACCAATTGAAGTGCCCAGATCAGTGTGAATCACTGAGAGGGGGAGGGGGTGAATCAGTGATCCCTTAAAACTTTTTTCTAATTGATTCTTAATCAATTAAACCACTATGGCTGGTTAAAGCCTCGATCCACTCTTCTTGTATCTATCACCTTTCCACGAATGATGCAGTAAATTTAAAGGCACTGGACAGAAGGATTTACAAGGTTCGGCACCAAAGGCCTACATCCTTTCCATGCTCTCCCAGCATGGATTCTCCCATTATAACTTGTTAAAATTACAATGGTCGATACAGCTTCCCACCGTATCTCTCCTGAGTCCCACAGGAGGGTCTTTATACTGCTTCACACAGTGTTACCAGAGTCCCACTGGCCTGCTCCAGAGTCCCACTGAAGACTTCTTCTCCCTGAGTCCCACAGGTTCTTCTCCTGGCTCCTCGAGTCACACGAGTAGCTCTTCTTCACTTTAGTTCTTCAAGTATCTTCAGCAGTTTGGGATAAAGACTGCTGGCCTTGCTCTGTACCTCTAATCACTTGTGATGATCAGGTCTTCTCGTCTTGCTCAGGCTTTATCTCCTTCTTCTCAGGATGACCTGGCCTCTCTCCAATTACTGAATACTCAGACAATTGATGTCTTTGACTTCAGTCTGGCTTCAGTCTCACTCAACTCTACTTCATGCACTGAGTGCATGGAAACTCTTCATCTTCATGCACTGATAGCATGGGTTCTCAATATCTTCAAGAACTATTGTTCCTGGACTTCTCAAAATATTCTTCAAGAACTTTCAGTCTTGGTCAACTCAAACGCACACCACTGATTTAAGCTTGTTCAGTGTGCGCGTGCATGCATGCATGCACTCTCCTGTTCCTCCTCTTGGTGCAATAAACCCTCAAAGGGTGTAATCAATTATAGCACACACCTTCTTCTCAAACTTCACACACTTTATGCAATTTGTCTACACACATAAATGTGTGTTCTTCTTTGTGTGGATGTCCTCCCTTTTCTTCTTCTAAGTGTATACACACTTCTTAGTGCACACACCTAGGTTCGGCCTTCTTGTTCTTGTTTGCTCACACACACTTCCTTTGATCAATTAGCAAACACAAGGCTTGGCCTACTTCACTTATTAGGCACACACACTTCCTTGTTCTTTTAATCTTCTTCAAAGTATGCACTTCACTTATGCACACACTTGGTTCTTCATTTTGTACACACAAGGGCTATGGCCTCTTCCCTTCTTGTACTCTTCCACTTTGCACACAAAGGAACTAAGGCCTCGGGTCTCCTTTGGTTGCACAAGGCTACGGCCTTTCCTTCTCTCCTTGCACACACACGGCCAAGTGTGCTCTTCCTCTTCACTTAGCACACACACAAATACCCACGGCCTTCTCAATGTTCTCACAAGAGGGACTGCCTCGAGTCCTATTCTCCACTTGGCACACACAACACCAAGTGTGAACTCCACTGTTCTTCAAGAGCCGCGCAAGCACAATGGGTGCAAGGGCCGTGCAAGGGTGTGACCTCTACTGTCTTCAAATGCCGCGCAAGACCTCTAGGAGGCAAGGCATTCGCGGGCGCGCAAGCTCCTCCTGCCGCGGGGCGCGCAAGTGCAACACCCACGGGGTCTTCCTCCTGCCGCGCAAGGGTGCGAGCAGAGAGGGAACAAGCCTCGGGCGCGCAAGGTGTTGCGGCCACGAGGTCTTCCTGCCGCGCAAAGGATTAGCGTGCAGGGCTTCTACTTCGCGAGGCTAAGCGCTCTCACGGGACTCCGGATCTTCAACAAAGTTTCAGCAAGCCTTTTGAGATCCTCGGCCTCTCTTTTTATAGTCGAGGAGAGCCTCTGCCTTCTACGGAGAGATATCTTTCGAAACCCTGAAGATTTCGGTTCTTTAAAGATTTTTTCAAATCTCGTTTCTTCATCTGTTTCACGCGGGTCCTCTCATTTTTCTTTCCTCCTTGTGCATGCGATTTATAACGCATGCACGGCCTCTGTTTAAACCCAATCCATGCAAAGGCACGAACCCATGAAACCTCGGCAACTTCGTTTGCCTCGGCATTGCTTCAAATTCTCCTCTCATCGCATGCATGCATATTTTAATGCATGGTTGTGTTCAGTGTGGCCAGATGATCACAATGGAGGCTTCGGCTCCTTCAGAGGTGGCCGGGAAATCAAATTCTGTCGTCGGGAGGCTCCTGGTTCGAACGGAGCTTGCGGGTGGCTTCGGGGAGGCCTCAGCTCGAGCTCGAGGAAGGAGAAGATCCACGGCCGTTGGATCGGGCGATTGAAATACATCGGACGGCCGGATAGAACGCGACGCGCGGCATATGAATCGTGCGGCGCAGATCAAGCGCGAGATCGCTCGGACGGCCTGGATTCACTCCGGGTGAATTTTGCGCGTCCCATATCGAATCCTCTCGCAGTTTTCACGCGGCTTATTACCCTGGCGCTGCCTCCCAACGCTCAGTTGAACTTCTCCCCTCCCGGTGCCGCCCCGCACTGGGTTCTCTCTGCGGGCGCGCTATGCGCCCACCTTGCTCCCTGCGGGCGCGCTCCTAGCGCCCACTATGCAACTCAGGCGCGCGGGTTTCACCACCGCGTGTCCTTGGGGGCTTACACACGGCCCCTGCCGCGCTCCTCCGGGCGTGCCCCAGGCGCCCATGCGGTGTCCTACGGGTGTGCCCTGCCGCCCTGGCTCGCCCCACGGGTTCCCCCGGGCGTGGTGCCCTAGTGCCCATGCCTTTGGGTTGAACCCTCAAGGTGCCTTGGCTGGACAAATTTTTTGGCAAAGGGAAATATAATGACTTTGTTAAAAACAATGTTCTCCCAATGTATAAATGCCAACCCAAGATCTTCCAAGCCAAATGCCACTTCAAATTTTTCTTCTCCATTTCTTATTCTTAAGAATTCAAACATTAATCCTCTTGATTAGAAACAACTCCTCAATTTATAATTCTTCTTCATCATCTCATTTTCTACTTAGGAGAGAATTCTCAAGGATCTTCTTCTTCAACCGAACTCCTGAATCACTTAAATTCTTCAATGTGCTTCATTGATCTAATCAGAGATCAATTGGATCTTCTTCTAATTCTCATGCACTAAGTGATAGTGCATGGACTTATTTAATCCACTTCATCCAATTAGTACTTATGGATGGATCACTTTCATCTCCTCATGCATTGTCACTACAATGCATGGTCTTCTAATCATGTTGTGACTTTGTATCCAATTGATACAAGTTCTTAGAACTTATAGATCAGCTCAGCAATCGTCAGATGTTCTTAGAGAATGTTTCCACCATCATCTCCTATGTCACTTAGTGAATCTCCTAAGTGACATGCATCTTAGTACTATGGCCATTCTCTCTTCATCACCAACACCATCACAACCTTTTTCATTCACATCTTGACATTCCTTGACTTCCATTCATTCCAAGACAACTTCATGCCTCATTGACAACAAATGCAACCCAGTGCACTTCATTCATTAATAATGTCCACCACGAACTAGTCCAAATACACATGGACCACTGAATTCCTAAACCCTATAAATAAGAATGAAGTGTTTATTATTAAAGTCAACATAAAATGAAATACATAATGTCTATAATGAAATTATGAATTATTGCATATGATGTGGTTATCAAAAAATGTTATTTGATGATATCCATCACACATGGATATTTTTAATAACTATAATGATCACATAAAATGGTAAAATAATTCAAAAATTTATATAATATGGTATACTTTTTTGACCATCACCTAATTCAAATGCCATTTTTTGGTAAAATAGTTTTCTACCTTATTACATTTACACAAATTGAAATACATTTCCATAATGAAACTCACTAGCCTAAATGAAAACATTATGCATGATATTATCATCCAAAATTAATAGCTTCTATATATCAAAAGAGGAAAACAAATTTCATGACATCGATATATGAGGTACACATTAATATGTCAATAAAAACAAAAATATCATTAATGGGATAAAATCAAAAACATTTTGAGGGATATTTATGATTATTTTATAATAAGCCTTGGATTAACCACAATATAATCCCACATATATCATTACCTTATCTATGAAATATATATTATTTAAATTATCAATATGAATATGTGAAATTTTATGGTCTGATTAACTAATTTCTCCCACCTGTTCTCATATGGTATCATAAATATTACAATCCTAGAGATAGAATTGTATAATTGTTAGACTAAATATTTTTAATAAGTTACAAGAATGATTGTGTATTCCTTCTGTAATTTCACAACCAGAAAAGAAACTAATCTGATAGTCGAACATGTTTGTAACATAGACTCATGTGCACTTCCAGGAATGCCAAATCCCCCCTAATAGAAGTGATGATTTAAATAGGTGATAATGGGGTGACTGTACAATCATGACCAGAGTTACAAAACCATATTATTGATAATAAACTACAAACACTAATAGAAAAAGTAATAAATAATGATATATTTGTGGTAGATTGATAATAACCAATGAATAATTTATGATTTCTAATTCCAATCATCCTCTGATACATGCATCTGCTGATGTCGAATTATGAATATTGAAAATATAAAATATCCTACATGATAAATTACATAACAATAATTAAAATAAAATTAAATTCCAAAAGGCAATCACCACTAGCATCAGAAGGCCCATGTCCGTCATGTTCCCCTAACTACCATGTACAAGATAAACTGAACAATAAAATGTCCATGTTACTATGAATGAATGGATTAACCATATACCCCATTGCATTTATAGAGTGAGCTTGGTGTAATATAAAAATACATGTTAGAATTCACCAACATTTTCTATGACTAAATCAATTTCATTAAATATAATGTAATGAGGTGATCCAATATTATCAAATGGATAAATAAGATTTTCAAAATAAATAAACAATAACCTGACCAAGATTCTATGGGAACCCTGGTCTCTATAGATGATTCAAATTATTTCCATAAAATGTTTCAGATCGGTTATAATACATACATATTTATTATAATGATCCATATTTCTTTCACTTTTATGAACCTTGTATAAGAAAATGTATGTATCCATACAAATGGGATATTAGGTACATGATAGGTGGAGGCCAAAAGAAAACATCCAAAACTAGTATAAATGATCATAAAATTCATTCAACAGTTTACATTCCATACATCCCAATATATTGCGAGATACATCATGCTACCAGAATCAGGATGGTGAGTGACCAACCTTGGAAACACTGGAATTGTATAACTTTTCACCTCATCCCGTCATCCATATAAGATTAGAGGCAAGATATTCTATAATAAAAATTATATATAAGGGTGTATGGTTATCATCAATAGTCATCAAACCATATGATTTCCCACATATTAATTAATATAATATTCATTTATAATATATGGCATTAGGTGAATCCCTTCATGATCTAATCAGTTAACACCAACTATAAAATTAACGAATAATCATCATTATAACATAATACATGAAAAATTAACACTCATATGACCATTATGTATATTAAATTATATTTAAGGATGTAAAAATTTCAATTATCATTATAAAAACATTAAAAAAGGCATGGCCTTACCATAGTACTAATTCGATCATTTATTTCATTTTATGTATGGAGAGACATATTCAGTCCATCCAAACCATTTAAGAGGGACACAACCATATTGAAAATGCTACTAAATTAACAACATTTCATTTTATCTAAAAAAATTCATTCATTTATCAAGGTTTAATTAGATACATTTAATGTACAATGTTTTAATTTAAAAATTATCTATATGGAAAATAAAATTAAATAATAAATCCATTCCATTCTAATGAGCTCTATCCATGGGTCATTTAAATAAAAGTGATCAAATATATTATATTATTATGACTGAGGTAAAAACATTGAAGCTTATCTAATTCTTTGTTCATTTTAAAAGACGAGTGATGCTATTTTTAAAACATCATTAAGGGATTTTTTTCTGTATGAAAAATATCAAACCATTTCATAGAATCATATAATAATATCATAACCAATAAGTCTATGTATTAATTAAAAGAATGATCATAAAATTTCATTTTTGATTGAAATTCACCACATTGAAGGGGTTTTATTGTAATAATATTATATTATTTTTCAGAAAATTTATTTTACACAATTAAATATTTCATTTATGAACTCTAACTGATTTCAATAAATTATTATTTATTTGAAGACTACAATAAAATTATATTAAAACCTAATTGAAAACGATAAACAAAGTGGGTTACCTTACCGATATAATAGTTTCCTATATAGAGAAATTCTATATATAAAAAATGGAAAATACTTTAATGGAATTTCATGAATTTAATATCATATAATTAAAATGTTAAAAAATTGTTGAATACCATTGGGGGGTGGGTCCACGATCAATATTGGAATCCTTAAATTACATAATAACACTGAACATGTGTAATACATGGAAGAACGATCAATTTAATATCAATGAACCTGCATAATTGAAATAAACAAAAGTGGATGGAATTTAAAACAAATGGGTTATTCATAATATGACATAAAATTTTGGAAAACCCATAGACAATCTACCTTATTCCTAGGACATATTAATCATTCAATATCAATCAATGATTTGATCTAGTTTGGATGAGATATAAGAAACTGATAATGTCCATCAAATAGGAACAATTATCTCACAAAAAAGTGATGATGATTGAACAAAGAACATGAAATATAATTGAGTGTATTTCAGAATTTATCGATGAAGATCTCTGGAGACTGATTGTGTTTCATTATGATGAATGAGAAATGAGTTATAAAAAACTAATGATTCATTAGGAGGAAAACATATATCAATGAATGAGAATCTTAATGGTAGAGATCAATGAAAAAGATAAATGAGTGTTAAAACTCATTATCATAATTTAGGTACTTTTAATCAAAAACCTGGGTTATTGGTTTGGCTACAAGTTTGGGTAAACTATGTGTCAATCATGCAAAATCCACATCTGAGGAAATCAAATTGCCACATTTTTTCCACATGGTTAGTATAATCATCTACAAACAATGCGAGGAATTGTTTGGGCATACTTTATAAGTGTAATTAACATTTAATGGTACATGAACAGTTTTGGAATATCATGCCAACCAAATGGGGTAGTTATGATCCACTGAAATAGGTCACATGGTTTATTGTTGAGGGCCAAAAAGATTCATCAAAATGTGTATAATTTTTAGATCAAACATACCAGATTATTGTACTGTTTCTCATGAAACAAAATAGACCACTTGATAAACCTCTCTATCCTTTAACAATGTCCGAAAATTACACATTGAAGTGTTCCAAATATCATAATTTTTTTGATAGATTATTCAATGAATAGTCCATATAGTAAATGTCAAAATTAAAATTCCTATGGAATATTACCATGGAACAAATCTTGAGTCATTTCATCCTCCCCTCATTAGAACATGATACTCATGATAATTCATCATGACCAAAGAAAATTATACTCTAACTACTCATGTCGCGATGTGTCATTCTAATAGTCGCATTGTGATTAGAATCACACAATGCAACTGAAATAATTCTCTTTCATGTTCTGAAGTAGATAAACTAAAATTAAATTCAATGTGCTCTTTTAGAGTAAATCACCAAAATAGTGATTATGTTAGAATGTATAGCTATGTACATAAACAGATCTATATCTCATTATATAGATGGACAAAGTTTATCCCCGCCATATATTATGACATTGAATTTTGAACAATCGTGACAGATGAAACACCTCTGAAATGAATTATTAATGCATCACAGACTATGTTTTCTATTGAAGATCCTAAAATGATATTCATAAATGGTAAAATGATCAATTCTCTATAGGCATCACATTGACCGTTTCAGCATGATATTCATGAAATCCCTTTTTCGACACATACCACCCTCACCCCTTACAAAGAAAATTCCTAAAATGGTTCATCATTAAATGTATTAATTTAATAAGAGAGAAGAATTACAATACACAATCAATGAAAATTCTCAAATTCACATCCTACACATCTTGTGTACTACAACTAAATCATTACACATCCTTCCTTGTAATTTTTCATTTATATCATGAATGCTCACCGATTTCTGTACCAGATATCAAGAGATATTCCATTGTCAACTAATCAAATTCACATTTATAACATTGTGAGTTAGAATGAACAAGGACGTAATATAGATCCATTCCACTAGATTTTTTACCCATTAAAGAACACCTCTGATCCCAAAAAGTCATCTGAGATAACATCAGATAAATCAGACAACAGTATAGGGAACTAACCAAATATTATCCATATTCCTGGATTAGAATTTAGATGTTTGAAAAATGAAACAACATCAAAATTAGATGATTGATGAGGAACATATAGAAATATTCCTAGACGTTAATTTAAACGGAAACAGCTGATGTCCAAGATTCCATTATATGAATTTATAATCCAAAATACATGTTTCACTCAATAGGCTCTAGAAATGAGTCCACATTGTACCATGAGGTTTATAAGGAAACATCCCTACATGAATACTGTAACAGCCCGAGATTTTATGAAAAATATTCTTTTTAATTTTATTAATGTCTTGTGTTGTACGCTACACCAAAAGGAGATTGAACAACACGCATCTTTGACTTTCCTTGCATTACACGCAATCACAACCTTCCTCGATAGCGTGTATAGTACGCATTACTGAGTTTCACGAAACAACGATATGCTATTAAAATATTATTGAAACTAGCCATTATGAATAGTAATAACCACTTTTTAAATTTTAGAAATTTTAGCTCTCAAAATGGACTTCATTTTTGGATTCGGAGTATCGAATTTAGCCTATGGTGAAATTTTGGTACTTTTCAGATAACTTTCATATTCTGATGAATAGTGGAAATTACTAAATTATAATTAAAAACAAATTTTTTAATCGAAATAATTAATAGTGATAAATTATTAATTTGAGTGGTTTTAATGTATATTTAGAATATATTTTTACAATTTAATACAATGTTGGTCATTGAATGTAATTTCACATTTAAACCAGACATAATCAAGTGTCAATCTTTTGATAGATATTGTTTCTTAAAAACACAATATTTGTTTTAACAACTGGATTTAATTATAAAATTAATTAATAAAACTTCTATGTTATGAATTTGGTAAAATAGACTTCATTTTTGAATTCGGAATATGAAATATAGCTTAGGAAGAAATTTTGGCATTGTTCTGAAAAACATCAATTTTTGATTAATAGTGAAACTACTAAGTGGTAGTTAAAAAAGTAAATTTTTCATAAAACATAATTTTACTGCTTCTGTGAATGGAATTTCAAAAATCCGAGAGACACGGTTGATGTCAGTAAGATAAATGTGGTTCAATGTGATGAAAATAATTTTTGGTGAATAGTAACTTTTTACTTTTATTTACCACGGTTAAAAGTAAATAGGGTAATTAAGGGTAAAAATGATATTAATATTACCCTAACACATTCCCTTATCCTATTGGACAAGTTTATCTCGACCAAAAACAACCTTAAGTGTAAAATATTATCATTTAGGCCCACTTGGATTAGATTAGGACATTTATTATTATTTAATTCAAAGAAGAGTTAAAAGAGTTAAAATGAAAGTTTATTTACTAAAACATTTTTAATATAGGGTTGTACATAAGATAAATTCGATTGTAAATATTCATTATAAAGCTAAAAAGATTTCCTACATAATGGTATTTTATTTTTAATTTTTAGAAATCAAATAATTTAATTTATTTATGACACAATGATGATGCAGTAATTATCTTATTTATGAAATATTGACATAATTGATGTTATAAACACCAAAATAAATGTAATTTGAGACTTTTTATGAATTACGCTAATTTTATAGGTTACTATGATATATTAGTGTTTATTTAATCAACTTGGTTCGAACATATAATTCTGTTATGACTTTCACAAAAATCATATATCAAATAGTGTCAAAATTGACACAAAATAGGTTTTAAATCAAATATAATATTATTAATTGTTAATTTATTCCTAAAAATCTAAGGTTCGGCCAAATTACTTAGATAAGGATATATATATTAATAATAAACAATTTGGGGTTAGTTTGGCATGTTATAGTAAGTTTATTAACCATATATTGAATGAAAACAAAAAGACACGGTAAAAGTTAAATTATTTAACTTAGAGTTAAATCTAATTGATAAGGTTAAAATAATTCCCTAAACTTGTCTAAATCCTATTGGGTGATAGTATTTTGACCCATACCCACTTTAGATTCTAAATAAGTTCCTTTGGAACCATTATAAACCGATTATGACTTTAATATAAAATAATATTTTCAGATATTCCTAAGGTGCCCCTCTCCTCCCTTATAAAAGGGCACCTCCTCCCCCTCCTCCTCACACCAATTTGAGCACTCATGCACGGAAAACCCCTGAAATTTTCTCCTCTCCAATTCCCTAGAATAATCCTACAGTTCCAGGTCTTCTTCAAAGACCAATCTTAGTTCCCTAAGTGGAGGATTTAAAGAGGCATTCCAAAGAAGAGGTAATATCCATTACCGATCTTTTCAATTTCTTTCTTCTTTAACATCTTCTTCTTTATTTGTTTCATTATAAAGTAATAACATAAGTATTAATTACATACTTATATGTTATTATAAATATGAAAAAACCCTAATTCATTTTCTATCCATCCTACGGAAAAATGAAATCACTGCGCATGCGTACGTACGGAATACCGTCTCCACGCCGTGGTGTAATCTATTTTCCACCATCACCTTACAAGGATGGGTATAATGGTGAAATGAGTAACTATTTATGATTACAATAAATTAATATTGATAATGAAATAATATATATATACTCCAATACAATTCCACGATCATAGGAACGATACCATCACTCGTGCGTATGTACGGAATACCGTCTCCACGATGTGATGCGACTCGTTCTACATGATCATCATTACATAGTAATTATATAAATGAATTGAATGAATAAATATGATATATGTTACACTAATACAATTATGGATATAAGGTACCTATAACCTTAAATGAAGAATACGAATTTATTCGGCAAAACACGCATAAGAACAAAAGGCAATAAAGACCCGAGTTACAAGTAACTATGAAATATTACTAACAAGAAGCTAATAATATAACCATATATGATATCATATCAATATTTATGATTCGGGAATAAGTCAATAACAATTTTTAAACCATTATACAGGAGCTTCAGACACGTACAAAGCAAATCGGACCTAAGGTAAGGGAAATATCACAATCTCATTTTTATCCGAGATTGTTTATACTTTGAAATTTACTGGGGTGCATTTTATCATCCACATACATGTTTCCTCAATATGTAATATTATTTCCATCCACATGTAATTTTTAAAATCAAATTTTACCCTTCGGTGAGTTTTTAGTAAAAGATATGAAAGGAATCTTTTGACGTTTTTCGTACGAGGTACTTTTTGAGTTTTCCGAAAAAAGTACGAAGAATGTTTTTTTAACTTATACAACATGAATGGATTTTTAAATCATTATTTCCAAGAAGCATCCTTTACAAGTTTTCAAGTTTATTTTTAATCAAATTATTTTAGTTTAAAGTTGTATGACATTTTAAGAATGTAAAAATATTTTTGATGTAGAAAGTATATTTTCCTCAATAATGAAGTTCAAGTGTTTTATCAAAATTATTTTCCATCTAAGATAATAAAGGGTTCTGTTTTTATCCCTATTATTAAATTGACTTGATTATGTTGTGATGGAATTATTTTTATGAATTCCTTTATCGTATATGAATTGTTTTATGATGTCATGATGTTTAAGATTCCCATTTTTATTACATGGGTTATGCAATGATGTATGATTTATGATTTTGTGGCAGACATAAGAATGGTATCATCATGAGATGGCTGGGACCTATATCTCCCTCCAATGCATTGGGTAAAGATTTTATATCTCATGAGATAGACATGGCTGGAATGGTAGGTTATACCGGTTCAGTGAAATAGGACTGAAACGAGGGTCACTCGATTCAGAAATGGACTTTGTCCACTAAGATAGTCTTGGCAATGAGTCTTGAGTAAAAAGAAATGATTCTCTATGATTATGTGTGTATGCCACAAAGATTAATGTTTTAAGTTATGATAATTGTGAATACATTTCACTGCCATGAGTTATCCCAGGTTATGAAATTATGATCTCTTTTGCAGGTTAAGATTTCCAAAAGTTATGTTCTTATGTATATGATGGGATTTATATTTCTTTTGTTTACCCTTACTGAGCATTTGAGCACTCCCTTTTATGTTTTCTTTTCCCCAGGATATAAAGAAAGGTTTTAGGTTAAAAAAGGGAAGATATTTATGGGTGATATTGAAGATCTTTCACCACGATTAGAAGATTACGTTCCGAGTTTCCAAAGACACTAAACTATTACGATCCTTGTGTGTGTGTTTTTTTATATACTAAGTATTCCGCAAAAGTAATGTAATGTCCATGTACGATAAGCTTCGAGTCTCTACAAATACTACCCATAGTCTATTTAGATTTATGGATTCAACTATAAAGTGGCCTTTGTAGAAACTGAATCGAGTTACTGTTATCCTATATATCCATAAAATAGATAGACTACTACTAAGCCACCTCAGAAAAAGAATGTTGTCATGAATCTTATGAAGTGGATAACAAAGCCCTTGGAATCTCTAACCTTCTTGAATTTTAAATTACATGATTACCCCACCCATTTTATATTCCAAGGATAAAATAACCACCCATCCAAATAACTATGGAATTTTAAAAAACGATTCATACGAGGGAAAATGTCACCTAAACCACAATATCTGAATGAATGGTCAGGACATTTATTAATTTTAACTATATGGGTGATACCTACATTGATCTAGTCCCATATAAATAACAAATTTTTTCCTTATTTCTATTTCATGCAAAAACAAGTCACTAAGCCATTATCCTATCATTTAATCAATTTATATAAAATAAAATAGAACTATGGAATAATATATTTTATCTTTTCTATGGATAATAAAATGAAATAAATGATAAATCCTTAAAAATGTTATTAAATCCATGAATCAACCAAGGGATCCATTTTAATTTCAATAAAAAAAATTGATTTAAAATTTTATACATTCAGATTATTTAAAATATAAAAAATTAAAAAATGATTATATCATCATACATCCATTTTTGACATTTATCTATATATTGGAGTCTCATCCTAAATTTAGAAATTTTTCATATTAATTTACAAACTATAAATAAGGAATCCTATGTGGGTCCCATTAAGACAACCTAGACTTAGCACAATGAAACCCAATATTATATTCATAACTATTAATCTATCCAAATTCCATATAGTGTGGTCAAATAAGAAACATTCCCCAACATAATTACATGGTTAGATTAGTTCATATAATAAAGTAAAAAATTTACATTAGATATAAATTAAATAACTATTACATTTTTACAATTAATAAAATGCTTACAATGATCAGGTTTAATGGTCAAATTAATTTTCGATCCACCAAAAAATCTATTTTTCACCCATACACATTTAGGGATGGTAGTGGGCTCCCATTAATTTCAAACAATTCACATTATCATCTAATTTATAATAGTCATTCCATTTTAAATATGGTTTTCTAATGTTGAACAATTCTAAAAAAAGGGTTCCATTATATGAGATTCCATTTCTCAATTTTAAGGATCCCATAAAAAATACAACTGAAATGATTTTACTATTCAATCCCAACCAAAAAAATTGCATGTGGAAGAATTTACGTATATCAAAAACAAAACAATACATTTATAACAAACAATAAACTCGTAGAAATATGAAAAACAAACTTGAATAATTCCATATAAAGACCAATTACTATATGAATATTCATATTCTTAATAAAACCTCATAGGATGATATTTAAAAATTAATTCTAAAGTATTACCGAATAGGGGAAAATCTATGAATTTGAAATGAAATACCAAACATTGAATTTTACAGGAAAAAATCACAATTAAAAAATTGACATCAAATGCAAAAACATGGAAAGGAATATATATGCCATGTAAATTTTTATTTTTTTCAATAATGACTCATGTACTTCTTCATCCATATTGTGCCTAGACCAGGGAAAAATAATATAAATCCCACGAATTAGTAATCAATGAAAATTAATCCCTTCAATCAAGGTTAAATAATAATAATATATAATAGAAAACAACTCGTACTTCAACACCATATAAGGACAATTGGACTTCTACTTATATGTTAGACAATAATTCTAGGACACTAAAATTTATGATTAAATAACACATTCATAATCTCTTATCTAATATCAAAAAATAGTATGAAAAAGGAAATGAATCAATATAAAATAAAACAATATAACTTTGTGTCCCTATTAACCTAAAATATTGTAGCATTAATAGTGGGTGAGATAACCTCAAGTGCACCTACATGTTCCCCAATGGAAACTGAAGAGCATTGAGGGTTGATGGAGGTGATAGTGTGGAAACTTTACCAACATGATATCAGTAGAATTTTAGTAAAATAGATAATAAAAAACTGTAAATAGAATAAGTAATAATAAATAATGATAGTGCAGTAAGAGAATAATAATAATCATTGAATTTTGAAATATGGACAACACCAATATAAAACTGATGCATGTGTTCCGAGATGATGAATAAAAAAACATAAAATAACATTCTTTATGATACATAATGGAATAATATATAAATGAATATTTATTCCCCAATGGTGATATCCATGATCATTCCATGCTTCATCTTGGTCAACTACTCTTGACACTCATATAAATGATAAACTGTGCAAGTAACTGTCCATTTTCCTATGAATAGAATGACTACATAGGTACCCAATGAAATTTATTTCTGAGTCGGTTGTGAGATAATAATTTTATTCTGGTTCCTCTTATTTTTTCTAACACTTAATATAGTTTTGAAGAAAATATTAAATCATTTTGATGTTATATGAATAATGAAAAAAATAAGTTCTGAATAAATAAAAATGACACGCATTATTTCCAAATAGAAACCCTTTTGCAACACATTATTTATTTTATAGACTGAATAAGTGTCTGATAAATTACAATAAAAAAATATTTATTAATATATATAATATCATACACTTCCATATTGTATATATATATATATATGTGATCCAATTGCATACATAAGTATGATCCACATATTTGGAATAATGGTTGATGGCTTGTCTGGGGTGATACTTGGACAACATTAGCCAATCTATACAAGCCTATATGGTAAATAAATATGTTACATTCCCAACATACATATAGAGTGAGATACATAATGCTACATCTTAAGTGATGGTGTTGAGCCACCATGATAACATAATAATCATGAATGTGGAACATCAGCCTAATATACATATTATATATTTTTGTGAGATTCTATATTCAACACCCGATGTATATGAGTGTTCTTATCTACCATGGACAACAACCCATTCCATATTCCACATCCTACTATAGAAAAACCAATTTATAATATAATCCATGTCCCCAAACCTCTCATTCCACATATTGTTTAAGACCAAATATATATAATCACGGAATAATAACCATTATAATGTAATAACTAGGGAAATTCCTCTCATATGTTCATTATTTATTATCCATTATATTTAAGTCATTATAAGTCATAATAATCTGAATTAAAGCAATAAAAATGGGCATGGTGTTACTAACCTCTTAGGTAATTTATTTAATATATATTAATGTAGTCCATACATTAGTGGTATTCAATAAATTCAAATCATCCAAGTCAATACCCTGGGGGATAACCGTGATGAATATACTTCTCAATTCTCAAAATTTCATTGAATCTGACAATAATGGGTCATTCATTTCTCAAGGTCCAATGAGGTACATAGAAGGCACCCCATTATTATTGAAATATTACCCACATGGGAAAAACAATCCATTAAGTATTTTATTCCAACATAAGGATATAAATCTAAGATTCATTTAAATATAATATAGCCAAACTATGAAATTATTATGATTGGAGAAAAACTTTGAAGATGTTATGTTTATTTATTCATTCATAGAGACGATGGAAATTATTTTTGAAACAAAAATATGCATCATGCCTCAACATTTCATATTCCAAACCATTTTCATCAATGAATAGAATAAGAACCATTCTAATAAGGCTAACCATGATTGTAATGATTGACTATCAATTTGTATTCTCAAAGTCATAATACCTCATACAATGGATTTTATTATAAAATAATTACATAGTCTAAAAAGAAATTAAATATAGAAATTATAGATTTCATTTAAGAACCATAACTCAATTCAATAAATTATTGATTTGTGGAAAACTACCACACAATATAATTTTACCATAATTCACAACATGTAACTTATGATGGTCCATTATCAATTGGGAAAATTCATACTTAGGTAAATTTCAATTAAAAACAAATAATAATGATTATAAAGTTATTCCATAGATTTAAACAATTTAATCATATTCTTAATGCTCTGTTTTTACACATAAGGGGTGTCCATCATTGATATTGGAACCTATAATTACTAAACTACACTGAAGGGGTGAAATACAAGGAACATGAGTCAATATTTTATGAATTAACCTATATTAAATTAGTGAAATTTTTTTATGTGTGACACAATGAGGTTATTCGTAAAACAATACAATATTTATGAATACCCTATAGACCAAAATAATAATTCTTATGATATATCTATCATAAAATACCATTATTTGGTTTGATCTGATTTGGATGATATCTACGAAATATGAATTATTCCATAAAATAGTTCAATTGAAATCACATCAAAATAGAACAACTGATGTAATGAATATCATAAAATATATTAGAAATGATTCAAGAGAATAGTGAGGAAGATTCATTGTGAACCACTACACATGATTTCAACGATTTGTCGAAGAGTTACCATAATTACAAATAATATCCTTAAGGATGAAATTATGAAACTATAAATGCGACCCCCAATGATTGAGAATAAATAATGAAGAGAAATGTGTTTTAATTAAAATTCAAGAAAATAATGTTATTTCACCACAAAAACCAGGTTCACGTAGTTGTTTACAAGGTTTGGCCATACATTTCACTAAAAGTGTTACAAAAACAACCTAGGATTTCATCTTTCATGGTTTCTCCTGCAATGTTAGTTTAATAATTCTCAAACTATATGATGAACAGTGAGAGGGTAATAAATACGTAGAAAAATCCATGTGGGCTTGGAAAAATAATTGGAAAAATCATGCATAGCCCATATAGAGATGTTTTTCCCCTAAAATAGGAAAAATTCTCTTTAATTTAGGGACAAAAATATTCAAACAAATCATTTCACTATTCAGTGCACCGTAATATTTTATTTCTAGGATATGACACTTTTAATACTCTACAATGCACCTGCAAAAACTCCACAAACATTATCAAAGTCTAAAAAATAATTTTATGTATTCTAACTATTGGAATTTAATTTCTAATATTAGTTCATTGAATTTCCATCAAATAAAATCAAATTTTAGAATTATCTTATAATTTGACCCTGTCTCTAAACATGGTCCATTAAAAATTATTCAATAAGAATAATAAATAATTTAAAGATAATTTATAATGGAGAAAAATTGGAAACATATTTATGTTTCAGGAAATATGGTTAAATTTAAATTATAGTCGTCAATTTCAATGGAAAATTAAATATATAAATCTAAAATTAAAATATATGTACTATATTGGTTGAAAATATGAGTTTATATCACCAGAATATTGTAATATGTACACTGATGTAGAATAAATATACATGATACATCATTTTAATTTGATAACTCTTGTTACTTTTATTGAAATTGGTTGTATATTAGTATGTTAAATGTCACGAGGAAGACAAGAAAATTTCTCCAAGAATTATTGACAAAATAAAATTTGAATGACAATATAATTGATACGATTTTACATATACCAATATTTATTTTATATCTTTTATTTAAGGTAATATTTATATCAAAACGAACTATCCTAAACCCCTGACAAATGTATTTTTTCTATAAATAATTATCTTCATAAAAAAATTATTATACATATTATAATTTTTCTAATTTCAAACCACATTAGATTCCTTTTACATCACTTAATTTATTATGCACATATTCACATATTAGGGAATTGAATCATAAGAAATTTATTAAGGAAATTCTCATTATGTTGAAAATTTCATTGACATACCATCATAGAATTGACAAAAATAATATTATAAAGAATTTGGATGTGGGATATATCTTATTATAAATAATAGTGATCAATAATAGTTTTCAAAAAGCCATGAAAAAAAGACTAGAAATCGAAATTGATCATAATTATATTATTGTAAATTTTTGTGAGACAACATCGCTGAGTAAAAATTTAATAATCATAAAATATTGAAAATTATACATAAATTAATGATTATATTAATAAAAAATTATGGTATAAAAATTAATAATATAAATATAAGGAACCAAGATACAAACATAATATTCATTCTTCTTTTCTTATTAAGGAACATAATTAAGTGTCCTCCAAAAATCATCTAAACATAACCTTATGTATCATGTCCACATAAATAACCATTAATAAAATCAAACATACTAACATAATTAGATAACATAGTATCAAATTATTATCCACTCATAACCTTAACAAAACAAAAATGTAAAATATATTAGAAGACAATATTACATGAATAGTCTATTATTCAAACATATATTATCATATTCAAAGAAAAAATCCTCATATCATAGAATAAGAAACATTATATGATAAAAAATAATTATATTTAAAAAATTATCGATCATAATATTAATCATATATATTTTTCTCACCAATAAAACATGAAACAATTTGATACATACAACATCAATTAATTAATATATGTATTTGATAAGGGTGACATGAAAAAAATATATCACATTCCGAAATCCTTATAAACAAATAAACTGGGTTCTAACCTGAAATCATATATAAGGGAAACTATTGGAATGTTAACAGTTGTCAAAAACGATGAATAGATAATTTTTAATATAATTGAATAAATAAATTTCATATAGAAAA
The DNA here is from genome assembly GCA_963277665.1 of Viscum album. Taxonomy (NCBI): domain Eukaryota; kingdom Viridiplantae; phylum Streptophyta; class Magnoliopsida; order Santalales; family Viscaceae; genus Viscum; species Viscum album. Next base: position 1,315,625,423 of record OY728152.1, on the reverse strand, counting down.
TCATATATACAACCAATTTTAATTATTTAATACAGGGAAAACAACTTTTTACAATGAAATTTATAAAATGATAAAATATAATGATTTTTATAGTTTTTTAACAAATTGTCTTCAATACCCTCTTAAAATTGTAACTGAACTAACCCTTCACATACTTGAACGAAGTTGCAAACACCCTATATAGTTACTATAACATGAGAAGATTCAAAAAACTAGGGTGAATGATTTCCCCCAAGCTGACGAAACAATATAGAACATATTTATTCTAAATATAAATTTTTTGTGTATATATATAAATAAGAGATAAATGAAACACACTTTGGAGGCCATATTAATTAATGTATTTATAATCCCGATGTAGAAGTCTAAATATCACTAGAAAAAAACCAAAAATGATACTCCACGTGATTTCATGTGAAAACTCACACCATATCACCACATGTTATTTATAATAAGCTAAATTAAGTCATTAAAAACTCACTATGGAACATTTATTTTCACTAATTTGAATAAAATTAAAATGATCGTTCATTAATAATAGGGAATGCAAGATGTGATCTAATTGGATCAGTAGGTTCCTAACCATGTGTTCTATAAAAAAACAAGCACAAATAACTACAGACTCCCCATTTTAAATAAAACATGTCTGGATTGGTAGAAAAATAATGTTATCAAAACTATGTAAATATTTCCATATTTCCCTCAATTCGAAAACAATGATATGTATAACAATTTAAATCATAATGTTCATTATCATTAATCAAAAATCAAATCGTGAATATCAAAAAAAAATATAAATATATCATCACAATAACAACGTACAATGTAACTCAAATATTTAATCATGGAGACCAATAATAATAAAACAATGTATACTACAAAACATGTAGTAAGACAAATGTTTAAGTGAGTAGAGTAATTCCCCATGTGGGAAACCGTAAAAAAATTTAATAACATTTCCGTGTAACAAATGGCTTATGGATTAGTTGAATCCCTATGAGAAAACCTCTCGATGTTAATATTTATTTGTTTCATATGTTTGACCTTTTACATATATTATAAAGGATTCACTGTTCATTATTTCATAAATCTACTAAATTCATTTAATGTAAAAAAAATTATACACAAATTCCAGTGAAAACCAATTTTTAACAAAAAAACATTTTAATTGAAAAACTATTCAAAAATTTATTTATAAAAAAAATTACAAAAATAAAAGAAATATAGTTCATTCAACACCTTAAAGAGATATAACTAGAAACCTTGATGAATTACAAGAACATGACTAAAAAAATATCCACTAATAAGTAGGAACAAATCAATGTCACAAAAATACATTAACCAATATACGCATCTAATAAATGGATTTATTTAATAAATGTTTTTGTAGATAAGAGGAATAACACATTCTTGAAGAATGTATAACATCGACAACCCCATCTATATGAATTATCCTTTAGAGTATGCTCACAGAATAGATCAGGTGTGAAAACAACAAAAAATCCCTAAAGATCAATGGATCTAAAAATTAAATTCAATGCTATAAATACAATCAATGATAAAATTAAATGAAAAGGCTTACTCACCTAGATATTTGTGATCTTACCATAGTGGTGATCCAATACTACTTGAATCAATAAAAAACAAAAAAATGACTCCCCATATTTATGAAATATACTTCTCTGATGAGAAAATAATTTTATTATAAATAATTAATAAAAATATAATTACTAAAGGACTAGAAAATGTACCTCATGATATTTATAAGGAATAGGAACCCCCATTACATATCATGTAATACATGTCAAACAAGTATGCCAAAAAGGTTGCAACTTTTTTAGAGACTGATCATTAATAAATACCCAATGTGTAACTTCTACATGGTATGTATTACAATCACTACATATACCATTTTCACATCTTCTGTATGGATTCCAAGCATAGGTCATGTAAACACTTTACATTCTATCTAATCAACCACAATAAAAATGAAAATCCAGATTGATACCTTGAAACCAAAACAAACTCGGGTGTTCCCTATGCTCAGTAAAAACCCAAAAAGTCCATTATTCCATTTATACTATAACTAATTTATTTTAAAAAAATATACATCCCCAAAATATAGGTCATTCCCCCATATACCATCTCTTTATCCCCAAGCATCCAATGATTATTCAAAAAAAGAGAAAACCTAGATATTATATGGGATATTTCGGAATGATTTTAATTGGATAGAAAAAACTCATCAACATAAGAAATTATATACTATATAATACATTTGTAAAAATGTTTTATAATAAATAAGTAATTCCATTTCTATCTCATCAAACAATATTTCTCCAATGTCTCATGTGAATCTGATATATGCCCCAGTAAAACTCCGACCAATATAATAGACATCACACTACTTACATTCAGTTGAGAGTCAATGCTTTAAATATTATTTAAATAATATATTCATCTATATAAAAAATAAATGCTTTCCTATCTCATAACATGGTAAGAATCATCGTGATATATATTATTTTGTGATTTTTAGATAACAAAATGAATTCCATTCTACTAAGATATAAATTCAAAATGATATTCAACCTTCACGGACTCTCAATGACCTCATTTGGTTAAAAATATCATGGAGACTTCTGTCATTATTATCGATTTAAATAGTGAACAAACATAGAAAAATCCATTTAAAATCAGAGTCACCAATGGAAAACACAAATGCACAAAATCAGTGGTCTTCATAAGATTTATTATGACTATGTACTAGAACTAGATGTTGATTTCGCTCCTAAATCAACATGGATAAATCTTAATCAAAATGTACTATATACAACTAACCTTCTCACTACTATTTCAAACTTCTAGGTGTCACTAAAATGAAACCATAAAAAGACTCAACATATTAGTTATGAATTATGAATGAACAAAATATAAATAGACTAAATATTTTGTTTATATTTTTCTTCCAATATCCACAATGATCCAATTCTTATGTAAATATCATATCTTTGTAAATCGGAACAACACATGTTATATTATTGTAATTACATGGATTGTATGTTGTACTAAATCTCATATGAGTCCCAATAACCACATATATACTCATGAAGAACCTCTAAATCATCCATGGATCCCAATATGAAACAATTAATATGTATACCTTTGTTGCGTCATAGAATCATACATGTTCAGCTTATCTACATTAGAAAAATTTTAATTTATCCGAGTGGAAGAAAATGATATAAAATTATCGATAGATAAATCATCACATATATTTCATTACTCCTTTTGAGATTCAATGGTTATCTAAAAAATTATTCACTACAAACAATAACACTATTCCAAAAAGATAAATAAAGAGTTTGAAGAAAACTAGACGGTCTCCAATGATATCTTTATAACTAATTCTAGGGGTAAAACTATGAGAAAATATAATTAATTCCTTGTTTTATTCCAATCCATTAGAATCATTTTCAAATTTTATAATTAGTCTTCAATGTTCTCAGAAGAATGTCCAATGATGAACTTTGATAAAAAAACTAATATGATTGAATTTTACTATAAAACAAAAAAATTACAAAATAATAGTATAACATATAAATGAAGTAACCAACATTAAATGATCTATCAATGATATTAGGTTTCTCTAAATCAACTGAACACGAAATATAAATGTTGATAGTAATTAATTGGAAAAAGAATGATGGAGATAACCGAACACTTGTCAACACCATTCCTGAAACAGTATCATAATATTCAAAATATATCTATGTGATGTGTCCTATGAAGTTAAACATGTCCTTTGATTCCTAAATACCTTACAAGGATACTTTTGTACAAATAAATTTTTCAACATCATTCCCCTTCCATGGGGTGTAGTGTATATCATCTTCATATCTATAATGTTATTCCATCAACAACTTCTATTTTTGATCAAATAACTTATGAGACTACATATAACTCAAACTTTTATGGTTAGAAGTTATTGTTAATGAATTTTTACAATGATTATGCAACATGAACTTATGGACATGAAAAGAATACTGAAAAATATAATTCATTTTTTGGAAGTTATTCTAATGATGTTTATGTTTAAGTGAACTATAATACACTATATGAAAAACCAAAATAATCTAAAAACTCCATAATGTTCCGCAAGCATCAAATACAATGATATTATAGTTATCCACCTCTGGTATTATCAAAATAAGAGATGATCTGAGAAGTTTTTTCAACTCATAAAATAAGGACCTTCACTTTTTCAACCAAAAAAATCATCCCATTACATATAAAATCATACAAGGGTGATGACTAAAATGAAATATGCAAATTAAAATCTAAATTATATGTACAAAAAATTTATATGATCTGAATCAAAAATACCAAACATGGATCTTCCCATGAAAATACATCCTTCACATTCTTTGGATGAACTAACAATCCATTATTATAAATAAACATCCCAAATAAATTCACTTCTTGTATTTATGAAATTCATTTTTAATAATTCCATAGAAAGGTTTACTCCTTTTGACGTAGAAAGACACCCTATGTATGTTAGACTATCAAACATTGAGGTGATGATTAACCGAAAAAACATCAATATTAATAAATTAATTTCCCAATTTTAACTGCAAAAATAATCATCCACATAATGTAAAGGATAAATGATACAAAATGTTACAACTTTTGGTATTCCACACATAATTTAATCAAAAAAACTACCATAATAGAAAAGATAAATGGATATACCAATGCTAAAACGCTGAGGAGAATAAAATGATTTTTTCACAATATATTATATCTTATTCATTGTCTATTATAGTTCTATTGGTCCCATATGATAGGAAATTAATGAAATCAGGTACATATATCCCACTAGGAAAATTGAAAAATCTCTCTCCCTCTCTATTGTAACCCAAATAATTCATCTATGAAATAGTTCGGATAACCAAAAACAATGGTGAGGGGATCATCAAATATTGAAATGACATCTGTTTCAATTATAATATAATAAAAAAACTCCTTTGCATTGGGTGTAATAGTCCCGCAATGCCAGACCTCAGATCCCACTCTCCCTAAAACACCAATGATTTCCCATAGAATGCAATAAAAGAGAAGTGTAAATGAATAATATTATCCTAATATTAATGGGAATCATTCAAATTCAACAATATGTTGAATTATTTCAAATCTATATCGAAAAAAATATCCATGATTGGATCAGTTTCAACTATTGATTGAGAACTGGAGGGAATCAACAACCATTGGTCTTTCCTATTCACATGAGGTGTCACTAACTCATCAATAAGTTCATTAATTTTATTGGATGTTTTATCATGTCAAAAAATGTTTCATATATAAGTTAGTTTGAAGCACCAGTATGAAATGTAGAATCCACTACTGGGGATGTAATGAATATGGGACCTCTCATTGTCAATGAACCAACTACTACCTACACTATAATATACTCTTATTCATGATGTTTCATCAAATATGAGGAATGTGGATAGCCTATTTTATTTAATTAAAATTAATATAACATATCTATTTTTGAATTTAATTATATATTAACATATTGAGTAATATATATTTCCTAAACAGATAGAAAAAAATGAATATAATCCAAAAACTATTTCAAATATAATATGCACTAGGAATAGAAATTTGGGTGTGTCATACCGTTGAACAATGATAAAAAGATAGAGACACACACATATCTATAACTGGTTTTGATGAGGATTAATTACACTCATAACCATGTCATCCACTTCTTTGATGATCCGTCATGTTTCTATTTATACATTATGCACTTTGTAAGATTCCACTTGGTGGAAAATAATATGATGATGATCTAAACAAGTTTTATATATTCATTTCTTCCATCAAATATGAATCCAGAATCTCTACATATTTCGTATAATACAATATAAATACAACAGATCTGATATCTGGTCATAAACCATACTGGATCTTTAGAGTTGTTACTTAGTTCCTCTTCACAACCTATAGTGAATAAAAAACTAGTTCTACAAATAGGTTTATGTGCCTTAAAACAGAAATATATTCCTTGTTCAAATGGATTCCATCAATAGAAATAACAATTCACAACAACATGGGGCAATAATAATCTAGTAAGATTGTATTGAAACACGTCTAGTACATGTACACATACATTCATCATCTAAAACGGAATCCCCCAATATCTTGATCCGACCTTGGAGTAGAAATGCCACACACTTCACCGTGATATTCTTATGTGTATCCGGGACATCATGAAATTATTGAACATATCAAAAAAACCCTCACCTATTGAGCATCATTTTTACACAAAATGTATGGTTTCTTATAGAATTTAAACTATATTGATTTATCCATGTGTCATTCATATTCTATATGTACCTCAATGACTACACTAAGAATAAGATGTAAATTTTTTTAGTGTTGAAATCATAAAACTAGATAATATCAATAAAACAATTATATATAATAATATTACCTTGAGTATCATCATCTTAACCCTCCTCGGGTACAGTTATTACATGTAATGAAGGAATAATTCAACTCACTAATATTGATGAAATGATAGTAAAACATATACAACTCAATTCCAACTAGAACACCCATATAAAAAACATTGATTAACATGAAAAATCAAAACCAGAGGGACAATTTCCAACATCACATACAATAATGAGTCTGTTCATGTAAATAATCATTCTGATAGTCACTACAATATACAACCCACATCCCCATAATTTAATATCGAGTCTATAAGATTTCATAAAACAGTGATCCTTTAGTATATTCCACATATGATAGTAAAATGTATTGAACCAACCTGAAAACACTCTCAATTTAGTACCTAATCTAATGGAAAACATACCCAAATGGAATTCCCAATTCCTAAAATATTGAAACTAACTCCCAAGAATCACAAAACAACCAATAAAAATCACATCAACCATACGTGAAGCACCAAAATAGAACTTATATAAATAAATTCCACCACTGTAGATGATATATTTATGTATCCCATTCCTAAAAAAATAGTGGAACATATAAAAATGAATGTATTTATATTATCCAAGTACAAGTACAAATAACTTAGCATAAAAACGATAATTAATGATACTAGATGTTGTATTCTAGGAAAACTATCATTGTCTCACAACCAGTATCCCATATGTAGATGAAAAGAAAAAATCACTGCCTCATTATGGCTCCTTGGATTTTCTTGAATTTAACATAATAAAAATTTAATTGATCCATTGGAGGGATATAAATATTTTGATTCAATAGGCCCAGTAGGGTACCAATTATGCGTTCCATAATAATTTGATTTAAAAAATATATAGTATTCTCATTTAAAATAAAATAAGTCATGATAAGCTATAATGTGGTTTATTTTAAATATCATATTATATATTTCTTCTTTTCCAACATTTTCCAAATAATAAAATGTATGTAAATTATTAGAATATTTTAAATTATCCTTTATCAAAATTCAAAACATACTTATAAAAAAATAAATCCAGGAATGCGAAATCATTTTAGAGAACTCATCTTTTCAATATTCTAGGCAACTATTACCATAAAAATTACTACTTCACAACTTTTCCATTAAACATGGGTCAAATAAGAAGAGAAACACCCTATGAGTGTACCCCTAACAATATAATGAATATGTCTATAATGCAAAATGACTATTGATAAGATGAATTCTCTATTTGGAATCCTCTTGAAGGTAACATGGATGATGGACAAAGAATAACCTTCTACATATATAACCAATGAATCCCATGTGAAATATTTCATAAATCAATTATATTCATTGAAAATACCACATTCCATTTACCAATAACCTAACAAAACCAAAAAATCATTAAAATTCCATTTAAAATCACAAAATAATATATCAATGTTTTTTCAAAATATAACTATATAATGACAAATATAATAATTTTTATTCAATATATACTATCGTGGGAACCACCTACCAAAAATCTCTGGGTTCCGATGCTAGAAATGGGATCGACTATTATAAGGAAAAAAATAACTAAAAAAATTTCCAAATAAAACAATATAATCCAATAATAGTTTATTCAATTTAAGTCATTTTTGGATTATAAGAGGAAAAATACATACAAAAAGAATATACAACCACCACAATGCCTCCAACATGAATGGGCCCCACTAAACATGATACCATAATGGATCTATTGAGAAACAATATGAAACATCACAACATATCAATGGATCTTATGACACAGTAAAATCATGCTTCCAGGACAAAATCAATGAGGAATATGCTAGTCTTAATCACCATTGAGATTGGATCCGACCACAATGGAGATCCAACACCATGAAAATAAATCCTAAATGAATGGAGGCTCCAAAAATCATTTTAGAACACTTATAGTTTGAGGAAATAAGATATAAGGATGAATAAATCAAACTAATACCGATGTAGAACCAATAAAGATAACCTATGAACATTTACAAGACTTGTAACCCAATTACAAATCAGATAATCAACAATTCTAACGTACACTGAAAACCCCTTAACCATTCTATTAATTTATTATCATTTATAATTACACATCAAGCTATTATAAGAAGACATGAATTACTTTAACATGGAGTATCATGTACATGGGTTGTGTTTGGGGACTATGTAATCATCATGAAAACCCTTTACACACTATGAAATCACCAAAATCATAAAATAAAAATCATATTTTTTTTCAGAAACCCCAAATCCAAATTGTATGATCTGCATCAATGGGAGGAAACCCACAATAGAGTCTTCCAATTTATATAAATATTCCGATAAGATAATAAAAAAATTATCCCCAAAATTTATAAGAGTTTACCTAAAATATTATATCCATCGCTGTGATTCACAATACACATCATCTCAATGTGGATAACAAGAACACACAACGGAAATACCTGAAAGACAGTAACATTATGTTACAAATTTAAATATTAAAATGCTTTTTAAATTAGAAATGATTTAAAATGAATGTGAATTAAAAATAAATTAATTTTTAATTCATATAATAATATTATTTTAATATATAATAATAAAAAGTTATTTTATTTTGAAATATGAATTTTTTTTTAAATTTTATTAAATATTCTATCATCATTAAAAATTTAAAAACAGTTTTAATCAATCGAAAATTAATTGAAATAAAAAATATATATATTTGATAAAAATTATATATTATTAGGAATCATAAAAAATAAATGTTTTTTTAGATAATATTTTTAAATTTTACAAAAATTATAAATTTATAGGTAACATTTATGAGTAATTTTTGAAATGATATTTTTATAAAGGACATACAAAATTTAAATATAAAAAATATATTGAATAATTTAAATATAAATACAATATATTTTAATTTATATGTATGGTCGACAATTAATCATATATTCATGACCAATAATAAATTGAAATAACATAATATATCACTTTTTATAAATCCAGAACATAAAAAAGGAAATAAAACAAAATAATGATAAATGATTATGGGGGTGTTGAAAGTCACATACGAAAACACATATTTATATTTCTAAAAATAATATATAAAATTGGTGATAAGGGTAAAATCAGAATTAGGAATTGAAAAGATAATTATAGATGAATTTTATTATTCTTTACAATGAAATGGCTAATTTAGAAATAAATCAAGGTATGCAAATATTCAATTTTTATTTTACTTTTCTTATAGTGGAAGAGAATGAATACTGTATAAAATCATATTATAGAATAAATTATTATTGGATAATATATTTCAATTAATATATATTATTTCTCAACGAATATCCTTTAGGATAATTAACATCATTTTAATAATTATAAAATATGAATAAAATAAAAAATAAAGAGAGATTCCATAGTGTTGACTGAAAATTGACCTAAAATTTATAATATTATGTATAATTCAAGGAAATATTTTCTCCAATACACCATAAAAAATTAATAATGGTACACAATATCGAACAAACTGTATAGTTATGAATATATACAAAAAAAATTCATTAAATTATTAACACCATATAATGATCATGATTATATAATATAATAATTATATCAATATTTTTCTCCTATTTTACAATGTTATGAATATGTATTAGATTTATAAAACTCATATTAATTATCCTATAAATTTATAAAAGTTTTTTGTTGACTGTTTTCAATATCAAATGTGCATTAATGCATTTAGAAATATTTTTTGTAATAGTCATTTCCTCTTCATTCATTTCAACTATATAATCCTTAAAAGAAAATAGTATTATTTGGTTGTGATTATTTATAATTTTTTATTATTATAAAATTTCAATATATCATTGTATTAAATATTATTTTTTATTTTTGAATATATTATGATTTGGTTTTAATGATTCTTTGACAAAAAATATATTTATATACTATTAAATGAAATTAATATTTACATTAACTATATTATACCTAAATAAAATAATTCATAATTTTTTATAGTGATCAGGATGATCCTTTTGAACCTATTAATTATCAATTTAATAAAAACAATTGATCTCATTTTCAATAATTAACAAAAATAGATAAAAGTATAATAGATATTTTCTTCTTTCTAAACTCCTCAACAACCAAAATGTTATCATTTAATGTATTTTACACATTTAATAATCTTTTTTCAATTTTAATGATTACCATAATAATGGGTGATTGAAATAAAATTCATAAATATATAAGAAAATAATATTAAGAATATTTCATTATTGGGATACAATTATACAAAATAATAATAAAATTAATTGAATAACATTTATATAATGAATTTGTTCTATTTTATTATGAACGTTTATAATGAGTAAAATCCATTTATAATGAAAGGTAATTTTTAAATTAAATTTTATTTAATTTATTTTTTTTCATACATTTTAATAATATAAATATGATGGGTCTCATTCTTTCTAGAAAGAAATGTAATGGTGTCCTCAAAGATTCCTTCTCCTGTTCAAAGATGACCACTCATTATATTGATTCCCCTATAATGCATATATCATTTTCACCAAATAATGGCGAGGTCTATAAAATATGTAAATCGTCAAGCCGAAAATCTGAAAAAATATTCGAAGGAAACCATAAATATTCAAGGTTCCTCATCATATTCATCAAATCAAAGAGGAATATCATTCATTGAACCACTTTGTAGAGAAGATAATATAACATGTGAATCAACTAGACATTATTCAATCAAAAAACTATTATTCTAGTGGTGTTTGGTGTAGTTGAATCTATAAGAGCATCAATAATGATTTATTTTTAAAAATTATCCACAATTTAGTGTATTTTTTAATCAAATAGATATAATCCACTATCATATAAATATATAGAATTTCATATCCACCAATGTTACAGTGACTCAGATTGAAATATGAACTTAATTGGTAGAATATTAATCCATTTTCTATTCACCTTATTAATTTATCTTACATCTATATTGAGGATATACAATCTGAAAGTAATTCCAGATACATTGAGTATTTCATAGTGGAACATTAATTTTAATCCTTTTAATAAAAATAATTAATCAAATAAAATTTATGTTATATTTCATGGGATGATTTGGGCTTAAGGGCATTTCAATCCCATGACTCACATTTAAAAAATCATTGGAATCCCGTTAATGATTGATCATAAAACTATTAATAGATAAATGGGTATGAATTGCAAATCCATTATTATTGAATTTTTCAATATGAAACTTCTATATACAAAATGTATCACATCTAATCTCATTAATATTGATATAAAATAGTATTTTAATCTATTACCATATTATCCGAATATTTTAGAATTATAAGGAATTACAACTCCATGTGCATGAATTAAAAAATAAATGAATCCAACAACTTAAACCAAATTAATTATTTGAGGATTTAAAATGAAATAATGATAATGGAGTTTCTAATGATATAATTGATTCTATAGAAAATAGAAGCTTGGAATATTGATTAAAAATAAGAAAAATCCCTTTTATGTGAAAGATATTAACGAAATCATTTGAGCCTATATACGTGATGAAGAATAAAAGAATGGTGACGAACATAGGTATCACAATACTATATAACCTTCGATAAATAGTATATATCAATATATTACCCAATCATGTGAGGAAGATGATAATTAAATTATATTATCCATGATATTATTTATATTATTAATGTAATTTATTTTTCTATACAATTAAATAATAATGGTAAGATTGATTCATATTCCGTTGAACATGATGGAGAGTACTCACAAACATCTCTCCATGTGTCATTGTTTTGAGAGAGTAATAAATTAAAATTCAAAATGAGATACATACTATATGTTTACTATTTTATTCTTGGAAATCATTTTTTTAATTGGTATATTCCCCATGAATGTCATTTTTTATAAAGACATGGAAATTTCAAGGAATTTTTTTTTCATAAATTCTTTGGAATTTTATGAGTCCACAGTTTCTGACGGTGCCTTATTCTGAGGCCTGGAGTGACTAGAATGATCCACCGTAGTTTTGTTAAGCATAATTTAACACACGTAAGCAGTTTTCCTGAAAATGTGGAATAACTCTTAAATATTTACTCGGATTAGAAATATGAGGGCACCATTGCTCTTAGGATGGCAGTTTTACCCTAGAAGCAAATTAAGTTAAGTCGGCAAGAGCCTCCATTTAACAATCACAAAAATTGCATAACTGTAAATAAAATAAATAATTAATTAATTTTATTTTTCAAATGCTTTTAACTCACATACAGTATCCCAGATTAAAAATCCGAAACTACCACTGAACTCATGAGGTCATGCTTTTTTAAGAAGATACTAACTTTGGCCGGCTTGATCCAGCAGAAAAAGATAGTTTTTGGTCGAAAATAAAGTAATTAATTGAAAATTATTTTATTGTAAACATCATAAATTCTAAATGGTGAGTCAGATTAATAATCATATAGAACTGTTGGGTTCTTCGAGGTGTGTTTCACCTTGGAAGAGCCTAACCACGACTGGCACGAGTCGGGGGTGACTGATAAAAAAAATTTGAACTTTTTTACGGGTACGATTAGTAAACGTACGTTCGGGATTTAATATCTTTTGAAATAGTTCTCAGAATTGAAATCCTAGGGCACCTATGAACTTGCAACGTCAGAAATTTCATAGTGATACCTTCACAGCAATTTAGTTCTGACGAGTTTGGAAGTTGGTTTTTGGCTTCTTATTAAAGAAAACAATAAGAAAATAAAGTACAACACTTTATTTTATTTTTATGCTATCATGTGTTTTGTGTGCTGTTAGTTTGATAAAATCTCCACTTGGGAGTTAGTGGTGGGACCACCACACCCTTACCTCCCATGGGAGGATAATTGGGGTGGGGGCCACATGAGCTGCATAACCTCCCACGAGAGGATATGACGTGGGGTCCACACGTGGATTAACCACTTATTTAATGGGGAGGGAGAAGAAACCTCTCAAACCCCCATCAATTGATTTTTTGAGTCGACATCAAATTATTTGATGTTAATTAATTTTATGTGACTATGTAAAATTAATTGATGTCATTTAATTTTATGTGTCGACTTGAAATTAAACGTTGTCAATTAATTTTATGTGATGACTTAAAATTAATTACTATCAATTAATTTAATGCATCGACGAGAAATTAATTGATGTCCATTAATTTTATGTGTCGACATGAAATTAATTGATCTCAATTATTTTTCTCTGTCAACATAAAAATTAATAATTGTCAATAAATTTTGTGTGTCAACATATAATTAATTTGGGTATTATTTTTGACACAGGTTAGGTTGGGGAAACTTCTTCGCATCCTCCTTATTTTTACTATGCCAACACATCTCTTAAATTGTGCCAACACAATTTAATTACCCCGAACCCCCATTTTAAGTAAGTAACCACATCATTGGAATTTAGGAAGGCTCATAATAAATGAACCATCATAAATCCCATGATGGTTACATACCTCTGCACCTCTCCTATATATAGGGTGCATGGGAGAAGGTTTTGAGACGACTTCCCCAAGCAACGAAGCGCTGATAAAGTATCGCAACACCCAACACTTGGAGAAACATATCTTCTCCAACGATGAATTCAAAGACGCCAACGCTGACGCTACCTTCTTGGCTTCATCCTCAGAACCCCTTTCAACCTGAGGAATCTCGGACGAACCATCATCCTTCCTCTTCATCGTCAATGGACCAACACACAAGCTCAGAAGTGGAAGAATACGGGGAATGGTGACAACATCGTCTTCCCCTTGATGAATGAATGCCCGATAATTAACGAGTTATGGGTTTTTTTCATGTTGTATAACGATTAATCATCTCTCATTAAATCAACTTCTTGAGCTACATGCGATCATTCTAAGATAGCGGGTTCAGGCCACACAAACACGACCTGACACATCCGCAACCTTTATGGTTTTGGAACCTTGGATCGACGAAGACATAATAGAGGCATGGAAATGTGGTGTTGACGTCGAAGACGGAAAATATAGTTCAAGATTCTTGTGACCCCCGCGAACCCCGCCACCAGTCGGGCGGCACCCGACACGCCTACTCGCGCGCTCTCGGGATACCCCGCACCTACCCGGTGCCCCCCGATTCCCTTCCGGGCCCTACCTGGCACCCACGGCTGACTGCTCGCTGTGCCCCTTGCCATTCCTAGTCCACCTGCGGCTTTCTCGTGCCCCATGCGGCCTGCCGTCATACTCTCGGGCCGAGCCGACGAGCCACGCCCTTCACGGCACCGACCTGACCTTCCACTGGCCTTTGGGCCGAATCGCCCACGAGGTGACTTCGACATGAATTTTTTCACACAGTCCAATCAGTCGGGCCCAGCAGACTAGACCAAACTCACCGGGATGAATCGCCCAACGGGCCTGGTCACACCCAGCATGTTTGACCGGGTCGACCCTGACTGAGTTGGGTAAAGTCGGTCCGACCGGGTCGGATGAGACCTAGGCCAACATTTGACCCTTTGCTTGCGTTGGACATATCTTGGGAACCCGACGTCCGTTTGACAAACTGCCATCAGCATTAGTAATATCTTTGAGAATTGGTCCCTTAAAAAATACCCCATGGGAATTTGGGGTATAGTTGTGATACGGTCAGTTGGTTCGTACACAAAACCAATTGGGCCCCCTGGACAAAAGACTAATAACTCACATATAGGGTGTCCAATTGACGCGTTGTCTGTTGAGTAGTGAACCCTATGCCAAGGCGGCCATTTGTGATACTTCTATGTTAGAATTCGTGAAACATGGAGTATCAACCAGTAGCTTGTGGAGTGGATCCTCCTGGAGATGAGAATAAAATGTGTGAAGACCTAATAGCTGTAGACCTCACGACTGATTGACCGATTTGACTCGGAGTGATTCGACTAGCCCAGTGGATGGAGCGCCCAGTTTGGTGGCATACCCATGGAGGATGGAGCACCTAGTTTGGCAGCAGACTAGCGGTACTCGATAGGAGGAGTAACTCTAACATCTCATAGGGGGAGCACCCGGTTTGGAGGCAGACAACAACGAAGGAGAGCCCAGTTTGGCAGCAGACCCACGGTACTAGAAAGGAGGAGTACCTAACCAGTATAAGGTTAGTGAGTAGCACCTTGGAGTCATGACCAGGCCAATATACTTGACTTAGGAGTATTTCTCAAATAGTTGTGGGTTTGTTAATGAAAATCCTAGTTTGAGCTGAGTCAATGACCTTTTTGTTTTTCTCATGATTGAGATGGGTTACTTGATAACTAAGGTATATGTATGGCCATATACATAAGTAAAGTTTATCTATTGAGATATTTTCTTTGTGGTTTATCCTTGTTGGATTTAGTGATACCTTGAGGGTCTCAGTGTCCCTACATAGTATCGTTATACTCAGGACTGCATGGGCTCTGCCCCCACCACATTGTGTTGGATGCTGACGACAGAAAATGATGACAGAGGTAGAGTGTATGAGAACTGGACGGTACCTAGAGGTGTAAAATCGGTGTGATGGTACACGGAGCAGACCGATAGATGTGGAGTGCTTAGTAGGACATATGTACCTACCCTTCTGGTAGGATTAGTGTTGGACGATCTAGGAGCTTCTAGTCACCTTCCAGCTATTTGTCTTTCAGTTGTACTTTCTATTAGTTTAAGTTGTACCATTCTATTGGGCTTGTATTTCCAGCCCCTTTATACTTTCAGCACACTTGTTATACTGTTTTAAATATTGATTGCTTCCCTTTGTACTCTTGTTGTCTGTGTTACATTTTATAAAGGCAATGCCTTCCCTGTTTTTAGGAAATTACGCCTTTAGTGCTAGACGCCAACCCCTGGCATGTAGAAGGTGGGCTTGGGGTAGTCACGATACGGACCTTGAGGGACGGTTCGTGAAAAATTTGTATCAGTGGATTTCGGTTCTACCAGAGAACTTAGGACTCTGATATTTTCCTTCTATCAAGGAATAGTGTCAAGGGTACTAAGTCTGGTCTTCAGTTCAGGGAGTCCAGTGTTGGAGTCGGCGGCCGACGTATCAATACACTATGACCTTTAATTCTTATTTCCAACTTAGTGTATGGAAACACTGATTACGTGTGTGTTTTGAAAAGTTTCATTTAAATCAACTCAAACCATGTCAGCCCACCTGGTATAGTCTTTGACCGTGTCACATCTGTTTCTTTTAGGGCGCCTCCCCGTAGACAACTTGCTAGAGCCCTGAGAGTTGTATGTACTGACAGACTGCGGAGTGAAGAGGCCTCAGTACAGGGCCCTCTCCTAGTGGAGGAACCAACGGAATCACCCGCGGTACTACCATCCATTAGGCTATTGATGCCACCCGCCCCAATAGTAGGTGATGCAAGCCACTTGAGCGCGCTGCACGAGTTCCAGTGCTAAAGGACACCCAAGATCTAGGGACAGACTGATACACATGGGTTTGATGATTGGTTGAAGGTTGTGGTGAGAGTCTTGAGGCTTGTAGGGATGCCAACAGACTTCATGGTGATCCTTGCTTCCAGCCTCCTTCAGGTGGCAGCAGGCAGATGGTGGAGTCTGATGCTCCAGAAGCATGATGAGTTGAGACATCTATTGGAAGACTTCGAGAGCCTATTCTAGACGGAGTTTTTACCATCCACCCATCGAGCGGTGAAGATACAGGATCTACTGCATCTTTTGCAGGGTAGCATGATGGTAGCGCAGTACTCAACGAGGTTCACAGACCACTCACGCTACTCTACAGGTATGGTATGTGACCCATTCATCAGGGCTCAGTCCTTCGAACAGCGGATCGGGTGAGAGATTAGAGCCTCATTTGTTTCTCATAGAATCCAGACATAGAAAGGGGTATTGGAGCGATCCCTCCTAGTGGAGTGTTTCTTTGCTGAGCAAACTCCAACAGAGGGACCCACCACTAGTCGACATGTAGTGGAGCCTTCTGCAGCTAGTATTTGACAGATGAAATAGAGGACCAAGAGGACCAGACCTACATGTGGTCGACTGAATGACTTAGGATTGATAGCGTGGGGCACCCAGGCAGGAGATAGAGCCAGACATACCAGGAACAGACCCTGCTACTCCTACTGTGGGATTGGTCTCATGGCATGTGACTATACAACCCGCATTATGGATGATCATTAGATAGATGAATTACCTCATAGGTAGAGGCAGAGGATTGATCAATACAGTTTTCAAGGTGAAGGAGGATGTGGCAGGGGAGCTGGTTGTGTATCTGGCCGTGGACGACGCATTGAGGTGTTTCCACCACCACCACCCGGAGGTCCACCCCGACTGCAAGGAATGGGTGGATAGGGGAGATCATGGATTCAGGAAGCTGAAGCATACGACCATGGATCTCTAGTAGCAGGTAGATAATAGCAGGACCACTTCCACGAATAGAGTCCTTTGATTATGATGCTTATATCTTAGAAAATGTCATTGTTTGTGGTTGCTTTGTGTGTTTGTACTTTGAGCTGTAGTAATAAAAGACACTTGTCCTTCTGACATTTTCTTTCATTTTTTTTACCATGAGGTTCTTGTTTAAACTGTTGACTTGATCCTCACATTCGAGATTTTTACTGGAGGAGACCTAGTGACCACACACTGATGCCGATAGTGTGACTCGACCATTAGAGGCGAGAGTAACGGTTGGATATCTTGGTAGTAGCGTCGAGGCCCTATGACGTCATCCATGACATGGATCGTATTGTTAGTGTCATGATTGACTGTATTAGGCAAATAATGTAGGTCATATAAAGGATGAGACCAGATTTTCCATTCTGGCAATGGAGAAATCTTATTAGCTCTTGTAGAATGTAGGAGAGGTATCTTACCACCTGTCCCTTACACCTCTTTTGCACTAAGTGAATGATATATTCCAAGTATATCAGTAGAGGAGATGTGTGCATGACTCGTCCCACATCATCGACCATGGGGAACAAGACATTGATGATGGGGCGAAATTCATGGAGGTTCCAGTGGAAATTGTGGATCGATAGGAGTGTGTCGTACGTGGATGATTGATTCCCTTTTTGTGCATTCTTTGGCAGCACAAGAACCTCCAGGAGAGCACAAGGGAGAGGAAGGCTCATATGCATGCTCAGTACATCCATTTTGTTTCCCTACCATGTGTTGTAGCTTTAGGGGGATGTAAAACCCTGAGGTGAGGGTAATGTAATGACCTGGAAATTTCCTTTAATTTTCTTTTCGTAAATTATTTTGAATTTTACGAGCCCGCATATTCCAACAACGCCTAATTATGAGGCCCGGAGTGCCCGTAATGATCCGTCAAAGTTTTTTTAAGCTTAAATTAACTCGCGTAAGCAGTTTTCCTGAAAAAAGTGGAATAAATCTTAAATGTTCATTCAGATAAGAAATATAAGAGTGTCGTTGCGCTCAGGATGGCCTGTTTACCCTAGGTGCACGTTAAGTTTAGTCGGTGCGGGAATCCAGTGAAAAATCACAAAAATGGAAAAATCGTAAATAAAATAATTAAATAAATTATTTCATATTTCAAATTCTTTTAACTCACAAACTATTGATCAGATTAAAAATCTGAGACCTCCACTAAACTCATGAGGGAATGCTTTGATTATGCAGATACTAACTTTGGCCGGCGCGAGCCAGCAGAAAAAGTTAGTTTTTGGCTGCTAATAAAATAATTAGGTGACAATTATTTTATTGTAAAATTCATAACATTTAAATGGTGTGTTGGATTAAAAATCCAAGTGTACTGTTGGGTTCTTTTGGGCATGTTCAAACTAGGAAGATCCTTACATAGACCGACGCAAGTCGAGGTTGACTAATAATAATTTTCCGAATATTTCTTTGGTACATTTAGTAAACGTACATTCAGGATTTTATATCTTTTGAACCAGTTCTCAGAATTGAAATCTAAGGGCACCGTTGAACTCACATCGTCAGTAATTTCTTAGTGAGACCTTCACCGCAGTTGCGTTCTGATGAGTATGGAAGTTGGTTTTTGGCATCTTATTAAACAAAATAATAATATAATAAAGTACAACACTTTATTTTATTTTTATGTTTTCATGTGTTGTGTGTTTGGTTAGTTGGTTAAAAGCTCCACTTGGGAGTTGGTGGTCGGACCGCTAGACCCTAACCACCCATGGGAGGATTGTTGGGTTGGGGACCACTTGAGCCGCATACACTCCTATGAGAGGTTATGACGTGGGGTCCGCACATGGCCTAACCCGCCATTTAATGGGGATGGAGAAGAATCATATCAACCCCCCATCAATTACTTTTTTGTGTCGATGTAAAATTAATTGCGGTCATTTAATTTTATGTGTCGATGAAAAATTAATTGATGTCAATAAATTTTATGTGACAACGTAAAATTAATTGGTGTCAATTAATTTAAGGTGTCGACAATAATTTAATTTTTGTCAATTAATTTTATGTGTCGACATGAAATTAATTGCTCTCAATTAATTTTCTGTTTCAACCTAATAATTAATTGTTGTCAATTAATTTTTTGTGTCAACATAAAATTAATTCGTGTCTTTTTTTTGATGCAGGCTATATTGGGGAAACTTCATGGCATCCTCCATTTTTTTCTGTGCCAACGCACCTCTTAAATTGTGCCAACACAATTTAATTTTCCTGGAACCCCTTTTTAATTAAGTAACCAAATCATTGAAATTGAGGAAGGCTCCTAATAATTGAACCATCATAACTTCCATGATGGATATATACCTCTCACCCTCTACTGTATATAGGGAGCTTGGGAGAAGGTTTTGGAATGGCTACACCAAGCAACGAAGCGCTGGTAAAGTATCGTGAAACCCAACACTTGGGAAAACATATCTTCTCCAACGAAGAACACGAAGATGCTGACCCCGACGCTACTTCCTCGGCATCTTACTCGAAACCCCCTTCTGACGTTGGACCTCTCCGACGACCCTTCTTACTTTCTTGTCATCATCTTCCCCCACGATGAACGAACAACCGACAATTAAAGAGAATGGGGTGTGTTTTAAGATGTATAACTCTTAATCGTCTCTCATTAAATAATCTTCTTTAGCTTCTTGCTATTGTTCTAATGTGGAGGGTTCGGGCCACACGAAGATGACCGGAACACTCTGCAACCTTTATGGTTTTGGAACCATGGATCGATGATGACATAATAGAGGCATGGCAATGCAGCGACGAAGAAGAAGATGGAAAATAGAGGTTGTGATTCCCGTGACCTCTACGAACCCTGCCACCGGTCGAGCGGCACCCGAACAGCCTACCCGCGCATTTCTGGTGCTCCCCGCACCTTCCTGGCGCCCTTTGGGTGCCTGCTCGGTGCCCCCTACGCTCTTCCTGGTCCACCCGCGGCCAGCCCGCACCCCGTGTGGCCTGCCATTGGCCTCTCGGGCTGAGAAGTTCGAGCCGTGCCCCGTAGGGCTCTGGTCAGACCTGCCACTGGCCTTTGGGATGATTCGCCCATGTGGCGACTTCGACCCGAATTGTCCACGCAGTCCGATGGGCCGGGCCGAGCGGACTGAGCCAAACTGAGCGCGGTGAACTTCCCAACAGGCCAGGTCAGACCCAGTATGTCTGACTAGGTCAACCCTGACCATGTCGACCCTGACTAAGTTGGGCCGAGTGAGTCCAACCAGGTCGGACCGGACTTGGGCCCACTTTTGACCCTTTGCTTGCATTGGCCATATATTTGGCACAGGACGACCGTTTGACAAACCGTCAGTGGAGCTTGTAATGTCTTTGAGAATCGGTCCCTTAAAAAATACCCCATTGGAATTTGGGGTACATATGTGATATGGTCGGTTTGTTCCTACACAAAACCAACCGGGGCCCCCAGGACTAAAGGCTAATAACTCAGAGACCGGGCGTCTGATTGACATGTCGTCTGTTGAGTTGAGACCCCTATGAAGAGGCGGTCTACTGTGATACTTCTACTTGAGATTTTGTGATACATGGAGTATAGACCAGTAGCTTGTGGAGTAGATCCTCCCTGAGATGAGAAAACATAGTGTGGAGACCTCGTAGCTGTAGACCTGATGACTGCTTGATTGATTCTTCTATGAGTGATTTGACTAGCCCAGTGGACAGAGCACCCAGTTTGGCGGCAGACCCATGGCAGACAGAGCGCCTGGTTTGGCAGTAAACCCGCGGTACTCGACAGGAGGAGTATCTCTGATGTCTATTTGGGGGAGCGTCCGGTTTGGGGGCATACCCACAACGGAGGAGCGCCAATTTTGGTAGAATACCTGCGGTACTCAAAAGGAGGAGTACCTCAGCAGTCTACGAATAGTGAGTAGCGCCTCTGAGTCACGACATGGCCACTATACTCGATAGAGGAGGAGTTCTCCAGTATTTGTGGTTTCGTTAATGAAAATCTTGGTTTAAGCTGAGTCAATGACCTTTGTGTTTTCCTCATGATTGAGATGGGTTACTTGATAACATAGGTATATGTATGGGAATTTACCCAAGTAAATGTTATCTATTGAGATATTTCTTTGTGGTTTATCCTTGTTGGATTTAGTGAGTCCTTGAGGTTCTTGTGATCCCTACTGAGTATCAGTATAATCACCTCTGCCCAGGCAATGCCCGTAACTAATTTTTTTGGATGCAGATGATAGACAGCAGTAACTGAGGCAGAGTGTACGAGCACTGGACGATACCTGGAGGTGGACACTCGACGTGACAGTACACAGAGTGGACCGATAGATGTGGAGTGATAAGGAGGACATCTATAGCTACCATTAAGGTAGGATCCGTGGGGGATGAACCCGAAGCTTCTAGTCACCTTCCAACTGTTGGTCTTTCAGTTGTACTTTCGTTCAATTAAAACTATACCTTTCTATTGGGATTGTATTTCCAGACACTTTTTACATTCATCACACTTTTAATACTGATTTACACAGTGTTTTCTTCCTCTTGTACTCTGGTTGTGTGTGTTTCATTTTATAAAGGCAATGCATTCCCAGCTTTTAGGGAATTACACCTTTAGTGATAGATGTCAGCCCATGACCTATGGATGGCGGGCTTTTGGTAGTCATGATACGGACCCCGAGGGATGGGTCGTGACATTTTCCACAGAGTGACAACATTTATGATGTAAATTCATCTCATCATGTTTTTTATTAATTCATTGTATTCTAGAGGATTCTTTGAAATATTTAAAATTACATAAAGAGGTAGTTGTTTCATGTTCTATTAATGATATGGAGGTCATTAAAATGTAATTATTGGGGTTAACTCAGGAGGTAGTATTTTTTATACAGAGTGATCTGAGATTTATGAGATGGTATACAATGTATTTTGTTGCTAATAAATCTTATAATCTAGAAATTGGTGTCAAATATTCATGATTATTTGATGACGATTCATCAATCAATGATTATTATATTAAGATTTCTATAATTCATGATGTTACTAGACAATCAACATCACCACACAGTAATGAATATAAATCCTATATAATAGATATCATTGTACACAACTGAAACCATAATGATCAACTCCAAAAAAAAATTGAGGACCCAAACATGAATTAAAAAAAACATAATACTACTATGAAATAAATATATCACTAATTTGGAAAAATCCATTATTATGGGAATCAAAATGGTCTCATAAATTCCATATGATTTTTTTCAACTAAAGAAGAAAACTCTATTAAGGATGGGAAAATAAACCTCAACCTATAATATATTCCATAATTTTTTTTATGGAATTTAAAAATTCGTATTCTTATCCATACAAATTTTTAAATGAAGATCCTATTTTTGAAATATTAATTGATATCCATTGATTAATCACTTATTAATCATAATTTCTTTTTTAAAAAGAATAAAAATAATTTTTTTCCTCCAATACCCTAAAAGGACATATTAATAGTTTATTTCATCTATTGATAAATTAGGTTATCATGTCATTTATGATAATTTTAATGATCGTGAATCATATAGACTATTGGTCCCCATCAACCATAGGATGGTAGAGATTACATCTATTTTTTAACATTAAAAAATTAGAACATTAAATTACTATTTATATGTAATTCCACAACATTTATCAATAATTTTTTATTATAAAGGTAATCATTAGATTTCAGGTCTATGACATAATATTTAAGACACTGCTAGAAATATAAATTTCCAACGGACTATCTAAAGTGATTTAAATGCTACTCTTAATCCCAATGAGAGACTCAAAACATGTGATTCTTATACATTAATAATATATTTTAAATCGTGTATTGGATATAGTATTGTTTAAGAAAATAATCTTAATATAGATAAATATAAATTTTTTGAAATGACCATAATTCTTTTATTTCTAGTAAATTGGATAAAATATTTGTTAACAGACCGTCCATAAATATTTTACCCCCTATCCATGATTTCACACCTAAAAAAATAAACTATAAACATCATCATTTTTTTTTGAATTTTGTTATAGTGTTTATAATAAATCCTTCACATTCGTATTTAGCAATGCTTCGAGTTCACAACATGAATTTTGAAATCTTTTCATGAATCATGAACTTCTTTAGAAACATGGAAGATGCACAATGTTTGGATTTAACCACCCAAATACTTTAGAGTATTAGGAAATATTGGAGACAAAATCGATGAGTTTATAGTGGTGATGTTGTATCATAACATTAATGCTTACATCTTTCTATTCATGTGACTTTCGCTAGCATCTATGTTTCCTATATCCTTGAACAAAAAAATATTGTCAAACATGTTCTAAAATAACTTATTAATATTATGGAATGTATTCAGATGAATACATCGAAATAAATTCAATTATGGTTGGTGAAAGAAATAATATGATCATAAATAATCCTCAAAGGGTATAGAAAATAAATAGACCACTGTCAATTCATTGTGATAATGTAATCTTATTTGAAAAGATATATTACTTGGAAACACTTGTTTTCTCATATTACATGAATTTATTTTATTCCTCCAACACCGAAAAAATAACATTAGAAGATATCACATATAATATTGTCACCCATGAGAAAAAATATAACATATCTGGTACTCCACATTATTTTCCGATTAGAGGGAATTTTCCTTTTCACATCATTATAAGTTATCCTATCCCAGTTGGTTTTAAAATTAATTTTTAATAAGTTATTTTGAGGTCATACACATTGAAATATACATATTGGTTATTCAATTTTTTCATTTTTTTACTTCTCACTTGCAGTATATACTTTCAATTCCATTACTGTATCATTAAAATTGTGAATTTTAATGAGTTAAATCTGTTCAGACATTTTTTTTCAGTATAATCGATATAATTGATGGGAAAATTCTAGCTAACATATTGGATTGAATTTCAATCCATATTGTGAATTTTAATCAATTTGGATTCATCAGTTGTATAAATATACATTATTTTATTTTAATGGACATTAAATGTATAAATCATCTAATGGAATGCATTAGGGGGAATTTTAATTATATTATATGTAAAAAATAATCATAAACTATTTAATGGGGCTTAATTATCGATTTATTAACTCGATTTCAGATAATTAATCCTTTTTTTAATAAGGATAAAATCATCAGATGTTCAAATCATATTTTATTAGTGATATATAAATCTACTATGGTATATGTCACATTTTCAAGGACTATTAAAAATGTAATCACCTTTAATACATTCATTTCTATATTTATGAATACTATTTGAGTATGATTCTACTTAATTTAGTATGGAGAACTTGATTAGACACATCATGGAAGGTAGATATCTTGATTCCCCCCTTATCAATTATATATTGATTAGATAACAATATTAATCCCTCAGAAAAATTAACTTTATGAATTTGGAAATATCCCTTCATTACTATAGAAATGTATTAGGTTTGGAAATAAGGTATAATAAATCATCCCACTAAATTAGAAATATAATATCTATAAGAAAAAAGATAAGAATAAAATCTATATTTGGTATTTGAAATGGAAATGATATCTTTATTTATATTGGTGTACCTATGTTTATAGAAAACATGGACTATTCCACATATGTGTTAGTGTGATTTAAATTATGATTCAATCTCATCGTTGAGAGGAAAAAGTAATTTAATAAAAACTGAATTATCCCTATAAAATCTAGAATTATTTTCAAATTTGTTCATTATTTATTGTTTTTATATTTTATTCATCTATCATAAAATGTAATTATACTTAAATAAAAATTTACTTTCGTATTAGATGCATGCTTCAAAGTAAAATTAATATTTCTCCATGGAAACAATGTTTCCAACCAATAGATTGTTATGGGATGGAATTAAATAATCTCGTAATGTAACACCATTAACTATAATATATATATTTTTCGTTACTAAATATCGCGGATTCTAATTCCCTAATAATTCACATAGTAACATTACTTATAAAAATAAAGGCTAGGTATGTGAATTATTTGGAATCACACACCTGGATTGATTTCCAGATTTCATATTCCAATATAGTGATTGACTCTCATTGAATTGTTAAAACCAATTATTGTCTAAAACTAGGTATGGAAACATTTATAGTTACAAAATTCAATGAAAAAACGTTTCACAAAACCTGTATATTGGAACCAATGTATCAATTAAATAATGACAACAAATTCACCTTGATATTGCTCCTACTGATATTAAATAAACTATTTAAAATTTCAATTTCACAAGTGGAAATTTAATTCTTATTGGGAGAATGTTTTCAATGGAACGAAATCATCAATGACCTTTTACAATTTTGAAAATCATGATCACATTGACATCTGGACATAATATATCAACAATTTAAATATCCTTATATCTATTTTTAATCATTCTAATAGAATAAATTACTCAAAGACATCCCTTTGATAATTTCCATCAAATTTTTCTGATTAATAATATCTCAAAATGTGTTCATTGTAAAAATAATATGGATTATATTGAAAATATTATAATTACATATAAAGTAACTTCTAAACTATGTATTCTTGTTGAGTATTTGTTTCATGCTCTACTTCTAGACTGTTTCACAGTAACATAT
This sequence comes from Viscum album, assembly GCA_963277665.1. NCBI lineage: Eukaryota > Viridiplantae > Streptophyta > Magnoliopsida > Santalales > Viscaceae > Viscum > Viscum album. The sequence goes on along the minus strand of OY728152.1, from coordinate 1,315,598,866 downwards.
TTCATAGTTTATATTATTTATGTGAAGTAACTGCGGGAAATGAATAATCTATTTTATTATTCATGACAAGATGTTTGTCATATAATCTGTAGTACACATAATCACATTATTCAATATGTCATACCATTCTAACATCAATCATCATTTTCATATATTATTATATAATTAAGAGGACCAGAAACCATTAAAAATGTTAAATGTGATTAAGTAATACTTAATTTTAATTTATTTTTTTAATTATTGGTAGTTAATATCGATCATATGGAATAATGGAGTTTTATGGATCTGTTCGTTTAATGGTTGGAACAAATTTAATAAGGGTATTTCATTGTGAGGTAATATATATCCCTATTGATATGGTTCTTTTTTGAGATGCAACACAGAATGTGAAAGAGGTTGCCTCTGTGTCCATTGAATTATCTCAACTTTAGTATACACTAAATGTCTTGTTATTATCAATGTTTTTGAAGTATCATAAAAAAAATTGATCCAATATATGGTTGAAAAATCACACTACTATGGTGGTGAAAGAAATTATAAATCGTATAATTAATTTCTATTAGAAACTCACTTCTAGATGAATTAAATACATGATATATCATTAATATATGAATAAAATTATCACCCATGAATTTTATGAAGATTATTTCTATAAAGATCCTTAAAATTCAAGGGAAATTTTTTCTTAATTTTCTTTGAGATTTTATAAGAACACAGTTTCTAAAGACACCTGATTATGAGGCCCGACGTGCCCGGAATCAATTTCTGAATTTTATCTCATGTATGTTCAGTAAATGAACGAGCGGGTTTTCCTAACATTTGAACTGGTTCTCGGAATCGAATTCTGAGAGCACCGATGGAATCATAATTCCGGTAATTGATTATGAACACCATTTCCGGAGTTGCGTTTTCTCGGGTGAGGTTATTAATTATTTGGGTTAACTAAAGAATAAAATAAAATATTGTGAAACATATTTTATTTTTATTCTTAGTAGTGCTAACCTAGGCATGGTGGTTGGAGTGGGACCCACTGATATCCTAACTCCTAGGTAGGATATTAGTAAGGTGGGGCCCATACGAGCCCCACCCCTTTATTACCTTTTACCTCCCACGTGCATTTAATATGGTAACTCACCCACACCCCCCTATAATGCCAAGTCAACGCTCGCGTTTAATAGGATTATTAAATGCCTCATTAATTGGTCAATGCTCATTATTTAAATCATGATCTGTTTTTGAATTTCAAAAATAGTTGGCAAGAGAAATAAAATAAGGCAATTCCTTATTTTATTATGTTGTTTTGTTGTGCGAGGATGATTTGAAGAGGAGATCCCAAGTATTGGAATCTTTATCTTCCTCCTTGAAGAATGTGATGAATGCACTGTGACCCACGAAGAACACCGTCCTCCGACGAAGGGCGACGAAGAATACAAGTTCCTCGATGATTGATGACGTGAAGTCGTGTACTGTGACACCAACGATCCTTCTTCTGCGACATCCCTTCCCCACGAAGAACCTTCATTCAACAAATGATTGAGGTAGGGGTAATTTTTTTTTTCCCGTGAATTTTTTCATTTTCCGTTCATCGACTTCTTATTGGGCCGCCTGTTATCACAATAACGAGAGGAGGTCTGACCGCAAAAACATGGCTGACCCCCCTCCCCCTTTGTTGGTTGTACTTGTTGCGGTACGAGCAAAGACGGCGCGGTGCAATGACACCACACAGAAACAATGAAGAACGGGCAAAGAAGCTCAGTGTCGTCGCGCCGCGCCGTTGCAGCATTTTGAAGGCCCCCGTAGTTTGATTAATTGACGGCGGATCGACGGGCGTTGAAGGAACAGTCCGCAGAGGCGGTTTGAAGATTCCGCAATAAATTGCAAGACCCGAGATAAACGCTGGTGCAAACGGAATTGAAAACGGACCACCGGAGCAACTCGGGTGGCCAGCGGAATACCCTGGTGGTGAGGGGGCACCGGCGTCCGGAGGCGGCGGCATCCCGGTGTGCCACCAGGAGGGACCGTTGTGGCTTCAGATGCGGGGGCATGCAGCTGGTCCCATGGCCACGCGTGAACGAAGGGGGGGACATGGTGCTGGGCCGCGTCCGCTGGCAAGGAACGACCCCCACGCGGGGGCCGCAGTGGTAATCAAGGGGGCAGTAGCCCCCTTTACACGGCCTCTAGGCCGGCACCGAGCCAACCACGCTCGGCCAACGCCGAGCCGCCCCATGCCGGACTGGCCGCACTGAGCCCGACCGCCCAGGCTGGGGGGGGCGCCTTAATGGTCCGGTCCCGGACCCAGTCCGGGTCAACCCGGTTCGGGCCGTCCTAGGGGGGGTTGGGCCGGGCCGGACTGGGCCCAGACCCCCCATTTTAAGACCACTTCCGGTCTTTTTCCCATATCATGGTCTACAGACCTCAGATCGATGCACCGTAAGTTGCGACGTGATCCATGGATCGACCCGGGAGTTTCGATATATTACACACAAGGTTTCAGAGACCATTATGTAAAGCGAGGTTGGATCGAACACAAAACAAACCGGGCCCTCAGATCAAAAACGCATATAACTTGAGCTTCAGACGTCTGATTGACGTGCCGTCGACTTTGTTGGATTCCTCTGGTGAGATGGACCTTTTGGATTACTCTGATCTAGGTTTGGATGCAGCTGGAGTGCATTCGGGTTGGTTTTGACTTAAAAACCAACCGGTCCCATGGAACGAAAAGGCCAATAACTCTCTGACCGGGCGTCTTATTGACGCACCATCTATCACATTGAGATCCTATTATCGAGACGGAACTTTGAGATACAAAATATACGTACTACATGTCAGTTGATGTATCGACCCCTTGGCTCGTGGAGCAGACCCTCCTAGAAATGATCATGATGTGTTCGGGAACCCTAGAGCTGGCTGTGACTGTGACGACCGTACTGAAATCCTGTGTGGGTTCGACGGTGATGAAGAATGCATTGAAATCCTATGTGGGTTGGGCAGCAATGAAGACCGTACTGAAATCCTATGTGGGTTCGACAGAGATTAAGACTTCATTGAAATCATATGTGGGTTTTGCAGTGATGAAGACCGTACTGAACCAAACTGAGCGTGGTGAACTTCCCAACAGGCCATGTCAGTCCCAGTAAGTCTGACTAGGTCAACCCTGACCAGGTAGACCCTTACTATGTTGGGCCGAGTGAGTCCAACCAGGTCGGACCAGACTTGGGCCCACTTTTGACCCTTTTCTTTCATTGGCCATATATTTGGCACAGGACGTCCATTTGACGAACCGTCAGCAGAGCTAGTAATGTCTTTGAGAATCGGTACCTTAAAAAATACCCCATTGGAATTTGGGGTACATATGTGATATGGTTGGTTGGTACCTACACAAAACCAACCGGGGCCCCCAAGACAAAAGGCTAATAACTCACAGACCGGGCATCTGATTGACATGCCGTCTGTTGAGTTGAGACCCCTATGAAGAGGCAGTCCATTGTGATACTTCTACTTGGGATTTTGTGATACATGGAGTATCGACCAGTATCTTGTGGAGTGGATCCTCCTTGATATGAGCAAACATAGTGTGGAGACCTCGTAGCTGTAGACCTGATGACTGCTTGATCGATTCTACTATGAGTGATTTGACTAGCCCAGTGGACATAGCACCCAGTTTGGCGGCAGACCCATGGCGGACAGAGCGCCTGGTTTGGAAGTAAACCTACGGTACTCGACAGGAGGAGTATCTCTGATGGCTATTAGGGGGAGCGCCCGGTTTGGGGGCATACCCACAGCCGAGGAGCGCCAATTTTTGTAGAAGACCTGTGGTACTCAAAAGGATGCGTACCTCAGCAGTATACTAATAGTGAGTAGCGCCTCGGAGTCATGACAGGGCTACTATACTCGACAGAGGAGGAGTTCTCCAGTAGTTGTTGTTTCGTTAATGAAAATCTTGGTTTATTCTGAGTTAATGACCTTTCTGTTTTCCTCATGATTGAGATGGGTTACTTGATAACAAAGGTATATGTATGGGCATATACCTAAGTAAAGGTTATCTAATGAGATATTTCTTTGTGGTTTATCCTTGTTGGATTTAGTGTGTCCTTGAGGTTCTTGTGGTCCCTACTGAGTATCTGTAAAATCACCTCTGCCCAGGCAATGCCCGTAACTCATTTTTTGGATGCAGATGATAGACATCACTAACTGAGGTAGAGTGTACGAGCACTGGACGATACCTGGAGGTGGAAACTCGACGTGACAATACACAGAGTGGACCGATATATGTGGAGTGATGAGGTGGACATCTATACATACCCTTCAGGTAGGATCCGTGGGGGATGAACCCAAAGCTGCTAGTCACCTTCCAGCTGTTGGTATTTCAGTTGTACTTTCGTTCAATTAAAACTGTACCTTTCTATTGGTAATGTATTTCCAGACACTTTTTACATTCATCACACTTTTAATACTACTTTACATAGTTTTTTCTTCCTCTTGTACTCTGGTTGTGTGTGTTTCATTTTATAAAGGCAATGCATTCCCAGCTTTTAGGGAATTACACCTTTAGTGATAGATGTCAGCCCTTGACCTATGGAAGGCGGGCTTTTGGTAGTCATGATACGGACACCGAGGGATGGGTCATGACATTTTCCACAGAGTGACAACATTTATGATGTAAATTCATCTCATCATGTTTTTTATGAATTCATTGTATTCTAGAGGATTCTTTGAAATATTTAAAATTACATAAAGAGGTAGTTGTTTCATGATCTATTAATGATATGGAGGTTATTAAATTGTAATTCTTGGGGTTCACTCAGGATGTAGAATTTGTTATACAGAGTGATCTGAGATTTATGAGATGGCGTACAATGTATTTTGTTGCTAATAAATCTTATAAGCTAGAAATTGTTGTCAAATATTCATGATTATTTGATGACAATTCATCAATCAATGATTATTATATTAAGATTTCTATAATTCATGATGTTACTTGACAATCAACATCACCACACAGTAATGAATATAAATCCTATATAATAGATATCATTGTACACAACTGAAATCATAATGATCAACTCCAAAAAAAAAATTGAGGACCCAAACATGAATTAAAAAAACATCATACTACTATGAAATAAATATATCACTAATTTGGATAAATCCATTATTATGGGAATAAAAATGGTCTGATAAATTCCATCTGATTTTTTTCAACTACAGAAGAAAACTCTATTAAGGATGGGAAAATAAACCTCAAACTATAATATATTCCATAATTTTTTTATGGAATTTAAAAATTGGTATTATTATCCATACAAATTTTTAAATGAAGATCCTATTTTTGAAATATTAATTGATCTCCATTGATTAATCACTTATTAATCATAATTTCCTTTTTAAAAAGAATAAAAATAAATTTTTTTCCTCCAAAACCCGAAAAGGACATATTAATAGTTTATTTCATCTATTGATAAATTATGTTATCAGGTCATTTATGATAATTTTAATGATCGTGAATCATATAGACTATTGGTCCCCATCAACCATAAGATGGTAGATATTACATATATTTTTTAACATTAAAAAATTAGAACATTAAATTACTATTTATATGTAATTCCACAACATTTATCAATAATTTTTTATTATAAAGGTAATCATTAGATTTCAGGTCTATGACATAATATTTAAGACACTGCTAGAAATATAAATTTCCCACGGACTCTCTAAAGTGATTTAAATGCTACTCTTAATCCCAATGAGAGACTCAAAACATGTGATTCTTATACATTAATAATATATTTTAAATCGTGTATTGGATATAGTATTTTTTAAGAAAATAATCTTAATATAGATAAATATAATTTTTTTGAAATAACCATAATTCTTTTATTTCTATTAAATTGGATAAAATAGTTGTTAACAGACCGTCCATAAATATTTTACCCCCTATCCATGATTTCACACCTAAAAAAATCAACTATAAACATCATCATTTTTTTTTGAATTTTTTTATAGTGTTTATAATAAATCCTTCACATTCGTATTTACCAATGCTTCGAGTTCACAACATGAATTTTGAAATCTTTTCATGAATCATGAACTTCTTTAAAAACATGGAAGATGCACAATATTTGTATTTAACATCCCAAATACTTTAGAGTATTAGGAAATATTGGAGACAAAATTGATGAGTTTATAGTGGTGATGTTGTATCATATCATTAATGCTTACATCTTTCTATTCATGTGACTTTCGCCAGCATCTATGTTTCCTATATCCTTGAACAAAAAAATATTGTCAAACATGATCTAAAATAACTTCTTAATATTATGGAATGTATTTAGATGAATACATCGAAATAAAATCAATTATGGTAGGTGAAAGAAATATTATGATCATAAATAATCATCAAAGGGTATAGAAAATAAATAGACCACTGTCAATTCATTGTGATAATGTAATCATATTTGAAAAGATATATTACTTGGAAACACTTGTTGTCTCATATTACATGAATTTATTTTATTCCTCCAACACTGAAACAATAAAATTAGAAGATATCACATATAATATTGTCACCCATGAGAAAAAATATAACATATCTGGTACTCCACATTATTTTCCGATTAGAGGGGATTTTCCTTTTTTCATCATTATGAGTTATCCTATCACAGTTGGTTTTAAAATTATTTTTTAATAAGTTATTTTGATGTCATACACATTGAAATATACATATTGGTTATTCAATTTTTTCATTTGTTTACTTCTCACTCGCATTATATATTTTCAATTCCATTACTGTATCATTAAAATTGTGAATTTTAATGAGTTAAATCTGTTCAGACATTTTTTCAGTATAATCGATATAATTGATGGGAAAATTCTAGCTAACATATTGGATTGAATTTCAATCCATATTGTGAATTTTAATCAATTTGGATTCGTCGGTTGTATAAATATACATGATTTTATTTTAATGGAAATTAAATGTATAAATCATCTAATGGAACACATTATGGGGAATTTCAATTATATTATATGTAAAAAATCATCATAAACTATTTAATGGGTCTTAATTATCGATTTATTAACTCGATTTCAGATAAATAATCTTATTTTTAATAAGGATAAAATCATCAGATGTTCAAATCATATTTTATTAGTGATATATAAAACTACTATGGTATATGTCACATTTTCAAGGACTATTAAACAATGTAATCACCTTTAATACATTCATTTCTATATTTATGAATACTATTTGAGTTTGATTCTACTTCATTTAGTATGTAGAAATTGATTAGTAACATCATGGAAGGTAGATATCCTGATTCCCCACTTATATATTATATATTGATAAGATAACAATATTAATCCCTCATAAAAATTAACATTATGAATTTGGAAATATCCCTTCTTTACTATAGAAATGTATTAGGTTTGGAAATAAGGTAAAATAAATCATGCCACTAAATTAGAAATATAATATCTATAAGAAAAAAGATAATAATATAATCTATATTTGGTATTTGAAATGGAAATGATATCTTTATTTATATTGGTGTACCTATGTTTATAGAAAACATGGACTATTCCACATATGTATTAGTGTGATTTAAATTAGGTTTCAATCTCATCATTGAGAGGAAAAAGTAATTTAATGAAAACTGAATTATCCCTATAAAATCTAAAATTATTTTCAAATTTGTTCATTGTTTATTGCTTATATATTGTATTCTTCTATCATAAAATGTAATTATACTTAAATAAAAAATTAATTTCGTATTGGATGCATGCTTCAAAGTAAAATTGATATTTCTCCATGGAAACAATGTTTCCAACCAATTGATTTTTGTGGGATGGAATTAAATAATCTCATAATGTAACACCATTAACTATAATATATATATTTTTCGTTACTAAATATCGAGGATTCTAATTCCCTAATAATTCACATAGTAACATTACTTATAAAAATCAAGGCTAGGTATGTGAATTATTTGGAATCACACACCTGGATTGATTTCTAGATTTCATATTCCAATATAGTGATTGACTCTCATTGAATTGTTAAAACCAATTATTGTCTAAAACTAGGTATGGAAACATTTATAGTTACAAAATTCAATGAAAAAACGTTTCACAAAACCTGTATATTGGAACCAATGTTTCAATTAAATAACGACTACAAATTCACCTTGATATTGATCCTACTAATATTAAATAAACTATATAATATTTCAATTTTACTAGTCGAAATTTAATTCTTATTGGGAGAATGTTTTCAATGGAACGAAATCATCAATGACCTTTTACAATTTTGAAAATCATGATCACATTGACATCTGGACATAATATATCAACAATTTATCTGTCCTTTTATCTAGATTTAATCATTCTAATAGCATAAATTACACAAAAACATCCCTTTGATAATTTCCATCAATTTTTTCTGATTAATAATATCTCAAAATGTGTTCATTGTAAAAATAATTTGGATTATATTGAAAATATTATAATTACATATAATGTAACTTCTAAACTATGTATTCTTGTTGAGTATTTGTTTCATGCTCTACTTCTAGATTGTTTCACAGTAACATATTTCATTGTTTATATTATTTATCTGAAGTATCTGCGGGAAATGAATAATCTATTTTATTATTCATGACAAGATGTTTGTCATATAATATGTAGTACACATAATCACATCATTCAATATGTCATACCATTCTAACATCAATCATCATTTTCATATATTATCATATAATTAAGAGGACCAGAAACCATTAAAAATGTTAAATGTGATTAAGTAATACTTGATTTTATTGTATTTTTTTAATTATTGGTAGTTAATATCGATCATATCGAATAATGGAGTTTTATGGATCCCTTCGTTTAATGGTTGGAACAAATTTAATAAGGGTATTTCATTGTGAGGTAATATATGTCTCTATTGATATGGTTCTTTTTTGAGATGCAACACAGAATGTGAAAGAGGTTGCCTCTATGTCCATTGAATTATCTCAACTTTAGTGTACACTAAATGTCTTGTTATTATCAATGTTTTTGAAGTATCATAAAAACAATTTGATCCAATATATGGTTGTAAAATCACACTACTATGGTGGTGAACGAAATTATAAATGGTATAATTAATTTCTTTTAGAAACTCACTTCTAGATGAATTAAATACATGAAATATCATTAATATATAAATAAAATTACCACCCATGAATTTTATGAAGATTATTTCTATGAAAATCCTTAAAATTCAAGGGAAATTTTTTCTTAATTTTCTTTGAGATTTTATAAGAACGCAGTTTCTGACAACACCTGATTCTGAGGCCCGGCGTGCCTGGAATCAATTTTTGAAGTTTATCTCAGGTACGTTTAGTAAATGAACGAGTGGGTTTTCCTAACATTTGAACTGGTGCTCAGAATCAAATTCTGAGATCACCGATGGAATCATAATGCCGGTAATAGATTATGAAAACCATTTCTGGAGTTTCGTTTTCTCGGGTGAGGTTATTATTTATTTGGGTTAACTAAAGAATAAAATAAAATATCGTGTAACATATTTTATTTTTATTCTTAGTAGTGCTAACCTAGGCATGGTGGTTGGAGTGGGACCCGCTGATATCCTAACTCCTAGCTAGGATATTAGTGAGGTGGGGCCCATACGAGCCCCACCCCTTTATTACCTATTACCTCCCACGTGCATTTAATATGGTAACTCACCCGCACCCCCCTCTTTAATTCCAAGTCAACGCTTGCGTTTAATAGGATTATTAAACGCCTCATTAATTGGTCAACGCTCATTATTTAAATCATGATCTATTTATGAATTTCAAAAACCGTTGGCGTGAGAAATAAAATAAGGCAATGCCTTATTTTATTATGTTGTTTCGTTGTGCGAGGATGATTTGAAGAGGAGATCCCAAGTATTGGAATCTTTATCTTCCTCCTTGAAGAATGTGATGAATGCACTGTCACCCACGAAGAACGCCGTCCTCCAACGAAGGGCGACAAAGAACGCATGTTCCTCGATGATTGATGACGTGAAGTCATGTACCGCGACACCAACGATCCTTCTTCTACGACATCCCTTCCCCACGAAGAACCTTCATTCAAAAAATTCATGAGGTAGGGATATTTTTTTTTGCCCGTGAATTTTTTCATTTGTCGTTCATCGACCTCTTATTGGGCCGCCTGTTATCACAATAACGAGAGGAGGTCAGACCGCATGAACACGGCTGACCCTCCTTCCCCTTTGTTGGTTGTACTTGTTGCGGAAGAAGCAAAGACGGCGCGGTGCAATGACACCACACAGAAACAATGAAGAATGGGAAAAGAAGCTCGGTGTCGTCGCGCCGCGCCATTGCAGCATTTTGAAGGCCCCCGCAGTTTGATTAATTGACGACAGATTGAAGGGCGTTGACAGAACGGGCCGCAGAGGCGGTTTGAAGATTCCGCAGTAAATTGCAAGACCCGAGATGAACGCTGGTGCAAACGAAATTGAAAACGGACCACCAGAGCAACTCTGGTGGCCAGCGGAATACCATGGTGGTGAGGGGGCACCGGCGGCTGGAGGCGGAGGCGTCCCGGTGCGCCACCAGGAGGGACCGCTGTGGCTTCAGATGCGGCGGCAGGCAGGTGGTCCCGTGGCCATGCCTGAAAGAACGGGGGGACATGGTGCTGGGCCGCGTCTGCGGGCAAGGAACGACCCCCACGCGGGGGTCGCGGCGGTAATCAACGGGGCAGTATCCCCCTTTGTGCGGCCTCTAGGCCGGCACCGAGCCAACCCCGCTTGGCCAGCGCCGAGCCGCCCCATGCCGGACCGGCCGCACCGAGCCCGACCGCCCAGGCTGGGGGGGCGCCTTAATGGTTCGGTCCCAGACCCAGTCCGGGTCAACCTGGTTCGGGCTATCCTCGGGGGGGTTGAGCCGGGTCGGACTGGGCCCAGACCCCCCAATTTCAGACCACTTCCGGTCTTTTGCCCATATCATGGTCTACAGACCTCAGATCGATGCACCATCAGTTGCGACGCGATCCATGGATCGACCCGGGAGTTTCGATATATTACACTCAAGGTTTCGGAGAACATTTTGTACTGCGAGGTTAGATCGAACACAAATCAAACCGGGCCCTCAGAGCAAAAACGCATCTAACATGAGCTTCAGACGTCTGATTGACATGCCGCCGAGTTTGTTGGATTCCTCTGGTGAGATGGACCTTTTGGATTACTTTGATCTAGGTTTGGATGCAGCTGGAGTGCATTCGGTTTGGTTTTGACATAAAAACCAACCGGTCCCTTGGAACGAAAAGGCCAATAACTCTCAGACCGGGCGTCCGATTGATGCACCGTCTGTCACATTGAGATCCTCTTATCGAGACGGAACATTGGGATACATAATATACGTACTACGTGTCAGTTGATGTATCGACCCCTTGGCTCGTGTAGCGGACCCTCCCAGAAATGATCATGATGTGTTCGGGAACCCTAGAGCTGGCTGCGACTGTGACGACCGTACTGAAATCCTGTGTGGGTTCAACGGTGATGAAGACTGCATTGAAATCCTATGTGGGTTGGGCAGTAATGAAGACCATGCTGAAATCCTATGTGGGTTTGACAAAGATTAAGACATCATTGAAATCCTATGTGGGTTTGGCAGCGATGACGACCGTACTGAAATCCTATGTGGGTTCGATGACAACCACTACTGTTCTTGCATCCTCTGTGGGTCTGGAAGTTTCTGACTCTGTTCTTGCTATCCTATGTGGGTCTGGTAGAGTAGCTGGTTTAGTATCCTACGTGGGTCCCATCTTAGATGAATTAGTGGCTATATCTGATCATCTCTATCACCAAAGAGATATACCTGTGTGAACTGAGTATTGACTTTCAATCTTTATCTTCAATATGATTGACTTGCTTTCCTATGTGGATTGTGTTGTGCTTTCATGTGTGGATTGGGTTGTACTCCTTTGTGGACGTGATCGAACTTGGGATCAGATGTTGGAGCCGAAATGGAATTGATGAATTAGGTATATGTATGTGCATATATCTAAGTATTGTTGGTTGTTACTTCGTGATTGTATCTTTCATTTGTTGATTATTCTTTGTGAATTCTGGGAGACCTTCGGGGGTCTCGAGGTCCCTACTGAGTAGCGTATACTCACCCCTGCCTGGGCTATGCCCTCACTACGTTGTGTTGGATGCAGACGACAGACAATGCTGATCATGGTAGAGGCTAGTGGAGGAGTCGGTACCTAGAGGTGGACCACACGACGTGATGTACATGGAGCAGACGGCTAGACCTGAGGATCTGAGGTGGCTATATTTACCCACCCTTCAGATTACATAGTGTTTACTTCTGTTGGCTTACTATGTGGTGTTTTTTTACTTTATTAAGGCAATTCCTACCCCTTTTTGTTGGGATTTACGCCTTGGTTCTAGTCGCCAGCCCCTGGCCTATGAGAGGTGGTCATGGGGTAGTCACGACACGGGTCCCGAGGACGGGTCGTGACAAATTGGTATCAGAGGAGTTCGGTTCTATAGTAGAACTCATGACTCTGATTTGTTCTTATATGTGAATCAATAATGTTAAGAGTATTGATTGTGGTTATCAGTCTAGGGAGTCCAGTGTTGGTGCGGCGGCTGACGTATCAATACACCAGAACCCTGACTTTTATTTTCCGACTAAATGCAAGAAAACATTGATTGCATCTGTGTTTAAAAAGTTTTCGTTGTGATTACTTTATGTCGGCTCACCAGGTATACGGTTTGACCGTGGCACACCTGTTTCTTTTCAGGATGGCCCCACGATGGTAGCCAGCTAAGGTTCCGAGCGTTGTGCGAGACGACAGCCCAACGAGTGATGAGGCCTCGGTGCAGGGCCCTTTGACAGCGGAGGCACTGGCAGTACCTCTACCCACCGAGCCACTGATGCTACCAACACCAACGGATGAATGGGAACGTCGCCTTAGTGCTCTGCATGAGTTTCAGCATCAGAGACTGGCCAGGTTCCACGGAGAGACGAACCCTCAGGCAGCCGAGGATTGGCTGGAGGCGGTTGTGCAGGTTTTCATTTTAGTGGGGACACCGGCTGACCTCATGGTGATCCTCGCAGCGAGCCTCATGTACATGACAGCAGCCAGATGGTGGAGCATGATGCTCCAGGTGCACGACGAGGCTTCACTCCTCTGGATGGACATTGAGAGCCTCTTCCGCTTGGAGTTCTTCCCAGCCACCCGCCGTGCGGTGCGCATCCAGGAGCTTCTACAGCTGCGGCAGGGCAGCATGACGGTCGCCCAATACTCGACAAGATTTACCGATCTCTCGCGCTATTCGACGGACATGGTACGAGACCGATTCTTCCGGGCCCGGACCTTTGACCAGGGACTGAGGTATGAGACTAGGGAATCAATGATCTCCCTCAGCATTACTACATAGGCAAGAGTACTAGAGAGAGCTCTTCTCATAGAGAGTTTTATTACCGAGCCTACGACTGCAGTGAGACCTACCGCAGGGCGGCATGTAGTAGAGTCATCTGCATCTAGCAGTCGATAGATGTCACAAGGGTCCAGGCAGACCGGACAATTAGGCAGACGACCTAAGGACACATGGTCAGAGGATCGGGGCATAAGGCGCAGAGCCAGCCTTCTGAGGAGCAGGAAGTGCTACGCGTGCGGCGGGCAGAGCCACATGGCTCGTGACTGCCTGAACCACTATACAGAGGGGCAACAGACGGTTGAGGGGCCACCAAGGTAGAGGCAGAGGGTAGACCATGGAGGTCCTCCGAGAGTAGGTGAACGAGGTAGGGGAGCTGGCCGAGCAGCAGGTGGTGGGCGACGCTTTGAGGCTCTACCACCACCACCACCACTAGGAGGTCCACCCAGACCAAAGGGAGTTGGCGGGCAGATACAGGATCAACATCAGGTCGTAGAGGCATATGACCACGGCGCGCCAGAGATGATTCGAGGTACGATCTGTGTCTACTCCACCCTTGCTGCAGTTCTTATAGACACATGAGCGAGTCATTACATTATTACCGCTCACCTTGTTCGGAGCTCGGAGATTTCGACGGAGCCGTTGGCTCAATCCTTACATCTAGAGACTCTTACGGGAGAAGACTCGACTATTACACATTGGTTCTGGCAGTGTGAGCTTAATCTAGGAGGCGAGAGATTGGGATGGGAACTTCTTGTAGCAGCGTCGAGGCCTTACGACATCGTCTTGGACATGTGTTGGTTATCTACAATCCATGCTCAGATCGATTATATTAGGCACAAGGTGCTGTGTGTACGCACCGACGAGGGTAGGTTCACCTTCACCAGTGAGAAGAGAGCCTTTGCAGCACATGATGGACTCATGCAGTGGAGAGGAAATCCCATCACTCAGCAGTTGGCTAGCCTCACCCTTGGAGTATTTGATGTGCAGAGTCATAGTTTTCCTGTAGTGGTGGATCAGTATGCGAACGTTTTCCCTGACGACATTCCAGGACTACCTTCTCACAGAGAGGTAGACATTTATATTGAATTATATCCCGAGACAACACCGTTATCCACTCCAGCATATTGGATGGCCCCCACTGATTTTTGAGAGCTATGGGTACAGTTGGAGGACTTGTTGGGAAAGGGATTCATCTGACCTAGTGTTTCAGCATGGGCTTCCCCGATATTGTTCACCAAGAAGGCGGACAGGAGCTTGCGACTTTGTTTCGACTAAGGTCGCCTGAAATAGGTGACCATGAGGAACAATTATCCTCTACTGAGGATTGACGACCTCTTTGATCAGCTCAATGGAGATCAGTGGTTATCAAAAATTGTCTATAGATCAGGCTTTCATCATCTCAGAGTTCGAGACGAGGACGTATAGAAGACGGCCTTCAGATGTCGGTATGGCCACTATTAGTCCTTGGTTATGCATTTCGGCATAACCAATACTCCAACAGTGTTCATGGGACTCATGAACATGATCTTTCAGCCATACCTCGATCGATTTGTCGTGGTCTTCATCGAAGACATATTGATATACTCAACCACTGAGGAGAAGAACGCCTACCACTTGCGGGTTGTACTAGACACACTCCGAGAGCCCCAGCTTTATGGAACGCTCTCAAAGTGTCAGTTCTAGTTATGTGAGGTCCACTTCTTGGGACACGTCATCTCTGAGGCGGGAGTTTCGGTGGATCCTGCGATGATCGAGGCAGTGCTATCATGGGAGCAACCCATGAACGTGACAGAGGTGCAGAGTTTCTTGGGTCTAGCTGGGTACTACCGGAGATTTTTTCCAGACTTATCTAGAGTTTCAGCACCACTATCATATTTGACGAAGAAGGGGAAAACCTTCTTGTGGTCAGCCAGATGTTCGTAGAGCTTCCAGGAGCTGAGACAGAGATTGACCAGCGCGCCTATCTTGAGACTACCGGAGGATGGAATAGGGTATGTAGTCTACTATGATGCATCAAAGACCGGACTCAGATGTGTCCCGATGGAGGATCGGGCTGTGATCGCCTATGGATCACGTTAGTTGAGGCAGCATGAGTAGAACTACGCTACCCATGACCCAGAGTTAGCAGCACTGGTCTTCGCTCTTAAAATGTGGAAACACTATCTGATGGGAGAGCGCTTTACTATCTACTCTAACCACCAGAGCCTCAGATACATCTTCTCATAGAAGGACATGAATCTGAGACAGCGTTGATGGCTTGAGTACCTCTAGGAATATGACTTTGACATAGTCTATACTCTTGCGAACGGTAATATAGTAGCTGATTCACTCAGCAGGAGGACGGGCTTCCAGCTACTCGGTATGGCGACAGAGCAGCTAGCCGCTTTGCAGATATCCTTCGTGGATAGAGATGGACCAGCCTTTATTTAGTCACTCACAGTCACTCATCCACTACCACAGAAGGTCAGAGAGGCACAGCGTGGGGACGCTGACTGTGAGATGCAGCGTGTGCAGATATCCTCAGGACAGGCACCTGATGTATTCTCTATTTGAGGGGAGCATGATGTCCTTTTCAGAGGATGTACCATGGTACCAACTACTTTACAGGAGGAGGTACTAATAGAGTTTCACGCTTCCCCTTTAACGGTACATCTTAGAGTGGAAAATATGTACCAGGACCTTAGACGACATCACTAGTGGCCGGGTATGAAGAAGGTTGTGGCAAAGTTCGTTTCTCGATGCCGCAACTGCCAGCAGGTGAAGGTAGAGCACCGGGTACCAGCAGGCTTGGTACATCCCTTGTAGGTCCATGAGTGGAAGTGGGACGGGATATCTATGGATTTTGTGACAGTACTTCCACGTACTTCTAGAGGTCATGTCTCCATTTGGGTGATTGTCGACTGACTCACCAAGTCGGCCCACTTCTTACCCATCATAGAGCAGGGATCAGTAGAGAGAATGGGTCATTTCTACGTTCAGGAGATTGTATGAATTCATGGTGTGCCATCATCTATCATGTCCGATAGAGATGCTCTCTTTACTTCCCAGCTTTGGAAGGGGTTGCAGGAGGCATTCGGGATGCAGCTACGTCTGAGCACTGCGTTTCACCCTCAAACGGATGGTCAGACGGAGAGGACCATTCAGACTCTCGAGGAAATTTTCTGAGGATTTTTCCTAGACATTGGTCGCAGCTGGGAGGACCATTTACCGTCGGCAGAGTTCGCGTACAACAACAGCTACCACTCCACCATCGGTATGGAACCATACGAGGCATTGTATGGACGACCTTGCAGATCACCTTTGTGCTGGAAAGACCCTGGGGAGTCAGCACTTGTGGGACCAGAGATGGTCCAGGCCACAATAGAGACGGTCTAGGTCATCCAGGAGCGGATGAGGACTACTCCGAGTGGGAAGAAGTCTTATGCTGAGAGGAGATGGAGGCCACTGGATTTTGAGGATGGCTACCATGTCTTCTTGCGGGTCTCACCTCGACATGGATTACAGAGATTTTTCTGAGGCCGCAAGTTATCTCCATGCTTCATCGGACCATTCCAGGTGCTCAGTAGGATATACGAGGTGGTTTATCACCTGGCTCTACAACCTCAGTTACACCGAGTGCATGACGTCTTCCACGTATCTCAGCTGATGGTATACGTGAAAGACCTGACGCATATCATCGACCATGGGGAGCTGGACATTGATGATGGGGTGACTTTTGCAGAGGTCCCAGTGGAGATCAAGGATCGACATGAGAAGGTCCTACGTGGATGTTTGATACCTCTAGTGCGCATCAGATGGCAGCATGGAAACCTCGAAGAGAGCACTTGGGAACAGGAGGCTTAGATGCGTGCTCAATACCCGCATTTGTTCCCCTAGTTTATGATGTATCTTTACAGGGACATAAAGCCCTTATGGTGTAGTAATGTAAAGACCTGTAAAATTCAATGGATATTGTTTCTTAATTTTCTTTGGGATTTTAAAGCAACGCAGTTTCTGACGGTACCTAATTCCGATGCCCGGTGTCCCCGGAATCAATTTCCGAAGTTTAGATCAGGTACGTTCAGTAAATGAACTAGCGGGTTTTCCTATCATTTGATCCGGTGCTCAGAATCGAATTCTGAGGGCACCGCTGGAATCGCAGTGGCGGTAATTGATTAAGAACACCTTTTCCGAAGTTGCGTTTTCTCGGGTGAGGTTATTAATTATTTGGGTTAACTAAAAAATAAAATATAATATTGTGCAACCAATTTTATTTTTATTCTTAGTATTACTAACCTAGGAATGGTGGTTGGAGTGGGACCCACTGATATCCTAACTCATAGGTAGGATATTAGTGAGGTGGGGCCCACACGAGCCCCACCCCTTTATTACCTTTTACCTCCCACGTACATTTAATATGTTAGCTCACCCGCACCCCCTTCTTTAATGCCAAGTCAATGATCGCATTTAATAGGATTATTAAACACCTCATTAATTGATCAACGCCCATTAATTAAATCGTGATCTGTTTTTGAATATAAAAAATAGTTGGCATGAGAAATAAAATAAGGCAAAGACTTATTTTATTATGTTGTTTCGTTTTGAGAGGTGTATTTGAAGAGGAGATCCCAAGTATTGGAATCTTCATATTCCTCCTTGAAGAACGCGAAGAACGCAACGTTTCCAATGAAAAATGTCGTCCTCCGATGAAGTGCGACGAATAACGCAAGTTCCTCGAAGATCGACGATGCGATGCCGTGTACCGCGACGCTGACGATCCTTCTTCCGCGACATCCCTTCCCCGTGAAGAACCTTCATTCAACAAACACTAGAGGTAGGGGTTATTTGTTTTTGCCCGTGATTTTTTTCCTTTTTCATTCATCAACTTCTTATTGGGCTGCCCATTATCGCAATAACGGGAGGAGGTTGGACATCACGAACATGGCCGACCCTCCTCCCACTTTGTTGGTTGTACTTGTTATAGAATGAGCAATGACGGCGCGGTGCAACAAAACCATGCAGAAACAATGAAGAATGGGCGATGAATCATGGCGTCGTCGCGCCGTTCCGTTGTGGCGTTTCGAAGGCCCCCACAGTTTGATTAATTGACGGGAGATCGATGGGCATTGACAGAACGGGCCACAGAGGCGGTTTGATGATTCTGAAGTAAAGTGCGAGACCCGAGATGAACTCCGGAGCAGACGGAATTGAAAACGGACCACCGGAGCAACTCCGGTGGCCCGTGGAATACACAGGCGGTGCGGGTCGCCGGCGGTCGGCACCGGCCGGCCGTCCGGAGGCGGCGGCGTCCTAGCACGCCGCTAGAAGAGACAGTTGTGGCTGAAGTCGTGGCAGCAGGTAGCTAGTCCCGCGGCCATGTGGGACTGAAGGGGGGGACGGGGCACTGGGCGGCGTCTGCTTGCAAGGTATGGCCCCCACGCGGGGGCCATGGTGGTAATCAAGGGGGCAACTGCCCCCTTTGCGCAGCCGCTCGGCCAACGCCGAGGCACCCCGGGCCACGTCGTGTCGCGCTGGCTGGGCCAGGCCATGACCACCGGACCGGGGATCGCCCAAATGGTCTGGACCCGGACCCGGTCCGGGTCAAACCGATTCGGGCCGACCCAGGGGGGTTGGGCCGGGGCGGACCGAGCCCAGACCCCCCATTTTCAGACCACATCCGGTCTTTTTCCCATATCATGGGATATGGACCTCAGATTGACGCACTATCAGTTGCGTTATGATCCTTGGACCGAGGAGGTGGTTTAGGTATATTACACTCAAGGTTTAGGAAAATTTTGGGTATGGCCGGGTTGGTTTGAACACGAAACCAACCGTGCCCTCGGTGCGGAAACACTTCTAACATGATCTACGAACATCCGATTAAAGTGCCATCGACTTTTTTGGATTCATCATAGTGAGACAGACCTTTTGGCTTACTCCGCTCAAGGATTGGACACAGTTAGAGTGCGTTCGGGTTGGTTTTGACTTAAAAATGAACCGTGCCCCTCGAACAAAAAATCCAATAACTCTCACAGCAGGCATCCGATTGACACGCCGTCTGTCACGTTGAGTTCCTCTTATCGAGATGGAACATTGGGATACATAAAATACGGACTACGTTTCAGTTGATGTATCAACCCCTTGGAACATGGAGTGTACCCTCCCAGAAATGAGCATGTTGTGTGCGGGAACCCTAGAGCTGCCTGCGACTGTGACAACCGTACTGAAATCCTATGTGGGTTCGACGGTGATGAAGACTATACTGAAATACTATGTGGGTTCAGCAGCAATGAAGACTGTAGAGAAATCCAATGTGGGTTTGACGAAGATGAAGAATACACTAAAATACAATGTGGGTTCGGCGGTGATGAAGACCGTACTAAAATCCTATGTGGGTTCGACGACAATGAAGACTGTTCTTGCATCCTACGTGGGTCTGGCACTGCCTGACTCTGTTCTTTCGATCCTATGTGGGTCTGTCAGATTAGCTGGTTTAGTATCCGTCATGGGTCCCAGCATAGATGAATCAATGGGTATATATGATCATCTCTATCACCGAAGAGGTATACCTGTGTGAGCTGAGTCATGACTTTCAATCTTTATCTTCGATATGATTGACCTGCTTTCCTATGTGGATCATGTTGTGCTTTCCTGTGTGGATTGTGTTGTACTCCTATGTGGACGTGATCGATCTTGGGCTCAGATGTTGGAGTTGAACTGGAATTGATGACTTAGGTATATGTATGGGCATATACCTAAGTAGTGTTGGTTGTTACTTCGTGATTGTATCATTCTTTTATGGATTATCCTTTGTAGATTCTGGGAGACCTTTGAGGGTCTCGGGGTCCCTACTGAGTACCGTATTCTCACCACAACACGGGCTATTCCCGCACTATGTTGTGTTGGATGCAGATGAAGGACAATGCTGATCATGGTAGAGGATGGTGGAGCAGTCGGTACCTGGAGGTGGACCATAGGGCATGACGTACACGGAGCGGACGATTGGACCTGAGGAGATGAGGTGGATATCTTTACCCAACCATCAGGTGGGACTACAAGTGGACGGCTCGACGTTGCTTCTTTACTTTTAGTTGCTATACATTCTTTCCAGTTGTACTTTACTTTCTGTTTGAGTTTTTATTCTAGCCCATTTACTTTCCGAACGTACTTGTACCTAGTTTACATAGTGTTTACTTCTTCTATCTTAATCTGTGGTTATTGTTTACTTTATAAACGTATTACCTTCCCCTTTTTGTCGGGATTTACGCCTTGGTGCTAGTCGCCAGCCCCCGGCCTATGGGAGGCGGGATTGTGGTAGTCACGGCACGGGTCCTGAGGACGGGTCGTGACAAATTGGTATCAATGGAGTTCGGTTCTACTGCAGAACGCGAGACTTTGATATTTTCTTCTATGTTAATCAATAGTGTTAAGATTATTGAGTGTGGTTATCAGTACAGGGAGTCCAGTGTTGGTGCGGTTACCGACGTATCCGTACACCAAGACCCTAACTTCTGATTTCCGACTCAATGCAAGAAAACATTCATTGCATGTGTGATTCAAAATTTTTCTTTGTGATTACATTATTTTAGATCACTAGGTATACTTTTTGACCGTGGCGCACCTGTTTCATTTCAAAATGGCCCCATGATGGCTTCAATCTAGGGTTACGAGCGTTGTGCGAGACGACAACCCACCGAGCAATGAGGCCTCAGTGCAGGGACCTTTGACAGTGGAGGCACTGGCTGTACCTCTACCCACCGAGCCACCGATGCTACCAGCACCAGTCTCTGATAGTGCATGTCCCCTTAGTGCACTGCATGAGTTTCAGCATCAGATACTGCCTAGGATCTGCGGAGATACGGACCCTTAGGCAGACGAGGATTGGCTGGAGGCCGTTGTGCGAGTTTTCCAGTTAGTGGGGACACCAGCTGACCTCATGGTGATCCTCGCAGCGATCCTACTGCATGTGACAACATGCAAATGGTGGATATTGATGCTCTAGGTGCACGACATGGCATCACTCCTCTGGACGGACATTGAGAGCCTCTTCCACTCAGAGTTAGTCCCAGCCACCCTCCGTGTGGTGCGCATCCAGGAGCTTCTACAGTTGCAGTAGGGAATCATGACGGTCTCCCAGTACTCGACGAGATTTACCGATCTCTCGCGCTATTTGACGGACATGGTACGAGACCCATTCTTTCGGGCCCTGACCTTCGAGCAGGGAGTGGGGCATGAGATCAGGGCATCGATGATCTCCCTCAGCATTCTGTCATAGGCAGTGGTACTGGAGAGATCTCTTCTCATAGAGAGTTTTCTTTCCAAGCCTACGCCAGCAGTGAGACCTACCGCAGGGAGGCACGTAGCAGTGTCGTCTGCAGATGGCAGTTGACGGATGTTACAGGGGTCCAGGCGGACCAGAACATCAGGAAAATGACCTCAGGACATTGGCTCAAAGGTGCGGGGCACAGGGCGTAGAGCCAGCCTTTCGAGGAGCATGCAATGCTACGCGTGAGGCGGGTAGGGCCACATGGCTCGTGACTGCCCGACCTACCGTACAAAGGAGTAGCAGACGGTTGAAGGCCACCCAGGCAGAGGCATAGGGTCGGCCGTGGCGGTCCTCCGAGAGTAGGCAGATGAGGTTGGGGAGCTGGCCGAGCAGCAGGTGGTGGGCGACGCTTTGAGCCTCTACCGCCACCACCACCAGGAGGTCCACCCCGACCATAGAGAGCTGGAGGATAGAGATAGGCTCATCTTCAGGCAGCAGAGGCCTACGACCACGGCATGCCATAGATGATTCGTGATACGATCTGTGTCTACTCCACCCTTGTTGCAGTTCTTATAGACACAGGAGCGAGTCATTACATTATTGCCGCTGCCCTTGTTCGGAGCTTGGAGATTCTGACGGAGCCGTTGGCTCGATCCTTATGGCTACAGACTCCTATGAGAGAATACTCGACTGTATTAGGCTCAAGGTGCGGTGTGTATGCACCGACGAGAGCAGGTTTACCTTCACTGGCGAGAAGAGAGACTTTACAGCATAGGATAGACTCACACATAGGAGAGGACATCCCATCACTCATCAGTTGGCTAGCCTCATCCTAGGAGAAGTTGACGTGCAGAGTCCTAGTTTTCCTGTAGTGGTTGATCAGTATGTGGACGTTTTCCATGACGATGTTCCAGGACTACCTCCACACAGAGAGGTATACTTTTATATTGACCCGAACCCCGGGACAACCCCAATATCCCCTGAATCATATCGGATAGCCCCCGCTGATCTTCGAGAGCTACGTGTACAGATGGAGGACTTACAGAGCAAGGGATTCATCTGACCCAGTGTTTCACCTCGGGCTTCCCCGATATTGTTCGCCAAGAAGGAGGATTGGAGTTTGCGACTTTCTGTAGACTATTGTCGCCTGAACCAGGTGACCATAAGGAACAAGTATCTGCTACCAAGGATTTACGACCTCTTCGATCAGCTCAAGAGAGCACGGTGGTTCTCAAAGATAGACCTTAGATCAGGCTATCATCAGCTCAGTGTTCGAGACGAGGACATGCAGAATACGACCTTCAGATATCGGTATGGCCACTATGAGTTTTTGTTTGTGCCTTTCGGCATAACCAATGCTCTAGGAGTGTTCATGGGTCTCATGAACAAGATCTTTCAGCCATACCTCGATCAATTTGTCGTCGTCTTCATCGGCGACATATTGAAATACTCGACCACTGCGGAGGAGCACGTCGACCACTTACAGGTTGTACTAGACACACTTTGAGAGCACCACCTTTATGGAAGGCTCTCAAGGTGTCTGTTCTAGTTATGTGAGGTCCACTTCTTAGGACATGTCATCTCTGAGGTGGGACTTGCGGTGGATTCTGTGATGATCGAGGTAGTGCTAGCTTGGGAGCCACCCAGGAGCATGACGGAGCTGTGGTGTTTCTTGGGTCTAGCTGGGTACTATCGAAGATTTGTACTAGAATTCTCTAGAGTGGCGGCACCACTCTCAGCTTTGACAAAGAAGGGGAAACCCTTCGTGTGGTCAGACAGATGTCATCAGAGCTTCCAGGAGCTGAGACAGAGATTGACTAGCACGCTTATCTTGAGGCTACCAGAGGAGTGAGTAGGCTATGTAGTCTACTATGATGAATCAGGGAGTAGACTCAGATGTGTCCTGATGCAGGAGCGGGTCGTGATCACCTATGGATCATGTTAGTTGAGGTAATAGGATCATAACTATGCTACCCATGACCTGGAGTTCGCAATAGTGGTATTCTCTCTGAAAATGTGGTGACACTATCTGATGGGTGAGCGCTTTACAGTCTACTCTGACCACCAGAGTCTCAGGTACATCTTCTCACCAAAGGAAATGAATCTATGACAGTGGAGAACGGTCGAGTTCCCCAAGGAATATGACTTTGTGATAGTATATACTATTGTTAAGGGGAACATAGTAGTTGATACTCTCAGCAGGAGGACGGGCATCGAGCTACTCGGGGTGGCGATGGAGCAGCTAGCCGCTTTGCAGTTATCCTTCGTTGATAGAGACAGAGAAGCCTTTCTTCAGTCACTCACATTCACTCCTACACTACTGCAGCGGGTCAGAGAGGCACAGCGTGGGGACACTGACTGTGTGACACAGTGTGCACATATATCCTCAGGATAGGAACCTGATGGATTCTCTAAAGGAGGGGAGCACAGTCTCCTTTTCAGAAGACGTACCATAGTACCAGCTGCTTTTCTTGAGGATGTACTAAGAGAGTTTCACACTTCCCCTTTAGTGGTACATCCTAGAGTGGCAATGATGTACCCAGACCTCAGACGACCGCAATGGTGGCCGGGTATGAAGAAGGCTATGGAGGATTTTGTTTCTCGATGACTCACCTAGCAGCAGGTGAAGGCATAGCACCTGGTACCAGCAGGCTTGGAACAACCCTTGGAGGTCCCGAAGTGGAAGTGGGACGGGATATCTATATATTTTGTGACTAGACATCCACATAATTCTGGAGGTCACGACTCCATTTGGGTGATTGCCGACCGACTCAACAAGTAGGCCCACTTCTTAACCATCAGAGAGAAGGGCTCAGTAAAGAGCTCGGGGCATCTCTACGTTCATGTGTTTGTACGGATTCATGGTGTGCCATCATCTATCATCTCTGATCGAGATGCTCTCTTTACTTCCCAGATTTGGAAGGGGTTGAAGGAGGCATTCGGGATGCAGCTACGTCTGAGCACCGCCTTTCACCCTCAGATGGCTGGTCAGACGAAGAGCACCATTCAGACTCCCAAGGACATGCTCTGAGCATGTGTCCTCGACTTTGGTCACAGCTGGGATGACTATCTCCACTTGGTGGAGTTCCTGTACAATAATAGCTACCACTCCACCATCGGGATAGCACCATAAGAGGAATTGTATGGCCCACCTTGTAGATCAATTCTGTGCTGGATAGACCCTGGGGAGTTAGCACTTGTGGGATCAGAGATGGTCTAGGCCATGACAGAGAAGGTCCAGGTCATCCAGGAGCGGATGAGAACAGATCAGAGCCGGCAGAAGTCTTATGCTGACAGGAGGCTGAGGCCATTGGAGTTCGAGGATGGCGACCACGTCTTCTTGATGGTCTCACCTCTACTTGGATTACAGAGATTTGGCTGAGGCGGAAAGTTATATTCGTGCTTCATCGGACCATTTCAGGTCCTCAGCAGGATAGGCGAGGTGGATTATTTCCTGGCTCTACCACCTCAGTTTCACCAAGTGCACGACGTCTTCCATGTATCTCAGCTGAGGAGATACGTCCATGACCCGACGCATATCATCGACCATGGGGAGCTGGAAAATAACAATGGGGCGACTTTTGTGGAGGTCCCAGTGGAGATCGAGGATCGAAAGGAGTGGGTCCTACATGGATGGTTGATACCTCCCTTGCGCTTCAGATGGCATCACGGAAACCTCTAGGAGAGTACTTGGGAGGGGGATGCTTAGATGCATGCTCAGTACCTGCATTTATTACCCTATATTATGATGTATCATTACGGGGACATAAATCCCTAAGGTTGGAGTAATGTAAAGACCTGTAAAATTCAAGGGAAATTTTTTCTTAATTTTCTTTGGGATATTACAGGAAGGCTGTTTTTGACGTCACCTGATTTCGAGGCCCGGTGTGCCTGGAATCAATTTCGGAATTTTAGCTCGGATACGTTCAGTAAACGAATTAGCGGGTATTCCTAACATTTGAACCGGTGCTCGGAATCGAATTCCGAGGGCCTCGATGGAATCACAGCGCCGGTAATTTCTTAAGAACAACATTTCCGGAGTTGTGTTTGCTCGGGTGAGGTTATTAATTATTTGGGTTAACAAAAGAATAAAATAAAATATTGTACAACAGATTTTATTTTTCTACTTTGTAGTGCTAACCTAGGCATGGTGGTTGGAATGGGACCCACAGATATCTTAACTCCTAGGTAGGATATTAGTGAGGTGGGGCCCACACGATCCCCACCCATTTATTAAATTTTACCTCCCATGTTAATTTAATATGGTAACTCACCCGCACCCCCCTCTTTAATGACAAGTCAACGCTCGCGTTTAATAGGATTATTAAACGCCTCATTAATTAGTCATTGCTCATTAATTAAATCGTGAACTGTTTTTGAATATAAAAAATAATTCGCATGAGAAATAAAATAAGGCAACACCTTATTTTATTATGTTGTTTCCTTGTGAGAGGAGGATTTGAAGAGGAGACCAAGTATGGGAATCTTCATCTTCCTCCTTGAAGAACACGAAGAATGCACTGTTTCCATCGTAGAACACCGACCTCCGATGAAAGGCGACGAAGAACGCAAGTTCCTCGAAGATCGACGACGCGACTCCATATACCGCGATGCCGACAATCATTCTTCCACGACATCCCTTCCCCGCGATGAACCTTCATTTAACAAATGATTGAGGTAGGGGTTATTTGTTTTTTCCCGTGAATTTTTTTCCTTTTCCATTCATCGAATTATTATTGGGCTTCCTGTTATCACAATAACGAGAGGAGGTCGGACCACACGAACATGGCCAAACCTCCTCCCCCATTGTTGGTTGTACTGGTTGCGGCACCAGTAAAGATGGCGCAGTGCAACGGCACTACGAGGAAACAATGAAGAACGAGCGAAGAAGCGCGACGTCGTCACACCGCACCGTTGTGGCGTTTCGAAGCCCCTGCAGTTTGATTAATTGACAGTGGATCGAAAAGCGTTTACAGAACGGTCCGCAGAGGCAGCATGATGATTCCGCAGTAATGTGCGAGACACGAGATGAACACTGACGAAGACGAAATTGAAAACGGATCACTATAGAAACTCCGGTGGCCCACGGAAAACACCGGCAGAGCGGGACGCCAGCATCCTGTACCGGCCGGACGCTCGGAGGAGGTGGCATCCCGGCGTGCCGCTAGGTGGGACCGCCGCAGCTGAAGCCGCGGAGGTAGGTAGCTGGTCCCGCGGTCGCGCGTGACTGATGGGGGGGACGCGGCGCTGGGCAGCGTCCGCTGGTAAGGAACGGCCCCCACGTGGGGTCCTTGATGGTAATCAAGGGGGAAGACACTCCCTTTGCACGGTCGCTCGACCAACGCCAAGCCGGCCCCGCGCGGCAAGTGCCGAGCTGCCCCGGGCCGAGCTTCACCGGCCGGGCCAGGCCATGCTCACGGGGCCGGGCCGCACCCTAATGGGCCAGACCCGGACCCGGTCTGGGTCAACCCAGTTTGGGCCGACCCAGGGGGGGTGGGCTGAGTCGGACTGGGCCCAAAACCCCCATTTTCAGACCACTTACGGTCTTTTGCCCATATCATGGGCTACATACCTCCGATCGATGCACCGTCAGTTGTGATGTGATCCTTGGATCGAGGCAGTCGTTTCGCTATATTATACTAAAAGTTTTGAAGAACATTGTGTATGGCCGGGTTGGTTCGAACATGAAACCAACCGGGCCCTCGGTGCAGAAACGCTTATAAC
This sequence comes from Viscum album, assembly GCA_963277665.1. NCBI lineage: Eukaryota > Viridiplantae > Streptophyta > Magnoliopsida > Santalales > Viscaceae > Viscum > Viscum album. Next base: position 1,315,571,453 of record OY728152.1, on the reverse strand, counting down.
TTGAGCTACGGACGTCTGATTGACGTTCCATCAACTTTTTTGGATTTCTCTTAGTGAGACTGACCTTTTAGATTACTCTGATCGTGGTTTGGACACAGTTGGAGTGTGGTCGGGTTGTTTTTGACTTAAAACTCAACTGGGCCCCTCGAACGAAAAAGCCAATAACTCTCTGACCGAGCGTCCGATTGACGCGTCGTTTGTCACGTTGAGTTCTTCTTGTCGAGACTGAACATTGGGATAAATCAACTCCGAACTATGTGTCAGTTGATCTATCAACCCCTTGGCTCGTGGAGTGGACCCTCCCAGAAATGAGCATGCTGTGTGCGGGAACCCTATAGCTGGCTGCTACTGTGACGACCGTACTGAAATCCTATGTGGGTTCGACGACGATGAAGTCCGCACTGAAATCCTATGTGGGTTCGACAACGACGAAGACCGTACTAAAATCCTATGTGGGTTCAACGGAGATGAAGACTGAACTAAAATACTATGTGGGTTATTCAGTGATGAAGACCGTACTGAAATCCTATGTGGGTTCGATGACAATGACTACTGTTCTTGCATCCTACGTGGGTCTGGTAGTGTCTGACTCTGTTCTTGATATCCTATGTGGGTCTGGAAGAGTAGCTGGTTTTGTATCCTACATGGGTCCCATCTTAGATTAATCAGTGGCTATATCTGATCATCTATATCACCGAAGAGGTATACTTGTGTGAGCTATGTCTTGACATTCAATCGTTATCTTCGATATGATTGACTTGCTTTCCTATGTGGATCGTGTTGTGCTTTCCTGTGTGGATTGGGTTGTACTCCTTTGTGGATGTGATCGAACATGGGCTTGGATGTTGGAGCCGAACTAGAATTGATGACTTAGGTATATGTATGGGCATATACATAATTAGTGCTGGATGTTACTTCATGATTATATCTTTATTTTATAGTTATCCTTTGTTGATTCTGGGAGACCTTTAGGGGGTCTCGGGGTCCCTACTGAGTATCATATCCTCACTAATGCACGAGCAATGCTTGAACTACGTTTTTTTGGATTTAGACGGCGGACAACGCTGATCGTGGTAGAGGCTAGTGGAGCAGTCCTTACCTGGAGGTGGACCATAGAGCGGGACGTACACGTAGCAGATGGCTGGACCGGAGGAGCTGAGTTGGATATCTATACCCACCCTTCAGGCGGGACTACAAGTGGATGGCTCGACGTTGCTGCTTTACATTCAGTTGTTGTACTTTCTTTCTAGTTTTACATTACTTTCAGTTTGGGTTTGTATTCTGGCCCATTTACTTTCTGCATTTACTTGTACTCAGTTTACTTAGTGTTTACTTCTGCTGGCTTACTCTGTGGTATTTGTTTACTTTATAAAGGAAATGCCTTCCCTTTTTTGTCGGGATTTACGCCTTAGTGCTAGTCGCCATCCCCTAGACTAAGGGAGGTGGTCTTGGGGTAGTCCTGACACGGGTCCCGAGGACAGGTCGTGACAATTTCTTTGTGGATTTCTTGGGAAAATATGTGTTTCTGGAAAGCAATTTTATATGGTTCAATGTGGTTCTTAAAATATCTTTTTTTTACATATTTAGTTTAGTAGAAAACAAAACCTCACAATTTTATAACATTAATATATTATAATAATGGAGGCATTTATTTTTGGGAAATTCTTCATTCTACATATAATTTATATAAAAATGATTATGAAAATTTATAAAAATTATTATTCGATTGAAAATAAAATAAACATTTCAGAATGTTTTTTAAAAATGATATAGATTAGTTTCATTTGATAAAATATATATTTTTATCATATAATCTTAATCACATGTTTTATAAATTCTGAATGGAATATTAAAATGTTTATATTTAATCATTAGGTAAATACTTAGTCATGAATAACATTTTATACGATTTTATGTTATGCCTAATTTTGAGTAGATTCATTAATTCTATTATTTTTCTGAAACCTGTATCTTTCAATGTTATCTAAAATGAATTATTTTTAAATGCATATAATTAAAATTAGGAATAATTAGATTTTTTAATTCATAAATGACTATACTTTAATGGAATTCATATTCTAAAATACAGAAATTCTTCTGTTAATTAAAAATTAAAATGTTAAGAAAAAATAATTTTATTAAAAATTAAAAATTTATTATATTATATATTTATAATCTCTTTTTATGTTAAATTTAAATTTATTAAAATTTTGTATTATATATTTTTTCATTATTATAAATTATATTTAAAGATTAATTTACTTTATTGAATTTTTTTGTTAAACAATCAATAAAAAATTCTTCATTTAAATTATATTATGTCCCAATATATCTTGGTTGAACATTACAAACCATATAAAAAAGTGTTTCATCACATTGTTATTTATCATTGAAAAATAAAAATACAGTAGATTATCAGGATGATAACTATGGATCATTGTTAGTATTGTTGTTGAAACATAAGAGGATATCATAGTACATTATCTCTTCAAAGTAATTTAATAGTTTGTGCAACATGCAACACCGAGTTCAAGTGCACCACAATATACCATACTAGCCATTCAAAATGAGGTTTTAAATAGTATGAACTGTATTTTGAATTTTATATACTCTATCTAAATTTAAATTCCATATTATGTGCTTCGTAGACATAATATAATAACAAATTCAAATTTATAAATAAAAGTAGTATTTTTTAAAAAAATGGAATTTTACCGCCTTTAAATTGTGAACACTTTTTAAATTCAAAATTTGACAATTTTATAAATTAAATTTAATGAAATTAAATTCCATTTCAAAATTTGTACATGAATATTTAGTTTGTATAACCTTTGGGTACTTTTCTGATCAAATTCATCTTTTGATGAATATTAAAAATTACTAAATTTTACTTGAAAGATCCTTTTTTAATCGAAATAATTTATAGTGATAAAATATACATATGAATGAATTTGAGGTATAATTAGATTTTATTTTTATCATTTAATACAATGTTAGTCTTTGAAATTAATTTTTTATTTTAATTGGAAACAAACACATATATATGTTTTTAATGTTTTTATTTCTCAAAAACCTACTTTCTGGTTTTTACAATGGAAATAAATATTAAATAAATTTATTCAACTTATATGATATGAATTTTTGTTAAATAGATATTAATTTTGAATTAGGAATATAACAACTATCTTATGGTGAATATTTCATTTGTTTTTTGAAAATTTTATATTTTTTATGAATATTGAATAATAATTCACAGTAACAAAAAACCAACTTTTTCATATAAATAATTATATTTAATTAAAATTAATAATAAATCAAATTAGAGATATAATATATATATATATTAGTACAATATAAAACACTTTAATCATTTTAAAAATAAAATTGGATATATAAAATTCTATTCAACCTTTTTAACATATTTTTATCCACCTTCTAGGCACATTTACACAACATCATATGCACATTTGCAAATTTTAATAAAACTTAATTTTACCACTTCTACTAATTGAATTTTAAAAATTTGAGAGACATGGTTGAAATTATTAATTAAAATGTGTTTCAATATGATGATAATATTTTTTGGAGAATAGTAAGAGTTTTATTTTATTTAACATGAAAAAAAAAATTAAATACAATAATTGAAGGTAAAAATAATATTAAAGGTACTTGAACACATTTCATAATTCTATTGGATATTCTTATTTTGACCAAAATAAATATTTGGAACAATATAAGATCATTTGGAATGATTTGGGTTATAATATGACATTTATTATATTTTAATTAAATAAGAGTGAAAAGTTTTAAATTCAATGTTTAATAACTAAAACATTTTTAATATATGGAAATTCATAAAATATATTAGACAATAAGTATTCATTATAAATGTAAAAAAATTTCATAAATTATTATTTTTTATTTTTATTTTTTAAATAATAAAATTTTTTATGACCAAATTGATGATGTAGTAATTACCTTGTTAATGAAATATTAAAATAGTTTACATTTTAAATATAAATATAAATTTAAATTGAGACATTTGATGCCATCGACAAATATTATATGAGAATATAAAATGTTTGGTCATATTTAATATATTATTTTTCTAAGTAATCATCTTCTAGTGACATTAGGAAAAACCAATTACTAAATACTGTCAAAATTGACATAAATGTGTACTTAAAACAAATAAAATATTATTAAATGTTAAAATATTATTAAATATCTAATATTCATCCAGGGGATTTATGTAAGGTTATATATTTAATTAATTCACAGTATTACATTATCTTGGAATTTTATAGTCTGTTTATTAACCATATAATATTATCATACAAGGAGACATGGTAAATGTTAAACTATTAAACAATGATTTAAATATAAAAGATTAGGTTAATATAGTCAATTAACATTTCTAAAACCAATTGGTATAGAATATTTCAACCAATACCAAACTTATACTATAAATAACTCCATTTGTATCCATTAGAATCCGAAAATTATTTTATAATAAAATAATATTTCATGTTATTTCTAAAGAGACCCTCACCTCTGTTAAAAAAGGTTACATCCCCTTTTCTTAACTTCACCCCTCCAAAACCATTTGGATCTGACAAACCGTATTATAATATTATCCCAATTGTCTTCAATTAATCATATAGGCATCACATTTGTAAGAAAAATATCCTAAGAAACCATTTTGTTCAAATCTGAAGGGAACAACTGAAGAAGATGAAATTATTTCATCACCTCTTTCAAAGTTCATTTTTCATGCACATTATATTTTTTTTCCATACCGAAATAATAAATCCAGAACACTATGAATAGTATTGTGTTATTGTATATGTTTTTCAACTATATTAATCATTCATTCTATTCTTTGAATGAGAAAATCCACCTTACGTGTGTACGTACGACTTAATGTTTCCACATCGTGGTGTATTTTTTCACTAAAAAACCCCATTATTTTGATGGGTATAATAATAAGCATAATTTATTTAAATAATAAATATAACATTGTAATTATTTTTTATATATAATATAGCATTCAATTAAACAATGGTTTACCAAAGAAAGAATGATATTATTGCTCATGCGTACATAGAACTTACCATCTTCAAAATGCGATGAGTTTCATCTTCAAAGATCAAAATTAAAGAATTTATAAAAATACATATACATTTAATAAATATGAGATAAATGAAGTAATATTACAACTGGAAGAATATATATTTATGTAGATAAATATAATTCGTTTACATACTTCCATAATATACTATAAGAAAACAAAAACTTTAACGACCCAAACATTCATTAATTAATATTCTCGTTGATATAATTAAATGTCTTATTATGGTTATATATTATATTCACATATATTTTTTGACGTTTATATATTTTAATATACCATTATGAATTGGGACCATTGCTAATATAGACATTGAATAGTTATAAAATGATTATTATAAATATAGCGTTTTAAAGAAATCAAATATACTAAGACAAAGGAAGTGTTGGCCTCATCGAGTAGACTTTCCGCATATGTATCCCATTTCTTGGATCTCATAAAAGAGGTGGAGTCATTGGGATTATCTATTGAGAAAGTCCATGTTGTTCTTCTACATGTTAAGCTCAAATAGAACCACCAACAAGAGAAGTGGAAGTTGATAGAGATTACCACATGAGCAATGTTATCGGATCCACCCCAAGGGTCTGTCACCATTACATACCATACCTTTAGGACTTATTTGAGTGTTTTAAGGGGTTTGTAACAAGGCCATAGCACTATGATTATGTGCTTTATCTTTGTATATAATAATGAATATAAATTCATTTTATTAATTTTACATTGAAAATAGTTTTTAAATTTCAAATTTTATTTTTATTTAATATTAAATTAAGAAATATATATAGATAAATTAAAGGATTTTGGAAATAAATAATAATTTAATAAAATATTATTATTTTTAAATTAATTTTTGTTAAATATAAATGATCATATAATTTTATGAATGTAATTGTAATTTTTGTAATGGTTTGAAAACTATTTTTTTCCAAACCCTTGAATTTGATATAAATGTGAGTACTTTTTAATGTAAATATTATAATATTTAGAAATTTTTTTATATAAAATGAATATTGTTTTTCAATCAAGACATACAAATAATCCAATAGTTAATTTTTCATAATTATCTGAAACAGTTGAATTTTTGGGTAAAAAAATAAATACATTTTTAATACATAATGTGTTTTATAATCTCATAATGACCTAATTGTGATGTTATAAAATTATATAAATGAAATGTTCAGAAAATATATGTTTTACCATTAAAATAATGTTATTTTAGTATTGATTTATTTATTTTATAAAACATTATTAGACCCTCAAAGAGTAATAAATCATTTTCACATTTTAAATGAAATTCCATGAGAGTGTGACTCATCAATACATAAGAAAAACATTTGTTTTTAGAAGATCAGCCATTGGCCATATAAAATATTGTATTCGAATCCCCATTGGAAAAAACAATGTGCAAAAACCATGGGTTGTTTTGTGGTATTTGTTAGATTAATGTGTGGTGACCCAAACCTATATAATAATGAATTCCCTATACTTAATTATATAAACCCACACATGCTCCCACTTTCTATTCAATAAATTCCATTGTAGATTTTTCGTCCTCTGACCTCATCTCTCGAGAATCCTCACAAATAGCCCAAATTTTCCATCAAACCACTCTCAAGCCTCACCCAAGCCATTGAGATCATACTTCCATGTAAGAGATTTCATACATTCTCATTTAAGTCAAATTTTCTTTTTGTGATTGTGCTCTTTAAATTTCAATTAAAATTATGGGGTATGATTTATCATCTCTCTCATACATCCCTATTTATGTATTGATTATGGTAGACCCATTTCTTTCAAATTAATGCATCCCATTTACACCAATTACCATGCTGAAATTCTGTGAGGGATTTCCCTATCCTCTTTAACATTCACATAATTGTTTTTTATTATTCATCTAACATCCAATATGTTTTTTTGGACATGTATCTATATGACCCCCTTAATTTCAATTTCATTTACATATGATGAGACAACCATTTTTCACTCATCAACTATTTTCATGAATCCTTATGTCATCCCATTATGATGCCGAAATTTCACCATGTTTTTGCATGCCAAGATCATTGTATCGTGATTACAATACTCGTCTCTATATCTAGGGTATTCACTTTTATGCACATATACATATTTAATGGTACATTCATGTATTTATTCCGCATTACTTAATCGTGGAATAACGTATGATGTTGATTGATTCCATATTATATGATACATGTGTGCACTTACTCATGAAATGAAATTTTTCAGTAGGGTGTCGCCTGTTAGCTCTCCAATGAATTGGGTAATGTATAGAACCATGATACTTCATGTGGAATGGCTATTTACTCATGCTAATAAATGTGCAATGAGGGTTCACTCACGATCCATCTGTAATGATCCATGGCACATGCTAATTCCTTGTTATGTTTTGTTTCCACATTTCCATGTTATGATTATCATGTTTTGTCATGCCTTTATGTTCATGTTTCTCATGTGCTGCATTGATATTACTACTTCTTAATGAGAATAGAAATCTTCATGTTATTCCATGATTACTACCTCATTGGGCTTTATAGCTCACCCCTTTCTTATGAATGTCCTCAAGTTATCCCATGTAATGCTATGTATGTGAGAATGTAGTGGTCATTTAAGGATATTTTAAAAAAATTATGTATTTTTGTTTTAAGTTGTTATTTAATGATCCTTATCCCAAAAGACACTAGACCAATAGATCTTATATGTTGTATCAAGTGATGTTTAGGTAATAAATAAATTTTTAGTGTGTAATAAAAATTAGTCTTTTCATAGTTGGTATCAAAGTATATGTTTAGTTATTTATGTGATTAGCACTGTAAAACCCCACTAAGGCATTAGAGATAATACTATATAAAATAAAAAAATCCTTAATATTTTTGTGGGTATTGACTAAGTTGTTAATCTAGAAAATACATCCTTGACTATATACGAGTAAGTAGAGGTGGCTATGGAAACAATGTACCCAGTGGTGAAATCCCCGAAAAGAGTTTTGGGATTGACTAAGGGTATCCGGGTACACGACAATGTGTCTTGCTGCACTCTGGGATATGACACTCCCGGGGATATGCATTGGTAAATTCACAATCCTAGTATGAACCATTATTAATTGAAAAAAAAAATCCCCAATGAATATATGTTGGATAAAATGGATTGAAGCGTATAGATTCATATGTTATGGAAATAAAATCTATTTATAAGTCATTTGTTTCATCCATGGATTACCCTTTATGTGTAACCCAAAACATCACCTATTATTCCAGAAAATGGACGGTAATAGGTGGACTCAGGCTTACCACCCATGTGAAGATCTATGTGATGATTGTGCTAACGAGATTCCCAATATGATGTGATTAGGAATCGAGAACATTGTCATGATAATATATTAGTTCACTAAAGAACTGAAAAGAAACATGGGTCAAGAGGAACATTCAGCCACCCATAATAAAGAACAAGTTGCTATCAAAAGATTCATAATACAAAGGCCTCTGACATTTAATGTATTATATGATCTCTCAATCACAGCACAATGGATCAAATCCATTGAAAATTTCTTCTAAATACTTTGATGTTCTGAACCAGATAAGCTTCCCCTACTTGCTTATCGTGTGGTGGGTGAAGCTGATCAGTGGTAGACATTGATAAAAAATACGAAGCCTGAGGAAGATATTGTGGGTTTGGAATGAAATAATTTCTGTAAGATGTTTTTGGATAAGTATATTCCACACACCCTATGGCTTATGATGGAAGGGACTTCCTTGATCTCACCAAAAATGTTTATGAATCTGTCGGAGGGTGTGAGGTAAACATCACAAGGAAGGAACGATATGCATCCAAAATTGTAATTTCCACCAAATGAAATACTGATCGCATCATTGGTGGTCTGAAACCCAACATGCAGAAACCCTTTCCAATCCACCACTATGACAACTATGAGGGAATTTTCTGATGTGCCCTCAAAAATGAAATGGAGATCGGCGATCCTCAGGGGAATCATGGGTATAAGATGTATAATGTGGACATTAATTCTGGAATTCCGACAGATAAAACCTAAATACAAAATAATCAAGTAAGACACTATAAAAGTTACAGAAATAATCACCATAGAAATTTCATTAATGGGAGAAGGAAATGCTTTAAGTTTGGAAGAGAAGGGCTCAGTTCTATTAACTGTAATCTAGAAAAACCCTCAGCTGCGATAAAGGAGAGGAACACTCCATTAGACTCACAACTTGTTGTTCATTGCTTCATCTACAATGAACCATTACACCTTTCAAATTAGTTCCCTATGCCAACGGGTTTTTTAGGCTACCAATAACCTCCAAAGCACCAAGGGAGAGCATTTTCCATCACTACTAACAATGTGAAACTTGATTATGAATTGGTGATATGAACGGTAGTTATTAATTCAGTAGTATAAAATGTAATTTTTTATTCAGGTTCTACGCATTATTTTATATCTATATTGTTTAGTAAAACAATCCCCAAACCAACAAAAATCATGGAATTAATGATGTCAGTGAGTACGTTAAATGGGGAAATCATTGCATCCAATGGATATAACTCCTCCCATGACATAAATGATGGATTGAACATCCTGAAAAACCTCATCATACTACCTTTTTTTGAATTTTATGAAATTCATGGAATGGATTGGATTTCCCTATATAGAGCCAACATAAATTGCTGTAAGAGGGAAATCACTAACCATGTGGTGAATCTACCACCGATTCTGTACAAGTGCAAAGAAGAAGCAAAATATTTTTCAGCTCCATCATCTGAAGAATGGATATTACTGCCCTCTGAGCAATTATATCATGCCCAGATGATTATGTCCAAGGAAGGAACCATCCATGACGACATTACTGTTTTGATTGACTACGTGGAAGTATTTCTTGAGGAATTTCCTAGTCTTCCTCCAAGAAGAGATTTTGAATTCTCAATGGTCCTTATACCTGGGGCATTGCCCATATCCTAGACTCCATATAAAATAGCTATTGTGGAGTATGAGGAGTTGAAAAAGAAACTACAGGAGATTCTGGATAATGGATTTATACACCCAAGAGCTTCACCATGGGGACTACCAATCAACATTGTCAAGAAGAATAATGGGTAAATGCGCCTTTTCATCGATTATCACAAGATTATCAAAATAATGATAAAGATCGAGTTACCTCTCCCAGTAACTGATGACTTGTTCAATCAGTGGCATAGAGTATAATACTACTCCATGGTGTGTTAGTGGTTAGGATATTATCTTTTAAGTGTAAAATACAATGATATCCCCAAGATTTCTTTTCGTACAAGATATAGGCACTATGAATTATTATTAATGCATTTCAAACTCACTAATGCTCCATCATTATTCATGGAAAATATGAATAGAGTATTTAGAAAATACTTCAACAATTTTGTGGTAGTATTTATTGATTATATTATAATATAATCCAGGACTATGGAGAAATATGAGGATTATCAATGAACTGTAATAGAGACCTTACAAAAGGATAAGCTCAATACAATGTACAAAAAGTGTGATTTATGGTTTAAGGAGGTTAATTTCTTGGGACATATCATCACATACAATGGGATATCTATGGATATATCCATGATAGCTACAATTGATGGGTGTTCGAGGATAAAAACGTTAACATATATCCATCGCTTCTTGGAGTTAGCGATATATTATTTACGATTTGTGAGAAATGTTTCACGGTTGTCCAACCCTCTTATCAAGATTACTCAAAAGGGATTAAATTTTTAATGGAGTGATGAATGTGAAGAAATCTTGAAGGAGTTGAAAACAAGGCTTATCACAACGCCCATTTTCACATTCCCAACAAGCGGAGAACTTTTTTGTGGTATTTAGTGCTTCTTCAATGAAGGTATTGGGATGTGTGTTGATGAAAAATTACAATGTTGTTCCCTATGCTTCAAGGAAATTGAATGTTCAAGAGCAGAATTATTTTTGAATAAATAATTTGGTGGTATTATATATTTTGTTAGAACATTGAAATATATATGGACCACAAATGATTATTTATATATTCACATACAAATATTTGAACATGCACAAACGAAGATGGTTAGAGCTGATCAAAGACTATGACAGCTAAATCAATTACCACGCTGGGAAAGCGAACAAGGCGGAAGATGCTCTATGTATATATTACCCAGTGATTATATCATTAATGATGAATGAGAATGATCCATTCTTTTTATATTTGATTTAGATGGACATGGGAATCATAATGAAGGGAACATCATCAATCATTTCCTAAATGATTGTTCAACCGACTCTTTTGGAATGGTTAATGGATGATAATAATGATGATATGAGAATTCAGAAGAATGTGGAAGATTCCATAATAGGGAAATCATTGGAGTTATATGTTTATGTAGAAGGAATTACGACATTTGGAAAATGACTATATGTTCCATCATGCCCAGAGCTAAAGAAGGAACTTTTTTATGATGCTTATAGTTCAAATTTCTATATTCACACAGGTTATAGAAAGATTTATCAAGATCTCTGAGAGCATTATAGGTTGTATAATATGAAGAATGAGATCGTTGAGTATACATCAATGTGCCTAGTTTGTCAGCAAGTGAAGGGAGAGAGCCAGAAGTCTAAGGGGATGATGTAAACATTGCCCAAACAAGCATTGAAATGGGATAACATCACCATGGACATTGTCAGTAGATTATCGAAGACATACAAAGGAAACAATGCAATATAGGTTGTTGGGGATCATATTAAAATCCCTATACACTTCTTTTCAATTTGGAAGGACTTATCATTGGATCAACTAGAACTGAAATAGATTAGGAAAGTGGTACGAAAAAATGTAGGACCACTATCTATTGTATCTGATCAGGGTAAAAAATCACCTATAGGTGTTGGAAGTGTAATCAACATGATTTGGACACTGAAATGATCTTTAGTATTTCCATTCATGCTAAAAATAATGGACAATATGTGCAAACTATTCAGAAATAGGATGATATTTTATGATCATGTTCAACAGACTTTAATGGAGGATGGGATAACATCTTCTGATGGTTGATTTATATTTTAATAATAGTTTCTACTCGACATTTTGAATAGCACTTTATAAATCCTTACATGGGAAGAGGTGCAGAACACTGGAATGTTTTGATGAAGATGGTGAGCGTAACCTGCTAGGACTAGAAATGTTTGAAGAAATGGGGGAGAATTTGAAAATAATTAAGAAGCATATCAAGGCATCCCAATGTCAGCATAATAGTTATGTTGATAACCATCAACAATAACTTGTGATTAAAGTTGGAGACATTGTATTCCTATTCGTATCTCCATGGATGAAGGTCATAAGATTTGGAATGAAATGGATGTTATGTCCTATGTATATCGGCCCCTTCGATATTCTTGATCATGTCGGGGTTGTGGACTATCGACTGGCAATACCACCTACCATGGACAATGTAAATGATGTATTTCAAGTATCCCACGTAAAGAAGTACATACCAGATACTTCATAGGTACTCTTTTCATAGGTTGTATATTTATAAGATGGTCTTTCATATTAGGATAAACCAATGATGTTCTTAGATCATAGGGAAAAGTCTTGAAAAATAAGATAATGCCCCTTGTGAAGGTGTTTTGGTGAAACCATAAGTTTGAAGAAGTGATGTGGGAATCAGAGGAAGTGATTAACTATGAATACCCTCATCTTTTTTACTGTGGTAAAAGGAAATTTCAAGGGGAAATTTCTTAATGGTGGATAATTATAATAACCCAAACATTCATTAATGAATATTTTTATTGATCTAAATAAATGTCTTATTATGGTTATATAAAATATGAACATATTTTGATTTATGTTACTATATTTTAAAATTACATTGATAATTGTGAATATTGCGGAAATATTTGCTGAATAGGGATCACACGATTAGTATACATAAAGGTATTTAACAAATAAAAATTACAAAGAAAAAGGAAGAGATGGCTGATCCAGTAGACATGCCCCGTATGAAGCACATTGTCAGAGCAAGGAAAGGATGTGGCATCATTGCGATTCAATCATGACCAATCCCAAGCCAAGCTAAAATATGTTATGTTTGAATAGAACCTCTTACAAGAGAAGTGGAAGTTGATAGAAATTATCCCCCATGAAAAGTTATCCAAGCCACCCTAAGAGTCTGTCACCATCACACATCATACCCTTATGTCTTATGAATAAGTTATAAAGTGTTATGTAACAAGATCACAACACTATGAATATGTGGATTATTTTTTTATATATTAATAAATATACATTTATCATATTATTGTTACTTTAAAATATTTTTTAAAGTGTATATAATATTTCTAGATAATATTAAATGAAGAAATCAATTTTGGAGAATTAAAAGATTTTTTTATTTAAATAATTTTTTAATAAAATATTGTTTTTATTAAATTACTTTTTGTTAAATATAAATAATTGTATAATTTTATAAATTCCATTTTAATTTTTGTTAAGGTTTGAAAGTTGTTTTTATCAAAACCCATGAAATTTAGATAAAAATCATTCTATTTTTATTGAAAAAATTCAGATATTTAGAAAATTATTTAGTAACATTGAATATAATTTTTTGAATCATGACATTGAAATTATCCAATGAAGAATTCATCATAATTTTCTGAGATAGTCAAATTTTTTGTTAAAAAAATAAACAATGTTTAAATATATAGTGTGATTTATGACATCATAATGACGGAATAGGGATATAATAAAATACGGTAAATGATTCTTTCTGAAAATATATTTATTACCATTAAAATAAGGTGATTTTTAGTTTTCTTGACTTATTTTAAAAAACATTAGTGGACCTTCCAAGAGTTATGAAACATTTTCACTTTTTAAAAGAATTTCCTTGAGAATGTGACTCACCTCCATATAAGAAACACTATTATTTAAATATGATCTTCCATTTTCGATCTAATTTTAATTTTTCCACTACAATTTGGGAAAAAACCATGGGTTTATTTGTTTTGTTTACTAATTTAATGTGTGGTGACCCAAACCTAAATAATACAGATTTACCACTCCTTTTATATATAAACCCCCAAACCTACCACTTCACCCCCACATAAAGACTTTATAGTTCATACATCATCATACCTACATTCTATAGAATCCTACCACGGTGTCTCAAGCTCTCTTAAAGCATCTCCCAAGCCTTTGGCATCACACATCAAAGAAAGAGCCTCTTTTCCTTTCTCATTTTTTCCACTTTTCTTTAAGTTGTTATTTAATTTTTATAACAATTAAAAATTTTGGGGGATGATTTCTAACCTACCCCATATTTCCTTATTTATGTTTTTATGATGGGAGACCCCTTTCTCTCTCATTAATGCCTCTCATGTACACCTGTTACGATACTGAAATTCAGTGAGGTATTTCTCTCCCACCTTTTACATCCAAATTAATGTTTTTTTATGAAAATAAATTCTATTATGTTTGTTGGTACATGTATTTATATGACCCCCTTACAGTACAATTTATGCCCATATGATGATATATCCATGTTTTCTCATCAAATATTTTTTTGAATCCTTATGTCACACTGTTATGCTGCTGAAATTGTACCCTATTTTTCCAAGACATGATCATTGTGTAGTGAATAATATACTCATGAATCTAACAAAGGTATTCATTTTTAAGAACATATATATATTTAACGGTACTTTCATTTATTTATTCCACATTACTTAATCATGTAATATCTTATGATGTTGATTGATTCCATGTTATATGATTGATGGGGTACACTTATGCATTAAATGGAATGATTAAGATGGGTGTTCCATGATAGTTCTCTAATGAATTGTGTAAACTATAGAATAATGATATGTAATGTTCAATGGGTGATTACTCATGATAATTTGTTTTCAATTAGAGTTTACTCATGTCCATGTGAAATGAGCCATGTCTCATGCTAATTCCATGTTTAGTGTTGTTTCCACATTTCCATGTCATGATTATCATGTTATATCATGCATATATGTTCATTTTTTTCTTGTCCTCCAATGATATGACTATTTCCAAACATGTATTGTAATATTCATGGTATTCTATGATTACTCCCTTACTAGTCATTATTTCTCACCCTTTTCTTATACATGTCCTCAGGTAATTCCACGCAATGATATGAATGAGGGAATGTAGTGGTCATATAAAGGATGTTTTCAATAAAGATGTTATATTTAATATTTTAAGTTGTTTTGTAATTATCCTATGCCAAAATGACACTAGAAATCTCAATACATTATGTTGTATCATGTAAATTTTATGTAATAAATCATGTTTTAGTGAGTAATAAAGAGGATGGTCGTCAAAGAAAAAATATTCACGTGTACGTACAGACTACCATCTCCATGAACTGTGTTTCCATTTCATATATATATCTATTATAATTATTTATTGTCAAAATATAAATGATATTTAAATCATGTTTTATATTCTGTAATTTTTTAAATCTTGTTTAACATGATAAAACAAGTACGATAATGAAAATGATTATTACCTAAATTTTTTAACATAATTTTTTTATTAAATTGGTAGTATAAAGCCAATATTAAATCAAGTATGATTACATAAATATTAATATGGTTCTGATATAATATAAAAACAAACTATGGTCATTTTACTTAATGATAAACATACCATCGACCAATAGAATTTATAAGGTAAGGGTTAATTCTTTGATCTCATTGTTATATTAGACTGTTTATGTGTATTTATTTACTGAGACGATTTTGTTATCTAAGAAAACGTTTCATGAAACTGTTTTCAAAAATAATATTTTAATTTGGTTTGGAAGGGAAACATTATCACAATCATCATTTTAGATTTTTTAATGATTTAATTTTCAAAATCTTGTTAATTAATATACATGTTTTAAAAATGATTTTAAGAATTTATTTTATGGTCATGATTGTTTTAAAATGTTAATTCCTTAAAAATGTTTAAAATTGTTATGGGAAACTATTATTATGAAAATACCTTTTAAATGAATTCCTATATAAATTTGTGACATTTTAATGATTTCAAAAAAGGGAAATTTATGTAGAATATTTTTACTTATAATTTTCTACCTGGACAACATCCATTCTATGATATTTTTCTATATTGAGGTTGATTTATTATAATAAAATCATCCATAATATATGGAATGTGTTTTGATATGTTTGATAGTGGACGTGTTATCTTAATACCATCAATGGTTTATGGTTAAAATATTTACATTTAGTATGATTTTTTCAATACGAAAGATGATGTTATGTTTCATCATTTTCATATGGAGAATGCATTGGACATAGAAATTTATTGTTAGAGCCTGCTATAGATCCTTGATTCATCGGTAAATATCATTAAAAAAATTAGTGTCTTGGCATAAGGCCTTGAAAAAAATCTTTTTTGTAGTCTGGTTACAAGGCCTTTAATATGTGTTAAGGATGTCAGGTATTATGTATTCCCGTGTATTGAAATTAATTATTACATGTGATTATTTGACTAGTATAATATCCATATTCATGTGTATATAGTAATGTTTGATTTATTATTTCTATATTATGTTCAAATTTATCTTTAAAAGGGTTTTGTTTTTATTAGACATCTTAGCTTAAATTTTTATAGCTTTTGTTAAATTATATACCCTTAATGAGCGTCTGAGATCACCTATTTCATATTTTTTGTTTTCCTAGGATTCCTATAAGAGTATTATTAGTGATATGAAGTGTTAAGAAAAGGGATTAATTGTGTTCCTAATGTATTCTTTATTATTTGTTTTATGTTAGAAAGTGTTATATAATTTTGATGTATGTAATCTATTTTCCGAGACTGCAAAACAGATCGGTCCTTCGGGACAAGATTCCTTATAATAATTCCATTGTATTAAAATAATGACTAGATCTAGGCTTCTTTGGTCTAGGAATTATGGTTAGTATCAGAGGATGTATAGTATGATCCATGTAAATAGATTCTGATAAACTCAGATACCTAACATTACCGTATAGAAAAATTTGAGGATTGGCATATTATAACTTCCTAGAATTTTTGTAATGTATATATTTTGTGAATTTTCAATGTAATACATACTTTTGTGGATACAATCATGTATAGGTGGCTCTGGGAAAGATGTATTCAATGGTAAAACACAAAAACACTGGTTCGAGATTGAATTGAATGGGAACTGGTGTGTGATAATGAGCCTTGATGCACTCATGGTTATGATACTCTGAGGGAGATATGATTAGTATAATTAAAATTTATATAAAAAATATTATGAAGTATTTATGATAAAATTTGTCAGAAAAAAATCATATTTATGATTATAAGACTTCACGTGTAAAAAGAATCCAATAATGTTGAAATGTTTTCTATTTTTTGGATTATATATTATGATACGATCTACCCTAGTGCATTTCCTCATTTAGAAATAGATCACATTTGATGAAATGTTAACTCCACCAATAAGAATGATCCCAAGAGTAATAAGGATCATATATTTCATGGTCATAATCAATCATTTAGAAGGAAAATAGTCTCCCATGTTTTCTCATCATATGAAAAAATAGAATCATGTGCTAATAAGATATGTAATGAATTATTTGAGTCATATGGATTTGAAGGGAATCCATAGAAGAAGAGGATAGTTGAGGGAAAGAATTGTTATCCTATATGTGATAACTGTTGAAGTAATCATTTTGGTAAATGCATGAAGGGAATGAGATTTTGTTATTGGTGTAGAAAAAGGGACACCATGTATGTGTA
Organism: Viscum album; assembly: GCA_963277665.1. Taxonomy (NCBI): domain Eukaryota; kingdom Viridiplantae; phylum Streptophyta; class Magnoliopsida; order Santalales; family Viscaceae; genus Viscum; species Viscum album. The sequence goes on along the minus strand of OY728152.1, from coordinate 1,315,553,507 downwards.
CATAATGGTAAAATGTGGTTTCAAATGAACAATGCTTCATTTACAATGATTTGGGACACTATGCAAATCAATGTCCAAATCATCATTGTATACCACAAATGATGCAATTTGGATATTATCATGTTATGATACTACCACAAATAAAGATTAATGTTTAGGGATATGATGCCATTATTACATAATTGATCCTTTTTAGTATTGTATCAAGGATGTAAATGTTATTTGATTTATAGTGTATATTTGGATTGTACTGTAGTACAATTTCATTAATGTTTTGAGATAGTATGGTAGAAACCAATGTGACACATTTTCAAGTTGAACATTTTGGAAAATATATGGTTGAGAGAAAGATAAACATTAATTTGGTCCAGATACTACAATAATGATTTTGGAATAAGAGATAATTGTGTTGCATAATGTATGTTTAGTATTATTGACATCCTTGGAACTGATTAATGTTTTTTTATTCCACAATTGATGGTGTATTAAAAAATTTTGTATTTAAGGAGTATATCATGTATTATATAAGAAAAGAGGGAGAATGAATGTCTTCAATAAGGTATTATGTTCATTTTGGGAGTTAACATATTTTACGAGAATATATGATGAATTTATTCACATGTTATTTTTGGAAAAAAGTGATAATCATAATGTTTACCTTCCTTATATATTTTGGATTGTGGGTTTGGAAAAATGTATTTTGTGTAAGTATAAAGGCTGTAATGGAATATGTTAGACAATGGATACTATTGTCTAAGGTTAATATATTTCTTAATATTATTTATGGATTTTTATATAATAGACATCCAAGAGGTTGGGTGACAACCTAACATGTTCAACAAGGTTGTGATGCTTGATCATGCAACTAAAGGGTGGTAATGGTGCATCACGTACCATTAGCCAAAATGATGTCCTACTTTGTATAATTCATTTTTCTTAAATGGTAAGAAAGTGTAATTATAAATTCATTATTTTTAGAACCCTGTATGATTTGTATAAATAGAAATTTTTGGTGTTATATTTTCTTTTGGAGTGAAAGATGTGTTTGTTGTAGAAATTAGTTAATGAATGGAACTATACATATCATGTATTATTTTCTTTATTAATCTATAATGAAATTAATTTATAAACATTAATTGAATGAAAATAAAACCAAAAATGATTTTTCATAATAACATCTATTTTGTTGAACCGATTATATTTTAAATCCTCATAGATTTGTTGATTTTTGGCCATAAATATTCCATTTATTATTCATTTTTTTGTGATTAATGACATCAACCACTAAATATAAATGTTTATTTTTTTCATCTATTTCTGTGTATTTAATTTTGACCAATGTTCTCTTATTTGATATCAAAATTTGTTGGTGAATATTTCATTTTTCATTCCCTCTTATTAAGACTAAATTTTCTTAACCCAATTTATAAAATTGGTTTTCCACAAAGTTATTTCATATTTATATATTTTTTTTTGAAGAAAATATTAAAATTTTAAGGACTAAATTTATATAAAGATAAAAAAATGTAACACACTCCGGTATTTCATAGCACCTTATTTGTTTAAAATAATTCAATAGCTTTCACTACACGCAACACCGAGTTCGCGCCCACAATGACTTACCCAACTAGCCGTTAAAAAAGTGGTTATGAATAGTATTAACTACATTGTGAATTTTATACACTCCATATAATTTTATCATCAATATTATGCGTCTCATAAACATAATATAAGAACAAATTCATTTTTTAGATAAAAGAATTATTTTTAAAAAAATGCAATTTTACTGCCTTTTAATGGAGAACCATATTTAATTTAAATATATGACACTAATATATTAAATTTAATGAAAGTAATTTTTTGAGAATTTGGACAAAAATATTTTTATGATAATTTTTTTGTACTTTTCTGATAACCTTCATATTTTGATGAATATTTAAAAATACTATATTTTAATTAAAATAAATTTTTTAAGAAAAATAATTTATAGAGATAAAAAGAAAATTGGAAATGTTTTTATGTATTATTATATTTTATTTATCCATTTAATACAATGTTGGGAAATGGATGTTATTTTAATTTTAAATTTGACATAAACACACATCAATATTTTGATAATTTTTTCTTATCAAAAACTTGCATTCCGGTTTTGACAAATGGAATAAATTTTATATTAATTCAATAAAATTCTATGATTAGATGAAAAGTGAAAAATACATCATCAATTATTAAAACCAAAATTTTCATTTAAATAATTATGTTTAATTAAAATTTATCTTAGAGTAAAAACAGATAAATAATACATTTATTAGTTTAATATATGTTATTTGTGTAATTTTATAAATTAAATTAGATATATAATATTTTATTGAACCCTTTTAATGTCTATTTACCCACTTTCTAGGCACATTTGAAAATTTTCATAAAATGTAATATTAACACATCTATGAATTGAATTTCAAAAATCTGAGAGACAAGTTTGACATCAGTATGTAATATATGGTTCAATAGGTTGAAAATAATTTTTGGTGAATATTAATTATTGAATTTTATTTACCATGATTAAATTAATCCCTTAATATAGTAGATCATCGTCATGTTATACTCTCATACCTCACATAATCTCATATATAAAATGGTCCATCCATTGGGCTCACATATCAGTTTCCCTTTCCATGATTCCACAATATCATTAACATGTTTTGATATTACATGTACTGTCAGAATATTATTCAATGGTATCACATTACCATTACGATCAAAAACACCAATAATATTCTCCTAAATAGAAGCATCATCCAATATATCAAAATCATCAACAAATATAACAGGATAAGGGTTGGAGGATTATTGATGAAGTTGAGAAAAATGAAAAACATCCTGAAAAACATTATATATGTGCATAATAGATCATCGATATAGCACAAGTATTAACTTATACATAATCTAAACGTACTAAAAAAAATTGTATACCTACATACCTTTCATCCAAAACATATTTATTTGGAAAATATTCGAATCCCAATGGAATATAAGATCACCCACTATAAACTCAAGTAGTAAATGTTGTTGATTATCATAATATTATTTTCCACTATGTGTTGTAGTTATACATTTTTTCATCATCAAAGTCTATATCAATTTTTCATAAATTAATCATAGTAACAAAAAACTCTAATTCACATACCCTGATCCAACATAATCTTGATCTACACGTCATAATATAATGTTCCCTATAATATTCCATCATCATTTTCACCTAATAACTATTCTCATTTGAAAACTAAAAGATTGATATGTTTATTATCGAATATCAAAAACATTCTTTGACACTTGAATATTTCTTGTGCATTTGAAAATGAATTATATGCTATTATTTCCTAAATATTTATGAGTTAAATTTTTTATATAGAAATACCAAAGTACATATCTGCTTTTGTAGGTCCTTCTTGATTGATGATGTTATGCATGAATCATGATATGATATTATTCTTCACATAACCTTGTGAATAAATACTCTCTCTTAACCATATATATATCTATAAATTGTTCAAATAAAAATATTTCCCAAATTTTCATGAATTGTACCAGTATGTCCAATTGTTCCACAATCACCCAAAACATTCCAATATTCCAAAGAATCCATAGAATATTAAGAAAAATTCAAGGAAATTCCACCACACAACAATAGCAGAAAAACATCAGACATTTGAATAAAGCTACATTATTTTTAATGGAATGGAGCTCTCTGAATCATTCCTTTGTGGAAATGTGGTGTTAGAGGTGTTCTCGGAGGTTAAGTTGTCTTGGGGTGCATATGGGTGGACTTTTAAGGAATGATAAAGGGTAATTGTTTCGCACAGTTGGTGCATGGTTTGCCTAAACCGTATGACCAAACCCTGCAAGGTTGGTCTTGGATGAAGAGGCTAACGCATGGTTAGCACATGATTTTTCTAACAGTGCAGACTAAACGTGTGAGGAGTGTTTGAAGAGACAGAAGCTAGCATACGGTTAGCGCATGGTATAGTAAATAGTGCAGACTAACTATGCATGCACTTAAAGTTAGATCCTAAAATTGTGGATCTAACTCGTATTATATATAATCACCTCGTTTAAGCCCCTAAGTAGTCATAACTCTGTATTACTCTCCAATGGAGGTAGAAAAATTTCTCCCAAGCGTTTTTGAGGCGATCCAAAGGCTTCTCTTCGCAAATCGAAGCCGGTTTTTCATGGAATATGATCCTTTTTGTTTAGTTTCATAGATCTACCTAGATCTAATCATCCTCTACTATTGGGATCTTATATCTACATCTGTTATGGGAAGATATAAGTGTGTGTATGTTGATTATGATGACCATTGGTATTGGTTGTGTTAGGAGAAGATATATAGGGAGGAAACATGGTGAATCGACACGATCATCTTGTGCGTTCTTCGACCATTGTGTTCCGTCAAAACCGTTGAGGTAGGAGATTCGTGGCTTCTCTAATAGTTTATGTTCAATCGTAGAGTTATCATGATTTGGCCATTGGATCACAATGGAATTTACATAATTAAATAATTGAACCATATTAAAAGAATTTGTTTGATCGCATGTTGTTTCTTTGTTCAGAGATACCGGTTCGCCTCTTGATTTCCTAGGTAGTGTGATATATATTTCTTGCCTGTTAACATATTTATATTTATGAAAATGATAAATAACGTAAATACGGAATTAATTGATAATTAATTGGCTAATGATAAAGAGACATGTAAATGAATCACGTTGTTGTTGTTGTGGATGTTGTTCTAACATGGTGATAATCAAATTGATGTTGTTGTACATTTTTAATTCAGCTGGTTGGTAAACCTGAAATCTGTTGGTTCTTGTTTATAAAGGCAGGATGCCTTGTTAAATGGCCAAGATCCCAAATTGATGTGATTTTTATTTACCTGTTGCTTGTGCGGTGATGTCTCCTTGGCAGGGTGTTGTGATATGTGGGGGCATAGGGGCCTTGTGGTTGTGGCTGTGGATGATGCCTAGACTAGTGAGATGCATTGGTTTATGAATGTGGGTGTCGGGGATGACACCAGGGATGATGGAATGGGTTGTATTTGTTTTTTGGATGCTTTTGGATTCATTGGTTGTTTATTTTCCTTGCTTTTCCCCACTGCTCAAGGAAGCAGTTCTTGCCTACCCTTCTATCGAAAGGGGCGTAGACACACATTGTATGCCACATGATTTCCGTGTTTAGCCTCTCCAGGGATAATGGGTCTACAATCTTTCTATATGAAGCACAAAATCGATAGTTAGTACATCTACGCACCATGTTGAGCCCCCTTGTGTTTAGAAGCATAGGACGCTTTTCTAGAATGCCTTGTAATTTGTGGAAAGTATTTCTAAAATGAATGTTTTAATAAATGATTTTAACCCATGGGGGTTGGAGTTCATTGAAACATAATGACGAGGTTATAAATTTTAAAGGGGTAGTGGATTTTGGGATGTGATGTTAATGTAATTTAATTTGGAATTGTTTTTTGTTAATTACTGTTTTAAGAATTAATTAAGGTATAATGGAATTGATAAAAATGGAATGAAGTAATCTAATAAATCCCTTTTTATGGTTGTGTGCTTATAGGATACCTAGTATTAGAAGTGGAAGCCCAGATTCCATGAGACATTAGCTATCGTTGTGTCTAAAACTATGTTATTCCCATAGTGTTGTTGTGAGTTATGATATATTATGTACTATTTGTGTTTCTATACGCTACTCCACCCTGTCAGTAAGGGAAACTGGAACCTCAGGGATTCTGAGCCCTGGGGGAGGGGGTGTTTTGCCCAACATTCCGATGGGAGGGTGAATGGATGACTACCCTCTATGACCCTACTCTCTTCTCTTGGTAGATACTAGTGCCATTTGGCACAGTGTTTAGTTTTCCCCATATATGTGTGTAGAGGGGTGTAATGGCTTGAGGTTATTCAGACACATATATTCTGGATATAGTATCCTATGGACTACTATAGGTGTAACATGTATAGGCTGTGATGGCTTGAGGAACCTTACTCGGTGTATGGGCTATAATGGATTTAAGTATAATACCCGACATATGATATACATTTTGCGAGCTGTGTTGGCTCCTGGAAACTACCCGTGTTTTTTTGGGTTGTGAGTATGGTGTGGTTCATAGCCCAGGTGTCTGCGGGAAAGCCTTTTGGTGCACATGGTGCATATTTTGGAGCTTAGCATAGGTGTATTCGGGAAAGACTTTGGAGAGAGATGCACATGACATATGTCGTTGGGGAAAAGTGGAAAACCAGTGGGGAAAATCTAGTGGGGTACCCTTGATATTATTTTCTATATGCTATATTCTTGTATGTGTTACTTGGTGAGAGTAGCCATGGTGAGGTTGGGAACTTAGAATACCTATTTAGGTGACATGTTAGTTTCACTTTTAATTCACTGTGCTTTATAATGCATTCATTACTCTTGCACGAGAGGCTTCAGGGAGGATTCTACTAAGTATACTGTTATACTGACCCTACGTATATATAAACTGTTTTCAGGCCACTTGTAATAGCTTGGAGATCAAGATGGTTACTAATAGTTTGTTGTTGGAGGAGCTGTTCGGGCTTGTGGTCTCTATTGTTTTACTTTTTTTGGGTACATGTAGTTTTACCTTTCATTTGAAGTACTTTTTCATGGAATTTCATATATGTACTCAGGTATCTTTTATATTTCAGTTCTGGGTTGGAGTTGGTTGGTGTCTATCTTATCTCTCTCTTGTGCATGTGTTCTATTAGAGGATAATGCCTCCCATTTGTGTGTTTTTTATACCCTCGATGCTAGTCACCAACCCAGGGCCTACTTGAGGCAGGACATGGGGGTCATTATCTTTCATCCCAAAATTCTTATCCCGGGAGGGGTACTCTTTTTGGGGAGGGGGTCATGACAGAGTGGTATCAGAGTTCTGGTTGGGGGATAAGATAGATTTTGGAGTTAGGCACATGTGAGGTTGCATGGGTTGGTAGGGAAAAGGTGTCATTCATGATTAGCAAGTGAGGTAAAAACTGCATACCAGATAAGACATAGGCGTTTAGGGCCCCCTATGATCTAATGAACGATCCTTTAAGTTTACAATGTCTACTAAACAAGGTGATAGTATTTGCAGCGTAGAGACCTAGGAAAGGATAATGCATCATACTAATTTGTGCCTCTGTTTGAATGGGTAGACCTTGGGATAGGTTAAACTAAAATTAATAAAAAGAAAAAAATTAATTAATAAATGTTGAGTCATCCATATTCCAGGCATAAGAGCTCTAAGTATTTTTAATTTTGCAGGTATGGCTCTAAGTCGACGTCCTCGTCAGGTTTGTGCAGACGGTGTCCAGTAGGCTGTTCCAGAAGGTCTCCATAGGGTAGAGGTTGATGATGAGGACACATGGAGGAAGACACTATGAGAGTTTCAGCGTCCGAGTCTGCAGAAGTATGAGGGCTCCGTTTTAGATGCAGTCACAGAAGACTGGTTGGAGGAGGACGAGATAGGCTTTAGTTCGATCCGTGCTCAAAAGGATCACAGGGTGTCCTTAGCTGTGACGATGCTACATGGAGCAACAAGGTAGTAGTGGTTCTTGTTCCGTAGGGATCGTGAGGAGTCAGCGATCCCATGGGAGGAATTCTGAGAAAAGTTCATAGTTGAGTTCCTTTCCTCGACTGAAAAGGCATCCAATCTCTAGTAGAATCTTACCCTTCGAGAAGGGAGATCCAGTATTTCAGAGTTAGGAATCCGTTTCAAGAACCTTTTACGATTTTCTTCGTACCTGTTACCAAATTATGAGGCCAGGGAAAAGAATATAGAGGAGGCTTTGTGTCCAGAGATCCAATTCCAGATCACCCAATTTATGCTAAAGAATTATATCGAGGTGATGGAGAGGGAAGAGGTTGTCTAGAGGACTTGGGCCAAGACCGGATCATCACGAGAGGTGAATTAGCATGATTCCTCACGAAGAAGAGCTGTGGTCCGGGGTTCCCGTTTTCAGGGCAGAAGAGTTTCCATTCAGCCGGGGGTAGGTCCCAGCCCTTCACATCTTGTTTCTCCGGAGGCAGAAACTCTCAGGCCTATACGGAGGGATCAAGAAAATGTTTTTATTGTGGTGGTCATGGCCATTAGTAGTGGTAGTGACAGACCTTTTAGAGTGGTAATCGTGCACCGGGCGCTACGCTCCAGGTTTCTACTTTGAGGTAGTTTCAGCTAAGGCAGCAGCAGCTAGTTGCACCAGCTTTAGATCATCAGAGGGGAGATGGGGATGGCAGATGACAGCCACATGATGATCCCCATCCTCAGAGAGCAGAGCACGGTCAGGGTGGCTGTCTTCATCAGAGTCAGAGAGGCTGTGGAGGATCATGGGGTCAGCATCATTCTCTAGCGTTACCAGCACCAGACGAGCCAGATGTCGTTCGAGGTACCCTTTTATTATTTTCTACCTAGGTTTATGCCTTGTTTGATTCAAGAGCAACACACTAGTTCATATCACCTAACCTTTTCCATTCTTTGGTACTTGATGTAGAGAAGATTCCAGTTCCCTTGGAGTTGACTACGCCAGTTGGAGGTCGAGCTGACTTGTTTGAAGTATGTAGAGATTGTGAGCTAGTGTTGGGGTAACACAGCTCTTAGGGAGATTTCTTATGATTATGCATACACCCATATGATTTCATCCTTGGCATGGATTGGATGTATTCAGTGCATTCTATCGTGGATTGATTTAGGAAGAAGTTTGTTTTCTTTGGTGCGGATGGAGAGCCGGTGGTGATTATTAGAGTGCGAGATCCTCAGATGGGTCACATGCGCGTCCCGTCCATATCTTCCATGGCAGCTGAGATGATAATTATTTATTCAGTGTTTTAGTAGTTGTCGTTTCCTGGGGTCGTAGAGGAGTACCCTGATGACTTCCCAGAAGAGGTTGTAGCATTACCCCCTCGACAAGAGTTCAATATTTGGATTGAGATACAGCTAGGAGAATCTAATATTTCTATGTATCCATATCGGATGACGCCTTATGAGTTACGAGAGCTGTGTATACAGCATGATGGACTGTTGCAGTGCGGTATTTTTCGGCCAAGTGTGTCATTGTGGGGTGCACCGGTTCTATTTGTGAAAAATGTTGACTGATGTTTGCGGTTGTGTGTCGATTATCGACGCTTAAACAAATCTAAAATAATGAACTTCTATCCTTTTCTGTGGGTTGACAATTTATTCGATCAACTAAAGGGAGCATGTTTGTTCTCAAAGATTAACATTCGGTCAGGATATCATCAAATGCATGTGAAGGATGAGGATATCTCGAAGACTGGTTTTCGTTGTCGCCACGGGTATTATGAGTTCTTTGTAATTCCATTTGGTTTGTAAAATGCTCCAGCTGTGTTCATGGGTTGATGAATGTTCTGATCCATATGTTCCTGGACACGTTCCTGGTAGTTTTCATCGACGACTTCTTTGTGTACTCCACATATGAAGAGGAGCATGCAGAGAATCTACGTGCCTTTTTGGGAGTTTTTTATTGACATCAGCTATTCGATAAGTTGTCTAAGTGTGAGTTTTTGGCTTGAGAAGTACGTGTCTTAGGGAATGTTTTGTCCCAACTTGGATTAGTTGTGGATCAATTGATGATTAAAGAAGTTTTGTCTTTGGAAGCTCCCAAGACAATGTTAGAGGTCCGATGTTTCCTTGGTCTCGTAGGCTACTACAGTAGGTTCGTAGCCATTTTCTCATAGGTTGCGACTCCTCTGATAGCTTTGCCTACAAAATATCTGGCTTTCATATGGACTGATCAGTGTCAGGAAGCATTCGAGTATCTAAAGGAGAAGTTAGTCAGTGCTCTAGTCCTCTGTCTTCCAGCTGAGGGAGTCCAGTTTGATGTTTTCTGTGATGCTTCACATCTAGGGCTAGGCTTTTTTCTCATGCAGTAGAGGTCAGTTGTTTCTTATGGGTCTCAATAGTTGCGGTCCCATGAATGCAACTATTCCACCCATGACCTTAAGTTGGCAGTCTTAGTGTTTTCCATGAAGTTGTGGATACATTACCTTATTTGTGAGTTCTTTTTGTTTTTCATCGATCATAATAGTTTGAGGTATGTTTTCTCTTAGCATGACTTGAACGTACGCCAATGTCTGTGGATGGAGTTCATATAGGAATACGACATCAAATTATCGTATGCACCTGGAAAAGGGAATTTTGTAACAGATGCGCTGAGTCAAAAGTCACGTAGTGATGCTGGACATGAATCTAGTGATTCGTGGCGAGTAATGGAGGAACTGTCAGCTTTTCATCTTGATATGGAAGAGGTTGGAGGTAGGGGTTGTCTTCTCCAGATGACAGTGCAGTCATCCCTGATGCAGAAGGCAGATGAGTCCCAGTTGGGTGATATAGTGGTCGACATTTGGAGAGACAAAGTTGTTTGTGTTGAGGCCCCCGATGGTTGGTCGAAGGATGAACAACACTGAATATTGTATCATGGAAGGATGTTTGTTCCCTTAGGGATGCACGAGACTGTTCTCTGAGAGTTACATAGTTCACCCATAGCAGTACATCCGGGTGTGACAAAGATGTACTGATCCTTGGGGAGTCAGTTTTGGTGGCATGGGCTGAAGCATGCAGTTGCGGAGTTTTTGTCTTGATGTTTAGTCGGCAAGAAGGTGAAGGCTGAATACCATGTTCCTCGTCATCTTCTCCATCCATTAGAGATTCCTCAGTGGATGTGGGAGGACATCTCAATGGGTTTCATTACAGGTTTACCTCAAGCTCTGGGAGGACATGATGCTGTTTGGGTGGTAGTGGATTGTTTAACAAAATCGGCTGACTTCATAGCGATCAGGAAGTCGAGCTCAGTGGATATTTTGTGGAGTCAGTTTCTAGTGGAGGTGGTGAAACTTCATGGAGTCCCTAGGATGATCATTTCGGATCGAGATCCTCGTTTTACCCCCAGGGTGTGGAGGGGTCTACAACATGCTTTTGGTTATCAATTATGCCTTAGCACTACTTTTCATACTCGAACATATGGCCAAACTGAGCGAACCATCCTAATTGTCGATGACATGTTACGATATTGTGTTCTTGGTTTTGGAGGTTCTTGGATGAGGCACTTAACCTTGGTGGAATTTTCTAACAACAATAGTTTTCAGTCCACCATCTGTATGTCGTTGTTTGACGCCTTGTATGGCTGACCTTGCCGTTCTCCGTTGTGTTGGAATGGGGTCAAGAGAGTCAGCAATTCTTTGACCATAACTAGTGTAGAATACAACATAGATGGTTTAGGTGATTCATGAGAGGATGAATATAGCACAGGATTGTCATAAATCATATGCTGATCAATGGAGGAGACCCTTGGAGTTTAATGTTGGGGCTCATTTGTTTCTTAAGGTGACTACATGTCGTGGGATGCGATTGTTTGGTCGTGGATGTATGATTTCACCCCGTTTTGTTGGGCCTTTCGAGGTGTTAGATCGTGCTGGAGATGTGGTGTATCGAGTAGCACATACCCCAAAATGAGTCAGACAAATGATGTTTTCCATTTATCACAGCTCTGTCATTATCTTCATGACAAATCTCACATCATCGATTGTGGAGAGACAGATGTTGATGATGATGCGATCATCTAGGAGTGACTAGTGGAGTTCCAAGACCTCAAGGAGAAGGTGTTGCACGAGTGATCTATTCCCTTGGTTCATTTCTTGTGGTGACATGGTGGCATCAAAGAGAGTACAGGGGATGTGAGTCAAAGATATGTGTCCAGTACCCAGAGTTGTTTGATGTTAACAATTTTCATGTATCATTGTAACTTGTGGGGTTATGAAACATTCATGTCTATAAGATGGATTCCTTTGTTGTTTTGGTGGCTTTATCTCTTTTGAGAGGTATCTCGAGGGGTGGTTGTTCTGGACTTGTTTCGTTTTCTCTTTAGGAGGGTTTTGGATTCCCGAGGACGAGAATGTTTTGATAGGTATCTAATGTAATGGACCGGACCTCTCCGATCCATTCCCTTGTGGAAATGTGGTGTTAGAGGTGTTATGCAATGTTAAGGTGTCTTGGGGTGTGTTTGGGTGTACTTTTAAAGAATGCTAATGGGTAATAGCTTTCGTACAGTTGGAGCACGGTTTTCCTAAAATGTGCGGCCAAACCATGCAAGGAATGTCATGGAGGTAGTGGTTAACACACGGTTATTTCACGATTTGTCTAACCATGCAGACTAAATGTGCGGGGAGTGTTTGAAGAGGAAGAAGATAGTGCATAGTTAGCACATAGTTTAGTAAACTGTGCGGACTAAAAGTGTAGGAAATTAAAATTAGATCCTAAAATTGTGGATCTAACTGGTTTTGCCATTAATAACCACGTTTAAGCCCCTAAGTGGACATAACTCAGGATTACTCTTTCTTGGAGGTATAATAACCTCTCCCAAGCGTTTTGGAGGTGATCTGGAGGCTTCTCTTTGTGAATTAAACCAAGTTTCTCAAGATCTACTCCTCCTCATCTCCCGAGATCTTAGATCTACGCCTATTATGAGATTATCTAAGTGTGTGGATTTCAATAATGATATGCTTTGGTATTGGTTGATTTAGGAGAATAGATATTGTGTGGAACATTGGTGAAATGGCCCAGTCTTCTTGGGCATTCTTCGACCATTGCAGTTCTATCAAAACTGTTGAGGTAGGGGATTCATGGATTCTCTAATTGTTTATGTGCAATCGTAGAGTTATCATGATTTGGCCATTGGATCACAATACAATTAACCTAATTAAATACTTGAACCGGATTAAAAGAATTGGTTTGATTGCATGTTGTTGGTTTGTGCTATGATAACGGTCTGCCACTTCGTTTTCTAGATAGTGTGATATATATTCCTTTCTTTTTAGCATGATTCTCTTGATGATATTGATAAAGAACATAAATCCAGAATTAATTGATGATAAATTGGCTAAAGATAAAGAGGCGTTTAAATGAATCTTGTTTTTGTTGTTGTGGATGTTGTTCCAACTTGGTGTTAATCAAATTAATGCTGATGTACGTGTTTAATTCAGTTGGATGGTAAACCTGAAATCTGTTGGTGCTTGTGTATGAAGGTGATATGCCTTGTTAAAGGGCCAAGATCCCAAATTGATGTGATGTTTTTTTCCTTCTACTTGTGCGGTGATGTTACCTTCAGAGGGTGTTGTGATATGTGGTGGCATAGAGGCCCTGTGGTTGTGGTAGTGGATGATGCCTAGAGTGGCGAGATGCATCGGTTTATGCATGTGGGTGTCGGGGAGGACACCAGGAATGATGTAATGGGTTTGATGTGGTTTTTGGATTCTTGTGGATTCTTTGGTTGTTTATCTGCCTTGCTTTTCCCCACTGCTCAAGTTAGCTGGTCTTGCCTACCCTTCTTCCGAAAGGGGTGATGAAATGCGGGGTTTTCCACATGCTTTCAGTGTTTATCCTCTTCAGGTATAATGTGTATACACTCTTTCTGTAGGTAGCACAGACTCGATAGGTAGTAAATCTACTCACCATGTTGAGTCCCCTTGTGTTTAGAAGCATAGGATGCAATTCTAGAATGCATGGGAATATAAGGAATGTATTTCTGTAATAAATGTTTGAATAAATGATGTTAACCCATGGGGGTTGGAGTTCATTAAAACATAATGATGAGGTTGTAACTTTTGAAGGGGCAGTGGATTTTGGGATGTGATGCTAATGGAATTTAATGTGGAATTTTTCTTGGTTAATTAATTTTCAAATAATTAATCAATGTTAAGTGGAATTGATAAAAAGGGAATGAAATATTCTAATAAATACCTTTTTATGGTTGTGTGCTAATTGAATACCTAGTCATAGAAATGGTTTCTTGGATTCCGAGAGACGTTAGCTGCAGTTGTGTCTAAGACTATGTTAAGCCCATAGTCTGGTTGTGAGTTATGATATATTCTGAACTATTTGTGTTTCTATATGCTACTCCACCCTTTCAGTAAGGGAAACAACCACCTCAAGTATTCTAAGCCATGGGGGGTTGTTTTCCATAACATTCTGATGGGAGGGTGAATGGATGACTACCCCCTTTGACCCCGCTCTTTTATCTTGGTAGAAACTAGTTCCATTTGGCATAGTTGTTAGTTTTCGTAATATATATTTGTAGAGGGTTCTAATGGCTTGTGTTTATTCACACACATATATTATTTATATAGTATCCTATGGACTACTATAGGTGTAACACGTATATGACTTGATGTCTTGAGGATCCCTACTCAGTGTATGGGCTTTAATGTCTTGAAGTATAATACCCAACATATGGTATACGTTATGCGAGCTGGGTGCCTCCCGAAAACTACCTGGTTACTTTTGGGTTGTGAGTATGGTGTGGTGCATAGCCCAGGTGTCAGAGGGAAAGCCTTTGTGGTGCACGTGGGGAGAATTGTTGATCTTAGCCCTGGTGTATTCGGGCATGCCTTTGGAGAGAGATGCACATGATGTATGTCGTTGGGGCAGAGCGGCAAACTAGTGGGGAAATAGTAGCGGGGTACCCTTGATTTTATTTTCTATATGCTATATTCTTGTATTCATTGCTTGGTGAGATTCTCCATGGTGAGTTTGGGAAAGTAGCATACTTGTTTAGGTGACATGTTAGTTTCTCTTGTTGTTCACTGTGCTTTAGCATGCTTTCTTTACTCTTTCACGAGAGGATTTGGGGATGATCCAACTGAGTATTCTGTTATACTAACCCTATGAATATATAAACTATTTTTTAGGTCACTTGGAGCAGCATGGAGATCAAGCTGGTTACTACTAGCTTGTAGTTGGGGGATCTGTTTGAGCTTGTGGTCGCTGTCGTATTGATTTTTTTGGGTAGTTATAGTTTTCCCTTTCAGTTTTTGTACTTTTTCATGGAATTTCATATATGTACACAGGTTTATTTTAACATTCAGTTCTGAGTTGGAGTTGGTTGGTGTCTATCTTATCTCTCTCTTCCTCTTGTGTTCTCTTATAGGGTAATTCCTCCCACTTGTGTGTTTACTATACCCTTGGTGCTAGTCGCCAACCCGAGGCCTACTTGAGGCGTGACTCGGGGGTCATTATCTCTCTTCTCACATTTCCATCCCATGAGGGGTACACTTTGTGGAGAGGGGGTTGTGACATTATTTTTCCTTGACCTCCACCTATTTATATGTGTTGCATCATACCATAGAACTACAAATACCATTTTTCATTTAACATCACCAATACAGCTTATTCCAGTCACAATATAGTTTTTTCAAACCATTATTTAATTACCTATTTTATGAATGAAACCCAAACAAAAAATCATTTTGAATAAATGTAGGAAAATAATGTTCCATATTTAATTATTTTATAAACATCATAAATTTTCAAATTAGAATATAACTCCCCACCGAAAGGATTTCTCTTCAGAATGAGTACAATTTATCATCAGAATTACCCCCCCTTACCATGATCATATGTGTCGATTGAACTGATTTTTAAATGTGGTACACCATCCAATGTACCTTCTAAATGACTATATGGATATAATTAAATAAATCTATTATCTTTGAATTATAACTATACTCTCATACTACTTTATATTTTTTGTTTCTGTTAAAGGCATCATCAATTGTATTTTATATCCCACTCCAGTAATAATGAATAAAAAAATATATTTCATATATTAAACCCATATGAACTAATGGAGATCATAATATATCATTGAATAAATATATTTTCATATTTAATTTATAGTATACATAATAAATAATTATCAAAAAATGTAACGCCACCAACACATTAGGCAATAAACCCCCAGATCCAACTCGTGATCAGGATCAATATATTTATGTTCACATGGAATCTTTAATCATGAACCATAAAACACAAATTTATCACTTTGAATCATCACACCATCAATTCTAAAATCTAACACATCCAAAAACATGGTATACTCATCACTTATTTTGGGTATGGTCAGAATTTGTGCAACAGTAAAAAATTTCATGAACCCATCGATGGAATATTCAGATGAACTAGACCATTAAAACCTTATACCCTTCATGGTCAAGCCCAAATCCAGTGCATCCAAATGAAAAAATTGTTGTATGAAGTTGTGATAATAGATTAAAAACCCAAAAATCCATGGATATCAAAAATATTGTTGAGACTCCCCCTGTATAAAACATCCATAAATTTTATATAGGTCGAGTAATTGAATATCATTTGATATAATTTTTGAACAAAATTTAAATGATTTATTGAAACCCTCATTTCATGTTAGTATCTCATTACTTACTAATTTTAATTCTGTAAATGATATTGTTGTTTTTTTTTCTGGTAATGATGAGATTGTAGAAATTTTTACGTATTTTATGATGGTTTATGGTTTAAGAATGTTTATTAGAAACCATAAAACTACATATATAAATTAACAATATTTTAGTACTGGTATATTGGTAGGAATGGGGTGTTGTGAATATTTGGGAAATATAATTTATCCACACAGTATTACCTATGAATAGTGGAATAGTGGTTGCATGTGGTTTTCTTTATAGTTTTTCTAACCATGTAAGACAAATTGGTGAATAGTGTTGTGGTTGTGTCCATTTTATGGTTGTCATCGGTTACTCAAAAAGATGAGTCTAAATATTAAATATTAAAAATCTCTGTCCTAAAATGGTTGATTCCACTCACAAAAACTCATAAACCTCCCAATTTATACTTAGTCTAATACAAACTCTATTTTTTATCCTCCCAATGGTCAAATGGAATTTCACATTGATCATGGACTAATAAATGAAAAATTACAGGAATATGAAGACTGCTATAGTGAATAATTTTTTTTAAATATATTTTTTAATTTGGTGGAGATGGTTATAGAGGCATAGACAACGTATTCAGAATGTGTTTCGATGAGTTCAAAAATCATTGGTGGGGAGACAATTGAGGGGTGGAAGCTTTATGGGATCTTATTTTCTTTGATTCAAAGTTGTATAGTTAATCCTTTGGTTTTTTATGACGTGATTCTTGAAACTAACACCACTCAATATGGGATGTTCATCATGTTATATAGATGTTGTATAAGGATTTCTAATAATAGTTTTTGTTGTTCAACATGAAAATGATAGTAGTAATTATTTTAGGATTCCTCACCAATAACAAGGTTATGGAAGAGAATCATGGTACAATAGTAACATTTTAATCATTAACTTTACTAATTTGGACCTGGGAGTATATATCCTTGGATTTTCTGGCAGGCCTCCCATGAATAGTTCAGAAACATTATTCCATATGGGTGAGAGTTTATTAGCTCACAAATACTACTCAGTTTATTCCCATTCCTTAATATCAATTTTTTTTAAATTTCATAAATATATATAATGTTTTAAAGTGGAATGGATTACTAGTTTTGAATGTATTATATAGGGATGTAATTTTTATTCATCGTTTGATGGAAATGATTATAGTAACCCATTGGGTATTAGTTTCAAATAGGTATTAATTATCATTAACAAATATATTTGAATTCAAAAAGAATGATACAAATGATTTTAGAGAAGTTGTATGCATGTGAAATTTATTTTAGGGACTCAAGGAAGAATAATGTATTGATAGTGGAGTCCTAATATAATAATAGATATCAACATTTGAAACATATCCATCAATTTGAAGCATTATATGGGAGTCCGTCGCTTTCACCATTATGTTAGGTGGTAATTGGTAATTGTTTACTTTTGGGATTGATACTTTTCAATGTTACTATGGATAAGATATATTATATAATGAAAATAGTTGATAAGGATCATAATAATTATAAATTGCATGAGGAACATTGTCTATGGTCATTGTTGTTAATGGTGAGTGATCATGTGTTCTTTAGAATTTCTCCATTAAATGGGTATTAGAATATTGGGATAAATGGAATGTAATATCATTGATATAGAAGCCTATTTGAGATACATGAATATTGGTGTTAGTTTTTAGATCGTTTGGAATTTACAATAGAGTTCAGTTTAGTGTATAATTAATTTTTTGTATCTCAATTAAAATAGTATCTTCATGACCATGAACATGTGATTCATTGGGGTAACATTTAAATACAATAGGATATATTGTTACATGTATATTAATTGAATGTAGATAAGAAATATAAATTATTTAGTTGAAAAGAATTAGTCCAGGGTGGTTTTTTGGAATCATAGTCAGAATCATGGTAAAACATGGGAACTTAAAAATGATATATTGGAGGAATGGCCTGAACTCTTTTTTGATAGTGGGGGGTTTATACATTTTAAGGATGTATAACCCAATGGTGATGAAAATTTATCACACAATAGTTTTAGCTATATAACACTATATATTTGTATAATATTTATCACCTCGTGTGTGTGTGGCGTGAAAAATCGTTTGAGGAAGTGATCTAACGACCTCCAAATCCCCTTATTTTTTCGGTGTTTCAGATCCATCTAGTTTGGGGGGTGGTTGTGCTTCATGATGAACGTCCCTCATTCTCTATATATGTTCAGATCCAAGGTTCTATCTATATTCTACATTGGAATTTTGTCAGATCTTACGATGAAAAATATCTTCATCTAGGTTTTACATGGGTAGTCGTAGTGCGGGACACACACATGTTATTTCACGGACAATGGAAGATCAACATAGGACTAGTTTGTATCAATATTACATGTAGAGGGGTTTTTTAAAATGATGGTTTTCAATTTTCATTGTTACCTTATCCATTATGTCAATCTCATTAATGCACAACCCCAATTTTATTGTGGTCTATGTATTTAATGATTCATATTATTGTGAAGGTGGAATTGAGGAGGGCTTATCAATTCAATTGAACATATAATATATTTGTGATTTTTGGTGGTGTTTATATGGTGGATATTGTTTTGATAGTGTTCTTTTACCAGACCTGGTGTGTCTCCTTGAGTTTGCTTGCTGGTTCATACTTTTCGTCAAAGTGATTTTGTTTTGGTGGGTTCTCTGTAAACGAATATTGGATTATCAAAATAATTAAAAAAATTATTTTATGTCTAACTTATTTTGACCATATCTTAATATTTTCTCCGCCGAACGGTTTTATAGTGATTTCTATTTGATACAGGGTCAAATGTTTTGAAAATAATGGTTACTAAAATCATGTATTTGATAGTAAATCTTCATTCATTGTGTTTTTCTATATATATGTTCTACCCCTATTTAAATAATATATCTATAATTTTTGGGATATATATATATGATAATTAGTTTCAATCATGATGTTATTTGACTGTTTGGATGTTAGGGAACATGATATACAGTATGATTTTGGAGATATGACATGACATTGATGATAAATTAATATTGTTCTTCATTTTCAACATAATTTACCATGTAGGTGGATTCACACTCAACTACCCATATTATAATTTGATGTGTACTTTAAATTTTTTTTAATGAAATGATATTTATTATGAAATAAATGTGAAAATCTTGGTAGAAACCCGTTTTATTTATGGTTTAGATAATTGTGTAAATTTGTTGTCGTGAAACATGTATTGATTAATTATTTTATTCTCATCTTCTAAAGTAAGGTTTGGTTTAGAGCCAAGTAATGTAAATGATAGAATGTATTTCAATAAAATATATATTTTTTGATAAAGTTTTAATTTTCTTTTTTGGCATCGATTTCTAAAATAATGGTTGGGATGTGTTCATGTTCATATGTTGCATATAAGGATATGAATATTCTCCTAGAAAATAGTGGGGTAAACAAGGGTATTGAATTTCCACTAAAAATGGGACTGATAGGTGTATGATGTTATTCACATAAAAAGTGGGATGTGTGAGATTATGAAAGTAACCATATCAAAATGGTTCAATAAGGAATGTCTTATTGAAAGGATTACTCAGTAGTCATAAGAATAGGCGGGTCAATGTTTTCAGGGATGCATGGATTTGTGGATATGTGAAATGGAATTGCTTATGAACAAATGGAATTTGTGAAATGTTTGTGTTGTATAGTTTGTACGTTATGAATGGAAATGGATTTGGATATGGAAAATTATATTGAAATAGAAATTGATTTATTTTATAACAAAAACTTTTTAATATGTTATATATAAATTGTTTTATATAATTTTAATAACCTCTTATATCCAAGTTAAATTAGTAGGGAAATCATTTTGGGAAAACTTTTTGAGTTTCATTACTCTCCCCATGATGTGGTACATTGGTTCTTTTTCTGATATTGTTTATCCGGACATAGGTAATAGAATGGAATCTTATTTCAGTAGTAGTGTTTCTTGATTCATGTTTAGAGATTGTAGAGATAGTTACTTAATCTTATTTGGAGTTTCAATATTGGAATTTTATTTTCTTTGATCTAATATGGTTTTATATTACATATTTTAGTTTATTTTTATATTCAATAATTCTTTTTAATTTTATAATGTTCATTTTTATTTTTTATACATGCAGTTTTCATACAATTTTATGATTCATTTTTAGGGGTTTCATGGTTATGAATAACATAGTTATGTTGTATTAATTATCAAAATGAAATTCACCCAATGATATTAATGATTAAACTAGAATAAATTTATATATATATTTATCGACGTATGTTTCCTATTTCTTAATAGATATTCTCCCATGAATTAAGATAATGAGTATTAGCTGGGTGATACACTTTAAATATTGAATTTATTTTGTGGATATCTGGGAGTAATCTCCCTGCTCTCTCATATTACAATGGGCGATGTCATGATTATAAGAATAGACATAATTATTATATGATTACATTTTTTTAATACTCACAATGAACTAAACATTTATCCATGTATCCTCTATGTATTCTGTTCATCTAGTCTATAAACACTTATGGAGAGATCTTCTTGAAAACTGCACCATGGAAATATTATATGGGATAAAGATGCATTTAATAGTATTTTTTGGAACATAATAATTTCAAAACCCTCAAATTATTCTCCCCAAACTAATTTCAGTCTTTAATATTACATAATATCTTATGAACTACTCAAAGATATCATTTAAACACATATACAGATAATATTTCATAACATTCATATTGTTCAACATTAGAAAATTGACAACAAAAATAAAAATACCCATCATTTCAATCACAAATGGATAAATCCATCTTCTATAAGTTTTTTAAGGTGAGTCTAGTTATCATGATTCTATTTTGGTATCATTCTATATGGTGGAATATATACTGGAATAACTACTAAAATTTTATAATTTGTAAACTCGAAATCTATATTCAGTGGATGAACTAACATGAACATAAGAAACAAAAATTGAAATAGGTCCACTACTGGTGGAATGACAAAAAAGATCCAACCAAAATCTTCCAAAAATATCATTGTAACATGTGTAGTGTTCTCCCAAATAAGAATACTCACTATCTTAAGAGAGATGGTCTTGATATATGATTCCCCCAAATGAACATAATTATTGCACTCAATAGACAAATAGAGTACTCTCGAATTGTAAAAATTGATTCTTTATCACTATGTTATCTCCTATTTCACCCATTGGAAAAATCATAAACCAAAAATATATGATATGTATGTATCCCAAAATATATCATACTCACAATCCCCATCATAAAATCCTTGGAAAATATATATTTTCTTCGACATTATAACCAATGGTGTTTTTATCATCATCATCCAACTCACCAATAAAAACATTATTTAGAAACCATTCATAATATTAATATATAAAAATTACTTTTAGGATTAGGTATCAAATAAAATTCTTGGTAGGGGATAAGATATAAGAATTCTCTCTCTTACATTGGACAAACTAGCCTCTATATCGAATTGAGTATTCTAACCTTCAAAATAATGGAATAAACTTCGACCCTATATTGTATCCTTATTGAAATGGGTTACACTAATATAATGAAATATGTTCTCTTTCCCTTTGGAAAAATGTCTACCACTTCAATTAGAAATATCAATAGAGCTCCATCTAGATGACTAGCATGGCATAGAATTCCCACATCTAGTACACTGGTTTGACCAAGAACCTTTGTCACTACCCAATAATAATGGGTTATTGATTAACCCCTTTAAGTGTCAATCCCAATATGAAACATGTAACTCCACCAATCATCATAGAAACTAGAAAATAATATGGCCTATCCCAACACACAGATTGGAGTAAACTCTATTAATTATCGAGATAACAAACTATTCTATATAAATTCTTTATTTTCTATTACCATAGGTGAAATTCACCTCATGACTCAACCTAAATTATATAATTGTATATCCATTTATTATAGAAAAAATCACATCATTTTCAATTGGAGAACACATTTTAGTACCCCTCTGTAATGAGTTCCAAAAATAAAAACCTCATCGAACTTATTCAATATAAATATCATTACTTGGGTCAAAATCACACATTTCAGACCATCCTAAAAACATATTATTTTTAGTTTCCCCATCATGTAACATAACTAGGAAAACAACTACAAGTCATTCATGTAAATAGAATAATACATAAATAACATGCCTCCATGGTTCAATGATATAATTTATGTTCAATTTAATTTATCATTTACTATGGGTAATAATTTTCTATGAAAATTACCTTTAAATTTGTGCATACAATGATCTCTAGATTCACACCATGTGATAGAATTTTCCACCAATGCTACAATTGACAAAATAACATATAAGAAGACAAAATGAAATATTTTGGTACATGATTATCCAATTTTTCAATAATTGTATATATTAACTAACTCTACAACTCTACCCCATATTTTCCACAATCTCTAACGATGGTCAGTGGATGTTTCAAATATAAATACCATGTAATGATAGAAAAATACCACCCAAACATCATAGGGTATCATTAAATTTATATTATAATGCTATAAAATTTAACAATTTTATATTATCACATTCCTTCACATTATAATATTACTTCCCCTTTTAGTTGTACTAGATTCACTTTCTCGTCAATGTATATAGCCCTCCTTTCAGCAAGAATCATCCTTTTGGAATGACAATAAATATCATAAAGCTTGTTTTTGGAATCATCATACATCGGTAACCTTATTAAATTAGTTGTAAACATAAAAATATTTTACAATTAATACCACATAAACCACACCATAGTAAAAACCATTTCACTAACACAAACCCTCAATAATGCATTACATGGGTCATAGACTATATAATGTAGGAAATTTCATTTTCAGAATTTTTCTAAATCATTGAAAATTTTCTCAATTTTTTATTACCAAACTAGAAATCATTATTCCATTTTTAATTATTTATAAGGAATAATTTATTTTAAATTACTCATTGATTAAGAAAATATTCAACTCCCACGACCTTGTCATAGTATGTGTTCTTGTGTATTTACATCATGCTACATATCAAGTAAATTATGGAGTTTGTGTATTGATTAATGCATGTTGAACAATATTTCTGTACATATAAGTGAATAAAATCCCATAAAATAATAATACAACAAACAAATTGCATCATCCAATTGGAATTATATTCGACTATAACATAAATCATCATGAAAAACAATCCTACCATGGGTAATAGGGATATCACCCACAAATATGGCACCTACACCCATGCATGATCTCATAACCGAGGCCCAACACATCTTAGTAACTTATTTTAAATTACAAAAATTCATAAAACTAATAAATAAAATAAAACATCCTCCAATTTTACATTGAAACATCTTCACACTACTTCCACATATTAGTGGGTAAATATTGTTCTCTATGTTAATTTAGGTGAACCCCTAGATATTCTATAGGATAGAAACAAGTAGAAATGTTACATTCTATAATGTGGTGGGAATTTACATCATTTATAAATGTGTCATGTGTTTAAATAAAAAAAATAAATACCCACATACATTTCCCATATAGGCACCTCCATAATTTATACCTTCATCAAATATACAAAACATATTTTTTAAACTCCTCCACCTGACATAGGGTTATTTCCCATATATTTTCTAATAATAATAAGTTATGTCATGGTTCAATTCAAGTACCCTATAAAGGATGTGAGTCCAACTAATTAATCCAAAATAAATCATTTCTAAATAAATATTCATTCAACTAAAATTTATGTATTTTAATAATTAATAACTAATAAAAAAAATAATGAAGTAATATATTTACTATTCATTAGACACCCACATAATACCATCCTATGTCTGTGTCTGAGTATGAACTATAAACTTGTGGGTTTCATATTTTAATACATTAATTTCATTAAATATTCAACATAATTCATATTTTAATAAAATAATATTGTGGTGATAGAGTATAATTTTTGAAATGCAAGGGTACAAGTATATTTATCCCCTCACCCAAAACCAATTTTATATATACACATTTAATTTTTAATTTCGACATATAGAAGTATCCTTGAACATAATGTGAAAATCTAATTTTGTTTAATAACCCAAAAAACATTGGGAAATCAAATATATTATCAGTACACATGCATGGAAGGGGTGTCAGAATTGGTAGTATAGAAACCAAGGGGTACATGGACCATTAATAAATATCCCCCAAATAAGTGGTTATATTTATATTAAAAAAAATGGATACCCATTCATGACACATTAATCATCATTTTCTACATGGTTTACAAATTCAGTTAACCAATAATTCGATCATTTTTATAAAAAAAATTAAAAAAAAATTAATTTACCCATTAATCTATTCATCATCAATATATAAAAAACTCATTAACGCATCAGTGTTATTACATTAAAGCATTAATTCCCAGTTATATACCAAGAAATAAGGATTTAGTTCAATAAAAATAACCCCTTATTCTCATTTCATAATTCCAAACTCATACTTTCAATTTTATTGTCACACCCTAGGGGATTCCATTAATCCCGAGCATAATTATATAACAGGTCCAATGGGATCATCGAATGTTCTCCCAATCAAATTGATATAAATTAATTATTTAAAATTTATAAATAAATTTACCTATTTTGAAATGAATGTCCACTACTAAAAATATGATTTCATGATCCAAACTTTGGGATTTCTTAAATACACCGCCAATTTTATGATTCTTTTAAAATATTCTCCCTTAAATATCCCACAATTTGAGGTATAATAGTAAATTTAAAATAGGAAAATACATCATAGGATAAATATCTATGATCAAGATACAATGAAAAATGATCGATAAAATCAATGATATAAAATATCCCAAAATAATAATTGTTTATTTCTATAATGGTAGTGAAATATTGGACATTTAATGACCTAAAAAAGAAGATATCACATGTTTGTTAGGATAAAATTCTTCCACAAGATATTATATTTTTTTAAGAAAGGGGACATTGGTTCCTGGTAATCATATTGTGATCCAAAAATAATAAATGAAGTCTTATTATTCCAAGAAGTGGTGATAAGGGATACAAACACTGGGTAATGTAAATAGGAACCAACATTTAGGCTCATTAAATTAACACAAAAATGATTTTCAGGACATGAATGATGGTTACAAGAACTGTGTTCTTTATCTATTCTCCCCAACTAATTTGAAATATTTTTTAATCATGTGTAGGATCATGGTTTTCTAGACCATGTTCCACTCATCGAGAAAAAATGATTTTAATTTTTTTTGTTTTAGGAGCGTGAAATCATGGTTTGAACAATATGTGTATCCACTAAATGTGTCTCAAAATGGTGATCACATTATTCATTGGATAATGATACTTTTCTCCCAATTCTGTTACCAATTATTCACAACCAATTTCAATTACAAAATTATCAAATTTCACCTAAATTGAATCTACATAATAAAAATAATATAGTGAAAATATTGGAAAAATTACAAATTAAGAGTATTATACATCACCATAATGTTCGGTATCTATTAATATTTAGTGAAATAAATAATACATTTACACATCTTTCTAGTAATATTGGAGAAATATATTTAATCCATTTATCTCGCTCGATGAAGACACTAGGGAATTTTCTACTAGGAAGATGATATATATGATGCACACAATTCATAAAAATAAAATTAAATCGTATTCCTCTATTCATATTTTATTTTGGTTGTTAAAAGTTGTATATGTGTTTATTTTATTATTATACAATGAACAATGAAATAATTTTCATATGGTATCCCAAGTCATTGATATTTTGAGAGAATATAATCTCTTGGATGATTTGATATAGTAAGGGGTTAGTAGTCGACAATATTATTATTCATTATGGGGTAGGTTTTTAAAAAAATATTATATTTCGATTGTTACGGTATATGTCATGGTCTCTACTATTTACATCCCCATGAGTAAAGGGGTATTTCGAACATTTCAAATAATAAAAAAATTATTTTTTATATGTCAGGATATGGATTGATTATTTCAAATAAAAATACAATTTATTTTTCTCTTCGGTCCATTTTACCTATTTATACATGTATTTCTTTTCTAATTGTGATTAAATTAACATTTCTACAATTCTATAATGATTGTTTCAATATATTTTTTCCCATTATTAACATTCTTAGAAAGGGTGTTGAATTATTTTTATTGTCATTTTTTGTAAAATGCCCTTTAATATATTCATCATAATGAGTTAATATTGGTAATTTTAATATGTTAAATAATAATTAAATCAGTCGCCATTATAAAAAATCAATGATTAAATGATTCCATTAAAATGTTTATTTTTTTAAATAAGACATTAATAGAAAAAATGATAAATTTAAAAATTTTAGAACATTTTTTTTCAATGTATGGAATGATATTTTCCTTTATAAATTATGAAACAAATCATTACCAATTATTTTCCTAAAAATGGGATGATTTGAGGTAAGGTAAGCATTATCATTGAAATATTAGAATGATTCCCTCATTATTTATTATCAATATTTTTTATTATGAATAATTGTTTTTGAAAACCACTACATTTCTATATGTTTTTCTATAATCAAATGTAATTAGGATGATGAGATATTTTTCTTTTCTATGTATTATAATATGATGGAATGTTTACGAATCTTATTTATATTCATGGTTTATAATAAGTTGATTTTTAAGACCTTGTGGAATAGATCAATATTATTTCTATAATATAATTGGTGGTCCCTTAATTATATATATATAATGTATTAGTTAATATGTAATGTAAAATAAGATAAATATATATATGGTAATTTATCTCAAGCACAGTATTAGGAACAACATATTTTATCATAGACATGAGTCAGGTTAATTAATGGATATTTCATGCCTAAAATATGATCAATCTCATTAGGGTAATCATAAAATGATATTCTCAATGCATCTATGTATAAAAATAATAATTTTATTATTATAATGTTATTCTGTATGGAATAATTTATTTTATCCAATTATGATTCTGGTTTTTTTACAACCATGATTTATTACAAGAAAAAACTTTTTGATACATGATATCCATTATGTTGTTTACAAATATAAATCTCTTTTTATCATAACCTACAACTTATTTTATACATATGAGATCATTAATATGTCCCTTATTTACAAATAAAAAGAATCAATACCATCCCGTATTAAATTTCATTTACGTATCTTATAACAAAATGTATAATTTATGATATTATTAATTAGGTTTCCAATTAGGAATATCATTATGGGATTCGAAATATATCACATATGGATCAGTTTTTTGGTTTAGAATCTAGTAATGACACTTTATATAAAATATTATTTCATCAAAAAATTTGTTATATAAAAATTATTATTCAAATTATATATAATATAAATAATTAAAATTTTAATGTTATTATAGTTGGCTTCATTTATTTATATTTTTAACATTTAGAATCTAGTACTAGAAAACATTTGTGTGAACCATTAGATAAATAATAAGTATTAGGAAATATATTGTTATTTATGTGAAGGATAGAGTGGGTAATTTCCATGAAATTACATCCATGGGTCAGCACTATTTGTGTATTTGTAAATAGAAAAATTGATTCATGGTTTAATAACTCGTTGATGGATTCCTTGGTCCTTGACATTCATGATGCATAGTTCTTAATATTGGTCCTTAGATCAATCAATTTTTAAACACATTGTTGAAATGTTTCATAAAACTTTTTATGAACCATCATAGAGGATTGAATAATGATAATTCATGTCCCAACATAATCCTATGGTTTCATATATTTATAACAATTTTGAAGGATTAATAAATATTATACATGAAGTCAAATGAAGACATAGTTTCCAAATACGAGATCGTATCATAAAATATATTTATTTGTTTTAGTTAATCGATTAATCCCAAAATAATTATCATAATTATTAATGTGATGTATTGTGAGATGAATGTCCTTTAGATAAATGAAAAATATTTTGTGGTGTAATAAAAATATTCATTTTTATTATCACAATAAATTTTTATGATACAAATAATGTTTCAACTTACAAAAGGGAAAAATAGGTAATAAATTAGTTTAATTATTACATGAAGTAACATCCAATTTTTTTTTGTTATCAATTATTTTACAAGAATTAGTTATTATAATTTAAATGGTATTATCCATTATCCACATCTTATAAGATGAAATACTTCATTCAGATAGTATTTCATCATGAAGGATAAGTTTATTATTGGTGGAATCATTTCAATAATATGTGAAAACATGATGAAATTGATACCAAGAAGTATGATATGTTTAACAGTTATATCATAAATAATTTCCCATTATATATTAATATGAAAATGGATATGTAATTCCTTGATCTAAAAAATAAGGGTGAAGACATTATTGGTATATATAAGAAAAATATAATAAAATATTTGATGAATAAATTTTGAATTATAATCAAACCAAGAATTAATGTCCATCGATACTTCAGTGGATTAATACTACATAATTTGTGAGTGTTTTCTACAAGGTTGATTTGTACCTATAGTGGAATCATTTGATGGGCTATCGTTTTGTAAATGTTGAATTGAGGTACCCCACAATCGTAGTATTTATATAAAAAAATTATGATTTTATTCATATGATTCTTAAAAAAATTAAAAATATGATGAGTATTACAAGATTCTCATATTTTTTATGGTATCATGGGTTTATATAAATTCATAAAACATCTAAATGATTTAAATGGATACAGAATGATTATTATAGTGATGAATGCCGAAATGATAATAATAAGCCAAACAATGGTATAGATAAAGAGAATTCTAAACAGATTCACCAATAAATCATAAATAATTAAAATGTAAGATTTTGTTCTTTATAGTGACATATTTTACAATTTTAATGATAAATGAAGATGATTTAAAATATATACCTCATAATCAAATATGCCAATGTAAATATCATGTTTTTGTTATTTATATTGATGGGTATTATAATTTTTTTCTAAAAGAATAATTAACTTTCATGATAAAAATTCTATTGTTTAATTTGATTCCTGATCTATGAACTATTTTATTTTATAAGAATATTGTAAGGGTGTCAAAATTCAAGAAAAAAAATTACATATGAATTTAGAAGTGAAATCCAAAAATGGTAATATGATCACATATCAAGTCAAGGAATCTTCTCAAATATATGATTTTTGAAATTTTCTGTTTTGATATCATGTTATTATACCTTATTGAGTAATAGGATTTTTTTTTGATGGGATTTCAGTTAACTACATAAAAGAACATTAATTTATAATGAATGATCTAAAAAAATTATATCTTTAAAAAATATATGGAAATATTTCAGCGATAAAATAAATTTAAATTTATTGAAAATCTCCATCCAATGATGCCCCTCATTGGATTTTGATATAAAAAGATAGATAATGACACCTGAGTCCCGTGTCCATTATTCCAAGGGAGGACGAATAGTAGAAAGGGTATACAAATCCAATAAAATGGGAAGCATTACACTGGTTTACTTTTTAATATATCGGGTGATATGATGGATCATCATGAAAAATACTCCATGACATATATATATAATGAAATAAAAAACCATCACATGCTTGTTTAAAATAAAATTGATAAAAATAAAAAATTTCAAAAAAATAAATTACCAAATGTAAAGCTAAGCATTGATATAGATTCCATCAACAAATGATAATGTATGGTCCATTATGATCCATGTAATCCTCATGGAAACCCAAAACAATATATATATGTAATGTGAGAATAAAATTATACTCAATAGGTAATGTAATGACTCTAATTCACACATGAAGAAGAATAAAAATACTACTGTGAGGGAAAAATAGAGAAAAAACAAACCCTATATATGTAAACTAACAATACCAACCATACACACCCAATAAAAAAGGAAATTCATATTGTAAAATATAAATTTCATCGATGATAGGGTACCAAATAGAAAATAGACTTGATGTAACACCATGATCCCTGTTACCTAGAGTTGGTGCATTATTACCTAACATTGGCCTGTTCACAAGGAAATAATGTCCTAAAAGACTGATCAGTTTAGTAATATAGGAGACACGATTCATATATAAGATCAACATTACAACTTGAAATGAAATATATCACAAATTTATTCCATTATAAACATCCAAGACTCCTATATTATTACTAAAAGAAAAAAATAACTAACTTCTTCATATCCTAGTAAAATAAATTAAAAAAAAGGGGTGAGTTAAAACTCTCATTTAGGCTATACAATACAACAGAAGATAACCTATATATTAAGAATGGTGAATAATTGAAAACAAATTCCTTTACATATAATAAACATTAACACATTAATAGTAGGAATATGATATGTGTAAATAATTCCATAACAAAACATAGTAATGTGTATTCTACTAGTCGAATGACCACATGAACCATTAATATTATTTTCATAATGAGGGAATGTATAATGATGGATATTCTGAATCATTTTTGTCAGGGCCTTAGACTAGATGTCTAAAAATTATTTAGGCCTCAGCCAAAACCATATATCAAATTGGTAAAGTCCTCAAAAAATTCCACGACTAGTTGTTTCAAGAGAGCTACCGATGCATTGAGTATTTATAGTGGGCTCCACCTGTAACTTACAAAGTCCAACACATTCCTCATATGAAATGGTTTAATCATAACATTAAAATTTTATTAAAAATTGAATACGAAATTTCAATAATTTATCCATATACTATTAATGGTATAGAAATAACAAATCCACAGTCAAACATATCACAAAACCTTCAATATAATATGTAAGATTTGTATCATAATAAATCAACTTCAAACAAGCTTAAAATCCATGAAGGGATGTTGACATAGTCGAAATCAATTTTTTTTAGAAAAATCTATTTTTATTTTAAAATATATTAAAATTAATCTAATTATAAATGAAATCAATTATTTTAAAAAATTATTATAATCTTGTAAGGGGAACTTATACGATGTTATAACGGTGGAAAATAGTTGCACCCTCCGTATAAGCTAAAAAAGACATTCTAACCTTATTTTTGTCAAAAATGTTATAATTTACCTTGCAAAATGATGATAGTGAAAATGTTTTGAAATAATTTTTTATGGAACATGGAATAGAAGGATAAAGTTGTTCAAGTAGATAATTAGGTATAAACATCCTTGGATAATGAAGATTTTGAAATTAACCCCGACCATGTAATTTTCCTTGGTCGAGGGTACATTAAAGTCATGTATAATAGTTAAATCATAGTTATTAAATTTAACAAGAACCATATACATAAATATACTATCATATATGATCTTATAATATTGCTTTTTTAATAATATTTAAGTATTATCGTCATTTCGGGTGTTAACTGATTTTTTCCTTTATATGATTTCTTACGTAAGTAATGTTTTTTATGGATAGGATGTATCATATTCATATTCATAATTTTATGATGTCTTTAAAACATATTTTTAAACATAAAATGAAAATTATTCTTGAATGGATATGATGGGGAATGAATCATATCACATTCCTGGAGACTGTAATCTGTACGTACGCACGAGCGACAATAATATTATTTTGATATTAAAATCATATATAATTGAATGAAATATAATAGATACTGAACCATTATCATGTTATATTTATTATTTTCTTCATTTATACTCGTTTTTATACCCATCCAAAGGATGAGGTGTTTGAATAACAAACTACACCACGACGGGGAGATGATTGTCCGTACGTACGCATGTATGGTGACATTTTCATTTATAGGATGGATAGAATATTCAAAATGGTTGTTCCATTTTTATAATAACATCACAGTACGTAGGAGATACTGGAGTTATTATTTTAAAATGGAAACATCAATGAATGAGGAAGTGAAAGATGAAATTAACCTCATTGAGTTGATGAAATATTTACCTCTTCTTTGAGTTCTTACTTTTGATTTGATCAAAAGGGCTCCATAGGGGGGCTTTCAGACTAATGGAAGGAATCTAAGATGAAGGGAGGACTATTGGGAGTATATTGGACCTAGGGTTATCTGATCCAAATGTCTTTGATGGTGTGAATTTGAGAGAAGGGGAAGCGCCATTTTATAAGAGGGGTGAGGGGCTCATAAGCTAATAATTGATATATTATTTTATAATAAAATTATTTTTGGTTTCTAATGTCTCAAAAAACATTTAGTTCGAGGATAAGTTTTTAATGGGTTTAAAAACACACAATCAATAGGTTTTAGACCGGTTTTCTCACTAGATTAACCTTATCATTTAGATTTAACTCTTAGTTAATTAGTTAGACATTTAACCTGTCTCTTGGTATTTTTATTTTATACGGTTAATAAACATACTATAAACTTCATGCTAACCTAAAGTGGTTCATTAATGATATATATAATATTATTTATGACCATTGGTATAACCATATATTTTTAGGAATATAATATCAATAAATAATATAATATTTTTTAAAATACTCTTTTATGACAATTTTGACACTATTGCCTTTTTTTGATAAATTTATAATTGCATTATTAATTCTAAAAAAATTAATTTAATCAACCCTAACATGTCATATTGACTTAAAAAATTAGTGTAATTTATAAAAAGTTTCAAATGATATTTATTTGGATACTTATAATATCAATTATTTAAAAATTTCATTAATAAGGTAATTACTACATCATCATTGTGTCATAAAAAATTTAATTATTTAAGGTCTAAAAAATATAAATAAAATAAAATTATGTATTAAATCATTTTATAATTCCAATTAATATTCATAGTCGAACTTGTCTTATGATGAACCCTATATTAAAAATGGTTTAGTTATAAAACGTTTAATATAAAAATTTTAACCCTTCTTTGAATTAAATAATAATAAATGTTTTAATCTAATTCAAGTGGACCTAAAGGATAATATTTTATTCCTAATGTTTTTTTTGGAAATATTACACTTATCCAATAGAATTAGGACATGTGTTAGGGTAATTATAAAATCATTTTTATCTTTAATTACCATATTTACTTTTAACTATTGTAAATAAAAGTCAAAAGTTAGTATTCACCAAAAATTATTTTCATCTCATTGATCCACATATTACATACTGATATCAACTTTTTCTCTTATAGTTTTTGAAATTAAACTCAGTTAAATGGTAGAATTATGTTTTATAAAAATTTGTAAATGCTCCTAGGAGGTTGGTAAAAGTCGATAAAATGTTCGATAAAATTTTATATATCTAAACTCTTTATAAAATAAATCCAATGAATTACATTTAACATGTATAGTTACTATATATCTATTTTGACCTAAAATAAAATAAAATAAAATAAATAATTATTTAAATAAAAATATATTTTTAAACAACAACACAATGTTTTTCACTATTAATAAAAAAACATAATGTTTTCAGAAAAATACCAAAAATTCACATTAAGATAATTTCAATATTCTGAATCCCAAAATGAAGTCCTTTTAGAATGATAAGATTTATAAAAATTCAAAAAGTGGGTATTACAATTCATTACTGCTAGTTTAATTGGTTGTGGTGTGTTACAATCATGAAGTTGCGTACAATGAATGTTATTTCATTATTTAATGGGAATCGTACCGTAGAAGCATGGGGTGTAACATTCTCCATCCTTAAAATACTTTAGTCCTTTAAATTTATAGAATATTACTGCAGAAAAAGATTATGGTGTTTCCTTATCATAATTTCCTCGGGTTTACACGTTTCCTCTACCATTTTATGGTTTCTCCATTGAACTTTTTTCAGAGGAGTCATCTGGTTTCTCAATAATTGATATCTTCTATCCATAATCTTGAAAGCCTCATCTCAATAATACTGACCAGGTTCTAGTTCTAATTCCTCATAGGTGAGTACATGCATTGAGTTAAGCATGTATTTTCTGAACTGTGATACATGGAACACATCATGCACATTGAAGGGACATGGAGACATTGCCAAAATATGAGCTAGATCCCCAATTCGTTATAAAATTTCTAAAGTTATGATGTACAAGGGTCTCAATTAACTCTTCTAAAAAATCCTATAATTCCCTTCCATATAGATACGTTCACGGAATCATGATCTCCTACATGAAATTCCAAATCCTTCATTTGGTTATCAGCATAGCACTTCAGCATACATTGATCTGCTTTGATGTGGGTTTAGATTACCTTCACCATATCCATAATTTCATCAAAAAGTTCTAGTAATATGATTTTTCTTTCACCAATATTATCCCAACTGGTTGGTGTGAATCATCTTTTTCAATATAACGCTTCATATTGTACCATCTGAATACATTAATGAAAGCTATTGTTATAGGAAAATTATACCATTGGTAAATATTGATCCCAAAGTCCTTGATAGTCAAGTTTTCAAGATCACAACATGTCATTAGAGGATTGAATAGTCCATTATGATTTTCCATCAGTTTGATGGTGGTAGGAAGTGCTCAAATGAAGTTCAGTATCCAGGGCTTTTTGAAATTTTTTATAGAATCATGATGTAAAACGGGGATCATGATCAGAAATGATCGACATGGGTAATCCCTGAAGTCATACAACTTAATTAATATATAGTCTTACTAAATGATCAAGATTTAAATACTATCTTATATGAAGAAAATGTGATGACTTGGTAAGATGACCAGTAATGACACATAGAGTATCGTTCCTTCATGGAGACATTGCTAGTTCCATGATAATGTCAATCATAATACTATCCCATTTCCACTCAGGTATGCGAAGAGGATGCATAACTCCCCCAAGTTGTTGCCTTCCAGTAGTCATTATTTACAAACCATACATCATGACACAAAATCAGCAATATCCCTCCTCATGTTGTCCCACCAAAAAATGATCCTTCAAATCACTATAAATCTTAGTGCTACCATGATTTATTGAGAAATTGGAGGAATGAGAATCATCTAACAATTCCTATTGCAGATCAGGAATGTTGATAACACAATGTCACTTCCCAAATTTCAAAATATCGACTTCATATATTATGTCACTCAATCTTCCATCATTCATATCATTAATATTCTATTGAAATTCCACATCATAATCTAGGGAACGTTTTAACTGTTCTTGTAAAGATGGTTTGGAAACCATTTGAAAAAGAATTGATGTTTCACCTTCCATGGTTATTCCCATATCTATCATTACTATATATATATATATATATGATTCTTTTTAACTCTAATCATGTTAAAAACTCCATGATACATTCTACTCAATGTAACTGCTACCTTATTTTCCTTCCCATGGTGTTAGGGTATAGTGCAATCAAAATCCTTGAGTAGTTCAAGCCATCTCTTTTTCCTTACGTTGAGTTATTTTTGTGAGAAAATATACTTCAAACACTTGTAATCAGTATAAATCTCACATTTT
Source organism: Viscum album (assembly GCA_963277665.1). Classification (NCBI taxonomy): domain Eukaryota; kingdom Viridiplantae; phylum Streptophyta; class Magnoliopsida; order Santalales; family Viscaceae; genus Viscum; species Viscum album. Next base: position 1,315,517,663 of record OY728152.1, on the reverse strand, counting down.
TTCACCATGTAAATAGTGTCTCTATATCTTCAATGCAATGATTATTGATGATTACTCTAGATCATGAGTAGTATAGTTGTGTTGATGTATTTTCAGCTGTCTTGATGCATATTAAATAACCTTATCATTCTCTATAAGGAAATATCCAAGTCATTTCTTTGAGGAATCACTATAAATAACAAAACTCCTCATTCTACATTGGTAGAGTCATTATAGAAGCATTGACTAATCTTTTATTTAGTTCGTCGAAACATTCTTCACACACTTATTTTCAAAAAAAAAATTATCCTATTTATGTGTGAGCATATTTAATGGGCTATCCAATAAAGACAAATTGTAGATGAAGCATCGATAATAACCTGCTAAACCAAGAAAACTGCATAACTTAGTTATATTTGTCTATGATGGACATTCATGGATTTCCTTTGACATTGAAGGATCAACAGAGATTTCATCCTTAGAGACAATATGACCAAGAAAAGAAATCCCCTGAATCCAGAATTCACACTTGCTAAACATCCCATATAATTCATTTCACCTGGGGGTTTTTATAATGGTGTGGAAGAGATTTTCATGATTATTATAAATTTTGGAGTATACCATGATGACATAAATAAGTAACACTAAATAGTAATCAATATATTCCTTCAAAACTCATTTCATTAGATCCATAAAAATAGAGGGTGCATTAGTCAACCCAAAAGTCATTACTGTAAACATGTAATGCCCATAGCTGTTTCGAAATGCTGTTTTTGGAAAGTCTTCCTTATTCAAACACAACTGATGATATGCAGATCAAAGGTCAATATTAGAAAAATATTGAGCTCCATGAAGTTGGTTTAATAACTCATAAATGAAAGTTTGGTGATACTTGTTCGTTATTGTTATTGAATTGATCTCCCTGTAGTCAATACACAACCACATAGAACCAACTTTCTTCTTAAAAAAAGAACAGGGGTTCCCCATAGAGAAACACTAGGGAAAATAAATCTTTTATTTCTCAATTCCTCAAGTTTTTTCTTTAGTTACACTAATTCCACAGTGGGAATTTTATAAGGGGTCTTTGATATGGGCCATGATTCAATAATTAAATCAATGGAAAACATAATTTCTCATTCTGAAGGATGTCCATGTAATTCATCTGGAAACACATCAACATATTCTTTCACAATAGGTACATACTATATTTGAAAATTTCATTCCTCAACCACAAATATTTCATACCCTCTCACCAAAATAATGGAATTTAGTTGAGCTAATAGGGGTGGATCTGGATAAGAATCATGTAGTGATGTTTCTTCTCTAAAGATAAGGTACTCCTTATCATCATCAAAAACTGTATCCTCCTTAAAATAAATTTTCACATCATGGTCCAAAAGAAAATCCATTATTATGATTATATCAAATTCATTAATGGGTATGATGATGTGATCAGCAGATAAAGATGTTTTATATGATCTAATGAGAACTGATTCACAAAACATTGTTGCAATGATACATCCCTTATGAGTTTTGACTGATAACTCCCTTATTAAATCAAATTGGAAATAAATAATTTTCTTAGAAAATTGGGATGATATAAAACGATAAGATGATCCAGAATCATATAAAGCATTGGATTAACTTGGGGAAACAATTAAATTTCAATCCACCATGTCTTTTGGAGCATAAAACTCTATAGTTGTGATAGCATAAGTTTGACCTTGATCCCTTGGCCTTTTCTACGTTAAGTTTCAATCAATCTTCATACATTCATTTTCATAATGTCCCATATCCCTATAATTGATGCATTGAACATTGGTAGCATCTTTCTTTCCCATGTAATCACCAGCAAGAAGGCCAATCCATCCACATTTGTCGCATACTCTGTATCCTGTAATACATGAACCAGGGTGCTTCCATCCACAATTTTCACAGGGTGGAAATTCATTTCTTCCCTTCTTCCCAATTTATTTATTTCATTTCACATAGTGTTCAGAAAATCTCTTCTTCTCGTGCTTTTCTTTAAAGTTATATGACTCGGAGAATTCCTTTTCTGTCTAGATATAATACGAGAAAATATCTTCATACGATGATAAGGACTGTGATACTAATTCTTGAAGAGAAATGGGTTTATCCTATAAGATAAATGGACAATATTTCTTATTGGGATACAAATATAATCTTCAGCATGCCTTGCTAACCATGTAATGTAAACTTCATACTTGGTGTCATTATCATCAACTTTTTCCTCAGTCTCGGAAATTTCCTTTTCATATCTTCTCGATGGTCAAGTGGAAATTATTATTCTAGGAAAAGTTCATTAAACTCCCTCTATTACATACTGGACACTTATTCATCATCTCGTGTGTTTTGAATCAATGACCACCATTGATCAACATCTCCAGTGGGGCGATAAACTGAAATTACAACTTTTTTCCTTTAGCTACTCCCCAAAGCATGAAATATCTTCTCTATGGAATTAATCCATTGCTCAACCACTAATGGATATGTACTCCCATTGAATGTTGGTGTTTGTTTCCGTCTAAAGTGGTCTATTATTGATCCTTTGCGTTGTGGATCAGGGTTCTCCATACGTGTATTGTTTTTATTCATATCCTGAGTGAGTTGTCCCATTATGTGGATAAGAAGATCAGCACCAGTTGCTTCACCAGTTCTGCTATAATTATCTTGACTAGAAGGGAAATCCCAACATAGATTACATGTATTGTTATAGTTTCCATTCCTTCAACTAGTTTTAATTTCTAGACAATGGAATAATCTAGATTAGTTTATGAATCGAAATACATACTTCCATATTTTTAAAACACTTATCATAAATTGAACAGTTTATGGATATATTCCATAATCATAAAAATGATTTCATTGAGGTCTTATATACTCATAAAACCTTCATAATGGTATGTAAATAAAATAATAATTATCCAATGCATATCTCCCGGAAGTGACGTAACCAAGAGTGCCACAAGGCCCATTGTCGTGCACTAGTTCTCATTCGAGTCTAGCTCAAAGCGGTGTTTTTGGGTATTACCCCTAGGTACATCTATTCCAGAGCCACCTCTACCTACTTGTATCCAAACATTGATGTATTTCTTAGAAAACTCACCAAATCTCAATAGTACAAAAATTCTAGGATGTTCTTCAATACTAATCTTCATTTTCTATCGTAGGGCTATGTTCTCTATTCAGAGTTTATCTAAATCATCCTTCCATGGTTTTTAAAAAACATCCTCGGATATAAACTGTAACGCCTCGACCCTAGTTACCCAGAGTTGGTGCGTTATTACATCACATTTTAATGATCACATGGAAATCATGTCCCTAAAGACCAATCAATTTAGTGTTTTGGAAACAGGATTCACACATAAGTATATCATTAAAACTTAAAAATAAAAAAAAACTAATTTATTCCACTAGAAACATCCAAGCCTTAATTATTCTTTCTGAATATCACTCATAAATAACTTCTTCATTTCATGGAAAAATGAAACATAATAAAGGGGTGAGCTCAAACGATCAGTAAAGGTATGCAATACAGTGGAAGATAACATAAATAATAAGCATGGTAAATAATTGAAAACAGATTCCCTTACAAATAATAATCAAGAACACTTTTATCTCTGAAATATGAGCTGAGAAAATAATGCCATAATTAAACATAATCATCGGTATTATTCGAGTCGAATGACCACATGAACCATCAACATTAATTTCAAAATGAGGGAATGTATAATTCCAGACATTATGAAATACTTTGTCAATGCCTCGTCCAAGACATCTAAAAATGATTCTAGCCTCATCAAAAACGATAAATCAAATTGGTAAATTCAGTGTCTAATTCCACATTTAGTTTTCTCGTGAGACCTACTAATGCATTTAGTAGCTATAGAGGGCTCCACCCTTCACATGCTAATTCCAATACAATCCTCATTTGAAAAGGTTCAAACATAATATAAGCATTCGTATTAAAACTAGCATAATTTTTTTTTATAATTTATCCTTAAACCATTAATGGTATTAAAAAAACACATCCACAATCCAACACGTCACAAAACATTCAATACAATATGGAATATTTTTATCAAAATAAATCAACTTAAAAAAAGCTTAAAATCAAGAAAAGGATGTTGAATTAGTTGAATTCAAAACTTTTTTTTGAGAAATATCACTTTTTATTTTGAAATAAAATAAAAGACATACAATTATAAAATAAAACATTTATATTGAAAATATTCATATAATATTTTAAGGGAAACATCAATTATGTTATAATGGCCAAAAATAACCTCACTTGCCGTATATGATAGAAAAGACATCCTTACCTTAATTTAGTCGAAAAGGTTGTAAAGAACCATGTTTGGAAAATGATGTAATTATTCATATCAAAAACATATAAGGTAAAATATGGGTATAAATGACATTAACCCATTATTTAGTAAATAATAAAATGGATTTGAAATACATATTATTAAACATGTATGTGGATGAGAAAGAGGTCCAAGTAGATAATTATGTATAAACAACCTCAGATAATGAAGAGATTGTGAAATTATCCGTTACCTTGTAATTTTACATTGTCAAGGTAATGTTATCATACTATGTAATAGTTAAATATTTGTTATTATGTTATAAAAAACCGTATATATAAATATGATATCATATATTATCTTCAAATATTGCATTGTTAATAATATTTTAGTATTATAGTCTTTTTGGGTGTTAACTAATTTTTTTTCCTTTATATGTTTTGTTAGATAAGAAATTGTTTTATGAATATAATGTATCATATTCATATTCAAAATTATATTATGTCTTTAGTCATTATTTTTAATCATCAAATGAAAATTATTCTTGAATGGGTACAATGGGGAATGAATCACATTGTGTTCCTGGAGACGGTATTCTGTACTTACGCACCAGTGAAAATATCATTATTTTGATATTAAAATAACATATAATTGAACATAATATCATATATGAAGAATCATTATAATTTTATATTAAATATTTTCATCATTTAGACTCATTATTACACATATCCAAATGACGAAGTGTTTGAATAACAAACTACACCACGGTGTGGAGACAGTAATTTGTACGTTTGCACGTATGATTACTTTTTCATTTATTGGATGGATAAAATAATCAATATTGTTGTACCGTATTTATAATAACATCAAAATACATATAATATAGTGAACATATTATTTTATAATGGAATCTTCAATGAAAGTGGAAGTGTAAGAAGAAATGAACTAGAAAGAGGTCATGAAATATTTACATGTTCTTCGGGTTCTTTCTTTTGATTTGATCAAAAGGGATCCATAGGTTCGCTATCTGACTAATGGAAGGAATCTAGTATTAAGGTAGTATAGTTTTGATGATATTTGGGTAGGTTTTGGCTGAGAAAAATGGTTTTGAATGTGTGAAACTGAGGGAAGGGGATGTACCCTTTTAGAAGAGGGGTGAGGAGAACCTTAGAAGAAGATCGAAATATTATTTAATAATAAAATCATATTTTTATTTATAATGGCTCTATAATGATTTATTCTGAGGTTATGGAAGGTATGGGTCAAAAAAACTCAACCAATCAGTTTTATACTGGTTTGGGTCACTATATTATCCTCATCTCTTAGACATAACTCTTATTGAATTAGTTTGACATTTACCATGCCTCTTTCTGTTTTTCAATTATATATTTTAATAACCATACAATAAACTTTAAAGAGAACCTCAAGGGGTTCATTAATGACATATATAATATTATTTATGGCCTTTGGATAATTCTTAGATTTTTATAAATAGATTAGCAATTAATAATATAATATTTGTTTTAAAAACACTTGTATTACAGTTTTGACACTATTTTCTATTTCAATTTAGCTAAATTAATTAAAGCATTATTCCCTCGGAAAAAATCATTCAACAAAACCTAAATTTTCATATTAACCTAGAAAATTAGCTTAATTAATAAAAATGATCAATTTACATTTATTTGGATATTTATAATATATGTTATTTTAATATTTCATTAATAATGTAATTAATGTATCATCATTATGTCCTAAATAAATTAAATTATATAAGGTCTACAAATTATAAATAAAATACCATTATGTAGGAAATATTTTTATATTTATAATCAATATTTATAGGAGAATTTATCTTAGTTCTAGCCCTATATTAAAAATTTATAGTTATTAAACATTGAATTTAACACTTTTAACTCTTCTTTGAATTAAATAATAATAAATATCCAAATCTAATTAAAGTGAACCAAAAGGATCATATTTTATTCCTAAGGTTGTTTTTTTTATAATTTAACATATCCAATATAATTTGGACATGTTTTATGAAGTAATAATATCATTTATACCTTAAATTACTATATTTACTTTTACCCGTGGTAAATAAAAATAAAAAGTTACTATTCATCAAAAATTACTTTCATATAATTGAACAAAATTTTATTTAATGATATCAACTGTGATTCTTGTATTTTTGACATTTAACTCACAAAAGATGTAAAAATTTGTTTTATATTTTGGAACCACTCTGTGTATAAGGTTGTATTTGTTGTCAATAGTTGTCAATGAAGATCAAAATAAAGGAAATCAAGAAGTACTCCAATTAAATGTAGGAATGGAAGATCAAAATGATGGAGATCATGAAGTACTCTTATGGAGTAGAGGAATGGTGATTCAGAAAATTATTGTACTGATTGTATGTTCAATGAACATGTGTCAATGGTGATACATTGTTTACAACAATGAATAATGTGAGGGGTAATCCATCTGAGGATCCATCTGCAGATGCTTAAAGAAGAATGTGGGTTTTGGATGAAGTCCAAGAAATTCCTCCTTATTGCATGACAACCATGGGTTTTGATGAAGACCATGCAATCACTCATGATTGCGTAAGAACCATTCAAGAGGTTTCTTGATGAATTGAATCATATAGTTTGCATGAAGTATATCATTGCAGTTGATGAAGAAGACAATGTGCGAATGAGTGGAATTCTAAGATGGTCGTGCAAGGATTGGAATTCTTAGATAGCCATGAACATCACATTTTCATTGAAGATGATGATGCTAAATCTATGCCTTCATAGAATACATATCAGAATAGTGGAGTTTGTGATAAAAGAAGAAGAGTTTCTAAAGGATTCAGATCACAAAGAAGATGTGATGTTGAGGTGGTCGTGCTTGCGCGCTGAGGTCTTGGAGGATAGGAAACTTGCGCACCATATGTTTTTGAGGATCAAAACATCAAAATATAGCAAGGGGATAAGGGTCGCACAAGTTTTGGTTAGATCGCGCAAGAGGACCTGCGCGCCTTGAAAGAACTTGCACGCTGGTACCTAGAAGGATTCGGAATTGTGCACCTATAGTTTTCCAAGAACAGAACTTCAGAAGTTGGCTAAGGAAAGAAGGTTGCGCAAGTATTGGTTTGGTCGTGCAAGTGAGTTGCGCGACAGAGGTTACGGGAGACGAGACATGCGCGCCACCGCGCATGGGGTCCAGTTTGGCTATAAATACTGGACCACCTCTCCCCATTTCTTACGGAGTTCAAGACATAGTGATTTTTCGAGCTCTCGTCGTGTAGGTGGTTGAGCTGCGCAAATGGTAGTTGGGTCGCGCACGTAGAGATTGCGCATCGGTTGTTGGTTGCGCGCCTAAGGCAGTTTGGGGGAGAAAGGAAGTGGACCGCACAAGATTGTAGTTGTGGAAGGAAGTATCACGCTGGTGCTTTGGTGACACTTGCGCACCAGTTTAGACTTGTGCGATGGATTGAGACTTGCGCGCCAGGCTTGAAAATGAGAGCCAGATATTTTTGAAGCACGCCCGCCTTTCTGGAGCTGCACAAGAGCTGAATGATTGCCTGATACTATCGGTGAAAATTGATATTGAAAAAGAACTCTAAATGATACATGCATGATTTCATGCATACATGGTGAATTGATTCTGATGCTAACAAGTAATATGGGAATAATTTATTGAGAAATCACATAAGTGATTGTGATTCAGGCAAATGAAGACAAGGGGATCTAGTGGATTCAGTCATTGCACTAAAGAAGAAGGATTGAATTAAAAAGGGCATCAACTCTAAACCCTGATGCAAGCAAAGTCTCATGCTGAACAGGAGAAAAATAACTTTAATACTCATCTATTGAAGAGACCTTCATGTCTATAAACTGAGTGTGACTTCACCAAGGGCAGTGAGCCAGGGGGAGACAATGTGAGTGACCCGAGGGAAGCAGTGAGCTATCCCTGAACCTTTGTAAAGGCAGTGAGCCTGGGACAGAGTGACTGTACCCGAAAATTTTTAATCTACAGCTAGATAAGCATAGTGTATTTTGGTACAACCGACAACCTGTCGGTGTATGCTCCTTGGACGTAGCCCTTAGTGGCGAACCAAGTAAAAATAGTTGTGTCATCTCTCTGCTTGTGAATGTTTAATTACTGATCATATCCATCATACAGGTTTAAGTAGTTCCTACCAATGTGGGAACAAGATCCACAACTTGAAGAAGAAAAAGTTTCAACCCTAATTCACCCTCCCCTCTCAGGGTTTCCCGGGGTCCTACATTATACAAATTTGGAAATTCTCCTAGGTTGTGGGTAAAAGATGGTAAACTTTTTGATAAAATTTTATATATCTACACTCATTACAAAATGACTCCAATGAATTAAATTGAACATATATAGATATTACATATCTATTTTGACCTAAAATAAATTTAAATAAATTGATTAATTATTTAAATAAATAGTCGGTTTTAAACAATAACTCAATGTTTTTCACTATTCATCAAAAATTTAAATTTTTCAGAAAAATACCAAAAATACACCCTAATCTAATTTCGATATTCCAAATCAAAAATTGAAGTCCATATTGAAAGATAAAATTTATAAAATTTCAAAAAAATAATATTACAATTCATAACGGCTTGTTTAATTGGTCGCGATGTGTTTGAATCTCAAAGTTGCCTACAATACAAGATGTTACATTATTTAAAGGGAAACATACAGTAGAAGCTTGGGGTGTTCCACTTGAGAAACAATGTAATATAATTTTATGTTACCATATTTGAAAATGGAGTATATAATTAATGTACAAGTGTTAAATATTTTATATTGATATCTTCTCCCAAATATCATGGAAGTTGGTGGAAATGATTTTACAATCAATGATAACCAATATTTCCACATGTCCATGATAATTATATTGTCACCCCATAAATAGGATCATGAAAAAACATTTACACAACTCTTTTTTCACAAATAGTAGTTGAACTATTCCACATGGAAACCCATGATTAACCATAACATGCTGATATTTTGTAAGAACCCTGATCTTAATTTTTGGTAAGTTTATCCTTTTCTGGTCATTTTTGAGAAAGAGGAAATTTTGGAAATTTTCTAAGTACATGTCGTGTACTTTGATGTTGTGCCAGGCCGTGTGCTGGCCATGTTTGGGCCACACACACAGTGTGTAGGGGTGAAGTGGAGGCCGCCTAATGTAGAGTAGGGAAAGGCCTAGTACATGTCATGTACCCTAGAAGTACACACTGTGTACTTTATTTTATTTCATTAAAAATACCATGGTCGCTCCTGACGGACAGAACTCAGTTCTTCTTCAAGTTCTTCGTCCGAGATAACTCAAGCGGCCACAGAACTTCCCCAAGCCCCCGAGCCTTTGTTCGTTGTCCGAATCGACCGTCGTCAATTGCGTTGGAAGAACAACAATATTCCCTTCCTTCTCCAAGATTGTTGTTTTCCAGTTCCTCCTTTTTATCCATATATCATGGGTTGATCATTTTGTGCATTTTCGTAGATCTACACCGTTCTAAGGAGAATCAATCATCGTGGTTTGTGTTTATTGATCTCCTAGGATCGAGGTAGCTGGTTTTTGGATTTCTGTAAGATGTCTTTGAATATTTTGTGCAATTCCACCAATTTCTTTGAATGGTCTATTGTGTGTTTCATATTTTTTCCCATGTTGTTTTCCTGATTTTCTTCATTGCTTGAGTAGAGGTCGATGCTTGTGAATAGAGTAATCATTATTGTTCTCTGGATGTTTTAACATGAATGTTTTTCCTGTTAGGAATTTTTCTAGTTTCCATGCCTAGTTATAGGATAGTGTAACTGTTGTACTGTTTTTTTGTTGTGCCTTAGAATGATAGCCAAGTAGTTCCTGAGGTTTATGTGGGGCGATACGCACGCTATGAATGTTTGTTTTACACAGGGTTGTGAGAACCTAGTGTAGTGAACCATTGGAATAATGGACATAAATGGTTCTCTAGAGTGTCTATAATTTACGATGCGAGACCACAAGGTAAATTTACATTGAGTTCTTCCTCAGAGAGTCTTCAGTTCCTCGTCACGGGCTATAGGGGGAATGAGACATTGAGTGCTTCCCCAGAGAGACTTTAGTATGTTACGAGACTATATGAGGAATTTAGGGTGAGTGCTTCCTCAGAGAGTCTATTCTTCAACTGAACCATAGGGGTGAGACTCTATGTTCCTCCCATAGGGTTTCTAGTACTTGTAGGTTGAACAATAAGGGTTAGGATATAAGAACTACCCATGTGGGTTACCTATCATTAAACATGTTGTTTGGCTGTAACATTTATACTTTATTTTCTAGACACTGTGGATTGTAGTTGTTGTGTACTTTCCTGTTTACTGCTTCCTGTACTTTTACTCGCCATGTATTCAATGACTATTAGGAACAGATTTTTGGATGGTTTCCTACTAGGACTTTGTCTCACTCCCAGTTTGGGACATGATGTCGGGCCCAAATAGACTACATTGTTGCAGGTATAGATAAGGTAAAGTGCCCTTCTACTTCAGGTACATGACTTGTTGTGGAGATGGAGAGCATGGGACAATGCTATGGATAGCGATGCTGAGGAGTTTACCTGTTTTATATTTCACAATGGTATAGTATTGTATTTATCATTATTACATGTTTGTTTGCATTCCTAGACATATGCGTCATGCATCATTATTATATATGTGTGCTCCATTTTTCTTCTTAAATTCTTCTGCTGTTTATTTCTGTATGGATTATTATTACTTTTGTTGTTGTATATTGTTTACTTCAACTGTGTACCCTACCAATGAGGGCATACTTTCCCCACTATCACACCCAATTCCCTCACTACTAGTCGTCATCCTCTAGCGTTTGGGGAAATGCGCTTGAATCCATGTGACCAACCGGGTACGGGGCGCCTCTGTGTGGCTTTTGGAACAGGGACATTACAAAGTTGTATAAGAGGGTTTTTTTCTCCTGATATACTGTTTGGATCCATAGGAATAGATTGGAAGGATATGGTACTTGGTATTAATCTATGCTCAGGAGTAGATAACCCGTGTATGGGAAAATCCAATCAACCTCACCTATTACAGTTTTCCGGTTTTTCTAAGTTATAGTTGATCTGATTTCACCTAGACTGATTCAAATTATTTGGGTTTTTATTTTTGTTTATATTATGGTTCTATTTCTTCACAACTCAATGAGATGAGGGTATTCCATCTCATGCATCAAATATGAACTTGTTAGAAATAATATTCCATGCAATCTTAACATGGCATATATGGTGCATTAGAAATTTCATGTTGTTGTAATAGACGTTGTGTAGATTATGCATGTTGTTGTGATATATGCCTTGGTAGAATCAATGCAGTTTGATAGAGAGGTTGTTTTTATTGTACCTTGATTAAATGAACACCAAATTTTGGTTCTTGAGGTGTTATGTCGCCTCATGAATCAGAACATGGTCGATCATTGACTTGTTTTCCTTATATATTATACGTAGGATATGTCAATATTTGATTCATGATGAGTATGGGCCGTCACAGATCATAATTTTCCACTTTCATGCTTGTCTTTCAGTGTTTTTGGGGCTTCAGTGGAGTTTTAGAGCTACTGCCCAGAAAAACCCAGAATACAAGGCGCTTACTTTATATATACACATCTTGTAGTTTTTAAACAGTGTCACTGACTATGTGAGAGGAAACACGGGTTGTCAAAAATCTCCCAGAACACGCCGTGTACAGTAGATATTTGACGTGTAGTAGTTAGTCGTGTACCCAGCCGTGTCACTAACAACACAGGTTAAGGAAGATCGTGTAATACACGCCGTACTTTGTATGAACACACCATGTAGCCTTGTTCTAGGTACCCAAACATGTCACGAACAACACTGGATGATGTTATCTCCTCTTATACACACAGTGTTTATTTGGAACATGTCGTGTACCCGTTCATGTCGCCAACAATAAGGTTAGGTAAAAATCATCATGTAAACACTATGTTTGTTCGTAACATTTCAAGTAGTCTCATCTGTGTAATCGGTCATTTAACTAACAACATGGGTCAATGAAACCTTGTTTACTACATGCCGTTTCAAAAGGTAACATGCCGCGTTGTCTCAATTTAAGAAGACAGTGTGGGTTAGCCATGCAGGGAGACTCGAGCAGGGTAATAGAGTTAATTACAGTCCGTGTAGAGTTTATACATGCCATGTTTTCATGTTTTGTAATAGTTGAGTGTTTAATTCTCATGATCCATTTTGTACTCCTTTGTTCTCTGTCCTTGTTTTTCCTGATATAAGGTATGCTTTTGATCATTCTGATTTATGCCTCTCAGACGTCCTCCATTTGCACGTCTGTTGTAGGATAGTTATCAGATGCCAGATATGGCAGATCAGGGTATTCCTGCCCATCCTCCAGTCATTCCACCCTTGGAACTGGATACCGTACCAGTTTGAGGAGCTGATGCACATTTTAGGGAAGGCTTTATGAGTATGATGTAGATGTTTCAAGGAGAACCGCCTCATACAACATCTATGAAAGACTTGACATGGGTTTTCTAGCAGCAACATCCACCTACATTCTCTGTGGATGGAGGACCACAATCTGCATAGTCATTTATGGAAGCCATGCTAACTATCATTGAGCATCTGGAAACACCTCTAGAAAAGCAGGTCAATCTCGCTACCAATATGCAATGAGAATCCACCAAGAGGTTGTGGGGTGTGATCTCATAGGTGGGTCCTCAACAGGTTATGTCTTGGGATGAGTTCCAGTGCGTGTTTTACGACTACTTCTTCCCAGATTCCCTAAGGGATGATAAAGCTCGAGAGTACAAGAGTATAGAGCATGTACTCTTTCTATAATGGAGTATTCCTATCGTTTTACTGAGATATTGTGTTTCACACCCCTCTGGGGTGGAGATGGGATGTTCATAGAATGTAAGTTTGAGGATTGTTTTAGGATGTAGATCTATTCGCAGGTGAATATATTTCAGTTGAGATCCATCACTTCCATCGTCAACCCACCACTAATTTTGGAGCACAATCTAAGAAACTCCAGAGCTGCGAGCTAGGGTGGTTCTACTTCCAGAGCTAGTATTCCTCTAGTTGACAGTAGGAAGCGGTTTAGGGAGTCTACGTGCGGTGATCTGAGGAGGCGAGATACATCTTCATGTTTCTAGGTTGTATGCTAACAGTGTGGAAGGGTCGGGAACACGAGGCTGCAGTTCCAGAGAGACCTAGTGGAGTGTTGTTATTGCGGAAATATGGGTCACATTTAGCGTTTCTTCTAGGTTTTCTCACCAGTATCTGGTGACATGGGTTCCTCCATGACACCCCATTCAAGAGCAGCACCTCCAGTTTCTCACCAGTCAGGGAAGTAGAGTTCTTCTGGCCGTTACGGTCGTGGTGGAGGTCAAGGTTCTGGCAGTCAGTCACCACACATTCAGCATCGGTAGGTAGGATCACCTCAGAGTGGTTAAGCAGGGCCATAGGGCCACGGGGCATACCAGTCTTTTGCGGTGGAGCAGACCTATTAAGAGCATGATCCCAGAACTTCTACAGTTTGATGTACAATCTTAGTAGCCTCATTTTTATCATCAGTTCTTTTCGATACTGGTTCTACTCATAGAATTATCTCTGTTGCAATTGTGGAGAGACTTGGGATCTGTATCTTTTCTTCTACTGACTTGTTGACACTAGACACACCTTTGGGTACGAGGACATCTAGTGTACGTCAGTGAAGAGAGTTCCCTCTCGAGGTTTCATGGTATCATTTCCTATGATATCTCTATGTCCTAGATATGACAGGCTATGATTTCATTCTCAGGATGGACTGTTTGGTTCCCTTACAGGTAGTCATAGATTGTTATCACCACAGGGTGAGTTTCATTTAACCAGAGGGTGAATCTTTTCTTCATAGAGGGGAATGGGATGTTCGGGTGAGTCGAGCAGGACTCGATCATCATGGGATAAAAATTGATAGGGCCTAGATTTTTAGTCATTATCTGGATGATTAGGGGACTTCACAGTTTTACTTTCCTCCATTGTTGGATCGTTTCAAATATCTTTTTCCATAGGATTTCCCAAGTTTGACTTTAGATAGTGAGGTAGAATTCTTTATTGAGCTCATTCCAGGAGTGGAACCGGTGTCCATTCAGCCCTATAGAATGGCTACACCTGAGTTTTAGGAGATTAATAAGAAATTGGAGGAGTTGCAGGCAAAAGATTTCATCCGAACTAGTACTTCTCCCGGGGGTTTGCCTATCTTGTTTGTGAAGAATGCAGAAGGTAACCATAGGATTTGTGTGTATTATGGGAAGCTGAACTAGTTGAGGGTCAAGAAATGATATCCCTTGTTGAGGAATGATGATCGCTTCGATCAGCTTTGAGGAGCACGGCTGTTCTCAGAGATCGATTTGAGGTCCGGTTATCATTAGTTGTGCGTTAGACCATTAGATATACCTCTGACAGCTTTCAAGAGCTGGTATGGTCTCTATGAGAATACGGTTATTCCATTCGGTCTCAAAATTGCACCTGCAGTTTTCATGGAACTAATGAACCATGTATTCCATCCTTACAATGATTCCTTCATCATGGTCTTCATGGATGATATATGGGTGTACTCTCACACTCGACACGACCATTCTACCCATCTTGAAATCGTTCTAAGTACACTGAGAGAGAATCTACATTATAAAAAACACTCGAAGTGCCACTTTTAGATGGATCAGATTCCATTATTGGTTCAGGTCATCTCAGAGGCATGAGTATATGTGGACCCAGAGAAAGTGAGGGTTGTAGTTTCCTGGTAGTATCCGAAGAACGTTTTTGAAGAACAAAGATTCCTAGTGCTGGATAGATACTACAAATGCTTCATTCATGACTTTTCATGCTGAGCAGCACCATTGACAGGTCAGACCAAGAAAGGGGTGAAGTTATTATTGTAATATTCTTGTGAGTCATCCTTTCAGGAGCTGAAGGGAAGGTTGACATCAGCACTGATACTGGTCTTTCTAGATCCAGACAAGATCTATATTTTTTATTGTAATGCTTCATATATTGGGATGGGAATTATTCTTATGCATGGAGATGGAGTCATTGTGTACGGGTCTCAGTAGTTGAGGCCACATGAGTGGAATCACCCAACACACGCTCCTGAGTTAGCAGTTGTTGTTCATGCATTTCACTATTGGAGACATTACCTTCTGGGAGAGAACATTGTGGTTTTAAACAACCACAAGAGACTCAAGTATATCTTCACATAGCGTGATCTGAATCTTAGATAGCATAGGTGGGTCGAGTATCTTCAGTCATTTGATTTTGAGCTTTCCTATACACCGGGAAAGGGAAACACAGTTGTAGATGCGATGAGCTGGAGTGCTCACATTCAGTTAGTTCAAAAGGCTAGTAATGAGTGGTAGCTTATGGCTCTATTCTCTGAGATGCATCTTGAGGTTCATGACAGAAAGGTACAAACATATCTATGTTTTGTAGATTTTAATTCTACACTTCTTGATCGGGTACAGATGAGGTAGCTATTAGACTCAGAAGGATTAGTCATGCCAGAGAGTGTGTCAGGAGAGGACCCTCTTCCTGGATGGAAAATGGGGTAGGATGAGATATTTCATTTCTAGGGATGCCTATGGGTGCCAGAAGACATACATGAGGAGATGATGCCGTATTTTTTTTCCTCAGTTTCAGCAGTTCATCCATGCGTCACCAAGATGTATCAGGATCTTCATCGCCAGTACTGGTGGCTCGGTATGAAGAGAGAAGTTTCTGGTTTCGTCTTGAGGTGTTATACTTGTCGGAAGGTTAAGGCGGAGCATCAGCGACCATGACGACTTTTACAGTAGTGGCCCATTCTATAGTTGAAGTGGAACGATGTCACAATGGACTTCATGACCGGATTGCCTAAGTCACCTTGAGGGAATGATGTTGTTTGGGTTGTTGTCGATAAGCTTACGAAGTTTGATCACTTCTTAACAATAAATGAAACTTTCAGTGATATTTATATGGGATGACTATACATCAAAGAGATTGTACGTCTTCATTGAGTTACTCACTCAATTGTTTCAGACTAGGATGCATGCTTTACATCTTAGTTCTGGCAGGGGCTTCAGAGGGCTTTGGGTATATAGGTACTTTTGAGTACAACATACCATCCCAAGACAGATGGCCAATCCGAGCGTACGAGCCAGGTGATTGAGGATATTCTCCGAGATTGCCTTCTAGACATTGGTGGTTATTGGAAGAATCATATCCCTCTTGTGGTGTTTTCCTACAACAATTGTTTTCAGGCGACAATTCTGATGACGCCTAATGAGGATTTGTACGGTAGGCCATGCTGATTACATTTATGCTGGCTGGAGGTAGGAGAGGTAGCTTTATTGGGACCTCATCTTCTTCTGGAGACCTCAGAGTAGATAGAGTTGATTCAGAAGATAATGTCAACAACACGGTCTCGAAAGAAGTCTTATGTTGATCAGCGGATACCACCGCTTGAGTTCGAGGTCGGGGATCAGGTTTTCCTGCGTGTCGCATCAATGTTGGGACACAAGAGGATTCAGAGATAGGTTAAGCTTTCACAGTGGTACGTTGGTCCGTTTGATATATTGGAGAGAGTAGGGCCAGTTTGCTATTGGTTGAAGTTATATCAGAGGTACATGGATATGCACGATGTCTTCCAAGTCTCTAAGCTCCGATGTTACTTTTCAGACATGTCTCATGTCTTTCATCCTGTGGAGGTTGAGCTTGAATCGAATAAGTCATTTGAGGAGCATCCTATCTGGATTGTATATTGCAGTACGAGTTTCTCCATGGCTGGTCTATACCTCTGGTACTGATGCTATGGCAGCACAGGAATGTACAGGACGAGACCTGGGAGAGGGAGGACAATCTTTTATCACAGCGGCCGGAGCTATTCGGGGATTCATCTTCTACGACTCTCTAGGGAAATTCAAGGAGTAATTTCATTAAAGGGGGATATTTTCAAGAACCTGGATCTTTGTTTCAAGTAAGTTTTTACTTTTCTTATTGTTTTTTAGAAAAAGGGGAAAATCTGGAAATTTTCTATGTACATGTCGTGTACTTTATAAGTACACTCCGTGTACATTGATGTAGTGCCAAGCCGTGTGCTGGCTGTGTCCATGCCACACACACGGTGTGTAGGGGTGATGTTGAGGATTAATAATGTGGAGTACATAATGTCCTAGTAAACGCCATGTACCCGAGAAGTACACGATGTGTACTTTCTTTTTTTCATTAAACGGACCAGGGTCGCTCATGGTAGACAGAACTTGCTTCTTCTTCGGGATCATCATCCGAGAGAATCCGTACGGATGCAAAACATCCTCGAGCCCCTGAGACTCTTTTCGTTATTCAAATCAACCACCGTCTATTGCGTTGGAACCACAGCAGTAAACACTTCTTTCTCATGCAACTTTGTTTTCAAATTCCACCTCTTTCTCAAGATATCGGGGGGTTGAGAGTTTTGTGAATTTTCATAGATCTACACTGTTCTAAGTAGAATCAATCATCGTGGTTCATTTTTATCGATCTCCTAGGATCGAGGTAGGTGGTTTGTGCCTTTTTTAGGAATTTTTTGAATATTTTGTGCAATTACACCTATTCTCTTGAATGGGGTATTGTGTTGTTCCTATTTTTTCCCATGTTGTTTTCTTTCTTTGCTTTATTTCTTGAGTAGATGTCGATGCTTGTGAATAGGGTAATCTTAATTGTGCTCTGGATGTTTTCCATGCATGTTTTTATTGTTAGGAATTTTCCCATTTGTCATGCCAAGTTGTAGGATAGTGGAACTATTGTACTGTTATGTTGTTGTGCCTTAGAATGATATCCAAGTAGTTCTTGTGGTTTACTTGGGGTGATATGTGTGCTATGAATATTTGTTTTACACCGGGCTGTGAGAACCTAGTGTAGTAGACCATAGGGAGAATGAACATAAGGGCTTCTCCAGAGGTTCTTTAATTTACGAAGCAAGACATTAGGGGGAATTGATGTTGAGTGCTTTCTCAGAGAGTATGTAGATCCTCAACACGGGCCACAAGGGGAATGAGACGCTGAGTGCTTCGCCAGAGATCATTTAGTACATTACAAGACTATAGGAGGAATTGACGGTGAGTGCTTCCTCAGAGAGTCTATTATTCAGCTGAACCACAGGGGTGAGACTATGTGTTCCTCCCAAAGGGTTGTTAGTACTTTTAGATTGAACCATAAGGGTTAGAATGTGAGAACTACCTAGGGGGTTACTTGTTGTTCTACATGTTGTTTGGCTGTTACTTGTGTACTTTACATGCTAAACACTATGGATTGTAGCTACTGTGTGCTCTCCTGATTACTTCTCCCTGTAATTTTACATTCCATGTATTCGCTGACTGTTAGGAACAGCTCATTGGGTGGTTGCCTACTGGGAACTTGCCTCACACCTTGTTTGGGCCATGCTTTGGGGCCCAAACAGACTATATTGTTGCATGTATAGATAAGGTCAAGGGCTCTTCTAATTTAGGTTCTTGACTTGCTATGGAGCTGGAGAGCATGTGACCATGATATGGCTTGCGATGCTAAGGTGTTTACATGTTTTATTTTGGACTTTGTTTTAATATTTTGTTCAGTATTGTGACTTGTTTGGATACTTTCCTATACAAATGTTACATGCATCATTATTATATATGTATGATCCAGTTTTATTCTTTTAGTCTTCTACTGTTTATTTCAGTATATATTATTATTAATTTTGCGATTGTATATTTTTTACTTCTGTTGTGTATTCTGCCAATGAGGTCTTAGTTTCCCCATTATCACACTCACGACCCTCACTACTAGTCGGCAGCCTCTGGCATTTGGGGAAATGCTCCTGAGACCATGTGACCCACCAGGTATGGGGCGCCTCTGGGTGTCTTCCGGAACTGGGATACTACATATGTGATGCATCAAGAGAAAATATCTTCAATAGAAGGATTCAATACCTCAAACCAATACAAATGTACTAAATTCCAAGTACTACATTTCTACACAGGGATATACCACCCATGTGAATGTATGAAACTCCCTCATAACATTCGCTCCCATTGAAATTAGATCCATTGTCCATCCTATGAAAATGTTATCATGATTTCACCAATTACAACATCCATCAGAATCATTTATAGTGGATATATTATTACATGAGGAATCATTGTCTGAAAATCCATGATGTGAAACTGTAAGAGATTGTACATGTATTAGGGTAAAAAATATCAACTAAATAAATGAAGAACCATTTTTTACACACTGTAAAACTACATCAATGTTAACATCTCTAGAACCTCGCCCAGTAAATGTAAAAAAGATATCCTAATATTATAATCTTTTACCATGTTCCCCTTTAAATTTGTATATATAATCTCAATTTTATAATACCATAAGAACCATATCTATCTCCTGTTTATATTTTTAATATCCTTAGGATAGATTATATAATTTGTAATATTGATTCCATAATAATATTAAAACACTCACACAATATGTATTCATTCAATGTATTTAGTGAGAAAAATATCACAGAAAATAAATATCTCAACGTGTGTCCTAGACCATACTCATGTGTTTCACATTCTCCATACCAGATATCATGTATGATAGGACATAATCAATGATGACCTTAAAAAACTATAATAAATCATATATTACCCATCTGATAATTCCCCTAATGTGATTTTGGTATTTATTAATTATAATGGGAATGTCAATGTACTCATTATTACTACAGTAACATATGAATGATTTCTTCAGTATATCCTTATCTTTTAATCAATACTAGTGATAGCCTCACTTGAGATTGATATACAAAGGCACTCACATCCCTCTAAAGTAAGCAAATTGGCCACCAATCCATATTATTTGTTAATTACAATTCATGGATACCATATTCATGAACATGTAATCCATAAATAAACTACAGACCTCTAACACCTTCTTAAAGAGAAACGATGGGGATGATTGGGGAAAAAACTGGGTATCACGATGCACTTCTCCTACATGTACTTAAATTGAACCATCATCTATTTATGGTCTTTGGGATCCATATAATATAATTCATCATATATATATGTCATCTAGGGGAGTAACATAATTAATATGCCTAGATATTTATAGCTAGGTAATCCTTTAATGTCCTCAAAAAAACATATTAATACTCAACCATTATGGTTTGGTAATATGATACTCATATAATTCACAACACCAATAGTTATTCCATCAAACTAGTGTTTTATAGTTTTAACTATCTTATTTTTCAAATTTTCATACTCCTCTATGGTTTCCTTTTTATAAAAATCGAAATAATCACCTTAAACTTCATACACACCCTATCTACCACAAAAAAAAAGTCAACATGTTATTGAACTGCAATTAACCTATCCAAAAAAAGATGATAATATAAGGGCTTAACAATAATATAATGATATATAATACAAAATAATAACTATAATGTTTCATATTTCATTATTATTTGTATTTTGAAATCAATGAGACTCCTACTAGTAGAGTCTCCAAGTTAAATGATCCAACCAAAGGTTCAAATGAAATATTTGAGTCTCAAACAAGAAAATAGGAATGAATTAATAGACATTTAACTATGTCTATTAATACAAAAACTATGATATCAATGTAATAAATAACACCTTGTCTAATCCATATAGTTTTGAGGTCATAGACCTCCAATGCGTGCTTTTGGCCACATCCTTGTAGACCAGATTCCTTCAACTGGCGTGGACCACTAGTAAATGGATTTTATAATTGGTAAAACATTTGACTAGAAAATTCTATCATACAAGATCTTCATCTATATACTAAAACCTAAGAACCAACCTAATCCAACCTCCATCTCTACCGTAACATTCATCAAATATCTACGGACCAGATGTACAACATGAGAGAAAATCATGTGAATGATGTCCCTGATCATCAGAGGTGAGATCCCTCAAGCCCCTCAACTCAGATGTTAAAACATTGAGACCTATAATGCTAATCCTATAAAATGGTATAGTCTCATGAACCATCTATAAATCCCATATCCCTTCATCTTCCACCAGCTACCTGCAATAAATTTCACAACTCATGGGTGCCCACTGAAATCATTCAATATCTTCTAAATATCTCCCAAGAAGGTATCCACCACCATGGACAAGTAATTTTTTCTTTCATAGGTGTGAATATAAA
This sequence comes from Viscum album, assembly GCA_963277665.1. Classification (NCBI taxonomy): domain Eukaryota; kingdom Viridiplantae; phylum Streptophyta; class Magnoliopsida; order Santalales; family Viscaceae; genus Viscum; species Viscum album. Next base: position 1,315,496,122 of record OY728152.1, on the reverse strand, counting down.
GATATATCAATAATTAATTGATTTACCATCATAATCTATGACCAAATTATTCCTCTCAAAATATTATCGTCATCACCATATACAAGGATTATAAAAAGATATTATTAATCATCATTTAATACTATAATATAGTATGACTTACCTAGTGAAGATACAAAAAATCATGGTCACATTATGATGTCACGTTGGTTATATAAAACTCCATCCATAAATCACCCTCAATTTTTGTTTAAGAGAGAGCTATCTTGTAACACCATGAGTTTTTATGAACATTCTTTTATCAAATAAATTATAATTTATATCTTGAAAATAATAAATATAATATTTAGTTTACACTAAACTAAAATAGGATACATTACACACAACAAAGATTTGTCTTATGTACCACACATCACTGAGTGGGAATTTGATTTGCATAACACCTACATGTCGTACGATGCACGCAACACTCAGTTTATTTAAAACATATATATATAATAATAAATAACTAAATAGATGAGATAATTATATCATTACCGTTAATAATAGTTTTATGATTATTATAAACTACTATCAAAATATATTTTATAGATATTTTATGTAAATAAAACACATTGATAATGAATTATATGATTTTTGTTAATGCCCTTATTTCATTAAAGACAACATTTTCTTGAGTGATAAAATTTTAAAAATGAATGTAATTTTAGACACATATAGACATTTAATTTGGTAAAATTATCATCATTTTTAATTAAGAATGTCAAAATTTTCCTAGCCTAATTTATTTTGATTTTTCTAATAGAATACAAATTTTTGGTGAATAGTGAAAATACTAATTTTTATTTAAAAGGATAATTTTTCCTAATTAAATATTATTTCTAAATTATTTTATAAATATGTTTACAAATCAAATTATATAAATATAATATCTATTAAAACAATTTAATACATTTTTATCAAATATAAATTTGATACTATATATAAAATCTTACAAAAAATTTAAATTTTTTCATTCTTTAAAACTGTAATTTGTGTCATTAGAACTAATCAAAATTTTCCGGCTTCATTCATTTGAATTTAAAAAAATATGAAATAACCCATTTTATTAATACAAATATATAAATTCTAATAATTCCATTTAACATTTTACCAATATGATTTTTAAAAAAGTTTTAAATTAATTACCACAGTTAAGAGAAACTTAATCTTATAAAAAGGATAAGCCTCAAAAATAAGGGCGAAAATTTCCTTGTAACACATCCAAAACCAATTATATATTGACATTTCAGACACAAAACTTTGATTCTTGTGTCTTGATGGTTTTGAATGACTATTTTTATGTATAAATATGTTCAAACATAACTTGACTCTAAAAATTCTATGTGCGCCCTTTTTCATTTCTATTAAAGGTCCCCACCACTAACCATTCATAACACTTCACACCATTTTATATTCAGAAAATATCTTCACCTGTAGCCTCCATAAAATACACTCTTTGAAATTTATGCCTCCCATTAATTATACATATTAAAGGAATCTTTTAGCACAAACCAAAAGGATTTACCCTGTGAATAGGTGACATCTTCTCTAAATATCATTTACATTAATTACCTACCAGTCCACTATATTTATTCCTTTATCGTGTAAGAAAACTAGTATACATAATATAATAGTATTTTTTAATGAAATAGTAATGAACTACCCTTACATACACCTCCATCCAGTTAATGTTGAACGTGCAGTTTCTATGTATTATGAACTACTCCTTCATGAATTGTTGAATGATCGATATCTTTTACAAAAAATCATGGATGAAATTATGATGAAAAATATATTTATATATATAATATATTATATATAATATGAATTTAATCTTTTTATGTTTCTTTTATTTCATCTACCACTTTACTTTAATTTTTTAGTTAAAATGATAATCTTGTTTGAGTTAGTGTGGACTACCAAACCATCAAATTAATGTGATTCATTCACACAACAGAAGGAATATATTTATGTTGGGTTTAATTAAATTATATTATATAAATGATATATTAATTATAATATAATTATTATACATAATATAATCGAATATATATATATACATATTTCATTTACATATATTTATTCAATACGACAACAAAAAAATGGAAATAGTGTTCATTCGTAAGTACGACTTACCGTCTCTATGAATGATGTATTGAATTTCATATAGAAATATTATATATATTATCCTAATAAATATATATTTTATATAAATTATATTTATATCATGGTTTAAAATCTATAATCATGATATAATTACAATTACAAAATGTATAATCAATCAAAATGCCTGTGAAAAAAATATTACCCGAAAGGAAAATATAAGATAAGATCATTTAAAAGTTGTTAATATTTGGTAATAATAAAATCATATATGGAAATAAAAATTTGTATATATTTTTCAAAAACATTTATAATAAAATTATATTTATTATACATGAACCGTGAATGGGTAAAGAGAGAGATAGGACACAAGGTTTGGGGATTTTATCTCACGTTTAATTTCTGTGAGATACATGATATGTTCCCCACTAATTCCTTTTATGTGGTGAATGTAATACCAATGATTTTAAACTATATTTATAATAATTACTAAATTTCATATTTGTGTAGTAATTATATTATAATTCATTCATGGGGAATAACTTGAAAAAGATACCAAGACAGTTAAACAATATTTTCTCAATTTTCCTTCTTTGAGACTCATGTATTATTATGATCTTATGTACTTTTAGGTGTATTTAAATAAATTTTAAATGATAAATCATCTGTATACTTATTTTTAGTTGATATTATGGTACATGTAAATTCATTGTCTAGATGGATACTATAATCCCATGTAACCATATTATAATAGTTTGTTGAGACAATCTAATGAATTTTTTGAGATTTTTTATTTGAAATCGTCCTTTGTTAAAATATTATCAACCTTTTTTCAATAATATTCTACTGTTTACTTCTCTTATATGTGATCAATATTTCCCCATATTTTATAACCATTTTCCAACTATTTAATACTTAAGATATTGTTTTTTTTAATCTTTGACCACCTCTATCATCTATTGTAAATCTGTTTTATTAAAAAAATATTTTGCAAAGTTGTTTTCAAAATAACCTTGATGAAATTTCTAAAAAAAATGGATTTTAAAATTTTTTAAATTTTTTTAAAATATCCGATCATATGATTCAATAATATTTTTTAAAATGTGTTTTTTAAAATGATTAATGTAATAAATGGCATTTCCCAAAGAAGAATGAATATTTTCCTCAAGGAGGGTTTTTAAAAGACCAATAACACATATTTTCTTATTAGATAAGGTCAATTGGGGATAATAAAATTTTTAAGGGGAAATATTCAATTAATACAAATATATTTTTTCCCCTAATTGAGTAATTTTTTTGAGTAATGGTGTTATAGATCCCATTTCTCTTTCACATGTAATCTACTTTTGAATCCCGCTACTTTTCAAGGGTTGTATTTTACATGAAACGATTATAAAACCAATATCATTCCACAAGAAATGATATGTTTACATGTTTATGATACTAATTTAATTTCATGGATTATGATATGATCGTTTAAGATTATGTGGCACATGTGTGTATGATATCATTCTATGAAGGGTGGGACCAATATATCCCTCCTATTTATTGGGAATATATTTATATATCATGATAAGGCATGGGTTGGAATGAGGATTTACATGGTTTAGTAATATAGGGATGGAGTTAGGATTCAATAAGTTCAATAACATAGGGCTAGATTGGGGGATCAACCAGTTCAATAAAGAACTTTTTCTACAATGATGGTCTTGTTCGTGATGCCATGGATTCTACAGAAATCATATTATATGCTTATGTGTCTTCCATAATTCCTTATTTTATTCTTATGTTATGATTTCATAGATTATTTTCTTCATTTAATTATAATTCATTCCTTATGACCCAATAATATTTATGCCATGATCTTTGATATTCAGGTTATGATCATTTATCATCATGATCACATTCGCATACCCTATTCTCATGTTTATGCTAACATGTCTTGCTTTTATATCCATAATGAGCATGTGAGATCATCTCCTTTTATGATTCCTCCCCTATGTTATGAAGATATCTAATGTTGTTGAGATGTATAAGAATAGTTCTATTAAATAAGAACCCAGTGGGAGATAATGTATCTCACTTATGTATTAGGGTTTATGTATTCTATGTTTCTAAATCCACTAGACTAGTATGTGCATATTCCATCTTTTTGTTTAATGATTGAGTATTCCAATAAATAATTGTAATTTTATTGTTTGTAATGAGATCATATCTATGTTTGGTCTCTGGGGAAATATTTATTTATTTTTTGAAATGTAGAATGATAAAACCATGTTGATAATCCCATGTAAATGTATATTGATAATTATAGGGATGAGACAATGTACACGAAAATGTTTTGGAAATTTTTTTGAATGATAAAGTGAGTTGTTTCCTAAAAATACATCTGTATATAGAAAATAAAAGTAGATGTGGATCTGAAACATATTTACCTAGGATTGGTAAATCAAAATAGATATTTCAGTCTTAACATGGGGTAATCTAGTACTGGACAATGAGCCTTTATACAGACCTAGTTTGAAACTACCAGAGGATATGATTTGAGAATTCACCAACACTTCATTAACCATTATGATGGATTTAATTATATGTTGGTTTTTAATAACATAAGATAAACATAACATTTCATAGATTAAAGACAGTTTCATATGTTAGGTATCTTATAAGGGATTATTCATGATTTTGTGTTTCCACATTATTTTAACTATTTCATACATTATAATTTTGGTTAATGGATCTGATAAAGTTGTAGGAATTTAAGAAGAAAGTAAATGAAAAAATGATAAGGGTTTTATTCAGCCAAGGGTGTCAACATGGGGTGAACATTTATTTTATTGGAAAAAGATATCAATGCGACTCTGTATTTATTAATAGAAGATGATCAAAATCACAATTAATAAAAAGTATCAACTTCATCATATTGATGAATTGATTGATCAATTATGGGGAGCTTAATAATTTTCCATGATTGACCATTTTTATGTATATCATCGATTTATTGTTAATAATATGGATATACCCAGTACATCATTCCATTTATTGTATGTTCCCTTTGAATATATAATGATTCCTTTTGTTCATACTAATTACCAATATATATTTGTTGATTTGTGGAATAATGTTTATTGATATTATCCCAATTTTTTTGTGGTAGTATATATAGATGATATTATTATCTATTAATATTTCAAGGAAGATAATTATGATTACTTGATAAATGTACTGAATTCCTTAAGGACGGGGAAGTCCTATGGAAAAATTTGAAAGTTTGAAATTTTGATGAATTTTTTTTTCATTTTTTGTTCACATATCCACAATAGATGGAATACTATAAGAACCATCAAACAGAAAAAATTTTGGAAGCTATTCAAGACCGGCCATAGTTACAGATATTTTTATATTTCTTGGTTTACCTGGATATAGTCAATGGTGTGTGGATAATCTCTCTAGACCATTTAATCCTCTGACCATGTTAACTCATATTGCTTCCATGATCAAATTGATGGTTAAATGTGAGTAAAACTTAAAAGAATTCAATAAAATGTTGGTTAAAGAATCATTAATTACACTACCCTATAGTGGAGAAGGGTTTGTATTCGTTAATGACGCATCTAAGAAGGGATTGAGAAATTTTCTTATAAAACATAACCTAGATATACACTATTTGTAACATCCCAGATAAATATAGAATATTACTTTTTCATATTTATCAATATTTGTGAATAAAATGTATATATTTCTTTAAAGGGAATTCTATGCTCGATGGCGTACCCAATACGAAACAACGAGTTTTTTTGAAATCTTACATTGTACACTAATAATATAATAATATTCTTTTAAATAGTTAATTCATAGCCGTTTTAATGGAAGTAATGAACATAACTATGAAAAAAATGAATAAATATTTTTTTTCAATATTTTTACATTTATCCAGTAAATGTTAATGTCTTAAAATGCAATTTAATCCAATTTTATGAATAAATATTTTAATATTTTTAAAAGATTGTTTTACCGCCTTTTGATGGAGATCCTTTTTTAAATCCAACTTTTGATAATTTTATAATCATTATTTGTCAAAATTAACTTATTCTTTAGAATTTGGATTTTTAAATTTACTTTGGATTAATTTTTGATATTTTTATGACAATGTTCAATTTTTAATGATTAGTGATAAATAAAGCATTTTACTTCAAAACTACTTTTTCATCTAAATTAATTATATGGATAAGTTATATTTTTTATTTTTTATAAAGTTTAAATATAATATATTTTTACCATTTAATCCAATGGTGGTCATTGGGATTAATTTCACTTTGAAATTGGACATAAACAATTGTCAATCATTTGATAGAAATTGTTTTCTAAAAAACTCGCTATTTGTTTTGACAACGGTAATTATTTTGAAAATAATTATTGAAATTTCTGTGTTCTAAATTTGGTAAAATGGATTCCATATTTGGAATCATAAGGTCCAAATTATATAATTAAGACACTTTTTTTCTACATTTTGAATAGTAACGACAATAATTATCTTTAATTATCGTAATTAATTAGTAATCATGTAGTTAAGGGTAGTAAAATAATATCATAATAATAAAAAATGACCCCAACATGTGTCTTAATGCTACTGGTTGTGTCATGGCCGACCATGGGATTCCTTATGCCAAACATTGGGACCCCATGGAATAACATTTGGGTGATAGTGACACTTTATCTTTTTATTTTTTGAAAGAAAGCCGAATATCAAAAATGTATGTAACACCTATGTAAAACAATTTTATTTTTTTCTACACAAATTATATCTTGGACTATAAATATTAATTGGGAATATAATAAAATTTCCTACATCATTGTATTTTATTTATAATTTTTGACACTAAAAAAATTAAATTCATTATGACACTATGATGATTTAGTGATTACCTCATTTATGAATGATTTAAATAAAATGAAAAGATAATGTAAAATCAAAGAATTAACCTTGTAAAAGACCTATTGGATGACAATATATCTTACCCTTATCACCTTAAACTCTAAATTTATCAATCTGGGACATTTAAAATCCGAAACTCATTTTAATATAAAGTAACATTTCTTGAATTTACAAGAGTGCCCCTCCTCCCTCTTATAAAAGGCCCCCACCACTACCTCCTTACCCACACCTCTCAATCCATTGGCTTGGACAAACTCTGATAATTTCAACTCTCCACATCCATCTATTTATCAAATAATCCTTACCTTAGGCAGAAATCTCTTCAGGAAACCCTTTTTGTTCAGACCAAAGGGAGTTAACCGATTTAAAGGTAATGTATTCTCTTATGTTCGTTTATTTTATTTTTCTTCTCTAACCCCATAAACTATTTCTATTACTTTATTTTGTAACAAAATCAGTATCTTAAATATAATAGGATTATTTTATGATAAATATTCGAGCTACACTTACACACACCTCCGTCTAATGGTTTAAGAACATACCATTTCTGTGGATATCGAATTACTGCTTCACGAAACGATGATTGTTCAATCTTCTCTTAACACCTTTCATGGTGGCCATTATGATGTCACTGTATTTTATATATGATATATATGGTATTTCTGTTTTCTATATGCTTGTTTATTTTTTATTTAAAACATACATTTATGCTTTTCATGTTGTGTAAATGCGATGATTTCATACGAGGAATTGTGGACTACCACCCCCTCAAGTGATGTGACTCGTTCATTCCATACATGGAATGTATAATGAATTAAATTAATGAACATATGGGACCTATATAAAATATATATTATACTGGAATTAAAATATAAATATCTCTCATTAGTTTTTTTAATTCCATTAACATGACAACGAAATGAAAGTAGCGTTCATGCGTACGTACGGCCTACCTTCTCCATGAACGGTGAAATTCATTTCTTTTTATATCCAAATATTATGAAATAGTATAAAATGAATATTTTCTGGATGTATATGATATATAAATCATTAATACTATTCTGGAGAGTATTTACTTATAACTACATGGACAATATATTTCAAACAAGATAATTTATTGACTCATGTACCAAACATGGACAAAACATTTGATATAAACTCGTATAACTAACTAATTATTATAACTTTATAATATGTGATAGGAATTTAAAATTTAAATTTAAATTATTCCCTTAAGCAATTATAAATGGACCAATGTTTATTATTCAGGAATATAAAGAAAAACACATGACAAGTCAGACATGAGGTAAGGGATCCTACCTCTCTCTTTCTTTTTAAGTACACTCTTTTATGTCATTTCTTTTAAGATTATATTTCTTATGTTTGGGGATGTTATTTAATATTCCTCATTCTGTGAAATTTATATCCATATTATGAGAGATCCTATTTGATCTCATAAATCCATTTTTAGAAATTCTATGTGGCGTCGTTAGACTGCCGAGTTTTCGTAAGGGTTTTTTCATCTCACTTTTATTTCCGTGAGATTTATGATACATTTGCCTCTATATCCTTTGAGTGGTATATATAATTCCCATTATTCTACTCTTTTGGTAATATAATTTCGTTTATGATTATTTAAATCAATGTTGTATAGTCCTTCTATCATTGACTGTTCTTTTCGAATGTTACCCAAGTCGGTAAGGGAACCTTAAGACCTCCTATTTTTTAAAAGACATATTTTTGTTTTTTCATTTAAATTATATCTTATTATGTTGGGATATGTTCTTATATATCCATATTACCATGAATTTTATGTCCAATTGATGAGATACCCTTTATCTCTCTCATCAACTCTTTTACTAAAATTTTATGTGATGTCGTTCAGCTATCGAATCTTTGCAAGGGAACTTCTTAACTCAATTCCAATTCTTTGTGTTAGACATCTACTTCTTGATTATGTCATGATATGAATATGTGTGGATGAAATTTTATTGTTTTACACAATGTATCCACTAATATTTTGTGTATTTATATTTTTCACACATAATTATGTCATTTATATATCCTTTCTCTAATGGAATGATCCTTGATTGGGATTACATCTCAATTTCTTTTTATTGAGACACATCTTAATGATATGCACATTTATTCTTTTATAAAGTGTATATACAGCCCCTTTGACTTTCCATATCATTATTATTTCCATATAAAAGTCATTTAAATCTTTTGAAAATTCTCTACTTTCATGTGGTTTTTAATTTATATGTTTAAAATGGAAAATGACTCTTTTATTAAAACTTTGTTTTAAATGGTTTTAAAGATTTATTCTATTAAACATTTATCATAAATTTCCATATTTTAAAAATGGTTTTAAGGACATATTTATATGGACAAGAATGTTTTAAAACTATTTCTAAAGTTTCGAAGTGGTATGGGACACTTTGATTCTAAAATCTATTTTAAATGTCTTCTTTTAATATTTTCAAACTATAATGGGATTTTTCTCTCAGAGTGGTTTAATGATTTTATTAGATGTTTTTATTTATGATTATATCATGATGAAATCTCTTGTGACTGAAATGTGTAATTTTTTTGTTTCTTTTATTCATGTTTTAAGTGTTATGATTAAGTTATGGTTCTTGTGAAATGTTTATGAAATCAGGTGGTTCCATGATAAACTATGGGCGGGTGAGCCCGAGATAGCTCTCCAATGCATTGGGTAACGTGAAGTGGATAAACACTAAGGTTTCTCCAAAGAGATTTTGGGAATATAATGTGATGGTTATTCCAAACATAGCAATGAGGGTTACACCCAATGTGATAATGATATGAATTCCTCAAGTTACCTTTATGTCTTATGATTTCAATGAGTTATTCATGATTTGATGATGTATGTTAAAGTGATTATGTTTTATGAGTAAAGTATGATTTCATTGATTCTTATGTATACATGGACTAATGTTTTCATTCCATATTTTTATATACCTTACTGAGCTTTTTATTCTCATCCCATGTTTTATATATGTTCTCCATAGGACTTAAAGAAGAATATGGTCATGGATGAGACCAAGGAAAGAGAAGCTATGTAAAACATGGAACTAGACATATTTCTTTAAAGAGTTTTTGTTTTATGATGGTAGCTGAGTAGAAGTGTCAACTTTGGTATCTTGTGAGTTGTAAAAGTTATGTCCTTATTCTCTAAACCTCTAAACATGAAAATATCTACAATGTAAATTATTCATTTAATTCAAGATTAAGTAATGTTTTAAGGATGGGTCCTTATAGTTGGTATCAGAGGTTGGTTTAGACAACATTAGGGATTAATAGTATTCATTAAACACATGATTAGTCCCTATGTTTATTATCATAGTTAAATCCTTGTTTTATGACATTTTCAGATCAAGGAAATGGAAGGAGGAGGATCTCAAATGAAATTCTTTTTTCTTCCTGATGACTTGTTTGCAATAATTATTGCAAAGACATATTCAGTTGATTGTGAAACTTTTTCCAGCATACAACTCACTTCCAAGAATCTATTTGAGACATCAAACACCTACACTATATGTCATTTTCATTGTGGATCAGGGGATGTATTTAGGAAAATCATAATTTCACAATATTCTCATATTTTCAAGAAAGGTAGAAATTATCAAGGAATTTTCAAATATTTTACCTTATCGCAATATTTTGAAGAATATTATGATTTTAATGAAGGTTCTCATGAAGGAGACCCTTGTGCAACCAATTTATATTTTCTTTTGAAATATAGTGTCTCAGAACATACATATGGTATTTTAAAAGGACCATTAATTGAAAGTTTCAACTCAAATTCGGTCAGACTCTTTTATAGAAATCATGTCTTATCAGATGTTTCGAAATTATATGTCATACATTGTTATTTTCCAAAATTTATTTCCTATGAACACCCATATGACCCATGTTTATAAGGTGTATTTGGATGGAGGAATCAAATTATTTTGAAGGATCTCTATGTTATTATTTTGATGAATGGACCTTATACCAACGTGAACAAGATCACGATGAAACCAAATGGACACCATGATCAAGGTATGATGCTATTATTTTTTGGGGATCGTATTATTTTATCTTATGATGGTGAAATAAGACTCCAAGAATTATGATGTTGAGATCATAAGGAATTTGAATGAAAATGAGAGGTATAAGGAAACCATTGATGTTAAAACATGTTTGGGTTATTTTTTAAGGATCTCTAAGTCATTGTTGGGTGCTAGAAACAAGGCATTGAAAAACATAACAAACCTGATACCCACTAAAAAGGCCATAACATATGATCTAGGAGTGTATGTGGTCGCCGTGACCAGTCAAACTGAAGCTCATGGAACGATCTATGATCTGGAAAGTGTAGGAGGCCAAACTGACACGCGGATCGAAAGTTAGGTTCATTTGAAGACAAGTTCGATGGGATACTGGTGACAGAAACGAGGTTTTGGAGGCCTTTAGAGGGGTTTTTGGGGTCGAAAAACATGACAGAAGAATGCTTCTGTCCTTCTAGTGCGTATCTCTCTTCGTTGGCTTCGATTTGATATGTGGTAGAGCCTAAACAGACACCTGTAGTGAAAGTTATGGCCGTTTGAAGTTGAAGAACTGTTTTCAACATTATTATAACTCTAATATCTTCCGCACCTTAGACCGTCTCACTGTTTTGATTATATGTGCCTCTAGATCTCTTCATGAGCATCGATTTTACTAGTCGTGGTGCTTCAACGGACGCCCGGATCAAAAGTTATGGTTGTTTTAGTGATTTCGGGGTTTCTCTTGTTTTATTATTTTTTCATTTCATTTCGCGGCATTTTTACCGAAACCGCCACTATTTTGAGGCGGTTTTTAAAAAAAACCGCTGCTAATAATCGAATAAAATTAAAAGAAAAATAAAAAAATAATTTTTTTTGCTGTTTAGCGGGGGTTTTTTCGCGGCGGTTTAAAAAACCGTCGTGAAATGCTGGCCCGAAACGCATTTCGCTGCGGTTTTTAAAACCGCAGCGAAAAAACCGCCGCTAAATGGCAGTTTTCTCATTGTGTTTTGGTGAAAACCCGTCACGTCCAGTAAGGAAACACAAATCAAACCCACAACCGAAGGGCGACAGGGGCGCATGGCCTACCGCTAGCCTACGTGAAGTCCCTGGTTAGTATGACTTATACTTTTTAGCTAAATGATTTTATGGATCAATAATAAGTTGATTTTGGGAAGTTATGATTTATTAAATGGAAATCTATAACATAGGAAAATGATTTTGTGACTGAGTAGTAAAGGTTATTTTTGAAGATCTTCTCTCTTTCACGGAAACAATATATGCCTATAGAAAATATAAAACTTTGGGATTTCAATTGGGGAGAAATGGTGGAATTTTATTATGGAAGAATCTATGTTTTTATTGTGGAAATATGAAGTTTTGATTTATTTATGAAAATTATTATGCAATCATGGAGGATATATGATTAGGTTATTTACTTTTCAATATGATACTTTAAGAGCTACTGATGTTATTTGGAGATAAATGTAAATTTTTACATTGGAAGACAATGTGATTAAATCCTTCAAATATTTGGGCTTCAATATTAGTTTGGTTTAATTTGAATAATTTAATGGAATAATTGTTTATTGAATGGTCTTTGTTGTACTTTGGGTTTTGTTGAACCAATTTTGGAGATTAAGAATAGATTTTCTTTTTATAAATGATTATCCTTTTGTGGATTATATGATCTTTTTATAACAATTTTGGTTTTGATTAATGTCTAAAGACATGGGAAATATATAGTTCTCTTTTTTTGATTAGTTGATTCTCGAGAAGTTGATTATAATGCTCTTAATGTGAACATGTCATCCTAAATACTTGTCTTTTGGAGAAAATATGAGCTTCTATATAAAATATAGAAAAAGTTGAAAGTCAACATGACAAGTAAGTATGTTCCTTATGTTATAGTTAAGCACATAAATAAATTCCTCAATGAAAATAAAATTAAAAAAATTGATGTCTGTTAATTTTTCCGACTGGGGAATCAAATACTGTTTAACCCATCGCAAGTTTGTGATTTTCTAGTGGTTGAATTCTCCTAAACGGGTTTTCTATCACTCTCTTTCAGAACATGACCGTTTGTTTTTTTTATTCTATATCCATGTTTTCCTACATGGAATCCAAGTTGGGTTAACATGGGTGACCCTTGTACTTCACTTTCTTTCTTTTATAGTTCCAGTTAAATTTACTCTTTTTCCGATGTGTGGATTTCAATAATGTTTCCTAGCCCAATTTTAAAATTTTGAGGATGCAATTCCCAAAATGGGGGAAGGATGTAACATCTCAGGTAAATGAAGAATATTACATTTTCATATTTATCAATATTTTTGAATAAAATTTTAATATTACATTAAAAGGAATTCTATGATCGATGGCGTACCCAATACTCAACAAAGAGTTTCTTTGAAATCATACGTTGCACAGTAATAATATAATATTATTATTTTAAATAGTTAATTCCTAGCCATTTTAATGTACATAATGAACAAAACTAACAAAAAAAATGATTACATGTGTTTTTTAAATATTTTTACATTTATCCAATAAATTTTAAAGGCATAAAATGCAAATGAATCCAATTTAAAAATAAATACTCTAATATTTATAAAAGATTGTTTTACCGCCTTTTGATGGAGAAATTTTTTTAAATACAACATCTGAAAATTTTATATTCTATATTTGTCAAAATAATATTATTCTTTTGAATTGGTATATTGAAATTTACTTTGGGTAAATTTTTGGTATTTTTCTGACAATGTTTATTTTTTAATGAATAGTGAAGAATACTGCATTTAATTTCAAAACAGCTTTTCCATCTAATTTAATTATATGGATAGATTATTTTTTTAATTATTGTTATGTGTAAATAGAATATATTTTTACCATTTATTCCAATGGTGTTCATTGGGAATAATTTCACTTTGAAATTGGAAATAAACTATTGTCAAACTTTTGATAGAAATTGTTTTTAAAGAACCCGCTATTTGTTTTGACAACGAGAATCATTTTTAAATTAATTACTGCAATTACTATGTTTGGAATATGGTAAAACAGATTAGATATTTTGGAATCATAAGGCCCACATTATGTAATTAAGACACTTTTAGTTTTGGATATTATGAATAGCAACGACGGTAATAATCATTAATTACCGTGATTAATTAGTAATCGGGTAGTTAAGGGTAATATAATAATATCATAATAATAAAAAATGACCCCAATATGTGTCCGCCTTCTTCTAGTTCTGTCATTACAGACCATGGGATGCGTTGTTCCAAACACTGGAACACCAAGTAATAAATTTTGGGTGATAATGACACTTTTCATTTTATTTTTTAATTAAAGGAGAATATCAAAAAATATGTAACACCTAAGTAAAAAAAATTTAATTTTGTCTACATAAATGATATCTTGGACTATAAATTTTCATTGGAAAGATAAATATATTTCCTACATCATAGTATTTGTTTTTAATTTTTAGAAATTAAATAAATTAAATTCATTGTAACACCATGATGATGTAGCGATTACCTCATTAATGAATGATTTAAATAAAATGAAAAGATAATATAAAATCTAAGACATAAACTTTTCAAAGACCTATTGGATGAGTATATTTTGAACCCTTATCACCTTATCCTAGATATATATCATTGTGTGAGCATTAAAATATGAAACTCATTTTAAAATAAAGTAACATTTCTTGACTTTCCAAGAATGCGACTCTCCCACTTATAAATGGCCCCCACCACTACCTCTTTACCCACACCATTAAAGCCATTGGCTCAGACAAACTCTGATCATTTCATCTCTAGACATCCCTCTCTTCATCATATAACCCTTACCTTAGGAAGAAATATCTTCAAGAAACCCTTTTTTTTCAAACCAATGGGAGTTACCCAATTTAAAGGTAATGTATTCTCTTATGTTTATTTGATTTATTTTGCTTCTCCAACCCCCTAAAATATTTTTATTACTTTATTTTATAACAAAAATTGTATCTTCAATATATTATAATGTTTTTATGAGAACAATTCGACCAAAACTTACACACACCTCTGTCTAATGGTAAAAGAACATACTGTTTTTGTTTATGGCGAATTATTGCCTCACGAAACGATGATTGTTCAATATTCTCTTAACACCTTTCATGGTGACTATTATGATGTCACTGTATTTATATATGATATATATGGTATTAATTTTTTCTATATACTTCTGTATTTTATATTTAAAACATACCTTTATGCTTTTTATGTTGTGCAAATTCAATAATTTCATACGAGGATGTGTGAACTACCACCCCCTCAAGTGATGTGACTCGTTCATGCAATACATATAATGTATAATGAATGAAATTAATCAAAATATGGTAACTATATAACACATATATTATACATGAATTATAATATATATATCTATCATTTATTTTTTTATTCCATTAATATGACAATGAAATGAAAGTAGTGTTCATGCGTACGTACAGCCTACCATCTCCATGAACGGTGCAATTCATTTCTTTTTATCTCCAATTGTTATTGTTGACCTCACCTGTTTTGATAATCCCAATTATGTGTTCATATATTATGCTATTCTCAATTTCTGATGATTTACATTTTAATTATTTCAAATCAGAGATCAAGTTAATAATAATGATTAAATAATCTCTGATTTATGTTAATCTCGATTATCCTTTTTTATACAAGCTTTGAAACAATTCTTAGTCAATTAGATGTGGTTTGAACGATAGCCAGAGCTACCAATAGCTAGAGCTACCGATAGCGAGAGCTACCGATAGCCAGAGCTGCCGATAGCCAGAGCTACCGATAGCCAGAGCTACCGATAGCCAGAGCTACCGTTGCATAAAGAGATACCAATGCACAGAGAGCTACCGATGCACAGAGAGCTACCGATAAGAGCTACCGATACACAGAGAGCTACCGATGCATAGAGAGCTACCGATAAGAGCTACCGATAAGAGCCACTGATAAGAGTTTGAAGAGCTACCGATGGAAGATCCCTACACTGAGTCAACCGTACACGTCTACAAACAAACGACTACCTATAATGAAACATTACCAAGTATGATCAAAAATCATAATCATTCCTCCTCAAAAAAAAAATAAGCGGCATAAAAAGGACATCGTGTATGTATCAAAGAGAGAGAGACACTAGACCAAAAGGTGATCAAGCACACAGAACATACTGGCGATCAAGCTCAAAACGTGCCAAGAACAACTGGAGAACTTGCACTCACGAGACTACTACTACCAGCCTCCAGAACATAGAGAATACATCGAGCAATCTATTCTAAAGAAGAACCACACAAAACTCATCATTCATTGAGCCGATAAGCAAGATGAACCTGGAAGTCAAGGAAGCAGATGGTACTCTGTTTTCCAGAAAAAAACCAGAAGAAGACTCAGAACGAATTCTAATCAACAAAAGGAGTCAAGAGCTGCACGAAGATCACTAGAGCATTTTCTAATCTCTAAATCTTTATCTCTATGATTTAATTTTCACATTACGAGTAGTGTGTGTTATCTGTTGTATTTTACACACACACTGTCTCTTGAACCTTAACTGGAGGATTTGAAAATCCTCACTCACTTTCTATTCATTCTATTTCCCACTGTGGATAGTGGTAGAGGTTGTGTGTGACCTGGATAGCTGGTTGCTATTGTTTTGTTTCCCACGAATAACAGTGGTAGAGGACTTGGACCTGGACAATTGTAAACTGTTGAACCCCGATCCAGGGTGTGGATCATCCTTATATAAACTTTTGAGAGGACTAAGTCTCAACTTGAGACTGAACCTCTTGGTTAACTCTTCATTATTTTTAGTCAATGTTTATATCCATACAATACATATCTATTTCATATTCCGCTGCTATTACTTTGAAATATAATTTATTTTCAAGGCTACATTGATAGTTAAACTCGCATGTGTTTATATTTATTGTAAACCAGTATGTTAGCTTCAAAAGTTAAATTAATCATAAGATTAAGTTAACTGAGAACTAATCAATCTTTGAGAAACTAATTGAACCTTTATAATCTGTATAAATTCACTACAGTTTAATCTGTTTTTGAAATTGGGGGATTTTAATAGAAATTGTTTTTAGCAGAAATTTTAATTGGAACTCAATTCACCCCCCTCTTGAGTGTCCACTCCGACAAACATTTGGTATCAGAGGGTTTATTAATACCTTCTAAATTACTCTGTTTTCAACTATGATTTTAGTTGTATTTTAATGTTCTTAAAATTTCTGTTATTTCTAAATTTTTATCTCTTTAAATTTTGTGTATAATGGATAATAGACTTGAGGGTGCTGCTACTAACCGGCCACCTTTCATTAATGGAAATAACTATGCTCAGTGGAAACTTAAAATGAAAATTCATCTAGAAAGCATGAGTTTTGATATTTGGACTGCTATTGAATCTGAATATAAAGTTCCCACTACTGATAGATCTACTTGGGATGAACCTAAAAAGACTGCTTACAATAATAATTGTAAATCCATGAATGCTCTGTACTGTGCTCTAGGAGATGAAGAATTTAATATAATTTCTGCATGAAAAACTGCTTTTGAAATTTGGGATACCTTGGCTGTTTCTCACGAAGGAATAACTAATGATAAAGAAATGAGATTAAACACTTATACTATTAAATATGATAATTTCAAAATGAAGCCTGATGAACCTATTTCTGACATGTATCTCAGGTTCAATTAGATAGTAAACACAATGAGCTCATTCGGAATGATTGTTCCTGCAAAAGAACAAATTATGAGAATACTGAGATGTTTGCCAGATAGATGGAGAGGTACATCCGTTTCAATTAGAGAATCTTGTGACATTGGAACACTGCCTGTCAAGGAGTTAATTGGTAAGATGATGATGTATGAATAAGAGATTAAAGTAAATAAAGAAGATGATGAGGAACCCAAAAGAAAATCTACAGCGTTTAAAACTACTGCCTCTAAGAGTAAAGACAAGGATAAACTACAAATGGAGACTGAGAGTTCAATGAGTGAAAATTCAGAATCTGACAGTGATGCTGAGATGGCTCAAATAGCCAAGAGATTCAAGATGTTTTATAGGAAAAAGAAATTCTTTAGGAAAACGAATTACAAAGGAAAGTATGATCAACAAGGAAAATGGAAAAAGGATTGGAAGAAGGCTGACAGGACTGATGAAGTTGTCTGCTATGAATGCAAGCGAAAAGGACATATCAAATCAGACTTTCCAAAGAAAAAATTCAAAAAGAAATATTATTACAAATACAAGAAGTACAAGAAAGCCATGAAGGCTACCTGGAGTGCTTCAGAAGACTGCACTAGTGAAGCAGAATCTTCGGACTCTGAAAGGAATCGAGCCAACATGTGTTTCATTACAAATACTTCTGTGGTAACATCTGACACTCCTGTTTTAAATTCATATTATTCTGGAGATGATTTTGATTCAGAAAACATGTCAAAATCTGAACTATTTGAGTACTGTGATATGTTGGAAGAAACCTGTAATGAGCTTAAAGACAAATACAAAGGTTTAAAGAAATAGTATGATTTAAGTGTTAAGCATAAATCTGATCTTGATATAGAAAAGGAAAAGAATGATCAACTACTAAAGGAAAATACAGAACTGAAACTGTCAAATGAGCAACTTATAAATGACTTAAAAAAATTCACAAATGGAAAGGATGCTTTAACTCAAATGCTAGGAAAGAAAGTTGCACCTAGATATGCTACTGGTTTGGGATACCAACCTGGACAGAGACAGTTCACGAGAACCCGATTTATTCCTAAGTCTGAAAAAAATTCTGCTAGTTCCAGTTTTGGAAATTCATATGCTTCAATAGGTTGTTCACATTGTTATAGACCAAATAAAGTTTATCTTTCAAAATCTGTTGTTTATCATAATTGTATGGGACCCATAAAACAAATTTGGGTACCTAAGGCCCTAATTGCTAACCTATATGGACCCAAGAAAATCTGGGTACCAAAGTAATTTCCTGGTTAAATCTGTTTTATAGGAGACCTGCTTGAAGATCTGTCACAAGAAGATATGGTATTTAGATAGTGGGTGCTCAAGACACATGACTGTAGATTATTCTTGCTTCAAGAGATTAATAAAGGTTTGTGGAGGTCATGTCACCTTTGGTGACAACTCTAAAGGAAAAATCATCGGCCTAGGCCAGATTGGTAACACTAACTCAGTATTAATTTCTAAAGTTTTATTCGTTGATGGACTTAAATATAACTTACTTAGTATATCTCAATTATGTGACGATGGTTTCAATGTCAAGTTTGAAAATGACTCGTGTGATGTTTTTAACTCCAAAAACACTTTCTTATTTTCTGCTCTAAGGAATGAAAATGTTTATGCTGTTGATTTAAATTCATTAGCCAAAGAAAATATTTCTTGTTTGAATGCTTTTCATAAAGAATCTTGGCTATGGCACAGAAGATTAGGACACTGCAACATTCAATCACTTAGAAAACTGGCTAGTAAAAACATAGTTAGAGACTTACCTAAATTATAATTCCCAAATGACAAAGTGTGTAATCCCTGTCAAAAGGGAAAACAACACAAAGTTTCTTTTAAATCAAAGAAAGAAGTCTCAACTTCTCAACCACTTGAGTTGGTTCACATGGATTTGTTTGGACCATCAATAGTTTCTAGTTTAAATGGGAAGCCTTATGTCTATGTCCTTATAGATGACTTTTCTAGATATACTTGGGTATACTTTCTAGATCACAAAAGTGAAGCTTGTCCTTACTTTATTAAATATTCCAAGTCTGTAGAGAACCTTAGTGGACTTAGGATTAAAACCCTAAGAAGTGATCATGGTCGTGAGTTTGAAAATCATGAGTTTGAATCTTTTTGCTCACACAATGGCTATAGTCACAATTTTTCTTCCCCTAGGACACCCCAACAAAATTGTGTAGTAGAAAGGAGAAACCGAACCCTTCAAGAAATAGCTAGAACCATGCTCAATGAATATGAACTGCCTATTTAATTTTGGGTTGAAGCTGTTAATACAGCTTGTTATGTTATCAATAGAGTCTTGATCAGACCTGTTCTTAAGAAAACCCCTTATGAGTTGTGGAACAATAGAAAGACTAAGGTTAATAACTTCAGAGTTTTTGGTTGCAATGTCTTTATACTTAATACTAAAGATAATCTGGATAAGTTTTCTCCCAAAAGCGATGAAGGAATTTTTCTGGGTTATTCTATTTCAAGTAAAGCTTATAGAGTTTTCAATAAGAGAACCAAATGTGTGGAAGAATCTGTTCACATCAAATTCGATGAAACTGATCCACATGAGCTTAAAACCTCTCTTGAGAATCTTGAAGAAGATTTGTCTAGTCTGGACCTTAATGATAAATCTAAAGAACCTGTTATAAAAACATCCAGTTCTGGACTTTCTCCAGAATCTGCTTCTGTTGAACCCGAACCTATAGATGAACCTGAAGTTTCTAGTCCAACCTTTACCAAATCGACTAAGATTCTAAAGAATCATCCTTTAGATGCTGTTGATGGTAATATTGATAGAGGAACACAAACTAGAGCTTCTCTAAGGAACCAGGTTGAACATCATTCTTTTCTGTCACAGCTAGAACCAAAAAATATCAATGATGCTATCAATGATGAATTCTGGGTAATAGCCATGCAAGAAGAGTTGAATCAATTTGAAAGAAACAATGTCTGGGAATTAGTTCACAGACCCAAGGACACCTTGACAGTAGGCACAAAATGGTTTTTTAGAAATAAAGTTGATGAATCAGGAAACATAGTTAAAAACAATGCTAGACTGGTTGCACAGGGATATAGTCAAGAAGAGGGTATAGACTTTGGAGAAACTTTTGCACCTGTAGCTCGACTGGAAGCTATTAGGATCTTACTTGCTTATGCATCACATCTGAATTTCATGTTATATCAAATGGATGTCAAAAGTGCATTTCTAAATAGTTTTATAATTGAAGATGTTTTTGTGGAACAACCACCTGGATTTACAAACCCTCATTTTCCAAATCATGTTTTTAAACTCTCTAAAGCATTATATGGTTTAAAACAAGCTCCAAGAGCATGGTATGATAGACTCAACAATTTTCTTATTTCAAAAGGTTTTACTAAAGGGATCGCTGATCCCACTCTTTTTATTAATATAATTTCTAAAGATGTTTTAGTTGTACAAATATATGTTGATGATATTATATTTGTATCTTCTAAACACTCTTTATGTACTGATTTTTCAAAAAGTATGGAAAATGAATTTGAAATGAGCTTAATGGGAGAGCTTAAGTATTTTCTTCGTTTTGAAAATTTTTCAAACTAGAGATGGAATTATTTTAAATCAAATTAAATATACAAAAGATCTTTTAAAACGTTTTGGATTGGATAGCATTAAGGAAAATGATACACCTATGAGCACTACCTGTAAGTTGGATACAGATGAAGCTGGGAAACCAGTGGATAAAACCAATTACAGAGGTATGATTGGGAGCTTACATTATCTTACTGCTAGTCGACTAGACATTATGTTCAGTGTATGTATGTGCGCTAGATTTCAAGCTAATCCTAAATAATCACACTTATTGGTTGTTAAAAGGATTTTTAAATATCTTAAGCATACTGTACATTAAGGTTTGTTTTATCCAAAAGGACAATCATTTGACCTAATGAGCTATTCAAATGCTGACTTTGCTGGATGTAAGTTAGAAAGGAAGAGCACATCTAGAACATGTCATTTGCTTGGGAAATCCCTAGTGTCATGGTGTAGTATGAAACAGAACTCAGTTGCATTGTCTACTGCCGAAGCAGAGTATATAGCTGCTGGTAGTTGCTGTGCACAAATTCTGTGGATGAAACACACTTTATTGGACAATGTATTTGAGTTTAAACATGTTTCAATTAACTATGACAACACTAGTGCAATAAACATATCTAAGAACCCTGTATCTCACTCTAGAACAAAACACATAGAAGTAAGACATCATTTTCTGAGAGATCATTATCAAAAAGGTGACATTACTCTTGAATTTATTGGCACTGAACATCAATTGGCCGATATTTTCACTAAACCTTTAAGTTCAGATAGGTTAAGTTACATTAGGCATGAGCTGGGGATGATCAATTCTCACCGATGTTGAAATTCTCACCGATGATCAATTCTCACCGATGTTGAAATTCTCACCGATGATCAATTCTCACCGATGTTGAAATTCTCACTGATGATCAATTCTCACCGATGTTGAAATTCTCACCGATGATCAATTCTCACCGATGTTGAAATTCTCACCGATGATCAATTCTCACCGATGTTGAAATTCTCACCGATGATCAATTCTCACCGATGTTGAAATTATCACCGATGATCAATTCTCACTGATGCAATGTTTTAAAACTTCTGTCTGCCACCAAGAATCTGAATCGTTTTATTTTGTTATTTTACTTTATTCATTTATTTATGATTCCTACATGATAAAACTAAGCCTAAACCGCTTCTCACTCCACCGGACCCAAAACCCTTCACCTTTGAATTCTAGCTCCCTAATCGACTGAGAACCCTAAATCCGCGATGACAAAAACCAAGATTCCTGCCAGTAGAGATGACAGTGTAGAGCCTAAAACAAAGAAGCAGAAAGTGCAGCAAGAAGTTCGTGGAAGTAATGTCAGAACTAGGTCGGGAAAGCGACCAGTAAACCCTCATTTGAAGAATAGAGATATTGTGATTGAAAAGGAGCTTTGCGTAGATTGGCTGCTACCAAGCAAGTCGTTGGGGCTTGAAATTCTGGAAGATCAGAGATGGGTAGATTGTTTTTCAAATAACAATGGTCCCTACTACCCGAAGTTAGTGAAACAGTTCTACGAATTTGTAATCTTCGAGAAGTCTGAAAATGAAGATCTGGTAAGTTCTTTTTTAAATGGATAAAAATGTTGTTTTCTTCAGTAGAGTGGGCAGAATGTTTAAAAGTCCCACATGAAGGTGTATCCGAGTATGTCTCCAGAGCAATTCCACCTACCAGTAACATCTTTGACTATGAGACCGCTTTAAAAGAGCTAACGGGTAATGGAAGTCAAAGGCAAGTAGTTGCTACTGAATTGGATGGAGAGAACAGACTACTTTTCAAATTTGATCAACATGTTTTGATACCGAGGAGAGGAGATTTTTCTAATCTGAGATATCAAGATATTTATCTTCTACATCTGTTAAGACATGGTGTGAATGTTAATCTGTGCAGACTGCTGTTGAGTCAAATGGAAGACTTTATTAGGCCGAAATCAAAGACTAATGCTTTATTCATTGCCAGAATGATCTCTGTGATTATAAAAGTGAAAGGGATAGCTGAGTCTCAGGATGAGACATTTGTAGTTAAGAATAACTTCTGTATCACTACTACAGTTTGTAAGTACATGAAAATCAATTGGAACCCGTGGAAAGGAGAATGGGTCAGTGATGACCAGAAGGTGTATGATAAATTTAATCATGTGGATTATCCTTCAAGGCCAAAGGATAAAAGAGATACAAGTTTAGGATCTGATGAAGAGGAACCCGAGTACAGTGATGAGTCAGAAGAAAAATAAGAAGAAGAAGAAGAGGAAGAAACTCCTATTGATATTGGAGGAGATCCAGACGTTCCCCCAAGTCCTGTTACTGAGTGTGTATACTCAAGAAAAGGAAAAGTAGAGGAAGTGTTATCTATTCATGAGGAAGACCAGCCAGTTCCTCAGCAAGAAGGAGAAAACGAGAATGTATCTGAATCATCTGATTCTGCTAGGTTGAGTCTGAGTCCATTGATTGAAAACTCAGTTGTGCCTACTGATGAAGTAGAAAAAGAAAGAGAAGAAGCTGTACCTATTTCAGAAAATATCCTTACTGCTGCTGAGATGTAAGTTGTTGTGGAAGATTCTGATGAAGAAAGACCAACAGAAAATGTAGTTGTTGTACATAAGAATGCACCCATTGAGGGGGAGCATCATTCCAATCTTGGAAATGTTACAGTGGATGTTGAGATTGAAGATTTGGTAGAAGACCCAGGTTTTATAGTCTGTGGTTTGGATTATCCTGATTCGGATAATGAAGTATCCTTGAGTAGACCAAAGATCACCTATGACATAAATTCTGAGTTATTACCTGATGTTGTGGTCCGAGTAAATGATTTAGATGTGCTGAAAGAAAATCTCAAAGTCAGCTTTGTAGAAGAAGTAAAGACAATGGAATCTTTTTTAGTTTCCTCGATTCAATCAGTCATGAATGATTCAGTAGTCAGCTTAGCTTCTGCAAGAGTATCTACTACAGTTGCTCCTACTGATTTTGTTACAAAGTCTGATCTTGAATCCCTGAAGCATGAGCTGAAAGAATCCTTCAGTGCCTCAGTTACTGAGATGAAGCATTGTTTTCATGAAGAAATGAAGTTGTTAGAACAATATCTTGAGCTTTCTCTTGGTTTCAATCTGTCAACATTTATGGGTGAGCTAATGGAAGCAGTCAAAGAGTGCCAGACCCAATCTTCTAGACTAGAAGCAGATCTTGAAGCCTTAAAGAAGTCTGTTACTTCTTTAGATTCTTACATGAGCTCAAAGCCTCAAGCTGATAAGGATTTAGCCTATGTGAAAAGTTGTGTAAGCCAAATGGTCTCAGTATTTGAAGATTTCAAATCTTCTATAAAGGATCATGTTAAAAATCAGGACTCTCAACTACAAACTCTGATTAGTGGTTTGACCAAATGTTTCAAAGAAACTGTGTCTTTCTTGGTTGGTCCTCTAGCTTCAAAACATGCATTTGATTTTAATCAATTACGAGCTATGATGAAGGAGGAGCTTGGTTCTATTTCAACCAGTGGCTCTGTGGACTCATCAGATCTAAGACGAGTAGTGCTCTCTACAAGAGATTCAGTCAGGGAAATAGTGACAATCGTCCACAACCATATGAAAGAGGCCTCTGCCTCTCAGGAGGAATTCAAGAACAAGGTGGATTATTATTTTGAAAGGATTTTTACCAAGAAAAAACTCACCCATCATTTCAAGATGATGTTGGAAAACATGAAGTTACCCCCTGTAACTCAAGCCTTCCGAGAACAAGTGGGCAAGATAAGACAACTAACTCCTGCCTTAGAAAAATTTATGGAGAACAAAGATGATTTTATATCTGCTATGGAAAGAGGGGGAGGAATCATTATGGATTTCAGAAATCCGTTGCTGCCCTTTTTGCATGTTGATGCCAGACCAGTTATTGTCCCTCCTGCCTTGCCTGCCTCTGCCTCTACTAAGTCTCCAGTCCAGATGAATCCTGCTCAGTCCATCCGAATCCTCACACCTATGATCACTCAACAAACTTCCCAATACGGGCCAGGCACTGTATCAGTGGCTCAGAATCCTGTGATCATTTCTGGGATTCCAAAGCCCTCACTCACATCCTCACCACCTGCCTCCTCTTCTGATCCAAAGGGAAACTCTTCTGTTGAAGATCTGGGTAGCTGAAGTGGCCAGGCTGTTTGATAGGAATTTTTTTCTTTTTCTTTTTTTTCTCTTCTATTCTGTTTATGTACGTGTTTTCTGGTCTAATACAAATGCTTTTCTTTACACTATCTCTGTTTCTCAAGTTTTCTCTGTCTGCTTTCCCACTTTTTTATTATAACAAAGGGGGAGAAAATTATAAAGGGGGAGCAAATATAAAGAGAGGGGGGGAAATATCAAAGGGGAGAAATTTTGAGCCTTTGCTACTATTCTTACAATTCCTTCTTTGGTACCAATTCTTTCAAAGCTTATCTCTGATACTATTGTATTTAATACTTCCTATCATAATTTTTGATCTATTTCATTCTATTATTATTTCCTCTATTTCCTCTGATTGCTTTCTTTGAGAAATTAGAATATAAACGTTATATTCTCTTATACTATATTCTCACTATTTTTTGGTCATATCATAAGTTGTGATTATCAAAAATAGGTAGATTGTTGACCTCACCTGTTTTGATAATCCCAATTATGTGTTCGTATATTATGCTATTCTCAATTACTGATGATTTACATTTTAATTCTTTCAAATCAGTGATCAAGTTAATAATAATGTTTAATTAATCTCTAATTTATGTTAATCTCGATTATCCTTGTTTATACAAGCTTTGAAACAATTCTAAGTCAATTAGATGTGGTTTGCACGATAGCCAGAGCTAACGATAGCCAGAGCTACCGATAGCCAGAGCTACCGATAGCCAGAGCTACCGATATCCAGAGCTACCGATAGCTAGAGCTACCGATAGCCAGAGCTACCGATAGCCAGAGCTACCGATAGCCAGAGCTACCGATAGCCAGAGCTACCGCTAGCCAGAGCTACTGATGCATAAAGAGCTACCGATGCATAGAGAGCTACCGATGTACAGAGAGCTACCGATAAGAGCTACCAATAAGAGCCACCGATAAGAGTTTGAAGAGCTACCGATGGAAGATACCTACACTGAGTCAACCGTACACGTCTACAAACAAACGACTACCTATAATGAAACCGTACCAAGTACGATAAAAAAGCATAATCATTCCTCCTCAAAAAAAAGAAGCGGCATAAAAACGACATCGTGTATGTATCAAAGAGAGAGAGACACTAGACCAAAAGGAGATCAAGCACACAGAACATACTGGCGATCAAGCTCAAAATGTGCCAAGAACAACTGGAGAAATTGCACTCACGAGACTACTACTACCAGCCTCCAGAACATAGAGCATACATCGAGCAATATTTTCTAAATAAGAACCACACAAAACTCATCATTCTTTGAGCCGATAGGCAAGCTGAACCTGGAAGTCAAGGAAGCAGATGGTACTCTGTTTTCCAGACAAAAACCAGAAGAAGACTCAGAACCAATTCTAAACCACAAAAGGAGTCAAGAGCTGCAAGAAGATCACTAGAGCCTTTTCTAATCTCCAAATCCTTATCTCTGTGATTTACTTTTCACATTACGAGCAGTGTGTGTTATCTGTTGTATTTTACACACACACTGTCTCCTGAACCTTAACTAGAGGATTTGAAAATCCTCACTCACTTTCTTATCATTCTTTTTCCCACTGTGGATAGTAGTAGAGGTTGTGTGTGACCTGGACAGCTGGTTGATATTGTTTTGTTTCCCACGGATAACAGTGGTAGAGGTCTTGGACCTGGACAGTTGTAAACTATTCAACCCCGATCCAGGGTGTAGATCATCCTTATATAAACTTTTGAGAGGACTAAGTCTCGACTTGAGACTGAACCTCTTGGTTAACTCTTCTCTGTTTTTAGTTAAAGTTTATATCCATACAATACATATCTATTTCAAATTCCGCAGCTATTACTTTGAAATATAATTTATTTTCAAGGGTACTTTGATAGTTAAACTCGCAAGTGTTTATATTTATTGTAAACCAGTAAGATAGTTTAAAAAGTTAAATTAATCATAGGATTACGTTAACTGAGAACTAATAAATCTTTGAGAAACTAATTGAACCTTTATAATCTGTATAAATTCACTAAAGTTTAATATTTTTTTGAAATTGTGGGATTTTAATAGAAATTGTTTTTAGCAGAAATTTTAATTGGAACTCAATTCACCCCCCTCTTGAGTGTCCACTCTGACCAATAGTTATGAAATAGTATAAAATGAATATGTAATGTATTTATATGAAATTTTAATCATTAATTCTATTCTTGAGAAGATTTACTTATAACCACATGGACAATCATTTTTAAACCAGTTCATTTTTGACTCATGTACCAAACATCGACAAAAACATCTGATATGAACTCGAATAATTATCTAATTATTTTAAAATTATAATATGTGATATTAATTGAATAATAAACATTAAATTATTTACTTAATCAATTATAAATGGACAAAATTTATTTATTTAGGAATATAAAGAAAAGAACAAGACAAGTCGTACTTGAGGTAAGGGATCCTAACTCTCTCATTCTTTTTAAGTACTCTCTTTTATGTCATTTCTTTTAAGATCATATTTATTATGTTTGGGGATGTTATTTTATATTCCTCATTCTTTAAAATTTATTTTCATATTATGAGATACACTATTTGATCTCATAAATCCATTTTTGGATGTTTTAAGTGGCGCTGTTAGGCTGCCGAGTTTTCGTAAGGGGTTTTTCATCTCACTTTTATTCCCGTGAGATTTATGCTACACTTGACACCATTTCCATTGATTGGTATATGTAATACCCATTATTATAAACTTTTTGTAATATAAATTCATTTATGATTACTTACATCAATGTTTTATAGTACTTCTTTCATGGGGTGTACATTTCGAATGTAACCAAGTCGTTAAGGGAACCATTCACCCTCCTATTTTTTAAAAGGATTCCTTTTGTTTTGTCTTTTAAATTTCATATTATTATGTTGGGATATGTTTTTATGTATCCTTATTGGGGTAAATTTTATTTCCAAGTGATGAGATACCCTTTATCTCTCTTATCATTTCTTTTTCTAATATTTGATGTGTCGTCGTTAGTCTATCAAATTTTTGCAAGGGAACTTCTTAAACCAATTCCAATTTTTTGGGTTAGACCTCTACTTCTTGATTATGTCGTGTTATGAATATGTGTGGATGAAATTTTATTGTTTTACACTGATTATCCACTAATATTTATTTTATTTATATCTGTTACACATAATTATGTCATTTCTTTATCCTTGCTCAAATGGCATGATCCTAGATTGGGACTACATATCAATTTCTTTTCATTGAGACATTTCTTAATGATATGCACTTTTATACTTTTAGATTGTGTATATACAGCCCCTTTGACTTTCGACATACATATTATGTCTATATTAATGACATTAAAATGTTTTGAAAATGGTCTACTTTCATGTGGCTTATAATTTAAATGGTCAAAATGGAAAAGGTCACTTTTATTGAAACATTGTTTTGAATGGTTTTAAAGATTTGTTCTATTAAACATTTATCATCGATGTACATGTTTTAAAAATGATTTTAAGGATTTTTTTATATGTACATGAATGTTTTAAAACCCTTTCACAAGTTTCTAAGTGGTATGGGACACTTTGATTCTAAAATCTCTTTTAAATGTCTTATTCTAATATTTTCAAAGTATAATAAGTGATTTCTATCTCATAGAGTATTAATGATTTTATTAAATGTTTTTATTAATTATAATATAATGATGTGATATCTTGTGATTGAAATGTGGAAATTTTATGTTTCTTTTATTCATGTTTTATGTGTTATGATTATGTTATGGTTCTTGGGGAATGTTTATGAAATTCGGTGGTTCCATGATAAACTAAGGGTGGGTGAGCTCAAGATAGCTCTCTAATTCATTAGTTAATGTGAAGTGGTTAAACTCTATGGTTTCTTCGAAGAGATTTAGGGAATATACTATGATTTTTATTCCGAATATAACTATGAGGGTTACACCCTATGTAAGAATGTTATGAATGCATCAAGATACCTTTATGTCTTATGATTTCTATGAGTTATTCATGATTTGATGAGGTATGCTAACGTGCTTATGGTTTATGAGTAAAGTATGATTTCATTGATTCTTATGTATACATGGACTATTGTTTTGATTCAATATTTTTATATATCATACTATGATTTTTATGCTCATCCCATGTTTTTGAAATGTTTTCCACAGGACTAAAAGATGAATAGGGTCAAGGATGGGACCATGGAATGTCAAGCTATCTAAAACATGGACGAGACAAGTTTCTTTTAAGAGTTTTTGTTTTACGATGGAAACTGAGTAGAAGTGTCTACTTTGTTATCATGTGAGATGTAAAACTTATGACCTAATTCTCTAAAAGTCTAAACCTGAAAAGATCATCAATGTGAATTATTCATTTAATTCAAGATTAGGTAATGTTTTAAGGATGGCTCCTTATATTATTCCCCATGAAAGTAAAATATTCATGAGAAATTTTACCATACTCAACATTTAGAGCTAGTAGTTGTAATTTAACCATTAATGATATAAAGTCATTTACATTATTGGGAAAAGTGTGATTGTCATACCTATCAGTAATGTATGAAAAATATATTCACAAAAAAGAAATTGAACATGCTCCTGAATATATGGTTAGAGTTGATATGGGATTATGGTTTCTCAATTAATTACCACCCAGTGAAGGTGAAAAAGGAGGTTTACAATTCGAGATGAAATGATCATGTAAGCTAATATATGATGAGGTTGATAAATAATACAATAAATCTAGATTTGAAAATAATGGATCTAGAAATCCTGAATAAAGGTAAAAAATATTATATTTCTAAAATAAATTCTCAACCATCCATCCATGTGATGATTAAGGATTCATTGAAGGAAGATGAGGAATTATGAAGTCATAATTGTTCATGAGATTAACCTTGATCAAGAAGGTATTATGAGGATATGGAAACATGTATGCATTCCATCCATGACATATATGATGAATAACGTGTTAGAGGGGGATAATACTTCTTCATTATCTATTCATCAATGAAGTAGGAAGATTTATAGGTATTTGAATTAATACATAAAGTGGTATTGCAAGAAGAGAGATATCACAAAGCTTGTATGCCAATGTTTCGTATTCCAAAAAGTTAATTCTATTAGACAATAGTCTAAATGGATGTTACATCCATTACCCATACACAAATTGAAATTTGGTAACACCAATATTGATTGT
This sequence comes from Viscum album, assembly GCA_963277665.1. Taxonomy (NCBI): domain Eukaryota; kingdom Viridiplantae; phylum Streptophyta; class Magnoliopsida; order Santalales; family Viscaceae; genus Viscum; species Viscum album. Next base: position 1,315,465,319 of record OY728152.1, on the reverse strand, counting down.
GTCATTAGAAAAAAAACTACTAAATGGCCAAAATATATATGGGTGGTAGTTGATCACCATACTATGTAATCACTCCTCATCTCCATTAGAGAATATTTATCTAAAGAAATTGTTTCGATAATATACATTTATTAATTGTTATGGTTTGAAATAGAACTGTCATACATTTTATCATATAGAGATCTATGGTTTACCAGAATATTTTGGAAACATCATTAGAAATCACATGATATAAAATTGAGTTTTAGCATAGCTTATCATCCTCAAAATGATGGTCAGTATAAATGAATAATTTAAAGCCTAGTGGAATTGTTGAGATCATTTTACTTAGATTTAAATGGTTTTAATGATCAACACCCACCAATAGTTGAATTTTTGTAAAACAACAACTTTCACTAAAGAATTCATAAAGTACTATAAGGATCCCTTTATGGGAAGAAATGTAGAGCTCTGACATTTAGGGATTATTTTGGGGAATGAAGGCTATTGGGACCTAAGATTGCTGAATAAATTGTTGATAATGTTAGAACCATTCAACAACATATCGTGGTGTCTCAAATACAACATTAAATTTATAGTAATTAAAATTGGCTTGATCATGAATTTGAATTTTGTGAAATGTTTTCTAAATCTGTCATCTTCGAAAAAAATAATGAGAATGAGGATAAAAGGAAAACTATTCACATAGAATATTAGTCCCATTGAGAATAATGATCGTGTTAGGTTTTTTTCCTATCACATGGAATTTCTTCCAAATATCTCACATGTCCATGAAATGTTCCATGTCTCTATTTGGATGAAGTACATACCTGACCTTTCCCATGAAATGAAATTATAGGTCATACAGCTGGAGCATGATCTTTATTATAAGGAACAAACTGTTGAAATTATGGACCAATTCATGAATCTTGTGTAAAACTAGATAACTCACACGATCAATGTTTTGTGATGAAATGACCAATTATAGGATTATTCATGGAAACTTTACGATATAATGAATCAAATTAATTCTCCCTTGTTTTTACCCCGAGTGACGTATTATATTGTTGAAATTAATCTTATCTATACATAATATAACACTACAAATTTTTATGGATACTTTTTAGAACAAAATAAAATTTATATATTACAATGAACATTATAAATAATTACATTCACAATAAACCAACATGTCGTACGTTACATGAAATATTGAGTTGTCTTATTGTTCATTCAACACAGTGTTAGTGAATGATATAGTAAACCTTGAATTGGAATATGATGAACACACCACTGATTTTATGAAAAATCATTGTATATATATATAATAATAATTTAATATATATAATTATAACTTAACCATTAAACATTGTTATAATAATTATAATAAATACTTTCAAAATATCCTTGATAAATATTTTATATAAATATTACATATTGATAATGAAGGATATGATTTCTTATAATGTCCTTCTATGTTTTCAAAAAAAAATTCTCAATTTAACCGCTTAAAATAATTAACGTAACTTTAGACCCATATAAAAATTAAATTTTATAAAATAGACATCATTTTTGTATTCATAATCAATTTCACATTGAAAATGAATATAAAACCTTTACAAAAAATAGAAAAATTTCATGCTTTATAACCCAGTTGTTGGGTGAGGTCTGCGAGATGAGAACGAATCAATATTTTTCCACTTATATGATTTAATTTATAAATAATATGAAATAAAACATTATATTAATATAAATATTTGTCTTCTAATAAGACCATGTTAACTTTTTACCCAAATAAATTGTAAAACTGATTAAAATTAATCTCCACAGTCAAAGCCAAATTAGGCATAATTAGGGTCTAAACCATGAAATTAACGATGGAAATGACCAATAAATTTTTCCAACACCCATTTCATTTCCATATTTATCCCATAATTATTGAATTATTTTGTTTTGTAGGTTTATTATTTTATTTTTCAATACATGTGCAGACCAAACTTGTTTCTAAAAATTACAAAGGGGTCACTTTCCTTCCCTATAAAAGTCCACCACCTCTACTCATTACTCACAACTCTAAAATATATTACAATAGACCTTGATCTACCCATTTATACTCCCAATAATCATCTACGTTCAGTCATAAATCTCTATAGTATGTATTTTGGCCAACACAAAAAGGAATTATGCGACAAAGAGGAAACATCTTCTCTCAATCTCTCTTCCATTATTTTCAATTCCAAAACCTCCACGCTCTTAATTCCATTATTGTGCGACAAAAATAGCATCCTCCATACACTAGGACTATAAGCACCTAGACTTAAAACATTACATAATCCTGAATTAACTAAATAATTCATAAATGATGATCTTTTCAGGTTTAAATATTTATAGAATTAGGACATAACTATTACATATCAAATTGAATAGTACAAAGTAGACACTTCAACTATAACTGATTTATTTTTTAAAATCATTAAATAAAATAATAGTTTTTTCATGATATAAATATTCTTTAATACTTCATTTTTCTTACCCTTCATTATAACCTATGAAAAACATTTCAAAAACATGGGATGATCATAAAATTATAGTATCGGGTATAAATATACGAAAATAAAACTTTTTTCCAAGTATACATAAGAATAATTGGAATCCCAATATACTCATAAAACATATGCACTTTAACATACCTCATAAAAACATACTATTTATGAATAAATCATAGAAATAATAATACATAATATTAACTTGAGGCATTCATAACATTCTTACTTAGGGATTAACCCTCATGGTTACATTTGGAATACCCATCACAGAATATTCCTTAAATCACATCGAAGAAACCTTAGCGTTTAACTCCATCGCATTACCAAATGCACTGGAGATCTATCTCGGGATCACACGCCCTTAGTTTATCATGGAACCAACCAACTTCATAAAAAATTCCCACGAACCATAACATAATAGTATCATATAATCATGCATAAATTAAACATATCATTTCCAAATTTCAATCACATGATATCAATAAAACACATTGATATAGTCAAAAACTTATCAAAACCATTTTCAATACAAAATTAAAAGAAAAGTAAAATATGGTATTTATTTTTATTTAAAAAAATGTTATGGATTTTAGAGGAATCCAAATATCAAATAATGGACACAACAGTAGAGAAGTCGTTGTCGCCGCATACGTAAGATAAGAACATTCAATTTGTCATTTAGTAAAACTATTCGTATAAAATGATTCATTTTGAATGAAATTAAAAGTCTAAAGGGTTTTATACACCATATAAAATAATGTTTTGTTGAAATCAAAAGATGCCTCAATGAAAGGATATTGAGACCAAGTCCCATACAAATAATGTATCCTTATATTAACGATAAATCATTTAAATAATTATGTGTGAAAAATATAAATACACCCAATATAAGGGTATATTAAGTGTAAGATAATTATAGGTCGTCCACACATATTCATAGTATGAGATAATCAGAAGTAGAGCTTTTAACCCAAAGAATTGAAATTGGGTTAAGAAGTTCCCTTACAGAAATTCAATAGCCTAACGACATCACTTAAGAATTCAGAAAATGGGGTGATGAGAGATAAAAAGGTCATCTCATCACTTGTACATAATATTTACAGAAATATGGATATATAAGAACATACCCCACCATTAAGAAGATGTAAATTAAAATACCTAATAAAAATAAGTATTTTAAAAAGAGGAGGGTGAAATGTTCGCTTACCGATTTGGGTAACTTTCTAAACGTACACCCCATGAAAGATGTAAAATACAATGTTAATGTAAATAACCATGAATGAAATTATATTACAGAAAGATTAAAATAATGTTAAGTACATGCACCACTAAAAGAATATTGTTCACATATAGCATGAATCTCACATGAATAAAATGTGAGATAAAAACCCCTTACCTCGTTGGAATAAATCGACTCTTATGACCAAAAGATAATAAACACCAAATGAATCACAGAATAACATGAATATAAATAGAATCATGAAAAAATATATCAAATGTCCATACAAAATACACCACATGCAATAAATAATAGGAGAACAATGGAAACCTCATGGAAATTAAAGTGAGATAAGAAATCCCCTTACCTCAAGTCCAACTTGACTTGTCTGTTTCATTATATTCCTGAATATTAAACTTTGGTCAATTCATAATTTCTTTTTGATACCCTTTAAATATTATTATTCAATTAATATAACATATTATCATGTTATAATAATTATTTTATTATGTGAGTTCACATCATGTGTTTTGTCGATAATTGGAACATCACTCAAAAATGAACTTGTTTGAAGAGAATTGTCCATGTAGTTATAATTACATCATATCTAGAATGGTATTAATGATTTAAATATCATATATATCCAGTATATATGTATTTAATAATATTCCATAATGTTTTGAGATAAGAAAGTAAATTTACTATTCATGGAGACAGTAGGCCGTATGTACGCAAGAACGCTGCGTTCATTTTCTTTCATATTTATAAACTTTAAAACTAAATGAGATACAAATATATTATCATTATAGTATAATATATAAGTAATATTGGTAATATATTTTCATTAATTACATTCTTTATAAATTCCATGTTTGGCATGAACGAGTCACGTCCCTTGATGAGGCGATTGTCCGCACTTCCTCATATGAAATTATCTCACTTGCACAACATGCAAACCATAAAGGAATGTTTTAAATATAAAATACAGAAGCATATAGGTGACATAAATATAATATATATCATATATAAATATTTTTCCTTCATAATTTCCACCATGAGAGGTGTTAAAAAAATATTCAACAATCATCGTTTCGTGAGGAAGTAATTCGCCATTCACGGAAATAGTATGTTCTTTAAGCATTAGACGATGGTGTGTGTAAGTGTAGTTAGAATCCTTATCATAACAACATCCTAGTATTATTAGGATACTTTTTTTCATAAAATAATAAGTATATATTTTTGAATGAAGAAGGAAAATAAAGGAAAGAAACTCGAGATAAGACATTACTTCAAAATCGGGTAACACTTTTTGATTTGAGCCAAAGGATTCCTTGGAAAGACATCTGACAAACGTGAGTCTTCATGGAGTAAGAGAGTGATGAGGAGAGATAATATGACCAGAGTTTGGACGATCTAAGTGCTTGATAGGTGTGGGTAATAGGGAAGAGTTGGGGGCCTATTATAAGAGGGAGGAGGGCCACTTTTGGAATGTCTAGAAATGTCACTTTATTATAAAATGCTATTCGGATTTTAAAGGCCCGAAATTGATTTTTTCAAGGATAATGTGATAAGGATTATAAATCCACCCATAAAAGAGGGTTTTTATAACTTTATGTATTATATATTTCCTTATCTTTTATTTTTTTTAATCGTTCGTTAATGAGGTAATCACTGCATCATTTTGGTTTTATAAATAAATATATTTATTTAATGCCTAAAAATTATACAAAAATACCATGATGTAGAAATATTATTATATTTCCAAGGACTATTTAAAGTTTAAGAGATCATTTATGTAAAAAAAATTATATTTTTTTACTTAGGAAATACAAACATTTGTTATATTTCTATTATTTTTAAAAATAATGTCATAAATGTCACATTCACACCCATGTGACTCCATGTGCCCCCATGATTGGTAAAAATCTTACCATGGTCGGCCATGACTCAAAATATTTGATTTGGACACATGTTGGGTAATTTTATATTATTATGATACTATATCATTACCCATAACTACCCGATTACTAATTAATCATGACAATTAATGATAATTACCGTCGTTACTATTCATAATGTCCTAAAACAAAAGAGACTTAATTAAATAATTTATACCTTATTATTCCAAATATGGAATCCATTTTACCAAATTTAAAACAATGAAATTTCAGTAATTTATTTAAAAATAATTCTGATTGTCAAAACCAAAGACGGGTTTCTAAGAAGTAAAATTTATCAAATTATTTACTTGTTTTTACTTACAATTTAAAATTAAAATTAATTAAAATGAACAAAATTGTATTAAGTGATAAAAAAATAATTCAATTAAACTTTAAAACCAATTAAATGGAAAATATATCTATATAATAAAATTATATGAAAAAGCAGTTTTGAAGTAAAATGCAGTATTTCTCACTCTTCATTAAAATTGAACATTTGTAAAAAATACCAAAAATATATCCAAAATATTTTTGATAGTCCAAATTCAAAAATGTTTTCCATTATACAAAATTAATAACATAGAAATTCATAAATTAATTTTATAATTAATTTCCACTGTGAAAACAAATAGCGTATTTTAAGAAACAATATCTATCAAAATGTTGACACTTGTTTATGTCCAATTTCAAAGTGAAATTAATTTCAATAACCAGCATTGAATTAAATAGTAAAAATATATTCATATTACTCTTAAAAAAAATTATAATATAATCTATCCATATAAATCAATTATATTAATTGGAGGTTTTGAATTAAAATACAACATTTTTCACTATTTATTAAAAAATGAACAATATCAGAAAAATTATAAAAGTTTACATAATGTAAATTTTGATGTCCTGATTCTAAAGAGGGATATATTTTGTATCATATATCATATATAATTGAAAAAATGTAGTTTTAAAAAAGGTTTCTACATCAAAAGGTGGTTAATTGAGCTCTTAAATAATATTATAATATTTATGCTTGAAATTGTAATCATTCGAATTTTAAGCCTCTAACATTTATTGGTTAAATTTAACAATATTTAACATACATATATAATCATTTTTTAGTTAGTTCTGTTCATTCCAACCATTACAATGTCTAGGAATTAAAAACTATTTATAATAATATTATTATATTTTTAGTGTGCAACAAAAGATAAAGAAACTCATTGTTACGTATTGGGTACGCCATCGAACATCAAATCTCCATTAGAGTAATATTTACTTTTTATTCACAAATATTAATAAATATGAAAAAATCATATTCTATATTTAATTTGTATGTTATATCCTTCCCCCCTTTAGGTAATTGTGTCCTCGCAATTTTAAAATTGGCCTTTGAGAGTTCATTGAAAGCCCCACAAGGGACAAGGAGTAAATAAAATTATCACGTTGAAAGAAAGAAAAACAAGTACTATGGTCACCTGAAATTACCCATACTTTGATAACATGAAAACATGGATATGGAGGATAAAACAAAGGTTCATGTTTTGATAGAGTGTTCTAGAAAAAATGATTAGGATAAAGTTAACCTCAAGAAAATAACAAACTTATGATGTGTATAAATTGTTATTGATTACCCAGTAGGAAAAGAAAACCAACAAAGTTTTTGTTTAACATTCCATTTCATAAATTAGAGGAATTAATTTTATACATAGAATAAAAACATATTGAAATATACTCACCTTCATATAGACTTTCATCCTTTAATATGTTTATACCAAAACTAATCTTTTCTCCAAATGATGAGCATTCAAAAAGACTTGGTCAAATGAAATGTATGAGAATAATATTCTAGAGAATCATATAATCCACAAAATGAGAACTATATATTTGCCTTGCGTTTAGACATGAACTAAAACTAAATGGTTAGTACGAGATCATATAATCCCCAAAAAGGATAATTCATTATAAAAAGAAATCCTACTCTTAATCCCCAAAATTCAACAAAAATATCCCATGTTTCAAGAAAGACCATTAAATAAATCTTTATCCATAAAATTATTCAAAGTAAACCAAACTATGATTTAAACCCAAATATCTAAAGTATTTAATCACATTTTATTCCTTGATAAATATTAACATTTATCTCAAAATTACATCAGTTACTCTTAAAGTCTCATATAGAAAATTAATTAACCTAATCACATATCCTCCATGATATGTTAATCATTTCAATAGATAACCCAAAATCAACGTATTTATTATTCATAATATAATATAACTAAAAACAATATTTCATATTAAACATGAAATTCACATAGTCCAGTGGTAGGCGATAAATACTAGTTGCAATTTGTTTGTGGGTTCGATTCCCACAGCTTCGTCTGACACGACGGGTTGTCACAAGGATTGCGTGTTGCCCCTTCTCAAAAACTATATAATTTTATAAAATTCACTAAAAGAGATAAATTAATAATAAATAACCATAACATATTTTAACCATAAAGGTTATCTAATAATTTATGTTTTGCATCCCAAAATGTATTGAGCTGTAATTGACTCAAATTCAAGGATAATATAAACCCAAATGGTTATTTATAACTTCATCCACAAAAGAAAAGATAATTATTCCTTGAATAAAAATATCATATATCAATCATCAGGGTTACACATACTATAAAAAGTCTTCTAATGTAATCTCATCATCAGAAGAGACTTAATACTTTTAAGAATTTCACCATCCTAAAAAATACCATAACTCTTAAATCCTATATAACTTGACTTCTTTCTCAGTCAACATTCTTCATGATCCATTAACAATTCCATTCCAACATATTCTGAAATACTTCATTCCTACAATCAAAATCAAGAATCATATCCTAAGATATTCAATAATAAGAAATCATATGTTAAGAAATTATCCATACCTTTCATTGGTCATTGTCAATTTCTTCATCCTCAATTGGAATGGAATTAGGTATTGGTAAACTTCTATTTGTAAAATCTTGGTGATACCATTACTGAAAATACTTCGTAGGACATGCTTTTTCGTAATGAAAATGATCAACACCTTAAAAACATTCTATTGATCCTTCAGAAATAACTTCTTTCCCTTTACAAGTGCCGACTAGATGCTTCCATTTTCCATGGGAGGTTCTATCTTTATGACCTTCATTTCCATATCTATTGCATATTTCTATCCCTATGAATAATTTTCCAAGGTGTTTCATTCCACATCTTTGACAGATAAGTTTTCAAACACACATACCATTATAACAATTACAAGAACATCCATATGGATTTTTTTCTCTCATTTATGATGTCATATAAAAGTCAATAAGGTTCAAGTGGTCAATTATGACTCTATATTTTTGGTTGAGAATAACCAAAAGTGTTTTCATTGCAGATCCCATATCATTGAGTGTCTTGCTCAGAAAACCGGCATAGTTTTCTTCACATCCACGGTTACATTGGTGCCTTCTAGATCCATCCATTTACTAAAACCAAAATGGTTAGTGTGAGTATATCCATAAATGCATCATATAATACCATGACATAATTATTCATGTTATCTTAAATAAAATCATATTATCTAAAAAAACAAGGACTCTTTCTGAAATCCTAACCATTATGGTATTATAACTTATGCTTAAGGAATACCGTAACCTCTAATGTTATGAAAACTGACCTATGATACCAAATATAATGACCTAGACTTAAAACATTACAAAATCATGAATTAAATGAATAACTCACATTGAGGATCGTTTCAAGTTTTTATTTTTAGAGAATTAAGACATAACCGTTACATATCAACTTGAACACTACAATGAAGACACTTCTACAAAACTTATTTTTAAAAATCCATAAATAAAACAATAGTTCTATTATTTATATAAATCTTTTTGAATAATTCCTTTCTCTTACCCTTCCTTATAACCTATGAATAACATTTCAAAAACATGGGATGAACATTAAATGTTCATTAAGTGGTATAAAAATACAGAAAGAAAACAGTAGTCCAAGTATACATAAGAATAAATGAAATAATACTTTTCTCGTAAAACATAATATCTTTAACATACCTCATGAAATCCTAATATTTATTAATAACTCATAGAAATCAGAATACATAATGGTATCTTCCAGCATTCATAACATTCTTATGTAGGTAGTAACCTTCATGTTTACGTTTGGAATACCCATCACATTATATTGCCAAATTCTCATCAGAGAAACATTAGAGTTTAACTCTTTCCTATTACCCAATGCATTTGAGATCTATCTTTGGGTCACCCGCAATTATATTATCACGGAACCACCCAACATAATAAACGATGACCTAGAACCATAACATAATCGTATCACACAAACATGCCAAAAGAAAAAATAATATTTCCACATTTCAATCAAAATATATCATTAAAACACAATTATATAATAAAAAAATTTCAAAAACATTTTCAATTCCAAAATAAAAGAATAGTAGAACATGGAATTAAATTTTGTTCTAAAAAATTTTATGGCTTGTAGAGGAATCCAAAACTCATATAATGGTCATGGCGGCAGAGAAGTTACTGTCGCCGCATACGTAATACAAATAAATTCCTTTTGTCATTTAGTAAATCTCTTCGTGTACAAATATTCCTTTTCAGAGAAATTAAATGTCAAAAGGTTTTTATACAATGTATAAAATAATGTCGTGTAAAAATCAAATTAAGCCTCAATGAAAGGAGAATCGGACGAAGTCCCATACAAAGACGGTATCCTTATATTAAGGATAAATCAATTACATAATTATGTGTGACAAATATAAATACACCCAATATAAGTGGATATTTAGTGTAAAAAAATCAGAGGTGATCCTCAAATATTCATAGTACATAATAATCAAGAAGTTGAGGTTTTAACCCAATGAATAGAAATTGGGTTAAGATGTTTCCTTATGGAAATTCGATAGAATAACGTCGTCACAATAAAATCCATAAAATGAGAGGATGAGAGATAAAAAGGGTATCTAATCAACAAGACATTATATTTAAAAAAATAAGGGCATATAAGAACATATTCCCACATTATGAAGATATAAATTAAAAGAACTCATAAAATTATGTCTTTTAAAAAGAGGAGGGTGAATGGTTCCCTTACTGATTTTGGTAACTTATAAAACGTACACCACATGAAATAAGGACTATACAATATTGATTTAAATATCCTTGAACAAAATCAAATTACACAAAGAGTAGAATAATGGTCAATACATACACCACTCAAAGGAAATAGTGACAAATATAGCATGAATCTCACAGGAATAAAAAGTGAGATAAAAACCCCTTACATCGTTGTAATAAATCGAGTCGTATGACCTAAATATAATGAACACCAAATGGATATTATAATACCATGAATATAAATATAATCATGATTATATATATAAAATGGAAGTAAAAAATACACCACATGAAATAAATAAGGGGATAACAATGTAAATCTCTTGGAATTAATAGTGAGATAAGAAATCCCCTAACCTAAAGTCTTACTTGTCTTGTCCATTTCTTTTTATTACTGAATAAGAAATAGTGGTCAATTTAAAATTTCATAGGGACTTCCTTTAATGTTTATTATTCAATTATTATTACATATTATCATGTTATTATAATTAGTATTTTTTGTGAGTTCATATCATATATTTTTTCGATGTTTGGTACATGAGTCAAAAATGAAATTGTTTGAAAAGAATTGTCCATGAAGTTATATGTACATCATCTCTGAAATGTTATTCAGGATATAAATATCAAATATATCTAGTACATATGTATTTAATAATATTCCATAATGTTTGGAGAATTATAAATGAAATGTACTATTCATGGAGATGTTAGGTCGTACATACACGTGAACACTACGTTCATTTTTTTGTCATATTGATGGACATTAAAAATAAATGAGACCCCAATATATTATAATTCCAGTATAATATATATTATTTATAGGTAAAATAATTTCATTAATTAAATTCTTTATAAATTCCATCTTTGTCATGAACGAGTCACATCACTTAAGGTAGCGGTTGTCTGCACTTCCTTATATGAAATTATCGCATTTCCACGACATTGAAATAATAAATTTATGTCTTAAATATAAAATAAAGAATCACTGAAGGGACATAAATATAATATATATAATATAGTGTCATCATAATGTAAAACATGAGAAGAGTTAAAAAATATTGAACGATCATCGTTTCTTGAGGCAGTACTTTTCCTTCCATGGAAAGAGTATGTTCTTTAACCATTATACAGAATTGTGTGTATGTGTAGGTAAAATACTTATCATAACAAGATCCTAGTATATTGAGGATTTTGGTGTTATTATGATATCAAATAATAAGATAATATTGGCGAGTGAAGGAGGAAAATAAAAGAATGAAACTCGAGGGAAGACATTACCTCTAAATGAGGAAACTCTTTTTGATTTGAGCCAAAGGTTTCCTTGGAATGAGTTCTTCCCAGTGATAGGAATCTAGGAGTGAGAGAGGGATTTGAAGAGATCATATGTGCCAAGGTTGGATGATCCAAGGGCTTGAGAGAAGTGGGTAAGGGGGTAGATTTGGGAGCCGTTTTTAAAAAGGAGGATGGTAACATTTGGAAAGACTTGAAATGTTACGATATTATAAAATTATTTTTGGATTTTAAAGGTCCCATAATGATATATTTAGAGGATAGAGTGATAAGGGTTCCCAATACACCCATCCAATAGGTTTTTGACAATTTTATGTCTTATATTTTACCTTGTCTTTACATTTTATTTAAATCGTTGATTAATGAGGTAATCACTGCATCATCATGGTGTCATAAATAAATTTATTTATATAATGTAAAACATTTTAAAAAAATACCATGATGTATAAAATATTTTTATATTTTAGATGACTATTTATAGTCAAATATTTCATTTATTTAAACAATGTTAAAATTGTTTTACTTAGGATATACAAACCTTTGATAGATTTCTATTCTTTTTAAAAATAATGTCATAAATGTCACATTCACATGCATGTGGCCCCATGGGACCTCAAGTATGGTAAAAATCATCCCATGGTCGGCCATGACTCATTAAAGAGGATATGAACACATGTTGGAGTCATTTTATATTATAATGATATTATTGTATTACTCTTATCTTCCCAATTACTAATTAATCATGATAAATAAAGATAATTACTGTCGTTACTATACATATTGTCTAAAAAAAGATTATTAATTACATAATATGGACCTTCTGATTAAAAATATGGAATCCATTTATCCAAATTTCAAACATAGAAATTACATTAATTAATTTAAAAATTATTCTCCTTGTCAAAAACAAAGACATGTTTTTAAGAAGTAAAACTTATCAAAAGATTGACTTGTATTTACATCAAATTGAAAAGTGAAATTACTTAAAATAAACAACATTGTATGAAGTGATAAAAAAATAATTTAATTAAACTTTCAAACCAGATAAAATTACAATATAAATATATAATTAAATTAGATGAAAAATCAGTTTTGATGTAAAATGCAGTATTTTTCACAATTCATTAAAAACGAACATTTGTCATAAAATACCAAAAAATTATCCAAAATTAATTTGATATTAAATATTCAATAATTATTTCCATTTTAAAAAATTCAAATCATATAATTTTCAATAATTATTTCTACAATTATTCCTACTATCAAAACAAATAGTGCATTTTTATGAAACAATGTATATCAAAAGATAGACACTTGTTTATGTCCAATTTCAAAGTGAAATTAATTTCAATGTCCACCATTGAATTAAATGGTAAAAATATATTATAATTATACTTTAAAACAAATTTTCAATATAATCTATCCATGTAAATAGATTATATTAAATGGATATTTTTATTTAAAATACAACATTTTCACTATTCATTAAAAATGAACATTATCAGAAAAACAACAAAAATATACACTATGTAAATTTTGATCTCCCAATTCAAAAGAGGGATACTATTTTGTCATATATAACATATAAAATTTACCCAAAGTTGTTTAAAAAAAAATTCCTTCAAAAGGCGGTTAATCGACATTTTAAAGAATATTAGAATATAAATGATTAAATTTGGATTCATTCGAATTTTAGGCCTCTAACATTAATTGGATAAATGTAATAGTATTTAAAAAACATATATATTAATTTTTAGTTAGTTCTCTTCATTCCTGAAATTACAATGGCTAGGCCTTAACTACCTTTTAAAATATTATTATTATAATATTATTTTGAAACGTAAGATAAAGAAACTCATTATTATGTATTGGGTATGCCATCGAACATATAATTTTCTTTTAAACTAATATTAAAATTTTATTCACAAATATTAATGAATATTAAAAAGTGATATTATTTATTTACCTGGGATTATACAACCTTCCCCCCTTTTGGGAATTACAGCCTCACAATTTTAAAATTGGGCACAGAAACATCATTGAAATCCCCGCATTGGAAAAAGAGTAAACAAAATCATCACATTAAAGGGAAGAAAAAGAAGTAGAATGGTCACATGAAATAACTCATACTAGGAATCCATGAAAACATTGATATGGAGGAGAAATCAACAGGTCAATTTCTAATGGAGAGTGATAGAAAACATGATTAGGATAAATTTAACCATAAGAAAATAACAAATTTTTGATATTTGTAAACGACCTTTGATTACCCATTAGGAAACATAAACCAAATACTTTATTTTTTTACGTTCTTTTTAATAATTTTGATAATTTTATTTACTACATAGAATAAAAAACATAATGAAATATACTTCCTTCATGTAGAGTTTCATCCATTAATATGTTTCTACCAAAACTAATCTTTTGTCTAAATGATGAGCATTCAAAAAGACTTGGTCACATAAAAAGTAAAAGAATCATCTTCTAGAGAATAACATAATAAACAAAAGGAGAACTACATATTTCCCTTGTATTTAGACATCAACTAAAACCAAAATGGTTATTATGAGATCATATAATCCCTAAAAAGGATAATCCTTTATAAAAATAAATACTACTCTTAATCTCCAAAATTCAACAAAAAGAACCCATGGTTTAAGAATGACCATAAAATAAACACTTATGTATAAAATTCTTCAACGTAAACCAAACTAATATTGATACCCAAATCTTTGAAGGATTTAATCACATAGTCTTCCAAGATAAATCTTAACTTTTATCTCCAAAAAACATCTGTTACTCTTAAATTCTCATATTGAAAAGTGATTAACTTAATCACATATCCTCCATGATATGTCAATCATCTCTATAGATAACCCAAAATAAACTTATTCTTGATTCATAGAATCATCTAACTAAAAATAATTTGTCATACTAACTAGGGACTTCACATAGTCCTGTCGTAGAAGATAAATACCAATTGCACTTTGGTTGTAGGTTTCATTCCCATAGCTTCGTCCAACGTAATAGATTGTCACACGGACTGCGTGTTGTCCATTTTCAAAAACTACATAATTTTATAACATTCGAAAAAAGAGATAAAGTCATAAAAAACAACCATAACATATTTTAACCACAAAGGTTATCTAATAACTTTCGTTTTGCATTCGAAAATGTATTAACCGATAATTTCCTCAAATTCAAGGATCATATAAACCCAAATGGTTTTTTAAAAATATATAAACTAATGAAAAAATATCAATTCCTTGAATAAAATTCTCATATATCTATAATCAAGGTTACACATAGTATAATAAGTCTACTAATATAATCTCATCATCAAAAGAGACATAATAATTATAATAATTTCACCATCTTAAAATCTACCATAACTCATGAATCTCGTATATGTAGAATTCTTACTCATTCAAAATTATTCATGATCCATTAACCATTCCTTTCCAACATATTCTAAAATAGTTGATTCCAACTAACAAAATCATTTTTTATATTCTATCATTTTTAATAATAGGAAAACATATGTTGATATATAATCCAGACCTTTCATTGTTCATTGTTAGTTTCTACATCCTCAATCGAAATGGAATTACTTATTGGTAAAAAAATATTTGTATGATCTTGGTGATACCATTCCAGAAAATTCCTAATAGGACATGTGTTTGCATATTGACAACGCACACCACATTTAAAACATCCAATTGATCCTTCAGAATGAACTTCTTTCCCTTTCCTAGAGTCAACTAAATGATTCCTTTTTCCATGGAAGGTTCTTGCTTTATTTCCTTCTTTTCCATATCTATATCATCATTTTGTACCATTGAAACATTTTCCCTGGTGTTTCTTTCCACATATTCTACACATAGGTTTTCGAACACACTTACCTTTATAATCATTACCAGATCTTCTGTAGGGATTCCTTTCTCACATATATAATGCCTTATAAAAATCACTAAGGTTCATGTGGTCAATCATGACACCAGATAGTTGGTTGAGAATAACAATAAGAGTTCTCAATTCATCTCACATATCATTCAGTTGCTCGTTCGGTAAACCGTCATAGTTTTCTTCACATACACTGCTACATTGGTTCCTAGTAGATCCATCCATTTAATAAAACAAAAAAGGATAGTGTTAGTATATCAGTAAAAACATCATATAATACTAATATATAATTATTCATGTTATTTTAAACTCATTTAGTTTATCTAAATAAACTACGGCTCTTTCTGAAATCATAACCGTTATGGTAATGCCAGTTATGCTTATAAAATACCCTAACCTCTAAAGTTATCTAAACCAACATCTGATACCAACTATAAGGACCCACCCTTAAAAAATTACATAATCATGAATTAAATAAATAATTCACCTTGAGGATCATTTCGGGTTTAGTGTTTTAGAGAATTTGGCCATAACTATTACATATCAACATCAATAATACAAAGTAAACATATCTAATATAACTAATTTTTTTAAAATCCTTAAATAAAACAAGAGTTCTTTTCATGATATAAATATTCTTTAATAATTCCTTTCTCTTACCCTTCCTTTTAACCTGTCAAAAACATTTCAAAACCATGGTATGAGCATACAAATCTCAGTAAGGGGTATAAAAATATAGAAAGAAAACAGTAGTCCATGTATACATAAGAATAAATGAAATCATACATTACTCGTAAAACATAAGCACTTTATCATTCCTCATAAAATCATAAGATTTATGAATAAATCATAGAAATCATAAGACATAAATTTAACTTGAGGAATTCATAACATTCTAACACAGGGAGTAACCCTCATGGTTATGTTTAGAATACCCATAAGAGTATATACCCTAAATCTCTTCGGAGAAACCGTAGATTTTAACTTCTTCATGTTACCCAATTCATTAGAGAGCTATCTCAGGCTCACCCGACATCAGATTATCAGGGAACCACTCCACATCATAATCAATTCCAAAGAACCATAATATAATCGTATCACATAAACATGTATAAAAGAAACATAAAATTGCCACATTTCAATCACGAGATATCAATACAAACCATTGATATAGTCAAAACATTATCAAAATTGTTTTCAATACCAAAATAAAATAAATGTAAAACATGGAATTTATTTTTCATTTAAAAAATGTTATGTCTTTTAGAGGAATCCGAAACTCAAATAATGGTCATGACGGAGGAGATGTCGTTGTCACCGCATATGTAAGACAGAAACATTCCTTTTGTCGTTTAGTAAAACGCTTCATGTAAAAATATTCCTTTTGAATGAAATTAAAATTCAAAAGGGTTTTATACACTATATAAAATAATTTCATGTAGAAATCAAAATATTCCTCCATAAAAGGAGATTGAGACAATGTCTCGTACAAAGACGATATCCTTAGATTACGGATAAATCAATTACATAATTATGTGTGACAAATATAAAGACCCCCCATATAACTGGATATTGAGTGAAAAACAATCAGTGGTCATCCACACATAATCATAGTACGACTAATCAAGAATTTTTGGTTTTAACCTAATGAATTGAAAATTGGTTAAGTAGTTCCCCAACAGAAATTCGAAAGCCTAACGACGTCAGTTTAAAATTAGGAAAATGAGTTAATGAGAGATAAAAAGGGTATCTCATCACATGGACATAAATGTTTCCACAATAATGATATATAATAACATATCACAACAATAAGAAGATGTAAATTAAAATACCTAATAAAAAGAAATCTTATAAAAAGAGGAGGGTGAAAGGTTCCCATACTGATCTGGGTAACTTTCTAAACATATACCCCATGAAAGATGGACTATACAATGTTGATGTAAATACCAATGAACGAGATTATATTACACAATGAGTTGAATAATGGTCAGTACATACTCCATTAAATAAAGATAGTGGCAAATATTGCATGAATGTCATGAGAATAAAAAGTGAGATAAAAACCCCTTACCTCATTGTAATAAATCGAGTCGTATGGACAAAAGATAATAACCACCAAATGAATCTAAGAATACCGCGAAATTAAATAGAATCATGATAATATATATCAAATGGCAGTACATAATACACCACATGAAATAAATAAGTTTTGAACAATGTAAATCTCACTGAATTAAAAGTGAGATAAGAAATCCACTTACCTCATGTATAACGTGTCTTGTTCATTTCGTTATATTCCTAAATAATAAACATTATTTAATTAATAAATTATTAAGGACCTAATTTAATGTTTATTATTCAATTAATATCACATATTATAATGTTATAGTAATTATTTAATTATGTGACTTCATATCATACGTTTTGTCGATGTTCAGTACATGAGTCAAAAACGAACTTGTTTGAAGAGAATTGTACATGTAGTTATAAGTACATCCTCTACAATATGGTATTCAGGATTTAAAAATCATTTATATCTAGTATATTTTAGTTTTATAATTTTCCATAAGGTTTTGAGACAAGAAATGAAATGTACCGTTCATGGAGATGGTAGGCCTTACGTACGCATTAATGCTACTTTCATTTTTTAATCATATTGATGAACTTTAAAACTAAATGAGACATAGATATATTATAATAATATTATAATATATATTTTATATAGGTAACAAATTTTAATTATTATATTATTTATCAATTCCATGTTTGGCATGAACGAGTCACATCACTTGATGTAGCGATTGTCCCCACTTCCTCATATGAAATTATCGCATTTTCACAACATGTTATGAATAAAGGTATGTTTTAAATATAAAATATAGAAGCATATACGTGATATAAATATAGTATATGTCATATATAATTATATTTCCATCATAATGGCCACCATGAGAGGTGTAAAAAGAAGATTGAAGCATCATCTTTTCTTGAGGCAGTAATTCACCGTCCATAGAAACAGTATGTTCATTAACCATTTGATGGAGGTGTTCGTAATTTTAGGTATAATCATTATCATAACAACATCCTAGTATATTGAGGATAATATTTTTTTATTGGATCAAATAATAAAAGGATTGTGGTGAGTGAATAAGGAAATAAAATAATGAAACACGAGAGAAGACATTCCCTATATATCGGGTAACTCTTTTTTATTTCAGGCAAAGGCTTCCTTGGAAAGCCTTTTGATAAAATTGTGTCTTCTAGGAGTGAGATAAGGATTTTTAGTGATAATATGAGTAGAGGATGGAATATCCAAGGTTTTGGGATGTGTGGGTAAGGGGGTAGAGGTGGGGGCCTTTTATAAGAGGGAGGAGGGTTACTTTTGGAATGTCTTTATATGTTACTTTTTTATAATTTTTTTTTTGATTTTAAAGGTCCAAATTGATATATTTCCAGGAAAATATGATAAGGGTTATAAATACACCCATACAATAGTTTTTTTAAACATTTATGTCTTATATTTTACGACATATTTTTATTTTATTTAAATTGTTCATTAATGAGATAATCACTGCATCATCAGGGTGTCATAAATAAATGTATATATTTAATGTCTAAAAATTATAAAAAAATACCTTGATGTAGGATATCTTATTATATTTATAATTAATATTTATATTATAAGAGATTATTTAATTAAACCAGATTAAAATTGTTTTACTTAGGATATACAAACCATTGTTATATTTCTCTTCTTTTAAAAAATAATGTCATAAATGTCACGGTCACACACATGTGACTCCATGGGCCCTCATGTTTGGTAAAAAGCTTCCCGTGGTCGGCCATGACTCAATATGGATGATTTGGAAACTTTTTGGGGTCATTTTATATTATAATTATTTTATTTTATTACCCTTAACTTCCGGATTACTAATTAATCATGATAATTAATGATAATTACCATCATTACTATTCATAATGTATAAAAACAAAATAGTATTAATTACATACTTTGGACCTTATGATTCAAAATATGGAATACATTTTAACAACTTCCAAACAGAAAAATTTTACTTATTAATTTAAAATTAATTACCGTTGTGAAAACCGAAGATGAGTTTTTAAGAAGTAAAATTTATCAAAATATTGACTTGGATTTACATCCAATTGAAAAATGAAATTACTCACAATGAACCACATTGGATTAAGTGATAAAAACATAATTAAAATAAAATTTTAAAAAAATTAAATGTACAATAATACTATATAATTAAATTGTATGAAAAAGTAGTTTTGAAGTAAAATGCAGTATTTTCACTATTCATTAAAAATGAACATTTGTAACAAAATAACAAAAATTTATCCAAAATAATTTTCTTTCCCTAATTAAAAAATGATTTCCATTTTACCAAATTCAAATCATACATGTTTCATTAATTAATTTTATAATTAATTACCACTGTCAATACAAATATCATGTTTTTTAGAAACAGTATCTATCAAAAGATTGACACTTGTTTTTGTCCAATTTAATGTGAAATTAATTCCAATGACCACCACTGAATTAAATGGTAGAAATATATTCTAATTACAATTTAAAACCATTTAGAAATATAATCTATCCATATAAATAGATTACATTAATAAGAGATATTGAATTAAAATAAAACAATTTTCACTAATCATTAAAAAATGAACATTATCGGAAAAATAACAAAAATTTACATTAACTAAATTCTGATGTCCCAATACCAAATAAGGATATTATTTTTTCATATATAACATATAAAATTGACAAAAAATAGTTTTAGAAAATGGTTCTCCATCAAAATCTGGTTAATCGACCTTTTATATAATATTAGAATATTTATGCTTAAAATTGGATTCATTCGCATTTTAAGCTTCTAACATTTATTGGATAAATGTAAAAATATTTAACAAACATATATAATCATTTTGTAGTATGTTATATCCATTCCTGCCATTACAATGGCTAGGTGATAACTACAATTTAAAATAAAATTATTATATTATTAGTGTGCAACATAAGATAAGGAAACATGTTGTTGCGTATTGGGTACGCCATTGAACATAGAATATAATTTAAAGTAATATCAAATATTTTTTCACAATTATTTATAAATATTAAAAAGTAATATTCCTTATTTACCTGGGATTATACATCCTTCCCCCATTTTAGGAATTGCATCCTCACAATTTTAAATTTGGGCTCGAAAACATCATTGAAAGCCTCACATAGGGAAAGGAGTAAACAAAATTATCACATTGAAAGGTAGAAAAATAAGTACAATGGTAACCTGAAATAATACATAATAGGATTACATGAGAACATGGATATGGAGGAGAAAACAATTTGTCATGTTCATATGGATTGTGATAGAAAACATGATTGGGTGAAATTTATCCACAAGAAAATCACAAACTTATGATGTGTATAAACAGTCATTGATTACCCAGTAGGAAAAGTAAACCAAAAACATTTTTGTTTTACATTCCTTTTCATAATTTTGAGGAATTCATTTACTAAATATAAGGAAAACATAAGGATATATACTTACTTAAATTAGAGTTTCATCCATTAATATGTTTCTACCTAAATTAATATTTTCTTCAAACGATGTCCATTTAAAAAGACGTGGTCACATCAAAGTCAAAAATCATCTTCTAGAGAATAACAAAATAAAAAAAGAAGAACTATATATTTCCATTGTATTTAGTCAGAAACTAAAACCAAAATGGTTAGTACGAGATCATATAATCCCCAAAAAGGATAATCCTTCATAAAAATAAATACAACTCTTAATATCCAAAATTCAACAAAAAGAACCCAATGTTCACGAATGACCATTAAATAAATAGTTATCCAAAAAATTCTTCAACGTAAACCAAACCAATATTGAATCCCAAATCTCTGAAGGATTCAATCTCATAGTCTTCGATGATAAATCATAACTTTTACCTCTAAATAACATCGGTTACTCTTAAAGTCTCATATTACAAATTAATTAACCTAATCACATATCATCCATGATAAGTCAATCATTTCCATAGATATCCCAAAATCAACTTATTCTTGATTCATAAAACCATCTAAATAAAAAAAATTTACTCACCAGGGACTTCATGTACTCCCATGGTAGGAGATAAATACCAATTTCACATTGGTTGTGGGTTCGATTCCCACAACTTCGTCATACACGATGTGTTTTCACACGGTCTGTGCGTTGTCCCTTTTAAAAAACTACATAATATATATAACATTACCAAAAAGAGATAAATTCATAAAAATTAACCATAACATATTTTAACAACAAATTTTATCTAATAACTTCCGTTTTGCAACCAAAAATGTATTAACCAGTAATTGCCTCAATTTCAAGAATCATATAAACCCAAATGGTTATTTATAACTATATCCACCAAAGAAAAAATAATTATTCCTTGAATAAAATTCTCATATATCAAACATCAGGGTTACACATAGTATAAAAAGTCATCTAATATAATCTTATCATCAAAA
The DNA here is from genome assembly GCA_963277665.1 of Viscum album. Classification (NCBI taxonomy): domain Eukaryota; kingdom Viridiplantae; phylum Streptophyta; class Magnoliopsida; order Santalales; family Viscaceae; genus Viscum; species Viscum album. Next base: position 1,315,442,739 of record OY728152.1, on the reverse strand, counting down.
GAGCCTTAATACTTTTAATAACTTCATTTTCTTAAAAATCTACTATAACTCTTGAATCCCTTATATGTTGGCTTCTTACCCATTCAAAATTCATCATGATCCATTAACCATTCATTTCCAATATATTCTAAAATACTTATTTCCTACACACAAAATCAGGATTCATATCCTATGATTTTCAATAGTGGGAAAACATATATTGAGAAATAATCCATACCTTTCATTGGTCATTGTCAGTTTCATCATCCTCAATCGAAGTGGAATTAGGTACTGGTAAACAAATATCTGTACGATCTTGGTGATCGCATTCCCGAAACATATTCATTGGACTTGTGTTTGCATATTGACAATGCACACCACATTTAAAACATCCAATTGATCATTCAGAATGAACTTCATTCCCTTTCCTAAAGTCAACTAGATGATTCCTTTTTCCATGGTAGGTTCTTGCTTTAGGACCTTAATTACCACATCTATAGCATCTTTCTGTCCCTTTTATACATTTTCCTTGGTGTTTCATTCATCATCTTTGACACAGGTTTTGGAACACACTTACCTTAATTATTTCTAACTGAACATCTGTAGGTATTTGATTATCGCATATATGATACCTCATAAAACTAAATAAGGTTTAGGGGGTCAATCATGACCCCATATAGTTGGTTGAGAATAACCATAAGATTTCTCAAGGCAGCTCACATATCATTCAGTTACCCGTTCGAAAAACTGTCAAAGTTTTCTTCACATCCATTGTTACTTTGGTTCCTGCTAGATCCAACCATTTAATAAAACCAAAAAAGTTAGTGTGAGTATATTAGTAAAAATATCATATAATTCAATGATATAATTATTCATTTTATCTTAAATTCATTCATTTTATCTAAAAAACTATGACTCTTTCTGAAATCCTAACAATTATGGTAATGTTAGTTATGCTTATAGAGTACCCTAACCTATAAAGTTATCTAAAACGACCTCTCATTCCAATTATAAAGACACATCCTTAATACATTAAATAATACTGAATTAAATGAATAATTCACATTGAGGATCTTTTCAGGCATAGAGTTTTAGATAATTAGGACATAACTATTATATATCAACTTTAATACTCTAAAGTAGGCACATTTACTATAACTAATTTTTTTAAAATCCTTAAATAAATCAAGAGTTATTTTCTTGATATAAATATTCATTTATACTTCCTTTCTCTTACAATTCTTTATAACCTGTGAAAAACATTTCAAAAATGAGGGATGATCATAAAATCATCAGTGATGGGTATAAAAATATGGAAAGAAAACATTAGTCCATGTACACATAATAATCAATGAAATCATACTTTACTCATAAAACCTAAGCACTTCAACATTCCTCATGAAATCATTAGATTTATGAATAACTCATAGAAATAATAAGACATAATGTTAACTTGAGGAATTCATAACATTTTTACATAGGGAGTAACCCTCTTGGATTCAATTGGAATACCCGTCACAGTATATTCCCTCAATCTGTTCATAGAAACCTTAGATTTTAACTCCTTCGAATTACCCAATTCATTAGAGAGCTATCTCGAGCTCTCCCTCAATTAGATTATCAGGGAACCACCCAAGATCATATACAATGACCTTGAATCCTAACATTATCGTATCACATAACCATTAATAAAAAAAACATATCATTTCCACATTTCAATCACAAGATATGAATACAACACCTTGATATTGGCAAAAAATTATCAAAACCATTTTCAATACCAAACTAATAGAAAAGTAAAACATGGTAGTTATTTTTATTTAAAAATGTCATGGCTTGTAGAGGAAGCCGATACTCAAATAATGGTGATGATGGCAGAGTAGTCATTTTCACGGCATATGTAAGACAAAAAAATTCCTTTTAAAGTTTATTAAAACGCTACATGTAAAAATATTTCTTTTGAATTAAATTAAAATACAAATGGTATTTATACACCATATAAAATAAATCCGTGTAGAAATCAAAAGATTCCTCAATGAATGGAGATTGATACGAAGTTGCATAAAAATATGGTATCCTTAGATTAAGGATAAATCAATTACATAATTAAATGTAACAAATATAAATACTCCCAATATAATAGGATATTAACTTTAAAACAATCATAGGTCATCAACACATATTCATAGTAGGACATAATCAACAAGTATAGGTTTCAACCCAATGAATGGAAATCGGGTTATGAAGTTCCCTTATAGAAATTTGACATCCTAACGACATCACATTAAAATTCATAAAATTAGGTTATGGGAGATAAAAAATGTATCTCATCACTTGGACATAAAACTTACTGCAATAAGGATATATAAGAACATATCCCAGAATTAATAAGATGTAAATTAAAAGACCTAATTAAAGGAAGTCATATAAAAAGATGACGGTGAAAGGTTCCCTTACCGATTTGGGTAACTTTCTAAATGTACACCCCATGAAAGGAGGAATATAAAATGTTGATAAAAAACCCATGACCAAAATTATATTACACAAAGAGTTTAATAATGGGTAGTACATACACCACTCAATGTAGATAATTAAAAATATAGCATGAATCTCACTGGAATAAAAATTGAGATAAAGACCCGCTAACTCATTGTAATAAATTGAGCTGTATGACCAAAAGATAATAAAAAAATTGAATATTAGAATACAATGAATTCTTATATTATCATCATAATATATATCAAATGGAAATACACAATACACCATATGAAATAAGTTATTGTCGAAAAATGGAAATCTCACGAAATTAAAAGTGAGATAAGAAATCCACTTACCTCAAGTCCGACTTGTCTTGTTCATTTCTTTATATTCCTTGATAATAAACTTTTGTCAATTTTTAATTTATTAAGGACTACCTTTTTATTATATAAATCAATTCATGTCACAAATTATCATGTTATAATAATTCTTTAATTTTGTGAGTTCATATCATAAGTTTTGTCAATGTTCTGTACATGAGTAAAAAGGGAACTTTCTTTAATATAATTATCCATTTATTTATAAGTAAATCATCTCTGGAATGGTATTAATGAATTAAATATCATATGTATCCATTCTATGCATATATAATAATAGTACATAATGTTTGTAGACAAGAAATGAAATATATCGTTCATGGAGACGGTAGGTCATACGTACGCATGAACACTACATTCATTTTTTTGTAATTCTGATAAACATTAAAACTATATGAGACACAGATATATTATAATTATAGTATAATATATATTTTATATAGGTAACATAATTTCATCAATTATATTCTTAATAAATTCCATGTTTGGCATGAACAAGTCACATAAATTGAGGTGGCTGTTGTCTGCACTTCCTCATTTGAAATTATCACATTTGAACAACATGAAAAGCATAAAAGTATGTTTTAAATACAAAATACAGAAGCATATAGGTTATATAAATATAATAAATATAATATATAAATATAGTTCCATCATAATTTCCACCATGAGAGGTGATAAAATAAGATTGAACAATCATAGTTTCGTGAGGCAGTAATTCGCCATCCACAGAAACAGAATGTTCATTAACAATTATATGGAGGTGTGCGTAAGTGTAGGTAGAATCCTTATCATAACAAAATCCTAGTATATTTAGGATAATTTTTTTATTATGGGATCAAATAATAATAATATTGTGTCATGTGAAGAATAAAATAAAAGAATGAAACTCGATAGAAGGCATTACCTCTAAATAGGGTAACTCTTTTTTATTTTTTCCAAAGGATTCCATGGAAAGACATCTTCACAAAGTGAGGCTTCTAGGATTGAGATAGTGATGTGGAGAGATAATATGAATAGACTTATAATGAGAAAAGGGCTTGGGATGTGTTGGTATGGTGACAGAGGTGGGGGCCTTTTATAATAGGGAGGATGATTACTTTTTGAAATTCTTGAAATGATACTTTATTATAAAATTATTTTCTGATTTTAAAGGTCCCCAAATGATATATTTCGAGTATAAAGTGGTAAGGGTTAGAAATAAATCCATAAAATAGGTTTTATACACATTAATGTCTTAAATTTTACAATATCATTTCATTCTAATTAAATTGTTCATTAATGAGGTAATCAATGCATCATCATGGTGTTGTAAATAAATTTATTTAATTAATGTCTAAAAATTATAAAAAAATTACATGATGTAGGAAATATCACTAAATCTCAAATGAATATTTATAGTCTATGAAATCATTTATTTAAAAAAAAGTAATATTGTTTTACTTCGGATATACAATCCATTGTTATATTTCTCATCTTTTTAAAAATAATGTCATAAATGTCACATTCACACCCATATGACTCCATGTGCCCTCAAGTTTGGTTAAAATCATTACATGGTCGGCCATGACTCATGTAAGATGATTTGGACACATTTTGGGGTTATTTAATTTTTTATATGATATTATTTTATAACCCTTAACTACGAGATTACTAATTAATCATGATAATTAAAGATAATTACCGTCGGTACTATTCATATTGTCCAAAATCTAATGAGTATTAATTACATAATTTGTACCTTATTATTCCAAATATGGAATCCATTTTCCCAAATTCCAAACATCAAAATTGAAATAATTAATTTAAAAATAATTTCCATTTTCAAAAAAAATCACGGTTTTTAAGAAGTAATATTTATCAAAAGATTGACATGTTTTTACATCCAATTGAAAAGTGAAGTTACTTGAAATGAAAAAAATTATATTAAGTGATAAAAACATAATTCAATTAAAATTTAAAACCAATTAATAGTAAAATCTAACTATATAAATAAATTAGATGAAAAAGCTGTTTTGATGTAAAATGCAGTATTTTTCACTATTCTTTAAAAATGAACATTTGTTAGAAAATACCAAAACTTTATACAAAATAAATTTTATATTAAAAATTCAAAAATTATGTCCATTTTACCAAATTCAAAAAATATATTTTGAATTAATTAATTTTAAAATTAATTCCCATTGTCAAAAAAATATCAGGTTTTTAAGAAACAGTATCTATTAAAAGATTGACACTTGTTTATGTCCAATTTAAAGTAAAATTAATTCCAATGACCACCACTAAATTAAATGGTAAAAATATATTCAAATTACACTTTAAAAAAAATTAAAAATTTAATCTAGAAATATAAATAAATTAGATTAAAAGGAGGATTTGAATTAAAATACAACAGTTGTCAATATTCATTAAAAAATCAAAATTATCTGAAAAATAAAAATAATTTACATAGTAAATTTTGTTGTCCCAATTTTAATGAAGGATCTTATTTTGTCAAATATAACATATAAAATTTAAAAAAATATTTTTTAAAAAAGGGATCTCCATCGTAATGCGGTTAATTGACCTTTTAAAGAATATTAGAATATTTACGCTTAAAATTGGATTCATTCGCATTTTATACTTCTACAATTTATTGGATAATTTTAAAAATATTTAAAAATATATATAATCATATTATAGTTAGTTCTGTTCATTTTCTCCATTACAAGAGCAAGAAGTTAAGTACCATTTAAAATATTATTATTATATTATTAGTGTGCAATGTAACATAAAAAACTCGTTGCTGCGTATTGGGTAAGCCATCGAAAATAGAATTTAATTTAATGTAATATTAACATTTTATTCACAAATATTAATAAATATGAAAAAAATCATATTATTTATTTACGTGGGATGTTACTAAGATGTTTTTAGGAACTTATTATTACATAAAATTTCAAAGATCTCCAACTCACAGAAGTTGAGAATACCGGTTTCGGTGTACAACGAACAGTTGCCTCAAAAAATGACAATTGTTCATTTCTCAATTTTCCCTAATCATGGTGGAGATTATATGGTACACTATGTTTATTTATGTCATATATTTTATTTAATATATATTTATTCTTATTTAATATATTTACAACATATATATCTTTACTTTTCATTGGTTGTTAATACAATAATCTTGTTTGGGGATGAGTGGACTACCACCCCCTCAAAGCGATGTGGTTCATTCACAGACATCATAGAATGTATTAAGGATGGGTTTAATGAAAATATATGAAATACATGATATTATAATTAATCATTATTAATGAAGCATATTAAATACATATTTAATTTAAATAAAGTCCTTTAATGAGACAATAAAATACAGAATCAACGTTCATGCATACATAATCCTTAATGTCTCCATGAATGGTGTATTACATTTCATACTCCTATATTATATATATTATTATAGAAATCATATAAATTATATAACTAATATATATATATCGTGTTTTAAATTCTATAATCATGATATATTTATAAGGGTTAAAAATATATCAAATTAAGACACATGCGATGAACAAAGTTAATATTACGGGATGTGAAACCTTATCATATGATCATTAACAAGCTGGAAATATAATGTCATAATAAAATAAAATCTGGTAATATAAATAATAATATTATTATATAAATCATCTATAATAACATTATAATTATTATACATGATTCTTGTATGTGTATAGAGAGATTCATGAAACAAGTTAATGGGATTTCATCTCACCGTTATTTTCAATGATATACAATCTATGTTCAGTACTCATTCCTTATGTGTGGAGTATATACTGACCATGATTTTATTATATTTTTCGTGTAATTAAATTTATTGGTATTCACATATCCATTCTATGATACATCATTCATGCAAATTAACTTCTAGATGATAACAAATAGGTAAAATAGTTTTTCCTCAATTTTCCTTCAATGAGAATAATGTTTTATAATGAACCTAATCATTTTTTTATGTTTATATACATACTTTATTAATGTTATATAATTAATATCATTATTTTCATGGATTCATGTGATTAATTTAATTAAATTTTCTTAAATGTAGAGTAAGATCCCTTTTATCTTTGTTATATAAATTTATTGAGATAATCTCCTCGTTTTTTAGAATACTTATGTTTATGCTTCTGTTGATGAAATCTGATGATCCATATTTCATGAATACTCATGATTTTCTTTATCATACATTTTTTATCGATATCATTATTATTTATTAACATTGTTCATCTTTTTGGTACTGAATATATTATTTTAGTAAAATATTACTACACCACTCATCGATCAGAAATATATTTTATTGACAATAAATTATTTTGAAAAAATATTTCTATAGATCCTTTTATGTAAAAATGTATTTTAAAATTGTTGTATTTATATAATATCATCTATCATATGTTTTAAAATATATTTTCATGGGAAATATTTTTCAAATTTTTTTTTACTAAAATGAAATTTTAAATGAAAAAAGGATATTTTCCCGATGAAGTAATTATAAAAGACCTTTCAAAATTATTTTAAATCTATGATAAAATACATTGTTGTTAATAATATATTATTTTCCATTAATATTAATTATCTTAATATATTATTTTTTGATGGAATGATGTTATGAAATCCATATCTTAGTAATTGGTTATATGATTATGAAACATGCTACCTTTAATAGGATATGTAGTAGATGAAATGATTATCAATCATATATATTTCCATTAGTTTGATATAATTACATGTTTATTATATCCGTTTCATTTCATGGGTTTGGATTTGTTTATTTATGATAATGTATCACATGTATGTATGATTGTATTGTGTGACATGTGGGACATAGATAACTATATAATGAATTGGTTAATAATTTATAGCTCATGAGATAGACAGGGATATAACAAGGGTTTAATCGGTTTAGAAACATTGATCATGAATGAGGGTTTACTAGGATTAATAATATAAGATTAGAATAGGGGTTCACTCTATTTAGTAAAGGTATTTATCCACTAATATATTATTCACAGAAATTATATTTCTACTATGGAAATCATATTATATTCTTCTATGTCTGACAAAATTCCATGTTTTATTAAGATGTTAGGATTATATATATATTTATAATTATTTAATTATGATTTATGAAATATAAATTTCCATGTTTTATGGAATTATATATGATATGTAGTCTATGATCATCTATGTTCATGAAAACATTGTCAAACAATTATGATCATGTTTCTCCATACATGACTCCCTTCCATTCCCTTACTGAGAATTTTTGCTCACCCATTTTAATTTTTCCATCGCCATGTTATGAGGATATTTTTTATGATTGAGATTTATATGAAGGATTATAGTCATGATGAAGATACTGTGAGATATTGTACCACACTTATGTATCATTTTTTATGTATTCCCTGTTTACAATGTAACTAGACAAGTTCGGTCTTCTAACATCTATACAAATAATGATTAATTATTTCACAAAAGTTATGTAATTTTAGTGTTTTTCATGTGACTATCTCTATATTATATCTTATTGAAGAGTCAATAAGTTCCACTATTTACAAAAACAACGTAGAAGAAGACACTCATTGAAGACATCTATATAAATTGAATGCATCCATATAGTGATTAAAAATTGAGTAAATTCTATTATCTAGTCTTAATCCTCCCAAGGCTGTGGAATTAATTGATACCAATGATTTATCATCCTATATAACTCATGAATCATCATGTTTCGGCAAGAATACTATAATGGAACTGACTATGTGAATTAATTCACTATGGGTGGTGATATATTTGACAAATTACCTACATGATGCATCATTATTATATAAAACATTGCTGAACCATATTCTATCATAATATAATCCTTCTGATCACTCAACACAATACATGATTTGTTACTTTGTAAGAGAATCCTAAAACAATAAATATCTACACTGGTAAAATTGTATGTCTAGGGATATGAATAATTAATTAAATTGATTTCTAAACACACTACTATAGGAAACATGGAATCAATTTCACATATATTACAATTTTTACATGTTTAGTATTAAAAGAATGTCTATCAATTTTTGGTGTATAGTAATGTAGGATGCTACATTGAAAATTTAGTCCCTATACTAAATGTTGATCTCAAAACACTGAACCCCGATTAAAAAAGAAATCACAATAACATCAGTCATACAGTAGAACTGACATATCCAATACCACTCCATGAACATATGATCCACTAGGGGCCATGTAATGACACCCCCAATCCCACTAAAAATTGTATAGGGATGGATAATATTACATATTAATAATATCCCTCACATGGGAGACCATAGGTTATTCAAGCTATACACATAAACACATCACTGTGTCCTTCAAATGATGAAATGTAAAACCACTGATAAAACATCCATCAATACATCTAAAATCCCACTACCAATTATTGAACAAAATATGTTCTAAAAATATATAATGAAAAATATATTCCCACAACAATGGTTCAGAAAAAGTACATTTTAACCGTATAGAAATGGATAATTATAGAGGAGACTGTAGAATACAACTTTTTGATATTGTCTCACCAGGATCCTCTTTCATCATTACCATCTCAGAAATAATCTAATGGGTGATCATATCCATAATAAATTACATGTTTCGGAAAATTACATGGATGGTATAATATAACAATACCATGTAGACCAACCCAAATTAAATATTAATATTAAAAGAGAAAAAAAATCCCAAAATTGCTATATTTTCAAAACACATATAATACAGATAAACAATAAACAAATTTATGACACATGGTCTTAAAGTAAATTAACAATCAATAATTATATCCTTGGATTCGACACTGATGATACCATATATAAATCATCATTAGCGACAAACTCCATCTAAATGATATCATTGATGGAATCCATATAAGGTGAACTACTCATCTAGGCTCAATTTATTATGTATAACGTGAAATTAAAAATAGAAAAGATTCAAAAGTTATGATGAAAGTCAACTCAGTGGGTTATTAGAACCAATAATTCTTGAATAAACCACTATGTAGAGTTTCATTACCCACATAGTGTTAGACACAATGATATAAAGAAATAATCATAGGGAAACATAATGATTGAGGATCTCAATCAAGGATCTATAGAAGGAACCTAAATACTCGACATAAAATTTCCCCTTAAATGGATAACTATCCTATTTGAATTATGTGACTAAACATTTACCCTAAGATAATGGGTCATGGGAACACTCACTCAAAATCATTTATCTAATTAAGTGGAAAAAGGATCCATGTCGTGTCGAATTTAGTAGAATTAATTCACTTATTTTACAAGGAATTTTGATTCACCATAAGTTACATACCATGTATCATAGACCATTCATGTTATATAGTTTGTGTTATAGTACACAAAATGTACATGTACATGAACCCTTGAGAGTTTTAATGTTATGTTGTAAGTGTCCATGATATGTTTTCCATTACCATGCATAATCCTATGTACCACACATGGTGAATTCATAAATTATAAAAAGGTTCCCAAAACATTTGATTGGCGTCACCCTCAGTGTGATATTTTCTTTCTCACCTATTCAAATTCACTACACTGGGTGTCCAACATGGTGTTTTGCAATGAAATACCCTCGCAATTCTGTTCGGTTTTCGATAATTCAAAAATCATCCTATAGGGGAAAATATAATCCACTAAAATATATATTTTCCCTTAATAATACTGCGGAACAAGGATAAACAACAACAAAGCCTCACATTAGCTTCTCACCATAATATGGTTATCTAATTTAAACATAAATATGTTATCATTCATCCTCGATGTCATTAGACACATGAATCAAATTAGAACATTCAAATATAATATGATTAATTAATAAAAACAAACCAACATGGTGAAAAAATTATAAAATTCCTTGATCTATGATATCAAACAATTAAGCCACAAAATGGATTCACAATAAATAATTTACTTGTATTTTATAAACATTGATGAAGATATTTTTCTATGTAGAATAATGAACAATAGATGAAATTCACCAACAAAAAAACATGAGAAACAGTTCCCATTCAATGTTTTTCCATCAATAATATACTATTAGAATGATTAATTGAGAGATAAATATACAGTGAATACAATTCCCCAATTACAAGAGAAATATAAAATGTCTCATGTAGAATGCATGATCTATGAATAAATTCCTTAGTTTTTTTATTCATATTAATGAATTTAATAATAAAACAGGAATTAATATTGGATAATCAATATATTACCTATATTTGTTTCTCTCATGGGTAATGAACTATTTCTAACAATGTTTTCAGGAATGTTCATTAAATGTCATTTCCCAATGATCATTAAACAATGATCCTATTGTCGTTCACTAAAAAATGTCCCTCTAACGGATCCTCAAAATCAAAATGTTGTTGTGGCTTACCCAAGTATTTTTTAATATCTAGATATTTTTTAAATTTAAAACATATATATGATATTAAAAATTATTTAATTTTAAATAAATAATATTATATTTTATTGTGAAGTCATATTTTAAGAAAAACTATCACACTGACAATGATTATATTTTCCCATTGTCTTTCCTAGAGTTTGAACCTAGCAACCACATCCTAGTTAATACTATTCAGTATTTAGAAAATGAAACTCCAACAAAATAAAAGGGAAACCACTCTAACCACATATTCACACCTCTCACTCTTTTTTTATTGATAATTATATCCCCAAATCACATTTCGTTGTCCATAACCTCATATTAATAATTTTGTAATTTAATTAAATCCAACCAGAAAGGAATTAGTAAAATCCTAATTAGAACAAGTGAGAAAATATGTATCATTCATCAAAGAGAGTTTTAAATGTATGGCTTCTTCCAAAAAACTTAAATTATTTTTCTAACAAGATAATATAATTACATATGTATTTTAAATATAATAATATTTTTATGGATATAACCACTAACTAGACACAATTACATAAAATGTGGTTAATAATAATCATTTATTGTATGGTAGACTACTTCTATATGAGTTGACATCATTCATTTTTCCATTCCATATTATAATGGATGGGATTAATGATTAGTTTAATATTTATATATATGATATATAAAAAATAATTATTTAACTATAATGATTTAATTATTATATCAAATAACTCATCATGCTCTCTATTTTTTTGGAATTAAATTACATCATTCATTTTTATATTGGAATATCACACGGAAAATTCATGTCATTTACCTGCACATTAATCCAAATGATACATTGAAAAAATTAATTTAAATCGAATTTATTTCATTGGTTTTATATGATGTCATTTATATGAAATTTTGGAACAATAATGTATGGTCTTCATTATATGATTATTGGGACCGATATATCCCTCTATTGATTTTGGTAAATATTTATGTCTCAGGATATGAATATGTGAAGATAAAATATAATGTTCTTTATCAGTAATGTGAAAGAGGTGATTCTTGGTACCCAATAGGGAAGCAGGTGTGTATTGATCCACAATTGGATACTGGTAAATCTAAATCCACTATGAGAAATCTAAGAATCATAATCCACTTACTTCTGGATCTTAATAGTTAACAGTTACATGATAATGTTTTTTAAATATTTATGATTGTTCCATACATTTATTATATGCGAGTATGATATAAAACTAATTTATGATGATTTCCACACTTATAGATATATTTTTTCTGATATGATGATTTTATTTATCATGAATCGTGTTTATGATCAATTAATAGATGTGTATTATCATTATTGGATATGTTCATGATTAAATTCCATTTTTATCTTATTCATTTATAATTTCATTGATTGAATTTTACTATTTTTACCATTATGATATGTTTATTTGGACCTTTCAAAATGAAAATTTCACTAGTTTATGAAGATGACATTATGAATGATTTTACAAAGATAAGTACTACATGAAATTTTTTTTGTAGAAGGTGTTCAGGATCGTTAATAAATTTATAAGAGTATGGTTCTTGTTTTAAAAGGAAAGAACATATTATGTTTCTAAACTTTCCTTTATAGAATTTTAATGATAATTATTTTTAAAATTAGTACTACACTAATATTAGATTACTAGGTCTCCACACTTGTTTCCTAACATTCAGTCACACATCTAATGAGAAGAATTCTAGAAGACATGACTATAAAATGAAAAAATCAAAGGATTATATCAATGATTCAGATATCATTCCGACCGACATTTTATTTTATCCATTAATCAATATTTATCATAATATTGGCCAATTGATCATAAATAAGTGACAATTATATTAGAGAGGACTCAACCACATACAAAAATAGGTTACCCAATCATATGACCATATAAAGAGTTTATGGTATATATTATGATCATTGTATGAAAATTTTTATAATAATATAACATAAGAATTCATAGATGGATATCCTACAATATTATGCAATTAATTAAGAAAATAATATATAATATCATATTCAATTGTTATAGAATGCTGCATCTGAACATCCATATATGGATGGAAATATGTATTCAATCTCTTCAATGTTAGAATCATATTTTGTAATCCCTTCTATAATATGAATGTAAACCTATGATCACTATCATTGGAAATGATATTAGGGATCCCATTAAACCTCATAATATCCAAAAAAATGAATATTTATGATATTAAACCACTATGGTTTCTATGATGGGAAATAAATTGGATAATTTTATTAAAAAACCTACCACTAATAAAATGAATTTAGTTCACCATATATTCAATATAAATTCAATGATAATGTTAATGGGAGCATCATATAATTAAAAATAATAGAAACATAATAATTTATATAAGAAAACGTTTTTCATGTGATCATTCATTACATACTTGTTGGTGTAATAGGGTGACATATAATATTTAATGTATTTCTTCATTCCCTACAAATATAAATGTGGCTTCATGTCCTTATAAAATTTCATTTGTTAATGGGTGATTAGACTAAAATGAATTATGCAAATAATTTTATATTTATTTTTATAATAATTACGAGAATCCTAATTGATACCTAATTTTGAGACAAAAATTATTAGTTATATTCCAACTATATCAAATCATCCCATTAAATAATTTTTTCATGATACCCTTACATATTTTATCGTACAAGTGTAACATCAAAATAAACAGAAGGGGATATTATAAAAACTAAACACTATTTATAAAGGAAAATGAATCATCCTTATGTGCGCCTTTTTTAATATCATTAAATTCCATATAATTTTTAATTACTCCATTTTTTCCATTGTATTATATGATGGAAATTTCTTACTGAATGATTTTGTGTTGATATTCACCTTTATATGGGTGTCTATGATTATGAATCCGGTTGTATAGTGATATTCTACTTATTGAAGACATCTATAATTTAACTCTTTCTATGAAGTGATTTATAATTGTTTCATGATAGAAAAATAAGTTTTACTAATAAAAAATTATACATTTACAGAGACACAACTCATAATTAATAAAAATGGAAATCATCAAATAAAAATAGAATTAATGTTTCATAGGTATCCAAATATTTCATTTCTATAGGAATCAATACAATAATGCTACATATGGAAAACAATTAAGACCAGATAAATAAGAATAAAAAAATTCTAAATACTAAATACTGTGATATGAAATATTAGTTTTTTGTGTTGATGATAAAATAATTTTTAAATCACCAATATATGTATGAATCCTAACATCCCAATTGATTATAAAATTAGTTTTTATGTTTGATAAAAGTAATGATATTGTTAAATATTCTTTTATAAATACTGGATAGTACCTATCAAAAAAATATAACTCCATATATCAAATACATTCCATATTTCTTTAGTGAATAATACATCGTAGTCCATTTTAGTATAGATTGAATGGTCGTGCTTCTAAATCATGTTTCCCAATAATAACACATAATTTATCTAGAATTTATGTTTCTAAATAATCAATTAATGTCAATTGATCTAATGGACCTCTAACAATAGTTTAAAAAGGTTTCCATTCCCTTGACTATATTTTAAAGAATCCCTAATTTTATCTAACAACAAAACAAAATATGTCTGTTGAAACTGGTGGAATATTAATTCAATATAACACATAAAAACTAGAATAAATTATATTTTAATAAAAGAATTAAATGATATTAATAATGATCCTAAATCCTCTCAATTGTGGTATTTTATTCAAAGACTCTTGTTCCATGAAGTGATGATAACCATAATAATGTTGAATTTACATAAACCATTCATTCCACATCAGTTGTTAGAATATTCCAAC
Source organism: Viscum album (assembly GCA_963277665.1). Classification (NCBI taxonomy): domain Eukaryota; kingdom Viridiplantae; phylum Streptophyta; class Magnoliopsida; order Santalales; family Viscaceae; genus Viscum; species Viscum album. Next base: position 1,315,427,524 of record OY728152.1, on the reverse strand, counting down.
CACATTGAAAAAATTATACATATTCACATATGTTTAACAGATCATCATACCATTGTTTACGTAGAGATTAAAAAACAATCACCCTTCTTTTAAAATAGAATGGAATATTGAAACATTATATCAATAGGGTAAATAAATCCCATGTTTGGATATTCATCCAAAATGATATGAAGATATTTAATCTCAATATGATAAATTTGATTAATATATATATCAATCAATTTTTTATCCAACAACATATCAACCATGAAGAATAATAATATTTTTATATGAAAAAAAATAATTATCTTAAAAATCAAGGGAAATGATACTATTATTCGAAGGAAAATCACTATGAAACCAGTCATTTTTTATATTAGTTATAGTGGATGGAAAAAAGACTCATCAGTTTTGGGTGGTATGGTATTTCATGACCATACCTGATAACCCACTATCCCTAAAACACATAAGAGATCCAATCTGTGATATAAACCGTACAAACAGAGGATAAAAATTAATAAATTCATGATGATAAACTATTTATTGCATATAGGTTATGAAAAATATAATATTTAAATAAAAAACCATTAAATATTAGAATAACTCTCTATTAACGTTTTATAGGTAACACCCCAGAGAATAAATCAGTACTACTAAATAAATCATTGAGGGATATCTCTCTCTATATAAAAGAATCCGATATATTTCAATGCATCATCATATCATAAATATATTATGACATAAAAATGTGTATAGAAGAAAAATGTAATATATAAATTTTTTCCAAATATGTAATGGTTAATATAAACTATTTTTGGTTTATGTATTCTCCCACATGGAATCCATACACTCTGTAAGGAATCTAAATTCTCAATGAATATACTTCTCAATAAATTATGGAATATTTTTTGTGCAATGAATAACTATGAAATGAGTTAATGAGCCCTGGTGATCCTCATATTTAAATAATAAAACTATGAAATATATCATGATCACCCTAGGAACGTTTCCTAGATATAGTGTAATAACTCCAAAAGGGTTCCTTGATATAAAATCTGATAATATGATTGATTTTGGAATGTGAGGAATCCTTTCAGGTGATATATGGAAGGGAGGTGATAGAAGATCAAATGAGGAATTCATTGGGGGGTTGGGGGGGGGGGGTTCATTAATTAAAAAAAATAATTTAGTTTTATATTTTACTAAATAAAATATCCTAGAGAATGATGTATATGTTTATTTATATCTCAAATATTTTTGATTAGATATATAACACTGGGTTGATTATAGAGTAGATCTATGAGGTCATCCTTAATGTATTGTATCATAGGACTATGGGTGACTGTATCAAGGTGGATCGAGAGGAAGGAAATGTAGTTATATTTATACTTTACTAGATAACACATTATATACCAAATGATCATTCCAAACAGGGTAAGAACATGTAAATTTGGTTTTCATGCATTTGATTAAAATTTAAATTAAAAAATATTATCACATTTTTTTACAATTGAAGGATGTAGAATTATTATAAGAGTACATAATTTTATTTAAATTATATAATTCAAATTAATATTATTAGTTAATATTATAAAATCGAATATATATGTTTTGAATTTATTAAACCTCAATATTTAGGTTGACATGAAATTTTTAATTCCTTATATCAACCAATTTATATTTTCCTAGTTGTCATATTATCTTTTTATATGGCCATTATTTCATGGGATTTTTATAAAACATTCTTTTATTATGATAAAAACAAGAAAATCTGTGGTGACAATGGTGGAGATTAAAGAAATATCTATTCATTGATTGTGTATGGTGGTTAAGACATGTAAATCATGATTTGGGGTATCTCTCTTAATTTTCAATTAATTCTAATGATGAAATGTTTTAAATTTAAATTATGTCAGAGAAAATATTTCACTTATTTATTTTATCGTTTTGTTTTTTCTATGTTACTCTATTATATTATTTTGGGTTAATTCATTCAATGATTTTCTCAATTGGTAATTTTCTTGTATATTTCATTTTATTGTTTCATGGATATTGATGGGTGAGTTATTATGGGTAAAGTAGGTTATGATGAATAATTTTATATTAGAGTTTATATAACCCTGTTTCCATCCCATTTCTTTTTGATATTCTCTTGGGGTTATGGTGGCTCAACCATCCTCCGATTAGGCAGTCCTAGGAAGGCCGATTCCTTACAAAATGGTATAAGATAAATGAATTTAGTGGCATACTATTTCGTTGTTTTTACCTTATATGTATAAGTACCAACATACTTTAATTTTTTTATTTTAATTTAATGAGGTATTTGGGATAGAGAACATGTTATATTTTTAAATATTACATATACATATACTAGGACATTGTATATCTTCTTATCAACATAGCACAACGAGGCATTGGATGTATTGAACAATGTTAAAATACAAATATATGACACAATAATTTTACCCTATTTCATAATATGATTCACATTTACAAATATTAACATATGAACTTTGTAGGTATAAATTTCATTATATACACCATATTATATATTGAAAAATAGGATACCAATTTAGATTCAAGATGATGATTTGAGGAATGGTATTGCCTTAGATAAGGGGATATCATGTGTGGTGTTTCTTAAAGATAGTGGGTGTAGAAGAACCTCCTATGAGGATGAATATAAAACTGAAACTTAATTCCAAATATACATAAATTCATTAAAACATTCACAAGTATTAGTGTAAGAGTCCCCTAAGGGTGTCGAGAAATAATATCCATCGACAAAAAATGATCTGATGGATTCAAAATCTCCACAAATAATATTGGATTTGATCCAATCCAATCTGATTGATTTGATAGAAACTAGTATATTCAACGTGTTAGTAATTATTTTTATATTCTAGTAACATAGAATAATGATGAGATGAATCTATTATGTTATAGAATCCATCAAATAATTTTTGAGTTGTCATATCCCTCATTATTATTCAAAAATCCATTCCAAGTTCTTCTTGAGATATATTCTATAAGTATGATGTTTTCTCAGTATGCTACACATTATTGTTAACATATTACATAATCATAGAAAACATTATGAGAATTATTAATCTATGATAGGAAATTAAAATTGTGTCTCCAACATTCAATACATTGTTGTCTCTTTATTCCTTGCGACATATTAATGAGTTCTAGAGTGGTCTATGGTGATTGAGAGATCTTTAGTAGTGTGGTTTCAGGGTAATATGACACTATCAGCAATGATATTTGATCCTCTAATATCCACCTATTGGTGTCTCCAAGCATAGGGGATCAACCAATAGATCTTCCATAATCTCAAGGTATCACACAAGACAGGTGGCGAGGAATGGATTACTAGAACCTATGTCTATAAATACAACAACTGACGTAGAAACGGCAATGACCATACATCAGATCATCCATGGAGTCATAAGGTCATATGCCTTAATGGAATGTAGCTACACCTACACCTATCCCCCTAGCCCTGTAGATTTGTGCATACATCCTATGGGAGTTGGTATATTCATATAAATGAATATTACACATTCTGAAACTCTCCTGGCTCATCTTCCTCCCCTTCCACCTGGCAGGTCTACGTGCCCCACTCTCGGCCTTCTATGTCACTGGTCCAACCACCGCATTACTTTAAACAGCTCGATGAGTTGTACAGTCTATAGTGAGATGTCTCATACTATCACAGGAGTATAATTACCTTTCCCTATGTAGTTGAGATCCGACTTGAGATCCGTGTACCACAAGTCTTTAATTTTGGGGTTCTCCTATAATGTATCCCACATCATAATCCCAATTCCATCCATTGGATCTTTACTACCGAGGATTATTCGCCTGTATTCTGGTGCTGAATAATAAGGTTTGTATCTACAAATCCAAAAAGCTATCGACCACCAATGCTATCTCGTGCACACATTCATAGTTTTAATAAAATGTGTGTGTAACTAGTTCAAGTGTCCCATCGTCGACCTCACTCGAATGTACGGCCTCTGATGTACTATTCCTTTACAATATCCATCAAGTTCCTATAAATGTTGGTGTACCTTAATAAATATTATGTCACTGTTAAACTACCCTCATGGAGCTTATCAAGATCCTAGATATACACTGCTCTCCAAGTATCATGATAGAACTAAACCATAATTATTTTCACAAACCTCGTACATAATAGATCCACCTATTAGTGAGTATTTTTTTTCAAAATCAACCATCGTCCCTCTGAACCCTAATGAGGGCCCAGTCCTCAGATCACCATCCGGACTTTTGGTATCCTCACTAGACGTCAAATGATGGTCACCACCTCAAGCTACTCCTAGCCCACACGAGGTTTGGGCTTGCCTCGAAACATGAGGGGCCACTATCTTTGAAAATAAGGGAACAAACTCAACATAAAATCCTTATATCTCAGTACAATGGGTACCATGTGATGCAACATAGGTGGTGGTGTAGCTGGTGCATTATATAGAGGTTACAAAGGGGGAATAGGCCCCGAAATTGAATCCTCATTACTGAGGGGTTCATCCTCGTGAGGGAGTGGTTGAATCCTTATAGGAATGAATCAAGGATGCATCATATAGGGAAACAAAATTAGCCTATTTAAAAAGTATATATTTATAGTTGAAAAAAAGGAAATTGATAATCCAACCTATTACTATATTGTTAATGTACCCTTATTTTTAATTCCATTTAAATAGTGGTTTCATTTACTGTATCAAAACAATTGTTATTAGAGTCCCGGTGTATCGATACAGCAGCTGCCCTCACAAAAACCAGATTCCACGACCTGATATCATAGATAAGAAAACTTATTAGTATTTCTCCAAAAAAAATTCTCCAACTCTTGGTCATATATTAGAAATGAAAACCTCTAATATGATTCTTCCATGACCGATCCAAGTGAGGATTATGTCGCGACTCAATAAACCCACCATCAATTTTCCAAGGTCTATTGACTGGAATATGGTAGGAATACAATTAAAATGGGAGGAATTTCCTAAGTACATATTCACATGAAATAATTTCAAAGATCACAAATTTGGAAATATAAATACCATTACAGAACAAAATGAATGTATACAATAATACCTAACCGATAGAGTACAACATAATCCCAATTATAGAAGTAAAATTGGGCCAGTCTATAATCCAATCTGAATAATGATTCTGGAATCTATATAGTCTATATTTAAATCAAGGAAAATGGTACTGGGAGTGGTACTCATAGTCATACAAACACATCATCCTTTAAGGAATCTCACAAATCTCATTCATGTCCAGATCTTCCCTAGAATACATCAGAACTCTAAATGTCTACAGAATACAAGACACTTGTAAAAAAAGACCATGAATGGTTAGTATAATAATACTCAGTAGGGGACCCAAAAAACCACAAAGAAATAATCAATGTATAATTATAGTACACTCTTCACAGTATATGTCTATATAACATATAACCAGTGTAAATATATTGATACACTCGAAACATAGACCTATAGTCTAATATAAAATAATAATTAATGCATACTGACACTGGTGATTCATTTCAATGATTCCACAATGCGCTAGTACATGGGAACTCACTCCTCATGTTAAATAGATCTAATTTTGTGCATATAAGATTTATGTTCATTAATATGTGTCACGAGATAGATAGACAATCCGATTGATCTGAAGAGAGAATAGATACACTCAATCTATGAGAGATCTCCCATAAGTGGGGAACAAAAATGATTAATTGATAAGGATCACATCCATGGACTTGTGTATACCTCAATTAATCTATATTAACCTTCATAGTAAAGTTTCATCATACTATTGGTTTTTCAACATCGATACCAGACTCTACCTTGGTTAATGAATGGGTAAGGGATATCGCTCCATGCCTCTCAGAGGGATTCTGACTCTATCTAAACTATTTTTTTGAAGGGATCAATCTACTATGGAAGGAAACCATATCATATCTTCAAGAGAGAAATAAAAGTGGGAACTATCCCAAGGGAAATCTGTCCCTAGAATGGTGGACAAAAAGATAAAGCCATGTACAGAATGGTACAAGAAATGTACAAATATCACACACCATGTCCTATAACCATGAGTATTGTCCGAGTAAAATGGTAATGTAGAAGAGAATTTCTTGTAGAAATGAGAATAAATAACATGTATGAGTGTGATATGAATTGTTCGTGTATATGGGTTCCAATACTTGTATTATTTCCATGTTCACATACATGGCTTAAACCAGTCTCTACCAACAAAATCACATGTACACAGTGTAACGGGTGTACCCAGCTAGGTCACATTATGTGGTGGAGTACATGGTGTGTACTCCACCCCATGTCTATGTCTCATACAAGAAAAAAACCTAGTACAATTTAAGGAACCACATTCCAAGTTATATATGTCACATGCTGTTTCATCACCTAATTTCATTCAAAAAACGGTTTGTCTCTCAACAAGTCCCACACGTCGTGTAGTCCAAACCAGACATCTTGTTTGTCACAATTTTCCAGAGTCACAGGTTTTTCATCAACACAACATGGGTGCTCTTCCAATCCTTAATTCATACATCCAATTTCCCTAAAAGTCTATATTATGGGAAATAAAACCTTTCTAACATGAAAATAGTAGGTTTTGGTCCTTTTATCATCCCAATAAACATGTTTTGATTATCATTGTGAAAAAAGGATAACGAACGGTTTCTTCTAATTCAGGATGATTCTTAAAATTCAATCATCTTCGTACCTACTGTAGGTTATTATAATATAGGATCTTCAATATAGTACGTTTTCATTGTGAAATAGACACAGAACGATCTTTTGTTCATAACCCCATGGAGAATGCGATGATCATGCTGTAAAAAGGGAAGTAGAAATCCACAGAAATACTTTTTTAATGATCCTATGTAGATTTTCGAGTAGTTGTTGATTCTATCCCATTATAAGGATTAAACAAAGAATCCAAATCAATTCAAATCATTCATGGATTAATTCCCCATTATAATCTAGAAAAAAGTCCCTCTCGTTAGAACAAAATATCAACCGGTCAACCTATACATGAGTTGTTCATCATACATAATTTGAATCCAAGAATGGGTAATGATGTATTTAAATAACAAAACCCTAAATTTATCATGGTAAATATGTTGGTTTTATTCCTTCATTAGTGATATCATATCATTACGCACAACGATCCATGTTCTGTCATACATTGAGAGTTCAGAAAGGGTGTCTCATCTCTAGAGCACCAAAGGATTCTAGGGTGTTTTCCAAGGATATGATCTTAAACCTGGGTTCTTCTTCATTATAATGTATAATTATTATTAATGTTTTGGAAAAAATTTCATTAAAATTCATTGTGAATTTATTTCATTTCCTTGAAAACGTCATTAAACTAACCTCGGTTGTCGTTCCATGCCATTAAATTATAGGACATTTCTAATGTAATGGAGATGATCTAAATATATGTTTCCACAAAAATATTTTATATGGGAACACAATTTAATGTTAATTACCGTTTTCTAGGCACCCCGGGCCTTGGAATCGCACATCGTCACAAATCATGGTCTCATACTACTTCTATAAAATATTTATAAATAATAAAAAGACAATCTGAGATATTACACATATTATAGTCCATTACCATCCTTAATTGATATTTTTTATATATAGGTCATGGTTGTGGCCTTCAATGTTGTATATAAGATACAATGTGAGATGTACATTCATTGATGATACAATGGGTGGATAATGATTATGGATGTAATCTGGGATGTATCATAGCATTGATGTTGGACATTGAACACCACTATAACACCATAATACATCCCCCATATAATATATATACAAATATAAATAGTACATTTAGTAAATTGTATTCAATTCTCAATAAACGTAGGGGTAATCCCCAATAGCCACGATCTAGAGGTGTTTGGTCCCTCTATGAGATTTATGGATCCATATATAGTAGATTGTAGAATATGGGAGTAGTTCCCACAACATGGATTCATTTGACTATATTTTAAATAATGGGTATTAGAGATGGAAATTTCAAATCAAAGACAAATTCATCAAATTTTTTTATGCAATAATATAAAGATAAAAATATTGAATCTTCTAGTAATCTATTTGAGCACAAATATGGATTCGTTATGATAACAATGATTCATTTAGATGAGATTCCATTTGGATTTAAAAATCGTTCATACACATAATTTTTTCTATGGTATCTCACTTTTAATTTTTAAACTCTACACTTTATGGGTTTTCATGAATTTTTTGAATCATATATAGTTCAATGACATATTAGTAATTAAATTAGCAGAAATTATGGATTCTTTTTTGTATCTACTGTAAATGGTATCGAGACATCATGATTTGGATAATTGAACCCTAATGGTATTTAATTTTTCTCAATTGTATTCAGTTTGGGACATGGTTTTGCATTTGTCATGTATTATCTCCGTTTTCACTTTGGTATATATATTTTTTACTTAATTATATAAAATATATTTTATTAATTGAATGGTTTTCTATTGTTGGTTTTCACTTTTTATAACTTTATATATTTTTATAGATGTGTTTGGGTGTGTGAATATTCCTACATTACTATATGGATTTGAATTTTATAGTATTCCTTCTCAGAATATTCCATTTCCTCACCAACTATTTGACAAGGGTGTGTTGTAGTGGTGGATAAAAAGTTAATCTTCATTGTTGATCATAGTGGATTATGTAACTATACACTATTTGGAGTTGATTCGTGATTAAATAACGTGTCTTGAGTTCGGTGGAATTTGACGATTTATACAAAACTATAGTAGGATTTTATTTTAATGATCCATATCAATTACATGGATAATTATAATTTTGGTACAACAAATGTAGATAACATCACAATCCATAAATATTTTTTATATTTATCTGAATGGGAAATGAACATTGGTTGTTCCCTGTATTGCAAACAGATAGCATGTTAGGGGATCATTATTAGCTATTTCTAATGGCACAAAAGTGGAATGATACATAGATACACCCAAAAACCATTTTCAATTACCTAGAGTGTTCATATTAGTTTTTTATGGTCCATTGAAAATAAAAATATATGGAATTAATGATCCATATAAAATAATCCTTCTAATAATAAGTATTTCCATAATCATAGATATGTGTACAATCATCACATATTGATAAATAAGTTGTTTATATAGCTAAAATTTTACATCATGTCCCAAACCATTTAATTTTTTTTAAAAACTCACATTTTGGATCGTTACCCACTATTGATAAAAATATGTTCTAAAAAATAGCTATTTACATTAATTATAAGTGATCTCCCAACAATAAATAAGGGAAATCCACAAACATAATAACAATAGTGGAATCTATAAAAAAATTAAATAATAGGGTCATTAAAAACATAAATTCCAATTACATTTGTAGGATTCCATGTGACATATAATTCCACAACCACTTTTCACACAATCATTATTGATCAATTTTTATTTGAAATTGAAATACATATATGTTTACAATGTATCAATGAAATAATTGATCTTTTATTATACATATTCTATCAATAATGGTTAATATATACAGTCAATTGTCAAGAGATTATTATGTATGAGATATCTTGATCGACCATTTCACTCGTAGCTCATTGTTGTGTCTCAATGGGTTGGATATAAAAACATGATGATTACATGTTAATAAAATAGAAACCTGAATGATATACATTAAGTTAAAATATTAAAATGGATCATTCCATTAAATAGAATATATTTTTGAATCCTCCTATGAATCCAATAGAATATGTCTCTATAGAATGTTTGTACATACCAAATATAAAATTATATTATAAAAAAATTATAAAATCATTATGTAAACAATAATAACATAAGTAGATTCAATTATATCATTTATTAACCATATATAATAAAAATACATCACGACATCAAATTAGAATATAAGGATTTCCATAATAGGATATTTCAATGCACCCACTATAAAATATAAAAAATTTACCCTTTGTCTGGTCCCCTATCATAATAAATCATTAGAATAGTTGAAATCATGTTTTGATAACAAATTTTCATGAACCAGATTGAAAATTCCATCAAATCTATTTCTGAGCCAAACTAAGGAACACCACATTCGTTATTCAGAATCTATTTGGATTATAGATTTCATCCTGATAGATGAATAAAATATAATAATATATAGTCTAATAATAATAATGATACAATGAAAATATATATACAAAATTAATATATAGAAAAAATATTCAACTAATAAAAGAATATTAATGGTAGTTATATAAGCCTAGAGTATATTTCTCTAAAACAACCAAGGAGCAATACCATGACTAAAAAATGATACTACATGAGATGTTTGGGAATCCCCCCATTGTCTCGTCTCCAAAAAACCATACAAATAAAATCAAAACACCTCTTCCCCATTGGAGTACTTTTACAATTTTTATATGAAGGAATTTATATACACCTCAATCGGGGTGATAATGTTATGATGTAATACTGTTCAGTTTTATATGACATATTTTTTCCATATAAATTATTTGAAAAACTCCTCCTTAATTTTCATATGAAATGAAATTATTTAATCATAATTATTTTAAATATATTTTTTTAGAGGCATGGTAAATAGTTCACAATTAACGAATTCACCGAATAACATAGTAAAATGAATCTATAATATAATTTCAAAAACCATATTTTTCCCTGAAAACATATATCATCTCAAATTAAACCATGATCATTAAATAGAATAATTAACGAAAAACTCTCGGATGAAACCAGAAGGGAAAAATGGCTCAGTAATTCACAACACAATCTTTTGTAATGACTATTTCAACCTATTGTCAATTGAGGATAAAAATAAATGAATATGAATTATACAAACACTATATAATTTAACAACATATAATGTGAATCATGTTAATTGATCCAATGTATATACATTCTAGAAATTTTGGAGTAACCTAGAAAATGAGAATCCATAAAAAAACCAATGGATGATGAAAAATAAAATATCTTATACCTATGTTCTAATGGTACCCAATTTCATTCAAAATAAAATGAATTTTTATGGGTCATTGAATTTTAAAAATAATTAGAAAACCCTATTAAAAATATATATATATGATTTTATAACCATTAGAAAAATTCATTCAAATATAATTCAAAAATATATAATTATTTATAAAAATTAACGGAACACCCATACATACACAACATAAAACATACATAAAAAAATAAATAATTTCAGCATTTTTGAAAATAAATATAAAATCCTTTTTTTAAATATAGTACAAGTTACTCCAAAAGCTTCCACGATACGTTTACTTTGAATAACTCAACAGATTTCGTTGTACGCATATTCAAGTTCTAACACACCACCACCAATAAAACTTGCTAATATGAATAGTAATAACAACATTTTGATAATTTATAAATTTAATTTTTCAAAAAATACTTCATTTTTTAATTCGGAATATCAATATTATCTTAAGGTGATTTTTTTAATTTTTCTGAGAACATTAAATTTTTGATGAATACTGAAAAACACAACATTATTATATAAAGCTTAATTTTTATTTAAAAAAGTATTTGTTTTATTTAAATACAATTTATTTAAAAATAAATACATATTACCTATATTATTTCAGTGTAATTTATTGGAGTCATTTTATAAAAATATTATATATACCAAATTGAATTAATCTTTTTAATATCTTTTACCAACCTTTTTGGAACGTTGGAAAATTTTCTTAAAATGAAATTTTACCACTTATGTGAATTGAATTTCCAAAATCCAAGAGATACTTTAGACATCAGTTTGGAAATTTTGGTTCAATAGGATAAAAATAATATTTGGTGAACAATTTTATTTGACACAATTGAAGGGAAATTGGGTAATTAAAGGTAAAATGATATCATAATTTAAAAAACACATGTAATAATTATATTGGATAAGTGTTTTAAAAAATAAACCTTATGAATAAAATATTATCTACTTTGGTTCACATGGATAAGATTAGGAAATTTTTTATTATTTTAAATATAGAAGACTAAATAGTATTAAAATCAAATTTTCCTTAAAAATAAATTTTAATATCAGGTTATACATTAGATAAATTCTGCTACAAATACACATTAGAATGATAATAACATTTTATATATAATTTTAATTTATTTTTAATATTTAAACTTCGAATAATTATATTTATTTATGACACAATGACTATGCAATAATAAACTTATTAATGAATGATTAAAATAATTGATATTATAAATATCCAAATAAATTTAAATTATGATTTCTGATGCATTACCCTAATTTTCTAGGTTAATATTACATTTTAGGGTTGATTATGTAATTTTTTTGAAATTATAATGTTGTTATGACTTTAAAAAAACAAATACTAAATAGTGTCAAAATTGAGATGATTGAGTTTAAAAAAAACTATATTTTTAATTTAAAAAATATTCCTAATTATATAATGTTTGGTCAAAAGATATAGATAAGGTTATATATATAAAAAAATAAAACACTTGTGGTTATCTTTGCTTTTTTATATTATGTTTATTAACCATTTATTATAATAATACAAGAATACATGGTAAAATTTGAAATTTTTAACTAATAATCAAATCTAAAATATAAGGATAATAAAGTGGCCTAAATATCTCTAAAACCTATTGGTTGAGAGGTTTTCAAACCTTCCCCTCTTTATCCTAATATTTTTTCAGATCCATTATAAACCAAATATGATTGTATAGTAAATTAATATTTCAAAATTTCCCTAAAGTGACACTCACCTCTCTTAAAAATAGAACTTCCACATTTATCAAAATCACAACTCCAATGAAATTTGGATTGCCCATACCCTACTAAAATATATTCCCAACTAACCTCACATAAACCTATAGGCCTTATATTAATCATAAACCAATCCTATTACCCCATTTTATCAAATCAAATGAATGCACCCAAAGAAGATGTAATAATTTCATCACCTCTTTCAAAGATCTTTTCTTATTCCATAACCACATTATTTGTTGTTTTCATACCAAAATAATAAATCCAAAACCTTATACATACTGACATATTATTATAAATATGTTACAATCATATTCATTATTTAATCCATCCGATAATGAAAACTTCAACATACGTGCATACGTACGACATACCGTCTCTACGTTGTGGTGTAGTTTGTTACTCAAAACATCATTATTTTGAAGTGTGTAATAATGAGTATAATTTATGTAAATAATTATTATAACATTTTAATTAATCATTATATTTAACATACCACTCAATTACAAAGGATTTAATAATAAATGGAATGGTATTTTCGCTCATTCATACATACAGTTTGTCGTCTCCACGAACGTGATGAGATTAATTCCCCATCATAACCATTAAATAGTAATATCCATTTTATGATTAAAAAATTGTTTAAATAACTTCATATATTTATATATATGAATCAAATAAATCTTATAAATGAAAACATAACTTATTTGAAAAAACATATATAGGATAACGAATCAGTTAACTCCTGAAAGATTGATACTACTGAAATATTATTAAGAGAGAAATAATAGAAGATCATATTTGATATCATGATTCTGTATGTGGTTGTTGTATAATTTAGTAAAAATGATTTAAATATTATATAGTAGTTCAACTTACCCTAACCCAAGGAAAAGTACAAGGTATTGGTTAAATCTACAATCTCTTCCTTATCTGAATTGTTTACACATAAGTATCTATAGGGACCTCTTTATCGTACACATTAATGTTTCTTAATAATGTATTTCATAAATTTTTTGACTAATTACATTACTTTTGGATAAAGTCTTTAATACACTCTTTTGACTTTTTATATAATGCTTTTAATGTAATCCTTCCAACTCTTTCCAAACGAGGTACATTATAACCATTTCAATGAATTATGCTTTAATTTTTTAAAAAAATATATATGGAAGGTGCAACTATTTTCCACCATTAAAACACCTTATTTGTTTCCCTTACAAGATTATAATATTATTTTAAAAATAAATTTTTTCTTTTATAATTACATATAATGACCCAGAATTTCAATGTAATTTTTAATAATTAAATGGAAATTTTACATATCCCAGAAAATTGACGGGGTGTGATTGTGAGATCCAGTGTGCCCATAATGAATTTTTTATATTTTTTTCAGGTACGTTTAGTGAATGTGCATGCATGATTTTGTATCTTTTGAAACGTTTCTTGGAATTGAAATATGAGGGCACCGTTGAACTCGAAGTGCTGGTATTCGCTTAAGGAGACCTTCACCTCAATCGGAGTAGGTCGAGGGTGAAATATACAATTTGGGATTTTTGTGGAAGAATAAAATAAAATAAAATTGTGTAACATTTTATATACTTTGGAACTCCCATGTGGATGTTGATAGGGGGGCCACTAGAACTAAACCTCCTATATGAGGTTATAGAGATGGGGGACACCAGAATTAACCTCCCATGTGGGTTATGGTGGTGGGGACCATCCAAGATAAAAACCTCCTTGAACCTCCCTCTTAATGGGGAGAATAAACTTGATCATCCTTCACATTAATTGTTCCACACACCTTAATTAATTATACCTAATCTCATACTAATTTATTTATCCAATTTGAAATTATTCCATCAAACATAATAGAAAAATTGTTCTATTGTGTGGGATACTTTTCATTTTGTTGGAATTGGGAGGAATGTTTTGGCAATATGAGAATTTGGAAGAAGACATCCTCTAAATAAAAAGATCGTCCAACGAATAATGCTGACACATGACATCCACTACTTCCTCGGGACATCCTACAAAAATTTACATATTCTTCAATGAAGAACCACCTCCATCGAAGATTTTTTGTCCAAAAAATGAGCTCATGATCAGAAGAGTGTGGTGGGAGCAAATAACATCGACAACTCTTACTTCTATCATCAATGAAAAAATTCAAACAACTTAGGGTTTGTTATTGAATTCATTAAATTTCATGATTAAATTTATTGTTCTTTGAATGCATGGAGAACTTGGTTCAACCAAAATTATTTGATCCAAAATTATAATGAAATTTTAGTTTTTGACGTCCATGATTCACAATTTTTGTTGAGCCACTTGCTACTGCCCAAACACGGAGGGTGCAAGCCAAAAAAACAAGCCAGACCCCTCCAATGGTCTTCATTATTGGTGTGTTCTCAGCAATTGTAACTGTGCCTTGTGCCGGTAGTTGGCACCAGTGGAACTCGAGAATGGAAGTCAACACCAATGCCCACCACGATGGAGGCAACGACGCACCGGTGATGCCCATTATCGGTGCTCCCCTGCAGCATCCAATGCCTGGGGCTGGCAACGCCTGGGGGCCTCTGCCTCCCGCGGCCTCACCATCTTGCGTCCTCCATGTACCACATCCATGTGCTGCCCGCGGCCTCGCCATCCTGTAGCTACAACATCTCGCGGCCTCGGTGTCCCACAACATCGCGCCACCTGTGGCCTCACCAAACTGTGGCCACTCCATCCTTGGGCGTCGTCGTCCTGTGGCTTCGTGCTGCTCCGCGGCCATCATGGACCCTGACCGCTCCGCCGCCAGGCTGGACCACAAGAACGGGATGCCCTATGTGGGCTGGTTCGTCCAGTGCTGGTGGGGCCGCCCAGGGCCAGCCTGGCCACCCAGTGCAATACCTAGTGAGTAGGGACACCCAATATGGGATGGGCCGACCTGGTTGGGATGGACTAGGTCCATCTTTGACCCATTTAAACACATCGGGCCATATCATTGGCATCAGGATTCTGTTTGAAAAAATATCTATTGTGACATAAACCTTGGTGCATGATGGTAGCTTTGGTATTATATATTGGAGATTTGGATAATTATGGGAATCAGTCAGGTTAGATCGAGCACAAATCTAACAGGGGCCTCTGGACTAAACAGAAAATAACTGAAAGACCAGGCATCTGATTCCTGCATCGTCTGTAGCGTTGAGACCCCTAGGAAATGGGGGTACATTGTGATAATACTTTGTGGAAATTCATTTCAGTGGTAGTATCACTTGTTGCTTGTGGAGAAGACCCATCCAAAGACAAGCGAGCATAGTGTAGGAACCCTGTATTTGGATGAGTCTTGATGAATGAAGAGTGATCCTGAGTGTGTCATCACCGAGCGATCTTGTGCGGGTCTACACCAAGCGATCCTCTATGGGTCAGCACTAAGCGATCTGGTGTGGGTTAGTACCTATCGATCATGTGTGGGTCAGCACTGAGTGATCATGTGTGGGTCAGCACCGAGATATCCATTGTGGGTCCGCAGTAGAGCCTCTTAAAAGAGTAAGATTATTTAGTAGTTACATATAATCATCTCTACTACTGTACTTATTTTATACATTGTGTACCAAGTTCATACCTATTTGGTACATTCCATCATGGTAATACCTTTATGGTATTCTTCAGTGTAGCATAACTGTGTGGTACTTACCGTTATGGTTTTCCTTCCTTTGGAGAATATTTGTGCTTTGGGATTTTGGGTTGGACACTGTGTCTCTTCATGGTTTAGGTTTGTATACTTGACAACATAGGTATATGTATGGACACATACCTAAGTTGGGTTTTCAATTGATTTCATGCTTTTTGGTTTATATGGTGTGGATTTTGTGAGACCTTGAGGGTCTCATGGTCCCTACTGATATTGTTTTGCTCACCCCTACATGGGATATACACGCACATTGTTGTGTTTTGTGCAGACGAAGAACAACTCTAAACAAGGATGAGGATACTAGGACCTGATAGGGCCCGGAGGTGGACCATACGGTGTGAAGTTATGCAAATGATATAGGTGTACGTGGAATGATGAGGAGGCTATTTGTCCCAACCCTTCATGTAGGAACCTCCGAGGGTAACCCAATATCTTCCCTTATTTTTCTTCAGTTGTACATGTACCATTACATTTGGGATTATATTCAGTCCCCTATTACTTTTACCACTCCTTTTTCTATAGTGTTGACTTCTGTTATCATATTTTTTTGTTCTTGGTTGCATGTGTATATATGTTATAAAGGCAACACCTCCTCGATAATAAGTAATTCGCCTTTCAGTGAAAGTCGCTAGGCCATAGACTATGGATGGTGGACTTGGGGTAGTCATGGCATGGGCCTTGGGGGATGGGTCATGAAAACTTTTTATAAGAGGAGTTGATTATATAGTAGAACATTTCACTCTAATAGTTCCTTTTAACAGAAATAGTGTTTTGTCTAGTGAGTTTGGTTATCAGTTTAGGGAATCCAGTGTTTGTGTGGCGGCCGACCTATCAATACACTAGGACCCTAACATCTGATATCAAACTCAATGCAAAAAAACTAATTGAATGTGTGTTTTAAAGAGTATTCTTTGTGATCTATTTAATTTAGGTCACCATTTATATCTTATTGACTGTGGCACACCTGTTTCTTTTCAGGAATCCTCCACACAGACAGCTTGCAAGGGTTATGGATATAGTATGGACTAATAGCCCACCTAATGATGAGGCCTTGGTGCAAGGACCTCTTCCAGTTGAGCCAGCAACGGTACCATTAATTGTTGGGACACTAATTCCACCAGCCCCAGTAACAATGGGTGCATGCCTCTTGAGCGCATTACAAGAATTCTAGCACTAGAGTCCTCCCAATTTTACAGTAGAGATAGATCCACAGGAGGCTAAGGATTGGCTTTAGGCTGTGGTGAGAGTTGTTAGATTGGTAGGGACACTAGATGGTCTCATAGTGATTCTCGTCTCCAGTATTCTAGTGGAAACTGCATGCAGATGGGGGGAGCATGATTCTTGAGGCTCACGAAGAGGTGACACTTTTCCAGGCAGACATCGAGAGTATGTTTTGAGAAGATTTTGTCCAATGACTCTTCACGCAATATGCATTCAAAAGCTACATCATCTGTAGCAGGGCAGCATGACTGTGGTGTAGTACTCAGCGAGGATTAATATCCTCTCACACTAATCCATAGATATGGTGCGGGACCCATTATTCAGAAACCAAACATTCGAGTAGGGAATCAGGAGGGAGATCATGGATTCTATTATCTCACCCAACTTCCCGAAGCAGGTGGGGGTTTTAGAGAGAGAACATTTAGTGGAGAGTTTCTTTGATAAGAAATCACCAGCAGTGAGACCCTCTACCAGTCATCTCGTAGCGGTGTCTTCTGTAGCTAGCAAACGACATAAGAAAGAGATGTCCAAAATAACCAGACATACATGTGGATGACTACAGGATTCAGGGTCTGTTGTACATGGAACCTGAGGCAAATCCAGTCATTCCAAGAGTGGGAAATGTTATACATGTTCCAGGCCACGTCACATGACTCGTGACTATCTGACCCGTAGTACAGATGACCAGAATATGGTCGATGGACCTCCTAGGTAGAGACAGAGGTTCAAATGAGGAGGTCTGTAGGGAGAAGGCAGCCTTGGAAGAGGAGCTAGTCGTGCAGCTAGCGATGGTCGATGATTCAAGATGTTACTTCCAGCACCACTAGGTGGTCCTCCCTGACCAAAGGGAGCAGGAGGATAGGGGTGAGCTCATCTCCAGGAAGCTGAGGCCTACTATCATGGTGCTCTAGATATGATACGAGGTATGATCATTTTCTACTACACATTAGTTGCAGTATTTATAGACATAGTTTCTTGTCATTATTTTATTTCCTCTGCCCTCACACGGAGCTCGAAGATTCCAACAGAGCTGTTGTCTCAATCCTTATGGCTAGAGACTGTTACGGGAGAGGATTATAAAATTACGCATTGGTGCCGGTAGTGCAAGCTTACTCTAGGAGGAGACAACTTCAACATGGATGTCCTAGTAGCAGCGTCGAGGCCTTAAGTCATTATCCTGGGAATGGAATGCATATCTACAGTCCATGATTATATTGACTCTATTAGGATCCGTGATTTGTGTGTCCACATGGATGGGAAAAGGATTACCATCACCATCAATAAGGGAGCCTATGCATCACATGATGGACTAACCCGGAGGAGAGTGTAGTCGATCAATCATCAATTGACTAGAAATACCCTCGTAGTAGTTATTTTGGAGAGTCCAATCTATCATGTAGTGGTGGAACAATACATAGATATTTACCCTGATGATGATCATGGTCAACCTCTTCACAAAGAGGTGGACTTTTACATTGACATATACCCCGGGACGACCCCTATATCTACAAAATCATATCTGATTACTCCCACAGAGCTTCGTGAGCTGCCAGCACAGCTGGAGGACTTCGAGGGGAAGGAATTCATTCGGCTCGGTATAACACATTTGGAAGCCCTGATTTTGTTCGCAAAGAAGGTGTATGGGATCTTGAGACTTTGTGTTGACTATCGACACCTGAATTAGGTGTCCATGAAGAACAAGTACCCACTTCCAAGTATTGATGACATATATGATATGCTGAAGTGAGCATGGTGGTTCTCAAAGATAGGCCTCATATCAGGCTATAAACAGCTTAGAGTACGAGATGAGGATATGTTGTAGAAGGCTTTCAGATGTCAGTACAACCATTACGAGTTCATGGTTATGCTATTCTGTGTAAACAACACTCCATCAGTGTTCATGGGACTGATAAACCTGAACATTCAGCCATACCATGATCTCGTTGTAGTAGTCTTCATCAAAGACATTCTTATCTACTCCTCTACTGAGATGGAGCATGCCTATCATTTTTGGTCAGTACTAGACACACTCCAACAACACCATATTTATGATAAGATCTCGTAGTTCCAATTATGGATACAAGAGGTTCACATTCTGGGACACATCATCTCAGAGGCTGGAGTTGTAGTTGTTCCAGCACAGATTGAGGTTTTACTTACATTGGATCCACCCAGAAGTGTGACAGAGTTACAGAGTTCCTAGGATTGTGTAACATCCCAAGATTCAACGGTACGCTTCTCTTTGAAAATTACAGTAGCGTGTATTGTACTCAAGTTTAAGATTCTAACACACCGCGACAAATCAAAGTAGTCGTTGTGAATAGTAATACCCACCTTTTGACATTATATAAATTTTATATTTCAAAATGTACTTCATTTTTGTATTCGGAAATTTGAAATTATCCTAATTTGAGTTTTTTGTAACTTTCGGAGAACTTCGAATTTTTTATGAATAGTTAAAAATAGTTAAAATCAACTTCTCTAATAAAAATAATTTATAGTGAAAATTATACTATTGAGTGGTATTAAAGTATAATTAGAATATATTTTTACCATTTTATCCAATGGTGGTCATTATAATTAATTTTAGTTTGAAATTGGACATAAACAATTGTCAATCTTTTGTTATATATTGTTTCTTAAAAAACGCTATTTGTTGTGACAGTGGGAATTAATTATAAAATTAATTAATGAAACTTATATGTTTGTAATTTTTTAAAATAGACATAATTTTTTAATTCATAATATCAATTATCTCTGAGGGTGATTTTTTTTCATTGTTCTAAAAAACTTCAATTTTTGATGAACAGTGAAACCCCTAAGTGGTATTTAAAAAACTGATTTTTGATTAAATGAAACATTACTCTTTCTATTAATTGAATTTCAAAAATTCGACATACGTGGTTTTCAATTGGATGTAAAATGTGGTTCAAAGGGATTAAAAGACTTTTTGGTGAATAGTGACGTTTATGTTTTATTAATTGTGATTAAAGGTAATTCGTGAAAATTAAGGTAAAAATGATAATATAAAAATAGGAAAATACCTTTACACTTGTCCTACCCATATTGGATGAGTCATATCAGACCAAGAAAATCAATGGGTCAACCTGGGGACCCCATGGAGCCACTTGGGTAAGAAAATGGCATTAATAACTTTTTATTTAACATAAAAATAAAATTGTCACAAACAAGTATTTTTTTACTAAAACAATTATTACATGGGGTTATATAAGTTAACATTAAGACTATAAATATTCATTTTAAAGATAAAAATAATTCCTACATCATTTTAAATTTTTTATAATTTTTATACATTACATAAATTAAATTATATGTGACACCATTATGTTGTAGCGATTACCTCACTAATTAATGATTTAAATTAAATGAAAAGATAATGTAAAATATAATAATTAAACTTTTCTAAATTCAATTGTATGGGTATATTTCAGACCCTTATCACCTTATCCTTGAAATATATCATTGTGGGGCCTTCAAAATCCGAAAATAATTTCATAATAATGTATCATTTCTTGACTTTCCATGACTGCCCCTCCTCTCCTCTTATAAAAGGCCCCCACCTCTACAACCTTATTCACACCATCAAAGAAATTTGGTTCGGCCAAACTCTGCCAAAATACTCTTTCGACTTCCCTATTTTACTCCTAGAAGCCTCAAATTGGGCAGAAGGCTTTACAAGGATTCCTTTGGCTCAAATAAAAAAGAGTTACCCGATTTTAAGGTAATGTCTACTATTATGTTATTTTGTTTTAATTTTCTTCTCCAACCCCCTAAAATATTTTTATTCCTTTATTTTGTAATATAAAAAGTATCTTCAATATACTAGGATGATGTTATGATATGTATTCGAGCTACACTTACACACACCTCCATCTAATGGTTAAAGAACATACTGTTTCCGTGGATGGCGAATTTCTGCCTCACGAAATGATGATTGTTCTATCTTCTCCTACCACATCTCATGGTGGCCATTATGATGGAACTATATTTATTTATGATATATATTCTATATATTTCCTCTATATTCTTCTGTATTTTACATTTAAAACATATCATTATGCTTTGCATGTTATGGAAATGTGATAATTTCAATTGAGAAAGTGTGGACTACCACCCCCTCAACGTGATTTGAATCGTTAATGCTGTATGTGGGATGTATAAAGGATAGAGTAAATGATATTATATATTATATTATACTGTAATTATAATATAACATTATATCATTATGATTTCATTCCATTAATTATGAAAAAGAAATGAATGTAGCGTTCATGCGTAAGTACGGCTTACCGTCTCCATGAACGGTGTATTTAATTTCTTACCTCTAAATGTTATGTAACATTATAAAGGAAAGTATATACTAGATATATATGATATATATTATATCTACATATTGAATATAATTCTGGATGTAATGGATATTTTACCACATGAACAAATTGTAATTTTAAGAAGTTTATTTTTTAATCAAGTACCAAAGATCGACAAAATGACCGTTATTAACATAAATAATTATATAAAGTTCATAACATAGTAATAAATGAAATAAAAAGAATAATTAACATGAAAATGGATCTTAATCAAGTAGAAATTAACTCTAGTTTATTTTTGAGGAGGTTAAAAAATGGTCGAGTCAAGTCGGACACGAGGTAAGGGAACTTCTTAACCCAATTTCCATTCTTTGGGTTAACCTCCTAATTTCAAATTATGTCATGATATTATTATTTCCTATGGTATATTTATACTTTATTTATGTGTAAATATAGTGAATACGCATTATAGATATATTTTATTTAAAAATGATCTTTGAATGTGTTTTTTTATTATATCAATGTGTTGTATTGATATCTTGTGATTGAAATGTGGAAATTTTATGATCCCTTTATGCATGTTTTATGTGATACGATTATGTTATCGTTTATGATATGTTTAAACATGTTCATATGAGGATTTAATTGGACTTAATAAGTGATGGGTGGAGCTTTCTATAGCTCCTCTATGCATCGGAAGGTCTGAGACAAACTAGTGTCTTGGCACGAGGCCTTGACAAAATCCTATTTGTAGTCTTGGAACGAGGCCTTGGCTATGTGGTTATGATAGTCTGACATAATGCATTCCATCATTGTTAAAGTGGTTATTGATATTTCCTGTGATTATTAGAATAGTAGAATATCCATGTGAATAAGTAAATGACATTATCTCATTTTACATTTTCCATATTATGTTGAAGTTCAAGTTTAAAATGCTTTTGTTTTATTTATACATTGCCTTAAATGTTTATATTTATTTATGAATGATTCTGCTATATTATTATCCTTACTGAGAATATGAGATCACCCCTTAAAATGTTTTATTTTTCCCAGGATGTGAAGAAATATTTTATGAATGACCTGTAGGGATAGTCTGAAGGGGATATGGGAGTGGACATTGGAGAATATGTTATTGTAGTATTTCAATTTATGATGTCATGTACCACTTATGAATATATCTAGTGTTTCCAAGGCTACTAAACTAATCAGTCATTCCAGACGTGATCTTTTGTTTTCATGCCAATGTTACACAATAATGCACCGACTCTGGGTTGCTGGGGTTGGGGCATTATAGTTGGTATCAGAGGTAGTTTATTTCTAACCTTGTAAGCTAGATTTAGATAAACTCTGATTTGGGAAAATATCCCTAATATAGACTATGAGGATTTGTATTGGAGAACATCATAGAATTTTGGAATAATAGATATTTTGTGATTTTTCAGAGCAATACATCCCTGTCTGGATACGAGCAGGTAGAGGCAGCTCTTCCACAGATGTACCTAGGGGTAAAACACAAAAACATGACTTTGAGCTAGACTCGAACGGGAACTGGTGCATGGGAACGAGCCTTGCTACACTCTTGGTTACGACACTCCCAGGGCATATTCTTAGGATAATTCCCATTTTCATCACAAACTATTGTGATGGGTTTTTGAGTATATACTTCCTCAAAGAAAACATTTTTATGATTATGGATTATATTCATAAACAGTTCAATTTATGTTAAGTGCTTTTTCAAGTATGGATTTATGTATATTGATTCAGAAATTGTTCTAGTTTATGACTTTGTGTAGAAATGGTGCCAAGTGGAAGGAATTGAAACCGTATCAATTCAAACACTCCATTTAGAGATTTCTCTCCTGCTCGAGATAATTATAGTGGAGCTGGTGATAAAACTGGTGCTGATCAAATTATCACCATACTGGGACAACACACTTAGGTTATGAATAATAACATTACTCGTATGGAGAACCCTGATCCACAACGTGGAGGACCAATGTTAGAACACTTCATGAGGCAACATCCACCAACATTCAATGGGAGTACAAATCCCTTAGTATTTATGCAATGGATAAATTCCATAGAGAAAATATTTCAGGCTTTTGGGTGTAGTGAAAGGGAAAACGTTTTCATGGCAATTTACCGCCTCACTAGAGATGATGATCAATGGTGGTTATTGATACAAAACATGAAGGAAGATGATTAAGTATCAAATATGGAATGGAGGTAGTTCAAAAAGATTTTCATAGAAAAATACTTTCCTTGTGACCATCGAGTAGATATGGAAAGGAAATTTCTGAGTGTGGGACAATAGGAGGACGTGAATATTGAAATGTATGACTCTAAATTTACAAGGTTAGAGAGGCATGCTGAAGATTATATATTTAACCCAAGAAGTAAGATTGATTGTTTCTTTGATGGTTTAAAACCATTTCTCCATCAAGCCTTAGTCTCACAATCTTTCTCGTCATACGAAGATATTGTCTCATGTGTTATCAAGATAGAAAAGGAATTCTCTAAGTCTTATGAAAACAACGTATAGAAAGAGAAGAAGAGAACGGTGGAACAAGAGACAGATAAAGGGAAAAATGGAAAGAAGGATTTTCCATTATGCGATAATTGTGTGAAGAATCACCCAGGTACATGCCTAAAAGGAATTGGAGTTTGTTATAAATGTGGAGAAAAATGTCATTGAGCTTGTGATTGTAAGGGAATGAGTGAGGGTATCAATGTTGAATGCTACAATTTTAGGGAAATTGGAAATTATTAAAATGAATTTCCTAAGCGTTAGGGATTCGAACCTCAGAAAAGGACAAGGGATCAAGGCCAATCTTATGTTGTTACTACATTTGAAGTGGAATAATTAATGTATTTCTTCTTTTGGACTCAAGTATTATATTTTGGTTGTAACAATAATTTAATATATATAAGGATTTTACTTCAGTAATTCTTGATTTAATTAATGGTTTAATATGATGAAGGTAATCATATTTTTATTATGTGATAATAAGAGAAACATTAATTTTTTTGGAATCTGATGTTACAATTGATTTTGGAATTTAGAGACCATTTAGTGAAAGTCTGGACAGTGGTATTTTGGATAACTATAAAGGTTGGAATAGATTAAGTTGAACCGTTGATATTATTGTGTAAGGTTAAAACATTTCTGAATATTATTTTTGGAATATTATAATACTATAGTTTTAGAAAAAGGACAACATGTAGGTTGGGGGATAACCCATCGCGTCGGAGAAAGCTGTAGGAATCAAACCCACAACCATAGTGCGATAGGACATTATTACCTACCACTATCCTACTGGAAGTCCCTGGTTATTAAAAAATAGTTTTCCTGAGCTAAATGGTATGTGTTTATATTTAGAACCTTGTAAGATTTGGATAAATATAATATTTTTGAGTTCTATTTTCATTTTGAGTGAAAGATGTGTTTATGGTATAAATTTATTAAAGAATTAAGTCTACATGACAAGTATGTATATTTCATTACGTTCTTATTAAATCTCCTAAATAAATTCCTCAACTTTATGAAAGTTAACTTAAAACAAAAACGTTGTCGGTTAACTTTTCTACTGGGGAATCAATGATCGTATAATCAATCACAAGTTTGTTATTTTTATGTAGTTAACATTCTCCAAATACTATTTTATACAACTCTCTATCAGTCCTTGATGGTTTTCTTTTCCTCTATATCCATATTTTCATAGAATCCTAGTATGGGCTATCTCAGGTGACCTCTGTACTTCTCTATCTTTCTTTTAAAGTTATATTAACCATATTTCCGATGTGGGTTTTCGACAAAGGTATTTTCTAATTTCAACCTTTTATTTTCAATGAAAAATTTAAAATTGCGGGGACACAATCTACTGAAGGAGTGGAGAATGTAACATCCCAAGCTTTCATGGTACGCTTTTCTTTGAATAATACTGTAGCGTGTGTTGTATGGAAGTTCGAGATTCTAACACACTAAAACCAATCAAAACAGCCGATATGAATAGTAATACCCACTTTTTGAAAATATATAAATTTTATATTTCAATATGGACTTCATTTTTTTATTTGGGATATTGAAATTACCCTAAGTTTAATTTTTTGTAATTTTCTGAGAACTTCCAATTTATTATGAATAGTGAAAAATACATTAAATCAAATTTTTTAATAAAAATTATTTATAATGATAAATTATACTATTGAGTGGTTTTATAGTATTATTAGAATATACTTTTACCATTTTATCCAATGGTGGTCATTAGAATTAATTTCAGATTAAAATTGGATATAAACAATTACTAATCTTTTGATATATATTGTTTCTTAAAAAACACTATTTGTTGTGGCAGCGAGAATTAATTATAAAATTAATTAATGAAACTTATATGTTTGGAATATTTTAAAATAGGCATAATTTTTTAATTCTGAATATCAATTATTTCTTATGGTGAATTTTTAGCATTGTTCTGAAAAACATCAATTTTTTATGAATAGTGAAACCACTAAGTGGTTGTTAAAAAACTGATTTTTCGTTTAAATGAAACATTACCTCTTCAATGAATTGAATTTAAAAAATCCAACACGCATGGTTTTCAGTAGTATATAAAATGTGGTTCAATGGGATTAAAATAATTTTTGGTGAATAATAACATTTATGTTTTATTAATCCCAAATAAATGTAATTAGTGAAATTTAAGATAAAAATGATATTATAAAAATATTAAAATACCATTAAACTTTTCCTACCCATATTTAATGACTCATGGACGACAAATACAATCCATGGGTCAACTTGGGGACCCCATGGAGCAAATTGGTTAAGAAAATGACACTAATAACTTTTTATTTAATGTAATAATAAAATTGTCAGAAACATGTGTGGTTTTACTAAAACAATTATTAAATGGGGTTATATAAGTTAAAATTTAGACTATAAATATTCTTTTGAAAGATAAAAATATTTCCTACATCATGTTAATTTTTTTATAATTTTAATACTTAAAATAAATTAAATTATTTATGACACCATGATGATACAACTATTACCTCATTAATTAATGATTTAAATAAAATTAAATGATAATGTAAAATATAAGACATAAACTTGTGTAAAACCTATTAAATGTGTATATTTAGAAACCCTATCACATTATCCTGAAAATATATCATTGTGGGACCTTTAAAATCTGAAAATCATTTCATAATAATGTAACATTTCTTGACTTTCCAAGAGTGCCCCTCCTCTCCTCTTATAAATGGCCCCCACCTCTACCACCTTATTCACACCTTAAAATCCATTTAGCTCAGAAAACCTATGCCCAAATACTCTCAACTTCCCTATATTACTCCTAGAATCCTCACTTTGGGCTGAAGTCTTCCAAAGGAATCCTTTGGCTCAAATCAAAATGTGTTACCCGATTTTAATGTAATGTATTCTTTTATGTTCTTTTGTTTTATTTTGCTTCTCCAAACCCTTAAAATCTTCTTATTAAATTATTTTGTAACAAAAAGAGTATCTTCAATAAACTAGGGTGTTGTTATGAAATTTATTCCAGCTACTGTTACACACACCTCCATGTAATGGTTAAATAACATACTATTTCCATGGATGACGAATTACTGCCTCACGAAACGATGATTGTTCTATCATCTCCTACCACATCTCATGGTGTCCATTATGATGTAACTATACTTATTTATGATATATATTATTTTTATTTTCTCTCTATGCTTCTGAATTTTACATTTAAAACATATCTCTATGCTTTTCATGTTGTTCAAATGCGATAATTTCTTTTGAGGAAGTGTGGACTACCGCCCCCTCAAAGTGAATTGAATAATTAATGCCATATATGGGATTTATAAAGGATGGAGTAAATGATATTATATATTATGTTATACATTAATTATAATATAACATTATATCATTATTATTTCATTCAATTAATTACGAAATAGAAATTAAAGAAGAGTTCATGTGTACGTACGGCTTACCGTCTCCACGAACGGTGCATTTCATTTCTTACCTCTAAATGTTATGTAATATTAGAAAGGCAAGTATATAGTGGAAATATATGATATATATGATATCTACATCATGAATATATTTTTGGATGTTATGGATATTTTACCACATTACCAACTTCTAATTATAATATGTTTATTTTAGACTCAATTACCAATGATCGACAAAACGACCGTTATTAACTTAAATAATTAAATAATGTTCATAAAATGGTAATAAGTGATTTAAATGGAATAATTAACATGAAAAAGGTTCTTAAGAAAGTATAAATTAACTCTATTTTATTATTCAGGAGGTCAAAGAACGGTCGAGTCATGTCGGACACGAGGTAAGGGAACTTCATAACCCAATTTCCATTCTTTGGGTTAATCTCTGAATTTCAAATTCTATCATGATATTATTATGTCCCATATTTTACTTATAATTTCTTTATGTGTAAATATATTTAATACACATAATAGATATATTTTATTTAAAAATTATCTTTGCATGGACTTCGTCTCAATCTCCTTTAATTGAGGTATATTTTGTTTAATACACAACTTTCTTTTATACTATGTATAAACCCCTTTGACTTTTACATTTATTCAAAAGGAATATTTTTATATGAAGCATTTTACTAAATGAAAAAAAGGAATGTTTTTTTGTCGTACGTATGCGGCGACAATGACTTCTCCACCGCCGTGACCACTATTTGAGTTTCGACTTCCTCTACAAGCCATAACTTTTTTAAATGAAAAATAAATACAAAGTATTAATTTTCTTTTATTTTGGTATTGAAAAAGGTATTGAAAGTGTTTTTTTATTATATCAATGTGTTGTATTGATATCTTGTGATTGAAATGTGGAATGTTTATGTTTCCTTTATTCATGTTTTATGTGATGCGATTATGTTATGTTTTATGATATGTTTAAACCTATTCATATGAGGAATGAATTGGACTTAATAAGTGATGGGTGGAGCCCGCTATAGCTCCTCGATGCATCACAAGGTCTCATGAGACTAACTAGTGTCTTGTCATGAGGCCTTGACAATATCTTATTTGTAGTCCTGGAACGAGGCCTTAGATACGTGGTTATGATAGTCAGGCATTATGAATTACATCATTTTGAAAGTGGTTATTGATATTGCATGTGATTATTCAACGAGTAGAATATCCATGTGAATAAGTAAATGGCATTATCTAATTTTACATTTTCCATAATATGTTGATGTTCAAGTTCAAAAAAAAAATTAATTATAAATTGCCTTAAATGTTTATGTTTATTTATGAAAGCTTCCACTATATTGTTACCCTTACTGAGAATCTGAGCTCACCCCTTTCAATGTTTTATTTTTCCTATGATGTGAAGAAATATTTTATGACCGACCTGCAGGGATAGTCTGAAGGGGATATGGGAGTGGAATATGGAGACTATGTTACTATATTTTTTCACATTATTTTGTAATGTACCACTTATGAATATATCTAGTGTTTCCAAGGCTATTAAACTAATCGGTCTTTCGAGACAATATCTTTTGTGATCATGCCAATGTTACACAATAAAGCACCGAATCTGGGTAGCTGGGGTCGGGGCGTTACCGATTGGCTGGATAATAATGGAGATTTGCGCTAGATTTCATCATAGTTGCAGCACCACTTTTATAGTTGGAAAAAAAGCGGCAACCCTTAGTGTAGTCGGAGAGATTCCATGAGAGTTTTCAGGATCAGAGGCAGAGGCTGACTAGTGCCCCTATATTGAGTCTTCCAAAGGATGGTGTTGTGTACATAGTCTACTAAGACACTTTAGGGACCAGACTCAGATGTGTACTGATGCAGGAGCTAGTAGTGATTGCATATGGTTCTCGACAGTTGAGACATCATGAGTAGAACTAAGCTACACCTGAACTGGAGTTAGAAACGGTGGTCTTAACCTTGATGTTCTTTCGACATTAAATGATGTGTGAGTGTTTTATAGTGGACTCAGATTACAAGAGTCTCAGTTATATCTTTTCTTAGAAAGACCTAAACCTGAATCAATTACATTGGACTGAGTTCCTCCAGGACTATGACTTAATGATAGTCTATACTAAAGGGAAGGGAGGATTTGTAGCAGATGCACTCTGCTGGAGATCTATTATACAGCTGTTAGGTAAGCAGATAGATCCATTGGCCGCTTAATAGATATCCTTCATGGAACATGATGGAGAAGCATTCCTTCAGACTATAAAGTCACTCCTCTACTCCTTTAGTGAGTCAGGGAGGCGTTGTGTGGGGACACTAACTGAAAGGATTTATTTTCTAAGATATCCACAGGACATGCACCAGATTTACTTTTTGAAGGTGGGGAGCACGTTATATTCTTCAGAGGATATACCATGGTAATCATGTCATATCGGGGGGATGTTTTGGGAGAGTTCCACACATCCCCTTTTTCTATAAATGCAGGAGTGGTGAATATGTTCTCGGATCTCTGACGATAGCACTAGTGGCCAAGAATAATGAATTCAATAGCGGTGTTTGTTTCATAGAGCCTCACTTTCCAACAAGTGAAGGAGGAGCATTAGGTACCAACATGCTTTGTTCAGCCTTTAGGGGTCCCAGAGTGGAAGTGGGATGGGATATCCCTGGAATTCGTGACATGACGTGCATGTACATCCAGGGGCCATGATTCAATCTCAGTGATCATCGAACAACTCACCAAGTCTGCTCACATCCTACATATTAGTGAGCAGGGTTCAATAGATAGATTGGGACGCCTAGATATTCATGAGAATGTGCTGATACATGGAGTACCATCGACGATTGTCTGTGATCTTGTTGCATGTTTTACATCCCTGATATGGAAGGGGTTACTGTAGGCTTTCTAGTAGTAGCTTTATTTGGGCACCGCCTTTCATCCACATATGGATTTCCAGACTAAGGAAAACATTAAAACCCTCGAAGACATGTTATATGCTTGTGTCCATGACTTCGGTCGTATCTGGGAGGAACACATGCCTCTGGTGGAGTTTTCATACAACAACAGTTATCACTCCATCATTTGGATGGCACCATTTTAGGTGTTGTATGGGATATCTTGCAGACCACCTTTATGCTGGACTGACCTAGGGGAGTCAGCACTCGTGGGACTAGTGATGGTTTGGGAAACCATAGAGAAGGTGTAGATCATCCCAGAGTGGATGAAAACTACATAGAGATGGCAGAAGTCATAGGATGACAGGAGATAGAGACCACTAGAGTTCTAGGTTGGAGACCATGTCATTCAATAGAACTCACCTCGGTGATGATTATAGATATTTGGCCGATGCAGAAAGTTATCTCCGAGGTTAATAATATATTTTCAGGTCCTCGGCAGAGTTTGTGAGGTGACATAACGCTTAGCTCTACTACCTCAGTTGTACCAGGTTCACGACGTCTTGTACATATCTCAACTAAGGGTATATGTGCACGAACCTTCTCACATCATCGAACATAGAGAGTTGGCCATCGAGGATGGGGAACTATTTGTGGAGGTTCTAGTAGAGATTGAGGATAGACACGATTAGGTCCTTCATGGGTGGTCGATACCTCTGGTGTCATTTGTTGGCATCATGAGAACCTCCAAGAGAGAAAATGGGAGTGAGAGAGATAGATTTTTGCTAAGTACCCACACTTGTTTATGTAGTTTTGAGATGGGGCTTACAAGGACATAAATAAATTATGTGGGAGAATGTAATGATGCTGAATTTCCATGTATGTTTTTTAAATTAAATGGGAATTTTAGGAGTCCGTGAAAATTGATAGAGCATTATTCCAATGCCCAGTGTGCCCAAAATGAATTTTTGAACTTTTTTTTGCGTTACGTTCTATAAATTTTCGGGCGGGTTGTTGTAACTTTTGAACCGGTGCTCGAAATTAAAATATTAGGAAATCGTTGAACTCACATCACCAGTATTCTCTTATAGAGACATTCACCTCGACCACAGTAGGCCGACGGTGAAATATAATATTTGGGATTTCATGAAAGAATAAAATAAAATAAAATTTTGTAACATTTTATTTTCATTAGAACACCCATGTGGATTTTGAGTGGTGGGGACCATAAGAACTAAACCTACCATGTGAGGTTATGAAGGAGGGGACCACCAGAACTAACCTCCCATGTGGGCTATGAAGGTGGGTACCATCCGATACTGAAAAGTCCTTGAACATCCCTATTAATGGGGATAAAACTCTTGGTCTTCCCCCACATTAATTGTGGCACTAAACTTTAAATAGTTATACCATCTCACCAATTAATTATTTATGCCAATTTGATTTTTTACCAACAATGATAATTGATAACTTGTTCTATTATGTGGGATACTTTTCATTTTGGAAAAATTGGGAAGAAAGGGTTTTCAAGAGGATAACATGGAAGATCAAACCCTCTAATAAAGAGCTACTCCAACGATGAGTGCTAACGCATGACTTCGAGATCTTCCTCAGGACATCCAACAATGGTGACCATCTTCAACAACAAAGATAAACATCTATTGGAGAGAATTTATCTGAAAAATGAGATCAGGATCAAAGGTGTGTGGTGGGAATGACGAATGTATACAAATTCAATATCTATCATCAACGAAATCTCAAAAATGAGGTAGGGGATGTTATTGAATTCATGAAATTTCATTATTAAATTCCTTGTTATTGGAAATCAAGGTGAACGTGGATCATCCAAATCGAGTTGATCCATGATTTTTTTGAAATCATAGCGTTTCAAATTTTTTATTCATGATTTTTATAGAGTCACTTTCTACCAACCTATGGTGGATGGTGCAGGCCAAACAAACATGGACCAACCATTTCGATGTTCCTACTTTATTGGTGTGTTCTTCACGATGGCGATGGCGCAAAAGCACCACCCCACCGCCCCCGTTGTCCCATTGCTTCCCCCGCCCTCAGAAGGCGCTGCCCAGCATCCTCCAATGCCCACGGCTTCACCATCTCGTTGACTCACTCTACTCGCGACCTCATCTTCCCACGATCTCGTGTCACCCGCAACCTCACCGTCCTGCAGCTGCACCATCCCCTGACCACACCATCATATGGCATCGTGCCACTCGGGGAATCTCTGTCTGGTGGCCTCACCCCACCCACAGCCTCGCCTTCCCACGACCTCGCTCCACATGGGGCCTCACTGTCTTGTGGCCTCGCGCCACCCGTGGCCTCTCCATCCCACGACCTCGCGCCGCCCGTGACCTCGCTGTCCGGTGGCATCACATTGCCCGCAGACTCTCCATCCCACGACCACATCGTCCTGCAGCCTCACCGTCCCGCGGACTTGTCGTCCTATGGCTTCACTCCGCTCTGTGGCCATCACGACCCCGGACCGCTCCACCGCAATGCCAGGATATAGGACAAGGTCTCCCAGGATGGGCTGGGTTAGGCCGACCAGGTCGGACCGAACCTAGACACACTTCAACCTATTTACACACTTTCTGCCATATATTTAGCACCTTGCATTGGATTGACGCACCGTCTGTGGTTCTGGAATAATTGGAGTGATATGGTATATTTTTTATACCCCACAGGATATTTGGATAAAATTGCTACATATATGGGTTATATCGAGCTTGAATCCAACTTGGCCCTCGAGACTAAAATTCTAATAACTTACAGACCGTGCGTCCAAATGATGCACTATGTTTTGAATTGAGACCCTTATGACGTGGTGGTACATTGTGATACTAATTCATTGGGCAACATGGTATTTTGATCATGGACTAGTGGCTTGTAGAGTATAACATCCCAAAGACAAGTGAGTGTAGTGCTGGAACCCTATAGCTGGATGTGACGTGAAGAATGGAGAGTGATCCTGCGTGGGTCAGCACTGAGTGATCCTGTGTGGTTCAACACCTAAAGATCATATGTGGATAAGCACTGAGCGATCATATGTGGGTCCGTACCTAGAGATCATGTGTGTGTCTGCACCGATCGATTCTGTGTGGGTCAGCACCGATCGATCCTGCATATGTTAGTAGCAGAGCCTCTTAACAGAGTAAGATGTTTTCGTTGACACATCTAATCATCTCTTCTACTATACATAAGTGATACCTGGTGTAAACTAAGTTTATACATGTGTGGTACATTCCTTAATGGTAATACATTAGTGCTATTATTTAGTGTGGAATATCTGTGTGGTACTTACCTTTCTGGTTTTCCTTTCATTGTAGAATAGTTGAGCTTTGGTCTTTGGGGTTGGACCATGTGTTTCCTCATGGATGAGATGTGTATACATGATAACATAGGTATATCTAAGGTAATATGCCTTAGTAGGTTTTTATGTTGATTTCATTATTTTTGGTTTATCCTTTTTGGATTTTGTGAGACATTGAGGGTTTCGGGGTCCCTACTGAGTATTGTTATACACACACCTACACGGGCTATGCCCGCACCATGTTGTGTTTGGTGTAGGTGACTGACAACACTGATTTAGGATGAGGGTACAAGGACTAGAAGAGTCCCGGAGGTGGACCATATGGCATGACAGTACACAAAGGAGATGGGTGGACATGGAGTGTGGAGGAGGAAATCTGTACCAACCCTTCAGGTAGGAGCCTCGGAGTACGACCCATTAGATTCCCTTCTTTTTCTTAATTTGTACTTGTACCATTATAGTTAGGCTTGTATTTCATACCCTTTTTACATTCATCACTCTTTTTTCCATTCAGTTGACTTGTGTTCGTATCATGTTGTGTGCTTGGTTGCGTGTGGTTACAAGCTATAAAGGCAATGCATTCACGATTATAGTGAACACGCCTTTCGGTGCTAGTCACCATCCCCTGTCCTATGGAAGGTGGGATTTGGTTAGTCATGAAACGGGCCCTAGGGGACGAGTTGTGACATTACGTGACTTTTAAATGATTTCAAAATAGAAAGACATATTTTTTCTCAATATATTTTGATTTCAGCTATGTCAACATTATTTTATGGATTTGACACTTTTTTGAAGCTAATTTATTATGATACAATATTCCATATCATATTGAAGGTTTTGTGATATGATTGATTTTGGATGAGTTATTTTTATACCATTCTTTTTTTATGGTCAATGTATTAATATTTTGTCTGTTATTATTAATAAAAATGTTATGGTTATTTTTTAACCTTTTCATTTGGGGAATACATTGGACATAGTCTGTGATAGGAGGAGCCTGCAATAGCTCATCAATGCATCAGTATGTCTCTTGAGACAAACTAGTATCGTGGTGCGCGACCTTTACAAAATCTTATTTTTAGTATTGGTATGATACCTTGTCTATGCTGTATTGCTGTATGGAATTATTCATTCCATCCTTATAAAATTGTATATTGATATTACATGTGATTATTCTACTAGTAGAATATCCATGAGAATAATTAAATATAATTATTTGATTTGTATATTCCTTTTTGTGATCAAGTTTATCTTTAAACATCATGGGTTTTAGTCTTATACATTCCCTTAAATGTTTATGATTTTTTATAATAGTTTCCCCTATATTTTTATCCATACTGGGCATCTAAGGGATATTAGTGTGTTCAATGGGGACACATTGTTGTCGTTTATCCATTTTATAATTCAATGTTAAATTTATGTATGTATCTATTGCATCCAAGGCTACTATATTAATCTGTCACTCGATACTTGATCTCTTGTGATCATTCCAATTATATATAATAATGCACCAAATCAGGATAACTATTTCGGTAGACATTCCAAAAATTGCATTGCAGACTAGTTATGGGCAGTTTGATATTACAGTAATGCATTTTGGACTCACTAATATACCCTTTTACTACATGGATAAAATGAATAGAGTTTAAAGGTATATATTGATTTTTTAGTTTTATTTATTGATTATATATTTCCTTAATCCAAAATATATGAAGATCATGAAAATCACTTACATGCTATTCTAAATACTCTTAGAAGAAATTAATTATATGGGATGTTTATGAAGTGTGAATTCAAGATTTATGAGATTTATTTTCTTCGACGTATTGTCTCTAAGGATGGAATCCTTCTAGATCCTTCTAAGTCAAGTGAAATAAAATAATGGACAACACCAAAGTGTTTAATTGAGGTTCATAGTTTTATTGGTTTCTCAGTTTATTATCAGCATTTCGTCCAAAATTTTTCTCTATGGGATAAACCATTTTCAAAGCTCACACATAAAGGGGTTAAATTTGTTTGTAAAAAAGAGTGTAAAAAATGTTTTTACAAATTGAATAAAAAATTATTCAATGGTACAATATTTATTCTACAACCGGTTAATGAGGGGATTGTTATTTATTGTGATGCATCAATGAAAGGACTTGGTTGTGTCCTTTTGTAGAATGATAGAGTAATTGCCTATGAATCAAAATATATAAAAATTAATGATATAACTATCCCAATAATGATACTGATTTTTTAGAAGTAATATTTTCTCTAATGATATGGATACTCTATCTGTATATGTATAAATGTGAGATTTATATAGATCAGATTATTTTAATGTATATTTTCACCAAAAAGAAATCCACATGAGGCAATGGAGATGGTTTGAGTTACTAAAGGATTATTATTCCACTATACACTACCACTCAGGGAAATAAAATAATATGGATGATGCATTGAGCAGAAACGGTCATGGAGTTATCATATATTTGTGATTTGAAATGGGTCATATGATCATGGATCTAGTAAAAATGGACATAAGAATAATCATTTAAGGTATAACATTAATAATATTTCAAATGGATTCCAATTCATCATTACTAGAAAGGATAAAAAGTTATTAGACATATGAGGTAGATTTTCCAAAGAAAATTAATGCTGTGAATGATGGGACATTGATAGACTTCATATATGTAGATGGAATTTTGAAATTTTAGAAGAGACATTGTGTTCCTAATATACCAGATCTAAAAAGGGAATAATTGAATGTTTCTCATTGCTCAATTTCTCTATACAACCTGTTATTATTATGTTGTAAAGAGATTTCAAGGAACCATTATGGTGGGACAACATAAAGATAGAGATTGCAGATTGTGTGCCATGATGTATAGTTTTTCCACAGGTGAGGGCTGTAAGACAACATCCATGAGAATTCATTCAAACTCTTTCCATACTAGAGTGGACATGGGATGATATTACAATCTATGTTTTCATGGGGATACAAAACACCTCTAGAAGTAATGATGCAATATGGTTCGTTATTCGTCATCTTATCACGTCAACACAATTTCTTGTAATAAGTAATGATTTGCAAATTTATCAAATAGAAAATCTATATATTAATGACATTTTAAGACTTCATAGAGTACCTCTATTGATTATGACTGATCATTATCCCGATTTTACATCATGATTCTATAATAGTCTTTAGAAATACGTAGATATTGAACTTCAATTGGGCTCTTCCTAAAACCCTCAAATAGATGGACAATCAGAACTGACTATTCAAACATTATAATACATATAGAGATCTTTCTTATTTGATTATCTAGATATGTGGGAACAATATTAACTCTGGTAGAATATTATTAGAGTAATAAATTTTATTCTAGTACTCATATGCCAACATAGGATGCATTATTTGGAAAGAGATTTCAAACACCAATATGTTTGGATGATGTCGGTGAAAGAAAACTCATAGGCTCAGAATATGTTGTGGAAACTATGAAAAAGGTTAAGATTATCCATACCCACAAAAAAACACCACAATGTAGGCAAAATGGTGATGCCGATAACCAAAGGATGCATTTGGAAATTGATATAGGATATCATGTTTTATCGATGTTACATTCATGTAAGGTTTTTATACATTTTGAAATTATGTTTAAATTAAGTCCATGATACATCAGTCCTTTCAAAATTCTAGAAATAATTGGAGTTTATTCTTACCGTTTGGAAATGCCTCCTAGTTTCTCTAATGATCATGAAGTGTTCCACGTATCACTATTGAAAAATATATTCCCATCCCAACACATGTACTCGCCTAATAAGAAAAATTTTACTATATCTCAATCTATATTATTTTTAAGATCCTATTATGATTCTTTATACCAGAGAACTAGTGATAAGAAACCGGATGATCTTCTAGTAAAAGTGTTTTGGAGAAACCATATGATGGAAGAGGCAACGTGGGAACCCTAAGAACAAATGATGAAGAACCACCTGAATCAATTTATGTAGTAATATTCTACAAATTTTGAGGTTGAAATTATTTTAATGTGTAAAGAACGTAACACCATAGGATTCAATGATACGTTTATCTTTGAATAATGCAATAGCATGCACTGTATGCAACATCGAGTTCTTACACACCACGACGAATGAAACTATACATTATGAATACTTCTATCACCTTATTGAAATTTTATTATTTTAATTTTTCAAAATGAACTTAATTTATTGATTCGGAATATAAAAATTATATTAGGGTGTTTTTTTGGAATTTTTCTGAAAACATTCAAATTTTGATGAATAGTGAAAATGACTACATTTTGGTTTAAAACCGACATTTTATTTAA
Source organism: Viscum album (assembly GCA_963277665.1). Taxonomy (NCBI): domain Eukaryota; kingdom Viridiplantae; phylum Streptophyta; class Magnoliopsida; order Santalales; family Viscaceae; genus Viscum; species Viscum album. Next base: position 1,315,388,906 of record OY728152.1, on the reverse strand, counting down.
ATAAAATTTTATTTTAACTATGTTTTTTTATATAATAGAAAAATAATACCAATATTATTTAAATGTAATCTATTAGGGTCATATTATATTATTATTATTTATATATTATTTTATTCAAATTTTTAACATCTTTTACCCACCTTCTAGAAACTATAGAAAATTATCATAAAATATAATTTTATTACATCTGAGAATTTATTTAAAAAAATATGAAAAATAGGGTTGACATTAGATAAGAAATGTGGTTCAATATGATGAAAATAATTTTTTTGTGAATAGTAACTATTAAATTTTATTTACCACAGATAAAAGTAAATAGAGTAATTAATTGTAAAAGTATTATTATAATTAAGCTAAAACATGTCCTAATTCTTTTAGAAATGTGTTTATCATTCAAAAAAATCTTAGGAATAAATATGATAACCTTTAGTCCACAATGATTAGATTAGGACATTTATTTTTAGTTTATTTAAAGAATAGTTAAAACTATTAAATACAAATTTTCATAACTAATTTTTTTTAATATAGTGTTATAAAAAAGTTAAATTATACAATAAATATTTTTTAGAATGATAGAAGTATCTCATACATAACGGAATGGATGAATTTTTTTTTGGTATATGACCCCATAATATGAATTTCAAAATGTATATGTACATTATATTGACTTCAATGATTGGGATTAGATAACTTTTAAGTTTAATCTATTATTTGAAAATATTAAATAATTACACTATAACCAAAATTGAATATATGTTATAGATAATTGAAGTTATATTTTGAATATAGGAGTAAAATGGAAACATGTATGGTCAGTAATATAATAATATATATCCTCCATACAAGATGGTTTCTTATGATTCATATACCCCCGTTAAATGTTCTATGATATTTTAATTTATGGTAATCATAGTATATAAATTGAAAAATGATGTCAAGAAAATCAATTTTTCAATCTGAGTGAGGAAAAACTAAATATTAACTATAACTAAATATATTGGGATTATTATTAACATTCAATCACATGATATGATTAGAAACATTAAAAGTTTGGAGATTCCAAACATGAAAAATATGTGAAAAGTTAATTATATAAACGTTTATGAGATATGGTTCATAAATTTAAAATGATTCTATATTGTCTCTGTCAAAAATTCATGAATAAGACTCACAATATCGTACTAAATAAATGGGATGATGATTTAAACAATATAATGGAATGAATAATGAAATATTATTCATTGTAAAATATTTGATTTCAGCAAATGTAATTATGTGGAATAAGGTTAATCCCAAGTATTAAATTATATGAATTAAATGTGGAAAGTATATGAATTATTAAAATTCATGCCCCTATAGAAAATTGAAGCATAATAATTTGGAGTACATCATAGAAAATTGTTCAACAATTCATAAAAAAATTATTGCAATAGATGATGAAAATGAATATTACATATGAATAATAAGGGTTTTAACCTCCATTATATATTTAATTGTAGAATCAGTGGATGTTATTCCTTTTTATATAGGAGAGATATATTATGGAACAAAATGGTAAAAATTATTTAGTGAAAAATGAAATGGAATTATTAATGTTAGTACATATAAGGAGTCAATAGTTATGAAATATCAGTTAATTTATGGATGATTATAATTTTTAATTATTATTAAATTTTTTTTAAAGTAATGGGATTATATTGGTAGACATTTATTGTGTACTAATATAAGGTTTATGAATATCTAACTCCTATGTTGACGTTCTAGGATATTATTTGATGTATAACCATTGATCCGTTTTTTTAAAATATGCTTAAATGTATTAGAAATAATTAGTTTTTTTAACATCATTGATTATGTATATTTTTGGGGATGTATGTCTTATTTTTGTTAAATATTGTGTGGATAATATCAATAATTTATTTAAAATTGTACCATCTTAAATAGAGGATGGTCCCCATTAAATATTTAAATATAAAAGGATGTGATTTGAAAACCGATGGGAAAATGGGTGAAATTACATAATTAGAGAGTTTGGTGTCCTAGTTAGTAAGACATTTATTCTCTAAATTTTTTGATTTTCGGAAGATATGTCATATCATATAGATATAATGACATTGAAAAATGCATCATTGATTATCAGATAATTTTTAATTGGAATATGTATAATATTTTTTGAACCTACTATCATGAAGGTGATGAAACATTGTGGGATTTTATATAAGTATTAAAGGATTAAATATATTGTTGATGAACATGTTCTTTTAATGTAGCTATATAGTGATTCATGTAAATTGTTTAAATGAATAAAATATCATGGAGATTATATTATAATGGATAATATATTATTAATATAAGTATTTTTTAGTGATTAATGAAATTTGGTGTTAAAATTAATATTTATTTTGCAAAAAAATTGGATTGATTCATTTTAAAAATTTTGGTTTTCATTCTACTATATAATATTTTGATGACGTTGAATTATATTTATTTTATGAATGAGATACATTAAAAGATTATAATTATTTGGAAATTAATGTTTTATGAAGGTTAATTAATTTATTTTTTTTGATGATTTTCCAATGGAGAATTTTTTATTACATGATAAATTACTTTTTTATAATATAATGGTTGAATATAATCCAAATAAAGTTGATATTAGTCATTCGGCCATAAAATATAATTTTTGAATACACGTCACCTGGAGAAATAATGAGATTCTTGACGAAATTTACCTAATGTAGAAATTATATATACAATGTATTTATATTTATATATTATATTAGTGAAAATGTTTGATTAATTCATATAATATCTAGAAAAAGATCATGAATGAAAAGTTTTATACTATTAGATTCATTTATCATGATTGCATTATATCTTCACCCATAATATATTTATGAAACATTGGTGGTCTATTTAATTAATATAATTTAATATAATAGTTATTATCTATTATTGGGAGTTATTTTAACTCTATATAATGATTTTTTAACATTTCATTATTTTTTCCATGTTTTTATGATATTTTTTTGTTATTAAAATTGTTATAGGAACCACCCTTTCACCCTTATAATGAAAATTTTTTGTTACACATTTTTTACTATATTGGATATCCAAATATTGTTCCTTGATTGATGATATTGAGACCCTATAATGTTACACATGTAATTTCAGGATCATAAGAAAAATTAAACATCCTAGTTTAATCTCATGAACGCGAATTCTACTGTCATGTAAGACTAGGTTCATAAAATGAAAACATGGGACTAAATTAATAACATATTCATTTATAATCCATGTAATCACCTAACATACATTGATCCATAACATTAAATCGGGATACATGGGGATAAAATTAATAATGATCGGTTCTAAAAATCCTAGTAAGGTAATAATCATTCTAAATAAAGCATAACCCCTATAATATATGTCATTCCACAATGATATGAAATGAATTTAACATGTTTAAACATATGAAATAATAATAGATAGAAAATTTGAACATATAATCATTGATTAAAATTAATGTGTATGTAACATAAAAATGATCTTTAGCATGATTCAGGGATATTTTATTTTGAGGATCACGATTCAAGGATAATTTCAAATAGAGGAGAACAAGTCAAGGATAACCAGCAATATTGTTACACATAGAGCACATGTCAAGGATAACAACCAATACCATTTCACATAACATCTCAGGAAACTACGAATTGACCATTAAATTATATCACTATCTCGTTTCACCCATCATAAATGTTTCATGAATATGATTTCATAATAAAGATACATACATAATGAGTCAAACATAATTATATCAATTAAACATTGAAACAATTCATAATCATAATTTTGTCAAATCGAATTATATGTGGGTGTTTCATTAATGTGGCCATGAAATAAATGAATATGTATTTTCATAAAATAAAATAAGAAAATATCATGATTATTTATTTCAAACTGAAGTTATAACTTTTAAAAACTAAAAAAATAAGACACATTTTTGTTAAATCATTTTTTGCGGTTTAAGGATAATATTTACTAGAATTTCGAAAAGAAAATGAAATAATATTTCATATAAAACCATATGTGAACCAAGATGATATTCATAATAAAATTTACGATTTCATAATATTAATGGTGGCTTATAATTGATTTTAAATTTCACATGAAATTGGGTAATAATTTGGGATGTTCCCTTATATTTAGCTTGCTTATCGGGAATATGAGAGTAAGGAACCGTTAAAAAAAATTATACCCCACAAAAAAGAAGGATTAATGGATCTTAAAACATTATTTTGGAACATATAATATTAATTTAGTGTTTTTAAAAAGAAACATTAGTTAATTTAATTAGCATAAAATGACTGACAGATATTATAAAAATTATTGGTGGTTTGGCTAAAATCTCATATGTAACGTATGAAATGATTCTAGACTTAATTTTAATGTTCAAGAATAATCAAATTAGATAAGGTAATTAAAATATATTTTTAAATATATATATATTTTAATTATTTTAAATTTATTATCTACATTTATGGCCCTAATTGAATAATAGGTTCAGTATCAAAGTTTTCAAGGGTTGATTTCCTTGGTTTTGATGATTACTAAACTTGTATAAGTGCATGGAAAATCATGTATAATATGAATATTTATCATGAAATAATATTATTTGTTATTAATGAACATATATAATATATAAATATCACTTTAATTATAAAGCTGAATATAATTAAATAAATAAATAAATAATGATAATCATTTTGATAAATTTTTCGTTTTATGATCTCAACGTACTCATTTTGTGTTATAAATTAATATCATCTGTATAAAGTGATTCAATAAGAGTAAATAGTCTATAATAAATATATTATAATATGGTTTAACTAATAAAATGGTTTTCATGCTCATCCATGAAAATAAAATTTAATGATGAAAGCACGTTTTAGCAAAGGTGTTAAATCGACACCTCACAGATGAAGTTTTCATTCATATTGTAAAAATGATTGGTGAAGACATTTGATTAAAATCACTTCAATGAATATGAAAAAAATAGTATATATTTATGATATTAAAGTTTCATTCCATTTCTGTGTGGAAATATGGGGAGAGAAAAATAAAATAATACCTTGAAATGAAACAGAATAAAAATGGAAGAGGGCTCTACCTATTGATTCTTTCTTCTTGAGAATCTCCAAAGGGGATTGATTTTTTTATTTTTATTAGAAAAAAAGCACCCATATGTGTGGGAGATGTTTTCTTATATTATTGAAAAGAATTTGGACATGTATTATGGCTTGAGTTGTATGATATGAAGAGGTGATGAGGGTGGTATTTATAGTTGATTAGAGGGGTGTTTTCCAATTATTAGACAGAAAACATTATTCATTTTCTCAAGACAAAAAATAATTTTGATTTTTAAGAATAAATATAGTAATAAAATAATTTTATTTTGTACCAATATTACCTTCATCCAACATGTATCAATTAATAGTGTATATAAATTAGAATGTATATAACCATAAATTACTATAATTTTAATATAAAATCATCATTTATTTGGAAAATAGAATGATTAAAATTAAAAATCCTTTTCAATAACATTGAAAGGTTAATTATGGTCTCATAATGTCTTATTATAATTTTAATACAATTAAATAATTTTTAATAAATTAGTTTTATGAATATAAGTTTTCTTTTAAATTATATAATTAAACAAAACTAAAGTGTAATTTAATATTTATGACCTATAAAAATACCTACATGTAAATAATATGTTTTAAAATATTTACATAATTAAATTATGATATATCTATATCATATTGTCACTTATAAGATAGATAAATTTTATTTATAATTAAATTGATGAGTTTATGATTAAATATGTCGGTTTACTGTTCATAATGGTCACCTTACAATTTCATATTTCAACTTACGATATCTTCGACATAGGTTCACTGAATTATATAAGAACTCCTTATTTCATTAATTAATTATTAATAATGATTTTTTGGTGTTATATTATGTTTTTATATCATGTGACATTACAGTAAGAAGTAAATATCCATTGGAAATATGTTAGTTTGTTATATAAGATATTTCATTATCAAGATAAATTTCAATTTTCAAAGATAAAATTTATTAAAAGATGGGACAATGTAATATATTGTGTATTTATATGAACAAAATGTTCAACAGAATGAATAAAATATGTCAAACTGGACCTAAATGCACCACAAAATGTTAGCATATCAATATTAATATTATAACAGAGACTTTGAATTGGTTTGTATAGAAATTATTAATTAACATATGAAATATATTATATTTCTATAAATGAATAATTATTAATAATAACATAAATAATATGTTTATATTTTTATCAAACAATGTTTATTATAAGAAAATTTGATTTCTTCAAAAATGAATTTTATTTGTTTTTTGAGTGAATATTATAATAATTTTAGGAAAATATGTATATTTTACTTCATAAAGTTTATATAATGTTTTATATCATTATGTCAATATTTAGTTTCGATGACTATTTTTTTAAATTTAAAAAAATTAATGTAATTTGGTGAATAGGGAATATTATAATTTTTCAGAAGAAAATATTTTATTTAAAAGAAATTAAAAAATCTAAATCTTATTTGAATTTTTTTAAATTGTTATTGTATATTTTTATTATTTAATATTATACAAATATGGGTTTTTTAATGATTTATTAAATTGAATTTGGTATAGAAAATTTTATATTTAGAAGGGAATTTTTCTAGAAAAATGTTTCCCATTATATTTTTCTGTTCAATTTTATCATTTATTCATTAAATGACCTATTTATAATAATATAATTTGGAGTCTTTATTTCTAATCAATTGGTACAAAAGCGTGTTATTGTACTCTATTAGTTTTGATCAATATCATTATAAACCCATGTTATTTTCATGACCATGATAAATGATAAATGGGGTTTTTTTTGTGAACACTAAATAAATTAGGAAAAAAATACCATAAAAGAAGATTTAATAATATTGGTTTGTTATATATATTTTATAATCATCAAAATTCAAAATATATGGATTTTTTTATTTTGGATGTTATTATAGTTTATATAAAATATTATTTAATTAAAATTCAACTAATTCACTATCTTGTTTTAGAAAATATGAATATAATTAATATCAATAGAAAAGAATAAATTTAATATTAATGATACTCAAGATATTGATTAATTGTTTTCTATGATTATGAAAGTTTTTTTAAAATTTTTAGTGACAATATAATTACCTTAAATTATTATAGAAAACATATTTAATTTTTAAAAACCTAATGAAAAAAATAATATAATTGATATAACGTGTATTAAAGTCAATAAAATATGAAATAATTAATATTGAAAATTTATTATAAAAAATTTAAGATCATATTTTATAAATTTGGATGCATTGGACTCTGATTTATTTCATTTCATGATGTTAATAATATAAATGATAATTAATAGTCAAAAAATCGACATTAATTTTATTATACATTTCATTATATAATTATTAAATGATTTGAAATTAATAAAAATAATTCATTTGAAAAAATGAATGTAGTATTATTAGTAAAATAATACATTGACCATTTATGGTCATTTATTTGTTCTATTGTATCATAAATAAACATAAAATTTTAGGGAATGTAACTATTATATTAATTGTCAATTGAGGTAATGATGTTATAAAAATGATAAGAGTACATTAATGTCTAAAAAATGATAAAGTCCATATCCGGGTACTGTCCAGTCCACCTACATTGATCCCCAGTCATCGTTGTCTATTATCTGCAACCAACAAAATAAGGTGTGGGCCTAGCGAGTGTAGGGATAAGTATAACGATACTCATTAGGGATCCCGAGACCCTCAAGGTCTCCCAAAATTCAACAAGGATATACCACAAATTATTAAATCAACAGATCAGCCACATAGGTATATGCCCATACATATACTTCAATTATCATGTAATCCATCACAATCATGAGAAAACACAAGAGTTACCAAATCAACTCACCAATATATACATCTTTTGTAGAGATATAGAGATGATCAAATGTTGCCACATAATCAGCTATGTTGTCGGACCAACACATGATCCAGTACCACCTATTATGTTGGACCAACACATGATCTATGAACAGAATTCAGAACTGTCAGACCAACACAAGATCCAAGAATAGTTTTCAGAGTTGTTATTCCAACAGATGAACAAGACCCAGCTATTATTTTGGACCAACACATGATCCAGGAACATAAGGTAGAACTGTCGGACCAACACATGATCCAAGAATATTCGTCAGAGTATTGCCAGCCACAGGTTTCCTACAATGCACGCTTCATTCCAGGAGGGTCCACTCTTCATTCCATGTGTCGACACGTCAATTGACAAAAATTCCCATGAAGAAGTATCTCAAAGGTATGCCACGTCATAGGGGTCTCAACACAACAGAAGGTGTGTCAATCAGACGCCCAGTCTATTAGTTATTAGCCTTTTAGTCTCAAGGGCCCAGTTGGATTCGTGTACGATCCAACATGATCGTAACCTAACTATACCACAATCTTCAGTGGGGTATACTCAAAGGGACCATATATCATCGACATAACTAGCACCACTGACGGTTCTCCAACCAGACGTCTGGTGCCAAAGATATGGCCAAAGTAATAAAGGGGCTAGTAGTGAGCCTGAGTTCGGTTCGACCCAGTCAGACTGACGTGGCCCAACCCAGTCTGGGCCGACCTAATATTTTCAACCTACACAGACACGTTGGAGCTGACCCGGTCCATTGGGCGTGTTATCCCGTTAATTTCAAGTTGTTCCACTGGGCCCGACATGACGGAATGCGAGGGTGGTTCGGCCCGGAGGTCGTCGGTATAGGTGGCTCGGCCAGAAGGCCATGGCCCGTTCGGCCAACGCTGCATAGGGTTGAGGCATGATGACTTGGCCCCGGAAGTTGGGGTGGTTCGGCCAACGTGTAGGCTGAGTGGGGCACAAGCAAGCATGGGAAGGCGGCAGGGGGCACAATAGCGCATGGGCAGCACGCCGAGAGGTTGGTTGGGCACCGAGCAATGCGTCGGGAGGCCAGTTTGGCGCTGGGCAGGCACACATGGCACCGTGGGGGCAGCATGCTTCATGTAGGATGCATGTAGCACAGGCTTTGCCATTCCCACCACTATCACCTCTTCATTGTTACGTTTCCATGACGAAGAAACATCAATAGAGATTGGCAGAGGGATTCAGGCTATGCTAGTTGGCCCACACCCTCCGAATTTAAGGGTAACAAAAAATGGCTCAACAAGAGAATAAGATTTCAAACAATTCACCCGCAACAATTACATCCTAATAATTTAAAGATATAAGAAAATGGAATATCAAAATGTAATAAACCCCTACCATTTATTCGTCGTTCAACATTCGCCATTCGTTGACAATGTTGCAGAATGAAGACGAAGAAGATCAACGTTCATCGCATTCGACATGCACTCCCAATCTCAGGTTGCATCGGTCGTGAATCTCCGCGTCAGTAGGTTTCTAAGGAAGGAGTCGAAGAAAGATCGTCATCAGCATTATTTTTTGGAAGAACATGTTCTTCGTTCATCGTTGGGAGAGGATGTTCTACATTGGAGAAATTCTTTTCTCCCAAGCTCTCCTCAAAAAATGAATAGATGTGCCATAAAATAATAATAATAGATAGGGATATCTTATTATTTACTTGGAATAATATTCAAAAATGAATAAATAAATTAAAAAGGATACTCTAATTTAATTCATGAGGTTGCCACATTAATTGGGGAGTTGGCACAAATTCCTAAACTATGGGAGGTAGAGAGGCTCTCCCTCATTAATGAGGGAGAGTTGAGAGGTTATACACTCCTCCCATTAATAGTGGTTAGGTGGTCCCCACAACTATTATTTAAATGAGTGGATATGGTCTGAGGTGGTCCCCACATCGTAACCTCTGATGGGAGGTTACGTTAGGGTGGGCCCGCACACCACATCCTCTCATGGCAGGTTTGGGTTTGGCGGCCAAACCCCCATCTCCCAAGTGAAGGTATTAACCAAAAACCCCTCACATAGCAGCATAAATAAAATAATCTGTAGCTATACTATATTTTCTTTTTTTGAAAACCCAAACACTCTCTTTCAAACTCGACACAGTGTCGTCGAAGTTAAAGTCTCCTTATGAGAATACTGGCATTACGAGTTCAATAGTTCCATCAGATTTCAATTCCATGCACCGGTTCAAATGTTTTAAAATCCCTCTCGTTCGTTTACTAAACGTACTCGAAAAAAAACATCATAAATTGATTTTGGGCACACCAGGCCATGGAATCAAGCACCGTAAATTTCTGTGGACTCGAAAATATCACATGTATTTAAAAAATTCGATAGGATTTCTGGGTCATTACATTAAATAACAAATGAATAGTAGGAACATGGTTAGGAAAAACTGTGTGTCATAGCCAGGCTACACATGCACATGAATTAATTAATACTAATTTTAATTTTAATTTTTTATTAAAAACTGAGAATTTTCCTATTTTGAATCCAATTCAATTTTCAGTCCCCTTTCACATTATGGGTTCTCTCCATATTAATATCATTCCCTTCAGACCTGTGTTATTCTCAAATTGAATCTCGAGTCGAAGGTTTATTCAATCTTAGAAAATGAATGTATCTCCCATTCCTCACCCATTCATCCCCAATTCTAGAAACAGTATTTTAGTGATGTAATCCCCGGTGTTTTAAGGATATATATCATTTTTGTGATATCTATATATATTATTTTAAATCTATATATATTTATTGAGGATCACTATTTTCTCTAATATTGATTTTTGATTTGACGATTCAGATATATATCTATGTCAGTGTACCACTATATTCCTGATGATTTACATTCAGAATTTATTATTAAAAACATTTAGGTAGGTGGTGTTGTATTAAATCATAAAATTATTTATTATGAATCATGTATTGATGTTTATGTATTATTAACATTCTAAAGAAAATTTGAATTCATAAATTGGCTCTGATAATGTGGAAAATCTATTAATTTAGTTATTGTTGAAATTGATGATTTATTGGGGAGTTAATAAGGAGTTAAAGGGTCTATACATTTATATAATTAATTCTGAAATTAAAATATAGATTTTGGGGATTCCCAATAAAATTATTAATTAGATCAATAATTATAGGATTTATGGAACTTTGACTTAGATAATGGGAAATTCATTACTGTGATTATTGTTAAAATTGATGATTAATTAGGGAGTCAATAATGAGAGTAGGAGGTAGTATATTTATATTACAAACTAAAGATTTATTTATGATATATATGTTCCTTCGATTAAGATAATTAGTTGGATTATTACTTATGGGTTTTATGTATTTTTGACGTAGATATTTAATCGGGTGACTAATTTTGAGATATTTGGATAATTGTTTTATTATAATTAATTGATTAATTTAATATTATATTTCATGATTTTTTATATTATATTATAAATTATATATTTGTTATTTAATATTTATGTCATCTTATGAGATAATATTTGTTATATTTTAATGATACATTGAAATTCTGAATATTATTAATAATTTCATGTACTAATTTATATTTGTTGACATATGTATAAAATTGTGATGCTATTTTTATCATGTGATGTTGAATGGTAAATGATAAAATGAATATTTTTATTGATAATATGAATGGTATCACAATCATTCAATTATTTGTAATTAAATGAAAAATACTATCATGGAAATTTGGCCATGTATTATGTCAGATAAAATTAACATTAATTTATATGATAATAAATTTTTAATAGAAACCACGATATTTAGAAAATTATTAAGATTAAAAAAATTGAAATTATAAAAAGTATTAAGAATGGATATATTGGAATTATAATCTGATTTCCGTTGGGGTGGATTAGAATACGACATCAGACAATAACGATATTGATATTCGAGTGTTCATGGAAAATCGAGGAATTATGTCATTAAATAGATAATAATAAAAAATGACATAACCCCTTTATTCATATATTTTATTTATTTATTAAATTAATTTCATAAAAACATATTGATATATATTTTTTTCACCATTGATGGTGGACTTATTAGTTTTACTCACACCCACTCAAGGATGTATGATCAGTACATGAGTACACATTATTTTTGTATGACAGGATAGGGGAAAAGTTATACAGTTAGATGGGTTATTTTGGGATGTAGCATGGATGAAGGAACCAGAGGACTTCCAGGATCCTTTTTGCAGTATTCAGTGTATTTATTATTATTGTTCATTTTTTATATTTATTATTACATTTTCCTAGAATATATTCATTTTTATTTGGATTGAATTTTATTCATTGAGTAAACTGAGAGATTGGAATTATTTTTGTACATATATGTGTCCTCCTTGGTTTTCCTATTTCTAGTACTATATTAATCTGATAAAAGAATGTATAATTTCCTATGGAATGAAATATTAGTCTCTTCCTACCAGTCATAAGCCTCTGGTATATGAGTAGGTGTGCCTTACATAATTTGAAAAACAATATTGGGGCACTGGTGTGTGGCACCCGGTTCAAGATATTATAATGTGGCTTCATGTGAGTTTTCATATATATTTAGTTTTTATTACTATTTTGGTAATATTTGAAAAAAGAATTGGAATATTCAAGTCTCGTTAATGATCTCATGAACGGGTGTTAGAAACCCATGTACCAATATAATCAATGTACCATGGGGGGTTGTTGTTGTTGTATTTCATTGTTAGAGACGATTATAATTTCACCTGGTTTGATGAACTTGTTATGATTTTTGATTATGTTAGTGAGAATAATTAAAAAAATTATCGCATTTCCTGATAGGGATTGAGGTTTGAGACTTCATGAATCATTCTAGTCAAACAAGATTATTTTGTGATGTGCATCATTGTAGGAATTCATTGGATAATGAGTCTTGGGTATATAATTGGGCATAAATTGTTTACACTTGTAGGTGAAATTGAAATGAAAATGATTCATGTATAAAATTTGAAGTTCCAAATTTAAGAAATAATCCTTATAATTGGTTTTCAAAATGATAAACTTGATTAGTTATAGTTCCCATAGAAAATTGGTACATAGGAGTAGGGTGGTTAAAGGGTAATTATAGCACCTCGGTTATAAATTCATGTTAATACGTTTCTAAAATTTAGGTTGTGATTGCTTACAGTATATTTAATTTGACTTATTATTTCATAATACTATAATGACTTGTGTTTAGCATTGTAGAGTTATGAATCCATGATGACTCTTATTAGGAGGATGAATAGAGGATATTGAGGGAGATGATTATCCCATAGTGGATCAAGAGGCACTAGTAGTGTTGGGTGAGGATGGAGTGGATAGGTTCCAAGAGAACATTGGTCACAATATAAAATTCATTGAAGGAGATGAAATGATTCTGTAAAGAGATAGTATGAAATTAATAGGGAGTATCAGATATATCACCCATTGAATTTTTCTTGAGATGGTGGACCTAAGGTAGCTGGGATTAGGGTGGGGTCTATACAGAAGACACATGACCATTCAAAGACCCTTAATGATAGGAGAATTTTGTTTTCAAAATATGAGATCCAAATATTTGTAAATCTCTAGTGATAAATTCTTATTTGTATTTTATTTTCTTATATAATTCTATAGAAAAATAGTTTATATATGTTCATGGAAATCTTATATTTTGATATGATTATAATACGAAGATTGTAAGAGTTTATTTGATTTTTAGGGGTAAATTACCATTTTAAATTATTCCATATGAATAGTAGATCTATAATTCCTTGCTCCAGTGTTAAAAGATGATGGAATAGCTATGGAAATATGGTTTTAGAATTGGATTAAGTGATAATTATGTATCATGTCCATATATTTTCTTTAAAAATGTGTTTTGAGGTTGTGGATTAAGATATAATATCCGAGGGAAACCATTGGGTTCATCCAGATATAAAACATATGGTTTGTACTAGATGATCAATATATACAACATAAGATATATAAAAGAATCACTATGTTAACATTATCCACAGAAGTGGAAAACATAGTGTCCATGGGGAATATTCAACTTCACAATAGATGTCTCTAGTTATTTTCCAAAAGTACAGTAGTCCAATCAACTATAATCTTTCCCCGACCACCTATGTAGTTCATATACCAGGAAAATAAGGGGTACGTATTGAAAAATATCATTTTAGAGTAATATACAATTATTGATGATTAGGCATTTAAAATCTAATGTATAAGAAGGAAATAATTTTCACCTTATTAGTTTAGGAGCTGGTATAATACAGGAAGTTGTGGACGAAGAGGTGGTCATGGTTCTCATTGTAAAGAGATCACAATCAACAGAGCTGTGTAATGGTGGGGAGTCAATATATATCAATTTTAATAGGGTAATGAAAACTACATACATTATAGAATACAATTTTGTATATAGAGGATGGAAAATCAGTAGTTAGAGGTGAAAATTCTGGCAACTTGTAAACTATATAGTTCCTTATTTGATATCAATACATATCAATTTTTTATATCTAGAAAAAATGTTAATGAATCAATCTTGGGGTTGATGATTTTGAGTTTGTTAATGATGATTGATACATTGATGTTAGTAGGGTATGGAGATAACCTATTTTATAATGTGTTTTCAGTTGAGATTGTTGAGTATCATTTTCTAGGGATCTCTATAATATTAATTTTTCATACTTCGACCTAATTATGTTAATGGACTTAAAACTCACATATTATACCCAAACTGATTTTTAACAATGTATAGTGACATCTATGTATCCTAATGATGAATATTACCCACAAAATGGATAGTGTTATATCAATGAAATATTACTATGTTCAATTACCTAGAAACTAGGATATCTCATAGATTATGATTCATGTATATTTTAGGATGGTGTAGTTGTGAATAATGACATCATCACACCCATTGTGTTATATTTTTAGGTTGTTTTCTAGAATACATAACATGTTTACCACTTATGAGTGGTGTGAAATTAACTATTGAACTCTTGTAAGGTGATGAGTAGAATCTATTTCACATTATAAAATGTATCCAATACATTTTTAGGAGCCCAATACACAACTAGAGGACTTGTAGGATATGTGATTCATCCATCCAAATTCATCACCATGGTGTTCTACAACACTGTATGAAAGTAAATATTTTGGTAATCAAAAAAATTTCATTGATTATTGAAAATTGAAAAAATTTACTATTATAAACATGTAACCTCTTCCACATATCAATAATATATTTTACCAGTTTATATGAGATCGAGTGTTCATGATGATTTGCTTGAGATCGGTGTATCATTATCAGAGAGTTCAGCCATATGATATAATGATGACTATTTTTAGAATTAGATATGGTATATATGAGTTTGTTGAAATATTGTTTGGGTTAAATAATTCAGAAACTATATTTATGGACATGATGAACATAATTATTCAACCGTACCTATGGACGTTATTTATTGTATTTTATGATGACCTATTGTTGTTCTCCATGATTTGGGACGTTCATTACCAAACATCATGAAATTACATGAGTACGCAGAGGGAGTATTGGATATATGCAATGATATATAGTATCATGTTTTATATCTACAAGGTACACATATTGGGATAGAACTTCTCTGGGAAGGGTGTGTTATTGGAACATGAAATTGTTAAGGATTTGGTTTGATTGAATAATCAAAAAACATCTTAGATTTCAATATTTTCCTTCAGTATTCTTTATATTATTTTATATTCATCTAGTAACATACATTTTCATTAGTGAACTATTCATGATTGAGTAAATTTGCGGTAACTATTTATTGGTCAAATGAATTTGATAAATCATCTTTACAGTTGATGAAGCATTTGGAATCATCACAAATCATGATTCATTCCATCGATGGTGGGGGTATGAAATTATTTGGGATGATTATTAGATACTAGTTGGGGCAATGTCGATGTACCTATATCTATTCACTGTTTATGGGTCTTATTAGTTTAATCAAGATTAACATATCTTCCATATGCCTGACCTTGATATGGGAACCACAGTTTATTTTTTTGATTTGTTATTATCATTATCGCTTGGATGAGAATTTTATAGTTTTTAATGATAATATGATCTGGAGGTTTATATTCATCTACTGATATATGAATCTCAATTAGTGGATGTCAGTGGTGTATAGGAAGTCATTTGATATTAATATAGAAAATAATCATGATAATGTAATAAATTGTGGTCAACTCTTTTAGTAGAACAATAGTTAATGAATTTCAAGATTTTAGTGAAAAGTGGACGAGGATTATTTTTCTACATTAGATGCATGTGGTGTTTTAAGGGAATCATGATAAAATGAATCTATTATTTGTTTTAGTGGATATTATCCAAATATAGTGGTGTGATCATAGTAAGAACATGTTTTTTCAAATATTGAACCATATATAAAAAACTATGTGCCCCCATGGAAGAGGCAAAACCATGAGGGGAAATGTTTTGAAAAATGTGAAACCCTTCAAATATAATTGAGTTCATGGGTTATTAATTTTGACATAGTTTATAAAAAATTATTGAACTCATTAGGGTTAACCCTAATTCCAATATTCATGACCCTAAGCATATTCCAATGATTTTTGAGTCTCCCCTAGGGATTATAAGTCTCATAGAACCCCATTATTTTTTTATCAAAGACCAAATCAATGTATAATATCCTCTATAATATATTCTCTCTTCATATATGGTTATTTAAGTCTCTTATATATATTTAATAATTAATAATAATTGGTTAAACTACTTTGGTGTTAGTATAGATATAGTATTTTATTAATGTTAATATATTTTTTATCCATCTTTGGTTTTGGTCCTAATTGTTCATTTACAATATGATCATGATAATTAAACATAAATTTTCAAATATTGGTATCCTAAATGTGGATCAAAATATTGGTGAAGGTATCCTATTTTTCAATTAGAATTTTTGTGATTATAGTTTTCTATTTTTAATTGTTTAATTTTGATTTCCAAGTTTATAAATTGAATCTATAATTGAATTAAGTAATTGGTAAATTAATTAATGTGATTATGAAATTATTGTAATATTAGGATTATGAAATTTGTCAATTTATCAGACTATGAAATTTTGAATGGTAATTGAAATTATATGTTCTGTTTACTTTACTATAAATGGTTAATTGAAAATTTTATTAAATGATGATAAATGCAATAATGTTGAATTTTTCATATTACAATGTGTTATTAATTTAAGGTAACATAAATTATTTGATATCAACAAAGATGAATCATGGTGATAATATTATATAGGATTGTAATTGTTGCATAACCATAATTTAAAAGATATATTTGATATTTTATATATATTTCATAATGACTGTAGGATATGTACATAAATTATATAAACCCATAGTAATAACTATTGTGGGACATGGTTTGATGATCTATATAAACCTACGAATATTGATTTGTGGGACATTATACATTGATTTAAATACCAATGTTATCCTAGAAATGATATCATATGCACCAAAACAATAGCCTTCAAATGTGGTTCCACATGATCATGATATGAAAATATAATAAAATAAATAAATAAAAGTGATACAAATGTATTAATACACATGATATTTTCTCCAGACACATTGTTAGGCCAATGCATGTATCAATGGTTTTGGATTCATCTTGAGCATGATTAATTATGTTGTTAATATAATAGTATCAAATTATAAAAAATGGTGTATTTTTTATTTTAAAAGTTACATTGTAAAAATTAATAAAATTTATATATGTGAATTTTTTTTACATACTATTTGTGTGGACCTACTAATTTGTACTCAAACTAACATGGGATAATACATCAGTAATGGAATAGTCTTATTTTCTATAGTAATGGATATTGGAATGAGCATAATGTTTGATGGAAGTGTTGGGAAGTAGAATGGATGATGGGATTGGACATGATGTTGGGATCCTCTTGGCGGGTTCTTAATGTTTCTTGACCATTCCATTTCATAATGAATCTTGACATATATATAGAATAAAATATATACATCATCAGATTTTATATTTTCTTCATGTTATGATTTATCATGTTATATTAGTCTATTTTAGTATTTGTATTATTCTATTTATTGTTAATTTTCATTTGGTTATTGATTATAATTTTTCTTCTATTATGATGCTTTAATAAAAAGGGGTATAGACTTTTCATGATATATACTAGATGTATTATATTACTCGGTAGCCATGGGTGAATGTGGAGGCCCTCCTAAGGACACATTTCAATCTAGCATGGGGAGTCATTATATATCAAATGGGGTGCGACTATGCATATTTTAATATATGATATTTATTACTGATTTATAAATAAAATAATATAAAAATATAAACCAATAATTTCATCAGGATTTTAATAATTGGAACTAAAATTAAAGACTTTAAAATGAGTATTTATTATTTTTGGATCATTACAAATAAAAATTAGGATAACATCAACGATCTCTTATTAGAAATGATAAAAATTTTATTATAGTCATTGAAAATCATTTTACCTTAAAATAATTATGTGTTATACAAATTTGAATTAATAAATCACCTAGATTCACATGATTTGAAATCATGATATTTGGTGAATTATTTTTCTTAAAAATTTAATCATAAAGGATAAATTTAAAAAAAATGTCAACTCATTTAATCATTAGTACTAAATTTAATATAATACCAAAGTGATTTATAAATAAAAAATAAATTCATAATTTGTACCCATTTATAATAATATCTTAATTTAATGTAAATAAATAATATGATAGTGTGTGTCAATACACTATATCACGCCCATAGTTGTCAAAATCAACAAAATTGAATTTCTCCTTGTATATATTGTATAGTTTTATATTATAATATAACATTACATATGTTCTTTGAGAAATAAAATCCTTCTTAATATAATAATATTTTCTTAGATATTTTAATATATGGGATTTATTTTCAAAAAATATTGAATCCATAATGGGAAAATATGAATAATATTTTTTCAAAATAATGATATTTAATGTTTAATGTTTATTATTTTATTGAGATATAAGGTGGTACTGATATGGTAAGGTTTTCAAACTATTAATTTTAATTAAAATAATACAATTACATTAATTTTTTTTATTATGTGTCCAATCATTTTTTGAATTATTATAAATTGATCCTTTAGTGTTAATTAGTTTTTCAGTTTAATTTCTAAACAGGAATTTTGTACAAATAAGAATGCGTATCATGACAATAAGATTACAGTTTTAACAAAAAATAATATTTTAATTCTATATTGAAATCAATATGTGTGATACTTTATTACATATTCTGTTTTTAAAAATGACATTGTCCTTAATGAAAATATTTAAATTTATTTTGATTCTATTTATTAATTTGAATGAATATAAGAAAATTAAATGATGATACATTGAATTATTATTAATCTTGTGTCAGAAATGATGAAACAGAAAACTTATGAGTGTGTTATTTAAACTAATATTTGATGATATAAAGAAACCCTATGTTCAATATTTCACTTCGATATCTTAAAAAGGTAGGCTTGTATTCATTTAGATGCATATTGTAGTCAGATTGTATGATAATTCTATACTAAGGGGCTGTGTATTAACATGATGTACAGGTATAAGCACATATATTTAAAATGAAGCCTGAATAAATGTTTATAATTAATCCAAACCTAAAAGTTTGTTATGTGAAGAATTTTTTATAAATTCACACTTAATCATAATTTCAAGGGGTAAAAAATTATTCTCTTCCATTTTATAATAATCATTCATTTAATGTTACAATATCATCCCAAAGTTCTCTAATTTTTCTACTGATTTTTAAACCATCATTATAAAACTATAACTAAAAAAATTCACTAAAATCATTTATTACACTTTTAAAAAACTAGTGAACCCTAATAACATCATATTCTAGAATGAAAAGTTAGTTACACATGGAAGAAATCCATTAATATTGGGGATAAACAATATTCCCCAAAATATATTCCTTTAAAAATCAAAATATATTAAAATACAAAAAAATATAAGAGAATACATGAGATAATAAATCATGTGATTGTGTTTAGTTATTCCATAATATCCTATACAGTTGGAATAATTTGTCTGGGTATTAACGTATATATTTTGGGGGATTCATCTATAATATAGACACTAAATTATAGTATTATAGTATTTAATTTTAATGGGACTATTTTTTTATAATTTTTTTACATTGAATAATGTTATATCAATGGATTTTATTGATTCAATTTTTCCAAACATTGTCATTATTGTCTAAAATATTCATATTAGTGGAGAAAAAAGTTTTTATATTGATCACATGTGATTCAGTAGGGTTATTTTTTAAATATATTAAATTATATATATATATTTTATTTTTTATCATAGAGAGTGTAACAAAACTACCTATATTTATTATGATTTCGTTACTATCACATCTTTTACTAGCCCAAAGGGCATTCCTGATCCACAGAGTAAGGAAAATATTTAATTTGAATCACAAAACCCACATTGGAAAAACATTTCCCTCATAAATACAACACCATAACATATGTATTTATATATCCACCAAAATACTGTAAATTATAGATTATCATGTTATGTTTCCATTAAATACGTATAAAATTCCAATATACATAAAAATTCATATATGGATAACATAATTGATAAATTGTAATATTAAAAAAAATATAATGATAATATTACCAATGTAGAATAATTATTTAATCTAAACAATTCCCATAAATTCATAGATAAAAAACATCATACCATCAATAAAATCAATTCAAGACCAAAAAATTAATAGGAATATTTAGGTCACACATTGATCACCCTAATTAACTAGTGAAATATGAACAATAAACTAATGAAAAACCGAAAAAATATTTCATACAAATACAAGTGAAATATATCATCATATTTTTATACATAAAATGACCATGAATTGTGTGTGTGATTACAAGAATTTTTGGATTTGACCAAGTACTTTGACACTTTTTTTAAATAAAATTTCACTAGAATTTATTTTTAAATAAAATTATATTGTAATGTTATATAAATTATAATTAAAAAATATCTTTCAAAATTTGTTTTCTTATGTTAATCACATATTTTTTTGAAAAAAAAATTATTTCCAAACAAAAAATAACAGTTTTTCTCTATTAAAAATGACAATTTTAAATCCTCTATTAAATTTTATTTTTCCTTTAAATAATGTGTACACATACAATGAAATTTCCATTAAAATTTTTAAAATGAATATTTATGAAAAAATATATAACAAAATATTTTATAATATATATATTTATAATAAATAACTACCAATGAAATAAATTATGATAATACGAGCAAGTGGTTCTTGGTGAATAATTGGAGGAAAATGAAATATATTGGAAAAACAAATATCATTGAAATATAAACTAGGATATTAAGTATAGAACACTATATATTTTTTTCAATGGGATGTATCTATCCAAGGCCATCCAATGATAAATTACAAATTAAATCACTAAAAAAAATTTAGGATGACTAAAATATATAACCCTATGTTTTTATTTATACAAGGGAACCTACTGGTGGTAAATAAATGTCTATAGGGGCATGATAAGATTTACTATAGTTATCTGCCCTTGTCTTATAAAATAATAATTGAGACGAGAGTATTCAATACAACAATGTCATTACCAACCAATAATAATTAAGGATGGTAAATTTTTCTCTTTAATGAGATTTTTATTAATAATACAATGGTAATGGTTCAGACCTCTCTTGACCATTCCTTGGGAAAAATCAGATGTATTGGATGTTTTGGGAGGTCAAGGTGACATATCCCCAACACAATTCAAAATTTTCCATTTCGGTGAACATTTCCAACGGTAGACTCTTTTGAATAGTGCCTCGGTAACCTTATGAGTATAGTGTCATCGGCGACCTTCTATGAATAGTTTAATCGGTGAGCTTATGTAAATAGTGCATAAGTGACCTTCTGTGGACTGTGTTATCAGTGACCATATCATAATAGTTCCATTGGTAACCATATGTGAACAGTGCAATGGTGACCATTTGTGAATAGTGCATTGGTGACTTTTTATGAAATGTGTCATCGGTGACCTTATGTGAATTGTGTTCTCCATAACCTTTAGTGAAAATTGCAACATGGACCTTGTCTCAACGGTTTATCGGTGATCTTCTGTGAACATTTTCATCAGTGACCACAGGTATATTGTGTTTCCATAAAGGTAGGTGTATAGTGTTCCAAGAATGTTAGGTGTACAATGTTTCCAGAAAGGTAGGTGTATTGTGTTTGCCAAACGGTAGGTGTACAGTGTTTCCCAAACGGTAGAGTGTATAGTGTTTCCAGCTTCCAACATTTTCGACCCTTTACGTTTCCTTTGAGGTAAACTTCTTTTAAAGCCTTGTTTTAAGGATTCTAAGGCAGATTCAAAGGCCATAACTCCTATATAAATAATTCCAATGGCTCATGATGTTTTTACATGGTCAAACCAAGCAGTTTAATGTGATTATCTTTTTAGGGAATCAAGTGTATCTTAAACCATCTCTCAGTTAAATCTTCAAAATGGACAAGATTTCTTCCTCTGATGGTCTTCCTCCATGTTCTCTAGTGAGTGATGCTCCAACATTTCCATCCTTCTCAAAAGAATTGTGAGATCAAACATTCCCACCTGGATTGGCTTCCCTCTACATCATTCTTGCTACAACTGCACCACCTTTTTCTATTCTACCAAAATGTATCCATCAATCATAAATATAAGGTATGTCTTATATTCATTATTTTGGGGTTCATCTTCTCTCATTTCCCCATTCCATATTATGGCACGTGATCATCATGTTTCTAATAGAGTTTTCATGGGTTTCAGCTGGTGCGGTCGTTACTTGGCATGTAACATCCCAGGTAAATAAAGAATAAAGAATTTTCATTTTTATTAATATTTATGAATTAAATATTAATTTTACATTAATGGGGTTTCTCTGTTCGATTGCGTACCTGATACGCAACAAAGTGTTTCTTTGAAATCATACATTGCACACTAGTAATAAAATAATATTATTTTAAATTGTAGTTAACACGTAGACGTTGTATTGGCGGGAATGAATTTAAATAACTAAAATATGATTATATATGTTTTTTAAATGTTTTTACATTTATCCAATAAAGGATAAAGTCTTAAAATACGAAAAAAATTTCAATCGTAAGCAATTATGCTCTAGCATTCACTAAATGTCGACTTATCGCCTTTTGATGGCGAACCGTCCATAAATATAGTTTTGGTCACTCTTATACATTCTATTGGACCAAAGAAAATTCTTCTATAGAATAGGGACTTCAAAATTTACTTTGTGTGAATTTTTGGTATTTTTCCGATAAAGTTTTTTTTAATGAATAGTGAAAAATGTTGTATTTTAATTCAAAACCTCTTTTTAATCAAATTTATTTATAAGATTAAATTATCTTTTGAATTGGTTTTAAAGTTAAAATAGAATATATTTTTACCATCTAATCCAATAGTTCGCTTTGAAATTAATTTCCCTTTGAAATTGGACTTAAACTAGTGTCAATCTTTTGATAATTATTGTTTCATAAAAACACACTATTTGCTCTGACAGTTGAAATTAATTATTAAATTAATTAATGTAAATTATATGTTATTAATTTTTTAAAATAGACATCATTTTTGAATTCAGAATATCAAATATATCTTACGGTGAAGTTTTGGTATTTTTCAGATAAACTTCAATTTTTGATGAATAGTGAAACCACTAAGTTGTACTTATAAAAACTGATTTTCCATTTAAATGACATTCTATCACCTCCTTGTTTTGAATTTCAAAAATATGAAATACATGTATTTCATGAAGAAGTAAAATGTGGTTCAATGAGATTAAAATAATTTTTTGGTGAATTGTAACTTTTATGTTTTTAATCGCGATTAGAGGTAATTAATGTAACTTAATGTAAAAAAATAATGTTTTAATAATATTAAATGACCTAGACACGTGCCCTACCCTTATTTTATGTGTCATGGCCGACCAATACAATCCATGGGTCAACTTGGGGACTCCATGGAGCAACCTTGGTAGGAAAATGACTTTAATATCTTTTTATTTAAAGTTAAAATAAAAATGTCACAAACTTGATTTGTTTTACTAAAAAAATTATTAAATGGGGTTATTTAAGTCATATTTTTGACTATAAATATCCATTAAAATATAAAAAGATTTCCTACATCATGATATTTTTCTTATAATTTTTAGACATTAAATAAATTAAATTATTTATGACACCATGAGGATGCAACGATTACCTCATTAATGAACGATTTAAATAAAATGAAAAGATAATGTAAAATATCAGACTTAAACTTGTCAAAGACCTATTGGATCAGTATATTTCGAACTATTATCACCTTATCCTAGAATTATATCAATGTGGGACCTTTAAAATCCTAAAATCATCTAATAATAAAGTAATATTTTGTAACTTTCCAAGAGTTCCCCTTCTCTCCTCTTATAAAAGGCCCTCAACTCTACCACCTTACCCACAACTATAAAGCATTTGGATAGGCCAACCCCTGATCATAATGTCTCTACAAATCCCTCTCTTACTCTTAGAATCGTCACATTGGGAGGAAGTATTCCCAAGGAAGCCTTTGTTCTCAAATCAAAAAGACTTACCCGTTATAAAGGTAGTGTTTTCTCTTGTGTTCTTTTGTTTTACTTTTCTTCTCAAAACCTCTAAAATCTATTTATTCCTTTAGTTTGTAACAACAACAGTCTATTCAATATCCTATGATTTTTTATGATAAGGATTCTAGCTAAACATACAAACACCTTAATCTAATGGTTAAATAACATAATGTTTCTGTGGATAGCGAATTTCTACCTCACGAAACGATGATTGTTAGACACTCATATAACACTTTCAAAGTTGGATATTAATATGAAAATATATTTATAAATGATATATAATATGTTTATGTTTTACTTAATCTTCTTTATTTTTGATTTTTGTCATACATTTATGGTTTCCATTGTGGGTAAACACGATAATTTCATTTTAGGAAGTGCGGACTACCTCCCACTCAAAGTGATTTGATTCGTTAATTCCATACGCGGGACGTATAAAGGATGGATTCAATGATATTATATATTATATTATATTGGAATTATAATATACCTTTATATCACTATGATTTCACACCATTAAATTATGAGATAGAAATGAAAGTAGCGTTCATGCGTACGTTCGGCTTACCGTCTCCATGAACGGTGCATTTCATTTCTTATCCCCAAATGTAATGTACTATTATAGGAACATATATATAATGGATATATATGAATTATGTTATATATAAGTGATGAATATAATTCTGGAATTAAAATATACATACCTCTCATTTAGATTTAATTCCATTAATATGACATAGAAATGAAAGTAAAGTTCATGCGTACGTACGGCTTACCGTCTCCATGAACGGTGCATTTCATTTCTTACCTCTAAATGATTATGTAATATTATAAATTCATGTATATAATATATATATATATGATATATATGTTATCTACATCATGAGTATAACTCTGTATATAATGGATACATGAACAACTTGTAATTATAAAGAGTTTATTTTTGTCTCAAGTACCAATGATCGATAAAATGACA
Source organism: Viscum album (assembly GCA_963277665.1). Lineage (NCBI taxonomy): Eukaryota > Viridiplantae > Streptophyta > Magnoliopsida > Santalales > Viscaceae > Viscum > Viscum album. The sequence continues at coordinate 1,315,363,064 of OY728152.1, read as the reverse complement.
GTTAGTAACATAAATTATTACATAGTGTTCATGACCTGGTAATAAGTGATATAAAAGGAATAATTAACTTGAAAAAGTTTCTTAAGAAAGTATATATTAACTCATGTTTATTAATCAGGAGATTAAATAACGATAATGTCAAGTCGGATACAAGGTAAGGGACTTCGTCTCAATCTCCATTCATTGAGGAATATTTTGTTTTATACACAACTTTCTTTTATACGATGTATAAAACCATTTTACTTTTATTCTTGTTCGAAAGGAATCATTTTTTATAAGAAGTGTTTTACTAAATGACAAAAGGAATGTTTTTTTGTTTTTTTGTCGTACGTATGCGGCGACAACGACTTCTCTAAAAGCCATACTTTTTTTTAAAAGAAAAATAAATACCCTGCTTTAATTTTATTTTATTGTTTTATTGAAAATTGGTTTCATAATGTTTTTATATCCATGTGTTGTATTGATATCTTGTGATTGAAAAGTGGAAATATTATGTTTCCTTTATGCATGTTTTACGTGATACAATTATTTTATGGTTCTTGGGACATATTATGAAGACAGGTGGTTCCGTGATAAACTAAGGGTGGGTGAGTCCGATATAGCTCTCCAATTCATTGGATAACAAGAAGGAGTTAAATGTTAAGGTTTCAATGAAGATATTTAGGGAATATACTATGATAGGTATTCCAAACGTAACCAAGAGGGTTACTCCCTACGTAAAAATGTTATGAATGTCTCAAGTTACATTTATGTATTATGATTTATATTATTTATTCATGATTTGATGATGTATGTTAATGTGATTATGTTTTATGAGTAATGTATGATTTCATACATGGAATAATGTTTTCATTTTTTTATTTTAAATCCCTTACTGAGGTTTTTATTCTCATCCCATGTTTTTTTGAAATGTTATTCACTGGTCAAGGGAAAGGTACATGATATGATTATAGTGTCAAGGAAGTGTCAAGAATGAATCCATGTTTTATTTTAAATATTTTTCCGTTGATGGGAAAAATGAATACTATTTTTTTTTGAAACCACTTTGTTTAAAAGTGGAATCTAATGCTTGTTTTATGATATAATTCTCCAAAACTCTAAACCTGAAAAGATCCTAAATGTGTAATATTGTAATAACTCAAGATTAAGTAATGTTTAAGGTTGGGGCCTTATGGTAGGTATCAGAGAAAGGTTTAGATAACTCTAGGTGTTATAATTTTATTAAATGATTTTCCAAAAATATTTTCTTTATGGTCAAATTGAAATGATATAGCATTTAAAGACTACGATGTTTCTTAACCAAAGGTATTTCTGTGATAAGAATGGTTTTCCATATAGGAAACAAAGTAGCTTTTTTGGGAAGGCATACAATGGGAAATGACCTTTCAAATCAGTATCTTGAGATGGTCAGAATCAGAACTAAATAGTTTGGTGCAGTGATGGATCAGTTGACTCAGGTGAAAAATGATGGTTGTTTTTATTGATGATATTTTGGTGTTTTCTAAAAGTAAATAGGAGAATGAAAGACATTTAAGGGTTATTTTTCATACCGTAGATGAAAAGAAATTGTATGGGAAATTCAACAAGTGTGAGTCTTGGTTGAAAAAAATTTCATTCCATGGTCATATTGTTTCTAAATATTGGAATACTGTTGATCCTACAAAAACAACGGTTGTGGAAGAATGGCCAAGACCCACAAATGTAACTAAGATTCATAGCTTCCTTGGTTTGGCAAGATATTACCGAAGGTTTGTTTGAAATTTTTCACGGTTATCTAGTCCAATGACTAAGCTAACATGGATGGTTGTTAAGATTATCTGGACAAAAGAATGTGATGATTGTTTTCAGGAATTGAAAAGAAGATTGGTGAACGCTCCAGTTTTGGCACTACCTTCCAGGAATAGAGAGTTTGTTATCTATAGTGATGCTTCATTGAAAGGACTTGGTTGTGTCCTAATGCCGAATGATCAGGTAATTTCTTATGTTTCACGATAGTTGAAAGCTCATGAGATAAATTACCCTACACATGATTTGGAATTATTTTCAGTTTTTTTCTTTAAATATTTTGACGAATCATTTGTATGGAGTAAAGTGTGAAATATATACTGATAAAAAAGTTTAAAGTATATATTCACACAGAATGAATTGAACATGAGACAGAGCAGATGGCTCGAATTAATCAAGGATTATGATTGTACAATTCATTACCATCCGAGAAAAGAAAATAAAGTGGATGATGCTTTGAGTCGAAAAAGTAATGCTACATTAGTAATGGTGTGATTGGAACATGATCCTTTGGTTAAGGATTTGATGAACATTGGAATATAAGTTATTGGTGCAGGATTTACTTCTATTTTGTTTCAGGTATAAGTGAAATCTTTTCCATCAGACAGAATTAAGAAAGCACAGAAGCAAGACAACAAGTTGTAGAAAAGGGTAGAGCTGGTTCAGAAGGGTATGTTGCCTGAATTCAATATTGATAATGATTTTGTTTTGAGATTTGGGAAGAGAGTGTGTGTGTTGTGTGATTCACAGTTGAAGAGAGATTTGTTATGTGAAGCTCATAGTTCTTTGTTTTCAGTTCATCCTGGAGGTACAAAGATGTGTAGAGAACTTCAGGAGTATTACTGGTGGGACGGAATGAAAAGGCATATTGCTGGTTTTACTGTAAAGGGTTTGACTTGTCAACTGGTTAAAGTAGAGAGGCAGTTACCAAAAGGGATGTTTCGGCCATTACCAGTACCAGAGTGGAAATGGGAGAATATATCCCTAGACTTTGTTGTGGGATTACCGAAGACATCTCGAGGTAATAATTCAATATGGGTTATTGTTGATTACTTGAATAAATCTTCTCATTTCCTTTCTATACGAGAATCATTTTCCCTAGATCTACTTTCTTGTTTTTATCTTAAAAAGTTAGTAAGGTTACATGGAGTTCCTCTCTCCATTTTATTTGAACATGATCCTAGGTTCACTTTAACTTTAGGAAAGGCCTTCAGAAGTCGTTGGGTACTGAATTAAATTTTAGTACAGCTTTTCATCCTCAATCAGATAGGAAATCAGAACGAACAATTCAGACTTTGGAAGATATGCTACGTGCTTGATCGATGGATTATTAGGGAAGTTGGTACCAACATCATTCTTTGGTTGAGTTTTCTTATAATAATAGTTTTCATTCCAGTATACAGATGGAACCATTTGAGGCATTATATAGGAAGTGGTGTCGAAATCCATCATTCTGGGATGAAGTGAGTGAAAGGAAGTTGATGGGACCAAAATTGGTAGAAGAGATAGAAGAAAAAGTTCAGTTGATTCAAAAACACATGAGAACAGCTCAGAGAAGGTAGAAGAGTTATGTGGATAATCAGAGGAAGGATCTATCTTTCGAGTTAGGTGATCATGTTTTTCTCAAAGTTTCACCATAGAAAAGTGTGATGCGATTTGGTAAGAAAAAAAAGTTGAGTCCATATTTCATTGGACCATATGAAATTCTAGAGAAAGTTGGATCAGTTTCATACCAAGTGGCTTTACCTCCAAGTTTATCTTAGTTACACAACATTTTTCATGTTTCTATGCTGAGAATGTATATGCCAGATCTATCTCATGTTTTGAGCCCAGAGGAAGTTCAATTGGAGGAGAATCTCTCTTATGAAGAACAACCAGTACATATACATGATTGTAGAGAGCAAGTGTTGGGGAATAAGGTAATTCACCATGTAAAGGTTTTATGGAAAAAATATATGGTTGAAGAGGGAACATGGGAATCGGAAAATGCTATGAGGGATAAATACCCCCACTTATTTTGATAAGTGAATAAAATTGCGAGGACACAATTCTAAAAAGGGGGGAAGGATGTAACATCCCAAGTAAATAAATAATAAATCATTTTCATTTTTATTAATATTTAGGAATTAAATATTAATTTTACTTTAAAGGGGTTTCTATGATCGATAGCGTACCCAATACGCAACAAAGAGTTTCATTGAAATCATACGTTGCACACTAGTAATAAAATAATATAATTTTAAATAGTAGTTAACACGTAGTCGTTGTATTGGAGGGAATGAATAGAAATAACAAAAATATGAAAATATATTTTTGTTAAATGTTTTTACAGTTATCCAATAAACGATAAAGGCTTAAAATACGAAAAGAATTCAATCTTAAGCATATATGCTCTATCATTCACTAAAGGTCGACTTATTGCCTTTTGATGGGGAACCATCCATAAATATAGTTTAGGTCACTCTTATACATTCTATTGGACCAAATAAAATTCTTCTTTAGAATAGGGACATCAAAATTTACTTTGTGTGAATTTTTGGTTTTTTTCCGATAATGTTCCTTTTTAAATGAATAGTGAAAAATGTTGTATTTTAATTCAAAACCACTTTTTAATCTAATTTATTTATTTTATTCGATTATCTTTTGAATTGGTTTTAATGTTCAATTAGAATATATTTTAACCATTTAATCCAATAGTTGTTGTTGGAATTAATTTCACTTTGAAATTGTACATAAACTAGTGTCAATCTTTTGATACTTGTTGTTTCATAAAAACACGCTATTTGCTCGGACAACGAGAATTAATTATTAAATTAATCAATTTAACTTATATGTTTTGAATTTTGTAAAATAGACATCATTTTTGAATTCATAATATCAAATATATCCTAGGGTGATGTTTTGGTATTTTTTTGAACAACTTAAATTTTTGATGAATTGTGAAACCACTAAGTTTTACTTATAAAAACTGCTTTTCCGTTTAAATGAAATTTTACCACCTCTGTGATTTGAATTTCAAAAATCCAACATACATTGTTGTCATTATGATGTAAATTTTGGTTCAATGAGATTAAAATAATTTTTTGGTGAATAGTAATGTTTAAGTTTTTAATTGCAATTAGAGGTAATTATTGTAAATTAATGTAAAAATAATGTTTTAATAATATGAAATGACCTATACACATGTCCTACCCTTATTGGATGTTTCATGGCCGACCAAGACAATCCATGAGTCAACTTGGGGACCCCATGGAGCCACTTTGGTAGGAAAATTACATTAATATCTTTTTATTTAAAGTTAAAATAAAAATGTCACAAACATGAGTTGTTTTACTAAAAAAATTATTAAATGGGGTTATACAAGTCAGATTTTTGACTAAAAATATTAATTAGAAAGATAAAAATATTCCTACATCATGATATTTTTTTTATAATTTTTTGACTTTAAATAAATTAAATTATTTATGACACCATAATGATGCAGCGATTACCTCATTAATGAAGGACATAAATAAAATGAAAAGATAATGAAAACTATAAGATTTACACTTGTAAAAGACCTATTTAATGAGTATATTTCGATAATGTATCACCTTATCCTCGAATTATATCAATGTGGGACCTTTAAAATCTGAAATCAATTTTATAATAAAGTAACATTTTGTATCATTCCATGACTGCCCCTCCTCTCCTCTTATAAAATGCCCCCAACACCACCACCTTACCACACCTCTGAAGCCTTTGGCTCGGCCATACCCTGATCATTTTGGCTCTCCACATTACTCTCTTACTCCTATAAGCCTCACATTGGGCAGAAGTCTTCCTAAGGAAGCTTTTGAGCTCAAATCAAAAAGAGTTACCCGTTTTAAAGGTAGTGTTTTCTCTTGTGTTATTTTGTATTATTTTGCTTCTCAAACCCTATAAACTCTTTTTATTGCATTATTTTGTAAAAATAACAGTATCCTCAATATAATATGATGTTTTTATGATATGGATTCGAGCTAAACATACACACACCTTCATCTAATGGTTAAAGAACATACTGTTTTTGTGGATGACGATTTTCTGCTGCACGAAACGATGATAGTTCAACACTCATATAACACCTTCAAAGGTGGACATTAAGATGACGCTATATTTATATATGATATATAATATGTTTATGTTTTACTTATGCTTCTGTATTTTTCATTTGTGTCATACCTTTATGGTTTCCATTGTCAGTAAACACGATAATTTCATTTTAGGAAGTGCATACTACCGCCCCCTCAAAGTGATTTGATTCGTTAATGCCATACGTGGGACGTATAAAGGATGGATTTAATGATATTATATCTGATATTGTATAGTAATTATAATATAAATTTATATCACTATGATTTCACTCCATTAAAGTATGAGATAGAAATTAAAGTAGCGTTCATCCGTATGTACGGCTTACCGTCTCCATGAACGGTGCATTTCATTTCTTATCCCCAAATGTAATGTAGTATTATAGGTACATATATATAATGGATATATATGATTTATGTTACATATAAGTGATTAATATAATTCTGGAATTAAAATATACATACCTCTCATTTAGTTTTAATTCCATTAATATGACATAGAAATTAAAGTTGCGTTCATGCGTACGTATGGCTTACCGTCTCCATGAACGGTGCATTTAATTTCATACCTCTAAATGATTATGTAATATTATAAATACATGTATATACTGGATATATATGATATATATGATATCTAAATCATGAGTATAACTCTGGATATAATGGATACATGAACAACTTGTAATTATAAAGAGTTTATTTTTGACTCAAGTACCAATGATCGATAAAATAACCGTTATTAACTTAAATAATTACATAGTGTTCATGACAAGGTAATAAGTGATATAAATGGAATAATGAACTTGAAAAAGGTTCTTAATCAAGTAGAAATTAACTCAAGATTATTATTCAGGAGATTAAAGAACGATCAAGTCAAGTCGCATACGAGGTAAGGGACTTCGTCTCAATCTCCCTTCATTGAGGCATATTTTGTTTTATACACAACTTTCTTTTATACGGTGTATAAACCCATTTTACTTTTATGATTATTCCAATGGAATATTTTTTTATACGAAGCATTTTAATAAATTAAAAGAGGAATGTTTTTTTGTGTCATACGTAGCGGCAACAACGACTTCTCCCCCGACATGACCATTATTTGAGGTTTGGCTTTCTCTACAAGCCATACATTTTTTTAAAAGAAAAATAAATACCCTATTTTACTTTTCTTTTATTTTAGTATTGAAAATTGTTTTCATAATGTTTTTATATCAATGTGTTGTATTGATATCTTGTGATTCAAAAGAGGAAATTTTATGTTTCCTTTATTCATGTTTTATGTGATACGATTATGTTATGGTTCTTGGGCATTATTATGAAGACGAGTGGTTCCATGATATACTAAGGGTGGGTGAGCCCGATATAGCTTTCCAATGCATTGGGAAACACGAAGGAGTTAAATGGAAAGGTTTCTCCGAAGAGATTTAGGGAATATATCGTGATGGGTATTCCAAACGTAACCAATAGGGTTACTCCCTACATAAGAATGTTATGAATGCCTCAAGTTACCATTATGTCTTATGATTTCTATGATTTATTCATTATTTGATGAGGTATGTGAAAGAGATTATGTTTTAGGAGTTAAGTATGATTTCATACATGGACTAATGTTTTCATTTCATACTTTTAAATCCCTTACTGATCTTTTTATGCTCATCCCAAGTTTTTTTGAAATGTTATTCACAGGTCAAGGGAACGGTACATGATATGATGTCAGTGTCATGGAAGTGTCAAGAAAGATTCCATGTTTTATTTTAAATATGTTTCCATTGATGGGAAAAATGAATAATTTTTTTAACCACTTTGTTTAAATGTGGAATGTAATGCATGTTTTATGATCTAATTCTCTAAAACTCTAAAACTGAAAAGATCCTCAATGTGTAATCTTGTAATAACTCAAGATTAAGAAATGTATAAGGCTGGGGCCTTATATGGAACCCTCGGGTTGATGAAGTTGTCATGAGAGGAGGCAATCGTTATCCATTGTGTGGACTATTATCATATAAAGAAAATCATGAACCATTTGAGTTGGGGGATTCATTACATCACTGTTCTTTTATGTGAACATGTAAAATTAGAATGATTTATCCCACTGGATGGCATTTGAATTGACCTAATAAATATTTGAACGAGATAAATAAATTAATATGGATCATATGTTATTGCCTCTTATGTTTCTAGATAGTGTGATATCTATGATTTTATTTCTTAGCTGTTAGTTCCTGGTGTAAATCTGTAATGAACATAATATGGGATTAATAGATAAATATTTGGGTATAGATAAAGTGGCATGTAAATGAATCTCGATCTTTTTGTAAGTTGATGTTGATCAAATTGGCGTAGTAAGCATCTTTAATTATTTGTGATAACTAACTGATTAGGTTTTTTGAGTTACGAACCTACGAATCATAATCCGATAATCCAAGATAGATTAATGAACCAGTTTTTGATAAAAGATAATTCCTGGTATGTTTATGACATACCCTCTTGATTTTTAAATGGTCAAGGGCCAAATTGTTATGATGTATGTTTTCCTACTACTTGTGTTGAGATGTGAGACTAGATGGATCTTATGATATGTGGGGGCATGGAAGAGTTTTGGATGTGGCAGAAAATGACACCTAGTGTGGCGAGATGAATCTGTTTATGTATGTTGGTGTTGGGGAGGACAATAGGGATGGTGGAACGAAATGGATTTAATTTTTAGATGCTTATTGTTCCTTTTTGGTTGATTATCTATTTTACTTTTCCCGACTTCCTAATGTAGCTGGTCTTGCTTACCCTTCTTCCAAAAGAGTAAAGACAGGTGGGGGTATGCCACATGTTTTTTATGTTTAGAATTTCAAGGGAGGATGTTTCTACGCTCTTTATATAAGATGAAATAACTTTATGGGTAGTACATCAACTTCCCGTTTTGATCCCCATTGTGTTTAATATGATAGAATATTTTTCTATAATGCATGGGAATGAGGGAATGAAATTATATAACAAATAATTGAATAAATAATGTTAACCCATGGGGATGGAGTTTTATGGAACATAATGATGAGGTTTTAATTTTAAAATGGACATTGGACTTTGGGTGTGATGCTATGTAAATTTTATGTGGAATAGTAAATGGTTAATTAATGATTAAAAAATTATTTAACGTAAAGTGGAACTAATAAAAAGGGAATGATGTATGGAAATAATATTTTTTAAATGGTTGTGTTCTTATAGGAAACCTAGTATTAGAAGTGGCAGCCGAGAGTACGAGAGACTATAAATGTACTTGAGTCTTTGAAGAGGTTATTTCCATAGTGTGGCTGCGAGAAATACACTATTTTTTAATTTTTGTTTTTCTATACGCTACTCCACTGCATTAGTAATGGAAACTAACACACTATAGATTCTTATCCATGGGTGTTTTTTCCCAAACATTCGTGTGGGAGGATGGATGGCTGACTACCCCATTTGAACCCACTCACTTCTCTTCATAGTAACTTGTGCTGGTAGGTAATGTGGATAGTTTTCCCCATATATTTGTGTAGAGAGCTATAATGTCTTGCGGTTATTTTCACACATATATTCTGGATATAGAATCATATGGACTACTATTGGTGTATCGTGTATAGGTTGTGATCGATTGAAGATCCCAACATGATGTATGTGTTGTAATGTCTTGAGGTATAATAATCGACGTATGATACACATTATGCGAGCTATGGTGTCTCCTAAAAACTACTTGGTTACATTCTTTCATTGACGGAGTGGTTTTTTTGTTTGAGGATCATATAGTGCTGCTTCGCCCAGGTGTCTGTGGGTATTCCTTTTTGGAGGGAGATGCTTAGGACGTGCGACATTGGTTAATAACGGAAAACCCATGGTGAAGTAGTAGCGAGTTACCCTTGATATCATTTATTATATTATATACTCTTGTATGTGTTACTTTATGAGAGTAGCCATGATGATTTTGGGAACATAGTATACCTATTTAGATGTTGATTTAGTTTCACTTGTTGTTCATTATGCTTGAGAATTCATTCATTACATTTTCTCGAGAGGGTTCAAGAAGGATCCTACTGATTATACTATTATACTAACCCTTTGTAAATATATATAATTTTTTCTAGGACACTTGGAGCAGGTAGGAGATGAAGCTGGTTTCTTCAAGCAAGGGGTTGCAGGCGCTATTCGAGAATTTGGTTGTGGTTGTTCTTACTTTTTTTTGGGTATATGCTATTTTACTCTTCCAGCTGTAGAACATTTTCTTTCCATTTCATATGTGAACTTGTTTTTTCTTTTATACATCAGTTCAGAGTAGGAGTATGTTGGTGTTTATCTTATCTCTCCCTTCCGCATGTGTTATCATAGTGGATAATGCCTCCCATTTGTGTGTTTGCAATAACCTTAGTGCTCATAAACAACACATGGCCTACTGGAGTTGGGAATCGGGTGACATTATCTACCTTCTCACATTGCCAGACCAGGAGGGGTACACATCTTGGGGAGGGGGTCATGATATAGTGGTATCAGAGGGAGGCAAATGGATATTATGGAGTTTGGAGTTAGGCACATGGGAGGTTGCATGGGTTGGTAGGGAAATAGTGTCATTCATATTTAGCAAGTGATGTAAACACTATAGACCAGCTATGGAATTGGTCTAGGACCCCCTATGATCTTATTTTGGGACCTTTAAATTTACAACGGTTACTAAACGAGGTGATATTAGTTGTAAGGTAGATAAATAGGAAGGGATCCTGCAACATTCTTCTTTGTGATTGTGTTTGAATGTGTAGACCATAGGATGGGTTAATCTAAAATATCTAAAATAAAAAAAATATTTATTTAATGTTGAGTCTTCCATATTCTAGGATTAGGTTCCAGAACTATTTTTTATATTATAGGTATGGATCTAGGTGAACTTCCTTGTCAAGATTTCATAGAAGATATCCAACAAGATGTTCCAGTAGATTGATGCAGGGTAGAGGATGATGATGATGACACATAGAGGTAGACACTCTGAGAGTTTCAGCATCATAATCTAATGAAGTATGAGAGTTATGTTTCGGATGCAGTCAAGGATTACTGGTTAGTGGAGGTCAAGATCTTTTTCAGTTCGATCTGTTCTCAGTAAGGGAACTGGTTGTCCTTGATTGTGATGATGCTATGTGGTGTTGCGTGGTAGTGGTGGTTCTTGTTCCTCGGTGATCACTAGATGTTAGAGATCACTTGGGAGGAGTTCTGAGACATGTTTATTATCGAGTATATTTTATCCACTATGAAGGTGTCCAGTCGCTAGGAGCTTCTTACCCTTTGACAAGGGAGCTCCAGTGTGCGAGATTTTGGAATCTGTTTCAGGAAAGATTTATGATATGCTTCTGAAATGTTTCCATATGAGGAACCCAGGTTGAGGCATTTCGATGAGGCATTACGTCATGAGAACCAACGCCAGGTCACCTAATTTATGAAAAATACATATCATGATGTGCTAGAAAGAGCATAGGTTGACAAGGGAACATTTCCAAAAACCATATCATAACGAGAGGGGAGTCTTCTTGATTATTCAAAAATCATAGCCATGGTTCGGGGTTCCCAGTATTCCGGGTAGAAGAGTTTCCTTTTAGTTGTGGATAGGTACCAGCCCTTCACATCTTGTTTATCGGGAGGAAAAAACTCTTTGGTCTATGCTAAGGGATCAGGCGCTATTTTTGTTATGGTGGATGTGGTCATCAGTAGCTGGAGTGCCTGACAATTCCGAGCAGTCATCGTGCAGCAGGTGCTCCGTTCCAGGTTCCTTCGTTGAGGAAGTTCTAGCTAAGGCAGTTGTAGCAGGTTGCACCAGCATTAGAGCAGCAGAGGGAATATGGGGCAGGCATATGATAGCACTTTGATGCTCCCCATCCTCATATATTAGAGCATTGCTGTGGTGGTGGTCGTGATCAAGTTTAGAGTGGTTAGGGAGGAAGCCGTGTTCTACATCATGCTCTAGCGTTGCCGGCTCCAGGTGAGCCAGACATCGTTTGAGGTACAATTTTCTTATTTTCTACCATTGTGTATGCCTCTTTTGATTCAAAAGAGACACAGTGATTAACATCACATAGCCTTGTCCATGCTTTAGGACATGAGGTAGAGATGCTTACAATGCCCTTGGTATTTACTTCACCAGTCGGAGGTCGAGTTGACTTGTTTGACGTATGTTGAAACATTGAGCTACTATAAGGGAATAACCACTCTTTTAATGATTTACTATTTTAATGAATACAACCACATGATTTCATCATCGGCATATATTTTTTTTATTTGGTGCAGGAAATGATAGATTGCATCAGGAAAAATACAATATTCATTCGTGTAAATAGAATCATGGTGGTGTTTGTTGATGAGCGAGATCCTTGTATGTGACATAGGTGCGTTCCTTCCTTATAATCCATGATGGCTGAGATGATGTGGAGTTCTTAAGATATTCAACAGTTGGTGTTTCCTAGGGTCATATAAAAGTACCCTGATGTCTTTCTGGAAGTGGTTGTAGAATTACCCCATCTATTAGAGATCATATTTGGGATCATGATACAACAAGGATCATCTCCTATATCAATGTATCCATAGAGGATGGCCCCTTCTATGATATGATAGTTATTTATACTGCATGATGGTCTGTTATAGTGTGGTTTTGTTTGGCCAAGTGTGTCAACATGGCGTGCACCAGTTTTGTCCAAGAATAAGTCTTATGACAGTTTTTGGTTGTTTATCGAATATCATCACTTAAAAAAGTGACAATAATGAATATTTATCATCTTCTGTGGATTGATGATTTATTCGATCAACTGAATGGTTCATGTTGGTTTTCAACGAACAACATGAGTTTAGGATATCATCTGATGCATATGAAGGATTTTGATATCCTAAAGACTACTTTCTGTAGTCGTCATGGGAATTATGAGTTCATTGTAATTTCGTTTGGTTTGATGAATTCTCTATCTTTTTTCAAAGGATCGATGAATTATGTGTTCTGTGTGTTCCTAGACAAGTTCTTTGTAGTTTTAATCAACAAAATCCTTGTGTAATCCACATATTAAGAGGCACATGCAGAGTATATACACATTGTTTTAGGAGTTCGTGATCAACATAACCTATTTGGGATGTTGTCGAACTGTATGTTTTGGGTTAGAGAAGTCTGTTTCATGGGGAATTTTTTGTTCTAGCATGGATTACCTATGGATCCATTGAAGATAGAAGCAATTTTCCTTGGGAACCCCCCCCCCCCCAAGAAAGTGTCAGATGTGAAATGTTTCCTTGGTCTCATAGGCTACTATAGGAGGTTCATAGTTGATTTATCAAGATTTGTTTCTCCTTTGATAACTACGTCCTAGAAGGATCATAAATTCATATAGACTAATTAGTTTCACATAGCATTAATGTATATAAAGGAGAAGATAGTAAGTGATCCATTTCTTTATCTTCCAACTGATGGAATTCAGTTTGTTGTTTTATGCAAAGCTTCTCATCTAGGGTTGGATTGTGTTTGGATGTTGAAAAGATCAGTTACTTCTTATGGGTCTCGGCAGTTACGTTTCCATGAAAGTAACTTTGACACTCATGATCTTGAGTTGGAATCCCTAGTGTTTTCTTTGAAGTTTTGGCGGCATTACCTTATTGGTGAGGAATTTGTAGATTTCATCGATCATAAGTGTTTGATAGGTATGTTTTCTACAAGCGCCCCTTAGACATATTAAAACGTCGGTAGATGGAGTTATCATTGGAATATGACTTTGAAATACCATATAATCCATGAACGAGTAATGTTGTAGCTGTTGTGCTGAGTTGGAAGTAAGGTAGTGATGTAGTGTGTGAATCTGGTGACTCCTAGAGAGTAATGGAAGAACTGTCAGTATTACAACTTGAGGTGGGTGAAGATGGGGGAAAAGTATGTCTTTTTCAGATGATGGTTCAGTCATCACTCATTATGCAAGTGGACGATTCCCAGTTGGGCGATCATGAGGTGCAGGTGTGGAGAGACTGAGTTGTTTTTGATGAGTACCTAGATGGTTGGATGGGGGATGAACAACAATTAGTGTTGTTTTAGAGAAGGATTTTTGTACTTTTTATGATTTATGATATTGTTCACTGAGAGTTCCATAGTTATCCTTTAGTGGGGCATCCTAGCATGACAATGATTTTCCGGGCCTTGAGGAGCCAATTTTGGTGGCCTGGGCAGAAGTGTGCTGTTGTGGAGTTTGTGTCTCAATGTTTAGTCTACCAGAAGGTGAATGTCGAACACCATGTTCCTAGTTGTCTTCTCCTACCAATAGTGATTCCTCAATGTATGTGGGAGGTCATATTAATAAACAATGTTACTATTTTACCTCGAGTTCCAAGAGGACATGGTGCTATTTCGGTGGTAGTGAATCACTTAACATAGTTAGCCGACTTTATAGTAATGAAGTTGTCGAGCTCAGTGGATGTAAAGTCAAGGTAATATCTAGAAGTGGTTGTGAGATTTCATGGATTCCCAAGGATGATCATTCTTGATCGAGATCCTCTATTTACTTCTACGGTGTGGAGTGGTCTGCTGCATTTTTTCGGTTATCAGCTATGCCTAAGAACAACTTATCACCCTCAATTAGATGATCAGGCAGAGTGAACCATCCAGACTCATGAAGACATGTTATTATCTCATGTCCGTGATTTTGGAGGTTTGTGGATGAGGCACTTGTAATTGGTGGAGTTCAAATACAATAATAGTTTTCACTCCACCATCAGAATGGAACCATTTTAATCCTTGTATGGTCGACCATGTCGTTCTTCATTGTTCTGGACTGGGGTCAGAGAGTAAGCAATTCTTATATTTGATTTAGTGGAGAATACAATAGAGATGGTTCAGGTGATCCATGAGAGGATGAAGAGAACAAAAGATCGTCAGAAATCATATGTTGATAAATGATGGAGACCATTAGAGTTTAATGTCTGAGATCATGTGTTTCTGAAGGTGACTCCCCATCATGGACAACAAGGGTTTTGTCATCAGGGTATGATTTTTCCCTGGTTTTTCGGCCTTTCGTGGTGTTTTCTCATGTTGGATCTGTGGCGTATTGTGTATGAAATCCCCCATAAATGTGTAAGATGCATGATTTTTTCCATGTATCATAGCTCCATCATTATATTCATGATGAATATCACAACATCGATTGGGGAGATATTGTGGTTGATGACGATGCAACCATTGAGGAGCCACCTATGGAGATAAAAGACCATAAGGAGATGTTTTGGCATTTGCATTCTATCCCCTTGGATCGTGTCTTGTGGTGACATTGTGGCATGGAGGAGAGTACCTCGAAAAGTGTGTCTCAGATATATGCTTAGTACCAAGAGTTTTTAGATGTTTAACTCTTTCTATGTAATGATTTCCCCATGAGGTTATACCATTCATGTTTATAAAATAGACTTCTTTTGTTACTTCTTGTGGCATGCTCTATTTTGAAAGGTATCTCGATTGTTGGTTGTTCGGACCCCGTTTCATTTTTCCATTTAGGTGGGTTTTGAAATTTTTAGGACGAGAATGTTTTGAGAGGTATCTGATGTAATGGTCTGAACCTCTTTGTTCCATTCTTATGTAAAAATTAGATGTATGAGGTGTTTCTGGAGGTCAATCTGACATATCCCCAAAATATTTGTAAATTTTCCATTTCATTAAACAATTATAATGGTAGACCATTCTTAATATTGCATCATTATACTTCTTTGAACTGTATCTTCATTTACCTTCTATGAACAATGTCATTGGTGAGATTATGTGAACAGTACATCGGTGAACTTCTGTGAACAGTGTCACCGGTGACCTTTTGTGAACAATCTAACCAAAAAATTTAAGTGAACAGTGGAACTGTGAATTTAGGTGAACAGTACATTGGTGACCTTTTGTGAACAGTGTCATCGGTGACTTTATGTGAACAGTGCCCTCGGTATCCTTTTGTGAACAGTGTGACAGGGACATTGTGTGAACAGTGCATCAATGACCTTTTGTTAATAGTGTCAGAGGAGACCTTAGGAGTAAACTTATTCCAAAATGGTAGGTTTATAGTGTTTCAAGAACTGTAGGTGTATAGTGTTTCCAGAATGGTAGGTTTACAATGTTTCCAAATCAGTTGGTGTACAGTGTTTCCAGAATGGTAGGTTATACAGTGTTTCTAGCATCCTATAGTTTCTCCCCTTTACATTTTCTTTGACGTAAAATGAATTTAATGCCTTATTTTAAAGACTATAGGGCCCATTCAAAGGCCCTAACTCTTATATTAATTATTCCTTTAGCTCATGATGTTTTTACTTGGCCAAAGCTAATTTTTTAATGTGATCCTCTTTTTGGGATATCAAGTGTATCATAAACCGTCTCTCCATTAAATCAACAAAAGGGACAAGATATCTTCCTCCCTTGTTCTTCACCCTTGTTCTCTAGTGCGAGATGCTAGGACCATTCCTTCCTTCATGTAGGAATCATGTGATCAATCATTTCTCAGTGGATTGGTTTCCCTCAACATCATTCTTGCTACAAGGGCTCCCCCTATTTTGGTGCAACCATGAAGTATCCATCAATCATCAATATAAGGTATGTTTTATCATCATTATATTTGGTTTCATCTTCTTCTATTTCTCAATTCCATATTATATATCATGATATCCATTATTCTAATATATTTTTCTTGTGTTTTGGTTAGTGCGGTCGTACCGTGGAATCCTCTGGTGGAAGCATTAGTCACAAGAGGAGGTGATCGGGATCCATTGTGTGGACTGTTCCTATATAAAGAATGTAAAAACCCATTTTATGAATTATATTTGTTTCTTCTATCTTATTTTATGTGAAACTGTATCGTTAGAATGTTTTATCCAACTGGATGATAATGGAATTTACATAATAAATATTTGAACCGAATAAATAAATTGATAAGGATCGTATATTTTTTCCTCTTGTTTTCCATCATAGTCTGAATTCTATGCTCTTTATTCTTATATTTTTCTTCTTGATGTAAATCATTAATGAATGTATACTATGATTAATCAATAATTCTTTGGCTAATGATAAAGAGGGATGTAATAAAAATGTTTCTTGTTGTAAATTGATGTTAATCAAATTGGCCCAATAATAATGTTTAATTGATTGTGATAACATGCTGATTAGGTTATCTAAGTTTGGATCCTTTGAATAATAATCAGTTATTCAAGATGGATTAGAGAACCTGTTTTTTTGATAAAAGATAATTCCTAGTAGGGTTCTCAGTTTCCCTCTTGATTGTTAAAGGGCCAAGAGCCAAATTGTTATGTGTTTTGTTTTCTTAGTAATTGTGTTGTGATGTCACTCTAGATGGATCATGTGATATGTGGGGGGAATGGTGGCCTTTTGGTTGTGACAATAAATGACACCATTGGTGGTGAGATGCATCGGTTTATGGATTTGGGTGTCGGGGAGGACACCAGGGATGACAAAATGAGATAGATGTGATTATAGGATTCTTGTAGTTTCTTTTGGGTTGATTATCTGTTTCACATTACCCCACTACCTATGGAAGATGGTATTTCTTACCCTCCTTCTAATAGTGGAAAATACCCATGGGGTATTCCACGGGCTTTCCATGTTTAGCTTCACAAGGAATGATGGGTCTATGCTCTTGATATATTCAACAAAGACATGACGAGTAGTACATCTACTCACTATGTTAAGACCCCTTCTAGTTAGCAGCATAGAATGTTTTTCTAAAATTGCTGGGAATATAGGAATGTAATTCAATAATGAATAATTTAATAAATGGTGTTATCCAACGAGGTTGGTGTTGTTTGTAACATAATTATGAGGCTGTATTTTTAAAGGGACTGTGGACTATGGGTGTGATGCTAATGAAATTTACTGTTGAATGGTAAATGGTTAATTAATTCTTAATTAATTAATTAATGTAAAGTGAAACAGATAAAAACGTAATGATGTAAGGAAATAATGTTTTTATGTGGTTGTGTTCTTATAGGGTACCTAGTCATAGATGTGGATTTCGGGAGTCTGAGAGACGTTAGATGCGGTTTAGTCTACGACTAGGTAATGCCCACAGTGTGGTTGTGAGCTAGAGTATATTCTGTACTTTTTGGGTTTCTATAAGCTAATCCACCACGTTAGAAAGGGAAAATGACACCTCGGGGAATATGTGCCTTGGGGTGTATTCCCCAACATTCTCGTTTGAGGATTGATGGATGAATACCCCGTTTTTCCCTGATCTATTCTCTTGGTAGTTACTTGGACCGGTAGGCACATTATTTAGTTTCTTACATTTATGTTTGTAGAGGGATATAATGGCTTGTGGTTATTCAAACAGATATATTCTGGATAGTGTATCCTATGGACTACTATAGGTGTAATGTTTATAGGCTATGATGGCTTGATGATCCATACTTTGTGTATGGTCTACAATAGATTTAGGTGTAACACCAGACCTATGATACATGTTATGAGTTTTGTGGTGGCTCCCAGAAACTACCTAGTACTTTATGGCATAGACGTTGTGATTTTTTTACGAGGTGCATATTGTTGTGATTCTCCTATTTATCTGTGGGATTTCCTTTTTGGAGTGATATTCTTAGGACGTGGGACATTGGGGAAAAGTGTAAAACTAGTGAGAAAGTTGTAGTGCGGTAACCTTGATATTATTTATTATATTATATACTCATGTATAGGTTACATGGTTAGAGTACCCATGGTGAGGCAGCGAACTTAGTATACCTATTTATATGACTACTTAGATTCACTTGTTGTTCAATGGGCTTTAGAATTCTTTCATTACATTTCCACGGGAGGCTTTGGGGATGATCTTAATGAGTATACTTTAATAATCACCCTATGTATATATAAACTATTTTTTCAGGCCACGTGGATTAGGTTGGAGTTTAAGATATTTTATATTAGCATGGGGTTGGAGGAGCTTTTCGGGCTTGTGGTTGATATTGTTTTTACTATATTTTGGGTACTAGTAGTTTTCTCCTTCCGGTTGTAGAACTTTTGAATGACATTACACATGTTCACTTGTTTTTTTTATATTTCAATTCTAATTGGAGTTGGTTTGTGATTATATTTTCTCTCTCTTCCG
This sequence comes from Viscum album, assembly GCA_963277665.1. NCBI lineage: Eukaryota > Viridiplantae > Streptophyta > Magnoliopsida > Santalales > Viscaceae > Viscum > Viscum album. The sequence goes on along the minus strand of OY728152.1, from coordinate 1,315,344,067 downwards.
CATGTTTTCTCTTAGAGGGTAATGCATCCCATTTTTGTGTTTACAATACATTCGGTGCTATTCACCAATTCGGGGCTAACTAAAGGTAGGACTCGGGGGTCATTATCTCTTTTCTCACATTGTTGACCCAAGATGGGTAAACATTGTGGGGAGGGTGTTGTGACAACAATAGTTAAATTATAATAACATTTCAACTCATAAATAGTTTAAAAACACAAATGTCTAAATTTTGTATATCTATGGTTATTAGATATATAAATATTATACAATCTGATACCTATAAACATTTATCCATAATAATTCTTCCATGGTCTTCTTTCTAAAAATATAATAATATATAATCTTCCACAAAACATGGCAATGGAATTTCGGGATTTTTGGTAGCTCAATTTCCCATATTTTGAAAAATTATCATATTGTAGCTAGTCATTAACACGATGAAAAAAATATGGATTGAAAAAATATAAAATTATAATTAAATAAGACTTTATATGATATTACAAAATCGTGGTGTAGTTATTGTAGATTATTAAAATATAATTAGTAATTTAAAATATATTAGGGTCAAAATATTTCGGTGATCATAAATCCTATGAGAATGAAATAATTTTTCAATAATACAATAAAAAATGGAACACAAGAAAATTTGGAACATCATGAAAAAATAAAAATTCACAAGTAAATATGGATGAAAATTAAAAAATAGCTTTGATGTTTTTCTAAAAAAGAAGTAATGAAAAACCATTATGATCAAATTCATTATGTAAAAACCAATGTTTACTAGCTAATTAAGTTCACATAGGAATGATTAAGAAAATTATTTATTCCAACAAATGTGTGACCAAATATATTATTATAATAATAGGATATATAATGAGATTTTAAAATAGTCTAATGAATTAGGTTTTTATATTATACCCTATAAATAATTAATCAATCATTTTTGTTCTACATAAAATAAATAATATTCCAATATTAAGGAATCAATGTAAAATTAATAGGTTTTAAGCTAAAAATTAACATTATATCGTCCGAATAAATAATATATTAACAAAATAAGTATTTCAAATTAGATTTAATTTAAAATATTTTTTTGTGATCAAAACATCACATTATAAAATAATATCCTTGGAGGGAATGAAAAGATTTTGTTTCGCATATCTATTTTACATTTTTTATGAATATTAATTTAAGATTATATTAAAAAATTATTATATGAGAATACATTTTTTATAAATATAAAAAATAATTATGATATATGGTTCCTTGGAAGAAAATTTGGTAATTAATATAGAGTGATGAATAACGAATTCAGATTCATTTATTAATCATTTATAGGAAATTTCAATGAAAAACCAACATTAGAGAAACATTAAAGGTATTTTTCTTCTAAAAAAGGAAATGAATGAATAACCAATAAAAAATTAAAACCACATTAAAATTTAATTAATGAAAAATAATCACAATTTTTATAAAATGAAAATATGGAAGATAAATGACAATATATAATAATGAGGGTTATTATTATAAATGCTATATTTTTTTGGAATACATTTTATAAAATGTAATTTAATTGATGGTAACATTAATTTTCAAAATATAAAAATTTAAAATACAATAAATAATATTTTACTTTATATATAAATAAATAAATTAAAATTATATTCATTCAATAAAGATTATGAATCCATGAATTTTAAGTTGATTCCATAAAAAACATAAATAGAGTACCTTTACCAATGCTCAAACTTTATCACCGTTAAAAATTAAAATTATTTTATCAATAATTTTGAAATAATAATACTCTTATATAATTCACATTATAAAATTCACTTAAATTAATATTGGGAAAATAAATTAGGTATAAATGGTATGTCTTAGACAATTGATATTGATAATATTTTTTTCAAATTCATTAATATGATATTTTGGTTCAATTTTTTTTGAAAAAATTTTCATAATAATATTTGTTACTACATTAGATATTTTATATGTATTCACAACTATTTTGTCATATTCATAAAAAAAGTTAATATGTGTTAAATATCTATTTGTGTAAGATAATTTCTCTAATATTTTTAACGATGTTTATTTAATTGTAATAGGTTAAATAGATAATATATTTTTTTTTTTAAAAAAACTAATTATTTTTATTTACTATTATAATAGTGAAATTTTATGGACCCATAGTAACTCTTGAGAGTATTATTTATATTTGTACAAGGAAGTGGTTAAACTGGATAAAAATTAAAATTATATAATTCGATAGGTTAGTATGGTCATGAAAATGTGAATTTTTAAATATTCTATTTATAAAAAAATTATAACATTATTTTTTATATTTTTTTAAAACTATTTTTGTCCTGTATTATATAGTTTGGATTAAATTTAAATTTAAAATGAAAAATGATGAAAATATATTTTTCATTGTGGTTGTGGATGATTTCTCATACAGATAATAAATATTATTTTGTTTTTATTAGTAGTTTTGGAGAATAAATAATTATTTTTCCTATTACATAGTAATAGAACTAATTTTATATACTATTATTTAAATAATATAATAATTTAGTAGGGATTTTCAAAAGTATAATATTTGGAAACAAACTAGATTTTGAAGGGGTTTAATAAATATTAAGGACCAATAGCCATAATAATCATGGATAAGGATGTAGGGGATCTAAAATTGTTTGGTTTAAAGTGGATATTCCATGATTTATGAGTGAAATGATTTGATGGATTTTTTTCCATATTTATAAGGGATGTTATAGTATATTGTTTGAATTAATATTATATTAAAATAATATATTTTCTACATTTAATTGTAAGAGATCCCAATGTTATATATAATATACTATTCAATGATATAATGTCAAAAAAATCTGCAACCACTCATCCACCATGCTACAACGTCATTTATAAGGATATAAATTTTTAAACAATTTTTCTCATTGATGTTGATTTTTTATTTTTAAAAACAAATCATTACATATGAAATTATTTTTTCAGTAGTCATAATATAATACACCCAAAATATAATTCATATTCGGAATAATAGGAAAATATATTTTATATTTAATTATTTATTAAATAAAAAAATATTTGGAGGAATTATTTTGTTACAGTTGTGTGTTCTTAATATTATATATTATTGTATTTAAATATACTAATATATAATACAATTGTTTTGGGTCGGAACTCTCCGGTCCATTCCTTTGTGAAAATGTTGTGCAGGAGGTGTTACGGGGGGACAAGGCGACTTGGTGTACGTTTGGGTCGACTTTTAAGGAATTTTAATGGGTTATGGTCTTCACACAGTTGGCGCACGGTTTTCCTAAACCGTGTGGCCAAACCATTCAACTTTGGTGTTAGAGGTAGTGTCTTACACATGGTTATTTCATGGCTTGTCTAATCGTGTGGACTAACCATGCGAGGAGTTTTGGGTGAGGTAGAAGGTAATGCACAGTTAGTGCACCGTTTGATAAACCGTGTAGACTAACCGTGCAGGCACTTAATGTTATATAAAAAAACTGTGTATCTGAACTATTTATCCTCTAAATGGTTCATTTAAGTCCCTAAGTGGCCATAACATGGGATTACACTTCCTTGGAGGTAGAAGAACCTATCCCTATAATTTTGAATGTGATCTAGAGGCTTCTCTTCGCGAATCGAAGCTGGTTTCTCTAGGTATGTGATCCTTTTGTTTGGTTTCTTAGATCTACCTAGATCAGGTCCCCTCTTCTCTCAGGATCATAGATCTATGCCTATTATTGGTAGATCTAATTTTGTTGATGTCGATTATGATGAAATTTGGTCTTGGTTGTGTTTTGAGAAGAGGTCTAGGGAGGATCCTGGGTGAATCGGCCCGGTATTCTTTGGCGTTCTTCGACCGTTGTGGTTTCAGTTAATACCGTTGAGGTAGGGGATTCGTGGATTATCTAATGGTTTGTGTGCAATCATTGAGTTAGCATGATTTATCCCTTTGGATCATGATAGAATTGACCTAATTAAATACTTGAACCAGATTAAAAGAATTGGTTTGATCATATGTTGTTTCCCTATACCATGATAATAGTTCACCTCTTTTGTTTCTAGATAGTGGGATATATATTCCTTTCTTGTTAGCATATTTGTCTTGATGAAATTGATAAAGAATGTAAATATAGAATTAATTGATAATTAATTTGATAATGATAAAGAGGCATGTAAATGAATCTGGTTGTTGTTGTTGTGGATGTTGTCCCAACTTGGTGTTAATCAAATTGGGTTTTATGATGTGTTTAATTCAGTTGGTTAGTAAACATGAAATATGATGGTGCTTTTTGTTTGAAGGCCAGACGCCTTGCTAAAGGGCCAATAGCCCAAATTGTTTTAATGATTTTTTCCAGCTTCTTTTGTAGTGTTGTGACCCTCGGAGGGTGTTGTGATATGTGGGGGCATGGATTCCTTGTGTTTGTGGCAGTTGATGACGCCTAGAGTGGTGAGATGAATCCGTTTAAGCGTGTTGGTGTCGGGGTGGAAAACATGGATGATGGAATGGGATTAATGTAGTTTTTGTATGCGTGTGTATTATTTTTTTGTTTTACTTCTTTGCTTTTCCCAACTGCTCTAGGCAGCTGGTCTTGCTTACCCTTTTTATGAAATGGGTGAAGACACGTGGGGTATGCCACATGCTTTCCGTGTTTAGCATCTCCAGGGAGAATGGGTCTACGCTCTTGCTATAGGCGGCACATACTCGACGGGTAGTACATCTACTCACTAGGTTGATCCCCTTGTGTTTAGTATCATATGATGCTTTTCTAGAATGCATAGGAATAGGTGAATGTAATTTTTTAATGAAAGTTTGATGAAATGATGTTAACCCATTGGGATGGAGATTCTAGAATATAATGATGAGTTTGAAACATTGAAGGAACATTTGACATTGGATGTGATGTTGATGAATTTAATGTGGTTTTTTCATAGTTAATTAATGTGTAAATAATTAATTAACGTAAAGTGGAATTGATGAAAAAGTGGATGAATTAATCTGATGATGTTCTTTAATTTTTTTTGTGCTTATAGGATACCTTGTCTTAGAAATAGCAGTCCAGTGTCCGAGAGACGTTAGCTGCAATTGAAACTATTACTAGGTTATGCCCATGGTGTGTTTGTGAGTTATAATATATTATGTACTTTTTGTGTTTCTATATGCTACTCCACCCTTTCAATAAGGGCAAATGACACCTCGGGTATTCTGAGCCTAAGGGGGTGCATTCCCCAACATTCTTGTTAGGAGGATTAATGGCTGACTACCCCCATTATCCTCGCTCTCTTCTCTTCGTAGATACTAGTGCCTTGAGGCACAATAGTTAGTTTTCTCCATATATGTGTGTAGAGGGCTGTAATGACTTGTCATTATTCACACACATATATTGCGGATATAGTATCATATGGACTACTATCGGTGTAACGCGTATATGATGTGAGGGATTGAGGATCCTTATTAGGTGTCTGGGCTGTAATGGCTTGAGGTATAATACCCATCGTATGATACACATTATGCGAGTTGTGGTAGCTCCCAAAAACTACCTGGTTACTTTTGGTTTTGAGGATGGTGTGGTGCTAGGCCTAGGTGTCTGCAGGAAGGCCTTTGTGGAGCACCTGGTGCAGATTTTTGGAGCTTAGCCTAGGTGTATACGGGCATGCCATTTGAGAGAGATGCACAAGATGTGTGTCATTGGGGAAAAGTGGAAAACTAGTTGGGATGTAGTAGCGGGGTACTGTTGATATTATTTACTATATGCTATACTCTTGTACATGTTACATGGTGAGAGTATCCATGGTGAGGTTGGGAACCTATTATACATGTTTAGGTGATGAGTTAGTTTCACTTTTTGTTCACTGTGCTTTAGCATGCTTTCATTAACATTGCACTAGAGGCTTCAGGGAGGATCCTACTGAGTATACTGTTATACTCACCCTACGTTTATATAAACTGTTTTTCATGTCACTTGGAGAAGTTTGGAGATCATGTTGGTCACTACTAGCTTGTGGTTGGAGGAGCTGTTCGGGCTTTGGTCGCTGCTGTTTTACATTCTTTCGGGTACCTGTAGTTTTCCCTTTCAATTCTAGTACTTTTGCATGGAATTTCATATATGTTCTTGGGATTCTTTTAGATTTCAGTTCTGAGATGGAGTTGGTTGGTGACTATCATATCTCTCTCTTCCGAATTTGTTCTCTTAGAGGATAATGCCTCCCATTTGAGATTCTATTATACCCTTGATGCTAGTCTCCAACCCGGGGCCTACTGGAGGTGGGACTCAGGGTTCGTTATCTCCCTTTTAACATTACTGTATTAGGAGGGGTACACATTGTGGGGTGGGGTCATGATAGATTTGTATCAGAGGCTAGGTTGAGAGATAGGCTGGAGTTTAGATTTAGGCACAGGTGATGTTCCATGGGTTGGTAGGGAAATGTTGTCATTCATGTTTAGAATGTGAGGTAAAACACTGGAGACCGACTGAGACATAGGCGTTTAGGTCCCCCTATGATCTGTTGTACGGAACTATATGTTTACAATAGATAATAAATATGGTGAAATAGGTTACAGGGTAGAGACCTAGGGAAGGATCATGCTTCATTATTCTTTTTTCTTCTGTTTTAATGGGTAGAACTTGGATAGGTTAACCTAAAATGAATAAAAACACAATTAATTAATAAATGTTGCATATTCTGTATTCCAGTCTTAGGATATCTAAGTGTTTGTTATTTTTCAGGTATGGCTCTAGGTCAACGTCCTCGTCAGGCTTGCGTAGAAGATGTCCAGCAGGCTGTTCCACCAGGATGTTTCCGGGTAGAGGTTGACCACGATGACACATGGGGGAAGACACTCTGAGATTTTCAGCTCCAGAGTCTACAGAAGTATGCGGGCTCTATTTCCAATGCATTCATGGAATACTGGTTGGAGTAGGTCGAGATAGGATTCAGTTTGATCCGTGGTTGGGGGAGCTCTGGTTGTCCATAGTTGTGATGATGCTACGTGGATCAGCAAGGAAGTGGTGGCTCTTGTTCCCCGGGGATCGTGAGGAGTCAGTGATCTCATGGGAGGACTTCTAAGATAAGTTTAAGGTCGAGTTCATTTACTCCACTGCAAAGGTGTCATGTCTCCATGAGCATATTACCCTTCGATAGGGGAGCTCCACCGTTTGAGAGTTTGGAATCCATTTTCGGAACCTTTTATGGCATTCTTCATCCATGTTACCAGATGAGGAGGCCAGTGCGAGGCATTTCAAAGAGGATTTGCATATAGAGATCCAGCGCCAGGACACCCCATTTATGCTGAAGAAACATCTCGAGGTACTGGCAAGGGTGGAGGATGATAAGAGGACTCTGTCTACGACTAGATCATCACGAGATGTGAATCATCATGATTCCTCACAATTCAAGTCTATGGTCTAGGGTTCCCGATTTTCAGGGTATAAGAGTTTTTGTTCAGCTGGTGGTAGGTCTCAGCCCTTCACTCCTCGTTTCTCCATAGGTAGAAACTCTCTAGCCTATGAAAAGGCATCAGGCGCTTGTTTTTATTGTGTTGGTCATGGTCATAAGTAGAGGTAGTGCCTGACCTTTGAAAGCTGTCATCTTGCACCACATCTTACACTCCAGGTTTCTCTGTTGATGTAGTTTCCACCGAGGCATCCGCATCCAGCTGCACCAGCTTTAGATCAGCAGAGGGTAGATGTGGTATGGAATGGGAAACCACATGACACTCCTAGACCTCATATTGCAGAGTGTGGTCATGGTGGTGGTCATTATCATGGTCAGAGAGGCCATGGAGGAGGTCGTGGTCAGCTTCCTACTCTAGAGTTGCCATCACCAGATGATCTAGATGTCGTTCGAGGTACCCTTTACATGTTTTCTGCCATTGTGTATGACATGTTTGATTCAGGAGTGACACACACTTTCATATCACCTACCAATTCCCATGCTTTGGGAATTGAGGTAGAGAGGCTTCCAGTGCCCTTGGAGTTGACTACGCCAGTTGGAGGTCAAGCTAGCTTGTTTGAATTATGTAGAGACCGTGAGCAAATGTTGTGGAAACACTACACTTGGGGGGGATTTCCTATGTTTACAGATATAACCATATGATGTTTTTATTGTCATGGATTGGTTGTATATGGTGCAAGCTATCGTATATTGATTTAGGAAGAAGGTCATTTTCTTTGGTGTGGATGAAGAGAAAGTGGTGTTTGTTGGTTATAGAGAACCTCAGATGGGTAATAGGCGCGTTTAATCCTTATCACCCATGGAAGTTGAGATGATGCTTTGTTTTTTAATAGGTTCAATGGTTGGTATTCCCTAGGGTCGAAGAGTAGTACACAAATGTCTTTCCAGAAGATGTTATATCCTTACCCCTCGACTATAGAGAATGTTCTGGATCGAGCTACAGCAAGGAGTGTCTCCTATCTCTATGTCTCCATATAGGATGCCCCCTTCTTAGTTACGAGAGCTGTGTATACTACTTGATGGTCTGTTGTAGTGTTGTTTTGTTCAGCCAAGTGTGTCACCATTGGCTGCACCAATTTTGTTCGTGAAGAAGGCCGACGACAGTTTGCGGTTTTGTGTCGCTTATCGTCTCTTAAACAATGTGACAGTAAAGAATTTATATCCTCTTCCATGGATTGATGACTTATTCGATCAACTGAAGGGTGTAAGTTGGCTCTCAAAGATTTAATTGTGGTCAAGATATCATCATATGCGTGTAAAGTATGAGGATATCCAGATGACAGGTTTCCATTGTCATCATGGGCATTATGAGTTTGATGTAATGTCGTTTGGTGTGACGAATGCTCGAGCTGTGTTCATGGGTTTGATGAATGTTGTGTTCCGTGAGTTCCTGGACATATTCATGGTAGTTTTCATCGATGACATCCTTGTGTACTCCACATCTGAAGAGGAACATACAGAACATCTACGAGCAATTTTGGGAGTTCTTTGTTGACATCAGCTATTCGGGAAGTTGTCAAAGTTTGAGTTTTGGGGTCAAGAAGTCTGTTTCATGGGGAATGTTGTGTCCCAACTAGGAATAGTTGTGGATCCATTGAAGATTGAAGTAGTTGTTTCTTGGGAATCCCCCAAGACAGTTTCAGAGGTGTGAAGTTTCTTTGGTTCCACAGGATACTACTTGATGTTCATAGCCAATTTATCACGGGTTGTGACTCCTCTGACAGCTTTGAGTAGGAAAGATCAGGATTTCATATGGACTGATTAGTGTCAAGAAGATTTCGACTATCTAAAGGAGAATTAGTAAGTGCTCCATTCCTTTGCCTTCTAGCTGAATGATTTCATTTTGATGTCTTCTATGATGCTTCACGTCTGGGGTTAGGCTATTTTCTTATGCAACATAGGTCATTCATTTCATATGGGTCTCCGATGTTGAATCCCCATGAACTCAACTATTCCACCCAATATCTTGGGTTGACATCTATGGTGTTTTCTCTGAAGTTGTCGAGACATTACCTCATTGGTGAATGATTTGTGGTTTTCACTAATCATAAGAGTTTGAGGTATGATTTCTCCTAGCCTGAATTGCAATACGATAACATCGATGGATGGAGTTCGTGTAGGAATATTACTTCAAAATATCATATACCCCTGGAAAAGGAAATGTTGTAGCTGATGCGCTGATCTGAATGTCACGCCGTGATGCTGTGCTTGAATCTGGTGATTCATGGAGAGTAATGGAAGAACTGTTAGTATTGTATCTTGATATGGGAGTAGTTGGGGTATAGTTTGCCTTTTTCAGAAGATAGTACAGTTATCCCTGGCGTAGAGGGTGGAAGATTCCCCATTGGGGGATCTTGAGATAGATGTCTGGAGAGACCGAGTTGTTTGTGGTGAGGCCCCTGATGGTTGGTCTGAGGATAAAAAACACAAAGTGTTATTTCATGGGATAATTTTTCTTCCATTGGAGATGAGTGAGATGATCCTCAGAGAGTTCCATGGTACTTCTTTATCAGTGAATCCTAGTGTGACAAAGATGTACTGATCCTTGAGGAGTCAGTTTTGGTGGCCTAGGCTGAGGCATGAGGTTGCAGAGAATGTGTCTCGATGTTTAGTCTGGCAGAAGGTGATGTCTGAACACCATATTCCTGGTGGACTTCTCCAACCATTATAGATTCCTCAGTGGAAGTGGGAGGACATCTCAATGGACTTTGTTACAAGTCTACGTTGAGATCTGGGAGGATGTGCTGCTATTTGGGTGGTAGTGGATGGATTAACAAAATCATACCACTTCATAGCAATCAAGTATCTGAGCTCACTAGAGGTATAGTCGAGGCAGTATCTAGAGGAGGTGGTGAGACATCATGGAGTCCCAAGGATGATCTTTTTTATCAAGATACTCGTTTTACCTCCAGGGTGTGGAGATGTCTCAAACATGCTTTTCGTTATCAACTATGCCTTAGAACTGCTTTTCATCCCAAAACAGATTGTCATGAAGAGAAAACTATCTAGACACTTGAAGACATGTTGTGAACTTGTGTTCATGATTTTGGAGTTTCATGGATAAGGCACATAACCTTGGTGGAATTCACATATAATAATAGTTTTCACTCCACCATTGGTATGGATCCATTCGAAGCATTGTATGGTTGGGCTTTCTATTCTCTATTGTGCAGGACTAGGGTAAGAGAGTCATCAATTCTCGGATCGGAACTAGTGCAGAATACAACAGAGATGGTTCAAGTGATTCGTGAGAGGATGAAGATAGTGCAAGATCGTCAGATATCATATGCTGATCAAATAAGGAGTCCCCTATAATTTAATGTTGGGGATCATGTGTTCTTGAAGGTGACTCCCAGCCATGGGAAGTGAAGTTTTGTTCGTGGGAGTAAGTTTTCTCCCCATTTTGGGGCCTTTTGAGGTGTTAGCTCGTGTTGGAGCTGTGGCGTATCGAGTAGCACTTCTCCCTCAGATGAGTTGGATACATGATGCTTTCCATGAATCATAGCTATGTCTTTATCTTCATAATGACTCCCACATCATCGACTAGGGAGAGATTGATGTTGATGATGATGACACCTTTGTGCAGAAACCTGTGGAGATCCAAGACCTCGAGGAGAAGGTGTTTCATGGGCGTTTCATCCCCATAGTTCGTGTCTTGTGGCGACGAGGTGGCAAGTGGGACAGTACCTGGGAACGTGAATCACATATACGTGCTCAGTACCCAAAGTTGTTTGATGTTTTAATCTTTCTATATATCATTGTAACTGATGTGGTTTTAGAACTTTCTTTTTTATGAGATGGAACCCTTTGTTTCTTTGGTGGATTTCTCTCTTTTGAGAGGTAACTCGGTGGGTGGTTTTTTAGACCCTATTTCATATTATCATTAGGTGGGTTCTCGTTTATCGAGGATGATAATTTTTTAAGAGGTATCTTATGTAATGGTCTGGCCTTCTTTGGTAAATTATTTTGTGAAAATTTGGTGTTTTAGGTGTTCCTGTAGGACAAGGAAACATGGTGTACGTTTGGGTGGGATTTTAATTAAAGATAAAGGGTTATGGTCTTTTCACAATTGGCCTAAACCGTGCGGCCAAACCGTCAATGGTTGGGGTTGGGGGCAGTGTATAATGCACGGTTAGTGCACGATTTGTCTTACCATGTGGAAAAACCGTCTGAGGAGTGTTGGGCAAGGTAGAAGGTAACACACGGTTAGCGCACGATTTGTTAAACATGGCGGACTAACCGTGCAGGAACTTAATGTTAGATCCTAAAATTGTGGATCTGAACACTTTTTCCCATAAATGGTTCATTTAAGCCACTATGCGGCCATAACTTGGTATTACCCATCCTTGGAGGTAGAAGAACCTCTCCCAAGTGTTTTGTATGTGATGTGGAGGCTTCCCTTCATGAATCGAAGCTAATTTCTCGAGGTATGTGATCCTTTTGTTTGGTTTCTTAGATCTACATAGATCTACTCCCCTTCTTCTCTCAGGATCATATATCTAAACCTATTATGGGTAGATCTATGAGTGTGGATGTCGATTATTATGAGATTTGGTCTTGGTAGTGTTAGAAGAAGAGGTATAGGGAGGATACATGGTGAATCGACTAGGTATTCTTTGGCGTTCTTCAAACGTTGTGGTTTTTGTCAAAACCGTTGAGGTAGGGGATTTGTTGGTCACGATGGAATTAACCTAATTAAATATATGAACTGAATTAAATGAATTTCATTGATCACATGTTGTTGACTTGTACCATGATAATGGTTCGACTCTTGATTTTCTAGACAGTGTGATATATATGCCTTTCTTGTTCCCATGTTTCTCTTGATGAAATTGATAAATAATGTAAAGCCGGAATTAATTTATAATTAATTGGATAAAGATAAAGATGAATTTAAATGAATCCGAATTTTTTTTCGATGTTGTTCCAACTTGGTGTTAATCAAATTGGGGCCGATGATGTGTTTAATTCAGTTGGTTGGTAAACCTAAAATCTGTTGTGCTTATTATTTGAAGTCTGGATGCCTTGCTAAATGGAAAATATACCAAATTGTGGTAATGCTTGTTTTCCTGCTGCTTGTGCAGTGATGTGACCCTGGGAGGGTGTTGTGATATGTGGGGGCATGTTTACCTTGTTGTTGTGGCAGCGGATGACACCTAGAGTGGCGAGATGCATCAATTTATGCACGTGGATGTCAGAGAGGACACCAAGGATGATGGAATGGGGTGGATGTGGTTGTTGGATGCTTGTGGATTCATTGGTTGTTTATCTGATTTGCTTTTCCCCACTGCTCCAGGCATCTTTTCTTGCTTACCCTTCTTCCGAAAGGGGTGAAGACATGTTTGGTATGCCACGGGATTTCCGTGATTAGCCTCTCTATGGAGAATGGGTCTACGCTCTTACTATAGGTGGCACAGACTCGACGGGTAATACATCTACTCACCGTGTAGAGCCCCTTGTGTTTAGTAGCATCGAAAGCTTTTCTATAATTCTTTTGAATATGGGAATGTAATTTTGTAAAGAATGTTTGAAGAATTGATGATAACCCATGTGGATGGAGATGCTGGAATATAATGATGAAGTTGTATCTTTGAAGGAACATTTGACATTGGATGTGATGTTGATGAATTTAATGTGGTTTTGTTCATAGTTAATTAATGTGTAATGAATTAATTAACATAAATTAGAATTGATGGAAAATGTGTTGAAGTAATCTAATGAATTTATTTAATTGTTTGTGTGCTAGTAGGATACCTAGTCTTATAAATAGCATCCTGGAGTACGAGAGATGTTAGATGTAGTTGAAAATAAGACTAGGTTATTCCCATAGTGTGGTTGTGAGTTATAATATATTATATACTTTTTTTGTTTCTATATAATACTCCACCCTGTTAGTAAGGGAAACTGACACCCTAGGAATTCTATGCCCTAGGGGGGGGGGGGGGTGTTTCCCCCAACATTCTGGTGGGAGGATGAATGGCTGACTACAACATTTGACCTCGCTCTCTTCTCTTGGTAGATACTAGTTCCATGAGGCACAACACTTAGTTTTCCCCATATATGTGAATAGAGGGTATTAATGTCTTGTGGTTATTCACACACATATATTATATATATAGTATCATATGGACTACTATAGGTGTAATGTGTATAGGTTGTGATGGCATGAGGATCCTTACTCGGTGTATGGGTAGTAATGGCTTGAGGTATAATACCCAATGTATGATACACGTTATGTTAGCTATGGTGGCTCTCGAAAACTACTTGGTAACTTTTTTTTGTGAGGATAGTGTGTTTCTTAGCACAGGTTTCTGCAGGAAAGTCTTTGTGGTGCACGTGGTGAAGATTGTGGAGCTTAGACCACGTGTATTCGTGAAAAACATTGTAGAGAGATGCACAAGACGTATTTCGTTGGGGAAAAGCGAAAAAAATGGAGAAGTAGTAGAGGGGTACCCTTGATATTCTTTACTACATTCTATAATCATGTATGTGTTACATGGTGAGTGTAGCTATGGTGAGGTTGGGAACATAGTATACCTGTTTATGTGATTAGTTAGTTTCACTTGTTGTTCACTGTGATTTAGAATGCATTCTTTACCTTTTCATGAGAGGCTTCAGGGAGGATCCTAATGATTATAATGTTATACTCACCCTAAATTTATATAAACTATTTTTAGGTCACATGGAGCAGGTTAGAGATCAAACTGGTAACTACTAGCTTGTGGTTGGAGGAGTTGTTCGGGCTTGTCGTCGATGCTGTTTTACTTTCTTTTGAGTACCTGTAGTATTCCCTTTCAGTTGTAGTACTTTTTCATGGCATCTAATATATGTGCTTGGGTTTCTTTTAGATTTCAATTCTAAATTGGAGTTGGATGTTGTTTATCTTATCTCTCTCTTCGGCATGTGTTCTCTTAGAGGGTAATGCTTCCCATTTGTGTGTTTATTATACACTCGGTGCTAGTCCCCAAACTGAGGCCTACTGTAGGGGGGACTCGGGGGTCATTATCTCCGTTTTCACATTGCCAACCCATGAGGTGTACACATTGTGGGGAGGGGGTCGTGACAACAATAATATATTTGTTTATAATATTAAATTAATATATTATTAAATTGTACAACATTTCTATTATATTAATCAATGTTTTTAAAATATTCGCCCAAATAGTTATTTTAATATACGAGTATTACAATTAATTTATAATTTAAATTTATTTAAATGAATTTTAATTTATTTTTTAAAATTGAAATTGTATTTTAAATATATGTGGAATTATTAATATAAAACATAAACTCCATTATAATAAATAAATTTATTAACTATGAAAAATATTACCCTATTACTGAAAATAATTAGTAAAAACTTTACATAAGAAATTTATACAATTTAATGCATAAATTTAACTTTAATTTAATATAAATTGTAAAATAGATTTAATTATATTTACTTCTTTATATAACTACTGTATTTTATGTCAATAATGATAGATTCCAACATCTCTTCAAAAAAAGACTCTCATAGGGTGTGATTTTTTTTCTAGAATAGAATTAATTATTATATTGGAACACTACCATGTGGTATTATTATTAAGAGAATTATTTTTAGTGAATCTTACATTTTCTCATTATATCCTATATTTTATTATTGTTCCTCTAAGACTGACCCTATATCACATGATGACAATAATTTTTAATATTCAACTTTTTGTCCAATTCATTCTGAATAGATCAATATAATGATGAGGTAATCCTTTCATCTAGAATTCATAAATTACAGAGTTTTACTCCTTATATCTATTACCTGAACCATATATATTACATTGATATTATATATATATATATATTTATTGATAAATATATATTTTTGTGATATATCAATCAAAAAAATAATCCATCATCAATTCCTTTGTTCATTGAACAAATGTATGGGTATAAAATTATTAACATCCTTCATAATCTAGGCTTATCTATAGAATATTAAAATCATTTTTTTCAACAACTCCGAATATTCATATTAGGATTTATAGATCATCATTCGAAATGATATTTCAATATTAACTTAGGAAAACAATTATTTCTCACAGGCCATTATGACTTCAATATTCATCCTATCATAATATATGAGTATTTTCTATATTTAAATCATTAACATGCAAAAAAATCTCAGGGTATTTATTACATGATGAATAAACTGACATATCTTCCTTCCTTGAGTGGGGGTAATGTGTAATGAAATAAAAATATTTTATCAATAGAATCCATATCTTATAGCTCATTTAAAACACATTATATATCAAAAAGTATATATATATATATTTCATTATAATTATTTCAATATGTAAATCCTATATATATCTATAGTCATAATCATTCTAAATCATTAATTACAAGTTCACAAAATCCTACTAAAATTCATTATTCCAGTAAATAGTTTCAGGACACATTAAAATTTTATGAAATGATAAATTAAATTATAATTCTTAATGAGTATGAACAATAATTATCTATTTTATATAATGTGTTATATTAGAATTACATCCCATAAATGGGCAATGGTTCTACACGTGTTGTGACCACCAATAATTTTAGATCCATGAAATAACCTCAAAATTCTTTAGTCTAAAGGAAAATAAATCACATAATTTTTTTCATGCTGACTGGATTTTATAACCAATATTAATTCCAAACAATGCTTCATTAATATTCAATGATTCAAGGGAAAC
This sequence comes from Viscum album, assembly GCA_963277665.1. Taxonomy (NCBI): domain Eukaryota; kingdom Viridiplantae; phylum Streptophyta; class Magnoliopsida; order Santalales; family Viscaceae; genus Viscum; species Viscum album. The sequence goes on along the minus strand of OY728152.1, from coordinate 1,315,327,862 downwards.
AATCCATATCAATTACAATGTTTTGTTTTCCAATTCCACTATAAAATCAATCATTGTAAGAGTTAGGGATATTACCCAAATTTTTATTAAATTATTGAAGAGTAATGTATTAAATAGAAATAATTCAAAGTAGATAAATTTTCAATATATTCTCCCAATTCCCATTATCCATTAAAAATAAAAATAATTATATTCATTCCCAAAATTGATCTTTGAATATATTTGATTATCATTTATACAGACAAATTTTTTTTGATCATTGTAGTTTTTAAGAAATCTATTCATTGGTCTATTTAATATAAAAGTTATAATTATAATTTTCAAATGTAATAGATATAAATTTATTTATTCCACAACTCATATGGATAGTGGCACTGAAATACCATCCCATAACAATTAATTGATGGTATCTAGATCAAAATAGAATCGTTCATAATTATCTCCCTCCTAAATATTTTTTGAGTAGATCACTGATAAGGGAAATATGATTTTAGATGATGTTAATATTTTTATAAATCTCATAACAATCAATGATTTTTTTTACAATGATTCGCCCTTATTTATGAATAATACTTCAATGAACCAATATAATTAATTTGTAGCTTGTGTAAAACCCATTTCAAAATTCACTTTCATTTTATTCTATTATTCCCCATCAATTGGTTCCAATTATACAAAATATTTTTTTAATCAAAATATATATTTGGATGAGTATGGTTTTAAGTTAAAACAACAATTTTCTTAAATACATTGAGAAAAATCATGGATTATTGTATTTTACATCCAGATAATATTCATTTCATCAATGATTAGAATCATAACTGATAGTTATCATAATGAGTACATAATTGGTTATAATCATAACCCATGTTATATTTTTTATTTCCTAAATTATTTCCCACTAATTCCATAATTGATTAATTGTAGATGTATGTTTTAGGAAATGAAATGGTATTTACGAATACTATCATCATTATGTGATATATTTATATATAGAGTTACGAAATCCAATATAAATATTAAATAAGACTAAACCCTTGTATTAATATGTAGATTCACCAGGAGTACCTTAAATGAATTAATTATTAGAGTGCATTTAAATATTTTAGATGTACTCATTATTCAACTCGTCTATTTAACTGACAGTTTTATATTGATTGTTTATGTTTTCCATAAATATACTTAGAGAAAAAAACTACTACAAATAAATGTTATGAAATAGAGTTGATGTATTAATTCACAAACACACACACACAAACATATATATATTAAATAATAATTTGACAATTTAGTAATAAATTATTGTAATCCACCACAAAAATTGGGATTACATATGTACTCCCATTTTCAATTTTTTTTGTGGATTATGGGTTCAAATATAGTTTTATTCACTTTTGATGGAAAATTTATTTTTATAATAATAAAAAAATATAAATACAATAATTATTAGTTTTTTCATACATTATATGGTGAATTCAACGCATATATTTTACTATTAATCCAAATATCAAAACAATGCGATTTATGAGACTATGTTACTAATTTAGAATGAATAAAACATTTTCTTGATATGTTTATGTTACTCCATGGGTTCTCCCTTTACTTATATTTCATATAGGATGTTATAATTTATTATATTGACAATTTGTATCATCAATGATTCCATTATACAACACATTCCCAAAATTCACTTAATATATATATATATATATATATTATATAAGAATACATTATTTAATTAGTAAATCAAATACTGTCATAATACCTACCGATGTCTCTTATCAACAAAAACCTTTGATGATTATAATTTAATCTATTAATTATGTTTCTAGTTATAATTCAGAAATAATATATGAATCATAAGCTACTGAACATGATTCTTGTGAAATTTTCACATAATTATATAATATATTCATCAACATTTTCAAAAAATTAACTACAAAACATATTCATCTTCAAGGGAATTGTATGATGAAAATACGTTATGATGAAATAAAGACCATCCCCTACCATTATACTATATAAATTTCCATCTTATTCATGGTTTTTTTAATTATAATCACCCAAAGGACAATGTCATTTTATAAATTATAGACAAACAAAAATTACATAACATGTTATGTTAAATTGATAACAAAAAATAGGATCCCTGTCACATTAACCAAATAATCAATAACTAGTTGAATAGATTTCCTGGTGAAGGAAGATGGATTTTCCATCATGATTTTATCAATATAAAGGGGATCATTCCAAAGTTAATTGAAAAAAAACTATTTTTGTTTCTTCTTACATAATGATATATTTGGAATATAATTCATAATTATATTTTAATCCATATTCAATTTCCATATTTTTTCATAGTGAGTTATCTATAAATTCAAATTTATCATATTCTTATTTCTGATAATTAATATTCAAAAAAATTATATAAATAAATATGAATTTGGTATTTATATCCACCCACCGATTTCATAAAAAAAATTATCATTTGAAATTAATATTCTATATATTTCACAGAAATTATTTTTTGAGGCCCCTGAAGGATTACTATATTCGAAAACCAATATAAATATTATTATTTTAACTAAAATATCTATATCATTTTAAAATATTTAACTGAAAAATTTATTTATTCGTTGAAATATAAAAATTAATAACATAAATCATATCTTGGATAATGATAATGTATTACATGTGATCTTATAATCTTACATTTGATGTATATAAAAGATATAAGTTAACGGTCATATGTGAACATAAGATATGATTAATTTTATGAGAAAATTAAAAAAATTATTTTAAATAATTGTAATTTAATTTATGTACCCTAATTATGAGATCTGTTTGAATGTTTTGTCAATAAAAATGTATACATTAATGTTTTGAATAATCAATAATCTATCTTGTCCTATCAAAAAGCATCATTTTCTTATTCCATATATATGGGGAATGAATTTATGGAAAAATAGTATCTTCTATAGTTATGAATAATAAAAAAACAATCATAGTTGATTTATTTTCCATAATATTACATCATTTTCGTTTTAATGGTTTAGTAATGAAATTATATTATATGGCACTTCTAGTTAATTAATAGAGTCCACTTTTAGGTTATACAGATATTATATCTCGAGATATCCTTTATTACCCTTTAAAAAATAAATAAATAATAGACCAACCATTTATTATATTATAACATATCCACCATGCGTTATTTAATAATTTAACCACCCATCACATAATTAAATCTAATATAATTTAATCCAAATGATTATTAAAAATTCAACATATCATTATATCATTACAAATGGAATTGATATGGTGTACAAGAAATTTTACTATTTATATTCCAAAAAAATATATAAAAATGATAATGATGGTACCATTTTATTGTATCCCCATTTATTTGAATGATCCATCAAAGGATGTGGTTCTAGATAAAAATATCATATAATTGATAAAAATATCATTCTACGTGGACAATTAACGTTTAATTTCACATTCAATTAATTAATTTCTAAAAAATGAAAAAAGTGTGGATCTTTTTTTACAAAATATTAAAATATTATTTTTTTGAAACCCTTAATGATTTGATTTACGATAATTAAAAAAATATATTTTTTTTATGTATTATAATTTATATCTCATTTTTATCAAAAAAAATTTAGGGGTGTAAAAAAATAAGAATTAACCATTTAAAACATCATAAAAATTTAATAGATGAATAAAAAAACATTAAATAATTAATGTGTTTTTTTTTAATCATTATTTAACACATTTTTATGTTGATATGGGCATTAGAGACAAGATTCCAGAATAATGATAGAAATGAATTTTTTCCTTAAGAATAATATTTCATACTTTTGAGAACATATATTGAGAAATTTAAATATATAATAAATTAAAAAAATTAAGGGAATAAAATTAAAATTAATTTTATAAGATATATCATATATATTCATCATCTTAATTTTAATAATATATAATATATGTATAAAAGTTATTTTTACATAAAATGTATAAATTATGTACTTATCCATTAGTTATAACATTGAAATCTTGTATAGTAATTTGTTAAATATTATAAATCTATTAAAAAAATTTCGGGAAAATAATAGCATAATATTTATATATAACATTAAATGAATATTCATTAACAATCCTTCATTATAAACATAATTTATGGTGTTCATTTGTTTATTTTTCATGATTATTTTTTATCAGATGATATGGTATGTGGACATTTATCATGTATTCATCTTCTGTATAATACGTATAATAATATTAATATAGCATATCTTAATTATTTACCTATTTATAACCATTAATATAAATTATTTAAATTAAATAATTTATGACACTACATGCATGGATTAGTTCAAAATTATAAATTTGATGAAATTATATTTTTTAATAATTGAGTTAAATTAATGAAAATACTAATTAAAAATTGTATAATAATTTCTATAGTATTTAAATTATATATATCATTCCTAAAAAGCATTAAAAATAGTGATAGAAAAAGAATTATTACATTATGTCAAATGGGTTTTCCAAACCCGTGAACATGAAATACATTGAACTCCCATTTCATTTATAATATAATGTAAATGGGGTTTAATAATTATAACAATATATTATAATATTTTTGTAACCATTTTTTATTGTATGGATTATATAATTTTAGGGGAGGAATAAGTATATATAAAATATAAATGATTTTGATTTGATATATAACTATTCTTGTAGAAACCACCATTGGAAAACTCATTATGCATTGATGAATTACCCTTTATATAAGAAAATTGGAACTAGGATTAATGGAATGATTCATGAATGGGTTTCATATCTATATTTAATATATAATATGATCAATTTTTTTGAATAATAAAAGAGAATACATCTCTTTTTTAATTTTATGAGAGGTACATGTACATAATAAAAAAAATATTTCAATTATTTAAGGTAACAATCATGTGAATGATAATCCTAATATACTAGAAATTGTTTTTAGGAATATAATTGTTTTAAAATACTAATATAAAAATTTATTTTACAGTTGTGGGTTTTAGTACAACCATTATGTCATATTTTATCTCCATTGTAAAGATGTCTCAACCTCAACCATGGTAGAAAACTATTATTATTTTTTTGTTATTCATAATGAACACTAATTAAGATAACATATTTAAATTATAATAATTTTCATTATCATTAATATGTAATATATATTTTCACATTGAATATTTAAAATTTACATAATTTAATATTATATAAACATGTACACTTCAACAACAAATTTTTTTGATGAATTTAATTTTTTTGTTAACTAAAATTTATATTAATTAAATTATATTTGAAAACCCGAAAATTACTATTAAAAATTATATTCAATATATATTAATAATATATCATTATATATTTGTAACAATTAATTAATGTAAAATCATATTGAACAAAAAAATATTCTTCAAAAAAAATTCATTAATACAAATAATTAAAATATAATAAATAATTATACTAATGAATAAATTTAATTATGATATTTAATTCAAATATAATTAAATATTTATCATGTTATATTAAATTTAAGTACACAATTATTCATTTAGTAGAATAAAAATTATGTTTTTTAAAAATTCTATATATTTCCTTTTCATATAAAAATGATTCTATTTGGAATAATACTAATAAACCAAACATGATTAATATTAATTATTTTAGATAATAAAATATTAATTTCCCAATGTAATTAATAAAAAACATTGTACATATTTATAATTATTTTAAAGTGAAAAATGTTAGAAAATAATTTTTTAAGATAAAATATTTTGTGAGTAAAATTGTGCAGGTGAATTATTATTATTTTTAGATAACTAACTAGTAATTAACTTTTAATTATTTAAACCCCATTATCATAATTTTCATTTATACTTTATTTTTATTCGATTTTCTAAAATTCCTTAATATGTCAAAATGATTTAATATGTAATGGTTATAATGTATTCATGAATTTGTGTGATGAAATCTATTAAATAATTGAATTTTTATTTGAAATGAAATAAATATATAATCACATTGTGGTACATTTTACTACCAAAAAATTTCAATCCACCATTGAAATTCCACCACATTGGTTCGACATATGAAAATATGTCTACTTTTTAAGATCTATATATAAGGCATCGGCCTTAAGCATTACATAATATTGAATTAAATGAATAATTCACATTGTGGATCTTTTCAGGTTTAGTTTTTTAGGGAATTATGACATAACTATTACGTCTCAACAGATTACAAAGTAGACAATTCTACTAAGTTTCCATAAATAAAAAAACTCTTAAAAGAAACATGTTTAGTTCCATGTTTTAGATAGTATGTCTTTCTTTGATCCCATCCTTGACCATATTCATCTATAAGTCCCATGTAAAACATTTCAGAATCTTGGGATAAGCATAAAAAGCTTAGTAAGGGATATAAAAATATGGAAAGGAAACATGAGTTAATGTATACATAAGAATCAATGAAATCATTCTTTACCCATAAAACATAATCACTTTAAAATACGTCATCAAATCAGGAATAAAACATAGAAATCAGAAGGCATAAATGTAACTTGAGGCATTCATAATATTCTTACGTAGAGAGTAACCCTCTTGGTTTCGTTTGGAATACCCATCATAGTATATTCCCTAAATCTCTTCGGAGATACCTTAACGTTTAACTCCTTTTCATTTCCCAATGAATTGGAGAGCTATATCGAGCTCACCCGCCCTTAGTTTATCTCGAATCCACTCATCTTAATAATAATTCCCAAGAACCAAAACATAATATTATCACATAAAACATGCATAAAGGAAACATAAAATTTCAACTTTTCAATCACAAGATATCAATATAACACATTGATATAAAAACATTATGAAAAACATTTTCAATACCAAAATAAATTAAAAGTAAAACATGGTATTTATTTTTCATTTAAAAAAAGGTATGGCTTGTATAGGAAGCCGAAACTCAAATAATGGTCACGGCGGCGGAGAAGTCGTTGTCGCCGCATACGTACGACAAAAACATTCACTTTTTTTGTTTAGTAAAACGCTTAGTATAAAAGGATTACTTTTGGATAAATGTAAAATTCAAAGGGGTTTAAACACTGTATAGAAGAAGGTTGTGTATAAAAAAAATATTTCTCAACGAATGGAGATTGAGACGAAGTTCAATACAAAGACGGTATCCTTGGATTAAGGATAAATCAATTACATAATTATGTGTGAAAAAATGAATACACCAAATATAAGTGGATATTAAGTGTAAAAAAATCATAGGTTATTCACACATATTCATAGAATGAAATATTCACGGAGTTCATGTTTATCCCAAAGAATCAAAATTAGGTTAAGAAGTTCCCTCGCAAAAATTCGACAGCGTAACGACGTCACATCCAAATTCAGAAAATGAGTTGATGAGAGATAAAAATGGTAACTCATCACTTGTAAAAAAAATTTACACCAATAAGGATATAGAAGAACATAACCCATCATTATAATATGTAAATTAAAATACCCAACAAATAAGTCTTTTAGAAAGAGGAGGGTGAAAGGTTACCTTACCGACTTGGGTATCTTTCGAAACATACACCCCGTGAAAGAAGGACAACACAACATTGATGTAAATACTCATAAACAAAAGTATATTACACAAAATGTAAAATAATGGGTAGTACATATACCACTCAAAGGAAATGGTGGCAAATTAAGCATAAATCTCATGGGAATAAAAGTGATATGAAAACCCCCTTACAAAAACTCGATAGCCTAACGACACCAATTAAAACCTCCAAAAAATGGATTGATTAAATAAAATAGGGTCTATCATCATATGAACATATAAAGTACAGTAATATGAATATAAGAGAACATCCCCCAACTATGAAACAGGATCATAAAAGAAACGACATAAAATAGAGTACTTAAAATGAAATAGAGAGGTAGGATCCCTTACCTGGTGCCCGACATGACTTGATCGTTCTTTAATCTCCTGAATAATAAAATTTTATAAATTTATAATTTATTAAGGACCTATTTTAAATATTTTTATTCAGTTAATTTCACATATTATAACGTTATAATAATTGGTTAATAAATTGAGTTCATATCAGTCATTTTTGTCGATGTTCGGTACATGAGTAAAAATTGAACTTGTTGGAAAACAATATCCATGTAGTTATAGGTACATCATATCCAAAATAGTATTTATTCTTTAAATATAATATATATCCAGTATATATTCATTTTATACTATTTCATATCATTTGGAGATTAAAAATTTAAAGAACCTTTCATGGAGACGGTAGGCCGTACGTACGCATGAATGCTACTTTCATTTTTTGTCATATTAATGGAATTAAAACAAAATGAGAGATATATATATTATAATTCCAGAATGATATCAATAATTTAGATGTAATATATTACATATATATTATAATACCCCAGCTTTAAACCTTACTTAATCTTGAGTTATTACAAGATTACACATTGAGGATCTTTTCGGGTTTAGAGTTTTAGAGAATTAGATCATAAAACTTGCATTACATTCCACATATAAAAAACGTGGTTACATAAAGATAGTATTCATCTTTCCCATAAATGGAAACATATTTAAAACAAAACATGGATTCTTTCTTGACACTTCCATGACACTATCATCATATCATGTACCTATCCCATTACCTGTGAAAAACATTTCAAAAAAGACATGGGATGAGCATAAAAAGCTCAGTAAGGGATATAAAAATATGGAAAGGAAACATGGGTACATATATACATAATAATGAAATCATAAATTACCCATAAAAAATAAGCACTTTAACATACCTCATCAAATCATAAATAAATCATAGAAATCATAAGACATAAAGGTAATTTGAGGCATTCATAACATTCTTACGTATTGAGTAACCCTCTAAGTTACATTTGGTACACCCATCACATTATATTCCCTAAATCTCTTCGGATATACCTTAACATTACACTCCTTCATTTTACCCAATGCATTGGAGAGCTATATCGGGCTCACCCACCCTTAGATTATCACGGAACCACCCGGCTTCATAATAATTCCCAAGAACCTCAACATAATCGTATCGCATAAAACATACATAAAGGAAACATAACATTTCCACCATTCAATCACAAGATATAAATACAAAACATTGATATAAAAACATTATGAAATACATTTTCTATACCAAAATAAAAGAAAAGTAAAACATGGTATTTATTTTTCTTTTAAAAAGAAGGTATGGCTTGTAGAGGAAGCCGAAACTCAAATAATGGTCATGGCAGCAGAGAAGTCGTTTTCCCCACATATGTACGACAAAAACATTCCATTTTGTCGTTTAGTAAAATGATTCGTATAAAAAGAAATTTCCTTTTGGATAAACATAAAAGTCAAAGAGGTTTATACACTATATAAAAGAAGGTTCTGTATAAAACAAAATATGCCTCAATGAAAGTAGATTGAGACGAAGTCCCATACCTCGGGTCCGACTTGACTCGGTCGTTCTTTAATCTCCTGAATAATAAACTTTAGTTAATTTATACTTGTTTAAGAACCTTTTTCAAGTTCATTATTCCTTTTATATAACTTATTTCCATTTCATGAACACTATGTAATTATTTAAGTTAATAGCGGTCATTTTAACGATCATTGGTACTTGAGTCAAAAATAGACCCTTTATAATTACAATTTGTTCATGTATCCATTATATCCAGAATGGTATTCGTGATGTAGATATCATATATGTCATATATATACAGTACATGAATGAATTTATAATATTACATAATCATTTATAGGTAAGAAGTGAAATGCACCGTTCATGGAGACGGTAAGCCGTACGTACGCATGAACGCTACTTTCATTTCTATTTCGTATTTTATAGAATGAAATCATAATGATATAAAGGTATATTATAATTCCAGTTTAATATCATGTATAATATCATATTTACATCCTTTATACGTCCCACATATGGTATTTAACGAATCAAATCACTTTGAGGGGGCGGTAGTCCGCACTTCCTTAAATGAAGATATCACGTTTACCCATAATGGAAACCATAAAGGTATGCCCAAAATTAAAAATACAGAAGCTTAAGGAAAACATAAACTTATTATATATCATATATAAATATAGTGACATTTTAATGGCCTCCTTTGAAGGTGTTAAAAGAATGTTGAACAATCATCGTTTCGGGAGGCATAAATTCACCATCCACGGAAATAGTATGTTCTTTAACAATTAGATGTAGGTGTGTGTAAGTGTAGCTCGAATTCTTCTTATAATAACATCCTAGTATATTTAGGATACTGGATTTGCTACAAAAGAAAAAATTAAAATTATTTTAGGGGTTTGGAGAAGCAAAATCAAACAAAAGGACTCAAAAGAGGACATTACCTTAGAATCGGGTAACTCTCATCGATTTGGTCTCAAAGGATTCCTTGGGAAGACTTATTCCCAATGTGAGGCTTCAAGGAGTAAGAGAGGGATGTGTAGAGCCAATACTGGAAGGGGTTGGACGAGCCAAAGGCTTTGGGAGTGTGGGTAAGGTTGTAGAGGTGGGGGCCTTTTATAAGAGGAGAGGAGGGGCACTTTTGGAAAGCAAACAAAATGTTACATTATTTTAAAATGATTTTCTTATTAAAAAGGTCCCACATTGATATAATTAGAGGGTAAGGTGATAAGGGTTCTAAATCCTCCCATACAATAGGTTTTGGACATGTTTATGGCATAGATTTTACATTATCATTTCTTTTATTTAAATCCTTTATTAATGAGGTAATCGCTGCGTCATCATGATGTCATAAATAATTTAATTTATTTAAAGTTTAAAAATTAAAAAATAAATACTATGATGTAGGAAATCATTATAGCTATCAAGTTAATATTTATAATCAAAAATATGACTTGTATAATCCCATTTAAAAATTGTTTTAGTAAAACATATCATGTTTGTGTCATTTTTACTTTATCATTAAATAAAAAGTAATTTATGTAATTTCCCAACCAAAGTAGCTCCATGGGGTCCCCAAGTAGTCCCATGGATTTTATTGGTCGTCCATGACACATAAAATAAGGTAAGGACATGTTTCAAGCTCATCTTATATTATTAAAACATTATTTTTACCTTAAACTACACTAATTACCTCTAATCGCGATTAAGAAATTAAATGTTACTATTCACGAAAAAAAATATTTTAATCTCATTGAACCACATTTTACTTCTTATTGACAACCATGTATGTTGGATTTTTGAAAATGAAATCACATAAGTGACAAAGTTTCATTTAAACAAAAAATTAGTTTCTTTAACTACCACTTAGTGGTTTCACTATTAATCAAAAATTGAAGTTTTTCAGAAAAATACCAAAAATTCACCCTAAGCTATATTTGATATTACGAGTTCAAAAATAAAGTCTATTTTACAAAATTCAAAACATATATGTCGCATTAATTAATTTAATAATTAATTACCGCTGTCATGACAAATAGCATGTTTTTATGTAACAATAAGTATCAAAATATTGACACCAGTTTAAGTCCAATTTCAATGTGAAAAAGATTCCATTGACCAACATTAGATTAAATGGTAAATATATATTCTAATTTAACTTCAAATACAATTCAAAATATAATCTAATCATATAAATAAATTAGATTAAAAATCAGTTTTGATGTAAAATGCAATATTTTTTCACTATTCATTAAAAAATGAACATTGTCTGAAAAATTTCAAAAATTCAAAAAAAGTTAATTTTGATTTCCCAATCATAAAGAATAAGATTATTTTGACAAACATTGCTTATAAAATTTTCAAATATAGATTTAATAATGGTTTTCCATCTAAAGGCAGTAAAACAATCTTTTAAAAATATTAGTGTATTACATGCTTAAGATTGGATTTATTTTCATTTTAAGCCTCTAAAACACTATCAAATTCATTAAAAGACATAGATAAAAATATCTATTTCTCATTACTTACATGGGATGTTACATCCTTCCCCCATTTTGAAAATTTCATCCCTGTAATTTATTTACTTATCAAATAAATGGGGGTACTAATCCCTCTTTTCATTTTCAGATTCACATGTTGCCTCTTCCATCGTGTGGTTTTTACACAAAACTTTTACCTGATTAATCACCTTATTCTATAACACTTGCTCCCTGTGGTCAAGAATTTGGACCAGTTGTTACTCAAAAGATAGGTTCTCTTCCAGCTGAACTACCTCTGGACTCAAAACATGAGATGGATCTGGCATATACTTTCTCAACATCGAAACGTGAAAAACATTGTGTACCTGAGATAAACTCAGAGGTAAAGCCACCCGATATGCAACTGATCCAACTCTCTCCAGAATTTCATATTTTCCAGTGAACCTTAGACTCAGATTTCCTTTCTTACCAAATCTCATCACAATTTTCCACGGAGTAACCTTGAGAAAAACATGATCACCTACCTCGAAAGATATATCCTTCCTCCGTTTATCTGCATAACTCTTCTGCCAACTCTGAGCTGTTCTCATGTGCTTCAGAATCAGCTGAAATTTTTCAGTCATCTCTTCTACCAAGTCTGGTCCCTTCAACTTCCTTTCACCCACATTATCCCAGAAAGATGGAGTTCGACACCGCTTCCCATATAATGCCTGAAATGGTTCCATCTCTATACTGGAATGAAAACTGTTATTATATGAAAATTCAACCAATGAAAGATGTTGGTCCCAACTTTACTGATAATCCATAGAGCACGAACGTAGCATATCCTCCAAGTTATGAATTGTTCGTTCTGATTGCTCATCTGATTGAGGATGAAAAGTTGTACTAAAATTTAATTCAGTACCCAATGACTTCTGAAGGCCTTTCCAAAAGTTAGAAGTGAGCCTGGGATCACGATCAGATACAATGGAGAGGGGAACTCCATGTAACCTGACTATCTCTTTACGATACAAAAGGGAAAGTTGATCTAGGGAAAAAGTATCTCGTATAGCAAGGAAATGAGAAGATTTAGTCAAGCAATCAACAATAACCCAGATTGCATTATTACCTCGAGATGTCTTCGGTAATCCCACAACAAAGTCCATGGATATATTCTCCTATTTCCACACTGGCACTGGTAAATGCTGAAGCATCCATTTCAGTAAATGCCGCTCTTCTTTAACATGTTGACATGTCAAACACTTCATAGTAAAATCAGCAATATCTCTTTTCATTCATCCCACCAGTAATTCTCCCGCAGATCTCTTTACATCTTAGTACTGCCAGGATGAACTGAAAACGGAGAACTATGAGCTTCACATAACAACTGTCTCTTCAACTGTGAATCACAAGGCACACACAATCTCTTCCCAAATCTCAAAATGCAAACATTATCAATGTTAAATTCAAGAAACTTACCTTTCTGAACTAGCTCTACCTTTTTCTGCAACTCACTGTCTTGCTTCTATGCTTGCTTGAATCTATCTGATAGAGATTATCTCACTAATACCTGAAACAAAACAGAAGAATTTCCTGCACCAACAACTTCTATTCCAAATTTTATCAAATTCTTAACCAAAGTATCATGTTCCAAATGCAACATTGCTAATGAAGCATTACTTTTTTGACTCAAAGCATGAGCCACTTTATTTTCTTTTCCGGGATGGTAATGAATTGTACAATCATAATCCTTGATTAATTCGATCCATCTCCTCTGTCTCATGTTTAACTCTTTCTGAGTGAATATATACTTTAAACTTTTGTGATCAATATATATTTCACACATTACTCCATAAAAATGATGCCTCAAAATTTTTAAAGAAAAACCATCATCAGCTAATTCCAAATCATGTGTAGGGTAATTTACCTCATGAGTTTTCAACTGTCGTGAAGAATAAGCAATTACCTGATCATTCTGCATTAGGATTCAACCAAGTCCTTTCAATGAAGCATCACTGTATATAACAAACTCACCATTCCTGGAAGGTATTGCCAGAACTGGAGCATTCACCAATCTTCTTTTCAATTCCTAAAAAAAATCATCACATTCATTTGTCCAGATAATCTTAACACCCTTCCGAGTTAGCTTAGTCATTGGACTAGATAACCGTGAAAAATTTCTAACAATCCTTCGGTAATAGCCTGCCAAACCAAGGAAGCTATGAATCTTAGTTAGATATGTGGGTCTTGTCCATTATTCGACAACCTTTGTTTTTGCAGGATAAACGGTTATCCCATCTTTAGAAACAATGTGACCAAGGAAAGAAATTTGTTGCAACCAAAAATCACACTTGCTGAATTTCCCATACAATTTCTTTTCATTCAAGGTTTGAAAAATAACACTTAAATGTCTTTCATGATATTATTTACTTTTAGAAAACACCAAATATCATCAATGAAAACAACCACAAACTTATCCAAGAACTCATGGAAAATTCTATTCATTAAGTCCACGAATACAGCAGGTGCATTGGTTAGCCCAAAAGGCATTACTACAAATTCCTAATGGCCATATCTTGTGCGGAACGTGGTCTTCGGAATATCTGCTTCCTTCACCTTCAGCTGATGGTACCCCGATCTCAAGTCAATCATTGAAAAATACTGAGCTCCCTGGAGCTGATCAAACAAATCATTGATATGAGGCAAAGGATATTTGTTCATAATAGTGATGTTATTCAAGGCTCTATAATCAATGCAAATTCTTATAGAACCATGTTTCTTTTTAACTAATAAAACAGGATCACCCCATGGTGACGTGCTAGGTCGAATGAAACCTTTTTCTAATAAATCTTGCAATTTCTCCTTCACCTCTAAAATTTCAATTTGATCCATTCGATAAGGGGGTTTTGATATTGGATTAGCATTAGGAACTAAGTCAATAGTAAACTCAACTTCCCGATCTGGTATTATTCTAGGAAACTCATCAGAAAAAACATCAGGATACTCATTTACCACTGGCACATCATTAATCTGAACAGTTCCTTTATTTTCAATGATGTGTGCAAGGTAACATTCATTTCCATCTTTTACAAGCTTCATGGCCTCTTAATAAGTTATCAATAGTAAGGGTTCATTCTTGTACACAAACTGAAAGTCTTTCTGAAAAGAAACTTATTTATCTCTACAGTAAATCTTAGCATTGTAAATAGGGAGCCAATCCATACCCAGGATAACATCAAACTCTACTAGAGGTAGAACAATAAGGTTTCTAAGTCGGTTCTTTCCACAAATAAGGATATGAAGATTATTATAAATTCTTTTTTCCTCAACATTCCCCCCCAGGTGTTTTTACCACAAGTTCAGGAGTCATTTCTTTAGATGGTATTCCCATTTTACTAGAAAAGGTTTCAGAGATGAAAGAATGTGTAGACCCCGAATCAAACAACACACTGGCATAATCTGAAAAAACAAACAAAGTACCTGATACAACTTCTTTTGATGGCCCGCCATCTGCTGAAGTAGTTGCAAAGTATTTCACCACCCTTTTTGCTTGTAGTCTAACTGCTTCCCATCACTCAAGCTCTTTGTCGGACACTCGTTTGCATAGTGACCCATCTCATTGCACTTGTAACATTTTACTAACTGTAAATCAAATTTGGTCTTACCATCACCCTGATCTTTTCCAGTGCAATCATGAGCCCTATGTCCCATCTTACCACATCAGTAGCACTTTCCGGAATTCAGAAGACATTCCCCAACATGCCTTTTGCCACATTTATCACACACTGTAAACTTAGTTTTCTTACCGTTAAACTTTTTTGAAGAATTCTTACCATTCTCCTACCACCTCGGTCTCTTCTTTTATTGGTTGTTATAGAACACTTGATCATCAGCAAACTCCATTTCCACCATTTCAGCACATAGAACAAACATTTCATAACTTTTAAACTCACTATAAGCTAATACCCTTCGATATTTTGTCTTTAATCCTGAGTAAAAATGATTGATTTTACTATCAAGGTCTTGATAAAATTTGGAGCATACCTTGCCAATCGAGTGAACCTTTCTTCATGGATAGCCAATGAGTCTTCCTCTTGCCTCAATTCCAAGAATTTCTTTTCCATCCTAAGTCGAACAGCCTTAGGAAAATACTTCTCAAGAAACATACCTTTGAATTCATCCCAGTCGAGAGCATCAATCTCATCAACGTCCTTGATATTTTTAACCATCAACCACCACTGATATGCTTCACCCTCCAAATGATAAATAGAAAGACTAACCTTTTGATTGTCTGAACACCCCATGACATAAAAAATCTTCTCCAGTGCTTTAATCAACACTTCAGCTAGCATAGGGTCAGATGATCCTATGAATGATGGGGGATGTTTCCTCATGAAATGTTCCACCACTGACATGTTCCTCTGCGGTTGATCTGGCTGATCTCTTTTATGGATTCCACCGTCATTTATCGCTTGAGTCAACTGCGCCATTACTTCAACAAAATGTTCAGTTCCAATTCATACCATCTCAAGATGCTGATTCGGAAGGTTATTTCCTTCTGCATACCTTCCTAGAACTGCTTCCATGTTTCCTCTGCAGAAAACCATTCTGAACAAACATGTCTTAGATGAAGCAACAATGTAATCTTCAAATTCTATATCACTTCAATTTGACAAAAAAGAAATATTTTTGGATAATCATTTAATATAATTCTAACTCCTAAAGTTATCTAAACCGACCTCTGATACCAACTATAAGGCCCCAGCCTTAAACCTTACTTAATCTTGAGTTATTACAAGATTACACATTGAGGATCTTTTCGGGTTTAGAGTTTTAGAGAATTAGATCATAAACCTTCCATTACATTCCACATATAAACAAAGTGGTTACATAAAGATAGTATTCTTCTTTCCCATCAATGGAAACATATTTTAAATAAAACATGGATTCTTTCTTGACACTTCCTTGACACTATCATCATATCATGTACCTTTACCTTGACCTGTGAAAATCATTTTAAAAAATACTTGGGATGAGCATAAAAAGCTCAGTAAGGGATATTAAAATATGGCAAGGAAACATGTGTATATATATACATAAGAATGAAATCATACTTTACCCATAAAACATAAGCACTTTCACTTACCTCATCAAATCATGAATAAATCATAGAAATCAAAATACATAAAGGTAAGTTGAGGTATTCGTAACATTCTTACGTAGGGAGTAACCCTCTTGGTTACGTTTGGAATACCCATCACAGTATATTCCAAAAATCTCTTCGGAGAATCCTTAACATTACACTCCTTCGCTTTACCCAATGCATTGGAGAGCTATATCGGGCTCACCCGCCCTTAGTTTATCATGGAACCACCTGTCTTCATAATAATTCCCATGAACCTCAACATAATCGAATCACATAAAACTTGCATAAAGGAAACATAAAATTTCCACCTTTCAATCACAACATATCAATACAACACATTGATATAAAAACATTATGAAAACCATTTTCAATACCAAAATAAAATAAAAGTAAAACATGGTATTTATTTTTCTTTTAAAAAGAAGTTATGGCTTGTAGAGGAAGCCGAAACTCAAATAATGGTCACGACGGTGGAGAAGTCGTTGTCGCCGCATACGTACGACAAAAACATTCCCTTTTGTCATTTAGATAAACGCTTAGTATAAAAAAATTCCTTTTGGATAAACGTAAAAGTCAAAGGGGTTTATACACCGTATAAAAGAAAGTTGTGTATAAAACAAAATATGGCTCAATGAAAGGAGATTGAGACGAAGTCCCATACCTCGGGTCCGACTTGACTCGGTCGTTCTTTATTCTCCTGAATAATAAACATGAGTTAATTTCTACTTGTTTAAGAAGCGTTTTCAAGTTCATTATTCTTTTTATATCACTTATTTCCATTTCATTAATACTATGTAATTATTTAAGTTAATAACGGTCGTTTTAACGATCATTGGTACTTGAGTCAAAAATAAACCCTTTATAATTACAAGTTGTTCATGTATCCATTATATACAGAATGGTATTCATGATGTAGATATCATATATGTAATATATATCCAGTACATGAATGCATTTATAATATTACATTATCATTTAGAGGTAAGAAATGAAATGCACCGTTCATGGAGACGGTAAGCCGTACGTACGCATGAACGATACTTTTATTTCTATTTCATATTTTATAGAATGGAATCATAATGATATAAAGGTATATTATTATTCTAGTGTAATATAATATATAATATCATAGTTAAATCCTTTATACGACCCACATATGGTATTTAACAAATCAAATCACTTTGAGGAGGCGGTAGTCTGCACTTCCGTAAATGAAGATATCGCGTTTACCCATAATGGAAACCATAAAGGGATGCGAAAAATGAAAAATACATAAGCTTAAGGAAAACATAAACATATTATATATCATATATAAATATAGTGACATCTTAATTTCCGCCTTTGAAGGTGTTAAAAGAATTTTGAACAATCATCGTTTCAGGAGGCATAAATTCATCATCCATAGAAACAGTATGTCCTTTATCCATTAGATGTAGGTGTGTGTAAGTGTAGCTCGAATCCTTATTATAAAAACATCCTAGTATATTTAGGATACTGTAGATGTTAAAAAAGAAAAGAATAAAAGGAGTTTAGGGCATTGGAGAAGCAAAATCAATCAAAAGGACTCAAACGAAGACATCACCTTAAAATTAGGTAACTCTCTTAGATTTGAGCTCAAAGGCTTCCATTGGAAGACTTCTGACCAAAGTGAGGCTTCAAGGAGTAATATAGGGATGTGGAGAGCCAAAATAGGCAGGGTTTGGCCGATCCAAAGGATTTGGGAGTTTGGGTATGGTGGTAGAGGTGGGGGCCTTTTATAAGAGGAGAGGAGGGGCACTTTTGGAAAGTAAAGAAATGTAATATTATTTTAAAATGATTTTCGGATTAAAAAGGTCCCACATTGATATAATTCTAGGTAAAGGTGATAAGAGTTAGAAATCCACACATTCAATAGGTTTTGTACATGTTTAGGTCATATATTTTACACTATCATTTCATATTATTTAAATCCTTTATTAATGATGTAATCACTGCGTCATCATGATGTCATGAATAATTTAATTGATTTAAAGTTTAAAAATTATAAAATAAATACTATGATGTAGTAAATAATTTTATCTTTCCAATGACTATTTATAATCAAAATTCGGACTTATATAACCCCATTTAAAAATTGTTTTAGTAAAACATATCATGTTTGTGTCATTTTTTACTTTATCGTCAAATAAAAAGTTATTTATGTCATTTCCCAAGAAAAGTGGTTCCATGGGGTCCCCAAGTTGACCCATGGATTTTCATTGTCGGTAATGACACATCCAATAAGGGTAGGACATGTGTCAAGCTCATCTCATATTATTAAAACATTATTTTTACCTTAATCTACACTAATTACCTCTAATCGCGATTAAGAACTTAAATGTTACTATTCACCAAAAAAATATTTTAATGACATTGAACAACATTTTACTTCTTAATGACATCCATGTATGTCGGATTTTTCAAAATCAAATCATAGAAGTGACAAAGATTCATTTAAACGAAAAATCAGTTTCTTTAACCACCACTTAGTGGTTTCACTATTCATCAAAAATTGTTGTTTTTCAGAAAAATACCAAAAATTCACCCTAAGATATATTTGATATTCCAAATTAAAAAATTAAGTCTATTTTAAAAAATTCAAAACATATAAGTCACATTAATTAATTTAATAATTAATTCCCTCTGTCATGACAAATAGCGTGTTTTTATAAAACAATAAGTATCAAAAGATTGACACCAGTTTAAGTCCAATTTCAAAGTGAAATTGATTCCAATGACCACCATTTGATTAAATGGTAAAATATATTCTAATTTCACTTCAAAACCAATTCAAAAGATAATCTAATCATATAAATAAATTAGATTAAAAAGCAGTTTTGATGTAAAATGCAGTATTTTTTACTATTCATTAAAAAATGAACATTGTCTGAAAAATACCAAAAATTCACAAAAAGTAAATTTTGATGTCCCAATAATAAAGAATAAGTTTATTTTGACAAAAATAGCTTATAAAATTTTCAAAATATAGATTTAAATATGGTATTCCATCAAAAGGCAGTAAAACAATCTTTTAAAAATATTAGTGTATTCCATGCTTAAGATTGGATTTATTTTCATTTTAAGCCTCTAAAACACTATCTAATCAATTAATAGACATAGATAAAAATATCTATTACTCATTACTTACTTGGGATGTTACATATATCCATTATATATATGTAATTATAATAGTACATAATATTTGAAGATAAGAAATGAAATGTACCGTTCATGGAGACGGTAAGTCGTACGTACACATGAA
Organism: Viscum album; assembly: GCA_963277665.1. Classification (NCBI taxonomy): domain Eukaryota; kingdom Viridiplantae; phylum Streptophyta; class Magnoliopsida; order Santalales; family Viscaceae; genus Viscum; species Viscum album. The sequence goes on along the minus strand of OY728152.1, from coordinate 1,315,307,457 downwards.
CGCTACTTTCATTTCTTTTTTTTTGTATTCAATGGAATGAAATAATAATGATATAAAGGTATATTATAATTACAGTAGGTTATCACATGTAATAACATTAATTTCATCCTTTATACGTCCCACATATGGCATTGACGAATCAAATCCCTTTGAGGGGGTGGTAGTCCGCACTTCCTAAAATAAAGATATCGTGTTTACCCATAATGGAAACCATAAATTTATTCAATAAATGAAAAATACAGGTGCTAAATGAAAAAAATAAAAATATTATATATCATATATAAATATAGTTACATCTTAATGGCCACCTTTTAAGGTGTTAAAAGAATATTGATGAATCATCGTTTCGTGAGGTAGTAATTCGCCATCCACAGAAACAGTATATTTTTTAACCATTAGTCAGAGGTGTGTGAAAGTGTAGCTAGAATCATTCTTATAAAAAAATCCTACAGTATTTAATATATTTGTGTTATTACAAAAAAATTAATAAAAAGTGTTTAGGGGTATGGACAAGAAAAATAAAAAAAAAAGAACACAAGGGAAGACATTACCTTTAAATCGGGTAACTCTTTTTTATTTGAGCACAAAGGGTTCCTTGGAAAGGATTCTGACCAATGTGAGGCTTCAATGATGAATAGAGGGATTTGGAGAGAATAAATGGTCAGGGTTTGGCCGAGCCAAATGCCCGAGAGGTGTGTGTAAAGTGGTAGAGGTGGGGGCCATTTATAAGAGGATAGGAGGGGTACTCTTGGAAAGTTATAAAATATTACATTATTTTATAATGCTTTTCTGATTTTAAACGTCCCAAAAGGATATATTTCTAGGATACGGTGATATTGTTTCTAAATCCACCCATACAATAGGTTTTTTACAAGTGTAGGTATTATATTTTACATTATCTTTTCCATTTATTTAAATAGTTAAAAAATGATGTAATATGTGCATCATCATGGTGTCAAAAATAATTTAAATTATAGAGTCTAAAAATTATAAAAAATATCATGATGTATGAAATATTTTTATCTTTCTAATGAATATTTATAGTAAAAAATGTGGCATGTATAACCCCATTTAAAAATTCTTATAGTAAAACAACACAAGTTTGTGACATTTTTATTTTAACATTAAATGAAACATTTTTTATGTTGTTTTCCTAAAAAAGTGGCTAAATTGGCTCCCCAAGTTGACCCATGGATTTTCATGGTCGGTCATGACACATAAAATATGTTTAGGACATGTTTCATGGTCATTTCATATTATTAAAACATTATTTTTACCTTAAATTACACTAATTATCTCTAATCGCGATTAGAAAAACTTAAAAGTTACTATTCACAAAAAATTATTTTATTCCCATTGAACCGCATTTTACATCCTAATGACAATCATGTATTTCAAAGTTTTTATATTCAAAATACAGTGGTGGAAAAATTTCATTTAAACGAAAATTTAGTTTTTTTAAGTACCACTTAGTGGTTTCACTATTCATCAAAAAATGATGTTTTCAGAAAAATACCAAAAAATTACCCTAAGATATCTTTTATATTACAAATTCAAATTTTTTTTCTATTTTACAAAATTCAAAACATACTAGTTTCATTAATTATTTTAATAATTAATTCCCACTTTCAGGACAAATAGGGTGTTTTTTTGAAACAATATATATCAAAATATTTACACTAGTTTAAGTCCAATTTAAAAGAGAAATTAATTTCAATGACCACTATTGGATTAAATGGTAAAAATATATTATAATTTCACTTTAAAACCAATTCAAAAGTAAATATAATCATATAAATAAATTAGATTAAAAATTTGTTTTCAATTAAAATACAACATTTTTCACTATTAATTAAAAAATGAACTTTATCGTAAAAATACCAAAAATTTACACAAAGTAAATTTTGATGTCCTGATTCAAATGAAAAATTTTATTGTGTCAAATATAACACATAAAATTTTCAAAAATTGGATTTAAAAGAGGTTCGCCATCAAAAGGTTGTTAATCGACCTTTTAAAGAATATTAGAATTTTTACGCTTAAAATTGGATTCATTCGCATTTTTAATCCTCTAAAATTTATTGTAACAAGTAAAAATATATGACAAAAATATATAAAATTTTTTTAGTTAGTTATGTTAATTCCCGTCATTACAACAGTTAGGTGTTAACTACCATTTAAAATAAAATAATTTTATTATTAGAGTGAAACATAAGATTTCAAAGGAACTCATTGTTGCGTATTGGGTATGCCATCGAGCATAGCGTTCCCTTTAAATTAATATGAACATTTTATTCAAAAATAGAGATTAATATAAAAATTTCATATTCTTTATTTACCTGGGGTGTTACATCCTTCCCCCTTTTGGGAATTGCGTCCTCGCAATTTTATAATTGGGCTCGGAAACATCATTGAAAGTCCCACATCGGAACAAGAGTCGGTAACACAATCAATTTAAAAGAAAGAAAGATAAGTACAGAGGTAACCCGAGTTAACCCATACTAGGATTCCATGTAGGAAGACATGGATATTGAAGTAAAATCAAAGGGTCATGTTCTGTGGGAGAGTGATAGAAAACAGGTTTAGGAGAACGTTAACCTCAAGAAAATCACAAACCTATGGTGGGTTAAATAGTATTTGATTCCCTATTAGGAAAATTTAATAGACCACATTTTTGTTTTATGTTAATTTTCATTGAGGAATTTATTTTTGATCTTAAGGAAACATACTTACTTGTCATGTTGACTTTCAATTTTACAATATTTCTTACACAAACTCATACTTTCCCCAAATGGTGAGTATTTTGGAAGACTTTTTCACATTAAGCGTACTATAATAAACTTCTTGAGAATCACCTAATCCACAAAAGAGAACTATATATATCCCATGACTTTAGACCCTTACCAAAACCAAAATTTTTAGAACATGAATAGATAATCCAGAAAAGGATAACCCTTTATGAGAAGAAAATCTATTCTCAATCTCCAAAATTTCCCCAAAAAAACCCAAAGCTCAACGAAGACCATTCGATAAACAATTTTCCCATAAAATTCTTAAAAGTCAGCCAAACTAAGATTGAAAACTAAATATTTAAAGGATTTAATCACATAGTCTACCAAGATAATCCTTAACATTTATCTCCAAATAACATCAGTTACTCTTAATGTCTCATATTGAAATGTAATTATTCTATTCACATATACTCCATGATAGGATAATAATTTACATAGATAACCCAAAATAAACTTACTCTTAATTCAAAAAATAATCTAACTAAAAAGAATAATACATACTAACCAGGGACATCACGTAGTCCTGTGGTAGGTGATAAATACCAGTTGCACTTTGGTTGTGGGTTCGATTCCTGCATCTTTGTCTGACGCGAAGGGTTGTCACGCGGTCTACGTGTTGTAATTTTTAGAAAACTCCAAAAATAACCATAATGTGTTTTAACCTCATGTTTATCTCACATCGTCCATATTCCATCATAACATATAGTAACCCATAATTACATCAAAAGTAAGGATCATATAAACCCTAATGGTTACCTTTATAATTATTAACTGAACATCGACATCGATTGGTCATCTCTTACATGATGCATTACAGAACATACCAAGGTTCAAGTGGTTGATCATGACACCTTGATAGTTGGTTTAGCACACCCACGAGATTCCTTATTCAATCCCCCATTTCATCCTGTCTCTTAATAATAGAACCACCACAGTTTCCTTCAAACCCATTGTCACATTGGTGCCTCCTAGATCCATCCATTTTCTAAAACCAGAAATGTCAGTGGGAGTATAACAACAAAATTATCATTTACTAATGAGGAAGATAAACACTATGATATACTTACTCATTCACTTTATCTAAAAACAATGACTCTTTCTGAAATCCTAACCATTATGGTAATGTCACTTATTCTTAGTGAATACGCTAACCTATAATGTTATATAATCCGATCTCTGATACCAACTAGAAGGCCACGACATTAAGGATTACTTAATATTGAATTAAATGAATAATTCAAATTAAGGATCTTTTTAGGTTTAGAGTTTCAGAGAATTAGGACATAACTATTACATATCAAAATATTACAAAGTAGACACTTCTACTAAGATTCCATAAATAAAAAAACTCTTAAAAGAAACATATCTAGTTTCATGTTTTAGATAGCATGCCTTTCCTTGTTCTCATCCTTGACCCTATTCATCTTTAAGTCCTGTGTAAAACATTTCAGAAAATTGGGGTGAGCATAAAAAGCTCAGTAAGGGATATAAAAATATGGAAAGGAATCATGAGTACATGTATACATAAGAATCAATGAAATAATACTTTAATACTAAAACAAAATCACTTTAACATACCTCATTAAATCATTAATAAAACATAGAAATCATATGGCAGAAAGAAACTTGAGGCATTCATAACATTCTTATGTAGGGAGTAACTATCTTTGTTACGTTTTGAATACCCATCACAGTATATTCCCTAAATCTCTTTGGAGAAACCTTAACATTTAACTCCATCATGATACCCAATGCATTGGAGAGCTATATCAGGCTCACCCGCCCTTAGTTTATCACGGAACCACCCATCTTCATAATAATGAACAAGAACCATAACATAATTGTATCACATAAAACATGCATAAAGGAAATATAACATTTCCACATTTCAATCACAAGATATCAATACAACACATTGATATAAAAACATTATGAAAACCATTTTCAATACCAAAATAAATGAGATTTAAAACATGGTATTCATTTTTCATTTAAAAAAAGGTATGGCTTGTAGAGGAATTTGAAATTTAAATAATGGTCACGACGGTGGAGAAGTCGTTGTCGCCGCATACATACGACAAAAACATTCCCTTTTCTTGTTTAGTAAAACACATCGTATAAAAAGATTACTTTGTGGATAAATGTAAAAGTCAAAGGTTTTATACACCGTATAAAAGAAGGTTGTGTATAAAACAAAATATGCCTCAATTAAAGGAGATTGAGACGAAGTCCCATACAAAGACTGTATCCTTGGATTAAGGATAACTCAATTAAATAATTATTTGTGACAAAAGAATACACACAAAATAAGTGGATATTAAGTGTAAAACAATCAGAGGTTTCTCACACATATTCATAGAACGACATATTCAAGGAGTGAAAGTTTATCCCAAAGAATCAAAATTGGGTTAAGAAGATCGCTTGTAAAAATTCGACAGCCTAATGACGTCACATTAAAGTTCAGAAAATGAGTTGATGATAGATAAAAAGAGTAACTCATCACTTGGACATAAAATTTATATCAATAAGGAAATATAATAACATATCCCTACATTACAATATGTAAATTAAAAGACCCAACAACAAAGTCTATTAAAAAGAGGAGTGTGGATTGTTCCCTTACCGACTAGGGTATCTTTCGAAACATACATCCCATGAAAGAATGACAATACAACATTGATGTAAATACTCATAAATTAATGTATATTACAAAAAAATTAAAATAATGGGCAGTACATATAACACTCATAGTAAATGGTGGAAAATGTAGCATAAATATCACAGGAATAAATGTGAGATGAAAAATCCCTTATGAAAACTCGACAGCCTAACGACACCAATTAAAACATCCAAAAAATGGATTGATGAAATAAAATAAGGTCTATCATCATATGAACATAGAAATTAAAGTAATAAGAATATAATATAACATCCCTAAACTAAGAAATATGAGCTTAAAATAAACGTCATAAAAGTGAGTACATAAAAAGAAAGAGAGAGGCAGGATCCCTTATGTCGTGTCCAACATGACTCTATCGTTCTTTAATCTCCTGAATAATAAAATTTGGTTAATTTATAATTTCTTAAGGAACTCCTTTAAATATTATTATTCAGTTCATATCACATATTATAATGTTATAATAATTGTTTAATAAATTGAGTTCATATTAGTCGTTTTTGTCGATGTTCAGTACATGAGTAAAAATTTAACTTGTTAGAGAAGAATTTTCCCTATAGTTATAAATACATAATATAAAGAATAGTATTGATGTTTTAAATATCATATATATCCATTATATAATAAATTTATACTATTCCATATCATTTGGAGATAAAAAATAAAATACACCGTTCATGGAGACGGTAGGGCGTACGTACGCATGAACGCTCCTTTAATTTTATGTCATATTAATGTAATTAAAACAAAATGAGATATATATATATATATATTATAATTTCGTAATTATATCCATAATTTAGTTGTAATATATTACATATATATCCATTATATAAATGTAATTATAATAGTACATAACATTTGTAGATAATAAATGAAATGTACCGTTCATGGAGACGGTAAGTCGTACGTACGCATTAATGCTACTTTCATTTCATATTTTTTTGAATTAAATGGAATGAAATTATAATGATATGAAAGTATATTATAATTCCAGTAAGATATCATATCTAGTTCCATTAATTACATCCTTTATATGTCCAACATATGACATTGACGAATCAAATCACTTTGAGGGGGCAGTAGTCCGCACTTCCTAAAATGAAGATATCATGTTTACCCATAATGGAAACCATAAATGTATTCCATAAATGAAAAATAAATAATCTTAAGGAAAACCTAAACATATTATACATCATATATAAATATAGTGAAATCTTAATGGAAACCTTTGAAGGTGTTAAAAGAATATTGAACAATCATCGTTTCGTGAGGCAGTAATTCTCCATCCACAGAAATAGTATGTTCTTTAACCATTAGATGGAGGTGTGTAAAAGAGTAGCTTAAATAATTATTATAAAAAAATCCTAATATATTTATGATACTATTGTTGTTTCAAAAAAAAGTAATAAAAAGAGTTTAGGGGTTTGGAGATGCAAAATAAAACAAAAGAACAGAAGGGAATACATTACCTTTAAATCGTGTAACTCTCTTTGATTTGAGCTCAATGGCTTCCTTGGAAAGGATTCTTCCCAAATTGAGGCTTCAATGATAAATAGAGGGATGTGGATATATAAAATTGTCATGGTTTGGCCAATCCAAAGGCTTTAGAGGTGTGTGTATGATGGTAGAGGTGGGGGCCTTTTATAAGAGGAGAGGAGGGGCACTCTTGGAATGTTATAAAATATTAGATTATTTTATAATTATTTTCGGATTTTAAAGGTCCCAAAAGGATATATTTCTAGGATAAGGTGATAAGGTTTCTAAATCCACTCATCCAATAGGTTTGTGACATGTGTAGGTCTTAGATGTTTCATTAACGTTTCTTTTTATTTAAATCGTTAAATAATGAGGTAATCACTACATCATCATGATGTCAAAAATAATTTAATTTATATGGTGTCTAAAAATTATAAAAAAAACTAATGATGTGGGAAATATTTTTATATTTCTAATTAATATTTATAGCAAAAAATATTACTTTTATAACCCCATTTAAAAATTGGTTTAGTAAAACAACACATGTTTGTGACATTTGTATTTTAACATTTAATAAAAAGTTTTTAATGTCATTTTCCTACCAAAGTGGCTCCATGCTGTCCCCAAGATGACTCATGGATTGTCTTGGTCGGTCATGAGACATCAAATAAGGGTAGTACATGTGTCAATTTCATTTCATATTATTAAAACATTATTTTTACCTTAAATTACACTAATTACCACTAATCGCGATTACTAAAACATAAAATTTACTATTCACCAAAAAATTAGTTTGATCCCTTTGAACCACATTTTACATCCTAATGAAAACCATGTATGTGGGATTTTTGAAATTTAAAACACATAGGTGGTAAATTTTCATTTAAATGAAAAATCGGTTTTTTATGTACCACTTAGTGGTTTCACTATTCATCAAAAAATTGATGTTTTTCAGAAAAATACCAAAATTTCACCCTAAGAAATATTGGATATTCCGAATTCAAAAATTATTTATATTTTAAAAAACTAAAAACATATAAGTTACAATAATTAATTTAATAATTAATTCCCACTGTCCGAACAAATAACGTGTTTTTGTGAAACAATATTTATCAAAAGATTGACACTAGTTTAAGTCCATTTTCAAAGTGAAATTAATTGCAATGACCACTATTGGATGAAATGGTAATAATATATTCTAATTTCACTTTAAAACAAATTCAAAAGAAAATATAATAATATAAATAAATTAGATTAAAAAGAGGTTTTGAAATAAAATACAACATTTTTCACTATTCTTTAAAAAATCAACTTTATCGGAAAAATAACAAAAATTTACACAATGTAAATTTTGATGTCCCGATTCTAAAGAAGAATTAAATTTTGTCAAATAAAACACAAAAAATTGTAAAAAAGTTGATTTAAAATAGGTTCGCCATCAAAAGGCAGTTAATCGACCTTTTAAATAAAATTAGAATGTTTTTGCTTAAAATTGGATTCATTCGCTTTTTTTATCCTCAAACATTTATTGTAAAAAGTAAAAATATTTTATAAACATATATAATCATTTTTTAGTTAGTTCTATTCATTCCCGTCATTACACCGGTAAGGTGTTAACTACCATTTAAAATAAAATATTTTTATTATTAGAGTGCAATGTAAGATTTAAAAGGAACTCATTGTTGCATATTGGGTAAGCCATCGAGCATAGCGTTCCCTTTAAATTAATATTAACATTTTATTAACAAATAGGGATAAATATAAAAATGTAATATTCTTTATTTACCTGGGGTGTTACACTATAGGATCCCGTTAAGGGACAAAAAAAATTCATATTCATGTAAAGATCATTATTCATGAGAGTGGTATTCGTCCTCAAATCATTACCTCTATATTCATTTATTTATATAATTTAAAATATAAGATATAAACTTTTTTTCTAGTTATATTTCACTTTTATTTCCACATTTACTATTGGTGGTCAAGTCTTGTTTAGAGTAGGAGATACATTTTTTGATAAAGTGCTATATTTTATGGGATCTATCATATTTTTAATTAATGGAGCCTAGGTTTGAATGGCATAAGAGATAATAAGTTTAGATTTTATGTTTATAATATTTAAATTTTATTTGTGTTGATTATTATTAAAATGTACTATAAAATAAACTACATAATATTACCCCCTCATGTAAATGGATTAATAACCAATAAATAGTTCAACGGTTTTTTAAAAATAAATCTAAGGTTATAAGGTTCGGTACAGAGACAAACTCTTTAGTGTGTTGGTTATTCTCTACAACATAGTTTCTCCAATATATTTCGATTATTAATTACAATGGTCAATATAGATTCACGAGGTATCTATCCTGAGTCCAACATGAGGTTCTTTGTACTACTTCACATAGTTTTACCAAAGTCCCATTGGACCACTCTAGAGTCTCAATAATATATTATTATCCTCCCTAAATCTCACTGGGTTCCTCTAGATATCGAGTCACATGAGTAACTTCTACTTTATATATTTCATGGATTCATTGTTGTTGATCATCTGATCTCTTCACATAGGATTGCAGAATGACACTTTCTTGTGAATCTTTTCAAGGATCTTCAATAACCATTGATAAGGTCTATTGGCCTTGCCCAATAATTCTGATCACTTGAGATGATCAGTTCTCAGTCTCAACAATGCTCAAGTAATTCTTTTCTTCTTCTGATGATGATCTGGCCTCCCTGAAATTTGTTCCAATGGTGCTCACAAATTCTTCAGGAATTTAATATTCAAGAACTATCTCATTCAATATTACCACTATCTCCCTTCTTGGATTATCAATTACTGAACACTCAGATACAAGTTATTCATTAATTTAGTTTGGATTCCTTCACTATTCATATTCTCTTCATGAAAGGATCACATCGGTATTCCAAATTATTCTTCCTCAGGGAATTATCATAATGCAGTAAAACAACTTCTTGTTTACATGGAAATAATCACATACACTTTTTTGATAATTCTAACACAAAAGATCAGCTCACTTTTCATCATCTGAATTAACACACATGCATGTGTTTATGAATGATTTCTTATATGGGTATCTATAATTTGAACATGCATTTTCTTCACTTCTTCTCTCACTATTCACACTAACATTTTATTCTTTATATACATGTGCATGTGAATGCATGCATGAATGAATGTACATTTCTTCAATTCTTTCTTGTGTGAAAACCCCAATGTGTGTAACACATGGAGCACACACACAATCTCTTCGCGTTCTCCATTTCTATTTTTATTCTACCTTTGTGTCTTAACACACATGCACCCTTGTTCATTTTAATTAGGGTTCAATGTGTGTGTTTTTATATACCTTCCTCTATCTTCACATGTACACACACACACATGTTCTTTTGTTTTCATGTACACGAAATCCACCATGAATGTACCCTCCTTCATTTTCTTTTTCTTTCACACACAACATGAATAGTTATTGGTATGATGTATTTTTGAGTTTTTTTATTTTTTAAAGAGGGTATCATAGACTCCTCCTCATGTATGTGTTCCTTTATATGAAATCCCAATGCCATGGGTTCTTCGTCTTTGTGAAAAAAGAGGGCAAGGTTTTTCTTCTTCATGTAAACTAGGGAGCCTGAGTATTATTACATTGTAATTCAGGTGCACTAATGTCTTCTTAATAGAACCTATGATTCATGGCTCTATCATAGAAAGAGAAAAACATGGGTTCCATTGAACCAAATTTTTTACCTGTGGGATACTCCTCACAAAGACACAACGAGTGTTCAATGAACCTATCATGTGTTTGTGTGAAATTACCATTGTGGAGTGAGATAATTTTTGAACTAGGGGATTCCCTATTTTTCTCTACACACAAGGGATTCATGTAACTCCTTCTTTGAAGAGATGTGCGACATACCTTTACGTACCAAGGATATACGGAAACCATCAGTGCTATATTTTTCTAGAAAACATGTGATTTCTCAATCAATGGAAGTAGCTAGTTTTGGCTCAGGGGTCATCCTTTTATAGGCAAAGAATGCATGTCTAAATCTACATATCTACCATAATGATACAGTTGTTGAATGTTCGTGATCTTTGTCTTTGATGATTTCAAATGTGGAAATGATATATGTTGCATATAACATCTTTTTGGTTATCCGGAATTACACATTTTACATTACAATACCCACATGCATGGAATTTCAAACACAGTAATATCTTTTATTTGTATATTGAACAACCGTTGATCCCTCATAAACATCACTTGCCTTTTGTTCCATTGATTTTTTCATCACGATGCATGAACACAACATTTAATTCATGAATTCATTCGGTTCATCCGAATGATATTTAAGGGATTGAGCAGATCTCGAATGGTGGACATAATGATGAATTGGGTGCCTGGATGGAGCTGCTGGTATGGGGGTGCAATGGATGTTGGAAGGGCTTGAAGATGACATCAGGTTATCTTATCATCTATAGGATCAACTTGCATCAAATATAGAAGACCTTGATTAGAAGGTATGGTGTGAATGCGCAATGTGGTTGAGATCTCGTGAGTGATCAGATGGATGGTGGAGATTGTATCTGTGTTTTTCAATCATTTCCTACATCGAAACGCCATGTGGTTTTCATGCAGTTCATGTATCATGCCATCCCAACCACAAATTTGGATTCTCCTCTCTCACTATATGGTATTTCCTCATACCATGTTCACCCAGTGGGTGCTCTCTTAGTGCCCACTCTGCTTTTATAGGTGTTCTCCTAGCGCCACTACTGCATGGGTTCATCACTATGTGGCACCTATGGGATTGCACATGTCCCACACACATACGCCCCATGCGGGGCTGACCTCGATGGCCTCCATCAAGCACGGTTGACCCTCAGGTCACTTATGTTCTTGAGGTGAGTACTTCGGTTGTCCTACCATGGTAGTCTCATATTTTTGAAAATGAATAGTGTATGTACATTGTATAATTACTATGTAACAATGTATTAATTTCTCCTTAAAATTCCAAACCATACTTCTAGATTCAAATACCATTCTCTACTCTTCTTTATCTTCGACCATCATTCATTCATTTCTAATTATATCATAAATCCCAAACATCTTCAATAAGTTATTATAATCTAATCATGTATGATGTGTGGATCATTTCTCCATTCATCATGCATAAAAACATAATGCATGGCCTTCATCACTTCACCCACATAGTGAATATTTATGTATGTCATTTATTTCCTTATGAAATTGATTATGACATGTGATTCTTTACACGTTGTAACATTTTATCACCTTGATACTAGCCATGGAACTTATGACCAGTTCAACAATCATCAATGTTCTCCTCTTCGTGAATTGATCATGTGTGGCATTCAATGCATTGAATGAACAACAATTCTCCAAGTCATCTCTAACTTCCTTATCAATAAATTTCATTCACATATTGACTTCTCATGGGAAAAATGTAACTCGTTTTCACATAAATCCATATTGACAACAGATGGATCTCTTATGCACTTAACAAGATATAATTCTTATAGTGAGTGTGTTATCCCCAGCCCTTTATGGTAATTTTTATCAGATTTTTACATGGATTTTTATCAGATTTGTTTTATATCGTTATTGAAGCAATTGTTTGAAAAAATTATCTGATCTGTTTTAATATGGAACCTATAAAGGATATGTACCTTGGTTATATGACTATGGTAGAATTGGTATTTTTCATTATCAGAGATATTCTAGAGCAAAACCAATGTTTGTAATTTATTTAAAAATTTTTGAATTAATTAATACACATTTTTATAGATATATTTCATAGTCTATTTATTAGGATGGTATTGACCTAATGATTTTTTTAACAACCTAATGGACCACAATTTGGCACCTGAATGCACTTCACGGATGTAATTTTGGACAATAGTATTGAATCTTATTAATTATTTCTTTTTTTTGTTGGGATTGATTTTGGAGATGAGACTGGCATGGGTCTCGGGACCAATATTTGATAATTTTATATGAATCATATAATATTTTATAATATTTTTGAAGATATGATATTTAGATACATTACATAATGTCATTACATATTTTTTATTAATTATAATATCCTAATTTCATTTATTAATGTCTTCCCAATTTATAAATCTGATTATTTTAATTTTATAATGATTTATTTATTCTTTTTTGACACATAATATAGGGGGTGGGTATATTATCAACATTATAGTATCCCTGACCCCAATTCTATTGAGAAGTCTATATCAAATGGGGAAGTTCTTTTGAGGTCAAGGTACAAACAATTTTTGCCCACATTAATGATTCCCATATTTTGAAGAAGAAACCATATAGAATCAAAGCTTTAGTTTTGTTTTCACATTATTTACTATTTTTGATTCATAAAATGAATATTAGGAGGTATCATTGAATTTTATTGATATTTTTCATGGTTGTATTTATCCAATGTATTATGTAAAATCTAAGAACTAATGGAATGTATTGTTGATTGTGTGGTTTTCTTATTACATTTTTTGTTATTTCACCAAGGGTGATTCACATGTTTTCTTAGGATTATTTCATTATGAAATTATATTTTTTGAGTTTTGAACTCTTGTCTAGGTATGAATCAATTGAGAATAATTTAATCAAAATGGGAATGTTGGTATCTATTTTCATCCATTTTTTATGATAAGGGTATATCTCTTTTCTCATGTGATATATACATTCCTGTTAAAATGTTATATTATAAAAATATTTCACTGGATAAATAAAATTTATTTTCATGTCACAAAAAAATAACTATATGAAATGTTTAAATAGATGAATTTTTATTTTTTTTTTCTATTCAGGTCAGTTTTTAGGTTCACCGTGTTGGTTTTCATTTATTTAAGGAGTGTTTTTGTATTCTATAGAAAATTCATCATCATTGTCTTCGACATGAGTGTCAATAGAGTGGGAATAGCCATGCTCATAATTCTTCTAATGTATAAATTCCTGTATTTCATGAAAAAATTATTGTTGATAAACTTTATTAATGATTCTTGAGGATAATATGATACAAGAAAAGGGAGATGGTTCAAACCATTCCTTCAATTTATGAGATGAAAATAATGTTTTAGTTTCAAAATACACTTGTACTTACTGGTGAATGGGGAAGCCATGATTCAGAGTTCGGGATTGAGTTAGTCAAATAATTCATCAAGCATCTCGACAGACCCCTAGAGATGAGGGTAATTAATTATATATATGATTCATGGACTTTAAATGTGTTGGGGGGCTATTATGAATGAATTTGTGAAGTAGAATGAGATATCATGTAAATACATCTAGAAAAATTTTATGGATTCACTTTTATCCCAAAACAATGAGGATGATAATGATCATGAGTATATGCACTGGACAAAAAAGTTTATTCAATACTTGACTATGGTGGATTTTTTACTGACATTCAAAACATTGATCCATCATTGGATATAGATGAGATCTCTAGGGTGAGATTTTTCTAGAAAACCTTTCATTATGATATTAGGTAGCTGGTAAACATTTTATTTGTTAGAATAATTGAAGCATTAATTAATCAAGAAATCATCAATATTTGGAATCTAAAAATGGCTCAGAGAAGTGTCTAGGATTTTTTATTAGTGATGTAACAGAGTTCTTCAGAGACATGTTGGAATCTCTTTTATAGTTGTTTCACACAGAGTTGTATAAGGACGAATAGTTAGGTTACTAGAAAACCAAATCAATTTCATGTTTTATTTTAGTTTTATGAGTGTGGAATAAATGGAAAAATTTCCCATAATGTCCATAACCCGCATTCGAGTGTCATGCCTACAGAAAACTTGGTCATTATTAGAGTTTTGGTATGAAAATTACCCAGCAGACCAATAATATGGGTTCGTGACAAGTACCTGAGTGAGTAGAGGGAATAACTACCCCTTAGTGGGATTGTATATTCAGTTAGATAGGGCATTCAGTCGGAGGGTGGGAACATGTTAACCCATTTTATGTGAAAAAATACCAAGCATAGAAAAACGCTAATGGTAGTAAGACTAAATCCCATTATTGATGGAAAAATATATTTTTTATTACACATACTACTTAGACTAACATGGATATTGGATTGCCTATCGTAAGAGGTAATATGATCATATCATCTACATTATATTGTGTTTTTTATATTGGGGCATCACATTGTCTCCTATTGAAAATTTTCCCTTCTATTTCAAGATTCATGTGTAAGTATTGGATTATATTATACTAATTGACACACCATTATTATTGTGGCTGTTATATAGTTTTCTTCATTGACGAGTTATATGACATACTTCTCAAGTGAGAGTTTGAGATCCCCAGTGATTTGGGGAAATGATTAGATCCAATTTATATCTCTCCCAACATAATAAAACAAAAAATTTATGAGGATATTAAATATCATTGTAATGAAATGTAATTAAAATAGTACATAAGGAAGAGTATTTCATATTTGGGTTCACCTATTCTCTTTTACATAAAGGTTGGTGAATATTTTCCCATATGTATTGATTTTCAGAGGTATAACTAGGTGAAAATCATGAAATGATATCCACTTCTAGGAATTTATGTTATTTTCTATATTTTCATAGTTTTAACGATATTTTACAATATTAACATGAGTTCAAAATTTAATCCATTAAGGGATAGAAAATATGAAATACCTCATACTTTTTTTAGGAGAAGATATGATTTTATGACAATGTAATGATGGTTTTTGTATTGGATTATGTTTTTATTAAATTATAGGACATAATATATGGACCCACCAATATAAATTACAAGATAGAGGAACTTTAACTGGACTAGGTTCTAGGGAATAGATTCAAATTTTTAAATTTTCATAGTTATAGAAAAAATTTAATGGAACAAACAAAAACAGGATGTACGATAACACTTCAAGTTAAAATAACACCTTTGGAAAACTCCATGTGACCTATTTAAATTTATATTAAAATGATGGGTGAGAAAAAAATGATTATTAAGGGGTTTATGAAAACCATTGATAAATTCTTATGAAACATTGTTTTGAAAATACCTATGATAATTCATTTTGAAATATCGTTTTAAAAAATTATATTTGAAATTATAAATGAATTAAAAATACTACATCATTTCAGAAACTAATTTCAAAATTAATAATCATAATATAGTTTATTTCTGAATATTATACGCAAGATTTAATAAAATGGGGCTACTTGAATCGTCGAAGGCTATCTAGTCATTCCCACTTTGTGAAGGATGAGTTCACTCCCGAATGACCTTATATATTCACAACGATCAAGGGTCATATTTTATAACTATCATTTTTAAGAATTAATTTCATATATATATATATATATATATTAACTTGAGTTTTTAATTTTTGATAAAACACATCACTGAAAACAAATTTGCATTCCAACTGATGCTTATATATATATATGTACATATGTATATATATAGGTAAATTAGCTTTTATATTTTATCACATGCGAGTTTGGTTACAACTGAAACCCTTATCATAAACTGTACATGTATTTAGTAATCCTTCTATTCTTATAAAATAATGATCATATTAAAAAAATTAAATATGTAACTCAAATAAAATTTTAAGTGAATTATTTGAAACATAACACTTCCAATGATATACATGAACTTATTAGATTCGAAGTATAAACCATGAATTTTTAATTGTAAACATGATTTTAATAAAGATGATATAGAATTCAATGTAAATTCATAAATTAATGGCCATGTTTATATGAAAAAAAGGCGCTCAAAATTTCGATACAAAGTTTTGAAATATTATTGAAATTTTTATAGAATCATGATTATAAATTTAAAATAAAATTATAAATATGATAATAACCATTTCCAACATATATAAATAAGTATAAAACACACATTTGAACATGAAAGTAAATTATAAATCCTTTACACATATTTAAATTAAACATGAATGGATAAATATAAATAATTATTTAAACCAACTCTCAAAGCTAATGAATATTTTCCCTTATGGTATAAAAAATTCAAGTATGGTTTTGATAGAATAAAATAAACATATCTTATTATAATTTCATATCCCACAACCATAAGTTATTTTATTATCTAACCAAAAATTATTTAAAATTTTAAGATAATCAAGATTTACATGTAACATAAATACACCCATTAAAAATATAATTGAAAAATATATTAATTATCTTACATAAGTTTTAGATTTAATATTTGGGACATATCCCAATGACTCATATGTATAAATATAATGAAATAAATGAGTTATATCTTAGTATATATGTATATAAATACATATATATATATATTTATTTAACAACCATAGTTTGAAAAAAAGTATACATCCTTACCTTGGTTTGGATCAATTGATTGAATGAGTAGCTAAATTTCTATACGAGAAAGAAATTCCAATTCTGAGAGGAATATGGTCTGGTATTCTAACAATTATGAAGGATTTTACTAAATTTATAAATATGAGAGATCACTCTAAAGCATCGATGCGATGTTAGGAAATAAAATCTTATTTTAAAACTAAATAATGAAACAATAATAGAATCATGATAATCAATTTTTATACTATTATTTCTATTTAGTTGTTTTAAATCATCACATATTTTTCCACTTTTTGAATATTTGAGCAGTCATCTCGTTTTTAAACTGATATCAAGAGTAAAATATACATTATATTTTATATTTTTTCTATCATTTAAAATATTGTGTTTTACAAGCAACCAAAAAATCATTTCTAGGTTTTTTAATCATTTTTAAAAGTCATTAGTTTTTATTAATAGTTTATGTGTAATTTTTGATTTTTTAACATACTAAATAAATACATTTTATATTTTTTTAAAAAAAATTGATATGCTTTTTTTATTATTAATTCAATTAATTTTCATTTAAAACAAAACATTCCCTTTTCTATATAAGTATAATTTTTTTTATAGACATCAATTTTTTTAAAAAACATTATATATATATGTATATGTATATTGTTTTTTAAAACATTTTAATATATATATATATCATTTTTAGTAATATTATAATGGTATATTTTGTTAATTAAATAAAGAACAATATATTTTGATACATCTAAATTATAAAATAATAATAATAATAATAATGTTCATAAAAAATTATTCACCCATAATTTTTATTAATATTATGATTATTATCATTTAATATTAAAAAATATTATATTTATTTCAATATAATTGTAGGATTATAATTTTTATCATAGATAGTTATTTGATGCATATATATACATATATTTCATTATTTATGTGTTAAAAGGTAATCATTTTACGTTTCAAACTAATTTATTTATTTGATATTAATATTCATACAAAATTGAATAAGTAAATATAAATAAATTAATACACAATTAAAAAATTTTATTATATAGTGAATAATAATAATATTACAATAACATAAATAGTGAATAAATTTTAACTAATAAAAAAATAATGTAAAATAATATTTCATTAGTAGAATATTTTAGTTTTGTAAAACATTTCATTAAAACATATATTGATATATATATATACAAATAATTAAATAATTAATTAATTATAATGAATTACTCATTAAATTTCAGGTCATGTAAACTATTTCCCCCATAAATTTATTGTTTCCTCACAATTCATTTCATTGGATTGAAAAGAATAAAGGATTTTTTCCTTCACAATAAATAAGTAAAAAAACACATGGACCGTTAAACTTCTAGAATCAACTACATCTAATATCCAATGTTTTCAAGACCATTTCTCTGATACCAATTATTAGTACCCATCCATAATCATTACACAATAGAGGACCTTTTTCTGGTCTAGGTTTTAGAGAATAGATACAAACATACCAATTATCAAAGATTCATAAAAATAATAAAACAAACAAAAACATGACGTGTGCTAGCATCGCATGCGAAGAGAACACCGTAAGAAAACACTGTGTGGCCTATGGAAAATCATTTTTAAATGATGGTTGAGAAAAAATATTCCCAACTACGAGTTTAAGAAAACCATCGATAAATCCTTACAAAAAATTATTTTGAAAATAACTGGGAGAATAAATACAGTAAACCCCATAAGAAATTCTATTGGAAATTACATACAGATTAAACATACTAGATAATTTTAGAATATATTTACGTTCAAAATTTCATAAAAATAATCTAGTGTCTTTATGAAAATAATTTGCATTCTTAAAAAAACCAAACATAATTTTTCTCTTACTTGAATTGTTGAAAGAAGTCATGGCCTTCTAAGTTTGCAATGGATAGGTTCACTCCCCCAATAACCTTCCATATTTACAATGATAATGCGATGTCTTTTATAAATAGAAATTTAAAGATTTCATTATATATATATATATATATCCATAGATTTTTCAATTTTTTATATAACACGTCACTGCAAAAAAATACGCATTCCAAATAATGCTTCTATATATATATCTCCATATAAATATATATATAGGCATATTAGCATTTATGTCATTGCACTTTCCAGTTTGGATACAACCAAAGCCCTTATCATAAACTGCCCATTTATTCAACACACATTCCATTCATGTAAATTATTTATCATTTTTAAATAATAGTAATAATTAACTATGTAACTTTCATAGAATTTGACATGAATTATTTAAAACATAACAAATCCAATGAAATATGTGTACTTCTCTAATTTAGAGTTTAAACTATAAAATTTTATTTGGAACCATGATTTAATTAATGTTTCAAAGGATGTCAATGTTATTTCATAAACGAATTGCCATGTATATATGCAATCATGATGCCTAAAATGTATATTAAAAGTGATGACATAATATTCTCATTTTTCTAGAAGCATGATGAAAAATTTAAAATAAAATTATAAAAATAATAATAAATAGTTCATCCATATATTCATAAATATAAAATAGTCAACAGAAAAGTAATGTTAAAAATAAATATCTTAGTTATATTTAAATTAAACATGAATGGATAAATATAATTAATTATTTAATATAAACTCTCAAAACTAAAGAGTAGTCTCCTTAGGCTAGAACAAATTTATGTATGGTTTTGATAGAATAAAATAAAAATATCCTTATAATTTCATAACACACACACATCAAATATTTGATTCTTCAATAAAAATGTAATTATAATATTGAAGAAAAACTAGAACTGCAAGTAACATAATTACTCCCTTACGAAATATAATTGAAAATAATAATGATTCACTTAAATAATTATTAGATTTAATATTCCGTACATAATCCCTTGCCTAGTATATATATTTGTATAATGAAATTAATCAGTTATATTTGTGTATATATGTGTATTCGAATATATATTGATGTAAAAACCCATGGATTGAACTACTTAAATACACTAATACCTTGGGTTGTGTTAAATGATAGACAGAGCAGCTGAATTTTTTATGAAGAATGAAATTTTTGTTTTAGGAGGAATATGGTCATATTATCTAAAAATTAGGGAGGAGTAATCATGATTTATAAAGGATCTAAATCATACTAAATCTTCATTTTGAGGATGAGAAATAAAATCTTTTTTGGAAACTAATCAATGAATCAAAACGAAAATCACGGTAAAAATTTTTTCTATATTATAATTACTGTTTTGATTACATAATCATCTCTTTTATGCACTTTTTGATATATTTTGTAATCATTTCGTTTTTACACTATTTTTATGTTTAAAATATATTTTACCTTTTCTATATTTTCTAACATTTTAAATATTCTGTTTTACATGCTACCAAGCAATAACTGATTTTGTTAATGATGTTTTTAAAAGTCGTTATTGTGGAGATAGAGGCTGTTGTACATGGATTGAGACGTTGGATGCATTATTTCATTGGTGAGAGCTTTTTGGTATTCATGTATCACAAAATCCAATGGTACATATTTTTTCTCAAAACCATATCCTTCGATAGTGGAAGTGGGTCAAGTATATAAAGTCCTTCATTAATGAATAGGAATATACACAAGTCATTATAAATATTTTGGATGACTCTATTAGATAAAATAAAACAGAATACGTAGAATGAGAGTCCTTTCATGAGAGGTGGCTAATATACCGCTATGTTGACATTCTTAAAAAGTGGAAATATAATGAGGGAGTTTCATGCATTTGGATCAGTTTTACATCATGGATTAACAATGATGTATATTGATGTATATATATAGTACCTTTTTTCAAGTATGTGGAAAGATGTTAGAATATTTATGGAAATATTCTTCCCTTGTTACCATATTTAAGTAGTGCATCATAGGCCAATTATGTTTTTCCAATAATTTCCCATTACATTAGGGAAATTTGATGACGTAATGATGGATTTTATGATAGGTTTACCCTGGAAGACCCATAAGAATTATTTTTCATGTGTTGGTGTGGATCAAATGAGTAATGTATACAACATTTTTCTTATTAGTGAAACTTCAAAGCTGATGATCTAGTGATTATCTAGCTCTGTGAGGTGTTTCAATTAGATGGTGTTTTAAAAAGTATCATTTTAGACAAATATATTCATTTCGCATTAAATTTAGGGTAGGGTATTCAAAATTCCTTGAGATAAAAATGCCTATTAGTAATAACATATCATCTAGATAAAAATGATAAATATTAGTGTACTATTCATGTTCCAGATGATATTATTTGTGCCAATGTTTTTTCATTGTTTATTGATGAAATTTATGTACCATATAGAGTTACCATATAATAATAACTTCCATGAATTGATAAAGAAGGATTCTTTGAAGGATTTGTATTTATTTTCTTTCCATTAACCTCTTTGTAGGATGAAGGATGTTAAGCTGACACTTGTTGGACATAGTCTCATGTAGGAGATATCTGAACTAGTTGAGTAGATCAAAAAATGGTTGTAGACTGTACATATCAATAATAAATCATATGATGATCATCAATGATGAACCTTGTGGTTGAAGGGTGGTCATAATGATTTCTTTTTCTTATCTACCTGATGGGATAAATGTTGTACCAGAGAAAAAGGGTAAGCTAACATCATGATTTTTTGGTCCACCTAAAATTGATGAAATGGTTATTCTGGTTGTGCATGATTGATCTCTTTTACAATTCGTCAGTGACATTCTTGATGTGTTTTTTGTCCTTCAAACATGAAGGCACTAGCCAAATCATCCCATCTCAGAGAAATAGAATACATTGGGAATAATTTTGAATTTTCCATCGAGTAAAATCCAATATGGGTTTTTGATCAGAGTTGAAGATATATTTGGGGCTAGACTATAATGTTGGTTCAAGTGTAGTGGGGACATTTGAATAATTAAGAGGAAATATTGGATATGTATTGTGATATAAAAATATAGTATCCAACATGTTCATTGAGACCTCATACTGATTATTGGATCATTTAAAGTACGATCTTTTATATGGTGGGGAATTTGTAACATCCATTTATTTTCTAGTTATGTATAAATTTATGTATTTCGTTGAAAATTTATTGTAAGTTCATATTATGTGATAGAGATCTGTTATTGGATTAAATGATCTAACTTTCGTGGTTGTTTGATTTTCTAAATTTATATTGTTTCTATATGAATGGGTAAATTATTAATATTGGTTCATAGTAAGTTGAGAAGATGAAAAATGGTTTTGTGTTATTTAAAATTAAATTAGCATGAAATAAAACTATAGAAAACTCACACATCATGTAAAATTATTACATGTCATGTAATTGTTTTTGGTTTATAAAAAAAGTAAAATGGGAAGGATTTTTTCAATGAATACCATTGAAAACATTTAGATGATTTCGAAATATGTATCATGAGGTGTAAAATAAAAACATAATATTTTAAATATGTTTTTAATGGAGATTAATTATTTTTTTTATGCATATCCACTCGTCGCAACCATTGGTAATTTTCTTGGTGATTTAGGGTTTCCAACATCCCTTTTGGACATTACATTTGTTTCTTACACCCCTATAATATTCCTTTGATTAGATTTCTTCGTTAGTATATTTGGTTCTCCAATAGTTTTGGTGATATAAATTGTCCAACTGAATTGTTGGATTGGATCTAGATAATCCATGATCCAAAAATCTATTTGAAATTATCCCCACTTTCATCCTAACAGCCACTATGAAATCCAATAATTTTTGGACAATTTTGATGTCATGGAAAATTATTATAGGGATAATATTGTTTACTCCAAGATTTATTGAATATAAATGAATTAACTAATGGAATATAGTATGTTTACAATGTAATGTTTCTTATGTGGATTTCATTTCCTATAATACATATATTGTGGTTTAATTCTTATTAATACATGTATTATTCAATTTATAAATGAATTGAAATTTGGAATATGAACGTATAATTTTATTTCATGTAATTCCCCATTGTGATATATGATGTGATGTTGATACATCCATGTTTTATGCCGTGATTTATGAAATATGTTGTGATTATTATTTAATTTCATAGGCCTACATAATGGAAAAAATATTTTTATAATCCTAATATTAGGTGATCTCAACCCATTCCATGTTGGAATTCTAATAGAGAGTGTCTGATGCCTTCTATAATATTCAAATACATCCTGGGATTTGACCTAGAATGTTTGTTGGGAAAATAAAAAGGTTATATATATTCAGTTCATATGGTTATATGATATTCATAGTGATTATCTATCATGGAACTAGAGATTATTATTATCCATGATTGTAGGATCTGGTTGGAATGGTTATGAGAAATACATGGAGATATTTCACAACATAGAGGAATCATGATGTAGTATTTATGTAATTGTTTTATTATCAATTACATATTTTTTGGTCTTTATATAATAAAAATATAATCAGTTTGGTTTTTTAGACATGAACGTGCAGAATAATAGGGTTTTACTCACACCTTATAAAGCACCCATTTTTTCACCTCGAGCATATTTCACGGTTGTGGGATTGAACAAGGGTAATGTATATTGTTATTCATTCAATATTTGATGTTGGGATAGACATGGTAGATGGGACTAGCATGATGATTGAGACCTGAGAAATTAGTATTTTTTTTCAATTGTCTAGTGAATATGTTGTATTTTTGTATTGTTTCATTTAGTAATATTATATCATTTCATTACATCAACCATTTTATTTAATTTTTTTAGTTTTCCATTACTGTCATCATCTATTTTGTTTTACAATAATATCTTATATTTAATTATTAATTTCTTACTTCTTCTATGAGAATTCATACAAATTTGGTATATTATACCCAATATTTAATCCACACCCATTCAAGTAGTATCTAAACCCTTTCATAAGGGGGATGCCCACTAGTTTTCTTGTAACAAACACATTTTGGCCACATGAAATAGTTCCATATTTTGAGACATCAAATGTTCGATATAATAATGATTCTTTTCTTTTAGAATAAATGGTGTTAGTAAAAAAAATAAATTTTTATTATATAGTTATTTTCAAGAAAAATATGGAACACAACGTGATCCTTAGAAAAATATGAAGTGGACATTTATTGACAAGATAAATTCCCTACCAGGTCACGATTCGGAATGTTTTTAAGATAAAAATGGATAATAATTGATTTATTTATGAAATTATTTAAAAATTCATTTGAAAATTTAAATGAAAATAATTTAACCAACATTGAATTCCATATTTCACTAACAATTTTAACCATAAATCTATTATTAGATATAAGCTCCTATGATTTGATGGTGAATACTATAGTAATTAATTAAAACTTCCTCTACTATATCATTCCATATTCCCATTCATTATCCATCCAAATTTAAGAATAAATGTGATCAACACATCATTAAATAATGGAATTCAAATTATCCATCTAAAGTGTTGATTGAAAGCTGTTATTATATGAAAACCAGACAACATGAGGGGTTTGATTGAAAAACCCATGATATATAAAGATATTAGTATCTAAATAACATCGATGAATTTAGTTATTAACACTCACTAACTATATTTTAGTTGAATATAATAGGTACTAAAATGAATCTCTGTATCTATATCATGCTGAATATATCTCTAAATTTTTATGTAATCACAAATCCCAACTAATACAATATAATGTGGTACACCATATAATATTAATAGATAATTAATTTATAACCAATTTTGATAATAATCTTAGGATTCATATATTTTATAAATTATGTTCCCATCAATCATAATTTAATTGATTACATCCCAAATATCATTGTGTAATTTAGATTAATTTTCAATTATTATAATATAAATAATGTCATGGTTTTTCAATTTACATACTCCTATAAAAAATGGTTATAAAATACACATATAATTTGAGGTATCAAACCATATATTTTTAAAATACCCTGAACTAATATATATACTCAAAAATATACCACTTTAAATTTTATAAATAGAAAATATCATTCATGTCTTTATACATCATCCTACTTTTGGGATGAATAATTAGTCATGGGGAATAAAAATAATAAATAACATATTTCTTCAGGTATATAATTAATTTGAAACCTAATCGAATACTAAACCATATAAATCCATCAATATAATTTTTTATAAAAAATATATTTCTTCCTTTCTTATGTATTTATACATAATCATTCTATCAGTCATCAATATTTACATGGATTTATTTTCAATCACTAGATATAGAAATATAATTGGTATCCCATTCCTTCATTATTTCTAGTTATATCATTCGAAATTCAAATAATAATATATATTTTCCTATCCTTATTATACATAATGAAAAAACATAATTTTTACTTAAAGAATCAGCCATATTATTTATTTCCATGAGTGGAAATGAATTATTGAGTAATAATCATTAATAAAATATATAAATATACATTGGAAAATAATAAAATCATAATATGCATAAACATATATTAAAATATATTTATTAATATATATTTCACACAATTTTTCATAATGATAATGCATCAATATCATTAATACATAGAATATATTTCCAAAATCCAATGAAGGAATTATGTTATTTTTTTCATGAACAAATAACTTTCATGAGTTGTAATTCTTAAACATTCCATTTTACTATGAATGTAATATTTAACAATAATATATGAATAAATTTAAATCAAAAACCGCATTCCTCTATATATATCTATGATATAGGTTATCTACTATTCATTGTCATGAATTCAATAAAATCTTCATTCTAATTATCAGTCGAATAGAACATGTCTCAATTAATAGATAAAATTATTATTTTATTTTATATCCATTAAACATCGATCATAATGGGATGATAATATCATTACAATCAAAGGAAAAGTATTTATTTAATTCAATGTGGATAGTCTGTCCATTTTTTATATTATTCATATTTTATTGACCAACTGATATACCCACACATTAAAAAAATGAAAAAATATTTATGTATTTATATGAAATATTAACAATTGGAAAAAAATTTATAAATATTTTCCATCCTTGTGGTCTTCATTTCAATAGAAAAGTGTTGTTCACACTCTTTCTCTCAAATGGATTATATAATAATGTTATATATAATATCTTCAAAAAATTGATGTATTCTCAAATAATATATCCATCATATTCTTCAACTTTGTTGGGAAAATTGTGAGATCCATTCATTCCCAATACATATCCCTCAATAATCTTTTCCTTAAATTTGTTTCATTGGGATTTACATTGGATTTAAATCTTGGTGGATGAGTCTCATTAAGGGAAATATATCGTTTATTGGGTAAAATGGAATATTCTTCTTGGATGAATGTATCATTAAATTAATAGATTCATGGTATAGAATTTGGAAATGGGATTTAGAGGGTTTACTAGATGTTTTTAATGATTCATTAGTTTTATGATCTCTTTCAATTAATATATGATGAAAATTATTCACTAAATAATCACATGATGTCCATTTATGACATGCTATGTATATTTATCTAGACACATGTATTTAACTTGTTCATGATGTAATGTTGTGAATTTTTTTGTACAAATATCATGTAATATAGTTTTTTATCATTATTAATATTAACCTATGGTAATAGGATTTCCATTTTATTCCATTATAATAAAATACTTATCATTTAGTTAGGATTCACATTATGTAATTCTCAAAATTTATGTTAAATTTTTATATATCTATGATTTATTTCTTTTTTCTATTTAATCCTCTACTTATCAACCTGAAAACATGCTACTGGTGATTTTATGTCTATTTAATCCATTAAGGATGTCCCATTAATATATTTTGACCATTTTGATTATTTTTTCTATTTTTATTTCACTTATTTCGTTTCTCTCCAAGTTTATGGTGAAAATTTCTTAAAATCACTGTTTTTTTTGTATTTTAAATTTTTATGGTGTGATCTAGGTTAATTATTCTGATCATATACACCTTCAACCGAGAATTATTTTTCCATTGGAATCATTTCCTCATCCCCAGATAATGTTATGGAGTCTAGAAAAAATCCTCTTGTCTATTAAATTTTTTATTATGTGAAATATATCAACTAAACCTCCATGAATTTAATATTGAGTAATTAAATGATGAATATATGGAAATGAAGTATGGAATTATCTAATGGAATCCATTATATTCATGGGACATTGAATCTTAGTTTATGGAAACCCATATATGGAGATATCCTTTTAATAATAAGACCACAATGGATGGGTACATTTTTATATCTATACATGATAATATAGGTCATTATATCCTATAGACTCCCAAGATAACGTATTATTTATTATAGTTATGATTATTAATTTATTGATATAAAAATTAATGTGCAACTAGATGATATTTGGTAACATTCATAACATTACTTTTAATATTGTTATGGGATACTACGTTATTCATTTTGTTATGACTTATTGATTTGACATTGGGAACCTTATATATTCATATTTTCCCAGAGAATGACATTATTATATATATGGATATCTATAATGATACATAAAACAATTTTTATATAGTGAGATAACCTTCTAATGCATGAAAAAATGTTTATTTATCATGATGGGCCAATGATACATTAGGAAATGTCTCTAAAGTGTAACATACCTAGTTTTGATGAAATTCATATATATTATTCTATGATAGGATGATGAAATGCTTATACAGAGGCCTCTAACTAGTTGGTGGATTATTTCATGGTTTATGGTTATTTTTTCAAGGTAGTGCTACTATCCTATATAAAATCTTTCATGGTTCCCATGTTGATGGATTTTTATATTTCAATATTTTTTTATGTAATTAACATATTTCTATCCTTATTGCATGATTTTTTCCATTGGAGTACGTTTTTATCATAGTCAGGTTCATCTATTGATTTTTAAACACACTCTATGAAGACCATGATTTTGTACCCCAAAAGATTACATGGATACATGTTTAGAAAAGTGCATGGTAACATTATGTTGATGTATTTCATGATGGTTGGATAGGAGTTTGGATAAGCGTCTGAAATTGGTTTTTTTGTCAAGGTATTTTGGGATTACATTTTGTGTGATGATTATATTAGTTGTAGTTTTTCCATTTGACATTTATATTCATCATTTGTTTTTATTACATGATTCACCATATTTGGAATATTGGATTCCAATTTACTATCTAGTTGTATGGTATGTGTTTTACCTAATTCATTATTACACTGATATATATTATTACATTTTCATTTTCAATTATTGAAAATGATACTATGTGTCATATATCTATCAAATATATATCAATCCACCACTAATAGTTTACATTCTATGGTGTATGGGGAGGATCTATTTTTGTAAATAACAATGTTTTTTCCAACAGTGATATTGTAATGTTATGGAAAATTACAAAGTGGTATCATAGGATAAGGTTTTTTGTATCAATTGTAATAATATTTTTAAAGGTAGAAATTAGATTAGATGTTTACATGACATGTTATTTATGGTTTTCATGGGAATAGAAGTCCCATGTATGTGTTGGGGGATTCTAGGTGAAGATGGATTTGTTTTATTTTTATGATTCTTTCTTATTATAATATATATAATAGAAAAAAGGGTGATTTAAATGAGGTTTGTTGTTATAGTATTGTTATGTTTTTTTCATCAGATTCACTAGTTTTTTCGTAGTATAATAATGGATGAGTATGAATGAATTATGATATCAATATAGTGATACATATTGACAAGTTTTTTTTATTTTAGGTTAATCTTTTAAATGAGTTATGAAATGTTATATATGAACTGGGAAGTTAGATACCTCTTTAATCAGATAAATTAAATGAAAGAAATT
The DNA here is from genome assembly GCA_963277665.1 of Viscum album. NCBI lineage: Eukaryota > Viridiplantae > Streptophyta > Magnoliopsida > Santalales > Viscaceae > Viscum > Viscum album. The sequence goes on along the minus strand of OY728152.1, from coordinate 1,315,278,184 downwards.
TTAGGTCATGAAAAAATACATCTTCCATGATTGGGGATACCTTGTGAATGTGGTTTCATGTTATTATGTACTATTGTGGATTACCTAATTATGATAACCAATGTACTTATTTGTGTTTTTATCATGTAGAGAAAATTAAACATATCTATATTCATGTAGATCCTTATGATAGTGGATAAAAACACCCTCCTAAAATAATTATGTCTGATATTCATTATGATATTGATGACCATATTTAAGTTCTTCATTGTGAATTTTTCATCAAGGCAATGAAGTCAATAGAATGCGATATATGTCGCTTAGTGACTTCAATGTATTAGTTGGTAATGGTGTTTTTTTAAAGGATCTGTAATTTTAACTATGGAGGGTGGCCCTAGTAGATGATATCTTTATCATGCCAGTCCATATAATATTTAATGAACCTAAAAACTCCTATATATTATAGGATAATTATTGAAGAATATAGGTTATGTGTACCTTACATGAAATGCGTGGATATTCTACAGAAGTCTGGTTAGTAGGATAATATTTCTTGTTAGGATAAGTGAAAATATTATTGTTCCACCTTTATCTAGATATATGGAGGAATTATTTGGTTTGTGAGGTTTTGAATAAGAAATAGTTGGTCATGTTATTAATTTAATAATAAGAACATTTAATGGATTTTGAAATTTTTTAATTTTTATTTAGTAGATGTTGATATCACTATGTTGTGATTGAATTGGACGGTATACTCTAAGCTATCTGGTAATTGTTGAATATTTTTCATTTTATTATCTTTTCATACATGAAGAATCTGGTGATTGTCATAGATATGAATCTATGAGAGTGCTGAGTAGTGTGGAAGTTGATTCTATATAAAACATGGGGAATATATTCTCGTTATAATAACAGCTTCTATGATAGTAATCATTAGGAATAATGTGTTTAGACCTATCATGGAGGTAGGAATCAATCTCTTGATAATTTTATATTATATGTTAATAACTATAGATAGTGCGTCCACATGAGGCCTCAATTTAATCGAAATAGTTTATAGTTAAATTCTTGTTTTATGATAGGTCATCAATAGATATTTTGAAGAAACATAATAGAAATGACATGTACTGGGGGTAATGATAGGTATAATAGTCTTTAAAAAACATAGGTAATCCAATATAGATATGATGATGATGATTATGAACACGTTCTGGGTTGGTATAGGACTGTGGAACATTATTGATAGATTGTCTATAAAAGAAAGTGATGACATATAAGGGGAGTTTTGATATACTACAGTGTATATTTGATAACCAAAAACATTTATTTCTAGTATATTGTATTTTGTAGATGTATTATCATCTAATGTTAAATAAACAATTCATGTATCCTAATACCATTATAATTTTTCTTTTGATATTGGACCCTCAATATATTTTTTATCAATACTTTTTGAAAATGTTTATCTATATTATAAGAAATTGTTTAGTGATTTTTAACTATTGGTAAAATGTTGGAAGTGTCTTCCTATAATATCTAAATTTGAGAGGAATGTTTTCTAGATATCTAAAAATAAAATTTATTTGTGAAAACATTTATGGAATAAATTTCAAGAATAAAATTGTTTAATATTATAGATTGGTGAGTCCAATAGTTGGGTCATATAAATTTTTATCAGATTATAGTTCTTGTTTTATATAAATAAAGAGGTATCTATTCTCACAAGTGTGAATGAGATTTTCATTCTGTTTATGTATCACCAATTCATCGATAATGGTATCATCTCACTAATCATATACAAAGCCTTTTAATAGATGAATTTCAAAAGAAACATGATGATTTTGGTCCATTAAGGTCATATTTCCCGGCAACTTTTCTTGACGAGTTATACAAATAACCACTTGAGTAATATATTATTTTTATTATCGATTTTGTGAAATGATAATTCTAGTTACAATATATCATTTTTTAAGGCATCCGATAGAGAATGAAATGATAAATGAATTCTTATATGACATAGATTATATTAGATTCATATGGAATATTACATCTCTATGTAATTCAATAGTAAATTTAACTATGCAGATTTATGGAACCATGTGTTAATTGGAGGGTAATAACAAATTGAACGAGATATAAATCATGAACATTTATCCTGTTGATCATTATAATGATATCATAGTCTGGATGAGAGATTATAATATATTTTCAATGGTCCATTAGAGATATAGATGCTACTAGTGGATTGTCAGGACTTTGGAAGTACCTTATAATAAATTTATGAGTAGGAATTTATTTAATGAGTTAATTTTAAATATATTATATTTATTCACATTCATGTTTTCATATATTTGAGGAATCAAATCATTTATAATTTTCTGGAATAGATTTTCATGGTTTATTTTTTATAATATCATTGTGTGCTTTTAGTCATTAGATGATCATTCCAAAAATATTCATATTATCATGTTTCAATTAAGAGAGAATCATATATAATATAAAATTACAAAATGATTTTTTTGATTGACAAAGAGGACATCATGGGACTTGTAAACTATGGGGGTGATATTGGGTTAAGAGAAGGATTAAATCATGATATCCTAAAAGTATAATAATAAAAACTCTATATTTGTATATTCCACGATTTATCAATTTATTATCATTGGTTCTTTCTATGTCAAGTCCCATTTGGGAATTCATATTATTCAATGGACATAAATATGGTGGTTTTTTTGGTAATTTTATTCGAAAAGATATTTTAAATAGAAAGATGGATTGTTAATGTCAAATATAATGTTCACCATATATTTTTTGTAAAATCATATGATATATATTGGAACATATCAATATGTTGACTAGAATAATTTCTCACGAAGGAGGATATGGTTGATTCTTATAGCTCCGAAAAACTGAAATCAGAGAAGAGGTATTATCATAAACACTTTCTAATGTTAGTTGTGATTTAAAATTCCATTTATGATAGAGACATTATCAGGTAGTAAATTATTTTGGGGAATCTAATAATACAATATCCTCATGTACGTATTTTCTCATGTTGACTTGATAATTTGGTATAGGAGGTGGTTTAAGTATCTATTTTATTTTATCAACGTGGTGGCTTATAAAACAGTAAAGGGAATAATTTTTTGAAGATAAATTTATCTATAATAAAAATAAAAGGGTAGTTAGGGAGTCTTCAAATGAGTATAATATTATAGAAATATTTATCGACACGAATATGGATGTTAAAAAATTCCCATGAATAATATATATATAATCACCACTTATTATACCCATGTTATTTGATTGGACCCCGATAGAGAAATTAAATGACACAAATGGAATGAATTTGACAGAGAGACAATAAGGAAGGGAGAGACCCCAATGATGGTTTCTCCTCAACAACAATTATTTTAATTTTAATAGGAGAGTACGGTTTCTCATTTTCAAATACAAGTGGATGATGGTAGACTTTTATGCTTTTAGATGGGATTTATAACCTTATTTGAAGAATATGCATTGGGATATACATAGATTGTAATTCTGTCCCAGATAAAATAAAGAGGCATAATGAATTTGTGGAGAAATTTTAGTTGAAAAAAAGGTAATTAAGAATATTATAGATCAGCTTGTATATTTCATGCTATTCCTATATTTTATTGAATAACAGATGATTAAAATTTGGATTTTGTTAAATTAATTCCAATTAGACCATTTTCCAATAATGCATTATGTGTGATCAAAGATTTACTATTGAATGTAAACAACATATTCCCTATGCATGATAACCCTACTATTGATTATATGTGTAGTGACTATGTGTTCCATAATGATCTGTACGATATTTTTCTATGGAGTATTATTTTTGATGGAGTACCCCATTTAATATCATAGTTCTAGAACGTTCATTATTTGGATATATGTTCAAATATTCATTTTATTACATGACATAATACTCAGAGAGACTGTCAATATGAGTAGAAATTTCATGTTATTGAAAATATGTTGACATCCAATAGTTTTTTTTCCAGTTTCTTATCCGAAAATAATATGAAAATCATGGAGTATTCATAATTGAAATCTTCCATGATTATATATATATATTAATATATATGAAACCATTAAAAGATATTAATGTAAGGATTTTTTTTACTGTTTTTGGTATGAGGTCTGAGTGTCAAGGAATATTGGCCCTATTCTTATGAAATAGACATATGTGTTGGTTTATTTTATCGGAAGATTGTTACTGACCTTATAGATTCAGAGTAATTCATATGATAAAAACTATAATATTTATTAAGGGTTATGAGTTTTGGTTATTACGTATTCTTTTTATTACACACTAGGTTGTGGAAACACAATAGAAATGATCAGGTAAAGCCCATAGACAAGTTTTTAGGATATTTGTGATTATGGATAGGGCCAATCCATTGTAATTACAATTATCCCTTTTACATTGATACAATAACATGACATACTAACATTATGTGTCGTATCATTGAAGATATTATCAATAAAATTCTCATGTTATAGTTTTTGAGGATATTGAGATTCTTCTTGATGAGTAAATTGAGGATTATGTTGTAATGATAACAAATAATTGGGATATGTATACTTGGGGTTAGTAAAATAACCCTATATTGAGTTTAGTGGAAGAAGTGGTGTGGTAAAGAGTAGTATTTGGTGTGGGATTATTTTATGTGATCACACATTCCAGAGATATTTTCTAAGACCCCAAGGGATGCTTAGAGAATCTCTAGTTTGAGATGTAATATGATATTGAGGCAATATGATTCATCCAATTTTTTAGTATGTGAATCATTTATTTTTTCCTTACATGAATTTCATTAAATATTTCATTTTTGTTAAACCATTATGGTTGAGTCTCATTCATTGATATTGAGTCTTTTTAAAAAAAATGTCCTAATATTTAGGAATGTATGTTAATTTTAACTAATGGAATCTTGGTATAAATGTGTCAAAATGAATTATGATTGATTCTTGTTTATATAGGAGCATTAATAGGTGGTTTGGGTACAATCAATAAATCTTGAATGTTATTTTTATATGAAAATTAAACAATGTATATATATTACATGGCATGTATCTATCTCCTAACACATGTTAGGTTCCAATTCATGACATGAAGTTGTTCCATATCGCATATTTTGTAATGGTGGGGTATTTTTTAATCAGGTTTTAAATTAACCTGAGGTTATAGTATGGTCATTTTAACTCTTTATTATGTAATACATGAAATTTAAATTAGTTAAATTCGATGTAACTCTCACGAGTAATGGTTTTAAATTGAAATTTCATTTTATTTTTTCAATTACTATGTGTTATAATCTCCCTCTAAACTCAAGGTTGATTTTTGTGTGATTTTTTGTTCTCTTACTCAATTTCATATTCTTCATTTAAGCATATAATCCCGTGTTATTTATTTTTAATTGACTTTACCCATTTATCTATTATATATATATTAATTTGGGGTAAATCTTTTGATCCCTATATTTTTTGTTTTGTTTATATTAATGGTGATCTACATTCCATTTATGAATATTCAATACCATCCTAAATTTTTGTCAATATCATTGATATGTTGCAAAAATCAAAATATATTAGTATATACTCCAAACCAAACATAATGTTTTGTGGATTTATTTTGTATTTTCAACACTGAAGTTTTACACTAATGAAATTAACATTGACTATATAAATAATTATTAATGATAATTCTTGGATGGAATTATTCAGTACATTATTTTTGATTCCATTGGTGGTGCTACATAAAAATTTATATGTTAATGTACATGTTTTTGAAAAACAATGGTAATTTTAATAATTAACTATTATATATAATTAGGTGATATAGTGGTATCCATGTTCTAAAGACATGTTGATTTAAGGTTAAAATGATTATATATAGGAATTTGACTATATATTGAAATTATCATATAGTTTTAAGTTCATAACATTATATGATTAAATAATTATATGTCAGGTTCTGCCTAGTGATACATCTAGAAATGTTTAAGTTATTTGATTGGACCAATATCACTTAATGAAATGATTTTGTTGATGGATTTCCATAGTTAATGCTAGTGATATTATATGTAGTATCATTATTAGATACTAAAATTATAATACATAGGTTTCATCTAGATTGGTTGAGTATTACATATTTTGGTGTCAGGGATGACATTCATTTTCTACATGATTAGTGATATTTTGGTATCATATCCCGGCATGTTGATTTATTTATTATAGTAATTAATTAATTAATACATTGGATTATAACATTGTTTAATCATATTATTATGAAATTTTTTTAAACAAGGTGCTGATGACCTATCAATTTATAATGACACCATATTCATATATCAATTTAGAAATTGAGAAGATTACATTGATGAAGTTCATAATATGGGAAAGGGACCATGTTGTTAATTTGATACAAGGTGTTCAATAATTTATGATATTTATATTGTGTAGTCCCATATAATTATTTTCATTGTAATTTTTTTTTATTTCAAATATAGATTCATTTTTTCATTCTATTAAATTATTCATCAATTATGGTTTATTGGATTTTATTTTACATTCCAGTAGATTGATATATGGTTTTCATTGTTATTTTGTAACTAGGTTATTTATCATTAGAATTTTATTTCCATTTATATCCATTCATACTAGTGACTATATTGTCCCCAAAATATATTTCACTATCCCTATATAATACTACATCATTTGGAAGATGATGATATTTCATTCGTGTCAAGTATCCGACCATTTTTTCATATATGATAGTGTTCTAGGTCAGTGGGATGTTTCAAATTATAAACAAAAATTTTAATTATTATAAATTTATGGAGTCTATACAAAGATCATAAGTCTAAATTAGATATTTATCCACTTTTTAACATCATATTATAGTTATATTCCAAGAATTGATATTGGTATATTATCGAGGTCGTCATAGTTGATCAATAAAATAATATATACATTAAATAAGATACACATTAGTAATCATGATATTGTTATGTTCAAGGTATGAAATGAATATGAAAATAAATCTATAATTATTTTTAACCTAATGTAAAATTTCACACCATGGGGATCAAATGGATGTATATATACTTTATCAATATTCAAATGATGTTTCTTTTTAAATTTCATTATCACATTCGATGTCATTTTATATGGAGTGAATAAAATGTGTGTAGCTATGTGTATGATATATTTTGGAAATTAAACATAAATATTCAAAGAAATAATTTGTATCTCTTGTAATAAGTCATCATAAATCCCCATTATAATGGGAGAATATTTGATGTTGATTTTCACCACATCTATAGGAGATAAATAAAGTCAATAGATCAGAAACACGTCTAATCCAAACTAATATCAATTTTATTGTCATATTGTTTATTTGTCTAATAGAAATAAATAAATTGGTTCATAATATATTATGGGACACTCTATAGAATGAAATTGATTTGGAGTTTTTAAATTGAATTATAATCAATGAAAAAAATACATTAAATTTAAAATAAGTAATTATATAAATAATTATCAACTGTAAATGATAATAATATTAAAATTATTGAATAATAATATACATGGGATGTGAGAATCAAACCATTTATATTTTTATAGATATTTCTATACCTAATTTTGGTTCTTGTAATTTAATTTAACAAAATTATTTTCTGATATAAAATACTAATTATATTATTTATCAATTAATATAATGATAAATATATAAGAGAGGATATATTTTCGTTTCCCCAAATAAATTTCATATTCAACATTGTAATGTGAGATATAATGAGATTACTATTTTTCGATAAGATGAATAAGATTATAATTTTCACTAATGTAATAATCATTTAGATTCATTTAATAATAAAAATAATATCCAAAATATTTTCCATTAATTAATTGATTTCTAGGTGGTTAATTTATTGGAGTTTTCTCTCAATTTGGAACAGTATCATTCATTCTCAATTTGATTTTTAATTTGATTTTCTAAGGTTCATGTTTACCATGAAATCATATTTACCAAAAACCATGTGATGATTTTCTGTAATATTATTATGAAACTAATAATATAACATAAAATTAATGATTCTTTTTTTAATCATATGAATTATTGGAATTTCAATTAAATAGCATCAATATAATCCTCTCAAAAGCATGTCATTTCTCTGTGAAATTAATAATCATTTTTGCAATCATTGATCAACAATTGATTTCTTCACAGTTAATGATGTCACATATGTATTAAACACATTACATACATAGTTTTATTATACATAAAAAAAATAATTCTTACGTTATTGTAAAATAATAATACAAGAAGAATATGCCATAATTAAATTAAAATTTTACTTAATGGTTAACTTCTAATTGATAATCCTTCTACATAGGATGAATGAATTCCTTCTAAATATTTTTATAAAAAATAAATGGAATGTATTATATTAAAATATTACACTAATATCAACAAGTCGTAATGAATTAATCAACCCATGTTGACTAAAATTCATGAAAATATTATATCAATGATCTTAATTTCTTTGTAAATGATAATTATGAACAATAATAATTTAATATTATAATCACCAGTGATTGAAAAATAATATTTTTATTCAATAAAATATTTAAGATGAATTTGGATTCTAATAAAATAAACTATGAACATGTGTAAATTACCACAAAATGGAATAAATGATACATTTTTCCTTCGATTTATTATTTTTTATAATGAACATGATTTAGGTATTGGGAATTATAATATTATTGTAAAATGTAATTTTAAATTCTTGAAAAAATAACATTCATATTCCTAAAGAAAAATACTTGTACTCTAAATCCCATTCAGTGTAAAAAATGTTATTTCTAGTTTTATAAATTTATTTTTAAAAAATATGAATAACATGACAAGAGAGAGTAATAGTTGTATGTCATAGAATCATGATTTTTTTTAAACAATGAATAGTATTTTTATTCTATTACACGTCATTTTTATCATATTCTATCTATTGTAATATTTAGAAAAATATTCATAATGGAACTTAATCAATATTAATAATAACTTATTTAGATATCCTAGAATTGTCAAAAAATGTGGGGAATGAGGTATAATTAATAATGAACTAGAATAATGGTTGTGGTATTCTCAACATACATATTATGATTTAATCACATCAATATGAATCTATTGACAAACCATGACTAGTTATATTATGACATGAGGAAAAACATTCATTAGGTAAAAAACGGTCTTATCATTTCATTAATTTATAATGTCTTATTATACATAGTCATATAAAAAAATCTTATCACTTATGATTCAACTTTATGTTCTAAAAGCATTCATATACCAATTCTCTCATAAAAAAATAATTAATTATATATTTACCACAAAAAATTTTACATCATTTTAGAAAAGTATTAAATATATATGACAAATATAAATTACAAAGTTCAATATATGTATTCTCCCTTTGAAATGATTCATTAATTGAAAATAATAACAAAATCATTATAATTTATGAATATGATAATTACAAATAGAACCCTACATAGATATATCAATCATAATATTATTATTTATTACCTCGGGATGAAAAACCATAGAATGTTTTATATAATATACTTATTATAGGTAAGAATATGATATATGTTTCATTGGAAATTACTGAACATGTTATAAACCTAATGGTATGAGATCATGAGATAAACATTGGAAAATTATAAATTTAAATTTATATATAACAACTACTAAAATTTGTTTAAGGATTTATCAATTAAAAAATATAACAAAAAATATAGTTGTATTAGTAATAATACACCATGAGCAATTAAATCATATGGCTATTATATTACATATGTCAATTTTTGGTAAAACTAATATCATAATCATAGTAATGTAACATTTCTATTTCTATAATAGTGGAGTGGTTTTAATACACATTCTATCATATCAATAATCGATGATCATAATCAAATATAGCTTATTAGATCCTTTCTTAAACATAAAAGGATTCAACCCAAACTACATTCCTTATTATCTCATGACGTATCATTCATTAACAAATTCAATTATGGGATTTATTTAATATAACTAATACTATTTTATAATATAACCACCCATCATCCATGTATGACGGAACCAACATTCACATCTTGATAAATATTCAAATTCTATCAATATGAATGCAAATTGTGGATCATAATATATTTCATTACTCACGTAATGGATATAATTTTTAGAATTAATCCTTAATAATAATCATAATCTATGAAAACCCTTTATAAATAATGAATAAGAAAATTCTATAACTCATAGATTAAAATAAATTCCATACAGATTTTATATATATGAAAATATATTTATAAATTATAAATAATAGTACACAAGGGAAATAAAATTTATGTTAACCCCATTTAATTTAGGTATATCAAATTTATATTGTTTTGTTAAATTTAGTAATAATTGGATTTTTTATATTTTTGATGGTTTGGAAAATATATAGAATTGGTTTGAATGTTTATCTGATTATGAACGGTTAGAGGATGTTTTCCACTCTTTATAGGAATCCATGTTTTTTATTTTTGGACTCACAACACATTTCCATATTTTATAAAATCATTTGGGAAAATCAAAAACTACCAATTAATACAATATTATGGAAAAATAATATCTGTCATATTTAAAACCATGCATTTATAAATTAAATTATCTTTTGAATGAATATTTTCATTATCATGTAATGTAGTGGTATAAAATTTAATAACACATAATTGATATTTATGAACGCTATATATTATATTTTTATTGATTTTAATGACTATTAATCATAATTGTTTTCTTATATTTCAATTATATATTGATTTTATGAGTAGTACAATTATGTGTTTTGATAAAATAAAATTTACAATAGAAAAACAACACAATTATATTACTTTTTGGTTTGTACCTAAATAATATCATAGAGAATGTATTCTAATATAGAAAAAATCATATGAATTTTCCAATTTCCTATAATAATAAAATATTTTAAAAATAATAGAGGATAAAAACTATTTATAGATGAAATTTATGCTCATTATGTTATTGACACAAAACCTATTATCCAAAACACCCTAAGAGTATCCCATGATCGCAACCATTACCCAGAGGGAAATAATTTATGTAATAAGGGCATCTGTATCCTGACCATAATAGTCTAAATATGAATATTTATACAACGATTATACATATCATAAATTACATTATAATTATTGAATAATTTGATTGATAAAAATTTTATTTTTTATGAATAAATAATATTTTTTTGAAAATATATAGATTCAATATTGTAACAAATTTTAAGTGTATAAATTTTTAAATAAAAAATATTTTAATAAAATATTAATATTTATGATTATTTATCAATAATAAATAAATATACAATTTTACATAGTAAAATGAAATTTTTATAATTGTTACAAAATTTTTGTTGTTTAAAAAAAATATTTTTCAATAATTGAGGATTTGAGATTAAAAATTGAATTTCTTTAATCTAAATAATTATAATTGAAAAAAATATTTTATTCATCATATTATTACATTTATATGTACCAATAAGTATTTTTTCATAATTTTTGAGAGAGTTCATTTTTTTTGATAAAATTAAATATGGTATAAATATAAGAAATATGTTATGAGATCATAATTACACAAAGGATATGATATATACTTTAAAGATGGTATCACTGGCCAAATATATTTTTACCCTAAAATATAATTAATTTAATTAAAATATGGTTAATTATTTAATTACCTAATTAATCCACCAAAACAATTTTTTTAAAATTTTTTCTTCAAAATTAACTAATTAAATACTGAAAACCACTCATATTTTTTGGATTTCATTATTAGAACCATGATATTTTTTAGCATTATTATTAATTATTTATATTTACTACCAAAATGTTGTTTATAAATTAATAATTAATTACCAGAAATTGTTCTATATAAAGAAATTGTACATCACATTCAAATTAGATCATAAATTATAGAGAATCATGTTACTTTTATCATGCCACTATAGAGTTCTCCCTAGGATACCAAGGAATACTGGAATCTTTTAAAAATAAATAAAAAGCACGATCTCAATGTATGTAATCCTCTCCTTTTATTCACTATTATATCGCATAATTTATTTCATGCATGTTTATTAGAAACTTTTCACCATGTGATATAATTTTTAAAAAAATTATCATTTCTGTATGAGTACCTTGTATGAAGAGACTATATGTTCTCTATATATTTATTATATTATCCTTTATATAAAGGGGATATAATGTAGAAATTGTTAGGCTGAATTTTCATTCCTATTATTTGTGTAGTGAAAACACAATAAAATTTCAACTCAAGAGTATCCAACTAGTTTTTTTATCATTCTTTAATTGGGGATATATTTGTATATGTCATGAAATCTATAATAATTTTTATACATTTATTGCATGGAATCATAATGATGTATGATCTATTGAGGACACATATACAGGTACAAGATATTAATGTGACTAGTACACCTAACATTATATATTCATGCAAAGCATTTAGTAAATTCTATATCTTATTAGATAAAAAAGGGTCCATGAGATGTTATCCAATGAACACTATGTTGTATTGTATTTTAGAATATCTATGATAAATGATAATGATAACATGTTTTCTATTTTTTCTAATTTATTATATTGATATTATGTAATCATGTTATATAATTCATCATTGATAAATATATTTTTTATAAACCTTTTTAGGATATTATAATATTTGAGTATCATGTAATACATTTTTAGGTATTAAAATATTTTCTATCCTTTTATTCATCATTTTCCTCCAATTTCATCATTATGTCCATAGGAAATCTAGTCAATATTTATAACATTATGGGAATATAGGCACATGTAATGGAGTTCATAAATATTATTATTGTAGATTTTTTATTTCAGTAAATAATGTACCAAATTACCCAAAGACACTTGGAGTGAATATATATTTTAGTTTTGTTATGGATGTCATAATTTAATAAACAATTAACATTATTTCATTAAAATCTATGTTTTTATATTTGTTATTTATTAAAAATTTGGTAAAAATTTTGTAATTACTAAAAACCCAATAGTGAATTAATCATTTATTAATCTAAACATATTATAACTTCCTTGAATATTAGAAATGCATTGAAGAATAGGTTTCCATATAAATATATACATTTATATAAACTATATGATGATTTTGTAGCTAAAATTTTGTTATTTTAGTTAACGACCATGAAAATGGTTATTTAATCTGGAATTGATCATGAATTGTTTGATGAAAATGTTTTGTGTTTCTCCAATGTTTTGAAACACACTGTGGTGGTTCACTTGAAATTTTTCAGGAACATTAATAATCATTTTTATGAGTATATAAAAGAAATTAATATGTTATGTAATAAATGAGGTGTACCATTTATAATATGATGTTATCATATATTAGTTTAAAAGAAAAAATATTATCATTTATTTTCCTATATTTTATTTTAAAATTTCTAGAAATATGCGAAATATATTGAACAAATAATTTGGCGTGATTTCTGATTACTAAAAAATGTAATTTTAAAAATGATTAGAGTATTATTAATGACCATCATTAAAAATATATAAATTAAATCATATAATGGGTTGAATAATATTAAAGGAGTTTTTCAAGAATCGATACATGAAATAACAAGATGAAATTTAGATCATTATTCAATGATGGCACCATCATTCAATTGAAATAATGATCGATTAATTGTGGATCAATTGATGAAATAAATTTTAATGAAATTTTAAATCCTAGAATTCACTGATCCATTATTTATACTGATATATTGTTATCAAATTGAAGGATAAGCTGATTAATCATGGACATTGGAAAAAAATTACTTTTTAAGTAACCAAATTTATAGAGTAGAAGGAATCTAATAAAAGGTTCTTCGAAAAATATTTAACATGGACACAATATATAAAATAAATATAGATTTAAGAACAATTTATCCAAACAATTATTACTAAATCTATTTTCATCATTTGAACACTATAATTCATTCATGGTACAGTTTCAACTTAGTTATATCCCCTGAAGATATCATTGACAAAATATTTAGTGGGTAAATCCAACATTACTAATTTATTTGGAAATTAGAGACATTGGGTTGTATGAAAACATAATTTTATTTTACATCAAATTTGAAATATATATAAATATGTATAAATGGACTCTTGGGTCTTGAAATAAGAATTTGATAATGGTTATCAACCCTAATGGTGAAATGGAGAAAACCTATAGTGGTAAGAATGTCCTACATAACATTTCACTGTAGATTTGGGATAATGAATCATGGAAATATCTAAAAGGGTAAAATATATTGTATGTGGGTTTTACATAGAGTAAAATTTTAGTAATTTAATAATTATTTTAGAGGTATATGAATTAAATAATGTGGTTAATGTGTGTCTCATATACATATTATTGAAAGAAATATTTAGTGAATACCCTTTATTTTTTAGTAATGGAATTAAAATATCAATTGGTAAATTATTTTGATGAGGTAAATAATAAACTGTTGTAACAAAAAATAAATATAAATAATTGACCACTCATTTTAACACATGTTTCAAACATGTTTCAATATATTTACCACATGATAATTTTATTAACAAAAATTAATTATGTAATATGTGTGAAAAAATTAATTTTTTTAAAAAAAATAATGCCACGTATTTTTGGTGTGATGATTATTAAATTAATTGAAATAAAATTCAATTCAATAAGAAATGAAATATTAATAACTTTTAATAATTTAAATTAAAAAATATAAAAGGAATTTAATTTTTTTTTTCTAATTACGAGTTCATAATGTAATTTAAAATTCACAACTACTTTTATGAGCATTAATATAATATTATATATGTTAAAATTTATATTATAATTATTTTGGAATATATAAACTCATCGTATTAGATAAAAAATTATAAAATATTACAAAAATATATATGTTAATGTTAACAAATATTAATTTTTTGATATTTAGAATTAATACTACAGATTGTATTTCTCTATAGAAATTTTTAATGAAACATATTTTTAAACTTTTGGGGCTATCAATAAGATATATAAAATTAATTTTACATAATATCATATCAATGTGGGAGAAGATAAAATATTCATATAATTTCACATAGTATGAGAGAATAATTTTTTAAGGTGGAATTTTTATCCTAAAAATGACACTAAAAATATTATACAATTTTTCATTTTTATATAAATACTTGTGGTTGTATTGTTTCCAAATATGTGATGTATATAATATATCATTAATTATTGTTTTCTATTTATGAATATTATATTTTTGGATTTTATATTTTATATAACACCAGATGTTAAACATGACATCAATAATATTATATTCTAAATTAATGTATCATTTTTAAAAATCACATATTTCTTTACGACAAAATAAAATTAAAATAGCCTTTTTCATCATTCATATAAAAATAATTATAATGTATTACCCTTTGGAAAAAATATGTATCACATAAAAAAATTATTAATGTGGATCCAAAGAGGGTCTAATATTCCACATGGAAACTACCCTTAATGATCTCTATGTGACATAATAATGATTATCTTATAATAGATAACAATTTCCCACAAATTCAAATTTATCTTTGATAATAATTTACACATAATAATTTAGATTATATATTCAAATCAATTAAATAATAATTTACCAAAATAAAAATCAATTACCTATTTATGATATAAATTCAAGAAAATAGTATTAAATAAATATTTCCATTTAATATAACATTGTGATTATCTTAATGTCACATAATAATCTGAATGAAATTTGAAATAAGATGTCCCCATGAAATTAAAATTAATTAACCTTATTTTATTTTAAGATTCACATTATAAAAAATAGAATAATCTTCATATTATTAAGTATATATTATATCTGGATGATAAATAATTTTAAATAATTTAGAAGAGTGTTTCCAAAAACTAAAAATTCATTCATGATAAACATACCTCAATAATGGTCTAATGATATTTACCAAATCCATAAATCATTTTCATTGTTGCAAAACATCCCAATGTGTATGTAAATGCAATTTATATTCCAAGCTTCCACTCCAACTTTTAGGTCTTTCCATTCAAGGGAGTTGATCAATGATCTTCAATCTATGTTTTTTGGAATTCAATTGTGATCCAATGTATGTTACCTCCATTGATGTGGTTTATATAATATTCTCCCAAATTCCTCCATTCAATGTAATGATTTTTGATATCTATGATTTTAAATGGGTTTTTTTATTTTCATCATGGCTTTGAAATGGGTTATTCGAGTTGATGCAGTTCATGTAGTAAAGGAAATTGGGTTCTACTGAGTACGTCCAGTATCATAAAAAATATTGTTAAATACATTTTTAGGTATGGAATTTGTTTCCTCTCTATATATTTACAAGAAATTGTCGATATATAATTATTTATTCCCTTAGATCATAGTTAATTAAACATAATAGTTACATAAACAAGTATGAGAATTTATATTGATTACATGGAAATGTTTTTGTTATGTAATGTGATAATGGTATAAACATTTTTTTATATATAGTGTGAAATATATTTCTTTCAAGGTTTAACATGTTTTTCTTGATGAAAATTTGCAATGAAATTAAATTTGTAATATATTGAATATTAACTGTATATAATAATTAAAGAGGCATGTTTGTTGAATTCAATTGTTGTTGTAATTAAATGATAATAAAATTTATTCAATTATTCATGTATAATTTTAGATTTTAATAAACATAATGAATTATATATCATTATGTTAAAATAAATAAAATAAATTTACATTAATTGTTTGTTTAATTTGAGAAAGTATGTGATAGATTGTTGTTTCTATTTCATTGGTTGGATCATATAAAAATGAATTGGTAAATTCATGATGGAATAACAATCTGTTGGGTGATAAAAGATAATGAATTTGAGGGTCATGATATTCCCAGCTACTTATAAAGGTCATATTTCATGATCATTTTATATGTGACCATTTATTCTGTGTGATAGATGAATTAATTTTTTTTGGGATGATCCTTGTTAATATGATTGTTTCTTACTACATGTCACTGTATGTGGACCGAGGATGACTGATCCCAGATAGTTGTTGTGTTATATGGGGTGGGTAATACTATATGTGATGTGGGGATGGGATGGATGATCTCATATGGTTGTTGTTGTATGTAGGATAGGGAGGAATGTTTTTTGAGCCTGAATTTGTTTCTTTTGAAGGAATTATGCATCAAAATATTCATGTTGGTGTTCCAGATGACATTATGGTTGAGAAAATATTTAATGTATTCTTACATAAAGATTTTAATGCAGGGAGATTGTTTAAACATATTTTTTTGATGATGTCCCTATCATTTTTATGTGTATTCATTTCCACATCATGTGAGGTGAAATGATGTGATTTTCTCTATATAATGAATATTAGAATTTAAATTTTTTATATATTTCATAAAAATATAGAATGAAAATTTTCTAATACAAGAATAAGTGTATAACCCATGGGTTTGGATCTTGTTGTTATGGAAATGTTAAGGAATTATATTTTATAATCCATGGTCTTGGTTTTATTATTCGTGGATGGTACAGAACATTATTTTAATGATAATGTAATGTCAAATGTAATTTAATATTTTTAATTAACTGTGATGAATTAATTATGATTTTTTAAATAGGACTTAGAAAGATAAAATATCATATTGTATCTATTTAAACAAGTTTGTGCCTATAGGATATCTAGTTGTAAAAGTGGCGTCTGAGAGTCTGAGAGACATTTTCTTTAGTTGATTCTGATTATAGTTAAATTTCATTATATGGTTTTGATCTATATTTTGTCATTTAAAATATTTGTGTTTATAAGTTACTCCACCTTGTCATTTAGGTATACAGACATCATAGAGAATATATTCATGTGGGATTGTTGTTGAAAAATATCATTTGTAGTATAGATGGCTGACTACCCCATGTGAACCCTCTCTATTCTCATGGTAGATAATTATGATAGAATGAAAAATTTTAAATATTCCCCATATATTTTTTTAGAGTGACATAAAGTCTTCTTGTTATTTTCACACACATATATTCTAGATATACATTCCAATAGACTACTAGACCTCTAACATATATAGGGTGTAGAGGATTGAGGTTCTTTTGTCACTGAATGGAATGTTATGGCTTGAGGTAAAGTAACCGTTGTATGATACACATTTTATAAGTTTTAGTGTCTAACTTTTGGGTACATTAATGTGATGTAGTGATGCATGAGATGCATATTATGGTTGTTTTCCAAGGTATTTGAGAGATAATATTTTTGGAGAGATATGTTACGGATACGAGACATTTGGAATAGCTAAAAATCAATTCGGATTTAGTAGGGGATTTCCCTTGATATTTATTATAATATTATATATGATTTTATGTGATTAATGTTGAGTGTATCCATAGTTTGGATATAAATTTAGTATTTAAGTATAGGTGATGAGAATGATTAAATTGTTTTATTGTGATTTAGCATGATTTCCAAATTTATACATGAGGGTATTTGGGAAGTATCCTATGTGTTATAAAATTATAATCATACAATGTATATTATAACTTCTATTCATGTTAGTTTGAGTAGGTTAGAGATATGGCGAGTTACAATTATCATGGGTTTTAGATGGAGTCGTTCGGGTTCTGTGGCCGCAGTCGTCTATAGTATTCTTTTGGTAAATGTATTTTTCTATTTATTTGTATTTCATCTTGAATTCCATTACATATGATTAAATTATATTTTCTATTATTTTATAGTACGAGAATGTTTTGGATTATGTCTCTTTTATGTCCCTCTTTCACAAGTTTTCACATAGAGGTTAATACCTACCATCTGTGTGTTTAATATTATCCTGGTGCAAGTTGAAATCACATAGCCTACTAGAGGCAGGAATCCGCTATCACTATATCTCATCTCCAATTGCCGGTACAGGTGGTGTAAACCTTTTGGGGAGGGGTCATGGCATGTAATATCAATATAATATTAGTTTATATTCACCCTATTATATGTAATAAATATTAAAGAATAGGTTATATTTAAGAAATTTTCAGGAACATATTTGAAATATAAGTCCATTTAATTGTTAGAAATATTACTAATGTCCGTTGTATTTTTTTGTAATGTTGAATAGTATTGTATATGATTAATGATAAAAAAATAATAATAATTAAATATTGAACCTTACACATCAAAAATTGTTATAGTATGATTTTAAAAAATACATAATAATACAATGGTTGAATATATGACTTTTGGGTTCTGTTTGGATTTTTTTATTATAACCATTATATAAATTTTTTAATTAAAGCTCATGAATATGACACATTTGTTTTAAATATATATAATATATTTAAAATTGGAAATATAAATGATATTTTTTTTATAAACAATATTTCTAAATAATAATTATTTATCATCCAAATTAAAATTTTGTTTTTTTTCATAATAAATGAATAATTAACTTATATTATTAAAACCCATTAATATAATTGCTATTAAATTAATTTAAAAATTAATTAAATGATATTAAAAATGTATAATGTTATTTAATATATAACATCTGATTTTTCAAAATAA
Source organism: Viscum album (assembly GCA_963277665.1). NCBI lineage: Eukaryota > Viridiplantae > Streptophyta > Magnoliopsida > Santalales > Viscaceae > Viscum > Viscum album. Next base: position 1,315,258,430 of record OY728152.1, on the reverse strand, counting down.
TATTATATATAAAAATGACATTTTAGTGTTGTAAAATAAAATTATATGCAATTAAAATTTTTTTCAAATTATAAATAAAATATATGTAAATGACTAGTTAAAAAATTGACATTTTTGGATTTTATTATTGAAATATTTTATTATATGATATACAATACCCTAGAAATAATATATTCAACCAACAGATTAAGATGTGTTGGAAAGTAGCAAACATGGTATAGTAATAGTCCATTTGTATATTTTTTGTTAAAAAATTATGCAATGAAATAAAATACCATGATGTCAAGGTAACAAAGACAATGAGTAAATATAGGATAAAACTAAATGATAATGGTGAATTGTGATCCAGGAATTTCCAATGATTTACCAGATGTTCGTATAATGAATCATATGAATGGTATTATCAAATCCTATTAATATATAACTATTATGAAATAAAAAATAAGGTATATTATATTAATAGTTAATTATATTTGATGATTTCACCTCTATTATTTTATATATTGGATGATATTCTATTTATATCTTCCCAATCCCAAAAATGATTTTCTATGAAATGACCTTTGAAATTATTTTTTTTATACATATTCACATTATATTATCCAATTTTTGGTCAAAATAAAACATTATAGTTTTTATGATGAAATTTTAATGCGGTTTTTGAGGAATATGAAGATATGACATTCCTATGATGAATCATGAACATGCTCAGTGCTGTTTTAAAATCCTATAGTTGTTATTACCATTACAAAACATAATTATTACATATCATTACATTTGAATATATTTCAAGTACAAATTTATATGTATATCAAATTATTTAAACAAAATTTTATGTAAAATTTTACTAATATTATATTTATTTAAAATGGAATATATTCAATCAATTTTTTCATGTTCTCTTCTAAAAGAAAAAAAAGTTTTATTTTAACATATTTGGTGTCCCTGACATTTCCCTCTAAAATATATGTAATTAGATTGTTAGATTACATTAATAGAAATAATATATTCTTCCTAAGAACCATCATTTAAAATATATTGTTTTTTTTCAATAATTGATGTTAGATTGAATTTATATAATGTTATAAACCATATGACACATTACACTGAGATAAATATATTATGATTTTAATGTAGGGGGTGTTCACTATGTCGTTGTGACATGAAAAACATTATTGATGGAAGATTATTTTTAATTATTCGATGTAAATTCAGAATTCATGTATTTTTTAACTAATGTTATGTCATTATGATTGTGATTCAAAATAAATTCATGGTAGGCCATTCTATATTTTTTTGTTACTCTAGAATATTTTAATGGCGGTCTATTTTATATAATGGTAGGTCATTCAGAATGGTTTAGTTTTTAGAATTAATAATGATGGATTTTCATTTTGAACACATAGGAATTCATTATGGTTGTTTTTTGAATCTTTTATAAAATTATTAAGGTTGTAAATTGAATGAATATTTACGCCATTATAGAATTTTTTATTTTACAAAAACATCTTATGGTTGATACTTTTAAATATTGGTAATTAATTATATAAGATTTTATGTTTTCATAAAAATATTGATAAGGGTTCATTATGAACTAATGATATATCATTAATGTATTTTTGGAAATTTTTCAAAAAATTATGGAAAATTTGCATTTGCACCTAATATTTGATCATTATATATGTTTGTGGTTTTTCAATAAAAATTTGAATGAATGAGATTTTGGGAAAATAGATGGTAATTCTAGTTGTTTTCCTTTATTAGGGAAAATTATTATTAGTAGCTCATTCTGTTGGTAGGACATTAATTTGTGTTTTATTTTTTCAATAATGTTATAGATTTTCCATTTTGAAATCATTTTTTAATGAAAAATCAGTTTAATGAAATAATTAATTGGGCTTTGAATCATTTCAAAAGGGGTTAACCATATCTTATATTTCTAAAAGGTTTGGAGAAAATTTATATTATTAAAATACGTGGACTTACTCAGATCCACCTTCAATTGATTATCTAAATTGATTTATATATCAGTAGTTATAGATTACATATTTTTAATGTAAATATTCTTTAATTGTTCCTTGAATCATTTTTTATGTCGGTGGATCCAAATACTTCTTCATTAGGATTCCTAAAACCATGTTTCTACAGTTTGATTGCGATCCACATATGAAATTCCATATAACACTCACATACTCAGTTTCGGTAAAACATGTTTAGAAAATTATTAATTCACTAAATAAGGGATTTCCCACATTTCTCTATATGTGAATCATGCAAAATGATTTTTTTATTATTATATGATGTTAACATGGATTTAAAATTAAAATAAAAAAAAATTACAAAATTTAAATTGATTTTACATGTGAAATGGAATGGCAATTATTATCTTACATCATTATTTATTTTTTTGATTAGATATTTTGATTGTATAGGTGTGATACCTTGAAAAAAACAGTTTCTATTGGTGGATTGATTATGGTGTAATGACATTGTTTGAATACTGTATTATTATAATTCATTTATATATTTTTAAATAACTAGCAAACCACCTATTTTTGTATAAACAAATTTATTGGCCATGATCTAATAGATTTTGTAACACCACAAGATTTCACGGTCTATTATATTAAATAACTTGTGTTGCACTGAACACCGACTAGGCTTGTGTAACACCCAATATTGAGGGTCGTCAAAAGAGCACATTAGTTTTGAATTTATCTTAATTATATATTTATACCTTTTCAATTAAATAAAGTAATATAAATAGAAATAAATTATTTTTAAATGTTATTCATATAGTTTTCAAAGAAAGAAATAAATATTTATAATGAAATGAATATGTTTCGGTAAAATATTTATATAATTATAAATTCTATTTTCATAAAGGAAGTAATTTATATGTTCTTTTGTGAAAATTACTAAAAATAATTTTATTCATACATAGATATCAAATTGGGAAAAATATATTTAATTTATTAATATGATATATCAAAATTATCATATGGTAATTTTTTTAATTTTTTTTGAAAACATTCATTTTTTATGAACAGTGGAAAAATAGTACGATATTAACTGAATTTTTCATTTAAATAATTATTTTATATTAAATTTATTTAAATTTGTAAATTGACAAAAAATACATATATTATATATAATTAGGTCATTATAATCATTTTAAATATAGAACTAAATATATAAAATTTTTTTGACCTTTTTATGGTATCTTTTACTGCATTATAATGACATTTGAAAATTAGCATTAATCGTAATTTTACAGCTTCTCTAAATTGAATTTCAAAAATATAACATACATGGTTGAAATATGGGTGATAAATGTTGTCTAATATGATCACAATAATTTTTGGTGAATTGTAATTGTTTCTTCTTATTTACCAAGGATATATATATATATGGAAATTAATGTTCAAAATAATATTATAATAATATAAAATTACCCTAACACATGACCTAACCTTGTTGGATGATTCATGGACGACCAAGAAAACCATTACAATGTTAATTTGACCTTTATAAGTATATGTACACAAGAATAATATACATGAATATTACATCTTTTTTTATGTAAATTAAGCACATTACAAAAATAGATTCCATAGGACCATAATTGTTTCGTGTCTTTAGAATCATGGATACATAATATTTGATCATGGTAATAGATCTTCAGTATCTATCATAATGATCTTCACCTTTACAACATATACCTAAATTTTTTATTAATAATTTAGTGAAAGGAAACAGAATAAATGGGTGATCCGAAACACTCAATATGTATAAACAACGTAGACATGTCAGAATAAACATGATCAAAATCGTATGAGAATATTATCATAAAAATAGAAGATCAAACACTGCATATCAAATATGATAATGATGAATCATTGAATAATGATTTGGAGTTTGTAATCAATGAAATCATAATATAATAATAAGATACGGAGTTGTTGAAACCCATAAACAACTAATATGATTTATATAGAAGTCACATCATCAGTATAAAGACCATCGTAGTGGAAAAATTCATTTACTAAACCGGGTGAACCCCCATTCAATCCATGTATTACATAACCGATTTAAACCCCATTCCAGCCCTGTATTTCTGAACCACGTAAACCCACATTCCCTCCATGTATAACTGAACCAAGTAAACCATAGTTCTAGCCATATTATTGAACTCAGAAATCACTCATTCCATCCCTATATTACTGAACAGAGTAAACCCTCATTCCAAAACATTATTACTGAACTGGGTAAACCCTCATTCCAACCATGCATATCTCCTCATATATTAATATTTACCCAATGATTAGATGTGAGATATAGGTCTCACCCTTCACATAATGAAATTATACACACATGTGGTAAAAGATCATCACTAATAATATCATAACCCATGTATTGAAATGGATATTGTAAACATGTTAACAAATCATAACATTTAGAAGTAAACGTGTTTTGTAATAAATTCATCATAATCATAAACCATGTAATGAAGAGGGTTTAAAAATAATATAACCCATTAAAGAGATACATGTTTGATAACCATGATACCCATGATGGGGAAATTGGTTTTATAAAGACAGTGGAATTAACCATAGCTCATTCACTGAAACAATATAAATGGTTAAATTAAATCATTTCCTCAAAGGTCGTGAGTTACATCAATTGAAGGAGCCTTATATAGAGAGTAAGTTTGAAATATACACTAATTTTTTTGGAGGGAAATATTATTTATTTCCCCCAATGAATTTATAATACATTATCCATTTGAAAATTATATTCCGTTAAATTTACCTAAAAACATATAATGAAGTCGTGAAATCATTTTATAAAACATTTTCCATGAAATCATTTGAAAAATGATATAATATATTTTAAAAAAATATTTATTTGAAAAAAATGAATTATTTTAAAGAATCATTTAAAATGTAATGAAAACCATATCGTTGAAAATACATATAAAACATATAAATAATTATTTAAAACTTTTTTATAATCAAGTTTCATGAAAACTTATAAAGAATACTGAAAACATTATGAAAACATTTAATTGAAAAAACATTTAAAAAGCGTAAATAATACATGAAAAAATAAGAAATATTTTTTTTTAATATCACATAAAAAATTTCGTAATGATTAACATTTTAAAAAATAAAATATTTCTTCGATGTATTGACAGTGGGTAAATATGTACATTTCATATGATTTAAAAAGAGAATTCATTTTTCATGGTAAAAATCAAAGAAAATTTCACTTTTTATAAAGTGATTATAATATTCAACTGAAGATATTAATAAAATAATAATTCATCCATTTTTCTTTTAGATATTATAGTGTAGTGATATAATATACTAGGAAACCCATTTCATAAATCAATAATTTTCTACTGAATAGAGGGTAATGATGTGTTTTACTGAAAACACATTCTTAACTAAAATTTGTACCAAAGAGTAGAAAAATTTATTAATACATGATTCTATAATTAATTAATATAATATATGTTATGTCATGAAATTCATGATATAAAGTTTATAATATTTCATGAATGGGTGAAAAAACATTAAAATTCTCAAAAAGAAATGATATTGTCTCTGTTAACAAATCTAAAATGGTATTCAGGGATCATTCTGTCCAAGTAAGTAAAGATGTTTAAATGAATAATATTATATCATTATATTATAGATATACATGATATTTAATTAAAAATAAATGTATATTCACCCCAAAAGAATAATCGGGATGCACAACAAAACATGTGTCTCAATGAATGAAAATTGAGGCCAAAACATTTTTACCAATTTGGATATATTTGAAACATAAACATTATAAAAGAATGATAATTAATTTATGAATATTATGCATATTAATTTATGTTAATGATAAATATAATGACATCATATTTAGTACATACACCACACAAAATGAATGAGTGGTGATCATATCATGAATCTCACATAAATTAAAAGTAAGACGAAATCCCATTACATTTTTTATTGACTCCCTCCATTCTCAAAAAATAATAATATATAATAAAATTATATCTATTATAAATCATTATTAGAATCATATTTTTATATATATCACCGAACACTCTTTTATTATGACTTTATATTCATCGATTGTTTATAATCCTATGTCTGTATTTCTGTTTGGGTAATATTCCCTTTGTTCTAAACATCTGTCATAATTTTTTATATTTTTATACATACACTTATAAAATTATTCCATAATTTATAAAATAATATAAATATAAGATTTATTTCTAATTTTTTTATTATAATTATCTATAGAATAATGGATTATGTAATAAAACCCACCATTCCTTGTGATGGTAAGTTGTATATACACATGTACAAAGTTTTTCATTTTTTGTCGTATTAAAAGAAATAATGTAAATGAAATTTTTATATAAATGTATATACATATATATATAATTGTTAAATTACATTGAAAATATCATAAATATCATAATGTTTCCTTAATAACATCCTAAATACATATTATTTGGTGTGTGATCAAATCACATTACTTTGATGGGTGGCTGTTCACACATCCTCAAATGAGATTATCGTATTAACACCAACTGGATTGTAAAATGATGTGTGCAATTTAATGAATAAATAATCTTATATAAGTAATAAATATAAAATATTACTTGTATAAATATTTTTTCATCATAATGGCCATCATGATCGGTGTTAATGCGGAAATAAAGAATCCTCGTTTCGTGAGGCTATAGTTCATCGTATAGAGAAAGAGTATGTTCAACATCAATTAAATGGATTTTTATGTAACTATAGATCATAACTATCACATAAAGATATTTTATTGTATATTGGATTATGGTTTCATTACAAATTAATGTAATAAATATATTGGATTGGTTGAGAATTAAATTAAAGGAAAGGAGCTTGAAAGAAGACATCACCTCAAATTCGAGTAACTCCATTAGGACTGTTCCAAATGGTTTTGTAGGGAGGGATTGTTCCGTAGTTGTAATTAATAGTTAGAGAGGTGATTCTTTGGAGGCAATTCAGTCATGTCATAGATTATCTTAAGAGTCTTGGGAGGATTGGTGAATTGGTAGAGGTGGTGGCCATTTATAAGGAGGTAAAATGACTCACATGGAAATTTTAGAGTAATGTTACATGCTGACATGTTTGTACCTAAAAAATTATTTCCTAACCAACAAAACAAACTAATATAACATTTATTACCAAAATATGGGGAGAAATTGGCTGTTGGAAAAATGTGTAGGTCATTTGGGCCATTAATTTTATTGTTTAGTCCTTAATTAAGCATAATTTAGCCTTTTCCACTATGATAAATTTTAATCCCTTTTATAAATAGTTCTAGTCCTACATGGAAAACAATTACACAAATCTATGCATAAGACTGAATAAAATGGTTCATGATGGATTTTTAATGTTCCAATCATATTAGCATGACTATTAAAATTAGTGTTAATTATGTATATTGGATGAAATAACGTGGTTTTAATGTTTGATAATGATAAAAGTTTTTTTTATTTTAACATTATTTTTATAGAGAAATTGAATCAAATGAAAGAAATTTTATTAATATATCTAATAATATCTAATAGGACCTTAAAAAATATTTATAATATATTTATGCATTACTAATAAATATGAATGAAGAACGTTTTTAACTAAAAAGTAGTATTTTTAACTGTTCATTAAAAATTGTTGTTTCCCAAAAAAATCCAAAAAAATTAAACCTAGGATATTTTTGACTTTATTAATTAAAAATTTTAATTTGTTTTATATAATTATATTTCAAATTGTGTCTAAAATTTCTTTTATTATTAAAATCGATATATTTATTAAAGCAGTATCTTCAAAATATAGAAAATTACCTAAGAAATTATCTATTATTATTACTATATTTTACATATATAAAGGAGAATTATTTTAAAATAATTAATATTTATGTTTAATGGATATGTTATAATTTGATTATATAAATAAATAAATTAATAAAAACAGATGTTTTTTAAAAACTCAGTGTTGTGTGCATCGTACGCCATGTTGGTATTTATTATCGTAAAAGAAAATTTTGTATTGAGTGTTTCACAAGACATGTTGGTATTTAATGTGAATGTAATGTTTGACATAGTATTATAATATATATATATATATAACAAGAACTATTTTCAGTGTCATGTGAAATGGAAAATTTTGAAAAGAAAAATTATTTCTGAAAAATAATATTTCTTAAAATATTGGGGTATTACATTTACCCCCCCACCCCTTAAAATGGATTTCACCCTCATAAATAAACTGGGTTATCAGTGGTTTATTACTTGATTTATTCATACATATGAAACATCATTTTAATAATTAATACTGAAACATCCCTTAAAAATCATAATTTGTTTCAATTAATGTTTCCTAGAGTAACATAGGACTGGGTTTCCACAAAAGAGAACATAGGTTTGGAATGAATATTAGACAAAGATGAAAAGAATTAATATTTATATGGAGTGATTGAGGTCTTAAGTCTCAAACATGTGAATGATTAAATGAATGTTGAGGTCCTCAAATTTATAAATCTATAATGATTCTAGAATCCCTTGTTTAAATAGAATTTTTGGTATTATTACAAGATTGTTATTGTGTCACATTACAAACATCTATAAATTGTTGATAATTTCAAAAAAATCATGGGAGGTTCCATGAATAATTTCTAATACATCATTTTCCCATGGATTGATTTTTAAGAAATTATATTCGATGCATAATGTGCTAAATTATGCATTTAATGTATCTAAAGGCCCATAAAAGAGTACCATTATAAATAATTATCTCTTAAAAAATACATTAATTAATCTATAAGAAATAAAACTCATAGTTGATCGTAAATAATTACTCATGAATAATAAATATAAATTAATTATGGCATCATTGTTAGATCTCGACCTTTTCAGTTGTCAAATATTGCGTGTTTTCATATACTTTTTAAGCTTTTAGGTATATTAAACATGGATTAGTGGCTTGAGGATAGTTTGGGTGAACTTTTTTTGGAAAAAAAGAACCTGGGGATATGCACGGTTTCTGCACGGTTTGACAAACTGTTAAAACATGCAAAACTTGACTGAGGGGTCCACATAGTTGGCACTTTGTTTTCCCTAATCATTTTCACGAGATTTAAATTAAAAAAATCATTTTGAAGCCCACCTGAACCCCCTGGGATTTTTATATTTTTACCTTGGTTAGGGATTAATGAATTATATGAGATTACAATGCCTCTAGGAGAGATTCTATGGTGATCCAAATACAATTCATCGAGATTAAAATTTGGGATTGAGGGTCCTCTCACATGATGGTAATTTTTTAACCCATTTCTTCTCTCATTCATTCCTATATATTTACATGATATTTTTATAAAGGATCCTCACTATTTCCATTGATTTAAACCTATAATTTTATATATACAAATTAAATTTTGGATATAGATCTTGTTTTACATGATCATTATGAAATTGATCGTAATATTGGTTTTAGGTATATAGGTCATTAAAATGATCAACGACGCTATGTTTCTTATATATTGTGGATTTTCATTACGAAACATTCTATCAGGAAATTAATGTAGGTTGTCTAAATTGAACTCCCATAGTCATCTTTTAAGATATGTTTATGATTTTATGAATTTTATAGATCCCCTTTATAGTTGAATTTAAAATTATTGTGTAATTAGGAATATATAATTGAATTGTGTTACATTGGTGATTTAATTTATGATTGAATCATGTAACAAACTATGGAGGGGTTACCCAAATAGGTATATTGTTTATTGGAATAATAACTAAGATATATAATTGATCATAAAAATATAATTAATTATCCGAATTAAATAAGTGATATGATGTTCACAAAAAATAATTAATTGGCAGAGTAAGTTATATGTCACAATGTATATCAAAAATAATTATTTGTGAGAATTAATTATGGAATATTGGGAATTGAAATAGATAATTAGTTTTGAATAATTAATTATAGAATGATACTTTAATTGAGTGATTAATTAATTAAGGAATTTATTAATGTGTTATGTTCTTTGTTGATTTTTTAATTTTCTAATGGATTTTAAAATGATTAACTAATCATTTGATTAGAGAATAGATAATGTGGAAAATTATTATGACTTAATGAATGATTAAATTGATTATATTTGGTATTTCTAGGCATTACGAATTAGAATGATTAGATGTTCGGACGGGGACATGACGTTCATCTCAAATAGTCATCCAAGAAGGAGGTTTTGGGGTGTTATTCCTGATGACCTACACAGAATGAGAATTGGAGTGCAATGAATGAATACATACACTCAATGAAATTTGTGGTGATCTGTATTACAACACACACAAAATGAATAATGATAATAATGAATGATTATTCAACTGAGAATTGGGGTTCTTGGCATGATGACCTACACAAATTGTTAAATGATAATGAATGATAATTCAAATGGGAAACAAGAATTAAATTGGCATAATGTGATGATTAACAATTAAATGACAATTTGATAAATGTTTAAATTCTGCATTGAACATATTACATAATAAAACTACATGCACAATCTTTTGAGAAGTCTCATTTAAGAAAACGTTACTGGTGGCCTACAGAGTTGTACTCACAAAATATTCAGGCTTCCTAATCTGCACTCGAGCATATTTTGTTACTGCAGGACATGATAAGGGAAAGGCCTTAGGATATGTTTTAGTTTGGGATTTGTGAATGGGAAAGGGAACCCAATGTTTTTATGGATGAACTTGGGTGTTGTAGTGTCATTAAATTTAGTTGAATTGTAGGCACGCCAAATTTTCATTGTAATATCATGATTTACAATTCAGTTGAGTATTGAATTTTCTGTTTTGTTCATCATATGACTTGGAATTTTCTGGGTTATTTATATTCACTTCTTCACAAGGTTATTATTATTTTCTTTCCCTGGTTTTTTATTCTAGAAAAATAGGATATATTCTTCCCAATACAGACTCACCAAACACTCACTACTAGTTGGCACCCTCTGGTGTACTAGGACGTAAACTTCAGGGAATGTGGAAAACTGGCTTGGGGCTCCATTCAGTTGATCTCGGGTTGGGACGTCACAATGTGGTATCAACTAAAGGTTTTGATCATCCGACCTGTGGGTTGTGGGTATGTTTTTGACCATGATCTATTTTTCTTCTTCTGAAATTGAAATAATGATGCAAAATGAGAATAAATGGGTGTCTAATTAGAACATAATTTGTTGAATTGACAAGTAAAAATTATTTAATTATATAATTAATTATGATGGTATAATGTCATTAATTAATTAATGAAATAATTAATGAGAATGAAGATTCCCTTGATAACCAAAACCAAGGTCTATGATGGTCTAGGGTTGTGAAAATACCTCAGTGTTGACCGTGTGTTAGGGAAATGAGTAAAAGTACTTGATGATACATGGCGTGTTAGTTTCTCCTCTTAGGTAAATATTGAAAGGTTTCCTTATGAGACTTGAGATGTGGTGTTGGATTTGTAGGTGTACTCCTACATGATGCTTGTTTATGTAGAGACCTAGGGTTACACTCTGGAATGAGCATACAAACAGGGAGAATGAGGTACCATTGGTGAATGATTGGGAATAAGGAGAATAGTTTTGATATAACTTTACACGATTTATGTGATTCTGGGAGAGAAAACTATAGAAGGTTTAGAAAAGCATGACTATGATGACAAGGGAGTTCCATCTCTAGCTCCCACTTTCTTTTACTATAAACAATTCACCTGAGGGAGATGGATTTTGAATTGAATCCATAGAGAAGATACATGTCCAGTTGGATAATCATGCTAAGTGAAGGGTCATGTTGGCTTCTTATATGTTGTGGGGTTCCACAAAGCGATGAGGGAACATTCGGATGCTCTCTGGACAGACTAAAAAAAGTTTTGGAAGGAATTTTCAGAGAAGTTACTAGAACACATTTAACTGGACTCAATGAGACAAGGTAATTCATTAGAGATTATGCATCTCGACGAATGAAAAATCTCTCTATTTTAATATTTTGTATGATTCAATTATTTACACATTTTTCTCCATATTTGGTTGAATATGAGCCTTCTTTGGAAAAATGATTTCATGAAGGACTTAAGTATGAAATTATGTCTCATGTAAATATCTGTAGGATGAATAATTATCATAAGTGGTTAATCATGCTCTCATTTCAAAGGTCAACCTGAAGGAGGCTCCCAGTATAGGTCATGTGGCTGGATGATAACTGTGTGTGCCTTCAGAGAGCAGTTATTGACATCACACGAATCGTAGTCAATTCATTGGAAAGCATGGAAGACAGTTATAATGAACAGTTACACCATATCATTCCCATGTTCTTCTCCACAGGTGTGGTAGTTAGTGACAATATCATACCAAGTTTCCTTGAAAATATGGGGGTTCCGGTTTTGTGGAAAGATGGGAAATCTACATATGTTTTTCAGGAATCAATGGCGGGATGGTGCTGAGGGGGATGCTACATAGAGTAAGAGTGTGGGATGGGTTTCATCTACACCATATAGGTCAATAATCTAGAGTTCCACTGGATGTGGGCATGGTTCCCCAAGGTATGATCTCCCATAGAAGCAGAGGGGTGATTCTCAGGGGAGTCAGATGACACTATAGAAAATATGGGATGTATAGTTACAAGTAGAGTATCCTACAATTTATAGTGAAATAATTTTCCATCAAATTTCTGTGGTTCTATTATATATTCTTCTACATTAGCCACTTCTATTTATGACACTGGTGCCTCTTATTCCTTTATTTCATCAAATATTGTTAATGGCATCACGCTATAGGTGGAGTCCACATGCGGTGTGATTAATATTTATACACCATTGGGAACACAGAATATGAATATTTGTTTATGCAAGGGAAGATCTCTATATATTGGAGAGTATCATTTTCATTAGGATGTATATGTCCTTGATTTAATAGGCATTGACCTGATTTTGTGTATGGACTGACTATTCTCATACTAATCCCACATAGATTTTTTTTGTAAGAGATTGACCATTCTCTCTCTTAGGGGGACTGATATGTTCTTCTTGGAGAATTGGATATCCATTTAGTAAGAGGTGGTACAATTACTCAGTAGTTGGGAGAGATCATGGACCATGTTTCTTGACATTTGCTAGATGATGTGGGTGGAAGGAAATAAGTCCTTCATGAAATAGTATTACTGTTTCATGATGACATTATTGATGATTTTTCAAAGTCTCAAACTGAGAGATATGTGAATTTCACTATGGATATCATGTCAGGGGATGTTCATCTATAAATTCCACCATTCAGAATGGAAGTGATTGAGCAAAATGAGTTCAAAACACAGTTGGAAGATTTGGAGGATAAAGGATATATCCATCCAAATACATCACCCAATGGGATCACCTGTTTTAATTGTAATGAAGTCCAACAGGAGTCTATGAATGTGTGTATATTACCTAATGTTGAATAAAATGAAGGTGATGAACTGATATCCTCATCTATGTATTAATGATTTGTAAAAATAGATGAAGTGGGCTAGATTATTATCAATGATTGACCTGAGATAAAGTTTACATAAGGTGAGTGTTCAGACTTCTAATATATGATGAACTACTTTTAAAACTAGGTAATAAATTAATGAATCTATCATAATTATGTTTGGGTTGAAAATTCTCAAGATGTTCTTATGGCCTTCATGATCAAGACCATTAATCCGTACATAGATCAGTTTGTGGTGGTGTTTGTTGACGAAACCATAATGTACTCCAAGAATCATGACGATCATGCCCAACATTTTGAAATCATATTGATTTCACTGAGATATAATCATCTATATTCCATGAAATCTAAATTTCTATTTTGGTTTTACATGGAAAACATTTTGGGGAATATCATATCGGATGAAGGTATGGCTATTGATCCAGAGAAAGTGTAGGCAGTGATTTTTTCATAGCATCCAAAAAAACGGTTTTGATATTCAATGCCTTTTGTGATTAGCTGGTAAGTATAAGAGGTTTCTCCAGGACATTTACCAAATGTAAACACTTCTTAAATTATTGAAAAATAATGGGTTAATTTTGGTTTGGATAGAATCATGGGATAATTTTTCCAGGAGTTGATGAATCTCTTCACATCAGCACCATTTTGATCATACATGAGTCAGGTGAGGAGTAGATGATTTATTCTGACAGTTCTTGGAATGAACATTATTATTATTTGATGCGAGGGTGGTATATTTATTTCTTGAGTGTCTAGGAAGAAAAGTATACATGAACAAAATTACCCAACACATTACCTCGAGTTGGAAGCAGTGGTTTTTTCTCTTATGAGTTGTCCACACTGACTTTTGGGTGAAAATTTTACATTTTTACTAATAAATAAATTTTGAATTATATCATTTCATAGTGTGACGTGAATCTTTGTCAACGAATATGGTTAGAGAATGTGATGTCTGTTGATTTTGACTAGCATATACACCAGGGAAGGGGAGTAGTGTGGCTGTTTCCTTGGGAAAAAAATCATAGACTCTGTTGGTACATGAGTTCTGTGTAGAGTGGAAGATGAGGACCCTGCTGGCAAAAATACATGTGGTAGAACAAGATATTCATGGGAGGATGATTCTGGTTTCTTTAATAGTGGAGTATACACTCTTGAGATGAATCATTGATAGGAAGTGGGAGGATCAAAAAAAATTCATTTTGAGTATGCTTTTAATTTGGGGAGATAACTTTATACAATAAAATTGTTGAGTATGCGATCATCTATGTGAAAAATATGGGTGATGGAATACGATCACGTGAGAGGAACTCATGCATGAATTTCATACTTCCTGATGGGCAGTAAATTTGGTGGTGAAAAAATGCACAGTGACCTTCTATGTTTGTTTTTGTGTCCACGCATTAAAAACGAGACAACAGGGTTCATATTTATATGTTTCACCTATTATCAGGTGAAATCCAAGAACCATTGTCCTAGTGTCCAATTATTGTCGTTACCTATACATCAATGGAATTTGTTTGATGTAAAAATGAATTTTTTAGTAGGACATCTAAATACCTTTAGGGAAAAAAATGATATTTGGGTTGTTGTGGATCAACTAATGAAGGTAGCATACTTTTTCCTATAATGGATAACATCACAATAGATTATTTTGGAGAAATATTTGTGGGGGACATAGTTCATTTGCATTCGGTTCCATGGAGTGTAGATTCAGATCATGAATCAAGCATTACGGCATGCTTCTTGTAGGGTGTAAATAATGTTCTTAGTACACATGATATGTTTTGTATGGCCTTCCATCCTATGTCATATGGGAAATCGAAGCATTCAATATTGATGTTAGAGGATATTTTGCGAGCATGTGTTCATGGATTTGTTGGTTCTTAGGAGAATAACATGGGTATAGTTGATTTTTCCTATAACAATAGATATCAAGAAACTATATATATTGAACCTTAAGAGGAACTTTTAGGTAGACCATATAGATAACTGCTATGTTTTTTGAGGCAGGGGAGTCAGAGTTGTTGGAACCGAGTATGATACAGGATACATCTGAGAACGTACAGTCGATTCGGAAATATATGGCTAGGACTCATAGTATGAAGATGTCTTATGCTAATAGACAGTGATGAACACTATAGTTTATAGAGGGTGATTTTCTATTACTTTGGGTGTCACCTACATCGGGTCACCATAGGATACAGAGCCATGTCATGTTTGAGCCGAGCATTGTGGGACAGTTTGAGGTGCTGGAGAGAATTGGGTCGGGGGCATAACAATTAAAACTTCCCTATAAATAAAAAACATTTCATGATGTTTTCCATGTTTCAAAACTACATCGGTATCACCTAGACCCTTCTCATGTGGTTTTTTGGGGAGTAATTTAACCTGAAAAAAGATGACTCCTTTGTAGAGAAACTGATATGTGTGTTTGATCATAGTGCGAAAATGTTACGGGGAATGACCATGTTGTTATTTCATGTGTTTTGCAATCATGAAATGGTTCAATAGGTAACATGGGAATGTGTTGCAGACATGAGAGATCAGTGTCACAATATTTTTTTCTCATAATCCGAGATATGTTCTAGAGTACATCTTGAAGATTATCTTTTATAAGGTTGGAAAATTGTAAGATTCCATCCTTTTCAAAAGTCATATCATGTTAGTTTTAATAAAAAATTTAAGATATTAATAATAATTTACTAGGAGTATTGGAATTGGCTTAGTATTAGTGATCTTTTAATTAATACTATTTGAAATTGTGTTGTGCATGGTTTCTGAATGGTCTGACAAACTATGCGACCAAATAGTTCCAATTGTGAGAAACAAGATACAGAGATCCTCATGGTTTGAGATCAATTTTACAAACCATGTGACCAAACCATTCTTACCATAAAAAATTGTACAGAGGTGTCTTCAGAATAGGTGGAAGTGTTTCCCTAACCATGCGCTTCTTCCTGGGAAATGATTTTCATGGGATTTTAATTTTAAAAAAATTATTTAAACCCACCTGAACCCCTTGGGAATCCCATTTTTCAATCTTGGATCTGGCTTGAAAAATTATAGGTGTTTCCAAAGCCTTCTGGAGAGATTCCAAGGTGACTCAAACCCCATTCATTAAGATCAAAATCCCATATTGAAGACCATCTCTCCTCCCAGTAAGAGAATTTCATCATGTAGAATCTCCCGTTCATTCCATTATCATTCCCTGATCTTTTTAGAGAGGATCTTCATGGTTTCCATAGATCTAATACTATTTGATGAGATCTAAGTCTAGGATTGTGGATCTAGATCTAGTTTTATATGATCTTGAAGTCGTTGATATTATTTTTTGTTTTACGGATTTTGATATGGAACATGATCGTTGACATTGTCCCGATTGAATATTGGGGATTTCTATTGGGATAAATTCTGTCATGACCATGAGGTTGTTGGTCTAAATAGAACTCTCATTCATGATTTATGATATGTGTATGAGTTTATGAATTTTGTATATTCCCTTGATAACTGAATTTCTTACTTTGGAAGAATTAGGATATGGAATTGAATTGAGATGTATTGGTGATTTAATGGATGATTGATTCACATAGCACAGAATGGGGGGTAAAAATATATATATCTTGGAGAATTTATGTTTTAATTGCAATATTTAATGGAATTTGAAAATATAATTAATTATGAGAATTAATTATCTTCCCTGATTTTGAAAAAAGATAATTAATTGGTATAATTAATTTTATGTCATGATGTTAATCAAAGATAGTTAATTGTAAGAAATAATTATCAAATTATGAGATTTGAAATTGTTAATTATTTTTGAATAATTATTTATGGAATGATAATGGTATTTATTTATTATTTAATTATTTATTTAATTAATGTCTTATGTTCCTAGTCACCTCTAGAATTAAATAATGGCATTTTAAGTGTTTAACTAACAATTGGATTAGTAAATGAATAATGTATGAAATTCTTATAATTTAAAGAATGATTAAATTCTCGTGGTTTTTGGAGCTTGGAATATCATCCTAGACCAATTATATATTAGGATACAGAAATGAAATTACTCCCAAATATTTATCCAAGATTTTGATTATGTTGTGCCAAGCGTGACGACCTACACTAAATGAGATTTGTGGTGCAATAAATGACAACCTTCACAAATTTATTAATGGTGGTAATGAATGATGATTCAACTAAGAATTTGTTTTATAGGAATGACAACCTAGACCAAATGATAAATGATAGTGAATGATGATTAAAATAGGAAACATTAATTGAATTGGATGAATTTGAGGATTAAAGATTAATTGAGAGTGTGATAAATGTCTTAATTATGAATTGTACATTTTTCTTCATAGAACTGCATGCAATATCTTTTTACTGGACTCATTTTAGACACCATTAGTGGTGTCATAAAGTGTTCCACTCACACCCTATTTGGGATGCCTAATCGGCACCAGAGAATATATTTCAATTTCAATACATGATAAGGGAAAGGCACTAGAATAGGTAGCAGTCTAGTATTGGAGAATGAGAGATGGATCCAGATGTGTTTTGGGACCGACATGATAGTTCTTGTGTCTGTTGGAACAAAAATTTATGAAAAAGAAGAAAAAACAAAAACCCTTAGGTTCAACCTCATGAATCTCATTCAAGGAGCCACGAAGCACGGTGACCGGCACTCTGCATCCCCACTACGAACCTTCCACGGTGCAAGGAGGTGGGAGGCTCAACAAACCCATTTTATGTTCTCTTACCTGCTACAGATCAAGGATTCAGGAGTCTATGTGAATCCATTTGACATTCAAATACCCACCGTGGATCGTTGAGTGGGAGGCTCCATGAACCCCCTCCAGAAATGGTGTGGTCTCCGTTGTGCAAGGAGGCGGGATTCTCCGTGATGACAAAAAAATTCCATGTGGTTTCATGCCATGTGGGCTCTGCATAAGGGTGCATGATTTCAATAAATATTGGGCTCCCCTCAAGCCTAAAGGATGGATCATCCGGCCATCCCCCTTCTTAGATCTCAAATCATGATTCAATTTCTGCTCGGCTGACCATGAGCATTTCAGGGTACTTTTTCATTGGGAAGTTCCACCGCCATTTCTTGAATGTATCCCCTTTTCAAGGAGGGATGTCCTTTAGAGATCCCAAGGACCTTCGTGATGGAAGGGAATCCCCAATGTGACTCGAGTCATCTGGGAGCACTTATGCTTCACAAAGCACCCTCCATTCACACATGACCCACATCCAAAGGTAGGGTCACATTGATTTGTGAGGCACAATGCTTCACAATTCTATGATTCACAAGGCACCCTTGCTACACTAATTACTACACTGCGGGGGCCTTTCCACTTTTTGAAGCACTTTCCATATGTACCTATACGCTATACCTAGGCTAGGACAAAACAATTCAAAAATAATACCCATTCATAAATCCCCACACCCCCCAATATGAAGCATCAACCCCTCATGAGCCTTCTACCTATAATACCCGTTTATTTGCTACTCATTTTACCATGCAACATTCTATGTATTCATGAAGTAACATCACTGTCTCTTGGGCGGTTCTTGTCGATGTGTTTCTTTGCCTCATGCTTCATCGCATAGGTATGATAATGACTATTTGTTCTTTGCATAGCTAATATAATGTGTTCCCCCCATTGGATCACTCCACAACACCCATTAGTCACGTCATTGTTGATTCCCTCTTTCCACAAAGGTGTCAAGGGTGTCAATTATGTTTGTCTTAGGGTTGCAGAGTGAACCCACCCCATCCAAGCTATAAGACATTAAACTTGAAAGAGCCATCTTCCTCAGATCTTGATGTCAAACTATAACCTCTCCCCATGCATCAAACTTGGGGTTCCCCACCATGGACATTCTACATGACCACATGATTCCATATGAGTGGAATAATTTCTCAGATGGAATAAGATCCTATTTTCTGAGCTGCATCTGTCCAAGGGGATAGGGCATCCACCTTGGTAAAAGCCCTTTTTTTTCTTACATGAGGTAGAATTCCTTTTCCTCCAATATTCCTCAGTGCCATGGAACATGAAGGGGGGATAGAACCCAGATCCCTCGTTTATTCGTTTCCAAATACCTCTCCATTTGGGATTTGTCTCAATTGTTCCTCCATCCTGGAGTATATCCCAACCATTGTGTACTTAGGATTCAGACCATGCATAAGCCCCATGATTCCTCTCTTGGCCTCTAACCACATGGAACACCCCATTCCACTTCCCATAGATGCACCTTCTACGACAAAATCTTCAGTCCATTACTGCCTCTTGTTTCTCACACCGAGCATGAATAATGTGGGATTAGATTAACCATCGACCTTGACATTCTCTCTAGGCAGGCTGGACCATAATCCCCACTACCATTCTTAAATAATTGTAATTTGATCAATGGAAATTCATGGTACGTAGGAAGCTACCCTGACATTCAATCCGACCAACCATTTCTCCCGACTATCATAATGATAGCTCATAAAAAACCCGTTTTGAACTACGTGGACTTTGATACATTCCAGGGAATGGTGCGTAGAAAGTCTCCAAGAGGTTCTATCCCAACATACCTTAGTCCCGACCATCATCACATCGGTTACCACTAAATTCTTAACTTAATGGTCTTTGATCCTTACCAAGGCAATGTACATAGGATGCCTCCTTGAGGTTTAATCCCAACCACCTCTGGTTCTGACCCCTTTCACGTCGGACCACCTTCGTACCAAATGACGTTAAACTGCATGACCCCTTTCCATCATGTATGATGTTAAACTTCTTCAACCATCCGAAACAATGTGTTCATTGATCCTTGTCTCCTAGACAAGGTACGTTAAATGATTATATGAGGATCAACCCTATACAACAGAAAAAGGTTTTGATGCTATACAGTGGTATGTCTTTGTGACCCAATCCAGTGGTAATTCACTGTGACCCAATATTGTGGTAAGATATTGTGATCCATTCAGTGGTATGAAGTTGCGACCCATCTAGAGGTATTCCATTGTGACCCTATGTAATGGTATGTCATTTTTACACCATCTAGTGGAAATCTATTTTGACACTATCCAGCGGTAATCTGTTTTGACATGATCCAGCAGTAATACATTGTGGCCATATCCTAAGGTAAGTCATTGGGACCCCATCCAATAGTAAGCTGTTGTGCCTCCATCCAATGGTAATACGTTGTGAACCCCATTCTGTAGTAAGTCACCGTCAACCCAAACCCAGTGGTAAAACACTGTCGTACAAGATATTGGGACCCATATCACTAGTATGTCCTAGTGGAGTAAGACCAACCGTGGGCTGCAAACCATGCGTAATCCCCAATATATAACCAGGATAAACCCTCTGTGAACACTCTGATACTATACCCACATCTGGAACTATGTGGACTTTGATTCCCTACCACGGGAATAATTAGGAGGGCTCATTCGAAACTCAAGCCCAACATCACTATCGCCCATGAGTTGACATCATCTCATTCTCCATCCACTTCACATAACCATCCATTACCCATCATGATTCATACCCAGGACACCACATCCATGTGAGATCATTCCAATTCATCTCATCAATACTCTTAGTAGTACGCAAGTCGCTAACCACACATTATCCCCAACATCAGTGTTCCCCACAGGGGTTTCACCAATCTGTTCTACTCTAGTCAGTGTTACGATCAGTCTGTTCCTTCTCTTCTAGAAGTTATACTCGCATAATATCCTATGTTAATCATGGTTAGATGAGGAAAACCTCAGATACATGAGTTTTCCGTATAATTCCTTACATTCGACGTGAGATTCCTCAGGCATCTCCCCCCTCGATAAGACCTTTAATAAGGCGATGAAACCCATACGCTATAGTCATGTAGATTCCAAACATGACAGTGATGTCCAACGTTACTACTCAGTTGAATGAAGTTGGTTTCCTTGATCATACCCCTTGTAATTTCATGACATAAGTAGTATAATTAACCATCGTCCCTGATGAAATGGCACTGGAAATAATTTCAGGAACAACCGCTTAGTCTATAATGGATACTCGTACTAGGTGAGGATTTCCATAGTGGAATAAATGGAAGGAATAACTGAAATACCATTATTTTGTTTTGATCAAGGAGAAAATTTCCTAGAAAAAAGAGATGGATTTTACCCGCCTTTGGAATGTGGGAATGTGGGGAAACAGTTGCGCTCCCTCCACAGACAAATGTGTGGGCCCCGATGAAAGCGTGAGAAATAGAAATGGTGAACCCAATGTGATGTTTTTATCCTCAAGGTAGAGATTAGTAGCGTTCGAGACATTAGTGGATTAGGGGTCACCAGATCTAGTTATCTGAAACCGAGTCCCGCTAAGAAAATAGTGGTCAAGGAGTGATACTCACTAGAAGTAGGGGTAGTCAAAATGTTGGACATCCTTGTCTGTGCCATTTCTAGAATTTATCCTTCTTAACATCCATGGGAGACAGAATGACATTGTGGAACTAGTCTTCAATTTTATTGTGGAAAGCACAAATGGATTAATCTCCATGATTTTCAAGGGACATAGATGTCGCACTGTGAACCCGATCACCACCCGCCCATCGACATACGTGTAGGGGAAATGGAAATATAGCAATCCTTCATGGCAGAACTGCTTCCATGATGGATTTCACACCCACAGTTGATGGGATTCCACACCACTTATCACCTTATTAATTTGTAAAATGAAGCTTGATATGAAACCTTGTACGTTGAAGCATGGAGGAGGGGGTTATACTGACTAGGGATATGGTCAGCCTGGATTTAGAGGCATCTCGGCCTCGTCGCCTCTGCCGCCCCCAAAGGATGCGCAGGGAGCCAATGTTTCCCACACTAATGTTCAATCATTTCTTGATCCTCTCACCATAATGTCTTGAAAAATCCCTCCAATATGTCGACAAGTTAGGGGAAGTCTGGGCTATCCCAGTCGATATCCCATTTTTAAGGTGCACAAGGAGGGCCCCCACTAGGTCGTGCAAGTGCCACCACCCAGTTCTGTGGGCTGAGGAGCTGCTACGCTATGTACCTGTAGCATCGGCCCGGGTCCGGCTGACCTGATGCCAGCAACATGCACATTATGAGAAGGATTCATGCCATGGGGCGCCGATGTTAGCAACTACTATGGACATGCCCACCGCCGAAATGTATCAACATCACCCTATGCACAGTGAGCAGGGTCACTTCTATTCTCGACCCATATCAAGGACGCAACCACCCTACAGCTATTTTGGGTTGACTCTCTCAACCCCCGATGTAGGGAAAACCTGTCATGGACCAACCTGTGGTAGTGACAACCAATACAGAGGTCCTCCCCATACCAAAACCATTGAGAACACATGTCCTTCACACTTCCAAACTTGGCATTTAGGTCTTCCCCATGATTCCTTCAATACGAATGTGGGTCCTCCCAATGGCACTGCACTTAGTACAGAAGCCTCTCCCACATTCATTGCATTGGTTATAGGGTAATACCTCCTACTACAGACCCCCAATATTGTGATTTTACGCATCTGGTCAGTATCAAGTGGGGGCGGGGCTTCCCCATGTACTTGCAACATCTAGCAAAGTACCTCCACGTCTCAGCAATCAGAGGATTAATGTTCAAAATTGTTTCATCGGCAACCAGCACGGAGGTCCAACCCATGTCCGGCATGACCATTATGAGTACCTTCCTCACGCTGACGATGTCTAGGATGGAAAGCTTGGAGGTCCTACCAATGCTCCTATCAATTCCAATGGTGGTCATACCAGCTCTAGCATTTCCCGCAAAGGTTCCCTCCACATATCATCTGGTTGAAAAAGAGGCATGCCTTTTTTTCCCTTTGATATCACTTTAGATACTCCCAACACCCCAACTCACTTAGGCGGATGTCCCCCCCCACCCCAGAACCTATACGGATGAAGGACCTCCTCATGCTAGAAATTATCCTTGTCCCAAAGATCCATCTCGGGGATGGAGGGTGGGTCATCACCGCCATAACAAGAATTTCGAAATGATTCAAAATAAAATCAAACCAGTTTGATTCTCATATTTAGAGGGGAAATAAAATTCAACAATGGAACCCTCCCCTATATCCTCTATGTTGAGGGCCAGGGTAGGAACCAGGCACATTATCCTCATATGTCATGAATGTCAGGTCCATCAGATTCCTGCCTCACTCTGTAGGTATATCCAAGGTACAAAAATATGGAATCCTTGCATGTTTAGGACATGTATTTTCTTGAATAATAACGGGATGAAACCTATACCTCAACTAGAGATCACAGAGATCTATTCTAGGGACTAATGGAGGATGATCTGCAGTGTGACCCATCGCTAGTAGTTGTAGTCCATTCATCGGAAGCTGTATTCATAAGCCCATATTAACGTGATATGGTGGCCATGTCACTACACTTTTCGGAGGATATCTCAAGAGTCATCGGCTTGTCGGATTTCTCAACATATTATGTACCAGATGACCTACCATCTAAGCTGTCTACATAAGTAACTCTACTAGTTACCCAACAACCTTCAGTAGATGAGTGGGTAAATGAAGTTCCATAACCTGAATCTGGACCATGGAGGTTTTGGGATATTCTAGAAGAAGGCCATTTCTCAGAGATGTTCTAAACAGTTGCAAGGACAAATATTAGGGAAACTGAAGAGCTCACCCAAGAAAATGTTGGATACTTTTACTAGACCCCCTGGGTGACTCATTACTGCTTTAGGAATAAACTAGTGACCTACCCCAAGAGTCAGGCATGCTTTGAAGATGAAATCCAATAGTGTCATTTAGT
This sequence comes from Viscum album, assembly GCA_963277665.1. Taxonomy (NCBI): domain Eukaryota; kingdom Viridiplantae; phylum Streptophyta; class Magnoliopsida; order Santalales; family Viscaceae; genus Viscum; species Viscum album. The sequence goes on along the minus strand of OY728152.1, from coordinate 1,315,234,057 downwards.
CAATTTGGCCTCACTCCCCATGGCACAGTTCCCTAAATATCTATGTCACTATAAAAACCACAAATAATTATGCAGCAAGATCATTTAATTTCTCTACAGTTTAATCATGTAGTAAAATCCCCATATTCAAATTCATGGTTGGGGGCAGCACACGACAATCTATTTCTGTACCATCCGATGCCAGTCTGATTTTCCTAACTATATAAAGGATATGCATCTAGGTTGGGTCGTAGATAACATGGATAATATATCAAAGGGATATAATGAGTTGGATATCATTAAATAGGACTTAACCCTTGATGGACTGCACAAATACTGGATCTACTGGGATGGGTCACTTGCCTGTAGGGAATTCTGTTGGGTCTTCTTGTGCCCACAGAGGTCCTAATCCAAATATGGAATCCCAACAAAGGAAATGAACTCCTTGAAGCTTCAAAACCATAATACCCATCATTCTAAGTGTATAAGTTGGAAGAGGAACCCAAAAAATCCGTGTTGCATCAATAAATCACCGAAAAAAAGAATGTAGTTGGTGACCTCCTTGTTGAACACACTACATAACGATAACAATACTACGGTGATCCTCAGCCATGGCAGCAGGGGAATGCACTGCATCTACTTGAAAACTACACCCAAGTGACCCTGACCGTCTTTACCCTGTAGAGAGGGTTGAGGAGGGAACTTATGCCTCGATGGCATGGTATGTGTCACCAAACCCTCCTGAACGGTGTGACATTCCTTAGGACCCTTCTCAGAATCCCCCAACTTCTACATAGTTCTTCTCACTATCCTCTCAATATGTTGATGGGAATTTTTATAGGTTTTATGAACCCTATAATGAATTGGTGGCCAGGTATCCCCATCAAGACATGAATATATGCCCAGATGATTCAATGGAGGCAGTCATCGCCCACCTCAAATCCTTAGAGACTCAATAGGTGGCAATCCCGCCTGATGGAAATCCATACCGATATGGGTGGATGATATGCCAGCACCCTGGGATTCGGTACTTCCACCATTCCCCTCATTAATATGACATGGGACCCAACACAGAACATAGAAAATTTAATCTCAAGGTGTTTCCCCATTTTGGGAACTCTAGTGCATCAGGAAGCCGCCAAACATAGGTGTTTCATATATACATATGAAGGGTCAGAAATCATCTTTTATAGATAAGTCCCCATCAGTTCAGTGGCCAGCTGGGTGCACCCCATTATGTAATTCCTCTACCAGTTTTGTTCCACCACATATAAGACGAGTATTTTGGACCTCATCATGTGCAATAATTGGCTTGATAAGTGCATTTTGGACTTTGTCACCTGATGGAAAGGACTCACATACTCTCTTGACATGCCCCAAATTGAGGAGAAATTAATGATGTTCTGCATAGGAATTGTCAAGAAGGAATTGGTCCTGACTATAATCACCCATAAATAACCTGGGGGATTCCAAGAAATCACTAATAAGGCCCAACGCCAAGAGGAATCCTTTCAGTAGACTTAGACGGCATATTTGTTGCCTCCCGTAATCCCCACGAGAAGGGCCTCCTGGGCCGAGCCCACAGTGGAGGCTCAAATACATTCCCCCCTGAAACTGGAGTTGTTACCAGTAGAGCCACGTCTAGAACCACACAAAAGGCCTTCCACCTCAGGCATAGACTTCATGCCAGCAGTCCCCCCCCCCTTCAGAATCTGCAGGTTCCCCTACACAATGTGCTACCACCATCTAGGTATGATAACCAAGCTCTACCTAATTGGTTGGCTCTTAAATCCCATCATTAGTGTTAGTATCTAAGTTCCCCCTTCCCGGACACGATGAAACTAACCTACTCATTATTTGAGGTACAATTTCTTGTTTATTTATGAAGTTCTCTAGATCAGGGGATTGTGCGTTTTCTTGAGTGGAGTAGGCACGAATTGGTGAACCTCACTTATCGCCCTAATTACTACCCCTACATCTAGATTCTTGGGAAAACCCTCAAACAATGAAATGTGATAAATAACTAGATTTATGACTAGGTGGATAACATAAAATTTCGGTTGGGCACAGCTACCGCACAAGTGGAAAGCGTCTTCGTGAGGCCAGACAACAACAGTGAAAATAAAGGTGAGTGGCATCAGGTTTATAGATGATGGTCCGAGATGTATGATGACTGTATGGCATGTAAAACATTCGTATGTTCCCATGTTGTTATCTGTGCATTCATGAATTGTCCATATCCTTTAGAATATGCATCTACTACATGCACATCGTCGTCTCAACAGTCTCCTTCTCTGAAAATAAAACACCAGCGTCGTATAGAAAAGAGAAGTCCCTCACCAATTCCATAGTTATCCCATACTCTCAATTACTTCATGCCCCCTATGATAAGGTTCCCTACAAAATTCCATATAATAGAGGATGACTCTTCGAGTGACAGTCAAGGGAACACATCGGTTAATACCATAGAGGTGGTAAATCCCTACATGATTCCTGACGATGGGGAGCACCAGGCGGATAATCCTAAATTCCACGACTGTAATTAGGGTCAATGGAGGTGTATAAATATGGTTCATCAGAGTTCCTAATTAATTACTTCAAATCAGGTTATGTACACAACCGAAATAATGAAAGATGTATATCGTTGACCTTAGAATACTCATCCTTCTCATTGGGTGACATCAGATCTGCCATCACCATCGTTTCTGTTATTGGATCAGGCATGGACACCTCGACAGCACTGTGACCAGACAAACTTTTCCAAAATACGTTCTTAGTCAACTGGACCTCATCTGATAGTCACCTTGTATGCTTCGACTAGTGAGAAGCTATATATTCCTAGCACCAATCAGCCACCGGCCCACCCAGAAGGGACCACCATACCTCCTATCATAGAGATCCCTCCTGTAAGCATATGTTCATGCCAAGAATGGAAGTATGATGTGTTCAAATTTAATTCCATCATTCTGACAATGATCTCCATCCCGTAGTCCCTTCTCCAATCATTAGGTAGGTGTGAGGCCCTCACCAAGGGTTTAAGAATCCCCCTCTAGTTTTAGTTGGAGGTAGCATCCAAAAAATCCTTTCATGATGAGGAGGTTAAGAATGTTGAATTCCAAGAGATCATCTAATTTTCTATAGATCATTCTGGTTCTCCCATACATGGGGACAATATCCCATTGTACATCACCTTCTAGATCAACGGCTTAGTGGTTCGTCGTTGCCTTGTCGACATGGGCTCTAGAATCAACCTAATCCCAACTCAGACACTACAAAAATTGTGATTGTCCCATGATGATCTGAGTCCCTCTGACCTAGGAATACAAGTTTATGACAGGGAAGAAATGACACCAGTCGACAATATCCATTTGAATACTAGTTCAGTGTTCTAATTTACAACACCAAGTTAATTTTTGTCTGCATGGAAAACTCCTACAGGCTCCAACTGCATGTAATGGGTCCATGATCATATCTCCAGTACCTTACGTACTCTCAAAATGGTCAAGTGTGTGTGAATCATGGTGAAACATCCCCCTTTTTCTGCTGTGAAGCCCAATTTATGAATTCATACTACATAAAGATCAAGGACAAGATGATTCAGACTTATAAGGTCACAGAAGCTATAGATGCCTCCGACCCATGGGCAGATTTAGATGATTCACACATCTTTCTATTCCATCGATTTATGGCTACAACTCAGTACATTGGTTAATGCTTCATTGTTTCTGGAAGGAGGGGAGATGAAAATTCACATGTTTAAGAAATTATCGATGATCACCTCATACTTTTACATAGACCAATCTATGGTGGCCCCAGTGCCTCCTACTCCCATAATGTATCAGGATGTCTACCCCATGTAAACGATAATACATAATAAATTCTTGTTCCACCGGCTGAAATTAATTGTCTCAAGACATCATCCCACTATTTCTTCAATATCATCAACCATGGGATCTTGGGCTGAGGACCATATGGGATTTCATCAACAGCCTTCATCGCTAGGGTTGTGGAAGCATAACAGTTTCTTGATGTTGTGTGCACTACCACTCAGTCTTGTACCATCCTTTGATCTGGGGATACCAACTCAGAGGTTGAATCTCCCTTCAAGGATCCCACCTCCATATGTTAAGAAGTGGATTTATAGGATTCTCTCGCCCGCATTTGATGAGGGATTCTCCTCCACAGTTGATGACTTGGATAGACAACATTTTGCTTGTATGAATGGAGAAGAGAGAGATCAGAGTTTCCATTGACTTATGGGATCTCAAAAATCATTGTCTAAAGGAAGATATTCCCATTCCTATGACAAAATTGTTAATCAGAACAACATTTGTTTTCTAATCCCTCACTTTCATGGACTGTTACTCAAGGTATAACATTATCTGAATGGACCATGAGGATGAGGTGTCTACAATCTACTGTTCAACCGAAGGTACTTTCTGTTACCATGTAATGCTCTCCAGTTTAAATAATGTTTGTGCCACCAATCATCAGGCTATGTCATGCATATTTACTATATCCTTGTAAAATTGGTTTAATGACAAGTAAATTACATGGTGGGTAAATATCTCCAGCATCAAGACCCTCCCAAAGACCTTGGGAATGTGTTCTACATCCTCTGTTCCAATTACCTGAAGATGAACCCATTGAAGTGTGTGTTCGGGTACATGTATAGATTTTTTCTTAGCTTCTTGGTTAGAAACAAGGGCATTGAGATCGACCTAAATAAGATTTAGGCCATTAGACAGATGTATACTCCGAGAAACCTTTGATAGCATAATATCTTCCAAGTCCACTTAACTTACAAATGCCGATTAATAGGGAATTTGGCCGGCAAGTGCATACCATTTTCTCAGCTCATGAAGAAAGGCATAGTCTATGTGTGGGAAAACGTGTGTAAGTCTTCTTCCATAGAAATAAAGTAGTATCTGATACATCCTCCAGTCTTAATTACACCTATCTTAGGAAAGCTTCTAGTCCTTTATTTGATCGTGCTGAATCGATATCTCGGTTCCCTTCTCACCCAGAAGAATAACTAGGCAACAAAGAATAGCCTCTACTACCTCAGCTGCTTACTCCTTGTCACGAATACCAGGTAATCCCCTATCGAGAAGAGCTTACATTCCCTCATATTTGATTCAAAAATATTCTGACAATACATACAACACTAAGAGGTAAATCTGGTGTCCTGAGAAAATACACAGAAAAAAATATTGAACTGCCCCGTGTTGATAGGGCGTCTAGCTCGGTGGGTAGTGATTATACAGTAGTTCAACATTATTATTTTCCCTCGGAAGGATATTAAGCAGAAAGCGTTGGAACACTTCCTTTCTGCTCAACCAAACCCCATAGACCAGTCTTTGGACCTTGACATTCATGATGAGGCATTCCTCTCTGTAGACCAAGGCATTCCATGTTAGCAAATTTACATTGATAGTGCTTCCTAGAGCCCCATCGGAAGAAGGCTCATGGACCCCAGGATCAATTGTGTAAGCCTTGGTATCATCTTCACTCCCCCAGCACATGTTTTTCTGTCGTACTCATTACATTGTTCAGAAGGATACACAAACAATGAGTCAGAGTATTAGGCTCAAATTACAGGCCTCGAGTTGTCCCTTTTGATTGATGTTCCCCATTTTCATGTGAAAGGGGACTCGGAACTAGTAATCAAGCTGATCAATGGAGATTGTGTCTTCAGAATTCCAGATCTCATGCCATTTTTGGAACGCACTATGTAGCTAATATCCCAATTCCCAACTCTTGTAAAAGTTACTCATCTCCCTAGAACCTAGAACAGTCGAGATGATGCCCGAGACAACCTGACTGCATTATTGGAAGAGCCCGAGAAAGTTGATTTGGTTATCCATGGGGATCACAAAATATTCCTTGATCTTGTAACTCATGGTGATTATGACAGCCAGCTGGTAAGACACCTTACAGCTGACGCTTCCACATCAGGACACCCAGGTCCCCCAGATGTAGTTATTGAAGTGACTACCAACTGGAGAACCTCCTTTGTTGAGTATGATTAGAATGGTAATGTCCTGGCAGATCGGGCAGAGCGTGGGTGAATCCGACACTACATGCTATAGTTTACCCTCCAGGACACCCTTTGTCGCGAGAAGATCCTCTACAAGCACAGGCTTGATGGGGTCCTCATCCATTTCATTTAAGGAGATTATTAGTCTTGTTTGAAGCTATCTCACCATATCCAAAGACTGTGGGATTTTTGGCCCTCTGTGATCCACGACTACATCGAGTATGCCAAAATGTACCATTCAAGAAACATTTATGCTAACATCATGCATCATCCAGAAGAGTCACTCCACTCAATCTACTAGATATTCACAATAATGAGACTCGATGTCATGGGACCATATCCATCGGTGACAGCATGACATTGTAGATTCATCTTTACTTCAACAGATTTCTTTTCCAAATGGGCAGAGGCAGTTCCACTCATAGAGGCTAAGGCATGTTCCCTCATTGACTTTGTGAGCTCCAACTTCATCTGCTGATTAAGAGTCCCTCATGCTGTCCTCCCTGATAATGACACTATCATCCACCCAACTGATCTAATGAAATTTTACTCTAAGTAAAACATTCATTCTAACCATACCTCCCACAATCATGTGAAATCAAAAGGACTTATCCAAAAGTTCAACAAAACCATCTCTAATATTATGCATAAAATGTTTGGTTAGAATAAGAAGAGTTTGTCATATATTCTCCCCAATTCCCTATGGACTTATTGGATGATGACTCCAAATTCCCCCCAAAATACATCATATTTCCCTTGAATATGGAATGTAGGCTATCATAAAAATTGAGATTCAATTTCCCTCAATGCACACAAATTTATATCATCAGAAAAAGGAATATATTTTCATGAAAATCCATCTGGCTGATTTGGATTCGCTCGATTAGAACAGACTTCATTCCATGCAGAATATGGAAAGACATCAGAAAAAGACATCTAAAGATATCAACAAGAATGTTCAACTCTGATAAATCATTCAAGGAAACATGGTATTGGCCCGGAGGGAACCAATAATACCTAGTAGGAAACCACCCTCATTTGCGGAAAAATTGGAAGGACATTATATCATTCACAAGGTTTACTCCAATGATGCATACTCAATAGTTACCATGGATGGTGAGAGTGTGAGAGTATAACTCCTCCCATAATTCCAAATCTCCTCAATAAATATGTTGCCTGAGTCCCCTGGTCATACATGACCTTAAACTGTATAGTCCTAGATGACGGAAACTGAAAAATGGTCATGTATGACCCTAAATTGCATCAAGGTCCAACATGACCATAAAATGTATAGTTCTACATGACCTTAAACTGTCCAGTCCTACATGAGCTTATACTATATGGTCCTACATGACCCCAAATAGCGTAATGGTCATGCATGATTTGAAACTGCATCAGTGTCCTAGATGACCATAACATGTCTGGTCCTACATGACCATAAACAGTCTGGTCTGACATGGCCTTAAACTGCACGTTATTGAAAGACCCCAAAATGTGTAATTGTCCTGCATGACCAAACTACATCAGTGATTTATCTGACCATCAACTATCTAGTCCTACATGACCATAATCATTCTGTTACTACATGAACATAAAATGTATGGTGATGAATGACTCAAAACTATGTATTGGTCTCGCACGACCCCAAATTGCATCCAGGGACTACATGAACATAAATTGTCTTGTCCTACATGGCCTTAATTTGTCTGGTCTTATAGAACATAAACTATATGGTCCTCCTTGAACCCAAACTACATAATCATCATTCAAGACTGCATATTGCATCTTATGACATCCGTATTGCCTAATTCCCATCATCATGGGATATGTTGGGACTCTCGGATGCCTCATCTTGAATCCATCCTTGCGCTCTTCTCATTGGGATCCCCCTATTTGGTGGATATCCCTTGGAAAATTTCATATAATGCAGCCTACGAATTTTTGTCCCCACTCATGGGAAGATACTGATGGTCGCGCCATGTGCCTCTCTTGATTCTTCTAATCCTTAGACCTTATTAATGTATGAATTTAAACTGCATGACCCTTTTAGAACTACATATTTCTCGATTCCCATCCACATGGGAAACGTATGACTACACATAAATTTCATCCAGAGGCCCAGCCCCAAACATCGTGACCTCTCATTGGGACGAAAAACATGGTGGGGAATGATCTGTTTCACTCATTCGTGTCGAGTTCATCATGGCCATAACATGTTACTCATTGTGGATGTTGTGTTTATATCCTATTGAACAGTTATCCTTTGTTGTTTTTACCACCCCCATATGTCCCAAACATGGAGTGTAGTGGTTTATTATTCCCCGTCGTCTCTCCAAACCTCATCCCTCCTTGAGAAGGAGTGTAATTCCAGCTATTAAGCCCTCATGTAATGTGGAGTGACTTGCCCTTCTCCTTGTTACCCTCATCGAGAATTGTTGACCTGGGCTTTGGTGTTATGATGAGGAAATCCCTACATGAGAGGTTATATGGTTGTAGCTAGTCGGGGCACCCAACCATATGTCATTCGACCAGTTTATCCCCCTAGCTCGAGTTCTCATTTGGGATTGTATGGTGTGGTATGTACTCACAACCTTATTCACAGCGGGCTATTTTGACATGCCACACATATCCCCTTGAGGAATTCCACCCTTCATTTATCATCCATACCGCAAGCACCATCCATGCCACGCATCTCAAGCCCCATAATTTGGGTTTCTATCACATTTTATATCCTAAAGGACCCCTACAGAACATGAATGATATGACTAAAGGTTCTCCGACCATTAAATTATAATTTCATTGAGGAATGTGAGTTGTAAATTGATACAAGTCAAGTGTTGCGATTATGGTCAAAAGTGGATGCTCAATTGTTTTCCCCAATTACTGGTCAAACAATGGAGAAGATTGTGTTGCGAGTCTGGTCAACAATTTTCCTCAATCATTGCTTTCTCTTTGTGTTCATCCGTAGGAATGATGATTCACCCTCTCTATCTAACACATATGACATTAAAATAGGCATATGTTTTTCGATCTCTATGAATATAAACTAATATCGACATCATCCTCACTTCAAGATGTTAAACTGCATGTTATCCATGTCACTTTCTATGTGGCCCAGCCTCAGGTCCCTCGGCCTTTTGGGGCCCCTATCCCAACTTCACACTTATGGTGGTATGGTGTGGTATGGGGTTACGTCTGGTTACTCACTGTGTTGTAAACGTCCCTTGTTGGGGGTTCATGCCCTAATTTCCGTCCATTATTGATGATGATAAACTACACATAATCCTTCTACCATATCTACGTAACTCTTGATTCCCATTTTCATGGGATATATAGGACCACCGTAATGTCTAGTATTCATGTCAATATCCATCTCTTAGAAACCTCCCTACCATTTTGGCCCATTGGCATACGTTAATCATGGGGAGGGGTATACAATGTAGTATGGACTCACTTACTTATTCACATCTGGTTTATAACAACCACACTACATTACTCTCTCTCTCTCTCTCTCTATCCTGAGTTCCATTCACTCCCCTTCCCTATTCTCATCTCTTTGTCTCGGCTGCCATTTTTTTGGGTCCCTTGGCCGACTTCGGTGATTCACTAATGTGCCCAAGAGTACACTGGTTTAGAGCCTGGAGTGTCAGATTCTGGATAGACATTCATTCAACCATTTTTCAGGCTTCGTGTTCCCCTTCATTTGGGATTCCATTATCTCTCACATGTGACAGGACCCCCAATTGTCATGGATGTCAGGCCTACAAGCTCTCCAAACATTACAATCAAATTTCCTCAAGGGTTTTAGAAAAATAATCGGTACATGTCCCACATTACGAATATGGTAAGTGGTCAATGGGAAATTTTGTTCCCATTTGAGGTGAAAATATATGGATATGGTGTTTTGAACATGGTCAACAGTAATCCTTCATCGTCACACCAACCCCTTCAATACATAAATTATGGTTATATGATTCCCACCATTTTCCACCCCATTATGTCAAAGTGGAATTTCAAACACCTTGGTACTATCCCTCAGTGCGCATTTTCACACTTGGAGGATAAAGCCAAAGTGAGGCATCATTTAGGGCTTCACACAAACCTCCCTTTGGCGTGTATTCTAGGTATGGTAAAAAACTCTTATTCCCTTATTCCCCACACAGAATATAACTCATTAGGACTTAGGTATTGGATTGAGGTCCGCTCGTACATGGAATAGTTCTGCTTCTCCATGGTCCAAGTTCTAAGTCCATAAACTAAGATCACATTTTTAACTACGTACAGCTTGATTCACATTCCCATGTGATATGTAGGAACTCCAAGGCATCTCATCTTTGGGAGTAGCTTGAGTTCCAGAAATCAATCTCTTTGGTTCTACGTTTTAGGACCCAAAACATAAAGGACCACATGAAGTGGCATGTATGGTTTTATGCCTTTGTTCATGTTTGGTTTACAATTTTTGCATCACATATAACCCTTCAAATAGCTAGTCCCTCATCCCTCCTGTCCTTTGTACTGTCTGATGTTAAAAATATCATTATAGAACTATGTATGTATTGATTAGAATCCTCATGGATACATTGGATTTCCAAAACATGTCATTATTGGGTCCAACTTATCTAAGAGCTAATATCTCATACCCCTTATTCAATAACATTTTCCCCCTCCACCCGAGTATTCATTCTTCGAATTGTGCATGGTTTAATATGGTATTATGTAATCATTCACACCATGTATGCTTTATCACACCATGTATATTACATTTTTAACCTCATCAATCATGTATCTGTCTCAGCCATATGACATTAATCAATGCTACCTAGTCCCACATGACATTTAAATGCTACGCTTATACTGCACGACATTAAAGTGTTGGATGGTCCCACCACATGAACCTAAATTGTGACATTATCATCTTTGCCTCATGATGAAAAACCACAATGCCTCATTGTGTCCTCATTCAAGGGGACGTCATGTTTGGTATCTATCATACACCGTACCATTTTTTTATGCCTGCACACAGCATGAATGTTGTGGTGATGCATGGTCATTCTATACTAGGTCCATCACTTCACAGAAAAACAATTTACATCAACCCTAATAAAAAAACAAGATCTATAAAATTCCTCTTCTTTTGTTGCAAGGGACAGAACCACATGACCATAGTATCTATGGTTCTTGTATCTTACGGTGCCATCCCATGAAATAAGTCTGGATTGATTCTCATCCTCATGGGATATGTAGGAACACTTGTGAGGTTTTCCACAAGAATAACCTAACATTAGTTTTCAGTCCCATGACCTAATACCTCCCCATGGATCATATGGTGATCTGGACTCCCAGTCCTAATTCACATTGTGTTTCAGAATTACCTCAAAATGTGTCTCATGAATTCCCTTCCATCTCTAGTCTATGATCTATGACCATAAACTAAGATAAAAAAGAGTATGTACCACTAGATGTTAAACAACATGACATCTTCCATAAAATTGTATGGCTTCATTCCCAACCTCACGGGATATGTAGGAACAACCATATAGATTTTCCTTGGGTCCATCCCCAAGAATATGAAATATTTTCCTCTCTCTATCAGACCCTAGGCCTAAACCCTTTTTGGAACATGTGGTTTGGAGAGTACCTCATGGGTTTTCATTCATGTTAGATTTTTCAATAGTCGTACCATGTTCCCCCATGTCTTTTCCAAACCTGTCCTGAGTTTTACGAACCGGAACTAAGATCCCCTTATGGGAATTACACATCATATTTGGCCAATTTTCCACCATGTGCACATTCCATTAATTAAATCCCCCCATAACGATTCATCCTACAACCTTTATGTGGGGAATCATGCAACCTCTATACTCTTTTCATTGTAGGGAGAATCGAATCCCTCTATAAGATACATCTTATTGTCGTACTCCAATGCATTGTGGTCACACCCAAAGTGTATAATTTTCACAAGGACATTCCTTAATTCAAGGACCAAGACTAGCGAGACCATAATATGGATACTCATACTCTAACATGTCATAAGGGACCCCCTTTTCATCCTGGTCTCATGCCGCACTGGATTACCTACCTTCTTGAGCCAATGCCCCTGAGGACCTATGACTAAATTGGCGATATGTCATGTGTTTCGAACATGGTCAGCTGTCAACACTCATTTTCATTTCCCCAATCTTGGGTAACACAATACAAATACTATGGGTCAAAATGTTAAATACTTATCCACTATCGTCATGCCACCATCATTGTGATCCATATTACAAGAATCCCGTTTCACACATTTCTGCATACTTATGCCCATGTATAATTCCAAAATACTCATCTTTACACCTTCTAACTTCTAGGTGAGGTATACTGGGGGTAAACATCAATGGGAAGTCATTCTACTAGTGTCCCATTGAACCTGACATGTGCCTTCTTGTGTTAGGTATGTCCCATCACAACTCCTTGTTTCCCACATCGAGCATGACACACGTGGGGTTAGTAGTTCGAGTAGGACATGTAATGGCATAACAATGCCTCACATGCCATTCTTCATACTATATTTTGTTCAATTAAATTTTCAGAACTATATATGGCTTGATTCCCATTCTCGTGGGATACGTATGAATTCCCAGACAACCCATGTGGGGCAATGACCATTTTTCATATTCAGTCCCTCTACATAGGGATTATCCTGAAATAGTGTGTTTTCGAGTAGAATCATATTGTCCACATTCATGTAGGTTTATGTACCACACCAAACATTTACTTCATAGGTAGACATTTTTTCATTTAATTAAATTATATAGCATTTCTTCCCTGAAAAAGTTCAGGATTCCATATGTTAATCAATTGGTTGAATTTGTTTCCTTTCAAGAGTGGATTCTCCCTACCAACGTTGGTCTCTGAGCACACTTTTCTTCAAGAAATATATATGTTTTGAATATCATCCTTACAGAATATGTAGAGACACCCATGCATTTCACCCTAGGTGCAGCCCTAAGGACATTTAGCCTTCTGTCCCCTCAGCCCCGATCATGGTCCAGGAAGTATGACCTTTAATCTATGTGCATCGTCCTCACTGTATGATGTTAAACTTTGTCACATTCATTTTCCATACGAGAGGGGTCCTATTCAAGAGTTGGAATAATCCATTATTAGATCAATGCACCCACATAATGTGCCTTCCCCATGGTGGTATAATTTCAAAAGTTTTGGACTCCATTTGAACAACCCATCGCACTGCACTCAATACTTTGTGTTCCCTTTATTTAGACTCTCTTCTTCATTCACATCTAAAATAAACCTATAATATTATGGTCTCTCAACCTATCACTCACCTAAAATCATTGTCCAAGGATATGGAAGACTAATGGATGACATTTCGATTCATGACTTGTGTTTTGAACATGGTCATCATTCATCCCTCATTTGTTTTCCCCATTTTAGGCTTAGGAAAGAAGGGTACCGTGTTTCAAACACTGTCAATAGATATTCTTCATTTTCACTCCATCACAAAAATGTTTCCAATTTTTGGTATCAGGATTCACAAATTCTGCTTCCCTATTTTCGGAAAAATACAAACACCCCTGCTGTGTCCTCGCTCATGCACTAGCGCACAATGAGAAAACAATTATTCGACTGTTCTGAGAACTTCATCCTCTAGTCGGGCCTCTCACATTATTCTCAGAAATCTGGACTAGTTTTTCAAACACGTAATTCCCTATGTGTGGGTCTCACTCTTATATTTTGGTGGAATGGTAAGGTGTCTATCCATTTTTTACGCATCGGGTATGATCCTCATGAACTTAGGGACCGATCGATAGATGTTTCATGAATATAATGAAATTGTAATAAACCAAACAAATAAATAAACTCATTCATGAATATAGCATAAATAGTCAAATCATGTAATTGTATTCAAAAGATTCAGGCATCATAAGACCTGAGGATCGACCCCACCCATAGATGTGTTGACCCTTTCAAAATAACGTTGCAGCTCCTCCACCTTCTTTCTTGTGGAGTCCAGAACTTTTTTCGACTTTATATTTCCTACTCCTCTTCTACAGAATGTGGGAACAGATAGTTATCCACGATCTGGGCCCACTCATCATTGATTCAGATAACAATCATCTCCTTGGAGGCTTGCCTCATGTGCACGTATGCCTCTGCCTACAGGGCCTTCACACATGATATAATCTCCCACTGCGCATTGTAGGAATCCAAATGCTCATCCACCTAGATGTGCATCCGATAAATTGAATATTCATAAACCTAGAGCCTCTTTATGTTCAACACTTTTCACCACTACCAATGTACTCCAAGGAAACATTCATACTCTCAATGCTTCTCCTCCATGATATCCCGGACGATCACGTGGGGATGTTTGTCATTCACCCCCGTAGTACATAGTTCATGCAGTTTTGAACGATGTCTATCCATATGGTCTATCCATTGTTTTTAGGGGTGTCATCGATGAAGCCCTTGATAATATTCCATGACTGGTGATAGACTATCTTGTTATCCTTTACATCAGGTGTCTGATCTGGTATGGCATGACCCGCATTGTCCGATCAATCTTCATCATCAGAACCCACATCAATATCAACAAGCCCAACCCTGTTAACAGTCCCAACAGTGATGGGGAGTGCCATCACATGGTCAGTATAGATATCCACCTCCCTAATCACCATCACCCCCTAGGAAAAGCACCACCGTAGATACCAACAAACCTCTCCATGTAAACCCAAACCATTTGTGGAACTGTGAATTCCATGAAGTGAGTAGATGTCAGTTACTCTAATCTATGGGTGGAAGTCATTAAATTTGTAATGGAGACTTATAGAGATGGAATTATTAGTCTCATTCTAGGTTGTTGCATCGGGACCCTGAGGCGTGGCCCTCTATATATTTTCTGAAGATCTGAGGACTCTATAGGAGTCACCATGGGTGTCCAAGCCCCACTGGATGTGGTAATCGATGCAATATAAGGCATAGATCTTGAAGGCCCTACATCTATATCTGTTAGGGGATGAGATCGAGGTCTGGGAGTGCACAATGTCCTCCAGATCTTCCAGGTATTTTCCTACATCTTCCTAGGACACTAAAAATTCATCCCTGTTAGGTTTTATCCACATAAAATCTATCCTGAGACAGTTCAGGTGTTGCCACATCATGTTTGGGTCGAGGAAGTTCCAATTGACTTCCCAGATATCCCAGGCCTCCCAGAAGACAACATTATCCGGCATACCTATGAGGTGAATCTATTTCCCAGAATCCGATGTTGATATTCTACAATATCCTATCAGTGGCCTCCCCTATGTATAAATCTATTATTCAGGTATCACCAGGTCATCTACCATTGCTAATTCCATGGCCACTTCCTACCCATAAACTGGTACGGGCCTCGCCACCATGGTAGTCCCACTACAGTAGGATATCCTTTCTACCTTTCATCCCTGACCTCGAGGATAGAGAGGCACACCATCACTGGCTTGAACGGTTGGATGCATCAACATCTCCCTCGTGTATGCTACCTCCCAACTATTGGCGTAATCCTTTACCTACCCGAATATGGTGGTGGGAGGAGGCATGTTGTTCCACGTCTTCTTATCATCAAATTTTAACATGAGCCACATATACCTCAACACACAAAGATGTTATTCATGAAGAACACCTAAATAGACCTGTGTGGTAAGTCTCTACATACATTAAAATTGTCTGGCAAATTAGTGTGGGGATTACAACTTATAGAGTTTCTCATTGTCCACTTTTCCCAACGGGACTCCAGCTAGAATAGTCAGGAGATTAGAGCAGTGCTATTCATTTCATTGTCCGTTATCAGTGAAAGAACCTATTGGCTACATGAATGGAAGAAAGTTGAATTCCTCTACCTTCCAGTCACGTTTTAGTAGTGCCTTCATGGTCATCATGGAAGGAAATCTCCCTACGACGTTCAGGGTAGATGGGAAGAGTTTTGATCCTGGAGGTGATATGGGGTTAGTATATTCATATACCACCTAATGTGAACTTTTGTCCACCCATACCGGAGGTGGAATGGCCCACATATCCTCTGTGGCCTCTTCCCCTCACTAATATGTCACAATATCTTGTACATCTTGGTAAAAATGGAGACCCTGATGTTGACCTTCCTTCCTGTTGCCAACATCGATGCCATGATAATCATGCTTGGTCACACACCCTTGTTTGTATCCCTCACCAATAGGATTCTACCGCAGATGAGAGATGGAATGAGTTCTCCCAACCAGACTACCATTTCCTGCTCGATATTGATTCTGAATCCCCATATCATCCACTATAAATATTCCATGAGCTTCCAGAATGAGGGCACCTTACCTTGTTGAGCCCACTTCGGTTAGGTTTGTGGCCTCACCGGAAACTCCCTATCTTTCATGAAAATTAATAACTTCTTGAACCATCACCTGAAATTGACATACCTCACTGCTTCCTTGTCCTCTCTCAGCTCCATATCCATCAATTCCATCGCCAGTGGTGGAATTTTCTTCATATACACTCACACACCAACAATGTGGAGAAATTCATCACGCATCAGCCCCACTATTTGGACCCACCGAGATCAGATGCCATCTCCTAAACTGATTACATCCTCCCCATTGTTTATGTGGAAGGTATTGGTCTTCAATGAACACCTACTTAGAAACTCCAGCATTAGCTTCTTCGGTTGATAGATACGGAATTATGAATCCCAAACTGCCTCATATAGGCCCATTATTCCCATCTCTCCCCACATTATCTTCACACGAGGCCCCTACCTAGTAAGCTGAGGCCCAACCATCTGTTATGTTTCCACCCTGGAAAATATCCCTCTCATCGGGCCATCCCTTCACCTGGTTCATTAGTGATTCCTTCAAGATCATGTAGTATATAGGGGAGATTTCTATGGCTGCAATTCCATTATGTCAACATTGTTCAGGTGATTTTACTAGCAGTGATCATTGACAAAAGTGAAGTCCTCTCGGGCATGGACATCATTATCCTTGAACCACTGGCGCTGGCATGGTGTTCTCTTGAACAAGTAAGATGGATCATCCCTACATGCTTCCGGGATGAAGATGTCATCTCTCAACCCAAAGCCATACAAATGCAACCTCTTACACAATAGTCAATTCCTTTGGATTTTGACTGTAGAATCACCAACAAATCATGGTCCAAGTGGCTTCAGACCTACTCCCCTAGACCCATGCTATTCATCATCTCCTCCATTCAGGTAGCGTCTGAAACGACCCCACTAGTAGCCTATTGGTGAGCCGTTCTATTTTTTTTGAATTGGACACTTTTCGCAAAGCCCTTCCATGGAGATCATTCATGAATACCGTTCGTGGAGCATGATACCAACAACTAAATCAATGTGTAATGCGATGTAGATGGACCTATTCGTGTATGAAATGTGCCAAGTACGTATAAATTCACGAATCGAGAGCGATAAATTCTATAAACGTAGTGAAGAGAAAAGAAAAACGAGAGTTTAGATACTCAATTTTTTGGTGAGTAACCCAGGTGCTTTGGAACGCATCTAACTGCGTCGAGATTTTCTGCGTTCTCAGCCTCTCGTCACCTCTCTTCTTCGTGATCCTCCTTTGCGAGTTATCCTTTTTATTGGCCGTGGGATTTTGGAGATTGACCATCATACTATGACTATATATTTTTCCACAGCTCCATTTCTGAGTTGGGAATTTGTTTGCACATAAATTTGGGATATACAAGAACAAAGGGAAACCCTTAGTTAATTACTTGAGTATCATGTTCGTGGAGCCCCGCTGCACTATAGTAGGCACCATGCATCCCCATCGTGATCCCGTTATGGATAAAGGAGGCGGGAGGTTCCACGATCCCATTTGACATTCATGAAAAACCGTGGAGCAAAATGGCAGGAGGCTTCATGAACCCATTTGACATTCACGAACATGCCGCAGAGCAAGGAGGTGGGAGGCACTTTGAATGCATTTGACGTTCTCGAACCAGTAGCTGATCAAGAAGGCAATTGTATCCACATACCACCTCTGATGATTTCAAAGCCTCTGCAGAGAAAGGAGTCAGGAGGCTCCGCATTTACAACTAAATTCATGTGGTTCACACCAAGTGTGCTCTACTTTGTTGTTCCTCTTCTAGATAAATATTAGGCTCCCTTGGATCCCTAAGGATAGATCAGCTAAAATTTCACCATCTTATCTCTCAAATCTGGAATAAATTTCTATTATGTGATCCATGAGCTTTTCATGGTACTTATGAATTGTGAAGTTCCTCCCCCTTTTCTTGAATTCATCCCCTCTTAAAAATAGGGGTTACCTTCACAGATCCCACGGGTCATTGTGAATGAAGGGGATCCCCATGGGGATTTGGTTCTTCATGAAGAACATATTCTTCGAAAGAACCCTCCATTCACATGTGACCCACATTCTATGGTAGGGTTTCTATGCTATGTGGAGCATATTGATTTACAATGATATGCTTCACAAGGCACCCTTTCTTTGCAAAGTAATTCTCCATGAGGGCCTTTACACTTTGCGATGCACATTCCATATTCAAATGTACCCTTTTCCTAGGCTATGAAGCTTCACTTCATGAGGCATACCCTTCATGGATCCCCTCTACAATATGATGCACAGGTGCATCACAAGGCTTATACCTATGAAACCCTTTTCTCAACAACTCCTTTTCCCATGAGAAAATCTTGATCTTCATTAAGAAACATCGAACTCTTTTATTTAGTGCTTCCAATTGTGTTTCTTCACCTCATGCTTATTCACATAGGCACGAAAAGTGCTATTTCTAATTAACATAGCCACACTGAGGTGGGACCCCATTTGGATCACTCAATGACACACCTTAGTCCCAGTGTTGCAGGTGACTTCCCATTGCCAAGGAATAAAGGTTTATGATTATGTAATTCCTATGGGAGTGGAGTGAACCCACCTCATCAGAGCAGCAGAACGTTAAACTACAAAGCTCAATCATCCTCATCACATGATGTTAAATTTTGACCTCCCCTCATGTTTCGTATGCTGGGTTCCCCACCTTGGACATTCTGCATGCCCACTGGTCTCCATAAAAATTAAATCATTTATCACATTGAATTATATCCTCTTTATCGGAGTGACATCTATCCGCGGGGAATTGGAATCCAAAATTGTGAAATCCCATAGCTTTTATTGTAGGAGGTAGAAACCCTACACCTCCCCTCTTCCTCCTTTATAAGGACCAGAGTGGGGGGGGATTGACATTAGAGCCCTCTTTTCTTCTATGCCAAATACCTCTCCTTTTTGGATTTTTCACCACCGAGCTTCCACCCTGAAGTATATCCCCATATCTATCTCCCGAGGCTGTGTACCGTGCATAATCCAATGTATCCTCTTTGGGCTGCAAACCACGTGTAATCCCCCATTGCACTTCCCATATATATTCATTCCATGATGTGACCATCATGCCTTTTTCAGCCACTTTTTTATCACACCGAGCACGACTGACAAGGGCTTAGAGTAAGCATTGACCATGAAATTAGCTCTGGGAGTCCTAGAGAATATGCCCCAAACCAATTCTAAACTGCGTGGACTTTGATCCTAGCCATGGAAGGGTATGTAGGAAGCCTCCCTAAGGTTCATTCCCACCAATCATTGGTCTTGACTATCTTCACGTGGGCTCACCAAAACCCATTCTAAACTACGTGTACTTTGATAATTTCCAAGGAAAAGTATATAGTAAGATTCCTCGAGGTTTAGACCGAACACCCATTAGCCACAACCATCTAAATATCGATTCACACTCCATTCTAAAATATGTGGACATTGATCCTTTTTAAAGGAAGGTACATAAGAATCCTCCCTAAGGATCAAGCCCAAAGGCAATTTGTTCTGATCCCCTTCACATCGGTCAAGCATTGTCCCACAAGATGTTTAACAGAATGCCACATTTTCAACCAATATGACTTTAAAATGCATCCACCATCCATAAAAAATTTATATTTTATCCTTGTATTTTAGACAAGGTAGGTAAGAATCCTTCGTGAGGTTCGACCACATATAGTTGAAAGTCTTTGTGACCCGATCCAGTGGTAAGACATTGTGACCTAATCTCGTGGTAACCCGGTGTGACCCTATCCAATGGTATGCTATTTTGACTTTATCTAGCGGAAATCCATTGTGACCCAATCCAATTAAAATTCGTTGTGACCCTATCCAATGTTAATCCATTTTGAACCCATTTAGCGGTAAGCCATTGTGACCCCATCCAGTGGTAAGACATTGTGACCTCATCCAAAAGTAATTTTTTGCACCTCCAACCAATGGTATGCTATTGGGAACACAACTCTGCAGTAATCCATTTTCAACCCAATCCCAACGGTAAGCCGTTGTTGTCCATGTTGTTGGGACCCATGTAGATGGTCTGTCCCAGTGGTGTATGTTCATCCTTAGGTTGAAAACAACATGTAGTCTATAGTATATAATCAGGCGATGTCCTCGGTTAAAACTACGATTCTACACTCCCCATCATGAACTAAGTGAACCTTGATTCCCTGCCACCGGAATAAGCAGGAGGTCTCTTTGGGAATGAAGCCCAACATCACATTCACCCACTAGTCCAATCCATCTCATTCTCTATCCACTTCACTTAACTATAAATTTTACAACTTGATTCATACCTAGGCCGCCACATCCTAGGGTCATCATGCCAATTCATCTCTTCAAAACTCATAGAATTACATAGGTAGATAAAAATTCATTATCCCCAACATCAGTGTTCCCTACAGGGGGTGCACCCATTTGATCCACTTTATCTACTGTTCCTATTAGTTTGATCCATCTCTGTTAGAAATTAAACTATCCTCATACCAGGTTTTAATCATGGGAAGCTGAGGAATAACTCATATACAAGCTTATGGAAAAAAATTCCCCACAATTGACGTGGGATGCCTTGGGCTTTCGCGCCCATGAGAAGAACTATAATATGGGGAAGAAACCCAGACGCACTAGTGTTCCAACATCTAGACATTCTACTGATGTCCAAAGAGACTGCACCATCGAACGAAGGTTTCTGCCCTGACCGGACCCCTTGAAATTTTCCAAAAGAAGCAGTGTAATTAATATGCATCCATGATGAAATGGAACTGATAAGTGTTTCACAAACAACATCTTAGTCTATAAGGGAGACCTAGACTAGGTGACACATTCCGAGGGGGAATCCATGGATTCAAGAATGGGCATCCCATCATCCCATCATCCCATTTTGATCAATGAGAAAAGGTTCCCAAATAAGCGATGGTTTCCGCGCCTTAGGAATGTGAGAATGTGGGGAAACAACTATGTACCCTCCATAGATGGATGTGCGCTCCATCAAGAAAGAGTCATAAAAGATATCATTAAATTCAGTTTCATTGTGTGAAAATTCCATTTCCAATTTCCTAATATTATTTACCTTTTAGTTGAGTATTGTATTTTCTATTTTGTCTTTATATGACACAGATTTGTCCTGGTAATTTATATAAGCATACACACATGGTTATTGTTATTTACTTCCCTAGTGTTTTATTCTGATAAAAGTGGATATAGTCTCATCAATACTAACTAACTAGACCCTCACTGATTTTCATCACCCTTTAGCATACGGGGAGGTCTGCTTGATGGGATGTGGCCAACCAGAATGATTCACTGTTCAATGTATCCCATGATGGGATGCCACATTTGCATAGGCTAGTGACAGGAGTGAAACCCTTATCTTACTAAGATCATGGTTTCATGACCCATATATTTTCTAGACATGATTGGTTGTCACATGATATACTTGATGTCCTTTCATAAAACCATAATAATATATTATAAAATATATACATCATTGTAAAAAGGTTATTCACTGATTTCATTTTAACCTAGGTTTTCAATACAAATTTAGTGAAAAAAATTATACATCTGCCTTTTAACATAAACATTTCATGAAAGAATATCCTTATAAACCATAAAAATTTGGAAAATCCAAATCCTATAAAATATATTCATTAATTTATATTTACAATGATTCTCAATTTTAACTCAATTTAGATATAGTTTTTCATGTTCCATGCATTTGACTAACCTCATCCAATATTCTATTGAATCATGGAAACTACCAGAATTTGCATAAATACATTTGGAAAACATGCATTATTACGCATTTAATGTTTATGTGGTTAACTCCTTAAATAATAAAATGATGTAAACTTCATTACTGGTATTATAATCCACATATAAATAGTTACATACATAGTCCCAAATTAATAAGAATAGTCCAATTTACCTACTCATATCCGAGGTATAATTATACATACAATATTTCATCCTTAATCCATTAAAAATAATACATCACACTCTAACAAAATAATTTTATTTAAAATCTTTACATTTCATCCACATTCATTTCATCATTATAAATGTGACCATTAATATCAGCACCATGTTGATTGTCATCCAGAGCATACCACTTAGGAGATTCAGTAGTATAATTACAATTTTTTCCACACTAAAAACATTTAACCTTCGATGAAAAAATTGTGTGTCCAAAATTCACATCAATTTTATTAACCAAACACGTCATTTTTTATAGTCACTTTCTCGGTAACCATATCCTGTATAATCAGAAAATCATCTTGGTCCACTATGTCATTCACTAAGGTGATTCATTGCACATTCTGGACACAATGGAAACTAATTCATCATTCTTTCATGGTATCCATATTTATCACATAGAAAAATCTGTAATTCTCTTCATTGTTGTATTTGATAATGGGTTAGGTAAACAATATTAATCAAGCTCTATGAATGTTGGTTTTTCATGATCACAACATATTTCAATCCATTGATCATCCCAGTTGACTGTACATTGGAAAATCTTCTATCACATCCATCATTAATCTAGTTCCTTCTTGTTCCCTCCATCGAATAAAACCAGAATCATAGTCTGACCATTACATATTACTTTACAAAACCATATAGTCTTGAAAATAATTACATATAGGATGTCTATATACTGCCACATTCAATGATATATAACTCATTGTGATTATCCTAGGTTATTCATAGATAACATATATATAAATCAATTTTTATGGTTCATGATGAATTTTAAATTCAAGACATATATAGCCCATGAGTATCGAACCTGGTGTGCCGAAAGGCTCATTATTGTGTACCAGATTACATCGAGTAATGTCTAAGACATCATGTCAGAGTTGTTACCCCTAGTTATATATAATCCAAAACTATATCCACTTGTATTATACAGATAGGGATGTAATTCAAGGAAGCCACTCACTCTATACATAACCAAATTCAATCCATTTTCATAAATGATTAATCGTCATTAAACATGTCCATAGGGACATCACAATACAAATTCATAGAAATATAACTAGGGATATCACTAAGTATTTTTCTTCCTTGTTTCTAAATGATGACTAAAAAATTATTTGGATACCAACTATAGTTAACCAGGATTAAAATAATATTATATTCCATTTTATTAGAAAAATATTGTGTACATTAAAAAAATACATGCTTGAGGACAGTAATAGATTAGTTTCTTTAGAAACATGGAGACACAACCTTCAATCCTAGTAAATGATATTTTATATCTACTATTAATATCTACAACATTGATATATATAACTAAAAACTTTCTTTATAAACTATATTAAGTAATCATATAAAAGGGGTGATTTAAAATTCTTCTTAAGGGTAAACCATGGTTCCTTGTTTGAATTGTATAAACTCGTGTTTTTCCATACCATTGTATTGTGTGAAAATTTCAATATTTTCACTTATATGATTTTAAATGGGTAAAAAGGTCTTTTTACCAATTCATATGATCTGAAAAAAATATGACCACACTCTTTATGTTGTAATAGGCATTTATCCTAGGATATGATATTGGTGGAAATCTATGATGTTGGAATTTTCGTGGAATATTTAGTATTACTGAATTATTCATTAAATTTTTGATGTAGGTTCATTCAGTTATTAATTTTAAATGAAGAATCAGATTGAGATTCTATCATTGCATTTGATTCTAATATAGTGAGATTATAATTGGCAGGGCATAAACTTGGGTCGGTCATCAGGTCTAGACTTACCTCATATAATTCTCATCTCTTTTTCTTCATCAATTTTCCATCCCATTATTTCATCTCCCATTGGGAACTCACATTCTATGTGCTCCATGTTATCCCTGACCTAATTGAGGAATGGGTAATGGAGAAAGAGAGAGAGGAGGATTGTATGTTTCCTGTGGCTGCAAAAACCTCAATGTACTGATATGGCATATGGTGATTGTGGATGTCAATATCAAACGAAGCATTGTGGGTTTTCACCCAAAGGTAGGACCATTTACATTTTTACCTAGATCTACTTTTAATTGGGGGTTTCATGTTTTCATCGCTATATATTTCATTCTAGTGGCTTCTCAAGGCCTAATTTAATATTTAGGGAGTGAAAACTGGGGTTTCGGGAGATCGATGGATTTTTTATCATGAACCCCATGTTAAATCTAGTGTTTTCTAGTGGAGCACACTGTGTGTTCATCCTGTTCAGTGATGTTGATTTTTTCTTATCTAAACGTTCTATACTATTAGTACTCACCATGTGGTGGTAAATGTATGTGTGTCTAACCATGTGAAATAGAACACAGAATATTTGTTTATATATTGTACACACCATGTACATTAAATTACATGCCATGAACTTTTACACTTGTTGTCCCAACGTTGATCAGAACATTTATAGGTGCACAACTATTGGGTGGAGTTGAAAACATGTACTATAAATTACATTCCATGTTCATTTCCATCTTATAAGATTGCGGTACTTTTTTCCATGGAATATTGAATTGGGCATGTGAGAAGTCCATTCTCATAATTTTTCTGCATAAAACAAAATGGTGGAGTCCTCTAGGTATTTTGAGGCAATAAAAAAGTTGTTTAGGGGATTTATATCTAAATGGACATATTTTTACTCTATTTATCATGATCATTTTTAACCTAGATTTTACACTTTGGATTATTTTTTCGTTAGGTGTTCAGATCAACATAGGTGAGACAATTAATCTAAGATGAGTTGTGAGATATCTCATATGACCTATTATATTGAGGATGTTACTTATGTGAGATTTTCCCTTTAGGACTACACATCTGTGAGGATAGATGCTTCCAAGGATATGATGAGGGATTCATATTCATATGTTCAGACCAAGGGAATCATTTTTAAGATTTCTCTCATATTTTCCATCAAGTGCATCCTAGTTTTCGGATACCTCTATTCTATATCATTCAAGTATCCAATGTAAGATTCCTCCATTGATTTATTAAAATGATCGCATGTAGGATTCCATTACTCATGTTTATCATTAGGATCCTTTGTAGGATGCCACTCTGTTTTTTACAGGATGGACACAGCAGGTGACCACGGTATGACTGACCATGTGTTGTACGTTGTGCTATTATTTAAATGGTGTTCGGGGGTCACCTAGAACTCATGGTGATCTATTATGTGCATGGGGTAGGTATTATAGTGTTGTATTAGGATTTTTTTCCTCCCTCACATGTTGTTCTGTTTCACATGAAAATTACTGATGGAGTGATTTTCACTAGAGGTGCTTCTTATTTTGTGGTTAATGAGGATAAGATGTGGCATTCTCCTTTCTATTGGGATTCTTGAATGTCCTTCCTGGGATACAATTTTTTTATTGGGATTCCAGATATGATTTCCTGGTTTACTTCTTCTGAGCCATGTTATTTTTTATATTTACTGATAAACCTTATGGTATTACAAGGGATTTAGATATTGATCCTATTATATATATATATATTATATATTTTTTGTTGGGAATATTATTAATTCTTCCAGGTATCTATTTTTTGATCCTTACATGATGTAATTGGATATATAAATGTTTTCACAACATTAGATGATTATTTAAAAACATATTAATGTTTAATTTAAAAGTGTTGTTTATTTTTTATATGCATAAGAGTGAGGATGTTCTATGCCTATAGGTGAGGTTTTGATATTCTTGATTGTGAGGTTGTAAAATTCCAGCAGCTGAGGTTCTGATGTGCATATGGGACAGGTTGTGCTATGCATATGGGTGATATTTTTCTATGCCTTCAGGAATGGTTTTTCAATCCATGCAGGAAAGTATAAAAATTGAGATAACATGGAATGTTTTTTCGAGTATTGGATGGAATCATGGGCTTATGCTCTGTGTTTTCTAACCAGTGAACTTTTACAGGATTGACCATCAGTATAATGTATCCCTCTTTATAGGATTAACCATCATAATGTGGTATCCTAGATTGTGATAAGAGGTGATTGTGCGTGAGCCTAGGAGTAGGATGAGCATTACCATCTGGTGACATATCTTACTCTGATATGTTATGATTGTAATGGATGAAGTATGAACATGTTAATGGGTTTACAGACATAGATATAGACATAACGAAACAAGTTTTGAGTGGAAGGAAATCCCACTAAATTCCCGTGCATTGTATGTCCATTAGATATGGATCATGAATTAAAGGATTGACTGTCAAGGTGGTTTCTAATTTGTTTGATTCAAATTCGAATGAGTTTTCATATTAATTGTAACAAATCGGACCCGGCCAGCCACCTAAACAGTGCCAAACGGGTCTGGTGTCACTACCTTAGGCGCACCTCCCCGAACGCCAAAGGCTGCCGATAATCAGTGATGGTCTATTAGGTATAGAGGGGAGGATATACCCTATCGGAGGATCATTATAAGGGTATTTGTCCAAGTATAACAGTGAAGATTTAGCGCAAAGAAACACTCAACAGAATCCAACCAGACCCTCAGAGCAGACACATAACCAATATTGATAAATAGTGGAAGCAATGAATATAACAATAAAAGTAAAAATAAACACAACAGCATGCTGATAACATGTAACTACAACTGAATCATAAAACACGCAACCAAAGCAGGACATACTCAAATGAATATAACAAGGGTGCCAATGGCTAACCAACAATAGCTACAACAGGCAAGCAGGCCGATACAGAAAAGTACCCAAAACAATGTAAAACCATCTAGGAATGACCTCAAGGTCCACAACATCTCCATTAAATCACTAACGCATCCCAGCTCCTGATGCTGGCCTCTTTCATACACATAAATCCATAAAGGTTGCACGCGTCCCGAAGGGCCCGTGCAGGGTGCCAGACAAATCTTAGTATCATACCACCCAATAGTGTGTACCAAATATATGTGTTTAAGTAGTTATACATTTACAATGAAAGTAGTAAACAATACAATGCACAAATAATCACAAACTCCACTGGTTCTCAACATCTACCATGGTGTGTCACCAGCTTTGGCGAATGCCGGAATCTTTATCATGTAGCCTGGCACCATGTGCCACCAGACAGCTCATGTCTCAAGTGCCGACGTCCCGAAGGCACATCCAAAAATAATATCCCGACACAAAGAGCCTCCTGACACCCTGTGTATCAAGTCCCGACGTCCCAAAGGCACAAACAAAAATAGTATCCCAGCACCAAGTCCCTCCTGATACCTTGTGTCTCATGTACCGACGTCCCGAAATAATTCCCAAAAATATTAACCTGACACAATTGCCACCTGAAACATCATGTCTCAAGTACCGACATCCCGAAGGCATGCCCATACCATGAAGTATCCTCACCTCCAATGTGGCTTTCTACAGCAAGCACCCCCAACCAAAATACCTAACCCCAACTACGGGGGCCTCAACCCACAAGAGTGTTCAAAACCACCTCATCACGAAATATTTCTGTGTGCACACTACTCAACGTCCAGGTGATTGGTAATCACCAAAATAGTCCTAAGCCACCAAAATATCTGACACCTCGTGTCCCTGCGACCAAGTCGCTCAAGTCTGATGGCCTCGCCATCCACGTAACCCGGGCCATGCCCCAGCCTGACAGTCTTACTACCTCAAGCCGACATCCATGATGCCCAATCCTGTGGTCAAAACCACCCAAAGTAACTCGGGCAAAACCCCAACCAGGGATTCGCATAACTCAAGCCCAACTAGGCCAAGCCCAACACAACCCAAGGTGTCTAGTAGATGCAATTCATCAATTTCATATATAACATATGTAAACAGAAAACACAACCAGGAAAAACAAACTAAACCGTGGAATTGAACTATGCAAGGTGTTGTCCTATACCGGCACTAAGGTCTTTAGTGCCTCTAGAAATTTATATCTGACTTTAATAAATTTAACTAAATAGTTTAACACATTAATACTTTAATTAAAACCATTTTGGTGGTCCCCGGCCAAAACGTCCCGACGAGAAATGGCCCATTTCCATGCCCCGCTCACACAAATTGGTAACAGGGACTACCCAAAGGCTTCCTATAGGTCCAACAAGAAATTGAATATGATATAGAAGATTAAACGGGTCCCGCATAAAATACCCGAAAATGCACTGAATTCTGCATCACCCAAACAACCGTGAAAACACCAAATGATGTATGCACTACCTACCTAAGACTCGTACGATGATACTCCTCCGGTAACACCCGCCAAATCGGTCTAAAACGCGGTAAATCTATAAATGATTCAATACCGCTCAAACCCCTATAACTAATTCTAGAACTAAAATTAAACAAAACAACCAAAGTGGAATCGATGCCTTACTGAGGGGGTTCCAAGGCACTAATTACAGCTCGAAATGGAGTTCAGACGGCGATTCGGGGGGAGAAACAATGTCCGACCGACTTGGGGGTGGAGGTTCTGTCCAAAACTTCAAAACGAGGCTACTGCCCATTTTAAGCGATAATAAGAAAGTACACGGTGTGTACATTGGGACTACATGCTGTGTATATGTCATTTAACTGTTCATAAGATGGATGATTCCACCGCCTTACTTTACAAACCCACCGACATGAGTAAACGACATGTACCTAGGGGTACACGGCGTGTACTTGGTCCCTTTTCCAGTCCTCACCGACATACCCACACGCGCTGTGTTTCCCTTATTCATGGATAGACTACACGACATGTCCAATGGGAACACGGTGTGCCCCTAGTTCTACCAAGCTAATAGGCCTACTCTCCATGTATGGCCTCACACGGTCGCGTTTCACATGGCGTGTTCAAAACTACAAGTCGTGTAGTAATAAACTACTACACGGTCACTGCACGGCATGTCACTCGCCTACACATACATGACGCGTCATCTATAAATCTCCAAAAAACTACTCATTTCATCCAGTTTCCTCAGAAACCAGTCAAAAATTTATACAGGGTCAGGATTTTGACCCGTTCCAAAACATGGGTTCTTACAAACTCCCCACCTTAACGTAGATCATCCCCGAGCTACCAAATGATACTCGGATATGGCACCGAACATGCCAATCCCATTTAAACATCCTGGAATACCCTAGTCCCAAGGTTCTGGCTAAATTATTCAAGGGTATCCTCACCATATGAATTGACTACTCGGTCTCGACCAAACCAAATTTAAAGCAAACAAGGTTTACAAACCTTTTTTCGGACACTTAGTCCTCCCGTGACGCATCGTCACCCCTAGCCTCATTGGTGATAATGTGTACTCCCAACGCATCCTGCACCGAACCGGTGGCCACCTCTACGAGGTCCTGGTGCCTAGCACCTCAGGTAACCTGCATCCATGATACCCCGATTTCCACGACACCTCACGTAACCCGCATATGCGATGCCCCAATGCCCTCGACACCTCAAGTAACCTGCATCCTCGATGCCCCGATGCTACACATCTCATACATATATATAGAATATATAACACACCCGGTATGGTGCAAATCCCAATGACTAGAATATAGTCAGTCCACATAGATCATGTGGACCACGGGCACTCAAAACAGACATGCCTCTACAGGTCATGACAAAAAGGAGACATGGAGATCATGGCCACACCGTTGTGTAC
This sequence comes from Viscum album, assembly GCA_963277665.1. Classification (NCBI taxonomy): domain Eukaryota; kingdom Viridiplantae; phylum Streptophyta; class Magnoliopsida; order Santalales; family Viscaceae; genus Viscum; species Viscum album. Next base: position 1,315,204,080 of record OY728152.1, on the reverse strand, counting down.
CTCTAACTGTCGTCGGCTCACCAAGGCTTTGCTGGTCCTCTCAGAATATAAGTCCCAAACTTGACCCTCCTCTCTGGAGGAATCTCGAACTACTCGAAAATCATCTGCATACTCTCCATTCAGTTGTCAGCCTCATGCGGACCACCCTCACCCTGAAAAAGCGGCGGGTGCTGTGACTGGAAATCCCACCTCAGATATGCCATAGAAGGCTCTGTGCCCTGCGTGCATCTGTCAATCCCCTGCATAACATGTACTAGGATAGCTCAGAGCTACTCGTAAAGCCACGGTTCGAATGATTCCAATCCCATGTGTTTCCCTACCTACACTAGATCTTGAACCTGATCATGTCACCAAGCCTATGCCGGCGGCTCGTGCTCTGCCTGTACCGAAGTCTGACCCTGATCCTGCGGCACTGTATCATCTCCTGCCTAACGCTCCATCGAGCCGTGAAGAAGTGACACGCTGAATACCATAAATGGTCATAAATATCCGAAATATATATAATAATATATTCTATGAAGATAAGGAAACCATAAATAGGCATTGCATAACAACTACCCTTACCCCAACTCACAGGAACCCAGTCCCCATGGCATCCTGGCCTCATGGCCTCCTTACCCGCCCTCAACAGAGCCAAGTATCAAAAGTACCTCAGGCCATGCCCATCCTGAAAACCCACATTACCTCAAACCGATGATCGAGTCACCCAATCATTACAGGTACACTGCCTCACCCATAGTACCTGCCTGCTCTGATAAGATTCAGACCTAAATATCCTGCAGCATGTAATTCAAAAAAATATAAAGCATGGAATACACATTTTCTCAACTTGATGTTCTATCAGTAATTTCACCAATTCACATTTCAAAGCATATAAATCATGGAAATTTATTTTTTTTCATTCACATGGAATTCTCACTTCACAAAACATACGTGAAATTATGAAATTGAAATACCCTAAAATATCCCTATAAAAGCCAAGCAACCAAGCCTTGCCATACCGGGCCAAATTCAAATTCTCCCTTACAATACCGGGTCGACGGTCACATATCACAATCACAAACATCACACATCATGTGAGCCACTGAGGTGGAAATCAAAGCAACTATAATATTATCAAAACAAACAACAGTTCCCACCCACGACAACTAGGTCCATCACTCGTACCTGGGGCTGCAGGCACCCAAACACAAGCTAGAAACCCAGTCCATGTAACAAATATATCTAGTCTACCATATCGCAAATAGTAAAACCAGTAGAATGAAACGAGAATCCTCGGACTCATTAGTAGCCAGAAAACACTACTACTAAATCCTTATCAATAAATCCTCTGATACCACTTTGTAACAACTCGCACCCAGCCAGCCACCCGAACACTGCCGAATGGGTCAGCTGTCACTACCTTAGGCGCACCTCCTAGAAATTCAAAGCCTTCCGACTATCAGCGAGGGTCAATTATGTATATTGGGGAGGCTATACCCTGTCAGAGGATCATAATAAGGGTACTGGTCCAAGTATAACATTTAAGATGCAACAAAAAGAAAGACTCAGTAGACTCAAACCAGACCCGCAGAGCGGAAGCATAATCAATATAGATAAATCGTATAAGAAATAAATATAACAACAACAGCATGAATAAACACAACATCATGAAGATAACACGTAACTAATACTGAACCCTAAAACATGAAACCAATGTAGTTCATACTCAACTGAATATAAAAAGGGTGCCAATGGCTAACCAATAGTAGAAACAACAAGTAAGAGGATCGATACAGAAAAGTAACCAAAACAAAGTAAACCCATCTAGGCATGACATCAAGATCCATAGCATCTCCATTCAATAACTAACGTAGCACAGCTCTTGAAGATGGCCTCTTTCCTACACGTAAATCCATAAAGTCTGCATGGGTCCCGAAGGGCCTGTGTAGGGTGTGAGACGAATCTCAATAGGATACCAACCAAAGGTTCAAACCAAATATTTGAGTTTAAGAAGTTATGCATTTACAAGGAAACCGGTAAATAGTACAATGCACAAATAAAAACACACTCCACTGGTGCTCAACGACCACCATGGAGTGTCACCTGCTTCGCCCAATTCCGGAATCTCTGTCGTGTAGCCTAGCATCATGTGCCACCTGACAGCTCGTGTCTCATGTACCGACGTCCCAAAGGCACACCCAAAAATAGTAACCCGTCACTATGTGCCTCCTGACACCTCGTTTCTCAAGTACTAACGTCCCGATGGCATGCCCAAAAAATGTAACCCAGCACCAAGTGCCTCCTAACACCTCGTGTCTCACGTACCGACATCCTGAAGGCACGCTCAAAAATAGTATCTCGGCACCATGTTCCTCCTAACAACTCGTCTTTAAAGTACAGATGTCCTGAAGGCATGCCCCACCCGTGAAGGCTCCTCACCTCCCACTTGGATTACAACAGAAATCACCCCAAACCGAAATACCTAACCATAATTATGGGGGCCTCTACCCACACGAGTGGTAAAAACCTCCTCATCACGGAGTATCTCTGTGTGCACACTACTCAAATTTCTGGAGAGTGGTAATCACCAAAATAGTCCTAAGATACCAAAATATCTGACACCTTGTGTCCCTGAAACCATGTCTCTCAAGTCCGATGGCATCACCATCCAAGAAACCCGGGGCATGCCCCAACCTGACAGTCGTACATCCTCAAGCCGACGTCCATGACGCACAATCCCATAGTCAAAACCACCCAACGTAACCCATGAAAAGCACCAACCGATGATTCGCATCACTCAGGAATAACCGGGCCAATCCCAACACAACCCAAGGGGTCCAGCAGATGCAATTCAGCAATTGCATATATAACATATATACACAAGAAACATAACCATGAAAAACAAACTAAATAGTTTAATTGCATTATGCAAGGTATTGTCCAATACCAGCTCTAAGGTCTTGAATGCCTCTATCAATTTATATCATACTTTAATAAGTTAAAATAAACATTTTAACACATTAATATTTTAATTAGAACTATTTTGGTGTTCCCCGTCCTAAATGCCCTGACGTGAAACAGCCCCTTGCCCGACACATTTCATGCAAACTGGTAAGAGGGACTACTCAAAGGCATCCCATAGGTACAACAAGAAATTCAATATTAAATAGCACATTAAACGGGTCCTGCTCCAAATACACTAAAACGCGCCGAAGGCCACGTCACCCAAACAACTGCGAAAACTCAAAATGAAGTATTCAATTCCTACCTGAGACTCTTACGTTGCTACTCCTTCGGTAACACCCACCAAATCAGTCTAAAATGTGGTAAATATTCAAAAGATTCAATACCACTCAAACCCCTATAACACATTATAGAACAAAAATCAAAAAAAATGCCAAAGAGGAATCGAGGCATTACCGAGGGGGTTCCAACGCACTAATCAGATCTCGAAACGGAGTTCGGACGGCGATCCAGTGGGTGAAATAATGTCCAGCCGACTTGGGGGGTGGAGGACCTGTCTAGAACCTAAAAACGAGGATACTTCCCATTATAAGAGAAAAAAAGAGAGTACAAGACATGTAAATTGGGACTACATGCTGTGTATATTTCATTTAATTGTTCATAAGATGGCTGATTCTAACAACTTACATTCTGAACCTGCCGACATGAGTACACGTATTGTACCTAGTGGTACATAGTGTGTACTTGGTCCCTTTTCCGTTCCTCGCCAATATACCCACACGCCCTGTGTTTCCCATATACATGGCTAGACTACACGGCTTGTCCAAAGGGAACACGAAATTCCCCTGGTTCCACCCAGCCAACAGGCCTACACACCATGTATGGACTCACACAGTCGTGATTCACATAGCGTGTTCAAAACAACATGCTCTGTAGTAAGAATCTACTACACGGTCATCACACAACATGTACCCAGCGAGCACATGGCCGGTAACTCGCCTACACATACATGGCGTGTACTTAATGTATACGGCATATAGTTTGGAAATTTCCAGAAACATCCCATTTAATCCAGTTTGCTCAGAAACCTATTAAAAATTTAAACAGGGTCAGTATTTTAACCCGTTCCAAAACTCAAGTTCTTACATTCATGAATATATTTAGAGATACAAGACTATACATGTTTAAATATATAGTTATAAAAATTCATGGTTTCACATTCACAATTCACAGGATTCATGGACCCTTGGTTCGACATTGGCATCATATTGGTTTTTCTACCTTTTTTTGGAGCATTAACAAGGCTGAGCACACTTCTTTTACTTTCATATTAACCCAAACTTTATAGGATTATTACCAGGATTGTATACTGAGATTATTTTTCACCCCTTCCCATTAGCCTCAATGTAGGTGTAGACCTTATGTCTTATTATCACGTTGAGATCAATTCTCATGGAAGATACATATGAGCTTCAGTGTTCCATGTTCGAGGAGAGATTCTCGAGTTGTTCTTATGATCAAGCTACTTTAGTTTGACGATGTCTATAGATCGGGTATGTGTGTTGGTTAAGAGTTAGTAGTAGAGACCATAAATTTTACTATCGGTTTCTATTGTACTAGTATCTATTTGGTCATCCCAGTGGATGACCATTGTTGTATTTAATTATATAAATGTTTGGTCTTTTATGAAATTTAATTTATTATTATAGACTGATATATTCAGTTGTTCACTACGTTCCCAATGAATTTACATTCTGTTTTGTATGATATTTATCTATTTCAATTGTTTCCTTACTCTTGTATGAGGGAATAGCCACCCCACAATCACTCCCAAGGACCTCTTCTAGTCGGCAACCTCTACTGTACAGGGATGCATGATTGAGGCCTAGTGACCTGTTGATTCATAGCATTGGACTAGTGGCAGCCGAGCCTAGATGTTACAATGTGGTATCATAGGATTTTTCTTTTAATTTTCATATCAATTTGGGATAATGTAGATATAAATAATAGAATGTATTTGAAACTGTGATGGATATCAGACTGGTGTGTCGAGAACAATTATTCTAGTAAGAAGTTTGGGATTAAAAGGGGTTGGGAATGCTATTATAATTTTTGATGTTATAGTTTTATATGACATTACTTTGATTTTAGTACATGTTTTTTGGATATTTTGATTTACTTTGGATCTCTGACTATTGGACGTTGGTATGATAACATGGATAATTTTTGACACTTGATTAATAAAGGCTAGAGTTATCTCATGCGCTATACATGGCATGTATGATTAACATCATGTATGCCTTCTAGTTTGTGTTTTTACTGATGGCATATACTCGTATGGATGTCTATGTGGATATAAATTGGGGGAATCTTGTTGTGAGGATGATGTATCAGTCTTCGTTCACCTCCTGTGCATTGACCCTAGTTTGTAAATATAGTATGTGATTCCTTTCTATTTAACACCTTTTTGGGTGTGGCTACTCAGGTCCATAGATATCTATTCGGATCATTGAGTATTATTTTGATAGATAGAAAGGATTTTCATGTGAATTGTACCTTCTTGGGGTATTTTTATATATTTAAACCATATGAGTGGTATATCAACTTGCCTCTTCTACATTGGTTGTGACATATAGGGAGAAGTTCTTTATAGGGATTCATAGAGAGGATCATGGACCTAGAAGGCAATTTTTCAGTTTTGACCAACAATTAGTATTTTTAATAATTTCAATCTTTTGATAGGTTTGAGAACATTTTGGAAATTTTTTGTTGGAACATGTGACCCAATTGTGAGGATTGTTTTATAGGCTAGGTGGGAGACCTATAGACCCTTAGTTTGACTCCTACACTTGTAGTTTGACATCTATTTCATTCTAGTGAATCCTATGTGAGAGGATGACCCATTTTTTACAATGTTTTTTGTGTGTTGATTTTGTTTTATGATTTTTTTTATGATCATGGCTTGGTAGGAGATAAATTATGGCATTATAGGCATGTTTATGGCTTCATATTTTTATTGAGGTACCATAAGTTCTTTTATTGATAATGGCTTTGGAATTTAGGACTGTTCAGGAACATGGAATGGTTGAACAATTTTTCCACTATTACAAATTTATGAAGTGAATGTGTGGACACTAGTTACCAGAACAACACCATGTGTTCCAATCAGGACTTATGGAAACATACTCATTGCGGGTCATATCATTTAAATCTAAATCGGTGAGTGGATGGGTGAGAGATGAGGACTGATGTTTTTAAGTCATCCCTAGGGACTAGATCCTGATATATGTCTTAAAATTTACCTCTATAGTAGATGAGACATCATGAAATTTTAGGTTAATGTGATATGGATTACTCATATCTGAATTCTGGTCAGGTTTTAGAAATATGTGAACATGGATTGGAGGGAGTTGTACATACATTTATTATAATCTCAGTATAATTCATTTAGATAATATCATGTGATATCTTTATTTGTCATGAGTATGATAAGAGAGAATTGGCGCTATGACAAGAACCTTTTTCATTCTCAATTTTCTTACCTGTTGAGGAGGGAACCAATTGTGTTTGTGATATTGTAGTGGTGTAATGTAATCCATATAGTATGGACTACACTAGTGGCTATTTCTGTGAATTGACCCTCATTTCTAGTTGAATGTTAGAATTTTTATGAGAAATTGGGCTTGGTTTTTTGTTTTTTTATAATGACTATAAATTGATTACTATGTTTGAGAGTACAAGATTGGTCATAGATAAATATCTACTACTGAGAATGATGTTGTAAATGCTATATGAATGGTTTTCGGAAAGTCTAAATAGCACGGTATTGTAGATTCTTGGTTTGGGAGCATGGATTCTTGTCCATTAACAAGGATTCATGAGGATGGAAATGTTTATGTTGGGGAGTCTATAAGGAATCATGTTTTTCCCTATAGATTTTTTGGGAAGAAATTTAATTTTTTGAATTCATATGATTTTATAGGGGTACTATGGTATATTTTCCTATGCATTTGACCTCAGGAAGTTTTTCAGACCACTCTATAGATATTGGAATATGGTGCTTAACATAGAATAAGAGATTTTCCTAAATATGAGATATTCAAATTTTAATGTAATATTAAATATAATTAAATTAAATATTAAATTATTCATGCAATTATGCATGGATATAATATTCAAACACAATATCTAATAAACATTATATCTTAATTGTTGAGTCCATAATTTTAATTTTATCTTAGGAAAGGCATAAACTCGTGTATGGGGTCGGGGCTATCTTTATCCCCTATTTAATTCTTAAAAAATTAATCTTTTGTTTTCCTTCATCTTATTTCCTCCACTTTCTACTACAATCCTCATGTGTGATCCTCCATGGCTGTTAACTATGAGTGAAATGAAGAAGGGATAAAAAATATAACTAGGGAATGGATATGTGTTACAGTTGTGAAGCCCTTGAGCCACTGATACTGTTTATGGTGATCGTGGACATAATAATTAAATGAATTATTGGTGGGTTCTTCATTAATATTAGACCAGTTTTTTCATATTTACCATTTTAATTTTTTATTTGAAGTTTTTATAAACATTAATTTCATAATTGTGGTCTGATATGTTGATTTGGGAGCAAAAACAGGGGTTTCGGGTGATCCGATGGTTTTCCCATTTGAAATATCCATTTAAACATCATATTTTCTATTGGATCACACTATTTGTTCTCCCTTCAAGTTGAATAAGATGTTTTCTTAAGTATGCATCGTGTACTTGGAGTACACATCTTGTGGTGGTACGTGGTCAGGTGAGAAAAAACACATAATGTTTTTTTTATAGTGCACACTGTGTACTTTAATGAACATGCCTATACCATTACATAGGTAGAACCCATGATGGTTTTTTCATGTATAAGTACACATCAAGGGGGAGGGATAATATTACATTTCATCTACCAAATTTCACAGGTCATGAACTTTTCCAGCATAGAGGATTGGCGTACATTGTTCACTGGACGTCAGAATTGGGTTATTAAGTAGTCCATAATGATAATTTTTACATGAAGATCACAACACTGGAATCCTATGTACATTTATAGTCCATACATATGGGGTATTGGGGTTTATATCTAAATTTATAGGTTCTTCAAAGAGTTATTGAGTTCAGTTGTCACCTATGATTAAGACTTGGTGTTGATGATAAGTTGGTTGTTTAGACCATCCTCATTGTGAACATTGTTCTAAGATGAGTTCTGATCAATCTCACATGATCTATTCTAATGAGGAAATTCCCCTTGTCAGACATCCCCTTTTGGATATGGGGATGTGAGTTATTTATGGATCCAATGATTGACTATCGATGTGGTTTATTGTTTTGTGATTCTTATAAATAGGATGATTCATATATATATATATATATATATATATATATATATGTACTAGTATAGGTCTATACAAGATTATGTATATATTTATGTACATTCCATGGTGGCACTTTCCCAGTTGATAGGGATTATGTAAAGACCCGATGCCTGACGTACATGGACATTACATTAGTTTTTCGGAATACTTAGTACATAACAAAAACACACACACACAAGGATCATAATAGTTTAGTGTCTTTGGAAACTCAGAATATAATCTTCTAATCGTGGTGAAAGATCTTCAACATCTCCCATAAAGATGTTCATTTTTTTACCTAAAACCATTCTTTATATCCTGGGGAAACGAAAACATAAAAGGGGGAGCTCAAATTCTCAGTAAGGGTAAACAAAAGAAATATCAATCACATCATTTTCATAAGAACATAAAATTTTGGAAATCTTAACCTGCAAAAGAGAGAATAATTTCATAACATGGGATAAATCATAGTAGTGAAATGAAATCCCAATAGTCATAACTAAATAAAGGAAACTTTGTGGAATACACACATAATCATAGAGAATCATTTCTTATTAGTCATGACTCATTGCCAAGACTATCTTAGTGGACAAAGTCCATTTCTGAACAGAGTTACCCTCGTTTAAGTCCTGCTTCACTGAACCGGTATAACCTACCATTCCATCCATGTCTATCTCATAGGATATAAAATCTTTACCCAATGCATTGGAGGGAGATATAGGTCCCAACCATCTCATAATAATACCATTCTTATGTGTGCCACAAAATCATAAATCATACGTCATTGCATAACCCATGTAATACAAATGGGAATCATAAACATCATGACATCATAAAACAATTCATATAAGATAAAGGAAATCATAAAAATAATTCCATCACAACATAATCAAATAAATGTAATAATAGGGATAAGAACAGAACCCTTTATTATCTTAGATGGAAAATAATTTTGATAAAACACTTGAACCCCATTCTTGAGTAAAATATCCTTTCTTCTTCAAAAACATTTTTCCTTTCTTAGCATGTCATACAATTTTAATCTAAAAGAAGTTGATTAAAAATAAACTTGATAACTTGTAAAGAAAAATTCTTGGAAATAATGTTTTAAAAATCCATTCATGCCGTATAAGTAAAAAAAATATTCTTCTCATACTTTTGTCGGAAAAGTCAAAAAGTACCTCGAACGAAAAACGACAAAAGATTCCTTTCATATCTTTTACTAAAAAGTCACCGAAGGGTAAAATTGGATATAAACTATTTTATAAGGATATAAATATTACATATTAAGGAAACATTGATGTGGATTATAAACTACACCCCAGTAAATGCCAAAGTAAAAACAATCTCGGATAAAAATGAGATTGTGATATTTTCCCTTACCTTAGGTCCGATTTGCTTTGTAAGTGTCCGAACCTCCTGTATAATGATTTAAATAATTTCATTGACTTATTACAGAATCATATTCATTGTTATTATATCATATATGGTCATATTATTAGATTCTTAGTAGTAATAATTAATTGATACTTGTTATTCGGGTGTTTATAACTTTTTTTTTTAGGCGTGTTTTGTCGAATAAATTCATATTATTCTCTTTAGGTTATATATACCTCATTTCCAGAATGGTATTAGTGTAATATATATCATATATTTTCATTAAATTCATTAAATTCATTTATATAATCATTTTTAAATGATGATCATGTAGAACGAGTCGCATCACATCGTGGAGACGGTATTTCGTACGTACGCACGAGTGATGATATCGTTCCTATGATCGTGGAATTGTATTGGAATATATGTATACTATTTCAGAATCAGTATAAATTTATAATAGTCATATATAGTCATTATTTACACCATTATACCCATCCAAGTAAGGTGGTGGTGTAAAATAGATTATACCACGGCGTGGAGACGGTATTCCGTACGTACGCACGCGCGGTGATTTCTTTTTTCCATTGGATGGATAGATGGTGAAATATGGTTGTTTCATACTTATAATAACATATCAGTATATGAGTGGTACTGATGTTATTACTTAATAATGAAACAACTAAAGAAAAAGAAGTGGAAGAAGAAATAAAGATGAAGGAATCGGTAACGGACATTACCTCCTCTTTGAAGTGCTTCTTTGAGACGTTATTTTAGGGCACTAAAATTGGTCTTTGAGGAAGACCAGAACCTCTAGGATGTTTCTAGGGAAGTGGAGAAGAGAATTTGGCAGGGTTTGGCCGAGCTTGAAGGCTCAAAGTTGTGTGAGGAAGAGACGGAGGAGGTGCCCTTTTATAAGGGAGGAGAGGGGTACCTTTGGAATATCTAAAAATATTATTTTATTATAAAGTCATGTTCTGTTTTAAATAGCTCAAAATTGATATATTTCTAAGCTAATGTGGGGATGGGTCGAAATACTCTCATCCAATATAATTTAGACAAGTCTAGGTTCATATTTTATCCTTATCATTTAGATTTAACATTAAGTTAAATAATTTTTCTTTTACCATGTCTTCTTGTGTTCTTATACTATAAGGTTCATAAACATACTATATCAAGCCAAAAGAACCCCAAGTTGTTTATTATTAATATATATAACTTTATCTAAGTCATTTGGCCGATACTTAAATTTTTTGGAATTAAATAACAATTAATAATATAATATTTGTTTTAAAAACTAATTTATGTCAATTTTGACACTATTTGGAACATGATTTTTATGAAATTCATAACAGAATGATAAGTTCGAACCAAGTTACGTATATCAACAATAACATGTCATATTAACCTATAAAATTTATTTAGTTCATAAAAAATCTCAAATTATATTTATTTGGGTATTTATAACATCAATTATGTCAATATTTCATTAATAAGATAATTATTGCATCATAGTTGTGTCATAAATAAATTAACTTATTTAATGTCTAAAAATTACAAATAAAATACCATTATGTAGGAAATATTTTTATCTTTATAATGAATATTTATAGTTGAATTTATCTTATGTATAACCCCATATTAAAAATGATTTACTTATTAAACGTTGATATTAAATATTTTAACCCTTCTTTAAATAAATTAATAATATATGTCCTAATCTAATCCAAGTGCGCCTAAATGGTCATATTTAATTACTAAGGTTGTTTTTGGTCGAATTAAACTTGTTCAATAGAATTAGGACATGTGTTAGGGTAATAATAATATCAATTTTACCCGTAATTACCCTATTTACTTTTAACCGTGGGAAAAAAAAGTAAAAAGTTAATATTCACCAAAAATTATTTTCATCTCAATGAACCACATTTTACTTACTGACATCAACCTTGTCTCTCATATTTTTGAAATTCCACTCACAAAAGCGGTAAAATTATGTTTTATGAAAAATTCATTTTTTTTACTACCACATAGTGGTTTCACTATTCATCAAAAAATGAAAGTTTCTAGAAAAATACCAACAACTAGGCCTAAGCTATATTTGATATTATGAACTAAAAAATGATGTCTATTTTACCAAATTCAAAACATATCATTTACATTAACTAATTTAAAAATTAAATCCCGTCGTCAAAACAAATGGAGTGTTTTTAAGAGATAATAACTATCAAAAGATTGACACTTGTTTATAACTGGTTTAAATGTGAAATTACATCCAATGACCAACATTGTATTAAATTGTAAAAATATATTCTAAATATACTTTAAAACCACTCAAATTAACAATTTATCACTATTAATATTTTCGATTGAAAAAGTTGTTTTTAATTAAAATTTAGTAATTTTCACTATTCATCAAAATATGAAAGTTATCTGAAAATCACCAAAATTTTACCCTAAGCTAATTTCGATATCCCAAATCCAAATATGAAGTCCATTTTGAAAAATAAAATTTACAAAATTTCAAAAAGTGTTTATTACTATTCATAAAGGTTAGTTTTAATAATATTTTAATAGCATATCATTGTTTAGCGGAACTCGGTATTGCGTACGATGCAAGCTATCGAGGAAACTCGCGATTTTGTGTAATTCAAGCCAGGCCAGAGATGTGTGTCATGAAAGCTCCATTTGGTGTAGCGAATAACAGAAGACATTAATGAAATTAAAAAGAATATTTTTCATAAAATATCGGGGTGTTACATTCTACCCCCCTTAAAATGAATTTCTCGCTCGAAATTCGTCGAGGTTATAAATGGTTTACTACTTGAAAGTTTCATTAATATAAACCCACATCGTAAAAAGGAATACTAAAACCATTCTTTAAAAACAAATTTATGAAATGTAACGGTTACCCAAATAAACTAATCATTGGGTTTCCACATAGGTGAAAATATGTATATGGAAGAGAAATCTAACCTTCATGTTCTGATGGAGAGTGGTAGAGAACATGGTTATGTAAAATCCAGCAATCACAAAGCCATAAATTTGTGACGATCTAAGGTACCATCTGATTCATCAGATATAAGAGCACTATGACAACATTTTTGGTTTTCAAGATTATTTTGGAATCATAAGAAATACTTTCGTGTTTTTGGTATAGTCTCACCATTTGTCGTTATTTGGACAATTTCCACTTCATCTCTTAAAGAAATGAAGTTGAATTTGTCATTCATGATGTGTTAGCAGATCATGTGATAGATGATGGGTCATTCCATCTGTCTCAAACAAAAGGCTAGAAAAAATACATAAGTCCATCTATAGTGAGATTAATCCTATATAGTTCCTAAAATGAACATATACTTCATATATCATACTGCTTAATAAAATAAAACTAGTTTCTACTAAACATGGGCTTCCTGTAGGCCAGTGGTAGGCGATAAAGGCTAGTTGCACTTCAGTTGTGGGTTCGATTCCCACATCCTTGTCCGACGCGATGGGCTGTCGCCCATCCTGCAGGTTGTCATTTTTCTAAAACTATATTACTATAACATCCCATCAATAATATCGAAAAACTTCTATCCTTAAACAATACTAACTTATGTCCAACATAATCCATTCTAATCTTTAGGGTTATCCATAATACTGCAGTCCACTCTCATAATATAGTGAAAATGATTACCAGAGATTTAATATCATCGTTGATCCCCATATATCATAAGATATGTCTTTTTGGTCACATTGCAAATATTCAAAGTCCTTAATCATGTATTCACATGAATACCCATTGAACCATAGTGAAGACTTGAATGCAGTTAAAAGTTAACACATTCCACATACCAAAATCCTCAAAATTATATATACTCAAACCATGATATCACTTAGTCCTTATATCAATCATGAGCTCATGAATACTGTCAAACATTTCATTTTCTCCTTATCCCTTCATTATGCGCATATCGTCTACTTTCCAAAATATTTGAATCACTTTTCATGGATACCGGTACCTTAAAATTATTGAAAACCACAATAGACCAATACATAAATATTCCAATACACCATAAATGTACCTCAACAACATTATTCTTGAATACCAATATATAATCACTTCAGTCCATCCACTTCAATGATTATCCTGGAATAAGTCCTTCCTTGATTTAGAAGTAACTTTTTTAGGTCAGGGCATTGAGTTGGGTAATGCCTATGTTCTCTACAAATAAGACATTGAACTCCATAATAGTCTGTCACTCTATGAACCTTTTCTCCACACAGATATCATCGGTCCCTCCATTTGAGGAATTCCTCAAGGTTCTTCTTCCCTTCTTTAGAAATATCAATCTTCCTTTCTTTATGCTCCTCAACATTCGAACATGCATAATAGTTTATCTTCCTATTCTTTGACGAATTAGGCATACCACTAAATTTCACCATGTTTATCATATAACGCGATGACTGATTTGGCATAATCACAATATCTTTCTCTCTAGTAATTACACAATTTTGTTTCTCATAGTCACCAATTTGTTCATTGGATTCAATGTTAACCGAATTCCTTCTGGTTCCCTCCATTTACTAAAACACAAAAAGAATTCTGTGAGAGGAAAAAATCATGCTAGAGAAAACAACATAGTAAAGGGGGAGTACCCTCAATATCTAACATCTTAAGTTAAATTCTATGATCATTAGCGCAATTCTAGGACTATAACTTATACGTATACTTAACCTTAGAGACATCCCTAGACATACCTTAGAAATATCTCTAGGGATCTCACTAATGTTTTCGCATCCTAGTTTCCAAAGGCTGACTAAACTTTTCCTATGATACCAACTGTAAAAACCCGATGCCTGACGTACATGGACATTACATTACTTTTGCGGAATACTTAGTACATAACAAAAACACACACAGACAAGGATCGTAATAGTTTAGTGTCTTTAGAAACTCGGAATATAATCTTCTAATCGTGGTGAATGATCTTCAACATCTCCCATAAATATCTTCCTTTTTTTTGCCTAAAACCTTTCTTTATATCCTGGGGAAATGAAAGAATAAAAAGGCGAGATCAAATGCTCAGTAAGGTAAAAAAAATATCAATCACATCATTTTCATAAGAACATAACATTTTGGAAATCTTAACCTGCAAAAGAGAGAATAATTTCATAACATGGGATAAATCATAGTAGTGAAATGAAATACCAATAATCATAACTTAAAACATTAAACATTGTGTCATACACACGTAATCATAGAGAATCATTTCTTATTAGTCAAGACTCATTTCCAAGACTATCTTAGTGGACAAAGTCCATTTCTGAACCGAGTTACCCTCGTTTCAGTCCTGCTTCACTGAACCGGTATAACCTACCGTTCCAGCCATGTCTATCTCATGAGATATAAAATCTTTACCCAATTCATTGGAGGGAGATATAGGTCCCACACATCTCATAATGATACCATTCTTATGTGTGCCACAAAATCGTAAATCATACATCATTGCATAAACCATGTAATACAAATGGGAATCATAGACATCATGACATCATAAAACAATTCATATAAGATAATGAAATTAATAAAAATAATTCCATCACAACATAATCAAATAATTGTAATAATAGGGATACAAATAGAACCCTTTATTATCTTATATGGAAAATAATTTTGATAAAATACTTGAACCCCATTCTTGAGGAAAATATCATTTCTTCTTCAAAAACATTTTTCCTTTCTTAACATGTCATACAATTTTAAACTAAAAGAAGTTGATTATAAATAAACTTGAAAACTTGTAAAAAACATTATTGGAAATAATGTTTTAAAAATCCATTTATGTCGTATAAGTTAAAAAAACATTCTTCTTGTACTTTTTTCAGAAAAGTCAAAAAGTACCGCGTACGAAAAATGACAAAGATTCCTTTCATATCTTTTACTAAAAAATAACTGAAGGGTAAAATTGGATATAAAATATTGTAGAAGGATATAAATATTACATATTAAGGAAACATGTATGTGGATGATAAAATACACCCCATTAAATTCCATAGTAAAAACAATCTCGGATAAAAATGAGATTGTGATATTTTCCCTTACCTTAGGTCTGATTTGCTTCGTAAGTTTCCGAACCTCCTATATAATGATTTAAATAATGTCATTGACTTATTAAATAATCATATTATTTGTTATTATATCATATATGGTCATATTCTTAGCTTCTTAGTTGTAATATTTCATTGCTACATGTTATTCGGGTTTTTATAACTTTTTGTTCTTATGCGTGTTTTGTCGAATAAATTCTTATTCTTCTCTTTTGGTTATATATACCTCATTTCCAGAATCGTATTAGTGTAATATATATCATATTGATTCATTCAATTCATTTATATAATAATTATGAAATGAATATCATGTAGAACGAGTCCCATCACATCATGGAGACGGTATTCCGTACGTACGCAGGAGTGTTGATATCGTTCCTATGATCGTGGAATTGTATTGGAGTATATGTATAATATTTCAGAATCAGTATCACTTTATAATAGTCATATATATTTATTATTTACACCATTATACCCATCCAAGTATGGTGGTGGTGGAAAATAGATTACACCACGGTGTGGAGACGGTATTCCGTATGTACGCACACACGGTTATTTCTTTTTCCGTAGGATGGATAGATGGTGAAATAGGGTTGTTTCATACATATAAAAACATATAAGTATATTATTGATACTAATGTTATTACTTCATAATGAAACAACTAAAGAATAAGAAGTGGAAGAAGAATTATGATGAAAGAATCGGTAACGGACATTACCTCCTCTTTGAAGTGCTTCTTTGAGACCTTATTTGAGGTCACTAAAATTGGTCTTTGAGGAAGTCCAGAACCTATAGGATGTTGATAGGGAAGTGGAGAAGAGAAATTGGCAGGGGTTGGCCGAGATTGAAGGCTCAATGTTGTGTGAGGAAGAGAGGGAGGAGGTTCCCTTTTACAAGGGAGTAGAGGGGTACCTTTGGAATAACTAAAACTATTAGTTTATTATAAAGTCATGTTCGGTTTTAAATAACTCCAAATTGATATATTTCGAGGCTAAGGTGGGGATGGGTCGAAATCCTCTCATCCAATAGAATTTAGACAAGTGTAGGTGCCTATTTTAACCTTATCATTTAGATTTAACATTAAGTTAAATAATTTCACTTTTACCATGTCTTCTTGTGTTCTTATACTATAAGGTTAATAACCTTACTATATCAAGCAAAACGAACCCCAAGTTGTTTATTATTAATATATATAACCTTATCTAAGTCATTTTTCGGAACCTTAGATTTTTAGGAATTAAATAACAATTAATAATATAATATTTGTTTTAAAAACTAATTTATGTCAATTTTGACACTATTTGGTACATGATTTTTATGAAATTCATAATAGAATGATATGTTCGAACCAAGTTACTTATATAAACAATAACATATCATATTAACCTATAAAAGTTATTTAGTTTATATAAAATCTCAAATTATTTTTATTTGGGTATTTATAACATTAATTAAGTCAATATTTCATTAATAAGATAATTATTTCATCATCGTTGTGTCATAAATAAATTAAATAATTTAATGTCTAAAAATTACAAATAATATACAATTATGTAGTAAATCTATTTAGATTTCTAATGAATATTTATAGTCGAATTTATCTTATGTATAACCCCATATTAAAAATGATTTACTTATTAAACTTTGATTTTAACTATTTTAACCCTTCTTTAAAAAAATTAATAATAAATGTCCAAATCTAATCCATGTGGGCCTAAATGGTCATATGTTATTTATAAGGTTGTTTTTGGTCGAATTAAACTTGTACAATAGAATTAGGTCATGTGTTAGGGTAATAATAATATCATTTTTACCCTTAATTACCCTATTTACTTTTTACCGTGGTTAAAAAAAGTAAAAAGTTACTATTCACCAAAAATTAATTTAATCTCAATGAACCACATTTTACTTACTGACATCAACCATGTCTCTTGGATTTTTGAAATTCCACTCACAGAATCGGTAAAATTATGTTTTATGAAAAATTCATTTTTTTACTACCACTTAGTGGTTTCACTATTCATCAAAAAATGAATGTTTCCAGAAAAATACCCAAAATTAGGGCTAATCTATATTTGATATTATGAACTCAAAAATGATGTCTATTTTACCACATTCAAAACATATCAGTTACATTAACTAATTTAAAAATTAAATCCCATCGTCAAAACAAATGGCGTGTTTTTAATAGATAATAACTATCAAAAGATTGACACTTGTTTATAACTGGTTAAAATGTGAAATTACATCCAATGACCAACATTGTATTAAATTGTAAAAATATATTCTAAATTTACTTTAAAACCACAAAAATTAACAATTTATCACTATTAATTATTTCGATTGAAAAAGTTGTTTTTAATTAAAATTTAGTAATTTTCACTATTCATCAAAATATGAAAGTTATCCCAAAATCACCAAAATTTCACCCTAAGCTAATTTCGATATTCCGAATCCAAAAATGAAGTCCATTTTGAAAAATAAAATTTACAAAATTTCCAAAAGTGGTTATTACTATTTATAACGGCTAGTATTAATAATATTTTAATAACATATCATTGTTTAGCAAAACTCGGTATTGCGTACAACGCAATCTATCGAGGAAACTCACAATTTTGTGTAATTCAAGCCTGGTCAGAGATGTGTGTCATGAAATCTCCTTTTGGTGTAGCGTATAACACAAGACATTAATGAAATTAAAAAGAATATTTTTCATAAAATATCGGGGTGTTACAGATTACAGACACTTTGTTCGACTATGGAATCATGATGGATTTACAAGCTTTATGGTTGTGCATTTTCTAGGATAAGTTTGGTAATACCTTAACCGCTTTAGATGCAATTTTATAGGTTGCTCTTCAGGGTGGCCTACTGAGATTATTTATCACCCCTGACATGCACCTATGTGTATGTGTATAACTTTTGTATGATTTTGTGGTTGAGTTCGTGTTTCATGGTGGAGAGGGCTAAGTAACAATGTTTTGTGATCCGGAATAGCTTCTCAAGTAGTTTTTTTAATACCCCGACCCCAGTTACTAGAGTCGGTGCATTATTACGTATCATTGGCATGATCACAAAAGATCACGTCTCAAATGAACGATTAGTTTTGTAGCCTTGGAAACACTAGATACATTCATAAATGTTACATTACATCATAAAGTGAAAAACTAAAATAACATAGCCTCCATTTTCCACACTCATATCCCCTTCAGACTATCCCTACATGTCATTTCTAAAATACTTCTTAACATACTGGAAAAAAATTAAAACATTGAATGGGGTGAGCTCAGATGTTCAGTAAGGGTAACAATATAGCAGAAGATATCATAAATAAACATAAACATTTAATGAAATGTATAAATAATACAAAAAACTTTTAAAATTGAACTTCAACATAACATGGAAAATGTAAATTGAGATAATTCTGTTTACTTATTCACATAGATATCCTACTGGTCGAATAATCACATGCAATATCAATAACCACTTTCATAATGATGGAATTCATAATGTTAGACTATCATAACCACATAGCCAAGGCCTCGTTCCAAGAAGACAAATAAGATTTTTTCATGGCCTCATGCCAAGACACTAGTTTGTCTCATGAGACCTACCGATGCATCGAGGAGCTATAGCGGTCTCCACCCGTCACTTATTAAGTCCAATGCATTCCTCATATGAATATGTTTAAATATATCATAAACAATAACATAATTGTATCACATTAAACATGAATAAAGGAAACATAAAATTTCCACATTTCAATCACAAGAAAACAATAAAACACATTGATATAATAAAAACACTTTCAAAACCATTTTCAATACCCAAATAAAAGAATGTTAAAACATGATATTTATTTTTCATTTATAAAAAGTTATGGCTTGTAGAAGAAGCCGAAAATCAAATAATGGTCACGGCGTTGGAGAAGTCATTGTTATCGCATACGTACAACAAGAAAAACATTCCTTTTTTTCATTTATTAAAACGCTTCGTATAAAATGATTCCTTTTGAATAAACATAAAAGTCAAAGGGGTTTATACACCGTATAAAACAAAATATGCCTCAATGAATGGAGATTGTGACAAAGTACCTTACGAAGATAATTTTTTAAATAAAATAGATCTATTATGTGTATTAAATGTAAGTACACATAATGAAATTAAAAATACAAGATAGGATATAATAATATCATGACATAATTTGAAAGTAGGAGATTAACACAAAGAGCGGAAATTGGGTTAGGAAGTTCCCTTACCTCGTGTCCAACTTGACTCGACCGCTCTTTATCCTCCTGAATAATAAACTAGAGTTAATCTCTACTTTATTAAGAACGTTTTTCATGTTCATTATCCATTTTATATCACTTATTACAATGTTACTAAAATTATGTAGTCATTTATGTTAATAACGGTCGTTTTGTCGATCTTTGGTACTTGAGTCAAAAATAAACTTCTTATAATTACAAGTTGTTTATGTGGTAGAATATCCATTATCTCAAGAATAATATACATGATGTAGATATCATATATATCATATATATCCAATATATACATTAATTCATAATATTACGCAACTTTTAGAGTTAAGAAATGAAATGCATTATTCATGGAGACGGTAAGCCGTACGTACGCATGAACACTACTTTCATTTCTATTTCATATTTAATGGATTAAAGTTATAATTATATAAAGTTATAATATAATTACAGTATAATATAATGTATAATACCATTTACTCCATCCTTTATACATCCCATATATGGCATTAACGGTTCAAATCACTTTGAGGGGGCGGTAGTCTGCACTTCCTAAAATGAAATTATCGCGTTTACCCATAATAGATATCGTAATGGTATTCCATAAATGAAATATACAGAAGATTTAGTAAAACATAAACATATTATATATGATATATAAATATAGTAACATCTTAATTGCCACCTTTGAAGGTGGTATATGAGTGTTGAACAATCATCGTTTCATGAGGCAGAAATTCTCCATCCACAAAACAGTATGTTCTTTTACCATTAGATGTAGTTGTGTGTGATTGTAGCTCAAATACTTCTTATAACAACATACCATTATGTATAGGACACTGTTGATGTTACAAAAGAAATGAATAAAAATAGTTTAGGGGGTTGGAGAAGCAATATAAAACATAAGCACACAGGAGAAAACACTACCTTTAAAACGGGTAACTCCTTTTGATTTGAGCTCAATGGCTTCCTTGGGATTACTTCTTCCCAATTTGAGGCTTCTAAGAGTAATAGTGGGATGTGGAGAGACACAATGGGTAGGGGTTGGACGAGCCAAAGGCTTGAGAGGTGTTGGTAAGGTGGTATATGTGGGTGCCTTTTATAAGAGGAGAGGAGGGGCACTCTTGGAATGTTATAAAAGGTTACTTTATTATAAAATGCTTTTCGGATTTAAAAAATCCAAAAATTATATATTTCTAGGATAAGGTGATAAGAGTTCTAAATCCACACATAAAATAGGTTTTTCACATGTGTAGGTCTTATATTTTACATTATATTTTCATTTTATTTAAATCGTTAAATAAAGGGGTAATCGCTGAATCAACATGGTGTCATAAATAATTTAATTTATATAATGTCTAAAAATTATAAATAAAAATATCATGATGTAGGAAATAGTTTTATCTTTATAATGAATTTTTATAGTCAAAAATATGTCTTGTATAACCCTATTTAATTTTTTTAGTAAAACAACTCATGTTTGTGACATTTTTATTTTAACATGAAATAAAAAGTTTTTAATGGAATTTTCCTACCAAAGTCGCTCCATGGGGTCCCCAAGTTGACCCATGGATTTTCTTGGTCGTACATGACTCATACAATAGGGGTAGGACATGTGTAATGGTATTTTAATATTTTTATAATATCATTTTTAACTTAAATTTTACTAACTACCTTTAATCGCGGTTAATTAAACTTAAAAGATACTATTCACCAAAAAATTATTTTAATAACATTCAACCACATTTTACTTCCTAATTACAACCATGTGTGTTGGATTTTTGAAAGTGAAAACACAGAAGTGGTAAGGTTTCATTTAAACGAACAATCAGTTTTTTAACTATCACTTAGTGGTTTCACTAGTCATCAAAATATTGAAGTTTTTCAGAACAAAGCCAAATTTTACCCTAAGCTATAATTGATATTACAAATTAAAAAATAATGTCTATTTTAAAAATTTACAAACATATAAGTTACATTAATTAATTTTATCATTAATAACCGATGTCACAACAAATAGGGTGTTTTTAAGAAACAATATATATCAAAAGATTGACAATTGTTTATATCCAATTTCAATGTTAAATTAATTATAATGACAACCATTGGATAAAATGGTAAAAATATATTCTAATTATTCTTTAAAACCACTCAATAGTATAATTAATAACTATAAATTATTTTGATTAAAAAAGTTATTTTTAATTATTTTTCTCTATTCATGAAAAATTGTAAGTTCTCAGAAAAATACCAAAAATTCAACATAGGATAATTTAGATATTCTGAATCCAAAAAAGAAGTCCATTTTGAAATATAAAATATACATAATTTCAAAAAGTGGTTATTACTATTCATAATGGCTATTTTGATTGGTCGCGGTGTGTTTGATTCTCAAACTTGCGTACAATACAAGCTATTTCATTATTGAAAGAGAGGTGTATCATGGAAGCTCGGGGTGTTACATTCTCCCCTCCTTCAATAAATTGCGTCCTCGCAATTTGAAATTTTTGTTTGAAAATAAAAGGTTGAAAATATAAAATACCTTTGTGGAAAACCCACATTGGAAATAAGGTTAATAAAATATAGCCTTAATAAGAGGGAAAGGGAAATAAAAAAAATCACCACCAAATTATGATATTGATAAGGAGAACATTGGTGGAAATTAGAGACATATAATTTGAGAAAAAACGTAAATATTTGTAGGGAGTAATTGAGGTCATGAATCACAAACTAGTGTAAAATTGAAGCCCTCAAAGCCTTCAATCTATGTTGATTTAAAATATTATGAGTTCAACAAGACATAAGCTATTAAGATAACACATTTTTTGGCTTTAATATCCCTTTAAAAAATTTTAAGAATTAATTTATTCATAGAATAATAGATAGGTATATATATATTTATGCTTGACAAGTAGAGTATCAACCTTCAACTAATTTCTACCACAAATTCATCTTTCACTCAAAAAGATAATAGAACTCAAAAATATTATATTTATCCTCATCATGCAAGGTTCAAAATATTAACACATACCATTTAGATTAGGAAAACTATTTTCAATAACTAGGGACTTCCTGTACGCTATTGGTAGGCAATAAAGGCATGTCGCACAATGGTTGTGGGTTTGATTCCTACAGCTTTGTCCGACGCGACGTGTTATCCCCCAACCTGTAGGTTGTCCTTTTTTAAAGCTATAGTATTATAATATTTCAAAAATAATCTTCAGAAATGTTTTAAACTTAAACAATACTATCCAAAGTTCAACTTAATCCATTCCAACCATTATAGTTATCCAAAATACAATTGTCCAGACTTTCTCTAAAAGGTATCTAAATTCCAAAATAAATTTTCACATCAGATTCCCCAAATAAAGTAAAGTTTCTCTTATTGTCATATACTAAAAATATGATTGCCTTCATCATTGTAAAACCTTAATGAAAACAACAATTACTGCAGTACAATCCTTATATATATCACATTATTCTTATAACCATAATATAATCCTTGAGTCAAAAAGAACCTATGCATTAATTATTCCACTTCAACTGTAGTAACGACATAAGATTTTCCTTGATCCCCAGGCCTTTTCTGAGGTATGTATCCCTAACGCTTAGGAAATTCATTTGCATAATGCCTCATTTCCCTACAATTGTAGCATTCAACATTGATAGCCTCTTTCATTCCCTTGCAATCACGAGCCTAGTGACCCTTTTTTACACATTTATAACAAACTCCCATTCCTTTTAGGAATGTACTGGGGTGATTTTTCCCACAATTATCATATAATGGAAAATTCTTCTTTCCATCTTTCCATTTATCTGTCTCTTGCTCCACTGTTCTCATCTTCTCTTGCTTTAATTTATTTTCATAAGATTTAGAGAATTCCTTTTCTATTTTGATAGAACACGAGACTATATCTTCGCACGTTGAGAAATATTGTGATACTAAAGCTAGACGAAGAAATGGTTTTAACCCATCAATGAAATGATCAATCATAATTATTGGGTTACGTATATAGTCTGCAGCATGTCTTGCTAACCTAGTAATGTTGGCATCATACTTTGTGACATTCTCATCCTCCTTCTTCCTCATACTCTGAAATTGACTTTCCATATCTGCTCGATGGTCATGAGGAAAGTATTTTTCTAATAAAAGCTCTTTGAACTCTCTCCATTCCATACTTGATACTTATTCATCGTCCATTGTGTTTTGAATCAGCGACCACCATTGATCAGCATCTCTAGTGAGGCAGTAAACTGCCATGAAAACCTTTTCTCTTTCGCTACTCCCCAAGGCATGGAATATTTTCTCTAAGGAGATTATCCATTTCTCACCTAATAATGGATTTGTACCCCCATTAAATTTTGGAGATTGTTGCCTCATGAAATGATCTAAAATTGATCCCCCACGTTGCGGATCAGTGTGCTCCATACGAGTAAGGTTATTATTCATAACCTGGGTGAGTTGTCCCAGTATGTTGATATGGTGATCAGCTCTAGTTGTATCTCCAGCTCCTCAATAATTATCTTGAGCAGGAGGGAAATCCCTACATGGAGTGCGTGCATTTATACGGTTTCCATTCCTCCCACTAGGCGCCATTTCTAAACAATGGCATAAACTAGATTAGTTTGTGAAACAAAATACATAATTCCATACTTGTAAAATACTTAACCTAAATTGAACTATTTATGGATATAATCCATAATAATAAAATTGTTTTCTTTGAGAAAGTATATACTCATAACCCTTTATAGTGGTTTGTATAGAAAATGAGAATTATCCTAAGAATATCACTCGGGAGTGTCGTAACCAATTGTGTAGCAATGCCCATTGTTTTTCACTAGTTCTTGTTCAAGTCTAGATTAAAGCGGTGTTTTTGGGTATTACCACTAGGTACATCTGTGCCAAAGCCACCTCTACCAGCTCGTATCCAGACCGGGGTGTATTTCTCCGAAAACTCACAAAATCTCTATAATACCAAAATTCTAGGTAGTCATTCTATACTAATCCTCAACTGCTATCATTGGGATATGTTCTCTAATTAGAGATTATCTAAATCTAGCTTCCAAGGATAGTACTAAACTTCCTCTTATTCCAATTGTAACGCCCCGACCCCAGTTACCGAGAGTCGGTGCAATATTTCATAACATTTTCATGATCATAAAAGATCAAGTCTCGAAAGACCAATTAGTTTAGTAGCCTTGGAAACACTAGATACATTCCTAAATGTTACATTACATCATAATGTAAAAAACAACAATAACATAGTCTCCATTTTCCACACTCATATCCCCTTCAGTCTATCCCTACAGGTCATTCCTAATATACTTCTTCACATCCTGGAAAAAAATTAAAACATAGAAAGGTGTGAGTTGACATATCCAGTAAGGATAACAATATAGCAGAAGCCTTCATAAATAAACATTAACATTTAAGGCAATGCATAACAAAAACAAAAGACATTTAAACCTAAACATCAACATAACATGGAAATAGTAAAATGAGATAATTCCATTTACTTATTCACATGGATATTCTACTGGTCGAATAATCACTTGCAATATCAATAACCACTTTCATAATGATAGAATGCATAATTCCATACTATCATAACCACATATCCATGCCTCATGCGAAGACCACAAATAATATTTTGTCAAGGCCTCATGCCAAGACACTAGTTTGTCTCATTAGACCTATTGATGCATCGAGGAGCTATAGCGGCCTCCACCAGTCACTTATTAATTCCAATGAATTCCTCATATGAAAAGTTTTAACATATCATAAACCATAACATAATCGTATTACATAAAACATGAATAAAGGAAACATAACATTTCCACATTTAAATCGCAAGAATTCAATACAAAACATTGATATAATAAAAAAACTTTCAAAACCATTTTCAATACCAAAATAAAATAATGTTAAAACATGACATTTATTTTTCATTTAAAAAAAGTTATAGCTTGTAGACGAAGCCAGAACTCAAATAATGGTCACGGCGGTGGAGAAGTCATTGTCTCCACATACGTACAACAAGAAAAACATTCCTTTTTGTTGTTTATTAAAATGCTTCATATAAAAAGGTTCCATTTGAATAAGCGTAAAATTCAAAGTGGTTTATACACCGTATAAAAGAAATTTCTGTATAAAACAAAATATGCCTCAATGAATGGAGATTGAGACAATGTTCCTTAAAAAGATCATTTTTTAAATAAAATAGATATATTATGTGTATTATATATAAGTACACATAATAAAATTACAAATACACGATAGGATATAATAATATCATGACATAATTTGAATGTAGGATATTAACCCAAAGAGCGGAAATTGGGTTAAGAAGTTCCCTTACCTCGTGTCTCACATGACTGAACCGCTCTTTAACCTATGGAATAATAAACTAGAGTTAATATCTACATTCTTAAGAACATTTTTCAAGTTAATTATCCTTTTTATATCACTTATTACAATGTTACGAAAATTATGTAGTCATTTAAGTTAATAACGGTCGTTTTGTCGATCATTGGTACTTGGGTCAACAATAAACTTCTTATAATTACAAGTTGTTTATGTGGTAGAATATACACTATCTCCAAGATTATATCCATGATGTAGATATCATATATATCATATATATCCAATATATACATTCATTCATAATATTACGTAACATTTAGAGGTAATAAATGAAATGCATCGTTCATGGAGACGGTAAGCCGTACGTATGTATAAACACTACTTTCATTTCTATTTCATATTTAATGGAATTATGTTTTAATTATATAAAGTTATAATATAATTCCAGTATAATATAATGAATAATACCATTTACTCAATGATTTATACATCCCACATATGGCATTAATGATTCAAATCACTTTGAGGGGGCGGTAGTCCACACTTACTAAAATGAAATTATCGCGTTTACCCATAATGGAAATCGTAATGGTATTCGATAAATGAAAAAAACAGAAGCATAAGTAAAACATAAACATATTATATAACATATATAAATATCGTGACATCTTAATGGCCACCTTTGAAGGTGTTATATGATTGTTGAACAATTATCGTTTCAAGAGACAGAAATTCACCATCCACATGAACAGTATGTTCATTAACCATTAGATGTATGTGTGTGTAAGTGTAGCTCAAATACATATTATAAAAACATCCTAGTATATTGAGGATACTGGTTTTTTTATAAAATAAATGGTGAAAAAAGATTTTAGGGGGTTCGAAAGCAAAATAAAACATAAGAACACAAGTGAAAAAACTACCTTTAAAACGGGTAACTCTTTTGGATTTGAGCTCAAAAGCTTCATTAGGAAGACTTCTATCCAATGTGAGGCTTCTATGAGTAAGAGTGGGATGTGGAGAGACAAAATGGGATGGGTTTGGCCGACCCAATGGCTTGAGAGTTGTGGGTAAGGTGGTAGAGGTGGGGGCCTTTTATAAGAGGAGAGGAGGGGCACTCTTGGAATGTTATAAAAGGTTACATTATTATAAAATTTATTTCGGATTTAAAAAGTCCCAAAATTATATATTTCTAGGTTAAGGTGATAAGAGTTATAAATCCACCAATACAATAGGTTTTTGACATGTGTAGGTCTTAGATTTAAAATAATCTTTTCATTTTATTTAAATCGTTAAATAATGAGGTAATCACTGCATCATCATGGTGTCATAAATAATTTAATTTATTTAATGTCTAAAAATTATTAAAAAATATCATGATGTTGGAAATATTATTATATTTATAATGAATATTTATAGTCAAAAATATGACTTGTATAACCTAATTTAATAATTGTTTTAGTAAAACCACTCATGGTTGTGACATTTTTATATTAACATTAAATAAAATTTTCTTAATGTCATTTTCCTTCCAAAGTGGCTCCATGAGGGCCCCCATGTTGACCCATTAATTTTATTGGTCGTACATGACTCATCCAATAGGGGTAGGACATGTGTAAACGTATTTTCATATTTTTATAATATCATTTTTACCATAAATTTCACTAATTACCTTTAATCGTGATTAATTAAACTTAAAAGTAAATATTCACCAGAAATTATTTTAATCCCATTGAACCACATTTTACATCCTAATGACAACCATGTATGTAGGATTTTTGAAAATCAAAACACATAAGTGGTAATGTTTCATTTAAATGAACAATCCGTTTTTAACTACCACTTAGTTGTTTCACTATTCATCAAAAAATTGACGTTTTTCAGAACAAAGCCAAAATTTCACCCTATGATATAATTGATATTACAAATTCAAAAATGATTTCTATTTTACAAAATTCAAAACATATACGTTTCATTAATTAATTTTATAATTAATTCCCGCTGTCACAACAAATAGCGTGTTTTTAAGAAACAATATATATCAAAAGATTGATAATTGTTTTTTTCCAATTTCAATGTAAAATTAATTCTAATGACCACCATTGGATAAAATGGTAAAAATATATTCTAATTATACTTTAAAACCACTAAATAGTATAATTAATCACTATATATTATTTTGATTGAAAAGGTTGTTTTTAAGTATTTTTCACTATTCATAAAAAATTGGATGTTCTCAGAAAAATAAAAAAAATTCAACAAAGGATAATTTCGATATTCTGAATCCAAAATTGAAGTCCATTTTAAAATATAACATATATATAATTTCAAAAAGTGGGTATTAATATTCATAATGGCAATTTTGATTGGTCGCAGTGTGTTCGATTCGCAAACTTGCGTACAATACAAGCTATTACATTATTGAAAGAGAAGCGTATCGTGGAAGCTTGGGGTGTTACAGTTTTTATGATCAGGTTGTTGTAGTTTGACACTGTTTAGATATCAAGTACGAGAGTTGGTTTGGAGTTAGTAGAATAGCCATGTACTATTACGTGTAGTTTCTTTTTTGACTTGTATTAATATTTTCAACAAAGTACATGACTAGTGTTGTATTATATGGATGATATTTTAAGGCTTTTACTACATTTCATTTATTGTACGACATGATTTATTTAGTTTTTTACTACATAGTCACTTTATATACTTTACTATATTATTTATAATTTGTTATTTTCGATGTTTTCTTACTCTGGAATGAAATCATTATCTCTATGTTATTAAAAAAAAGCCCCTTGTTGGTAGTTGGAATCCAAAGGCATATAGGGTGGCGCACATCAGGACCAGTGAACGTATGGCTCAAGGAACCAGCTTAGTGCCATCCGGTCCAAGTCATTACAAGAATAAAATTCATCATAAGGGTATGAGAATGTGGTCATGAAAATATAATTTCATTACCAAAATGTCAATTATCATTATGATGAATCCATGAATAATGATTTTCATTTCACAAGACTTGGGCCATAGGAAATAAACAGGAAAATCAATGAAGCCTTAAGAGAGGAATAACACATGGAATTGTGGAAACACATATGAATTTAATATTATTACCGTAATACCAATGGAATCCTTGCCCAGACCATCATAGTGGTCAATGTCCTTTACTGAACCGAGTGAACCCCTATTCCAGCCATGTTGTGATGACCCAGACCCCCCTTGGTCCCTTCCTTTGCCAAAATCCGGATCCTTAAGGGGTACAGATCAGTGAGACCGATCGGTGAGACGGATCGGTGGGACCGATCGGTGAGACCGATCGGTGAGACGGATCGGTGGGACCGATCGGTGAGACGGATCGGTGGGACCGATCGGTGAGACCGATCGGTGAGACCGATCGGTGAGACGGATCGGTGCGACCAATCGGTGAGACCGATCGGTGAGACGGATCGGTGCGACCGATCGGTGAGACCGATCGGTGAGGCCGATCGGTGAGACCGATCAGTGTGACCGGTCGGCGAAACAGGCCTACGTCACCCGGCCTTGCCAAGTTGTTCCAGTAACGCGCACAAAAGTTTAATTAAATACTGAATCGGCTCATGAGTCGGTTTAAACCACTCAGCACCTATAATGATGAGTCAAGCCGTGTGGTCAACGCACGACTTCCACGTCTTACGCGGTTCAGCATTTTTATCTCAACCGTCCCCGACTCTTATAAATTAAGGGTTAGGCCGTTGTTTCCCCCTTCTTCGATCGTGGCTCTTCTGGTGAATCGGGACCGCCGCATCGTTATCCGTAAAGTTCCGCGCCCCCGGCCTAAACGTCGATCATCTATCAACAAGTAGGGAAATTCTTTCGTCTCTCACTTTTCTGTATCATGCGGGGTGGGCGTTTTTTTGTTCCTATAGAATTGGATGAACCGAACCTTAATGAAGATAATAAATGAAGTTCTAATGAAAGAAGGGGAAGGGGTTGTGATCATTTTTTATGCTTTATCTTGTGATCATCACTTTTTGTTGTGCTGGTTTATGTTTCTGAAAATTGAGGTCGTTGGTGGTCGTTGTATGTGCACTAATGAATCCCCTCGTGATGTTTTAAATGGGTTGCTGAAATTGTGAACTCCTGCTGTAAAATTGGTTAATCACGTATATCCGAATGAATAATTGAAAGCACCAGGATCAGCCCTTCTGTGATAAATCCCGGTTAGAACACACGGAATTTGAAATCATGGAGTGTGTTAAGTCGTTTAAATATGAAAATCCCTGACTTGTGTTGGTAGTGGTGGTTGGTTGTTTTCCTTCCAGGCCGATTGCTGTAAATGTGGGAGGGGATGGGATCCCCCGATGTTTTATACTCTCGGTGGTTGTATGAAATTGGGGGGATGGGATCTCCTATCGGTATGGATTCGGTGGTTGTGAGTTTTAAACCTGAGTGGTTACTTGAGATATCACAAATTGGGGAGAGATCCTCTGTTAACAGAACCGGGTGTGAGTGTTTTGGTTATTCTTTATTTTGACGCTTTCCTTGGTTATGCTTATGGTAGTTGCCCAGTAGTGCTTAAAATTAATTGAACTTTTGACTGAACGTGAAACAAGAATGGGACAAATGGTTTTGTGGGCAAGGGTCGTGAACTGTGACTCGGACGCAGTGGTGTTGTGTTCTGTAGGTTGGCTAGGAAAACCTAAGCTTTGGGTGAGTGTTTGTTACCTATATCTATACTTGTAGCTTTTTTTTCTTATTCGCGCCCCACCCAAGTTGAGCACTCAGTGCCGAACACCCCCATTTATGAGGGAAGGGTGTTTTTTCCAACACTATCCTTAGTGGCTAGTTATTAGCTCCTTTTCTGCTCCCTTTCCCGGATAGCCCAAGTACCTTCGGGCAGGCTGTGATGGCCTGAAGTCCATTATTAGCCCAAGAACCATCGGGCGCGGTGTTGTGGTGGTTGGCCAGGTGTGTGCGGCAGGTGGTTTCCCAAGTGTCTTCGGGATGAGGCCCAGGTGTCTTCGGGCGTGGCGGTGGTTGTTGTGACAGTTGAGGCCCAGGTGTGTACGGGCAGGATTCGGCAGTGGGACTGCGTGTGGTTGAGGCCCAGGTGTGTGCGGGCGGGGTTTCGGCAGTGGCACTGCGTGTGGTTGAGGCCCAGGTGTGTGCGGGCGGGGTTTCGGCAGTGGGACTGCGGTAAAAATGGCGGGATTGGTCCGATGCGTAGGATGTCTCAATAACCAGTGGGAAAGTGGCGCGGGGTACCCAAACATTGATGTTCTATTATTATATATATTACATGACATGCGTTATTTGGGGAGTGAGCCTTGGTGAGGCCTGAGATGGATAGTTTTCCTTGTTAGGTGTTTGGTTTACTCCTTTTCTCACGGGACATTAGTACGTTCCCCCACTTGTGCATGAGAGTCTTGGTTTTCCCTACTGAGTGTACTTGTATACTCACCCTACGTATATAAAACTGCTTTCAGGTTTCCAGGAGGACTTCGAGGATCACGCAGGACCTTACTAGCTCGGACTTTTGGAGCAGTAGCAGTTGTTTTTCTTTTTTTCTTTTTGGTACTTACCTTGTAGTCACCTTTTGCACTTTGTGGCTTTCTATTTTGAAACATGCATGTGGGAATGGTATACTTTTGGCTTTACTTTTCTTTCTACCTTGGTGTTGTTGGGTTTTCATCTCCTTATCTTCGATCCTATAAAATAAAAAGGGTAATGCCTTCCATTTGCGAGAATTTTCTATACCCTTGGTGCTAGTCACCACTCCGTGACCTATTGAAGGCGGGTTTCAGGGGTCATTATCTCTCCTTCAACTTAAAGAAGGAAGGGCCTGGAAATCTGCTGACCCTTACTTCCTTTTGGTGAAGGCGGGTCATGACAGAATGGTATCAGAGGGAGGTTGAGAGATAGGATGGAGTCTGGAGTTAGGCACAGTGAGGATTTCATGGGATGGTAAGGCAACAATGTTGGGTGACCTTGGAGCATGAATTAGGCCAGGGAAGACTGGCTAGGACACGTGATTTTAGGCCCCCCCCCCCCGTGATCCGATGCAAGGACTCTGGACCTACCAAATGACCAAGTGAGGCCACATTGATTGCAGGGTAGAGACCCTAGGAAAGGTACATGCATCATAATGACTTGTGTTCTTGTGTTTCTTGGATGTCCTTGGAATTATGAATAAATTAAATCATAAGAAGTTTTAAGAACGATATTCTGCACTACTTGGTCTTAGGCATTCCTTGTTTACCTTGCAGCTATGGAACCTGGAAGGCGACCACGTGTGGTATAGGCGGTCGAGGCCCCTGAGACTACTCTGGCCAATCGGCAGAGAGCTGATCGAGAGGAAGAGGACGACTAGTGGCAGAAGACTCTTCGAGCCTTCCAGTGACAGGCCCTCGAGAAGTATGAGGGTAGCATCTCCGATATGAAGACGGAAGGCTGGCTAGAGGAGCTAGGTATATCCTTCGGCCTGATTCGGGTCCCGACCGAGTACTGGGTTCCTCTGGCTGTTAGCCAGATGCGGGGAGCGGCACGTCAGTGGTGGATGCTTCACCTAGGGAATAGGAAAGAGTCTGAGGTTGCTTGGGCAGATTTCGAGAAGGAGTTCCGGGCGGAGTTCCTCTCCTCGACAATGAAGGAGGAGAAGAGGCAGGAGCTACTCTCCCTCTAGCAGGGGAGCATGTCCGTGAGGGAACTTGGAATCAAGTTCAAGGACCTCCTACGTTTTGCTCCGGACCTCTTTCCCGATGAGGAGTCTCGGGCAAGACGTTTGGAGGAGGTGCTCCGACCCTCCCTCCAGTATGCTGTTACCCCCTTTACCATTCCGACATACTTAGAGGTCAATAAGAAGGTCGAAGTGGTGGAATGGATGCATGCTCTGGGCGGAGTGTCACAAGAAGGGATCCAGCTGGGACCATCGAAGGGGAAGGCCATCAGCACCAGGCCTCCAGCGTCGGGGCCCTCCAGGTTCCGACCCGCAGGGAGCAGACCGCAACAGTTTCAGTTTTGATCCACTGGCCCACGTTCTTTCCCTTCAGGCTCGGGACCACGGTGCTTCACCTGCAAGAGCCTTGGACATCTCCGGAGTCAGTGCCCTGATCGGGTGCAGTACAGCAGTGGCAGTCATCCCCAGCATCTGCCGCAGCAGCAGTTCCCAGCCAGACCCTTCCGGGAGCAGCAGCAGGGACAGCGAGCTCCCGCTCCTCCGCAGGCAGACATAGGAGGAGGAGGTCGTCCTCAGGGCGCTCCCCAGGGACCTCGACCAGGGTGTGGTCGGGGAGGTGGCCGACAGCTGAGGGGCAGGGGAGCTGGGCGTGGACAGTTACACGCCGCAGAGGCAACAGTTCCAACAGGGCCAGAGGTTGTTCGAGGTACGATCAATGTGTTTAGCACTATTGCCTATGCTTTGTTCGATTCCGGAGCTTCACACTCCTTTGTTGCATCCAGTCTAGCCCGTGCCTTGGGTCTAGATCCCAAGAGACTTCCAGTGCCCCTGGTGTTGAGCACACCAGTTGGAGGTCAGACCGACTTGCTGTTCATTTGTCGGGGATGTAGACTGATGTTAGGGCCACATCAGTCGGTTAGGGATCTCCTTCTGCTACAGATTCAGCCGTACGATGTCATCCTAGGCATCGACTGGCTATTTTCTGTGTGCGCCGTCATCGACTGTTTCCAATGAAGGGTGGTGTTCTCAGGTTTGGACGGCCAGCGTGTTACCTTCACCAGCGAGTGGAGCTGTCCGAAGGGAAACGGGAGGGAGGAACCTCTCCTCTCCTTGTTGAACGAACTGACGGTAGAATCAGTAGATGCAGAAATGGGGGAAGTGCCAGAGATCGTCTGTGAGTTTATGGACGTCTTTCCTGAGGAGGTGACGACTCTTCCCCCTCGACGTCATATCGAGTTCGGGATAGACCTGCAGCCCAGCTCTCAACCAATCTCGATGGATCCTTACCGGATGGCACCTTCGGAGCTACAGGAGTTGCAGATACAGATTGACGATCTGATGAAGAGGGGTTATGTTCGTCCAAGTGCGTCACTGTGGGGCGCTCCAGTCTTGTTCGCAAGGAAGGCGGATGGTGGCCTCAGGTTGTGCATCGACTACAGGAGGTTGAATCAGGTAACGATCAAGAATCGCTACCCTCTTCCGAGGATAGATGATCTTTTTGACCAGCTGAATGGGGCAGGATGGTTCTCGAAGATCGACCTGCGGTCTGGATACCACCAGCTAAGGGTAAAGGATAGCGACATCCCAAAGACGGCGTTCAGGTGCAGGTATGGGCACTTTGAGTTCGTGGTCATGCCCTTTGGGGTTACGAACGCCCCAGCTGTGTTCATGGGGCTTATGAACTCCATCTTCCGGGAGTACCTAGATCAATTTGTGGTGGTATTCATCGACGATATCCTGATCTATTCATGGTCAGAAAAGGACCATGCAGAGCACCTGAGGACAGTTTTGGAAGTCCTCCGACCGCACCAGCTCTACGGGAAGTTGTCAAAGTGCAAGTTCTGGACACGAGAAGTGCACTTCCTCGGGCATGTAGTGTCTGAGTAGGGGGTAGCAGTCGACCCATCAAAGGTTGAGGCAGTTGTTTCTTGGGCAGCACCCAAGAATGTGGTGGAAGTCCGGAGTTTCCTCGGACTGGCAGGTTACTACTTGAGATTCGTACCCAACTTCTCCCGAGTAGCAGCCCCTTTGACATCTTTGACCAAGAAAGACCAGGTTTTCGTGTGGAGCGAGCAATGCGAGTCGTCCTTCAGCTACCTAAATGAAAGGCTGGTTAGTGCCCCAGTGTTGAGATTACCAGAAGAAGGGATGGCCTATGAGGTATTTTGTGATGCTTCAGGACAGGGCCTGGGATGCGTGTTGATGCAGCAACAAGGGGTGATCTCTTATGGGTCCAGGTAGCTACGCCCCCATGAGCATAACTATGCCACCCATGACCTGGATCTTGCATCGGTCGTTTTTGCGCTAAAGTTATGGCGGCACTACCTCATCGGGGAATTCTTTGTGGTCTTCACAGATCACAAAAGCTTAAATTATATATTCTCCCAGTGAGACTTGAACTTGCGACAACAGAGATGGGTGGAATTATTCCAGGACTACGACTTTGAAATCTCTTATACTAAGGGCAAGGGCAATGTGGTGGCTGATGCCTTGAGCAGGAGGACGCAGAAGGATGTGGTCCGAGAGTCGGCAAATGCCTGGAAGGCAATGGAGGAGTTGGCTACCTTACACCTAGATGCGAAGATGGATAGTGGCAGAGGGTGCCTATATCATATGATAGTGCAGTCATCTCTGTTTCGACTAGTGGAGGAGTCTTAGTGGGGAGACCCCGAGTGCGAAGTGATGCGTGATCGTGTTGACCAGGGCGATGCTCCGAGAGAATGGACAGAGGACGGTTAGCACCGGATGCTTTTCCAGAAAAGGTTGTTTGTTCCAAGAGTAATGCATGGAATGGTTCTCAATGAGTTCCACAACTCACCCCTAGCGGTGCACCCAGGAGTTACCAAGATGTACCAGGGGTTGAAAAGGCAGTTCTGGTGGCCCGGAGTTAAGCCAGCGGTGGCAGAATTTGTGGCTAAATGCATAGTATGTCAGCAAGTGAAGGCTGAACACTGAGTTCCAGGCAGCCTATTGCAGCCTTTAGCTGTTCCCGAGTGGAAGTGGGACGACATCTCAATGGATTTCGTCACATGACTACCCAAGGTCCAAGGAGGGTGCGACGCCATCTGGGTGGTGGTGGACAGGTTGACGAAATCGGATCACTTTCTGGCAATCAGGGAGTCATGTAATGTGGATTCTTTGGAACGAAAGTATGTAAATGAGGTGATGCGGTAGCATGGAGTTCCGAGGTCTATAGTCTCGGATTGGGATGCACGGTTTACCTCGCAAATCTGGAGAGGATTTCAGCATGCGTTTGGAACCCAGTTACGCCTTAGCACTGCTTTCCATCCCCAGACAGATGGACAAATGGAGCGCACCATACAGACCTTGGAGGATATGCTACGAGCATGTGTTCTGGACTCAGGAGAGTCGTGGGTGCGATACTTGCCTCTAGTATAGTTTTCCTACAATAATAGCTACCACTCTACCATCGGTATGGCCCCGTTTGAGGCCTTGTACGGGAGGCCATGCCATTCACCTGTGTGTTGGACCAATGTAGGAGAGGCAGGCATCCTTGGCCCGGAGGTGGTGCAGAACACGATAGAGAAAGTTCAGCTCATACGGGAAAGGATGAAGGCGGCCCAGGACCGACAAAAGTTGTATGCTGATACCAGGAGAAGGCCCTTGGAGTTTGAGGTTGGGGACCACGTGTTCTTGAAGGTCTCCCCTCGGCGTGGGCAACAGAGGTTCGGCAAGGGGGGTAAGCTTTCCCCCAGATTCGTCGGACCCTTCGAAGTGTTACGACGGGTCGGCGAAGTGGCTTATCAGCTAGTGTTACCTCCGCCGCTAAGGATACATGATGTCTTTCATGTATCCCAGCTCCGTCGTTATCTGCACGATGATTCACACGTCCTTGATTGGGGTGAACTGGACATCGAGGACGACGTAACCTTTTTGGAAAAACCAGTGATGATCGTGGATCGCAAGGAGAAGGTGCTTCGTGGGCGAGCCATTCCCTTGGTTCGTGTGTTGTGGAGACATGGCGGGCTCGAAGAGATTACGTGGGAGAGGGAATCACAGATGCGTTCCCAATACCCCGAGTTGTTTTGAGCTTTGTTCATTTTGTACCTATTGTGGTAGAACGTTTGTCTTTTGGCTACGAAATGTACTAGTTCCTTTCCTCTGTTGTGTGTGAGAAGCCCCAGCTAAAGGGAAGAGGGAACCCGACCCATAATCAAGACGCATTAAGGTGGATGCGATTGAACCCGTGCAGGCGAGTCAGTGCCACCCAAAGCGGATAATATCTTGACATGGGGGAGGGAAACTCCCCAAACCCACATGACCGGGCTGTTTGGCGTGGTATGTTGCTTAGTTCATGACAGGGGAGTGTTTTTTGTTAGCATAGGTTCACTCCTAAGAGGTATCTTTCGATGATGGTTGTTCGGACCCTCTCTTTCCTTCTGGTTTGTTGTGATTCTCAAGGACGAGAATCGTTTAAGAGGTATCTGATGTGATGACCCAGACCCCCCTTGGTCCCTTCCATTTCCAAAATTCGGATCCTTATGGGGTACGGATCGGTGAGAACGATCGGTGAGACAGATCGGTGCGACCGATCGGTGAGACGGATCGGTGCGACCGATCGGTGTGACCGATCGGTGAGACGGATCGGTGCGACCGATCGGTGAGACCGATCGGTGTGACTGATCGGCGAAACCGGCCGACGTCACCCGGCCTTGCCAAGTTGTTCCAGTAACGTGCACAAAAGTTTAATTAAATACTTAATCGGCTCATGAGTCGGTTTAAACCACTCAGCACCTTTAATGATGAGTCAAGCTGTGTGGTCAACCCACGACTTCCACGTCTTATGCGGTTCAGCGTTTTTATCTCAACCGTCCCCGGCTCTTATAAATTAAGGGTTAGGCCGTGGTTTCCCCCTTCTTCGATCGTGGCTCTTCTGGTGCATCGGGACCGCCGCATCGTTATCCGTAATGTTCCGCGCCCCCGGCCTAAACGTAGATCATCTATCAACAAGTAGGGAAATTCTTTCGTCTCTCAATTTTGTGTATCATGCGGGGTGGGCGTTTTTTTTTGTTCCTATGGAATTGGTTGAACCGAACCTTAATGAAGATAATAAACGAAGTTCTAAAGAAAGAAGGGGAAGGGGTTGTGATCGTTGTTTATGCTTTATCTTGTGATCATCCCTTTTTGTTGTGCTGGTTTATGTTTCTGAAATTGAGGCCATTGGTGGTCGTTGTATGTGCACTAATGAATCCCCTCGTGATGTTTTAAATGGGTTGCTGAAATTGTGAACTCCTGCTGTGAAATTGTTTAATCACGTATATCCGGCTGAATAATTGAAAGCACCAGGATCAGCCCTTCTGTGATAACTCCCGGTTAGAACACACAGAATTTGAAATCATGGAGTGTGTTAAGTCGTTTAAATCTGAAAATCCCTGACTTGTGTTGGTAGTGGTGGTTGGTTGTTTTCCTTCCAGGCCGATTGCTGGAAATGTGGGAGGGGATGGGATCCCCTGATCTTTTATACTCTCGATGGTTGTGTGAAATTGGGGGGATGGGATCTCCTGTCGGTATGGATTCGGTGGTTGTGAGTTATAAACCCAAGTGGTTACTTGAGATATCACAAATTTGGGGAGAGATCCTCTGTTAACAGAACCAGGTGTGAGTGTTTTGGTTGATCCTTGCTTTTGACACTTTCCTTGGTTATGCTTATGGTAGTTGCCCAATAGTGCTTAAAATTAATTGAACTTTTGACTGAACGTGAAACAAGATTGGGACAAATGGTTTTTTGGGCAAGGGTCGTGAACTGTGACTCGGACGCAGTGGTGTTGTGTTCTGTAGGTTGGCTAGGAAAACCTAAGCTTTGGGTGAGTGTTTGTTACCTATATCTATACTTGTAGATTTGTGTTTCTTATTCGCGCCCCACCCAAGTTGAGCACTCAGTGCCGAACACCCCCACTTATGGGGGAAGGGTGTTTTCCCAACACTATCCTTAGTGGCTGGTTATTAGCTCCTTTTCTGCTCCCTTTCCTGGATAGCCCAAGTACCTTCGGGCAGGCTGTGATGGCCTGAAGTGCATTATTAGCCCAAGAACCATCGGGTGGGGTGTTGTGGTGGTTGGCCAGGTGTGTGCGGCAGGTGGTTTCCCAAGTGTCTTCGGGATGAGGCCCAGGTGACTTCGGGCGTGGCGGTGGTTGTTTTGGCCTAGGTGTTTGCAGGCATGGTTACATGTGATAGTTGAGGCCCAGTTGTGTACGGGCAGGATTCGGCAGTGGGACTGCGTGTGGTTGAGGCCCAGGTGTGTGCGGGCGGGGTTTCAGTAGTGGGACTGCGTGTGGTTGAGGACTAGGTGTGTGCGGGCGGGGTTTCGGCAGTGGGACTGTGGTAAAAATGGCGGGATTGGTCCGATGCGTAGGATGTCTCAATAACCAGTGGGAAAGTGGCGCGAGGTACCCAAACATCGATGTGCTCTTATTATATATATTACTTGACTTGCGTTATTTGGGGAGTGAGCCTTGGTGAGGCCTGGGATGGATAGATTTCCTTGTTAGGTGTTTGGTTTACTCCTTTTCTCACGGGACTTTAGTACATTCCCCCACTTGTGCACGAGAGTCTTGGTTTTCCCTACTGAGTGTACTTGTATACTCACCCTACGTATATAAAACTTCTTTACGGTTTCCAGGAGGACTTCAGGGATCACGCAGGACCTCACTAGCTCGGACATTTGGAGCAGTTGTAGTTGTTTTTCTTTTTTTCTTTTTGGTACTTACCTTGTCGTCTCCTTTGGCACTTTGTGGCTTTCTCTTTTGAAACAT
The DNA here is from genome assembly GCA_963277665.1 of Viscum album. Classification (NCBI taxonomy): domain Eukaryota; kingdom Viridiplantae; phylum Streptophyta; class Magnoliopsida; order Santalales; family Viscaceae; genus Viscum; species Viscum album. Next base: position 1,315,164,234 of record OY728152.1, on the reverse strand, counting down.
GCATGTGGGAATGGTTTACTTTTGGCTTTACTTTTCTTTCTACCTTGGTGTTGTTGGGTTTTATTCTCCTTATCTTTCGATCCTATAAAATAAAAAGGGTAATGCCTTCCATTTGCGAGAATTTTCTATACCCTTGGTGCTATTCGCCACTCCGGGACCTATTGAAGGCGGGTATCGGGGGTCATTATCTCTCATTCAACTTAAAGAAGTAAGGGCCTGGCAATCTGCTAACCCTTCCCTCCTTTTGGTGAAGGCGGGTCGTGACACGTGTATTATTAAACTGAGTGAAACCTCATTCCATCATAGTATTACTAAACCCTATAATCCCTTAATCCAACCCTATATCATTGAACCAATTATACCTTATTTCTAACCATGTTTTAATGAAACATGTAAAACCTCATTAATGCCATGTATTAATGAACTGATTAGTCCCTCTCTCCAGACCTCTATTACTAAACCAAGTAAATGTTCATTCTATCCATGTCTATCTCTGGAGATCTAAATCATTATCCAATGAATTATAGGGACATATAGGTCCCACCCATCACGTAATCAAATAATATATACATGTTCCAAAAGATCATAAATTATCATATCATAACCCATGAAAGGAAATGGTTATCATAAACATAGAAACATATCATAACCTGTTGATAGATACATGTTTTCTAATTATTTCATCATAAATGTAACCATTGAAAAGAAGCTAGTTTCAAAAGATTATAACCCATAAGAGAGTGCAGGGTTTCATAAACACATTACCCATGAATTTTAAATGGATTTTAGAAACATATTACCCATGAAGGAGAAATGGGTATAAAAAATACCACAACATTAAATAGTTCTCATTCATAGAATGGATATGAATGAAAAAATTATATCATTTCATAGAAAAACATGAGTAACATCAATATATGTTACCTTAAATGGATGATTATTTTGAAATATATTTGAAAAATATTTAATGAGGAAGACATTTTTTCTTTTTAAAATGAGTCCTTTTAATACATAAGACCAATTTTAAATCATTTTGCTAGAATATAACATGAAAACTTATAATAATGAAATGTAATCATATTGAAATAATTTTTACATGAAAATTAATAAAATAAGATTCAAATTATTTTAAAAAACATTTTCTTTGAAAAAAATTGTATAATTTAAAATAATGCATTATATTTTTTGAAAATAATTACATTGAAAATACATAGAAAACTAGTAAATTAGCATTAAAATAATTTGAAAACAATTTCACTAAAAACACGTTTAATAAATGTAAATATGACTTGAATACATTATGGAAACAATTTTATTTAAAATATAATTTAAAAAAATTATTAATGATTAACCAATTAAAATATAATGGGAGAATGAATAAATGATGGTGGGTAAATATTTATGTCTCATACGAGGTCAACAGAACATTATTTTTTCACGAAAAAATAATAGAAATGTTACTTGTTCCAAATGTGACAAAGATGTTTCCCATGAATACAATGGAAAAATACAAATAAGGAAATTATTTCATTATTATATTATAGGTTAATTGTATAATATTATTGGAAACCCTTTATAGGATACATAAATTTCCAACAGATGAGAGGGTATCTTCAGTTTTTCTTAAAAAAACATTCTTAACTACCATATGTACAAAAGAGTATAAAATGTTAAAAATACAATAATATATCATGAACTAAAAAGTAATTAGTAAAATAATAAATATTAATGAGATATGGAAGATAATATTTCATCAATGGAAGAAAAAACATAAATAATCTTGAAATGAAATGAGATTGTATCAATTAACATTTATAACTTGGTATAATGGGATTATGATCTCCATATAAGTAGAGCTAATTACATGAAGCATATTATATCATAAAACAATGTTTATTCATGAAATTGAATGTATTATAAATGTATATACAGCTATAAAAAGTTTACATGTGCATAATATAACGTGATTCTCAATGAAATCAAATTTTGAGAAAATGAATTTTACAAATTTGAAAACATTGTAATCATAGACCCCATGAAATAAGGATAATAAAATTGGACATATAATATATGTAAATTTATTAATATGTTAAATATAATAAATTCATGGATTTAGATAACCAATTTAAAAGCAAAGAGTGGAGAACATAGTTTTTATCTAATTTAAATTATATTTGAGATGAAAGACCCTTAACTTGTGTCCGGACCCTCTCCATATTTCTACAAGATTCTTGTATAATAAATAACTGATAATCATTATTCAATTACCAAATAATATTCTTATATATATTACCATATTTCATTATTATTACTTAATTTTACCCACTTTTTAATGATCCTAGGTCATGGTTTCACATTAGGTTATATTTGATGTGTTCACCATATGTGTCTTAATTTATCATACCAATGATATTAATAAATATATCATGAATCTAGATGTATAAAATTATAAATATATCTGGTATATTCAGTATAGGTATATTGAAATAATATATAGAATAATGGAGTATGTAATGGAATACACCGTCCCTTGATACAGTAATCTATGTGTACTCATTAACGTTGTTTTCCATTTTTATTATCGTATTAAAAAAATATAAAAATGAAACATAATTATATATATATATATAATTATAAAAATATAATTAATATATCATATGGGTCATTAATATTCATTAAATCCATCTTTAAAATAGTTTATATAGAGTGGGAATGAATCACATCACTTTGAGGGTGTGCTACTCCATACATCCTCAAACATGATTATTGTATTAACAGAAAATGGTGGGATAAAATATGTATGTTTTTAAAGGAATCAAGAATATTAAATACATAATTAATATATTATATTAAGTTTATTTTTATTTCATTCATCATAATGGCCAACATGATTAGTGATACAGGAGAAATGGAGAATCATCGTTTTGTGAGGCTGTAGTTCACCGTTCATAGAAAAATAGGTTCAACATCCATTTTATGGAGGTGTGAGATTGTGTAGGTCATAAGTGATTCGCAACTAAATCCTAGTATATAGATGATATTATTTTTTCACACTAACTACAAAATATAGTTGATGTGTAGTGAAATAAAATAATTGAAACGAGTATGAATGAAGATTTTACCTATACTTTGGGTAACTCATTTTGGTTGGTCCCAAAAGGTTTAATTAAGAGGGTTTCTTCCCTTATGATGGATTCAATTTTGAAGGGAGGATTTTTGGCTGGAAATTTATAAAGTCCGTTGTTTAACACATGTTTATTTAGTAGTATGGGGAACTGGTAAATATGATGGCCTTTTATAGAGTAGGAAAAGGACTCACAAGAAATTTTTAGTCTCAAAATAAGTTTACATAGAGTCATAGCTAATAATAATTTTAACAAATAAAAAAATAAATAATTGAAAGGTTAAATAATGATATATTTTCATAGATTTTATTTTTGACATCTTTAAAGGTCATTTGGGATGTTATTATTATATATTACTCCAAAATCATTCTTAATTTGGCCTTAATAGTAGTGATTTCTTTTTATCAATTTTACTTATAATTTTAGTCCAAAATTAATATGGTATTTTTAGATTCTATAAACAAGATAGAATATATTTGAGTATATCAGATATTTTAAATTATAATCATATAAGAAAAAAATTAAGATGAGGGATAATCCAGTATACATTACGAAATAACAAGGATTTGATTATTAAAAAAGTTCAATAGTTTTTCATGATTATAAATGTTGTTTCAAAGTGAATATTTTTATAGTAAACGAAATATTATTTATAGATATAATAATTATCTAATGTGACCTTAAATTTCATTATAATATCATTTATCATAAATAATTAATAACAAAAAGGTATTTTTTTGACTAAAAAGTGGAATTTGTAACTATTTTTTATAAATTGATGTTTATTAAATACAAATAAATTTTTAAATGTTTATGAAGTTAAATAAATTACTAAAATATATCTATTCATGAAATTAATATTTTTAACATCAAATGACCTTAGCAATAAAAATTATCATTCATACTCAATATTTGTTAAATTTATAAAACATAAATATATGATATTCAGTGATAACTACATTTATCATCTACGTTATAATTATATTATATAAAAAACTAAAATAATAAAAACTGATGTTTAAAAGAAACTCAGTGTTGCCTGAATCGTACGCCAGGTAAGTAATGCTTGCACTGCATGTAATTTTGGTATTGTGGGTAGCACAATCCATGTTTGTATTGCGTGTGAAAGAAATATCTGACATAATGTATCAATATATATATATATATATATATATATATATTCAGTATCTTTTGAATTTATAATTATTGAAAAATTGAATTAATTCGATGAAAAATAATTCACAAAAATACTGGAGTGTTACATGAAGCCACTTGGGTGTGATTAATAAATTCAAAACATTTAAATTTAGTCCATGGAAAAATCATCATAATCATGACTCCTATTACTAAAACAATTTTAATATGATGTTATATATGTGTTATATTTGACTGTAAATACTCATTTAGAAACTGATATTATTTCCTACATAATGGTTGTATATTTGTATTTTTTGGAGTGAAATACTTAAATTTAGTTTTTAGACAATTATGATTCCATAATAGAGGTATTAAAGAAAGAATCAAAAAAATCTTATTATATATATAAATGTAAATATTATATGAAATATTATATGCCATACATTGTTTTTATTAATGTCTATTACTTTTTAGGATTGTTTTAATGCAATTTTATTTAAGTAATCAAGTTGTTATGACTTTAAAAAAATCAATTATTAAATAGTCTCAAAATTGACATAAACGATATTATCAATTAAATAATAATTTATTAAATGATATAAAATTCATAAAATTATAATATTCACCCAAATAACATATCTAGTATAAAAAATATTATTGATGGTCCACTTTAGATTCTCTTTTCATTTTATAGTAACAATACAACCATGTGTTTTAGAAATAAAAGAAGGCATGGTAAGAGTTAAACTATTTAATTACGTATTAAATCAAAAAGATAATGTTAATTTAATGACATAATCAAATATAAAACAAATAGGCTGAAAAAATTTCAACCTATCTGAATACTAGACTCCTAATAAAATAATATTAATCCATTAGAAACAAAAAATCATTATATAACAAATTAATATTTCATTATTTTCCTAAAGTGCCTCTAACATTTAATAAAAAATGGAACATCTCAATATTTTAAATTCATACCTAAATAAAAATTTGTCTCTTCCAACCCCATCCAATTAATTATCCAAAATCCCTAAAATAATCTTATATGAATCCTTTTGGGAAGAAAATACTTCTTATAGAGTTCTTTTGTGAAAAAATAGGAGATAACTGAAAAACTTTTAATCATTTTATCAAACAAATTCAATGTTTTTTTCCTTATAATTCCATTCCCAATGTTGAAACCATAGTAAAATAATTATTCCAACATTTGATATATTCTGATATGTTTTTATTATTATGTTAAATCCATATTCCTTCTTTTACCTATCCTAAAGAACAATATCATGATGTGTCTATATGATTGACTTACCATTTCCACGTGTTTGTGTAAATTGTTTTTCAACAATAAATTATTTATAAGTATATAATGATGAATATAAATTAGATATATAATATTTATTACATAATATTATTTAGGTAAAATTCGTATTCTATTAAATTAAATGACATTTGACCACTATGAAAATGATATCGTCGCCCATGTGTACAAACGACTGATTATCTCAACAACTTGATGAGACCTTCTATCCATGTTCACCATGAAAGAATGATTATAAAAATATATACTAGGATGTTTTTTATATATATCATAATAATTATTCATCAATGATATATATATATATATATCTGTACATTTATGTTATTCACTTAAATCAATTACCAATGACATGATAATGGAAATAAAATTCATGTGAATATATGGAATAACGTCTCCATAAATGTTGTATTCCATTTAAAATATCAATATATTATATACATTTTTATTCAGAATATATATGACATATAAATTTTGTTATATATTTTTTATGTCATTTAATCATGATCTATATAATATAACCATGAATAAAAAAACAAAACAAATACGATAAATGAAACTATTATTACCCAAAACATTGCGTTTAAATTGAATTGTAAATAAATGAGAAATATAATATCATAAAATGAATATATATGATAAAATTTATTTTATTATGACTATGGAACAATATAATAATTTGTTCAATACCATTATACTTCGTGTTTAGACCCATATGGAGAGTATTACACTTTAGGTAACTGTTAATTTCACAATCTCATTATTACTTGAAGTTTTTTATATGTATGTTCTCAATAATACGTATTTATTATCCATGTCTATGTTTCATTAAAATATATTTCATAATATTTTTACTCTCTATTAAAAATTTCTTAATGTTATTTATACACATTTTTTAATTTCTATAAAACGTTATGAAATGAATCATTATATCATTTTACAATCAATGTTCATTGTGAATCTTTTGACAAATTAATGAAATAATGTTACTAAACTTATACGACATGAGATGTTTTTTATTCCATTAAGTAAATTTAATATTTTGGAATTTATATTATAATATTACAAATTTATTTTCAAATTTATTTTTCCATTTTATAATTGGGAGGCTTTTAAAATATTTTAAATAAAAAGGGATATATATATATCAAAATCTTCTAATGATTTTGTAAGATTATTTTATTTTATGACATCATCCTTTGTCGGATTTGAGAAATAGTTGAGGTTTATTTATTGGATGTTTTAATATATGATTATGTTATTATGTTCTTTTTTTACCATTAAAGGTTATTTGTTAAAGTATTAACATTTTGAATGTAATTTTTAATGTAATCATTTATTCTATGTTTCAATCTTCTCATATGAGGAATGTATTGGACTTAGTATATGATGGGATGGGACATATATATCCCCTTTATGTATATGTAGGACTCATGAGAAAATATATTGTCTTAGAATGAGGCCATGATGGTATACAAGTGTATGATTTTCACATGAGGCCTTGACATTGGGGTTATGATTTCTGACATTATTCATTCCCACATTATGAGTTCAGTTAATGATATCGCATGTGATTATTTAATTAGTAAAAAATACATGTGAATGTTTAGATGGAATTATTATATTTATTAATAATATTATATGATTAAAGTCATTATTAAAAGTCTTGTCTTATAATTTTATGCCACATCATAAATGTTTAAGATTATATATGAAAGCATCTGTTGTATTGTTTGACTATACTAAGCGTTTGAGATCACACCATTCAAATGATATATTTTTCCTAGATTCCTTGGAATGTATTATGAATGTTATTTAGTGATAATATTATAGAATAAAATAATTATTAAAGGATTTTATATGTTGAATTATATACATTGAATTGTAATGTAATGTTCACATATGTAATCTATTTTTCTAGACTGCAAAACTGATTGGCCCTTTAAAACATGATTTATAGTAATCAAGAAAATATATTATAAAAATTAAATAACTCAGGGTAACTACTTGTGGGAAATTTCAGTTGGTATAAATTTTATTTTAGAATCAACCTAGTTATTTGATATTTAGAGGACAGTTTAGGGTGGATAATGGTAAGATAAACATTCATGATAAGTATAGAGGAACATAAAAGAATTTTTTTCATGTATATATTTTATGTGTATTCCAGGAAAATAAATTATTTTCTATATAATACATTTGGGTGTGGTACTAGAACATTTTTACCTAGGATTAATATCATTGACAAGGTGTTTCAGGCATGACATGGGATAAAATTCTCTAGAAAATTGGGTCTTACTATGCACCTACATTGACACTCTAGGGGGGATATTATTAGGATAATTAAAATTTAATTTAAAAGCCATTATTAAGGATTTATGAGTAAATATTTCTACAAAAAAACATTTATATGATTATGGAGAAGTTTTTTTATGTGTTTTATATGCTTATTTTTGTGCGGATCTTATTGTTCTGGTTCATTGGCCTTTGTCACGGTGGTTTTCAAGTTGCATCCACTTCAGCTCCATTGAGGTGTCGACTGGATTCATGTTCCCATGGTGCATTGATTGTGTCGCTCGATTGTGCAGGGTAACAACAATACAGGTTGATCCCAATGACCCTCGGCCCATGACTGATTTGGGTGTTCATTCTCCAACCTGTTTTGGGTGTTTTCGTTTTTTTCTGACTGGTTCTTGCAATGGTTGATCCCCTTGGGTTCGTAGTCCTGATTCTCTCTCTATTTTGTTTCCCTCACTAGTGTCTTCAATGGTTGATTCCTTTGAGAGCATAGTTTTTATTATTTTTCATCCTGTAAGGTTCTCACTTAGCCGAAAAGTGATTTTATTTGAAATTTTAAAAAAATGTTTTGTTGTGGGGATTCATAACTTAATATAGGGTATGAAATTTTTTCGAAATGGTTCCTAATGGAAGGAATTAAAACCATATAAATGAACATAATCTATTTAGGTATTTTACCCCTATACATGGGAGTGATATAGGTTTTGGAGATACAACTGTATCTAAACTACTTACAATCAAATTGGGGAAACTTATCTAGGTTATAAACAACAACCTTACCCATATCAGGGGACAACAACCTTCAACATTCAATTAGACTGCACTTCAATTTATATATAATTTCTGGATACATTCTTTAAAGAATATATTTCATAAATTGGGATTAAACGAAAGGGAGAAGATCATTATGGTAGATTATTATCTATCCAGATATGCAGATCCAAGGTGGTCACTGATCCCAACTGTAAATGAGGAGGAAAAAATTGAATGTATTTAATAGAAGGATTTTAAGGAAGTTTTTGTAGAAATATATTTCCCTCAGGAATATAGAGAATATATTGAGGAAATATATTTGAATCATGGATATAAAGAGGAAAAATGGTTTCAATATATGAAGGTAACATTACAAGGTAAGTAAGGCATGCTATAAACAATATACCTAACCCAAGGATCATGATTGATCGATTCTTTTATGGGTTAATGTGATTTCCACCAAATGCATATTCCTCTCATGCTTTCTCATCATACGAATATATAGACTCATGTGCTATAAAGATAGAAATGTAATACTCATATGACATTCATTTAATGTAAGATAATAAGAGGATAATGGAGAAATAGAGGTATAATGTAAAATAATGGAATGATGGATTTTACCATGTTTTTATATTTGTGTGAATAAACCCCATGGTTCTTTTATTAATGGAATTGTAGATTTATATAAGTGTGGATAAAAATGAAACTATTTATGTGATTTTAAGGTAAAGAAAGAATATATAGATGTGAAATGATATAATTGTAAATATATTGGACACAATGAATATAACATTCCTATAAGTCCGAAAATATAGTTCCTATGATGAAAATTGATCAAGGTAAATCATTTGTTTTTACTATTATCAATATAAAATAATTAATGTATTGCTATTTTGGATTCACTAATTATTTTATTGCAGTGTTTTATCAATAATGTATTAGTTATAAGATTTATGGACTATATAAGGATTGAATTGTAGTACCATATCAATAATGATGTCATATTTTATGGTACCATGTAATATGACACTATTTCAAGTTAATATTTTTGGAAAATATATGGATGGGGGATAGATAACCCTTAGTATGTTACTGAAACTGAGATAATAATTTTGCAATAAATGAATTATTTTATTGGATAAGGTATATTTGATATTATTGTTAGATAATTTAGAATTTATTAATAGATTTTAAGTGTTAACATATTTTTTTATCTTTCATTTAAATCATGAAAGAAATATGTATGGAGAATATAATTTTTTTAATCTTCTTACATCAAAAATAATAATCCTAATTACCCATATATGGGTGACCAAGATGATGTGAAAATAGATCTGAGCACATAAAAAGGATAACATTGATACATGGAATAAAATAATTTTTTTTATTGAGATCTTATCTACAAAGTAAAATAATCCTCCAAATATAGGAAAATTTATCTAATTTTTTTTTACCCTAATACATTATGTTTTGTTAAACTAATTATATTATAAATAGTTTAGATTTATGTTTTTGGGGACTTAAATTTTATTTATTTTTCATGTTTTTTGAGTGATGACCGCAATCACTGCGTATAAGTGTTTATTTTTTCCACCATTTATTTATCAACACAGTATACTATAGTTCTCCTATTCTATAGCCTAATTTCGTAGTGACTTTTTCATTTCCATTTCACTCTTATTAAAAAAATATTTTATTCACCTCATTTCTGATGTGGGTTTTGATAAATAGTATTTTCTATTAGAATCATTTTATTTTTTATGTTCATTTTCAAATTACGAGGAAAAAAATTATTTAAGGGGGAGAGAATGTAAAACCCCCAGATTTCACAATATGTTAACATAAATATCTAGTGTTGTAAGTAACAAATACTTGGATTTCATAACAATCATGATTGAGCTTCTGAAAAATGACACATTACTGTTGTATTTATTTAAATTATATATTTATAATTTATCCATTAAATATAGTTATATAAATATTGATAAATAATATTTCATTATTATTCATAATTATTTCACATAATTAATACATATTCACAATGATATGTATAGGTTTTGGTAAAATATTTATATGTTTTGAAAGATTATTTTCATATGGGAACTACATTCTATTTCCTTTATTGAATTATTATAAAATTAAATTTATATACTCTTATAAATATCAATTTTTCAAAAACAGTACATATTTTACTTTAAAAAAAATATTTATAGAGTTAATTATTGATATTTTTCTCAAATAATTCAATTTTTGGTGAGTAGAGAAAAACAATACATTATTAATTTAATTTTAAATGTAAATAATCAATCCAATTTAACATTTTTTTATTGAAAAAATAGATATAGAATATATATATATTTACAATTTATGATATTGGAATTATTTTTATAATAGAATTAGATTTATAAAATTTTATTAAACATTTGAATATATCTTTTACCCAGATTCAAGGAAAATTTGTAAACTAGAATTGATGGTAATTTTATATGTTCTATGAATAAAATTTAAAAAATATTGCCTATTTTTTCCAATGTTAAAAATGTGGTGTATTAGTTTCAAAATAAATATTTATGAATAGTTACTATTGAATATTATTTTCCACGATTGAAGGTAAATATGGTAAATAATCTAAAAAGTAATCTAATAATAAAAAAAATTACAGTTGAAAATTTCTTAAACATATTTAATTATTCATGGGAGAATATAAAAACCATTAGGTTGTAAATCTATCCATCGGAATCCTCTTGGTTGCGATTAAGAAATATATAACATTTCATTTTATGTAATTTTAAAAATATAAAAACATGACTCTATTTAATAAAACAATATTAATATGCTGTTATATTAGTGATATATTATAATATACATATTAATAAAGAATGTATAACATTTTAAAAATTCATTGTTATCTATTATTTATTTTTAGGAATAAAATAACTAAATTTAATTATGACATAATTATTATGCCATAATAGAGTTATAAACAAGAAGACCTAAATAAATGTTATTATAAATTTTACAATAATTCTTATTTGAAATATATGAATCCATCCATGAATTTTATAGATTACTATTATATGATATGACTATGTTGATGATTTTTTTGATGGAATAATGTTGTTAGGACTTTAAAAATAACACGTATTTACTGGTGCCAAAAATGAAATTAATGAGTTTTTAAAATAAATAATCTTTTATTGAATGATATAAAAGTCATTAAAAATAATGTTCATCCAAATAAAATTTAATGTTTTAAAATTATTTTAACTATCCACTTTATATTTTCATTTTAAAGTATCAATTATAACCATATGTTATAGAAATTCAAAAATTCTTGGTAAGATTTAAACTATTTACCTAGGGGTTAAATCTAAATGACAGGGTAAACATTATGAGCTAAACATTTCAAAAAACTATTTATGGTGATTTTTTATACCATTATTCATATCATCATAAAAAATAGTTTTGTGACATTATTAAATGAAATTCATTTTACAATAAATTATTATTTAATGATATTCTTTATTTTCCCCTCACCTCTCTTATAAAAGGAAACTAATCCTTAATTTTAATTCACACCTCAAAAATCATTTTCCACAGATAATACCTACCCCTTTCTTATTCACAGTTACCCTAATTCATCATATAAGCATTAATTATGTCTTAAATCCATCTTATGGGTACCTTTTTTTTCAAATGAAAAGGGGATACATCAAAAAGAGATAATCATTTTATCAATCTCATTAAATGTTATTTGTTCATCAAATTGAATTTCTTATGTTTTAACCATACTAAAATAAAAAATATTGAATATAATATATTCTGAGATATTTGAATAATTCTGGGACAACCATATACTCTTTTTAACCATCCAATGAATATAAATATGATCATGTGCGAGTACGTACGGTTTACCTTCTCCACACCATGGTGTAAACTGGTTTTAGGAAAAATGATATTTTGATTGGTATATTTAGTACTAAAAATAACATAAATTATTAATACAACATGATATCATTTATTTAAAATACATATTACATCCTATTATATACCATTTAGCCATTAAGGAAATGATATTATCGCTTATATGTACGTATGACTTACCGTCTCCACGATGTGATGAATTTCATCTTCCACGTTCACCATCCATGAATGATTATAAAAATATATATTTAAAATTTTATGAAAAATATTAATTAATAATTCTACTTCACTTATATATATAAATATGTACATTTATTTGATTCAATTACTTCAATTCAATATGATATGAAAATAGAAACAATATTCATGCGTACGTACGAATTCCCTCTCCATGAAAAATGAATTCCATTTCTTATATCTATCTATTATATATATTAATATTCAGAATATATATGTTATAAAAATAATATTATACATTCTCTAATTATTTTAATCATGATCTATGTAATACAATCAAGAATAACAATAAAAACAAGTGTTATAAAGAGAGAGATTATTACATGAATCCTTCCGTTAATATAGAATTGTTAATAAAGGGTCTATATAATATCATAAACAAAATATATATGATATGATAAATATTATATTGATTCTTATACAAGTCAGTAATATGTTCAAAACCATTATACTAGAGTTTCAAACACATATTTATTGTATCAAAATTACGTAAATGGTTATTTTCATAAACTCATTACTAATGAAGGTTGCATATATATAAGTACTTAGTGGGAAATATTTATCAACCATTATAATGTTTCATAAAAATACATTTGAAAAAAAAATTACTATCTCCCAAAAAATTGGTAATGTCATTTATAATTTTTTTAATTATTATAAAATGGGTTGAAAATAATATTTATGTCCTTTTACCAAGAAGGTACTCACTGAATATTTCCACAAATTAAGGATTTTTTTTTAACTTATACAACATAGGTATATTTTTCTTCCATTTTGATTCCTTACCATTTTAAGCTTCTCGTAAATGATTAAAAAGTTATTTCAAAAATAAATATTTATTATATTTTTGTGGCTTTAAAATGTTTTCAAAAGTAAATTATATATTTCTATCAAAAAAGTTTAAAGATATTTTAGTTTTATGTTCATTCATGTATACATAAATATTTGTCTTATATGATTTATTGAGGTAGATTTATTGATTTTTTTATGATATTTATGACTGTGTATGTGCTATTCTGTTATCATCCAGGGAATATGTTTAAAGTAATTCCATTTTGTATGATATGATTAATGCAAATGTTTATGTTATGTTTCACTAATTTCATATGAAGAATTTATTGGACTTAATATGTGACAGGTGGGTCCCACTATATCACTTTGAGGCAAAGTATGTCTCATGATAAAATATATTTTCTTATCATGTGGCCTTAATGGTATATTTTTGTATGGTGTTGTCACAATGGCCTTATCATTGTAGTTATAATGTCCTACATTATGCATTCCCTCATTATGAGACAACTAATTGATAATACATGTGATTATTCAAATATTATAATAACCATTTTTATTTTTAAATTGCATTTTCTGATTTATTCTATCCATAGTATGTAGAATTTAATGTTTATAATTCATGTGTGTTAATGTTATACAACTACATAAAAGTTTTTGTTTATTTATGAAATATTATTTTTTATTGTTTAACCTTACTGAGCATCTATGCTCACCCCATTCTTATGTTTTATTTTCCATGTATACCATGAAGTGTATTATGATTGATATGAGGGTTGAACTAATATAATAATGGTATAATCATTATGTTATCTATTCTACATTTTATAATTTGAATTGTAATGTAATGTCCACATATGTAATCTATTTTCCAATTATAATAAACTAATTGGAAATTCTAGATCTTATTCATTTTAATAATGTCAATGTATAAAAATAATTATCTGACTATGGGTAACAAGGTTCAGGGCATTACAACTTTTGTGTTAAAAACATTAATTGTCATAGTGAAATTGAATAAGAGGCCCTATAAAAAATTTAAAATTGTATTGTATTTCTGAATATGATTAGAGTTATATAAGATAAGTTTATAAGATATGGTTGTTTAGTAATTATTTAATTACATTTATTGTATAGTTTTGTCGAGGGGAGGAGATGGAGGTTGTGATGTGATTTTGTCGTGGGGATGTGATAGATGGTGGATCTAGATGTGGTTGTTGTTTTATTATATTGTTCATTATTTTCATTTTTCTTTTTTGTTAGTTTTCTAGTTATAAAGTTATAGTGAAATAAATATTAATATTTGGAATGATTATTGATTATATTTATGTTTTGACAGGTATATTAAATGGGTTTTTTATATATAATTATGGGGTTGGAAATAATTTGAAATGTAATTTATTTAAATTAACTGGATGATAATCGGTAATCTGGAAAATTTCTTAATGATTATAAAAAATATGCATTTGACTTTTAAATTTTTTTTCTAATGGACTATGTACTATTAATTTTTTAATTTGAAGTGGAGGTTGTTGTGACATGATTTATGTATTTTTTGAACCAATAGGATGGTGATTGTGTGATATAACTATATATGTATATTATCAATATATTCTTGTTACCTATAAACAAGAACCACATTTATCACGCATTTTGAGTCGAAACTCACATAGTCATGTGGGGGTGTTTTCCCCCAAAATATGTGTAGGAGGATGGATAGATGCCTACCTACAATTCCATGATTCCTCATCCATGATATTATATGGGAATGTATTTATTGTAATGGATAGAATCTAAAATTTTCAATACATAGTGGTGATGTAATGATATGTGATAGACTTGGTGTATTAGGGAGAGATGACGATAGATGTCTTATGTTGGGAGTCCAAAGTCGAAGTATATGGAATTATGATTATTTCATTATTGTCGACAATACAATAATATAGTGGTTTTCATATGTGATGTGATGTGATTGAACAAATTTTTTTCTAGAAATATAAGATGTGTTGTAAAGGCCATGGTGTGTTCTAGTGGGAAGTGATGTGGTGTGATGTTATTAAGAAGAGTTGGGAGAAACTGTACATGTGAAGTTTGAATGTGACAGTGGAAAACTAGTGTGAAATTATAGTACCATATATCGATCATGTTTTCCTTATTTAGTTCAATGAGTCATGCATTGCGATATTTTTATACCCAAGGTGAGTACCGCAAACCTAGAGACTACTGGTGACAGGACATAGTGATTCATTATCTTCATTTCATCATTTCCATCCTCGGAGGGGTTCTTTTGGAGGTAGGTGTCATCAAAGAGTCGTATCAGAGGTGACTATTAAGATATATGATATATTATCTAGTTTCGAACTATAAGTCTTCCAATTATTGATATGGAAACGATGTCATACGATGAAGGTCTGTGACATAGTAGAGGTAAGAGGATCTAGGACACATGAGAATAGTGCCCCTAGATATAACGTAAGGACACTATTCCTACTAAAATACCAAAAAAGGAGGAACTGATTGCTGGGTAGTGAGATATGAGTGGAACATGCATCATCACGTCTTTATATCTTATTATAATTATTATATCATGGGAAGTTAATATGAATTAATTAAATCATGAATAGTTTTGTTCGGATCATTGAAATTATCCCAAGATATTATATTTAAAAAATCCTTATATTTCATAATTATTCATATAACCAAAATGAATGATTAAAATGATAATTTACTAACCAAGGATGTTTTTAGCACCTTCTTGTGGATTGAATGTGTTCATTCTTTACTTGTTATATCATGAATGTTAATTAATTATATTTAATTTCCTTAATTAAGTCATAAAATATGTATCTATTTTTCAAATTGAACTATGTTTTTATATATTAATACATAGTTCATCTAATTGTTAATAATTGTTTAATTTTGAAATAACAAATGAAACATATTTACTCTATGTAGATATTAGATTTTAGTGATAGATGAAATTATGTTGAATCCATTATTACAAGTATTCTATAATCAATGTTAGTTAATATGACTTATATTTCATTTGTTTGTAAATTTATTCCTGATAATTCATTATAAATCTATAGTAAAATATTGGTTCAAATATTTTAAAGAGGAAATATCCAAAAATTACCATATTTATTGTTGTTAATTCCATTGAATATTGAAACCATTACAAGGACAACCATTTAATTATTTTCGATTGGTTTATGTTATACAATATCAACATAACCATATATTATATGAATTTCTTATTGATTAAATTATTGTGATTTCTTTATAAACCTTTTAAAATAATAATAATGATTTGGGGTATCATTTTGTGACATAAAATGATTTAAATGAATATCAAAATTTTATGGATAACAAGAATTTTTATATTTTGGAATTATCTTACCAAACAAGTTAAGTCCTCATTAATTTTTTATTTGATGAATTCTTATAGTTGAAATAATTGGAATAGTAACTGAGAAAATTATATTATTATATATTTGAGAATGTATCATTTTTAATATATTTACTTTAAATAAATAATTTGAATGATGTTTCCCTTATGGTTGTATATATTTTTTATTTTAAATATAAATTAACTGGTTAAATAATGTTTAGTTTGGGAATGATGTTGAATAAAACATAGTAATAATACATGATGATTGATAATTCTATTTCTTGAATGAATATTTTGTTTTTATGAAATTATAAAAAAACTGTATATATTGTACTATATAAATTAATTAATGTATCATTTCAAAAAGAAATTATCCAAATAATGTAGGTATTGTATTTCCTTTCAATCCAGATTAACCAAGAATGTATTTTTTATATATTTTAGAAAAAAAATTATTGTTCAGTTATTTTCATGGAAGATTCTTATATAAAATTAAATTAATTATTTGTTGTTTACCTAAAATTAAAATTTAAATGATTAGTGTTGTTATGGTGTCATGACTCGCCTTCACCAAAAGGAGGAAAGGGTCTGCAGATTTCTAGTCCCATCCTTCTTCAAGTTGAAGGAGAGACAATGACCCCCGAGACACGCCTTCAATAGGTCCCAGAGTGGCGACCAGTGCCAAGAGCATGAGATCAGACACTAAAGGGAAGGAATTACAATTTTTTTTTCTTTTAATAGGATTAGGAGATAAGATATTTAATCCCAAAACAGTAATACTGAAAGTATAAAAGTAAATCCAAGAACTATTCGAAATGCAAGTTAAAAAAGTAAAATCCACAATGTATAATGAGACTACAAGGAAAAGTACCAAAAGAAAGAACAACAAAAACTATGATGATCTGTCACAAGGTCCGAGCAAGTACTGTGCAACACAATCTCTGAAGTCCTCATGGAAACCTGAAAGCAGTTTAATATATGTAGGGTGAGCATACATGTATACTCAGTAGAGAAAAATAAAGACTCTCGTGCACAAGTGGGGAGGCATGCTAATGCCCTGTGAGAAAAGAGATAACCAGGCACCTACCAAGGAAACTAACCACCCAAGCCTCACCAAGGCACAATCCCCAAATAACGCAAGTAATGTAATGTATAGTAATAGGTCATCGATGTTTGGGTACCCCGTGCCAGATTCCCACTAGTTATTGAAGACATTTTACGCATCGGACCAATACCACCATTCTCACCAAAGTCCCACTGCCATACCCCGCCTGCACACTACTGGGCCTCAACCACACATCCCGCCCGCAAAAACCTGGACCACAACCACTAACCCTCTTGCAGACACCTGGACCACAACTGTCACACGTAACCATGCCTGAATAAAACTAGGCCAGAACAACCACAGCCACTCCCAAAGGCACCTGGGATAGATGAACTACTGCCCCGCCCAAAGACAACTGGATCTCATCCCAATGATACTTGGGAAACCCCCTGGATGCACACACCTGGTCCAACCACCACGCTACCCTACCCGATGATTCTTGGGCTAATAATGGACATCAGGCCATCACAGCCGGCCCGAAGATACATGGGCTATCCAGGAAAGGGTGTAGAAAAGGAGCTAATAACCATCCACTCAAAGAAGTGTTGGGAAAAACTCACTCCTCCATGAAATGGGGGTGTGCGTCACTTAGTTTTATACTTGGGTGGGGCGCGAACAAGAATCAAAAAACTACATGTATATGTATAGATAACAAGCACTCACCCAAATATAGGTTTTTCTTCAGCCAACCTAAAGAACACAATCATCACCCATGACCAAGTCACAACTCACACCAAACCAAAACCCATTTGTCCCATCCTTGTTTCATGTTCGGTAATAATGTATAAATAAGTATATGCACTTACATTGTCAACTAGCATGTATAAGCACAAGCTAGGGAAAGAGTACAGTCAAACATCAACTTAAATATTCACACCCAGTTCTCCTATAAAGACACAAAAAAAGGGATAATGAGATCCCTCGAAGTACTAGAACCAATGAATAAAAAACCCCAAGATACAACCCTCATTTCCCTAGGATCTAGGAGCCAACAGTTTCTCAACAACAGTGGATCCCACCCCAATTCATGATATAAGCAAGGTAACCATGCGGCCTCAAATTCACAACCTGTGAGACCTTAACAACATGGGATCCCATCCCCACCCACATTACCCAGCAATCGACCCATGAATATATACAACCAAACCCACTACCACCAACACAAAGTAGGCTGATGACGGTATTTTCAGATTTAAAATATTTAACACACTCCATGATTCCAATTCCGTTATACATTATCTGGGGTTATCACAGAAAAATATTGATCATGGTGATTTCAATTTATTTAGCCTAATATATGTAATTAACCAATTTCTTTTACTCAGCCAACATGAGATGTAAGGGTTCATTAATGCAAAGAAAAATACCACCCACAAGCATGATTTTCAGTGGGCGTAAACCCGCACAATTCAGAAACAATTATTCTTGAAAGAAGAGAAAAACAGAGCATCGTCATCAGTGAAACCACTCCCCTTCATTCTTTATAATATATTTATTATCTACTTTAAAGTTTGTTTCACCCAATTGTATAGAAGCAATAGCGTACCAACCTCGCAAGTTGCACATAAAGGAGAGACTAAGGTGAAGCCCTACCTGATTGATCAACGATTGAAGCTTCTCTTCACGGACGATGAAATTACAGGGGTGTAACCTCTGGAACTCAAAGATGAGCAGACGAATCGATCACAGGGCGGTCGAGAAAAATAATCCCAGGGAGAACCCTTTGGTTATAAGGGTTGGGTATGGTTGAGATACAGAGATAAGGATGTGAAACCACATAAGGAGCGGGGGTCGTGGGTTGACCACGCGACCCCACACGTCATTAAAGGGTCCCCGCCTTTAGGGGTGATTTAAACTGATGCACACCAGGGTACCTCACATAATAAAATGCCATTTATTGGCATTAATGGGCTTTAATACGGGCATAATGGGGTCAAAATAGAGTTTAAAAGTCCATTTTACCAAAAAGTAGTTGATAATGGCTAACCCATGGGGGTTAGGTGAGGGCTACCGGTTAGTCGAGCCACTGGTAGGCGGTGGAAACCGGTAGACCAAGCATTCGGTAGGCTGAGCTACCGGTAGGCCGAGCTACCGGTAGGCTGTGGCTACCAGAAGACCGAGCTAGCTGTAGGTAGCGGCTACTAGTAGGCCGAGCTACCGGTGGGTTGAGGTACCAGTAGGATGTGGCTACCGGTAGACTGTTCTTCCGATAGGCTAAACTACCAGTAGGCAGCGGCTACCGGTAGACCGAGCTACCGGTAGGCCTTCTACCGGTAGGCCTTCTCCCTATAGGCTAAGGCTACCGGTAGGCCTACCATGGGTCAAACATCACCGAGAAGTTGGGATGGCCTCCTAGACCACCCAGAACAGCTCAAACATCAGATTTTTACTATGTAATGGACCTCCAACAACCCAGTCCATAACATTAGATACCTTTCAAACTATTCTCTCCATTGTGAATCAAAATAACCCACAAGGAAAGAGAGGGTCCAGACAACCACCTCGAAAGATACCTCTCATGAGTGAAGCTTGTTGTTGACTAAAAACACCTCCCTCTCATGAACCAATCAACCTACCATGTCTAAACTGCCCAACCATGTGGGTTGGGGAGTCCCTTCCCCATGTCAAGATATTATCCACTTTTGACGGCACTAACTCACCACACGGGTTTAATCGCATCCACCGTAATGCGTCTTGATTAGGGGACGGGTCCTCCCCTACCCATAGCCAGGAAATTACACACACATCCAGAGGAAAGAAAAAACCACATATTTCATAGTCAATAAGGTAAAATTCTCCACCATTACAAGTATAAATAGAACATTACAAAACTCAAAACAACTCAGGTTACTAGGTCTGCATCTGTGCTTCCCTCTCTCATGTACTATCCTCAAGCCCACTATGTCTCCATAACACACGAAACAAGGGAATGGTTCTCCCATGAAGCACCTTCTCCTCATGATCCTCGATCATCACTGGTCTTTCCAAAAAGGTCACGTCATCCTCAATGTCTAGCTCTCCCCAGATGATGATGTGTGAATCGTCGTGCATATACCGATGGATTTGGGTCACGTGGAATACGTCATGTATCCTCAGTAGCGGTGGTGGTAACACTACTGATAAGACACTTCACCAACCTGTCGCAACACTTAAAAACGTCCGCTGAACCTGGGAGAAAGCTCACTCCCCTTACGGAACCATCGTTTTCCACACTGAGGGGAGACCTTCAAGAATACATTATCTCCAACCTCAAACTCCATGGACCTTCTCCTGCTATCAGCGTATGACTTCTGTCGGTCCTGGTCTGCCTTCATCCTTTCCCGTATAAGATGAACCTTCTCTGTCGAGCTCTGCACGACCTCCGGGCCAAGGATGACTGGTTCTCCAACATCAGTCTGACACACAGGTGAGCGGTATGGCACCCCGTACAAGGATTCAAATGGGGCCATACCAATGGTGGAGTGATAGTTATTATTTTAGGTGATCTATATCAAGGGTAAGTGTCGCACCCACGATCCTCCAGATTCCAGAACACTTTCCCGCATCATATCCTCCATGGTATGGATGGTGCGCTCTCTCTATCCATTTGTATGGGGATGGAATGAAGTGTTAAGACGTAGTTGGGTGCCAAATGCATGCTGCAATCCTCTCCAGGCTTGTGAGGTAAACTGTGCATCCCTATCTGAGACTATGGACCTCAGAACTCCATGCAACCGCACCACCTCATCCACTAGCTTCGTGGAAAAGCATCCACTGCACTCTCTCCTTAATCGCCAAAAAGTTAGCTGATTTCATCAACCGGTCCAATACTACCCAGGTGGTATCATATTCCCCTTGATCCATGGGTAGTATCGTGATGAAATCCATCGATATGTTCTCCCACTTCCACTTGGGGACATCTAGAGACTACAGCAAGCCGCCTGGAACCCGGTGTCCAGCCTTCACCTGCTGACAAACTAGGCACTTGGCCACAAACTCTACCACTGCTCGCTTTACTCCAGGCCACCAGAATATTCTCTTCAGACCCTGGTACATCTTGGAAACACCTGGGTGCACCGCTAGGGGTGAGATATGTAACTCACTAAGAACCTTGTCACACATCGCCTCAGGAAAAAACATCTTCCCTCGGAAGAGCATCCAATTTTGACTATCTTCCACCCACCCTTCCGGAGCACTTCTCTAGTCAAATCGGTCCCACATCACTTCTCACTTGGTTCTCCCTACTGAGACTCCTCCATTTGCTGAAACAGAGACAGCTGCATGATCATCTGATACAGTAAACCTCTACCACTATCCATCTTCGTATCCAGGTGCAAGGCAGCCCACTCCTCCATTTCCTTCCAGGCATCTACCGACTCTCGAACTGCATCCTTCTGTAACCTCCTACTCAAGGAATCAGCCACTAAATTCCCCTTCCCTGTTGTGTAAGAAATCTCGAAGTCGTAATCCTATAGGAACTCCATCCACCATTACTACCGCAAGTTTAGGTTCCGCTAGGAGAAGATATACCTCAATCTTTTGTGATCTATGAAGACCACAAAGCGTTCTATGATGAGGTAATGTCACAATAACTTTAGTGCAAAAACAACCACTGCAAGCTCCATGTTGTGGGTGGAATAATTATGATAATAAGGGTTTAGATTCCTAGACCCAAAAGAGATCACCCCTTGTCACTACATCAACACACATCTGAGGCCTTGCCCTGAAGCATCACAGAACACATCATATGCCACCCCTTCATCTGGTAGTCTTAGAATAGGGGCACTAACCAACATCTCCTTCAGATAGCAGAAGTTTGTCTTGCACTGCTCACCCCACACGAAAACCTGGTCCTTTTTGGTCAAGGCTATCAATGGGGATGCAAATTTGGAGAAGTTGGGTACGAACCTCAGATAGTAACCCGCCAGCCTGAGGAATCTGCGAACCTCTGCCACATTCATGGGTGCTTCCTAAGAAAAATCTTCCTCAACCTTTGATGGGTCCACTTCAAGCCCCTTCTCAGACACTACATGCCCAAGGAAGTTCATTTATCACGTCCAGAACATTAATTTTTCCAACTTCCCATAGAGATGGTGTTGTCGGAGGACCTCCAAAACCGTCCTCAGGTGCTCCGCGTGGTTCTCCAATGACCTTCAATAGATCAGAATGTCGTTGATGAACACAACTATGAACTGATCCATGTACTCCTGGAAGATAGAGTTCATAAGCCCCATGAACATAGACTGGGCGTTCATAATGATGAAGGGCATTACCAAAAACTCGAAGTGCCTATATCTGCACCTGAAGGCCCTCTTCGAGATGCCACCCTCCTTCACTATAAAATGGTGATATCCAAACTGTAGGTGGATCTTCGAGAAACATCATGCCACTTTCAGTGGTTCAAATAGATTTTCTATCCTTGGAAGTGGGTAGTGATTTTTTATCGTTACCTGATTCATCATCTTTTAATCTATGAACACCCAGAGACCACCATATACCATCTTTGAAAATAAGACCGAAGCACCTCACGGTGACTCACTTGGTCGAACATAACCTATCTTCATCAGATCGTTGATCTGAATCTGCAACTCCTGTAGCTCCGAAGGTGCCATCTAGTAAGGATCCATCGAAATCGGATGACCACCGGGTTGAAAGTCTATCCCAAACACGATATCACGTCGAGGGGGTAGAGTTGTTACTTCATCAAGATAGACGTCCATAAACTCACTGACGTTCTCTGGAACTTCCACCATCTCCACATCTACTGACTCTACTGACAGCTCAGCTAACAAGGAGGGGAGGGTTTCCTCTCACATACTACACCTCTGACCATTCCGCTCACCGGTGAATGTAATGCGTCAGCCACCCAAGTATGAGAACACAACCCTTCCTCAGAAGAAGTTGATGATGGAACACACAGAGAAAATCCAGTCGATGCCTAGGATGACAACGTATGGATGTATCTATAGCAGTAGTAGATCCATGACCGACTGGTGTGGGCCTATCATCAGTGTGCATCTGCTAAAATAATATAACAAGTCATTCTGACCTTCGACAAGAGTGCTCCTCACCAGGGGAAATGGAAGTATCCCAGCATCTATACCTAGAGCATGGGCTAGACCGAGTGCATCAAAGGAGTGCAATGCTCCTGTATCAAACAAGGCGTAAGCAAGGGTACTGAATAAACTGATCATACCTCGAACAACCTCGGGTCCCGATAGAACTACTTCCTCCATGGTGTGAAACTATCCACGCCCATCTCCTCTGCCCGTTGGCTGTCGGCCGCCTCCCTGACCATGCCCTGGTCGGGGTCCCTGAGGAGAACCCTGAGGTCGGCCTCCCCCTAAAATGTCTTCCCTCGGAGGAGTGGGAGCTCGCTGCCACTCCTGCTGCTGCTGGAAGGGCCTAGCTAGAAGCTGCTGCTGAGGTGGGTGTTGGGCATGTCCACCACTGCAATATTGAACTCGGTCCGGGAACTGATTCTAGAGATGTCCATGGCTCCCTCAGATGAAGAACAATGGTCCACGGCTCGAAAAAAAAGGGTGGGGACCAAGGAACCGGAACTGGAACTGTTGTGGCCTGCTCCCTGCTAGTTGGAACTGAGAGGGTCCTGATGCTGGTGGTTTTGTGATGAAAGCCTTCCCCTTCGATGGTCCCAGCTTGATCCCCTCACGCGACACACCTCCTAGAGCATGCATCCTCTCCACCACATCGGCCTTCTTCTAGACCTCCATGTATGTCGGCAGGGTGAAGGGGGTAACATCGTACAAGAGGGAGGGTCGGAGCACCTTCTCTAAACGTCTTGCCCGATACTCCTCCTATAGAATGTGGTTAGAAGCGAAACGTAGGAGGTCCTTGAACTTGATTACAAACTCCATTACTGACATAATCCCCTTTTGGATGGAGATTAGCTCCTGCAACTTTTCCACATTCATTGTAGAAGAGAGGAATTCCACATGGAACTCCTTCTCAAAATCAGCCCATTCCACCTCAGCCTCTCCCCTCTCCCCCATGTATAGCATCCACCCCTAACGCGCTGCTCCCTGCATCTGGCTGACAGCTTGATGAACCTAGTACTCTGTCAGATCCCAAATCAGGCTGAAAGCTATCACTAGCTCTTCTAGCCATCTCTTTGTCTTCATGTTAGAGGTCATTCCCTCATATATCTCGAGGGTCATTCACTAGAAGGCTTGAATAATCTTCTGCTACTAGTCATCCTCCACCTCTCGATCAATGCTCTACTGATTGACCATGTCAACCTCCTAGGCCTCGATCACCCATACAACTCGTGGTCATCTTTTGGGTGCCATGGCTTCAAGGTAAACAAAGAATGTCTAAGCCCAAGTAGTGTAGAACATTGTTCTTAATACTTCGTAAACATATTATTTATTTAAAATTCCTAAAACACCCTAGAAACACGATAACCCAATTCATTGTGATGTATGTACCTTCCCTAGGGTCTCTACGCTATAATCAGCGTGGCCTCAGTCAATCGTTCGGTAAGACCAGAGTCCTTCCATCTGATAACGGGGGGGGGGGGGGGGGGGGGGCTATAATCTGGTGTCCTAGAAGGTTTTCCCTGGCCTAATTCACGCAACAAGGTCACCCAACATCATTTCCCTACCATCCCATGCAATCCTCACTGTTCCTAACTCCATAATATATCATATCTCTCAACCTACTTTGATACCATTGTGTCATGAATCGCCATCACCAAAAGGATGGAAGGGTCAACAGATTTCCAGACCCTTCCTTTTTCAAGTTGAATGAGAGATAATGACCCCCGAAACCTGCCTTCAATAGGTTTCGGAGTGGCGACCAGTTCCATGGGCATGAGATCAAACACTAAATGGAAGGCATTGCCCTTTTTTTCTTTTAATATGATCGGGAGACAAGATAGTGAATCCCACAACGCCAAGACTGAAAGTAAAAAGTAAAGCCAAGAACCATTCCTAATGCATCTTATTAAATTAAAATCCATAATTTATAAGGAAACTACAAGGCAATATACGAAAATAATGAACAAAATCAACTGCGATGATTTGTCACAAGGTCTGAGCTTGTATTGTAAAAACTCGATATTTTAGAAGATATATAAATTTTAATTTCTTTCATGTCTTCTGTTGTATGATACACCAAGATTATCTTGCTCTATAAGCAACTCTGTATTAGCTTTCAGTATAGGAAACACTAATCTTGGATCGTGTTACACACAATTTCATGTTTGTTTTAAAGTAGTTATTCAACACAACAATGAATGTATATATATATATACTCAATGTATAAATGAAAAATGGTTGGATTTTGTTATACACAAGAACAGAGGAGTCTTTTAATACATACAACCCTGACTTGGCTTACATTACACATAATCACAACCTTCCACGATAGCATCTGTTGTACGTAATACTGGGTTTCACTAAAAACAATATATGGATATAATATTATTATAAACTAGCCGTTATGAATATTAGTAAATAAATTTTCAATTTAATGACATTACAATTCATCGTACACATTTTATAGAATATGGTATTACAACATATTAAATTTTTCGTGTAAAATAAGTATTTTTCAAAAAATGCAGTTTTTCCACCTTTTGATGGCGCACCCATTTTAAATATTACTTTTGACATGTTTATAAGTTAAATTTTACTAAATAAACTTCTTCTTTTGAATCAGGATATATAAATTTACATTGGATAGTGTTTTGATATTTTTCTGATAACTTTCATATTTTAAGGAATAGTAAAAACACATTATATTTTAATAAAAAACAACTTTATTCATCGTAATAATTTATATGGTTAAATTATAATATTTAATAGTTTTAAAGTATAAATAAAATATATTTTTACCATTTAATATAATTTATTTATTTTTCATTGATTATTCATTGAATTGATAGGAACAATCATTTCAATCTCTTGCAATGTTTTAACTTTTAAAACTAGTTTTCTTAATAAAAAGATTAATTTTAAATTAATTTCTCCAAATTTTTTGTATTTAATTCATAAAAATGGATTCCATATTTTGAATCAGTTGGTCCAAATTATATTAATAGGCTGCTTTTATTTTTGGGCATTATAAATAGTAACTTCAGTAAATTTTATTTAACATAGTAAAAGGTAAACCCGGTAATTAAGGGTAAATATAATATTATTAAATTACCCTACACGTTTCTTAATATAATTTGAATCTTATATTTCGTCCTAAGGCATATTTGGGTCGAAATATAATCCATTGGAACCCACATGGAGGTGATTAAGACCTTCAGTTTATTTTATTTAAAGGAAAGTGAAATATGTGTCACTCAACTTTAATAATTAATGTATTTTTAATATAAGTTTATACAGAATATAAATTATGTTATAAATAATAATTTGAAATATAATTTTTTTTATTTATCATGGTAATTTATTTATAATCTTTAAGATATATTTAATTACTTTAATAAATTATACATTATTGATGAAAAAATTATTTATTTAGTGAAAAATAAGTAATATAGTTTTTATTGAAATAATAATACCCATTAAAAGACTCACAAACCTGACCAAAACTTATTGGTAGTGTACATATACACCATAAGAATCCAATGACAGACTAAATGACCGTTTGGAGTCTTATAAAAGTTATTATGACACTTATATTATTTTATTTTAAATGATGTCAAAGTTTTCACCTTCATAATTTAATAAATATAACATTTTAAAGAGTTGGGTGTTTTAGAATATAAATCAGACTAAAAGTATTCTTATGAAATCTATAAGATTTATCTTCATCCTAGTATTTTATTTTTAATTTTTATGCAAAAAATAAGTATATTTATTAATTATACAAAAATGTTGTAGAAATTATTTTATTAAGAGAAGTATCAAATAAATGGTTTTACACATAGTAAAATAAATATTATATGAACTATTTAATGTTCTAAACTAATTTTATATATTAATATTACATGTTATGAACCTATTAAATATTTTATTCTGAATATATCTTCTATGTGGATTTTATTTAAATTCAAATAAATGAATTGTGTCAAAATTGACACTTTTGTTATTTTATAAAAATAACATATTATTAAATTGTTTAAAAATCAAAAAAAAATTTAAAAATTATAAATTTATATTTATATAGTCTTAGTGGTCAGAATGTATCCAATTATGGAAAATGAACAACACATAAGTGATTATTTATAACCATTTACAATTTATAATTTTATTACCACAAATAAAATTAAATAGATAAAAAAAAGGATGAATCAAAATGATAAGGTTTAAATTAAGATCAAAATATGTCTAAATTTGATTTTATGATGCTATTACAACCCTATATAATATAATATTAGAATTTATTCATTTTTGGAGGTTTTTTTGTGTGGTTTGAATTTATATTAAACTAATATTTTTGAGGATTCCAAATGTGCCTCTCTCCTCCGTTATAAAAGGGCATCTCCTCCCTATATTCTTTACACAACTATGATCCTTCAAGCTCGGCCAACCCCTGTCTATTTCCCTTCTCAACTTCTATAGAAATATTCTAGAGGTCCTGGTCTTCTTCAAAGACCACTTTTAGTCCCCTAATAGGAGGTTTCAAAGAGGCGTGTCGAAGAAGTGGTAATATCTTTTACTGATTCTTTAAAATTTATTTCATCTTATACATTTTCTTCTTTTGTTGTCTCATTATAAAGTAATAACATCATTATCACTCATATACTGATATATTATTATAAATATGAAACAACCATATTCCACCTTTTATCCATCCTACGGAAAACGAATTCACCACGTGTGCATACGTACAGAATAATGTCTCAACGCCGTGGTGTAATCTGTTTTCCACCACCACCTTATAGGGATGGGTATAATGGTGTGAAGAATAACTATATGTGAATATTTTAATGTGATATTGATTCTGAAGTAGTATACATACACTTAAATACAATTCCACGATCAAGGGAATGATATCATCGCTCATGCATACGTACGGACTACCATCTCCACGACGCCATGAGATTCATTCTCCATGTTATCCATTCAGGAATGATTATAAAGAATATATAATGAATAATAATTAAATATATCAATAATAATGATACATTATTTATGTATATATATATATATGTATTTCATCTACTTAATTCCATTCAATTCAATAAGGAAACGAAAACAGCGTTCATGCGTATGTACGACCTACCGTCTCCATAAACGGTGTATTTCATTCCATTTATCAATCTATCATATATATGTATACGCTGAATATTTATTATATATAAATAATGTTTTACATTATGAAATTAATGAAATCAGTATATAAGTAATGATATCAAGAACAACAAGTCGAAACACGTACGATAAATGACACAATTTTACCCAAAACGCTGCTTTAACATGGATTTACAAAAGAACAGGTAATATAACATCATAACAGAACCATATATGATATCATATTAATGAATATGACTCTGTAATAGTTCATTAACATTATTTAAATCATTATACAAGTGTTTCGGATATGTATGAATCATATCGTACCTAAAGTAAGGGATAATTTTGCTATCTCAATTGTTTTCTATCCAAGATTGCTTATACGTAAGTATTTACTAGGGTTATATTTATCATCCATGTCCAAGTTTTATAAAAATGTTTTCATGAATGTTTAAAGTCTTTTTTACCCATTTTTTACTTTTAGTACTTGTTATTTATGGAATCTTTTGCTTGTTTGTTTTCCATACGAGGTACTTTTTGACTTTCCAGTAAAAGTATGAGTAGAATGTTTTTTAACTTATATGGAATGAACAGATTTTTACGGTACTCTACAAGATTTAATGACTAATTTAAAAAAATACCTTTCTTTTAAAATTGCATGAAATTTGGTGAAAATAATATGATTTTGAAAACGAAAGGATATTTTCCCCAAGAATTCATTTCAAGTGTTTTATCAAAAACATTTACCAGAAAAGATGACATTATTTCATATGTATATGTTTCAAGTATAATTTATTTATGATTTACATGGTCTCACTTTTCTTATGATAAAATGATATCTATTTTTTTATGGATTATGTTTTGATGGGATGATGTTTATGAAACCCATTTTATACTTTTGGTAATAATGAATGATTAATGTTCATGTTGTGGCACAAGTAAGAATGATTTCATTATGAGATGGGTAGGACCCATATCTCCCTCCAATTCATTGGCTAATGATTTATATCTTGTGATATAGACATGGATGTAATGGTATGTTAATCCAGTTCAGTGTTACAGGACAGAAACGAGGAGTGAACTCAATTCAGAAAGGGAATTTTTCCACTAATATGGTATTGGAAGCAATGCCCTGGCTACTATGGAAATCATAACATGTTCTGAATGGTTTCCATAATTACATGTTTTATTCCCATTCTATTTAATCATTTTTGATGTTCCATTATGATATATGCCTTACATACTTCCATGATTTATGTATTTTCTCACGATATTGATGTTTTAATTTTATGTTCTTGTTTTTGATTTCAAATGTTTATAGATTGTATTTTGTTATATATGTTTTTTCTTACTGAGCATTTGAGCTCACCCTTTTTATTTTTTCTTTTCCCAAGGATATAAAGAATGATTTTAGGTAAGAAAAAAAGGAAGTTCTTTATGGGAGATTTTGAGGATCTTTCACCTAGATTTGAAGATTATTTTCCAAGTTTCCAAATGCACTAAACTATTACTGTACTTTGGTGTCTATTTTTGTTATGTATTATGTATTCTGCAAAAGAAATGTAATTTTCATGTACATCAAGCTTTGGATATCTATAGTTGGTATCATAGGAAATGTTTAGTTAATATTTGGAAACTTGGATGCAAAAAAATTAGTGAGATCCCTAGAGATATTTCTAGGGTATGTCTGTGGATGTCCCTAAGGTTAAGTATATGTACAGGTTATAGTCCTAGAATTACAGAAACCATATTATATTTATACCTAAGATGTTAGATATTGATGGTACTACATCTTTATTATGATGTTTTCCTAGCATGTTTTTTGCCTCCCACGCTATTATTTTTATGTTTTAGAAAATGGTTGGAAATAAGTGGACTCACGATAATGGACGATATGATGGACAATGGAATGATGTCCTTCAGGAGCTAAAAAATGAAATGGAATTTGAAGGAGGAAAAATCATTATTATTCATAATCATCAATCTCATAATATGATCAATGATCTCAACTTTGGTAAGATTCCTGACTCTGCTAATAAGAGAAAGATGGAGTTTCATGATGATCATAGTGGAAATAAAGTTCAATTTACCTCATTTAAGTCATGTGGGAAGAGGAATCAAGGGAAATGTTTCAATGTAACAGGAAGATGCTTTGGTTGTGGAAAATAAGGACATGAAGCCAGTAATTGCAAAGGAAAAGGATCAGTTAACACCATGGACAATGATAATGGTATTGTAAAGACATCGACAATGGTTAAATGTTTTAAATGTGGAAAGTACGGGAATTATGAAATCCAATTCCCTAAGAGAAAGTCTCATGAAGAGAATTAGCATGGATGTTTGGGTAGTATTTATGTTGATGATGATGAAGACACTAACAATGATTTGTGAGATGAAATAATTGATGTAGCTCGGTCAATGGTTTAAGAAGGTAGTGGAATGATTTACGTTTATCATGAGTTATGTTGTATAGGTAATGGTACTATGGAATAAAGACACTAATATGTATTGTTACACTATTGTTTTTTCTAAAATACTTGAAATTATATTTTTAATGGTATTGGTAACCATGAAAGGTTATTCAGATCTTTTTGGAAAGTAGATGATATGCACATAATGATGGGATTAGAAGATAATGAGATTTTTTAAAGTATTAATGATCTCATGACTGATATAAGGACAAAGTTATATCATGGTTTGAGTATATAGAAATTTTGGGAATTTGGTTTGTGGTGTGAGTTAACTTTTGACAGCATTCATGTTTTCACTAAGGTCCAATGGGTATTCATTTTTCAAAAGAATACATGATTAAGGCATTATAATGTTTGGAATGTGACAAACAAGAGATATATTATGATATATGGTGGATAAATGACGGTATTTACATGCTTTTTAGATGACCTCTCTGTCAATCGTTTTCCTTATACTATGAGTTTGGGTAAGCCTAAAGATTGGAATAGATTAAGTTAGACATCAGATAGTATTGTTTAAGGCTATAACATTTTTTGATATTATTGATGGAATGTTATAATAATTTAGTTTAAGAAAAAGGACAACCTACAGGACGAGAGACAACCCATCACATCGTACATGGATATGGGAATGAATCCCACAACCAATTTGTGACTGGCATTTATCACCTACCACTGGCCTACAAGATGTCCCTGGTTAGTAGAAACTAGTTTTATGATATTAAGAATTTTGAATTATGATGTATAAGTCCATTTTAGGAACCATATATGATTAATATCACTATATATAGACTTATATATATTTAATAACTTTTTATATCCTTTTTTTGAGACAAATGGAATAACCTATCATTCTATCACATGATCTGCTAACACTTCACAGAAGACATATTCAACTTCATTTCTTTAAGTGATGAAGTGGAAATTTTTCAAGGCACAAACAATAGTAAGATTTTACCAAATTCAAGTAAGTATTTCTTCTAATTCAACAATTCATCAACATTATGGAAATGATCTAGAAAACAAAAAATTATTTCCTAGTGTCCTTATATCTGATGAATCATATGGTACCTTAAATCGTTACAAATTTATGGCTTTGTGATTGTTTGATTTTTCATCGCCATTTCTCTACCACTCTCCATCAGAACATGATGGTTATATTTTTCTTCTATATCCATATTTTCACCTATGTTCTCTTTTATGGAAACCCAATGATGATTTACTTTGGGAAATCGTTACATTTCATACTTTAGTTTTTAAAATTAACTTTTAGTATTTCGTTTTACGATGTGAGTTTCTATAAATATTAAATGATTTATAACCCAGCCAAATTTTGAGGGAAAAATTCATTTTAATGGTGGTAGAATGTAACAACTCATGATTTTATAAGATATATACTTTTTAATTTCTTTCATATCTTCTGTTGTAAGCTACACCATTATTAAATTTCACTATATGCAACCCTATATTAGTTTGCAGTATACACAACACTAATCCTGGATCATGTTACACACAATTTAATGATTGTTTGATAGTAGTTATTATATGAAACATTGAGTGTGTATATATATATATATTTAATGTATAAATTAATTATGGTTTGATTTTGTTACACACAACAACAAAGGAGTCTTGCACTACATGCAACCCTGACATGGCTTACATTACATGCAATCATAACGTTCTTCGATAGCGTGTGTTGTAGTCAATACAGGGTTTCACTTAACAACGATATATAGTTATAATATTTTTATAAACTAGGCGATATGAATAGTAGTAAATACATTTTTAATTTTATGACATTATAATTCATCTTACACATTTTATAGAATATGGTATGAGAACAAAATAAATATTTCGGGTAAAATAAGTTTTTTTCATAAAATGTTGTTTGTCCGCCTTTTGATGGCGCACCCATTTTAAATATAATTTTTGAAAATTTTATAAGTAAAATTTTACATAATAAACATCTTATTTTGAATCAGGATATAAAAATTTACATTGGATAAAGTTTTGATATTTTCCTGATAACATTCATATTTTAATGAATAGTAAAAACACGCTATATTTTAATTAAAAACAACTATTTTCATCGTAATAATTTATATGGTTAAATTATAATATTGAATGGTTTTAATGTATAAATAGAATATATTTTTACCATTTAATATTCTGTATGTCATTGGCATTTATTTTACATTGAATTCATAGGTATAATAATTTCAATCTTTTGCAATGTTTTAACTTTTAAAACTCGTTTTCTTAACAAGATTATTAATATTAAATTAATTTGTGCAACTTTTTTCTATTGAATTTATAAAAATGGATACCATATTTTGAATCAGTGGGTCCAAATTATGTTAATAGGATACTTTTTTTGGGCATTATGAATAGTAACAACGGTAAATTTTATTTACCATAGTAAAAGGTAAATCAGGTAATTACGGGTAAATATAATATTATAAAATTACCTAACACTTGTTTTCGTATAATTGGATGCTTATATTTCTTCCTAAGTCATATTTGGGTCGAAATGGAATCCATTGGAACCTACTTGGTGGTGATTAAGACCTTTAGTTTATTTTATTTAAAGGAAAGTGAAATATGTCTCACTCAACTATAAAAATCAAAGTGTTTTAAATATAAGTTTCTACAGAATATAAATTCGGTTATAAATAATCATTTGAAATATAAAATGTTTTCCTTTATCATGGTAATTTATTTATAATTTTTAAGAGATATTTAGTTACCTTAATAGCTTATACATTAATGATGCAAAAATTATTTATTTAGTGAAAAATAAGTAATATATTTTTTATTGAAATAATAATATCGATTAAAAGGCTCAAAAACCTGACCAAAACTCATTGGTAGTGTATATATACACAATAATCATCCGATGATCGAATAAGTGACTTTTTAGAGTCTTATAAATGTGATTATGATAGTTATATTATATTATTTTAAATGATGTCAACGTTGTCACCTTCATAATTTAATAAATATAACATTTTAAAAAGTTGGGTGTTTTAGAATATAAATCTGACTAAAAGTATTATTATTAAATCTATAAGATTTATCTTCATCCTAGTATTTTTTTTAAATATTTATTCAAAAAATTAGTATATTTATTAATTATACAAAAATGTTGTAGAAGTTATTTTATTAATATAAGTATCAAATAAATGGTTTTAGAAATAGTAAAATAAATACTATATGAACTATGTAGTGTTATACACTAAATTTATAGATTAATATAACATTTAAGGAACCTATTAAATATTTTATTTCGAATGTATCCTATGTGTGGATTTTATTTAAATTCAAATAAATGAATAGTGTCAAAATTGACACTATTGTTATTTTATAAAAATAACATATTATTAAATTGTTTAAAAGTCAGAAAAATATTTAAAAGTTATAAATTGAAATTTATTTAGTCTACAAGGTCATAAAGTATCCAATTATGGATAATTAACAACATGTAAGTCATTATTTATAACCATTTAAAATTTAGAATTTTATTATCACAAATAAAAATATATAGATTAAAAAGGGATAAATCAAAATGATAATGTTTAAAATAAGATTAAAACTTGTCTAAATTTGATTGGTTGATGATATTACAACCCTATATCATCTAATATTAGAATTGAGTCATTTTTGGAGGTATTTATGTGGGGTTTTAATTTATATTAAACTATTATTTTTTAGGATTCCAATGGTGCCCCTCTCCTCCCTTATAAAAGGGCACCTCTTCCCTCTCATATTTACACATCATTTATCTTTCATGATTGTCCAAAACCTACCCATTTACCTTCTCAAATTCCCTAGAAATATTTTAGTTGTCCTGGTCTTCTTCATAGACCAATTTTAGTGCCCTAAGTGGAGGTTTCAAAGAGGCGTGTCGAAGAAGAGGTAATATATGTTACCGATTCTTTAAAATTTATATCTTCATCTACATCCTCTTCTATAGTTGTTTAATTATAAATTAATAACATCAGTATCACTCATATACTATTAGGAAATTATAAATATAAAACAACCCTATTCCACCTTCTATCCATCCTATGGAAAAATAAATCATCGCGTGTGCGTATGTACGGAATACCGTCTCCACATCGTGGTGTAATCTGTTTTCCACCACCACCTTACATGGATGAGTATAATGGTGTAAATAATAACTATATGTGATTATTATAAAGTGATATTGATTCTGAAATAGTATATATACACTTCAATAAAATTCCACGATCATGGGAACAATATCATCGCTCGTGCATACGTACGGACTACCGTCTCCACGACGTGATGCGATTAATTTCCATGTTTACCATTCATGAAGGATTATAATGTATATATATGAATAAAAATTAAATATAGGACATAATAATGATACTGAATTTATGTATATATATATATGTATGTCATCTACTTAATTCCATTCAATTCAATAAGGAAACAAAAACAGCCTTCATGCGTACGTACGGCCGACCGTCTCCATGAACAGTGTATTTCATTCCATTGATCAATATATCATATATATATGTATATGCTGAATATTTATTATTTATAAATACTGTTTTACATTCTGAAATTAAGGAAATATGTATATAAGTAATAACATCAAGAACAACAAGTCGAAACACGGACGATAAATGAAACAATTTTACCCAAAACGTTACTTTAACATGGATTTACAAAAGAACGGGTAATATAATGTCATAAGTGAACCATATATGATATCATAAAAATGAATATGATTCTGTAATAAGTCAATGGAATTATTTAAATAATTATACAGGAGGTTCAGATACGTACTAATCATATCAGACCTAAGGTAAGGGATAATGTTGCAATCTCAATTGTTTTCTATCCGAGATTCCTTATATGTAAGTATTTACTGGGGTAATTTTTATCATCAATGTCCAAGTTTTATAAAAATGTTTTTATGTATGTTTATAGTCCTTTTTACCCATTTTTTACTTTTACTACATGTTATGTAAGGAATTGTTTTCTTTTGTTTTCCATACGAGTTACTTTTTTACTTTTTTGGAAAAAGTATGAGAATTATGGTTTTTTTAACTTATACGGCATGAATAGTTTTCTACGGCTTCATAATGCCTTATTTTCATGAATCTGATTCTACATGATTTAATAACTATTTTCAAAAAAATTCCTTTTCTTTTAAAATTTCATGGAATTTTGTGAAAATAAAATTATTTTGAAGAAGAATTGATATTTTCTTCAAGAATTCATTTCAAGTGTTCTATCAAAAAAAATTTCCATAAATGTTGGAATTATTTCATATGTGTATGTTTAAAGTAAAATTTCTCTATAATTTACATGGCCTCACTTTTCATATGATAAAATGATATCCATTTTTTGTATGGATTATGTTATTATTGGATAATGTTTAAGAAACCCATTTTATACTATGGGTAATGATGAATGATTTATGTTCATGTTGTGGAACAAGTAAGGATGATTTCATTATGATATGGGTGGGACCTATATCTCACTCTAATGCATTGGGTAATGATATATATCTAATGAGATAGACATGGATGGAATGGTATGTTAATCTGGTTCAGAGTTACAGGACTGAAACGAGGAGTGAACTCGATTCAGAAAGGTACTTTGTCTACTAAGATGGTTTAGAATCAATGCCTTGGCTACTATAGAAATCATAAAATATTCTTAATGGTTGCTATAATTACATGTTTTATTCCCATTCTATTTTATCATTTTTATGTTCCATTATGATATATTCCTTACATACTTCCACAATTTATGTATTTTCTCAATATTTTGATGTTTAAATTTTATGTTCAAGTTTTTTCTTTCATATATTTAAGGATTGTTTTATGTTCTATATGATTGCCCTTACTGAGCATTTGTGCTCACCCTTTTTATGTTTTCTTTTCCCCATGATATAAAGAAAGGTTTTAGGTTAGATAAACAAGGAATATCTTTATGGGAGATGTTGATGATCTTTCACTAAGATTAGAAGATTATGTTCAAAGTTTCCAAAGGTACTAAACTATTACGGTCCATTGGTGTCTGTTTTTGTAATGTATTATGTATTCCGCAAAAATAATGTAATATCCATGTACATCAATCATTGGATCTCTACATGTATGGTCCAGCACAATCCATAAATTTCTCCTGGAAACCTGAAAGCTGTTTTATATACCTAGGGTGAGCATACAAGCATACTCAGTAGAGAAAACCAAAGACTCTCGTGCATATGTGGGGAGGCATACTAATGCACTGTGAGAAAATAGATAACCAATCACATTCCAAGGAAACTAACCACCCAAGACTCACCAAGTCACACTCCCCAAATAACACAAGACAAGTAATGTATAATAATATCACATCGATGTTTGGGTACCCCGCGCCACTTTCCCACTGGTTATTGAAGACATCCTACGCATCAGAACAATTTCACCATTCTCACTATAGTCCCACTGCCATACCGCACCCGCACACACCTTGTCCTCAACCACACATCTCGCCCGCAAACACTTGGGTCACAACCAATAACCCGCATGCAGACACCTGGGCCACAACTGTCACATGTAACCATGCATGCAAACACCTAGGCCAGAACAACCACTGCCACGCCCGAAGACACCTCGGCTAGATGAACTATTTCCACAACCTATGACACCTGGGCCTCATCCTGAAGATACTTGGGAAACACCCTACCCGCACACATCTGGGACAACCACCATGCTACCCGGACCGAAGATTCTTGGGGTAATAATGGACTTCAGGCCATCACATCCTACCCGAAGATACTTGGGCTATCCGGGAAAGGGTGTATAAATGGAGCTAATAACTATCCACTCATAGAAGTGTTGTAAAAACACCCTCCCTCGTGAAATGGGGGTGTTCGATTCTATGATCTCAACTTGGGTGGGTCATGAACAATAAACGCAATACTACAATTATATGTATAGATAACAAGCACTCACCCAAATCTAGGTTTTTTTTTCAGCCAGCCTAATGAACATAATCAGAACCCATGACTAAGTCACAACTCACACCAAACCAAAACACCTTTTAACATCGTTGATTCATGTTCGATAATAATGTTAAAATAAGATTCTTCACCTACTTAGGAAACTATCAAGAATAAGCACAATCCAAGAAAAGAGTACATTCAAACATCAACTTAAACATTCACACCCGGTTCTCTTCTAAAGTCACAACAACAAAGGGATATGTGAGATCCATCGAAGTACTGGAACCGAATAATGAAAAACACCAAGATACTGCACCTATGTCCCCAGGATCCAGGAGCCAACAGTTTCTCAACAATAGAGGATAACACCCCAATTCGTGATATAAGAAATGTAACCACGCAGCCTCAAATTCACAACCAGTTAAACCATAGAAACAGAGGATCCCATCGCCACCCACATCACCCAGCAATCAGCTTGTGAATAAAAACAACCAAACCACTACCACCAACACAAAGCAGACCCATGGTGGTATTTTCAGATTTAGAAGATTTAACAGAATCCATGATTCCAATTCTGCTGTACTTTAACCAGGGTTATCACAGAAAAGGATTGATCCTGGTGCATTCAATTTATTTAGATGAATATATTTTATTAACCAATTTCCTTTACACAACCAACATGAGAAGTAAGGGTTCATTAATGCATAGAGAAACACCACCCACAAGCATGATTTTTGGTAGGCGTAATCCCGCATAATTAAAAAACCCTTAATCATGAAAGAAGAAATAAATAGAGAATCATCATCTGTCACACCCCTCCCCTTAATTCTTTAGAATCCGTTTATTATCATCTATAATGTTTGGTTAACCCAATTCTATAGAAGCAATATCATACCCACCCCACAAGATACACAAAAAGGAGAGATGAAGGTGAAACCCAACCTGATTGATCAACGATCGAAGATTATCTTCATGCGTGAGGAAATTGCAGGGGTGTGACCTCTGGAACTCAAGGACGGGCAGACGAATCAATCTCAAGGTGGCCGAGAAAAAGAAACCCAGGGAGAAACCTTTTGTTATAAGGGCCAAGGAAGGTTGAGATATGGAGATAAGGACACGAAACTGCATAATAAGCAGGGGTTGTGGGTTGACCATGCCTCCCCACATATTATTAAAGGGTCCACGCCTTTAGGGCGGTTCAAACCGATGCACACCAGGGTACCTCACTTTATCAAATGTCATTTATTGGTGATAATGGGATTCAAAATAGGCGTAATGCGGTCAAAATAGTGTTTAAAACTAAATTTCCCCCAAAAGGAGGAGATACTAGCTAACCCATGGGGGTTAGGCTATCTATACCAGTTAGCTAAGCTACCGGTTGGCTGTGGCTACCGGTAGATCGAGCTACCGATAGGCTGAGGCTACCCGTAGACCGAGCTACCATTAGGCCAAGCTACCAGTAGGTTGCAGCTAACGGTTGACCGAGCTACCGGTATGCTAAGCTACCAGCAAGATGCGGCTACGGGTAGGCCTTCTACTGGTAGGACGAGCTACTGGTAGGCCTACTGTGGTCAAAATTCACCGACAAATTGGGATGGCCTCCCAGACCACCCAGAACACCTCAAACATCATATTTTTACTAAGTAATGGACATCCAATAATCAGGGCCATTACATATGGGTTGTATTGTTATCATTTCAATAATTTTTTGCTATTCATTTCTTAATTAAATCTTCTTTTAATACCTGTCATGCTTTATATTTATCATGAATTTTGAGAACCAAGATGCAACTTGTTGATTTTTCTCTGCATGTGTTAACAGTATAATCCCCAAAATATGGTTGATAATATATTTT
This sequence comes from Viscum album, assembly GCA_963277665.1. Lineage (NCBI taxonomy): Eukaryota > Viridiplantae > Streptophyta > Magnoliopsida > Santalales > Viscaceae > Viscum > Viscum album. The sequence goes on along the minus strand of OY728152.1, from coordinate 1,315,123,665 downwards.
CATAAATAACATATAAAATTTATTTATAATACACGTACTAAATACCCAGATGAAGTTACATATTCCCCTAAATAATTATTATTGGTGTTATGTGTTCCTACTATGTGTAATTATTCGTGTTCATTTCAGTTGTGTGATGTTTTCCTTAAAAAATTAAGAATTAATATATATCAATACATAATATCTAATCAAGAAATACTAAAATTTAATGCAATTAAAGTAGTACAAGTGAGACAATTCCATCCAATGTAGTTAATATCCTGAAAATTGAGAGGGAATTCAATGATTTGTTCTTTATTTGTTTCATATTTTACGAATATTCTATTAATTTCTGGGGGATGTGTGGAGGATGAGATGGAGATGGTAGTTATGTGAAATTGGTGGTACATGGTGATGGAATGTGGGTAATGTTTTTCTTTGAAATTTATGTATAAATTTAACACCATATTGTTTGTTTGGATAATGGTATTGCTATATAGTTGTGATGATGTGAAGTAGAAGATTCATATGTATATTATTATGGGATGACTTCTGTTGTGCTGTGATATTACTTCATTGATAGAATCATCCACCTCCCTAAATGTTTTAATCCATTACTTTCTATAATTAATAAAAAAGATGGTTGGAAAATTATAGAAATTATTGAAAATTTTCATACATCCTAGACCGAAATAAATATATGATGTAATGGAATTTTTTACCCCTATATGTTTAGTTGGGTTTTATTTTATTGATCTAATTTTTATGGAAAATGTTATTGAAACAATAATATGATGAGAGGGAAATTATTTCCCACATCAAGATGTATTATATAATGAAAAGATATAAAATCATGTTGTAGAGTCAGTGTTCCCTAAACTGGTTAATATCAGGGTGCGATGAATGTTGTTGTTAATTTTGTATGTTTTTGGTTTATATATTTATATTAATATTAATTGTTATGTTTTTTTAAATTTATTTAATTTTTTTCCATGAATATACTCCCAGTGAATACCTTTTTTACAATAATCAATAAACTATGAAATAACATAAAATGGATGGTTCTGTCATTTTTTATTCAATTATATTGTATTTAATTTGTTTTATTTTGGATTCTTGAATAATATTATTTTGATTAAGAATGGGTTTTTTTAAAAAAAGAAAGCATATTTAATGATATTTTTCCATTAAATGGGGGATAATTGGGAAATAATAAATTCATTAAAAGGAATTTAAAATTTTGGTTGTAAATTTAAAATGAAAATAATAACATAACATTGAATTTTTATTTTATGATGTGTTTCAGGTATATATTAAAAAAATGGATTCAAATATGGGGTGATTATTAATTCCATGTATGTATTTAAAACGGTTAATGATTTATTCAGTTAAATGAATTTTTTTCTCTAAATTGGATAAAATTATTTTCATGATGTTATTATATTGTCCATATATGCTGTATTTTTATGTTTTAGAGGTATCTCTCACATGGAGTTGTTTTCAGTGTAATGTATATATCTTAACATATTTTCACCAATTGTATTTTTTTCAACATTTATCAATATAAAAATATTAGAGTCATCCCATGGGTTGGTTGTTCAGGAAAAAATTCTATTGTAAACATATTCTTGATCTGTTTATCATTTACGACCCATTATAATGGGTTGTGTTTTATAGATTCATGGTTTCCAAGAGGAATGTACCTTGGATCATGTGATGAAAATGAATTCCCAGTTCCATGACATATACGAGTTTTTTATATCATTAATTTTACTTGGTCATGTGCAATTTGGAACATGGTGTTTAATGATATATGATTTCATCCTAGGACAAGACATGTGATGTGTGATATGTGATAATGTATCTATGTATGAATAATGGAGGACATGATTCTTAATCAAAGCACATTAATTATGTTGCAATTAATCTAGTGTGTCTGAGTTAGTTCCACATAGAGAGTATAATACATGGTCCTAGAGGCTAAAATTGTATGATAGTGAAAATTGGGGGAAAATAATCATTTTTAATGATTTTTGGGATTTGAGTTTTCTAGTTTTAGATGGATGCATCAATTATTACGTGAAAAGATCATTGATTGGTATCCTAGGAGATTGTTCAAAAAATTTATCCATAATATTATTGTTATGATTTTAATTAAGGATAATGAGAATAGTATTATAGGTATCTGATAAAAAATAGGATCTTCGTGCATTTTACATTGTAGAAAATGACGATTCATCTGTTTAGATGATTTCAGGGATGTTTATTTGACATTTAATAATACTTTTATGGTTGTTTAATTTTATATAATTTTAATTAATTGTATTGTATTTTCATTTTTAACTAATGGGAGGTCATTATGATGGTGGGTCATTCTGAACTAAGGATATTCATGTCAACCAATTTTCCATTTGTCAGGAAAATTATTTCAATGGGTTATTATAATCCAATTATAGTTATTTATAGATTTTTTTTAATTTTAGAATATAATGTTTATGGGTGTTCATATTTAACAATCATTAGTTAATTATATTTTTTTCATTTTTTTCTGAAAATTACTATCATTGGTTCATTTTTAAATAATGGTATAGAATTCTAGAGGTTTCACATTATTAAATTATATTTAGATGGATTGTTATTAAAATGTAATGATATTTCATTCTATCAATTTTCCATTTATCTAGAAAACTATTATGGAGGATCATTTTTTAATTTTTGTAGTACATACTTGTAGTTTGCATTTTTTTATAAAAATTTGGACAGTGGTTCATTTTGATATAAAGGGTGTTCAACCATGCAATTTACTATTTTTTATTTTTATTGGATCTGTGACATTTTTCTTATAGGTCATTTCAAAATATCTACATTTCTTCAAAAAAATTATTATATTTATTTTTTATGCCTTTTATAATGAAAATTGTTTTAGTGTGACAATTAAGGTTGTTTTAAAACATTTCAAAGCGGAATAATCATAAATTATATTTCTAAAAACACAGAACAAAATTTATATTATATATATGTTTTTATTTAATATTATCTATATTTAATTACTTTGAGATGTACTATGTCAAATACAATGAGAGTAGGGTAAATCATTATACATAAAATTAAAACAACAACCCCTTTGGATATTTTTTTTTCATTAAATAAAAAAAATCATATCTCTTTCCCCAGTATAAATGCATGAATATAAATTTAATCATTTATAAGACACACTAATTTTACATTGTTCACCCTTACTGGTCTACACCCAATGAGCATACAACAATTATGTTCTGATGTATAAAATCCACTAAAGCTCAAAACAAATTATAATTTTTCGAATAAATTAATTTTATTCCTATGATAACTTCCTTTACAATGATTCTTGTATATCAACTTCATTCCCATGGGTCACTACCTATGTATCCTACTCTAGATCACAATCTGTGGAAATGATCAATGTCTTCCTCTTCTATTTCTCACTTCATAGGGAATGTATCCACTCATAGATTGTAAACCTATAGGTCCATTCATTTTTAATAACGGTGAATCGTAAATAGTAGATAGATTTAATGTTGATGTCCCACATTCATCGATTGCTGAATACTGATTTAAAACAGATATATAGGGAAACCTACAACATTCATGAAACCATAGGGTAACATCAACTCTACTTCAGGCTTTCCTCATAGGTGTCTCCTATGTCACAAAAAATAATCATTCAGATGGCTAAAAACATGCAGAAGACATCCTTTATACTCATAAAAAACTATTTGAGCAAAACACCATTTGGGGATGATTATTTTATATAACACTCTACATTAAAGAGCCCACAACAATGATGCATTGTATAATATCTTTTTGTACCACAAAAAGGCATAAATTCCTTTGTAAATATTCTTTGTTAACATCGTTTGTTGTCAATATATTTGGAACTCCGCAATTTACCATGGAAACATACTTTTTCTATAAACACCATCAACCAAAATATACATCAATGATACCTTGACAGATACATTACCAATAATATCCCCTTTGGTTTTTTTGAAAACCCTTTCAATTTGGATACCTTGTTAACATTTATTTCATTTTATCCAAAAAAATTCATATTGCAATCCATATATCAATCAAATAATAACCTGACACACACTCTAATCCCACAAGAGACTATATCGGTGTTTGAAACAATAGTATAATTCATTGTTAATCAATTAATCACCTCATTCCATTCCGAATGTACTCATCATCATTCATTATTATCCTCATCTTTCGTGATTTATAACCATTGATAGATAAACTATAGTATTTCAGGATTTAAAACGTTCCACATATCATTGCACCACCAATATTCTCCAACGTTTTCCATGATTAAAAAACATTCTCCATGATATTCACATATTTTTCCCCATTTATCAATGAACTGAAGGAGAACTTCATCAATAACCCAAATATTCACTACCCCAGGATCTATAATAGGGTAATGAACAAACATTATTACATTAGGTAAAAACACAACACGCCATGGGGAGTGTGTGTCCCACATCCACAATTTTTCAACTACATGGAGTCAATTAGACTCTCATAGACATTTTATGCCTCTCAAATTCTTCTTTGGATAAAGACATAATCGTAATGAATTTATTCTATAGATATGTGGAATATACTCTAACTGAACAAGTCCTTACTCCACATTCTCCATGATAAAATGATGTCTAATGTCAATGTGAATTTCCTTTGACTGATGAAATGAATTCCTTATCATATTTATAGCACATTAATTATCTCAATGAATTATTATACGAGAAATCAATTCATATCCCATAAAAAAAGATGATGATTATTCCATAATAGTGGTTTTCGAGATTGAGTAGACACAATATATTTAGATTATGTGGTTCTCAATGAAATAAAATCATATTTATTGATCATCCAAAAAATAAACAATCAACCATGATATAAATAACCTCTGGTCATTAAATTACTCTATTATGGTAAACTACCCAAATCTTATACAATTGCCGAATATTCAACTGTATATCAGAATAAATATGTAAGATATTGGTCATTATACATGAAACTAAAATCCATAGTTCCCTTAATATACCAAATTATTCTTTTCAGTACGTTATTATCTCTTTGTTTTGGATATCATTTATATCTCACCACTTTACATGTGGTAAAAAAATATCATGTCGTGTCACTATCAAGATCAATAAGATTTGGATGATCATCCTGTATTCAGTGACATTATCAATTCTTCTTTATCCATCCCATGACAGTTTCATCTTGGTATCCACCATAGTCATCATATACGTTGAATTATCCATTCCCTATCATCAGGAAACATTATTCAAATATTTATATATAGAAATTAATCTTATATTAATTAATTAATTTACAACTAAACCATGTAAAAGTGGTAGTTCATTAATCATTGACATTTTGAACTCAAATTTCACAAATTCATAAAACAGTATGAACAATTAGAGACATTGAATTTCCTACTATGTATATCTATATTCTAATCCTGCTTATTATGGTTCTTTTTCTAGAAATATGGAGAAATTTGTGGACCTTTTATGAAATCTCATGTTAAGACATTTGGAGCTATTGTTTTCTCCCTCCATTTTCTTTTATACTTTTAGAGTTTCCATTTTTGGACTCATTTATCTATATATGGGATACATATAGTTTATATTTAGTCTGATTTTGGAGTTATTCATACAATGTCTTGTAGCTTTTTATGGTTGATTCCTTATATCTCCATATTTATTTTTCTTATATAGTGTTATGACTCCTAATTTGTGATATTTTTATACCATAATCAATAGTTTCATATAGGGTCCTATTGGATGTGGGACATATGTGTCATTATCTACATTTTATAATTTAAATACATGTAGGGGCACAATTGGAGGGAGAGGTCAGGAAAATTAATATTTATCAACATGAAAATGTTTTATATTGGATGAAATGAGTATTTTTTAGAGTGTAATATCATTAATCAAATTTGATTTTGTTACTTTTACTACATTATGGTTACATGAAATTATTATTACAAAATTTAGTTGGATTCTTAACAGTGTAATTGCGGTTCTATATTCAACCAATGATATCAGATTCCACTAGGAAACATGGGAATATGGGTACATGATTCTGCTCAAATTAATTGGTTATTCATATCGAAAATATGATTATTCCATTCCTAATTGTGATATTTAAATGTTTTCCAATTAAATCAATTGGGATTAAATATTCTTTTTATATGTTATTATGGAAATATAATTATTTTTATATTAAAATCATGATATTTTTATATTAAAATCATGATATTTTTATTAATGTATATTATATGGTGGCATTAATGTGAGAAAATGAAAACATTGTAAAAAAATTACAATTCATTATTAATGTTTTCAAAGAGAATACTGTGTGTATTACATTTTACAATATGATTTCTTCTAAATTGATTATTTAAATGAATTTTTATGGTTAAGTAATTTCATAAGTAATAAAACATTTACATCGATATCATATTTTATTTTGAAAATGATTTTTTTTATAGTTTTTTGTGGACTAATAGTTACATTCATTATTTATATATACCACACTATGATTTCAATGATCGCCTAACATTTTAAGAATTATTCCACCACGATTGAGGATGTGTAATGTAATAGAAATTTTTTTGAAGGTCATGAATATTATTTTATTGAAATTAATGAATTATTTTTATTATAAAATTGTATATTTTGAACAAATGGATAGGTTTTTGATTACCGACATAGTAAAATATTCGAATTTTATTTTTTATTAAGTATTTAATTCAATAAAACTATAAACCCAAATGGTTTAATGGGAATTTTAAATAATTATTTCTAGCTTAAAAACTGTAATATTTATTTTTTATGTGTAAGAACATAAAGTTGGCATCAAATGAATGACTTTTTTATAATTTCAGTTTCCCTTATTTTTTAAATATTATAAATACCGGAAAATTCCATTGAAATTTTTTTTTCTTAAATTCATGGGAATTTTATGAGTCTGCAGTTTCTGACAGCACTTGATTCCGAGGCCCTATGTGCCCGAAATCAATTACTGATGTTTTGTTAAGCATAAATTAACACTCGTAAGAAGCTTTCCTAAAAATGTGTAATAAATCATATATGGTTACTTGGATCAGAATTCTGACGGAACAGTTGCAATCAGGATGGTGGGTTTCCCCTAGGTACAACTTATGTTTAGTCGGTATAGGCCTCCGGCGAATAATCTCAAAAATGCCTTAACCGTGAATAAAATAATTAAATAAATTATTTTAATTTTCAAATGCGTATAACTCACAAATGATATAATGGATTAAAAATCAGATACAACTGTTATACTCATGAGGGCCTGCTTTATTTAAGAACATATTAAATTTGTTCAGTGAAAGCCTCCCGAAAATGATAGTTTTTGGCCGGAATTAAAATAATAAAGTGACAGTTTTTAATGTAAAATTTATTACTTTTAAACGGTAGATCATATTGAATATAAGAGAGTATCGTTGGGTTCTTTGTTGTGTGTTTCACCTAGTCATAGCATAACTCAACCATAGTGGGTCGAGGGAGACTGATAATAGTTTTCTGAACATTTTTTCGGGAACGTTCAGTAAACGTGCGAGCGACGTTTATTATCTTTTGAATTAGTGCTTATAATTGAAATCTGAGGGCACATTTGAACTCGCATCATCAGAGATTTCTTCACGAGTCCCTCACCACCATTGCATTCTAATAAGTTTAAAAGTTAGTTTCTTGATTTAAAAAATAATAATAATAAAATAATGTGTAGACACTGTTTATATTATTCCATCTTCCATGTGTGCGCAGTTAGTTGGATCCTCCCCTTAGGAGTAGGGGGGTGGACCACCACACCCTAACCACCCATGATAGGTTATGGTGGTTGGGTCCAACAGAGCATAAACTCCGGGGAGGGGTTACGGCATGGGGACCAATCGAGACATATAACCACTCAATAATGGGGGATGATCTCTTGACCTCCTCTGCGAAATTAATTGTTCCAACACACGTTCCAATTAAATGTATCAACGCACATGACAATTAAGTTAGCCAACACACATGCCAATTAATTTCGCCAACGTGCGTAAATTAATTATAGGGAGCCTCCTAACATCCTCCAAAATAAGTGTGCCACCTCTCGTGCAATTATTTTAGTGGATCCAATTAATTTGTGCTCCCTTTTTAAATTAAATAACTGCATCATTGAAAATTAAACAGGTTCCTAATAAATTAATCTTCATAAATTCAACTATGGTAACATACCTCTCTCCCTTTCCTATATAAATGACTATTGGGGAAAGGTTTTTGTAAGGCTTCTTCAGGTGTAGAAACACTGGCAAAGATACGCGACAACCAACCCTTAGAGAATTATTCATCCAACGAAGAACTCTCACCAACGAATAATGAAGAACGATGAACTCCGCCTTTATCCTTCTTCAACTGGGACATGAAATGGAATCAATGTAGCCCATGAAGAATGCTAACAAATTCTTCTCTACTCGTCTTCATCAAGTAGTTCGTCCTCTAACGTCAACAGAACGATGCCTTCTTACCACAACTTCCCCAACGACGAATGACAAGCAAGGTAGGTGGATTTTTTAGTTAATTAATTTATGAGTTTAAACTTTCGTTTTTCTTCATTTGTTGAGCACTTCATTTCTAAATGAAATTTTCTTAATGAGGAGGGTTCAGGCCGCATGAACACAACCCGACCATGACGCCTTAACTTGTTCTAGATTGATGATGATAGAGGCGGTACTCGTGACAACAACGACAAAGACAGAGATCAAAGTTCATGCTACCCACAGTCTCTGTCCACCGTTGCCCCCCGCTTTGTTTCCCGGTGCACCGCAAAACTTTCGGGCGCCCTGGAGCACTGCCCGACACCCCCGCGCAGCTTCCTGACAACCTGGCGCGCTGCCCAGCGCCACTTCACCGCTGGCCAGTGCCCCCCCGCCACTGCCCGGCACCCCTGTGTCGTTTCTAGGTGCCCCGCGCTTTGGCGCCCTTCCCTGCGTCCATGCACGCTGCCGCCCACCCCTGCCATGACTTGCCTGGTCCCTAGGGGCCCAGCCCGTTATCCCGCCACCCTGCCCGACACCCATGCCATCCTGGTGCACCCGCGGCCTGTCGGTGACCAGAAAGCCTACTTGGGAACCGCACAACCTTCCATCTGGCCTCCCAACCACCAGCCTCCTGAGTCGACATGTGGAGTCCCCCGCTGTGTCACTGGCTAAACCGGCTTGGTCTCCCGGGCAGAGTTACCGAACCGCCTACGTGGCGACTATCGAGCTGAACCGCCCTCGCGGTCCGTTGGGCCTGGCCCAACAGACCGGGTGGAAACGTTTCGGGATTACCCACCTAATGTATGGGGTCATACCCATATTGGGTCGGCCCAGATTGGATTGGGCCGAGTTAGACCGACCGGGTGGGACCGGATCCAGGCCCATTACATACCCATTACATTCTAGGTCCATATCATGGGCTCCAGACGTCAGTTTGATGAACTGTCAATGGGGCCAGTATTCAGTTAGAATAGTTGTACCATTGAGTATACCCTACTATAGTTCAGGTTATATTTGAGTCATAGTCTTCTTAGCTCGTACACGAATCCAACCGGGCCCCCCGGGACTAAAATGCTAATAACTCACAGACCATGCGTCCGATTGACGCGTCGTCTGTTGCATGGAGAGATCTAGGACATGATGGTCTTTTTATATACTTCCACATGAGACATAGTCCCACTTGGAGTATCTACCAATAGCTCGTGAAGAGGAACCTCCCAGAGACAAGCAGATGCAGTGCAGAGACATAGTAGTAGTAGACCTGACGACTGGTTGACCGATTTGACTCGAAGTTATTCGACTAGCCCAATGGACAGAGCTCCCAGTTTAGCAAAAAACCCACGATGGATGGAGCGACCAGTTTGGTAGAAGAATCATGATACTCTATAGGATGAGTACATCTATAGGCTATTAGGGAGAGCTCCCAGTTTTGCGGTAGACCCAAAGGGACCGAAGCAGTCGGTTTCGTAGCAGCCCCACGGTACTCAACAAGAACAGTACCTAAGTACTCAAGGTTTGTGAGTAGCACCTTAGAGTCACGACATGGCCACTGTAATCGATATATGAGGAGTTCTCTAGCAGTCATGGATTCATTAATTAATATCCTTGTCTGATCTCAGTCAACGACCTCTGTGTTTTCTTCATGATTGAGATGGATTACTTGATAACTTAGGTATATGTACTGGAATATACCTAAGTAAGGGTTATCCATTGATTTCATACTTTTTTTATTATCCATTTTGGATTTCATGAGACATTGAGGGTCTCAAAGTCCCTACTGAATATCGTTATACTCACCCCTGCATGGGCTATGACTGCACCTCATTGTGTTGGTTGCAGACGACAGATAGCACTGATAGAGGAGTAGTGTTCAAGGACTGGACAGTACCAATAGGTGGACATCACGATGTGATAGTACCCAGAGGAGACGGATGAACATGGAGCACTGAAGAGGATATTAATACTTACCCTTTAGGTAGAATATGTGGTGGATGATCCATGAGCATCTAGACACCTTGCATTTGTTTGTCTTTTAGTTGTCCTTGTTTTTTTATTTTTCTTGTACATTACGGTTGGCCTTGTATTTTTTTCCAATTTTAAATTCCAACACTTCTACAGTATACAGTGTTTACTACGTGTTTTCTTCTCCTTGTTCTCCAGTTGTGTGTGTTTAGGATTTATAAAGGAAAATCCTTCCTAGTTTTAGGGAATTACACTTTTGGTACTAGTGGCCAGCCCCTAGCCTATGGATGGTGGGCATGGTGTAGTCACGATATGGCCCCCGAGGGACGGTTCGTGAAAAATTGTTATCAGAGGATTGGTCTCAACTACAAAACATAGGAATCTAATATTTCATTATTGTGATGCAATAGTGTTAAGGGTACTGAGTGTGGTTTTCAGTTCAGGGAGTCCAGTGATGGTGTGGCGGCCGACGTATCCATACACCAAGACATTGACTACTGATTTCTGAATCATTTATTGAAAACATTTATTGCGTGTATGATTCCAAATTTTTTTTAGTCGGCTCATACCAGGGCATCTCACCAGGTATAATATTTTGACCATTTCCCAACTGTTATGGATGTCTGCACGCATACAACTAGTTAGGGATCTGAGAGAGTACATGATGATGGCCCACCAAGAGACGAGGATCCGATACATGGACCTTTTTACTATTTTGGCACCTTTGGGTGGTGTACCAACAGCACCACCACCGGTTTTGCAGCAGATTCCGCCAGCCATAATAGCAGATGACGCACGTCGATAGATCATGTTGCAGAACATCCAGTAGTATAGTCCTCTGATGTTACAAGGCGAGACAGATTCCCAGGCAGTCGAGGACTGACTGCATGCAATTGCGAGGGTTCTCCACCTAGTTGAGACACTAGTAGAGCATATGGTGATCTTAGATACTAGTGTTTCCCGTTGAGTGATCCTGAGGTTGTTCGGCATAGTGATGAGGATTTGGTGTGTGGAACTTTTCCCGTGATTGTACATACAAGTAGTGTGTAAGCTATATCATTGCTTGTTGGCTATAAGTTTCAACCGAAGGTACCAGTTTATGACACAAGTAGGGTTAGTTCCTTACACCTGTTTCAGCATCAAATACCCCTCAGGTTCTGAGGAAAGCTCAAATTACAAGAGGGTGAGGACTGGGTTGAGGAGGTGACTGAGAGTTTTTAGAGCTTATACTGATTCGGTAGGACGAGGAGTCGGTATCTGAGTATTCATCGAGGCATATAGATCATTCCTAATACTCGATGAATATGGTAAGATCAGTGCTTCAGGGCCCGAAATTCGGAGTAAGGATTGTTTAATGGACATCCATACCAACACAATTCCAATAGGAGTTCCTACTTATGTTTGGATGCTAGAGATAACGTTTGTGGTTGAGTTTTCTTTGTCTTAGAGGATACATGTAGTGAATGTTAATAGTGCGTAGCAGGAAACTGACACTATTCTCAGTGACTTGAGTGTGTAAAACTGTTTTGGGAAGAGGAAGTGTTAAGGATAGATGAATCTGCAGGGCATCAGACGTGGAAGCAGATCAAGTAGAGTATTATGAGGCAGTGTACATTTCCACATGTTAAAACCACCCACCTTTGGTGTCCCCGCCAGGCTCAGGGAGATGGAGGGAAGGGGAATAACGTAGTTGCATGTGGTCAAGGAATGTGACACAAGGCCTCTAGGAATGATTCGTGGTATGGTCTGTGTCTACTACTAGCAGTCATATCAATAGAAAAAGGAACCTATCATTCCTTCCTTCCAATAATCTTATCCCAGACCTAGAATTTCCGGTTAAAACATTGACATTACCCTCACGTCCAGATATACCATTGGGTGGAGACTCGAAATTCACACATATGCTAACGGTTTGATATGAACCTTGAGGCGAGAGTATCAGTTGGAACCTCTTGGTGACAGTGTCGAGGCCTTACAATGTTGGTTTGGGTATGGATAGGGAAACCACATTTCATACACAGATTGACTATATTCAAAAAAATGGTTGTGGGTTATCTACAATGTTGAGAGGAGGTTTTCCTTAGCTGGTGAAAATGGAGACCCATGAAGTAAAGGTTAAACTCATTCATAGGAGGGTGTAGATGACCACTCTTGATTTGGCCAGCCTTTCCCTCGTGCCAGTAGGAGTTTTGATTTATTAGTTCTTCCAGGACTATGAATTTTATATAGTCAATACTCATTGGAAGAGGAATGTTGTAGCTGATGCACTAAGCATGAGGACTGGTATACAACTGCTATGTGAGGCAACATAGAATGTGTATTACTTACAGATATCCTTTGTGTATTGGGATGGAGAAGCTTTTATACAGTCTCTTACAGTCAACTTTCTTATTCTTCAGTGAGTTAGGGAGGCGCAACATGGAGACATTGACTGCGAGACCCGACGTGCTCATATATCCACGGGACATGCACCTGATGGATTTACTGAAGGTGGGGAGCATGTTATCATCTTCAAAGGATTTACTATTGTGTCAGTGTCACATCAGGAGGGAGTGTGGAGGGAGTTTCACACATCCCTTCTAGTGGTATATCCAGGAGTGGCGAAGATGTATTAGGACCATAGAGTACAACACTGGTGGCAAGGTATGAAGAGGGTAGCAACGAAGTCTGTCTCTAGATGCCTCACTTGTCAGAAAGAGAAGGGGGAACATTAGGTACCAGTAGGATAGGTTCATCCTTTATAGGTCAAAAAGTGGAAGAGAGATGAGATATATATGGACTTCGTGACAGGTCTTCCACATATGTCCAGGGGAAATGACTCTATTTGGGTGATCATCGACCGAATCAGCAAGTCGGCCCAATTCCTACAAACCAAATATGGTACGAGCTACCATGAAGAATGTATAGATAATCCAAGAGTAGATTAAGATTTCACAGAGCAGACAGAAGTCATATGCTTTCAGAAGACGAAGACCTCTAGAGTTCAAGGATAAGGACCACATCTTTCTATGGTTCTCACCTCGATGAGGTATACAGAGATTTAGCCGGGGTGTAAAGTTATATCAGTGATTCATAGGACCATTCTAGGTCTTCAGTAGAGTAGGAAAGGTGGATTACATCTTAGCTTTTCCAACTCAGTTACACAGGGTGCACGACATCTGCCATGCATCTTAGATGAGGAGATACATGCACAACCCTACTCACATCATCGACTATAGAGAGCTGGACATCAACGATGGGGAGGCTTTTATAGAGGTTCTAGTGCTGATTGACGATCGACCGGAGTGGGTCCTACATGGATGTTTTATACCTCTGGTGCACGTTTTTTGGTAGCACTGGAACCTCTAGGAGATCACATGGGAGAGGGTGGCTTAGATGTGTGCTTAGTACCCCCATTTGTTCCCTTAGTGTGAGCTGTAGCTTACGGGGATGTAAACCCCGGAGGTGGGGATAATGTAAAGACCCCAAAACTTCGTGGAAATTTTTGGTTCTTAAATTCATTTGAATTTTATGCGTCTACAGTTTCTGAAGGCACTGGATTCAGAGGCCCGGTGTGCCCAGAATCAATTTCTGATGTTTTCTTTTGCATAAATTAATGAGCATTAGCAGTTTTCATGAAAAATTGTAATAACTCATAAACAATTACTTGGATCAGAAATCTGAGGTCACCATTGAGCTCATGATGGTAGTTTTACCCTTGGTGCGACTTATGTTTATTCTACACAGGCCTCTTGTGAAAAACGGTAGCTTGGATTTAAAATCTGAGAACACTGCTAAGCTCATGAGGTAATTCTATATTTAAAAAGATACTTACTTTGGCCAGCGTTGGCCACCAGAAAAAGTTATTTTTTGGCCTCATATAAAACAATTATGTGAAAATTTCCTTATTGTAAAATTCATTATATATAAATGGTAACTCATATAAAAAATCTGAGAGTACCATTGGGTTCTTTGGGGCGTTTTTCACCTAGGAATAGGCTAACCTCAATTGCAGTGGGTCGAGGATGACTAATAAAAGCTTTCCGAACTTTTTTTCAGGTACGTTCAGCAAACGTGCGAGGGACGTTTCTTATCATTTGAACAAGTGCTCAAAATTGAAAACTGAGGTCACCGTCGAACTCACATCATCGATGATTTCGTAGTGAGACCATAACCAAAGTATAATTCTATCATGTTTAAATTTTAGTTTTTTTATTTTAAACAAATAATAATAATAAAAAGTATATAGAAACTTTATTTTATTCCAGCCGCCATGTGTGTGTTGTCAGTTGCAACCTCCCCTATGGATTTACGGGTTGGACTGCCACACCCTAACATCCCATGAGAGTTTATGGTGGGGGGGGGGGGGGGGGGTCCATCCGAGCATAAACTCCCACAAGGGGTTACGACCTAGGGACCACCAAGATGCATAACCCCTCATTCATGAAGGAGGACCACTTAACCTCCTCTATGCAATTAATTGTGCCAACACACGTGCCAATTAATTGTTCCAACACACTTGCTAATTATGTAATCTAATGCGCGTGCCAATTAATTTCTCCAAGACGTGTAAATTAATTATAGGGATCCTCATAACATCCTCCAAATTAAGTGTGCCTTCTCTCATGCAATTATTTTAGTGGAACCAATTAATTTGTTCTCCATTTTAAAATTAAGTAACTGCATCTCTGGAAATTTTGAAGGTACCTAATAAATGAACAATCATAAATTCCTTGATGGTTACATACCTCTCCCATATCTAATATAAAGGAATTTTGGTGAAAGGTTTTGGGATGGATTATTCAAGTGAAAAAACTATGGAAAAGTGACGGTATGACCAACCATTAGAGAAATATTCCTCCAACGAAGAACCGTCACACACGAAGAACGAAGAACGATGGGCGTCGTCTTCATCGTTCTTCAACCAGGGAAAGAAAGCGAAGCACTGCTGCCCACGAATAACACTGACGATGTCATCATGACTAGTCTTCTTCAAGCACTTCTTCCTTCGACATCAACTGAAAGACACCTGCATCCCGCAACTTCTTCAACAACGAACGACAAGCGAGGTGGGGGGATTTTTGAGTTAATTTTTGTATGTATTAAAACCTCCATTTTACGTCGTTTGTTGAGAATTTCGTTGCCAAATGATTTTTCCATAATGAGGAGGGTTTGGGCCACATGAACACAACACAAAAATATCCCATTTGTGTGTTCTAGATTGATGACAACGAAGGAGGTACACGCGACGATGACGATAAAGACGAACATCAAACGTCGCGCTCCCCATGACCTGTTCACAGAATAGTGCCCCGCTCTGCTGCCCGGTGCGCCGCGCCGCTACCGGATGCCCTGGGGCACTGCTCGGCACCCATGCTCTGATGCCCGAAGCCCCAGCGCGCTGTCCAGCACCACCTCACCACTACCTGGTTCCACCATGATGCTGCCCTACCCCCCCCCCCCTCCCCGCCTTTCCCCGGCACCCCCACTCCCCTTCCCAACACCCTGCACCGATACCCGACACCCTAGCGTGCTACCTAGCACCCATGTGCGCTGTCTGGCGCCCCTTACATGGCTTGAACAGTGCCCCAGGGCCCTGCCCAGTGTCCCGAAACCCTACCTAGCACCAACAACCTCCAGGTGCACCCGCTGCCTGTCGGTGGCCAGCCGGCCTGCCCGCGCACCGCGTGGCCCGCATCCTGGCCTCTTGACCACTGGCCGCTCGAGCCGACCCGTGGCCTCCCTCATGGTGTTGCTAGCCGAACCGGCCCGATCTCCTGGGCGGAGTTACTGAGCCGCCTACGTGGCGTTTATCAGGACGAAACCTCCCTCGCGGTCTGCTGGGTCGGGCCCAGCTGACCAGGTGGAAACATAGCGGCCTAACCCACCCAACTGAAAGGGAAAGACCCAATGAGTCATACCGGGTCGGCCCAGACTAGGTCAGTCCAGACTGGGTTGGGCCATGTCGGTCCGACCAGGTTAGACCAGACCCCGTCCCATTACTGACCCATTACCTTCCTTGGGCCATATCTTTCGCACCGGACATCCGTTTGACAAACTTTCAGTGGCGCCAATATTCCTGGAACATTGCCATAAGTTTTAGTATACCACACTAGATATCATGGTATAGTTGAGTCACTGTCAGGTTGGTTCGTACTCAAATCAAATCGGGACCCTAGGACTAAAATGATAATAACTCACAGAGATAGCGTCTGATTGATGCACCGTCTGTTGTGTTGAGACTCCAATGACGTGGTGATCCTTTGATATACTTCCACCTAAAACCTCGTGGAAAAGGGAGTATAGAATAGTAGCTCATGTAGCGAAACAACCTAGAGGCGAGCAGATAGAGCGCAGAGACCTAGTAGCTGTAGACCAGACGACTGCATGACCGATTCGACTTGGAGTGATTATACTAGACCCATGGATGGAGCGCCATGTTTGGCGGCAGACCACGGTTGATGGAGTGCCTAGTTTGGTAGCAGACTCGTGATACTCAGCAAGAGGACTACCGCTGTAGGCTATTAGGGAGAACAACCTGTTTGGCGGTAGACCCACATTGAACGAAGCGCTCGATTTGGCAGCAGACTCGTGGTACTCGACATGAGGAGTACCTCAGTAGTCCAGGGTTATTGAGTAGCACCTCGAAGTCATGACAAGGCCACTATACTCTAAAGAGGAGGAGTTCTCCAGCAGTTGTGGTTTCGTTAATGAAAATCCGGGTTTGAGCTCAATCAATGACTTATGTGTTTTCCTCAATATTGAGATGGAATACATGATATCTTAGGTATATGTTTAGGCATATACCTAAGTAAGGGTTATCCATTGATTTATTTATTTTTGTTTTATCCTTGTTGGATTTTCTGAGACCTTGAGGGTCTCTAGGTCCCTATTGAGTATCATTATACTCACCCCTGCACGGTCTGTGCCCTCATCTCATTGTGTTGGATGCAGACAACAGACTGTGCTAACCGAGGCGGAGTGTGCGAGGACTGGACGGCACCAGGTGGTTGATATCATGACGAGATGGTACATAGAGGAGATAGAATGATTTGGAGTGCTATGTAGGATATTTTTACCTACCATCTAGGTAGGATCTGTGGTGGACGTTCCTAGAGCTTCTAGACACCTTCCATCTGTTTTTCTTTTAGTTGAACTTATTTTGTATTTTCCTTGTACTTTTCAATTGGGCTTATATTTCTAGACCTTTTACATTCCATCACTTCTTCTGTATACAGATTTTAATTATTTTTTTATTCTGATGTTCTTTGGTTTTGTGTGTTTATGATTTATAATGGCAATGCCTTCCCAGTTTTTGGGAATTATACATCATTCTCAATTTTAAATTATTTATTATATTTTTACTACAATTTATATTCATCATAACAATGATTATTATAAATTTTCTTCAATTGTGGAATTATGGAAACTATATTAGTAATTAACCAAGATGAAAATATCAATCTAAATAATAAAATAAGATAAGTTGGAAAGTTAATAGAGTTTCCTTTAGTTAGAGATCATTTGAGATATGCACAAAATGGTGCTGGTATCTGTGTGTGAGGGAATCCTTGTAGAGACCCGAATCTTGACATACATGAACATTACATTACATTTGCGGAATACATAATACATAACAAAAACAGATACACAAGGACCGTAATAGTTTAGTGTCTTTTAAAAAACTTGGAACGTAATCTTCTAATCGTGGTGAAAGATCATCAACATCTCCCATAAAGATCTTCCCCTCTTTTTTCTTACCTAAAACCTTTCTTTATATCCTGGGGAAAAAAATACTTAAAAAGGGTGAGCTCAAATGATCATTAAGGGTAATCATGGAAATATAGAATAGACCATATATATTTGAACTTAAAAACATGAACATAATGTTTAAACAACAAAAGATTGAGCAACGACATAAAAAATGGAAGTACGTATGGCATAGATCATAAAGAAACATTAAGGATGATAAAATAGCATGGGAATAAAACATGTAATTGTGGAAACCATTACACACATGATATGATTTCCATAGTAGCCAAGTGATTGCTGCGAAGACCATCTTAGTGGAAAAAATCCCTTTCTGAATCGAGTTCACTCCTTGTTCCAGTCCTGTATTACAGAACCGGTTTAACTTGCCATTCCAGCCATGTTTATCTCATGAGATATAAATCCTTACCCAATGCATTGGAGGGAGATATAGGTCCCACCCATCTCATAATGAAATAATTCTTACTTGTTTCACAAAATAAACATACATCATTCATAATAACCCAGTAAATAAAATGGGTTTCATAAACATCATCCCATAATCACATAATCCATATAAAAGAAATGGATATCATTTCTTAATAAGAAAAGTGAAACCATGTAAATAATAGAGACTTTATACATGAAACATACACATATGAAATAATGTCATCTTAGATGGAAAAAGGTTTTGATAAAACACTTGAAATGAATTCTTGAGGAAAATATCATTTCTTCTTCAAAATCAATTTCTTTTCACAAAACGTCATGCTATTTTAAAAGAAAGAGATTTTGTTGAAAATAGTTATGAAATATTTTGGAGTAAGCTTCATGAAAATAAGGCTTTATAAAACCATAAAAATCCTTTCATGCCATATAAGTTAAAAAAAACATTCTTCTTGTCCTTTTGTTAGAAAAGTCAAAAAGTACCACGTACGAAAAATGACAAACGATTCCATTCATATATTTTACTAAAAACTCACCGAAGGGTAAAATTTGATTTAAAAAATTTTAGGTGGAATGAAATAATATTAAATATTGAGGAAACATGGATTTGGATGATAAAATACACCCCAGTAAATTTCAAAGTATAAACAATCTCAGATAAAAATGAGATTGTGATAATTTCCCTTACCATAGGTCCGATTTGCTTCATAAGTGTCCAAACCTCCTTTATAATGATTTAAATAATGTCATTGACTTATTCTAGAATCATACTCATTGTTATGATATCATATATGGTTCACTTATAACTTTATAATACCCGTTCTTTTGTAAATTCCATGTTAAAGAGCGTTTTGGGTGAAATCTTTTCATTTGTTGTCTGTGTTTTGACGTGTAATTATTCATATGATTACAAATATCATGATTACTTAATTCCAGAATATAAAACATTATTTATATATAACATATATTAATAATATACATATATATAATAGATCTACAAATGGAAAGAAATACACCGTTCATGGAGACGGTAGGCCATACGTACGCATGAACGCCGTTTTCGTTTCCTTATTGAATTGAATGGAATTAATTAGATGACATAAATATATATATACATAAATCCAGTAGAATTATTATGTCATATATTTTATGATTACTTATTATATATACTTTATAATCATTCTTCAACGGTTATCATGGAGAGTGAATCTTATCGCATCGTGGAGACGGTATTCCGTATGTACGCACGAGCGATGATATCATTCCCATGATCGTGTAATTTTATTGGAGTGTATGTATACTATTACATAATCAATATCACTTTAAAATAATAATATATAGTTATTACTTACACCATTATACCCATCAATGTAAGGTGGTGGTGGAAAATAGATTACACCACGGCGTGGAGACGGTTTCCCGTACGTACGCACGCGCGATGATTTCATTTTCCGTAGGATGGATAGATGGTGAAATAGAGTTGATTAATACATATTATAAAATATCAGTATATGAGTGATACTGATTTTATTACCTCATAATTAAATAACCTATTAAGAAGAAGTGGAAGAAGAAATAAAGGTGAATGAATCGGTAATGGAAATTACCTCTTCTTTGAAGCGCCTATTTGAGACCTCCTCTTAGGGAACTGATATTAGTCTTTGAAGAAGACCAGGACCTGTAGGATGTTTCTTGGGAAATGTATAAGAGAATTGGGCAGGGGATTGCCGATATTTAAGGCTCAAAGTGGTGTGTGGAAGAGAGGGAGGAGGTGCCCTTTTTTAAGGGAGGAGAGGGGCACCTTTGGAATTCTTAAAAATATTAATTTATAATAAATCTAACCCCACTTAAAAACCTCCAAAAATTACTCATATTCTAAGTTTAGATTATATAGGGTTGTAATATCATCATCCAATAAAATTTAGAAATGTTTGGATCTTATTTTAAACCTTTTCATTTAGATTTATCCTTATTTAATCTATTTAAGTTTATTTGTGGTAATAAAATTCTAAATTTTAAATTATAAGAAATAATTACTTATTTGTTGTTAATTTTCCATAATTGTTTACTTTATAACATTATAGAACATATAAATTTTAAATTTATAATTTTTAAATATTTTGGTGATTTTTAAACAATATTGTAATATTTTATTTTTATAAAATAACAATAGTGTCAATTTTGACACTATTCATTTATTTGAATTTAAATAAAATATATATAGAATATATGTTCGAACTAAAAGCATTAATATATTAATACAAGGTCATATGTATCTATAAAATTAGTGGATCACATTAAATAGTTCATATAATATTTAATTTTTTATTTTTAAAACCATTTATTTGGTTTATCTCTTAATAAAATAATTACTACAACATTTTTGTATAATTATTTAATATACTTATGTGTTGCATAAAAATTAAAAATAAAATCCTATGATTAATATAAATCTATTAACTTTCACAATAATAATTTTAATATAATTTATCATTTTAAAATTGCAATATTTAAATTGATATATTTATTAAAATATGAAGGTGACAACTTTTGGATCATTTAAAATAAAATTATATAAGTGTCATAATCACTTTTAAAAGGATCCAAACGGTAATATATTAGGTCATTGGATGATTATGTTGTAGATATACACTACCAATATGTTTTGGTCAGGTTTTTGGTCCTTTTAATGGGTATTGTTATATCAATAAAAACTATATTACTTATTTTCCACTTAATAAATAATTTCTGTATCATTAATATATCACCATTAATGACAATTACTTAATACCTAAAAATTCTGAATAAATTATCATGATGTAGATAAGTTTACTAGATTTCTGGATACTATTCTAGTCCGAAGTTTTATGATATCTACCACTAAATTAAAATTATTATACTTATAATATTTAATAGAGTGACATGTTGTCACTTTCTTTGGTTTTAATAATAATTAAAATATTTTCATGGTCAAAAGTCCATAAAATGAATTTAATCCGACCCTTAGGTTATAGGGGTCTCATTTAAGCCATCCAAAATAATTTTTTCATGTGTTAGGGTTATTGTATGATATTATATATACCCTTAATTACCTGATTTACCTTTAACTATGGTAAATAAAATTTATCGTAGTTACTATTCATAATTCCCAAAAATAAAAAGTAGATTATTAACATAATTTGGACTCACTGATTCCAAATATAAAATCTATTTTTCCAAATTAAATACACAAATGTTTCAGAAATTAAATTAAAATTAATCTCGTTGTCGAAGGAAAACATGTTTTTCTTTAAAACATTGCAAAATATTGAATGGATTTAACCTAGGAATTTAATGTAAAATCAATTCTAATGACATAAATTATATTAAATGGTAAAAATCTATTCTATTTATACTTTAAAACCATTAAATATTATAATTTATCCATATATATTTTTGTGATGAAAAAAGTTGTTTTTAATTAAAATATAGCGTTTTTTTACTATTCATGAAAATTTGAAAGTTACCAGAATAATATGAAAAATTTATCCAAAGTAAATTTTTATTAATTGATCCCAAAAAAAATTTTATTTTTTCATATTTAACTTATAAAAATGTCAAAAACTAGATTTAATGTGGGTGTTCCATCAAAAGGAGGCAAAACTGCATTTTTTGAAAAATACTTATTTAAACGGAAAAAATTATTTTTTTCCTATACCATGTTCTAGAAAATGTGTAAGATGAATAATAATGTTATAAAATTCAAAATTTAGTTGATACTATTCATAACGTCCAGTTCATAATAATATTATAATAATATATTGTTGTTTAGTAAAACCCGGTATTGCGTACAACACACGCAATCGAGGGAGGTCATGATTTGCGTGTAATGCAAGCCATGTCAGGGTTGCGTGTTGTGAAAGAATCCTTTGTTGTTTTGTATAATAGAATCAAACCATATTTCATTTATACATTGTATATATATATATATATATACTCAATGTTGCGTAGAATAACTATTATCAAAATTGTGTGTAACACGATCCAAGAATAGTGTTGCGTATACTGCAAGCTAATACGGTGTTGCGTATAGCGCAAGGTAATCTTGGTGTAGCATACAACAGAAGACATTAATGAAATTAAAAGAATATTTTTCATAAAATCTCGGGGTGTTACATTCTACCCCCCTTAAAATGAATTTCTCCCTCGAAATTCGTCGGGGTTATAAATAGTTTACTACTCAAAAGTTTGTTTAATAGAAACCCACATCGTAAAAAGGAATACCAAAACATGGCATTAAAAAATAAAGTATGAAATGTAACAGTTACCCAAATTAACTCATCACTGGGTTTCCACGTAGGAGAACATAGGTGAAAATATGGATATGGAAAAAAAATCGAACCATCAAGTTCTGATGGAGAGTGGTACAGAACATGGCTACGCAAAAGCCAACAATCACAAAGCTATTTATTTGTGATGATCTAAGGTACCATATGATTCATCGGATATAAGGTAACTAGGACAACATTTTTGGTTTTCAAGATCATTTCCCTAAAGTTGAAGAATTTGAATTAGAATAAATACTTACTTTATTTCTGTACAATCTCACTATTGTTCGTGCTTTGAACAATTTCCACTTTATCTCTTACAGAAATGAAGTTTAATTTGATATTCGTGAAGTGTTAACAGATCATGTGATAGAATGATGGGTCATTCCATCTGTTTCAAACAAAAGATTAGCAAAAGTTATCAAATATAAATAAGTCTATCTATGGTGTGGTTAATCGTATATGATTCCAAAAATGAACTTATAATTCATATATCATACCGCGTAATAAAAAAAACCAGTTTCTACTATCCAGGGACTTCCTGTAGGACAGTTGTAGGCGATAAAGGCCAGTCACACTTCAGTTGTGGGTTCTATTCACATAGCCTTGTCCGACGCGATGGGATGTCACCTGTCCTGCAGGTTGTCCTTTTTCTAAAACAATATTACTATAACATCCCATCAATAATATCAAAAAAAAATTTATCCTTAAACAATACTAACTTATGTCCAACATAATTCATTCCAATCATCAGGATTATCTAAAATACTTCGATCCAAACTCATAGTATAAAGAAAATGATTACTTGAAATGTCACATAACAATCACGTGAATGCCATCATTTGTCCCCCATATATCAAATTATATATCTTGTTGGTAAAATTAAAAATATATAAATACCTTAATCATGTATTCTATTGAAGAATGAATACCCATTGAACCTTTATGAAAACATGAACACAGTTAAAAGCTAACACTTACTACATACCAAAATCCAAAAAATTCGTGATACTCAAACCATGATATAACTTAGTCCTTATATCAATCATGAGCTCATGAATACAATCAAACATCTCATTATCTTCTTATCCCTTCATTATGTGCATATCATCTACTTTCCAAAAATATCTGAATAACCTTCCATGGTTACCGTTACCATTCAACATATACTTTCATATAATTTAGGAAAAACAATAGTTTAACAATCTTTAGATGATTATTTATTCCATAGTACCATACATTATTCTTTATAAACATACAATCATTCCACTAACTTCTTAAAACCACTAGCTGAGCTTCATCATTTATTTCATCTCATATTTCATTTGTAGTCTCTTCATCATCATCCACATAAATACTACCTGAATGACCATGATGATTATCTTCATGAGATTTCCCCTTAGGGAATTGGATTGAATAATACCCATACATTCCACATTTGAAACATCTAATCATTGTTGATGTCGTAGCAATACCATTATCCTTGTCCATGGTGTTAACTGAACCTTTTCCTTTGCATTTACTGGCTTTGTGTCCTTCTTTTCCACACCCAAAGCATCTTCCAGTTCTTTTGAAACAATCTCCCTGATGCCCCTTACCACATGATTTACATGAGGGAAATTGAACTTTCTTTCCTCTATGATCATCATGGAACTCCATCTTTCTCTTATTATCTGAGTTTGGAAACATACCAATGTTGAGATTATTGATCATATTATGAGATTTAGGATTTGGAATAATAATGATTTTTGGACTTCCAAATCTCTTTTAATTTGGTTTCTCATGTTGAATACCATTCCATTGTCCTTCATATCCTCCATTATCGTGAATCTTTCTATTTCCAGCCATTTTCTAAAACCCAAAAAGAATAGTGTGAGAGGCAAAAAATCAAGCTAGGGAAAACAACATAGTAAAGTGGGAGTACCCTCAATATCTAACATCTTAGGTTAAATTATATTATCGTTACCATATTTCTAGGACTATATCCTATAAGTATACTTATCCTTAGGTATATCCCTAGACATACCTTAGAAATATCTCTAGGGATCTCACTAACATTTTCACATCCTAGTTTCCAAAGGTTGACTAAACCTTTCCTCTGATACCAAATGTAGAGACCCGAAGCTTGAAGTACATGAACATTATATTACATTTACGGAATACATAATATATAACAAAAATAGACACACAAGGACCATAATAGTTTAGTGTCTTTAGAAACTGGGAACATAATCTTCTAATCATGTTGAATGATTTTCAACATCTCCCATAAATATCTTCCCCTTTTTTTTCTTACCTAAATCCTTTCTTTATATCCTCGGGAAAATAAAATACAAAAAGGGTGAGCTCAAATGCTCAGTAAGGGTAATCATGGATAAAATAAAACTTACCATATACATTTGAACTTAAAAACATGAACATAATGTTTAAACATCAAAAGCTTGAGCAATGACATAAAACATGGAAGTACGTATGGCATAGATCATAATGAAACATTATGCATGATAAAATATCATGGGAATAAAACATGTAATTTTGGAAACTATTAAGAACATGATATGATTTCCATAGTAGCCAAGGCATTGTTTCCAAGACCATCTAAGTGGACAAAGTCTCTTTCTGAATCGAGTTCACTCCTCGTTCCGGTCCTGTATTACTGAACCGCTTTAACTTGATGTTCCACCCATTTCTATCTCATGAGATATAAATCCTTAACCAATGAATTGGAGGGAGATATAGGTCCCACCCATCTCATAATGAAATCATTATTACTTGTGTCATAAAGTAAACATACATCATTCATAATAACCCTGTAAATAAAATGGGTTTCATAAACATCATCCCATAATCGCATAATCCATATAAAAGGAATGGATATCATTTCATAATAAGAAAAGTGAAACCATGTAAATAATAGAGACTTTATACTTGAAACATACACATATGAAATAATTTCATCTTATATGGAAAAAGGTTTTGATAAAACACTTGAAATGAATTCTTGGGGAAAATATCCTTTCTTCTTCAAAACCAATTTCTTTTCACAAAACGTCATGCTATTTTAAAAGAAATAGATTTTGATGAAAATAGTCATGAAATATTTTGGAGCAAGCTTCATTAAAATAAGTCTTTATAAAGCAATTAAATTCCTTTCATGATTTATAAGTTAAAAAAACATTCTTCTTGTCCTTTTGTCGGAAAAGTCAAAAAGTAACTCGTAAGAAAAATGACAAAAGATTCCTTTCATATCTTTTACTAAAAACTTACCGATGGGTAAAATTGGATTTAAACAATTTTAGGAGCTTGGAAATAATATTAAATATTTAGGAAACATGGATTTATATGATAAAATAAACCCTAGTAAATTTCAATGTATAAATAATCTCGGATAAAAATGAGATTGTGATATTTTCCCTTACCTTAGGTCCGATTTGCTTCGTAAGTGTCAAATCCTCTTGTATAGTGATTTAAATAATGTAATTGACTTATTCCAGAATCATACACATTTTTATGATATCATATATGGTTCACTTATGACTTTATATTATCCGTTCTTTTGTAAATTCCATTTTAAAGAGCATTTTGGGTAAAATCTTTTTATTTGTCGTCCGTGTTTTGACTTGTAATTATTCATATGATTACTTATATCATTTTTACTTAATTCTAGAATATAAAAACATGATTTATATATAATATATATTCATAATATACATATATGTAATAGATCGATAAATGGAAAGAAATACACCTTTCATGGAGACGGTATGCCATACGTACGCATGAACGCTGTTTTCATTTCCTTATTGAATTGAATGGAATTAAGTAGATGACATAAATATATATATAAATAAATCCATTAGAATTATTATGTCCTATATTTTATGATTACTTATTATATATACATTATAATCATTCTTGAATAGTTATCATGGAGAGTGAATCTCATCGCGTTGTGGAGATGGTATTCCATACGTACGCACGAGCGATGATATCAATCCCATGATCGTGTAATTTTATTGGAGTGTATGTATTCTATTACAGAATCAATATCACTTTACAATAATCATATATAGTTATTATTTACACCATTATACCCATCCAAATAAGGTGGTGGTGTAAAATAGATTACACCACGGCGTGGAGACGGTATTCCGTACGTACGCACGCGCGGTGATTTCGTTTTCTGTAGAAGAGAATTGGGCAGGGGTTGGCCGAGCATGAAGGCTCAATGTGGTGTGTGGAAGAGAGGGAGGAGGTTCCCTTTTATAAGGGAGGAGTGGGGAACCTTTGGAATTCTTATAGATATTAAATTATAAAAAATCTAACCCCACTTAAAAACCTTCAAAAATGACTCATATTCGAATATTAGATGAGATAGAGTTGTAATATAATCAAACAATCAAATTTTGACATGTTTGGATCTTATTTTAAACCTTATCATTTTGATTTATCCTTATTTAATCTATTTAAGTTTATTTGTGGTAATAAAATTCTAAATTTTAAACTATAACAAATAATTACTTATTTATTGTGAATTTTCCATAATTGTTTACTTTATAACATTATAGACAATATAAATTTAAATTTATAATTTTTAAATATTTCTGTGATTTTTAAACAATTGTTTAATATGTTATTTTAATAAAATAACAATAGTGTCAATTTTGACACTATTCATTTATTTGAATTTAAATAAAATATATACAGGAGATATTTTCGAAATAAAAGCTTTAATAGATTCATACAAGGTAATATGTATATATAAAATTAGTGGATCACATTAAATAGTTCATATAATATTTAGTTTATTATTTTTAAAACCATTTATTTGGTTTATCTCTTAATAAAATAATTACTACAAAATTTTTGTATAATTATTTAATACACTGATTTGTTGCATAAAAATTTTAAAAAAATTCCTATGATAAAGATAAATCTATTACCTTTCACAATAATACTTTTACTCGAATTTATCATCTTAAAATCACAATATATAAATTGCTATATTTATTAAAATATGAAGGTGACAAATTTGGCATCATTTAATATAAAATAATATAAGTGTCATAATCACTTTTACAAGGCTCAAAACGGTCATATAATAGGTCATTGGATGATTAAGGTGTAGATATACACTACCAATATGATTTTGTTAGGTTTTTGGTCCTTTTAATGGGTATTATTATTTCAATAAAAACAATATTACTTAGTTTTCACTTTTTAAATAATTTCTGTATAATTAATGTATCACCATTAATGACAATTATTTAATACCTAAAAATTCTAAATATATTATCAGGATGTAGATAATTTTACTTGATTTCTGGATACTATTCATGTTCGATGTTTTATGATGTTTACCACTAAATTAAAATTATTATACTTATAATATTTAAGAGAGTGACATGTTGTCACTTTTTTTGGTTTTAATAATAATTAAATTATTTTCATGGTCAAAAGTCCATAAAATGAATATAATCCGACCCTCAGGTTATATGGGTCTACTTTTAGCCATACAATATAATTTTTTCATGTGTTAGGGTAACTTTATAATATTATATTTACCCTTAATTACCTGATTTACCTTTAACTATGGTAAATAAAATTTACCGTAGTTACTATTTATAATTCCCAAAAATAAAAAGTAGATTATTAACATAATA
Organism: Viscum album; assembly: GCA_963277665.1. Taxonomy (NCBI): domain Eukaryota; kingdom Viridiplantae; phylum Streptophyta; class Magnoliopsida; order Santalales; family Viscaceae; genus Viscum; species Viscum album. Next base: position 1,315,094,977 of record OY728152.1, on the reverse strand, counting down.
TGGACCCACTGATTCTAAATATGGAATCCATTTTTCCAAATTCAATACAAAAAAGTTGAATAAATTTATTTAAAATTAATCTCGTTGTCGAAAGAAAACGGGTTTTTCTTTAATACATTGCAAAATATTGAATTGATTTAACCTACGAATTTAATGTAAAATCAATGCTAATGACATAAATTATATTAAATGGTAAAAATATATTCTATTTATAATTTAAAACCATTCAATATTATAATTTAACCATATAAATTATTTCAATGAAAAAATTTGTTTTTAATTAAAATATATCATGTTTTTAATATTCATGAAAATATGAAAGTTACCAGAATAATATGAAAATTTTATCCAAAGTAAATTTTTTTTCATGATTCCAAAGAAGAATTTTATTGTGTCAAATTGAACTTATAAACATGTCAAAAACTAGATTTAAAGTGGGTGCTACATCAAAAGGCAGAAAAACTACATTTTTTGAAAAATACTTATTTTACCCGAAAACTTTATTTTCTTCTTATACCATGTTCTAGAAAATGTGTAAGTTGAATAATAATGTTATAAAATTAAAAATATAGTTAGTACAATTCATAACAGCTAGTTCATAATAATATTATAATAATATATTGTTGTTTAGTAAAACCCGGAATTGCGTGCAACACACGCTATCGAGGAAGGTCGTGATTGCGTGTAATGCGAGGCATGTTAGAGTTGTGTGTTGTGCAAGAATACTTTGTTGTTTCCTATAACAAAATCCAACCATATTTCATTTATACAGTGAATATATATATATATACTCAATGTTGCGTAGAATAACTATTATCAAAATTGTGTGTATCACGATCCATGAATAGTGTTGCATATACTGCAAACTAATACAGTGTTGCGTATAGCGCAAGTTAATCTTGGTGTAGCATACAACACAAGACATTAATGAAATTAAAAGAATATTTTTCATAAAATATTGGGGTGTTACAATCCTGATATACTATATATGAACATGATGATAAGAGAATGATTAATGAGAAAAAGTTATCAATAATTAAAAGGATATTTTTATTATATTATATATGAATGTAGGATTAAAACTTTTTAAATGATATTTTATTTCTACATTTTTCAAATAAGAAAATGGTAAGACTATATACATACTATTTTTTGGAGAATGAGATATATTGTGTAGAATGGTTCATAAAACTAAATAATATAAATAGATTGATTTAATGAAATATATTAACATAATGAATATCACCATTTAAAAAAATTTCTTTAGGATCTTCATCATCATATTGAAAAATAAACCATGGAATTTAGATATAAGGAGGTTGGTTTTGGGGAAACTCAATGGGAAAAAAATACCCTATGGTAAAGGCACACACTGAATTTTTTCTAGGATCATGATAATAATTTAGTCTATATTTTTGTACGATTGTAAAAAAAATTTAATGGAATTGGACAATACTAATTATAAAATTTATTAGAAACTAGTTTTATCAGTATGGAAAATGGATGATGATTTGTACTGTGATTTGTTTTATTGATTGAATATGATGAAATGTATTTTTTTCTAAATAAATCTGGAAGAATATATATATATTTATAAATAAAAGAATATAATTTTATATTCTAAAAATGGAGTGGTAAAATTCACCATGTGGAATGACATTAAAATTTTGAGAAGTGCAACTGATGTGGAATTATTGGGACATGGTTTATGAATATAGTGATGATGAGAAAAAAATAATGAAATGAATATGGTAATAATAAATAATTTTAATTTTATGTCCCACTATTATAAGAGTTTTTTATGTTATATTTGCAGACTATAAATCATGAATATCATGTGAAAAGTGTTGTGAAAAAATCTCTTTCTACTACAAAGGTGTATTTTTCACAGTGAAATGAATTGGTGAATATTATTTTACATGACTTATTAAAATTATTAAGTTACCCTATATTACCCTTGATATTATATTTCATTCATTATCATTATTAATTAATATATGAATAGGGAATACTGCCTCAAGAATTATACATATACATTTTGTTTTAAAAACTCATTGAAATATTAATGCTACAATGATTTATTTGAATCTTCTTTACATTATTAGAGTAATGTAAATTCATAAAATTATTGTTTAACTATATATTGTAGTGTTTTAAATTATTTTATATATTAATTTTATATTAGTTGACATATATATTTTTATTTTATATAAATTTTTTTTGTTTAATGATTTCAGTCCATTGATTACATATCAATCAGATAAAAAATTGATTATAAATTGTTGTGAAAATTACATTTCCTTTGTCATTGAAATTAAATAAATTATCTAGACTAGTAATTCCAAAAAATTTGAACAATATTATAATTATATTCATCATGATTTTTTTGGTGTCTTTCATGATCAATAGTATGATATTACCATTGAATTATTTATTGAAACTAAACCTATCTCAAAACCACATTATCTTATTTCTAAAATGAACATTTAGAATTGAAAAATCAATCGTATTCATTTCTAGATAATTATTTCCATCTTCATATAGAATAACCAAGGGGTTAATCTATTTTTATTATTGTTAATAATGATATTTTCAATATGATTTTCATTTATTATAGATACATGAATAAAAATATATTAATAAAAATTTACAGATATTATAATATAGATGATTTATATATTCATATACTATGAATAGTTAACTTTTAGAATATTATACTCATGTAAGGGTCCCATCATTTAAATTTAAAGGTGGAATATTTTTTAAGACTACATTTCATGATGAATATTTTAATTATGGGATTTCTTTTCTTACATAATGGTTGTCTAATACACAAAATATATATATTCATCCAAGGAATTGAATTTCCCCTCAGTTCTTATTAATGTTAATGATTTTTTAAATTATAATATTTTTTATACAATAAAAATATATAAGATCAATAATGAAATACGTGTATTTTTTCCATCTGTGAAACAAATCTATCTTTATGGAATATTTTTTGACTATGGGTTTTTTTGTAAATAGGTTTGATTCCATGGTCATAGTGTTCTCTAAATATAGTATATAAATTTAACCAACTAAATTAAATGTTAATAACATGTTTACCAGACCCATATATGTTACATATATTCATATATTTCTTATAATACGTTTTCATAGCTAGTTGTATGATTAAAATTTAGTTCAATTGTATAGACTAATGACGATGTTAACTCTAAAATGAGTGAACTTCATCTGACTGAAGGAATGTCATTTTTTATTTTAGTAACTAGATTTAGTATTTCATAATTATATATTTGTACATATTTAACAAATTAATATTAAATATTAAATCCACAACAATGATTTATTTAATGATCTTGGTTTTTCCTTGATGCAGAATGATTATATAATTTCTTATCTTTGACAATAACGTAAACCATATATGTAAAATTAAATATCAAAATGTGGTGAATTATAGTATGTTAATTTTAATTTATAAAATTTATTAATAATTTCAATATAGTAAAATGTTAAATATTTACAGATCAGTACATTTTTACATATATAAATTTTGACAATTAATTGAGCATGAGACAATTAAAAAGCCCATATTTCATTAATGATTATGGTTAAATGGTCTACTACAATTCTAGAAATTAAATAATGATATAAATGGGTTTATTATGAAAATTATTTATCATGTATCAATGTTATGATTAAAGAAACAATCCTTTTTAGATTATTTGATGAAATTAGGCCTAGAATAAGTGGAATGAAAATTTTTTTTTGATTTTATTTCTAGTGTCCGAATTGTTGTCTCTATCAGAATCAATTATAATGATTGAAAAAGATAGTAAGGTATATATATAATATTTAATTGGTGACTAAATGTATTTTTGGTGATTTGAATGTTTTCATGCAAGGAGATTATTTATTTTATTGAGAATAAATATCCCATCTATTTCCTTATTGAGGAGATAATTTATGAGTAATGCTCATTTTTTTCTATTTTCAATTCATCATGAAGGAAACAAGACATGTAAAGAACATAATGATTATAATTTATGTGATGATATGAATTTATAAAATTCTTAAATTAAAATGGAATATTTAACATTTCAAAAATATAATGTTGAATATAAATTTGTGAATGGGATTATTTAGACAATTCCAATGCCAAAGTGGAAATTAAGAAATATATCAATGAATTCCATGTAAATATTACAAAATAAATATCCCAGTTAAAATATCATTTGGTTCATTATTTATTGATTTTTTATATAATTTAATTTCTATCATATTCTAGTTATAATGACTATTCATAAATTTTATTATCGTGTCATGAAGTTATTTTCAACATACATAAAATAACTCTCATTATTTACCATTCTATGATCATGGATTCAGATAATAATTTTGTAAGATAAATAAGAATTTATGGGGAACTGAACTAATTCTCATTATAACAAATCATCATGTATTAAAAATATTGTGTGAATTAATATATTATACTATGAAACATAATATTAGTTATTTTTTGATTTTTTTCATGTCATTATATGATCGAAATCATACTTTTTATATGTTATTTTATAATAAATATTTTATTTCATGTGATATATGAGGAATTTGAGGAATTAAATGAAAATTTATATATGAATATATTTTTGTCTTTTATTTTATTAAAGAATGGATGTCAATGTGATATAATTGTAACAACCTTTATTTTTATAATGTTTTTTCAAATATATGAAAATTATCTATGTATTAGGTTTCATGATATAAAAGGATAATTTATTTTATAATAAAAAATATATTATTGATGAACATCATGGATCATTTTTGTTATATAACTATACAAAAAAATTAATTATGGCTATTCATGAACAATATATAGAGTTCACATGATATATATTATTATATTGAAGGTAGAGTTTTAACGAACGTCAATATACATTTAATATTATATTTTTAAATTCTAGTCGTAAATTTGAAATTACAATGATATATAAGAATACGATTAACAAAATTTTGGATAATATATTTTAGGGCTATCAATAGATTCATTTCAACAATAGTTTTTGAAGTAAAAAACAATTTAAATCTGAATGGGAGTATTTTTTTTGTAAAAACAAATATATCCCAAAACATTGTTTTATATAAAAAATATGTAGTTTAAATTTTTATTTATTTTAATTAAATTATAAAATTATAAAATTAATAAATTTTTTAATATTTACCATATATATTTTATATAAAAGTTATATGGGAAAATCCAATTTCAAACTTTAAAATTCAATTACTTATAAAAAGTAGTTCTTCCACCTTTTCGTGAACTAATTTAATAAAAAATAAAAAAATTCACATGTATAATATTATAAAAAGTAATCATTTTTAAATTTTAATATCCTAATTATCATAGCGTGTCTGTTATTTTAATTTTTTTGGAATTTTCTTTTTTGGATGAATAATGATATAAAGTAAATTTAAAAATAAATATTCTATAAAATTAAATCTATTTATAATGTTAAATTATATATTTAATTTGATTTATAGTATAATTAGATAAATATAATGAAAATAATAAAAATAATGACATTCATATTTGTTTAACAATGTAAATCATATATAAAAACATTTTGAACTATTTATGCTATTCACTTTAAACAATGTTGTCTTGTCCCATATATGAGATTAGATATTAAATTAATTTTTTATCTTCATAAATAGTAAATTCGAAATATGGATTCCATATTAAAAATAATAATATTTTATAATTTATAATATTGACAAGTTATTCTATGACCATATTTATTAGCGAACACTTTTTTTATTAATAATTGATATTAGGAGAAATGATGTTTACTAAAGAACTAAAAAATAATAATCAGGGAAAAATTAAAAATAGACATTTGAAAAACCAAATATATTTCAATATATATATGAGACACATTTTATAATTTATATTGGTAAATTATTGGATCCATTGGACATGGATAAATGTGATTAGATTCACTATTTCAAAATATTACATGTTTTCAACTAAAACTCCTTTATAAAATCCACCAACTATTACCATCTATTCACACTATAAACAATGTTTTATTCCAATAACCAAAAATATAACTTATCTGCATCCCCTATATAATCCTATATGTCTATACATTGTACGAAAGGTATATATGGATGGCCTTGGGTGTAATCCAATAGAAGCTAACTAATTAAGTGTTAATTTTCATCAAGGAATGTTTTTATTTTATATTTTCCTAAAACAACTACAATTAATATTATATCATAATAAAATAATAATATTTGTATAATATATATAATGTGATTTTTTAGATAAAATTTCCATATGATACCAAAATAAAAAACCCATAAAATATGATACAAAATCATCATTCATGTCTACTACGGACTACCTCCTTAAGACCCAATGACATCCATTTCTCCTTTATGACCTTTAAAGGATGAACATACTGTTGGATATTAGGTTTATATATGATATATATTAAATTAATAATTCCGTTATTCATCTTTAATTATTATATAACACATAATATCATGCATTCATTTTTTTCTAATATGATAACGTCGTTCGTGAGTACGATAATCTACTACCTCATGAAGAGATGTGATTCATTCATAATTAACATGAAATGTAATAATGATGGGTTTAATAACAATTTTTATTATATAAGAAAAATTTATTCTAATATAATGATAATATATATATTTATATATATTACATTTACATTTCAGCCCACAATACACCAAGAAAGCCAAAATATCATTAATGATTACAGTCAACCTAACATCTCAAGGAATTAGGTATTTTGTTTCATATAAGTATATTTTATGGTTTTATATAAATAAATATATAATGAAAATATATCATATTTATAACATGTTTTATATTTTATACTTTATGATATCATTAAATAATTTTATGAACCATAAATAACTAGTGTAACATATACGAATAATAATGAATTTATTACCCAAAACAGAATCATAACATTGGATTGTTAAAAAAGAGGATAATAAAAATTGGAAAAATATTATATGGAATAAAATATATAAATTTTTTTTATATATCTATAATATATATATAAATATTATATTTTTTATTTTATATTTTATGAATGGAGTTAATAATTATGGTAAGGAATTTATGTCTCAGTCTATCATTTTGTGTGATTCATATTGTATTCACAACCAATTTATTCCTATGACTTGTATGTATGTATTACCATTTATTTTTATTATAATAAAATTTAGTTTTATTTATATATAAATTTTAGGATCTCAAATTATTTTAGAATACATTTCAAAATTCACTAAATTTAAAAATGATTTCAGAATCAATTTCCGTTCTGGGAGATGTATGTTATGATGCACACTAATATTAATTCATAAAAAGTATATAAAATGTCCTTTACAATTTAATAACATGTATTTATCTATAAGAAAGATATTTTTATTACATATTATGTTAATATTTCGTGTTTCTTACAAATTAATGTAAATAATGTCATAATGGTTTATGTTTTCATCTCGTCCATTATCGAGATTATTCAAAATAAAGTATCAGAAAAAAATTTCTCAATATATTAAAATAAATTTTTCACATTTAATTTCTTCATCCCTATATATAAATTTTAAATTTTTATAATAATAAAATTTTATTTATTTTTTATTAATATAATAAATAATGTTTTAAGAAAATATAACCATATTTCTCTCATCGTTTGAATTATATTAATTAAAATCCATTCATTCAAAAAAACTATTCAATTTTTTTAATATTAAAATTAAAATTAAAATTAAATAAATATTATTTTTAGTATTTAACAATTTTTTTAAATTGTTTTTAAAGATTAATAAATATGTGTCAATTTTAATTTATCATTGTAATGTATTTCAAGCATTTTTACGTTTTAAAAATAAATTTTTCCATCACATAAAATATTTAAATCAATAAATGTTTTAATTGAAATTTCAAATTATTATATATATTTTTCCATTATTTTTTTAAAATTAATTATGTTTGAAATTTTTTTAAGTAGGTAATTTCTATATAAAAATTAATTTTTATAATAATTTTTCCATGTGATCTTTAAAAGTAAATTTAAATGTAAGATGAAATCCATTAATATAGTATATTATTCAATGGGGATATGATCAAAGTAAATCAATATTATTATTTATTTTAATTGATTATTTTTAGGATCATATGTTGTTTTATAAACTATTTTCTCGTTCTTGGGAAATACAATGATAAAATGATTATGAGACATGCTTCTTCAATGGGTTATTCTATGATGAAATTATTATGAAACCAATATTTTTTTTCAAATGTTTATTAAATGGAGAAATGTTAATGATACTTATTTCATTTTAGGGGTAATTTAATAGTGAATTTTTTTTATATTTGTGTAGACATATATGTTATTTAAAAATGTAATGTGTGGGGATATTATGTCAATATGATTTTGAGAGGGACTAATTTCAATTTCATATAATAATTTCATGGGCATACAAATATGAACTGGGCAGACATATATGAATCAGGTTTTATGTCAATAAGATTCTGAGAGGTACTAATTTCATTTTCATATAATAATTTTATAACAATTGTCAATTTATATGTGATAAAAATATGATAATATGATGTTTATTTCATGAATCTATGTCTTTCAACAATATAAATCTATCAAGGATCATTTTAATTTATTGTAACATGAATATTATATATTGAAAATCTAATTTCTATCTCATGACTCATAATTGTGATCTTTTGTACACATTGTATTTTTTTAACAATTATGACCATATAAATATACACAAATATTAGTGTTATTCTTATATATCACAATTGTATACACTGGCTTATCATTTGACTTGACCATTTTTTATATTCTAAATACCCATGAAATGAAAATGTATTTATATATATTAGAACATTGAGGAGAATAAAATTGAATGTTTGTTTTTGGAATCATTAATGTTATTTTACCATATTTGATCATTGTGTATCAATTTTCTATATGCATTAAATTAATATATTCCTCAAGTATATGTTTTTGTAATTTTTATAAATTTCATCTAAAAAGATGACATATCCATATTTGAGAGTATTTAATCACTATAGTTAGAACCAAATAAATTGTTATCAACTGAATAGAAACTATTATGATAAAGAATTAGTGATATTCATATAGATTTTTTGATGTTTATTGGTATGGATGTATTTGTTAATAAGTAGAACTATTAGTGAATGTATATAATAACATTATATAAATATGGTAATGGATATAGATCTTTTCTTCCATGAAACACATAATTTTAAACATAATAATAGTGTGTGAGGAACTATCATAGTTATACCAGGGTTGAAAATCCTAATAACACATTATTAGGCTCAACATGACCACAAAATGGTTCAGGACAACATTCAGTGGTATATTACTAGGTTTACACATCTGGGAGATATTATTTAAAGAAAAATTATGAACCCTGGATGATCCTATATTTTAAGATATTTAAATTTATTTGATATTATTTAGAGATTATATATGTGATTTCTCATGATTATATGGTGTTTCCATATGATTATTGTTTCTTACACAATTTTTATATATTGGATAGTACCTAATGGAAACTTGTTAGTGTGGAATAAAATGAGCAATTGAGTGTTTTTCCTCAAGGGGAATCGAATGTTAATGGAAATTGAACGAAAAACCTTCAAACAAGGTGCAAAAAATTATCATGAAATGAATCATAGAAAAAATAATGACGAGTAAGGTGGAAAAAATTTTTAGTTTTTTTCTTCATCAAGAAATTACCAACCCTGTTTAATTGTTCTATTGACCCATTCGTTTCCATGAAAATAATGAGTTCAACAGAAATGTAATTCACCAATCTCAATTGTACATAGCATTAACATGTAATTGTGGATTTATAAATTTTTTATATTAAATATGTTTATTGTTGTAATGTAATTAATATTATTAAAATATCATAATAAATTGATTCAATTAAGTTAGATGTGTTTTAAATATTATTTTCCAAAGAGTACATTCTTCATATATTTCTAAAAAAATATTTATGGAACATCTATTCCATAAGTTAAGTGATGAAAATTTATTTTTCCTATGATTTTTTACATGAATAAGACAGCTCTCTTCGGGTTTTATCACTCATCATGAATATATAGTTGATCAATTCTTCAATGGCATCAAATGAAGTCATTAAAGCAGTTTATCACTAATGAACAATGGATTTTAGGATGAAATGTTTCTATGGAAACTAATAATGTATATATATTCTATAAAAAAGCTTATATTAGGTGATAAGAAGAGGAAAATATTGATCCATGATGAATTAAATAAAATATTTTATTTAGTAATGAAAATGATTCAAACTCAAACACTACACATCTATGGTAAATATCACATAAGTGAGTCACTAAAAGGGTCGATAATGTTTTTATAATGAGGAAAGCTATGACATTGGAAAAAAGAAATTCTTAGTGTTGTGAAAAGTATAGTTAATGAATATATGGGATAGAGAGTTCAATATAATTACTTACTAACACTATATTTTTTCACATTAATTGAATATTGTATTTGTGTGAATCAATGACCCATGATTAGGGATAATAATGATGAGATGACACAACAACCAAACAAAAGAATGGGAAATGGGAATGTTTATGAAATCGTTGTGGATTAAGATAATAATGATAATTAATTAAGACTTATCATCCCTTCAAACGTTTTTAATTTCATAAGAATAGGACATATGAAAATCATTATTCTATACATGAGAAACATTTATTTTGATTACCTTTTTTTGAATTGATTATATACTTATAAAATCACTTATTACATGTTATCAATAAGTGAATAAACCTGATTATGTAATTAAAAGGTTTTTTATAAGATAATGTATTCATTAATGAATATTGTGTTTTATTATACTTATAAATAGTGATGGAATTTTTTATTGATAACATTAATTAAAAATTAATAAACAAAGTAAATGGATAATGATATTAAATGGAATCATGTCATTACCATTTTTTATTATATCAATGAAATTTTTATTAATAAATGGTTTATGAAATTATCTCCAATAACATTTTCCTGAATATTTTATTAATCACACTCTGGCAGTATTTGGGGTTATTTTTCTAATCTATTACCATGATTTCAATTCCCAAATAGATTTTTCTATGTGGAAGCATTGTTATGAGATAACATGGGCACACATTAAGTTTCAAAATAATGTGTTAATGGGAATGAGAGAAATCATTTTTATGATATTGGTTTATATGAAAGGAATATTAATGAACTGAAATATTCATGATCTGATCGAATTTTGATGTAAAATTTCATTTTATGGGCTCTATAATATAACACACAGAATTTAAATGAATTTAATTATTTTCATATATATTATTATTCACTGTTTGATTATTTTTCATGACTCGATACGTTATTATTTATTTTTATCAAACACCTTTTTCCCATATGCAATAGTGAGATAATCTTCGGGTATAAGAATCATTATGTTTGGATTTTCCTATACACAATAATATGTTCATTCTCTATCTTCTATTATACTCCAGAATTAGTATTATCAAACAAAAATTAACTATTATTATTATATTTTAAAAAGAAAACCATCAACTAGAAATTGTAATACAATTTATGTAATGAATTTACTAAATTAGATAAATATAGTTTTTACAAGTTTATATAAATAGTTTTGGTCCTATTTAAAAAACTCAAAATAAAAACCTTTTTTAAAAAACAGTAAAACCTTTTATGAAAAAAAATTATGAACACATGTTTCAATTATATTAATAAATTAACAAAATATCATTTATAAGAATATTATTCAAAATTTATTTTCTATATATTAAAACAAATTCTTAAAATACATTTATACAATTTTTACACAAGGGCGAAGAATAATTCCAATTTTATGTTAATAACTATAATATTTTGAAAAATCTCTTATGTATTCACTTTATTGTGAACATATGAAAATCCAAATTTAATAAATGTTATAATGTCAATTTAAAAATAAATAAATAAAACTGGAACAATGAAATTATTTTATAGCGACTAATTTATTATTTTTCTAGGAAGATTCATTTTTTATATATTGTCACAAATACCAAATTGTAACTATAGACTACTTATTATTTTAATTTATTTTCAATAAATTATACTATATATTTTTTAATGTATAATTAGTTTAATTATAAATCAATCATTTCAGTTCATATCATTCGAATCAATTTCATATTAAAATTTCAAATAAACAAAATTTAATCTACGTATCTTTTTTCACATTCCAAAATAATTATCGTGTATCATATGCGAGATAAATTTTAAACTTATTTTTTACAATTACATGAATTTAATTTTGGATAATTTATTCACAATTTAGAATAATAAATAATAAGAATTTTTAATATATAAACTTTTTTAATGTAAATAATTATTATTGAAAATATTAAAAATTCATCAATATTATTAATAGAAAAAATATTTTATTAAGTGTGTAAAAATTAATCATAATTTAAAAATTAACTATATATTTTTTCAACACCAATTTTTTTCCATATTTTTACCTTATACATTATTTTTTATTTATATATCTTTGGAACATGATTAAATGAATAAGACTATGTTTATTTCTCAAATTCAGGAATATAAATGTTTTATACTCCCCTCTCTAATAAAGGTTGACCACATATTACTATCTTCTAAAAAAATATCCATTATGGATAATTAAAACATTATAAATAGATTATAATAACAATCATATTATATTATAGTTCATTATTTTTCCCTTAAGACATCCACATAAATAATTTTTTCAAAAAAAATTGATATTCCCATTGTAGTGGTTACAATAATAAAAAATGTTTTTGTTTTGTTTCATCCAAAATAACATAAAACTTTTATGTCTATTTATAAAATTAAAAAAATAATAAAAATCAATATAATGATACATTTTTATTATATGGTTCTGATGTAAAATCACACACACTTTTTTTAAATGCATTATGAATTCATTATTCTTGTGTTTGTGGGTCTAACGCCCCTCAAACAAATGTCATTCGTTATTTCACTACATCCTTTAAATGTTGGTAATAATGATGGAAACATAATTTTATAATCATATATATTTTATTTAATACATCATTATTATTATTTAATTATTTAATTATAGATACATTTATGTTGTCCATTTTTGGAATAATATAAGATCATTCATGTTTATGTCAGACAATTATTTCACAAAGCGAAGTGATTCATCCATTCTATACATGGGATCTATTGAGGATTAGTTTATTAAACAAATTAGATATAATTGACATTATATTTATAGGATAATGATAATATATATATATATATCATTTATAATTTATCATTAAATGTTACTAGAAATAGGAAAAATTCTTCACTTGTACTTATGACCTTCCATTTCCAACATCAATTATATTATTACAATATCATTAATTTATAAGGTTTACAATAAAGACATATATAATTACAATTTATGATATTTTTATAATTGATTACATTATTTAAATGATGAAATTTTAATCAAATTAAAAATATTATAAATAAAATCTCATAATTTTTACGAAAACAAAATACATATTAATAGAAACATAGACACATCATGGAATTGTTATCAAATTGGTCAAAAAACACATTCTTAAATTAATATTATGGAAATTATATATTAATATGGTTTTATTATGTATTTTTAATTATAATAATATAATTAAAAGGGTGATTTTAATATTTACAAAGGAAGAGAATACCATATCTAATGTATTTAAATCTCTGTTTTATCATTGGTGAGACACATGTTATATTATACATTTTTTCCAAATATGTGCGGTATATACTAACCATGAATATATAATACATTAATTATAATATAAATAATTCATTTAAATTTATATTTTAGGATATCCATTTTATGGGTTTTACTTTTCGAATGATATTATATCAGTAATGGTCTTTTAAATCAATATGCTTTCTGCGAGCTGTATATTATGATATGCAAATATATTATATCAAGAGGTATATATAAATATCAATAAACTATTAATATAACTAATATATATATATTTACTTGTCTTATTTTATGTTACATTTTATATTATTTCTTCACGAGGATTACGATTCAATGTTATTTATGTCATGGAGATTTTTGTCAGAATCTCATCACTTATCATATTTTTCAATGATTAATTACAAAAATTTGAAATAAACTTATTTAACTCAATATTTCCCATTATATTTAAAATTCATTATATATTCATGACATATACATGTACTGGTACCGTTTGTACAAACTAATGTACATAACATAATTAATAGTAAAAAATGATGAAAATCCAAAAATATTTACCTCTTTTGTAAAAATTATATTATATTAAAAATTATTATTTCAAAAAAAAATACATTATTTTATTATCAATTCAATGTTTAACTATTTTAATTTTTTTTCATTTTTAAGAATGTGTTATAAATTTCATTGAATAAATACTTTATATTTTTTATGGTTATTTTAAAAGTAAATGTTTTTAAAAATATTTAATTTAAAAAATATATATTTAATGTTGATATTATTTAGTAATCATAAAATGAAATCAATGAAATTTCATTGATTTATTTATAAATTTTCAATGTAATAATAAAATAAAATTATATGCAATTTTTTTGAATGTTATTTTCAATGAAAGAAGATTTTCATAAAAAAATGATTATAGTGAACATTCAAAATCCCTCTCCATCTTCGAAGACATTAGTAGATATTTTTTATAATTTACTAGGGATGTGATCCATGGATTTCATTATTATAATTTAATTGAATATAATTTCTATTTATCAAATTTTTTTAAATTTCTAATACTCTATCTATATGATGTTAAAATTCTTATCAAGACATCTTCGTTTCATGGATTATATCATAGTTACATTATCAAGAAACATGTATACATTATTTAGGTTATGATTTGATGAATTTCTTATGATATACATTTTATTTATTAGGTTCTTATGTCATAAATATTTACATTCATTTGAAACAAATATGTATGATTTAATTATATGATATGTGGGACCTATATCTCCATTCAATGATTATTGATATGAAACAAACACATTAGTATATAATTAATATGTGAACCTGATAACTTGTTCACAAATTTAATTATGTACCATATTAATGATAATAGTTTTTACATGAACCTTATTAAACATTAATAATGATATGAGTGAACAAGATTACATGTTCATAATTTCATCTGTTAAAATGATTACTTGCTATCAATATCATTCCAGATCCTTATAGTATGACTATAATGTTATAATGGAACCATATTACTTGTTCGAAATGTTATTCATGTGTTTATAATTTTAGACCATAATGATATATATGGTCATGGTTGTGAGTTCATAGGTTTTTTGTGCTTGATTTTATATACATGATATAATGAGTGAACATATTTCTATTTTTAAATGTTCACCATTTTATAAAATTTTGTTAATTCCATAGTTATATATGCAATCCAATATTATTTATTCATGGATTATATTCATTTATTATATGTTTTTTAATTCATATAAAATTAAAATAATCATTCCATTACTTGGGATTTTGAAAATGGAGATATATTTTTTGGATTATAAAATTAATATATATATATAATGAGACACATTTATAAATATTATTCTTATATATCTATTTTTTAACTATAATGATCATACGAGCTCACCCATTACTATAATTAATTTACCCAAGCCATTAAGATGGTTTTTTGCAGGGTATGTCTATGAGGAATTATAAATCATAATATCATCTTGGGAAGAAATGATGATCATTCACCCGATTCAATGAATTATTCTATGATTTTGAAGAAACAATATTTTTACAGTCCTCATAAATGTGTTTATCTACTGTATTTAATATTAATAAAAAATAATGTAATATCCATGTTTTAGAATCCTGGGTGTCTTTGTGAAATTTTATAGGAAACCGAGGAGATGGTAATTATGATTTAGTAACATATGATGACACCATATATATCGGAAAAATATTCATAACATGAAGAATCATTATTCATTCAATTTAAGTGATCATGTTTTTCATAATGAATATCATTAGAAAAGAGTTATTTTTTTAATGGTAATGAATTTCCATTGTTCATTGGACAATATTTTATACAAGATATTGTGGGATTAGTTTCTTATTGGGTGTCATTTACACTGTTTTAATCCTTGAAACATGAAATTTATAATGTTTTGATGTTAAGGAAAAATATGACACACTCCACAAATGTATCAAGTTGTAAGGTAATTTATTTAAATGCTAACCATTTTTATGAGTATAATAATATTCTTATACATGACTATACAGATAAATAATTGCGGAATAATTTAGTTCACTAACATATAGTGATGTAGAGAACTAATATTGTTCAATAAGAAATGTGTTAATTTGAAAATGATATGAGGGAAATACAACCCCACATGGTTAATAAGTGAAAGGATTAAATGGAAAAAATTATCAAGAGTGCGTAGAGTATAAATAACTATGTAATATTATTGTAAATTTGTCAGTATTAACATATTCAATACTTATATTATTTATAAAAATATTAAGTAATATTTTTATTCAAAATGGAGAAGTATAATTTCAACCA
The DNA here is from genome assembly GCA_963277665.1 of Viscum album. Lineage (NCBI taxonomy): Eukaryota > Viridiplantae > Streptophyta > Magnoliopsida > Santalales > Viscaceae > Viscum > Viscum album. The sequence goes on along the minus strand of OY728152.1, from coordinate 1,315,078,245 downwards.
GACATTGACTATTATAAATTATATTGTTTTAGATAAAATATTGAAATCAAAATTATATAAACTTAATTTTAAAAATTTTATTTTATTTTTTAACTATATATTAAAATAATATTTTGGGTTTATTTATAAATAATAGCTTAAAAATGTATACTTTTCAATAAATCTTAAAACTGTCTTATTTTATTGAAATTTTTTATTTGTATAAATTATTTATAAGGAAAAATAATATATTACTGTTACTAAAAAATTAATGTAATTATAAAGAAAAAAATCTATTATACTTGTTCTAATAATTTATAAATGTGAATTTAGTATGAATTCATTTTTTTGCTAAAAAATAATTTTTTTGAAAAAGAATTTTTCGTAATGTTTTTTTGTATTAATTTTGAATTAAATTATACAAAATGAATTATATTCATTAATAAATAAATGTATTCCATATTTATAATTAGGATGATCATAATTTTTTTAATATATCACCTTTCAATTTTGGTCAAAAAGGTTAATAACATAAGTAATTTCAATTACAATGGAAATTTTTAAATTGGGTATGTAAAGATAAAAATAATATATTAATTACTAAAACATTATTCATACACATGTTTAAATTTTATTTGATTAATAAATCTCATACAAAATAATATGATTTTTTATTATATGGATTACTTTGAATTTTTATGTGATAATGGTAATTATATAATTATTTTTAATGAATATTAAAAAATGATACAGAGTTTTTTATAATGATTATATTATTTTTAACATGTGGTTAATCAAGGTATTTATTTTTCAGTAAATATAACATTCCAATATTTATTATTTATAAGCAACGTGTTCTTTTATATAAAATTAATGAATTAATGAATAGGATAATAGATTACAATAACCTGAATATTTTATTATTCAATTAATGTAAAATAAAATTAATGAAATTTAAAGAATATAATATAGTATAATTTTATACAATTAATTTGACATAAAATTCTGTTAAAAAATGAAATTTTATGGAAATATAAAAGTATTTTATTCAAAATTTAATTTTTCATCATGATATGAATTTTATTGGGAATTAATTGATCTAATAGAGATATTGTTGAAAATTAATGAATATAATATTATATATATTTTATTAATGTAATAGACATACCAAATACAAGTAATATCATATGATATTGTTTAAAATATCATACATGATCAATTTTTGGTACATTTTTCAGTTTATTGTAACTATTTTTACCCTCATAATGTAAAAACCCATTTAATAAGAATAACTATGAAAATGAAAAATATGATGTGAAAAACATATATGATTATAAATTTAATCCAAACATATTAAATTATAATTTGGTGATAGTATTTACCTTCATTAACCAAATCAATTAGAACAAAATTAATATTTTATAATTTGGATACCAATGATAATTTATATGAAATTTATATTTTAAAATTTTACCTAAGTACCCTATGTATTTTAAAATAGGTATTTTTTCAAATTCTAAAAATAATATTAAAATATTTATAATCCATACAAGAATAAATACTTTCCTTATGTGGAATTTAAAAATTTATAAACATTTTTAATGTCGTAAAACCATAATTATAGTTTATAAAGTTTAATGGATATGTAATTTTCCAAAGACGATGATAATGAACATAGTTAATGTATTTCTATAATGATGAAGATGTTCATTTTGAATATCATATTCTTACACATCAATTTAAAAAATTATTTAATATCAATATTATTAAAAATTTCAAGAAATTATTTATGTGTATAATAATTGTTATGAATGATATTTTTTTCTATTTTAAAATTCATATATTGTTTTACAAAATTAATATTTGTATGTAACTTTTTATTATTATTTAGAAGATGATAAAATTATTATTCTATTTTAAATTATATGGGGGAATAAAGAAATCCAACCTTAATAACCAGTATTTAATTTTAGTATTGGGTGTTAACAATTTATATTTTCATCAAAAAATTACTCATTTTCATACATTCATTTTATAATAATGTTGTTAAATGTAATGAATGATTCTATCTATATAATTGATTTATTATGGGTGAAAAGAATATAATTTTGACTATAATGATTTAATTTTTTAGTTTATTATGTTGGGAATTTTTATAGTTCGTGCCTATAAATTGGTTTATGGTGGGTTGGCTTTAAACCAAAGGACGGTGGTCACAAAACTAAACATGGTAGGGAGGTTCTGTAATATACAATGATCGATATGTTCAATGATGTCCCTCCACTTCATATTGTAAGGAATCCAACGACATTGTTATTTTTTATGTGATTTTTAAACGATGTACGTAGTAACATAATTTTTTTTCTATGATTTGTTATGGTTTTTACTAGATTAATTTATTTTTTTAAGGTAGTACAATGGTTATTGGTTTTATTGAAAGAATATTGATCATTTAATGGGTGAATTTTTTAATATATTAAAATATATATATTTATTTTTTAGGATATAAAATATAATTTATGAGTTTTATTACTGCTTATATATATAATATGAACATTGTAAGGAAATAGATTTTATATGAATGGTGATAATTTGGGTAAGAGAATTTTTATTTTTATCCAAATTTATTTTTTAATAAACATAATTTTTTATTTATTTTCACTATATAATAGATTAATTCTCTCATTATTATCCCTCTATAATAAATTTAAACACTTAAACTATTTTACAATTTTTTTTTTGAGGAAGGGTAAGAGAAAATGTTTTCTCAAGTTAACATAAATTTGGGTATTATGAAGAGAAATCATTTCTTACAGTAAATATTGTTTGTTGTTGGAAAAGTCATTAAATTTTGGATATTCAATAATTATAAATTATGGTATATTTATGTAAGAGTTATTAATTTATTACAGTAAATAAATAAACTTGATTATATTTACTAATTAATAAAAATATATCTACCACATAGACATAGTATTGTAAAATGTTCATGATCAGTTCCATATATTTGTCAAACACATAATTATTAATTTAAAAATAATGATCATCAAATCTCAGTTATATCATTCCATATCAATTTGTTTTAAATTAAAATAACTTTTATTTACATTTGAATATTCAAATAATTATTAAGTTAATTAAATATATTAATTAAAATTTATAAAAACATTATACTCATCCACTAGAATAATCACATCACAAAATTAATTGGTCCTGGACATTAACTACATGTGATGAATGAAAAATAATATTTTTTAATTAAAAAATTTTAACTCCCATATCCACTTTTAAATGAGTAAAAATTTAGATAATAAATTATTTCACTAGATATATGTTATCACTAAAAAAGTTTTCACAATTATTATTTAATAATGAATCGATTCATTAAATTAAAAATAACATCCATATATAATAATATTATAAGAACATATATCACCAAAATTAAATCATATTGTTTTCAAGTTATTTCCTATTAAATATTTATCATAATGTTTATTTAATAATAATTATCATTAATAAAACTGTGTTCTTAAAACAATTTAATGAACATCATTATTTTATACAAACATTTTTTAAAAAATTATTATAATTTAATCTATTCCAAATCCATGGATAATAACCGTATTCCAAAATAAATGACTCAATTATTAGTTAATTGTATGTAACTATAGTTTATCGATAATAATTTTTAATAAATAGTAATACAGATTCCATATAAAAGTATCACAAACATTGAGAATTGGTAATATTAGTCCCCATTCCCTAGAAAAATTATATCATATCATCATAAAAATTATTAAATAGTTTATTTATATGTTAATATATATTAATAATAAAAGACTTCCCACATATTTTATATTATTTATTTATAAACATGAATTCACAATAAATAAAATCTAAATAACTAAAATAAAATGGATTATTGAAAAATAATATTATACACAACCTCGATGATAATCATATCAATTAATGAATTAATCTATATTAAGCATAATATAATAATAATAACTCCTTGTAAAATTATATATATATTGTAATAAAACTTATCATTATTTTGTGTATATTTATTTATATTTTATTTTTACCTCTCCCCATCTAAACTACATAATTTAGTCAGAAATTATCAATTTACTTATTATACATAAAATAATTCATAATTATTATTCATATATTGAGTAATTAAAAATAAAAGTATTACTATAAATTACTACAAAAATATTAAACTTATAAATATACCATAAAATTATTCTTCATTTTACATGATAAGAAAGCACATTATGATTAAATGATCATGAATGAGAATTATAAGAGTAAAAAATAAATTTTTTATTTTTTTCAATATATGGTCTCTACAAACTATTTTAGTTATTCATATGGTGTAGAATATTAAAATCCCATTTATTTTTGTGATGTAATAATTAAAAATAATTAATAATGTGATTCCCCTTCCCCCGAGGCCTGTGATGTTACTACCCCAAGCCTGCCTTCCATATGCTTGGGGCTAGCGACTAGCTCCGAAGGCGTATTCTCAAAAACTGGAAAGGAATTACCTTTATATCATGTAAACACATGAAACCAAGCACACAAAAAGATACAAAATCATGAAAAATTAATAGTAAACATAGTGAGTAATGTAAGTAAAAGGGGCCAGAATACATGCCCAACTGGAAAGTACAAGAAACATAAGGTATGTAACATCACATATCATTTTTAGGTACGTTTGATGTTTCTAAGTACCTCTATTTTGGATTGGTGACTTGGGATATTCAGGAGAACATTAAATGATGTTTTGGGGAAAAGGAGAAGTCGCACTGGCAGTGCACAGGTTGTCTAACCCATGCGGCCAAACCATTTGTTGTTGCTCTTAGAGGCAGTAGCATCCGCACGGGTAGTGCACAGTTTGTCAAACCATGTCGCCCAATTGTGCGAGAAGGGTGGCCGAGGAAGAGTCTATCACACGACTAGTGCACATTTTGTCAAATAGTGTGAACTAACCGTGCAACAACTTAAATGAGAACCCTAAATTGTGTATCTCACTCGGTTTTGCCTCTAAGTGCCTCGTTTGTCCTCCTAAGAGGACCCAACACTCGGTTTGTCTTCCACTAAGGTCAAAACAAGTTCTAGCATTGTTCCAGAAGTTATCCAAAGGCTCCTCATAGTGAATCGAAGCCAGATTCAAGAGGAATGAGATCATTCTTCATCGTTCTTTATCGATTTCATAGATCTACTTAGATCAACTTCTCCTCTTCAATCAGTTTCTTAGATCTACACTCGTTATTTGTAGATCAAAGTTTGTTGTACCATATATGATGATATTTGGTCTTGATATAGATGGGTGAAAAGATCTAAGGTGGGTTCATGAAGATTCAACCCATTTTTCTTAATCGTTCTCAGCTGTTGTGGTTTTGGTCAAAACCTTTGAGGTAGGTGGTTCCATCCCATATTGACAAATTTATTATCATTGTATTTTCTTGATTTATTTTAATTTTTTATTTAAGTTCAATTGCTCATTTTTGATTCAATTAAATTGATAAAAACTAGATTCCAGTGAATCAAGATATTTGAAATGGTTTTGGCATGGAAATTGGGAAAAACACTATTCCATTGTATTGGGTGTGTTTATGGAAATTGGCCAATTTAAATTGTTAATTTTAAATTGTGGATTTTATGGAAATGATTTCAATTAAATTTTTGAATTTTATTGTGGGTAAAAAAAATTTAATGACAGAATTGGTTTTGAAATGGATTTCAAACTAGTGAAAATGGGTTGAAATGCTTTGATTAAAACCCATTGGTTTTATCTTGTGAAAAATGCATGTTTTGAATAAAACCTATTTTGGTTTTAAATGTAATGAAATTGAATCATTTGAAATGAAATATTGGGATTGATCGTATTTTATGAATTCCTAAAAAAAATTTCCCATCATGTAAGAGTACATTCACGCTTTAGGTAATTAGTGAGTTATTTGGATACACTCTATGCTATGACGACATACTAAAACATACTTGTGGTGGGTCACATCATGGGAGGGACGGTGATGAGTCTCTTTTGGACAGTGTCATAGAGACATGTGTATACACATTTTGCTGAGTTCACATAGAGGGTGCATAATTTTATAACAGGTTAATACTACCATACCTTTTGGCAGATGACCATGATCTTCTCTTGTTTATTTATATGTGAGATTAAAATTTATGTTGTGCTTTTGAACTGAATTACATGCATGCTAAATTTATATAAATTATTTAATATAAATTTTTTTCTTAAGCCATTGTTTTAAAAATATTCCATCATTGTAAATCCTTTTCTTGAAGTAAATTCTTCTATCATTTCAAAATGTATATCATGTTTTGTAAAAATGTGATTTTGTGTTTCCAAACCTGTTTACATTAAAATAAACATATTTTCATAGGATAATCAATATTTGTAATCTGTAACGAAATCTTTGGTGGTATCCTATTGGGCTTAGGCTCACACCATAATTTTTCCTTCAGGTGTTTGTAAAATTTATTCTTCCTGGATTGAGCGAAGTGAAGGGACCTCTTAGAGGTGGATCCAGATGTTGAACATTGGTCTTGGTGAGTCATATCCTTAGTATCCTTGGGGATTTTTTTACCTTTTTTGTACTTGGGTTTTAAAACATTGGTATTTTATTTCTCTTTGTATTCTCGTACAATACAACCAGTGGAGTTTATTTTTGTTATTCATACTATCCTATGTCTTTTCCGTCCACATTCTTGTGGAAAAATCATTCCCACTTGTATGTGTATGATGCTAGGTGCTAGTCGCCGACTCGTGGGGATCGGTAACACCCTTAAAGATATGTCAGGGTCATCTCAGTTATCAGGTTACCAGGGTACCTGGGCTGGTTTGTGACAAAGTGGAATCATAGGAGGATAAGCATCTTTCCTTGATGACAGTATGCATTTGAGTATTCTTGTTGGGAGTTGTGAGGTATTTATGAATGAGTGCCCGACCAGCTCTCACCACATTGACCCATATGTCACCAGGGTTGGATAGGGAAACACGACTTGTGGAGTAGTTCTAGTATTTTCCCTTGTTTGATTTGGATATAGTGGAATCCAAATCTTGTAATAAATAATTTTAAGAATAGATTTTATTGTTACTCAGTTTGGGTGTTAATCTATGTCTTTTTATGCTATGTAGCATCATGCCTCAAACAATTCGTGTAAATCAGATCCCAAAAGAGGCTACTGCTGAATCTCAGCAATCGAGTTCTATTGTGGATCCGATTGTGGTTGAGTTGATTGTTCGCACTATCCATGCTCTGGGATAGGCACCAACTCTAGTTCATATTCAGGCTCTAGCTATTTATTCTCATAATGATTTTCTCCAAAGTCGTTCTCAAGAGTTCCTACGCCCGAAGTCATCAATTTTCAAAGCCTCCACTGACCCTCAATAAATTGAGGAATGGTTGAGTAATATTAAACACCTTTTTGGGTTCTTGGAGACACCTGAAATGATTATGGTGATGTGTTCCACATTTATACTAGTGGGACCTAGTAGGAGATGTTGGGACACAAGGGTAAAGACTGTGAAACATGACGGTTTGGAGTGGAAAGACATTAGGGTTCTTTTCACTAACCAGTTATATATAGAATAAATGGTATTGTGGAGTTTTTCAAGCTTGATCAGGACAACAAAACGGTAAATGTGTACTCAAATCATTTTTCTATGTTATTACAGTTTTCTCCTGAGATTGTATCTAATGATAGGATGAAGGATCTACGATTAGAGTTGGGACTTCGATCAGATATTCGTTCTCAGGTTTTCCTACTGAAGTAACCCACTTATGATGATGAGAAAGATAGGGAGATGAGGGTTGAGATGGACTTGGCAGGAATGTCCGGGTTGAAGGAAGTTCTTTTCCCTCATAGTGGTAGTGTGGGTTCCTTTAAATGAAAACAGAAGCGTGACTTTTCTCATGGCAGTCCTCGACAGCAGAGTCATCCCAGACCTCTGGTAGCACTAGGAGGGGATTCTTTGACTTGATATCAGTGTGGGAAGCAAGGACATTCTAAGAGGGTTTGCACTGAGGCACCCATGAAATGTAGGAATTTCAGATGTTTAGGGCACTTATAGAGATTCTGCAATCACTTCTCTACTCCACATAGTGGAATAGGATCATCAGAACATCCAGAAACAATGGGTAAATCAAATGCATCACGTACAGAAGGGTTCTAACCACAGACATCCTAAATGAAGCTTTTTCCTACAGCGGACGAGTTTCTAGAGGTAGCTAATCAAGGTCTTGTAAATGTGAAAGGTACCATTACAATAGCTTCATCTTTAGTGACAACTCTTTTTGATACCGATGAATCTCACTCTTTTATTTAAACCAATTATGTTAATTTGTGTAATCTACCTCTGGAATTTTTATCTTCTTTGATGGATATTACTACACCCCTTGGTACAATGAGAGATAAGGGTTTTCGTAGTCCTTCTTGTGTCTTCTCTGTATCATATGTTGATCATTCTTGAAGTTTCTTGGTTCTTAACATGAAATATTTTTATGTCATATTTGGGATGGATTGGATCATTTCCAATAATGCCCGGATCAATTGTTATCTTTGACGGGCCCACCTTATTACACCCAGTGGCGTGCATCTTTTTTTTAAGGAGAATGGGACCCAAGGTCAAGCAGAGATTGACCCTCTTATCTAGAGTTGGGGAAAGTTATATCAGTGTTTGTTTTTGATCTAGAGAGAGGTTCAATGTGTGGTGATCTTCCTCCAGTCGTCATAGAGTCTCCCGACATGTTTCCTTCAAACATCTCTTGTTTTCCCCCAGTAAGGGTCGTTGATTTTTCTGTTGAATTAATGCCTGGTTCTCAACCAGTTTCTATTCCCTCTTAATGAATGGCTCCAGCTAAACTAAAATAACTGAAGCCTCATTTAGACGATCTTCTTGAGAAATGTTTTCTATGCTCGAGTGTGCCACTATGGACATCACATGTTCTCTTCACCAAGAAGGCTGATGGTTCTCTTCACTTATGTGTTGATTATCAAAAGATCAATTGAGTTACGATAAATAAAAAATATCTGTTACAATTAATTGATGATTTTTTTGATCAATTGTAGTGGAAAAGTGGTTTTAAAAAATTGATATTTGATCATGTTAACATCGGTTGAGGGTAAATGAATCTGACATTCAAAATCCTCTTTTCTGAGTAGGTATGTCCATTATGAGTACCTTGTTATTCCCTTCATCCAAAAAAATTCTCATGATGTTTTCATGGCGTAGATGAACATGGTTTTCTATGAGTATGTTGATACTTTCTGGTAGTCTTTTTGGATGACATTCTTGTCTACTCCATGTCAATGAAGGATCATTTACATCATCTGAGGATAGTTCTGAGTCTTCTACGGAATCAGTAGCTTTATGAAAAGCTTTCAAAGTGCAATATTTGGATTCAGAAGTGAAATATATGGGAAATGTGGTGCCAGAACAAGGAATATTAGTTGATCCTTAGAAGGTGAGGGATGTTTTGACATGGGAACAACCTGGAAATTTTTTTGAGATTCAGAGATTCTTGGCCTAAGCAGGGTATTATCGCAGATTTGTTAAAGTCTTATGAAATTTTGCTTCTCCAATGAATGCTCTAACCCAAAAGGGAGTGAAGTTTTCCAGGAATGACAAATGACTGAGTTCTTTTGATGAGCTAAAGTGTCTTTTGACTACTGCACTGGTGTAAACTCTTCCTAAGGCTGGGAATGGTTATGTGGATTTCTGTGATGCATCGGGTTCAGGTTTGGGATGTGTCCTTATATAAGGTGATCGTGTTGTTGCATATGGATATCATCATCTTATGCCTCATGAGAAGAACTATCCTACCATTTACCTTGAACATGCAGCTGTAATGCATGCACTTATGTGTTGGGTACATTACATTTATAGCGAATGGTTTACTGTGTATTCAGAACACAAGAGCTTGAGTTAAATATTCTCTCAAAAATATTTGAATCCTTGACAAAGGAATTGGGTGGAGAACATGCAACATTTTGACATTGACATTGCCTATACCCCAGGGAAATGGAATGTAGTTGCATATGAATTAAATAGGAAACTTCCATCACAGGATGTGAAAGAATCTTCAAAAGAGTGGATTTTGATGGCTCTTTTTTCTTAGTTTCATATTGGATTTCAGTGGAAGGGGAATGAAGTTCCTTTAGCAGGGGTTCAGTTAACATCTTCTCTCCTCGAGACAAATTATTCAATAAAAACAACTGGATGTAGAATTCCATATCATTATGGTCTTTCATTATGGTTGGGAGACCGCCACCCATTGGTCGTTCTCCAAAAGGGAGTTCTGTGTTGTCAAAACTGTTACGTTGTACCGTTAGCAGCGAAGAAGGATGTGATGGAGGTTTCCTTAAATAACATTGGGATTTACACCCAGGAATCACAAAGATGTTCTATGACATGAAGCGATAGTTCTGGTGTCCAGGTATGAGACGGGACATTTCTGAGTTTGTATCTCATTGCTATACATGCCAGCAGTTGAAAACCAAGCACCAGAAACCATCGAGGTTTCTTCAAACAATCCCAGTCCCTACATGGAAGTGGGATGAAATCTCAATGGTCATTGTGGTTAGGTTACATTAATCCCCATGGAAAAAGAACACGATATGGTTTGTGATCGACAGACTAACCAAGTCGACTCACTTTATACCTATTCCAGATACAACCAATGTTGAGGAGTTGGGAAATATCTATGTGAAAGAAATTGTTAGTTTGATCGGAGATCCATCTGCTATAGTCTTTGATAGGGATCCTCGGTTTACTTCTCACTTTTGGAGAGGCCTTCAGGAGGTACTATGATCTCATGTCCGTTTGATCACAATATACCATCTATAGCCATATGGCCAGATAGAGAGAGTTATTCATATTTTTGAGGATATTCTCCGAAAATGTGTTCTCAAATTTGGTGGGTCTTGGGATGATAATATGGGGCTTGTTGAGTTTTCATATAATAAAAGTTATCAGTTTCTAATCAAAATGTATCCTTTTGAGGCATTGTATGGCTACCATTTTAAATATCTTTTATATTGGTCAGAGATTGGTGAATGTTATTTGGTTGGACTGAGTTTGGTCCATGGGAAAACATCTAAGATCCAGTTGATTAATCAGCGAATGTTGATGGAACAAAGTCGCTACATGTATTATGCGGATTTTCACCGTAATCCTTTAGAGTTCTATGTTGATGACCAGGTTTTCTTGAAAGTGTCAGCCTGATTAGGTCATCGATGACTAGGGAGGCAAGGGAATCCTCTCCTCATTTTTTGAGACCTTTAGAGGTTGATGGTTGTGCAGGGAATGTATCTTACCATCTATCTCTACCACCGTAGTTGACGTCAGTACCTAATGTGTTCCATGTATCAGAAATGTGAAAGTATATCTCTGATCCATCTCATGTTGTGATCTGGAGTTATCTTGAGATTGAAGCAAATTTATTTGTTACTGAAGGACTAGTCAGGGTTGTTGATTCTGAGACCATGGTACTTCATGGGAGAACGATACCTCTAGTCCGTGTACTTTGGCTGCATGGTTCTGATTCTCATGAGACCCGGGAAAGGGAGGCACTAATGATAGTGCAGTGGCCTCGTCTTTTTGACGTGTAGGTTTCTTCATAAGCATTCTGGGGATAGAATGATCTTATGGTGGAGAGGTTTTAACATCAAGTTAAATTTTTAGGTACTTTTTATGTTTCTATGTACCTCTATTTTAGAGTTGTGACATAGGGGAGTCAGTAGAACATAAAATGATGTTTTAGGGAAAAGGGGAAGTCGCACGGGCAGTGCACGAGTTGTCTAAACAGTGTGGCCAAACCATGCATTTTTGCTCTTGGAGGTAGTACCTTTTACACGGACATTGCACGGTTTTTCTACCCGTGTATCCAAATCATGATAGAAGTATGGACGAGGAAAAATCTGATGCATAGATAGTGCACAGTTTTTCAAACCATGCGAAAAAACCGTGCGACCACATAAATATGATCCATAAATTGGGGATCTCACTCAGTTTTGCCTCTATGTGCCTCTTTTGTTCTCCTAAACTTCCCAATATTGGGATTTGTCTTCTCCTAAGGTCATAGAAGGTTCTCCCATCGTTTCAGAGGTGATCTAAAGGCTCCTTTTGGTGAATCGAAGTCGGATTCTTGAGGTATGTGATCGTTCATTATCGTTTTTGATCGGTTTCAAAGATCTACTAAGATCTACATATCCTCTTCTCTTGGTTTCCTAGATATACAACCATTATGGGTATATATAAGTGTGTGGTACCCAAAATGATGAGATTTTGTCTTGATCATTCTAATAGAAGAGATCTAATCTGGGTTCATGAAGAAAAAACCAGGTTTTCTTGAGCGTTCTTGACTGTTGTGGTTTTTGTCAAAACCTTCGAGGTAGGTGGTTTCATCCCAAAATTCAAAATTGATTATAAATTTATTTTATTGAATTATTTTAATTTTTGATTTAAATTCAATTTATCATGTTTTATTTCAATTAAATTTATAAAAACGCGATTCTAGTGAATCGAGATATTTGAAATGGTTTTGGAATGGAAATTTAGAAAAACCACAATTCCATTGAATTGGGTGTGTTTATGGAAATTGGACGATTAAAATTATTGAAATTAAAGAGTGGATTTGATGGAATTTATTTGAATTAAATTTCTTATTTTTATTGTGGGAATCAATTGTGAAATTAAGGAATTGGTTTTGAATTTATTTTAAACTGATGAAAATGTCTTGAAATGAATTTATATAAACCCATTGGTTTTATCTTGTGAAAAAATGCATGTTTTGAATAAAACATGTTTTGGGTTTAAATGGAATGAAATTGGCACTTTTGAAATGGAATAATGGGATTTATTGTATTTTAAGCATTCTTATATTATTTCCTTCATCTTGAATGAGCACATCCAAGCCATAGATAGTTAGTAAGTTAATTGGATACAATCTATGCTACGACAACGTCCTAAAACATACTTGCGGTGGGTCACATCCCCAACGGGTTGGTGATGAGTCTCCATTGTCCAGTTTCATAGGGACGTGTGTATAAATTTTTTAATTAATTCACATAGATGGTGCGGAATCAAAAAATTGGTTAATACAATAGTACCTTTTTGCAGATGACCATTTTTCTCACTTGTTAATTTATATGTGAGATATAAATCAATACCAGTGTTTTTGAACTGCCTTACATGCCTGCGAAATTTATATAAACTATATAATATAAATTTTTTTTCTAATCCATTGTTTTATAAATATTCCATAATTGTAAAGCATTTTCTTGAAGTAAATTCATCTATATTTTCAAAAATCATAGCATGTTTTGTAAAAATATAATTTTGTGTTGCCATACCTGATTAATTTAAAATTTAATTCTTTTCCTTGGATAATCTATAATTAGAATCTATTATGGAATCTTTGGTGGTATCCTACTGGTCTTAGGTTCACACCCGACTTTTTCCTTCGAGTGTTTGTAGTCTTTCTTCGTCCAAGATAGAGAAAAGGGAAGGGTTCCCTTGGAGGAAGATCCAGCTGTTGATCATTGGTATTGGTGATCCGTGTCCTTAGGGACCTTGGGGATGTTTTTCCCTTTTTTGTACTTGGGTTTTAGTACATTGGATTTTTATGCCTCTTTGAATTCTTGTACAATACTCCTAGTGGAGTTTCTTTTTGTTATTCATACTGTCCTGTTTCTTTTTCTTCCATATTCTTCTGGAAAAATCATTCCCACTTGTATGTGTATTAAGCCAGGTGCTAGTCACCATCCAGTGGGGATCAGAAACACCATTTGAGCTATATCAGCACCAGCTTGGTTATCGGGTTATAGGGTACTCGGTCTAGTTCGTGACTTGGTAAAAGTATATTGGAATATAATACAACTAAAGAAAAAAAAAGAAGTTGCTGGGTTCTCTTTTGAGGTTCATACCTGAATTGTAGGTATATATTTCCTCATCAGCACTCCACATCGTCCTGTATCATTTTTTCACTTTCACGGCATATGGTTGATCTCCGGTCCCTTTCGATCCCTAGTATCCTCATCCTTGATCAGTGTTTTTCATCATCTATACAAAACACAACAAAGTACGAGCATAGATCATGCACCGGTGTGTATAATGATACTCATTTGGGACACTAAGACCCTTAAGGTCTCACAAAATCCACAAAGGATAAACCAAAAAGCATAAAATCAATTGACAACCGTACATAGGTATATGAACATACATATACCTAAGTTATCAAGTATACCCCTATTAATCATTAAGAAATACATAGACCAACACAAAAGCCCAAAGCTCTTCTATTCCACAATGGAAGGAACACCATGATGGTATGTACCAAATGGGTATGCCACACTAAGGATTACCACAAGGTTACTGACTCATCTTACACCATGTATAAATTAGTTACAAAATTAAAAATGATTATATGTAACTAATGAATCATCATACTATTTAAGAGGCTCTCATGCTGAACCCTAGAATATCGCTTAGTTAGGACCCATAGAGGATATGTATATACTGACCCACATCAGATCTCTAGGTGTTGACCAAAAGAGGATCACTTGGTGATAGCCAACAAAGGATCCCTCATTGCTGACCACCATTGGTTCTCTTGGTGCTGACCCATACTGGATCTCTCGGTGTTGACCCACATATGATCGCTATTCATTCTTCACGTCAAAGCTAGCTACTCAGTTCCCACACTAAACTTTCTCATCATCGGTAGGGTCTGAACCATAATCCACTGGTGGATACTCCAAATTCCACTAAGTCCCATGAATATGTATCTAAAAAGACCACCACATCATATGGGTATCAATACAATAGAGGGTGCATCAATCGGATGCTCGGTATATAAGTTATTATCCATTTAGTAGTGAAGGGCCAGTTTGATTCGTGTTTGATCCAACCCAACCATAAACCAAACATTATCCAAATATCAAGTAGGGTATACCAAATGGTCCATCTATCTCTATGCTTTCCATCTAAATAGACATTTCGTCAGACAAACGTCTGATACGAAAGTTATTGAAAAAATAGAAAAAAAATCCTAGATGGTCTCGGTCCTGTCCGACCCTGTCGGACTGACTGGGAATGACATGACACGGTTTGGGTTGAATCAGTCCGCTGGGTCTGGCCCAACATGTTGTGTTTTCCCCATCTTGAGTTGGGTCTACCCTTGATGATCGGGTCTGGCCCGACATGCGATTGATGGCGCGGGGGCCGTGGAGGGGCGAGTGACTGCGAGGGAAACACGGAAGCCGCGAGTGCGGTGATCCTACATGATGGTGAGGCCTCTGGGATGTGAAGGAAATGGGGGCCGTGGGGTACCAAAGGGTGGTGAGGATACGAGGTCCGCGAGGCCGCGAGACGGTGGAGGTTGTGGGGACCGTAGAGGGTCATTGGGCGGCGAGGCCAAAGGGGGTCGTGAGGGCGCGAGAAAGCAGAGGCCACAGGCCCCGCAAAGGGATATAGATAAATTAGGCAGTGGTGTCCATGGAGGGATAGGAGGTGGTGAGGTTTCATGGGCCGCAGAGGTCTTAGGGTGTTGTAGAGGGCTGTGGGTCGGCAAGGCCGGGGTCCATGCGGCGTGGTCGCGCTACATGCCTTCGTCGGCGGTCGACTTAACCTTCCGCCCTCCATTTTTTTCCTTCGCCGCAGCTAATCGTGGTGCCGCCGCAGTTCTAGAGTTTTACTAGTGCCAAATGTTTAGTACCAATGTCCATCACCAATGTTAAGAACACACAAAAGATCCATAATTTTTGCAGAGCGGTCTGGCCCGGTTGGTTTGGCCCATACCCCCCACGTTACTGTGGTAGCAAGCGGATCAAGAGGAATGATTCAATGTGAGTGGAAAATTATCATTTATCAATTTAAATCACAACCTACCTTGATTTCTCATTGATGATGGAAGGGGTGAAGTTAGTGATGTCGGTGTTTCCATGATCATCTTTTCGTTTTCGACGATAACACCCTATGTTGGTTGCCTCCGAAAGGTTCCTCCGATCTGGTGGTCGTTCTTCGTAGGGATGTGTTCTTCATTTGGGGGGGGGGGGGGTTAAATGTTTTTCCATTTTATTTTCCAATACATATACCAACAAAATAATATCCATTATATATTCAATTTGGTTTTATTAATTTTATTTTAATTGTCACCATTAATCAATAGGTGATGGCATAATTAATGTGGAGGAAGATCAATAGACTACTTCACATTAATGTGAGTGTTTAAGAGTTTATCCCATTATGAGGTTTTGGGTGGCTCCACCATTTTGGATTCAAAATTGGTGGGATTTTGGATCAGGTGGTCCCCACCACTATAACCCATATTAGAGGTTTTAGTTCAGGTGGGTCCCATTATTTTGAACTTCACATAGGAGTTTCAAAGAAAAATACAAATTTCAAACAATTTTTATTATTCGTTTCCCCTGAAGAAGTGAATAACAATAGTCCACCCTCGACCTACTACGATCAAGTTGAAGGTCTTATTAAGAGAATACTGGAAATGAGAGTTCAAGGAGTCGCGATGATTTCAATTCCGAGCACCGGTTCAAAATTAAGAAAAAAATGGTTGCACATTTATTGAACATACGAAAAAAAGTTGGAAATTCACTCAGGGAACACGAAGAGTCGAAATCATGAACTTTCAATTTTTTTGGACTTTTAAAATTTCTATATATAAAAAATACATGGAAATTTTGGGTCTTTACATTCTCCCAAACTCATGGAATTTCATCCTGAAAGCCACATCACAAAACTAGGAAAACAAGTGGGGGTACTAAGCACGAATCTCATCCACTTGTACCCATGTTCTCTCCTGGAGGTTCCTGTACTACCAGGGAATGCGCACTAGAGGTATCGACCACCAAAGAAGGACCTGCTCCTGTCGATTCACAATTTCAATCGGAACCTCCGAAAACATCACCCCATCATCGATGCCCAACACACCATGGTTGATGATGTGAGAAGGGTCAAGAAAAAATCTCCTCAGCTGGGATATGTGGAAGATGTCATGCAACCAGTGCAGTTGTGGTGGAAGATCTAAGCAGTAATCCACCTTGCCAAATCTGCTGAAGAGCTGAAAGAGTCCAATAAACATCAGAGATAACATGCCACCTCGGCCAAATCTTCATAAAACTCATCGGGGTGAAACTCATAGAATGATACGGTCAAAGTTCATGAACGCTAGTGTTATCCATCTTTTGTCGGCATGAGACATATTCCTGCTATGTGCAGTCTTCATCCGCTCCTCAATGATCTTCACTTTCTATTTGGTTTCCCATTCCATCTTGGGTTCCACTAGTGCTGACTCCATTGGGTGAGTTCCACACAAAGGTGTTCATCAATGTCACCTGTAAAATGCCTAAAATGGTGCCATCTCAATGGTGGAGTGATTGTTGTTGTTTTATGTAAACTCCACCGTAGTCATGTGATCCTCCCAGATGCAACTGAATTTGAGTATGCCATGATGTAGCATGTCCCCGAGGGTCTAAATGGTCCATTCAGTCTTACCATCCATCTGAGGATGGAAGGAGGATCACGAATGAAGCTACATCCTAAAAGCCTCTAACAAAACCTTCTATATCTGGGAAGTAATTAATGTATCACAATTAGAGAAAAATGTTGAGGGTACTCCATGTAGCCGAACAATCTCCCACACCTAGACGTGTCCCAATCTGTTTACTGAACTCTACACTCTGATCAGTATGAAGTGGGATGAAATTGTTAGTCGGCCGAAGATCACACAGATAGAATCATTTCCTCTAGATGTACATGGATGTCCTATCACAAATACCATGGATATACCATCCCACATCCACTCTGGAACCTTGAACGTCTAAACCAAGCCTACTAGTACCTGATGCTCCCCCTTCACTTGTTGTAAAGTGAAGCACCGAGAGACAAAATCTACTACTGAATTATTCATTCCTAGCCACCAGTGTTGTCATCAAATATATTGGTACATTTTCACCACACCGGTATGTACCATTAGAGGGGATGTGTGGAACACCATCAACACTTCCTCCCGAAGTGACACTGATACCATGGGATTTCCCCTGAAGAGGAGACATGCTCCCCACCTTCAATAGATCCATTAGGTGCCGATCTAGTGCATGTATGAGCACGTTAAGTCTCATAGTTTGTTTCCCAACGTTGTGGCTCCCTGACTCGCATATGAAGTGGTGGAGTGACTATAAGAGACTGAAGGAAATCTGATCTATCCCGATCCAAAAAAGGATATCTGCAAAGAGGCAAGCTGCTCTGTCGCCTCGCATAGTAGCTGTATTCTAGACCTCCTATTGAGTGAATCTTCTAAAAAATTCCCATTACAAGGATTATGTACTATCTTGATGACATCGTCCTGGAAGAACTGAATCCAACGTCGTTGTCTCAGGTTTAGGTCCTTCTGAGAGAAGCTATATCTGAGACTCTTGTGATTACAGTACACTGTAAAACACTCACCCATCATGTAATGTCGCCACAACTTGAAAGAGGAGACCACTGCTGATAACTCTATGTCATGGATAGAATTGTTCTTCTCATGTTTTCTTTGCTGTTGAGAACCATATGCGACCATTTCGCGCTCCTACATGATCAATCATCCATTCCCTGTCCCAGATGCGTCGCAGTAAAAAATATATCATAATCCCACCTCAGGTATCCTCATGACGGGGGCACTAGTTAGCCTCTGCCTCATCTCCTAAAAACTCTACTGGCATCACTCTGACCGCACGAAGGGTTTCCCCTTCTTTTTAAATGTCGATATTGGTGTTGCATATCTATAAAAATATGTAACAAATCTCTGGTAGTAACCGGTCAAACCCAGGAATCTATTTACCTTCTTCACACTCAAGGGTGGATTCCATGAAATTATTGCCTCAATCATCACTGGACACACTAGAACTCTTTCCTCTAATATGACATGTCCCAGAATGTGGACCTCTCGGATCTAGAATTGGCACCTCGAGAGCATACCATAATGTAGGTTCTCTCAGAGTGTGTCAAGTACTACTCGAAATTTTTGGAATTCTCCTCCTCAATAGTCGAGTAGATCATAATGTCATCGATAAAGACAACTAAAAAGAGATCAAGGTATGACTGAATGATCATGGTCATACGACCCATGAAAACTGCTGGAGCGTTGGTCATACAGAATGGCATAACCTAGAACTCATAGTGGTCGTACCGACATCTAAAAGTCGTCATCTACACATTCTCATCTCATACTCTGAGTTAGTGATAGCCTAATCTGAGGTTTAACTTCGAGAACCATTGTGCTCCCTTCAACTGATAAAAAAGGTCATTAATCCTCGGATGTGGGTATTTTTTCTTCCAGGTCAACTGGATCAGGCGCCGATTGTCGACACAATGTCTCAAGCTCCATTCCGCCTTCTTGGCAAACAAAATCAGGGCTTCCCATAGAGATGCACCAGGCCAAATAAACCATTTCCCTTGTAGGTCCTCCAGCTCTACTCAGAGTTCACGAATCTCTGCCAGAGCCATCTGATACACTGGTGTAGATATCAATGTAGTCCTGGAGTACATGTCAATGTAAAATTCCACTTCTCTGTGAGGAGGTAGACCCAGAAAATCATCATGAGAGATAGCCACATACTGGTCCCCCTCCACAGGATAACTCGAACTATCCATATCAACATCTCTGAGGGTAAGGCTGGCAAACTAATGTGTGATAGACTTTACTCTCCCTCAGGTAAGTCCATCTTGTGCTGCAAAGGCTCCCTTCTCTCCAGTGAAGGTACACCTGGTACCATCTGTTTGGACACACACCACTTTACACTTAATAAAATCGTTTTGACGAAGGACTGTAGATAACTAGTCCATAAAAATGATGTATGTTTTAGAACTCGACGCTGATACTAGGTGATCTCATCCAATGTTCTCGACTGCTAGAGTAAGCTCACACTACTGGCACCATTGCGTAATCATCGAATCCGCCCTTGTATGAGTATCTAGATATATGGATCAAGACAACGGCTCAATCAAAAAATCTGAACACTGAACAAGGGTAATGGAGGTAAAATAATGATGTGAACCTGTGTCTATAATTACTAAAACTATGGTGGAGTAAATACATATCATAACTCATATCATCTCAGGAGTATCGCGATTGTAGGCCTCAGTTGCGTATAGCGGAGATCACCCTTATCCTCATGCTCCCCATGGTCGGGGTGGAAAACCTGGTGCTGGTGGCGGTAATATATCGAATTGTCGCCCACCACTAGCTACATGGACATATCCACTGCCATGTCCGCCTGCTCCCTGTAGACCTCTTAGTTGAACCAATGTCTTTCCCTGGGAGGTCCTTAGACTATCTTCTGATCATTCGTACGGCGTGTCGAACAGTCATGAGCCATGTGACCCTGCCCTCTGCTTGTGTAACACTACATGCTCCTAGCATGACTAGCCCGTCCTTGGGTTCCATGCACAGCCGACCCTGAATCCAGTAGTCATCCACCTATAGGTATGGTCCTCTTGGACCTCTGTTAAATATGTCTACTACTAGCTAGAGAAGTCTCCGCTACATGATGAATGGTCATGGGTTTTGCTGCTGATGACTACTCATCAAGGGAACTCTCCGCTAAGAGGGATCTCTCTAACACCCCTACCTATGTCGGGATGCTAAGATAAATCACTGAAGCCCAAAACTATATCCTGAGTCCTTACTCAATGTTCTGAGCTGAGAATAATGGGCCATGCACTATATCAGTGGAGTACTATGAGAGGTCAGTGAACCTCACTAAGTATTGAGCCCTAGTCATGCTGCCCTACTACAGACGAATTAGCTCATGTATGTGCACTGCTCGAAGAGTCGCTGGATGAAACTATGCCCAAAACAGGCCCTCGAATTCTCTCAATAGAATCTTCACCTAGTCGTAAGCCTGGAGCATCAAGCTCCACCAACTTCCAATTACATCCTGTAGAAAACTGGCTTAACAGATCACAATGTTATCAACTGGTGTCCCTACAAGTCGGAAGCCTATTACTACGGCCTCCAGCCAACCCTCAACCACTTGTGTGTCTGTCTCTCCCCTAAATCAAGGTGGCCACTAGCACTGGAACATGTGAAACACACTCCAGTTGTGTTCACTGTTTTCTTCTAGGGCCGATGGAATTGGTGTCCTAACGGGTAATGATTCTACTGGTTCCTCCTCTAGATCCTCTATTGGAAGATGGCCCTCCATTGAGGCCTCGTCGCTCGGTGGGTTGTCAGTGCATACTATATCTAGAACCCTATCTTACTGTCTACGGGGATAAATCCTAAAATGTAATAGGTGTACCATGGTCAATAATTTATACCTGGTGAAGTAACACAAAGATATAAAAAACTCTTGAAAACACACAAACAATTAGTTTTCTCGTGCACTGAGTAAGAAATCGAGAGTCAGAGTCCTGGTGTATGGATACATCTCCCACCGCACAAACACTGAATTCCCTTAACTGATAACAACACATACTACACTTAACCCTATTTCATTTTAAACGAACATGTCCTATGTTCAATGGTAGAATAAACTCCTCTGATACCAAATTTTCAAGATCCTTCCCTCGGGGCCAATGTCGGGGCTACCCCAAGACTGCCTTCCATAGGCTAGGGGATGGTGACTAGTACAGAAGGTGTATTCCCTAAAATTGGGATGGCATTGCCTTTAAAAAATATAACCACAAGCTACCAAGAACACAACAAGATATAAACACATGTAAATAGAATAGTTAACAGATAGAGTACAATAAGTAAAATGGGCCAGAATACAAGCCCAATGAGAATGTTCAAGAATAAAAATGTACATATAAATTGGACCACAATACAAATAATGAAAATGAATGTCAGCTATGGGGTCAACCTCCAAGGTTCCTACCTAATGAGTAGGTACCGATCAACTCCTCAACACTCCATGTCTTCCCGTCTCCTCTGTGTATCCTCATGCCATATGGTCCACCTCCAAGCCCTATCTAACCATGGAACCCTCCGCCTCGATCAGTGCTATTCATCATATGCACCAAACACTACAAGGTTCGGGCATAAACCATGCAGTGGTGAGTAAAACTATACTCAGTAAGGACACTGAGACCCTAAAGGTCTCAGAAAATCCACACAAGATGATCCAAAAAGCATGAAATCATCTGACAACACTACTTAGGTATATGCCCATACATATACCAAATTTATCAAGTATACCCATCTCAAACATGAGGAAACATAGAGTCCAACTCAAAATCCCAAAGCTCAACTATTCCACAATGGAAGGAACACCATGATGCTAAGTACCACCAAGGTACTCCGCCCAAAAGAATACCACAATTGTACTGACTTAGCTCACACCAGGTATAACATAGGTACATGAGCTAGTCACTCTTTCATAGCCACTGCCCTTGTTCAGAGCTCGGAGATTCCTACAGAGCCGTTGGCTTGATCCTTACGGATAGAGTCTCCTACGGGAGCAGACTCGATGATTACGCACTGGTGCTAGCAGTGTGAGCTTACTCTAGGAGGTGAGAGCTTCGGCTAGGATCTTCTTGTAGCAGCGTCGAGGTCTTACGACGTCATTTTGGTCATGGATTGGTTATCTACAGTCCATGCACAGATTGACTGTATTAGGCGCAAGGTGTGATGTGTACGCACCAACGGGAGCAGGTTAACCTTCACTGGTGAGAAGGGAGCATTCGCAGCATAGGATGGACTTCTTAAGAGAAGAGGACATCCCATCAATCATCAGTTGGCTAGCCTCATCCTAGGATCATTTGACGTGCGGAGTTCTAGTTTTCCTACAGTGGTGGATTAGTATGCGGACGTCTTTCCTTGCGACGTTCCAGGGCTACCTCCTCGCAGAGAGGTAGACTTTTATATTGATATATACCCCAGGATATCCCCAATATCCACTCCAGCATATCGGATGGCCCCCACTGAGCTTCGAGAGCTATGGGTACAATTGGAGGACTTGCAGGGCAAGGGATTCATCTGACCTAGTGTTTCACCTTGGGCCACCCCGATATTGTTCGACAAGAAGGTGGACGGGAGCTTGCGACTGTGTGTCGACTATCATTGCCTTAACCAGGTGACAGTGAGGAACAAGTATCCGCTACCGAGGATTGATGACCTCTTCGATCAGCTCAAGGGATCACAGTGGTTCTCGAAGATAGACCTCATGTCAGGCTATCATCAGCTCAGAGTTCGGGACAAGTACGTGCAAAATATGGACTTCATATGTCGGTATGGCCACTATGAGTTCTTGGTTATGCATTTTGGAATAAACAACTCTCCAGCGGTGTTCATGGGCCTCATGAACAGGATCTTTCAGACATACCTTGATCGATTTGTCGTAGTCTTCATCGACGACATTTTGATTTACTCGATGACTGAGGAGGAGCATGCCTACCACTTACGGGTTGTACTAGACACACTCCGAGAGCACCAGCTTTATGGGAAGCTCACGAAGTGTCATTTCTGGATACATGAGCTCCACTTCTTGGGACACGTCAACTCTGAGGCGGGAGTTGCAGTGGATCCTGCGAAGATCGAGGCAGTGCTAGCTTGGGAGCCACCTAGGAGCGTGACAGAGGTGCGGGGTTTCATGGGACTAGATGGATAATATCAGCGATTTTTTCTAGACCTCTCCATAGTTGTGGCACCACTCTTAGCTCTTAAAATGACGGGGAAACCCTTTTTGTGGTCAGACAGGTGTCAGCAGAGCTTCCAGGAGCTGAGACAGTGATTGACCAGCACACATATCTTGAGGTTTCCTGAGGAAGGAGTAGGGTACGTAGTCTACTGTGATGCATCAGGGACCGGACTCGGATGTTTCCTGATGCAGGAGCAGGTAGTGATCGCCTATGGATCACATCAGTTGAGGCCGCATGAGCAGAACTACGCAACCCATGACCTGGAGTTAGATGTAGTGGTCTTCGCTCTGAAGACATGACGACACTATCTGATGGGCGAGATCTTTACAGTCTTTTCGGACCATCATAGTCTCAGGTACATCTTCTCGTAGAAGGACCTGAACCTGAGACAACGACGATGGATCGAGTTCCTCTAGTACTATCTCTTTGAGATTTTCTATACTCATGGGAAGGGGAACGTGGTAGCCGATGCTCTCAGCAGGAGGACATGCATTCAGCTACTTGAGGAGGTGACAGAGCAGCTAGCCGCTTTGCAGATATCCTTCGTGGATAGATATGGAATAGCCTTCCTTCAGTCTCTCACAGTCACTCCTCCACTGCTACTGCGGGTCAGAGAGGCACAGCGTGGGGACACTGACTATGAGACGCGACGTGCACAGATATTCTCAGGATAGGAACCTGATGGCTTCTCCTTTGGAGAAGAGCACGACATCCTTTTCCGAGAATGTACCATGGTACCAGTTGCTTTACGGGAGGAAGTTCTGAGAGAGTTTCACACTTCTCCCTTAGCAGTACATCATGGAGTGGAGAAGATGTACTAGTATCTCAGACGACAGCACTGGTGGCCATGCATGAATAAGGTTGTGGCAGAGTTCATTTCTCGATGCCTCACCTGCCAGCAGGTAAAGGCAGAGCATCAAGTACCGGCAGGCTTGGTACAACCCTTGGAGGTCCCAGAGTGGAAGTGGAATGGGATATATATGGACTTTGTGACTGGACGTCCACATACTTCCAGAGGTCACGACTCCATTTGGGTGATTGTCGACCAACTCACCATGTCATCTCACTTCTTACCCATCAGAGAGCATGGATTAGTGGAGAGCATGGGGCATCTCTACGTTCAGGAGATAGTACGGCTTCACGGTGTTCCATCATCTATCGCCTCCGATCAAGATGCTCGTTTTACTTCCCGGCTTTGGAAGGGGTTGGAGGAGGCGTTCGGGACGCAGCTACGTCTGAGCATCGCCGTTCACCCTCATACATATGGTCAGACGGAGAGGACCATTCAGACTCCCGAGGACATGCTCCGCGCATGTGTCCTCAACATTGGTCGCAGTTGGGAGGACCACCTACCCTTGGTGTAGTTTGCGTACAACAACAACTACCACTCCACAATCGGGATGGCACCATACGAGGAATTGTACGACAGACCTTGCAGATCTCTATTGTGCTAGACAAACCCTAGGGAGTTAGCACATGTGGGACCAGAGATGGTCCAGGCCACGACAGAGAAGGTCCAGGTTATCCAGGAGTGGATGATGACAGCTCAGAGCCAGCAGAAGTCTTATGCTGACAGGAGGCGGAGGCCACTAGGGTTCGAGGATGGCGACCACGTATTCTTGTGGGTCTCACCTCGACGTGGTTTACAGAGATTTGGCTGAGCCGGAATGTTGTCTCCATGCTTCATCGAACCATTCCAGGTCTTCAGCAAGATTGGTGAGGTGGTTTATCGCCTAACTCTACCACCTCAGTTGCACTGAGTACACGACGTCTTCCACGTATCTCAGCTGAGGAGATACATGCATGACCTGGCGCACATCATTGACCATGAGGAGATAGACGTCGATGATGGGGTGACTTTTGAGGAGGTCCCGGTGGAGATCGAGAATCGACATGAGCGGGTCCTACATGGATGGTCGATTCCTCTAGTGTGCATCAGATTAGAGCATGGGAACCTCCAGGAGGGCACTTGGGAGCGGGAGGCTCAAATACGTGCTCAGTACCCACATTTGTTTTCCTAGCTTATGATGTATATTTACGGGGACGTAAAGACCTATGCTGGGAGTGATTAAAGACCGATAAATTTCAAGAAAATATTTTTCTTAATTTTCATTGGAATTTTACAAGAATGCAGTTTCTGAAGGAACGTGATTCTGAGGCCCTGTGTGCCTGGAATCATTTTCCGAAATTTGGCTCGGGTACGTTCAGTGAACGAATGAGTGAGTTTTTCTAACTTTTGAAATGGTGCTCGGAATCAAATTCTGAGGGCTCCGATGGAATCGCAGCGCCAATATTTTCTTAGAAACGCCTCTTCCGGAGTTGAGTTTGCTCGGGTGTGGTTTTTAATTTTTGGGCTTTATGTTAAGAAATAAAATAATGTGGTACGACAAACTTTATTTTATTTCACTTAAATCCGCTTAAACCCACTTAAAGCTGCTTAAGCTGAGTTGAAGCGGACATGGTAGAACCCAAAATATCCTACCCTCTTGGTAGAATATTTTTGAGGTGGGGACCGCATGAGCCCCACCGATTTCTTTCTGCTAAGTAACGCAGCCGCGAAAACCCCTATTAAATGAAAGTCAACTGGGGCGTTTTGTAAATCTATTAACGCTCCTATTAAATGGACTGTTATGTCTTTAACCTTAATTCACCAAATTAATGGTTCGTTTCTTATCCCGTTTTTCAAACTATTGGCATAATAATAAAATAAGACCAACACCTTTTCTTTTTGTGGACGGGTTGTTTATTTAGAGGATTTGGAAACTCCGTACCTTCTTTCCCCTCCGCGAGGAACGCAAAGAACGCCAGCCTCCGACGAAGGGCGATGAAGAACGCCCGACCCCCGGAGATCGACGACGTGACGCCGTAGATTGACCCTCCGCGGCGCTTCTTCCACAACGATCCATCCCCGCGACAATCTTCGATCGGCATTTTGAGTTTGTCTACACGATGCCAAGTACCGCGTGACAACGATGCCCTTCCGCGACGCGATGATCCTTTTCATCCGTGATGGTCAATTCTACGACGAACTCGCATCCGACGACGACGAAGGTGGGGGTCGTTTTGAAAATGATTTTACCTATGTTTGTTTTCATCCAAGGCAAGAATGCGGATCAACCAATTAACAAGTTGGTCCGCATATTATTTTTGTGGGTCAAGGTTTATCAATTTCTTGGAATTATGGTGTTGTTTCAAACCGATAACGCGGTGGGTGCGGACCAACGAACAAGTCCGAACCCACCACCCTTTTGTTCTTGGTGTGAGGAATGGAGGACGATGACAAAACGGGCCGCATAGATGATTTGTTGATTCCGCAGTGTAGGACGGGACCCAGGATGAGCTACGACGCAGACAGAAATGAAATCGGACCACCGGAGCAACTCCGGTGGCCTTCGGACTCCACCGGTGGCCGGAGGCAACGGCGCCCCGGCGCGCCACCGTGGCTGAAGCCGCGGCGGCGACATTCAATAGACCGTCGACCGCGCGGGTCTGGTGAGACACGGGACGGGGCCCTGCCGCATCCGCTGACCAAGGGCGGCCCCACGCGGGGCCACGGTGATCTCACACGGGGGTCACACGCCCCCCGCGCCGCTCGGTCGTAACCGGCCGAGCCGACCCTGGCGGCTAAGGCGCAACCGTGCCGGCCGGCCCGGGTCGGGCTTAGGCCGGGCCGGGCTGCACCTGCTGGGCAGACCCGGTCTCGGGTTGGGTCGACCCAGTTCGGGCCGACCCAGGGGGGTTGGGCCGGGTCGGTCCGGGGCCAGACCCCCCGTTTCCGGATGTTATCGGTCTTTTTCTCATAACATGATCTAAGAGCCTCCGAACAACGCTCCGTCAGCTGCGATACGATCCTTGGATCGAGGCAGTCGTTTCTGTATATCACACTCAAGGTTTCAGAATACTTTGTGTTCCGCCGGGTTGGTTCGTACACGAAACAAACCGGGGCCTCGGAGCAGAAACACTCATATCTTGAGATTTGGACGTCCGATTGACGTTCCATCGACTTTGTTGAATTCCTCTAAGTGAGACGGATATTTTGGATTACTCCGCCTGAGGTTTGGACTCAGTTGGAGTATGGTGGGGTTGGTTTTTCCTTAAAAACCAACCGGGCCCCTAGGACGAAAAAGCCAATAACTCTCAGACTGGGCGTCCGATTGACACGCCGTCTGCGATGTTGAGTTCCTATTGGCGATGCGGAACTTTTGGATACATCAACTCTAGACATGTGTCAGTTGATGTATCAACCTCTCAGTTCGTGGAGCGGACCCTCCCGAATGAGCTTGTTGTGTGCGAGAACCCTAGAGCTGGCTGCGACTGCTAATGTGATGACGACGACTGTACAGAGATCCTCAGTGGTTTCGACGGTGACAACTACAACACTCAGCGATCCTTTGTGGGTCAGTGCTACTGATCCTATGTGGGTCCGATCCTATGTGGGTCAGCGGTCAGCGGTCCTATGTAGGCCATCGCCTACAGATCCTGTGTGGGTCTGATCCTGTGTGGGTCTTTGCGGGAGTTAGTTTCCTATCGATCCTGTGTGGGTCAGATACTTTGTGGGTCATTGCGGGGGTTAGTTACCTATCGATCCTTTTTGGGTCAGATCTTTTGTGGGTCATTGCGGGGGTTAGTAACTATCGATCCATTGTGGGTCCGACGACTTAGATGAATCGGTGGAAGTACCTGATCATCTCTCTCGTCATACAAGAAGTATTCCTGTGTGAGCTAAATCCGGTTTTACATTCCCTTGTGGATGGTTTTGTGCTATCCTGTGTGGATTTACGTTTTACTTTCCTTTGTGGACTGGGTTGTATAGGAGCTCGAATGTTGGAGCCGAGCGAGAATTGATGACTTAGGTATATGTATGGGGATATACCTATGTCGCGTCGAATGTTACTTCGTGATTGTATCTTTCCTTTGTGTTTTATCCTTTCTGGATTTTGGGAGACATTAGGGGGTCTCGGGGTCCCTACTGAATAGATTATACTCACCCCTGCACGGGCTATGCCCGCACTACGTTGTGTTGGTTGCAGACGACGGACAACGCTGATCCTGGTGGAGGCATGTGGAGCAAGATGGTACCTGGAGGTGGACCACTGGGTGGGACGTACTCGGAGCGGTCGGCTGGACCCGAGTAGCAATGGAGGATATCTGTACCCACCCTTTAGGTGGGAATTCTAGTGGAAGGATCGACGTTCTGGCTTTACTTTTCAGTTTTTGTTTTCCCTTTCGAGTTGTACTTTACTTTCAATTTGGGTTTGTATACTGGCCCACTTACTTTTCCACACTTACTGTTGTACCAGTTTTTACGTAGTGTATACTTTTTCCTGCTTTCTCTGTAGTGTTTGTTGTTTACTTTACAAAGGCAATGCCTTCCCTTTTTCCGGGATTTACGCCTTGGTGCTGGTCTCCAGCCCCTGGCCTATGGAAGGCGGGCTTGGGGTAGTCACGGCACGGGCCCCGAGGACGGGTCATGACATTTCCTCTATTGACAAATTTTGTTTCACTACATCATCATTTGATATTTTATTTATATTTTTAGAGCCAGTATGTCCCTATAATAATGTCTAATTCATTCTGGGAAATGACAACAATATTTCAAATATTTCCTCTCCCTCAAAAGTATATATTATATTTTATACATAACAATTATGAATAGATAACCCCACGTGGAGTTTTGAATGATATATTTACTTCTTGATGTTCAGGAAATGATTCTATATTTTTGGTAAAATTGCAGGAAACCATGGAACATGTAGAATAAGAATAAAGTTAATTTTATTTTTGATTTTACAAAAATAGGAGAGAACATACCAGCACATTGTTAGGAGCATCATCTAAAGCAATCATGATATAATTAGAATTATTTTCTCCATTACCCTATACTATGATTGCTTATGATTCCCCACCACTGACCTTATATTTGGATAGTAATTGGGAAATTTACAAAGCTGTCAACATTTGATGTATTGGACTTCCAAGAAGGCTAACATCGTCTTCCAGTTTTCATTTATTTTTAGATATTCAAACATCACCTATCAATGAATATTTGCAGTTATATGGACATATCATTCTCACTTATAAAATTTCCCTTTCTTGAGCATGAAATAAACAAAATTCTCAATCCCACAATTATTACATGTGTAATGTTTCACTTTATTTCTACCACTCTGTTGATCAATATTCCTCTCTAGTTTTTTTACTAGTAATTTATTCTTCTGATTTGATTTTTGATACCACTATATATCACCACAATCCAATTTAGTATTCATAGAAATCCATGTTAGTTCTTATTAGTTTTTATTATATTGTATGGCTAAATTCATATGTAGATGAGGATTAATTAAAATAATGAATCTATCGAATATCTAATTATAATCCAAAAAAAATCAAATGGTATAACAAAAAATTATTGTTTTGTCCATATCATATATTACAATAGATTCAATATCTTCCTACTTCAATTTTATAAATTCTATCTATATTTTAATTCATATTGAATGGGGAAAAGAATTTTTTATGATGATTCCCCTAAACTCTTTCCACCAAAAAGGAAAAATATCACATTATGGAGTTAATATTCAATCAGTTACCACCACAGATCAACTTCAACATATAAAGGGTACATTGTTATAGTGATATGCACTTATTCTGATCAATGAAGTGTGTAAATAATGTCTTCTATAGGGCATCTCTGTAGTTTCACCATCATTGGGTTGGTAGAACCAATTAATGTTTGTGGCTATTAACACATAATGTCTAACACCCTGGGCTAGGATTTCACCCAATAGTTCCTCGATCCTAGGAGGAAATGTTGACTTGAGAACATATCTTGAAATGAAATAGTTTACTAGTGAGAAATGAAATCCTAGGTATGTTAGTGTGTAGACTATGACATCATTACCATAGTATCACAGTGGATGTCAAACATAGAATAAATAGTAGAAGTTAAATAAATAGATGTCAACATAATGTAAGACAATACTTGAACACATATCAATAACCCGAAGTTTCTCCTAAGAAAAATGTTGTAGATGATATGAGTATCTAGACATCATCATGAATAGTAAAATGAAAATCCAATATAGTATAAGTATACCAAATTAACAAAAGTCCAAAAAGTGTTTATAGAATTACAATCCTATCCTTGGTCTTATGTTACCCTACTTTAAATCCATAGTATACAACCTGTACCAGGGGGAATTACCCTATCAACACCTTTAACAATAAAATCTGTTTGGGTCTCTGAGGAGGCCAAAACATGGTGTGAGATAAAAATCTCAGTAGGAGACCACCGATGTCTACACAGTTCTAATAGTAATATTAAATGATTTATCAATTGTAATGAATAAAATAATATATGTTTTTTTTTCATGGAATATGTTTACTTCAATGTAAAACTAATAATCCCCTCAAGTATTCCGATAAAATTGTCTTCTCCTAAATAATCCACTATATCAATTTAACCATGTCACATGACCATACCGTACATCAATAAATTCCAAACAAGAAACAACTAAAATGTATAATGATGTCAATAGTCTAAATCAAACACTATATATTGAAGTGTATAATCCCACAACCACATCATATTGTGATAAGTAGTCCCCAAGGGCCAGATTCAGGGTGTCATGTACCCGAGAGTCTTTGAAATACATTTAAACCACGAATGGCTAGATCCAAGGAGATTTCCCAATGCATCCCATTGAGTCCCTTATTAATCCTGGTGGAAACATGATTAGGCTTTGGATGGGTTTCTAGTATAATTTCCATGGCATGTAGTACGTAATACCAAGAAATAAATATCCATAGGGTAGAATGTCCCAGGGAATCCCATAGAATGAAGATCCAAGGGGAAGAGTCTACCAAATGCATCCCTACAAAATTATAGATCCATGGAGAGTATTCCATGGAATCTATATAACATTAATACTAAGAAATAAATTTATAAAAATCATTCCATGTTAGTATACACTATCACATTAACTTGAATAATCAATTAGAATACCCACTCATGGAAAACATTTATCAATTTCAAATCATATGGATTTTCCCTCAAATATGAACCATTTAACATTGAATTAACATTTAATATAGGATTAGCTTCCCATATTACACATTAGACATTTCATGTGAGCATACCCTCCAATATGTCACTATATACAAACTCACCCCTTGGGAAGTTAAGCAATTAACAAAAGAATAGCAACATCATAATCAATTTTTATTTAATCTAAACTATCAAAATAGGTAAGTCGTGACAAGATATCACGATGCAGGGTGGTAGTACATCTATTTAACAACTATTTCAAACAATATAGGTATATAAGGCTTCCACTATCAATGAATCGAAATGAACACACCACATGAATATTAAAAAAAGTCTTAAATAGAATATATTCAAAAGGCACATGACATGGAAGACCTTGTAATGAGTATAGTCTTCTAACACAACTAAAAAACGTATGGGCATCCTCACTAGATCTTACTAACCGCATATCAGGTGAAGTCCTGAAAAGATTAATAAAAGCCGATAGAAAGTATATAACACCTATCTCACCTCAGTTGAAGATGGATCATCCAATATCATGATCAGATTCATCCTAACATAGATGATATATGAATAACTGATGAAAAATTATATTTTATGGCATAATCATAAATCTAAATAACTCAGTCATTGTTCAGAGGAATTGAAAATGAATAAAAAAGAAATTTAGTACTCACCGATGAAGTTCTAATTAAACAAAGAACACTTTTATCCGAGTCTGCACAGATTATATATGGGAAAAAATAGTTTCAGTATTTTCTAGCTCACAAAAATTGAGGAAACGGTCACGCATATGAAATATAATAGTCTACTTCCACTTATTTTTTAAAAACCCATGGCGGGAAGGCCTAGGACATGCACCTCAAGTACATGACATTTTCTTCAAAAATTTATTTATTTATTTAACAAGAATGTCTACAAGATGTGATGGTATAATACATGATGTGTATGGAAACTACACTATGAATAGTCCAAGAAAACAATATATGCATAACATGTAGCCATCATTTAGAATTTGTTTCCCTTATTTCCAAACAACAATCAATATGTCCCTTGGAACAAAATAGTTTTTAATCATAAAAGGAATGGAAATGAGATTTAACCAAAAATAAAATATTCATAATTCAATAAAATCATAGCATCTTTTAATTATCCTCTCTTATATACATTTCACCAAGAATTACACTCTAAAGGTTTTTCAGGATTCCCCCTAAAACAACTCTAGTCACTGAGCACGTACATAGGCCTCCCTCTTCCTTGTCTAATCCTATAAATTAATGTTCTTCCATAGCTCTCATACTAGAGAAACTCACCAGCCATTGAGAACCATTGATCTCATTTCATCAATACAAATCAAATTCTTCTACAGAGATAAATTTATCTAAAGATGAACCTGCATGGGTGAAATATTGTGGTACTAGAGAAGTTGGTAGTAGTGAAGCTTAGATGCATGGATGATGTCATGCATCTCTTTGAATCTTTAATATAACTACAATTGATATGAAACTGACCTGAATCTCTCCTGAATCATGAACATCCCAACATATCATGGTTAAATCATAACCTATATATAGATCTTACTATGTCACAAAAACTATGATACGTGCATGATAACTTGATCCTCGACCTCAAACACTAGAGGTTGTCTATTGAAAACTGCAAATGATTTATGAAGAGACAATGCAATAGCCATATACTTCTAAATTAAATTGATCTACTTAGAAGTTTCATGTATGATATGAGGTCCCAATAATGTTGAATATCCTACAATTAACAAGCACAATGATGATATTTGTTGCCTACAATATAATCCCTTGTTGGGTTCCATTTGTATCATTATAGGAAATCTTTTACTATAGTCAAATTTTACCAATGTAATTTGCCTCTCACTATAGATCGTAATTTCTAGGACACATGATAACATGATATTCCATATCACATGTATCATACACTCTTAATAGACATTAGTTAGAGTGTGTAATGGATGAATAGATGAACCGATTACCCACCACCCTCTGAAATATCTGGCATAAATGTGATGTAATGTGGGAAGATCTATCGGAAACGATAGTGCCGGATACCCATTGATGTTGTTCCACCTCTCTAATGTACAAACTTCTTTGATAATCAAAATTAATGTTATACATGATTGGAATGAAATATGGGACCACTGAATTCCTATATAAAACAACCCACACAACATCGATATCTCGAGGCATCCTCGGTAAACCAGTTTCGACATCCATCACGAAATCATCCCATTTCAATTCATGAATTGTTAACTATTATAAATGACCAGCTGGTGGATGTGGTTTTTCCTGCACATGCTGATAGGTGGAACCCCTCATATCAAAACTATATACCTCACACATCATTACCGTCAACCATCGCTGATGTTGAATGCCACCATTCAACTTGAGGAAATCGGGATGCACTTCCCATGTTCCATCATAAAACATACAAATCATTTCATAATTTATATCCCCTGCATCCCAAACACGTTAGTGGATATGTATGATTTCATCATCACCTACCATCCAATGAGTTGGAGGGTCCTCACCTTCCACACCTTCACAATGAACTAGGCCTTTTGAATCCAAAAAATGCCTCATCGTAACACTTTTGATACTAACAGAGCTCATAAATAACGGTGATTAAAAAGTCTACACCTGATATCCATGTACCTACATATTCATCTCAGAAAAAATGCCATAATTTACCACTCACTACTAGAATTTTCAACCAAATCTATCAGAGTCCTCCATCTCAGTGCATTGGCTACTAAATTTCCATTAATATATGTATAGTCAATATCATATTCATAGGATAATAGGTACTCCACACAATATTTCTATCTTAGAATTAAATCTAGTTGTGTAAACATATAATTGATGATTTTGTGGTTTGTGTACAGCAACAAAATCTCTCGCATTAAATAGTGTCCCCAATAGCACAACTCATGAAAAAATAGCTAACTAGAGATCTTGCATTGATTTTTTCTTCACATGAGGCCTCTACTATCAAGACCCATACACAACGACTCATTCCCCAAGAATCAGGAGTATCCACAGCTTAATACTAGATGTGTCAGGTTGAACCATGAACCCCAAGCCTTGATTCCAAACTATTGCGGATGTACGCATCCTTTTCATCTCATTAAAGTCTATCACCCAAGAATCTGAACACAGAAACTCAAAAATGAACATAGTAAATCCTGTCAATGGTGCTCCTATGAATGAGACGTCTGGTATATAACACATATAATATCATACTAGACCCGAGATACTAATTATATAAATTTTTTATTTGTTTGTTCATAGGAAACAAAAACTCTCACCTTTTGTTGGTCCACTAATACTCCTTTCTCTGAGATAATGTTACCCGTGAAGTGAATATGATCCATCCAAAATAGGCACATTTTGAGTATAACATTTTACTAATTCAGTATAAGTATATTAAAAATGATCTCAAGATGACTTCATTGAACATGTAAATTATGATAATACACCATGATATCATCCATTATAACTATAAAAAGAATCCATGTATGGATGGAGCACCATGTTCATTAGATCAATAAATTCTACAAGCATGTTACTAGGACCAAAAAACATAACCAGACATTTGAATAACATATAAATGTTACGAACGGTTGTATGAAATATGTCTATAGGTAAATAATGAATATGGTGATATGTTATCTTCATAACAATTTTCAAGAACACTCGAGATCCTTGAAAATAATCAAACTAGTCATTTTTCTGTGGAATTGGATATCATTTTTTCACCATAAGATGATTCAGTTACTGATAATCCAAACATAGACTAAGAATTTTGTAACACCGTGATATTTAATGATATGTATTCTATTTAATATCAATTATTTCATGTGTTGTATGTTATACCATGATTAATTTTCCCAATTCAAAACATCGTATTATCTTTCCTTATATACAACACTATTCTGGGCTTCTGTCACATAATTTCATGTTCTTTTGATAGAATTAATTTCATACATCACCATGTACAAATTTTTTTGAATATAAAAAGGAACAATTATTGTATTATGTTATATACAACACGATATAAAACATGCACTACATGCAATAATGGATGTCCCTGTGTAATATGCAAGAGAGACCTTCCTCGATAGCTTGCATTGTAAGTGATACTGAGTTTCACAAAACAACGATATATTATTAATATATTATTACATAATGGGATATAAACAAGCCATTATGAATATAATGAACAACATTTTGAATTTTATTTAACATTATCATTAATCATAATCATTTTCTATACTTTTATATGAAATCAATATGAATTTTTTTGATAAATGAAGTATTTTTAAAAAAATGTAGTTTTACCACCTTTGTTGGTGAACACATTTTAAATCAATTATTTGACACTTCTAAAATATCAATATGTGAAAATATTATTTTCCTTAGAATAAGGACATAAAAATTTAAATATTTTGTATTTTTTGTATTTTTCCAATAAAATTAATATTTTAATAAATTGTAAAAAATACTGCAATTTGATTTGAAACTACCTTTTTATCTAATTTATTTATATAGTTAGATTATATTTTTAATTGGTTTTAATGTGTAATTGAATTATATTTTTATTATTTAATAATATTTCGGTAAATTGAAGTACATTCACTTTAATATTGTAATTAAACACATGTCATTATTTTGATTGGTATTACATCTAAAAATCCATCTTTTTGTTATAACGGGAATTAATTGTTAATTAATTACTAAAACATCATTGTATTGAATTTGTAAATATGGATTCCATATTTGAAATCTTACGATTCAAATTGTGCAAATATTTACCTTTTATTTTTGGATGTTATGAATAGTTACTTAAGTAATTATTTTATTTAACAAGGATAAATGGTAAATTTGGTAAATAAGAGTAAAAAATAATATATTATAATATTTAACTTCCAAAAACATGTCTTATTATCATTTGATGAGATATTTCTCCCACTAGGAATCCTTCGGTCTAAATAAGTACCACATTGATTCACATGGATTTTAAAGTTCTATTTTATAATAATTAATTTAATGTAATGATAATTATATCATAATCATATATAATATCTAAATAAATTTAAATATGAGGTTATCTAAAAGATATCTATGATAATGAATAGTCACTAGAAATATAAAAATGTTTTCTATATCACCGTATTTTATTTTTTATTTTTATAAATTATATAAATATATTATTTTATGAAACAATTATGATATAGTGATTACCTCGTTTATGAATGATTCAAATAATTAAATATAAAAATATTAAAATAAATTTATAATTAAATTTTTTTGTGTCGTGAATTTATGTGTTGGAACTGACATATTAGGGATCATTTATTGACTTTGGTTCTAAATAATAAGTTTTATATGATTTTTTATATAAATATTGAATTGTATCCAAAACTATCATAATTCAAAAAATAAAAACTAAAATCATTTGATATATGATATAAAATTACTAATAATATATGATTCAAAAAAATGGTTAATAAAATTACAATTATTCCATAAATATCTTTTTTATAGTCATTTTACACTATTTGGTAATTTCATTAACAGAAAATGTGTAAATAAGAGGATATCACAGTATAATTAAAAAGGGTGAAATAAGTGTTAAACCAAAAAGATAAGGGTAAAAAAATTAAAAACATAACAAAAAATTATTGGATGAGTGTATTAAGACCAAAATAATATTACCATTAAATTCAATATGTTTTTGAACATTTTTAATCAAAATTAAATGAATAAATATTTAGAGAGTTTCCCAAAAAAAATTCACCACACATATAAAAGGGAACCTCCTCCCGCTCCTATTCACTACTTTTTTCTCCTTAATCTCAGCCAATCCAAAAAAATTTATCTTCAAAACTTCCCTGGATACATTCTATAGGTTCTAGTCTTCTTAATAGTCAATATCTACTATAGTAATAAGATTTTTAAAAGAAGCATACAGAGGAAAAGGCAATCTCTTTTACCGATTCATTCAAATTTTGTACATATTTTACTTCCTCTTATTTAGCTGTTTCATTATAAAGTAATTACATAAGTATGAAACATATAATTATATGTTATTATATATATGAAACAACATTATTTCACTTTCTTTCCATCCTATAAAAAATTAAATCACCGTGCATTTTTTGAGATTCTAAACACCATCCATAGTATTTCCATTCAACAATTATATGAATTATATCATCACTCATATGTAAGTATGAATTACCATCTTCACAGTGTGATGTGATTAGTTCTACAAAATCACCTTAAAACCATGATTATATAAATGAATTAAATTAAAAAATATGATATATATTATACTAATACAATTCTTTAATTAATATAACTATAACCTAAATGGTGTAATAAAAATTATCATAAAAAACATACATAATAACATAAAAGAGTTAATACTCAAATAACGAGTAACAATGAAATGTTAAAAAATGATGAAAATATTATCATAAATGTTTTCATATATATTATTATTATTTTTCAATAAATCATAAACATTTTTTAAATCATTATTCAAGATGTTTGTATTCATACGAAACATATCAGACATATAATATGCTGTTATTTTTCAATCTCATTTTTATATAAAATTGATAACATGTAAGTATTTACTTGTGATATAGTTATAATCCATGCCCATGTTTTCCTATAATGTTATCATATATAGTTTATTATTATTATATATATGTTTAATTTTATTTTTATAAATTTTATACATTAAATACATGGTATGTAAGAAATGTTTATTTTGTTTACCATAAGATGTACATTTTGCCATTTATCGAAAAATTACTACGAGAATGTATGGATTAATTTATATGGCATGAATATATTATTATGATATAATTACACATTATTTCCAAGAATCATACATTACATGATTATATGTTTATTTTCAATTAAATTCTTTTCTTTTTAAATTTCATGACATTTTGAGAAGAAAAATGTTTTTTAAGACTAATTTATATTTTCATCATTAATTAAGTTCAAGTGTTTTATGAAAATTGTATTCCATATAAGAGGAAATATGGTTATCTTTCTCTTACTATTATTTTATTCATTGTGTTAATGATGGAAATATTTTTATGAAATCCATTTATCTTATATGGGTTATTTTATGATGAAATTATTATTTGAAACATATTTTATTTCATGGGATATTCTATGGTTAATGTTTTTTTGACTTGTGGCACATATATGAATGATATCAGTAGGATATTTTTTGGACCTATATTTCTCTCTAATATATTGGGTAAATATTTACATCTAATGAGAGATAAATGACTAAAACATCAAGTATATCTAGTTCAGTAATACATGGATGGAATGAATCATAAATCTGGTTCAGTAAAACATGGTTGGAACAACATGTTAACCTGGTTCAATAATGGACATTGTCAACTAGGATGGTCATGGAAAAAAATCTCTGGCACCTAGGAAGTCATATTATGTGGTTATTAATTTTCCACAATTACAAGTATTTTTCTATTGTTAATGATTTATAGTAAAATTTCTTTGATGACCTATGCCTTACATACTTCCAATATAGATTTCATGACACATGATTTTCATGGTTAAACATTATGTTTATGTATTTTGTTCATGTGTGTTGGGTTTACTTTATGTTCTATATGATAACCCTTAACAAGAATTTGAGCCAACTAATTTTATGTTTTCTTTTCAGTAGGATATAAATAATGATTCTAGGTTGCAAAACAAAAGGTAATGATCATTATGTGAAATGTTAAGGATTTTTCAACATGATTAGTAGATTATGTTATGAGTTTCAAATAAACTAGACATATACAATATTTTGGAAATTTAATGTTTTATGTGTTAAGTATTATGAAAAGGAAATGTAATTTCCGTGTAAATCATGATTGGGAATCCACAATTGGTATCAGAGTGAAGGTTTAGTCAACCATTGGAAAATGGGATGCAAAAACATTACTGGGATCCTTTGTGATATTTCTACGGTATGTCTAGGCGTTTCTATAAGGGTAGGTATAACTATATATTAGAGTTTTATAATTATGGTAAATATCATTAATAAACTATTATTATACATAAAATGTTATAGATTTGACATACTGCGCATTGATTATGTTGTTTCCTTGTTTCATTTTTTCCCTGCCACACTAATTATTTTGGGATTTATACAATGGCTTGAACCCGAAAGAACCATGTTCACTATAAATGCACGGGGAAAAGCAATGATTGTCCTCCTGAACAACCAAATGTTATGGGAGATGTTCTAAAGATTTTTGTTATAATTACACAACCATTAAATAATTCTGGACTTCCTAATGATAAGATAAGGGAACAAAATTATATTGAGTCCTTCATAAGGGAACATCCACCTTCATTCATTAGGTCTTTTGTTCCATTTGTTGCTGAAAAATGGAACAATACCATTTAAATGATATTTTTCATCCTTCACTGTTCATAACATTAAAATTTAATTGTGGATGTATATCATTTATAAGGTGATGCATACCATGTGGTGGAATCTAGTTAAGAAAACAAGGGGGAATGATGATATTTTATCCATGGAAAGGGAGGAGTTAAAGAACTTATTTTTCATTAAATATGGCCCTTGTAATATTAGAACATAGAATTTAAAATTGTAAATTGAGCTTAAATAAAATGATCATTAATCTATTGGTACATATGAGGAAAAATTTACAAGACTTCCAACGTATTCTTTATGACTTATCATCCAAATTGAATGTAATTATGATCAATTTTTCATTGTCTTAAAGCCAAATTTTAAAAGGGAATTATCTATAAAGGACATTAATTTCTATAAATATATAGTGTGTTGTGCTATCAATGAATAACTATATTTTTGTAACGCCCCGACCCCAGCTACCCAGAGTCGGTGCATTACTTCGTAACATTGGCATGATCACAAGAAAGATCAAATCTCGAAAGACCGATTGGTTTAGTGGCCTTGGAAACACTAGATATATTCATAAGTTTTACATTACATTATAAAATGAAAAACTAATACAGCAACAAATTGTCTCCATAATCCACACTATAAACCCCTCATAATATCCCTGCAAGTCAATCATAATTTACTTCTTCACTACCTGGGAAAAATAAAACATAGAAAAGGGGTGAGCTCAAATGCCCAGTAAGGATAACAATATAGCAGAACATTCAAAATAAGCATAAACATTTAAGGCAATGAATTACTAAAACAAAAGCCTTTTAAAATTGAACTTCAACATAGTATGGCAAAAGTAAAATGAAATAATTCCATTTACTTGTTCACATGGATATTCTACTAATCGAATAATCACATGCAATATCAATAACCACTTTCATAATGTAGGAATGCATAACGCTAAACTTTAATTACTTTTCAAGGCCTCGTCCCAAGACCTTGGGGCTAACTGTAACCGGAACCCAACCCGAAGTGCCTCTAATAACCGGACACCAACCCGGAGTGCCTCTAATAACCGGACACCAACCCGGAGGGCTTACTTTTACCAGTCCCTAACCTGGAGGGCTTACTTTTACCAGTCCCCAACCTGGAGGGCTTACATTTACCAGTCCCCAACCTGGAGGGCTTACTTTTACCAGTCCCCAACCTGGAGGGCTTACTTTAACCAGTCCCCAACCTGGAACATACTTGTCCAATACATTCATATGAAGTAAAGATTGAAATATAACATAAACATTCTTATTGGAACTAGCATACGAAATGTCAATACTTTCACCATAAACTATGAATGGTATAAAAATAGCACATCCACAGTCAAACATATCACAAAACCTTCAATTCAATATAGAATTTTTGTATCATAATAAATCAACTTCAAATAATCTTAAAATCCATCAAAGGATGTTGACATAGATGAAATCAAAATTCTTTTTAAAGAAGTATCTCCTTTTATTTTGAAATCATTTAAGATCCATATAAAATAAAACATTTTCTTTGAAAATATTCTTATAAGCTTGTATGGAAAGCTTCGACGATTTTATAACGGCGGAAAATAACCGCACCCGCCGTATAAGTTAAAAAAAACATTCTTACCTCAATTCTGTCGAAAAGGTTAAAAAGAACATTGTTTTGAAAACGACGGAAAGATTCCTTTATAAACCTCTTATAAAAAGTCAAACAAGGGTATAAATGACTTTAACCCATATTCTTGTAAATAGTAAAAATGTTTTGAAATACATTTCGAAGAAACGTGGATGTGGATGATAACGAGATCCCAGTAGATTATTACGTATCAACAACCTCGGATAATGAAGAGATTGTGAAATAACCCTTACCTTGTACTTTTCCTTTGTTGGGGTAGGTTAACCTCCTGTATAATGGTGAAATAATTGTTATTAAATTATACAAGAATCATATACATTAATATGATATCATATATGATCTTTTAACATTGCTTTATTAATAATATATTAGTATTATCGTCGTTTCAGGTGATAATCGATTCGTTCTTCTTAAATGTTTGGTTACGTAAGACATGTTTGTAATGGATAGATTATATCTTATTCATAATTAGAATGATATTAACATTATTTTTAACCCTAAAATGAGAATAATACTTGAATGGATACGATGGAGGATGGATCTCACCGCGTTCGTGGAGACGGTAGTCCGTACGTACGCACGAACGCTACTTCCATTTAATTTTTATTTTAAAAGAATTGAATCCAAATGATACATAGGTATATTACTATTCCAGTATAATATAATATTTTATATATGTTACTTATGTTCATTAACACCATCCTTTATACGTTCCATGTGTGGTATGAACGAGTCATATCATTTTAAGGGGGCGGTAGTCCGCACTTCCTCAAATGAAATTATCGTATGTATATACAACATGAAACGAATAATGGTATGAAATAAAATGGAATTACAGAAGCTTATATATAAAATATATATCATTAATATCATATTTAATTACAGTGCCATCATAATGGCCACCATGAGAGGTGGTAATATGTATTTGAACAATCATCGTTTCGTGAGGCGTTAGTTTGCCATCCACAGAAACATTATGTTCATCATCCATTAGATGGAGTTGTGTGTATTTGTAGTTTGAATCCTTCTTATAACAATATCCTAGTATATTTAGGATACTGGTGTTGTTACAAAAGAAAGGAAATAAAAAGATTTTGGGGGTTGGAGAAGCAAAATAAATGAAAATACTTTAAGAGAAATTGTTACCTTTAATTTAGGTAACTCACTTTGGTTGGAACCAAAGGACTTCTTGAAATGCTTTCTGCCTAAGGGGAAGCTTCAAGGAGGAGGAGAGGGATTTGGGGAGCTTATTTGGGCAGATTTTTGATGAGCCAAGTGGCTTGAGAGGTGTGAGGAAAAGAGAAGGAGGAGTGCCCTTTTATAAGAGGGGTGAGGGGCACTTTTGGAAAAGCTAGAAATATTAATTTATAATAAATTCATATTCGGTTTCCAAAGGCTCCAAAGTTGACTATTCAAAGGATGAGGTGGGGATAGGTCGAAAACAACTCATCCAATAGAATTTAGACAGGTTTGGGTACTTATATTAACCTTATCTTTAAGTATTAACTCTAAGTTAATTAGTTTCACTTTTACAATGTCTCTTTGTATTTTTATATAATATGGTTAATAAACTTACCATATACATACAAGCGACCCCGAAGTGGTCCATTAATGATTAACCTATCATAATATAAGTCTCTTGGCCGAACCTTAGATTTTTAGGAATTTAATATCAATTAATAATATAATATTTGTTTTAAGAACTCTTTTATGTCAATTTTGACACTATTCAATAGTTGATTTTTGTGAAACTCATAACAGATTGATTACTACAAAAAAAAGTCCATTAAATCAATCCTAATATATCATATTAGCCTAGAAAATTAGTTTAATTCATTAAAAGTTTCATATTATATTTATTTGGGTATTTATAATATCACTTATTTTAATTTTTCACTATTATAGTAATTACTGCATCATCATTGTGTCATAAATAAAATAAATTATTTAATGTCTAAAAATTATAAATAAACTATAATTATGTAGGAAATCGTTTTAGCTTTCTAATGAATATTTATAATCGAAAATCCAACATGTATAACCTTATGTAAAAATTCTTCTTCTAAAAGATGTAAGCTTATGCCATTTTTGTATTCATTTTAACTTAATTAAAATAAAGTGTCATTATCACTCACAAGTGGATCCATGGGGTCCCAAAATAGACCCAAAGATGCCCATGGTCGACCATGTATCAACCAATAGGGTTAAGACACGTTTTAGGGTAATTTATTATTATTATAATATTATTTTTTAACCCTTATTTACCGGATTTACCCTTAACCATAGTAAATAAAATATTTACCGCAGTAATTATTCAAAATGTCTAAAAATAAAAGTTACCTATTTACACAATTTGAACATCCTGATTCCAAATATGGAATCCATTTTTCTAAATTCAAAACACAGAAGTGGCAGAAATTAATTTAAAATTAATTCCCGCTGTCAAAACAAAAAGCGTGTTTTTAAGAGATAATAACTATCAAAAGATTGACACTTGTTTATGTTCGGTTTAATTGTAAAATTATGTCCAATGACCAACATTATATTAAATAGTAAAAATATATTCTAAATATACTTTAAAACCACTCAAATTCATAATTTATCACTATTAATTATTTTGATTAAAAAAGTTGTTTTTAATTAAAATTTAGTAATTTTCACTATTCATCAAAATATGAAAGTTATCCGAAATGTACCAAAATTTCACCTTAGGCTAAATTAGATATTCCAAATCCAAAAATGAAGTCCATTTCAAAATATAAAATATATATAATTTCAAAATTTAGGTATTACTATTCATAACAGCTTGTTTGATCGGTTGTGGTGTGTGTTAAAACTCAAGGTTGCGTACAACACACGCTACTATTTTATTCAAAGGAAAGCGTACCGTGGAAGCTTGGGATGTTTCATTTTAAATTTTTTTGATGTCCCAATTTATTCAGATAGTTTAAAATATTTTATTTAAAAAGGTTTCACTATTAAAGTTGATAAAAGTGCAATACTGAAAATGAATCTGTTCTTGCATTATGACTAAGAAACTCATAATAGGGATTCTAAAATTATAAGGATTATATAAAGTTCAAAATGTTG
The DNA here is from genome assembly GCA_963277665.1 of Viscum album. Lineage (NCBI taxonomy): Eukaryota > Viridiplantae > Streptophyta > Magnoliopsida > Santalales > Viscaceae > Viscum > Viscum album. Next base: position 1,315,033,339 of record OY728152.1, on the reverse strand, counting down.
TTAATACTATTAATGACCTCTTTTAATGGCTTTTTTTTGTACGCCATGGTGTGATTGAACTCAGTGTTGCGTGTAGTGCAAGTTATTGAATTATTTTTAAGAAATAACACACTATGAAATCATAGTGTGTTACATTCTCCCCTCCTTCAATAAATTGCGTCCTCGCAATTTGAAATTGTTCTTCGAAAATAAAAGGTTGATAATAGAAAATATCTTTGTGGGAAAACCCACATCGGAAATTAGGTTACTAAAATTTAGTCTTAATATGAGGAAAAGAGAAATGAAAGAGTCACCACCAAATTATGATCTCGATTAGGAGAACATTGGTGGCAATTAGAGACATATAATTGGAGGAAAAACGTAAATATTTATAGGTAGTGATTGAGATCATAAATCACAAACAAGTGTATAATTGAGGTCCTTAAATTCATCAATCTATGATGATTTGAAATACCATCGGTTCAACAAAACATAGGGTATTAGGATAACACATTTTTGACGTTTCAAAATATCATAGTTGAAATCCCACATTGAAAAATGAATTAACGAGGCCTATATTTAAAATAAAGAGTGGAAAGTATGAAGATTACCGAAAATAACACATACTAGGGTTCCATGTAGGAAAATATGGATATGGAAGAGAAATCTAACCATCAATTATCTGATGGAGAGTGGTAGAGAACATGGCTATGAAAAGGCCAACAATCCCAAGGCCATGAATTAGTGATGATTTAAGGTACCATCTAGGACAACATTTTTGTTCTAAGTTCCTTTTATTAATGTTGAGGAATATATTTATGAGATTGGCTAAGATCATAAGGAGATATACTTACTTTATAATTAGAGTTTTATCCATTAATAAATTTCTACCACAAACTCATCTTTCACTCTAAAAGATAATAGAATGTTATTCGTTCAGGGTTCCAAAATAAATGAATTTATAATTAATCTACCAGATCTTAAAAAAGACAACATTATTTAATCCAGGACATCTCTTGGGCCAGTGGTAGGTGATACACCCTTGTCGCCCTTCGGTTGCGGGTTCAAGTCTCGCAGCCTTGCCGGACGCGACGGGTTGCTGCCCGACCTCCGGGTTGTCCTTTTATGGTAATCCAAAATAATCCAAACTAGAACTATCCAAAATACTTCTGTCTAAACTCACAGTCCAACATTTATAAGGAAGGTAAACATAATATAGATCCTTTTTACCCCGTAATAGAATATGAATACCTTCATCATGTATTACCATATTCCTTATTGATTACATTCATGCTCCCTTATTCCATATAGAATGTCGGATATACTTCATCAATCCAAAAATGATTTAAACCCCAAAAAAATGATGGAATATACAAATCATTAATCAGTTTCAAGGTAGTCAAGAATATCCAACATAATTTATCCAAATCAATCATGTATTATTCTAAAATCACTAACTCGGTATTAGAACCATATTATGGTTTATCTTTCTCTCAACCATATATTTTCCAAAAATTTATCCTGCTATTGAGTCACTTTTCTTTGTTCCACACAATCTCAAGTCCTTAATGAAATAGTACTGCAGTACAATCCTTATATACTCCATAATTATTATAACAAGTACATTGTTGATACAACACTCAGTTGACATAATCAACATAAGAACTCTAATCATTCCTCTTCATCTGTGGTAGTATCATAACTTGATTATTATCCAATAACATCATTTGCGGCATATTCTGATGACTGGGACATAGGTTCGCGTAGTGTCCAAACTCCTTGCAAATGAAGCATTGTACATTTGAAACCATTTTCTTACCCTTGCAGTCATGTACTTTGTGCCCTTTTCCTCCACACTTATAACAAACTCCCATTCCTTTCAGGCAAGTTCCAGGGTGTTTCTTCCCACAGTTACCACATATGGGAAAATTCTTCTTTTCCCTCTTCCCTTTATCCATTTTTCTCTCTTCCATCCTTTTCTTCTCTTGCTTCCCTTCAAAGCCATAGGACTCAGTAAACTCTTTACTTATCTTATCAACACATGATATTATTTCTTCATATGATGATAATACATGGGAGACTATTTCTCTTATCAATTCTAGCTTAAGACCATGAAAGATATGATCCTTCCTTCTATTTGGATCATGTGCATTTCTGGAGTTCTCATTCCTTCTACTGGGCGACATTTCTAAACAATGGCATAAACTAGATCAGTTTATGAATCAAAATACATAATCCCATACTTATAAAACACTTAACATAAATTGAACTATTTATGGATATAATCCATAATCATAAAAATGTTTTCTTTGAGGAAGTATATACTCATAAACCCTTCATAATGATTTGTAATGAAAATGAGAGTTATCCTAAGCATATCCCCCGGGAGTGTCGTAACCAAGAGTGCAGCAAGGCCCGTTGTCGTGCACCAGTTCCCGTTCGAGTCTAGCTCAAAGCGGTGTTTTCGGGTTTTACCCCTAGGTACATCTGTGCCAGATCCGCCTCTACCTGCTCGTATCCAGACAGGGATGTATTGCTCGGAAAACTCACAAAATCTCTACAATACCAAAATTCTAGGAAGTTCTTCTATACTAATCCTCAAAGTTCATCTTAGGTCTACGTGCTCTAATTAGAGTTTATCTAAATCTAGTTTCCAAGGTTTGTACTAAACTTCCTCTGATACCAACTGTAACGCCCCGACCCCAGCTACCCAGAGTCGGTGCATTACTTCGTAACATTGGCATGATCACAAGAAAGATCAAATCTCGAAAGACCGATTGGTTTAGTGGCCTTGGAAACACTAGATATATTCATAAGTTTTACATTACATTATAAAATGAAAAACTACTACAGCAACAAATTGTCTCCATAATCCACACTATAAACCCCTCATAATATCCCTGCAAGTCAATCATAATTTACTTCTTCACTACCTGGGAAAAATAAAACATAGAAAAGGGGTGAGCTCAAATGCCCAGTAAGGATAACAATATAGCGGAACATTCAAAATAAGCATAAACATTTAAGGCAATGAATTACTAAAACAAAAGCCTTTTAAAATTGAACTTCAACATAGTATGGCAAAAGTAAAATGAAATAATTCCATTTACTTGTTCACATGGATATTCTACTAATCGAATAATCACATGCAATATCAATAACCACTTTCATAATGTAGGAATGCATAATGCTAAACTTTAATTACTTTTCAAGGCCTCGTCCCAAGACCTTGGGGCTAACTGTAACCGGAACCCAACCCGGAGTGCCTCTAATAACCGGACACCAACCCGGAGTGCCTCTAATAACCGGACACCAACCCGGAGTGCCTCTAATAACTGGACACCAACCCGGAGGGCTTACTTTTACCAGTCCCTAACCTGGAGGGCTTACTTTTACCAGTCCCCAACCTGGAGGGCTTACTTTTACCAGTCCCCAACCTGGAGGGCTTACTTTTACCAGTCCCCAACCTGGAGGGCTTACTTTAACCAGTCCCCAACCTGGAACATACTTGTCCAATACATTCATATGAAGTAAGGATTGAAATATAACATAAACATTCTTATTGGAACTAGCATACGAAATGTCAATACTTTCACCATAAACTATGAATGGTATAAAAATAGCACATCCACAGTCAAACATATCACAAAACCTTCAATTCAATATAGAATTTTTGTATCATAATAAATCAACTTCAAATAATCTTAAAATCCATCAAAGGATGTTGACATAGATGAAATCAAAATTCTTTTTAAAGAAGTATCTCCTTTTATTTTGAAATCATTTAAGATCCATATAAAATAAAACATTTTCTTTGAAAATATTCTTATAATCTTGTATGGAAAGCTTCGACGATTTTATAACGGCGGAAAATAACCGCACCCGCCGTATAAGTTAAAAAAAACATTCTTACCTCAATTCTGTCGAAAAGGTTAAAAAGAACATTGTTTTGAAAACGACGGAAAGATTCCTTTATAAACCTCTTATAAAAAGTCAAACAAGGGTATAAATGACTTTAACCCATATTCTTGTAAATAGTAAAAATGTTTTGAAATACATTTCGAAGAAACGTGGATGTGGATGATAACGAGATCCCAGTAGATTATTACGTATCAACAACCTCGGATAATGAAGAGATTGTGAAATAACCCTTACCTTGTACTTTTCCTTTGTTGGGGTAGGTTAACCTCCTGTATAATGGTGAAATAATTGTTATTAAATTATACAATAATCATATACATTAATATGATATCATATATGATCTTTTAACATTGCTTTATTAATAATATATTAGTATTATCGTCGTTTCAGGTGATAATCGATTCGTTCTTCTTAAATGTTTGGTTACGTAAGACATGTTTGTAATGGATAGATTATATCTTATTCATAATCAGAATGATATTAACATTATTTTTAACCCTAAAATGATAATAAGACTTGAATGGATACGATGGAGGATGGATCTCACCGCGTTCGTGGAGACGGTAGTCCGTACGTACGCACGAACGCTACTTCCATTTAATTTTTATTTTAAAAGAATTGAATCCAAATGATACATAGGTATATTACTATTCCAGTATAATATAATATTTTATATATGTTACTTATGTTCATTAACACCATCCTTTATACGTTCCATGTGTGGTATGAACGAGTCATCATTTTAAGGGGGCGGTAGTCCGCACTTCCTCAAATGAAATTATCGTATGTATATACAACATGAAACGAATAATGGTATGAAATAAAATGGAATTACAGAAGCTTATATATAAAATATATATCATTAATATCATATTTAATTACAGTGCCATCATAATGGCCACCATGAGAGGTGGTAATATGTATTTGAACAATCATCGTTTCGTGAGGCGTTAGTTTGCCATCCACAGAAACATTATGTTCATCATCCATTAGATGGAGTTGTGTGTATGTGTAGTTTGAATCCTTCTTATAACAATATCCTAGTATATTTAGGATACTGGTGTTGTTACAAAAGAAAGGAAATAAAAAGATTTTGGGGGTTGGAGAAGCAAAATAAATGAAAATACTTTAAGAGAAATTGTTACCTTTAATTTAGGTAACTCACTTTGGTTGGAACCAAAGGACTTCTTGAAATGCTTTCTGCCTAAGGGGAAGCTTCAAGGATGAGGAGAGGGATTTGGGGAGCTTATTTGGGCAGAGTTTTGATGAGCCAAGTGGCTTGAGAGGTGTGAGGAAAAGAGAAGGAGGAGTGCCCTTTTATAAGAGGGGTGAGGGGCACTTTTGGAAAAGCTAGAAATATTAATTTATAATAAATTCATATTCGGTTTCCAAAGGCTCCAAAGTTGACTATTCAAAGGATGAGGTGGGGATAGGTCGAAAACAACTCATCCAATAGAATTTAGACAGGTTTGGGTACTTATATTAACCTTATCTTTAAGTATTAACTCTAAGTTAATTAGTTTCACTTTTACAATGTCTCTTTGTATTTTTATATAATATGGTTAATAAACTTACCATATACATACAAGCGACCCCCAAGTGGTCCATTAATGATTAACCTATCATAATATAAGTCTCTTGGCCGAACCTTAGATTTTTAGTAATTTAATATCAATTAATAATATAATATTTGTTTTAAGAACTCTTTTATGTCAATTTTGACACTATTCAATAGTTGATTTTTGTGAAACTCATAACAGATTGATTACTTCAAAAAAAGTCCATTAAATCAATCCTAATATATCATATTAGCCTAGAAAATTAGTTTAATTCATTAAAAGTTTCATATTATATTTATTTGGGTATTTATAATATCACTTATTTTAATTTTTCACTATTATAGTAATTACTGCATCATCATTGTGTCATAAATAAAATAAATTATTTAATGTCTAAAAATTATAAATAAACTATAATTATGTAGGAAAGCTTTTTAGCTTTCTAATGAATATTTATAATCGAAAATCCAACATGTATAACCTTATGTAAAAATTCTTCTTCCAAAAGATGTAAGCTTATGCCATTTTTGTATTCATTTTAACTTAATTAAAATAAAGTGTCATTATCACTCACAAGTGGATCCATGGGGTCCCAAAATAGACCCAAAGATGCCCATGGTCGACCATGTATCAACCAATAGGGTTAAGACACGTTTTAGGGTAATTTATTATTATTATAATATTATTTTTTAACCCTTATTTACCGGATTTACCCTTAACCATAGTAAATAAAATATTTACCGCAGTAATTATTCAAAATGTCTAAAAATAAAAGTTACCTATTTACACAATTTGAACATCCTGATTCCAAATATGGAATCCATTTTTCTAAATTCAAAACACATAAGTGGCAGAAATTAATTTAAAATTAATTCCCGCTGTCAAAACAAAAAGCGTGTTTTTAAGAGATAATAACTATCAAAAGATTGACACTTGTTTATGTTCGGTTTAATTGTAAAATTATGTCCAATGACCAACACTATATTAAATAGTAAAAATATATTCTAAATATACTTTAAAACCACTCAAATTCATAATTTATCACTATTAATTATTTTGATTAAAAAAGTTGTTTTTAATTAAAATTTAGTAATTTTCACTATTCATCAAAATATGAAAGTTATCCGAAATGTACCAAAATTTCACCTTAGGCTAAATTAGATATTCCAAATCCAAAAATGAAGTCCATTTCAAAATATAAAATATATATAATTTCAAAATTTAGGTATTACTATTCATAACAGCTTGTTTGATCGGTTGTGGTGTGTGTTAAAACTCAAGGTTGCGTACAACACACGCTACTATTTTATTCAAAGGAAAGCGTACCGTGGAAGCTTGGGATGTTTCATTTTAAATTTTTTTGATGTCCCAATTTATTCAGATAGTTTAAAATATTTTATTTAAAAAGGTTTCACTATTAAAGTTGATAAAAGTGCAATACTGAAAATGAATCTGTTCTTGCATTATGACTAAGAAACTCATAATAGGGATTCTAAAATTATAAGGATTATATAAGGTTCAAAATGTTGTTAATACTATTAATGACCTCTTTTAATGGCTTTTTTTTTGTACGTCATGGTGTGATTGAACTCAGTGTTGCGTGTAGTGCAAGTTATTGAATTATTTTTAAGAAATAACACACTATGAAATCATAGGGTGTTACAATTTTTATGTTAATTATCCATCTCATGGTTTTATCATTAATCTAAATATGAAGATCAAGGTAAAATCCCATAACATTGGTGAAATAAAGATGAATGATTCTAAATGCACAAAGTGTGAATGAAGCATTGGGGATTTTTCCTTAAAGGGACTTTAAAATTTTACACATGTGGAAAATAATTTCATCGAGCACTTGAGTGTTGATGTAAAAGTGAAAATGTTTCTAATGATGTGAATATGGAAAATACTTCATAGAACACACCACCAATAATTCAATGATACATGTTAAAGGAAAAGTGGCATTATTCAAACCAATTTCCTAATCCAAGGGATAACGTTGATCGACATCTGCAACCTATTAGGTAAAATCACAATGGGAAGTCCCATGAGATCACTATTGGTGATGTTCAGTATGGAAACTATGTGGTGGAATAATTCTGGGTTAATGGGATTCCAAATTAATTGATTTGAATCACATTTATAGTATTATGGAATATTGGAATATCTATGTATTGGTACATTGTGGATTTCCATAATAATATATTTTTAGTAACCATGAAGAGAGATTGAAATTATTTTAAAAAGTAGGTGATATGTTCACAATGAAGAGATATGGAGATTAGGGTGTGTTTGATGTAATTAATGATGTCATGACTAATATAAGAACAAAAGTGATATCGTGGTTTGAGTATATAGATTTTTTGGTATTTTTGGTGTGTCGAAAGGGGTAATTTATACAAAATTATTATTTTTACTAAGGTTATACAATTATTAATGTTATTATAATGTTATAATAGAATACAAGATTATGTTATTCAAGTGTTAAGAATGTTATGACCATGGACATATCATTGTGATATGGGAGGAAAATGTTCAGTTGATTTAGTTCACATCTTTCTCAATATTTATATTTTCAATTTTTGGATAGATTGTATAAGTTATATCCCATTTGATTTTTTATAGTAATTTATTATCAAGACATAGGTATACATACGAATATTTTATAACATGTTCTATCATTTTTGTTGATATAGATATAATGACCTATCATTATATAGCATGACCTATGAAAACATCATGAATGTTAAATTCAACATCATTTCATAAAATAAGAGTTGAAGAAGAAATTTGTCATGGAACGATCAACATTTGTAATATAAATAAATTATTTCAACTCATGATGAAATTATTACACATTAGTTCATTGATCATGAAAACCAAAAATAATATCCTAGTTCTTTATTATCCAATGAATCAGATGGCCCCTTAAATCATTACAGATATATGGATTTCTAGTAGATAACTTTCTCTAATTTTGTTCTCTATCACTATCCATTAGAAATTTAATGATACATTTTTCTTCTATATTGATGTTATTACATCCAACTTATCTTACCATATGTGGAATCCCATTAAATAGTTTCATCAGGTATATGAAATGTTTCTAACATTACTTTTATAAAATGAAGTTTTAGTTACATTTTTTACGACATGGGTTTCCATGAAGGATTTTTTCATGTAGAAAACCATGTATAACCATAATGAATTTTGAGGGAGAAATTCATTTTAATGGTTTAGAATGTAACCCAAATGATGTTATAGGTTATATTATTTATAATTTTTTTGATGTATTGTCTTGTACGAAACACCGAGATTTACTTTCACAATATGCAAAAATATGCATGGATTGTTTTCACATAATTTCAAATACTATTGATATTATTCGTTTCATGTAACACTATGTATTGATTTTTTTCAATGTATATATTTAATATGATTGGATTCTGTCATATGAAACACTAATGTAAGATTGTAGAACACATAATACCTACATGGCTTGCATTACACACAAGAGAGACCTTCCTTGAAAGCTTGTGTGTTACATGATACCGAGTTCCAATGAACAAAGATATATTATTAAAATCTTATTATTTAATGGGATATAAACTACCCATTAGTAATAGTAATTTCCACATGTTTACTTTTATATAACATTATCTTTTATCATAGACATTTTCTACAACATGATATGAGTTAAAAAATCAATGTTTTAGCTAAATGATGTATTCTTCAAAAAATACAATCTTACCACCTTTTAATGAGGAACCCATTTTAATCTATATTATGACACAATTAAATGTAAAATTTTACCAAATAATCTTCTTATTTATATGTGGGTCATAAATATATAATTTTGTTGAATTTTCTTATTGTTTTAAGTAAAATCTAAATTTTAGAGAATACTGAATAATACCATTGTTAATTAAAAAATACATTTTTATCTACATTTTTAATATAATTAGATAATAGTTTTAATTTATTTTAAAGTGTTATTGAATTATATTTTAATCATTTAATCAAATGTTTCCCATTTGATGTAATCTAACATTGTAATTGAACGTAAAAACTTGTCATTGTATTGATAGTTATTACTTTTTAAAATCTCGTTGTTTGGTTTTGACAAAAAGAATTATTTTCAAATTAATTACATAGACATTTGTGTATTGAAATTTGAAAAATGGATTCCATATTTGGAATAAAAAGGTTCAAATTGTTTTTATAGGTAACTATTATTTTTTGATGTTATGAATAGTAACTTCAGTAATTATTTTATTTACCATGGTTAAAGCTTAAATCTAGTAAATAATGGTAAAAAATTAATACTATAATATTAAACCACAATAACACATCTCCAAATCCTATTGGATGAGATATTTCCAACCATGGTAATCCTTGTGAGATTTTTGGAACCCATGTATTCACATCGATGTGAAAATGACTTCTTGTAAAAAAAATTATATTAAGGATAATTATAACCAAAACATAAATCTCATAGAAAATCTATTTTAATTTTGGGTAATGAAACTAATCACTATTACTATAAATAGTAAAAATAAAGATAATAATATTTCACATTATAAGATATTTTAAATAAATTTTTTTGACATTAGATATATATATTTATCTAAAAAACAATTATGTTGTAGTTATTAACACATTAATAAAATATTCAAATAATTGAATTTATGAGTATTAAAATAAATTTAATTTAAGCAATTTGATTATATCCCCAATGTTTTTGGATTCAATTAATATATTTGGGTTGATTTAATTCCTTTATTTCGAAGTAATAAGATTGTTATTAATTAGAAAAATGTATAGTATCCAAAATGGAAACTTTTCATAACATTAAACATAAAATAGTTTTGTAAATGATATTAAATTCCTAAAAATCAAAGGATCAACCCAATAATTTTTATAAGTCCAAAAATTTCATAAATAACTTCTTTTGGGCCGTTTTACATTATATTGTAATTACATTAACATAAAATGTGTAAATAACATTATATCACTGAAGGATTAAAAAGAGTAAAATAAGGGTTTAACTAGAATGATAAGGATAAAAAAATATTCAAATATTTCTAAGATTTATATGATTAATGGTATTTTAATGAAAATAATATTATATTCTAATTTATAATGTTATGGAACTAATTATATCTCATTTGAATTTATTATAAATTAATACTTTGAGAGTTTCATAACATACCCCTCTCCTCTCTTATTAAATTCACCTCCTCCGTCTCCTCTTCAAACCATTAAAGACTTCATGCTCAGAAAAACCATACCAATTTCTCTTCCCAACATCCCTAGTAACATTCTAGTGTCTCGAGTCTTCTAAGAATCCCGACTCTAGTGATCTATGAGAAAAGTTAATGGAGGCACGTCAAGGAAAAGAAAATATCCTCTATCAATTCTTTCAAATTTCCTTCCACTTTAACATTATCATATTTAGTTTATTCTTTATAATATAATGTCATCTGTATCTATAATATAATGATATGTTATTATAAATATTAAACAACTCCATTTCAACTTATATCTATTCTACAAAACACAAAATCAATGTGTGTGCGTAGGTATGAATTACCGTCTCCACACCATTATGTAATCCGTTTTTTAACCACCACCTTACATGGATTGGTATAATGGAAGAAATAATCACTATATTTGACTAATATAAAAAGATATTAATTATGATAAACTGAAAAAAACACTTCAAATTCCATTCGACAATTAGTGGAATGATATCCTAACTCGTGTATATGTACAACTTATGATCTCCATAGTGGGATGTGTTCCACTCTATATAATCTCTATTAAACCTAGATTATAAAAAGTAGTTGAATGAATAAATATAATATACATGATATTAATACCATGATGTAAATAATATTAATAACCCTAAATGGTGGAATATGAACTTATCAGACAAATCATTCTTAAGAACATAAAGAATGGAATAACTGAATAACGAATAACAATAAAATGTTACTAAAAAAAGGATAAATATATGATCACAAATTGAATCATAAAAATGATTATTATTATGTAACAAGTAATTAATATTATTTAAATCATTTTATAGGAGAATGAAATGCATACAAATATAATCAGGCCTATGATAAGGGATAATTTTTTCCAAATCCCAATTTTGTATGATATTGTTCATACGTAAGTATTTACTAAGGATATATTTATCAAACCTGTCCATTTTTTCTAATATTCATATAATAAAAATTTTATTATTCTTTTATGTATTATTAAAGTATTTTTTACCAATTTTTGACTTTTACTTCATTGTTTGGATGGATTATTTCTTTTAATTGCAATATAAGGTACATTATGACTTTTTGACAAAATTACAAAGGGAAATTTTTGTGTAAATTATACAACATGACCAAAACATATTTATCTAATATGGGTTATGTTATGGTGATGAAAGGATATTTTCCTCCTTAAATATGGTCAAGTGTTATATCATAATTATTTTTCATCTATTATGTCATAGGGATATGTTTATATCCCTATTATTTCATTAATTGTTTTAAGATGTAATTGTTTTTACAAAATACATTAATCTTAATTGGGATATGTTATGATTAGATAATGATTAAGAAACATATTTTTTTAAATGTGTTATGCTATGGTGAATGTCTTAATGTTTTTTGGAACATGTAAGAATGATTTCATTATGAGATTGGTGGGACTGATATCTCCAACCAATTTATTGGTTAATGATTTATATCCCATGAGATATACATGTTGGGAAATGAATGTAAAATCGGTTTAGTAAAACATTTGTGGAAGGGAATGTAAATCTATTTCAGTAATACATGGCTGGAACAACATGTTAACCCATTTCAATAATGGGCTTTGACAACTATGATGGTTTATTAATCAATTCCTTACCAATAATAGAATTAATACAATTTTCTTATTAGTTTTACACAATTATATGTCTTATTCCAATGGTATTTATCATTTTTAATATTCCTTATTGATCTATGCCTTACATACTGCCATGATTTATTTATTTAATCACGATTTTGGTGTGTATACATTATGTTCATGTTTTTTTATGTTCAAATATTTAGGTTTTCTTTTATATTTTCTATATTTACCAATAATGAGGATTTGAGCTCACCATTTTTATATTTTATTTTCCTCAGGATATGAAGAATGTTTTTAGGTTGAAAACAAAAAGTGGGTGATCATTAGGGGAGATGTTGAAGATCATCTGCCATGATTACAAGACTATATTCAAAGCTTCAAAAGACACAAATCTAATATAATCATTGGTCTTATTTTGTTGTAATATAATATGTATTAAGAAATAGAAATGTAACTTATATGAATTTCAATCATGGTTATTTACATGTTATTTCCCCATATTGTGAAAAAAGGTCTATTATACCCCACAATGAATTACTAGATGAATTAAATACCTTCTCCTTAAAATGATTTTTCTTGTTCTTTAACACATGAAAATCCATCGTATATATCATAAAAAGAGGAATGGATACATGTATAACTCATGGGTCTATCATCATGTAGAATTCCACCTCTCACTCAATTTTTTTTCAGGAATGACGTCCTTGAAGTGCTCAATCACTTGAAGGGTGCCCACATGAATCACCCATTATCATCGAGAAACAAACTAGAAATATGGAGGTCATCCCACAAAGTGCATGTTGCTATGGTCTAACGTTATTTTTGTGGACATCCCATTTACCTTTTTGGATATACACTACATACTATAGTGATTTGAAATTCACCCTCTTGCAATAGAAATCAGCATATGATTGATAAGAAATGATCCAGTCCATCCATAAAATGACATAAAAACCTATCAGATTGAGTTCATAAAGATCCCAATGAACTGACACCATCTGACCACAAATGAAAAAATACATACAAAGTCACACATCACCCATTCTGATTCCCAATATCATGTCTAGACTCATGCCATCTGAAAGAAAAACCACAATACCATATATTTTAACATCCCTTGAAGAGATAACACTATGTGATTCACCTGTATTGAAAATAATAGAAGAAATAGTAGAAGCTACTATGATCGTACTTCCCATCATAGATGGTATGGGATTCGTCTCATGTCAGTTATAATGCACTTTATATGTTTTTGTTTTATCGTATCAATAAGACACATCCTGGATACCCTGATCTGGTCCACCCTACTATCTTTGGGAATATAGTGTCTTGCTACCGTGACCATTACCACCACTACTTTGACCCGACCAACCTACACTTATCCAGCTTACATTTTGATGTGACATTGAGGAACCTTCTCCTGATACTGAAAAATGAATTGACTGCCTACCACACGTGGTAAGAGGGATGTTCTTGTAAAAATGATGCATGTTCCTCACCGTACTGCAATATCATCAATCAAAATGGTCATGGACGCACAGATTCTCTACATCGCCACACATACCACAATGATAGTAATACGAAACGTTTCCTACAAAAACAACATGAGTAGAAATAATGTCACTTGAAGCCTAGAAATAGCGATTCCTTTCTAATGAAATTTATTCAATACATCGTGAAATATAACCCCCAAATTCTTCTCACCCAAAATCCCTCAGGATCTGCTCTATATTTATCACCTTATTCAGATCCTCAGTGATTTAGTTCAACAAGTATACATTGAAATGATATATGATATCAAGTTAGATACCCACCTCGAAAAATATCACCCTCGACAACTCATCAATAAGATACATCGACACAAAACTCTATAGATCAATAAATCATGTCCTATATTCCATAACAGTCATCACAAAATACTCCAGATGCAAGAACTCACCTTCCTACTCCACTCATAGAGTAACATGGTAGAATTATTCAATGAGGTCGGTTTAGAATTCATCCTAATCCATATTAGATATCCAATCATCCTGGTTGAAAACAAAACCCCAGTGATTTGCAGCTCCACAAAGCATTTATGTCGAGAGCTTGATCCTCCGCTCTAGAGGTCACTCGATATACACATTGATTTATAACAAGGTATCTAGTCATTGCTTCAAATATTCTAGATGTCCATCCCCTAGAACATTTGAGGATGCTACTTCTGCGACACCCATTTCTGGCCAGCCACAGTTCATCCAGGTTGTAGGGATCCTTGGAACATTTTCGTATAATCAAAGTACCAATCATGGATCTGTGCCCCAGAACCAGTGTCTGAAATATCCTATGGTTCCACAACTGGCACAATAGGAGGATTAATTGGTAAACAATTTCTAACTATCTCCAATGTATATCCCTAACCTCCCTAATGACATACAACTAGAGGTCGTCGTGGTGGCATGTCTCTACAATTTCAAAGACACACCGCATGAAATAACAACATAAAATAATATATCTATAAATCACAAGACATGTCAAAACCCTCCATAAAACTAGTTGAAACACACAACCTTCTCCTAAATCAAAGACTTTATAAACAACATCCATCAAAATAATATCAAAAATACATGTTGCACACTCAAATGTCTGGACTAGGTCTGGTATCAATTTTCCATTCAACTGTCGACGTACATTTCAACATTAGTACACTATAATATTTTATCATGGGTTACAAATATTGAATCCATTTGGGTTGGTAACATATCATGAGTCAAAAACATGGCAAGCATTAAAAAAATAAATAAAAAATTTATATATGAATTTTTATTCCATCGGTACATCATTTTTAAATTCGTAAGGACTCATTCTCCTTATGGATTAAATGATGTCATCACAAATTTATCTACTTCACCCAAAAAAATGACATCCAACACGTCTATCACATGAACTATCATAGAAACATGAAATTACTAATGTATCCAAGATGGTATGGCATACTTACTAGAATTTTATTTTTTCACAATTTTCTATATGATGTGTGAGAAGAAACAACCATGTCTAATCAGGTTTTAACTGAAATAGATCCCACAATTGAATCAATGGTTACATTATAAATCACGTTTTTACCAAATGGTGAAATTTGGATTTTCCCTATACACGTGGTAGCTACTCCAGATCACATATTATTACCAATCTACATTTCCTTCGTATCCATGTCTAACGTCGCCAAACATTAACTCAAACTAGAAAATAATTTATGATTCCAATTTGTAACATCCCAGACTCAGATTCCATTCAATAGTGCATCGAGACCGGTTGGATACATAGCTCCAAACACATATCCCCAAAAATCAACATTTTCCAAATAGCAGTAAGGGCATATGTCGTCAAGATGGGATATTATTTCTCCATTAAAAAAGAATAAAAGTAGAATTCAAACCAAAAATACATAGTTAATTTAATTTAAACCTATGTATACATAATATAATACATTACAAGAATACATATCAATTACCGGATGTTTTTCATGCACACAATTTTACAGATTATACATGTATTGAGAAAGAATACAAAGTAGTACACTATAATACAATACACTAAAAGTATCCCAATATATGAAATTACAAAAAAAACTTTTGTATAATCATAAGGCTTAGCATGGTCCTATGTCCCCCTTCCCCAAATCCATCATCAAAAAATTGTATCATGAAGTAATAACGAATTAGTCTAGAAACATGGCCAAACCATACATACATCAATAGAAAAAAAGCTACAATAACACTATATAAAAAATTCAAGAGTCATGTGGACATGCTTTACAGCGAAGAGTATAATCACATGACCACGCCACATAGTGTAACGTAGACGCCATCAGCAAGATAAATGTGAAACATTCCTAGGCATCCATGTAATATATCTATACCATGACTTTAAAAATCCATGGATGTTTCCAAGGAATCCCATTATCTTACATGATAATCCTATTTGAGACATGGATAGAAACTTTTTAAGGTCTTAGGAGCATTTAAATGAATTATTCTACAAGAGATCAAGAAATTTGTATCCATAGGGTAGCATGTCCCAAGGAATTTCACAGAATCATTCCCTAAGTGGTAGAGTCAAATAATGGACTCCACAATATCATTCCAGTAACAATGAGAGCATTCCAAGGAATTAAAAAAAATAATACAGAACACTCAATTTAAAAAATATTATTCCATTTTAGTATTTTCACTCGCATTTCCATGCATATGACATGAGTATACCGACATATGAAAAATAATTATAAATTATAATAAATATTGGCCTACCCTCCCATATAAACCATTTAACATTACATTAACATTTCATATAGGTATTCCCAACAATATTATCCATTAATAATTTCATTTGAGCTTACAGTCTCGCATATCACCATTTCCTAACTCAACCATTGTAAAAATTTAAATAATTAATAACAAGTATACTAACATATTAATCCATTCTTAATTATGAAAAAATATCATAAAAGGTATGTAATGATAATATATCACAAAATTATGGAGGCAATACATCTCCTAAACTGATATTTTAAATAATAATTGTATCTACAACTTCCTGTAACAATGAAATCAATAGATCATACACACTGGGTGGTTTTAACATATATAAAAGTGTTAAATCCCAAATACACAACCCATGGGTGACTATGAAATGGTTAATGGGTGGAAAAAAACATAAATGGAACCTATATGATTCCTCACTAGGACCAACTAAGAGGATGTAAATCATCTCTCTAAAAATTGGGGCATCACTGGAATGTATTGCAGATGTCATATCGGTTGAAGACTCAAAAATCACTTGAAACAACAAAAGAAAGTATAAAACACCAACATCGACTAGGTACCAGATAGATCATCATGTATCAAGTCATGAATCATCTTTATTTGAATGAAATCTAACAAACAGATGAAAAAACAGATATTATGGCATATGATCATCATTCCAAATATTCATCTCATTGTATTGAAATATCAAGAATGAATCCAACTTAATAGAGTACACATCTATGTGGTTGCAATGATACAAACCATTCTGGAATCAGTTTTTCGATTTTATATATATCAAAACAACTCATTTATGTTGTTTTAGGATAAAAAAAATCAGAGCAATGGGTTGCGTGTAAGAAATATTAGTGGTTACTACCTATTTTTTTTAACCCTAGAGGGAATGTACACGACACATACTTCCCGATTTTGTATTCCTAGTATAGAATGACTACACATTATGGATGACCAATACAAAACATGTGGGCCAAGTGAACGACATGTAGGCAAAGTACATGACATATACCTAGCATGTATATATCCTTCAGCCTTTTTCTCCCATTATTTCCCAAAAACAACACAACCATCCCATAACATGGATAAGGGACTAAGATAGAAAGAAATGTATACTAAATTTATCCAAAAATATATGATCCATACCTCAAGAAAATATCATGATATTACATTAAGGGTTCAACAGAAATATATTCCTTTCAATTTTAAACTGGTTTCTCAGCTAGATTCATTTTATATACAATAAATTGGGTGATTTTATTCATCATTCTGGTGATGGTACCAATTGAGGGATCCCCTAGAGGTTTTTCAATGAATTTTCTATTGCACTCCCCATTTACATAGTTTCATTTATTTCGCATTATTATTGAAAATAATATAAACATACTGTGAAATGTGTTTCTATTACTAATATGATATCTACAAAAGAAATTTATTTCTTAAAACACAATTCATAAATTTTTTATTTGTTAAAAACATATTAATTTTCAATAAACCGTTTATAATAAATAATAAATTGATTTTGATTTACAAAAATATATCCAGCGAGTGTCAATCCATGAGTGCATTGAATTATTTTTTTGGTAACAATTTCCCATTAATGTTTAGCACCATGTAGTGTTATAAGTTTTTATGCATAAACAAATTTTTTCTAGACCCACATCTAATTTTTCGTATATAGAAATGGTTTTATTTATTAGGAATGAACTTATATAATATTTCACCAAAATACAATGATTTATTCATATATTTATATATTACTCTATGGTTCTTATTATATTTTTTCAAATCCCAAATTCCAAAAGTAACTAAATTATCCTTCGATAGAAACTATGACATCACTCAATTTTATTACATATTATTATATATATTTTTACAAAAAAAATGATCTTTTAATGTTTAATTTCATGGAAATATGTTATACAATACAAGAAAATATAAATCATTTTTTTAAAATACTTGAAAAAAATATTCATTGGTTTAGTAAAACTACAATTACTTTTTATCATAACATGTGGACATAAATGAAATTAATTGTTGATCATAAATCCCAATAAGTGAAAAATGGGAAATAGTTTACATGTGATCAGGAGGTAAGAAAATAACATTGTGTATAATGATAATACAAGAGAAATAAAAATATCCTTAAATTAATAAAATGAATCATAAAATGGTCATGTGGATACAAAATTTTATTATGTCATTCAAAATCATATCACCAATGTTTGTCACCAAGGTTCCATATAAATTATCATTGTTCTTCACCAAGGTATCATAAAAATTATCACATCTAGAGATTAAAATCATAACCCTTTTATTTTAATGATATAATGTCATACCCTTCATATGTAATAATTAATGTGAGACATATATATCATATTAGTTATTTTTATAAATAACATATGGAGTAAAAAATGCAATTCATATCGAAATAAATACATTTTTAATGGGCTTAAATACAAGAATATTATTTCATCTTAATCCCTTGAAAATTTAATACTGGATTCATGAATTTTATGCCAAGAATAAAATAGATCATATGGAAATATATGAAAATTAACATGTATTGTAAATACGTTTGGGTATTCACAAAATTACATAATTAAAATCATTGAAAAAAATTGAAATGTTAAGTCTCCACCATAACGACTATAAACTATGGCTATAGAAATCATTAAAAAGTGAGTTAAAAAGGGTCTCTTATTCATAAAAAACAATAAATATGGTAAAGGAATATAGTAAAATTTATTTTCGAACATGAAAATATTTTTTTAAAGACATTGCATATAATAGTAGAACATTGAAGGAAAAGAGAAGCTATGATTTTCCGTATGAAATTTCTACATCCTAATAGAATTATATAGATATTAGTTAATAGTGTGGATGAGAGAACATGATATCTCATTATATATAAATAATATGAAATGTATAGTAGGATATGTAATAATATATCCCAGCATAATAAAATGGAAATTTAAATTCATAACATAAAAATGAGTTCTTGACAATAATAAGAGGGTGGTAGATTCCCTTACCTTGATGTGTGATCATAAAACAAGTGGAACGGGAACATCAGGGAATGAAAAAACCTTATAATGGATCCTTGGGATAGAAATCAATTATTTATTTATATGTAATTATTATTTAATGAATTTCAATGAATTAATGGGTGTTTATTTATCGCAATATTTCAAAGAATTTTTTTTAATTTCCTTGGATGCCTCATTGGTGGTTTGTGCAAAACCATGGATTTTACAATGTTATTTGACCATTATATTGGAATCTTCCGACACATATTGAGTTAATTATAAAATATTATTCTAATATAATTATAACTACTTATGACATAGTTATGATGTAATTAAACTTACCAAAAAACCCAAACAATATTTTTACTATTAGAAAACTATTGTTTTTTATAAAAATAAAATAAATTCACCATAACATAATATTCATAATCTAAAAAAAAATTCTTTTTATTTTATTATTATAAATCTATAAATTAGATCAAATTAACATTCCACTAAAATATTCTTATTTTTTTAACAATAATATTTGATAAAAAATTCAATGTAAAATTGCATAGTGATATTTTTTATTTTTGAAAAACTAAAATTATTTCATCATTCATATTAAAAAACAACTGATTTTATATAAAAGTTTAATTACCATAAATATTATTAATAATATTCTAGAATATTTTTTTCAATAGTTTTTTCTTGAAAATTTAATATTTTCTTAGAAAAATAAATTTATCAAAATCCATCTCCATTTTACTAAGAAAAATATTCTTAAAACATGGAATATCGAAAAAAATGACATTAATAATTAGGGAATTAACATTAAGTAACTATGAAAAAGAAACATAACAACATATTACACCCAATTACGGCCTAAGGGTATGTTGTACAGTGGTAATAGAATCATTAGGCATATTAGATAACATCAACTGAGTTATAATTTCTTCTAAAATGAACATCCTCACATGAGATTATGTTCATGCTTCACTTGATAGAGATTATATTGGAATTGGTATAGTGTTAATACTATTGATTCCACCTCTGTACCGAGCTCTGATAATAGGGCATCGTATGGAACAACATTATATGTTGAGTCCCATGACTCTTCTTTCTCCATTAATTTTCCTCTATAATTTATATTTCTAAACAATAGTTATAACGTTAATTTTTTTAAAATGTGTATAGTATCCATCAATGAAACATACCAATGGTCATATTGTGCAATGTTATTATAATAATTAATACATTTTTTTGACATTTCAATTTATAATCACATAATTTATAAACATAAAATGTTTTGTTGAGTACAAAAAGTATTAAAACATTATATTTTTAGAAAAAGAATTTCATTAACAAAATATTTTTTCGTCAATGAAACTATATCTAGAATACTTGTCACCAAAATAACCAAAATCAATTACATCGTATCTACACAAATATATAGATATAACTATTCATCATTCATACTATCACATGTTACTACAATGAGAAGATATCATTTCCAAAATGTGTAGAATCCATCCATCCCCCAACCCGAATGGTGGAGAAAAATATCTCAGTCCAAGAATCCTCGTGCTGTCTTCCACCATAACTGATAGTTTTGAGTATATTATAGAAGAAAAATTCATGATATAATATACCTCACAACCACATTATGAACATAAATAAGGCACAAACCCAACTGCATACATCTTATATCGTACCCACGACAGTCATTGCTAAGACCATATATCCAAAATGAACACAACCAGTTAATGATCTAAATTAATGTACATTATTCATTTAACTCAATTTTAAATTTTTTATATTAATTCATAAACCATTAATTAACAATTAATGTCTAAAAATTATATTACATTATCATTACAACAATTTTCCATGCCCTACAAGAATGGAAAACTGAGTCCATGGATTCATATAATTATAACCTCATTATTGCATGCAAGGAAGCTCCGAACCCAAGAGTTAAACACTTATTCATTAATAAGAATAATTAAATTCCATATAATAAATAACTATTTGAAAACATCCTATAATACCTACCAATAAAATACACCAATAACATTCATATCCATCGAGTCGTGTTGAAGGGAATGATAATATGCTATCAACCTAGTTTTCATCTAGACAACAGATTTAAACAGGCATCTGTATATTACATCAATTGTAAATCCAATGTTAAACCAATTATTTCACCTGTTGTGGAATCCAAAAATCCCCACATGGATATCCCAATGCATCTATCAAATCCAGCTATCAACAACATCAGAACATATAGTCCCCTCCACCCATCATACAAAACCATCCCTTTATGCTTAGCCCTCATAATATTAGATTATATCCCTTCCCCTTCTCCTTAATAATAAATCATACCTCCAGGATCCTCCATACCATGATCTTATTAGATATCATGTAGCATTAAACAAACATAAAAAATGTGTTCATGGAACTAAACAAAGTCCTTAATTTTTCACACAAAATAAGCACTCATAAATCTAAAGAAAAAGGCACTCACCCATTACTAGATATTTGGAATCTGAGTCCCTATATATGCATTATCTTTTATTACACAAGCATTTATTATTCCGTATTAAATTAACCTATTCATTATTCACATGTTGAAACTTTAGGTAAAATAAGAGGCAAATTATCTGAATCTATCACAGATTAATTAAATGACTATTTTAATATGCCTTTTAATTATTTTCTAAACTAGAATCAACATACAATAGGATAATTATAAAACTCAAATTAAAAGTGAATTCATTCAACAATTTTACTACCATTAAATTACAACAAAAATTGGTTTCAGTAAACATGGATATATAATCTATTATACAACTAATTATCAATTAATTCCTTCGTTGAATTATTTAATATTTAAACGTGTTGATATAGTCATAAGATTCATAACATAGATACAACATTATCTTTAAAATTGAGAGGCAACCAATTAACCCATGACAAAATATGAAACTTTTAATGCAATAAAAACAATTATATTATCCATTTAATGTAATTATTAAGATAATTTCATTGTGATTCATGTTAATGAATCATAAAATCTCTCATATCTATAAAACTGAAGCTATGAGTCCCTTAAATAACAAGTGTTTCTATATTCTTCACACAAGAAAATTCCAATTATGCAGATCCAGATCACCTCTCCCATTGGAATTGCATCCAATTGGCGATGTAGGTCCACCAAAACTCCAAAAAGACCAACAAAGATCATTTGTATGCACATAGATCATCCTCCACCACATGTTATATATTTACATGATGTTGTAAATTGAGGAAAACACACTAATCTAGGTAATGACCACCTTGTAATAAATAATGATCACTATTGCTCATTGGAGGGATGAAAATGATAAATCAGTGAAAAATGATTCCCCAAAAGTCAATGAGGTGTCTTTTGGGTCTCCTAGAACTATAGGGTGTTCCAAAAAGCAACATGGTTATGAATAACTCAAGGAGATAAAATGTATTCAAACAACATCACAACATTAAATTACAAGACATGTAATCTTATTTCAAATCTAAAAATACTTAGGTTCAGTCTCTTATATAAAATAAATAATCAACTCATTTTATTTATTTTTAAACCCTTATTCCTTAAAAATAATCAATCGTTCATTGTTTTCATGATTTATTTCCACACATCATGATATTTCATTGTTTCCATTTTCTAGAAATTGAAATCCTTCAAAAATCCATGGAACCTCCTCTGAGAACCTCAATCATTAAGAAATAGAATGGGGTTGATCCTTGTGGATAAGGTCCATTACATTTTATACCTATCAAAATATTATGATCCACTAGAATCCAAAATAAAAACATTAGAGAAACAAAATTCGGTCATCTAAAGAGAAACTCGGCGGGATACTTCTAAAGGTCATCTCCATCAAAAGAGAAAAACCAATACATTTATGATCATGGTGCCCTATGTAGTAATTGAGGAAATATTAATTTCGTATTTGACACCTATTGCCTGAATGTATACTCATCCAAAACATAGAAGAAAAAAAATTGAAGGCATGTGTCAAAAATCACACACCTACACCTCTCATGTAATGACATTAATCCAAAAAAAGAAACACCAGTTATCCATCTCACGGTCTAGAAAAGGTCTCAAACCAGAAAATGAAATTATTTACAAGAGAATAACTAAAAATCATACATATCTATTAATTGAGTGTGTATCATTGACCCACATTCATAGATAATCACTTTCACTATACCATGAGACCAAAAAACAAGAACCAAGGAGATATCATGCTAAGGAAATACCATCTCCTTTTATTCATTGAGGTCTAAAAATTGATCATCAATGTACTCATCATATTCAATATTGATCTATCCATAATATATTAAGGGGGATTCATTATGAAGACAATTAAGGTGATGTGAGACTAGAAGAAAATGGTGTTTCAAAGTTATCTGCAGGGGAATATCTACTTGATACACCACAACTCCCAAACTGTCCAACATCGACAATGTCCCAAAAAACTAGGAATAATGCTTACTCCAATGATATATCCTCTTATTCACATGATAGGATTCACATATTGTAAAAATCTTAACAAATTCAACCACAAGATATCTCCTAAAAAAATTTCAAAGGATTTATGTTGATCCTTCTCTACATTAATCATCATGAAAATCAAAAAAATATTTTCTTATTTACATTGTACTATATTCAGCTTCAGAATTTATAACTCTTCATCGCCAGTTCAGAAAATTGGAGAACAGATAATTTGGACATACAAGTCCATAAAATGATCCATATCAATGGTGAAGTGAAAACTATTGTTGTAGGAATATTATACCATGTGATGGTTCCCCATCCAAAAACCTCCAAAATCCAGGACAAATGTTTCCGGCATTTCATCAATAGACTAGATAGTCCACTCTATTTGACTACTCATATGTAGAATAAATGATGTTCTAATTCATATATATAATTTAAAATCAATATAAAGAGCTCTACAAACCCTATATTTAAAAATAGTAACTCGATTAGAAATGATCATCCTAGATACCCCATGATGTATCACCAACTATACAACATAATTCATTGACAAAAAAACACTATGATTGAATATTTGACCTCTATAATGTGGGATTAATTTTTCAACAAATCCACTAACAACAATACAACATTAAATCATATATTAAATTATTTTAAACTAGTAACAAAGTAAATCAATATTTTCTCCACTTATACTGAGGAAGATCTATTAGATGGTGAAAACCATTGGAATTATGGTTATAAGAACCCAGTTTTTGTTGTGAAAGACTTTGAAATATTCTTGATGATATTACAGAGCAGCACCTTCAGACGGTGTGCGATTCCAAGCCCTGGAGTGGCCAGAATTAATTTTTCAATGAGTTCACACTGGAAACTACAAATAAATGTGATAACTCCTAAACGGTGCTTCAGATCAGAGATTTGAGTGTACAGATGGGTCCGAAATGGGGAGTTTACCCTAAGAACGACATAAAACTTGTCGACGCGGGATATTTGGACCCCTCACCTGCTTCTGGAACGTTAAACAGGTTAAATAAATAAATTAATTCGTTTAATGTTGAAACGCAGGTATCTATAAAATGGTGGCTCGGGTTGAAAAACTGAGGGCACCGCTGAGTTCGTAGCTTTCCGGTTACCCTATGAGGGGTGTAAGTTTTTCGGGCGCGACCCATCTGTGAAAAAATGGCCCCCGGGGCATTTTCATAATTTGGTGGCTTCATACACTAAGTTTAATAACATTTGAACGGGGGATTATATAAAAATTTCGGGACTGCCGTTGTGATCGGGAGGTGGTGTTTGTCCTTGGGGAATCTTAACCTCGTCTCCGCCGGAGGTTCGGGTTCGGGCCGGCGGGCAGGTGGTTAAGTGTGTTTCTATTTAAACACTTAACCCCCCCCCCTCTTCCCCTCTCTTCATCTCCCGGCAAGAGTTCCCCCTCCCTCCTCTCCTCCTCCGCTCCTGTGAGGCGTCTGCTGTGAGGCAGCTCTGGAAAGGCGGCGGATCGCGGCGAAGCTCCGGGCAACGCCCATGAGGTAGGGTCTTGTTGCGTTTTGTCTTCCGGCACCTACATTGAGCATGTTCAATATTGTCGAATTGTTGTTGGATTTTCGAACGAAGACAATGAATGCGTAGTAGAGATTATTCCCTTCCCAACTCATCTTTATTATTCGAAATATGAGCCTCGTGGCATCCGAAATCATCCGCTGAAGTTGGCGGGTTTTCAATTTCTGGCGGGGTCGAGCGGCGGCGCGGCTACGGCGGACGGGGCGGTAGCGGGGTGCTCGGTCGGCGGCATGGGTGTCTGGGGGAGCAGCTAGGCAAGGCCAGGGCACGGCGTGCCTTTAGCCGAGGGCAAGGGGGATGGCGTCCGGAGGAGGCCGGGGCTAAGGCGGAGCGCCCGGCGAGGCAGCGGTCCCCAGGGAGCGGCGACCGCGGGGTCGCGACTCGCGACCCCCATGCGGCGACAACGACCCGCTCCACGCGGGTCTTCACGTGGCTGCCGCAACCGGCCCTCGTGGCCGGTCTGTGCATGGACCGCGATTCCACTACCGGCCTACGCGGCTATGCCGCGGGTCGGCCCTTCCCGGGCGGACCGGCCAGTCCAGGCCGGTCCAGCCCTAGGGGCCTTGCCCCCTCGGTGTTCGGACACCCGTATTTTCCGCTACGGGTGTCCGTTTTGAGTGTCGTCTACGGTAGAGCCTTCCTGTCATCGAGGAAAAGTTTTTGATATGGTTTTTGGATTTTAATTACCGAAACAAGGGGGGTCCATGGAGGCGCGACGTGTCTTTATGTGGATGAGTGTTTTTTCCGAGATCCTTGTTGTGGGCGGCACAGACGCATCTGACGCCCGTTTTGAGCGCCGTCAGTGGTGTTGTGACCCTGGCATAGAGGAGGAGGTTTCCAGTGTGGTTTTGGGTGTTGAGACTGGATTTGAGGCGTGGGCCCCAAGGCCCGTCTTTTGAGCTGCGTGCAGCGTTCCACAACTTTTTCCTCAGACATCTGTTCTGGGCGTGCGAGCAGTTGATGTTGGGTGTTTTTCCATGGGCATCGCATTGGAGCAGTCTGCCCGCTCTAATTCCGCACGCTGGGGTGGGTCCCACATGGGCCGTTTGGGTGTCGATGGTGGTTTTCTATCTTAATCACCGGGCGACCGTTTTTGTCATGTGATGAGTCCACCTTGTGTTCTTTTTCGAGAGTATCGCAACAGTGCGATCCGTTCGTGGAGTTTCAGGACCGGGATATGGGTCCCACGAATCACCTCTCATGTGAGGTGCACCGGAATGCATCTTTTTTCTCTGGATATCCATTGCACTCATGTGAGTAGGGATTTTGATGTGTTTTCCCAAGGGGATGACATTGGTGCGACGCACGCGACTGTTTTCGGGGTCGAGGCTCGGCATCACGGGTCGTCTTTCCAGCGTGAGGTGGTGTTGGTGATTTTTCCATCATATATCCATTTGAGCCGAGTAAGTAGTCGATATCACGTGTTTTTCCGTGCAGATTACAACAGTATTATCCATTTGGCTGTGAAGATCTTCATGCGCGATCTCATTAAATGTTGAAGCATGAAGGGTGCTCCAGTTGTGGTTCGCCCTATCTTGTTTGTAGCGGTCCCTTGGCGTGTGATCACTCACTCTTGGGGGAGTGATGTAAATGATTCTCGATATGTGGTTGGTTGTGCCTGGGCCTTTGAGGTGGAGTTTTTACATCATGCCTTCGCGTTGACGCTGGGTGTCTTGTGCACGATATCCATTGGGATGAAACGAGGTATAATCTGGGAGAATAAGGGAGCGCTTGGAGGTACATGTGGTTGTTGTACTTGAGGATGTTTGTGTGCTAAGTTGGGGTTGACTTGGGGCCACACGTTTTGTGGGTCCCATGTGCGTGTCGTTTTCTTCATTACGTACTTTGACCTCTAGCGACGTAGAGGGTCCCTCTGTGCTCGTTTGTTTTGACCAGCAGGGTGGAGTTTTCCCCTGGATCTGTGCTCATTTGTATGAACAGTAGGGTGGAGTTTTCCCCGGCCTGGTGCTCTTTTGTTTGACAAGCAGGGTTGAGTGGCTTTCCCCTGGTCCTATTCTCGATGGTTTGGCCGACATAGATGGTTTTCTTCCACTGTTTCTTCAGCTGTGAGGCGTTTCAGTACCATGCCCTTTCACCGGACCGCGACACCATCTGTGAATACGGGTTTTCGTACAGTGTGGTTGATTTCCCCACTTTTTGGGGTGAGTTTACTCGGTCTGCTTCGACAGTGACTCGGCGGATTGGAGCGGAATCGGCTTGTGAGGCCTGGGGAGTTTCTACTATCACCCAGTGTTCCCTGGTAGAGTTCATGTGGATTCGGTTTGACCAACACTTTACGCGGGCACCAATCCTCTACCCAGGAGGTTGTTACCAGCAGGGATGAGGTTGTTACCAGCAGGGCTGAGGTTTTTTCCAGCAGGGCTGAGGTTGTTTCGAGCATGGCTCACTAGTGGGTTACCATCCAGTTGGGATGGCCAGTACAGTGGTGTTCACTGAGCAGTACCATCCGGCAGGGATGGCTAGAGTAGTTCCGGGCTTACCTCCAGCTGTCCTGGGAAGTGGTCCCCGATTCCGGGCATACCTCTAGCTAGGATGGGCAGTGGTCCCCGATGCTGGGCTTACCTCCAGCTGGGCTAGGCAGTGGTCCCCGATGCCAGGTTACTTCCAGCTAGGCTGGGCAGTGGTCTCGTCACCGAGTTTAGCTAGGTCACCCTCCATTAGACTACCATGTTACGGGACTGGGCAGTGTGACACCCGTTGACAATCCGGGTCTCCCTGTAGTGGAACCCGTTGAATTCCAGGGACCCTCCAGCGGGGCTGTGTAGGGGGTCGCCTGTCAACTTTGAGACCTCTCGACTACGGGGCAGTGACGATTTGTGGTTGAAGTTCCCCCAGAACACTAAAGTTAGATGAGCGCTTTCCCCCACCATGACACGTCCTTGTGAGGCGACCTAAAACCGTGCGGGCGAGTCAGTGCCGCCCAGAGCAGATAGTGTCGAGGTGCGTTGATTGAGCCCCTGACTTGTAGTTCGGGGCAGACGTGTGGGATGCTGGGCATCGATGGTGTTTCTTCTGGGACTATTGGAGACACATTTTCTTGGGCTATGATACGATATGGAGATCCCCTTACGACGTTGTTCGAGATTCTTGATTGAGCATAAGGATATGTATATACCTTGTTTCCGGTACCCACTTCTTGAGTTTGGTTACTCCCCTTCCAGGAGAGGTGAAGACACGCGGGGTATGGAACATTCTTTCCGTGTCTATATTCTCATGGTTGGACAAGTCTACTAGCCTGTTATAGGTAGCGATGACTCGACGATATGTTCATCTTCTCACCATTTCAATCTCCTTGTGCTTGGATGAGTCTACCTTCTTTACTCTTGTTGGGTTGATCTGGACTCTTTACTGTACTCCGTACATCCCTCTCTATTGTGATCCCTTACTATTCCCTATTCTCTCTACTTCTCACCCTTTGGTACCTCCTTTGTTTCTCCCCCAAGCCTTCGGGATATCCTACTGAATATTTTTATACTCACCCTTTCTTGGGCTTTGCCCGCACTTGGTGTGCACTTGTAGATGACAAACAGGTTGGTCGTGACTTTAGTGGAGCATAGGAGTTCGGGAGCTTAGACTGCATGCGGTGGTCGTAGACAGGTTCCAGGTGGGAGACCCGTCAGGTGTTTCTTTTTGTTTACTTGTTCCCAGGTTGTGGCACTTTTTGGTTGGGCATGTGTTTTTTCCCTTTTCTTTTCATCTTGTACCATGTACTGTTTAGAGGTTAATGCACTCTTGTGGTTTATTTATAACAGTTTCCCTTTACTTTTCTTTTTTTTACTCTGCACTTTGTCATTGAGTGTGCTGTGTGTGGGTGTGTACAAGTTCTTAGGCAAAGACCTCCCCGAGTTTTTATGCCTTAGACACTGGTCGCCAGCCCCTGGCCTATGCAGTCGAGCATGGGGTAGTTGCGGCTCGAGCCCGGGTAGGGCCGGCTCGTGACAAAGTGGTATCAGATGTGGTTCGTTCCATGGGACGTTGTTCAGACATCCCTAAAATAAAAGGAATTGGTAGGTATTTAGGGCAACAGTGTTAACGAGACTCGAGAGCGGCTCTCAGGATAGGGAGTCCAGTGATGGTGCAGCGACCGACGTATCCATTCACCAGGGCCTTGATAACCCGCTTGTTGACTCGGCATGCTGAGAGACTTTTTGCATGGAAACTTGTTTGTGAATCACATAGGACCAAGTCTTGACTTTCCTTATTGAGTCAGCTCCCCATCGTTGTTGTTGTTGTTATATAAATTATGCTCATCTAACCGCGACACTCCTTGATAATATTCAGGATGTCTCCGCGAAGACAGCCAGCCAAGATACTAGCTTTGGTGTGTGATGACGACCTTGTGAGCTATGAGGCCACAGTCCAGGACCTATCATGCGAGCCCCTTTCTCCGGGTGGTCCGGTAGCAGCACCCCCACCTGTTGAGCAGTAGAAATTTTCAGCAGTCCAAGCTGAGTTTGATCGCAGGTTGAGCACGCTCAGTGAGTTCTAGTGGCAGAGACCATTGTGGTTCAGTGGTGAGCAAGACCCTTAGGCAGCAAAAGTTTGGATCAAGGATGTGGTTCACCATTTCAGGCTTGTTCAGACACCGACAGATCAGAGAGTGTCTTTGGTAGCCAGCATTTTTCGTGGAGCATCTCGGCGTTGGTGGAGTATGGTGACTGGGTTTCTTGACGAGTCGTCACTTTCGTGGGGTGAATTTCAGTTGTTGTTCTGTGAGGAGTTTTTACACTCCTGCTTACGCACCATTCAAGTTTAGGATCTCCTGTAGTTTCAGTAGGGAGGGATGACATTGGCCGAGTACGCAGCTGGTTTCACAGACCGTGCACGCTTTTACCCGGACTTGGTCCATGATGACATCATCCGAGCGTGGAAGTTTGATTAGGGTCTTTTCCGATAGATTCGTTCTTTCATAGTACCCTTGTTCAATTCCACATATGCCAGGGTTCTAGAGCAGGCGCTGGTGACAGAGATCTTCCTGTCACGTTCTTGAGTTGGTGGTGGTAGCAGGCACGTTGAAGCCGAGGCGTCTGCCGCAGCTTGCGAGCATCGGTTGGAAAGTCCTCGACGCAGGTGGCATTCTCTCAACCGGACTCTGGGGCATGGCCGTACACCATGGTGGTGCTGGAGGGAACCATTACAACCCAGAGAGAGTCGGTGTTATGCTTGTGATGGGCGAGGTCACTTGGCATGAGACTGCCCGACCCGAGTTGCGGAGAGCTTCGGGCAGGAAGC
This sequence comes from Viscum album, assembly GCA_963277665.1. NCBI lineage: Eukaryota > Viridiplantae > Streptophyta > Magnoliopsida > Santalales > Viscaceae > Viscum > Viscum album. The sequence goes on along the minus strand of OY728152.1, from coordinate 1,315,002,315 downwards.
AGGTGCACCACCACGGCAGAGGCAGTGCCATGAACTGAGTAATACCTAGAGAGGTGGTGCTAGAAGAGGAGAAAGAGGAGCTGGTAGTGGGGGACGATGTTACGAAGTCTTCCCATCACCACTAGGTGGTCCACGTCAGGCTCCAGGAGCAGACGGTTGGGACCACGGACAGCCGCAAGCTTTGGATGTCTGCGATCCTATAGAGCATGGTATGACGAGAGGTAACCCTTGTGACACTTCTACATTTTGAAGTATAATTGTTAGGCTCTGCGTGTGAAGGGATTTTCTCCCTGCTCCTTGTTTGAGGTGTTACCAGGGTGACGCAGGGCGTCGGGTGTAAACCTGTGTTGGTAAGGAAAAAGGCGTGAGGCCTTTTCCTTTAGTCGATGGTGTTGACTCCTTCACCTTTTGAGAATATAAGAGAGCATCGACTGTGGAACCGTACGTGACCAGATATCCTTGGGGGTTTAACCATATGGATATTTAAAATGTGGGAATCACTGGGAATTGTTTCAAGTGCGTGCGGTGATTCTAGTCGCGGTGTGCGACGTAGAGGTTCATCCGGGGTGGTGAGCTACCCCCGAGAGCCTTCGGGCCGTTTGAGATCGTGCAAAGGGATGGAGATGTACCCTACCGCTTTTCCCTAACCCCGAAGTCTGTAATGGGTGCACGATGTATGCAAGGGACGACCTAGCATGAATAGATCAATCCTTTGGTCTGTGTGCAGTGACGCAGAGCTGTGCGTGAAGTCTCCTGGGTATGGGAAAGTCAGGTGTGGGCTTAGTACCCTGTGTTGCTCCCTAGTTTTTCTTTTCAGGGATGAGAATCTTGAATGAGGGAATGATATATGAACCTGGTTTTTTCTATAAAAGACTTTGAAATATTCATGATGAAAATCTAGAGCAGCACCTTCAGACGGCGTGCGATTCCGAGCCCCAGAGTGGCCGAAATTATATTTTCAGTGCGTTCACACTGGAAACACCAAATAAAAGCGATTACTCTATAAGGTTCTTCATATCAGGGATCCGAGTGTACAGATGGGTCCTGAATGGGGTGTTTACCCTAGGAACGACATAAAACTTGTCGGCACGAGATGATTGGACCCATCGGCCGCTTCTGGAACGTTAAACGGATTAAATAAATTATTTAAGTCATTTATTTTTGAAACACATGTATCTCTAAAATGGTGGATCAGATTGGTAAACTGAGGGCACCGTTGAGTTCGAAGTGTTCCAGTTACCCTAGGAGGGGTGTATGTTTTGCGGGCGTGGCCCATCTGTGAAAAATGGCCCTAGGGGCGTTTTCGTAATTTGGCGGCTTCAGACGCTAAGTTTAATAACTTTTGATAGGGGCCTCAGATTAAAATTACGAGACTGGCGTTGCACTTGGGAGGTGGTTTTTGGCCTAGGGGATGCTTAAACATGTCTCCACAGGAGGTTCGGGTTCGGGCCGACGGGCTGGTGGTTAAGTGTGTTTCTATTTAAACACATAACCACCCGCCCCCTCTCTTCCCGTCTCTTCATCTCCCGGAAGGAGATCCCCCTCCCTCCTCTCCTCCTCCACTCCAGAGAGGTGTCTCTGGCGAGGCAGTTCTGGCAAGGCGGCAGATCATGGAAAAGCTCCGGGCAACGCCCACGAGGTAGGGTCTTGTTGCGTTTTGTCTCCTCGTACCTAATTTGAGCACGTTTAATACTGTCGAATATATGTTGGATTTTCGAACGAAGCCCATTAATTCGTATATAGATTATTCACGTTCCAATGAATCATTTGTATTTGAATTCTGAGCCTCGTGGCATCCGCAATCATCTGCCAAAGTTGGTGGGTTTTCTGTTTCCGGCGGGTTCGAGCGGCGATGCGACTAGGGCGGACGACGCGACAGCGAGGTTCTCAGTCGGAGTCGCGGGTGTCTGGTGGAGCAGCTAGGCGAGGCCGGGGCACGTCATGCCTTCAGCTGAGGGGAAGGGAGGAAGCGTCCGAAGGAGGCCAGGGCTCAGGCGGAGCGCTCGACAAGGCGGCAGTTGACAGGGAGCGGCGACTGCGGAGTCACGGCGCGTGACCCCCGTGCGGCGACAAAGACCCACACCGCGCGGGTCATCCCACAGATACCGCGACCGGCCCTCGTGGATGGTCTGCGCGCGGACCTCGAGTCTACAGCCGGCCCGTGCGGCTCTGCCGCGGGCCGGCCCAGGCCGGGCGGACTGGCCGGTCCAGGCCAGTCCAGGCCCAGGGGCCTTGCCCCCTCGGTGTTCGGACACCCGTATTTTCCACTACGGGTGTCCGTTGTGAGTCTCGTTTGACGAAGAGCCTTCCTGTCATCGAGCCGAAGTTTTTAAGAAGGTTTCGGGAATTTAATTCCGAAATGAGGGGGGTTCGCGGAGGCCCGACATGTCTTTATGTGGACGAGCGTTATTTCCGAGATCCTTGTTGTGGGCGGCGCTGACGCATCTGGCGTCAGTTTTGAGCGCCGTCAGCAGCGTTGCAACCCTGGAACATAGGCGGAGGTTTCTAGTGTGGTTTTGGGTGTTGAGACTGGATTGGAGGTGTGGGCCCCACGTCCAGTCTTTTGAACTGCGTGCAGCATTTCACGACATTTTCCTCGGACGTCCGTTCGAGGCGTTTGAGTAGTCGAAGTTGGGTGTTATTCCGAGGGCATCGCATTGGAGCTGTCTGCCCGCTCTAATTCTGCACACTTTTGTGGGTCCCACGTGGGCTGTTTGGGCGTGGACGGTGGTTTTTGCATCTTAATCTCCGAGCGACCGTTTTAGACCAGTGAATTGTCTACCTTGTGTGATTTTTCAAGGGGATCGCAACGGTGCGATCTGTTCATGGAGTTTCGGGACCGGGATGTGGCTCCCACGAAGCAGCGCTCATGTGCGGTGCACCAGAATGATTTTTTTTCTCCGAATATCGATTACACTCAAGTGATTAGTTATTTTGACGTGTTTTCCCAAGGGGATCACATTGGTGCGATGCGCTCGACTTTTTCTGGGGCCGAGGCTTGGGATCATGGGGTGCAATTTGGGCGTGAGGCGGTGTTGGTGACTTTTCCGTCAGATATCTGTTTTAGGCGAGTAAGTAGTCGATCTCATGTGTTTTTCCGCGCGGATTACAACGGTATGATCCATTTGGCTGTACGGAGCCTCTTACGTGATCTTATTAAATGTGGAAGCATGAAGGGTGCTCTAGTGGTGGTTCTCCCTACCTTGTTTGTAGTGGGCCCTTGGCGTGTGATCGCGCACTCTTGGGAGAGTTATATAAATGATTCACAAGATGTGGATGGTCGTGCCTGGGCATTTGAGGTGGAGTTGTTATTTCATGCCTTCGCGTTGACGCTTGGTGCCATGTGCACGATAGCCTTTGGGCTGAAACTAGGTATAGACTAGGAGTATACAAGAGTGCATGATGGTAAATGTGGTGGTTGTACATGAGGATGTTTGTGCGCTCAGTTGGGGTTGACTTGGGGCCACGCGTCGTGTGGGCCCCATGTGCGTGTCATGTTCTGCTTTATGTACTTTGACCTCTCGCGACATAGAGGGTCCCTCTGTTCTTGTTTGATTGAAGAGAAGGGTTGAGTTTTCCCATGGATCTTAGCCCATTTGTTTGACCAGAAGGGTGGAGTTTCCCCTGGCTTGGTGCTCTTTTGTTTGACTAGAAGGGTTTAGTGGTTTTCCCCTGGTCCTCTTCTCGATGGTTTGGCCGATAGAGATGGTTTCTTTCCTCTGTTTCTTCAGTTGTGAGGGGTTTCAGTACCATGCCCATTCACCGAACTGTGACACCGTCTGTGACTATGGGTGTGTGTATAGTGTGAGAGTTTTCCCCACATTCTGGGGTGAGTTGACTCGGTCCGCTTCGACAGTGACTTAGCGGATTTGAGCGAGATCGCCTTGTGAGGCCTGGGTAGTTTCTACCATCACCTCGTGTTCCCTGGTATAGTTATGGTGGATTCGGTGTGACCAAAACTTTACGCGGTCACCAATCCTCTAGCCAGGAGGTTGTTACCAGCAGGGCTGAGGTTGTTACCAGCAGGGCTGAGGTTGTTTCCAGCAGGGCTGAGTTTGTTTCGATCAAGGCTCTCCAGTGGGTTACCATCCAGCAGGGATGGCCAGTACAGTGGTGTTCACCAAGCAGTAGCATCCAGCAGGGATGGCCAGAGCAGTTCTGGGCTTACCTCCAGCTAGGCTGGGCAGTGGTCCCTGATGCCGGTCTTACCTCCAGCTGGGCTGGGTAGTGGTCCCCAATGTCGGGCTTACCTCCAACTGGGCTGGGCAGTGGTCCACGAGGCCGGGCTTACCTCCAACTGGGCTGGGAAGTGGTCCTCGATGTCCGGATTACCACCAGCTGGGCTGGGCGGTGGTCCCCAATGCCGGGTTACCTCCAACTAGGATGGGAAGTGGTCCCGTCACCGACATTAGCCGGGTCTCCCTCTAGTGGATTACCCTGTTACAGGACTGGGCAATGTGGCACACATTGACTTTCTAGGTCTCCCTGTAGTGGGAACCTGTTGACTTACAGGGACCCCCTAGCAGGGCTGGGTAGGGGTCGCATGTCGACTTTGAGACCTCTCGACTTCGGGGCAGTGATGAGTTGTGGTTGACGTTCCCCCTGAACTCTCAAGTATGAGGAGGTATTTCCTCCACCAAGATGCGTCCTTCTGACGCGACCTAAAATCGTGCGGGCGAGTCAGTGCCGGACAGAGCGGATAGTGTCGAGATGCGGTGATTGAGCCCTTGACTTGTAGTTCGGGGCAGACTTGTGGGATGCTGGGCATCGATGGTGTTTCTTTTGGGACTGTTGGCGACACATTTTCTTGGGCTGGTCTATGGGATGGAGATCCCCATACGACGTTGTTTGGGCTTCTTGATTGTGCATAAGGATATGTATATACCATGTTTCTAGTACCCACTTCGGGGGTTTGGTTACTCTCCTTCCAGGAGAGGCGAAGATGCACGGGGTATTCCACGTGCTTTCCGTGTCTAGCTTCTCATGGTTGGACGAGTCTACTCGCCTGCTATAGGTAGCGAAGACTCGACGAGAAGTTCAACTTCTCATCGTTTCCAGCTCCTTGTGCCTGGACAAGTCTACCTTCTTTCCTATTGTTTGGTTGAGCTAGACTCTTTACTGTACTCCTTACTTCCCTCTCTATTGTTCTACATTACTTTTCCATGTTCGCTCTACTGCTCACCCTTCGGTACCTCCTTGGTTGCTCCCTCGTGCCTTCTGGGTATCTTACTGAGTATTTTTATACTCTCCCCTGCTTGGGCTTTGCCCGTACTCAGTTTTCCCTTGTAGACAACGGACAGGTTGGTTGGGACTTCAGTGGAGCATAGTAGTTCGGGAGCTTGGACCGTGTGCGGTGGTCATAGACGGGTTCCAGGTGGGAGACATGTCAGCTATTACTTTTTGTTTACCTGTTGCCAGGTTGTGGCACTTTTTGGTTGGGCGCGTGTTTTGCCCCATTTCTTTTCATCTTGTACCATGTACTGTTTAGAGGTCGATGCACTCTTGTGGTTTATTTGTAGCAGTTGCCCTTTACGTTTCTTTTTTTACTCTGCACTATTTCATTAAGTGTTCTGCATGTGGGTGTGTACAAGTGCTTAGGCAAAGGCCTCCCCGAGTTGTTGTGCCTTCAGCACTGGTCGCCAGCCCATGGACTATGCAGGCGGGCTTTGGGTAGTTGTGGATCGAGCCCGGGTAGGGTCGGGTCGTGACAATGGTAGTCAATCATCAAATAATGGAATAACAAACATCTAGAAACAAAATCTAAAATGGAACAGCTCGATGATAGCTACCAAATCTGACACATCAAATCATGATAAATTATTCTAATGGAAGGTTGTAAATCCATGTGTTTACTATGGAACACATTATGAAACATCTCATGTATCACTAAAGGAACGAAACACATTCCACAAATAACTCGTTCTATTCATAACTTAAAAAAATCCATAATCTGGGATCCCACCACCTATTGCACAAGGTATTACTACACTGTCATATAAATAATACATCATATTCCCTGAACATTTCATATATCTAAATCAAATTCTAAATTTTAATACAGCACCCTCCAGGATTCACTCGACTCACCCTCTGTATCACTACGTGACATCTTGCTCAGTTCATAATTATCAACATTCCCCATTCAAGGTGTATAATAAATATTGATGTCATGATCATATATTAACTCTATTAACCATTTCTGGCACATGATCAAGACAAATTGGGAGAAAACCATACCATCTGATATTAATCCTGGTGAAGAAAACAAAACTCTCCCATATGATTCAATTTCTCCAAAACATCACTGAAAACCCTATAATCACCAAATTCAGATCATGAGTGTCACAAATATGCTAATTTGGGAATAATTGATGAGACCCATAAGAATCCAATGATCTAAACTGTATGAGAACACAACCCATCCCCAATAGATAATCATCATAGAAAACCAAAAAATATTCTTCATTCACTATAATATTAATTAATAGAACTTTTACCATATTTTCATTTTAATATTCAAAATACATAAAAACTGATTATTCCGTTGGAACACTTCATCCTTGCTAGTAATTAATGTTATAGGAGTTGAAACATGAGTTAAATTTTCTATTAACCTTTTACAAAATCATGATAGTCTTAGAAAACATTGCATATATACTAATTTATGTGGCTATCCCAAGACCAAACTACCACAAGAATTTATTGATCCACATGTAATCCCTAATAGGATACAACATAGTCCAACAAAAAGGAATTTGGAACACCATAACTCATACTTTGGAAACATCCCGATATTTTTTCATTACGAAGTACACCTAAAATAGAACACATACGCTATATATGATCCTCCTCACAAGTAGACTACAAAAGGATGTCATCAAAGTAAACCACCCAATAAATTTACCATTATCACATGGAACACAATGTTTATTAACCCCTTGAACATAGTCAATGATTTGGGTAAAGTGAAGATCACTAAAACAAACTTGTAAGGAAAATGATAACAAAAGAATGTAGTATTTGAAATATCCCCATCATTCACATGCTTATGACGATATCATGATAAAAAATTAGTCATTGATAACCAACATGAAACCTCCAGTGGAAGAAATATCTCTTCAATCCACAAATTAGGATAGTAGTTATCCATTCATATCTAGATAAGGTGAAAATATTTGATACACAACTGCAAAAAAACTATAAACCATCATGAATAACATGACCGGTGCACCCCATGGTGAGACACATAGTCAAACAACACCAAACCACAATTTAAAATTGATCCATATATGTATCTTTCAAAAAATATAAGGCACAATACTATAAATTTACATTGATATATGAGACATTCCAAAATGTAGTTCAATCCATAACTCGATCTCTCTTCAAGTGGGTAATAGAAAAAACTCTTCTTCAAAGACATTAAGGTACAACCTCATGACCCAAGGAATGGAAAACAACAGAACAAATGATGAACTACACCTTAGCTCTTACATTAATGATGGCATGGATGTAACATTCCATTAACCCATCATAGGGACTTGTTCACCAAAAAAAAATTACAGGATCTCTATCAACATCTGATTACACAGCCTACCTCCTAATATAATACATGATGACCTACACCAAATACTTCCAATCAATGTAGAGGAGGGTATCATATAGTTGTACCTGTAATGAAATGAAATATCCCCAATATGTTGTTACTATATTACTAGGTAATATTTTCAATATGCATCAAATGATTCATCTCGATGTCCAAATGACATAGTCAACACCAAGGAAACTAGAAGCCTCTCCACCTCCTATCCCAAAAAAACAATGGATGTAGATGTGAAAGAGTATGTCACACCTCGAAAAAACAAGTCATGAAACCATGTAGAAAAAATTAAAAGGGAACCATGAATGATGCTTGTCTCACCTTCTACAATCAATTATAACAAATATATATGACCACAACCTACCCCATTGACCCTTTAACATTTATCATGATCACCTCCACAACTATGCTCTATTAAATACGGATGGGAAGAATACAATGGCTATCTCACTCCAAACAACTAAAATCTATATTGATGCCAATAAGGACCATCATGATGAAGATTCATCGCATAGAACCTCCTCATTGGAGGATCCTTATATTAAACAACTCATTCAGAAAAACATATTTGAATGGTGGGGAACACTTGTTGTTTATGACCCCATCCTCCATAAGGAAAAATATCAGCATATCCCTTTTCAATGTCCTAATATATTATGAACCCATAGAAATGATAAATTAAGGGATTGGACATATTCCTTAATTTTCCAAAGAATTTCATTCAAGAAAAATATGAACCCCAATCTAAAACTCCACAAATTAAGTAGTTCTGCAAACTCCCCTATAGTGATGATCTAGTTCTAGATAATGTCATCTCAAAGACATATTCTCTTTCCTGCACCTTGAGGTACACCTATAGAAAAAATGGGGTGACATAGTGCTGCATATATAGACCAAACCATTTAAAAAAATCATCACTCTATACTCCCTATATGGTATGTGGTCTGAAGAATATTCTAGAAGGATCCAAAAATATATCTCGAATACTCACACATTTGATCCCCCTTAGTAAAGAGTAAGTTTCTCTTGGCCACTGGTCCCCTTCATGGATGGTTAATCAAACATGACTATGAACTTGTAATAGAACTACTCCCATAATACTATCAAATCCTTGAGACCATTGAGGAAAAATAAACAACAATGCCTAATTTCCCCACAAATAATCATTAAAGGTTGTGAAAACAATTTAACTTTACATGGATTGATAAAATTGGAATATGTCCCATCCTTTTACCAAAAAAAATCTATGATTGTATTTGAAATGGTTTATTTTTAAATTTATTGATTATGTAACTAAAACTACTGGATTTTCCTTCTATATGCGTCATTGTAGCATTCTCCACAATGTTCCAATCTTCAGGTGAAACCTACTGAACTTATTTTCTACAAAAATATCAAGCATTTCAACATGGATCCATTTCTATTAAAGAAAAATATTATTAATTATCTTAAATCATTAATATATAATACATTATCATTAATTAATTATTTTTAATTATTTTATTTTATTGTATTCTATGGTCTAGCCATTCAAAAATAGTCAAAAATAAGAATAATACATGATCCTTTACTAGGATTATAAACTAAAATTGGTATCAATATTTTTTTTAGAAATTTTAGGCTTAAAATTATGTGCACTAGTTGAATGGGGTTCATAAATACATGGGACATATATGGAATTCCTTTTTTATAGATCTTCATAAAATATGATGCCACTATTTCCATCTCGGCCCGTGTAACCACATGTGTTCCTAACTCTAAAACACATACTATCCCATAATTAGACCTCTGATTGCACTCTATCACGATAGTATCAAGACAATATATACCCCTCCTCGATAAAAAATTGGAGAATAGATATAGTTACACTTGTGTCTCACCTCTTCCAGCCCGTGGTTGGAGACTAGTAATGGGATTATAGTAAACAATCATATATATGACATTACCCTCCATAAGAACACATACAACAGAGAGCGACAATATAGATATCAAATAACTACTTCTAATAATAAAATATAATTGAGATCCCATGTTGACATATGTTATGATAGGTAATATATAATACAATTGAAAGGGAAGAAGGAATGTACCAAAAGTAACTGAAGCATATGAAGAGAATATTGATAGACCGGGTGGAGAATCTAATTCTCATGAGCACTCTATTCATAAATCCCAACTCAATCTTATCATGAGCCTTACTCATGTCCAACTTGACAACCATGTTGGATCCTTGAGTTATCAAGATGATATCTCTCATTATTTTCTGTGACAATGAAATTTCACCTTGGATAGATCGACCACTCACAAATATATGTTCTTCCAATGAAATCCAATGAGGGAGGTATGTGGATAGCCTCAAATTTCTAGTGTAAATAAGAATTTTGTATGGAAAATTGCACATGCTCACTGGAATATAGTCAATAATGAAGTAGGAGTCATTGATATTCATGATAAGCATCAGAGTTGTTGCACTAGCCACCCTTGGAAGAGTTCACCCAAAAAAGTAGTCCTGAACTGCATCCACAATATCCATTTTAACTAGCTCCCATGATCCTCTATAAAACGAGCCTGGAAAGCTGTCAGGCCCTGTTTTGATTTCATGGCTGAGGTGCATCATTGACTCATTAATTTTGTTCTCATACAGATCAGCTTCTAATGAGTCTTTATCCTGTGTGGAATGAAAGTGTGGGATCACGTACTAGAGGCTATCATTACCACTTGAATAACCATTCAGCATCCTCTTGTTCGGGCATGCTAGGAGATCCTTCAAGATCATGTGTTCCATGGACCCTACTACCTCTCTGTAATTAGTATAGGACCCATTCTCAAGTAAGATATTAGGCTTAGTAATATTCTTTTTCTCCCTAATGAATGTGCGAAAATATGAAGAATTCTTATCCCCCTCTCGGAGCCATTTTATTCTTGATTTTTACCGAGCCTTTCTTACCCTTAAGAGGATCAACTTCGCGAGGCTTTTCTTTTCCGCTTCCAGAGTTACAAAGGTCGCCTCATTCCTGCTACCCTCCAAGATGACTTCATACTGATCAATATCCTGTTTGAGCTCCTCCATAGTTTGATCCGCATGAGGATGATCATGAACCCACGCTTGCATTCTAGGCTTGATCCACTTAATCTTGTTATGAATATCAACCCATGAGTAACCTTGGGTTGGACCTCACAATGACTCGGTCACCATTTTCTGATAACCGGGAATGTGAGTCCAGTGATCCATGAACTTGAACATTCTATTGGAGTCCTGCCTAATGTCAGATAAAGTAATAGTGGAGTGTGGCTAGTTATTCTGCGTACTAGATGACTGACCGTGGCATTGGGAAAACTAGTGATAACATTCAAGAGTTCCAGACAGCGGTCTAGCCTGCTCCATTACTTTATATTCCCTTTTTGGTTGTTACAAAATATGTAGCGCTCACCAGAATATCCCATGTCATCAAGGCCATTATCCCCCATAAATAGGAAAAAATCCATACTTTCTTTCCAATGGAAAGAACCTATGCACTTCTTTTTAGGCAGTTCCATGATTGTGTTGAAATCTCCACCAATTATCCAAGGAGGATCCCATGGAAAATGGGAAAGGAGATTTTACCCCATATCATTTTACCTTATTGTTATTTTATGATTTCTATTATATTTAAAAAGTCTAATAAAAATCATTTTTTCAAAATACAATTTATTCATTTTTGAAACAATTAATTAAATTAACAATATAAACATCCTGAAAAATGGAAAAGCAGATTATATTAACTTCATATCTCCCAAATATATAATATTTATTTCTAAAATTCATAAATCAAATTATCTCAAACATATTATGTCACATTTATTATTTTTAAAGTCATTTTTTATTAAATGTATAAACACTACATCACACATCATTAGCGATTAGGTCCATTATATAATTATAAATGTTAAAAATAAAAACTTATGATTTAATTAAATTAATTAATTTTTTTATTAACATCATCCAATAATTATTATTGTGAATAATTAGATCCTTATAAAATTTTTTATATCTAGATAAACAATATGTAAACTTTTCTAATGTGGTAAATTTTAAGACAATTACTATTCATGTTAAATAAAAAAATAAAAAGGATCCAAATTACCAAATTTTAACATATTTTATATTTATTATTAAAATTATTTCCTCCAATTTAATATTAAAAACTTAATTGAATTTATTTTAAGGTAATTTAAAAAAATGTCACACATTAAATTTTTTATAAAAATAAAATTATAATCCAAAAAAAAAATAACTTCCCATCATGGGATCATAATTTTTTTTTGGAATTATTGAATAATTTTATCAAATTAATAATATTTAAATTTCATTAAAATAATGAAAAAATTGTTATGAAAGTCAAATATGGATATTCAAAACAATTAACATTAGTTTCATTAACAATTATATTTTTAAAAAATATATTCATTTTATATGTAGTGAATTAATTATTAAACAGTGTATATCATATATTTTAGAAAATTTACACTTTTCATTATTTACATACCAATCCATTGTCTCCATTATAATAGACATATAATATTTTTATAATTTTAGGTGGTGAATCAAAACATCCTATTTCATGTAACCCAAGTTGTTTAGGAAAACGAATTATATATTGAGACATATATTATCAAAATATTTGGGTGTTATAGCATGACACAACATGAACATCTTACATTTTAGGCTGATTCCATCACTCGCTTCGCTGCGTGCCAAAATCTATATGTTGTGTTACATTGGTCATTCTTTAAAAAAATATACTAATACATATAATCATTAATATATGATAGGTGATAGAAAAAACATGCTCATCTATGATAGTTTAATGTTTCTCTCTAGGTTGAAAACGATATGTTCCCCTACAAGTGTACTTTTAGTTTTTTTAGATATCCCATTACTGAATTTAATGGTATATGATCCCCATCTCTGTTGATTAGTCCATGTAGTGTTATGTTTCCAACAATGTCCATGTCTGTGATCCTATAAATGCATATTGAAATCTTTTGTGTTCCAATATATGCTTCTTATTTTTGAGGCCCATCATGAACATCATCTAAGATGAGCATTAGGTTTTTTTAGAAATATATGATATATGAGTTCCTGTATATGAGAATTATTTTTTATTTCATGTGTGTAATCATTGGACTGAATTACTGTAATAACATTTAAATGGTCCAAAGTGTGTATTATATGTATAAAAAATTTCTTATTTCAATTTCCAGAATTTATAATATACATTTCATGACAACAATGATCTATCTTCTAGATGGACGATTTATGTTATTTTATTAAGTGGTATCCTAATATTTTTGTTTATACACATCCATGTAATGACTTTTATATAATTTTTATTTTCTTGTGTAGATGAATGAAAAATCAATGGTGTACTATGCAGTATTAGAGTGTATTGATCGTGTAGATATAGATAGACCACATTCATTTTTGGGGTTTGAATTTATAGGTGGCCCCTATAACTAGTATGTTTGACTCGAGTTATAATTTTTTGCATTTGTATTTTGGAATTAAATATTTATTGAACAGGGGTTGTAAAATGATGTTTAAATTTACTATTAATAATAAATTGAAGTAAATTTGTTTCATAATTCTTGTTTTATTATTTTATATAGTAGGGTTTATATGTAATAATACTATTGTATAAGGCCATTAATTTATTATGTTTACCATAAATGTTTTTCCCCAACACATGCCATATTTGAAAATGTAATGGGTTGTAGATATCCATAAATTCATCAATGTAATTATAATTATAATAATTATTTCATATATTATATATCGTGATAACTAATATAATATAATATTACAGTACTAGGAAAATTTGGATATAATATTTCTAGTAGAAGGATCAGAATAATGAAAAATGTTGTAGCAATAATAAATATAATTAATAAAATTCAATATATTGATGAAAGTATTTATTTCCATGAGATAAATAAGAGATTATAATGAATGAGATAAATTTTATTCATAAGAAATAAGAAACCCTTTTGACCATTAGAATTATTTATTTTGGGATAGTAACATAACCTATGGAATTATAATGTGAATGGTTGGAATAATAATATTGAAATTGGAATTATATCATCACCAATGAATGAAGAAATAAAGTTTACGTATGGTATAAATAAAAATAAATAATATTAATATCATTAAATGCGTATCTAATTTTTTTAATAACAAAAAAAATATGTGTTTGTATATTTTTGAAATCTGAATTTTTATTTTGAATATTCTGTTTAATATAATTATTTATAATAAAATTATTTTTTATAAAATATTTAAATAAATCAATAGTTTATTTATTTTTTAGTTGAATGATAATTTTATGGGACCTTGTTTAATTTTTCTAATTAGCATAAAATCTAATATAATATTAAATCATAATTTTTTGAATACACATTGATTATAGTTAAAAATTAAATGTATTATATTTAGATGAAAATAAATCTTAAAACGAACTCTATTTTTTTATAAATATTACATAAATATCCCAGGGTGAACTGTTGGTATTTTATAAGAACCTGGTTCATCAATGAGGTAAAAATGTTTCCTTTTTATTTTTTTCTTATAGAAATGGAGGAAAAGATGTCAATGGCTTGTTGCAGGCCTGTTACATGATCTACCTACATAATACACACCATTTCCATTCAAGAGCATGGCATGTAATTTGGTCACACACCATGTACATCCAAATATATGCCATGTAATGGTATTCCTATGAATTGTTTAGACAAGATGTGTAGTTTCTAATAAACATTATGTACTTTTATTATTTTTATTCATTGTATCATATAAAATCATCGTTTTTGTAAAAATGTACCAAACACACCACATTCCTATGAATAGCTTACCCAAGAGGTCTGAGAATAGGTTTTATTACCATTTGATCATTTATCTTCAATTTGAACACCATCAGTTGCATTTGAGTTCCCTTTGTATGATCTTGATTCGTCTTGAGTCATTCTTCATGATTTAATATCTAAAACATGTTATCAAGGAATGAAAATTTATTCTCATTTTGTGTATCTACTCTATTAACGGTCGAAATAGAGGTAGACGTTGGACGAGGATATTCACATGAGTACGATGTAGGTTGTCTCATGCCTTTTTAATATTTTTCATGTTTAATATCTGTGATCGAGTTCCACACAACCATATTTAGGGTGTTTCCGTGGATTCATTATGTATGTTTCTATTATATATTGTTTTATAGGAAAATTATTGAAGTGTTTTAAATAATTTTTAAGGATATTTACCATTATTAATTGAATATTTTGTGTGTGTTTCCCATGAATGACCTTGTATGGCCATTTGTCATGGGATTCCAATAAGGAAAGCCTGAAATTCCTTTCAGGGGTTTTTTAAAAAAATTTATTAAATGATAATCCATGGAACATTTTAATTTACATGTGTCCCATGTGAAATGAATTTAACAGGTGAGTTATTGATGTTAATACCATTTAATAGTTTAATTTACATGAATTTAATATTTTCTCAGAGGATAATATTTAAATATCAATGGGAGAGACACAACCACATGTTAAATGGAAAGGATAGGCATATATGAATATTTCATCTTATACCGTGGGTGAACCATGCCCTTGGGTAAAAGAACTAGTATGGACTCAATGTTGTTATTTAAATTAAATGTTGTGAGCAGGCCACTGAAAGAATAGTATGGCTCAAGGAGACTTTTATTTAAATGTCAATTGAACCTTGATAAAAATTTGGGATTCCAAGGACGTGATCTACTTGAAAGTACTTATATGTCATGAGACTACATATACACATCATTTGGATATTAAAATTTAATGACTTATGACGTGCTTTATAGGACAAATCCAAAGCTTGTTTTTAGGATTCACTTATAATTGATTACATAGTCTTTTGGGACATCTGTTGTGATTACATTTGTACAAATATCATTAGGGATGGGCCAGATCCTATGACATATATAATTCAAGGTAATTAAATTGATTGTAAACATAAATTTAATGTAAATGGATGCCAGTACTATTTGGAATGTTTAATTGTAATGACCCATTGTTTTTCAATAGAAATTCCCGTTTTATAATAATTTCATAAAATCACTTGAAAACATAACATAATGATCTACTAAGTTATAATTTACCTTTATACATATGTTTGTCACTTCTGTGTTTGAAATATTGAAAATCTGACATACACGGTGGTGTACAAGATGATTTTTGGAGTCTAATAAAACAAAAATAATTTTTGGTGAATAGTAAACTACCCTTATGAATAGTAACATACCGTTATGAATAATGATATACCCTAATTAATAGTAACATTACATATGATAGTACAAAAATAATATTCCTGTTCGAAGTATGATATACAAATATTTTAGAATAAGTTAAGGAATGTTATAAAACTTGTTTTGATAATAAATTGTCATTATAATTAAAAATTAAAATAATCAAATTTAGAAAATTAGTTTCAAAAATTTATTTAATTTTTTGATTCTACACATTGAATAATTGTTATGGTGATATTTTGGGATTTCTCTAAAATACATGAATTTTTTATTAATAGCATAATCCGATAATTCACTATAAATGATAAATAATGTATTAATTGAGTCATCGATGATGTTCTGCTGATGTAAGCCCGCTTGGTTTGGGATCAAATGATGAAATCACTCTTATTGGTCATGGAACTGTTACTATTCCTTTTCTAGGGAAGAAATAATAAATTAATGATTATAGTATTATGAAATCCATCATCTCTTCCACTATAAAACCCTGCTTCACTCCCTCTTCTCTCCACTCATATCATGCCTTGTGACTTGCCATTATTCTGCCCAAATCACTTCCAAAGGTCCTCCCTCACATACAAAATCTATTATCCTCCTCAAAATACCAAATCCTCTCCCATTAATAGGTTCAAAAAAGAGGAAGTCTTAAGAGGTAAATTCCTCTTCCCAATTTCTTCAATACTTTTAAGATCTTTTCTTTTTTATTTCTTTCCTATCCTCCCTTCACCATAATAGTATGAAAAATATATAAACATTCATGTACTATAATTTCTCCATGCTAGTGGTATATTTCATTATCTTCCCTCATTTCCCCCACAATTTTTTTGAAATAAATGAAAGCACCGTTTGAGATGTGCTAATTGAGCACTTTCAAAGACAACAGTTTATTAAAATCTAATATTATAATTAATTCTGGTCATGAAACCATTTGATTTATGATTGAACCAAATTAATTGATATGTAATATATCCTTGTTTTTTTTCTGTAATCTGTTGGTACAATTTGAATTATGTTCTAATGAAAAACACATTCCGTGTAATCAAATCCACCGATTAAAAAACGCGTATCACTATGGTTATCTATATAAAAATTTGACATCACTCTACATAACATAATTAAAATTAATACAATGTAATCTCCTGTATATGAACTAAAGAATATAACTTCAATTCTATAAAACTACTTTCCTCGTGCATATAATCCAAACATGAATATAAGTGATCTGGTCTTTTAAATCCAAGTAAACAAATGATCCTGGACAATGAAACTGATCCTTGTAACTAATCCAAAATTATTTGAATGAACTAAATAGGTTTATAATATATAAATTGAATATATAAGAGGTTCTGGAATTATTAATTAATAAGCCTAAAATTTTTATTCAGGTTGTTAATAACAAGTGTAGAACACCAACAGGTTAAAGGTAAGGGATCCTTGCCTTTTTACTCTTAATCAAGATGATTCTATAGGATATCCATTTTTGTGTAATACCATGTGATGGGGTACGTTTATGTATCTTCCCCATACTTCCCTAATGTTTTATAAGTGATTATAGACCCCTTATCTCTCTCTTCAATCCCTATTAGTTAGACCGAATACCATACCAAAAACAATGACGGATTCTACCTGAACCTCCATTATTCCTTTGGGTTTCTCTATCATTATTTCTACCAAAATATTGTTTTCATTTATTATATGTAGAACACAAAATTTATGATTATATTCTATTAATTCATGTTCCATGATCCATATTTCATTCTATTTCAGGGATATACATTCTTTTAAGTGAATCTCTCTTCAATACTTGCCAATTAGAACACTTGTTTTAAATGAACTCCCCAAAGTTTTACCCATTTTTGTATCCAATATATGTTATATTTTAAGAAACCATTATCTTTGTAAATTCTTTATTTTTCCAATAAAAATCATCTTCATTCAATTAATTTTTTATATAATAGAATGTGTTAATTACTATTTTAAAATCTATATAGTATTTCCCATAAAACTGAAAAAAAATGTTTTAATACTAATGCTTCTAAAATAAATTTCTCATATGTTGTAACATATGTTTGAAACCACTTACCATGTTATATGTATATAATACCCTATTATCTTCCTTGTATTTTCTAATACTTTCCTTACATATACACTTTCATCATACGCCCATTGGTTATAATTTATCTCATGACTGTGGTACCCAATTCGTTCTATGGGTACCCTTATGTTTGTGTATGGTTGACTATGTATGATTGTATATGTGGTAAGAATATTTATGTGGAAAGAATATTCATGAAAATTTTGATATGGTTGCACCCAAATAGAGCTCCAATGCATTGGGTACGGTTAAGTCACATGCGATGCGATGTGAAACGAGATTTGCGGTTTACCTTGACCCATACTAAAATGAGAAACAATATTGGCGGTTAGCCTTGAACCGTACTAAATATATGATTTATGATTCTTCCACATTTATATGATTCCATTTTTATATGATCTCATGCTTAAATTAAATTATTTTATAATTTTCAGGCATTGGATATCATTATTTCATGCCTCTTAACTCATGCGCTTGAGATATAACATTATGTTCCCTCCAATAATGGGCCTTTTTGCTCGTCCCTTTGTTAATGTGTTCCCCATGGTACCTTATGCAGATGTAATGGCTAAATGATGTTATAAGATCATTATGGATGTTAAATAATGAAGTCTTTTTAGCCCGATGTTTTCTATTATATTTTCCATGTCTTCAAAGACACTAGGCCTAAAGATCCTTTCCTTGTACTTTGATGATTAATTATTCTTAAAATAATGAAATTTTTTATGTGAAAGGCTTTGGTTTCTATATTTCTATTGAGTAATAACAAGTTTACATACTTCCCTAATAGAAATTACATGTTGTAAATATTCACTAGATAATTGGAACAAACCAAGGGTAGTTGAATATAGGGATTTAGTTTCAGATTATGATTGGGTAATGTTTTTCTTCCCAAAAAGGTTATTTAGTTTTATGGGAGGATAATTGTAGGAACCCTTCTATAGGCACTTGATATGATATTTATGAGGAGGAAATCAAGCGGCTAAGTTGAGGCTTGTGATTCTTCGGATTTTTCTTCTTCTTATTGTACTATTGGTACTTATTATTATTATTATTATTATTATAGTTTTGCATGTTTTGATGTCTTCCTAGAACATGTAACATGAATTATAATATTTCTATGTTATAAAATGTGGTTATTTATTTTATTATACTTCCACAGTTTAATTTTGTTTTAAGGTTTTACATCATATACTATTTTTTTATTATTTACGTTCTTTTGTACTATTCCAATAAGGGAATATGATCCCCATGATATTCACCTAGGACCTCACTACTAAACACAATTATATAAAATTTTGAGTGATAAACATGATGCATTGTGTAAAACCATGATCTGAATAGTATTATGTGGCATCCAGATCCACGACGCTACATACAGATATTATAGGGTGTTCTTTTATGGGATGCCTTGATTTTGGAGTCATTAGACATGTATAGAAATGAAATTGTGTTTGGTAAGAAACCATGCCTTGGAGTATCTAACCCATATACATGGAAATAAAAAATAGCCTCAAATTGAAATGTGATTTTTCGAATTTGAGATGTTACATTTGATTCGATTTCATTGTTCGCCGATGCACTTTTATGGTTATGTTATTTTTGATTTCGATTTTTTTTCAAAAAAATTCAACCCAATGTGGTGAGGGAATATCATAACATGCATCATATAGTCACTTGTTAGAAATCACACTTCTTGCATTCTATCCATGACACATATATTTTTACTGATTTTATGCTATTGGGATAGATATCATGATTGATATGCATGCTGTTCGAATGGGTGAATTGGTGAGTGCAATGGATTATATTAGAAAGATTATAAACATTTTCCCCATAGGTGTATGTTCCCTTTTGAATAAAAATTTTGGCGAACATTTTTTTCTATTTAATTTATATTTTTTATGACACACCATGTTTACATATGATAAACATTTACTTAGGGGGTGTATGGACCCCCATAAATTAGAATATGTCATACCATTGGGTTTCTTTTCAAAAATGGGGGCTCTTGGGTCATTTCATACATTTATTTTCCTAGAACCCCATTCAACAAGGCGTTTGATATAGGTAACAAAAAACGTGTGTTCTTATATTCTAGAATAAAATATTCTTTTTTTACACACCATGTACTCTGAGTACACACCATGTCGTATCTGACTGTGTATCTTCCCATTTTAGAAATAACAAGGAATGATGGTTTTGGAAAATTACACAATTGTGTACATTTGGTACACATAATGTTGTTTTACACAGGAAAACCCATTGTTGATATGGCCCTATAAACATACATGGCATGGAAGGTACACTTATTTACAAATCTTTTATCCTACCTGCAAGTTGTGAGCCTAGGAAGTTTACACTCCCTGGCATGAAAATATAAATAACCATGATTGAGCCTAAGAGAACTTATAGTGAATGGTGTCTAGACACATTGTCTCCCTATTTTTGTACCCCTTGAATTAAATTTCCTATTTTACCCACCATTGGACAATTGTGAACCCTCATGTATTCCAATCGGAGATGTTTTCCACAATGATCATGTTGGTAAAAAAATGTGGATCATTTTGAGGACACCTAATGGTGTTTTTTCAAGATTTTATTTAAATGGATATTTTTCTTCTATAGTAATTGTTTCCAATTATCACCTAACAGTGTGACAAGGTGTGGATGATCTGATGGGAATTCAGAACACCCTAGTTACAATTTTTAATCTTAGATGAGTTGTGAGAAATCTATTGTGACTAATTCTTAATGCATTTTCTCATTGTGAGATTTTTCCTTTTAGACTATGTGGTAATGAGTCCTGATTTTATTGGGTATTATATGTAGAAATTCTTCTAATTATGTTTCAACCAAGATCATCCCTACTGTAAGATGCCTCTTTTGTTCATCATTGGAGGTTCCCATGTAGGATTACTTTTGTCATTTCTACCAAGAAAATTTCATATAGGATGCATCCCCAGTGTTTTACATGAACAAAACTAACCTAATTTGTGGTATTTTAGAAGTACCTTTTTTTTACATCTATACATGACCCATGAGAAAAATAGATTGATAAGTTCTTAGAAGATGTTATTGACCTATCCGATTCATATATATAAATTTACAATTTTCAATTATTATCTTCATTTTATCTTGAATCATAATATGGGAATGATATTGAGAAATTCTCAGATCATTTGGCTAGTCATTTTCTGTGCATGGTTAGCAACATAATAGGAACTCAAAATCTATCTTCTATTATGTGGTGGTCGACATCGTACTTCATCATCCATGTAAATGGTTGGGTAGGTGATGTAATTTTGAGCCTATTTCCAATGTGATATAACTAATACATGGATAAATTGTGTGCAATGGCTATGAATATTACTCAGAAGGTGAATGTTGATGTATTAAAAATGGGGAAGTATATATTTTGAATCATTTGGTACCTATTGATTGTTAAATGATTAAACAATCTACTGAGTATGGTTTGATCATTAAGCTTTGAGTTGTTTTTTATGTTATCATGTTATCTATTAAGTAATGTATCTGTATAATTAAGGAACCATTTACATCCCAAATATTGGTAGTGATTTCTAATACATTATTTTCTTGATCTACAGGTAGGTTTAATTTCAGATTTCATGTCATGTTATATTATGTGGTGATTTTTGTTCGTGGAATGATAGTAATGTGTTTGTATTTGATCTAAACTAGTGCATTTGAGAATATAATGACATCTTCTTGAAATATTGGAGACTCTTTGGAAAGGAGTCTCATGTATTTTTTTTGTAAATTTTTCATTCCATTATAAATGATCACAATAACAGACCAATCAGAAATTTTTTATTCTACTTGAATTTCATTGAGGCTTGTGCATCTTTTATCATGTCGATTCTTTCTTGGAAGAATGAAGTTTTTTGGTTGGATGTGTGTTATTAACATTTGAGGAATATTTAATAAATTATGGACCTCTTTGGTTTAGTGTAGGCTATCATGTAATTTCATATGATAAGGGAATTGTGGTCAGTTAAGGGAAGATGAGTGGGAATGTGTAGCCGAGTTTCATTCAGAATGTCAACAAGTAGATGTTCAACTTAAAATTTCTAATAATACCTGAAATCTTGGATTTTTTCTCCGCTGTAACAGGTGATCAATTCCCCTATCATGAGGGTTTCCATGATGCGGTAAGAGAGTATCAGTTATACAAAACTGTACATTCGAATGTTTTTGGGCTAGTTTGTGGTCCTTTCTGTGTTGTTCGCTGATGTGTGTTTTTTATGAGGTATGGATAATCGTGAGTGATATTTGGGTACACAAGATGAAATTAATTGATCATACTCTAGATTCATACCAAATTAATGGAAGCAATCCCCAGAAGGATTCCAGTCTAGGTTCAGTCCGTGATATTATTTGTAATTTTCTACTTTTACAAACGTCGCACTTGAAACAGAGAGTATGTAACAACATATTGAGTTCCTTACACTCTGGGTTGGGTAATTTGAGGTTTTTGCCGAACATGTTATTTGGATTGGATGTGATGATTCAAAAGATGTAACGATCTTAGTGGGGGTGAATCTACATTATTTTTTCCCCGTTATTTGAGTTCATTTTGTTGGAATAAGGTGTTAGGATTCTGTTACTATATGTCGGTCACCTATGCTGAGAATTTTTTCAGATAACTCTTCTAATGAGGGTTTTACATATTATCCTTTTGGGTCCTCATGTATGGTTCGAGTGATCGAGTTTGATCAATTAGTATTTTAAGGATTGTATTGTCTTAAAGTCTCTTATATTATTCAATAGATGATTCCATGACCAGTTTTAATGGGGTCGATTGGGGTTCAACCATTTATTATTGGGAGGTATCAAGTATAACATCCATTGAGTTAGGGTTCAGCAAATTGTTGTAAAAAATTATGTTAACATCGATGGAATGCTCATTAGTGTGCTTTTGGGGTTTTACGATGGATGAGGTATTAGGGTAATGATGTCATTTGAGTTTACTTGACATGTAGATGAAAGTAACACATTCCATGTTGATCATGGAATAATTCTGAGTTGATGAGTTTAGGGTTTTTTGATACATGTTACAGAACACATTCACTAAAACACATAGTCTACAATTTAAAATACGAATTCTTGATTTAATTCTTGTTTCTAGAAAGGTATATATATGGTGCATGGTACATTTGTACTATTTAGTTCATAATACCACCATAAAAAATATGGATAGACAGATCATATGATTTCTGTGTAGGAAGATATGCTTTGGGCATCCATCTTGGATTTCAGGTTTTCATGGGAGAGATAGAAACCACTAGTTGTGCATTCTTATAATAATATCTTCGATGTTAATATTCAGATGGGTCCATAGGATAAATTATATGGTAGGCCATTCTGATCACCCCGGTGCTAGGTGGAGGTTTAAGAGGCAGTAATGTGGGGACTTCATTTTCCCCATGAGACCACTGAAGAGGTTCAGTTGATTCCGAAGTGGTTGGATACTATGAATTATCATTAAAAATATTATGTGAATCTATTTAGAAGAAATCTGGTGTTAGATCATGGGGAAATGGTTTTACTATGTGTTTCGACAATGTTGGTACACATATATATTTGGAGATAGGATAATGATTCACTGAGATATGTCGGTTTTTTTGAGATTCTAGAGTTAGTTGGTTTAGATTAATAACGGTTGTAGTTACCTTATAGGTAGCGAGCTATGAACAATGTCTTTCCCATATATGAGATTTTTTGTTATAACTCACAGTCATCACACATTTTTGTTTGATGAGTATGAGATTCATGTTAATGAATATGTTGAGTAGCATACAATAAGTATTGTTGACATGAGAATAAAGGTTCTCTGAGGATGGTCAGTTCATCTAGTTATGGTGTTGTGGTAGCACAACCTTTTATAGTAAAAGACCAAGGAGAGGGAGGATGAAGTGCATGCTTAGTGACTAGATTTGTTCTCAGATGAATCTTGTCCACACACATAAGGGACAATTAGGGACAAATTATATTAAGAGGGGATGTTTTTAGGAACCTGTTTCTCCCTTATAGGTACAATTATTTCATTATTAGTTTGAATACATGGAAATAGAGTAAAATTGTTAATGGTATTTCTTCAGTCCTATTACATGACCAAACTTGGTGTCACACACTATGTCCATTTAATAATATGCCATTTAACATCGGAACACACTATGCACATCTTGGTACAAACCATGTAATGGTATATCAAGGATTTTAATGGTAATGTTATCTAGTTTCTATTACATGCCGTGTAATTTTTTTTTTCATTACGTTAAACAGGAATGTTGAATTGTTTAAAAAAACATTGATTACTCACCCCTTCATGGAACATCTCTCCCCTGTGATTTGAGAATAAGGTGGACTTCAGTTTCTTCATCCTATATCCTATTCGAAAATTATCAGATACATTGGATTCCCATTAGTAAGATCTTGAGTCTTCATGATTCATTCATCATGAATTATTATCCCCAACTAGTTATCGAGGATCTATAAGTTATTCTTGTTTTATAGATTTACTATGATTTTGGTTTAATTATAGGGTCAATATTGACATGGACCCTCATATGGGAATGTGGTAGGTGGTATGTTTTCCTTTTCTATTTTTTCATTCTAAATATATGTAGCAGTGTTCCACAAACCAATTTTTAGGGTGTCAATTTGGAGGAATTTTTTCTATATCTATTTCCTATTATTATTTAGATAATTGATTACAGTGAATTAAATCATTTTAGAGATGTTTACCTTTATTAAGGGTCACCCCCTAGATGTTTTGTTATGAATGATCTATTTTGGTCATTTTTCCTAGGATCATTATAATGCATGCCTTAAATTCCCTTTTAGGGGTTTTTAAAATGAAATGGTTTAAATGATAAGACATGTAATTGTTTAATTTATATGTGTATCTTGTGAGATGAATTTCTCATATGAGTTTTTGATTCTAAGGCAATGTAATAGTTTAATTTACATGTGTGGATTAATTCCAAAAATTATAAAGTGGTAAATAGTAATTTGAGATCCATAACCTCAAGTTTGAAAATTAGGGTTGGGCTCATAAGACTACTTAACTTTATACTTTGGATTAACCATGGCCTTGGTTAAAATACCATGGATAAACTCAATGTGGCTATTATCATGACATGTCTAGAGTGAGCCATAGATGGAATGGTCGGGATCTTAGATAATTTTGTTTAAATGTTGAGATAACGATGAATCCAATAAGGAATTCAATAGAAGGGATCTATTAAATTTCTTTTATATATCATGAGTTTTATTTTTGTAATATTTTTAATTTTTAAATTAAATAAATTATGATCTATTTTACAAGACAAATAAGAATCATCGGTTATTCCTATAGTTATACATGTTTATAAGGTCTTTTGAAACATTAGACATGATTACATTATTAGAGGGATTATTGGGCCTATTTAGGATCCCGAGACTTATATAATTCAATGTAATTAAATATGTATTGAACATAAAAAAATGTAAATTGAAACTAGTAATTGGAGGATTTTTAATTTTGATTACTTCCATAATTATTGGTTTTCATATTGTAAACTGCCTATTATATATATTCAATAGATGATTGGCACAATGCATGGGTTTTTTCCTAGTGGGAATTAGTATCAAACTGTATTTGTGTCAGGTTTGTAGGCACAATTTTTTTTTGTATGTACTGATACATGTATGAACAATTCTACAGATTATTTATATATTGTTTTTGAGGGGAGGGTATCTGTAATAGCCAGAGATTTTATGAAAAATATTCTTTTTAATTTCATTAATGTCTTGTGTAGTACGCTACACCAAAAGGAGCTTTCACAACACGCATCCTTGACTTGCCTTGCATTACACACAATCACGACCTTCCTTGATAGCGTGTGTAGTAAGCAATAACGAGTTTCGCTAAACAACAATATACTAATAAAATATTATTAAAACTAGATGAAATTTAGTAAATTTTATTTTTTCAAAATGGTATTCATTTTTGGATTCGTAATATCAATATTATCTTAGGGTAAAATTTTGGTACTTTTTGGATAACATTCATTTTCTAAGGAATAGTGAAAATTACTAAATTTTAAACAACCTTTTTAATCGAAATAATTAATAGTGATAAATTATTAATATGAGTGGATTTAATGTATATTTAGAATATATTTTTACAATTTAATACAATGGTGTTCATTGGATGTAATATCACATTTAAACCAGACATAAACAAGTGTTAATCTTTTGATAGTTATTATCTTTTAAGAACACGCTATTTGTTTTTACGACGAGAATTAATTTTTAAATTAATTAATGCAACTGATATGTTTTTAATTTGTTAAAATAGACATCATTTATGAGTTCAAAATATCAAATATAGCTTAGGCCTAATTTTTGGTATTTTTCTAGAAACATTCATTTTTTGATGAATAGTGAAACCACTAAGTGGTAGTTAAGAAAAATGAATTTTTCATAAAACTAAATTTTACCGCTTCTGTGAGTGAAATTTCAAAAATCCGAGAGACACGGTTGATGTTAGTAAGTAAAATTTGGTTCAATGAGATGCAAATAATTTTTGGTGAATAGTAACTTTTTACTTTTTTTAGCATGGTTAAAAGTAAATAGAGTAATTAAGGGTAACAATGTTTTTATTATTACCCTAACACATGTCCTAATTCTATTGGATAAGTGTAATTCGACCAAAAACAACCATAGTAATAAAATATGACCATTTAGGCTCACATGGATTAGATTAGGACATTTATTATTAATTTATTTAAAGAAGTGTTAAAATATTTAAAATCAATGTTTAATAAATAAATAATTGTTAATAAAGGTTTATACATAAGATAAATTCGACTATAAATATTCATTAGAAATATAAAAATATTTACAACATAATGGTATTTTATTTTTAATTTTTAATCATTAAATAATTTAATATATTTATGACACAAAGATGATGCAATAATTATCTTATTAATGAAATATTGACATAATTGATGTTATAAATACCCAAATAAAAGTAATTTGGTACTTTTTATGAATTACAATAATTTTCTAGGTAAATATGACATGTTTTTATTTATTTAATTAACTTTTTTCGAACTAATCACTCTGTTATGATTTTCAAAAAAATTAATTACTAAATAGTGTCAAAATTGACATAAAATAGTTTTTAAAACAAATATTATATTATTAATTGTTATTTTATTCCTAAAAAATATAACGTTCGGCCAAATGACTTAGATAAGATTATATATATTAATAATATACAACTTGGGGTTTGTTTGGCTTGTTATAGTAGTTTATTAACCATATAGTATAAGAACACAAGAAGACACGGTAAAAGTAAAATTATTTAACTTAATGTCAAATCTAAATGATAAGGTTAATATAGGAACCAAAACTTGTATAAATTCTATTGGATGGGAGGATTTCGACCCATCCCCACCTTATATTTGAAATAAATCAATTTGGAGCTATTTAAAACCGAACTTAACTTTATAATAAAATAATATTTTTAGTTTTTCCAAAGGTACCCCTCTCCTCCCTGATAAAAGGGCAGCTCCTCCCTCTCTTCCTCACACCACATTGAGCCTTCATGCTCGGCCATCCCCTGCCAAATTCTCTTCTCCACTTCCCTAGAAACATTCTAGAGGTTCTTGTTTTCCTCAATGACCAAATTTAGTGCCCTAAAAGGAGACCTCAAAGAGGCGCTTCAATGAAGAGGAGGTTCAGACACTTACGAAGCAAATCGGACCTAAGGTAAGGGAAATATCACAATCTCATTTTTATCCGAGATTGTTTATACTTTGGTACTTACTAGGGTGTATTTTATCATCCACATCCATGTTTCCTCAATATGTAATATTATTTCAATCCACCTACAATTTTTTAAATCCAATTTTACCCTTCATTGAGTTTTTAGTAAAGGATATGAAAGGAATCTTTTGTCGTTTATCATACGAGGTACATTTTGACTTTTCCGAAAAAAGTACAAAGAATGTTTTTTAACTAATAGGGAATGAATGGATTTTTAAATCATTATTTCCAAGAAGCTTCCTTTACATGTTTTCAAGTTTATTTTTAATCATCTTCTTTAGTTTAAAATTGTATGACATGTTAAAAAGGAAAATGTTTTTGAATTTGAAAGGATATTTTCCTCAAGAATGGAGTTCAAGTGTTTTATCAAAATTATTTTCCATATATATAATATAGGTTTCTGTTTATATCACTATTATTAAATTGATTTGATTAGGTTGTAATGGATTTATTTTTATGAATTCCTTTATCTTATATGAATTGTTTAATGATGTCACGATGTTTAAGATTCCCATTTTTATTAAATGGGTTATGCAATGATGTATGATTTATGATTTTCTGGAACACATAAGAATGGTATCATTATGAGATGGGTGGGACCTATATCTCTCTCCAATGCATTGGGTTATGATTTTATATCTCATGAGATTGACATGGCTGGAATGGTAGGTTATACCGGTTCAGTGAAACAGGACTGAAATGAGGAGTGAACTCGGCTCAGAAAGGGACTTTGTCCACTATGATATTCTTGGAAATGAGTCTTGAATAATAATAAATGATTCACTATGATTATGTGTGTATGCCACAAAGTATGATGTTTTAAGTTATGATTATTGGGATTACATTTTAAAACTATGATTTATCCCATGTTATGAAATTATGATCTCTTTTGCAGGTTAAGATTTCCAAAAGATATGTTCTTATGAATATGAAGTGATTGATATTTATTTTGTTAACCCTTACTGAGCATTTGAGCTCACCCTTTTATGTTTTCTTTTCCCCGGACATAAAGAAAGGATTTAGGTTTTAAAAAAATAAGATCTTTATGGGAGATTTTGAAGATCTTTCACCATGATTAGAAGATTATATTCCGAGTTTCCAAAGACACTAAACTATTACGGTCCTTGTGTGTGTGTTTTTGTTATGTACTAAGTATTCCGCAAAAGTAATGTAATGTCAATGTACATTAGGCTTCAGGTCTCTACAGTTGTTATTAGAGGAAAGGTTTAGTCAACCATTGGAAACTAGGATGCGAGAACGTTAGTGAGATTCCTAGAGATATTTCAAAGGTATTTCTAGGGATGTACCTAAGGATAAGTATATGTATAGTATATAGTCCTAGAAATATGGTAACAATATTAGATTAAACCAAAGATGTTAGATATTGAATTTACTCCCCCTTTATTATGATTTTTTTCCTCCCACACTATTCTTTTTGGGTTTTAGAAAATGGCTTGAAACAAGATGATTCACGATAATGGAGGATACGATGGAAAATGGAATGATATTCTTCATGAGAAACCAAATGAAATGGGATTTGGAAGTGAAAACATCATTATTATGCCGAATCAACAATCTCATAATATGATCAATAAAGTAAAATTTGGTATGTTCCCTAACTCGGCTAATAAGAGAAAGATGGAGTTTCATGATGATCACAGAGGAAAGAAAGTTCAATTTCCCCTATGTAAATCATGTGGGAAGAGGCATCAAGGAGAATGTTTCAAAGGAACTGGAAGATGCTTTGGGTGTGGAAAAGAGGGACACAAAGCCAGTAAGTGAAAAGGAAAATGTTCAGTTAACACCAGGGATGAGGATAATTGTATTGCTACGACATCAACAATGGTTAAATGTTTTAAATGTTAAATGTACGGGCATTATGCAAACCAATTCCCTAAGGGAATGTCTCATGAAGAGAATCAGTATGGTCGTATGGGTAGTATTTATATTGATGATGATAAAGAGACTAAAAATGATATGTGAGATGAAAGAATTGTTGAAGCTCGGTAAATGGTTTAAAAATGTAGTGGAATGATTACATGTTTATCATGTGTAATGTTGTATAAGTAATCTCATGGTACTATGGAATAAAGATAAATCCAAGGATTGTTACACTATTGTCTTTCCATGAGTTTTGAAAGTGTATGATTAATGTTACCAGTATCCATGAAAGGTAATTCCGATATTTTTGGAATGTAGATGATATGAACATAATGAATGGGTAAGGAGAAAATTAAATGTTTGATAGTATTCATGAGCTCATGACTGATATAAGGAGAAGGTTATATCATGGTTTGAGTATATAGATTTTTTGGATTTTGGAATGTGGAAAGAGTTAACATTTGACAGCATTCATGTTTTCACGAAGGATTAATGGGTATTCATTTTTCAAGAGAAAATATGCTCAAGGTATTCACATGATTGGAATTTGACCAACAAGATTTATGGAGGATAAATGATCGTCTTCACATGCTTGGTTGATGACATTTCAAGTAATCATTTTCATTATACTATAAGCTTGGACCAAAGTATTTTAGATATTCCAAAAGGTTGGAATGGATTATGTTGGACAGAAGTTAGTATTTTTTAAGGATAGAACTTTTTTCGATATTACTGATGGGATGTTATAGTAATATAGCTTTAGAAAAAGGACAACCTGCAGGACGGGCGATAGCCCATCGCATCAGACATGGCTGTGGGAATCGAACCCACAACCGAAGTGCGACTGTCCTTTATCACCTACCACTGACCTACATGAAGTCCCTGTTTAGTAGAAACTAGTTTTATTATGTTAAGCAGTATGATATATGAAGTATAAGTCCATTTTAGGAACCATATATGATTAGTCTCACTATAGATGGACTTATGTATTTTTTTGATAACTTTTCTACCCTTTTGTTTGAGACAGATGGAATGACCCATTATTCTATCACATGATATTCTAACACATCATGAATGACAAATTCAACTTCATTTCTTTAAGAGATGAAGTGAAAATTGTCCAAAGAATGACAAACGGTGAGACTATACCAAAATCATGAAAGTATATCTTCTATTTCCAATTTCATCATTTTTAGGGAAATGATCATGAAAACCAAAAATGTAGTCCTAGTGGTCTTATATCTAATGAATCAGATGGTACCATAGATCATCACAAATTTATGGCTTTGTTATTGCTGGCTTTTCCATAGCCATGTTCTCTACCACTCTCCATCAGAACATGATGGTTAGATTTCTCTTCCATATCCATATTTTCACCTATGTGGAAACCCAGTGATTAGTTTATTTGGGTAACCGTTACGTTTCATACTTTTGTTTTTAAAGATTGGGTTTGGTATTCCATTTTACGATGTGGGTTTCTGTTAAAGAAACTTTTGAATAGTAAAACATTTATAACCCCGATTAATTTCGAGGGAAAAATTTATTTTAAGGGGGGTAGAATGTAACAACACGAGATTTTATGAAAAATATTCTTTTTAATTTCATTAACGACTTGTGTTGTACGCTACACCAAAAGGATCTTTCACAACACACATCCTTGACTTGCCGTGCATTACACGCAATCGCGACCTTCCTCGATAGCGTGTGTAGTACGTAATAACGAGTTTCACTAATCAACAATATGGTATTAAAATATTATTAAAACTAGATGAAATTTTGTAAACATTATTTTTTTCATAATGGAATTCATTTTTGGATTTGTAATATCAATATTAGCTTAGGGTGAAATTTTGGTACTTTTCGGATAAATTTCATTTTTTAATGAATAGTGAAAATTACTAAATTTTAAACAACCATTTTAATTGAAATAATTAATAGTGATAAATTATTAATTTTAGTGGATTTAAATTATTTTTAGAATATATTTTTACAATTTAATACAATTTTGTTCATTGGATGTAATTTCAAATTTAAACCAGACATAAACAAGTGTCAATCATTTGATAGTTATTATCTCTTAAGAACACGGTATTTGTTTTGAAGACGGGATTTAATTTTTAAATAAATTAATTCAACTGATATGTTTTGAATATGGTAAAATAGACATCATATTTGAGTTCATAATATCAAATATAGCTTTGGCCTAATCTTTGGTATTTTTCTGGAAACTTTCATTTTTTGATAAATAGTGAAACCACTAAGTGGTAGTTAGGAAAAATGAATTTTTCATAAAACTTAATTTTACCGCTTCTGTGAGTGGAATTTCAAAAATCCGAGAGACATGCTTGATGTCAGTAAATAAAATGTAGTTCAATGAGATTAAAATAATTTTTGGTGAATACTAACTTTTTACTTTTTCTTACCACGGTTAAAAGTAAATAGGGTAATTGAGGGTAAAAATGTTATTATTATTACCCAAACACAAGTCCTAATTCTATTGGATAAGTGTAATTCGACCAAAAACAACCTTAGGAATAAAATATGACCATTTAGGCCCACTTGGATTAGATTAGGACATTTATTATTAATTTATTTAAAGAATGGTTAAAATAGTAAAAATCAATGTTTAATAACTAAATAATTTTTAATATAAGTTTATGCATAAGATAAATTTGACTATAAAAATTAATTAGAAATAAAAAAATATTTACTACATAATGGTATTTTATTTGTAATTTTTAGACATTAAATAATTTAATTTATTTATGACACAATGATGATGCACTATTTATCTTATTAATGAAATATTGACATAATTGATGTTATAAATACCCAAATAAATGTAATTTGAGACTTTTTATGAATTACAATAATTTTATAGGTTAATAGGAGATGTTAGTATTTATTTAATTAATGGTTTTCGAACTAATCACTCTGTTATGATTTTCACAAAAATCAATTACTAAATAGTGTCAAAATTGACATAAAATAGTTTTTAAAACAAATATTATATTATTAATTGTTATTTTATTCCTAAAAAATATATGGTTCGGCCAAATGACTTAGATACGATTATATATATTAATAATATACAACTTGGGGTTATTTTGGCTTGTTATAGTATGTTTATTAACCTTATAGTATATGAACACAAGAAGACACGGTAAATGTAAAATTATTTAACTTAATGTCAAATATAAATGATAAGGTTAAAATAGGAACCCAAACTTGTCTAAATTCTATTGGATGATATGATTTAGACCCATCCCCACCTTAGCATTGAAATAAATCAATTTTGAGCTATTTAAAACGGAACTTTAATTTATAATAAAATAATATTTTTAGTTTTTCCAAAGGTACCAATCTCCTCCCTTGTAAAAGGGAACCTCCTCCCTCTCTTCCTCACACAACTTTGAGCCTTCAAGCTCGACCAACACCTGCCAAATTCTCTTCTCAACTTCTCTAGAAACATCCTAGAGGTTATGGAATTCCTCAAAGACCAATTTTAGTGACCTAAAAGGATATCTCAAAGAGGCTCTTCAAAGAAGAGGAGGTTCAGACACTTACGAAGCAAATTGGATCTAAGGTAAGGGAAATATCACAATCTCAATTTTATCCGAGATTTTTTATACTTTTTTATTTACTAGGGTGTATTTTATCATCCACATCTATGTTTTCTAAATATGTAATATTATTTCCATCCACCTACAATTGTTTAAATCCAATTTTACCTTTTGGTGAATTTTTAGTAAAGGATAAGAAAGGAATCTTTTGTCGTTTTTCGTACGAGGTACTATTTGACTTTTCCGAAAAAAGTACGAAGAATGTTTTTTTAACTTATATGGCATGAATGTATTTTTAAAACATTATTTCCCAGAAGCATCCCTAACATGTTTTCACGTTTATTTTTAATCAACTTCTTTAGTATAAAATTGTATGACATGATAAAAAAGGAAAATGTTTTTGAATTTGAAAGGATATTTTCTTCCAGAATGGAGTTCAAGTGTTTTATCAAAATTATTTTTCATCTAAGATAATATAGGGTTATATTTATATCCCTATTATTACATTTATTTTATTATGTTGTAATTGAATTATTTTTATGAATTCCTTTATCTTATATGAATTGTTTGATGATGTAACGATATTTAAGATTTCCATTTTTATTACATGGGTTATGAAATGATGTATGATTTATGATTTTGTGGCACACATAAGAATGGTATCATTATGAGATGGGTGCGACCTATATCTCCCCCCAATGCATTGGGTAATGATTTTATTTCTCATGAGATAGACATGGCTGAAACGGTAGGTTATACCGGTTCAGTGAAACAGGACTGAAATGAGGAGTGAACTCGGCTCAGAAAGGGACTTTGTCCACTACGATAGTCTTGGCAATTAGTCTTGTCTAATAAGAAATTATTATCTATGATTATGTTTGTATTCCACAAAGTTTCATGTTTTAAGTTATGATAATTGAGATTACATTTCACTACTATGATTTATCCCATGTTATGAAATTATGATCTCTTTTACAGGTTTAGATTTCCAAAAGATATGTTCTTATGTATATAATGTGATTGATATTTCTTTTGTTTACCCTTACTGAGCATTTTAGCTCACCCTTTTATGATTTACTTTTCCTAGGACATAAAGAAAGGATTTAGGTTTAAAAAAAGAATATCTGTATGGGAGATGTTGATGATCTTTCACCACGATTAGAAGATTATATTACAAGTTTCCAAACACACTAAACTATTACGGTCCATGTGTGTGTGTTTTTGTTATGTACTAAGTATTCCACAAAAGTAATGTAATTTCAATGTACGCCAGTCTTTGGTTCTCTACAGTATGGGACCATTCTGGGGATTTTTATTCTTCAAAGATTCATATTTTCCTTTTTTTACTAATGTTACTAATATTTTTTATTATAAAAGGGTAATTTAATTGGATATAATCCTAGAAATGTTATCATGAATTAGCATATTTTTATTCTATGACATCTGGTTATTTATATTATTTGACTTATGTTTTTTAATCTATTTTGTGGTACCACTACTTCATCTATCTATTTATTATTTATTATTTGCTATACTCTACTAATGAGGGAATAATATACCTATGATAATCGCCAAGGCCCTCACATTTAGTTGGAATCCTCTTGTTTAGGGGAAGATGTGTTCGAGGCTGTGTCACCCAGATGGATTAGAGAACTATTAGGCGGCATCTGGAAACAATATGTTAATGATTTTATGTAAAAAAATTGATTTTTTGGTGAGTACTAAAATTTCATAATTTAATGTTTTTAACAAATATTTTTTTTTGAGTAATGGAAGATTTATGAACGATGTATTCAATCTCTAGTTTAAACCCCCCTTAAAATAATTCTTTATTTTTTATTAGTAGTCAAAACAATTGATAGTCTGGATAAAAAATAATGAAATGATTGATTAAAATATTCAAAAAAATCCCACTACAACCATTATAAAATCCACCTCTAACTATTAAATGTACTAAAAACATCTAGGAGTATAATATTTTATATATCATATCCATTTATCTTAAAATTTACATTCTCCAAATCAATGATCATTATGTTTAAACAAAATAAAAAGATCATGTTCCTTGAGAATTGTCACGAACAAGCACGAATACCCAGGTAACCTGATAACTGAGTCGGCCCTAACATAGCATGAAGGGTGTTCCCGATCCCCATGGGTTGGTAACTAGAACCTGGCATCGTATATAATACAAGTGGGAACTATTTTTCCACAAGATGTGGTAGTAAGAGTAAAAAAACCGTATGCATATCAAAAGAAACTCCAATGGGAGTGATGTACTAGAATACAAAAAGGAACAAAAATTCAAAGTACTACAACCCAACTACATAAAAGGGAAAACAGTCCCAAGGTCCCAAAGGACACAACTCACCAAGTCCAGAGATCAACAACTGGATCCACCTCTAAGAGGTACATTCGCTTTGCTTGATCCTAGAAGAAGAAAGTCAACAAACAACCGAAGGAAAAAGAATGGTGTCAGTGTAATCTCAGAAGGATACCACCAAAGATTCCATAACAGATGCCAATAATAGATTATCCAAATAAGTAATTTCCATTTTTCAAATAAATAGGTTGGGTAACTCAAAAGAATATTTTAACAAAACATGCTACATATTTTCAAATGATGGAAATAAATATTTTTAAGCGAAGCCTTTTCAAATGATGAAATATTTCTAAAAAAACGGCTTAATAAAAACATTTATATAAAACAGTTTATATAAATTCAGCAGGCATGTAAAGCAGTTCAAAAGCATTGGCATACGTTTATATCACAATTTTAATTAAACTAGTGAGGAACATGGTCATCTACCAAAAGATATGATAATACTAACCAGTTATAGGATTCCTCACTCTCTATGTTAACTCAGAAAGATGTGTATATACACATCCCTATGATAATTACTAATGGAGACTCATCACCAACCCATCGGGGATGTGACCTGCCACAAGTATGTTTTTAGAACAATTTCTTAGAATAGAGTCTATCCAAATAACTCACTAACAACCTAAGGCTTGCATGTGCTCATACATGGTGGGTGAACTATTTTATGAATGCTTAAAATACGATCAATCCCATTCTTCCATTTCAAAATATCCAATTTCATTCCATAAAAAACCCAAACATGTTTTATTCAAAACATGCCACTTACACAAGATAAATCCAATGGGATTTTATCAAATCATTTCAAGCCATTTTCATATTTTTGAAATCCATACAAAACCAATTCCATTATTAAAAAATACATTTCCACAATTAAATTCAACAATTTAATTTAAAAATTTCTCTCAAATCCACAATTTAAATTTAACAATTTAAATCGACTAATTTTCCATAAACACGGCCAATTCAATGGAATTGGGGTTTTCTAAATTTCAATGCCAAAACCATTTCAATTTTCTCAATTCAATGGAATCGAGTTTTTATCAATTTAATATAAATCAACTTTAGAAATTGAATTTAAATAAATAATTGAAATAAATCAAGCAAATAAAAGTATAATCAATTTGTAATGATGGTACGGAACCACCTACCTTGAAGGTTTTGACCAAGACTACAACGGTCAAGAAAGCTCAAGAAAACCGGGTTTATTCTTCAAGAACTCATCATAGATCTATTCTCCTAGAAATATCAAGACAAAATATCATCAAACTCGGTACCAGACACTTAGATCAAGAAAATCGGGTTTCTTTTGTCCATGATTCAAGGCTGGAACAGTTTGGTCGCATGGTTTTTCAAACCGTGTGCAAACCATGCACAACACACTGTCCTCTAGTGTTCCTTTAAAAGTCCACCTAAACGCAACCCATGTATTTAATCCAAAACATCGGTTCATAGAAACATCAAAAAGTACCTGAAAACATAACATGATGTTACAACCTCCCCAACATAAGACCTTTCTTCCCCCAGAAATCCTATAAAGAAACCTCTACGTCAAAAAGACAAGGCCACCAATCTCTCATTAGTGCCTCCATTTCCCACGTGTCATGAGAATAAAAACCATGCTTCCAGAGTACATAGAACAGAGGTATCGTTCTCCCATTAAGTACCTTGGTCTCAGAATCAACAACCCGGATTGGTCATTTAGTAACAGATAAATCTAGTTCAATCTCAGGATCCCTCCACCTCCCAACATGAGATGGATCCGAGAGATACTTTCACAGCTGAAATACTTGGAACACTTTATCTATCGACGTCAGTTGTTGTGGTAGAGCTAAATGGTAAGATACTTTCCCCCCAAGACCAATAACCTCAAAAGGTCCCACAAAACAAGGAGCATGCTTCCCTTGCCTCCCAATTAGTCGATGACCTAATCGGGGTGAATCTTCAAAGAACACCTGGTCCCCAACTAATATCTCTAAAGGTTTATGGCATCGATCAGTATAACACTTGTACCGACTTTGTGCAATCAAAATTATATGATGAATCAACTGGAACTTAGCTGTTGTCTCTTGGACAAAGCTCGGTCATACTAAAGATCATTCACCAATCATCGACCAACAAAAATGAGATTTACAAGGATGACAATAAAATTCTTCAAAGGGAACCATAATGATAACATATTGATATGTGCTGTTATAGGAGAACTCAATTAGCCCCAGATGGTCATCCCGAAACCCACCAAAATCGATAACACAATCTCGGAGCATATCCTCAATGATCTGAATAGCTCTCTCTATCTAGCCATCAGACTGTGGATGGTAAGCCGTGCTCAAACGAACCTGAGATCCCAATTCCCCATGAAGTCCTCTCCAAAAGTGACAAGTGAATTGAGGATCCCTATCAGAGACTATAACATATGGAAATCCGTGCAAACGAAAAACTTCACTCACATAAACAGTTCCCAACTCCTCAACTTTTTTTTGTATCCCTAATAGGTATAAAGTGTGACAACATGGTTAGTCTGTCAATCACAACCCATATCATGTTATACTTTATCTTGATTTGAGGTAACCCAACCACAATGTACATGGTGATTTCATCCCACTTCCATATAGGGACTGGAAGTGGTTGAAGTAAACACAAAGGTTTTTGGTGCTTGGCTCTCACCTGCTGGCATGTATAGCAATGAGATACAAACACATTAATGTATTTTATCATACTTGGCTACCAGAACTATCGCCTCATGTCATAAAACATCTTCATGGTTCCCGGGTGTACCCCCCATGGAGAGTTATGTAAATCCCCCATCACATCCTTCCTTGATGATAATGACAAAACATAACAGTTTCGATAACACATGACACCCTCTTTGGAAAACGACCACATGGTGTTAGTCTCCCCTCAATAACGAGAGTCCATAATTCTATAGAGTTCATCATCGAGTTTTTGTTCGGGATGAATCAATTTGAGTAGTGCAGAAGTCAACTGAACACTGGCTAATGAAACTTCATTCCCCTTCCATTAAACTCCAATATGCAAATAAGTAAAATGAGCCATCAAAATCCACTCTTATGAAGATTCATTCACAACCTAGGATGGAAGTTTCCTGCTTAACGCATATTCAACTACATTTCCTTTCCCTGGGGTATAGGCAATGTCAAAGTAGAAATATTGAAGGTACTCCACCCAACTCCTTTGGAGAAGATTCAAATCTTTTTGAGAGAATATATTAATCAATCTCTTATGGTATGAATACATAGTAATTATTTCTCTATAAATGTAGTGTCTCCAACACTTATGTGCATGCATTACAGCAGAATGTTCAAGGTAACGGGTAGTATAATTCTTCTCATGAGGCTTAAGATGACGAGATCCATAGGCAACAACTTGATCTCCATGCATAAGGACACATCCCAAACTTGAACCTCATGCATCATAGAAGACTACATAACCTATCCAATCCTCATGAATATTTAACACCAGTGTAGTAGTCAAAAGACTCTTTAGCTCAACAAAAGAACTCTGACACTAATAAATCTAGGAAAAAATAACTCACTTTCGAGTCAGAGCAGTCATTGGGGAAGATAACGTTGCAAAGTATTTAACAAAATGAAGATAATGCCCTCCTAAGTCCAAGAAGCTCCGAATCTCGAAAACATTTTGTGGTTGTCCCCAAGTCATAACAGCCACTACCTTCTCGGGTTCAACTGATATTCCTTGTTCTGGCACGACATGATCCATGAATTTCACATCCTAAATCCAAAAATTACACTTTGAAATCTTGGAAAAAAGTCTGTGATTCCATAGAAGACCCAAAACTATTCTCAGTTGATGCACATGATCCTCATAAGACTTGGAGTAGACAAGAATTTCAACCATAAAGACCACCACTAATTTATCTAGATACTCATGGAAATCCACATTCATCAAAGCCATGAAAACTGCAGGAGCATTTTCCAGGATGAAGGGCATAACAAGGTACTCATAATGGCCATACCTACTCTGAGAAGCGGTCTTAGGAATGTCAGATTCCTTTATCCTCAACAGATTGTAACCAGATCAAAGATCATTTTTTTAAAACCACATTTCCCCTATAAAATGATCAAATAAATCATAAATTCATGGTAACATATATTTGTTCTTTATCGTAACTCAATTGAGCATTCTATAATCAACACATAAGGGAAGATAACCATCATCCGTCTTGACGAATACAAAATGTGCTCCTCAAGGTGACACACTCGGGTATATAATACCATTCTCAAGAATATTATCTAACTAAGACTTTAGATCCTTTAGTTCAGCTGGATCCATTTGGTACGACGGAATGAAACTGGTTGAGTACCAGGAATTAAGTCAATAGAGAAAAAAACATCCCTTATTGGTGGAAAGCCAGAGATATTAGAAGGAAACTCTTCAGGAAACTCAGTGATGACTGGAGGAAGATCACCTAACATTTAATATCTCTTCAAATCAAAGGAAAACACAAATGTAACAATCCACAACTCTGGATAATAGGGTCCAACTCTACTTGACCTTGGGTCCCATTCTTCTTCAAAAACAAGAGGCACACCACTGGGTGTAGTAAGGTAGACCCGTCGAAGATAACAATTGAAAATGGATTTATTGGAAATGAGACAATCCATACCAACTATGATGTCAAAAGATTTCATTTCGAGAACCAAGAAACTCCAAACATGATCAACATCTATTCGAGAGAAGAAACAAGAACGACTATAGAGACCCTTCTCTATCATTAACCCAAGGGGTGTAGTAATATCCATCGAACAAGATAAAATATCCATAGGTAGATTAACCAGATTAACCAGATGGGTTGAAATAAATGTCTGAGATTCAACAGTATCAAAAAGATTTTTCACTATAGAAGAAGCTATAGAAATGGTACCACTCACAGTTTCAGGACCTGTATCAGCTACCTCTAGTGACTCTTCCACTGCATGAAGAAGCTTCGTTCTGGATTCCGGAGGCAGGAACCCTTTTTGTACATGAAGCATTTGATTACCCCACAGTATTTGGATGTACTGATTATCATGATCCAATACACGGAGTAGATATGTGATGGAAGAATAAATGTAGCTGCCCTAAACGTCCGCAGGAGCTACAATTCTTGGGTGCATCAGTGAAAACCCTCTTAGAATGTCCTGGCTTCCCACACTGATAGCAAGTCATAGAAGCCCCTCCTGGTGATACCGGAGGATTGGATTGACTCAGTTACTGAGAACCTCAATTAGAAACATCGTGCTTCCATTTTTCTTTAAAAGAACTAACACTTCCACTAGAAAAAAAAGGAACTTCATGCAACCATTACATTCCTGAAAAAACCATCTCAACACTCATTACTCCATCCAGAACATCTGCATAAGTGGGTAGAATCAGTATGAAAACCTGAGAACGGATATCTGATCGAATCCCCAACTCAAATCATTGAGCATTCATCCACTCAATCGATACAATTTCAGGAGCAAACTATACTAACTCAGCAATGTGATTTGACTACTCAATCTCGGTTTTGTTGGCCTTCTCATGTTTGAAAAACTCCAAAGCCTTAGACAACACCATATATTATGGATAGAACTGATCAGTGAAAATAACCCTAAAGTCTTTAGACTCCTAATGCTCATGTTTCCCAGCTGTCACCATTGTTTCGCACAATCTCATACTTGGTCCCTCTAGCATGAAGGTGGCACACTTCACCTTGACTGCATTCAGAGTCTCCAAAAACCCAAACAAACATTCAATCTTGATCAACAATTCCTCAGCATGTTGAGTATTAGTGGAGCCTTTGAATACTGGTTGAATTTGGCATAGGAATTCTTGGGAATGATGTTAGAGAGTATCACTATGAGGATCTATAGCTAGAGCCTGATCAAGAACTGGAAGTGGTGCCTATCCCAGAGCATGGACAATGCAAAAAATCACCTCTACCAGACTTGGATCCACAATAGGACTTGCTTGCTGAGATTTAGTAGCAACCACATTTTGGATTTGATTTCCACGTCTTCTCTAGGGCATGATGCCACACAACATCATCCGACAACAAAGAAGACATTAGATTAACACTCAACCTGAGTAAAAAGGAAAACTACTCTTAATAGAAGGGATAAAAATATTTGGATTCCACTCA
The DNA here is from genome assembly GCA_963277665.1 of Viscum album. Taxonomy (NCBI): domain Eukaryota; kingdom Viridiplantae; phylum Streptophyta; class Magnoliopsida; order Santalales; family Viscaceae; genus Viscum; species Viscum album. Next base: position 1,314,960,490 of record OY728152.1, on the reverse strand, counting down.
ATCCAAATCAAAATAGGGAAATAGTAGAACTAATATACACGTTGCCTTTACTTAACCACCCCTGGAAACATAAGGTTCATTACAGTGGGAGCTGGCCATGTAATCAATCACAAATACCTCTTATGTCCCGACAAGAATATGCAATGAATAGTCTTTTCAAGGAAAGATGCTTAACCTCACCTTTGATACCACTTTGTCACAAACCCCCCTTCGATACCACTTTGTCACAAACCAGCCCAGATACAGTGGTAACCCGATAATCGTGCCAGCCCTGACATAGCCTGAAGGGAGTTCCCGATCCCCATGGGTCAGTGACTAACACCAGGCATTATACAACATACAAGTGGGAACGATTTGTCCAAAAGATGCAGAAGCAAGAGTAAAATATACAGTATGCAATAAAATGAAACTCCAATGGGAGTAATGTAACAGAATACAAAAAGGAACAAAATTTCAATGTACTACAACCCTAGTACAAAAAAGGGAAGACAGTCCCAAGGTCCAAAAGGAAACAACACTCCAAGTCCAAAGATTACCAACTGGATCCTCGTATAAGAGGTCCCTTCCCATTTCTCGATCCTGGAAGAATAAGGTCTACAAACAAATGAAGGAAAAATTAGGGTGTGATCCTAAGCCCAGTAGGATAACACCAAAGATTCCATAACAGATTCCAATAATAAATTATCCAAAGAAGAGATTTCAATTTTTCAAATAAACAGTTTCGGCAACCCAAAATCATATTTTAACAAAACATGCATTACATTTTCAAATGATGGAAATAATTATTTTTAATAAAATGATTTTAAAATGATGAAATATTTCTAAAAAATTGTTTAAGAAAAACATTTATATAAAACATCATATATAAATTCAGTAGGCATGTTGAGCAATTCAAAAGCATTGGCATACATTTATATCTCAAATATAAATAAACAAGTGAGCAACATGGTCATCTTCCAAAAGATACGATAATATTAACCAGTTATAGGATTACACAATCTCTATGTGAACTTAGCAAGATGTGTATACACACGTCCCAATGACAATGGCCAAAGGAGACTCTTCACCAACCTGTCGGGGATGTGACCCACCGAAAGTGTGTTTTAGAATGTTGTCATAGCGAAGATTGTATCCAAACAACTCAATAACTACCTAAGTCGTTCATGCGCTCTTACATGATGGAGAACTATTTTAAGAATGTTTAAAATACGATCAATCCCATACTTCCATTTCAAAAGAGCCAATTTCAATCCGTTTAAAACCAAAATAGGTTTTATTCAAAACATTCCACTTACTCAAGATAAAACCAATGGGTTTCTTTCAAATCATTTCAAGCCATTTTCATAAGTTTGAAATCCATTCAAAACCAATGAAATCATTACAAATTTCATTTCCACAATTAAATTCAACCGTTTAATTGAAAACATTTCCATCAAATCCAAAATTTAAATTCAAAATTTTAAATTTAGTAATTATCCATAAACACACCGAATTCAATGGAATTGTGGTTTTATTAATATCAATGCCAAAACCATTTCAAATTTCTCGATTCAATTGAATCGAGTTTTTATCAATTTAATTGAATGAAACTTGAGGAATTTTATTTCAACGAATATTTGAAATAAATAAAGAAAATACAATCCTAATCAATTTGGCAAGACGATACGAAACCACCTACCTTGACGGTTTTGACCAAGACCACAACGGTCGAGAAAGCTCTACAAAACCTGGTTGATTCTTCAAGAACCCACATTAGATCTCTTCTCCAAGAAATATCAAGACCAAATATCATCAAACATGTTACCACACACTTATATCTACCCATAACAGGTATAGATCTAAGAAACCGAGCGAAGGGGAGAATTAGATCTATGTATATCTAAGAAACCAAACAAGAACGATGAAGAATGATCACATACCTCAAGAATCTGGCTTCAATTCACCAAGAGAAGCCTTTGGATTGCCTCCAGAATGATAAGAGAACCCTCTCTGACCTTAGGAGAAGTCAAATACTATGTTAAGGCTACTTAGGAGAAAAAACGAGTCACATAGATGAAAAACCGAGGGAGATCCACAATTTAAAGTCTCATTTAAGTGACCACTAGGCTTGGCCGCACAGTTTGAAAAACCTTGCGCTAACCGTGCGTGAGATACTACTTTGTCCACCCTTATCGCATGGCTTGGCCGCACAGTTAGAAAAACTATGCGCTACCCGTGTGGAAGCTTCTGTCCAGGAATCAAGGCCGACACAGTTTTGTTGCACGGGTTTTCAAACCGTGCGCAAACCGTGCACAACACACTGTCCTCTAGTTTTTCATTAAAAGTTCACCCAAACACATCCCAAGTATTTAATCCAAAACAAGGGTACATAAAACATCAAAAAGTACATGAAAATGTAACGGGATGTTACAATAATGTTCTCAGGGAGGCAATACTTAAGATGTGAAATCTCACACCATCCTCTTTTAAATTCAAAAATTAATTTAAAAGTCATTTACTCCTATATAAAAATTTACATGATAACTACCATATAATATATATAATATAAATATAAATTTTAATATCATTCAAAAAATAATATTCTTAGAACGTGTAGTTAAAAAATGATAACATCATATGTGATGTGTCGATTCACTACCAACGTGGATGTTGAGCTATTTATTTCCATTACAGACACCAAGGATAATCAGAAAGCCATTATAATTGTTCAATATAATTTTAAAAATTATATTAAATCATTATTAATGTTATCTCAATAATAAATATATAGAAAATGATATTATAAAATAAAATTAATTTTTGATAATCAAAAATAGAAATAAAATTAATTTAAATTTATCATTAATATTTTACCATATGAACCATCCTCAGAGTAGAGAAACAATGATATATGGAACAATTTATAAATCAATAACTTCATTATTACAATATAATTCCACATATAATGTTTATCATCCATTTAAATTGAAATCATATAATTATACTGGAGGTACCTTATAAAACCATGAAATGAATGCTCATATAAAAACAAAATTAAACAATATAACTCATCTAAATGGTCAAAAATTAAATAAATAAAATTATTATTAATGATATTATTTTGTAGTATTAATAGTTATTTAATAATTTTATCATATTTTCCAATTCAATAAATTATGTTCTACTACAGAACACAATCCCAAAAAAGCTAAGGGATATCTCTAAATATACAAATCATCTTTTTGTAATTATTTATCACTCACATTGTCAAAGTATTTTTTAGTTATTCTAATTAACATATTCAAAATTCTTTTTATATTTTCCAAAAATATGTTTCAAAAACGATATAACATTTTCATTATTATGATTTTTTAAAAACTTATTTTCACTATTCATCTCAATAAGTAAAAATAATTAAAGGGAAATTATATATTTATTATCCACATGTATCTAATGTCCTTTAATTAATTTAAGAAATAAATATTTTTCTTAAATAACACATTTTATCATTATCATTAATTTTATTTTTTTAACTTATACAATTATGAAATTACCTCTTCAAAGCGTTATTAATATATCATATAAATCACAATGAAGTGTCTCATTTTATATATTTTCTAAACACTCATTTTCAATGATTTCACATTAGTTGGAAATAATTTCTCATGGTATTTTACTATTTTATCTTATAAAAATCCATATTTGATGTATATCTATTGTTTCCTGTAAATCATTGCATGTCAACCATTCGTTGTAACTTGTGATGTGATTAGGATACATATTTTCTTCCATTGGGTAACATTTAAAATTAATCATTTTGTGTGATTATTCATGTAGGACAATATATAAGAACATGAAATGTTGGGTGTATCTAGATAAAGTTCTAATACATTGGATAATGATAATAAAATGAAATTTTAAATATGGAATTATGGAGTAATCCTAATGCATTATTGGATATTGAACACTATGTGATATAGTATTCACATTTTTCCATGAATCTGGTTTTTTTAATGTATTATATTCACACAAAACTAATATGTTTCGATGAGAATATGAGTATATGTTCTATGTTTTTGTATTATATATGATTAATCGGGTTCCACGCATACCATATAAAAATATTTCCCCTTCTATCATATGTGTTATTCTACATTAACCTCAATATTCCCTTTCATGGAATTTTAGCTCATACCATTTTTCGATGTATTCACCAAGTTATCCCATGTTGTTATAAGATATAAAATAAGGGAATGATATCATTTTAAAATAATGTAATATTATATTTTCATGTTTTCTAATTATTCAATAGATATTAAAAATGTAACAGACATTACACTCCCTGGTATGTAATGTATTGATAATTATGAATACAATTTAAGTTAAACTTTTGTACAAGTATATAGTTATTATAGTTGGTATCCAAGAAAAATCTAGATATTATTAGGGATTAAGACTATGAAACATTATTATGAAACCTATGTACAATTCTATACCCATGGATAACTAATATTAAAATTTAGTTAATCATAAGTTCTGATATTATTTTAATTTATTTTTCTTCCTTTTATATTAAAAGGTTAATTTTTATATTCCTATTATCTATGTTTTCGATCCCCTGACTAGGATAATTGGATTCTTCATTAATCGGATTGTTTTTCATCTTTATAAATTTAAGGATGGATCGATACATCTTGAAATTTCCAATCATTAGCTCAATAAAATCATGATAAGGCAAAAATATCCCATATCATTGATAGAATAGTTGTTTGATCTATTATTCATGTCCATGAATTTCTATAAGTTCGTACATCAATATGAATATCACAAATTAATGGTTATGAAGGAAGGGATGTCATATACAACCTATTAAATGAGGAGTGGAAACTAAATGTTCATAGTGATTGCCTTTGAAATCTACAATTGTAAAAATAATTCACGTTCTAATTGAATTGAATTTTTAGAGATTAAATAGACAAAAAAATTCTACCCTCATAGTGAAATTATTATACACACCAATGAAAAGGAGGGGGATGAGGATAATTTGAAAATAGTGATGAATAATTTTCAGGGAGATAAAAGATATGATATTTATTAAAAATGAAATATTTGGATAGAGGATGAATAAATCACATGGAATGTTATCAAAATCATAAGAATATTTGTGGAAGATTCCATCACTATGGAAATCAAATCTTGTACTATATATGTAAGTATAATGTAGATAAATTTTTTCAATGGTCAATGTATGGTCCCATGTTTTATAATCGAGTTAAAATTTGAATGTTTTCATAAATTTTTTCGGGATATCAAAGGGTCGTCTTTTTTAACTGAGATCCGGAATTTTAATCAGAGTGTTGGAAAACCAAAAATGTCATTATTTGACTTTCTTAATTAAATTTTAATTTTAGTGGGTGTCCTGAGGAGTGTCGGGAGCACATGATTTGAAAAAGGCCACAATAATGGATCTCTACGGGTATCGTACAGTTGTTGTCCAACCCGCACCACATACCCTACTTAATTAATTATTTAATTTTATTAAATAAGTTTATGAGATATATTGTGATTAATTACAAAAATGTTTTAATAATAGTAATAATAACCTTATTATTATTGTTATTGTGGTCGATTAATTAAATTAATGATAAAGAATTAATTAAATGAATGTTGAACAAATTAGTGGGGAATTAGGGTTTATCAAATAATGATTTTAATTATATAATGTGTTTCCAAATTATTAGAGGATAATTCTTATTAAATAGAGGTAAAGATTTGGAGTTTTATCATTAAGGATGTTACAATAAATTGGGAGTTGTGGACTTAATAAATAAAGTTTAATGTAAATAATAATAATGATATAATAATTATTATTATTATTATGATTTTTATTAGGGTAATATTTTTTTTATTATTAACTCATTACAGTTGTTTACTAACTTATAATAATAATAAAAATATATTTTGGGAGAAATGTATTTAAATAATGAAATTGTGGAATAATAATAACGATTCAATATTTATAAGTGTTTTTAATTAATTAAAAAAATGTTAAAATAATTAAATTAAATGATTATTAGGGAGTTTCATAATTTATTATGAAACATTTATGAATATAATAATAAATGATCATTCGTTTTTAATTAAATTGGGAGTTTTGAACTTTTTAGATAATTGTTAAATCTGTATTATAAAAATATTAAAATGGGTATTTTTTTATAATAATTACATTCAATGAATAATATTTAATTAGGGTTTTATTTTTTGTTTTTAAAATGATTAAACTGATGGGAAGAGATCTCTCCCCCTTCCTCCTTGCATATGAGGCATGACCCCTCATAGGTGAAACACACCAGTAGGCATCCCCCTTGGGCACCAAGCCTCCTCTATTATGATACAATATCCCTACTATAGGTCCCCGGGACACCCTGAGAGGGGAGGGGGTGAATCTGGGTGACCCGTTTTTCTTTTAAAGTGATGGATCTTGTTCCCACATTGGTAGGAACTTGTTGAACCTGTGTGATGATTATGATTAGAAAGCAAACATTCACATGCACAGAGGAGACACAACCCTTTTTACTTGGTTCACCATTAAGGGCTACGTCCAAGGAGCATACGCCGATAGGTTGTCGGTCGTACCTAAATCCACTATGCTTCACTAGCTGTAGATTACAATGGTTCGGGTATAGTCACTTTGTACCAGGCTCACTGCCTTTACAAAGGTTCAGGGAAAGCTCACGGCTTCCCTCAGGTCACTCCCGTTGACTCCCCCTAGATCATTGCCGTTGGTGAAGTCCCACTCAGTTTACAGACATGAAGGTCTTTTCATCATTTTCATAAGAATGCATCCTTTGTTGTATGTAGATGATCTATTGAAGTCTGATTCTCACCAGAAGAAGAATATCACTTTTCCTCGAATGTATCAGGTAGTCTCTCGGCTTTCGTGCAGCTCCAAACAGGCCGGTGGGGATTCAGCAAAACCAGGTGCGCTTCTCCAAGACAGTCGCACAAGTCCTACTACGGCGCACAAGTCCAAACTGGCGCACAAGTTTCATCAATGCACCAGCGCGACGCTTCCTTCCTCGACTTTAAACTTGCGCGGTCCACTTCCTTTCTCTTTCAAACTGCCTTGGGTGCACAGCCAACAACCGGTGCGCATGCTCTACTTGCGCGACAAAACTACCACATGCGCGACTCGACCACCTGCGCGACGAGAGATCGAGTAATCACGAAGTCTTGAGCTCCATTAGAAATGAGAAGGCGTGGTCCAGTATTTATAGGGAAACTGGACCCCCTGCTCGGCGGCGCGCGAGTCCCTCGACGGCGTGCAAATCTTGTCTCCAGTAACCTCTATCACGCAACTCACATTGCGAGACCCAACCATCACTTGCGCGACCTTCTTTCCTTTGCCAAATTTTGATGTTCTGATCCTCAAAAACATATGGCGCGCAAGTATTTTCCTTTGCCAAATTTTGATGTTCTGCTTGAACGGTATGATCTCTTTGTTGGTACATATCCTGAACTTCCACTGAGGATTGACAACAAACACAAACCATACGCCAAATCATGCTTTGAAGACCCTGGTTCCAACAGCTACCCTCTCCATGGTTGTTTCTGCCTCGGCCAAACAACCTCCTCTCTATGGTGTGACCTGTTGTTGCACGTGACTACTTTGGTGTGAACTTGTAGTGCACGACCAACAAAGGTGACCCCCAACAAGAGCATGTGACCCCCATGCATGAAATTTTTTCATCCATGATATTTATTATAAGATGTTTTCATTAGTATAGACCAATAATTCAAGGTAGGATAATTTATAAGGTTCTTCTTCATCTCTTTGACGATTTGGTGTGTTTTCATTACAAAATTTTGATTGGCCATTTTTAGGGTTGGACTGAAATACCATGTTTTGATATTCTTCATTTATTAAGGTGCACCAATAGTGTTTTGGGGTCCTTTGTTATGTAATCTGGTACCCGACATCAAGGGAGAGGCAGATGGTCTTGAATTATTTCACCTCCTTTGGTTCGAGTAAGCTTCAAGACCCTCTATTTTGTTTTTCACCATTTAAATTGAGGACTCTTAATTTTTTAAGAGTCCCTTGTACCATGATAGATGTGTGTTGATGATTACTTCTGTGTTTTGGTGTACCTGTTTAATATTTTGAATATTTATGATCAATGTAGACAATTCAAACACACATAGACACAAATATATATATATATATATATATACATACATTTATATATATATATATGATGGTGTGTGTGTATGTGTGACTGCAGACCAGTTGTTGATTGGTTGCGCACATATGACAGAGTGTAGAATCATTCGGTTCCACACTGATGTAGGGTCCAAAATCACTTTCAAATAACTTATGAATTATTTCCTTATTTTATTAATTTGTGAATATGTGTTTGCTTGATTTTCAGAACATCTAAATGTATATTACATAATGATTAATGATAATCTGATTGTTTATGGTAGTGTCAACTCATGCTTGCATAAGGATGTGATTTTGAATATATCCTTATTCATGCCTATTCATTCTATATTGATGTTGGAATTTTGATGTTACTAAATGAATATTTCTATGTGCGATCGATGAGAAAATTTCCTTGTGTTGGTTTTAATCATGTATTGATGATTTTGAAAATATGTTGAGATTGTTCAATTAATATTAATTGGTTATACATGAAGCACTGATGGGTATTTCATGTAATTTTGAGATAAATCATGATTGTCTTGGACATCCATAGTTTTTTCATTTTAAACCATGTCACAAAATGTTTATTATGAAAATGATGATATATCAGTTGGTGACTTATATGTTTTAATGTAGAGGGAATGCTGATTGGGTAATTAATTGAAGAATTAATTATATATTAATTATTTAATAATTTTTTTGCATTTACTGAATAATGATAATATTGAATTTTTTGAAGTGTTTAGATTATAAATTGCAAACATGTAAAAATTAATGGAGGGATTAATTATTATATGATAACTGAAAAATTTTTAATTAACTGATTAACTGGTTAAAGAGATATGATTGAATTTATTAATTATTTTATTAATTAATTTTTAAGGATTAATTTATGAATGAAAATCAATTTAATTTTTACAATAGTAATCCAATAATACCTTCATTTGCGTGTTTATTTTCTATGCCATAAGATATTTAGGATGGAGTTGTTTATATATTTTATTAGAAATTAAATATTTTTTCAAAAAAAATTGGGCTTTGTTTATCAGGTTTTACATTAGATGTTTACAACATCTGTGCTGAATTGTTAAAGTCATGGAAAAAATATTGTGTCAGTGTACATGTTCAAACATGTTAATGGCATGGGATTATTAATTGAGAATAATTAATTGTTAAATAATTATTAAAAATATATATTTTGAATGGTTAAATTATTGTATAATTATTCCACAGGTGTTTTATGTTGTTTATTAGTTTTTGAATTAAATAACAGATTAGATTAATTAATTTATAAATTAATTAATTTATGGTACTGGGGTGTTAGACATGGATTTCTACACCAATTCCAAATATTATGTCTAATTGATAAACGGTTTGTGAGAGAGGAATTGATTCTCCAAGTAATCATGGTTTGCTCGATATTGTGTTCTACACGCAACTTGAATGTAAACATTCTTTTATGGGATAGGGAATGATACTCCAACAACCCCTAGGATGTCGGACTAGGACCGATGCTCCAAATACTCACATTTGTGGAAGAAATGATGTTCTACATCCATTAATTAACATTGGAATGTGGGTCCAAATTTTTATACATGAAATGATTTATTTGTTTATTGAAAACTATTGTGCCATAATAATTCATCAATTGAATATGAGAAAGTGTTCCGACTTATCAATTAATTGGGATATTCAATAATTATGGTCAGACCCAAGATTGATTTACAATTTTATTGTATGGAATCAGACATAGTATATGCAATATTAAATTTAATATCATAGAATGCATTATCCATGAAAAAAACAATCATAGAATAAGTCATATATTTTTTACATATATTGTCTTTAGAGACATCTATGGTGATTAAATTATACGAGGGATCATGGCCTTAGGACGGATCCCTTGAATAATTAAATTTTTCAAAGTTTGAATAAATTATAAATGAAAATTAATTTTTGATGAGTGTTGGGTATATATGACAAATGTATAATGTAAGTTCAGACACCATGTGAGTGTTGGTGCAGGTACATGGTTATATAGTTATATTGTAATTTGTACTTTAATTATGATTCCTTTCAGAATGTTTAAATTATTTATTGAATATGTTGATATGGGGTAGAAAATGTGGGTCCATGACTATATATATTTATATATCACACCCTACATGGGTTGCTATTGCACTTGGGAACCTGAGTAGGCTCGATTTGGTTGTAGGATTGTGTTGTTAGCAAATTCATGGGGGATTGGATCAGAGGACCGAGTAGGAGCTCCGGATTCTTGAGATGAAAGCTTTTAGTAATTGGTTCTATTTTATATGTATTGTTCATGATGTGTAATAGATGATGCATTGTTTTTTTAATTTAATTAATTATCCATAACATTTCAAGTAATAATTTACTATATAAATGGAATTGGCTACATTTTTGAAATATGTACTATTTTTCTTCTTCTATTTTGTCAATTTTGTATCAGTTATTCATCCATTTATTGTTATTTACTATGATATAGAATTTTTCATCTCTAATAAGATGGTATAGTATCACCATTAACTATCCCAAGACCCTCGCTCCTAGTTGGTAGGCTCTTTCATATGGGGAGATGCGCTTGGTTCATGTGGAGACAGGTTCAACCACTGGTTCATGGGTGGGTCGGGTCAGTACGTTACAAAGTTATATCAATTGGTAGTTTTCCTTTGTCTTTCTATTTTGGGTTGGTAGAATAGAGACTAGGAATGCTTCATCCCATGGAATAATAGTCATGCTTGGGACATATCACATCATGTACAGGAAATGAAAATGTGGTCTGGGATGGGAATTGAAGATTGTATTATATGAGGATACGATTGATACAATTTCACCATGAGTGAATGGTGTATTTTTTTCTCTGCTTATTGATATTGAGAATTTTGAAATAAAAATAGTCTTCACTAGATTGGGAAATGATATTTCATAAATGCATCATCTTAGGCACGTAGAGATTCACATTCCATGTTGTTGCAATAATAGGATGTATTCTAACTTTCAATGTGTGACTTGGGATCAACTCCATGTTTTTATATTCCGTAGCATTCCTTTATAAATAATATGTTTTAGTTAAATATTTAAAATTCATCACTGATTATATCCCACATTTCCTCAATTATGATCATGATTCATTATTGTTACATGGTTCCATGTAATAGCATTCTGTTGTTTTAATACTTATGATAAAATTCTAGATATGTTTTGAAGTGTGAAAGGGTTGTTAATGATTAGATGTTAAATAAATGTTGATTTTTATAAATGGGAACCATATTCCAGTGATAAGGTGTATGAGAGCCTTATAGATAGGTATATTTCCAAATATGTGTTTGAACCATGTTTAACCAACGTATCATTGAAAATGGATATAAATGTAATTTCTTTTAGTTTTGATTGAAATGAAACATTTTTGGGTTTCTTTTTATTTAAACTAGATTGAATAAATGGGACCTTAGAGGTTTTCATATTGGTGAAAAGAATTTATATGAAAATAATTTCATGTTTACATTGGGATAATAGAAAATGTGAATTGTTTAAAGAGGATGTTTTTAATAGCATGTATATTTTTCCATTATGTCATTAATTGATAAACAAATGACTTTTTATGAAAAATTAATTATATATTTGTTTAAATCCATTCAAATTATGAATGATTGAAATGAATTAATTAAAATAACTAAAATTAAAAAGGGGAATATGAACCTTGCAATTTTTGTTTTGCATGCCCATGTGAGATGATCGATGGTTATGTTTCGTAAGTGGATAACCTATGGTAGGTAGTAACATTTTTATTTTAAAGGTCATTAATGTTTGTTTATCCCACAGCTGGGGAGGAATTTCTAGTACTCAATTGTCGTGACACACTGATAGGTTTATATTATTGTATTTATGATCAATGTTTGATGTGGTGATCGTTGTTTGAGGAACGTCACACACATTCATTAAGTTGTTTTGAAATAGAACATTGGTGTGAAACTGATCATTTATTTCGACTTCACGGACAATACAAATGTGGGTAGTGTCACATCGATTTCAGTAAATGAGTCTGCAGTAGACGTCGATCATTTCTTGAACAGGGTCATCTAGAAGTAGTTCAATAGAACATCTTAAAGACCATGGTTTTATCATAGTGCACTATTCAGAATACGATGAGCACATACCCAACCTTGACCTCATAATGAAGACACTAAGATATAATTGGTCTCATGGCACACTATAGGTTAAATATAGATTGTCATGATTAGTGGTTTTTATCTAAGTAGTTAGTGTGATGATTTCTTTCATTGTGCTACACATTTATTGGTGTTAGGGCATAGTTTTTTTAAATATCCATGTGATGGCATGAATATGAAATTTCACCAATGGTCAGGTATGGACATAGTTATATATTCAAATGGGGTTTGAAGAGTTTTAATGGCATGTCATCAGATAATGATTGAATGAGTGTTTTGGGTCTGTGTTATTTTCTGAGGTAGGCATGCACAATCTGTTCTTTTGGATGATCGATATTCAACAGTTTTCATTGAAAAGGTCCTTTTTAAGGCCTCAGATATAAGTTTGGTTTCAATGGTTAAGCTGTAAATTGATCTTTGGATCTGGTTTCAATGTCATAGTCATTAGACTTTTAAAGGGTTAATGTCGTGTTTTGCATTTGGAACAAAACACATATGTTCTATCAAGAATTAATGACCTCGATTGGTTAGTAGTTTTAGTTTCCATTCTTAATGGATTATTATGAATGATAGTTTTTAATGTGGGTATAATTTAATGTCCCATGTTTTATCACCAGGTTAAAATAGGACGTTTTTCAAATTTTTATTCTATTAATCAATAGTTATGTTTTTTACACCAAGATCTGGAATATTATTCTGAGGGTTTGAAATCCAAAAGGCATTCCCTTTGGATAATATTAATTACACTATAATTTTAGCGAGTGTCTTGATGAGTCTCTTCAACACCGGATCAGGAAATGTTCATCTTTATGGATCTACACGGGCTGCACATGGTTGCAGTCTAACCCATGAAGAATACCCTTCTTAATTAATAATTTACATATATATATATATATATATAATATTATATGATATATTATAATTAATTAATATAATGATTTAATTATAATAATATTAATGTTATTATTATTATTGTTTTGGTTGATTAATTAAATGATTGACAAATAATTAATTAAAGGAAGGATAAAGAAATTAATGTGGATTTTGGTTTATTGAAGGACCATTTTAATTAGATAAAGAGTTTTTGAAATTTTAAATTACCATTTTTATTAAAAACAGGTTATATGTTAGAGTATTTTTTTCATTAATGATTATACAAAAAATATTTAGTTAGGGTCTTAATAAATAACGTTTAAATGAAATAATATTTTGATAAATTATTATTGCTATTATTATGAATATTATTATGGTCATATTTATATTTATTAATAACTAATTATGCATGTATTATAATTGATTCTAATAATATATATATTTTGGGGGTTTTGGTTATAAATAAATGAAAGTTGTAATAATAGTAAATATTATGTTATTATTATTATTATGTTTAATTAATTAAATAAATGTTAAATGAAATTAATTAAATGAATAAAAGGTAGTTTCATAATTTATTATGAAATATTTATAAAATGTAATATAAATGACGTAGTGTTATTAATTAAATTGGATGTATTGAACATATTAGATAAGTGTCAAATATTTATTATATTAATAATAATAAAATATATACTCTATTTATTAGAATTTCATTCATAAAATTAAATATACTTTAGAGTTTTATTATTTGGTTTTAAAATGGAAAATTAAACTGAATGAAATCTTTACCCCTTCCTCCACACAAAAGAGGTGTGACCCCTCCCAGGCGCAACACACCAACATGCATCCCCCTTGTGCACCCTACCTCCTCCATTGGGATGTCTTCTCTATACCTACACAAGGTTCATATCTACCTCAGCCGAACCACCCCCTCCATGTGGCGCGACCTGTAATAGTGTGCAACTCCTGTGGTGCAACCCCATCATCATCTGTAGTGTTTTTCATCTGATAATTCCATGATTTTAGTCCAATTATTCACTGTAGGATCTTCTTTAATGTTCACCATCATCGCTTGGGTGATTTGGTATGTTTTGGTACCCGATTTGGTTTGTTTATATTAGGGTTCTATGGAAATACATGGTTATGATGTTATTCCTTCATTAAGGTTTGAAAATGGTTTTTTTGGGTCCTCTGTTCTATATTCCGGCAACCACTACTAGGGGTGTGGTAGATAGTTTTGAATTGTTTCTCATCCATTGAGGTAAGAGTCTAAACCCATTTTTTGATTTTTCTGCAGTTAAATTAAGGTCTATTAATTTTTTATGAGACCCTAGTACCATGATAGAGTAGACTGGATAACTATTCCATTGTGTTTGGGTACTGGTTTAATATTTTTACTATTTTTGATGAATGTAGAAAATGCATGTATAAACATATACACACAAAATATATATAAATATATAAATGTGTGTGTGCATGTGATTGGGGACTGGTGGGTGATTTGTTTTAATATATGATGAAGTGAAGTGTGTTTTGGTTCTACCCTGAGGTAGGCTCCAAAATCACTATCAATTTATAAAATAAATATTTTTTCATTAAATAATTTGTGAGTATTATTCAAATTGATTTTGGGAACTACTTAATTTTTGTTAAATGATGTTTAATTATAAATTATTGGATGGTTGTAATTTCATATCATTCATTCTTAAGGATGGTCTTTTGTATGTATCCCTATTGAGGTAGATACATGATATATTGAAGCAATAATTATTTTGTTACCAAATGATTAATTCACCGTGTGATAAATGAATAAATTTCATTTTATTGGTGTTAATGATTTATTTCTACTATTGATAATATGTTGAGTTTAATTCATGAATATTGAATGGTTAAACATGAAGCACCCATGAGACATTCATCTAAATTATACTTAAATGGAGATGGACTTTGACACCCATAGGTGTTCCTTGTAACCCATGTCATGGTTTATTAGTAATGCATACAATGATATGTCATGTGGTGAATTAGATGTTTGACTGGAATGAGATGGGTGATTTGGTAATTAATTGTATAATTAATTATCTATTCATGAGTTGGATAAAATTTGGAATTTATTAAATATTGGGAATATTGATTATTTTGAGATTTTTTATTACAAATTGGTAATTAGTTATAAATAATAGATGTAATACCTATTAGATGATAAATTATAAATTGTAAAATAATTTATGAATTGTTAAAAAGATAATATTTAATTAATTAATTTATGAATTAATTATTTTTAATGCATTAATTTAAGATTTTCAAGTGATCAGATTGTTATGACCATTGTCCATTAATAAATTTGGTTGAGTTTTTATTTTACTTTACATAAGTTTTTAGGATGTAGTGCTTTAAAAATATGATATGCTATGAGAGATTTTTGATAAATTTGTGAACATTTGTTAAATTGTTTTACTTCAAATATTTATGACGTTTGTGATAAATTGTTAAAGTCATGGGCAAAACATTGTTTCATTGGATGGATTAAAACACCTAAATTTTTTGGAATAATTAATTTATAATTATTAGTTGATAATTAATTATTACCTATTGTGATTTTGAATGGTTAAGATATTTTTAAATTATTTTATGGGAGTTTTATGTTTTTAATTAGTTGTTGAATTAATTATTGGATTAGATTAATTAATTTATGAAGTAATTAATGGATGGTTTTGGGGTGTAAGACATGGTGTTCTAGTCCAATGATTAATTTTACATATGATTAATAATTGGACTGTGAGAAAAAGAATAATGATCTTAATACTCATGGGGTGCAAGACCTGTTGTCCAACATTCATCTTCCATAGAAACATTCATTTATGGGATAAGGACTCGTGCATCAAACACCCATGTGTTGCGAGACATGAAAAAATGCTCCTAACACTCATAAGTGTGATAGACATGATTTTCTACACCAATTAATTTATACTGGACAGTGGTTCCAAATAAGAATACATGAAAATAATTAATTGTGTGATGAAAAATATTGTAACATAATGATTTTTGAATTGAATATGAGAAAGGGTTCCGAACTATCAATGAATTGGGTGAAGAACTATTAGTGGTTGGACTGAGGAGAGAATCACTTTTATGTTGGATGGGATTGAAAATTGTATATGAAAGATTATATTGAATATCTTATTATGCATAATCCATGCTAAAGAAAAATCTTGGATTCGGTCTTTTCTTTTTTTATGTAGATTGTATTTAGAAACATTTATAGTGGGTGACTTATATGGGGGATGTCGATCATATGCTAGATCACGGGAATAATATAATTTATCGAGGTTTAGATAAATGATAAATTGAAATGAATGTGTGATTATAGTTAGGTATACATGAAAAATTTATAGTTCTGGTTCAGAAAAAAGTTGAGAGTTGAAGCATGTACGTGGGTATATAGTAACATTGTACTACTTACATTAATTATAAATGATTTCAGAATGTTTCAATTATTTATTTAATGTATGGATTTGGTGTAGAAAGTAGTGGTCCCTGCATACTGATATTTATATCTCACACCCTATTCGTGCTGCCATTGTACTGGGGTACTCATGTATATTCAATTTGTTTGCAGGATTGTGTTCTTATCCAATTCTTGGGAGATTCATGAACATGACTGAACGAGAGCTCGAGACGCTCGATTTGAATGCACATAGGTCTTGGTTGTCATTTATCTGTTTTTTAAATGAAATTTAAATCATGTTGTATTGTTTATTTCATTAAATTATGTATCCATTACATATCATACATTCATCTTCTATAAATGTGGTGTTGGGCACATTAATATAATGAGTACTATTTTTCATTTTTTCTTTTGACAATTATGTATTACTTCTTCCACTATTTTTTGTTATTTACACTAATATACCAATTTTCAACTCTAATAAGAGGGTATAGTCTCCCAACTGTCTGTCCATTGACCATCGCTAATAGTTGGAAGCCTATGACGTATGGGGTGACGCGCTCGAGGTCATGTTTTTATAGGTCCGACCACCGATTCATGGGTGATCTAGGTCAGGATGTTCTTTTCTAGGTGGGTATTTAAGATGATTTTCTAAAAAAATATCATGATTTTAAGGAACACTAAACAAAATTCAAGTAATTGTAGTAATGTTTTTTTGGACTAGTGAATGTGAAGACTAATTTGGAGAGTGGACAAAAAGGCTTATCAATGAACCAATACACTCAATACAAATAATAGGGGAAAACATTTTCAAATATAATTATTCATAAATGATTGTCATGTGATGATTAATGATGTAAATTGATAATTGATATATTAAACATTTAGATATTTAAATTTTCATGAGAAAAAATATCTCATACATGATCTTTTGTTGTATAATTTTATCTTTACATTGAAAATATAGTATGATTATATATATAGTGAGAAGTGTGACATATATACTTTCCATGAGATAAGGGTTAAGGATACATGTTGTACCATTAATCATTATATTTGATGGTGATATATGAATCACCTATATGTCTTGAGAAAATAACTAACTTGATCTAAATACTACATTGTGATTAATTAAGAGTTACCTTCCCCAAATTGCTGGCCAATATGTGCAGTCTATTGAGACAGTTGACCAAAATTTCTGATCATGTTCAATGTAATCTGAAGGAGGATGGGATAAGCATCTTCCGGTAGTCTAGTTATCAAACAACAATAGGTTCAACTCATTAATCCAAATTGGATCATATGTAACCCTCTACATGAAATATTTTGGAACACCTACATAGTGGGATGAAGTATGTGGACATATGCTATTGGGACATCGATTGGTTGATGAAATGCATGAAAATGTAAAGAACAACCATTAGAATATACAATCGTCCCAATGTCGAACTGAATAAATATGATTATAATCAAAAAATTTACTTAGAGTTCGAGGTTGGATTCAATATATTCATATAAATATATCCATAAATGTGGGTTATGAGGTTAGGAAATCCGTGAATTTTAGGTCCTATTTACAATGGATCCTTCGATATTCTTGATTATTTTGGGACTCCATCATATTGACAAGAAATTCCACCAACCATGTCTCTGGAAAAAGTTATATTCCATATAGATCTATGAAATATGTAAAAAACATATAAATCAAATATATAGAATATAATAGTTATATAAATAGATAACCATAACACATATGTGGAGAATCTTTTTAATAACTTTGAGTGTATAGATAATGTTATATGGCACAATACTACTCATATGCTGAATGAAATATACACAATTAATATGTATTGAGAGGATATAATGGATCTAGAGGAATTGATGATGGAGAACTATTAATGATTTTCCATAAGTAATTACATAGAAATTTATCAATGGAAAATGTAAAGATGCATAATTTTCTCAATAAAATTTATCTTCAAATAAATATTTTATATAGTATAAATCACATATAAATCATAGAAATACTAACTAAATTATCATTATCATAGAATAAAATTTATGAATTAATGGTAAAATAATCCAATAATAATGATATATATTAATTGGGAATATAAATTGAATATAATATAACAGTAATGGAAGAATTTAGATATCGTTGATCTACCAAAATAATCCAGCTCGTATAAAATGTTTTAGAAATAAAATATAATGTTAATTTTTCATAAATATGAAATTAAATATAATGATAAATGTAAATATATGTGACTAATTAATTGAATAATATGTATTTGTATGTTGTAGTAACCACTTAGGACCATTTTATGTATGACTATTAAATAGTAACTAGACTGTTTAAATAGTAATGTGGCTAATTGGAATAATAATCTGGCCATTATGATTGTGACATCACCTACGAAAACTACAATAATGATTATGTATCTTATAAAAAAGAATATATATGTATATCATAATATTATTAAATATATTTTTATATTGATAAATTATTTGTTGGAAAATTTTTTAAATTCAAATATATTTTAATAATTATATAATTCATAAAATGATTTATAAGGAATTATATTTTCACAGAATATATTCATAAATTAATATGAATTTTTCCAATAATTATATGATAATTTTATGAATTTTTAATGAATATCTCAAATTATTATAAAATCATTTATAATATGAAAATAGATATTTTACGAATAAATAATGATTTTAATTTAATATTTAATTTATCTTAAAAAAATATTAATTAATATTATATCCATTTTAAAAATATGCACATCAAATAAAGGTCATGGTGAAATTTTTATTATTTTTATAAATTAGTTGATTTTTTGTTGATGAGTTATATATTGTAATTTAAAGTGTTTAGAAAATACACGAATTAATGAGTCATGAATAATGTATGTATAAGGTATGAACAAATTGGTTTGAATTATCATTAACCATTAACTATATTTTGACATAGTAATCAACACAAATGGTATTCTTGATAAAAAATTACAAATAAATGAATAATATAACCAAAGAACCCCTCTGCTCCAAAAATAAATAACACAACTCCCAACCCCATATTCTCACACACTATAAGCCTTAAATATGACATAAATTCATTACAAATAATTTCTATAGATTCTCCCCATGTCCATGATTTACTAGGGTCAACAAAATATAATCCTAATTTCTATAAGAAAGTGCTCAAAGAAATAATATTTAGTAGGTAATGTATTCCACCATTCCATTTTAAATTCTATCACCATATAATTTATTCATTCCCACCACATTTAATAGATTCATGATATCTATATTATATAATATATAGTGGAAATTTAATTTTTTTAAATGTAATATCCATCATGAAATCACTTTATATCATACTTTAATCCGAAAAATCAAAACAAAATCCTTGATTTGTCGATTCCAAAACCTCATGGATGAGATGTTTTAACTTTAAATTGCAACATTAAATGATTTACATAATTTAATTAAAATGAATTTTTTTATAATGTGTATTATAACCTATTTCACATTCTGTATATGATATAATTACACGATTTTAAATAATTATAATAAAAAAAGTTCATGAAAATCATAAAAAACTACCAGAAACTATCAAAATGATTATCCTTAATGTTTTATCAATTTAATCATCATCATAAAAGATATAAAATGATATATTTAAACATTTACTCTTCATGATGTTCATTATGTCAACATAATTTAAAAAAAAAATTATTTTCCTTCCATTTGAATATAATCGCATAATTATAATCAATGGAACCATACATATTATGATGAAACAAACACTCCACAAAAAAATTGACAATTTATTACTCATTAGAATTTCCATAAATGAAAATAAGATTATTACTAGATACAATTTTTATAGGAAATGTTTTGAATTGTGAAATTATTTGATCTAATGTGATTATCTGGGATATTAAGTTCAAATGAAGAACACATTCAAACATAAGTTATGGGATCTCTCCGAACATCCATTATACTTTTGGGTTACACAATCTCTCTGAATAATCAAATTTAGTTACTCATTAATCATATTTACTAATTATAAATTAATTTTTTTAGTTCAAATATTATGTATCAAACATGTTTCATCCTACATTGTTGGGACTTTAGTTTTTTAAATGACTCCATAATAAGATCCTCTTTATAATAAATCCCAATTAAAGGGAACAACTCCATTTTTTCCCACTTTTAAGTACACTCCATAAAAGTATTTATGTTATAAAAATTCAACAAAATCACAAATTATTTCATAAAAACATAATCATTTCATTTCTAGTTGTATATAAATTTTTTTATCCATCTATTATTATCCTTCATATAAAATAAATATATATGGAAATTTTATAATGTGTGATCTTAAATTGGTTTAAAACTAATTTTTAATTTTGATACTCATGTGATGTAGAGTATATAATTATAGAGCATACATAATCAATTATTTAAAATTTTCCACCATGTGATATTATATATACATTTAACATTTACTGGTGCTTATGTCATGTTTTTTGATACATATATAGTCGTATGATGTAATTTTAAAATTATTTCATGTTAAATATTAATTGATCAGATTTTATTAATTATGATCCATGACATTTGTGTTATAATTTCATTTCATATAACACGTTAGTAATGCTAAAATCCCAGGTTTATTGTCATGCTATACTTTTTGCTCATTTTTATTATCTCGATATTCATTATGTCATCGAATGATGTTGATGGATCTCAAAAAGAGTTAAGAGATCATTGTGGTAAATATTTTATCCCTTGTATGCATGATTTCTAATGATGTACCAAATTTATATAGATACTAGGATTTATTATAATTTCTTTTATGTAATGTAAAATTATTATTAAAATTATGTAATATATTCCGTAAATTGATTGGGTCACTAAATGGGGTGTCACACATAGCTTACCATCTGGAAAAAGTGAAAAAATTGGATTGGTTATGAAATTTAAAATCCTTATATGAATAATATATAACATATTTATATAAATTTTAGGATTTCTTATAAGATAAATGTTTTATCAAGATTGAAATAAATAAAATTATAGACATATCATATATGAAAAAAACAACGGAAAAAATTGTAATCGTGATGATAATGAACAATTAATTATAAACTTGTTAAAAAAATTTATATGTAAAATATTTATGGTATTTCAATTATGATTATTACTATATTATAAAATTTACTAAATTTAAATTTATTATATATCTGGTTAAAAGAAAATTCAATACATTCGATGTAACACCCCGTCCCTAGATTCCCTGAGTCCGTTCATTATTTTAATACATTGGCATGATTACAAGGAATCAAGTACTGAATGACCGAACAGTTTAATAGTATTGGATAATAGAATACATATAGGAACATTACATTACAAATTAGAAAATAAAACACAACATAAATGAATATTTGGGTTCCCCATTATTACATTTTAGCTTAACCCTTCAGATCATTCAAAAAACATTTCTTGGAATCTTGGAAAAAATAATAGATAGAATGGGATGAGCTCAAATGCTTAGTAAGGGTAAGAAATATAGTAGAAGAGAACATAAATATTATGAATGGTGAATAATTGAAACCACATGCCTTCACCATTAAAAAACATGAATACTATTATGGAAGGAATATAAGCTAAGTAAATATTTCCATAATAAAACATAATTATGGGTATTCTACTAGTCGAATGACCACATGAACCAATAATATTATTTTCATAATGAGGGACTTTATAATGCCATACATTCTGAAAAAAAATTTCAAGGCCTCATCCAAGATGATTAAAATTTATTAAGGCCTCGGCCAAAACCATATATCAAATTGGGAAAGGCCTCGACCAATTCAACATTTAATTGCCTCATGAGACCTACTGATGCATCGAAGAGCTATAGTGGGATCCACTCGTCACTTAATATATCTAATACATTTCTCATATGAAAATTTTGAAACATTACATAATCATTCGTATTAATATTATCATATGAAATGTCAATACATCATTCATAAACCATGAATGGAATAAAAATAACACATCCACAGTTAAACATATCACAAAACCTTCGACACAATATCAAATATTTGTATCATAATAAATAAACATCAAATAAGTTTAAAATCCATCAATGGATGTTGACATAGATGAAAATGATTCATAATACTCATTCATAGAAATATTCCTTTTTCATTAAATCATTTGTAAGTCTCACAATTTATATAGGAAGTAATTTAAAATAGATTTCTTATTCAGATTGGACTATACTACTTTGAAACATTTTAAAAGGGTTATAATTTCAAAACATTCATGCTCATATAAATAAATCCTTAAAATTGTTTTGAATATATGGACATTAATTAAAAGGGATTAGAAAGATAAATTTTTAAATCACTTAACATTACGATCTTGTTATGTAGACCCTCCCGTAAAACATTAAAATATTTCTTCTGAAAATATTTTTATGAAATATGGGTATCTATGATATGTTTGTCCCATAAAATACAAACACTTGAACAATCTCAGATAATAATGAGATTGATGAAATAACCCTTACCTTGAACATTCCATTACATGAGGGTACATTTAACCTCATTTATGATGATCGAAGTATGTTATTAAATTATAACTGAATCATATTAATACTAATGATATCATACATGATTCATTTATGGATTTATACTAACCATTTAAAAATTATTTCCATGTTAAATTAATATTTCCGGTAATAATAGATTTCATTATTGTATGAGTTTTAGCTTGTTACTCATGATTATATGACTTAGGCCATGATTTAAATACTTCCATAATATATAACATGTTTTATATATAATTTATATTTAGAATATAAATAGGTAAAATAGACTTATATATTTAATGAAAAACATCATTTATGGAGACGGTAGTCCGTATATATGCATAAACGTTGTATCTGTTTTCATATCGTATTGAACAGAACTAAGTGAATATGATATATGTAACTACATATATATATCCAGTAGCATTATTATGTCATATATTACATACTTATTAGTAATATTTATTTTTATAATCGGCGATTAATGGAGATCATGGAAATGAATCTCATCGCGTCGTGGAGACAGAAATCCTTACGTACGCACGAGCAACAATATAATTTCCATAAAGGTGTAGAATTGTATAGTATATTAATTTAATAGAGACATTAGGATGTTATTATAATTATTTATAAACATATTACTCATCATTATACCCATTGAAATAACATAGTGCTGAATAACAATTTACACTACGACGTGCATACGGTAAGCCGTACGTACGCACACATAGTGACATTATCATTCATTAGATGGATAGAATAATGACTATAGTTATGGAATATTTATAATAAAATCACATTATATAGATGACACTAGAGTTATGGTTTTAGAAATAAAACAACAAAGAAAGGGGATGTGGAAGAATAAAAGATCATGAAAAAGTTTATCAAATATTTACCTCTTTATTGGGTTATTCCTTTTGATTTGATCAAAAGGGATCTATAGGATGACTTTATGATCAAACTAAGGACTCTAGGATTAGTTTATGGAATTTAGGAGGATTTTTGGGTAGGTTTTGGCCATTCCCAATGTCTTTGGAGATTTGATAATGAGAGAAGGGGACGTTCCATTTTATAAGAGGGGTGAGGGTCACTTTAGGAAAAGATTAATGTTTTAATTTATTATACAATATAATTACGTTTATAATGTATCAAAATGAATTTATTTAGAACCTTAGGTGGTTATGGGTCGAAATACTCTCAACCAATAGGTTTTATAAAAGTTTGGGTTACATTTTAACCTTATTTTTATATTTAACTCTTAGTTAAATAGATTAACATTTACTGTATATTCTTGTATTTTTACTCTATATGGTTAATAAACATACACTAAACTTCAAATAGAACCTCAAGTGGATCATTAATGAAAACTATAATATTATTTGAGCCCATTTTCTGATCCTTACATTTTTAGGAATATTATATCAACCAATAATATAGTATTTGTTTTAAATATTAATTTATGTAAATTTAGACACTATTTGGTATTTTTGTTTTGTGAAAGTCATCAATACTTGATTACGTAAAACTAGATAAATTGAATCATCCCTAACATGTCATAGTCACCACGAAAATTCGTGTATTTCATAAAAACTTTTAAATTTTATTTATTTTAATATTTATAATACCATTAATTTAATTCATTCATTAATAAGCTAATTTCAACATCATCGTTGTTTCATAAATAAATTTAATTATTTAATGTCATAAAATTATAAATATAATATGTAGAGTAGGAAATAATTTTATATTTATAATTATTATTTATAGTCTAATTTTTTACTATTAACTATATATTAAAAATGATTATTTAATAAACATTTGAATTTAAAACTTTTAGCTATTCTTGAAATTAAATAATAATAAATGTCTTAATATAATCCATTTTGACCTAAAGGATAATATATTATTCCGATGATTTTTTTGGTCGAATTACACTTATCCAATATAATTAGGACATGTTTTATGATAATAATTATATCATTTTTACCCTTAACTACCCAATTTACTTTTAACCGTGGCAAATAAAACTAAAATGTTATTATTCAACAAAAATTATTTTAATATTTTTGAACCAAATTTTACTCCTTGATATTAACCATGTCTGTCATATTTTCAAAATTCAACTCACATAAATGGTAAAACTGTGTTTTATGTAAATTTTCAAATGTTCCTAGGAGGTGGGTAAAAGACGGTAAAATGTTCGATAAATTTTTTATATATCTAAAATGTTAATAAACTGAAACCAATGAATTAAATTGAATTTATATAAGTATTATATATCTACTTTAACCTAAAATAAATTTAAATAAAATAAATAATTATTTAAATAAGAAGTCAGTTTTAACCAATTACTCACCGTTTTTCACTATTCATAAAAAATTGAACGTTTTCAGAAAAATACCAAAAATTCACCCTAAGATAATTTTGATATTCAGAATTAAAAAAAAATTATATTTAACAAATTTCATAACATAGAATTTTCATTAATTAATTTTAAATTAATTCCCGTTGTCAAAACCAAGAAGCGTATTTTTTATAAATAATAAATATCTAAAGATTTGCAATTGTTTATGTCCAATTTCCAACTGAAAATGCCTTCAAGGACCATCATTGGGTTAACTGGTAAAAATATAATCTAATTATACTTCTAAAATGTTAAAATACAAAATTCAACAATATTTATTACTTTTATTAAAAATGTTTTTTTCAATTAAAATATCATATTTTTCACTATTCACCGAAATATGAATGTTATCAGAAAAAGACAAAAAATTTATTAAAAATAAATTATTATGTTTGGATATTAAAGAAAAAGATTATTTTTTCAAATTGAAAATATAAATGTTTTAAATATTGGATTTAAAAAGGGTTCACCATTTAAAGGCTCTAAAATTGCATTTCTTTTGAAAAATAATTCTTTTATCCGAAAAAAATGTATTTGTTCTTAAATTATGTCTAAGAAACTCATAATATGTATTAAAAAATTATAAGGATTATATAAAGATCAAAATTAAGTTATTACTATTCATAACCACTTTTGAATGGCTACTTTGGTATGTTTTGGTGCACTTAAACTCAGTGTTGCGTGTAGTGCATGTTATTGAATTTCATTGAAGAAATAACATACTATTAAATAATGGGATGTTACATTCTCTCCTCCATAAATAAATTGCCTTCTCGCAATTTGAAATTGTTCTTTGTAAATATAATTTTGATAATAGATAAATACCTTTGCGGAAAACCCACATAAAAAATTGGGTTAATAAAATTTAGTAGTAATAAGAGTGAAAGGGAAATGAAAAAGTTACCACCAAATTATGATCTTGATTTAGAGAAAATTGTTTTAAATTAAGGACACATAATTAGAGGTAAAATGTATATATTTATAGAGAGTGATTGAGGTCACCAATCACAATATATCATTTAAATATATTGACATAACAAATCTATTATCCAAAACATTTTCCATACCAAAATACATAAAAAGAGTATATGGTATATTTTTCATTTATTTTTAAAAAACATTTTGCCTTATTAAAGAATCCAAAGATCAAATAAATCTCGAGGCGGCAGAATGACCATTGTCACTGCTTAAGTAAAAAAGACATTCCTTTTTATTTGTTATTTAGAAAAACACTTAATTGAAAAAGATTCCCCTATAAATGAAAAGTCAAAGGGTTTTATACGCTGTATAATAGAAAGTCATTTGGAAATCAAAGGATGCCTCAATGTATAGAGATTATGATGAAGTCCCTTGAATAATGTTTAATAATTAATTTAATCATTGAATAAGAGGTAAAATATATATATATATATATATATATATATATATATATACTTGATAAGTAGAGTTACATCATTTAAGTAATTCCTTCAATAAACTATTCTTTCACTCCAAAATATGTCATAAAAAATATTTTATTTATCCTAATCATATATGGGATCCAAAAATAAAAAACTTATAATTCACCTATCAGTCTTTTTAAAAACTAAACTACATTATACAATCCAGGACATCACGTAGGCCTGTGGTGGGTGATGCACCCTTGTCGCCCTTCGGTTGTGGGTTCAAGTCTCGCGGCCTTGCCGGACGCGACGAGTTGTCGCCGGTCCTCTGGGTTGTCCTTTTTATGACAATCCAAAATAAACCATAACAATTGTATCCAATTTATAAAAAAATCCATTCCAACCTATAAACTTATCCAAAATACTTCTAAACAAACTGACATTCCAAAATATATAAGGAAGTTAATCACAATGAAGATCATTTTTTCCACATAATAACATGTGAAAAACTACATCATGTTTTATTTCAAAACAGGGTAACACCCAGAATTACCATAAAACATTATTGATTACATTCATGTTCCCATATTATTTATAGAATACTAGATATATTTCTTATATCCAAAAACATTATATATTCCAACAATGGTGAAATAAACGATGTATTAACCAATTCAAGGGAAGTCAATAATATCCAATATAATTTATCCAAATCAACCATCTCATATTCCAAAATAACTACCTCATTAGTAGGAACATATTAAGGTTTAAATTTTCTTAAAACATGTATTTTCCAAAAACAATAGCTCAATATTAAATAACTTTTCTTATAACCATATAATCTCAAGTCCTCAAAAAAATAGTACTGCAGTACAATCCTTATTTATCTCCATAATTCATATAACCAGTATATTGTTGATACGACACTCAAATTAAATAATTATATTATAAAAATATACGGAAAATAGTCATTCCTCTTCATTTGAGGTATTATCATAACTTAATTATTATCAATATCATCATTTGCAGTATACTCTGATAATTGGGACATTGATTCATGTAGTGTCCCAATGCCTTGTAGATGATTCTTTTTTACATTCAGAACATTTTTATTACCCATGAAATCATATACATGGTGTCCTTTTTCTCCAAACATATAACAAACACTCATTCCCTTCATGAATTTACCAAGGTGATTCTTTCAACATTTATCACATTTGGGAAAATCCTTGTTTCCCCTCATCTCTTTATCCATATTTCACTCTACCATACTTTTAAATTCTAACATGCTGACCAAGCCATATAACTCAATGAATTCTTTACATATCTTATTAGTACATGATATTATTTCTAAATATGTGGAGAATACATGGGATACTATTTCCCTTGTAAATGTTGGCTTAATAACATGAATGATATGCCCCTTATTACTCTTTGGATCATACATATTACTGGTATTCTCATTCCTTCTACTAGGGGCCATTTCTAAATAGTGGCATACACTAGGTCAGTTTATGAATCACAATTCATAATTCCAAACATGTAAAATACCTAATGTAAATTGATCAGTTTATGGATATAATCTATAATAACAAAAAAAAATTCCTTGAGGAGATATATACTCATAAACCCTTCATAGTTTTTTGTAAAAAAATGAGAATTATCCTATTTACATCCCCAGGGAGTGTTGTAAACAAGAGTGCATCATGGCCCGTCTTCGTGCACCAGTTCACGTTCGAGTCTTTCCCAAAGTGGTGTTTTCGGGTTTTACCCAAAGGTATATATGTGTCAGAGCTTCCTCTACTTTCTCATATCCAGATAGGAATGTATTGCTAAGAAAACTCACAAAATATATACAATACAAAAATTCTAGGTTGTATTTCTATACTAATTATCAAATTCCATATTAGGGGTATGTGCTCTAATCAAAGTTTATCTAAATTTATTTTCAAAGGTTTGTAATAAACGTTCTCTGATACCAACTGTAATTCCCAGACCATAGATTCCCAGAGTCTGTGCATTATTTTAATACATTGGAATGATTACAAGGAATCAAGTTCTGAATGACCGATCAATTTAGTAGTCTTGGAAAACAGATTAAATAAATGAACGTTACCTTACACATTAAAAAATAAAACACAACATAAATGAATATTTGTGAACTCCATTACTCCATTTTTAAATAACCCAGTATATCATTCACAATACACTTCTTGGAATCCTGGGAAAAATAACACATAGAAAGGGGTGAGATCAAATGCTTAGTAAGGGTAATAAATATAGCAGAATACAACATAAATATTAAGAATTGTGAATAATTGAAACAACGTGCCTTTACCAATGATAAACATGAATACTTTTATGGAAGGAATATTAGATGGGTAAATATTTCTATAATAAAACATAATAATGGATAATCTTCTAGTCGAATGACAACATGAATCATAAATATTATTTTCATAATGAGGGAATGTATAATTCTAGATATTCTGAAACATTTTTTCAAGGCCTCGGCCAAGACATTTAAAAATGATTAAGGCCTCGGCCAAAACCATATATCAAATTGGGAAAGGCCTCTTCCAATTCTATGTCTAATTGTCTCATGAGACCAACATTTGTATCATGGAGCAATATCAGGCTCCACTCGTTACTTACTGTACACAATACATTCCTCATATGTAAAAGTTGAAACATTGTATAAAAATTCATATTAAAACTAGAATACGAAATGTCAATACATTATCCATAAACCAGAATGGTATAAAAATAACACAACCATAGTCAAACATATCACAAAACCTTCGATACAATATGGAATATTTTTATCATTATAAATCAACTTCAAACCATTTTAAAATCCATTAAAGAATTATGACATAGATGAAAATCACTCGTAAAACTCTTTTAGTGAAATACCCATTTTTGATTAAATCATTTGTAATTACCAATATTTATAAATGAAGTCATTTAAATGATATTTTTGAATGAAATTGTCCCATACCACTTTGAAACATTTGAAAAGAGTTATCATTTTAAAACATTCATGTCCATAAAGATAAATCCTTAAAATCATTTTGAAAGTACGGTCATAAATTAAAAGGGTTTAGAAAGGTAAATTTTTAAAACATTTAACATGACGATCTAGATAAATAGAATCTCACATAAAACATTAAATGATTCTTTTTGTAATAATTTTTATGAAACATGTTTATCTATGATATTTATTTCACATAAAATACTTACACATGAACAATCTCCTTTAATAATGAGATAGAGGAAATGACCCTTATCCTGTACATTCCTTTAGTTGAGGGTATGATTATCCTCCTGTATAAATATATTATTATTTTATTAAATTATACCAAACCATATTAATATGTTTGATATCAGACAATATTCATTTATGACCTTATACTACCCATTTAATAATAATTTCCATGTTAAATTAATATTTCGGGTAATAATCAGTTTCTTTATCGTACATGTTTGAACTTGTTAATCTTGATTGTATCACATAGAACATGATTTAAATACTTCAAGAATGTAAATAATGATTTATATAACATATATATTTAGTATATAAATATGTATAATCGACATATATATGATGTGAAAAACACTGTTTATGGAGATGGTAGTCTGTACATACGCATAATCATTATTTCCGTTTTCATATCGTATTGAAAGATATATGTGAATAAGATATATGTATGTAAATATATATATATATATATATATACAATATAATTATTATGTCATATATTAATTACATAGTATTAATGTATATTTTTATAATCGTCGATAAATGGTGATCCAGGAAATTAATATCATCGCGTCGTGGAGACGATAATCCATATGTATGCACCAGGTACAATATAATTTTATTTAAAGGTGTATAATTAAAGGGTATATTAATATTACAGAGAAATTAGAGTGTTATTTTCATTATTTATATTCATATTACTCATCATTATATCCATCTAAATAACATAGTGTTGAATAACAAATTACATCACTGTGTAGAGACGGTAAGTCCTTCGTACGCCTGCATGGTGACATTATAATTCATAAGATGGATAGAATAATTAATATATTTATTCCATATTTATAATAAAAAAATATAATATATAAGATACTGGAGTTATTGTTTAATAAAGTAAAAAAATATAAAGGAAGTGAAGAAGAAAAGAACTTAAAAGAGGTGATGAAATATTTGTCTCTTCATCGGGTTCATTCTCTAGATATTATCAAGAAGGATCTGTAGGATGGATTTATAATAAAAAAAATGCCTCTAGGATTAATTGAGGGAAGTTGGGAGCATATTTGTGTTGGGGTTTCTTGAGCCAAGTGACTTTGGAGATGTGTTTTTGAGAGAAGGGGAAGTTCCCTTTTATAAGAGGGGTGAGGGTCTATTAGGAAAACATTAAATTATTAATTTATTATACAATATTATTTGGTTAATAATGTTTCCAAATGGATTTATTTAGACACTTAGGTGGTTATGGGAAGAAATAATATCAACCAATAGGTTTTAGAAATGTTTGTCTTACAATTTTATCCTTATCTTTTAGATTTAACTCTTAGTTAAATAGTTCAACTTTTGCCGTGTCTTCTTTTATTATTAATCTATATGGATTATAAACAAACCATAAACTTCCAATAGAACATAATGTGGCCCATTAATGACATATAAATATTATTTAGTCACTTTGGTAGAACCTTGCATTTTTAGGAATAATATATCAACCAATAATATAGTATTTGTTTTAAATATTAATTTATGTCAGTTTTGAAACTATTTGGTATTTTCATTTTGTGAATGGAATAAAAACTTGATTACTTAGAAAAAGATACATTGAATAATCCCTAACATGTCATAGTCACCCAAAAAATTCGTTGAAGTCATAAATACATTGAAATTTTATTTGTTTTAATACTTATAATACCATTTATTTGATTCTTTCATTAATAAGGTAATTACTACATCATCATTGTGTCATAATGATATGTAATTATATAAAGTCCAAAAATTATAAATAAAATATTATGATGTAGTAGATCATTTTATCTTTCTGATGAATATTTATTGTCAAATTTATCTTATTAGTAACCCTATATTAAAAATGTTTTAGTTAATAATCATTGAATTTATCACTGTTAACTTTTCTTTAAATTAAATAATAAAAAATGACCTAATCTAATACAAGTTGACCAAAAAGATAATATTTTATTTATAAGGTTTTTTTGTCGATTTAAAGTTATCCAATTGAATTAGGACATGTTTTAGGATAATAAAAATATTATTTTTACCCTTAATTACCGTATTGACTTTTAACTGTGGTAAATAAAAGTTAAAAGTTAGTATTCCCCAAAAATTATATTTAACTTTTTTAACCACATTTTACTCCTTGATATTAACTGTGTCTCTCTAATTTTCAAATATCAACTTACAGAATCGGTATTATTATGTTTTTTTTAAATTTTCAAATGCTCCGAGGAGGTGGGTAAAAGATGGTAAAAAGTTCGATAAAATTATTATATATCCAAATTTATTATAAACAGAATCCAATTAATTAAATTTAATTTATATAGGTATTTTATATCAATTTGACATAATATAAATTTAAATATAATACATTTTTATTTAAATAAAATATCAGTTTAGACCAATAACTCTGTGTTTTTCACTATTCATAAAAAATTAAAAGTTATCCGAAAAATACAAAAAATTCACCCTAATATAATTTGATATACTGAATTCAAAAATGAATTCTTTTTTATCAATTTCAAAACATAGAATTTTTATTAATTAATTTAAAATTAAATCACGTTTTCAAAACCAAGAAGCCTATTTTTAAGAAATATTAACTATCAAAAGATTGACACTTGTTTATGTCCAATATCAATGTGAAATTACCTACAATGACAATCATTGGATTTAATGGTAAAAAATATAATCTAATTATACTTTCAAACCATTAAAATTTATAATTCAACACTATAAATATTTTTTATTAAAATGTTTTTTTTAGATAATATATAGTATTTTTCACTATTTGTCCAAATATAAATGTTATTAGAAAAACACCAAAAATTTATTGAAACTAAATTATTATGTTTTGATTATAAATAAAAATTTTATTTTGTAAAATTATATATATATATAAGATTCAAATATTAAATTTAAAAAGGGTTCGCCATTAAAAGGAGGTAAAATTGTATATTTTTTAAAATACTTCGTTTATCTGGAAAAATGTATTTGTTCTTACATTATCTCTAAGAAACACATAATATGGATTATAAAATTATAAGCATTGAATAATGTAAAAAATTCATATTATACTATTCATAACGGCTTTTTAATGGTTACTTTGATAAGTCGCGGTGCGCATTAACTTAGTGTTGCATGTAGTTCATGTTATTTACTTACATTGAAGAAATATCATACTATTAAATCTTGGGGTGTTACATTCTCCCCACCTTCAATAAATTGCATCCTCATAATTTGAAATTGTTCTTCAAAAATAAAATGATCATAATAGAGAAATACCTTTGTGGAAAACCCACATTGGAAATTTGGTGAATAAAATTGTGTTTTATTAAGAGGGAAAGGGAAAATATAAAGCTACCACCGAATTATGATCTCAATTTGGAGAACATTGGTTGAAATTAGAGACACATAATTGGAGTTAAAATGTAAATATTTATAGATATTGATTGAGTTCATCAACCAAAATATATCATTTAAGTATATTGACATAACAAATCCATTATCTAAACCATTTTCAATACCAAAATATGTAAAATGAGTATATTGTATTTATTTTCATTTATTTTTAAAAAACATTTTTTTCTTCTTACGGAAGCCAAAGATCAATTGAATCTCAAGGTGTCAGAAAGGCTGTTGTCACCGATTACATTAAAAAACATTTCATTTTTATTTGTCTTTTTGTAAAACACTTCATAGAAATGATTCCCCAAGAAATTTAATGTCAAAGGGTTTTATACACTTTATAAAACCAATTCATTTCGAAATCAAAGTATACCTCAATGAAAAGAGATTATGATGAAGTCCCTTATGTAATGTTTAAGAATTAATTTAATCAAAGAATAATATTGGAATATATATATATATATATATATACTGGACAAGTAGAGTTACATCCTTTAACTAATTCCTTCAACAAACTCTTCTTTCACTCCAAAAGATTTCATTAAAATATATTTTATTTATCCTAATCATATAGGGTTCCAATGATAACCAATTTATAATTCACCTATAATAACTTTTAAAAAAGTAACTACATTATACAATCCAGGACATCACGTAGGCTAGTGGTTGGTGATGCACCCATGTCGCCCTTCAGTTGGGGGTTCAAGTCTCGTGGCCTCACCAGACGGGACGAGTTATCGCACGACCAATAGGTTGTCATTTTTATGAAAATCCAAAAAAAACATTAACAATTGTATCAAATTTCTATCATAATCCATTCAACCATTAAAAATATCCTAAAAAGTTCTATCCAAACTCGCAGTCCAAAATATAATAAGAAGTTAAACACAATGAAGAACCATTTTTCCACATAATAACATTTGAACAACTTCAACATGTATTCTTTTAAAACATGTAACCCCATAAATTACCATAAATAATTATTGATTACATTCATTCTCCCTTTTTCCTTATATAGTAGTAGATATATTTCCTATATCCAAATTTTTTCAATATTCCTACAATGATGAAATAAAAAAACTATTAACCTATTCAACGGATGTCAATAATATCAAATATAATTTATACAAGTCAACAATATCTTATTCCAAAATCACTACCTTATTATTAGGACCATATTAATGATTACCTTTCCTTCAACCATGTATTTTTCAAAAACTATAGCTTAATATTATGTTACTTTTATAGAACTATATAATCTCAAATCGTCAATAAAATAGTACTGCAATACAATCCTTATTTATCTCCATAATTCATATAACCATTATATTGTTGATACAACAACTAAATCAAATAATTCTATACTAACCACTTAAGAACAATAGTCATTCATATTCATCTGAGGTAGTATCATTACTTGATTATTATTAATAACATCATTTGTGTTAAACTCTGATGGTAAAGACATTGATTCGCGTAGTGTCCAAATGCCCTGTAGATGATGCATTTTACATTTGGAAAATTTTTCTTACCCATGCACTCATGTACTTGGTGTCCATTATCTCCAAACATATAACAAACTCTCATTACCTTCAATAATTTACCAAGGTGATTCGTTCCACAATTATCACATGTGGGAAAATCCTTCTTCCCCCTCTTCTCTTTATCTATCTTTCTCTCTACCATCCTTTTATTTTCTTACTTCCATAAAAGACATAGGACTTAGAGAATTATTCATTTATCTTATTAACACATGATATTATTTATTCATATTTTGAAAATACATGGGATATTATTTCCTTTGTAAATGTTTTCTTAATACCATGAATAATATGACCCTTCTTAATCTTTGTATCATAAATATTGCAGGAGTTCTAATTACTTATACTAGAAACCATTTCTAAACAATGGAATACAATAGATCATTTTATGAATCTAAGTTCATAATTCCAAACATGTAAAATATCTTCTATAAATTGAACAGTTTATGGATATAATCCATAATCAAAAAATGTCTTCCATGAGTTGATATATACTCATGAAACCTTCATAGTTGTTTGTAAAATAATTTAGAATTATCCTAAGCATATCCCCGGGGAGTTTTTTTACCAAGAGTGAAACAAGGCCCGCTGTTGTGCACCAGTCCCTGTTCGAGTCTAGCACAAAGTGGTGTTTTCAGGTTTTACCCCTTGGTACATCTATGCCAGAGCAGTCTCTACCTTCTCATATATAAACAGGTATGTATTTCTTGGAAGGATCACAAAATATGTGCAACACAAAAATTATTGGATGTTATTCTATACTAATCCTCAAAGTCTATCATTGGGGAATGTGCTCTAATCAGAGTTTATCTAAATGTAGATTCTAATGTTTGTACTAAACTTACTCTGATACCAACTGTAATGCCCCGAAACTAGATTACCATAGTCGGTGCATTATTTTAATACGTTGGCAATATTTTAAGGAATCATGTCCAGAATGACCGAACAGTTTAGCCGTCTTTGAAAATAGATTACATACATGAACATTACCTTACACATTAGAAAATAAAAGAAAACATAAATGAATCATTGAGAAACCCATTATTATATTTTAGTGTAACCCTATATATCATTCACAATACACTAAATGAAATCTGGGGAAAAATAAAACATAGAACGGGGTGATCTCAAACACCCAATAAGGTTATGTAATACAGCAGAAGACAACATAACTATTATGCATGGTGAATAATTGAAACTACATGCCTTTACCAATAATAAACATTACTAATTTTATGGAAAGAATATGAGATGAGTAAATATTTCCATAATAAAACATAATCAAGGTTATTCTACTTGTCAAATGACCACATGAACCATAAATATTATTTTCAAAATGAAGCAATGTATTATGCCAGGAATTATGAAACATTTATTCAAGGCCTCGGCCAAGACGTCTAAAAATTATTAAGGGCTCGGACAAAACCATATATCAAATTGGGATAGGCCTCTGCCAATTTTAGTTCTAATTGTCTCATGAGACATACCAATGAATCGGGGACCTATAGCAGGATCCACCCATCACTTACTATGTCCAATAAATTCCTTATAAGAAAAGGTTGATAAATTAAATAATCATTCGTATTAAAACTAGCATACAAAATGTCAATACGTTATCCATAAACCATGAATGGTATAAAAATAACACATCCACATTCAAACATATCACAAAATATTTGATGCAATATTATATATTTGTATCATAATAAATAAACTTCAAATAAGTTTAAAATCAATCAATGTAAGTTTGAAATAGATGAAAATAATTCGTAAAACTCTTTGAGAGAAATACCTCTATTTCATGAAATCATAAATAAGTCTCACAATTTATAAAGGAAGTCATTTAATTGATATTTTTGAATAAAAGTGTCTCATAACACATTGAATCTTTTGAAAAGAGTTATCATTTCAAAACATTTAGGTCTATATTAATAAATCCTTAAATTCGTTTTGAAAATATGTACATTAATTAAAATGGTTTAGAATGATAAATTTTTAAAACATTTCACATGAAAATATAGTGAAATAGAACCTCCCATAAAACCTAAAATGATTCCTTTTGTAATTTTTTTAAGAAATATGGGTATCTATGATAATTATATCCCATAAAATACTTACACATGATCCATCTCGGATAATAATGAGATTGAAGAAATAATGGTATCTTGCACTTTCCTTTAGTCGAGGGTACATTTAACCTCTAGTATGATGATATTAGATTGTTCTTAAATTTTACCAGAACCATATTAATATTTATTATAACATAAATGATTCATTTATTAATTTATACTACCCATTTAATAATAATTTCCATGTTAGATAAATATTTTCGGTAATAATCGCTTTTTTATCGTACTTGTTTTTACTTGTTACTCTTGATTGTATCACTTATACCACGATTTAAATATTTCCAGAATATAAAAAATGATTCATATATAATATATATTTAGAATATAAATATGTATAATAGGCATATATATGAAATTAAACCACCGTTTATGTAGTCGGAAGTCTGTACGTATGCATAAACGTTGTTCCCGTTTTCATATCGTATTGAACGGAAAAAAGAGAATAAGATATATATAAGTACAGGCATATATATATATCCAGTAGAATTATAATTTCATGTATAAAATACATATTAATAAAATATATATATTTATAATCGACGATGAATGTTGATCGTGGAAATGAATCTCATCGCGTCGTGGAGACATTAATCCGTACATACGAACGAGTAACAATATCATTTAGTAAAAAGTGTATAATTGGATGGTATATTAATTTTACCGAGGAATTATAATGTTATTTTAATTATTTATATACATAAAACTCATAATTATATACATCCAAATTACATAGTGATGAATAAAAAATTACACCACAACGTGGAGACAGTAAGATGTACGTACGCAAGCATGGTGACATTATCATTCATAAGATGGATAGAATAATGAATATAGTTGTTCCAGATTTATAATACCATAACATTATATGTATTATATGGAATTTATAGTTTTAGAAAGGAAACAACAAAGAAAGAGGATTCAGAAGAAAAAAAGAACATTAAAGAGGTGATGAAATATTTAACTCTTCTTCGGGTTCTTTCTTTTGATTTGATCAAAAGGGCTCCTTAGGTTGGCTTTCTGATCAAAATGAGGCCACTAATATTATATGAGGGAATTTGGGAGGATATTTGGGTAGGGGATGGCTGAGCCAAATTTTTTTGGAGATGTGATTTTCAGAGAAGGGGAAGTTCCCTTTTATAAGAGGGGTGAGGGTCATTTTACGTAAAGATTAAAGTATTAATTATTTATACGATCTTATTCAGTTTATAATGGTTCCAAATTACTTTATTTTGATACTAAGGTGGTTATGGGACAAAATATGATCAAAAAATAGGTTTTAGAGAAGTTTAGGTTACCTTTTTATCCTTATCTTTTAGATTTAACTCTTAGTTAATTAGTTTAACTTTTATCGTGTCCTCTTGCATTCTTACTCAATATGGTTAATAAAATTACTAGAAACATAAAATAGAACCTCAAGTGGATAAATAATGAAATATTAAATATTATTTAATCCCTTTTTACTAACCTTAATTTTTTTGGAATAATATTTCATCCAATAATATATATTTTTTAATATTAATTTATGTCAATTTTGACACTATTTGGTATTTTCTTTTTGTGAAAGTCATCACGACATGATTACATAGAAAAAGATTCATTGAATCATCCCTAACATGTCATAGTCATCTATAAAATTATTCTATGTCATAAAAACATTGATATCATATTTAATATAATATTGATAATACAATTTATTTGATTCTTTCATTAAAAAGGTAATTATTGTAACATCTTTGGGTCATAAATAAATTTAATTATATAATATATAAAAATTATAAATAAAACATGATGATGTAATAAATTGGTTTATCTTTCTATTTAATATTTATAGCTTAATTTATCTTATTATTAACCGTATATTAAAAATGGTTTAGTTAATAAACATTGAATTTAACACTTTTAACACTTCTTTAAATTAAATATTAATAAATGTCCTAATCTAATCCAAGTTGACCTAATGGATAATATTTTATTCCTAAGGTTGTTTTTGGTAGTATTAAACTTATCCAATAGAATTAGGTAATGTTTTTGGAAAATAATAATATCATTTTTACCCTTAATTACCCTATTTATTTTCAACTGTGGTAAATAAAAGTTAAAAGTTACTATGCACCAAAAAAAATTTTTATCTTATTGAACCACATTTTACTCCTTGATATTAACCGTGTAAATTGGATTTTCAAAATTCAACTCATAGAAATGGTAAAATTATGTTTTATGCATATTTTCAAATGCACCTAGGAGGTGGGTAAAAGACGGTAAAAATTTCGATAAAATTTTTATATATATATATTTATTATAAACGAACTTCATTGAATTATTTTTAATTTATATACATATTATCTATATATTTTGAAGTAATATAAATTTAAATATAATTAATAATTTTTTAAATAAAAAGTCACTTTTAACCAATAACTCAGGGTTTTTCACTATTCATCAAACATTGAATGTTTTCAGAAAAATAAAAAAAAATTTACCCTAAGATAATTTTGATATTCTGAATTAAAAAATTAATTCTATTAAACCAATCTCATAACATAGAATATGCGTTAATTAATTTAACATTATTTCCTATTCTCAAAAACAAGAAGTGTATTTTTAATAAATAATAAATATCCAAAGATTAACACTAGTTTATGTCCAATTTCAAAATGAAATTACCTACAATGACCATCAAGGGATTAAATGGTAAACATATAAACTAATTATACTTCTGAACCATTAAAATTTATAATTCAACACTATAAATTATTTGGATTAAAAAAGTTGATTTCAGTTAATATATAGTATTTTTCACTATTCACCAAAATATGAAAGTTATCTAAAAAACAAAAAAAAATATTGAATGTAATTTATCATGTATATATTCTAAATAAATAGTTTATTTTGTAAAATTGAATATATAAATGTTTCACATATTGTATTTAAAAAGGGTTCACCATTTAAAGTCGACAGAATTGAATTTTTTAAAAATACTTCTTTTATTTGAAAAAAATGTATTTGATCTTACATTATGTCTAAGAAACTCTTAATATGGATTCTAAAATTATAAGGATTATGTAATGTTCAAAATTCAGTTATGACTATTCATATCTGCTTTTGAACGACTACTTTGGAATGTCGTTGTGCGTTTTAACTCAATGTTGCGTGTAGTGAATGTTATTGAATTAATTTGAAGAAATAAAGTACTATTAAATATTGGGGCGTTACATTCTCCCCTCATTCAAAAAATTGTGTCCTCATAATTTGAAATTTTTCTTCTAAAATAAATGGTTGATAGTTGAAAAATACCATTCTGGAAAACCCACATCAGAAATTGGGTTAATAAAATTTATTCTTAATTATAGGGAAAGGGAAATGAAAAATTTTCCAACAAATTATGATATCGATTTTTAGAAAAATGGTTGCAATTATAGACACATAATTGGAGGAAAAATGTAAATATTTATTGAGAGTTATTGAGGTCATCAATCACAATATATCATTTAAATATATTGTAATAACAAATCCATTATCAAAACCATTTTCAATACCAAAATACGTAAAACGTGTTTCTGGTATTTATTTTCTTCTATTTTTAAAAAACATTTTGGATTCTTAATGAATCCAAAGATAAAATAAAAATCGGGGTGGTGGAATGGTCATTGTCATCACATACGTTAAAAAACATTCCTTTTTATTTGACAGTTAGTAAAACACTTCATAGAAAATGATTCCCCTATAAATGAAATTTCAACTGGTTTTATACGCCGTATAAAAGAAAGTCATTTCGAAATCAAAGGATGCCTAAAATAAAAGAGATTATGAATATGACCCTTAACTAATGTTAAATAATTAATTTAATCATTGAATAAGATGGGAATATATGTATATATATGTATATATTCCTGGAAAGTAGAGTTACATCCTTTAACTAATTCCTTCAACAAACTCTTCAGTCACTCCAAAATATTTTCAAAAACAATTTATGTATCCTAATCATATAGGGTTACAAAAATTATCAATTTTTAATTCACCTATCATACCTTTTAAAAATGAAACAACATTATACAATCCAGGACATCACGTAGGCCATTGGTAGGTGATGCACCCTTGTCGCCCTTTGGTTGAGGGTTCAAGTCTCGTTGCCTTGCCGGACGTGATGGTTTGTCACCCGACCTCAGTGTTGTCTTTATTATGACAATCCAAAAATAAACATAACAATTGTATCCAATTTCTAACGTAATCCATTCCAACCTTTAAACATATCCAAAATAATTCATTTCAAACTCACAGCCCAAAATATATAAGGATGTTAAAAATAACGAAGATCAATTTTGGAACATTATACCATGTGAACAACATCATCATGAATTCCTTTAAAACATGGAATCACCATGAATTGACATAAAACATTATTTATTACATTCATGATCCATTATTCTTTATAGAATAATGTATATATTTAGTATATGAAAAAAAATTGAATATTCCAACAATGATGAAATAAAAAAACTATTAACCAATTTCAAGAAAGTCAATAATATCCAATATAATTTATCCAAACCAAACATCTCTTTTCTCAAAATCACTACCTCATTATTAGGACCATATGAAGGATTACCTTACCTTCAACGACGTATTTTCTAAAAAATATAGCTTATTATTAAGTCACTTTTCATAGAACCATATAATCTCAAATCCTCAATAAAATAGTACTGCAATACAATCATTATTTCTCACCATAATTCATATAACCATTATATTGTTGATAAAACACTCGAATGAAATAATTCTATATTAACAACATAATAACACTAGTCATTCCTCTTTATCGGATGTAGTATCATAACTTGATTATTATCAATAGCATCATTTTTGGTATACTCTGATGACTGGGACATAGATTCGCGTAGTGTCCCAATGCCTTGTAGATGATTCATTTTACATTCGGAAAATTTTTCTTACCAATACAATCATGTACATGTTGTCCTTTTTCTACACACTTATAACAAACTCTAATTCCCTTAAATGATTTACCAAGGTGATTCTTTCCACATTTATCAGATGTGAAAAAATCCTTCATTCCCCTCTTCTATTTATCCATATTTATATGTACCATACATTTATTTTCGTACATCCCATCAAAGCCATATGACTCAGGGAATTATTTACTTATCTTATTAACACATGATATTATTTCTTCATATGTTGAGAATACATGGGATACTATTTCCCTTCTAAATTTTGTCTTAATAACATGAATGATATGACCCTTCTTACTCTTGGGGTCACACCTATATATGGTGTTCTCATTACTTCTACTGGGGGCCATTTCTATACAATGGCATACACTAGGTCTATTTATGAATCACAATTCATAATTCCAAGCATGTAAAATACCTAACGTAAATTGAACAATTTAAGGATATAATCCATAATCACAAAAATTCATTCCATGAGGATATATATACTCATAATCCCTTCATATCAGTTTGTAAAAAAATTAGAATAATATTAAGCATATCCTCAAGGAGTGTTGTAACAAAGAGTGCAGCGAGGCCTATTATCGTGCACCAGTTCCTGTTCGAGTCAAGCTCAAAGCGGTGTTTTCAGGTTTTACCCATACGTACATTTGTACCACATCATCCTCCTCTACATGCTCGTATCTGGATAGGAATATATTTTTTGTAAAACTCGCAAAATCTCTATAATACCAAAATTCTAGGATGTTATTCTATACTAATCATCAAGGTCTACGCCCTCTAATCAGAGTTTATCTAAATCTATTTTCCAAGGTTTATACTAAAATTCTTCTGATACTAACTGTAACACCCTGAACCAAGATTTCCATA
Organism: Viscum album; assembly: GCA_963277665.1. Taxonomy (NCBI): domain Eukaryota; kingdom Viridiplantae; phylum Streptophyta; class Magnoliopsida; order Santalales; family Viscaceae; genus Viscum; species Viscum album. The sequence goes on along the minus strand of OY728152.1, from coordinate 1,314,917,203 downwards.
TTCAGGGCATTATTTTAATACATTAGCATGATTACAAGGAATCATTTATTGAATTACGGATCAATTTAGCTGTATTGGAAAATAAATTAAATACATGAACATTACCTTACACATTTGAAAATAAAACACACCATAAATGAATCGTTGAGGACACCATTATTCCATTTTATCTTAACCCTGCGTATCATTCACAATACACTTCTTGGAATCCTGGGAAAAGTAAAACATAGATATGGGTGAGCTCAAACGCTCTGTAAGGTTAAGCAATACAGTGGATGACAACATAAATATTATGCATGGTGAATAATTGAAACCACATGACTTTTCCAATAATAAACATGAATAATTTTATGGTAGGGATATGATATGAGTAAATATTTCCATAATAAAACATAATCATGTGTATTCTACTAGTCGAATGACGACATGAACCTTAAATATTATTTTCATAATGAGGGAATGTATAATGCCAGACATTTTGAAACATTTTGTCAAGGCCTCGTCCAAGATGTCCACCAATGATTGAGGCCTAAGCCAAAACCATATATCAAATTGTGATAGGACTCATCCATTTCCACATAAAATTTTCTCATGAGACCTAATGATGCATTGATGAGCAATAGCGGGCACCACCTGTCACTTACTATTTCCAATACATTCCTCATATGAAAAGGTTGAAATATTACATAATCATTATTTTTAAAACTAGCATACGAAATATCAATACATTATCCATAATCCATGAATTGTATGAAAATAACACATACATATTCAAACATATCACAAAACATTTGATACAATATGGAATATTTGTATCATAATAAATCAACTTCAAACAAGTTTAAAATTCATCAATGGATGTTGAATAGATGAAAATGATTCGTAAAACTCTTTGAGAGAAATTCATCTTTGTCGTGAAATCATTTTTAAGTCACACAATATATAAAGTAAGTCAGTTAAAATATATTTTTTAATAAATGTTTCCTATACCACTTTGAATCTTTTGAACAGTGTTATCATTTCAAAATATTCATGTCCATATAAATAAATCCTTAAAATAATTTTGAAAATACGGACATTAATTAAAAGGGTTTAAAAAGATAAATTTTTAAAAAATTTAACATGAAGATATAGATAAATAATACCTCACATAAAACCTTAAAATATTCCTTTTGAAAACATTTTTATGAAATATGGATTTCTATGATAAGTATGTCCTAGAAAATACTTACACATGAACAATCTCGGATAATAATGAGATTGAGGAAATAAACCTTACCTTGCACTTTCCTCTAGTTGAGGGTACGTTTAACATCTTGTCTGGAGATTATAGTATGTTATTAAATTATACCCGAACCATATTAACCATTATTATATCATACATGATTCATTTATGACTTTATACTGCCCATTTAATAATAATTTCCATGTTAAATTAATATTTCGGGTAATAATCGCTTTCATTATCGAGCTTGTTTAAACATGTTATTCTTGATTGTATCACATAGACCATGATTTAAATACTTCCAGAATATAATAAATTATTTATATATCAAATATATATTTAGAATAAAAATGTGTATAATATACATATATATGAAATGAAAAACACCGTTTATGGAGACGATAGTCTGTACATACACATAAATGATGTTTCTGTTTTCATATCATATTGAAAGGAACTATGTGAATAAGATATATTTATTAAATATATATATATATAAATATATATATCTCCAGTGTCATTATTATGTCCTATATTACATACTTATTATTAGTATGTATTTTTATAATCGTCGATGAATGGTGATCATGGAAATGAATCTCATAGCGCCTTGGAGACGGTATTCCATACAAATGCACGAGCGACAATATCATTTACTTAAAGGTGTAGAATTAGATGGTATATTATTATATAGAGACATTAGAATTTTATTTTCATTATTTATTTACATATTACACATCATTATATCCATCCAAATAACATAGTGTTGAATAACAAATTACACCACACGTGGAGACTGTTAGTCGTACGTACACACGCATGGTGATATTATCATTCATATGATGGATAGAATAATGAAAATAGTTGTTCCATATTTATAATAACATCACAGTATATATAATATAAGTGAGTTATAGTTTTATAAAGGAAGCAACAATGAATGAGGAAGTGGAAGAAGAAGAACTTGAAAGAGGTGATGAAATATTTACCTCTTCTTCGGGTTCTTTATTTGGATTTGATCAAAAGGGATCCTTAGTTTGTCTTTATGATCAAAATAAGGCCTCTAGGATTAAGTGAGGGTAGTTGGAAGTATATTTGGGCAGGGGTAGGATGACCCAAAAGGCTATGGAGATGTGATTTTGAGATAAGGGGAAGTGCCCTTTTATCCGAGGGGTGAGGGTCACTTCAGGAAAAGATTAACGTATTATTTTATTATACAATCTTATTCAGTTGATAATGTTTCAAAATGAATTTATTTAGAGCCTTAGGTTGTTTTGGGTCGACATAATCTCAAAGAATAGGTTTTAGACAAGTTTTTGTTACTATTTTATGCTTATATTTTAGATTTAACTCATAGTTAAATAGTTCAACTTCTATCAGGTCTTCTTTTATTCTTATTCTATATGGTTAATAAACATACTCTAAACATCCCAGAGAACCTCAAATGGATAAATAATTACAAATATAAAATTATTTAATCCCTTTGACAGATCCTTTCATTTTTAGGAATATTATATCATTCAATAATATAGTATTTGTTTAAAATATTAATTTATGTCAATTTTGACACAATTTGGTATTTTGTTTTTGTGAAAGTCATCGCAACATGACTACTTCTAATGTGATACCTGGAATCGGCCCTAACATGTCATAGTGACCACCAAAATTTGTAGATGTCATGAAAACATTGAAATTATATTTCTTTTAATATTTGTAATACCATTTATTTGATTCATTCATTAATTAGGTAATGAATACATCATCATTGTGGCATGAAGAAATTTAATTATTTATTTTTTAATAATTATAAATAAAAAAACATGACTTGGGAATTATTTTTATCATTATAATTTATATTTACAGTCGAATTTATCTTATGTATATCCTTATATTAAAAATTGTTTAGTTAATAAACATTGAATTTAAAAATTTTAACTCTTCCTTAAATTAAATAATAATAAATGTCCTCATCTAATCCAAGTTGACCTAAAGGATAATATTTTATTCATATGGTTGTTTTTGGTTGAATTAAACATTTCTGATAGAATTAGGAAATGTGTTAGGATGATAATAGTATCATTTGTACCCTTAATTACCCTATTTACTTTTAACTATGGTAAATAAAAGTAAATAGATACTATTAAAAAAAAATATTTTTATCTTATTGAACCACATTTTACTCCTTGATATTATCTGCGTCTCTCGGATTTGCAAATTTCAACTCATAGAAGAGATAAAATTATTTTTTTTCTAAATTTAAAAATGGTCCTAGGAGGTGGTTAAAAGTAGGTAAAAAGATCGATAAAATTTTTATATATATAAAATAATTATAAATTGACTCCATTTATATAAATTGAATTTATATAGGTATTATATGTTTATTATGGCCATAATTATGTTTTAATAAAATAAATAATTATTTAAACAAAATGTCGTTTTTAACCAATAACTCAGTGTTTTTCACTATTCATCAAAAATTGAATGTTTTCATAAAAATACCAAAAATTCACCCTAAAATAATTTTGATATTATGATTTCAAAAATTAATTTTATTTTACAAATTTCTAAACATAAAATTTGAATTAATTAATTTAAAATTGATTCCCGTTGTTAAAACCGAGAATCATATTTTTAAGAAATAATAACTATCAAAACATTAACATTTTAATATATCTAATTTCAATGAGAAATTACATAAAATGGATATCATTAGATTAAGTTGTTAAAATAAAATTTAATTATACATCCAAACCACTAAAATTTATAATTAAACACTATAAATTATTTTGATTAAAAATGGTGTTTCCAGATAAAATGTAGTATTTTCACTATTCAACAAAATATGAATGTTATCAGAAAAACACCAAAATTTAATTGGAAATAAATTATTATGAATGCATTCCAAGGAATATGTTTATTTTGTAAAATTTAATATATAAAATTTTCAAATATTGGATTTAAAAAAGGGTTCTCCATTAAAAGGTGGTAAAATTAAATTTTTTGAAGAATACTTCTTTTATCTGAAAAAATGTATGTGTTCTTACATTATTTCTAAGAAACTCAAAATATTGATTCTAAAATTATAAGGATTACATAATGTTCAAAATCCAGTTAATACTATTCATAATCTCTTTTGAACGGCTAGTTTTGTATGTTATCATGCGTTTGAAAACAATGTTTCGTGTAGTGAAAGTTATTGAATTACATTGATGAAATAACGTACTATAAAATCATGTGGTGTTACATTTGAGATACAATATAAGGGTTACTCGTCACAATTTTTTTATTTATGACACATATCCCATATTCAATCACATATTTCCATCACATATATTATATAATTCTTCTTTGATATTTTATATCATGACTATATTTATAATTAATATTTATAATTATTCATTGACATTTTTTTCATTCAATTTTGTCATGGGGTAAATATTACTAGTAACATAACGGTTTTAGTTATAACATCAATTTTCATCAGGAATTATTATGGACAAATTTACCTTTATTATATTCTATGATTTTCCTATAAAATGAAAATTTATATTCTCCTCCTCTAGTTATTTTTTCATATGATTTTTTTTATTTCATTTTATTATATATATATATATTGGAAAATAAATGAATGATTTTATCGAAAAAAAATTTATTAAACTCTTAGTCCTGGAATTATAATATTTAATAAATATATTTTGGTTTAATTTTTTTTTAGGATTTTTTTAAAATAAATATTTTTTAATAATTTTTTTCTTAAAATTGAATGAACTGATAGAAAATAATTTAATCTATAATTCCATAATTTTTTAGTTTTATTTATATTTTACTATAGTTTTGATGTAAATCCTTTTTTTAACATTTAATGTATGAACTATTATTCCAACCACATGTCTATCATATTTACTGAACAATATTTTACATGGTTCTATGATTCATTTAAATAAAATAATCCCAAATACTTTTGATATTTATATATTTTCAACATTCTTTTACAATGTGAAAATGTAATCAATATAAAAATATATATCATTGGCCATTAAAAAAATAAATGTTTAAAATATCTGTCACAATTATTTTTTCTTCACTAGGGGTATAATAAAATGATACAATACATATAAATTCTCTAAATGGTGTATGATAATGATGATTGAATATTTTTCATATCCATTATCTTTTATACTTGTCATAATATGATAAAATGATTCAAGCTATGGTTAATTTATACATGACATATGAATGGATTATTATTATAAGACTGGTGGTTCAATTAATGATATAAAATAATGGATGATGATTACAATTTATATTAAAAAATAGAAAATGAGAGGTTATTAAAATCCTTATATACAGAATACAAGACTATATCCCACATTAAAATAATGAATAAAATTGGATAGCCAGGCATAAAATGTTAAAAATTTGATGGTAGGTGGCATTTTCCGAAGATAACATTGATTATTATTTGGAATCAATTTTTATTTCATTGTATATGAAATGTTTTTTTTACAAATGAAAATATTTCATATTTCATATTTATTTATTCTATTATGCTTCATGTCTTATGACATGACATAAATCCATGAATTTATATAGATTATTTCCAAAATTTAATATCATAACTATCGACACATTTATATATATTATTAATTTATATAATAATTTACTAATATATCAATATATTACGAAATATGATAATATCATAACATTTATTCTTATATTAAATTTATCTATATTATTTAAATTTTTATATTTATTTATTTTTAATAATTTTACTATTGATGAAAATGTATGTTGTATATATTAAATATTACATTCAAAATAAGAAAATATTATATATAATTTTAAAAGGAAATAAACCATTATAGTATTTCATAATAATGTACTACAAAATTAATTTATATTCTTCTAAAATAAATAATCTTCTAATCTTGAAATTATAATGAATCCATAAAACAATACAATAATGAAAAATAAAATATTCCTTCAAATTGAATTATGATAATTTAAAAAAAATTATAAATTTATATATAGTCCATTACACAAAAATATAATTATACTATAAATGGTATTATTATTTTTCTATGTAATTTAATATATTAAACCAATTTGATAAAAAATCCAAATCTAATATAATAGAACAGAAATTATAAGAATTAATATATATTCAAAAAATTCCATTATAAATATAATTCTATAAACAGAAAATATTATTATGTACTGTGAAACAATATTTCACCATAACTATATCCTAGTTAAAATAATACATTTTATAAAAATATATTTAGTTAGATTAGATCAGAATATAACCTAATGTGGAATGTTTTGTTTTTTTGTATAATGCATGAATGGTAGATCATGATTGTTCTTGGTGAAATTGGTGAAACTTTCATGACGAAACAAATTAGTCATACTGGGATTATAGGGGAACATTTTGTCAATCATGAATATTAATTAATGATATTATAGATGTAATAAGTATAAATGATTGAAAATTGGAAAAAATTGCCTTAGATGAATTGTACATTTTTGTGGAATGAATTAAAATGAAGTATAGGAACGACATATATTATGAAATAATTGGTTACTATAAAATTTCATGTGTTAGTTATGTTGTTATAACCATGTGGGTAGATTCTTATGGACTCCTTGATATTTGTTAAATCAAAATGGACTCATCATAATGGTGACCGTACAACAATTATGATGACTGTAAAGGTATCCCATAAAGTTCAAATGAAATTTAAGGGTACAATTTTTTCTAATATGCTACATTGTTGTCATCATTTATTAATGGTATATATTCATGGTTGGGGAATCAAATTATATACAAAATAAAAACAGTATAATGTTAAAAATGAAATTTAATAAATATGGTGGTCGAGGACAATCTACAGAAGCTATTTACTTGTTCTAATATAAAATGAATCCCATTCACAGTAAAGATACATAATAAAAACATATAATATTTTTATATTAAATTTTTTAGAGTGAATGTGTTATAACTTATGTTTGACATGGTAATCATAACATATGTTAATATACAATAATATATATGTGTTTTATAATGTACTGTAACCACCCTTTTCATACCAAATCATGGTGGATTTATTAGTTGGAGTTGTATATGTCAAGACCTCTTCCATGGTAAAGGTACTACAAATTATTTTTGTTTAATAAGAAATATCTATTTCATAGAAGAAACATATAATGTTGAATATAGGACATTATATAGTGGATTTGTTTTTTCATGATATATATGTTTATATGTCCTATAATGTGAACTGTGACCCATCAAATTCAGTATTCTAATGAGTTGTGTGGAATTAATGATGTGATCATGGTTAATATTTAGGGATGTTAAATTCATTATATATTTATATTTATTAAATTGGATGATTCTGAAAATAATAAATAGAACTCATAAAAATCTATCATTGATATACCATTCAACATTAAATTTAATGATTCTATGTCAAATTGATGAGATGAAATGAGGTGAATATAGTGTATAATAGTATACCTTACTATAGACTATTATTTTATAATAATTATTTGAATTATTAGATTTATTATTTTCAGTATTCTATTTTTTTTAATATAATGAATGATTTAAAATTGAAGGATCATGTCGAAAAACATAATATTATATGATGGGAATGAATTAATCAAATAAAATTTATAAATGTATAATTTTTTATAAAATAAAATAATATTTATTTTATAATTGGTATCAAAAAATTTAAAATATTAATTTTCTAAATCACATGGATATGTATTATAAGGCACCATACTTAAACATTACATAGTCGCGAGATATGTCAATTATTTTACTTTATTTTACATTGAAAATATTTGAAGGTTTAGAATTTTAGATAACTATTCTATAACTCGTACATAAAAATATAGTGGAAATACAATGTTGAAACTTAAAATTATATCCATTTCATCTACAAAATAATTAAAATGAAAAGTTTTTTGTTTTCATGTTTAATCATAAAATTTTTATGATCCCTTCTTGGACCCTATTCATCTTTATATCCTATAAAAAACATTTCAAAACTAGGTGTGAGTATAAAAAATCTTATCATGGGATACACAATGAATGAAAACAATAAGTGTTTTGAAAAAAATTTAACGATAAATGAATTTTCATATAATAACACATTTCTCTTTTAGAAGTAGTAAATACTCATAACCACATAAAAGATCATTGCATACCCATTATAACCTGAATTTTACCATAAAACCCATAGAAATTATCATATAAAATATATTATTAACATGGGGAATAGTCATCTATATAAGGAATGACCATACTGTCTACATTCACACATATCACTAAATGGAATTTCCCAATATCTAACATCCATACCTATTTCATTGAAGTTTATAATGTAAGCATTGGTCCATGATATATCACAAAACCACCCATCCTTTGTTTATCACACAACCACATGTATTTAGTTTTTCAAATAACAACTCTTAAAATTTATATGTATCATTATATAATCATAAATCATAAAACATTGTAATTAACAAAAATCTACACATAAAATTTAATTTTGAATCACAATAAATCTATTAAATCCATTTCGACATCTATTTAAAACACAAAATAAAGTGAAATTTGATTCAATATGTCCCACAACACTTCGAATATTTAGACATAAATTATCATTTTAAAAAATATATTAATGAGTATTTGTATCACAAGACTATTTTAATAAATTAATATTAAACTTATAATTTAAATCATTCATGCCCATATAACTAAATTCACAAAACTATTTTGAAAATGTAGACATTAAATATTGTTTTAGAATAATTAATAAAAGGACCAAGACATATAAAATTATATTTTTTAATTAGATGGATAATTCCCATTGAGGAACTTTTCATGATTACTGTTTTGGAGAAATAGTCTATAAATATTACATTTCATCTCAAAAATTACAAAGTAGACACTTCGACTCAGTTTCTATTTTTAGAACGAATGACCTTTCCATGATCCCATCCTCGACCATATTCATCTTTAGGTCATATGAAAAACATTTGAAATAGTTGGATGATCATAAAATGATATGTAAGGAGTATAAAATAAATAATGAAAATCATTAGACCATCAAACCATAATTTGATTAAAATTCCTCATGAAATCATATGATTTATGAAAAACAGATAGAAAAAATAAATCATAAATGTAACTTGTGGAATCCATAACATACTATCATTGTATGTTCACATCTACATAGAGAGTTACAGTTGGAATAACCTTCACAATATATTCCAAAAATCTCTTAGGAGAAACATTATCGTTTACATATGTCATGTGACCCAATGCACTGGAGAGCTATCTCATGCTCAATGACCCTAGGTTTATTGTGGAAGGACGTGTATACATAAACAATTCACAAGAACCATAACATAGTAATAAAACAAGACACAAGAATAAAATAATGATAACATTTCCACATTACAATCACAATATATAATTTCAATATATAGGCATAATAAATCCACTAAAAAACCATTTTTATACTAAAATACATAAAAAGTGTATATGGTATTTATTTTTGTTTTATAATCATTATGTCTTGTTTAAGAATCCAATGATAAAATAATACTCATGGCGGTGGAAAAGGACATTGTCATAGAATATGTTAAAAAGAATTTATTTTTGTCATTTAGTAAAACACTATGAAGTAAAACACTCTCATTGAATGGAATGATGTATCAAAGGGGTTTAGACACAGATTAAAATTAAGTCATGTATAAATTAAAAAATTCTGGAATTAAGTGTTCTATTTAAATAAATGACTCTTAATTTTTTAAGAGTCCATGGAACCATGTTATAGGTTACTTTATCATTAATTCATTGTTTCTAGGTACCAGTTTAATATTTTCTATATCATTGATCAATGTACACAATGAAAACATATATATATATATATAATGGTGTGTCTGTGTGTGTGTCTATAGACCAGTTGTGGATTTGTTGCATACGTATGATGATGTGTATCTTGTTTTGGTTTCACCCTAAGGTAGGGTCCCAAATAACTATCAATTTGATTAATATTTTTTTCTTCTTCAAATAATTTGTGTGTATGAGTTTCATTGATTTTGGAAACTGTTAAATTTTCATAAAATTTTGATTAATTATAAATTGATGATTGGTGGTAATGTCAAATCAAGATTACATTAGGATATGATTTTGTATATGTCATTGTTGATGTTGATATATGATAAGTTGATACATGAATTTTGATGTTACTGAATAAAATCATTCCTTGTGTGATAAATAAGAAGTTTTCCATGAGATGATGTAATAATGATTTTGTGCTTTTGAAAATATATTGAGCTTATTCCTTGAATATTAAATTGTTAAACATGAAGCACAGATTGTTATTTCATGTAAATGAAAAACAAATTTTGATGGACCTGGACACCCTTAGGATTGGATTTTTAGCCTATGTCACATAATGTTAAATACACAATTGATGATATATAATTTGGTGAATTATATGTTTTAATGGTGTGGAATGGGTGATTTGGGAATTATTTGAAGAATTAATTCTGAAGTCAAGGGTTAAAAAAATTATGGCATTTACTTAATATTGGAAACATTGACTTTTTTGACGTGTTTGTATTGTAAAATGGATACAGGTAATAATTAATTGATGGATTAACTATTACATGATAAATGATCAATAAATATTTAATTGATAAACTAGTTAATGATATATGATTTAGTTTATTAATTTTTAATATAATTAATTTTGATGAATTATTTTAATAATGTCAATTGATGGAATTTTTATGACTATTGTCCAATAATACCATTGGTTTCGTGTTTATATTCCATGAATTAAGTTATTTAGGATTTATTTTGATAAAAATATGATATTCTATGTAATATTGTTGCTAAATATATGTGCCTTGTTGAGCATGTATGACATGAGTTATTTACGACTTGTGTGCTAAATTGATTGTCTTGTACAAATCACTATTTTAGTTGACAGGTTACAACTTGTTAATGATTTGGGAAAATTAATTGAGAATAATTAAATTATATTTCATTATTAAATAATCTGATGTTGAATGGTTAAATGATTGTATAATTATTTCATAGGATGTTTATGTTGTTAATTAGTTGTTGAATTAATTAATAGAATGGATAGATTAATTAATTAATTAATTTATTGATGGTATTGGGTTGTTAGAAATGGCATTCTAAACCAATGATAAATATTATGTATGATTGATAAACGTTTTGGGAGATATGTAATGATGCTTCAAATACTCATGGAATGCTTGAAATTACTTTCGACACCCAACATGCATGAAAACATTCCTTCTGGGCTAAGGACTGATGCTCCAAAAAAAATTATTTGTGATACAATAACTGATGCTCCAAATACTCATTAGGGATTTCCGAAATGATGCTCTACACCCAATAATTGACATTGGACTGTGGTTCTAGATGGTATTACATGAAATTAATTATTTTGTTAATGAAAATTGTTGTGACATAATGATTTATAAATTGAATATGATAAATGGTTCTAACATATCAAATAATTTGGCGAATCACTATTAGTGGTCGGACCACGAAGTGAATCAAAAATTTTAATGGAATAGCTCAGACATATTATATGAAATGTAAAATTTAATATTATATGACACTTTATCCATTCCAAAAATCAAGATAATATTTAGTCGTTTATTTGTTCACAAAGATGGTACTTATAGTCATATGTGGTGGCTGAATTATACTGGGGATGTTAGGCATTGGATGGATCCCAAGAATTATGTAATTTATTGAGGTTTGAATAAACAATATATTAAAATGAATTTTCTGTAAAGGGTTGGGTATAAATGACAAATGTATAATTTAGGTTTAGATGTTAGCTAAGATTTGAAGCAGGTACATGGGTATATATTTAGATAGTACATCTTACTATAATTATAAATGCATTCACACAGTTTACATAATTTATTGAATGTAAAGATTTTGGGTAGAGAATAATGGTCCTGACCTAGTGAGATTTAAATCTCACACCCTACTCGGTCTTCTATTACAGTAAGGTATGTGAGTAGATTTTATTTGGATGTAGGATTGTCCTATTAGCAAAATCTTGGGTGATTTTATCATAAAACCGAGTAGGATCCTAGGATGCTCGACTTGAAAGCCTGTAGGGCTTAGTTTCCTATTATTTTGATTATACTTGATTTGTAAAAAATGATTCATTTTTTATTTCCACAAATTATGTATCCCTAACATTTAATGCCTTCATCAACTATAAAATGGGTGTTTACCGCTTTTTTAAATTGAGTTCAATTAGTATTCATCTAATTTGTCAATTATGTATTACTATTGTAATTCCCGGACCCCAGAATCCCAGAGTCAGTGCATTATTATGTGTCATTGGCATGATAAAAAAAGATCAACTCTTGAAAGACTGATTTTTATATTAGCCTCAGAGGTTATAGATACATTTATAAGTTCTACATTACATAATGAAATTGAAAACTTCAATAACATTGTACCCATAGACAACACTGAGATCTCATATACTAACCCTGTAGGTAAGTCCTAATATACCTTTTCACATCCTGGAAAAAATAAAACAAATAATGGGGTGAGCTCAGATGCTCATTAAGTATAACAATATATATAAAAAAATTCATAAATAAGCATAAACATTTAAGGAAATGTATAAAAAAACAAAATCCTTTTTAAACATGATCTTCAGCATAATATGGAAATGATAAAAAAAATAATTACATTTATTTGTTGACATGGATATTCTACTAGTAGAATAATCACATACAATATTAATAGACACTTTCATAATAATGGAATTCATAATGCCAGATTATAATAACAACATAGTCAAGGCCTTGTGCGAAGACTACCAATATGATTTTGTCAAGGCCTTGTGCCAAGACACTAGTTTGTCTCTAGAGACCTACCGATGAATCGAGGAGCTATAATGGGATCCACCCATCATATACTAAGAAAAATGCATTATTAATATGAAAAGGTTTAAACATAACATAAAAATTAGTATTTAATCTAGAATACGAAATGTATATAATTTATCCATAAACCATGATTTGTGTAAAAATAACACATCTACATTCAAACATATCACAAAACCATTAATACAATATAGATGTTTTTTATCATAATAAATCAACTTCAAATAAGCTTAGAATCCTTCAATGTATGTTGACATAGAAGAAATCCATACATTTTTTAGAGAAATATCTCATTCTATTATGAAATAATTTTAGAGTCACATAATTATAAATAAAAAAATTATTTTTAAATTATTCTTATAAGATTGTAAAAAATGATTTGATGATTGTATAATGGAGAAAAATAGCCACACCCTCCGTATAAGTTAAAAAACATTCTTACATTATTTTTGTCGAAAAGGTCATTAAGTACGTTATTTGGAAAACGACGAAAATATTCATCTCAAAACATACATGGTCAAATAAGGGTATAAATAACATTAACAAATTTTCTAGAGAATTGAAAAAATGTTTTGAAATAAATTTTTATGAAGCATGGATGTGGATGATAAAGAAGTCCCAGTAGATAAATATGTATAAACCACAATGTATATTGATGAGATTGGGAAATTAACCCTTACATTGTACTTTTCTGTGGTCGATGGTTCGTTAACCTCTTGTATAATAAATAAATGATATTTTCTGAATTATACAAGACATATATACATAAATATGGTATCATATATAATATTCAAATATTTCATTGATAATGATATTTCAATAGTATCATCATTTCACGTGGTAAGTGATTCGTTTTCCTTTATAGGATTTATTACGTATGCAATGTTTGTTATGGATATGATATATATTATTCTAATTAAGAATGATTTTTAATCATTTATCCATTATTTTTAATCATCTAATGAAAATTATTCTTGAATGGATATGATGGGGAGTGAATCTCATTGCGTTCGTGGAGACGGTAATCCATACATACGCATGAGCGACAGTATCATTCATTTGATATTTAAATAATATAAATTTGGAGGATATATCATATATATATAGAATAATTATCATGTAATATTTATTATTTACATCAATTACACATCATTATTTTACCCATTCAAATATTAATATATTGAATAACAATTATACCATGACGTGGAGACGGTATTCTGTACGTACGCATGTATAGTGATATGTCATTCAAAGCATGGATAGAATAATGAATATGGTTTTACCATATATATAATAAAATCATAGTATATAGAATATACTGGAGTTATTATATTATAATTGAATCATGAAATAAAGAGTAAGTGGAAGAAAAATGGAACATGAAATAGGTGTTGAAATAGTTACATATTCTTCAGATTCTTTATTTTTATTTGATCAATAGGGCTCTGTTGGCTGGATTTTCTAACAAAGTAACGACCCTATGATGAAGTTAGGATAGTTTAGAGGGTATTTTGGTAGGGTTTGGATGATCCAAAAGGCTTTTAGGGTGTGAATTTGAGAGATGAGGGAGTGCCCTTTTATAATAGGGGCGAGGGGTACCATAGGAAAGGCTAGAAATATTATTTTATAATAAAATAATTTTTGGTTTCTAATGGCTCCAAAAAGAAATATTTTAATAATATGGTGGTGATGAGTCATAAAACACTCCACAAATAGTTTTTAGACAGGTTTTGGTCACTAAATTAACATTTTCTTTTAGATTAAATTCTTATTTAAATAGTTTGAAATTTACAATATCTATTTGTATTTTTATATTATATTGTTATAAAAATAATATATACTTCCAAGAGAACACCAAGTGGTGAATTAATGATATAAATATCGTTATATATGTCTTATGAATGATCCATATATTCTTTGGAATCGAATATTAATTAATAATATAATATTTGTTTTTAAAAACTCATTTATGTCAATTTTGACACTATTTGGTATTTTGTTTTTTCAAAATTCATTACATCATTATTACATCGAAAAACAATTCATATAACCTACCATAACATGTCATATTAATCTCTAATTTTTTTTGGATTTCATAAAAATCATAAATTAATATTTATTTGGATAGTTAAAAAATCAATTATTTTAATATTTCATTAATACAGAAATTACTGCATCATCATTGTGTCATATAAAAATCTAATTATTTAGACTCTAATTTTTTTTGTAAAATTCCATTACATAGGAAATATTTTTTTACTTCTAATGAATATTTATAATTGAATCTATCTCTTTTATAACCCTCTATTAAAAATTTTTTAGTTATTAAACATTGATTTTAACTTTTTTAACTCTTCTTTAAATAAAATAATAATAATTGTCCTAATCAAATCCAAGTCAACATAAATGATCATATTGGTTTACTAAGGTTAATTTTTGTCGAATTAAACTCATATAATAGAATTAAGACATGTTTTATGTTAATAATAATATACTTTTTACCCTGAATTACCATATTTACATTTAACCATGGAAAATAAAAGTAAAAAGTACTATTCACAAAAAATTATTTTCATCTTATTGAACCCCATGTTTATTATTGATATCAATTGTGTCTCTTGGATTTTTGAAATTCAACTCACAAACACGGTAAAATTATGTTTTATGTAAATTTGCAAATGCTTTTAGGAGGTGGGTAAAAGACGGTAAGAAGATAAAAAAAATTTATATATCTAAGATTTTTATAAACTGACTCCATTTAATTACATTAAACTTATATAGGTACTCTGTATATAATTTGACATAAAATAAATTTATATGAAATTAATAATTATTTAAATTATAATATGGTTTTAAACCACAACTCAATGTTTTTCACTATTTATCAAAAATTGAATGTTTTCTTAAAAATACCAATAATTCAACCTTTGGTAAATTTGATTTTCAGAATCTAAAAATGATGTCAATCTTCATCTTAAAAAATTATAACTTTTCAAAATGTGGGTAATACTTTTTATAACGACTAGTTTGATTGTTTGTTTTGTGTTAGAACTCGATGTTCCATACAACACATGCTATTGTGTTATTCAATGAGAAGTTTATCGTGGAAGCTTGGGGTGTTAATTTCTCCCCTCCATCATATAATTTCTTCCATGATATTTCAAGAATTTTACTGCATAAGAAGACTCAAGAGGTTCTTCATCAGAAGCTCCATCGGTTCCAATGTCGCATCTTTTATCATATGGTTTCACTATAGAACATTTAATAGAACAGTCGTCAAGTTTATCAGCACTTGTTCTCTCATATCATGAACCCTGAAAGAATATTCACAATAAGACATATCAGGTTCCAGTTCTAATTCCTCATTGTTGTGTACATGCATTGGATTAGGCTTGTATTTTCTCAAAAGTGATATGTGGAATACATCGTGAACTTTGGAGAGACATGGCAGCATTTCTAAATGGTATGCTTTATCCCCAATTAGTTCTAGAATTTCTAATGCTCCAATGTACCTATTACTCGATTTTCCATTCAAACCGAATGGTATAACGCACTTACATGGATATACATTCATTAAAACATGATCTCCTACCTGAAATTCCAAATCCTTCCTTTGTTATAAGCATATCTCTTCTGCCATCTTTGAGTTTCTTTGATGTGGGTTTGGATTACCTTCACCTTTTCCAAAGTTTCACCTACAAGTTCTAGTCCTAAGAGTTTTCTTTCACCAACACCATGCCTACAGGGTGGTGTGCAACATCTCGTTCTGTATAACAATTCATATGGTAACATCGGAATACTTGAATGCAAGAAATTGTTGTAGGAAAATTCTACCAAAGGTAAATATTTATCCCACATACCAAGAAAGTAATGTGAGAATGATATTAACATGTATTCTAAGGTTTTAATATTATGATATAATTTTCCATCAGTTTGGGCGTGGTAGGAAGTGCTCAAACGAGGTTCAGTATCCAGGGTGCTGTGAAGGTTTTCCAGAATCTTGATGTAAAATTGGGATCATGATCATAAACAATTGATAATTGTACTCCACGATGTATTACAACTTCATTTTTATATTGTATTTACAAACATTCATGTGGTAAATCATCTCATATAGCATGAATATATGCTGACTTGGAAAGATGATCAACAATGGCCCATATTGCGTCATTCTTTTTAGGAGTCTTTGGTAGCCCCATGAAAAATTCCGTCGTGGTATCATACCATATCCACTCAGGAATGGGAAGAGGTTTCAAGAATCCTCCATACTGTTGCCTTCCAGTTTTCACTTGTTGACAAACCATACATCTTGATAGAAAATCAGTAATATTTGTCACTATGTTTTCCCACCAATAATGTTCCGTCAAATTTCTATAAAATTTTGTGCACCCATTGTTTATATATAAATTGGATCAATGAGAATCATCCAAAAATTTTCTGTTTAGATCAGATATATAGGGAACACAATTTCTCTTCCAAATTTTCAAAATGCCATCTTCATATACGAAGTCACTCAATGTCCAATCATTCACAACATTAATATTATTTTGAAACATTTCATCATCAACCTAAGAAAATTTTATCCTTTCTAGTAATGATTGTTTGGAAAACATTTGAAAAAGCATTGATGTTTCACATTCAATGGTTATTACCATATCCATCATTACTAAATCAATGAAAATAGGATCCCTTTCAACTCTTATCTTGTTCAAAACTCTATGATCATTTCTTCACAAAGAATCTTCCATCTTATTTTCCTTCCCCGGATTGTACTGTATTGTGCAATCATAATCCTTGAGTAGTTCAAGCCGTCTCCTTTACCACATGTTGAGTTCATTCTGTGAGAAAATATACTTCAAACTCTTTTGATCGTTATATATATTACATTTTTCACCATAGAGATAATTTCTCAATATCTTCAAAGCAATGATTATATATGATAACTCAAGATCATGAGTAGGATAGTTATTTTCATGAATTTTTAGCTGTCGTGATGCATAGGCAATAACCCTCTCATTATACATATGGACACGACTAAGTCTTTTCATTGATGTATCACTATAAATAAAAAACCCATCATTCCCCAATAATAGAGTCAATATATAAGGATTAGACTAATATTCTCAACAGTTCTTCAAGACATTTTTCACAATCTTTTGACCAAAAAAATTTAATCCCTTTTCATGTGATCTTTGTTAATGGGTTAGCCAACCGAGAAAAATTCTGGACGAAACATCGATAATGTCCTTCTAACCAAATAAAATGGTGTACCTAAGTTATATTCATTAGTGATGGCCATTCTTCGATTTCTCTTGTCTTAGATGGATCAACAGAGATTCCATACTTAGGGAAGACATGGCCATGAAATGAAATCTCATGAATCCTAAATTCACACATTCTAAAAATCCCATATAATTCATGTATTCTAAGATTATTCAAGATAATGTACAAGTGATTTTCATGATCTTCGTTGGTTTCAGAGTATACCACGATATCATAAATAAAGTCCACTACAAATTCATCACGAGATTGCATGAAAACTCTATTCATTAGATCCATGAAGACCGTGGTTGTATTAGTCAATCCAAAAGTCATTACAGTAAACTCGTAATGCACGTACCTGGTTCAAAATGTTGTTTTCAGAATGTCTTCATTCTTCACACACAACTGATGATATCTAGATCGAAGTTCAATCTTTGAAAAGTATTTTTCTCAATTAAGTTGGTCAAATAATTAAATAATGCGAGGTAGGGAATAATTTAGTATTATTGTTATAGAATATATCTCTCTATAGTCAATTCACAACCTTATATATCTTTATTTCTTCTTAAAAAAAGGACAAGGTCTCCCCATAGAGAAACACTCAAGAGAATAAATACCATATTAATCAATTCCACCATTTGTTTCCTTTGTTCCACTAATTCCACAATGGATATTCTATAAGGAATCATTGAAAGGTTCCTTGATCTAGTAATTAAATCAATGGAGAAATCAATTTATCATTCTGGAGGACGTCCAGGTAAATCTTCTAGAAACTCATCGACATTTTCTATCACAATAAATGCATCATGTATTTGAACATTCCTTTCCTCACCCACAATTATTTAAATCTCTTCCTCCCCAGTAATTGAATTTACTTGAGCTACTGGGAATAGATCTAGATATGAATTACGTGGCGATGATTCTTATATAATGATAAGGTGTTCTATATCATTGTCACAAAAAATAGTAACCACCTTTTAATTATAATAATTTTTTGCATCATGGTCTTAATACCAATACATATATATGATTATATAAAATTTAATCATGGGTTTGATGATGAGACCTATAGATAAAAAACATTTATATTCCCTAATGGAGACTAATTCATAAAACATTGTTGCAATGATAATCCCCTTTTGAGTTTTGACTGTCAACTACCTTGTTAAATCAAATTGGAAATGTCTATTTTTCATTGAAATATCAGAAGATATGAAACAATGTGATGATACAGAATCAAATAACTCATTCGCTAAACATGAGGAAACAATTAAATTACCTGCCACCACATCTTTCGGAGCTTCTACCTCAGTAGTAGTGATAACATAAGCTAGGACTTGATCCCTTGGACTTTTCTGAGGTTTGTTACCATAACTCATAGTACATTCCTTCACATAATTCTCGCTTTCTCTACAATAGTTCCATTCAACATCAACAACCTCTTTCTTCCCATTGTAATCAAGAGTTTGGTGGTTTTTTCACAACACTTGTAAAAGACTCCCATTCCCTTCAGTAATGTTCCATGGTGTTTCTTCCCACATTTACTTCAGGATGGATATTGAACACTTACATTATTCCCCTTATTTCCATTTCTAGTGTGTTTATAAGATCTCTTCTTCTCTTGCTTTGATTTAAAGTCATAAGACATGGAGAATTAATTTTCTTTCTTGATAGCACATACAACAATATCTTCGTATGAAGATAAGGATTGTGAGATTAATGATCAATGGTGAAATGGTTTAAACCCATCAATAAAACAGTAAATATTACTTCTTTGGATATGTATATAATCTACAACATTCCCCTTTATCCTTGTAATGTTAGCTTCATACTTTGCGGCATTCTTATCCTCATTTTTCCTCATACTCAGATATTTTCTTTCCATTTCTGCTCAATGGTCATGAATGAAGTATTTTTCTAATAAAATTTTATTAAACTCCCTCTATTCCATATTTAATAATTCATAATATTCCTTTGTGTTTTCAATCAATGACCACCATTGATCAGTATATCCAGTGAGGTGGTAAACATCTATGAAAACCTTTTCCCATTCTCTACTCCTCGTGGCGTGGAATATTTTTTTCTAAGGAATATATCCATTGCTCAGCTACTAGTGTGTTTGTACACACAATTAATGTTGGTGGTTTTTTTCTCATGAATCGATCTAAAATTGATCCACCACACTTTATATTAGGTTTCTTCAGACGTTAAAGGTTATTATTCATAACCTCAGTGAGTTGTCCCAATATACTGATAAGCTGATCAGCCCCAGTTGTTTCACCAACTCCGCTATAATAATCTTGAGAATGAGCGAATCCCTACATGGTGTGTGTCCATCGATACGGTTTCCATTTATTCTAATTGAAGTCATTTTTTAATATAGGCAAAAAGTAGAATAGTCTATGAATCGAAATACATAATTCCAAACATGTAAAACACATTAAATAAATTAAAAAAATTATGGATATAATCCCTATTCATAAAAAATGTATTTTTTAAATTATATACTCATAAACCCTTCACAATTATTTGTAATGAAAATGAGAATTATCCTAAGCATATCCAATGGGAGTGTCGTAACAAAGTGTGCAGTGAGGCCCATTATTGAGAACATATTCCTATTCGATTCTAGCACAAAGTGGTGTTTTCGGGTTTTAACCCTAGGTAAATTTGTTCCAGAGCTACCTCTACCGGATCGTATCCAGATAGGAATGTATTGTTTGTAAAAATCACACAATAAATACAATACAAAAATTTTATGATGTTCTTATATACTAATCCTCAAATACTATCTTTGGCTATGTGCTCTAATCAGTGTTTATATAAATCTAGTTTCCAATATTTGTACTAAACTTCCTCTGATACCCACTGTAACACCTCGACCCCAGAATCCCAGAGTCAGTGCATTATTACATATAATTGGAATGATAACAAAATATCATTTCCCGAATTTCCTATTAGATTGGTAGCCTTGAAAATAGTAGATACATTCATATGGTTTAAATTACATCAGAAAATGGAAAACTACAACAAAATTGTTTCCATAGACAAAATTGATATCCCATAGACTATCCCTGAAGGTCATTCATGATATAATTCTTCACATCCTGGAAAAAATAAAACATATAAAGGGTTGAGATTAAGTGCTCAGTAAGTATTAAAATATAGAAGAAAATTTCATTAATAAGCATAAACATTTAAGGGAATGTATAAGACTAAAACATAATCCTTTTTAAACATTAATATCAGCAAGATATCGAAGATATAAAATAAATTAATTCCATTTACTTATTAACATGGATATTCTACATGTCTAATAATCACATGAAATATCAATAGCCACTTTCATAATTATGGAAATCATATTTCAAGACATTCATAACCACATAGTCGAGGCCTTATATCAAGACTACAAATAGGATTTTTTTAAGGCCCTGTTCCAAGACACAAGTTTGTCTCATGAGACCTTTGTATTTATTGAGGAGCTATAGCAGGCTCCACCCGTTACATACTATGTTAAATGCATTCCTCATATAAATTTTTTTTATCATAACATTAACATTCGTATAAAAAATAGCATACGAAATGTCAATATATTATCCATAAACCATGATTGGGATAAAAATAACACATCCACAATCAAACATACCACAAAACATTCCTTACAATATGAAAGTTCTGTATCATAATAAATCAACTTCATATAAGCATTAAATCCACGAAAGGATGTTGACGTAGATAAAATAAGAACCTTTTTAGAGAAAAATCTCTTTCTATTTTGAAATCATTTATGAGTCACAAAATTAGAAATAAAACAATTATTGGGAAAATATTCGTATAATAGTGCAAGGGAATCTTCGATGATGTAATAATGGAATAATATTTCCGCACCCGCCATATATGTCTAAAAAACATTCTTACCGTATTTTTTTAGAAAAGGTCATGAAGTACACTATTTGGAAAATGACATAAAATTTCCATTTAAAACATATTTGGTCAAATATGGGTATAAATTACATTAACCGATATTATAGTAAATTGAAAAAATGTTTGGAAATAAATTTATTAAGAAACATGGATGTTGATGATAAAGAAGTCCAAGTAGATAATTACGTATAAACAACCTCGGATAAAGAAGTGATTGTGAAGTTAACACTTACCTAGTACTTTTATATGGTCGAGGGTGCGTTAACCTCCTGCATAATTTTTAAATAATTTTTAATAAATTATAATAGAACCATATACATAAATTCGATATCGTATATGATCTTATAATTTTTCATTTTTAATGATATTTCTATATTATCATAATTTCGTGTGTTAACTGATTCGTTTTCCATTAATTTCTTGTTTACATAAGTAATGATTATTATGGATAGGAATTATCTTATTCATATTCATAATGATTTTAAGTTTTTAAACATTCTTTTAAACATCAAGTAAAAATTAGTATTGAATGGATACGATAGAGAATTAATCTCATCGTGTTCGTGGAGACGGTAATCCTTACGTACACACGAGCGAAAATATCATTAATTTGATATTAAAATAATATATAATTGGATTTTATATCATATATATTGAATCATTATCATGTTATATTTATTATTTACATCAATTAATCATCATTATTATACCCATCCAAATAATAATGTATTGAAAAACAATTACACCAGGACGTGGACATAGTAAGCCGTACGTACGCACGTATGATTACATTTCATTAAAAGGATGGAAATAATAATTTATATGGTTGTGCCATATTAACAGTAACATAAATGTATATAGAATATATTGGAGTTATTATTTTATAATGGAAACATCAAAGAAAGAGGAAGTGGAAGAGGAAAGGAACTTGAAAGATGTGATGAAATATTTACCTCTTCTTCGTGTTCTTCATTCTCATATGATAAAAGGGATCCTTAGTTTGGACTTATGACTAAATAAAGGCATATATGATGAAGGGAGGATATTTTAGAGGGTATTTGTGTATTTTTTGGTCAATCCAAAAGGATTTTAATGAGTGAATTAGAGAGAAGGGTGAGTTCCCTTTTATAAGAAGGTTCAGGGGATCCTTTGGAAAAGAATGAAATATAATTTTATAATAAAATTATTTTCACTTTATAATGGCTCCAAAATGAATTATTTAAAGTATACGATTGAGATGGTTCAAAATCCACTCAACCAATATGTTTTATATAGGTTTGTGCCACTATATTAACATTGTCTTTTAGATTTAACTCTTAGTAAAATATTATTACATTTACCATGTATCATTATATGTTAATATTATATGGTAAATAAACAAAAAATATACTTCCAAAAGAACCCCATTTGGTTCATAAATAATTAAACTATCATTATATAGGACATTTTCTAAACCATATATTTTTTATAATAGAATATCAATTAATAATAAAATATTTGTTTCAAAAACTCTTTTAGGTAAATTTTGACACTATTTGGTGATTTTTTATTTCTAAACTCACAAAAATTTATTAAATTGAATAAAAATTCATCTAACTAACCCTAAAATGTAATATTAACCAATAAAAATAGTGTAATTCATAAAAAGTCTCATATTACATTTATTTAGATATTTAAAATATCAATTATTTTATTCATTCATTAAAACGGTAACTACTACATTATCATTGTGTCATAATGAATTTTAATTATATATTTTCCAAAAATTATAAATAAAATACCATTATGTAGGAAATATATTTATCATTATAATTAATATTTATAGTCTAATTTATCTTATGAATAACCCTATATTAAAAATATTTTAGTTATTAAACATTGAATTTAACTCTTTTATCTCTTCTTTAAATAAAATAACAATAAATGTCCTAATCAATTCCAAGTGGACCAAAATGGTCATATTTTATTTTTATGGTTATTTCTGGTCGAATTACACTTATAAAATATAATTAAGACTTGTTTTAGGGTAATAATAATATCATTTTTACACTTAATTACCCTATTTACTTTTAAAAGTGGAAAATAAAAGTAAAAAATTTCTATTCATAAAAAATTATTTTCAATTTATTGAACTTCATTTTACTTACTGATATCAACAGTGACTCTCAGATTATTTAAATTCAACTCACAAAATCAGTAAAATTATGTTTTATGTAAATTTTAAAATACTCCTAGGAGGTGGGTAAAAGACTGTAAAATATAAAATGTAATATATATATATATATAATTATTATAAACTGACTCAAACGAATTACATTGAACATATATAGGTATTATGTATCTATTTTTAAATAAAATTAATATAAATAAAATAAGTAAATAATTAAATAAAAATTTGGGATTAAACTATAACTTAGTGTTTTTCACTATTCATCAAAAATTGAATTTTTTAGAAATATAAAAATAATTGACCCTATGCTAATTTTGATATTACGAATCCAAAAATGAAGTCCATTTTGAATGATAAAATTTATAAAATAGAAAAAATTGGGTATTAATATTCATAAAGGCTAGTATGATTTGTTGTGGTGTGTTAGAACTGGAAGTTACGTACAACAGACACTATTTTACTATTCAAAGAGAAGAGTATCGTGGATACTTGGGTTGTTATAACTACTTTGAGTATTTTATGTTATTTAATGTGGTATAACATTGTTCCACTCTGTTAAGAGGTTATAGTCTCCCCATTGACAATCTTTAGAACACAAGTGCTAGTAAACAGTCTCTTACATACGGGGAAACACACTTGAGGTAATATGGCGATAGATCCACCAACTGGTTCAGGGGTGAGCTGGGCCAGGATGTCACAAAGATGTATTGGAGGGGTTTTTTTTCCTTTTTTCATTATATTTTTTTGTTGGTAGACTAGATACATGGAATCTGTCTCTACTTGTTATAATAGCTGTGCTTGGGACTAATCAACGCTTTTACCATAAATTACAAAGTGGCATTGAATATGAATTGATGATTGTATTATATGAGGTTACGATTGATATTATTTCACCATGAGTTACTATATTATTATTTTCTCCTTATTGATATTGATAATTTTGTAAAACAATATTCACCAAATTAGGAATGGAAGTTTCGTAAACTCATAATTATAGGCATGTAGAGATTCACATGACATGTTTGTAACTTGTCATGTAGTTTCATTAAAAGGATTCCTACTAATTTTGATTGTGTTCCTTTGGTAAAACTCTATGTATTGATATGAATTATCATGACTCTATGTATAGAATATTTTTTTGACAGATTTAACATGATTGAGTGAATATATCCCATATTTCCCCAGTAATTATCATGTTTTGTTTTTGTTCCATTCTTTTTTTAATAGTATGTTATTATGTTACTACATATGATAACATTAGCAAATGTTTTGATTTTTGAATGGGATACTAAATTTTATATGTTAAATTAAGAATAATTTGTATAAATGTGATCCAAATTCCAATGATAAGCTGTATGGGAGCCATATCGATCTATAAAATCTTGCCTATGTGTTTGAACCTTTAAAATATATAGTATGTTCCACATTTATTATAATTGTAACAAATTTGAGATTTGATTTAAATGAACTATTGTTGGGTTGATTTTTGAATATCCTAGATTGATCAAATGAGATCCACAAAGGTCACCATTTTTATAAAACATATTTAAAAGAAAACTATTTAATATTTATATTTGAATGACAGTAAATGTGAAATGTTTAAAATGGT
Organism: Viscum album; assembly: GCA_963277665.1. Lineage (NCBI taxonomy): Eukaryota > Viridiplantae > Streptophyta > Magnoliopsida > Santalales > Viscaceae > Viscum > Viscum album. Next base: position 1,314,891,028 of record OY728152.1, on the reverse strand, counting down.
TGTTTGTTATTGAATTTCTATTTTTTCATGTGTGGAATTAATTGGAAACCAAGTGACATTTTATGAAAAATTTATTCTGTGATTGTTTAAATTAATTAACATTTTCAATGGTTAAAATGAATTAATTAATATTTCAAAAATTAAAATGGGGCATTTAAACCTTGTGATTTTGTTTTTACGTGCCCATGTGATATGGTCAACATTTATGTTTCATAAGGGGCTAAACAATGGTAGGTGGTGCCCTTATATTTGTCTAGACCAGGAATGTACGTTTATACCACAAATTGGGAGTAATTCTTGGTACTCCAGGGTTATGACACACCGATTTGTTTTTATTATGGTTCTTATGATCAATGATAGATATGGCGATCGTGGTTCCATGAATGTCACATGCATTCTTTAGGTTGTTATAAAATAGCACGTTAGTTCACGGTTGATCTATTATTTTGACATGATGGACAATACAATGGTTGGTAGTCTCACATCAATTTTTGTAATTGTTTTGGCAGTTGTTGTCGAGTTTTTCTTGAACATGATCATTCAGAAGTAGTTTTTCTGACTTATTAAGGATCCTTATTTTCTCTATGTTCACTCTTCTATATATGATGACCATTTCCTCAATATTGACCTCTTTATGGAGATACTATGATTATGTTGGTCTTATGCCACACTATAGATTGAATGTGGATGGGATTGAATTGTGATTTTTATCTGGGTAGTCTGTAGGATGCATGGTTTCATTGGGATACTCCTTTATTTGTGTTGGGGAACAATTTTTTTTAATAATATTGTGATGGTTTGAATTTAAAATTTCACCATAAGTCAATTAAAGACTTTGTTATACATTCATGTGGTTTTGGATTAGTTTTAAAGGAACATAATGTGATAATTATAGAATGTGGGTTTTTTGGTCTGTGATGTCTTTCAAGGGAAGCATGAACAACCTGTTCTATTCGTTGATTGAGATTCAAACATTTTCATTGAAAAGGTACTTGTAATGGCCTCATATATATGCATGGTTTCGATGTTAATGATATAAATAGAGCATTGGATCTGGTTTTAATGGATTAGTCCTAATTCTTTAGAAGGGTTAACAGTTTTTTGGCATTGGGAACACAACACGTCAGTTCTAATGAGATTTAATTACTCTTGTAGGTAGGGTTTTTTATTAGTGGTTCCTAATGGCTTCTCGAGGGAGATGTTTTTTATGTTGGTTAGATTTTAAGGTCCTATGTTATTTATCTGAGTTAAAATACAATGGTTTTCCAAAAAATTTTGTTTATCAACATGTTAGTGTTTTTAAACCAAGATCTATAATTTTATTCCATGTGTTGGAAAACCTATATGTGTTATTTTTGGACTTTCTTAATTACCCACTAATTTTATAGGGTATCCTGATGAGTCTTGGGGGCACTAGATCCAAAAAAAATTCACCATATGGGATCTACATGGGAAGCGAATGATTAAGGACCAACCCATGCTGTTTACCATACTTAATAAATTATTTATTTTAAATAAATAAGATTATATGATAGAATGTGATTAATTAATATAATTTTTTAATAATAATAATAAAATCATTATTACTATTATCATTGTTGTTTTTTAAATAATAGAATGATAAAGAATTACTTATTTGTCAGAATAAAAAATTCATGTGGTTTTTTGGTTTATCGAAGAACTATTTTAATTAAATTAAGAGTTTAAGAATTATTAAAAGACCATTTTTTTAAATTGCGGTTATATGATAATATTTTTATGATTTAGGATGACATAAAAAATTTATAATTATGGTATTAATAAATGAAGGTTAATTGAAATAATAATAATTATATTATTAAAAATAATAGTATACATATTATTATGGTTTTGTTTATTATTATTATTAACTTATCATGAATGTTTAATAATTAATTATAATAATAATATATATTTTTGGTGGTTGCTTTTTAAATAAATAAATGTAGAAATAATAATAAAAAAGGTGTTATTATTATTATTTCCTTTAATTAATTTAATAAATGATAAGAGAATTTAATTAAATGATTGAAAAGAAATTTTATAATTAAATATGAAATGTTTATTAATAGAATAATAAATAAAAATGTGTTCCTAATTAAATTGGTATTGTAGAAATTATTATATAAGTGCTAAATGTTTATTATAATAACTATAATAAAATAAGAATTATTATTATTATAATAAAATTTAATTAATAAATGTTCAAATAGTTTTTTTAGGTTTTAAAAGGGTAAAACCAAAGGAAGAAGATATCTTACACTTCTTCAATGCACAAGACGTGTGACCCCTCCCAGGCGCAACACACCACCAGAAGCCCCCTTGTGGACCAAGCCTCCTCCTTTTCTCTACCTTCTCCATTCCTCCTCCCTGGCAGAATCTACATCGGCGTAACCATGACCTCCCTACAGCGTGACCTGCTTCAGTGCATGACTCCTGCGGTGCGACCTAGCAGCGCGTGACCCACCTCTGACGACCCACGAAAGAAGTGAACGACCCCCATTGTGTGACCCCTTCCTCCATGGCGTTCTTCCTCAAATAATTCCATGAGTCTAGTCAAATTATTCAAGGTAGGATATTCTATATGGTTCTTCATTATCTCGTTGGAAATTTGGTGTGTTTTTGGTACATGATTTGTTTTGTACTATTTTAGGGTTTGATGGAAATACACAAATACGATGTTATTCCTTAATTAAGGTGTGAAAATGTTGTTTTGGGGTCCTCTGTTCCATAATCTATCATCCACTATTAGCGGATATGTGGATGGTCTTGAATTGTTTCACTGCCTTCGAGGTAAGCTTGTAAACCCAATGTTTAGGTTTTCACCAATTAAATTATGCTTTGATAATTTTTTATGAGTCCCTAGTACCAAGTAATAGGTGTGTTAATCGTTACTGATCTATTTTGGGGTACAAAAATAATATTTGGAATATCATTGATCAATGTAGACAATGAAATCACTCCCCTCACATGTATATATGAAGGTTAGATTGTGTGTGAGTGGGGACCATTTGTGGATTTTCTACCGACATATGAAAATGTGAAGCGTTTTTTGGATCCACCCTGAGGTAGGGTCAGAAATCCCTAAAAAAATTTAATGAATTATATTTTTCTATAAATAATTTGTGAGTATGGGTCTCATTGATTTTGGGCTTTTATATGTATCCATATTGATTCTGATACATGATATGTTGATGGAATAATATTTTTGTTACTGAATAAATCATTCCTTGTGTGATAAATGAGAAAATATAAATTAGTTGGTGTTAATAATGCATTGATGCTATTTATAATATGTTGAGATTATTCTTTGAAATTTAAATTTTTAAACATGAAGATCCCTTGGGTCGTTCTTGTAAATTATAGTTAAATTTCAATAGACGTTGACACGCTTCGATGATCCATTTTAACGAATGTCCCTGAACGTTAATTATGAAAATAATGATATATCAAATGGTGAATTAGTTGTTATAATTTGGAATGATTGGTGATTGGGTAATTAATTTTAGAAATAATTATCTAGTCATGAGTTTATTTTTTTGTCTTTTACTAAATATAGAGAAAATTGAATATTTATATATGTTATTATTTTAAATTGGAAACTAGTAATAAATAATGGATGTATTAATTATTAAATGATAATTGATCTATGGATAATTAATTTATTAACATGTTAAAGTGATATGATTTACCATATTAATTTTTGAATTAATTTATTTTCATGCATTATTTTAATATTATGAATTTATTGGATTGTTATGATTATTGGCCAATAATACCTTTAGTTGTGTTTTTATTTTCCATGCCATTTTTTGTATGGGATTGAGTTTTTTAAAAATATGATATTTGATGTGATATTGTTTCTAAATATGTGGGCCTTGTTTAGCTTGTTTCACTTGATATGTTTACGACCTCTGAATTAAATTGTTAATGTCAAAGAAGAAAGAGTGTTTCAATGGATGAGTTCAAATTTGTTAATTATTTGGGATAAATAATTGATATTAATTAATTGATAATTAATAATTATCTATGGTGGTGTTTAATGGTTAAACATTTATAAAATTATTTTATTGGTGTTTTAGGTTTTCTATTAGTTGTTGAATGAATTTATGGATTAGATTAATTAATTTATACATTAATTAATGGATGGTTTTTTTGTTAGACATCTTATTAGAAAACAATGATAAATATTATATATGATTGAAAAATGACTTGTGGGAAAAGGAATAATGCTCTAAATAATCACGGGGTTCTATACATGGCATTGTACACTGAGCTCACATGCAAACGTTCTTTTATAAGACATGGACTGATGCTTCAAACAACAATGTTTATTGAGACAAGGAAGAATTCTTCAAATTTTCATAGGGGAGCTAGACAAGATCTTCTTCACCAATTAATTGAAATTTGATTGTGAGTCATAATAGTCATACATGAAATAAATTAATTCAGTAAAGAAAATTGTGGTCATATATAAATTTGTGAATTTAATATGGGAAAGGGTTCAGAACTATCAAGGAATTGGATAAAGCCCCGTTAGTGGTAGGAAACCAGAGCCATCATATTTTTCGGTGGAGGGCCTTGGAAATAATATATGAATGATAATATTGAATATCTAATGACAGGTTATCTATGCCAAAGCACATGCTTGGATTAAATCTTTTATTTTTTTATCGTAAATGGTCTTTAGAGACATCCATGGTGAGTGACATATAACATGGATGATAGGCATATACCAGATCATGATAATTATGTACTTTATCAAGGATTGAATAAATGAAAAATGAAAATGAATGTTTTATGACTATTCAATATATATGAAATTTGAATAATTCAGGTTCAGAATCTAGGTGAGAGATAAAGAAGGTATGTGTGTATATAGTTTCATTTTACTACATACTTTAATTATTCATTCTTTCACAATGATTAAATTAATTTTTTAATGTCTGGATTTGGGGTAAACATCATTTGTCCCGACCAACTGATATTTATATCTCACACCCTATTTGTGATTCCCTTAATGTAGGGTACCCGATTGGATTCTATATAGCTATAGGATTTGGATGATAGAAAAATCATGGGAGATTGGAGAAGAGGACTGAATGGAAGCTCAACATACTCTAGTTGATTCCCCGTAGGGATTTACAGTCTTTTATTTGTATTGTAACTGACAAGTAAAGAATGATTTATTATTTATAGATTTCAATTATGTATCCATAATAGGACATCCATTCATCTTCAATATATGTAGTTTTGGCCACTTTTATGATATTAGTACTATTTTTCATTTTATGTTTTTTAAATTATTTATTACTTCTTCCAGTATTCTTTAGTTTTTACATAGTAATATCATTGTGCAACACTGATATGGGGGTATAGTCTCTCCAATAACTATCCATAGTCCCTTGATACTAGTTGGTAGTTTCTGGCATACGAGTAGACACACTTGAGGTCATGTGGTTACTAGTCGAGACAATGGTCCAGTGGTGATCTAGGTCAGGATGTTACAATAAATCTAGGTATTGATGATGATTTTTTTAGGAAATTACCACGATTTTCATGAACAAAAACCAAAATTACACTAAAGGTAGTAATGGTTTTTTGGAATAGTGAATGTGAAGACTGATTTGCAGAGTTGAAGAAGAGGCTTACCAATTTACATATACCCAAACTACTAGTAATTGGGGATCAAATTTTCATAAATAATTACTCTTCAAGGATTGTTATATAATGATTAATAATGAAAACTTATAATTTATTGAGTAATCTTTTAGGAATTTTATTGTTCATGAGAAAAACAATACCATAAATGATTTTTTGTTGTAAAATTATATCTTTTCGATGAAAATGTATTATGATTATCTATATGGTGAGATGTGTGACATATATACTTTTCATGAGAAATTTGTTAATGATACATAGTGTACCATGATTGATTACATTTGATGGTCATCCATTATTTTCATTTATGTTTTGAAAGAATGTCTTACAGGTGCTAAATATTTTTTTGTACTTCATTTGGTGTTATCTTCTTCAAATTGACAGCCAATACAAGCAGTCTACTGAAACACTATAATTAAATTTTTTATCATGTTAAATGGAATCCAAAGGAGGACGGGATAATCATCATCCACTAGTCTAGTTATCATAAAAAAATTGGTTCAACTCTATAATCCAAATGGGGACATCTGTAACCCACATAGAGAAAATATTTAGAACACCTAAATGATGGGATGGCATCAGTGGACATATACTGGTGGGACCTATAATTGTTGATGAAATGATGGAAAATGTTAATAACATTCTTTAGCATATATGAGCATCCCAATGTCAAACTAAATAGCTATGAAGAAAATCAAAAATGTAACATAGAGTTAATGGTCTCTTACATTGTATTCATACAAATATTTCTACAAAATATTTTTATAATGTTTGTAAATACATGAATGTTAGGTCCTAGTTAAAATGGATACTTTGATATTATTGATAAATTGGTGACTCCATCATATCGATTAGAAATTCCACCTACCATGTCTCAAGAACATGTTTTATTCAACTTAACCCTCTGAGAGTTATATAAAATAGATCAATCACATGTATAGAATATAATAGTAGTATATATAGAAAATGAGATCTCATATGTGTAGAATCATAAGAATATATTACTGTATATACACAATGTTCTATGCGACAATATTACTTACATGATCAATATAAAATACAATATAAATATGTAAAGAGATGAGATTGATGAACTAGAGGAAGTGATGATGGAGAACCATAACCTATTTTCCCACAGTAAATACATATAATTTTATCAATAGAAAAATGTAACGACAATTAATTTTCAAAATTGAATTTCCCTTCATATAAATATTTCAAATAGTATAAATCATATAAATAACATAGAAAACCAGGATAAATTATAATTACCATAGAATAATATTTATTCATTTGTGATAAAATAATCAAATAATAAGGATAAATAGTAAATTGGGATTATAAAATTAATATAATATAAATAAAATTTAAAAATTTTCAATTCATTGATCCACCAAAATAATCACACTCATAAGAAATTTTTTAGAAATAAAATATTATTTATTTTTTTGTAAATATGAAATTATATATAATGATAGAAGATAATTTATGTGACTAATAAATTGAATAGTATGTATTTTTATGATGTTGTAATCACTTATAAAAATTAGAAAATTCAAAATTAACATAGTAACCAGGCTGTTTGAATAGTAATGTGGCTAATTTGAATATTAATATGGACATTATAATTGTGAATTTTTTTTTTGAAAATTTAGTAATAATTATGTATATTATAAAAAATAATATATATTAATATCAAGAAAATATTAGATATTTTTTATAAATTTTTAAATTAAATGTCGTTATATTTTTGAAATGTAATTATTTATTTATAATTATATAATTACACTAATTATTTATTGGAAATTTAATTTTTAAGGAATATATTCATTAATATATAACAAATTTCATATAATTATATTATATTTCTATGATTATTTATTGAAATTCAAAAATTGTTATAAAATCAATTATAATTGAGAATATATATTTTATTAATAAATGATAATTTTAATTGTAAAATAAATTTATCTAGAAAAGTAAATTATTTAAATAAAAATGTGTCTATTTTTTAAATAAACACATCAAATAATGTTCACAGTGATTATTTTGGTTTTTTTATAAATTGGTTGATTTTTTTGATTAGATAAATATAATAATTAGTGGTGTTTAAAAAATAACTGAATTAATGAGTCATGATTAATGTATGGATGAGGTATGAACAGAATGGTTCGAACTATCCTAAATCATTTAATATATTTTCAAATTCTAATAACCAATAATGGTAGTCATGATCCAAAATAATAAATGAATGAATAATGATATTAAAACACCCCTATACACCCAAAATAAATATAACGACTCACAAAACCATGTACTCATACACTATAATCCTTGATTATTTCATAAAAACATTTCTATTAAATTTTTAAGACTCGTCCCTATGTCCATGATTTACTACTGTCAAAAAAAAATAAACCCAAATTCTATAAGAATGTTCTTAAGAGTATAACATATAATAGGTAATTTATTATATCATTCCCTTTTAAATTCACTCTCCATACACCTCATTAAATCCCCCCACATTTAATAGATTCATAATATCTATATTATAAAATATACAGTAGAAATTTAATTTTTTTAATGGAATATTCAGCAAGGAATCCCCATATCTCGTAATTTATTTCTAAAAATCTAAACATTGACTGTGATTTGTTGAATCCCAAACATCATGGATGAGAAGTTTTCACTTTCAATAGAAACATTAATGTTTGTATATAATTCAATTATAATTGGTTTTTTTTAAAATGTTTATTATAACCAATTTTACATTTTGTATATAATATAAATACATTATTTAAATAATAAAAACAACAGAAGTTCAAAAAAATAAAAAAAACTACCAAAAATTATCTAAATGATTATCATTAATATTTTTTCAATTGAACCATACTCAAACATGATAATAAAATGATATATGTAAAAATTTAATCTTCATGATGTTCATTATAATAATATAATTCATGAAATGGGGTTTTCATTCCTTATGAATAAAATCATAAAATTATTATCATGGGAACCGACCATATTACCCAAAAACAAATTCCCTTGTAGAAAAATGAAAAATTATTACACATTTAAATTTCCATAAATGAAAATAATAAATGTATTAAATATACAATATATGTCTGCAATGTTCTGAATTAGTAGATTATTTGATCTAATGTGATTATCCTGAAAATTAATTTCCAATAGAGAATACATTCATTCATAAGTTAAGTGACCTCTCCGAACATCCACAATACATTCGGGTTACACAATCAATCTGAATAAACTAAAATATTTACTCATTATTCATATTTAATTATTAGTTTCTCTGGATAATATATCCCATCCATAGGGAACAACTCTATTCCATTATATTGTTATTTAAACAATCTATTTAAATTATTAAAATATAGTTTTACATAATTTATCATTAAAAAAGTACTTTATATTATTAATTAACATAAATTATTTAAATAAATAATTTAATGGTCCACATTACGATACAACCACTTGTTATTCCATATAAAAAGAATTATGATACACATTCCATTCCATTTAAAAACATTGTGTTTAATCCATATGTTTTGATCCTTCATTTGTAATATATATGTACGTAAATTTGATGATGGTTGTTAACAAATTGATTTAAAAATAACTAGATAATTTGGAGACATATAAGATGTCGTGTATATGATTTCAAATAATTACTAATACATTATTTTACTTTTCCCACCCTTTGTTATTTTTCTATACTATTAACATTTATTGGTGCATATGTCATGTTTTTTTGAACTTTTATAGTCGTATAAGGAAATTGTAATAAGACTTTATGTTCATTGTTAATTTATTACAAGTGATTACTTATGATCCATGACATGTATGTTATAATTTCCTTTCATATAACACATGTGATATTCTAAATTAAAATTTTTATTCTCATACTATGCTTTTATCTAATCTGTTTTATCTATGTATTCATCATGTCATCTAATGATGTTTATTGATATCAAAAGGAGTTATGAGATCATTGCGGTAATTATTTTATATCCTGTATTGAAATTTTCTAATTATGTACCAAATCTAATAGAGACCCTATGATTTATTATAATTTGTTTTTTTATTTGATAATTATGATTAAAATTATAAAATATCATTCATAAATGGAATGGGACACTAAATGTGGGGTCACACATAGCATACAATCTATAAAGAGGGAAAATTGGATTGGTTATGAAATTATAAATGTCTATATGATGAATATATATGATAATTATATAAATAATAGGATTTCTTATAATATAAAAGATTTAACAGGATTGAAATAAATAAATTTTTAATCACGTAATATATTATTAAAACCATGATAAAAAATGTAATGGTGATGAAAATGATCAATTAATAATAAACATGTTATAAAATATTCAATATAAAAAATTTATTGTCTTTCTAATATGATTTTTAATCTATTATAAAAATTTAATAAATTAAAATTTAGTATATATCTGGATAAAAGAGCATATAATTCTTTCCATATATGAGATAATGTTCAATAATCACTCTTTTTTATATATGACACATATCTTATATTTAATCACATAATTACATCACATATATTATATAATTCCCCTTTGATATTTTATATCATTAATATATTCATAATTAGTTTCTATAATGTTTCATTCATATTTTATTCATTCAATTGAGTCATGGTGGAAATGATACCAGAATAGGAAGGCTTTTAGTTATAACATCAATGTTCATAGGTATTATTTATGCCTAAATTTATCTAAATGAAATTCATTGATTTTTATATAAAAGTAATATTTATATTCTCCTTATCTATTTATTTGGGCATATTATTGTTTTTTATTTTATTTTTCAACTCACTTTATATATTATAGTATAATGGAATGTCTTTATCGAAAACCAATGTATTAAACTCTTAGTCCAAGAATAAAAACCACTAATAAATATATTTTTCATTAAAATGATAATATGATTTTTTGATTACTCATTAAATTTTTTATAAATTCATTTGAACAAATGAAATAAATTTTTAAAAATAAATATATCAATTATTCCATAAATTTTCAGAATTATTTATATTTTAACATTGTGTAGATGTAAATACATTTTATAACTTATAATGCATGAAATACTATTACCACCACATGACTATAACAATTCATGAGTAATATTTTACATGGGTCTATGATTCATTTAAATAAAAAATTCCCAAATACATTTGTTTTTATATATTTAATTCATTAAATGTCAATGTGAAAATATTATCTATATCGTAAAATTATTCACTGGCTATTAAAAATTTATGGTTGAAAATATCTGGTACTATTGATTTTTCTTCACTAGGGTTTAATATAATGATTCAATACTTATACCTTCTCTAAATGGAGTAAGATAATTGAGATCAAATATTTTTCTTATCTATTCCCTTTTACTCTTTTCAAAATATAACAAAATGAATAATTCAATTATTATTCTATTTATGTCATAAAAATTGATTACGATTATATTACTGGTGGTTCAATTGAAGATATAAAAATAGATAATAATTATTATTCATCTTATAAAATATAAAATTAACTTTTATGATATTCTCGATATAGGGAATACATTATTATATCTCATTTCCAAGTAAGGTATAAAATTAGATAGCCAAGCCTAGCTTGGTAAAAATTTGATGGTGGGTGCCATTGCCCTACGATAACATTGATTATTTTTATGAATCAATTTTTATGTCATTATATATGGAATTCTTTTTTATAATGATAATATGTCATATTTCATATTCATTTATTCTATTACGATTCATCTCTTACGATGAAACCTTGATCAATGAATTTATAGAGATGATTTTTAACTTTTAATATCATATCTTCAAAATGTTATAAAAATATTATTAATATATATTCTAATTTACTCATATATCCATATACAACCATTTATAATAAAAATAACACATCATTTCATATATTTAATATATCTATATTATAAATTAATTTTTATATATTGTAATTATTAATATTTTTACTATCTATGAATACGTATGTTGTATATATTGAAAATATTTTTCAAAAAAACAAAATATTATATCTATTTTAAAAAGCCAACAAACCACTATATCCCTTCATAATACTATACTATGAAATTTATTTATGTTCATATTAAAATAATAAATTGTTAATCTTTTAATTATGGGATCTTTAAGACAATACATTAATAACAAAAAAAATTGAATTATGATAATTTCAATAAAATGCTAAATTAATATTTATTACATTATAGTAAAATAACTATACTATAAATGGTATTACTATTCTTTAAGTAATTAAATATTTTAACTCAATTAGATAAAAAATCCATAATTCAAGATCATGATCATCAAAATATAGGAATTAATATATATTCAAACAATTCCATTAGTAAATATAATTAAAAAATAGATAATATTATTAAATAATGTGAAAATAATATGGTACTATAAATATATCATTTTTCATATCATTCATTTATTTTCAAAAATATCATCGGTTGAATTTGATGTAAATATAACTTATTATGAAAATTTTAGTTTTTTTGATAAAGTTCATGAAAGGTAGCTCATGATGGTTCTTGGTGAAAATTGTTAAAATTACATTACTAATGAAATGATTCACCTGGGAATTATATTGGAACATTATGTCAATTATGAATAAGACACAATGTTATTAGAGAATTAATAAATAAAAATGATTGAAATTTATTAAAAACATCTAGATATGCATTGTACATTTTGTTGGAATCATTTTATAAGCAATATAGGGACTACATATATAATGAAATAATTTGTAAATATAAAGTCTCATGTGACAGTTATGTTTTTATACTCATCTAGATTTATTAATGTAGACTCATTGAAATTGGATAAACCATAATAAATTCATCATATTGGTCACTTTACAACATTTATGATGACTGTAATGTTAACCAATAATTTTCAAATGCTATTAAAGTGTACATTTCATCAAAATATGAAACATTATTTTCGATTATTTATTAATGGTATATATTAATGGTTGGGGAATCATATTCTATAAAAAATAAAAAAATATAATGTTAAAATAAAATTTAATAAATGTGGTTGTGGGGAGTAATCTGCCCAACCTATAAACATGTTATATTATAAAATGATTCAAAATAATAGTAACAATACATAAAAATTAAATAAAGTATTTTGAGAATAAATTTTGTAAGAGAAAATGTGTTACACCATATGTTTTATAGTGGAATCGTAACATATGTTTTTTTACATGATTTTATATTAGTTTTTAATGTAATATATCAACTCTTTCCATACCACATCATGGGGGATTTTATAGTGGGAGTTGTATATTTCGGGACTTCATCCACAGAAATCATAGTACCAATTATTGTTGTTTAATAAGAAATAATTATGTCATAAAAGCACCATATAATGTGTAATATTGGTCCTTATATAGACGATATATTGATTTTTCACATTTTATATATGTTTACATGGCTTATAATCTGAACCGTGACCCATAAAATTCAGTATTCTAATGAGTTGTGTTGAATTTAGGATGTGATTAGGGGTGGATTCAATTGATGTTCAATTCATTATATTTTTTTGATTTATTACATATGATGATTCCCAGATTAATAAAAAGAACAAAACAAAATATATCATTTATATATCAATCTACAACAAATTTAAGGATTATATGTCATATTGATGAAATAAAATTTGTTGAATATATTGTATAAGAGTATACCTAATTATAAACTATAATTTTATATAAATTATTCAAATTATTAGATTTATTATTTTAGGTATTCTACTTGTTTTTAGTATAATATAATAAATTACTTAAAATTGTAGGATCATGTGAAAAAATTTAAATAAAAAATACTGGAAATAAATTAATCAATTAAAATTTAAAAATGTTGAATTTTTTATAAAACTGTATATAGCTTCTTTTAAAAATTGGAATAAAATATTTAGAATATTCATTTTCTAAACCACATAGAAATGTTTTATAAGGTCCCATCCTTAAAAATTACATATTCTTGATATAATTAAATTGTTTAAATTTAATTTACATTGAATATATTTTCAGGTTTAAATTTTTATATCTTTATTATATAACTCATACATTTCAAAACAGTAGAAATACAATGTGGTCACTTCCAAATGTATCAATTACATCTATAAAAAAACTAAAATGAAATGTGGTTTCTTATCATGCTTAATGATAAATTTGTAATGTTCCCTTCTTGGAATTTATTATTCTTTAGATCCTATGAAAAACAATTTCAAAACATAAGAAGAGCATCAAAATTCATAATATGGGATACATAAATATGGAAAACTATGATTCTTATAAAAAAACGTAATCCCAGAATACTTTATCATAGAGTAATACTATACATCATTAAGATATAGTAAATACCCTACATTAAATATTTCCTCAACACATACACTTTATTAAAAAAATATTGTCATAAATCCATATAAAGAATTATATAAAATGTACTACTAACATGGTACATAGTCATCCATATATTGAATAACCATAATATTGAAATTTGTTCATATAACTTAATAGAATAACCCAATGGATGACTTCCATACACAATGCACTAGAGTTTATAGTGTAACCACATGTCCTTGTTTTATCACAGAACCACAAATCCTCTGTTTATCACATAACCACATGTATTTTATTTTTAAAATAAAAACTCTTAAAATGTCCAAATACCATTATATAATCATAAAATTGAAAATATTGTAATTATCGAAAATCAATTAATAATGATTATTTTTGAATCACAATACATCTATTAAATCCATTTCCAAAACCATATAAAATGTTAAATAACCATACATTTGATTCCAAATGTCCCATACCACTTTGAATCATCTATTATAAATCAAAATTTAAAAATATTTCTTAATGTGACATTGTATCACATGTTTCTTCATAGAAATAAATAAAAATTAAAATTTTAAATCATTCATTCCCATATAACTAAATTCTGAAATAACAATTTGAAAACATTCACATTAAAAAACATTCCGAGGAATAAATATAAGGACACAACATTAAATCAATAAATATAATTGAATTAAATGGATAATTGAAAATAGAGGATCATTTCTGGATTAGTGTTTTAGAAAATTAATCTATACCACTTAAATCATATCTCAAAAATTACATAGTATACTCTTCTGATCAGTTTCAAATTTTTTCATAAAATAAAAAAACTCTTAAAAAAAGATTCATGTACAATTCAATGTTTTAGACATCACAACTTTTTATTGATCCCATCATTAACCCTAGTCACCTTTAAATCATGTGAATAATGTTTCAAAACATGCGATGAGAAAATGAATCTCAGTAAGGGTTTTAAAAAAATGAATGAAAAAATTAGTCCATCAAAACATATGCTTTTCAACAAACATCATAAAATCATGATATTTATGAATAAAAAATATAAAACATAAAAACAAAAAGTTAACTGGTGGAATCCATAACATAAAAACATTTTATCTTTAATAGATATATATGAAGTTATATTTGGAATACCCATTCTAGTATATTCCGTAAAACTATTAGGATAATCATTCTTATTTACCTCTGTCATGTTACCCAATTCATGGGAGAGATGTCACAGGGTAATTCGCCCTAGGTTTTTCAAGAAAACCCCCATATAATATAACAATACCTAAAATCCATAACATAGTCAAAACACATAACACAAACAGAAAAGAAAGATAATGTTTCCACATTGAAATACCAATATTTCATTTCAATATATATAGATAATCAAACCATTAACAAAACCATTTTTAATAGTAAAATATATAAAAATTAGTATATGGTATTTATTTTTCTTTTAAAAAAATTACATCATGTTAATGATGAAAAATATAAAATAATAATAACGACGTCAAAAAGGGCATTGTCAATGTGTACGTTAAAAAGACACATTTATTTTTGCCATTTAGTAAAATGCTACTTAAAAAAGATTCCTATTAAATGAAATGAAATTTCAAATGGTTTTATACATTTTATTAATGAATGTTTTCTATAAATAAAAATATTCCTCAATAAAAGAATATTGAGACCTTGTCCCATTCCTCATGTCTGATATGACCCATTCATTCTTGAATCTGATGAATAATGAACTAAAGATAATATATAATTTTCTATGATACATTTTGCAGTATATTATTCCTATTATATAACTTATTACCTTCTTATAAACATTTTGTAATCATTTATGTTAATAATGGTCATTTTGTCGATATTTGATACTTGAGTCCAAAATAAACTTCTTCTAATTACATGTTTTTCATGTGGTCAGAAGTACATTATAACTATAATTATATTCATGATTTTTATATAATATATATAATATATATCTAGTTATATATCTATATATTTAATTATAATATTAAATATTATTCTCCAATAATAAATAAAATGCACTATTTTTAAGACATTTAGTCGTACGTATGCATTAACGTTACTTTCAGTTCAATTTTGAATTTAATGGAATGAAAATATAATGATACATTGGTATATTTAAATTACAGTATAATATCATATATAATTTCCATAACTCCATCCTTTATACATTCTATATATGCCATGAACGAGTCATATAACATTAAGGGGGCGGTAGTCCGCCTTTCCTTAAATGAAATTATCACGTTTACCCATTATGGAACCATGAATGTATGATATGAATGAAAAAAAATAAGTGTAGAGATAATATAAATATAATATATATCACATATAAATACATTTCCATCATAATTTCCAACATAAGTGGTGGTATGAGAAAATTGAACAATCACCATTTCGTGAGACTGTAGATTGTCGTCCACATAAACAATATGTTTTTTTCTCACTAGAAGGATTTGTGTGTAATTTTAGTTTGAATAATTCTCATAAATCCATATATTATATTTATTATAGTGGTTTTGTTATAAAAAACTAATAAAACAAGTTTAGGGGGTTGGAGCAGCAAAATAAATGAAAAGAATTTAATAGAATATGTTACCAATAAATCAGGTAACTCACTTTTGTTTGATCTAAATAGATTTATTAAAGCTTCTTCTGCCCAAGGGGAGGATTATAAGATGAATATATGGGTATATTTAGATTAATATGGTAGAGTATGGATGATCAATGCAGCTTGAGAGGTGTAAGTAATAGGCTAGAGGCGATAGCTTTTTAAAAGTGGGGTTTGGGCTCTTAAGAAATGTTTTAAAAAATTATTTTATTATATAATTAATATCGGTTTATAAAGGTACAAAACATTTTAAAGTAAAATATAAGATGACTCTTGTTTGAAATAAAATCATCCAAAAATAATTGTACTGGTTTTATATATTTTTTAATCTATATAATCTTATTTATATAAATAATTCATTAATCGGGTAAACGGTGCATCTGTATTGTGTCATAAATAATTTTATTTAATGGATTTATAAAACATATAAAAAAATACAATGATGTATAAAATCATTTAATATTTAAAATATTTTTTATATTCTAAGAGATATCATATATAACCCCATGTAAAACTTTATTTACTATAAGATAAATTTATTTTCATATTTGTCATTAAGTTAAATTATTTAAAATAAAGTGTCATTATAATTATTAAATTGCCCCATGGGGTCCCCAAATATACCCATATATGGAAATGGTTGTAAATGAATAATCTAATAGTATTTTTACAAATATTTGGGTAATTTAATATTATTATATTATTTTTTACCTTGAAATACACTATTTAACTTTAACTCAGTAAATAAAAGTCAAAAGGTACTTTTCACCACCAAATATTATAATATTACTTAAACAAATTTTACATACCAATTAAAACCATGTATGTAACGCCCCGACCCCAGTTACCTAGAGTCAGTGCATTATTACATAACATTGGCATGATCACTAGAATGATCAAATCTCAAAAGACCGATTGGTTTTGTAGCCTTGGAAACACTAGATATATTCATAATGTTTTTTATTACATCATAAAGTGAAAAACAACAACAAAAACATATTGTATCCACAGTCCACACTATTATCCTCTTATAATATCCCTGCATGTCATTCATAATTTACTTCTTCACATCCTGGGAAAAATAAAACATAGAAAAGGGGTGAGCTCAAATGCCGAGTAAGGATAACAATATAGCCGAAACTTTCATAAATAAGAATAAACATTTAAGGCAGTGTATAACTAAAACAAAAGACTTTTAAACATCAACTACAACATAGTATGGCAAAAATAAAATAAAATAATTCCATTTACATATTCACATGGATATTATACTAATAGAATAATCACATTAAATATCAATAACCACTTTCATAATGATGAAATTCATAATGCCAGACTATCATAACCACATAGCCAAAGCCTCGTGCCAAGACTAAAAATAATATTTTGCCAAGGCCTTGTGCCAAGACACTAGTTTGTCTCATGAGACCTACTGATGCATCGAGGAGCTATAGCATTCTCCACCTGTCACTTACTATGTCCAATGCATTCCTCATATGAACAGGTTTAAACATAACAAAAACATTCGTATTAAAACTAGCATATCAAATATCAATACTTTAACGACAGACCATGAATGGTATAAAAATAGCACATCCATAGACAAACGTAATTCATTCGATACAATATAGAC
Organism: Viscum album; assembly: GCA_963277665.1. Lineage (NCBI taxonomy): Eukaryota > Viridiplantae > Streptophyta > Magnoliopsida > Santalales > Viscaceae > Viscum > Viscum album. The sequence continues at coordinate 1,314,872,625 of OY728152.1, read as the reverse complement.
GATTTTATTGTATCATATTATGCTCAATCGAGAATAATGAAGGATACTGACATAGATGAAAATAATCATCAAAACTATTTGAGAGAAATATCCCCCTTTTTCTTGAAATCATTTAAAATTCACACTATTTGTCAAGAAGCCATTTAAAAATAGATTTTTAAATCAAAGTGTCCCATACAAATTTGAAAATTTTAAAAAGAGTTTTAATTTTAAAACATTAATCTCCATATAAATAAATCCGTAAAACCATTTTTAAAACATGAACATTAATGAGAACGATTTAGAAGAATATGTCTTTAAAACATTTAAAAATAGTATTTTAGTTAGAGTTTGTAACCAAAAGTGAGACACTTGTATACAAATAATTGAGGTAATAAAAACATTCTAATATAATGAGAATAAATAGATTCATGATATACTATATCAAAGTACATTATATACACCACATAAAAGTGATTTGGTGTATAACAACAGAGAAGTCTCAATGGAATGTAAATTGATATGAAATATCTCATAAATGCAGTATCCTTATGTTAAGGGTAAATCAACGACATAATTATGTGTGAAAAATATAAATACACTAAATTTTATTGGATATTTAGTGTAAAACAATCAAAGTAAATTCACACATATTCTAGTAAAAACAACACCAATTAGTTGGATGTTTATCTCAACAAATCGATATTGAGTAAAAATTACTCTTATCAAGTTCATACCGATGACATGAGAATTTATCAATGGAGTGATTATGTGTATAAAAATTATATCCACAGAAAGGGGAGTGGAAATTATAACATAAAAAAATGAATAGTGATTCCACACATAATTTCGGAGTAAAATAATCAATGATGTTTGCGTAAAGCCGAAAAATGGAAATGGAAATTTCAAATTTTCTTTATCGATTTGGTAACATACGAAACATATACCCATGAATGAAGGATAATACAATGATGATGTAAATATCCACAAATTAATGTATATTACAAAATGAATACAATAATGGGAAGCACACACACCTCATGCAGTAAATAATTGGTGAATAATGGAATTCTCACGGAAATTAAAAGTGAGATAAGAAACCCCTTACCACGTTGCAATCAACTGAGTCGTATGAAAAAAAGTTAATAAACACCAGATTATTTACAGAATAACATTAATATAAAGATAATAATGATAATATATATCAAATGGCAGTACACAATATATCACTTTCAATAAACTAGTGGAAAACAATGGAAATCTCACGGAATTGATAGTGAGATAAGAAAATAACTTAAATTGTACTTTTCATCGGTTGAGGGTAGGTTAGCCTACTGTATAATGTTTAAATAATTGTTATTAAATTCCTCAATAATCATATACATTAATATGATACCATATATGATCTTTTAACATTGCTTTGATAATAATATCTTAGAATTATTGTCGTTTCGGGTGTTAACTTACTCGTTTTCTTTTATATGTTTTGTTACGTAATTCGTGGTTGTCATGGATAGGTTGTATATTATTCATATCCAGAATGATATCAAGTCCTTAAACATTATTTTTAAATCATAAAATGATAATTATATTTTAATGGATATGATAGAGAATGAATCTCATCGTGTTCTTGGAGACGGTAGTCCGTACGTACGCACGAGCGACAATATCATTCTTTTAATATTAAAATAATATATAATTGTATGGTATATCATATATGAATAATATTTATCATGTTATATTTATTATTTAAATTAATTACACATCATTATTATACCCATCCAAATAATAATTTATTGAATAACAATTACACCACGACGTGGAGACGGTAAGCCGTACATACGCACGTATGGTGACATGTTATTCAAAGGGTGGATAGAATACTGAATATGGTTATAAAATATTTATATTAATATTACAGTATATAGGAGATACTTGATTCATTATTTTAGAATAGAAATAACAAAGAATGAAGAAGTGTAAGAATAAAGGAACTTGAAAAAAGGTGCTGAAATAATTACCTCTTCTTCGGGTTATTCTTTTTTATTTGATAAAAAGGGCTCCTTAGGTTGCATTTATGATCAAACTAATGCCTCTAGGTTGTATTTAGGGAATTTGAGAGAGTATTTGGGCAGGGTTTTGCCGATAATAAAGGCTTTTAAGGTGTAAATTAATGAGAAAGGGGAGTTCCCTTTTATAAGAGGGGTGAGGGGCACCTTTGTAAAAGCAAGGAATATTATTTTATAATAAATTCACCTTCGAATTATAATTTCTCAAAAGTGGATTATTTAATGTTTAAGGTGGGGATGGGTCGAAAAACACTCAACCAATAGAATTTAGACAGGTTTGGGTTATTATATTAACCTTATCTTTTAGTTTTAACTCTTAGTTAATTAGATTGACACTTACCATGCCACTTTGTATTTTTATATTATATAGTTAATAAACATACTATATACAACGAAGAGACACCTAATTGGTCCATTAATGATACACCTATCATGATATAAGTCTCGTGACCGATCCTTAGATTTTTAGGAATTTAATATCCATAAATAATATAATATTTGTTTTAAAAACTCTTTTATGTAAATTTTGACACTATTCAATAATTGATTTTCGTAAAAATCATAATAGAATGATTACATAGAAAAAAGTTAATTAGATCAATCCTAACATGTCATATTATCCTATAAAATTAGTTTAATTCAAAAAATCCTCAAATTATATTTATTTGTGTATTTATAATATCAATTATTTTATTTTTTCACAATTATGGTAATTATTGCATCATAATTGTGTCATAAATAAATTAATTTATTTAATGTCTAAAAACTCTAAATTAAATACCATTATATATGAAATCTTATTAGATTTCTAATGAATATTTATAGTCTAAAATCCAACATATATTACCCTATGTAAGAATTGTTTTTCTAAAAGATATATGCTTGGGTCATTTTTGTATTCATTTTAACTTAATTAATATAAAGTGTCCCTATCAATTACAAGTGGATTCATGGGGTCGAAAAATCGAAACAAAGATGCACATGATCGTCCCTATACCAACCAATAGGGTTAAGACACGTTTTAGGGTAATTTAGTATTATTATAATATTCTTTTTTTAACCCTTATTTACTGGAATTACCCTTAACCATGGGAAATAAAATATTTACGGATGTAATTATTCAAAATGTATAAAAATAGAAGTTACCTATTTACATAATATAAACATCCTGATTCCAAATATGGAATCAAATTTTACAAATTAAAAACACAGAAGTGGCAGAAATTAATTTAAAAATAATTCCCGTTGTTAAAATAAAAAGCGTGTTTTTAAGAGATAATAACAATCAACATATTGACACTTGTTTACGTTCGGTTTAATTGTAAAATTATGTACAATGACCAAAATTGTATTAAATGGTAAAAATAAACTCTAAATATGCTTTAAAAATACTCAAATTCATAATTTAAGAATATTAATTATTTTGAATAAAAACGTTGTTTTTAATTAAAATTTAGTAATTTTCAATACTCATCAAAATATGAATGTTATCCGAAAAGTACCAAAAGTTCACCCTAGGCTAATGGCGATATTTAGAATCCAAAAATTATGTCCATTTTGAGATATAGAATTTATAAAATTTTAAAAATTATGTATTACTATTCATAACAGCTAGTTTGATTGGTTGTGGTGTGTTAGAATCTCGAAGTTGCGTACAATGCACGCCATTGCATTATTCAAAGGAAAACGTACTGTGGAAGCTTGTGGTGTTACATTCTCCCCTCATTAAATAAATTGATTCCTCACAATTTTATTAAAATTGGGCTTGAAAATATAATGGAAAGTCCCACATCCGAAAAAGAGTCAATAATACTATCACTTTAAAAGAAAGGAAGAGAGGTATAAAGGTCACCCAAGATAACTCATACTAGGATTCCATATAGAAAAACATGGATATGGACGATAAACTAAGTGTTCAGAACTGATAGGGAGGGATAGAAAACATGATCAGGAGAAAGTTAACAATAAGAAAATCACAAACTTGTGTTGGGACAAATGGTCCTTAGTCTCCCAGTAGGAAAAGTAAACAGACAACATTTTTTGTTTTAAGTTACATTACATAAGGAAGAGGAATACATTTATGATATTAACTATGAACATAAAGAGATATAAATAATTTTTAAGTAGAGTTTTATTATTTAATAACTTTTTACTACTAACAATTTTCTTTGAAAAATGAGTATTCAAGAAGAATTGGTCACAATGAAAAATCTAGAATAAACTTCTATATAAATACATGATCCATGTAGGATAAAATATATATTTAACTTGTCCTTAGTGATTAATCAAAACCAAAATTGTTAGTATAATATCTGATGACCCCCCCCCCCCAAACAGATATTCTATTAGATAAAAAAACTACTCTTAATTTCAAAAATTAAACCATCAATACCCCAAAGTTAAATAAATACCATTCAATAATCAATTGTCCTTAAAATCCTTCAATATAATCCAAACTAATAATGAAACTCAAAACGTATAAGAATGTAGTCTTCCACATTAAATTGTATCTCCCAATGACATCAAATACACTTAAATACACACACTTAAAAGTAATTAACATAATCATTTCCATAAACAACCCAAATCACTATAAATCTATAATAAAAACATAGATAAAAATCCACCATAACTACTCAAATTAAATCCCATACCCTCTATTTTCCATGGGCATATAGTGTTCACAACAAAGAGAACAACATCCAAAATAATATCTATCACTTAATCACCAAATCATTTTCCTATACCAAGGGAATTCATTTAACAAGACATAAGAACCCAAATCAACTTATTATTGATCAATAAAATCATTTAACTAAAAATAATTAGACACAATATTCAGGGTCTTCATGTAGTCCAGTGGTAGGCGATAAATCCCAATCGCAATTTGGTTGTGGGTTCGATTCTCATAGCTTTGTCAGATGCGACGGGTTGTCACACGGTCTACGTGTTGTCATTTTTCAAGACTATATTTTATAATATTACAAAAATGAGATAAATTCCTCAAAATAACATAACATAATTTTACCACAAATTTTATATCATACCTTACATTTTCATCCCAAATTATAATAACTTATAATTCTCCCAAACACCAATGATAATATAAAACCAAATGGTTATTTATACCTATATCCACAAGAGAATAGATAATTCTACCTCAAATATCATTCTCACATGGAAAACTGCGGGGTTATTAATACAAGAGAAAATTATTCCAAAGTAAACCCATCAACAAGGAGCGCTAATACTTTTTAAACATTTCTCCATCCATTTATTTCCACATAGGTTCTTCTTTGACCAAGAAAATATCCTATAGAATAGGGCATTTACTCGGTTAATGTCCAGGTCCACTATTTTTACGGAAAATGACGGTAAATGGACTCTTGGGACCATTTTGATCTTCTTCCATAGTACTCTTCATTTTTCTTCAGCAATTATTCAATTAATGTCCTTCCTTCCAGCATGTAAATCATTTCTTTATCCCATTGAGACAGTTTATTGGGTGTATCCTTCCACATTTCTTACATGATGGAAATTGAAGATTCCTTTCTCTATGGTCTCCACTACTGGAGCTCTTATCATTTATCACATTTCTCTTCTTTTTTTACTCCGCGAATTTGTTAATATATATATTGTTGATCATATTTTTGGAAAATTGATTTGGAATAAATACGATATCTTTTAATCCTATCAACATTCCATTTTGTTTCTCATTGCCACCACCGTTCCCACCTTGTACATCATTCTCAAAGACACTATGACTTCCTTGGAATCCATCCATTGACTAAAACCAGAAAACATTTTGTGAGTAACAGTAGTCATAAAATCATTTAGAGATTATCATGTCACCATATTCTCAATTTGAAACACATTAGGATTAAACAAGGTCATTTACTCTCATCTTATATATTTAATACTTCAAATTGGTTAGTAAAGAAAATGTAAATTATCCAAAGCATATCCCCCGGGAGTGTCATAACCAAGAGTGCAGCAAGGCCCATTGTTATACACCAGTTCTCATTCGAGTCTATCTCAAAGCGGTGTTTTCGGGTTTTACCCCTAGGTACATCTGTGCCAGAGCCGCCTCTACCTACTCGTATCCAGACAGAGATGTATTACTTGGAAAACTCAAAAAATATCTACAATACCAAATTTTTAGAAATATCTTCTATATTAATCCTCAAAGTTCATCTTAGATCTACGTGCTCTATTCAGATTTTATCTAAATCTAGCCTCCAAGGTTTGTACTAAACTTCCCCTGATACCAACTCTAACGCCCCGACCCCAGTTACCTAGAGTCGGTGCATCATTACATAACATTGGCATGATCACAAGAAATATCAAATCTTGAAAGACCGGTTGGTTTAGTAGCCTTAGAAACAATAGATATATTCATAATGTTTTTCATTACATAATAAAGTGAAAAAGTACTACAAAAACAAATTGTCTCCATAGTCCACACTATTATCCTCTTATAATATCCTTGCAGGTCATTCATAATTTATTTCTTCACATCCTGGGAAAAATAAAACATAGAAAAGAGGTGAGATCAAATGAACCGTAAGGATAAAATATAGTGGAAACATTCATAAATATGAATAATCATTTAAGGCAGTGTATAACTAAAACAAAAACCTTTTAAACTTGACCTTCAACATAGTATTGAAAAATTAAAATGAAATAATGCCATTTACTTATTCACATGGATATTATACTAATCGAATAATCACATGCAATATCAATAACCACTTTCATAATGATGGAATGCATAATTCCAGACTATCATAACCACATAGCAAAGGCCTCGTACCAAGACTACAAAAAAGATTTTTCCAAGGCCTTGTGCCAAGACACTAGTTTGTCTCGTGAGACCTACCGATGCATCGAAGAGATATAGCGGGCTCAACCCATCACTTACTAAGTCCAATGCATTCCTCATATTAACAGGTTTGAACATAACATTAACATTCTTATTAAAACTACCATACGAAATGTCAATACTTTAACAAAAAAACATGAATGGTATAAAAATGGCACATCCAAAGTCAAACATAACTCATTCGATACAATATGGATGATTTTATTGTATTATATTAAGCTCAATCGAGAATAATGAAGGATATTGACATAGATGAAAACAATCATCAAAACTATTTGAGTGAAATATCCCCCTTTTTCTTGAAATCATTTAAAATTCCCACTATTTGTCAAGAAGCCATTTAAAAATAGATTTTTGAATCAAAGTGTCCCATACAACATTGAATATTTTAAAAAGAGTTTTAATTTTAAAAATTTAATTTCCATATAAATAAATCCTTAAAATCATTTTTAAAACGTGGACATTAATGAGCAAGATTTAGATGAATATGTCTTTAAAACATTTAAAAATGGTATTTTAGTTATAGTTTCTAACCAAAAGATAGAAACTTGTATAAAAATAATTGAGGTAATCAAAACATTGTAATATCACGAGATTAAAGGGATTCATGATATACTATGTCAAAGTACATTATATACACCACATAAAAGTGATTTGGTGTATAACAACAGAAAAGTATCAACATAATGTAAATTGAGATGAAATCTCTCATAAAGGAAGTATCCTTAGGTTAAGGATAAATCAAAGACATAATTATGTGTGAAAAATATGAATACACTAAATATTATTGGATATTCAGTGTAAAACAGTCAAAGGAAATTCACACATATTCTAGAAAAAGCAACACCAATTAATTGGATGTTTATCTCAACAAATCGAGATTGAGTAGAAATTACTCTTATCATGTTCATACCGATGACTTGAGAATTTATCAACAGAGTGGTTATGTGTATAAAAAGTATATCCACAGAAAGGGGAGGGGAATTTAAGACATAATCAAATGAATAGTGTTTCCACACATAATCATGGAGTACAATAATCAATGATGTTTGTGTAATGCCGAATAAATAGAAATTGAAATTTCACATTTCCTTATTGATTTGGTAACATACGAAACATACACCCATGAAAGAAGGATAGTACAATGATGATGTAAATATCCATAAATTAATTAATATTACACAATGAATATAATCATGGGCAGTACACACACCACATGCAATAAATAAGTGGTGAACATTGGAATTCTCACAGAAATTAAAAGTGAGATAAGTAACCCCTTACCACGTTGTAATCAACTAATTCGTATGAAAAGAAGTTAATAACCACCAAATTATTTACAGAATAAAATTAATATAAATAGAATCATGATAATATATATCAAATGGCAGTACGCAATATACCACATTCAATAAATTAGTGGCGAACAATGGAAATCTCACGGAATTGAAAGTGATATAAGAAAATCCCTTACCTTGTAATTTTACATGGTTGAGGGTAGGGTAACCTACTATATAATGTTGAAATAATTGTTATTAAATTATTAAATAATCATATACATTAATATGATATCATATATGATCTTTTAACAATGCTTTGTTAATAATATCTTAGAATTATCGTCATTTCGGGTGTTAACTTACTCGTTTTCTTTTATATGTTTTGTTACGTGAGATGTGGTTTTCATGGATGTGTTGTATCATATTCATATCCAGAATTATATCAAGTACTTAAAAATTATTTTTAAATCATAAAATGATAATTATACTTGAATTGATACGATAGAGAATGAATCTTATCGGGTTTGTGGAGACGGTAGTCCGTACATACGCACGAGCGACAATATCATTCTTTTAAAATCAAAATAATATATAATTGGATGGAATATCATATATGAAGAATAATTATCATGTTATAATTATTATTTAAATGAATTACACATCAATATTATACCCATCCACTTAATAATTTATTGAATAACAATTACACCACGACGTGGAGACGGTAAGCCGTACGTACGCACGTATGGTGACATGTTATTCAAAGGGTGGATAGAATACTGAATATGGTTGTACCATATTTATAATAATATTAAATTATATAGAGAGATTCTGGATTCATTATTTTATAATATAAATAAAAAAGAAATAATTAGTGGAAGATGAATGGAACTTGAAAAAGGGTGGTGAAATCATTACATCTTTTTTCGGGTTCTTCCTTTTGATTTGATCAAAAGGGCTACATAGGTTGGATTTATGATCAAAATAAGGCCTCTAGGTTGTAGTGTGGGAAGTTGAGACAGTATTGGGGTAGGTGATTGCCGATCCTAAAGTCTTTGAAGGTGTCAATTAATGAGAAGGGGGAGTGCCTTATTATAAGAGGGGTGAGGGGAACCTTTGGAAAAGCTAGAAATATTATTTTATAATAAATTCATATTTGGTTTCTAATGGATCCAAAATATATTATTTAAAGGTTAAGGTGGTTATGTTTCTAAAAACTCTCAACCATTATAATTTATATAGTTTTGGGTCATTATATTAACCTTATCTATTAGTTTTAACTCTTAGTTAATTAGTTTGACACTTACCATGCCACTTTGTATTTTTATATTATATAGTAAATAAACATACTATATACATGCAAGAGACACCAAAGGGGTCCATTAATGATAAACTGTCATGATAAATGTCTCTTGTCTGAACCATATATTTTTTGGAATTTAATATCAATTAATAATATAATATTTTTATTAAAAACTCTTTTATGTCAATTTTGACAATATTCAATAATTGATTTTTGTAAAAATCATAACAAAATGATTACTTAGAAAAAAGTTAATTAAATCAATTCTAACATGTCATAGTATCCTATAAAATTAGTTTAATTCATAAAAAGTCTCAAATTATATTTATTTGGGTATTTATAATATCAATTATTTTAATTTTTCACTATTATGGTAATTAATGCACCATCAGTGTGTCATAAATAATTTAATTTATTTAATGTCTAAAAATTATAAATACAATATAATTTTGTAGTAAATCTTTTTATATTTATAATTAATCATTATAGTCTAAAATCCAACATATATAACCCTATGTAACAATTGTTTTTCTAAAACATATATGCTTGTGTCATTTTTGTATTTACTTTAACTTAATTAAAATAAATTGTCCCTAACACTTACAAGTGGATTCATGGGGTCCCAAAATCGACCCAAAGATTCCCATGGTCGGCCATGTATCAACCAATAGGGTTAAGACTAGTTTTAGGGTAATTTAGTATTATTATAATATTCTTTTTTTAACCTTTATTTACCGGAATTAGCCTTAACCATGGTAAATAAAATATTTACCGATGTAATTATTAAAAATTTCTAAAAATAAAAGTTACCGATTTACACAATATGAACATCCTGATTCCAAATATGGAATACATTTTTCCAAATTCAAAACACAGAAGAGGGGGAAATTAATTTAAAATTAATTCTTGTTGTTAAAACAAAAAACGTGTTTTTAAGATATAATAACCATCAAAAGATTGACACTTGTTTATGTCCGGTTTAATTGTAAAATTATGTACAATGACCAAAATTGTATTAAATGGTAAAAATATATTCTAAATATACTTTAAATCAACTCAAATTCATAATTTATCAATATTAATTATTTCGATTAAAAGCGTTGTTTTTAATTAAAATTTAGTAATTTTCACTATTCATCAAAATGTGAAAGTTATCCGAAAAGTACCAAAATTTCACCCTAGGATAATTTCAATATTCAGAATTCAAAAATGATGTCCATTTTGAGAGATAGAATTTATAAAATTTAAAAAAGTAGGTATTACTATTCATAACGGCTAGTTTGATTGGTTGTGGTGTGTTAGAATCTCGAAGTTGCATACAATGCACGCCATTGCAATATTCAAAGAGAAATGTACCGTGGAAGGTTGGGGTGTTACAATGTATGTCGGATTTTTTAATTTCAATTCAAACAAGTGGTAAAAGTTTATTTAAATGAAGAATTCTATTTTTTTAACTACTACGTAGTGTTTTCACTATTCATCAAAAATTGATGTTATTAACAATAATACCAAAAATGCAGCCTAAGATATATTTAAAAGTATGAATTAATAAATTATTTATATTTTACCAAATTCAAAACATATAAGTTTCATCATATAATTTAAAATTAACAATTGTTGTCAAAAGAAAAAGGGCGTTTTTAAGAAATAATATATTTTAAAAGATTGACACGTGTTTATATCTAATTTCAAAGAAAAATTACTCCAATGACCAACATTGGAATAAATATTAATAATATAATCTAATTAAACATTATAACCAATTAAAACATAACTTATACATATAAATAAATTATATTAAAAGTTTGTTTTGATTTAAAATACAGTATTTTCACTATTCATAAAAAATGAATTTTATCAGAAAAATACCAAAAATATACCCATTGTAAATATAAATGTCTCAACTCTAAACATGAATTTAATTTTGATTATAAAACATATAAATGTGAAAAATACAATATTTAATGCGTATTCACCATAAAAAAGTGGTAAATCTTCATTTTAATGAATATTTGATTATTTATCCTTAAAATTTAAATCGTTTTTATTTTAAGCCTCTAAAATTTATTGAATAAATATAAAAACATTTTTCATATATGTATAATCATATTGTAGTTAGTCTGTTTCATTCCCACCAATAAAACTCCTTGGAGTTAAATACCATTTTAAATTTTATTATTTTATTATTTTTTAGTATGACTCATCATTGTGTGCAACACTAGACTTTGCAGAAACCCATTGTAGCATGTCTAGTACACCCTTAAATATAGTATCACCATTGAAGTAAAATTATTAATTAAATCATAAATAGTAAAATTTATTTTTCATTTATTACCTAAGATGTTATAATAAATGATTAAATCATTAAAAGAAATGTATTAATTAAAGAGTCGATTGACACTTGAAGAACACTTGAATAAAAATTCTTAAGTAATAACAATTAGAAAAAAAGTAATTATCATGGGATATACTATTTCAAGATATAACTTTTAAAAAGGACTGTATATACACCTTATAAGATATTAATGGATCATGCTATCCAAATATACCTCGGTGAAAGGATGCAGTGATGAAGTCACAAAACATGAGTCCAACTCATCATGTACAAATGGTATATTAATGAATAATAGTAAATGGATAATTTATACCTTCTTGAGAATGTTTTATTATTTTTTTACAAATTTTATAACACTTAATATCATGATTAATAGATTATATAATTATTATTTTTCATGTTAAATGTTTTGTCGATCTTCAGCATTTGAGTCAAAAATAAACCGGAATTGATATCAACAGTACATGTGGTAATATTTTAAACATCTTCAGAATAATAATAATGAAATAATAATCACTATTATATATGAATTATGATTTTAAATACATTCATTATTTATTTATTTGAAAAATGAACAATGTTACAATCGTGGAGATTGAATGTTGTACACATGCATGAGTAATGTTTCAATTTACCTTTTATCATTATAGAAATATGATAATTATTATATTACATTTCTAGAATTAGAAATAAATAATTAAAATCTTAATAATAATTTAAATATACATATATATATATACCATACATGTGTTGTGGTAACAAAAATCAGTCAAATTACTTCGTGGAGGTGATAATTCACACGTACAGATGAACAATGTTATAATTTTAATGTGCATGGAATGTATGAACATATATTAAATATTATTCTTACAAAATGCTATAATTTTATGGAGTATCATAGACAAAAATTTATAGAACAATTATATCATTTTTTCATAGTGAGTAATGAATAAAAATCTATATCGGTTCATGAGGTCGTAGTCCTCCACACACATGATGAAAAGCTTCACATGCAATTTAATGAAAGAAGAGATAGATTTATTTGATGATATTAAAATAATATAATATATGTTTATTTCGGATACTAGATTTTTTAGTTCTTCCTGGATAAATGATATTTGATGTAAGTGGAGAATAATATAAAATAGTATTACATTAAAAATGATACATCTTTTTTGGTTGATAACATTTATAGAAAACCATAACACATATAAGGAGGGTTGTTTTTCTAAAATATGTCCTCATTTATATGGGGGACAATATGAAGAGGTTTAGGCAGATCATGGATGATACAAAAGGGTTTTTTGGTCTGATTATTCTAGAAGATTGTGTTCATTTCTATAAGAGAGTATTGGAAACCATTGAAAACTCTAAAAATATTACATAAATATAAATTCAATTTCCGTTTAAAATTTTCCTAAAAAAATTTATTAAGAAAAAAGGATTATTTTTTTTGCGACCACCATACAACAATTAAAATAATTAATGTTTTCAACAATTTTTATTCCATATCTTTTTGTATTAACCATTATTCAACTATTCTTAATCTTACTATAATATCATGTTATTTAGTCATTGGGTGTTAATGTAATTAACATAAATGTCAATAGATCAAAAAAGTGTTATAAATGCAATATTTAGAGTTGTAATAAAAATTTGGATGAAATTTTGATTTTTTAAGAATTTTATATAAATATAATAAAATATTTTATAATTTAAAATACAAATAGTGTCAATTATGACATTATTAATTAGTTCACATTAATAAAATCAAAAAAGTGATAAATGAACAAGAAAACAAAATTAAATCATCAAAAAAATATCAAATATATCTATAAAATACATGAATGAAATAAATTATGTCAAATAATATTTATTTTAATATTTATATAATCATTTATTTGATTCTGTCATTATTTGATGAATTATTACTTCATTGTTGTGTCATAATTAGACTTATATATTTTAGGACTACAAACTATAAATAAAATATCATTAAGTAGGTAATAATTTAGTATTTATGAATACTATTTATATTCTATGAGGTCCACTATATAACTCATTTTTAAAAAACATTACATTTTCAAAAAGAAAAGTGTATCAAAAATGTATATTCATTCAATATAATATTATAATCGCATTAAATTCATTCATATTGATCCATGTTTCCTTAAAATTTTCCAAATGATTCTCATGGTCATGATACACACAATAAATTAAATTAAGACTTATGTAAGGGTGGTTTTATATTATTATTATATTTTTTTGAGCTTTAATTACCTGATTTACCTTAAACCATGGTAATATAATTTTTTAATAGTGTTATTAATCATAATCACAAAAAAAAAACGGGGTCTTATTAACATAACATAGACCTTATGATTCCAAATATGGTTTTAATTTTTAAAAATTCAAAACATATATTTTAACAAAATTAATTAAATATTAATATATGATGTCAAAATGATAAACAATGTTCTTAATGTTAATACCCACAAAAATATTGCATTACAATTATATCTAATTTCAATATGAAATTACATGAAATGAAAATATTATATTAAAATATATAATAATTATATAATTATAAATTAAACCCAATTAATAGTACCATAAATCTATATAAAAATGTATGATTAAAAATAAACTATGTATTAAAATGAAATTTTATTCACTATACATTAAGATATGAATTTATTCACGAATATACAAAAAATTCATCCAAATTAAATTTTTATGTCCCAATTACAAATAAAAGATTATTCTATCAAATTAAACATATGACAGTTTAAAAACAATATTTAAAATGTGTTCACCATCAAAAGGTGATAATACTGTGTTTTAAGAAAAACACGCATTTTATCCGAAAAAAGTGTATTGGTACTATTATAATAATTAAAAATCATATAATTTGAATTTTTAACATAATATTTGATTTATATATTATTAATATAATCCATAATGTGTAATTTTAATATTTTATAAACAAAATTATTCACAATTAATCATTTTTCATAAAAACAAGTCATTTATATTGAATTATTTATTTTCAAACCATTGATTCTTTATATAATCTTGTTTAAAACTAATTATCATAATTTATTAAATATCATAAATTCCCTTATTCTAAAAGTTGTGAATTAAATACAACCATAAATAATTATATTAATAATATATTATTTTTCATTATAAATCAATCTATTGTGCAATAAAATAATTCTTAGAAACCCATTAGTGTCTTTCATGTACGCTATTGGTTATAAAATCTCATTAAAAATAAAAATAATATCTAATTCAAACTTATTTATAAATATAAAAATGTATTAGTGTATAATTACCTATGATGTAACATCCTTCCATCTTTTGGGAATTACATCCTCACAATTTTAAATTAGGTCTCAGTAACTAAGTATTAAATTCTCAAAATACAAATTTTGCACTCCCATATATTAAAATGGGTTAAAAATCATCATCATTTTAAAATATAATATGATGTACAAAGATAACATGAGAAAAATAATATTGTGGATCTATTTTGGAAAAAATTTATATAGAAAAGAAAACAAACCATAATATCTTGTTAAAGTGTGATAGAAAAATGTTCAGGATAATGGTAATAATTAGAAAACCAAAAACTTCTGTTGGGTAAAACAATGGTTGATTTCATAAAATAAAAGTAAATGAATAATTTTTTTATATGATATATTCCATTGAGTTGTGAAATTATATTACTACTTGGACGTTTAAAATAAAAATATATGATTACTTCAAAAGTATATTCTCATCAACTAATCTAAGTCCACAACAATATCATCTTTTTTTCAAAATATTAAGTATTCATGTTGAATTTCTCTTAAAAGATAACTAGAATCAAATAATATGGAATCACATAATACAAAAAAGAATAAATATATATTTCTCTTAACATTATTCATTAATCTAATACAATATTTTTTTCATAAAATAATATAATTTCGCACATATAATAAACATTAAATGAAGAAATAATAATTTTAATATCTAAATTTCTATGGTTAAAACAAAATATAATCAATGTTTAGTCAAAAAATATTTTTCCTTTGGATTATTGAAATAATCCAAACTAATATTGAGCCCCAAAATTAAAAAGGATTTGATCACATAGTGCTCCATTATAAATTTTATCATGTGTATCTAAATAATAGAAATGACTCTTAATGTCTCATTCCAATATGTAATTACTATAATAACATTTTCTCCATGATTGCTTAATAGTTTACCAAGAAAATCAATTTCCCATATGTTCAGAATTAAAAACATAGATTCTTCTAAATGAAAAATCAACCATTATTCCTCAAACTAAAAACAAAATTATTCTATTATCTTTAAACATATAGGGTTACAAAAATAGTTTAAGTATTTCAATATAACATTTATCACTAAATCCTAAAATCAGTTTCCAATAACATAGATATAATTTTGATAAAAAATATGTTCCCAAAATAAAAATATTCTTATAAAAGAGTTTTTTTACTAATAACAATGTCATACTAATGACTGACTTCACATAGGTTAGTGGTAGAAAATTTTCCATTATCAGCCATTGGTTGTGTATTCGACTCCTCTAGCCATGCTCGATGAGAGTAGCAGTCACCATGCCTATAGGTTATCCTTTTTTAAAAAGTATATTACTATTATAATATTCTAAAAATATTATAAAAAATAACCCAAATATTTTTCATACTCAAAGGTTATTTCATAGATCTCATTTTTTTCAAAAAAAACTAATAACCAACAATTTTCTAAAAATTGATTGTCTCCAAAAATCTGTTAATGGTGTTAATATTTCAGAATTAAATGCCTGTAATGGGTCTTATAAAACATTTAACTTATTATAAAACATCTTATTATAATCTTTTAATGACATCCCAAGCTATTATAAAACATTCAAATCTCCAATGATTGTTAAACAATCCTCTGACACCAACTAAAGGGCCTTATCTTGTAAAATTATTTAGCATATAGATAATTCAATTAGAAATTCACTAACATTAACTATCATTCACATTTTATTTTATAAGAATTATTCCATAACTCATACAAATTAAAAAACAAATTAATATAGTATCGACACTTCTATCAGTATACATTTCAACTACAATGAAAAAATATTTAAAATCAAAGTGGATTCCTTTCCATTGATGTTTAATCCTAAAATTTCCATGATCCCATACATGAATATTTTATTCATTAAATCCAATGAAAAATATTTCAAAACCTTCAATGATAATATAAAATATCATTAAGGGATACATAATGAAAGAAAACTATTATTCTTCCAAAAACAAATTAACTATGAATACAATGTCATACTGTTACACTTATAACCGATAAGATGTAGTAAATCCTCAAGACTAAATATATTCTCATTTATTTTCCTTTTGTATCAAAAATACTTCCATGAAACCCATAGATATAATCATATATAATTTAGGGGTGGCGTGGTTCATATTAATACATAAATGGAATAACCATATGATGGAATTCCACACATTTCACTAAATAGAATATGTATATGGCCGACTTCCATTCCCAATGATTTGGATTTTATAACAAAACCATTGAACATTAGTTTAACATGGAACTAATTGTCTTTGGTTTATAATGTGACCACCCATATTTTGTTTATCACATAACCACCCATCAAATTTCCAAGAACCATTATATAATCAAAAAAATATAATGTTGTAATTATCCACAATCCACTAAAAAATATCATTTTCAAAAAAATGATGTATAATTATATATTTCCAAAAACATTTAAAACATCTAATAATGATACATTTTAATCAATGTGTCCCACACAACATTGAATCATTTTAAGGAAACTAACATTTTAAAATGACTAATAAATATATTTTTGAATCAAATTGTCCCATACCACATTGAATATTTTAAAATAAATTAAATATAAAAAAAATTAATTCCCATATTATAAAATTCAAAAATATCCTTTTTTAAACAAGAGCATGAAATAAAATTTTTTAGGAGAATAAATCATGAAAACAATAAAAATTAATGTTTAGTTACATAGACCATTACCACGTGAAAAACACATTAATGGAAACCAATTTGGACTAACATTAAATTAATTTTTATATCATGATATATAATATTTTATTATATATCTTGTCAATAAGGATTAATATTAACCATATTGGATAATAATGGTTCATAACATTATGATATTCCCCAATGAATGTAGATTGAGAGGAAGTCCCCTATATTGAGTTTGAATCATTACGTATAATCATTGTTTTAATAAATAAAAAATTCTGTAAACTTTATACATTATTTAGAAACTTTTTAATGTTTATTATTAAATTTATGTCATTAATTCCATGTTATAGTAATTGCATAATTTTTTATGTACATATCAATCATTTCATCAATATTTGTTACTTGAGTTGAAAATAAACATGGATTGATATAAATAGTACAACTATCCTTAATTCCATCATATACATAATAATATTCCAGATATAATAATATATATTATATATCAATTAAAATTTTAAATCCATTAATTAATAATGCATAAGTAAAATGAAAATTTTCACAATCATGAAAATAATTATCCATACGTACGTGTGGGTAAAGATTTCATTTTTATTATTATTATATAAACAAGGTAATTAATATATTACAATTATAGAGAGAATATAATATAAATAAATTCGAATAAAAAAGAAAATATACATATAGAAATATATTGTACCTGTGATGTGGTGAATAAAAACAATTCACATCGCTTCGTCTAGATGACAATTCACTTATAATCTAGAACAAATTGATAATTTTTATGTTCATGTAATGTAAGAAAAAAAATGAAATATGATTCAATTAAAATGATAAGTATGTCATTTATATAATATATAAACTTTTATTAAATCATTATAACTAGCCTTAATACACGATAATGAAGAAAAACTATATCTGTTCTCGATTCGGTAGTCCAATGTATAAAAAAATGTTCATTTTCTCATTTGAAGAAATTGGAGTTGGATTTAGGTTATTATAATAACATAACAAGATCTCACCATATTTAGGTTACTATAGTTATTAGTTTATTATGGATGATGTATATTTAAAGGATGTGTGAGAAGAAATAAAATTGAAATAATTGAAATACTACATATTATTCAGATAACCCCCTTTAAAAACAAATTAACACCTCTTAGGTGGGTTATATTACAAATCTAGGGCCTAAAGAATGTGAGGATGGATTTTAGGAAGGGGTTGTGGCCGATATTTTCTAATACAGAAGCCTTATTAAGTGTTAATATTAGTGAATAGTGGGTATCATTTTATATGATAAGAGATGGGAACTCTTGGAAACTCATAAAATATTAAATTAATCTAAATTGAACATCCATTCCATATGGTACCAAATTAATATATTTAGAATATAATAATATTTTCGGACTAATAAAAATAACAAAAATAATATTTGACATTATTGGATTAATTTTTAATCCTTATCATTTTTGTTAAACAATAATTGTACCCCTTTTAATAATGTCATGATGCCATGTTATTCACATATTGTGGATAAATGTAGTCATCATAAAATGTTAAAAGATAAAAAATTAATTTTAAATCCCATATAATGAATTATGATAAAAATTATGAAGAATATTTGGTTTTTAGGAATTTTATAACATTTAATAAACTACTGTATATTTTTAAATACCGATGGTGTCAATTCGAACACTAATCATTTGCTAAAATATTAAAAATATCATAACATCAAGATATATTCGAACAAACTCATCAAATCATTAATAAATTTAATAATTATACAAATAATTAGTGTCTAACATTTTTTATGTAATTTTTTTTTATTTTAATATATATAATATCATTAATTTGATTAACTAATTAATTAAAAAATTATTGTTTCAACATTAGCTCATTATTAAAGTAAATATTTCTTTTATAAAAAATAAATTATCATGATATACAAAATATTATTATATTTCTAAGGAATATATAAAAATTATGATATCCATTGTAATACTCTATAATCAAATACCTTAATTTTTCAAAAAAAAAATTTAATAAAAATGAATATTTGTTGAATTCAATATTAAAAAATAATTAATGCAAGTCAGGTTGACCTAGGTGCTCCTAAAATTTCCCCTACGACACTCATGGTAAATATAAAATCATATAATTAAATTAGTACATGTTGTATGGTAGTTTAATGTTATTATAATATTAATTTTCCCTTTAATTACATGATTTACCTTTAACCTTGTTATAAAAAATTATTACCAAAGTATCTATTCATAATGTCCTAAAATAAAAATGGACCATAATTTAATTATTTATTTCTTCAAAATCCAAATATTGAATATAGTTTTTCTTATTAAAAACACATAATTTGATGAAATTTATTAATAATTAAACAATGTTGTCAACATGAAAAAACATGTTTTTAGATGAGAAAATCATCAAAATATTTGCATGTGCTTATATCAAATATTATTTTGAAATTAATTCCAATTACCAAAATTGGATAATATTATAAAATTATAATCTAATTATAATTTATAACCATTAATAATTATAATCTAAATATATAAATATGTTAGATGAAAATATAGATTTGTATTAAAATATAGCATTTTTCAATATTCATTAAATTATGAATCTAATCATAAAAATAACATAAAATTATAAAAATCTAAACTATTATATCCCAGATACAAGATGAATTTTATATTTTTATATAAAACATTTAAAAGTTTCATAAACTAAAAATAAATTGCTTTCACCACTAATCGGGTGTAGAACTGCAATATTTTTTAAAAAATAATCATTTTATACATCAAATTGTATTTATTCGAATATAAATTCTAGAAAACATATAAGACCAATTTTAAATTTCATATTTTATTTATATTTAATTAATTTATTCAAAAATAGTTATTTTTTATTAAATAAAAATAGTTATTCACACATGAATAGTCATTCAAAAAATAGACAATTTATAATTTATCAGATTCTATTTTCCAACTAATGAATATTTATATAAACATTTATAAACACTATTTTTAAAATTTAGTTAATATCATACATTACCTCTATTATAAAATCTTCAAAACAACTAAAAAATATTTAAATTTTAATAATAAATTATTTTTCGGTATTATTCTATCTTGTGTGCAATGAATGATTTTGGAGAAATCAATTGTTCCATATCAAGTACAAATTTATTCATAGTATCCCATTTGAAGTAATATTAATATCAAATTCATAAATTGTAATATATATCAATAATGTTTTATTCTACAATTAAATGGGATGTTACAATCATAATTCATTATGTAATGTCAAAAAGACCTACCATGGAAATCACTAAATAAATATCCGAATAGAAAGGAAATATAAATATTTTTAAATAATAATGATCAATTATTCTCCTATTCTGGAATGGAAATGATAGAAATTGTATTAAATATAATGTTATATTGAGACTAATAATATGGAGATTTTATATTTCTACATGAAGGAGAAATAGCATAGAAAAGTAAGTTGAATTAATATATGGTGCATGTTAGATTATTGGTGAATTCTTTCATTTCATTTAGGCCAACCTGTAGGATATTTTTTTATATATGATCATATATATGGGAAGATTTTGTGATGTGACACCCAAGATAAATATATATACCTTATTTCCTTCTAATCATAAATAACATAACCAATTTTTAACTCAAACAAAATAAATTATTTTTAATAAATTGGCGAATCAATAAATTATTTATTCTATTTTCATTTGAATAGTATATAATCAATATCCATTTAATTATCATTATATCGATATGAATCAGTGATCACATTTCTAGATGATATTTATAAGAAAATATTAATTAATACATTTTATATTCAAATGAATTTCTGTTGATTAATTAACGAGATCAACCAACCATAACATAATATGTATCATCTCGAGTTTATTTTTCAGAATATTTATTTTAATGAAAAGAAAATAAAAATGAATTTAAATTTTGAATTTAAATTTTGAATGAAATATATTAATTGATTCACCAAAATATTTTATAATTAATATAATTCCATTGATGGGATTAAAATTTTATTTTAATGTAATGTTTGTTTGGAATTATTCACTTATGACACATTGTGATGTTTTTGAATGAAATAGAATGCATAGTTAATAATCATTTATTATATGGAAATAATTTATCTAATTTAGATGTTTTTATTTTATTGTATGATTAAATTATCCTTCCATGTATTTAGATACAAGATGAAGTTTTATAAATTCTTTAGTGAGTAGTTTTTAAAAAAGATAAATGAATATTTCAGATTGAATCATTTTCATGGAAGGTAATAATAAATGTTATTAATAAAATCATTCTCAATCTATAATAAACATATAAATTATTAAAATAATTAGGACTGATGTTAATTGAACATTATCTATAATGATTCATCAAAAATGGGTTTTAATTGATTATTTATAAAATAATAAAATAATGATTCCAATAAATACTATATATTATGAGGAATGGAAAATAATATTTCAACAATGATAGTTAAATACAAAATTTATGGTCATAATTTCGAACACCGTATATATTCTCATTGAACCAAATTTATTTATTAAATAAAACAATAAAAAAATTACAATAATATGATTTGGAAAAAGACATTTGACTATTGTCTTGGAGCAAAAAAATTGTTACAAATGAAAAAAAATTATATGGCCACTCTGATGAGATACACTTACCAAATTATTTGTGTATTTTGGGGTATTCATGTTTGGATGGTCTATAAAATGTATATAGGATAAATACAATAAATAAGATGATGAAAAAATAAAATTAATTGTTCCATTGTACTAAATTAATATGATGGACATTACAAAAAATAGTTTTTGTGATTCACATGAAAATACATAAAATTATATTATAATTGAAAATGATGCTCTATAGTAATAAAAAATTATAATTTCCTAACTAAAATATAAACTAGAAGATATAAAATTGAATTATATACAACATTCTACAATAGTTAAAATGTTGGATGTCATAATGAAGTAAATTTTTGATAACAATTGATACACACTAGTTGAGGATAAAATCATATAATTTATGTAATATAGTTACCTAATGGTAAAGAAATATGTTACATATATTTGATAATTACATATTTGTATGCTTCACACAAAAGGACTCGGGAATAATGATGAATAAATAATGATTAAATATACTAATATATTTATATGATATTATTTATATTCATAAAATAAGTAATGAAAATAATTTCTTATTATTTAATGTATAATATTGTGTTTTTTAAAATATATTTATATTTTCTATGAAATAATCGGTAATTAACTGATAAAACATCATATAAAAACAACTCAATCATGAGTATCTGATATGAGCTACGATTTCAAGGAAGTTGATTTATATAATTTAATGATCTAATTTTTTTATGTTATTACAGTAGGAATATAAATTTCATTGTAATAAGGATATATCATAATCCATTTATATAAATATAGGTTATTTATCTTGAGGAGATATTATATATTATAGAAAATAAATTCAAAGTTATATAGAATAATTATTTATAGAAAAAATATCAGATCATTGATTATGACATGGATAAATAATTCATCAATAATGGGTGGAAAAAATTATGAATCATACATAAAATTATTGTTGGATATAAAATTTTTTAGGAAAATATAGTGATTTTTTTTCACAATTCTATAAAAAATATGATATATGAGGTGAAAAAAATAACTATCTAGGATGATTCAAAAATTACTAACATGTTAATAAATATTGTATCAAAAAACATGAATACTAAGGGAAAAATTTAATATATATGAAAAAAATTAATTGAATTTTCAATAATGTGGAAACACACGAAT
The DNA here is from genome assembly GCA_963277665.1 of Viscum album. Classification (NCBI taxonomy): domain Eukaryota; kingdom Viridiplantae; phylum Streptophyta; class Magnoliopsida; order Santalales; family Viscaceae; genus Viscum; species Viscum album. The sequence goes on along the minus strand of OY728152.1, from coordinate 1,314,848,824 downwards.
ATATTTTACCATTTGAAATCTATTCAATAATTTCATAAAATATCATTAATAGTAAGAAAATGAGTTCTTGCATACATATTATAATATTTTTTAGTGGAATCTCACCATATATATATATATGGAAATTGAAAAACTAATGTTTAAAGATATGTTAAAATGTAAAATTATGTTGACATGGTTATGGAATTTATAATCACAAAATATATTATGTGGAAAATTTAAATTATAGGAATGAATTATTAGTTCTCCATGGCTGGTCCCATTATTTAAATAATGAAATATAATTTAGAGCTCATCTAGGATCATAATGTTTCCTAAAAAATATTTAATGTGTTGAGGAATAAAGGAGATTTACAATCCATGTGAATAAACATTAAAATTTAACAAAATTCATTTGAATGATTCATTTCATGATGTGAGAAAATTAATTTAGAAATAGTTGATTGATATGTTTCATGTATATATTGAAATCAAAACCAATGTTTTCTATCTAATAGAATTTACACAAAATAAAATTTGATAAATGAATTGAATAATAGATTATTAAAATCGAATACATTCCAAAAAATCAATGGTTTCTATAATAGTATTTTTATTTTAATATTTAAAATATGATGAATCTCATGGTAAACTAATGAAATCATCCAATTGATTTAGGGGATTTACAAAACTAAATTATAGTGATTACTTTTAATATACTTTTCTATATAAATAATGGTTATGATTTTTTATTTTATTTAATATCAATTGGTATAAACTATAGCTCTTGATATAGGATACTAAATTTAAATGTTATATAAATTCCATGAAAATAATAAATATCCTTATTCTGAAAATAAAATAAATAATATTATTAAAAATTTATAATCTTAAACTAGTGTAGTTAATGATAAATTGTTAAAGTATTTATAACATTATAATGGATTGAAATAACCAAGTATAATTTTTACAAACTAGATTTAAATAGATATTTCAACATAATATTTAAAAATAGAATCAAAGAAATTCTTATTTGCGATTTACCTTAGAGATGTTGAGTGATCATTTATTAATATATATATATATATTCAGATATCATGTTTCTTGTTTTCTGAAAAGTTAAATTTTCATCTCTATAATTTTTTATTGGGATATATGATCGTCATGTACATCATTTCTTCTATTAATATAAAATCATATTTAAATAACTAATAGGGGGTTACATAATCTTAGGGGGAAATTTTATAGCCCAAAATCTGATTGGTATATTCATTCATTAGATGAAATTTATTTAATTCATTTATTAATAATGTATGTAACCATAATGGTTTTTGAATCATACATTTAATGTGGAGGATATAGAAAAAATTATTCCCATTGATAAATGCAGTAATAAAGCACAATGATTTAACCATGTTATTTTTTTGATGAGAGAATATAAATATTTTCCAACTGGGGAGATGGCGATTATATTTTAACACGCATTACGTTATAAATTCATCACAGTGATCTCTGTTATAAATTGTAAATTTGATATTAAAATTGATTATGTAAACCGAATTTATTTAATTACCAATAGTAGAGGGAAATATATAATATTATTATAAATATAAAAAGAAGTTATTGAAAGGAACTAAATTTAAATGAATGACTATAGTGAATCTATTTCATATCCTTATAGGGAAAATTAATATCGATTTGGAACCACTATTTTTATATTCAAAAGGATTTAATGTACATATTTTGAATTTTGGGAATGCAAGGATATGTGAATAAATTGTATGTTTCAATTTATACACATTTGACTCAATTCATTAGTTGGGTGATTAGAGGATAAACGATTATGATGTAAACCATTGGTATTTCAATACTATTGAGATTGTAGGTGAGTATGATATACTCTATAATACCAAATGGAGGATCAAAATAACAGAGATACTGAATCAAGTATCTAAAGATGCTCAAAAGACATGAGGGGGGGGGGGTGAATTTTATACATTTAAAAATTTATTTGGATCTTTTAATGATGTTAATGTTTAAAATGGATAAATAAGGTGATTCACAAAGCTATGGTTTTACACACTTTCTTGAAAAGAAAAATATGATTATGAGAAAGTGAATCCAGAAAGATGGTTCTAGAAAAAAAACATAAGAATGTTTACAAAGATAAAGATTCTAACTTAAAGCATATAGAATCTAACTAAATCATAGTACAATTATATGGAATTATAACATTGTTATAATTTACTGAATAATACAAATGCAGTGGAAAAATTGTAAAAAAACAAGTAACAAGTAATAAATATTTTAACCCAAAGAGAAGGGTATCCATAATCCTTGGATAATGGTCCCTTGATTTATACTTTCAAGAATGTCTGTCTTACCCACACTAGGGTATGCCCTCGATACGAAGATCAGAGTCTGTCTTGCTATCCCCGCATGCCCTCAATATCAAGGTAGTTGGCACCTCTGTCTTCATTAGTAAGGAAGCCCTCATGTTCAAGGTAGTCGGCACATTTGTCTTCCTATCCCCTGAAGCCCTCAATTGTATCCAACAACAATCAGAGTTACACAATGAAAATTTGAAAAATATGTTCAGTACACTTTAAGAATTAGAGTCTCTCTCTAGAAATAACATCAACAACATGTAATCTCTATAGTCATAGAATAGTGTTTAGGTCTTTTCAAATGACCTCATATATATGAAGGACCTCGGGACACCCTGAGAGGGGAGGGGTGAATCTGGGTGAAAACTTTTTCTATTAATGTGATGGATCTTGTTCCCACATTGGTAGGAACTTGTTGAACCTGTATGAAGAATATGATCAGAAAGAAAACATTCACACACATAGAGAAGACACAACACTTTTTACATGGTTCACCACTAAGGGATACGTCCATGGAGTATACGCCGACAAGTTGTCTGTCATACCAGATTCCACTAATATTCACTAGCTATGGATTAAAAAGGTCTGGGCATAGTCACTCTATCCCAGGCTCACTTCCTTTACAATGGTTCAGGGATAGCTCATTGCTTCCCTCTGGTCACTCCCGTTGACTCCCCCTGGCTCACTGCCGTTGGTGAAGTCCCACTCAATTTATAGACATGAAGGTCTCGTCATCATTGCATAAGAATTCATCCTCTTCCGTATGTAGATGCTCTGTTGGAGTCCAACTCTCACCAAAAGATGAATCCCACATTGCGTTGAGGGTACCGGGTGATCTTCCAGCATTCGTGCAGCATAAAAAGGAAAGATGAACTTTAACAACCACGAAGCGCTTATCCAAGCCCAGTTTGAAAGTCACAATCCCGGCGTGCAAGTCACTTGCGCGGTACAAAATTGGCGCAAAGGTGACACCAAACAACTTGTGCGACACTGCCTCCTTCAATACCAAACATTGGAGATGTTTCTCCTTTAACTCCCCAACTTCCTTGGTCGCGCAACCGACAATTATCGCGCAACCTCTACTTGCGCGACCCAACAACCACTTGAGCGACTCAACCAATTGCGTGACGAGAGCTCGAAAAATATCTAAGTCTTGAACATCATTACAAATAAGGAGGGGGGTCCTCTATTTATAGGCAAAATGGATCCCCTGCGCGGTGGCACCCATGTCTCTCCTTGGCGCGCAAGTCTCAGTGCGCAACACATCTCCCTAACCTCTATCACGCTACTCACTTGTGCGACCTACACAAATACTTGCGTAACCTTCTTTCCATTACCATATTTTGATGATATGATATTGAAAAAAATAGGCATGCAAGTTTCTAGTATTCTTAGGAATCGGCACCAAAGTCTCTTCACGGCGTTCAGGTTACTTGCGTGACCATCCCAAAACTTGCGCGGCCCTTATCCCATTTTCATTTTCCCATTTTCTGATTTGGAAAAACATATGGCGCACAAGTTTCTTCTTAATCTATTACACACTGTGTGCCGATACTTGTCTGCCACCTTCAATACTATTGTCTGCATGAACTGTATGATCACTTTGTGGGTACACATTATAATCTTCCACTGCTGATTGACAACAAACACAAACCATACAACAAATCATGCATAGAAGGCCATGGTTTTAACAATCTCCCAATTTGGGTTTGTTGGAAATCAGAAAATAAATTCAATAGAGCTCCATCCATGTGAAAACCAAAAACAAATGAATCAACTCATCCAACACTCTAAGTTCATGTGAGCAATGCTCGGTGTAGAAAACAAAGAGATATACTCAGCTTCAGCAGTACTAGGAGAAGTACTTTCTTGTTTCTTGCTCAACCAGCCAACACATTTCTGCCCAATATAGAAAGCATCACCACTAGTAGACTTTATGTATACTACAATAGAAGCCAAGTCAGCATCAGAAAACGCTGATAATTCATTGTCCCTGCCTGCCGCAAAAATTAACCCAAAGTTATGTGTACCTTGAATGTACCTCGTGGTTCTTTTTACAGCCGCCATAATTTCCTCCTTTGGATTACTCTGAAAGCGGGTAGCAAGGCATGTGGCAAAGAAAATATATGGTCGTGTCGCTGTTAGGTACAATAGGATTCCAATGAACCTCTTATACATGGTGTGATCAACAGAGTCCCCATCATCATGCTTTCTAAGTTTAGTTCCAATTGCAATTGGATTTGACATTGGTTTGGAGTATTGCATATTAAACTTCTTCAACAGCTCTGTTGCATATTTTTCCGGAGAATTGAAAGTGTATTACTTCTTTTGAATCACCTGTATCCCCATGAAATATGTGAGATCCCCAATCATAGACATGTCAAATTATGATTTCATGTGGTTGGGAAATTCGTCCACTGATTTCTTCCTACTGCCACCAAATATGATATCATCAACGTAGACTAGAACCATGAATTGATCTTTTGGAGAATTATTCACATAGATATTGTCATCAACTCCTCCTTTTTTTAATTCCAACAGCTTGAGATATGAATCCAGCCGTGAGTACCACGCTCGTGGTGCCTGCTTCAAACCATACAGAGCTTTCTTCAGTTTTCAGACCATTGTATCATCAGTACCCAAAACAAAGCCCACTGGTTGTTCAATGTAGACTTCTTCTTCAGGTACACAATTCAAGAATGTTGTCTTTTCATCCATTTTATATACATTATATCCCCATTGAAGTGCCATGACAAGGAAAAGCCTGATTGACTCCAGTGTAGCCACTGGAGCAAAGGTTTTTTCAACATAAATACCTTCAAACTAGGAGTATCCTTTACATACCAGTCGTGCCTTGTTTCTGATGACACTTCCATGTTCATCAAACTTATTTTTGAATATCCATTTGGTACCAATCACACTGTGTCCTTCGGGTCTCTGGACAAGATTCCATGTCTGATTCTTGTCAATGTGATCTAATTCATCATTCATGGAATTCAACCAAAATTCATCATTTGCAGCTTCTTCAAATGAGGATGGCCCTATAAATGATAGAAATGGATATTGGGTGTTATTCCTCATCCTTCATGTTTGAGTGGGTGCACTCATGTCCCCAATTATGTTGGATGGATCAATCTCAGCTCTTCGATTTCTCCTGCGAGGTTCAATTGCATTCTCTTCAGCCATAACTTATTCTTCAGATTCTTCTTCTGAGTCAAAATCATGATGTGACTGCTGAGTGTTTTGAACAACTTCCTCTATTTCTGCATTTGTATTTTCATCACGTTCACATTCTTCTTGACTTTCTATCATAACAGCAAATGATGTCCATGAAGCATTTTTGGTTTTGTCTTCAATTATCATAACATCACTGCTTTCCACAATCATTCCTAAATTCTTGTTGAAACATTTCTAGGCTTTGATGTTCATTGATTAACTGAGTAAAATTCCTTCATATGCATTTTCGCCATATTTCCCTTGATTTCCTTCTTTGTTCCTGATTAAGCATTTACTTCCAAAGACACTAAAGTATTTTAAAGAAGGATTCCGTCCATGCCACAATTTATATGTTCTCTTCATCTCACCCATATAAAGTCTTGTTCGATTCTAAATGTAAATTGTAGCTTGAACAGCCTCTTTCCAATAATGTCATGGAATAAGACTCTCAATCAGCATAGTTTGTGCCATGTTTTTTACATGTCGATTCCTACGTTCAACAAATCCATTTTTTTGGGAGTTCTCATAGCATATACCTCATGCTGTATCCCATGCTTCTCTAGATAATTTTCAAATTCAATGGACATTTATTCTCCACCATTGTCAGATCGCAACACATTGATTGTTTGTCCAGTATCATTCTCGGCGATTCTCCGATATGTTTTCATGCAGTCAAGGACTTGTCGTTTCCTGTGAATGACCATCACACATGCCATTCTACTATAATCATATATGCAAAGGACAAAGTACCGTTCTCCATGAGTTCTGGCAACATTTATCGGCCCACATACATCTGTATGAATCAGATCAAGAAGGTGAGATTCCCTTTTCTTCTTCGGCCGATATGAACTGCAGACCAGCTTCCCACGAATTCAAGCATCACAAGATTTTTCAGGCTCACGCTTCTGGTTGGGAATGTCCATGACAATTCTCAATTTTGATATATTCTCCATGTCTTTTTGATTGATGTGTCCCAGTATCCGATGCTACAAATTGTTTTCTTCCTCAATAGTCATGTAACATACATTTTCATCACTACCAACCTGATACAAGTTGTCTTCTGTTCTGCATCCCTTCATTAGTGAATTGCATGTCTTTCCCTTGATAGTGCAGCCTTTCTGATTAAAAGTAACTATAAGTCCTGAGACACAAAGTTGACTCACACTGAGGAGATTATGACATAGGCCATATATATAAAGGACATCAGTATTCTTTAGTTCTCCATTTTCAAATTCGGTACTTCCACTCCCTTTGCTTTTCAGAGCTCCATGATTACCAAATCGTACTGTACATCAACCTTTCTTTTGATATCTGTTAACAGGCCCACATTACCTATCATATGAGATGATCAACCGCTATCCAGAATCCACGTACTGTTGTTCTTCATAGCTTTGAGGGCCACCTCTGCAAGTTTGGATTTCTCAATCTTCTTCCTTTCCTTCCATGAGACATTGGATTGAGTATATAGTACTGATGGCCTTTCAATTATCTCATCCACATACCCAGGTTCTTCATAATCGTAATATTCTTTTAAGGAGAAAACCTGTTTGAAAGTGTAACACTGTCTTGCTGATGAGACTTGACTTGTCTTTAACTCTTCTATGAGGTTTCCATGTCCCTTCTCTACCTGCAATTAGTGGCCTTATGACCAAAGTTAGAACAATGAAAACAATATCCATAGAAATTGTTTCTTCTATAAGAATTAGGATATGAATTTGTTATCCTGTTGAACTTCTATATCTTCTCTATTCAGATAGCTTCTTTCCACTTCGCAATAAGAAATGGTATGGCCCAAATAGCCACAAAACTGACACTTCAAGAGAGGAAATTTATTCTCACTTGAATTTCTCATTATTCCGTCTTCTTTGGGAGAAAAGTTAGACTGTCTTTCATTTCTAAATGTTTGAGGATAATTTTCAGTTCTTCTTTTAGATTGGATTGAGGGTTCCTTTATCATCACTTTAGGCAATGTTTCAACATGTTCAACTTTCATCTTGTCTTTCTTTTGGATATTTTCACTTCTAGCAGTTGATGTCTCAGCTTCACAACCAATTCCACTCTTTCCCATTCAAGCGGGTCTTTGATAACTCAAGATTTTTCCAACCCCATCTGAACCACACATGGATCGTGCAAGTAATTATGCATCTAAGAATCTTCCAAACTATATTTTCTTCCTCGATTCTGTTGGAATTGATTTAGTCTCCAGTTTAATCCTTAGAGTAAAAACATCCTCCTCCAAACCCTCAGCAGTCTTGGATTTTTCATCATGTCTGGAGGTGAGGTCATTGATGACCTTTGCCTGATCTTCAATTCTCAGCTTCCGATCTACAACATCATCATTGCTTTCAATTATTTTAGACTTTACCTTCACAAATTATTTTAGTCGTTCAATTTCATCTTTAAGTTGATCAACGTATTCAGTTGATTCTTCTACAATTGATTTCCACTTATTGAAACTCTTACATTTAATCTTAAGCTTACTAACCGCATACTTATGTTGAATCTCAGGATCTACACAATTTCTCAGTTTTTTTTCTCCACCAATATCTTCTAACATTTCAACAGTGTCCATCATAGAAGCATGGTTCCTAGTTTTGAATTCTGGTTCTTCTTCATCACAGAATTCATTATCATCTTCTTCCACTTCACAGAAAAAACTCTTCTTTTGTATTTTCATTCCAGATTTGTAGTCTCCCTTTTTGAAGAACCTTCTTTGAGGATTATCGAAGCATTCATCTTCACTATTGTCAGAATTGGTCTTTCTTAAGCACTGAGAGGCAATTTTCACAACTTTTCCACAACGGAAACATGTGATAGGTAACTTCCCTTTGAATTTCCCTTTCCCCTTCTGGAACTTCATTGCAATGAGAGAAAGAATTTATTTTTCTTCATCATCTTCACCGCTACTATCATTTGAGATTTTCAGTTTAGCCATGGCTTTGAATGCCATTTCCATTCTCAATAGAGTCGTAGTATCTTCTGGATTGACTGTCATTTCATATGCGACCAAGATGCTAAGTAAAACATCTAGAGAAAGTTTAGAAATATCTCTTTCCTCAAGAGATGACACCTTTTCATTGTACAGATGAAGAAGTATTATTAATATTTTCTTTACAATATCAATGTATTTGATTTATTCTCCTAGACCCCAAATTTCTCCAACCACTACAGTAATTCGATTGAAGAAAGAGTATGCATTCTCGTCTGGATGCATCTTCAGATCAACAAAACTATTGTGCAGCACTTGCAGTTTCGCCTCCTTCACATTATTATCTCATTCATAGAGATTCTTTAGTTTATCCCACATGGATTTTGCTGAGGTTCAATTCATCACGTTTAGGTAGATCTGATCAGAAAGGGCTGCAGTGAGTGCATTTTGTGATTTAACATCTGCATCAAGAATTTTCCTATCTTTTTCAGTCATAGCCAGGCCTGTCGAATCAGTGACTTGTATTCCATGCACAGTAGAAAAGAGAAATTCCATTCCAAGAGATCATAGATGAGATCTCATTATGTTCTTTGAGATTGATAAATTACATCCATCTAAGTGAGGGACTCCCCTGACATTAACTGCATTCTCCATGACGATAAAGGACAGATTCAACACCAGTAACCTTTACCCTCTAATACCAATTGAAGGACCCTGGGACACCCTGAGAGGGGAGGCGTGAATCAGGATGACAACTTTTTCTTTTAATGTGATTGATATTTTTCCCACATTGGTAGGAACTTGTTGAACCTATATGATGAATATGATTAGAAAGAAAACATTCACACGAACAGAGAAGACACAACACTTTTTACTTGGTTAACCACTAAGGGAAACGTCCAAGGATCATACACCAACAAGTTTTCATTCGTACCAAATTCCAATAATCTTCACTAGCTGTGGAGTACAAATTTTTTGGCATATTCACTCTGTCCCAGGCTCAATACCTTTACAAAGGTTCAGGGATAGATCACTGCTTCCCTCGGGTCACTCCTGTTGACTCCCCCTAGCTCACTGCCGTTGGTGAAGTCCCACTCAGTTTATAGATGTGATGGTCTCGTCATCATTGCATAAGAATACATCCTCTGTCGTATGTAGATGTTCTGTTGAATTCCAACTCTCACCATAAGATGATTCCCACTTTGCGCTAAGGGTACTGGGCGATCTTCCAGCTTTCGTGCAGCTTAAAAAGGACAGATGAACTATAACAACCACGACGCGCTTATCCAAGCCCGGCGTGCAATTCACAATCCCGGTGCTCAAGTCACATTAACGGTACAAAATATGCGCACAGGTGACACCAAAAAACTTGCGCGACGCTGCCTCCTTCAACACTAAACTTTCGTGATGTTGCGCCTTTAACTTCCCAACTGCCCTGGTCGCGTAGCCAACAATTAACGCGCAACCTCTACTTGTGCGACCCAACAACCACTTGCGCGGATCAACCACTTGCGCGATGAGAGATCAGAAAATCTATAAGTCTTGAGCTTCATTACAAATGAGTAGGGGGGGTCCTCTATTTATAGGAAAAATGGATCCCCTACGCGGTGGCGCGCAAGTCCCTCCTTTGCACGCAAGTCTCTGCGCGCAACAAATCTCCCTAGCCTCTATCGCACTACTCACTTGCGCGACATAAAAAAATACTAGTGGAACCTACTTTACATTACCATATTTTTAAGTTATGATATTGAAAAACAATAGGCGCACAAGTTTCCAGTCTTCCTAGGAATCGGCGCCCAAGTCTCTTCACGGCGCGCATGTCACTTGCGTGACCAGCCCAAAACATGTGCGGCCCTTATCCCTTTGTCATTTTCCAATTTTTTGATCATGAAAAACATATGGTGCGCATGTTTCCTCTTAATCTAGTACACGGTGTGCAAGTCTCTTTTCCAAAAACACTTTTCTCCATTCTGAACTGTATGAACTGTATGATCTCTTTGCAGGTACACATTCTGAACATCCACTACTGATTGTCAACAAACATAAAACATACTCCAAATCATGAATAGAATACCTTGGTTCTAACAATATATAGGCACGACAATAATAGTCGTCTCCCTCTTCCAATGGTCATATTTTTAGATGAATTTCAGAGGTACCTATAATCATTTAAATCAAACGGTAAGTTAGTAACTGAATGCACGACAACGTTTTATAATGAAAACATGTGTAATAAAAAAATAGGGTTACATAACCAAAATCCAATATTTTTAATGTAATGAAATATCAATGTTTGGAGTATAACCAAAATTAAAATCGGAGTCTATAACACAATGTTATTTAGATTCTGATTTCTTCGAATTTGGAACCTAAATTATATATAATTTTGGAGACTGATTTTCATGGAAATTATGAATTTGCATTGACTAGAATTCAGAACTTGAATATACAATGTTCAGAGTCAGAGTTCATGGGAATTCAAAATCTATACTCATAAGATTTCAGAGTCTGTATTCAGAGAAATCGGTGTCAGAACACAGAGGAGTTTGTAATCAGAATTCATAATCAATATTTAGAGTCAGAACTCAGAGGAATTTGTAATCAGAATTCGTAATTAGAATACAGATTCAGAACTCAGAACAGTTTGTATACAGAATTTGTAATCAACATTCTATGAATTCGGTCCCCTGAACAGATTTATTCATATCAAGGTAATTATTTGATTCCGAGATTTTGGATTCAAACTAAATTTTACACATTGAAAAAATTATGGTGTGAATAATAAAAACTGGGTAAAGATAAATTTTATTAGGGATGAAAATCTTCCATATAGAAGTAAAACACAGGGTAAAAAGAGAAATGCCTTGAGATAAGGTGTTTGTCATTTTAAAAACAAGAGGAATATAAATGTAATAAAGAAACCTTAATAACTCAACAATCTCCCCAAGTATGAAGGAATGTAAAAGTCATGATGAAAACCTTATTGACTCAACAATCTAAACCTTTTTGGTAAACACAAACATACTTATGAAAAAGAATATAAGGACTTGGAAAAAAATTTATAGACATTAAAATAAAACATATTTCCCTTTCCAAATTGGCAATGATTAATACGACTAACTCCCCCTTAGTCTTTCAAACACTATGGATCATATTCTACATTTTTTGATTGAGATTTCTCATTATCATGAGTACATAAATCATTGTAATGAAACTACCACTTAGATAAACTCCACCTTTCATAGGGATATTTTATCATTAATTAGCATTCATTTTCATTTCTCCCCCTTTTTGAATTTAAAAAAGAATATCATTGAAATGTAAATGAAATTACAGTACCTGAAATATTAGTACAAATCATGAAAATATAAATGAGAAACCAAAATTTCATTTAATATTGGAAGAATTTTTATAAGTAAATAAAATAAAACAAAGGATCATATTTATTTTCATTCTTTATCCAAGGCTACCAATTTCATCACAATGGTTTTCAGTTTCGTTAGCACCTTGTGATATTTCTCTGCTTTGTTCTCTAAAGCTTTGATCCAATCATCATAAGCTTTTAGATCCTCTGCCTAAGCCTTCAAGAAGTTATCTTTCTTCACTATATTTTCTTCAATCTCAATCCATAGATCCCTTTCTCTCTTTTAGCATTTAGATATAGATTAAAATAGCCCATTCAGATCATTGATGTCCTGAATTCGAGTATTCTTCTCAAGATTTAGCTTTTCCCCAAAGCTATTTGTGAGATCCATGATATTTCTATCTTCAGTATCAAAGGCTTCCTTTAAATCATATTTTAACTCATCATTCTCTCTCAAAATTTAAACATTATCCTTTGACCAGCTAACCATTTTCTTACAAGATCATTTCTGAGCATCATAGTTGATATGTAATGATTTGAAGTCTGTTTCCAGCTTGACACACTTTTCCATCACCATAGACACTAAAACCGATTATTGATTCAATGTATGTTGAAGCATCTAGCATCTAGAATCTATACTTGGAAAGTCGGAATTATGCCAAAAATCTTCTTTAATGATTTAACTTCGATGATTATGAATCCAAGGCTTTATTGGGTGAATGTTCTTTTTCTATCTCGACAAGCTTCATCATAGAAGATACACCATCTTCCTTATTTCATAGAACAACATTGGTTGGTGTCTAAAAAACCACTTGTATCCCCTTGTCAGTTTTTTGAACAACTTCTTCATCCAGAGACTCATTCTCACTTTCAGACAACTGAACAATTATATCTTCATCAATTTTTTTCTCATCTCCTGCATTAATATCTTCAGGATAAATGATGTCATGATTATGAATCTCTTCCTCAGATAACTTGTTCAATTCCTCTTCAGCCTTCTAATATATTCTTGGAGTAGCATGATTCGATGATACGACTTGAGAAGTCCTGATTGATAATTTTTCGGATGCAATTTCCATCTCATGTATGTCTTCAACTTGCTTTCTAAGATTTGTTGTATCATCACTACTTTCAGCTTCGTCTACTTCTTCCACATCTTCATTTTCATTAACAACCTTTTCATGTACTTTTTCCAAAGTCATGAACTTCTTCCCCAGTGTCTCAAGTAAGGAATAAAATAAGATATTTTTCATTAATGTAATTTTCTCGGATTTTATTTCAGTGTTTTTCAAAAGATATTGGACAATTTCATCCTCAATCATTTTCTTCATACGCTTCTTCTCTTTGGATTTCTTCTCGAGATCATCATCTGCCTTCTATTTCAAAGAATTGGCCTTTGCAGGATCCAATCCAAACATTGGTTGTCCTTCCTTCCGATTCATTTTTTCTTTTCTACATTTGGAATCTACCTCATCCTGATAGGATTTTTACTTCTTAGGATTTGGATGAGTGGATTGATTTAATTTTCCTCGAGGGGATTTGTCTGTTTTTTCCACTTCCTTCAGTTTCCTCTTTTTTCCAGCCTTCATTGATGGTTCATCCTCTTCGGCATTATTCAAAACAGATTCTAATTCTTCCCTTTGTAGGTAATAAAATATCAGTAATCGTTAAAAGACCTAACATTCATTCTTTTCAATGTGTCATCTCTTACTAACATGACCTTTTAGTTCCTCAGCATGGAACTGCATGGAATCTTGAAGGATTCAAGACATCTAACAATCAAATTAGTGAGTAGGTTAGGATACATGATTCTTTATGCTCTATGATTTCCAGTCATGATATTCTTTATAATAATGAGAATATGATTCATAAGATTGATGTTCCTTAGATTAAAAATAATCTATGATATACACATCACTTATCTTCATCTTGTCATTGTCACCCTATCTTGGTACGATAAAACCCTGAACACATAACTCAAGGATCCGATTATTTGTAGAAAAATGAGAAATATTTTTGGAATTGACATCTTTATGTCCAAGACACTCCATAGCATTCACCATTACACAACATACTTGATCATTTGGACGCATGTGGGAACAGAACTCGACATCCCCTTCAAAAGACATCCCCAAAAAACTAGTATCTTTGGTGTACTAAAGGGTATATGTTTTTCCATAACTCTTTACTGAAAACTTATCTCTTCCTTCTTTCTTAATGAAATGAACTGACTCATAAAACTCAATGAGTAGATCTGGATATACCAGGTCTTGAGCTCCATGATTTGATATGCAGAAACTTTCCCATCTATTCATCTTCATTTTTTTGGAGATAATTGAATCATAATTATTAAAGAAATTAAAAAGAACCTACCTCTATAGGTATACTTTACACTCTACAGTCAGCTTGACCGAAGGCATATGAAGAGAAAGAACTTCACCATACATTCGGAATTAAGAAACCTTTGAAAATACAGAAAGGGTTTTTGAAGTGAGGCATATCTTCAGCAAAAAAATATTGAAAACTAATATGGGAAAACTATCAGGGATATTCTTTTATAAGTGTTGATGCGATGGTTCATTTCCCCATCTGAATCCAATGGATGTGAATTATTCTAATCATATCTGACAGTTGAAATGATAGCCGCATTGAAAATTTTCTATGATCTAATCATTTTTGGTTTTTAAAGGAAAACATTCATATTTAATGAAACTAGAATCCGATAAATATTAAAAATACAAAAGAAACTACATGAAATTAAGAGGAGATTACTAAAACTCAAGAAAGAGTTATACTATTTTAATTTCTATATTCATTATTCATAATAGGTAATATTCTTTTTGAAGATTGTTTTCAAAAAAACTATCAATACATCCATTTATAAAAAAAACTGTGTACAAAAATATTCATTACAAAAAATTTGAGTATGAAAATCTTCATTACAATGATTTTGAGTATGAAAATATTCATTATTAAAATTGTGAGTACGAAAAACATAAATACAAGAGACATGAATAAAATAATTATGAAAAATATGAAAAAAAATATTACGAATAATACGAAAAAAATTCATTACGCAAAATATTAAAAACATCATTATGAAAAATATGAAAAATATGAAAAACTTCATTATGAAAAATATGAAAAACTTCATTATGTAAAATATGAAAAACTTCATTTCAATAAATATGAAAAAATTCATTATAAAAAATAAGAAAAAAATCATTACAAAAAATATTAAAAACATTATTATGAAAAACATGAAAAACATCACTATGAAAAATATGAAGAACATAATTACGAAAAATATAGAAAGCTTCATTAAGAAAAACATGATAATCATAATGAAGGAAAAAAGAAAATGTAGCCCCCCAATGAAAATGAGTTTATTAGTGTAAGGAGATGTATTTCAACATAAAGTTATCATGGAGTATTACCATATAGTTATCATTCCTATCTTCAGTTTAATGTATTCAAATCTATCGGAGGGTAAAGATTTTATGAAAATATCAGCAAGTTGATATTATTTTCTGATAAATTGAAGAATAATATCTCCTTTTTGTGTGTAATCACTACGAAAGTGATGCATAAAATCTATGTGCTTTGCACGAGAGTGATATGCAGGTTTTTTACTAAGGGCAATGAAACTTGTATTATCACACAAAATTTTTGTTTTGGTAACACTAATACCATTGTCTGTGAGTGTGTGTTGCATCCACAACACATGATCACAACAACATCCAGCTACTACATATTCAGCTTCAGTAGTGGAAAGTGCTACTGAGTGTTTCTTCTTTCAAGACCACGAAACTAAGGAATCTTCTTAGATATGAAAAGTTATATATGTTCTTTTTCTATCTAATATACATAAACCAATGTCAGCATCTGAAAAACTTTGAAAAACAAAAACATTTCCCGAAGTATAAAAGAGTCATAAATCCATGGTTCCCTTTATGTAGAAAAAAGTTCTTTTCAATGCCTTTAAATGGGATTCCATACGATTGGATTGATATCATTCACATAAGCATAGTGACAAAATTATGTATGGATGACAAGCTGTCAAGTAAATTAAGCTTCATATCATAGCTCTAAAAGATGTTTGATCTACTGGTCTCCTAGCTTCATCAAGATCATGTTTGTTTGAGGAACCAATGGTAGTACTTATACTCTTACTATTGTCATATCCAATATTCTCAATAAGATCATTAATATATTTATGTTGGTATATATATATTCCTTTTGGTTTTTAGGATATTTGAAAACTAAGGAAAAAAGTTATTTCAAACTCATATTCCATTAGATCTGAAAAGGAATCAAATAAAGATTGGTGAGTTGAACCAAATATAATGTCATCAATATAAATTTGAACATTTTAAACATTTTTCTTATCATTCATTATAAATACTGTTGGATCATCATTTCCCATAAAATAATTATTTTGAGACAAATATCCTATTAGTTTATCATACCAAGCTCTAAGATCATGTTTAAGGCCATTTAATGCTTTGGTAAGTCTAAAATCATGATAAGGATGTTTTTTATCATCAAAACCAGGAGGTTCTTCAAAAAATTCATCCTCTTGAACAATCAAATTTTGGATATCACATTTCACATCCATTTGAAAATGTTTGAAATTGAAGAATGCTACAAAGGTAAGTAGAATTATAATGGATTCACGTATAACTAAAATAGAATAGGATTATTAATTGTCTATTCCTTCTTGTTGATTATAGAATTTAGAAACCAATCTAGATTTATTTATAATAATTATTCCTTTTTCGTAACAATTATTTATGAAGAACCATTTTACTCAATGAAAATAAGATTCCTTAGGTCTTTCAACAAATGTCTAGAATTTATTCTTTTCAAATTCATTTAGTTTATCATTCATGGATTTAATCAAATCATCATCACCTAATGTTTAATTAGTGAATTTTGGTTATAAATGAGAAGGAAATTCTAGATGTTCTACATCATTTCTTAAGGAAATTGTAGTCCTTACAGGTTGATTCACATCACCAATGATGGTATCAGTAGGATGATTATTTAGAAACGACTGATTTGGGTTTTGTAGATCCTGTTCATCAATATAGGGTAGGAAATCTTCTGGGGTAAATACTTTAGAAGTATCTTCTTGGATATTTTCCTTATTAGAAGGATCTTCTATCAATGATTTATAATCAGTTTTTGAAAACACATCCGATGATTTAGGTTGGGGTTGTTTAAAAACAAAAGGATCAGTTTCATCAAATTTCACATGTACTGTCTCTTCAACAGTAAAAGTGTTTTTATTAAAAACTATACAAGACATAGAAGATGTGTATTAGTCTAGGAAAATTCCATCATCATCTTTTGGTGTGAATTTAGTAGATTATATTTAGTTTTAAGGATTAATACCTTTCAACCAAAAACCTTGAAGTAGGAAAGTCTATTTTTTCTACCATTCCATAACTCATTATGTTTATTATTAAGAAATGGTATAATTAAAACTGGATTTATAGTATAACAATAAGTATTTACAACATTATCCAAAACATGTTTGGATACACAATACTCACTCAACATGGTTTTAGTTGTCTCTTGAAAAATTCTATTTCTTATTTTAACATAAACATTTTGTTGAGGGGTTCTAGGTTCTGATAAGTATTGAGTAATACCTTTTCTACTACAAAAAGTTACAAAATCGAAATTTTGATAATTTCATCCATGATCACTATGAATATTTTTCAATGGATGTTTTCCCTCATTTTTCACTTGGTCTGTAAAACTACTGAAATAAGAGAAATCATTATATATTTTTTCTAGAAAATAAACCCACCTAAATCTAGTGTAATCATCATCGAAGACAAAAATATAATATATTCCCCCAATGCTTCATGTTTTTGTTGGTCCAAAAACATCCATTAATACTAACTGTAATGCATCACTAGTGGAGACTTCATCAACTGATTTAAAAATTGAATTATGTTTCGTTCCATATTGTTAAGGGTAACAAACTTTTGAATAATCAAATATAATCTCTAGTAGATCCATAACTAATATGTTCTTTGAAAGCTTTCATATGTTCATATGGTTATAGTATCCTAACCATCCATTCCATAAACAAGAATGATCTTACATTGAACTAAGGAAAGGTAGATATTGGCTACTAAGTTCTTCTGTGTTTAGTGTATATACATTCTCTTGCCTAGGGGTATAAAGAATAAACTCTACCTTGGAATTGTGTACTTATCATTTTTCATTCCTATAATTTGAAGGTGACATTCATCACATAATTTTCATATTCCAATGAGGTTGTTCTTAAGACCCTTAATGAAAAATACATTTGAAATCGATGTTTTTCCATAAAGAACAATGTTACCTATACCAATAATTTCTCACTGAGCATTATCTCTGAATGTTACTTTTATTCCTTTAATCTTGATATTTTTTTCAAAATAGTTTTTGTTACCATTCATATTTCGGGAACATCCAATATCCATGTACCATGTATTGATATTGGTACCTTCCCTATTTTCATGAAAATATGAAAATGTTAGGTTTTCGGAATACAGACTTGCTTGGATATGAAAATCTCATAAAGCAAAATATTTGACACCCACATATTTTTAGAAAAACAGGCTTTATGAAATCCTAAAGACTGAGTTTTGTTTAGGGAACAATATTTTTCCCAATACACACAACATTGACACTTAGTGCAAAATGGAGCACTTTGAGGAACAAAAAAATTGTTACTAAAAACCGGTTTAGAACCAGTATAACCAAAACCAAAACTATTCCTTATAGGCTAGATTTGGGAATACATTTTATCAAAATTTTCATTACCTAAGGAAAAGTTTGAGAAACACTTCTTCAAGGAAATGATTTTGGATTTTATTTTGATAACCAAGTTCCTGTCTTCCCAAACATTGGATTTTGAAAAAGTGTTTGGCTCAAATTATTTTTAAAAATTACGTTTTCTAGATAATTAGAATGTTTATTCTTCTTATAATTTACATCCATAATTTTTTTTGAAATATTTTCAAAATAAAATTTTTTCTTATCATGATATTTAGAAATATCTGATATTTATATAGTAAGAATAGAATTCCAAGAATTTTCCTTATCATGCTTTTCCATGAGTTATGAATTCTCAATATCAAGAAGGATAACAAAACAAGGTTCTTTTTCATAGGTAGGAAAGTATTATCTTCCTCCTCTGAAGATTCTTCATCATAAGAGTTATAATATATATCATTATCATTCAACGATTTATTGGTCATAGATTCATAATTTTTTAACTTATCCATTAAACAATGATTTTAAATATATAGTCTGGCTGTTAGACCAAGATTCTTCTGTCTAGAAGTTTCATAATCTGATGATTCATCTAAAGAGTCTCCACCACTGGTACTCCATGTGTCCATAGATTTTAAGAATTTAGTAGTATTAGACTTGTATTAGATCTTTCTATTTCTCTCATGAATCTTTAGCTTTCATTATTTTCACTTAAGCATGGGACAATCAGGTCATATCTGTCCATCTCTCTTTCATTCATAACTTGTAACATATGAATCTTTCTTATCATTATTTTATTTCTTATTGTATTTGTAATGAAAGTTCCTCTGTCCAGCTATCTTTTTCATCCTTCAAAGAATATTTTCAAATTCATTCTTTGAGTATTCATATACACAATATTTGGATTGAATAACAACCATCTTAGATTTTCAATCTAGTAACTCTTTCAAGAGTCTTGGTTTTCATATTATTTGATGTTGTAGTAAATGAACCACTGTCATTTTCATTCTTCTTTTTTATATTATCAGCATCTCTCTTCATTATAGTCTCATGTTGATGAAGAGTTCCAAATAGTTCATCACGATAAATCTGAGTAATATTTCTATTTTCACCAATATCAATCCTCTTGGATTCTCATTCATTGGGCATGATGACTATGATCTTATCAACAAGAGCTTCATTATCTAATCCTTTCTTACCCATTGATTGTAAACTATTCAAAATAGTCATGAATCTTTTTTTCACCTTACATATGGGTTCTCCATAAGAAAATCATAACCCATGATATTTGACTCTGAACATGGCTCTTCTAGTTTCAATAAATTTGTACGTTACAAAGTGTGTAACATTACGTTTCTTTACAATACAATTTTTTGCTTCAAAAGATGAAATTTGGCTATATATATTGATAGTAAAGGAGAAATGTGGAGTATTTCGTACATTGTAATTCATTTGATATTCATGATTTTCATGATTGGTAAAGGTAATAACTTCCTTATCAGGGATTTTAAATCCTCAAGTAATAATAAAAAAATTATTAACTTCACAATTGATAATAAAAGTCTTCATACAATCTATCAAGTATTCATTCTCATTTTCTTCGAAAATAGGTGTTCTAGTTGGGTTGAGATTGTCTATGGAACCAACATTGATTCCTTCCATCTTTATGAAAAACAGTCCACAAAAACATTTTAATAGAAAAAGTTTTTAAATAAGGAAAATATTCCGAAACAAGGAAAATATATAATAAGAGTATCTCTAAGAAAAAATGAATCCAAAATATTTGCGTCCGAAAAACTGATTCCAGAAAATAATGAGTTGGATTCTCTTCTGAATATAATCATGAGATTAATTCTGATTAAACCAATCATCTGATACCAATTGTTGGGATGGTATGTGAGTATGATATACTCTATAATAAGAAATTAAGGATCAAAATAATATTGATACTGAATCAAGTATCTAATGATGCTAAAAATACAAGGGGGGAATTTTATACTTTTAAAAACTACTTTGTAACTTTTAATGATGGTTATGATTAATAAAGAAAAAACAAGGCAATTCACAAAGATCTAGTTCTACACAATTTATTGAATCTGGAAATATGATTCTGAGAATGTATATTGGGAAAGATGGTTCCAGAAAAGAAACATAAGAGAGTTTACAAAGATGAAGATTCAACCATAAAGTGTATTGAAATTAACTAAATAAGAGTACAAGTATAAAGAAATATAAGATAGTCATACATTCCTCAACAACACAAATTCAGTGGAATACATGTAACAAAGCATGTAACAAGTAATAAATCTTTTAACCCAATGATAAGGGAGTCAAACAACCTTGGAT
Source organism: Viscum album (assembly GCA_963277665.1). Lineage (NCBI taxonomy): Eukaryota > Viridiplantae > Streptophyta > Magnoliopsida > Santalales > Viscaceae > Viscum > Viscum album. Next base: position 1,314,827,826 of record OY728152.1, on the reverse strand, counting down.
AAAGGTCCCTTGATTTATAAATTAAAGAATGATTGTATTACAGACACTAGGGTAAGCCCTCGATAGGAAGATCAGAGTCTATCTTGATATCAATGCAAGCCCTAAACTTCAAGGTAGTCGGAACCTTTGGCTTCCTCATCAAGGAAGCCATCAACTTCAAGGTAGTTAGAACCTATGTCTTCCTATACCCGAAAGCCCTCGATTGTACACAGAAACAATTAGAGTCTCACAAAGAAAATCTGAACAAGATGTTCAGTACACACTAAGAATTAGAGTATATCTTTTCAAATCATGTCAATAACATGTAATCTATAGAGTCATAGAAAAATGTTGATATCTTTTCAAATGAGATCCTATTTATAGGCACAACACCTACAGTTGGCTCCCTCATCAAATGATCATAGTTTTCCTTGAAATTCTGAGGGACCTATACACTTCTCACTCAAATATCATATACTTAGTATCTTAATTCACAACATTGTTTTATTACCAAAACATGATTAATAAAAAAATGGTTACATAACCAAAATACAATATTCAGAATGGATGGAAATATGAAAGTTTAGAGTCTAAAAAATTGAATTCAGAGTCTATAACACAAGAATATTGGGATTCTGTTTTATAGAAATTTGGAACCTGAATTCTAAAGACTTCCAAAGTCTAAATTTCAATGAAATTATGAATCTAGATTCAGAAGAATTAGGAACCATAACATAAAATGTTCAGAGTCAGAGTTCATGGGAATTTGGAGTCAGAACTCATAAGAGTTATGAGTCTATATTCAGAGAACTCAAAGTCATAACTTAGAGGAGTTCATAATCAAGATTCTTAATTAAAATTCAGAGTCAGAACTCAGAGGAGTTCATCATCATAATTCGTAATCAAAATTCAGAGTTATAACTCATAAGAGATCGTATCCAGAATTCGTAATTAGAATTCTGAGAATTCGGACCCTAAAATAGAATGCGCCATATCTACGTAATTATTGGATTCCAAGATTTTGGTTTCAAATCGAATTTTACACATAGAAAAAGATATGATGTGAACAATTGAAACATTATAAGGATAAATTTCCTTGGGTAAGAAAATTTTCCTTATAGATGTTAAAAACAGGCTAAAAAATTATTTTCTTTAAGATAAGATGTTTATGATTTTAAAAACAAGAATAATTGTAAAGTCCTAAGGAAATATAAATGACTCAACAATATCCCCATGTATGGTGGAATGGAAAAGTTATATGGAAAACCTTATTGAAAAAACAAATACATTATACGGTTGAGTATATATTATAATAACATCAAATATATCCATACTAATATATTATTGGATCTTTAATATTTTCTATGGAAAATTTTCTGATTACAATATGATTTTTTCCAAATAGTTATATTGAATTTAAAGTAATAATCTAAAAATATTTCAATGATATATTGAGAACTATTCCATTTCCAGTGTTAAAATTCAAGGATTACTATTATACATTTCTTAAGTCCATACTTTTGAAGTAAAAAATCATTAGGTGGAGAAATATATTTGGGGGATGAAAGCTAGTTATGTATTCCATTAGTTTCAATACATAATATTATTGGTGGTACAATACTATGTTCTTTTAGAAAAGGGTTTTCCATGTTAATTTATTTATAAAATAATAATTCTATATATCCCATTAATACATCAAAAATATATTCATGATGCCATATTTAAGTTAATTATCCCAAAATAAAGTCTATGACCATGTATCGAGATATAATATTTTACATGGTTATGGTAAATTCTTAGATCATAATTAAATAATATTGTAGTACAATTTTTTGACATTATTTAACTATGGAATAACAAATTTTGGTATATTTTGTGTTCTAATTAATGGAATATTATAATTACATTACCTATGAAATCATAAAAAGGAACATTAATAAACAAAAATTAATTTATCACACCATATATGTTAGGTATGAATAGTAAATTAGATTCTATGTACAAAAATTTATATACCTAATGAAAAAAATAATATTCATGAAAACTGTTTATAAAAATATGTTTTAATTTTGGAATAATATTTACCTAACTGTTTAAACATTATAGTTGATCATATTATATATATATATATAATAATTTTAAGATAAATGGACAATTTTTTTACCACATAGAAGTAAATTTAATATTTGATGTTTAAAATGACAGTTCCAATACAATAAAGGATAGAATAATCCAAAAATAAATTTGAAATGTACATTTATAGGATTTATAATTTCAATATAATGATAAATATTATTTTTTAATGTAATAAAATGTTTTAAAATATCATTTCTATTGGTTTGTATGAAATAATAAATGGAATACAGTAAATAAAATTAACTGATTGAATGAGTGTTTGATGAAATTTTTTTTTATATTTAGAAATAATTGAGGATGTTTGATTGGTTTTATTTACTCATATAGTGAGTTTTAGAATACAAAATTTTAGAAATAGACCATAAGCAATTATGTGACTGATATATGATTCATTATCATTCTGGATGAATATACACCATAAAAAATGAATAAGAATATTTTATTGAGGATTTTAATTATTAAAAACCCACATAAATGATGTTTCTATAAACATTCTAAATTAAACTGGTATTGTTATACTGTTATATTTTATTTTATTCAAATCAATTACCAAAACATTATTGGAAATACACAGATAATTATCCAGAAGATATAATTTTAATATTTTTTTCAATAAATTTGTTCAATAGATCAATGAATATAAAAAACATACACCATTGCGGAAAATTTTATATGTAATTCGATAATATTCAATATAGTAATAATAGTGAAGATGAACTAAATATATAAAATAAAAAAGATAAATAATTTTTATGGAACACATTAATTTCATTTTCAAATAAGGTAGATGGATCATTGCCGAATAGGAAAGTTGATTAATAGAAGGAGTATTAAATTATGTCATAGAATGTGATTCCATGAAATAACTTGAATGCATGATAATGTAAAATTGGTTATGTGAAGCATTGGTTGTAAGGGATTAGACAATACAACAACATATAATAATATTACATACCATACATGGTAAAATTTTTGTTATATTTCTCTTGTAAATAAATAAAACAATTAATGATTTATTATTTATATGATAATGTACTAGAAACGTGTGATTGATTCTGTTAAATATATAAAAATATAATTATATATAGAGTAAAACATAATACAGGATGTTAATCTAGTCATGGGTGGAATATGTCACGACCCATCCTCAGGGCCAGTGTCGTGACTACCCCATTCCCGCCGTCCATAGCCTAGGGGATGGAGACTAGAACCAAAGGCGCATATCCAAAAAAAGGGAAGGCATTTCATTTATGAAACGAAAACAAAAAAAAACATAGTACAAGAAGAAGCTACACTAACTAAGCAGTAAAACAAACATGTTGAAAAGTACAAGGGGCCGGAAATACAAGCCCAAATGAAAGTTATAACTACAACTGAAAATAAAGTAAAAATCAAAGGATAAAAGATGAAAGGTGACAAGAAGCTCCTAGATCATCCTCCGGCTTCCTACCTAAAGGGTAGGTACATATGTCCTCCTCAGTACTCCACATCCGTCCATCTCCTCAGGGTACCGATTCGTCTTGAGATCCACCTCCGGGTACCGAATCATCGTTATATCCACCTCCGGGAACTGACTCGTCGTGAGGTCCACCTCTAGGTACCGTCCCGCTCCACAAGCCTCTAACATGATCAATGATGTCCGTCATCTGCAACCAACACAACGTGCTGCAGGAGAAGCTCATGCAGAGGTGTGTATACGACACTCAGTAGGGACCCAATGACCCTCAAGGTCTCACTAAATCTAACAAGGATCATCAAAAAAAATGATCTCAACAGATAACCATTACATTGGTATAATCCCATACATATACCATAGTTACCATTTAAACTGTATCAGCCACGAGGTATCACACAGATATGATGTCGACGGATAACCACTACTTAGGTATATTCCCATACATATACGTAAGTTATCTAGTAACTCATCTCAATCATGAGGAAAACACAAAGGTCGTTGACTCAGCTCAAACTAATATTTTCATTATTGAAACTGTAACTGATGAAGAGCTCCGTCTATGATGAGTACATTGATCCTGTTATGACTCTGAGGTACTGCCCACTAATCTAAGACTGCTAAGGTACTCCTCTTGTTGAGTACCGCGGGTCTACAACCTAACAAAGTAGTGCTTCTCCGCCATGGGTCTGCCACCTCACATAGTAGTGCTCCCCCTCATAGCCTACAGAGGTATGCCTCCTGTTTATTACTGCGGGTCTGCCACCTCCCAATGTAGTGCTCCTTCACCATGGGTCTGCCACCTCATAAATTAGTGCTCCCCACTGGGCTATGCAGGTTACTCTGAATCAAAACGGGCAAGCAGACATCAGGTCTCATCCAGCTACATGGTCTTCGTACTCCGTACGCACTTCTCTGGGAGGGTCCACTCCATGAGATACATTTCGATACACCATGTATCACAAAGCCCCATGAAAATGAATATCAAAGGATTGCCTCGTCATAGGGGTCTCAACGCAACAAACAACGCATCAATCAGACGCTCGGTCTGTGAGTTATTAGCATTTTCATCCCAGGGGTCTGGTTGGTTTCACGTACGATCCATACTGAACCTATCTCAACATTACCCCGAACTCACATAGGGTATACTCATAGCGACTGTCTCTCAACGAGATCACCAACGCCGCTGATGGTTCGTCAAACGCACGTCTAGTCTAAGAGTTATCAGCTTTTCTGTTCTAGGGGCCCGGTTAGATTTTTGGTACAATCCAACCCAGCCATACTCCAACTACGTCCAAAAATCGAGTGTAGTAAGTCAAAAGGTCTGTCTCACTAAGAAAAATCCATCAAAGTCGACGACATGTCAATCGGATGTCCGGAGCTCAAGTTATAGTCGTTTTCGCTCTGAGGGCCCGATTGGTTTTATGTTCAAACCAACCCGATTGGACACAAAGTTCTCCGAATCCTTGAGTGTAATATCCTGAAAAAGCCTTCTCGATCCGAGGATCGCTTCACAACTGACGGTGCCCCAATCGGAGGTCCATAGCCCATGTTACGGGCGTTTGAACAAATCTTTCTCCTTTTAGGGGGTTTGGGCCCGGACCGACCCGGCCCAAGACCCCCAGGGTCGGCCCGAACCGGTTCAACCCGAACCGGGCCCGGTTTTGGCCCACTAGGGCGCAGGTCGGCCCAGCGCGGGTGGCCCAACCCGGTACAGCCGGTCTGGCCTGGGTTGCTCGGCGCTAGCTGAGCTGTCACGGAAACGGGGGGCATTGTTTCCCCCTCGGTCGACCAGCGAACCAGCGTGGCATTAATTCCCTTACCCTCCAAAATTATTGATCTTCCTTGCCGATCCGGTACGTCGTGGCAATCTTCTCTGGCGGCGTGCCGCCGCCGCATTTCGCGGACCACTGGACGGGCACAGGTGGTCCGTTTCACCCTCCGCCTGCGCCTAAGGTCATTACGGGACCCAAACTTCACTGCAGAGACTTCAAATCGCCATTACGGCCTATTCCATCGTCATCTGTCAATCCGCCCAACAACAATCAATCTGTGGAGGGTTTTCGGGCCGTTCTTGTTCTTCCCACACCCTCCGTGTTAGGTGTTATCAATTTGCGAAAATCATCACATGATTTCAAAGGCTTTACATGGCACAAATTTAATCATTAACGTTTGAACCTAGTTCCCAACATCACACCCGCAAATAAAAATTCTTGTCCCCCAAAAATAATAAAAATAGTGGATCAAAATGATAATGAGTTGATCCACATTCCTTGTTTAAAAGGGTAACAATCATCGAATATAGACATTCTAAAATCAAACCCCCGACGTTTTTTCCCCGTAAACAAATCTTCCCAACCCGCAAACACATTATTCCACGGATCAACATAATATTGAGTTGATCTATGTTCATTGTTTTAAAAGGAAAAATCCATGGGAAAATATATCATTTTCGAATTATTTCCATACCTCATGTCGTTTGTCTTTTGTTGACGATCTCGCAAGAGGGTGGACGTCGGCTCGTCAACGTCGTCCCAAGGGAGGAGATGAAGATGACGATGGTCGCTGGTGTTCGTCAATTCTGTCTTCGTCAATGTGCACCTAAGGAATTGATGATTCCTCTGTTGTTGCAAAGGAAGAATTGGATGTTGAACCGCTTTTCATCGAGGGAGGAAGTTGTTTTTTCGTGGATGAAGGGAACTCTCCTCAAATCCACCCAATGTATTAGGCAACCCAAAAATCTCATAAAGCTTACCTCTTTTAAATGATATCCTCTAAATTAAAAAGGATTCAAGAAGTGAGACAAATAAATTAATAAGGTTATTAATTTTCCACGTAGGCCTCATTAATATTGGGAGGTGGAGAGGCTCCACAACAATAATTGTCTGGAGTTGTCATGCATTTAAACAAGGGGGTGAGTTATGGTGAGTTCAATGGGGTTATGGAGGAGGTGAGAAGTTAGGGTCTCATGTGGGACTTACCCAACTAAACACACCCATGTCAGGTTAGGTGGGTGTGAGCCCCACAACTATCTCCCCCTTTGATGAAAAAAACCACCTTCCACACATAAAATTTGTGCACGGAAATTTTTAATTAATTCAACTAAACCCCAAATACTTAACCTCAACCTGCTCAAAATGAAACTACAGAAAATGTCCCCTTAAGAAATTACCAGTGTTGCGGTTTCATTGGTTCCCTCGGATTTCAATTCCAAGCCCCGGTTCAAAAGATAGAAAAACCCGCTCGTTCGTTCACTGAAGGTACCCGATCCAAACATCGAAAATTGATTCCGGGCACACCGCGCCTCGGAATCTGGTGCCGTCAGAATCTGAAGACTTTTAAAATTCCAAATAAATTAAGAAAAAAATATCCTTGAAATTTCCAGGACTTTACATTACTCCCACCTTAGGGATTTACGTCCCCGTAAAGCTATAACACAAACTAGGGAAACAAAAGTTGTACTACACACGCATCTGAGCCTTCCGCTCCCATGTGCTCTCCTAGAGGTTCCTATGCTGCCAGTGAATGCGCACCTGAGGAATCGACTGTTCACATAGGACCAGCTCCTATCGATCCTCGATCTCCACTGGAGCCTCCGTGCATGTCGCCCTGTCATCGACGTCCAACTCCATGTGTTCGAAGATGTGTGAAGGATCATGAACTTAGCTCCTCACCCAATGTACGTGGATTATTTCATGCACCCGGTGCAACTGATGATGAAAGTTCAAGCGGTAAACCACCCCACCTACCATTCTGAGGACCTACAAAGGTCTGTTGAACCTCAACGATATCTTTCCACCTTGCCCACATCTCTGTAAACCTCATCGAGGTGAGAACCGTATATGGACGTGGTCGTCATCCTCAAACCCAAGAGGCCTCGATTTTCTGATTATAACATAAATTAAAAACTCCCGCTGCCACAAGGGTAAGGTTTACTGACTCAAGAGTGATCGACCACACCCTCATGTGGATGAGTTTATCCTGTGCGGCCTGGGATTTCCTTTTCGCTGACCAAGGAAAACCCATCCCAATGTTGTAGACTATCCACAACCATTTTCCTAATATAGTAAATCTGTGTATGAACTGTGGATCCAATCAATACTCAGACCAACGTCGTAAGGCCTCGACGCTTTCACCAAGAGATTCCGACCGAAACTCTCTCCTCGAGGGTCAGATCACACTGTCGGTGTATGTGTGATTATCGAGTCTCCTCCCAATGGTATCTCCAGACGTGAGGGTCAAGTCTACGGCTGACCTGAAACTCTAGGTGTTGGACACGATTCATGGAAGGAAGGAATGATTTGTATCAACCTCTGTTACTACGACAGCTAGTATTTGACACAGACTATCCTATGAATCATTCTTAGAGGCATTGAGTCACACTCCTTGACTGCATGAAGCTACTCTATTTCCCTTCCCTCTAGCTCCCTAAACCAGACGGGGATAACAATGGCGGTGGTTGTATCATATTGATATGTGTACCACCTTATACTGATCTCCTAGATCTACCTCCTCATCTGCTGCTCCGCAGACTCATCTGTCCTTAATGCTTCCTCTTCTTGAAACATTTTACATGCCTGAGTCTCTGAGATTGGAGCCAGTTTCTTAATGCACTGTACAGTCTTCAACCGCTCTTGGATGATCTGCACCTTCTCCGCCTACGATCTGTAAGAGGTTCTCATATTTTCTTCTTTTCCGAGAGGAGAAACTCGGTCTCATCCGCTAGATGAACCTCACCCATTTTCTAATATAGACAATCCTGACATGAATGATGTATTCATTCCATGGACGACGTCGTAAGGCCTCGACGTTACTACCATGAGATCCACCCTTTACTCTTGCCTCAAAGGGTTGAGTCACACTATCGGTATCAGTGTGAGGTCTATGGGTCTCGACCAGCAGAAATATTGAATGTGAGGGTCATGTAAATAGTTTTTAACTGGGACCTCTCAGTATCAACCAAAAAAATGGACGGTATAGTAATCATCCCAATGATAAGTTTTTTTATTTCAGCTCATAGTAGAAAGACACAAATGCCACAACAACATGGAACTAGAAGAATGAATAACAAAACGAATCCACTAGTTCCGCTCCTGTCCACCTGCTTCTAGAGCTCTACTGCCTTGTCCACTGCTCTACTGTCGCTCAGGCACTCGTCGCTGCTTCTGTCTCAGTGGCTCCTTCAATTCCTACAGATCAACTGTGTGAGGAGTCGGACAGTAATGTGCCATGTGACCCTTCTTGCCGCATGTATATCACTTCCTGCTCCTCGTATGGCTTGCTCGGTTTCGTGTGCCTCACACAACCAAATATGTATCCCGAGACCGCCCATCTACTGGTCAGGTCCTCTTGGACCTCTGCATCATCTTTCTACTGCATACAGATGACTCGACTACTGATGGAAAATCATGCGGCAAAGGCAGAGGCTCCTGAACACGCTCGGGGTGTAGAGTCACTGATATAAACTCCACCCTGAAGAAGGTCTCAAAGTCTCCCCATGTGATATTCATCTCATCGCAAAACTGGAGCATACAACTCCACCATCTGCCTGATGCTGCCTGAAGGAGGATGGCAGTAATGACCACCATGAAGTCTTCTGGTGTACCAACTATCCTAAAAGCTCTCACCACAGCCTCCAGCCAATCCCCAACTGCCTGCAGGTCCGTCTCTCCCCGGAACCTAGTTGGCCTATGGCGCTGGAACTCATGCAGCGCGCACAAGTGACATGCACTCTCTACTACTGGGGCTAGTGGAATTGGTGGCTCAACGGGCGGTAGTATTATCGGTGCCTCTTCTGGTGCCTCAATTGGAATAGGGCCCTGTACTGAGGCCTCGTCATTCGGCAGTCTGTCAGTACATACATCTCTCGGGTTTCTAGTTGATTGTTCTTGGAATGTCATCCTAAAAGAAACAGATGTGACACGACCAAAATATTATACCTAGTGAGATGACGTGGTTTGAGCTTTTGTAAGGGAAAACCTTTGAAAACACACACGCAATTACTGTTTTCGTGCACTGAGTAAGAAATCAGATTTCAGGGTCCTGGTGTATGGATACGTCGGCCGCACGCACCAACACTGGACTCCTTGAACTGTAAACCACACTCGGTACTGTTAACACTATTACTTCATAGAAAATAAATATCAGAGTTATAAGTTATGCGGTAGTACCAACTCCTGTACTACAAATTTTTAATGACCCGTCATCGGGGCCCGTGTCGTGACTACCCATTGGCCGCCTTCCATATGCCTAGGGATGGAGACTAGCACCAAAGGCGTAAATCCGAAAAAGGGAATAAATTACCTTTATGAAATGAAAACACACACAATCATACTAAAAGAAGAATATATACTATGTAAGCAGTAAAACAAATGTGTTGAAAAGTACAAGGGGCCGGAAATGTAATACCAAAAGAAAGGAACAGCTACAACTGAAAATAAATTACAACTCAAAGGACAACATCTGAATGGTGACAAGCAGCTCATGGATCATCCTCCAGCTTCCTACCTAAAGGGTAGGTACAAATGTCCTCCTCAGTACTCCACGTCCATATGTCTCCTCTGTGTACCGATTCGTCGTGAGATCCACATTTGGGTACCGACTCGTCGTGACATCCACCTCCGGGCACCGACTCGTCGTGAGATCCACCTCCGGGTACCGTCCAGCTCTACAAGCCTCAACCACGATCAGTGATGTCTGTCATCTCCAACCAACACAACTAGGTGTGGGCAATGCACGTGTAGGGGTGAGTATACGATACTGAGTAGGGACCCCGAGACCCTCAAGGTCTCACTAAATACAACCAGGACAATCACAATGAATGTTCTCCACAGATAACCCTTAGTTATGTATATGCCCATAGTTATACCTATGTTACTAAGTAACCAATCTCATCCACGATGTATCACACAGATATGAAGTCGACAGATAACCACTACTTATGTATATGATCATACATATATGTAAGTTATCTAGTAACCCATCTCAATAATGAGGAAAACACAATGTTCATTGATTCAGCTCAAACCAGGATTTTCATTATCGAAAACATAACTTCTGAAAAGCTCCGTATCTAACGAGCACAGTGTTCTTGTCACGACTCCGAGGTACTGCTCACTAACCTAAGACTACTGAGGTACTCCTCCTATCATGTACCATGGGTTTTCCACCTCACAATGTAGTGCTTCTCCGCCATGGGTTTGCCACCTCACACAGTAGTGCTCCCCCACATTGCCTACAAAGGTACTCCTCCTGTCAAGTACTGCGGGTCTGCCATCTCACAAAGTAGTTCTCCTCCGCCATGGGTTTGCCACCTCACAAAGTAGGGCTCCCCACTGGGTTATGAAAGTCACACCAAATCAAATCGGACAAGAAGTCATCAGGTCTCAACCAGCTACACGGTGTCCATACTCCGTACACTCGTCTCCAGGAGGGTCCGCTCCACAAGCTACAGGTCAATACTCCATGTATCACAAATTCCCACTACGATGTATCTCAAAGTACCACTCGGTAAAAGGGGTCTCAATGCAACAGACGACGAGTCAATCGAACGCCCGGTCTGTGAGTTATTAGCCTTTTCGTCCTAGGGGCCCGGTTCGTTTCATGTACGAACCAAACCGAACCTATCTCAACTGTACCTAAAACTCACATAGAGTATAATCATAGGGACCGTATCTCAACGTGATCACCAACACCGCTGACAGTTTGTCAAAGGGACATCCGGTCTAAGAATTATTAGCTGTTCCGTTCTTGGGGCATGGTTGGATTTCAGGTACAATCCAACCCGGCCATACTCCAACTACGTCCAAACCACGATTGGAGTAATCCAAAAGGTCAGTCTCATTAAGAGGAATCCAACAAAGTCAACGGAACGTTAATCAGACGGACGGAGCTCATGTTATAGGTGTTTCTGCTCCGAAGGCCCGGTTGGTTTCGTGTTCGAAGCAACATGGCCGTACACAATGTTTTTCAAAACATTGAGTGTAATATACAGAAACAACTGTCTCGATCCAAGTATCGTGTCGCAATTGATGGTGCTCCAATCATAGGTCCATAGCCCATGTTAGGTGCGTTAGAATGAATATCCCGCTTTTAGTTGGGTTTGGGCCTAGACCGACCCGGCCCAAGAACCCATGGGTCGGCCCAAACCTGGTCAACAAGAACCAGGTCCGGGTCCGGCCCACAAGGGCGCGGCCCGCCCTGGTGCAGGCGGCCTACTCTAGTGCGGCTGGTCCGGCCTGGGCAGCTCGGTGCTGGCCGAGCAGTCACGGAAAGGGGGGGCAATGTTTCCCCCCGGTCGACCAGTGAACCGGATCAGCTTTAATGCCCCCCCCCTAAATTCTAGAACGGCTATGCCGTTCTAGTCCGCCGCGGCTCAGCCGCTGTGTTCTTCCCATGCGGCCAGCCGCCACCACCGGTCGTCGGCACCGCCGCATTGGGGTGGCAAGCCGCCGCCACTTTCTGCAGACCGCCGGACATGCACCGGTGGTCAATTTCGCCCACCCCCTGCGCCTATGGTCATTACGGGATGCGAACTTCTCTGCGGAGACTACAAATCGCAATTGCGGCACGATTTGTTGTCTTCCGTCAATCCACACAACAACAATCAATCTGAGGAGGTTTTTCAGGCCGTCCTTTTTCGGCCCACACCCTCCGTGTAAGGTGTTATCAATTGGAGAACATAATCACATGATTTTGAAGGCTATACATGGCACAAATTTAATCGTTTAAGATTGAACCTAGTTCCCAATATAACACCCAGTAATAAAAATTCCAATCCGGCAAAAAAAATAAAAATCGTGGATCAACTTGATAAAGATTTTATTCACATTCCTTGTTTCGAAGGGAAAAATCATGAGAATATTAACATTCTAAAATGAAACCCCCGATATTATTTCCCTGCAAACAATTATTCCCAACCTGAAAACATATATTCTGCGGATCAACATAATATTGAGTTGATACACGTTCATATTTTTAAAGGAAACATCCATGGGAAAATATATCATTTTCAAATTAATTCCCTACCTCATGTCATTCGTCGTTTTTTGACGATATCACAAGAGGGTGGATGTCGGCTCGTCGACGTCGTCCCAAGGGAGGATATGAAGATGACGATGGTCGCTGGAGTTCATCGCTTCAGTCGTCGTCGGTGTGCACTCGATGAACTGATGTCTCATCTCTTGTTGCGAAGGATGAAGAGGATGAAGAACCGTTCTTCGTCGAGGGAGAAAGTCGTTTCTTCGTGGATGAAGGGAACTCTCCTCAAATCATCCCTAAGTATTAGCCAACAAAAAAAATCTCATAATGCTTCCCTCTTTTAAAATATATCTTACCAAATCAAATGGAGTCGAGAGGTGAGACAAATAAATTAATAAGGTTATTAATTTTCCTAGTAGGCCTCATTAATCTTGGGATGTGGAGAGGCTCCACCATAATAAATGTGTGGAGTTTTCATGCATTTAAACAAGGTGGGTGAGTTATGGGGAGGTCAAGGGGGTTATGGGGGAGGTGAGGAGTTAGGGTCTCGTGTGGGCCCTACCCCACTAAACTCTCCCATGAAGGGTTAGGTGGGTGTGGGCCCCACATCTCACTCACCATTTGTTAAAAAGAACCACCTTCCAAGAATAAATTTTGTGCACGAAAAATTTTATTTATTTCAACTAAACCCCAAATATTTATCCTCAACCCACTCAAAACGCAACTACAACAAAGGTCCCCTAAAGAAATTACAGGCACTGCGCTTTCATCGGTGCCCTTGGATTTCAATTCCGAGCACCGGTTCAAAAGATAGAAAAACTCCCTTGTTCGTTTATTGAACGTACCCGAGCCTCGCATCATAAATTGATTCCGGGCACACTGGGCCTCGGAATCAGGTGCCGTCCAAAACATCGGACTCGTAAAATTGTAAATATATTAAGAAAAAAAATCCCCGAAATTTCTGGGTCTTTAACGCATCTCTCCTTTGTAACGATGTATACTATTTTTTCAATCAAAAATTTTATATCACAGTCTCAATGGATTATCCCAAATTGGTAATTTGAGGGATATAACATTGTTTTTATTTATTTTTTATAATTTCATATTTAAAATAATTTTTTCAAGAAGAATATTATTTATTTTATAAATTTATAGTCTACTTAATATCTAATCTGATCAGTGAACCATCATTAAAAAAACATATCAGTTATAGTTTTTATTTGTAATTATCCTTTGGTAATTTAGTAGAAAATGATAATTTTTTTTAATTTGATAATTTTTTCAAAAAAATAAGTTTACCCCCATGGTGTTTACTAAATAATCCACTTGAAATTATAAACTATTATTAATAATCAATTTCAACTTATTAGGTAATATGTTTTTCATGGAATAAATTTAATCACATGTAGTTTCATTAAATATTTTATAATGGTATTATTATAAGTAGAATAATATTCAAATATAAATTTTTATACACAATAATGGTTATAAATAATGTTAATTCAAAATGATCAACATTATGTCGATTTAACAAATCAATCCATACTACATGTTTATATATATATATTTAATTTCATAAGAACATGGTTTTTTAAAGGATATTAACACAAATAAAACTACTTAATATATAAATTTGTTATAGTATTGAAATATTTAACATCTAGGTTGTTTTTTGAAAAATAATTCTCTAACAAAATATTATTTTGAAATTAAATGATAAAAAATTTATAATTCAAAAAATAATGTCATTTAAACATGCACATTATCATTAAATGGAATTATACAACATTAATATATAATAAATTATTCTATATATAATTAATTGGTGATATTAAAACATTTTTTCATCACCCAAACTTCCTTTAAATTTGGTAAATGTTAGTTTTAATTTATGGTTTTATAGCATAGAAATTTTTTAAATAATTTATATAATTTTTTTTACAATAATAATATAGTTTAAATTTACATTCATTCCAAATATTTTAAAATTTAATCAGGTGGTATAATCATAATAATTAAAAAATAGGTTCATTTTCAATTACAATACTTAAATTTAGTATATTATAAATTTGAATATATGAAAATGCATTTTCATCTATTAGATTGAATATTTCTATTTCGATTCATTATAAAATATATTGATATTAGATAATGTAAATACTCGTTGAGTTGAATTATATAAAAAATTTATTATATAAATAAACTAATAAGTATAATTATAAAACATAGATATCATTTTTTCATTGTAAATATATTATATTGAAATAAATTATTATATTTACTAAAAATATTTATGTTACTCATCAAATTCTGTGTATTAGATTCACCGTTTATTTAAATTTTGATTCTATATGAATAAATGAAAAAAAATTGAAGGTTATATTTTCTATTTTTTCCTTTGATGTGGTAATCCTAAAATTATTTCATGATGTTTAAATTTTTTATTAATACATAAAGGGATGTAAATTGTGAAATGAAATAAAATAATTTTTTTCTAATATTAGTAATTGGGAAATGGAACTCAATAATTTTTCATATATTATATTTTTACGAGTGAACTGTGATATGATTAAAATTTTTAAGGGTTTATCAATGTAAATGCTACATTTATGAAATAGTCACAATGTAGAAAGGGATATTTTTGAATATCCTTTAAAAACTACAACATGTACATAAAAATATTTAAAGAGTGTGACATTTTTCATTGAAAAAAAATCCCAAAAACTAAATAATTTTTTATGGAATATGATAATCAATTTTTTTTTGTTATGATACATATAATACATATAAAATAATGTATAATAATAATTATTTTATACTACAAAATTAATATATACATATTAATATTTATGATTCTCATTCAAACATGAATATAGAAGTGAAAATGTTTTTTCATTGAACAATTATCACAATGAAATTTGGGGTAAACTTATAATATCCTTAATATAAAATAATTATCTATCAAAGATGAAAATGAGTATTTTGGTCATTATAGATAAAATACATGTTATGAGACTAGTTGTACCATCCCCATTTTATATTTTGTATTCATTTAATTATTAAATTTATAGGGGATCCATTTTCATATTAACACCATATAATTTAGTAAAATTATTTATATTATTAAAATTATATAAAAAAATTATAGAGTAATTGATTTTTATAATATAATGTATACATTAAAATATGAAATAAATAATTGAACTTTCTGTGATGTCTTACCTTTTTTAGATAATGTAAAACATATTACTTTATATATAATTAGTGATGAATTTCGGTACAACTACTTAAATAAAAATAAATATCCTTTACATATATTATGTTTTTTATATGTTTATTTATTCATTTCATATAAAACACATAATTCTCAATGTTTGGTAATATATTGTACTTGATTAGAAATAATTGGTTACATTTAAAGTAAAAATTTTTATTTTTATTTGGTTTTCATAATCATGTATAATATTAACTATAAAATTGAAAAATTCATATGATAATAATTTATTGTTATTTAGTTCAATTTTTTTTATGTTGAACATATATGTAATTTTATATTGAAAAATGATTATATGACATTTATCATGATGGATAATATAATTTCAATGGTTTGGTAATAGTTAAAATTATTGAAAATGTAACACTCTAAATTCCACAAACCAAATTTCATTATTTAAAAATTAATATCACTAGATGATACAAGGTATTAGAATAGAGAAAATCCATCAATATTGAATTAATTTTAGACTATATGAATACATTTTTTCAATATAAATTTTGAAAAATAACGTAAATCCTAAAATTAATTCCATTACACAAAATGATGATTTAAATACACCATCTCTATATCTATAAGGACCCAGACTTAAACATTACAAAATATTGAATTAAATAAATAATTCACATTGAAGATCTTTTAAGGTTTAGAGTTATAGGGAATTAGGACATAACTATTGCATCTCAAAAGATTACATGGTAGACATATCAACATAGTTTCCACTTTCTTTTCAGAAAATAAAAAACTATTCAATAAAAGTCATGTCTAGTTTCATGTTTTAGACATCATGACATTTCCTTGATCCAATCCTTGACCTTATTCATGTTTAAGTCCTATGAAAACATTTTAAAACATGGGATGATTATAAAAAGCACAGTAAGGTTTATAAAACAAAGAATGAAAACATTTTTTCATAAATACATAAAACACATGAACTCTTTAACTTACCTCATGAAATCATAATATTTATTAAATAAACATAGAAATCATTAATCTTAAAGGTAACTTGTAGCATTCATATCATAATTACATTGTAGCGATCACAGCTACATAGGGAGTTACATTATAATACACATTATAGTATATTCCCTGAAATATCTTAGTAGAAATATTCACATTTACCTATGTCATGTTACCCAATGTATTGGAGATCTATCTCGGGCTCACCCGCACTAGGATTATCACAGAACCACCCGTATACGTAAATAATTCCCAAGAACCATAACATGATCATAACATATAACATATGCTTAAAGGAAAGATAACATTTCCACATTGCAATAATAAAATATCATATCAAGATATTGAAATAATAAATCCATTGACAAATTCATTTTCAATACCAAAATACATAAAAAAGATTATATGGTATTTATTTTTCCTTTTAAAAACATTTCGTCTTGTTAAGGAAGGAAAAGATCAAATAATACATGTG
This sequence comes from Viscum album, assembly GCA_963277665.1. Classification (NCBI taxonomy): domain Eukaryota; kingdom Viridiplantae; phylum Streptophyta; class Magnoliopsida; order Santalales; family Viscaceae; genus Viscum; species Viscum album. Next base: position 1,314,810,570 of record OY728152.1, on the reverse strand, counting down.
GCGGAGGAAAGGTCGTTGTCACCACTTACGTAAAAAAATCATTCCCTTTATTCAATCAGAAAAACGCTTCATATAAAAAGATTCCATTTGAATAAAATGTAAATTTAAATGGGGTTTATACACCGTATAAAATAAAGTCGTGTATAAAACTAAAAATGCCTCAATGAAAGGAGATTGAGACGAAGTCCCTTACCTCGCGTCCGACACGACTCGATCGTTCTTTAATCTCATGATTAATAAACTAAAGTTAATTTATACATTCTTAAGATCCCTTTTCAAGTTTATTATTACTTTTATATAACTTATTACCATGTAATAAACATTATTCAATCATTTAAGTTAATAACGTTCATTTTGTCGATATTTGGTATTTGAGTAAAAAAGAACACCTTATATTTACAAGTTATCCATGTGGTCAATGTTTCATTATATCCAGAATGATATTCGTGATTAGGATATCATATATGTCATATATATCCAGTATATACATGTTTTTATATTATTAAATAATATTTATATGTAAGAAATGAAATGCACCGTTCATGGAGATGGTAAGCCGTACCTACGCATAAACGCTACTTTCATTTTTATTTACTAATTTAATGTAAATAAAACATAATTATACATAGGTATATTATAAATCCATAATAATATCATATATAATATCATTAACTCTATCATAAATACATCCCACATAAGGCATTAACGAATCAAATAACTTTGAGGGGGTTGTAGTCCGCACTTCCTCAAATGAGATTATCGTATTTACCCACTATGGAAACCATAATGGATTGATATAATTGGGAAGTATAGAAGCTTAACGAAATCATAATAAAAATATAATATATAAATACAGTTCCATCATAATGGCCACCATTATAGGCGTTAAGATGTAATTGAACAATCATCGTTTCGTGAGGCCTCAGTTTTCCATCCACAGAAACATTATGTTCTTCATCCATTAGATGGAGGTGTGTGTAAGTGTAGATAGAATCCTTATCATAACAAAAACATAGTATATTGAGGATATTGGTATTGTTACAAAATTAAGGAATAAAAAAATAGTTTATGGGTTGGAGAAATCAATAAAAGAAAATAGTTTAAGAGAAACTATTACCTTTTATTTGGGTAACTCCCATTGGTTTGAACCAAAGGTCTACTTGAAGAGATTTCTGCCTAAGGTGGGGCTTGTAGGGGTAGTAGAAGGATGTTGAGAGCTTAATTGGGAAGATTTTGGATGATCCAATTAACTTGATAGGTGTGAGGAATCGGTTTGAAGTGGTCTCCTTTTATAAGGGGGAGGAGAGGCTCTTTAGGAAAGTGTGAAACTATTATTCTATTATATAATGATATTCAGGTTATAATGGTCCAAAAATCGTTATATTCTAGGATAATATGAGTCATGGTAGAAATAAAACCATCCAATCAGAATTTTTCATTTTTGATAATATTGTATTGATTATAATTTTATTTATATTAATCATTTATTAATGTGGTAAATACTGCATCATTATAGTGTCATAAATAATTTAATTTATTTGATGGCTAAAAATTATAAAAAAATTCCATCATATAGGAAATGATTATATCTTTCCAATTACTATTTATAATAAAAAATATTCATTATATAACACGATATAAAAATTAATTACTATGATATTTTTGTTTATGTCTATTTTTCCTTTACATTAATTTAATTAGTCTAAATTTTCATTATTACTCCCATGTGGCTCAAAGGGGTACCAAAATCAACCCAATGATTCCCATTGTCGTTAATGACTCAACCAATAAGTTTTGGACAAGTGTTAAGGTAATTTTGAATTATTATAATATTATTTTAACCTTGAATTGCCTTATTTACCTTTAACCGCAGTAAATAAAATTCAGAAGTTACTATTCACCAAAAATTATTTTTATCTTAATGCACCAAGTTTTACTTCATCATAACAAACATGTATTTCAGATTTTTGAAATTCAATTACCAAAAGTGGTGAAATATTATTTAAATGATAAAGTCAGTTTTTTTAACTACCACCAAGTGGTGTCACTATTTATCAAAAATTGATGTTTTTTAGAAAAATACCAAAAATTTAGCATAAGATGTGACAACCAGGTCCCGGTGACAGCACAGCCACCCCGCCTTAACTTGGCCTTCGGGTCCTGGCCCACCAGGTACCACCAATTGCCCCCACAGACATGTGGGTCCCACCCCAGGGTCCACCCACCATCCTGAACGGGTCATCTAACTAATGACAGTCCCCACAGGCCAACACTTGTCCTTTCCAGTGTGCTTTGTCCTCACTCACACACACCATGGGAAACTTCCCAGAAGGTCACCCATCTTGATCACTACTCCAGGCCAAGAACGCTTAACTGTGGAGTTCTAACCAGGTAGGTTCATGAAAAGGAAGGTGCACCTAGTTGACATGAGTCATATCATTTAGTCATTTAACCCTTTATCATTTGGGGATGTTACAATCACCACCCCCCTTTAGAGCACAACGCCCTCGTTGTGGGCCCTACATCTCAACCCAGGCAGTGCACCGCACTTAAGTCTGGGTTCATCCTTTGATACCACATGTGACAACCGGGTCCTGGTGACAGCACAACCACCCCGCCTTAACATGGTCGTCGGGTCCTGGCCCCCCAGGTACCACCAGTTGACCCCGCAGACATGTGGGTCCCACCCTAGTGTCCACCCACCTGCCTGAACGGGTCATCCGACTAAATACAGTCCCCACAGGCCAACACTTGTCCTTTCTGGTGTGCTTTGTCCTCACTCACACACAAAATGGAAAAATTCCCAGATGGTCAACCATCTTGATCACTACTCCAGGCCAAGCACGCTTAACTGTGGATTTCTAACCAGGTAGGCTCCTGAAAAGGAAGGTGCACCTTGTTGACATGAGTCATATCATTTAGTCATTTAACCCTTTATCATTTGGGGATGTTACATAATAATTATTTGATATTCCAAATTCAAAATTGATGCCTATTTTTAAAAATTAAAAAAATAGAAGTGGCATTAATTAATTTTTAAATTAATTCTCATTATCAAAACAAATAGCGTGTTTTTAAGAAACCATAACCATTAAAATATTGATACTTTTTTATGTCCAATTTCAAAGTGAAATTAATTAAAATGACCAAAATTGAATTAAATGGTAAAAATATATTCTAATTAAACTTTAAAACCAACTAAAAAGATAATCTAAACATATAAATAAATTTGATTAAAAGGCACTTTTGAATTAAAATTCTTAATTTTTCACTCTTAATTAAAAAATGATCTTTATCAAAAAAATACCAAAAAAATACCGAAAGTAAAATTTTATGTCCTAATTCTAAAGAAGGATTATATTTGGTGAATTATAATGTATTAAAGTGACCAAAACTATATTTAATGACGGTTATCCATTAAAAGTCGGTAAATCGGCCTTTTATGTAAATTATGCTTAAAAATTAGATTCATTCACATTTTAAGCCTCTAACATATTATTGGATAATGTAAATACATTTAAAAATCATGTATAATTATATTGTAGTTATTTTCATTCATTCCCACCAATATAACAACAAGGAGTTAACTACCATTTAAAATAATAATATTATATTATTAGTGTGAAACGTAAGATTTCAATGAAATCCGTTGTTGCGTATCAGGTACGCTATGGAACATATCAACCATTTTTAAAGTAAAATAAATATTTAATTAAAAATATTATTAAGTATAAAAATATATTATTCTTCATTTACTTGAGATGTTACAATATCTATGTTGAATGAATCTATAATAATTATGGAAGAAATATTCCCTGATTCAAATATTAGGATGGTGTGGATTTTGGTGATTTTATGGTGAGTCTTGTAGTCCGGTTGGATAGTAGATGTCAGAGGTGATGTTCATTGATGTTGATATTTCACTCAAACATTAAAAAAACACAATATGGTCTATCATTGAACAATGATGTTGTATTGGTGATTCAGGTATTTCAGGATCCATTAGAGGTATCTTACAAGGCGTTATTTCATTTCCCTCTCTCAGTTCTTTTATATCATTTGGAATATAATAATGATAATAGTTTAATAGTTATATGATTTTATGGAATGGACCTCCCCATACACTAAATTTGAGAAAATATAGTGCATGTGGTGTTTTGGGAAGCAATAGTGGTATTTTTAAAGTGAATTTTATAAATATATATTTTTTAAAAGGTAGCTCGTTAGAGGGTGTGTTTTCCAGTAGTTGGTGGTGGGTATTGGTCATCTCAATGGTGATTCGCATCAGGGACTTGTAGCGGTGACTAACTAATGGTGACTCACCAATGATGAGCTACGCCTTTGAGTCACAACAGTGAACTAAATTGTGACTCATAGCATGGCACCTAACAGAATAGTAGGTCACAAAATAGTAGATGACCTACCAGAGACTCACTAATTGATGACTAACCTAATTATGACTCGCCTAATGGTTACAGACATATTGTTGACTTCATAATGGAAGATATTTACTGATAGATCGAATCAGTGACTCATTCAGTTGTGATTCATCCACTGGTGACTCACCCAACAGTTTTTCAAATCCACATTTTTCTCAATTTCAATATTTTCAATTATTTTCCAGATGACTCCTAAAATCTTTAATTTTACAAAACATTATATTAAAAATATGTTTCTGTTTTTTACATATGTTTTGAATTAATTAAAATATATATTTAAATCTCTACTACTTTGGAGGACCATAGATTTTTAAAATGTGTAGTCTTGATCCTGATCCAACATTAGTAGAATTTGATACGATTTTGTCAATTAATATAGTATTATTAATTTTTCATGACATGGACCATTATTCCTTGTAAATATCCCATTACTAATTCTACCATGTTTCCCCATAACTATTCTTCCTTGAAGAGATGTACCTATGTGCCTCTCCCTTGGATCAAGTTTCCCTGGAACCTTGTTCACCCACTTTCAATTTCAAGGTGGAGGTAATGATCATACATATCATGAGGTAGTGGTCCCTTTTTCCCACATATTTATGTATTATGTAGGATTGTCTACAAATTTTGACCATGTGAATTTAGATAAATACGAACTTAATAAATATAATTGATTCATATTTCAACCAATAATCATGGGTTAGGAAAATGTGATGCTAGATTTAACTTTTTTTTATATTGGGTGTTATATGGAATGTATTCCAACTAAAAATGATTGATTTTGGTGGTATATCATAATGAACTCAAGATAATTTTTCAAGTCTTCTTGATGATGATTTGTTGAATGATTGTATTTAAAAACTGATTACCCCCACATATGTAGATAAAAAAAATTTTTCATTAGGTTTGAACATACATTGTGATAACACCAGAATTATCAATGTGGAATTAATGAATGAGTAATTTATAAATATAAATACACCCTACATTTTTTGGTGGGGTTTGATTTTTTGTGGTATTTTTTATCATGTTCCATTCATGTTTGTGATGTGATGATGTTAAGAGAATGTCTAAATGGTTGGTTGGTACATGTGGTATAACGGAATCAAAGGATTAATGATTGAATGATTATATAATGGATGGGTAGTGTTTGAGTAGTGGGGTTGCAGGTTCGGGTTTTGATGTGTTTAGGGTAATTGGTGTTATGTGTGTAGTGTTTAAAAAAAAGTGAGGAAGTAATTTTTTGTTGTGATTTCATGTCTTTATGAGTTTGATAACTAGTTGGTCGTTTTGTTGATGAAATAATTTATTGGGTGAAATAAATTTTAAGAATGAATATGGTAGTCGTTTTTATGGTTGTTAATCATAGTGAAAATATGAAGTGAGTAACAGTAATATGTTTCTTTATCTTCTTTGTAGTTTATGTAGAGTGGCTTGTTGTGTTCTGTGGTTTTTAGTTTACTATGTACGGATGGAATGAATAATTTGGTTCTGTTAGTAAAGAATGATATTGGAAATATGATTTGGTTTTCTTTTTTAAATGAATAACAACTTATATTGTAGTTATACAATTAGAGGTAGTATCAAACATGGTTTTGTGGGAAGGTTTTTTATCATGAAAAATTCCATAGGTTGGGCTTCGGTTTTTGATACTAAAAACATATACATATAATTTAGTGATGTTTTCTACATGCACCCCACCATAGTTGAGCACTAGGTTCTGAACACACCCATTGTCTCGAGATAGGCTGACTCATCGTAACATCATAGTTGGATTATGGATGGTTTGTTATTGTAACATCCATACTCCCTCTTCTATGTATTTGTATGACAACTGTTTTTAGGTAGCTTGTGGTGAAATAGTGAGGCCCTTTTTTTTGGGGGTGAGGAATGCTTTCCCCGGTGTCCACGTAATGAGATGTAGTGTGCATCCCAGGTCACTTTTGGATTTTTAATGGTTTTGTCCACATTTTTTATGGTTTTTATGTGTTCTGATTCTTATACCCTGGATAAGGGACTCTCTATAAGGCCCATGTGGATGTGGTCAGGTTGTGGTGTGGGGCTTTGGAAAGAGTATAAAATCACCATGACTTTTGGCATTAGGGTATGAGATGTTAACAAGTGTGAAGTGGTACGAGGTACCCAAATACTGATGTTATTACTATATTACCTTTCATGGAATGAATTGCATGGTGAGGGTGTCTTTGTGGGGTGGGTATGTCTAGAATTCCATTTTAGAAGTTGGTGGTTATTCTATTTTCTAATAGGAGAATTAGTGTTCTAATCCCACTTCTAAAAGAGATACTCTAGTTTTCCATACATATTATACTTGTATGCTCACACAACTTTTATAAAATTGCTTTCATGTTTCTTGGTGGACTACATGGAGTTTCAGGGCTATCCTTATCTATTACACATAGGAATTTTAAAAAATTAACATGGCATGTGGGAGTTGTTTTTTCTAACCTAGATGAAGAGGGTAGGGAAAGAGTTTGTTGCTAATTGCCTAGTGTTCCATTAGTTATAGGATGAAAACTATGTACCTGATGGTTTTTATCATCCCTCAAATGTCCTCAAGTGAGAATGGAATAAATTCTCTATTGATTTAGTCACAAGATTACCTAGATATTAGGGAGGTAGTGATACAATCATGATAGTATTTGATCAGCTGATGATATCGGCACACTTAATTGGGATTAAGGAGTAACATGTTGGGGAATCAATGGACCAATGTTTTGGGGATGAGGTGGTGCGACACCAGGGAGAACCAAGATCCATTATTTATGATTTAGATTGATGTTTAACCTAAAAATTTTATAAGGGATTAAATCATTATTTTGGCACTCATTTATTCATCAACACTTCTTGAATATTTTAGATAAATGGTAAGATAAGGCATATCATCTTGACGATAGATGGCATGTTGTTGGATTCAGTCATGGACATTTGTTGATTGTTCAGGTGACAGTTTCCCTTTGTAGGATTATCATAAAATAATTCGTATCACTATTCCATAGTCATGGCTCCATTTAAGCCTTGCATGAAGACCATGTTGTTAGTATTTGTTCTAGAAATAGGTTTGGGAGACAATTGTTCTTGTAACCATGGTAGTATAGAGCATGACTAATATGGTTCACCATTTTCATCTGAGGATGAAACTAGTACACGACAAGAAAAAGGTGTATGTCAAAAACTTGAGGGGGAACTTGGATTTCGAGGTTGGGGACCAATTTTTCATGAAGGATTACCATCGACGTCGAAACTAGAGTTTTTCCAGATGGGATGAATCATTCTCCCACGTTCACCAATCAATTTGTGGTGTCGGGGTTAGTTGGAATGGTTGAATACTATTTTATGATACCACTATAGTTGATGAATTCGACAAAATCTATAATATTTTTAAAATTCTTCACTATATTCATTTTGAATCTCATATCATTGATAGGGGAAGTTTGATGTCGAGGAGAATGCGAAATTCAAGGAGCTACATGTATAGATATAGGATCGTTGGTAGAAGGTGATTTTTGGAAGGAACATTCACTCGGTTTGTGTTTTCTAGATGGATTGTGGCTAGATTAGATTACCTATGAACAATATATATAGATATATGCCTACATTTTAGATTTTATAGGAGTTATTCCTTCTATTTTCTCCCTTTGAAATTTAATGCTCGAACATTTTTTTTATGAGATGAGTTGCTTCCTTCATCTATGATGTGTGATAAAGTTATGACATTGGAATTAGGAAGGCAATATTCCCAAGTGAGACACATTATTTTGGAGGTGATTAAACCCATGTGGATGAGTAATTCCATCTAAGATGGGATGTTATCCTAACATTGAGTAAGCAATTCCCTGATTAATATTTCCATAATATGTGGATTTTAGTTCTTCTACAGTGTGTCATGTAATCAGCTAGGGTAGTACATGTTGGATGGGGTATTCATGGATATTTATGTTTTAATTAATAATTAAAACAAAATGGGATTGTTTATTTTTTATTTTTAATGTTGTAGTGTTCTTTCAAGTAGAGCATGTTCTTTGAGAGTTATCATACACGGTGGTTGTTTGGACCCGTCATTCACTTTTTTTTTGGATTTTAAAGTATGATAATGGTATGATTTGTATGTGATGAAATGTCATGGACCTACAAATCTCATTAAATTGATTATATCTATTCCTTGAGGTGTTCTTGTATGGAATGAAGGATATTTTCAAGAATTAATAAAAAATATTTTTTCCAATGGTAGAACATCTATTACTGAGTTTTCCATTGATATGTGGTGATGGAAGGTCATTGTAATTGTGAATCACATGAGTAAATCATAATGGTTACATATTGATGGTGTGTTTCTGATGGTGGGTTGATATGTAGAGTCATGCAGGTGAGAAAAATCATGACTCACTGATTGTTGGATTACAGAACATTAGCACATAGAATGGTAGTTGAATGAAGGATGACTCACCAAAAGGTGACTCTCCATCAGTTTCTATCTAACAGTATCTCACACTAATTAATTTTCCATTGGTGAGTTATACACTGGTAACTCACCCAATAGTGACATGTGACGGTGAATCACTCAATAGAGGGTAATTTCCATAGTTTTTCATTTTCCATATTTTTATAATTTTCTCATATTCACCCCATTAATGAATAATTTGGTGTAACATGAGTTTAAAATTATTTATAACTATTTCTATGTATTTTCAAATAATTTTAAATATATCATAAATATATACTGGTCAAGAGTCCCTTTGATATAAAAAATAAAATGTCTAGATCATGTTTTGGCATTAATGGCTTTTGAAACCCATTAATCCATTATTATAGTATCTAGCCTTTAAAAAGCTAGATGCATTTTCTTCCTTGTATGTTTAAAATTACCCAACCTATAGTGCCTACCTATAAAATATCTTCCATGAGGATCCATACATATATTTTTAACAATTGGATAATGATTCCAAGGAGCATCACAAACACAATATTTGGTGCTTGGAGGAGGAGATAATCATTTTTTCTTTAATAGGGATCCATTTACCCACATATTTCAATATAATGTAAGAAGGGAATATTAATGTTTCCCATTATAATTTATTTGAATTAATGTTTAATAAATATAATTGGATCATATTTCAACCAATAAACATGTGTAGGGAAAATGAGGCACATGTTTCTATTTTTTTATTTATTGATATCTAGGATTGTTTGGGTTGTATGACTATTACACATGATGGATGTTTTGTGGTCTTTGTTCTTTCACATGGGATATCATTTTATTTTTTGTTTCTGACCATCTGTTGAATGACTGTGCATATTTAATTGATTAACGACATATACCCAGATAAATAAATTGATGCCTCAGTATTGAACAAGCTCTCTGATAACCAATTAATTATCATAGTGGAATTAATGAAAATATTTTTCTAAATTTCAATACAAATTTAATTTTTTGGTTTGGATATGTGATGTGAATTGTATTCTTATGTCATGTGCCTTCTGTGGTTGTGTGGTTCTAGGGTTGAGATAATCTCTATATGGAGGGGTGTTACAGGTGGTTCAATTGAATATCATGTTGGCAGATTTACTGATTTTTGAATATATGGGTGGTGATTAAGAAATGTGGTAACATTTTTGGGTTGTTATATGTTTATGTTACAGGGTGTGATGGGTATAATTTTATTATTGGGGAGAAGTCAGGAATTGTTGTGATGGGATGTGTTTGTAGGTTTGATTTTGTGTTGAGTTTTTTCTTCTTGAGAATACTGATTGTGCAGAATAACATGTAATAGGTCTGATGATAGTGGTTAGTATGGCTTTTAATATAAGTGGTAATATTAAGTGAGTTTCAATACTAGTGTTATTTTTCCTCTATGATGTTTATGTTGTGAATCATGTATCATGTTTTGTTTGGTTGTTTCCATGGTAGGTAGTGAATGAATGAATGGGTTTTCATAATAAATAATGATATTTGGACAAATGAGCTTGTTGGTATTATGAATTTAATTGTGGATTTTGTGTAGTTGTGAACTTAGTGGTAGAAGAAAAGGTGGTATGGATGGTTTGTTCATTATATTTCAAAAACTCATAGGATGGACATGAATTAATAATACTATACATATATACATGTATTTTCTTCATGTATTATATACAATCCCCACCCTTGTTTGTCAAAATGTGTTGAACACCCATATTGTCATGGGGAAGGGTGAATTTTTCCATAATACCTTTAGAAGGATGGATGTTGGTTATTGGATATTCCCTAGTCCCAATTCTATGATTTTGTAGCCAGTGATTCTTCAAGTTGGTTATGGTGCAGCTGTGAGGCCACAACATTTATGGGAATGGTTTTATTTCCAAGGTTTTCATGAGATGCAATGTTTTGTTCTTCCTACCAGTCATCAGGATATGGTATATTTGTGGCCGATGTTTTCTTTGGCTGGTATGGGGTGAGATTCATATGTCCATATTGCATCATTACCTCAAAGACCTCTGTATGTGTGAGTTGGTTGTGACATATGGCTTATAAAATATTGTCGATGTGCTATGATTTTTGGACGTATGGTCTGAGATGTTAACCTGTGGGATGTGGTGTGTGGTACCTAGACCTTGATGTTCTTATTATGTTACATTATATAACTTGTGTTACATGGTGTGGTTTCCTTGGTGTTGTGATAATGACTATATACCTTTTTAGGAGTAGTAAGTTACTCTTTTTTCTAACATGATCATTAGTTGGATTCTCCAACACGTACAAGATAGACATTGGTTTTCCTACTGAGTATAAATTTATTCTCACCATGCATAAATATAAATTATTTCATGTTTCTAAGAGAACTATGTAAACCATGATGGGCTTTACGTTCCAAGACATTGTGGAGGTTATCGTGTCAATTAGTTGCCTTATATTTTGTATTTACATTGGAGACTATTGTAATGTAGAAGTTATACTTTAAACATCCATGTGGGATTGTTTTGTATGTATCATATATATATATATGCCTTCAAGTTGTTTTTGGATTATCTATCTTATATCCCAATCTATTTTTCATATAATAGGGAAATTCCTCCCATTTTGTACTATTCAATACCCTTTGTGTTGGACTCCTCTATAGGGATTACATGAGGTGGGACTCAAGGGTTATTGTCTCTCTTCATTAATTAATATCTCAAGAGGGTCATATTTTTTGAGAGGGTTCATGAAATTTTATGGAACTATTCAATGGAATCTAGAAATTATATAATTGAAACGATGATAAAAAGAATCTGGTGTTTCAATAATTAATAAAATAGAACATCAGATATTAAATTTATAATAAATTAATATATATAAAATGTGAAAAAATTCCTTTTATAATCCATTAAAAAAATATGAAAATGATGTAAAATATACATTATAAATATATTCAATCCATTTTGAATCATTCATAAAATTATTTAATTAACATGGTCAAGGAATATAAACAGTTGGTTTGAATAAACATTAAGAGATGATTTTTAAAATATTACAATATTGTATCACCAATGTTACACATGAATCATAGTCCAAAAGAAACAATAAAAACAAAAAGAACTATAAATTAAATATTGATGGACAAATTATATATTTTACATGTCCAATGTGTTTTATATACATTTTATCATATATTAGTGGTGTGTGATATCCAAATATGCCTCCAATAAAGACAATTAAAATGATGAACCTTAGATTGTGTCTAACATTGTATAGTGTGTATTAATCATCCTCACCCAATAGTATCTTATTCTTATTTGAACAGTTGTACTCATATAGTTGGAATAATGCACAAACAACAGATTGTTGGATTAGAGGTGGTAATTTTGAAATGTATTAGGGTATGTGGTGGATGATCCAACAGAGATTCCTAGAGATGTGAATAAATTACAGGTGGTCGCATTTCATAATTGAGGAGTGGAAATTTTAAAAATATGTAAAATTAATAGAAAATGGGGGATCTCTCTCACCTCATCTGTCTCAAAAATTGATTAATAAGGGCGGTTTTTTGTATTTTGTAGAAAAAACCGTATACCAAATAAATATAGACATACTAATACCATTTAACCCCTTAGTAATTATGTTTTTAAAATCGTAAACATAAAATTTTTACCATGTAAATTTGTATATTTTTATCCAACATATTAATTTATCATTAAAAAATGAGAATAAGTTATAAACAAAATTTATATGGCCATATTAGATAATATAGTTTATTAGGATTTAAAATATTTATAAAAAATTCAAAATTAAACTCATATATGTAGAAATATTTAATATAAAACGATAAACATTTACACAATGAAAATCTAGGTTTTTATACGGAGTATTTTTATTTGAGGAAAATTGATTCCATATTAAAATTGAGGCAAAATTTTTTTGGAAAATAATTAAAATCTCGTGATATATAATATATAAATTTCATTTAAAAATATTCCCATTATATAGTATTCTAATTAATTAAAATTGAGAAACAATATTCAATTTAAAATAATTTTTTCAAAATATATGTTTTTAAATCCAAAAGAATATATATTCGAGACTATAATTTAATTATAATTGAAATGATTTAAATTTGATTTAACACTGAAAAATAATTGTTACAAAAATTTAAATAAATTTACAACAAAAATGAGTAATTTAAATTTATTTAATTACTGAAATGAAGATTGTTTTTGGATAAAAATAATTCCATATATTATCTATTAAAAAAAATTTTTGTCTAAAAATTAACGGAAATTCACTCAAGATTATTTTGTTATCTGAATTTAGAAAAATTATTTTTACTTTATTAAATACATATCATAAAAAACTTCCAAAAAATGAATAATAATATTTCATTATAAAATATTTTTAAATAAGAATTTATTTTTGAAAATTTTAATTATATAAATAAAAATAGATTAATTTCTAAAAGGAATTTATAAAAATATTAAATTGATTAAGATCAATAAATATTTATATATATATATTATAATTTTTTTGACATCATTCATTCATTTATTTTTAATTGCTTGGTTTTAATTGTTAGATATTTTTCATCTCTTTTATGATTAATATTGATTGTCTTGTATGCTGCCATGATTGTAAATATCAGGAATTCATATACCAAAAGTAATTTTAGAGGATATGTTTATTTAGAATTAAATATATATTATTTTCTAGGGGTGTTACATGATCTTTTATTCATTCTCTTACATTAGTAAATTCTATCAAACATATTATTCATTTTTAAAAACACCAGTTCCAATACCATTCCCCACAATTAATTAAATTTATCATCCGAATTGGAATTATATCATAGTAATCAATTTAATTTTATTTGAATACACGTATTTTATATATATATATATCATAAAAATGACTAAAAAACAATTTTTATGAGACAAATGGAAGTACAACTGTCATCTATAATACAAAATAACATGAATTCCAAATATTAGAACATATTTGGTAAGTGATTAATTAAATATGTAAAAATAGAAAAATGTTCAATAAATGATGAAGTGTGATAAATATTATTTATCATAAAAAATTTATATTATTAATAGAACGTTATGGTCCATCAAGCTCGAAATATTTTTTGTGTTAAAATACCATTTCATTCATCATATGCGATCAAAATAATAAATAAAATTCATTTTAAACATATTATTCTTATAGTAGACAAATTATATCATTATATGGAAAGAATAATAATGAAATATAGTAGCATTGATTGTAATTTTTTTAATGTAATCAATAAAAACCCCACGTTTAACATCATTCCAACAAATCATATCGATGACGATTATATTTTGCATGATTCCCTAAAATACAATTATAATGGACCACATAATTTTCAAAATGATAACTATATATCCCTCATATTATTAGATATTAATAAAACAATTTGTTTTGCATAATTTATGATCATTCCCAACATATATATTTATATTCAATCAGAATAATATTAATCCACTATTCACAAAATTAATATGATTAGTTATTTCTTTACGATAAAAAATATGATTTCAAAATAAGTAATTTCAATATATTTAAAAAAAATTAATTTAAAAGAATAATTTGATTCCTACTAGAAATAAAATGATAAATAGGAATCCATAACTCAATTTTTGTCATTCTGTAGTGGGATCAAGTCAGCTGACCATGTTAGATGCCATCAGATGTTTCCCATAGTTCAATCATTCATTTTTAATAAAATGTAATCCTTATATAATTCTCTAAATTATTTTGTACATCATTAAAAAAAACATAAGTTTTTAATGATCATATAAACAGTAAATGTTGTCAATTACATGAAACTCATGTATATAAAAATATATAGGTATAAATTATGTTGAAAAAACCACAAAAAAACCTAACAAAACCTGTACTAAAATGTAATTACTTAAATTATTATATGATCACATAGAAGAAAAAAGGGATTATCCCAAATATTGATCTTATGATTAACCATAGATTTATAATGAGATCCATTGAGGTTCCAATACCTTACTAGATGGACTAACATCAAATATATTATTAGGAAATCCATTTTATGCCTGATTATTTTTCTAATAATAATTATTTCTGAAATAAATTAACATAATTACTAGAACCATTACAAATAAAACTTATCACTATTGAAATCATATTTTTAATATCATTATTTTATTGTAAAGGAAAATTTTATATACAGTCACAAAACCATGTGTCCAATCATAGAGTAGTGGTAAATCATTATTAGTCTAGAAAAACGTTCAACAAATTTTCATTCACCCCATGTGGAGTAATTTATGGGATTACCTTCTAAATTGTATTTTATTATCTATTTCATTCCACATTTAAATATTTACTCTTCTGATCTCATGGATAATAAGTTTTAGTAAAATCTATATTAGAATTATTAGTAATATGATACTAATTCTTATGAAATTAAAATACTCATGAGGAAATATATATATATATATAATTAGTTTCAATACTAAGTAAAATATATTAAATTTACTATAATGTTACTTACTAAAATCTGAAATATACTTTGAATATATAGTGAATTTTTCTTCATACATGGAAATTGAATCTCCATTCTATTATAACAACTCAGAAAAAAAATTCTTTATAAATTTTAAATCATTAGACAATTATCTTTCAAGGTATATATAATTATTGCCTTCTCAATCCTTGTCATAAATAGAGTTTTTCCCTCTATATTTAATTACCATCAACCACTATCAATCATCTATAAATTAAAAATGATAAATCTATACGGTTTTGTTTTGACATTACAAAAATCCCATTATATAAAATATATTATCTAATTATTTGATCAATACATCATCATCCACTAGTTCTTGTGATCTAATCAATTATAGTTTATGTTTCATCATTATATTTTCTGTTATAAATATAAGGACCTGAAAATAAACATTATATTATCTAGTAAAATTTAAAATAATTCACAACATTGCATTCCCAAGTAGATTTTGTGTATTTTTTTGAAATATAGGATATTATTTAATCCTTTCATCCGAATTGTTTGAAATTTTAATACAACTATGAAACATTCCTATTATTTAATAATAATATATATTTTCATTAAAACATGAAATATTTTCATGAAAAGTCATTAAAATATTAATCACGTCTTATCTATTTCTCTTAACCATGATTAATACCTGCCAAAAACATTATAGTCAATCAATGAACAGAAAACACATAGTAAGTGACATAAAAATTAGGATAAAAACCATTAGTACATTAATAAAAATTTTCCAATGATATTATTTTAAAAAATAAATACTTCACCCATCGTAAATACCATAAAGATAGTTTCTAAAAACAAGAAATTTCTATAAAAAATAATTATCATAAAAAACCATGAAGGTATCATGAAAAAATAAATTATTATAATTTTACCTATCATGGGTACTAAATGTTTATTATCCATCATGGCTTCCTTACATCGCAACAATACTGAGTACCTTAATATGTGACCCTCACGACTACATTATGGTGTACTATCATTGTTTCCATGGGAGTAACCATACAGTATACCAGCAATATAAATATAACCAATGAAATAGAGGGAGATCTAGTATAATCAAATAATCAGACATAATATGCCAAAAAGACAGCATAATCATAATTCAAGAACACATTCATAAAAAAATATTCTAAATCTTTTAAAGAAATATATTAATAATAATAAAGTCAAAGAAAATAACATTAAATTTAATCTATAAAAGAAGTGAGAAATGATAACTATAATAAAATATGTGTAAGAACTATATACACACATAATAAAACATAATAAAATAAGTACAAATTCAATAGTAATCATTGTACCATGTAATCAATGATGTAGATGGTCAACCGAAAGATTTTAAATTCAGTTGATAAATTCCTTAGTACAGGTTCATGTAACATAAAACGTGTAAAAAATACCTATATAATGGTTTAAAGTGTGTTATTATTATATTTAAAAACACAATTCATATTTATAATTACTCATAATATATTATTATAACATCATTCCATCGATTTATTCATTATATTTTGTTATTTTTATTGTTTCATGTGGATTTATTTTTCAGTTTCATGGGATGGATCTTTATGGAATTTCAAGAAGAATGGAAGAAAAACCCATGAAATTGAAAGCTATAGTGTTAATATGTTTCAATATTTCTTAATTATAACTTGTTTCATTTAATATTATATGGGTATTAATCATTAGATATAACATTAATTAAAAAGATTGAACTTCATTTTATCGTTTTTTATGATCATTAGCAATTTATAAATTTTTATTAAATATAATGTTTATATATTTGTTTTAAAGAATTAACTACACTATAATATGCATTAAAAAATATTATCTAACCATAATAATGGTTTTTTTTATCATACTTAATGGTGATAATGAATAATTAAATTGTATCATCAATGATATAACTAAAATTGACACATCAGGTATTATGTTCTCATTTTTAGAATAAAAGTGGTAATAAAAGAAGATTAATGATGATTTAATCAGTAAATAAGATAAAATTTAGTTATATATATGATAATAGATTTTTTATTTCACTTCGATAATGGTAGTCGATGAAAAATTAAAAAATGAACTGAAATAGAAAAGGCAATAAAACAAAATCGAAGAGGATTTTTCTTCCTGAATTCATCACATTATGAACTTCCTTACTGGGCCTTATTTTGGCCTTTTTGTTAGTCTAGAAGGTCTCGAACGTGGGTAATGGTCTTGGTTTTCCAGTTAGGAAGAAATTAATCTAGCTATATGATGTTGAATTTTGAGCTTAATAGGGGTTGAGGGGTGGTATTTATAGTGGAGACGAGGGGTGTTTTATCATTATTATAATCATTTGTTAATTATTTTGGGTCAAGACAGTGAATAGTGAAAACATTATATCTAAATATATTAATATAATTATGAATAATTTTAGATAATGGTTCTTACATCAATAATGACTCATTGAATAGTTCATCTAACAAAATATTTATATATACCATAAATTGAGTCATTTTATTATTCCGTAAAAAATAATGCAATTTAAAAAAATATAAAAACTGACCAAAATTATTTTTAATGTGTAAATTTAGAAAATTAAAAACATTTTATTAATATTATTTTCTAAATTATTGTAATTTAATATTTAATTAAATCCATAAATTATACTTAAAATAAACATTTTATTAATATAACATATTTTTTGAAAAGATAATAATTTCATTATGATCTAATAAAATATCACATAATTACAGGAATTTTTTTTTATGTATAAGATTTATGAAAACAGATTTTTATTTTTATAATTTTATTAATTTGAAAATTGTAATTAAATATTTATGATATAGATAAATTTGAATGAGTAATTTATCATTATCAAAATATTGATTTAATTATTCCTTGAAATAAATATATCATGTTTATACTAATAAGATATATCTATTTTATTTATACTCTAATTTGAGATGATACTAATCTATTTAACATGTTAGTATTTTTAATCCTTATTTAACTATTCTAAAGGACACAATTCTATTAAAATAGAATAAAATCATTAATTTATATAAATGCCACTTCTATTATTGTACAACTCTAATGAATTTAAATATTTAATAATATTGTGAAAAAAATATTTTTTACGTTACAATGTGTCTTCATTAACTATGTGAGTTCTCCACCAAACCACATCCCGATGAGTTACCATGTTTCCAAAATAAATTCTCTCTACGATGATGAATCCAAACATTTTTATCTTCATATAAAATGTTTCCATATAGATGTATGTCTTCTAGGGTCAAAAAATGAGTTGAATCTAGAAAATACTATCTCAACATAAAATAATTAAAAACGTTGTGTTTATAAGATAAACACATAGGAAATGCTATGTTGTTGGAGGATACTTCAATATTCTATAGGATATTAAAAAGAAAAATTAACAATCAAATTAACATAACATTCTTACCAAAAAAACATAAAACATTTAAAAGGTTATAATTTAATGAAAACTCGTTCATTTACCTAAAAAGAAAATATTTTTCATTTTATCTGTATAAATTTTCAGATTTCACTAAGCTGTTATAAAGTGCTTTTGGATCATCATAACATTATCATCAATTTACACTACTAATTCATGTCCCATGAATATACATTCTCTAACTTAATCATACAATTATAGATTTCAAATATTCATGTCATATAATGTATCAAAATGTTTTATATTTATACATTAATGAAAACTGATATTATAAGAAAACATAACTAAATAAATATGTTTATCCCAAATTTTGTAGTCATGCACTAAACATGCTCGAATCATATCGTCCAATGTAAGATATTTTCCCTTGGTGTTTCCATCATACAAGGTATGAAGTTTAATTATGAATATTGATTTTATAACAAATGTATTTTTAACGCCTTTTCCAAAGTTATATGTGATCATGGGACCTTATTTATATATAATTGATTGAGAAACTCAACGTAACAAGAAAATATAATTGAGTAATAGTCAAGAAATATAATTAAATATATAATATCCATAATATGAATGAAAATTGAATATTTATTAATTCAGTAAACAATACCCGAAATATCATTTTACCTCAATAATTCATGGATAGTAAAAAAATTAGATCTATATAATTTCCCGTTTCCACTGTAGAATTTGAAAGGTCAGTATAATCCCCTTTTTTAGTTGTTTCTCTGCAATAACATATGGAAATATAAAAAAATCACTATAAAATCTATAGTATCACTTTTTAATCAATCACACAAGTAATACTCTTGATGTTATATGTACTACATAGTACATCTGGGATGTCATAAAAACCAAAAACTATGAGCGTTACATAATAATTCATTCTCTATTTGGTAATCACATGGCATATTCAATCTTCATCCAAATATCAAAACATAATACTTTTAAATTTTAATATTTGGATCCATACACCGTTTAAACAATTTTATTGTTTTTTAGATCTCAAAGTAATCTTTTAGAATCTGATTAATTGTCTATAATAGATAATACTACACTGACACATGAAACTAAAAAAATAATTTTCTACACTAATAACATCAAATCCCGAAATTCATCAAATCAATATTCCCTAGGTTATGCTCCAAATATAAAATTTTTTATGTAGCGTGATGATTTCTAATAACATAATCTACAAAATTATATTTGATCCCAATTGGTTATTTGTTTTTTGTAGTCGTAATCATTTTCCAATTAAATCTTATTTCATGTCTCATGATCAATTCATTCTGAGTAGATATATAATTCAAACGTTATGATCTATATATATTTCACATTAATCTCCATAAAAATTATGCGTCCACATTTCAAATTTAATACCACGACTACTAATTCCAAAAAATGTATTGTATAAATTAATTAATGATATTTTGGTTATACTAAATAATAATGTAGTAAATGATCATTCTATATCAGAACCCAACCAATTCCCTTTCAAATGAGAATATCTATTGAAAAAAATGTCTCCCTTTCTTGAAGGTAGGGATGAAACTAGTGAATTCACAAATATTTTCATTAGTTATTTATGTCTAACATCACATTATTAAATCCAAATAATTTTAACCACATTCTATTATAACATATTTATCTTGTTAGATAATTTTTCATTGTTTTTACAAAACAATTACTAATATACTAATAATAAATGAGAACTAAAAACATATATAACTTATGTAGTACTTTTTCATTCATCAAGAATTTTTTTTGGAGGTATCAACTATAATAACATCCTTATTAACATCAATTACTTCTTCTTTGCATTCACATTACGCTCTATAAAAAAGTTGTTATTTTCAATAATACAATCCAATTTATTAAACATAACAATCCATATTAGTACAAAAAACATTTATACTAAAAATATTTGATTCATAATTATGGAATATAATATGAATTTTTTTGGCACTTCATAATGTAAGAATCATTTAGTAGAATATGAATGAAGTAAAAATTACATTAGGATGAATTCGACTAAAAGAATTAAAAAATGATTGAAAAAATGTCCAATTGAAATTATAATATTTATTAAAATTAATTTTGAAATGTTTTGATTCAACATAAAATAATGAATTAAAAGGGTTTATATGTGTAATATAGATATGAAAAAATACAAAAAATAGTATAATTCTTTTAAAATTTTAATCTGGACATATTATTCAACACTAATAGATTTTAATTTGTTTCGTAACGGATGAAATATTATTTACTAAATTAATCATAATTTATATAAAATCAAGAAATATAAGTGTTATTCATAAAATTATGTATACCCACTAATAAAACAATGAATATTTTCAAATTAAACATTGTTTAAGAGGACCTCTTGTTTAAAATTGGTATTGGAGGCAACTATAATATGAATAGTTATTTAATAACAAAATTTTCTCCAAATATTAGTTGATGAAGGAGAATGATCCAAATCCATGATATATTGTGGATAATATTATTCTTGAATATGGTAAAACCAAATAAACAATTGAAAATTGAAATAATTTCATCACTGGAGATAACATGGTATTCATATAAAATATAAACAATCTCATCAGGGTTTTTGAATTTTAGTATTCTAATAAAAATTAATCAAACCTCATATCCTACAAGGATTCATTTGGTACTTAATAAATATTGTTATGAAACCATCAATATCAAACTATAATGGTTACCATATGAAATATGGAAACTCATATGCCTCAAGAATTAATAAATATGTATGCATATAAAATATGTAAAAAAATAAACAAAAAAAATTGGGAAACACAAGGATAAATAATAAAAAATAACAATATATGTTTAGTACAAAATAACATAAATATAAATAGTCTGAAATATCTTCCAAATACATAATGTCTAAACATTTATCTATTTTTCTGTCCCATATGAATGTTTGTGCGCAAAACTACTTCCACAAAAAAAACATTGATTTAGTATCTTGAACTATCTGTATCAACCTGCTTTGGTTATCATAAGAATCATAAAAACAGTAATACATAATTCATATGGAAAAAAGTATGCATAATATACATATAAATATATTTATATTTATAAAAATGACAAAATCATTTTTATAAGAAACTCAAGAATAGTTATGTATCAGAAGTCTATAAAAAGTGATATATAAATAATATTTAAAATATATGTATATAATTTTTTTGAACAATAATATAAATATCATGAAAATATGAATGTAGGTTTCCAAAATATTAGCCTCTAGAAAATAAATTAGGAGTGTATCATGAACGATTCATATCAACCTATTTTGTTAAACCCAATATTTTTCCTTTTCATGTTTTGGTTTTGATCCGATAAATATATAATCCCGATCATCTTCTTGGATGTTGAGTGAGAATAATTTTGAGTATTTAAATTCCATATATGTCTAATCATCTTACTATGGGTTCCCCATTTTTTGGCAGTTTATGTAGAAAGGGTGGTTACATATTGATTTGGGACAACCATGATCCCATTTTGAGATTTAAAAACCAAAATTGTTTCTTATATAAATACATTGTTTTTCAACAATTTTAACCAATTCCACTTAATTATATTCCTCCCGTGACATATTCATACCACAATATTCTTCTGGACCCCTTGGAAATTCATAATCATGGTCAATATGTGTTACTTATTTAGGTTTTGGTACACCCTATTGGCCCATTTCGTATTTGTAAAAAACATATTTTATTTCATTAATATATTATTATTTATTTAATATTATTTAGTGTTCCACCTCCCATTAGAATCCCAAATCCCTATAATCACCCCCATTATATACTTTTCCTATTTGGATCCATTTGTGATCACATATTTTGAAGAATGTTCTTAGTGTTCCTCAAATCGTTCAGATTTGAAAAGGTATATTCATTTATACATAAATAATTCATTTCATACTATTTTTCAACAAATATGTTTCCCTAGTTATTATTGAACTATATATACCATCCAATTAGTTTCAAGCCATTCCCTTTCCACTATGACTATAGATCTGAGGGAATTTGAAGAATTTTTTGGATTCCATAGTGAGATTCCATCCTATTTCTCCTCCCTCTTCTCCACCTTCAATTCTTTCCTGATTTTATATTCTCCTCTTGTAATTAAAGACATAGGGTTATTTTATTCCATGATTTAATATGTTTTTCTTTGTTTTGGATTCTATATCATCGGTTTATGGTTTATAAATGCTCATATTGTGATATTGGGTGGGCGTTTCCATTACGCCATGGGTTGAGGTATGATATCCATTAAACATGAATTTATTAATTAAGAGACATAATTTTATTTATTTACATACATGATATATTTTTTAGTTACTATATTACATCCTTTGGATAATTTTCATTATATTCCAAGTAATTTTAATTCTTTTTATTGTAAAATGTAGTGTCATAATGCCCTAAAAGTGTACAACACGTGTTTGTTGAAATGATCTGTTATTTTTCATACCAAGTTTTTTAGGATAAGAAACTATATTAGAGTATTTTTAACATGTTCAAGTATCTTGAATATAATATTTCATGGAATTGGTTTTTTATTTCTTATCATGTTCTAAAAATAAATTATTTTGTTTAAAAGGGAATGTCATGTGTTCGGTAAATTCCCTGGTTGGATTTTATTTGATATGTTTTGATTTAAAAATTATTTTTATGTATTAATGAATGAATAAGAAGAATGAAAATTTTAATTTTGGGTCATTCAAGGGATTTTCAATTTGGACTTCGTTTTACCATCAAATGTGTTTTGGTTTAACGTGTGATTTTTCCCGAGTTTCTAGAAAATGGATGATTTCATATCCTTCTTTAAATGGTTGTGTTTTGAATATATAACATTTTTTTATTAGGAGTTATAAATTTTGCTTACTTTTGTAAATGGTGTTTATAATCCTCTGTAATAAAATTTATTTTCATACCATGATAAAATGTTAGTTTTGAGAATGTCTTAAAAGAATGTTTGGATTTTAAAAAAAATTATTTTCATGTGTATTTCAAGTTCTATCATATGGTGCAATATTATGGTCCATAAATAGATTATTAATTTATATTGTGACTCCCAAATATGGTTATATTTATTATTTATGTTTTTTGTAATTAATAGTTCATTTTTTAATGTTTTTTATGTTCAAGGAATCGTTATACTCATTGATATTATTTTAAAAAACTTTTTTTTTGATTCATGAACTAATATTTAAGCATGATAGTGGGATATTTGTACTAGTATGCTGGTGATACTATGGGGTTTGTCCCCAATTTCATGTAGTAATATTTAAGATTACAACACTAACTAAAAAAATATGATGATGTCGTTGGGGGACTAATTTGTTAGGTGTATTCCCCCAACTTATGGGTATTGTGAATGAGAACATGTATTTATTATGGTTATATTCATTGAGATATTAGTTAATAGGGGATCAAAACTAACCAGTGTCTATGGGTGAATTTTGATATGTGCTCATTGGCTATATTGTTCTCACCATCATAATTTGGTGGGTTTGGTTGGTAAATTTCACGAACCAGATCTGGTCGCCAAAAAAACCAGCACCAAACCCGACCAGAGGAATGGCCTGAAGGGCATTCCCAATCCCCATGGGGGTGTACAAGTGCCCAGGTATCATAAAATAAGAATTGGTAACAATTTACCAGTGTTTATAAACATAAAACAACAAAATATTACAATAAAACCAATCTATATTTTTCAAATCAATCAATCTTTTACAAAAATTTAGAACTAAATTACATATTTTAAAACAACACAACAAGACAATTAGAAAGGTAAAAAATAGCCCAATAACCCACATGGAAAGGAGAACCACCTTCAATCCATCTCCACAAGACTTCTCCACCAAGGACCTTCTAGAAACTCAAACCACTTTCACTAAAAAATGTACCCAGTCTGTGAGAACAAAAATATCCAAGTCTATATACTCTAAGGTTTTATGTAGGGTGTAAGACAAAGCCTAATAGGATACCACCATTAATAGATTCCATGGGATACACATTAAATGATTAATGGCATGCAAGTTTTATAAAAACAGTAACTGCTAATTAAAATTACTAAAAGATGAAACATAAATATTAAATCAAATTTAAAGTGTACTATCATTATAAATCAACACTATGAAAAATAATTTCAACACTGTATATTTTTTTAGCAACCCATACTATATGCTGATGGAATGAACAATGTAACTAATGAGCACAAGTAATAGTAAGGAACCCTTTGGGACTAGCTCGTTGTGGGTCCAAGGTACCTCATATCTCGGTGAGAGTAACAATAAAAATATATGTTCTCTTGCACGATCCAGTACTATGTATCATACCCATAACATAGTGGTACCCAATAATCGTCATCATAGTTTAGTTATTATTGTATGCGTCAATATTGCAATGTGAAACTGAGGCAAAACTCCACGGATTCATAAGCGTACAAGTACACGTTCACCCACCTAGATACCCTGGTTTTCCCTTGTACTCAAATAAGATCAACAAGTTAATAAATATAATTTTAAAATTCATATGTAATTCAAAAATTACATGTTCACTCAAAATTCCACATGTACGTCACACAAGTGTAAAAATTC
This sequence comes from Viscum album, assembly GCA_963277665.1. Lineage (NCBI taxonomy): Eukaryota > Viridiplantae > Streptophyta > Magnoliopsida > Santalales > Viscaceae > Viscum > Viscum album. The sequence goes on along the minus strand of OY728152.1, from coordinate 1,314,785,013 downwards.
ACTTTTTCAATAAAATCCATTTTGAAATAATACTCAAACCAAAAAAAGAATAGAAAACATTTTTCACATTATTCAATATTTAACAATTCAGTTATCAATTTAATAAAATATTTCCCAAGATGAAAAACAACATATAACATCCCACTCACATGTTTCATAAATCCCTTTTCATAAACCAAGTCTATTTTTCACATCAAACTCACACAATACAACAAGAAAACATGTTTCACAACAATATCATAATTTCATAAATCACCTCGACAAATTACAATACCATAAAAAATTTGTTTACAACTTATTTGACCAATTAATGATTAAAAAAATCATTTTATGAACATTATATCTCCAAAAAAGTACTTAAGCAACCATTTCACACAATATGTATCTCATTAAATCATTTACAAATTTCATAAAACCAACACAAGAGATATAACCATGGTTTTCATACAGAACCCATTATAAACCCCTAATTATAGACCAAAACCATAAAAATAACAATACAAAACCAAATTTCACTCTAAAAAAACATTTATTAAACTAGTCCCGATTGTTATAAAAATACCTCAAACAATACCACAAAAGATACACATCAAAAACACATGTATTAACAAATCATGTTCAAGATGTATGCATGGTATCACACATTAACCCCATTTAAAAAACCTTAATTTTCAGCCGCTTTCAACAATTACAAATCACTTTCATATGTTATAAAAAACACACAAAAATTTCCCCAAGAGCCACTTATAAAAAACACCCAATTCCAAGGAAAAAATTCAACTACTAATTTAATCACATAAAAAATCTATCAAAAATAGTTTTCATGCCACTCACAACAGAATTGAAACATACTAAATTAATAAACGAAACAAGGTAACATACCATAAAACGATTATACATGGAATCACCTAACTTTTGAGTCAAAACCCTTGAATCTTGATGAGAAACCTTAACCGCACATCTGTCGCACCAAAAGAAAGATAAAAGAAATCCTAAACCATACGGTTTCACCCAAACACCTCTAATAAAACCCTAGGTTCAAAAGCTATCTTATGGACTCCCTATAAATTAATCAAAGAGGTATGAAATCCTAATGATAATGAATGAATTGAAGAGAGAAACACTTACCAAAACACAATCTTGTAGTAAATGACCCATCATCCACCAGTATGTCAAATTTAAAATAACCTCAATTCAGGGGTGGTTTGGAAAAGGATGAGGAGGTCATTTGGGAACAATAATAGTGAAAAAATAGTAAATAATTAGAGTTTTATGATGGAAAGAACATACCTCCCCAAATCTGTCCGATTTTAGAAACCATATACTTTTCTATACTCAATAGAGATGGATATGAGCTCTAATGTGGGTGGTAGGATACTGGGCGCACAGATGGGTTCAATGGAATTGGTTGAGGCATGGAATCACAAAAAAAATCATTAATATTATAATTATATTAGTTATCCAAATTCAATTTTTAATACTAGAATTGGGCTTCCGAGAAGGCCAAATACTTTATATAAAAACCCATATACACATTGGTTATGAATTTATAAAGGTTACAAATTTCAATGGTGGTGTTAATATGTCCTGTGATGCCATTTAGGAATTTTAATGGGTCAAAAATATTAAAAAATAATAATGTTATAAAAGAAACAAAATTTATTATTAAATCTGGAGTTGGGCTCACGGTTTGGCCCAATTCCTGAAAAATCACCCATTCCTCCCTAAATGTTTGGGAAAACCCAAAAACAAAGAATGAATATATATTTAATGATAAAAATACCTTTAAAATATGTCATTTATGTGAAAATTCACTAAACCATGAAATCTTTCCATCCCCTGAAATCCACAGCATGGCAAGATAAAAATCCAAACTCAACTGATAATCCAAGATGTACTTCTTTGCCAAGATTTTCCCCCAAGGGCCATAACACCTCCAGTGATAAACTAAAGAAGGATTAATATCATAACCTAAAATAAAACCCCATTTCCTGAAATGGTCAATCACATTCATACTTTATCCCAAAATAAAACTCCTCAAATAGTATCTGAACAAGAATCAAGGATTCCACCCAAACAAACAACAACATCGAACAATGTTACACATACCTTACTTTAACTAAACCAATGAGAGATCTCCAATCCCAATTTTTACTCAATGAAGATGTTGGTGTCCAGATAGTTCTCAATGAGTCTACCTACAACAATGCTAATACCATGGATAATCCTAAGCTATTGGAACGAGAGGACAAAAATAGGAACCCCACAATAAGAGACAACCAATATTTTTAGAGATAGAATCAGGACACTAGCTGGGCGAGTCCTGATTGGAATCCCGATTATAAAGGGTATAATAATATTCTATGGTTACAAAATAATGTACAAGATAATCATAGTGTGTTCCCCCACCATGAAACGTTACCCACCGAAAAGTCATGGAAAGGCCAAAATAATGTCCAAACCCAACTAAGAATCCCCTTACTAGGCCCACATGGTTTTAAGGCATTAAAAAATTAAAAATTTCATCACTTTTAAAAAATAATAAAACACTTTCGTCTATTATAATATACCCCCAAACATTTCTCCAATATCCACGCATGAATAGAACCCAATTCCAAGAAAAAAATAAAGTTAAAAATTAAACACTTAACAAAATCTATCAAAAATTGTTTTCGCACACACAAAATAGATTTGAAACATACTGAATTAATAAAACAAGCAATCTAACTCATCATAAATTGGTTATACATGCAATAAATTACCTTTTGAGTCAAAAACCTTGTATCTTGGTGCAAAAGCTCAACCACACCTCTACCGCAACAAAATGAAGTGAAAATGTACCCTAAACCATACGATTTCACAAATAATAGCCCACAACACATTTTTGACATCTTTAAAAATGTTTTAAATGTTTTCTTATGTACTATTTTGGTGATAGAATGTTCTTAAAATAGGTTTTTGAAACATAAAGTCATCAGTTTTGTTGTCAATCATTTTGATAATGTTTTGTAATTTGTCGAGCTGATTTATGAAATTGTGATGTGGTTGCTAAACATCAATCGCACCTCCATCACACCAAAAAGAAAAGAAAAACAAACCCTAAACCATATGATTTCACCAAAAACACCTCAAATAAACCCTAGGAATAATCCGAAACTTCTGGACTCTCTATAAATTTATGAAAGATGGAGGAAACCCTATGGAGAAGGAAGGAATACAAGAGAGAAACAATTATCCAAAACATTATTGATGAAAACGACCAAACATCCACCCGTATCTGAAATTGAAAATTGAAAAAATTAAATATTGGTTCGAACCAGGATGATGAGGGAATTTAGGAACAATAATGGAGGAAAATGTGCTATAACTGATAGGGATATGATGGAAAGAACATAACTCCTCAAATATGACATATTTTAGAAACCCAAAGATTGTATGCACTCAATCACGATGGATATGAGCTCCAAAGTGGGTGGGGGGATACTGGGTTCATGGATGGGTTTTATGGAATTGGGTGAGGCTTTGAATAACTGAAAACGTAGCAAAATTTTATATGTTATTAATTAAAAAATTATGATTTTAAAAACAGGAATTGGGCTTTTGGGCTGGCCAATTCCCTTAAATAAAAACCCATATACACCTTGGTTATGGATTTATAAAGGATCAAAATTGAAATGATGGTGTTAATTTGTCATGGGAGGCCAATTATGAATTCAAATGGGAGAAAAATATTAAAAAATTAAAATTTTATAAAAGAAAAAACATTTATTTTTAAATATGTAATTGGGATCACGGATTGGACCAATTCATGATAACTCACCCATTCTTCCAAAAAAGCATTGAAAACCCAATAAAAACAAAGAATTGGTTGAAATTAAATGAAACAAACAAATAAATTATGTCATGTAGGAGAGAATAAATTTATTAGTGTGTGTTATTTATTTAAATGTTTACATTCTTTAAAGCATCCCTATGGAAAACTAGCTTTATTTTGATGTTGCACCTCTTTGAAAAATGTTTCTAGAATTCTTCTTTATAAAACATAAAAGTTTTTTTCTGGTAATTGTTTACAACATGGGACCATATTTTTAAAAATAAAATTATATATTTTATTTAAAACATGAAATTTATGGTTCTTTTATTTTTAATGTTGTTCATTGGAAAAATAATTTTGTGATTACCTACAGAGTTTTAATATTCACACATATTGTTTTATTCAGTTTTTATCCCTTGTGTAGCTTTTAGCATAAGATCGATATCCTTGGGTGATGTGTTAAAATTATGTTGGATAGTGACTAGAGGGGTCAAAAGTGGTTAGTTTGTTATCCGGTTTTGTCAGTTGATTTGTTGGTTTAGTTGAACTTTCAGTTTCTTGTACAAATAATATTCATTTCAATTTTTATGTAAATGTATTTTGGGCTGTCAGTTTCTTTCCCCTAATTTTTTATTGTATATATTTGGGTTTAATAATTACATTTGATACACTTTTTATGACCTTGGTGCTTTTCTTCATCCCATGAGGATTAGAAACGCTTCTCAGGACATGTCGAGGGCTTTCCTGGGTGACCAGTTCAAGGTCAACTTGGGCTGGTTTGTGACTGAATGGTATCAGAAGAGGACAACTCTTCTTAAACCATTTTTCATAGTCATCCATTTTTTAGGGGATGTAAAAATATACGGAGTTGTATTTTTTTTAATTGAATGGTTTTTTTGGGAAGATCACTGCGAAGTCTTGCTCATTTTGATCCTAGGGTATCAAAGGGTAGTCTAGTTTTATTTGTGTCCTTTATTCATGTGGATTATTTTCTTTTGGGATATGACAAGGGGTGTATGATTAATTGGCTTCGTGATCTCTCATGCCCTAGAAATACATGAGGAGTTGGTCCATGGTCCTAAAAAGTGTCTATGTGTTGGTGTTGTTTTTGACATATGATCGCCAACCATATGATCTAGAAACCCACAAACATTAGTTCCTTTTTGTGGGTCTCAAGGAAATTTATTAATTTCTGAATTTTGGTTTTGAAAATCCATGTGTGAGAATTTTTTAAATGGGTTTTAATGGAATTATTGTATTTTAAAAAGTTGAAAAATGGTTTTGAAAAATTAAATATAATAATTGTTTTGGGAGGTTATGTTTTTGTGGAAGAATTATTTATTTGAGGAAGTGTAAATGATTTAACAGGATAGGATTATCCACAATATAAACTTGTTAAATGTTGAAATGAAATGTTTTGAATGTGTAAATAAATTTAAGGTGCTACTGAATCTTTGTTTTAAATGGAGAATTTTGGGATGTTGAAATGTGTTTGAATCTAACGATTTTCTTTTCGAAATTGGTTTTGAGTGGTTGGTGTTTCCCTAGAAAGGGAATTCCTCTCAATGGACATCATATTATGAAAATATACCTTCATGTATTTTATAAAATGGAGAGGGGTTGTTTAGAGTAGCATGGTATATTTAAAAGTTTTTAAAAAATAACAGGGGTAGGTTTTTTATCTTTTTGTTCTTAATGAAGTAATTTTGTGAAATATTAAAAGGGTTTTGACATTGTGTTTTATGTTCCTTTGGACAGTACATGATTTTTTGAATGTTATAGTTTTTATTTATCCATTGGTCTTTTCATAGGTGCTCACAAGCATTATTTTATTGATATTTTAAAGGATGGACTATATGGAATTGTTTTATGGGTACATGGTGCTGAATAAAAATGTGACTGTGAGTTAGACTTGATGAAAAACCACTGGTGAGTGTGGAACTCCACCATTTAATGTAGTTTTTCAATCATTTTTGGAGCTGAAAAAGGGACTTATTTGTTTGAAAATTCAGGGTTAGGTAGACTGTTTTTCTATTTTTTTATAAGATTAGTTTATTTATATGATTCCTTGTGATCAGGAATTCATACTCTTTTTGTGTATGGGGATTGGATTTTGTTGGTGGATAAGTATTGGAGTAATGTTTAGTGAGATCCTAAAGATGTGTGGGAAGTTATTATGGGGCCACATATATTTCTATGTTTTCATGATTTTCAATTAAATAAACTAATGATTCATTCTTAGGTTTCACAACATCGATCCATCTCCTCAAATAATTCCTCATCCCATTTGTTTAAATAGGGGTCTCTTTGGGATCAATTTATAGTTCCTTCAAGTTAGACGACCCTCTCGTTTATTGTGTTTGTGTTCGGTGATACATGGTGTGTTTCAGTGTGTTACTTGTTCAATTCACTCCTTATTCAATGTACAAAAATATGGTAGTGTGTGTCCCTCTGTCTTTATTGGGAATTGGTGTTTTGTTTGAGATAGTTCATTTCAAGGGATAATGTGATTCATATTTCATGATTGTGGTTCATCAAATGCATCGAACAAAATGGATATTTTCTAGTACTTAGAGTGAATCATTTCATGTAGTCGGGATATTTCCAGAGGTGTGGGGAGGTCAACATGGATCTTTCCTCCACTTTAGTGGTATGGTATATTTTATGCTATTATTTTAGTTATTCACCATTGTTATCTGCCACTTTTCACAATGAGCATAGTGGACATTCCCCTCACACATTGTCTATGGTTATGGATGTGATATTATTATTGATGTCCCTATGGGGACTACCTCTAAAAATATGGTGCAGTATGGGTGTTACCTGTTCGTAGGTGGATATTATTGTCTAGATCCTTTTTTATTCTGTAGTTTCAATAAAATAATGATTGGGTCCCCTTCCATCCCATCCTCGTGTTTTATAGGTCTGAATCCGAACAGAACGTATTGGACCATTTCTTGTCCCCTCTTTTCTGGAGTGGGTGGTTCATATGTTTGTGTTGTAACAATCATCACATGGGGTTTTACGTAGTTGTGGGAGAGTTATGGTGGGCTTGTGTGGGTGTTCCCCAATTCTAGTTTATGTTGAATTCTTTTTTTTGTTCATTTCTAGTTGGTCTTTAAAGTTTTGGAGAGACACTATAAATCTTGAGGATCATTTATTTAAGGGTTTTTATTATTATTGTAGTGATTTATTGGTGGGGAGCATATTCCAGACTCCCCCACCCCAATTCATTATCATTCATGAATAACTATTTGTTTGAGAGATCATTGGGTTCAACAGGATAAGGCCCAACAATCTGGTTCTTGGCTTGGTTGTGGAGGGGGTGGATTGATATTTTTCGTTGATTCAGATGATGTGGTTTTGAGTTGTTGTTTTGTTTGGATAAGAATATTATTTTTAGATAATTTTAATTTATATTTTCTTGTCTTGATAGGATGAATCACAATGTTAAATAATCCTTATGTTTTTTTATTTCATCTCTAATGTGTTATGCATTTTTTGGGTGGAATGTTTTAATGGTGGGGAGAATTGTCACACCTATTTTTTTAATTTTATGTCTTGGTTTTGATCTGATTCATTGAAAATATTTATCCCTTTCATGGGTGTCGGGTGATATTAAATTTGAAATTTTTACTTCCATATATTTATAATCCTCTGACATTGGGTTCCACATTTTTAGATTCACAGTTTTTGGATAAAGGGTGGCTACTTCATGATTTGTGCTAATCGTGAGCCCATTTCATGATTTAAAAACCAAACATGATCCTTTTATAACTACAACGTTTTTTTATCATTTTTCTCTAATTAAACTTTCTTAAATTTCATAAAATTACATATTAAAACCAACATATCGTTTTTTGACCCCTTAAGAATTCATAATCATGGTTAATTATGCTTACATATTTTGGTATTGGGCTAGCTTGATGGCCCATTTCTAGTTTTATTAAAAATATTTTGATTCTTTTATATCTTTTACATTTTGTAATCATATTCAGTGATTTCACCTCCCACATGAATCCCAAATCCTTATCCTAACCCCAATTATCTACATTTCCACTTTAGAGTTCATTTTCATCACATATTTTAGAGTAATTTCATAGGGTTCATCAAATCATTCTGATTTGAGAAGGTAAATTTGTTGATCCATAAATCATTAATATTATACTCATATCCCTCAAAATATGATTTTTTTAGTTCAACCAAACCATATGAAACCCTCCACTTAGTTTCAAGCTATTCTATTTCTTCTATGGGTGTACATCTATGGGAATACGAAAAGTATTTTTGTTTCTAGGGAGGGATTTCTTCTCATATCTCCTCCCTCCTGTTCCACCTCTCATTATTTATTGCTTTTATATTATCCTCTACACATTGTTGACATACTTTTCTATTATCACATTATTTTTTAGGGGTGTTTTGATAATTTGGGGTTGTTCGTCATCGGTTTAGGGTTTATAAACCCTCGGACGGGGATATGGGGAGTGTGTTTCCATTAGTCCATGGATTTGAGGTAAGATATTCCTGTTACATACCTTTATCATTTATGTTTCGAAATTTTAAAATTATACATACTAGATATATATGTTTATTGCTATTTTCCATCCATTGGATAATTTTCTTGGAGGGAAAAATATTTTTTAAATAATTGTTTTGTGAAAGGTAGAGTAGTTTTGTCCTAAAAGTGCATAAAAAGTGCTTGTTTAAATGATCTACTATCATTCAAACCTATTTATTGAGATTTCAATCATTGCTAATTTTATTTTTAACATATTCTAGTATATAGAATAAAACAGGGAATGCATTTGGTGTTTTACTCAAAATATATTGTTTATTTTAAAGGAAATGTCATGTGTTCCATAAATTTCACGGTTGGCTTTTATATGTTTTGTATGATTTAAAAACTATTTATATCGATTTATATATTAATTTTAAGAAAAAAAATATTTTTTGATCCTTATATGCTTTTCAAAATCAGATTTGGCTTATCAAATAAAAGGTTTTTGGTTTGCAAAATGTTTTGGACAAAGTTTCCAGAAAATGGCCATTTTCATATCCTAATGAAAATTGTTGTGTTTTGAATAACTATCCTGAGGTTTTTATGGGATTTATGAAGGTGTATTTATGCTATAAATGTTTTTTACACACCTCCTAACAAAAATTTAAAATCATACCTTTGTTAAAAGTTATTTCTGAGAAAGGCTTAAAGGCCCATTTGGAATTTTTTTTTAAAAATGGGTTCAATTTGTATTTCACAATATATCTTTTCGGGCTATTTGATAGTCCGTGAAATTGATTTATTAATTTTTTTGGGGCTTCAATATCTGATTTAGATTGTAATGTATGGTTTTGTGGCCTAACAAGATCATTTTTAATGTATTTTATGTTCTAGGCCCCATTATAATCCTTGATTTTTTTACAATATTTTCTAGTTGTTTATTCATTTGTGAATGAAATGTGATGAATTTTTTAGGGATGTTTTTGTATTTATTGTTTTGTAGTGAAATTATTATTTAAAATTTCCAGTTTATTATATTAGTAACTTGAGTGATCACTAAAAAGAAACCTGAGTATCTAGGTGGGAGGATGTGTACTAGTATGCCAGTGATCTCATGGGGTTTGGCCCCGGTTTGACATAGAATGATTGATGATGAAAACACTAACTAAAATATGATTATGTTGTTGTTGGGGGACCATGATGATATTTTTATAATCACTAATAGTGGCTCTTCTTTGCGAGAACAAAAATTTATTTGGTTGCTTTCACTAATATACGAGGTACTTGTGGCTCAAAACTAACGGGTGCGATGACCTTCTAGAGAAATACAAAATTATTTTTGGAGACTCTGTAACAACACTATTCGAACAAAATAACAGGTGAGGAAAATATAGATCTCTTTGGCATCTAAATGACTTTGTTGTATTGCTTCCATTGAGTAATTAGTCGATCATCTGTTCTTCCCCAGTGACTGGGCGGCTGCAGTCTGGAGAAACATGGGTGAGGCTTTCGGGTGGGAAAATTGGTCCACCACACATTCCATATTTCATAAAATTTGGTTCTTTAGTTATAAGGATAATTCTTTAGACAAGAAGGCACATTCAATGTTTCTTGTTACGGGCTGTTGGAGCCTCTAGAAAACCCAATACCAAAGCTCTCATGGGGGCACGTCCTGCTCGCGCCTATCCATGATGGATAGAAATAGGTGCATCACATTCCAATTGGTTTCTCAAATCAATGGATGGGTGGCTATTCCTACATTGAGAGTTTTCATGATAGGTAATTATGTTGATCATACCTTACATGATGCTAACAGGAAAATCCGATGGGTGAAGTGGAATCCTCCGAGTTGTGGGGTGAAGATCAACATTGATGGGTCGGGTGTGTCTGGTTTTATGAGTGCCGTGGGATTGGTTTGTGATCACCAATGGGAAATGATTATTTCCTTCAGTGATTGAATTTTAGCGTGAGATTCCCGCATGGTGGAAGCTTCTATGTTGTTTAAAGGTATTGAGATTTATCAGTCGCACAACATTAAGTTAGAATTGGTCAAGACTGACTCAGCTATCCTCCATGGTTCGATACAGGGGATGTTCCAAATCCCTTGGACCATTTTCTTCATCATTCGTAAGTGCAAACATCTATTGGACCCACAGGTGATTATTAGTCATACTTTGTGCGAGGGGAACATGGTTGCTGACTTCCTCACTTCAGGAATTACTAATGGTGATCGCAATTTTTTGCTTTCCAGTCTGGGGTCTCTTCCACAGCCATGTTGTAACTTTTTTAGTGCATATGCATTGGGTCTCCAATACTTTATACCTCCTTAGTTTTGTTACATGAAGGGTATTTCCCATCATGAAATAATAATAAACATTTATTGTGGGATGGATGTGACATGTGCTCATTGGATATTTTTCACTCACCGTCAGCATTCAGTCTGTTTGGATGGTAAATTCTGTTATGTCAGTGATTTATTTAAATGCGTGCATTCTATAATGATTCCCTCAAGAAAAGTAGTTACATTTTTATGTTGAACATCATTGAAAGTTGTTAATAGAATTCTTGTTTATAATACAAGTAATTTTTTGTCTCATAATTATTTTAATAGCACAAGAAATTATTTGGAAAACATAACTATATATTTTGTATCTAAAAGATGAAAATAATTATACTTTTTTTAATGTATGTGGAATGTTAATTAAATATTAGGCTAACATACTCAGTTTTTATACTCACGCCTATAGTCTTCTTCTGTTGTTACCCCTTTTGTAGGATACAACAATAGTTCGATCGACTTGGGTGATGTGTTATATTTATGTTTGATAGTGACCAAAGGGGTCATATGGATTTAGACTGTTATTATGTTTTGTCAGTTTAATTGTTGGTTTAGTTGTACGTTCAGTTTCTTGTACAAATAATGTTCAGTTCATTTTTTATGTAAATGTATTTTGGGTTGACCGTTTATTTATTCTATTTGGTTAATTTTTTATATTAGGGAGAAATCATTACCTTGTGTAACCTATGTATTTCCTTGGTTCATGAATCCATACTAGGTGGAATATTAATGCCTCTTAGAACATGCGTGGGCTGGCTTGGGTGACCAGTTCAGGGATGACTCGGGCAGGTTAGTGACATTTTTTTGATCAAAACTAATATATTTAAACTTATACATAAGAAATATAGAAATAGTAAGTCGTAATTAATATATGAAAATATATTGGTTAATAAATAATCTCATCTAATGAAATATTTATTGTAATTTATTAATTTGAAAACTATATATACATAAAAAAAATTGGATAATAATTCAAGTAATTAAGAATACTAATAAATTAATATTAGTGATTAAACATTTTATTTTAATATAGTATATTTTAAAAATGTAAGGAATTATTGAGAAATAATAATCACGGTAAAAAATATTTATTTCATATAATCTAAATATCTAGTTCTCAAATGAATGTTTTTTCTCTAAAATACATGATCCACTTCTCTATGTATATGATCTACTGCTCATTAAAATGATCAATTGATTCAATAAATCACATTAATCTATAATAAAAAATTTATATGATACACTACCCAGAAAAATTATGAACTAACATGCTCAATCAATAAAAATTTTCTACAAGTCTAATAAATAATCATGTTTTGAAATAAAATACATGACACACTATTCAATGAATGTACAATATCCGCTACTGTAAAAATTACAAAACTATAATAAAACTTGTCATTTCATATTTAGAACTCTTATATGTAACAAATAACCTACGGAAGCCAAATGATTGATTAAAAATATGAAAACAATTATAGAATATTAAGATAATGTACCATGTTTTTGTGTTATGAAGACTTATAGTCATGTAACAATAGGTAATAAGACCACATCTATGTACCCCACTCATTCATCCAATATTTTTACCAGTAGATTCACATTTATTTTAAAACTATCATATATAGTTTGCATTACTATTTCGGAAACAATTACATAATAAATACATATTTATGTATATGAAATATGTAGAAATAATTTGTGTGAACAATTCGGAAATAATTAAATAAACAATTCAGAACAATCTATATATGTCTAATATGAAATAACATTCATCTAAACAATTTTGAAACAATTATGATTGAACAAATTGTAAGAATGTATGTTTAACAGAAGCTGTATTTAATATGTATTGGGGAATATAATATTACAACCACTATTTATACATAAACGTTTACAAAATCTGTAGGGGGGATATAATAAGTCATAAAAAATATGATTTTTTCTAGATCTATAAAATGTCACCTTATTGATTCAATCTCTTTATATAAATAAAAATTTTATTGTGAGTCATTTCTTATAAAATTTAACCATGACATCAATTTCTATGAACATAATATTTCTGTAATGATTCTCAAGAATAATCATCAAAAATAGTGGCTGAAAAAAACTGATCATACAAAATTCAAAATAAGATAATGAAATGATCTTAATTTCGTTTTTAGTAAAAAAGGCATGGAAAAGACCCATTTATGATCCTAAATGTTCTAAAAATAATATATAGTCATGTATCAATAAAAATTAATTCGAAATCACTTCAGACACAAATTCAGACATTCTAGTGGTTTATTTTAGAATATGCGGGTGTCACTAGGGAAGGATGGAGAACTCAACGAATTCAATATAAACTAAGAGATGAAATAAAAACAATATTTTGATATTGTTAAATTGATAAAACAAAAATTATTATTCATATAATATTCCAAACGTTTTGTTTTTTTGTAAGAACGGTGGATGAACATGTGCAACAAGTGGATGCAGATCTCATGGATGTGCAGGAGTCAGAGTCAGGGGAGACTATGTGGGAAGAGGCGGAATCATGTGAGCTGGAGTCATGGGTGACAGAAGTGTTGGATCTATCGTTCTTATTCCCATTTGTGTAGGATCTGTAGGTGTTTGATCTGGAGCTGTAGGAAACAAAGCAGTCATAGATAAAGCATCAAGATGGAGGTAGAGGATGTGATCAGTGGTGTGGAGGTAGAATGAAATCATTTAAGAATGGTAGGCCATAGATAAATGAGGAGCACCTGCCATGAAAATGGAAATGATGAGGCATTTTGGGGTTAATGTAGAATTTTATTCATAGATGCATAATTGGAGAAACCAGATAGCAGTATAAATGTATCTTTAGGTGATAGAATTATTTTTCTAGTGAGTTTGATGTTCATAATAGTGTTGTAAAGAAGAAAAATTTATCGAGAGGTGTATTTTGAAGATGTGGAAACTTGTGGAGTTGATATGTCAACTAGAGGAATGCTAACATTAATATATATTTGTGTGTGTGTAAGTGTGTGTGTTTGTTCCCCAGAAACAAAATTTGTCGCCTCAAAAAATCACATTAACTGGGTTTTCTATATAACATCATTTCATTGTGTGTTTTCAAGATATTATTTAAATGTTTTTCATGATCCTCATATCATTTTGAATATACCTAAATATCAATACTAAAATAAATAATATATTTTATAAATATTCATTGAATTTTCTATCCCTCAGACAAATGAATAAACTATGGGAATTTTTCATACCATTGTGAATAAAAACTCATAATGCCCATATCTATTTTGATAATATATTTTTGGGATGACATCTGAATCCACCATTAGTTGATGATTCCAAGATCTCATGTAAATAGAGGAAAAATGTTTATCAACCAAGAGCAGATCAAGAATTTTATAAATATTTGGAAACAAAATCATATTTTTTTGAGTAATTTTATTCAGATATCAATAATAAATTAATAGTCCCATTGAACAATGTTTATTTTTAATGAATAATGTAGGAGAACCCATAGTGAATTACTTGGATGAATAAATCCATTTTCTCGGAACTAATGTTACTGGGATTTCAATTATAAATGATCGGCATGTGCCATTTGATAATAGTGTTTTGAAAATTTCTTCAAATTTAGAACTAAGACAATAGTAATTTCAACATCTCGATTACATATAACATCTGAAATCATATCAGAAAACGCATCATGGTATTTATTTAACATCGGAACATCGTTTATCTATATTGTTCCATTATATTCATCGATATTTGTGCATGATAACTTTAATTTGAATATTTTAATTGTATCTCATAATCCTAAATTAATGGATGGGTAACCACTCATCTTTGACCTCTCCTCTACCCGATGATGTCACCCAAAATAAATGATTTCTAGAATATAATATTTACTATATATGATTGGTGTAAAATCGTGACCTATGGAGGGGTTAATGATCTGTAGGAGTGAATGTGGTTGACATCCTTAAAATTTCTGATACAATATTATTTTTGTTATTATTTTATTTCATAAATCATTTTCTCCATGGGAGGATATGTTATGTGATGTCCTAGATAGTTTTTGGTGGGGTGAAATGAGTTTGATTTTATGATATTTTAATTTTTGGACCATGTGTATGTTGATGGGATTTGAAATGATTTTATATGTAATATTTGGGAGATTCCTATCTCACAACATTGGTGGGTCATAATTGAAAATGATTAGAAAAGTTTTTTGGGGAACCATTCATTTATATGGTCCATATTTTGTTATTATCACAAATGTTTTTAGTGAGTGAACCTTATTGAGGATGGAATTGGTCAGTTGACCTTATTGGTTTTGGTGGATATTCTTTTTTCATAGTGTAGTATAGTATGATAATTTGACATGTTCAAGAGAGTCATTGTATTCCCAATTGTGAACTGTTGTATGATCACCTTAATTATATAAAACATTTTTTGACAACCTATATTACTATGTAGACCATGTTTTACATTACTAGATATGACAATTGGATGGATTATCTATAACATCCTTATCTTTTCATCTGGGTATTTATTTTGTCACTATAATCAATATATGGATAACTTATAAAAATAATGTGGAATTATTTAGTCTATTTTTATTATATCACAAATTTTCTAATTGTTTAGTTATCCAATATATTAATACTATTATTATTAATGGTAATACATCTAATTTTATTATAATATTATGCCTTTGGTTCTTGTTTAAAACAATAGGTCTTGATTGAGGAGTGACATGTTATTCAATATCTATCATCCCTAAATGTTATGTAATAAGGAATACCATTTGAGGATGAGAGAAATATTAATGCCATATCATAAATACATTTTTGGAATAATATTGTGTTTGGGGTTTGGAAGAGGGACCAGTAGATGAATTTTTTATGAAAAAATATGGTTGGTCATTATGTTTGATGTTGTATTTGGAATATAATCCATGACATGAATATTTGGGCATCCCTTTATCTAATAAAAATAATATTGTCCTACCAAGTTACATAATTATGTTAATAATATAGTATGTTTCAGACCCTATGTCGGTACATGAATCATGATGGACCTATTTTCATGATTGTATTACTTTTGATAGAGTAATATAAAATGAAATATGTTTATCAGAATTAAATTACATACATCATGGATTTAGAGATAATTATTTACATTTTTGTTGGAATATAATTAATATTAAATTATTGGTTCATGGACTATAGGTTCATCAAAATGACCTCTTTTATCAATAGAGGTATGATTATTTTGAGCAAGATAAATAGTGTAATTATGTGTTTTGAAATTTTCAACTACATGAATTTCTAAATATCAGGTTCATTTTTTCAAATATGAGGATTGATAGAAGGTATTATGATATTGAAATTATTTATTTTGAAATTAACACTAGTCATGCACTTGGTGCATCTAGTTGTTAGTCAGATATTTGAATCTACACATCAGGGGTAGAAATTTTATCTCAATAATTGGTAGGAGATAAATGATTAATGAGAATAATTTAAAAAGGATTATCAATAATAGTTTCTTTCAGCATCATTGAGGTATTATTTTTCAAAAAAAAATCACTACCTGAAGGTGTGATTTTATATATTATTCCATACAATCGTGTTTAATTATCTATTATGTATTTTATGAACCATTCTTCGAATGATGAGTCCCATGGGCATCACTGTAAGAACAAATTATATCATTCTATCAATATATAAATTACACCTACAATAATATTGAAATCTTTATCGGTTCACCAAATGTACTTGGTGATCAAGATTATTTTCATGTGGGATGGTTACTACAATAACGTAAATAAGAGAGTTCCTCAAGTAAAGGGATATCAGTTGATTGTTTGGGGTTACAAGTCCATGGAGGTTTGTTCTAATAGTTAGTCAAAATTAAGAAAATACATTAAATAAATAAGGTTCTAGTGGTATTAATAATATTTCATGATTCCTTATTATTATTTTGAATCCAATAGTGGTTGTGGACATAATATATATCATGTTGTTGTGTTTATTAATCCTCGGTATGATAAAAGTGGCTACGCAACACATCAACATTAGTTGTAGTGGATGACAGATCACGAATAACCAAGATTGTATTGATCATGACATTGTCAACAAAAACATGATTCGTCTATTTAGGTTTATAATCCTAGAATTATTTTTAAATGAATCCATTAGTAGATATGTTGATTGATATGATTTGATCAGTTACATTCATTATAGGTGGAATACCAATATGTTCGAGGGTACATTTTAGGTACAATAATTTTTACTTAAAAATTTAATTATTATTTAAATGATTCAAGATATTTTTATTCATTTATGAATACCTATATAATATATTATCTAGGATAATTCATAGATCTTCATCACATTCTCTAAATGTAGACAATTATAGCAATAGGCTATGCCACCATTTATGTGGCTTTCTGCGGTGTATACTGAGAATGGGGCCACATCATCCATGTGGTAACCTAAATATACATGAGATTATGTAATTTTTTGTAATTATCTACATCATTGGAATATATTTTTTCATGATTTATTATCAAAATCATTAATAGCATTTTTTTCATTTTGGAATAAAAATAAATTTTTTATGTTTGTGTGAGGTGTTTAGATGTGTGATGTAGACATATTAATCCTCATAAATATTTGATTCATTATTTAACTAAAAAACAAAAAAAAAATTATAAACTGTAGGTTTGTAGGTTTTGATTATTTTTTATAATATGTATACTACATAGTTTGTCATACTTCACCCCCGCTGGGATATCTAGTTTGAAAAAAACTTATAGACTATTTCCTTGTAAAATTCAATGTATCCAATTCAGAGGAATCCCTTTATGTTGTGGAATTTGATGATTTAAATATATTATCTAACATATATAAATTTAATTAGTCTGAATGATTCATTTTTTGGTGCACTGGTTCGATTTACTAAGAAAAATAATTATACATTTTCATTCTCTACATAAACTTTGAGGATGATTTAGGTAACGATAAAGAATCCTTACCCTCTTATGTGGAATGAATATATTTTTAACAATTTAAGGGGAGGAATTTTGATTTTCAAGATAAAACTATAGAATATAAGTCACTAGACTAGTGTGAAGGAATAAATGTTTTATATACATCCACTATATGTTAGTATATTCTATATTTTTCATTCCATAATGTGTCACAAATATATCATCTATATTAATTAGGATCATCAAATTCATTGTTTTAGGAAATTTTCAACCCGTTAGCAGTCATATTCATTGATAACATCTTGATATACTCAATGATTGAAGATGAGAATATCAATAACTCTGGGTATATATTTTAACTTCTTTAACAACACCATAATAATAGAATGCACTCCAACTGTATTTTCTAAATTAAATGATCAAATCCATTGGAATGTTGTTTCCAAAAAAAAATTATCTATGGACCCATAGAATTTCATGTTATATGATTCTTAGGAAAAACCTAATCATGTGGAAGATGAACATATCTCCCTTGGTCTTATCAGATATTATCTAAACTTTGTATCTTAATATCCATTTATTTCAATATTATTAACAACAATTACCTTGAAATATTTTTATATTATCATAACTGTCAATTTTAGTAATTTTTTACTACATGAAATGGAAATTTTCAAGTCCTCCAGTTCTTTAGCTTCATATTGAAGGGATGGGGCTACTTTGTTTCAATTATTTGGGATTCTATTATTGATGGGTCTTGATGTATTACAAAAAGGTGTTTTAATATTTGTCATGTATGAAACATCCAAATGGTTGTATCTATGACACTAAGGATATGTAGTTGGTATAAATAGTTCATTCACTTATATAATTGTGTCATTACCGAAGTGTGGGTGTTTAATGGTGTTTCCAAATCAAAATATCCAAGTAATATCATTTATCAGTGTCATATAAAACCATGTATATGGTGATCAATGGGGTTTCTGTAGATTAATACAATGAGATATGCTATTATATTGGAAAATTTAATATTCTCTATTACATGCCATTAAAAGAATCATTGAAGGATTATTTTTGCGAGTTTAAATATTTTGGGAGGCTGATGGTGGAGATATATTCATCACACATTATTAAAATGGACATTTAATTTGGATGATGGTAATTTAATATTGTTCTTTTGTATTATTTGATGTACTGGGTGGAAGAGTCTTGGTGGTTCGTCTCAATGGAATATGTAATGCATGAATGTGTATCCCATGTTGATACATCATCCGGATACTCGTAGTAGAGTGATAATTAATTATTTCTCAATGGTAAAATGGTTTTTATAATATATATTAAAAATATAGTACATTGTGAGTCAAAAACCATGTTTTTTATCAAATAATGAATCAATATTTCCCCTTACCATGAGAGTATATTTTTGGGAGCCCAAGATGAAACATGAAAATGTTGAGTATGTGGATCAAATATTGGATCTACCACTTGTAATTCATGTGAATCTTGTTATGAGAACACATAGATATTTCCAACCATAAATATTATTCCATCATAAAAAATGATAAAATCGATAACCCTATATTAGTATTGATTTAATATTTTCAATAAATATTATCGAAATTGGGGAAATCTGGTCCATTCCTATAGATCAAGGAGTTAAGTTACATTGATGCTTTCGATATGAGTTATGAAGAATAGATGTTGAGAATTCATAGAGTATTAATAAACATATTTTTGGATCTACATCGATTATGAACTTCCTCAGTATGGAGATGATTTTTATTGCAATTTTCACACATTTTCACCTCAGTAGTACATTCCTCTTTAGGAAAAGCTGTTAGAAAGAGTGGACTATCCAGAAACTGTAGGATATGAAATATGCTTGAATATTATACATTAATGGATTTTGGGACATTCAACTATCATTAATTTATTTCTTTTATAGTAACATCAATTACATACAACTTCCCATGAACCCCTATATGCATTTGTTTGGAAATATGTGGAATAAAAATGTAAGATATTCATTAGATTTGATTCCCAATGTTTTTCATATAAATTAATATAATACTCAACATGTTTTTATAGTATGATGGAATCCCTAGACTGTTGTTATTCAAATATATCTTATACAATTACATCTTCAGATTTTTATGGCTGACACCACATGTTTTTCTTGGATTCCTAATGATGACTTTGTAAAATGATTTTTTTGTTGTAAGATCTCCCCCTAGGTCACTGTACCATTAATGGTGTTATCAAACATTTGTTAGGTGGAATATCAATTTAAACTCCCAATATGAATATACCAAATCTAGGTTGAATTCCTTGTCTCTCAACTCTCACATTATCTTTGTTATGTATATATTGTAAATGAATGTGTATAGGTGGATAACTAGGATGAAAAGACATTCATGCAGTTGAAATTTTTATTCCCAAACAAAATGGGAAAACGTGACTCAAATATGGATCATTGTTTTTGTTTTATTATTTTGGAGTCATGGTGCTCGAGATAAGAGTTATTGAGTGAGAATTATGTGGATGTGTTCCTAATACCCATATTTTTTTGGACATAAATTTATTTTTCATGGCCTATTTATATTTTTCATGTGATTCATGAATCATTTTTGTATATGTGATGATCTCAATAATGGGTTTTTTGTGTGTGCTTTAATTAATCCATCTCATTAAAGTAATATATTTTTTCCCTAATCTTAATGATTTATACATTGAAACAATCAAAACATCCTAGATGATTTAAGGCTACCCATTGATAAATATATCAAACTAGGTCAATGAAATTCCTATATTTATTTTGTTTAGGTTGTGTTCTGTGATGTTTTTTATAATAATTTGTTTTTGATAAATAGATATTAACATAAATTTTTCATTATAATTGTAAATCATGGGGTAGATTATTTCAAACATGATATGGTATGATTATATATATTTTATAGAGTATTGTAAATGTTTTTGGTTTTTTCATCGTCTAAAATTATAAGAGAACATGTAATTTTTTTCATTGATTTTAATGTGTAGTTCAGTTTATTTTTAACTAACATAATTAATGGGTTGTAAGAGAATAGTTTATTGAAATGTTTCCATCATGATTATATATTATTCTAGAGGGTTTGAATATTTAATGTGGTATTTTATGTAATCATATGGACCCATATCCCATTACATATTTATAATCTTGTATATGAGTTGGATGATGATGTCAATTTGAATTCGAGAGAGAAATGGAAACATCTCAGATCTGTGTCCCACCCAAAAGTCCCACTTACCCGGTTGGTCTCATGAATAAAAGATAACTTCCAAAAATTCTATAGGAAGATGAATATTATGGAGGGACATTGTTAGAAAATGGGGAATCTATAACCACATCAGTATAATATACGTAGTGGAAAAAAATTATTAATAGAAAGAGTAGAAATAATACCAATAAATTGGAATAAATAGCGAAAGACCTAATGTTAATCCAATAGAAGAAACAATATATATATATATATATATATATGTATTGCATGAGATATGTATCTATGAATATATTAATGTATGTCACAATGTCGTAAAAAATATAAACACCAAATTTCAATGGAAGTATGTAAACTCCATTAGCACCGGAAGCCTCTGCTTGGTCCCAGACCATCCAACTCCAAAAACAATCATGTACCCAATGAATAATGGTTGTTGAAATTATCTATACCTATAACCATATAATCACAATTAGTCTAAAACATGAACCAAATCAGGTGTGAGAGAAATTCCTCTTGGAAAATGATAAATGATCGATGCTGAAATGTCTTTGATTACATATAACAGTTCATATGTACAAGTAATGAAATAAATAAGGAAGTACTCAATAGTAAACGGTCCTAGAGGTTTCAATTACATATATATAGTTGTGTTATTATTCATTTGACTCATGTAATATCGACATCTAGCCTATGATCTATATTCCCAAGTGTAATAGTAATTAAACTGATGTCTAAGAAGTGAATCTAAATTATAAAGTAAGATGGAGACAAATTCTATTCTATGGATGGGACGACTCAACAAAATCATTCAATAATTCATAAATGACCCTCTGGTAAATATCTCATGGTCTAAACGTTTTTCTTTAGCATATCGGCATTTCCTTGAAGAATGACCCTTTCGGAAGCTCTAACGGTCAAACTCCTTTCATCTATCAATGAACTACTCATTTACAAAAGACCACATGGTATGATCTCATTGTAAATAACCCTAGGTAAACATGGCATCAATAAATTATTAGTGACCTCCTGGGTAGCTCTCACAGTCAATACACCCTGGTCAAAATAGGATCAATGAATTATAATCATCCTCCTGGGAATATATGAAAGTCAATACCCATGGGTCAACATGGGATCAATAAAATATAAACAACCTCTTTGGTATGTCTCATTATCAATACCCCCGAGTTGACATCTACTCAAGGCTCCTATACACCTCTTTAAATAATATTGAAACCCTCACACTTTTCCTAGTATAAGGATCATACTTTCCATTTGAAATATAGTGTGCATTAAATATCAAAGAAACTCATATAATCTATAAACAATTCATTTATAACATTTACAATGCATATAACATCC
The DNA here is from genome assembly GCA_963277665.1 of Viscum album. Classification (NCBI taxonomy): domain Eukaryota; kingdom Viridiplantae; phylum Streptophyta; class Magnoliopsida; order Santalales; family Viscaceae; genus Viscum; species Viscum album. Next base: position 1,314,762,750 of record OY728152.1, on the reverse strand, counting down.
ATTTCACAGAATAAATCATGCCCCATATTATTATGGTCATGGAATGGAAATTGAAACCTAAACATAGCCATAAACAATCATCGAAGGGAAACGTACAGATGGGTTGTCCCATAAACTAGGTGTTCAATGATACGAATATGTAACAACTATTTATTAATCTAAAAAATCAAAGCAGATGATTAAATGTTTCAAATTACAAATCAATAAATGCCCAAATTTTGTTTATGCATCATATTAGCATATATAATCCATTCAAAAACAATGAAATGAACAAATCATCTCCCTCAATGTCTTATAATTTCTATAATTTAACTTCAAACAATGAATCATCCTATATCGATGTAGATCTACATAATGTTAAGAAACCCCCAACCATGAAAAACTCATAAGGGATGAAGAATTGGGAAGAAACTCTATATGGTATTTGAGAAATCAACGTTGGGATTTAAACACACAAAAAAGTGTCTCAATTTTTCTTGTGATGGAGAATAAGGAGATCCATATTCATTAATCATTTTGTTGCAATTATGCATGATAAATGGAGGGAAGAAGATGTTTTTTTCATGAGATTCCCCAATGCTCTGATATATCAAATATAAAGTCCATTATAAGTCATGTTTATTAAATTTAAATTAAATTTAGTAGCCTTAACCATGCTCTGCATTAAGTGGTCATCCAGGTCATCACACAACCATGTACTCCTATGTAACACAAACAACACATGGCTATACTTGGAATGCTTGGTATAGGGCATGTACTCATAATTACATGTCGTGTACTTAGAAAATCCTAGTTTCTTTCTTTTCTTTAAAAAAACTCGAAAATAATAACAACGTTCATAAAATATTCCCCCCTTAAATTAATTCATCCACTAATATCCCAATCAAGGGTTGTAAAAAAGAATATGATAACAACTATGTCCACTGTGAGCGTATGTCGGCCTCCCTCTCCCATGTATCTTCCTGCACTTAGTTATTCTTCCATATGACCTATACAAAAAGAATATACTGACAATAAATATTGTTTATGATATGATACAAAATCCAAAGAGGGTATTCCTCAATGGATGCATCAACATCCTACTCTACATCCTCGAGTTGAAAAACATTAGGCGAGTCTAATATGTAACGTCATTGTTGAGAAACATGAAATATGTCATGCAGAGAACAATAACTCAGTGGAAACTGCATCTAAAATTCAACCATCATGAATCTATCCAAAGCCTCAAATTTCTTGACATATCCTGATGAAATATTTCCATATATCATAATCCAATTATGTCAAATTCTAATTGTGACATGTAAAAAACATGATCTCTAACATCGAACTATAGAGTTTTTCTCTATTGACCAGCACACGATTTCGGACGAGACTGTGCATTATCAAACCACTTCTGAATCAACTCCACCTTCTCAGTTGACTCTTATAAAATACAATGTCTTATAATAGATTAATGATATCACTCCATACATAATAGTGGTGAACAACACTTACTACTATAAATAGCCTCATAAGGATCCCATAAAATAATTTTCTAAAACCTATTATTGTAAGAACACCCCATCATGGGTTTGTGTCTCTTCTAACAACACCTTAAATCTAGGAAACATGATCAAAGAATGTCCTCCAAATCATGAATAATACTCTCGGGTTGGTCATCTTTTTGGGGATGGTAAGTTGTTCTAAGAAGTTCTTGTGTACATAATTCTCTCTATAGTCCCTACCAGATATGAAAAGTAAACCAGGCATCCCTTTATTGAATGATAGAGTGGGTATCCCCATGTAAACTTAATATCTCTCAAATGTAAAAAATTCCAAGCTCATCAACACTGATGTTTTCCATGATTGTAAAGAAAGTGGAAATCTTTTTGCGACTTTGAAAAACAAACCATAAAACATCATTTTCTTAATGTGATCTTGGTAAACCAATTATGAAATCCATCATGACATCATTCCACTACCACTCATGAATGGGTAACTACTGTAATATCCCCAATGGTCATTGATGATCATCCTTCATTTCCTGAGAACTAGTGGATATCATAACAAGACTAGGTACATCCCTCTACATTTATGGCCACAAATATAGACGACAGTGATCTCGATAAATCATTGTGACACCAAGATGAAATCTGTATATCAGGGCAAGAAAACATCAAAACAACTCTTAGATTATTTCTTCTGAAACAACTACACACTCTTGAAAAAGAAATATTTAATCCTCACCCAGAGTCCACCTAGTTGTAGGGTCCTCTATTGATAAACTCTACCATATTCCGATGAAATCAAAATCAAATATTTCAATCATTCTTACTTGATCCAATAGTGGAGAGGGAGTATCTTTATATGAATAAAAATTTACGCCCCCCATTTATTGTTCACCTCTAAATTAATTTCAATGAAATGATCCATAAGCTTACAATAACTGCTTTCCTCTTGAACTACCTATGTCGGAGTTCTCTTTCTCAAAACCACAACCACAACATTTCCTTTCCCATGCATCCAGGGACAAAAAATGTCAAAATACTGATGGAACTAAAAAAACCATTAATATGTCAAACACATATCCGTATGTGTAAAGATATACTTGAGAATTTTTTTAGTGTATTACAAAAATTGATCTCCCAATAGATAATGTCTCCAATATTTCACGGAATGCAAAAATACATCGAACATGAGATCATGCATCAGGTAATTCCTCTCTTGAGGCATTAACAACTGAGACCTGTATGTATCAAATACTCCACCTATATAAGAACTCCTCCAAAACGGATTCCCCATTCATCATAGTAAATGGTGTAACTCATTGAAGACAACAGAAAAATAAATATTGATTATTAATTCAATCTCCCATTTAAATACATAAATGATTACTAGAATGAATATTTCCACATGTACTTCACAACCTTAATATTAAAGCCTACTAGTGGCACATTCATGTATTAAAAGTATCTATTAAAACAAAATTAGTAACTAACTAGCCACAGAATACATTGTACCTCAAAGTCAATCATTGTCTACTCCCATGAATCTAACACTCTATCCTTCTATGAATCTACTAATACTTATATCAATGAGATGACAAGTCCAATTAAAATAATCTGGCCCATCCAAAAGTGGTACATTGAGATATTATCATATGAATGATTCTCTGTTAGGGAAATAACATTGATTTCATGTGGGATGACATTGTAGTTTCAAGTGTTATAGTACACCATGATATCATCCATGAAGATTCCCATAAAATATTCCAAGGATGGAACTCAAAATTAATTAGATCAATTAAAACTACATGAATGTTTGTGAGGGCCAAAAGGCATAACCAAATACTCTTATAAAACATACATTATCCAATAGGTTTTAAGAGGTATATCTGATGGTCCAATGTGGAACTGATGATAATTGGATCACAATTCAATCTTCAAGGATTCCTGATATCCATTATTATAATCAAATAGATAATCAATCCTCAGCTAGGGATATCGATTCATGAACATAAACTCATTTAGAATATGATAATCCAGAAAATATCTGAGTGTACCTTCCACCTTGTTGGTGAAAGGATAGGAAAACCCCAAGGAGAAGTACTGGGATTCATGGGACCCTGTTCATATCACTCCTTTATCTTTTTCTAAAGCTCTTGTTACTCTGGTGTATCTACACGATAAAATAAATTGACAGTAGTGACACTCCTTGGACAAGATCAATAAAGAAATCTACCAATCGTTCTATAGGTGAATATGAAAATACCATTGGAAATACATCTCAGAAATGATCCACCAATGGGGGAATGTACTTATCTGATGTCCCATGGTCATCTTGATATATAATAGATTTTTATTTTGTAATTCCTCTCAACACATGATTCTAGAGTCCACCTCTTGTCACCTAGACATCCAATTCAACGTTGTGTTGAAAAGAAATGTCATATGGTGATTTGAAATTCATCAAAAAGTGATAGATGTAATGAAAGGCCGAAAAAGTAAATAACTTTAGATGTCCATGAATGTAATAAATCCTGACATAATTACGACATATCTGTACATTATGAAGTTCACCCACCATCCTCATGAGAGAGCTCCATGAACTAACGTAAAATAGTTGTCCTAATCCCTACTAGATTTTCTATCATGATGATATCATTAGATGAAATGTCATAGAGCCCATCTCTCTACCCAACAGTAATAGATATATAACTATGGGAATTACGAGTATCCAAAATTATTGATGATAAAATGGAGTCAACTAAAATTGTACCTCCAACCATAGAGTGTTTGGGATCCTTATCCAAATGGGTCTTCTCCATTGAATTGGTCATTCATGTATCCTAGCCTTGTGACCCACACAGTATACCCTGAGTTAACTCACACTTTTGTGGTTGAATACCTTTTTTCTGGATTCTGCATTCACACCCACCTCCTCTACCATAATTTCATGAAGAACAATAGTTCTCTTATGGATGATTAACTGGTGTCCCCACTCATGTATGTGAAGTCATAATATATTTCATACCACTAGATACTGGTGAAAAAAACTGATAAACTGATGAAGATGAGCCAACATTCTCTTAGATATGCAATCAAGTATTTCACTCATGCACTGAGGTCTTGTGTGAGAACTCTTCCTACAATGTTAGCACCTCATATGACTATTTGATGTTACATCCCTTCTACTGGAATCACTATGGGAAGGCTCCCTATAGAGATTCATTCCACCAAATGAAAGTGTACCTGCCCTGGATACACAACTTCCATGGATCAAAGCACACAACTCATTCAGATGGAACACAATAATCAGTGCCTGATTTGATATAGTAGTCATCGATGTCTTCCTGAAGGCATTCAAATGTGATTGAATGTCCTAATTAAGAACATCCTCAATCCACCTAGCCACTGATAATACAACACCCCCAAAATAGGTGTGAAGCAATGAAGCATTGTAATGTGAGAAGAGTAATCCATCACTAAAAGTGTGCTCCGTTACAAATGAATGTACTCCAAGGAACGATAATCCCTCACCTTCTCTGTATAGATATAATCATAGAAGGACTTCTAAAACAATTCTCATGAAATATAATTATGATGTCCCACCTAACAGATAACATTAAACCATATCTAGTCATAATCACACATCTTGTAAGTTGAAAGATTCACCAACCTCTTAGGATGTGTATCCATTTTTATAGAGGTAGAAACTTTGACCTCCAACCATGATTATACTGCTTGTTGTCCTCCATCTCCTGAAAAAGTGGGAGGATGCTGCTTATGGACCTCCTGTGTGAACTCTACCATAATATTGGTAGGTTGTGGTTCCACATAATATTTATTCATATTCCTCATAAACCCTTCACAGAACTATGAATCATCATAGGTATCCATCATAACAACCGGTTCCATGATGGGAACGACAGGAGGATCTGGTGGTAGAACATGATCTACCATTTCTAATGTTTGTTCACTACCGTATACCTGGTGTACAACTAGATGGTGTGTCAGTTCATGACATTGTGGGGGTAAAGTGGACACCTCATTTCAAAATTATCAAGGACATCAACAAAAATTATCTAAAATGTAATAGTATAAGGAATGCAATCATGATTTACAAAATAGGGTTTCAAGGAATGTATAATAACTACACATTGTGGTCCCATAAGATTTTCACATGGGTGGTTACCTCTTCCAACTTATTCATGTTACACCCCATACACAATGCATGGTCCTCCTAAGTCACATCATGTACATGAATATTTCCTCTTTCTATATACTTATACACAGCTGTAACTACATGGTTCTTCCCTTGTCACACTACAAAACATGTTCATCCTAGAGACAGTGCGCACCACATATGTTCCATCCACCCATTTTATTATTCACATAGATGAGAACATGGTCGATTACTAAATGGTGTTTATAATCCTGACACAAAATGTACGACCAATGACTCACCCACCTGTATCGCTTGTCGCATCGATGGATAATTGGTCATTTAAGGCACAACATGTACTCAATGTACTTGGCTTGTTCTACCAAATGTATATCGACATTGTGTCTCTACTCACACTAACAATCACATGGTTAACCACTACAATGAGTGTACATAAGATACACGCCATGTACATATCGAAGGTCAGGTGTTCTGGAACATAATAACAAATGGTGTGTGTTTATATAATCACAAACTGTTTTTCTTGGGTATCCTAAAATTATGCCTCTAAAACTTTTCTAGAACCCCCAAAAAATTATTATATGTCCACAAAATTCCATGTTCCAATAATTTTGGGTCCATACTCCCCAATAATAACTATTTGGTATCGTTATTTATAACATAACATGACAGAATTCAATTAATGTTCATATATGATCCTCCAAATTCTGGTCCAAGAGGGTCCTTAAATCCTATAGATCTAAAGCATGGGACCCATAAAATGTATCATTACATTTACTAATACACAATAAAAAAAATTATGTATTTTTTATCATATAATCTATCACAACAACATGCAAATATGACACAACATCTTTCAAAACAATATGAAATAAGTAATGCTCCCTAAATAGGATGACTATAATTCTTTTAATATGATTTATATAAAGTGAATGTATGATTTATGATATTTCCTACACTCATCATATCATCTTTCAACATATTTGTACAAAAAATATGTCAATTATAATAAAAAAAATAGTTTCACCCAATAGTGCAATGAAATCATCTTTAACAATCAAATAACCAGAAAAATTGAAATATTCAAGGTAACACAGATTTTCCATGTACCCCGGTTAGCTAATCATGATAATAACATATGACCATCAACCAATTCCTCACAATAACATTCTATAAGCTCCTAGATGTAAGGAAAAAAAGAGAATAAACTCATTTGAAACCATGTTGCAACATCTTGGATTTGTGTTCCACACTAAAGTCCCCCCAACGTGGTTGGTCACATGAACTCATGCATATTTCCCCAAATTTTAGAGGAAAACATCTATTAGAGATGGTAAATTATTTATAATGGGTAAACTAGGCCCTCATATGAATAATATACATAGTGAAAAAAATTAAATAGTAGGAGAACAAAAAATACCAATCAATACAAAAAAAAGAATACTAATAATAATTACAACAAAAGCCACAATATTAATATATTCATACATATAAATATATATATGATTAATGAAATATTTATATTTTAAAATAGTAAAACAAGTAATAATTCTGGAAATAAATACAAAACCCAATGTAAAATAATGAAACAAGTAAACTTCAGGAACATCGCAAGCCAATACATGGTCCCGAACTCTCGACCTCCAATGAAAATCATGTAACTAGTTATAAAGGGAAAAAATCCTTATATATACCTAAATCAATATAATAAATTTTTCCCAAAACATGAAAAAAATAGGTTGTTAGATAAAGCCTAGTATACAATCACCAAATGATTTGTGAGTAACTGTCTTTGAATAAATATAGTAGGTAATTTGTAGAAATGAATCTATAAGAAAGGACTTACTCAAAATTAATAGGTTTTAATGTTTTCATTTATGTTTTTTATGTTATTATTAATCTATTGAATCATGTAATATCAGAATATATTTTATGCTTTATATCTCCCTATATAATAGTAAAAAAATTATTTTTTCAGAATACCACCTACACATTTAGGTAAGTCAAAGTCCAAGCATGTTATATGGATTTTAGGATTTGTCACAATCATTCAATAATTCATAAAGAAACCACTAGGAAACCACTCATGGACTAATACATTAGGATTAACAGAAATGCAATTCCTAAAATTGTGACCCTCAAGGCCGCTCTCAAATTATAACCCTTTTGGTCAAATATTTCAATAATTATTTAGAAAACACCACCTAGGATACTCTCATGATCAAAACACATAGGTAAACTAGGAAACAATAAATTATAAACTCCATCCTAGGTAGCTCCGATAGTCAATAGCCATTCAAAACATTACAAAATTAAATAATATTCAACCTCCTAGTCTGCCCTCACTTTAAATATCTCAGGGTTAACATTGAATCAATAAATTTAAAATGATCTACTGGGTAACTCTCACAGCCATTACCACTTGTGTCAACATCTACATTATGGATCTCAATACCCTGTGTAAATAATATGGAAATCCCAATATTTTTCCAAATCATAGGCTCTCATTGTCCATTGAAAAAATAAAGAGCATTTATTATCAAATCACCTCATGTATTCTATAACTAGTGCATGGATAATATTTACACTTCATATCACATGCATTTCACATAATCCATGAAACTATATCATAAAAATTTCAAGTCATGGAAGAAGAATCATAGACTAAATGGGCATACATAGTCAATCTGGGGAAATGCACACATGAGGTGTCCCATAAATAAGGTGTTCAACTTTACACATTAGCAATAACCCTTTATTAATCAAATGAACCATGGTAGGTGGTAAACAAGGTTGGATAACATATCAAAAAATACCACAATTGTTGGTGTGTGATATAAATAGGATATATCATTAAAATTAGACAAAATATAGGAACAAACCACCTTACTCAATGTCGTATGATCGACATACTGGAATGTACGCCATTGAATCTTCCTAGATCAACATTGATCTACAAAATATGAAAATTTTACAACCATTAATAACTAATAATAGATAATGAATGAGGAATAAATTATCTAGGGTATTCTAGAACTCATCGGTGGGAATACAATGCACTTAATGGTGACTCAATCCGATCATGGATAGAGAATATGGATATCAATCTTTTTTTGACATTCTGGTGCTCTCTTGCATGAATAATGTAGAGAAGAATATGTTTTCACACATGATTCACGACCCCTCTTTGATATATCAAATAAAAAACAATTTTATATGTTCATTAAATGTACACGTTGTGTAGTAGCATTAATCAGCCCCCTCAATTCCTAATCTTCCATGTCCCCACACATACACGTACACAAAATTTACTTAGAGAAATCCACTTTTCTTCCTTTTACATAAAAGAAAACCATAAAACAATATATTATTTATTAAAAACCTCCCCCTTAAAAAATTTCTTCCCCAAATTACCATTCCATGGGTGGTGAAAAATATTATGAGAACCACTCTGGCCAGTGGGATGGTACATCAAAATCCTTATCCCATGTCTCCTCCTACACCTGTCCATGTTACCATAGCACCCATACCAAGGTAACATACCTTCCACAATGAACCATTGTGCAACGGTGAAAATTCATGATAGGGTTCCCCTCAAAGGATGAATCAACCTCTAACTGAACATCATGGGGTTGAAAAACATGGGAAGGTCTGAAAAGTAATGTCATAACTATGAAACATGAAAGACGTAGTCGATTAACGGGTACCTCTATGTCAACATAAATCAATATACAACATGCCCAAATCTCAAAAAAATTTCAAACGACCTGACTAATCATGGTGAAAGCATACCCTATCTCAAACTCCTCATGTGTCCCAACATCAGTGTGCCACATAATAGAACCTGATCTATGAACATGAACTCTAGATGTCTTATGCATCAATTATCATATTATTTTTGTCGATGTTGTGTAGTATCATTCCACATTTAAATGAACTCCACATTCTTAGTGGTCTATGTGACAATACAATGTACTAGAAGAGCGGGAACTCATTACTTGATCCACCATAGGGGTGATTGGAAAAGCCCACTATAAAAATCCTCATATGGTTCCATATTAATCATTTACTAGAAACTAATATTGTTGGAAAACTCCATCAGGGATATATTTCTCTCCCAATAGCCCCTAAAATCTTGAACACATGCTTAAAGAATGTCCTCCAAATCTTGAATCATGCACTCGAAATGTCCACCGGTTTAGGGATGGTAAGATGTACATAGAAGTATCTGTGTACCAATATAGCTTTGTAGTCTATTCCATATGCGAGAAGTAAAATAATCATCCTTGTTTGAAACAAAATAGTGTGTTACCCCATGAAAATGTTCAATCTATCAGATGTACAACATTCCATGCACATATACACTTAAGTTTTCCTTGATTGGATATAAATGTTTAAACATCACAAGTCTATGAAGAACAAACCATACAACATAGTTTCCACAAGGATATCATGGTAATCTAATCATTAAACACTTGTTGAAATCATTACATTAACACTTTGTAATGGGTAACAACTATAATTTCCCTCTTGGAAAATGATACTATTCCTTCACATGATGACAGGTGGAACATCCCATAACAAGACAATCTAAATCCATCATTGTGTCTGGCCAGAAATACTGATGATGAGGATATAAATACATCATTGTGACACATGGATGAAATTTCGATTTAAATGTATGAAACTCAAACAATTGTTCCTTGCATATGTCTGTTGACACCCATACCCAACCATGAAAATGCAAAACCCCATACTCACCCGCATTCCACTTAGCTGTAGTGTCCTCAACTAAAACACTCTTCTATAGTACTAGGAATTCAGAATATGATAGCTACCTCATTCCCACTTGATCCAGAAGAGTAATAGTATCATCTATAAAAGAAGGAATATTTATACCCTTATTGTTTTGAACCACCAAATGCATCTCAATGAATATATTCATATGTTCCAGTCACATTAGGCATCCTAAACAGCATGTGTCTGAGTTCTCACTCTCAACGCATCAGCCACTATGTTGCATTTCTGTGGTGTGTAGGTAATCTCAATGTCAATCTACTAAAGGTACTCTACTATTCTTCACTATCTCCAATTTATATCATGATGAGTAATGATATATTTGATGTTTCTGTGTTCAGTGTATACCACAAAATTATCTCCCAAAATATGATTTCTCTAACAGCACAATTCATGATCTTCTACATCCCACTCAATATCATGCATCAGGTAATTCCTCTAATGAGGCCTCAATTACCAAGACATGTACAGAATGACTCGTCCCCCTACATATTCAATACTCCCAGCCTGATACCTAATGCATCATATTAGATGGTGTTACTCTTTCCTAGCTCTAGAAAAATTATTATCTATGATGATTTATATCTCCCTTTAATCTACTTAAATGCTTAATTACAACAATCTTTCCACATGAACATTGAACCATTCCTAGATAGGATTGTTTGTGGCACTGAAAATCATGAAATTTATTGAATAAAACTTATGTAGTAACCATAAAAACTTAGAAAACATTGTAACTAAATGACATTATTATAATCCTCCTAGGAAACATCTTCTTTATCCTTATTGGGGTATGATCATACTACAATATATGAGATGAAATAAAACATTAAATTAATCTGGTGTATCCAAAAGTAATAGTTTCTGATCGTTGCATATTTCTGATGATATCTCAGTGTGATCATTACAATCTCAAGATATATTCCATGGTTGTGTCAAGGGTGAGCGTAACCCAACATTTCATCCACAAAGACTACAATAAATAGATACATTTATGGATGAAACACTCAGTTCATAGGTTCCATGAAAAATAAATTTGAAATCGTCAGACCGAACATCATAAACAAATATATGTAAAGAACATACCTACACTGAATGGATGTATGAGGTATATCTAATTGTATAACATGCAACTGATGATAAAAAAATATCATGTAAATCATTCAGAACACTTGGACTCCTTAATGTTGATCAATGAGATCATCAATTCTCATAAATTGATATTGATTCATTATCATCAATCGGCTGAGCATTCGATAATCCACAGAATATTTGAGGGCAAAATCTACCTTCTTTGTGAATATATAGGCGAATCCCTAGGAAATGTACTAGGATAGATGAAATCCTTTTCCTTCAACAACTCGATCTACCTCTTGATATTCTTTAACTCTAGTGTAGACAACCTATATGGATTAATGGAAACCGATGTCGCTCCAATCACAACCTCAAAAGAGAAATCTACCTCACACTCTGGTGGTAAAACTAAAAATACATTTGGAATGACATCTATTAAACAATCCAGAACTAGAGGAAATTCCATATGTGAAGTCCTATAGATATAAAAATATAAACTATTAATATGGAATGTAATTCATCCAATCCCATGATGCTTGTTTCCATCTCTTCCCTCTTGAACATACTATTCCCCCTTGTAAAGAATATACCTTCCCTCTGGTGATGTGAAACTCACCCTTTGGCGATAGCTGTCAAAAAATGATTAAGAGGAGACCGACCATTCCATTTGGAGAATGAAATCAAAGGCTTATATCTCTAGGACATTGAGGTCCAATAAGAAGTGACAAAAAAATATCCATGAGGTCACTCGATGAACTAACATAAAATACATGTCATAATTCCCAAATGAGTGTATAGTATCATTAAATAATTATAATTAAATGAAAAAATCCTGATGGTCTCCACAATAGATGTCGTACGGCTACGAAACATATCTGGATTCCCGAGCCTCCATCTGTTGGCTGATTCGACCTCCGTCGATTGCGTTGGAACCACATCGGTGAGTTATTCCTTCTTCTTGAGTTTCATTCCTTTATTCTTCCTCTTTCTCAAGTTATCATGGGTTGAGATTTTTGGACATTTTCTCAGATCTACAATGTTCAAGGAAGAATATTTTGTTGTGGTTCAAGTATATCGATCTCCTAGGATGGAGGTAGGTGGTTTGTGCCTTACTGTTTAAATGTCTTTGAGTTTTATGTGAAAATTCCACCAATACCCGTGAACGAGGTATTGCGTGTTTACCTTTATGCCCTTTTTGTTATCCTTCTTTTCTTGTATGCTTGTTTAGAGGTAAATTAATCATTTTAGAGGTTATTTTTTTTGGGTTTGGATGTTTTTCCCATGCTTTTCTCTATTTAAGACCTTTGGGTCTTGTTAGCTTTTGGTCGTTATGACTGTTTCGAGACCTTGAGTCTATATGATAGAGTGTTTTTTATAACATGATTGTTGTCTTGTAGAATTTTATCCAAGTAGCTATATAGGTGTACTTTGGCCTCATAGCATTATCAAGGACTGAGTGGAACATGTATGTGAGACCCTGGTGCTATAGACTATAAGTGATAGACTGAGTGAGCTTCCTATTGGGTCCTTGACATTATAGACTACAGGAGGTTAGACCGAGTGATCATCCTAAGTGAGTATTAGAAATTATAGGCCATAGGGGATAGACCAAGCGAGCATACCATAGTGACATTATATATTATATAATACATGAGGGTAGACCGAGTGATCTTCCTTAGAGAGTCTTACCTTGATTGTTTTCTCTTTATGAACCATCCCCGGGCTGGAGTAGGAATTTACCGAGTCAGCTTCCTCAGAGAGTCTGTGGTAAACCTGAGGATATAGGAGGAATTTATCGAGATAAGTTCCTTATAGAGGCTCTAGACCTTAGGACTATGAGGGTTAGATGGAATGATCTTCCTAAGAGTGTCCCTGAATACCCTAGACAATAAGGGGAATTGACTGAGTGAACATCCTCAGAGAGTCTCATAAATTAATATGACGAAACCAGAGGGGTTAGGATGAGTGCACTGCCCAGAGGGTTGTGGTACATCTTGGATATGACTAGAGGGGATGGCTACGAGTACTTCCACTGGGGTTTCCGTTTGGGTTTAGATGTTTTCTTCTCTACTGCTTGTTGTGTTGTGGTTTGACTATTGTTGTATGTCACCTTATTACTGGTTATTGTTTATTACCTATTGTTTAATTCTACTGTTTTATTCATAATGTACTATTACCTACCATATACTCACTGACTGTTAGGAACAGATCTTTTAGTGGTTTCCTATTGGGATTTTATCTCACACCTGGTTTGGGCCATGCTTTTGGGCCCAAGAAAACTATTCTGTTACACGTATAGACAAGGGCAAGAGCCCTTTGGCTTCTGACACATGATTTCCTGGAGTAGGAGAGCATGTGAGCAAGCTTTGGATTTTGATGATGGGGAGCGGTTTTACATTCTTTTGTACTTATTTTGGTAAAGTGGTGTTTTCCAGCGTTGTGACTTGTTTTGCTGCTTTCCTAGATATGTATCATGAATCAGTTCATATATACATATGTCCTCCAGTTTTTTGATTTAGTCTTCCATTGTTTATATTGTTGGTTATTATTGCTTCTGCTATTGCATGTTAATCTATTTTCGGTATGTACTCTACCAATTAGGGCATAGTCTCTCCGCTATCACACCCAAGGACCCGTTTCTAGTCGACAGCTTCGAGCATTTGGGGAAATGTGCTTGAGGCCATGTGACCATCCGGGTACGGGGCGCCTTTGGGTGGCTTCCAAAACCGGGACATTACAATTTTGATGATATTTAATTGTGTTTTAGGTTAAAAATTCTAGTTTCATGTTTTTAATTTAATCTAGGATGGTTTATTCTTAACTATGTGGTGGACAAAGAGTCAAAAACCTGACGTAGGGGATTAATGATCTCAAAGAACGTTTGTTATACTTGTCATTATTTCATGATTTTTCATACCACTATGTGGATATCAAAGGATAATGTTATCAAATAATTAATTAGTTTGTTTAAAATTGATGCGTATGTCGGATCATTTCATACTTTATTATATATATATATATATATTATGATTTTTTCCATCATGGTTCCATTTTAGAAGAATGTGGCAATAGGAAGCTTAATTGAACTATAGATGATATATGTGATGTCCAATTCTATGTTCTTGTGTGATACTAGTCTGAATAAAATTGAAAATAACATATATTTTTCAACTTTTTAGTTTCCCATAGATATCAATCATGTGTGTTAAAACTGACAACAATATATATATAAGGTTATTAAGTCCATAAGAAAATTAGTAACTTGGGTGTTTAGATGTAGGATTTGGTTGTTCTTGAGTTAGTTCATTATGTGGATTTCAATTATTATGCAATTATAAATATAAAGATTTAAGTTTATTGGTATGTGGATAAGTAATGTGACAATTTTTTAGCAAGGATGGAAAGTTGGAGGTTTTATGGTGTGCGATGTTTTGTTATATGTAATGATATTAATTGGGGTGTAGATGTTTCTGAAATATGGCACCCTACATAGTGGTTTTGTCACAATTATGGTGGATGCATAGTTGGGTTATCTGACGGTTGAGGTCATGGAATGGAATGGAATTTATTTAATTTATTGAGAGATGGATTGATAGATTTAATGAGACAAGGGAGGATGATGTCTGTTGTTGTGATTATTGATATGTGGTGTGACATTGCTGTTTTCCTACATATATTTAGAAAAAATTATGATTCAAAATTAACTGAATAAATTAATCAGTTGGAATTAGAAAATAAAGGGTGGAAATTAAAATGTGAATAATGAATTAGATAATATTGAATGAACCAAATGAGTTTTTTAATGTGAAATGATAATGATATTGACTAAAAGCTGTGTAATATTTATTTTTAATGTATAGGATGTCGTGTATCATGTGTTCGAGTTCTATAGTGTCTTTCATATAGTGGTTTCAGAAGTTATGTTTGATAATGTTCCATAGAATGTCTAATGTGTGGCATGTATTATGGTTGTTGATGTGGAACCCTATGTTTTTATTTTATTCTTTAAATGTGTCATTTATGCTTACGTAACAAACACAAGTTTGATAACCATACCAACATTTAATTGTTCTAGATTCCATGTTTTTTACCCAAAATTTAGGATGATAGTAAAATATATGTATAGCCATAAGTAGTAACATTTGTCTGGGGAGATTTCCGGATATACCTTTTTTGATATTTGCATCATCTGTTTTCAGTTGAGATGTGATATGTCGTCCCATGTTTCTTAGTGATGTGTTGTGTTTTTTGTTCTAAGCTATCATCACGATGCCATGATACATTTTGAATATGGTTTCATCCAAATGATATGTAATATTTGGCCCCAAATGTATTCATATAGTGATGTGAAATAATGTTATTTTGTATGTTTCCCTTGGTGTGTGCGACCATGATGAGTTGTGATGTTATGTTTATACCATATTTATGGCCTATGGTTGTGATGTAATATATTTAGAATGGATGTGTTCATCGAACTTTCAATGTTGAGGATATAGAGAGGAAAGTCATTCTGTAATTGGAAACATGTATCATTTAATTATTATGATCCAGATATTTTAATATTTTATTGGATACATTATTTTTTGATAGATCTATGGTGATGTTGTGTTTTGATAACTTTTAATGTAGGTTCATATATTTTTTAATATTATTTTCTTGATATTTAGTATAATCATTTTACATATGGACAATGATACATTATTTACCTCTCTAATAAATATACTGATAAAACCCACCATGGATATATAAATTATTAGTTTTTAAAGAGGACATTGGGGACTAAGATAAACATTAATGTTTTGGTCGGAGTTGACGATTTATTGCTAATGAAGCCCTTTAATTGATTTATTTACATTGGATACAATTCAATGTATCATTATTTTATATTAATCCATAATGTGATGATTTCTTATATATATGTACTCAATTTATGATGTTCGGTATTTATTTATCAAACCACCCAATCATGTTTATTTATACAGTGTACTGACTCATATATAGTTATAATTGTATACCATGGGAGGTAATTCCTATCCCATGGTTTGTATGTGATTTTATTAATTGGTAATTATATCTCTCCCATCATTACAATATCAATTTTT
Organism: Viscum album; assembly: GCA_963277665.1. Lineage (NCBI taxonomy): Eukaryota > Viridiplantae > Streptophyta > Magnoliopsida > Santalales > Viscaceae > Viscum > Viscum album. The sequence continues at coordinate 1,314,746,113 of OY728152.1, read as the reverse complement.
GGAGGTGTTGTGACACTGTTTTATCATTTTTGATGGTTTTGAGATTTAATGGAGTTTGAATATTGGAATAGTGAGGACTGTATGGGATGGTATGGTAGAAATTCCAGTTGTCCCTAGTGTTTGACATAAGCTAGACCGACTAAACCGGAATCTGTATTTTAGGAAGCCCCCAAATGATCTTGTGCATAGACTCTGATCCAAAAAAATTATAAATTTAGGTGGTAGTATTTTTCGTTTTGAGACATAGTTTACAAAAAAAAATCATGATGTCTTTTTTTCATGTTTTAATTTGATATTTTAAGGAAATAACATGACTAAAATTTAATTCAACCTTGATAAGGATAAATTATACAAGTCTTCATCTGTTCTACATATTATCAATAACTCACACTTGTTCACCCCATGTGATTTCCCCTGGCCATTGGGGTTCAATATGATGACATTGTAGATCAACTGAGGGTTTTTCCGATATAAAAAGATGTGGAATATCAGTATCATTAGTGTTTCATTCCGCATTAATGTATGGAAATATATTAGGGGAGTGTCATAGATTTGTAGATGAACACTATATAGAGTATATAATGTTTATTTTTTGTTTGATATTATAATGGTCTCTGTTTTGGGGTCCTATAAAATTAGACATATATATAGAGTCGTGTATCCTTGGTGGATGTGTTATCTTGGGGACCACAATATGAAATATGATGTGGATGGTAAATTCCATTTTCATGATATATATTAAAATTGAACATTCAAATTACTTTTACAATGAATGACAAAAAAATCAATAAAATGATTTGTGTTGAAATAGATATAATGAAATAAAAAAGGGACATAAAATGTTATTTACAATTCTAAAATATCATTATTATTAACCGTGGAAAATATCTTCATAATTATATACATTGAAGAACAAGATTTTTTATGGGAGATATTTTTATGAATATTTTAAAAAAATTACTGTACATTCAGCCTTACTCATCCGAGGAATTATTTATATTTATAAAAAATTAAATTATTTTCATTATTAAGATTAATAATAACTAATTTAATGTATATTATTAAAAATATAATATTTTATATATTTTTATATAAAGTATAAAATTATTTAAATTAAGAATGAATTTATTAATGATACATGTTCTGTAAGTCTAATATGACATCAATAAATTCACTATAGTCCATGATATAAATGTATATTCATATAAAAATTAATGATAAATATAAAAATATTAATATATTACATCATTAGTAATTTATTAATAATAATAAAATGATACATTTGAATGAAAAATGTAAAAAACATGGAGATAATAGGTCGTACCTATTCATGAGTAATGCTTCAAATTCTAAACAATCATTATGGAAATATATTAAATATACATTAATCATCCCAAAATTCTAATGATATAATATATATCATATTGTTATTATGATTATATATATATATTATCCATGTGATGTGGTGAAAAAAATCTTATCACATCACCTAAAAAATGTGATATTCCAAACATATGCAAAAATAGTGTTTTCTTTTTTCAATTAATTGGATTATAAAATAATATGATTTATATTATAATTAAATAATTATTAATAGTTCCATAATATACAATATATATATATGAAATAAATTGATATTTAAAACTTGACATTAGATAGGATGGATGATAAAAAATAATTACATTCATTTCTATGCTGGTAGTCCATTGTATAGACAAATGATGAATTATTTTTCAATTTGTTAGATGATGGGGATGCATATAGTTATCAAAATTAACCTAATATTATCTAAATTTATGTTTGTTACTGGAAAAATTATTTTACTTCTTCAGAATAAGATTTTTACTATAAGGAATTTGAAATTAAACTAAAACAAAAGATTAAATATCTATACCTATTATTCATAAAATATCATTTTATTATAACATTATGAACTATATGATTAGTATAATTTCTATAAAAATTCATCCATAACTTGATTATTGATGTTATTAATATTTTTCTTTTATACATGTAAATTTAAATTGGTTTTATGTTATATGGAATGATATTATGTTGTTATATTTTATATGAGGGTTGAGGGGCACAATTGAATTTATTAAAATATTTTTTTTATATAAATTCAATTTAATGTCCCAATGGATCCATATTGAAATTATTATAACATAAAATTAGGTTGTGTAAAAATAAATATATTTTTTCCAAGAAATATTTGTTTTATATTTCTATCCCTATTTGTTAGGTTTATCCCTTTTTTGATTCCTTTGTATAGTTTTCATAATATTAAAATATTCTATAAATTATTGGTAATCAATATTTCAAAAAACATACAAAATAATCATAAATAGAACTGATTTGATATTATTAACTTAATCCATTTAATTTTTAATAATATAACAATTTTTAAACATTTTAATTAAAATAATGATATATGTTTTATTATAAAATATCATTAATGCTAAATATAGCACTTTTTTTAAAGACATTAAAAAATTCAAGAAAAATTCCTATTAAAATTATATTTATCAAATAATATATAATACATCATATTTATATTGAAAATATTATTTCTATATTTAATATTTCATTTTTTACATTAAATAAATTTCTTATATTTAAATATATTTTTTCACACACCGTGCTATTAATACATCTAGATTTTGTATGCATTTATATAATTATATCTATAATGAATGTAATATAAAAATTATCATGATGAATATGAATAACTCATATGTAAATAAATATTTATAATTAATCGTTTCCAATTATCATCCTTATGAAAAATTATTATAATTATAAAAAATAGGATTGTTGCATTTTTTGATTTTCATAACTCAAAATTTTATAGAAAATTTATATATATATAAAAGAAAAAATAACTTATATTATACTTTTAGATGATTATGGAATACTTCTAGGAATAACATACAATAAATACATGACTTAGGGTCCTTTTAAAGAATTATTATTAAATATATATATATATATTATAAGAATTACCAATTACTATAATAATTTAAAAAATCATTTATTATAGTTAATAATGATTAAAATTCAATGGAAACTATTTTCCATATTTTATTCCATTAATTATAAATATGGATTATATTTTTAAACACTCTATTCAGAGAGAGTGATGAAAATCATTTAAAAATACAATATAAAACGTGATGAAAATTAGGTTTTCACCAAACTTTATATTATAAATATAAATTATTTTTAATAACATCAAGTATAAAGAACATTTAAAATACCATATTTATAATAATTTATTCATAATTAAAATAATTATATTTTTTGATTAATCAAAACTATGTTTTTTATTTCAAAATAATAATATATATCTATCTATCTATTCTAAATAAAAATTTCAATTTTTGAATATTAATTATAATAATAATATTTTTAGAAAATTCAATAAATTCCACCATATTCTATGATTAAAATTATTTTTTAAATAATTAAAAAAATTATTTAAAATATACCTTCATAATATTTAAAAATGGAATATTATATTTTGTAAAAATTAATGAAAACCACATTTCAATAAAACTTATTTTTGAAAAAACTCACATTACTATAAATTGATTAAATAATTCATTTTAATTAATCAATAAATATATTTTGATTAAAATAATATATATATATATCAAATGTATTTAATCAAAAACATACCTAAAAATTTAATGGGAAGGTTTTAACAAGAAACATTAAATAATCATATTTCACATTTTTCATTACCTTTTGTAATGTATTCTATGTAAATTCTTACATAGTCATCTTTTAAAAAAATTTATGGATATTAAATTATCATACACATTAAAAAATCTCAACTATTCATCTTGATATTATATAATTTAAACACATATTTTCCATCTGAAAACACCTCATCTGATATCCATAATAGTAATAAATTTTTTAATATATCATTCTCTTTTTCTGTATGAAATGGAAGTACAAAGGACAAATATAATAAATCAAAAATAGGAATCAAAGAATCCAAAAAACGGTGGAAATAAAAAATATTGACAAATAAGTGAAAACTAACATTAACGGATTAATAGATAGTAAGATATTACATGGATATTTTATTGTTAACAAAAGAATGTGAAAAATATTTTATGGGTAAAGAGGCCATTAATTCAATGAAAAAAATTTAATGGGATACATTTTTTTAATTAAAAACCAATTTCCTGTTGCGGTGAAGATTTATTTTAAAATCAATAATAATTATAGGTAAATACACTTTCATTGTATATAATATTACATCATTTACTACATTTAATCAAAAATATCTTATTTTTCATCAAAAAACTGACTATTATATTTGATTATTTTTCCATTGATGCATTGAAATCAACATCCATATGATAATATAATTCCATAAAATGGATAAAAAATTATTTTTCATGAATATTGATGTTGATTTTTTTAAAATTAATATAATATAGATCACACAAAATTAATATCCCATGATTACCAAATTTTTAAACAATATCATTAAAAAATATATGATAATAATTAAATCATATGATCATAAATGATATATTTAACATTTATCTACAAATAAAATCAATTATTATTAATGTATCATAAAAAAATTCATATTCATTAATCATAGAACCTCCATGTAATGATATTAATTTCAATAAACAACTATAATGACTATAAAGATAGTGCACCATTATCACCCTTGAAAATTTATTCATTCCCATGGGCCAATACATGTTATATGGTTCATCACTTGGATATTCAATTGAAATTTTACAAGTGGTATAATAATATAATTCAAATAATTTTCGCAAAAAATTGTAATAACAACCAAAATAGTACCATAATAATAATAATAATATATCATATAAAATGAAAATACTTTAAAAAACATCATACACATTTCCACAAAATAAATTATCATTATTCCTCAAATAACATATAAAATGGTACAATTAATGGTTAAAACCTAAAAAAATATATCAATAGTAATTAAATGTTACATTAATTACTACAATATTGAAATCCAATGAATTTTATTATTTTTAAACATATGAAAATTTTTAAATCAAAAGACTCATATTAAATCTTGAATCAATATATGTAGTCAACATAATAATTATATAATTATAATAACACTGTAAAAAAAATTATATCCTATTATATAATAATTATTTCCTCTAAATAAAAAATTATTAATTTCCTTGAATTCATCAATAAAAAAAATAAATGATTACCAAATATCAAACAATTGTGATATGAATCATCCTAACATTAAATAACAATGGAATTGTAAATTTTTCAAAATATTTTAGTATAAAACATCTATTAAATTACAACATCATTCCCCCATTAGACATCATTTTTCATAATACTTATATTCCCCACATTTAAAAAACTCAATTTATTCCTCATGAATAAAATTATTCTTCTTGATGGTGTCAACATAAGACATCCATTTTTAAAAATATATTACTTTTGTATTCCATCCATTATTATATAAAAAAATCATATAATTCAGTTAATGTATTCTAAAAGGATATTATTACAAATTATCTACTCATAAAATGAGGAATATTTTAAAACATATGATCCATGCCTTTAAAATATCCATAGATTCAATATTTTCTTTTATTTGGTGTGTTAAGAAAAAAACTATATTAGTGTATTCAATCATAACACCTCAAACAATTTTAAGAATAAATTTCATTTGATTTAATAAATTTCCCATTATATTTGGTTTCAATTTCTTATAAAATAAATATTTTTATTCCAAACTATTTTATATTTTGATTCTAATACTTCTATATATATACTAAAACATAGATTAAGTTTTTTGAGTATAAAAATAAAAATAAAATAATTATTAAGGTTAAATATTAAAACATATCTAAATAAATATTTGATTTTAATTTCAAATATATTTATATATCTCAAATAACAATAATTCTCATTAACATTAAATAATTTTTTGATATGGAATAAAATTCAATAATTCAAAAAAATATACAAACCTCTAATTTTTTGTAAAACCATTCAATGATGCCAACTATAAGGATCTGCCATTTTTTTATAAATATGATTTTATATTATATTATAATAAATTTTCAATCCTTTCCCATGATCATTTATGATATGTTTCATAAAAAATTAAGTCATTTTCCATACATAATAATCCCATATATAAAAAAGTTGGTAAATCTATTTATTATCAATTTTTACACCAAAAAATTAATTATATATTATACATGTTTTATTATTATCAAGAAATCATCATTGAATTAAATATGAGTTATTCTATTAGATTATCTATTCTAAAATCTTATAAAAAATTAAAAATCATTCAAGATCAAATATAGAATATTAATGGAGATATATTTTTTCAACAAAACAGTGTGTTTGATGAAGAAGATGAAAACACATAGAGATAAATTATGTCAATGAAATCATTGAATGTAATAAATAAATAGTTCCCACATTAATAAACCACAAATTTATATAAAAGGATAGTATAAAACACATAGAAATCATAAATAAAATATATATGAATCATGGGAATAATTATAATGTCAATTATTTATATGGAATGAAACTCAACTATATAATAAAAATTTATTACATGTATATACTTTGAAAAACAATTCCCATATATTCCATTAATCATTATGTGGAAATATACTTGGTTATATATGCCCCATATTTTGAATGACTATTATAGTGTATTCATATATTCTTGTTGATGAATCCAAATAAGTTAAGACAATCCTCAAAAAAAATATTTTGAGAGGTATAAGGGGATCTTGTAAATATGGTTTGTAATTGAAATTCCTGATATCCTAATAAATGTGAATGAACTATAAAAAATAGAAAAAATAATGCATAAAAAATATTCCTTCAACTCAGATAAAAATATTTTCGGAAGTGAAATCTATTTTTTAAAATAAAATAATCATAGTGGATAAGGGTTTTATTTAATGAATATAAGTGATCTTGTAATGGAATCCAAAATTCAATAATGGATCCAAAGGTATTAAATGTTTTATCACCATAAATGATAAAATTGAACATTCCTTTTTTCATTATATATATAAAAAAAAACATTCTGTAAAAATACTCATTTTGAAATATATTTTAATAATGACATTATATATAAAATTTTACATTATTTTCATAAATTTTTATTTGAATAAAATTATAAAATAACATTAAAAATAAGTATATAAGTGGAAAAAATTGTTTTATGGGAAACATTAAAATAATTCCTTTTTAAAATATTCCATTACATAATGTAATCATTTCATGCTGTTATTCAAATTTATAACTAATAAACAAATATAAATTATTCAAATTACAATGAACCATAAAAATACTTTATAATATTTTTTATGACATATTATCATGTTATAAAAATAAATTAATAAATTTATATCACATAGAATGTTTTGATGATATTTAGTTCATAATGACCCAAATAACATCAGTTTGTGGATTATAGTTATTGTGGTCATTATTTCAGCATCACAAGTACAATAATTATTACATAATAATTATATTTATTCATGATATTATTTAAAACAATTATTAATAATTTTTATGAAAAATTTAAAATGTTATAGTTATGGAAACTCTTGGTCATTCGTACGCTTGGAAAACATTTCCATTTTACAATTATCATTATGTAAAGACGTTATGTATCAATTTATAATTCCTTGAAGAAAATAATATCATAAATATGAATATTTGTAAATTTTTTAATCTTGTAAATATATATTCTGTGTGATGTGATGAAGATAAATAGATTTCATCACTACAACATTATTGTATCCCACATATATGAATGGAAGAAATTATTGTTTTCATGTATATGCTTAGGAATGAATATAAATATTATATTACCTTGAAAAATTAAAAATAATGACAATAATTTCATATAAATAATTTAAATCAATCATTATTATAAACAACGATACATGTATGTTGAATAAAATTATATTAGTTCCTGAGGATGATGTCCTCTGTACCAATGAATGTTGATTTCAAATAAAATTTCTTAAATATTAGAGATTGACATAGGATATTACCATAAATTAATCACAGATAAGTATATGGTTAATTTTTTTATCACCATTTATATATATATATATATATTAATTAACAAATAATATTACAAAATGCGATTAAAAACAATAAATCATTTTGAAATCAACATTTCATAAAACCATATGACCACTATGATTTATATTTTCTTCTAACAATGGAAACTATATATTTTGGTTGATGTTTTGAAAGGATTATTTTATATTTTATCCAAATAATCCATTGTCTTATTACATAATGAGAAGCAGTTGTTCTCTATTATAGGAGATGGGTGGACAACTCCTGTAATTTATTAAAATACTATTTGAATATAATTTTTTTTGTATAAATGTAAGAAATGGTTTATTTTTTATTCTAATATAAGTATTTGAGTAAGACCTATAACAAAATAATATCTTTCATTTTTAGATCTCATTTTTAATCAGAAATTTTTTATTTATCATTTGGTAAACAATTTTAGAAATTACCATAATATTAATATTTTCTACAATTTAATTGTAAATAATGTAAAAATAAAATGGAAAAAGAAATATTAATGCTGAATGGAATATGGAATTCATGATGTCTCATTCATTTCAAAATTATAATAATTTTATAAATTTAAAATAATTAAATATTTTTTTAATTATAAAATATCATTAATGTCAATGTTATAACAATTAAATTTTTTTAGTTTAATTACTTCATTGAAAATTATATTTTAATAAAACCACTCAAAAAATAAAAAATTTTCATGACTATATACAAATATATTTTGTCAAATTATTTACTTCGAACAATATTTATCTTTTTATAAAATTTATTTTATTTTTTGATGAATTGAATAACTATGGTTTAAAGATAACATATGATTTTTGGAAATTTATTTATTCAACAAATATATAAAAACATTTCAACTGATGAATATAATTTAGTAACCACTCATATGAAATATTTTAACAAGAAATTTTAACTAGTTATTAAAATATTAATAGAGTTATTATCATTGAAAATAATAATTTTTTATTTTCAAAGTTATTTACATAAATTATAATAATGGTTATAATCACATCCAAAAATAAACAGGCTATAAATTTGACTTTACTTTTATTATGGATGCGATATACTTAGGAATTAATATTTTTTCATGTGTTACACCTTTTTCATTGTATGTTTATTTTTTTTCATCAATTACACAACTATCACTTTAACATGGTGATAAAAATTAATAAAGATACAATTAATATCATCCAAATATAATTAATAAACATTTAAAAAATATGTACCCACTGATTAAAATATTTATTATCTTTTTCAATGTTTAAAACAACGAATTGATCAAATTTAATTTAATATTAAAATAAAATAATATGTTGAAAAAATATAATTGTACATACTAAATAAAAAAAAAATAATTTAAAATAAAAATAATTTTTTCATTATTCACTAAATTATGGATCATATATGGAAAAAATATAAATAAAAATTTAGATGATTTTTTATATTTTTATTTAAAAAATTAAATTAATTCAATAAAATATTTATTCATACCTGTTTAAAGAAAATTGTATAATATTTTACTTAAAAAATAAAAAATTATTTTTTAATGCAATCATATTTCTACTAAATAAAATTAATTTAAGTAAAAATATAGTACTTATGTATCATGAAATAATAAATAGTATTTTATCAATTAAAGTCATTATATATATTTCAAATTTTAATTATACTATTAATTCCCACAATTTAATTCCTAGGATACAAATAAAATATTTAAATGATATTTGTTTTCTTTTCATTTATGATTGGTGGTACATATTTTATTATGATATCATAAATAATTTATTTTTAAAAAAAATTATATGTGATGTTGGATACTATTATATATTATAATAAAAAATCATTTGGAAATAAGAATCCCCAAACATAGTTTTTTTTGGATTTGGGTTCTTCTACCGACCCACTTAGTTAAAAAGTCACAAAATTCACATCGAACCACATTATTATATTACATGTCATCGTGTTTTCCATATAAATCCACATTTCATACTATTAGATAAAAATATATACATTTCATCTTGTTTTTTTATAATTCTAACAAGAATAAAAATGGGGAAATTAAATATGAGATAATTTTCCACATTAAAAGACTTCTCTTTTTAATTTGCTGATAAAAAATGGATCGAATATATGTTATCTGAATATATGTTCCTAATAATGATGAATGAGATTCCTATTGTGTGAGAGGGATTAGATTAAAATAAAAAATAAATCATAAACTGGAAAATTAATGTATTTCATAGATATTAAAATCATATCATCATAACAAGAAACAAAAATATCAAAAATCAGATGTACCTTATAACCCCAGCATCATACCATTAATAATTTTGATAATACAGACGATGAATATACTTCAAAGCCTCTAAGATACATCTACAATAAATGGATACAATATACCAGTATAAATACAAACAAGATTCCACTATTTACACATAATTAATTCATAGTCATGGTCACTATTAATAACTACCAAAATGGAAGCCATATATGACCCCATACATGAATAATTATATACTTGTGGAATCATGAATATAATGGGAGTCTGTTATTTTTTATAAACTCTATCATCTAATTCAGGGGATGAAACGACATTTAAAATCGAAAAATATCATATATACATGTAGATAAAATTTTGGGGAATCAATATTTTTGAATAGGAATTCGTAAAAAAATGATATATATTAAAATAATTAAATATTAATTTCTGAAACTGAAGAAGATACTTGACATTACCAATTTTTTTTTGAAATAAATAACATTAACATTTATCAAATAAATTGAATCACATATATATCAATAATAATTCCATTTATTTAATTGATTATTTTTTCTAAATGAGAGGAAAATTTTAAATTTTCGATATGAGAAAAGTTATGGTTAATTAAAATTTATTGAAAAATAATAAACTTAAATTCAGTATTCGATCCATAGGTATATAAATTCGATTGACCATTATATATTTTATATAGCATTGGTTACTTTCCCAATTTTTATGATTATTATTCAAATATGAAAACAACTCATGGTTCTTTTACGCTGACATATAGTGATTACAACATTAGGGATAAATTAATCGATGTATAAATGATAATGACATAGATAAAACCAAATCCAAGATGACATGTCCAATGAATTCACAACCACATAATATAAATTTTCCTTTAGTTTATCCCTAATAGTGTGGGGGACTCAACCACTTCGGAAAAGGAACGTATAAATCCCAATAGGTGGTACATGGTATGACCATACATCTTCCTAAATTGTATAAAATCCAAAATAAAAATGAATTGTCTCATAATTTTATGTATCAAATGTCTCCCTTCTAGGGATGTTTTCCATAGTAAATAACTCATCCCTATAAGGATATATTTCAAAAAATATCTCATTATCCTCATTCAGTTATTTACCTTCTCATATATAGTCTTCAGGTTTTATTGGATGTGGTATTTTACTTTTGAGTAAATATATCTTTTATTATAGGTTAGAGTGATCTAATGATTGTGTATATTGGTTTTTTGAATTAATGAATTCTAGATATATATAGGTTAATGGAGTTTGTGGGTTCATCACATATATAATAAAAATATGGTTAGTTTCCAAATTTTATGTTATAATCCTTGATATATACATTGTTCTAGGAGACTACATAGTCCATAAAGTGATTAAAAAATGTTTACTATCTCTCCTGACTCATGTCGTGAACACAATACACATCATGAATTTAACACAGAACATATTTGAGTTTCATTACATGTATTTAGTAATGATAAAATTTTAATAAAAGGGTGATTATTTATTTATATTACTTGAGAATCATGGATTAGAAAAAGTCTAAAGGATTACATTTATTTTAAATATCTGATGTTTGTATTTTAGAGTGCTTCATCAAATCATTTATATATATATTTTTACATCTCTCTGTTACCTCAACATATATGTGTTTTCCAATAACATATGGAGTACTTATACATTCCAGATGGATTATTTTAACATTATATCACTAAATTTTATGGATATCACCTCTATAGTTGATTAATTATATAAGATTCATCTATTATTGGATTATAGTGGGACGATTTCAGTTTGTTGTCTATTCAATTGAACCATAATGATATTTCTATTTTTTCTATCTAAATCCATTATTCGCTCATATTCTAAAGGAAAAATCATCTTGTTTATGGGGTTGTGATCATATGCCCTTTTAGAAATGAGTTATTTCATATTCTTCTACAAAATATTTTGTTAAATTAAAAAAATTATAAAATGATTAGATTGGTTATTAGGCCCCCATTTTCACTGTTAGGTTTTTTTTATTATTTCATCCCATTGGGGAAATGTGTAACCACATTATATATGTATTTGATTCTATAACATACCTATATAGGATGACATATAAACCTCATTTTTTACGAAATTTAATATCGATTTTTATATTGATATCATTGTTTGTGAAAATAAATTTGATGAAAAGGGATGAATTTCTTGAGTTTTTTGAAAATGGAAACAGTATATTTCAAGGAATTGAAATGATATATCAGATGTTGTAAATGGGATAACATGAGTAAATATGTTTTACTAGTAGTTTTATAAATATTCCATATTAACATCATGATGTTTTCTTATGGGGCTATCATCTACTTCATTGGATGTTTGTTAAAGGGAAAATGTTTTATGACATCATTGGTGTATTCACTCATAGTGTGTTACAGTAATCATTAGGTTTGAGTTATAGGGACATATTTTATTTTTGACATTATTAGAGTATGTGTAGTATTGTGGACTGATATCATGATTTCCTTGTCATGATTTACTTGTTTATATATTTTTACTATATTTGATGTTATATACATGCCTTGGATTTTGATGAATGATAAGGGTAATTATTAATGAATTAGAAATTCCATCATTTTTTTAATTTTTTTTAATTGAGATATTAACCATGATTTTGAAACAAATCCACTTGGGGTTATCATACCATGTTTAAATTAAATTGAGAATATTTAAGTTATTTGAACATATACATGTTAAGAAACAGCTTTGTAGAACTTGTATGAACCTATTATATGACTCTCTTTGTAACCCCTTAGTAGATTATAGAACATTATATGTCCATACATATTGGGAAAGGAATGATTCCATATTTAGGAGGCAAGGTTACATGTTAGCTATGATAGAGTAGTTGGTTGTGATATGAATGTTGTTTTCCCATACTAACACACAAACAGTAAATTATGGTTATGTTTGGGTTCTATGTTTGTGCTTGTACATATATATTTTTTGTACTTTCTCTTTTGGGTTTCCACTATGTGTTTTTTATATAATATGAATATTCACCTTATATATTTGATTATTATATAAATATATATATGTTGCATGTTTTTTCATTAGGATGGGTTAAATTGTTCCGTATTTTTGTTGTGTGATACCTGCCTTCCAGTCATAAGCCGATGTGGATATGGAATTCTAGTCATGTCAATGAATGTTTAGTCTAGGTAGTAGATTGAGATGGTAATTAGGTTATTTTATTATATTTATCTCTCAAATTTTGTCTTTTCACATGATTCATTGCCGTTCGTTAATTTTTTAGAAATGATATATGATTTTTAGTACATGTGATGTATATTACAGCATGTTTCGAACTGGATCTAAATATTATTATTGCGATGTTTCCAGTAACTGTTGGGATGTGTGTTGTCTATTTTTAGTTTTCATGTTAATATCAATTTTCTATTATCATTAATCTAGTTTGAAATGATTTTTTTCAACCATATTATTGTTACATAAATTTATGTGTGTTGTAGTATTCCTGTGAGACATATATTTTGAGTATCTCTTGTGGATTTATATGATTCACTTATAAAAATATATTTATAGATTATAATCAATTTGATATAATCATGATATAAATTCATGTTTCTTATAGTAATGTACGACATGCTCAGAATGTAGTCATTTTGGATAGCTGGTATCGAGGGGATTATATGATGGATCATGATATCTAATAATATATAATTATCCAAAATCGGTATAAAATAATAATACAAAATGTGTAGAGGTTTTTATGGACATGGTCATCTAGATCATAATCTTCATATATTCCGCTAAGAATATTAATGTTATTTTTGCATCATTTTTTACTCGAGTGACCAAGAATGCAGTGGTGGGATTTCGTTGATTCAGATTGTATGTTTGTGAACATGGAATGAAAAGGTTTAAATAATATATTATTATTGAATATTTTTCTAGGTTCATTGAAGCTGGATAACTATCTAGAGTTTCTCTATATGAAGTAGTGACCATATACAATGTTGGAATACACCAATTGGTCTGCTGAGCTAATTCTTCCCTATAATTCATATATAATAACATGTAGAATGATATGATGTACCTGCATGGTATGAAACTGGATATTAGAAAAAATAATAATTATTATTATTTTTTCAAAAAATGAATATAATTATATAAGGATATGATTGCTGAAATGAATATGGTTTAAAATGATGGATATTAAGACACTATTATCCCACCAAGAGGAATAATTAGTGGATTTATAGGAAAAAATGGAATGTTGATGGATCATTGTAGGAGTTCAATAGTTGGGTCTCAGTTTCGTGCATCCATATGACCATCAATTATAACTGGTTGGGAATATCTATCAATTTATCTTTTTGGAATGGTTGGGATAAGGTTGAATTCTTATTAGGAATAATAAAAGATGTGTAATAGTTATGGTAAATAAGTTCATCGACCGATAATCTATAATTCCAAAAACACTTCTTGATGTGGGATGGTATCATCAGCTCCAAAGGACACCATGACACAAATAGATGCTCCGATGACTATAATGATTTTTCTATTGACCATTACAATAAATCATCTTAATATAGTGTATTTTATTCTCATTGAAATATATGTGGGTCCAATTGTTGTGTGCGGTATCATCCTTCGGAAATCTTTTCATGTGACATCATTATTAAATATTAGATCTTAATATTCATTTGAAACTAGTGGATAAGTTTATATACATAACATTCAAATTGAACTCATGTTGTTTTTTAAGAGTTAGAATAAACTATTTTGAATAGGATTGTGTAGGGGTTTTAATGTCATTTTTTTGTGCAATCAATTGAATATACCATGATATAAAGATATTTTATTATTCTCGACATGGATGAGATTAATTTACTCATCAGGAATGATTGTCAAGTGTCTCATCAAGATGAGGTTTATTATTTTTATTTATGAATATTTTTTCCTGTAAATGATTGGAGATCAATGTCTATTTCATAGAGTGGGATCCACAGTTTTTCCAGGTAGGAGCTAATTGACTAGAGATCATGATTAATTTTTTTCTTATTACAGTTGAAACCATTGATGAATATTCATTTATTAATCATTCTAACATTGTTCTAGGATTTCATGAAACATTCTCATACTATTTATTCGGGATCCCTACTTAGAGAGAGAGTTAATGTTTCTAACAGATCTACTTCCATGTTCATAATCATTTTCCAAATATTCATATCATATAGAAAAGGCTATGCTGAGAGATTTCAAGATTCTTGTGAACATTCTATTGAAGTAGGGTTTTATTCCCTATAGTGTTTCATGTTGGGAATCCACACTACACTTTTTCAAGAAGGTATATAGATGTAACTGATAATATGGGGACTATTGTACGCTAAACTAAGTTATAGTTATTAATTTTTATGCATGAAATATTATTATATTTTGGCTAAGGGTTCATTTATTATTAGATTTCATGAGTGGAATTACCTCTCTAATGATTTAAATCTTTCGGTAGTTATTTATGACATTATATTTTGGTGAAATTATGTTTTTAAGGAATTGTTCGTTGAATTTTTTTTACCATAATATATCAAGTTATATCTATATTTAACCTCCAAAAAAGGTTCATAATACTCAGTTGAGCCATAAATTTTTGTTTACCACACGTTCAGTATCTTTTAAATATTACATTTTTAAAGAATTAGGTAATTAATTAGATATTTAGAACCCATAATATAAAAATTGGACTCTTCCAATCAATATAATGTTTTTCCACTATATATAAACACTATAAATAAAAACATGATCTCTTTTATGAAAACTCATTATGAATATCAACAATAAATTTTCCAATCCATTACACATCCTTAATTCATTTCGAAATAATGTATTTCTTTGGATTATAAAACAAATCCTACTAGTAGACATAAAAATTAGGAAACCATTATACCATTTATAAAAATAAAAAATTAATGAAATCATTTATAGAAATTATTACATATCACATTTATATTTAATGAATAAATTCCATTTATTATATGTTATTTTAGACTATTTTTATACTAATAATATTAACATAATACCCATTCCAAAAATATAAATTTCCTTATGGTCACTAGTAACATCATTATACTTGTTAATCTTATAATTGGAATATTTATATGGTCTACTTACAGACATGTCACTCTTACAATTAGAATATACATATTGAAAACATCAATACCAAAAATGAAAAATATGATATTTTATTTAATAAAACATGAAATATTTCAAAAGAAACCATAAATAAAACAATTCCTATTGAGGTGAAAATATAATTGATGGTTTATACATTAAAAATAGAACATTACATTCATTATTTTTTATAATATTTTATATAAAACATTTACAAATATTACTTTTCAAAAATATTTTAATCGAATTAAATATATAAAAAACTAATCATTATATGAATTTATTATCCTATATATAAATATTTAAAATTATAATAAAAATATTTCCTTAGATAAGTGTTTATGAAATTATGTATTTAAATATTCAATGTTTTCCATACCACATTGAAAATTTAAATAATAATCCATATGAAATATTAATATTTATAAATGAATTAAATAACATGTAAAAATATAAAATGTAGATATATATTTTCCATGTTTCAATATATAATCCTAATAATATTACAAATGTGCGCATAAAAACGAAATGCCTCAATGGGAGGATATTGTGAAAAAATTAGTTAAATGATTTCTCACTCATCTTATGAGCCTTTAACTTCTCAAATAATAAAATTAAAATATTTATTAATATTTTTGGAATCATTTTTATAGTTTTTTATTATATTTCAATTATTAATTTTATTTTTAAAACTACAGAAAAGGTTTATTTTCTGTTAGGTGTTTTGAACATATTAATTTTATGTGTCAGAACTACATCTGTAGGTAGGAAATAGTCTATGGTGTATTGGAATGAAATTATACCCAATAATAATCTTGATATAATAATCATATATATAAACAAATTAATATATTAATTGTAATCTTGAAATGGGTTTATAAAATATGATCCAGTACTATAAACATTGGATTGTAGGTTGTTCAAATGCATGATTCATGTTCACATTTATTAATGAAAATTACATAATGATGCTAAGTAACAATTTAAAATTTCATAACTATAAATATATATTATATAAAATATTATTTTATATTATAAATATATATACATAATTTGGATGATATAAAATTAATCACATTGCTACGATGAGGCGGTAGTCCAAACATCAATGAAATCCATCCTGACTATTTCATTGTGTAGATGGCTGATATATAAAATGATGTGTTATATTTGAAAAAAAGGGAATTATTTAATGAATATAAAATAATTTTTTATTTATCTGGCATATATTTTATTAAACATATATTTAAATGTTACAAGTAGCGTCTGATCATATCACATAAAAATGATGAGGTCATAATCCAAACATAAAAAATTGATGTTATTATATTTGTGGAAAATTTCATGTATAATGGAATGCTTTATAAAATAATTTTATGAGAATATATACATAATAAAAATCAAATATATAACTTATAAATAACTTTTTCATCATAATTATATCATATTAATGGTGGAAAATAAAAAATGAACAACATAATTTCTTTAGGATGTATATATCAATACATAAAAATGATAAGTTCTAAAAAAATTAGATGGATGTATGTGTATGATTTGGTTGATAATTTCTCATTAAAACAATATAATAATTTTTTTTTTATGAATTTTCTTTTATGCAATAAAATGAATTTTATATGTGGATAATGGATATAATGTAAATGGTCTTATGGTAGGGTGTTACCTTCTATTTGGTTAATTCCATTCGGTGTGAAACCATAAGACACCATGGAAGGATTTTTTTTTGAAATATAGGGCCTTATAATATGATGTGGAGATGTTTAGGAGTTATTTGTTAAGATATTTATAGCAACCCATCACATTATTAAAATGTATAACATGATTTATTACATAAATATCACATGTTACAACTTAGAATATTGACAGGTCTAGTTTCATTGGGTATTAGTATCATTACATTACAACATAAAACAAGTAATACAACATCTTTATTGAAAACATCCTTTACATGACCACTACATTCCCTAGTATATATATTTTCATTAGATAACCGTAGGATATTCTTTAGAAAAGGGATAGTTATAAATCCCAAGAAGGGAGTAAAAAATGAATAGAATGAAGATTACAATACAAGTTTGGCAATATCCATATCAATGGAGTAGAAAAGAAAACTAAACACAAAGACATGTTAATGCATGAAAATCATAACAAGGAAATGTGGTAAGAACACCTAATATAGAATTATCATGTGCCAAGGCTCATTACACCTGGATCATGAGTAAACCCTCGTCTCTTATGAATTTTCGTCATTCAACAAAAATTTCACATGATTTATCATTATAACATACATTTTCCAATGCATTAGAGACCAATTGTGGCACTCCATTCTTAAACATTTCATTTCATGATAAAGTGTGGCATAAGGATCATATATCATGGAATCAATCGTGATCACAAGTTATTCCAAAACAATGTAATGTGTAATTAATACATGAATGTACCATCTAATATGTATATGTTCATAAAGGTGAATATCCTTTATAGATACATGGGTATGGTATTCACTACACAATGATCTTGGCTTGGAAAAACATAGTGAAATTTCGGCAGCATAGTGACATGACATAACGATTCATGAAAATGGTTGATTCGAGAGAAATGAGTGTCTCATCATATGCACATTAAATGGAATGTAAGTGGGCCATATAGATACATTTACCAACAAATATAATGTTACATAGATTCATAATACAAATTAATTACATGGATGTAAAATATGATAGATAAATCCATCACGGAATTTCGGCGTGGTAACCGATGTACATGAGAGGAATTAATGATATATAAAGGGGTAAAACATCATAAAAACATAAATAGATATGTATGGTGGTGGTTCTAAATCATACCCCAACATTTTTAAATGAAAACAAAAGGTCAAAATAACATAATAAAAAATCCTAAAATATTAAATATAATGAAATACATTTGTTGTATGTGTGATCATTAAGGGTTAGGAGGGGCTTCATAGGTGATTATATTGGAGCTTAGGACACCAAGACAGGAAAATATAAAGATGAGGTCATAGGATGGATGAACTCTGAAGGCCTATCTGGAGGAGGAAGTGGGAGCTTGATAGGGTTATTATATGAAAGAAGATGGAATTGTTTATTATTTAGTGTTGTTTCACCCTACTTAAAACTAATCAATACCACAAACTAGCCCATGGTTTTTTCCCATCTTTTTTTAAATGGGGAGTGGAAAACAATATTTTATAGGGCCAATGGCCTAAATTCTTAAAATAATATTTTTTTATGTTTATGGGACTCACACTTTCCATGAAAATTAATTTTAAAACTAAAAATGTTTGATAACTCTAGGAGGGTCCACTAATGTTTTGTAAAAAAAATAAAACAAAGCTAAAATCACATTATTTTAAGGTTAAAACATATATTAGACGATTATATCATTTATAATATTTTATTACATCACAATTGGGTCATTATGATGTCATAAAACACATTTTATATTTAAACAATTTTTTTTACCCAGAAATTCGATTATCTTAGAAAATTATGAAAAATTCACCATTAAGAAATGACAACATCCTGATTAAAAAAATAATATTCATTTTATCTAAATTATTTTCTAAATATTTTAATATATAATTTTAAAATAAAAGTAGATATTTGTCAAAAATTCATGGGTTTTGACAAAAAATGGTTTTCAAACCATAACACAAATTACAATTTCATTCATAATATAATACACTCATTTAAATGTAAAAAAAGTATATCAATAATATTATTATTATATCCAAACATTATTTATTTCAAAAATAATTAAATTTATCATAAAATAATTCTTTGTTGAATATTACCTAAAAATGATTTCTCATTTAAAAACTATTTAAAAAATAACAATAATAAAATGAAAGTATATTTATTATTATATAAAATGAAAATTATCATAATAATAGTACTACGGAATTGTTACATAACCCATTATAACACCCACATATGACCGAAGGGTATGCTAGGAGATGGTGACAGAATCTTGGGGTGGCTCGAATAACGTTGCTCAGGTTGTAATCCATATCAACTTCCACTTCTCCTGTAGGCAATTCCATTCATGCTTAACATGTCGAATCTAGGCATAGGATTGGTCAAGATCAAATCCCAATGATTCAACCTCCTTTAATAATCTCCATAAAATGGGCTTCATATGGTGGAAATGTAGTGGAAGAGTCCATCACATCATTTTTATGAGTAAATTGGATTTGAAATATCACTATAATAATACTAAAAATTTGATCACTATTTAACAACTATATTAGAAATGATCACAATTCGTAACATTATATTAAGATCTAGATACCTAAAACTAATATATTTCATATATTATATAACAATTTTACTTAATAGTAAATTTAATAAAATAAAGAGAAATTTTCATTAATATATGATTGGGTCGTTACAATCATCAAACATTGAAATTTTTTGACCTTAAATTTTCTTTTTCCCACTCTAAAAAAGATGAGGGTTATTCTGCTTCATCACATCCTCAAATTCCCATGCCGCTTGTTCAAACCTGTGGTTTCTCCACAACACCATCATGAGAATAATTTTCTTATTTCTTAGGACTTTTTTTGTATGATCTATGATATTCACTATTTTCTCCTCATATAAATTTTCATCATCTAAATGTACTACATATGAATATAGTAGATGTTAGGGATCTGGTATGTACATCCTTATGAGGGATACATGAAATAAATCATGTTCTTTGTCCTTGGAAGGTTTGAGTGATAGTCGATATTCCATAACCCCAAAACAATAATGAATCTGTAAGGAGGTGAAGTAGCTCAGAATTAACTTCCCTTAATTTCCAAACCACGTGACCTCTTCTATTGAGATATTCATAGGAATACCATGCTTCCCACATTAAACTCAATGTCTCATCAAATGTTATTAGTAAAACACTTTTTTCGACTCTGGGAACCCTTGAATGATTCCTAAATGGTTTTCACCTTCTCCATCATTTCATCGACCATTTCTGGTCCAAGCTGTTTACGCTCACCGACTTCATCCCAACAAGCTGTTTTTCTACACCACATACAATACAGGGTTTCTTAAGGTTCCATTCAGATGCTTGAGTGTAAAATATTATTATAGGAGAATTCAACCAGTGGAAGATGTTGATCACATACCATTTTAAATTGTATTGAACATGATATTAACATATCATCCAGTGTCTAAATAGTTCGCTCTGATTGGCCATCAGTTTGAGGATGATAGGTCGTACTAAAGATTAGTTCAGTATCTTGATCATGTTGAAGACTCCTACAATACATTGATTTGTATCTTGGATCCCCATAAAATTCAATAGATAGTGGTACTCCATGAATCCTTTTCCACTTCTCTAATATACATGAGTTCCAGTTGATCCAATGAGAAATCCTCCCGAATTGCAATTAAGTTTGCAGTATTTGTAAGACTATCCACAATAACCCATATTGAATTGTTTTCATTGGATGTCTTTTGAGGTGAGGTGAAAAATCCAATGGTTTTGTTATCCCATTTCCATGTTGTTATGGAAAATGTATCCATCATAACCATATACTTATACCTCTCTTCCTTCACATGATGACACTCCAAGAACATTGATGTATAGATAGATATCTACTTCTACATATTATTCCAACAATAATTATCTCATATATCTCGATACAACATTGTGATTCCATGAAGAATATTAATATTTGAACTATGTGCATCATCCAAAAGTTCTTTAATCAGCTCCATACATGATGGAACACATAGTATATTCCGAAATTACACAATTCCTTTTTCATTGTCATTTAACACTGGGGATTTCCCTTTTCCAAATTCCTCCACATTCGTATTAATTCCCATAGAATTCTTTTTTTCATCCATTAACCTTTACAAAAGAAGTGGTCGATAAATCATGTGTTAAAGGATTTATGTTGTTCCCTAATTTGTGAGTCACATATCAATTTTCATCAAATCTAAAATGATTAAATCCTTCAAAATTCTCATCAATGATAGAATCATTGGGTAATTTATACGTAGAGCATCTACAACCATGATCACTTTCCTTGTGTGGTAATTGATTGTGCAATCATAGTCTTTTATCACCTCTAACCATTTACATTGGCACATGTTCATCACTTTATGTGTGAATATATACATGAATATTTTCTGGTCCATATATTTTTCACACTTCTCCCCAAAGAGTTAATTACAGAATATTCTTAAGGAGAAGATCACCATAGCCAACTCCAGATCATTTGTTGTATAATTATATTCATGAAATTTAAATTTCCTTTAAGCATATGAAATGAATTTTTCATTTAGCATCCACAGACATCCCAGTCCCTTCTTCGAAGCATCACTGAATACCACAAAATGTTTTCCATTAGTGGGTATAGTTTGCATGAGCATAGTGATAAGACACTTTTTCAACTCCTTAAATCATTCTTCACATTCATCACTCCATGAAAACATTACTCCCATCCGAGTTAGAATGGAAAGAGGGTAGGACCATTGTGATAAATTTATCACAAATAGTCGATAATATATAGATATCGGCAAGTAGCTACAAATATATGTTAATAATATAGTCCTCAACCACCCCTCAATTATAGATGTCTTAAATGGATTCACATATATCCTATTTCTTGTGATGTTATGGCCCAAGAATGATTCCTCTTTCAAACTGAACCGACAGTATCTGTACATTTCCATGATTTTCTCCTTCTGCACGGTCTCTAGTACAGTTCTAATTTTCTCCTCATTATCTTCCATTGTTTTAGATGATATTGAAATATCATCTATAATGACTAAAAAATATTTCCAGGTATTCTCTAAAGTCTATATTCATCGACTCAAAAATGATTTTTGGATCATTAGTGAGTCCTAAAGGAATTACTATGAATTAAATATGCCCATATCTAGTATGAAAAGTAGTCTTCGGGATATCATCCGCCTTCACACTTACTTGATAAAATCCTGACTGCAAATCCACCATGGAAGAGTATTGCACCCCACATAGCTGATGAGACATGTAATCAATTAGTGGGAGAAGTTAATTGTTCTTTATCGTGATATTGTTAACATCATGGTAATCTATGCATAGACGCATTGAAACATCCTTCATCATGACGAAGTGGATTGGTGAACCCCATGTTGGAGCACATGTGATGATAAATACATTGTCCATATTCTAATATAGTTGATTCATCTCCTCCTAGTGTTCCAAAATATCCATTCTATATAGAGTATTGGATATTAAAAATTCCCTAAGAATAAGGTCAATTTAGAATTCAACTTTACTTCTAGGCGGAAGAATAGGAAATTCCTTGAGAAACAGTTTTGTGAATTCCCTCAAAATAGGATTGTATTCTAGGATGGTTGCTTCAATGGACTCATTAATATAATCCAAATACGCCTGCTCATTGGGCAGTAATATCCTTGATTTTAATGATGGATCTAAAGAAGATTAATCTTCCTCCATGCACCCGTACAGAATTGGGGGTCGATTCTCCCTATGGAGTGTGATTTCCCTCTTAAAGAAAATTTATTTTGGTTCTATATAGTGAAATCCAATCCATGCGATGAATTGCATAAAATTATACAAAATGGAGTACAATAATGGTCTTCAGGATTTTCAATCCATCGATTATGACATAGAATGAGTTATATTCATTGGATGCAATGATTTCCCCATTTTTTATACTCACCAACAAAATTAATTAAATGATTAGTGGTGGTTTTAGGATGATTCTAATAATCATTCAAGATATATAAAAATGTATACCACTATAATTGAAAAGTAAGTTAGCTATTCTTGAATGAATAACTACCGTACATATTACCACATTATTTTTGGGGTTCATATCGGCAATAGTGATTGAAAAATCTGGCCCGTGCTGCCTTGGAGGTTGTTTGTTGCCTCCTAAAACTCTTGTCATAGGGCACTAATATGCAAGGTGCCTTGGTTCTATGAAATTGAAGAAATTAAATATTCATTGAGAGTCTAATTTACTATTCATCTCCTTTGTTGTAGCATATGGTTTTTATAGTTGATAGTTAATAGCCAGGTACATTTCACTTCCACTCAGAAATAATTTCATCATCCCCTTCTGGCAATTTCCAGGGATCATCTTTATTCACCTTTGGAATGTTAGTTATATAATTTTCATAGTACCAATGGATTTCTCCATTAGATAGCCAGAATTGAAGTCCACATTTTGATTCTTAAGCCCATGATACCCCCGATTTTTTTCCATTTCAATTTCATCCTTGAGGGAACATCAGACAGTTTCTTCATAGAGGTCGATGTCGCAGATCGATAGGGATTTCCACAGGCTTGGTTTTATCCTACTTAATATGTATACAACCTTCATTTCCAGGGTAACCACAAATTTGGAGGTATATCATGAATTCCTTTTGATGTATCATTTTTACACCCTGATGGATTCATTGTCAATTTTTTGAGAATAAGGAATTCCCATTCCATATTAAGCTGGAGGGTCCATGGAAAATAATAATCGAAAAACATATTCTAGAACTCCTTCCATTTTAACACCATAACTTCATCATAAATAATAGTATTTTTGATCAATGTCCACCATTGATCAACATCACCCTCCATACTATAAGAATCAATACGAACCATCTCTTGTTCGGAAAATTGAAGGATGGATAAGAAAATTTCAAGGGAGTTGATAGATTTTTTAGTGATTGAGGGATCATATGATCCATTAAAAGTAGCATGCCATTGTCTCATGAAGCTTTGGATAGTGAATTTTTCATTTTGAAGGGGTTTTAAACGTTCCACTTGACCCATTTTTCTATTAAAATCATGAGTTACCTTTGAGTGTATCATTATAATGTTCTCAATTCCTACTCCCATCGGACTAGGGATCCAATTAGCATTGTCAACACATTGAACATCATATTGGTTGTTAGCTTGAGTCCTCCTATTATTTTCCATTGTCCAGAATAAATTAAAATGTTATGGGTATCATATAAAGGGTAATCCAAATACAAAACAGATGACTTATAAATTTCATTTATTTATATAACATAGGAATCGATGGGAAATATCTATGTTATCCAACATATATTCTTAGGGTATTTTTTTAAATTCCATTAATAATGGTTCATACGAATCTTGTGAATTAACCAATGCATATCCCTTAGTAGTTACAACATGGAGAGTGCGGCATGGCCAATTATCATGTATTAGGATACCTCAGGTCAAGCCCAAAACTCAATGTTGATATTTTCACACCTAGATACTTTTGTGCCAGAGTCGCGTCTACCTTATTTTATACAGAAAAGGATGTACTTTCTGGATAAACAACATAATCAATACCCAAAAAATCAAAGGGATGTTTTAATTAAACAATGTCTTTCCTATAAGTCTTCACATGGGCATTCTAATAATAATCCAAAAAATAACTAAACAAATCTTTTGATACCAACAATGACATCCCTACTCTTTATTACACACTAAAACATGATTTATTACAAAAAATTCACTTGATAAAATATAGAATATCACATGTTATAGTGTCTTTTAGTGGATAGTAACACTAAATATCAACATAAAACATGAAATACCACATCTTTATTGAAAACATCAATTACATGAACACTACATTCCATCGTATTTAGCATTGCATGAGATAACATGAGGACATGCAATAGAAATGGGAGAGATATAAAACCCAGTAAGGGAGTAAACAAGGAATAACATGAATATTCAACTAAATTTTATTAAATATTCTTATCATTGGACATTAGGAGAAACATTATCATAAATCCATGATAAACCCTGATAATTATAACATCGAAATGTGCTGACAACACTAAACACAAAATTAGCATGAGCCAAGTCTCATTTCCCATAGAGTATGATTAAACCATAATTGTACATAAATTATCATTATTAAACAAGAATTTCATATTACATATCATGATATTATAGTATAACCAAGTCATTGGGGCGCTTTAAGGGTTCACCATTCTTTATCATTACATTTCATGCATAAGCGTGCCGCATGGATCATATAATATAGAATCAATAAACATTAGAAGTTATTCCACAATTATGTAATGTGGAATAAATAAATTAAAATACCATTAAAAATATATATGTGCATAATGGTTAATACCATATATTGTGACATGGAAATGGTATTCACTACACAATCACCATGGCTTGGAAAAATGATGTGCAATGTCGGCAGCATAATGTCATGAAATTAGGATTAACAAAAATGGATTATGAGAGAGAAATTGGTGTCTCATAAAATTTATATTAAATATATAATAAGGGTTCATATAGATACATGTACTAAGAAATGGAATGGTATTTTGATGCATAATACAATTGTATTACATGGATGTTAAAGATGAGAGATAAATTCTTCATTGAATTTCAGCATTGTAATAGGATTACATGCGTGGAATTAATGATTGATAAAGGGGTATCCCATCATCAAAATATAAATCAGTATGTGTGGGGAGGGATTAAATCATAACCCTGACACTTTTAATTGAAAAAAATGCGAATAATCATTTAATGATAATAGGAAAAAAATGAGAAAGATTAAATCTCTTACTTGGAAGGGTGATCCCAAAGGCTTGGGAGAAGCATGGTAGAAACATAATGGGAGCATGGGGAAACTTGGGAGGATTATAGATAGGGGATGGAAGTGGTTGGATGAACTCAAATAGCATTGAGTGAATAGTATCTGGGAGCATCGGTAGGATTATATAGGAAAGGATGGGGAATTCATTATTATTTAGGTTTGGGTCACATAACATTAAACTAATCAATACCATAAACTAGACCATGGGTTTTTCCGAAGGATAATTTTCAAATTATTTTAATAATATTGTTATTATATCCAAATATTATTTATTTCAAAAATCCTTAAATTCATCATAAAATAAATCTTTGTTGAATATTACCTAAAACCGATTTTTCATTTAAAAACTGTTTAAAAATTTACAATAAAAAAAATGAAAGTATATTTATTATAATATACAATGATAATTATCATAATAACAGTTCTACGGAATTGTTACATAACCCATTATAACACCCACATATGACCGAAGGGTATTCTAGGAGATGGTGACAGAATCTTGGGGTGGCTAGAATAACATTGCTCGGGTGGTAATCCATATCAACTTCCACTTCTCCTGTAGGCAATTCCATTCATGCTTAACATGTCGGATCTAGGCATAGGCTTCGTCAAGATTAAAGCCCTATGATTCAACCTCCTTTAATAATCTCCATAAAATGGGCTTCATATGGGGTAAATGTAGTGGAAGAGTCCATCACATCATTTTTCTGAGTAAATTGGATTTGAAAAATCGACATAATAATACTAAAAATTTCATCACTATTTAACAACTATATTAGCAAGGATCAAAATTATTACCATTATATTAAGATCTAGAAACCTAAAACTAATAGATTTCATATATTATATAACAATTTTACTTAATAGTAAATTTAATAAGATCAAGAGAAATTTTCATTAATATATGATTGGGTCATTACAATCTTCAAACATTGAGAAATTTTGACCTTAAATTTTCTTTTTCCGACTCTAAACAAGATGAGGGTTATTCTGCTTCATCACATCCTCAAATTCCCATGCTGCTTCTTCAAACGTGTGGTTTCTCCACAACACCATCATGAGAATAATTTTCTTATTTCATAGGACTTTTTTTGTATGATCTATGATATTCACTATTTTCTCCTCATAAGAATTTTCATCATCTAAATGTACTACATATGAATATAGTAGATGTTAGGGATCTAGTTTGTTCATCCTTATGAGGGATACATGAAATAAATCATGTACTTTGACCTTGGAAGGAGGGAGTGATAGTCGATATTCCATAACCCCAAAACAATAATGAATCTCTTAGGAGCTAAAGTACCTCAGAATTAACTTCCCTTAATTTCCAAACCACATGACCTCTTCTATTGAGATATTCATAGGAATACCATGCTTCCCACATTAAACTCAATGTCTCATCAAATGTTATTAGTAAAACACTTTTTTTGACTCTGGGAAGCCTTGAATGATTCCTAAATGGTTTTCACCTTCTCCATCATTTCATCGACCATTTATGGTCCTAGCAGTTTACGCTCACCGACTTCATCCCAACAAGCTGTTTTTCTACACCACTTACAATACAGGGTTTCCTAAGGTTCCATTCAGATTCTTGATTGGAAACTATTATTATAGGAGAATTCAACCAGAGGAAGATGTTGATCACATACTATTTTAAATTGTATTGAACATGATATTAACATATCATCCATTGTCTAAATAGTTTTCTCTGATTGTCCATCGTCTTGAGGATGATAGGTCGTACTAAAGATTAGTTCAATATCTTGAGCATGTTGAAGACTCCTACAATATATAGATTTGTATCTTGGATCCCAATAAAATTCAATAGATAGTGGTACTCCATGAATCCTTTTCCACGTCCCTAATATATATGAGTTCCAGTTGATCCAATGAGAAATCCTCCCGAATTGCAATGAAGTGTGCAGTATTTGTAAGACGATCCACAATAATCCATATTGAATTGTTTTCATAGGATGTATTTTGAGGTCAGGTGAAAAATCCAATGGTGTTGTTATCCCATTTCCATGTTGTTATGGACAATGTATCCATCATACCCTTATATTTATACCTCTCTTCCTTCACATGATGACACTCCAAGAACATTGATGTATACATAGTTATCTACTTCTACATATTATGCCAACAATAATTATCTCATATATCACGATACAACATTTTTATTCCTTGATGAATATTAATATTTGAACTATGTGCATCATCCAAAATTTCCTTAATCAGCTCCAGACATGATGGAACACATAGTATATTCCCAAATCACACAATTCCTTTTTCATTGTCATTTAACTCTGGGGATTTCCCTTTTCCAAATGTCTCCACATTCGTATTAATTCCCACAGAATTCTTTTTTTCATCCTTTAACCTTTACAATAGAGGTGGTTGATAAATCATGTGTTAAAGGATTTATGTTGTTCCCTAATTTGTGAGTCACATATCAATTTTCATCAAATCTAAAAAGATTAAATCCATCAAAATTCTCATCAATGATAGAATCATTGGGTAATTTATACGTAGAGCATCTACAACCATGATCGCTTTCCTTATGTGGTAATTGATTGAGCAATCATAGTCTTTTATCAACTCTAACCATTTACATTGGCACATGTTCATCACTTTCTGTGTGAATATATACATGAAGATTTTCTGGTCCATATATTTTTCACACTTCTCCCCAAAGAGTTAATTCCACAATATTTTTAAGGAGAAGATCACCATAGCCAACTCTAGATCATTTGTTGTATAATTATATTCAGGAAATTTAAATTTCCTTTAAGTATATGAAATGAATTTGTCATTTTGAATCAACAGACATCCCAGTCCCTTCTTCGAAGCATCACTGAATGCCACATAATGTTTTCCATTAGTGGGTATAGTTAGCATGAGCATAGTGATAAGAAACTTTATCAACTCCTTAAATCATTCTTCACATTCATCACTCCATGAAAACATTACTCCCATCCGAGTTAGAATGGAAAGAGAGTAGGACAATTATGATAAATTTATCACAAATAGTCGATAATATATAGCTATCTGCAAGTAGCTACAAATATATGTTAATAATATAGGCCTCAACCACCACTCAATTATATCTGTCTTAAAGGGATTCACATATATCCATTTTCTTGTGATGTTATGGCCCATGAATGATTCCTCTTTCAAACTGAACCAACAGTATCTGTACATTTCCTAGATTTTCTCCTTTTGCAGGGTCTCTAGTAGAGTTCTAATTTTCTCCTCATTATCTTCCATTGTTTAAGATGATATTTAAATATCATCTATAATGACTAAAAAAATATTTCAGGGTATTCTATAAAGTCTATATTCATCGACTCAAAAAATATTTGTGGATCATTAGTGTGTCCTAAAGGAATTACTATGAATTCAATATGCCCATATCTAGTACGAAAAGTAGTCTTCGTGATATCATATGCCTTCACACTTACTTGATAAAATCCTGACTGCAAATCCACCATGGAAGATTATTGCACCCCAAATAGCTGATGAGACATGAAATCAATTAGTGGGAGAAGTTAATTGTTCTTTATCGTGATATTGTTAACATCAGGGTAATCTATGCATAGACGCATTAAAACATCCTTCATCGTGAAGAAGAGGATTGGTGCACCCCATGTTAGAGCACATGGGATGATAAATACATTGTCTAGATTCTAATATAGTTGATTCATCTCCTCCTAATGTTCCAAAATATCCATTCTATTTAGAGTATTGGATATTGAAAATTCCCCAAGAATAAGGTCAATTTAGAATTCAACTTCACTTCTAGGCGGAAGAATAGGAAATTCCTCGAGAAACACTTTTGTGAATTCCCTCACAATAGGATTGTATTCTAGGATGGTTGCTTCAATGGACTCATTAATCTAATCCAAATACGCGTGCTCATTGGGAATAATATCCTTGATTGTAATGATGGATCTAAAGATGATTAATCTTCCTCCATGCACCGGTACAGAATTGGGGGTCGATTCTACACATGGAGTGTGATTTCCCTCTTAAAGAATTTTTTTTTGTTCTATATAGTGAAATCCAATCCATGCGATGAATTTCATAAAATTCTACAAAATGGAGTGCAATTAAGGTCTTCAGGATTTTCAATCCATCGATTATGACATAGGATGAGTTATATTCATTGAATGCAATGATTTCCCAATTTTTTCTACTCACCAAAAAAATTAATTAAATGATTAGTGGTGGTTTTCAGATGATTCTAATAATCATTCAAGATATAAAAGAATGTATAACACTAGAATTGAAAAGTAAGTTAGCTATTCTTGAATGAATAACTACGGTACATATTAACACTTTATTTTTGGGGTTCATATCGGCAATAGTGATTCAAAAAGCTAGCCCATGCTGCCTTGGAGGTTGTTTGTTGCCTCCTAAAACCCTTGTTATAGGGCACTAATATGAAAGGTGCCTTGGTTCTATGAAATTGAAGAAATGAAAAATTCATTGAGATTCTAATTGACTATTCCTCTCCTTTGTTGTAGCATATGGTTTTTATAGTCTATAGTTAATAGCCAGATACATTTCACTTCCACTCCGAAATAATTTCATCGTCCCCTTCTGGAAATTTCCAGGGTTCATCATTCTTCACCTTTGGCATGTTGGTTATTTAATTTTCATAGTACCATTGGATTTATCCATTAGATAGCCAGAATTGAATTCCACATTTTGATTCTTATGCCCATGATACCCCCGATTTTTTCCCATTTCAATTTCATCCTCGAGGGAACATCAGACAGTTTCTTCATAGAGGTCGATGTCGCAGATCGATAGGGATTTCAACAGGCTAGGTTTTATCCTACCGTATATGCATAAAACCTTTATTTCAAGGGTAACCACAAATTTGGAGGTATATCATGAATTCCTTTTGAAGTATCCTTTTTTACACCCTGATAGATTCATTGTAATTTTTTTGAGAATAAGGAATTCCCTTTCCATATTAAGTTGGAGGGTCCATGGAAAATAATAATCGAAAAACATCTTCTAGAACTCCTTCCATTTTAACAAAATAATTTCATCATAAATAATATAATTTTTGATCAGTGTCCACCATTGATCAACATCACCCTCCATACTATAAGAATCAAGATGAACCATCTCTTGTTCGGAAAATTGAAGTATGGATAAGGTAATTTCAAGGGATTTGATCGATTATTTAGTGATTGAGGGATCAGATGATCCATTAAAAGTTGCATGCCATTGTCTCATGAAGCTTTTGATAGTGAATTGTTCTTTTTGAAGGGGTTTTTAACGTTCCACTTGACCCATATTTCTATTAAAATCTTGTGTTACCTTTGAGTGTATCATGATAATGTTCTCAATTCCTACTCCCATCGGACTAGGGATCCAATTAGCATTGTCAACACATTGAACATCATATTGGTTGTTATCTTGAGTCTTCCTATTATTTTCCATTGTCCAGAATAAATTAAAATGTTATGGGTATCACATAAAGGGTAATCCAAATACAAAACATATGACTTATGAATTTCATTTATTTACATAACATAGGAATCGATGGGAAAAATCTGTATTATCCAACATATATTCATAGGGGATTTTTTTAAATTCCATTAATAATGGTTCATACTAAGCTTGTGAATTAACCAGTGCATATCCCTTAGTAGTTACGTAATGGAGAGTGCGGCATGGCCAATTGTCGTGTATTAGGATACCTCGGGTCAAGCCCAAAACTCAATGTTGGTATTTTCACACCTAGTTACTTTTGTGCCAGAGTCGTGTCTACCTTCTTTTATACAGAAATGGATGTACTTTCTAGATAAACCACATAATCAATACCCACAAAATCATAGGGATGTTTTAATTAATCAAAGTCATTCCTATAAGTCTTCACATGGTCTTTCTAATAATAATCCAAAAAATAACTAAACATATCTTTTGATACCAACAATGACATCCCTACTCATTATTAGACATTAAAAAATGATTGATTACATAAAATTCACTTGATAAAACATAGAATATCACATGTTATAGTGTCTTTTAGTGGATAGTAACATTAAATATCAACATAAAACATGAAATACAACAGCTTTATTGAAAACATCAATTACATGACCACTACATTCAATCGTATTTAGCATTTCATGAGATAACCTGAGGACATGCAATAGAAATGGTTGAGATATAAAACCCAGTAAGGGAGTAAACAAGGAATAACATGAATATTCAAATAAATGTTATTAAATATTCTTATCATTGGACAATAAGAGAAACATTATCATAAATCCATGATAAACCCTGATAATTATAACATCGAAATGTGTTGACAACACTAAACACAAAATTCGCTTGAGCCAAGTCTCATTTCCCATAGAGCATGATTAAACCATAATTGTACATAAATTATCATTATTAAATACAAATTTCATATTACATATCATGATATTATACTATAACCAAGTCATTGGGGTGCTTTAAGGGTTCACCATTCTTTATCATTACATTTCATGCATAAGCGTGCCACATGGATCATATAATATAGAATCATTCAACATTAGAAGTTATTCCACAATTATGTAATGTGGATTAAATAAATTAAAATACCATTCAATATATATATGTGTATAATGGTTAATATCGTATATTGAGACATGGAAATGGATTTCACTACACAATCACCATGGCTTGGAAAAATGATGTGCAATGTCGGCATCATAATGTCATGAAATTAGGATTAACAAAAATGGATTATGATAGAGAAATTGGTGTCTCATAAAATTTACATTAAATATATAATAAGGGTTCATATAGATACATGTACTAACAAATGGAATGGTATTTTGATGCATAATACAATTTTATTACATGGATGTTAAAGATGAGAGATAAATTCTTCATTGAATTTCAGCATTGTAATTGGATTACATGCGAGGAATTAATTATTGATAAAGGGGTATCCCATCATCAAAATATAAATCGGTATGTGTGGGGGAGGGATTAAATCATACCCCTGACCATTTTATTTGAAAAAAAATGTGAATAACAATTTAATTAAAATAGGAAAAAAATGAGAAAGATTAAATCTCTTACTTGGAAGGGTGATCCCAAAGGCTTGGGAGAAGCATGGTAGAAACATAATGAGAGCATGGGGAAACTTGGGAGGATTATAGATAGGGGATGGAAGTGGTTGGATGAACTCAAATAGCATTTAGTGAATAGTGTCTGGGAGCATCGGTGGGATTATATAGGAAAGGATGGGGAATTAATTATTATTTTGGTTTGGGTCACCTAACATTAAACTAATCGATACCATAAACTAGACCATGGGTTTTTCCGATGGATATTTTTCAAAGGATAGTGGAAAACAATATATTATATGGATAATGGTTGAATATCTCAAAATAATATGGTTTCATATGTGGAGATGAGTCACACTCTTAAGGAAATACATTTAAAAAGTGAAAATGTTTTATATCTCTTGGAGGGTCAAATACATTTTTGTAAAATAAATCAAAAACGCCTAAAATAACATTATTTTAATTTAAAAACATATATTAGCCGAAAATATCATTTATAATTTTTTATTATAGCACTATTGGGACATTATGTTGTCATAAAACAAATTATATATTTAAATGGTATTAATTTTTTTACCCAACAATTCGACTGTCTTTGAAAATGAAGAAAAATTCACCGTTGGATAATTTTGATATCCTGATTCCGAAAATATTATTCATTTTATATAAATATGTTATAAATATTTGAATTTTTACTTTTCAAAATAAAACCCACATATATCAAAAATTCATGGGTGTTGACAAAAAACATATTTCAAAAATTAACAAAAATTTCAATTTTATTTATAAAATAATACTCTAATTTTTATTTAGAAAAATTATTTTAATAATAAAAAAATTCAATAAAATATAATTTAATTGAAAAATATTTTAATTCATCAAAATATAATTCTTAGTTGAGTATTAAATAAAAACATTATTTTCACTTTAAAAACTACTTAAACATAACATAATAAAATGAATATATATTAATTATTAAATACAAAAAAATGATCATTATCATAATGTTATGGTCATGTTATATAACCCCTTAAAGACATGCATATGACCAAAGGATATAGTGTGCGATGGTGACATACACTTGGGGTGGCTCGAATAACATTTCTTGGTTGGTAATCTCTATCAACATCCACATCTTTCTTAGGTGGTTCTATTCGAGCACAAAATATTGAAAAATGGCTTGAGAATTTTCAAGAGCGAAGCCCAATGCTGCCACCTCCTTTGTGGGATCAGACAAATGGGCTTCATAACAGGAAATTCTACAAGATGATGATATCTCTTCTTTTGTTTGAGTAAATTTCATTTTTTGAAGCCCAATATATATTTTAATCATGTGAAAACTATTAAATAACAATATTATAAATGGTCACAATTCATATTGGTATTTTAAAATATAAATACATAAATCAGAAGAAGTGAATATTTAATATAACCATTTTACATAATAATAAATTTAATTAGATCAAGAGAAATTTTCATTATTGAATGTTATGGTTATTACAATCATCCCACATTTAGAAAATTATCCAATGAAATTTCCTTTACTCTTACTAAAAACAATGAGGGTAACATTGCTTCATCACTTCCATCAATTCCCTTGTTGCTTTTTAAAAATTGAGGTTTCTCCCCAACAACTTTACGAGGGAAATTTAATTATTTTGTAGGAATTTTTTCCTATGATAAAAGTTATTTATCGATTTCTCTTCATAATAAATATCATACTCTAAATATTATTCATCTGAAGAGAGTACTTGTTAAGGGTCTGAAATGTACTAAATTATGAGGGATACATGAAAGTCATCATGTACATTGTCCATGCAAGGTGGTTGTGCAATTTAATATTCCATATCCCCGACACGATCAAGAATATCGATGGGGTGGATGTACCTATGACAAAACATCCCCTTCATTCCAAAAATCAAAACCTTTATCCATGGGGATATGTGTAAAAATACCATCTCTCTAACTATAATTTCTTGGTCTCATCGATGTTTATTAGCAATACTCTTCTATAGACTATAGGCTACTTTGATATACTACGGAATGTTTTTCACCTTCTCCACCATTTATTAGACCATTTCTAGTCCTAGAAGATAAAGATCACCGACTTCATCCAAACATGTCATTGTTCTACACCTCTTCCCATAATGGTCTTCTTGAGGTTCCATTCAGATTCTCAAGTGGAAATTATTATTATAGGACAATTCAACCAGAGGAAGATGGTGATTCCATCCTCCTTTAATGTCCATTGAACATGATCTTGACATATATTCTACTGTCTCAATAGTTTTCTCATATTGGCCATAGTATTGAGGAATATAGTTAATACTGTGTTCAGTTTAGTATCCAGTGCAAGATGAAGACCATTCCCAACATAGTGTTGAATCATGCATCTCGATCTGATACAATAGATATTGGTTCTCCTTGAAACCATAATACAACCCTAATATATATTTTTTCCAGTTGATCCAATGATAAATCTTCATGAATTGAAATGAAGTGTGCAGACATAGTAAGATGATTCACAACAACCGATATTGCATTATTGCCTTTGGATGTCATTTGATGTATGGTGAAAATGTTAATGGTGATGTTATCCCAATTCCATGATGAAATTGGAAATTTTTGAATCATCCCCTTAGACTAATGCCTCTCTACATTCACATTCTGACACACTAGGAACATTGATTTATACACATTTATCTCCTTCTTCATATTTTCCCACTAATAATGCTCTTGGAGATCTCAACACATTTTTGTTTTTCCTAGTTCAATAGAGAAATCATTTCTATGGGCATCATCCAAAAGGGCATTCTTCAGCTGTGAAATTGATGGAACACATAGTATTTTCCCAAATATCACAGTTCATTCATCATTAAAATTTGACTCTTGGGATTTCCCATTTTTGATATCTTCCAATTGCTTCTGAATTCCAACATCATTCATTTGGACATCCTTTAACCATTCCAAAATAGATGGTTGAGCAATCATTTGGGAATTGATTTATGATGTTCCTTTATTTATTATTCTGATGTCCATCTTCACCAAATCTAAAATGACTGGATCCTTCTCAATTCACATCAATTATAAAATATAAGGTTCCTTTCTACTTAATTAATCTTCCAGATTGTTCCCTTTCCCTAGCTAGAAATTGATTGAACAGTATTAGGCATTAATTAGCTCTAAATGTTCCTGCGGGCGCATGCCCAACCCACTATGTGTGAATATATAATTTAGGTTTCTGTGGTCACTATATATTTCACACTTATCCCCAATGATATAATGCTACAAATTATTTATGGGGAAGATAAATATAGCCCGCTCCAGTTCATGTGCTTGAAAATTTTGTTCATGAACATTCAATTGCCTTGAAACATACACAATGACTTTGTAATTTTTCATCAATGTAGAGCCCAGTCCTTTCTTCTATGCATCACTAAATACCACCAAATGATCACCAGTTGTGGGAAATGAGGGCATGGGCGCAGTGATAAAACTATTTTTCAACTCCTTTTAGAATTAATGGTAATTTACTCACAAATCGTCGATAATATCCAACTAACCTCATGAATCTACAAATATATCATACCAATGTTGGCCTTTTCCACCCCTCAATTGTAGTATCTGTGGAGGGATACATAGATTTCCCATTACTTGTTTTGATATGTCCAAATAATGAGACGCACATCAACCCAAACTCACAGTAGTTGTACTTTTCATAGGTCTTATCATTCCACAAGGTCTCTATTACGGTTCTTAGATGCTCATCATGATCCTCCATGGTTTTGGAGTATATTTGAATATTATCAATAAATACAACCAAAAACTTGTTGAGGAAATCTCTAATGACACTATTCATCTTGTCCATGACGATTGCTGGGGAATTTGTGAGTCTGAAAGAAATTACTATGAATTAATAGTGCATGTATCTTGATCAAAAAGTAGTCTTGGGGATGTCTTCATCATATACCCGTACTAGAAATATACTAACCAAAAATCCTACTTGGATAAGTATTATGACCCACGGAGAATATCTAACTAGTTATGAATTCATGGTAGATGATACTTATTCTTTACCATAATTTTGTTAAGGTCACGATAATCGATGCAAAAGCACATCGACACATTCTTCCTCTTGAAGATGAGGACTGATGCACCCCATAGTGAAGCACATGGGCGTATAAATCCTTCATTCAGATTCTGTTATAGATGTATGTTATACTCCTCATGAACTATAATAACTATTCTATATGGATTCTTGTATAGTGGCTATGCCTCATTTATATAGGCAATTGAGAATTCAACATCTGATCAATGAGGAAGACTAGGAAATTCCTCAGCAAACACTTCATTTTATACCCTCACAATAGGCATGCCATCAAGGAAGGTTTCATCCATGGAATCAATCTTCTCAACTAAATACTCATGCTCATAGGGCAGTAATATCACTGCATGATATGATGGAGCTAAAGAACATTATCATCCTCTTTGCACTGTTACAGAATTGGGGGTCGATTCTCCACATGCAAAGTGATTTCCCTCATACGTCAATTTATGTTGGATCTATATAGGGAAATCCAATAAATTCCACGAATTACATAAAATTCCACCAAATAGAGTATGATGTGGGTCATTGAGATTTTCAATCCATCGACTATCATAAGGGAGGAGTTATTTTCATAGGATGCAATGATAACCCCCTTTGATGTTCTATCTGTATCTTTAATTCCATGATTTTTGGTGGTGGTGGGATTGATCTACTAAACGTTCATGATATAAAAGAATTTTTTGAAACTAAATCAAAATGTAACTTCGTTATTCTTGAATGAATGACTATCGAACTTATAACCACATCGTTGTCGAGGAGAATTTCGGCATTAGTGATGTAAAAATCTCACCCTTTCTATCTTGGAGTTTGTTGGTTTCCCACTAAAACCATTGTCTTAGGGAACTGATTTGCAAGGTGCCCTGGTTAATTGAAATTGAAGAAATAGAAAACACATTGTGGATCAAACAGAGTGTTCCTATCCTATTTAAATGCTACAAGATATTCTATCTGATAGCTAATAGTCCGGTGCCCTTCTCTTCCACACCTAATGCATATCCTCGTCCCTTTCAGGTAATTTCTGGGGTGATTCATTCTGCACCATTGAAAACGTGGGGTACTAGTTTTTCTTAGTACCATGGGATTTATCAATCATGCATCCAATATTGAATTCCACCTTATTCTTGTTATCCCCTTGATATCCATGAAGATCATTGATCTTCATTTCAACCTCAAGGGAACATCAGATTTTTTTTTCAAAGTTTTCAAAGTCACGGATCACCAGGACTTTCCGCAGTCTAGTTTTCATCCCACCAAAGAAGTTTTCAACCTTCCATTCGGCGGGTAATGACAAATACAGAGTCGTATCATTCAAGCCAAGTTAATTTTTCCTCATACGCTCTTATGGATTTGACTATTACTTTTATTGAGTAAAAAGAAGTACCATTCCATGTTAAGCAAGAGGGTGTGTGGAAAATATTTAATGAAAAAACATCTTCAGAAATTCCATCCATTTAAACTCCTAGATATCCTCCTAAGACATTTTATTTTGTTATCAATGTTTACCATTGATCTACTTCACCCTCCATACAATAAGCTGTCAGGTGAAACTTCTCTTTTCTAGAACATTGGAGGAAGGTTAATATCTTTTCCATGGAGTTGGTCCATTGTTCAACAAATGAGGGATCAGATTTTCCATTAAAAGTAGGTGGACATTGTCTTAAAATACATTCGATAGTGTTTTTTTCTTTCTAGGTGGGGCTGAAAGTTCCACTTGACCCATGTTTTTATTCTATTCTTATGTTAACTGAGAGAGTATCATGACAATGTTCACGATTTATACTCCCATCGGATTGGGCATCTCATTAGTACAATTATAACATTGTTCTTCACATTATTTGTTATCCTGAGTCCCCCTATTACTGGATATTATATGGAATAATAAAAAATGTTATTGTTAACACATAAAGGTTAATCCAATAAAAAAACATATGACATATAAATAACTTTTCTTTCTTTAACTTATGAATTAATAGGATTCAATTGAATTTATCTAATCTATATTCTTATGGAATTTTATTAATTCCCTTAATAATGGCTCATACTATACTTATGAATTTAATAATGTGTATCCCACATGTTTTTCATATCAAAGAGTGCATCAATTCCCATTTTCGTGTACTATAAAACACCAGGTCAGGACTAAAACTCTTTATCGGCGTTTTCAGCTCAAGGTACATCTGTGCCATAGCCGCCTCTAACAGATCGTATCTAGACAGGGATGTATTTTCTAGATAAACCACTTAATCAATACCCACAATAACGTAGGGATGTTTTTATTACGGTTTTTCTTGTCAATAAGTCTTCATTAGGGGTTTCTAATACATTTCCCAAAAATAACTAAATCTATCATTTGAATCCATCTATGAGAACTCTGCTCTATATTTCACACTAAACCAGGATTTAGTATATAAACGACACGTGATAAAACATATATGATCGAATGGTCTAGTGTCTTTGGGGTGTAGGAACATTACATAACCACTTAAAACATGAAATTCAACGTCTTTTTTGAAAACATCCTTTACATGACCACTACATTCTCTAGTACTTAGGATTTAATGGGATAACCTGAGGACATGCATAAGAAATGGGTGAGATATAAATCCCAATAACTGAGTAAACATGGAATAACATGAATATTACAATCCATGTTAGGAAATATGCATATTAATGGATCACAAGATAAAATGGAACATAAAGGCATCATAATGAATGATAATTATAGTGGAAACAACACTAAACACAGAATTAACATGATCCAAGGATCATTGCACATTGAGCATGATTAAACACATTAGGAACATGAATTCTCATGAGTTGACACACAATTCACATGCTATATCCTGATACTACATTTAGCCCAATGTATTGGAGTGCTATTAGGGCGCACCATTCTTCAACATTTAATATCATGCTTAGGTGGGCCACCTGGATCATATAACATTTAATCAATAAAAAAAGTTATTACATGATTAATTAATGTGGAATAAATAAATTAATGTACCATTAAATATGTATATGGGTATAAATGTTAATACCCTTGATAGAGACATCGTTATGGTTTTCATTACACAATTATCTAGGATTGGAAAAACGTGGTGCAATGTCGGCCGCATAATGGCGTGACATAAAGATTCATGAAAATGGTTGATGAGAGAAAAATGGATGTCTCATCATATTTATTGGAAATATACCATAAGAGGGTCATATAGATACATTTTTCTTCAAATGTAACGTAATTGTTATGCATAGTACAAAAGAATAAATTGGAAGTAAAAGAGAATATATTAATCCCTCACAGAATTTTGGAATGGTTACATGTGTATGTCAGAGGAATTTATGATAGGGAAAAGGGTATACAATCATTTAAACAAAAATAGGTAATTATGGGGATGCGTTAAATCATACCTTATCATTTTTAATTGAAAACAAGAGGGTGTAACATCTTAATGAAAATTGGACAAAAATGAGAAAGGAAGAAATCCCTTACTAGGAAGTGTGATCCCAAAGGCTTGTGAGAGGCTTCATAGAGGCATCATGGGAGCATGGAGAACATTGGAATGTTATAGATTATGGAGATCAGAGGTTGGACTAACTCCAAAGTCTTTTAGTGAAGAGGATGTGGGATCATGAATGGGATTATATAGGAATTGAGGGGGAATTCATTATTATTTAGGTTTGGGTCATCAAACATTAAACTAATCTATACCACAAACCAGCACATGGTTATTTAAAATTTATTTTTCCAAAGTGGAGTAGAAAAAAATATTTTATAAGGCCAACTTCCAAAAATCAATAAATTATAGGGTTTCTTATCTTGAGATGAGTCACACTCATATGGATATTTCATTTAATAAGTGAAAATGATATATAACTCTTAGAGTATCCTCTAATGTTTTTTTAAAATAAATCAAATAAAGCTAAAATCAGAATATTTTAATGTTAAAAAAATTATCTTAAAAAATATCATTTATAGTATTTCATTACATCACTATTGGGTCATTATGATGTCATAAAACACATTATATTTTTAAATGGTATTTATTTTTTTACCCAAAAATTCGACAGTCTCAGAAAATTATGAAAAAATCACCGTTCGATAATTTTGACATCATGATTACAAAAATATTATTAATTTTATATAAATAATATTTTAAATAGTTTTTTTTAATATTTAAATTAAAAACTAATATGTATTAAAAATACATCGGTTTTGTCAGATACAGCATTCAAATGCTAAAAAAAATTACAATTTCATTCATAAAATTATACGATCATATATATTTAACAAAAATATATTTAATAATAAAAATATTTTAATAAAATATATTTAATTCAAAAATATTTTAATTCCAAAAAATTTATTTCTTTTATGAATATTAAGTAAAAATATTATTGGGGCTTTAAAAAATATTTACAAAGTAATTATAATAAAATTAATGTATATTCATTATTTTATATAAAAATAATGCACATAATAATTTTTCTAAGGCCTTGTTACATGAAAACATATAACACCCACATAAGACCAATGGGTAAGGCGTGCGATGGTGTGGAATCATGGGGTGGCTCAAATAACATTTCTCAGGTGATAATCTCGGTCATCTTCAACTACTCTCATAGTTTATTATATTTAATCTTAAAAAGATGAAGTCAGCTTGGGATTGGTCCACAGAGAAGCCCAATTATGCCACCTCCTTTCATAGATCCCTTATTGGGCTATATTTGAGGAATGTATACTTGATGAGTCTATCACTTCATTTGTTTGAGTATATTTCATTTGTTAAAGCCCTATATTTATACTAATAATGTGATCACTATTCAATATCTATATTCGTAATGGTCACAATTCATAATGGTTTATTAATATTTTGAATCATAAAAAAGAAATTCATATGTTATATAACAATTTCAAAAAATAATATATTTATTTAGATAAAGAGGAATTTTAATTAATTAATGTTTGGGTCATTATAATATTTGTTGAGCCAATGTTTCTTTAGCGGGGCTAGGAAGACAGAGGGATGACTTTTTTTGTAGTGGAGGAGGAGTGTCACTCTTTGAAATTTTCAAAAAAGAAATACCTCCCATGTGTTATCCATGTAATGTGAATCCAATTATGTAATAAATTATATAAAAGCATATTATTATTTACATATTTACATTAAATATTTTGGGATTTTTCTGTAGTTCATTAATTTCCCATAAGATTATTATGTTTTCTCTTTGTGTGTTAATTTTCCTCATATTCTTTGTGAATAATTTTAATCACCTTCTCTAATATTTTTGGTTAAATAGTACTATGAACTAATTTGAAATTATAAATTATGATGGTCACATTTATTTATAATATTTTTTAAAATTCAAATCACATAAGTTATAGGAGATAATTTAAATTTAATCAAGCTGATAGGATGAAAATCCCCATTTTTTTTGTAAATTTATTCAAATGGTTGTTATGTTTCTATATAAATTTTCATGTGAAATTGATTAAGATGAAGTAAATTGGTTTTTATTATATAATAATTAATTAATAAACTGTGAAACCAAATAATTATCTTATTAATTAATTTAAAAAAATTGGATGTATAACCATATTTGGAACTAAAGATTTGAATTATTCACTATTCATCAAAATATGACCAGTCTTAGAAAAAGATATAAAATTCTCCTAATGAATATTTTTACATTTATCAGTGAATAAAAAATT
Source organism: Viscum album (assembly GCA_963277665.1). Taxonomy (NCBI): domain Eukaryota; kingdom Viridiplantae; phylum Streptophyta; class Magnoliopsida; order Santalales; family Viscaceae; genus Viscum; species Viscum album. The sequence goes on along the minus strand of OY728152.1, from coordinate 1,314,701,975 downwards.
AAAATGCTCAAATTTAAATTATAAAAGAGTAAGAAACTCGATTTAAAAGTCATTCATCCTTAAATGGTTGTAAAATTACCTTCAGAAAATATATAATTATTTATGCATCAAATTTCATCAATTATTAATTTTAAACATATCAAAATAATTGTATTAATTAATAATATATTATCAATATGTCTATCGAAAATATATTTATCCCTTTTTTCCCACTGATACAGTTTCTAGGTGATAACTACCACATAAAATAATAATAATAACACTATATTATTATTTGATACATCTTTGTCTTTCATAAAACATATAATTCTGAAGAAACTAATTGTTTTTTGTAGTGTATTACATTAAAGATAAAATCCAAATTAATGTAAAATTAATAACTAATGATGATTTATTAATATATATGAAAACATATTAGTATATAATTACCATAGTTGTTACAATATATTTTACTATATAGACTTAAATCATATATAATTCTGGTCGGTGGAGTACCATAAATCATTTTAATTTGAAATTTTATCTACTATGAGGATGGTGGATGTAATTTGAAACTCTATTTTTATTTAATTAAATTTATGGGAATTTTTTGTCTATGGAAGTGTGAAACCTAATGGGGATCTTCCATAAATTACATATATTTTTAGTATAGGATGTTTCAAGCTTGGTTTGGACTAATGATAAATTGTATTTTCCTCTCCATCAGTTTAGTATACAATTTTACTATTATGTTGTTGAGTTTAGTGGATCATGGGAACCCCGATATAGTGTGGATATCAATTTGGGATGGTCACATTCAATAATCAAGAAACTATTTTTTTTGATTTGATTAATTTCCAAATATCACAATGGATGTCATTTTTTTATTTCCAAATGGTTTTTTGGTACAAAAATATAACAACTACAATGATATAATATGACCTACGATATTGATTTGGGTGTCTTTTTATGAAGCATGACAATATAGATTTTGTTTCTAGATCATAAATATGCACATTGTTAAATGAAGACGAAGTGAAACCCTCAGGTTATAATTACAATCTTCTTCTACTTTTTTTTTGTAATGGGACATGGTTTCTATGGAATTTGATTTTTGGAATACAATGGAATCCTAGAGGTATTGATTATATCTATGTTGTGGTTGATCAGTTGAAAATTTCTTCTCATTATTAAATGGTCAATGTCACGTCTAATTGTGTCTTGGATTTTAGTGGATCATGATATTACCATATGAGACTAATTATGCTTATTTATAATACATGTTATCAGTCATCAATATCAATCTATTCGATTGGATATTTTAATTTTCATTCATATAAGTTACGTAAATGATGGAATGAGGTGGTCGAATATTCATTTTTGGGATGTAGTATTGATTTTCAATGTTCCACTACAATTCAATATATATGATTACATTTTGTTATAGAACAGAGTCAAAATAATTATTATGGTGATAAATAATTTAATCTATCGATGTTTTTTTCATATGTAACTATATTTTGTTTAATGTTTATCATATATTGGGTCACATTTTGCATGTAATTCAAGAAAATTTGGCATGATGATATTTTGGATTTTTAGTGTTTGTTTAGTATCTGAGGTAGTTTTTTTATTAGTAAGAAATATAGTATAAGTTAAAAAAATTCATGATGTTTTTAAAATATCACATCTAAAAAGAATAATCCCAGTCTGTTTCATTTTATATGTTGGTATTATATTAATTTAGAGCTATAAATTTTTTTAGAATAGGCTGTAGACTTCGTTGAATCCCAAGTGAATGTATTCCATGGGAATTTTGTTCCATTAGTGAGAATTATATGAATTAATGAATGTATCATATTCTCATAAGACTAAGTAGTTCGATTCATTTATGATATAGCAACTCCCTCACCTCAATTAGAAAATATTTTATTCCAAAAAATATTTCACGAACCTAAATTCATATATTTAGAGTTTGTATCATCACGTACCCATGATTCATTTAGTTCCATTATCCTTGATTGTTTTCTTCTACTAGTGGGTTCCTATTGGCACTCTTGATGTATGAGATATTTTTTCGGTTGAAATTTCTAAAATATAGGGGATATATGATTGTTTGATTTTAATGATTCTGTGTATAATTGGTATAATTGAATTGTGTGTTTCTTTAACAGTACGTTGATGGATCAAGTTAGATTTGGGTTATTGTATAAAAGTATGTTTATTGTATTGTTTAGGGAGATTACACAACATGTAATGGGATCACTCGTCGTATATGTGGTCTCCTAGAACAGTTCATGAACTTGGAAAACATCATTAATGTAATATATGTCGTATATGATTTACCAAAAATGGTAGTATTAATAATTGAATTTTAATAAAGTTGTTATGTGGTTTTAAACATACATTATCATGGTGCATTAAAGGATGTTTAATTATGTCACATTTTGTTTAACTATAATGATTTCAGATTATATGGTGCTACAATTGATGATATTATTATCCATTCTTCAAAATACCACCTTAATCATAACAATAAAGGGTTCTACTGAAATTCTTGGAGTATATATTAGTTCAAATTTCATTTTATCATCATTATATACATGTTGTGTTTGGAAATACATTATTTGCGTGATGTAGAGTTTTAACATATTCATTTCACTGATCGAGGTATTAGTGTTGTGTTATGTTTTCATACATTTATATTTTTAGTGATGAATCATTTTCTTTTTGTATTATTCCACTATGTGATATTTTTTTGTGGACATTTAATAATGTTGTTTTTGTAGTGATTTTACATTGTTAATGTATATTCTATTTCCTCTTATCTGCAAACACATTTTGTAAATTAAATCCACTTTCATATGAATATATAGGATATAGTGACTCTTTTTCACTAGTTATTTACATCATCTTAGTGTATCCTGAATTGGGATTTTATGACCGATAATTCATGTTAGTTTTTTTCAGCCTTTATCCAGTGTTGGATGAACAAAATTTTGTCCTATTTAAAAAATTTATTATAAATAAATTTCAAAATATTTTTTTCATTTATAAATGGATGTGTGATAAAAGTTAATTTTTCTAATATTTATGTAAATGTAAAATATTAATATTCAAATAAATGAAACTATTTATGAAATAAATCATAATGGAAGCCTTTTGTACATATGTTGATGGTTTATCATAGAGAAAATTTCAAATTAGCATCACGAGGTTGGTTCATGTTTATTTATTATTCTACTTAGTCATGTAGTTCTTGTGAAATGATCATGTCATTTATTTGGGAGTTGATTCATGGGGTGTTATTCTACTAATTAAGCTTAGTTTTATGTTATTTTTTTATAGTATTAATTGTTTTTGTTTGGGTATCCTCTAGCCTCTCATTTGGAGTTTTATCGAATTATATAATTATAGATTGATTTTCAAAATCATATTGTGATATGCATGGTTTGGTTTCAGAATGATTATAATATAAATTATGCGTGAAATTTATTAAATTTATGATTGTTGGAATTATTTGAATATGGGAAATATTATAATTTTTTAAAAAAAAACCCTTTTACTATTAATATTTTAATGTATTATTTAAAATGAAAATACCTATGTTATTTTTAAAGGGACGTATTATCACGGTCCTAGGTGGGATCCTTCTGATCATGTGATCTCGCTCCCTATCTAATCCTATAGTAGTGTGTATGAAATTTTATATGTTTTTATACATCTATGTGAAAGGGGTTGTGATGATGCTGTTTGGATTATAGTAAGCTAATTATGGGATATGGTGGACAAATGGTGGGGGTATTCCAATGCCATTATATGAAGTATCATTTTTTGTTTTTTACCTTTAATGGATAAATGAGAAATTGGAAACATTAGTTTTGTTAATTTTTTATGGAATCAAAATTTTTTGAGGTAATTAAATATATATATATATATCTTTTTTTATTATTTTATCAAAATGAGTTCTATTATGTTGACTACGGTTGGGTTAAATCATCCTGTGATGTTGTTGTGTGATATTTTTTTATAGTATTCATCACATGTGGATTAGGAACAAACTTTGGGTCTATGACATGTTAGGCCAGGTATCAATTTGGGAAGGTCTTCATGTAGGTTTGATATATTTCCAATATAAAGTAATTTCCTCCGCAGGGATATGTTCAATCACATCTCAACCTCTACTAGGGATCATTCACTATAATTTCATAACAACATATAAATATTATTATAATAATATATCTACTACCTAATTGAATGTATCCTATATAGGTTATAAAAATTAATAAAAGAATGAAATGTCCATATTCCTAAACCAATCGTCATTAACTATTTTTATTTGACTGTTGAAGTATGAATGATATGTAAAATGATAAATTTAACCATATCTACCAATTCCATGCATATCGACCCATTTTTTTGGTAGTAGTGGAACCATATAGGGTACCCTAGATCAATAAAAATTATTGGTAACTCAAATTTGTTTGTTCAGGTCAATAGGTGGAATGATCAACCAATATGGGGTCGTATTTTGATGAGCAATCATAATGTCTTCACCCCATACTCATGTGTAAGCTATGGTAAAATAATTTACATCTCATCAGAAACAATATTGTGGTGATATAGAATGAAATATTTTAAAAAATATATTTTTCTCATGAAAGATATTATTTATATTATATATATATATTTTGTCCCCTCAAACAGTAAATTTAAATGATGATCGTCTCTATGGTGTCTAAAGAATTCAGACATGGATTATTCTTGCATTCCCACTAAAACCATTAAACACCACTACATGGAGTTATCCATGGAATTCTTAATAATATTCTCTATATTAAGATAATCATTGTGGAATAAATCATGGGGATATAACTATTAGAAGGTGTAGTTTATTTATTCATACAATAAACCATTGGTGTCTAAGGTATCGAGCCACATTTCATTTTTCAAATGTGGCCACTAAATCATTATTTATGAATTTATTAAATTTTATATTTTAAAATATATATATTTAAATTAACAATAAAATAAACATATAATTTTATATTAAATTTTTTTAACATAATAAGAATCGTAAAAATAAAATGTGGGGTGAATACAAACAACCTAACTCATGGATAATCTTAAACAGTAGTATGTTTACTACGGTCTACCTTTCACATTTCAAATAATTCATCATTAATATACAAATATAAAAACATATATTTGTGACACAAATTATATTATATGGGTTTAACTAATTCGAAATTAATACTAAATATCATATCAATCACTATAAATTATAAAATTAGTCATTTATAACATTCAATTTTAATTATAATTGTAAACACCATATAGTCATATTTTTAATAAACTCATCAGTTGTCTATTGATAAGAAAAATAGTATCCAATAGGGTTCCTACCTTTTTAAAATATCACTTGACCTACACTAATACAATTCCACAAAAATATATATATTTTTTAAATTTATATTTAAATATAATGAAAAAATTTAAAAACAGATGAAATAACATAACATAATAAAATCAACAAGTTGTATCTAACTTAATATGTAATGAGATACCCCCATTCCGATCATTAAATATTCCCCTATATATTTTTATGATTTGAATCTAAATCATTGGAAAGATATTTGAATCCCTGTATATGGAATGGAAAATAAAAAAAAATTATTTATTATGAGTATAATGTCCCAGAGTTTTATAAATTATATTTCCATAAATATTTAATTTAAATTAAATATTATATATTACAATCATTGAAATCATATAAATATCCAATGATTTTATTGAATATTTTATCTTATTTTAAAAAAAATACCTTTATGAAACATATGAATTTATAATATAAATATTACAGATTGATCATATGATTATTATATATTAGGGTTTTCAAAACATCCAAATGTCACTAATAAAGGATGTTGTGGAATATACTTATTGGATGATATTCTATTAACACCAATATTCATAAAATATTATGGACATAGAATATATAGTATTTTCCAATGACTATTCACTTAATAATCACATCCCATGTTTTTGGAAACTCCCACTATAAATATAAGAACCTTCTCTTTTCCTCTTTATTAGATAAATTTTTTTATTTCATAAAACATGATTCGAATTACTAATGTTGGGGTATGTTTTTTCACAACCCAAAAAAACTAATAATTTAAAAATGTTTATAAATGAATTTTCCTATCATTAATACATTTTATCATTCATGGAGTACATATGTAATTACTTTGACATATCACTATTATTTGTTCCCATTTTTACTTTAGGATATGATCATATATTTTCCAAAACTAGTTTTATTTGTTAAATCCATGTATGTAATAAAAATACTCTATATTGTTGTTAATACATATTTATTTATTAATCATGATATATGATCTATGTAGGAATGATATGAAGGTAAACGATATTCTTTTGGTGGGTGGGCCTAGAAAGAACTATAATGCATTTTGTGAAATATCAATATCATCATAATACATGTAATGTGAATTCAAGTTTATCATAACAAAAATATTATTTTATTTCATATATATTTTACATGAATTATAATATGATGGAAGTTTTTAGTCATTTCATGATTCTCATGTTTTCTATATGTTATCACATTGCATCATTACTCATTTGTCATTATTTTTATTCTTAACCTATTCATATACAATTTGATATTATTATTGTCCACAATGTAATAAATCCATCATATTATGATTGTTTATTTAGATAGTGGGATATATAGGTCTCCATGTTCTTATGTTTATCCCCATGATATCTTATTCAGTTTTAGAAGTAATGTGATGGGAATGTTATGGAAGTATTCATTATTATAATTAGTTCTTAATTTTTAATGTATAGTCCAATACAGATTTTTCCATTTAAACTATACCTCCCAATCTACTAGTTTTAATTATTAAAAACATTATATAATAAATTATGTATTAAATTTTATCAACACTATGAATTTTAAAATATTAAATCACATAAATATCATGTCATTATCAGGATTAAGATTCGAAAATGAAATAATTTATTTCTTTATAATAGTTGATATAAGAAAACACCCCAAAAATAATTTTAGATTATCGAGTATTTAGTGTCCAACTAAATATTTCTCTTTCATTATGATACCAATATAACAGGCTTCGACACTGATATTCCAATGGGTAACAACACTAAAAACATTATATTGAGCAAGAATCATTTGATAACTACTACAATGAAATTTGCCTTATTACATTGCTCATTTGAAACTCCCTAGGTGTATTAATTAGTAAAATCGTAAGCTCTTTTTGTACAATTATTAAGGGATAAATATTCTTATAAAATCTAAATTATGAATTTGGTAATGAAGAACATTTATTGACCCCATGAATTTCATAAGTTATGAAATATATTACATTTATGTTTTTTCAACTAATATTATGTATTTATCATTTATGTTATCAATATTATAAAATCAATTATCTATATATATTCTATTATTCATGAAAATGGTGAGAAATAATTTTTACTAACTCAAAATCTATATTGATGGGTAATTTTTTGACTCCCCATACTAGATCCCACACAAGATAGGTGTAATAGTTTAGAATTCCATGAATACACATTCCAAATATAATATGATATAAAAAAACCTAATTTAGTATGAAGTCAAAAATACCATTAAAAATGTGAATTTTGAAACTAAGTCTTTCATGAAAAAAATTCTTATGAATTTCAATGGATCTTATTATACCTTAACATTATAATAGTGTATAAGATGCATTGAAAGCATAATATCTATCCATAAATTCTCTGATATAGAGAATAACAAACTGTATATTTACTATATTCAATTATATTATTATGAAAGGTGGTTTTTGATAATTAAAATGTAGAATCATTGGAAGATCAAATAGATATGGTGGGTGTAATTTCAAAAAACAGTTTTTTTAGAAATTTATTTGTAACAAATTAAGGCTAGAAATAAACAATTAATACCACATGATATATAAAATGGTGAAACATATATTGGGTTTTATGTGGAAACATCATATTACATGTATTATATGCCTCTACATTATTCATTACTATGGAATGCGATGATATTTTTTTATTTGGTTGACTAAATATGGTTAATTAAATATTTACTAAAATTTTGGACCATAATATTTTACGTTTTATACTATTTTCATCAATGTTGAAATGGAGATAAGTAGATCCCATGGTTCTAAAATGTATTTAAATAAGATAGTGGATGGTAATTTAACGTTTTTATGGAGAAATATAATCGTAGAAATAAATTCAAATATACTTCATCTCAAAGGTGAGCGATCAATAAGAAGAAGAAATATTTATTGGGGATTGTAAATGATTTCAGATTGAAAAAATTAGAAATATATCTAAAGATTAATGATCATAGAATCCCACCATATTTATTGGGGAGTAAAATAATATATTTAACACCCATCATATTAAAAATGGTAGAAGTAAATTGATCAAGGACACTAGGACTCCCCTGAGATAAGGGATAAAAGAGACAATCTATTCCCACAACCACTATGGAATAATGTAGAGAATATGTGATAATAACCACTGACATGGAAGCATAATATGAAGGGGTTAATGGTAAACATGTTATTCCTCTAATGAATTAGTGATAAACATTTGATTCTTGATATACTAATTCATTTGTATCATTTATGACTACATTAATTATTCAAATCCAAAAAATATAGCGGAGTTACCAATATTAGTGTAAATGAAAAAAGAGTAATCTATTTACATTAAGTACTTAAATCATCCCATGTAATAAATTTTGAGATAGTAATCCAAATTTTAATTATGATACACCATTAATGTAATTTTATGTAATTATGGGTTTTAGATAACATTCCTTATATATATCCAAAATAAATTCCTGCGGGAAATAAATCATTGATCATATTTAAAATTTCCTTCTAATAATATACTACTAATATGAAATGGATCATTAAATTTTAGTTAAAAATTATTTCTTTTGAAATATTATATCATCATAAAAAATGTGTATATTCAATAAATGATTATGAAAAATGAAAAAATAATCCTCGAAAACAATCCCATTTTGATTTAATAATGTGATGTGTATCCCAATGAGTTTTATGGTGTTTCTCTATGAAAAGATGTGAACTTTTACATTAATATTATACCAAGGGAACATCTAATATAAAAATTACATACTGAATGGTGATTATAGAATTTTTGGATATAAAGTTAAAACTATAATGAAGTCTACATAATGAGTTTATATACAATTGATATTTATTGTTGAGCCCACCAATCCTCTTCACAAAGATGATTTATGGGTCAACATTCATTTTAATTTATTATTTTTGATTGTAATGATAATTATAAGGTACAATAATATTCTACCAGATATTGATTATTTGTTTGATCAACCACATATTCCCCATTATTTATCTAATATTGGTTTTTGCGATATTGTCAATAAATATTGATGATGGGAGATATTCCCAAGATTTCATTTTTGTACAATTTATGGGAAAATTATGTTCAAAGTGATGTAGATAGTCATCATTTACTCTCCATAATTCATTATGTTCCTGATGAATATAGTCATTACAAAATAACTCTACCAATTTTTATTTTTATATATTGATTATATTCTTATAAACTCCAAAATTAACAGGAACAAAAAAATCATTAGATTATTCATCTAAGAATGTTAAGGAATGAAATCATGTATGGATATTATATTAAATTAACTATTTTTCAGATAATGATACATTCATAAAACATGTCATCCCTATAATTTGGGTATAATTAGGTCCTTAGAAAATAGAAATACTTGAATGGTGTTGAAGACCATCCTCTTTGTCTGGAATCCATATTTTTCATTGGTGACCTAAGTACACTATTCTATGTTGGATAGACTTATAATGTATATAAGTCGCCAGAAAATTATAAATTTGGATGGATTCATTTCTAATGTAATTATGAATTTGAATAATTATTTAAATAGAAGGAAAATGAGTTATTCACTTCACATATGTCCTCATTACCCACCAGTGTGAATATTTTTGCTTGAAATAGAAGAATATATTAGGTAAATAGTTTTCAAATTATGAAACATGACATATTGATAGAATATATATCCTACTAACTAAGGATCAATGAGAAAATCCACCTAAATCTTGTTATATAATTAGAATTTTTGATTATTTTATCAAAAATAGGGATGAAATATCTCAATGTGGAGAATTGGGAAATAAATTTTTTTTGTAAAATTACCATGTAAATAACCACATAAAATGATCCAAATATGTTAAAATAGAGTTTGTTAGAGATCATAATGTATAATGCTATTTAAATTCCATACTATAGTTGTTAAGAAAACATGTTGGATGATTTATTATGTTAAATGTTTGAAATAAATTTATCCTTGTTTAGTAATTAATGGAATAAATAATTCATATGATGGAAATGTACTGATATGGGAATAATGAAATGATTATTTTTCATCCACATCCAATATATCCCTTCATCCATCCATTTTTTGATGATAAATTTGTTCGTGAAAAATGATAAGTTCCTACAAAAGAATAGGGTGGGTATTTCATTTTTTTAATATTGATTAAGATGATGTTATATGTTTTTTAATATAGATTTGTGTCACATTAAAGCCATATGTATTGATTTATCTTCGTGATGATTCAAATATCTTAAACATAACTCAATAAAAAAGTTGCATTTTTGTGGGAAAAATGATTAATAAGATTATGGATATTAACCCTAGATTTTTTATATAATATAAAGTCACTTATTAATGAATTAATTTTATTGGTATGATGAAACCATTTTTCATTATAGTCATAAATATGAAACACCACCATTTATATCATCAAAGGATAACCTCAGACATATAAAAAAACGAAATATCTGTGGTCATCGATATCCTCACAAATTCATCACGTGTCATTACAATCATGAATTAATTATATACTAAAAAACACATAAATACATGGATAACAGAATTAGATAGAATATATAGACATCAAATCAATACCATAGTTAATCGAGATACAAGGTTAACCTTGAGATTTTGTAAAATCATGGAATAATTGATTAATATAGATTTGAAATTATGAAAATATTATCACCCTTAGATGGATGGTCAGTTGGAATGGATTTTCAAAAAAACTAAAATATATAGTAATCTCATGACCAATGTAATTGAAATGATTTTGGGATCAACCCAATCCCCATATATAGTTCTCATATAACAATATTTTCAATTTGAGTTTTCACCTAGAGATATATGAGGCTCTATATAGGAAGAGGTGTCAAACTCTAACTCGAAGGGATTAATAATGTGGGGGGAATCAAAGGGGGCATGATCATATCCAATATATAATAGAAAAGGTCTAAAATATTCTGTGTCTTATCAAATCTAAATATGGTAGATATAAGTGATATGTTGTAAATTGATGACGATATATATAGTTTGAGTTCAATAAAAAGTCTTCTACAAAATATATAAATAGAATATTTTGATGGGATTGGGATAAATGTAAAGCATAGCCCATGATTCATAGGACACAATATGATATATGATCAAAATAGTTTTTTGGATTCTCAAATTATACACCCACAAATAATATATACACTATATAATGTTTTATGTATGCCTCTATTGAGATAAAACATACTAGAACGATTACATGTATTTAATCTAATAGAGGTAACTTTGGAGAATGATCATTCATAGGAGGAGAAACCGGTGAAGATATGAGGATATATAGATAATGTTTTATAAAAAATAGCCTACACAATATTTTGTGGTAGAACCAAAATATTGATGATGAAAAATGGGAACCGAAAGAGGTGAATGAATAAGAGTACCCTGGTTGTTTCAATTGTATAAATAAAAAAAATTTGTTGATGACCATTTTTTTGGGTAAAAATGTAACTATTAAAAAATTTATAAAATAAATTCCCATTTTGAATGAATTTAATTTCAATCATCTGTATTACAGTTATAGAATACATATTCACTTTATTTGTTTTATCATAATATTTATATCATATCAAATTTAATAATTTTTCAATGCCCAAAAATAAAAAAAATATTTAACATGAATTTTGATATTATTATTAGTGTATATTAAGGGTTATGAAAAATCAAGTAGATGTAGACAATGGAAATGATATCATTGAACCATTCGATAGAACTCTATAAATCCTTAATAATGGTGCTTCTTACAAATAAAGAAAAAATTTGATTTTCCATTGACAAATTAGAACTGACTTTTTTTTAAAATAATTAAATACATATTCTATATAAGGTCATTCTCAAGGAAATAAAAACCCAATCAATGTTCATCGAACCCCCCAATTAAATTGAATATTCATGTACCATCCCCTTTTTACGTATTTTACATTAATAAATAGTGAAGAAAATTGTGTCGAACAGAATCAATATTTATATTTTATAATAAAAATCATGATTATATTAATTATTTAAACATTTTCAATTAACAATTGAATAAATTATGAGTTTCATTAATTTTATATTTTAATAGTGTAAAATTTAATTTTTTTTTATTTGTAATTTATTTCAATTTAGGCATTGCTTTTTTATAATTAAATAATTTTCAAAAAAAAATTATATTTTAATAAAATATATTTATTAAATTTTATTTTCAACTTATAGTAGAAGATATAATATTTTAATGTCAAAATGATTTTTGTAAGGGCTGTGGAACTGTTAATTTCAAAAAAAAACAATTATTTTCTATAAACTATTATATTGAATTAAATTATAGCTACTCATATTATGTGAAATATTTGTATATATTAATTTTTTTAAAAAAAATTTTCCAATACTGATTTTGTTGAAAAAAATTTATTGAATCTAATTTTTTGTTAATAATAAATACGGTATAAATAGACTCTATGTATTTTAAAAACACAATGGATTAAAAATGATGTAATTTATTCCATGAAATGCATCCAGGAGACAATATATATTTTTCTTTAAAAATTTAATTTTTGGTGGTAATTATAATAACATTATAAAGATTTTTTTAGACTTAAAAAATCTATAATAATAATTATGAATTTAAAATAAATTCATTATTAACATGAATCACATATAAATCCATAAGGAAATAAATTTATGGAGTTAGGTTCAGAGAAATATATAGTATTGAGTATGACTCCACGTAGGGTGAAAACCCAGAAATAACCATGGGAAGGTTTGTATTATTGATTACATTATTTATTTTGTCAAAATACTATGTTTAAGAAATAATAATTAAATCCACTCACATTTTATATATAATACTTCCCAGTATATGATTACATTTCACAAGAAATACATTGTGAACAAGCATACTCTAACCATAAGTATCTATAACCCTCCACTGGTGAAACCATGTTCTCATGATAATTCAACCATGCTTCTAGAAACATTGTTTTATAGTATGTGATCCTATCCTTCATCACATAATTAAATAACCTTTGTTATTTTTTCCAATTATATTTAAAAATTATGAATTCAACGATATATTTCCTACAAAAATAAAACATTAATTTTAATTTTAAAAAATGAAATATCATTTATCTCTCATTAAAATATATAATGACATATTAAGAACTAGAATAAATCACTAGAAATTTTACATTTATTTTTCCTACTATAATATTTATAAGTGAATTCCAATACCCAGATCCATTGAATAGTATATACATATGTTTCTCAATATTAATATTACTGGGGTATTCAATGTATGTTACCAAGAATCCTCAATCATGTGGTAAATTGAGATGATTTTCATTCTTACGATACACTCTATATTTGTAATAGTTGTGTGTGTACATGATATGATTATGATGGGTGATCCCCATTAGAACACTAATTTATTTGGGACTGTGTTAATATTATTATGCATCCTGTATTTTGTAAATTAATTTATACTAAGGACACTACATTATGATTTTTGGGTCTTTATACTTGACAAATTATTTTAATTTCAGGTTTTATATAGTTGTGATATATTTGTGTAATATTTATGATATAATCACTTATCATGGCTCAATTTTCAACATTCACATTCACACAAATTTTATGTACCACTGAAATTCCAATGGAAAAACCTGAAACACAATCATTATGTAATTATTTTATTATTACCATACTAGTAATTATATCTCTCCCTATTTTTATGAACTTCTTGAGGTGATCTTGTACAGTTTTATAAGAGTCGTGAAAATTTATGTACATTATAATGAAATATTTAATAAAGTTGATGTGTCATAATTTAATATTGTGATTAAAGTACATAATCATGAAAATAAACAGGTCCAATTGTTTTTATAAATTGAATTATGTGAATATTTTTATAGTAAATTATGAATTAGTTGTTAAAAAATATATGGGGTTTCATAATGACTTGATGACTCTATGTATAATTATTTATGTCAATTAGATATAATAATGTTTTATAAAATTAAACATGGAACAAAAGGCAAATGTTGGATGTTTTACTCTAATTGGTTATATATGATTATTTATGAATAGTATATACCCCACTTAAAACACAATGGGTCATACAATATGTTCCCCCAAAAAAGTTTACATCAACCATCATGTGGAATCATGGATAGAAATTGTTGGTAAACAAGTGTGATAGTGGTTATATGGTATTTTATATACTAATCATGGGCACCCCATTCTTTTATTAATATAAAAAAACACTCATTACACAATAAAAGATTCATTAATCATATAAAATAGTTATTTTATGATTTTATCATTAAAATAGTAATACACCAATTGATTTTTTGAATTATATACTTTTAAAAAAATAAAAAATATATTTTTTAGACGTCAAGACATATAATGATGTAGGTTATTTAGTAATATTTTATTGATGAAATATAAAAATGTGTTGAAAATATTATGATCTAATATGTGTTTTTATTTTTTTTCATATCAAAACTATCTTATTGAATCCTATTATTAATTATAGAGATATAGATAAATAAATTTAGTTTTTTCAGTAGATAAATCAATTAAAAATGCTCTAAACCATGATACATTTTATTAATTGATTATAATGATATTTTTTAAACATGTAACATTTAATATTTATTTTTTAATAAAATGGTATTTTAAATATAATATAATATTATTCTATGGAGATAATTTCAATATTATATGAAATGATAAAATTATAATTGTGCACAAATGTTACATGGATTGATGTTGTTGGGATTATCTAGTTATAATGCTCAGAAATAATATTTTACTATGTTTGATCATTTTAAATTATGTTCAAATAAATGTTTAATCTATTATGTTATTCTTAAATAGAATAATGTAGGTTATTTTATTTATTTATATGTAATTTTTGAGGATGTGTCCCCATTAGGGTGGACTCACTTCCTAACCTACCAATGGTATGTCTCACTTTAAATTGTCTAATCGTCAACACACATACAAAAATCTTGTAAATGATAATACACTGACATGATTTATCAATTTATCAACTACTGATAGCTATTTCATTGCCACATTATGCTACCTACATCTTTTCAGAATTTCTCATTATAGATGAGTCATCATTTAAGATGAGCTATATAAGGAATGTGTCACTTTCTGCTCAATCAGCCGAAATGATAACTGTCACGACCCGTCCTCGGGGCCCGTGCCGTGACAACCCAATGCCCGCCTTCCATAGGCCAGGGGCTGGAGACTAGCACCAAATGTATAAATCCCGATAACTGGGAAACCATTTCCTTTTTAAAAGTAACAAACACCATAGAGTACAAGAGGAAGTAAAACACTAAGTACAAAAGAAAGTGATGAAAAGTAAAATAGGGCTATAATACAAACCCAACAAAAATGTACAGCTACAACTGAAAGGAAATACAACAGAAAAGACAACCAGTTGGAAGAATAGAAGCAACTTCTGGGTCATCCATCTCAGATCCTACCTGAAGGGTAGGTACAGATAGCACAACTCCTAGATCGTCCTCCACGGATCCTACCTGAAGGGTAGGTACAGATAGCCTCTGAAACTCTCTCTCCCTTCAACCTCCTCTGAGTATTGACACGTCGTGACGTCCACCCCTGGATACTGACTCTTCGGAGATCCACCTCCGAGTACCGTCCAGTCCTCGAACACTCGGCCTCTGTCAGCACTCTCTGTTGTTTGCGACCAACACAACGAGGTGCAGGCATAGCCCGTGCAGGGGTGAGTATAAAGATACTCAGTAGGGACCCTGAGATCCTGAAGGTCTCACTAAATCTAAAAAGGATAACTACAAAAAAGATCTCAACAGATAAACTCAACTTAGGTATATGCCCATACCTATACATAAGTTATCAAGTAACCCATCTCAATCATGAGGAAACACTAAGATTATGAAATCAAAGGATAAAAACTTATCAGTTATATTCCCATACATATACCTAGGTTATCAAGTGACCCATCTCAATCATGAGGTAAACACAAAGGTCATAGACTCAGCTCAAACCAGGACATTCATTTATCGAAATTGTAACTGCTGAAGAGCCCCGTCTATGTCGAGTACAGTGATCATGTCACGACTCCGAGGTACTTCTCACTAACCTAAGAATGCTGAGGAACTCCTCCTATTGAGTACCGTGGGTCAGCCACCCAAACACAGTTGTGCTTCCCGCTTGGGTTTTCCACCCAAACACAATACTGCATTCCCCCTTATAGCCTCCAGAGGTACTCTCCAGACGAGTACCGAGGGTCGGCACCCAAACTCAGTAGTGCTCCGTCCGCCATGGGTCTTCACACAAACAAAGTAGTGTTCCATCGACTGGGCTAGTCTATTCACTCCAAGTCGAGTCGGTCAAGCAGTCGTCAGGTCTCAGCCGGCTACACGGTATCCGTACTCTGTACGCTCATCTCCGGGAGGGTCCACTCCACGAGCTACTTTTTGATACTCCAAGTATCACAATTTCCCATTAAGAAATATCTCAAAGGACTGCCTCGTCTTAGGGGTCTCAACACAAAAGACGGCGCATCAATTGGGCGCCCGGTCTGTGAGTTATTTGCCTTTTCGTTGCGGGGGTCTGGTTGGTTTCGTGTGCGGACCAACCATGCCGTATCACAACTGTACGTCGAACTCTCATAGGGTATATTAATAGGGACTGTTACTCAACGAGATCACCAACGCTGCTGACGGTTTGTCAAACTGACGTCTGGTCTGAAAGTTATCAGCTTTTCCGTTCCAGGGGCACGATTGGATTTCAGGTACAATCCAACCCGGCCACTGTCCAACTGCATCCAAATCTCAGAAAAAGTATGTCAAAAGTTTTGTCTCATCAAGAGGAATCCAACAAGGTCGACAGAACGTAAATCGAACGTCTGAAGCTCATGTTATAAGCATTTCCGCTCCGAGGGCCTGGTTGGTTTCAGGTTCGAACCAACCCGGCCGTACCCAAAGTTCACTAAAACCTTGAGTATAATATATAAAAACTAATTTATCGATCCATGGATCCCATCAAAACTGACGGTGAATCGATCGAAGCTCTGTAGCCCATGTTTTGTGTGTTTGAACAAAAACTGCCCGAAAATAGGGTGTTTGGGCCCTGTCCGACCCGGTCCGAGACCCCCTGGGTCAGCCCGAACCGGGTTGACCCGACCCGGGTACAGGTCCATCCTGGATGGCGTGGCCTAGCCCGGTAGGCCGGCCGCGACTCGGCTCTGGCTAAGCAGAACAGAAGGGGTGCAACCCCTTGTTGTAACCGTCACCGCCAGCTGGCGCCGCCCTGCCTACCGGATCCCACGCGGCCGCGGGGTCCGGCTCATCACCGCTGCGGTTAAGCGGCGGTGGGTTTTCTTCCAGCGGCACGCTAGGGCGCCACCACCTTCAGGAAACTAGACAGCTCTGGCCGCCACCTCCGGTCGTCGGCGCCTCCGCGTCTCCCACTTTCGTGTGTCGCTGTATCTTCATTCAAGGCTCGAAAATTAAAATGATCGCATATTCGTTATCCTCGGGTCGAGAACTCCACGTCCATATGTCGCACTCAACAAAATATTGCATTTCCATTTTCGATAAATATTTGGACGACTCCTTCCACGAGCCATTTCGGCTTCGTTCCAAGCCTGAAAAATTAACCGATCGCATATTTGTGATCATTGTGTCGAGGGCATCACATCCATATATTGGGCCCACCAAATATCTATGTTTCCAGCGTCAATAAATATTTGGAAACCTTCTTTCGCAAGACATTGGGGCTTCGTTCCAAGCCCGAATAATTAAACGATCGCATATTTGTGATCCTTGAGTCAAGGGATTCGTATCCATATATTGCCCTCAACAAAACTCCATGTTTCCAGCATCAATAAATATTTGGCATTGAAGAACACACAAAGAACACGTGAAGAATAAAAAGAAAAAATATCTTGGTTTATGTGCAGGAAGATGATCATGTTCATTTGGTCATCATAGTCATGAATTTAGGATATGAAGAATCAATTAAACAAATTCAAACATATATTAAAACCCCAACCTTGATAAGGAGTTGATGTTCGAAGAGCGTCGCGGAAAGCGGTGTCGCGAGGTGTGGTTTCGTAGATGTCGACATAGAGCGTCTGAGGAGATGTCATCTTCCCTTTATTATGGAGAGAAGAGGATGATTAATTTTCATTGGAGAACACCCACATCAGTGTCTCTTTCCTTTTCGCGGAGGAGAAAGGAAATGGTGTTACCGGAGTCGCTGCGTCGGTCTTCGTTGAAGAGATGACATTCTTCACGGAAGGATTGAAGCTCTTCGCGGGAGGATGATTTTCTTCCCCAGTGAAAAGTGTTCTATCTCCCCAATCTCCCCACACAATAACCAACCCTCTCAAATAAAATAAGACTTATCTTATTTTATTAAATCAAGCCGAGAATTTCAATTTTTAAAGATCAAACACATAACTCACATAATTAATTAAGTGTGTTAGCATGATTAAATAAGAGAGAGGGGGAGGTGAGTGGTCTCAAATTAAAGGGGGGTTATGGAGTTAAGGAATTTAAAAAGGGGGGGCTCGTGTGGGCCCCAACTCACCCTTAATCATCTCAAGGGATGTTAACCACTTGTGGGTCCCACTCCAACTCCCACACCTAGGATCTAACATTTAGAAAAGAGAAATTAAGTTGAGACACAACTTTATTTCACTTAAACCTCGTAGTGATGAAATAAAAATAGAACAATTATATTTTTATTCTGCACTTTTTTTTATATCAACACCCGAGAAACCGCACCATCGGAAAAGGGGTTCCTAAGAAATTACCGGAACTTCGGTTCCATCGGTGCCCTCAGATTTCGGTGCCCTCATATTTAGATTCCACTCATGATCATTTAATTTTTGTAACCCTATGATTTCTTCATTTTTCATTTAAATTTAATTTTATTTCTAACAGCCATATTTGTGAAAAAATTCAATTATTTATTTTATTGTCATTTTATGTTATTTATAGAAAGATTTTAATGGATGTAATCGTTAAATAAGAGTTATGAGTTCATAGTCCTCATCTGATGTAGTGTATAAATCTCTGACCAGATCAAAATAAAATAGAACCATTGAAATATATAAATCTGGTCATGTGCCAAAGAAAAACAAAAGAATTTAACACTATAGATACTTGAAAAAAAGATGTAGGTAAATAAAAGAGAATTTATCCATGAAGTAACATTTTATGATTGAATAAGAGCTAATCATACACATTATTACCTCACTCAATGTAGACAATAGTGTCTATCATTATACATTGTTATTATATGATTGTATATTGGTTTACCTTTTGAGAAATATTTCTGTATTTATCTAACTAAAACACACTAAATCATTATCCAAAATATGAAGATACATCATTATATTCACAAACATATCATTTTGAAATCATAAACATGTGCACATATAGTAGTTGAATAGGACTATGTTTGGAATATTGTTATATTCCTTCTCAAGAAAATTGTTGAATAGTTTTAGAGGAACTGAACCACTATCACTAATTCAAAATGGGATTATGCGTATGGTTTTTTCAATAACCATTGGTACAGACCCACCAATACCAATGGATCATTCTATACCATAGGTATTGAGAACTCGTGTATGTGCGGGAAGACAAAAAATTTCCCAAGATTGTTGTGGGAAAACCAATAACAACATTTTATATTTACCTATGTTCATAAATGATATATAAACCAAATTTTTTCATGTAATGTGTGTATAACATTCAGTTTATAATCATATACATGTGATTTATTAAAAATAGGGGTATAGATGTCCCCTATAGCCATGATTATACTAAACCATGTGTATAGGGTCCCTTGTATTTTTATTAAGGAAAAAAATATAAAATATAAAATATATAATATATAATAAAATACATATTTGTACAATCATAATTTTAATTGGTGTTCTGTAATGGGGTTTCAACGGTGGATCAAAGACGCATGTTAGAAATTTTCACTGGACATTTTATTTATGCCAGGTTTTATAACTATATATTCAAAAAAAAATATATATATAAATAAAATTGTAATTGGTATATATGGAATGGAATTTGTGCTTAGAGTAGCAGTGTAGTAATGAAACTCATGAAAAAAATTTATTTATACCCTTGAATTATATATATATATATAAGATAATATATATATACATATAAATATATATTAAAATGTTCTACTGATTAGTTACTTAAGAATCATAGAGAATGTGGGAGTGGGGGGTTGAAACCCCCTGCAGGCTATTTTCTATTAAAATGTATTTATATAGATATATTTAGGAAAATGTATAATTATTATAAGGTATATTTTGTAGTTAGAGTGTTCACACACTAGATATTTGATGAGGATTTCACAAGATCTAGAATTGTGAAAAGGTTTTCTTTATAATAATCAGATCCAAATTAATATATTACATGAAATGCATATATATATATATATATAACTAATTTGTTTTAAGTGGTACAAACCACTATGATTGAAGAGAAGATCAGGAGCTTATAACTAAATTCCCGCATTTTTGTTATATTTGTACCTAATGTTTTAATATTGTGAGTATATGTTTTTTACATAGTGGAAAATGTGTATTGTCATATGACATTGTGGAAGAAATGTATACCCCTTTTTTGGATAAATTTGGTTATAGTTTGTTAACCTATACAGATACATCAGTTTCCTAGGGTCCCGAAAATTGTGTATTTAGATGATACCCATAGTTATGGGGGATACGCCAATAGTTTTTAGTCGTGGGTATATGTTATTTTTTCATCAGAGTGTATGATTTTTTGTAAATAAATTCCTTCCGTGGATAGAGAATATTCATATAAACTACATTATGGAAGGTTATCCATATGTAGAGAGGACTAAATCGTTGTATCAGACTATTCCACCTTTTTAATCATGTGCTACATTATAATGTTGTTTTTCCACTCTTTTATTTATTCATTGAAGCCATTACATAATAGTGATAGTTAGTCATAAATTGTTTTTTTATTTAAATTATTTCCATAGATTTATTACATAATTGTAAATTAGAATCCATAATATTTTAACTGAGAACTAATAATTTTTTGAGAATTATTTCTAACAACCAAAAAAATTATAAATCATCTACATTATTAAACTAGGATTCTAATATTACAAATTGGGAATCATTAAAATAATAATTTTGATTGAAATTTTATAGGAACCGAATTCCCCAACCCTCTAGAGTGTAAAAATCAAACCAACTTTTCGAATCAATAGAATCTTAATTTATGAGATTCAATGTTTTGAAAGTTTCATAAAAATTTCATTTGTGATTTTTGAAGTGATTAATATATCACTAAATTTATATCATTTCAAAATAGACAGTTCATTAATAAAAAATAAATTCAAATTATGCATGATGTTGATACTACCAATTGATCTCAATGTTTCAATGGGAAATATTATTATCAATGGAAACCAAAAATAAAAATGATTTTAGAATTATTTTTTTTGAAATATGGTATACTATAGATGATGAATATAAGATTACTTAAACATCTTGATGAAATTTGTATGATTCTAAAATGTTAGCAGATAAAAATAAGTAAAATCTATGAATTAATTATACTTTTAATTAGGTGATTTATAATATAGTTGGATTTTTACATGTAAATGAACCTTTGAAATTTTTAATACAATAAAGCTTTAAAAAGAAGGAACCACTAATATTAATTAAATGAGGATTACCATATATAGTATTAAATATGATAATATTAAAATGATGCATGATGAGAATATTTATGATATGTATCTCATGACTGGTGAGATTGTGAATACAATTATCTAATTGGGAATGAATATCACATTATAATAACTAGAAACGAGGATAATCAAATGTCTTCTATAAATGATGATATGGAACCCAGTATAAATTAGAAAATTTTCTGATATCAATTCAATGAATATAAATGATATGATAGGTAAGAATATGATGTACGTGGATGAACTGAATGACAACCAAGAAAAAAAATTATGAACCAAAATGAATGATAGTTTCATCAAAACAAACTAAATCTATGAAAATCGTGCAAATTATAAATCATGCTGAATGTTACAACAGTAAAGATACATCAAGTGACATTGGCGACGAAATGGATCAACTAGACATTATGTTTATGATTCTTTACATAATGATAAAATTCGTTTGAAAAAATATATGAATAGGATAGTGTGACCATAATGGTAATATAAAAAAGTATTAGAATTGAATTTATAATACTAATGAGATAGTTGGTTATGGGGTGCACGATATGAGAACATATTTTATATAGCTATAAAAAATTAATTTACAAAAATAATTATGTGGAGAAGTATATAAATACAAAACGAAAATTAGGGATACCTGGAGTGATTATGTGGATAGAACTAGTTAATCATAATCATCACATGATTAGATGGTTTATAAAGACAAGATGTGTAATATGAAAAACAAAATTTAGGTATCTCTTGCATCTTCTGAACATAATTATTATTCATATCAGGATGAATGCGAATCTGACCTTAAAAATATGAGTAATGATTAAATGTATGATTATTGTAAAATGATTAAGGATAAATGAAATTATCTCATAGATATATATAATTCTATAAATAAATGACAGTTTCTTTTTAGTACATTGAACACTGAACATTATATTTAAAATGAAAATAATGCCCATTTATTGACTTGGAACAATGAACACAATCATTATGATGAGCTAATAAAAATGACATAAAAATCATTCCAAATGGTAAATACATCGTGGTTCAAATTCATGGTAAACATGTTCCTCCCAAATAACTACTAGTAATGGGAACCAAACGGCGAAAAGGTGCTTAGTTGAAATTAAATTTGAATATAAATTTGGAGAATCTAGAATTATTCCTAGTAGTAGAATTTTTGTTTTTCTGTTCCAGCCTTGGAACATCTTTCACTACTTCTAGTTATTCGGGATCAAATATGGTTTATTTTACAAATTCATTAAAACAACCAATAAGAAACCCATAAATTACTTTTGTGTTTATAAAACCATAATTACTAATATTACTTGTATATATGAATGCTTTATGTAGAAGGAAAATAAATTTCATTTTAGGAAAACATAATACCTGTCCAATACAGATGCCAAAATTCCATATTAATTTGTTTTCTTTGTAAATATTAAAAATATTATTCTAATCTTGGTGAATGATATCCAACATCTCCCATAATTATCATTGCCTTTATTTTCCTAATTAAAAACCTTCTTTGTATCCTGGGGAAAATAAAACATAAAAAGGGTGATATAAATTGATCAGTAAGGGTGAACATGTAGAACATAAATCAAACCATATACATTTGAACGTAAAAACAAGAACATAATTTTTGAACATCAAAATCATGTTCCATGAAATAAATATTGGTAGTATTTAAGTCATAGATCATTAAGGGGAATTAACCATGATAGAAGAGTATTAGAATAAACCATGTAATTGTGGAAAACTAATAAGCACATTATATTATTTCTATAGTAGCAAAGGAATTTCTTCCAAGTCCATCATAGTGAAAAAAGTCCCATATTAAACCAGGTTTACTTGTAGTTCCATCCAGGTGAAACTAAACAAGATTTACTTTTTCTTCCATTCATTTTTATCTCTTCAGATATAAATCATTACCCAATGCACTGGATGGAGATATAGGTCCCACACGTCTCATAATGAAATCATT
Source organism: Viscum album (assembly GCA_963277665.1). Lineage (NCBI taxonomy): Eukaryota > Viridiplantae > Streptophyta > Magnoliopsida > Santalales > Viscaceae > Viscum > Viscum album. The sequence goes on along the minus strand of OY728152.1, from coordinate 1,314,677,745 downwards.
CTTACATGTTCCTCAAAAACATAAATCATTAATCATAGAATAACCCATAATGTTAAATGGGATTCTGATACATAATATTGTCATAATATAATCTTTATAAGATAAACATACATCGTAATAATAATTCCTTCATAACTAAATCAAATCAATGTAATAGTATGGATAGATACATAACCTTATGTCATCTTTAATGGAAAATTATTTTTCTAAAAAACACTTGGACATAATTCTTGAGGAAAATATCCTTTCTTCATCAAAATATTTTCTTTTATCAAAATGTAATGAAAATTTATAATAATATATTTTAAATGAAAATAAACTTGAAATATTATTATGGATGCTTCCTGGAAAAAATTCATTTTGAATGCGTAAAATGTTGTTCATTCCATTTATGTTAAAAATAATTTGTCCTCGTTGTTTTGATAAAAAAATCAAAAAAATACCTCATATGGTAATCAAAAGAAATATTTCATCTATACCATGTAGTAAAATAAAAAAATTGGTATTGTTGAATTTAAAAATATATATAATAATAGTAAATATTTTATGAAATTAATTTTAGAATAAATGGGCATGGTTGATAAATACATCCCCAATATATAATTATGTATAAACAATATAGGATAAAAAATAGGCATAAAAATTAATCCCTTTCCATAAGTATGATTGATTCTATATGTGTCCGAAACAACATTACAGTTTGACTAAAAATATATTAACTTGTAACAATACCATAATAATATTTATGATATAATATATTATTCACTTTGTCTTTATATAAATTCCATGATAAATTAACATTTTTGTTAATAATCTTTTTATTTACTGTACATGTTCCAAATTTTTATTATTGAAATTATTACGTTTATCACAATTTACAAACATCCAAAATTTAAAACCATATTTAGGTATTATATATTTAGTTTATAAATAAATATATATATATATATAATAAATAAAAAAGAATACACTATTCATGGAGACAGTAGGTGGTGCATACGCTTGAATGTTGTTTTCATTTCCTTATAAAATTGAATGGAAGTATGTGAATGACAGATATATATATATATATATATTGTATTATTATTGTGTTATATATTTCATTATTATTTCTTAAATATACATTATAATCATTCTTCAATGTTTAACATGGAGAATGAATCTCATATCATCATGGATATGGTAAGTCTTACGTACGTAGGACCGATAATATCGTTCCCATAATTATTGAATTTTATTGAATTGTATGGTGAAAAATATCTTAGAATTATATCCATGTAATAATAATTTATATATTGTAATTAATTCTACAATTATACACATCTAGGTAATGTGGTGTGGAAAAACAGATTACACTACGGTGTAGAGTCGGTAAGTCGTAGGTATGCATGCATGGTGGTTTTTTTTTAACGATGGATAGAAGGTGAAATAGTACAGTTTCATATTCATAATAACATATTATTATATTAGTTATAAAAAAACTAATTAAGGGATTGTAGAAGAATAATTAAATTTGAATGAATAAGTTCAAGAGATTACCTCTTCCTCGACGTGCCTCCTTTAAATTTCCTCTTATTTCTTAGAGATGGTCTCTTGAGACTACAAGAACCAATAGAAGGTTGCAAGGTATGTTAATAAGAATAATGGGTAGGTTTTGGATTATATTGAACCTCAATATGGAGTTACACGTTGACAGAGTAGGTTCCATTTCATAAGAGAGGAGAGGGGAAATTTTGGAAACTCACAAAATATTAATTTCTTATAAATTAAATTTCAATTAAAAATGGTCCAACACATATTTAATTATATTATAAGTTGATTTGGGTTATAATAATAATAATACAATAATAATATTTATACATGTTTGGTATATATTTTTGTCTTTTTCATTATGTTTTAACCCTTATTTTACCCTTTTTAATCTTATCATGACCTCATGTTAGTTACACATTGTGGGTTAATGTAATTAAAATTTCATACCAAACAACACAATAAATGTTTTTTATAAAATATTTTGACTTATATTAAATATTTCTATATATCTTATATTGTTTGGAATTAAATACCAATTAATGATGTATTTTATGTTTAATGTTATGAATTATGTCAATTTTGAACACTATTCATAATAGACATATTTTTTTGATTCATTACTACTTTATTACATAAAAATTAAGAGATTAAATCAATGATAAAATGTCAATATCAACGATAAAATTTGTTTATTACTCAAAAATTTACAATTTAAATATATTTAAATATTAATAATCTCATTTATTTAAAAAATTCATTTATAATGTAATCAATACATTATCATTTCCTCATAAATAAATTTATTTATATTTAGTATAAATATTATAATTTAACATACCATGAAGTATGAAATCTATTTATATTTCAAATGACTCTTTATATACATATATATCAGTTATATTACCATATATTAAAATCTATTTAGTAAAAGAGATATGTCAAGTTTATAATTATCATTACATTAAATTAATTCATATAAAATTACATTCTTACATCCAAATCAATCAATGGGGTTCCAAAATCATCAAAGGGATTCCAAGGTCAGAAATAACTCATTTTATTGTATTAGGACATGTCTTAGGGTAGTTTAAAATTATTATAACTTTTTTACCCCTATTTACAAGATTGATACTTTAACCATGGTAAAAAAATAATTACTGAAGTTACTATTCATAATGTCCGAAGATGAAATGAATGTATATACTTAATATTAAATTTATGTATCCCAATATTTAATCCATTTTTCTAAAAAAAATTAGAATCAATGTTATTTTCTATTAGTTTACTGATTGAAAACCTACCGTCATGGTCAATTTACCAATAATTTGATCCCCAATTTAGATATTCTTTGACCAAAGACCCTTTTTCCCATCTAACTATAAACCTTAATACATTTACATTATCTACAGAATTCACTCTATTTAATCTACATCATATCATCTATTGAAAACTGTCATCTCCTACATAATTTAATTAGAATAATTAACCTTTTTACCTTGTGGAGTTATCAATTTCCAGTTGCATACTACAACTCCATCTATACCCACTATTCCTCTATCTACTTTTTATAAGGGCAATCAACCCCTGGATCCATCATTATAAAGAAATTGATTGGATTGACCTATAATTAGGATGTAATTGTTTATATTTTAAACCCCATTACATTCTCATGATCATGAAATACATTATCTCATTTCATCCATGTCCTGTTTGTTCTCTCTTATTATTTTTATTTCATTTTTTTAATTATAATATTGGGATTAACCATGGATGGAATTTTACTAGAAAATAGTCATTGAATTTATATAATGTGATTGATTAAATTGGATTTAATTTCATTTTCATTTTATTTCTTTTAATTATTTCTTTTCTCATTATATAATCTCACATGATCACTATTATATTTTCATAAGAATAGTTCAATTCATAGTTATAAATTTCATGTAAATTAATTTATTGAAAATAATATAAATGGGAGATACTGTTGACTACATATAGTTTTAATGCTCCACCATCATGTTTTATTTTGTTTTATGATTTTTAATTAAGTATATCTATTTTTAAATAAGATCACATATAATAATAATCTATTCAATTAGTGTATTATTACTAGGGCCAATTAGAATAATGATGGCTATATATAAGCCATGTTTGAGGATATGTCACCATATTATTTGACTCACTGGCTAACCTATCAATTATATGGATCACTGTCAGTTGTCTCACAGTAAGCACGGATACTGAAATCATGTATTGTATAATACATCTATACGAGTAACTAATTACTGCCTTACATGTAGCTAAGGCACAATATGATTGACTTACAAATGACTTTTCATAATAATTACCTATGGAAAAGTCACAATTCAATGAGATCTACTGATGGCATGAGTAACCATCATCTTAACCTTCCCATAGAATAAATCAATTTTGTTAATAATTATTTCTAAGTATGAGCTACTGATATATAGGAACTCATGGTTTTAATTAGGTTTTTTTCAGTAAATTTCCAATATAAATAATTACATTCGAGAAAATATAGTTACCTAAGGTGATAGAAAAGGTATGAGGGGGTTTCGAGGCATTTTTGGATCCTAGGACACAAATTTTAGGGAAAAAGGCATATCCCATGTTTTAGAGTAATCCATGTAAAAATTTAGCACAATTTGGAAAATCATGTGGATTGTTCATTTTCAGATAGAGAAACCCCACAAAGTTGGCATACATTTATGATGAATAACCACGTGAGAGCCCCTTTTTCCCATGTACTCGTTCATGGTTTTCCTATGGTTTGATAAACCTTGAAGACAAACCATACACATGCTTAATTTTGGGTAATTTTTTTTCCACTTACTGTTCTAATTATCCTCCCTAATTATATACTATTGCATGATTATGTGGGATTAAACTATTTATCTCAAAATTTTAACCTTTTAATGATATAACAATGTATTCAATATATCTCCTCCATCCAATAACTAATCTAACTTCGGTTCATAATGTTGGATGTGAAATGGTACGTACTCGATCCCTCTTGAGCCATACTCCTTCAATTTTGTGTTGATTGAAATAACGTGGTATGAGTGTTTTTCACTTTTACATATATATAATCTAATCTAAGGGAATCTAACCAATTTTTTAGGATAATTATCGTAAAAATCTAATGTGGGTGGTCTTATTCATACATCTAATATTGGTTGATTTTGGATTTGTCATGTAAAGAAAATATATTGCGTTTGGTGTCATTTATATAATTTATATTCCTAGTTACATTCATTATAACCCTATCATTATCTTCATTATATGTATGTGATTAGATATTGGTTGTTATTACCACAAATCTATAGATTCTTAATCTAAGGTTATTCCATAATTCAGGTTTACTGTTCTAAAACGTTTATGACACAACTCAACCGTGTCATGTTTTTAAAAATATAAGGGTAAGATTATTTAAATTAAATTCCTTGATTTATATACTGAATTACATAATGGTTTATACAATGAATTTTTACCACTTTAACCACCAATGAAAATTTCTCCAAATTGATAATTAAATGCAAATGATTTATTCTTTTCGTATCCAAATCACACCATACCACATTGATGGAAGGTGGTGGAATGAACCATAAATTTTGGGATACGCCTTAGACGGATAAAGTGAATGGTTTCATGGTAAATGGCCTTGGAAAATTACATATAATTATTGATAGAAACAAATCACTTGATAAAAAGGATATTTGGTACTTCACCTAATCACACTAATGAATGGAAATGACTGACCTAAATGAAAAATTATTTGAAATCTTAATCAAATAAGAATGGACTTACTCGAGTGCACCTTGGATTCCAATAAGGGAATTCCATGAGAACATGGGAACCCCACTCTGATTCTAGGTTACATTTCTATTAGGTTGAAAAGCACCTATATCTCAATCCTTGTACGATCTTGGTGGCCTGGTATGACAAAGTTGGATCCCTCCATATTATCACATTATTCCTTGGATACACTACTAAGATCCAATGTTGACATATAGGTGCCACGGTAACTGCCAATAGAGACCTTTCACTATTTAGCTGCATCATACATTAGAATATCTCCTTGGATTTCATAGGCACCATAACATGGAATTCCTTGGAATATTATCCTTGGATTAAAATCTTACTCATTGCTAGGATACACTTACTACTGTGTTGGAAACCCATGAGGTCTATGATTCTTTGGCCATTACATTTGATCACTCACTATTTACCCCATCAGTGAACAATGTCAATTATGGACATTCCATAGGTAACATATTAATATAAACCTTTAATTGATAAAATAAATGGACTGCTGATGTATAGACACAAACCAAGGGATGATATAGGAAAATGGATATTTAGTAAAATTGTACTTCTTTACATTATATATGCTTGCTTAAGACTATTACATATCTATTACATGTGTAGGACGTTTAAGTAATCGTTGGTGGTGGCCCATTGAGATTTATCTCACATTGTATCTTTGTTCCATTTAAAACCTAGGGAAAATTACATTGTTAAATGTGATGAAAAGGTAAAGTATATGACTTTAAATAATCGATTTTTTGTTATTTAGTATTGATCATGATAGATGATGACTACAATGGAGCTTTATATTCTATGGATCGACATTTATATCATTTATGATTTGTCGAACATGTTATCTATGTTTTTTGTATCCATGATGTCCAAATTTCTAATATAAGACGTATCATATTTATTTGAATTATATTCCCATTATTTCATTTATTATTACTATTGTCTCTATTTTCTATTGTGCATTCTGTTTAAATTTATTACTTAAATTATTTACTTATGTTTACTATCAAATAAAATGTTAAACAATGGTTATTAGGTCTTAGTCTCCCCATTGACACAACGTAGTCCATATCTGATAGTCAGTAGCTTATGGTGTTTGGGGAGATGCACTTAGGATCATGTGGCCCACTGTGCTTGGGGAACACATTGTGTGGAATCCATGTCTAGGAAGTAACAATGTGGCATCCGAGCAATTTTATTTTGTTTCATTACAGTTTGGAGATATGATTTTGTTTATTAGGAACAAATGGGACTTGAACTTAATTTGTTCATTGATGTCTCAAACGTGTGTTATAGGTAAAAATTATATTAACAAAAAGATAATTGTTTTTATGTTTTTCCCATTATAGTTGATATTATTTGACCGCCGGGTCACACAGATGTTTTGTGATGTTGTTAAATGTGAATGAAATTAATTATTTAATACATCCTTAACCCGATGATATGAGGGCAAGGAGAATTGTAACATGCATCATTATTCACATTTAGAATTCCCATCTCAATCATATTTCCATAACACATTGGTTCATCTCTCTTCTTTGAATATCTTGATATACTAGTTATTTTTTCGTGATGATATCATGTTTTCATATAATTGAATTTCCATAAGTTTTGGTTCAGTGATTACATATCTCAATTCATGAAGAGCATCGTCTCTCATGGGTTGGTATGAATAATTTACCGAGTCGATCGATTTTTCTTTAAATAAAAGTGTGTTATTTCGGGTGATATATTTTTGACTCAAATTCTCGAGAAAATGATATACATTATAATGTTTATTGTGAAATATAAAATGAATTGGTGTCACATCCTAATCCTGTAATGTAACATTTATAAATGTAAAAGGAATGAAGCTGTAAATTAACAGGAAAATGACATGAAACATATACTTGAGAACTTACAAATAGTGGGCCATATTTATTTCTAGTTTGGGTAGTAAGTAATAGGTATTTAGTTTTCATACATTTAGATTCTGCTATTTATGTAATAATATGATACTAATCATGTTTTGAAGAGTGTGTTGGGAGTTTTTTTGAAAAATTCCTCCATGACAACATCAATTCATTCTCCATAAAGGATGGGACAATCATTTTCCTATCGTGGTGGGATCATGGACACAAGTCATAACTCTCATATTGACACATGAGGCACCTCCAACTATAAATTATATTGGAATTGATTACCATGTTCATGATAGTTTCATTTGTCTATTGTTGTCCATGAATGGTGCTACATGGCTTACACCATTGAAAGATTTTCATACTTGTGAGTTTCTGCATCATCATCCTCCGAAAATTTCTCTGGGCTAATGTCCTTAGGATTCTATTTCTTGGCATGAAGTTACGCTATCTTTATTTGAGCATCTAGAGATATATCTAATGTGGAGTGTAAATCTTGTAACATACATGCATTGGGATTCTGTGAAGCATTAGTGTGATGCGATTACCCAGGTGGTTGTCATCAGGGAATGTTATGGGATGATTTCCAAACAGCCTTCTATGATCAGTTCATTCATTAGATGATGATAACTAATAGACCCAAATTGTTTATGTATCCCTATAAGTGAACAATGTTATTCATATAATATTCATAGTGTTTAAAAAAATTTATAGTTCTTTTCTCCACATCTAGTCAGTGATGACCTTTTACATGCAAGACGTTTCATCGATGGGATCGAGTATACCATCTGTATGAAGGTTAATTTGTTTCCCATGCCTACCTTTTTATCAATATTCAATCATGATATTATAACTAAATTCTACCTGAGGGATGAAAATATTATTCGGCATAGGGGATTTGTTCCCTTTCAGGCTAGTTTTTCATCCAGTGACCAGAATCATACATAGTGTTTTCTTATCATGGTATATTAAACAAGAGTACCTATTTTTATTTCTCTTTGGTGTTTTATCAGTTTGTATTATTAAGGAATTAAAATCTTATTTGTGATATAGGCACAAAGGTGTTCCAATCATATATATATATATACAGGTCTTCATGGATGTTTCTATGGGACCTTTCCACCATAAAAAAGTTGAAAAGGATCTGCGCTAGTTCCACCATCAGGAGAAAGTATTTTTCTTTTATGTCATTTAGGGAGTTTTAATAGCTCCATTTGGTCTAGCTGAGGAATAGGTTGTGGCCATTATTTTCATAACCTTAATCAAATGCATCACCAACCTAGAATTTATGATCATGGTAGTCCATCTATTGAATAGACCCATAGATCATGTCAATTGCATGAACTACAGCCAATACCTGAGGATCATGCTACATGACCATCAACACTACAAGATACCATTCTAGTAGAATCCACTATAATATATACATTATTGAATACAGGTGATTCGAACACATTAATATCAGAATCTATCATGGAATGTATAGGACTGGTGGTATAGTATTACTATGGTGTAATGGACCTAGATATACTATTATGTTTAAAAAAAGAAAGCATTTTCTAGTTTTGGGACAGTTCCATTGAGGTAAGCAATTCCCCTTTCTTATATAACCTCATATTTCTTTAGATGACAGGATTAAATGTAATTATTGGAATGTATTGGTTAGTTCAAATCCATGCTTATATAGAATACTATCACAACAAGATATCTATTGCAACACCATAGGGAAGTAGTTATCACCATAAGGGTGAGTGTGATGTCCAATAGGTTAGAGAAAGACAAGAGAACCATGGGATATGAAATTAGAATGCTCATATTGAAAATCACATCACGGACGATTAGGGATTACATCATTATGATTACCCTCCAGTAGTGGATTGTTTCAGGGATGTTTTTCTAGAAAATATTTTATTTCTTACCTCATGATAGAGGGTTTGAGTTTACAATCGATAATATTCTTGGATAATCTTCAGTTTCCATTCTTCATTGAAGACTATAACATATATAACATCATGTTCTCAAGAAGTAGTTTGAGGATTTAGAGGCAGAAAATTTTATTAATCCAATTACATCCTCATTTATTTTCTCATAAATTTCGCCAAGAATATGGGTGGAACATTAATTTTATTCCCAAACTACATAATGATGAAGCAAATATCAATAATTATCCAGTAACCAACTCATTGAATAGATGTTCTCATTGACCGGTTACATGACCAACGTACTTCATGAAGATCGAACTAAGATCAGGTTATCACGGGGATCATGTTATGCCATTTGACATACATCATATATCTTTCCGTAACATTTAGGGTATATATGATTACCTATTTATGTAGTTCGGTCATACGAGGGTGCCTTTTGGTTTCATGGATTAGATGAATATTCTTTTCAACACCTATTTGGACTCTTTTTTCATGGTCTTTGTGTACAACATGTTAGTGTATTCTATCGCTCATAGTTACCATTCCAAACATATTGATATTGTTCTGAGTACACTGAGATATGATAAGTTTTATTCCATGATTGTTATGTCCACATATGGATCAACAAACTCCACTTCTTATGTCATATTATCTCAAAATCATGAGTATCCATTAACAAAAAAAGTTATTGTATTATTGTTTCATTATAGAAACCTAAAATGTGTTTGATATATGGATGTTCATAGTGCATGTTGAATATTACATATCTGTAATAAAAGTTATCTCTCTCATTTCATCAACATTCACTGGTTTTAAAAATAAGGGTTTCATATTTTCATGGTTATAATCTTGTGAGAAATCAATTTCGTAGTTGAATTAAGGGCTTGTATCAGCACATAATCTAATTCGTTCTGATGATGGTATATGTTATACAATATTCTATGATGCATCCAGAATTTTCATATGCATAGTGTTGATATAGGATGACAATGTCATTCTGTGCATATCTTAGTAGTTGAGTTATGATGAGATAAATTACCTAATGGAAAACCAAGAGATAAAATCAATTTTTCATTCATTACATTGACAGAGACACTGTATATTGGGTGAAAGATTTGGTTTACACGAACCACAATAGACTCTGATATATATTTTCTATGCCTGATGTGAAAATTAGATTGTAGATATGGGTCCAATACCTATAATCCATTGATTTCAACATGTCCTATACAATGGGGACGAGTAATGTTGTTGCATATGCACTGAGTCGGAAAACTCATGCACATGTCATACAATAATCCAATGCTTAAAGGAGGTTAATGGACTTATTTTTAGAGTTCCATCTAGAGTTTTAAGAATTTCATGAGAATTTTTAATTATCATCCTTGATAGTTGCATGTTCCATCATTGATATGGTGAATATTAGTCATTTTTCAGATCCTAATGTATTGGAAATCTAAGAGATTATATAATGAGATTACCCGGATACGGATTGGTCAGTGGATAGAGATGGTGTCTTGCATCTAAATTGATGTATCTGGTTTCTTATTGATATAGTAGAGGAGTTAATGAAAGAGCCCCATGATTCTTAGTGACAGTTATACCCGGTGTCACAATGATGTATCATGATATGTGACACTAGTATTGTTGGCCTTAAATAAAATGGATTATTAATGAATTTTTTAATAGATGTTCCACCTATCCGTAGGTGATGACAGAGCGCCAGAGACATGAAGACTCTTGGTAGATTCATCCGGTGCCGGATTATAAATAATCAGATGTTTCTATGGATTTCGTAGTCTGATTTCCTTATTCACATTGGTGTATTGATGCTCTCTGGTATTCATTTACCAGCTAATGATCTCATCCCACTCAATTCCTATTTGGGAAACATTCTTAGTTGATGATATGGGGGGACTGTATGTCCATGACATCATATAACTACACAAGGTTGCATGTACTATAATTCTAGATAGGGAATCTCATTTATTATCATGGTTCTAGCAGGGATTTCAAAAGGATACGAGAACATAGGTGTTTCTAAAAATATCTTCTAACAATCAATGTGATGTAAAATCATAACGCACAATACAAGATTAAGAGTACATGATCCAGGAATGAGTCCATGATTTTGGATGATCTTGGTAGAAGAATATAAAAATCTCCATGTTCTCCTATAATAACTACTATCAAATGACAATTATGATGGCTCCATTGGAAGCCTTGAATGGTAGGTCATGACTATAACCCCTATAATAGCTATCGGAATGGAGGCAGATCTTCTGGGTTCTGGTTTCATTCAGTTTACTTTAGATAATGTTCAGCTGATCCGAAATCAAATGACTACTACTCCATCTTGAAAGAAATCTTAAGGTGAAATACATCAATGAATGGTTGAGTTTTAGGGCGGGGTAATTTGTTTCATCATGTATCTCCACTTATAGGGAACAAATGATTATGAAATCATGGGATATCCTCTCTAGTTTTGTAGGGTCTTTTGAAATTATTTAGAGTTTTGGGATGGTAGCGTATGAGTTGATACTAACTCATAGGCACTGTGTCATTTGTGATGTCCTTCAAGTCTCAAAGCACACCAATATCATTCTGACTTGTCATGTACATTTGATATATGGGATGTCGAGAAATATTTCATTTCTACCTTTTAAAAGTATCTACTAAACATGGTTGACTGGAGCATGATGTCTCTCCGTGGTGGGTTTATCAATCTAGTAAATTTTCTATAGAAGCACATCGTAGTACAAGATGAGACATGGGGGAGAGAATTCTCTGTACATGGCCAATGTCCAGAGATGTTATTTGGTAATGTTTCTACACATTTTGAAGGAGAACCCGTGGAAAATATATTTTATGGGGTGGATATTATACAGACAAAGTTTCTCAATCAGGTATGGATCCCATAAATTTCGAACATAATTATTTCGTTGGACATTATATATATTCCTATTGGGTTAGAAATGGCCTCATGGGTGTCAGAGCAATTTTATCTGAGCCCAGAAGCCAATGTTTGGGGGAAACTAGCTTAGTACACAGTTTAGAGAAAACCGTTTAGGAATTCCCCATGGATTGGAAAATTGTGTGGATTGTGCTTATGCAGGCTGATCCACCATTCATGGATATCACAAAGTTATATAGCCTAACCATGTGATAAATCCTTTTCCCCATATACCCTGCATGTTTTGGGCATAGTTCTTTGAAACATGAGAAAAAAAATTGAACTTGAAATTTTTTTGGTAAAAATATATTTTTCCATAATGATAAAATTATCCTACCATCTTCCACCCCAAATCCATGATTATACATGATTAACATATATATCACTCAATTTTTGGATTTTTTATGATATAACCTAGGAATAAATAGATATCCTTCATTTAGAAACACATCAATCATCTGTTCATCGTGATGGATGTGAAATAGTAAGTACTTGATTCGTCTTGATCATTTCTCCTCTTTTTCTCTAGAACAATATATTGGGGTATTAGTGTTTTTATCTTTTTTTGATCTACTCGGATATGAGCCAAATCAATGGCCAAAACCAGAGGAGAATTATTGTATAATCGTATTGTTGGTGGTCTATAACATATCAATAAAGTTCATTGATTATGTTTTTGTCAGGTGGGGCCCACCATTTTAATCGGGTGCCATATATAGAATTTTTATTCCATGTTATAATAATTATTACCAAGTGGTTATATTTTTTCTGGATAAATGATTAATTTTTGGTCTTTATGGCCATAAATGCATCAGTTCCATGATGAAGGTTATGTCGTAATAGTAGTTTACTATCGTGGAACCTTTACTTCGTTGTCCATGTGTTCCATTGTTTAACCACTTTAAGGGTAATATTTTCTATATTAAATGGAATGATATATATTTTTAATTAAATAATCAGATGTATAATTTATGTCTTCCACATGACCCATCTAATTTACGTTACTCAAATTATTAATTAAATGTAAATTATTAATTGGTTGTATATTCGTATAACCCCTTACCACATTAATGGATTGTAGTGGAAAGAATCATAAGTAATAGAATATGTTGTGGGTGCATTAAATGATTGGTTTCATGATATGTGGAAATTTTAAACTAATTATAAGAATGAATGAACCAAATTATGATAAAAATGTTTCATAGAACATTACATTATCATAAAAATTCAAGGAATTGATTGAACTGAATGATATATTACAAGAATTCATAATAAAATATAAATTTCGTAACTCAATCTCACCTTAGATTCTGATCATTGAATACCATGAGAACTCAGGAACCCTTCTCTTATTCATTGATACAACTCACTTAGGTTGAGTACCACCTAGATCCCTATCATTGTATGTTCTTATATTCTCTGTATGACGCTATAAGATCCCTCCATATTACCAGAGGATTCAATGTATACACTACATGAATAGAATATTTATATTTAGGTTCCCTGGTTATATCCCACATGTCCCTCTCTCTGCATATCCTCATCTTACCCAGGATGACCACAATGTATTTTTTAGGAATTGTGTTGTTTAATGGCATGGAATATGCTCCTAGTGTTACACTCTTACCCCATGCAAAGAAAATTTTATAATTGATTTGGCCACCCTGGATGGCTACATTCCGTTGTGATTACCTTGGAACGTTGACAGTTTTTACAATCATGAAATCATATCAGTGAAAACCATGCCTCAAGTGACCTAATAATATAAACCGGAAATTGATAAAATAAATGGACATGTTACGTTTAGACACATGTTGAGGGATGAAGTATGTACATCAGTATTAAATTACACTGTTATGTTTTACTATATATATGAATGACTTCACAATGTTACATTTACATTATTGGGGTTATAATTCATATACATTGTTGGTTGTGGAACATATAGATTACTATTAAACCCTCTCTATGAGTTTTTTGGTTCTCAATGAAAATTACATGGTCTCATGTGTTGATATCGGTAATCATACAACTTTGAACACATGATTTCATGATATTTAATATGGATATTGATAGTGTTTGACTGATTTGAGGATCTATAAGTTTGGAATAGTCATTTTTTTACATTATTCTTTGTTGAAAATGTTATTTCTCTTGATAGAATCCATGAAATCTAGAATTCTACTACATGGCATATCATTATTTTCTGAAGTTTGTTCTTGTTTTTATAGTCATTAGTGATGTTTTATCTTTTTTACAAGGTTCCTTCAGTTTATATTTATTTATTCCGCTATTTAACTATTATTACTCTCACCTGATGTGCTAAATTTTTTTAATGAGGTCATAGTATACCCAATAGACACACCATAGGCCCTAACTGTAGTTCGATAGCCTATGGAAATTTGGGGGGATTCCCATGAGGCCAGGTGTCCCACCATGATCAGAGAACCCTTTATGTAGCACTTGGTTCAAGGAAATAACATGATTTATGACCTACCATCAAGATGAATTACCGTAAGAATGAAATACCATGGTTGATTAACCATCATGTCCATCAACCAAGAGTGACCTTCCGATACTGACATACAATTCATGAGTTACTAATCTATAGACACCATTATTCCTTCCTTTTTTCGGTAAAATTTAAATTTCATTATAATTTTCATATTTATGAATATTACTAACATTATTTATTTTAATGATTGTTTCTCCCTTTTAATAGAGAAATTAAATGGCCATCAGAATGAATTATGTGGTATGAGGTACCCGATCATTATTAGATTTAGTGTATAAAGCAATGAATAGATCAAAAGAAAATTAAAACATTGGATATATATATATATATAATGGTGTTCCAACAAAAATCTTGAAAATTACACTGTAAATACATGATGAAATTATTATGAGAACTCCAACCAAGGATTATTTGGTAGAATAATACTATGAAATAATATGAAATCATCATCTGAATCATTACCTAACTAGAGGAAGAAGACAAAATATCACATGAAATTCAGTTTTATTAGGTTTTCCACAAAATCGACACGTATTGCATTTTAACAAATCTTTCTGGAGTCATGATCTACATAATCAAGCATACATATCCTTCATAACTATATTTATTATTTAATTTTACTATTTATGTACTATAATAACATTAGAGAATTTTCTGGGTCTCTGTCATATATACAAACACTGAATCATATTCCCAAATAGAAGATACATCAATGTCTCCAAAAACATGGTTTGTTACATCTTACACTACAACGAATAAAGTTATATTATGTCCTTGCATCACATGCTGTAAATATAATTACCATGAAAAATATGGAAGATTACTATATGACTTGTAAATATATGCATAATGTTGTGTATCATGATTTAGGGAGTTGATACATTTTTTTATATAAATTGCACGTTTTTAAGTGATCTGCATGTGGAGAGGACTATGTTTATTCTTGTGACAAACCATGTTGTATTAATTATGTTATTTCCTTCACCGTCCTTTTTTCACTATTTTATTTACTCACCAGAAATATTACTTCACATTAATAGTTAATATTAATTAGTTTTTATAATATATATTTTTTAGTATATTCATTGGAAAAGATAAAATATTAATACATATTGTTTTATCGATGAACTAATCACACATTGAGAAATATTTCAATAAAAAATCATTTATAAATCGTCGAATATTTATAATTGGGAAACTTATAAATAAGAATATATGACTGAAATTTTAACAAGAACTCAATTCACCCCTCATGACAGTCCTACTCCAACCAATAGAGGTAAAAAAAAATTTCATCATTGAATAACAAGTCATCAAATAAATCCTCCCAATGGTTTAATACATATAATTTCATAAATATGTAATTTTATTTACCCAATAATATATTTAAATTTATAGTTTATTCTAATTTAAAGGTTTTATTGATGGAATCATAAAATGTTATCGATTATTTAATTTAATTAAATATTATAATGTAACAAAAATTCAAGAGAGTTTTGTGATAACTCCATGGGGGCAGATGAATAACTAATTATTTGAAGGAATCTAAGGAATTTGTTATTTTGAGTCATCCAATAACACCAATATGTTGATATGAAATATTTTCTCCAAATAATTTTAATTTACCAATAGCATTCATTTCATGCAATCATAAGAGTAAAATGAACTATGATATTCACTTCATATAAAAAACCATTTTCACATATCAATTTGTTTATTGGTAGTAAATATAACTAAATTTCTAAAATATATGGAAATGCTGATCAATAATAAATATCTATGAAAAATATATATCCAATATATATTTTTATTTTTCATGCAATAATAAATTGTAAGAATTACAATTAATAAAAGAAATTTATGAAATATATATTTCATATATATAATATATTGTTTTTATATTCATCAAATTTATATTTCTATCAATGGGTAATAACAAAAACTATTTTTTGTAAATAAACCAAATTTTAAAAAGGGTCATTTTAGATCCTTTGAACGACGAGCCAATTTTAAATTATGATTCTGAAAAATTAATAATATTTATATGAAAACTAAAATAAATAATTGGGTAGAAGGATATAAATATTTTAATTAGATGAAATTATAAGATATTTCATATAACATTCAAATTTTTACGAATATTAAAAATACAATTAATTTTAATCGCAAATAAATTATTTCATCCAAATAATTTATGAGGTTAAATTATTATATTTAATAGTTTTAAAGTATAAATATAATATAATTTTGTCATCATATATATATAATTCCATTAGTATTTATTTTTGATAGAATTTAGATGTAAAAAAATTAATATTTTTAACTTTTTTAACATTTAAAAAACCCATTCTATCTTTATTAAAATGGGAATAATTGTTTTTTATTTACTAAAAATTTATTGATTTGAATTTTTAAAAATGGATTCGATATTTGGAATATTTTCGTCCAAATTTTGTAAATATATTTATTTTATTTTTGGGCATTATCAATAGTATCCTTGTTAATTATTATTTATACAGTTAAAGAGTTAATCTGATAATTAAGGGTAAGAATACTATTATAAAATTACATTAATTGTATCACCCGATGGATTTCAAAATAAAATAAATGAATAAAACATGGGTTTTTGTAGATATTTATACCTAACCATTATTCATAATCTTGTTGCATATATGTTTTGAATTTCGAATAATAGTTATCTTCAATTGTAATCAGTATGTTATATAGAGTATATAAGAAAAAATTAAATTTTTTTAATAGTAACATATCCTTGTGAATATTAATATCAATAGTAATAAGACCCTAATAAATAGTAAATTGTATTATTAATTTATTTTATTTAGTCATTAAAATAATGACATCCTCATTAATTTTTCATGGTGTTCAAAAATGTGTTATTGATTTAAATTATATTTGTCAATAAATATTGATGTTATTTAAAAATAAAATAATTAATATTTAGAAAATTATTTTCAAAAAATGGAGTTCATTTTGAATTATTGTAATCAAAAAATGATTAGGTTGAATTTTTTTGATTTTTTTTTGAAATTCAATATTTTTCAATTAATGATGAAATATGGTAAAATACAGTATATTTAAATTATCTATTAAATAAACTATTCATGATATCCTGGCTAATTTAAGACCACATGGTTTATACTCAAATGTCGTTATTACTATTTTGGATCTCATGAATTTATACTATTAATATTCTTGAGAAAAATTTATAATATTGATTAAAATAATGAAAAATACCCCCTCTCCTCTACTACAAAAACTACACTCTTTCACTTATTTTTCCGACACATCTCAAGCCATTATCCTTACCTACATTTTTCCCAATAATCCTCCAATGAATTTTCCACAAATTCTAGAGCTTCTGGATTAACCAAATGTCCAAAACCAAAGGCCTTATGAAGGATCTCAATGGGGAGAGATCAATAGATAAAAATAATATTTTGTTTTCTTTCATATCATTTCAATTTATTTATATTCTTATTATTTCCATACATCACATTAGCCAAGGAGAATTACTTATATAGTATCCTATATTTTCAGAATTTCATCAATTTTTCTAACACTCACAATTTCACTTTTTCTCGACTCTCACTTATTAATGAAATTAAAATACCATCTATGATGTGCCGATTTATTGACATCGTGGATGATGTCATTTCAATTTATTTTACTTCCTTCAATACTAGTCATGAAACCATTTTAAATATTGAATCTTATTATTATTATTGTATTATATAATATATAATTTTCTATATTCATATTTTACAAATGTTATTAATGTATGAAACAAAATGACTTCATTAACATTAATGAATCACTAAAATGACCTAAACAAATATCCATAGTGTTTTATCTTACTCATTTGACAATTGTAAGAATTAAGAACGATTAATTAAGTAATTTATTGTACATGAAATAATTAAATAACATTCAATTAAAATTCAGGACTTTTACTATGAAGAGACAATAATATCCATCATGAACTGATCATGGGAACCATTTAAATAAACCATACAAATCAATGCAAAAGAACAAAATACTAACCATTAATGGGTGATATTTTTAAATGAAATGATCATATATGGTATTATAAACATATATATGTTTCAATAAAATTATAAATATCATTCTTTTAAACATTATGCAATAGGTTTGAAATGTTTTATGTAAGACAATCACTAGGTAAAGAAATTCGTATCTCAATTTTCAATCATTAGGGCTAACATTCTACATCTTCAACTATGTGGTTTTAAGATTAGTGGGTATTTTATTTTTGTATATTATTTTTATTTACAGTTTATACACATATTTTATTCATTCTTTTGATTCAAATTTCATTTATATGTTATTTTTAAGAGACCTTTCTAATAAAATCCTCATTTTAACATCTAATTTTCAAATTTTAGTGAGATTATTTTAAGGAAATTATTAATGTTGTATGATTATGTTTTCGTTCATAGACATTGTTTATAATTACGGGTGGGACCTATATATCCATCCAAAGAATTGGATATTTTTCTGTTAGTTGTCAGCTATATAGTTACTCCAACTATAACTATAATGGTTACACAACTTGTTCGGTAGTAGTGAGGGTTACAAATTATAAGGTATAGGAGATGGTTACAAGATTATGTATGTAATTCCCCAAGATAAATTTATTGATCTATTTATGTTATTATGTTTTCTGGTGATCTGTTGGAAATATCATGTTTCCCAATGTATGTATATATGCGAGACAAGTATGTTTTTTGAAATTGTTTCCATACATTACTAGTATTCAATGACTAATGTGTTGTATCCTTTTGTGTATATCCCTTATTATTCATTTTGTTTTCATTCGAATTTTTTAAATTATTTTAACTGGATATAAGGATTTGTAAGATAATGAAGGAATCCATATTAATGGTTTGAAGAATTTTCAATGTAATCATGTATTATAATTATTCTTTTATATTTTGGATGATGAATAGTGTATTTATGGTATCCACTCTGTATTAATGTTTAATTTTATGAATTTTTTATCTCCCAATTCTCTAAATCTATAATCATGAAAAGGTATTCAATGTGAATGTAAGTGATTTCTTGACACAATTCGTTATTATGCAATGTAATAAGGACGATCCCATATAGTTTCTATCATAGGATGGGTTTGATAACGTTAGTGATTGGGGAGACGTTAATAGAATACCTTAATTGATTTTTAAACATCGATTAATTTCTAATAATAATGA
This sequence comes from Viscum album, assembly GCA_963277665.1. Taxonomy (NCBI): domain Eukaryota; kingdom Viridiplantae; phylum Streptophyta; class Magnoliopsida; order Santalales; family Viscaceae; genus Viscum; species Viscum album. The sequence continues at coordinate 1,314,657,832 of OY728152.1, read as the reverse complement.
ATTTAAGTATTACCTTGATTATTTGACTTAGATATAATAGTTTAGAATTGATGTCCACTTCTGAAATTGAAAAGCTAAATAGGATATGAACTGACATAAGGACATCCATCTGAATCAGCATCCCAAAATTCCATTGATTAGAACCAATCAGTTTCTGATAGTAATGGCTTATATGACACATGAATTAAATTATGGTGTCATCCATGAAAGAGAACAACCAGAGTTACCACAATGGAATTGGAAAATAGTGGATCATTTTGGGAGACAACACCCTCCTTCGTTCCATTTATCGTTTGTGGGTGAAGAAAATATGTGGTGGTCAATGGTAAATAATATCATTGATAGATACGATGTTAATTCCTTAGAGTGGGATGTATTCAAATGCATTTTTCTTGAAAAATATTTTCCCAAGGCTATGAAACATTGAATAGATATGATATTCTGTTAATTTATGAAAAAAAGATGAATATATGATGACTGTGTATGAATAGAACCTCTCCCGACTAGCATGGAATGCTCCAAATCTAAATCTTGATAGAATAATCAACAATTTTTTCACCTAATTAAAGACATGGATTCTAAGGGTGATGGACTCCCATGAATTTAAATGTAATGCTATACTCATTAGATGTGATGAGAGGGTAAATATTGATTTTTATGATGATAACATGCATTTTGACAACACAGAGAATAGGAGGTCCATATAGCAACATATGGGTAATAATTTGTAGAATATATTGAATGGAAAGAATATCTAATTTTATGTTTGTGAAATACTTGTGAAAAACCATCCTGGGGAATGGCTTAACAAAACTAGGAAGTGTTTTTCATTGTGGTATTTTTGGACATATGGAAGTGATTATAATGATAATTATCCTATGTCTAATCCTGATATGAAATCTATTAGGTGTTTTAAATGTGGTGATATGGGTCATTATGCATATGCATTCCTAAATAGGGATCCAAAAGATTCAATGAAGACTGACTATTAGAAGAATGGTTTAGTGATATCCATTGTGACTATGTCAACAGATGTTGGTACATATAATGAATTGGTATCTGACACCTTTTTATGTTAATCATATTTTTCAAATTTTGAGTTTGATATGGTGTCTACACAATGTTTATTTTCAAGGAATTTTTTAGTAAATTTGAAATATATCATAATAAAATGAGTCTAGAACATGATGTTAATACACAATGGAAAATATTATATAAATATGGAATTATAAGAATCATTATATTGTAGTCAATGGATTGACAATTCCTGAAAAACTTGTTGTTTTCCCACAGTACAGTTTGATGTCATTTTGGGAATGGGTTGGCTTTTTGTTTATCATTGTGATATTGAATTTAGAGATAATGAAGTTGTTTTTTGAGAATGATTTTTTGTTTAAATTCATGAATGATCCCAAACAATTAGTAACTTATCAAGAAGAAGAGAAACTATTTTAAGATCGATATGATGGTTATGATGGTCATATTTTTGTATATAATAGAATTATTATATTTAATGATGTTCCAATGGTAAAGGAATACAACTTTGTTTTTCGTGATGAGTTACATGGTGTTACACCTGATCAATAAGTCGAATTCACAATTGATGTAGTTCATTATGCTCTTCCATTTTCGTAACACCCATACATAATGGCTCAAATGGATCATACAAAATTGAAAATTAAACTTTAGGAATTTCTTAATAAAGGATTCATTCATCTGAGCATGTCATTTTAATGACCCCATGTCTTTTCAATGTAAATCAATTATTATAATTATTTATTATAGTATAATCACATTAGGAATCACAATTAAATATAAAAATATTAAATTCTATGTAACCATTAAACATAATTTTTCCATTTTTATGTGTTTAATTTTATAAATCTGATATACACGGTTGTGTTCAGGGTGGTTTTTGGAGTATAATATAGAAAACAAAATTTTCAGGGAATTGTAATATACCATTTTGAATAGTAATGGAACCCTTATTAATTGTGATATAATATTATTAATTGTAACCTCATCTATGATAGCATATATGTAGGATTTAATTGAAATCATGATGTATATATTTTTTGGAATAAGTAAAAAATGTTTAGAAATTTATTGTTCATGTGGATAATGATTTAAATTAAAAATAACATTAATCTTTTATAAAAACTTATTTTTGAAAAATAGACTTCATTTTTAAATTTTACACATCAAAAAATGGTAAGAGAGATTTATTTTGATTATTCTAAAATACATGAATTTTAGTAATAGTAAAATAAATTACTTTTCCATATAAATACATTAAATTTTAAACCCCCTATTCCCGACATCACAAGTGATGCAAGCCCCCACATATAGACCTCACACTGACTCTTTACTATTCATTTTTATTGAATCATCACTATTTCTTATATTGATTGAAATTAATAAAAAAATTATTAAAATATTAATATAACCCCTCTCCCCTCCACTATAATTTACACCTTTCACACCCTCATTTTGTTGAACCTCTCTTGATTAAAGTATTGCATAAACTCAACCTCTGAATCATTCCTATAAATTCTCCCACATCCATGAGCATCTAGTCTCATCATATGAACAATCCTATATTCCTTAAGGAGGATCTCATGGGGGGATATAAAATGTAATTGCCGACTCTATTTTTTATTTTAGTGTACTTTCAATTTCAATTTATTTAAATAATATATCCCCTCATGTAGTCCTCCTAGTTTTTATTATGTGTCCCTTACATGATCCATTAATTTTTTTAATGTTAAAGGGGATGAATGGTAGAGTCGGGAGAACTTTTAATGATTTTTTGAGGCAAAGGGGAAGTCGCATTGACGGCCCACGATTTGTCTAAACCCTGTAGTAAAACATTCTATAGTTGGCCTTAGAGGAAGTATCTTTTGCACGGGCGGTGCATGGTTTTCTGACATTGTGGCGAAACTATTGTGGAGGGTCTGCCAAGGCAGTGGATAATTCATTGTTAGCGCACATTTTGTCTAAATGTGTGAGAAACCCGTGAGGCCACTTAAACAAGATCCTTTTAAGGTGGATATCACTGGTTTTTGCATCTATGTTGCTCGTTTTTTCTCCTAAGAAGCTATAACTCTGGATTATTCCTCTATGCTCAAATAGGTTTCTCCCATCATTCCTAAGGTGATCTAGAGAATTCTCTTGGAGAATCGAAGACATATTCTTATGGTATGTGATCGTTCTTCTCCGTTCATTATATGTTTCTTAGATAAACTTAGATCTACTTATCCACTATTATAAGTTTCTTATATCTACTCATGATAAGGGTCGATTTATGTGTATGGATGCTAAATATGATGAGATTTGGTCTTGATCTTGCCAAGATAAGAGATCTAAGGCGGGTTCTTGAAGAAGCATCCAAGTTTTCTTGAGCGTTATTTTACCATTGTGGTTTTCCTCAAATCCTTTGAGGTAGGGGGATTCTTTCTCGACTCCACTTAGTAGAACAGTTTGTAATGATTTCAAATTGAGTGTGTGGTTTTTAATTGATTGTGAAAAGCATAGAATAAATGTTTTTTAGTGATGATTTATGGTTTTAGTGAAATTGGGAAATCTTGGTGAATTTTTGTGCAATCTGATTTGGCTTATTGAATTTAAAATGATGATTTTAAATTTTGGAATTGTTGAAATTGTAAATTGTTTGATAAAAAATGGGTTTTCAATAAAATTGGTGTTTTATTTAAATGGTTTCGGGTTGAAATGAATTTGATGGAATTGGTTTTCAATAAAAATGGAGTTTTATTGAAATGGTTTGTAATTGAAATGGTTCGAATTTGAAAAGGATTTTCTGGAAATGGATATCAATAAAATCATGTTTTTATTTAAAGGGTGTTTTGGAATGATTTATGGGTAGATGTGGTATGTGTTCCTATTACATTCTGGTCGAATTAGGGTTAGGAGTGACCCCCATAAGTGTTGGGATGGGTACATGTTATAACACTCCCTCACCAAACAATCATATTGCATTCGGGATAGATAAGGGTTAGGGGTATCCCCCATCAGTGTTGGGATGGATAAGGGTTTGGGATCTCCCCCTTCAAACCTTCATGTGTATTAGGGTTGGATAAGGGTAAGCTTTATCCACCATCATTGTTGGGATTAATAAAGGCTAGGGAATTCCCCTTCTTCCAGGTAGAATGCATGGTTGGTTTCATGGTTTTTTGGAATGGTTGGGTATTCCAGTATGAGATCTTGTGAAAAGGTTCTAAATATTGTTTTTTATTTTTTCTGAAAAAAAACTTGTAAGAATATTGGTTTCATTTTCCTTTGGAATGCATTTGGTTATTAATGGTTTTGGAAACATGTTTATTTTTAGTTTTAAACATTTATTGATAAAAAGTATTATATAAACTATTTTTAATATAAACATTGTTAACATTTATATCCAAGTGGTTTGTGTAGAGAAGTCATTGGGTGAAACTATTGAGTTTTATACTCACCCATGCTTTGTCACTTTGGTGCTTTTGCAGATATTGTATTCAGGGACCTAGGTAAAGGAAACGAATCTTATTGCTAGTGGCTTGTGGTGATTCATGGGACATTTTGTGGATCATGGAGCTGGTGGAAACGAAGTCATGGTTTCTTTTGGGAGTATTTATTTGTTCATCTTTTATGTACCTTGATTCTTAGTTTTGACTTCATCTGTTATGTTCTTGATGTGGTTTGACATAATGAAGTTGTTTAGTGGTCTTTCATTGTTTAGGCATCATATAGTGAATGTTTGGTTATGCAGGGTTGGTTTATGGGTTATGTATTAATGTGTCAATCGTCCCCAAAATTATATTTTAAACCCTTCAGCATTTATTGATAGCCTTTTGAATCTTGGGGATGTCGCTTAAGGCCTAGTAACAACTCGTTGTACTCTCAAGCTAATGAGATTTGGCGGGTCATTAGAAATACAATCCTAATCCAAATGGTATTTTAACTATAGTATCTAACATATACTATAATGTTATGATTCCAATGGGAAAATATATGAACCCACCCTTTCTCCTATTCTTTTTATTTTAGAAATGAAAACGTTGTTCATGAGGTGATAATTTATCACCTTCATGAACAACGTGTTTTCTTTTTTCCTTTAACAAATTCATATATGGTCATGAAACCATTTATATGTTTGAAACATATTATATTATATGTTTCATATTCACTATCATATTCTAGAATTAACCTTTTTACATATTATTAAATGATTATACAAAACTAGTTGGTTGTGGTTGAAAAATATCTTGAATAAAGTGAAACAATCATCATTATCTTTAACTAATTAATAAATCACTTGGTCTATAATATAAATCATTACCAAATATTTTTATCTCATTTAATTTCATTAATAACATGTAATATAAATTTGGGTTGTTTACCCATGTCCTATTAGATCATCCATTTATGAATACAAGCATGTCCTTCAAGAAAACCCTAATAATAAACATTTACGAATAATGTATTTAAACACTATAACTCGTCCAAAGAACCATAAAAACCCTAATGAAAACATAATGAACCATATAATTGTACAAAAGGTTCATTAATTGTTAAATAATTAATAAAATATGGTTATATATTACTTTAATGTGAATAAATCATTTAGTTAAAAGGTAAGGTGAAATTCTTGAACCTAACATTATTTATCCGGGTTCTACCTGTTTCACTCTGCTTTTTGTATGGACACTCCGTAAAAGTAGTTTTTTTAACAATATCATATATTTTATTGTATATATATGTTTCCAAATATATTTTATGTCAAAAACATGTATTCCCAATGATATCTTCTTTGAAAAACACACATTTTATTTCTCACTCATGTTTGACAGTTATTGTATCAAGTATTTATTCTCACATTCATTTGGGAAGAAAATGACTCTGAATGTTTTCTTATGAGATGAATACAATTTAGTTACATGTTTTCTTTAGGTTCATTTTTTATATATGTTTTATTTTCCATGCATGAAAAATATAAAGTTAATAGTTTACGGGGTGTACACATATTTAAATAGAACAATATGAATGTCTGAATGTGGGGGGTGATCTCGAAATTATACAGCCTTCCAATGCAATATATAAATTGATGAATATCATGAATTATATTCAAATAACTTGGGAATGAATTTCTATATTATAACACTATTATGTGTGTTATTTAACCACTATGACATGAAGTTTTAATTTTTAGGAATTTAAACATTTCAGGTATTTTATTAATGTATCCTCTAACAATTTTGATGATGATTTTTTGAATATGCACACCCAATAGGATTTTCCTCTTATATATGCTTGTACTAGGTTTTATATCACCCTGTTTTTATTTATATCATCATGAGACTACATGTACTATAAAGAGATCATGTGCTAAAAAAAAGATAATGAACAAGGAATTAAATAAATTTAAATTTTTGGTGTTGGAAATGAAATGTTTGGTCCATGCTTTACCAAGACACTAAACCTTTGGATCTTTACGGAGTAATACAATTTTGTTTTTCATATTCATAATGATGAAATTTGATTGTAAAAAAATGATTCTTTATTTTTGGTATCAGAGGTAACAAATAGTTTATTTGGGAATTAGGATTAGTGAACCCTCAAGAAAACCTCTAGCATGAGATAAATTACGAATATGATCAAAATAAGCATCAGTTAGGGATCCCATTATATATTATTTGAGTGAAAATGAACAAATAAATATGATATTAATGATTTTTTTACTTAAATTTTGTACCATACTTTTTGAAATTTAATAATGGTGTAACATAAGATAAATCATGCCAACAACACATGTGAGGGCCAGTCCATCAATTTCCCGAATGACATCCCCAATGATTTGGGAGGTGGAATTAAAAACATCATGTTGATTTTTACCAACATATCTCATGTTATGACCAATAACCCAAATAATGTTGAGAATCCAACTTCACTGAATAGGGAGAAACAGGTTGTCACGATCGTTTATGCGGCAACGACCACTAACATTTAGAGGATCTTCGGATTCTCATGTTTCTGAACAATGTGTAAACTCCATTTAGAAGATATTTTCTATGCTTCACTTTTCTGAGATAGAGATGGGGACACTGTCTATTTATAATCTAGATGGATAGGCTTATCAATGGTGGTATTTGATTATGAATAACATACCAATTCACTAAATTGAAGTGTTGTAATGGGATGACATTAAGATAATGTTTCTTAACATGTATTCCCAAAGAACTCTACACAATAAGGTGGAGAGATAATTCATAGATATCAAGAAAAAATATGGAGAATTTATCATAACCTATGAAGTGAGTTTAAAAAGGCATGAAAATTTGTATTTTGGTTTATTCATCAAAAATTATTTCATAATTGATATATTATTTAGGGGATTAAGACCACACCTTAAACATGTTCATTCTATTCGAGACAATGCTATATATGAAGAAGTTGTTCGGAGTGCAATGAAATTGGAGATGGTTTTGGATAACAGTCCCACTACTATGGTGATAACTAAACAATGACAGAAGTGGAAAATATATGTCCCTTTTAATAAAAATGTCATGATATATTGAGGAAGGATGAACATAGAAAAAAACATACATAATATAAACACCCCCATCGATGTATATAATACCCTTTTGGAGATAGAAACTGGTATCTGGGTTATGAGATTCTTTTATTAGAGTTATTTTCTATGAATTGATTCATTGTAATTTTGAGGTTAAATATTCAATCATATCATATCATTCTATGTCATGGATAAGTTATGTACATTAAAGAAGAAGAATAAGTCATGTCTTATTCCTTAGTGTGGATGTGTTTATGGATAAATTGCGATTCATTTTAAGGAATCAAACAATTTATTGATGAATGGTTTGTAGGAATAAAATAGGGAAAATATAGACTCACTGAATAATTTTATTGGATTATGTTTAGAACAGAATATTAAATGTGATGTGGAATCAACTAATGGTGAACAAACACTAAGAAGGGAACCAGGGATTTATGTTATCATATCAAAATTCATTATATCATAAATTAATAATGGAAATAAAATCTTAAGGTATTCATATCCATGTACTATAAATTGATGATAATAATATAAGAGGAATAAACCGAAGGCTTATTGGTGTGGAAAATTATCTATGGGAAAATAATGATTCCACAAATGAACAACTGATGTGAGATATATGATGATAGGAAATCTTAAAGATGATTTTGATGTAGTGAATCCATAATCTGATGAAATTCAAAAATAGAAATCCAGAAATGATAATATTAGAATATATATGTCAGAAATCGTTCAATAGAACCAAATTCTATAAATAGTTAATCCATTCTATAATAAATTGGTTTCTCATTTGATTAATAAGTTAATGGATAAAAGCTACAAGGTGGATAAGATCACATGTTAATTGGAATATGTGATGAGCTATAGAATCAATATTAATAAGAATTTTATGTATCACATTGAATCATGGGATATTAGTATTCAAAAATATGATGAAGATATATTATTAGAAAATAAGTAATTGGGGAAATTTAATGCCAATGGAATTCCCATGTTGAAGGAGACTCTGAACATATTATTTAGTTAATATAGAGGATGTGATGTAGAAATGATAAAAAATGATAATTTGAGTAGAAGCATTAAAGGTTTTTATCATCCTAAAGGACATAAAGATTGTGATTTTTTTTGGATATAATGTATCCTCACCCTTGAATTGGAGGAAAATATCCTAGAATAGTTACAAAAATATAAAAGGTCCAATAGATTCTAATGTCAAAAATAAAATGGATTTTATAATAAGTGATTACATAATGTGCAATTTCTGTTGGATGCATAGTCATAAGTCGTTTTTTTAAGGCATTGAAATATAGTTCTTGCTGCAAAGGATAAAACATTCCTTAATATGTGAATATGAAGATGGTTCATGAAAAACATGAAAGGAAAACATATTTGATGAAATCTTTCACCAGATGCTATAATTGATTATGACATGGACATTATAATATTATGTTTCTTGAATTCCAATAGCTTATTATCAGTGGAAAACCCCATACATCATCATCATCTCAGAGGAGAAATAATTGCATGAGTTATTTTTTAAAAGGTAGATGTTTTAAATTTTTTTATTATGGGAATTCATCAAGATAGTATAGTAGGTATAAAACAAAGATGAAAATGGGAAGATCTATTCTAGTAGTAAATCTACGTAATGAGGGTATTTCTATACTTGTGGATTTTTTATTTCATGGTCATTCATGAAACAAGATATAATTTAATCAAGCATAATATATGAGAGATATATTGTGACCATAGATGAAAGCACACTGTTATTATGGGTGGAACAATAGCATGATGATATAGGTATTGAAGCAGAGTCTCTGATCCTAATTCACTGGGATAAATCAAGTGATATAAATTTTTAAAAAATTCATTTGATCATTCATAATGCAAGAATATAGAAAAAAGTCATATTATCAAGGAGAAGGTTGGGAAATGTGTTTTGAAGATGATGTATGTGCCTATAAAACTAGAGGTTGTAGACATTATGAATATTTCCATATCCAATTAATTTCATGAGAGGAATTTACTAGTTCTCAGTGTCTATTCCACTCATAATACTTTATTACGTGTTGATGTGGAATGCGTCTCTCCCAATGTTATGGGATTATAACCAAATGAACTGATTGGTGTTCTTAACTCTATTTATGACCACAAATGTGTGATATTTTTGTTATATGACATTGGTGGAGAAAGAGTGGATCCTTAATGAAGAGTAATTTGGATATATAAGGGATAAAATATTTTAGTCAAAGTAACCTTGAGAAGAGGATAAGTGGAGAAGTGTGATTTGGGGAGCACTAATATTAGTTGATTAGGAGTATTATGTTTGCCAATTCTATATGTGAATGATCAAAGGATACATATCAAGACACATTAGGTTCATGATGAAACAAAATTTTTTTGCTTCAAGACTTATAGTCATGAAATAAGTGATTCATTGATGAACAGTTTAATATACTCTTATTTCTCATGTTGAGCATTTCACATTTGAGTTTAGAGTATTTATTGAGTAAATATCCGATCACTATATGAATTTCAAGAGGAAAATGGTAGATGCAGTTATAATTAGCTTTAATGTGTAATATATAAATAAAAGGGTTATCAACAATCCCAAAAGGGGGTATTTTTGGAAACAAATACCTTAAGGTATCATAAATACTTTTTAGTTTTTTTAAAATGGATATTTATGTTTTTGGATGATATGGACATTGGTACTTGGAAACATAATCAATATAGTGTTCCACAAACCTTCCCATGAGACTCTTGGTATGAAATTATAACATTCGTGCACAAGTAGATCATATTTGGTATCCATTTTGTATTTTATGGACTAAGGGTATATATCTCTATAATAGAAAATTTTTATAGTAAATTAATATGTAAAACTCATTATTTAAGATCTATAATAATTGACTTATAAAATAATTCTTTATGTAAAGATTCATATGCCCACTAAGAACATCTTACATTATATCCCAAATAATTTCATTGTACATTGAACATAATTTATTAGGATGATCATTTATCAGTAATATTGATAAATTATTTTATTTTTCATTTGTTAATCTATAAATTGGATTAGGTTATATGATGTTGTTGTGGGGTTGATTAGCCTCTTTTTTTTCTTTTATTTTTATTACAGTTCAATCTATTGTTTATCTTTTATGTGATATATCATCTTAATGTTCATGAAATGTCTGAAATTTATGATGTAAGAGAAAATATAACTTCTATTACAATAATTATTCTAATAAAAAACAATATATGTTTTATGATTTGTTTTTTATGATATCATATTCAGTCCAATTATTTTTAATTTCCTTGATATATGTAGATCCTTCTAATAATTGTCAATGACCCATGTTAATGGAATGTGGTTTTCTCTATATAATATGTTTGATGAACAATTGATGAAATTTTTTTTATAATTTTTTGTAATTTTTCATTAGGATGAGCCTTTAATGGTTTTATAAATTGGTTTAACATGTTGTTGATAAAATAATTTTTTCTATAAGATTTTTTATGTGAGGATATGTTTTCTTTGATATAAAAAAATGTTTATAAATTGGAATTTTGATTGTTTAATCTCATGGAAATGATTTTTTATAGGTTTTTTCATATGATTTATAATAAGATTTAAATATTATTATAATAATATACAATTAGTTAATTAAAATAAGGAAAATGTACACCCCGAATTAATAAATTATTTTGTGGTCTAATTAATAACTATGAAATGTAATAAATGGTTTATTATTAATTTTTCAAATTAAGTAAAAATATTCATGAAACATTTATTTAATAAATATTATTTTTTTATGTTTTTTCACTTAAATATTAATGGTGTCATTGATGTGCTTTATTAAATAATAAAAAATTTATTTATTTTTATTATTTTTAGGTTTGGACCAAAATATTGATTTATATATCTATGAGGTATATTTATATTTTACATGATTAAATATATATATACTTATATATACATGCGTGTGTGAGTATATATAGATATAAATATTTGTATATATATATCATGTATATATATCTGGGATATTCATTGGTGGGTTAGAAAAAATATTATTAATTACAGACATAAATCCATTTAACGTCTCGGGATAAATCAAGGTGTAGATCATTTAGGTTTTTAGCCCACATTCTTAATGCAACCAGAGGAGAGCACCTGTGCACCCTCTATTATGTCCCATGAAACAATTAAAATTAAATACCTAATTAATTGTGTTTAAAAAAAATCAATCGTTCCATAGCGATGTGATCCGGAAAATACATTTTAAATCCGGTAAAAAGGGAATATAACGAATTTAAAGGAATTTTATATATTTTAATGATTTATATAAATAAATAATAAAACAGAATATTTCCAAGATATATTAATAGTTAATAAATTAGGGTAAACCCATTTTAATTTATTGTTTCATTTCATCCACTGTTATTTTTAATTTTTTTATTATATATATAAATCTAATTTATTTTCCATTTTTTCATTTCATTTTATTTCTTTATTTTTATCCTTTCATCCCTCTCCATTTCAATTTCCCCTGTATCACCCCCTTTATGGTGCACCTCCTCCTCTACTCTCCTACTTCAGATGCCAGTCGTGACTCTGTTTTTCATATGTTTTCTTTTCCATTAGATTCGTAGTAATGATCATGGTATGAATTTCCCCACACACCAAGAATCGTATGATCTCCATCTCAATCTATGACAAGATCTTCTGCTGAATGATTTTAACCAAAATTGAGGTTTTTTAAAAACATTAGATTACTTCCATTTAGAACAAATCAAATATTTCCACAGAGTGCAGGTTCCAATATTAGTATAAGGTTGGGTATCTACTCTATTTCATATCATTTTTTATGCATCATTTAAATAACATAATTTGTATCTCGTCCATTCCTACAAGCGATGTCTAATTTTTTCCATTTCTAAATTAAATAATCTTCTTTTCTTAACCTTGTAACCTTTGGGTGACATATTTTTACCTATTTATATACCTTAATCATCATTGGATATCCCATTCGGTGTGATTTCATTATTAGGATATTGTAAATTATCCTGAAATTAATTAAATTTATTAATTACACAAGTTGAGTGATCTCGTTAGTTGATTTTTTATTGTATTACGTATTCTGGGAAATTGTCAAAAATGATTTTGGTTATATTGGTTAATTATTTCTAAATTAATTTCATCTTTGTTCAATTATTTTCTTGTTGTGACTTTTTAAATTAATATGTTCCTTATTATTTCTTCCCTGATAAATTTTTATAGTTATAGCTTCTATGTAATAATGTTCATTTATTTTTGTTGGGATACCTATACTATGTAGTTGCAATTATAAATGATACATTATGATACATGTTCTCTGACATATAATTTAATTCTTCTTAGGGATAGATTTTGAGTTCCATATTAAGGGCCACATATGGAATTTTCTGTCATTAATTACTACCTTTACATGACAGGGTGGTGCATATATGGAATTTCCATACCGAGTCATCCCCAGGAATTATATATACTTATGAGTGATACAGATTCCAAATTGTCCCATCGAGGATGGATTCATTTGAAAACTGGCTACACCATGCCTTAGATAATAGTTGACACATTTCAATGCGATATTGAAGCCAAATCATGGTAAAGCCATGCCTCAAGCGATACTTGGTCATTCAGATGAATTCCTTGGACGGGCCCAATGGTATTGGGTTAATTGATGGATGTATATTAAGGATACCATTGGGATGATCTTGGGTAGTAACTCTACAACTTGAACATAATAAAAACGATAATGCATGGAAGGTATTTATTCATGCAGCCTTTTTTCCTTTCTAAATTGTGATGCTTTTCTGGTTCTTGAATCACACTTTATTGACCCATAAAATAGTCCCATGCTATAGAAAATGTTTAGGTAATTGATCATTTTTTCTTCCTTTTTTGTTCGAGTCATTATATATATATATATATTTATTTATTTATTTATCTTACATATTATAGGTTTTGTATTTAGATTCTCAACATAGACTGAAGGAGGTTATATGGAACAGGTGTCGTTGAGAACATAGAACTAATTATATTTGATTTATTTATGTTATTATATTTATTAATGTTATCATATATTGTCACAATAATTTTGATTACAACAATAAATCAAAAAAATTAGTGACAGTGGGTTCCAGATTATTAGGGTTTTATTTCACTCCTTACATAGGAGGTGTATGGTACCCGAGTAGACATTATGATTGCATGTGTTGATAAAGGGAATGATGCTACATCATGTGTTGAATTTTCATTTCTACATACAATGTATATTATCGAATGGGAACCATGAACATTCTTGATAAGTTGTTGCTGCTTTGTGTCATTACAATTAAAGCCTTTATAACTTCTTGGTATTCCTATATTCTAAACCTTTACATTATTATAAACATTATATCATGGAAACATATTATATATATTTATATTGATCAGCTTCTGCAGCCATTATGTATTGAGTTGAAAATATTTATTTTCTTCTACTGTAGTATTGTTATTTATATTCAATAAATATTTGTTTAATTCTTGTTTCTTCCACTATGTTTCACTTATAACTAATGAAGGAATAGTCTACCCCACATTAACATTAAAAATTACATCGCTACTAGTCAGTAGCCTCTGGAATTCAGGGAGATGCTCATGAGGTTTTGTGACCCATAGATCCAAAAAACTATCTTAGAGGGGAGTCCCCATTCAAAGGACATATCAACCCATATAAGTGAAATTGAAAAATGGTCAAGGATAGGAATTGAGATGTATGATTTTCGATATTATAGTTGATAATATTTCACCCAGACTGATTGGTGTAATTTCCAGTACTTATGATTTATGAACCATATAGTATTTTAACCTTGGCATGTGATGGTAAGGATGGAGAATTGTCATAGTCATAATAGGCACATAGGAATTGACATTCCATTAATTGTTCAATGTCATGCCATTGAATTTTAGGATTTTTATTGATTCATGTTATGTTCCTTAAATGTATTCCATGTCTTGTAATTTTTAGCATGTCTTTTTAGAGACTATGTTTCATTGATATATTAAACATGCTATCATGTTTCATTACAGCCAGTTTAGTACCATATCTTCCTTGTATCATGTGTATGTGTCTATTATCATGTATATTTGATTTATATGTTTTTCTTCTCTGTTTTTAACATGTTTATTTCTGTTTGTTTCTTGTAGTGACATTCTAGTTTCTTTGATTTCAAATTAGTTGGTTTTTCAATAAAAATTAGTTGAAATCAATTGGGAGCCAAATGCTACCGATAATGTGTATGGGTGCATTATATATTAGTAGATGGCCACCCATATAGAAGGGTTGATATGTGTAGAAGGATGTTATTATAAAAATTTTATGTACATAATGGAAGAACTACACACAAGTTGGCTAGGTGGTCTCTATTCCTTATGAGATAACTCGCTATTAGTGATTGTGACTCTTAATAATTAACCAAATATTTTTGGGTTTCATTATCCTGAACTGAGGTTTGCATAGTGGGACCCTTGTAGGTCGCTTTATCATCATAAAAGAAATTTATGTGATATATTTTCCAATTAATGAACCTATGTAAATTAATATAAAATGATTTAATATGTAGTTTCATAAAACATGCCTTTCTTGCCATGATGTGTTGCTTAAGATCATATTCCTTCTATTTCGTTTTAAAAAAACGGAATGTTATGTCTTGATTAAATATTTTGACAATTAAAAAATATAAGTGATTACATATATAGGGCATGGACATGGATCTTTTAGTGATGTACTCTTTTTAAGATACTTTTATACGGGTAGTTTGAGTTTCTCCTTGAGATTATTTGTAATAGAACCATTCACGTTCCATTGTCCCTTGTTGAACCCCATTACTTAAAATTACACCATTGATCATACAGGTAATGATGTTTTGTTTGAATTTTTTTTTCATTATTATGCATCGTGTGATGCTCTTTTTCATCATGATAGGCTTTCCTCAGGAATAGTTGGATGCTTCATAGGTCATTCAAACCTTTCTTTTTTAGAGTGATTGTGGACTATGTATATCCCTGTATGATTTAAAACCCATATTTCTTCCCTATCACCTCGGAGATAGTATGAGTTCACATACATGGTC
Organism: Viscum album; assembly: GCA_963277665.1. Taxonomy (NCBI): domain Eukaryota; kingdom Viridiplantae; phylum Streptophyta; class Magnoliopsida; order Santalales; family Viscaceae; genus Viscum; species Viscum album. The sequence continues at coordinate 1,314,642,105 of OY728152.1, read as the reverse complement.
TCGTCAAATATGTTTTATTCTATTAAATATGGTTTGTGTCATCTCTATAGTACATTTTCATTTGTTTTAACATAATAATGTTCCACCCAATTTCCATTATGAATTCCAGACACTCGGGTGTTTTGACACACCAACCGGTTTGGTTGGGCTTTCATGACAATTTTCTACACATTTTACATCTGGTAATATCAAAATGTTGCTTACTATTCCATAAGTTATTATCATTTTCGATCTCTTTCATTCTTCTTTGTTGCACTAAATTAATATCAGTCTTACACGATGAAAAATATTTATATTTTTTTGGTCTTGTTTAGGGTGGTTTTATATGTGTTTCTCGGTGACACATCCTTCTTTTCAAGGATTTGGTTAGCCCTTAGTGACCCACAAATTTCAATTTATGAATTCATTGGATGAAAATTTGTGCCCCAATAATTTATGATGTTACCACCAGGTGGATATTGCTCGGCCCCCATTCAACGACCTTTTTAGACGTCTTATCCTTGTACCAGTGCCTCACTCATAAACATGGTGTATGGACTACCTTATGATAGTTCCTTATATTCATGTCGTTCAGATCTGAGGTTCCCGTAGAATTATTATCAGTATCGTTGTTGCCTAAATAATATAATGTCATCAGAAGTCATGTATGAATTGTTGTGGATGTGTTCTTGGAATATATGATATACCATTGAATCAGAAAAAACTGTTTATTTTGTAAAATTCCAACCATCTATTCCTGGAGACTTCTCAAATAGTCACCTAAAGTTGGGTGTCTAGTTCTCTCTCATGATGAATGAATGGATTAGTGAAAAAAAAATTTTCCATGTCATCGGGTGGGAGGAGTTTAGTTTGGGTTGGCCTAACCATTTCATGAAAGTAATGCTTGACATGGGATTTTTTGTCAATATGAATCAATTTATTTATTTATTTTAAAAATCAAGCGAAAATAATCGCTACAAGGCCTAAGGGAATGTGTAGTAGGAAATTCCATTGGTGAAATGTGTTATGACTCAGAATTTTTCATTTCTAACATTAAAGCCTAATGTTTGAAGGAACATTGAAATGATATTTAATTAGATGATTAAATTTTAATGTAACTTGTTTAATATGTTCTGATTGGTACTATCTAGATGTTAAAATTTTAAAATGAATGTTGACTCACATCTTAGTATCTTAGGTGTTGCATTCCTAACAAATGTTTGAAAGTTGATGGTGCATTTGAAGATGCAACTTGTTCTTTTGTATGAGACAGAATAACTGAGTATATCGAATGGGGGTTACATTGTTCCTAATGGCTTTTTCGGTACGAAAAGTATTAAGGAGGGATGGTTGTAACATCACGTGCTTTCAACCGAATGGAAAAGTATTAAAATTTAAAATTTTCTAGTAACTGGGAAAACTCTTTTTAAAATCACGTGTCCAACCCTTAATATTTATTATAATTGTCATTCTGAGGTGTTTTTTAATTAAATTTTACTAAATTAAATATACTAAAATTTAAATGTAATGAAATTAAATGAAGGGTAAATTAATAATTAAACATTTAAAATTCTATGAAATAATTTCAGAGAATTAAGGATGTGTAAACCCAAGATTCAAATACACGTTGAATGTCTAGTTTGATACTATATAAATATTAAATTTATATTGTTCATCCACATATTAATTTATTGATAAAATATTATATAACAATCAAAATGTGCATCGTATGAGAAATATAAGACCACCGTTTGGTCTAGCACGTCGAGATTATTATAGGATGGGTATAACATTGCTGCATGTCTGCTATTTGGAACTCTCACAAATGATATACCATATTTATTTATAATTAATTATTGATCCATATATTATATAATAAATAATTATTTTTCTCATAAATGGTGAGTTATTTTAGATGATTGAGGCAATATTTATGTCTATAACACGGGTTTTACCCTACGAAGGGTATTCCCTTGGTGTGTGTCGGACTTTTGGGCATATCAAACAAGAAAATAAATTAATTGGGTTATAAATATATTTTTGGGTAGTTGGAAATAATAATAAAAATAATATTTTCCAATATTATTAATTGTGTTGAAGACATTGAAATGGAAAAATAACTTCCAAAATTAATAAATTGTGTCACAATGTAAATAATAATGAGGAAATCTAATATATATAAAATTATTAATTGTTATAATTAAATAGAAATGTGCAATAAATATTTATTTATTAAGTTTTGTAATTATTTTTGGTTCATGTCGTTAAATTAATAATGGTTTCATCGTTGTGTAGTATTAAATAATAATAACATTAATTATAATTATTATTATATTGAGATAAAAACATTAAGGTATATATATAGGAGGTATACCTATATATAACCAAATTAATTATAAATATAAATATATATATATATATATGTTGGTGTATATATATATAAATACATAGTTCTGTATATATATTTAACATTGATATATATGTGTGGATAGTTTTGCTGGGTTAGATAAAATTTAGAAATTAGCCACATTACTTCATGTGAAGCCTCAATTTAAATCAAGGTGCATTTCATTTAGGTTTTTACCCCAAATTCAAAATGTTACATGGGGAGCGCACATGTGTACCCTATTGCAGGTACTAGAAAACGATTTAAATTTATTTAATTAATTTTTTTAGATTTTTTTTAATTTTTACATTGTGCCCTAGCAATGTAATTAGGCATAAAATAACATAAATGTGTTAAAAAAGGGACAAAAAATTTGAAGGAAATTAATATAATTTAATGTGGGATAAAAATTAATAATAAAATAAAAAATGATAGAGATAAATTAAAAAAAATTATGGTAAATCCATTTTAATTAATTGTTTCATTTCATCCGACATTTATTCTTTTATTATTAAATTATCTCATTATTATTTATTTTTATATTTTATTTTATTTTATTCTTTTTTTATTTCATTTCTCTTTCTCCTCTCCACCCTCTCCATGCACATCACAGTTGAATCTCCCACCTTGGTAATGCTCCTCCACTTCTACTTTCAATGTTCCGAAGCCCATTATGGGTCTATTTCTCATCTGTTTTCTTAATTGTCAGTTTTGTATTAATGTCCTCAAGAAGCATACCCTCACAAACCATGAATCGAATGATATCTTTCACTAAATATCACATGATCTCCAACGAATTGTTTTTACACGAATTTTGGGGTTTTCTAAAATCAGAGAATATCTTATCTATTATGACAAATCAATGATCAATATAGAGAAATGGACCACATTTGAGTATAATCTAGGTGGTCTACTCTATTTCCTCTCATTTTTATGGGTCTTTTAAATCACATGTGGTGCTGCTCGTGGGTGCCTTCCAATAAGGTATAATTTTCATACACTCAAAATTAAATAAATTGCCTTGCAGAACCATCACATGTTTGTGTGATGTATATTAACCTATTTCAATTATTACAATAATTTTTATACCCCTTAGAAGGTTCCAACGTCCTTGGGAATTATTGTTATCCTTTTATTGATTAATTTAATTAATTTCAAATGTTATGTGTTCTCTTCTATTGAGTTTGGATAAAATTAATTATTTCGGGATATTGTGATAAATGATCATTATTGTATTGGATAATTATTGCTTAATTAATTTTTTATTTGTTCATTTATTATCTTATTATTCCTTTATAATCTAATATGTTTAATTTTTTTACATTCTCTGATAAATTGTTTTGGATAAAACTACTCAGTAAAAATTATAATTTTTTTGGTATTGTTACCTATAAATTTTATATTGAATTATAAATGATCCTCCATGACACCTATTCTTTTACATATAATTAATATCACGGCGGGTAGAAAATGTGGGTTCTGTATTAAGGGACACTCATAGACTATAAATTCCATACTGATTAAATCTACATGGTGAGCAATAATTATCCAATACAATAAATTTAAAATTTCCCTTTAACTTGGAAAACTAGTTTTAAAATCAATAACAAAAGACATCTTCATTCTGGTAGCTCACACTTCGATGTGTCTTTTTAAAAAACATTACTAAAAATTAAATAGAAACAAATGAAATGAAATTTAAAGGCCTTATTAATAATTTGGAGTATTCAATGATATATATTTAATGTTTGATGATATGTGAACACAGTTTTCTGAAACCCATTGACTGGCGTTGTTGATTTAAGAAAAATATTAAATTTAATTTATTCATACACATATTTTATTATATTCATTTGAAATGAAATAACTCTAAAAAAATGCATTGTTCATGAAATTTGAGTCCACTATATGGTTTGGAACACAGGATTTATCATATACAGTGTATAACCTTGATGTGTGTTAGTTGTTTTGAATCCTCACACAAGATAATATCATATTTGTTTTTAATTGATTTTTTATTTTGTTGTTATATAATAAATAATTATTTTCTCATAAATTTTGTGTTATATGTGAAATCAAATACCACTTTTAGTTATGGAATACCAGTTTTACCCAGGGTAGTGTATAACTATTAAATGTGCCAGATGTAAGGTAATATTACACCCAAGGATAATTTAACTGGGTTATAAATATTTATTTTAATGTTGGAAACAATAATAATAATATTTTTATTATAAATAAAATTATTTGCATTGAAGGAAAAAAAGGAAACGGTACATACTGAATTAATAAATTATTTTGAGGTCTAAATAATAACTATGAATGTAATAAATGGTTTATTATTAATTGTTCAAATTATGTAAAAATTTTCATGACGCAATTATTTAATAAATATTATATTTTTTAATGGTTTTTTACACTTAAATATTAATGGTGTCATTGATGTGCTTTATTAAATAATAAAAAATTTATTTATTTTTATTATTTTTATTTTTGGACAAAAATATTGATTTATATATCTATGAGGTATATTTATATTTTACATTATTAAATATATATATACTTATATATACATGTGCGTCTGAATATATATAGATATAAATATTTGTATATATATATCATGTATATATATCTGTGGATATTCATTGGTGGGTTAGAAAAAATTTTATTAATTACACACGTAAATCCATTTAACATCTCGGGATAAATCAAGGTGCAGATCATTTATGTTTTTAGCCCACATTTATAATGAAACCAGAGGAGTGAACCTGTGCACCCTCTAGTAGGTCCCAGGAAACTATTATAAATAATTACCTAATTAATTGTGTTTAAAATAATCAATTGTTCCATAGCGATGTGCTCCGGAAAATACATTTTAAATCCGGTAAAAAGTGAGTATAACGAATTTAAAAGAATTTTATATAATTTAATGATTTATATAAAAATAATAAAATAGAATATTTCAGAGATATATTAATAATTAATAAATTAGGGTAAACCCATTTTAATTTATTCTTTCATTTCTTCCAATATTAATTTTTATTATTTTATTTTATATATAATTCTAATTTATTTTCCCTTTTTTTCAATTCATTTTATTTCTTTATTTTTTTTCCTTTCCTCCCTCTCCATTTCAATTGCCAAATATTTTTTAAATTCTTGTCTCTTCCACTATATTTAAATTATTAATAATGAATGAGTAGTCTACCCCACATGAACATTAAAAAAATACATCGCTACTAGTCGGTAGCCTCTGGAAATCCGGGAGATGCTCATGAGGTTTTGTGACCCACAGATCCAAAAACCATCTTAGAGGTGAGTCGCCATTCAAAGGACAGATCACCCCATATATGTGAAATTGAAAAATGGTCAAGGATAGGAAATGGGATTTATGATTTTTGATATTATAGTTCATAATATTTCACCAAGATAGATTGGATTAATTTCCAGTACATATGATTTATGAACCATTTATTATTTAATTTTGGCATGTGATGGTAAGGATGAAGAATTTTCATATTCATAATAGGCACATAGGAATTTACATTCCATGAATTTTTCTATGTCATGCCATTGAATTTTAGTATTTCTATTGATCCAAGTTATGTTCCTTCAATGAATTCCATGTCTTGTGATTTTTATCATGTCTTTTTAGATACCATGTTTCAGTGATATATTAAACATGCTAGCATGTTTCATTGCAGCCAGTTTAGTACCATATCTTCCTTGTATCATGTCCATGTGTCTATTATCATGTCTATTTGATTTATATGTTTTGCTTCTCTAATTTTAACATGTTTATTTCTGTTTTCTTCTTATAGTTAATTTCTAGTTTCTTTGATTTCAAATTAGTTGGTTTTTCAATAAAAATTAGTTGAAACTAAGTGGGAGCCAAATGCTACCGATAATGTGTATGGGTTCGTTATAGATTAGTAGATGGCCACCCATATAGAGGGGTTGATATGTGTATGAGGATGTTGTTATAAAAATTTTACGTACGTAATGGAATAACTACACACAAGTTGGCTAGGTGGTCTCTATTCCTTATGAGATAACCCGATATGGGTGATTTTGACTCTTAATAATTAACCAGTTGTTTTTGGGTTTCATTCTCCGAAACTGCGGTTGGCATAGTTGGACCCTTGTAGGTCTCTTTATCATCATAAAAGGAATTTATGTGATAGATTGTCTAATTAGTTATTTTATGTCAATTAATATAAAATGATTTAATATGGAGTTTCATAAAACATGCCTTTCTTCCCATGATGTGTTTCTTAATATCATGTACCTTCAATTATGTTTTCAAAAAAATGGCATGTTATGTCTTGATTAAATATTTTGACAATTAAAAAATATAGGTGATTACATATATAGGGCATGGACTTGGATCTTGTAGTGATGTACTCTTTTTAAGAAACTTTTATACGGGAAGTTTGAGTTTCTCCGTGAGATTATTTGTAATAGAACCATTCACATGCCATTGTCCCATGTCGAACCCAATTACATAAAATTACACCATTGATAATACAGGTAGTGAGGTTTTGTTTGAATTTTGTTTCATTATTTTACATCGTGTGATGCTATTTTTTATCATGTTAGGCTTTCTTTAGGAATTGTTGGTTGCATTATAGGTCATTCGAACCTATCTTTTCTACAGTGATTCTGGACTATGTATATCCCTGTATCATTTAATAGCCATATTTCATCCCTATCACCTCGGAGATAGTATGCATTCACATACATGGTGTCATAAAATATGTTTTATTCTTTTAAATATGGTTCATGTCATCTCTATAGTACATTGACATTTGTTTTAACATAATAATGTTCCACCAAATTACAATTATGAATTCCAGACACTCGGTTGTTTTGACACACTAATCGGTTTGGTTGGGCTTTCATGAAAATTTTCTAAACATTTTACATCTGGTAATATCAAAATTTAGTTTACTATTCCATAAGTGATTATCATGTTTGATATCTTGCATACTTCATTGTTGCACTAAATGAATATCAGTCTTACACGATGAAAAATATTTATAAGTTTTTTGTCTTGTTTAGGGTTGTTTTATATATGTTTCTCGGTGACATGTTATTCTTTTCAAGGATTTTGTTAGCTTTTAGTGACCCTCATATTTCAATTTATGAATTCATTGGATGAAAATTTGTACCCCAGTAATTTATGATGTTACTACCAGGTGGATGTTGTTCTGGCCCATTTCAACGACCTTTTTAGACGTCTTATCTTTGTACCAATTCCTCACTCATAAACATGGTGTATGGAATACCTTATGATAGTTCCTTATATTCATGTCGTTCAGATCTGAGGTTACCGTAGAATTATTATCAGTATCATTGTTGCCTAAATAATATAATGTCACCAGAAGTCATGTATGAATTGTTGTGGATGTGTTCTTGGAATATATGATATAACATTGAAGAAGACAAAACTGTTTATTTTGTAAAATGCCAACCATCTATTCCTGGAGCCTTCTAAAATAGTCAGCCGAAGTTGGTCGTCTAGTCCTCTCTCGTGACGAATGAATCAATTAGTGAAAAAAAAAATTTTCCATGTCATCGGGTGGGAGGAGTTCAATTAGGGTTGGCCTAAACATTTCAGGAAATTAATGGTTGGCATGTGATTTTTTGTCAATATGAATCAATTATTTGGTCTATTTTAAAAATCATGCGAAAATAATCACTAGAAGGACTAAGGGAATGTGTAGTTTGAAATTCCATTGGTGAAATGTGTTATGGCTCATAATTTCTCATTTCTAACATTGAATCCTAATTTTTGAAGTAACATTGAAATGATATTTAATTAGATGATTAAATTTTCGTGTAACCTGTTTAATATGTTCGGATTGGTACTATCTAGGTGTTACAATTTTAAAATGAATGTTGAATCACATCTAAGTATCTTAGGTGTTTCTTTCCTATCAAATGTTTGAAGGTTGATTGTGCATTTGAAGATGCAAATTGTTATTTTGTATGAGAAAAAATAACAGAGTATATCGAATGGGGGTTACATTGTTCCTAAAGGCCATTTGGGTACAAAAGTATTAAGGAGGGATGGTTGTAACATCACGTGCTTTGAACCGAATGGAAAAGTATTGAAATTTATATTTTTCTAGTAACTGGGAAAACACTTTTTAAAATCACGTGTCCAAACCTTCATATTTATTATAATTTTCATTGTGAGATGTTTTTTAAATAAATTTTACTAAATTAAATATATTAAAATTTAAATGGGATGGAATTAAATGAAGGGTAAATTAATAATTAAACATTTAATATTATATGAAATATTTTAAGAGCATTAAGGATGTGAAAACAAAAGATTCAAATACTCGTTTAAAGTTGAGTTTGATAGTATAAAAATATTAAATTGGTATTGTTCATCCACGTATTAATTGGTTGATAAAAGATAATATAACACTCAAAATGTGCATCGTATGAGAAATATAAGGCCACCGTTTGGTCTAGCACGTCAGGATTATTATAGGTTGGGTATAACGTTGATGCATGTCTACTATTTGGAACTCTCACAAATGATATACCATCTTTATTTATAATTAATTATTGATCCTTATATTATATAACAAATAATTATTTTTCTCAAAAATGGTGAGTTATTTTAGAAGAATGAGGCAATAGTTATGTGTATAACACGAGTTTTACCCTAGGAAGGTTATTCCCTTGGTGTGTGTCAGATGTTTGGGCATATCAAACCAGAAAATAAATTAATTGGGTTATATATATATTTTTTGTGTAGCTGGAAATAATAATAAAAATAATATTTTCCAATATTATTAATTGTGTTGAAGACAATGAAATGGAAAACTAACTTCCAAAATTAATAAATGGTGTCACGATGTAAATAATAATGAGGAAATGTGATATATATAAAATTATTAATTTTCATAATTAAATAGAAATGTGTAATAAATATTTATTTATTAATTTATTAATTATTTTTGTTTTATGCCGTTAAATTATTAATGGTTTCATCATTAGGTAGTATTAAATAATAATAATAATAATTATAATTATTATTATATTGAGATAAAAACATTAAGGTATATATATAGGAGGTATATCTATATATAACAAAATTAATTATAAATATAATTATATATATGTGTGGGTGTGTATATATATAAATATATAGTTCTGTATATATATTTAACATTGATATATATGTGTGGATAGTTTTTCTAGGTTAGATAAAATAATAGAAATTAGCCATTTTACTTCATGTGAAGCCTTAAATTAAATCAAGGTGCATTCCATTTAGGTTTTTACCCCAAATTCATAAATGTGACATGGGGATCGCCCATGTGTACCCTATTGCAGGTACCAGAAAACGATTTGAATTTATTTAATTATATTTTTGTGTTTTTTTTCAATTTTTACATTGCGCCCTAGCGATGTAATTAGGCATAAAATAACATAAATGTGTTAAAAAGGGACAATATATTTAAAGTAAATTAATAGAATTTAATGTAGGATAAAAATCAGTAATAAAATAAAAAAACATAGAGAGAAATTAAAAAAAATCGTTATTCCATTTTAATTAATTGTTTCATTTCATCTAACATTTATTATTTTCTTATTAACTTATCTCATTTTTATTTATTTTTAAATTTTATTTTATTTTTATCTTATTTTATTTCATTTCTTTTTCCCCTCTCCACCCTCTTCATGCACATCACAGTTGAAGCTCCAACCTTGGTAATGCTCCTCCACTTCTACTTTCAATATTCTGAAGCCCGTAATGGCTCTATTTCTCATCTGTTTTCTTAATTGTCAGTTATGTAGTAAATTCCTCAAGATGCATAACCTCACAAACCATGAATTGATTGATCTCCTTCCCTATATTTCACATGATCTCCAATGAAATGTTTTTACACAAATTTTGGGGTTTTCTAAAATCAGAGAATATCTTATCTATTATGACAAATCAATGATCACTATGGACCAATGGACCACATTTGAGTATATTCTAGGTGGTGTACTCTATTTCCTCTCATTTTTCTGGGTCATTTAAATCACATGTGGTGCTTCTCGTTGGTTCCTTCCAATAATGTTTAATTTTTACACATTCAAAATTAAATAAATTTCCTTGTAGAACCATCACATCTTTGGGTGATGTATATTAACCTATTTCAATTATTACAATAATTTTTATACCCCTTCGAGGGTTCCAACGTCCTTGGGAATTATTTTTAGCCATTAATTGATTAATTTAATTAATTTAAAATTTTCTTATGTTCTCTTCTATTGAGTATGGATAAAATTAATTATTTCGGGAAATTTTGATAAATGATCATTATTGTATTGGATAATTATTACGTAAGTAATTTTTTATTTGTTCATTTATTATCTATTATGCCTTTATAATCTAATATGTTTAATTTTTTTACTTTCTCTGATAAATTGGTTTGGACACAACTGCTCAGTAAAAATTATCATTTTTTGTGGTAGTGTTACCTATACATTCTATATTAAATTATAAATGAACCTCCATGACACCTAGTCTTATACATATAATTAATATCATGGCAGGTAGAAAATGTGGGTTCTGTATTAAGGGACACTTATTTCAGATCCAACACCCCATGAATATTTTATTCAACTTTTTCCTGAAAACTTTTTGACCAATATCATTAACATATTTAATATACCTAAATCATTTATTTTCAGCTCACTAATACTAGTAATGACACATTTTCTCCCCACGTTGTCTAAAATATAATCCAAAAAATGTCCAAAAATTATAACTTGAGGAATTTGATTCATTGAAATCAAAATTATCAATCATAATGATTATTAAAATTTGTGAAATCATATTACATACTAATTGACTAAATCATATAAAATTTTTGTTAATATAAGGTGAAAATATTTATCATTTCATTAAAACATGTAAATATTATATTTTATAGACATATATATAGCTTTCATAATCTATGAATCCTTAATGGAATATTTATGATACATTTTGTTCGATCAAAGCATTAATATATTATATTTTTTTAGAAATTTCAAATAGGTCATTTTCCCCACATATAGGGTGACAACCCATGTCCTCTACCATCCACACATCAATAGAATTTTAAATTGACCTCAAAATACCAATATTACATTATAAAATCTATAATAAAAATATTTAATTCTTTTATTGTTAAAAAATACATCCTATATGTGATTTATTTATAGTTTGTATACATGTGTTTTCGTTTTAACAATATAATAAATCCATCAAATCATCTAAAAACATATTGAATCATAAAAAACTATATTACATATACTAAAATGTTATTATTTCAATGTAATAATATATATATATATATCTACCTCTCATATATAAAATGCAAAATTTACCAGTCATGTGCATTGAGGAAAACCACATTTTCAACCGAGGTAAACCTTTTCCTTTACCCCTATCATGATTGTATATAAGGATATATTTATTTTATTTATAAGATATTTATGATAAGATAATTATTATAGAGTTATAATATCAATAAAAAATTATTAAATTAAAATCCTTTTGAATATGAAACCATTTCTTGTGTCTATGTGTTAACTATATCCCCCAAAAAGAGATGTAATTTTTTAAATTAATTTCGTTATGGATGGTAAAAATTATATATTTAATAAATAAATATGAAATAATAATAAATAATAACATGTTATTTTGTTATTTACCATTACATTTTTCCATTCATCATGAAATTAACTTCTGGTTCTTATGTAATTTTATCAAATTAAAACTATATAGTGTTTAATTAATTTTGAAATAAATAACTTTTGTGGATGAATATAAATATTTATATATTCAAATGATCTATTGTTAATTTTCTTAATAATATTCTATATTATAGAAGACCATGATAAAATAATAAGTAATATAACTACCAATCAAAAACATACATAAATATATATTTATTACAATAATGGGTCAATCATTTATAAATGATGCCTGGTTTTTTGAAATGGTTTAATGAAAAATGTCAATATTTATTTAGGAATTTTTTATTTATATTGGAATTATTATGAATCACTATCTACAACTCATGAATCTAATGAATTTTGTTCACCAATATTTCTCATGGGATTTTACATGAATTACATTAATATTCTTTTCTATATGTAATAAATATATTGTAATAATATTTGTAAGGAAAATATAATATATTTCAATATTCTATAGAAAATCCATTCTATTTCATTTTAATAATTTCAAATATTAATTATATTATTCATTATATTAATTTTAATTAATTGATTAATATTAAATTTAACAATGTTTTGGAATTTATATCATAATATTGAGGAGGGTCATTTATATCATGTATATAGTACATAATAATTTCCTAATATAATGAATTCTCTCTGATTGATTATTTCCCATAACAGTATCCATAGATTATATCAAATAAAATATTTCCATTATTATATGTAAATGGTTTATATTTATGATATGTTCTAATTTATAAATGTTACTAATTTCATTAAAAATTCATCCATGTGATCATTTAATATTACTGTCTATTTATGAGGGAATAACTTAATGACTTTTAAAAATTAATTGGAAGGTAATTTAATAATACCATAAATATTCTTTCTCTGGATGGTTTATTAATATGATGAAAACATATTTGTGAAACCTATTAACTTTTAGTGGGTAATCATATGATTATTTTATGATATGATAATGAACCATGATTCATTGACATGGGGTATTTCTTGAATAAATGTCCACAAAACTCAATTATTTTTACTTATTATTTACTGTAGGAATTATTTATGATATTATAGAACACACCAGTATGATTTTTATTTGTTGAATTTTTTTTCTATTAATTAAATATATCTATAATATATTCTATAAAATGGATATATATTTAGATAAACTAAAATTTTATCGTTATTGGACCCATTTTAATAGTAGAATCTATATATTATATATTTATTGTGATAAAAACATTACTATAATTATGGTACCTGATTTTACCCATTACATAATAGTTGTTTTTAAATTATCGTTTATTGATGAGTAATTTTCTATAACATTAGGATTCATATATTATTATATACTATTCATTATTAAGTGAAACACATTTCTGAACTATGATATACATGTTATAGTTTTCAAACTGCACACACCACGCTCATTTTTTTATTCCCATTTGATAATGTATTTATATTGTTATCATTTATATCTCAATTGAATACCATTATTGATATTTTGAATAAAACATTTCTCAAAACTACATTCACCAATTCATTTTCAAAGTCACTATGTATGATATATCGATGAATAATTCCATTTGTTACTACCATAGTTGGATAGTTTATAGTTCACTAATTAAACAATGGTAGATGAAACCAAATTAAAAAAGGCATTATACCTACATAATTTTAGTGTGAATAATCATGTTATTTTAATTAAAATGTAAATTATGATAAAATATTTAAGTATGACATATATGTACCAATATATTTTTTATTAATTAGTCGATTTCATTGAGAAATTATTTAGTGGGATCAATTATGGTTATATTATTTGTAGAAGACTTTCATGTTTTATGATAAATAATGGTTTGTGGTTTTAAATAAAATAAATCATTATCTAAATACTAAAAGTATATATGGTTTTAAATAGATTCATAAAGGTAAAAAAACAACCAAATATGTTGGGAAAGTATATCTCATCATTTATTATAGTTTATTGTTATTGAAACAACACATTGAATCCTATTTGATACAAATAGGTTATATGCATATGTTCATTCGTTTAAAAAAATTGTTACTTATTGATTTTAATATATTATTACCATTAATGAAAATGTTAATCAATTGTTCCATGGATTTATGATAATATTAATTTATTTAAAAATATTATAAATTTATTATCACGAATATATGGTTCAATATTTGGATTATTTATTTTATCAAATTTTTGTGCTATTTTAGATAATTATGTAAAACTGAAGTAAAAATTTCATGGTTAAATTTTATAAAAAATTCAATCATTTTCATTATAATAAAGATAATTATATTGAAAAATTAATGAATAAAATATATATATTCGATTAATGTATTCAAAAACTATGAATCATTGTAATAATCCAAAATGATAAAGGATGGAAATAATTTATTAATCACTTTAGGATGAAAAACCCATCATCATTTAGTGTTCTCATTGATCCAATTTCTTTTATCAATTTTCAGTATCACTAAAATGATATTTTCTATTCACCTATGTTCCTAAAACATGAAATGTTATTTATGTTGTCTATGATTTTCATGGCATATAAGATGCATGGTTGAATCATATAAATAATATTAAGAAACATTATGTACTTTATTCAATGTAAATTTATGTTTTTTTATTTTATATAACAATTATTTATCTTAATATAATTTTTTTAAAAAATTTAGAAGAAATTCAATATACTTATTTATAAGGAAGATGATTGTGTTTTTACGAATGACTATAATATAATATGTGTAATGACCCATCCTCGGGGCCAGTGTCGTGACTACCCAAAGCCCGCCTTCCATAGGCCAGGTTCTGGCAACTAGCACCAAAGGCGTAAATCCTTAAGCTAGGAAGGCATTGCCTATATAGGAGTAACACACACACACAAACAAAATAATCTGGAAGGGAAGCACTAAGTGAATAATTTATACAAAAAGTAGTGTTGAAAGTAAAAGGTGTCAGAAATTCAATCCCAGCAGATAAGTACAGGTATAACGGAAAACAAGTACAACTAAAAAATGGACAACAACCAAAAAGGGAAGCTCCTGGAATGTCCTCCGAGTATCCTACTTGAAAGGTAGGTACATATGTCCACCTATTCACTTAAAGTCTATCGGTTCTCTCCGTGTACCGTTGCTATGTGTGCTCCACCTCTAGGTACCGTCCAGTCCTAGATTGCTCTCGGCCTCTGTCAATGTTGTCTGTTGTCTGCATCCAACTCAAAGAGATGCGGGCATAGCCCGTGTAGGGGTGAGTATAACGATACTCAGTAGGGACCCCGAGACCCCCACCCACAAAATAAATATACAACCATGAAGTATCAACCAACCCTACATAGTTATATGCATATACATATACCAAAGTTTTCAATATCAGTTCGGCTCCAACTCTCGAGCCCACACACAACCCAGTCCACACATGAAGTAAAGTCGATCACATCGATGCTAATTATTGAAAGTCAAGACTCAACTCACATAGGTATACGTCATTCGTATACCGTAGATATGATCTGATGTAGTCACTTATTCATCTAAGCTGTCAGACCCACACAGGATACAAGAGTAGCTAAGTCGTCGGACCCACACAGGATAAAAGACCAGTTACTCTTTTCGAACCACATATGATTCAAGTACATAGGTCAAACTGCCTGACCCACACCTGATTCAAGAAATTTAGTCATCACTGTCGGACCCATGGAGGATCCCAGTATAGTAGTCATCGCTATCAAACCCACGGAGGATCCCAGTATAGAAGTCTTCACTATCGAACCCACATAGGATCTAAGTACACAAGTCATCAATGTAAAAGCCAGCTCTCGTGTTCCCACACATAGCATGCTCGATTCTGGGAGGGTCTGCTCCTCTAGAAAAGGGGTTGATTTATCAACTACCATTATGTCTTGAGTTGATGTATCCTGAAGTTCCATATCATCATAAGGAACCCAAATCGATAGATGGTGCATCAATCAGAGGCCCGGTCTGAGAGTTATTGACATTTCCGTTCTAAGGGCCTAGTTGGATTTCGGGTATGATCTAACCCATTCACACTCCAATCTCATCCAAATCCCATGCAGAGTAAGCCAAAAGGACCATCTCATCAATATCAATCCAAATTAGTTGACGGTAATTAAGGAAAATGTCTGGTCATTATCTTATAAGTGTTTCCACTCCGAGGGCCCGGTTGGTTTCGGGTTCGAACCAACCATGCAGCCCCAAAACGTTGTCAAATCCTTGATTTTAATATACCGAAATAACTGACTCGATCCAAGGAATCCTAATCAACTGATGGTGTGTCGATCGGAGGTCTGTAGATCATGTTATGTGCAAAAAAGCAAAAGTAGTCTGAAGATGGGGGTCTGGGTCCGGTCCGACCCGACCCACCCCGCCATGGGTCTGCCCGAACTAGGTCGACCCGACTAGGGTCTGGGTCCGGCCCAGTAGGGCGCAGCCCAGCCCAACAGTTGTGGACCGACCCACACGACGGCAGCCTGACCAGCATGGATGACAGCCTTGACCACGCTGTAGGCTGCCCGGCCCACGCGTAGGCGGCCCGACACAGTGGCCAGCCACGGCTCGGCCAGCATGTCGGACGTGGTGTAGGGGGGGCACAACCCCATGGTTCATCTAAACGGCGGACCCAGCTAGTGCCACCTGTGTCTCTCGGAACCCATGGATGAGGATTCTGCTCTACCGTTGCGGCTAATGCCACAACGGCCTTCTACTGGCGTCATGTGAGGGCCATCATTGCCCACATGCAGCCACCCTGTGCCGGCCACCGCCTCCGGTCGTCGAAGCGACCATGCCAGCAACATGCCCTGCCACGTTCATCCACAGGCCACCGCAGTTGTTCTGGTGGTCCTTTTTCACTACTTTCTACGCCTATAACCTCCTCAGTTCCTTCCCTTTACTGTGATGGCCTTAAAACACCATTTCCCTTCTGTTCAGCATTTCCAAAATAACCATGATCAAACTGAGGGTCATCGGGCCGTGTTTGTTATGCCCTCACCCTCCGCGTTAGACGATAAAAAAATGCAGAAAAAATCCAAAGAAAGATCTAGATATAATTTTATTCACTTATATTTAAACCAATCCCCCTACCTCGTAATCATCATTGAACGTTTACAAGTTGCGAAAGACGGGTATCATTGAGGACGAGTGTCGTTCCGTCAATGTCGGAGGATGTGGAGCTCGAAATGTCATGTCAAGACGACATCTTTAGTGAAATTTTTGGGTGAGGGTGCCTCTTTTCCTACTCCGGTTGAAGAAGGTATAGATTCAAATTCTTCGAGATGTGGAGTGTTCTTCATTGAAGAACATAATTCTTCATCGATGGAATACTGTTCATCGAGTTCTTCATTGGAGAGGTTGAATTCCTTCAAGCTTTCCCATAGGAAATTTTCCAATACAGGTTTTATAATAGGCTCCACAATTTTATAAAATTACCATGCATTTAAAAATATATTAAATTAATTCATGACACCACATATAATTAATTAATTGTGGAACTCAATTAATTAATTTGTAGTGTTGGGACATTAAATGAGAGAGGTAGGTGGAATGTTTAACGCTCAACAATGTGGGGTTCAAGGGGAGTTGAAGAGTTGATTATCATGTGGGCCCCATTCACATTATCCTCTCTTGGGAGGTTATGTGGGGGTGGGCCCCACCACCAACCTCGATTTGGAGATATAAACCACAAACTAAATAATAAAATTGTGTAACACAACAATTTTATTTAATTCTTTACGAATCCCCAAATTATAACTTATTATCTTGAGTAAACACAACTACTATAAAGGTCACCTTAAGTGAATACTGGCTATGTGAGTTCTTCGGTGTCCTCAAATTTCAATTATGAGAACCGGTTCGAATGATAGAAAAAACGCATGTATGTTTACTGAATTTTCCAAAAAAAAATTCAGAAATTCATTCGGCGCACACTAGGCCTCGAAATCAGGCGCTGTCAAAAACTGCGGACTACTAAAATTCCAAAAAAATTAAGAAATGTTTTTTTATTGAAATTTCATGGTATTTAAAATACCCCCACCTCTGGGAATTACATCCATGTAGATCTATAAAACACACTAGGGAAACAAAAGGGGGGACTGCGAACGTATGTGAGCCTCCCACTCCCATGTGCTCCCCTAGAGGTACTTGTGCTTCCAGCGAATGTGTATTTGAGGATTAGACATTCCATGTAGGACCCACTCCGGTTGATCCTCGATCTCCATATGGACCTCAGTGAATGTCTCTCTTTCATCGATGTCCAACTCCCCATTGTCGATAATGTGGGACGGGTCATCCACGTATCTCCTCAACTATGATACGTGGAAGACATCATGCACCCAGTGCAACTTTGGTAATAGGGCCAGGCTGTAAGCCACCTCGCCTACTCTGCTGAGGACCTGGAATGGCCTGATGAAACACAGATATAACTTCCTACCTCTACCAAATCTCCATACACCTCATCGAGGTGAGACTCGTAGGAAGACGTGGTCACCATCCTTGAACTCCAGCGGTCTCCATCTCTTATCTGCACAGAAATTTTTTCTACTCTATGAATTCTTCATCCGCTCCTGGATAGTCTGCATGTTCTCTGTCGTAGCCTGAACCATATATTGTTCTACAAATGTTGACTCCCCTGGGTCAGTCCAGCATAGAGGTGATTTTCATGGTTGACCATATAGTTCCTCATAAGAGGCCATCCAGATGGTGGAGTAGTATCTTTTGTTGTATGAAAACTCCACTAGGGGTAACTGATCCTCCCAGCTACTATCAAAGTCAAAGACACATGCAAGGAGCATGTCATCAAGAGTCTAAATAGTCCTCTTAGTCTAACCATTTGTCCAAGGATGGAATGCAGTGCTCAATAAAAACTGCATCCCAAAAGCCTCCTATATCTTCTTCCATAACTAGGAAGTGAAATAAGCATCTCGATCAGTGACAATAGTCGATGACACACAATGAAGTCGTATGAGCTCCGGAACAAAGATGCGTCCCAAACTCTCTATTTATCCCTTATCTATTGTCTATAATAAGTTAGCCGACATGGTGAGTATGTTGAAAATCACACAGATAGTGTTGTATCCTATAGATTTATGTGGAAGACCCATCATGAAATCCATGGATAATTTATCCCACTTCCACTCTAGGACCTCTAAGGGTATTATCATGCCTGTTGTACCATGTGCTCCGCCTTCACCTACTGACATGTGAGGAACTTTGATAAATTCTATACTATCTCCTTCTTCATACCATGCCACATGTTGTGCACTCTGTTTGTGTGGATTTATTTTCAGAAAGGAGGCACCATCTCTATCCACAAAAGATATCCACAACGCGACCAGCTGCTCTGTCACCTCTCCTGGTAGCTTAAATCCTGATCTTCTACTGAGAGCATATGATACAATGTTCACCTTCCCAGGAGTATAGATTATCTCAAATTCATAGTCCAGGAGGAAATCAAGACATAGTCTTTATCTCATGTTCCGGTCCTTATACGAGAAGATATACCTGAGAATCGGGTGGTCTGAGTATATGGTAAAACATTCTTCCATAATATAGTGTCGCCACATCTTCAAGGCTAAGGCCACTACTGCTAATTCTAGTTCTAGGGTAGCATAGTTCTGATCATGCAGTCTCAACTACCGAGAACCCTACACGATCACTACTCGCTCATGCATCAGGACACACCCGAGTCCAGTCCCTGATTTGTCGTAGTCAACTACATACCCAACTCTATCCTCCAGTACCCTCATGATGGTTTCACTATTCAACCTCTTCCTCAGTTCCAAAAATCTATGCTGGTATGACTCTGACTATATGAAGGGTCTCCCCTTCATTGTCAAAGCTGTTTGTGGTGCTGCATGTCTAGAGAAGTATGAACCAAAGGTAAGTCTGTCCGACTCCTGAGTGATTGACCACACCCTCTAATTCATGATCATATCATGTAATTCCTAGGATTTCCTTTTTACCGACCAAGTAAAACCCCATCCCATCGTTGTAGATATACCAAAACTTTTTTTACTAATATAGTCAATCTATGTATATACTGTGGTTTCCCAGTCCATACACAAACTAATGTCATAAGGCCTCGACGCTACCACCAAGAGGTTCTAGCTGAAACTGTCATCTCAAGGGCTAGATCACACCATCGGCATACGTGTGATTATCAAGTCTCCTCCCATAGTTATCTCTAGTTGGGAGGGTCATGTCAATGGATTAACTAGAAACTCTAGGTCTGGGACAACATTCGTGGAAGGATGTAATGATTGGAACCTATGCCAATTGATACTGCATCTAGTAGTAGACACAGACCGTATCAAAAATAATTCTTAGAGCCCTTGTTTCACACTCCTTGACCGCATCCAGCTACACTTTTCCTATTCCCTATAGTTCCATCAGCCTAGAGGGACTACAATGGCGGGTGGTTGTAACATGATGAAATGTTCACCACCTCATGCTTCTCTCCTAGCTCTTCTTCCTTGTATGTGTCTGTGTATATTCATCTATCCTTAACACTTATTATTCTCAAAACATTTTACAAGATCAAATCTCTAAGACTGACGCAAGATTCATCCTTTCCAACTGTTAAGATTCACTGGTTGTATCCACTCAGCCAATGAACATTCAACCTCAATGGTTCTCTCTAGCACCATAACATAAGTAGGAACACATAGAGGAAAAAGTGTTGGCTCTAATATCCTTAAACACACCTCGCTCAGATGTCCGAGCTCTAATGCACTGATCTAATCATGTTCATCGAGTACTAGGAAAGAGTATTATGCCTTGATGAATACTCAGCTACTAACATGTTGTCCTACTGAAGTTGTATAACATTTAGAAAACTCTCAACCACCTCTTCAAGCCAGCCCTCAGCTGCCTATGGGTCAGGCTCACCTCATAACATGAGGGATATCTAGTGTTGTAACACATGTAAGTAACTGATCCTACATGTTTCCTCTACCGGTAACACTAGTAGTCTCTGCTGACCTACAAGCATTGATATAGTTGGAACTCTGCCCGAAGGAACCATCATGGAAAATGGTCCATGTATTGAATCTTCATCATTATATGGACCATCCTCATGGTCAATCACTGAAAAATATTAGTTTCTAAGATCAACATCTGGTATACTAGTGCCTCAACTAGGCAGAAAACACCCATAATAACCTCCATCCAGTCCTCTGGAACTCATGCAACATGCTCTGTTGGCGTGCACCGTCTACTAGTACGGCTGGTGGCATCTTCTACCAAATGAGTGGTGATGTTTCTTGTACAACACCTGAAGGTTCCAATATAGTAAGAGGGCCATGTACTAGAGCCTCTTTACTCAGTGGGATGTCATCATGTACTATCTCTCGAGAAACCAAGATTGTTGTCTTAGCATTAGCATCCTGAAAAAGAATAGGTGTGCCACAGTAAGTATGTTATACCTCGTTATTTTACTCAAAGATACCACAAACGCAACTCATAAAACACACACACACAATGAATTTTTCCGTACACTAAGTCAGAAATCAGAAGTCAGGGTCCAATTGTATGGATACGTCGACCGCCACACCAACACTAGACTCCCTGGACTGAAAACCATACTCAAGACTCTTAACACTATTTATTCACAAAAAAGAAAGATCAATGTCCTATGTTCTACGATAGAACTGACTCCTCTGATACCAATTTGTCACGACTCGTCCTCAGGGCCTATTCCGTGACTACCCCAAGCCCACCTTCCATAGGTCAGGGGTCAGTGACTAGCACTAAAGGCATAAATCCCTATGCTGGGAAGGAATTGCCTTTATAGGATTAACACACACACAAATAGAGTATGCTGGAAGTGAAGAACTATGTGAATACTATATAAAAAATGTTATGATAAAAGTAAAAGGTGCTGGAAATACAAGATCAACAGTGTAGTACAGGTACAACGGAAATCAAGTACAACTAAAAAAGGGACAATAGCTAAAAAGGGCTACTCTTGGAACGTCCGCCGAGTATCCAAAACTAAAGGGTAGGTATAGATATCCACCTCAGTACTCCAAGTCTATTGGTCCACTCCATGTATCATCTCGTTGTGTGGTCCACCTCCAGGTACCGTCCAGTGCTGGCTCGCTCTTAGCCTCAGTCAACGTTGTGCATCCTCTGCATCCAACACAACGAGGTGAGGGAATATCCCATGTAGGGGTGAGTATTACGATACTCAGAAGGGACCGCGAGACCCCCAATGATCTTCCAGAATCCACGAAGATAAACCACATAAAAAGATAAAATAATTAAGTATCGACCAACCATACATATGTATACCCCCATACATATACCTATGTTATCAATCTATGTTCGGCTCCAACTCTCGAGCCCAAGAACAACCCCGCCCACTAAGGATGTAATGTCAATCACATCGATGATAATGATTTGAATTCAATACTCAACTCACACAAGTATTCATCTTTTTTATAGTGATAGAGATAATCAAATGTATTCAATGATTCATCTAAGCTATCGGACCCACACAGGATACAAGACCAACCAATCAGTCGGACCCACACAGGATACAAGACCAGCTACTCTGTCAGACCCACATAGGATACAAGTAAAGTGCTCAGACTTCAGGACCCACAGAGGATACAAGAACATTAGTCATCGTTGATGAACCCACAAAGTATCCCAGTATAGTATTCGCCGCAGTTGAACCCATGGAATATCCCAGTACAGAGGTCGACAATGTCAAACCCACATAGAATCCAAGTACAGAAGTCTATACTATGGATGCCAGCTCTAGGGTTCCCGCACACAATATGCTCGATTCTAAGAGGGTCCACTCCTTGAGAAAAGGAGTTGATACATAAAAAATCATGATGTCCTGATTTTATGTATCCCGATATTCAGTCTCATCATAATGAACCCAACGTGATAGACGATGCGTCAATCGGACGCCTGGTCTAAGAGTTATTGGCATTTTTTGTTTCAAGGGCCCGATTGGTTTTCTCGTACAATCCTACCCGGCCATATTCCAACCTCATCAAAATCCTACATGGAGTAATCCAAATAGACCGTATCATCATATGGAATCTAATGTAGTTGATGACACAACAGTCGGACGTTCGGTCCTTATGTTATAAGAATTTACACTCCCAGGGCCAGGTGGGTTTCAGGTTCGAACCAACCCGGCCATACAAAAACATCTCCAAAACCATTAGTGTAATGAAATAAAATCGTTTTCTCAATCCATGTTATCCAACGCCACTGACGGTGCATCGATCGGAGGTCTGTAGATCATGTTATGGGCTAAAGCCCAAAAGATGTCCGAAGAGGGGCGTCTGGGTCATGTCCGACCCGGCCCAACCTGCCTTGGGTCGGCCCCATCCAGGTTGACCGGACCCGAGTCTGGGTCCACCCCGACGGCTGTGGCCCGGCCCATGTGAGGGCGTCCCGGCCTGCGCAGCAGGCGGCCCGACCGGCATGGCAGGCAGCCCGGCCCTATGGCCGGCCACGGCTCGACCAGCTGGCTGGGCGCGGTATAGGGGGGAGGAGGGGGTTGAGGGCGGCCCCCCGGTTCATCGAAAAGGCAGCGGAAGCTGGCCCCACCCATGAATCTCGAAACATGTGGACACATGTTCCTCCCCGTGGCTGCGGCTGATGCCACGACAACCTTCCACTGGCAGCGTGCGAGAGGCGTTGATGCCCCCAGGTGGCTAGCCGGTGCCGGTCACAACCTCCGGTCGCCAACATCGCTGCACTGGTGACTCCTGCCGCCGCATTCTTTCACGGGCTACCAGAGTCTTTTCAGTGGACTATTTTGCCTCCTGTATATTCCTTATGCCTCCTCGGGTCATTCCCTTCACTTCGACTGCCACAAAACATCTCTAACCTTTCGTTCACCATTGCCAAAATCATCACGAACCAACAGAGGGTGGTCGGATAGTGTTTGTTCGGCACGCTCCCTCCAGATTAGGCGATAACACAAGGATTTAGAAAATACAAAGAATGAAATAGATATAATTTTATTCAATTAAAATTATTCAAATACCCTACGTCGTAATCAGCGTTGTACGTTGAAGAGTCGCAAAAGAGGGGCGTCATGGAAGACGGCCGACGTTCTGTCAACGTCGATGGAAGTAGAGCACAAAACATCCTATCGAGATGATGTCTTCGGTGTAATTCATGGGCGAGGGAGCCTCTGTTGCTGCTCCAGTTGAATAAGGTGTAGCTTCATGTTCTTCGAGACTTGGATCGTTCTTCATTGAAGAACGACGTTCTTCGTCCATAGAATATTGTTCCTCGGGTTGTTCATTAGAGAGGGTGAATTCTCTCAATCCTTCCCACAAGAAATTTTCCAACAAATTTAAATAATAGGCTCCCCAGTATTATAACCTTACCATGCATTTTCAAAATATTTCCAATGAATTCATGGAACCACAAATAATTAATTAATTGTAGAGATAAATTAATTAATTAGTAGTGTGGGAACATTAAATGAGAAATGAAGGTGGAAGGTTTATCCCTCATCAATGGTGGTTTCCAAGGGGAGTTGAAGAGTTTCTGCTCATGTGGGACCCACAGACATTATCATCCAATGGGAGGTTATGTGGGGTTGTGCCCCACCACCAACATCCCTTAGGAGATATAAACGACAAACTAAATACTAAAATAGTTTAACACACAAAAATTATCTAATTTGTTACGAATCCCCAAATTATAACGTTTCTATTGACCAAACACAACTGAAGTAATGGTCTCCTTAAGAAAATACTAGTGCTGCGAGTTCTTCAGTGTCCTCAGATTTAAATTCCGAGCACCAGATCAAAATATAGAAACACCCGCACATACGTTTACTGAACGTATCGAACAAAAAATTAGAAATTTATTCCGAGAACACCGGTCCTCAGAATCCGGCGCTGTTAGAAAATGGAGACTCATAAAATTCTAATGAATTTATGAAAAAGTATTCCTTGAAATTTACATATCATTACAATATGTATTATAAGACATTTTTCATTTACTATCATACAAATTTTTTGTTATAGTTTTTGATTCCTATGTGTATAAAAACCAATGTATTATTGATGTTATCCAAACCTTATTTTAGTATATGTTAATAAATAATTTATTGTTCTATCAATAATTATATGAATATGAATATTAACAATAAATATATTAGTTTTGATAAAAAACTTTTTATGAAATTCAATGGATATTATAATACAAATGGATTAATGAAGATAATAATTCCATAATGTTAAATGTGAATAATGTAATAAGAATGAAATTTTCATAATTAAAATGAAAAGATATGTAATTATGGATAGATAATAAACAACGTAAACAAATATCTTTGGGATGTGAATAATTTATCTATTATTTGGAATATTGGGAGATATGAATATAATTCAAAATACTTACCCTATGGTATTAAATTGAAATTGGTAAATAATTATAATAACCATTTCGAAAATGTATGGATAATGGTGATGAGCCACATCAATAAAATAATAATACACGAGATAGAGGGAAATCATAAGAAATGGTTATTTTTTAAAATGGAAAAAATAACAACGTTGAGAAAGGTAAACATACCATAATATCTTAATGTTATAATATCATATTTTTCTATAGATATATCAAATATTATGTAATTATATATTTCTCTAATAGAATAAAATTTAAAAAAATATAATTTGATCATTAGTAATAATTGAATATCACTAAAATTAAGATGATCACATATCATGTATATTAAACATATATAGTTGATGATTGTGAAATTTACATAAAAATAATGTGTCATTATACTCCATCATGTCGATATTTTTGTTTTCATAGGAATTTATTGGCATTCAATACAAAAATCTGACATCAAAATAAGATGAAGGTAAATCATTTTTATATTAAAACAAATAAAGGAATTTAACATTACTGCAATAATAAATATGAAAATTTGATATAAATCAACACACTTGTATGAGTATTTATTAATATTTATGAATGGGTTTCATTTTATATTGTTGTTGAGAAACACCACATCGATGACAAACAAGCCGAGTAAGATTTTTAATTTTCCTTTCGATATGAGTTTCCTAGTCTCCACCAAAATATTATATAGAGTTATAATTATATTTCATACCTGATTCTACACCTATATAAACATCCACATATTTAGTTTCAAGTATTTTATTATATTATTCTCTGAAGAAACCAAAGTAGAAACCTAAAAATGGATTTATTCACTGATGTGTGTCAACTTGGGGTGTGGAAATTAGTTTATAAAACTTGAAATACATATAAATGTGATATCAACTAGATTATTAGAAACATATCATGATTATAATATGGAATATTTATCCCATGCCATTAAATTTTTATTTTTTATGTACACTATTGATCTAAATATATTTCCATGATTGATCTTCACAACACATGTCCCAGATTGAGGGTCCAATTGAAGATATATCCTACGAATCATCATATACAAGGAATATATAAAATCATTATTTTGATATGTCATTCTGTATTAATAATTTCATGTTAAAATTAATTTATTTAATGAATAGTATTTAGTTATTCGATTAATCATCATGTAGGTGTATATATAGTAAATTATCATATTCAACGTGAAGAGACATCATGAAGGTCATATAATGATTATAAAAAATAAATTATTTATATTTAATAAATTCTTATAAATATATATATATTATGCTACAAATTTTACCATTTCATGGACATATAATATCAATAGTAGAAATGTTTCCAAATCTAATAATGGTAGAAGTTATTCATCATCTGAAAAGACTAACAACATTGAATATGTTCAACTATTTTAATTTATTTATTAAATTAATTAAATTTTATTAATTATAATCACGTATTTTGAATCCACATACCATGTTAACTAGGAAGGGAGTCATGTTTCTTTGTAAATATGATTGTGAAGATAATATCATCGAATTAATGTGATGTTTATTAAGGGAAACATTTCATTAATTACCCATCTATAAAGATAGGTTTTTAATCTATATTGATTAATTCTATAATGTATTGGAATCTATTAACATATTGAAAGACATAATGATAAATAACGCATCATGAAAATTGATGTTTTATGAAACAAATTTCAAAAAAAAATTATTTGGGGTTTAATTCATAATTTTTTTATTAATTTTATGGAGTAATTATGAGAAAAAATAATTGATTGTTATATATAATTATCCTAAAATATAAATTTATATAATCATATTTAATGTTTTGAGTACCATAATTATATTATGGTTATATGTTATGAATTATTAGTACCAAATAATACAATACTACCCTGGGATGTAAACAAGGTGTATTATTGTAATAGATGAAATGATCATATTATGTTATCCATCATGTGAATCCAAAAATAGTAATTATTTATATATTATTAAATGATATATCTATATCTAATAAACATTAAGGAAATTATTATAACAAAAAATTGAATTTATCTTTTTATTCATTTGATGATTGAAGATGCAGTCAATGGATATATGAAATAAAAAAACGAGGGTCAAAATGTTATGGAGTTTATTGTTATTAAAAATAAAATAATGACATTTAGGAAAAATAGTTTTTTCCTTCATGAATGAGATTTCATGAATGAGTACTTAGAGAATGCTCATAGTTCATCATTTTTTTCTTGGATTTAAGGAAATATATGACAATATGAAATAGTAAATCTTGATATAAAACATTAAAAGGTACATAATGTAGTTTTAATCTCGGTGAATGTTATTAGTAATAGTTGTGTTTGAGATATTGAACCTAGTGTGGATGGGGAAAGCATTTCTCATACAATAACAGAAATGTTAGAACATCACCATTATTATTAATTTTCGACTCCCCTCAAATTATATTATTAATAATGCTACTTAGGTTATCATCAATCACGTAACAAAGTCCACACATTTAATTTTTATACAGTCATATATAGTAATTCATAATTTATCATATATAATATTATGTATTTTGTATACTTTCATAAAATATATTATTCTATTGTTTTGGATTGATGTATGGGTCATAATCTAATGTTATGATGAAGTATTCAATATGATATGGATATCATGAAAAAATTTATAACATATTATTATCCTATAATATATAGATAATTTGAGAGAAAAATTAAAACCACAACTGATATAATTAAATCATGTTATTTTTATTTCAATGGTTTTGGGGTTCAACACCTTTAAATAGTATAGTTTTCATAAAATAATTCCATTAAAAAAATTATTTATTTGGATTCATTTTAATCCAACTATGGAATAATTTGTCTAATTATGAAATATTATTATGATGATATGGAAACATATTTCGACGTAATATAATTTAAAAAGGGTAGATATTTTATTATCCATTAATCATCACATTAAGTTAACTCAATGTGAAAAAAACTTTTATAATAGTAATCAACATTGAGATATGATGATCGATGTTGGTTAGAAGATATCTATTAATTTATCTATGATTGAATATTTTGCGATTCAAGATTAATGGAATGATAATCACAATGTTTTTTTATTCCCTTGGGGATTCTTAATCATTTGTATATGATAACTTATTAATTTTTTCTTCCAAGAGACCAACCTCACATTCATGACATGTTCCATTTATTTTTATTAAAGAAGTATATATGTGATCTTCCACATAATAGTTTTATTGGGTTCATACATGTGGGAAATTATTATTCCAATAACGATAAACTTCTAGGAATATTTTTCCACCATGTTGATTATATACATTAGAATAGTATTTATTTCGTATAATATCACTATAGGAAAAAATGAGAAATATTTCCTGAAATGAAAGAAATGTAATGAAATAGATATATCCTCATTTTTCAACATTTATGTACTACAATTTCTAGGTTTTATTTCCTTTTTTATGGGCAAAATGTATTGACCAATAATTTAAAGTTAAATTTATTTCGAAATTAGATTAAAATCATTTTCTATATGTTATGACACATTAAACATTAACACTAAATTATCAATTATAGTTTATATCCTTATGAACTACATTGAAGGGTATTAATAGGGTAAAAAATTTAAATAAAAATATATTATTAAAGAATTTATATACTGAATTCACTTTTTATAAAATAAGAAATTAATTAAAATAAATATCATTGGATAATAATAGAAAATGATGACAAATTTTGTTATAAACTAATTGTGTTATTATTTTAATAAAATTAATTAATAATTAAGGGTCATCTTTATACTTTTAATCAAATGTAATTAATTTCAATATATTATTTATTTTAAATATAATATTTTCTGTAAGCATGTGATATAAATAAATGATTTTTAAATGGTATAAATAATATTATTCTAAAAATTGATTCAATCATTTTTAACTAAATAATTTTTAAAATACTTTTCACTAAAAATATAAAATATATTTCAACATGTAAATTAATTTTTTAAATAAAAATGTATATATTTCTTTAATGCTTTTTTGAGAGTTTTAAGAAAAATGTTAATTTTTAATGAATAATTTAAATGGTATATATTATTTAAAAAATTTGTTTTCATTTAATTAATTTAAAATGTAATATTTCAAAAAATTGATTAATAGTATGATTATTTTAAATATATTATGACTAATAAAATATTGATAATACTAATCTATTTAGTAGTTAATAAACGAATGGTTTGAAAAATGTTATTTAAAATATTTACGAGATTAATTTCAATTCATATTAATCAATTTAAATGAAATAAATTTTGAAAAAAGTATTCAATATTCTGAATCATCACTATAAATTTTATTTAATAGTGTAATCATTATTTTTATTATAGTGAATAATTAAATATATAAAATCGATTTTCATAGTTACATTAAATTAAATTTATTAGTGGTTATGTTAATGATTTATTAATCAAAGTATCATTAAAAATTTATTAAATATATTTTAAACCCAAATTTATTCTATTTTTGTAAAATTCGGATTGAATAATAAAACAATCTAATCTCTTATCATTTGATAAACTCAAAATATTTCCTCCCTGCAATATAAAAATGGGGACTAACAATACACATAATTTATTATGAAGGAAAATTTTATTATAAATTCACAAACCAAATACCTTTCATAATTCCATAATAACATCCTCGATTCCTTGTATGGTTCAAATAACATCATAGTAAGACACCATGTATATACCAAACAAGGTTATACAAAAAAGAGGCTATATTATGAAACATTTTTTATTACATTTTCTAAATACTCTGAAATTTATTCATTTAAGAATAAATGATAAAAATATTAATTAAATTAATATAAATTTATAATGTAAATGTAATAATCTATGTTCATAACATCTTCCACAAATTGGAAAATGAAACAATCTATCATTTATATGGATGAATATCATATCATGAACATATGTAATTTGGATTCCATCACCACTACTAATAGATATATATCATAATATAATGAGTATATAAATAATAAATTTATAACATAATTATAATTTTTTAAATATTATATATCAACTTACTTCATACATTATAATAATTTCAAAATATATAATGTTTCTCGAGAATACTTGTTGACTTCAACCTCCATGGAGTGATGTGATCTTTATTGCATTTAATTTTTACATAGATGTTAATAAAAAAATATTTGATAAATTTATAATACATATGATAGATAATAGTTATTATTTTTATTATAAATAATATCTAACATTATTTTTTCATCCCACAAAATAATAAACCAATGTCCATGTGAATGTGCATCCCATAATTTTCATGAATAAAATTAATTTTTTTTCTATATATTTAAATTAAGTATTCTTACAAATATTTATATAATTCATATATATGGTATTTATATAGTTATAAATATTATTTATATGATTTAAAAATTTTTGATTTAAAAATACCAAAACTATAAAACCAATAAAAATATTAAAGGGGAAGTGGTTACCTACTTTAAAGAATGATTTCAATAATGTTAAATTAATAAATATCGAAAATATGTTATAAATAAATAAAATATGATATGTTATATAAGTTAATTGTTCTATAATATATTAATAATAATTTTAAATTCATCATTTAATTTGTTTATAATGAATGAAGGACGTAATAATTTCTGTATGGGGAATATGGTACAATATTACTTTTTATGAATATTGATTATGATAATATTTTTTATGATGAAATTTGATGAAATAACTATCATGAAAATGATTTATTTTAATTTGTATTATTATATCATATTATTGAATATTTCATATAATTTTAATCTCTTTCTGAGCACATGATAATGAAGTAAATTTTTTGTTAAATTTTACATCATTTTTATCACATGGTTGAACATAATTTGTATTTTGATTCAATGATTCATAAAATTATATTCATTATTTTATTGATAATTCTATTAATATAGGATATTTTAATTTCTTAGAAATTAAAATATTAAAAAATTTGTTTAACTAGAATCATAATATTATTATTTAATTGTTTAAATTTTAACAACTTAAAAAAATGTGAAGGAAAAATTATTTTAATTTTATTGGAAATAACCTAATTCTCTATATCCATGGCTATTTAATGAACTAAATAACCCCTACATGTCCCAAATTTTATTTATAATTTATGTTATTTCACAAATACATTCTATATTTTAATTTCATAATAATGTGATTTGATATTAAAAATGGTAGTTTCCCTAAGAACTGTGACAAGTGATCTTTTAACTTCATATTAAATCTAATAATGGATTCCATTATTTTTCCAAATAATTAAATGTTAAATTGTCTAATGTAGTGATCATTATTGTTTCTCAGTATGGATAATTATTATGATAAAACGTGTTTATGTTGTCCATTAATTTTTAAAATGTTATTCTCGGATGAATTGATTAAATATTTATAAATCATAAAATCACATACATGGGATTTAATAGGATGTAAATTTTATGGATTATAATTCTAGCACATGTTATTATAAAATGAATATTTTTGATCTTATGGATTGCATCTATGTGAATTTCATTATGTGATTATTTAGTCCAGAATGATATAACCCACTAATTAAAATTATAAATATGGATATTTAATGGGGGAAGTATTATTTTGATGGAAAGAAATCTACAATAAATAATGTTCTTATACCTAATATGACATAGTTGGGAGTGAATGTAGGTTATTATAGTAGTATTGGGAAATGAATAGATCCACTACGATAGTAATGTCAATGATCCTTCAATACTATGGAAATGATTTTATATTTTTATATTTATTGAATAAAATAATATATTATTCGAATATTGTGATCTCTTGATATCATTACTTTTCTTCCATAATTATTATTTTCCAATAATATACATTTATTTATGACATGAGAAGAAAAAAATTATGTATAGTAGTATGGGTATTGATTTTAAATTCCATTTTTATCTATATATACCCTTAAAATCATGTTATGATTTTATGAACATTGATATATAATTTTTTATAACTTAATGTGCACCTCACCTCACACTTTAATATGTATGATGTATTTTATGAATGGATATAGTCTTGGGGAATGTAGTAGGAGATGATATAGTTCACTTATTGTATGATTTCAGATCTTCGTTTCAGGTATGACTTTCCTTTTTCATGAGATTTTGTGAAAAAAGGAGTTTCTAGAAATTTTTGAAGTACACGCTGTGTACTTTCTGAGTACACACCATGTACTCTTTTCTGGCTGGAAGCCATGTGTTGGACGTTCCCAAGACACACACACGGGGTGTAGTGGTGATGCAGAGGCTTCTTAAATACTAGTACGTAAAAATCCTAGTACACACCATGTACTCTAAAAGTACACACTATGTACTTTCTTTTACTTCATTAAACGGACTGGGGTCATACCAAATCAATGAAAAGCTATTCTTCTACAGCTTTTTTGTTAGAGAGCACCGTGAATCCATGGATCCTTGATGAGTTTCCATTCCTCTGTCCATTCTCCAAATCGATCACCGTTGATTGTGTTGGAATCACAGCGGTGAGTTCTCTCTCATACTTTATCCTTTTTCTATGTTTCCTCATCGTTTCAATGTTATCGTGGGTTGAGCATTTTTGTCTTTTTCTTAGATCTTTGATGTTTTAAGGGGAATTAATAATCATGGTTCACGTATATCAATCTACTAGATCTGAGGTAGGTGGTTTTTCCCTTTCCATAGGAAGTCTGTGAATAGTTTTTTCTAATTCCACCTATTCCCTTAAACGGGGAAATGTGGGTTTCCTATTTTATCCATTTTGTTTGACTTATTTTCTTGATTGCATGAGTGGAGATCATTGCTTGTAAATTTTTATAATTTTGGATATATTCTTTTGATTCACCTTGTATGTTTTTCTTATTAGTCGTTTTTCCAGTTTCCATGCCTAGTTTTAAGATAGTGGAAATGTTGTATTGTTATGCTGATGTGCCACAGGATGATAGCCAAGTATTTCTTCATGTTTACATGGGCCGATACGCATGCTATGCATGTTTGTTATACATAGGGCTATGAGAACCTAGTTTAGTGGAACATAGGGAGAATGGATAAAAGGTATTCTACCAAGTTTCCTTAATTTACAATGCGAGTCCACCAGGGGAATTGACGTTGAGTGCTTCCTCAATGAGACTGTAGTTCTCGACATGGTCCATAGAGGGAATTGACGTTGAGTGCTTCCCCAGAGACCCTTCGGTACGATACTAGACTATATAGGGGATTGACGGTGAGTGCATCCCTAGAGAGTCTACTAAATCTTTAGCTAAACCAGAGGGGAGATACTGTGTGTGCTTCCAATAGGGTTTCTAGAACTTTTAGGTTGATATTTAGGGGTTAGGCTGTGAGAACTACCTAGTGGTTTCCTTTTTTTCTTGCTTGAGTTTATGTTTCTTGATTGTATATTATATGGTAGAAACTGTGGATTGTTCAGCTATGTTTTATCCTATTTAATGCTTACTATTTACTACTTACTGTACTTTACCTGCCATATATTCACTGACTATTCGACATAGATCATAAGGGTGATTTCCTATTCGAACATTGTCTCACAACCTATTTGGTTCATGATTTTGGGCCCAAAAAGATTATGTGGTTGTAGTTATAGATATGGGAAAGTTCCCTCCTAATTCAGCTTCTTGATTGCACTAGAGCTGGTGAGCAGGGGACCGGTCTGAGGCTTGCGATGCTGAGAAGTTTCTCATCTATTTTTCATTTTGTACATTGGATTAATACGGTATTTAATGATTTTCACTTGTTTGGGTATTATCCTAGACATATATGAATTTTGCATCATTTATTATATTTCTTCTCCATTTTTTACTTGGTAGTCTTCTACTGTTTACCATTTACTCTTGTATGTAGGTTTTACTTCTATTATTGTTGTTATTTATTTTCTCTTCCACTGTGTACTCTACCAAGGAGGGCATAGTTTCCCCACTATCACACCCAAGTCCCTCGCTACTAGTCGGCAGCCTCTGGCGTTTGGGGAAATGCGCTTAAGACCATGTGACCAATCGGGTACGGGGTGCCTCTGGGTTGCATCCTTAATCGGGACATTACAAAGTGGTATCAGAGGAGTTATTTTCACTTGATATACAGTTTGGAGACTTAGCCAGGGATAGTATGGGTTCATTAATTGGTGTTAAGTTGTGCTCGGGAGTAGCTAACCCGTTTAAAGGGAAAAGTCATACTACCTTGATTATTTCCGTTTTATGGTTTTAAGATTTAACGGTTGATATGATTTCACCTAGAGTGATTCACATGATTTGGGTTGTTATTGTTGTTGATATTATGATTTTATTTCTGCCGCACACTAATGAGATTAGGGTATTCCATCTCATGCATCATATAGTCACTTGCAAGAAATCCCATTCCATGCATTCGTGTCATGCCATCTAGGGTGCATAAGAAATTGCATGTTGTTTTGATGTACATTTGTATACTATGCATGATTTTGTGATAGATTCTTTATTAGAGTCTATGTTGTTTTTTAGAGGATTGTTTTTGTCATACATTTCATAAATTGATGCCAAGCATTGATTTGTGGGGAGTATGGGCCCTCACAAATCGGAATTTGGAACATTCTTTTTAATTTTTCAGTGTTTTCTGGGTTTTGGTGTAGTTTCAGAGCTACTGCATAGAAAAACCCAGAATACACGGTGTGTACGATAGGTACAGACCGTGTATTAGTGATCGTGTACCCGGCCATGTAACCAACAATACGGGTCGAGGATGCTCATGTCATACACTTCGTGTTATGTATGAACCGGATGTGTATCCTTTTTCTCAGTACCTGGCCATGTCACAAACAACACGGGATGGTGTTCTATCCCCTATACACGCCATGTTTGTTTGGAACACACCATGTATGTTTCAGTTGTGTACTTGTTCGTGTTGCTAACAACAAGGGTTTCTAAATTCTTCATGTACAATCTGTGTTTGTTTGGAACACGTCGTGTAGCCTCAGCCGTGTAGCTAACAACACAGGTCATTGAAGCCTTGTCAACTACACGTCGTCCCCACAGGGAACATACTATGTAGTCTCAGTTTAAGAAGATAGTGTGGGTGAGCCATGCAAGGAGACACGTGCAAGGGAGTGGAGTTAAGTACACGCCGTGTATAGTTTATACATGTAGTTTAGTCTTTTTTTTGTAAATATTGAGTGATTCCCTCTCTTGTTTTCGTTTTTTACTCCTTCTTCTATTTAATTATTTTTCTAATCTAAGGTATGATTTTTATCTTTTAGAGCTATTCCTTTGAGAAGTCCTCCGGTTGTACGTCAGTTGTTAGGCAGTGATCAGATGCCAAAAATGGCTGATCAGGGTCTTCCTGTCGATCCTCCGGACGGGCCAGCCATGGCACTGGCTGTCATACCAGTTGTAGGTGATGATGATCATTTCAGGGATGGTTTTATGAGGATGATGCAGAGTCATGGATGGAAACCATGCTGACTATCTTCAAGCATCTAGAGACACCTCCAGAGAGGCGAGTCAAGATAGATACCTACATGATCCAAATATCCTCCAAGAGGTGGTGGGACGTGATCTCACAGTCGGGTCATCAGTAGGTTATGGCTTTGTATGAGTTACAGAGTGTGTTCTATGACTACTTCTATCCAGAGACACTGAGGGATGATCGATCCCGGGAGTTCATGAGTCTAGAGCAGGGTACTCTTTCTGTCATAGAGTATTCCTCTCATTTCATCGAGCTATATTGTTTCACACCCCTCTGGTATGGGAGTGTGGTGTTTATAGAAATGAAGTTTGAGGATATTCTCAGGCGGGAGATCCGCTTGCAGGTGAATATCTTCTAGTTGAATTCTATCACATCCATCATCAATCAAGCACTGATTGTGGAGCACAATTTGAGAGACTCCGGAGCTGCGAGCCAAGGCGGTTCTGCATCCAGAGCTAGTGTCCCTCTAGTTGACAGAAGGAAGCGTCGAATGGAGCCTACGCGCGGTCATCCTAGGAGGCGAGATACATCATCAGATAGTTAGGTGGTATGCTACCAGTGTGTAAGGGCAGGGCACACGAGGCCGCAGTTCCAGAGAGACCTAGTGGAGTTCTGATCTTGCGGCATGATGGGTAACCTTCAGTGTTTCTTCCAGGTGTTCTCACTAGTGGTGGGTGACAGGGGTTCTTCCATGACTCCTCGTTTAGGGGAAGCACCACCAGTTTCTCACCAGTCATGGAACTGGAGTTCTACTGGCTGTTTGGGATGAGGTGGAGGTCAATGTCGTGGCAGTTAGTCACTATTCCCTCAGTGCCAGCTAGGAGGATCAGCTCAGAGTGGTCAGGTAGGGTCATAGGGTTGTGGGACAGGCCATACTTTTGTGGGGTAGAAGACCTATCAAGAGCAGGATCCCAGACCTTCTACCGTTCGAGTTACGATTTTAGTAGCCTCAGTTTTATCTTCACTTCTTTTCGATACTAGTTCTATGCATATGTTTATCTCCATTACTGTCGTAGAGAGCCTTTGGCTCCGTATCTTTCCTTCTACCGACTCATTGACACTGGACACACCATTGGGTACAAGTTCATCTAGTGTATGTCATTGTAGATTGTTCCTTCTCATGGTTTCAGGGTATCA
The DNA here is from genome assembly GCA_963277665.1 of Viscum album. Taxonomy (NCBI): domain Eukaryota; kingdom Viridiplantae; phylum Streptophyta; class Magnoliopsida; order Santalales; family Viscaceae; genus Viscum; species Viscum album. Next base: position 1,314,604,861 of record OY728152.1, on the reverse strand, counting down.
TTTCTTATGGGATCTCTACATCCTTGAGATGACAGGATATGATGTCATTCTCGGGATGGACTAGTTGGTTCTCTTCCAGGCAGTCTTCGACTATTATCACCGCATGGTGAGTTTCATTTCACCATAGGGTGAATCTTTTCTTTTTTGAGGTGAATGGGATGTTCAGGCGAGTCGATAAGGACTCGAGAATCATGGGTTAGGAAGGGTGATGAACCAGATTGCTAGTATTTATCGGGATGACTATTGGACTTCACAGTTGGACTTTCCTCCAGTGGTGGAATGTTTCAGGGATGTCATTCCAGAGGACTTTTTAGGTTTTCCTTTGGAGTGTGAGATGGATTTCTCTATTGAGATCGTGTCTGGAGTGGCACCAGTGTCCATTCCTCCCGATAGGATGGCAACACCTGAGTTGCAGGAGCCCAAGAAGCAGTTGGAAGAGTTGAAAGCAAAGGGATTCATCCGACCTAGTAATTCTCTTTGGGGTTCGCCATTTCTATTTGAAACGAAGGAAGAGGGTACCCTTAGGCTCTGTGTGTATTATCAGAAGATGAACCAGTTGACGGCCAATAACCGGTATCCCTTTCCTAGGATTTATGTCCTTTTCGATCAGCTTTCGGGACCCCGGGTGTTCTCGAATATCGATTTGAGGTCTGGTTATCAATAGATCCACGTTAGACCATCAAATATACCTCTTACAACATTCAGGAGTATTTATGGTCTATACAATTATATAGTTATTCCATTCTGTCTCATGAATTCGCTAGTAGTTTTCATGGAACTGATGAATCGAGAGTTCCATCCTTACATGGACTCCATTTTCATGGTCTTCGTGGATGATATGTTGGTGTACTCTCACACTCAACACCACCATGTTAACAAACATGAAATCGTTCTGATTACAATGACAGAGTAGAAGATTTATTTTAAACTCTCGAAGTGACACTTTTGGATAGATCAGATTCACTTCTTGGGTCATGTCCTCTCGGAGGCAAGAGTATCTGTGGACCCAGAGAAAGTGAGAGCTGTAGTTTCATGGGAGCATCCGAAGAACTTTTTTGAGGTACGGAGTTTCCTCGGGATGGATGGATACTACAGACTCATTATTCACAGATTACCCCGCCTAGAAGCACATTTGATTGCTCTGACCAAGAAGGGGTCGATGTTCTTATGGTCAGAATCATGCAAGTCAGCCTTTCAAGAGCTGAAGGGAAGGTTGATTTCAGCACCGATACTAGTATTTCTAGAGCCATTATAGAGCTAAAATTTTTATTGTGATGATTCATGTATCGGACTGGGTGTTGTGCTTATGAAGGGAGGTGGAGTCATTGCGTATGGGTCTCGGTAGTTGAGGCCACCTGAGAGGAACTACCCAACGCACGATCTGGAGTTGAAAACTATTGTTCATGCCTTACGTTTTTGGATACATTACCTTATGGGAGAGCACTTTGTGGTTTTCACCGATCACAAGTGTCTCAGAAACATCTTTACTCAGCGTGATATGAATATAAGACAGCACATGTGGGTTAAGTATCTTCATTCTTTTGATTCCATGCTTGCCTATACGCCGAGAAAGGTCAACGCAGTGGCTGATATGTAGTTCTGAAGAACTCAGATTCAGGGAAAAAAGAGGCCATCAGTGAGTTACAGTTTCTTGCTCTATTCTTTGAGATGCATCTAGAGGTTCACGACATACAAGGACATACTTTTCTATCTTATGTAGCGGTTACCTCTACACTACTTGATCAGGTATGAATGAGGCAGCTATCAGACTCAGAAATCGTAGTCCTGCGGCAGAGTGTGTCAGGAGAGGACCCTATTCCTGGATGGAAAGTGGGAGAGGATGCGATATTGCATTTATAGGGATGCGTATTGGTTCCAGCAGACATACGTGAGGAGCTGATGCGTGATTTTCATTCCACAGTTTGGGAAGTTCATCCTGGCGTCACCATGATGTATCAGGATCTTCATCGCCAGTACTGGTGGCCAGGTATGAAGATTGATGTTTCCAGTTTTTTCTTGCTGTGTTGTACTAGTCAGTAGGAGAAGGTGGAGCATCAAAAACCTACATGACTTTTACAACATTTACCCATTCCGGAGTGGATGTGGAATGATGTCACGATGGACTTCGTGACCGGATTTCCAAGATCACCTCTAGGGAACATTTATGTTTGGGTTTTCATCGATAGGCTTTTGAAGGATTCTAACTTCTTACAAATAAAAGAGACCTTCAGTGTTGATGATCTGGGATGATTGTACATCTGAGAGATTGTATGTCTTCATAGAGTTCAACAGTCCATTGTTTCAGATAGAGATGCACGCTTTACTTCTCGGATCTAGCAAGGGCTTCAGAAGGATTTGGGTACACATCTACTTTTGTGTACAGCATACCATCCCAAAAGAGATGTCCAATCTAAGCGTATAATCCACGTGCATCAGGATATGCTCTGATCTTTCATTATAGTCTGTGTTGGTTCTTGGGAGAAGCATATCCCTCTGGTGGAGTTCACCTACAACAACATTTTTCAGTCGACTATTCAGATGGAAACATACGAGGCTTTGTACGATAGGCCATGTTGATCACCCTTATGCTTGCTGGAGGTAGGAGAGGCAGCTTTGTTGGGACATCGTCTTATTACAGAGACCTCAAAGTAGATAGAGTTGATTCATAAGAGGATGTCTACAACACAGTCTTGACAGAACTCTTATGCTGATCAGCAGAGACAACCTCTAGAGTTCGAGGTCGTGGATCAGGTTTTCCTTCATGTCGTAACATGGTTGGGACACAAGAGGATTCAGAGACAGGGTAATATTTCACTGCGATATGTTAGGATGTTTGAGGTTTTGGAGAGAGTTTGGCTAGTTGCCTATCAGTTGTAGTTACCTCAAATGTATCAGTCCATGCACGACGTCTTCCACATCTCTCAACTCTGACGTTACTTTTTGGACATGTCTCATGTCTTTCAGCCCAAGGAAGTTTACCTCGAAGAGGATGCATTATTTTAGGAGAATCCTATCCGGATTTTCGATCATAGTATGAAGGTTCTCCAAGGATGGTCTGTTCCATTGGTACGACTGTTATGGCAGCATGGGCGAGTACACGACGAGACCTTGGAGAGGGAGGCCGATGTACGATCATAGTGGCCAGAGCTGTTCGGTGTTTCTTATTCCATGCCTCGCTATGGAAATTCGGGGAAAATTTTATTTAAGGGGGGACATTTGTAAGAACCCAGATCTTCATTTCAGTTATGTCTTTCCTTTTTCGATAGTTTTTGAGAAAAATGGAGTTTCTGGAATGTTTTGAAGTACATGTCGTGTACTTTCTGAGTACACACTGTGTACTCTTTTCCGGCTGGAATTCGTGTGTTGGTCGTGCCCGGGCCACAAACACGGGTTGTAGGGGTGATGTGGAGGCCACATAAAGCGGAGTACGGAAAAAACTGAGTACACGACGTGTACTCTAAAAGTACAGGTCGTGTACTTTCTTTTTTTTCATTAAATGGACCAGGGCCACGCTAATCGACGAAAAGGACTTCTTCACCAGCTTCGTCATCCAAGAGCACTGGGAATCATCATATCTTCGACAAGCTTCTGTTCCTCCATTCATTATCTGAATCGATCACTGTTGATTGTGTTGGAATCACATCGGTGAGTTCACTCTTATTCTTTATACTATTTCTATGTTTCCCCATCATTTCCATGATTGTGGGTTGAGCATTTTTGGAATTCTCTCAGATAGTCGACGTTCTAAGGGGAATCAATTGTCATGGTTCACCTATAAGAATCTCCTCACTCTGTGGTAGGTGGTTTGTTCCTTTCCGTAGGAAGTCTGTGAATATATTGTGCAAATTCCACCAATTCCATTAAATGTGGAATTGTGGGTTTCCTGTTTTTCCCTTGTTGTTTGACTGCATGTCTTGATTTCTTGGGTGGATATCATTACTTGTAAATTGGGATAATTTATACTGCATTCTATTGCTTCACCTTTCATGTTTTTATTATTAGGTTTCATTCCAGTAGCCATGCCTAGTTTTAGGACAATGGAACTGTTATATTATAATGATGTTGTGCCTTAGGATGATAGCCATGTAGTTCTTGAGGTTTATTTGGGCTGGTACGTGCACTATGCATGTTTGTTATACAGAGGGCTATTAGAACCTAGTGTAGTGGACCATAGGACTAATGGACAGAAGGGATTCCCCAGAGTGTCCTTAATTTACAATGTGAGACCACATGGGGAATTAACATTAAGTGCTTCCTCAGAGAGTCTTTAGTTCCTCGATGTGGGCCATAGGGGGAATTGACATTGAGTGCTCCACTAGAGAGCCTTTAGTATGATATGAGACTATAGAGGGATTGACGTTGAGTGCTTCCCTAGAGATCCTATTTTCTCATTAGCTAAACTAGAGGGGTGAGACTGTTTGTGATTCCTAGATGGTTTCTAGTACCTGTAGGTTGAACCATAGGGGTCAGGCTATAAGAAATACCCAGTGGTTACCTTTTTTTTTCTTTCCTAAGTGGATTTTTCTTGTTCGTAGATTATATGCTAGAAACTTTGGATTTTCTACTGTGTTTTATCATGTTTACTGATTACTATTTACTACTTACTACTTACTACTTACTATATATTACCGGCCATATATTCACTGACTGTTAGGCACAGATCATTATGGTGGTTTCCTATCGGGACTTTGTCTCACACCCTGTTTGGGTCATTCTTTTTGGCCCAAATAGATTATTTTGTTGCAGGTATAGATAGGGGGAAGCACCCTTCTACTTTAGGTTCTTCATTGCACTGGAGCTGTTGAGCATGGGATAGAGCTCAGGCTTGTGATTTTGAGGAGTTTCTCATCTGTTTTTCTTTTTTACTTTGTCTTAGTACTGTATTTCAACATTGTGATTTTTTTTATTTCCCTAGACATATATATATCATGAATTATTTCATATATTTCTGATCTAGTTGATTATTTGGTAGTCTTTTTCTATTCACCATTTACTCTTGTATGCATGTCTTCTACTTCTGCTATTTTTGTTATTTATTTTCTCTTGTGTTGTTTACTCTACCATGGAGTTCGTAGTTACCCCATTATAACACCCAAGGCCCTCTCTGCTAGTCCGCAGCCTCTGGCATTTGGGGAAATGCGCTTGAGGCCATGTGACCAACATGGTATGGGGTGCCTCTGGGTGGCTTCCAGAACAGTGACGTTGCACTTATGAACCGTTTTTTGATGGATCCATATTTCAAAAGGTAGTACACTTATATTATATTGAAATATATAATCATTTTATTGTATTCAATATTCATATAAAAAGACATACTAAATATGAACAATTGTATGGTACTATCTAAATATATAATACCATGTAAATTTGAAATTTATAATGTATAGAATTTTATACAATATTAACCATTATATGAATAATAATAGTCTTTAATATAAGAATTATTAATTCTATATGATAATTTCGATTACAAAAAAATGAAAAATATGAATCAGTATGATCTAGGTAGAATAATTTATTTTTGAACATTCATTAAATCATATTCAAATTTAAAAATTAGAAAATGAAATGGTTATCAATTTATTATAATTTATATTTCAAGATTCATATACATAATTTTATTTTTCTGTAATTTAGATAATTATGGAATAATAATTTTTAATATATTACTACTATACTATCGATATGATATTAAACTAATTTTTAGTGGATATATAGTTTAAAAATATAATCATTTTACATTTCAATATTTACATCATATAAATCATTCTTTCCAATATATAAATAGAAAGAAAATTAGTAATTGGAAAATCATGTGTAGCCTAAGCATTCTCATGAGCATTAAAATGATGTGATGCATAATAAATATAAAAATAAGTACGTCTTTAAATAAACGAATTACATTTAAGAAAAAATCATTATAGGTTAAATATTCATTTTCATAGTATGTATAGTCAATTCTAGAGAAATAAAGTTCATTTTATTAGTTTAATGAATAAATCAAGAAACAAATTTTTCTTGATGTCTTTATCAAATTTCTGAGTTAACATATAATGATGGCAAGATAACAAAGCATTTTTCCTCAAACTGATCATAGAATCTCACTAATATATAAAAATACAACTGTTTATATCTATTAAGGATGATTTTTTTTAGGATAATATTTTTACATGTTTCAATTTATGTACAAGTATTTCAAACAGTTTCCCATGGGATAAAATCTTGTTTGGCTACATTTTATTAATAAAAAAAATTCAATATTCTTTCATTTCGTATACGATTTTAAAAATTAATCCATTAGTGATTTTATAGTCCTCATGATTTTTAGAAAAAGAATATATATAAAAATATTCATAAACCATATCTAAATAGTCATGGAATATAATATTATCACTTTCATAGAAAAAATCACTGGTATTTCAATACATATACTTATGGTAGAATTGCATTTAATCAAACATATAATTATGGTATAATTGAATTTAATCAATATTTTAAAAATATAACACCACTAAAAATTAATCAAAAGAATCATAAATACTTGGTAAAGTGTTCTTATTCATAAAATCTATTTTATTCATGGATTTAAAAACTATGAACTGCCTTATTAAATCATAAGTACTAAAAAAGGTTCACACCCTAGGTTTTTTGAAGGAATGAATTAAAAAATTATCATAAACTGATGTAACATATTCATCCTTTGTAGATGTTATTATTTAAAATTTGATTAGGTTTATATGAAATTTATTTGCATCGTAAACTAATTAAATAATAAAGTCAATCTACCAACTAAGAATAACATCAAGAAAATAATCTAGAAATAAAAAATTATATATTTACCTCAAAATCATCATTAACATTAATATGTAAATTATATATAGAATAATTGTTTACGTATTTTTAACATCAATATATCATCAATTAGAAAATATTCAAGAAATATTTTCAAATATATGAAGTAATTGGGTTTTTGTTTTTCAGAATATATTATATATTTTAGTATTAAACTAAATTTAATTACCTACAGAATATAATATTAAACCATACTATATAAAATTCAATAATAATCGATGTAAATTATATCCCCTATATTAAAATTGGAATATTCATATAAATAATAGTTTATTTTTCACTTCAACCAACAAGGTTAACAAAAAGGTATGGAATCAATTAGAAATGTGATATTTATTTTTTGCGTGAAAATATCAAATAAGTTACTGAATGTTAAAATAATGAGTAAAAAATTAATGAAAAACATTCAATGAAAAAAGAAACCCACATTTCACAACATTACTTGATTGATCAAAATCATCTATATTGGATTCAAATTATTGTTAGATAAATTTTTTATTTTTCATCATATTTATTTTAAAAAGTAACATCTAACATCATATAGAACATAACACAGGGCCCCATATCATTATAATTGAAGTTTCTCACTATTTTAAAACTATATATATTTATAGTCTCAGATTAGTATCGTTTAATTTATTTTGATTATGATGATATATCACAATGGAAAACAACCATATTTCACCATTGAAATCCTATAATATATTATGTACATTTTTATGGAACATATGGAATACATTTGGTAATTATATCCAAATTCAATATTATAATACTTGATTATTTTATTTTACCATATTTAATTTATATTTTTTTCAACATGAAGAAAAATATATCTATGAATACATAATTTAAAATTATATACAAAAAATAACAACCAAATAATAAATTTTAAATTTTCATGAGGCCAAATCACATCTGAATAAATTATCAAATATGTGAAAAACTACATTCATTTTACTTTAAAGCTCTTAGATGAAATTTTGTACACAAAGGTTCAATTTTAAAAAATATCATTACCTAAAAGAATTAAATACAAACTTTCATAAATTCTAATATTTTTTCCTTCATCCAATGTTAATCAATGTTCTGTAAAAGTTTCAATTATAATTTTTTAAAGTATATTGCATACAATGCATTAAGATAATATATATCCCTTTTAATCATAATCAATTACTTCCATTATTCATAATTACAATAAATATTAAATTCTCATGATTTAAATTATTATGATATTACTATAAAAAAAATTCAAAAATATTTTATAGAGCCATTATCCATTATTTGGGAACAACTAGATTTTTAGTTCCCCAAAAAAAGGATTCTTATCATTCATCTAATTATATAGTAGGGAAACATTCCATTTCTTGAAAATTTGGTTTCTCACTATCATATGGTCCCCAAATATATATAGTATATTTAGAATGAAACCACATTTTAATAAAAATTAATTCATTAATTACATTCATTCAAATGTATGTAATTAAAATACCCTAACCTTTAATGTTATCTAAACCATTCCATTGAAGATAACTATAATTACATAGAAAAAAAATATTTCATAATCATGACTTGTAATTAAATTATATTAAATTATTTCATGGATATATACCACTAATTGTTTCATAAAAATATTATATTAAGAACTAATTTATTACAATTTTTACACTTATACTTACTAACCATTTTCCACAAAATATATATAATCATGTTAAGGACACGTATAATTTTCATGAAAAATATTCATGACATTCAACATGAATTATTTTCATTAATATGCATCCCCAGACACGAAGAATATTTTTTAAAAGTGTGATATATGAATTAAGATCATGATAAGTGTTGTAAAATTAGTATAACGTAGTGATGTTTAAAACATTAGAACGCATAACATGATTATATTTTTCAAAATCTTTTTTTGTTGTGTAAAATAAATAATATATATAATAATGAGAATCATTTATTTCCATTAGAATACTTTTAAAAACATGACTCAAATAGAATCACATATTGAAATCATTCACAATAATGTTTTAAAATTTAGAAATTACATTTTCATTCTAAAATATATTCATGAATCCTTCTGAATTAAATATTCCCATCATTCCAATAAAGATAAGGATTACATTCTAATTCATTGGTTAGAGATATTAATACCACCCTTTATATGAAATATATTATGATTAGCCTTGATTTTATGTAATGATCGTGTAAAATATGATAGATAAATAATTTTATACTACCAATTTTTATATATATTACATTTAAAATGTTTATTTAACCAATATGGAGAACATTTTTAAATATCAATATTATCAATACATTAAAAAACTATCTTTTAAAACGAATATACATGAAAAATTTTACGAATCATTTGTCTTTGAAAAAAACATGGAATATTATAATGGAATCAGAAAACAATATTATGTATTTATTAGTAGGAAAATATATACGTGTTGTATATGTTTTAATATATTATTCATATTTAATTTTTTTAGTTTATGTGAAAATAAGATATATAAAAATAAAAAAAAAATTTTGAAATTTTAATAACATATAAAATGACACATATAAAGCATCTATATTAATTTGAATACATCCTGAAAATATTTTCATTTATATGGAAATGAATTAAAATGATATAGAAAATTAACCTATTGTTTTTTTAAATTTTTTTTTATATTTTCCATCAAATTGAGTTTCCCTATACATGTATATCATATACCTTCATGGATAACTAACATATATTAATTATGTACATATTCAATTACATTATTAATATTAAAATATTTTGTAAAGACCATTTCATATGATTAAGGAACATTTTTTTTGATTACTCATCATTTTTTATTAAATTTGATATTTTTTAGTTTGAATAATTAGAACAAATAATGGTATTGTGAATTTTTTCCCTGTTTGTTAGAATACCATGAGAGGGGGGTGAATCATGGTATGAAAAATTATAACAAAATCACATTATGATATTATTTCTAGGGTAAAAAAACTATTATCTCACATTCCATTAGAAATGAATAAACACAATTGAAATCATGAATGAGGAACAAAATTTTTACATGGTTCTCTTTCACATGGCTATATTCAAGGACAAAACAATTGTAATGTTCCAATGTACAAAATCAAATAATGTTTATTTACAAATTATAATATTCAGGATGGAACACTTCAATTGATATGATCACTTCCTTTCAATGATTAGAGTAATCTCAATTCTTTTCCTAGGGTCACTCCCTATGTATCATTCTTTGGTTCACATTCATTCGAAAGGATCACCGTCATTCTCATCCATTACTCACCGTTATTGATAGTATCCACACATAGTTTAATGAAATTTCAGTCATTTAATTTTCATGAATTATGACATCTTCAATTGTTGATACAATCTATATTGTTATATAATTTTTACGCATAGATGAAATCTATAATTTTTTGTTCTAATAGCTTACATAAAATTATTTTAAGATCATTTCGATTCACTTCATGAACAGTCATAATTACTTTGTGTTTTATATTCCACAATGTGGTATGATTTCATTAAAAATGAGAGATTCTACCACAAAATTACCTTCTTCCATTGAGAATATATTATTCATATTCCATGACATCTTACGCGGACTGTCGCTACTTTTTTAGACGATTTTCTGTTGCAATCATTATATCCCTAAAAGCACTTTTTAAAAATTGTTCACATGAACTACATCACCATTCACATAATCCTCCCTTTTGAATCACAATGCAAATTCTCTAATTCTTCCAAAATTGATTATATTTTTTAATGAAACTCAATAAATATATTGATTTGACAAAAGGTATTTACATATAAAAATAGATCAAAAAATTCCCTAATATATGAATTATCCATTTCATTGATGTGGTACATCCTTCTCCACATAATATGATAGGGGGTCAACAGAGTTCATTTTCCCTTTTTGGAGGATAATGTATAATCCGGATTAAACCCATTTTTTGTTTCTATAATTAGCACATGATTCACCAAATTTCAATACTCACATGGATATAAATTCCACAATTGATTATTAAGACTTCCCGTGAACTGAATTAGCTACATTTCCAGCATACCATGCTTGGTGGTCTCTATATCAAGGTTATAGAAAAGTCTCCCATTGATGAATTTCCATTTCCATTCATTGTACATCAATTTATAGTCCATGAATTGTGATAACCCTTCTGCAAAATGTGAACAGCTTTTCGTAAAAACATTATTCCCAAAAACAATTTACCGATTTTGATATTCAAAATAATGTAATATAATTAGAAACTGAATATCTATAAAACCCTTCTTTGGAAACACCAAACATATTGACGAGTGACCATTAATATTTTCTCGCAAGAACAATCAAAGCGAAAACACTAATAAGTTACCTTGGGCGATATTTTCCGAAAAAAATATACTTTTGGGTTTTTTTATAACACATCAAAATTTGATACATCATTAAAAATTATTCCATTTTCTACCAACATTTTAATTTTTATGATTCATATAGCAGTAAATTATTTTATTCACACACACACTAAGCCCACATAATCCATCCTCAGAATGGGAAAAATTATTATAATTAAATGTTTATCAATAAATCACATCATTCCAAAAAAAGTCATTTAATTTAATCATTAACTCCATGTGGTGTCATATATAACCTTTGATTGATCAACATTAACATAGTCAAACATAGAACACCCCCTCATTGCTTCTAACCATATCATCATTTCCTCTATCCTAATTTTGAAATTTTTTCCCATTTTAAAACCAAAATTGTTCCTCCTTTGTGAACTAACTTGATGGAAACTCATTTGAGGTATTGAATAGGGTAAATAATATATATTCTGAGTCCCATTGCATTCATAAAGGAATTTTGAAATAATTTAAAGTAACACTCATTAAAATTTGTAGAGGGGTTTCATAACGTGTGAATACGTTCTGAGATCAGAAATATGAGGGCACCATTGAAATCAGAATAGCACTATTCGCCTAGAAAGGACATAACATTATCTTGAAAGAGACGAAATGAAAGGTTAATTTTTATACATTTTTGAGAAAAATTATAAAATATGTTAAAATGTTTTTTTATTTATTTTTTCATATATGATATAAAAAATTTCCACATTGTGCTGTAATAATGTGGTAGCCACAAGACAATTACTCAAGCTCAATAATGGTTCGTTAACTGAAACTATAACAACACATTAATGACATATAACTAGGAAATTGTTTCATTAATGTCACAGAATAACGACACAACATCACAACATAATAGAAATGATGGTACATGGTTCATTTTTTATAATTTGATGGATTAGTGGAAGGAGGATTAAACAGTGAGGATTATCTAACTAACCTGTTACATATTTGTCTCCCCAACAAATAATAAAAACGGCATAGGGACATCATCAACTTCGACATACCTCAATGATCTAATAATGCCATCAACCACTTTAACTCATGAGGGTGATGTTCTACAAAAATGAATTTGAACGACGTTGGGTTTTGATTTTGGTGTTATGAAAAACACATTCATTTTATAGACTATGAATGTGGATTAAACCATGAAATCTGAATACGTGGATTGTTTGTTCTTGAAGAAGGGTTATGTTCATTGGTTTTTGTTTCAAGGTTAATTTTATTTTAGTTAGAATGTTAATCATTAGAAAAACCCCTATATTAAATCTCTAACACGGAGAGTATGGCATGACAGGAACAAGGATTGGGACCCACTACATGTGCATTCATTGTGGTTATATCATCAAATCGAGGACAAGAAGAACCTTCCATGAATGATGGGATAATAGAAACACGAAAGGCCCATAGGCCAACGACGATTGAGAAAAATACCTTAGGATCATCTTCGTTGTCCCACAGAAGTAATTGTTCATGCACTGGTGGAGTCAAGTAGTGGCCTGCGGTGGCAGCAGATAGTTGAGGGAGGCGGCATGCTGTAACTGGCTTGCCACGATGGCATGAAGACAAGGCGACAACCAAAACTCCCTTGTGGATTGATAGGTCTCATCCACCCGTGTGAGAGTATTTTTTCCTCCCATAATGGTTGGTCGAATCAGCAATAGGTCATGATCATTTGACCGTAGTAGATAAGGGTCCATGCAGCAACCCACTGTTTAGCTGAAGGTCAGATGTGGTAAATTCCAACATCCAGACTAGGCAGACCGGGCATGGGGTATACCTCCTGATGGCCTAGAACCCTGGGCCCAATGGGCTGGATGAGACAAACCCATCTCAGACTAGAACTGGGGTGGACTATTTGACCCTGGAATGGGTTAGGTCTGGTCGGTCGGCTAGGTTGGACCGGACTCAGACCCAACCGACCCATGTTCCACTTAAACATCAATAACTCATAGACCCAGGGTCAAATTTATGATTCATCTACTATATGGGTAATTTTGAAACAAAAAAATTACTTCTATGCTATTTGTCAATAGTTTTTTTGGGTGTTGTAATATGACTAGGTTGGATGGGACTTGAATACAACTGGGACCCTTTTACTAAAGTTACCATATCTAACTAACCATGCATCAGTTTGTTGGACCATCTATTATGATGGAACCATTATGATGAGATAATCCATTGGGTTATTCTATGTGGGGATTCATGGTGGTTTAGATATGAATATCAAATAAAGAAATAATTATGGGGAACCGATGAGGCCATGCAGACAAGAAGTAGCCGTGTGAATCTTTAGTGGCCCGACATATGGGACATAGCCGTGTGGATCCTTAAAGGCCTCGTAGATGAGAAGTACACATGTGGATCATTAGTGTCTCAGTAGACGAGAAAGAGCAGTGTTTATCCTTAGTGGCTCGAAAGTTAAGAATCATCTATATAGATCCTTAGTGGATTGGTAGATGAGCAACCACTATTCAGATCCATAGTGGACTGTCAAACGAGTAGCAATTCATAAAGAATGAGTGCATCAGCAGTACAAAACATTCATCCTTATATGTGAGGAATGTTATTCATAAGTTTTAGAGTTTACCCAGTTTGAGTTTTACATACATTATGGTATTACATTTTTGTCATACATTGTTTCCTTACATTGTGACATTGAACTTTTGTTTATTTATAGTATTTCTCTTAGTAGACTGGGGTATCATTCTGAGTACAGTGTTACTCACCCATGGATGGGAATTTCCCACATGTGTTATGTATTGTGTAGGAGAAAAACATTTCGATGGTGGACATGGTGGCCTAGGACTATGTGGGGCCCAGGGAGATTAGGTAGTCATGGTGTAATCCCATAACACCCAGCAACAACCCTACTATTACCATTTGGTGTGGTTTTCAGTACTCAGTATTTTCATAGTTTATAACTGTACTATTAATTTTTATGCTGTCTTTTGTTGGGTTTGTATTTTATCACACTGGGTTTTAGTTGTACTGGTACTCATCTCTTCTTTTAGTATACATGTTTTCCCCTTTCAGTTTGTGGGATGTGGTTGGAAATTTGTGTGCATACCAGAACTCATGAAAATGACTCCCAAATTCAGGTTGATTCCATTGACACCAGTCACCAACCCATAGCCTTCTGGTGGTGGGTTTTGGATATGTCAACTCTACCTCTACGATTGAGAGTCATTCGTTTTGTTTTTCTGAAATATATATATGTTTCTCTAGTTTGACATTCAAACCCAGGGAGTCTAGTGTTAGTGTGGCAGTCGATGTATCCATGCACATGAACCTCGAATTCATCAATTCTCCTCAAAATATGAAAAATGATTCATAAGCATATCCTTATATTATTTTTTATATGTTTTATCTCATTAGGTATAATCACTTGATCATGGTACATCATGATCTATTTCAGGATGCCTCTACGAAGAGATCTACCTCAAAACATGATACTTGGTCATGAGGTGAGTCCACATAGCGATGTGGCATCTGAACAGGGACCACTACAAGAGATGGCCCCAAAGGGTGTTATACAAGAGTTACCACCACCCATTGATCAGCTCTTAGGACCACCTCCATTGTTTCATGTGGATTTAGGTTTTCAAACTCTATCATTGATGACCCTATTGGAACATAGTGATGTGGCCCAATGATTGAATGTGTTTCATGAGCATCTAACACAACCATTACCGGAGATGCAGGGTCATAATGACCACAGAATGCAGGTTTTCAATGTAAGTTGTCAAAACATAGGGTTCATTGGTGGGAACATGCAAGTTTCCAAAATGGTATCCTTTGAAATGATAGTCATGAAAATGGACATCTTGTGCAGATTATCCCACTATTGTTGTTCTAGGGTGATAGAGGATATATTTGGAGACTATTGAAGAATAAGTCCCTTAGACTCCATGGATGATTCAAGGTACGTTGGGTTTGATTCTACATTATCGTTAGTATTGATAGACACATGTACCATTTATTTCCCTTTCCATTCACTTATTCTTTTTTTTAACCTAGTGTTTATGGTTAAGATTCTATACTTGACTATCATGTTAAGAAGCTCCAACTATTGGAGACCTAATGACCATACGCTGATGCTGAATGTGTGACCCGACTCTTGGTGGAAAATTTATCGACAGAGGGGAAATTATTGTCAATATTTATGCACTTTGTTATATTAGGATGAATCAAAAAATAGTTTGGTTTACTTGTTCAACCCTTTTAGTAGTGAATGCAATGAATCCTATAGGTCCTTACTAATAGAGTAGTATAAGGATGTCTCCCTTGAAGATGTTTCAATTTTACCAAACAGTTGAGAGTTAATATTCTACTTTCATCCGTATGTTGGGATGAAACTGATATCAACGGCATCATATTAGATTGATCCAACAGAGAATTTTGAATTGAGGGTACATATAGAGAAAATGTAGTCAAAGGGATTAGTGAGGCCAAACATTTCAACATTGGCAGCACCAGTATCGGTTTGCATTAAGGTAGACATGATTTTGACTTTATTCATGTACTATTAGCACCTGATCTAGGTGACGGTGAAGATCGTGTATCCTTTATCGATGATTGATGACCACTTTGTCATATGAGGAGAATAATGGGGATCTCAAAGATATAACAAAAATAATTCTATTATTATCTTCGGGTACGTGATGAGGACATTCGGATAAAATCCTTCATGTGTCGGTATATCCAACAGGTGTTTCTAGTGATTCCATCAAACATGAAAAATGAGCCATATGTGTTGATGTGACTCATGAACCAGATCTTCCTTCCTTTTCTTGATCATTTCATGGATGAATTTATTGATTACATCTTGGTGTAAATAGTGTCTGAGGAGGATCACACTAAACACCTGTAGATAGTACTGGATACCCATTGTGATCACCTGCTTTATGGTAATGTCTTGATCTTCCAGTTCTAGGTACAAGTGGTCCAAATTTGTGGACATGTTATCTCGGAGGTTGGAGATGAAGTGGACATGGTGAAGATATAGTCATTTCCATCTAGGGATCCACCGATGAACATTACTGAGGTGCAATGATTCATGGGGATAGATGGGTACTATTGGTGGTTCATGCCCATCTTTTCAAGAGTATCAGCACCCTTGTCTGCATTGACATGGAAGGGGTAGTCCTTTGTGTTGATGGAGAGATGATAGTAGAGTTTCCAAGTGAATTGGTGGAGACTGACTAGTTAACCCATCTTGAGAATAACCATCGAGGGAATTAGGTATATAATTTTCTACAATTTATCAGGGAACAAACTAGGTTTTTTCCTGATGCAGGAGCAATTAGAGTTTTCCTACGACTCTTGTCAGTTGATGAAACATGAAAATAATAAGGTGATCAATGTCTTTGAGTTAGTACTGAGGGTGATTTACTTGAACATGTGGAAAGAATGTTTTATTGGTGAGTGGTTTACATTGTACACTGATCACTAGAGTCATTGGTATATCATCTCCATGAAAGACCTGAACATGAGACATTGGGGATGGTTAGATTTCATCTAGGATTATAGCATTTAAATATCTTATACTAATTGGAAGCGAAACATGGTATCATACACAATTAGTAGGAGGATTCATTTTCACATGGGGAGTGAGGTGAAAAATAATCTAAAAACAATGTAGATATCCATTTTGGATAATGATGGAGCTTCCCACCTTTAGTTGATGACTATTACTACCCCACTGTTATAGCGAGTCAGGGAGGTACAACTAGAAAATGTTGACTAAAAGGACTAATGAGTTCAGTTGTCCTTATGACATGCTATTGATGTATTTTTGATTGGTGGGGAGTGCGTCATCTATTTCAAATAGTGAACCATATTACTCATTTCATTATATGCGGAGTTGTTGAGGGAGTTTCATACTTCCACTTTGGCGGTACATACTGGAGTGACGAAGATATACCATGACCTATAGAATCAGTACTAATGTCTGTGAATAAAGAAAATAGTGGAAATGTTTATCACATGATGCCTCACTTTTTAGCTAGTGATGGCTTGTAATAATGTTCCAGGAGGCTTGGCTCAGCCACTTGAGGTTCCAGAGTGGGAATTGGATAGTATCTCGATGGAATTCTTGATCGAGTTATCACATAAATCTAGAGTCTGTGATTATATCACGGTGATTATTCACTGGATCATCATGTTAGATCACTTACTATCCATCCAGTAGTAGGGAACATTAGATGGATTGGGCTGCCTTTACATACAAGAGACAGTGCAGCTCAATGGAATGCCTTTGACTATTGTCTCTGACCGTGATGCATAATTTACATCTCGGTTGTCAAAGGGATTACATTATTCATTCCGAACATAACTACACTTGATTAAATATACTCATTTCTAGATAGATTTATAGACATAGCAGACCATAGAAACCATTGAGGACAAGCTTGTTTCTCCCATCATGGATTTTGGTCATAGTTGGAAGGGCCACCTTTCACTTTGGGAGTTTTCATAAAAAAACAGTTTTCAATCTATCATTGGAATTTCACTTTATGATGCACTTTATGGTTGGCCTTGTAGATCACCCCGATAATGTATAGAAAAAATGGTGTCAGCACTCATTGGGTCATTATTTGGTATGATAAACAACCAAGATGATTTAGACTATATAGGAGCACATGGGGACTACATAGAGTAGGATGATTCCTTATGCCAACGGTTGAAGGATACCATTGTAGAATGAGGAGGGAGGTTATGATTTATTTCGGTTCTCTCCATTGACGGAAATTGCATAGATTTGTCTAGGGTGGAAGCTTATCTATGTGGTTTATGAGACTGTTCTAGATTCTAAGTATTTTTGGAGAGGTGTAATACCACATTGCTCTTCACCCACCGATGTGCTGGGTGCATATTGTTTTTCACGAGTCACAAATGGGGAGGTATGTTAATGATACAACGTACATCATCAATTGGTTAGAGATATAAATTTATGATTGGGAAATGTTTGTAGAGTTCCATTTAGAGATATAGGATATATTGGAGTACGTTCTTCGCAAATAGTGGATTCCTCTGGTGTTCGTTTTCTAGAAACACGAGAATTTCCAAGAGAGCACACGGTAGTGTGAGAGATAAATTCTTGTTTAGTAACCCCATTTGATTGATTATACCTTGTTTTGGATTTCAGGGAAGTAAATATAAAATGTGGGATGAATGTTATGTACATGAATTTCAATTTATTTACTTAAATTATGTGGAATTATTTTGAGACGACACACTTTAATGAAAATGTATCCTGAGGAAGGGTAGCCAATGAATGAATTGTGAAGATTTTTTTATATGTTATGTAAATGTCAGGGTGAGGGTTTTACAAATTTTAAACTTTTTATCTGATCGAAAATATGAGGGCACCCTTGAACACAGAATCCCAGGATTTTCCTAGAAATGGCTTATCATCTGCCAGTAAGTGCTAAACATAAATTTTAGTTTTCATAAATTTCTAGAAAAATAATAAATTAACAAAAAAAATTACTTTCATTTATTTTTTATCTAATGAGTTTTTATATCATGACACTAAGTTGTAGATTTGAGGCACCGACGAGACCCATCAGTAGAGATCATTAATGAAACATTACCGTGATCATAACAATTCATTAATGTCATGCAACAGTAATGTGGTATCATAAATTAACCCATGTACAATGTGACATTGTAGTAGAAGAGAAATTATATGACGGTTTTATTTTTAATAGAATGATGTGTTGGTAGATCATGGTTTAAACTATGAGGATTATATGATAATCCTTCGATGAATTTTCCTCCCCAATGAAATATGAAGAATGACGACAATACATCATCTACGCCGACATACCTCAAGTAATGATGAACACCATCAACCTATTACTCCATCAAGGAATAATCAATATGGAATCAAAAATCAACACAGTAGGGGTATGATTTTGGATTTATCAATTCCCCTATCTTTTTATAAATGAAGAATGAGGATTAACCCTTTAACAGGCTAATCATTGGATCGTGTGTTCTTTTAAGAGGGTTATATTCATAGGATTTTAATTAAATATTAATTTTAATTTTTTTTGAATTATAATCCCCAAACCAACAAATATTTTACACTTCTACCATGGATGGGGCAGGCTATCATGAACAAGGCCCATGTCACTTGGCACATGCGTTCTTTGTGAAATTATCCTCGAATCTATGAAATGCAGAATATATGACCATGATAGGGATGTAGGTGACCCGAGATTCATGTAGTCGCATGAAGATCTAGAAATAGACCAAAAAAGAAATTCGGTTGGCCGACAAAAAGAACTTCATGGGCGCTGGCACCTAATGTAGTGTTCAACGATGATCGATGGTGGAAACCAGTAGGGATGAGAGGCGGTGCCCCCGTTGGTGCAACGTAGGGGATGGTGGCAATAGACGACTAGAAAAGGGGACATGGTGACATGGAATTGACTTCCAATGAATAGAGGAATAGACCACATCCTGGCCCATCAATTTAGCAAATGACATAAGGAATCCGACCCCATGATGGAATTTTGGCTGGCTGGCTTGCTCAGTTGCGTGAACACTAGGCTACATCGTATTTCCGCAATAGAGAATGGTCCCATCAGAGACCCATAGGGTAGTAGTAGGCAGTACATGAAATCAGGCTACATCTCGTCTAGGTGAACAAATTTTTCCTCCCCTTTAAGACTAAGGATGGTACAAGCGCTACATGTCTTGACCCTCTCAACTGATTCGGGCCCACCCTACCAGGATGCGCTAGACCTAATGTCCCAATAGGAAAATTAGGATAGAACCATGCCTGAACGGACCCTGGTTGTGTTGGGTTGGTCTAAATGGGTCGGACTGAACCCAAACCCTAACGGCCCCCAATTAACGAAAATGTAAATAACAAACAGTCTATGTGTCCAATTGACATGCCTTCTACGACACAAGAACCCTTGTGACAATGTAGTTCTTTTTGGATACTCCATTATAGTTTTGGAATGGGGTTCTATATGTCTGGGTAGGATCATAATCGAATCCAAACAAGAATTGTTTTACTAAAATAAAATTATCATACAGATTGTGCATGCATTCGATGCGCTTTATGTTGCGTTGGAACCCTTACGATGAGACAATACATTGGGTTATTATATGTTGTATGTAGTAGAGTTTTATGTATGATAGATGGATTGTGTAGTTGTCATGTGGAATATTAGTGGACCAATAGATAATAAATAGTAGTGTGGATCCTTAGTATCATGAATGTCGTGATGTTGTTGTGTTGGTCCTTAGTGGAAAGACAATTGATTTGTAACGTTAACGATCCTTAGGGTCTCAGAAGATGAGCAGTGGTTCTATGTATCCTTAGTTTATAGGTAGATGAACTGCAGTCATGTGGATCCTTAGTGGCTCGACATAAAAGTTTCAATTCATCAGGGATGAGTCCCTCAACATTATGAAACGTTAATCACTATAGATGATGAACCTTCTTCCTAGTCTTTATATTGTAAAATGATTAGTTTCCCATACATTGTGGTCTTCCTTTATGATATTACATTGTAGCCATACATTGGGGTGTTTCTTTACAGATTCATTGTGGTATTTTTCCTTAGTGAGATGGGGTAAGTTTTTGAGTACTGTTTTACTCACCCCATTATGGGAATACCTTACACATGTCTTCTATTATGAAAATAATAGTAATTTTGATGGTGGAATTGGTTTCCTTGGACTTGGAAGGGCCCAGTGTGATCAGGAAGAGATAGTGTACTCCCACATCTTCTAGTTCCAACCATACTCTTACCATCTGATGGGGTTCACAAAAGAGATAATGTTAACCATTTTTACTTATACTCTAAAATTTTATGTTTTCATTTTTTGGGTTTTTATTATAGCCATTTTATTAGTTTTAATTTCACTCAACATATGTTTTATTATACTTGGGATTCCATATCAGTTTGTGGGATGTGGTTGGGATTGTGTGGGCATACTAGTACCCAAGAAAATTCATGCAAAATGTAGGCTGGCACCTTCAATTATAGTACGAAACCCCTACACATTTTAAGGAATACTTGAGTTATGTAACAAAGATGTCCTTAAGAGATGACTCGTGATAGATAATTTTCTTCTTCGAATGTTGAACACCCATTATTAGAGTTTTTGAATATCATTTACAATAGACATCAAATTATTTTCATGTATAGTATGACATTAACATCATTTTGATCAGCATCCACTGAATATTTAATCTGATTAGACACCAATTTTTCCAATATATTTAATTATCCATTCAGCGTATTCTTATAAATTAGTTAGTAACATTGGATTTAGAATTAAAATTCCTATACTTTCATTGTGTTAGTTGCAAATGATGGGAAAATTCTATTTCACAGATCGTCGACATTTAAAACTAAATTTTCTTATATTATTCAAATTTCTTGAAATGAGCATCGTCTAATCAATCAAGGATTGTATCATCAACATATTACAGAACCATAAATATGTGATTATTTTTTTGGTTGACAAATAAATTGTAATAATCTCGTCCATGTTGAAATTTGAGTGTCATTAGAAACTGGTATAGTATTGAATACCATTATTTTTTTTGTTCTTCATCCAATATAATACATGATCCACCAAAAAAACTATTCTCAATTTTATTGGGAGTGAAAACACACTTGATATTCAATATATTATTCTACTTCTGGAACCCCATTTAAAAATTCGGACTAAATGTTCATATTGTAAACAATTGATTTTCATTGCCTAGTTTTTTCCATTAATTATAAAATTATTTATATGCTTAAAATATGAGGAAATGTTTTGTCAAAATTTACTACTTTTATATTGGAGTACCATAGTCAAATAATTCATTTTTTCTTTCATATAATTGAACAATAATAACAAAAAAAATTTCAAAAATCCCATTTAGTACTGATTAAAATCATATATATTGGCCTCAAAACAATCTCTCATGACTGGATATTCTAGATTTTGTTAAGATATTAATTTATATCATGGAGATAGTTTTTATCTCTAGATACATCTTCAAGACATATAGGTTCTACCTATTATAATAATGATACTTTTTGAAGAGTCTTCGTAATCCTTTTATACACTAGAAATATCTGATACCAAATTTTGTTATGCCTATAAATTTCAACTCTTTCCGTAAATATTTGTGCATATACTGCATTGTGTTCGTCATTTTCAAAATCTCAATATTCTACTACATCAGCCTCTATATCTAGATCATCCCCTTATCTTGTTATCCCATAATAAATATCCTCCTATGACTGACCATGTATTTATTGCACGTTGGACTCAATTGTAATATTGATACATCATGGTTTTCAAATATGTATCAAATCCACTTATTGAGTAATTTATATGATTTTATTATCTTTCTATAGCTACTACATATACCATCATGTACATGTGATTCAAAAATCAGATGTCTCTAGTAATTTATAATGAAAAAATAACATTTCAAGACTCAAAATTACTTTAATTATGATTTCATCCAATACTATAGTTTAGATGATGTATTTTATTATTTTGGAAAAAATAAATATCTATTTGATGTGTATATGAATTTTATCACTTATTCATTACAAAAAAAATATGGAAGGTCTTTCTCTATGATCAGTGTTCAAGTATTATTGTTTATAATTCAATTTCTTCATTAGTCTACTCATTTTCACTGTGGAGTTCTACCAGCTAAAACATGGTCCCTTATACACTGTTTCTCAAGAGAATAATCCACTTGGAAATTTGTAAATATCACTCCATTAACTTTTTGGATATTCTATATTGTATGACTCAATAAATTCTCAACATCCATTTACTATGTATTTATGAAACTAAACTCATCGTTTATATTTTTGATGACTAAATACTATTAAATTATTATGAAATAATCAAATATTGAACATAATATATCCTAAAAACAATATATTTTTTCAAAATAGCTCCACAGACATTAATATGAACCATATCATTAAATTTTGTTAAAATTTTAACATTTTCATTATATGTTTTTTTATTTATCATCCTGCATTGTCCCCAAGGCCGTAAAAGTTTTCTTATATTTTTAATAAAGTCCCATATATGTCAATAATAAGAACCCCAAAGACATCATAGACATAAGAATAATCAACAAGAATGACTAACGGAGTAAAACCAAACAGACAACCGAATGTGCCCCTCCCCAGGCTATGCTCATGTTGATCATCACATCAATGCTAATCAGCTAGGATATTTCATATGTCAATGAAAACCCTCGATCTAATGGAAGATGTCATACCCTATCAACAACTAAATCCTAAATCACTACAAAGATGAACCACCAGGTCTGATTCCTCCCCTGGGACATGCTCTTGCAATCGAGTCTGGTTAATTTACCCACCATTGAGATCAAACCAGACTCATAAAAACAAATCATCCACCAATCCCATATGGAATTAAAAAAATAGTTGATTAACTTCATATGAATCAAACAAATCCATAATCATAGATTCCATTAATTGTTTATTTTATCTTAAACAAACCAACCACAAGAAACAATGTCCACTAAGAAGACAAAAACGACACCAATAGATCTTCACCAGTATCCAAATACACAACCGAAAAACCGCATACCAACATCTATAAGAAATATCAACCAATCATATATGTGATGCGGAGTGAATCAAATATTTTGACAGGTCACCAAAGTGGACTAGCCAAGTTGAAGCAGGTGTGAATCCAATATTTTGACAGGTCACGCCATCACTGATAATAGCCTAAGACTATCACACCACACCATAACCTTACCACCCAAACCATGTTAGAACTCCACTGTGGCATGTCGTCACAAAGAAAGGCCTACACCAAGACATCCTGAGGATGCCGACAAAAACTGAGCCCAACCAGAGGGGGAATGGGAAATAATTACCTATTATAACCCATAACATTGATAAAATTATAGATATTCCACTCCAAGTCCCCCAATTAACATTCCATTTGGCAATAATCTCACGTATGTGTATGAACAGGTTATAGTATAATGAGATATCAAGCAACATCATATTTCAATATATTATAAAATAAAATTTTTTCTTAAGTGACTAGGATACTTATGTCGTGAAATGTTTTTTAATTTTGTATATCAAAAGAACATATCATGAACTCCACCCAGAAAGTATAGATTTCTACTCATACACTTTCCCAACAAAACAAATGCACCATTATTTTCCATGATGGCCAAAAATTTCATGAAAATACTAATGTCACTGATGTGGATTAGCCATGTTGCATTCCTTATCATACTACATATTGGTGACCAAATCAATTATTCATATCATATTAAAGGTCAACCCTATATCAATGGTCCATATTATAGTGCAATAAAATTTATTTGATGTCATTTTTTCAACAACATACTATTCATCTTTCATCATTTTGATCGATGGTTTTTTATTATTTGTAGTACGAGATGACACCGTATGGGTTAATGTCTGAATATTATATTTGTCAAAATTTTCAATTATTATTTGATAACAACCATAATCATTACAAAATCTAGTAAATTATTTCATAATACAATTTTATACACCCCAAATATCATATCATTTTTTTAGTTTTAGAAGAGTATGACATATTCAAAAATATCATATTATATCCATAAAAAGCATTTACTTAAAAAATAGTATCCATTTTCTACATGATAATATTTTCTAAGAAAATGTAATTTTTTTAAGAATTATTATCCCCTCATCCATCATTGATTTTTATTTTCTCTTACCCATTTTTATACCATATGAATAACTTTACAAAACATGATAATAGAACAAAATGCTCAATAAGGGAACCAAAAATATGGAACCAAACTGTTAGTACAAGATTGATAATAATCATATAAAATAATATTCACAGAAACATTCTTCCTACCCGTAATTTAATATATATATATATATATATATAATTAAAAAAAATATACATAAATCAATGTATATGAGATCGACATTAAATTTAAAAAAATCAAGTAAATTACATTAGAATTATATTCATTAAATTCTCAAATATCATTATGTTTTAGTGTTTTAGAATGTTAGGATATAATTAATACATATTAACTGATTATCATACATTGAAAATACAACTAATAAATGAACCATTTTTTGGTAATAGAATCTAAATTATTAAAATCAAGAAATGAATTCGTGAAAATTCTTCGCACAATTCATATTAGATTATATTTTTCCCAAATCCATGCTTAAAACATGTGGAAAACATTATAAAACATGGTATGAGCATGAAGATAACATTAAGGGATATAAGAAAAAATTGAGAACCCATTAGTACATGAATACTTATAAACATATATATTCATTTTAACAAAGATTTACTTCTCCCCTTAACGTTTATTATATATAATTAGTTAAACATTAGATTAACATAAAACATAGAAAATAAAAGTAAAATAATAAGGGAATATTGGAAAATTACATACATAATATTATAACCCTCATAGATACGTTAATATTTTTAACCCTCATGGCAACATTACAATATAACCCCAATGGAATCCGTATTGGGTGACCATCACTGTTACACTAGGAGTAGCGATAAAAATGACCTCTAACAAACACATACACATTAATTGTGGTGAGATTTACTTCCCAAAAATAATAATAAAAAATTACCAAGAGGAATCAAATAATTATTATACATTTTCACTTTCGAAAAAACATTCCTTGAGAATTTTGAAAACATTGAAATTTAAAAGAATTTACTTAAAAGACTGATTGATGCATAAACCATTTCATAGATGAAAAAATTTTTAAAATAGAAAAAATATATATAATAACTATAAATACACATGATAAAACATAATATTTTAAACATTCATATCACAAATATTGTTATCATGACAAAATCAATGAAGTAGATGGTTAACACAAATAATGGAAATTGGGTTATGAATTCCATTACATCTGGTTCATCATACTTAAAATGTTATTAAACATTTTTTAATAAGGATAAAGACTGATATTATTAATTTATAAAATTACACTTATTTTTATAACAACATACTTGATAATTTTATGACATCATTCCACAAATTTATTAATAATATTTTGTTATTTCCATTATTTTGTGTGTGTTCATTGAAGTGATTGCATGACAAGTTTGTAAGGGATTTTATTGTATAATGAATGATTGAAAAAAATATTGAATAGGAAATTACAAATTTGTTTCTAAAATATTAAATGATATTAGATATTATTTTTAATATATGATGATAAATCATTAGATAAAAAATTAATGATATTTTTAGATCCATTTCACATTTATTTGATAATCACCAACAAATTTAATTATAAAAATTAAAATTATGTCAATAAGTTTATTCTAGACCATAATAGAGGATATATAATATACATCAATAAATTTTTAAACAATTTATTTTTTTATCCCTCCGTTATGGAATTAATTGATATTGAAATAACAACATCCACATTGTCGGTAAATTGACACATCACAAACATGTCGTTTTATTTTTATAATAAAAAAGATAGGAGATGGAGTGTTATGATGGATTTTCATCATAAATATAATTAAATTTAAGTATATATAATAAAATTAAATTTTCTTCTCTCTTTCAAAAGGGGGGTAATTCGAGTATAAGAAATGAAAAATAATTGAAATATTAATAAAATGAAAATGAAAGTGGAATTTTAGCTTTTCATTTCTCTTCCTTGAGAATGACTTAATGGCCATTGATTTTAGAAGATTGTTGATTCCAAAATGTATTGTTAATGGTGAAGTGTCTCAAGATAAATATTTCATAGAAATTCGACATGTATTAAGGATTTATAGGTGTTAATAGAAGACAGGGAGAAGGGTCATATTTATAGTGGAGGAAACTAGGGTTTTCCATTATTTTCGTCATTATTATATTATTTTTCTAAAGACAATAAATAGTGTTGGTTCTTGAAAAAAAAATTATTATTGAATACTTGTTTGATCTAAGGGTAATTAGAGTAGGAAAACATCATCAATTTCAGAATAATTCTTGTATTTATCTTATTTCAGAAATTTTCATATTTTACAATTTCCTAAAAATTCATGTATTTTAGAAAAATACAAAAATTTCACCATAATTCTATTTAAAATTGATAAATTAGATAATAAAATATTTTTTGAAAAATAAATATATGATACATTTTTTTATAACTTATAATTATAGTTAATTAAAAAACAATTTTTATATCTATGACTAATTTTACTACAATTTGAAAGAAATAATTAATTTATAATAATATTAAAATATTATCATAAGAAAATAAAATATTAAATAATTAATATGTTTTATCAAAATATATTTACATTTTAATCATTTTATTATTTATAAAATAAGATATAAATATTTTTACTTTACAAAAAAAATGACACATTATCATTCATTTGGGAAAAAATTAATTAATCATTCCAATATATATAAACATATATATATATATCTCTTAATTTTAATATTTAAGATACAAATTAAATTAAATATACTATTCTATGTGTAATGTTACTATGCCATTATCAAATATTTCTGAAAATATAACTTATTTCATTATATATTTTAATGAATTTATCAAAATAAAATGAATTAGTTTAAAATTACCTGGGTTATTATATTCTATCCAACACCTCTACATTTCATTCTAGAAATTGTTTTTCACTTACTAAACAAGTGAGGTTACCATAACATCAGAACATTATTATAATACCATGATTCTTTTTCAACAATTAGGTTTCTCTAGAAAAAATTAACCTCGTGAATTACCCTATATATCCATACACGATCTGTACGATCAATATTATGAACAAGTTTCTCTTCATAAAAATGTTCAATTCCATTATAATTATAGATAGTCTAAAAAATATGATATGAATCTGAAAAATAAAATCTCAACATCAAAATATGAAAAAAATTGTGTACCTGGGATAAACATTGACTCAAGGAAAATTAGTAGGGAACTGATCCAACATTCTCCGAGATTTTAAAAGGTCCGATGAATCATTATCATAGCATTCCTATATTAAAAAAATGAATAAAAAGTTTTAATGTTTAGATTATAATAAAAAAATTATCACTTTCCTAAAATGAAAATAATATTATACAGTTATTTATTTAACTTTTTTGTCTACTCAGAGCTATCCTCTTATGTTGCTAAATCATCTTCAATTTCACAACTATATCAACTACAAATTATTTTCCATAATCATTAATTCACAATCATCATCCTGATATGATAGAATTAATCCCCTCTTCCTATAAAATACTTATAATTTTTCCATATATATAATTGAATGAAAACTGTTATTATATGAAACTAAACTAATGAAAGATGTTGATCCGAATATCCATGATAGTAAATTCAATATATCGAAGAATATCCTAAAATATATGCATTTTTCTCTCAGTTTATTCATCGGATCAAAGAAGAAAATAAGATCTAAAATTTAATTACATGCCAAATGAATTCTGAAGTCCTTTCAAAATGATTGATGTGATCTTCGGATCATTGTTTGTCACAATAGAGAAATGAATTTCGTGCAACCTGAAAATCTGTATGATGTACAACCGAGAAAGGAGATATAGAGAAACAATGTCTCTAATTGTAAAAAATTGGTTAGATTTAGTTATCTAATAAAAATAACTGATATCCGAGGGTTTCCTTAGGATTTCATTTTAATTAAAATCATCAATTCTATAGGTATATTTTCACATTTTTATTGTATCACTAGAAATGATTGAAATAGTCCCTTAGGTTTTTCTCACCCTAGTTTAACATGTTGATAGGACACAGATTTCACAGTGAAATATGAATAATATAATTTCATTCTATCCCACTCATGATAATTACAATGATCAATTTACATCAAAGTACAACATTTAGGAATTTAAAATAGAGAATATTGGTATTCAAAAAAAATTATTATTCTATTTGGAATCACAAGGAAATCATATTCTTTATCCAAATATTACAAAACAATCATTATGTTCATTAAATTTGGTTAACATACCATCACCAATAATACATTTTTCTATATCTACATTTCATTCTTCTATAGTTTCTTTATTATTTGATAGAGAAATTGGTTCCCATACACCTAAAACAAAATTGATGAATTTCCTACACTAACTAATTCTTTAACGAAATTAATCAAATCAACAATCATGGGGTGATGTTCCGAACATATCATGGTTTATATACCATTATGATTTAAACTCATTTAATAATATTATTTATTTCATTTATATGATGGTAATTGATAGTGAGATCAAAATCCCTTATTAATTTATTTCATATTCTCTTCCTCATGTTTAATACCTTCCAATTAAATATTTACATCAAACATTTATAGTCAATATATTTTTTACATTTGGATATGTATAAATGATGCCTCTGAATTTTGGATAGAAAATCATTATATGCTAATTCAAGATCAAGTGATGGATAGGTTTACTCATGAGGTTTTAGTTTACTTGAATCATAAGATATTACATAATCATTCATCTTCATAACACACCCGATTCACCTCAAAAAAGCAATACAATAGATGAAAAACAAAATTTTAATGAATGTTAGTGAAATAAATTAAAGCATTCAACAAAATATTCATCAGTTAATTAGAACAAAAATGAAATTATTCATAATAAATAATCATAACCCGTTTTAATGTTAAATTATTTATCTTTCTTTATAACTGTGTAAATATATTATCAAACTGTCACTAATAAACTCCTAATCAAAGAAAAATACAAATATCTGTAACATATTTATGTATTTTAAATTCATCAAACACATTTGTTTTGGTGGGATAAAATTTTATTATATCATTATTTAAAATTTAACCATGAATAAAAATATGTTGCAACAAATAAGATATTTTTTTATATTGCCCAAATAACTTGTTTTTATTAAGAATTTCTATAAAAATGGGAAAATGTTTTTCATGATCCTAATAACTATTGCAAAATACAAAAATTGAATAAATATGATAAATAAAATATTCCAATATTCACATAATATTATATTCATATGATCCTTGAATACACTAGGAGAATTTTTCAAACCTATGGGATGAAGAACAAATTCATAATACCCATATCAACAAAAAAAAAGATATTTTGGAATGTTATCTTCCATTAGCACTAGATTATGGTAGTAATAGCACATGTCATTTTTTGAAAATTAATTATCTCTATAGGGAAGATCAAACATGTAATCTATATGGGAAAATGGATACTTATTGTCATAAGTAATATTATTAAATTATCTATAATCAATTAAATGTATCAGAAAAATTTCTCTAATATTAAAGAACAAAAAAGGAGCACCCCAGGATTAATTTATATGATGATTTTTGCCTCTTCATGAAACTCATGTAATATTTTTTTAATTAATGTTGTTCATTTTGATCCATTTAAAATCGGGGTTTCTAAATTGGCTAAGAATCACAAAAATAATCAATGGAAAATTCAACCTATCAATCAGTAATAAATCATGGAAACTCATGAGAAAAAATAATGGTATTCATTTACCATTTCCACATCATTAATCTGAAGAGTTTTCTTATTTTCAACAATATGAGAAATATAATATTCATTTACATATTTTAATATTTTTTCAACTTCCAAAAAAGTTATATATTTTGTGGGATCATTATTTTATTCAAAATGAAACTATTTCTAAAAAAATTCTTAATATCTACATTGAATCATAGCATGATAATCATAAGTCAATCTATACCCCAAATAACATAAAACTCTACCACTGAAAAACAAGAAGAAATTGTAGGTAAGTAATTTTTAATTTAAAAAATGGAATATTATTTTAATTCCTTTTTTACAATATTTCTCCAATGATGTTTTTACCAAAACATCATGTATCATTTCTAGAGGTGAAATTTTCAATTCAATATTTAATTTCCAATAATTAATTTATTCTATAAACCCTACATTAGACTTGACATTTGAAAAATATTTGGAAATAAATAATTTTAAAGAAACCACTTCATTAGATTGCACGACATTTACAGACATAGTCACAATGGATATCACTTATCCTTTCTATTTATAATCCTGCATCATTCCATCATTCATATCATTCATTGGAAATGTATTTCCATAATTACACATTTAAAATACATTATAGAATGCTTATCATAATTAAATATTTTATTAGTTTAATTTGATTCTTAGTCCATATGTCCAAACATTTCACATCAAAATCATTTAATGAATTTTTAACAACACTCCCAATAGTGATCTTTATAAAACATTCCACAAACTGTAATTTGGAATTTACTACCTTCATATTTTGGTGTTTGATTTTTATATTTTGATTGGCTTAGTAAACTTATATTCTAATTGTCAAAGTGATCATGATCATCAGAAAATTACATTTCATCCCACTCAAAACACCAGTCATGTTTCCCCTAACATGTGAATTAATGAGAATCCAATTCCAATTAATATATTTTCTTTAATCCTTAGAAATAATGATTTATTTTTCTATCAAGATACAGAATAAAAGTTTTATCTTACAATTCCAATCGGGTGATGTTTTCATCATACATAGCCCCTGAACCATCCTTTATTTCCTTTAATAGATGTAATTTCATTTTCCCTCTATAAAACAACCTTAGGAAAAATACTTTTCATAGATATTATTCTTATATTTATCACATTCCAATGGATCTATCTCATTGATATCTTCTGTATTCATAATCATTGAGTCCAACTAATCAGATTCAACTTCAAAATGATATGTTCTATGACTAACCATTTGATTATATGAACACCCCATGTCATTGAATAACTTTTCTCAGGATTTAATCATTCCTTCTGCAAGAACTTTGTCCAATGACCCATTGAAAGGAGGATGATATTTCCTTATAAAATGAACCACATTCGTCATGTTCAATTATGTAGTTTTGGTTGTTCTCTTGCATGAATGATACTGTAATGACTCATACATTCATTAATGAAAATTACACTAGATCTAATTAATTGTATTATAATTTAAAATGGTAATATAACATATGCACTTATTTTGTTTTATGTTTCTATATTTCATAATA
Source organism: Viscum album (assembly GCA_963277665.1). NCBI lineage: Eukaryota > Viridiplantae > Streptophyta > Magnoliopsida > Santalales > Viscaceae > Viscum > Viscum album. The sequence goes on along the minus strand of OY728152.1, from coordinate 1,314,572,475 downwards.
CTCTTATTAATTGTGACCATTTCTAATATAGTCGTTGAATAGTGATACTATTATTTGTATAAATATAGGGCTTTAAAAAACCCAATTTTATCAGACAAAGGATGTGATGGTCTCATCCACTAGACTTGCACCATATGAATTCTATTTTTTGAATCATGGAATGATTTTGGAATCGTTGGTCTTATCTCTTGTCCAATACCAAGCCGAGATTCAATATGTTAAGCTCTAACGGAACCACCTATAAGAGAAGAGGATGTTTATAGAGATTACCACTTGAGAAATGTTATCTGAGTCAACCCAAGGGTCTCTCACTATTTGACACCTTATCCTTCGGTCTTATGTGGGAGTTATAATGGGTTTTGTTAAAATAACATTTAACTATGATTATGTGCATTATTTTTTAATATAATATTGAATATAAATTCATTTTATAATTTTTTAATTTTAAATTGATTTTAAAGCGCAAATAATATTTTTAGTAAATATTCAATTGAGAAATATATTTTGATGAATTAAATGATTTTTTAATAAAGTAGTATTTAAATAAAATATTATAATTTTTTAATTAATTTTTATTAAATGTAAATTATCCTTTAATTATATGAATGAAAATTTAATTTTTTTTAAGGTTTCAAAATCCGTTTTATGAAAAAACCCATGAATTCTTTATAAATTCTAGTTTTTATTTTTAATGTAAAAAAATCACATATTTAGAAAATTATATAGAAAAAATGAATATTATTTTTGAATCATGACATTGAAATCATTTATGGGTGAATTCTTCATAATTATCATAGATAGTCTAATTTTTGTGTAAAAAATGAATACCGTTTAAATATACAATCTATTTTATGACATCATAAGGACCCAATAGTAATGTAATAAAATAATATAAATGATTTTATCAGCCAATATAAGTTTTATCATTGAGAAAATTTATTTTGTGTTTGTTTTAATTATTTTACAAAACATTAGTGGACCCTCTATGAGTTATAAAACATTTTATCTTTTAAAATAAAGTTTAATGAGACTGTGACTCACCTCCATAAGAGAAATCCTATTATTTTATGAAGTTTGACCAATGGACATCTAAAATATTCTTTTCCACTCCACTTTGGAAGAAACCATGGGAAAAACCATGGTATGGTTTGAGGTATTGATTAGTTTAATGTGTGGTGACCCAAACCTTAATAAAAATGAGATCCCACTCATTTCCTATATAAACCCACCCATGCTCCCACTTCCTTTTCACAAAAACACTTTGGAGATCATCCATACTTTTCCCTCATCTATCTATAATCCTCACATGGTTTCACATGCTCTAAATAAACCTCTCACAAGCCTCTCCAAATCCATTGAAATCACACTTCAATGTAAGATATTTCTTCCTTTCTCATTTTTTTCATTTTTCTTTGAGATATTATGACCTTCTGTTTTCAATTAAAAAATATGGGGTATGATATTGAACCTCTCCCATACTGAACTCATAATTTTTGTATGACGGGAGACACCTTTCTCTATCATTAATACCTCTCATGTACACATGTTACCATGAAGAAATTCTGTTAGATATTTCTCTCTCATATTTTAAATCCAAGTTATTTTTTGCATTATGCATCTAAATTTCATTACATTTGTTGGAAATGTATCTATATGAAAATCCTAATACCCAAATCATGTACATATTATGAGACACACATTTCACTCTCATTAACCATTTTCGTTAACATTATGTCTTGTACTTATGCGGCCAAAATTGCACCATATTTTTCCATGCCAAGACCATTGTGTAGTGACTACCAAACACATGTCTCAATCAAGGGTATTCACCTTTATGAACATATAAATACTGAATTTTAATTTCATGTATTTATTCTACATAACAAAATCATTGAATAATATATTATGTTGATTGATTCAATGTTATATGATCCATGTGGAACACTTATGCAAGAAATGAAATATTTAAGAATGATGAGCCCTCATAATGCTCTAATGAATTGTGTAAAGTATATTATAATCATATGTCAAGTGCAATGGAATTTTAATCCTGCAAATTCATGTTAAATGCGGGTTTACCCATACTAAAGGTCCAATAATCCTTTCTCATGTTAATTTTTTATTAAGGGTTGTTGTCATATTTCCAGGGTATGATTATCAGGATTTATTTTTCCCTTTATGATCATTTTCTCTTGTGATCCATTGATATTACAATTTCCAAACAAGTATTGTATTACTCATTTTATTCAATATTTATTCCTGTACTGGGATTTGTTGCTCAGGATTTTATTATTCATGTCCTCAGGTTATCCCATGCAATTTAAAGTACGTGGGAATACAGTGGTCAAGTAAAAGAGAATTTTGATAAAGATGTTTTATTTCAGGTTTATGATGTTATGTAATTTTCCTAATCCCTAATGGCACTATAATTTTTGATCTTCCATGTTCTATTATGTGAAGAGTTTTTGTAGTAAATCGTGTTTATGTGTGTAATAAAATTACGGTTGTCATAGATTGTATCATAGGATACGTTTAGTTATTTTGTGGATTAGAATTAGAAAACCATAGTGAATCCATAAAGACAAGACTTTGTATAATAAAAACATACCTATGTTTTGGTGGGTATAGAGTATGTGGTTTATCAGGAAAATAAATCCCTGTCTAGATACGAGCAGGAAGAGGCTGCTTTGGAATAGATGTACCTAGGGGTTAAAACCACAACATGTAATTTAGAACATGACATGGGGTATCACGGAACTTGAAAATAGTCCTTGCTTCACTCTTGGTTATGACACTACATGGAGATATGCATTGGTAAATTCAAAAGCATAGTATGATCCCTTATTAAGGTAATTAAAAAAAATAAATCCCATAAGAATATATGTTTCATAACATAGATTGATGCTTAATGATTCATAAGGTAAGGAAATAAATTCTTTTTATAAGTCATCTGTTTTGTCCTTGGATAACCCTTTATGTGTTACCCATATAATTACATTTTATTCAAGTAAATATCCAGAATTATAGGGACTTGGGCTAATAAAAATTTTGTTGATCAATGTGATAAATGTGGTAATGAGATTCCCAATCTAATGGGAGTAGGAATCGCAGACGTTGTCCCAATTATCTATCAGTTAACTCAAGCATTGAATAGAAACATGGATCAATAAGAACGTTCAACCACCCCTATAATAGAACAATTCACTATTGAATGCATAATTAGGAAATTTCCTCCCATATTTAATGAATCATTTGATCCGTCAATCGCCAAACAATGGATCGACTCCATTGAAAATATCTTCTCCATCATTCAATGTTCCTAATGAGTGAGTGTTCTCCTGGATTATTAACGTATGATGGGTGAAGTTGGTCAATTGTTGAAATTGATCAAAAAATACGAATTTTGTGTTGGAGATTGAGGTGTTGGAATGGATGATTTTTTGGAATATTTTTTTTGACAAATATTTTCCATGGACCCTCCATCATAAGATGGAAATGGGATTTCTTTCACTCAAATAAAAGATGACGAATCCATCGGATCGTACGAGATAAAAATCAAAAGGACTCCATGGTATGACTTTGGAATTGTCTTTAACCCTATATGCAATATGGACACTTATTTTGTGGTCTAAAACCTATACCGTGTAAAGCCATAGATATCCACGACATCGTCATATTTGAAAAAAATGTTTGATGTGCCCTCAAGGTGGAAATGGAGATCAGTGACACTCAGGGGCATCATGGGGATATGATGTTTAAGGAGGACTTCTATTATATTGGTCCAATGGATAAATCCAATGGTGCTATGAAAATCTACTATCCTTCTATCCAATGGTGCAGAAATAAGCACCCTAGAAATTGCCTGAATGGGAAGAGGAAATGATTTATGTATGGAAGTGTAGGGTACCTGACTATTAACTACCGGGAAAAAAACTCACAGATGTGATAGAGGAGAGGAATGATCAATTAAACATTCAACACATTGATATTTGCATCATATAAAATGAACTATGGAACCTTGAAAATCAATTCCCTTAACCAACGGTTTTTGGAGGCAACCAACAACCTTCAATGCATCAAGGGTGATCATTTTACATCTATACATCCAAAGTGAACCCTGACAACGAAGTGGTGATAGGTATGCCATCTATTCATTCAATAATAGATAATGAACTTTTTGATTCACATTCTACTCTTTATTTTATAACCTATGTGAATTGTAGAACATATCCCAACACCACCACAAATCATTGATGTAACGATGTTAGTGAATATAAAAAAATTGGGCAATCATTGCATCCCATGAATATAACTTCTCCCATATCTAAATCGGTGAATTGATCTTCCTGGTGAACCTTATCAAACACCCTCTACTGTAATTTGATGCAATTTTGGGAATGGATTGGATTTCCTTATATACATCCAACATAAATTTCTATGAGAGGTATATCACTTTCCCTATGGAGAATTGACCCGCGATTCTATACATGTGCAAAGAGGAAGAACAATCTTCTTGAGATCCATCATCCCTTGAGTGGATATTACTACCCTAGGACCACACATATCTATCTTAGAGTATTGATTCTACATATGCAACCATCCTGGAAAACATTCCTATTGTGAGGGAATTCGCTGAACTGTTTCCCAAGGAATTGTATCATATTCCTCCTAGAAAATATGTTGATTTCTCATTAAATCATATACCTAGGGTGTTTCCAATGTCCAATAATCTATCTAACATTTCTATTGTGGAGCTTGATCCACTGAGAAAAAAAACTACAAGAGAATCTAGATAAAGGTTTTATACACCCAAGTGCTTCACCATGGGGTACACCGCTCCTCTTCGTTACGAAGAAGGATGGGTCAACGCGACTTTCCATCGATTATTGTAACACCCTAAGATTTCACAGTATGTACTTCTTCAAAACAATTCAATAACATTCACTACACGTAACATCGAGTTCAAGCGCACCCTGACTTACCAAACAAGCCGTTCAAAAGAGGATATGAATAGTATTAACTAAATTTTGAACCTTATATAATCCTTATAATTTTAGAATCCATATAATGAGTTTCTTAGACATAATGTAAGAACAAATTCCTTTTTTTCAGATAAAAGAAGTATTTTTCAAAAATTCACTTTTACAAACATTAATAGTGAACCCTTTTTAAATCCAATATTTGAAACATTTATATATTCAATTTGAATAAATAAATTTATTCTTTAAAATGGGGACATAAAAAAATTACAATGTAACACCCCAAGCTTCAATGGTATTCATCTCTTTGAATAATACAACAGTGTGTGTTGTACGCAACTTCGAGTTATAACACACACTACAACCAATCAAACTAGCCGTAATGAATAGTAATACCTACTTTTTAAAATTTTATAAATTTTAACTCTAAAAATGGTCATCATATTTGGATTAGGAATATAGAATTTAGCATAGGGTGAAATTTTGGTACATTGCGGTTAACTTTTATATTTTTATGAATAGTGAAAATTACTAAATTTTAATTAAAAACAACTTTTTTAATCAAAATAATTGGTAGTGAGAAATTATCAATTTGAGTGGATTTAAAGAATATTTAGAATATTTTATTTACCATTTAATACAATGTTGGTCATTGGAAAAAAATTCACAAATAAAATGGACATAAACAATTGTCAATCTTTTGATAGTTATTATCTCTTAAAAACAAGCTTTTTGTTTTAACAACGGGAATTAATTTTAAATTAATTTCTTCCACTTCTGTGTTTTGAATTTGGAAAAATGGATTCCATATTTTGAATCATTATGTTCAAATTTTTCAAATAGGTAACTTTTATTTTTATACATTTTTAATAATTACTTCGGTAAATATCTTATTTACCATGGTTAAAGGGTATATCCGGTAAATTAGGGTTAAAAATAATATTATAATAACAACAAATTACCCTAAAACGTGTCCTAAACATAATTTTGTATACATGTACGACCATGGGAATCTTTGGGACGATTTTGGGACCCCATGGAGCCACATGAAAGTGATAGGGACACTTTATTTTAATTAAGTTTAAATGAAGGCAAAAATGACGCAAGCATATATCTTTTAGGAAAACAATATTTACATAGGGTTATTTATATTGTATTTTCGACTATAAATACTCATTAGAATGATAAAAATATTTTCTACATATTCGTATTTTATTTATAATTTTTAAACATTAAATAAGTTAATTTATTTATGACACAATGGTGATGCAGTAATTACCATAATATTGAAAAATTATAATAATTGATATTATAAATATCCAAATAAATTTAATTTGAGACTTTTTTTAAATAAAAATAATTTTATAGGTCAATATTGAATGTTTTTATTGATTTAATTATCTTTTTTAGAAGTAATCATTCTGTTATGTGTATTACAAAAATCAATTATTGAATAGTTTCAAAATTGACATAAAAGTGTTTTAAAACAAATATTATATTATAAATTGATATTAAATTACTAGAAATATAAGTATTGGCAAATAGACTTATATCATGATAGTTGTGTCATTAATGGACCACATGGGGTTCTCTTGGATGTATATAGTAATATTATTAACCATATAATATAAAAATACAAAGAGACATTGTAAAAGTGAGACTAATTAACTAAGAGTTAATACTTAATGATAAGATTAATATAGTGACCCAAACCTGTCTAAATTCTATTGGTTGAGTGTTTTTAAACCCATGCCCACCATAACCATTTAATACACCACTTTTTAGACATTAGAAACCAAATAGGTATTTATTATAAAATAATATTTCTATCTTTTCCAAAGGTTCCCCTCACACCTCTTATAAAAGGGCACTCACCCTTCTGACTATTTCACACATTCAAAGCCGTTTGGTTCGGCCAAAACCTTCCCAAATACACTCTAAAATTCCCTCACTTAATCCTATAGGCCATCGTTTAGTCAGAAGGCCATCCTAAGGATCCCTTTTGTTCAAATCAAAAGGAAGAACCTGATGAAGAGGTTATGATTTCACCACGCTTTTTCAAGTTCCTTTCTTCTTCCACTTCTTCTTTATTTGTTATTACCATTTTAAAATAATAACTCCAGTTTATTATATATACATCTATGTTATTATAAACATGGTACAACCATATTTCAGTATTCTATCCATCCTTTTAATGACATGTCACCATACGTGCGTACATTCTGCTTACCGTCTCCACGTCGTGGTGTAATTGTTATTCAAAACATTTTTATTTGGATGGGTATAATAATGATGTATAATACATGTAAATAATAAATATAACATGATAATTATTCTTTATATATGATATACCATCCAATTATATATTATATTAATATCAAAAGAATGGTATTGTCGCTCGTGTGTATATACGGACTACCGTGTCCACGAACGCGATGAGATTCATTCTCTATCATATCCATTCAAGTGTAATTATCATATGTTGATTTAAAAATAATTATTAAGATATAATTATGGATATGAATAAGATAAAACCTATCCATGACAACAATAGATTACGTAACAGAACATATAAAAGAAAACGAGTAAGTTGACACCCGAAATGACGATAATACTATGATATTATTAACAAAGAAATGTTAAAAGATCATATGTGATATCATATTAATGTATATGATTATTTTATTATTTAATAAGAATTATTTCACCATTATAAAGGAGTTTAAACTACCCCCAAAAAAGTAAAAGTTCATTTTAAGGGTATATTTCACAATCTCTTCACTATCCGAGGTTGTTTATATGTAATAATCTTCTGGGACTTCTTTATCATCCACATCAATGTTTCTTAAAAATGTATTTCAAAACATTTTTACTATTTACTATAATATGGGTTAAATTCTTTTATACCGTTGTTTACTTTTATAAGTGGAATCTTTCCGTCATTTTCCAATCAATGCCCTTTTTATCCCTTTCGACAGAATTAAGGTAAGACTGTTTTTTTAACTTATACGGCGGGTGCAGTTATTTTCCGCCGTTATAAAATTTTCAAAGCATCCCGTACAAGATTATAGGTATATTTTCAATGTAAATGTTTTATTTTATAATAACGTGACTTTTAACTGATTTCAAAATGAATATTTTATGAATTTATGAAAGGTACACTTTATCAAAATCAGAAGTTTAAATGTTTTAAAGATTTATCATTCTAAATATTTTTAATTAATGTCATTGTTTTCAAAATAATTTGTAGGATTTATTTATATGTACATGAATGTTTTTAAATGATATTTCTTTTCAAAAGTTTTGAAGTGTTATGGGACACTTTTATTCAAAAATCACTTTTAAATTACATTCTTAATAAATGTGTGACTTTTAAATGATTTCAAAAAAAGTGATATTTCTCTCAAATAGGTTTGATTTCATCTATGTCAACACCCTTTGATGGATTTTAAGATTATTCGAAGTTGATTTATTATGATACAAAACTTTTGTATTGTATTGAAGGATTTGTGATATGTTTTACTATGGATGTGTTTTTTTATACAATTCATGGTTTATGGAGAAAGTATTGAAATTTCCTATGATATTTTTAATATGAATGTTTATGTTATGTTTAAACCTATTCATTTGGGAATGAATTGGACTTATTAAGTGATGGGTGTAGCCCTCTATAGATCCACGATGCATCAGTAGGTCTCATGAGACAAACTTGTGTCCTGGTACAAGGCCTTGACAAAATCTTATTTGTAGTCTTGGCACGAGGCCATGGCTATGTGGGTATGATAGTCTGGAATTATGAATTCCATCACTATGAAAGTGGTTATTGATATTTCATGTGATTATTTGATTAGTATAATATCCATGTGAATAATTAAATGTCATTATTTTATTTTATTTTTCCCAAACTATGTTGATGTTTAAGTTTAAAATTCTTTTCTTTTAGTTATACACTGCCTTAATTGTTTATGGTTATTTATGAAAGTTTCTGCTGTATTGCATACCCTTACGGATAATTTGAGCTCACCCATTTCTATGTTTTGTTTTTTCCCAAGATTCCAAGAAGTATATTGAGATTGATATGCAGGGTTAAGACAAGGGAATAATGGATTTCATAAAGGATTATTTAGATTGTCTTGTATGTTGTGAATTGTAATGTAACATTCATGTATGTAATCTATTTTCCAATACTGCTAAACTAATCGGTACTTTGGAACTTGATTCCTTATAATCATGCCAATGTATTAAAATAATGCACCGAATCTAGGTAACTGGGGTCGAGGTGTTACAATTATGGTGACCTTAACAAAATCATGATAATGAAAAACTATCATAACACAATAATAGATGAGTTTTTCAATCTGCTTCATGGGTACAACACTTCTAAAAGGTGGATTGGTGGTTAGGATATTACCAATTATTGGATTACAAGGAAGATAACCCCAAGACTACTTTTCATACAAGACACAGGAACTATGAATGCATATTAATGCCATTCAGACTCACTAATACTCGAGAAAACATCAGGGAATTGATGATTATAGCCTTTAGATATTACGTAAAAAATGTGGTGGTATTTATAGATGTTATTATAATATACTCTAAAAACAAAGAGGATCATGAATAGAATCAATGAACTATATTAATGACCTTGCGAAAGGAGACTCTCTAACCAAATTACAACAACTGTGAGTTCTGGTTGATGAATGTCTCATTCGTGGGCTATATCATCACAAGAAATGGGATATCTGTGGATCCCTCCATGATATGTTCAATTGAGGGGTGGCTGAGGCCAACATCAATAACCGATATCCATTTCTTCTTGTGGTTAATGGGATTCTATTAACGATTTGTGAGAAATTTCACATGATTTTCCAACACTCTTTCTAAGCTAACTAGAAGGGAGTATTGTTTTCATGGTGTGATGAATTTGATGAAAACTTCAAGGAGTTGAAATGAAGTCATATCACTGCGACCATTCTAACGTCACCCACAACTAGATAAAATTTTATGGTATTTAATGATAATTCATAGAAGGGATTTGGCAGTGTGTGGATGAAAAATGAAAAATTCATTTCCTATGCTTCATTAAAAATGAATGTTCATGAGTATAATTATCTAAAAAAGATCATGAGTTGGCCTCGATGCTCATTGCCCTAAAATTTTGGAAGAATTATCTCTTTGTATAGAAGTGTGAAATATATAAGGACCACACAATCAGTGAGTATATATTCACACAAAAAGACTTGAAAAAGAGCCAATGAATGTGGTTAGATATGATCAATGACTATGACTGCATAATCAATTACAACTATGGGAAAGTGAACAAGGTAGGATATGATCATAGTAGAAAGGACCCAATGATAATATCATTAATGTGAATTGAGATGGATAAAACCTTTTTATATTTGATGAAGATGGACATGGGGATCATATTTAAGGGAACATAATCAATTCGTTCACAAATTATTTCTCAACCATCTCTTTTGAAATTTTAAAGGATGATCAGAAATATAATGTTATAATTTAAAATAATATTTAATATAATAGAAAAGGTGAATCCTTGGAGTTTAATGTTAATGAAGATAGAATTGTAATATTTGGGAAAAGAAAATGTGTTTCATCATGTCTGGAGCTGAAGAAGGAACTTTTGGATGATGCACATAATTCATATTTCTCTATTCACCTGGGAAACACAAAGATGCATTGAGATCTCATAGAGCATTAATTGGGGGATAATATGAAAAAGGGTATTGTTAAGTATACATAAATTATCATGGGGTGTCAGCAAGTGTAGGGAGAAGGGAATAAGTCAAAAGGGATGATGCAACAATTGACCATACCAACATGCAAATGGGATAACATCACCATGGTCATTATAACCATAATTCCAAATAAATCCAATTGAAACAATTCCATTTGAGTTTTTGTGGATTGTCTTACAAATTATTCTCACTTAATTTAAATTTAGAAAGATTTTTCCGGGGATCCACTGGAACAGATATATATCACGAAAGTGGTAAGGCTGCATGGAGTTCCACTTCCTATTGTATCTGATTGTCATCCTCGATTCACCTATTTTTTTTTGAAAGAGTCGTAAGCATGCTCCATATACTGATCTGAACTCTAGTACGACCTTTCATTCACAAAATAATCGCTGATCTATGTGACATATTATAAGGATCGGGCCATAAAACATTACATAATATTGAATTAAATGAATAATTCACATACGGGATATTTTTAGGTTTAGTGTTTTAGAGAATTAGGACATAACTATTACATAATAATATTTATATAAATGTTGACACTGCTACTCAGTATCTAATTTTTTCATAAAATAAAAACGCATAAAAAGAAACATGTCTCGTTCCATGTTTTAGATAGAATGACTTTTCCTTGAACCCATCATTGACTCTATCCAGCATTAAATCCTGTGGAAAACATTTCAAAAACGTGGGATGAGCATAAAAAGCTCAGTAAGGGTAATAAAATAAAGAAGGAAAACATTATCCCATCAATAAATAAAAATCATTGATACCATAATTTTCAATCATAACATACCTTACGAAATAATAAGATTTATTAATAACACACAAAATTCACAAATCATAAAGGTTACATATGGCATCCATATCAAACATACATTGTAGTTATCACAACTTCATATGGGGTTACACTTGGAATACCCCTCACAATGTATTTCCTAAATCTCTTAAAAGGAACATCATGTTTACATCTGTCACGTTACCCAGTGCATTGGAGAGCTATCTTGGGCTCACTCGCCCTTAGTTTATCACAGAACCACCCATATATGTAAACCATGCCCAATAACATTAACATAATCATAACAAAAAACACATGTATAAAGGAAAAATAACATTTCCACATTCCAATATATCAAATCAATATATTGAAATAAACAATGCTTTATCAAATAATTTCCAAAACCATTTAAAAAGATATTTTTGAATCAAAGTGTCCCAAACAACAATGAGGTTTTTAATTGAATTATCATTTTAAAACATTAATGTCCATATAAATAAATCCTAAACCCCATTTTTAAAACATGGACAATAATGAGAAATATTTTGAAGAATAAATCATTAAAACATTTAAACCGATATTTTAGTTAAGGGATTTATTTTAACAAATATAGAGACACTTGAATACAAATAATTGTGGAATAAAAATTAATCATAGCTTTATAATATCATGTGAATAAAGTAATTAATGATATAATATATCAAAGTAAATTATATATACCATATAAAATTGAATTTTTGTATAACAACAAAGAAGTCTGAATGGAATGTAAATTGAGATGAAATCCTTTATAAAGACTGTATCCTTACATTAATGGTAAATCAATGACATAATTACGTGTGATAATTATAAATACACCCAATAGGATTGGATATTTATTGTAAATAAATCAGAGTACATTCACACATATTCTTGTAAAAACAACACCAATGAATTGGATGTGTAACTCAATAAATAGAGATTGAGTTAAAATAAATCTTATGAAGTTAATATCAACGAGTTGAAAATTTATCATTGTATTGATTATTTGTATCAAAAGTATATCCATTGAAATGTGAGTGGAAATTTATACACAAATAATAAAAAGTGAATCCCCACATAATCCTATCATGAAATCATCTAGAATTATAAGATTAACCCTTGGAATTGAAATTAGGTTAATATGTTCCCTTACTAATTTGGTAACTTACGAAACATACAACCCATGAATGAAGGATCATAAAATTAATATTAAAATACTAGTAAATTAATATATATTAAAAAAAATTACAATCATCAGCAGTACATACATCACACAAAAGAAATTTTGGCAAATATCACATGAATTTTAATGGAATAAAAGGTGAGATGAAACCTTTACCATGTGGTAATCAACTGAGTCGTTTGACCAATAGTTAAAAACAACCAAATAAAAAACAAAATACCATGATTCTAATGAGAATCATGATAATATATATCAAATTGAAGTACATAATAAAACACATGAAATGAATAAGTGGAGAACAATGGAAATATAACTTAGTTAAATGTGATATAAGAAAATCCCTTACCACGTGTCCGACTTGACTCGACCGTTATTTAATTTCATGAATAATAAACTAATGTTAATTTATAATTGAATAATAACCATTTTTAAGTTTATTATTCCTTTTATATATCTTATTACAATGTTATAAACATTATGAAATCATTTAAGTTAATAACATTCATTTTGTCGATATTTGGTACTTGAGTCAAAAATTAACACCTTATATTTATAAGTTTTCCATGTGTTAAATAGTCCATTATAACCAGAATGAGATTTTTTATTGAGATATCATATATATCATACATATCCAATGTATATATATGTAACGACCCAATGTTTCATTTATGGAAATTCCTCATGTTTTAATTAAATATCTATTTATGTTTATATAAAATGGTAACTACTTTGGTTTTATGATAAGAATTTTGATTGTTTCTAATATAGATGTTGAACAGTGATCACAAGATTAGTATAAATATAGGGCTTTAACAAATCCAATTTACTCAGACAAAAAAAATGATGGCCTCATCCAGTAGAATTGTTCCATACGAAGCCCATTTGTCTGAGCATGGAAAAGTGGTGGCATCCTTGGGCTTTTCTCTTGACCAAGACCAAGCTGAGCTTCATCATGACAAGCTCGAACGGGACCTTCTACAGGAGAAGTGGAAGTTGATAGGAATTACCACTCGAGCGATGTTATCTGAGACCCCCCAAGAGTTCGTCACCATCACACACCATAGCCTTACGTATTATGAAGCTGTTTTATGGGGTTATGTAACAAATCTCTAGTACTATGTTCATGTATTTTATTTTTGTATATAATAATAAAAATACCTTTTTTCCATTATCAATACATTGTAAATAGATTTTAAAGTACAAATAGTATTTTTAGTTATTATTTAATTACGAATTCTATTTTGTTAAATTATGGGATTTTTTAATTAAATAATATTATAATAAAATATTATTATTATTATTAAATTAATTTTTATTAAATATAAATGATATTATAACTTTATGAATGCAATTATAATTTTTCTTAAGGATTGAATGACATTTCGTTCAAAACCCTTTATTTTTTTGATAAATGTTTGTTTTTATTTTAAATGTGAAAAATAACATATTTAGAAACTTAATTACATGAAATAAAAGTCATTTCAGGAATCAAGACTTATTAAACACTTTTCCTTTTTAAATTGTTTTCCATGGGAGTGTGACTCACCTATACATAAGAAACCCCATTATTTTAAGAAGTTAGAACTATAGACATATAAAATATTATTTTCCTATTCCCTTTTCCAAAAACCATGGGAAAAAACCATGGGATGGTTTGTGGTTTGGATGAATTTAATATATGGGGTCCCAAACGTAAATAATAAAGAATTCCCCCACCTTTCCTATATAAACCCTGACAATCTCCCACTTACTCCTCACTCAAAGCCCTTTGAGTTTGTCGAACCTCTACCCTACTCTCTATAAAATCCTCCCAAGGTTCCCCAAACTCCCCAGAACCCTCTCAAAAGCCTCTCTCCAGCCTTTTGAAAATCAATTCCAAGTAAGGGTTTTTTATTCCTTTCCCATTTTTGTCAAATATTCATTAAGTTGATTTTCCCCTTTAATTTCAATTATGAATGGTTTGTTATGGTTTCACACCTCCCTTATACTTCCCTAATTATGTTTGAATGACGAGAGACCTTTTCTCTCTCATTAAATTCCTCCCATGTACACCCGTTACTATGCCGAAATTCCGAAAGGAACTTCTCTCTCCTCATTTACAATCCAGTAATACTTTTGTATCATGAATCTAAGTTCCATGAAAATTGGTGGGTCATGTATCTATATGACCTCATTACTATCCATTACATTTAAATATGATTAGAAACCCCTTTCTCACTAATCAACCATTTTTATGAATTCTTATGTCATATCATTACGCTGCCGAAATCGAACTGATTTTCTAATCCAATGCCATTGTGTAGTGAATACCATGCCCATTTCTCCATCAACGTGTTTCAACTTTATACACATTTAAATATTTATTATAAATTTTCATGTATTAATTCCACATTCCTTAATTGTGGAATAAATGATTTTGTTTTGGGAATCCATGTTTTATGTTCCATGCAGCACACTTATGCATGAAATGAAATGATTAATAAGGGTGCGCCCTTATAGCGCTTCAATGCATTGGTTAAAGTATAGTATCATGATACGTCATGTGAAATGAGTGTTGAATCATTCTAATTCATGTGTAATGAGGGTTTAGCCATGCTTCATGTGTAATGAGGATTTACTCATGCTACATGTACAATGAGTCTTGGCTCATGCTTAATCCATTTTAAGTGTTGTCGCCACATTTACATGTTATGATTATCATGCTTTGTCATGCCATTATGTTTATGTTTCTCTTGTTCTCCATTGATATGTCTAATTTCTAACATGTATTTTACTCCTCATGTTATTAAATTTATATCCCTTTACTGGGCTTTATAGCTCACCCTTTTCTTATGCATGTCCTCTGCAAAGTATGAGGGAATGTCGTAGTTATGTAAAGGATGTTTTCAATAAATATGTTGTATTTAATGTTTCAAGTTATTATGTAATGATCATAATCCCCAATTACACTAAACCACATGATCATCATCATTGGATCAAGTGAATTTTTATGTTATAAATCATGTTTAAGTTGTAATAAAAAGCAGGGTTGTCATAGTTGGTTTTAAAGGATAAGTTTAGTTATTTTTGTGATTAGGATTTGAAAATACTAGTAAATACATAGAGACAAGACTATGTATAATAAAATCATCCCTATGTTTGTTAAGCACTGTGTAAGTGGTTTATCAAGCAAATAAATCCTGGTCAGGATACGAGCAGGAAGAGGTGGCTCTGGCACAGATGTATCCTAGGGGTAAAACCCGAAAACACCGCTTTGAGCTAGAAATGAATGAGAACGGGTGTACGATAATGGGTCTTGCTTCATTATTGGTTAAGACACTCCTAGGGGTTATGTTTTAACAAATTCACAAACTTCGTATGAACCCTTATTAAGGGAATTAAAAAAAATCCCCTAAGAATATAGGTTAGAATGTAGATCATGAAAATCCTAGATTCAAGCCCATAGACTCATGAGTTAAGGAAATAAAAGTTTATTTATAAGTCATTAACTTTTTTCTTTGAATTAATTTTTATGTGTAACCCCTAAAATTCCTTTTATTCCGGCCAATGGCTGATAATAGAAGGGCTAAGGTAACAACTGTTGTGAAGATCAATGTGATGACTGTACTAATGAGATGCCCAATCCAATGAGAGCGGGAATTGCGAAAATTGTCACACTTCTCTCTCAGTCATCACAAGTTTTGAAGAGAAACACAGGTCAATAAGAACATTCACACCCCCCCAAGAAAGAACAAGTCACTATCAAGAGCTTAATGAGACAAAGGCCTCATACTTTTAGTGGATCATATGATCCCACAATCGATGAACATTGGATCAACTCCATTCAAAAGATATTCTCCATCCTGCAATGTTCTGAACAAGAGAAGGTTCTCCCAACAGCTTATCATATGGGGGGTGAAGCTAATCAATGGTGGATGTTGATCAAAAATACGAAGCCTGAGGAGGAGATCGATGCGTTTCAATATAAGGATTTCCGGAAGATGTTTCTCAATAAATATATTCAGTGCACCCTCTTGCTTAATATGGAATGGGACATCCTTTCCATGTAGAAAAATGACGAATAATCTATTGGTGAGTATGGGGAAAACATCACAAGGCTTGCATTATACACTTCTGACTTCTTCGTTACCCCCAAATTCAATGTTGACCACTACTTTGGTGGGTTGAAGCCTATCCTGTGGAAAGCATTAGAGATCTGTGACTTCGACAGCTATGAAGAAATTGTATGATGTGCCCTCAAGGTCAAAATAGTGATCAGAGAATCACAGGGGTATCATGGGAATAAGAAGTGTATGGTGGACTTCAATTCTGGTGGTCCGATGGATAAATCCAATGGTGCTAAGAAGATCCAGTACCCCACTTGCCAAATGTGCGGAAAGAAGCACCCTGGTAATTGCCTTAACGGGACGAGGAAATGCTTTAGGTGTAGACGAGAAGGGAACCTAGCTGCTAACTATCGGAAAGAAAGACCTGCGACAACGACAGAGGAGAAGAATTCTTCGTTCGAACCACAATGTGTTGTTCACTGTTACAAATGCAATGAACTGGGTCATTTTGCAAATCAGTGCCCTAGTCCAAGGGTTTTTGGAGTCAACCAACAACCTCCAAGACAGAAAGGAAGATATGTTTCCATCACTTCTACCAAATTGAGCCCCGAAAATGAAGTAGTGATAGGTATGTTAGTTATTAATTCAAGAATAGTGAACGTACTTTTTGATTCAGGTTCTATGTATTCTTTTATATCTCAAAAGTCTAGTAGAACAATCCCAGCACCACCACAAATCATGGAAGTGAAGATGTCGGTGAGTACAGAAAATGGGGTAATCATTGCATCCCATGAATATAAGTCCGCCCCTATTATAATCTGTGGATTGAATTTCCCGGAGAACCTCGTCATACTCCCTCTGGTGGAATTTTATAAAATTCTTGGAATGGATTGGCATTCCTTATATAGATCCAACATAAATTGTCGGGAGAGGGATATCACACTTCATATAGAGAATCGACCCATGATACTTTACAATTAGGAAGATGAATCTCCTTTAGCTCCATCATCTCAATAATGGATATTACAGCCCTATGAGAACACGTATATGGCTCAGATGATTGAGTCCAAGGAAGAAACCATCCTCGAATAAATGCCTATTGGGAGGGAATTCGCGGAAGTTTTTTCCGAGTAACTACATGGTCTTCCTCCTAGAAGAGATGTTGAATTCCCAATTTATCTTATTCCTGGGGCTTTACCAATATCCAAGACTCCATATAGAATGGATGTTGTAGAGCATGAAGAGCTGAAGAAACAGTTACAGGAGAATCTGGGTAAAGGGTTTATACGCCCATGTTCTTCACCCTGGGGTGCACCAGTCATCTTCATCAAGAAGAAAGATATGTCAATGAGGCTTTGCATCGATTATCATTAACTTAACAAAATCATGATAAAGAAAAAGTATCCTCTCCCACAAATTTATGAAATGATCAATCAGCTGTGGGGAGCAGAATACTTCTCCAAGGTGGACATGCTGTCGGGATATTATCAAGTATGGGTGAAGTAGGATGATATCCCCAATACTACTTTTCACATAAGATACGGGCACTATGAATTCATATTAATTTCTTTCGTACTAACTAATGTTCCAGCAATCATCATGGACTTAATGAATAGAGTCTTTAGAGATTACGTCGACAAATTTTTGGTAATCTTAATAGATGATATTCAAATATACTCCAAAACCAAGGAGGATCATGAGGAGCATTTATGAACTATACAGGAGACTTTTCCGAAAGAGAAGATATATGAAAAGTTCAAAAAGTGTGAGTTCTTGTTAAAGGGGGTCTCATTCATAGTCCATATCATCACAAGAAATGACATATCTATGGATCCCTGCAAAACAGATGCAATTGAGGGATGGTCGAGGCCAACATCGGTAACGAATATCCGTAGCATCCTGTGGTTAGCTATATATTATCGGCAATTTGTGAGAAATTTCTCATGATTTACCAACCCTCTTACCAGGATAACTCAAAAGGGAGTAATGTTTTCTTGTAGTGATGAATGCAAAGAAAGCTTCAGGGAGTTGAAAAGGAGGCTTATCACTACTCTCGTGCTCACTTTTCCAAAAAGTGGGAAAGTTTTTCTGGTATTAAGTGATGATTCAAAGAAGGGATTAGGTTGTGTGATGATGCAGAATGATAAAGTGATATCCTATGCCTCATAGTAGTTGAAAATCCATGAGAGAAACTATCCAACGCATGATCTGGAGTTTGCAGCAGTGATATTTTCCTTGAAAATCTAGCGGCATTATCTCTATGGGGAGAAATGCGAGATATATACTGACCACAAGAGTCTTAAATATATAGTCACACAGAAAGAGATTAATATGCACCAGAGAATATGCATAGGGATTATCAAGGATTATGAATATTCAATACATTACCACCCTGGGAAAGTGAACAAGTTGGAAGATTCCCTTAGTAGAAGGGACCCAGTGATTCTATCAATGACGAGAATTGAGAAGGATCCAATATAATTAGACTTGATTAAGATGGATATGGGAATCATAAAGAATGGAACATCATCAATCCTTTCAAAATTATTTCTCAACTGTCACTTTTGGAAAGGTTAAATGATGCTCAAAAGTATGATATGGGAATTCAAAAAAAAATTGGAAGCCATCAAAAGAGGGAAATCCCCAGAGTTTAATGTTAGTGATGAAGGAATTGTGAGATTTGGGAAAAAACTATGTGTTCCATCGAGTCCAGAGCTGAAAAATGAACATTTGGATGATGCATATAGATCTAATTTCTCTATTCACCCAGGGAGCACAAAGATGTATCGAGATCTCTGAGAAAACCATTGGTTGGAAAATATGAAGAAGCAGATTGCAGAATATACATCAATGTGCCTGGTGTGCCAAAAGGTGATGGAAGAGAGGTACAAGTCTAAGGGGATGATGCTACCATTTCCCATACCAAAATGGAAATCGGAGAACATCACCATGTTCATTGTCCCCGGACTTCCAAGGACACCCAAAGGCAACAATGGAATCTGGGTTGTTGTAGATCGTCTTACAATGACTGCACACTTCATTGCTATTCGGGAGGATTTCTCTTTGTATCAACTGGGATAGAAATATATCAGGGAAGTGGTAAGGCTGCATGGAGTACCACTATCTATTGTGTCTGACTGAGATCAAAGATTCACCTCTATGTTTTGGAAGAGTCTTCAACATGCTCTAAATACTGAACTGAACATTAGTACGGCCTATCATCCTCAAACTGAGGGCCAATCTGAGCGGACTATCCAAACACTTGTGGAAATGTGGAGAGCATTCTCAATATACTTTAAAGGAGTATGAGATCAACATATTCCTCTGGTTGAGTTCTCTTGTAATAACAGTTTCCACTCAAAGCAACCAAATGGCACCATATAAATCCTTGTATGGGAAATGGTGCATAACACCGACATGTTGGGATGAGGTCGGTGAACATAAGCTGCTTGGACCAGAAATGGTCGAGGAAATTGTGGAGAAGGTGAAAATAACTCAGAAACATATCTAGGTAGCATAGAGTCGACGGAAGAGTTATGCAGCTAACCGTCGAAAAGACCTAGATTTTAATGTTGGAGACATGGTGTTTCTACACATATCTCCGTGGAAGAAGGTCATGAGGTTTGGAATGAATTGGAAGTTAGGTCCAAGGTACATCGGCCCCATTGAGATTTCTGATCATGTCGGGGTTGTAGCCTATTGAATAGCACTTACACCTACCATGGCCAAAGTATATGATGGCTTTCATGTATCCCTCTTAAAGAAGTACATACCAGACCATTCACATGTACTCTCTTATGAGGTGGTACAATTTGAAAATTATCTTTCTAATGAGGAGAAACTAGTGAAGATCTTAGATCGTAGAGAAAAAGTTTCACGAAATAAGACAATGCCCCTCATCAAGGGGTTGTGGGGAAACAAAAAGTTTGATTAAGTGACTTAAGAATCGGAGGAAATGATGGAGCTGAGTTACCCACGTCTATTTTAGTGTGGGAAAAGGAAAATTTCATGGGAGAAATTTTTTAAGGGGGGAATATTGTAACGACACAATGTTTCATTAATGGAAATTCCTCTTGATCTTATTAAATGTCTCTTTAAATTTATATAATATAACAACTTGTTTGGTTTTATGTTAATAATTTTTACTATTGCTAATATAGTTGTTGAACTGTGATCACATGATTATTATAAATATAGGGCTCTAACAAATCCAATTTACTCAAACAAAATAAGTGATGGCCTCAACCAGTAGAATTAGTCCATACGAATGCCATTTTTCGAAGCTCGGAAGAGAGGTGGCGTCCTTAGGCTATTCTCTTGACCATGCCCAAGCTGTGCTTCACCATGTCAAGCTCGAACAAGACTGTCTACGCGAGATTTGGATGTAGATAGAAGTTACCACTCGAGCGATGTTATCCGAGCCACCCCAATAGTACGTCACCATTGCACACCTTACCCTTAGGTCTTATACGACTATTTTAAGGGGTTGGGTAAAAAATATCTAGTACTATGTTCATTTATATTATTTTTGTATATAATAATAAAAATACATTATTTCCATTATTGATACATTGTAAATAGTTTTTAATGTACAAATAATATTTTTAGTTGTTATTTAATTAAGAATTATTTTTTATTAAATTAAGAGACTTTTTAATTAAAGAATATTATAATAAATTATTATTATTATTATTAAAATAATTTTTATTAATTTTAAATGATCTTATAATTTTAGGAATGCAATAATAATTTTTCTTAAGGTTTGAAAGACATTTCTATAAAAACTCGTGAATTTTCAATAAATGTCAGTTTTTATTTTAAATGTGAAAATTAACATATTTAGAAAATTATTTAGATAAGATAAATTTTATTTCTGCAATCAAGATGTCGAAATTATCCAACAATGAATTTTTCATAATTTTCTGAAACAGTCATATTTTTTTGTAAAAAATAAATACTGTTTAAATATATAATGTGTTTTATAAGATCATAATGACCCAATAGTGATATCATAAAATACTATAATCCTTATGTTCGGACAATATATGTTTTACCATTAAAATAATTTGATTTTGTGTTTTTTTATTGTCTTACCTTTCAAAGCATTAATGGACAACTCAAGACTTATTAAATACCTTGTCTTTTTAAATTGTTTTCCATGGTAATGTGACTCACCTCCACATATGCAACCCCATTATTTTAAGATGTTCGGACTATAGACATATAAAATATTGTTTTCCTATTCCATTTTCCAAAAACAATGGGAAAATACCATGGGATGGTTTTTGGTTTGGATGAATTTAATATAAGGGGTCCCAAACCTAAATAATAAAGAATTCCTTCATCTTTCCTATATAAACCCACCCATGCTCTCACTTTCTCCTCACTCAAATCCCTTGGAGTTCATAAAAACTCTGCCCTAATATCGCTAGAATCCTACCAAGGTGCCCCATCCTCCCACGAACCATCTCAAAAGCCTCTCTCTAGCCTTTGTAAGGACACTTCCAAGAAAGGGTTTTTTCTTCCATTCTCATTTTTGTCAAATTTTCTTTAAGTAGTTTTGACCTTTTAATTTCAATTATTAATTATGGGGTATGGATTTTCACTTCCATAATACTTCCCTATTAATGTTTTAATGATGGGAGACTCTTTCTCTCTCATTAAATTCTTCCCATGTACACCCGTTACTGTACCGAAATTCTGAAAGAAACTTCTCTCTCCTAATTTACATTCATGTAATACTTTTGTATCATGAATATAAATTCCATTACAATTTCTGAGAAATGTATATATATGAACATATTTCTATCCAATACATGTAAATATGATGAGTAACACCTTTCTATGTCATCAACTAATTTTATGAATTCTTATGTCACGTCGTTACGCTGCTGAAATCACACCGATTTTATGATCCAATGCCATTGTGTAGTGAATACCATGTCCATTTCTCCATCAAGAGTATTAACATTTATACACATTTAAATATTGATTATAAATATTCATGTATGAATTCCATATTACTTTATCGTGGAATAAATGATTTTGTTTTATGAATCCTTGTTTTATGATCCATGTGGCACACTTATGCATGAAATAAAATTTTTAAGAAGGGTGTGCCTTTATAGCACTCCAATGAATTGGGTAAAGTATAGTATCATGTTAAGTCATGTGAAATGAGTGTTGACTCATGCTAATTCAAGTGCAATGAGGGTATAATCACGCTTCATGCGAAATGAGGATTTACTCATGCTCCATGTGCAATGGGTCTAGGCACATGATAATTCCATGTTAAGTGTTGTTTCAACATTTCCATGTTATGATTATCATTATTTATCATGAATTTATGTTCATGTTTCTCTTGTTCTCTATTGATATGCCTAATGTCTAACATGTATTTTACTCCTCATGTTATTCCATGAATATTCCCTTACTGGGCTTTATATCTCACCCTTTTCTTATGCATGTCCTCAGGTTAACCGATGAAATGCTATGTACGAGGGAATGTAGTGGTCATGTAAAGGATGTTTTCAATAAATATGTTGTATTTCATTTTTCATGTTTTTATGTAATGATCCTAATCCCCAAAGACAGTAAACATCTCGATATTATTCATTGTATCAAGTGAAGTTTTATGTAATAAATCATGTTTACGTTGTAATAAAAAGCAATGTTGTTATAATATATATATATATATATAGATTATTTATTTTTTTATTTATTTATTTATAATATTACATATAATTTGGATTTATGAAATGAGATGCACCGTTCATGGAGACGGTAAGTCGTACATACACATGAACGATACTTTTATTTCTATTTCTTATTTTAATGAAATAAAAACATATTGATACATAGGTATATTATAATTCCAATATAATATCATATATAATATCATTAACTCTATCCTTTATACATCCCACTTATGTTATTAACGAGCCATATCATTATGAGGGGGCGGAATTCCGCACTTCCTCAAATGAAATTATAATTTTTACCCATAATGGAAACTATAATGGCATAATATAAATTGAAAATACAGAATAATAAATAAAACATTAACATAATATATATCATATATATATGTATATACTTCCATTATAATGGATGCCATGAGAGGTGGTAGGAGGTAATTTTCCAATCATGGTTTCGTGAGGCATTATTTTTCAATCAATAGAATCATTTTGTTCTTCACCCACTAGATGGAGGTGTGGGTATGTTTTGTTTGAATACTTCATATAAAAAAATCCTTGTATATTGAGGATACTTTTTCTACTATAAATGAAAGAAATAAAAAAATTTAGGGCTTATAGAAGTAAAATAAATGAAAATAAGTTAAGAGAAACAGTTACCTTTAATTTGGGAAACATCCTTTTGTTTGAACCAAAAGAATTTATCGAATTTCCTTCAGCCTAATATAATTATTCTAAACGGGGGAGAGGGATGTATGAAGCATAATTGGGAATATTTTGGTCAATCCAAATTTCTTGAGAGGGGTAAAAATTGGTTTTAAGGGGTCTCCTTTTATAAGGGAGAGAAGGGGCTCTTTAGGAATGTGTAAAAATATTATTTTATTATATAATGATATTCGGTTTCTAAAGGTCCACAAATCATTATAGTCGAAAATAATATGACTCATTGTCGAAATAAAATCATCCAATAGGAATTGGAAATGTTTTGCATAATATTTAAATCATTATAATCTTATTAATTTAAATCATTTATTAATGAGGTAAATATTACATCATTATTGTGTCATGAATAATTTAATTTATTTGATGTCAAAAATTAAAAAAAATACTATCATTGGTAAAATCCTTTTATCTTTCCAATGAAAATTTATATTCAAATATATTGTTTTTATATCCCCAAATAAAAATTAATTTACTAAAAGTTTTTTGTTTATGTATTTTTTTCCTTTACATTAAATTAATTAATCTAATGTGTCATTATCATTCATAAGTGGCTCCATGGGGTCCCAAAATCGACCCATGGATACCCATGGTCTGCCATTACTCATCAAATAAAGTTAAGAAATGTGGTAAGGTAATTTTGAAATATTATAATATTATTTTTACCTTAAATTACCCTATTTACCTTTAACTGCTGTAAATAAAAGGCAAAAGATACTATTCACCAAAAATTATTTTTGTAACGCCCCGACCCCAGTTACCCAGAGTCGGTGCATTATTACATAACATTGGACTAATCAATATAAAGATAAAATCTAGAATTACTGATTAGTATAGTAGACTTTTAAACACTATATATATTCATAAAGTTTTACATTACAACATAAAAATGAAAACTACAACAACATAGTCTCCATAGTCCACACTCTTATCCCCTCATAATATCCCTGCAGGTCATTCATAATTTACTTCTTCACTTCTTGGGAAATATAAAACATAGAAAAGGGGTGAGCTCAAATGCCTAGTAAATATGACAATATAGTGGAATCTTTCATAAATAAGAATAAACATTTAAAGAAATGTATAACTAAAAAAAATCCTTTTAAACGTGAACATAAACATAGTATGGAAAAAATAAAATGAAACAATTCCATTTACTTTTTCAAATGGATATTCTTCTAATCGAATAATCACATGAAAAATAAATAACCACTTTCATAATGATGGAATGTATAATGCCATACTATCATAACCTCATAGACAAGGCCTCGTGCCAAGACTAAAAATAAGATATTGGAAAGGCCTTGTTCCCAGACACTAGTTAATCTCATGAGTCCTACCGCTGCATCGAAGAGCTGTAGCGGGCTCCACCCATCACATATTTAGTCAAATTCATTCCCATATGAAAAGGTTCAAACATAACATAAGCATTCATATTAAAACAAGAATATGAAATGTAAATACATCACCCATAAAACACGAATGGTACAAGAATAACACATCCATAGTCAAACACATCACAAAAACATCAAACAACATGGAAGTTTTTTATCATAATAAATCAACTTCGAATAAACATAAAATCCATCAAAGGATGTTGACATAGATTAAATCAAAACAATTTTAGAGAAATATCTCTTTTTTTGAAATCATTTAAAAGTCACACATTTATTAATGAAGTAATATAAAAGAGATTTTTGAATCAAAGTGTCCCATACCACTTTGAAACTTTTGAAAATAAATATCATTTCAACACAATCTTGTCCATATAAATAAATCTCTAAAATCATTTTGAAAACATGGACATTAATTAAAATGATTTAGAAAGATAAATCTTTAAAACATTGAAAATTCTGATTTTGATAAAGTGTACCTTTCAGAATTTCTTAAAATATTCATTTTGAAATCATTAAAAAGTAACATAATTATAAAATAAACCATTTACATTGAAAATATCCTTATAATAATGTAAGTTAAGCTTCTAAAATTTTACAACGGCGGAAAATAGGCGCACCTACCGTATAAGTTAAAAAAACGTTCTTACCTTAATTCCGTCGAAAAGGTTAAAAATGACCTTGTTTGGAAAACGACAGAAAGATTCCATTATAAACTTATTTTAAAAAGTCAATCAATGGTATAAATTACATTATACAATATTCTGAAAAATAGTAAGAATGTTTTGAAATACACTTTCAAAAAACATGGATGTGGATGATAAAGAGGTCCCACTAGATAATTACGTATAAACAATCTCAAATAATGAAGAGATTCTGAAATAACCCTTACCTTGTACTTTTACAAGGTTGGGGTAGTTCAAAATCATTTATAACAGTGAAATAATTGTTATTAAAATATACAAGAATCATATATATTATTATGTTATCATATATGATCTTTTAACATTGCATTGTTAATAATATCTTAGTATTATCATCGTTTCATGTGTTAACTTACTCGTATTCTTTTATATGTTTTCTTATGTAAGACATATTTTTCATGCATAGGATGTATCTTATTCATATCCAGAATGATATCAAGTCCTTAAACCTAATTTTTAAATCATAAAATGATAATTACAGTTGAATGGATACGATGGAGAATGAATCTTATCGCGTTCGTGGTGACGATAGTCCATACTTACGCACGAGCGACAATATCATTATTTTGATATTAAAATAAATTTTAATTGGGTGGTATATCTTATATACAGAATCACTATCATGTGATATTTATTATTTACATGAATTACACATCATTATTATACCCATCTAAATAATAATATATTGAATAACAATTATACCTCGACGTGGAGACGGTAAGCCGTACGTACGCACGTATGGTGACATGTCATTAAAAGGAAGGATAGAATATTGAATAAGTACCATATTTATAATAAAATTAAATTATATATGAGATACTGGATTCATTATATTAGAATTATAATAACAAAGAATGAATAAGTTGAATAAGAAATTATTTTGAAAATGGGTGGTGAAAATATTACCTCTTCTTCGGGTTTTTCGTATTGATTTGATCAAAAGGGATCCATAGGATGGATTTATGATCAAAATAAGGCCTCTAGGTTGTATTTAGGGAATTTTTGAGAGTATTTGGGCAGTTTTTGGCCGATCCAAATGGCTTTTAAGGTGTGAATTAATGGGAAGGTGGTGTTCCCATTTATAAGAGGGGCGAGGGGAACCTTTGGAAAAGCTAGAAATATTATTTTATAATAAATTCATATTCAGTTTATAATGGCTCCAAAGTATATTATTTAATATTTAAGGTGGGTATGGGTAGAAAAACACTAAAAAAATATAATTTAGACAGGTTTGGGTTATTATATTAACCTTATCATTAAGAATTAAATATTAGTTATTTAGTTTCACTTTTACAATGTCTCTTTGTATTTTTATATTATATGGTTAATAAACCAACTATATACATCCAAGAGACCCCGAAGTATTCCATTAATGATACAAATATCATGATATAAGTCTCTTGGCCGACCCTTAGATTTTTAGAAATTTAATATCAATTAATAATATAATAATTGTTTTAAAAGCTCTTTTAGGTCAATTTTGACACTATTTAATAATTGATTTTTGTAAAAATTATAACAGAACGATTACTTAACAAAAAGTAAATTAAATCAATAATAACATGTCATATTAACCTATAAAATTATTGGTATTTATAAAATGTCTCAAATTACATTTATTTTGGTATTTATAATATCAATTATTATAATTTTTCATTAATTAGGTAATTACTGCATCACCATTGTGTCATACATAAATTAAATTATATAATGTCTAAAATATATAAATAAAATAAAATTATGTATGGAATATTTTTTTCCTTATAATTAATATTTATATTCGAAAATACAACATATATAACCCTATGTAAAAAATATTTTTCCAACAGATATATGCTTATGTAATTTTTGTATTTATTTTAACATAATTAAAATAAAGTGTCCCTATCACCTACAAGTGGCTCCATGGGGTCCCAAAATCGACCCAAAGATGCCCATGGTGGGAAATGTATCCACCATTAAGTTTAGAAGACATATTAGGGTTATTTAGTACTATTATAATATAATTTTTTAACACTTATTTACCGGATTTACCCTTTAACCATGGTAAATAAAATATTTACCAAATTAATTATTCAAAATGTCTAAAAATAAAAGTTACCTATTTACAAAATTTGGACATCCTGATTCCAAATATGAAATATATTTTTCCAAAATCAAAACCCAGAAGTGAAATAAAATAATTTAAATTAATTCCCGCTGTCAAAACAAAAAGTGTGTTTTTAAGATATAATAACTATCAAAAGATTGATACTTGTTTATGTTCGGTTTAATTGTGAAATTATTTCCAATGACCAAAATTGAATTAAATGGTAAAAATATATTCTAAATATACATTAAACCACACAAATTTATAAATTATCACTATAAATTATATTGATTAAAAAATGTGTTTTTAATTGAAATTTAGTAATTTTCACTCTTCATCAAAATATTAAAGTTATCCGAAAAGTAACAAAATATCACCTTAGTAATGGACTTCTATTAAATGAAAACAATGATTTTATGTGAGTTTTTATTTCATGGTGGTTCATAATCTACTTTTTTAGTGGGGGAAATATTTAATAAATCATTATTTAAAATGTTCCAAAGAATAGAAATATATTTAAATCAAAAATAAAATTACCTAAATTTATAATATTACATCATCCATATTTATTTTTGTTGATCAATACAAAGTTATTATTCATGATCCTCATATATTTTTGAATACCAAAAGTTTTAATCTATAATGAAAATCAAAATAACTTCAAAATATTCATTGAAGATTGTATTTTTACTATCGGTTAATGTCGAAGGAATATTTTTCAATACAAATGTCATAAAAACCCACAAAATCCCCATATCTAATTTGAAAATATATTCATGAAATATATTTGTCCATCACCATTTGATGATGGTATCCATAACTAAATTCAATCTTCCAAAAATAATAAGCTCCATGGAACTGATAAAACATGTCATCAAATTGAGGATGTGTATACAAATACATCATATTAATATTATTCAAATTACTACAATCAATGAAAAAACTCACAGAACAATTTTTTAATCACAAAATAAAAGGTATCTATAAGATGAAGTAATACAATGAATGAATAAATTGCGATGAAAATATGATGAATACTTTTTTAATTCAAGAAGTTCCAATAAATAAATACTATAATGGGGTATTATAATTTGGATAGAATCAGGAACTAATTCAATGGGAAACTCAACATCCTGATTATGTATAACATGGAAAAACTTATTAGGAAAAATATTGATGTATAAATTTATAACAAAACCATCATTAATATGAATAATTACCATTTTTAAATTATTTTTTTGATAAAATCTATTTTCATATTTTAAAATTTTCACATATTCATCATATGTTATCAATAAAATGCCTTCGTTGTTTTATATAAAATGAAACTATCTTATAAAAGTAATTTAATTATCTAAACAATCAATATTAGTTTGATATACATAAATCCTATATAAATTTAATATAAAATCAAGATATAATAAGGAAAAACAATAAGGTTAGATGGAAATATAATTCACTAAAAAATAATATTAAAATTCATATAATTACTTTTTCAATAATATTTCCCCAAGGGGTTTTATCAATAATTTATCATTTCATTTCATGAGGTGAAATTTCCATTTTAAAAGAATATTATTTGGAAATAATAGAATGTTTAGACACTATGTCCAACAAATAATTATAAAAAAATGAAAAATGCAATGTATGTCATACAAATTCATATGATGGAAGAACATCAGCTGATGTGGTCTTATAGGATTTCACTAAACTATTATTTATATAATATTGCTGTTTTCCATCATTTAGATCATTTTATTGGATATTTTTTTAATATTTCCTCATCTCGCCACATTTAAAACACATGAAATGTTTATTATAAAATAAATCTTAAGATCATATTTTTCACAATATCTGGAACATATCCATGAATTTCACATTAAAAAAAATTTCAAGATATTTTAATACAATCGCCATGGTTTTTTTAACACACATAAAACAAACAATAAAGTGAATTTTTTTACCTTTAGATTTATATGATTGATTCTTAATTTTATCATTCCATAAATTCCTTTTATATTTCCTATTATGAAATTATATGTGACCATCACAGAAAACTATATCAACAATATCTACAAATCCAAAAAAATCATACTATTTGAATTTATTATATTATAATTCTCATAGATATCATAGTTTTAATACTAATTAAAAATTATTTACTTTTCTATTATAATCCAAAAGAATTTTTGGAGTATACCATGATAATCAAGTGATTCATTAAAT
Source organism: Viscum album (assembly GCA_963277665.1). Lineage (NCBI taxonomy): Eukaryota > Viridiplantae > Streptophyta > Magnoliopsida > Santalales > Viscaceae > Viscum > Viscum album. The sequence goes on along the minus strand of OY728152.1, from coordinate 1,314,541,875 downwards.
GTTCACAACCACTAAATCATCCCCCTTTTATATCAATAAAATAATTATATTTTCCAACTTCTATTGAACAACCTTAGGAAAATATTATTCATGTATATTTTTGTATGTTCATAACATTCTAGGGATTCAATATCATCAATATCAAGGATATTGTTGAACAATTTTCCCCACGGGTCCACTTCCACATCAAATTGAAAAAAAACACTAAACCATTGATTATATAAACACCATAATTAATTGAATATAATTTTAAGGGATTTAATACACCCTCCACCCAATAATGGGTGAACATTTCCCTATAATACTGATTGTATTGCCTCATAATATGTTTAACACTAATAATGTTACATTATGAAAGATATAGTTGTTATCTTTCAAGGATGACACAATAATTTATATCAATTTTTCAACTAAACTATTACAATTAAAAACATCATTTTACCAATTCCCACTGTTCTTCTATTCTATTTTGAGAAGAAATAATCATCTTGGCGACTTTCGACAAAATTTTATTAGTTCCAAATATAGAATTTTTTTTAAATATATATATAATGGATAATGCATCTATATTTCATTAAATTGAACATCATTTGAACTTATCTCTATGTTATAAAAATTTATCGTATACTAATAAAATCAACCTAATCTATAATGTTATCCAAATTTTTTTTTTGATACACAATATGTGTTAAAATACTTAAAAAATAAAAAAATAGGTAAATTATTTTAAAATTCTCATTATTAAATATTGAATGATCTTTCCAATTTAGAGATATAGGGACATATAAAAATTTCAAACATATCAATCAACAATCATACAAATAGGGAAAAATTAAATTAGTAACCCTTTCATTCAAAATACAGTATTTTTTAATAAAACATTAAATATTTTCATGAAATGTCGTTACAATATTCAGCATTGATTATACATTTTTTCTACACATCCTTGAATCCTATGGAAAAAATTTTAAAATTTTTTAAATGAACAAAAATAATAGAAAGAGTAATAAATTGATGAATTGAAGCAATTATTCCATGAATACATATTAACATATGAAATAATTTTTAAAAATAAATACAAATAACCCAAAATTATCTTATAATTACATTTTAAAAGACATATATTTCAATAAAACAACGAAAAAATAAATAAAACCATAATAGTAACATGTGAAATTACACACATATTATTGTAACACTAATAAATACAATATGATTTTTAAAACTCATAGCTACCATACAAAGTAAACCTCTTGTATATCTTATGATGTAACCATTACAACTATCCAATACTATAGCAATCACATTAACACATGTAATAACAATTATGATCAACATCCAAAATAAATAATCTTAATGCATTGGAAGAAGATATAGGTCCTTAGATTAATCATATACAATTTACATAAACTATAAAAAATTCATAAAACATGAACCCTTACATCATAAAATAATTTCATAAGGAAAATAATATATTTTAAAAGAATACGATATAATTAAAAATGAAATTAATTTATATTTAAATAATAATATAATATCATAATTTTAAAATTAATAAAATAGGGATTTATAATAATGGGATAAGTAGTTCACAATATATTTGTTAAAAATAATGTTTTGGTTTATTTATTAAAAGATCCATTAATGAGTATTTTTAAAAGGAAATTCTCCTACCATATGTTTGAATTAATTCAAACTACTCTAAAACTCATTTTTAATGATTTAATGTTTTGTATTAATTTATTAATGACATGTATTCATATTTATAATATTTAATATGAACCTTTTATAACATCATTTAATCAATATATATATATATTTACAATTATTTTGGGAATGTTTACTTCATGCCCTACATGGTTGTTTACATATTGGTTTCATATAGATTAGAAGGAAAAGTAATGATGTAGAAATATGTGGAATTTATATTATTCAATAACATTAAATGATAATATTTATCATTTTTTTCTAATAATGGTATTCTAACTTTCCATGAAGGTGTCAAAATAAAATTAAAATTCATAGTCCATGATAAAGTTATATTGAAATTTCACAAACCAGGAATTTTTATTTTAGGGGAGAATATGAGTGGTTTAATGATGGATATTCCATTTTAAAAATAATATTATATTACAATTAAGATAAATTAGCTATCATTTAACATGGATGAGGCGATCTGAGGATAGAATAATAACATAAAAGATAATGAAAAAAGTCATAAAAGAAAACAAAATATGATTTTACATCTTGAACATGTCACCATGAGAATTATATAAAGAACCACAGTTCTGGATTTTTGGAGTGAACATAAATTATTTGACAAGGGGAATATTCTTGTTATGAAAATGTGTTGAATGTAAAAAATATATTTGTTTTGAATGTGTGTGATGAAGAAATGGTGAGGGAGGGTATATATAATTTAGGGGAGGGGTTTTTTATTATTGTATTATATAGTTTATTATTTTATCTCAAAACTATGAATTGTCATGAACCATCCCTCTATGACCCTGTTGTGACTACCCAAAACTAAAACTGATATGTCAGAAGCTGTTGACTAGAAAAAAGTAATAATATCCCACAAATGGGAGGCATTTTATTTAGAACATAAACTCAGAAACCCAACTCCAAGACATATGGGCTGGAGAGTGATAACATTATGTAATGAAAATGAATGCATACAGTACAACCTGACAACATAGTATGACAGAATGTAATGTAGTAATGGGAAACCATCCTAGAATACAAGCCTACTAAGGGGAAGACAATTATAATATCTTACACAATATAATGGTTTTAATGATTATGTAGAATGATTTTGAAAAATCCTCAAATCGTCAGATCTCATAAGGCTCCATCTGGTCCATGTCCTAGATCTACTCTGACTAGGACTCCACCTACTTCTCAATCATCTGTAGTAACATTACACATGATAGAAAAGCCCATGAAGTTGTGAGTAAAACAATACTCAATAAGGGACCCTGAAAACCCCGATGTAATATACAACCAAGGATAAATCCACACGATGATAAAGTCAAATAATCATAGTTATATTCACATATATATAACTAAAACATCTAGATTTAATTATTTTTGAGACTAGGAATATTGGGGTACCATCATTATAGATATCATATGAATTCTCACTATAGGATTGAATAGTAACACAATAAACCAAAATATCACACTCTAAGAAGCGTTCCATACATGATATCACATACACAACGGTAAAACACATCACGAAAACACTACACCATTACAAATGGTACGTTCAATAAAATTCCCCCCATCCGGAAAAAATATACTAGCTCCTACTCTTCTGATCAGAACTAGTGGGTCATTTTTCATTTTCTTGTTTTCAATGCAAGACTATAGAACCAACATGGATAATTTCTTCTTCACCAAAGAGCATAGACAAGAGTAACAAACAAACAGTTCATACCTCAAACGACCATTTTCCTAACTTAAACTACTACCACTACAATGTGAAACTACCTACGCCCAACTCCTATGCGACTCAGTTGTCTATCGCCTACCCAACCATGACATGTTCATGGTCTTTGAGGAGCGACATGAGGTCAGCCTCAGTATACAACATCTACTCTGAGATAGGTATTGACCTACTACATCTACTAAAAAGGTACGACTGGATGCTGTGAGTGTTAAGGTGGGTTTTGGGCCATCCCACCCCCACTATACTTCACTCAGACAGTAAAATGATTCTAATTATTAAAGTGGCTTCCACATGTAAATCACACCAGCCATAGGATTATAGAGAAAGGGAGGGGACTAGAAGAACAAAACTGGAACTACTGAGGCCTACTCCCCATAGGCTGAATCCTTGAAGGACCAGATTCTTGTTGCCTGCTACTAAATGCCTTCTCTTTTAACGAACACTAATGGATCCACTCTCACGACACACATCCCAACAAATGCATTATCTCCACTACTTCATCCTTCATCAAAACCTCCATTTTTGTTAGTATAGTGATGGGAGTAACAACATACTAATGAGAAGTTCAGAGTGCCTCCTATATTCATCATTCCCATGACTCCTCATCTAGGAAGAGGTATCGTGTGAATAGAAGGAGATCCTTGAATGATTTTCCCAAAATCCTTTCCAATATACTCCCCTATATGATGAAGTGTCTCTCCTTCCTCTACACTTCCTTAATTGTTGTATAAAGGAATTCTACCTGGAACCCCATCTCAATGTCACCCCACGAAACCTCACCATTCTTATTCTCCACTTGATAATTCTTCCACCACTGAATCTCTACTCATAGAATCAGGCTCATGACTAGAGGGACCCAGTACATTATCGGATCCTGGATCATGCTTAAATATATCTCCATATCCTCAAGCTATCTAACAATCTCTATGTCTATGACACTCCCCTCATACATTCCTAGAGCATACCACTTGAAGGCACAGATCATCTTCATCCACTAGTCATCCCCCTCCTCTTGATCAACACTTAGCTAATCGAATACTTCAATCATCTAGACCTTAAATGCACGTACTACTTGTGGATGTCGTTTAGGTTCTATAGCTAAAAATTCCACGAGAATATCATATTACCCATTACTGTAGAAAATACTTTTTTAATTTTTTAGACATTATATTTATTTCCATTTCCAAAATAGACAATAGACACAAGAACTGAAGTCATTATGTACCATTATTTGAGTTCCTAACATGCATTTACCGTATCCATGGATTAAAATTTAGTAGGTCAAAAGACCTTTAATAATATCATGGGGTCCCTAAAATCTTGTGTCCATGCCAGTCCTCCCATCCATATTACATGAAACACGATTTCATAACATGGTTACCCTACCATCCAAGGAAATCCTCACTTTTCCTAACCCCGAACTCCATCCTATCATTCAACCAAAACCTCTGATACCATTAGGTCCTACCATTCCTACTCCAATATAAGTAAAAGATGATAAAATTATGTGACCTTCATTATTTATGTTCAATGAGAGATTATTAAAACTTGTCCCAATATCAAAAGGCCCTATTTTTTCAACAAGAACAAAGGGTATAAAATATCACATAAATGGAAGGCTTTCAATTTTTATAGAACATGATTGGAAGATAAGATGGTAAATCCTACCAATGAAAATGACTAATGAAAATTTAATTCCAAAAAACATTTAACATATTCAAGATAAAAATAAACTGAAACATGTTATAATAAAACTCTAAATGGATGTACCAATAGAATGAAAAGATATAATGACAATTGTCCCATCACCCGATCCAGTATGTTTTGGCATGGTCCTAAAAGTCCTCATAGAATCAAAAGAAAAAGATTTATATACGTTGGGTGAGTATATATTTATACACAGTAGGGATACACAAATCACTCACACACATGTGGAGAGACATTCTAATGAGTTGTGAGAAATAATTGAGATAACTAATATAACTAGAACGGAAAATGATCCACCCAACCTCACCAAGGAATACTTCCCAAATAACAGAAGTTTGGTAAAATGATAATAATGGCACACAAATATTTGGGTACCCCAAACCAGTTTCCCAATGGATATATTGAATATCCTAGTCTTCATACCTCCTCCACAAATCCCAATACAGTCCTAATACCTCCCCCAACAACAACCATTTGGGCTATCCCAACCGCATGGTCAATCCTTCTTACAAACATCGGGGCCACCACAACCATACGTAACCACACCCACCGAAACGTGGGTGACAACATCCACTAAAACGCCCAAGGACACATGGTCTAGAACAAGCACGACCACAGACAAAGAAACCTGAAATCCATCCCGATTATAATTTGGAATCAATCCATCGAGCTCACATCGGGGCCAAACCACCACATTACATGATCCTGAAGATTCATGGGGCATAATGTACCTCAGGCACTCACAAAATACCCAAGGGATCTCGGTATACCATGGAGATGGAGATGAAATGAGATAAAAACCAACCACTCATAAGATCGATGAAAAAAACACCCTCCCCCATGAAATGGGGGAGTTAGACATTATGTTATCAACATGGGTGGGGTGTATATATGAAACACTATAACTAAATTTTATACATATAGTTAATAAAAAACTCATACAAACCGATGTGTACCAAAAATGAACTACCATGTTGGGAATAACCATTAATGTTGGTATCCCTATATACACAATCATTCAATAGCCACAACCATAGAATAACCCTTTTCTGAGAAAGAAAATGTTTCCCATCAGACCATTTCTCATTATAATGTTCATGTGATTCCATTTAAATATTCCATTAATATTGGAAAACTAACAGGCATTACCACAAGCCAAGACTACATTATAATGAAAACAGGAAAAAGGAATAAAGTAATTCACTCATGGTTTTCTTTAAAGTAAATACATCATAATGGAATCATTTGGATCCCTCATAGTAACGTAACCAAAAAATGCCCCATCTTAACGGGTCTAGAACATTAACTTTCGGCTATACACTTCCATAAATTCACGAACCAACAAAATCACAACTAGAGATTCATTTACCCTATACATTACCAAAAATCATTAAATAGAACAACAAAGAATATCAATGAAAAATCCAGGAATATTTAATATTTATCATACATCTTTAATTATGTTCCTTCATTCCATTATGATATCTAGGGTGATCACACATGGGTTATTATCTTAAAGAATCTGTTTAATCAACCATATTTATGTGAATAATTAGTATCCATGTGATAATTATTAAATCACTTTATAATCCATAAAAAATGCTTCATTAGTGTAAAATAATGAGCCACAAATGGCTAGGATTTTCAGGGAAATATGCACATACAATTCCCAATATAAAAACATAGGTAAAATATTGTATCATCATTATCATTCCCACACCATCATTCTGTAAATGTATGTTTATTATTTTTTTTGTGTTAGTTTCTTCTAATTTCTATGGGCTGATAATCATACGCACCCCGCATGATAGAATGTAAAGAGATACTAAAGAAAAATACATACATAGATGATCATCGATCAATGTTTTCCCTCTACGACAAGAGTAATCGATGGCACAAACTGCAAGAATAGAAATATACATGGATAAGAAGGAAGGGTTCTAACATGGGCACATGATTTGTCTCATGATGGGGCCTCGAAGTGCACAATGGGAAACAAAAAGTAATAATGAATAGTGTATATCGGGTTAAGAAATGGCCAAATCCTTAAATTAGGAATTCCATTTCGAAGAACATACAAGTAAAATTATTACTTGATCACGTGGCTCAGTGGTTTCACATGTGGGATTTATAGAGATTTAATAATCCAATTTATAAATGATGGAGAATGTCTAGTAGAAAACAATGAGTTGATATATTTCCATTAATTGTAGAAAAAAACATGTAATATGGGTGAAATCAGAAAACTAAAGGGGATGGAAAATTAGAAAAAACGTGTGACTCCGATGAAAATGACACACACATTTGAATTTCAAGGGCTTCCTAACACTAGGGGGATTTAAAACATCTCATAAGAGCCTTAATTCACATTTAAAGGGAAATTAATATACATTTACTTTTATAGAATTTTTACTTGAGTGAAATTTGATTGTCTGGGAGTGAACTGAAAGGACTCTCGGATTGGTGAGTCACTAATACCCCGAAATCATCACCCTAGAACTGATGCCCTGGTACGGATGGCCTATCGGTGCCACTAATGGATATTGGTGCTACTAATGCATACATGTTCCACCTATTCCAATCTATTCCACCATTAAATCAACTTATAACATCGAATACCAATCAATGAGACACTAATAGTCCAATGGATGCCCGGAACACGAGGATTTGTAAATGTAATGGACTAAGATAGTTTATATCATTTTAACTGATGTAACTCATTTATTATAAAATTAAATAATTATTATATATATTTATATATTGTATATAAAATATGATATTATCATACTTATTTATTAAAATATAAAAAAAATTCCTTAATTTTTTACCTATTAAATTATTATAGCAGTGCTTATGTGTATGATTGTACTACTTACTTGGGAAGAGAATTTTTTATTTCACCGCATAATAATTACATGGAACATATTAATTACATATTATATAATTAATATATATATATATATATCTCACTTGATATTTAATTTTTAAAATTAATATATCATCTTTATCCTTAACCATTAATATCATATGCAAAAAATGCGCTCTCTCATCTATACATATGTCCATAAATTTATTTGATTCATTACTCATGGTTTAAATATAATTCATGATTATGAAATAATATGTAATGAAGTATTGTAAGATTTTAACATAATATAATTTTTTAGATGATAGAAAAAATATTATTTTTAGAAGCATATAATTTCACATTAAAACATGCATGAGAAAAGAAGGTAGTTATCAAATGAAACAATGATGATAATGAATTTTATTTATTGAATTATGTAAATATTGGTTTAAAAAGAATATGTTTTATTTTTAAATATCAATATATTCCTCCCATAAATTAATATCATTATTTAAATTTATTAATTTTGATGTTATAAATGGTCAACCATGTGGAAGGGTGATATGAGGGGCATTGCATTGATTTACCTTCATTGATTAATAATTAAATTATAGAATACTAATTTTATATTTATACAATGTATACAAAATCAATTTGATTTTTTATAATTATTTCAAAAAATGTGTTATAATTTATTATTTTATTTTAATTATTTCAATTAAGGGTATTTAAAATAAAAATTTCAATGGGATAAATTATTTCATAACTCATCTTTGGTTCATTTGGATATATAAAATACTCCTTCTATTTTTCATTATATGACATTTTTTTAATTGTTTTTTGAACCCCTATAATTTAAAAATTGTTATACGTGTTCTAGTTATATACAAATATTATTTTAATTTATTTATATTTATTTCAATCAAATAATAATTTAATGTAAATTTTGAAAATATAATTTTAATCAGGATAATTTATACATGACTTCTAAATATAGAAACATGTTAGATAATTTTATAATTAAACCCTTTAATATTTTTATCCCTTAGTTGTTAATTTTGATTTCATGTAATATTATTATATTCATATCATTGGTATTATAATTAGATGAATGAATATTTGGAATAAAATATGACATCATATCCTTCTTTGTTCAAAAATCATTTTTTCCAAAACCATGTATTATAACATTATTTCCAAAATAATTTATTTCATTAATGTTTAACCATGCTATAAATTAATAATATCCAATGAATCATTATGTTCTTTTCAACATGTGGATTTTCTGGATTTTACAAAAAGTGAAATAAAATTTATATTTTAACAAGAACGAAATGTAGAGACTTTCAAAGTCATCATGTCCAATCAATGTTTCAAACAATATGTTTTCTGTTTCAAATTTTTTATTCAATGATATTAATTTTAAAATATGTTTGTAATATTTTTTAAATATAATATGAAATAAACCCTTTATATTATAGAATAATATTTTTTAATTATTTTTTATTCATTTAATACATTTGATATTTATTCTAAAACCAGTAAATTAGATATTTTCTTTATTTGACATGTTGATATGGATGGGGAATGTTTAAGGATTTCCCCTTGATTCCACCATATATATAATGAGTTTAATCAATATGATAAATTTATAGAAATGTGTTTATAATTTATTCATACACATCTATTTAAAAATGAATTGATAATGGTATTGGCAGTAGAGGTATCATGAATACATTGATAATGATATTAAAAAAATTTAATTTCCATTAAATAAAATATTGTAATAAACAACACTGGGATTTTTTAGTTATATTATCTCTATATGAAATCAATTCACATAAGATTTATTTATTTCTAGGTGTTTTTGGTAATTTACATTTCCATATTAATTATTCATGATCAGTTCACTTTTTACAAATTATATAAATGAGGTTTATGTTCATTTATTTTCACATCAACATAGATAATTATTATTGATTTATGTTACTTTCTATTTTAATTAACACTTATTTATCATTTAATATAACAATTTTTTAATTTTAATTCCCTGGGATCTGTTATGTGCACTAAAAATAATATTTAACGATATTCTACAGAAAATAGTGATAATCTCGAAAACTAATTTTTTTTAAATTTTGAAATCAAATAAAATAATTCCATCATTTATATGTCCAACTTATGAAGACAAATATACATTTTAGTTCCTCATTTATTCAATCTTTTTATCTTATAACAGTGTAATAATGTAACCATTGGCTTTGGTATAGTAGAATTGAGTTCAATATTTTATTGAACATATAATTTTGATTAGAATCTATAAGAAATTGATTTATGAAAACATAGTTTAGGGAGTGTAACACAATGGTGAACATGGTAGATTTGTATTGAAAAATTACATAGTGGTTTCGTATAGTACAAATTATAAATTTTTCATATAAATTATTATTTATCTATAAACTACATATTGATATGGTTCTCGAGCATATTTACCGAAGGGTAATAAGTATGAAAATTGAGAATCAATTTTGACTCAATAATTACCTAGAATCAAATAATCAACCTTAATATTAAACAAGATGGAACTAAAAAATGATATACATTGGATAATTAAATTTTATATTAAAAAATTAATTAAGTTTTTTAATTGATAATAAAAATGAAAATACAGTTCCAAGATTTTTAAATTATATTAATGATTATATTGTTTTTCTAAAACAATAAATTTTTCTCACTATAATTTTTCTATTCTCGGTCTGTGGTTGTAACCAAAATTATTATTTTTAACATTGAGAATTATGGAATATTTGGTGAATATTAGAAAAACAAGAGATAGATAAATGTTTGAATGTTATCGTGATTGAACCTAAATATTTATCCCTATATGTTATTATTAACCTATATCCCAACTGAATCCTAGACATAGTAATTTTTTTGAATAATATAATATATTATGAGCATGAGTGGTGGATAAAAGAGAGGATAAAATGTATGGTTTAATTCATTTCATTATAGAATAATGAAAACAAAGAATATGATTATAAGGTAAATTTCAAAATGACTAATGTGTAAAAAATGGATATAAATAATTGAATTTAAAATAAAAAAATATGAGTATGATTTATAGAATAAAATTTCAACTAATGATTTCATTTATAATCAATAATATTTATTTTGATGAACTAGGAGATAATGTCAGTAAATGTCCACTTATAAATATTTTACACTTATAAAAATGAAAATCAAATGTTAAATTGATTTCGATTAAGTGTTTATTTATTGGTATTGAAGATCTAATTTTTTGAAAAATTTCTATCAATGGTATATTGGTAATACAATTGAGGAAACAACTAATTATTATTATTAATTTTAGATGAATAAATTTCTATAGCAATATAGCAGCCATGTGTATAATAATGGTTTAATGAGTTAATGATTGATCATTTTCAAAATTAGACAAATAATAATTTTGAAATTTTATTTTATAGTAATATAACATTATAGAACAAAATAGTTGAATACATTTATTTTAATTGTTACAATAAGATTATTCTATGAAAAATTTATTAATTTGAATAATATTGGTATATTTATTTGGAAAAAGAATAATGTTATTGTTGAAATTTATGGTGAGTAATTTTATATATATTTTAATTGTCTTCTTTCATCATCATTTTTTAATGAAATATGAATTTGTTTAACTTTTTAGAAAATTATAAATATATATTCATGGTGAACACAAATAAAATTCAGAAGGTGTACTATTATTGATTCATAAAATGATGGTTGATATCAATTTATTTCCAATCACAATCCAATGTGATGTTTTGGTTATTATTTAATTTTCTTAATAATATTGTCGAAAAAAAATATTAGTAACCAACAATTATTTTACAATTCAGTTTTAGAGAAAATAAATATTTGTAACCAAATTTCGTGTAAAATATTTCGATTCATATATGAATATATGCCACTCTATTATGGATTATAAAACAAATTTGATTTTTATTACACTTCATCAAATAATAGAAAATATTTTATTAATATTAATTCAATAGAGTAAGTGATGAAGATGAAATTTTTTTAATCATAACCTGAGGATCAAATATATATTTTCATAAATAATTTTACATTGCAATAATATTTTATTGTATTCTATGAATGAAAATGAATTCACCAACACTATATAATGTTTATTGAATAGAAAATTTTATCATATTATGATGATATTGATTGAATAAATGGTCTTTGTACTCGTCAAAGTTTTATTGTAGTTTAGTTATTAAATATATCTTAATAATCAAATATAATTATGTTTCATGTTATCAATCAATGTTACATTCATATAATTATTTCGTACTATATGAAACATGTACATCACATTGATAACAAATTGGAAACATTATTCATAGAAATTTATAATGAAATAATATATGTTTATATAAATTAAGTAACTAATATCAATGTAGTAGTAAATTAAATATTCGTATAGTAATATGGAAATCCAGAATAGTTACCCGAAATATTTTATATGAACCATACCTATTAATGTATGAATAAAATTTTGGTATCTTATAACTGAAAATATGATATCTTTATATCATAATATAGGTAAATAATCATTATACAAATGATAAATTAAATATTGGTTTTTATTTTGTAAAATAGAAATATGTATATTAAATTTCATAATAAGTAATTTGATTTAATGTAGAATTTATTTTGCTTTAATATATTTGAAAAATATTATTTTGATGTATTGTTAATGTAAGATATTATTACCAGACAATGTTTCATTTATCATTGTGTCAAAAACATTTTTATAATATCAAAATTAGTATTATTCTAATATATAACTATACTAAATTATTATCAATCTTATAATATCTAGAGAATAATTTTCTAAAATTTCATTACATATTTTAAATCCAATATAAAAAAATTAGGTGTATTTATGGGATTTTTTAATATAATTTATTTTTTTTTGAATTGAAATATACATTAATTTTTGAAAATTGACAAATAGAAGAATTTTGGAGACATGGATAATGTACGAATAATGTATGAACAATAATATATATAATTACTTAATTATATAATTTATTCAGTGATATGAATGAACACTATTTATATTCTTCACCCAAATTAATAAAAAATTGATAAAATATTCCAAACATCCATGTCCTACAATTATAAATTCCACCCTCCTTATCTCATATCCTCACACATTAAAACATTTTAATATTAATCTTTTCTACTAGATTCCTATATAAAAACTATTCACTGTATTATGGTATTTATGTTTTCACTATATTGTGATTTTCAACATCCTTTCGGAGGTTCCGAAGGAGATGAATCACAATAGGTAAATCCAACATTATTTCTATTTTAATTTAATTCCTCTTACAATTCTTCTATCAAATACACTATCAGTAGATACATGATATGTAAAACATTATATATATAATATAATATTATTAATATTGTGGTATATACATCATTAAATCTCCCCTTTTCTCCTGTACATTTTTAGAATGAGAAAAACATATGGTATGTGTCGATTGACAACCTTTATGGATGATGATATTTCATTTTAATTTACAACATTCTTGGATGGTCATAATACCATTATAAAGGTTACAAAAAATAATGAAATTTATATTGAAATGTTCATATATATATTTATTAATAATAATATATATTATTTAATAATATTACAAAAAATGTAGTTACTGATAGAGATTTATCCAAAATAAAGGAATATTCTTCAATAAAATTTTATCTAATGAATGATTCTAATACCTGATAAAAAATCATATTTAAAACAATTTAAAATCATCTAGGTTCATAAATATTAAAATTTTAACCATATAATATTTTTCTTTCATTTCATAAGAACTCATAATTAAAATCAAGGTAACTGATCATAGAATCTGGAAACCAACACACCAAAAAATATAAATTTAGACATCATAACTCATTTAATGGACCAATAATAAAATAATTAAAGTTATTATTCCTGAAATAAGTTTCTACGAGGTTATAAATTAAAAAATTAATTGTCCTGATATGATTATCCATAATATTATGTTTATATTTAAAACATATTCTGACATATGTTATGGGATTCTCTCTTAACAACCATCTATCCATTGAGTTATGATTTCTCTCTCATTATCACTATGTGATTGTTAATTATTATTATTTACTCCTCAAAAAATCTAATTTTTGGTTCCAAAGACATGTAACTATCTCAATTATTCTTTCATTAATGTGTAAATATATGTTTTTAAGGTTCCCAAATCAATTCCTCCACATTAGGACAATCAATTATAGAGAACATCCCATTTCATACTAATTTTCATTTACATTCCTAATATTTTTAAGGCCAGAATATTTTCATAAAACCAACATTTTACAATGAAAATATATATTAGATAATTTTATAATATAAACTATTATACATTAATTATATTTAAATTAAATTTAGTTTTTCTCTTAAACTGCTCTAATGTTTTTAATTTCTACAGTTTCATAAACAATATTTTTACATGCTTTCAATAAACTATGTAATAATTGTTCACTGTGTTTTATTATTTTACCAGATTAAATACAAATTATGACTTAAATATAATCATTCATTTACACCAATAAGAAATTATCTTTTTTATGACATATCAAATTAATATTATATACATTTTTTACATATTCAACCCTTTTATATGTTAAATATGTTTGATTCTAATTGTGGAACACATGAGAATGAACATTTTTTGTTGGGGGTTAAAGACAGTCCCAAATTAATTTTTTTTCATATTCTCATGATACATTATACTATGATATGATATAAAAATTATTCCCTTATGGTACATTGCTTCCATGTGATATGTTCTTTGAAGTTATCCTCGACTCATATTAATTTCATGTTTATTGTTTATTCCACATTTCAATGATTCCATGATATTATGATCCAATATTCTACATGATATGATTCCATATGATTATTCATCTTCGAATGATTTTATCTAGATAATAGTCATTCAAAAAAATGTTTATTTATTTAATAAATTATTTATTCCCGTAGTTTGAATTTTAACTAATCCCATTATTAAATTATTCAATATTTCATCACATATAGGGTTAAAAAATGAATGGTAAATATTATATAAATATTTAATTGAAATTAAAAATATGTTAATTTAGGTTCCATGAAATCTAGTTATGTAATTAATCCTCTAGAGAATAAGAATTTTTATACCCTTGATCATTATTTGATGATTAATTAATGTCAAAATAATGTAATAATATGTGTTAAATTTAAAGGGATTATATAGTTGTAATAATATAAATAATATTTTTATTTTTGGAGGTTATTATTAGATCACCACATTATGTACACTTTGTATAATTATATCACTAAGGAAAACATAATCTAAAAATTTTAGAATCACATGTTACGAAAAAGTTTTCATTTTTATGTTTATCATTTATTGTTTGAGGTTTATATTTAATATAATTATTATATAAATATTAAATCCATAAATTTTACAATCATTTTCATTGTCCTTATATGGAAATATGAAAACCCATGACAATGATCAATGATATTGTAAATTTGATGATTTTCATAACAAAAAATATTATAGAAAATCCCTCTTAATAAAAAAATGATTTTAATACGATATAAAAACATCATGACATTATAATGTCTTCTAGCTCATTTTATGAATATATTAATTAATTGGGTAGGACTCCCTCCTCCTAAGAATGATAAAATTGTAGTATACTCTATTAGGAAAAAATTTCCCATTATTTTTAATGGATCTTATAACCCCCTCATCAAAAAAAAATATTATCTCCATTGATGATATATTAAATTTCCTCTAGTTCTATAAAAAATAGAAATTTTTTATTTGGGTATTTGTTTTTAGGTAAATGTAGAATAGTTTTTTAACCATACTCAAAACACAAATTACATGGATGAAATTAATTCCATGTATTTTATGAATTATTGATAATATTTTTTCAAAACATTTCCATGAACACACTATATTAGTATTGAAGGGGTTTTCAAAGATTATATGAAAAAATAATATGAGTCTATCATGACATATGATTGAAAAATTATATGACTTCGATCATAAGACACTAGATTTTTCATGCACTATGAAATATTGTTATATTTTTTTTCAGTGGACTGTAGTGAAGTCTCTAAGTCGAATTAGAGATTCAAGACTTCGATACATCGACAGGTATGAGGAGATTTCATAATATTCATTTAATATTTAAAATGGATAAATACGAATCTCAATGGTCTCGTGGTCTTCGTAAAAAAAATAAGAAAAATTGTGTTTAATATGATTGGGTAAATAGATAATCCATTGATTGGAAGAAAACCCATAATCTCAATTGTCAAATGTGTGGGATGAATTATCACAAGAACTATCTAATGGATTTGTGTATATTCTTAAAATGATTAAGATAGGGTAACTGATCCCATTATTTCCCTTGATATATGAATAATCCCTAAAATTTGGATCAATAAATATTGGGTTTGATCAACACAAAACCTCTATTCATGTGTTTCAACTAGAATGAAAATATTAATTATTTTAACCAGCTCATATGCCAAGGAATGTTATAGGTAATCTACCATTAAAACATCTACAAAAACATATAATGGAATATGACATCACTATTATCATGGAGGAACCCTACAATGATGTGGATACACATATGATTGTTATTCATTCATGAATATTGAACAAATAATTGTATTTTTTTCTACCCTTTCATTCATATATTGTATTTTTTGTGTAACTATTTATACACTAGATCATAATATGGATGTTGGGATAACAATGACAATAGATAATTAGACTGTAATTGCATAAAAAAACTCCCCAAGTATTAATGTTTCCTGAATAATTATTCAATGAAATATAATCTTATTTTTATTTTTGGATTTTCACAAAATTTAATCAATGTATTGACTATAATTATATTATGACAACATAAACTATTGGGAAATGGAGAACAATGAACATAAATAAATGAATCCTCTGATTTTTCTTGAGAATAAGCAAAATAATTAATATCCTTAAAAATAATTATCTCATGGGATGATGTTATTGCCTTATGAAGAAGGGTAATGATCTCAAATGAGTTTGAAAAGGGATATAATCATTCTTTAATCATAAAAATTGTGAGGGACTATACTTATTTTCCCCATTGAATTTTCTAGTCCTCCTTTTAATCGAGAGGTGGAGTTCTCAATTGATATTATTATAGGATATCTACTAATATAACATAAACATTATTGAATTCCCAACATTGAGATGGAAGAACCAATGAATAAAATAAAATATAATAAAATAAAGCGTTTAAAATCTTGTGATCTTAAAACACGGGGTGTGCAATTTCCCCCCTTAAGAATAATGATGGATCAGTTCCCATATGAATTTATTACAAGGAGAACATGTAAATATATTAAATTAAATATTATCCCCTTCAAAAAATATATTATTTTATCAATCAGATATTTGGGTCCATGTAATTATCTATCGTCAAACATTGATCACTATATCCGAAATTATAGATGAAGAGGTATGATATTTTCCTGAATACCCTTAAAAACTGTTATGGAAATTAAATGTTCAGAGTGATGCAGTTCAAACTCAATAATGGTTAAAAATTTATCATTGAATTAATTAATATAGTTTTTATAGATCACCAATGAAATTTTATTTCTTTCTATATTGATGATATTATGATATACTACAAGATAAACTAGAAAGATAATTGGAAACATATTTCAATTCTATAAATGTTGGGATGGTATAAACTCAATGAGAATTATATTAAATGTGGGTTATATATAGACTATGTGTCATTATTTTTTATTTTTATAAAAAAGGGGTATCTATGGATTATTCCAAGAATAATGAAATAGAAGAGTGGCGCTATACAATAGTTGTAATAGATAACTATTGTTTAGTACATTTATGTTTGTATTTAATATGATTTTTGAAGAAATTACCAAATTAAATAACCCATTAACTATGTTGACTCTAAAGGAGATAATATTATTCTTTACTTGTGAATTTAAATACTTCATCAATGTGAAAAAAGGATTATCACTATATCTGTATTCAAAATTCTTACATATGTTTAAATCATTGTGGAATATAATTATTCTTCAATGATGAAATTACATTTTTTTTCACTAAAAATGAAAATATGGCATCCTATCTATCATGGATAATTAAAAATAATGAGAAAATTAATCCCACTCTTTATCTAGAGATAGATATATTCATTTATACATTAAATACATAATGGGTCGTTCTCTATAGGGATAGGTGTGATATATATACATATAATAAAATAATAGATTATATATTCTCACATAATAAGAGTGATATTTCGTAGTGTATATGTGTAGATCTCATCATATATTTTTACTTCTCAATCTACAACCATCCTGGAATGGAAAAGTATGTGGCTGATCTTTTGTGTAGAAATAATCCCACAAAATTAAAACTGATAATAATTTGTAAGTTTGAAACAATATTATATTTGTAAATTAATTAAATAGTATTTATTATGTATATAAAATCACCATAAACTTCTCAAATAATTATTGAACTATCCCTCTAGGAGAAAATAAATAATGCTCAAAGAAATGAGGTCTAACTCAAAATAATATTAACCTATCTATAAGGAGAAATCCAAAAAGGTAATAAGTGATGAGTAAGGATTTATAATATTTTGGTAAATATTATGTATAAAATATAATATTTATATAAATAAATATATTTAAAATGATTCACATAACACTATTTTTCAATTAACTATGGGATCATAATGATGTATGAAGACCTATTATAGAACTGTTGGTTAGAAAATATGAAGAAGGAAATTGTGGAATATACATCAATGTTCCTTTTATTATTTGATTTGGATGATGAAAAAAATTATAAGAGGTTGAT
The DNA here is from genome assembly GCA_963277665.1 of Viscum album. Taxonomy (NCBI): domain Eukaryota; kingdom Viridiplantae; phylum Streptophyta; class Magnoliopsida; order Santalales; family Viscaceae; genus Viscum; species Viscum album. The sequence continues at coordinate 1,314,522,878 of OY728152.1, read as the reverse complement.
ACATCCATTATAGATAGATACATGTCTGTTGGCTGAAATCACTGTGTACTTTGTCACCAGACATAAAATGAAATATATTGGAATTAATGCTATATTGGTTTTTGTGGATTGACATACACATACATATCACATTCTCTCAATTCATGTTGATTTCTCTTATGCAAATCATGGATGTATATACAAAAATTAATTAATGTGGATACATGGGGTACCAAAATTGATTATAACTATTCAGAATCAGAGGAATACCTCCCCAATATTAATAATACCCTTAAACGGTCTATACAATGAGCTTTAATTTTGTATTTCATATCATCCAAAAATTTATGGCCAATTTATGTGGATATTTTATACACTAAATGGCATGTTTAGATAATGTTATGTGGACATTAATGGTGGATGGGACCAACATCTAACTCAGTTCATGTTCTCAAACTTCATTTTTTAACACTAAAATATTCAAATTTCCCCATATTAATCCCATTATAAGGAAAATAGTTTGAAAAATATACATGATGGGATGAAGTGACTGAGTGAAAGCTTGTATGACAATAAATTGTTGATGAAATGGAAGATAATGTAAAAAATATATTTTTTTTATCTTGGATTCACAAATTCTATAGAAGATATTTGCATATAAGAATAAACTAGGCACAATGTATATCATTATAGATATGGTATTCCTCCACATTTAAACATGTTTGAGGGTCATTAGATTTGGAAAGAAAGAATAATAGTGCCCCTTTTTCATCATCACCTCCAATATTATTGACCGTGTAAGAGTTTTAGACTATCGACTACCACATCCAAAATCATATTTCATTTAAATGATGTATTCAAAGTATCCAACTTGTTGAAATGCATAACAAATCCCACAAATATAAAGAATCATGATGTGGTACAACTGGATATTGAGATATGTATTGAATAAAAGAATGTGATAATCTGTGACCCAAGATATATGGTACGATTTATGAAGAAAAGCGACATAGTTAAGGTAAAATGGACAAAAATTATGTAAAAAGGGGGGACATGGGAATTAGAAGTTGAATTGAAGGAGAAGTAGCATCACTTTTCTAACCATTCTTCGTAAAATGAAATTTGGATGATAATATTATGCAAGGGGATAAGAATATATGGTCCCAAATTTTTATCAATGGAAAATAAATTATTATAATTATTTAATATGGTGTAATAATCATCCTGCACATCATAAACTCAATAATATGTTTTTTCATAGAAATTAATTTTTAAATATTATGGATTTCTATGAATTTTGGAACATATAACAACGAAATAGTAACATCTCCATTGGAATATTAATATTAACATTATGAATACTAATTTGGAAAATAGAATAGTATGATCATATATTAAACTATGGATAAAATTTAGGTAGCTTAGAAATGAAAATATGATATATTAATATCATGGTAAAAGAAAATAACTAATTTTAAAATTGAAAAAATTAATATTTTTAAAAATTTAAAATATTATTTAGAACATTATAGTTACTGAAAAAATTTATTGGAAATTAGTTTTCATTTAATATAATGATATTTATATTTATATTTTTCCTTATTATTATCATATAATTTTATTTGATCAAAAATAATATTTTAATCTGTCAAAAAATCAAATTATAATATTTAAATCATTAATTTTTTTTAAAAAAAATTCACGATATTAGTTGAAAATAATATATATTATATTAATAATTTATTTTATAAAATGTAATCTATTATTTATATATACTCATATATATATATATATAATTAATTTTTTGGATTTTCCTATAATAAATTAATTTTTTGGTAAATATTGGAATACCCAAAAATAAGTTATTTATAAAATACATTGATTATTGTGTCATGTATGATGTTTGTATGATATAAGAAACATAATATATATATGAACATAAATATTTTATGTATATAGATTCATGTATTAAAACAACTTATTTTCATGATCCAAATTAATATACAAATGAATAAAATAATCAAAAACACCCCTATCATTTGACTTCAAATACCGCCACTCAGAACCTATTCTCCTAAAAACATCTATGAATTGAATCATTATTATTTTATGATCAATTACTCTAACAAACCTATTCCCTATGTTCAATTATTTTGTAATCACAGAAAGACAATTTTTAATTACCTTAATGAGGTTCTCATGGATACGATAATCAAGAGGTAAAACACTCCCACATTCAGTTTGAACTTCTATTCATGTCATATCTGTCCATCAATGACCAAATCCAATGTGAGATGATAACTCCAAAATCATACATTTACTTGAATTTTAATTTTTATATTAGATATAAATAATAGTTTTTCTTATATGGTGGCTTTAATTATAAAATCTACATCATCATCCTTGTTGTCTCGATATACCACCTTCAAAGAATATGATTTTCTCATTTGTATTACCAAATTATTGTATAGTCATAATTAAAATACAATGGTTAAATTATAATAAAAAATATATATTACTACTTTTTTTATTTTTTATAACAAATACATAATAATAAAATATTAAATACCAAAACAAAATTAGTTATCGATGATTCAAAATTCACAATAATAAACTAACATTTGTCATTAATATTTTATCTAGATAATAATTATCATAATAGAAAATAATATATAAGGGATTATTTAAATTTTATTAAGTATTATCAATGTAATATATTTCCACTTTTGGAAATTTTCTTCCATTGGACAATATCTCTAAAAATTAAATTCGATGTAACCGATTATAATATATTGAATCAAATGCAATATGAAAAATCAAATTAAAATATATAACTCATACAAATTACCATAAATGAATATAAATAAATAAAAATAATAAAAATAAATTATATTTATGATATTTATTAATAAATTTTTTGATTTTATTTGATTATCCAGGATAAATATTTTCATGTGAGGAATAGTTTCAAACCTAAGGTAATACATTCTATCAGGTCCCATATTATTCCATATGGATACACATTTTCTCTTTTTTCCACAATGTAATTATTAATTATTCTTATATACCTCTCCTTAATATTTTTTTATGATAAAAAAATATATACCTCGGATATTTATAAGTTCATTTATGGGGAACTACATGTTTACAAGGTTCCAATCTCAATTCTTCATGATATGTAATAACAATTATTGTGAACTATCCAATTCCATACCCATTTTAATGTAAAATCTATAGGAATATTAATAGATACACATTCTCTTTCATAGTTCATATCTATTATTAATCCTAAATTATAAATTTTTCACATTAATGAATAATCGATATATTCCCATGAACCACACTAATGTCGTTGATTTCTAAAATTTCATAATTTGGATTACACATTTTCACTTCATTAAGACCAGATTTTTTATAAACTATTAATATCATAAATTTTTATTTTATAGATATGATTTCAATAAATTATTTCATTGATACCATTTTGTTATTTTAATGTCCCACCTTGGGTGGAAACTTCTATGCCCCATGTCGATTGAAAACATGACCTCAAGCGTGCCTCCCCTTATGCTAGTGGTTGATAACGAAAATCAAGGGTTTGGTAAGTAATTCATGTGGATAATAGAAAATCATTTATAAGTGTAATAAACTTGTCAAATTTAATATAAAATAGTTTAAGATTATATAACAAAAATAATTTTCAAATCCAATGTTAATCAAATAGGAAAACAATTCACAACATAAAGGGAAAACATGGTATAGAAATATAAGTGTCACATTTATATTGATAAAATGAAAAACAATAAGCATCACCAAGTTGTTCAAGAACCATTTCTAGTTCCCTCATCCAACAGTGTTCCCCAATGAGAAACATATTCCATGACCTTTTACCTAATCTAGTCCTAAATAAATATTATTTTTTGGGGTACTGATCATGAATCCTGAATATTGTATAAGAACAACTCAGTTGAAAACCACTATCAATGTCATAAAATAGTCAAATATAAAAATAGTTAAAGAAATTATGTATGGAAATATGTACTTTAAAATAATCCACAGTTTATCACATTTTCACTTATTTTGTACATTCTACAATAACTTCTTGGTCCCGTGGATACTTGGACCTCAATACGAGCATCTTGTCATATAAAAGACCAATGATTTCCCTATGTAATGTCATATAATAATTTCTGATCTTGTCGATTCTAAATTAATTCATTGTGCTATGATATATTTCTAGCGTTTTAAACTCATACCAGAGTAAAAATATTCTCATGTGGGGATATAACTTGGTGAATTATTAATTCCCTCATTTCCATCACACAAATGTAAATTTATAATCCACATTTCTATATTTACCAATATCAAAAATGTAATTAATACGACCATGTTATAGTGATTAGTACATAATTGAATGAAAAGGTTCCCATCCTATATACTCATGAGTTTAAGGACTATGTTACAATTTATACATTATTGTTCATAAGGATAATGACTTCATAATATTTACTCATATGTATGATGATGATGTTACAATTTGTACTTCTAAAATTTCGAATGACCATTGTTTCATTTCATATCACATATTTAATTTAGATATATATTATCCACCCCAATCCTACTACTAATTCAGTTTTTAGATAAACACATTCATTCCATTACATAAATAAATAATTATCTATTTTAGTCAAACTTTTAAATAATCCGTCAATTAATTAATCAATCTAATAATTTATAATCCATAATTCATTTTCCATAATTAATTATCTCATTCTAATATCAACGTTATATAATTAATTATATAGTAAAATACATAACCCACAATATCAAAGGAGCATAAGTATTTCACAATTAATTATCCCAACTTATACATTTCAAGATATCATAATTAATAAAATGATTAATTATCTAGATTAAAAACCCATTTAGTTATAATAAATATACTCAAATTAGATATCCAATATGGAATCCCCATAGTCAGATGAATAGTTACGCAATTAATCACCTATTTTAGAAATTCTTTGTCAACTCAACTAGTCAATATAATTTACCCAATTCATGTTTGGAATCTTCTAATGTATTCTAGATGTTCTAGAATTTCCATTAACATATCAAATATATGACTACAGGAATTAGATTTAGACCACCCACAATAGTTCATTGATGGGTTTCTCCCCAATATAAATACAAAATAATCTGAGGAGCACAATGATGATGATAAAAGATATGGATCTAACTATAGAAAAAAAAATATCCCGTAAATGAATATCTCATAAATATTTCTTCGGAAAAAATCCCTCAAGGTATCACTGAAGAATTTTTTAGGTTATTGTGTTTGTTGAATAAGTGGACATCCATGTTGTGATTGTTGACAAAGCAAACCATGTCGTAGAAAATTGTTAAAAAATGGGATTTCATGTTGGCATTTCGAGTTCAATGGTTGTGGTTAAAGATCCATGTTTGATTCAAAAAAGTCGGCAAATGAATGGATAATTTGGATGTGGTACAAAAAGAAAAGATACTAGGTTCTGCTATTGTCTTTAAGGAGAGGAAACATGAGAGCCATATTTTTTTTAATATCAGAACAAAAAAATATGGAAATTTGATAGGGGGTCCCAAGTTTTAGGGTTGTGTGCACAAGTGACATGCACTACCCAGACATGCACACTGAAACATGCACACCGAGGGGAGACTTGCATACCATCGGCCAAGGTGTCCAAATGCCTATAAATCGATCTCTAACCCCCATCATTCGGTGAAGAGTTCAACAGATAGAGAAAATAAGATCTCCCATCGCGTAGTTGTGGTGGTCGCGCAAGTGGTGGTGTGTTCGCACAAATATAAGTTGCGTGTGAGTTGTTTGTTGCGCGTCAAAAGTGGTTTGGGTGGGAAAGGATGGAGGCCTCCCAAGTTTCTTATTGAAGAAGGGGTTTCCATGAAAGTTGTTTGGTGACACTTGGAGCCATGTTTTGAAGAAGTGAGATTGTTGATGGTTTTGCACCAAAATTGGTTTGGGTATAAAAGGTTGTGAGTCATGCATGTTTGTAGTTTCAGAAGCCTGTCTCGCAGAAGTGGTGGAGGTGGACTTGCGCGCCTATTATAAAATTCGGGCTGAGACTTTCACGCCATCTTAGAAAAGGGTGCCAGGTATGGTTGAAGCATGGTAGTGATTTAAGGTTGTTTGAATGTTGGAAGATTTCCCAATACCATTGGTGTAAAGGGACATTCATCTATGGGTGACCGTTGGACATCAACAATGAATCTACATACAAAAGAGGTTGAATTAATTAGATATAATGAAGAGACCTACATGTCAATAAACTCTGAGTGGATCCTTTCTAGAGAAGCGAGCAATGGAATATGGAGAAGGTGATCCTCTCCATCGGTAGTGAGCCAGAGAGTGAGAAACAGGGAGTGAAACATGGGAAAGCAGTGTGCTGACCCTAAAACTTGTAAAGGTAGTGATCCTGGGCATAGAAGTGATATAACCTGAAACATGTAAACATCATTGTGCTTTAGTGGATTTGGTATAGCGGCAAATCGTCATTGTATGCTCCTTGGACGTAGCCCAGTGAGGCTGAACCATGTAAAAAATTTTGTGTCTCCTTGCTAACTTCCCTACATTGCATTTAAAAAATCATCATCAGATAAAGTAGAAATGAAGTTGTCATACTAAAAAAACAAGTGCAAACAAAATTTTCCCTGTAATTAAGAGGTCAAAATCTGATGGGGCAGGAGGAATTTTGAAAAATAACATCCATACCCGGATTCACCCACCCATTATGGTTATATAGACCTCTATTGGTCTTAACAATATTTATCTTGATATACAGTAATATATCTATATCCAGAAAGCAAGATATAGATCCCACCACATTGTTTTTTATCCAAAAAATAATAAGATATTTTCTACGAGAATATATTGAAATGATACAAGAATGAATGAGAGAGTCATCAGGATGAAATCCAAATTCTAGGAGAATATAAAATCTTCAATTTGGTCATTCGGCCTCAAAGATTGTAGTTTGTATGGCCTTATAATCTCTTTGGGTCAATGGAAAAACCATTTCCCCCAAGGAAATTAAAATCTATAGGTAAGAGTGCATAATAGTTATAATAGGTTTTTAAAATTTGAAAACGGGTGAGATCTAAAATTTTATGTTCCCCATATTGGCCCTCTTTTGATATAGTATCATGGTTAAAAAGACTAAGTGATAAAATTTTATTAGACAATGAATCAAAGTGTCACAAATCATGACTACCTCGTACGACCTCTCAAACTTTACTACAAACAAGTGGATGAAACTACCTCAAAAACCCGAGATCCAACAGTTTCACATAATATGTTGTGTTGTTTTTTCAAACCATGCTCCAACAATGTATAATAACATTATCAAATAATTCTTTTAGAATTAATGAAAATTTACCCCATGCCATATCCCTCATCAAATGTACTTGGGTAAGAACCAACACTTCTTAAAATCACACATGAGATGAATCTAAAAATGATCTAGATCTCAAAATATCCCCATCATATAATATATCATCCTATAGATGCACTTACAATCCATTATATGATTTTGATCCAAAAAGATCAGTCCTTTCAAACATTAGATATATTTCTCCTACCCATGTTTCTTATTATAAATGTTCATGATTTCAAAACAAAATAACCATCGATATTTTCTTTACTCAAAATAGTTTTTCAATGAAATAAAACACAAAAAAATAGATTCTCCTAAAAAAACATATCTATTTCAATGCCATCCTCATCCACATATATCATTTGAGAAGGTTCGAGGATATACCGATGATGTTGTGATACATTTAATACATCATGAATAACATTGTGTCTCTATGGAAGATCAAATCGGTATGCCACTAGCCAAATTATCTCCACTATCTCCAATTGCCTAAAAAACTTGGGAGCCATCATGATCAACAACCATATCCTGTGGTTACCCAACCAATCTGAATCCCAAAGGAACACATGATCATCCTATAAAAACTCTAGGGATCATCTCAATCTATCATCATATGACTTATGCCTACTCTATGTGGTAGTCAAACATTTTTTAATAAATTGTACATGTTCAGATGTCTCTCCATGTGACTCAATCCCAAAAAATCTGTTTCAATAGTCTTTATCTAGATAAGTGATTATCTATATGTCCTCTCATTAATAAATTCTTATGAATATGACTGTATATTTTCTTGTTATCTATTATTAATGGAAATCCCCACTATATCCAAGTGATTTTTCTAATATTCTATGATGTTATGCACACATGAACATAGTATATATTCTTGTAGTTATATAGTACATTCCAACTACCAATAATTATATGGATAAAAATCTAAACTCAATAAAACATATCTTCCAAGAACATTATGAATTCCCTTCAAAAAGAGTTTCATGAAGCGTGGATCACAATATGAAATTATAGACTTTGGCTCTCTATGCATAAAAGAGATGTCCCAAATATAATTATATCCCAACTATTTATAATATATGATTACCTTATCGGTAGTTAAAGTTATACCTTTATTAGTAGATCCACATTGACCCAAAATAGTGTCATTGTTCCTAAATATATTTTGGAGAACCATCCAAATATCCATGTTCATGTAGCCACATTTAAATTCTGGAAAAGGCGTTTACTGTAGTAATCATCTAGGACGTTTTTGCTCAGGATTCGCCTACAAGTAGTTGAATCAACTTTCCACAAACCATACTATCTCCCTTTTATTTCCTAGACATCAAAACAGTCATCATAGGTCACGATACAATTTTTTTCGTCCTGGACGCACCACCCACTTCGAGTCAAGAAATTCTCGGATGATCTCCTATCAAATGTTCCTATGTACCACTAAACAATTCCTCACATAAGTGATCCATTAAAAATCTATATTCCTATTAAAATATTTCTCTCCTCAATCAAATCATTAATTTTAGTCTAATCACTCTAGATCATCAAATTTATATTATTGATCCTTCTCAAAATTGTAGGCTCCACTCCATAAAATTCATGATTCAACTAATAGAGACTCTCCTTAACCACCAAATTCATTTTCCATAGTACTTTAATCATATTCCACTCTACACATGACTCTCGAATCATCTTAGACAGAGTTTTCATACTCAATGTATCAATCATAATTTTTTCCCTTCCAATGCGTATATTCTAATTCAAAATCAAAATACTACATATACTCAACCCATTGCCAATGTTGAAGATTTAAATCAAAATGTGAAAATACGAAATTCATGCAATTCTGATCTATATAAATTGTAAAACATTCTCCCAAGAAGTTATTTCTTCCAATATTTATGAGCATAAAAAACTAGATCAATCTCGATTTCATGAGTAGGGTAATTTTGTTAATGTGTGATCAACTGCCAAGACACAGTCACCATAAATCCATCTACCTGTATCTACACATCTCCATGTCTGATCCTATAATAATAAAAATAGTCGTTATACTCTTATCATGAATCTAATATGATAACCATTGGTTCTTTTCTTACAACATTATTCATATCCTAAAAATATAACTGGCAGGTCTATAGACATTATTTTTTTTTTCAATTTTCTTAATCTTCGATGCAGAATAACAAAACTAGAAAAATCCTAAATGAATCACCAACTATATCAAGATAATCTGTAAAATATTCAGATATCAAAAACATTATTTGTATACTCACATGAAAAAACATAATTAATGTTTTATGGGTCCACAGACACACCTTCCCCTAAGATGATGTTCCCCAGGAAGAATACCTAATTTATCAAAAACTAACACATTAATATGTAGGCATATAACACATTCTATCTCAGTGTACACAAGATGATTCCATGATGTTGAACATGATCATAATGATTCATGGTGTAAACACATATGACTTACACACACACCACCTCAAACTGATCCAGATACGAATGATAGATCTTGTTTCTCAATGCCATAAACATTGTTGGTGCATTTTTCATCCCAAAAGAAATTAGAAAAATCTCATAAAACAAATACCATCTTCTGAAAGAATGACACAATATATCATAATTTTTTTATCTCTGTTCATTCTTCCATTATCTAAAATAGATATTTGAGAATAGATAATCTCTCTTAAATTGATGAAAAATATAATTGATACCTTTAAGATGTTATAATTTCTTCAAAGACATTTTGTTCAGCATTTGGTAATTTAAACACAAGATTAAACTCATATCATCCTTATTTTAAAATTAAATAGTTGATCTTACTGGTGACATACATGGATGAATATATTTATTATCAAACAAAACCTCCTAAAAAGTCATCATCGCTTGATGCTCAGACAATTCTATTTTGTATTTTTGAATAGATACTATATCTACCGCTTGATATGAGTTCCATCATGAATTCCACATATCTCTAAGGTGGTAGTTCTGATAATTTTTTAGGAATGAAATCCTATAACATGTCCACTACTTGTTGAATGATATATTTAATAACTCCCCATCATCTATCAATATACGACAATCATGGGTTGTGATCTCTCATAGTTCATGAGTAATTGTACCTACTCGGCCAACCTGGATATCCCACACCTCATGATGAATATACTGGTCACCCATTAGGGACACAAATGCCACTCTAAAATTTTTCTAGTCGATGAGGGATCTATATGATACAATGTAATCCATACCCATAAAATGGTCGAATCCAAACATATCATGGTCATAAGGATACCAAAACACATGATATAACTGATATTTGAGGGTCATCCCTTTTATAGTCAAATATATTTTGACCGCACTACCAATTATGTATCTATGTTAATTAACCCTCTTAAAAACTCCACTTCCTAGATCAATCAATTAAATAGTTTTTCATATATAATGGTGTGATATTAATAAGAATCATGTGAGGCACTATATAATGTAGAAGCTAGTTGAATAGTTACACTAATAGTCAATGTTCTATATTTTCTATCCATAAGTGAATATTATAACACACATAAATGTGCTTCCCATATTCCTAGAGTTGTTGTCTGACTACCATGAGTAGCACCACTCTATTGATTCATGAACTCTGAACCATGAGAACCATGTTAACCTCCTTAGCTTGTAGAATAAAAAAAAATTCCATATGTGGTATAGAAGATCCACACACAATAACATGAATCTACCTAGCTAAACATTAAATACAATTACATTTCTATGACCTAAAAATTTTATGAAGATGTCCAATATTGTTGAAAAATCAACACACTACATGTGGTTTGGTAAAATGTGGTTGATACTCTCCCAACCTACCCCAGTGATTAAAGACTACCCATGTTAGGTCATGTCCATCTGACCCTCATATCTACATAATTTTCTTCCCCATTCCCCAGCTAGGATTTTTATAATGGATCATCATATATTTAAAAATCACACATATTAATTGTCATTGTCCTGTAATAGCTAACTATCAATTATTGGAATCCTCCCACAAGAGCCCATTAACTATGAGATCATATTCAATCCCTTTTTTAAACAAATTTATCCTGAATATATTCACTAGGGACATTATCTCAAAATTAATTATTCATATTAATGTTTCATCATAACATCCTCATCTCCTGCTAACCATATGGAAAATCATTGAAGATGTTTGTAGTGTCCATTATAGTCATTCATTAACATGTCCCCCATAATCAGGTTGATGATATATTACGATTCCACTTGAATAATCATAACATTAAAAAATTGTTCCAATATACTCTCCATGAAGTAATTCCATAACATATATTAAGTCTTTGAAGTATTATTTTTATTTTCCCACCATCACATATCTCATCCATGTAGAAAATACACATCCACCATGAACATCCTCTCAGTCGAATTGTCCAAATGTTCATGTGTTGTCTTTATAAACTCGACAATTAATTCTACTCCCTCAGGTCCACCATTACTAGTAATTGTTATAGGGTGATGCACCTGAAACTCCCTTATCAACACAGAAAAAATTTCAAAACCATCTGGAAGCCTCTTTTAATGAATTACATGTTGTGAGGGATGTAGTCTCGAAACTACTCCCATTATCATAAGCCTTCATGATTGGAGCCTCATGTTCTATAATTGTAAATTCATTATTAGGAATTTCCCTCAAATTTTCACTCAACAAGAATCATGGAGGAATACTCTCTACACTGCCAAACACATATCTCATTTCTTATAAAACATCTGTAAAACATTTATTTAAGAAGAAATAATCGCAAAAAAACATATTCCCCACCTCACAAAATGGTAAAAACCAAGGTTCTATCAATTCCATTATCTATTATAATCCATGTTTCTGCATAATAAGGGAATAAACACAATCATAGACATGTTTCTCATACAGAAAACAAATTATTCGCATTTGAATAAATTTTTAGAGCATTTTATTTACATAATTTTAGGAACTCCTTTTCATTTTAATCACCCAAAAAAGGAAATCAATTTACATTCAACATATTACTTATAACTAGCTTCCCCGTCTATACTAACAGTGATGCATCTCATAAAAAACCTGACTATCAAAAATGATTCTTATAAACTGAACTATTATTCTATTTTTGGAAACATATCAAATACTCAAAATTATCATAATCAATAATCCCATAACACTAAATGTGCATAACCCAATGTGTAATATCATTCATGTGTAACAATAAATAATAATAACAACAAATACCACCATAGTACATGGGTTTTCCCCACTAAATTGGTTTTCATCACCCATACGCGATCTCATTACAATGAACAGAATATTTCATGTCTCTTATATATCATTACAAAAATGGTAATAAAAATATATAATAATGAAAATTGGACATATAATAACACATTGTAATGTCACAGCTCATAATCTACTCATTGTTTCTCTAAGACGGTCAGTCACATGACCTCTAGTGTGCCTCATCCTATACCATAGGGTTCCAACTAGAATCTGGGGTAACGAAATGAATTCATAGGGATATTATTCTTCCATTTATCAAAGTAAAGTAATAACATAAATAAATATACAATACCAGAATCTTATATAACAAGAACAGTTTTCATGTCAAAAGATAATACAATAGATAAACAATACTAATGATAACTTCAAAACATTATATGCCAACATAAATATCAAGTGTTTAAAAATAATCTAAAAATAAACACACTATGATTCCCCAAATTTGTCCCAAACCATGTCTGGTACCCTCCTCTATGTTTAATCCCCAATCATCCACTTATCCCTAGACTTTTTCCTTAATCTAGTCAGGCATCTGGAAAATATTTTCCAATTATAATCATGAAGCCTAAATAGGGTGTGAGTAAAACATATTATGTCCCACAAATAGTGTCATAGACTAGTCTAGACAACTTATATTTCATGTAGTTATCTATGGAAATAAGTACAATGCAATAATAATTCGTTTATGAAATTTTAATTTATTTTTAACTAAATACAATAACATCATGTTTTATAAGGATTCCAATTCTAAAATACTAACATCATATATTAATACATCACAATGTTTTCCCAAGGAAATATAATATCTTAATACCCTATTGTTGACACAACTTATAATATTTAGGTTATATGATTTCTTAGTACCTGATTCAACTCATTATAGTGTTTGAATATTCATTCATGAGGCCCATAAATCAGAGTGCAATTATTTCCATTATATAATATCAAAATTTACAACCAAAATTTCAAAGATAAAAATATAATATTCATATGTAAGATGATCATGCTACCATTATTAATCATCAACAGAATTTCCATGTTCAAATTCTCTTAACCCATTAGTATAATGATAATGTTCCCCTGTATAATATCAATTTATAATGAACCAGTTCTCAATATCTTTATTCATATGTGTTATGACCACGATATCAAAATTACCTATCAAATTTATAATGAATTGTTCCAATTATTTATTACCTAATTAATTTACACATTAATTATCTACCCCCAAAAAATTAATTATTCAATAAATAGGTTAAAACAATAATTCCAATAGTTTACTCAACAATTAACTAGGTGCTTCAAAATATTATTTAATACATCAACTAATTAATCAATATCAAAAACTGTATTCCATTATTATTTTTACATAAATAATTTTTTTCAGACTAATATTAACTTTTCATATTTAATCGCAAAATTATTTATCTAAAACATATTACCAAAATGAAATAATTAATCTGTAATTTTTTATCTTATTATAGCATTTCCAAAATTTCATAATTAATCCACTAATTAATTGTCTAGATTAAAACCCTTTTCTACTATAATAAATGTACAGAAATTAATTATCTGATATAGGGTCCCCACTCTATTATTATTAATTCCCCAAATAATCTCATATTTCAATACATATTCAATAAATCAATTGGACAATCTTATTAACCCAATTAATGAATATTAATTACTAAAGATGCTAGTAACTGTTAAATTTTGAATATACATATCAAATATATTTCTAGGTATTAAGATTTAGATTACCTAACCTAGTTAAATTATGGACTTTTTCTTAATGAAAATCCCAAAAAATATGAGTAGCATGATGACATTGATAAAAAAATCTGGATCTAAATTACTAAAAAAATCAAAATCAATTTTATCATGATCTCATAATTTGAGATCACGATTCACAGTCATAGATATATATTTCACAACATAAGCCTATATAAATGAAAAATATATTATATCTTCAATGAAAATATTAATGATATATTGAAGAATGAATGTGAAAATCATTGTGATGAAATCCACATACAAGGAGAAGAGATTATTATCAATTTGGGATTTCGATCATATTGAATAGTGTTAATAAGTCCTTGAAATTCATAATAGTCATTAAAAGAACCTTCATTTACCCTTTATAAAATAATATCTGAGTTGGGGCCACATAAGATGTGAAATATGTCATTAAAAGAAGAAAATGCGTGAGATCCATATTTTTAGGATCTGCCAGTCATCACTCTTATAGTTTAGTCCAAGTATTGGGAAATCCATGAATTAACCACTCCCTCAAGAGTTAAATTCACACTGCATCCATAACAGAGCATTTAATCCATGAATTACCAATTCTGAATAAATTATGTCAAATACTAGAGATCACAACGATTCTTCAAGGCATCTGCATGTTTAGTTAATAACATTCTCCAACCATTTAAAACTCTTATTTATAAAAATATTATATTAGACATTACCAAAACGTACCCTAATCACTAACAACTAATCAAGGTAATTATTCCTTTAAAATTACCTAAAATCGTACAAACGATAATTCAAATAATGCTTTTCTCATATAGGTATTTCAAAATGTTATTCCTTAAAGAATGATATTGTTAACCAATTCATTCCATATGTGTCCCTTATGTTTACTCTCTGCATTTGACTATTCATTTGAAACACATATTCATGAACATGTAATGATGTGATCACTCAGATAGAGCTCCAATGCATAGTGAATTTTTTTGTATCACAATATATAATATTGGGATATATAGTAAATCTAATTACTTTTTGTGATTATTTAAACAATATATTATATTTTTTAATGTGACTATGACTCATATATATATTTCAATGACTTTTGGTAATTAAAAATTATTTTTATTCCATAATTAGTTCATTCCATGATCTACATGTCATTATTCTATATATCTACTCATGTTCCATGCAATTTTATAACATAATTTTATGTGTTCTAACATATATTTTATGATTTATTACTATTTTTATTCAAATTTTGGAAATTCTATAATGTCCCATTATATATTAAGTTTTCAGGTTAACAAATGATGTTGTATGAGCTAAAAGGTAGTTAGGGTATCATTATCGATGTTAAATAAATTTTTTTACATTATTTCCAATCATTCAAGTTTTGTACCTATTCTTCCAAACACACATGAATTTGTGATCCCTTATTATGTATTTCATGGATATATATGATTAAAATAATTTAATAATTTGTTTAAAACGATATTTATACAGTAATGATATTCTTGTGATCAATGAACTATATTATCCTCCATCATTTTTTTGGGAAAATATGTATTTCCTCTCTTGCCTCATATTCATAATCCACCTAAGTTACATTACCTAGAAACATTGTTTTTCTTTTACTATTAATTATATATCTATATATCCCTATTTGAATATGAAATATGATAACACTTTGTTCATTTTCTATTTTATGAAACGGTATTTCCAATGATCAAACCCTTGGTTACTGCAATCGCGTTTATATTGTTACTGTACACTTTATTAAAATAATATTTTTGGGTTAAATATTGTATATTACTTGAAACTCAATTTTATATGATAATATAATGCACTGAGACATTATGAAATATTTTAGTTTAAATAAACATTATTTTTTAGCTATGTAGGAGAACACATCAATCAAATTCTAAATAAAATTTAATATAGTATACAAATATAAAAAATATGTTCAATTAGATGGAATTTATCATAATAAATAAATTATTTAAATTATCCATATTAATTTATAATAAAGTTACAACAATCATTCAAAATTAAAAAAGAAATGTTTTATGAAACTATATTTTAAAATAAATCTATTTTTTCCTTTTGTATGTATAAGTAAAATTATTTTTTCTGTATTGATAAATATTATTTTATAAGAATGAAATAATTTTTGATGTCATCATATAAATATTATTATTTTGATAATTATTTTGTTTTTTTAAAATGAAATATTTTTTTTACAAATATTAAAAAATACTTATTTAAAAAAATATTACTGTTCATTTTTAAATTATAATTGTAAAATTATATTTGAAATTTGTTTTATTATAAAATTATATATATTATAGAAAAATATAACTAATTTAGTTCATTTCAATAAATATAAATTTAAATATTGTATTTAAAATGATTTATAAATATGGAAACATTCTGTTTAGAAAACATATTTTTTATCACATTCGTATGATAATTTTTTATTTTATCATTCCTTATCAATTAATGGAGTGAATATAAAATTTATTAGTTCATTGAAATCGAAATAAATTATATTATCTAATATGGTAAACATAATATCTGACCATTTTAAAATAGTTAATGGAGTAAAAATTAATTATTTCAATTAAAGTAATGCTAGATTTGCTAAGGGGTCAAACTGGAATCAACAAGGTTATAATGACCTGCAAAATTTTCCAATACTTATTAAATGGCCATATTTACACCATAAATATTATTATATATTGTAATTAAATAATTAATTATCATTATGAATGATTTTTTTTTTAGTTTATTCTTTTTAAAATAGACATCTATGACAGCTACTCATCTTATAAAAAGACACCCATTCTTCTCCACTCTTCATACTAAAAAAATCAATTCAGAAAAAATAAATTACAATTTCATATATAATCCATTAAAAACCTCATAGATCCATTATTTTTCAATGTATTTATATGATGTATTGTCTTGAAAAAAATAATATTGTGTTTGAAGAAGATGTAACATTCTAAAACGATAGTTTATAGTTTATTTATTTTTTTCTTTCCTTAAAAATTATTTAATATTGAAAGTATAATAACATAATTATTTACCATTTTTTTATGTTTATTTATGTTACATTAATATTCATTTTTAAGATCCTACTCTATGAAATGGAAAATGAAATCATTTATCTTGTTTAAGGAATACTACTACATAAGAAACTGATGTCTATCAATTTCAAACTACTTGTATAACATATTTATATAATGATGTGTATAATATATATATATATATATATATTATTTATGATATTGGTATACATATATATTTCTAACATCACTTTTACATTAATATATTATATGTTTATTAAATTATAATATTGTCTATAGAGAGTGTGTGCAGAAAACAACCATGCGAAGGGATATGATTTTTTTCACATTCACATTACATGGAGTCCAAAAGTATAAATTTATGGGTATATTTGATATATATGACATAATAGTTGTTCCATAAACACAATATATCACTATATTACATAATCATTTTTTTATTACTGATATGATAATGTTGCTGGTGTAAATATACAGACTACATTCTTTATGATGCAGTGAGATCCCTTCTCCATGATCAATTTTAAATAATGACTATATAATTGAATATGGGGAAAACATTTAAATTTATCTAAATTTGGAAACAATAAAATATTATCATGGTCTATAATGTTGTCATTAAAAAATTACTTAAAATTAATGCATTGATTAATCGAAATAATTATAATAATGAATTATTATTAATAAACATGTGATAATTTGAAAAACAAATGTTATTGAATGATATTAAAAACATGAATGTATGATATTTATATATATATAAATTTATTAAAATCAATATACATTATTATATATAATGTTCATACAAAAGGATGTGTCAGATAAGGGACATTGATTCAATTTCCTTTTATTATGGTATATAGTAATGTTGTTCCACTAATTACATTTAAATGTTGTATATAGGACCAATTTTTATTTTATTATAAATAAATCATAAAACAACATGTTATATTAAGATTAATTTTAATTTAATATATCTAATGGAATTTAAAATGAAAATTCTAAAAGTGTTAATCATTTTCCAAACACAATATCATTATATTTGGTTATATCATATATTTATTATCTTTAACATTCTAATGATACATGATAATATAAAGTTGAAAAATTATTTTTTATTTCTATAAATTGTATGTCGATTTAAATTTTATAATATTAATAAATTTCATGATAAATTCTCACATGAAAATAATGTTCTTGGATTTTGATTTTCAAAATTCTATTTTTAATTGGGATTTCCAGTAATAGAATTTACATAAGAGAAAATTATTTTATAAATTTAAAATAAACAAGTGAATTTATTTTTTCCTAGTTATTGGGGATGTTTTAAAATAATTGTTTTTTAATCTCATTGGTATTTCATATTATTGGGAGAATAAGTTTTTTAAAAAATCTATCATCTTACTATTTGGCCATAAATACAATTTTATCACACACCCTGATTTCCAAAAATGTTATAAAAATGAAAATAACAATATGAAAATTATATTTTAAAAATATTATTTTTTTTCATTGTTTTTTCTAAAAAAATTATTTAATCCTTCATGTTTATTTCTTAACCATTTATAATTGGAATAATACAAAAATTTAGATCAAATATTTTTTATTCATGTATCAAATTCATTAAATTTTAATTCAACATTATCATTAAATTTTTTATATGTTTTTTGAAATGGTAAAAATTTATATTAAAAAAATATTTTAGATAATATTTAATTTCAATTTATTTTTAAAAATTTATATCTGCATGAAAATTAAATTCTATTTAAAATTTTTGAAAGACATGTTTCTTCTAGATAACCGAAAAAATAATTTTATTATTAATAAAATGGGGGTATTTTTTATCTTTTCTTCTATATATAATATTTGATTATATTTATTGGATTTTTCATGATGAAAGAAATCATTAAAACTCTCTTTATTTGTTTTTTAATGTAACAGATAACATTCCTGATAAATAATAAAATTCTAACACCATTAAAATTTTGATTTAACTTAAATATCCATATTATTAATCATAGACATATTTGGTACATAAAATGATTATCTTTTTTAAATTTGGGACATTTAATTTATAATTAAATGATTGACTGGGGAAATTGAAAAATATATATATATTCCTTAATAATCATAGAAATTATTGTACAAGGAATATTAATTATGACATTAATTGACATTATGATATATTTGAGGAATTCATAAGACATGTAGATATGGATGTTGAATTATTATTTAAAACCCATCAATGTGTTGGTAGGCTAAGGTGATGAAATAGTTGGATAACAATAGTTTAATGGGTATCTATTGTATAAAAAAATACCAGTTTTAAATTTTAATTCTATATTCCTTGAGATTAGATTTAATATGACATATGTGATCATGACATCCAATTCATAATCATTTCCATTGTTATGAAATTAATTTTTAATATCGTTTATATTTTCTAAATGATAATATATAATGACTTATTTCATTCACAATTTATTGATTAAATTTACTTTTTTTACATTCCTATATTGTTTTTCCCTTATCTATACATGAGATTCAAGTTATATAAATGAAATTTCATTTTATTTGTTTACCATTCAATTTTTATTATGATTATTTATTAATGATAAGGTCCATTGTATATTACCCTTACTGAAATTTTTATATCACTCTTTTTTTTCAATCACTATGATATAATTAAGGGTATAGTAAATAATATAACATCATATTATATAGGGAATAATGATATTCTTAACAAAAAATATGTTGTAATATTTCTTTCCAAATGTAATATTGGATTCATTTTAAAGATAATTTACTTGGACTACTAAAATATTCAGTACAATTAGATGTGATTCCGTATATATTATTTTCATGTAATAATGATTCCGCAGGTTCGGTGCTTCTATTATCAAGGTCCATCCCCATTTGGATTTTGTGGGGATCATTATGAAAATAAATCTCTTTGAATTCTAAATTGCAATGAAAATAAAAATTTATGATAGAAGGGAATGTAATAAGGAGAGACTTTGCTATGTACGTTCATTGAATAAATGAAATTCAAATAGTTCTTTCTATATAGACAACCTATCTAACTACTAAACATAATATGTTTCACAAAATTCCAACTGTTATAAATTAACAGTTAAATATGATGTTACAAAATGATGGAGAAATATTTTTAAATTTATGATGAAATATAATAAAATATATTGGTTATATATTATCATATGATACTCCATATTTTTATAATGTAATGGAAATTCATACACTTGGGGTTTTTTGTAATCCAATCAAATTCTCAACTCAATCATTCACTATATGAGATAAGTTGACTTTTTATGAAATTCCATCACATATAATGTCCCTATGAATTTATAATAACAGAATTACAACCATCATCTACCACTAAATCATATTATATGAATTGATCAGAAGTGGTTTTATTATAGGATCAGAAACTATTATATAGGACTACATGAATAAATAAAAATTAATTTAATTCATTTTATAACAATTTTTTTAAAAAATTTAAATTTTAATTCTTAAGGAGAAATATATAAAATTTTTACAATAAAAAATTATTTTCATTAACTTGCATAATAGAAAATATAATTTATAAAATTTATAATTATTTTTAGATTAAATGAAATATTTATTTTCACTAAAAATAGTTTCATAATATGATATTTTGGTATGATTCGAAAAAAATTGGTTTTGTGGGGAACAGTGAAAATAACCCAACATGGTAAAAGAAATTCAATTCAATGGAATTAACATTACCAAACAATGAAATAATTTTTTTTGAGATAATGCTATTTTATATATGTTACGACCTGTCCTCAGGGCCCATGCCATGACTACCCCCAACTGTAAGGTACAAGGTAAAAGGAAAAACAGCTTTAAGGTTACAAGAAGCTTCTAGATCGTCCACCATGGATCCTACCTGAAGGGTAGGTAAGATAGCCTCCTCAGCGCCCTCGTCTGTCAACCTCCTCCGAGTACTGACTCGTTATGAGATCCACCTTCGGGTACCAACTCGTCGTAAGGTCCACCTCCAGGTGCCATCCAGTCCTCATACACTCGTCCTCTGTCTGCGATGTTCGTCGTCTGCATCGAACACAATGAGGTGTAGGCGTAACCAATGCAAGGGTGAGTATAACGATAATCAATATGGACCCCGGGCCCCTCAAGGTCTCACTAAATCAAACAATGATAACCAAAACAAAGGATCTCAACATATAACCTTTACTTAGTTATATGATCATTCATATAACTATGTTATCATGTAACCCATCTCAATCATGAGGAAAAACACAAAGGTCATCGACTCAGATCAAACCAGGATTTTTATTCACGATTACGAAACACAGATGCTGGAGAACACCTACTCTGTCGAGCGCAGTAGTCCTGTCATGACTCTGAGGTTCTAATCAGTAACCTTAGACTGCTGAGGTACTCCTCCTGTCAAGTACCGCCGGTCGACCACCTCACAAAGTAGTGCTCCCCCACCATGGGTCTGCCTCCTCGCATAGTAGTGCTCCACCCCCCCTCATATCATACAGAGGTACTCTTCCTCTCGAGTACCGCGGGTCTGCCACCTCTCAAATTAGTGCTCCTTCTCCATGGGTCTGCCACCTCACAAAGAAGTTCTCCCCACTGGGCTATTCAAGTCCCTCTGAATTGAATCAGGCAAGAATTCATCAGGTCTCAACCAACTACAAGGTCATCATACTATATATGCTCGTCTCCGTGAAGATTCTCTCCCCGAGCCACATGTAGATACATACAAGTGTTACGTAAACTCACTTTTGAGTATCTCAAAAGAATGCCTCGTCATTCGGGTCTCAACGCAATAGACGACGCATCAATCGGATGCCTGGTCTGTGAGTTATTAACATTTCCGTTCGAGGGGCCTGGTTGGGTTTCAGGTATAATCCAACTCATCCATTCTCCAGCTATGTCCAAACCTCAGGTGAAGTTTGAAAAAAAACCATCTCATCGCTATTAATCCAACATAGTTGACGGAACACCAATCGGACGTCCGACCCTTATGTTATAAGTGTTTCTGCTCCGAGGGCCCGATTGGCTTCGGGTTTGAACCAACCTGGCCGTTTTTCCAATGTCTTCCAAAACTCACTCATAGTATCGCAAAAGGACTGCCTCATCACAATGGTCCTTGGGCCACATATTTCATGTAAAGTGTACTCACGGTCTTCATGTTATTCATGTTTAACTGAAATGGGCCTGGTCCGTTAGACCTGATGGCAGACGGGTCGGGTCGACTTGGGTTTGGCAGGTCCGACCTACCAAAGGGGATCGGACCGGCCCGGTGAGTCGCGCGACCTGTCATGAGGGGCACAGCCTGGCCCTGCAGGGCATGGCCCGGCGCGGCTTGGCTCATCCAGGCCCAGTGCGGGTCGGTTGGGCATGGCCAGGCTGGGAGTGAGGCCTGGCTGGCTCCGCCAGCCGGCCGAGCGGTCCGAGGGGTGTGTCCCCACGACTGTCTGAACCTATGAAACCGGCCGGCATGTCTAGTCGGCCTTCTAGTGTAGGAAGCCTGAATGGCAGGTCGTGGATCTTCTGGTACGGTGCCCACCTGGCGCCGCAGTTCTGCTCCGCTCGGCCGGCTGGATATCCAATGTGGTGCCCTCCTGGCACCGTAGCTCCCCTTCGCCCGGCCGGCCAACGGCCTGGCCGGTCTTTCTGCTGATGCGGCCCGCAATGCGGGCCGTGGTTTCTGCTACCCAGCTGGTTCCATGGCACCATCTTCCTCTGCCGCAGCCTACACTGGCTATGGTTCCGTATCCCTGGAATGGTGGGATGGTGTCGTGCTTCCTCCATTGTATCCCGCTTGTCCGTGGATTTTCCTAGCCTATGCGATGGTGGCTCTTGTGTCGTCGGTATCATCCATGTTCTACCTCCGATCATTGGATCAAAAAAGTTCATGTTCTAGAGGAGGGTCATTGGATCATGTTCTTTCGGCCCACGCACTCCACTATAAAAGATAGAAATATTCCAAGACAATAACAAAATATACAACGAAGAATCGAGTCACAATTATTATCCCTAAAAAATTAAACATAACCCATCACACTTATATGGTTCATTTTTCCGAGATGCGGAACGTGTTTTTGCTCCATCAACTTTGAGAAATAACTGTCATCATTGGCGAGTTCCCAATGATTATCATTCCTCCCTTGATGTGGAGGAAAAAAATGAAGCACATCTTCGATCTTCGTGGAATTGACATTCTTCGTTGAAGTGGCGTCATTCTTCAACGAAAGTGGAATTCTCTTCTACTTATTCATCAAAAGAGAAGTATCAAAATCCCCCCAATCCATTAAGTTTCAATGTCAAATAATAGGCCAATCCTGTTATTTTATTAAAACAATCAATTTAAATATCAAAATTTAAATCACATAATTAATTATTTTAATAGGTTCAAATTATTAATTAAGGTGTGTTGCCAAGAGTTAAAGAGGGAGAGAGAGGAGAGGAAAAATTACAAAATTAAAGAGGAGTTAAAAAAATAAATAAGGGGGTTTAATATTGTTTGGGGAAAATGAATTTTTGGTGATCTTGTGGGACCCACATCTCATATAACGACACATGGGATGGTGTGTGGTTGGGGGCTCCACCAACAAATTCCCATTGGAGGGATTAACTTCCATGGTTACAAAATAAAATTGTTCAACAATTTTATTTATTTTAAACTAATTCCCCAAATAATAATTCTCAACCTTCTTAAAAAAAATTGCGGTAAAGGTCCCCTTAAGCAATTTAGCTACATTGTGATTTCATCGGTGCCCTAGGATTTCCATTCTGAGCACCATTTCAAAAGATAGAAAAAATCGCTCATTCATTTACAGGACATACCTGAGCTAAACTTCAGAAATTGATTTCGGGCACACCGGGCCTCAGAATCAAGTGTTGTCAGAAGACACAGACTCATAAAATTCAAAAGTATTTAAAAAAAAATTCCCTTGATATTTCCATGACTTTACACTACTCCCCCCATTGTGATTTACATCCACATAAAACTAAAACACATACTGGGGAACCAAAAGAAGGTACTGAGCACACATCTGAGGCTCTCGCTCCCATGTTCTCTCCTATAGGATTACCATACTTCCAGAGAAAGAGAACAAGAGGAATCGATCATCCAAGGAGGACCCGCTCCTGTCGATCCTCAACCTCTACTGGAACCCCGTGAAATTCACCTCGTCATCGATTTTCATCTCTCATTTGTTGGTGATGATGGTATGGTTTTGCAAACATCTCCTCAACTGAGATATGCTGATGACGTCATGCACCCGCTGCAACTGAGGTGGAAAGGCCAGTGGTAAGTCAACTCACCCACCCTACTAAGGACCTGGAAAGGTCAAACGAACCTCGGAGATAAATTTTCACCTCGGCCACATCTCTATAGACCTTTTCATGTTGTTACCCGTAAGGAAACTTGGTTTCCATCCTTGAAATCCAGTTGTCTCTTGTCATATCAACATAGGACTTATGTCTGCTCTCTATAGTCGTTATCCACTCTTGGATGATCTCCACCATCTCCATCGTAGCCTGAACCATATCTGGTTCTACACATGATGATTACAAAACTATCCACAAGGGATATCTGAAACGCAACTAGTTTCTATCTCGCCTCTTCCAAAAGATGAATGCACTATCTCCTACTAAGAGTATCTGCTACAACATTCCCCTCCCCAGGAATATAAAAATACTCGAAGTCATAGCCCTGGAGGAATTCAAGCCATCATTGCTATCTCAGGTTCAGGAATTTCTGAGAGAAGATACACCTGAGAATATTGAGTAGGTGTGTATCGTAAACCATTCTCTAAATGAACAATGGGTGAAAATAGCCAATTGAAAGAACTCATCTCCACCCTTCTTCATCTACGTTCAACCAAAGAGCAACTGAGATTTATCCTCTACCGAAAAGAGAAATCTGGCCTCATCCCCTGGATTAATCATGTTCTTTTCCTAATACAGTCAATCATAAAATGAATGGTACAATTCATGTCTTGAATGGCATCATAAATCATAGATGATACTACTATGAGATCCAACAGTTACACTCACCTCCAAGGTTTGAGTCACACTGTCGGCAATAGTGTGTGGTTACTAGGTCTCCTCCAGTAGAAATCTTATAAGTGAGGGTCAATTCAAATGTTTTAAACGATAATTCTTATTATCAACCATAAAAAAGGATAGGATACTATGCATCACAATTAAAAAGAGTATTTTATTACAACAAATCGTAGTAAAAAGACACAAAGAAAACACCAAAACAACGACATGGAAACTAGAAGCACCAAGAACAAAGGCCTTCATTCCTGGAACTAGTCCCGCTCCTGTCCACCTGCTTCTGATGATCCATTGTCATATGCTTCAGCTACCTGAAGCTGTTCTCTCCCATATCCACTGGTTCCTTGCGGTCGGGGTGGACCTCCTAGTGGAGGTGGTGGCAACACCTCGAAGTGTTGTCCACCTCCAGCAACATGGACAACTCTCCTGCCTCGGTATCCTTCTCCTTGCGGTCCGCCTTGATCGAACCTAAGCATCTGATTGGGAGGTCCTTCATCTATATGTTGATCATCTGAGTGGTGGGTCAGATAGTCACAATCCATGTGACCCTATTTGCCGCATGTGTAACACAACATGGCAGGTCTGGCTCTGTCTCTACACTTGGTGCCTCACACTACCAATCCTGAGTTTTGTGGTCGACCACTTATAAGTCTTTATCTCTTGGTCCCCTGCATCATCTGTCTACTGCCAGCTGTATAAGAATATGCTGCATGCCGGCTAATGGTGGGTCCCGCTGTTGGAGACTTCTCAACAAGGCAACTCTCGACTAAGAGGTCTCACTCCAACGCCCCTGTCTGTGTCGGGATGTTGTGGGATACAATTTAAGATCTAATCTCTCCACTAAGCCCCTACTCAAAGGTCTGGGCCCTAATGAATGGGTCTCGTACCATGTATGTAGAGTAGCACGAGAGGTCTGTGAACCTCACCGAGTACTGTTCTAATGTAATGTTTCCCAACAAAATATGTAGTATCTTTTTTATCTGCACTGCTCGAAGGGATGCTGGTGCAAACTCTTCCTAGAACATGCTCTCGAAGTATGCCCATAGGAGTGTCGCCTCGTTGTGAAACTAGAGCATCAGGCTCCACCATCAGCATGTTGGTTCCTGTAGGAGGCCGACAGCAAGGATCATCATGAAGTAGGTTGGTTTCCCTACCAGTTTAAAGAAGCTCACCACAGCCATCAGCCAATCCTCAGCCGCATGTGGGTCCATTTATCCAAGGAACATGTGTGGCCTCTAGCTTTGGAACTCGTGCAGCGCGCTCAAGCGGCGTGCATTGCCTGCTGCTGGGGCTGGTGGAATCGGTGGGCCAATGGATGTTAGTACTGCTGGTGCCTCAACTAGATGAATGCCCAATACAGAGGCCTCATCCCTCTCCATATTGTCAGTAAGTACAACTCTAGAGGCGTTATCTAGTCGTCCGTGGGGAGGCATCCTGAACGAAAAGATGTGACATGGTCAGTAGACTATACCTGGTGAGTTGACCTGGTTTGAGTTGATTTAAAAGAAAACATTGAGAACACAAACAAAAAAAGTGTTTTCGTGCACTGAGTCAGAAATCAGAAGTCAGGGTCCTGGTGTATGGATACGTCGGCCTCCCGCACCAACACTAGACTCCCTGAACTGATGACCACACCTAGTACCCTTAACACTATTACTTCACAGAAAAGAAAAATATCAGAGTCCTATGTTATATGGTAGAACTGACTCCTCTGATACCAATCTCTCACGAACCATCCTTGGGGCCCGTGCCATGACTACCCCAATCCTGCCTTCCATAGTCCAGGGGCTGGCGACTAGAACCAAAAGGTGTAATTCCCTATAACTGGGAAGGAATTGAATTTATAAAATGTAAACACATTCAACCATAGTAAAAGCAGAAGCACACACTAAGTAAAACTGAAAACAAAAGTAGTGCTAAAACTAAGGTGGCCGGAAATACAAGACCAACTGTAAAGTACAAGGTAAAAGTCAACACAGCTAGAAGATGACATGTATCTCTTGGATCTTCCACCATGGATCCTACCTAAAGGGTAGGTACATATAGCCTTTTCATTACCCTCATCCATCAACCTCCTCCGGGTACCAACTCGTCGTGAGGTCCACCTCCGGTTACCGACTTGTCGTGAGTTCCACCTCTAGGTGTCGTCTAGTCCTCTTACACTCGGTGTCCATCAAAACTATCCGTTGTCTACATCCAATACAATAAGGTGCGGGAATATCTCGGGTCGGAGTGAGTATCACTATACTCATTAGGGACCCTGAGACCCTCACGGTCTTACTAAATCCCACAAGGATAACCACAAAGATGGATCTAAAAAGATAAACCATACATAGGTATTTTCCCATACATATCCCTATGATATCAAGTAACACATCAAAATCATGAGAAAAAACACAACGATCATTGACTCAACTCAAACCAGGATTTTTATTCATGATGACGAAACACGACTGCTGGAGAACTCCTTCTCCATCGAGCACAGTAGTCCGGTCACGACTCTGAGATGCTACTCACTAACCTTAGACTGATGAAGTACTCCTCCTTTCAACTACCGTGGGTCGGACACCTCACAATGTAGTTCTCCCCCACCATGGGTAATCCACCTCATACAATAGTGCTCCCCCCCCCCCCTCATAGACTACATAGGTTCTCCACCTATCGAGTACCGCAGGTCTGCCACCTCACAAAGTAGTGCTCCTCCGCCATGGGTCTGCACCTCATAAAGTATATCTCCACACTGGGCTATTCAAGTCACTCTGAATGATTCAGAAAAGCTGTCAACAAGTCTCAGACAGCTACATGGTCATCGTACTCCGTATGCTCATATCTGGGAGGATCTTCTCCATGAGCCATTGTTAAATACTTCCAAGTGTTACGTAAACTCACATTTGAGTATCTCAAAGGACCGCCTCGTCATAGGGGTCTCAACGCAATAAAAGAAACTTCAATCAGACTATTGGTCTGTGAGTTATTAGCATTTCCATTCCAGGGGCCCGGTTGGATTTTGGGTACAATCCAACCTTCCCATACTCCAA
The DNA here is from genome assembly GCA_963277665.1 of Viscum album. Lineage (NCBI taxonomy): Eukaryota > Viridiplantae > Streptophyta > Magnoliopsida > Santalales > Viscaceae > Viscum > Viscum album. The sequence goes on along the minus strand of OY728152.1, from coordinate 1,314,494,182 downwards.
CTACTTCCAAATCTCAGGTGAAGTATTCCAAAAGAACCATCTCATCGAGAGGAATCCAACATAGTCAACGGCACGTCAATAGGACGTTCAATCATTATGTTATAACTGTTTCTGCTCTGAGGGCCCGGTTGGTTTTGTGATCGAACCATACCGACCATATTTCCAAAGATGTTCAAAAGTCACTTAGAGTAACGCAAAAGGAATGTTTCATCCCAATGGTCCCAGTTCCACAAACGAAAAGTCGATCAGATGCACGGTCTTCATGTTATTCACGTTTATGTGAAAATGGGCCCGGTCTGTTAGACCCGATGGCTGACGGGTCGGGTCGACTCAGTTTTGGAAGGTCTGACCCACAAAAGGGGGTCAGACCGGCCCGGTGATTCATGCAGCCCAGCCCGGCGGGGTGAGGCCAAGCCCAGTGCGGCACAGATCACCTAGCGAGGCGTGGCCCAGCTGGGCGCGACACCGAATAGGCGAGGGGCTGGCTAGCTCAACCCGAGGGCCGAGCGGTATGAGGGGCGTGACACCACGGCTATCCGAATCGGCAGTCCCAAGCGGCGCTGCCCTTCCAAAACCTTCCGGCTAGGCCAACCGACCTTATAGTCATGCGGACCGTACCGCGGGATGTAGCTCTTCTGATGCAGTGCCCTTATGGCACCGTGAATCTTCTCCACCCAGCCTGTCGACGGGCCGATTGGTTTTCAAGTGCGGTGCCCTCCTAGGGCCGCGGCTCCCCTTCGCCCGGTTGGGCAACTGGTATGTCGGTCCTTCCACTGAGGCGGCTCGCAAATAGGGACGCGGTTCCCACTACAATTCCAGTGTGATGGCGCTGGTATCCTCCATTGCGGCCTACACTGTCTGCAGTTCCATATCCCTTGCACGAGGTGACAACGTCATGCTTCCTCCACTACGACCCTCTTGGCCCCGTCTTTTCCTAGCTTATGCGAAGGTGGCTATTGCGTAGCTGGCCTCTTCTGTGTTCTGCGTCTGATCGTTTGTTAAAAAACAATAATGATCTTGAAGAGGGTTGTCGGATCGTGTTCGTTCGGCCCGCACCCTCCACGTTAAGCAATAACAATAGGCTGAGACAATCAAAAAATATATAATGATGAATCAAGGAAAAATTTTAAACCATCAAAAATTGAACATAACCCCAACCCCGAATATGGTTCGTTCGACATAGAAATAGAAAGTTTTGTCACTCCATCAACATCGGGAAAGAACCGTCATTGTTGGTGTGTTCCCTGCGATTATATTTCCTCTCTTGATGCAGTGGAAGAAAAGGAAGCATGTCGTCGATTTTCTTGGAATCGGCGCTCATCGTTGAAGAGGCATCTTTCATTAATGAAAATGGAATTCTCTTCTTCTTCTTCGTAACAAGAGCTCTCTCAAAATCCCCCTACCCAACAAGTGCCAAAGTAAAATAATAGTCCAATAATATTATTTTACTAAAACTAGCAATTTAAATATCAAAATTTAAATCAGATAATTAATTATTTGAATAGGTTTGAATTATTAATTAAGGTGTGTTGGCAAGAGTTATATAGGGAGAGAGAGGAGAGTAAGAGTTACACAATTAAAGGGGAGTTTACAAAATAATGAAGGGGGATTAGGGAGTTTAGGGAAAGGGATAGGATGAGGCTCGTGTGGGCCCCACCTCTCATATAACCACACATGGGACGTTGGGTAGTTGTGGGCTCCACCAAAAACATCCCATGGGAGGGTTTAACTTCCAAGGATACAAAATAAAATTTTTCAACAATTTTATTTATTTTAAAATAATTCCCCAAATAATAATTCTCAACCCGCTTAATACGAAACTACGATAAAGGTCCCCTTAAGCAATTATCGGCACTGTGAGTTCATCGGTGCCCTCAGATTTCAATTCCATGCATCGGTTCCAATGATAGAAAAACCCGCTCGTTCATTTACTAAATGTACCCGAGCTAAACATTGGAAAATGAATCCAGGCACACCGGGCCTCTGAATCAAGTGCTGTCAGAAGCCACAAACTCGTAATATTCGAAAGTATTTAAAAAAAATTCCTTCAAATTTCATGGTCTTTACAATATATACAAATAAATATAAATTTAAAAACATAAAATTTCAATATTTTCCTATTAAAACACTTGTATATTGTTTTTTTACTTTAGAAATTATATACATGGAATAATTATTTATTTATTTATATTACTGATGAATTTTTAATCACTTATAAAAATTGAATACATTTATACTGATTTACACTTTTTATAATCATGATCATACTGTATAAAAATTTTAATATCATTTATAGGAATAAATATACAATTATTAGGAATAGATATTGTAACCATGACAATTACAAACATGTTACATTCAAAAATCTATTTTATTTGTATTTTAGATGAAATATATATTAAAAAAATTAATTTTTTATAGTAATAAAATATTTATTTTTTCACTATACTAATAAAAATTTCCATCCCTAAAATTATTTATCATTAATATATAATATATATATCTCATAAATGAAATATGAATATTTTTGGTAAATTTAGTTTTTTTTATACATATATATTTTTAGTAGAAATTCCTATTTCATATCATTATAAATTTTGAATACATTAAATATATATAAAATTTCTATTTTGAATATAAAAAATTTTTATGAGGGGTTAAATTGTAATTTTTTTTAAAAAAAATTAGTTCTTTGAAAAATTGATACAATAGATAAATCTAAATTTCATTAATATAATAACATAATGTTAAATGACTTGGAATTTGATTATAACATGTCATGTAATTCATGGATAAGAATAGATTATACAATGGTAACACCATGAATCTATTATTTCAAAAACAATTCGTTATTTTCACATTATAATGGATTTATATGATTGAAAAATGATATTTAGTCACCCATATTTTGTTTAACAACACTAATAAAGGAATAAGGTACTTTACATTCATCTCATTCACATTGAATCTACATCCAACAAAAAATTTTCCCAACATAATGAAACTATCAAGAACACATGTATTTGGACTCATTTACTTTTTCTATAAATTTTGTCCCCATGTATACTATGGATAGAATGTGGAATGTACTATTGAACTTATCAACATGAAAACAATTGATCCGTAATACTTCAAGAGTGTATGGTAAAAAAATTTATTCAATTGGGGAGAACAAATTAATATCAAAATCAAAAAATAAATATTTTATTTCTTCTTTCTAAAAAAATATTATAATTTAGTTCCCCATAATTTTATGGTTTTTAATAATTCATATTTAAAACCAATTTATGTTATGAATCACACATCAAAAATTATGTTAAATGATATAGATTTATATAACATAAAATTTACCCCATATGTATATTTCAAACATTTTTTTCCCAATTTTAATAAAATATCTATATACATTTTAAAATTATTGTATAAAATTATATGAATTTATATTATATATAATGATAAAGTTATTTTTCTTTCCTCAAGTATCCATTATCAATTTCATAATTTTGTAGGCTTTTAGTATCTATGCCTCTTCATTAATGAATTATTTGATAAATTAATTAAAAATAATTATGTATGGTGTATATATCTACTAATGATTTGTAATAGTAAATTTATATTATCATAGAATATATACATCAAATCGTGTCAATATATTCATTAAATTGAGGTTCATTTGTGCCTAAACAACTATGTGATTCTTAAAATTCCTATTTTTTTTTATTTTTATCATATATCTCATTTACTAGAGAATTAAATTTTATATGGTATTATATATATATAACACTAAAAACCACATTAGAGTCAAATAATCCATTTTTATTAATTTTATTACTAATTTAAAATGAATAATTCTAAAAAATAAATAAAATTATATAAAATAAATGACGGTCACCAACATCTATGATTTCCAAAATGTACCATTGTTTTTCATTAATATTTCAGAAAGAATGTTTTCATTACAATTTCACTCATATAATGCTATATAGATTTTTAAAAGGATTTGTTAATACTGAATTCAGATTGATTGTTTTCCATATTGAATTATATAAAGGGGTTTTATTGAAAATCATACTCCATGGTGTGTCATACTTACTACATTTATGAAGAAAAATAATTATTTCATTAACAGATACTTATTCAATTGTATTATTCTCAAAAATAATTATAATTATTTCAATAAAAAAAATTTAAAAAAAATTTGGAAAATTACTATAAATATCATTTATTATTCCAATGTTATAATTAATTATCTGAATACGAAATTATAGTTTGAATCTATTTCTATATTTTCTATATCATTAGTTTTAAAATTAAATTTATTTATTTCCATGATTTTACATACGAATTGGATGATAAAATTATAATTTGAGGAATTAATTCCACATTATCAAATGTCCCACGTTCGTAATCTCTTATTTGGAATCATTTTATGATATATTTTTTGTTTCTATTTTCCCCCATATATGCTAAAATAATTTTATGATTTTTTTATAATAGGTATATATTAAATTTTAAACTACTCAATTATTTCTATATATGTTTTATTATAATGGTATTTGGAAATAATTAGGAAAATCCTTTTTTGGGGATAATATGTTATTTAAGAAATTATAATAATTATTCTTTCTTTAACAATTATTAATCAATATAATAATCTTTGATTTTTGAATCAAGATTAATATAGATTTCATTTCATTCTGTTCTAGTTTCGTCAATTGTGTAAGATCGTTAATATTCATCAATATGTATACACTTTATTTTTTTTTAAACAAATTTCACTTTTTTTTTTGGAAATAGGGGATAATGTGATCATTAGGGTTCATAGAGAGACTTTAGGGAGAATGGTTATAATATTCCAAGAATTACTGTTTGACCACTCATCTTATAAAAGTTAATTGGATAACTGATGGAAACATTATATAATTTGTAATCCCTTGGAATTCATATCTACCATCCAGTTGGAAAATTTATTTACTTATTAGGACCCGAAATCCATTCTTCAATAATATAGTAAATGATGAATATTAACTATTAAAAAAATATATTCTTAATTGAATGTCGCCTATAATTTGGGATGAATTTATTCATTGGGTGTTCTTCAATTTCACATGGGGTTATCAGGTGTATTTTCTCACCCACACTACATTTTAATCATTATTTAGTTGGATAATATGCATATAAAAATGATATATCATTGTCAACAATCAAATCACATTAATTTGATCTAAGGTAATATGTTGTAACTTGTTTTATATAAATTCATTGATATATGGTATTTTGGGTAGAATATTTTTTCTCTCATTCCATCTCATATATTATTCAATTTCTTGATGACTAATCTTTTATGATCCCAATTTCTATTTTCAATATACAATTACATATAATAATTTTCATTATAATTTTTGAAATTTTGAAACATATATGTATTCAATGAAAGTGGGGTAATAATATTTATAATTTCATATTTTATTACTCAATCTGAACTAGAAATTTGATATCCCACCCAAGATACGTTGAATGATTAAATGATCAACCTAAATCATAAATTACAATGTATTTGGATTGGGATTTAATAATACCCCAATTTATGTTTTCAATTACAAAATTTACCATGTTTGTTTGTTTGGAATTTCAATTAATAATGTGAATTAATTTGGATATTATATTTGATATTATTCAATAATAATGTTTTAGTGAATTAGGGTGTCATAGATTATGAGAGGGAATAAAAAAATCAATGTTACACAGTTGGTGATTATTCAATATAATTATTTGGTATAAAATTAATTATTAGTGGTTTTAATATTTGAATTATGTTTAATTATTTTAGGTATAATTTTAGGATGTAATGAACACATAATTTATAATTTCAGTGACACTAAATTTACATAGTAATACATTCATAATATATGTAGTATATATTAATTTTCAATTTTCTTGAATTGGAATTTTTTACACCAATTCAAATAGATTTAACATTTATTGTCCCCATATTTTGAAACAATACACCATATCTTCTAAACAATAATCCTTTAAATAATGGGAGTTTCACTTGTGTACATCTATCCAATGGGATATGTTATATGTCGATGAAACCAAAAAAGGATGTATGAGATGAAATGCATGATTAATAAGTGGTTTTTTTAACACACTATATTATGTGAGGTAGGGGGAAAATATTATATTGACGAATAATTAATTTTGTTATAGATTTATTCAAAATGATATGTTTCATGTACAATTTGAGAGTGATGGTAATCAACAATGGAATTTGTTTCAGTATTTATCGTTGATTTTTGAGTTAACACAATCACCTATATGTATCTTTTCACATTTGGAATATGGTAATGGGTGATATCCTTCATTAATGAATAATTTGTACCTATTTAAATTTTTTAAACATTTTAATGTCAATATCCATTTGATATAATTTAATTATTGTAACTATTTAATCATGATTATTTGGTTATAAAAATTTCTTTATTATGTATGAATAAAATATATTCTGTTAATGTTATTATATTATAAATTTACAAATAGATACAAATATTATTTATCTTTCTAGTCCATAGACATAACCTATTATTCAAATTCTTTCTTCATCTTTTGGTTCACCCCATACTATGAATCAGTTTTCCCATGTAATAATGAAATGATTTAATATTGGAATGCATCTAATTTCATTAGGTGTATAAAATTTTAGGGAGATGATATAGACTAAATATTTTATACTCATTATGATAAAAAATGTAAAATTCCCATGATATATTAAGAGAATCAGTTTTTATGGTAAATTGTTATTTTTTATACCTCCTCTAAATACACTACTATTCATGTCCCCATATTGCTAATATTTAATAAATTTTAAGGGTAGTATTATTTAATATTACATTATTTAAGATTTGGAAACCATAAATATATGAAAAAACAATTATCGCAACAAATACAATAAGGATTCAATGAGTAATAACCAAATGGGATCAAATTAAATTGAAAATAATGACAGTAAAAATGATTAGATATTTATGGAATACATATTGGGAACTCAAATAAAAAAAATATACATGAAATATCAAACATATAATGTTTTAACCTAATTTTTTTGTTGAGAATCATTTGAAATTACAATATTTCAACGAGTCTTATCTGTTTATAACAATTCTAGAAACATAAAATGATTGATGTGACATGTTATGGTCATGTTGTAATAGGGACATATTTAATGAATCTATACTATATATTCAAGACATAATAATATATAAATCATATAAAAAATATTAAACTATTATATTTTTAATTAACCAAGAATGATGATGCTATGACCAATGAGGCAAAAAAATATAAATAGTCTTATGATCCATGGTCAAAATTAATTATTAGCATGTGGAATGATGAATCGTGAAAATGTAAATGGTTTAAATTAAAAATAAAATATGGGAACAAGATAAATTTGGGATTATTCTAATACCATGAAATGGGAAAAATTTATCAATTTACATTTCTAATTTATTTTTTTAACTTATATCCCGAAACAATGAAATTCAGAAAAAAAAAATTCATCATGCTATATTAAATATTACACAATTCCCCCAAGAAGTGTAACATGCTAATAGAGTTCTTTAAAATACCATTAGAGTATTTAGTATTATGTGATAATTTATTTAAGATAAAACTCAATAAATCATCAAATTACATGTTAAAAAAAATTCTTTCAATTCCAAATTCATCAACATAATTATTTAATTTTCAATTTCATGTCTTGTCAAATGACATAATAAAATTTTATTCCCTCCACATTCATTCACCCAATTTTCTCATAACAGATGCAACAAACACATGTAGCATGTTAATAACTAAAAATATCCATTTAGTAAAATAATATATATTTCTTATAACTATAATTTATATATATATATATATATAAAATTTTGGTAAAATTTAATATTCATTATGAGAATAGATACCTTAATAGATTTACATGATTTTGAAAAGGTTTCATATTCATCTTTTTCAAGAATAATTTTATTTTATTTATTTTTAATATTAAATAAAAACATATATTTTAAAAATTTATATGTAAAGGGACATTTCAATTCAATCTAAATATTTATCCAATGAATAATGTTCTAAATTTTTTACTCATTTGTCCTCAAATATATTATGGTTCCTATTATTTTATGTTGAATATTGGGAGTCAAATGATAGATTGTTTTATAGTTATGAATCCTACTTAGGAATAAATAAAAACATTAGAAAACATTCTATTAAAAAAATTAAATAACATTATGTTATACTATTATTATATAATTATATTTATGAATTTAAATATTTAGTACATCTAATTAAAAAGATTCCCCCATTTATAGTAAATGTTGAAATCAATTATAAATTATCATATCCATAAAATAAATCAATATTTCCAAATATTTAATGAAATATTTCATTGGAAATAAAAAATTCCATATCATAATTTTGAGGGTTTCATGTAATACATGAAAACATTAGAAAATAATTTGATAAGTGATATATTTATGTAGTATACAAGTGGAAACAATAAATGATAATATTATGAAATATGATGAAATTCATCAAATAATAAATGAATTACCTAGATATATTTTGTATGTACATTTGTATATAATATTTTGATTACTCTAAAATCACCCATACAGACAATTGAAAATATATAATAACAATATCAGAATAATCAAAAGTAATTCTTCATCGAATAATTTCATCACCCAATGAATTGGAGATAAAAACTATATAAAATGATCATAAATAAATTACAAGGACTATAACATAAATATAAAACATTGAATATTTTATTTTAGTCATAAAATATACTATATTATTATTATAAACAAATATAAATAATAACTATAATGATTAATGTAAAAATAATTCTATCAATATTTTTTTTCTAAACTCATTTACAAAACCCCTATATGATTTTGAAATACGTATTTATTAACACAATACAATAAAATATATATATATGAATTAAAATAATGGATATTTATTAGGAATAAAGAAAATTCATATCATGTTGAATGTATTATAAATATTCATTTAAAACATTTATATAAATATTATAATATAACCCTATTGGAAACGATTTCAAATAATAATATTTAAAAAATCATAAATAAATTTAAGAATTCAGGAAAATGAAATTTTACAATCATTAATGATTAATAATAAAAAAAATTAAATATCATAAAAAATATCTTCTTGGAAGAAAAATATTTAGAATACATTAATATTTTCAAAATAAAGTAGTAATGTCATTCCACATACCTTGATTACGAAACACAACATTTATTTTTTAAGAAAAATATAATTAAAATTTATTAGTTTTAAAATTTCAAATATAAATTCAAAGTTTAATCCATTATCATTAAACCATTACATCGAGGTAGATTTTCTGTTAGGTTATCATTTTAGTCCACATTAGGTTTTTTTCGAGGATATTGATTTCATATTTTATAAAAAATACTAGTGGGCTGACCTCGATTAATTGATTATTTCTCAATCATTTATACAATAATAATTATTTCATAAATATAAATTTTTTACACTGATTATTTTATTTTATGTAATCAAATTTTGATGCATATGATAAATCAAATATCGTATAATCATATAGATGGTTGGTCATACATATGATTGACAAAAAATATTTTAAAATAAAACTCATAGAAATAAGATATTTATTATTTTAATAGCCATGTATTATTATAATTTAAATTGTTTAATTTTTAAACATCTAAATATATTATATATATAATCTATTAATTGGAATGAGGAAAAATGTATCACATTTATTCATGGTGGTGGTATTCATTAAACATGCCCAACAAAAATATACTTTTAAAAAGGATGAGATTGTTATAAAATTGAATATATATTTTATTTGGAATATTTGATTAATGAATTAATAACATGTATAAAAATTATAAACATCTATATAACTATCGAGAAGATATTTTTATTTAAAATGTAATAGATATATCCATGAGGCGTTATTAGTCCAAAAACAAGAATGATCGTTTCATTTCCAAATAGATAAAAGAATGTGGATGATTAGGGTCATTTCAATAATACTATAATTTATATTTATATATAATAATTCAATATATCACAATAATTATAATTAGTTCAAAAAATATTTAAAAATAAATAGATTAAATTGTTTGGTTAATAGTTAAAAAATTTAATGATAAAACCTAATTTACATTTTGACTTAATCCTAGTAAGGTTATTTTTATGGAATTAATCGTACATATAGGATGTGAGGAAAAATAATATAAATGTACTCTACATGTATTGAATTAAAAAGGGGGAAAAAAATGATTACATAAAATGATATAGTAGGATCCAATTTTTCAGGGATTGAAAGTAGGCCCAAACAATTTCATAGTATATTATATAATATATTAATAATAAGATTTGATGTTGAAATAATGAAACTAAATTATAATACTAAATTTTATGTTATTTTAATAAAATTGTTCAATCACATGTATTCACATTTATTAAATCATTTTGTGATTTATCTCTTAGTTAAATAACAATAAATGGTGAAGGATGGTGAGAGAAGAGAATCTTCCACCTCAAACCTACAATGACGTTCTAGTTTGATTTTTTATCATTAATTAATTCTCTTCATGGATTCGTTCAATCTTGATTTGGAGTTTTATTTCAAGAATGATCGTCCTTTAACCATGGTAATGGTTTATCGGATCCCTTAGATCTCTCTGCTCTAGAAGGAATGGGTGTTTCTTTTTTTGAAGTTATTTCTGGGTCATTAGATCTGAGAAACAAATTTACGTCTCGATCGTTTTATATTAGTAGTCTTGAACGTGGTGGTTTCACTGTTATTATAGATCTTGCATCTTTGAAACAATGTATTGATATTTGTATGTATTCATTTCTTGGTCACACTATTTATTATAAGGGGGATAAACTCTAGTCCTACATTGATCGTAATAGTGGGATCAGTCATTGATTGGGAATTAGTAATTGGAAATTAATTAATATTAGAAGGGGATGATTTAACATAATCCTTCATTCGGGGACTCTTTTAATAGAGAGTTGGATTTTTATAGTCTTAATCTTATACTTGGATCTTTGTGACTATCTATATAGGATGTCAGTTTTAATCCCTTCATATTTAAGTTAACTAATGCTTATATTTAGATCAAACTTCATGTATTTAATTGAATTTATTTTCATCCTAAGATCCTTAATGGCCTTGCTTCGTGTATTTGTACTCCTACTAGAATAGATCAGAAAACATTTAATGGGGGTCGAAGATATTTTACCTGAATCTCTGTTGATGTTAATTTTGAAATCAAAAAACTGGAAAATATCACAATTATTACTAATTGAAATATGATTGAGGTGAAAGTGGAGTATGAATGGGTACCCCATTTTTGGGGATGTTTACAAGATTGTTGGCCACTCTGTTGTTAATTATTGGATTCTTCAGATGAAATTGAATGAGGTACCTAAGGGAAAATATTGGTAATAGTATAACTAGTATAAAAATAACAATAATTTATTTGTTGGAAAGGAGGGTCCTTCAAAGGTTATACCTAGGACTTCCAATTTTAAACTTCCATATAGGAAACCGTTGGTAGATATCACTGAAGATGATGATCAAGGTAGGATTCTTGATCTTCCTTTTCCACCTTCTTGGATTTTTCATGAATCCTTAGAAAAGGAGTTGGTTAAAAAAATGAGACATTACCTGGAGGATGATATTTATGAGCATGTCGATTCTTTACCTGAAAAAGAATAACATCTCCCTACTGACAATAATCCAATCCATTCATATATGTTTCTGATTATCATTTCACTTGTGAATTTTATAGATGATGTTGGTTGGAACTCTTCTAGGGTTATTACCAATGTTCCGGAGACCTTAATTGAGGCTCTTGTTTCATATAATGCTGGTTCTGTGTTGAAGGAAGTGGGGATTGGTGTTCCTGCATCATATAATATAGTTTCGACATTACTGGAAGTGGTTGATGTTTCATGTATTTATACTGTTGAAGTGAAATCTACCGAAAGAAATGATCATAATTTATCAAATGTAGGATCTATGTTACAATAAGTGGGGTTCGATGTTCATGCTACAGCAAAATCATTTTCTTCAACACAAGTAGTGGGGTTCGAGTATCATGTTTCAAATGTTGATACTACTAAAATACAAGCAATTTAGATTGGTGCTTGACGCACTCCAGTTGTAGGGCGTGGAAAAACAATTATTTCCTAAGTTAAAAAGTAGTAATGTGGTTTACCTAGGATGTCTCCCGACAAGGAGTGCACACAAAACGGTTTGTCACTTTAAAATGGGGGTAAAAATGTTGTGAAAGGAAATTTGAAATTCAAATGATTGAAAAACTATGAAATTAAAAGGGTGATTAGGTTGGGGTCGGAATCCTAATTATAATGCTATCCTTTTTCAATTTAATTCAAACTTCTTCTTCTTAGTTGATTAAAGTGAGTTTCCACAATCGTTTCCTCTCACATCCTTGGTGAAATTGTTATTGTGAGAGAAAACCTTACCAAGATCTCAGTTTGGTCAAATCTCCTTCCATGTGTTAAATAGTTGTATTGAATATCCTTAATTTAAATGTGCAATACCCGATCGGGTTTTGTTTTACCCAAACAATCAATAACATTCACTACACCTTTTACACGTACTGACGATCGTCGAGTACTTCACCACTAATTCCTTGTTTATTCCATCGTATATAAACCAAAAATTAGTGGAGGGAGATTATGATTATTTTACGAAGGAAAAAATCAATAATAGAATTAATATTAATGATCGATCACACATGATTATAAAATCCTCTATAATAAATTGAAAACAACTTTGAAGAAGAAAGAAATTTATTCAATTGCGTCCAAAAACTCAAGCATTAAAATGTAGAAAACCAACCCTTCCCCAATCACTCCAAAGGTTTACCCCACCATGGTATGGGTAATCGAGTTGAATGGGGAATAATAAGGCATTAAAAAACTATTAAAAATATAAAGAGAAGATAATTCTGAAAATTTCTCCGTCTTGGTGTCCCAGAAGGAATGGGGTGGAGAATGGATGCTTTGAGGAGGAGGAAATGGCCTCCTTTTATAGGCAGAATTCGACCCCCGAATGGTTGAGCATTTTAGACCCCATTAATGACCACTTCAAGCGTTCCACCCTTCATGAATGTTGTTCATGGATATCTTTTCCGTCTCCTCTCCAAAGTTCAGCTTTGTTGGAAACCATATGTAGGAGGTATGAATTTTTCATTCTCGGTTGCTGTTTCTGGACGATTCATCAAGGAAGGTTTCTCCAAAATGATGTCGTTCAATATCCCCCTTAATGACCTTCAACATCCTCCAAATTTATTTTAGAGAAGCCCCTATCTTCCCTCGAGGTATCCCAGGTAGAAACACATCATTTGGATATGTTTAGGCCACGTTTGATGTCAGTTACGTTGGGTGGGTCCATGTTGTCTGCCCGGAAAAATTCAAATCTTCAATGATTTTTTAGACCCTTTAGATTACCAAATCAGATCCTGGTCCAGAAGAAAAATATTATGGAAATAAAATAAGGATTATAAAACAATTTGAATCAGAAAATTGGGTATTTTATTTTTCCTTAAATGTCCAAAATACCCCTGACATAAAATTCTGTCAAAAATACAGAATTAGTCGTTTTTCACATTTGGGTTCAAAATAGAACTAAAAACTAAAAACATGATAATTACCCATTCAATAACACTTTTGTGAGATTATAAACAATGTTTTACAGTATAAAATATATGAAAATGGGAGCTTCATCACTCCCTCGGACATAAACATTGAACTCCTGGGCAATCATCTTACATCCAAATCAAAATCCACACAACAATAAAAAATGAGAAAATATCAATGATTTTATCCAAAATAGAATTCCATCATGTCTCATTTATGAATTTTAATTCTCTCATTTTCATTTCAATCATTAAAATTTGTTCAACCTCATAAATCAATCCACGACCCAATCACAACCTACCTCACATTGAATTTTATGTCACTCTTCACTCAAGAGAAATTTAATCTAGAGTTATACTCATACTTGAAAATATAATGTATCACCATAGGTTTGTGAAAATTATCATTTCTCCACAGCGTGAAACACGAAAATGAATTTAATCATGAGGGATTTAATTAAAGGTTCAAATGATTATGTGGCTTAGGGTCGGTGGTAAAATGATTGAAAAAATGTTCCAAGCTAGAAAGAGGAGGTTGAACTTTTAAGTACAATGCATGATTAAATCAAGTGAAAACACAAGAAATTACTCACTCAATAATTCATGTAAATGTGAAAAACAACCCCACCCCTCTTTATGACATGGTACATGAGCCAATAAGTGATAATATCATCTATGTTCTCCTCCTTTTTTTATCAAAACTCCAGAAAGACACAACTTTAATTTTTTTCCTTTTTTTATGGAGGAAGAGCTGAAAATTGAATACAATGAATGAATGACAATTAATTCCCTTGATTTTTTTGGGAGGGACATGAGTCATAAAAGAATTTACAATGATGAATTCAAGCTCATCTCCATTTTTTTGTTTTCATTTTTTAGGAGAAATGGATGAAACAAATAAAGCACAATGAAATGACGACACATGCACAATTCTCTTGTTACCCACTGCCCAAAGTATTGAAACACACCTCGCATCACCCATAAATGATACACATCCCAATGAATGCACACTAAAGCCCATTCCCCCACACTCAAACTAGAAATATCCATGCAAAAATACTAAAAGTGGAGGTAGGTAAGGAAAAAGTGGCTTGTAATGTGGCTTAAACCTATAAGGGAATTCATGGAATCTAAGGGCTTACGAAGGATAAATGTAAAGGGTGGTCTCAAGATAAAATGTGGCTAGCCAAAGATATGCCTCAATAATTTCAAATATATTTCATGAAATCCAAATCTTCGAAAGAGAATTATTCGCAAATTCTGGTTCTCACACAAAATTCAAGTTTCCCTCAAGAAAGTGTGGGTATTAGGAATAATATGTAAAAGTGGTTTAGAATACCTCACAGGATTAGAAATTTATTTATAGTCAGTGTTTCATGGGCATGGATTTCAAAAATTAGTCAAACTCATTAAAATTATTGAAAATCCATTTCAATGGAAAATAATTCTTATCAACAATCATTTAAAATCAATTATTTCAAAAATCATTTCGACTCTTTCAAAATAAATTGATGTGTGAAATGTGATAAGAATATTCATTAAATCTCAAAATATGTTTTGGACCGAAAAAAAAATTAAAGGAGTTTAAAGGATAATCGTAAAATTTTAACTCCCTTTTTAAATAATGATTCGGTCCTCTTCCCTTAAATCTCAGGGCTTCCTTCTGCCTTCATGATCCTACAAAAAAAATTACTAAATTTATCACAAGGATCATTTTATTTAATCTCAAAATGAAAAGAGGGAGGGGACCACATGGTAGACTATTTCCTAATGCTAAATTTGAAATCTAAATTCCTAATATTGAAAATTAAATTACTATAAAGAAAGTAAAGGATAAATCTTGGTATGATCCCCCAAGTGGGCCCTGGAATCTTTTACTGCCTCCAGAGGGCAGTACCATCTTTTATCCATAATTTTTTGGTGGAGGAAGCTTCTTTGATTTGAACCACCACATGTGGTTCTTCCTAGCTTGAGGATCTTTGTTCTTGTTGAGGAGGACTCCATAGAAAGAGTATACAAGATCCTCCCCCTTCACAATTTGGTACTGCTTGCATAGTGGGGGTTGAAAGAAGTAGGGAACCTCCTCTTCATTTGTTGCTACTTGTGCAACATTCCCTTTCCCTTCTAGTGCTCCGCCTAGTAAATATTTTGTGTGTTCAGGGAGATTTAAATGTTCCCCAATAGCTGCAATTTCGTTTCCTTCATCATCCTCCAAGGCATAATGTGAGATGGCCGAATATAAAAATTCAAAACTATTAGGGGTGATACTCAAATCATTTTCAATAAAATTAAAAGAGTTTGAGTTTATGATTATATCATCTCCCTGAGTCGGTTCGACTTTAATATCATCTTCAATTGAATGTGCCTCTTGGAGTCGATCTTCACCAGATGGAGGTAGTTAGTCGGGCTCCTCCACCTCAGGTTTGGATCCAACTTCATGGATGTCTTTAGTGAAATCAGGAAAGACTAGTGGCACTTCTGTCTTGGCCTTGAATCTTTTTAAGTCATCTTGGAGTCCATCGACCATGGCCATCAATTCTTCCAAGGAGATCCATGTTGCTATGCCTCTTTCCACTTACCTGACTGTTATCATCAGTGCATCGACTCTTCGTTGGAGGGCCTCCTCATTATAGTATGTTTCTTCCTCCTTCACCTGTGAGTAATTATTCCATGAAGAATAATTTGAATTTGAATGGATCATGAAAAAAAGTTTTTTTTTTCAGTTTCTTTTTTTAAAAAATAATAATAATAATAATGAAAACTATCTAAATTTAAAAAATAGAAAAATTAAAGTAAACAGCTGATTAGCTCCCCGGCAACGGCGCCAAGTTTGACGCACGCCTGTCGTAGGGCGTGGCAAAACAATTATTTCCTAAGGTAAAATGTAGTAATGTGGTTGACCTAGGATGTCTCCCGAAGAGGAGTGCACACAAAACGGTTTGTCACTTTAAAATGGGGGTAAAAATGTTGTGAAAGAAAATATGAAATTCAAATGATTAAAAAACTATGAAATTAAAAGGGTGATTAGGTCGGGGTCGGTTTCCTAATTATAATGCTATCCATTTTCAATTTAATTCAAACTTCTTCTTCTTAGTTGGTTAAAGTAAGTTTCCACAATCGTTTCCTGTCACTTCCATGGTGAAATTGTTATTGTGAGAGAAAACCTTACCAAGATCTCGGTTCGGTCATCTCTCCTTCCATGTGTAAAATAGTTGTATTGAATATCCTTATTTGAAATGGGCAATACCCGATCGGGTTTTGTTTATCCCAAACAATCAAGAACATTCACTACACCTTTTACACGTACTGACGATCGTCGAGTACTTCACCACTAATTCCTGGTTTATTCCATCGTATATAAACCAGAAATTAGTAGAGGAGGGTTATTATTATTTTACCAAGGCAAAAATCCATAACGGAATTAATATTCAAGAACGATCCCACTAGATTATAAAATCCTCTATTATAAATTGAAAATAACTTTGAAGAAGAAAGAAATTTATTCAATTGCGTCCAAGAACTCAAGCATTACAATGTAGAAAACCAACCGTTCCGCAAATACTCCAAATGATTACCCCACCCTGGTAAGGGTAATCGAGTTGAATGGGGAAGAATAAGGCATTACAAAACTATTAAAAAAATAAATAAAAGAGAATGCTGAAAATTTCTCCTTCTTGGTGTCCAAGAAGGAATGGGGTGGATAATGGATGCTTTGAGGAGGAGGTGATGGCCTCCATTTATAGGCAGAATTCGACCCCCGAACATTTGAGAGTTTTAGACCCCATTAATGACCTTTTCACGCGCTACACACCTTCATGAATGATGTTCATAAATATCTTGTCCGTCTCCTCTCCATATTTCATATTATTTGGAAACTTTATGTAGGAGGTATGATGTTTTCATTCTTGGTTGCTATTTCGGGACGAAGTATCCAGGAAGGTTCCTCCAAAATAATGTCATTAAATAGCCTCCATATTGACCTCCAACATCCTCCAAATTTTTTGTAAAGACCGAAATATATGTCCTAGAGTTATCCCAGGTGGAAACACATCATTTGAATATGTGTAGGCCACTTTTGATGTCTGTTATGTTGGGTGGGTCCATGCTGTCCGCCCGGAAAAATTCCAATCTTCAATGATTTTTTAGACCCTTTATATGACCGAATCAGCTCCTGGTCCAGAAGACAAAAATTATGGAAATAAAATAAGGATTCTAAAAAATTTTGAATCATAAAATTTGGAATTTTATTTTTTCTGAAATGACCAAAATACCCCTGACGTAAAATTCTGTCAAAAATCCAGAATTTGTCATTTTTCACATTTGGGTTCAAAATAGAACTAAAATATAAAAACATGATAATTACCCATTCAATAACACTTTTTTAGGATTATAATTTTTTTTACAGTATAATATATATGAAAATGTGAGCTTCATCACTCCCCCACACTTAAATATTGCACTCCTGGGCAATCATCTTACATCCAAATCAAAATCCACACAACAATCAAAAATGAGAAAATATCAATGATTTTATCCAAAATAGAATTACATCATGTCTCATTTATGAATAATAATTCCCTCATTTTCATTTCAATCATTTAAATTTGTTCAACCTCATAGATCAATCCACGGCCCAATCACAACCTACCTCACATTGAATTTTATGTCACTCTTCACTCAAGAGAAATTGAATCTAGAGTTATACTCATACTTGAAAATCGCATGTATCACCATAGGTTTGTGAAAATTATCATTTATCCACTGTGTGAAACATGAAAATGAATTTAATCATGAGGTATTTAGTTAATTGTTCAAATGATTCTGTGGCTTAGGGTCAGTGGTAAAATGATTGAAAAAATGTTCCAAGCTAGAAAGAGGAGGTTGAACTTTTAAGTACAATGCAAGATTAAATCATGTGAAAAAACAGGAAATTACTCACTCAATACTACTTGTAAATGTGAAAAACAACCCCACCCCTCTTTATGACATGGTACATGAGCCAATAAGTGATGATATCATCTATGTTCTCCTCCTTTTTTTTCAAAGCTCCAGAAAGGCACAAATTTTTTTTATGGAGGATGAGCTGAAAATTGAATACAATGAATGAATGACAATTCATTACCTTGATTTTTTTTGGGAGGTACATGAGTCATAAAAGAATGTACAATGAGTAATTAAATCTCATCTCCATTTTTTGTTCTTTTTTTAGGAGAAATGGATGAAACAAATAAAGAACAATGAAATGACGACACATGCCCAATTCTCTTGTTATCCACTGCCTAATGTATTGACACACACCTCGCATCACCCATAAATAATACACATCCCAATGAACGCACACTAAAGTCCATTCCCCCACACTCAAACTTGAAATATCCAGGCAAAAATACTAAAAGTGCGGGTAGGTAAGGAAAAAGTGGCTTGTAATGTGGCTTAAACCTATAAGGAAATTCATGGAATCTAAGGGCTTACGAAGGATAAATGTAAAGGGTGGTTTCAAGATAAAATGTGGCTAGCCAAAGAGATGCCTCAATCATTTCAAATAAATTTCATGAAATCCAATGCTTCGAAAGAGAATTATTCACAAATTCTGGTTCTCACACAAAATTCAAGTTTCCCTCAAGAAAGTGTGGGTATTAGGAAGAATATGTAAAAGTGGTTTAGAATACCTCACAGGATTGGAAAAATATTTTTTGTCAGTGTTTCATGGGCATCGATTTCAAAAATTAGTCAAACTCATTAAAATGCTTGAAAATCCATTTTAAGGGAAAATAACTCATTTCAACAATCATTAAAAATCAATTATTTCAAAAATCATTTCAACTATTTCAAAATCAATTGATGTGTGAAAAGTGATAAGAATATTCATTAAATCTCAAAATATGTTATGGACCGAAAAAAAATTAAAGGAGTTTAAAGGATAATCATAAAAAGTTAACTCCATTTTGAAATAATGATTCAGTCCTCTTCCTCTAATTCTCAGGGCTTCCTTCTGCCTTTATGATCCTACAAAAGAAAAATTACTAAATTAATCACAAGGATCATTTTATTTAAGCTCAAAATGAAAAGAGGGAGGGGGCCACATGGTAGACTATTTCCTAATGATAAATTTGAAATCGATATTCATAATATTGAAAATTAAATTACTATAAAGAAAGTAAAGGATAAATATTGGTACGATCCCAAAAGTGGCCCTTGGAATCTTTTACTGCCTCCAGAGGGCAATACCAGCTTTTATCCATAATCAGTTGGTGGATGAAGCTTCTTTGATTTGAATCACCACATGTGGTTCTTCCCAGCATGAAGATCTTTGTTCTTGTTGAGGAGGACTCTATAGACAGAGTATACAAGATCCTCCCCCTTCGCAATTTGGTACATCTTGCATTGCGGGGGTTGGATAAAGTAGGGAACCTCCTCTTCATTTGTTGCTACTTGTTCAACATTCCCTTTCCCTTCTTGTGCTCCACCTATTAAATATTCAGTGTGTTCAGGGAGCTTTAAATGTTCGCCAATAGGTGCAATTTCTTTTCCTTCATCATCCTCCAAGGCATAATGTGAGATGGCCAAATATGAAAATTCAAAACAATTAGGGATGATACTCAAATAATTTTCAATAAAATTAAAAGTGGTTGAGTTTAAGATTGTATCATCTCTCTGAGTTGGTTTGACTTTAATATCATCTCCAATTGAATGTGCCTCTTGGAGTCAATCTTTAATGTATGTAGGTAGTTAGTCGGGCTCCTCCACCTCAGGTTTGGATTCAACTTCATGGATGTATTCAGTGAAATCAGGAAAGACTAGTGGCACATCCTTTTTGGCCTTGAATCTTTTTAAGTCGGCTTGGAGTTCATCTACCATGGCCATCAAATCTTCCAATGAGATTCATGATGCTATGCCTCTTTCCACTTGTCTGACCGTTATCATAAGTGCATCGACTCTTCGTTGGAGGGCCTCCTCATTATAGTCTGTTTCTTCTTCCTACACCTGTGAGTAATTGTTCCATGCAGAATAATTTGAATTTGAATGGATCATGAAAAAATGTTTTTTTTCAGTTTCTTTTTTTAAAAAATAATAATAATAATAATGAAAGCTATCTAAAATTTAAAAATAGAAAAAGTAAAGTAAACAGCTGATTAGCTCCCCAGCAACGGTGCCATGTTTGACGCACGCCTGTCGTAGGGCATGGAAAAACAATTATTCCATAAGTTAAAATGTAGTGATGTGGTTGACCTAGGATGTCTCCCAAAGAGGAGTGCACACAAAACAGTTTGTTACTTTAAAATGGGGGTAAAAATGTTGTGAAAGGAAATTTGAAATTCAAATGATTGAAAAACTAGGAAATTAATAGGGTGATTAGGTCAGGGTCGATTTCCTAATTATAATTCTATACTTTTTCAATTTAATTCAAACTTCTTCTTCATAGTTGATTAAAGTGACTTTCCACAATCGTTTCCTCTCACTTCCTTGGTGAAATTGTTATTGTGAGAGAAAACCTTACCAAGATCTCGGTTTGGTCAAATCTCCTTCCATGTGTAAAATAGTTGTATTGAATATCCTTAATTGAAATGGGAAATACCCAGTTGGGTTTTGTTTATCCCAAACAATCATGAACATTCACTACACCTTTTACACGTACTGACGATCATCAAGTACTTCACCACTAATTCCTGGTTTATTCCATCGTATATAAACCAGAAATTAGTAGAGGGAGATTATGATTATTTTACCAAGGAAAAAACCAATAACTAAATTAATATTATAGAAACATCTCACTTGATTATAAAATCAGCTATAATAAATTGAAAATAACTTTGAAGAAGAAAGAAATTTATTCAATTGCATCCAAGAACTCAAGCATTACAATGTAGAAAACCAACCCTTCCCCAATCACTCCAAAAGTTTACCCCACCATGGTAAGGGTAATCGAGTTGAATGGGGAAGAATAAGGCATTAAAAAACTATTTAAAAAAATAAAGAAAAGATAATGCTGAAAATTTCTCCTTCTTGGTGTCCCATAAGGAATGGGGTGGAGAATGGATGTTTTGAGGAGGAGGTGATGGCCTCCTTTTATAGGCAGAATTCGACCCCCGAAAGTTTGAGCGTTTTAGATCCCATTAATGACCTCTTCACGCGTTCCGCCCTTCATGAATGATTTTCATAAATATCTTTTCCGTATCCGCTCCAAATTTATGCTTATTTGGAAACCGTGTGTAGGAGGTATGAAGTTTTAATTCTCGGTTGTTGTTTCTGGATGAAGCATCCAGGAAGGTTCCTCCAAAATAATGTCATTCAATAGCCTCCTTAATGACCTCCAACATCCTGAAAATTTATTTTAGAGATGGAACTATCTTTCCTCGAGGTATCCCAGGTGGAAACACATCATTTGGATATGTGTAGGCCATGTTTGATGTATGTTACGCTGGGTGGGTCCATGCTGTCCGCCCGGAAAAATTCCAATCATCAATGATTTTTAGACCCTTTAGATGACCGAATCAGCACCTGGTCCAGAAAAAAACAATTATGGAAATAAAAAATGGATTATTAAAAAATTTGAATAAGAAAATGTGGAATTTTATTTTTCCTGAAATGACCAAAATACCCCTGACGTAAAATTCTGTCAAAAATCCAGAATTAGTCGTTTTTCACATTTGGGTTCAAAATAGCACTAAAACCTAAAAAACATGATAATTACCCATTAAATAACACTTTTTTGGTATTATAAACAATGTTTTATAGTATAAAATATATGAAAATGTGAGCTTCATCAATGCTCATGATTCATCTAGGGTTAATGTTGATTTATATATTTTTGGAACTTCTGATTCATCTAGTGGTCCGGATGAACTTCATGATGTCGGTTCAGTGAATCCAATAGGAAAAGGAAACATCTGCACATTCGATATTAATGATCTATTACAAGGGGTTTCCAGTCCTAAGAGAAAGGTTGGAAGGCCACCTTTATTAGGAAAATATGAAAATGTAGGTGTAATAAAGGGGAACTTTATCCTAGTATTTTATTTTAATGAATCTTATATTATATAATAGCACGGGACTGAAAAATCATGAAACTATGAGGACATTTATATTATTCATTCAAAATAATATTCCCCATCTTATTGGTCTCTATGAGATTAAAAGGGAGTTTTCTCCTAGTATTTATAATTTTGAAAAGATGTGATTTCATCGTGTGGATTTTAACATTCGACAGTCGGTGGTTATGATATTATGGGTTCTGGATCATTGTTCCATAACTGATATTTATATGATTTCTAATAGTAAACAACATGTCACTTTTTCTTTCAATTTTCTTGGTCTGCAAAATTTCTGCACTTTTATTTTTTCCTATTATGAATTTCAAGATTAAAGGAATATTTGGATGGACATTGTTTATCCTAAAAATATTATCTCTAGCCCATTTGAAATTTTAGTGACAATACTGTTATTATGTTCTATAATGAAAAAATTGTAGCAATGAATAACCTCATTTTTTCAAGAGACATCAAATCTTTCATTGATGGAAATGGGATGATAGAAGTTAACCTTGTAGGGGCTAAGTACACATTGTACATGAATGTATTTTATATTGTTCTTATGTAGAATTAATAGGCCTTTTGTTAATGAAGCTTGTATTGATTTCTAAGGATCCATTTCTAGTATGACTCTTTCTATAATTAATTCTGATCATCATGCCATATTTTTTGATATTGTGGGCATGGATTCTGAGCCCCACAACCTTTTATATTTAATAATTCTTGCGTCAATCATCATTAATGAAGGTTCATTGTTTAACAAAGCTTGAATTTTTGGAACGGTTGGGAGAACGACTTGGATTATGTTATCAAACTCAAAACACATAAAAGTTCTCTGAAGTAATGTATTAATGTTTGTTTCAGTTTTTTTATTCTTATATTTCTTCTCTTGAGGAATATATTCAACACATGTAGGATTAAAACCCTTCTAATTATTTCTAATGTGATGTATTACAGAAGAATCATATTGTTTCAAAAAATAATAACTTGTTCAATTTAAAATATCCTTTGAAACATGGTATTTTATGATGAATTGGATATGATATGGTGAGAGAAATTTGAAAAAAATTTACTCCTTGAATAGAATTAAGAATGTTTTCAGGCCTCTCTCATTAGTAAGAAATGGGAGTATCGTTTTTGATAATAGGAATGATGTTGTTCATCCATTACATAATTTCTTAAATACCTCTTTAATGTTCAACCCCTCATACTAAACTAGTGGGGAGTTTTATTCCATTTCTAGTTAACTAGGAGGATAATTTAATACTTACATCTATTGACATGGGATTTGAAATCAAGGATTCAATCATTATTCTAAATCCAACTATCTCTCCTTGTCCTAATTATTTTTGTAATTTTTTATTCAAAAATTATAGGCATATAATTCATGTTGATGTTTTTCGGTTGGTTTCTCATTTTTTAATGGCTACACTCTTCCTCAAGGGATGAATTCCCAGTTCCTTACTCTCATTCCAAAGGAGGAAAATGACAATGAGATTCAACGTTTCAGGGAATTTTCCATTGTTAACACAATCTTTAAAATTATTAGGAAAATCATGTCCATGAGGTTATCTTCTATTGCTTGTATGATTGTTTCTGCCAATCAATTTGGCTTCATAAATGGGAGGTCAATTCAGAATTGACTCTTTACTACCTTTTGTGCGTCAATCATCATATGAATCCATAGGGGGTAGTAATATTTCTCTCAAACATTATTTTAGGAATTCTTTTGATATTTATAAACTACAATTTCATTTTTATGGTTCTTCATTCATTTGGTTTTGTTGATGTTTTCATTAATTGGTTCAAAATCATTTTTGAGTCATCTCAAATTTTTGTTCATATTAATGGTTCTACTGAGGGGTTTTTTTCTTGTCCTAGAATATTCGGGCAAGGGGACCATATTTTTTGTATCATTTTTTCTATTGTAAAGGATTATATTTGCATATTACATTCAATCATTGCTGGAAATTGGAATCTATTGTCTATCTGTGATAGTAGTGGTTTGGAAACTCCTACCGAATTATTGTATGAAGATGATTATATTCTCTTAATAAAACATTATGAGGGACATATTAAAAACATTAATTGTGCCCTGTTACATTTTGAAAATGTTTCAGGAAAAGAAATAATTTGGAATAACTCATTCGTCTAATTTGGTAGGGATTTCTCAACCTCAAGGAAGATGGATATTGTTAGAGATTATGGAATTCCTGTGGAAGTGATTCTCTTTACATATATGGGTATTCCTTTGTTCTGGTGGAGGCTAAAACAATGTTATATTTCAGGTATTAATAATAAAATCAGAAGGCATCTTGCAACATGGAATGGAAAATCACTCTCCTTGGTGGGTTGTTTTTTCCTGGTCAAGGCTGTGACTATTTCAATTTTTGATTATTCATTCATGATCTATATGTGGTCAGCCTCTCACATCAAGTGCATTAATGATTCAATAAAAAATTTCATTTGGAGTCGTAACAATATGGAGAAGAAATTAGCCATGGTTTCATTGAACAGTTTCTATAAACCTTGTGATGTAGGGTCTTCAGTATCAAAAACATTGTTCTGTTCAATGATTATTTGTAGGAATATTTTATTTGGTGGTAGAACAATAAAAAATTTGAGTCTCAAAGAATACTCATAAATAAATACAATAATATACATAAAATGTGTTTTTTTAATCACATGGATTCAACTGTTTAGCCTCATTTTAAATCCATTTTCTCATATATTGATGCTCATGCTAGGTGTCTTGTTTCAAAGAATTCATCATTCTAAATTTGGAAGGAAACTGCATTGGTTGTCCCCTTTTAGAGGAGATGATGAGTAATTATCTTAATGTGGATTTGGATGCCACAATTATGGATCAACTGGACAATATATGGAATCTCCAAATTCATATTTTTAATAATTTTAGAGATAATTGTCTTTATAATAGAGAGGATTTCTTGGTCTGAAAACCTCATGTTGTTGGTTTTTTGTCTTCTGATAATTTCTAAATACATTCATCATCATGCAACCTAGATTTTATGTGGATGGTAAGATGCACTTGAACATTATAAGGCATTATCGGTCGGTTTTGTACTGGAGACTGGCTCATTGGATGATTCCTACAGATTATTTCCTTCAAAATTATGGTCTCTATATTTGTTCTATGTGTGTGATAATCTATAATCATATCGAATATATTTATCATTTATTTCTTTTCTATGTTACTTATTTATCAATTTTGAAGGTTGATTTTTATATATTTTACATCTCTCTACCTTTGGTGTTTTCTATATAGTGTTTTCTATAAGGCTTCCATACAATTGTGCTTTCTCCACAACGAATGGATATCTTTCGGGTGACCACTTTGGATCTACTTCATAACATATAGTTCAGTCAGAATAAGGGAATTAATGATAGTTTATCTTCTTCCATCAGTGGTGCCATTTACGCCATACTTGATGTAGATCATGATTCATGAACTCCAAAGAAGCATTTTTCTTCAACTCAGTGTGTTAAAAGTCCATTTTGAACCGGATTGGTGTCAAGTGGAACTTTCAGCCTCTACATAGAACCAATGATTGATTATGGAAGGATCCATTTGATGGATGGATAAAATTCAACTCTGATAGAGCATCTAAATGTAATCAAGGTCCTTCTGGATATGGTGTTGTTTTTAAGAATCAGAAAGGGGATGTACATGGATGTTTTCATGGTTCTTGTAGTCTAGCTTCTTCCCATGAGGCTGAAATTCATGGCATCATGTTATGGTGGAGAACAATTGGAATTTCGGTGAGAATAATTTTTGTTTTAAGGGTGACTCTACCATGGTCGTCTCTGCTATCAGGATGGTTCTCCATCATTTGGTCTGGAAGCCAACTAATCGTTTGGTGAAAATGTATGAATAAACTTACCAACCTATATCATATAATCAATTACATTTATAGGGAAACCAATTCCGTTGCTGATGGTCTTGAAAATAAGGGCATCAATGGAGATGAGATTTCATTATTTCACCAGACACCTGAGGAACTTAATCTATTTCATAAAAGATATCTTGAGAAGACTCTTTTTTTGAGTTGTTTAAGATTTTTTTTGTAGGGATGGAGGCATGTTGCAGGTTTTTTATGGCATGGATCTTATTATACTCTACATGGTTGTGAATGGACTTGGATGGGGATGATTTAGTCTTGTTTTGTTGGGATAGGTTAGAGGGATTGATTTGAGGGATGTCTTGAGTGTTGGGCTTGATGTTTCCAGGTCAAGATTGGAGCGGTTTTGACATGTGTTCTCTTGAAGGATCTATTTTTCCTAGACATGAGTAGTACTATAATGGTTGTTTTTTTGTCTATTGTCCAATATATTTTTTACTCTTTTAATTTAATTTTAGTTCGGGATCACCCTGGTCCTTACTCTAAAACAAATAACAATAAAATAATTTAAACATTTTTCTTGATAACATTTTTTTTTACCAAGATAAAAAAATTATATGACAAAAAATAATAGTGTTCTTCCAAAAAATATAAATAAAATTTACTCATTATAAGGTAATAATTTCATCATGCTTAAAATCAGTATAGGGATGAATTTAAATATAATAAAATAACACAGAAATCATTATTATTAGTTTCTCCAAAAATGATCTATTTAAAATTATAAATTATTTCAACATAAAATCAAATATTAATAATTTTTTCATGAAATTTTTAAGTCCAAAAATAAAAAATTTATTTAATATCAATGATTTCACCTTTAGAATCTTCCAAACATTACATTAAATTGTTAGAAAAAAAGTTTTTAATAAAATATAAATTATATGTCTAAATGAAAATAATAGAATTATTATTTCTAAATTGAATTTTAAAATAAATTATTAATCACATTATAAAATAATATTTACTATAAAAAATCATTTAATTGGTCAAATTAACTTTTTAGAATGATTTTAAATAAATAACACATTCCTTAACATGGTTTTAGCAGTTCTACCATATCAATGACGGATTTTTTAATAAATTTTTTGTTAATAATGGGAATTATTTTGATATTTCTATTAAATTATATTTGTTATGAATTCTAAGAAAATGGAATTTTTTTTCCAATGTCAATTAATAGGTTTTCAGTTATTTAATTTTGAATTAAACAATAAATTCAAGATGAAAAGTTGTTTTGCTAAAGATAGTACTTTCTTATGTATAATTATTTTTTATACCAAAATATGGAAAAAATTGACATCCAAAAATATTAATCATAATTATTAGATTATATATAAATATATATATAAAAAAATTAAAAAATCATTGTAAACTCATTAAATAGATGAAATTTATATATAAAAATAAATATTTTTATATATTTCATGTAAAATGTTATATTCCATAATTCCAAAAATTCAATACTATTAATTTTATAAATGTTTATTTAAAAAAAATGTTCTAAATTTATAATATAAATATTATAAGTGTCGTAAATTATTTAAAATACCACACACAAATATGTAATAAAAATATTATTCAATGAATATGTATTTTTTTATTGGTAAAAATAAATTTAATCATTCCATTCCTAATATCTAAATTTAAATGAAATACTACTCATTAAATAAATTATATATAAGTTTATTCATTCCCCTATAATAACTTTTTTATATTGAAATTTTTTTATTAAGATAAAAATCCTTTACAATTGATTTATTGATAATATCTGTTTTACCATTAAATTGATATTATATTCATTATAAAAAAGAAAATAAAAAATTTTATGAGGGATATATATTTATATATTTATTTAATCTATATATATAATCATATTATTTTTATTTTAAAAAAATAAAAATATATATAATAAAAATATTTAAAATATGTTTTTGAAATTTTTTAAACCCTATTGTTTTGTAAAATATACGACATAAAAAATAGTAATGTTTTGACCTAGATTCCAACTGATGGTACCTTGAGTTGGTTCGACACTTGACCTCAATCGTTCCTTCCTATACAGTGGAGGTTGTAACTAGTTGAGAGGGCCTGGTAAGTCATTCGTTGGTAGACTATATCATTATTTATCATAGTAAAACTCTTACAGAAATAAATAAACAAAATATTAATCATATATAACTAGAACAATACTTATGTCACTAGATTAATAAATTGGAAGTACAACAATCAACTGATAGGGGAAATGTGTTATACCAATATAAGTGTCAAGGGTATATATTAAAACTAAAAATAATGACACTATCAATCCCCCAAGGGTTACTGATCCCTGTATGGCTCCCTTTTCTATGATCTATCCCCAATTATCCACTTATCCCAAGGAATTTTATCTTATCCTTTCATAAAATGATATAATATTTTCTGTAACCAATTTGGAAGCCCAAATAGAATGTTAGAACATTTTAGTTGTCCACCATAAATGGTGTCTAAAAGACATATACCCAAAATACATTTCATGCAATTCTATAGGGAAATATGTATAATGAAAAAATAAATTCAGAATCACATTTTCAATTTATTCTTAGTTATCTACATTAACACAAGGGTTCCCAAAGATACATATACCTCAATACTAACTTCATCTAGAAAAAGACACTGATGTGTTTCCTAGGTAATAGCATAACAGAGTACCTGATTCTATCCAGTGCTTGTTGTATTCACTATGCTATGATATCTCGATACCCATATCTAGTCATGGAGATGATATAATATTTTCATGTGAGGTTGTAACAAGGAGTGCTATTATTTCCATTATTTAATCTAACATTTACAATCCACATTTTTGAATGTTACTAAGAACACATATATATGAATGTTGACCATGTTACCATTATTACTCCAAAATTGAATAACAATGTTCCATTTATCTGTAGTCATATGAATAATGAACAGGTTACCATGAATACATATAAATTTTTAATAATCATGTTACCATTTTATTTTCTCATAGGTACTATGAAAAATTTACCTTTTTACTTCTCTATTTTGAATAAACTTGTTCCCATTTTTATCACACAATTAATTTACCATGTAGTTATCTACCGCAATAACATTACTAACTAGAATATTCGTTTTTACTTAAAAACAAATAGTTAACTCAGCAATTAACTAATATCATCAATCACATTAGGTAATTTTGTAATATGTTAATGAAATTCCTAAATCATCTCCCAAATTAATTTTCAAGAATTAAATATCTCATTATAAATAATAAATCATCATTATTAATCCCATAATTTAATATCCAACTCATAAAATCATAGTAAATAATTAATTCATAGTTAATTATCACAACATAGGAAATTTGATATATCATAATTAATTTAAAATTAATTATCTAGATTACATTCCCTATATCTTATAATCAATTTCCCTAAATTAATTATCTGATTGGGATGACCCAAAATCAGATGATTAATTCCCCAAATAATATCATATTTGAACACAATTTCAAAAACTCAATTAGTTAGTCTAATTAACCAACCACGAGGAGATAAATTTCAAAAGGGTGTCATAAATATTGAAATATTTCATATACATATCAAATACATGAGTATGAGAATTATATTTTTACCACCTATCTCAATTTTTTATGGATGATTGAAAAACTAAATTCCCCAAAATATAAGTTGCATAAGGATGATTATATATGTTCTGGATCTAAATATGTAATGTTTAATAATGATTGAAGACTTCATGATCTTGTAAATCAATATCTAGATCCACAATTAAATATCATGATCTCACAATATAGGTTTATATCGATAGAAATACAGGACACATTCAAGGATAATATCTAGAAATTATAGAAGGCAGAATGATGAAAACGAGGGAGACCCCCATCTTATGGAACTCTATGAAGGTCCTCACACATTTAGTCTCGTGGATAGAAAAACGTAACACAAATCAGGAATTTTACACTTCTTCATGGGGGATCTTTTCGTAACCAGCTAACATGTCCTTTCAAACTATGATTTAATAGTTCCAATGTGAATTCCTCAAATTTCTTATATATCAGGATTTTTCATATGCACTATCATAGTTTGTAAATCAACGTGCCAAATGTGCATAACCACTTTTTCACAAAATTATTTATACATCATCCCAACACACCACAATACACAACTCCCATAAAAATAACATATTTAAACAAACGAAAAGTACTCAAATCTCGCCTGAAATAACTCTAGAAATGTTCAATATCTTACAATCGTCCCACCTTATAATAGATCATCCTCGACCAATGCCTCTATTCCTTTCTATGATTCCCTAACAGAAATATAAGAACATTGGGCAGTAATTTTATCATCTCTTTCCATTGAATCCTCCTGTGCACATCCATGTTTCTATAACCCAATAACTATTGGAACGATCCTTCACTACAAATCATTCTCATTACGATCTGAAAAAAATATTTGATTCTCGTCAATGGAAATATATAACCCAAGGAAAACCTCATCCACATAGATCACATGAGATTTTTTGTGATTATACATTAAATGTTTTGATAGTATAAAATCATCATTCATATCACTATATCACTATAGAATAGATAATCCTTATGCCACCATCCTGTTTCTATCCACTATCTCTAAAGGTCCAACAAGCAGGGGCATAAACATTCCATGTGTTTGTTTATAGTGTTGACCAATCCTACGTTACACCCAAAATAATAAATAATCATCATCCATAAAATCATGGTGTAATCATGTTCAATCAATATAAAAATTCTCCTTACTCATAGTCATATCCATACATTACTTTATCAGATATACCTACTTGGATATATCCTACATGAGACTCATCCCAAACCACACTGACTCACCATCCTCCATCCAGCATAGCAGTAAATTGTTTAGCATACCACCAAGATCATCATATGGTTCCATATATATAGTTATCTAATAATAATTTGTATAGGTGAACACCAATAAATCTATGTTATTTTATAAATATCCATTGTAGTAAGGCACACATTATAGTAGCATATTCTCAAGATCATATATTGTATGTTCTGACTATCCATATATCTGTGTTTGGAATGTTGTAATCAATAAAAAATTTGTGCAAAACTGGTTTCTAGAAGACCTTCCAAATATTTTATTAAAAACATGATTCTTGATCTAAAATAATAGTATATTTCACTCCTAGTAGATGGATTATTCCCCTTACATATAGATCTCCCAATGTTATACTGTAATGGTTTTATGTATAGTCATGAAATGATCTATCATTTTCAGTCAATCCAGAAAGACCCAAATAGAGTCATTCCTCTTAAGTATCAATGGAAGACCCACCACAAAATTTATTATCAAGTCATCCAAATTTAATTTGGGAAAATGAAGTAGTTGTAAAAAACATCCACGTTGTTGATGCTATGCATTCACCTACTGTAAGGTGAAGCATCTTGTCTAAATATACTCTATATCCATTTTAATTTTGGGCCACAAAAACAATAATTTTAGTTCATCGTACATTTTGGAAACACTTATATTCAAATCCATTTCAGTGGCCTGAAATTCCTATATGATATACTCTCTGATTCGAACATGTACCACAACATAATTCTCAATAAAGATGATACCATCTTAATCTACCGCTAGTCCATAATTTTATCCCAACATTCCAAAAATTTTATCAAAATGTAATCAATATTCTAATACAATATTTCCTTGATCTGTAAAAAAAGGGTATACTCCACTAAAACTGAAACAGGAGTCATTTGATCATTACTTTCATGAAGCAACACATTAATTTCATCCAGAAATGTCATCATCTACCTCTAAACATAGGAATTATGAACATTCTGAATCCAAATTTTCCTACTCAAGGAATCATCCATCATATTTCCTTTTATGACAATATATTCCAATTGAAAATCAAATGACTACATGTAAATACCACATCATTACTTCCAATGATTCAGATCACATTGTGAAAATATATATTTCATGTTATTATGATCTATATAAAATCCATCTTTTTATCCCAATATATAGTTTCACCAATACATAAGACAATAATTCAATAAAAAAATAATGACTATGTGTAGGGTAATTACATTCATGAGGCCTCAACTTCGAACCCACATTCTCCCCTACACGATCTCTCGACTTCTCCATAGATTGATGTTCAATCCCATAAGAATCAAAATAAACCATGTACTCCTCTCCTAAATCTGTTAAGATAAAAAATGGTGTTGATGTTAACAGGTTATTCAACTCCTAAAAATATTTGTCTCATTCTTCTGACATTTAAATTTTTTCTATCTTTCGGGCCATTACCAAAAGCAATGTTGGAAAACAGTAATTTTCTTGAATGAATCTCTTGTAATATATAGAAAATCCTTGAAAGAATTATATATCAAAATCATTTATGGGATTTTATGATGAAATAGCCTCTTTAACATTCTATGGTTCCACTAACACACCATCCTCTACGATGATTACATAGTAAGTGTACCAAATCCACCCAAAATGACTCATAAATAGATTGTAATATAACTGATTCTCTCTCGATGTACCCAATAGCGCATCCAGATGTTAGTAATGATCATCATGAGTATTATAGTACACTCTATTGACATCCATAAAAACCAGAAAAAATTGATCTATATAACAATGAAATATATTTTTCATCAAAGACATAAACACTAATAGTAATTTTTCACCCTAAATTGCATTACGACAAATACATAAATTCTGAAATTGATTTTGAAAGAATCCATATATATATTAGTAGTATGTACTGAAAAATGACAATACCCTCATCAAAATATATATCCCTGAGAAAAGAAAATATCGTATCAACTAGTCAAAAAGATAATCAATATATGTAACATAATATCATTTGTTCATATTCATTGTTTTGAACTTCTGGTAATCTAGAAAAAATAATGTACTCCCATCATCATTATTTGCGAACAATGTAATTGATCCCCAAGATGAAGTACATGACATATAAATCTATTATCCTCCAATAACTCAAATGACATCTTATGATATTGGAGGTCAGTCGATCCATCTTTGTATGTTCGAATACATATGTTATCTTACCCCATCATGAGAAAGATTTTGAATTCCACATATCTCTATGTTGGAAGCCCTAATAATTATTTAGGAAATACATCCAGAAATAATTCCACTACTGGGGGAAGGATGTCTTCCCAAAAACACTTATCATCTATAAAAAAGATTAGATTCTTTGGCTGTGAGTTCCCCAATTGTTGATTAAATGTCCCTACTCTGCAATCCTTGACATACCACTATGCTCTATGAATATATGGGTTACCCTTTTCAGATTTAATCATAACCCTACTACGTTAACAATTGATGTGGTCTCAATTGGTGACTATCCATTCCATCCCTATAATTAGGACATTGGACCTCATATCAAGAAAATAGATATCCCATTGTAAATGATATTACATGATTCTAGAAAACAATACATTGAAAGACATATATGTTTAGACCATACTGGTAATGGTAAATCAATGGTTCTAATAAAACTCAACAAATCCATTATAAAGACAAAACCATTAACATATTTTTTAGATATAATAGAATGAGTGCAAGGTATACAAAAACAAGGAATATTCTTATGTAGATGTAATAAGAATAATATTTCTCATAGTCGATGGTCTCACCCCTCTATCCATAATTATAGGTTGTACTGCATGTAATTGTGCTACCCATCTTCCTTGTGATGTTGTCTAAATCCCCTATATATCACCACTCTGTTGACTCAAGAACTCCATCCATGAAGCACAATGCCCACTTCCCCTACCACCTCGTCAAGTAGAATTACAACTGCCATCTCGATAAGTTTTAGAAGTCTCCTTCCCACTATTTGATTATACCCATTATCTCTTCTAGTAAATTTATGTCATTGTGTCCTGCAAAAAATCAATATATATCCCATAGTTACACATGATTGATAATTCACTAGTGTTCGGGAACAATGTTGATTATAGATTCTTAACCTCCAAAATTGATGACAGATCACCCTAATAAGGTCTTATCCAACCAAAACTCATGTCATCATACACTTTTTACAAATACCATTACAAATTCATTCATAAATGTGCTTCTTGTTCTAAAGAGTCTCATCACATGATCATCTAGTAACAAACACTAGTCCAGTACATGAAGCCTGACTCTAGGTCCCTTCAACTATGATAGTCAGATCCACTAAATTCATAAACATATTTATCCTAATGATATTCACCTAGTACATATTCTCACATTTAGTTCCATCCAGAAAATTATTATTCATATATGCATAATATTATTCTTTAGATGGGTAAATCCGTATAGATATGTGTTGAATATAGTAGATTCCATCATTGACATGCTCCCCCCATGTGAGATGCATGAACTCCACATCGTTCTCCTGTCTTAGTGTCTATGGGTAAAAGTATTCCAAGAAACCGTCCAACATGCCATTTCATAAAATACCATCATTCTATCTAGTTTATTCATGAATGTTCAACCATCACTTCATTGATACCTATAGAATATAAGTGTGGAACTTGACAATTATTTCAACTATAGTCTCTAAATGGCCATGTATTGTCTCTATAGACTCATCCAATAATTTAACTCCCTCATTTACACAATTTTAGTAAATTTTAGAGTGTGATAAAATTGAAACTCCATTTTCCACATAGACATAATTTTCACATCCAGTTGCTGGACCTTTTGAAATAATTAAATGACTTTAGAAAATATCCCTAAAGACATATCCACTTCATCATCAGCTGTTATGATTTTTTCATCATGTTAACTAATTTGTAAATAAATCATAGTGATCTCTTTTAGTCATCCCTTCAAAATTCATCATAGAGGAATTATCTCTAAAAATTTGAACACATGTCTATGGTCTCGTATCAAAAAAATTTACCATTTATATAACTGTAAAATAATCATAAGAATCCCATATTTTCACCACCACACCACACGGTAAAAACTCATTTTATATCACACCCTTAACTACCATACTCATATTATTTTGTTAATAAGGTTGAAAATAATGAGATAATCATGATTCAAATTTACAATACAAATTAATAATAGTTTTCATCATCTTAAAAACCTAATAAATACATTTTAAAACCATTATTCATTTTAATCTCATAAATAATAATAAACATTAATATTAAAAAACATATCCAAAACCTATTATCACATGAATTAAAAAAATGATTCATGTCAACATATCTCCATGATAATATAAGGATTCATAGGGACACAAATATCATACATTTACAAGCTATAAATCAATTATCTAAATTCTCATATACAATAATCACATCACAACACATGTGAATCACCCAAGGTGAAATAATATTAAACTATAACAAAAAACAAAAATAAAAATAATCCCACCATGAGTACTTCAGGTTTCGCCCAATCATTATATTGCTACTCCCATGCATGATCTCATTATCAACCCCTAACTCTTCCCAGTATCATGTCTACCATTCCGAATACGTAAGACAAAAATAAAAAAGATACCTCTAATACCAATTTGTAACGTCCGGTATCAGGTACCACAAAACGGTTCCCCATCCAAGATCACGATGTGAAATAATGTTCATCTCATATTATACTAGATGCTTCCAATGAGAACTGAGGGTTTGGTTTTTCATTCATGGTGAGGAAATACAATAAATTATTAGAATTTTTTGTACACTGAAATAAAATTACTAGTGTGGGAGTATATATAACTAGAACAATACTCATGTCACAAGACAAAAAATAGGAAATAAAATACTCAAATAAAGCATAAACATGATATTCTAATGTATTTATAATGTTTAATCATTACAACTCAATATAAATACACTAAGACTCACACAACTAATCTCGAACCATGTTTGGTTCTCCACCTCCAATATCCATCCCCATTCAACCACATATCCCATGACCATTTCCCTTATCTATTCCTACAAAAATATAATCTATTCAGGTACCGATTAGGCTCCCAGAATAGGATATGAGTACAACATCGTAGGCCACCACCAATTGTGTAAAAAAATGTCAACTTGTTTGATAGAGCATGTAGTTAATTAAGGAAAAAAGTACAATGAAATATTACATATTCTATAAAAATATATTTATTCAAGTTGGAAAACATTATACCTATAGTTTCCAAGGATTCCCATAAATTAATACAAATATCATCTTGTACTAGATCCCAAAGTGTTCCTTAGGTAAATCCATTTCATAATACATTATTCTAGAACATGAGCCTCATCCATGTTGATGAGAACTCTTATGTGCATCTAGGAAAATCGAGATCAAATCTCGATAGAGGAATAATTTCCATGTACTATATTAGTGTTGTATAATGTACAGTAACATGTATTTTCATGGGAACTATAGCATGCCTTGTTTGGCACTGTAGAATATGAGAATTTTCCCCCGTTGGGGACTTCGGGCCACCGATTTGGTCCTCGTGTCCATTAAGGCCATTAGAACTCCCATGCCTTTGGACTAATATGGCCTTATAGTCCCCTGAAGGACATCAGTCCACCTTAAGTATAGATGCAATCCAGATTACCTAAAATATACATGCACTATTAGAGGATTAGAAAGGAGCTTTCACCAGGGTAGAATCTACACAGATTGCATAAATAAGTGCGTATGACAACCACCATCGAGACAATCATGTGCATGCATGAGACTTCCTAGCCGAACAACCATGTGAAGGTGGAGAGATGATTTCATGATGAATATTCTTAGGATATTTTGTTCTAATTAGTTATTCAGGGATGTGTGTCATGTTTTAAAACTATGGGAAATTAATTCATCTAAGGCCTCTGGGCCATGTAATTCATATGCCAACATGCCTTATATGGGTCCCACCTACCCCCTTGAAAAGTTGATTATCAGAATCAATAAACAATTAAAGGCCTTCAGGCCATTTAATGGATGGATAATACATTCTTCAACTTGATATTCAAAAAATTCAAGCTTCTAGGACATTTGGTACCTAATTCAAGAATATTTTCATTTGATGTCGTAAATCGGGTTTCCATAATTTACATTATTTAATTTAACATCTATAAGACACATTTCCAAAGATACCAAAATAAGAAATATACGTATAATGACCATTTTATCATTATTACTCCTCAATAAATTGATTGTGTTGCCATTGCATTTACTCTTATGCATAATGACGATGTAATGATGAATACTTCTCAATTAAAAATGACCATGTTCCCATTCACATTACATATAAATATGTTGACCATGATTCAATTTTTACTTCCCAATTTGAATTAACATGTTTTCATTGTCATTAATAAAAAAATATTTTACCATTTAATTATCCACCCTATCCCAATTAGTAATTAAAAAATTAGTTAATACATCAAAACCAATATTCATCGCATCATTTAACTAAATCCATAAATCCCATAAGTAATTAACCTATTAATTATCCAATACCTCATCTCATACCCCATAATTAATTTTCCATAATTTATTTTCTCATTATGAATCTCAAATATATATTTTATTCTCACAATTAATTATTTAGATCATAATCTCATAGAACATAATTAACTCACAATTAATAAAAATAACATAGAAAATTGGATATCTCATAATTAATTTCCCCATTAATTTTATAGATTACCACCCCTATATCTTATAACCAATTTAACTAAAATTAATTATATAATAGGTTATACCCTTAATCATAGGATTAATTTTCATTGTATTTATCTATTTCAAAAAAAAATTCAATAACTCAGTTGGTCTATCTATTTTAACCCAATTCATGGAAATAAATTTCTAATGGGATGTAGAAATTCAACAATCTATCATATAAATATAAAATCCATGACTATGGGAATTTTATTTAGACTATATACATTGTTTTTTGACATGTGTTCTCTTAATGGAAATCACAAAAATAGATGATGTGAAAAAACGTTGATTTGAGTTATGGATCTAAATCCCTAAAGAAAAATCAAGATAAAAGACATAAAATATAACTAAGCTAGATATAAATCCACAATCCGTGATCTAGATTTCACCAAAATGGTTTTTATCCATGTAAAATGATGGTATATTTTTGGAAAATATGAAGGAATAATGTAATATAGAATGGTTAATGAATTTAGATGAAATCCACTTACACTAACAGGATAAGAACAACAAAACCTGATTTATATCTCCATGAAAGGAATTTTTAAGGCCTTATAATATATCTGTTTTAATGGGAGAACCTTATTTAACCATATAGTATTTAAAATCCATAGTTAGGGCCATATAAGAAGTGTTACAAGTCAGTAAAGTTTGAATACTTGTGGGATCTACAATTTCAGAATCTCACTATCGACCCTTTAATTGTTTAGTCGCATAGTAAGAAAAACAATACTCTAACCACGAACTATCCATTGTGTCAATGGTATCCTATAATGTCCACCCCACATGTCTTATCAAATCATTTGTTAACCATTCTGAAGCTACTACCTAAAATACTATAGATCACATGGTTTCTTCCAGGAAGACGCAAGGGTTGTTCAAAATCTCCACCAACTATGAAAAACCACTATTACCAAAAATTATATTAGAATTCACTCAAATTCAACCTAATACATAACTCAAATCAAATATACCTTTGTAAAAAACAAAAACAACATAAAATTGTTATATAAATAACTCTATAAATGGTCATGATATTACAAAAATATAGTTAATAATTTAAAATATCATGTTGTAAAGTGGTATTTCTTTTTGTAGAATGTTTCCATTCAATTCTATCATAATAAATGTAAGAAATCATTTTGTATTTGAAAATTAATTTACTAAATATAAAAAAAAGGGATAATAAAACATCCTTTCAGAAATAATAATAATTTAAATTTATGTTCCTAATGAATAATTCATAACCTAGAATTATGATAATATAATAATATTAGTAAGTGAAAATGTGATCATGGAGGACTATTTAAATTTCCAAATAATGATATACAGTATTAAGGATCACAAATAAAATGATTTTTAATGACCATGAGAATGAAAATAAATATATCCATAAATCACTAAGGGATTAAAATACTTTTAATTCGTTATTGTTGAAGGTAATTAGATAATTTTTTTATTCCATGATAATTTTCTTATCATTGAGTATATTTATAAGTATCTTAAAAATGAACAAAAGTTATTATAGATTCACGAAAACAATAATTTAAACATTTATTATATTTCAAATACAATGTAATTGTTGTAATAAAATAATTAATATTCATAATGAATTGTTCTTGATAGAATAAATAATGTAATATTCTTATATATTATATAATCCCCAATTGTATATAAAATTTTTCCTTATAGGAATGGATATTAACTGAATATGAGATGGTTAAAATATGGTAAGACAAGATTTTAAATGAATCCACCATCATATGTATAAATAATAAATTAATATTTTAAATTAATCATTAACATTGATTGGTCATATTTAAAATTATAAATTATCCAAAATTTCTTATAAAAATTAAATCATGGTGATTATAATTCTTAAATACCACATTCATAAATTATTATTCTAAAATTTATCATCAAATTATATCAGTCACCCATAAAATCATTAACCAAATTTTAAACAACCTATTCATCTAATATAATAAATAATAAAATCACTTCTATTAATATCATTAAACACTATATAAAATAAAAAATCATATAAACATACAAATTATAATTCAACCATTAATCCACAAATAAAATCAAATCATAGAAAAATATATTTTAATTTTCATTATTCATATATTTTTGTCAAAATATATATTGAACATATTTTGAAATTTATGTAATCTCATTGTCAAAAATAAATTTTCAATTCCATGGTTATCAATATGTTATAATAGGGGTTTCCAAAATTTATTAAAAACATTATCTCAATTATCAGACAATATTTCAATATCAAGGATCATAAAGACTCTAAATGATATCAATGATCTTTTTCCATATGTCTATAATATATAAAATCATTGTTCTTAAAATTATAATTTCCAGTACAAATTATAAAAAAATTGTAAATAATTCAAATAATGTATCAAAAAAAATACTCTTAATAATCAAAAAATCCATTTACATAAAACATAATAATAGATATTTTTTTTTTAAAATATATAATTAATCATATTCTTATTAACCCATTATGGGATTTAAAAATATCATTGTCATCTAAACCTTCCAAAATACTAATTTTATCTAAACCATTCCTTTTATAATATCTAGTATAAAACATTCCATAAGAAACCAATAAGAACATTATTTATAACAAGAGTTGCACATTAATCTAGAAAATGTCACTCAGAGGAAAATCCACTGAACATTTATTAAAATAAATGAACACTGCACAATGAAAAAACCATGAAGAATAAAAAACAACTACATATCATAAAAGGCATATTTGTCACCAAATCCATGTTATATTTCTTCCCCCACCGCATCTGATTCACTCTATGAGATTTCATAATGCTTCAGAATTATGTGATACATGTAGTACCCCTAGTTTGAGGTATGTAGCTTTTTTATAACCTTTTATGTTTTTAATGTGTATGTAATGAGTTTTTTATGAATTTGGAAGTGTTTGGAGGCTTTTAATGGGGCACACGGCTAGTGTAAACCGTGTTGATGCCCTAGAAAACCGTGTAGGGGGATGCAGTAGGCTTCACATGGCATGCGCACGGTTTTCCAAACCGTGCAAGGAAACCATGTGGGCACCTGCTTCCGAGGCAGTGGAGTGCGCACAGTTACCGCACGGTTTTCCAAACCTTGCGGGCTAACCGTGTGGCCACATAAAGTGGGATTTTTTATGTCCGGGCTCCCTCAGGCTTGACCTAACACACTCCTCACATCCTCCCCCTTGATCCTCACTCGGGATTTTCGGTTCACAGGGGATTGAAGGGCTCTCCGACTCATTTTTGAAGGGTTTTTAAGATGATTCAATAGGGTTTGAAGGCGATTTCTCCCGGGCAAGTCTTCTTTCATGGTTCCTTTGTGTTTTCCTCTAGATCTACTCTTCCCTAATTGGTTTTCTAGATATACACTTTTTGTGTGTAGATCTAGGGTTTTTTTGGCCTACGATGCTAACGTTTGGGCCCATTGATGTTAGGCAATGTTATCGAAGGAATTTTCAAGGAGGTTTTCTACCGGATTGAGGTGTGTTTTGGTGAATGGTCGATTTTCCAAACCCTAAAAGGTAGGTGGAATCTCTCTCGACTCCACATGGTGGAATTGTGTGGTTCATTTACAATAAAAATGGTTGTTTAAAATTTAATTGGTAAATCATTTGGTAAATATGATGGAAAATGTATGGGTGAAGAAATTGGGGGGTTTTGGAATGAAATTAGGATTTTTGGGTGAAAATGGGTTTTGTTGGAAATTGATTCAATTGGATGACTTTAAAAAGATGATTTAAAAATTACAATGAACTTGAGCATGATAATGGCATGTGATGGTGTTTGAAAAAATTTTGATCTTGTTTGGATTGTTCTTTTGTGGATATGGATGGGCTGTTGTATTGGAATTTATTGTGATGTTGTGAAGTGGTCAATAAAGTGCCACTATAATCAGGGAGATGGATGGATAATGGTCGGAAGGGACACCATCAAGGAAAGTTTCCATGAAAGTACCACTTGTTGGGTTCTGAAATGGTTGGCTGAGAATGCACCCCCATTGATGGTTGATTTCATGATTATGTGTTGTTTTTGGATGTGTCATGTGAGAGAAATATGAACATGGTATCCGGCATGTGGCTTGATTGTTGTGGCGTTCCCTTGTGTGGAATTCATGGATTTTGTAATAAGATTGGAAATGGGATTGTTTTATATTAATTGTTTTATATAAATGTGCTAAAGTTTTATCCTAGTGGCGTTTATAGGGATGTTATTTAGGGAAATCATATTGAGTAGTTGTACTCACCCCCTGCATTGGAACTTTGGTGTCTTGTAGATGTAGTGTACCAGGACTTGGGAAAAGGTAAGGCATCTCCATCTTTTAGTGGTTCCTCGTGATGCTTGGTGGTGCATGGAGTTTGGAGCTGGAGTGGAGCTGTGGGGGTGTCACAGATTGTCGTGGTTTTGTTTTAGTTTTCAGTGTACTCTGATTTTTTGGAAATTTCTGCTTTGTATGAACTTTGGGTTGTTATCGCATGGTTAGTTTTTTTAAAATGCATGCATTATAGTTTTCAGTTTTTGGTTTTTTGGGTTATCCTCTTAAAGGAAAATCGTTCCCCACTTTTCTCTTGAAGCCCTCAGCATTTATATCCAACCTATAGCGCCTTGGGAACGTTTCTTAAGGGAATGTAACCCGCACTGCCTCCACAAGCCAACGAGGTTGGGGTGGGGTGTTACAAGTGGTATCAGCTTGTTAGATTCTTTTGAGTTGATTCTCGGATTTGGAGTTGACATTTGTTCTTGGTTATTCCTTTACTCGTCATGGTATCAAGTTGTAGGACTGTTGGAACTTGGAATGTATAGCATAAAAGGACGTAGTTAACCCTTTGATTCTGAACATCAAGTTACCAGGGAGTTGGGTGGATAAGTGTTTTGAAGAAAAATATATGCATTGGAAATCTCATTGTCATGGGTGTATACAATGAGATGAGCATGACATATATGATTGAAATGACATCCCCCTAGGATGCATATTTCATTGGGTTTAATGATTTATGGTTGAATTGAAAAATAGTTTTTCAAATGTGTGAACCTCAAATGTGAATAAACATGGTATTTTGAAAATGGATGATTTTAAAAAATGGTGCAACATGGAAAATGTACGTGAATGGAATGCCTGGTTTTCATTTATTGTTCTGAAATTGTACATTACAGGGTTAATTAATGATGTCTACAGAAGGGGGACACATGCTTGTTTGTGTTATGTTTATAGATATGGCACCGGGTAGGCATCGTAGAGACCAACAGGAAGTGGCTGAGGAGAATGTGGTTTCACCTGAGCCCTAGGTGAACCATCAGCTAGGTAATATTATAGTCCATGATTTCCAAGTGGTGGGAAGTATAAATAGAGTGGAAGATCCCAAGCATGTTGACTATGTGGATTAGTTTTAGTAGCATAACCCACCCATTTTTTGGGGTGATGCGGACCCAGAAAGGGAAGATGTTTGGCTCTTCTGAATAAATTGAATTTTTGAATTCTTGGAAACCTCGACCCAGATGATGGTCAATCTAGAAATGTATAAGCTGTAGGATCTTTCCCTTCAATTGTGGGATCAGGTAGTCCATGTGGGGAAGCACCCGGGTATGATGTGGGAAACCATTGACGAATTGTTTAACAAACAATTCTACCCTCACACGTTCATGATTCAGTGTACAACTGACTTTTTCAGTTTGAAGCAAGATCAAATGTTGGTAATGGAGAATGCAGCTACGTTTATGAGCTTAGTGTGGTTTTCACCCAAGGTGTAGGGTATCACATCGCTAAAGTAAGGATTTTCGAAGCAGGCTTGAGGCTGGAAATCCTTTCTAAAATAGCGGTGGTGTGTATCAGGGACTACACAGAAATGGTAAATTGAGGAATAGTTGCTGAGCGAG
Source organism: Viscum album (assembly GCA_963277665.1). Lineage (NCBI taxonomy): Eukaryota > Viridiplantae > Streptophyta > Magnoliopsida > Santalales > Viscaceae > Viscum > Viscum album. The sequence continues at coordinate 1,314,449,841 of OY728152.1, read as the reverse complement.
ATCTGCTTGAACTATGGGCAGAGGAAGCGTGGTAATACCCACAAGGACTAATGGGAACTCTAACTCTGGGTTCAAGCGGAAGAGGGACACATATTCCCAGAGAGAGAACGTGCACAAAATGTGATGACATGATTAGTGAACCTTCCTCCGACGCCCAAGAGTAAATTAGGTTGTTCTGAGTGTGGCTCCTCGGCCCATAATAGGTAGTATTTCATTGCACAATCCAGAGCATGTTATAGTTGTAAGCAGATGGGGAATATCCAGTGTTATTGTAGGAATGCTCTGAGGACGAGTGGGTGTGACACTCCGCAAGGATTGCTGGCATCCTATGATTTGACGGGACGAGGGCAGCAACATACCCTTCTTCAGCAAGGTAAGGTTAGTCATGGTGATTCTCATAACACCATGACACCTCAACAAGGGAGTAAAGATCAGGTTGCAACAACTAATATGTTGTTCGGAGCTAACTAGATTGTGGTGGATGATCATTCGGGACCATCCACAGTAAGAGGTACTATTATTTTAAATTATACTTGAATGAAAGTGCTTTTTGATACATGTGCATCACACTCTTTTATTGTTTCATGCATTGTTGATTTTTTGGGTTTAAAGGTAGATATGATGCCATCGGTTTTGAAACTTCAAACCGCTTTGGGTAGAAAAGATTGTTTTGACTTCTTGTGTAGAGCATGTTGTATCATTGTGGTTGAAATTGAGATATTGTGGGATTTCTCAGTTCGTGAGATGGATGAATATGATGCAATCTTTGGCATGGATTGGCTAGTAGAGTTTAAGTCCCACATCGATTGTGATGCGCAAATAATGATTTTTACGACGCATGATGGCGTTAAACATCTCTTTAGAGGAAAGAGGCATGAGATGCAAGTTGCAGCAGGCTTGTTGGCACTGGAAGATGGAACTTTACCATTCCAATTGGTGTTATTTTCATTGGAATTTATAGAGGGTGTCTGGAATTTTGTTTTTCTAGAAGTGGTCGATCAGTTCATGAACGTTTTTCCTGATGAAACCTCCGGGTTACCAAAAGTAAGAGAAGTGGAGTTTATGACTGATCTCCTTCCGGGGACGAGTCCTATCTTACTTCTGTCTTACCAGATAGCACCTAAAAAATTGACGGAGATGAATTTCCATTTGGAGGAGTTTGAAAATAATGGCTTTATCGTGCATATCACATATCCATGGGTTGTGTCGGTGTTGTTTGTGAAAAAGGAAGATGGAACTTTGAGGCTCTATGATTATTATCATAGACTTAACCAAGTGATGATAATGAACAAATATCCACTTCCACAAATCGATGATTTATTTGACTAGTTTAGGGGATCCCAATGGTTCTCCAAGATCGACCTGAGTTCTGGATATCATCAATTGCATGTAAGAAAGGTATATATTCCTAAAACAGCATTCAGAAGTAGATATGGGCATTATAAATATGTGGTGATTCCCTCTGGTCTAATTAATGCCCCAGCAGTGTTCATTGTATTATTGAATCAGTTTTTTCAGAGATATTTGGATTAATATTGGGTGGTGTTTGTAGATTATATTCTCGTGTATTCAAAGAATATAGAGGAGCATGATTAGCACATGGAAATAGTGCTAGGGATCATTAGAGATCATTGGTTGTATGCCAAATTGTCAATGTGTGAATTTTGGATACAGGAAGTACATTTTCTTGGCCATTTGACTTCTGAAAGTGGTGTTTCAGTTGATCCAGAAAAGATAGAGGTTGTTATCTCATGGAAACCACCAAATAATGTGTTTGATATACGGACTTTCCATGGTATAGCTGGGTATTATCGGTGTTTTTTTCATGAATTTTCATGGTAGGATTCACCAATAACATATTTGACAAGGAATAATGTTTCATTCTAGTGGAATGAATAATGTCATCAGTGTTTTGAAGAGCTAAAGGGTCGCCTTACATCAGCACCAATCTTGGTTTTTCCAGAACCATGGAAAGGGTACGTGGTGTATTGCGATGCATCGAGATCATGGATGGGGTACGTCATCATGACATGGGATCATGTTGTGGAATAAGGCTCATGACAATTGAGGTTGAATGATAAGAACAACCCAACTCATGATTTGTAGTTGGCGGTAGTGGTCCATGCTTTGAAAATGTGGTGCCATTTTCTCTTCGGTGAGAAATTCACGGTCTACACAGTTCACAATAGTTTGAAGCACATTTTCTCACAAAGGGATTTTGTAACGACCAAAATATTCATTCATGGAAAATACCTCTTGATCCAGTTATATGTCTCTTCATAAAAAATGTTTTTATAAGATTTCAACTACTTTGGTTTTATGATAAGAGTTGTGACCGTTACTTTTATAGCCGTTTAATAGTGATCACATTATTAGTATAAATATAAGGCTTTAACGAACCCAATTTTACTCAGACAAATGAAGCGATGGCCTCATCCAGTAGAATTTCCCCATACGAAGCCCATTTTTTAGAGCTCAGAAAATAGGTGGCATCCTTGGGTTTCGACCTTGACCAAGCCCAAGCTAAGCTTCATTATGTCAAGCTCGAACATGTCCGTCTACGGGAAAAGTGGAAGTTGATTGAAATTACCACTCGAGCGATGTTATCCGAGCCACCCCAAGAGTCTGTCACCATCGCACACCTTACCCTTAGGTCTCATGCGGCTGTTTTATGGGGTTATGTAACAAATATGTAGTTCTATATTCATGTACATTATTTTTGTATATAATAATGAATATAGTTTCTTGTCATTTTTGATACATTGTAAATATTTTTTAAAGTAAAAATGGTGTTTTTAGTTATTATTTAATTAAGAAATCAATTTTACTAAATTAAGAGATTTTTGAATTAAATAATATTTTAATAAAATAAAAATATTATTATTAAATTATTTTTTATTAAATATAAATGATCTTATAAATTTATGAAGGCAATTAAAATTTTTATTAAGGTTTGAAAACCATTTCTGTCAAAACCCGTGAATATTTGATAAATGTCGGTTTTTATTTTAAAACTGAAAATTCACATTTTTAGAAAATTATTTAGATAAAATAAATGTTATTTCTAGAATCAGAACATCAAAATTATCTAATGGTGAATTTTTCATAATTTTCTGAGACAGTCAATTTTTTGGGTAAAAATTAAATACCGTTAAAATATATAATTTGTTTTATGACATCATAATTACCCAATGGTGATCTAATAATATACTATAATACTTATGATCGTCCAATATATGTTTTACCATTAAAATAAAGTGTTTTTGGGTTTTTTTGACTTACTTTTCAAAGCATTAATGAACCCCTCAAGACTTATTCAACACTTTACCTTTTTAAATTAATTTCCATGGGAGTGTGACTCACCTCCACATAAGAAACCCTAATTTTTTTTTGAAAAGTTCGGACCTTGGACTTTTAAAATATTGTTTTTCTCTTTTATTTTCCTGATTCCATGGAGATATACCATGGGATGGTTTTTGGTTGGGATTATTTTAATATAAGGGGTCCCAAACCTAAATAATAAAGAATTATCTCACCTTTCCTATATAAACCCACACAAGATCCCACATACGCCCCACTAAAATCCCTTGGAGTTCGTCAAACCTCTGACCTACTATATCTATAATCCTCCCAAGGTGCCCCAAGCTCCCAAGAAGCCACTCACAAGCCTCTCTTTATCCTTTGGAAGCACACTTCCAAGTAAGGGTTTTTTCTTCCTATCTCATTTTTTTCAATTTTCATTAAGATGTATTGCCATTTTAATTTCAATTTTGAATGTTAGGGTATAGTTTCGCACATCCCCCATACATTACTGTTATTTTCTTAATTATGGGAGACCATTTTCACTCTCATTAAATTCCTCCCATGTACTCCTGTTACTATGCCAAAATTCCGAAAGGAACTTCTCTCTCTTCTTTTACATTCAAGCAATGATTTTGTATCATGAATCTAAATTCCTTTTCAATTTTTGGGACATGTATCTATATGACCTCATTACTTTCCATTACATGTAAATATTATGAGGAACCCATTTCTCTCTCATCATCCATTTTTATGAATTCTTATGTCACACCGTTACGCTGCCAAAATCGCACAGATTTTCTAAGCCAATGACATTGTGTAGTGAATACCATGCCCATTTATCCATCAAGGGTATTCCCCTTTATGCACATTTACATATTGATTATAAAGATTCATGTATTAATTCCACATTCCATTATCATGGAATAGATGATTATATTTTATGAATCCATGTTTTATGATCCATGTGGCACACTTATGCATGAAATGAAATGTTTAAGAAGGGTGCGCCCTTATAGCGCTCCAATACATTGGGTAAAGTATAGTATCATGATTTGTCATGTGTAATGAGTGTTGACTCATTCTAATTCAAGTGAAACGAGGTTTTACTTGTTCTTCATGTGAAATGAGGGTTTACTCATGCTCCATGTGCAATAAGCCTGGGCTCATGCTAATTCAATGTTAAGTGTCATTGCCACATTTCCATGTTATGATTATCATGATTTATCATACCTTTTTGTTCATGTTTCTTTTTATGCTCTATTGATATGCCTATTTTCTAAAATATATTGTACTCCTCATGTTTTTCCATGTGTACTCCCTTACTGGGCTTTATAGCTCACCCTTTTCTTTTCCAGGTCCTTAGTTTTTCCCATACAATGCTAAGAACGGTGGATTGTAGTGGTCATGTAAAGGAAGTTTTCAATAAAGATGTTGTATTTCATGTTATTTGTTTTTATGTAATGATCCTAATCCACAAATAACACTAAACCTCTCGATCTTCTTTGTTGTATCAAGTGATGTTTTATGTAATAAAGCATGTTTAAGTTGTAATAAAAAGCAGGGTTTTCATAGTTGGTATCAGATGATAGGTTTAGTCATTTTCGGTATTTGGAAAACCCTAGTAAACCCTTATATACAAGACTAAGTATAATAAAAACATCACTAAGTTTTGGTATATACTAATTATGTGGTTTATCAAACAAATACATCACTATCTGTATACGAGCAGGTAGAGGCGGCTCTGGCACAGATGTATCCTAGGGGTAAAACCCGAAAACAACGCTTTGAGCTAGACTCGAACGGGAACTGGTGCACCACAACGGGCCTTACTACACTCTTGGTTACGACACTCCCGGGGGATATGTTTTGATAAATTCACAATCTTAGTATGAACCTTTATTAAGGGAAAAATGCCCCTAAGAATATATGTTAGAATGTAGATCATGAAAAGCCTCTATTGAAGCCTATAGACTCACGAGTTAAGGAAATAAAAGTTTATTTTTGAGTCATAAAATTTTGTCTTTGGATTACCCTTTATGTGTTACCCCTTACTTTCTTTTTTATTCAAGCCAAGGGCCGGTAATAGGAGGACTTGGGCTAACAACCGTTGTGATGATCAGTGTGATGATTGTACTAATGAGATGCCCAATCCAATAGGAGCGGGAATCGTGAACGTTTTCACGCTTCTCTCTCAGCTAACTCAAGTTTTGAATAGAAACACGGGTCAATAGGAACTTTCAACCCCCCCTAAGAAAGAACAAGTCGCTATCAAGAGCTCATGAGACAAAGGCCTCCTAGTTTTAGTGGATCAAATAATCCCACGACTGTTGAACAATGGATAAACTCCATTGAAATGATATTATCCATCCGTCAATGTTCTGAACAAGAGAAGGTTCTCTTGGATGCTTATCGTATGGATGGTGAAGCTGATCAATGGTGGACGTTGATAAAAATAAGAAGCCTGAGGAGGAGATTGAGGCTTTGTAATAGAAGGAATTCAGGAAGATGTTTTTCGATAAATATTTTTTGCGCACCCTCCAGCTTAAGATTGAAAGGGACTTCCTTTCCATCAAGCAAAAAAGATGAAGAATCTGTGGGAGCGTACGAGGAAAACATCACAATGCTTGCACGATACGCTTCCGGATTTGTCGTTACCCCTGAATGCATGTTTGACCGCTTATTTGGTGGGCTGAAGCCTATATTGCGGAAATCATTAGCGATCCATGACTTTGACAGCTATGAGGAAACTGTTCGATGTGCCCTCAACGTCGAAATGGAGATCTAAGAATCACAGGGGTATCATGGGGACAGGAAGCGTAAGGTGGAATTCAATTCTAGTGGTTTGATGGATAAATCCAATGGCGCTAAGAAGTTCTAGCAGCCCAATTACCAAAAGTGCAGAATGAAGCACCCTTGAAATTGCCTTAATGGGACGAGAAAATGCTTCAGGTGTGGAAGAGAAGGGCACCTAGCTATTAACTATCGGCAAGAAGGACTCGTGGCTGCGACAGAGGATAAGAACAATCTGTTTGAACCTCAACGTGTTGTTCAATGCTACAAATGCCAAGAACCAGGTCATTTTTCAAATCAGTGCCATAATACAAGGGTTATCGGAGGAAACCAACAACCTCCAAGACAGCAAGGAAGAGCTTTTGCAATCACTTTTTCCAAAGTGATCCTCTACAACGAAGTGGTGGTAGGTACACTAGTTATTCATTAAAGAATAGAGAACTCACTTTTTTATTCTGGTTCTACGCATTCGTTTATATCTCGAAAGTTTAGTATAACAATCCCAGCACCACCACAAATCATTTAAGTAAAGATGTCAGTGAGTATGGCAAATAGGGATATCATTGCATCCCATGAATATAAGTCCTCCCATGTTCTGATCTGTGGATTTAATTTCCTGGAGAACCTCTTCATACTCCCTTTGATGGAATTTGATGCAACTCTTGGCAATAATTGGCTTTCCTTATAAAGAGCCAACATAAATTGTCGGGAGAGGGAAATCACACTCCATATGGAGAATCGACCACCGATTCTTTACAAGTGTCAGGAGGAAGATGAATCTCTTTCATCTCCATCATCTCAAGAATGGATATTACTGCCCTGTGAGCACATGTATCTGGCTCAGATGATTGAGTCCAAGGAAGAAACCGTCCTTGACGAAACGACTATTGAGAGAGAATTCACTGAAGTGTTTCCCGAGGAACTGCCTTGTCTTCCTCCAAGAAGAGATGTTGAGTTCTCAGTTGAACTTATATCTGGGGCACTACCAATATTCGAGACTCCATATATAATGGTTGTTTTTGAGCTTGAAGAGCTGAAGAAACAACTATAGGAGAATCTGGATAAAGGGTTTATACGCCCAAGTGCTTCACCATGGGGTGTACCAGTCCTTTTTGACAAGAAGAAGGATGGGTCAATGCGGCTTTGCATCGATTATCTTGAACTTAACAAAATCACAATAAAGAACAAGTATCCAATCCCACGAATTGATGACTTGTTCGATCAGTTGCGTGGAGCACAATACTTGTCCAAGGTGGACTTGCGGTCGGGATATTATCAAGTAAGGGTGAAGAAGGAAGATATCCCAAGACTGCTTTTCGTACAAGGTACGGGCACTATGAATTCATATTAATGCCTTTCAGACTCATCAATGCTACATCAATATTCATGTACTTGATGAATAGAGTCTTTAGAGATTACCTTGACAAGTTTGAGGTAGTCTTTATAGATGATATTCTAATATACTACAATACCATGGAGGATCATGAGGGGCATTTAAGAGCTGTACTAGAGACTTTGCGCAAAGAGAAACTCTATGCGAAGTACAGCAAGTGTGAGTTATGGTTGAAGGAGGTCTCATTCATGGGCCATATCATCACAAGAAATGGGATATCTGTGGATCAATCCAAAATAGATGCAATTGATGGATGGCCGAGGCCAATATCGGTAACCGATATCCGTAGCTTCTTGGGGTTAGCTGGATATTATTGACGATTTGTGAGAAATTTCTCATGATTGTCCAACCCTCTTACCAAGCTAACTCGAAATGGAGTAATGTTTTCTTGTAGTGATGAATGTGATGAAAGCTTCAAGGAGTTGAAAATGATGCTTATCACTGCACCCGTGCTCACTTTACCCACAAGTGGGGAGCTTTTTGTGGTATTCAGTGATGCTTCGAAGAAGGGCTTAAGATGTGTGCTGATGCAGAATGATAAAGTGATATCCTATGCCTCAAGGAAGTTGAAAATACATGAGAGGTACTATCCAACGCATGATCGAGAGTTGGAGGCTATGATCTTTGCCTTGAAATTCTGGCGTCATTATCTCTATGGAGAGAAATGTGAGATATATACTGACCACAAGAGTCTTAAATATATATTCACATTGAAAGAGCGTAATATGCGCCAGAGAAGATGGATAGAACTCATCAAGGATTATGACTATTTAATACATTACCACCCTGGGAAAGCGAATATGGTGGTAGATGCCCTAAGTAGAAAGGATCCAGCGATTCTATCAATGATGAGAATTGAGAAGGATCCAATCTTCTTATACTTGATGAAGATGGATGTGGGAATCATAAAGAAGGGAACATAATCAATCCTTTCACAAATGATTGATCAACCATCTCTTTTGGAAAGGTTAAAGGATGCTCAAAAGGATGACGTGGGAATTCAAGAAAAAGTGGAAGCTATCAAAAAGGGTAAATCCTTGGGGGTTAATGTTAATGAAGAAGGAATTGTGCAGTTTGGTAAAAGACTATGTCTTCCATCAAGTCTGGAGCTGAAAAAGGAACTTTTGGATGATGCACATAGTTCAAATTTCTCTATTCACCCAGGGAGCACATTGATGTATCGAGATCTCCGAGAAAACATTTGTTCGGATAATATGAAGAAGGAGATTGCTGAATATACATCCAAGTGCCTAGTGCGTTAGTAAGTGAAGGCAGAGAGGAAGAAGACTATGGGGATGATGCAACCATTACCTATACCAGAATGGAAATGGGATAACATCACCATGTACTGTGTCACCGGACATCCAAGGACATCCAAAGGCAACAATTCAATATGGGTTGTTGTGGATCGTCTTACAAAAATTGTACACTTCATTGCTATTTGGTAGGATTTCTCATTGGATCAACTGGAACAGATATATATTAGGGAAGTGGTAAGGTTTCATGGAGTACCACTATCTATTGTGTCTGACCAAGATCCAAGATTCATCTATATGTTTTGGAAGAGTCTTCAACCTTCTTTGAATACAGAACTGAAATTCAGTACGACCTATCATCCTAAAACTGATGTCCAATCTGAGCGGACTATCCAAACACCTGAGGATATGTTTAGAGTGTGCTCAATGGACATTAAAGGTGGATGGGATCTACATCTTCCTCTGGTTGAGTTCTCTTATAATAACAGTTTCCACTCGAGCATCCAAATGGAACCCTATGAAGCCCTGTATGGGAAAAGGGGTAGAACACCGACATATTGGGATGAGGTCGGTGAACGTAAGATGCTTGGACCAGAAATGGTCAAGGAAATGGTGGAGAAGGTGAAAACCATTCAGCAGCATATCATGGAAGCCCAGAATCGATAGAAGATTTATGCAGATAATCGTCGACGAGACCTTGAGTTTAATGTTGGAGACATGGTGTTTTTATGCATATCTCCGTGGAAGAAGGTCATGTGGTTTGGAAAGAATGGTAAGTAAAGTCCAAGGTATATCGGCCCCTTCAAGATTCTTGATCGTGTTGGGGCTGTGGCCTATCGACTAGCACGTTCACCTACTATGGCCAATGTTCATGATGTCTTTCATGTATCCCTCTTAAAAAAGTACATACCAGACCCTTCACATGTACTCTCTTCCGAGGTGGTATGATTGGAAGATGATCTTTCTTATGAGGAGCAACCAGTGAAGAACTTAGATCGTAGAGAAAAAGTTCTATGAAATAAGACAATGCCCCTCATCATGGTGTTGTGGAGAAACAACAAGTTTTAAGAAGCGACATGGGAGTCGGAGGATATGATGAAGTTGAGTTACCCACATTTGTTTTAGTGTGGGAAAAAGAAAATTTCGAGGGTGAAATTTCTTAAGGGGGCGATATTGTAATGACCCAAAGATTCATTAATGGAAAATACCTCTTGATCAAGTTAAATGTATCTTTATAAAAAATGTCTTTATAAGATTTAAAATTCTTTCGATTTATGATAAGAGTTGTGACTGTTACTTTTATAGTCGTTGAAAAGTGACCACATGATTAGTATAAATATAAGGCTTTAACGAACCCAATTTTTCTCAGACAAAGAAAGCGATGGACTCATCCAGTAGAATTTCCCTATAAAAATCCCATCTATCGGAGATCGGAAAAGAGGTGGCATCCTTGGGCTTCACCCTTGACCAAGCCCAAGCTGAGCTTCATTATGTCAATCTCGAACATGACCATCAACGGGAAAATTGGAAGTTGATTGAAATTACCACTCGAGCGATGTTACCCGAGCCACCTCAAGAGTCTGTCACCATCAAACACCTTACCCATAGGTCTTATGTGGATGTTTTTAGGGGTTAAGTGACAAATAAGTAGTACTATGTTCATGTAAATTTTTTTGTATATAATAATGAATATATTTTATAGTCATTTTTTATACATTGTAAATAGTTTTTAAAGTACAAATGGAGTTTTTAGTTATTATTTAATTAATAAATCTATTTTATTAAATTAAGGTATTTTTGAATAAAATAATATTTTAATAAAAATAATAATATTATTTTTAAATTATTTTTTATTAAATATAAATGATCTTTTAAATTTATGAATGCAATTAAATTTTTTTTTATGGTTTGAAAGCCATTTCTGTCAAAACCCGTGAATATTTGATAAAAGTCGGTGTTTATTTTAAAAGATAAAATTCACATTTTTAGATAATTATTTAGATAAAATAAATTTTATTTCTATAATCAGGACGTTGAAATTATCTAACGGTGAATTTTTCATAATTTTTTGAGACAGTCAAATTATTGGGTAAAAATTAAATACCGTTGAAATATATAATGTGTTTTATGACATCATAATGACCCAATTGTGATGTAATAAAATAATATAATCCTTATTTTCAGCCAATATATGTTTTACCATTAAAATAAAGTGATTTTGGGTTTGTTTGACTTACTTTTCATATCATTAATGAACACCTCAAGACTTATTCAACACTTTTCCTTTTTAAATGAATTTCCAGGGGAGTGTGACTCACCTCCACATAAGAAACCCTAATTTTTTTATAAGTTCGGAACATGACCCTATAAAATAATGTTTTCCTCTTTCCTTTTCCAGAAACCATGGGAAAATACCATGGGATGGTTTTTGGTTTGGATTATTTTAATATAAGGGGTCCCAAACCTATATAATAATGAATTCTCTCACCTTTCATATATAAACCCACCCATGCTCCCACTTACTCCTCACTAAAATCCCTTGGAGTTCGTCCAAACTCTGCCCTACTCTCTCTATAATCCTCCCAAGGTTCCCTAATCTCCCAAGAAGCCTCTGACAAGCCTCTCTCTAGCCTTTGGAAGCACACTTCTAAGTTAGTGTTTTTTCTTCCTGTGTCATTTTTGTCAATTTTTGTTAAGTTTTAGTTACCTTTTAATTTCAATTATGAATGTTGGGGTATGGTTTCACACCTCCCCCATACTTCCCTCTTATTGTATTAATGATGGTAGACCCCTTTATCTCTAATTAAATGCCTCCCACGTACACACGTTACTATGCCAAAATTCCGAAAGGAACTTCTCTCTCTTCTTTTACATTCAAACAATTATTATATATCATGAATCTAAATTACTTTTCAATTGTTGGGACATGTATCTATATGACCACCTTACTGTCCATTACATGTAAATATGATGACTAACCGATTTCTCTCTCGTCAACAATTTTTATTAATTTTTATGTCACGCCGTTACGCTGCCGAAATCGCACTGATTTTCTAAGCCAATGTCATTATGTAGTGAATACCATTCCCATTTCTCCATCAAGGGTTTTCAAATTTATGCTCATTTACTTATTGATGATAATGTTTCATGTGTTAATTCCACATTCCTTTATCGGGGAATAAATTATTATGTTTTATGAATCCATGTTTTATGATCTATGTGGCACACTTATGGATGAAATGAATTGTTTAAGAAGGGTGCACCCTTATTTCTCTCCAATGCATTGGGTAATGTATATTATCATGATACGTCATGTGCAATGAGTGTTGACACATGATAATTCAAGTGAAATGAGGGTTTACTCATTCTTCATGTGAAATGTGGGTTTACTCATGCTCCATGTGCAATGAGCCTTGGCTCATGCTAATTCAATGTTAAGTGTTGTTTCCACATTTCCATGTTATGATTATCATGATTTATCATGCCTTTATGTTCATGTTTCTTTTATTCTCTATTGATATGCCTATTGTCTAACATGTATTGTACTACTCATGTTATTCCATGTGTACTCCCTTACTTGGCTTTATATATCACCCTTTTCTTATGCATGTTCTCAGGTTTTCCCATGTAATGCTAAGTATGAGGGAATTTAGTGGTCATGTTAAGGAAGTTTTCAATAAAGATGTTTTATTTCATGTTTTAAGTTATTATGTAATGAGCCTAACCCCAAAGAAATTAAACCTCTCGATCTTGTTTGTGGTATCAAGTGATGTTTTATGTAATAAAGCATGTTTAAGTTGTAATAAAAAGAAGGTTTGTCATATATTTGAACATGAGGAAAGGTAGTTGGATGTTATATCATTAGATGATTGATTTTGACTAAATTTACACACCCAATAAGGTAAATTCTATGGCGGACACATTATGTAGAGAATCATATGCTCAGGTGGTGAAGCAGGCATCAGACCAGTGACTGTTGATGTCAGTGATAGCTGACATGCGGCTATAAGGTGAGGGCCAAGGTGATAAAGTAGAATTCATTCTGGTTTCCCTGATTCCTGAATTGGCAAGCTTGGTTAAAGAGGCGCATATGTCTGATTCGGAATGTGAGACCATGAGGTCAAAACTCAATGGTGGGGAGACAATTGTGGGTTTCCACCTAAATAAAAAATCAGTTTTGTGTTTCCAGAAATGGATAGTTGTACCGGTGGATTTTCTGGAGGATCTTCTTAGGGCATACCATCATTACAGATGGGTTGTTCACCATGAAATTAAGAAGTTGTTTAAGGCGTTGAAAGCACTATTTTTGTGTGCTGGATTTAAAAGAAGAGTTGTTTAGTTCGTTTCATGATGCATGACTTTCCATCATGTCAAGGCATAGCACCAGAGGCTTGGGAGAATGTTGAAGTCTTTACCTATCCCTGTTTGGATGTGGGCGCAGATAGCGATAGATTTTGTCATAGGTCTCCCAAGAACGGTCAGAAAACACGATGCCATTTGGGTGATAGTGGATCAGCTAACAAAGTCGGCCCATTTCATTCCAATTTTTGAATCTCATACGATGGATGATCTATCCAAAATCTTTGTCCGGGAGGTGGTAAAAAGGGATGGTGTTCCAGTTTAGATCGTATCAGATAGAGCTCTAAGGGTTACATCCCGTTTCTGGAAATCATTGTAGAAAGCCCGTGGAACAATTTTGACCATGAGTACGACATATCACCCTCAGACGGATGGCCAATCCGATAGGACGATACCAACCATGGAATATATTTTGCGGTCTTGTGTGATGGATTTTGGTTTCATGTGGTAGGAGCACCTGTCCTTGGTTGAATTCTTGTATAATAGCATTTATCAAGCATCCTTACAGATGGCTCCTTTTGAAGCATTGTATAGGTGGTCGTGTCGTTCTCCACTATGTTGGGTGGAAACAGGTGAGTCTCTGATTTTTGGACAGAGCCTTGTCTAGAAGACTACCGAAATGATCATGTTGATCAGGAAGAGGATGGAGATGACTCAGAGTCATCATAAATCTTATGCGGATCACCTTCGATGACCGTTGTTGTTTGAGGTGAGTGATCATGTTTTCTTGAGGATTTCTCCTCAGTTGGGACATCACCAGTTTGGGAAACAAGGAATGTTTTCTCCGAGGTACATTGTACCTTTTGATATTACTGAGTGGGTTGTTGAGGTGGATTATCAATTGTATTTTCTACCTAAGTTCAGTGTGGTACAAAATGTGTTTCTGGTGTCTCAGTTAAAAAAGTATCAGCCAGATTTGATCCATGTTATTAAATGGGATTATTTTGAGCTGGAGTCGGATGCTTCATTGGTGCACATTCCAGTGTGGGCTGTGGATAGGAAAGGGAAAGTCTTACATGGTAAAATCGTCAGTCTAGTTCAGGTTTTGTGGAAACATGTCCAGATCGAGGAAGAAACATGAGAACAGGAGAAAGAAATGGCCAAGCAGTGGCCTGAGCTCTTTCGGCAAAGGAAGAGTCCACTACTTTCCAAGGACGGAAATTATAATGGTGGGGATAATTTAGTACCCCCGGTTTGCGGTATGAAGCCTTTTTTACCTTTTATGTATTTAAATTGCATGGAATGAGTTTGGAATTATTTTGGAAGAGTTTGGAGGCTTCTAAAGGGGCACACAGTTTGCGCATGGTTAGTCTAAACCGTGTGGATCTCCAGAAAACCATGCATGGGGATGCAGTAGGCTTCGCACGGCCTATGAACGGGTTCCCAAACCATGCGAGGAAACCGAGTGGGCCCATACACTCGAGGCATTGGCATTCACATAGATAGATCACGGTTTTCCAAACCGTGCGGTCTAACCGTGAAGCCACTTAATGTTGGGGTGTTTAAGTCTGGGCATGCTCAGGCTTGACCTAAAACACTCCTCTCTTCCTCCCACTCGATGCTCACTCGGGATTTTCGGTTCTCAGGGGATAGGAGGGCTCTCCCACTCATTTTGTAAGGTTTTTGAATAGGATTCAATAGGGTTTGAAGGTGATTTCTCCGGGGTATGTCCTCTCCCATGGTTCCGTTGTGTTTTCCTCTAGATCTGCTCTTCCCTCTATCTTGGTTTTCTATATCTACACTTGTTGTGTGTAGATATAGGGGTTTTTTGGCCAATGATGCTAATGTTTTGGCCCATTAATGTTAGGCAAGGGTTTCTAAGGAATTTTTGATGAGGTTTTCTACCGGATTGAAGTGCGTTTGGGTGAAAGGTCAATTTTTCCAAACCCTAAAAGGTAGGTGGCTTCTCTCTCGACTCCACATGGTGGAATTTTGTGGTGAATTATTAATTAAATAGGTATTTTGAAATTAAATTTGTAAATCATGTGAAAAATATGTTGAAAAATGTATGGGTGATGAAATTGGGGGTTTTTGGAATGAAATTTGGATTTTTTTTGGTGAAAATGGGTTTTGTTGGAAATGGATACTATTGGATGATTTTTAAATGTTGATTTTAAAATGACAATGAACTTGAGCATGATAATGGAATGTGATGGTGTTTGAAATATTGTGTGATATTGTGTGGATTATTCTTGTGTGGATATGGATGGGATGTTGTTTTGGAATGTATTTTGATGTTGTGGAGTGTTCGATAATATTACAGTATAATCAAGGAGATGGATGGATAATGGTCGGAAGGGCCACCATCAAGGAAAGTGGTAGAGAATGTACAACTTGTTGGGTTGGGAACGGGTTGGCCGAGAAATTACCCCTGTTGTTGGTTGATTTATTGATTATGTGATGTTTGTGGATGGCGCTTTTGAGTGAAATATGAACATGGTAACCAGCATGTGGCTTGATTGTTGTGACTTTCCCTTGTGTGGCATATTTGGATTTTGTAATTTTTTTGCAAATGGGATTGTTTTATATAAAATGTATTACATAAATGTGCTAATGGTTTATCCTAGTTGAATGTGTAGGGAAGTAATTTGGGGAAATCCTACTGTGTAGTTGTACTCACACACTGCTTTTTCACTTTGGTGTATTACAGATGTAGATTACCAAGACTTGGGCAATGGTAAGGCATATCCACCTTTTAGTGGTGCCTCGTGATTCATGGTGTTGCATGGAGTTTGGAGCTGGAGTGGAGAAATGGTGGTGTCACAGATTTTCGTAGTTATCTTTTAGTTTCCGTTGTACTCTAATGTTTTGGAAATTTTCGGTTTTATTAACTTTGGGTTGTTATGGAATGGTTTTTATTATTATAATTCAAGCATTATAGTAGTTGGTTGTTTGTTGGTTAGGTTATCCTCTTGAGGGAAAATTGTTCCCCACATTTCCCCTAAAGCCCTCGACATTTATTGTCAGCCTTTGGTGCATTGGGAATGTCTCGTAAGGCCATGTAACCCTCACCACCTCCGCAATCTAATGAGGTTTGGGTGAGGTGTTACAATACATCCTTCTTAAATTCTACTTCTCCAATGATATAAATTCCATAGTAGACTACATAACCATTGATAAGATAGAGGCCTCCCCACCCTCCTTCTTGATAGAAGACCAGGTAAAAACAGATTTGGAAGATAGAAATAGTCTTTCCTCATCCATATTCGTGTTGGTCCAGTCGTGGATAAGTAATTACTATACTCCTTTTCTTCCCACCCTGAACAATGTCACAATATTGATGGCTGGACCAGGCTGCCAAAATTTTCCCAACCATTATCAGAGATGTCCCCCCAATTTCCATAGATGTGATCATCTTGGTAACACTCATTCACACCCCCACTACTACTGAAAATGATTGTCATATCAATCATTGATAGATAACTTGGCTATTCCAAAACACTTGAGTATCATAAACCCCCTTTTTAACTACATCATCACAATTTACGACACCCTTAAATCCTCCTTCATTCATTACTGTACCTCCATCAACATGAGTGTTATTCTCCAACACAAATTCATGAAAGCAATTACTAGTGAAAAAATAGATGATCACACCTCCATCACCATCTTCCAACCCTTGCAACTCTTCTGCACTGACATCCAAAGCTCCCAATATAGCACCATACTCAGAAACAATGGAGTCCATATTCTCCTCATTCACTAGTCATGGACATGAAGAATAGTGTGTCACAATATCTTCCACTCATAATTCCTTCTTGATACCCAGATCATGACATAGATAATCCAAAACCTACCAATCCGTTGGATCATGTGGCCTTCGCTACTCCTGCATCAGTATATAACCATCTTTGGGCTACACAAGTCCAATATTCCCCACTTCAAAAACCACATTCGATGATGAATGATCCTCATACACTACATGTTCAATGGACGTCACGTCCACACACACTCCTTGATTTTGAGGGCATTTGAGAGGTTCATTTATTGGCAGGAAACATCTCGGTGGAACCATCAACAATGGCATAGCCAAAACATGTGCACCACTCCTACCATTTCCCATCATCATCACCCCTAGTGAAGACCCTGCCTAGCTATTTTTTTAAAGTACCATTTTCACATGTCCATTATTCAAATCTTACATCCTTATTCCATCGAAAATCCTTCCCGACTATGATCCAAACACAATTCAAAGGAGGCCACACTTTATATTTTTCAACACAAATCTGTGGATAGATGGGGAGACATACCACATCCTTTTGAATACCTTTGAAAAGTTACAATCGTATCATCTTCCCAATAGCACAAAAATGGAAGGATTTTGGAAATAAAGTGGGAGACTAGGGATTCTCACCCATGTCCATATTTTTGAAAGATCACACCACATATGGAAGTTTAGTCTCTATTGAAACAGATAAAATGAGTCTGTATTTCAGTTTTAAGGTGATATGGACCACGTAGTAATCATATTTGTTTACATATTAAACTAAATCATCAAATTCCTCTTATCGATTTAGCCGACTACCACACAGTCTTGAGGATCCCAAGAAATGATAACTAATCATTAAAACTAATCAACTAAAGTGAACTGAAGAGAAAAATTAACCAGTAGCATGATATTACCAAGATTCATGGCATAATTTATCTCTAATGGGCAGTTAAAATTTTGAGGCTCTCCCTGGAAGATGTCATTGTCTTTTAGGGAGTTTTGAATCGTTTTGAAAGAAGACTGATAATTGGGATAGGAAAACTACATGAAATTACTCCTTCTATGAAATTGATAAAGTTGCACTCCCCCCTTTAATTGAGTGGGGGTGGCATGGCTCTATGTCATTTGGTTAGGGTATCACCATGACTGAAGAGCTCCCATATATTATTCTATATTATCATTTAGATTCCTTGCATGTTATAAATTTCTAGAATTATTTTATTTTAGTGTTTTTGTGAGTTAAGGTAAGTAATTAAAATTAACACCATTATAAAAAGGTTATGCATCCAATGAATATGAATTGTGATTAAAAATATAAAATAGATTTATTTATTAACCAATTAGTTAGAAAAACTAGTTTGCATCATTAATTTTATCTCCCCGGGGAGGAAATAGAATAATTTATATGGTTCCATCTTATACATAAACACTTAAAAATCAAATAAAAATATGATGAAAAAAATATTAATGGATAATAAAATAGTATTTAATAATTATTCAATTGGAGAAATCAAGAAACCCGATCAAATGTTTCTTATTGATAAAAAAATGTAGAAATAAAATAATAATTTATATCAGCATGAAAATAAGATATTTTTTTTTAATTTCATAATATATAATTTTATAATAAATGTTATATCCAAAATACTAATCATGAGAGTTTCATTTATTTTGTGGGAACTCAGGATAACTTCTTCATTGACAATATGACTTCTCTTCAAAAAGGGGAAAAATTCCATTAATAAATTAATACTATAGTGAATTATTAAAAAAAATATCCCTTTAAAAATCACAAGAAAATAATAAAAATATATTTTCATTATAATGATACATAATCTTCACATAATTATTAATACCACATGGAAATGAACATTTATTAATGGAATAATTGAATAATTAATTCAAATATTATTATACAGAGAATAAATAAAATAAAAAATAAATTGGAATTTAGTTTTGGGATCACCTAATAAAATTAAATTTACAAGGACCATTAAATACAAAAAATAATAATAATAATTAATTTCAATAATAATGTAATAGAAATTTTAAATTTAATAAATATTTAGTATTGATTTATATATACTCCTGCAAAATAAGTAAAAAATACATTCACTTTGAAAACAATTATATAAAAAATTGGAAAAGAATATTTAATATGATATTAATTTAAAAAATATTATGCATATAGATAATATTTATGATATAATAATGGTTATCATAGTAACAAATTCCCCCCAATGTTGTACAACTTATAATGAATAATCTTCCAACACATTCTTAAAATGACAGAAAAATAATCATTTATAATATATTTTAATGTATTCATTTAAACCGTATGTAATTATATAATTTTTCAAAAATTTAAAGTGATTATAAATTTATTTATATAACTAAATACACAAAAATATTATATAAAAGGTATATGGTGGTACAATTGAATAAAACATTAAATATTTAAAATAATGTATTAAAGAAAAATCATGTACTAATAGTTTAAATCACAAGGTTTTCCATTAAACCATATATAATAAATAGTTATTAATTTTGTAAATTGTTAATAATATCTATTCATTTTTATTTGATTAAATTCATTCAATTTGATTCATTTAATTTATTGAAATATTTATGTAAATAATTTGTTAAAGCCACATGAGGTGTTATTTGGATGTTAAATTCAAAAATGAAAAAAATCTATAATTTTTTACAACGGTCAATAGAATAAAGTAATTATAAAAACTAGAATAACAGTAAAGAAAAAATTAATAGTTTTTATACATTAATCACAATTCTATTAATAATCATGACATATAGTTATGGAAATGTAATTCTATCCCAACCGTGTTGATGATTGTCTGAATTTATGAATGAGAATCTTTTTTATTTTCCAATGAACATGATATAAATATGATGTGAATTATAATATCAATATATAAGATTATTTTATCATAAATATCACATTACATCGGTATATAATAATATATATTCCCTCAATGTGATATAATAATGAAAAATGTATTAGAACACCTCTTCATGGTAGTAATCCACATGCCCCCAAGAATAATTTAACATAATTACATTGATATACTAGTTATATAATAGAAGATATATAATCTTTATATAATAATAATTATTTTATTATTATCTTATATATTCACTAAATCCTATATTATAAAATACAAAATAGGTTATATTGAAAGTGAATTACATTGGATCATGAGGTCATATTCTATTGTAAAATTGAATTATCATTTCATTTACGAAATGATAATGTAATCTAATGGATTATAAAAAATAAATAAAATCTAATAGATTACATTTATTTGATAATTATTGTTTTCATTATTAAATATTTTTTATAATTGTATTTATAGAGGTAGAGTATTAAATAAAACCAAAACATTCTAAAAAAATATACCTTTTATTTGAAAATCACAATTTAATATAAAACAGATTAATATAAAGGATTGTATAAAAATAAAAATAATACTTGTGATATCTAAATAATTATTATTTTATGTATTTTGGTTTGAGTTTGATCATGGAGAGTGCTGAAATGGTGGGAATAAAAGAGGATATAATGATCATTTTTATAAATGATGGATAGGATAATCATTTAATTTCATAAAATATTAAATATTATTTTTCATAATCATTTGATATGGAATAAATGAAAAATAAATAAAAATATATTAAGGGATTGGGTCAATATAATCTCAAATAATCAATTATTTAAATTTTTTTATATTTTAATATTTATCTCCATGTAAATCTTTGTTAAATTAATTTTAACCACAACATTCACAAATTAAAATTATTAAAATGATGGAAAAATATTTTTATAATAATTATTATTGAAATTAAATGAAAATAAAGAAATAAAAGTTTCACATTTCTGACAAAATTTATCTAATTTAATTTTTTTTTCTATTATATAAATTAAATATATGATAAAAAATTAAATATTTTTTCATAATAATATTTTAGTTATTGAAAATCAACACAACATAAAATAAATTAATTTATTAGTATCATTGATTTTTATTTCTTATATAATAAATATTGTAAGTTTTATATAATTTATTTTCAATACACCTAGTAATGGTCTATATGATAGTATTTAATTATATAATTTCTAATTATTCAAAATTACATATAAATTTTTTGAACATTATAAACCAACAAGTTTAATTAAATTTAATATTAAAACCATATAACAAATCTGAAATTCATTATCCATAACAAATGCATTCTTATTTATATAATGATTCTAAACAAACATCAAGAATAAAATTAAATCTACTGATATTTGTTTTATGATCATAATAAAAGTTAATTAATAAAAATTTTATACTATTTAAAAAATAATCAAACCATTTAAATTCATAAAATAGATTATGGGTATTAATAAATATAAATATTTTATTTCATTCGCTCATTGATAAATCCTTTAAAAATATTTAAATAAAGAAATGTAAAAGTTTTTTTCTAATGAATTATATTTTGATTATTTCATGAAAAATGATTTCGAATACTGAGGAAATTAAATTAATTTTTTACACAAAAAAAGAAAATAAAATAATTTTTTTATTATGTATTTTATATAACAAAATTACAATATTATAGTATTTTTATTAATTAACATATCGAAAAATGTATATTCAATAACATTTTTATTCACAAGCACATCACTTACCATGATTCATAAGTCAATAGTTCTAAATTTTTACTATTATTAAAATAATACATTGTACACAAAAAATGTTTTATATAAAATAAATATTCAACCATAAAATTATATTATTTTAATTTAAAAAAAATTAAAAATTTTCTAATGGATTTATATAATAAAAATATATATATTTATATATTTCATTTGTCTAAAAACGATATATATAATGAATATATTTTAATTATTTAAGATAATTTTGTGTTTCTGGTATGCTATCTAAGATTGTTTTCCTCTTTTATTAATATAATGATTTAAATTTATGTTGGTTTTTGATAATGTTGTCCAAAAATAAAGAGAAAATGATGGTCTTACTAGCGATGAAGAAAAATTAATATTACATGAATCATTCTTTAATATTTTTTAGGATATATAAATCCATCAAATAGTCATGTAATTGCTGTAAAGAGAAATAATATAATGAAATGATATTTTATATATTTACTACAAGGTTATATATTGTCAATGTTTTATTTTTTGAAGTGGGTTGATGGATGTCCATTTTATTGGAGATTCGATGTTGTATAATGGACAAATTTATTCCTCAACATGTGTTAGATGTACGTTATGAATTCATAGAGATCAAATATTGAAAAATTATTAATATCATCCTAGAAATGACTAATCCATATATTATTTTGATATAGTATTGAATTATTTAATCACATTACAATGTAGTCCATCCTTTTACACCGTATAACTCTTCACATTTGAAACTAAAATTTGATATCAACATTTTACATAAAAATAAATTATAAACCATATTAACTAATTTTATTATTATAATTTCAAATAGTAAATATTATTTATAAATATTTAATTTCAAATTAAATTTAATTTTAAATGTGACAAATCATGTGTCCTATAAAAAATTATTTTTTAGGAATATTATTATTAAAAATCAGAAAAATAGTAATTAATTACTAATTAATAATTATACAATTTATTAAATTTCATTATCTATATATTTTAAATTTTATTATATTTCATATAATAATTTAGAGAATTTTACAGTAAAAAAATTATTATATTATAAAAATTATGGATTTAAGAAATATTTTATTCTCACAAATAATTATTTATATTTTTCACACTATATGTATTTATTTATATATTTTACATATTGTTTGTTTTAATAAAAAACATTATTATTTATAAAACCATTAAATATTTTATTATAAACAGTATATTTGAAAAAAAATATGTTGTATAAGTATAATATCATTATATTGAATGATCCTGAAACAAATGAATCATTAGATTGTTTATTATATGTTACAAAATAATAATATAGATATATATATACATTGTATTGTATTTACATGATAATTAAAAAATCCTAAATATTCATATATTCTAATGTACAATAAATTACCATATATACAATGAAGTAATATCTTATTTTCATATATGAATTGATTGTTTAAATATCATATTAACATCTCGATTCAATTAATACAATGTTTTATACATCCAGTAAATAAGACATCTATTTTTGATAAATTTTATTTCAATATATTTCAATGATATGTATTATATTTTATTATTTCTAAAAAATTCAATGTGAGGAGGTCCCCATTATAGATCACCATGATTAGTATTTCAATAATGTGTTATTTATCCATTTTTGTGATATTTTTCATAGACTAATTTTAAAAATTAATTTTTATACCTATATTGTAATATTTTCATTATTGAATTATTATGCTATTTCTAAATGAGATAATAAATATAATTTTTATAAAATATTTTCATGGTTGATATCATACATAACTTATTTAATTTATTAATGCTAATTTAATGTTAATTTCATTTTAATTATACCGCAAAATAGAATTTTTTTCCCATCTATATTTTTTTACAGAACATTAAATTGATTTAAGTATTTTCTATTCATTCCTCTTAATTTTCACACATCTATTCTTGTTACATGGATAACAACACTAAAAATAAATTAAATTCACTTCTACAAAAGTACACCTCATAGTATCGAATGGATAACGGGAATAACCCTTGAATAATTCTTCTAAACTGGCCACATGGTGGACAGTTCCATGAAAGGTATCAAATATATTCAACTGAGATTCATTACAGTCATTATATAATAATAAACAAATATAAATATTTAAATAAAAACATATAATACATGGATGAAATAATTATTCAACACAAATATAACAATGTAATTTCGTACAATAAAAAAATTAAGGTACAAAAAATTCGTCAAATGTTTCAAAATTCACAAATATTAATAGAAACAACCACATAGAGAAAGTCATTCCCAGTAATATAACAAAAAATATCAATCACGCATATTTCATAAATTATAAATATATATGTTGTGATTATATATGTATTGTTATTATTATAATTCATGAAGTTAACCCTATTACATTTAATAGTAAATAAAAAAAATTGAATGGTATATGAAACCATCTCAATTCTAATGTCATTTGAGCTAAATTAAATCATGATAAGGATTTTATAACATGTAACACATTGATGTATGTTATTCCTTATAAAAATAATATGTGTAATAAAGGAACATTACATCCAAATGAACACATTTTTTCACAATTGCATCCCAATTCTAAACATCTTATTAAATAATCTCATTCATAAGTCATCCAACATTATGACAATACAGAATACATCACATAATTCATCGAATGTACCTAGTATAAACAAAATCAACATATCCATGTACTATGTCCAAAACTATATACAATATACCAGACCTTTATTATACCAATGTAAATAATTTCATATGAGAGAAAACATATATGAATAATTATTAACATGACCATATTTTAAGTATCTTTTATTACCAGTTGATTCTATAGTCAACACAATCATCTAAAATTAAACTATAGTCCCCAATATCAAATTTATCCACATACCAAACACCTTAATCTAATATATCCCTGAAAACCTTACATATAATCATAAAAAAATGATAGAGTTTGTAAATAGTATATGTCAACCATTATTTTTCACAAAAAAATTGTGGGAGAACCCAGCCATTTACTTAATAGTTCGTTTCTAGTATCTCATCTAAATACATTTATAGATCACATAAAACAGTAATTTTTTTTGGGATATATATATCAAAAAAATTATTAAGGAAAACTAAATATTCATAAAATCATCTATTATTTCCATCATTGTTGATAAAGGGATATCAAAACCTTGGAATAAAAAAATATCTTGCAATCTCCCAACCACATACAGATTTAATCATCATTTATCATTTCCATTTTTTCTTAAGAAAAAAACTATATAATTTCCATTGAAAATTAACTAATATATTTTATTAAATTAAATTAGTTTCATGAAAATATTATTTAGTAATTATTATTAAAATTACATGGATTCTATCACATGATTTAATGATAATTCCATCAAGTCATATCATGGTTCTTGCATAGACATGAGAATAAGAAAAAAACATATATACTAGGTTTACATTTTTATTTATTTGGAATATTTTATTGTCGAAATATATAATAGGAATAATGAAAATATTCTAATGATTACCTTGAATTACATAAACATACATTATCAAATATATGTGATAAATAACAAATATCCATATTATATCACATACTAAATATATAAACCCCCAGACAAGATGAAATGTATTGCTCTAAACGGATACACAATAAAACCATTATAATATAATCCATAATACATTCACAAAAATTCATTCCATGATTACATACTATGTTTTTACACCAGCATTAACATCATCGAAAATATATAAAAAAATTAATCCCCAATATAATCATGTTAGATAAATCCCACACACAATATATGATGACACATCCAAAAATAAAGTACACCTACAGTCAAATAAAATATATACATAATAGTAAATTTATTTATAGAGATTAAAATTTAATGAGATGATTAATATAGACCATTGATGCATTAAATCATAAATAATGATATAATATAATAAAATAGTCATATATTTTTTTCTTTAGAAAATATCATTCTCATTTAGTATTTATTTAATATTTTCATTATAGATATGATCCAAAAACACGAATATGATAATATGAAGTTATAAAATTCTGTGATCAACTAAAAATAATTCCCTATGAAATAGATTCATGTTTATGTAGTTTTATATAACACAGACACTCTAACTTCCATTCTCCATACATGATTCAGTTCATCATTTGTATCATATTATTTTTTATAAAATTAAATGAATATTATCAATTACAAGAAAAAATAATAAACACAACAAAAATAAATTCCCATAATAAGGATGACTTAAGAGGGATAAAATCAATAATTAACTACTTGTGATCCCAATATTCATGTGAATCATTATTAATTCATGTTTTCTTCAACTATTAAATAAATTTCCCATATACCAATGATTCAAAATAATCATAAAATACAATAAAATAAATAAATAAATAGGATTTATAATGAACGTCAAACATTATTATTGATAATTAAATATATTGAAATAATGAATAGAATGAAAAGAATATAGATACAATAACACATAAATAAATTAATTCCAATACCTAATGAAAATTCAAATAAAGATTGCCACAAAAGTCATTTTTCATGATATGGGACGTGATGGAAATGTTTTGTGATGTTCCATATCCACGAAGAAAAGGGATAATAGCCCTTCAGTTCTGCATCCAGTAGGAAACAGTGTGGCTACCCAAACAATGGGTATAAAATTCGTGAATAATGGGAGGTATTACACATTTTATAGTAAACAATATCAGAATATACGATGTATCAGCCAAAAAAACACAATGAAATATATATTTAAATATAAAAGAAACATTAATCCATCAGAAATTCTTTATTAATTAATTATTCAAAAAATAAAATTAAAAAATCTAATGTAAATACAAAAATAAAAAGGATAAACAAAGACACAGACACATTCCCAATTCCTGAGCTAGTAAGGTCCAAATATATCAACATAATCCCCATAGATTCCTAAAAAACCAATATATGTTTGGCAAGCATACATGTACTCTCAGTAGAAAATAAAATTCACTCATGAACATGTTATTGAAGCATACTACATCCTTTGGGAGAAAACATTTGAAACCAACAACACCAATTGAGGAATATAATCGACACAACCTCCCATAAGTTCACTCATCGAATAATTTAGATTGTGTAATGTAAAATAATAATTAGATTGATATTTGTGTACCCTAATCCAATTCCCAATGGTTAACAACATATCCCTAAAATCAAGTGTCATAATTCTACCATAACTATCCACAAGACACCCCACCAAATCCTACCCGTACACACCTGGTACACATACCTCATCCTCCCACCACCCCATGATCTCCTGGTCCATAACCACATCTAATCATTCATGTAGACACATAGTCTAAAAAAATAAAACCTCATCTTGATGAGGCATTGGAAAGTATAATATATCTCATCCTGAAGACATCTGGGATACACATCGCGCCTATGGACACAAGTTCTTCACAACTACACCACAACCTATAGGAAGTGTATAGGGCTACCAATCCCAATAAGAGGTAGAATAGAAGGCCTATAACCCTCCAATAATCCCCCCATAGAGAATATGGGGAACGACACCCTCCCCCATAATAATGAGGGTGATCGTAACGTAGTTCTCGACCTGGGTGGGGTGTATATTTAAATAATAAGGAACTACATGTATATATATATGTACAAACATTCAAACCAATATATAGTTTTTCAAATCAAACCACCAGACCATAGAAAAATACTTGTGATTAAAACTCCAACTCATAACCACAGATCCAAATATATATATAATTCATTACACAAGAAAATCCATTTACCATATTTTCATTCTAAATTAACATTAAATTTATATATTTATTCAGTTCATACACAATAAACTATATTACACGTCCCAACACATGTTACATCATAACACAAACTCAATTCAATTATGTCATTAGAAACTCTGAGAAAAAGGCCAAAGTAAGGTAACACCATACTTCTTTAAAATCATCACCCCAAGTCATCCTTAGTAGACCTCCTATACCAAAATCACAATTTCGAATAAAAAATAAACACTAAATTGGATGAATGTTCCACTACACAATTAGACCATGCCCAAAAACCAAAACACAATACAGATGTAGACCCACTATTCAACTATTTCATTATTTCAACAAACAATCGATCTTTACGCCCGATATTCAATTACACTGTCTATTCCACCCCAAACACACAATCATAATATATACAATAGAACCACCGGAAAAAAATAGGGTAAAAAACCATACACATCACACTAATAAACTAATAAAACATGGTTAATTGAGATTTAGTAACCCTCATTCTTTAGTTAAACTTTTATTTTTCAATTGTGACCATAGGACATGTTAAATTCAAGTGTATCCATTTATTTAACAGGGTGTAAATGATTTTCCAAATTTTTTATTTTATAGTAGTGATTCATTGGTGATACAAGTGTGATGACAAATGAATCCAACAATAATGATTTTTTGAAGGATAAAACCACTAAATTTCACATTATGGATAAAAGAAAATAGATAAAAATGTTCATCGTCATCATATTTATTTCTGCCAAAATATTACTTGATATAAAATGTATCCAACCATATTAACAAGAATATTTCTATATAACTACCCCACATCATACAAAATTGATTGATAGAGAATGTAATACATTCCGCAAAAAAATAGATGATCGATAACTCATCCATACGCCAAAACCATGGGATGTGCAAAAAGCAAGAAATTATGTAAAGAAAAGATCGATCCATAGCTACATTATTGATGCGACTCCTCTAGGAGGAATATTTATCTTCACAAGAAGAGAAAATTCTATAACCATAGGAAGATAAGATCTCTTCATAGAAGTGTTAGATCATATATCAAAAGAAGGGAGATGGTATCATAGTAATTAAAATCCAGAGTAGTGTCATGAAATCTGATAGTGTCTATTTAAAATCCCCTATAAAATTTGGATATTAAATATATAATTAATAAACTTCTAAAATACATTAGTGTTCTCAAACTAGTTTTTCATTTAATTTTATGTCAAGTAAATTGTATAAGGGGAAAAATTGAGATAACAAAAAATTGTTGAAGTGACTCACCGATAGGTGAGTCCGCAACAGTGAGTTACCAAGGCCAGAATCTCTAAATTGAATCACCAATGTAACACACTAAAATGAGTCCAGGACAAGACCCACTAAAAGGGAGTAATCGAGGTGACTCACTGATTCCTGACTTACTAACTCCCTAAACTACTGATGCCCTGGCATACAGTATCTCTGACCTACCGATGTCTGGGCCTACCAAATCTGAGGCATTTCAATGTCCTGATATACCATCACTATAACCAACCAACTACCTAACCAACCAATGATCTGACATACCATTTCTGTATCCTACTGATGCCATGTTTTACCTACACATGTCATTATCATGACCCATTAATTGAAAAACCAATATTTTTTTAAAATTTAGAAATGAGAAACCATTGCATCAAAGAACACACCAAAATCAAAATATTGATGATGTAATGGACCAGGGAGGACCATTCAATTAACTAATATACCTCTCAAACCATTCATTTCACAAATAATTAAAAAATCAAACCCTGAAGAAGGAGGTCTCCGAACAATGTCACTATAAGATACCTCTCATGGATCATCCACCTTATGTTTTATGAAAGATATATTGAAAACAAAACATACAATAAAAACTCTTATCACATATCATAAACCAAACATAAAAAATATTCCCCAAATAAGTAGCAACTATCCTGACACATGATTTTTGGAATTACTTCTTCCACGTCATGATACGATCTGCTCTTATTGGAACTGACTCAGTCGCGTGTGTTTAGTCCCATCTTAAATAATGTATGTTGTTTCGGAAAATTTTCCCACATTTCAAAATTATTGGATATTATCATAAATTTTAGAATAATGAAACAACTCATCTTATAAACAATATTTGATCATTACATCAAAAAATAATCCTAGAATAAAAACTCAATAAAACTCCAGTCACTGGGCACACATCTTCACTTCGTACTCCAATGTATTATATTAAAGGAGACCATTCCTCCACACCACTCCATCAAAAGGAATAGTCCATGGAAATTACAACTTCTCTTGATGATCATGTATTGCTACAATACTATCCATGGATGTTTCATCATCTTCGATATCCAACTCAATATTTTCAATAACAGGATATTCATAGTGAAGATATCAATGAATATAAAAGACATTAATAACGTTGGGGATCACTTCTAACTGTGATTGAAATCCCAATTATTTTGACACAACACCAAACTCACCCAATACCTTGAATGGTATGACTAACCTGGGAGAAATACTTCTCACTGGGGTAAAAAAATTCCTCTCATGTTGAGATGAAAAATCAATGACACATGGTCTCAAACATCAGAAGTCAAGGGCCTCCAGCAGAGATTGACATACAACTTCTTTCGGTCCTCAACAGCCTTAATCCTTTCAAGATCAAGATGAACCTTCACTATCATCCTTCGCAGCACATTAGGTACATGAACACCCATTTTCCCAAAAAATACACTACACAATAGAGAATATAATGGTCGTCCTTACAATGATTAGAATGAGGACATTTCTAAGATAGTGTGAAGAACCACGAAATCCTAGATGCGTTCTTACAATAGATATTCAAACGTTTGGATGGTCTTATATATCATCCAAACTGTCTGAGGATGGAAATCATTGGTGAGGTGTAACTATTCCAAAATAATTCTACAATCACATCCCCAAATGTGGGGTATAATGAAAATCCATCTATGAGACAATGAATCTCATAACTCTATACAGTGCACCACCTCATCCACATAACTCATGGACAATGAATCCCTTGTTACTGACTCCATAATTACTAGGAAGTGAGATGATGTTGTTATCCAATCCACCACTACCATGATATTATCCCATCCCCCTTGATCACTAGGATATTATGTGACGAAATCCACCGAGTTGTCCTCCCACATCCACTAGGGAACTTCTTGGTGATGCAACAAACACCTAGAACACAATCATCATCCTTCATAATCTGGAACACTAGGAATTTTTCCAAAAACTAATTCACAACTTGAAACATCTATGTCCACCAAAACATCAATCTCTTGTGGAAGTACAACTTAGATACTCATGGGATTAATGCTAATAGTGAGTTTTGAAACTCATTGAGGATACCATCATTCATTTGATTTTAACAAACAACATCCCATGGAAGAACATATGTTGTTATCCACATTCTGACCACCCCTATAGAGCATCACAATGGCTAACATAGTCAGACAACACCTCTACCTACGAATCTCCACACATAGACTTCTCCACATTCAACCTCAACGGTGAATGCCTAGACATCTAAAATTGCAAACAGTTTCCACCACCCATACCTACATTAGGGGGAATGAAACCAACTCCTCTATAAACCTCCAAGAATCTATATATTCCCAAAAAAATCCTTCAGGAATTTCCAGTTCAAATTATTGTAAAAAATGATACCCTTTTTGGAGGTGTTTGAGAACTCATTGTTTCAGTCATAATGAAGCTAAATCCACCTCTGCTTCCACATGTTTGTATATCACTTGTTAAAGATATAACATTGGCTCTATTGATATGTTATGATAAAAAATCACCCCCAAATGATGTTGTATCACCAATTAATTAGCTCGAACATAAACACTACTAGATCCAGATCATGGGATTCATAGTTCTGTACACAAGGATGTAAAAAACTATACATATACGAGATCAAACATTTTTTATACATAAGAAAACAACCCATGCATAGATAAGAAGAATCACAGAACACCTCAAACTTCTCCCCTTCATTTGGTAACCAAAACACTGGTGCTCGGACCAACATCCATTAATATTGCTGAAATCTTCCTTAAACTGGTAAATCCACATAAAATCTTGGTCAATTTTTTTAGATACATCTATAGATATTCTAATTGATAGAAATAAGTTAAACATTTCTTGTTGTAGCACTCCAGATAGAGAAAACTCTGACCCACTCCCCCATTATTTGGTGATTCCCATGAAATACATACCTCGACCTTGGATGGATCCACTACTACACCATGTGAGACCCGACATGCCCATGGAACATGATCTCATGTGTCAAAAACATTAATTTTTGAATCATTCTGTAGATATGGTCGCTTTAATGGACACCCCAGATTGTATTGAGATGATCAGTATGCTCCATATCTAAATTATAGTGCATAAAAATGTATTCAATGAAAACGAAGACGAACATGTCCAATAAATCATTAAATATAGAGTTCATAAGTTTCCTGAAGATGACTAGTGATTTTGTAACACATAACTATAGAACCATGAACATGATGTGCCTATACCTACAACTAAAAGTAGTCCTCGATATGTTACCCTTTAGTACCCTCAACTTGTGATATCAATACCACACCCCGATAATAGAAATCCATTTCAATCCCGTAAGGTGGTCTAAATATCTGTCTATCATGAGGAGAGGGTAACCATTCTTTATTGTATACTAATTAAACCCCCATTAGTCTATTCACATCTTCAAACCAACATCTACCATTATTATGAAAAATATCGGAGCACACTGTGGTGACACACTCGGATTAATAAATCCCTTATTAATCATATTGACACTGTGAATCCCTAACAACTTCAAAGCAAAAGGTTCCATCTAACGAAGAAGCATTAATATTTTATATGCACTTAGAAACAATTATATCCTAATATCAATGTCACATCTAGGGGTATATATGTGAACCCCTAGGTAATACTATCCAAAAACTCACCAACATCTATGGGAACCCTCACCATATTAGCATCATAGAATTCTATAAACATCATGGCCATTTTGAAACGAAGATTCTCCATACACAAACATCACACATGATAACTTATCCTAACATTGAAAGAAAGATGTTTTCCATCCACATATGAAAAGAAGACCCTTATCATGTTGTATTTGATAACATCATGCTCATGGTAAAACTGGTTGATGGTAAGGATGAAATTGAATTGTTCCATCTACCACAAGAATAGATCACCAAAAGGATGATGTGGTCACATAATCAATCTACATACCAAGAAAAAATCAAACAATATTTTCATACCTCTAACCAATGTAATTAAAACTAGTGGACCATAATGACTCTCTCGGTCTTGACTTTTATTAGGGGTCAGATCAGTGGAAACAATTGATTTTGAATCTCATTTATTAAACAAATCACAAGAGGTGGTACTAAACCAACTAAATGTACACAAAATGATCTTCGCACCTATATGAACTGATACCTCTACTGTGTGAAACTAGTCATGCATAGCCCCTCTGCAACTTTGTTATCGACCGCCTCCACCTACTACATCCTCCCGGTGGATTAGGTGCCTACAATCCCTATTGCTAAA
Source organism: Viscum album (assembly GCA_963277665.1). Taxonomy (NCBI): domain Eukaryota; kingdom Viridiplantae; phylum Streptophyta; class Magnoliopsida; order Santalales; family Viscaceae; genus Viscum; species Viscum album. Next base: position 1,314,416,840 of record OY728152.1, on the reverse strand, counting down.
ATGGCCTAATCAGAAACTACATATATGGTGTATGTTGAACCTTCCAAACTCCCACATATTGATCATGAACATTTCAATGACATATATGGTTCCCCTGACCCCCATAAGATAAAGAACTATGTTCCAAGCCTATGGAAAAAGCCCAATGATCATAATGTTGAAACGAAAAATGATTTTGTTGAGTCCATGCTATTAAAAAATTCAATGTCCCTAGAATATGAGACATTACAATAGATGCCTTTAATTTTTTATAACTATACTGTCTTACCTGTTTGGTAGAAAACTTTTTGAGTAAATCCTATCGACCACTTATTCCTTTTTCTGGACCCCTATGTATTTTAGAATGGATTAATTATTTACATCGTGATACAGGGATGGAAAAAGTGAATCTACTATGAATCATTCCCATGTATCCTCATTTTCAATGTTATACTTGGAAAAGAGAATGAGATCCTTTTACTCGATCCCCAGCTCCCGTATAGACAGAATCTTAAACTGGAGGATGAGTAACTCTTGTTGCTTCTCATAATTCAAGGTCAAATAATGAAATTAAACCAATAACTCATAAAATTAAAATAGAGAACATTAGTTTTCTTCTTCTCCCCGTGGTAGATCATCCAACATTGATGTGAAATATTTTTTTAACTAAAATCCCAAAAATCCTAGTACTATATCAGATCCCAGAGGAGGATGAAAATGATCACTAGTTCTTCATGACCAATATCCATTTTAATATAAAAATTGCATCCTTCATAATTTCACAGAGCCTTCTTAGAAAAAGAACAATTATTTTTCAACCACAGATCATCCTCCCTTCCTAGGTCAACCATCCGTCAGTCATCAAGTTGTGCATGCTAGGCTTCTACTTCTCGAGCCACTCATGGATGACGACAGAGTTCCATTGATGAAATGCAATTTAAAAACCCGTAATCCTCAGTTGTATTAAATTTTATATAAGGTTAATTTTATATTTTTAGTTTATAATTTTTGTGATTATGTTCAACAAAAGAAATTTCACAATTCATCATTATACATTCCCCATTCATCAGGTTTGTACCCATCAAATATTGTTCCCTCACAAGTTCGTTTGTTGGAATTAATATTATTTGATCAGATAGGGGGGATAAAATCCAATGTCCTAGTAGGTCTTCTCTATCCTATGTCAGACACCATGGTCTCCTAAAACTAATTCCCTACCTTCCCATTAAATCTTCAAAATGCATAACTCTGAAATCTATTCTATCTCTCAACCATAAACTATGATATAATTTTGTCACGACCCTCTTTCATCATGTTTATGAAAGGGATGGAAAATTGTCATGACCATCTATCATTAATATAAGAAATAGATAATTCCCCCTAGAGATCCACATCTAGTATTCCTTGAGATAGTGACCAACACCAAGGTTATAAAAAAAATATCATAGAATGAGAGGCATTTACATTTTTATACTAATGATAATCGAGAGATATGATGTATGAACCTCAAAAAAATTGAATCCATATTAATAAAATAAACCAAAATCCATCCCACATACATGTTCAATGTAATAATTTTAGAAATACAATTAAAAAGAACAAATTTTAATATCTATAGAACAATGCATTATAGACACATCAATACTACCCTAATACATGAGGTAGTGAGGTATAGCACGACCTGTGTAATCTTCATAAAAACCTGAAAACAATTTATATGATTACTGTTAGAATTCAAGTATATTTAATAAGGAAAAACCAATTTCACTCATTCACAAGATGGAAAATCATACTACATCCCATGTGAGAATATATTGGAATCAAACAACACAAGTCGAGGAATACTGTCCACCTAGACTCATAAATTAACATTTACCAAATTACGCAGATCTAGTTATGTAATATTATTGAAACATCAATAATATGGAATCCCACAAAACATCCCATTGGGAAACTGCATATCCCTAATGGTGAACATACTAAAGTTACCACAACATTCCACAGGCCCCACTACCATAAACTTCCCACAGACACTTGGGAACATACCACATCTTGCCCGCAAACACCTGGGCCACAACCACATCAGATTGTTTATGAAAACATCTATGCCAATAAAACCCCAATCACAACATAATGTTACTTGGGATTGTACAAAATATCTCATCATAATGACACCTAGGAAGCACACATCTTCTAGAGAAAAATTCCATAGAAATTGGAACCACAACCTACCCAATTAGTATATAATGCTGAGCCAAGAGACAAAATAACCATCCATTCATCATCCCACTATGATTATGGAAATGAAAACTATCCCCCATAACAATGGTGGTGTTATTAATGTTGTTCACAAAAAATAGAAGGTTCATATATAAATAACATGTAACTAAATGTATCTATATATACGAAATAGTCATCTCAACCTATGAGTTCTAAAAAAACCACCCCACACAAAATTACCAATTCTGCCACCGATAATGCATAACCACATAGCTATCCCCACAATTAATTCATAACCCAAATCATTTCATTTAATTACTTATAATTATGAAATAAAAATTCATTTATATATTTATTCCATCCCTATAAGTGAAACTAACAATAACTACACCCCAAATGTAACATCATAACCCACAAAAAATTAACATATGTCACAGGAATAACCTATAAATGTCCCAGACAATGTTAGAACATACTTATTCAAAATCAACCTTCCAAAACCATGCTTGGTATCCCCTTTTCACCAAAATCACCATTTCATGAAAAGCAAACTCAACCAGATTCCATTCCCAATACATTAGAAGGCCATTCCAAAGAATCATAACACACCCTAGTGGATGATCCACTATTCAAAAAGTACATCCATTCTATAATCAATAAATATCTAATAATAGGATTAAATTATACTACCTATATCACACAATACATAGAACCACTCTCCAAACCACAAAACCACACAACAAGCAAAATCACAAGGTTGAACAGACCCATACACAACACACTACTACCCCAAATTACATGGTGTATTCAGATTTAGTAAACCTCATTCTTTATTTACAGATTCATTATTCAGGGGTAATCATGGGGAATTATAAATACTAGGGAATCCATTTATTTAACTAGATATATGTGATTATCTATATTTATAATATTACATTACTGATTATAAATTCATAATGGTGCTCAAAATGATACAACCAAGGGACAAGGTTTTATGATTAATGCAACCCATACATCACAGAATTTATATCAATGATAATAGATAAAACATAGAAAAATCATCATCACAATCCACACTACCTATTTACTACATAATAAAATATGTATTGTACCATATTCATAAGAAAACAACAATATAACCACCTTACACGGTACACAATTGAATGAGAGGTTAAGGAATCCCTTCCATAAAAATAGATGATCAGCAACTCCACCTTACACCAAAAACAAGGGGTTACACGAGTAAAAAAATACATCAACAGATCCCTAGATCCACTACTACAATATAAATGTGAATCCTTTGAATTGAAATGTATTAGTTGCCAAAAGAGAAAATAGAAATGGCCAGCGAAAGATAAGATCTCATCATAAAAGAGAAATAACCTATATAATCAAAAGAGGGATAGTTTCAATGTACATAAAATTCACATCATGGTGATGACCATGTATATTGACTAAATAAAATCCCCCATATAATTATGATATTTATGATATCATTAATATAAATTGAAACTACATTAGAAACGTTCATAGTACATTTTAAAATTGATTTACATCAAATTAATCACAAGAGGGAAAAACTGTAATAATTATAAAAAGATGGAAATTACCAATCGATGAGTGAGTCACTAACCCAAGTCACAAAAATGAGAAAATAATGCACAAAATCATGATATGAGTCACCGAATCAACTCACTGACACAAGTCACTAGGGTTAACCCATAATAGTGAGTTGCTGACGTGACTCCCTAAAGCCCAACCTACAGACACCCAACCTACTGATACCCTGACATATACAAACCCTCACCCACTAAAACCCTTATATAAAAAGTATCTAAATTAGTGATGATCTGACCTACCAAAACCTAGAACTCGTAACACTCGGACCTAGTGACACCCTTTCATGTCAACATGACCTACCCAAATAAAATAACAATTATAAAATACACATGAAATGAGCTACCATTTCTTCAATGAACACCCCATATATTGGATTTTTAGAAACTAATATTCGGGGGATGTCTGGGTTATTTCATGGATCTACCATCAATAAAAAATTATCCCTATCGAGTTATAAGGGAAAAAACTAGTTTCAAGGAATGATAGAATAATTGAGAGAGCAAAACAGTTTGATGAAGAATAAAATCACCTCATATCATCATAAATTAATATATAGAAATTGATGTTAAAATATATATTAAGGGGAGTAAATGCATCAAATGATTCCCTCTGGCCTCTTAGAAATATATTGAATTTGGTATTTTTTTATTATTATATGGATTTCAAATTTAGAAAGTACGCATTTTTTTAACAATGAATTACCCCTGACTAATAAATCAAAATACCTATAGATTTTTCTAAAAAAGGATAGTAAAAGTATATTCTCCCAACTCTGTAAATACATGATTCAATAACACGTATATATCCTCATTATTTTAAAACCCTGCGGAAAGATTGTGTTATATCTTATAAATAACACTGTAAAAATAAAACATATGTAATAGACTATAAAACTAATATTGCGGGATCTATGATTAAAGCAATACCGAGACAACATTTTTTATATAAAATTACTATCAATTCTATAAATTATATTTTCATACTACTATATTATTATTTGGGATAAGTTTAATCTAATAACTAGTAAATATTTTACATCTATTCCTAGATACATATGACCTCCCCAAATATCAAATTAAGGGCTCAAGAAAATTTATTCCCATACATATTATAATTATAAAAATAAATATCCACACAACCATGTTTAGGAAAAAATTAATATGATAATAAATGGGGAGAAAATATACAATATTATTTATTACTCATGTATCCTACTAAAACATGAATAAAAAATTCGGATGTATAATCTTAAAATGACTTTAACCCCACAAAATAACTTATAAAATAGATATTTTCATACACAACCTATCAATAATGATCAATAATTTTATAAAATAATAATTTGTTATCCTTTACACTAATAACAAACTTGAACACTCTTCTATGATACTATAATCCAAAAATATATATTCAAAATTGAATAAAACATCCATAAAAAACATTAATAGAATATCCATGAATTATAATAGAACACTAATCAATTATTTAATCATGTTCGACTCATATGTCTCCCATGTAATAAATATAATGTATATTTTTGGACACATTAAAGACATTATTATGTTATACCATATATTAACTTGGTTCTAGTTTATTCCCATTATCAAGAACATTATATGACAAATAAAAATTTTAAAATAATTAATGGGAGATCTCACAATAATAATTAATACAAAGAAAAAATTGATGTGAAATTCCTTTATCATTATTAGATCCTTGAAATAAATTAAAAAAACACATAGTTATACTTCCATTAGACATCTAATGATCATGGGATTTAATAATATTCAAGCGAATCCCCAATATTTACTTTTAATTATCTATACCAATTTAAATGAATAACAAAAATAATTCTAGAGAAAACATATTTGGATGTTTGTCCATAATGAAAATTGACCTAGTACCATATAATGGAATAGTGATAAATATTACATTATGAAAAATAATTTATGTGTTCATTACTCACATAAGAAAATCAAAAACCATTAAATCATGTGAATAAATCCATATCTAATGTCTTGATAGTACTCAAAACATTCCCAAATTACATCAGCATTTGATTTTATATACTAATAACTGAGATCTAAAAGAATATTGGATACATACCAATATGATACACAGTATAATAGGATAACAAATAACTATTAATCTCTTTAGAATAAAATGATATCTCATATAACCATTATAGTACTATTTGAAAAAACATAACGATTTATTTAATATCCATAATATCAATTGAGAATGAAGAATTATTCTAGTGGTCAACTGGAACAAATATTTAATCAAATACTCATTAATCATAGAAAAACTAATTATTTATTTTCATTGAGAATTCATCCTTGTTTAACATTTGAAAATAATGTTTCTGATGTAACCAAAGTGAAATATAGTCCCAAAAAACTATCTTGTGTAAAACTAATCATCATAAAATCTAAAAAAACAACAAACTCATTCATCTAGGGATAGAAAAACATAAACATTGAGAATGATAAATCATAAACAAATGATTATTCAACACTAATGACTAACTAAAAAACCCACAGAGAACCGAAAAAAAGATATCAATGTAATAAATTTACTTCTATTAAAAAAAATTGTTTCCATTTACAATAAATGCTTTTGATGTATCTTATGGGTCGATATGTTTTAACAAGACCTCCATAATTAAATCCCAATATGGTTCACTTTATAATGATGATGTAATATTGAAAATAATATAAAATTATAGAGATATCTCTTAAAAAAGTTACCTTGTATTTAGGATCAACATTTTAATATACTTTTTCCACGCAGAAAATAACTGAAAAAATTCATATCATTACTAATAATTTTATAAATCATATAATAGGATACAAACATTAATTTTCCTGTTGTATTGGAAATTATGGTTTTATAATCATGTAGTAATTCCAACATAATTTATTTCTATATTTTTAGAACACTATACGAGATGATATTTTTAAAAATCTTATGATAAATGAAGATAAGTGGCCAGTTAAAAACTATGTTACTTGAGAATAAAATTATATAATAAAACCAAAAAATGATTTAGTTCATGTGTAGCTTTATAACATTCATTAAAAATTCATTTTGAAATCCCATGGAATATTACCTATCTCTGTTGTAGTCGAAAATATTTCTTTCCAATAAATGAATCATCACAATAACCATTTAATAAAATTCACCATAATAGAAATATAGATCTATAGAACTCACATGTTCCTACATATAATAATTAATATAATCCATGTTCTGGTCAATCACACATTGGGTGTGGACCTTCAATGTTAATGATTTAATAGATGAGAATGTATGAGTTAATATGTGTAGAAAACACCTATAATAGTAGGAATGACCGGGGAAACTCAACACATCCATAATAGAGTTTGGGACATTCAATGAAGAACATTAATTTATATTATATTTATTAACAACAGTTCAATATAATTACATTACACGAATTATGAAACAAGAAATATTGGCAAAGAAAACTCAATTATTGTCCCTCCAAAAATTATTTATGTAATTGAAATTCCCTTATAATAAGTTATATATTTTAATTTAAATAATTATATAATAATGACAAACTAATGATGTTAGAGAAAATAAAAACCATTAATAGATAAATAAAATAATTAAAAACTATAATAGTTGAGGTTATAAATTTTTATTGGTTATATTTTATCACTGGAAATGAAACAATGATAACTTAACTCCCATGGAAAACACTAAAAGAAAAAAATATTGTTATCAAAATTTAACATTTTAATCTAATGACATCTCCACCACATACAGTTCATTGATTAATTTTTATTTCAATATATATATTGAAATAAATCACCCATATATATAATTTGATTTAGGTTCTTCTATATTTAGTCATTTAATTGAATTGGAGAACTATAAATTGAGAAAATATGATAAATATTTTTTTTATTTAAATGACCAGTAATATAAGTACGTAACACTGAAAAATTTCTTAAGAACCATCCAGTTGGGATTAATCCTTATTGGAACAATGTATAAATACAAAAATATTTCAAACATACTCATCCATCATGGGTGTAAATTCACATCAAATTCAAAACATTAATCAGTTTAATGTTAACCAATAAACGGAAAATGATAATGAAATCTTACACAATAATCGAAAACATATTTAATATCATGATAAACAATGGCACAACATCCTGTTTGAAATTTTTATAGTCACTCTCACATTAATAAAAATTGTTCTCTATATAATATAATTTCAATTGTATGATTCCCTCATTTAAATATATTTTGTCCTTAATTAGTATAATTAATACCTTCCACAATATATGTGATATGGTATTATTTGAAAAAATATACACACTCCCAATTTTTAATATTTCCTTTCTCTCATGGGATAATTATATTACACATCACTAATGGAAAATCTGCTAGAAAATATTATACTATTTATGAAGTCATATTTACCCCTATCTATAAATTTATCAAAAAGAATACCTTGTTATTTTCATATATAAAATTCAATGTACTCAATTATAATTACAAACACAACATTTCAGAAAAAATAGAATGGATTATCATGAAATCTTGTATATATAAGAAATTTATAATTAATTAATTTTTCATAACAATGAATTTCATTATGAATAATATTGATATACTATAGATTAACTCGCCAACATCCCTTATTTCAATATCCTTATGATTAATTTGAATTTTAGGGTTTCCAACTAAATTATCAATACACTTTTTGAGGATAAAAATTAGAATACAATTATTCTTACTAAAAGGATAATCCTATAAATAATAATATAATGTAGGGGCCCATGTTCCATTAATTGTTTTTAAGGAAAATTAAAAACACATGATTATGATGAAACAATCGAAAACACTATTAACAACCCAATTCAAAATATTAAAAAGGGATCTAGTACCATACATCACGTTTAAAAGGGGGAAATGATAAAAATAACTCTGCATTGTATGAATTATTTATATACCGATATGATAGAATATTTGGATGAAATATTAAACATATATCGAGTGATGTTGACTACTATCAAATGATGACCTGGACATATACAATACCTTCTTAATGTTATACTCCATTTTTAAAAGCTTGAGGAAATTTTTAATAACGGTTGTTCTTACATGATTATATATTTGTAACTTCCCCAAACCTTCAGGCACTATAGAAATTTTCTGGATCCCTCCCTTTGCAGGTTGGATCAAATGCAATCTTGATGGTGCCTCAAAAGGAAATCATGGACCAGCTGGTTATGGCATTGTTTTCCGAGATGAAAATAGCAACTTTCTTGAAGGCTCCTATGGCTCTTGTGGTCATGTCACTGCCCTTGAAGCTGAGATGATGGCCCTTATTAATGCAGTGGATATGGCTCATCACAGAAATTGGAATGATCTCTGGTTTGAAAGTGATTATTCTACTATAGTGCAAGCTGTCCGGAAAAATCAGATCCACCTTGCCTAGAAACTCACCCTGAAATGGATCAAATGCTTTGAAATTCTTGCCTCCATGAACATTATCATTACTCATGTATATCGTGAAGCCAACACTGTTGCTGATAGGCTTGCATCCAAGGGTATCTCTGAAGCCTCTAGAGTGCACCGGACCACACTTGATGCAGATTTTATTGACTTGCTTAATAGAGACATGTGTAAAATTTCCTCCTTTATATTCTTGTAATTTTCCTTATTTATTTGAATCTTTGCTTTCTTTTCTAAAAAAACATGATTATATATTCATAGAGGAAAATTAATTCAAACTAATCCTCCTCCTGGACTCCATATATATCAAAGTGAGTGATTATAATAATTTAATTTTATGTAATTAATTTTGAGGTCATGTAAATTGGAATTCACTAAATATTGAATTTGCTTAACCTTCCTAAATTTGGACACCATTTTAAATGAAGTAAATATAATTAAATATTAAACATTAATCTCCCATTTAACATATAACACTTCACCATCCATATAGATCAATAAACTCCAAAATATAGATATCCCATGAATCATCATTATAGAATGTGATGCCTAATGATCATTCTATCTATAGATCAAAATCATCAAAATCTTCACCACTTAAATAAAATCCAAATCATACTAATTCCAAATTGATTCCACTAAATTCTATATTCCATATTACTAAAACACTCAAATAGACCAAAACCAAGTGTATTAGTCATTGACCTAAATATTAAGGTAGTTTATTTTAACAGACATCTAAAAATAATCCAAACAATCCTGATATGTTTATTGACATGGATCCATTCACAGAAAATACAAAAAAAATATATAAATACCAAATAATTGAATATAGAATGTAAATCATTTATTTCATAATTCTATTTTAACTTAATTGTTGATATCTACATGATACAAACAAAAGTATTTACAATGGTTGTGTAAGATTCATAAATTTTAATCATCCCCTACAGATGCACCAATTTTAATTTTATTATAAAAAATCATGAATCAGACTAAATTATATAATATAGACCACTCTGTATATGTTTCATGACTTCCATTACATATTTAAATAATGTTAAAAATATTTTTGATATTTTTTCTCTACAAACACAAGAAATAATCAATAGCAAAAATCTCTATAGTTTTTCATATTTTATTATCATAAACTCAAATACTGATAGAATTAGGCACAATAGATGTGTGAAATGGTGTGTTACATATTCATATTTATTTTAATTATATTATTCTAAAACCAAGAGTAAGGATCTTGCATGTCAAATATATAATTAATTTATTTTATATTTAAATAATTAATACTTCTTCTTTTGAAAATTGATCATTAGTATATGTTTATCATCAAAAATGACTCATTAATATTACGTTTATTTTGTAGTGGGGATCCAAGGATATAATTATTATAGTGGTGATCAACACCTGATACAATGATCTCTGAGAAACACAACTATATCTACGGGTGTCAGCTTTGTGAGTTAAATGTATTGGGATTTTAATTATTAATGCCTAATTCATTGAACATATATATATATATACCTTTATCTTGTTATTATTGTGAGGGAGGGAGAATGATGAGTTTACGTGGAGTTCATTATTTTAAAATGATTGCATTCTTAATTTTGGATGCTCTACACAATCGATAAATATGACTAGCTATAGAGTTGTGATTTGATTAAATATAATATTTAATTTTGTACTGAACCATAAATAAAATTAATTAACATCAATAAAATCACATTATTCATACAAATATTATTATTATTATTAGTTTTTGGTCCCTAAAAACATTAACAATAGAAATTATTATAAAATGCTTTTGTTAATTAAAATTTTTCAGCAGACATAGTCATTGTCCACTGAATCTCTTCCAGCATTTATCTTAAAAATAAATAATAAATAATAAATAAATAAATATGTTATTCACATGATATAGAATAAATATTTATTTAATTTATGATATCAATTAAAAATGATGAAAATTATTTCTTCAATTTTACAACGTTATAAAATATATTTTTAATCAAAAATTTAAATTAATTGATATAAAAAGTAACGAAAAGTGTGTGACCATCTAGGATTTGTTGTCATTGGAATTTTTATATCTGGTATAATGTTAAATATTACATCCTTTGAATGGTTCATGAAAACTAATAGATTGATAATTGTGTCCCAACATTGACAACGACAAAAGAATTCTCACCATGTAATATATTCCATTTTTTACTATATCTCCTCATGTAGGTCGAAAAGAAATGTCTCAAACATATATTCATGAGATGTATTTCATTGAATAACTAAAATAATCATGTTGTTAAAACATTTACATGTTATTTAAGGTGATGATTAAACGGTAGATATATCACCATCCATAAATATAGAAGGGAGAAATAATTCACCGACTTATTCATTAATAAAAATATACTAACAAAACACACAATGTATCCAACATCACAATGAATTTTTATCATCATGATTTATGAAATAAATCTATATATGTGATTTGTAACATGAATTAGTATTAATTTTAATGTCTAAGGTCCATAAATCATTATCATCTATACTATTATCATATAACACCCAAACATGAACAATTCCATACTTTGGGTATGTTATCATAATATCTTGTCTTGGAGATTACCAAGTGAGAACATTGTTAGAAGAATCCTCATTAGATTATGAGTATTATCACATGACATTATATGTACTATGTGTCCACTAAATGTAATAAAAGTATAAAAACATGTTCCCTAGACACCATATTTAACAAACTCTTAAATGGACTAGATCCAACATCCAACATCCTTTAATCCACTAGACCAATAAGATATTAGTTTTTATGTTGAGTCAAGTTTTTATTCCAGGGGTATCTCCCAATTTTTTTTACAAAATAACTCTCACTATATCTTCACCTATATATGATAAATCCCTCCTGAGTTGATATTAATGATATATGTGCTTCATCGACTGATGCCTTGTTTTATCTTTTTCAAGATCCACCAATACATTATTATAAATGTACACTATGCTAATAGATTTTCTAATAGGTAACAGATCATATTTATGGATGTAGTTTTCTGTCACTAAATCAAGTTAGCTAGCTAAAATTCCACTATATTATAATAAATTTCTACATATTATAAAATCCCAACTAGATTAGAGATATTATAGCTCACACCACATCCATTAAAGGTGAGAATGTATCCCATTTGTGACTTCATGTCTAATTTACCATTTTTGAAACTAGAATTTAAATATCCTATTTGTAATGGTTCTTCATCACCTACATAATATATTAACATATTCATAGTGAGGTTTAGAAAGGTATTTTTATTATTCATATATATCCAATTTATTTCATTCTAATTATCATGATATCTTTGTATAAATATTATGTGATTAAGACATCAAGCCAAATTCATGGAATTACATTCCTGACCTACCGATTCTATGATGTGTATGAAATCCATGTCACTCTATTTCTTTGCTCATTTTTATATGTTTATATTTTTATTGACTGATAAATAACACATGATTCTAGAATCATTCCCCTCTTGTATTTTTAAATAGTGAATCTCTTCAATATATTTTCAATCCATTTACTTTGACATAGGACATGAAATAGCTTTGAAATATCACGAGGGATATTGATCTCCAAAATATATGATTCTCCACCCATTTACTACTTAGTGAATCATTTATTCATCCATACAATAATAAACTATATGACATATATTTCAATTCCTATTAAAAATTTCCTATCATCATAAAAAATTAAAACAATGATATCACACCCTCAAAACCATTTATATATTCACAACCCACATCTATAATTAATAAAACCATATTCTATTATGGACTCATAAAAATAAATGTTCCATGACCCAGGATCTTGCATAAATCCATAAATATTTAATTACTACTTGCATACCAAGTTGTCATACATTGTATCAAAAACACATCATCCAATGTTATATATACAACATCATAAATGTTAACATTAATGAAGGAAATTATGAAATCCATTTTTCAGTTATAATAATCATGGATAGAATAAATGGAAATTATAATGATGATTTATTTAGAATAAAATATTAAAAAATTATTCTATCATAGTAAATGGATTCACACTACTTTAAACATTTTTTAACAAGCCAAACCATATAGGTACAAAATTTTCTATCCATGTATACTTACATATTAAATAAACATTAGAATAAAATTTTATTTATATATACTAGATATTTTAATAAAACCCATGAATTTTTTTCATACATGGAATCCATTTCATAATTCTTGGAATCTTTCCACCTTACATCATATCTATCACTTACATCTTAATTTTAGGCTTAAGACCAATTTAATCAACCAATAATGTGTCACCATATACAGTAATTAGAAAACAATACAATTTTTTTCACTATCATATTTTAAAGACTCAGATATTCCATGTATAGTTTTTATAATTACATGGAGTAATTATAAGTCTTCTAAAATTGGATTCATGTGATTCTAAGGTACGGAGTGCCCAAAATAAATATATGAAATTTTTTTTATGTATGTATAGTAAACACGTGAGCAGTGTTTTTTAACTTTTTAACTAGTGCTCCTAATTGTGAACTTCCCAGTCAGTATACAAGTATCACTGAGAGGGGAGGGGGTGAATCACTGATATATTTTTCATTTTATGTTTTATTTTAAGTTAAAAAACCTTCGTCTCCTGTTAAAGAGTTTATTCTCTACTGAACACACACAACCATAGGAAAACAAGATTATCCAAGATCACTACTCAATAAGAGTAGCTGCATCCTTGGAATGGTACAAAACTAATCCAGTACCACACAATTCACTAGAAAACAATATTTTTATGTGGAATAAAATGAGTAAGATATACTCTTACACTCGTGTAGAACAAGGATGACAATCCACAAGCATGTGTGCACCCTCTTAGCACAAATATGGAATTACAATATTTCAGTGCTTCTTTACAATTGAACAATTTTTTTCTCTGATGTACAGATCATCACTTTCCTAACCAAAAGCTGGTAAGAACTCCCAAACGCACAACTGAATATGTGCGCAAACCACAAATTTTTTTTTGCAGCCTTTAGGATACCTTGGTCTCAAATAAAATGTCTAGTACGTAAAAATTCCTTTTTGGTGTGAAAAACATTTTCATGCGATAACCTTTTATTATCCATCTTTTTCTCTTTTCCACGCACCTATCCTCTTTTTTCTCAAACTCTATTCTTTTCGCACAACTCACTTAGTGTAAAATTTTATGTGCACTAGTGCTCGGGATTTCTTCTAAGTGTCAAGAAATGAAAATTGAGTGGGGTTAACATCATATTTATAGGCAATTTTGACCTTGGATGAAAAACAATAATCCACGTGTAAAACCTCCTTCACGCGAATAAAAACTCTTTCACTCAACTTCATATTTCACACAATGCTTCATTATTTTTCGCACCTCATGCCCTTTCCAATTTTTATGATTATGATTTTGAAATAACTTTTGTGAAAAAAACATCTTTCCTCTATTTCACGTACCACAATTATATTTCGTGCATCCATTATTTTTTCCATGCATCTCGTTGATATATCGTGCATCACGCTTCTATTTTATGCACCACTTTATTTTTTTCAAGAAACCGGCCTAAATTTCAGCGCACTCCATGCCTTGTACATTATTTGATGTTATATCCATAAATCATGCCTTGATCACAAAATTCTAAATCATCTTCAATCTTTCATGCAACATCCATTGCCAAAAACACATCTTCATCTCTCTATTTTCAATCCCTAACCATTCTTCAGCTTTCATCATGTACTACACTATCGTGATATATATCTTTTGATAGATAAACTTTATCATCATCATAGTTACAATGGGAAGTACTGAATCATTCCATCATCCAACAACATCATTCATTCCCATCAAAACTGTATATGATTGGCATCATCATTTCTCACCCATTCCGTTATAATTCGTGCATCACAAGTTCTCTTATCTTATGATATTTTTGAAATAAAAATAGCAAAGCATCACCTTATTTCTGGACCTTTTACAATGTGAATTGATTTATCTTATTTGATAACAAAATACAAAACTCTACAAAGTCTAACTCCTCAAAAATCATTCTCCATTCAGCTTTGTCCCAACATATTGAAATATTAGGACACCACTAATCTTGTATCACCACTATTCACTTATGGAGACAATCACCTAGTCCGAAGTAGGTAGAGGCTGGAAGATGGATTTTCATCATTTCATGGGTGACTTAAAAAACTAAATATTTAACATTTAGTTTATTGAAACGTCTGATTTGATTTTTGGTGGTGGGGACCACCCGAACTTCAACTCTCCCTTTAATGTGAGGAAACTATTGGTTATCCCCCTCATTAATTATCCAAAATTAATTTATTTATTTTAATTGACTTAATTAAGTTGGATCCTCTTCTATCATGGGGGAAATCATTGGAAAAGGAAAGAACATGGAATTCCATTGAAGAATCATCCACCAAAGAAGAACCTCATCCAATGAAGAATGATCCTATGATATGGACAACAATCGATCTTGGATAAGGAGCATGTTTCAGGAGAGATGAGGCAAGGTTGAGTTTATTATTTTTCATTGTGGTTTTATGTTGAAGAATTCTTATCGACCAGCCTACTATTGGTCTAATGATGAGGGTAAGGCCAAAAAACCATGACCCGATCCTTCTGTA
Organism: Viscum album; assembly: GCA_963277665.1. Lineage (NCBI taxonomy): Eukaryota > Viridiplantae > Streptophyta > Magnoliopsida > Santalales > Viscaceae > Viscum > Viscum album. The sequence continues at coordinate 1,314,400,796 of OY728152.1, read as the reverse complement.
ATTCTTCATGGATTAACATGTTATTCACAGGAGGATTGAAAAGTTGAGCAGAAGCTGACCACATTGTCAGCGATCGATGCCGAAAGGGTCCAAATGATGGTCGACACACTGGCTGACAGTGGTGACGGCAGGGGTGCAACTGCGCTACAAATGTAGGCCATGTCCCATTGACCACGGTGGTCGTAGGTGGTGCTTAGAACGCCGAATGTCCATGTAGAGGAAAGGCGGTGGATGTCCATACCTCCAGTAGAAGAGGAGGTCATGAGTTCATAGCTGAACAGGTTCACCTAGAGGGAGGCCAACACCTGGTCGGGCATAGGAGGGTATGGGTACCATTGCGTCGCCTGGAGGAGAGCCTGTCAGTTTTCCTGCTGGTCGCTTCACACAGAGTAGGACCCGATCTGGTGGTTCACATGTGCCAGCAAGCAGCACCACATGGAACTTCCGAGTTAGCCAAGACCAATGGTCTGTTGGATCATTTGGAATACTAGGGGCGTCTCCCCCCCCCCCCCCGAGAAGTGGTTCGGGTGTGTCCCACCATTGAGGACTAGACCCAGGTGAGTGGCCACACCGAGCTGGCTGAGCCATGTGGGTCGCACCCAACATCTTGACTGCCCCCATTGTGGGCAGGACCGGATCACGGCCTAGTGTGTCGGGCCCGTCACGGCCCTGCCCATCCGAGTTAGTCCTAGACTAGGTCTGGCGACCCAAAATTGTCGTATCGACCCGAACTCGGTCGACCCGAGCATGGTCAGACTGGAACCATGCCCATCTAGACCATGATCCCCATTTTGGCCTTATCATGAGAACATAATTTCCATTTGATGAATCATTTATTGTTCTATAATCCATGGATCGAGACCGTCCTTTTGGTATACACCACATGATTTTTGGATAATGTTTGAGTATGGCCACATTGGAATGAACCTGAATCCAGCCAGGCATTAGATCAAAAATGCTAATAACATACTTATCGAGCATCCAATTGATGCACCGTCTATTTCGTTGGGTCCCCTATGATGTAGTGGTCCCTTGGGGTAGTTATTCATGGTAATTCATGTTAGTTAATATATCTACCAATGGATTGAGAAGTGGAACCTCTAGCAATATAGCATGCTTAGTGCGAGAACACTAAGGCTGGATATACTTGTGGAGTGTTCAGATCCTGTGTGGGTCATCTTCAGACCATGTATTTGTTTGCACTTATCGATCCAATATGGTTCAGTGCATACCAATCCTATGTGTGTTATATCTAGGTCATGTTGTAGTTATCATCAGATCCTTTATGGGTCATCATCGATCCTATGTTGGTCAACTGCAGAGCATCTTGATAAAGTATGATGATCTAGAATTACAGCTAATCATTTATTCTTCCATACATAATTTATACCTAGTGTGAGATGAGTCTTTAACTTTATACTACACATCTGTTTTGGGATAATTTTATTGTATTCTCCTGTGTGGAATTACATTTATAGTACATACCATAGTGGTGATAACTTTGTGGTATTCTTTTTTGCGGTTTTACCATTTTGGTTCTTACCTTTGTGTAGTTACCTTCATGAATTTCCTCCCATCTTGAAACAATTGTTCTTTTCGATAAAGTGTTGGACCTTGTGTTTCCTCAAGAATGAGATGGGTATATTTGATAACATAGGTACATGTATGGGAATATACCTGTGTGGGGTTGATAGATGTTTTCATGCATTGTGATTATATCATAGCATTTTGGTTTTTCTTTTAAGGATTCTGAGAGACCGTCTGGGATCTCGATGTCCTTACTATGTATTCTTATACTCACCCCAGCATGGGCTATTCCCACACTTTATTGTGTCTTATGCTGACGAAAGACACCATTGATCAAGGCAGAGGGTTTTGGGACTGGAGGCATCTTAGAGGTGGACCATTAGACAAGATGTACCATAGAGATGACCATTCGAGAGTTGTACATACCAATAAGGTATGATCCTGGTTGGGCGTTCACTGGATTTGTTTCAGATTTACATGTAATTTATAGTTGGTCTTGAATTTATGCCCCCTTACATACTATACTAACCATTTTTACTATATAGTTTACCTATGCCTGTATCGTGCAGTGTGCTTGGATTTTGTGAGTTTATGGATAAAAGACAATGACATCCCAGTTTTAGAGATATGCCTTTCTGTTGTTAGTCTCTAGCCCATGGCCTACCATAGGCGGGCTTTGGGTAGTCACGGCATGGGCCCTAGGGGAAAGGTCATGACAAATTAGTATCAGAGGAGTCAGTTCTACCAGTGGTCTCAGACTCATATCTTTTTATTTGACTATTGTTTTCTGTCTGATGAGTGTGGTATTTTGTTTGGGGAATCCAGTGTTGTTGCGGTGGTAGACATATCTATACATTAGGACCCGGAATTTTGATTTCCGACTCAGTGCATGAAAACTCTGATTGCGATTGTGTTTTCAAAAAAAACATTGTGATATCATTGAGTCAGCTCACTAGGTATAACTTATAGACCGTGGTGCACCTGTTTTATTTTAGGATGCCTCAACATAGAAAACCAGTCAGGGTTCTAGGTTGAGTATGTGATGACATCACACCTAGAAATGAGGATTCGGTGTAGGTCCCCCTTATGGTAGTTCTACCATCAGGTGGTGTACCAATAGGGCCACAACCCATTTGGTAGTTGAGGCCACCAGCCACAACAAATGTGGGAGCACATCGATTGAGCATGTTTAATGAGTTCCAATGCCAAAGGCAATCGAGGATCTAGGGATATATGGATCTACAGGAATTAAAGGATTGCTTGGAGGCCCTGGTTTGGGTTATTCGACCGACGGGGACACAAGTTGATCTCATGGTGATCCCTGTCGCTTGTCTACATTAGGTAGAAGTGGGTAGATGGAGGATTATGAAACTCCTAGTTCTGTACCTGGTAACTCTCATGTAAGAAGACATCGAGAGCCAATAAATAGTAGTGTTTGTCCCATCAACATTATGCTCTGTGCATATACAGAAGCTTATCCACCAACATCAGGATAGCATAACAATGGGTCAATATTAATTGTGTTTCACCGAACTATAGTGATGCACCACTAACAGGGTGTGTGACCCTTTATTCATTGCTCAGACCATTTAGAAGGGCCTCAGACGAGATATTAGAGCATCGATGATTTCTATAAGCATCCTGGCGTAGAGGGGGTGCTAGAGTGAGCACTCTTAGTGGATAGATTCATTATTGAGCATTCAGAAATGGTGCGGCCAACCACTGGACGACACGTTGTTGAGTCATCTATCATCAGCAGCATGCAAATGAAACCGAGGACTATGAGGACAAGAAAAATTGGTGGACGACTGGAGGATACATTGCAGTTTGTGTGACGATCTCGAGACAGAGTATGAAAATCAAGGAGTATGCATTGTTAATCGTGCGATGGGAAGGGTCACATGAAGTGAGACTGCTCTACCATCCATACGGACGACCAGTAGACAGTCAAAGGAATACCTAGGGATAGGAAAATATTTTATCGAGGAGGTCATCAAGTAGGATTCGGATGTGGTAAGGTAGTTTTCCTTGCATCAGACGTAGTGCAGCGACTCGAGGATCTATCTCCACCTCCTCCAAGTGGGCCCCTACTACCACAAAGAGCTAGTGCACAGGGACGAGCTCACCTACAAGCAGTTTCGGCCTATGACCACGACACTCCGGATATGATACATAGTCTGATCTGTGTCAACTCCACCCAATATGTAGTAATTATAAACACATGTTCTCATAGATCTTTTATTTCCACGAACTTCATTCATATCTTAGATAATCTGATGGATCCATTGGCTTAATCCTTAGGGATAGAGACTCCTACAAGAGAAGATTCGATAATTACACACTAGTGCCGATAGTGTGAGCTTACATTGGGATGTTATAGCATCAGCAGGGATATTCTATTAGTGGTGTTGAGCTGTTACGATTTCATCATTCATAATTATTGGTTGTATTATGTCCATGCCCATGTCGACTATATTTGGTGTAAGGTGTGGTGTGTCCGCACGAATGGGACAAGGTTTTCCTTCACCAGAGAGATGGGAAACTTTGTTGCACATGATGGACTTACCCAAAAGAGAGTGTAGTAGATCACACATTAGTTGGCAAGACTTACCCTCAGAGCATCTGATGTTGAGTGTCTGAGCTATCTTTAGTGGTTGATAAGTACACTGATGTTTTTTTCAGATGATGTTCCAGGTCTACCTCATCACATAGAGGTGGAATTTTATATAGAATTTTACCCCAGGTTGACACTGATATCTACCCCAACATATAGGATTGTTCTAATGTAACTTCAAGAGAAGCGATTAAAAAAGAGTATTTTCAGAGAAATGGTTTATTGGGACTATTTTTTCACATTGGGAAGACCCGATTTGGTTTTCCAAGAAGGAGGATGGGAGTTTAAGTCTTTTTTGTGGACTATCGGCACCTGAACCATGTGATCATGAAGAACATTTACCCACTACAGAAGATTGATGATCTTTATATTCAACTAATTGGAGCATAGTGGTTTTCAAAGATAGACCTCAGATCTAGCTATCAACAACTCAGGGTTTGAGACAATGATGTGGTGAAGACGACCTTCAGATGTCTGTATGGACATTATATGTTCTCGGTTATTCCAATCAGCTTAAACAATGCACCAGAAGTGTTCATGGGACTCATAATCAAGATCTTATAGACATACATATATCACTTTGTGGTATTATTCATCAACTACATCCTGATATACTCAGATATAGAGGAGAAGCATGCATATCATCTACAAATAGTTCTTGACACACTCTGAGAGCACCATCTTGATGGTAAGCTCTCTATGTGCTAGTTCTGGATTCGGGAGGTTCACTTCTTATGAAAAGTCATCTAGAAGGCTGGTGTTGTAGTGGATCTAGCGAATATTGAGGTTGTTATTTCATGGCAGCCACCCATGAGTGTGATAGAGGTATAGAGTTTCATGGTTCTTGCCGATTACTACCAGAGGATTGTTCCTGAATTTTTTAGAGTTCTGGCACCTTTAACAGAATTAATAATGAATGGGAGAACCTTCGTATGGTCAAATAGTTTCCAATGGAGTTTCTAGGATTTGTGGCATATACTGATGAGTGCCCCCATATTTAGGCTACTAGATACGGGGGGTTGGTACATAGTATACTACGACACATCATGTACTATGATCTTATGTGTCCTGATGCAAGAGTGAGTAGTGATCACATATGGTTCTTGACAACTCAGTCAACATGAGCATAACTATGCTATCCATGACCTGGTGTTAGGAGCAGTGGTCTTCAACATAAATATGTGGAGACATTAATTGAACTGGGAATTTTTTACAATCTACTCAGATCCCAAGTGTCTTAGGTATATTTTCACTCAGAATTACATACACCTAAGATAGTGACGATGGCATGAGTTTCTCCAGGACTATACCATTTAGATAGTCTATACTTTAGGGATGGTTAACATAGTAGAAGATTCTCTTAGTAGGAGATATGGCATACAGTTTCTGAGTGAGGTAACAGAGCATGTAGCCGCTTTTTGGATATCCTACATGGATCGATATGGTGTAGCTTATCTTCAGTATTTGACATTCACTCCCCCACTCCTTAAGCAATTCAGGAAGGTGCATATTGGTGACTATGACTACGAGGCTCGACCTGCCCAAAATATCCATAGGACATGCACCTAATGGATTTTTTGAAGGTGGGGTGCATGTCATCCTCTTTAGGGGGAGTAACATGGTACCTGGTGTGATAAAGGAGGATATGTTGATGGAGTTATATATGGCCCCAACTGTTACATCCATGAGTGGTGAATATGTACATGGATTCTTTGCGTCATCATTGGTGAATGGTAATGAAGAAAAAATTAGCAGAGTTTTTATCAAGGTTCCTCACATGACTATAATTGAAGGCATAGAATTAGGTTCTAGCAGGCATTTTTCAAACACTAGAGGTTCCAGAGTGGAAGTGGGAATGAATTTCCAGGGACATTGTGACAAAACATCATTGAACGTCCAAGGGAGATGATTCCTTCTGGGTGATCTTTGACTGAATCAACATGTCAAGTCACTTCCAACCTATTAGATAAAAGGGATCAAAAGAGAGCTTGTGAAACCTTCGTGTACCAGAGATTGTACGGCTTCCAGGATTTCCATCTACGATTTCCTCCGACCATGATGCATGTTTTACTTCATGTCTATATAAGGGTTCTTGGAGGCGTTTGAGACTCAATTTCGTTTGAGCTCCAACTTTCATCCTCAGACGGATGATCAGATAGAGTAAACCATTCAGACTCTTGAGGACAAGTTATATGCTTGTGTCCTTCATTTTGGCCTAGCTGGGAGGATTACATGCCAATGGTGGAGTTCACATACAACAAAAATTATCACACCACAATCAGTACAACACCATCCAATTCATTATATGGTTGACCATGCATATCACCGTTGTGGTGGACTGACCTAGGGGAGTTAGCAGTCATGGGACCAGATTTGGTACGGACTACCACAGAGAAGGTGCAGATCATCTAGGAGAAGATGAAGAATACTTGAAGAATGAATAATTATTATACTGACAGGATACAGAAACCTCTATAGTTCGAGTAGGGTGACCATGTGTTTCTATGGGTCACACCATGATTATGTTTGATGTGATTTTTCTGAGGTGTCATGTTATACTCAAGGTTCATCAGATCCATACAAGTCTCCAATAGTGCTGGTGAGGTGGTATACCGCATGGATCTTCCCCCTCAGTTGTACCTGGTGCATGATTGTTTCCATGTATTCATGATGATGAGATAATAACATTATTTTTCACACATCATTGACTGGGGAGACCAAGAAATCGATAATGGGTTGATTTTTTTGGATGTTCTAGTTGAGATTGGGGGTCGACGGGAGCGTGTCCTCTGTGGGAGGTCAAGACCTCTGGTTTGTGTATATAGGACGAACAAGAACCTCCAGGAGTTCATATGGGATAAATATACTCAGATTCATGATTTGAAACCCTACATGATTCTATTGTTTGTATCATGGAATTCAGGGATGCAAATCCCTAATGTGGGGACAATGAAATGTCACAAAATTTCCATTTAATTGTTTTAAATTATATGCAATTATTATGAGTCAGAATTAATTTAAGGCATGTGATGATGAGGCCCGGTGTGCCCAGAATGAATTTATGAACATTTTTTCGCATGTTCAATAAACTCACGGGAGGTATTTTTTAACTTATGAACCATTGCTCGAAATGGAAATTTGGGGACACCGAGGAAATCGTACCACAAATATTTGCACAAGGAGACCTTCACCTCGACCTGAGTTGGTCGAAGGGTGGAAGTATAAGGCCCCAGCCTTAAACCATACTTAATCTTGAGTAATTACAAGATTACACATTGAGGATCTTTTCAGGTTTAGAGTTTTAGAGAATTAGATCATGAAACTTGCATTACATTCCACATTTAAATAATGTGGTTACATAAAAGACAGTATTCATTCTTCCCATCAATGGAAACATATTGAAAATAAAACGTGAATTCTTTCTTGAAACATCCTTGACACTATCATCACATCATGTACCTTTCCCTTGACCTGTGAAAAACATTTCAAAAACGTGGGATGAGCATAAAAAGCTCAGTAAGGGTTATAAAAAATATGGAAAGGAAACATGAGTTCATATATACATAAGAATGAAATCATACTTTACCCATAAAACATAGGCACTTTAACATACCTCATCAAACCATGAATAAATCATTGAAAACAGAAGACATAAAGGTAACTTGAGGCATTCATAACATTCTTACGTGGGGAGTAACCCTCTTGGTTACGTTTGGAATACCCATCACAGTATATTCCCAAAATCTCTTCACAGAAACCTTAACGTTTCACTCCTTCGCGTTACCCAATGCATTGGAGAGCTATAACGGGCTCACCCGCCCTTAGTTTATCACGGAACCACCCGTTTTAATAACAATTCCCAAGAAGCATAACATATATGTGTCACATAAAACATGCATAAAGGAAACATAACATTTCCACATTTCAATCACAATATAACATTTTAGTATATTGAAATATTGAATCCATTCAAAAAGAAACCATTTCCAAATCCATTTAAAACATTTAATAACGAGATTTTTGAATCAATGTGTCCCATACCACCTTGAAGCTTAAAATTTTAAACCATTAATATCCATATAAATAAATCCTTAAAACCATTTTGAAAACATGGATATTAATAAGAACAAATAATTAAAACATTTAAAACGATATTTTGGTTATAGGGTTTTTACCAAAATTAGAGACACTTGAATACAATAATTGAGGAATAACATTTAGTAAGAACTTTATAATATCATGAGAATAAATGGATTCATGATATAATACTCCAAAGGACAGTATATACACCATATAAGAGTGAATTGGTGCATAACAACAATGAACCCTAAATAGAAATGTCAAATGTGATGAAATCCCTTATAGAGAAGGTATCCTTAAATTAAGGACAAATAAATCTAAAAAAAATATGTGTGACAAATATATGTACACCCAATATAAGTGGATATTAAGTGTAAAACAATAAAAGGTCATTCACACATATTCAATGGATGACATATTCAATTACTACATGTTGAACCCAAAGAAATCGAAATTGGGTTAAGAAGTTCCCTTGACAGCCTAACGGCATCACATCAAAATGAGTTGATGAGAGATAAAAAGTGTATCTCATCACTTGGACATACAATTTACATCAATAAGGATATATGATAACATATCCCAACATAAAAATATGTAAATTAAAAGACCCAACAAAAGAAGTCTTTTAAAAAAGAGAAGGGTGAAAGGTTCCCTTACCGACTTGGGTATCTTTCAAAACATACACCCCATGAAAGAAGGACAATAGATCATTGATGTAAATACTCATAAACAAAAGTGTATTACACAAAGAGTAGAATAATGGGCAGTACATACACCAATCAATGGAATTTTTGTCAAATGTAGCATAAATCTCATGGGAATAAATGTGAGATTAAAAATCCCTTACGAAAACTCGGCAGCCTAACGACGCCACATAAAACATCCAAATTTGGATTGATGAGATCAAATAGGGTATGTCATCACATTACAATAAAATGAAAAGCAAGAGGAAAATAAAAGAACATCCCCCAACATTACAAAGATGAGTTCAAAAGAAGTGACATAAAGGAGAGTACTTAAAAAGAAATAGAGAGGTTAGATCTCTTACGAAAGTTCGGCAGCCTAACGGTGCCACTCAAAACTTCCAAAATGAATTGATGAGAGAGAATAGGGTCTTTAATCACATGAACATAAAAATTACAGTAAGTTTAATATAAAATATCATCCCAATAACAAGAAATATGAGCTTTAAAAGGAATGACATAAAAGTGTGTACTTGAAAAGAAAGAGAGGAGTAGGATCCCTTACCTCGGATCCGACTTGACTCGATCGTTCTTTAATCTCCTGAATAATATACCTGAGTTAATTTCTACTTCCTTAAGAACCTTTTTAAAGTTCATTATTCCTTTTATATCACTTATTACCATGTCATAAACATTATGTAACTATTTAAGTTTATAATGTTTGTTTTGTCGATATTTGGTTCTTAAGTCGAAAGTGGACTTGTTACAGTTACATGTTGTTCGTGTGGTCAAAGGTTCATTATATATAGAATGAAATTCCTGATTTGGATATCATATATATCATATATATCCAGAATATACATATATTTATAATATTACATAATCATTTAGAGGTAAGAAATGAAATGCACCGCTCATGGAGACGGTAAGCCGTACGTACGCATGAACGCTACTTTCATTTCTTTGTCATATTAATGGAATTAAAACTAAATGAGAGGTATGTATATTTTAATTCCAGAAATATATTCATCATTTAGATATATACTTAATTATATATATCCATTATATACATGTACTTTTAATAGTACATTACATTTGGGGATAAGAAATGAAATGCACCGTTCATGGAGACGGTAAGCTGTACGTACGCATGAACGCTACTTTCATTTCTATCTCATACTTTAATGGAATGAAATAATAATTATATAGAGGTATATTATAATTCCAGTATAACATCATATATAATAACTTTAAATCCATCCTTTACACGTCCCACATATGGCATTAACGAATCACATCACTTTGCGGGGGCGGTAGTCCGCACTTCCTAAAATGAAGATATCGCGTATACCCATAATGGAAGACATAAAGGTAAGACACAAATGAAAAATACAGAAGCATAAGTAAAAAATAAACATATTATATATCATATATAAAAATATTGACATCATAATGGCCACCTTTGCAGGTGTTAGATGAGTATTGAACAATCATCGTTTCGGGAGGCAGAATTTCGCCATCCACGGAAACCGTATATTCTTTAACCATTTGATGTAGTTGTGTGAGAGTGTAGCTCTAATAAATATTATAACAAAATCCTAGTATATTTAAGAAAATGGTGTTGTTACAAAATAAATAAATAAAAAGAGTTTAGGGGGTTGGAGAAGCAAAATAAAACAAATGAACATGAGAGAATGAATTACCTTTAAAAGTGTAACTCCTTTTAATTTGAGCCTAAAGGCTTTCTTTGAAAGGATTCTTCCCAAAGGGAATCCTCTAGGATGAGTAGAGGGATGTGGAGAGAGTAAATGGGTAGGGGTTGGACGAGCCAAAGGCTTTAGGAGTGTGTGAAATGGGGTAGAGGTGGGGGCCTTTTATAAGAGGAGAGGAGGGGCACTTTTGGAAAGTAAGGAAATATTACATTATTTGAAAATGTTTTTCGGTTTTAAAAGGTCCCACATTGATATAATTCGTGGATAAGGTTATAAAGGTTCTAAATCCACCCATCCAATAAGTTCTGGACATGTGTAGTTCATAGATTTTACATTATCTTTCCATTTTATTTTAATCGTTAAATAATGATGACATCACTGCATCATTATGATGTCATAAATAATTTAATTTATTTAATGTCTAAAAATTATACAAAAATTACTATGATGTAGTAAATCTTTTTATCTTTCCAATGATTATTTATAATCAAAATGATGACTTGTATAACCACACTTAAAAATTTATTTAGTAAAACATATCATGTTTGTGTCATTTTTAATTTTAACATTAAATAAAAATATATTATTGTCATTTTCAAACGAAAGTGGCTCCATGGGGTCCCCAAGTTTGCACATGGCTTTTATTGGTCGGATATGACTCACCCAATAGGTGTAGGACAAGTGTCATGGTGTTTTCACATTCTTATAATATCATTTTTACCTTAAACTACACGAATTACCACTAATCGCGATTAAAAACTTAATAAGTTACTATTCACCAAAAAAATATTTTTATCCCATTGAACCACATTTTACTTCTTAATGACAACCATGTATGTCGGATTTTTGAAATTCAAAACACAATGATGGCAAAATTTCATTTAAATGGAAAATCAGTCTTTATAAGTACCACTTAGTGGTTTCACTAATCATTAAAAATTGATGTTTTTCAGAAATTTACCAAAAATTCACCCTAAGCTATATTTGATATTACGAATTCAAAAATGAAGTCTATTTTACAAAATTCAATACATATAAGTCAGATTAATTAATTTAATAATTAATTCCCGCTGTCAAATCAAATAGCGTGTTTTTATGAAACAATAAGTATCAAAAGATTGACACTAGTTTAAGTCTGATTTCAAAGTGAAATTAATTCCAAAGACCACTATTGGATTTAATGGTAAAAATATATTCTAATTTAACTTTAAAACCAATTCAAAAGATAATCTAATCTTATAAATAAATTAGATTTAAAAGAGGTTTTGAATTAAAACACATCATTTTACACTATTCATTAAAAAAATGAACTTTGTCGGAAAAATACCAAAAAAAATTACACAAAGTAAAATTTGATGTCCCGATTCTTAATAAGAGTTTTTTTGGTCCAAAAGAATGTATAAGAGTGATCAAAACTATATTTAATGACAGTTTTCCCTCAAAAGGTGACAAGTGAACCTTTAGGGAAAACTAGGGCATATACGCCTAAAATTGAATTCTTTCCGTATTTTAAGCCGTTTTCTTTTATTGTATAAATGTAAAAACATTTAAAAAGATATATAATCATATTTTAGTTATTTCTATCCATTCCCTCCATTACAACGGCTACATGTTAACTACCATTTAAAATAATATTATTTTGTCATTAGAGTGCAACGTAACATTCCCAAGAAACTCGTTGTTGCGTGTTGGGTACACCATCGAGCATAGAGCCCCTTTAAATTCATATCAATATTTTATTCACAAATATGGATAAATATGAAAATTTCATATTCTTTATTTACTTGGGGTGTTACATCCTTCCCCCCTTTTGGGAATTGCGTCCTCGCAATTTTAAAATTGCGCTTGGAAACATCCTTGAAAGTCCCACATCGGAACAAGAGTCGGTAAAACAACCACTTTAAAATAAAGGAAGATAAGAACAAATGTCACCCGAGTTAACCCATACTAGGACTCCATGTAGGAAAACATGGACATGGAGGAGAAAACATAGTGTCATGTTCTGAGGGAGAGTGATAGAAAACATGTTTAGGAGAAAGTTAACAATAAGAAAATCACAAACTTGTGATGGGTTAAACGGTGTTGGGTTCCCCAGTAGGAAAAGTTAATAGACAACATTTTTGTTTTAAGTTACTTTTATTGAGTAATTTTATTCATAAGGAAACATAATCACTTATCATGTTGACATTCAAATTTTACTAGATTCCTTAATCAAACTCATATTTTTTTCCAAAAGACAAGTATTTAGGGAGACTTGTTCGCATTACGAGTACTATAATCAACTTCTAGAGAATCACCTAATCCACAAAAGAGAACTATATACTTCCAATGTCATTAGACTTTAACCAAAACCAAATAGGCTAGTACAGGGTCAGATAATCCAAAAAAGGATAACCCTTTATAAAAAGAAAATCTACTCTTAATCTCAAAAAAAAATTCCAACAAAACCCAAAGTTCAACGAGGACCATCTGATAAACAATTTGTCCATAAAATTCTTCAAATTAAACCAATATAAGATTGAAACCCAAATATTTGAAGGATTTAGTCACATAGTCTTCCATGTTAAATCGTAACATTTATCTCCAAACAACATCAGTTGCTCCTAAAGTCTCGTATTGAAAAGTAATTAACCTAATCACATATCCTCTATGATAGGTTAATAATTTTCATAAATAACCCAAAATCAACTTACTCTTAATTCATAAAATCAGATATCTAAAAATAATTAGTCAAACTAACCAGGGACTTCACGTAGTCCAGTGGTAGGCGATTAATACCAGTCACACTTTGGTTGTGGGTTCGATTCCCGCAGCTTTGTCCGACGCGACGGGTTGTCACACGGTCTGCGTGTTGTCCTTTTTCCAAAACTATATAATTCTTAAATCATTCCCCAAAATGAGATAAAATCTTCAAGAATAATCATAACATATTTTAACCTCAAGTTTATCTCATGCCCTTCATTTTCCATCATATCATAGAGTAACCCATAATTACCTAAAAAGTAAGGATCATATAAACCCTAATGGTTACCTTAATAATTATTACCTGAATTTCCACTTAAAGTTGTCCATCTCGTACTTGATGCATTAGAGAACTCACCAAGGTTGAAGTGGTTGATCATGAATCCTTGATAGTTGGTTTAGAACAGCCATGAGATTCCTCATTGAATACCCCATTTCATTGAGTCTTTTAATCAGAGAACCACCATAGTTTCCTTCAAACCAATTGTCACTTTGGTGCCTGCTAGATCCAGCCATTTATTAAAACAAAAAAGGCCAGTGTGAGTATATCAAAAAAACCATCATGTACTAATGAGTAAGATAAACACTAAGATACATTTACTCATTCACTTTATCTAAAACTGAGACTCTTTCTAAAATCCTAACCATTATGGTAATGTCACTTATGCTTAAAGAATACCCTAACCTCTAAAGTTATCTAAACCGACCTTTGATACCAACTATAAGGCCCCAGCCTTAAATCTTACTTAATCGTGAGTAATTACAAGATTACACATTGAGGATATTTTCAGGTTTAGAGTTTTAGAGAATTAGATCATGAAACTTGCATTACATTCCACATTTAAATAAAGTGGTTACATAAAAGACAGTATGCATTCTTCCCATCAATGGAAACATATTGAAAATAAAACATGGATTCTTTCTTGACACATCCTTGACACTATCATCACATCATGTACCTTTCCCTTGACCTGTGAAAAACATTTCAAAAACTTGGGATGAGCATAAAAAGCTCAGTAAGGGTTATAAAAAATATGGAAAGGAAACATGAGTTCATATATACATAAGAATGTTATCATACTTTACCCATAAAACATAGGCACTTTAACATACCTCATCAAACCATGAATAAATCATTTAAAACAAAAGACATAAATTTAACTTGAGGAATTCATAACATTCTTACGTGGGGAGTAACCCTCTTGGTTACGTTTGGAATACCCATCACAGTATATTCCCAAAATCTCTTCGGAGAAACCTTAACGTTTCACTCCTTCGGGTTACCCAATGCATTGGAGAGCTATAACGGGATCACCCGCCCTTAGTTTATCATGGAACCATCCGTTTTCATAACAATGCCCAAGAACCATAACATATATGTGTCACATAAAACATGCATAAAGTAAACATAACATTTCCACATTTCAATCACAATATAACATTTTAGTATATTGAAATATTGAATCCATTCAAAAAGAAACCATTTCCAAAACCATTTAAAACATTTAATAAAGAGATTTTTGAATCAAAGTGTCTCATACCACCTTGAAACTTAAAATTTTAAACCATTAATATCCATATTAATAAATCCTTAAAACCATTTTGAAAACATGGATATTAATAAGAACAAATAATTAAAACATTTAAAACGATATTTTGGTTAAAGAGGTTTTACCAAAATTAGAGACACTTTAATACAATAATTGAGGAATAACATTTAGTCAGAACTCTATAATATCATGAGAATAAATGGATTCATGATATAATACTCCAAAGGACAGTATATACACCATATAAGAGTGAATTGGTGCATAACAAAAAATGAACCCTCAATAGAAATGTCAAATGTGATGAAATCCCTTATAGAGAAGGTATCCTTAAATTAAGGACAAATAAATCTAAAAAAAATATGTGTGAAAAATATATGTACACCCAATATAAGAGGATATTAAGTGTAAAACAATAAAAGGTCATTCACGCATATTCAATGGATGACATATTCAATGACTACATGTTGAAACCAAAGAAATCAAAATTGGGTTAAGAAGTTCCCTTGACAGCCTAACGGCATCACATCAAAATGAGTTGATGAGAGATAAAAAGTGTATCTCATCACTTGGACATACAATTTAAATCAATAAGGATATATGAGAACATATCCCAACATAAAAATATGTAAATTAAAAGATCCAACAAAAGAAGTCTTTTAAAAAATAGGTGGGTGAAAGGTTCCCTTACCGACTTGGGTATCTTTCAAAACATACTCCCCATGAAAGAAGGACAATAGATCATTGATGTAAATACTCATAAACAAATTATATTACACAAAGAGTAGAATAATGGGCAGTAAATACACCAATAAATGGAATTTTTGGCAAATGTAGCATAAATCTCATGGGAATAAAAGTGAGATTAAAAATCCCTTACAAAAACTAGGCAGCCTAACAACGCCACATAAAACTTCCGAATTTGGATTGATGAGATCAAATAGGGTATGTCATCACATTACAATAAAATTAACAGCAAGAGGAAAATAAAAGAACATCCCCCAACATTACAAAGATGAGTTCAAAATAAGTGACATAAATGAGAGAACTTAAAAAGAAAGAGAGAGGTTAGATCTCTTACGAAAGTTCGGCAGCCTAACGGCGCCACTCAAAACTTCAAAAATGGATTGATGAGAGAGAATAGGGTATCTCATCACATGAACATAAAAATTACAGTAAGTTTAATATAAAATATCATCCCAATAACAAGAAATATGATCTTTAAAAGGAATGACATAAAAGTGTGTATTTGAAAAGAAAGAGAGGAGTAGGATCCCTTACCTCGGGTCCGACTTGACTCGATCGTTCTTTAATCTCCTGAATAATAAACCTGAGTTAATTTATACATCCTTAAGAACCTTTTTCAAGTTCATTATTCCTTTTATATCACTTATTACCATGTCATAAACATTATGTAACTATTTAAGTTAATAATGTTTGTTTTGTCGATATTTGGTTCTTAAGTCGAAAGTGGACTTATTACAGTTACATGTTGTTCGTGTGGTCAAAGGTTATTTATATCTAGAATGAAATTACTGATTTGGATATCATATATATCATATATATCCAGCATATACATATATTTATAATATTACATAATCATTTAGAGGTAAGATATGAAATGCACCGTTCATGGAGACGGTAAGACGTACGTACGCATGAACGCTACTTTCATTTCTTTGTCATATTAATGGAATTAAAACTAAATGAGAGGTATGTATATTTTAATTCCAGAATTATATTAATCATTTAGATATATCATTAATTATATATATCCATTATATAAATGTACTTTTAATAGTACATTACATTTGGGGATAATAAATGAAATGCACCGTTCATGGAGACGGTAAGCCGTACGTACTCATGAACGCTACTTTCATTTCTATCTCATACTTTAATGGAATGAAATAATAATTATATAGAGGTAGATTATAATTCCAGTATAACATAATATATAATAACTTTAAATCCATCCTTTATACTTCCCACATATGGCATTAACGAATCACATAACTTTGCGGGGGCGGTAGTCCGCACATCCTAAAATGAAGATATCGCGTATACCCATAATGGAAGCCATAAAGGTAAGACACAAATGAAAAATACAGAAGCATAAGTAAAACATAAACATATTATATATCATATATAAAAATAGTGACATCATAATGGCCACCTTTGAAGGTGTTAGATGAGTATTGAACAATCATCGTTTCGGGAGGCAGAATTTCGCCATCCACGGAAACCGTATATTCTTTAACCATTTGATGTAGTTGTGTGAGAGTGGAGCTCTAATAAATATTATAACAACATCCTAGTATATTGAAGATACTGGTGTTGTTACAAAATAAATAAATAAAAAGAGTTTAGGGGGTTGGAGAAGAAAAATAAAACAAATGAACATGAGAGAATGAATTACCTTTAAAAGTGTAACTCCTTTTTATTTGAGCCTAAAGGCATTCTTTGAAAGGATTCTGCCCAATTGTAATCCTCTAGGATGAGTAGAGGGATGTGGAGAGAGTAAATTGTTAGGGGTTGGCCGAGCCAAAGGCTTGAGGAGTGTGTGAAATGAGGTAGAGGTGGGGGGCTTTTATAAGAGGAGAGGAGGGGCACTTTTAGAATGTAAGGAAATATTACTTTATTTGAAAATGTGTTTCGGTTTTAAAAGGACCCAAATTGATATATTCGTGTATAAGGTTATAAAGGTTCGAAATCCACCCATCCAATAAGTTATGGACATGTTTAGTTCATATATTTTACATTATCCTTCCATTTTATTTTAATCGTTAAATAATGATGTCATCACTCCATCATTATGATGTCATAAATAATTTAATTTATTTAATGTCTAAAAATTATAAAAAAATTACTATGATTTAGGAAATTCTTTTAGCTTTCCAATTACTATTTATAATAAAAAGGATGACTTGTATAACCCCACTTAAAAATTGGTTTAGTAAAACATATCATGTTTGTGTCATTTTTAATTTTAACATTAAATAAAAATATATTATTGTCATTTTCCAACTAAAGTGGCACCATGGGGTCCCCAAGTTGGCCCATGGCTTGTCTTGGTCGGCCATGACTCACCCAATAGGTGTAGGACAAGTGTCATGGTGTTTTCACATTCTTATAATATCATTTTTACCTTAAACTACACTAATTACCACTAATCACGATTAAAAACTTAATAAGTTACTATTCACCAAAAAATTATTTTTATCCCATTGAACCATGTATTACTTCTTAATGACAACCATGTATGTCGGATTTTTGAAATTCAAAACACAATGATGTCAAAATTTCATTTAAATGGAAAATCAGTCTTTATAAGTACCACTTAGTGGTTTCACTATTCATTAAAAATTGAAGTTTTTCAGAAATTTGCCAAAAATTCACCCTAAGCTATATTTGATATTACGAATTCAAAAATGAAGTATATTTTACAAAATTCAATACATATAATTCAGATTAATTAATTTGATAATTAATTCCCGCTGTCAAATCAAATAGCGTGTTTTTATGAAACAATAAGTATAAAAAGATTGACACTAGTTTAAGTCTGATTTCAAAGTGAAATTAATTCCAAAGACCACAATTGGATTTAATGGTAAAAATATATTCTAATTTATCTTTAAAACCAATTCAAAAGATAATCTAATCATATAAATAAATTATATTAAAAAGAGGTTTTGAATTAAAACACAACATTTTACACTTCATTAAAAAATGAACTTTTTCGGAAAAATACCAAAAAAAATTACACAAAGTAAATTTTGATGTCCCGATTCTTAATAAGAGTTTTTTTTGTCCAAAAGAATGTATAAGAGTAATCAAAAATATATTTAATGACGGTTTTCCATTAAAAGGCGACAAGTGAACCTTTAGGGAAAACTAGGGCATATACGCCTAAAATTGAATTCTTTCCATATTTGAAGCCTTTTTCTTTTATTGTATAAATGTAAAAACATTTAAAAACATATATAATCATATTTTAGTTATTTCTATCCATTCCCGCCATTACAAAAGCTACATGTTAACTACCATTTAAAATAATATTATTTTATCATTAGAGTGCAACGTAAGATTCCCAAGAAACTCGTGGTTGCGTGTTGGGTACGCCATCGAGCATAGAGTCCCCTTTAAAGTCATATCAATATTTTATTCACAAATATGGATAAATATGAAAATGTCATATTCTTTATTTATTTGGGGTGTTACATCCTTCCCCCCTTTTGGGAATTGCGTCCTCGCAATTTTAAAATTGCGCTTGGAAACATCCTTGAATGTCCCACATCGGAACAAGAGTCGGTAAAACAACCACTTTAAAATAAAGGAAGATAAGTACAAAGGTAACCCGAGTTAACCCATACTAGGAATCCATGTAGGAAAACATGGACATGGAGGAGAAAACATAGGGTCATGTTCTGATGGAGAGTGATAGAAAACATGTTTATGAGAAAGTTAACAATAAGAAAATCACAAACTTGTAATGGGTTAAACGGTGTTGGGTTCCCCAGTAGGAAAAGTTAATAGACAACATTTTTGTTTTAAGTTACTTTTATTGAGGAATTTTATTCATAAGGAAACATAATCACTTATCATGTTGACTTTCAACTTTTACTAGATTCCTTAATCAAACTCATATTTTTTCCAAAAGACAATTATTTAGGGAGACTTGTTCGCATTAAGAGTACTATAATCAACTTCTAGAGAATCACATAATCCACAAAAGAGAACTATATACATCCCATGTCTTTAGACTTTAACAAAAACCAAACAGGCTAGTACAGGGTCAGATAATCCAAAAAAGGATAACCCTTTATAAAAAGAAAATATATTCTTAATCTCAAAAAAATTTTCCAACAAAACCCAAAGTTCATCGAGGACCATCCGATAAACAATTTTTCCATAAAATTCTTCAAAGTAAACCAATATAAGATTGAAACCCAAATATTTGAAGGATTTAGTCACATAGTCTTCCATGTTAAATCGTAACATTTACCTCCAAACAACATCAGTTGCTCCTAAAGTCTCGTATTGAAAAGTAATTAACCTAATCACATATCCTCTATGATAGGTTAATAATTTTCATAAATAACCCAAAATCAACTTACTCTTAATTCATAAAATCGTATAACTAAAAAGAATCAGTCAAAATAACTAGGGACTTCACGTAGTCCAGTGGTAGGCGATAAATACCAGTCGCACTTTGGTTGTGGGTTCGATTCCCGCAGCTTTGTCCGACGCGACGGGTTGTCACACGGTCTGCGTGTTTTCCTTTTTCCAAAACTATATAATTCTTAAAACATTCCCCAAAATGAGATAAAATCTTCAAGAATATTCATAACATATTTTAACCTCAAGTTTATCTCATGCCCTTCATTTTCCATCATATCATAGAGTAACCCATAATTACCTAAAAAGTAAGGATCATATAAACCCTAATGGTTACCTTAATAATTATTACCTGAATTTCCACATCAAGTTGTCCATCTCGTACATGATGCATTAGAGAACACACCAAGGTTGAAGTTGTTGATGATGAATCCTTGATAGTTGGTTTAGAACAGCCAAGAGATTCCTCATTTAATACCCCATTTCATTGAGTCTTTTAATCAGAGAACCACCATAGTTTCCTTCAAACCAATTGTCACTTTAGTGCCTGCTAGATCCAGCCATTTACTAAAACCAAAAAGGCCAGTGTGAGTATATCAAAAAAACCATCATGTACTAATGAGTAAGATAAACACTAAGATACACTTACTCATTCACGTTATCTAAAACTGGGACTCTTTCTAAAATCCTAACCATTATGGTAATGTCACTTATGATTAAAGAATACCCTAACCTCTTAAGTTATCTAAACCGACCTTTGATACCAACTATAAGGCCCCAGCCTTAAACCTTACATAATCTTGAGTAATTACAAGATTACACATTGAGGATCTTTTCAGGTTTAGAGTTTTAGAGAATTAGATCATGAAACTTGCATTACATTCCACATTTAAATAATGTGGTTACATAAAAGACAGTATTCATTCATCCCATCAATGGAAACATATTGAAAATAAAACATGGATTCTTTCTTGACACATCCTTGACACTATCATCACATCATGTACCTTTCCCTTGACCTGTGAAAAACATTTCAAAAACTTGGGATGAGCATAAAAAGCTTAGTAAGGGTTATAAAAAATATGGAAAGGAAACATGAGTTCATATATACATAATAATGAAATCATACTTTACCCATAAAACATAGGCACTTTAACATACCTCATCAAACCATGAATAAATCATTGAAAACATAAGACATAAAGGTATCTTGAGGCATTCATAACATTCTTACGTGGGGAGTAACCCTCTTGGTTACATTTGGAATACCCATCATAGTATATTCCCAAAATCACTTCGGAGAAACCTTAATGTTTCACTCCTTCACGTTACCCAATGCATTGGAGAGCTATAACGGGCTCACCCGCCCTTAGTTTATCACGGAACCACCCGTTTTCATAACAATGCCCAAGAACCATAACATATATGTGTCACATAAAACATGCATAAAGGAAACATAACATTTCCACATTTCAATCACAATATAACATTTTAGTATATTGAAATATTGAATCCATTCAAAAAGAAACCATTTCCAAAACCATTTAAAACATTTAATAAAGAGATTTTTGAATCAAAGTGTCCCATACCACCTTGAAGCTTAAAATTTTAAACCATTAATATCTATATAAATAAATCCTTAAAACCATTTTGAAAACATGGATATTAATAAGAACAAATAATTAAAACATTTAAAATGATATTTTGGTTAAAGAAGTTTACCAAAATTAGAGACACTTAAATACAATAATTGAGGAATAAAATTTAGTCAGAACTTTATAATATCATGAGAATAAATGGATTCCTGATATAATACTCCAAAGTACAGTATATACACCATATAAGAGTGAATTGGTGCATAACAACAATTAACCCTCAATAGGAATGTCAAATGTAATGAAATCCCTTATAGAGAAGGTATCCTTAAATTAAGGACAAATAAATCTAAAAAAAATATGTGTGACAAATATATGTACACCCAATATAAGTGGATATTAAGTGTAAAACAATAAAAGTTCATTCACACATATTCAATGGATGACATATTCAATGACTACATGTTGAACCCAAAGAAATCGAAATTGGGTTAAGAAGTTCCCTTGACAGCCTAACGACATCACATCAAAACGAGTTGATGAGAGATAAAAAGTGTATCTCATCACTTGGACATACAATTTACATCAATAAGTATATATGAGAACATATCCCAACATAAAAATATGTAAATTAAAAGTCCCAACAAAAGAAGTCTTTTAAAAAAGAGGAGGGTGAAAGGTTCCCTTACCGACTTGGGTATCTTTCAAAACATACACCCCATGAAAGAAGGACAATAGATCATTGATGTAAATAATCATAAACAAAATTATATTACACAAAGAGTATAATAATGGGAAGTACATACACCAATCAATGGAATTTGTGGCAAATGTAGCATAAATCTCATGGGAATAAAAGTGAGATTAAAAATCCCTTACGAAAACTCGGCAGCCTAACGACGCCACATAAAACATCCGAATTTTGATTGATGAGATGAAATAGGGTATGCCATCACATTACAATAAAATGAAAAGAAATAGTAAAATAAAATAACATCCCCCAACATTAAAAATATGAGTTCAAAAGAAGTGTCATAAAGGAGAGTAATTAAAAAGAAAGAGAGAGGTTAGATCTCTTACGAAAGTTCGGCAGCCTAACGGCGCCACTCAAAACTTCCAAAATGGATTGATGAGAGAGAATAGTGTCTCTCATCACATGAACATAAAAATTACAGTATTTTTAATATAAAAGATCATCCCAATAACATGAAAGATGAGCTTTAAAAGGAATGACATAAAAGTGTGTACATGAAAAGAAAGAGAGGAGTAGGATCCCTTACCTCGGGTCCGACTTGACTCGATCGTTCTTTAATCTCCTGAAAAATAAACCTGAGTTAATTTCAAATTCCTTAAGAACCTTTTTCAAGTTCATTATTCCTTTTATAACACTTATTACCATGTCATAAACATTATGTAACTATTTAAGTTAATAATGTTTGTTTTGTCGATATTTGGTTCTTAAGTCGAAAGTGGACTTGTTACAGTTACATGTTGTTCGTGTGGTCAAAGGTTATTTATATCTAGAATGAAATTCCTGATTTGGATATCATATATATCATATATATCCATCATATACATATATTTATAATATTACATAATCATTTATAGGTAAGAAATGAAATGCACCGTTCATGGAGACGGTAAGACGTACGTACGCATGAACGCTACTTTCATATCTTTGTCATATT
Source organism: Viscum album (assembly GCA_963277665.1). Taxonomy (NCBI): domain Eukaryota; kingdom Viridiplantae; phylum Streptophyta; class Magnoliopsida; order Santalales; family Viscaceae; genus Viscum; species Viscum album. The sequence goes on along the minus strand of OY728152.1, from coordinate 1,314,377,490 downwards.
AATGGAATTAAAACTAAATGAGAGGTATGCATATTTTATTTCCAAAATTATATTCATCATTTAGATATATCATTAATTATATATATCCATTATATACATGTAATTTTAATAGTACATTACATTTGGGGATAAGAAATGAAATGCACCGTTCATGGAGACGGTAAGCCGTACGTACGTATGAACGCTACTTTCATTTCTATCTCATACTTTAATGGAATGAAATAATAATTATATAGAGGTATATTATAATTCCAGTATAACATCATATATAATAACTTTAAATCCATCCTTTACACGTCCCACATATGGCATTAACGAATCACATCACTTTGCGGGGGCGGTAGTCCGCACTTCCTAAAATGAAGATATCGCGTATACCCATAATGGAATCCATAAAGGTAATAAACTATTGAAAAATACAGAAGAATAAGTAAAACATAAACATATCATATATCATATATAAAAATAGTGACATCATAATGGCCACCTTTGAAGGTGTTAGATGAGTATTGAACAATCATCGTTTCGGGTGGCAGAATTTCGCCATCCACGGAAACTGTATGTTCTTTAACCATTTGATGTAGTTGTGTGAGAGTGTAGCTCTAATAAATATTATAACAACATCCTAGTATATTTAAGATACTGGTGTTGTTACAAAATAAATAAATAAAATGAGTTCAGGGGGTTGGAGAAGCAAAATAAAACAAATGAACATGAGAGAATGAATCACCTTTAAAAGTGTAACTCCTTTTGATTTGAGCCTAAAGGCTTTCTTTGAAAGGATTCTACGCAAAGGAAATCCTCTAGGATGAGTAGAGGGATGTGGAGAGAGTAAATGGGTAGGGGTTGGCCGAACCAAAGGCTTGAGGAGTGTGTGAAATGAGGTAGAGGTGGGGGCCTTTTATAAGAGGAGAGGAGGGTCACTTTTGGAAAGTAAGGAAATATTACTTTATTTGAAAATGTGTTTCGGTTTTAAAAGGTCCCACATTGATATAATTCGTGGATAAGGTTATAAAGGTTCGAAATCCACCCATACAATAAGTTTTGGACATGTGTAGTTCAAAGATTTTACATTATCTTTCCATTTTATTTTAATCGTTAAATAATGATGTCATCACTGCATCATTATGATGTCTTAAATAATTTAATTTATTTAATGTCTAAAAATTATACTAAAATTACTATGATGTAGGAAATATTTTTATCTTTCCAATTACTATTTATAATCAAAAGTATGACTTGCATAACCCCACTTAAAAATTGTTTTAGTAAAACATATCATGTTTGTGTCATTTTTTATTTTAACATTAAATAAAAATATATTATTGTCATTTTCCAAAAAAAGTGGCTCCATGGGGTCCCCAAGTTGTCCCATGGCTTGTCTTGGTCGGACATGACTCACCCAATAGGTGTAGGACAAGTGTCATGGTGTTTTCACATTCTTATAATATCATTTTTACCTTAAACTACACTAATTACCACTAATCATGATTAAAAACTTAATAAGTTAATATTCACCAAAAAATTATTTTTATCCCATTGAACCACATTTTACTTCTTAATGAAAACCATGTATGTCGGATTTTTGAAATTCAAAACACAATGATGGAAAAATTTCATTTAAACGGAAAATCAGTCTTTATAAGTACCACTTAGTGGTTTCACTATTCATTAAAAATTGAAGTTTTTCAGAAATTTACCAAAAATTCACCCTAAGATATATTTGATATTACTAATTCCAAAATTAAGTCTATTTTACAAAATTCAATACATATAAGTCAGATTAATTAATTTAATAATTATTTCCCGCTGACAAGCAAATATCGTGTTTTTATGAAACAATAAGTATCAAAAGATTGACACTAGTTTAAGTATGATTTCAAAGTGAAATTAATTCCAAAGACCACTATTGGATTTAATGGTAAAAATATATTCTAATTTAACTTTAAAACCAATTAAAAAGATAATATTATCATATAAATAAATTAGATTAAAAAGAGCTTTTGAATTAAAAAACAACATTTTACACTATTCATTAAAAAATGAACTTTGTCGGAAAAATACCAAAAACAAATTACACAAAGTAAAATTTGATGTCCCAATTCTTAATAAGAGTTTTATTTGGTCCAAAAGAATGTATAAGAGTGATCAAAACTATATTTAATGACGGTTTGCCATCAAAAGGCGACAAGTGAACCTTTAGGGAAAACTAGGGCATATACGCCTAAAATTGAAATCTTTCTGTATTTTAAGCCTTTTTCTTTTATTGTATAAATGTAAAAACATTTAAAAACATATATAATCATATTTTAGTTATTTCTATCCATTTCCGCCATTACAACGGCTACATGTTAACTACCATTTAAAATAATATTATTTTATCATTAGAGTGCAACGTAAGATTCCCAAGAAACTCGTTGTTGCGTGTTGGGTACGCCATCGAGCATAGAGTCCCCTTTAAAGTCAAATCAATATTTTATTCACAAATATGGATAAATATGAAAATGTCATATTCTTTATTTACATGGGGTGTTACAGGAAGTTGGTTTTTTGTATTTTTTTGGGAGAATATAAAATTAAAACATGTAACATTTATTTTATTTAAACCTCACAAATGAGTTTTGGTGGTCAGGACCTCCAGACCTTGAAATCCCCATTTAATTTGAAGAAACTATTGCTTTTTCCCCTATTTTAGTTAGTAAAAAATAATTGATTTATTTTACTGAAAATAATAAATATGGATGCTCGCCAATCGTGGTTGAAATCTTTAAGAAAGGAGAGAACTTGTAGTGCCATTAGAGAAACATCCTCCATTAACGAACCACATGCAATCAAGAACGGACCTCTGATGAGGACGACGCTCAAGCTCGGATCGGGATCCTATTGCGAGATAGACAAACGCCGGTGTCTTTATCGTCTTCTTATTCATTATCACAATATATCCGATGAACAACCAAGGTAGGGGTGTCTTTATGATTGTTCATAGTATTTTGACGTTGAATCATTCTTCTCGACCCAACTACCATCGGTCTAAGATGGAGGTTATATGAAAAACAATGAAGGCATAATCCCCTTAAATTTTTTCATTAACTGATGTCTTCTTTGCAGGAGAATAGATGAGTTGAGTGGCACCCTACGTCATTGTCGGTGATAGACTCTGGTGGGGTTCAAGTAGGTGGTAGGAACGACGGACCGCACCAAGATGTGCAAGCTGCACCATGCAGACCGCGCCCTATGGGATGTGCCTAGTAGGTCACGCCTAGTTGGTTGGTCTACCCCCTTTTGAAGTCGGACCATACCGCGGCCTAGTTGGCTGAGCCCATCGCAACCCAACCCATCTGAGCTGGACCCTGGGCCCATCGGTACCCATTTTCAAATTTTGTCCATATCATGAGAACAAGTTCTCCATTTGATGAACCATCTACATCTCCCAAATCCTTGCATCAAAAAGGCCCATTTGGTATAATCCACATGATTTTTGGATAATGATGTTGTACGGATGGGTTGTAATGAACCCAAATATCACTGGGCCCTCAGAAAATAATCACAAATAACATACAAACCGAGCGTTCGATTGATGCTCCATCTATCACCTTGGGTTCTTAATGACGTTGTGGACCCTTGGGATACTTCTTTGTGGGACATATTGGAAGATGATGTATTGAAAGATGGAGTGAGGATAAGAACCCCCCATAATCAAGTATTCTTAGTATGAGAACACTGTGGCTTGCTGTACTTGAGGAGTCTTCAGATCCTATATGGATCATCGTCAGATCTTATGTGGTTCATCGCTCTGCAATCTTATGTGGGTCAGTGCATACCAATCCTATGTGGGTCATCTCCAGATCCTACGTGGGTAATCATCGAATCTTGTGTGGGTCAACTTCAATCTATTGTGGGTCGACAATAGTGTTTCTCAATGAATTATGATGATCTAGTAATACATATAATCATCTATACTTTCATACATATGTTATAACTTGTCTAAGCTGAGTCTTATCCTTCTTGGTACACTCTTTTTTGGTGATACCTTTTCGGTTTTCTTCTGTGTGGCTTCACCTTTGTGGTACATACCTTCATAGTGATACCATTGTGGTATTCTTCTCTGTGGCGATATATTTGTGATGATTAACTTTGTGGTTATACCTTTGTGGTTCTACTTCATTTGTAGAACAATTGTGCTTTGGGATAAAGGGTCGGATCTTGTGTTTCGTCATGAACGAGATAGGTACACTTGATAACTTAGGTATATGTATGTGCATATTCCTATGTAGGGTTGACAGATTTTTTAGGATTTTATATTATGATATTTATTATTGGTTTATCTTTTGTTGATTTTGAGAGACCTTTGGGGGATTAGGGTCCCTCATGAGTATTTCTATACTCATCCCTGCATGGGATACACCTGCACCTTGCTTTGTCTTGTGTAGATGAAGAACAACAATGATTGAGGCTAAGGGTTCCAGGATAGGAGGCTACTCTGAGGATGACCATTGGATGAGACATACCGTATAGATGACCATAAGAGAGCCATACCTACACATCAGGTAGGGTCTTTAGTAGGTGTAAAAAGGAACTATTTTAGTTTTACATTTACATTTTGTTGGGCTTGTATTCCTGACTCATTAATCACTATACTTACCCTATTTTCAATATAGTTTACATGTGATTGTATCTTTCTATGTGCTTGGATTGTGTTAGTTTTGGTTAAATGGAAAAGCCTTCCCAGTTTTAGGGATTTGATTTTCTGCTGCTAGTCGCCAGCCCTTGGCCAATGGAAGGCAGGCATGTGTAGTCACTGGGTGGGCCCTGGGGGACGATTCATTACAACTATAAAGTACTAATAATTAGTAATTGTGTATCAATAAAAATGGATTCTTCTATGAGGAAATGTTATACTTATTCATGTTTGAATTCTTGTGTATATTGATAATTACCTTCATAGATGTCTGTATATCTCCCACTATATATTTTATTGATAAGACCCTCCTCATAAAATTGTGTAATTTTTTCATGCAAAACCATTTTATTAAAAATTTAATAATTAGTTTCCCTTTGTTTCTTTGGGATATCCTATATGGGTAAACAATTTTAATCAGGGTTTATTCATTTTTATGGATGAGGCCTAAACAAATGCATTAACACCCCACACTAGTATGTAAGATGAAAATGCTTTAGTTTTTTAGATTAAAGGTATGATATAATGATTATTGGTTTAGTTTAAATTGTTTTATTATATATGATGAATTTAATAACAAATATCCTCAAATGGATAGTGGAAGACTCACATGACACTTAATCAATCTCACCTTTCTCAAAAAGGAGTGGTTACTCCTTTCACATAGACCATTCAATAAGGATATATTTGGAGGTGTTATTTGAGGTAAAATTTCAAACTACCTTAAAAAATCCTTTACTTATTGATTAAGATATTATCAACCATGATTTGAGATATATTTCACAATCTTCTTACAATTATACTTCTTATCTTTATTCATATATTACTAGGATTTTCTAATAGAAGTATACATATACCTAATTACGTAGACATAAACATACATAGTAAAACGTTTGTAAAGGTTATTATATATGAGTACCCACTGCTTCAATTAATAATAATTTTACTACACTTAATGATATGAAAAAATTAAATTTTATCTTTATCACTTTCACCTATCCCAATAAATTTGGATTTGTTCAATTCCCCATGTAACCATGTGTAGATATAACATGTGGTTTTTGTTAGAAATAATTTAAATATACATCTTTATGAAATTTTTTCATGCAATATTTATTTACATGAACCATATATTGATTCCATAGTTTGGTGTGGAATGATTCTTGTGATGTACGGTAATTATTGGTTTTAATTATTTGTTATGGGTAATCAACCACATAAATACTATTATTTAAATGTTCCATTCCAAAAATATTTCTATATTTTTTAAATAAAGAGTTACTACCTATTTTGAAAATTAATTCCGTTGTATCATTTATGGATTCTGAAATAATGATTTTTTAATTTAAGTAATCTGTAAAGAACCCATAATATATATGATAATTTTTATGGAAACATGATTTGGTAGTCCGTAATAGCTTCAAATGAAATTTTAGATCTGTTGGTTACTCAATGATATACCTATCACCATCCAATCATTTATATCATATTATGTTCTTCATATTGAATTCAAATGTTGACACCATAATATGTATCTAATAATGAATATTTATGTACAAACAAATTTAAATTAATAACAAATGCACATATGGGTTCCCCATGCTTCATTGGTTGGGTGTATTTTTTCATTAAATGTCACTTCTTTCCACTTTTGAAACAGACAAAATGTTGTTCCCATGCATGCCCCATGATCATTAAATTAGTTGAAGGAAATGAATAATTCTTGGGAATAAAATTTATAACATTCTATTTTAATTTTTTCACCATATGTTTTTTTATGCTTCATATCCTTATATATTTTGTGAAGATGAGTTAGAATTACCAAAATAAATTTCATAATGTTTTTCAAATCAATGTTCACCGAAAAGGATGAGAATGTTTGAGGGAGTGATGAAAGAATTTGTCATTCGTAGTTCTTCATATGGTATAGTACATATATGCTCTAATATATCAATTTACCCCATCATTATATCAATTTGAGGCCAATTAGGGGAACTGTCTCCCATATTTCATGTAATGGGAACTGTTGAAATCACAACATTAGTGCGAACACGGATGTAGAAAGATCCAGATCGTGGGTGGCATAATTACACTCCTAAGGACGTATGTGTCTAGACAAGTAAGATATCACCCATCGTCATCGAATCAACACACACCAGTGGCCTTATATTGAAGCATCACATAACACATTATACACCACCCCTTTTTTTGGAACCCTCAGCACATGGGCACTTACCAACTTCTCCATCATATAGCTAAAGGCTACCTCACACTGCCCATCACATACGAAAGTCATGTCATTCTTGGTCAAAGTTGTCAAATGTTCTACAACTTGAGAGAAGTTTTGTACGAACCTCCGGTAGTAACCTTCCAGTCCAAGGAAACTATGACTCTCGGCCACATTCTTTGGTTTTCCCAAGAAACAACAGCCTCAACCTTCAATTAGTCCACCACTATTCCCGGCTCAGATACCATGTGCCCAAGGAGGTTCACTTCACACGTCCAGAACTTGCACTTTGACAATTTCACATAAAGTTGGCACTGTCATAGGACCAATGAAACTGTTCTTAGGTGCTCACTATGATCCACTTCTGATCTTGAGTAGATTAGGATGTCGTCAACAAACATGACTATGAATCAATCTTGGTATTCTCGGAAGATAGAGTTCATGAATCCCATGAACACATCTAGAGCACTCGTAACGCCGAATGACATGAATACAAACTCAATGTTCCCATATCTACACTTGAAGGCGGTCTTAGAGATGTCACCCTCCTTCATCCTCAGCTGGTGATAACCTCGACCGTAGATAATTCTTAGAGAATCAACCTGCTCCCCTCAACTGGTCAAATAGATCGCCTATCCTCGGAAGAGGGTATCGATTTTTGACAATCACCTGATTCAGTATCCTATAGTCTATGCACAGCCTGAGACCACCATCTTCCTTCTTTCAGAACAAGACTGGAGCACCCAATGCTGACAAACTTGGTCGAACAAAACCCTTCCTCATCAGGTCATCAATCTGAATCCATAACTCCCGTAACTCAGAAGGTGTCATCCGGTAGGGAGACATCAAAATGGAACGGGCACCAGGTTGCAAGTCTATCCCAAACTCAATATCACACAGAGGGGGGTAGAGTCATGACCACATCAGGGAAGAAGTCCATAAACTCACTAGAGAACCCTGGAACACCCACTATTGAGGCATCCACTTACTCTACAGATAGCACATCTAACAAGGAATGGAGGGGCTCCTCTTGGCTACTGCTTTTCTTGGAAACCCGCTTACAGAAGAATATCACATGTCGACTGCCCATTTGTTGAAACACGATCATTCCCCAGAAGCAGCCAATGACGACACATAAAAAGAACAACTAGTAAATACCTAGGATGACATCATATGTTTTTATCTGCAATAGAAGAAGATTGTTAATAGAATAATGTAGCCCTATCATCAGTTTAAACCATCGAAAAACATAAAACAAGTCGGTCTAACCTCCAACTGGTGTGCTCAGCACTAGGGAACAGGAAGTCTCCAAGAATCTAAAACAAGACCATGGGATAGAATTGGTGCATCAAAGGAGTGAAATGTTCCTGTATCGAACATGGCATAGGAAAATGGACTAAAAAAGATGATCGTACCTCGAATGACTTCTAGCATTGCTGGAGATGCTGCCTCTGCGGTGTGCAACTACCCAAACCCAACTCTAATGCTCCTCTATTGTAGGCTGCCTCCCTAACTGCACCATGGTCGTGGTACCTAAGGTGAACTCTATGGTCGGCCCCTATTTGTAATGCCATCCCTAAGAGTAGCAGGAGCATCTTGTCCCCGCTTCTGCTACTGAAAGGTCTTGGATAGAAACTACTGCCACTGGGGAGGGTGCTGCACCAGCCCGCCCCCATAGTATTATACTCAATTCGGGTACTGATTCTGAAGGTTCCCATGGCTTCCACATATGAAGAATCGTGGTCATGGGTCCGAATAGAAATGGTGAGCGCTGTGAGATCAGAACTGGAACTCCTGAGGCCTCCTTCCTGTCAGTCGAAACCTAGAGGGTCCTGATGCTGGAGGCCTACTACTGAAGGTTTTCCACTTCGACAAGCCAAACTAGATTCCCTCTCATGATTCCCTTCCCATCATGATTATCCTTTCCACTACTTTATCCTTGTTTTGGACCTCAATGTATGTCGGTAAGGATAAGGGAGTAACGAAATACTGAATAGAAGGTCCGAGTGCCTCCTCTAAATGTCTCGCATGAGACTCCTCATCCGGAAAAAGGTATAGAGAATAGAGAAATGGATCCATAAACCTGATCCCCAACTCTCTCACTGACATATTCTTCTACTTGAGGGAGAGTAGTTCTGGCCTCTTCTCAGACTTCATCATGGAAGAGAGGAATTCCACTCAGAACTCCTCAAAATCAGTCCTGGTCACCTAAGCCACCCTCTTCTCCCCAAGATAAAGAGTTCACCACTGATGCGCTTCTCCACGCATCTTCCATATAGCTAGAGGAACCCAGTACTCCATCGGAGAACATATCAAGATGAAATATATCACTAGATCCTCTAGCCAACTCTCTGTCTCCACGTTAGAGATGCTGCACTCGTACTTCCTGAGGGTCTTCTGCTGAAAGGCACAAAGCGTCTTCTGCCACTGATTGTCCTCCTCCTCTTAGTCAGTCCTCTTCCGATTGGCCATTTCACCGTCCTAGGCCTCATTCACCCCCACTAATCATGTTAGTCTCCAAGGTTCAATAGCTTCAAGGTAAATAAGGAATGCCAAAGCTCGTGTAGTGTAGAATATTGTGCTTAAATTTTCTTAGACTACTTATTAATTTTTAAATCCCCCAATTAAATACTCATGAAACATTAGAAAACAAGTCATTATGATGCATGCACCTTCCCAAGTGAATCTACATTGCAATAAGTGTAGCATCACTTGGTAATTCTGTAGGCCTAGTGTCCATGCATCAAATCATGGGGGGCCTAAAAGCTCGTGTACTAGCTAGTATTGACTGGCCTATTTCACACACCATGATCACCCAACACTGTTACCCTACAATCCCATAAAATACTGACTGTTCATAAATCTAGACTCCATCAAATCTCTCATCCTTCCTTTCATACCATTATTTCATGACCCACCTTCCCCATGATGGGAGAAGGGACACCAGATTTCCAGACCCTTCCATCATCATGTTGAAAGAGAGATAATGACCACAAAGACCCACCTTCAATTAGTCCCGGAGTGGAAACTAGCTCCATGGGTATAGAATTACACACATGATGGAATGAATTTCCCTTATTAATTAATAGGATCATGAGATAAGATAGTAAATCCCAAAAACACCAAAACTGGTGGTAAAATAAAATCAAAAGAAATCCATTCCCATATGCATGTTACAAAAGTAAATTCCACGAAGTAACAGGAGACAACAAAGGTAATGTACCAAAAGATTACAAAAACAACAACTACAAATGTCCCAATTCCATAGATAGTATGGCCCTGAATGATTCATGAAGTCTTGCTGGAAACCTGAAATCATTTTCTATACCCTGGGTTAGCATACATGTATACTCAGGAAGGAAAATCAAAGACTCTCATGAAAAGGGGGGGGGGTTATTCTAAATCCTCATGAGAAAAGAGGTAACCAAAGCACCAAATAATGAAAAAAACAAATCAATCCTCATCAAGACATACTCCCCAAATAATACATGTCAAGTAATATATAGTAATATCACATCCTTATTTGGGTACCCTACACCACCTTCCCACATGTTAATGAAGACATCCTATGCATCAAACCTTTCCCACCATTCTCACCAGAGTCCCACTTCCATACCCCGCTGGCACACACCCGGGCCACAACCACACATCCCACCCGAAAACACCTAGTCCACATCCACCATCCTACACACAAACACCTTGGCCACAACCACCACGCTTAACCACACCCGCAAACACCTGGTCCAGAACAATTACTACCACACCCGAAGACACCTGGGCCTCATCACGAAGACTCTTGGGAAAAAACCTTCTCACATACACCTGGGCCAACCACCAAAACTAACCTGCCTGAAGGATCTTGGGCTATAATGGACCTTTGGCCATTACATCCTGCCCAATGATTCTAGGGCTATTCGATAAAGGGAGAAGAAAAGGAGCTAATAATCGGCCACTCATAGGAGTGTTGGAAATAATACCCTCCCCTGTGAAATGGGTGTGTTCGGAACTATGTTCTCAACATGGGTGTGGCGCAAATAAGAAACATAATAACTACAATTATATGTATAAGTAATAGGAACTCATCCCAACCTAGGGCTTCCAAAGCCGTCCTAATCCCAACACCCTCGTTACCATTCATTCATAAAAGAAAAGAACAACACTCACATCCAAGTCATAACTCATTCCGAAAACCAATTTACCATTTAAACCATTTTTGATTTCATGTTAAAGTGATCCCATTTAGGTGAATTATACATTGCTGGTCAACTAACAGGAATAACCACAAGCCATAGAAAGAGTAACAGCCAAATTGAAATTTAAGCATTCACAGCCGGTTCTCTTGTAATATCACAACCACAAAGCGACCTGGGAGATCCCTCAATGTACTGGAACCTAACCAAGACTCGAGATACAACCCCACACAACATCATATTCATAACCAACAACCATGCCACAATAGAGGACCCCATCATCACCCACATCACCCCATAAGAATCAAACAAAACAACACACATACTACCAAAATAGAGTAGGGGAACATCCATGTTTATGAACATCATTCATTAGGTTCTTCTTTATTTTTGTTAACAGGGGTGACCACACAAGGATTGATGTTCACTAGATATCTATTTAACCAACTGAGTTTATTTGATTAACCAATTTCCATGTTACAGTTATTTAATCATCACAGAAGACAAGTCTTCATTAATGCACAAGCAATGACCACCATCAACCATGATTTTCATTGAGCATAAGACCATACAGTTCACAACATATATAAATTATAAAAGAGTACATCAGAAAATTCAAACACAACCCATCATTATTTAATAGTCTTTTTATTATCTTTGTTAAGGTTTGGTTTCATCTATTTCCATAGAAACAGAAGCATAACAACCCTGCATGATACACAATAAGGAGATTCGAAGGATAATACATACCTATTTGATCAAGCATCTAAGTTTTTCTCCACGTGCCAAGAACCGGGGATACTCGACTTGCAGGGAAGGAACTTCGGGGACACCATGGGTGAGTAGAAAGGCTTCGACATAGCCACACCCCTTGCCCAAGGAATAGGAACTCCAAACGCACCCTGATTAAAAGCAGACCTGCCAAGATAAAGTAGCCGAATGAATTCCCATGCGATAAAAGGATGATATATACTTGATTAGAGATATGGAAATTTTAACAGATTTAATGTCGGATCATGGTTCGCCATGCGGTTGGGCAGTTACACACGTTGGAATTAATTTGCAATTATCAATTCGACTCGGAGGGGTGGTCATAACGACTATGCGTTAAATGGTTTACCTTAATAATAAGGAAACACGTAACAAGGGATGAACTAGAAGGCATGGGTAAGGGAATGACACCAAGGAAAAAAACATGTTTTGGTAAGTTATGGGTTCCCCTACTCATTGGCGATTTTAGATATTATTAATGGTTTTTAAATGGGTTTGAATTGGGGAATTAAATAATCATTATTTCAAAAGATATGTTGCGGGATCGAAAATGCATGAACTGGAAAAAGAACGTAGTGAGGACAGGATGTCACTGTCACAGTGTCACCCTCGCGGTGCCACGTTCACCTGTGCCACCTGCATGGTTCAGCCATGACCAGTGTGAGACCATCTTTGTACCACCATAAATTGTGCCACCATAATCGTGTACGACCGTCACAGTGCCACCGTGACCGGTGTGCGACCGTCACGGTTCCACCATAACGGGTGCCACATTCATGTTGTATGACCGTCATGGAGTCACCGTGACCGGTGCGAGACTGTGACTGCTACCATCGTTTCAGTGGAGCTGTGTTTTGGAATTGTAATGGACAAGGTGGTTCCGGGTGATTAGACTTTATGCCATGTAATAGCATATGAATATATTTATCATGTATTCTTTTAATACCCAATAACACCATGAATTACTATAAAACTATAATGATTAACCTCATGCTCCCTTATTCATTATAGAATACTGGAAATACTCCTTCTATCCAAAAATGATGTAAAATCCATTAATGATGGCAAATAAAAATCATTAATCAGTTTGATAGTTCTCAAGAATATCCAAAATAATTTATCCAAATAAATCATATATTATTCCAAAATCACATCCTCATTATCGAAAACATATTATGTTTTATATTTCTCTCGACCATATATTTTCCAAAAAAGATAACCTAATATTGTGTCACTTTTCATGGTTCCACACAATGTCATGTCCTTAATGAAATGGTACTGTAGTATAGACCTTTTATACTCAATAATTATTATAATATTTACATCATAAATTAAAAAATCAAATGACACAATAATTTAATAACATAACAATAAATATAATCATTCCAATTAATATTGAGTAGTATCAAAACATGATTGTTATCTAATATCCGAAATAGGGTTATACTCTAATTAATTGGAAATTGCTTCGCGTAGTGTCCCAACTCTTTGTAGATGAATCATCACACATTTCAAACCATTTTCTTACCCTTACAATCCTGAACATGGTGTCCTTTTTCTCTACACATATAACAAACTCACATTATAGTCATGCGTTTACCATTGTGATTCTTTCCACAATTGTCAAATTAGAGAAAATGATTCTTTCCCATATTTCTATTATCTATATTTCTCTCTTCCATAATTTTCTTCTCTTCCTTCCCCTCAAATACATAAGACTCATATAATTATTTACTTGTCTTATTAATACATGATATTATTACATCATATGATCAAAATACGTTGGAGACTATTTCCATTTAAAATGTTTTCTTAATTCCATGAAATATATGATCCTTCTTAATCATTCGATCATTTTTATTGTTTGAATTCGCCTTCCATCAACCAAGCGACATTTATAAACAATGGAAGACCCTAGGTTAGTTTGTGAATATCAATCCAAAATTCCAAACTTGAAAATAATTAAAGTAAATTATAATGATTATTCATATAATATATAATCATACAAATTTTTCTTTGAGGATGTATTTACTACTAAATCCGTCATTATTTCTTGTAATGAATTTGTGAATTATACTAATCATATCCTCCCAGAGTTTCATTACCAAGAATGCGGAAAGGCCAATTTTCGTGAACTAGGATACCCCGGGTCGTGTCTGAAACTCCTTCTCTGAGTTTTTACTCTTAGGTAAATTTGTGCCAGAGCCACCTCTACCTGCTCGTATCTAGATAAAGATGTATTTCATAGAAAATACACAAAATCTATACCTTAAAAAATTTATAATAAGGTTATCTATATTAATCCTTAATTCCTATCTTAGGTTAATGTTCACATATCAGATTTTATCTAAACCCATTTCCAAGGTTGTTCCAAAACATTTTGTTATACCTACTATAATTCCCTGACCCCAATTACCCAAATTCGGTGCATTATATTAATACATTTTCATGAAGAAATGAAATAATTTACCAAATTAGTGATCAGTTTAGTAGTATTGGAAAATAGATTTTAATAAATGAAGTATACATTACATATTAAACTGAATAACAACAAAAAAATTACCTCCATTTACAGCATTCATATCCCTTAGACTAACCCTGTAGGTTAGTCGTAATATACTACTTCGCATTCTTGAAAAAATAAAACATAGAAAGGGGTGAGATCAGATGCTCAGTAAGGATGGAAATATAGAGAATAATATCATAAATAAGTAGATATATTTAAGGGGATGTAAAAAACAAAAAAATCATTTTAAGCATAAAAATTAGAATAATATTTCATAGATAAATAAAATAATGCCATTTACATATTTACATGAATATTATACATGTCAGATAATCACTAGTATTATCAATAGCGAATTTCTTAATGATGGAATTCATAATTCCAGACTTCATAACCATATAGGAAAGTCCATGTTCCAAGACTACATATACAATTTTTTCAAAGCCTTGTGCAAAATACACTAGTTTGGCTCGAGAAAACTACTAATGCATCGGGGAGATATAGTGGGATCCAAATGTCATATACTATGTCCAATGCATTCAACATATGAAAAGGATTAATCATATCATAAACATTTATATTAATACTAGTATACGAAATATCCATACTTTTTCCATAAACCATTAATGGTATAAAAATAATACATCCATAATCAATCATATCACAAAACCATCAATAAAATATGGAATATTTGTATCATAATAAATCAACCACGTTCAAGAATAATATACTATAATTGATGTTGACAATGATGAAAATGATCAGTAATAATACTTTTGAGAAATATCCCTTTTTCATGAAATCATTTAAATGTCATATAAAGGAAGTCATTTAAAAGATAGATTTGAATCAAAGTGTCTCACAAAACATTAAATATTTTGAACTGAATTAATATTTAAAAACTTTCATTTCCATATAAATAAATCCTTAAAACCCTTTTGAAAACATGGACATTGAGGAGAAATGATTAAAAGAATAAATCATTAAAACATTTAAAATGATGTTTTAGTAAAATGTACCTTAAAAATAATCAATTAAAAAAAATAAATGAAAAAATGAATTTGATAATAAATATGTACCATTAGAAAAATACGTAAAAACAAACTCGGATAAATAGACCCTTAAAAATTACTATTTATGCAAATTTGCTCATTTACCTAGAAGGTGGGTAAAAAAGGATCAAATATTAAATAAATTTTTATACATCTATTTTTATTATAAAATTAATCCGAAGAATTAAATTTAACATATATTGGTATTACATATATTTTTTTACATAAAATAAATTTATATAAAATAAATACTTATTTAAATAAAATGTCGGTTTTAAATAATAACACATTGTTATTCACTATTCATCAACAAATGAAGAATTTTAGAAAATACACCAGGAATTCACCCTAAGATAAATTTGATATTTTTATTTAAAAAATCAAATATAATTTACAATTTTCAAAACACAGAAGTTTCATTTATTAATTAAAATTTAATTCCCATTGTCAATACCAAAAAAGCGGGGTTTTCCAAAAGAGAAAACTATCAAAAGATTGACACGTGTTTATGAAAAATTTAAATGTGAAATTACATATAATGTGATAAATTGTATTAAATGAAGAAAATATAATCTAATTATACATCAAATCCTTTCAAATTCATAATTTATAACTAAAAATTATTTTGTTAAAAAATTTATTTTTCAATTAAAACATATTAATTTTCATTTTTCGTCAAAATATGAAAGTTATCATAAAAGTACCAAAAAATTATACAAACTATATATTAATTTCCCACTTATAAAGTGGAATTTAATTTCCTTGTATTGAATATATTAATGTTTCAAATATTTTTTTTAAAATTGGTTCGCCATTAAAAGGCTGTAAAATTACATTTTTTGAAAAATACATCATTTATCATAAAAAATGATTTTTCTTTATATTATGTCTAAGAATCACATAATATGGATTTAAAAATTATAAAGATTATATAGGATTCAAAATGCACATAATAATATTCATAATAGATTTTTGAATGGCTAGTTTGGTAAGTTGTTGTGCGCTCTAACATTGTGTTGTGTGTATCTCAATTTGTTGAATTACATTAATGAGATAACGTACTATGAAATCGTGGGGTGTTAAAAATTACATCACTGGAATGAATAAGGCAAAAACAAAATCAAAACGCAATACAAATCAGGGTATTGGGCACACATTTGTTCCTATCATTCCTAGGTAACCTCTTCAAGACCACCAAGCCTTCACAACCCTCAACCCAGGGGAGTAGATCATCAATTAAGCACAATTTACTTGAGATCCTTGAACCACACTATTCCCTATATAAATATTTCACCATCCATGATATCAACATCTACCCGGTAACGGATTTTCAAATTATCGTGTTGATACAGACAGAGCTAGGAAACATGGAATATTTTGTGGTCTCTCAGTAAAATTAGTGGTATCACCAACTAATAAGAGGCTTTTATGACACATCACATCACCTTGAAGGTTACACTGATACTGGGAGAATGATTACTCCCACTTCCCGTCCACCAATGCCAACACCGAGGGGTAACCATTAAGAAAACATTCTCCCCCTCCTCAAATCACAAGGGTCTCCTCCTATGATCGACCAACGACTTCAACTGGACCTTAGCTGCCATCATCATCTCACAAAAAATATAGTCCTTCTCCATCATTCACTACCCCAATTCTGAGAAAACAACACTTCTCTCCCAAAATGATGACCAGAACACAAGTGGATGACACGGTCATCAGTACAAGGATTTGAATAGAGCCACTCCAATGGTAGTGTGATATATAATATTGTACGAAAACCATACAGGTGGAATATATCACAACCCATGATCCTATGTGTCCTAGAACACATTCAATTATCATTTCCTCCAATGTTGGAATGGTCCTATCTATCATCCCATCAGCGTGGGGATGGAATGCAATGGTAAAGCATAGTTGGGTTTCCAAAGCACATTTTAATCCCATCCTAAAATGTGAGGTAAAATTTGTATCTCTATGTTAAACTATGGTTATAGGAAATCTTTGTAGCTGCACAACATCAACCACGTACTTTTGTGCCATGTTATCCACTTCAATTGACTCTTTAATTTCTAGGAAGTGACCAGATTTTGTCTCCCAGTCTACCACCACCTTGATAGTTGCACATCCTCCTTGAAGCATGGATATTTCCATGAAAAAATTCATACTAATATCATCCCAGAACCATCCCATTATTTTTAAATGATTCAAGAGACCACCTAAAACATGGTGCTCTGAATTCACTTTGTTGGAAAGGATTGACATTGTCACAAAATCCGCCACATATTATTTCACCTTGGGCCACAAAATATGACTCATCAAGCCTCATTACATAATGGAAACTTCTTGGTGTAAAACTATGGGTGAGTTACAATGCTTATACAGAACTATATCGTGAATCGTATATATGAAAATCATCTTCCAGTAGAAATGAATTAGATTATGACAATCATCTGGTCGTCCTTCTGAAGCATCACTCGGAATAACATGATCACACATCACATCATCCTACACATCCCCCCAATTATACTCCTCCACTTGTTTTATCATAGATTATTTTCCCAATATCTAAAATAGGAATCCACTACCATCATCCACCCTTTCATCCTAGTTCAGCGTAGCCAACACCTCTAAAACATCCCAAGAATCTGTTGACTCTAGAACCACCTCTTTTCACGAAATCTGTCTCAGGGAGTCATCCACCACATTCCCCTTTTAGGAGGTATAGAATATCCTAATGTTGTAGTCCTGGATAAATACCATCCACCCCCATTATTTCATGATCGAGTCTCGTTTGTAGAATAAAGACCTCAAAATCATTTGATCTATAAAGACCACCATGTGTTACCTGATGAGGATAATCTACGAAAACTTATGAAAAAACACAACCACTATAAGCTATAGGTCATGGGTGTTATAGTTACATTCATGAGGATGTAATTGAGTAGACCCCTAAAATATCACTACCAACTTCTGTTTCTGAAGCAACATCAATCCTATGATGGAATCATTACAGAACCCATAAAATGATACCCCTTCCTCTAGAATCCATAGCATTAGAGCACTGACCAGATTCCCCTTTAGATAAATAAACGATTTCTAGAACCGCTCACCCCAAATGAATGCCAAGTATTTAATGCTCAAGGAAGTCAATGGTGATGAATCAATATTGAAGTCAATCACAAGCCTTTGATAGGACTATTCTAGACCCATGTGACTATGAATCTCTGCCATGTTCTTTGGTAATTCCAACGAAACAACAACATTCACCTTTTTATAGGTCCACTGCTCTTCCCTTATTAAACACCACGTTTACAAATAATTTCAACTCTCGTTTCCAGACCATACACTCGATCAAAATCTCATTGGGATTGTGGTGTAGGATGAAATCAAAAACTATCTTCATATGCTCAGTGTGATCGTAATATGACTAAGAGTTGATCAGAATGTCATCAAAACACATGACTACAAACTGGTCTAGACACTCGTGGAAGATGGAGTTAATGATCCCCATGAACATGTATGGTTCATTCGTAAGGACGAATGAGATGACCACAAACAAAAAGTTCCCATAATTTCACTTAAAGGAAGTCATCGTGATATCACCATCATTTACCCTCAATTGTTGATAGCCTGACGATAGGTTGATCTTATAGAACCATCTGACCCCCTCCAACTGATCAAAAAGTTCGTCGATCCTCAAAGGGGGGTAACTATTCATAAACAAAACATGTTTCAGTATTCAATAGTCTATACATATTCTAAGAACAACATCTTCTTTCATTGAAAACAATACTAGATTACCCCTTGGGATTTAGCTTTGTCTAATAAAATCATTCATCATCAATTCATCATCTAGAAAATGTAACTCCAGAAACCCATAAGGAAACATCTGATTGGGAGTCATTGAAATAATATGGGCATCAAGTTATATGTCTATTATAATCACAACATCATGTTGAGGGGTTAGAGTTAAAACCAATTTAGGGACGACATCCAAGATGTAACAAAAAATTCTCGAAACATACACCATCTTTGATCCTGCCAACTCAACTAACTACTCATATTGAAATTAATGGAGGGGTCCACATACTGGTATCACTCCTATTTACCATGATCCCCATCAAAAATGAAATGATGGTTGCCGAAATCTAAGAACATGACCATTTTCTAAAAATAGTTGATAAATTTTTTTATTTAAAATATCTATTTGATGCCTAGGATGTCCCCATATGGATGCATTGGCAGCAGAAACAGATCCCCACTGGACTGATGTAGCCCAAACATCAGTCTACATCCTCTACAAATATCAAACAGGCCAGTTTGACCTCCAATAAGAAGACTAAGCACCAGGGTCATGGAGAGTATTTTTTTATGTCTAAACCCAACACATTATCTATAAAGTGAGCAACAATGGATTGTGATGCTATTAAATAAAAAAAATTCACTCATAAGAGTCATAAACAAAATGATCAACTCTCGAAAGACCTCTGGCCCAAATGGAACTTATACCTCTGTGGCGTGCAACTGTCCAGTCCTACTTCCTCTGCCCTTTGACTATCGGTCCCCACCCTGATCACGCCCAGGTTGAGTTCACTGAGGAGGACCCTAAGGATAACCTTCACCTAAATCATCTTAAGTCATAGGAGCAAAATCTCGTTGTCCATTCTACTATTGTAGAAATGGTCTGTTTGGAGCTATTGCTTCTAGGATGGGTGTAGAGCATGCCCACCTTCATTGTACAACACTCGGTCCAGGAACTATTTCCAATGTTCCCCAAAACGTCATCAAATATTACACATTGGCCAATGTATCGTAAATAATTTTCATGGAACAGGAGATAGAAATCAGATCTATTCATGCCTACTTCATGATGGATGAATCCTAGATGACCATGTGTTGGAGGTGAGCTGCTAATGGCCTTCCCCATTGCTGAACTACACTAGCTCCCCACTTGTGGCACACCTCCCAGTTTATTTATCATCTGCACCACTTCAGCCTTCTTATGGACCTCTATGTATGTCGGTAGAGTGATGGGAGTAACATTATGCTGAAGGTAGGGTCGGATCCCCTCTTATATGCATCTAACATGTGAAACCTCATTTTGGAAGGGGTTTGGAGAGAAACGAAAATGATCCTAGAAAATGATCCACAACTCCCTCACCGTCATACTCCCCTTTTTGATGGAGAGACTCTATAATATATTTTTCAACCATTAGTATGGATGAAAGGATTTACTCTCAAAACTCCTCAATGTCAGTCAACAATAAATTATATATCCTATTCTCACCGAGGTAGAGTGCCCACCACTAACGTGCCTCTTCCCACATAGGTCTCACAACTAGTGGATCCTAGTACTCAGTAATATATCAGATATCTATGAACATTATCACCACCTACCCAAGCCAAATCTGTCTCTATGTTTGACATGATTACCTCATTCTTCCCTAGGGTCTACCACTGAAAGGCCTGAAGCATCGTCTACCACTGCCATCTTCCTCATCTCGATCACCCATCGACTAATATTCCATATAAACCTCTTGGGAATTGATTTCCCATAGTACTCATGATAGATCCATGGGTTCCATAAGAGCATGTAAAACTAACAATGCCTAATCTTGAGTAGTGTAGAAGACTTTTTTTAAATTTTTCTTAAACTCATTCTTCTTTTTAAATTTCCAAAACACCCAAAACACCCAAGAACACAACTCATTATGATAAATGTACCTTTTCAGATGCCTCTACATTATAATCACTATAGCCTCGTTTTGGTCATTTGGTATGTCATGAGTCCTTGAATTGGATCCCAAGGGGACCTAAAATCCCTTGTTCTAGTCGGCCTTCCAGGAAATTGTTCAGGAACCATGATTTCCTTTCACAATTTCCTGACCATCCCATGTATTTCTCACAGTACCTAACCCCCAACTCTATCCTATCTACCAACCATGTACCTCTGATACCATTCTTTCATGACCCACCATCATCAAAATGAGGAACAAGATAGAAAACTATGACACCCTTCCTTCATCACATTGAAGGAGAGATAATGACACCGAAGTCCCACCTTCGGTTTGGCCTGGAGCATCGAGTAGCACTAGGGTTATAAAATCAAACATAGTAAGGAAGGAATTTCCCTTTTTATAGAAAATTATCCATAGATAATTTTCTAAATATCCAAAAAATCAAAAACTCAACTATGGTTAAAGCCAAAAATCCATTCCCACATACATGTTCAATGTGAAGTACTGCAAAAATACAAGAATATTCCATAGAAAGAACTAAAATAGTGGAAAATAGTAGTAACCACGAATACTGAACAACTCATGCACCCCCATGCTCGTAGTAACCATCCTGAACTCAATCTTTTTCCACATGACCGAAAAATAGTTTATAAATATGTATGATGAATATATTGGTATACTCAGTATGGATGACCAAGAGCTCTCGTGTATAGGTGGGGAGACAATCTAATACCCCGTGAGAAATTTGATATAACCAAAACACCTATCAAGAAACTATCCACCCAGCCGTAACTAGACACACGTCCAAAATAACACATGTTGGGAAAATTAATAGTAATAGACCATTCATATTTGGGTTCATCGCACTACTTTTCCATATGTTTTGATGTCATCTTTGGTGTTAGAACTACCCCAAAAACATCTTTATCGACCACCACAACCATGTATCCTACCCATAGACACATGGGCCAAAAAACCACATATCAATACACCCAAAACACCTGGGCCACAACAACCAATACCACACCTGAAGACACATTGGTCATGACAAATACTACCACATCAGAAAACAATTAGCCTATCTCGAAGAAATTTTTGAAACAAACTATCATGTACACACCTAGTCCATCTTCCACAACACAACATGCCCAATGAGTATTGGGACATATTGACCCTTAGGATATCCTAGACTACAAGATGTATATTGGTATACCTTGTAGTGGGATAATAGATTATCTAATAACCAGCCAATCATAAGAAGGTTAGGACAAACACCATCCCCTATAAAATGTAGGTGTTTGGCATAGATTTATCAACATGGGTTGGGATTGAACAAAAATAGAACTAAATTTTACATATAGTTTAACAAACACGGATCCATTGTAAGGGTTCTGAAACAGAAAACCAGACTATACACAACTAGTGCACAACCACCCTTGTAACTAATCATGCACTAACACACAATAGCCACAAACAGAGCACAAACTATTTTATGAAAAAAATCACCCATTGTACCCATTCTTGTTGTAACATTGGATTGATAATATTTAAATATTTATTCACTATTGGGAAACTAACTGACATAACCTCAATCCCAGACAACAACTATAGGTAAACAACCTAGCATCAATTTAAGCATTCACACCAAGTTATCATTAAAGGTTACATCCACAAAAGGGATCCATGAGATCTCTCAGTGTATTAGAACCAAATAATACCACAATATATGGGAACAATTCACCAAGACAAAAATAGAACAACATTACCTCCCATCCCCATTTTAATAACCCAACAGGAATTAATGAGAGGAGCCTCACATATTACCAGAATTGACGAATAAAATTTACAGATTTGTCAACACCTTTCATCAATATTCTATTTTCTGTTTGGTTAACTGGGGTGATCAAACATGGATTATTACTCATTGGGAATCAGTTTTATCAACCAAAAATGCCTTATTAACCAGTTAAAATGATACAACCATTAAATCCCAATTTAATAGAGTTCAACCTATTTTCATTAGATCACATGAATGTACCACTAATTACCAATATTAATAGTTTTCATAATCCCATTAAATTCACAATATAAAAGAATGGGGAAAAAGTATAGCATCATCAATCATAATCACACCCATAAATCTTTAAAGTCTATTTTTAGCTTCATTAAGCTTTGGTTTCATCCTTGTCCCAAGGAAAAAAATTACCTACCAAAACATTATAAACAACAACAAAGAGTGATGAATGATGAACCTCAACTTAGATGATCAATGATCAATGTTTTCTCCTCACCCCATGAACTGGGGATGCACAAATTAGAGAATATATACTCTAAGGGATCTATGGATATGTGGGAAGGGAACTGGCACAAGCGAATGATTCCTAACTGGTAAAAGAATTTAAGGATAAATGTATATAATTGATTAGAAATTTTAGTAGATGATATCCTCATCAGAAAAGTAAAGATCTTACTATAATGTGGACAATTTCTATGTATATAATGCTAGATCATTGTTTGACTATGCAGTTTGGAGGTTAAACATGTTGGGATTAATTGTTATTAAACAATAATCTTCGGATGGTGTAGATAATGAATGTGATTTAATAGATATCATTATAAACAGAAAAAACCATGGAATATGGTTGAAACTAGATAGCAGAGTGAAATGTGTAACCCGAGTAAAAAGGTCACACATTTTGGAAAAGAATATTTGTTGACTATTGGGGGATACAAAAATATTTTAATGGTCTTAAATAGCTTCAGAAATGTTATAAACAAATTTTTACATCAAATGATACATTATGGGGATGTAAATGGATGAATTCATGAAACAATAAATTGTAAAAGGGTGGGAGACACTATAATAGTGTCACCATAATGGTCACACCATTTTTGTGAGACACTATAAGTGGTGCAACCATTTTGGTGAAATTATATTTTTGGAAAACTCTTGGAAACAAAGAATCCCTAAGAAAACTAACAACAAGTTATTTTCATAATAGAAGTGCTTGAAAAAACAGGTTATTACTAATAATGAAACATTTCATAGATATGCATTTCAATACCATCATTATTAAAAATAATTACAGGTGATATAAATGAAGAAAAACGATTGTATAGATACAATTTTTTCCCAATATAGTGAAATATTGGTTGATTTCACTACTAAATGAATGGTCAATAGAAATATCACTAAGAGATTTATATGGAAAATAAGCTGTTCATTTTGGAAGAAAATTTTTAAATCTGTTTTCTGAAAATCACATTATAAATATCATTATAATATCATTATAATCTATGAAATAAATATTCCTTGAAATCATTAACCTGAAAATATTTATTTTCATACATGTCAAAAAATAAAATTCACATTGAAAAAATATAAATATTAGAAATGATATATGATCAAAAATAGCCAAGATGATTCGTTTAAAAATATATCCAAAAATAAAAGTATGAATAAAATTATTCTAAAAAATTACTTTAAAATTATTTAGGATATATTTTATTTCTAAAATATTAAATTTTCTTGATAAAGTATAAAATAACATTCAATGTTCATTAAATTGAAGTATAAAATGAAAATTAATTTGATTGTACATAAAATATATAAATCCATATAAAAAAGTGTAAATATATATATATATATATATTGTCAAAATTCAAACACACATAATCCTATAATATTAATGATAACGAGGGAGTAATATAATAGAATGAAAATAAAATGAGTTATTATAATCATTACCACATTGAGTCTATTTATTAAAGAAGATAAAGGTGAGATAAATAAATTGAGACATCATGTTGAATGAATAATATATTATTGATGATGTTAAATTTCATGTGGAATTTTTCACAACATTTTAATGTAATTAGGTACATAATATTTGAATGTGATGCAATGAAATGAAAATATAACAGAAAAAATATCTCCATTTTCATTGAATTTTATTAAACCATTTATATAATTTATTTATATAATTTTTTAACATTTTATATAACCATATTAATATGAATTATATCATATTTTTTAATGACATCTTGTAATGTGTTTTTAATAACCATGAATTATTTTCACTATATTAAGTGTTAATAGACATGTGTATTCCTACCTGTTTTGACTTGTTATTTTTCATTTCATTATATATCAATAATTATGTCATCATATATAAAATTAAATTCATAAATATAAAATAATATATATTCATTATAGGTTTATTTTTATTAATCAATAAATTTTGTTATATTAAATCATGTAAACTATGAATGGAAGAATTTTATTGAACATACAGGAGAAGAGAATTTCCTTTTTCTTATAATATATATTAATAAAAGTAAATAATATATATTTATATATAAATATTATATTTTTATTTTTAATTTTATATCATATATATAATAGTTATTTTTTTACAATAATACAAAATAATTTATTTATAAATATTATTGAAATAATATAACATCGATAGGAAGTAGTGTAACATACACATGATTGTCGTTATCATATTATCATAAAATAGAAATTTTGGTAGTATTTTTTATATAATTATTAAATTATCATAAAAAAATTATAAAATTAGGATATATCATATATAAAAACTAAATTAATTATTAGAACAAAATGGGAATCATGGTAATGAAGAAACAATATACATTGGTCTATGAGGCGGTGCTAGCCCTCATATGAAACAATATACATTGGTCTATGAGGCGGTGCTAGCCCTCTTGGGGTCATGGATCTTCTTGGTTCAGCTTCGATATGCGCTCTGCGGTGGCTTCGCTACGGCTTCGGGTCCTTGGCTCGGCTATGGTGTGTTCGTCATCTCTAAAGTGCGCTAAGTGTCGGCCTCGGCGTCCCTGGATTCGGGTTCTCAGCTCGGCGTTGACGCGAGACTCCGACTGGTCTAGCTTCGGGATCTCGTCACGGCTATGGCTCCGAGCGGCCCAGTGAAGGATCCTTCCGGGACCTCGGGATCTCGACATGGCTATCGTCATCAGCCCAGCACTCACCGTCGGCTTGCTCTGCCTGTTCGGGTTTCCGTCGCGGCTGTAGGGTGCTCGGCGTCGGCGTGTTCAGCAACGGCGGATCCAGCTCCGGTTGGATTTCATTCCACCTCGGCGTCAGTATTTGTGGGATCCGGTGTGCTTGTGGTCAGTTCCAGTGGCTTGGAGAGGGGATGAATTGAATTTTGGTGCTTCAGTTTGTTGTTTCTAGGTTTTTTTAGTGAAGTTGGGTGTATGTTTGATTGGTTGTGTTTTTGGATTCTCTTTGGTTGAGTTGCTGGTGGTGAATTGGATGGTCGATTGGGGAATCCAGAATTTCATTGAGGGTTTGCTTCTGATGGGGATTGAGATGGCCGTATTTACCGTGCATGAATTGGTGGTCAGTTGAAGGTGGGTCTCCCGCTCAGGCGGTGGTGATGCTTCAGACGATGTCTGAGGATCCACCGGTCAGGATTGGCAGTTGCGATGATACTGTCGGACGGCGGTGGATCGCATTGAGGATGTTCTGATGACTTGGTGGTCTATCTGATTTGTGGTTTTGGACCTAGTCTATTGGGCCTTCGGGTTGTGCTTCCTCTTTTTTGGTGATGTTTTTCACTTGTAATTGGTTTTCCCATTGGGATCTTCTGTTGTCTGATGCTTTGGTTGTGTGTCTCTGAATGGGCTTTGTCCCTCTGGGCCTACGGGCTTGTAATGGGTTTTACCTTACCCAACCTAAATGGGATTGCTGTCTTTTTTCTTTTTCTTTAATAAAGGGTCTTGACCCCAAACATTTCTGGTCTATGAGGCGGTAAACATACATACAAATGATCGATGATTTTTTTACCCATTAGATAGATGATCGTTATTTATAATGAAATTCACTCTGAATAAAATAGTCCCATCATAATAATTTCTTTATAGTTATTATATAAAAATTTAATATTATAAATTTATCTATTTGTATAAGTAAATTTTATATATATGATTTTCGAAGAACATTATCTATTATTGGGGAATCAACATTATGATTTCACTAATAAAATCAATGTTGGTTTTATTGAGAGAATAATACCTATAGGATTATTCTATTGAAGTTATGATTTGATTTGGGTAGATCTATATTGATATAGTCTTATTTTAATTTTTGATGAAGCCAAAGGATTGGGTGTCCTTTTATAAGTGTGTGTGAGTAGCACACTTTTAATTTTTTGAAATAATAAATTCCATAAAATTATTTGACATTTAACCAGTCATAAACAATGTTCAAGTGTTAATTTAAGATGTTTTTGGGTCTATATAACTCCATAATGTTATTTATAATAACTTTAGGTTCATTTTTATGACATATATTTTATGAAAAACCAATATGTGATCTTGTTTTCTACTTAAACCATATAATTAATTTTTACCATTTTAACAAATGGAATGAGAGAATTTATTTTCAACATTAGAATATATAAATTATCATTAATTTATATATGTAATATAATTTTTCAAATTTAATCAATATATTATGTAAATTTAATTTACAGTTAAACACACAGATATGGATAGAGTGTAGTTTTTTAAAGAGAAAATGTTCATATGTTTATATTGTTATTATATAAAAAAATTTATTAAATATATTTCAATGTTATAAAACAGATTAATAAATGTATAAGTTGTCTATTGTTATAATATAATAAATCAAAATATAATATAAATACTAAGTTATTTAAATACATGTTTTTAAATAAAATCCAGTAATAATTTTTTTAAAAAATAATGATTATTTTCATAAATATCCCAAAAATTCACCCAAATATAATTTATTAAAAATTATGAAAAATTATATTATTTTTTGGAATATATATTGTATAATA
Source organism: Viscum album (assembly GCA_963277665.1). Taxonomy (NCBI): domain Eukaryota; kingdom Viridiplantae; phylum Streptophyta; class Magnoliopsida; order Santalales; family Viscaceae; genus Viscum; species Viscum album. The sequence continues at coordinate 1,314,349,474 of OY728152.1, read as the reverse complement.
ATATATAAAATATGTTTTAATTATGTTTTCATAGTGTTATTGAACAGCATTTTAGGATAGTTGTATTTTTATAAAAACTTTCAGATTGTACTTAAATGATAATAATTATTTACAACGAAAATAAAAATAATTATGTGAAATATATTTTTCAATAAGTTATAAAATCGTATCTAATCCAACCATTCATACAATTAGAGAAAAAATATCAAGTAAATGATATTATAAATAATATATTATTGTGTGGTAAAACTCAAAGATTCTTATAACAAATGATTTTAAAGGGAAATATTAGTACATGTAACACATGATATATATGGAGTTCCATGTATTGAAATATATTCTTTTTGTTTCAGGTAACACGGGATAAGTGTAATGTTTCATGTATTCTATGATATTTGAGTTATCAAATTTATATAAATACTTATATATAATTATTTATCGAGAAGATATATACTTTTAAATATTGGTAATGTGGGTCAATCCTGCTATCAAATACAATGTATTTATTTTATAATTTATATTTTTCAAATTCTACCCATAATAAATAAAATCCAACCTCATAATTAAATCATGATCTCCTGAATTTATGTATTTATAATTCATTATTCATTTTTTTAGAATCCCACATCAAATTATGATTAATAATATTTTCTCTTAATTTATGATTTTTATAAGTAAAAATATAATAATTAATAATACATACATACATTTATCCTTAATTGAACAATTATACAATGAGATGATATGAACATGTAGGAAAATGGTAAAGATATTTTGATAATATTGATGTTATTTATCTGAATATTTTAAATGATCAATGGAATTTTTAATGGATAAAAAAATTAAATATAATTTGATTAAATATGACATAAATATCGTTAGATATTATTGAAAAATGATATCATTTTATTCTATAATTAGTTATCGAATATTGGGGACTTATTTTAATATATAAAATTACAAAACATATAGATATTTGTTATGTTTCTATTTCATATTAACTATTATAGACATCCGTTATTTTATGATCAATTTACAATTCATCCAATACTCAAGGAATAAACTATCCTATAATGGTTTTTTAAATTATCATGTAAATAAAAAACGAATTTAATATACAAAAATATCTATAAATGAGTGATATCCAAATAATCTATATCAAACTATTATCCATAAAATGAAAAGTTTAATATGTTAATATATAGTCCTCAATATTAATTCTATTATTTTTTCATAATTATTAATTCATCAAATTTATTTACTTAAAACGATAAATTTTTAGGATTAAATCATGTAGTATTATAGTAGATGTGAAACACTTATCATCCTTCAATCATCGGTTCATACCCCACATATTTTCAATACAAAATGGGCTGTCACCCTAGATGAATGTATTCTATTATATTAACATTTTTATTATAATTAATTTTTTTATTTTCATACAGATTATGATTAAAATTATTGAAATAAAATTAATAATTATATAACATTATTGTTCATGTATTCAACTCAATTTATTTAAATTTTTTCACGTTACCTAATAATCATGTATTATTATAATTTCAATTCAATTAACGATCATATTAACACTAAATAAAATCAATAACATTAAATTATTTCAATAAAATATATTTTCATTAATTAATAAAAAAATATTCGGCATAAATATTACTATGAGTTAACACTAATATATCCTTAATCATGTTTTTATCTACCCAACTTAATACTAATATGATAATTTTTTTACATTCAACATATTATCAATATGATACACATAATCCCAATATTGTATCTATAAATATTATGTTAGTTAATAAATATTTATTTCAAACATAATCCATATAACATTCATAAATTCAATAAGAAAACTATATTTGTAAAAATAGACCAAAAAATAAAATATTATAATTCCAATACATAAATCCTTCTTCAATTTATTTCCACATAGTTAATTCTTTGTTAGATGGTTTAACATAAGTTATATTTTGTGAATATATATTCAAATCTATAACATTGGTTTTAAAGAAGTATTTACTTATCCTATGAATACCTAATGATTATAAAAATAGAAGCAATGTAAGGACCAATTTCATGTAACATGTTACAATTGAGTAAATTCCATCATAACCTTTTTGGAGTTATTAACCCATGATATATTTCTACCTAAATCACATCCAATTGAAACATCTATATAAGTATGTAATGTATGTAATAACCAGATAATCACACCAACAATGAAACAGTAGTATATTATTTTATAACTATCATCAATTTCAATCATTGGGTATTTTACTCTAATAGATATTTTATAAAAACTAGGTTTCATTGTTTCTTCTAAACATCCTTTAATAATTCCCAATAGAATAACATAGCATAATTTTCATTGATTGTATTATGGATTCCTGGAGAATGAAACAAATATGTGGGTTATCTAAAATTCATAGAATGTGTTATAAAAAGATGAAGATATCATGAATCAATAATGAGTAATAAATTTGACAATGTTAAAAAATGTACCAAAATTACAGTTAAATAAATGAACAAGGAATATTAAATATATAAAGGAATATAATTGAAATCATATTCTATTTAGACAATTAGATAATAAATATTTATTTTTTTAATGTAAATATTGGAACATGAATTCAATTTAATCAATAATAACAGAATTCAATTCAGTAAAATATTTTATCATAATGAAACCTCATTTATAATAATAAATTAATTATAAATTACTGAAATACATAATTATTGTATTTCATGTTTCATAGAATCATGATATTATTACAATTATGATATATTCTTAAGACAATTAAAAACTAATTGGTAAAAACACAAAAAATTTGTATGTCTAATACAATTCATGAGACTATCGATGCATTGAGGTCTATAATTAATAATTTCCCTCATGTGTTTGAAGGCACAAATAATTCCATATATTATTAATAATCTATATAATAATGTTTTGTATCATAAATTATCTACATGTCTAATGAATTTTGATTTTTAAATATTTCAACCAATATTAAAATAAAATTCAACAAATACAACGTATGTAAAATTTATAAATAGTTTGGGAAATAATCATATCAATCATAAATTACATATATATTAAGGGGTAATTTAATGATCAATGATGATTAAAAAATGAATAACTCACTGAGATTTTAATGACTATGAAAATATATCAAGGATGTGACTGATAATACTATCCATGAAACAAATAATCATAATCCATGTAGTTGATGAATAATGAATTTATCAAAACAGCAAAAACCCAATGGGGAAATAAAAATTTTATGGTCAATGATCAATATATTTACCATAAAAATATTATTTAAAATTTATTATTTATAATATTATATTATTTTAAAAAAACATTTTGAAAATACCATTTTTAAATCTTGTTAAATAAAAATTTCCTATTAAATGACATTATAAACATGAAAAGGAAGATTCAAACAAATAACAATTATATCATTGGGTAACTCCTTACATTGCTTAAAAGAATTCATTTTTCATGGTTAAACAATTAAGAAAGTAACATGTTTGCTACTTGAATGAATATTACGTTGAATTTTTTTAATATAAATAATTATTAAAAATTATTTTTAAAAAATAATTTCTAATTTATTATGTTAAATTTTCCATAAAACATATAAAAAAACATTTATTTATAAAAAAATAAACTTTAAACTGAAAAAAACAATATTGTGAGATGTTATTAAAACTAATAAATGAAAATTTTATGTACCATATTGTTAATAAAAATTCAATAACATGAAAAAAATCATATGTAACATTATTATAATAAAAATTAATGTTTAAATAAATAATGTTAAAATATATTTATTTAAGTAAAATTCGTCTATTAATAATATCTATTAGAATGAGACTATGAAATAAAAATATAATATGATCAAAATTTTGATGACTTATTAAATGAATGAATAAATTATATTCCTAAAATGTAAATAAACAATAAAAAATTGGAAATGAAATAATATATATTGAAAAATTATTATAAACATTGTAATAGAATATTGATGAAAATGCAGACGTAATATATCCCAATGAAAATGAATTGAGTTATGAATAAGTTTACAACTATGTATCATTTTTTTTAAAATCCCCATAGTTGACACATTAAAAATTAAAACAACAAACACCATGATGAATTTATCATTCATGATATTATATTGAATGTGGAATCATATAAACTATATAAAATTAATTATGTACATAACATTAAATTATTCCTAAATGAAATCATTTTGAGAAAAAATAACTTCTGATAAGCATCCAGTTGATTGAACACTCATTTCAAATATGTATGGAAGTTTTAATAATGTTATGAAATAAAACAATAACCATATTAATATATATTATATAATATATTATTCATTTATAAAATCATGTTTCTCTTATATTCATAATTCTTAATTATTTTCATTATTTTGTGAGTTCATTGTTTTTTTTATGCTTATGTTTTTAATAGTTGATTTTTTTGTTCATATTACTTAGATAATTATTTCAGCATCCCAAAAATTGTGAAAAATAATTTAAATATCAAATATTGTTCTTGTTTATTTTATTATATTAATCTGCAAAAATTGTTATAGGAAATGTAATGAACTATTGATAGATATAGTAGGCCACATCTATGCATGAATTTCATATGATGTTTATATTAATTTTGAATGAAATAAATGAATTTTATATATAAATATATATATATTACAATTTATCCTAATTATTATTTCACAAATATAAAATATTATTATTAATTCCATCATTAATACAATCCATGATAAACATGAAACAATCACATCTGTTCATGAGAAGATAGTTTGTCAGACAAATTAATGAAATTATCTTATTCCCAAAAAAAGTAAATCCTTAATTTTTGTGAGAAATAATAATTATATAAACATGTTAAGATCTTATATAACATAAATATATTACATAAATTATAAATTCAACATTATTTATATCATTTATTTTTAGTAAGTAAATAATTAAGAATAATAGTTCATGTGCTTTTAGTCTTCCATACACAAAAAAAATTAGTTTAGAAACCACTTAATGGATATCGTTGATTTTTTGGTAATACAATAAAATATAAACAACCCAATATATTTTTGATAGCATTTTTATTATATAATATTTTTATAATTTTAATAAAATGAGGTTGGTAATGAAATTAAATAAACAATCATTCAGAAGTACATTACAGATTCATCAGGTGTACTATTTTTGATTTCAATAAATCCATAAAAGGATAAACATTAGGAAATAATTACTATATATTGTATAATGGGGGTCAAACATGGGATGTGATAGAGGTAGGAATTGTAAAAACCAAATTTTTTTAATAAATCGATTAGATAGGATATGGTGTGACCTTTTTGTAAGTTGGATGAGGGGAACACTTTTAATTTCATTATATATTGCGTTAATACAATTTTTTCTCAATTAAAAGGAACCCAAATAAATCCATTATAGTTACTATAATTTATAATGTCATCATTTTTCTATAAAATGGTGTTTGAACAATTTTCTCTATAATCTATGTAAATAATTTTAACTATTTTTTAAAATTATAATTTTAAATAAACAATATCATATAACTATAGATTATTTATTTTTATAAATAAAATTATTTAATCGAGTTTCCAAAATAAATACACATTAGTGGAAACATTAATATAAAATAGATCATAATTATTTTTTGAGAAAAAGGGTTTTATAAATCAAAATGTACAAAATTGTACATTGTTTTTATATAACAATATTGTTAGAAATTGATTCCAATGAGCTATATTAAATTTATTGATTTAAAATTGGTCTATTTTTAATTTAAAAATAAATAAAAATATTACTCATAAGTATAAATTATATGTACTAAAATATTATTTTGAAATGTTATCTTGTATTTTTCACTGTTAATCAAAAAATGAATATTCTTTGAAAAATAATAAAAATCAACCCTATTATAATTGTGATATTTAAATTGGAAACATTAATTGTATTATTTAAAATAAATATTATAATAGTGTAAATAATTATTTTTTAATGATAGTTTCCATGAATGACCAAGCTATCAAAAGGGAAAATATTGTATTCCCAAAATCATTTCATTTTCTTAAAATAGATTTATATTATTATTTATAATAAATATATAATAAATAAATATGAGTGAAATAAATATTTAAATCTGTTAGGTAATTATATTTATTCATTTTATTCAAATTTTCATGTGATAACATTCATATTGAATAATTCTAATTTTATATTTTTTATTGGTAAAACATAGTGTTTCTTGTTACGTATGCTTTAAATTTAACATGGAGTCACATGTAACAAAATCCAAACTCAATGTTCTATGTAGAGATAGATAAGAATATTATTTATTGTAATTCATGGTATTCATATTTTCATATTTATATCATTTAATTTTTAAGAATTTATTAATCAAAATTTGATTATTAAATATTTCTTGTGATATTGTATTACATTCTACCCTATATATTGTGTGTCCTAGAAACCATCCAATAAAATATACCTATTTTTAAAATTATGGGTGTAACAACATGCATACAAAATAAGATTTTTCATAAGACTGACACTAAAATGGTGTGGTGTAGAATATGAAATAATTCAAAACTCATAATTAGTATATATAAAAAAAATTATATGTTATCACACATAAGAATCAAGTAGATCTGTCATTTAAAATGACACATAATGGAATCAAATAATATTTAGGAATCTCTATGATATAAATAAATGATATAATATTTAAATATATTAAATGGTCTATTATAATAATTAATACTGAATAAAATTTCAAAAAATTATTAAATCCATTGCAAATTTACATTTTTATTATTATTATTAGTTTTAATTTATAATAAAGTCATAAATAACAAAAAAAATTATAAATTGAGATCCCATTTAACCAAGATCATTCCATTATTTCATACCATAGTTATTATTTAATTAACATTTACATGAACAGTAGAACATCTCATTAGATAATATATTTATTCTATTCCAATTAATAATACAATGATCATATGTCTTGATCTATAAGATCACATCCTATATTTAGTCATGTTGTATTCTCCCATAAATGAAACATGTGGGAATGAAAGAATTATAATAATATGAAAACAATGCAACAAAATAAATCATCAAAAAATAGGGATGAGACATTATATTGAGAATTACCCATGATACTCATTGAGAACTATCATATGAAATCAAAACATGCTACGTATACATTATGTCAATTTTCTTATTATTCCAATTAATTTACACATTGCAATTATTGTTAAAAAAATAAGTACCACACTAATCATGTTTCATCAAATAAACACACAAACAATACAAAACACATGAAAATATATTATATCACTACTATCATAGAGAACACATATAGAACCAAAAATGTATTTTATGAATAGAAACAAGAGGTATATATCAAAAAAATTATAGTTAATAGAATAAATAAACATGGTAATATGAACATTCTAATAACCAAGAATTTATATCCCAAAATATTTTTATTATAATATTGACATAAATGTTTCAATATATATGGGTTTAAGTGACCATATAAAGAAAAATTTATATGTAATAATATTTTATCAAAACCACTAAGAATGAATTAAAAAATACATTTACATTAAAAGGATATCAATGAAGAAAAAAAATTAAATTTAATGAACATCAACATAAAAAAAATATATAATTAATCATAACATGCAATCTATCAATCATACATAGACATTAATATTATAGAATCGCCCAATTTGATGCACACAACCTCTGGATTATTTAATTAATCAAATATTTATCATTCTTTTTGTCAATTCGAACACTATTAATGGATTGTAACTCATTATTAAATATCATTATCATATAAAATAAAATTGAACAAAATAATGGAAAAATAACTATATCATGGATTATAATTCATTATAAAATAACATACCCTTATTTAATGACTCCATGGATGCACAATAATATAGAAACTAAACAATTTGATAAATAATGGAACAAAATACCAATATCATGGAATTACAAAAACGAGAAAGATGAACCAATCATTTATAATGCTCAGAATATTATTTAACCATCAACAAATCAATGAAATCCGTAGATATATAAATGAACATGATTCATAATGTATCTAAAAGAGATCCACATGTCCCCTATAGTTTTTGGATTTTAGGAAAAATATGGTGAATTCTGAATAGATCTATAATTTCTAGATTCTATAATTTTTATCTTCCAATGCATCAAGACACATCACAATCTCATAACCCATATTTGTTTTCAAAAAATAAGAAACAACAATGTTTTTCATTCTATAAATTAATGAACCTATATAATAAAAATATAAATAACAACATATATACATTAGATTATACTACCACATTATGGTGTATCCAATATAATAGTCATTATCTACCTCTAAAATTCAATCGGAAGGGGATTATAAATCCAATTGTTCATATGTATAATCAACATGCGCAATGAATGTTCCATTAGCTTCAAAATGAATCCAATCCAAAACAAACTATAATAATATAAAGTTAGTACATAAACAACACCATGTGATAAGTTTTAAAAAAATGTAATAATAATTTACAATATATTATCATATAATAATTACAATATCAGTTTTTAAATTTGAATCATCCCCAAGACAACAATTACACACATTCCTATAAATCAACATTTATACAAAAATCCCATATTTATTCGCATGAAAATGATTCCGAATAGAAAGGGAGAGATAAAATATTCAATATCATTTGATCTTTATGATCCCAAATTTAATTTTTAATTCCCAATTAGAATGATTAAATTACATATTCTATAGATTAATATTCTAATTCATTCCTTGAATCTAGAATGTACAACCTCTAGATTGATATATTGATCACGTCACGACCATATTACATATTTTATGAATGCATTGTTGATACACTTGAGTGAAAACATAATAGATATTATAAATTTTTATGATATTTAGTGTGTGAAAAATCCCCTTATTATATAATATTATATATATATATATATATTTTTTATAAAAAATATTAAAAATTACAATTCATAAGATTCCAAATTCATTGGAATGTTTTCATTATATAAAATTCAATGATTTTCTGCATCATTATTTTTTTACGTAAATTTTAAAAAAGTAACAAAATTTTCTATGAATGATCAAGCATAATAAATATTGACTCTCTAACTTCATTTTTAAAAGAATTTTTTTATATCATATCTAATATAGATTCCCAAATTCAGGCAGTTAAATTCATCATATGAAAATATAGTTTAATAAAAAATGTTTATATTACGATGGTGATATCATATTATATAAAAATCAATGTAGAATAAATGTATAATATCTTCTATTTGATGATAATATTAGAGGATTAAAAACTAGATTATGGATTTGATTCAATGAAAAAATTGAGAATTTATTAATCCAGTGTTTATAATTTATCAAATTTAGTAACACAATACAAGATTATCAATCATCTATAAGAAATTTATCATTTATATTATAGTCCTCTAAAATAATGAACATCTTATAGTGGAATGAATCACATTTCTCACTCTTGTTTTATGTGAGGGAAATAACTCATGTGAGATCAATATTTTTTTTGTATATCATTATATTGACATGATAGTAATTTCAATTACTGTATTTTGGTTTATTTAACTTAGTATATTATTGAATTGAATAAAAATTTATTATATATCATATGTTTGATTGCAATCCTTCTGTTTTATCTTATCTAGTTACTTCCAAATTCATGTAGGTTGGGTGGTACTATTCCACTAGGGATTATAGATTTATTCTAATAAGATAGTAGTTTCATTGTTGTATCAATGTTTAATATGGATAAATTCCTACATAGATAAAGGAGCACATGAATATATACGTGAAGGATTTCGTAGGGTTTTCGTCACTAATAATTCTTTGTTTTCAAAATAATCATACCACATAGGATGTTTTGATATCTACTGTAGTTTATCAAACAATCCTATATGAGACTTAGGAGAAAATGTAGTAGTTATAATTCCATTTTTATGAATTATTATTATTATTGTAGAATCTTCCCTAACAATTGAGTATGTGGAGTGTGGGTAGTGTTTGTTAATATCATGAAATTTTATACTCATATTCAGTAACCATATGTCTCAATTCTGAATTGTTCATTGAAATAGTTGAAAATATTTTGGAATACTATCGATTTATTTATATATTTGTAATTTACATTCAATAATTATTAGAAATTTGAAAATTAAATAATTATTTTATTTATAAAAAAACAATTTTATCTGGTTCATGTGAATATTTAAATAATTATAATTTATTACAGCAATGGAATAAATTTTTTATTGAACAGAAGTTTTTAAATATTTTGATTTGATAAGCTCATATCTATTTTATGTGGTCTCACATTCTGACAGTGTAACGATTAAACTCCATTTTGATGTGTTCATTTTTTATATTTGATAACAGTAGATCAACAATAAAATAAACTATAGTTTCATTATAGAATTATCATTCAATTTAAATAGATTTGAAAGGATTAATATTATATTTAATATTGTTTTCAAAAACTATAAAATGGTATATTTTTATTTAGTTATAAATTTAACATCATTTCAATAAGTGTTTGAGGTCCCATAAGTGTGCATCAATGGTGGTATCTTATCAATACTCCTAAAATATAGTACACAACCATTAATATTGATATATTTAGCAGTTTTAAATATAATTTCATGATGATTTATAATGGGATATAGTAAATTATGGGACCATATTGGTATATTAATTATTTAGTTGTAATGATCTTCATTTGATAAATATATATAAATTTGGACATTACATTTAACTAAATATTGAGGTTTCAGGGTAAATGTATTTTTGAAATGATTCATTTAGGGCATATATCATTATGATCATGGTGATTAAAACCACTCAATTATACTCACTGCATGTTTTAGTGGAATGGGGGAATGATGAAAATTTAGCTGACTATAATTTTTCTCAAATTTTTTTCAATTTTTATATTATCATCAATAATTATTATTAAACATGATGGTTTCCTAAATATGTTTTCATCAAATATATATTCTTCATATTTTGTTGATTAATGTGAGGTATTTAATTTTCATCATCTGATATAATAAATTATATTTAAAAAAATAGAATATAAAATGATGTTTTAATGAATTCTTCATATTGAAAAAATATAAACATGATTCATAACATGATTATATTTATATAAAAATTCATATTATGAAAATATAATTTTTTATTATTATTGATCCATATTGAAATATTTTTTGTGCATTAATATATACTAAAATATAGACTATTACGTTAAATTTGATAGTGGGGATCATGTCCATCAATTTTTAATTCATTTATAGAACACATGGATTGTATAATATAAACAATAATTTATGTATTATAATTAGGTAATGTGTTTGGGTGATGTTTGTGAGAGTTTGGATGACTTTTGGAATATTTTTGGGTCTTTTTTAGAATCTCAGTTTAATAATAATTTGTACAAAACATGAATATCTTATTTAAAAATGTTATAAGTGAGGATTTTTTGTCTCGGTAAGATTGTAATTATGTGCACGGATCGGAAAAACTATGCATCCACCAATTATAACCCATTATTATGGAGGCATAGAAATATGAATGGTCTATTCATGGTTCACCTCACTATGAGACCAAACAATAATTCATTTAAAAATAGAACATAAAATTTTGGAAGTCCCTCATAATTTCACTCCAAAATTATTTTTCTCCCATGTTTTCCCTTATTTTGGTTAATCTCCTCCAATGTCTATAGAGACTCATCACTTTTATCCTAGATTGATCTAGTAGCACATCTCAGTTTGATGAATTAGATATTTCAAGGGAAGTATTTTTTCTTTGTATTATATAGATTTATTATTCTTCCATTTAATATTTCCATATATATATATATATATTGGGATTTACCTATGAAATTTTATGTCAACCATGTTTATAATTGTCAATTATTATTTTAGGGAACTACATCAAAGAAGGTTTTATGGAAATTTTTCATAATATTATTGGGTATTTTGTTTTATTTATGCTTTACGACATAAATCCATGGTAATAAGATTTGACATAAACTACTATTAAAATAACATTAATGATATATTTCTAATAGTTTGTATTTATTTAAATTTATATAGAATTTTTTGTCATTATTTATTTACCCAAAATTTTTAGACATTGTTTTTGGAATTGTAGTTTTTTTCAAAGTTGATGTATAATGTTTTAAAAATAATTATATTAAAATTGCTTCTAGCTATGATTCATGTTAATGGTTTTATGGAATGGATCAAAGAAATTTAAATTTTTATAGATTTTTTTAATAATTTGTTTGGATTATTTTATTGAAGAATTGTTAGGGAGTAATCAAATTAATTAGTGATGTACAATAGTTTGATTTTTCCCTCATAAAAATATTGAATGATAAGGGTTTGAAAATTCTTGGAATAAAATGGTTCACCATGTGATGACTAGTAATAAATATAAGTCACCCCTTAGGATTAATAGAGTAAAATGGTATAATTTATATTTGTTTGTGTTAATTTGTGGAATTTAATGGGTTATTTCAAAACATAGTTTATGAAATAGTGTTAACATACTATTTTTGTGCATTATATAGAAATGGCAATTGTTAGGTAAGAAATTTTATATATGGAATTTTTTTATTTCTTGATTAAAATTGTTTTAAAAAGTTATATAAACTTTTTATATATATGTCGAAACATGTTCTATCCTAATGGAATTAGTTGGGATGTCATTTGGGGAAACCTAATTATTTTCATTACTCACCCCCATATATGGAAAATTGGTGCATTTAAAAATTTAATTTACAAGGATACATGTAATGATAAAATATCTAATTCCAATTTTCTTTTTTTATGACTCGTGGTCTTTAATTTTTATGCTTTATCGTGGAACATGTTGTATATATCTATGTTTTTTTGTTTATATTCATTGAGATTTATTGGTTTTCACTTCCTCTATGTATTTTAAACATATAAATGTCTTCTTCTTAGTATCATATATAATTTTTTAAGTTCATTATAATTTATGTTTTACTAACTTTTTATCATAATTTATGTAATTGTTTTGGTTTATGGTGTTGTTTGTTTAAATTAATTTTATTTTTTATAGTAAAATCGTCCCCCAACTATTATAGAACCCTTGGAATTTCATGGAAGCCTATGGATAATTGGGGATGTATATTAAGGAATTGTAAAAATTCTACTTCATCATAATCCAATGGGCGGTGTGGGATAATACCAAAGGTATTATTGATTCTATTTCATAGTGTTTTGGGATATGTGGTATTATTTTTCCTTGAGAGTTAGTTATGTCGGTCTTAGAGATTAAAATTCCTTTAGGTTTATTCATAGAGATGGTTTGGTAGAATATAGTTGTATATTCTAACCATAAAATAGAGATCATAAAGGTATAGATACCCTATTTTTCCTCCACCACATGTTACCATGGGTTTTGATAAAATTGTGTTTTGTAAAAGCTTATAGGTGTTGTAATCTCATTGTCCCAAAATTAGAAAATGTGATGTGAATGGAAGGAGTTGATATAAATGTACTACCATTAGGTGATCATATTTAATTTTGATATATGATTAATGATTTGTTAAAATGATTTTACTTTTAATTGATTTTAAATTATATTTAGAATGTTATATTTTGAAATGGGAATATTTGTTTTATTTTGAAAATTTTATGGCATTCAAAAGTATGTTATAATATTTTAAAATGTGTTTTTAATGTCATGTATAGAATTATGGAATAATTTTTTTTATTTATTTGATTTCATGAATTTATCTTTGTTATGGCATCATTACCTATAGAGTGACAATTATGGAGTGTTTTTGTAATGAAAAATCGTAATAGGTAGGAATCAACGATACAAACCGAATGAAGATACATAAAATGTTGTTTCACCTAAGCCTTAGATGAACCAAAAGCTGGTTGAATGTACATCCAATGATTTTTATATCATGTAGTGGGGGAACTGAATGTATTTACCATGAAAAATGTATAATTCAGTTGAGTTAGAGAACCAAATACCACTCATCTTTTAGGTTATTTGGAAATAGAGTTGAAATAGATGTGGACGAATCAGATGAATCGAATTATCTATTTCATTGGCACACTAGCAGAGTTACATGTAATGTGAGAAACATTTATTCAAGAGGACCATGATATAATGTGTTGACATTTAGATGTTTATGCTCAAATATATTGATGAATTTTAGTGGAGTATTTAGATTTATTATTCAACAGACAATTACACCCTCAAACATTAAGTATTTCCAAAATGACCTAATTTTTGAGCATGTAGTAGAAGACTCTATCAATTAAATATTTTTTTTCTAAATATGTTAATATAGTCCAATTTTTCATGTAAGATCGATGCTACTACATCCATGAAGGCCCACATTTTTGAATCGAAGTTGTTTATGGGAAATCGCTAAAAAGTTTTCATTGTTTTCATAATTTTTGGTACATAGATGGTAATGAAAATAATGGTAGTTTAACGGTACATATCATGATCTATGGTTGAAGGGAGACTGTTGATATCAATTGGAAATAGTGTTCTTTCAATGGATGTGAATAAGTAGAAGAGTAACACCAATTTCGAAGGTTGTGGGATGACTCAAACTAAAAAGTTGGAATCTATGATTATTCATCATATTCAATATATCATGCTTGAATTGTATTATTGAACTTTTTATCACATTAATACATAATATAAAAACACCTTATGCATTCCAGAAATAAAATTAGATTGAGAAAATTTTGTTATGTAGTCGATTTTTTCAATGGATTGGTGTCTAAGGCACATATCAGGTTTCACATAAGTATAATGCTTTAATTCGGATGAGTGAAGGTGAATACCACATATCATCACAACCAAGAATTACATGGTGATTCTATGATAACCATGAATCCTAAAATATGGAATTATAAATAACAAAATAAAGAAAAATGTACATAGATTAAACAATTATATTTAGATGAGAATGTGATTATGGAAGATCATTTTTGTCCATCGATGGAGAGAGGTAAAATTAATTGGAATTAACCCATTATAGAATATTATATTAATATTGTTATATAAAATTAATTGATTTCTTCTCATGAAAAATATTTTCTAGTATTTCAAGTGGATATGAAACCTTATTTATTGAAACATAATACTCTTCTATGTAAAATGAAATTTCAATACATTATGTGTTGATAATGTTTTATAACTGACGATATATGTATGATGATATCTGATTAATCTATTCGTGATATAGATTTCTATAAAATTTTATGGATTTTTTATTGGTTTAAAATGTTTGTATATGAGTTTATTTTCATATGTAAAATGTTAGATTAACAACTGATGGTGGAAAAATATCCTTTTAAAGGTGAATTAAATGTAACGGAAAGTGGAAATGGATTTTTGGAACAAGTAATTAGAATATCCCTATACATGTTAGATGATTTTACATTGGAATAGATTTATGATATTGAGATTTTTAATTTTCGATATGTTTTGAACCATTTATAGAATATTTTTAAAATCAATTCTCAGGCTTTTCACACACTAAAATGTGTACATTAATATTGATATCATTATAGGGACCAGTAACATATCCATTAAATCTTAATACATTACACGAATAGAGTTAATGGAATATATTGTGTTGTTGAAATTGTTTTAAGAAATAGTTCACCGAATATTGAATCTCTTTATGGGAATCCAAGGTCTTATTCACCAAAAATATGGATGTAAATCATCTATTTAAGTATATTTTTGTAATCATAACGATTTTATAAAAAAGATTCCGTATCCACCTCAATTCATTAATGATATACTCAATAAATTAAATATGTACCAATTGTTCAATATAAATGTATTTCAATTACGATATTACCATGTTACTATTCTGAGAGTGTATATTCCAAATCCCCCTTTCATAAATAGATATATACATTACAATAATGTGGTCATTTTTTCTTAATAATTATTCAATAAACTTCATGAAATTGATTAAATGTAAGTTTAAAAGATATTTGGTATTTTTCTGGTAGTCTTTACCTATGACATATTAGTTTTCTTATGGATAATGAATGAGCATGAGATATACTTTTAGATAGTGATGTATATTATCAAAATAATCTTATGTATGAAATATTTTCAATGTTTGATTTTTTGATATAATATATATATGTCCTTGGACATGTAATCATCTAATGTGTAGTTTATGTTGGTCCTGAATTGAAAGAAGATTTCATATACTAGAAAATTTCTATGAATGCCATCACTATACACATAATTTGTACCCAAGATGTTTGTAATATACTCATTGTTCATAATTTTTTAGGACTAACTCAACAATAATATCTCTTATAAGGATTAATTCCCAATTCCAATTGAATGATGAATGTCATATTAATTTAATGAGAATGTCGTTCTCCAGTGATTAAAAAAAATAATGATTTTTATTGAATCAGGACCAGGGTATACGGTGTGTCGTGATGCTTCATGATTTGTGTTATGATTTTTTCTCACATAGGGACATCATATTATATATTATGGATCACATCAGTTATAGTTTCATATAAATAACACCCAAACACTCGATTTTCAATGTAAATAAATAGACTATGATTTGACAACAGGACATCATTAAAACTTTTTCTAAATATTTATAGTGTGTATAGATCCTAAGAGAGCAAGACATATATTAAAACAATTGTAAGTGAACTGATGACAAATTATATATATTTAATATCTAAGAATGATTGACATTAGCATGTTGTATACCCTAGAAAAAGTAATTTTGAGGGTCATTGTATTAAGAAAAAAATTTTAGGATCATTTGGATAAAGAGAATTCATATTAGTAGTAGTTTATGTGAATGATATTAGATATCCAGAATGATTTTGAACACCGAGGTAGTGATAAATTATTCAATTTAGTTTATTTAGTTTTTAATTTTGTAGTGAGAGTAAAATAATTGTAGACATCATATTTATTATGAACATATAGGAGGTCAATACTCAATAATTAGGAGATCATTAAAGATGTATGTTTGATGAGACATCAGATTTGTGGTTTCCAGATTAGAATAACATACATAAGTATTATCAGCCAAAACATATTCATGTTTACCACCGATCAATATGGTATGTTCATTTTGTAATATTGAAGATATATAAGGAATTGAAAAAAAATTGGTGGTCGACATGAAAGTTAAGGTTCATGAAATGGTTTCTCCATTCCTCACCTTTCAGTTGGTAAACATAGAGAATATATGAATAGATAGTATGATTACATGTTTAATTATTCAAATTTATAAATTTCATTATATTTCACAATGATTTGTAACAAGTCCCCCAACGAATTATTTTAAATCATGATTCAATATTTTTGATAGTGTATTAACTCACAAATTCAACAAATTTACTCCCTTGTATTGAATTTCAAACAATAAAGGATTTTTGGAAAATATATATTCTATATGTGTTAATTTGGAATGGAATACTAATTTAAAGAGTATAATGGTAATATATGATGTGTATAGATAATTTATTCATAATCCATACAATTTCCCCATGGGACTCAGTTGACTATTAATACGACATATCACTATGAAACAGATGTAAAATCAAAAAATGATATACAAACATTAGAATACATGATATGGACTAGTGTAATAAATTTTTGTAGATCATGAAATGTGCACATTTTGATTTCTCCGATAGAAAATGATATTTAGAATCGATATAAATTGAACCTTTTGAACCACTTAATGTATGTTAATTCCGTTCTCCATAGTCAGGGTTAGAAATAAGTGAGATATCACTGGTTGGATAGAGACTTTTAATTGAGTCAATAGAGGGAAAATTTAGTTTATTAGGTTGATGATGGTGATTTATTAGAGATTTCATAAATCTTATTATGATCATCATCAACAACTACTGTAATTTAAAGTTAGGGATCTTGAGTTCTTTTATATCACCCAATGGATTGGTATTCCTCAATTTGGGATGAATTCCATGTGATTTCATTGATACATAATCCCATTTGAGATAGCTAAATGTTTTGGTCAGAAGGAATATCATTAGGAATTTCGACCATGGTTATGTTCACATGATAATGAATTTCTTGTATCTTAGTTTAGGATTTATCAGCCAGATACCTACATTGTCATTTGAAGGGAAAATGTTGACCAAGATCTAGATATATCATTTTCTCACAATTAAATTATGATTGTGGATAGTACAAAGAATATATTTCATGGGAAAATAATATGTATAGTGTGTTTTTTTGGAAACATGGTCAGATTCGTGTACAATCATGGGAATGAGAAAATGAAATATTTGATAAATTCTCCATTGTCCTTTAATACTGTGGGGATTTTTTATTTTCTAGGGAGTGGAAATATAATATTGGGGTTAATTTGGATCCTTCGGTTGCATGTACATAACTGATTATTTGTATATTTAATGTAAGTAATATTTTTAGATTATTTTTTGTATATTTTGTATGAGTTTTTAATGGGTTTTTTGGATTTTGTAGAGGTCCATGGTTTTTTAACTGTTAGTACAATCCATTCTTCTCCTACAGATAACATTTAAAATTGATGTACTGGGTTTTCAGTAGATGGATTGATTGATTAATTGTTTTTCAAACCAATGGATATATAAGATTATAAATCCATTTGATGATAGGGTTATATGGATTTTGATTTTTCAACATCTATTATTGTGTAACCTAATCAGGCATGGATTAAAATTAGATCATAATATTGGGGATCTCTATAAAATTTTATATGAAACCCCACATTGTTTAAATAATTCATCCATGAATAATTCAATATCCTCCCTAATATCGTATAGAATAATTAATTCAATCTAGGATATGACAATTATAAAATCAAGATTCTATAATGGTTTTTAATAATAAATTTTTTTAAGTAAATTGTTTTTAACAAATGTTTTTGTATTATTTTGTGAATATTGGAGCATGTGTTTATGTACCTTAAGGCCATATTTGGGAATGATATTTCACCCAAAAAAAGTAGTATGAATCATGATATAATCATTCCCCTCCTAAAAATGGTTCATAATTATATTTATTATTGAATGAAAGACACATCATTTATGATTATAATGGGAAATATGATGTCATGGTTGAATTACTGTATTGATATTTATAAAGGAATAGGTTATGAATAAATAGATGTTATATGTTAGTTTTAATGTATTTATTTGTTTCATTCCATGGATGTGTCTTTAGTTTCAAAAATTGTTTTGGTATGGATATTATATTATATTTTTAAATTTCCCATATAAATTATTTAATATATATTTGATAACATTCTATTTCCAAGGGGTGTGGGTGGGGATGTTATTTTTGTAATAGTATAATATTTTTATTAATTACCCCCATCATGGGATCATTGTAGAATTTATAGATATTTTTTTATTGAGACACATGTAATGGTAATGGATCTCATTTCATTATGGAATATTCTTGATTCACAAGAATTTATTGTAGAGTTTGATCTTAGAGATACTTGGTAGTTTATATGATGCAGTCATTGGAGTACTTGAGTTTTTTTGGTTAATTAGGGTGTAATATATTTTTACCATGTTATTGGTCTCCACTTGGTACTCTGATATATATCAGTTTTTCTGTAATATATTTCTTTTTAATACATTATTAGAATAACTCATATTGTATTTATGGTTTATTTTGAGGTTGGATTCCATTTCTTATTTTATAATATAAAATTTTCCACCAACTATTATGAATCATTTAATATTTACTTCCATCATTTTGAATCTTGCGGATTTCGCCTATAGCCTAGAGGAAAATAATCATATAATTAATAAAATGAGGTATGTGGGATGTTAAATGATCATATTATTTGAATAATTTTATGTTTATTACAATGTTATATAATTTTGATTTAGGTTATGTTTATGGTATAATGTATATGGAATGGTTTAGGTCGTTTAAAAACAATACGAGTCTTGTAACGATATATTACATAATTAATTATTCATTTACATAAATATATATTGAGATAAAAAATATAGGATTGGATGTAGAGATACATGGATGACTTTCTTGCTAAAATTTTTATAATAAAACATGTAAATAATAAGTGTTTTTTTCATGTATAACAACAATCCATGAACTATTTTGGTGGATTACATCTTTCAAAAAAATATCCCAGGAGCTCATTTTAAGATAATATATTTAAAAAAAATTGTTTCTTAATTATTAGGGATATATTGATTCAATGGTTTTTTGGATTTAGGGATCCAGAATTATAAATGGTAAATAATTATCACAATTTTTAGTTTTAATGGCTCTCTCCCAATAAATATGTCAAAATAAACATATTATCCAGGTATATCAATTTTATTTTTTTGAACTCATTATTCAATAGAAGTAGTGTTTTACTATTGTATGGTTATTATTATAATGGGATTGTTAATTTTGGGTATTTTTTATTCTATATATATATAAATTATCACATTGTTATTAATTATTTATTTATAAAAGTAGAAAGTAAAAAAATTTGAAATTAAAATTTAGTCTACATATGGTTATGTTTCCATGTTTTTTTATAAAACATATTCATATCATATGTGTATTAGATATATATATTTTATTTTTTAATAGGGAAACCATATTATATTGAATTTTTTGCAACATATTAACCAAATATTCCCACAAAAAGAATATATTGATTTTTCAATATTGGTTTCAAGAAAAATTCCATGATATTTAGTAATTTGAGTATATAAAATTCTTGGGATATGTTTTTTTAACTTTTGTAATGATTCTTAATGTTCATTGTGGTTGTTCAAGTGTATCATAGTTTTCTCATTTTTTATAGAAACCAAAAACAACCTTCATGATACAATGTATCATGTTTTAGGTGTTATTGGGAAAATCTAGTATTGGTAAATATTTTTAACCATATTCATTATATTCCTGAGTGAAATACAAGGAAGTAAAAATTAATTAATATCCTGGTTGTGGATTGGTTTGTGTAATTGTATGTTTTAATAAATTTTGTAGTTTTCATGAGGTAGTTTTATCATACAGTTGGTTGAGAATTCTTCCACGAATGTTGACAAATCATTAAAAGTATATCTATTAGTATAATAAATATATTTTTACAAATACAAATAACAAACCATTATTTTATATTGATTATTTTTTAGTTCAGTTAAACCACATACTACCACTTATAAATTGATTAATACATTTGACATGTATTCATTTAATGGAAAATATAGTTGTTTTAGAAATAAAAATTCATTGTAAACTCATTATTCTTTATATCATTCATCATATCATTAAATAAATTCATTTTACATCACCCATATTATTTGATACAGATCCCCATTGGTAGATAAATGTTTATTTTTGAAGATCTTGATCATATAACTAAATATTTATTATGGAATTAATATACAAGGAAAAAAATAGATTTTCAATACGAAAATAATTATTATCAAAATCAATAAATAGGTAGGTGGATTCCCTACAACATCAATTATTAAAAAAAATTAATACATTATTTGAAATAAAATTTTGATTTATTTTTCTATTATATCATAGTGTAATATTGTGTGAAAAAAAAATTTCATTATTCATTGAAAATTGGTAATGTTATATATATTTTTTGAACCCATTTATATAATTGAAAAAGAAATTCATTGAAATTATGATTTTATTTTTTGTAATTAGTTTGTTTTTTGAAAAACATTAAAGAATGGCTATATTATTATAAAATGGATTTACAGATAATTTTAGGGAAATATTTGGAATGAGTACATTTCATGTCTCTCACCATATATATGGTGATGTTATATTGGGTAACATTAAATTTTTTCAGCTTTGTCATACTTGATGGATTGATGAGTATCTGATCAGTAGTATGAAACTCTCTCTTTTCATATATATTTTATTTTGTGAGTGTTTCATAATGGTAATGAATATTAAAAATTAAGAGAAATATTTATTATGATATTTTAAGGTTTTCAAAGGAAAATGGTTTTGATTTTGATATAAATGGTTTTAACATATTATACTGTATTTATAAGGATATAATGTATAAGATTTTAACACATGGTATTTATTATGGATTTTGTAAATAATGTAATTATTTTAAAATTTTAATATATAAAATAGGATTACAAGTTATTTCCATAGATATTTAATATGGGAAGTAATTATAGAAATATAACTAAGTTTATAATTATCTCTTTTTGTGAAAATTAGAGCATTTGTATAAGCCTTCTATTGAGAAACATGAAATAAAAAATTATCATACATATGTATTGATGTGAGAATAAATCGTGGTATGGAAATTTGGTGTTGGATATTTGACCTAGTTTTCGAATAACTTATGAGGATTCCACAATGGTGACTTCAGCACATTTTGACATTCACAACATGTATGCTATTATCATTTTTACTATTGTAACATTGATATTATTATTATGTAATTCTATTTTAAATGTGCAAATTTGTTAGTACTAATGAGTCACACTGAATGATAAATGAATAATTATTCATTTTTGATTGGTATTCTTATTTATATATTAAAAACATTACTATTGGGTTAATAATCACATGAATTATAATTAAATTCTTCTTTGTATCAAATATGTCATATAGGGATAGTGTAACCACATTATTTTAAAAGGAAATTAATATGTGGATGATGATAATAATGTTAACAATCTTAATTAACATGTCAGTAATATATATATGATAACGTGGTGATAGTATCATTGGAACATAAAATGTATAGTTGAAAATTATGTAGTTATCCTTTTTATACCAGCCCATAAATTACCATGGTTGTATGTGTAAATAAGTGTTTATGTAACATCAATGTTTCTATTGAACTCATCCTCAATGGTTTATTAAATTAGTTTATCTTATCATTCTTTTGAATTTATACATACCATTGAATGATACTGTTTAGATTGTTTTTTTATTTATGTAAAATTATTTAAAAACATAAAATGTTATGAATTTGATAAAACACATTCTAAATCATATTGATTATTCTTATTATAAATTTTTTATGCCTTCAATTTCTATTGATTGGTAAATAAGTGATTTTTTGTTGCAATGAAAATGGAACAGGTATATTTCTAGGATGCCAATAATAAAATACTAATGAGGACGTGGTTTTACATGAGATAATTGTGATATAAGTGATTATTGAGGGCATCACTCATGGGTTTTGAGCCTTGGATAAAATAAATAAAAATAATGATCTTCAACAAGTTGATTAGTACAACAAGTTTATAAATGAATACCCTCATCTCTTGGAAGGTTTATGTTCCCATGGAATCATATGTAGATATGAATTAAATGAATCAAATTTTTATTTCCTTATAAAAACAACATGGTTAATTTACATGTTATCATTGTAAAACCACTACAAAAAACATCATATTTGTAAAGGGTTTTTCAATGGGTTAGGGAAAATCCCCTATAGTAATCAAATTTATAATGTGTACAAAACACCCTATTAAAAAAATTTCATTAAATTTTTTATTTTTTGGATTGATATTAAAGATAGTTATGGGATAACATAAATAATTTAATAATTATTACATTTCCATATTTTTGGTAGTATTTAAGAGGATTTACATATTTATATTATATGATTATATATGTTGATATATAAATTATTTGTTTAAAATGAAAATAGAAAGGGGTAAAAACACTCTCAAATTTATTTTATTATTTGGGGTTTATAAACCCCCACTAATCCCTTTGATTAGATTGGGTTTTTAACCCTTCTAATTTTTAAAATTTCAGTGGGTTTGTATCACCCCCAACTGATGAATTTAAGGTGTGTCTGAAGGGGTTTTAAACCGCCTCAAAGATTTAATATTTTTTAACATAAACCACATATAAAATATTTTTTAGAATATATATGTGCATGTTCATAGGTTAGTATTTATATATAAAATACATAAAAACAATACATAAATATATTTAGATACATTTTATATATTAGGACAATAGATATATACTTTAAATAAATATTTTTACAAATAAACCCAATTGTGAATATATATAAATACTAATATAGATAAGATAAATGAAATTATAAATATAATAAATAAAATTTATAAATGTTTTAAGTGGTTTTATAAATAAAATATATTTTTATTTTGATCTATATTTTACTTATAATATATAAAACATTTTTATTATATATTTATTTTATAAATTAATTATTATTATATAATGCATACAAATATATATAATATTGAAATAATTAAATACAATTATATATATAAATTATATAATTATATTATATATATTATATTATATATGATATAATAAAACATTATATAACAACCAATATAAATATTCAATATTAATATATTTTATATAACATATTAATAATATAAATGATACGATTTAAAAATTTATATTATGTATACACCCAAAATTCAATATCTTTAGTTTTAAAAAATAAGCCTATTATAAATAATTAGTATTAATAAAATTATTCATAAACACCCAAACATATATAAAAATATATAAAAATGAATATATAAATATATATAATATTATTATAATATATTTATTAATATTATATAAATATATTAGTACACACACAAAAAAATATAAATTAATTTAAAAGTATATGTATATATATATTTATATATTTAAATATTTTTATGTATATTTATATTATATATATGTCATAATATATATAAATTTATATTATACAAAAATACATTATACATTATATAATATTTATTTATCCAATTTATTATTTATATATATGTATTATTTCCATATATATACATAATATAATATTCCAAAATACATTATATATATTATATATAAATTTTCTACACCAATATATCATATATAATTATTTATATATTTTAAATAATTTATTAAAATGATATAATTTACATACACCATCAAAATATATATATATATAATAATGTGTAAAAATGAATACACAACTTCCTTGGTGTTGTGGTTAAACAAAACATTGTAAATGTAGGAGTGTTATGGTTTAAAACCCAGAATGATTATCCTATAAAAAAGGGAGGGATGGGGCCATGATAGACATGACTTAGCATAAAACCAAAGGGGAATATTAGGAAAGGAGAAATAGAACATGAGGAGAATGATGGGTTGCGACATAGTGATCATGAGGGATAGATGGAGCGGTAGCAGACAATATAGGGAGGGGAGGAACAAAACTTGAGTGGAGGTAGGATACCAAATACGGATACGAGGGTGGGTTGTTTTTGGTGGGAACAAGAGAGGTTTGGTGATCATAAGTTATAATTATGTAAATAACAAATCTGAAATATCTTTCATAAATGCCTCTAATATTTTATAAATTATATGGGTTGGGACTCCCATGTAATTTGTCAATAAATATAGGTGTTTCAAGAAACTTATTCTATTTTCTAACATACTATTCATAGAGTGGTGTTTCAAACCTCATATATTATTTATAATACAATTGAGTGAGATTAACACCAACTAATATGATATTTTTTATTTAAATTGGGGTGGGGGTGTATCTTCCTATATTTTAAACCCCTATATTTTTTCCATTACATTACATATGGTTCTTCAAATATTACACAAAAAGTTGCTTGGGAGAACATTTGTGGTGGTTCCTCGTAACAACCACTAATATGCATTGTGGTGGTTATAAAAACTCCAAAACTAAAAATATACACCACTAATCTGGTAAATTTTTCTATATTTATAGTCTCTAATATTCCATAGATATTTTTGTTTTTAGATGGTCAGTCTAATGTTTAAAAATTTACCATAGGAGATAATTTTGTATAATTTTTCATCACAAATTTCAATCCTTATTCATTTCAAATATCTATAATAATTTATTTATTCATCTAAAATAAGGTTGATCTATATATAGTTGAAAATTAATCTATGTTTACAAGAATAGTTTATTATCAACTTAAAGCCTATATAAATTCATTTTTTAAAATAAAATTGAGTCAGTGTTATGATAGATAATTTACTCCAATATATTTTTCCTAAGAATTATAGATTATTAATAGTTGATAAATTGATTTTTATTGGAAAAATGTTATTTCATGGAATCCAACATAAGAAGCATAATTATAATATTTTGAATTGGTGGGAACTCACAATATTTTTAATACAAGGATGATAGAAAAATATATTGAAACTAGTAGGATATCACCGAAGTAGACCACAAGATAAATTAACTTCACTACCATAATAAAAATATATAATAAATGTTTCCATTATATAAGCATATATAATTTGTTCATTAATTTAAATTTTACATGTAATTTTTTTAAATTTTTTCTTATTATGTTTGAGACGAGACGCTGATATGCCATGTTATTCTGAAGTTCAGTGTGCCTCTAACAAATGAATGAAATATAGTACCAATATTAAATTTCAAGTTAATAATGTTTTACTAAAAAATAATTACATCTAATTAGATTACCATATTTTAAATTTTAGTCCACTTTTTAGCATAGTGTGGGGGTTTTACCATTTTCATGATAATAAAATTGAACGTATTGGTTGTCCGGGATAAAGAATAATTATGGTAGGATGTTTAAAAATATTACTTTTATTAAATAAATTTATTATAACTTCTGAACCTAATATTAAAAATATAAGTATATTGTTATGATAGATTATTAGGATAAACCAGTTCACTCTACAGTCGCTAGAAAACCATTAGAGTTAGAATTGGAGGATCTCCCTTCGGTGGATGACAGTCGGATCAAATGTAAAATATTGTGTGCAATGGTAATAAAAGATCTATCCAATTATAAAAACATACATTCATTCCTATTAAATGATTTATCCATATCGATTTGCGATTTTTCTAGTTTGGATTTATTCTATGTTAATTATTATATTGATAAATGTTAGTCAATTAAACAAAGGATTGTTTCATTGATTGGGTATATTTTGTGATGGGATTATTTACTAGGTCTATTGGGAGAATAATTTATATATTATATCAAATATATAACTATTATACATGAAAACGAATTGAGGCCCACAAAACCATTAAATAGGGTTCATTCCACATTTTTATTATTAATTAAATATTACCACATTCATTATTGATCTAGTGATATTTATATTTCCATTTGGGTAAATAAATTCAAAAATATCATTTTTTTCATGGAAAAATCATTGTGAAATGGATTAATACTTCTTATCCAAGATTTTTAAAAAAAATTGATCATGCTACTAAGATGGTGAAATTTGATATCTATTATATTGATGATTCCCATTACTCCTAGTTGTTTGGAGCCACGATGGTGTAGAAATTTTTTTTTCTTATACATTTTGATTTTTGGAATATAGTGTTTTAGGAAGGATGTCTTGGACAATAGTGTCTTTTTGTTTTCAGGAGAGGGGAATGGTAGAATTGATAACCAAAATAGCGGGGGTAGATGCATAAAATAAATCTAGTACACATGTGGGGATGAAAGGGTTTCTATGGTTATTTTAAATACCACATCTCATGTGAATCTATCACGTGACATGTAACATGAAATGGAGAAAAGATCCTTAACAAGGAGTGTACATTGAAATCACCTGGAGAACACAACCATGAACAATCATTCTACTAAAATAGGTCATCGAAAAGTATACATAGGAAGTGACATGTACATGTATATATTTCCATATATACTATGAAGACATTTCATGTACATAGACATGGACATGAGGACAACACATGATACCTAAAAATAAACTACATCCTATGGGACACACCATGTACTAAATTTATACATTTCTCACAACCTTAATGAAATCATGTATTCTTTTACCTTTTCATCATTTAAAATTTGACTTAGTATGTGTTCCTTATATCAATTCCCTTTATGTCTATAAGGAATCATATCATACACAATAGATAGTGATTTGTAAAGTACAATTTATTGGACTTAGTTATTGGAATCCTTCCTTGAGAACCATAATAAGATCATCTATAATAATTTTACCTAGGCGGAGTATATGTAATTTTTCCTATCCAAAACTATACCATCATTGATTCTATAAGAAGTGATTTATTCAATGTTGATTTTTTTTAATACTGTGTGTCCTTGGGTTTGATTCTTTTTATGGGTCATTCTCATGATTCTACAAATTTATAATTAAAATGGAATGGGCAGATGATCTTTACATCTCAAATGGACACAGTTAGTGTAATATGACTCATTGTGTATGTTCTCCCATATTAATGTTATTTAGATAATTTGTGTTATAATCCTAGGAATTCATTATAGTTGTGACATTATATTCATTACACAGATATTTTTTGAGTAAATAATCATATTATTTTTATATTAATGGTAGAAAAAAACTATGTGTTGCTTAATATTATTTTTGTTTTACAATTTCTACTCTCTTATGGGCTTCCAAATAGATATTATTATACTTTTCATTAAATTTTATTCAACATTCATATTGTGACTTCTGTATATGATCACCCTTTTTATGGCATCCAATAGGATCAAGGACTAGAACATGATTAGTAGACTAAATAATTGAGGTGAGTTCATGTGATTATCAGAAAACATTATCAATATTCACATTCATGTTTGAAATGATTTAATTAAAATTTCTCTGAGATAATATATGGCCATGTTTAATTCCCATTACTATTTTTCATAAACTGGTTGAGGGATTTAGATTTATGAAATAATTTTCTATCTATTTTTTATATTTCATCATTTTAATGGCATAGAGATGTATGTTTTCTTAAAAATACATTCGTTTATGGCCTCTAAATTTAGTGAAGTACTTACTCAATTAAATTCTCCACCCTGAAGAATATATGAACCGGCCTTCTGGATTCATGAAAATGACCCATTTTTATGTTCCATGATAGTGTTTTAACAATGTATTATGGTATACATTCTGATAAGATCCTAATATATTGTTTAGGGGAATTATAATTCTTTTTTACATGTTATTATTTAAAACTAGGGATTCAATTATTGGTTTCAAATCTAATGTATTAGTATTTAAAATACCTGATAAGCAACATTTTGTCATGGTATATGAGGTAACTAGTTATAAGGATAAAAAAATTAAGTAATTCAGATAGAAATGGGTTTTTTTTCTATATGCTTATAGAAAAAATATCTTGGGATATACTCATCGATGGTGGTACATAATGTCTACATTTCATATTCATCTATGAAAAAACCTAAAAATGATTCAACATTATGATTCTGATGACGATTCCTCATT
Source organism: Viscum album (assembly GCA_963277665.1). Taxonomy (NCBI): domain Eukaryota; kingdom Viridiplantae; phylum Streptophyta; class Magnoliopsida; order Santalales; family Viscaceae; genus Viscum; species Viscum album. The sequence continues at coordinate 1,314,320,031 of OY728152.1, read as the reverse complement.
CTTGATGAATTGATAGAGATTATTTTTCATGTGGAGTTGCCTATAGAAGGTTAACCAAGTAGAGAAACACCGATATAGAATAATATGTTACTAAAGTATCAAAATATTAGGTGGACATGTTGATCAAGCGTCTTGATATTCATAATTTGTGACCCCTTACGTACAATGGAAAATGGAGAACAAAAACCAATGAGAAAAATGATTATTTTAGTGATTTGAGTTTTACATCAGCTGTGGACATGTGCAAGTACAAATGGTTGTTTAATATGTGGACTTTTTATATGTATTAATAGGAATATTGTCTTTTTTTTTGAACCAATAATATATAAAAGTGACACTAGAATGGCCAAATTTTGACCTCCTTTTTAGAGATGAGTTATACCCTTAATATTGATGGTGTTACAAATTCGGGATCCTATAAAACATTTTATGTTAAGTATGATAGTGCATGAGTATTCATTGAAGTTCAGCATCCTCTATAGGTACTTGATTGATATGGTTTGATATCAGTTTAATAATACATGGATCTTTGAGATAAGAATTCATAAAACATTTAAAAATAATTATTCCTCTGTAAATTCCTCAATAAGATGTAGTTCTAGAGTGGGTTTTTGTGGTTGACAGTTTTTCGGCTGAGCCAATGTAGACAGTTGATAACAGTTTTACATAGGATCACAATCATCCTTAGTGTCCAGTCAACATCAATCTTAGGGACCTAGAAGTTTGAGGGTTTCCAGAGGAGGTCCCATGAGAGAGTTTATATATTTCATGTTTCTCAGGATTATTCTATTAATCCTATTAAGAGGTTGATCTATTCTTATGATAGTATGAGAAATCTTGCATGATATATCACGGACATTCCTGCATTTGAATAGAGATAGTGGATGCTCAATCAAGGTAGATTCTATACTATGAAAAGACATAAATTCATGATGGTTAATGTTCTAGATTTCATAGGATAGAAACATTATGGAGATAAAAATTCGACTTGTTACACCACCACACCTAGTTGATACATTCCAGTATTATGGATCTAGATGACATGGATGAGTGTGGCTGGAATAATTTTATATTTTTGATCTAGAGGATCAATATATTATATGAGGTGTGATATATGTCATGTTAATAATAGTAATATTATTGATATAAATATTTTTCAGTCATAAGATTATTTATATATATCTTGTTTGTGAAATTAATATCATGGTTGAGCACTTGGGATTACCCTTTAACATGAATAATCATACACCATAAGTCTAAATAATCACAAACTTGTGAAAATAGTGTGAACTAAATTTCATAAGTGATATATTCTATTTTAATGTATTTATAGTAGTGAGGATTCATAGGATTTCATCTCATTTCTGTACTCATAATAATATAGCATGACTATAATTATCGTTTAATGAGATTGATGAGATGTGTCTAGGGTGATGGACTAGGATTTCATTAGTGGGTAAAAATGAATCGTAGGAAGTATAGTATAGAAAAATGCGTTGGATGGGGAAACTGATTACTCACCTGTAGGATAGATTGGGTCTTTTGTAGTATCATTTATTAGTTTTTAGTTCCCTAATTATAAAATTTTGTTTGGGGATTTCATTCATAGGGATGTTCTGTAATTTCCTCGCTAGATATAGATATAAATCAACATTAATATACTAACATAAAATTAATTGATATATGTGCCATCAAATCATATTTATCTCATTGTGTATCACCATAAGATTGTGATTTTGGATTTCATGTAGTGAAATTGATTTGTTAAACATTGTGTTTCACCGTTGTCATATGTAATAATTCTCAATAAGAATGTGTACTGAAGCATGAGGTCATTTGTGTGAAACCATTACATAAATCATGTGACCATAACTAATGAGAATCTAATACCAAATATTTATGACCTATAGGATCAAATTTTCAGGGGTTGGTTATTAATGATTTTCCATAGATATGGAAGATACATGTTTCATGTTTTTGAAAAATGATATACATAATACTATTTTCCGATGTCCATAAGATCCCTTTGAGAAATTTAAAGATCTCTTTTCCAAGATGAATTCCCTAGTAGTATTTTTGGTTCACATGAACTGGTTCTCCCATCCTTTCTCAGAGTGGTATATGGTAGTATTCATCAATGAAATCCTATTGTATAAGAAATTTGAGAGGGATCATGCATGACACATTTGATTGATCAGGAATTATTTATAAATTTCCATTATTATGTGAATATAATGATTTGAACGTTTTAGATATAGGATTTTCCACATTTTGGGACATGTTATCTTAGTAGATGGTGAAACATAGGACCTAGTGATGGTTGATGGTGTTCATGGTTCAACACCTCCAATGAGGGGTGATTGACATGCAGAGTCTCCTTAGGCTAGAATTTTTTTTATGAAGATTTATACATGTCTTATCTAGGACATGAACACCCATGATATATTAAACATGAGATGGGTACATTCTCATTTGGATGGGGGGTGCCAACATTTTTTTAAGGAGTTAAGATATATATTGATGAATTCTCACTTCATGAGATTTTTATAGAAGGTTGTAATTTACATATTCTACTGTGATTCATTAGGATGTAATATTGGTAATTTTATAATATAGGGATAGGAAATTATTTCATATGGTTCAAAATAATTTATAACATATGTTTACAATTATGTGACCTCGAATCATGATTAATCAACTATAGTCTGCACAATAAAAATGTGTGGAAAATAACTATTGGGATATCAATTAGTTTTCTATTAAAAATAAAACATTCTCATTTATATATTCACTCAAGATAATTTTATCATTAAACAAATGTTTTATCTAGTGTTTCTCATGTATTATTACATAATTGTTATTGATATTATTTTTGACATCATAGTAATTATTATTTATTAAATTATTATTGAATCTTATTTGTTTTTAAAAAAAATTAAAATTTATTGTTTGATATTTTAAATGTTTAAAATTTTATAATACCAAAAATATATGTTTATATGAAATGATAATGGTTTTAATTTTAATTTTAAAAAATTTATCATTCATAATGACTATTATAATTATTTTTATTTTAAAATACTCAAATATAAGTATATTTTTTATATAATAAATATGATAGTAATATTTTCATCTATAAAAATTATGAAAAAATAATCAATTATATTAATATTATAAAATTTCTTTTCATAAATTTTTATTTCAATAAAATAAGATATATCTATATATATAGTATAAATGGTTTTTATTAGATTATTTTTATTATGAATATTTTTAAATAACTTCATAATTATATATTATAACTATTTTGATAAAATATTGAAATTAATTGAATATGTTGACAAGATATTTTATGATAAATAATAAAAAATTATAAACACAAATAATTCATATTTTTACTATTATTTAACTAATATATCAATTATTATCATAAATTAGGGTTTAAATTAAAAATGTGTTTTACATGAAATTTGGGAAGATCGGGTAGTTACGCGATGTGTCGTATACTGAGAGGGGAAACCATTCGGGTTCTCTTTGGGGTTAATATTTTTGTGTGTCATTGCCATGATGTGAGTCATGTGAGTCCATTCGAATCATATGTGGGATCTTAGAGGCACTAAATAATTTGGAGGAATTGTGCATGAGGATGTTGTATCCAACCAACAGTGAATAATAACCATGGTTATGGTGTATGGATGTCTCAGCCACCGGTAAGGGAGATTAGATGCAGTCTAGGTTGAGGGAAAATGCATACTGATCAAACTCCCTAGTTTTGGTATTTTTTATGTCATCAATGGGAGGGTCTAACTACACACACATGATGTAGGTTTTTCTTTTCTTCTTAAATGTCGAATAATTTTTATACTCTATCTCGCAAATTAGATCATTGTGGACACTCATAGTCTTTTTCTATTGTTTTCTAATCTGATTGTATCCATCATCCACTCTTCACTTGATTTATGTGATTGTTACAGTTTATACACATAAAATATGGTGTTTTTCATCATCATTTGTTTTCTTCTTTAAATTTGGATTTTGAAAGAATCAATTAGGTTTGCAGATGACTTAATCAGTTGTGTTATTATAGTTATTTTTTTCCTCTTGTTGTTCTATCCATATTTTCATTCCTCCTACTGTATGAATACTCATCCAAAATTATTATAATATGATTCCATTGTATATGTAAAATAATTATCTAAATATCTCTTTTTAGTTGAATAATAATTTTACGGATTAACTATAAAATATATTTATGTTTGAATACAATTAGGGGTAATCCAATTTTCATCCCATTGTGAATGTGTCTGAAGTAGTATACCCAGAAATCATTTTGAAAATATATTCACATCGTATTCTATATATCTAGATGGTATTTTAGTGTGTGTATGAGACCAAGGAGATGTTATACACTTTTACTACTAGAATTCATTTAACAGAAATTAATTTTCATCGTTAATTTGTTTTACAATTTTAATTGTCAATTAAAAGTTTTTTATTTTAAAATATTCTTTGTTCAATTCTAATTAAATGTAATTTAATAATTTCTATTATGATGATTTAATTTTAATAGTTCTATTAAAAATTTTGGTTCTTTATTTTTATGGAATATATTTTTACCAATAATATTTTTTCAATTGAGATTATGGTAAATCAATATTTGTGGATATTTTTTCATATTATTCATAAAAAATATGTACCTCAATAAATATTATGAATGGTTATATTATCTGTTGATAGTAATGGATTTAATTATATTCAATAATTATCTTCCACATAAAATATTAATATGTATATATGTATATATAAACATATATATATATATATATATATATTTGTAATCTATGGGATAAGAGACATGTATAAAATAAAATTTCAAAGTCAATGATATTGAAAGAGTTATTTAATTTCATAAAAGTTTCTTCATTATAGAATTTATAAATATTTATATTGGTATATATGAAATATTTATCACTATATATGACTTAATATTTTTTGTTGGTATAAAACAAAATATACTCTTTTAAATATTAATTCAATTTCTATATATTTAATGAATATAGTTACATTTTTGGAATTTCATTATTGATTATAACGAAATAAAAATTTCAATACATATGTATTTAAAATATATTTGAATTTATATTTATAACTTTCATAATTTTTAAATTATATATTTTGTTCTGAATTTTTTCTCAATGTTAATATTTTCAAAGATACAAAATTTTTCAAAATGTTTTCTTCTGTTAAAAAACATCATTTTGGAGTTATATATATATATATATATGTGTGTGTGTGTGTGTGTTTATGAATATATAAGTGTAAATTTTAGTATTTCTATGATAATGGATTTTATTGAAAATATGTTATCTAAAACTCAAGGTTTGTGTAATGACCCGAAAATTTGAATAAATATTGTTTCCTAATTTTATGTGTTATTTTATTTTATTTTTATACTCAAAAAAAATTGTTTGATTTGATAACATGAGTATAATTAAAAAGATACTGTTGGGTTTTGACTATTATATGACCATTGGTCAATATGATCGCTGTAAACTAAACATTTTGATTATTGTCTCTAAATACATGTAATCATGGTTAATTATTATAGAAAGAAGATTCGAGGGCCTCACCTAGTCGTCTTGGACCGATCGAAGCCCGTCTGACAGAACATGGGAAGGAGGTAGCACCACTGGGCTTTGCTCTGGACCAAACCCACCACGAACATCATCGTGTGAAGCTAGAACGGAATCTCCTTCGCGAGAAGTTCAAACTGATAGAAATTACTTCTCGTGCGATGTTGGGCGAGCCTACCTCGGATTCTCTCACCTTAGCACACCTTACACATAGGTCATATGCTGGTGTTATAAGGGGATATATGACGAGAACCTAGCTTCTTTATGTAATCCTTTGGGATGAATAAATTGAGATTTCTTCCTTTTGCGAAGATTGTGAAATTTCCAATGTCCGGATAAATATAGTATGCATATTTTTGGTGAATATTAGAGAAAGTATATTTTAAATAAATGTTTATCTAAACCTTAAATAATTATAAATGTGTAATGATTTTCAAAAAATGGTCTTCTACAATTATGTTCAGTACGAAATTTAGAGTCTAATAAGCTCAACTTAATTTTCGATGAATAGTAAATTATGAATTGTGATTTTATGCGTAGGATTAGTAATGTGACCAAATAGATTATTAATCTCACATAAATAATGTATTAATATAATCTAGGAACCTTGATTAAGTAATGTGATTCAATAAAATTGTTAAATAATGGTTTCATAAATTATTATTCATGTATTAGTTTTTTCGGGTGAATAGTGATTTTTAATTAAAAATAAAATTAAAAATATTTAGAAAATTATTTTTATAAAATGGATTTCATTTTGGAACTCAGAGCATCGATATTATGTTAAGGTAATTTTTGGGGTTTTTTCTGAAAAAAATTAATTTTCGGTGAATAGTGTATTTATTTAAAAAATAAATTAAAATTATTTAGAAAATTATTTTTAGAAAATTGAGTTCATTTTTGATATCAGAGCAATGATATTTGGTTAAGGTGAAATTTTCGGATTTTTCTGAGAAAGTTGAATTTTCAGTGAATAGTAAAAATACCGTTTTTGGATTTCGGTATGTTTAATGACATCATAATTGTGTCATGATGATGTCATAGTATATTTTATGTGTTGGATGACCAAAGGTGATTAATTATTGTAAGGGGGACCCATGTGGACTAACTCCATTGGAAATACCATGGGAGAGCCCACCCTTTTGAGAAAACCACTTGTGAGGTGTCCCTTGGCCATTAATGCCTTGTCCCCTCACTTTCCCTATAAATACAAATCTATCCTCTCATACATTTAGACTCCCCACTCTCCCCCAACGATGTTATGGTCTTATTACCTCCCATGGAGTCCTCCCAAGGTTAACCCAAGCCCTCAAGGTCCCAACCATTGAGTTTTAAGTGTTACGTTTTAAGGTAAGGGATCCGACCTCTCTCTTTCTTTTCAAGTAATCCCTTTTATGTCATTTATTTTATTAACCATGTTACTATGTTAAAGTATGTTCTTTTATATTACTATTACTGACCTTTTAATGTTCATATAATTATAGATCCCCTCTTACTCCCATTATTTCGTTTTATGAATGTTTAAGTGGCGTCGTTAGGCTGCCAAAATTTTTGTAACAGATTCTTTCTCCCTTCTCACTTTTCAATATCTATTTTCATGTACAGTCTTTCACATTCCTTTTTATTATGTTGGGGTATTATATCTAAATCAATCATACTGAAATTTTTTGTTCATATGACAAGAGACCCTATTTGATCTAATCAATTCATTTTTTTGAAGTTTAAGTGACGCCGTTAGGGTGCTGAATTTTTAAGGGATTCTTTCACCCTTCCCATTTTTCATGTTTCTACATTCATATCATGTCTTTCATGTTCCTTTTTATTATGTTGGTGTATCATATCTATGTATATCATACTGAACATTTATGTTCATATGATGAGAGACCCTAATTGATCTAATCAATTCATTTTTGTTGAAGTTTAAGTGACGCCGTTAGGCTGCTGAATTTTTAAGGGATTCTTTCACCATTCTCATTTTTCAAAGTTCTAATTTCATGTCAATACTTTCATGTTATTTTTTATTATGTTATGGTATTATATCTATATCTATAATACTGATATTTTATTATCATATTATGAGAGACCATATTTGATCTCGTCAATTTTTTTTAATTGAAATTTAAGTGATGTCGTTAGGCTGCCGAATTCTTATAAGAGAAATCTTATTTTTGCCTTACTTCCATGTTTTTCATTTCAAATTGTATGTCCTTAAAATTTAATTAACATGATTCATATACTTTATATTATGTACCTATAATATTTTTATAGATCATTTATGAGTGGGTGACCCATGTCCCTTCTCTTTTAAACGTTTTCTAAAACCCGGTAACGTAGTCGTCATGCTGCAGAATTTTCATCTCAAAATTCCTCTCTCTTCTTCTCAAAATTATTTTCTGTTATTAAGTGAATACTCAAAGAACTTATTTATACAGGGGTATTCACATATATATCAAAATTTTCTATTTTAAATTCTGGGATTTACATACATAAAACCCAGTTTTCCCTTTCCGTGGGTTTAAAGTGACATAAATATCATGTCTTTAAAGCAGTTTTTAAAACGTTATGATTATGAAATGAAACGAATTTCATTTATGATATATGGTATTTTTATGAAATGATTGATTATGATATATGTGTCTCACATGATAATAATGTCATGTCAAGGTTGCTTCCAGATAGAGCTCCAATGCATTGGGTAAAGACTTAATCTCTAGAAATGACCATTTAGACTGATACCTTGGTGAATAACCTTGGAAATTTTTAATGACACCTTGGGGAAGGACCTTGGTGGAACGAAATTATTGTCAATATTAAATTTTGAAGCCATATCTTCGAATTATTAAACACGTTATTATTATTATGATATGCCTCATGATTTCATTCTTGTGCCTTAATGTACTTTTCATGACCAGATTGACATATTTCAAGTTCACATGTAAAATGTTTCTCTTGTTTCCCTTACTGGGCCTTATGCTCGCCCTTTCTTTTGATGTATGTCCCCAGGTTATGAGATGCTGTAATGAACCTAGGATGAACTTAAGTAGAATCCTTTCATGTTCTTAAGAATAATGTTTTATGTTGTTTTCATGTATTATGTTCCTGGTTTCCAAGACAGTAAACCTTAAAGATCCTCAGTTAAGTGTAATGTAATTAAAGTTTATATTATAAAAATGTGGGATTCTATAGTTTGAAAGGGCTTAATTATTTTCAATTTACATGAAATATATATATATATATATATATATTTATATTTATTTATATACATGTAAGTAAAGGTAATTATTTCATTCTATTCAAGAATTTAAAATAATTAAAAACATAAGGGATTAGGTTTTATCCAATGATTTTTCTCTGTAGAGATTTGTATATATATTTATAAATGATTTATATATATACATGGTAAACTATGGAATTAATGTATTTAAATAATAAACTAGATTTCCTACATGATTATAATTCATAATATAAATTGAAAATAACAACAATAACATGTATTTTTATTGTGTTCCTTCAACATATAAATGTAATATTATTTTGATATTATATATTTTTTCATGTATATAAGATATTATTTTATTTATAATCACTTTATTTTCAAATGGCTTCGTGATTGGATTAAAGGTAAGAATATCATTGTATGGTAATATATAATTTTTATCATTTTAAGTGACAATAATATAATTTAATGTGAAAATTTGTTTCTTCTTGTCCATACATGTCATTCAAAAAATTGATATGGGCATCATTAAAATTATAAATGACATACCATGAAATTTCTAGATTTAGTGTGAATTTATTACATTATCAATATTTTTTAATATTTATAAATGATGAAAATAATTTTAAATATCATATTAATATTATATGATATATCAATGAATAATGTTTTTTACTATAATGTTTTATTTTGATACAATTCAATGCATTAATCAAAATGGCTAATGATTATGTTTACATATTAAGGAATGTTTTTTATGTTTCACATGTATATGATGTTTAAGATTAACCCCATTCATTCAAGAAATGCATTAGACTTATTAATTTGTGAATGGGGCCAACTATAGCCCTTCAATGCATCAGTAGTTCTATAGAGACATACTGGTTTCTTTGCACATGTAATTCCCGGTATGGTTATGTATGGTCTTGGAACAAGGACTTGACAGTGTTGTTATGGTTTCCAACATTACGAATTCTACCATATTTAATCTATTATATTATCTTCTGTGCCATTATCCAACCATTATAATATACATGGTTAAAAATCATTAATTTTTGTTCCTTAATATTAATTTATTTAATTATATTATTTCATTATAAGTGGTGAAAAATATTATATTTTCAAACAAACGAGGTTTAATTATTTATATCTACATATATACTAATATGGATAATAATTATATTATAATGAGGGAGCGATATTTTTATTTCAATCTATAAACAAATGTTATAATTTTATATATCATTTCTTGAATTACATTAAATATATTTTTAATTATTATATGTAAAAATTTAGAACAAGTATTAATTCTATTGAAAATTTCTATCTGCACCCTTAGTATTTCATTGATAATTTGTGTTTGTACATTATTTATATTATAAGTGGAATTACATACATTTTCATTTGAGTGTGTACATATTTTTTTTATGAAATTCATTTTTTTTTACTTTTTAGTAAGTATTGTAATTTTAGGGAATTAGAATATATTCAAAATGTTTACAATAACTCTGGATAAACGATGATTACATGTTATGAGAAATGTTATTTTATTTCTAATAAAATGATTTAAAATATGTGTTTTAATTTTAATTAATTGATTTAAAATATTTATTTTCTTTAAAACACTTAACCTGCACTATTAAATTCTCACCCTACAATTTTAATTTTTTTATAAGTATAATATATCTAGCAGTGAAATTTTTTTTATGTTGAAGACACCCAATGATGAATAATTTGTAAAATTTGAGAAATATGATATTTTAATATCTTGAATTTCTTGAGGACCTACCCTTGTGAAATTATTGTGTTTGATGTGTTCTAGGAGTTTTTGGGGGCATACATGAAGACTATACCAAATTTCTATTTTTTCATTGGTCAGTTATTGAATTTAATTCAGTGAGTCATGTGGGTTACCATCAATCGGTAATGTGTTTCTGCATTGCTGAGACAAGTGTATCAGCATCAGTGAGTTTGGGACACCACTATTAGTGAGTTCGGGGAATCAGCATCAGTGAGTCAAAGGTGTCGACTTCAGTATGTTTAGGGTGTTAGTAGGTCATCATGTCAGTTGTTCGTGGTGTCAATAGGTCGTTTCCTCAGTAGTAATCTTTCAGTTGCTCAGTGTCAATTGGTGGTGTCTGTATCCCAAAAATCGATGGCTTAACTTTCATGACTCCCCATCAGTGACCCATTTTTGATTTTCACAGTTTTTCACAATTTTCTAGTTTCTCCCCTATTATGATTTATTTTATAGAAACCATGTTTAAAGACTTCTTCAGGCAATTTTAATTGATTTTTGAAGGGTATTTACTATATAATTAAATATCCGAACGTATCGAGAGATTTAAGAGTCCCAAACTGCATGATATTTACAATGATCCCATATAATCCCTTTTAAAATGTTCATCGTTTAAAATAGGATTTGAATCCTCATTGCCGAGATCAATTTTTTTCTATTTTTTGATTCACCATGGTGCATCAAGAGCCTTCCACCATGGATGAGTAGTACAACTACGTTAGAGCCCCTCCTACCCAATTTTCTTGATGTTCTTTTCTACTACATGAGTGACCATTATTCTTGGAATATGTAGGAACTTTGATCATTAAATCATCTAGTATAGACTTAATATATATACCTAAAGTTGTGCGTCAGTTTGGGTGGGTGTACATGTTATTTATTTTGAAGAATGACTGAATTAATTTCATAAAATGATAAATAAACAAGATGTAAATATTATCAAAAGATAATAGGGGTAAATACAATAATGGGAAGATAGTTGTTCGATTTTAATCTCCTACTTTATTTTTTTTCATTATTATATTATTTATTATTGAGGTATATTTCCTTCTAAAAATCCACATTCATAGTGGTCATTTCTTATGTACTAGTGATATTCCATTTTGTTGTGATGCATTGATAAACAACTGTTACATGAAAAACTATTCAAACCACATATACGTGTATAAATAAATGAATTCATCGAGATGATGCCTATCGTGTGATCACCACGATTATAATGAGGTGGATTTAAGTATCCACTTATTGTTAAACATGAATACATACACATATTGTTGATATGGGTTGCATGTTGCTGTGTTATATGGAGTTGTTCCCCATATGTGAGTTTGGTGGTGCTATTGTAGTGAGAATGATTGTGGGATCTTGGTTGGGATGAATTGTGGGCTCTGTGACAAGGGTGTGGTATGAATATGAAATTGTTCTGGGATTGATGGTAGTTATTGTGGCTTCTGTTAGTTTTGTGGTACAAGTGGTGAGATGGCTTATCGGTCTCTGAGGTTGATTTATTGTGTAATGGATTAATTTGTAGTAATATTACCATCATTTTATGTGTTGTGTTCATAGAGGGACGTTGGGAATTTAGAGTACTGTGTGTATATGGAATTACTATGAGGTGGGGCTGCAATATAAAATTTCATGGGCACCAGGTATGTGGGATATGGTTGTGAGGGAAGGATTGTTTGGTATAGTTTGGAATAATGGTAGTAGATATTAGATTGGTTGAAATTTTTTTTTTAACCACACTCATGGAATTTTGAGTTGTTTATAGATATATTGTATGGTAGTTTCCCAGTAGAGATGGAAAATTAATGTAAATCCCTTAATAACAAAATTGAAATAGGATGTATGAAAAATGGGTCGGGTTATTCCATGGTATTTGTTTTTTTGTTATTGTGCATATCAGTGTAGCCTAAATAAAGTTATGTATAGGTTGGATGGATTATTTAGGGAACAATTGTTTATGATGAGTGTTTTCTGAAATATATGTAAAATTTTTATTGTTTTTATTTATATACGGACCACATCCTTCTGGTGAAATGGGTACCGAAAACCTCAATCCATTGTGGTGTGTGTATATCCTAACATCCCAATGGTAGGATGGATGGATGGTACTTGCATTCCTCCTCGTACCCTCTTCTAGTTTCAATGTGACCTAGTGAATCATTGTAGGAAACAGTGGCTTGATAGTAACCATATACCAATAAAATTTGAGAAATAATTTATTATATATGAGAGGCCTTGGTTCCTTCTGATCATGATTGGTTTCCTAAGCATCTTCAGGATGTGGAAAAGGTGTCTTCGAGTGAGAATTGTGGTTGATGGGGCCCATGTTTTTTTGGGTGTGGTTGTTTGTGGTTATGGACATTGGTGTGTGCAGGTAGGTTGTGCGTGTGGGACTGCATGTAATAAACATGTTACCATTAATACATTAGACATTATGTATGAGCATTAAACTAGTAGTAATGTTGTGTTGGTACCCAAATATCAATGTTTATATATTATTACATTACATGACATTAATTATTTGGTGGGTGTGAGATGGTGAGGATGGGTGGGATAGGATTACATGGTTGGTGTTGGGTGGTTCTAATATTTTTGTATAGGACATTAATATTCTCTTTGATATGTGCACAGGTTGATTTATTTTTTCTACTGGGTATACATGTATTCTAATAAAATATATATAATTTTTTTTGGTTGTTAATTGGACATCAAGGACCATAATGGACATTACTATCTCGTTTGTCGAGATTTTTTGTTTTAGTTTCCTAGTTCCTTTGATTTGGTACATTTCCAATGATGTTTCATTGTTCTATGTATCAACATTAATTTTGAAGATGCATGTATGAATGGATGTGATAATCACTGTTAAGCTAGTATTTGTATTTGTTTCAAGATGTACATATTATCTCTTGATATTTTTCAATAAAAGTGTAATACATTCCAATTATGTGTTATAATATATACCCTTGGCGCTATATGGAACTCTGAGGCCTATCATTGGTGAGACACATGGGTCATTATCTCTCATTCAACATGAGGTAGGAAGGGCATGAAATTTTCAGTCACATCACTCATCTTGAATAAAGAACGACATGACAAAATTGTATCATAGGGGAGGGTTACGGCAGTTGAGAGATAGAATGGTTCTTAGAGATTGGAATTTTATATATTATATGGGATGGTAGGGAAATAGTTTTATAATATCATTTTACCTGAAACAGGAATGGGAAGACTGGTTAGGACATAGGATTTTACAGCCCTCGTGATTTGATGTACGGACACTGATCCTACTGAACGACCAAGTGTGGTGACATAAATTGTAGGGTATAGATCCTAGGAATGAACATGAATCATAATGACTTGTGTTCTTGTGATTATTTGGTTATTTGGGAAATCAATATACATGTAGAGTTAAAAATAATTTTAAATAACATATCCACACTACACAGGCGTAAGAATTCCTTGTTTACATTTCAACCATGGAACTCGGACAACAAATTCATGTTGTATTAGTAGTGGAGGGACAATATATTGACTCAGTTAGTAATCAGAGGGTTGATCGAGAAGAGTAATATGAGTAGTGTCTGAAAATGATCCATTCCTTCTAGCAGGTGTCACTAGATTAGTAATAGGGAGGCATCTAAAACATGGATACATAGAGATGGATCTAGGAGTTTTTTATCACATTATCATTGATGTGAGCTCCGATAGAGTACTAGGTTATTCTATAAGTGATCCCGACATGAGAAGAAGCGCTTTAGTGTTGGATTATTTTCCATGGGGAGAGTGATGAAATTGACGTTTCGTGGGATGACTTTGAGAAGGAGTTCTAGGTGGAAATATGTTGTAACCCAATAAATGATGAGAAGTTGTAGGGGTTCATTTCCTTTAGAAGAGTGGTATCGTATATATGGAATAAAATATCCTATTCAAGGATCTAAAATTAATTGAATGAAATATATTCTAGAATGAGGTGTCTAGAGAGACACATTGAGGGGGCGCTCTCACCTTATCTTCAGTATGTTTTTAAACCTTTAACCCAACTGAAAAACATAATGATTCCAAAAAATGATGAAGTAGTTGAAAGGATTCACACATTTGTAGGTCTAACATTATAGTAGATATAGCTGAGTCCATCAAGGGGAATGTTTCCATGAAAAGGTCTCTAGCAAACGGGCCTTCCAGGTTTCTTCCACCATGGAGGAGGGCTCTACAGTTCATGTTATGATTTCAATGTCCTCCCCCATTATACATGGTCATAATACAAAGAATAAATAAATTTGGAGGCCACATTCTTCTTTGACATTGGTTCCCTATCCGAGCGCATTATAGTTTGGGTGGAGAGGTTCATTTCCCACCTCATTATTCATAGTTTTGAGTAAGTAATTTCTAGAAACATGGGTAGAAAACTCGAACACCACCAAGGGTATATAGTGTTGGAGGAGGTCGAACTATTAGTTATCATTACAGACCAAGGCTTGGGTATGGTCCGGGAGGCAGTCAAAAACATGGAGGTAGAGCAGCTGGGTGTGGGATTTTTCACTCTATAGAGGTTTCTCAGGGTATGATCAGCCAGTTTAGTTCCCTTATATATTCCACGATTAAATCATGATCTATGAAATACTTTGTTTCACCCAATATAGAAAATTTCCTAGGTCAAGGAGTAGAGCGACATCACATGCCCTTGGTGTTTATTATTCTAGTTGGATGTCAAAAAAATATGTTTGAATTTTTTTGGAGAATGTTGACTGATTTTCACCTGCATCACTCTAGTGTGGATCGTCAGTTTCTATAGATGAAGCCATACATTATCATCCTATAATTGACTAGGTGTTTTCTATGCACCTAGTTATAGACCACTTCCATTGAAGGGGATTGTTCTCTTATATGGGTGGCCATCACATAACATTAGTTTCGAAGTATAGTCTTTTTGGAGGGAGTCCATTATGTGTAGCCTCTTCATTTTATTTCTTGATATTCTATTTGAGGAATAAAAATATATAGAGACAGTGGAAGTTCTAGTGCTAGTCGGTGTGTTCCTGTATTTATTTTCAAGGAGTGTTTGTGAATATACACCCCATCGACAGGACATTGAGTTTGGGATAGACATTCATCATGGTCCCCTTCTAATTTAGAAGGCTCCCTATCATATGTATCCTTATAAGATGAATGAGAATTAGATTATGTTTGACAACTAGATAAACGAGGTATTTATCCATCAATGTTTTTTTCACGTGGTTCTCCAGTCATGTTCTCAATGAAGGTGGATGGTGGAGTGCCACTGTGTGTATATTATCGAAGACTGAATTAGGTGAAAATTAAGAACTACAACCACCTTCAAAGGATATAAATTTTTTCTAATAATTAAAGGGGGTGGGATGGTTCTATAATATCGACATATGTTTTGTATATTAGTATTTTAGGGTAATGGTGGTGGCATCCTGAAGACATCTATCAGGTGCAGGTATGATCACTTCAAGTTCATGGCCATGCCCTTCGGTGTCACGAATTCACTAAACATGTCAATGTGGCTCATGTAATCTATTTTTATCAATAACTTGATTAGTTCTTCATCATGTTCATCGATGAAATCCTAATTTAATCTTGGTTATAGGAGGAGCATAGTAGGCATCCAAGTACTGTCTTGGAGTTCCTTTGACATCAATTTGTCTATTGAATGTTATCCAAGTGAATGTTCTTGAGGTGATAGGTGCACATCCATTGACATTTATTGTCTCATCAAGGTATATTATTGGACCCATCAGTTGTTAAATCTGTTTTGTCATATGTAGTATGGTAGAATGTTGCGAAGGATTGTAGTTTTCTAGGTATCACATAATATTACTAGATGATTGTACATAAATTCTCTTGAGATGCATATCCATAGAAATCATTGCCCAAAAGAGGTAAAACATAATTATAGATAGGTTAGTGTTGGTAAACATTCATCTATATAATGGTGATGCTGGTCAGTGCCATAGTTCTTAGGTTTCCATTGGAATGGGTGATTTCCTATGTGTTTCATGATAAATCTGGCCCACGAATTGGATGTGTGATGGAACAAAAACAATGATTTATCATATATCAAAATTCTTAATTGAGTCCCCATGAAGGTAATTGTTACACCAAGATCAAGACCATAAAATAGTCATGTTCACACAGAATTTATGGCTTTATTATTTCATCATCGAGTGCTTTGTGTTCTTCACAGATCACAATATCCTGAGGTATAACTTCTCTGAGAGAGACCTGATCATGTAATTGTGAATATGGATGATGTTCATCCAAGATTACAACATGGAAATATTTTATATACTATGTAAATGGAACTTGGATGTTGTTTCCTTAAGAAGGAAGACATATAAATAGGTAGTTAGTGAATCAAAAAATTCATAGATTGAAATAGATGATTTGGCCTCTCTCTAGCTGGACACCGGGGTGAGAAATGGAATTGGATATGAGTTTCAGATTACAATGCAATTTTTCATTGCATGGAAGGTGGATGAGTCTCATTGGAGATACTCAGAGGCTGAAGTGATGTCTGATCGTGTTGCCCAGGGTGATGCTTCTAAAGGATGGTTGGATGATAGAATTATTCGAATTGTGTTATTTCAGATGCTATTTATCATATTTTCAATACATGATGGAGTTCTCCATGAGTTACATACCTAAAAACATGAGTTTAATCTCAGAGATTCAATGATGTAGTGGGACTATAGAGACTTATTTTTGTGGGTTGGGGTGAAGCGGGTATTGGAAGAGTTTGTGGAAATATGACTAGTGTGTCAATAGGTGAAGGCTGATCATTGTGTTCCCGATAGTCTTTTGCATCCCTTGGATTTTCCCATGTGAATATGGAATGAAATATCATAGGATATAATCATATGATTACCATATACTGAGGGATGATCTTATTCTCATTGGGTTGTAGTGGACTTGTTGACGAAGCCGTCTCACATCATGGAAATGACGGTGTCGAGAATAGTAGATTCCATGGTTATGAGGAATGTGG
Organism: Viscum album; assembly: GCA_963277665.1. Classification (NCBI taxonomy): domain Eukaryota; kingdom Viridiplantae; phylum Streptophyta; class Magnoliopsida; order Santalales; family Viscaceae; genus Viscum; species Viscum album. Next base: position 1,314,302,365 of record OY728152.1, on the reverse strand, counting down.
ATGAGGTGGTGTGGCTGCATGTACATCCATGATCCATTTTTAGTATTTGGATACATGTTTTACGTCACGAGTCTTGTGGGGATTTCAATAATCCTTTGGAACTCAGTTACACCGAAGAACTTCATTCCATCATCAGATAGATGGGAAAACTAGGGGGTATCCACCCTAGAAAGGTATGATGTTGGCGTGTGTTTTAGAGTTTTTAGGATCATTCGTATGACAAATTATCCTGGTAGATATTTCAATAATAATATTTTTCACTCTATCATTAGAATTTCACCATTCAAATCATAATATGAAAGCCTTTGTTTCCCACTCACGTGCTGGACATTAGTAGGGGAGGCATCCCATCATGGACCATATGTAGTGTAGAACAAAAAATAGATGTTTCATCTTGTGAGTTAAAGGATAAATGAATCTTAGGACTGAGATATGTCATTGTTTGATATTATATGTAGGCCCATGGAGTTTGATAATGGGGACCATGTTTCCTTGATGTTGTTCCATCGACAAAGAAAATGGTTGTTTGGTATGGGATGATATATTTATCCAAGGATAATCAATACTTTCTAGTGGTAGGGATGAGTGTGTGAGGTGGTATATCAAATTTCATATAAATAATGGTTGGATTAGATCCATGATGTCGTCAGTGCCAATCAACATTGTTGGTATCTACACATTGACTGCCATTTCCATGACTAGGGAGAGTTTGATATTAACGAATAAACTATGTTTGTGGAGTGAACAATATGAATCGAGGATCATGATGATAATGTTTTGTGTGGATGTACAATTCCATCGGTTATTGTTTTATGGGGTCATTATGACCTCATGAAGAGTTATTGGGAGGTAGAAGCATTGATGTGTTCCCAGTACCTGGTGAAGTTCTGAGTTGCTATTATATTTTTCTTTGTAACATTCATATAACAAAATTATTTACCTCGCTTAATATATGATATGATTGTTCATTGTTAACTGGTTTGTTATGAAATGTCCTAACTAGGTGTAGGGGAGTACCACAACCATAATCAAGACACATTATTGTGGATGTGATTAATCCCATGTGGGTGAGACAGTGCCACCCAATGTTGATCGTATCATGACATGGATGAAGGATCTTACAAATCCTTGTTCCAGGATGATGTGAGCATCGTAATTTCTGTGGTTTCTTGGTGGTAGTGGAGTAGTATAATTTCTACATTTTTTTATGAGTTAGATGACATGGATGTTTTATGGGAAGTCGAGGTGTCTATGTATCAACATTGGAGATTCAGTTGTGTCCACATTTGTGATTCATGTGTGTTAGCATCAGTGATTCTGGAGCATCGACGTCGGTGAGTCAGGGGTGTTGGCATTATTGTGTCAGGGAGGGTCGAAATATGTGATTTGAGGGTATGAGAATCAGTGAGTTTTGGGTGACAATAGGTCATGTAATCAGTAGATTGATGGTTTTTTAGGCCATAGAATCTGTTGTTCGTTGTTTGTGGCACACCATTTGTCGGTCTTGAATGTATCTCACATGTCGGTTGCTCTGCGTTAGTGACTCACCCATCTGTAACTCATTTTTGGTTTTCCATGTTTTCACGTTTCACCCAACCTACGTTTTATTTGAGATAATGAAAGTTGAAAGCCTTCTTCTTGCGTTTTAAGTGTGATTAAAATTTAAGATATTATATAAAAAAATATCCTAACATCCTAATGGATTTGTGATACGAAAACCATGTGATCTTGACAATGATCCCATGACCATGACTTTAAAAACTATTCATCAATTTAAAAAGGATCCAACTCTTCAAATTAGGGATAATTCCATCCTTTTTTATTTTCTATTTCACATTGTTGCACTTAGAGACTTCCTCACGAGATGATTAATTAGCAGGTTCTAGAGACCCACCTTTTAAGATTATTTGGTGTTTTTTCATGTAGCTTGTGTGGCCCCTATTCTTCGAACCAGGAGGAACATACATCCATTATCATCTAATAAGGAGTTCAGCCATCTTGTTTTAATTGTACATCATGCAGAGTCGGTGTAATAGTGATTTATAATGTTGAACTTTAGAATACATTTCATAAAATGAGAAATAATAAATAATTATATATAATCAAAAGATAATAGGGGAAAATAAAATAATAGGAAATGATTTGATTGATGTTGATATCATGATTTTTTTGTTATTCATGATTCTTTTATAGATGTTGGTCAGTGTAAATCCTTCTAAAAATAATTCTCATTGGTGGTATTTTCTTGTTCACTAGTGATTTTCAATATTGTTGTGATAATTTGGTAAATGGCCATCACACGAAAATCAATTTAAACCCCAATACATGGTTAAATAAATTATTTATCAATGATCATGACTATTGTGTGATCACCCTGTTTATAATTATGTGGAATTAAATAACCTTTAATAGTTAAATATAAATATCTACACCCCATTTTCACTTGTGTGGATGATTATTGGGTTTTGTGGGGTTTTTTAACCTTCTGTGAGTTGTGTGGTGTTGTAGTTGGTAGTGACATTCTGGGTACAATGTTTGGAATATGAGTGGGCACCTGGAGAAGGGTGTGGTATGAGTGTGTCCCATGGTTGGGGTAAATGGTAGTTTAGTGGGATTTGTGCATCGAGTGGTACAGGTGGAGATTTGGCATCTCAGTTTGATAATTTTAATATTGTGGAATTGATGAACAAGTACCCAAATGAACTACCTTTGTTGTGTTGTGGACATGGCGTGACATTGGGTAGTGTGAAAATTGTGAGGATATGTTCTTGATGTATATTTATCCTCTATTGATAAATTCTTTGGTATATGGGTCTATGAAATGGGTTTTGAGGGAAGGATTGTACGATACAATTTTGAAGATTGATAGTAGGCAATAGGTTAGTTAAAATTTTTTGGTTATCCTGAATTTTTTTCGTGTCAGGCGGTTTAAGATTTTTTACATGGTTGATTCCAAGTAGTTATTGAATAATTAATCTCAACCCATTAATATAAAAGTGTAAAATGTATGAATGATAAATGGATAGGGTTATTCCTGGGTTATGGTTGTTGTGTGGTTTTGCATATAGGGGTAACAACTATGTGGTTCTGCAAGGATTGGATAGGTTGTTTAGTGACCCATAGGTTGGGATGAGTGTTCTCATACAAACATATATATATATATATATATATATATATATATATTGCAGTTAGATGTAATTTATATACAATTCCCACAGATTTTGAGAATTATGTTCCAAACAACTATCTTCCATTCAAAAATTTGTCTTTCCCAACATCCCATTTGGAGGATGGGTGGTTGGTCTCTGACATTATACCCCAAAAAATATTATGGGACCTTACATATCGAGAAAATCATGGAGGGATTTAATGGACTGAGGCTTTAAATAGTCAAAGATCGTTCAGGTGAGGGTTTGCAGTAGATGAAAGGACTAGGTGTATGCAAGCAATGATTGTTTTCCAAAGTGACATCAGGGTAACGCCCATGTGGTTTCGGGTGATAGGTGTGGTTATTTTGGACCATGTGTCTACAGGCAGGGTTGAGTGTGGATTGGGGTCTATTCTTATGCGGGTAGATTGTGGTAGTGTGATTGTGCAAGAAAAGAGTGGAAGCGTTAATATGTTAGTTGTTAGGGATGAGTAGTAAACCACTAGGAACATGTTGAGGGGTAGCCAAATAAAGATGTTCTTATTCTATTACTCTAATTGACATTCGTTATCAAGTATGTGTGGCTTGGTGAGACTTGTCTGGATAGACTTCCATGGTAGGTTCATTGAGTTTCAACTGTTTTCTCAATGTGAAAATAGTATGCTCCCTCAATTGTGCATGGATTTATCTAGTTTTCATATGGGGCATAATTTCATTCTCATCATACGTATAAAAAACATTTTTCAGGATTCTAGAAGGACATTGTGGACCGTGATGGAATTTACCATCATGTACATCAGTATTAGATATTATTTCTTCTTAGTACCTTTTTTGGTACATTTCCTATAGATTTTCATTATAATTTGTATCATATTTACATTTGAACATGAATATGGGAAATGATTTTTTCATGACATTAATTTTGGTAGTTGGGAATGTTTGGGATTTATCATATTATATCCCATTCTTTTTATATATAAAATGTAATTCCATCCATTTCTGTATGAGATTATATTCCATTCTTTCCAGTCACCACTATGGGGCCTATCGAGGGTTTTACTAGGAGGTCATTATATCTCCTTCAACAGGATAAAGGAAGCGTGCTGCACTATGCTATCTATACCCTCGTCATGAATTAGGCAGGTCATGACTGTAATGGTTTAATATAAATCCCAAAATCTATAATCGATAATTATCCTCTATTTTCTAATATTTTGTGTAATTATTCAATAACATTTATAAAAATATTTACCAATTATACATTAGAAACAAATCGTGGAAAATAGGGACAGTGGGTTATAGTTTTCATCAATAGAATTGTATAGATAAAATTAGATATTACATGTTTTCATCATTGAGGTAGAGTATATGAGTTATTAAATCGAAAAGATAATTAATTCTGAAAAACGAAATTTGGAATTTTATAGTGTCTGATGATCGAACATTGTGGAAAAAATTATTTTGAGTGTGGAATAATTTAACAACATGGTAATTTTTAAAATATTTTATTATGAATGAGAATTAAATGTTTTCATTAATCAACAAGAAAATAGGATCTTTATTTGTTATATTAAATATTTTAAAATCCATAATACAAATGAAAAATTATGTTTATATGAATATATTATGGTTTTAATTTTCATTTTAAAATATATAAAATTCATATCAAATTTTATAATTATTTTGATTTTAAAATAATAAAATATGATATTATTTCTTATATGGTAAATATGATAATAATTATTTTATCTATAAAAAATGAAAAATGATTAATTAATTCAGTATAATAAAATATTTTTTTTATAATTTAGTATCAAAAAATTATGATAAATAAATATTTATATTATTTATTGTTTTTGTAAAATTATTAATGTTATTATTATTTTAAAAAAAATTACCATTATTTTGATATATTTTTTTATGGTTTTATCCACAAGTTATATTATGAATTTAAATTTTTGAAAATTTTGAATATAGATAACTTATATTTATAATTTTATTTCACTAAAATATCAAATAAAATTTTAAATCAGACATTAAATTATATATGCTTCTTAATTGAAAATGGGGAAAACTGTGTTTTTAGACGATAAGTCTTGGTCTACAGAGGAAAACTAAGTTTGGGTTCGCTTTTGGGTTTTGGGTTTCGGGATTATAAATCTTTGTTTTGTGGTTGAGCAAGTCCAAGATGCTCACAAGAGGGATCTAGTGGAGTTGCATCATCGAGAGGAATTGTACTCAAGGATATCAATTGCAAGAATGAAAAATGTTCTGAGCGCTAGTTTGTTGTCATCTTAATGTCCCATCCACTAGCACGTGAGATTAGTTGTAATATTTTAGGTCAATGGAAAACATTGAAAAATTGATGTTGACGGTTTTTAAGTATATAACTCATCAATTGGTTATTGATCTATCCTAACAAGAGGTAGGTTTTTCATTTCATACATGATGTTGAATCTTTTAAAGAATTTGTCTCATGGATAGGATATTTGTGGAATCACTTTCATTGTATATCTTATTACCTTCTCATATTGTATCTATCATCCCCTTATCCCGAACATTCTATGATTAGTGAAATGTATACATTGATCTTCTATTATTTATCATGATCAGTTATTATCTTCGTTACTTTTGGATTTTGAACAAATCAACTTGGTCTGTTGATGTCTAATTCCATTGTGTCGGTTATTTTATATTTTCCTGTTATTTTTTATGAAAATTTTCATTACTCCTATTATATGAATCACCAATCATATTTGTTCGCTACCTTGTATTCGGTCAACATATATGATTTATCTAAAACTCACTAATATTATGCATATGAAGTGTAATGAATTTCTATAAAATCATTCTCTTGTAAATACTATTTGGGTAAATAAATCTGTAGTAGGTTGTGATTGTGTCCAAAGCAGCAGACCCACAATCCATTGTGCTAACAAACTCACAGCTTATTATGTATATCCAATTGAGGTTTGAATGCATTTCTGAGGCCAATGATATCTCCTACGATTTTAATAATTCAATTCATTCAAGATAAATTGTAATTCATTATTAATATGATTGATTATTTATTTTATCAATAAAAATGATTTATTTTGACATTTAGTTTCATCACATTTCTATCAATTTTTTCCAAATAGGTAGTGAAAATTTTATTTATAATTGGGTAAATTAATGTTTTGGTTTTTGATGTGTAAGTGAGGTATTTTTTCCATTAATTGTTTTCAAATATAAATTATGCTAAATTTGATATGGTGGATGTTTTTTCGTATTCTTCTTAAAAATAATTTTCACCAAATATTTCATGGATAATTAATTTTTCTCTTGAAACTATGAGGTTTTTTTATTTTCATTAATTTTTTTAATTAAAAAATTGAATTATATAAAAGTACATATATACATATTTATTGATATATATATATATATATTCATAATTTATAGGATAATAGAAATTTTTAAAATATTATTTCTACTCATATGGAATGAAATATTTATTCAATGACATATAATTATCTTTATTGTAATAGATATACATATATATAAATGTTTATATGAATTCCATATTATTATATATGACATAATATTTTCATATGTTAAAAAAATGATTTTAGTCTTAAATTTAAATTCTATTTTTATGGCTTGCATGAATATATTTATATTATTGGAAAAAGTTTTTTGATTATAATTAAATAAATATATATTTATATATATATTTATTTATACATATGTATCGTTATTTATAACATTCATATTTTATTATTTTGTGATGTTATTTTAAAATTTATCTCTCAACATATATTGTATAATGATAATTTTTTTTCAATTACTGTGATTCTTAAAAAAATATGATTTTATGTGTAGGCTATACATATACATATATATTTATATTTGTAATCATATAGTACAATATATTTATAGTATATCATCAATATGTGTTTTGATTTTAATGATAATGTCTATATTCGATGGGTTAAAAAATTATTAATTATTTTCAATTTAAATGTATTTTATATGTATATATAAACATATTAATATATATGTATATATACACATACAAATTTATATACATGTAATTAAATGTAATTGTTTTTTTCTCATTCTTTAATTTATCAGAGTCTATTAATTAATGATTTTCGTTTTCTCAAATGATTATCATCTTCAAATATGTATATATATATATATGATTTAAGTATGTATATATATACATATACATGTGAAACTATATAAATAATGTTATTAATTAACAATCCATTATTAATACGTGATTATAACTCCTGATGTAAAATTTAAAACAATAAAAAACATTGTTTTGTTATTGTCTTCCTTAAAAGGTAAAAAGATATTTTCTTTTTATATTACATGTTATTTCAAATGTACAAGGAATTATTTTACATGTAAACACATAATTTTCAAAATATTTATGTGAATGGATTTTCGATATAACTATTAATTTAGGTGAATTTCTAAATTGTATCATTATTTGTGATAATATTATTATTTCATGTGAATATTTGTTTCATCATTTCAATTAATTTCTTTTATAAACTATATATGGAAATCATTCAAATTATAACTGGAATTCCATTAATTATATAGAGGAAATGAAAATTTTTTACATTATAAACGTTATCTATGATTTTAAAATAAATATAATTATTTATACTATGAGGTTAAACATTTAAGATATTTAATTGAATGGTTTCTGATTTGTCTTATGTTCTATTTTGATACCATCAAATTCATTAATCTAAATGGATTTAGATTATGATTATTGAGTGGGGAATGTTTTTTATATTTTATATGAATATGATTATTTTGATAATACACATTCATAATATTAATGAATTAGACTATGTGATAGTATGGCCCACAATATCACCTCATTGCATAAGAAGGTATCTAGAGGGAAAATAGTATATTGTCACATGAACTTAATGTTATAGTTATTCATTGTCCTGGCATGTGGCTTTGAGAGTGTTATTCTAATATCTGACATTATGAATTAACTCATTATTAATCTTTTACACGATATTCTATTTTATTTTACGAATAGTAGGGTATCAACATTTATGAAGCATTCCCTTATGAACATTTATATGGAAATATTTAATATGTTTATTCCTACTATATGATTCTCAAAACAATATTTTCAAACAATCGAATCATAATGATTTTTATTTATGTATATATTTAATTTATAATAATTAATATATAAATAGTGGTTAATAATTTATTTACAATCTATAATCAATATATAGAATTTTATTTATCATATCATATTTTTTATTTATCTCTTAAATAATAATGGTTATATTTTTATGGGAAAACTATGAAAAAATATTATTTCATGTGAAAAAATTATATTTACCCCTAGTCGATCATGGACAATTTATTTGTGTCCAATATTTAACAAATAAGTGTAATTACATAAATGTTTTTTAAATTATTTTCAAATTTTATTATGATATATTTTTTTTATTAAATATGTATATAATTTTTTATATTTGGGATTGTCTTAAAAATGGTTTTAGTAACTCCTGATATGAGATGATGATACGTTATTAGAATTATTATTTAATTTTTATGAAAAGAAATTTATCATTTTTATTTCCATTTTAAAGAATATTTTTAAAACTAATTATTGATCTTTTAAATCCCCTTACATGTCATTGTAAATCCTCACCCAATATTTTATGTTATTTTTAACTCGTTTTGTAGACTCATGAGTGATGTTATTTTCTATGTAGAGGCATTAAACTAAATATTACTTTTGTAAATATTTTTACAATATGTAATGGTTGTTTCAATTTCTCCAAAAAATATACTGGTGATAATATTATGTCAAGTAATGTTTTGGATAATTTTTCAGCCACTTTTTTTTAAAAAATTACAAATCATATTTTACAATGAACTTAGGTAAACTAGGGTCAAGGCCTTACAATCCTAAGAAGTTGTTAGTCTATCATAGTAGGAGATTGTGTTAAATGTTTTTTAAAAATTAATTAGTGTAGTTGGACACATTGATTTTATTTTATGTGGATATTGATAGAATAAATTACCATGATTTGATGGTTTTCACTGCTGTCCATTAATTATTCCTTAGGGATTCCTATAAATGGGATGCATATTATGAGACCATATGTACAAAAATATACACTAAACATGCTCATATGGGATTTCCAGAATGTTTGGAGAATTATATTCTTTTCTGACGATGCACAAAGGAACCTTTGTAATTAAAGAAGTAGATTCTGAGTTGTTTCATAAATATAATTTGGAAATACATATATGGGTTGAAACTATGTACTAGTATATATGGTGTGTGTATTAGTGGATATGGATAAATAAGGATGTTGAATATTTGGTCTCTTAATGCCTTACATGTAATAAAATGAAAGAATAGAACCTAGTATCAGTAGGTTTAGATTAATCCCTTATGATTCTTGAGTGATAGTTGTAAAGGATATCCACAGAATTCACGATATAGTAACCACAAACATATAAGGTACAAAATTCCATATTTTTGATCGCAGAAAAACTCAACATGTCATCCCACTTCAAAGGTATCTAGGATATGTTTTTACTAAATATATTAATATTCCTCTATATTCTGTTTATAATATAAATCTATTGTGGTCCATCGGAGATCAGTTTTCCATGTTTGTAGCTTCAAATCATGGTTATTGATGGTATTGTAGGTGTAATTTATAAATCATTTGGGTTTGCAAAAATATGTTCAACACTATATTGATGGACAAACATTGAGAGGAATTAATGTACTGGAGTACATTATGTGATAATGCATGTCATAATTTTTATAAATTTTGGAGCATCATCAACCACTGGTGGAGTTATTACACATCAAAAGTATCAAATCCACTATCTATAAAGAACCATTGAATATATTTTAGTGGATTAATTTTTAGTCAACATATAATTGGAATTACCCAAGGGAGTCCGTAATTATGTTCCCAAATAAGATTCTAGATACTATTGAGAAGGTTCAAAACATATTGGAGAAAATGAGGACTATAGATAAACTTAACAAGGACTATGTGAAAAATAACTAATGATGCCTTCTAAGATTGATGATTGATCTATGTGTTCCAACACGTTTCTCCTATCATTGATAATGGAGATCTCGTTAGGGTGAAAATTATTATTTGAAATGTTTTCCATCCATTGAACAATGTATTGTAGGAACGGTGGAATACAATTTAGAACAACCACTAAATTTGTAATGGGATAAGGAAGACATCTAAATGTCGTATCAAATTAGGTACATTCATGATTTTTCACATGTTATCGACTAGGGATACATGGAAATAGAGTAATGAGATACTCTTTTATAGTACCCAATGGATATTTAGTATCATTAAGATATGATAATTTTTGTGGAATAACTTTTGTTTGGGTCTGTATTGTTCATTCATTGGAACATTCGGTAGAGCACCAGGTTTTGTGAGACCTAGGTGTTTGATTTTATCCATCACTTATTCATGTCACATTTGTTTGGGCCTTTTTTCATGTAAATTAAAATGGTGGGGATTATTAAGAGACCTCTATCTTCCATTATACTTTTTCTTACTATGGTTGTTCCATTTTGATATTTTAAATATATTTTTTTCAATTGCTTATATTTCTTTAATATTTTATAGTCATGGAGATGTCTGAATTTATATATATACATTATTATAATATCAATCATGATAGTAATAAGCCTACTCAATACGAGAAGAAGTCCCCTAGAATATTATACGTGGTCATTGGATTCCATGGAACTAGCCCCATTGGAATGGGTCATGCATATTTCATGTGTATGTGTACACCAATATATTGATAATTACTAAAATGATAACATATGGGACATCTATATGTTATAGAACGAAACAGTATGGTTTGGTGTGGGAAATATATCACATGTTTTTTAAAAATCGTATTATTTAATGCGGTAATCACCATAAAATATTCCACATCCAAAAAACCACTCGGGATTTGGTGATTCATGGATTACCAAGTCATGTTGTCAATGAATTTAATATTTTTAGAATAAAATAGAAATTAAAAAATGTTATCAAATGTATAGTGTTGAGTAGGATTTGCTGGATAATCTGTATTTTTATTCTAAAGGGTTATGTATGATTCTATTTAATTATACCCTTATATATTCAGTGTATGATAAATTTTCCACCCACCATTTTATATATTCTATTTTTTTCTTATCATATGAGTTTTCATTTTGAAATGTTGAATTATATTTATAAAATGTATGATCATCATGGCCAATTTGATTGTTTAGATAATCAATATGAAAATTTTTTGACGATTGTTAATGGAGTGTAAAATTTATAAGAATTATCTATCTTTGATATTATGATATTATTGTGTTTTCTTGATCAATGTTATATAATTAACATCACATTCATATTATGTGGTTTTTATTTATAGAATTTCTTATTACACTAAATAATCAAAATTGAGTTTATATAAACTCTATGTAAGTTTTAATGGACACATTAACATTTAAAATTTATATTCAATAGAACCTAAAATAATATACACTAATATTTCATGGAAACTATTGAAGAATAATTTTTAGCTATGTAAAATTATTGGTATAGTATGGAACTAGACACTCACTGTTAATGATTATTTATGTCCTTTAAAATGTATTATTTCATTGAAATAGAATATTTCTCTATTCCAATCGAGTATGGGGCGGTAGAAATACTTCAAATAGAAAAACGTTTTCCTTATGTCAACTCATATTAATTAGTTAATTGAGTTGGGGGAAGGTTATGTAGTGTACTATAATTCATCATGATCTTTGTTGTGCTTTTTTCTTATATAGGGAGATCAGGTTGTTTCTTAAAGAGAAAGGTGGTTATAAGTGTTCTATAATAATTAAAAGACATATGAACCATATCATTCTATTTTAGTTCATTATATGAATACATTGAGTAAGTATAGAATCCCAATAATAAATTGTAGGGATATTACATCCTTTTATATGAATATTCATCTCATTTGAAAATTGAATTCCCGATGACTATAATATAATATTCTATTTGGAAATATGGAAGAAAATCATCCATTAATGGTGAAAGATATTAAATTTTTTCCATGAAGATTTTCCATGTTATTACTGAAAATTAAATAATATATTCCTTACCATGGTAAATGAAACATTAGATAGGGTGACCTCCAATACTCAGTTAATTTAAACAAAGATGACATGTATGAATAATCATTAGAATAAGTTTATGAGAACATGGGTATAAAATTATATGTTAATTAATTTCATATCAATGATCATAATCAATATTCCCAATGATTTATAGTTCAAAGGACATTAATCATAATATAACCAAATACATGAATCAATTTTCAGATATCATATTAATACCACATATATATATTTTATAGATATAATATTATAACATTTAGACCTTATATATGTAGTAACATGTTCACAAATTATGATAATGAAATTGAATTAGGCCCTCCATTACAATTTTGAACATTTTACTAGGTCTACAAATAACAATATTTACAAGTAATTAGTTACAAGAACATATATATTAGATTTTTAAGTTAAATACCAAAAAATATAAACACAGTGGATTTGGATAGATTTGTTTCTCATAGTGGATAAGGAATAGTCTATTTCCCATTGTGGCACAAAACACATATGATTCTTATTTTGGATAAGGTCGCAGTTCATTCCAGTTTTGGATCTAAACATACCATTTTAGAAATTTTGAATCGAGCACTCCTCTTCCCAATTTGGGTCAGACCTGTCATCTTGTATCTAATCATTAACTAATTAGAATAAAATTTTTTCACCATAAATTGTATGGATGTATTTTTTCCAACAATCACATAATGAAATAATAAAAACAATTTCTTTAAAACTTTTATAATATCAATAACCATAATATGAAATGGGTTTCATAAAAATGAGATCATTCCACATTAAATGAAATTGTTGTCATAAAAATGAAATAATTTCATAAACTAGATAAAATTGATATTATTCATAATAATTTCATCCTATAATATCCCAAGAAATAAATTGTGTTTCATAAGCATTAAGCATCATACAACTCATCGAGGTGAAATGGGTTCCATACAAATCATTCCATACAAACATATATAATTCATGAAAATAAAATGAATTAAATCCACAGATCATATTCTTAATAATGAATAAAATATAACTATGTATTTAATCTTATATAAATAATTATTTTCATATATCCCATAGAAAATAACATTTCCTCAAAAAAAAATTTAAAAAGATATATAGTTTTAAAAATATATTTCATTGAATCAACGTTGAATAATTATAAAGGAATAATGATAATTAATAAAAAATATTTCTTATGGAAAACATCTAAACCACATTAATAATAGTTTTTTTCACATAAAATATTTTTTATTCAATTTCATTTGTAAATAAAATTGAAAACTTATAAAGGAATATATGAAAACCATTTTGGTCACCTTTTAAAAATATAATATCATCTGATTTATTTTATTATTTTATATGAATTTAAAACACATATTTTATAAAATATTAGTAAAAATAATTATAAAAAATTAATTATTAATATTAAAAATTATTCTTAAAAAATGATGATGGGTAAAAATATACTTTCTAAACATTTATTTTTCACATTAAGATGTTTAGAAATGCCCCATTTTTCAAAAAATTAAAAGAAAAATATTTCTAAAAATAATGTTATTAAAATTTTAAAACATGGTTATCATACGTACTTCCACATAATAGTAAAAAATATGAATTTTTTTTGAAAAATTTTATTGAGTAGAACAAATTTCCAACCGAAATGAGAAATAATGAAGTATTTTAATAAAAAAATCATTTATTATCTATAGTTACTAAATGGAAAAAAGGATTCTAATACATATAAATATGTAGTTTGACTATAGTAGAAAAAAATATTTCAATTCATAGAGATATTGATGATAATATTTAGGTAATGCGAGCATAATCATAAATAATATCTATAAATGATGAGATTGTATAAATAGAATTTTAAAACATTGGTTATATTTTTTTATAGATTTTTTAATGAAAAATGAAAAATTATGAAATAAATATCTTTTAAATAAATGATTCATGATATTCAATTTTAAATTGTATTATATAAATCTTAGGGAGAATGATATGTACATAATGTGGGAAGTGTCTAAAAGTAAGAAATCCTTGATAAATTTACATTACTCATTTTGGTAAATGTTGAACCATAAACCCAAGTAATCTAAGATAATAAAATTGTTATATAAATATAAATATATTTTTGTATCGTAATAATTTAACACATTCATGGAATTTTATACACCACACAAAATAAATATCTTCTGAATAAATCATATGTCTCAATGAAAAAAAAAGATATATTATAAAACCATTACTTTGTTCTTGAAATTCATTGTAATAATTAAATACCATTGTATAATAAGTTTATGTTTGACATAATTCTACAAACCCCATATTATTTTTTATCATAAAATTTATTATTTGAATATTTCATTATATTATCACTTTTTTAAATAACTGAAGATTAATTTAATGGTTCATGTGATTTCCATATTGTATTTCATTTGTGTTATGACTTGTCATTCCTAATCCTCTAACATATTTAATTATTTACATATTTAATGAATAAGAATAATGTATATATCATATATATTCATTACATATATATATTTATAATAATATAAATACTAAAATATTAAAATAATTAATGGAATACATTTTTCATGGATATGATATGTCGTATGTATACATGAACATTTAATTTTTTTTTATTGTCTTATTAAATGATCAAAAATAAATGAAATATATATGAAAATTATCATTCCATTAATTTTATTAAATCATATATATCATAAAGATTTAATAAAACCTTCCTAAATCATTTTATGTACTCTGTGAGCTAATCACAATGCTTTGAGATTTCGGTAGAACACACCATTTCAAATGAAGTTATTATATTTAAAAATAATAAAAATCACAATATTATGATATTTGTAATAATAAAAAACTATTAAAATATTAAAATTCATATTTATAATATAAATATTGTAATTATTTCATAATTTCAAATCATTAGGTGTTATTATGGAAAAAATAAACAACATAATTTCGTGAGGTTGTAGTTCGTTGTACTAAAATTGTAATTTCCTTATGCCTTATATTGAATAGTGTGATGTTTAAGGAAACAAATTAGCATATATAGATATAAATATATTGAGGGATATTATGTTAATATATATAAATAAAATAACAATAATATAATTGGTAAATGAACTATAGAAAATAAATGGGCTTTGAAGAATGTAACGTAAATTTTCAGGTACTTCCTTTTGGCTTTCATAAAAGGGATAACTTAGATTGATTTATTCCAGTATTCTGTATTATAATATTTTGTAATGTTTATATATATAATATATGTTAATTTTTTTAAAATAAAATTTGGATTTAGAGGTGTAATGTTGTGAGGGATGGTGACTTCTCTTTTAGAGTTTAGGAGAAGCAATACAGTGGTAAATATAAAAGGTTTAGCATTATTGAGAGGTCCCCCATTAATCATGTACTCCAATAATATAATATTTTCTAAAAAGATTATTAATTTCTCTATTTATGTACAGAAAATGTATTTTTTAATGGTATCTATGGTATTTATCCCAAAATTTAATGAATAAAAAATATGTAAACACATTTATAACATTAGTTTCTATATTTAATTTTAATTAATATCACTAATTTATTTGACAAAATAGTGTTTACCATGAATGATATAATAAATTAATGTTATTCCAAATATGGAGTTAATTTTTTTAGATTATAACCATTTTATGCCATTCATTAATTAAATGTACATCATATATATTTGTAACAAATTATTGGTCAAAAAATCGAAAGGTTTGAATTTTTTTTATATAATTTAAATGTGAAATTGTATTGAATTAAATAAATTCAATGAAAGTAAGTATAATTTATCTAAATATACTTTTAAAATATGTTTATATATAATTTAAATATATAAATAAGTTAGAGGAAAATGAATATATAAATAAAAATTTAATATTTTTCAAAACTCATCCATGAAATTGGGATCTCATAAAACTATTTTAACTTCACTCAAATTAAATTTTGGTACTAATATTTTAAAAATAGTTTATATTTCATAAAATAAAAATTAAAACAACCTAGAATTTTATAAATATAATTTTTTTCTCCATTAAACGGTTGTAAATATACCTTTTAGAAAAATAAAACATTTCATTCATATAATTGGATTTTATTAATGCCAATTAATTATTCAAAATAACTAAAAATTATTATTATTTAATAAGTAATGTAATAATATTATTTAAAAATAAGTGATTTTTTTATTTCATTTAGGTAAAATTGTAATTGTATATAGAGTAATACTTTTCATTGATTTTAAATTTCATTATTTTAAAAAAGTATTACAATTATTTATAAATAATTCATAATAAAATGAATCATTTTATATTTATTTTAAAAAAATATATTTAAAATTTATATAATCATATTATTAACATCCATACCAATGTCATGTTGGTAACCATCATAATATTTTAATAATTCTATAGATTTGATATTATAGATCGGTAAAACATGGCCTTGCAAGTAATGAAATCCTTTAACGAGACTCAGTATTGTGGGTAGCCCGAACCAAACATAGTGTTAAATCTATCACTATAAAATAAATTTTTGTAATGTATTACATTACTAAAATTCATTATAAAAAAACTAATCCCAACATAGTGTTTTCATATAATAAATTTTAGATTTACAGTTTTGTGAAATGTTAAATAAAAAAATTAAATTAATTTGAATAAATCACTAAATCTTGGATTGTTACATTCCACCTACTGTAATTTGATATTCTCTCTCAGAATTATTCATTATTATTAATGGTTTAGAAAATTTATTTTCTTATCATAGAAAACCAAATCATAAAAATGTTTTAAAAAATTCCTTTAAAATTAAATATAAAAAAATAGTTGTTACCAAAATAAAAACATAACTAGGTGTAGAAATATGAGTAAACTTGTATAATGTAAAATCATGGGCTTGGAAGCAAAGTTTAAATAATGATAAATATTGATAAAGATCACAAATCACTAGAAATTCATTGATTTTGGAAAACATAAGAAATATAAATCCATAAACCGATGATGTGTGAAATAGGTTATTAATATTATAAAATGATGATAATAAAGAAATTGTTTCATTCACAGTAATTTAATAGTAAATATGATTAATTATCATGACAATATATAATTATATAATTTCAGGAAAACAAAACCCTTTATTGTGCCATGATAAATATCCATATAATCCCTACTTCTAATAAATGAAGGTTAATTTTTCATTTTTGAACCATTAATGGATATTGATATCCATAAATTGAATAATAGGAGATTCCATTTTTGATTATTTATCTCAAAAAATATTAGCACATCATATCAAATATTATTATATGCTCATATGGAGAGATTATAACATACTCTATAAATTTCCATATTTAGATTTACATAAGCTATTGCAAAATGTTTTAACATTATAACCATTCCGATCATTGGATTTACAAAACACTACAAATAATATCACAAAATTTCTTTAAAGTAGAATATTGTTGATCCCACATATATCCTAATGTCCTAATTTTTAGTCATAAACGAAAAATGTGAAATCCTTTACCACGTATTATCATTTTACATATTAATAACTTGAACAACCCTAAATACATACTAAATACATCAATTTTTCCTTATTCAAAGGATTATTGTATATATTACATAAAACCCAAATTTAAAAAACCTCATCAATGATAGAATTATCCACTTTTAAATAATACTTAATTAGTTCCAATGTAATTGGTACCATACAATTTACATATTCATATCCATAATATCAAAATCAGAATATACTTTTATTAACGTATAGAAGATAGTATGGTTTATCATTTTGTTTATCATATGTTTCTCATGAGATTGAATATGAATTTAAAATGATTTTCAAATTATTTATCACCATTCAACATATCCATTTCAATCTTAAATGAAATTTTTATATATCAATTGCTTATAAATTTAATGATTCATATGATAAAACCATTGAATTCCAAAACAAATACACAACCTAAAAATCGACTTTTTACCCATTAAGTTGGATTATTCAAATATAAATAACTTATTATGGTTCACCATCCTTAATATAATTATTCATTATACATTTCAAATTAAAAAATATTCTAAAAACATCTCATAACTTTCAAATGTTATTTAAGAACCCAAATCTCTAGAAGGATTACAAATACTTATTCAATCTTCCTAATTAATTTTATGGAATTTCCACATATGAGGTTTATTTTTTTAATTCCCATATATAGAAAATATTAGACATTAAATGATAACAATATTTCATCTACTTCCTATAATTTAATTAGACAAAAATTAATTTTTTATAAATATTTATCATATATGAAAACCACATCATCATGATAAATTACATATAGGATTATGATATCATGATGCCTACTATTAAATCTATGAAACCATAAGATAATTCTAAGATAATTCCATTAATATATCCTTTGATATAAATATATGGATATCATATAATTATTATCATACTATTATACATTTTATAACTATACCACTCCATCAATTCAAAATATAGAGACCCAACCATAGATATCATTTAAATATTATCATTTTAAATAAATAATAATTACATTAGTAATGTTAATGCATAAGAAATGTATCATTTGAGTGTCTATAGAATCATGGAACATAATTATCTAATCACGGTGGATTATCTTCAATGATTTACAAGAAGGTAATCACCTTTAGTACACTTTTATAAATAAATTCATCATAACTGTGGGAAAGAATCATAATAAAGGGTGATCTAAGATGATAAGTTGGGGAAATATATATATAAGAATAAAAATAAAAATAAAAGTATAATGACATGAACAAAATATTAGATGATCATAGCATTTATATCAATGTTCATAATGAAGTGTCATGGTATAATGATTTTTAGTTCATATTCTATTATTCGTAAGATAATCATGAACCTAAACCATGTGATCATAACCGATCAATGAGACATAGATTTTTGGATTAAATTTCATTTTCTAACATTCTGAATATATACATATATATATATATAACAATGATCAATAGATAAGATATGGAAATGATGCAAGGCCCTCATATATTCTAATTGATATATTACTAGGACCACACATAATATTCTAAATATATAATTACATTATCAAATACCTTAATAGTATTCTAGGATAACCATAAGGTATATAGACATATTGTATCGTTAAACACATATTTCTAATTTTCCATTATAATTAAATTGTTCCCTATGAGTAATAGGACACACATATTTCCCATTTTGGATCAGGGACAAATATATCCCATTTTGGATTTCGATTCACCTATTTCCCATTTTGTATCCCGACACACATATTTTTCATTTTGGGACATGCCCATATAATTATGTCCTATAGTTATCTCATGATATATAAATCTATATCCAATTCATGGGATGTCAATATATGTCCCACCCATCGAATAAATTAATCATATATGCTTGTTTCAAAAAACAATCATCATTTCGCTACCCATAAAAATAGAAGGGTTTACTAATCATCTTAAGAGAACAAATGATGATAAATTTTTATGATAAAAAATTAATAATATCCTATGAGTTCAAAAATACATTATTCTTATAATAATATGAAAATGGGTTAACCGATGAATGGATGCATGTTTCGAAAGAATTTATCACGTTATAACCCATCTAAGAAGTAAAAATTAAAAACAAAATATTTAAAAAACTTAAAATTGTTCATATAAATAATAATAATCGTATACATGGATCATATACATTGAAAATCATAAACTATAACCACATATTTCATTTTATGTAGATATTTATTTTTAAAGTTCACTTATAACATATATTTTCATTAAAAATAACTTTTTAAAAACTATAATTTCATTAAACAAAATTTAATTGAACTGGAATGGAAAAAATATAAATAATTCATTAAAAATAATTTATAAAATTAATTAAAAAATATATCCTTTTATAATTAATGTATTTAAAACCAAAAATATAATCTAAAATTTTCTATCTACAAATAAATATGTATCATATAAATTTTTCATTGAAAACCATTTTAATCGATTTTTAAAATATAAAACAATTTTTATAATAAATTTAAATTAAAAATATTAAAAAAATTAAATGATCATAATATTATTAAATAAAATTACTTTTAGAAAAATTTCTCTTTAAAAATTAAATGGATTATTAATGATAATGATGTCATGTTAATCTATAAATTTAGAACATTCCTTATCTCCATTCGATGTTTTAGAAATAATCCATTATCAGAAAAAAAAAACCAGGAGATAAATTTTTTAAAAAATATTCATTATATGGATATGAAATTGGAACAAATTTATTGTATAAAAAACTGTTTCATTTTTTAGAAAACAAATTTATAAAAATATTTTCATGTAATAAAAAACATATATGACAAAGAGGTAAATAATTACATATTTTCTTTAAAAAAATCATTTTATTATTTAAAATGATTTTAAAAATTGTTCTAATACATGGAGATATCATGTAAAACCATATTATAATAATATTCATATCATTGATTTGTGATATGGACCATAATGTATCATCAATGGATGAAAAATAATATGTTGTCTATATAAATGATGAGATTGTTTAAATAAACCTATATCATGTTTGTAATGTTGATAAAAAATAATTTGGAATTAAAAAAATTAATATAATATTTCAATATATTGAAAATATTGATATTTATTGAACTATATTTAATAAGGGATTATATACACTTTATATAAAAATATAGGTTCATAATGGGGCATGTATCTCAATAAATGAAAATTGATACAAATGTACATAACTTATTTGGTTACTTTTGAACAACAAAACATTTGAGTGAAATATCATAAAAAAGATATGTAAATACAAATTAATTTAATTATAATATACATATATCACATTCATATGTGTTGTATACACCAGAAAAAATAAATGAGTTGTAAATAAGGAATATCTATCATTGAAATAAAACTATGATTAGAAAACCCTTATATTAATTCTTGAAATTCTTAGTACACATTTAATCCACGTATATAATAACTATAAGATTATTATAAATATAAAAAAACAATATTATCATATTTTTTAACATATTTTTTATTATTACTTTTATTTAAATCATTTATTATTAATTTCATGTTAATATTAAGTTGTGTGAAATACAAACATTGTCTTAAATAAATTATTGACTTATAATTATTGATCATACTTCAATAAAATATATATTTTACATACATATTTAAAAAAATCATTTAAATATAATATATATTAAGTATATAAATATTTACAATAAACTATAAATTTAGAAATATTAAATGGAATACAATTTTCATAGAGATTGTAGGCCATACATTTTCTTGAACATTGTTTCTATTTTATTATTTTATTATATGTGATTTAGTAAATGAAATGAATATAAATAAATATATATATATATAATTAATCATTAGATTTGAATTTTTATAAAATATATATTACATAATTTTACTAAACACATCCTTAATATGTTCCCGGAATTTTTTAAACGAATCTTATCGCATTCAGGAGGCGACAATCCATATGTTAACAAAGGGTGTAATCATAAATAAAAAATCTCCAAATTTATAAGTTATTTTTTATGTAATAATTATACCATAATAATAAAATAAAAAATAACATTATATCATAAAAATATATTATTTACATCATAATTTTCATAAGAGAGGTGATACGAAAATGAATGGAAACATTTTGTGAAGTTGTAGTTCACCATACATGAATTGTACTTTCATTACACATTTGATTTGAGTGTGTGTAGGTGTAAGTAAAAATTATAACATTAAAAATTATAATTATATATATAATAATGCGTTTTTTTATAAGATTGAAATGTTAATAGTTCAATTGGTGGGGAAATATTTAGAACAATACTGAATGTTGATGAAATTTACATCTTTTATGGGGTAATTCAATTTGTTTCGAACCTATAGAATAACATTGAAACATTTCATCCAAATTGAGAAAACTAGTTTGATATGATATATGTTTGGAGAATTTTAGGGATGGAGTTTTATGGGCTAAATTTTCATCATGGGTTTTTTTATGTGGTACGAAGGGGACTGAGTTACCTATTATATTTGAGGAAATGTGGAATTATAATAAATATAAAATGGTAAACAATTCTATGAAGTCCTCCCCCTTAAATCATGTTCATCCAATAAGAGTAAAATTTTATATAAAAGTTTTTATATACAGTAATGGTTTCAATAAAAAATATTGTGAAATTGTTCATATGTATTTGGACAATTACATTAAAATTGAAGCTCGATATAAACTCGTTTTTACCTTAATAAAATTAATTCATTTCATTAATATTCACAAATATGTAAGTTCAAAACAAATTTATTCATAATATATATTATTAATTTATAAAATTCTTAAAAATTAATCATCTTTTAAATATTCATAAATAATAATATTCAAAAAATAATTTAAAATTAACCTCATATAGGTTCCATACAAATTGGGTTTTTAAGGGTAAATTATTATGAGAATGTCCTGATTTCACATACATTTTCAGTGTAAAATTAGTCCCAATGACATAAATAGGAATAATTTATTTATAATTGATCTAATTAAAATTAGAAACCAAATTAATATATTAATAAAATATATTATATAATTATATGAAAAAAAATTGTACTAAAATAAAATATTTTCAGTATACATAAAAAATGAATCTTCCATGAAAAATACTACAAACCGACCAAAGTATATTTTTTTACATTCAAATAAAAAAAATTAATTTTTTAAATAAAATGAATAATTTTTTTACTATATTTATTTGAAATTGGTTCTCTATTAAAATATGGTAATAATAATTAATTAAAAAATAATTTTTTTATTAAAAAATTTACATCTTTTCTAACCGTACACATATAAAATATATAGAATTAATATAAAAAATATTCGTTGAAAACATATTTTATAAATTATATTTTTAACCTTAATCAAATGAATTTTTTTTATTTATTGAGATGTAATCGTGTCTATTCATTGAAAATTAGTTATCAATGAAAATCAATTTTTTTATTTTTAAATTGATCTTATATTCATATCTATCTAATTGTTAACAAAATTATTCAAATTATATACTTTTTTAAATGATATTTTGACTATTTAGATACTCATAGTTTCTATATCCATTCCATGTTCATAGTAGAAACTATAATAATATTTTAATAATAATTTTAATTGAATGTTATATTTTATTATAAATAGGCATTACATGTGACAGAATTTATCAAAAAGAAATTTAATTTGTAAATAAAACCTAGAAAAAGTAGTGATTCATTCACATAAGGATATTTAATGTGTTGTTAGTAGTGCATAATTAACACGGTTTGCCCTATAAGGCAATCCAAACATTGTGTATTAACATAAAAATATGTATACATTGTTTTGTGAAATAAAAATTATAGAAATTATAATTTTTATTGAAAATATAAAATTAAAAAATCTCAGAGTGCTATGGTCATTATATATATATAACAAAATTTATTATTTTTACATGAAAAATAAACATTTGAGGCATTTTATAAAATGATACATTAACAAAATTAAATGATGATGGATGGAATATATTCTAATATTGGAATATGAATTGATGTATACACCCATTAGAGGGAACTCAATAGAATATTTCATGAGTATAAATCATAATATCACGTTATATAAGGTGTATTTAGATAAACAAGAGATAATATATTTTATATTTATTAGAAATTATGGTTGGGAATATAATTATAATTTTTTTTCAGTATTTGATTATATTTATTGGGATACGTTGGTCAGAAACATTTATAAATATTTTGTAGAATGTATTGAAAACATAAATAATTATATAGTGGAACGAATATTATTTTTTTAAAGCTGGATGGTTGATCAATAATAAATTTTATAGATTCTATATTGATTCCCCCATGTTTTCCTTAAAATATTTAAATTCATTCCTCCATTCAAAATGGTGCATACAATACAGTTTCTGAAAAATATAAAAGGGATTGGGAACACTATTTTATTGGGGTTTTATGAATAAAAATGTGATGAAGTTTTTACAAAGGCCCAAAAATTTTTAGAACCTAATGATAGATCCAAAATGTAATGATTCTATTATTTCATACCTAAATATTATCATGATTAATAATTATAATATATATATATACAATCGTAGGTTTATCAAAACTAGCCTAGGAACATTGTATCATTTATGTGATCATGGATTATATCATGATAATTTATCACTTCATCTATAATGGCCCGGACCTCTCAGGTCCTTTCAATTGTGAAAATGTGGTGTTAGAGGTGTTCTGGAAGGTTAAGGTGGATTGGGGTGCGTTTGGGTGGACATTTAAAGAATTCAAAAGGGGGTAATAGCTTTCGCACAGTTGGCACACGGTTGCCTAAACCGTGTGGCCAAACCATGCTAGGATGGTCTTGGAGGCAGTGGATAATGTACAGTTAGCGCACGGTTTGTCTAACCGTGTGGACTAACCGTGTGAGGGGTGTTCGAAGAGGTAAAATCTAGCGCATGTTTAGCGCACGGTTTGATAAACCGTGCGGTCTAACAATACGGGCACTTAAAGTTTGATCATAAAATTGTGGATCTAACTCGTTTTACCTTTAATAACATCGTTTAAGCCCCTAAGAGGCCATAACTTGGGATTAACCTTCCTTGGAGGTTGTAGAACCTCTCCCATGGATATTGGAGGTGATCCGAAAGATTCTTTTCACGAATTGAAGCCAGTTTCTCATGGTATGTGACCCTTTTTTTGGGTTCTTAGATCTACCTAGATCTGCTCCCCCTCTTCTCTTGGGATCATAGATCTACGCCTGTTATGTGTAGATCATTGTGTGTTAATGTCTTTTATGATGAGATTTGGACTCGGTTTTGTTTGGAGAAGATATCTAAGGAGGATTCATGGAGAATCGACTCGGTTTCTTTGGAATTCATCGACCATTGTGGTTTTCCTAAAAAACCATTTAGTTAGGGGATTTGTGGCTTTTCTATGTCATGTGTAATCATAGAGTTGGAATTATTTATCCCCTTAGATGACAATGTAATTGACCTAATTAAATATTTGAACTGAATTAATAAATTTCATTGAACGTATGTTGTTGCCTCATGTTTCCTATATAATGTGTTATATATTCCTTTATTTTTATCATGTTGTTATTGATGGAAATTAATAAAGAACGTAAAGCTGGAATTAATTGATAATTAATTGTCTAAAGTTAAAGAGGCACGTAAATGAATCTGGTTGTTTCTGTTGTTGTTGTTGTTGTTCTGATTATATTTTGATCAAATTTGGAATAGTAAGGATGTTTAATCTTCGGTGATAGCTTTCTGAATTGGCTCATGATGTTGGATCCAATGAATTCAATCTGTTAATTCAAGATGGGATAAATAATTGATTGAGTTCCATGAAGGGTTTGCAGTTACCCTCTTGTTGTGAAGTAGGGATAAGAACCCATTTGATGTGATTGTTGGTGTTTGTTGTTAAAAGGTCGGATGCCTTGTTAAATGGCCAAGAGCCCAATTGTTGTAATGATTTTTTTTCCTGCTGCTTGTGCTGTGTTATGACCCTGGAAGGGGTGATGTGATATATTGTGTTGTGATATGTTGTGGTAGGGAGGCCTTGTGTTTGTGGCAGCAGATGACACCTAGATTAGTGAAATGCATAATTTTATGCATGTGGGAGTCAGGAGGACACAAAAGGATGTTTGGAAGGGATGGTTGAGATTTTTGGAAGTTTGTTGATTCTAGTTTGTTTATCTACTTTACATTTCCACACTGCTCAAGGAAGCTGGTATTTCTTATCATTCTTCCGAAAGGGGTGAAGACGCGTGGGGTATGCCACGTGCTTTCCGTGTTTAGCCTCTCGAGGGAGAATGGGTCTACACTATTACTATAGGCACCAATGACACGACGGTTAGTACGTTTACTCACCGTGTTGGGCCCCCTTGTGTTGTGTAGCATTTAATGATTTTCTAGAATTCTTGGGAATATGGTAAAGTAATTCTAAAATGAACATTTGATTAAATGGTGATAATCCACGGGGATGGAGATGCTCGTATTTAATGGTGATGTTGTAACTTTAAAGGAACAATAAATTTTTAAGGTGGTGCCAAGAAGGATAATGGGTTTTGTTCATGGTTAATTATCATACAGTGGAATCGATGAAAAAGGGAATGATGTAAACTAGTGAAGATCTTTAATTGGTTGTGTTCTTATAGGATACCTAGTTTTAGAAATAGCATCCTGGATTCCGAGAGATGTTAGCTGTCGTTGATGCTATGACTAGGTTATTCCCATAGTGTGGTTGTGAGTTATATATATTCTATAATTTTTGTGTTTCTATATGCTACTCCACAATTTCAGTAACGGCAACGGACACCCTGAGTATTCTTATCCCTTGGGGTGTTTTCTCCATCATTCTGATGGGAGGTTGAATGGATGACTACTCCCTTTGTCCCCTCTCTCTTCTCCTGGTAGATACTAGTGCCATTGGCACGACGGTTAGTTTTCACCATATATGTGTGTAGAGGGCTGTAATGGCTTGTGGTTATTTCATACACATATATTTTGGATAGAGTATCCTATGGACTACTATAGGTGTAACGTGTATAGGATGTGATGGATTGAGTAACCTTACTCAGTGTAAGGGCTATAATGTGTTGAGGTATAATACCTGACGTGTGATACACATTATGTGAGCTGTGGTGCCTACTAGAAACTACCTGGTTAATTTTGGTTGTGAGGATGGTGTGGTGCTTAGCCCATATGTCTTCAGGAAAGTCTTTGTGGTTCACATGGTGCATATTGTGGAGCATAGCCCATGTTTATACGGGCTAGCCTTTGGAGAGAGATGCACAATACGTATGCCATTGGGGAAAAGCGGAAAACTAGTGGTGAAGTAGTAGCGGGTTACCCTTGATATACATTGTTATATGATATATTCTTGTATGCATGACATTTTGAGAGTAGCCATGGTGATGGTGGGAACTTATTATACCTGTTTAGGCGACGAGTTACTTTTAGTTTTTTTTACTATGCTTTAGTATACATTCTTATGTTTTGCACGAGAGGGTTCAGGAAGGATCCTACTAAGTATACTTTTATACTCACTCTGCCAATATATAACTATTTTTTAGGTCACATGAAGCAGGTTAGAGATCATGCTGGTTACTACTATCTTGTGGTTGGAGGAGCAGTTCGGGCTTGTGGTCCCTTCTGTTTTAGTTTCTTTTGGGTACTTGTATTTTTCCCTTTCGGTTGTATTAATTTTGCATGGAATTTCATATATGTACTTGGGTTTCATTTATATTTCAGTTCTGAGTAGGAGTTGGTTCGTTTCTATCTTATCTCTCTCTTCCGCATGTGTTCTCTTAGATGGTAATGCCTCCCATTTGAGTGTTATTATACCCTCGGTGCTAGTCGCCAACCCGGGGCATACTGGAGGTGTGACTCGGGGGTCATTATCTCCCTTCTCACATTGTCGTCCTAGGAGGGGTGCACATTGTGGAGAGGGGGTTGTTACAGAGTGGTATCAGAGGTATGGTTTGGGGATAGGATGGAGTTTGGAGTTAGGCACAGTTGAGGTTACATGGGTTTGTAGGGAAGAAATTTAATTCATGTTTATAAAGCGAGGTAAACACTGGAGACCGGATGAGACATAGGTGTTTAGGGCCCCCTATGATCTGATGTATGGACCATTATGTTTACAATGGATACTATACTGGGATATACTGGTTTCGGGGTATAGATCTAGAAAAGGATCATGCATCATTCTTCTTATGCCTGTGTTGGAATGGGTAGACCTTGGTATAGGTTAACCTAAAATGAATGAAAGAATAAAATTAGTTAATTAATGTGAGTCTTCCATATTCTTGGATTAGGAGCTCTAATTGTTTGTAATTTTGCAGGTATGGATCTAGGTCGACGTCCTAGTCAGGGTTTCCTAGAAGATATCCAGAAGGGTGTTCCAGCAGGTCGTTGCATGGTAGAGGCTGACGACAACGACACTTGGAGGAAGAAACTTCGAGAT
This sequence comes from Viscum album, assembly GCA_963277665.1. Lineage (NCBI taxonomy): Eukaryota > Viridiplantae > Streptophyta > Magnoliopsida > Santalales > Viscaceae > Viscum > Viscum album. Next base: position 1,314,273,897 of record OY728152.1, on the reverse strand, counting down.
TTTTTGCGCCAGAATCTGCAGAAGTGGGGTTGCCTCATTTCAGATGCAGTCACAGAAGACTGGTTGTAGAATGTTGAGATACGCTTCAATTCGATCTGTGCTCGGAAGGAGCACTGGGTGTCCTTGTCTGTGATACAGCTGCATGGAGCATCGAGGTAGTTGTGGTTCTTGTTCCTTGGGGATTGTGAGGAGTTAGCGATCTCGTGGGATGAGTTTCAAGACATGTTTAGAGTCGAGTTTTTTTCCACGACTACAAAGGTGCCAGGTCACCAGTAGCTTCATACCCTTCTATAGGGGAGCTCTATGGTTTGAGAGTTTGGAATCTGTTTTAGGATCCTTTTAAAATATGCTTTAGACCTGTTACCAGATGAGGAGGCCAGAGCGAGGCATTTCGAGGAGGCTATACGTCCATAGATCTAGTGCCAGATCACCCCATTTATGCTAAAAACATATCTTGTGGTGATGGCAGGGGAAGAGGTTGTTAATAGGCATTTGGCCAGGACCAGATCGTCACGAGAGGGGAATCATCATGATTCCTCACAAAGCAGAGCCATGGTTCAGGGTTCCCAGTTTTAATGGCAGAAGAGTTTTCGTTCACCTGGGGGTAGGTCCCATCCCTTCCCATCTCATTTCTATGGAGGTAAAAACACTCAGGCATATTCCAAGGGATCAGGCGCATTCTTTTCTTGTGGTGGTTGTTGTAATCAGGAGTGGGAGTGACCAAATTTTCAGAGCAGTCATCTTGCATCGGGCGTTCCGCTCTAGGTTCCTCCATTTAGGTAGTTCCTACCGAGGCAGCAACAACCAGTTGCACCGGCTTTCGATCAGTAGAGGATAGATGTGGCAGAAAAAGGACAACCCAGGACGCTCCTTAACCATAGATAGTAGAGCGCGGCCATGGTGGTGGTAGTCATTAGGGTCATAAAGGCTATGGAGGAGTTTGTGTTCAGCTTCATGCCCTATAATTGCATGCTCCAAATGAGCTAGACGTCGTTCGAGGTACCCTTTTCTTATTTTATACCGTGGTGTATACCTTGTTTGATTTTGGAGTGACACACTCCTTAATATCACCTACCCTTTTCCATGCATTGGGAATTGAGGTAGAGAGTCTTACAGTGCCCTTGGTGTTTACTACGCCAGTTGGAGACCAAGCTAGCCTGTTTTATGTATGTAGAGATTGTGAGCTATTGTTGGGGCAGCACCTCTCTTGGGGATATTTCTTATTTTTTTCAAATACAACCATATGATGTCATCCTCGGCAAGGATTGGTTTTATTCGGTGTAGGATATTGTGGATTAATTTAGGGAGAAGGTCGTTTTCCTTGGTGTCGATGGAGATCGGGTGGTATTTGATGGTGAGTGAGATCCTCTGATGGGTCTTAGGCATGTTACATCCTTATCATCCATGGTAGAGAAGATGATGATGATTTCTTCAGAGTTTCGATGGTTGGTTTTTCCTAGGGTCGTAGAGGAGTACCCCGATGTGTTACCCAAAGAGGTCGTAGTATTACCCTCTTGATGATAGATCAAGTTTGGGATCGATCTCCAGCCAAGAGCATCTCCTATCTCTATATATCTGTATAGGATGGCCCCTTATGAGATACGAGATCTATGTATACAGCATGATGGAATATTACAGTGTGGTTTTGTTCGACCAAGTGTGTCACCATGGGGTTCAACAGTTCTGTATAGGATTTCCCCTTGATGAATGTTGTGTTCTGTGAGTTCCTGGAAAAGTTCATGTTTGTTTTCATCGATGAAACCCTTGTATACTCCACATCAGAAGAGGATCATGTATAGCATCTATGATCCGTTTTTGGAGTTCATCGCCTACATCAACTATTTGGGAATTTGTCGAAGTGTGAGTTTTGGGCTCGAGAATTATGTTTCTTGGAGCATGTTGGGTCCCAAAATGGTGTAGTTGTGGATCCATCGAAGATTGATGTAGTTTTGTCATGGGAAACCCCCCAGATAGTTTCAGAGGTGCAATGTTTCCTTGGTCTCTCAGGCTACTACAGGGGGTTCGTATAAAATTTCACTCGATTTGCAACACCTCTGATAGCTTTGACCAGGAATGATCAGGCATTCATATGGACTGATCAATGTCAGTCAGCTTTCGAGTATCTAAAGGAGAAGTTAGTAAGTGGTCCACTCCATTTTCTTCCATCCGAAGGAGTTGAGTTTGATATCTTCTACGATTCTTCACATCTTGGGTTAGGTTGTGTTATCATGCAGTAGAGGTCTGTTTTTTATTATGGGTCTCAGTAGTTGCATCCCCATGACTGAAACTATGCCACCCATGTCTTTGAGTTGGCAGCAGTGGTGTTGGTGCTGAAGTTGTGGAGACATTTCCTCATTGGTGAGCGCTTTATGGTCTTCACCGACCATAATATTTTGAGGTATGTTTTCTCCCAGCAGGACTTGAACTTGTGGCATCATTGGTGGATGTAGTTATTATAGGATTACAACTTTGAAATATCATATACACATAGAAAAGGGAATGTTATAGCTGATGCGCTGAGACAAAAGTTACGTAGTGATGTTATGCATGAATTCGGTGATTCCTTGAGAGTAATGGAGGAACTGTCATATTTTCATATTGACATGGTAGAAGTGGGGGTAGAGGTTGTATTTTTCAGATGATGGTGCAATCATCCCTGATGCTGAAGTTGGAAAGTCCTAGTTGGGGGATCATGAGGTGGAGGTCTGGAGAGACCGAGTTGTTTGTGGTGAGGCCCCTGATGGTTGGTCAGAGGATGAACAACACCGAGTGTTGTATTATGGTAGGCTTTTTGTTCCCTTGGCGATGCACGAGGAGGTTCTCAGAGAGTTCCACAGTTCACCTTTAGCAGTACATCCAGGTGTGAAAATGTTGTACCGATCCTTGTGGAGTCAGTTTTGGAGCCCTGAGCTGAAGCTTGTGGTTGAGGATTTTGTGTCTCGATGCTTAGTCTTCCAGAAGGTGAAGGCCTAACACCATGTTCCTGGTGGTCTTCTCCAACCATTAGAGATTACTCAGTGGATGTGGTAGGACATCTCAATGGACTTTGTTACAGGTTTACCTAGAGATCCAGGAGGACATGATGCTATTAGGGTGGTAGTGGATCGTTTAACAAAATCGGCCCACTTCATAGAGATCAGTGTGTCGAACAAAGTGGAAGTTTTGACGAGGATGTATTTGGAGGAGGTGGTGAGACATCATGGAGTCCATAGGAAGATAATTTCTGATTGAGATCCTTTTTTTACCTCCAGGGTGTGGAACGTTCTCCATCATGCTTTCGGTTCTCAGTTATTTCTTAGCACTTATTTTCATACTCATATGGATGGTCAGACAGAGCGGACCATCGAGACTCTTGAATACATGGTATGCTTCTATGTTTTTGATTTTGGAGGCACATGGGTGAGTCACGTACCCTTGGTAGAGTTCTCTTACAATAACATTTTTCACTCCACCATCGGTATGACACCATTTGAAGCCTTGTATGGATAATATTTCCGTTCTCCGTTCTGCTGGACTGGAGTGGGAGAGATAGCAATTCTCGGAGCGGAACTAGTGCAGAATACAACAGATATGGTTCATGTGATTCGTGAGAGGATGAAGACAGCTCAAGATCGTCTGAAATCATATTTCGATCAAAGACGGAGACCCGTAGAGTTTGATGATGGGGATCACATGTTTCTGAAGGTGGCTCCCCATCGTGGCCAGTGAAGGTGTGTCCATGGAAGTATGATTTCTCCCTACATTGTTGGGCCTTTCGAGGTGAAAGATCATACTGGAGTTGTGGCGTATCAAATAGCACTTCCCCCACAGATGAGTCAGATACATGTTGTTTTCCATGTTTCATAGCACTGTCGTTATCTTCATGACGACTCTCACATCATCTATTGTGGAGATATTGATGTTGATGATGATTCCACCTTTATGGAGAGACTTTTGGAGATCCAAGACCATAAGGGGAAGGTGTTGCGCGAGCGTTCCATCCCCTTAGATCGTGTCTTGTGGTGACATGGTGGCATGGAGGAGAGTACGTGGGAACATGAGTCATAGATACGTGCTCAGTACCCAGAGTTGTTTGATGCTTAACTATTTTTAACTATTTTTGTCGCTAATGTGGTTATGAGACCATCATGTTCATGTGATGGATCCCTTTGTTGCTTTGGTGGCTTTCTCTCTTTTGATAGGTATCTTGGTGGGTGGTTGTTCAGACCCAGTTTTGTTTTCTCCTTATGTGGGTTTTGGATTCTCGAGGATGAAAATGTTTTGAGAGGTATCTGATATAATGTCCCGAAAAAATCAGGTCATTTCCATTGTGAAAATGTATTGTTAGAGGTGTTCTGGAAGGTTAAGGAGGTGTGTTGTGCATTTGGGTGGTCTTTTAAAGAAAGATAAGGGGGGGTAATAACATTAGCACGGTTGGCGCACGATTGACAAAACCGTGTAGAAAAACCATGTCAGGATGGTCTTAGAAGCAGTGGATAACACACGGTTAGTGCACAGTTTGTCTAACTATGCGGACTAACCAAGTGAGGGGTGTCTGAAGAGTAAGAATCTAGCACACTATTAGCGCACGGTTTTGTAATCCATGTGGACTAACCGTGCATGCTCTTAAGTTTAGATTCTAAAATTGAGGATCTAACTCATTTTCCCTTTAACCACCTCCTTTAAGCCCCTTTTCATACATAGCATGGGATTAACCTTCATTGGAGGTAGAAGAACCCCTCATAGGATTTTTGGCGGTGATCCAGAGGATTCTCTTCGTGTATTGAAGCTGGTTTCTCGAGGTATGTGACCCTTTTGATTTGTTTCATAGATCTACCTAGATCGCTCCCTCATATCTATCGAGATCTTAGATCTACACATGATATGGGTAGATCTATGTTTGTGAATGTCGGTTATGATGAGATATGGTCTTGGTTGTGTTAGGAGAAGAGATATAAGAAGGATTTGTGGAGAATCGACCCTGTTTCTTGGGCGTTCATCGACCGTTGTGGTTTTCCTCGAAAAGCCTTGAGGTAGGGGATTTGTGGCTTCTCAATGTTATGTGAAATCACAGAGTGAGAATGATTTATCCCCTTGGATCACAATGGAATTTACCTAATTAAATATTTGAACGGGATTAAGAAATTGCGTTGAACATATGTTGTTTCCTCATGATTGCTAGATAGTGTGATATATATGCCTTTCATGTTAGCAGGTTGTTCTTGATTGAAATTGATAAAGAATGTAAAGCCGAAATTAATTGATAATTAATTGGATAAAGATAAAGATACATGTAAATGAATCCAGTTTTTGTCATTGTTGTAGTTGTTCTAATTTGATGTTGATCCAAATTGGCATAGTAAGCATGTTTAATCTTCGGTAATAACTTAACAAATTTTCTCATGATGTTGGAACCAATGAATTAAATAACTTAATTCAAGATGGACTAAATAACTTGATTCAGTTCCATGAAGGGTTTGGAGTTATACTCTTGTTGTGATGTAGGGATGAAATCCCATTTGATGTGATTGTTGGTGTTTGTTGTTAGAAGTCTGGTTGCCTTGTTAAAGGGCCAAGAGCCCATTTGTTCTAATTATTGTTTTCCTGCTGCTTGTGTTGTGTTGTGACCCTGGAACATGTGAAGTGATATCTTGTGTTATGATATGTAATGTCACGACCCATCCTCGGGGCCTGTGTTGTGACTACCCCAAACCTGCCTTCCATAGGACAGGGGCTGGCGACTAGCTCCAAAGGCATAAATCCCGAATAAGGGAAGGCATTTTCTTTATAATGTAAACAAACACCACAAAGTATGCAAACTGAAGTAAACACTAAGAAAACTGAGTAAAAAGTATGTTTTGGAACGTAAATGGGCCAGAATACAAACCCAAATGAAATTAAAGTACAATTGAAAAGAATGTACAGTAGTAGAAAAGTAAAGTAGCAACTCCGAGACATCCTCTAGAAATCCCACCTGAAGGGTGGGTACAGATAGTCTCCTCAGCTCCTCGGCTCTAGTCGTCCGATCTGTGTATGTCATGTCTAGTGATCCACCTCCATGTACCATCCAATACCACAAGCCTCAAACTCAATCGGTGTTGTCCATCGTCTGCATCCAACATAACGTAGTACGGGCATAGCCCGTGCAGGGGTGAGTATACGCTACTCAGTAGGGACCCTGAGACCCCGAAAGGCCTCTTAGAATCCATGTAAGATAAACCATAAAGGAAAGATACAACAACAAAGTAAAAAACAATTCTACATGGGTATATGCCCATACAAAAACCTAATTCATCAATTCTAGCTCGGCTTCAGCACACAAGCCCAATATATAACCCAATCCACATAGGAAAAACATAACCCATTCCACATAGGAATTCACAACCCATTCCACAAAGGAAAGCACAACCCAATCCACATAGGAAATCACAACAATCATATCTATGATATTAATTGTATGATAAGACTTATCTCACATAGGTATAATCTTCGTAAGGCGATAGAGATGATCATATGTAGCCACTGATTCATCTAATATGTCGGACCCATATAGGATACAGGACCAGCTATGTTGTCGGACCCACAAAGTATACAAGACCAGCTACTCTGCTGGACCCATGTAAGATACATGTACAGAGTCAAATACTGCCAGACCCACAAAGGAAACAAGAACCGTAGCCAATTACTACCAAACCCACATATGATACAAGAACAGTAGTCATCACCGTCGAACCCACAAAGGATTCCAGTACGGTCCTCGTCACTGCCAAACCCACGGAGGATCCCAGTAGAGTCGTCATCGTCATCGCAATCGCAGCTAGCTCTATGGTTCCCCCACACAGCACGCTCGATTCCAGGAGGGTTCGCTCCACGAGCCAAGGGGGCGATACATCAACTGTCACAAAGTCTTGATTTGATGTATCACAATGTTCCATTTTGTCAAATGGAACTCATCGTGACAGACGACGCGTCAAGCCGACACCTGGTCGGAGAGTTATTGGCTTTTTCATCCCAGGGGCCCAGTTGGTTTTTTAGCCATAACCAACATGAATGTAGTCCAGCTGCATATAAACCACGAGAGGAGTAAGACAAAAGAACCATCTTACTAAGAGGAATCCAACAAAGTTGATGACACGTCAATCAGACGTCTGGAGCTCATGTTATAATTGTTTCCGCTCTGAGGGCCTGATTGGTTTTGTGTTCGAACCAAACCGTTCATAGTCGATGTTCTCGGAAACCATGAGTGTAATAAACCGAAATGACCATCTCGACCAAGGATCGCTACACAACTGACGGTGTGTCAATCAGAGGTCCTTAGCCGAAGTTATGGGCGTTTGAACGGATCTGTCAGGAAACAGTGGGTTTGGACCCGGTCCGACCTGGCCCAATACCCCATGGAACGGCCCGAACTGGGTCGACCCGATCCGGGTCCGGGTCCGGCCCGACGCGGGGGTCCGGCCCAGCACGGGCGGTCCGGTGTGGAGTGGGCGATCCGGCTCGGTGCGTCCGGTTCGTCCCGGTGCGGGTTCCCGCACGCAGAGCATACACTGAAGGGGGGGGGGCCCTTCCCCCCTGTTTTATCGAAACATTGGACCCCTTGTGGGGTCCTCCCTAGCTGACCAATGTGATTTCACACCCCCGGTCTTCTTGGAAACGGTCGACCGTTTTGGACGGCTGGTGGGCTGCCGCGAGACCACTGTGGGTACCACCTCCTTAAGCGCCAGTGGCCGGAGGTCCGGCCGCCCACGTCATGAACTGTCGCAACCATGGGCCACAACTTCATTCTGTTTGGTGCAGCACGATGATGTCGTGCCCCTCTGCTGCGACCCTCCATGGCTCTGGCGTGCAGCGATGGCGCCGCGATCCTCCGACTCGGCCTGGTTCCGGCCGCGGCCTCTTTTGGCCTCACCGGAACGGTGAAACGATGCCTCAATCCTTCTCCACGGCCCGCTCTGGCCGTGGTTCCCTATTTCTCAGGTGGTGCGACAACACCGCCTCGCCTCCATTCCAATCCACAATGAAGACCAACAACAAAGGGGGAGGAGGGTCAGTCGTGTTCTTGCGGTCCGACCTCCTCCCATTATATTGATAACAAGCGTCCATCAAATAACAACTAACGTAAAAAAATATAACCCTTGAATGATGAAACAACCCCTACCTTGAAGAATTTTGCGGAGGCTTGCGTCACTGAAAACGTTGTCGCTGGGTAAGGCTCTATATACGTCGTCGGTGAATGTCTAATGAAGGAGCGACGCCTCTATTTATTCGACGCGGGAAGAAGATGAATGGCGTGACAACGTTCTTCATAGAGGTAGAGATGTTCTTCGCTGGGAAGATGAAGTTCTTCAAATGTTGGAACACATTTCCCCCCAAAATCCCCACACAACGAAACAACCCCAATAAAATAATGCTTTTGCCTTATTCTATTTACTTATGCTGACCTTTTTCAAAATTCAAAACCCTAAATAAATTAATTAGTCTTGAATTGAAAAAATTAATTGTGAGATAGGTTGGCATACATTCATGAGGAATAGGGGTAACCTCAACATTTAATAGAAGGGAGGATTTGAGGGGTTAGGGAATTTGAAGGGGTGGGGCTTCTATGGGCCCCACCTCACTAATATCCAAACAAGAGTCGAGTTGGTACCACCCTAACTCCCACACATGGGAGATAATTACATCTAAAGTAGAAATGAAATTTAGCACAATTTTATTTCACTTACACTTTAACCATATTTAAAAAAAATTCTTCCCGAGCAAAGGTAACCCTAGTAAAAGTCATGATAAGAAATGACCGGTGTTGTGGTTTCATCGATGATTCGATTTCGAGCACCAGATCAAAAGTTAGAAAAATCCCCTAGTTCGTTCACTGAACGTACCCAAGCAAACCTTCAGAAATTGATTTCGGGAACACTGGACCTCAGAATCAGGTGCCGTCAGAAACTGTGTATTTGTAAAATACCAAAGAATTTATGAAAAAAAATTAATCAATGTTTACCATTATTTAAATTACTCCAACCTCAGGGCTTTACGTCCCCATAAAGATACATCACAAACAGGGGGAACAAATGAGGGTATTGTGCATGCATCTGAGCCTCCGCTCCCAAGTACTCTCCTGAAGGTTCTCGTGCTGCAACCTGATGCGCACTAGAGGGATCAACCGCCCACATTAGACCCGCTCCTGTCGATCCTCTATCTCCACTGGGACCTCCGCAAAAGTCGCCCCTTCATCAATGTCCAGCTCCCCATGGTCGATGATATGTGTTGGGTCGTGCACGTATCTCCATAGCTGAGATATGTGGAAGACATCATGCACCTGTTGCAACTGAGGTGGAAGAGCCAGGACACCTCGCCTATCCTACTGAGAACCTGGAATGGTTCGATGATGCACAAAGATAACTTTCCGCCCCGACCAAATATCTGTAATCCACGCCGTGTTGAGACCCATTAGAAAATGTGGTCTCCATCCTCGAACTCTAGTGGTCTCCGCCTCCTCTCAGCATAACACTAATGTTGGATTTCAGCTGTCCTCATCTCCTCATGGATGATTTGAACCTTCTCAGTCATGTCCTAGACCATCTCTGGTCCTACAAGTTTTGACTCCCCAAGGTCTGTCCAGCATAGAGGCGATCAGCAAGGTCAAAAGTACAATGCCTCGTATGGTGCCATCCCGATGGTGGAGTGGTAGTTTTTGTTGTACGCAAACAACATAAAGGGTAAGTGATCCTCCCAGCCATGAACACAGTCAAGGACACAGGCACGGGGCATGTCCTTGAGTGTCTGAATGGTCATCCCCATCTGAACATTCGTCTATGGGTGAAGGGTAGGGCTCAGGCGTAGTTCAATCCCAAATGCCTTCTGTAACCCCTTCCAAATCCGGGAAGTAAAACAGGAATCTCGATCAGAGACGATAGATGATGGAAAACCATGAATCCATACTATCTCTGGAACATATAGGCATCCCAAACTCTACACTGAGCCCTACACTCTGATAGGTAAGAAGTGGGAAGACATGGAGAGTCGGTCGACGATCACCCAAATGGAGTTGTGTCCTCTGGATGTACGTGGAAGTCCAGTCACAAAATCCATTGATATCCCATCCCACATACACTCCGGGACCTCAAAGGGATGTACCAAGCCTTTTGGTACCTGGTGATCCACCTTCAGCTGCTGGAAGGTGAGGCATCGAGAAAAAAACTATGCCACAACCTTCATCATAACTGGCCACCAGTGCTGTCGTCAGAGATCCTAGTACATCTTTGCTACTCCAGGATATACTGCTAGTGGGGAGGTGTCAACTCTCTCAGAACCTCCAATCATAATGCAACTGGTTCCATGGTACGTCCTCTAAAAAGGAAGACATGCTCTCCTCCTAATTAAAATCCATCAAGAGCCTGTCATGTTGATATCTACGCATGTCACGTCTCAAAGTCAACATCCCCACGTTGTGCCTCTCTGACCCACTGTCATATTAGAGGAGTGACTGTGAGGTACTTTAGAAAGTCTACCCCATCTCTATCCACAATGGATATCTGGAACACATGTAGTTTCTACGTCGCCTCCCCAAGTATTTGGATGCCCAACCTCCTTCTAAGAGCATCAGTTACTACATTCCCCTGACCAGGAGTATAGAAAATATCAATGTCATTGTCCTAGAGGAACTCGAGCCATCCCCATTGTCTTAGGTTCATGTCCTTCTTTGAGAAGATGTACCTGAGACTCTGGTTGTCAGAGTAGACTGTAAAGCGCTTGCCCATCAGATAGTGTCGCCACATCTTCAATCGAAGACCACTTCTACTAACTCCAGTTCATGGGTAGCGTAGTTATGCTCATCCTGCCTAAACTGTTATGATCCATAGGCAATCACAGCACGATCCTTCATTAGGACCCACCCGTGTCTGGTCCCTGATGTGTCATAGTAAACTACGTACCCTACACCCTCCTCTGGTAGCCTAAAGATGGGTGCATTGGTCAATCTCTACCTAATCTCCTGGAAGCTCTACTAAAATCCATCTTACCACATGAAGGGTTTCCCCTTCTTTGTCAAAGATGAAAGCAGTGCTGAAACTCTGTAGAAGTCTGGAAAAAATCTCTGATAGTACCCATCCAGACCTTGGAACCACCGCACTTTCTTCATGCTCCTAGGTGGCTCTGAAGCTAACACTGCCTCAATCTTTGTAGGATCCACTGAAACTCCTTCCTCAGAGAAGATGTGTCCCAAGAAGTGGATCAAACGTCTCCCAAACTGACAGTTCGAGAGTTTACCATAATTCTTGTGCACTTAGAGTGTGTCCAGTACTACCCACAAGTGGTAGTCATGCTCATCCATAGTAGTCGAGTAAATCAAAATTTCATCGATGAAGACTACGAAAAATCGATCAAGGTAAGGCTGGAAGATCCTGTTCACAAGACTCATGAACACTGATGGATCATTGTTTATTCCAAAAATAATAACCAATAACTCATAGTGGCCATAACGACACCTGAAGGTCGTCTTCTGCGCATCCTCATCTCGAACTCTGAGTTGATGATAACCTGAAATGAGGTCTATCTTCAAGAACCACTGTTCTACCTTGATCTGATCGAATAGGTCTTCAATCCTCAGAAGTGGATACTTGTTCTTCACGATCACCTGATTCAGGCATTGGTAATCGACACACAGTCGCAAACTCCCATCCGCCTTCTTGGGGAAAAAAATCTGGGAAACCCAGGTTGAAACACTGGGTCGAATGAATCCCTTGCCATGCAAGTCCTCTAGCTATACTCATAGCTCTTAAAGCTCAGCGGGAGCTATCTGATATACTGGACTAGATATCAGGGCTGTCTCAGGGTACATGTCAATATATAAGTCTACCTCTCTATGAGGAGGTAGTCCTGGAACATCTTCAGGAAAGACGTCTGCATACTGATCCACAACTATAGGAAAACTCTGACTCTGTAAATCCATTGCTCCTAGGATGAGTCTAGACAACGGATGAGTGATCAGCTATCCTCTCCTCTGTATGAGTCCATCCTGTGCTACAAAGGAGCCCATCTTGCCGGTGAAGGTGAACCTGCTTCCATCAGTGCAGACACACCGCACATTGCGCCTAATACAGTCAATCTGAGCATGGACCGTAGACAACAAATCAATGCCCATGATTACGTCGTAAGGTCTCAACACCGCAAATAGAAGATCCCAGCTGAAGATCTCGCCTCCTAGAGTAAGCTTAAACTACTGGAACCAGTGCGTAATCGTCGATTATTTTCATGTAGGAGTTTTTAGCCGTAAGGATCGAGCCAACGACTCTGTCAGAATCTCTGATCACTGAACAAGGGTAGCGGCAATGAAATAATGACTCACACCCATGTCTATAAGAACTGCAAAAAGGTTGGAGTAGACACAGATAGTAACTCGAATCATCTCTGGTGTGTTGTGGTTGAAGGCCTCCATTGCTTGATGTTGCGCCTCCCTCTGTCCATCTGCTCCCTATGGTCGTGGTGGACCTCCTGGTGGTGGTGGTGGTAGTGCCTCAAAACATCATCCACCACCTGCTGATCGTCTAGCTCCACTTCCTCGACCGCCTGCTCTCGTTGGACCACCACGTTTGAACCTCTGCCTCTGCTTGGGTGGTCCCTCCATGGTATGCTGCTCGTATTCAAGTCGGGTCGGGCAGTCACGAGCCTTGTGGCCTTGCCCGCCGCATGCATAGCACTATCTGATCCTTGTAAGGCTGGCTCTGCACCGTGTTCCCCACACGTCTGAGCTAGTATCATGAGGTGGTTCTCCTAATGTCCTGGTCCTCTTGGACCCCTATTACATCCATCGACTGACAACTGCAGAAGACTCCGCTATGTGCCGCCTTGTGGTAGGTCTCCCTGCTGGTGTAGGCATAGCAAGAAAGCTATCTACAAGGAGGGCTCTCTCTAGTACTCCTTCCTGTGTTAGAATGCCGAGGGAGATCCTCGATGCCCTGATCTCATGCCTCAGTCCCTGCATGATGGTATGGGCCCAGAAGAATAGGTCACGTACCATGTTCATGGAGTAGTGCGAGAGGTCGGTAAATCTCTCCGAGTAATGGGATACTATCATGCTTCCCTACCACAACTATAGTAGCTCCTAAATGTGAACCTCACAGAGGGTGGCTGGAACAAACTCCAAGAGGAAGAGGCTCTTGAAGTCCGACCAAAGAAGAGATGCCTCATCATGCACCTGAAGCATCAGACTCCACCATCTACCTGATGCCGCGTGCAGGAGACTCGTTGCAAGGATCACAATAAGGTCAGTTGGAGTCACCACACACATGAAAACTCGAACAACAGCCTCCATCCAATCCTTGGCTACCTGAGGGTCTATCTCCCTACGGAAGTCGGGCGGTATCTGACACTGAAACTCATGTAGTGCACTAAGGTGACGTGCGCTCTCAGTGGGTAGGGCTGGTGTCATTGGTGGCTCGGCAGGTAGAGGTACCGCTGGTGCCTCCGCTGTAATGGGGACCTGGACCGGGGCCTCGTCAATCGGTGGGCTGCTGTATCGCACAATGCTCCGAACCCTAGCTGGCTTCCATCGTGGGGCCATCGTGAAAAGAAACAGTTGTACCACAGTCAATATAATATACCTGGTGAGCTGACACAAAGTAATCACAAATAAATCTTTGGAAACACACATGCAATCAATATTTTCATGCATTGAGTCAGAAATCAGAAGTTAGGATCCTGGTGTATGGATACGTCGGCCACCGCACCAACACTGGACTCCCTGGACTGATAACCTCACTCAATACCCTTAACACTATTGCTTCACATAGAATAAAGATCACAGTCCTGAGTTCTATGGTAGAACCGAACTCCTCTGATACCAATTTGTCACGACCCGTCCTCGGGGCCTGTTCCGTGACTACACCAAGACCACCATCCATAGGCCAGGGGCTGGCGACTAACACCAATGGCTTAAATCCCGAATAAGGGAAGGAAATGCCTTTATAAAGTATACAAACACCACAGAGTACGCATACTGAATTAAAAACTATGTAAAATGAGTACAAAGTATGTGCTGGAACATAAATGGGATAAAATAAAACCCCAATAGAAAGTAAAGTACAACTGAAATGAAAGTCCAAAAGTAGAAAAGTAAAGAGGAAACATTGAGCCATCCTTTGGAAATCCCACCTGAAGGGTGGGTACAAATAGTCTCCCCATCTCCTCGGCTCCAGTCATCCGCTCCGTGTAAGTCCCATCCATTGATCCACCTCCAGGTACCGTCCAGCTCCACGAGCCTCAACATCGATCATCTTTGTCCGTCGTCTGCATCCATCACAATGTAGTACGGGCATAACCTGTGCTAGGGTGAGTATACGCTACTCAGTAGGGACCCTGAGACCCCTGAAGGTCTCTCAAAATCCACCAAGGATAAACCACAAAGGAATGATACAAAAACAAAGTAAAAACCAATTATAATTAGGTATATGCCCATACATATACCTATGTCATCAATTATAGCTCATCTTCAGCACACGAGCCCATGATACAAACCAGTCCACACAAGAAAAAACATAAACATTCCACATAGGAATTCACAACCCATTCTACACAGGAAAGCACAACCCAATCCACACAGAAAGACACAACAATAATATAGATGATATTAATTGTAAGTTAAGACTCAGCTCACACAAGTATACACTTCGTAAGGAGATAGAGATGATCAAATGTAGCCACTGATTCATTTATGCTGTCAGACCCACATCGGATATAAGACCAGCTAAGCTGTTGGACCCACAAAGGATACAAGGGGGTATCCTTTTTGAAATACTTTGGGCGAGTCAAACGGGAGTTGGTAGAGAGCCCCGAAGGACACCTTCGACAGGGCTTGTTCCCCCAATGCGTAGACCTGAATGGAGGAAAGGTACCAAAAGTTCCGAGACTCCAATTGGACACGGTGAAGTGATGAAGGGCGTGAATCGTGCACCCGTCATTTTGGGCCTAATGGGTTGGCGTGGAAAGAGAGGAAAACTGTTGACCGGGTTCACTACACAGCATCCATATCACGTTAGCCTGAGGTGGGAACAACAAACGAGCATCGACCGCTGACCAATATTCACAACGCGGGATTTTATCGATTCGTTGTCTAAAACCCTCGAGGGGCTTGGCCCGTAATAGTAGGAGAGCCCTTGGGCGTAGTATCCAGGCCATTCTTGGGGGTCCCTATGGGTGTGAAGGATGATGAAAGCCCTGATGCAGGGATACACAAAGCCTGGAAAGTGGGTGCGGACGTGTCCGAGTAAAGCTTGGAATTCCGGGAATTAAACCAGAGTACTCCCAGGCACATCGGTGGACTGCCGAAAAGGGATCGACGAAACAGCTCAGTAGGGAGTGGTATATGGCATGGTCATTACGAGACCGACGCGAATGAGGACATAATCCCACACCACACCATATAATCCCCTCATGGAGGAAGGGTAGGCCGAGGGGCCAAGATGGGATTAAGATTCCCGAGGGATGGGGCTGGAGTCGAATCCTAGACATTCAGGTGGTCCTACGTATCCCATGAGAATGGGAATCAAGCCACACATAGTTCTCCAAATGTAGTTTAACGACATACGGGATGAGGAGGGGAGTAATATACCCCTAAACAAGGGAGGTGTACGGTATGGAGAAGAAGCCAACGTGAATGAGGATGTAGTCCTACACCACACCATACAATCCTATAAGAGAGGACCTAGGTCGCGGCCCGGAAAGGCCAAGGGGCCTGATGGTTAGGCATTGGTCGGGAAGGCCAGACCTGCTTGTAGTTTAACGTCTTGCAATGAGGACGAGGGTCGGGGACCCAAGAAGGCCAAGGGGCCTAAGGGTGGTCCTGGTAATGCTAGGGCGTACGGCATAGCACATGATCTCGACGTGAATTAGGACGTAGTCCTACATCACACCGTAGACCCTGGGTAAGAGGGGACCTGGGCCGTGGCCCGGAAAGGCCAAGGGGCCTAAAGTCAGGCATCAGTCAGGAAGGCCTGACTGGTTTTCAGTTTAATGTCTTACATGAGGACGGGGGGTCGGGGACCCGAGAAGGCCAAGGGGCCTGAGGCTGGGCCTCGTAAGAGGAAGGCGTATGGCATGGAACATGATCCCGACGTGAATGAGGACGTAGTCCTACAGCAAACCGTACACCCCTATGGGGAATCAGTGTTGTGGGCCCGATTTCTAGCACCACCCGTGAAGAAATTTGTCACTTCGGGATGGGGTACAATGAATCACTACACTCGATGTCTGGGATATCTTGGGGTGGAATCGAAGATCCAAGACACTGTTGAACATGTTTGAAACACATCGTTCCTATAGTGACCCGATATGGGAGCAACCAACGAGCGTCGACCGCTGACCAAATTCACAACGCGGGACTTGTATCGGCTTGTTGCTTGAAAACCCTCGGGGGTGTTGGCCCATAACGGTAGGAGATCCCTTGGGCGTAGTATCTAGGCTGTTCTTCGGGGTCCCTATGAGTGTGAAAAAACGATGGAATCCCAGTCAGGGAGTGTGTGTAGTATAGCTGTATCCATCCATGAAAGAGGCAGACATCTCTCGGGGGGATGTGTAGCCGGGTCGAGGCTTGCTCGATGTGAGTTGGGGAAAAAGTGTGTAACCTGCCATGTCTTGACCCAAGGGGAGGATTTTGGCTTTTGGCCTGGGCCAATGGATGAAATGTCAAGGCGTTCCTACGTATCTAATGAGGATGAGAATCAAGCCATACGTAGTTCTTGAAGGCCATGTAGTTTAGCGTCGTGCGGTGAGGAGGTGGGAGGATAGAAGAAAGGGAGTGAGCACATGGTGCGACCCTTACAATCCTGGTGTGAGTGGGGTTGTATGAACGGGGCTATGAAAGCCTATTCCCTGCTACACAAAGATCCTCCAAGGAAACTATTCCCAGGGGGGATAGTGGAAGAGAAAATCATGGGGCTGGGCTCAAGACGAGGCGTCCGAGTGTTCCTACATATCCCATGAATACGAGAATTAAGCCACACGTAGTTCTTGAAATGTATTTTAACATCATACGGGACGAGGAGCATCTCATTTGCGGATATGTATGGTACGACAAGTAATCCGATGTGAATGAGGACGTAGTCCGACACCACACCGTAAGATCCTGTGAGAGGGTAAGTCGGGGAAAAAAACAAGGGGCCTTGGTCCGGACCACGGTCAGGAAGGCCTGACTGGCCTGCAGTTTAACGTTTTGCAGTAAGGACGGGGGGCCTTGGGGCCCGAGGATGCCAAGGGGCCTGAGGCTGATCCTTGGTCAGGAAGGCCTGACTGGCTTGTAGTTTATCGTCTTGCAGTAAGGACGGGGGGCCTTGGGGCCCTAGGAGGCCAACGGGCCTGAGGCTGAGCCACGGTCAGGAAGGCCTGACTGGCTTGCTGTTTAACGTCTTGTAGTAAGGACGGGGATGCAGTTTAGGGTCATGCGAGACTATCTCGCAGTTTAGGGTCATGCAAGACCCCTTTTCCCTCGGCAATGTATCTCTTGAGGAACATGGCATTGGTGGGAGGGGTTATACGCTCCCCATCCGTGGTAACCAAGGAGTATGCTCTATTGGGGTAAACCTTAGGATGATATAAGTCCCTTCCCATTTGGGTTCTAATTTGGGCGGTTTCCTACTGGGAATCGTTGGCACTCGAAGGGCTAGTACCAGGTCGCCCTGTAGAAAATAACGGAGACAAACCTTCTTGTTGAAGGCCCTCACTATCTTATCCTGATGCCTTTCCAGATTGTGCAGGGAACAAAGCCGGTTCTCGTCTAGTGCTTCTAATTCAGCTAGACGGATCTCGGCTACCTCTTCTGATGTCTGGTGATCATAAACTGTAGTGCTTAATGAATGCAGCTCGATCTCAATGGGTAGGACAGCCTCAGCTCCATACACCAGGGAATATGGGGTTACTTGGGTAGAGTTGCGAGTCGTCGTCTGGTAAGCCCAGAGGGCGTTGGGGAGCTTGTCCGACCAACTTTTCATTTTCTGACCAACTATCTTCTGCAGAATGTTAGAGAGGGTCTTGTTTAACACCTCGATCTATCCATTTACCGGTGCGTAGTAGCGGGAGGTATGGTTCGACCAGATGTCTTACTTGGCGTACAATTTCTTTAGTTTAGCCGCTCGGAAGTTGGTGCCGTTATCGGTGAGGACGACATGAAGGACTCCAAACCGGTGGATAATGTTGGAGCTCAAAAAGTCAACGATGGATTGGGCCTCGACCTCTTTGAGCGGAACTACTTCTTCCCACTTGGAGAATAAATCTGTAGTAGTCAGGATGAACCTACACTGGCGGGCTGTTTCCAGTGGATACGGTCCCACTACATTAAGCCCCCATACCACAAATGGCCAAGAGTACTTGGTGGGGTGGAGGGGCTCTGGCGGCCGATGCAGGAAGTTGGCGTGCACTTGGCACGCGTGGCATCTCTTGGCATACCCAATACAATCATTGATCATAGAGGGCCAAAAGTACCTTAACCTCCGGATTTGATGGGACAGCTTCGGACCAGCTTGATGGGAGCCACAGGAACTGGCGTGAACCTCTAGCATACCTTGAGGTATCTCTACTACTTGGATGCAACGGATGAGGACACCATCAAAACTTCGCTTATAAAGGATCTGTTCAAGACTGGGGCTGCTCTGGAGGGTAAATTGCAGCGCGCGGTGTCAGATTCGCTCGCACTCGGCCCGGTCATCCGGGAGGCGACCATTTTGGAGGTACTCGACAAAAGGTGCCCTCCAGTCGGGAGTGGCATCAATCACTACGTCTGACGAACCTGGGACCCCTGACGTGGAGGGTCCGGTAGTGAGATGACTTACCTGCAGGCCATCATTGTCCTCTTGGGTGACATGGGCAATGACTCCCCGGTGTGCCACATGTATGATCAAATCATCTTGCTCGAGTTCTGTGATCGATGCGGCCAAGCCAGCCAAGGAGTCTGCTTGACCGTTCTGTGACTGTGGGACATGGGTAACCTCTGGTTGAGAAGAGAACTGGGCCATTTGGTAGAGGGTGTACTCCAGCAACAGTGCAAGCTCCGGTTTCCTGACGACGTAGTCTCCATTAACCTGTTTGATTACAAGCTCAGAATCTCCCTTCACATGCAGATGGGGATCAAGGATCTCAAGGGCCAACTCGAGGCCGGTGATGAGAGCCTGGTACTCTGCCTCGTTGTTTGTACAACCTTCAGACAACAGGAACGAGTATGGCAGGATGGCCTGCACCGGGTTAATGAAGACAATTCCCAGGCCCACTCTATTGAGCTTGGTATCATTGATCCTCCTACCGGTGGGGCTCCAGGAGGCGTCGTCGAAATGCATTTTCCAACACTGGACAACATGATCGACTGAGAGGATCGTCTCATCAGGGAAATCCATGTCCAGAGATTGATCTGTGGAGGTTGGATGGGCAGCTAAAAATTATGCCAATTCTTGTCCCTTAATGGCCTTCTGAGGTACAAACCTGATATCAAACTGCTGGAGAATCAATGCCCACCGTGCTAGTCGGCCAGTCAGCTTGGGGCGGTTCAGGATGTACTTCAGTGGGTCTACCCAGGAGACCAATTGCACCTCATGGTTCTGCAGGTAATGTCGCAACTTCTGCATGGCGAATATGAGCACAAGACAACTCTTTTTGATAGGGGAGTATCTTACATCCGCATCGAGAAGAATTCGACTGAGATAGTAGAGACTGTTCTTAGTACCCTCGTTATTCTTCTGGGTGAGCAGTGCACCGTGGTATCTCTCTAGGGAGGTCACATAAAGGAACAGTGGCTTTCCGGAGACGGGTGGCATCAAGACCGGAGGTTTGAGCAGATACAGCTTGATTTCCTCGAAGGTGGTCTGACACTCCTCATCCCATTCGTAGGCGGTGCCCTTCTTAATGAGCCGGGAAAAGAGCTTACACTTTCCGGCCAGATTCGCGATGAATCAGTGTATATAGGCTAAGTGGCATTGAAGGCCTCGAAGCTCCCGAATGTTGCTCAGGGGAGGCATATGGATGATGGCCTAGATCTTCTCCGGGTCGATATCGATACCTCGGTATCTGACAACAAAGCCTAGAAACTTCCCGGAGGTAACCCCGAAGGCACACTTCAACGGGTTCATATTTAGGTGACGGGAATGGAGGAAATTGAACACTTTCTCGAGGTCTTTGAGATGGTCCTGGAACAGACACGATTTGACTACGAGGTCATCCACGTATCATTCCACCAATTTCCTAAGGATCGGTTTGAATATGCGGTGCATGGACCTTTGATAAGTGGCACCTGCATTTTTCAAACCGAATGGCATTACCTGGTAGAAAAATGTACCTTGGGGAGCCCTGAAGGCAGTGGAATCCTCGTCTTAGGGGGCCATCCAGATATGGTTGTACCCGGAATATCCATCCATGAAAAAGAGGGCTTGGAACCTGGTCGTGGCGTCAATCAATAACTCCGTCAACGGTAGTGGGAAGTCATCCTTTGGGCAGTGGCGATTAAGATCGCGGAAGTCGATGCAGTCTCTGATCTGCCCATTCTTCTTCCTGACTGGCACAATGTTGGCCAGCCATTTGGGGTACTGGACTTCATTAACGAAGTTGGGTCTAATAAGCTTGTCATCTTCGGCCTCAACCATAGCACCATGAGAAGGGTGCAATTTCCTGGGGGGCTGCTTAAACCCACGATGTTTTGCCGGGAGGCCCAGATGGTGAACGACTACCTGGGGATCTATCCCTGGAATCTCGTTGTAACTCCAAGAAAACACATCACGGCGTTGTTTGAGGAAGTTTTCGTACTACTGCCGCTCCTCAGGGGACATGGTTGTACAGATCAATGTGGGTTTTGGATCTGCCTCGCTACCAAGGTTCACTTGTACTAGTTCATCAACCGTGGTAGAGACACCTTCTTCAAAGGCGGGGGCAGCATCCTCCAGGTCTTCCTCCCCACCCGTGGGGGGACTTCCCATGACAGGAGATACTTCTGGGCTATCACGATCCGAGGGGCAGCTGGTACCAGCTCGGTTAGCAGCGGTCATCATATCAGGAGAGTCACTTGCCATTGAGACCATAGCAATGAAGGCAGTCGACCCTATCCCATCTGGCCTTCAGCCCAAGGGGCCCCGTTTAATAATATCAAAGTCATGGTGGCATGTCGGCCTGAGTCGGTTAATTCCAGCCCGGCAGAAGAGACACGTATGGCGCACCGCCGTTGTCATAAGCTTGACGTCCCAGTACCGTACAGGGGTAGGAGGTTCCGGGATCACCTGAGCCTGGTTGATGTAGGAGTACGAGGTGATTTTCCGTCGTCGCTTGGACACGGGAACATTCCTTCCTTGCGTACCCAAAACAACAAAACATTGCCCCATGTCGTGGGTCGTGGCCTCCAACCGGAGGATCGAGAGGATGTAGACGTCATCCATGCTTTCCCAGGGATCACTTGTGGTCGGGGCGGGTTCATCCTCACTTACTAGGATCAGTTTATCCTTACTTTTGTAATAACCCGCATCCAGATAGCGGGCCTCACAAGAAGCGAAAGGGGATGCATCTCCTTGGAGCACACCTAATCGACTGTTGAGGGAGTACATGAGGAACTGGTGATACGATGAAGGGACTACTGCATGCAGATGGAGCCACGGCCTACCCCTCAATGTGTTTTAGTCGGTGTCCTGAGAGACGACCATGAACTCGGTGCTGACAATTAAGCCACCGAACTGAGTCTTCAGGCGGATCTTTCCGACTGAGGTTTGCTCGGTCATGTCGTACCCCTGGATTATGAGGTCAGAGGGAGTTAAATCACCTTCAGACAGACCCATCTTTCACAACATCCGGGTCGGAATTAGATTGATTCGGGAACCCGTGTCAATGAGGCAGCGACAGACTTCCACACCATTGAAGTGGCCAGTGATGTACAGCGGGCGAATGTGCCCCTGTATAGGAGGGTCCTCATCTTCACCAGAGGACGAGATAACCACCTGACATTCGGTGTTTTCAATCGTCTCGGTATGGAAGGCTTCTGCAGCTGCTACCTCCGTCTCGAACTGGAGGGGGCTCCTTAGGGCCTCCGAAAGTGCCTCGCACATTTCGGATGACAGGTGAAGGGTGTCAAGGATAGAAAGCCTCATCGGAATGTCGGCCAGGTGCTTCAGGACATCATACTTTTGTTCCAAACGCGAACCTCTGCTTACAGGAGGTCGTTCAGAACTTGGAGGCATAGTGGGTCCTGCCAGTTGAACCGGAGATAGGCTAGTACTGGGTACATCCCACTGCCAACTAGTTGAAGCCTGGATAGAAGTCGTCAGACTAGGATTGGACAGCGGAGGCTGGCCTGTAGCTGGGCAAGACTGACTGTGATACGAACGAGGTAGCTCTCCCTGATCTAGTAGCACGAACGGCGGTGGAGGTAGAGCTGAGAGCGTTAGATGGGGTCGTGAGTGCTGAGCTCTACACTAAGCCTACTGCCTAGTCTTAGTAGCGTGCACTACTTGGATGAAAGTGTCTGCCGACGTACCTCGATGACCGGCGCGGTTGCCATTCCACTGAAGTTGACGTCGGCTGGAAACGTTGGGGAGGTTTTCCTGGCGCTCCCCCTCATCGAGAGTCATATAGGGATTTACCATCTCCACGGTGTTAACCGAAGAATACCCATGGCTGTCGCTCGAGGAGTCATCCACCGCTAGGAGGATTCTGGGAGGAATCCCCATTTCAAGGGACATAACGTCTCTGAGAGTGCGGGATGACGACGGCACCGGCGGTGCGCGTTTCTTCTTCTTGCGTCGCCGCTGCTTGCCCTTTTGGGAAGAGGTCGACTGTGAAGACGATTCGGAGGCACCAGCTACTTCTTCTGAAGGATCTAGTTGCTTCAGGCACACCCGGATGATACATTGGGCCCAGATGACAATTTTTCGAGCCATCCAGTCATCGTATTTCTGGGATCCACGGCTGGGGACCTGCTGCCACTCGCCTTCGTTGTCGCTGCCAATCTCTGATCCTGCAAAGACACTCGCCACTTGCGCTGGTGCTGGACCCAACATGACTATGTTGTTATTGACCTGGTCTTGAAGCCAATCTTTAAACACATAACATTTCTTGAGGCTATTCCCCAGAATCTGATGATAAGGGAAGTAGTTGGTGTGATCGGTGTGATTCGCCTCTGCCGGCGTTCTGCACTCGAGCAGACGCACAATCCCTTTCTCTAGAGCACTACGGAAGTAGCCAGGGACCTGATTTTCATTGAACGAATAAGTCTGGTGCCTTCTTTCCAGATAGGGGGCCCTGGGGGCCTGGCCCTGACGAGGGGCCGGAGGGGCCTTCCGAGGAGGCGGCGCCTTATTGTCTCTCCTAGGTGGTGGTGGTGCATTGCGTAGGGGAAACTGTCGGTTCTGAGGCGGTCGTTGCTGGGCAGGATCATGTGCTTGAGGTGGAGGACCTCTGCAGGGTTGTGGGGGTGGTGCCACCAGCAGTAACTCCAGCTGCCTCGGGGCTTCTATTTGGGCCACCACGGCGGGTTCATCCTTGGCGGCCCTCCTGGCTGGGATCATAGGGGGCAACAAACGTGTCTGACTCGCCTGTTGTAGGGCTTCCTCAAGGCGCTGAGCCTTATATGAGAAATCTTTGAACCCTCTAGGGTTGTTCTGGGTAATCAGGGAGGGTACCGGCTCTGTATTAACGTTCCCCACACACATCGTCAGTAATTTCTCATGATTCAGTGGTATATTGAGGGAATACATAAGTCTCTTCCACCGGGCGATGAAATCTGCAACCCGCTCATCAGGCCTCTGCTTGCACTTGAAGAGGTCCGCAATGCTGGTCTTTCGCGTGGTAGAGCTGAACTGGTATAAGAACTACCGACGAAGATCCTCCCAACCGGTCACCGATCCTATAGGGAGCTGGTTGTACTAGACGAATGTCGGACCTTCCAATGTATGTACAAAACATCGGAGTTTTGTGGCTTCTTGCTGAGACGGGGTCCCCAGCATGGGGCCATACCTAGAGAAAAAATTTGCCAAGTGTTGGGGCGGGTCCCATGTCCTGTTGAAGGGCGAGAAAGTGGGGTTCCCAAAACCCGGAGGTGCGGGCATATCATCCACCCACGCGGGATGAGGCTTGCCATTCGGTGGGACCGCCACCTGCCGTGTTTCCAACGCTTCAAGGCGGGATGTGAGTGCCGCAATAAGATCATCCGGGTGGGGGTCCCTGTCTTGATGAGGATCCCTAACCACAAGCATGTTTCTAGGTTCTTCAACACGATAGATGGCTTCGACATCTCATGGATCAACCGGCAGAACGACCTGTGGGGCGACTGGGGGAACCCGGACTGGGTTCTTCAGATTGCCCCGTCGCTGGGGGGGGGGGGGGTTGGAGAGACGTATCGCGCCCTGTTTCCATACGTTCCGTCTTCCGACCTGTCTACGGCAGTAGCATGATCAGGGTTGCCCGAAGGAATCTCACATGGGGGAATTGTTCCTGGCCCTGCTGCCCCGGCCTGGGATCACCATAGTCGGGTCGCCGCTCTGCGGCGCGCTCAGCCATGAGTTCGTCAACCTGCCTATTCTGCTCAGCAAGCTGCTGGCGTAACGTGGCCTTCTTAGGATCATCTTCCATTTTCTGCGCAGAGGAGGATGGTTCGGAGTGCTTGACAGTTTCGACGTGCTCTTTACCCTTTCTGGTGTTTCGACCGAGTACCAGTGACTCGGTGGGTACGTGGAGCCCAAGTAGGTTCCTCTGCTAACGGGTAACCCTCCCCGATGGGTCCAATAGTGGAAGTACGCCCTCGGGGGCTATGTCTCCATCAAGGAATTCGAGCTCGTCTTCCTTGTCCACGATGTAAGCCATGTGGACCATGACCCCTCTCGAGGGAATGTACCCGATGTCACGTAGAGAATCGGGCTGCCGTCAGATAGGGTCGAAGAGGAGAGCGGCATAGTGTCCCCAACCTCGGACTTTCACATGGGGGGTGGCTTCCCTGACGATTCTGAGGAGTGCTTTAAAACTCTGAACGTATTTCCATTGAAGGGTGCTATGGTGGCCTGGCGACTCAGGGTGCTGGGCCACATCGATCAGGCGGCACTGCTCGCTGATTTCTTCGAAGTGCTCTCGACTTCTGGGGTACACCACCCGTTCGTAACGGAGGCGGAAATGTGTCACCCATAGGGTTCGACAAAAGCACCCCACTTTTTCAGGGGTAAGAGACTCTGGTATGCAAAAATTCAGCGCCTCCGTCGGCCAGAACTTCTCCAGGAACTAATCCGCTGCAAGAATACTCCAGAAGCTCCTAGGATCGGCCTCAGGGTCTGGCCCTGTATTTCCCCAATCGTCAACCAGGGGCGGCTGAGGGACCGGTAGTGGTACCGAGGCGGACCTCTGGGATTGCAAACTCGGCGGCAGAGAATATGGCGAACGAGCTGACTGGCCGCCGAATTCCGGGCCATCTTTCGAAGAGCAAGGTGACCTGGCCACGATGTCATGGTACGGCGGGCTGATAGCCACAGCTTCCGGCATAGGAATCGTGGCTACCGGTGACAGGTCGTGTCGTCTCTCTACCGTCATTGCCCCCAAAACAGCTCTCTATGATCTATGGTAGAGGTAGAGGGCGCCTCTGGTGACAATGGCAGTGATTGCGCGGTCGAGACATGCGGAATTCCAAAGATTTCATCCTCCTGGATGTACCTGTGGATAGAGATGGGAATCTGGTGGACCTCAAATTCTGGGAGAATGAGGCTAACACGTCTGGTTCCTGCCCTAGTCCTTGATACGGAGGAGCGGGGAGAAGGTTCCATCGCTGAATCGCATTCCGCTTCAGAGTCGGAGAAGCGGGCAGGTTTGATCTCTACCCGGGCCTTCCCAGGATTCTTCTTGTGGCGGTGACGACCTGCTCTCCTGCCCCAGGGTGGCTCTTGATGACAAGGTTGATCCCTATCAAGCAGTCTCGGGGCGGCACTGGCGCCGTGGCGGAGAGGGCCCCCAATCGAGATGGCCGAGGTGCGAGGGGAACCGGGGAAAATGTTGAAGGGTACATGGGGAGGACCTCCATGAACAACACCCATGTAGGCGGAGCCTCTGTTGGAATTGGTAGGAGCATGGGGAGGACCTCCATGGTCGCTGCGGGCGGATCGAGGCTGACCTTCACTCCTCGAGTTGCTGGGGCGAGGAGGACCTTCACCGTTTGCATAGAGGACTTAGGGAGGGCCCCCACGGTGGAGAAGGATCGGATGGACGGTGCCTTCAGATCGGCAGTCTGGGGCAGGAGGATGGACTCCATACCCTGTATAGTGGGCACGAGAAAGATTTCCACGCTGAGCGTCACTGCCACGGGGAAGGTCTTCCTTCAGGATGGGGGTAGCACAAGGAATGCCTCCATGACGAATTTCGGAGCGGGGAAGGCCCACGATCTGTGGAGTAGTGGTACGGGGAGGACCTCCGTACGAGGTGACATCACCGTGGGTAAGTTTGTGGCGATCACCACTTGGGCCTGCAACCATAAGAGCAAACCATGCGTGCCCGCGGGGCGGTTGGGGTCTCGATCCTGATTGGGTAAAGGGGTTCCCCTGCTCAGTGTATGCAGGGGCTTCATGATGCACGTCGGCGGTGGCTCGGGCCACTATAGCTGTCGACGTCGACGCGCCTGGGCGAGAGTCCTCAGCCCAGGCCCGACGCTAACGTTGGGTCAGTTGAGCTGGTGTGGGTGGAGCTGGGACGTAACCTGCCTGCACTTCCTACGGAGTCGGACGGCGTCGCTGACGTGGCTGGGCGGGAGCTCTCGCCTGGAGCCCTTGGGTCGGGACCCTGAGCGGGCTGATCCAGACGGTGCCCGCCTCTTCGGATTAAGGCGAGGAGTTGTCAAGGCGTTCTGGGGACAGGCTCCCGAAACGGATGAATGTTGGGGTGGGGAGAAGGGGCTCCCTGCGCGGCCTGTTAGGGCAGCATTGACGGCGGGGCCTGGAGGACTCCAGGTCCAAGCGAGCCATATCCCTAGTTGGGATAACCCCTTCCTCCACGTACCATCGCATGAGGTTGTTGATCACCCTTTGCTGCATGACCTCTGATGGGGAAAGGGGACGTGGGTGCCCTGTATTCCGCAATGTGGCGGCCGTCATGGCGGTAGCGGCGCCATGTGGGGTGGTTGTGGCGATGTTTCCCCTGCCCCTGCATAGGCTAGTGGGCGGTGATCGCGTCTCTGTAACAGCAACCAGTATCCTGAGAAACAAAGGGATCAACTCATCAGCACTGAGAGGAAAAGGATTGATAGCCAGTGCCCCAGTGTCCTTCCATTCTCCACGTCTGTAAGAAGGATCCACGCCAACACGCTGCCGTACGGGATGCCCCACGTTCTACTACCCCGACATTCGGTGAGTTTCACGACATGCCCGCTATTTGCTTGGTGGGACCAGGCACCGGATATCTGGATCCGGTGACACGTCAATCTACTGGTGTCTCGAATGCTACTAATCTCCATATTGAGGAGAAGAATTTCACGTCGGTTTCACCATTTTTTTTTCCGACGCTTTCGCTGGGGCGTGCGCACATCCGTCCGTCCGTGGAGGAGGACGCGCAGCGCTTTTTTCCCCGTATTACCGCTTTCCTAAGGCGGACGGCATTCACTCCTTGTTCAGGGACGTCTGCTCCTAGATCAAAACAGGATGATGGGATGTTGGTTTTTCCTTCTGGGGATTCCTCCTTAGAACTCGTCACCTAGTCCGGGTCACCCTCATAGATATAATATATAGTTCGTGAAACTCATCCCAGTGCCATGTTTCCATGGATGCTGGTTTATTACACTGCTTCTGTCGGGACATTCTAAAGGGTCTAGTCAGGGCAGCAACCTTCAGTCAGGGGAGTGGTCACGTTGAGGCATCAGTAGCGTGTCTGGATGCTGAGGAACCTGGCATGTTTGTCTATTATCCCTTGTCACAGGGCTTCTCGATGGCGTGGAAGCCCGAGGCATGCCACATCGAACGCGGGGAATTATATTCCATAGACACATATCTGAGGTTTTCCTCAGCTTCCCGTGTTTAGAATAGGGTATTCCGCGAGTTTAACGTCCAGCAAAGACAGATCAGCCCGATCAGAGCATTAGCTAGGATAGATCGGATTGATGGATTCCCCTTGAAGGGATGCCGATACTGGGGCCATCCCATGGGCGGTTGTACCGATATGGTCTCACCGAGATATGACGGTCCGGGTGAGAATCGGGATCGGTGATAGGTTGATGAATTGAGTGGAGGGGGAGTGAAATGGTACCATCGCAGGGGCGACGGTGAGGTTGGGCTTGAACCTTGGAGAGGCTTCCTACATACCCTCGTGGTAGGGAATCAAAGTCCGCGTAGTTCGGGATGGTGCCAGTAAACCGACATGAAGGTGGACCTCGGCCCGATGAATGTCGTCAGCGAACCAACGTGAAGGTGGAACTTGGTCCGATGGGCATCATCAATGTACCGACATGAAGGTGGACCTTTGTCCGATGAGTGGTGTGCTTGAGCCTCTGGAAGGATTCCTACATACCATAACTTTACATGGATCAAAGACCTCGTAGTTCAAAGGGTTTCATCGGTGAACCGACGTGAAACAGACCCGTGGGTCCACTGGTTGTGGGCTTGAACCTCGGGATGGTTTCCTACGTACCATGCCTTGACATGGATCGAAGTCCTCATAGTTCAAAGGATTGATGGGATACAGTTTAACGTCATGCGGGACGATAGCGAATCCTGATGTGAATAAACGACGGGCGGTGGGTGTCGGTGAACCGATGTAAATTAGGGACCTTGGTCCGATGGGAGAGGGGCTTGATCCTCAGGGAGGGTTCCTACGTTCCATGCCTTGACATGGATCAATTTCCAAGTAGTTCGGGTGAAAATGGGGGCTTGGAACACCGACAAGGAGACGGTTTGGGCCAATGATTGTTGGGCTTGAACCTCAGGGATTCTTTCTACGTACCATTCCTTGACATGGATCAAATACCTCATAGTTCCGGTTGTGGAATATAGTTTAACGTCATGCGGGACGGGGGTGAACCGACGTGAATGAGGTCGGAACGACCAGATGGTGGGTTTGAACCTCGTAGAGGCTTCCTACGTACCACGCCTTGACAAGGATCATAGACCTCGTAGTTCGTGTTAGTCACAACGGCTTGCCGTCGGACTAGGATGCAGTTTAAAGTCATGCTAGACGAAGGTAGAACTCGACATGAATGATGATGGGTGGGCTTGAACCTCGTAGAGGCTTCCTACGTACCATGCCTTGACATGGATCAAAGACCTCGTAGTTCAAATGGGGCTTTGTCGGCGAACCAACGTGAAGGCGGACCTTGGTCCAATGAGTGGTGGGCTTGAACCTCAGGGAGGTTTCCTATGTACAATGACTTGACATGGATCAAATACCTCGTAGTTTAGGTGGGAATGGGTGTGTAGTATAATTTCATGCAGGAAAAGGGGCATATAGTTTAACGTCATGTTGGACGAGGGCATGCAGTTTAATGTCATGTGGGACGGGGCGTGCAGTTTAACGTCATGCTGGACGAGGGCGAAACTCGACGTTAATGAACGACCGAGCAATGTGGCTTGAACCTCATGGAGGATTCCTATGTACCATGCCTTGACATGGATCAAAGTCCTCGTATTTCTCTAGGGGTGGGGGTTAGGGTCGGTGCTCACTCTAAGTCCACGTTAGTCATGCTCGGTGTGAGAAACAAGAGGTTGCAAGGACCTGACGATCACGTCGTGAAGGGTGCGTCTGTGAGAAGCGAATAGGTTCTTACGCATTAGTTGGCCCATGGTTTTGGGACTTACTCTAGGATGGAGGCCCAGAGGGTGGTGCTTCGTTCCCTATCATGCCCTCTACTGACCTTGGTGGCGGGGAAGTACGGATATGCTGGGGTGCAGCCATCCGTTGGGGAAACAGGGTCTCCCTTCTCCTGAGAACATATGCCACTCCAATATGGAGGATATCAATCCTTGTGGATGGGTTATCCCATTCCTGTAGATACGAGTGGCATAAAAAATGTCCGAGCTGGGGGGAACCTTCGTGAGAGGCACGAGGTCGGGTCACAGTTTAACGTCATGCGTTGAGGACGTGGTGCTTGGCAGTTTAACGTACTGCAGCTCGGACGAGGTGGGTTCCCTCCGCTCCCCTAGGACATACATAACTGGTACCCTCTGGCCCTTGGGGAAGGGAAGGTACATGTAAGTCCATGGTCAAGGGGGGTTGTGGAACGAACCATCAAGGGGACCACGTTGGCGTGGCTATGTGAAGAAGCAATAGGAGTTAGTGTGCCTATGCAAAGAAGCATTCGGCGAAGCAACGCTATGGGTGGTATTGTCCATGGGACTTTGAAATCACATCGCGTAAACCTGGAGGGTCGCACGGGAAGAGGAATTGCTAAGCAAAGGAGTGTGCTTCACGAAGTGGAGTTCCTTGGCCTTAGAATGGGTCATAGGTGTGAGTGGAGGGTGCTTAACGAAGTGGAACAGTGTTCGCGGAGCACTGCCTCGCGAAGAAGGGGTGCCTCGCGAAGCAGGGTCCTGCGAAGTAGTGTGCTTCACGATGTGTAGCGATCCTGCCTTAGCATAGGGATCACTAGTATGGGTTGGGTGTTTTGCGAAGCATAAGTGCTCCGCAGCTGCTCGGGTTCCCTTGGGAATCCCCATCCTTCACGAATTCCCTTGTGCTTCGCGAAGGGCATCCCTCTCGGAAGAGGGGCTCAAAACAAGACAAAGCAAAGGCGTCTCGCGATGTAGAAATACCTCACAGAGCTCATGATTCCCGGCGCAAAGAGTGCTTCGCGATTCGGGAGAGAAGAAGCCAAAAGATCGGATTTTCCATCCTCGGGACTCAGGGGGAGTCCAGTATTTTTTGGGAAGGGGCGCCGCGAAGCAGAAATCGTGCACCGCCTCGGGTGCTTCGCGGCGTGCTCGCGAATGTCAAATGTGTTCGCAGAGCGTTACTGCCTCTGTAGCTTCACGGCGGTCTCGCAAACGTCAAATGCGTTCGCGAAGAGTTACCGCCTCTGGAGCATCACGGCGGGCTCGCGAATGTCAAATGCGTTCGCGGAGAGTTACCGCCTCTGGAGCTTCGCGAGGTCACGATGATCGGGCCGATTCGCGGTGGTGCATTGCGTCGGGGCTTCGCGGCGGGGCTTCGCGAGGCAGCGCGCCAGCCTTCTTTTTCGTGCCTTCCTTTCGTGCCATATTTTGGCGCCAACAGAACATCTTTGGACCCGGTTTTGTTTGGAGAAGATATCTAAGGAGGAATCATGGAGAATCGACCTGGTTTCTTGGGCGTTCATCGACCATTGTGGTTTTCCTAAAAAAACCATTTAGTTAGGGGATTTGTGGCTTCTCTAAGTTATGTGTAATTGTAGGGTTGGAATTATTTATCCCCTTAGATCACAATGTAATTGACCCAATTAAATATTTGAACTTAATTATGAAATTTCATTGAACGTATGTTGTTGCCTCATGTTTTCTAGATATTGTGTAATATATTCCTTGCTTGTTAGCATGTTGTTATTGATGGAAATTGATAAAGAACGTAAAGCTGGAATTAATTGATAATTAATTTTCCAAAGTTAAAGAGGCATGTAAATGAATCCGGTTGTTTTTGTTGTTGTTGTTGTTGTTCTGATTTGATTTTGATCAAATTTGGCATAGTAAGGATGTTTAATCTTCGGTGATAAGTTACTGAATTGGCTCATGATGTTGGATCCAACGAATTCAATCTGTTAATTCAAGATGGGATAAATAATTTATTGAGTTCCATGAAGGGTTTGCAGTTACCCTCTTATTGTGAAGTAGGGATAAGAGCCCATTTGATGTGATTGTTTGTGTTTGTTGTTAGAAGGTCGGATGCCTTATTAAATGGCCAAAATCCCAATTGTTGTAATGATTTTTTTCCTGCTGCTTGTGTTGTGTTGTGACCCTGGAAGGGGTGATGTGATATCTTGTGTTGTGATATGTGGTGGTAGGGAGGCCTTGTGTTTGTGGAAGCAGATGACACCTAGATTAGTGAGATGCATCAGTTTATGCATGTGGGTGTCAGGAGGACACAAAAGGATGTTGGTAAGGGATGGTTGAGATTGTTGGATGTTTTTTGATTCTAGTTTTTTTATCTACTTTACATTTCCACACTGCTAAAGGCAGCTGGTCTTTCTTATTATTCTTCTGAAAGGGGCGAAGACATGCGGGGTATGCCATGTGCATTCCGTGTGTAGCCTCTCGAGGGAGAATGTGTCTACACTGTCAATAAAGGTGCCAATGACTCAACGGGTAGTAGGTTTACTCACCGTGTTGGGCCCCCCTTGTGTAGAGTAGCATATGATGGTTTTCTAGAATGCTTGGGAATATGGTAAAGTAATTCTAAAATGAACGTTTGATTAAATGGTGATAATCAACGGTGATGGAGATGCTGGTATTTAATGGTGATCTTGTAACTTTAAAGGGACAATAAATTTTTAATGTGATGACAAGAAGGATAATGTGTGTTGTTCATGGTTAATTATCATACAGTGGAATTGATGAAAAAGGGAATGATGTAAACTAGTGATGTTCTTTAATTGGTTGTGTTCTTATAGGATACCTAGTTTTAGAAATAGCATCCCTAATTCCGAGAGATGTTATTTGTAGTTGATTCTATGACTAGGTTATGCCCGTAGTGTGGTTGTGAGTTATATATATTCTATAATTTTTGTGTTTCTATAAGCTAATCCACAATGTCAGTAACGACAACGGACACCCTGAGGATTCTTATCCCTGGGGGTGTTTTCTCCAACATTCTGATGGGAGGTTGAATGGCTGACTACCCCCTTTGGCCCCGCTCTCTTCTCCGGTTAGATACTAGTGACATTGGCACGACGTTTAGTTTTCCCCATATATGTGTGTAGAGGGCTGTAATGGCTTGTGGTTATTTCATACACATATATTTTGGATATAGTATCCTATGGACTACTATAGGTGTAACGTGTATAGGATGTGATGGATTGAGGAACCTTACTCAGTGTAAGGGATATAATGTATTGAGGTATAATACTTGACGTGTGATACACATTATGTGAGCTGTGGTGGCTCCTAGAACTACCTGGTTAATTTTGGTTGTGAGGATGGTGTGGTGCATAGCCTAGGTGTCTTCGGGAAAGTCTTTGTGGTTCACATGGTGCATATTTTGGAGCATAGCCCATGTTTATACGGGCCAGCCTTTGGAGAGAGATGCCAAGACGTATGCCATTGGGGAAAAGCGGAAAACTAGTGGGGAAGTAGTAGCGGGTTACCATTGATAAACTTTGTAATATGATATATTCTTATATGTGTTACATTGTGAGAGTAGCCATGGTGAGGGTGGGAACATAGTATACATGTTTAGGTGACGAGTTACTTTCAGTTGTTTTTCACTATGCTTTAGTATACTTTCTTATGTTTTGCACGAGAGGGTTCAGGGAGGATCCTATTAAGTATACTGTTATACTCACTCTGCCTATATATAACTATTTTTCAGGTCACATAGATCAGGTTAGAGATCATGCTAGTTACTACTAGCTTGTGGTTGGAGGAGCAGTTCGGGCTTGTGGTCCCTTCCGTTTTAGTTTCATTTGGGTACATGTATTTTTCACATTCGGTTGTATTACTTTTTCATGGAATTTCATATATGTACATGGGTTTCATTTATATTTCAGTTCTGAGTAGGATTTGGTTCATTTCTATCTTATCTCTCTGTTCTTCATGTGTTCTCTTAGATAGTAATGCCTCCCATTGGAGTGTTATTATACCCTCGGTGCTAGTCACCAACCCCGGGCATAATGGAGGTGGGACTCGGGGGTCATTATCTCCCTTCTCACATTGTCGGCCTAGGAAGGGTACACATTTTGGAGAGTGGGTCATTACAGAGTGGTATCAGAGGTATGGTTTGGGGATAGGATGGAGTTTGGAGTTAGGCACAGGTGAGGTTACATCGGTTTGTAGGGAAGAAATTTAATTCATGTTTATAAAGTGAGGTAAACACTGGAGACCAGATGAGACATAGGTGTTTAGGGCCCCCTATGATCTGATGTATGGACCATTATGTTTACAATGGATACTAAACTGGGATATACTGGTTGCGGGGTAGAGACCTAGAAAAGGATCATGCATCATTCTTCTTATTCTTGTGTTGGAATGGGTAGACCATGGTATAGGTTAACCTAAAACTAATGAAAGAATAAAATTAGTTAATTAATGTTGAGTCGACCATATTCCAAGATTAGGAGCTGTAATTGTTTGTAATTTTTCAGGTATGGCTCTAGGTCGACGTCCTCATCAGGGTAGCCTAGAAGATATCCAGAAGGGTGTTCCAGCAGGTCGCTGCATGGTAGAGGCTGACGACAAGGACACATGGAGAAAGAAACTTCGAGATTTTTTGCACCAGAATCTGAAGAAGTGTGGGTTCCTCATTTCAGATGCAGTCACAGAAGACTGGTTGGAGAATGTCGAGATACGCTTCAATTCGATCTGTGCTCGGAAGGAGCACTGGGTGTCCTTGTCTGTGATGCTGCTGCATGGAGTAGCGAGGTAGTTGTGGTTCTTGTTCCTTCGGGATTTTGAGGAGTTAGCGATCTCATGGGAGGAGTTTCAAGACATGTTTAGAGTCGAGTTTCTTTCTACTACTACAAAGGTGTCTAGTCACCAGTAGCTTCATACCCTTCGACAGGGGAGCTCTACTGTTCGAGAGTTTGGAATCTATTTTAGGAACCTTTTACAATATGCTTCATACCTGTTACCAGATGAGGAGGGCAGAGCGAGGCATTTCGGGAAGGCTTTGCATCCAGAGATCCAGCGCCAGCTCACCCCATTTATGCTAAAAACATATCTTGAGGTTATGGTGGGGGAAGAGGTTGTTAATAGGCATTTGGCCAGGACCAGATCGTCGCGAGAGGGGAATAATCCTGATTCCTCACAAAGAAGAGCTATGGCCCGTGGTTCCCGGTTTTTAGGAGAAGAGTTTTCGTTCACCTGGGGGTAGGTCCCATCCCTTCCCATCTCATTTCTATGAAGGTAGAATCTCTCAGGCATATTCCAAGGGATCAGGTGCATGCTTTTCTTGTGGTGGTTATTGTCATCCGGAGTGGGAGTGACCAACTTTTCAGAGCAGTCATCCTGTATCGGGCACTCCACTCTAGGTTCCTCTATTTAGGTAGTTCCTGCCGAGGCAACACCAACCAGTTGCACCAGCTTTCGATCAGCAGAGGATAGATGGGGCAGAAAAAGGACAACCCAGGAAACTCCTCAACCTTAGAGAGTAGAGCGCGTCCATGGTGGTGGTAGTCATCAGGGTCATAGAGGCTATGGAGGAGTTTGTGGTCAGCTTCATGCCCTATATTTCCAAGCTGCAGATGAGCCAGACGTCGTTCGAGGTACCCTTTTCTTGTTTTCTACCTTGGTTTACACCTTGTTTGATTTCGGAGTGACACACTCCTTAATATCACCTACCCTTTTCCATGAATTGGGACTTGAGGTAGAGAGTCTTCCAGTGCCCTTGGTTTTGACTACGCCAGTTGGAGGCCAAGGTAGCATGTTTTATGTATGTTGATATTGTGAGTTAGTGTTGGGGGAGCACCGCTCTTGGGGAGATTTCTTATTTTTACGAATACAACCATATGATGTCATCCTCGGCAAGGATTGGTTGTATACAGTGTATGATATTGTGGATTAATTTCGGGAGAAGGTCATTTTCCTTGGTGCCGATGGTGATCGAGTGGTATTTTTTGGTGAGTGAGATCCTCTGATGGGTCTTAGGCATGTTACATACTTATCATCCATGGTAGAGAATATGATGATGAGTTCTTCAGAGGTTCGACGGTTGGTGTTTCCTAGGGTCGTAGAGGAGTACCCTGATGTGTTACCCAAAGAGGTCGTAATATTACCCCCTTGACGATAGATCAAGTTTGGGATCGAGCTCCATCCCAGAGCATCTCCTATCTCTATATCTCTATATAGGATGGCCCCTTATGAGATACGAGATCTACGTATAAATCTTGATCGTATATTGCAGTGTGGTTTTGTTCAACCAAGTGTGTCCCCATGGGGTTCACCAGTTCTATATAGGATGGCCCCTTGATGAATGTTGTGTTCTGTGAGTTCCTGGACAAGTTCATGGTTGTTTTCATCGACGAAACCCTTGTATAGTCCACATCATAAGAGGATCATGTATAGCATCTATGATCCGTTTTTGGAGTTCTTCGTCTACATAAACTATTTGGGAATTTGTCGAAGTGTGAGGTTTGGGCTTGAGAATTATGTTTTGTGGGTCATGTTGTGTCCCAAAATGGTGTAGTTGTGGATCCCTCGAAGATTTATGTAGTTTTGTCATGGGAAACCCCCTAGACGCTGTCAGAGGTGCAATGTTTCCTTGGTCTCGCAGGCTACTACAGGGGGTTCGTAGAAAATTTCTCACGATTTGCAACACCTCTGACAGCTTTGACCAGGAATGATCAGGCATTCATATGGACTGATCAATGTCAGTTAGCTTTTGAGTATCTAAAGGAGAAGTTAGTAAGTGGTGCAGTCCATTTTCTTCCAGCTGAAGGAGTTGAGTTTGATATCTTCTACGATGCTTCACATCTCAGGTTAGGTTGTGTTCTCATGAAGTAGAGGTCTGTTGTTGATTATGGGTCTAATTAGTTGCGTCCCCATGAGTGAAACTATTCCACCCATGTCTTTGAGTTGGCAGCAGTGGTGTTGGCGCTGAAGTTGTGGAGACATTTCCTCATTGGTGAGCCCTTTGTGGTCTTCACCGACCATAAGATTTTGAGGTATGTTTTCTCCCAGCATGACTTGAACTTGTGGAAGCATTGGTGGATGTAGTTATTACAGGAATAAAACTTTGAAATATCATATACACCTAGAAATGGAAATTTTATAGCTTATGTGCTGAGACAAAAGTTACGTAGTGATGTTATGCGTGAATCTGGTGATTCCTTGAGAGTAATGGAAGATCTATCAGATTTTCATAATGACATGGGAGAAGTGGGGTTAGAGGTTGTCTTTTTCAGATGATGGTGCATTCATCCCTGATGCCGAAATTGGAAGAGTCCTAGTTGGGGGATCATGAGGTGGAGGTCTGGAGAGACCGAGTTGTTTGTGGTGAGGCCCATGATGGTTGGTCGGAGGATGAACAACACCATGTGTTGTATCATGGTAGGCTTTTTGTTCCCTTGGCGATGCACGAGGCGGTTCTCATAGAGTTCCACAGTTCAACATTAGCAGTACATCCAGGTGTGACAAAGATGTACCGATCCTTGTGGAGTCAGTTTTGGAGCCCTGAGCTGAAGCGTGTGGTTGTGGATTTTGTGTCTCGATGTTTAGTCTTCCAGAAGGTGAAGGCCGAACACCATGTTACTGGTGGTCTTCTCCAACCATTAGATATTCCTTAGTGGATGTGGGAGGACATCTCAATGGACTTTGTTACAGGTTTACCTAGATATCCAGGAGGACATGATTCTATTAGGTTGGTAGTGGATCGTTTAACAAAATCGGCCCACTTCATAGAGATCTGGGTGTCGAACAAAGTGGAAGTTTTGACGAGGATGTATTTGGAGGAGGTGGTGAGACTTCATGGAGTCCATAGGAAGATCATTTCTGATTGAGATCCTTTTTTTACCTCTAGGGTGTGGAAAGGTCTCCATCATACTTTCGGTTCTCAGTTATGTCTTAGCACTGCTTTGCATCCTCATATGGATGGTCAGACAGAGCGAAACATCCAGACTCTTGAATACATGCTACGCTTTTGTGTTCTTGATTTTCGAGGCACATGGATGTGTCACTTACCCTTGGTAGAGTTCTCTTACAATAACATTTTTCACTCCACCATCGGTATGACACCATTTGATGCATTGTATGGATAACCTTTCCGTTCTCCGTTCTGCCAACTGGGGTGGGAGAGTTAGCAATTCTCGGAGCGGAACTAGTGCAAAATACGACAGATATGGTTCATGTGATTCATGAGAGGATGAAGATAACCCAAGATCGTCCGAAATCATATTTCGATCAAAGACAGAGACCCGTAGAGTTTGATGATGTGGATCACATGTTTCTGAAGGTGGCTCCCCATCCTGCCCTGTGAAGGTGTGTCCAAGGAAGTACGTTTTCTCCCTACATTGTTGGGCCTTTCGAGGTGAAAGCTCATACTGGAGCTGTGGCGTATCAAATAGCACTTCCCCCACAGATGAGTCAGATACATGTTGTTTTCCATGTTTCATAGCTCTGTCGTTATCTTCATGACGACTCTCACATCATTAATTGGGGAGAGATCGATGATTATGATGATTCCACCTTTATGGAGAGACTTTTGGAGATCCAAGACCACAAGGGGAAGGTGTTGCGCGAGAGTTCCATCCCCTTAGATCATGTCTTTTGGTGACATGGTGGCATGCAGGAGAGTACGTGGGAACTTGAGTCATAGATACGTGCTCAGTACCATGAGTTGTTTGAAGTTTAACTATTTTTATCTATTGTTGTAGCTTACGTGGTTATGAGACCATCATGTTTATGAGATGGCTCCCTTTATTGCTTTGGTGGCTTGCTCTCTTTTGATAGGTATCTTGGTGGGTGGTTGTTCAGACCCAGTTTTGTTTTCTCCTTATGTGGGTTTTGGATTCTCGAGGATGAAAAGGTTTTGAGAGGTATCTGATATAATGTCCCGGAACTATCAGGTCCTTTCCATTGTGAAAATGTATTGTTATAGGTGTTCTAGAAGGTTAAGGAGGTGTGTTGTGCATTTTGGTGGACTTTTAAAGAATGCTAAAGGGAGGGTAATGGCATTAGCATGGTTGGTGCACGATTGACAAAACCTTGTAGAAAAACCAAGT
This sequence comes from Viscum album, assembly GCA_963277665.1. Taxonomy (NCBI): domain Eukaryota; kingdom Viridiplantae; phylum Streptophyta; class Magnoliopsida; order Santalales; family Viscaceae; genus Viscum; species Viscum album. Next base: position 1,314,235,121 of record OY728152.1, on the reverse strand, counting down.
CAGGATGGTCTTAGAGGCAGTGGATAATGCACGGTTAGTGAATAGTTTGTCTAACTATGCAGACTAACCATGTGAGGGGTGTCTGAAGAGGCAGAATCTAGCACACTGTTAGCACAAGGTTTTGTAAACCATGTGGACTAACCGTGCAGGCACATAACGTTAGATCCTAAAATTGAGGATCTAACTCATTTTACCTTTAACCACCTCGTTTAAGCCCCTATTCAGTCAAAACGTGGTATTAACCTTCATTGGAGGTAGAAGAACCCCTCCTAGGATTTTTGGTGGTGATCCGGAGGATTCTCTTTCCGAATCGAAGCCGGTTTCTCGAGGTATGTGACCCTTTTGTTTGGTTTCATAGATCTACCTAGATCTGCTCCCCCGTATCTCTCGAGATCTTAGATCTACACATGATATGGGTAGATCTATGTTTCTGAATGTCTTTTATGATGATATATGGTCTTGGTTGTGTTAGGAGAAGAGATCTAAGAAGGATTTGTGGAGAATCGACCCAGTTTCATGGGCGTTCATCGACCGTTTTGGTTTTCCTCGAAAAGCCGTGAGGTAGGGGATTTGTGGCTTCTCTATGTTATGTTCAATCGTAGAGTGAGAATGATTTAGTCCCTTGGATCACAATGGAATTGACCTAATTAAATATTTGAACCGGATTAAGAAATTGCATTGAACGTATGTTGTTGCCTCATGTTTTCTAGATAGTGTGATATATATTCCTTTCTTGTTAGCAGGTTGTTCTTGATAGAAATTGATAAAGAATGTAAAGTTGAAATTAATTGATAATTAATTTTCTAAAGATAAAGAGCCATTTAAATGAATCCAGTTGTTGTCTTTATTGTAGATGTTCTAATTTGATGTTGATTCAAATTGGCATAGTTAGCATGTTTAATCTTCAGTGATAACTTATTAATTTGCTCATGATATTGGAACCAACGAATTAAATATGATAATTCAAGATGGACTAAATAACATGAGTCAGTTCCATGAAGTGTTTGGAGTTATACTCTTGATGTGAAGTAGGGATGAAATCCCATTTGATGTGTTTGTTGGTGTTTGTTGTTAGATGTCTGGTTTCCTTGTTAAAGGGCCAAGAGCCCATTTGTTGTAATTATTGTTTTCCTGCTGCTTGTGCTGTGTTGTGACCCTGGAACATGTGAATAGATATCTTGTGTTATGATATGTGATGTCACGACCCGTCCTCAGGGCATGTGTCATGACTACCCCAAACTCGCCTTCCATAGGACAGGGGCTGGCGACTAGAACCAAAGGCATAAATCCTGAATAAGGGAAGTCATTTCCTTTATAATGTAATCAAACACCACAAAGTACGCAAACTGAAGTAAACACTAAGAAAACTGAGTACAAAGTATGTGTTGGAACGTAAATGGGCCAGAATACAAACCCAAATGAAAGTAAAGTACAACTGAAAAGAATGTACAGTAGTAGAAAAGTAAAGCAGCAACTCCGAGACATCCTCTAGATATCCCACCTGAAGGGTGGGTACATATAGTCTCCTCAGCTCCTCGGCTCCAGCCGTACGCTCCGAGTACGTCATGTCCAGTGATCCACCTCCATGTACCATCCAGTACCACGAGCCTCAACCTCAATCAGTGTTGTTCTTCGTCTGCATCAAACATAATGTAGTACGGGCATAGCCCTTGCAGGGGTGAGTATACGCTACTCAGTAGGGACCCTGAGACCCCGAAAGGTCTCTTAGAATCCATGTAAGATAAACCAGAAAGGAAAGATACAACAACAAAGTAAAAACCAATTCTACATAGGTATATTCCCATACAAATACCTAATTCATCAATTCTAGCTCGACTTCAGCACAAAAGCCCAATATAAAACCCAGTCCACATAGGAAAAACATAACACATTCCACATAGGAATTCACAACCCATTCCACATAGGAAAGCACAACCCAATCCACATAGAAAAGCACAACAATCATATCTATGATATTAATTTTATGATAATGCTTATCTCACATAGGTATACTCTTCGTAAGGCGATAGAGATGATCAGATGTAGCCACTGATTCATCTAAGATGTCGGACTCACATAGGATACAGGACCAGCTATGCTGTCAGACCCATAAACTATACAAGACCAGCTACTCTGCCGGACCCATGTAAGATACAAGTACAGAGTCAAATACTGCCAGAACCACAACGGAAACAAGAACCGTAGTCATGTACTACCAGACCCACATATGATACAAGAAGAGTAGTCATCACCGTCGAACCCACATAGGATTCCAGTACAGTCCTCGTCACTGCCAAACCCATAGAGGATCCCAGTAGAGTCGTCATCGTCATCGCAATCACATCTTGCTCTACTGTTCCCCCACACAACACACTTGATTCTAGGAGGGTTCGCTCCACGATCCAAGGGGTGATACATCAACTGTCACAAAGTCTTGAGTTGATGTATCACAATGTTCCGTTTCGTCAAACGGAACTCATCGCGACAGACGGCGCGTCAAGCCGACACCGGGTCTGAGAGTTATTGGCCTTTTCATCCCAGGGGCCCAGTTGGTTTTTTAGCCATAACCAACATGACTGTAGTCCAGCTACATATAAACCTCGTGCAGAGTAAGCCAAAAGAACAATCTCACTAAGAAGAATCCAACAAAGTTGACGACATGCCAATCAGATGTCTGGAGCTCATGTTATAAGTGTTTCTGCTCCAAGAGGCCGTTTGGTTTTGTGTTCGAACCAAACCGTTCGTAGTCAAAGTTCTCTGAAACCATGAGTGTAATATACCGAAACTACCGTCTCGACCAAGGATCACTACACAACTTACGGTGTGTCAATCAGAGGTTTTTAGCCCACGTTAAGGGCGTTTGAACGGATCTATCCGGAAAAAGTGGGTTTGGGCCCGGTCCGACCTGGCCCAATACACCATGGGACGGCCCGAACAGGGTCGAACCGACCCGGGTCCGGGTCCGGCCGGACGCGGGGGTCCGGCCCAGCACGGTCGGTCTGATGTGGAGTGGGCGGTCTGGCTCGGTGCGGCATGTTCGACCCGATGCGGGTGCCCACACGCAGAGCATACACAGAAGGGGGGGGGGGGGGCGTTGCCCCCCTATTTTCTCGAAACGGTGGACCCCCTGTGGGGTTCTCCCTAGCTGACCAATGTGGTTTCACACCCCCGGTCTTCTTGGTAACAGTCGACTGTTTTGGACGGCTGGTGGGCTGCCGCGGGACCACTGTGGGTCCCACCTCCTGAAGCACCAGTGGACGGAGGTCCGGCCGCCACCGTCATGAACTGTCGCAGCCAAGGGCCACAGCTTCATTCTGTTTTGTGCGGCACGATGATGTTTTGCCCCTCCGCTGCGACCCTCCTTGGCTCTGGCGCGCCGCGATGGCGTCGTGACCCTCCGACTCGGACCGGTTCCGCCCGCGGCCTCTTTCGGCCTCACCGGCACGGCGAGACGATGCCTCACTCCTTCTACATGGCCCACTCTAGCCGTGCTTCCCTCTTTCTCAGGAGGTGCGACAACACCGCCTCGCCTCCATTCCAATCCAAAATGAAGACCAACAACAAAGGGGGAGGAGGGTCGGCCGTGTTCTTGCAGTCCGACCTCCTCCCATTATATTGATAACAAGCGTCCATCAAATAATGACGAACGTAAAAAAAATAACCATTGAATGATGAAACAAACCCTACCTCGAAGAATTTCGCAGAGGCTTGCATCGCTGAAAATGTTGTCGCATGGTAAGGCTCTATATATGTCGTCAGTGAATGTCTAATGAAGGAGCGACGTCTCTGTTTATTCGACGCGGGAAGAAGATGAATGGTGTGACAACGTTCTTCATCGAGGTAGAGATGTTCTTCGCTGGGAAGATGATGTTCTTCAAATGTTGGAACACATTTTCCCCCAAAATCCCCACACAACGAAACAACCCCCATAAAATAATGATTTTGCGTTATTTTATTTACTTATGCTGACATTTTTCAAAATTCAAAAACCTAACTCAATTAATTAGTCTTGAATTGAAAAAATTAATTGTGAGATAGGTTGGCATACATTCATGAGGAATAGGTGTAACCTCAACATTTAATACAAGGGAGGATTTGAGGGGTTAAGGAATTTGAAGGGGTGGGGCTCTTATGGTCCCCACCTCACTAATATCCAAACAAGAGTCGAGTGGGTACCACCCCAACTCCCACACATGGGAGATAATTACATAGAAACTAGAAATGAAATTTAGCACAATTTTATTTCACTTACACTGTAACCATATTTTTAAACAACTCTTCCTGAGCGAAGGTAACCCTAGTAAAATTCATGATAAGAAATTACCTGTGTTGTGGTTTCATCGGTGATTCGATTCCGAGCACCAGATAAAAAGATAGAAAAATCTTCTTGTTCGTTCACTGAACGTACCTAAGAAAACCTTCAGAAATTGATTTCGGGAACACCGGGCCTCAGAATCAGGTGCTGTCAGAAAATGCGTATTTGTAAAATCCCAAAGAATTTAAGAAAAAAATTTCATCAATATTTATAGTTATTTACATTACTCCAACCTCAGGGTTGTACGTCCCCATAAAGATACATCACAAACATTGGGAAAAAATGAGGGCATTGTGCATGCATCTGAGCCTCCCGCTCCCAAGTGCTCTCCTGAAGGATCTCGTGCTGCAACCTGATGCGCACTAGAGGGATCGACCGCCCACATCAGACCCGCTCCTGTCGATCCTCAATCTCCACCATCACCTCCGCAAATGTCGCCCCTTCATCAATGTCCAGCTCCCCATGGTCGATGATAAGTGTTGGGTTGTGCACGTATCTCCATAGATGAGATACGTGGAAGACGTCGTTCCCCTGTTGCAATTGAGGTGGAAGAGACAGGCGATAAGACACCTCGCCTATCCTAATGAGAACCTGGAATGGTTTGATGATGCAAAAAGATAACTTTCCACCCCGTCCAAATATCTGTAATCCACACCGTGTTGAGACCCGTTAGAGAATGTGGTCGCCATCCTCGAAATCTAGTGGTCTCTACCTCCTGTCAGCATAACAATTATGTCGGCTTTGAGCTATCCTCATCTACTCATGGATGATTTTAACATTCTCAGTCATATCCTGGACCATCTCTGGTCCTACATGTTTTGACTCCCCAGGGTATGTCCAGCATAGAGGCGATCTGCAAGTTCGGTAGTACAATGCCTCGTATGGTGCCATCCCGATGGTGGAGTGGTAGTTTTTGGTGTATGAAAACTACATCAAGGGTAGGTGATCCTCCCAGCCACGAACACAGTCAAGGACACATGCACGGGGCATGTCCTTGTGTGTCTGAATGGTCATTCCCATCTGACAATTCGTCAATGGGTGAAGGGCAGGGCTCCGGCGTAGCTGAATCCCAAATGCCTTCTTTAACCCCTTCCAAATCCGGGAAGTAAAACGAGCATCTTGATCAGAGACGATAGATGATGGAACACCATGAATCCATACTATCTCTGGAACATAGAGGCATCCCAAACTCTACACTGAGCCCTGCACTCTGATAGGTAAGAAGTGGGCAAACATGGAGGGTCGGTCGACGATCACCCAAATGGAGTCGTGTCCTCTGGAAGTACGTGGACGCCCAGTCACGAAATCCATTGATATCCCATCCCACTTACACTCTAGGACCTCCAAGGTATGTACCAAGCCTTCTGGTACCTGGTGCTCCACCTTCAGCTGCTAGAAGGTGAGGCATTTAGAAACAAACTAAGCCACAACCTTCATCATAACTGGCCACCAGTGCTGTCGTCAGAGATCCTGGTACATCTTCGCAACTCCAAGATGTACTGCTAGTGGGGAGGTGTCAAAATCTCTCAGAACCTCCTCTCGAAATGCAACTGGTTCCATGGTACGTCCTCTAAAAACGAATACATGATCTCCTCCTAATGAAAATCCATCAAGAGACTGTCATGTGGATATCTACGCATGTCACGTCTCACAGTCAACATCCTCATGATGTGCCTCTCTGACCCACTGACATATTGGAGGAATGACTGTGTGGTACTATAGAAAGACTGCCCCATCTCTATCCACAATGGATATCTGCAATGCAGCTAGTTGCTTCGTCTCATCCCCAAGTATTTGGATGCCCAACCTCCTTCTAAGAGCATCAGTTACTACATTCCCTTTACCAGGAGTATAGACAATCTCAATGTCATAGTCCTTGAGGAACTCAGGCCATCTCTGTTGTCTTAGGTTCATGTCTTTCTTTGAGAAGATGTACCTAAGACTCTGGTTGTCAGAGTAGACTATAAAGTGCTCGCCCATCAGATAGTGTCACCACATCTTCAAAGCGAAGACCACTGCTGCTAACTCTAGTTCATGGGTTGCATAGTTCTTCTCATGCTGCCTAAACTGTTGTGATCCATAGGCGATCACTGCACGATCCTTCATCAGGACCCACCCGAGTCTGGTCCCTGATGTGTCGCAGTAAACTACGTACCCTACACCCTCCTCTGGTAGCCTCAAGATGGGTGCACTGGTCAATATCTGCCTAATCTCCTGGAAGCTCTTCTGAAATCCATCTTACCACATGAAGGGGTTCCCCTTCTTTGTCAAAGATGAAAGAAGTGCTGAAACTCTGGAGAAGTCTAGAAAAAATATCTGATAGTACCCAGCCAGACCTAGGAACCATCACACCTTCTTCATGCTCCTAGGTGGCTCTGAAGCTAACACTGCCTCAATCTTTGTAGGATCCACTGAAACTCCTGCCTCAGAGAATATGTGTCCCATGAAGTGGACCAAACGTCTCCAGAAATGAAACTTCGAGAGTTTACCATAATTCTTGTGCTCTCGGAGTGTGTCCAGTACTACCCGCAAGTGGTGGTCATGCTCATCCTTAGTAGTCGAGTAAATCAAAATGTCGTCGATGAAGACTACGAAAAATCGATCAAGGTAAGGCTGGAAGATCTTGTTCACAAGACTCATGAACACTGATGGATCGTTGTTTATTCCAAAAGGAATAACCAAGAACTCATAGTGGCCATAACGACACCTGAAGGCCGTCTTCTGTGCATCCTCGTCTCGAAATATGAGTTGATGATAACCTGAACTGAGGTCTATCTTCAAGAACCACCATGCTCCTTTGAGATGATTGAAGGGGTATTCAATCCTCGGAAGTGGATACTTGTTCTTCAAGGTCACCTGATTCAGTCATTGGTAATCGACACACAGTCGCACACTCCTGTCCTCCTTCTTGGCGAAAAAAATCAGGGAAACCCAGGTTGAAACACTAGGTCAAATTAATCCCTTTCCCTGCAAGTCCTCTAGCTATACTCATAGCTCTTGAAGCTCAGTGGGAGCTATCCTATATGCTGGAGTAGATATCAGGGCTGTCTCGGGGTGCATGTCAATATATAAGTCTACCTCTCTACAAGGAGCTAGTCCTGGAACGTCGTCAGGAATGACGTCCTCATACGGATACACCACTATAGGAAAACTATGACTCTGTACATCCATTGCTCCTAGGATGAGTCTAGCCAACGGATGAGTGACCATCTCTCCTCTCCTCTGCGTGAGTCCATCCTATGCTACAAAGGATCCCTTCTTGCCGGTGAAGGTGAACCTGCTTCCATCGGTGCAGACACACCGCACATTGCGCCTAATACAGTCAATCTGAGCATTGACCGTAGACAACCAATCCATGCCCATGATTACGTCCTAAGGTCTGGACACCGCAAAAAGAATTTCCTAGTTGATGCTCTCGCCTCCTAGAGTAAGCTTACACTACTGGAACCAGTGCGTAATCGTCGATTATTTTCACGTAGGAGTTTCTAGCCATAAGGATCGAGCCAACGGCTCCGTCAGAATCTCTGATCACTGAACAAGGGTAGCGACAATGAAATAATGACTCGCTCCCATGTCTATAAGAACTGAAACAAGGTTGGAGTAGAAACAGATAGTAACTTGAATCATCTCTGGTGTGTTATGTTTGTAGGGCTCCATTGCTTGATGTTGCGCCTCCCTCTGTCCATCAGCTCCTACGGTCATGGTGGACCTCCTGGTGGTGGTGGTGGTTGAGCCTCAAAACGTCATCCACCACCTGCTGCTTGGCTAGCTCCTCTACCTCGATCGCCTGCTCTCGTTGGACCACCACGGCTAAACCTCTGCCTCTGCTTGGGTGGTCCCTCCATGGTATGCTGCTCATCTGCATGTCGGGTCGGGCAGTCACGAGCCTTGTGGCCTTGCCCGCCGCATGCATAGTACTGTCTTATCCTTGTAAGGCTGGCTCTGTACCGTGTTCCCCACACGTCTGAGCCAGTATCATGAGGTGGTTCTCTTAATGGCCTGGTCCTCTTTGACCCCTATTACATCCATCGACTACCAGCTGTAGAAGACTCCGCTATGTGCCGCCCTGTGGTAGGTCTCACTGCTGGTGTTGGCATATCAAGAAAGCTCTCTACAAGGAGGGGTCTCTCCAGTACTCCTTCCTGTGTCGGAATGCCGAGGGAGATCATTGATGCCCTGATCTCGTGCCTCCGTCCCTGCACGAAGGTACAGGCCCGAATGAATGGGTCACGTACCATGTTCGTGGAGTAGTGCGAGAGGTCGGTAAATCTCTCTGAGTAATGGGATACTGTCATGCTTACCTACCACAACTGTAGTAGCTCCTAAATGCGAACCTCACAGAGGGTGGCTGGTACAAACTCCAAGAGGAAGAGGCTCTCGAAGTCCGACCAAAGAAGAGATGCCTCAGCATGCACCGGGAGCATCCGACTCCACCATCTACCTGATGCCGCGTGCAGGAGACTCGTTGCAAGGATCACAATAAGGTCAGCTGGAGTCATCACTAACATGAAAACTCGAACAACATCCTCCAGCCAATCCTCGGCTACCTGAGGGTCTATCTCCCTATGGGACCTGGGCGGTCTCTGACGCTGAAACTCATGTAGTGAACTAAGAGGACGTGCGCTCTCAGCGGGTAGGGTAGGTGTAATTGGTGGCTCGGTAGGTAGAGGTACAATGGGTGCCTCCACTGTAATGGGGCCCTGCACCGAGGCCTCGTCAATCGGTGGGCTACTGTCTCGCACAATGCTCCGAACCCTAGCTAGCTTCCATCATGGGGCCATCCAGAAAAGAAACAGTTGTGCCACAGTCAATACAGTATACCTGGTGAGCTGACACAAAGTAATCACAAATAAATCATTGGAAACACACATGGAATCAATGTTTTCATGCATTGAGTCAGAAATCAGAAGTCAAGGTCCTGGTGTATGGATATGTCATCCACCGAACCAACACTGGACTCCCTGACTGATAACCTCACTCAATACCCTTAACACTATTGCTTCACATTGAAGAAAGATCACAGTCCTAAGTTCTGTGGTAGAACTGAACTCCTCTGATACTAATTTGTCATGACCCGTCCTCGGGGCCTGTTTCGTGACTACCCCAAGACCATCTTCCATAGGCCAGGGGTTGGCGACTAGAACCAAATGCATAAATCCCGAATAAGGGAAGGAAATGCCTTTATAAAGTATACAAACACCACAGAGTACGCATACTGAATTAAACACTAAGTAAAATGAGTACAAAGTATGTGCTGGAACATAAATGGGCTAGAATAAAAACCCAATAGAAAGTAAAGTACAACTGAAATGAAAGTCCAAATGTAGAAAAGTAAAGAGGAAACATTTATCTGTCCTCTGGAAATCCCACCTGAAGGGTGGGTACAGATAGTCTCCCATGATCCTCAGCTCTAGTCGTCTGCTCCATGTACGTCCCTTCCAGGGATCCACCTCCAGGTACCGTCCAGCTCCACGAGCCTCAACCTCGATCGACGTTGTCCGTCGTCTGCATCCATCACAATGTAGTACGGGCATAACCTGTGTAGGGGTGAGTATACGCTACTCAGTAGGGACCCTGAGACCCCCGAAGGTCTCTCAAAATCCACCAAGGATAAACCACAAAGGAAAGATACAAAAACAAAGTAACAACCAATTCTTCTTAGGTATATGCCCATACATATACCTAAGACATCAATTCTAGCTCAGCTTCAGCACATGAGCCCAAGATACAAACCAGTCAACCCATGAAAAATCATAACCATTCCACATAGGAATTCACAACCCATTCTACACAGGAATGAACAACCCAATCCACACAGGAAAACACAACAATAATATAGATGATATTAATTGTAAGTTAAGACTCATCTCACACAAGTATACTCTTCGTATGGCGATAGAGATGATCAGATGTAGCCACTGATTCATCTAAGATGTCAGACCCACATCAGATATAAGACCATCTAAGATGTTTGACCCACAAAGGATACAAGACACGCTATTCTACCGGACCCACATAGGAAACAAGTACAGAGTCAAATACTACAGGACCCACATATGATACAAGAACAATAGTCAAGTACTTCCGGACCCACATAGGATACAAGAACAGTATTAATCACCGTCGAACCCACGGAGGATTCTAATACAGTCGTCGTCCCTGCCAAACCCATGGAGGATCGTAGTACAGTCGTCATCATCGTTACAATCACAACCAGCTCTAGGGTTCCCGCACACAGCACACTCGATTCCAAGAGGGTCCGCTCCACGAGCCAATGGGGCGATACATCACATGTCACAATGTCTTGAGATGATGTATCACAAAGTTCCGTCTCGTCAAAACGAATTCATCATGACAGATTGTGTGTCAATCAGATGCCCGGTCTGAGAGTTGATGGCTTTTTCGTCCTAGGGGCCCTGTTGGTTTTTAATCCATAACGAACCCGAGCGTACTCTAGCTACCTCCAAACCTCAAGCAGAGTATTCCAAAAGAAACGTCTCACTAAGAGGAATCCAACAATGTCGACGACACGTCAATCAGACGTCCGGAGGACATGTTATAAGTGTTTCCGCTCCGAGGGCCCGGTTGGTTTCGTGTTCGAACCAACCCGTCCGTTCTCAAAGTTCTCCAAAACCATGAGTGTAATATACAGAAACTGCAGTCTCAATCCAAGTATCACATGCAATTAACGCTGTGTCGATCGGAGGTCTGTAGCCCATGTTATGGGTGTTTTAATGGATCTTTCTGGAAACAGGGGGTTTTGGCCTAGTCCGACCAGGCCCAATACCCCCCTGGGTCGGCCCGAACCGTGGCGACCCGACCCGGGTCCGGGTCTGGCCCGGCCCTGCTGGCACAGCTCGGACCTGCTGGTGTGACCCGGCCCAGCACAGGGGTCCGGCCTAGCGTGGACGGACCGTCCCAGCGCGGACGGTCCGGCCCAGCACGCGCGGTTAATCTCGGCGTGGCTGGTTCGGCCCGGCGCAGGTGCACTCTTGCTGAGCGGACATGGAAGGGGTGGGGGGGGAAGCCCCCCTGTTTTCCCAAACTGGTGGACCCCTATGGGGTCTCCCTAGTTGACTGTCGAGGGTTTCAATCCTATGGTATTCTTGGTAAGGGATGACAGTTTTGGCCAGCCGATGGGCTACCACAGGACCCCCACGGTTTCCGCCTCCTGATGTGACGGCGACTGGAAGTCCAGCCGCACGCGTGATGAACCACCGCGGCCAAGGGTCGCGAATTCCTTCTATCCGACGAGGCGTGACGATGTCGCGCCCCTCCGCCATGACCTGCGCCAGCCGTGCCCCTCCGCCATGGCCCAGATCCGTCTACGGCCTCTTTCGGCCTCACCGGCGTGGCGTGAAGATGTTGTGCTCCTTCACCGCCTCCCGCTCCAGCCGCGGTTCTCTCGTTCTCGCGCAGTGCGATTGCACCGTGTCACCTCTGTTCCAATCCACAACAAAGACCAACAACAAAGGGGGAGAAGGGTTGGCCTTGTTTTTTGGGTATGACCTCCTCTTGTTATATTGATAACAAGCGTCCAAGAAATAAGGAATAACGTCAAAAATTTAATCCTTGAATGATGAAACAACCCATACCTCGAAGAAGTTCGTAGATGCTAGCATCACAGAAAACAATGTTGCAGGGTAAGGCTCCATATACATCATCTGTAAATGCCCGATGAAGGAGCGGCGTCTCCCTTTCTTCAATGCGGGATGAAGATGAATGGCGTGACGACGTTCATCGTCAAGGTAGAGATGTTCTTCGTTGGGAATATGAAGTTCTTCAAATGTTGGAACTCATTTGACCCCAAAATCTCTACACAACCTAACAACCCCCATAAAATAAGCATTTTGCGTTATTTTATTTTCTTATGATGACCTTTTTCCAAATTCAAAATTCATAACTCACTTAATTAATTAGTCCTCAATTGAAAAAATTAATGGTGAGATAGGTTTGCATGCATTCATGAGGAAGAGGGGTTGACACAACATTTAACACACGAGATGTTTAGAGGGGTTAGGGAATTTTAAGGGGTGGGGCTCGTGTGGGCCCCACCTCACTAATATCATAACTAGAGTCGAGTGGGTCCCACCCCAACTCCCACACATGGGAGATAATTACTTAGAAAGGAGAAATAAATTTTAGAACAATTTTATTTCACTTACACTTATACCACATTTCAAAACAACTCTTCCCGATCAAATGAAACCCTAGTAAAATTCATCTTAAGCAATTATCAGTGATGTTGTTTTATCGGTGCTTCGATTCCGAGAACCAGTTCAAAAGTTAGAAAAACCAGCTCGTTCGTTCACTGAACGTACCTGAGCAATACTTCAGAAATTGATTCTGGGCACACCGGGCCTCAGAATCAGGTTCCGTTAGAAACTGCTTATTCGTAAAATCCCAAATTTTTTTTGAAAAACATTTCCTTGAAATTTACTGGTCTTTACATGTGGAGGTATGGAGACCTTTTGGTTGGGTCTGCAGATGACGCCTAGAGTGGAGAGATGTGTCGGTTTATGCATGTGGGTGTTAGGGAGGACACCAGTGATGATGGAATGGGATGGTTGTGATTGTTGGAAGTTCATAGATTCATTGTTGTTTAGCTTCTTTACTTTTCCCCACGGATAAAGGATGCTTGTCTTGCTTACCCTTCATCCAAAAATGGTGAAGATGCGCAAGGTATGCCACGTGCTTTCGGTGTTCATCCTCTTGAGGGAGAAAGGGTCTATGCTCTTTCTATAGGTGGAAAATACTCGAAGAGTAGTATGTCTACTCACTGTGTTGAGCCCCCTTTTGTTGAGTAGAATAGGATGATTTTCTAGAATTCCTAGTAATATGGGAAGGTAATTCTAAAAACGATAGTTGTATTAAATGGTGATAATACACGGTGATGTAGATGCTGGTATTTAATAGTGATGTTGTATCTTATAAGGAATAATAAATTTTGAATGTGATGCCAAGAATGTTAATGTGGGTTGTTCTTGGTTAATTAACAATGGAATTTTTTATTAACGTACAATGTAATTGATGAAAAAGGGGTTGAAGTAACCTAATAATGTTCTTTAATTGGTTGTGTGCTTATAGGATAAATATTCTTAGAAATAGCAGCCCAGAGTCTAAGAGACGTTAGCTGCAATTGAGGCTAAGACTAGGTTATGCCCATCATGTGGATGTGAGTTATATATATTCTGTGATTTTTGTATTTCAATATGCTACTCCACCCTTTCAATAAGGTAAATGGACACCCTAGTTATTTTGAGCCCTGGGGTGGTGTTTTTCCCAACATTATGATGGGTGGTTGAATGGATTACTACCCCTTTAGCCCTGCTCTCATCTCTTGGTAGATACTAGATCTATTGGAACGACGGTTTGTTTTCCCTATATATGTTTATAGATGGATGTAATGGCTTGTGGTTATTATTCACACATATATTATGGATATAGTGTTGTATGGACTACTGTAGGTGTAACATGTATAGTCTATGATGGATTGAGGATCCTTACATGGTGTATGGGCTGTAAATGATTGAGTTATAATTCCTGACGTATGATACATGTTATGCGAATGGTGGCAGCTCATAGAAACTACTTGGTTACTTTTGGTTGTGAGGATGGTGCGGTGCTTAGACCTGGTGTCAACGGGCATGCCTTTGTGGTGCACGCAGTGCAGATTATGGAGCATAGTCCAAGTTTATATGGGCAATCCTTTGGAGAGAGATACTAAGGATGTATGTCGTTGGGGAAAATCAGCAAACCAGTGGGGAAGTAGTAGCAGGGTACCATTGATATCCATTATTATATGATATATTATTGTATGTGTTACTTGTTGGAAGTATCCATGGTGAGGATGGGAATGTAGTATAACCGTTTAGGTGACTATTGTACTCACCCTACATATATATAACTATTTTTAAGGTCACTTGGAGAAGGTTGGAGATCAATCTTGTCACTACTAGCTTGTGGTTGGAGGAGATATTCGGGCTTGTGGTCCCTGCCGTTTTACTTTGTTTTGGGTAATTGTAGTTTTCCCTTTCAGTTGTAGTACTTTTTCATGGAATTTCATATATGTACTGGGGTTTCTTTTCTATTTCAGTTCTGAGTTGGAGTTATTTGTTGTATATCTTATCTATATCTTCCTCATGTGTTCTCTTATAGGTTAAGGCATCCTATTTGAGTGTTACTATACAATCGATGCTATTCACCATCCCGGGGCCTACTGGAGGCAAGACTCGGTGGTCATTATCCCCCTTCTCACATTTCTGGCCGAGTAGGGGTACACTTTGTGGGGAGGGGGTCATGACATCATAGAATTCATGAAACTAAAATGGTGGATAATATTTCTGAAATATATATTCAATATGTTTTATATATGTATGAAATTATATTTTTGATCAATATATATAGTTTCCTATGTTTTAAATCATGGTTTTAGAAGTCATTGAATCATTCGCATAGAACATCGTTGAAAATGATTATATAATTTCATCAACAAATAGGTGGATAAACATATTATATTATCAAAAAAAATTAATAAATTCATATCTATTTTAGATTTTATTATTGAGACTAATGGAATTGTTAAATAACATTAGCTAAATAATAGTTATCAGACCTCGGGACATAAGGATCATTTCAAATAATTATATGTTTTCCTTATCATTATACTAATTCTGGATGGAATTGATTTATTCTTAATTTATCATAATTATTTTTTTAAAAATAAATTATTATAATATTCATGAGATCATTTTGATAATAAACATTTCACATTATCTTTGAAAATTTGAAGTAGACTGTCATCGATTAAAAATATGTCATCATGTAACATATGATTTTTTAATGAGAATATATCTAATTATAGGACATTATCATTTGAATAAATGTGTGATATTATATCAATATACTGAATTTCATTTTAGTTAGAATAATATATTTGTGATATATCTTATTCATTTGAAATATCACTTTTTTATCTCTATGAATAATACTTTTCATGTATAATATTTGATGAGGTAATGAACAGATCATTAACTTCTGATTTAATGGGACAATGTTTAAGTAGAATCAGATTTTTGGTTTATTTTGGTGAGAGTTAGGATCATTGATTAGAAATATAGTATCATTAATGGTTAATGAATTAGATTATTAACGGTTTTATTTTATCAAAGGCATATCATGGAGGGGATATGGATATGTTGGAAGGAAATCATTGAAAAATGAAAATGATATTCTGGAATAATTAGGGTATTTTAATTTATAAAGACTGAAATACCAATGGTGTTAAGAATGTGGCACCCCATTATTTTTTAATGTTGAAATTTTTTACATTTTCTATGAATATATAATTTATTGGATATATTATGGGTTTCTTGGGAGGGTATTATCTTGTACCATAGGATTTTTTATAGTTCACATTTTATTTAATTTCACTACAAAACATACACCACTAATACACAAAGGTTCTACATAATTTGGGTGGTAATTGTTCAATATTATGATTGGTCCAAACCATGAAACCACATTAGATAAACAATGAAATATGATATAAATGTAAAATCATGGGTAGTTTATGTTTTTTGAATCTATGTGAGCCAACCATGTGAGGAGTTGTCTTAAAGATGTGACATAAGATTGTTAGTGTACATTTTCAAATTTTATCTTTATTATAATGAGAGGGATATGAATTAATTTTAATATTTTATTTACACTGGATTAATCCTCCAAAACAATAATTTTTCAAATAATCCATGTTTTTTCAAACTCTAATTCCTCTAAATTAACCTTTTATGATTACCTTTTATTAGTAGTTATTTTTTGGAAAAATAATGTTTTTTGGAGATCATAATACATGTGTAAATCATTTTTCACTCTCTTTGCATATCCTTATATCTACCTCTATTTAGATTCCCTTTTTTTCTAACAACATTAGAATTTAATTTATTAATCAATGGAATGATTTATATTCCATATATAATATCCTTAATAGTTATAGTTATTTTTGTATTGATATGAGATCCAATATATTATAATAATTTTCATAGCTTAGTACATTGAATTTTCCAAATATTTTGATGTAGGTGGCTTCTGTATCATCTATAATGTTCGTGTACATTATTAAATTGGCATTGGAATTTTTTAATTGTATTTTAAATTTAGCGTAATTATCTAAAGGCAATAAATTTTTAATTCATTTGATATTTGGAAAATTTTATATCATTGGGGGACCTCAATGATATAATTTTAAAATTATAGTGTTACATTTATTGTTTCATTTTTATAAAATAATAGAGTTTGAAGAAAAATACATTAATATATTGTATATTTTAAAATGTATTGAATCGAAATTTTGAATAAATGGTTGGTATAAGATCATTTTTTGGTAATTATCCTTGATATAGTTTATGTGAAGTTTGGATATGTAAATATTGTTCCCCTTATGATGACATGTGTTTTGATGAACACGAAATCATAACTATAGGATAATCAGATGAATATATGGGTCGGTGTTTGTGTTGATCATTGTAATAGTTATTCCAAAAAATGAAAAATAATATTATTATTTGGTTATATCTATTTGAATATAATACGATTATTATATAAATTATTTTATCATGTTATAAATTATATTTTATTATATAAACTTTTCAAAACATTGGATTCTGGCTACTTCGATTTAGTCTCACACCCAGTTTGGGCCATGCTTTTAGGCCGAAATAGATTATACTGTTACAGGTATAGATTAGGGAAAAAATCTTTCTACTACAGCAACATGACTACTTTGGAGCTGGAGAGCATGGGACCTTGATGAGGCTGGAAATGATGAGGAGTTGTTTATAGTTTTCCTTCATACAATGATTTAGTGCTTTATTTTAGCATTGTGACTTTTTGGCTGCTTTCCAAGATATATGTATCATGTATCATTATATATGTTATTTTTCTACTTATTACATTCAGTCTTTTTCTATTTAATGTTGTATTCTATTATTACTACTTCCGCTATTATTATCTGTCTTTATTTCAATATGTTACTCTGTCCCTGAAGACATTGTTTCCCCAATATCACTCTAAGGGCCTTCACTACAAGTCAATAGCCTCTGGTGTTTGGGGAAATGTTCGTGAGGCAATGTGACCAACTGTGAATGGGGCATCTCTGGGTGGCTTCTGGACCCGGGATGTTACATGAAAATCTAATATAGTGGTCCCAAATAAAATTTCACTACAAATATTACATATGATATAACATTTAATCATTGTAATAAGTTTCAAATTACATTGTGTTAAAATTGAATCAAGGTTAGTACAGACACATATCATACCTCATGATGTACATTAATCCTCTATATGTTTCCATATAATAGATATATATTTACCATTTACACATTTTCAACTAAACTAGGTATTTTTCCTAATACAATAATGCATAATATGTATCACAAACACAAAATTCAGTGGAATATTTCCACCACATAGCAACATTATACTCATTGTGTGGATTTTACTCTCCCACACATTGTTGGTTATCATCTCAATAACACATAATAATATATAATTAATCCCCCCATATTATGATATTGAGTATATGCCGATCTTTTCAATCACATGGATATACCAATTTATCATTTCATGCTTACGAAATGTGAAAATGTGTAAAAATATAATCTGAAAAAAATTTCAAATAATTCAAAAAATTGATATATCACAAATCATTTGTAAAAAACACCAAAACCATATATGTGAAAATAATCAAACGCTTTCAATGGCCTATTTTATTAGCCATTATATTTATGTTGTTTGGTAGGACTACCTTTCAGTGAGAGTGGTAGTAGAAAATTGGTCCATCATTATCCTTCCACTCCCCATCTCCTTCATTTAATCCCCACCCTCTTGACCTACATGTTGTAACCACTAACCTTTCATATGATTTATATAATCTAGAGAATATATGATTTATTAAATTATATATATATAAATAAATTAATTAAAAATATAAATTAGAGTAATTTAATATATAATTTAACATTAATTTTTAAAATATTATATATATTTTTTTAAATATAGAAATAAATTATATTCAGAGAAATTATATTATTATATTAAATATAATATATTAAAAAATTAATAATATATTTTTAATGAAATCATTTGACAAATATTATAATATAATATTTATTTGGATTTAATAAAAGGACCATTGACATTATTTAATAAATTACATGTAATTTAAAATGAAAAAATTAAATGATGTTGTAACTTAGTAAATTTAACATTTAATATAAACATATCATTTAAAAATATATTCATTATTCAAAATAATTAATTTAAAATGAATATTATTTTGAAATTATTTCAAAATTATATTTTAATCTAGTATTGAAATATTATCATTAAAATTACTATTTGATAACATAATTATATAAAATTTATTATAAATGTAATATTTAATTAAATTGAAATTTAATTTTTACTAAAAAAACTAATGTATTATTAATTATTTTCTAATAACTAATTTAAACAAGTTCCATAAATACACATATTATGGAATATTATAAAAAATGATTAATATAATACAAATATGTGGTATTAATGATTTAATGATAAATTATAAATATTCTTTAATATATAGTATAATATAATTACAAAATTGATAATTTTAAAAAGAACATGATGTAATGTTGATATTACAGATAAATACATATATAATGATAAGTATACATAGAAATAATCATTTAAAACATTTATTTCAATAACATTTCAAACATATTATGTAACATGATGGTACTCCACAACACATGTACGACCCAAAAAAATGAATTTTCGGAAGAATTCTACCCTACCTAGGACCGAGAAGTGATTATAAAGGAGGTTAGTTATCACTCATTGATATTAGGATTCGTGGCATGGAAATGTTCTTAGAGAGCAATGAAGAGTCACATGTGTGCTTTGGTGGGCTAGGGACTGTATATTAGTTTTTTGTGCTTTAATATATTACCAATTAATCATTACGGGGTCTCGATGGTCAAAGACTATTTAATATATGGGGGAGTAACAAAAAAAAATTCATTGAGTCAGATTTTTCATAGTAAATTTTTAATCATTTAAAATTTACATTTAGATCTGATATTTCTATTTTATCATACCTTAGAACATATATTTTCTTAATGTCATAATATACCTCCATCATTTCTTTACTATTTACTTTTTTTCTCCAACAAGATAGACCAAAGCTTCCTTTAATGCCTTTTTATCAACATCATATCATGTTTTTGAAGCAAGACACCACTATGGATGCACAGAGAAATAGTCTGTTTTATCCTTTATATATATATTTCATTCAATTATATTTTTTATAATCCCCCAATGAAGCTACCCTTAAATGAATAAACACTAGGTCTCTTACCGAATCCACCAAAATTATAACATGACCATCAGTGGGATGATTTTCATCCAATTGAATCGTATTGGGGACTATTTAAAACAAAAAATATATTCATTATTAAATTTAAAGACCCATGATCATAGTTTTTGTCGACTAATATATATATATATATATACATTTACATTTTAGTAGTAGCTACATAACTCCCTGATAGAACACCAATGAAGCCTCTAAATCTATATGTTCATCAGGGAATAATTGGTACTCAGTTATTATTTCATAAAAACTTTTAATTGATTGTGTGTGTTTTTGTATATATATCAAATAATAAATACATGTATATATAATTTATCTATTTTTTACACCCAAATCATACACTACCTTTTCATAACATCATTATTTAAATGGATGGATTTTAGGAATAACTCTACGCAATATCCCAAGCATTCCCAAATCACGGGATGGGAGTCAAATTAAATTTATACATATTTTTTGTCACGACCCCCTCCCACCAAAGATGCCCCTCCTGATCTGGAAATGGTGAAAGGATGATAATGACCCCCGAGTCCCGCCTCCAGTAGGCCCCGAGTTGGCGACTAGCACCAAGGGTATGAGTTTTCACAAATATGGGAGGCATTACCCTTTTTATTATTTTGGATCGGGTAATAGGACAAGTCAACCACCAAAAAGGGAAAAGAACAAGTGTATATAAATAAACCCAAACCAAGCCCACAAGCATGTTTAAACAATTTTTATAACAAGGTACAATTGCAAGGAAGCTCAAAAGTACAATTCCAAAGAAAACAAGAGAACAACAACTGCAATAACTCCAACTGCCCGACTAGTAGGGTACCGCACGGCCCTGGTAGTCCTCCTGGAAACCTGAAAGTAAACGTAGGGTGAGCATACAAGTATACTCAGTAGGGAAACCTAAAGCTCTCGTGCACAAGTGGGGAGAAACCCTAAGGTCCCGTGAGAAAACAGATGAACCAGAAACTAACAAGGAAAAACAATCCACCTAGCCTCACTGGTCACACTCACCAAGTAACACAAACAAGTTTAGTATATATATATAACAAAATTATTAGGTACCCCGCACTATTTCCCACTTAATTAGATGCTGCTCTTCCTAACGGCAAACATCCTGATGCTACCACACTCTTACCGCCCGAACACACCTGGGCCAAACCACGCATCCCGCCCGCACACACCTGGGCCTCACAACCACGCATCTCGCCCGCACACACCTGGGGCACAACCACTAACCCGCCCGCAGACACCTGGGCCTCATCCCGAAGGTTCTTGGGAACGGTAAGCCTGCCCGAAGAGTCTTGGGCTAAAGGTCGCCTCAAGCCATCATAGCCTCTGAGACCTACCCGAACAGTCTTGGGTGTAAGGTCACCTCAAGCCATCATAGCCTATGGAAGAAGGAGCAGGAAGGAGCTAGTAACTAAGGGGGAACACCCTCTCTCATAAAATGGGAGTGTTCGGCAATAGGGGGTTGACATGGGTGTGGTGCGACAAAACACAAAGATACAATTATATATATACATATACCAAACACACAGCCCAACCTATGGCTTCTTAAAAAGAGAAACTGGGCATGTGCCTCGGCACTGCTACCACGAAGCATGCATCAACAACCAAACAATAATCCCCCAACCCCATTTAGGTTTTCATGTTTCATGTAATGGTTTAACAAATTATTACTACTGGGCAACTATCATCCAGACAAAACCTTTCACAAACATATCCCTGCCATCCACAACCAAGGTTAGGTAAAACACAATCAACCACATGCCATTTCATTTACAAAAGATTATCACAACCATACAACATTCCATCATTCATTTATTTTAAAGTTCCACACATAAAACCCTTTCCACACACAAAACATTTCCGCATTTGAAAAACCCTTTTACTTCAAAACACATTTCATAATCAAAACACTTTTCATAAATAAAGGCATTTTCCACAAAACAACCAAACCACCAACATGTTCATTATTCCAAGTTTGTTCAACCGGGGTGATTACACAAGGTTTCCATTCTCATTTAATCAGCCAGTCTTTACGTGCTTATCCATTTTCCATGTTTTAACAAAACCATCCACAAACAATTCAGATATAAATTGCGCATGCAAAGGCCACCAACGACCTTGATTTTCAGTAGGCAAAGGCCTTTCAATCCAAAATCACAATCAGAAGATAAAGAAACTGGAAGGCAATAGAAACAGCAAAAAACCCCAAACCCATCTTCATCCGGTTATTATCTTTATTTAAAGTTCAACTGCATCCCATGGAACAAAAGAAAAATATCCCACCCCGCATGTTGCACCAAAAAGTGAGATGAAGGTAAACCCCTACATCAAAAGATCCCGATCACGTCGCTTCTGACGACATCCTTCGGTGTCCTCCGCCTTCGCCAAACCCGACAAACGCCTCCTAGGATGGAAGCTGGAGAAGGAATGCCGGAAGGAAAGGTGAAAAGTCCAGGCTTAGAAGCTTCGTCTTGTCGCTATGATCCTGTGGCCGCTGACGGATCGTAATTCGGAGCTCGGACAAAGAAGTTAGAGGAGGAAGACTTCTTGATCATCCAAGAGTGTCGTCGTGCGACGAAGAAGCGATTAGTCTGGAAATAATCCGCGACCCTTTCATATATAGCCTATGAATAGGTAAAACAGTATGCATCGTGTATTGATGAATACACGGTGTGACTGTACACCCGTTATGTGTTTTGACTGGTCAACACACGACACGTCGCGCGGTTTCCACACGTTTTTAAAAAAACGTTAATTTTATTAATTTCTGTGTTTCGTTGACCCGAGACATTACTCATAAAAAGGTATCCATAACTAGTCTTAAAATGACTGTCATAATTACAGGATTACACTGCCGCTGATGGTTCGTCAATCTGATACCGTATGAGGGAGATACGTTGGATACAAGATCCCGTAATAATAACAATATTAAATCTATTAATTCATGAGCGTTTCGGGTACCCAATCCGAAAACCCTAAAAAGACATCCAATATTGGACTCCTAATTTTTGTCTCGTAGTCAGGGTCGCACTGCCACTGACGGTTCGTGAAACCGAGGTCGCACGAAGAAGTTACGGACAAAAAAGTGTTTTATCAACAAAATTAATAATAACAATATTTTATTATTATTATTAATCAATTATTTATTTATTTTTCATAAATCCAAAAGCAATAACGTTTTAAAGTCTTCATGGGCACTATAATTAAGCACCAATTCCTCCTTTTTCATTTATTTGTCTTTTAATTTTATTATTATTTTTTGTTTCTCTCTCCAATCTATTTTTTTTCATTCATGATTCTCTCCAAACACCAAAAGTGGCGCCTCCCATTTCTTTTACTCCATGTGGAACGCCCCAAACTCCATTCTCACTTCAACTTTATTATTTAATAAAATTAATAATAATAACACCCATAATTAATGAACTAATTTAATCCCATTAAATTAGTTTACCATGATTATTAAGTTAAAACCATTCCATTTAATTAAATTCAAATAATTTAATTTACTAACCAAAAATTAAACCCATTTAATTTAATTTACCAATCACACACATATTTCTGTCACATTTATCATTATTATTTAATTCAATAGTAATAAATCATCTTTCAATTTCATCAACGGGTCCCCATCATTAACATTAATAATTATTATAATTATTGATGCCCATTATTTTCATATAATTACTCCATATATCCCATAACATTATATTCACGCATGGTTGGGAACCCCATTCACGTGCCTCTTCACGTTATTATTATTATAACAAATTATTATATAATAATACCGTTTTAATGTTATTAACACAATTCCAACTTTAATTGTGGAGAACCGCACAACGTCTCTTGTACAAGGTCACACCCATGCACCCCATGCATTTCATTCCTTTATTATTTATTACATGAGCCTCATTTATTGTAATTTATTCCTTTATAACTTATTACATGTGCCTCCCATCATTTTATTAAATATATTCGATTTTATTTCTTATATTTTACAATGATTAAATTAAAACCATTTTATCTAATTAACACCAAATATTTTCACGCCACCATTATCAATTATTATTATAAAAAAAATTATTATTACAACACGTGTCGGGTTTGACCACATCAAATTTTTTTTACAAAGAAATGGACCGGAGAGGTCCGAGCCATTACACCAGATACCTCTCAAAACATTATCATCCTCGAGAATTAAAACCAACCCATAAAAGGGGGAAAGGTCCGGACAACCACCCCTCAAGATACCTCTCAGGCCTCTTGTCATAACAAGAAACAACCGACAACCCTAATTATGTGAGTTAGGAATTCCCTCTCTTATGTCGAGATATTATCCGCTTTAGGCGGCACTAACTCGCCTCCACGGGTTTAATCGCATCCGCATTAATGCCTCTCGATTAAGGACTGAGCCTTCCCACTTCCATATATTAGGATTTGCCAACATACACTGCCCCCCAACACCAAACAAAACATCAATAAATTTCCCGAACACATGGCTTGAGGAATTCCTTCTCCCATGTCGAGATATTATCCGCTTTAGGCGGCACTGACTCTCCTGCACAGGTTTAATCGCATCCACATTAATGCGTATTGATTATGGATTAGGTCCTGCTCTCCCCACATGTTATGACTCTTCAAACACATTTAATGGAAAGAGGGAAACACCTTAGCATTATAAATTCATGAAAAAAAAATTCCAGTCCCAAAGCATGGGCGAGAATGAGTTTCAACAATGGAGTGTGATGATCTTGAATTTAAACAAAACATAAATTAGAGCATTTAAGTAAATCCGGGAATATCTCTCTTGATCTCTGGCCTTGCTAGGGTTGCCACTTCTATTGCATGAAACTGTCTGTGTCCCACTCCTCTGTCGTTCTGTTGACGTCCAGGTGCCATAGTTGTTTGGTAAACTGGGAACGCCTATGCCCAAGTAGTAAGGAAAAACTCAAAGTTTTAATTTATCATTTTATTTCAATTTCATTCCAAGAACACCCAAATCATGTAAAACACAAACATTATGATGCATGTACCTTCCCTAGGGTCTCTACCCTGCAATCAATATAGTCTCACTTGGTCGTTCGGTAGTCTCAGAGTCCTTGCATCGGATCACGGGGGCCCTAAAATCCCGTGTCCTAGTCGGTCTTCCTTGGCTTATGTCACGCACCAAGATTAAAGAACATTGTTGCCCTACCATCCCATGAAATCCTCACTGTGCCTAACTCCAGACTCCATCCTATCTCTCAACCATCACCTCTGATACCATTCTGTCACGACCCCCTCCCACCAAAGATGCCCCTCCTGATTTGGCAATGGTGAAAGGAAGATAATGACCCCCCGAGTCCCGCCTCCAGTAGGCCCCGGGTTGGCGACTAGCACCAAGGGTATGAGTTTTCACAAATATGGGAGGCATTACCCTTTTTATTATTTTGGATCGGGAAATAGGACAAGTCAACCACCAAAAAGGGAAAAGAACAAGTGTATATAAATAAACCCAAACCAATCCCACATGCATGTTTAAACAATTTTTATAACAAGGTACAAGTACAAGGAAGCTAAAAAGTACAATGCCAAAGAAAACAAGAGAACAACAACTGCAACAACTCCATCTGCCCGACTAGTAGGGTCCCGCACGGACCTGTTAGTCCTCCTGGAAACCTGAAAGTAAATGTAGGGTGAGCATACAAGTATACTCAATAGGGAAACCTAAAGATCTCGTGCACAAGTGGGGAGACACCCTAAGGTCCCGTGAGAAAACAGAAGAACCAGAAACTAACAAGGAAAAACTATCCACCCAGCCTCACTGGTCACACTCACCAAGAAACACAAACAATTTTAGTATATATATATAACAAAAGTATTGGGTACCCCGCACCATTTCCCACTTAATTATATGCTGCTCTTCCTAACGTCAAACGTCCTGACGCTACCACAATCTTCCCGCCCGCACACACCTGGGCCAACCCACGCATCCGGCTCACACACACCTGGGCCTCACAACCACGCATCTCGCCCGCACACACCTGGGCCACAACCACTAACCCGCCCGCAGACTCATGGGCCTCATCCCGAAGGTTCTGGGGAACGGTAAGCCTGCCCGAAGAGTCTTGGGCTAAAGGTCGCCTCAAGCCATCACAACCTCTGAGTCCTACCCGAAGAGTCTTGGGTGTAAGGTCACCTCAAGCCATCATACCCTATGGAAGAAGCACCAGGAAGGAGCTAGTAACTAAGGGGGAATACCCTCTCCCATAAAATGGGAGTGTTCGGCACTAGGTGCTTGACATGGGTGTGGTGTGACAAAACACAAAGATAAAATTATATATATACATATACCAAACACACAGCCCAACCTATGGCTTCTTAAAAAGAGAAACTGGGCATGTGCCTCGGCACTGCTACCACGAAGCATGCATAAACAACCAAACAATCATCCCCCAAACCCATTTATGTTTTCATGTTTCATGTAATGGTTTAACAAATTATTACTACTGGGAAACTATCATCCAGACAAAACCTTTCACAAACATATCCCTGCCTTCCACAACCAAGGTTAGGTAAAATGCAAGCAACCACATGCCATTTCATTTACAAAAGATTATCAAAACCATACAACATTACATCATTCATTTATTTCAAAGTTCCACACAAAAAACCCTTTCCACACACAAATCATTTCCGCATTTGAAAACACCTTTTAATTCAAAACACATTTCATAATCAAAACACATTTCATAAATAAAGGCATTTTCCACAAAACAACCAAACCACCAACATGTTCACTATTCCAACTTTGTTCAACCGGGGTGATCACACAAGGTTTCCATTCTCATTTTATCATCCAGTCTTTACGTGCTTATCCATTTTCCATGATTTAACAAAACCAACCACAAACAATTCAGATATCATTTGCGCACCCAAAGGCCACCAACGGCCTTGATTTTCAGTAGGCAAAGGCCTTTCAATCCAAAATCACAATCATAAGATAAAGAAATTGGAAGGCAATAGAAACAGCCCAAAACCCCAAACCCTTCTTTAACCGGTAATTATCTTTATTTAAAGTTCAACTGCATCACATGGAACAAAAGAAAAATATCCGACCCTGCATGTTGCACCAAAAAGAGAGACGAAGGTAAACCCCTACCTCAAAACGTCCCGATCACGTCGCTTCCGACGACATCCTTCGGTGTCCTCCGCCTTCGCCAAACCCGACAAACGCCTCCTAGGATGGAAGCTGGAGAAGGAAGGCCGGAATGAAAGGTGACAAGTCAAGGCTTAGAAGCTTCTTCTCGTCGCTACGATCCTGTGGCCGCTGACGGATCGTAATTCGGAGCTCGGACAGAGAAGTTAGAGGAGGAAGACTTCTTGATCATCCAAGAGTGTCGTCGTGCGAAGAAGAAGCGATTGGTCTGGAAATAATCTGCGACCCATTTTTATATAGCCTACGAATAGGTAAACCAGTATGCAGTGTGTATTGATGAATACACGGTGTGATTGTACACCCGTTACGTGTTTTGAATGGTCAACACACGACACGTCACGCGGTTTCCACGCGTTTTAAAAAAAACGTTAATTTTATTAATATGTGTGTTTCGTTGACCTGAGACATAACTCATAAAATGGTATCCATCTCTAGTCTTAAAATTACCGTCTTAATTACATGGTTACAATGCCGCTGACGGTTCGTCAATCTGATACCGTATGAGGGAGATACGTTGGATACAAGATCCCGTAATAATAACAATATTAAATCTAATAATTCATGAGCGTTTCGGGTACCCAATCCGAAAACCCGAAAAAGACATCTAATATTGGACTCATAATTTTCGTCTCGTAGTCAGGGTCGCACTGCCACTGACGGTTCGTGAAACCGAGGTCGCACGAAGAAGTTACGGACAAAAAAGTGTTTTATCAACAAAATTAATAATAACAATATTTTATTATTATTATTAATCAATTATTTATTTATTTTTCATAACTCCAAAAGAAATCACGTTTTGGAGTCTTCATGAGCGCTATAATTATGCACCAATTCCTCCTTTTTCATTTATTTGTCTTTTAATTTTATTATTATTTTTTGTTTCTCTCTCCAATCTATTTTTTTTCTTTCATGATTCTCTCCCACCACCAAAAGTGGCGCCTCCCATTTCTTTTACTCCATGTGGAACGCCCAAAACTCCATTCTCAGTTCAACTTTATTATTTAATAAAATTAATAATAATAAGACCCATAATTAATGTACTAATTTAATCCCCTTAAATTAGTTTACCATGGTTATTATGTTAAAACCATTCCATTTAATTAAATTCAAATAATTTAATTTACTAACCAAAAATTAAACCCATTTAATTTAATTTACCAATCACACACATATTTCTGTCACCTTTATCATTATTATTTAATTCAATAGTAATAAATCCTCTTTCAATTTCATTAACGGGTCCCCATCATTAACATTAATAATTATTATTATTATTGACGCACATTATTTTCATATAATTACTCCATATATCCCATAACATTATATTCACGCATGGTTGGGAACCCCATTCACGTGCCTCTTCACGTTATTATTAGTATAACAAATTATTCTATAATAATACCCTTTTAATGTTATTAACACAATTCCAACTTTAATTGTGGAGAACCGCACAACGCCTCCTGTACAAGGTCACACCCATGCACCCCATGCATTTCATTCCTTTACAATTTATTACATGAGCCTCATTTATTGTAATTTATTCCTTTATAACTTATTCCATGCGCCTCCCATCATTTTATTAAATATATTCGATTTTATTTCTTATATTTTAAAATGATTAAATTAAAACCATTTTATCTAATTAACACCAAATATTTTCACGCCACCATTATCAATTATTATTATAAAAAAAGTATTATTACAACACGTGTCGTGTTTGACCACATCAAAATTTTTTTACAAAGAAATGGATCGGAGAGGTCCGGGCCATTACATTTTTAATGTATTGAAAATTATTATCATGTTTTAAAATCATGGTTTTCCCATGAGATATATCTATAAAAATTAATTATTTTATATTATTAATTTTTTATTTAAAATAATTTATTATTTCCATATTATTAAAAATCCCCCACGATTATTCAAGGGTGTTATATTTAAAAAATTATTATTTTTAAATTTATATTTATGTTAATTAAAATAAATTAAAAATATTTGTTCATAAATATTAATTTTTGTAAGAATCTAAATATTTAATGTATTATTTTATGTGTGGAATAAAAAATTTAATTTTAATTTTTTATAATGATTTTATATCTTGTAAATATTTTATTTTAATCATGAGTTCTTTATTCAAAGGGTATGAATTTAATTTATTATCAAGATTATGGCCATATTTTATATGTTCCAATTTTATTTCTCACAAAAAAGTATATATTTAGATATATATTTCTGTGAATAAAATAATTTAATCATTTATAAGACATTTTTACTTAATATTATTTAGAAATTATGTATTTGATCAGTTTATATGAATCAAATAAAAATGGATTTCTATTAAAAAATGTGATTTAGAAATAATACATTCGTGGTTAAATTATATTATATTAAAAGTAAATTATTTTTTAAAATTATTTTTTAGTGTTTAATAAATGTTGAAATATACCCTCATGAAAATGATTTTATAAAAATCCATAACTTGAGTAGAAAAAGTGATCTTGAGGAATAAATATTGATCACATGGAATCAGGATATTATTTCTCAAGAAATGAGAATAAAAGTTATAATATATTGAAGTGCACTGTGTTGCATTTGTTGTCAATGAGGTATGTTGTTGTCAAGGAATGAATGGATGGATGTCAAGGAGTCACGATGTGAATGACAAAGGATGTGATGGTGATGGTGATGAATGGAGAATGGCCATGGAACATAAAGATGCATGTCACTTAGGAGATTCACTAAGTGGCATAGGAGATTATGGTTGAAACATTCTCCATGTAAAATCAGACGATTGATGAGCCGATCATTAAGTTCAAAGAGCTTGTATCCTGATGATAAAATGTCACAACATTGATTGAAGACCATGCATTGTCTTCACAATGCATGAGGAGTTGAAAGGAGTTCCATCCACAACTACTAAGTGGATGATGTGCATTAATGAAGTCCATGCACTATCACTTAGTGCATGTGAATTGAAAAAGTTCCAATTGATCTCTGATTAGATCAATAAAGAACATTAAAGATTATAAGTGATTCAGGAGTTCAGTTGATGAAGATGAACCTTTTGAATTCCATATCCTAAGTGAAGATCATATGAGGAGAAGTAATGGAATTCTTAAGAAGAAGAATAGATGAAGTGGAGAAGAAATTGCTTGAGTGGCACTTGGCATTTTCACATGGTTACTTTGTTTTTATACAAAGTCCTAAGTGTTTTACATAGCAAAAAATTTCCACCAAGGAAGGCCAGCCGAGGGTCATCACCCAAGGCTCATGTGGGACTCGAGGTCACCACGCCCATGGGGAACCCTCAGGCCAAGGCAGCATATCCCTGAGGAAGGAAGGTCGGGGCCGTGTATAAGCCCCGAGGCTACGCGGTGGTGAAGCCCGCACAGCGCGCGCGCCCGAGGGCACGCATAGTGGGCGCCAGTGGCGCGCCCGCAGGGAGCAGAGTGGGCGCAGAGCGCGCCCGCAGAGAGAACACGGTGCGGGGAGGCACCGTGGAGGAGGAAGTTCAATTGTCGAGCTGATGGGAGCGCTAGGTTGATAAACCGCGGAAAAACTGCGTCCCGTTTCGA
Source organism: Viscum album (assembly GCA_963277665.1). Classification (NCBI taxonomy): domain Eukaryota; kingdom Viridiplantae; phylum Streptophyta; class Magnoliopsida; order Santalales; family Viscaceae; genus Viscum; species Viscum album. Next base: position 1,314,204,618 of record OY728152.1, on the reverse strand, counting down.
TGTGGGATGCGGAAAAATCCCCGGGAGCAAATCTCAGCCGTCCGAGCGATCTCGCGCTTGATCTGCGCCGCCCGATGCATCGCGCCGCACACGATCTAATCTAAGCCGCCCATCTAATTTCGCGCCAGATCGTAAAAGTCCGATGCATCTGCCGATCGTCCTCAACCTCCAGCCATGCCGAGGCCTTCCCGCGAGCTCCGTTCGAACCAGGAGCATCCCGAGAGATGTTTTCGAGCTCCCGGATGTCTTTCTCGAAGCCAAAGTCACCATTGTGCTCGTCTCTTCGTAAGGAACATATACATGCAATATAATATGCATGCACACGTTGGATGATGAATTCGGTCGAGGCCGAGGCAAACGAAGCTGCCGAGGCCACGAAGGTTCGTGCTTTGCATGCATGGGACTAAACAGAGGCATGCACACGTTCCATGCACGTAGAGGTGAAAGAAAAGGAGGAAAATAAAAAGAAGAGAGAACCCGCGTGAAACAGATGAGAAACGAGATTTGAAAAAATCTTTAAAGAACCGAAATCTTCGGGGTTTCGAAAGATATCTCACGCGGAGGACAGAGGCTTCTACTGCCTTTAAAAAGAGAGGCTGAACTCTCGTTTTTTGCTTGCTGATCCTTTGTTGAAAAATCCGAAGTCCCGTGAGTGCTCTCTGCCTCGCGAAGAAAGAAGCCCCGCGCAAGGTATTTGCGCGGCTGAGTTCCTTGCGCGCTACTTCTTTGCGTGACAAGAAGAAGGATCCTTTTGCGCACCTCTTGCGCGAAAGAAGAATTGGGAGGTCCCTGCCCGCGTACTCGCGCGGCAGAAGGAGCCCTCCCTGCCCGCAAACTTGCGCGGCAGGAGGAGCCTGCGCGGCCCTTGTGGCATGTGAACCTTGCACGCCCTCGCTTTTAAGAAGGAAGTCAGGTTAAGTGTTATACACACTTTGGATTGTGTGTGATAAGTGGAGAAGGACACATTCGGGTGTGTGTGCAAGAAGGGAAGGAAAGGTCGTAGCCTTGTGCAAACAAAGAAGACCATATCTTAGGCGTTTGTGGGTGCAAAGTGAACAAGAAGGCCGAGGGGACACTTTGTGTGAATGAAAAATTGAAGAACACACTTTGTGTGTGCAAGTGAAGTAGGCCGTATCCCTTGTTGGGTGTACACTTTGAAGAACAAAGAATATTTTGTGTGTGTGCAAAGTGAAGGAGTAAGGCTAAAGACTTACCTTAGTGGTGTGTGTGCAAAGGAATAAAAAAGGCCGAACCTAGTGTGTGCACTAAGTGAAGTGTATACACATAGAAGAAGTGGAAGACTCTCACACTAAAGTATAACACACATTTATGTGTGTGTAATCAAAAGGAATTAAGTGTGTGAAGGAAGTGAGAAGGTGTGTTCTTAAAGAGACTACACCCTTTTTGGGTTTATTGCACCGAGTAGAAGAAGGAGAGTGCATGTTTGCATGCATGCACGTGCACACATGATCAAAGACAAATCTGCTTGTGTGCATCTGAGTTGTACAAGACCAGAGGATCTTGATGAAATTGAGAGGTCATGCAGTCAGTGCATGAGGAAGAAGAGTTGCCATGCATTTAGTGCATGAAGTTGTTCTGATGTGAGACTGGGCCAGACTGAAGTTAAAGATATCAGTTGTCTGAGTATTCAGTAGTTGAAGAGAGAAGCCAGGTCATCCTTAGAAGAAGGTGATAAAGCCTGAGCAAGACGAGAAGACCTGATCATCACATGAGATCAGAGGTACAGAGCAAGGCCATCAGTATTTATCCCAGACTGCTGAAGATACTTGAAGAAATTAAAGAGAAGAAGACCTACTCGTGTGACTCGAGGAGCCAGGAGAAGACCCTGTGGGACTCAGGGAGAAGAAGTCTTCAGTGGGATTCTGGAGCAGGCCAGTGGGACTCTGGTAACACTGTGGGACGCAGTATAAAGACCCTCCTGTGGGACTCAGGAGAGATACAGTGGGACTCTGTATCGACCATTGTAATATTAACAGATTATAATGGGAGAATCCATGCTGGGAGAGCATGGCAAGGATGTAGGCCTTTGGTGGCGAACCTTGTAAATCCTTGTGTCCTGTGCCTTTTCATTACTGCATCATTCGGGAAAGGTTGAGAGATACAAGAAGATTGGATCGAGGCTTTAACCAGCAATAGAGGTTTAATTGATAAGAATCAATTAGTAAAAAGTTTTATGGGATCACTGATTCACCCCCTCCCCCTCTCAGTGATTCACACTGATCTGGGCACTTCAACTGGTATCAGAGCGAAGGTTACCTCTAAAAGATCCAAGGGAGTCTTTATGAAGTGCAGATTTGAGGAAATGAGTGACCAGCCTCAAATGGAGATATCTGCCAAGACTCTGAAAAACAGAATGAAGAAACAGGCAAAGAAGATGAAGAAGAAGGTTGTTGCAATCAGAGAAACTCCTATGGAAAGAAATGTGAAAGTCACATCAGATGACAATTCCTTTTATCATTCTTCTGATGAACCCTGCTCTAGCTGTGATGAAGATGGAAGGAACAATGATCTTCTAAATGCAATCAAATATCTTCAGAAGACAGTCCCCAAGGATGTGGCAATGTGTATAGCTACAGGCCTCCTTGATCTTCAAGAAGAAAAATCACAGCTAGAAGAAGAAGCCAATGCAATGGAAGATCAATTGGCTAAAAGGGTTGGCATAACCAACACTCTCAGAAAGCTGGTGAAGGCTAAAGATGAAACAGTATCGCTTTGCAATGAATGATATGAAGACACTATTGAAGAATTGCAAAGAAGACTTTCTGAGAAATAATTCTTTAAGACTGTGGTCAAAGAATTTTTCCATGCACTGCAAAAATTGCACAGAGTGTCAATGAATGTCAGAAATGCTCAACTCAAAGACAAAGTCAAAATAGTGAAGGAGCTGGACAATTCATTGCTTGAAATAAAAAGGGTGCATGAAGACCAGATAAAGCAGCTGGAAGAGAAATGGGAAGGAAGGCTAAGAACTATTGAAGATGAGAAGAACTCCCTCAATATGAAATGCATAGAACTGGAGGTGATATTGAAAAATCAGCAATCACCCAAAGCCAAAGCCTCCCAGTCAGCTGAAAGAAGAAATGTTGCTACTCAAGTGAGCTTTGAGAAGGATGATTCTAAAAGAAAGACATCCTATAATAAAAGGGCAACAACTTCTAAAAAGAATTTACCATCCATCCCATATTGTACTGATGCTTCTAAATGTGTTTCCACAAAAAGTGCAGGATGGAAAAATAATTCCAAACAAGTATGGATGAAGAAAATGAAGAAGAAGAGCTCTCTTGAAACAACACATCAAGTCAAGAAACGTACCCAACAATCAGAAGGACTGAAGAGGTCAAGATTTGTGGGTCAATGTTGGTGTTGTAATAAGTATGGGCACTGTGCAAAGGATTGTTGGTACAATCCACTAAATGTCAAAGCACAAAGGAAGCCCATGCCAAGGGGGAGCAAGCCAGAAGGAAATAAGCAACATCCACAGGTCCAGAGACATCTGTTTACTGCTAACAGATTTGGATTGCTTGACAACATCTGGGATGGCTGCAAAAGTGGTCAAAAGAATGATACATGTCAATCTCCAACTGTATCCAATGCTGGAATGAAGAGAAGATCACTGAACCTGGCTAAAAGAGATTCCTAGGGAAGCAAGCAGAAGAAAGTGGAAGATGCTCCCAAGAAGAGTTTGAAGAATGAAGAGAAGTCCTTGGAATTCAAATCCAAGAAGGGTGATGCATCCAGAAGGACCACCAAGAAATGATTCTACTGTGGGAAGAAAGGACATATCATGGATCTTTATAAAGAATCCATGAAATTAAATAGAAGCAGACTGGACTCATAAAGACAATCAATCCAGAAGAAGAAGAAGGGATTGATTGAAAACAAGTTTCCTAAGAAAGGTAGCTTGACATCATCTAAGGAACCATGTGGAACTTCCAGATCTGGGGCCACTCTTCCAAATGATTTACTTGTCATATGGCCACATCAGTTGCAACTTTCTAGAGAACTACAAAGAGTTGAAGATGTAGCTCTGGCAATTGCTAAAGCAAAAGGGAAGAAGAAGGTTTCACATGAAGATGTTTTGAGAACCACACCAGCACAATCATCAATGAAGATCAAATGTGCAAGTGTGAAGACTGGTGAAAATGGGACATCTCAGTTGAGAGAATCTTCTCAACCTTGTTGTTCAAATTGATGAACCAAGGAGATTCCATCTTATTCCCTAACAACTTGTATTTACATGTGCTAACATTTCAGGGAATTGAAGATGATGATCATTCTCAACTGGAGGATGGTTTGGACAGAATGGAGTGCACCCCTTGAGGGGGATCCAATCTGAAGAAGATGGGATTCTTAGATTAATACCATCTTGAGAAAAGTAAAGGATTTAGCAATTCATTGATATATCTGAAAAATTTCAAACCCCTAAGCATGATCTCACATGTGTAGAGAATTATGGACAGCTTTGAATTCCTTGGTCAAATCACTCTTGTTTTCTACACCGGGTTAGCCCAAGTTGACTTAGAGCTGATTTACTAAAGGTTCATTGCTCAAGTGAACATGTGACATCATCCCTATCTCAGTGTTATTCAAGAAATTACTTTTCAAAGGGAGGAAGAAATTTTTGAAAGTGAACCACACCACACCTTTGCATTTGATTGCCAATAAGGGGGAGAAATATTGGCACACATATTGACCCATTCATATGTACTCTAGTGTATTGCCAACAAATACAAAGGGGGAGATTGAAGTGCACTGTGTTGCATTTGTTGTCAATGAGGTATGTTGTTGTCATGTAATGAATGGATGGATGTTAAGGAGTCACGATGTGAATGACAAAGGATGTGATGGTGATGGTGATGAATGGGGAATGGACATGGAACATAAAGATGCATGTCACTTAGGAGATTCACTAAGTGGCATAGGAGATTATGGTTGAAACATTCTCCATCTAAAATCAGACGATTGATGAGCTGATCTTTAAGTTCAAAGAACTTGTATCCTGATGATACAATGTCACAACATTGATTGAAGACCATGCATTGTCTTCACAATGCATGAGGAGTTTAAAGGAGTTCCATCCACAACTACTAAGTGGATGATGTGCATTAATGAAGTCCATGCACTATCAATTAGTGCATGTGAATTGAAAAAGTTCCAATTGATCTCGGATTAGATCAATAAAGAACATTGAAGATTATAAGTGATTTAGGAGTTCGGTTGATGAAGATGAACCTTTTGAATTCCATATCCTAAGTGAAGATCATATGAGGAGAAGTAATGGAATTCTTATGAAGAAGAATAGAAGAAATGGAGAAGAAATGGCTTGAGTGGCACTTGGCATTTTCACTTGGTTACTTTGTTTTTATACAAAGTCCTAAGTGTTTTAATTAGCAAAAAATAGCCACCAAGGAAGGCCAGCCGAGGGTCATCACCCAAGGATCATGTGGGACTCGAGGTCACCACGCCCATGGGGAACCCCCAGGCCAAGGCAGCATATCCCTGAGGCAGGAAGGTCGGGGCCGTGTATAAGCCCCGAGGCTACGCGGTGGTGAAGCCCGCGCAGCGCGCGCGCCCGAGGGCACGCATAGTGGGTGCCAGTAGCGCGCCCGTAGGGAGCAGAGTGGGCGCAGAGCGCGCCCGCAGAGAGAACACGGTGCGGGGAGGCACCGTGGAGGAGGAAGTTCAATTGCCGAGCTGATGGGAGCGCTAGGTTGATAAACCGCGGCGAAACTGCGCCCCGTTTCGATGTGGGACGCGGAAAAATCCCCGGGAGCAAATCTTAGCCGTCCGAGCGATCTCGCGCTTGATCTGTGCCGCCCGATGCATCGCACCGCACGCGATCTAATCTGAGGCGCCCATCTAATCGCGCACCAGATCTTAACCGTCTGATGCATCTGCCGATCGTCCTCAACCTCCAGCCATGCCGAGGCCTTCCCGCGAGCTCCGTTCGAACCAGGAGCATCCCGAGAGATGTTTTCGAGCTCCCGGCTGTCTTTCTCGAAGCCGAAGGCACCATTGTTCTCGTCTCTCCGTAAGGAACATATACATGCAATAAAATATGCATGCACACGTTGGATGATGAATTCGGTCGAGGCCGAGGGAAACGAAGCTGCCGAGGCCACGCAGGTTCGTGCTTTGCATGCATGGGCCTAAACAGAGGCATGCACATGTTCCATGCACGTAGAGGTGAAAGAAAAGGAGGAAAATAAAAAGAAGAGAGAACCCGCGTGAAACATATGAGAAACGAGATTTGAAAAAATCTTTAAAGAACCGAAATCTTCAGGGTTTCGAAAGATATCTCACGCGGAGGACAGAGGCTTCTACTGCCTATAAAAAGAGAGTCTGAACTCTCGTTTTTTGCTTGCTGATCCTTTGTTGAAAAATCCGAAGTCCCGTGAGTGCTCTCTGCCTCGCGAAGAAAGAATCCCCGCGCAAGGTATTTGCGCAGCTGAGTTCCTTGCGCGCTACTTCTTTGCGTGACAAGAAGAAGGATCCTTTTGCGCACCTCTTGCGCGAAAGAAGAATTGGGAGGTCCCTGCCCGCGTACTCGCGCGGCAGAAGGATCCCTCACTGCCCGCAAACTTGCGCGGCAGGAGGAGCCTGCGTGGCCCTTGTGGTATGTGAACCTTGTGCACCCTCCCTTTTAAGAAGGAAGTCGGGTTAAGTGTTATACACACTTTGAATTGTGTCTGATAAGTGGAGAAGGACACATTCGGGTGTGTGTGCAAGAAGGGAAGGAAAGGCTGTAGCCTTGTGCAAACAAAGAATACCATATCTTAGGCGTTTGTGGGTGAAAAGTGAACAAGAAGGCCGAGGGCACACTTTGTGTGAATGAAAAATTGAAGAACACACTTTGTGTGTGCAAGTGAAGTAGGCCGTATCCCTTGTGGGTTGCACACTTTGAAGAACAAAGAATATTTTGTGTGTGTGCTAAGTGAAGGAGGAAGGCCAAAGACTTACCTTAGTGGTGTGTGTGCAAAGGAATAAAAAAGGCCGAACCTAGTGTGTGCACTAAGTGAAGTGTATACACTTAGAAGAAGTGGAAGACTCTCACACTAAAGTATAACACACATTTATGTGTGTGTAATCAAAAGGAATTAAGTGTGTGAAGGAAGTGAGAAGGTGTGTGCTTAAAGAGACTACACCCTTTGTGGGTTTATTGCTCCGAGTAGAAGAAGGATAGTGCATGCTTGCATGCATGCACGTGCACACGTGAACAAAGACAAATCTTCTTGTGTTCATCTGAGTTGTCCAAGACCAGAGGATCTTGAAGAAATTGAGAGGCCATGCAGTCAGTGCATGAGGAAGAAGAGTTGCCATGCATTTAGTGCATGAAGTTGTTCTGATGTGAGACTGGACTAGACTGAAGTTAAAGGTATCAGTTGTCTGAGTATTCAGTAGTTGAAGAGAGAAGCCAGGTCATCCTTAGAAGAAGGTGATAAAGCCTGAGCAAGATGAGAAGACCTGATCATCACAAGTGATCAGAGGTACAGAGCAAGGCCAGCAGTCTTTATCCCAGACTGCTGAAGATACTTGAAGAACTTAAAGAGAAGAAGAGATACTCGTGTGACTCGAGGAGCCAGGAGAAGACCCTGTGGGACTCAGGGAGAAGAAGTCTTCAGTGGGATTCTGGAGCAGGCCAGTGGGACTCTGGTAACACTGTGGGACGTAGTATAAAGACCCTCCTGTGGGACTCAGGAGAGATATAGTGGGACTCTGTATCGACCATTGTAATATTAACAGATTATAATGAGAGAATCCATGTTGGGAGCGCATGGCAAGGATGTAGGCCTTTGGTGCCGAACCTTGTAAATCCTTGTGTCCTGTGCCTTTTCATTACTGCATCATTCGGGAAAGGTTGAGAGATACAAGAAGAGTGGATCGAGGCTTTAACCAGCCGTAGAGGTTTAATTGATAAGAATCAATTAGTAAAAAGTTTTAAGGGATCACTGATTCACCCCCTCCCCCTCTCAGTGATTCACACTGATCTGGGCACTTCATATATAATAGAAAAGGATTTTCTTATGTCATATAATTTATATTATAGTTATTATATTGAAAATAACTTTTCTGAAAAAAATTGAAAAATCTATATATTTCTAAATTAATGTGGTGTTTCAAAATCTTGTTTCCTGTAATAATTATTTGAAATTAATATTATATTTTGGATTATATTTTCAATTTTATATTTATTTTCAATAGAACTTTAGAATTTTTATCAAATATATATTTTGAAAACCGTATAAACTGTACTTTTGAAATGTATATATAAAATATTTCATTTGATATAAAGGATATTTTTTCAAAATTACATTTCGAACAACATTTTAAATCATGTTTTCATATGTTATTTTTTTAATCTATTTAATCGGTAATTATTCTCAACCTATGTTTTTTAATCTTCATTAAATATAATTTATAAAATTCAATGTAGTTTTATCTTCACAAAAGAGACATAGTGAGAAAAAATAAATAAATAAATATATATATAGTTCTATTTGTAATGTATTTAAATAGAAATATATAGATCATTTATTTAAGATACTAAACCATAAATTAGCCACAAATGTATAATTTAATATATATTTTATATTTGTTTGATTATTAAAAAAGATTATTCTTTTTTAGGATGTTTATTCAAGAGTATCATTTTCTAAATGAAAAAATTCAAAGGACTGGTTTTTTGAATTATGGATATTATGAGTTTTCTTTTAAGTATAATTTGATAGATTGACATTTTCATTGAGCTTCTAGGAAAAAATATATTATTTTTCAATTTATTAAATTTATTTTTAGTAAATCTAGTTTTCTAAATTATGAAAATGGAAATTTCTAATTTCATTTAATTTAATGGGGTATAATGTAAAATTAGATGAATTTTATAATTCCTCTTAAATTTAATTTATTAAAATATATTGAAAAAAATAATTAAAAATAAAAATTTTATAATTGAATATAAAGATAAAAAATATCGATAATTTTTTTACAAATAATATTTTTAATATATTAATATATTTAAATTATATCTTTCATTAACTCAGATGAAATATAATTTATGTTGATATTTATTATCAATTAATATATAAAATTTTATTGTTATTTCATTATGTAGAATAAATTTTTAAAACAATAAAAAAGGTCAATAAATAAAATATTTAAAAGAAAATTTAATATGAACATTACTACTTAAAATATATACATTACTAATAAATACATATATAAAATTAATATTACTTGAATTTTAATTAAATGAAATTTTTTATTGTATTAAAATATTATATTTAAAAATAATATAGAATAAATTATATTTTTCATACATATAGTGGTTGAATTATTTAATGAAATAATAATTTTATTTGGTAATGAAAAATAATTGAATTTTTATTTCACTTTTAGTATATTATAATAACAAATATTATCAGCACCATAATACTAAAATGTTATAAGGTATTGATTTATCTAATTAAAACATATGATAATATAATTATTCCAAATGTTTAATAAATAAATATGTTTTGTTGAATTTCATTACTAAAGTGATATTTTGAAAAAGAATGTGATATAATGAAGAAATAGAATAAAAGAATAAAATAAAATAAAATGAAAATTTCATATATATATATATATTAGTTAATATATAAAGAATCTATCTAGCTACTATGTTTTGACAATGTGAACCTCTAACACACAAGGGTTGAAACTTGGTTAACTAAATGGATGTGTTATCCCTCTCCAAACATAAGTTGTGGATGGAAAGAAGGATGGTGTCCTCACATGGATAAAAGGATACATGACACGATTGTAGAACATTCCAGTCCATATATAGGCCCTTGAGTGTTATTATGGGTCACAAGATATATGGGTGTGTGTGGTTTTAGGAGCATACCACATTAATGGATTATCTTCTATGATAGTCATTAATTAATTAATATGAATGAGAGTAAACAACATTTTTATGATGTGGTAACGAACTCTAATCATTGATTCATGCATTCAAATACAATGTTTCCATCTCACCAATCAAATGGATCTACCATTAGTCATTTGAACTACCCATATCATCATATTACGCCATTCGACAAAATATGTTTATTCGAATTCTCTGAAAGGTTCATTGAAAGATGATTCCCAGTCATCATCATTATATTCATCTCCCCCTTCAGAAGTAATATGAAGGAGTGGGAATAAACTATTTCTAGTATAGTATATCATATTTCTCATTCCATTGGAAATATATTGGAATGTCTTGGCTATCACTAACATGATGTGACAAAACCTTTAGATTTTGACATTATCGACAAATACCAGACCACGATCGCCAGTGGGATCATTGTATCCTAATAATGAATAGAGATACTAATTATACCCAAAAAAAATATATTCATACAAAAATACGAGAAAAAATTCCATTTTCTATATAATTATATATATTTATATAGCAGTATGTAGTGGAAATATGATACTCAAGTATAACACTAATAATAAATCTTATTCCCGATGTTTATTAATTAATAATGGGTGTTAAATTTTTGATTCCTCTATTTAGAAATTCCATTGTATATGTTTATTTTTATAACCAAAAGTGTTTTTATCTATATATGTATATATCCATTTCTCAGCACTGAAATATCACTCTTCCCTTGCATGGTAACCTAATTTATGAGTCCAATAGTGAAGAATAACTCAACCCTATATATGATGGCTTCCAATTAAATGATAATGGGGATATATTATTGTCAGTAAAATATTTTTTGTATTCTAAATAATTATTAAAATTTAAATTAATTATTTTTTATAGAGGATCTGTCAATTATAAAATATTACATATTTATTTTATTATATGAACTAAAATATGATATCATTTTCTTTTTCAAATAACCCAACATTTTTAAACAATGGTGATTGGTTTGACAGAATACAATTTTTAAATTTCTATTCTTTTAATAAAATAAATATTTTTTAACAATGATTTTATTATAAATTATATATGTATGAATCATGTTTATTTCAAATGATTATTTATTTGAGGGACAATAGTAAAAATCTTGAATAATTTTATTGGTCAATTTATTTCTTTCGAAACTATCTTTTTCTTCAAGAATTATTTATTCAAAGAAAATAAATGTCATTCATGATCATGATTGCATCCATACATTATATCAATTCAGGTAATATAAAAAACAAACACATATATATAGACACATATATATGTATAAACATTTCTAAACAAAAATTTATTCATCTAAATAAAATAATTTAAAAATATCATTATAAGTTTTATTTTTCTTTAATTTATTTATATTGATGCAAATTTTTGTTTAAAAATTTAAATTTAGAATAAGAATATTTAATTTAAAATAATATTATATTGAAAATAATTCATATCTTTTTCAAAATGTTATTTTAGTAAGAAATTTATTAGATTTGAAATCATCACAATGTTTTTTTCAAAAAAACCAAAGAGTTGAATATCATGAGTGATAATTTGGAATGGTTAGTCAACCATTATCCTCAATATTATTTTTTTAATTTAATGATATCATATGTGGGTAGATATATTTAATAATATTTTACTAGTATTTCTTTATTAATATCAAAAAATTGATTAATTTCAAAAATTTATCTTTTTAAAAACAAAAAAATGAATTAATAAATATAATAATCATGAAAAAATAATTTTCATAATAATATGTTAAATTAAAAAGTAATTTTAAAGTATATTCATATATTATAAAATATTTTCAAAAAAATATGTGTCTTTAACAGATACATTAATTTTTTTGAGAAATCCAGAATTTCATAACCATCAATATCATTGCATATAAATTTATATTTAAAATATTTATTTTGATATAATGAAAAATAATTTTCCAAATTTGTTTTAAAACATATTTGAAAATATGGGATTAATTAGTTATTTTTTAAAACCTCTTATCTAGAAATTATCCTCACCCAATTATTTTAATATTGTTTTATGTATCACATTGATGTTATAATAGATTTTTAGATTCATTATAGAGAGGGTGTCATTGAAAATAAAAATAGAATGTTTTATGACTACATAAAATCAAATAATTGTAATATGTAGTTATTCTAATAGAAATACTACATCAAAATGATTTTTAGATGTAAAATGGAAAATATATTTCTCTTTTTTATTACAAAAATTATACATTATTTTTCTATAGATAAACTGTATTCAAGGGACCCAGGATCTTATGGGTATCCAATTGAACAGTTATCTACCTATTTCATGTAATTTAGTACAATACATTACGATATTGCACACTCTAATAAAACAATAAAAATTCAATAAACTCAATGCATTGATGAATCCTCATAAACTATGAATACTATTATGATATGACCATTTCCACATGAATGTTATAGGAGGATTGGGTATAGAATATTACCCAATAGATCTAATAAATAACCCCAATATAGTCATTCTCACTAGTAACTTCATCATCAAATTCCAAAATAGCCATCAATATCTAATTCGGACATTTTTCATCCAACTGAGTCACTAGGTGGGTATATGTAATGAGATATTTTAGAATTTTCAATCATCTTATTATATTAAGTAAATAACACCTTATGAATAAGCTATTATATATACAACCTCCTTTTCTAACTTGATTATTACATTATTTTAATGGTGAAAAACATAAAGGAGTTACAGAACCATGATCCAAATGTTTAGTTTCATATGAATATAAGAAAAAAAAATAGTTACATTATAATTCATAAAACATATTTAATACCTTATTCTCTAGATTTGTATTTTCTCATATGTTGACTTTCTTTCATGTAGTCATATGAGGATATACATCATTATAAGAGGTGAGATAAAATCCAAGTAAGAGGATAAATAAGATTCTTGAACAAGGGTGTGAATAAAAAAAATCTTCATATCATATGGAAATTAATATCTTTATATATAATAGTGGAAGAATTATATAATGTTAGTGAATATAGAAATCCCTTAAAAAGAATCATGATTTATTAGTGGTTATATACCAAAAATAGTAGAGAACAATGATATCTTCGTGTCCATTCATAACATAATTCCATCTTCCAAACACCGTCATTGTGAATAAATAAAGAATCATGGTCAAACATATTTCAAATTATCTTAGGTGAAAAATCACAATAAACAATGAATTTGACCCATATATTTCTAGGTGCACCCATCACATCATAAGATTTAAAATGTGATGCTTGCCATAGAGAACTAATAATAATTATAAACATCAAATAAACCAATGAATGAAAATTGGTTCATGTGAATTATATAACACATAAATTCATGAATAAACCATTTGGTTCCCTAAATAATATAATAAAAATATACTTTCAATAAGAAATTTCAATTATTAGTGAATAAGAATCAATATAAAGAGAAGTAAAACATGTTCTATTAGAAGGATGAGTTATTTTGGGAAAATAATTTTATTTTTCATTAATTCATATTGGATGAATTTCTAAAATAGAAAATATAAGGTAATAACAATTAATTTTTATTTTTTAAATATTGAAATAGCATCAATAATAAAATTTTCCACGATTGAGGATTAACCAAATTAAATGATATTGGGTTTGAAAATCCCCATACCTTTCATATGAATCCTTTAATCACATTAATATCCTTGAAAATAAAATTATATTAATTAATCGATAATTACATAACCTCATATACATGTATTTGATTAATTTTCATTATATGTAAATCATTTATAGACATTATAATGTGTACTAGAGTTCAATTCCATCATTATGGTAGTGTTTATTTTCATGATTTTCAAGATTGATTCATTGTATATGTGTATGGTTATTTTTGTTAAATGGGGATAATTATACTAAATTCTTGTTATGTGTTATTAATGATCATAAATATGATTAAATTTTGTTATATCTAATTTTATTTTAGTTTATGTTTATGAAACATCAAATAAATTATTAATGAAAATTATTTCATTAATTTTAATGTATTTTATAACCATGATGAGTCTATATCATTACATTTATATAAATAGGTTACAAAATCCTTATATAACATACAATATTTATATTAAATTATTATTTAACAATAAAATTGATTTTATGATCAGCCGTGAATGAAATAGTGAAAAAAGAAAATTCATGGTCCATTATGGCGGTAAATAGACACACCATAAATGAGATTTTAATTTTTAGATTAAAAGGAAAATTGAAGAGTTATGATGTCCAACTATACAATTATCATAATAAAATAATTGTATATAAATTTATTATGTGTTATCATACAACCAATATATATATAGGATGATAATGTCATGGATAATAAATGAAATTGAAAAAAAAAGTCAAAGAATTGGAATTTCTCCACTTTTTTTCTCCTCATTGAGACCCTCATTTGAGAAAATGTTTTTTTCATTTAATAAGACCGAGGGCTCATGTACATGGGGAGTGACATTGCAAAAATATTGGGATGTTCGTTGTAATGATGTAAGGAATAAATGGTGTGAGGATATGAGGGGGTGAGTGGTTTTATTTATAGTGTAGGAGAGCGCTGTTTTCGCATTATTTTTTTAATTTGATTATTATTTATTCTAATAATATGAATAGTTTGAACTATATCACTAAATATGTTAAAATAATGAAATAGAGATCGCTGTTTTGTGATTATATTATACATATATAAATAATGACCCAATAAATTAATATATTTTTATGATAGAATAAATTTTCATTTTTTAATATTCACAAAAAATAAACTATTTTAGAAAAATCGTATGAAATCACTACTTCCATATTTTAAATATATAAATTTAAATTATCAATATTTTATGTGAATAAATTTATAAATTTTATAAATTTGGTATTTATAAAAAATATATGGTCTGAAAATAATTTTTCATTATAATAAAAAAAATTATTAATTTATGCCTATATGGTGTGAAAATAATTTTGACAACAATTATATTAATTAAATATTAGTAAATAATAATTTCTGTTTTTTTTCAAAAAAACAACACATAAACTATCTTTTAAAATACATTTATTTACAAATAATATGATATTAAAATCTCATATTTTCATTTATATGATGCTTAAATTTTATTTGTACTTTAATTTGTGAGGTTATTATTCCATTGGCTATGTGGCTATTCCTATTTGTGATATTACTATTCATGATTCAATTTACTATTTCATTTACATAATTTCTGTAACTTATATAAAGGAAACTAATTTCATTTGTTATTCAATTATAATTCCATTATTGTGTTCCCATTTTAATTTTATATGATTTTTACTATTTGTAATTATTATAATAATCAAGATTATATTAATAAAATTATGATTCGTTACATTCTTCAACCCAATATTATATTATTCCCAAGAATTTTATAATTCGAATCTACAGTAAAAAAAGTGAGGGGACATCTTCTTAAATGCTTCGTATAGTTTATATATTGAAAATTCACAATTATGATTTTTCCATAGTATATTGACGAGGTGAGTAGACTTTCTATGTAGAAAATTATCTCTATGTTCATATATCATTACCAGATGTTCCCCGTAGGTGAGTTCAATTTCAAATTAGACATCCTCTAGATTTACTACATATGATGGTTCTAGATTATACATCCTCTAGTGGGATACATGGCATTTATCATTTACAAGATACATATTTGGTGGAATTTATTGTAAATAGGCCACGTCTCCAATATAGTTTTGAATATATAGTGGATGATTCACCTAGGGATTAGATGTCCCTCCTTTACAAATACCACAAACATATTTCATTGAGAGAATCGACTCAATACCTTGTCTCTGATACCAAACTATATGTCCTTCAAATTATTTATTGAATATAACTTCTATTGGGATTCCATGATGTAATGTTGAATATTTGCCACCATATCCACCATTTCAATGACTATTTCTTATCATATAATATTACATTCACGGACTTCATCATAGCATACCCATGATTTTTATATTTTCCAATCAAGGTTATCTTATGGAGTTATTTTGATACTCGAGTGGAAGTCATATTTAAGAGAAATAAAACAGAGATAGTTTTTTTGAACCACGTTCCTTTGAGTTCAAATGAACGTTCCATAATATTTTCATCTAGTGTCAAAATATTCCACTGTGATTTGCAAGCATTTTGGTGATGACAAGACATACCGATGTTTATCTATCTAATTAGAGCATTATAGGGTATTTTATAGAACATCTTGGCGAATATCATATCCTATACTAATTCAAAATATAGTGGTATGAAAAGTAACCTTTTCACTCCTCATATGCATATAAATGTATGTTGATATAGGGATAATTGTTATCGTATTGTGATAATGTGAGGTGTATTTGCAATATTAGCCACAGAAAACCTTAAATGATTGTTTCCTCTAGTTTCATTATGATGACTGCTGACAATTTCTATTGATATGCTTTCCCATTTAAATGTTGATATATATAATTTTACCATAATAACCATGTATTTTTTCCATCTATACTTCACATGTTGATATACCAGGAATCTTAATGTATATTTTATGATCATACTAATCTTATATTCCTACCAATAGTCCTATAGGATATTTCAATATATCATTATTCTCCATAGGTTAATAGATAATTTTGATCTATATATATCATTAATAGTCCTATTATATATATCTATATTGTATGGTTGAAATTTTCAGGACCAAAATCATTCAACTCCTTCCTATATATTTTTTGAAACATTGGATTAACCCATTTTAATAGGTTCCACCATATTCATAAATTTTACATCATTTAATTGAGGATCCATTATTTTCCTAATGGGTGATTGTTGATAATGCCTTTGTGAATGGATTCACGATCATGCTTCATTAATTTTTCGCATGTTCAGCCATTGAAAATATGCATTGTATTAATTTTTGACAATTCTCATCATTGATTATGTTTTTGAATTAACTAAATTTATAGAATCTCTCAAATAATTTTATTTACAAATATTTTAGTGGATTAATAATTCATAATCAATTATTTTGTCATACCATCTTCACTAGTGCATACTTGGATTATATAGTGTTGAAATATATTTTATGATATAGTGATCATTATATATTTCATAGTTCTCTCTATAAAGATAGTGCTGCCATGATTTTTATTTGAATCCCATAATTAAAAACACAATAACATGTCTGAGATAATTTTTTTCTCGTCAATTCTATATATACAGGAGTCATAGTCTATAAATTTTACATTGTTCATAAGTACACATGACAATCACTTCTTTGATGCATCAATATATTCCAAAAGTGTTTCACACTTCTTAGATGTGTGAATTGTGGAGATGTCATAAGATTAATTTTCAACTATTTAATGAAATAATCACATTTACAAGTCAAGGAAAATATGTCTTCCCTCTATTTTAGTATTGTGATTGGGTTTGAATGTTGTAGAAGTACTAAAAAAGTCACAGATTCAACCAAACTAAATAAGTGTAACTATAGATCATTATAATCAACATTTCCCTAGGACACTCTTCAATTACGTATGAAATATAATGATACGTAGATATTTATTTGATGTTGGTAAAATCACCCTAAAATGGAAATTCATCCATCCAGAACTCATAGTTATAATACATTCCATAATGCATCTCCTTTTTCAATGTCTTTATCATAGTATTCAAATGGTCCTCATGTTCCCCCTTTCACATATTATATATCACAACATAATCAACAATGAAAACATTTTTTTAGGTAATTCCTAATGACTATATTAGTTACCCCCTCAATATTTTTTGGTAATTATTGAGTGTGAAGGGCATCACTATAAAATCCAAGTGTGCATACGACATTCAAAATTGGTTCATGTGAATATCTTCCATCATCACACTTAATTGGTGATATCTAGGCATAATTTACACCATAGATAAATACATGGCCCAATTTAGTGGATCAAACATGTCATAAATCAATGGAATTGGAAAATTTATCAATAATATGATTTTGTTAAGCTAAAAATAATTACTGAATAGACACATTTATCCACCCATCTTCGTGATAATGAGGACTGGAACATGCCATTTTTATGCATCTTAGCATTTAAAACCCTTCTCCAAATTATCCTATAAAAACTCATTAATTTTCTCCAATTCATTGGTGTCCATTATATTTGGTTTTTTGGATATATGTATGGAAACATAAATATTATCAATTTATATCACCACCTATTTATTAATAGGATGACCATGAAATTATATGGGCACCACATTAATGTTGTCACTCATAATGTTAAAATATTTGATCATGATTCTCAATATTGTCGCGATAATTGGAGTTATATAAAATCACTCATAAGGAATTAATATCCACACATGAGAAAGTGCTTCTAAAGAAAATTAATTATCCTCATTACACTTGTAAATAATTGGTGGATGACACAAGATGTGAAATGGGATCTCCCTTTTCCATCTATCTAATGTTTTATTTGTATAATGATATAAAATAGATGACCTATATACCTTCAAACTCCACTGATGGTTGTAATAAAATATTTTATTGGATGTTCAGTCCACAAACATTATATTGGGAGTATTTATATGATTTTAATTAAATAATTTCACCACTATGTATTGCCATATATAACTCCACCTCTATATTTTGAGGTTCTAATTGAATTCATAGGATAAAAAACGAATATAAAAATGGATGGGTTGAACAAGAGTCTAATTTTTTGTTATTTATTATTAATATATTAAAAATCATAGAAAGTAGCACATGTTTTTTAGAATCCACCTCAATAGTAGGGTTGGAATAATATTTCATTTTCTAATTTTACATTGCTAATAGATAATACTGATTACCCATGAGGACTATATGTTTGACGCAATAGCATTCATATGGTCTATTTAAAAAATACTTGAATCATCGAACTATATTTTTTATCTCTTTTCAACCAAAAAATTGTTCAGCTTCCTTATGAATATTTGACAATAATGGCCATATTGTCTTTCACTCACACTCATGAATCATTTAACCAACCTAAAGAAGAAAATACTATGAATCTAAATCCCACTTTTTTTACATGTAATAGTTCGATACATCAATACACATTTTTAATTAGATCCCCAATCATTAAAATACATATTATGTATTTATATTCAAACTCATAGTACCATTATCAAATCATTGTTTCGACACTGAGAGCTCATTTTACAACTTATTCATCAATACCAATTTATCCAAATTATATATCCTTCTGATGAATTGGTTTTAAACAACAAGAAATATATACATTTTTTTGTAATTATATCTATGAACACAAGGCCTGTCATGAAATCACTGTGAATATTTATTCATAAGAATTGAATGATTCACCCTCAATTTCCTTGTACTTAGTCAATTATTTGTCAATATTCATATGAATATTTTGAGGGAAATTCAAATAAATTAATATTTTATTAAATTTAACCCACTCCATTTAGTCAATATCATCATACATCTTGGTATTTTTAATCACATCTAATAATTTATCAGTATATAAATCTAAATAATAAATGACCACATTCACCTTATTCATCACATTAAAATGAATCACAAAAATTGATTTTCTCTATTGAGTTGACATAATAATTTGTGACCATAATATCAGATAATCCAATATAAACTTGTGGTCATTGGTGCATGAAAGGATAATTATCATTTTGATCCCTCATTTGTGATGGAGTATATTACACATTATTAAGGTAATTTTTCATATTGTATGATATCTATGTAATCATTACCATTAAAAATTGAATTGAATCTCCATATACATTGGGGATGTCGTGGTGGTATTTTCTACATTCTTCCTCACATATATTGTTGTCATGGATTTCCCTGGTTCACATAGTTTTTTAAAATTTAAATGGTTTAAAAAAAACCTAAGAAAAGATGTCCTAAATAATTTATAAATTTCATTGTTACATAAAATATAAAGGAATATCTTATTGGATACATATGTTTATAATTTTTATAAAAATTTTAATACTGGGTGTTTACATTTAATAATCCCCATTAAAAAGGTCATTCAGTATTGCTCTCAATTTTAAATTATAAATTTACTAAAATATTCTATAATACTAAATATAGAGACCCTAGTTATCATACATGATAATGACAAAATTATAATCATAATCAAAATATAATAATTACACAACCATTATCCAATTTTTTTGGAAATTTTTTTAACATATTAAAAATTTATTAAAAAAATATTCATTATTTAATTATATCTATTCTATCTTCTTCATATTCGTCTTTTTATCCTTAGTATATTTATTCTCATGAGGCAATACAACAAATTTAGGATCAAACTAAAGTCCATTATGTTGAGGAATTAGAGACATGAAATACCAGTATCATTAAAATGTAAATCATATATTAAAAAATTGATCATTATCATAATCAGGATATTCATAATTAGATAAAGGTGAGTTATTTAGAAATTTTGTAAAAAACATCATGTCTTATTGGTGAACTATATCACATATTATTGATCAAACAAATACTCAAGATCATTCATAACATATGTAAATATTCATTACATCATCATTAGGAAAATATATATAATCATGTTCCTGAAAATTTAACAGTATATCATTTGATACATCACATTAACCAATGAATTACAGTGCTTTGTAATTTTGGATGCACCCATCAAATCATAACGTTTACATATTCATGAATGACACATATAACATATAACAATAATGGACCTAAAATAACCCATTCAATAGAAATGGGTTCTGTGAGAATTTAATATTCCAAACATTAATGAATAAACCTTTTGGTTCCCAAAATAATAAGGGAATAACATACTTGGTATTAAAATAATCAATAATTAGTGATGAATAAACACTATCTATATATTTAAAACATGTTCGTTTAAAAGAAATAGTTCTTTTGGAAAAATATTTTAATTTTTCACGAAATCATATTGGAAGTATGTATATCATAGATAAAAAGTTAACAACAAAGAAAATATATTATTTAAATATTAATAGAACATGCTTACAAAATTTCTGAATGAATGTTAAAAAAATATAATAGAAATTGTATTTTATAATCCTTGTAACATATGTATGAATTCAATCATCACATTAATACCATATATATAAATTTAAATTCATTAATTTATGATTAAATAAATTATTATAAATTTATTTTATTCATTATAATATTATTATGTTCATTTATTTCCATTACAATTATTATACATATCAATTCCATTATTCCCATAGTTTTTATTTGGTAGATTCTCATTAATGGTTCTGTTTTATATAAGTATATTAGTTCATATAAAAACAGGATAATTATCTATAATTGATATTATATGGGTTTTATGAACATAAAATATATTTAATGATCTTATACACCAATTTATTACAATTTACGAGGATGAATCATATAAATTATATAGAAAAATAAAATATAATTTATTTTGGCGGATTTTACACCCGTTACAAGATGATGACATCATAATTATATATATATATATATACTAGAGAACCTTATATAATGTTAAATATATATAATAAATTATTTATTATTTATTATAATGACTTTGTTACCATCCTGGAAGGTGATTGTAAAAAAATGAGAATGTAACATCCACGGTGGTGGTAAATCAAGACACCATAAAAGATCTTTTTATTTATAGAATAAAAGGAACAGTGAATGATATTGATGATTAATTCGTCAAATAACATATTAAAATTAAATTATATAAACAAAAATTAAGATAAAATTCCATGTATACTAACGTATTATGGGATATTAGTAGAAAATAAATGAAATATAAATTAAAATAATAATAAAATAAATGGGAATTTACCTGTTGATTTATTCCTCCATGAGATACTACATTTGAAAAAAGGCATCGTTTATTAATGAGACGAAGGGATATTGGATGTCACGGAGGTGATTTGGAATAATATTCTATAGATAATGGGAAATTGGTAACGCCTTGATGATGTGAGGATATTATGTGGTGAGAGGTGGTATTTATAATGCATGATATCTCTATATTCTCATTCATTTATTCATTAGTTCATCATTTCAGATCATGACTAGGAATTGTTTGAAACATAACACTAAATATATTTATCTAATGAAATAGTGTTCCCTATTTTTTTCAAAGACCTTCCATACATCCACAATTAATAAAAAATTAATGTATTTAGATTTTATTGTAAATTGTCATAATTCATTCCTACCAAAAAAACAAGTATTTTTGAAAAATCACAAAAAATCATTGAACCCATTTATCGACAAGATCTCTATTTTATGAAAATAATTATAAAAAATGGGAAATTTAATTTCTAATAAAAATCATAATTTATTGGTAAAATATTGATTTAAAAATTATAAATATTTTGGTGAATATTAGAAAAAACTGTTATGGTATTATTATCATATATTATATTAAAAAGTCAATGAAATATTAATAAAGGAATATATTTTTATAAAATAAATTAAATTTTAAACCATTATATTTATTTTACTATTATAATTAATTATTTATATTTTATAAAAAAACATCACATAATATATCATGTAAACAACATTTATTTACATATACTAGAATACAAATATATCTTTAATTCATTTACAGGATGACGAAAGAATTTTTATACATTTAGTGGTGTGGTTAATATTCGCTAGGCCAGATTATTATTTAAATGATCCATATATCAATTAGAATTGGTCAAGTTAATTTTGAATGAGTATTGAATCTGTAACATCTGCAAATACCTCTTATTTCATTCATTATTCATTTATAATTTTTTTTTGTTTTCTACGTGATCATATATAATTTATAAAGTATAGAATTATTATAAGAAAGTAGTTTCTAATGATAAAATTATGGTTTGTCACAACCTCCACGGTCTCCACAACCCTTATATGGTCATACAATCAACTCATCATTGGAATCCATTCTTGTTGTCTTTATAAAGACATCTGAAAAATGAATGAAGTTCCATAGTAAATGTGTATGTCATTGGAGAATACTCAAGGAAATAGAAACAACCACCAATTCTACTATGATTCATGTACTTATGTATCCCAAAAAAACAAATTCCTAATTGTGTGTTTTAAAATGACGGTTAACAAAGGCATGATAAATTTATATGTCATATATTTTTCTATGAATGATCATGATGTCTTGGAATCCCTAAATGAATCATTTTAACAAAATTCTTATAAATTTAAAACCAATCGAAAGAGGTATATGATACTCAAAATTCATGTATTATGGTGAAATAAAACCTCCACTATGATGCAACTTTCACATTATCATACTGGTCAAATAAATATGATTATGATACAAGTGTGACTACACATTTATTATTAACAATTGTCTAGGGGCTTGGGAGTAATGATGAGTATGCATATCACACATATTTAAGGCATTATCTTAATGTAATTTTATCCACAATGATATCTTTAATTCCATACAATGATAATATGGATTTACCAAAGAATACTAATAATTCATTCAAGATATAATTCAATAATCATCGTATGAAATCATTCTATATGAAATGTTGGTTTCCAAATTTAAGCCCCTAAAAATGAAATGGATTAAAAACCACTCAGAAGGATGGTACACATATTAACTGAAATAGTTATGTTGCTTCAACTATCTACCCAAACCATGATCCAATAGATATCAATTTTAAATTAACTCCTTAAAATGGTCAATCATCTATATACCAAAATACATTTCCACTAATATCCCATGTATGGATGTGTATAACAATTCAATGTAGATAGACACAAAAAAACATGCATAAATAATCAAGAGCCTTTATCTAATCAATATATAATTATTTTTACCATGAAAAAGATATAAAAAATTTACACTGATAACCTTGATATACTCATTATAGACATTATATTTCATGGGTATCTACTATATCCTTCATAGGATAATGATCAATATTCTTGATAATATTCATGGGGGTTATGTCTATATATGAGGCTGAAAGAATT
The DNA here is from genome assembly GCA_963277665.1 of Viscum album. NCBI lineage: Eukaryota > Viridiplantae > Streptophyta > Magnoliopsida > Santalales > Viscaceae > Viscum > Viscum album. The sequence continues at coordinate 1,314,180,571 of OY728152.1, read as the reverse complement.
GGTGGAATATATCTAATATGATTTTTACATTTGATATATTAATGAATATTCATTGATTTAATTAATTTGTATTTTTGGAGATATACATTTTATCAAACTACAAATAATTAGAATAATAGATATCAATACGTTTATAGGGGATAACACTACATCCTCTTGTGGGATTCAAAAAACCCTTCATTTATAAGAATATCATATCGTGTATAGAAAAATTTCATAGTTATTCACAAAAATTACATGATACATTAAATGAGTGTAATGAACAATAGTATATTTCATGAAAAACCTCATTTGTGATTCCCAATGTCTATAATATACTAATAACATTTTAGGGTCACAATCCTAGGTTTGTTGATTGGTTCAAAAATGATAACACTTTGGAATGTACAATGTAGAAAAACACAATTGATATTAATCCGATGAATATCGCATAATAACATAATGATATAGAACCATGAATAATTATGAATCTATCCATTCAAAAATTGATTACATAATTTGTCTATTGTGGTTTTGGTTGTGTGTCACTCAATCTAGAACATCCATTGTTTCACACTAAAAAACATCCAATTTTATACATTAGATGTTTTATTCCTAATGGTACATGACATGTTGATATTGAGATTCCAATCACCTACTTTAGTACCCTTGATTTATAAATGTTACCATTAATTTATTCTCTTCCAGGTTATAATTTTTAAGGGTAGTGAATGGGAGAGTTTGGTGAAAATTTGATTTAGTTGCGAGGAAAAAATGGGAGTCGCATGGGCGACACACGGTTTGTATAATAGTATTGCCAAACTATGGGAAATTTATCCTATTTAGTTAGTGGAACTACCATGGTTAGGGCATAGTTAGGGATTCCATGGGAGGAATTCATGAGAAGGTCTTAATTGGATGTATTTAATGTATGATTAGGGCACAATTTGTTAATCTATGTGAATAGACCGTTTATATGGTTTATATGAGATATAAAAGAAGATGAATTCACACATTTTTTCCATTATGTGAGTTCTTATTTTTCATTTGCGGATGTAAAACAGTATTTCAAATTTCATATAGATAAAAAAAATTATCTTATGATTATGAAGGCAATCCAAAGGCTTCCGTTTGTGAATCAAAGCCAAATTCTTCAGCTTTTTGATCTTTCTTCTTCGTTCTTGATTGTTATCATAGAACCACTAATATCTACTTCCTTTATAACAATTTTTCATTTATATAGGACTATTATAAGTAGATCCAGGTTTGAGGATTCCATTTATGATGATTTTGGTACTAATCTTTCATGGGGAAGAAATCAAATGCGTGTTCATGGAGAATCGACCCTGTTTTTCTTGAGCGTTCTTCATTCACTGGTGTTTATTGTTGAAACCTATGTGGTATGAGGCTTCTATATCGACTCCTATTGATATAATTGATTTTATTATATTAAAATTGTTATATTTGAATGAAATTTATTGTTAAATTCCTAAAATAAGTTGTTTTTGTAAAAATTTATGATTTTTTTTGATATTATGGGATCTTATTGAATTTTTCAGAAAATGGTTTTAGATTCCTGAATTTAAAAATATAATTTTAAATTATGGATTTATGGAATTTATAAATGATTAATTAACTATGGGTTTTCAATATTAATTGTGTTCCATAAAAATTTTGTTTTATTGAAATGTTTTTACATTCCAATTTTTTTGTCATTGAAATGGTTTTGACATAAATATTTTTCTATAAAAATGTGTTTTTATTGAATGGTATGTTTTTTCATGATAGTTGGGAATTTATGGTGGGTGATCATGTTTCATATTATGGCGGTTGGTTGAAATATGACCTTGTTCTCGGTGACAATGTGGATAATGAACATGAATTTTTTTAACCTTTTGAAAAAATGATTAATCGACAAGAAAACACTCATGAGCATGGAAATGTAATAATGTTGAATACATGTTTGGTTTCCTGGGTTATTGGAATGGTTGGGTAGTCCAAAAAGGGATATTGAGAAATGGTTTTCAGGTTTCGGTTAGATATCTTTCTAGAAAAATTAATTAATGAAAAAATAGTTTTCAATTGCAATTGTATGATTTTAGTTACAAATGTTTTTGGAAAATATTATATATTTAGTTATAAGATTTTTTGAGAAAATGTTTGACATAAAATATATTATATAAATGTTTCTAACTCTTTTATCCTATTTGTGTGAGTAAAGATTTCAATTGGGAAATCATACTGGGTTGTGTACTCACCCCTTATTTTGAACCAAAAATATTTTGTATATTCAGTCATCTAGGATAGGGGAAAATGTAATGTTTCACACATGTTTAGAAGTACATCATGATGCTAGAGATGTTTAGTGATTGTTGAGCATGGATCATGTGGAACATGAAGTGTTTTAGTATTTTTAAGATTTTTAGTTTTTATCTACAGTTTACTTTGATACTTGTTTTTTCTTCCTCTGTTGTGAACTTTGGTACGGTTTTGACATACATGATGTTGTTTAGTTGCATTTCGTGTTCACGAATATTCAGTGAAAGGATTGGTGTTTTTCTTTTTAGTTTATTTCATAAAATATAAATCATCCCACACTTGTATTTGAAACCATTATTCATTTATTTCATTCCATTGGATTCTTTGGGAAGAAATCACTCATTCGACTATAAAGTCAATGCCAATTAGTGGGTTATTACAAATGATATTAGTCTGGTACTTCCATTGTGGTACAAATTGTTATTTCATCTTCATTAGTCCATGCATAGAATGAATTCATCAATTTTCTTATTATTGGTTTTTAAATTCTGTAATTTCATTCCATTGGGATTAAATCTTATACATGATTATAATTTTAGGAACAAGAAATGTATTTAAAAAAATGATGTAGATAACCATTTTATGTTGAACATCATGTTGCTAGGGAGTTCGGTAAATATGTGTTTGGTGACACATCCATGATTTAAAAATCACATTGGCATATTTTTAGCCAATTATTTGAGCATGAAATGCCTTGTAGATGAATAAATTCCCACTAGGAGGGCATACATCATTTCAAGAAATTATAATTTTTTGAAATAGTGATGATTTTTGAAAATGTATAAAATAGTTTTCAAATGAATTCTTTTGATAATGGGAGTTCTTATTGTATTTCTAAAATGTGATAATTTTAGAAGGCATGATGAATGTTTTAAAAAATGTTTAAACATGGAAAATGGTTGTTTTGAAATGAAAATGTTTTGATAGTTGATGTGGTAGATTTTGAAATGATAAGGCATCTGTTGAAAGAGAGTGACATTGATGGAGTTTGATTATGGTTTATGAAATGGCACCGAGTAGCCATCGTCGAATCCAAACCTAAGAATTAGTAGAGAATGTGGTTTCACCTAAATCACATGTGAAAAATGATCTGGTTAAGAATATTGTCCAATAATTATAGGCTATGGACACAGGGAACCGGGGGAATGAGCCATGTCATGTGGATCATATAATCCAATTCTTGAAGTAGCATTCACCTAACATCCAAGGTGATTCTGATCCCAATATGGCAGAGTTGTGGATGATTAAAATGAAATGTTTCTTCCAATTCATCATCACACTAATTGAAATAAATATAACCTAGTATTTGATCGTGGATATGGCTTGCTAGTGGTTGGCTTTAGTGGTGAAAGTTAAACTAGATGAAGGCATTACATGGGAGGATTTTGAATAATTGTTAAACAAAACATTCTATTCTCACACATTAAAGATCAAGAAAATGAATAACATTTTATGACAGAAACATGAGAGTCTCTTTGAAAATGTGTATGCATATAAATTCATGAATTTGGATTGATTTACACAAGAAGTTAGGACATGTACATACATCATGGCATGAATCATCCAATTGGTGATACATTATGAGATTCTATCGATGATTGTAGTATTCTGACTTATAGAATATTTAGATACTGAACCAAGTGACTGTTGAAGAAGGATATATCTCCAGATCTATTGGAGGAGGTATGCTGATACCTAAAGGAAATATTGGAACTCAAATTCTGGGAATTAAAAAAACAATCCAATTTCAAGGGTAGAAGTTAAAATTAGAATCAAACAGTAGGATTAATGAACCTTCATACCCAACCACAGAGAAAAGTAGGTTTCAATCAATTTGGTGCGATTGAACCCTTAAATAGAGAGTGTACTGAAGAACATTGATCCATCCATAATTTCAATAATATAGTACATCTTCAAAACTATTGTCACAATACTCCACGTTCAGGTGCTCATGTCACTTCGAAGGCATCATAGGAATCATATGCTTCGTCATGGCGGGGATAGAATAATTAGTCTCATTCGTAGATCAATGCTATCCAGGGGGATTCAAGGAATACTTGTACTCCTCCACTAGGGCACCATTAGCAAAAAGGGATAATATTGCAGCGATGAATAAATTATTGTGAGCTGAGAAAATTACTATTGATTATTAGGCTAGAACATCTACCAAGATAGGCACAATTATTTTGAATTTGAACCTTGTGAAGGTTAAAATTGATTATGTTTCATCACATTCATTCATTTATTCTAGTGTTAATGATTTAATAAATTAATAGTTGATAATGTGTTCTTCTGTTTTAAAACTGAAAATTCCTCTTGGTGAAAGAGAATGTATATCATTTGTGTGTAGAGCATGTGTTATAACTATCGATGTAGCTGAGCTGAAACATTAATTATCGATGTTGGAAATGTATTTCTATGATTTATTCCTGGGAATGGATTTGTTTTCACTGTTTAAAGCTCATATCGAATGTTATAGGAGAACAATTGGTTTCAGAACTGAGGATGAAAACAATCATCTCATTAATGGTTATATTATGGTAAATAATGGTTAAAATAGTGTGTTGGTGAGAATGGTAAGAAGAATATCTTTTTATTTGGTATTAATTATATTGTAATCTATTGAAGTGATTAATGAATATTGTTTTACAGTTGTTGAGGATCAATTTTCTGATGTATTTCCCAAGAACATCTCATTGATACCACTAATTAGGGAAGTGGAGTATAGAATTTATCTCTTTCCAGGGACCAGTCCTATTTCCCTTCCTTCATCATGGATGGGACAAATAAAATTATAGGAATTTAATGTGATGTTTTATGAGTGGGAAATAAAGGGTTTCATTCCAAAAAATACATCTCCACGGGCTGCACTAGTTTTGTTAGTGAATAAAGTAGAAGGAACACTTCAGTAGTGTATTGATTATTATGTTCATAAAAAAGATACAACAAATAATAGATTTCCACTTCAACGAATTGATGATTTGATCAATAAATTAATGGGAACTCAGTTGTTCTCTATGATTGACTTGTGATTAGGATATCACCTATTGTGTGTTTGGAAGGAGGATATTCTAAAGAAAACTTTTATAATGAGATATAGCCACTATGAATATGTAGCCATCTCATTCGTTATAAAAAATGAAAAAATGTTATAATGGCCTTGAGGAATCAGATATTTCACTAATATCTAGACTCCATTTTTGTGGTGTTTGTAGATGAAATATTGGTGTATTCAATTAAAAGGTCTAGCCATGACCAGAAACTGCAAATAGGGTTACAAATCATGAGAGATCACTGTTTTTATATCAAATTATCAAAGTTTGAATTTTTGCTACTGGAAGTATGTTTCCTAGGAAATGTAATTTCTATGGAGGGTATCTCTATTGATCTTGAATCAATATCATCCATTATCTCCTTGAATCTACTGATGAAATTTTTAAAGATACAATGCCTTCTTGATATAGCTTGTTACTATCAATGATTTTGAAGGACTTATTACTACTAGATTCACCAATTACCACTTTAACAAATAAGAATTCACCATTCCAATTGATAGATGAATTCCAGAAATCATTCATGGAACAGAAATTACATCTTACAGCAGCAACTATATTGATACTTCCTGAATCAGGACCCGGGTATGTGTTGTACATTGATTCTTCATAATCAGGATTGGGTTTTGTTATCATGAAATGAGACAATGTGGTTGCTTATCATTCCATAAATTTGAGGATTCATGAGAATAATTACCGAACCCATGATTTGGAGTTAGATTCCGAAATCCATTCATTGAAGACAATGATACAGTATCTCTTTGGGGAGAAATTTACTATGTTCACAGATCAAAAATGCTTAAAACACATTTTATCATAGTGAGATTTAAATCTGTGGAAAATATAATATATGGAGTATCTCTTAATGACTGGAATTGAATTAATGTATACAATAGGAAAAGGAAGTTTGGTGGCATATGCGTTGAGTAGAAATTCTTATGCTCGGTTAGCGAAAGAAGCATCACAAGAATTTTAGTTAATGTTGGTCCTAGATGAAATGCATGTGGAATGTGACGAACGAGGTGATGATGTAATTTTCTTTTCAGCTATTCTTTTTCCAGAATGGGTAAAAAAGTCAAGGAATAAAAATCATCTGATGTAGATTTTCTTATTGCGAGTTTAATACTCAATACTGGGAAGACCATTGAGGGATATATTTACGACGAGAGTTATGTTTTATGTTGTAGTGATCAGATGGATGCACTTATGGCCTTTCAGAAACAACTACATCATGATTACCACCTCTCACAGTGGGATTTACTTCTATGCACACCAAACATGTAGAAGGAAAAAAGTGAATGATATTGGTGGAATGATGTGAAAAGTAAGGTGGAAAAGTTTTCCGTGCAGTGCTTAACTTTTCAGCAAATTAAATCAAAGTATCCAATACTAGTAAGTATGTTGCAGTATTTATCTTTCTCAGTGATGAAATCGGGGTAGATAATTTTTTTTAGCATTTTAGGTCATTCATGAATGGTTAGAAAACAAAGTTCAATTTTGGTGATAGTGTATCATCATACCAAGACTGCCGATTTAATTCCAATTCGAAAAACTCGTACGATGGAGGGTCTTTCAAAATTAAATATTTAAGAACATGTAATGTGGAATTATGTATATTTTTCAATAGTCTCAAATATAGATTTGAGGACCAGATCTCTTTTTTGGAAATCCTTACATCAAGCCCTTGGGACACCTTTGACTATGAGTAAACTGTGCCATCCACAAACAGATGAGAAATCCAAGCAGAAGATACAAACGTTGTAAGAATAGTGGAGGTCTTGTGTAAGGGATTTTGGAGACTCATGGGAAGAGCATATACCCTTGTATATTTTCTCATAAAATACCAAATATTACTCCTCGATAAACATGGCTCAGTTTGAATCACTATGTGGGTGTCCTAGTCATTCTCCATTATGTTGATTGAAAATAGGTGAAACGTCGGTAGTTGGGACGAGCCATGTCCATGAACAAATGAACAAGATCAAATTTATTAGAAAGAGGATTTATGTGGATTAGAGTTGTCAAAAATCATATCCAGATCATCATAGAAGACTATTTCCTTTCCCATTGGGTGATCAGGCCATTTTGAGTATATCTCCAAGGCTTGGCCATCATTGTTTTGGGAATTATAATAAGCTATCTGCAAGATACATATGCCCTTTAGAGATCATGGAATGCATTGGATTGGTGGAATATCAGTTATAATTACCACCATTGTTTTGTTCAGTGAATAATGTATTCCATGAATCCCATTTGAAAAAGTATCATCCTGACATTGACCATGTTATCATATGGGATCACAATAACCATGATTCAAATAATTCTTTGATACATATTCTAGTACAGATTATCAATAGGAATGAGAAAGCCTTTCATGGAAAAAATCAGTCTATTGTGGTTTTTGTGACAGAATGGTTATATTTAGGAAGACTCTAGGGAACACAGGAAGGAAATGAAGAACGAGTGGATATAACGCTTCCAAGGAAGCATATGTTCTTTACATTGTTAGGATAGAAAGACTAATTGTGGGGACAATTTATTACACTAGTATTCTAGTATGTAATCCTAACATGATTATTTCTCTAGTTATAATTATTAATGGTGATTAATGGTAGAGTTGGAAGATCATTGGATGTATTTTTGAGGGAAAAATTGAAGTCGGAAGGGCGGTGCATGGTTTGTCTCACTATGCAGCCAAACAATTCGAAATTGATTGTATTGAGGAAGCGGCTCAAGAACGGTTAGAGAAAGGTTATATATGTCGTGTGAGGAGTCCATTCAAGGGACATTTTATGTATTAGGTAACACAAAATAGTGCTTTATTTGCCAAACCATGTGAACTAACTGTGTAGATGGTTCAAGTGAGATCCTAAAAAATTGTATGTCACCCATTTTTTCCATTAAGTTGGACATTTTTTCATCCATTTGGCCATAAATTAGGATTACTCTTCTACTAAGTCATGGTTAGGTTCCCCCATTGTTCTTAAGGTGATCATGTATATTCCACTAGTGGATTGAAGTCAGATTCTGGGGTTGTGTGTCCATTCTTCTTCATTTATGATCAATTTCTTATATCAACATAGTCCTACATCCAATCATCCATTGGTTTCTTATTTCTATTCCTATTATGGGTAGATATAGTTGTGTGTATTCCAAATATAATTATATTTGGTCTATAAATAACTTTTAAAATATATCTAATGTGAGTTCCTGTAGAATCGATCAGGTTTTCTTGTGTGTTATTCATTCGTAGGGGTTTTCATAAAATAATCTAATATAAGAGGATTCTATATCAACTCATCTTGCTAAAATTTATGTATTTTTATTAAAATTGATTTATTTTTATAAAATTGATTATCAATACAATGATATAAGACTTCTTATGTGATGATTAGTGATTTTTTAAAAATTTCATGATCTAGTTAAATGTTTTTCGAAGGGGTTTAGTTTCAGGAATTTAAAATGACATATTTAATTTATGAATTTCCATGAAATTATAAATCGTTGACGAAAAAGTGATTTTTATTTTAATGGTTTTTAATATAAATTTTTTCTTCTTGAAATGGTTGGAAATTGTAATCGTATGGAATTGAAATGGTTTTGAAGGAAATTGTTTTCAACATAATTGTTTTTTTATTTAAAGGGTTCATTTGGCATGATTGTTAGGAATTTGTTGTGTATGTTCATGTTTCAAATACAGAGCATGGTTGAAATATTACATCGTGCTCAGTGCCAATGTGTTGAATGTAATTGGGGAAATAATTACCTTGTAACGACTTAGTATATCAATGAGAAACTACTGATGAGTGTATAACTGTCATAACATAGCATAAAGTGTTGGTTGCATGTGTTTGTGTAATGGTTGGGTATGAAAAAAAGGGATATTGATTAATTGTTTTATTTTATTTATTTATTTTTCTAGAATAAAAACTTTTTGTAAAAAATGTTTTCAATTTCACTTGTATGGTTTTAGTTAAAAATAGTTTTGGAAATAAGATTATATTTTTTATAAACTATATTGATATAATGTTTTGTATAAATGGGTTTAATGTAAATGTTGATAACACATAACTCCTAGGAATTTGTGGTGGGAAGACTATGGGGGGAAACGTTCTATGATTTATACTCACCTAGGATTTGGATCCTTGGTGCTTTTTCAAATGTTATCTTATGTGACAAGGGAAAAGGTAATGTTTCACATGTGTTTAGCACCACCTATTGATGATTAGGTTGTCCGGTGATTGTGGAGCTAGGAGCATGTTGTGCATGTAGTCTTGTAGTATTTTGAGGCCCTATAGTTTTTATTGGATTTGTACTTTGATAGTTGTTTGGTCTTGTATAATTGTGCACTATGGTGTCATTTTGAGATACATAATGTTGTTTAGTTGTCTTTCTTGTTCATGAATAATCAATTAATGGTTTGGTGGTTGGCTTGATGGTTTATTTCATAAAAGGTAAATCATCCCCCACTTTTATTTGAAACCCTTGGGAATTTATTTCCAGCATTCAGGGTCCTTGGTATGTCCCTTAAGGCCAATTAATGGCTCATTGGACTCTCAATAAAATGAGAATCAGCGGGTCCTTACTACTACTCATGCATGTGTATTCCAAACATTTTTAATGGGATTCACCATGTTTTGTTTTTGTTTTGGTGGATTCCATAATTCAGTTCTTGTGGAATATTGTCCTTTATAGATAAAAATTTTAATAACCAATTGGTTGCAACATTTGAATCATAATGTGAAATTAAAATGAACTAGAATGAGTGAAAATTGAAATTAATTAATTGATAAAAATAACATTACAATGATATTGACTGGTATTAGTCTATGTATATTGTTACATTTGTACATTTTTTAGTAATACTTTCATTAAGGGTAAGATTTGTTTAATGAAATGGTTGTATGGAGGATATTTCTATTTATATTATTTATTATTCAAACATATATATCTTTATTTTAGGAGTTGTTCATTTAATATTATATTGACATTCCATAATTAGGACCTCCATTTGTTTGCACGGAGTGTGCTGAAGTGCATGCTCATGGGGTGATGGTCCCATGAATTTTTTATGATTCTTTTTTAGTTACATATTAGTGACCAATGTATTCACTAAAAAAGGTATTGAGTTGTAGATCCTCCTGTGTTTTATACATTTCATGTACACTATTGACAAATAAATGATACTTTTCTTGTCTTTGTCAGATCTAAGTTAGTTTTACAATTGTAGAATCCTCTCTTATTTTTAAAGTACGAAGGACCAACATCTTCTCAATTAATTTTTAGACCGAATTTTAGATCATTGAGGATATTAAAAAAACTCATGATATTAGTGTTAGGATAATTACTTACTTGATTCAAGTATTAGAAATGTGTGTGTGGGGGGATGTTCTAACTGTGGATAATATAGTGTGTGAAGTGTTTTTTCGATTTGAAAAAATAGTTCTATGAGAACATTTTAAATGATTACATTCGAGTGGGGGTGTTTTTTATTTCATAAAATTGATAATGTACAGTGACATTAATGAAGTATTTATAATTATTTATATATTTATAGTTCGTTGTGATGATATATCATGATGATTATGCATCAACGATGAGACACTTCAATGAATGTATCCATCATGATGTTACATTTTATGATATCATGGTTAGGTTGATTATAGTTTCTAATACGGTAAATAAAACCAAAATTAATTAGAGGGACCTAAGGGATTCTAGGGGAATATTATATTGTATTGTTGTCTCAAGACCCATTAGTTTAGTGTCTTCAAGAAGGAATGATAATTTTTCTTCATAATATGAGACGAATTAAAGCAAGATTATAAGTAATAGAAACATGTTTTTTCATTCATTTGTGTTGAATATTTGAAACCTGTTAAATCAGTCTAATCACAACATTGTCCAGTGATGATATTTAAGATGGATGGTGCACATATATCATTTATTCTATTCCATTCATCCAATAATGAGTGATAGATGTGAAAAAATAACACAATGTTTATTTGATGGATTCTTAACTCCTCGTGTTTCATAGAAATGGAGGAGTTCCATTCACTCATTATGGTGTGGGTGTGGTCATGTGTTGGAACAAAGGAACTAGTCTTACCATGAAAAAATAATGGGCATTTTTTGGGTAGTGGGGGTGAGTCACATGGACTCGGTTCAAGAGATATAAGTATTGTACATACTTAACCCATGGAGTAGGGTTCCAGAAACTCTATGGTGAGAGGTGTGATTTTATTATCCCCAAAACTTGTTTCCATAATTTTTGGACTCAATTTTGTCATATTCTTTTATATATATACCTGTTGTGAAGAGCCATGGGATCATTATTATATTTTCTTTGGTCATAATGTTTATTGAAATTATATTAAGAAACATAATATTGGATGTATATAAATGTTGGAAGTGACCCTTTATTGTTAATTGGTTTCTTGTTATTTGGAATAATATTTCAATGTAGATGTCTTAGATTCACATCTAACTAGAGGTATAATTTCTAGTAGATTATCAAGTATTCATTGATTTCTTTATCTAGAGATATATTTTTACATAACCATAGGTTTGGATATTTTTTCCCATGGGTTAATGAAATTTTCAGGAGATAAAAGGTGGACCAATGAATTTTGGTTAGGGTGGAATAAAATGGAACATTACTAGATTGTATATGGATGATTAGGGAGCACATCATTTATACATTCCTCTATATATTGATCATTTCAATGATTTTTTCATATTTAACAATTATATTCCATCTCTTGATATTGGGGATGATTTATCCATTCATATAGTTCCATGAGATGCATTGGTATCCATCCCTCCTTACAGTATAACTATAATGGAGTAATATCATCTCATCCAATAGCTGTATGATTTTCTGTTAATGGCGAATAACCATTTGACTAAAAATCTATGGGATTTGATGATCCTTTGTTCAAAAATAATAATATTTAGAATATCATTATTATATGTGTTGATTATTGGAAATTAAATTAGTAGAAAATTATTAATTCATATCCTATTAATAGATATGTAACCTTTTTGATCATCTTTAATGATCTCATGTATTCTAGAAAATTGATATGAGGTCATGTTATAACTAGGTGTGTGTTTTTCCTATAGACATACCTCCTTTATATTTTTGTAGAACGTATACTCTATTTTAGTATCTAGTTCTATCATTCGGTCTCATAAATTTCAATCCATTTTCATGGCCTTGATGAACTGAGTATTTGATACAATTCTGGATTCATTTTTGTTTGATTTCCTGCATGATATAGTGGATTATTATAATAGTCGACAAGACCATGTGAAATTAATGAATATTATTTTGGAAAGAAAATAAAGAGAAAAAATTATATTTTACTTACTGAGTGTGCCACGTACTAATGTTTATGATTCAATTCAGGGGTCATATAATTTCAATGAAATTATTAATAGTCGACCCAAATTATTCATGATGTGTAGTTTCATGAGAGAATCCTTGGAATTTATTTGGTATTTGGGGTTCAATTGAGAAAATAAATATTACATAGTTTTCTTTATATACACATCATTCTAGAATTCTAGTTTTTTGAGTTGACAAGGAATGGTGTGAATATTGTAAACAAAGAGACCTATGAGAAATCAATTAATGAGGAGAAAGTGAAATTGTCTTCAATGTTGATCATGATTAATCTAGTGAGGAGAGGATGAAAAAATGTGTATTATAACAAATCAGGTTTCAGTAATGCGTAAATTCTATATATAGGGGGATAGAATCATGGAATATAGGTCTCAACAATATAGTACAGATGATTGTAATTAATGATCAATCAATATCTATATTGATTATGTTGATCAATCATTTCAGTATTGGCGATGTTAATTCATGGGATTTTATTTTATTTTCCATGTATCTGAACAAATAGAAGATAATTCCTATGTATAAGACTCTACATTTATTTATAGTGGACCCAATATTGGATTACACTAGTTTATTCAAACTCTGCGCACTAAATGTGTGAGGTTCCCATCCTTTCAATAATTTATGCAGGGAAAGAGAACATTTTTTCAACCATTTTGAGAAATTGTGTGGCCAACAAGATATCATGAAATTACAATTTTCCCTAAAATGATAATACATTGATTTAAATTTATATTCTGTTATTTGATTGGATAGTAGAAACAACAGATCATATATAAATGACAAAGGGTAGTCCATACCGTCTACTCAATGTCTAACTATTGAACTGATTATGGGTGGTCTCATTGAATTCAGGTTGGTTCATTTTAATATTCATAATATTTCCCCAGATCTTATTCCAACCAGTTGATTATAGTATATGATTACTATACCACATACCTATAGTATGTGGTCTATACATTTCCTGATTGGATTTATGTTTGATAGAATTATTTTCAAATATTCCATTGGACTAAATCATCATATAGACCCAAAAATTAAATTTAATAATTAAATTGAACATAATATAACATGTTATGGTTTCAATAAACTTTTTTTGGACTTGTTAGAGGTTGTTTCCCCAAGAAATGTCACCCATGGGGTTTTCTGTAGTTACACACTTGTGGGTTGTGTAATTTTAATTTCATTTTTAGATAAATCACATATATAAATTAATTGAATTGAATAGGTTGACAATGAGATGGTATACCTAATCTTCATGTTATTTATGATGTTTAATACATTAATTGATTAATTGTTAATAGTTAGATTATTTTTTAATCATATGAAAATTTATTTTATTATAATTGAATGTGTTCTTCATTGGACTAGGTACATTCATGTAACATTAATGATCGTTAATTGATTAATATAAAGAAAAGTCAATTAAAATTGTACTAGAATCATTGGTATACTATTTATTATGATAAAATTTAGATGTTATGGATGTTTCACACTTTTTTAGGGTTTATAGTAGATGATAACATGGGCATGTATACTACACAGATAATAATTCCATAGGATTCCAAGATAATTTCAATCGTTGTTCCATCTTTATATACTAACATTTATTCATGACCTATTGACATGTTAAATTGGCATAATCAATTATATTATAGAGGTTCCCCATAGATTTTATATATCTTGATAGAAATTCAATGGTATTATGTACCTTGGACATGGCCTTCTAGGGTATGACGCTTCAGATTATATGGAATCGACAAGGTAAATGTGACAAGTTTGATAATAAGGATTGCCCATGGTTGTTATGACGCATCTTACTATATTAAAATACCTTGGTTTATATTACATACGTTTATATTTAATGTCCATTGGTGATATGATATGTTGTGTATAATGCATTAGTGTGGTGTTTACATCTATTTTCATTACTGAATCCTTGTTATGGGAGATTGGCCATTGTTTTATAGGGTTCCTTGTTATTATTTATAATATCAAAATATAGATTCAATTTTCATATAGTCACATTACATTTAGAGAAACCATACATATTATGTTATTCATTCTACATTACCATGTGTTAACGATCCAAATTTTTTTATTAAAATAATTGGTGGTGACCAACATGGATTGTCTGTCACACATTAATCAACCCACAATTGGGTACCCAGATAGATTGTTACGATAGAGGTACAAGCTAGTAATATAACCCAATTTTTAGTATAATCCATTGTTCCATTCATTGATGAAATTGAGAATATAACCATGATTAGTCTTATGGTTTAACTATGTATATTTCATTTTTTCAATTTAGTCATTTTGATAAATGCACAATATGTATTCCATTATACATATTGTTTCATACATTATATAAAAAGTCAAGACATGTTATTTTTTACAAGATAAATCATCTAGTATTTATGTATTATATAATTCATTCTCTTATATGCATATATAATTTTCAGGTGATTTAATTATTTTTTATTCATATGTATGATTTACAATATTTTTATACAGACTGATTAGTGGGAATCATCTCTCTTAATACATACATTATTGCCTTACATCTTTTCTGATACATCCAATTTTTGAGGAAATATTCTTAAGGCCATGTGGAAAACAAATCCCAGGAAACCATTCATTTTCATCCGAGTCTATGAAATAAAAATTGAATATATTTTAAATAAATCATATTATGTAATAAAATAGTTATAACCACCCATTTATAATCTCTAATTACATTTTCCAAAATTATTAATAACTCCAATGGGATCTATTTTTCATAAAACAACCAAAATGGATACCAAAAATATGCTTTTTATACTATATATCCATAAACTAATAATGAGTATTTTTTTCTTTCGTGACATTCATTAATTACATACTATAAATAACAAAACATTTTTTAAACATTAATTTTTATTATTGTATAAAAATAGTTCACATGAGAAAACTCCATTCAATATATAAAAAACATTTTCAACAATTTCAAACATCTCATTAGATTTATATAAAAAAAATTTGAATTCCAAACAATTGAAAACATAAAATATATTTTTAGTTAATAAATTAATGTGAATAAAGAAATAATAAATTCCACGTTTCATGAATAAAATGGGAACAATTCTATATATAATGACTAACTACGAAATAATATGGTATTATAAAGACATAATGACACTATTTCATTGGATTATTATTTAAATGATCTATTAAATAAATTATCACATAAATTAATATTCACATGATAATGTAAAAATAATTTGAAATGATAAGTGATGGAGCGTTGAAAAAGGTTAATGGTTTTAAAATATTTGATATCATGAAATGAAATGATTAGATTAAAGAGTTCAAGAATACAGATAAGAAATGATGACCACCATGAAATTTCCACAGGACATATAAAGGGATATGGTAATGAGAATGTGGTCCAAAACACCAAATAACCAAATGGCCAGATAATGTTACGTAATCATAAGTGAAAAGGGGTGCTCATCAAAGACTTCCCTCGAATCCTAAATGGTGGTGGGCGTCGATCCGTCTCCCCCTCCACCCATGGGGGCGGGGCAGTCTCCACACTTAAGAAAAAATATGCAATCGATTTCTTCCTTTCATAAAAAAGGATTGTATCCCATATTTTAATTAAATTTCAATCATAACTATTGAGTCTGATCTTTTCCATGGGCCACCACATCCCCCCCTTTCTCTTTCACAATTCAATGAGGCCTCATATATTCTATTATGGACATTAATCTCCATATTCAAGGACAGATTCCCCTCGATGGATGACTTCGATTGGTTCTTTTTTAGGTTGTGGAACCTTCATGATCTAGAAATGGTAGGGATCATGGATGGTCATTACATCATGATTCACTTCTCCTAAGAAGTGGATTTGATTAAATCCTAGTATTCAGAACATAACAATTTAAACAGACTATGATTATTTCCTCATTGATGGAACTACAACTTCCACTAGAAATGTTATTCTCCGGCCACCAACATATGGATAAGAATCCCATAACATACCCTCAACATACCAAAACCATTCATTATATTCTATTTATCATACTCAGTATGAATATATCTCTATTTAGATAGTAAAACCATATCAATATTTCATCGGGTCGCTCACCTGGGTATGTGTTAATTTTGATCTCTCAAATAGTCTAGTCAAAATTATATGGTTTGTATTGGATAAGAATTCTGATACAAGAAGTCAGCATCTATGAATCATGGGTATGTTTTTTCGACTTTTGTATGAATCTAGGGGACGAACAAGTGAATTATAGGTGTTGTGGTAGGAGGATGGCTGGTATATTGATGTAGCATGTTGTGAATTTTACTCTAGGTTCGGAGAATGTGGAACCTGTGGATGAGGTAGACCTTCAAAATAATGTGGGAATGGATACTGACTATGGTATTTTGGATGATCCAATGGTACATAAAAAGTATTTGGTGACACCTTCCAATCCAATGGTCAATGATATTCTCAACAGACTGATTCTTGATTTGGCATGTCCATTAGGGGACCCTAAGACTACTGAGATAGTTGTCTGGGAAAAATGGGAAGTGGAGTAGGATAAAGAAACTAGAGGTGTGGATTCATGTTATATAAATGATAATGGTGATAAAGAACATGCAAATAATTTTAAGAACCCATTAGAGGATTCCAAACAATGTTCTTCTATAGATATGGTGTCAACTGGGAAGAAAAGCGAAGGTCACAAGGATTACTCGTACCTACCAAAACCAATGAAGATAAGGTTAGGTAAAAGGTTTAAATCCATCGATAAGGAATTAAATGCTATATCTAGTGTTATCCTATAAGGGAATCATAAAGAATTTATGGAGGATTTTGATGAGGATGGAGAATTAAAAATTGCGATGGATGAAGTAGGTAATAAAAATCCACTAGAATTAAAATTCCACTATGATAATGAAATGGTGGCGTAATTTATCTACATCAATGGTACAAATGAATAGGTAGGCATTATGATGGGCATGCCTCTTTTGGTGGATGTCAATAATGAGCATGCGACATGGATTGACATGAACAACCATATATTGATAAAGGGTTTTAATGAAGGGATGATAAGTAATGAAGTTTACACTAAAACATAGGAAAATCTAGTGTAATGATTTGAATACTTCATCTCCAATGGGTCAGATGCATAGGTGCACTCTATCTCCTAGAAACTCATTATGGGGGAGACTTCTAATATTCTAAAGATCAGTTTCAATAACATTATTTTATATTTTGAGGGATTCCCTCCTGGTTGAACTTATGTAGTTTATCACATATCGATAAAAGTGTTTTTTTATTAAAATATTTAATTTTCAATATTTTAAACGGACAAATAATGAATAAAATATCATAAATTTGAAAATTTTGATATAGTATCCCTTGAAATATTTTTTATCACTTATTTGTTATGACCAATTCCATAAACCCTACATGAAAAATGAAATATTGAATTTTCCTTTGCGATTTATACTATAATGCATAAAAATATTAACAATGTTCCTATATAATTCAATTTATCCCTAGGGTATAATAATATTCCAATAGCCTCTATGACACTATTTCATGGGTCTTTGTACATTTCTGTATGTATACCATTCATGATGAACAAATTTTCTCCTTTCAAACACTTCCAAATCACAAACCCCACTATTTTTCATAATTATCCTACCTCCAGGGTCTCTATGATGTAACCAATATATTGGTAATAATAACACATCATTTAAAAATTCTAAACAATTCATGGAATTCATTTTATCCTTCCAGGGTCATAGATTACCCATCTATAATCATTTCTTACCACACCATATTATACCTGTAAAAAATTGATTATTCAATCCCACAAACAATATATAAACTATAATTATATAAAAAAATACCACTAGGGCATGTATTTTCCTAAATTACTCCTTATATTACATTATACCCACACATAACATAGTGGAGTGTGATTTATCTAATAAAATGAAAAGTAATATCCTTTGAATAAATTCATCATGTTGAAGGAAAAAACATGATGATCCCATGATAAAGCATTCAACCCATCTCCTAGTTAATAAACGAATAATTTAAAATTTCCATATTCATAAAAAACCACATGCACAAACATGATACAAAAAACATAGGACAAATTACAGCAATCAAAAACGATTATTTAGCAATATAAATAACTCCCATTGGAATCTACACTATCTAGATTATATTTTAATTGGTGGATTAATTTAAATATCCTTTTATACATTTTGTTCTATAAACGTAACTTTTTTTATTATAATATATAATAATAAATATAGTTATTTTATAAATAATAATAATAATAACTTTCACATTGTAACAAATAATTGAAAAAATTAAATGATATATATAAAGGGCCACTAAATCATATCACTAAAATGTAATTATCTCAATGAAATGAGAAAATTGTAGCCCATCAATAGCAATAACGAACAGTGAAAACATTTTATAATCTATGTTTAATAAAAATACTATGTCCATAAATTGTGTATAAATATAATAAACATGTTGTTTTGATGCTCGAAGAATAAAATATATTCCATATAAAAACAATGTTTTATGAGGAAGGAATAAACTCCTCTATGTTACCAGATAATTTACCTAAGGATTTCGATGTTAATTCCATAAATCATAAATCATATGATTATCTATATCATGAAATGTTGATAATTCTTATTATTTTAAGAAAGAATTGATCATCTAAAATTAGCACATCTATAATTAGTGAAATATATAGAAACACGAATAGGATCCCCCAAACAGATTTCTCCTAAAAATTTAACTTTTCTATGATCATTGGTGTTAAATAACAAAATATACAACGTTTCCAATATCTCAACATTTTCAAGGGTTCAAAACAAAACAATCCCATATAAACAACTATAGGGTTCCAAATGAATTTTCGTATAACATATTCTTAATTATTATGAACACCATGGAAGAAAATTCCATAGATTCCAAAATAATTAAAAATAAATATCTAATGATAAAATAAACGTGTAAACAAAATAAACATGAAACTAGAATTAAATACCTCCACAACTCGATCCGATCTAATTAGGGTTAAAATAAAATGTGGATTCTACATTAACAGGGTCTTAGGATAACTCCAAATTCAATTAAATATCATAGATAATTTAATAATATGACATAACACATAATATTAAGAAATAATATAGAAAAAAAATATTTTGATATTAGTTAGTTTCATAGAAAAATGATTCCATAGTATATAAAATTTTGATTAAATCAATATGTATAGCCTGAAATGAAATGTTATTTCATTCATATTTCTGATTATAATGTAGTTACTTTAATTTGGAAATATTATATATATAATCATCATTGTGGTAATAAATCCATCATATTATTTTTTGGGAATCAATTACACTCCCCAATAAATTATGATTAAGAATTAAATTATATAGATAAATAAATTCATTCTTATACTATTTTCCTAACCAATTATATCATATTATAATATATAAAATTTTAAATTTTAAATATAAATTCATTATTTGTTGAAATTTATATAAATATATGTTATTATTTGGTATCGTATTTGTAAAATTTGATGTTTCAAAAACGTATCTAATATACTTTTACCAATAATGTGGGTTTTGATTAAATTTATTTTTATCTTATGGGGATTCCCTATTTTATTAAACAAATTTTATTGTATGGGAACAGAAAATTGATCTTTTAATAATATTTGAAGAATGAATAAAATAAAATTAGAATATTAGTCATTTGATCCTTGTGTTATTTTTATCCAATTTTGTCACTCTATTTTCTCTTCTATGTTTATTTTGGCACATTGTAAAATAATCATTTTCAGTTAATGTAAAAATATATTGCTTATAGATGAAATTTTATTTCAATAGGATGTAGAGTTAAGACTTCAATGGAATATTTTGTTAATATTATATTACTTTATGTTCATCAAGGAAAAAAATGATAACATTAATGAAAATTTCATTATTGTACAACCATTTCACATGTTTATTAAAAAAATTCAATGTTTTTGGTACAATGACATCAATATAATATATTTGTTTTTTTTAATATTGTTGATTTAATAAACTTTCTGATATACTACACTCAATCATCGTGTATATATATTTTACAAATCAATAATTATAAAATAATCTAAATTACATTATATATATTTTTTCATCAATGGATGGACAATAACATATCTAAAAATATTTGATATAATATTATTCAAGACAAACATTAAATGAGAAAAAAAATAATTATGAAATGTTCTATATATTGTAATATTACATGATTTCAATTATAATGCATATAATTATTGTCATTCATGTAATTTTTTAACTTATGGAATATGTGAATAAACAAATGTTATAATGTTATAATATATGTACATAAAAATTAAATAATAATTTTCATCTATAATATTTCCTAAATAGATACAAATACATTCTATATGATTATTAAAATAAATTTCAATATTAATTTATTCAATATATTATAGATTAATTTAAATCAATAGGTAAACAAGTGTGAAAATTATTGTTTTTGGTATCCTTTAATGGGAATAAAGTCTTCTCTTATAATATAATATGATACAAAATATTATATTATGATATTTTTAATAGGTACATGTGAAAATTATTTTAATATATAATAATACAATTTATTTTACATTATTACTATTTAATGACAATGAAAACCATTTTAATGAAATATGTACAATAAATATACAAAAGGTACAAATTGTGTTTTACAGTGAATTATTTAAAATAGATTGTTCATTTCGAAACATTTTTTTAAATTTTAATAAACAAATGAAATTTATATAATATCAAAATAATTAATATTAATAATTTATTATTTAAATAAATTTTTAACAACTCTTTTTATGGGTTTTTTATTAGTTATATAGACATTCTACATTATATTATAGGATAATCATAAACTACATATATTGGATAGGTTTTTTCAAATATCTTATAATTAATTCTAGGATTATGTATTTCTATATCCACGTTAATGAGATGCATAATAAATATTTTCAATGATAATATCAGTTAAAAATATATTTCATTATTGATTTAAATAAAGACAATAGAAATTATTTTTCTTATATAATAACAAATCATATTATTTTTATAAAAATACACAATTAAAATTATTTGTTCTATAGATTAAATATAGATAATATAATTATAATGAGATAATAATTTGTGAGAATTTGATATCAATAACTAGAATAAAATATTAAATATACAATATAGAAATATTTAAATCATTTCTATATCTAAAATTTTAACTAAAATATTTATTATAAATAGATAATATATTATGTTAAATATTTATTAAATTGGTCTTCTTAAATGATTATTATTGAAAACGGGTTTTGAAAAAATATAATTTGACTTTTCATATTATTAATATTGTTATGAATTTCCTTTTAAGAATAGGCACACCACTAAACCAAACATTGATACGCCATGCCAAATGACTTATTTTGAATTTTTATATAATACTAAAAACATATGTAATTTAATCATTTTTATTATAAAATTACTATGGGATATAATATTATGATTTTTCTTATTTTATGGGATTTTATATTTTTTCCATTTTCATTTATTCTATAGTATAGACGTATATCCATTCTATAATATCATTAATCATAATGTAAATTCTTATCTCTTTTCGTGAAAATTAATTTCTTATTTGGACCTTAATATGATGGAAACCATTTGTACATGAATATATGATTGACAAATGTATTAATAAATAATTCTATAATAATAATTTACAGAATGGTGTACTAATAAAAAAACACCGGTGTTGTAAACTAGTATCTCAAAACAATAGAATAAAAATGGATGATTCAATTTTTTCCATTGTAAATATAAACTATTTTCATTAAAGAATTCTTAAAAATTATAATTAATAGAATAACTTATGTTTTTTATGTAAATTAATTTTTATTATATTTAATTGGTTCATTTTTATTCAATTATATGTGCTAAAACATTAGTCTTAAAAGTTATCATATTTGAATATATTTTAATAAAAAAAACTATACCCATCTTCACCAATATGAAGTAAGGGGAAGAAATCTACAAGACCCTTTCTTCTAAAAGTTGATGGTGAGATAATGATACCCCCCTGTCCCACCTTATACATGCCATGGAGTTCTGACTAAAAGAAACAATATTGAATCTTATGTGAATTGGAAGTCATTAACCTTTTTATTCTAGGATATTGGGAGATAATATGTTAAATACCTAAAAAACTAAAAAAATGAATGTACAAGTAAAGAAAAAAATCCATTCCCATATCATGTTCATGATTAACAATTACACATTATATAAAACTCTGATGAAAAGTTTAGAAATAAAGAAAAGAAGCAACAATAACTCTTGAAGCCTATGCTAGTAAGGTTCAAAACGGTCCTCAATGTCATTCTAGAAACATGAAATCATTATTTATATAAATAGTGTGAGTCTGAAGGTATATTAATTATTGAAAACTAAAAAATATTCTGAAAAAATAGGGAGGCATTCAAATTTCCCATGTGAAAAATAGATAACCAACCACCATGAAAGGAATTTATCCACCCTCCATAACCTAGAAACACTACCCAAATAATGGAATTCAGATAAAGTAATAGTAATAGCACATCAATATTTGGTTACCATCCACTGCTCTGCCCCTGGTTATTTAATGAATCATACACATCAAACCTTCCCTTCCATTTTCATTGTTGTCCTACTGCCTCCCCAACAACAACCTTATGGGAAACCCTATCCACACATCTCACCAACATACACCTTAACCACCACATCCATGCATACTTCCCATAGAAACCTAGGCCACAACCAATATATGCAACCATACCCACATACACATGATAGAGGACAACTATCTCCAATCCTGAAGACACGTAGGCCTCATCCAGAAGACACATGGGAAATGAACCTTCCCATGCACACCTTGACCAACCACCACAACATACCAAGCCTTATGTGACTTGGGATATGATGGAATTCATGTAGTCATATCCTACACAATGTGTCATGGGATACATAGGAGTGGGACTAGAAAAATAATAACAACCATCCACTCATTATAATGTTGTGAAAAACTCCCTCCCCCATCATAATGGGTGTGTTTGGCACTAATTCCTCATCATAAGTGGGTTCTGTATTCAAATCAGAAGAAATAAATATTATACATATAACTAATCAATAACTCATCACAATCTAAGGTATCTGAACAGACTACCAGGCCATCCCTATCCACTCTCACTGTTATCCCTACAGTCACCGATATACAATAGCCACAACTATAGCATAACCAATTTCTAGAAAACAATCCAATATTTTACCTATTCTATTTATCATGTTCAAGTGATTCCATTTCAAAAAAATCATTCATTACATGGAATGTAAAAGGAATTTCCTCAAGCCATGACATTAAACGATAGGAAACACCCAAGGATTATTTTAATCATTCACACCCAGTTCTTTTGTAATGTCCCCACAACAAAAGGGATCTCTAAGATCCCTCAAATTACTATAACCTACCCAATCCCCAAAATACAAGAACAAATGCACAATAAAAAAACTGAACAACAAGAGATCTCCTCCCCATTCACATGACTTCATAATCATTAACTAGGGTAACCACACATATATCCATATCCCAGAAAGGAATCTTGCAGATTTTTTTACACCGTTGTCCAAGTTCCTTCTATTTATTTAAATTGGGTGATCACAAATGGATTATTATTCATTGGGAATCAAATTAATCTACCATTCTGTTTTTATTAACCCATCTACATGTTAATTTAATTCAATAAAATTTTAATATAGAAATGTATAGGTTCATATGTGTGAAATAGTGGACCCCAACATACACTATTGTTAGTGGACATACGCCTATACAATTAAAAACATATAATCGGAGATAAAAGTGTAAATAAGCATCACCATCAAACCCACCCCTATTTTTTCAGTTTATTATTTTCATTATGGTTTGGATTCATCCATGTCTAGAGGTCCATTTTCATAACCGCCCCTCATGATACACATTAATGAAATATGAAGATAAACCCTACATGATTTATCGTGGATTGATATTTCCTCCTCGCACCATGAATTATGGTCACTTGATCAGTATAAAATAAACTCCACGAAAGATTAGTTGGATTGTTTCCAATATGGGTGTGCGGCTAATTTCCTGAGGAAGGACTTCATGTGCATCCATAGGGATCAAAAGATATCGCGGAATAAGATAATTTTTATAAATTCCTGATCCATGAGTTTTAGGATATGCTATATCAATGTGAAAAATAGTGGATTGTGGATTAACCACGTGGTTGGGCGGTTCCACACGATCAAATATTCTAGGATTCAATAATTGTCCTAAACAATGGTGATGATAATTACTGTGATTGAATAAATTTTTTAAATGAAAAAAAAACATAACAGAGGAGAAACTGGAAAATAGAAGAAGCATAAAAACTGAGAAAATTGGTGTGATAGGCAACACATTTTGGTAAATAAAATGTCCCCATTCTGAAGTGATTCAAAATATTATTTATGGGCTTAAGATGGACGTAATAACATTAAATTATATAATGGATAAACAAAGATTTTTCCAGGTAAACTATGTGAATTAAACCTGATACTCCACGGTGGCACCGATCGGGGTCACCGAAAGGGGACACCCTGCCACCGAGAGTGTCACCCTCCTCAGTCACCAATGGTGACCATGAAACCACAAGAAGAAGAAAATGAAAATCAAATAGTACATGGATGGTAAATTCCATTACATCAGATAACTCTCAAAATAATCTCTTCCTCATGAATTTAAATCTAACCAAATGAATAGAGGTCTGAAAAACCACCCATAAGATACATCTCCGGAGTAATCCTCAATGGATAATAGGAACACCACTATCTAATGAATTCACACAAAAATATAATGTCACACATTCCACACTCATGGGATATAGAGTCTCTTTTCCATTGTCAATATATTATCCTATTGGGTTGGCACTGACTCACCCTCATGTGTTTAATCTCATATGGCTTGATGTGTCTCGATTATGGATCAGTTCCCCCTACCCAAATTCCAGAATTTAAAAAATATCAAGGAATAAAAAAACCCCTTCAAATGTATAACAAGGTCAAGCATAACCTCACAACAAGTTATAAAAAAAATAATATCAATGATGACTCCGAAGAAAAGGTAAAAATATCTATAGGTAATGGGATATTATCTAAGTTACTCACTCCCAAGTACTCTCATTCAGGGCACATTTCCACCACAACTCATGTACCAAAGGGATGGTTCATCCAAAAATTACCCTTTCCTTTAGATCCTTGATACATAGAAGTCACTCCACAAACAAAGTATTTTACCCTATATATAAATCTCACCATTCAATGACATGGGAGTCACCGTGAGGATAACAATGAATCTGGGAGATATAGAAAATATAGTGGTTCATTTCTAACTAAGGAGGAAGTGCCAGCTGATTTTCCACCTCATCGAAGTTCCCCACCACTTCAAAATGATGGATGAACCTAGGAGGGGGCATTATAACCTTGTTCATCCATAGTAACATTGGTCGAGTGGAAAACATTACGAACACATGGTCTGCAACCTCAAACACCAAGGGACTCCTCATACGATCGACATACAACTTTTGATGGTTTTTGGATACCTTCATCCTCTCACACAAAAGTTTGAATTTTTGAATTTTCCTCTTCATTACCTATAGTCTATGACCATCTACCTCCCCAACCTCGGTCCAACACATGGGAAAATTACATGACCATCCATAAAAGGTATCGAACAAATCCATTACATTGGTAGAGTGATCTCTATTATTGTATGAAAAAAATAACAGAGGCATGTGTCATGCCAACTATACTCTATAGCTGAAAACACAAGCCTGTTGAATATCATCCATCTTCTGGATATTCCTTTTTAACGGACCATCTATTAGGGGGTCGATAGTACTGAAAATGCATAGCTCGGATCCAATAGAACATTGAAATCCCATCTTAACTCAAGATGTAATATGTGCATCCTGATCTAAAACAATTGTTCTAGGAACTCCATGAAACCACAAAATTTCAACTGAATACATATGTGCTAATGCATCCACATCCCATGATTCATTATTCTATAAAAATTGAGATGATTTTGTCAACCGATCCACCACTAAACAGATGGAATCAAAACTTCCTTCATCACTCAGTAGACAAGTGACAAATTTCATTGTTATGACATCCAACATTTAATCAAGAATGTATAAGGGATGCAACGGACTTCTGTAAACATGGTAATCCTCATTCGCTTCATGACAAATGATGACCATTTCCACAAACTCCTACACTACCTTCTTCACCTCTCGACACCAAATCTATTTCTTCTATAATTGGTAAATCTTTGAATCCCCTGGGTGAGAAGATTGGTATGAGTTATAGAACTCACGAAGATCACCCCCGCAGCTCATCTTAGGGAAAAGAAAATTCTTTTGAAAGAGAATATGATTCTTACTATACTCTGACCACCCTTCTGGGGAATTTCCTCAATCAACATGATCACGCATCACTTCACTCTCTGAGTCTCCACACTAATACTTCTCCACTTGACACAACAAAGTTGAATACACTATCATATGAAATAGAAATACTCAACCATCATCCCCCATTTCATCTAAGAGTTTCTTATCCAACTCCTCCATCACCATCCTTGCATCAATAGATTCACAAATGGCTTCCATCTAGGAATTACTACTCAATGAATCAGACACAACATTCCCCATAACAATAGTTTATGTGATATGGATTTCCTAGTCCTGAAGATACTCCAACCATGTATTTTGTCAACAGTTTAGGTCCAGTTTGGTAACAATTTTCCTAAAACCCTTGTAATCAACGATGAACACAATGTGACCCCCAAAGATGTAACTCAACCCCAATGTCAACAAGAACACTAATATCGCATTCTCTCAGTCATGGATGGAATAGTTATGCTCATTAGTACATAATTTCGTAGAATAATAAAAGATCACTCCAAATTAATGCATCAACACACACCCGAAGACAACATTAGAATCATTAAAAAACATCTTAAACAATATCCCTTCCTCGGGAAACTGAGCATTGGTGCACTGAACAACATTTATATTAGATAGCTGAAAGCTAACACAGACTACTCACCAAACATGAAGGCCTAGTCGTTTCTAGTCAAAGCGGACAAAGAGGATAAAAGATGAGAAAAGATGGGTATGAACCTCTGATAATATCCTATGAGACCCAGGAAACTAAAATCTTTTGTCACATACATGGTTGTTATCTAAGAAAAACCCACATGAATAAATAATGGATCCACCGCTAATCCTTTTTGAGTCACCACTTTTCCTTGAATATGCACATATCGTGTCCAGAATGTGAACTTGGAGAAATTACCAATGATTGGGAGGTGTCGAATGATCTCCAAGACCATCCTGTGGTGCTTAGTGTGATCCTCCTATATTTTTCAGTAGACCAAGAATTTGTAGATGAACACAATAATGAACTGGTGCTGGAAATCATGTAAAACCATGTTAAGGATCACCATGACCACACTATGTGCATTTGTAACACCGAATGGAATGACTAAAAACTCAAATTTCCCATACATGCACATAAATGCAGTTTTTCTGGATATCCCCATCATTCACCCTTATATACTAATACCCCGACCACCCATCGATCATTGTGAACTAACATTCTCCACTCTGATATTCAAAGATATTTTCTTTTGTTGGGAGAGTTTAATAGTTCATGGCAGTTTTACACACTAATCATCCACAGTGCTCTTCTCTAGAACAATATAATAGCGTGTGTTATACGCAACTTCAAGTTCTAACACATACCATAACCAATAAAACAAGCAGTTATGAAGATTAATACAGAATTTTTTAAATTTTTTAAATTTTATCTTTCAAAATGGACTTAATTTTTGGTTTCATAATATTAAAATTATCCTAGGTTGAATTTTTGGTAATTTCGGAGAAAATTCATTTTTTTTATGAATAGTGAAAATTACTAAACATTTATTCAAAACATCTATTTTAATCCAAATAATTTATAGTAATAAGTTATAAAATAGAGAGGTTTTAAAGTATTGTTTGAATTCATTTTTTTCATTTAATACAATTTTGGTCATTGGAAGTAATTATACATTTAAACTAGACCTAAACAAGTGTCAATCTTTTGATAGTTATTATTTCTTAAAAACACACTTTTTTTCGACAACAGGAATTTAATTTAATATTAATTTAGACCACTTATGTGTTTTGAATTTAGAAAAATGGATTCCATATTATGAATTAGGAGTTTAAATTTGGTTAAATATGTAACTTCTATTTTTAGACATTTTGAATAATTACTTCCGTAAATATTTTATTTACCACAGTTAAAGGGTAAATCCGGTAAATAAGGGTAAAAAATATTATTATAATAATTTTAAATTACCATAACACATGTCCGAACACTATTGGCTGATACATGTCCAACCATTGGCATATCTGGGTCGTTTTTGGGACCCCATGTAGACACTTGTAAGCGATAATGACACCTAATATAAATTATGTTAATGTAAATACAAAAAAGACATTATCATATATCTTTCAGTAAAAAAACTGTTTACATAGGGTTATATATGCTATATTTTTTAACATAAAAATTAATTAGAAATATAAAATGATTTTCTAAATCTTGATATTTTATTTATAATTTTTAGACATTGAATAATTAATTTTATTTATGACACAATGATGATGCAATATTTTCCATATTAATGAAATTATCAAATAATTGGTATTATTAATGTTAAAATAAAAGTAATTTGAATGTTTTGAATATATACAAGAATTTTATTGGTTAATATGGAATTTTAGTAATGATTAAATTAATTTGTTTCAAATTAATAAATTTGTTATGAATTAAATAAACAATTATTAATTAGTGTCAAAATTGACATAAAGGAGTTTTTTAAACAAATATAATATTATTAATTGATATAATATTCTTAAAAATCAATGGTTCGGCAAAAGGACTTATATGATGATAGTAATGTCATTCGTGAAACCTCTGGTGGTCTCTTGGTAGTTTATAGTTTTTTTATTAATCATATAATATAAATATACAAAGTAAGAAGGTAAATTTTAAACTAATTAACTAAGAGATAAATCTAAAATATAACGTTAATATATTGACACAAACCAATCTAAAACCTATTGGTTGGGTGGATTTCGACCCATACCAACCTTATCCATGAAATAAATTACTTTTGAACTATTAAAAATCAAAAATTATTTTATTATAATACAATATTTCAAGATTTTCCTAAGGTGCCCCTCACCCTTCTTTTAAATGGGCAGTGCCCCTTCCCACTAACTCACACAATAAAAGCCTTTTGGCCTAGAAAGAAACCATCACAAATATCCACTCAACATCCCCGAAATCATCCTAGAGGTATTCATTTAGTCAAAAAGCCAACGTAAGGATCCCTTTTGATCGAATCAAAAGGAATAACCTGAAAAAGATGTAATAATCTCACCACCCTCTTTCAAGTTCAGTTCTTCAGCCACTTCTTCTTTCTTTTTTATTTCCATTATAAAATAATAACTCCAGTAACTTCTATATACTATAATGTTATTATAAATATGTTACATCCATATTCATTATTTGATCCATCCTTTGTGTTAGAACTCGAATCTTCGTTTCAAGTATGTTTTTCCTTTTCTGGTCGTTTTTAGGAAAAGAAGAAAATATGGACATTTCCAAAGTACACATTATGTACATTATAAGTACATGTCGTGTACTTTTATTCCACACAAGTCCATTTATATCCATGTACAGGCCACACACATGGTATTTAGGTGCGATTTGGAGGCCTCTTAAAGCGGAGTACAGATAGGCCTAGTACACGACTTGTACTCCAGAAGTACATGCCTTGTAAATTCTTTTTTTCATTAAATGGACCGGGGTCGCACCTAATCAACAGAAACTCCTTATTCTCTAGGTTCTTCGACCAGGAGAATCCAAACGGTCATGAACATCCTCTGAACCCCTGATCCTGCATGTGTTTTCCGAATCGACCGCCATCAATTGTGTTGGAACCGCAGCGGTGATCTCTTCCTTCTTCTTGATTTTCATTCCATGATATTCCCTATTTCTCGAAATTTTGTGGGTTTAATGTATTGTTCATTTTCATAGGTTTATGAAATTATAAGGAGAATCAAGCCTTGTGGGTCATGTATATCGATCTCCTAGCATCCATGTAGCTGGTTTGTGCCTTTCCATTCAATGTCTTTGAGTTTTATGAGCAAAATTCCACCAATACCCGTGAATAGGGTATTGCGAGTTTACCAGTTTACCCCTATTGTTTTCCTACCTTACTTGATTGCTTGTGTGGAGATAATTTTATCATGTATGAGGATGAAGGTTGTGCTTGTATGTTTTACCCATGCCTTGTTCTGTTTATGGCCATTGGGTCTTATTAACCTTTGGTCGTTATACCTGTTTTCCCAGCCTTGTGACTATAGGATGGAATGATATTCTTGAAATGCATGCTTCTATAAAATGGCTATCCAATTATCTTTTCTAGTTTAATTTGGCCTTATAGAATTTTTATGCACTAACTGGAATGAGTCCGTGAGAACCTGGTGCTATAAACTCTAAGGGATCGACTGAGTGAGCTTCCAAAAGAGTCTTAGACATTATGGACTATAAGGGATAGACCGATGGATCTCCCCAGAGAGACTTGAACATTATAGACTATAGGGGATAGACCAAGTGAGCTTCCCAGAGAGTCACCGATATTATATAATACAAGAGGGTAGACAGAGTGAGCTTCCCCAGGGAGTCTTTACTTGTTTTAATTTCCTTAAACCATTCCAGGATAGAGAAGGAATTTACTGAGTGAGCGTCCTCAAAGAGTCTGTGATAGACCTGAGACTATAGGAGGAATTGACCGATTGCACTTCCTCAAATAGTTTCTAGACTATGGGGCTATAAAAGGGTTAGACTGTGTGATATTTCTCAGAGAGTCCCTGACTACCATAGACTCTAAGAAGAATTGACTGAGCGAGCTTCTCCAGAGAGTCTTATAATTTCTTATGGCCAAACCAGAGGGGTTTGGCTGAGTGCACTCCCCAGAGGGTTGTTGGTACTTCTTGGATAAGACCAGAGAGGTTGGTTGCGAGTACTTTCCTGAGGGTTTTTTTGTGGTTTGCGGTAGCTTCACTACTACTTGATATTCGGTGGATTGATTACTATTGCATATCATCCTTTTACTACTTTCTGATTACTACCTACTGTTTTATGTTACTGTTTACTGCTTCATGTACTATTACCTGCCTTGTGCTCACTGACTGTTAGAAAAAAATCTTCAGGTGGTTGCCTACAAGGATTTAGTCCCACACCCTATTTGGGCCATGTTTTTGGACCCATGCAGACTATGTGGTTTCAGGTATTGACAAGGTCAAGCACCCATTGACTTCAGGTACATGATTTTTTTTCGAGCTCGAGAGCATGGGACTATTCATAGGCTTGCGATGCTGAGGATCTGTTTAACTTTCCTTTTGTACTTGTTCTAGTATTGTTATATTTCTAGCATTGTTATTTGTTTGGTTTTTTCCTAGATATGTTCCATGCATCATTTCATATATGCATATGTGCTCTAGTTGTTTGTTGTTTATGCCTTCCGTTGTTCACTTGTGTATGGATTGATTATTCCTTCCACTATTGTTTATTAAATCTCTTCTCCGCTATGTAATCTACAAATGAGGGCATAGTTTACCCATTATCACACCCATGGACCTCGTTTCTAGTCGTCAGCCTCTCGCATTCTAGGAAATGTTCTTGATGCCATGTGACCAACATGGTATGGGGCACCTCCGGGTGGCTTCCGAAATTGGGATTTATCAAAGTCGTATCAGAGTAATTCTTTTCTCTTGGCTTACTATTTGGATACTTTAGCCAGGGATAGGACGGATTCAGTACTTGGTAATAAGTTGTGCCAGGGATTAGCTAACCCGTGTAAGGGGAATAGAAAATATACCTCGTTTATTGATGTTTATGGTTTTGAGATTTTACGGTTGATATGATTTCACCTAGAGTGATTCACATGCCTTGTGTTGTTATTTATGTGCTATTATGGTTCTATTTCTGTCGCATCCTGGTGAGATGTGGGTATTCCATCTCATGGATCATATAGAAACTTGTTAGAAATATCATGCCATTCATTCTTTCCATGCCATCTAGGGGTCATTATAGATTGCATGTTGTTGTGATAGACATCGTGTAGATTATGCATGTTGTTGTGATAGATGATTTGATAGAATCCATGTAGTTTTATAGAGGAATTGTTTTTATTGTGCCTTGCTTAAATGAATTCCAAATTTTTGTTCATGATGTGTTATGGGCACTCATGAATTGGAACATGGTAGATCATTGACTTTTTTCCCTTGGATATGAGAAGTAGGAGATGCCAAGCTTTTGTTCGCAGGGAGTATTGTCCCCCATAAATCATAATTTTGAACCTTATTGTTTTTTTCAGTGTTATCTAGGCATCGGTGCAGTTTATTAGCTACTGCTTGGAAAAACCTAGAATACACGACGTGTACTTGACTACACACCTTGTAGTTTTAATCCATGTCACTGACTGTGTGAGCAGAAACATGGGGAGTTGAAAGAGTTTTCCGAAACACGCCGTCTACAATCGTTACACGACGTGTAGTAGTGAGCCATATAATATTCCATGTCACTAACAACATGGTTCAGGGAAGCTCGTATATTACACCTCGTGTTTGATACGAACACATCGTGTAGTCTTTTTCCAGGTACCCGGCCATGTCACGAATAACACGGGATGGTGTTATCTCTCGTATACATGTCGTATTTGCTCAGAACATGCTGTGTAAAAGTCAGCTGTGTAGCCGGCCGTGTAACTAACAAGTCGGGTTGTCGAAACCATGTCGAGTACACGCTGTGTCTATAGAAAACATAAAGTGTAGTCTAGGGTTAATAGGATCATGTTAGTTATCCATGTAACGAGACTCAGGCATGGGATTGGAGATGAGGTACACGCCGTGTGTGGGGACAACAATCCGTGTAGTCTGGGGTGTTACACGACCAAAGGTGGCAGAAATACATGCCAATGTGCATGTCCTTAAGGAATACACCGTGTAGTTTTTATACACAACGTTTAGTCATTTTTTGAAAACTTCAGTGTTTCTTCCTCATGATCTCATTTTTTACTCTTATGTTCTCTGTCCTTGATAATCCTGATCTAAGGTGTGCTTGTGATCTTTTAGAGGTATGCCTCTGAGACGTCCTCTGGTTGTACGTCAGCTTCCAGATGGTGATCAAACAACGGATATGTCCGATCAGGGACCTCCTGTAGATCCTACTATTGTGAATGCCTTGGATGCAGAAGTTATACCCGTTGTAGGTTCCAATTGGCAGTTCAGGGAGGACATTCTGAGGATGATACAAACCATTCAGGGGGCACCGTATCCAGCCCCGTCGATGGATGAGTTGACGCGGGTATTCCAGCAGCAACATCCTCCTACATTCTCATGTGATGGAGGACCTCATGCTGTAGAGTCATGGCTCGAAGACATCATGAATATCTTCTATAATATCGATGTAACCCTAGAGAAGAGGTAATTCCTGTGACTTATATGCTTCGATACTCTGCCAAGAGGTGGTGGGATGTGATCTCACTATTAGGAAGAAAAAAGAGTATGAATTTGGTCGAGTTTAGGTTAATCTTCATTGATTACTTTTATCCAGAGACCTTGAGGGCCGACTGAGCCCGGGAGTTTATAAATCACGAGTAGGGTATTGTTTCTGTTATGGAGTACTCAACTCATTTTACCGAGCTGCATTGCTTCTCTCCGATTCCAACAGGTGATGGTTTGTTTCTTTATATGATGTTTGAGGATTGTCTCGGGCATGAGAACTGTTCCCATGTGAAAATCTTCAGGTTGACTCAGATATCCTCGATCATCAACCAGGCACTGATCACTGAGAGCAATCTGAGAGATTCTGGTGCAGTGGGCCAAGGCGGTTTGACTTCCAGAGTCACTGTCCTACTAATAATATTAGGAAGCACCAAAAAGAGTCTACTAGAGGAGATAGGAATATGCGAGATGCATCTTCGGGCAGCTAGGTTGTATGCTACCATTGTCCTAGGAGTGGGCATACTGGACCTCGGTTCTAGAGAGGCCATATGGAGTGCTGATCTTACGAAAAGATGGGACATCTTCAGCACTTTGGTTAGATCTTCTCACCTACAGCTGGTGGTAGGGTTTCTTTTATGACCCCGCGTTCCGGGAATGCATCGCCAGTTTCCCACCAGTCTGGGAACTATTGTTATTCTGGCCATTCATGCCAAGGTGGAGGTCGTGGCCTTGGTGTTCAATCACCCGGTTATCAGTGACAACAGAGTGGATCATCTCAGGGAAGTCAGGCCGCATTAGAGGGCCACAGTATAGGCCATACATTCGCAGTGGAGCAGACCCATCAGGAGAAGGATCCCAGACCTTCTACAGTTGTAGGTACGATCTATGTAGCCTTTGTTTTATCTTCATCTCTTTTTGATACTGGTGATACACATATCTTTATCTCTATTTCTATTATGGAGAGCCTTGGGCTCTATATCTTTTCATCTACCGACAAGTTAACTCTTGATACACTAATGTGAATAAGGATGAATAGTGTATGTCATTACAGAGAGAACCCACTTGAGGTTTTTGGGTGTCACTTCTTATGGGACATCTACATCCTAGAGATGAAATGCTATGATGTCATTATCAGTATAGATTGGTTAGTTCCCTTCTAGGAAATCGTCGATTTCTATCGCCATAGGGTTAGTTTCGTATCACCAAAGGGTAGATACTTTCATCAAAGAGGCGAGTGGGACATCTTGTTTTGTAGAGCTGAACCAGAGCATTATGTGCTGTGAGGAGTTATAGACGAGATTACCAGTCATTATCTAAATGAACAGGGGACATAAATGTTAGACATTCCTCCAGTGGTGGACCATTTCAGAGACATCATTCCAGTGGAATTTTCAGGTTTTCCTCTAGAGCGTGAGGTAGACTTTTCTATTGATCTCATTCCAGGAGATACATCGGTGTCCATACCTCCTTATAGGATGGATACACCTAAGTTGAAGGAACTCAAGAAGCAATTGGAGGAGTTGTAGGTAAAGGGCTTTATCTGACCCAGTACTTCTCCTTAAGGTTCTCCTGTTCTGTTTGCAAAGAAGGAATATGACACCATTAGGCATTGCGTGGATTATCGGAAGTTGATCCAGTTGATGGCCAAGAACCGATATCCCTTGTTGAGGATCAATGAACTTTGTGATTAGCTTCGAGGAGATCGAGTGTTCTCGAAGATTGAGTTGATATCCAGATACCATTTGTTGCGTGTTACACCATCATTTACACCCCTGGCAGCCTTCAAAATATGATATGGTCTCTATGAGTATATGGTCATGTTTTTCGGTCTGATGAACATGCCAACAGTTTTCATGGCACTAATGAACCAAGGGTTCCATCCATACATAGATTTCATCATGGTGGTTTTCATGGAAGACATATTGGTGTACTATAACACTTGACACGACCATGATACCAATCCTGTGATCATTCTGAGCACACTTATAGAGAAACATCTTTATGCTAAATTAACAAAATTAAAAATTTGGATGGATTAGAATCACTTATTGGGTAAATGTTATCTCTGTAAAAGGATTATTAGTCGACCTAGAGAAATTGAGAGTTTAGTTTCTTGGGAGCTACTGAAGAATGTCTTTGAGGTGGAAAGTTTTGTAGGGATATATGGATACTACATGAGATTTATTCGGAACTTTTAATGTCTAGATCAAACTTTGAATAGTCTGAACATGAATTGGGAGAAGTTATTATGGTCAGATTCTTGTGATTCATCCTTTCAGGTGATGAAAGGGAGGTTGAAGTCAGCACTGATACAAGTCTTTCTTGAGCAGTGCAAGAGCTACATTGTTTACTGTGATTCTTCGGGTATCGGGCTGGGAGCTATACTTATGTAGAGAGATGGATTCATTTCATACGGATCTCGGTAGTTAAGGCCACATGAGAGGAACTACCCGACAAACGATTTGGAGTTGGCAACTGTTGTTCACGCCTTACACGGTTGGAGATATTACCTATTGGGAGAGAAATTTTTGGTTTTTCACCGCCCAAAAGAGTCTCATGTACATCTTCACTCAGCGGGACCTGAATATGAGACAGCGCAGGTGGATCGAGTATCATCAGTACTTCGACTCTGAGATTGCCTATATGTCTGGGACAGGAAATGCAGTTGGTGATGATCTGAGTAGGAGAACTCAGATTCAGGCAGTTCAGGAGGCCAGTAGTGAGTGGAAACTTATGACTCTATTCTATGAGATTCATTTTGAGGTTCACGAAAAATAGGGGTAGACTATTCTTTCATTTGTAGCTGTTACCCCTACCCTTGTTGATCGGGTACGGATGAGGAAACTATCATAGTCAGAAGGCCTAGTCTTCCGGGAGAGTGTGTCAGGAGAGGACCTTCTTCCTGTATGTACCATGGAAAAATATGATATAGTGAATCTCCTGGGACTTGTATCGGTTCCAGTAGACATACACGGGGAATAGATGCAGGATTTTAATTCTTCAGTTTGGGTAGTTCATCCTGGAATTACCAAGATGTGTCACAATCTACACCATTAGTATCAGTGGCTAGGTATGAAGAGGGATGTTGTTGGGATAGTCCTGAGATGTTATACTTGTCAACAGGGGAATGTGGAGCATCAGCGACCAGAAGATATTTTACAGTAGTTACCCATTCCCGAGTGGATGTGGACGGATGTCATGATGGACTTCGTGACTGGGATACCGAGGTCACACAGAGGGAGTGATGATGTTTCGGTTGTCATCGATAGTATTATCATGGATTCTCACTACTTTTTGATTAAGGAGACCTTCAGTGTTGATGAGCTGCGGCAGCTGTACATCCGAGAGATTATACATCTGAATGGAGTTCCACGCTCCATTATTTTAGACAGGGATGCACATTTTACTTCTCGGTTCTAGAAGGGGCTTCAGAAGGGTTAGGGTACATAGGTACTTCTGAGTACAACATATCATCCCCATACAGATAGCTAGTCTGATCGTACGATCCATTTGCTTTAATATATGCTCCGAGCTTTCATTCTATACTTTGGCGGTTCTTGGGAGAAGCATATTCCTCCTACGGAGATCGCCTATAATAGCATTTTTTGGGTGACTATTAAAATGTCACGTTATGAGGATTTTTACTATTGTCCATGAAGATCATCTTTGTGCTGGCTGGTGGTAGGAGAGGATGCATTGTTGGGACCTCATCTTGTTCTAGAGACCTCAGAGTTGATAGAGTTGATTCGGAAAAGGATGGATACAACACAGTCTAGACAAAAGTATTATGTTGAACAGTGTAGACGACCTCTAGAGTTAGAGGTTGGGTATCAAGTTTTCTTGTGTGATGCACAATGGTTGGGACACAAGAGGATTCAATGAAAGGGTAATATTTCACCACGGTACGTCAGGCCATTTGAGGTGTTGGAGAGAGTTGGTCTGGTTGCCTGTCGGATACAGTTACCTCAGTTGTATAATGATGTGCACGACTTATTCCATGTTTCTCAGCTCAGATGTTACTTTTCAGACCCATCTCATATTTTTAACCATAGGAGGTTGATCTTGATGCGAATGTGCAATTTGAGGAGCATCCTATCATGATTTTCGTTAGCAGTACGAAGGATCTCCATGGTCGGTCTGTTCCTCTGGTACGGGTGCTATTGCAGCATGGGAAAGTAATGGAAGAGACCAAGGATAGGGAGGCTGATATACGATCTCAATGGCCAGTTTTTTTCATGGTTTCATCCTCAACTACTCTCTAGGGAAATTCGGGGAATATTTACTTTAAAGGGGGATGATTGTAAGAACCCGGAACATTGTTTCAGGTATGATTTTCCTTTTCTAGTCAATTTTTAGGTAAAGAGGAACATCTAGAACTTTCCAAAGTACATGTCGTGTAATTTATAAGTACATACCTTGTACTATGATGAAACATAAGGTTGTATTCTAGCCATGTCCAGGACACACATATGGTGTGTAGGGTTGATTTGGAGGCCGCTTAATGCGGAGTACAGAAAGGCCCAGTACATGCCGTGTACTCCAGAAGTACACACCATGTACTATCTTTTTTTCATTAAATAGACCGGGGTCACTCCTAATCGACCGAAACACCTTCTTCTCCATGTTCCTCGACCGGGAGCGTTCATATGACCACAAACATCCTCCAAACCACCAAGACTCTGCCTTTTTTCCGAATTGACCATCATCGATTGCGTTGGAACCGCAGTGGTGAGCTCTTCGTTCTTCTTGAGTTTCATTCCATGATTTTCCCTCTTTATCGAGATATCGTAGGTTGAATGTTTCGTGTGTTTTTGTAGATATATGCCAATATATATAGAATAATGAATCTTGAATCAAGTATATTGATCTCTTATCATCCATGTACGTGTTTTGTGCCTTACCATTGGAGTCTTTGAATTTTATGTGAAAATTTTTACCAATACATGTGAACGAGGTATTGTGTGATTACCATTTTACCCTATTGTTTCCCTACCTTTTGACCGTAGGATGGATTGATATTATTGACATTCTTGTTTCTGTAAAATGGTCAGCCATGTAGCTTTATAGTTTTTCTTTGGCCTTATTGAATTATTATGCACTGACTGGAAAGGGACTCTGAGAACCTGGTGCTATAGACTATAAGGGATAGACCTAGTGAGCATCCCCAAGCATCTCAGACATTATGAACTATAATTGATAGACCGGGTGAGATTCCAAGAGAGTCTTGGATATTATAGACTACATGGGATATACCGAGTGAGATTCCCAGAGAGTCTTGGATATTATCTACTGTAGGAGGGTAGACTGAGTGAGCTTCCACAGAGATTCTTTACTTGTTTGAATTTACATAAACCATTATAGGCTAGAGGAGCAATTGACCAATTGTGCTTCCTCAGAGTGTCTATGATAGACCAAAGACAATAGGAGGAATTAACCAAGTGCGATTCCTCATAGAGTTTCTAGTCCTTGGGGATATATGTGGGTTAGACAGCATTATCTTCCTCATAGAGTCCCTGACTACCCTAGACTATATGGGGAATTGTCCGAGAAAGATTCCACAGAGAGTCTTATAAATTTGTATGACAAAATAAGATTGGTTAGGCTATGTAAACATCCCATAGGGTTGTTGGTACTTCTTGCATTGGACCAGAGGGGTTGGCTACGAGTACTTACCAGAGGGGTTCCTATTGTGGTTTGCGATTACTTCACTACTTCTTGTTGTTATGAGGATTGATTACTATTTCATATCACACTATTTCTACTTATTGATTACTGCCTACTATTTACTATAATTGTTTACTGCTTCCTATACTATTATCTACTTTATTCTCACTGACTATTAGGCACATATCATCGGATGGTTGACTACTAGGATTTAGT
Source organism: Viscum album (assembly GCA_963277665.1). Classification (NCBI taxonomy): domain Eukaryota; kingdom Viridiplantae; phylum Streptophyta; class Magnoliopsida; order Santalales; family Viscaceae; genus Viscum; species Viscum album. The sequence goes on along the minus strand of OY728152.1, from coordinate 1,314,140,156 downwards.
TTCACAACCAGTTTGGGCTATGCTTTTGAACCGAAACAGACTATGTTGTTGCGGTTAAAGACAATGTCAAGCACCCTTCTACTTCGAGTACATTATTGCTTTGGAGCAGGATAGAATTGGACCGAGATTAGGCTTGCGATGATAAAGAACAGTTTATCTATTATTTTGTACTTTTTTAGTAATTTTGTAATTACAACATTGTGATTTTTTGGTTATTTTCATAGAATTGTACAATTCATCATTTCATATAAACATATGTGCTCTAGGTTTTTTTTTTATGCCTTCAGTTTTTCACTTGTGTATGGATTGATTACTACTTCCGCTATTATTTATTAATTTTATTTTCCGTTGTGTACTCTGCTAATGAGGGCATTGTTTCCCCCTTATCACACCCAAAGCCCTCGTTGCTAGTTGGAATCCTCTGGAACTTGGGGAAATGCGCTTGATTCCATTTTAACAACTGGGTACGAGGCACCTCTAGGTGACTTCCAGATCTGGGATGTTACACATTGAATGACATGTCACCAAACGGGTGCACATATGGCTTACCATCTCCATGTCATGGTTTAATTGTTATTCAAAACATTATTATTTGGATGGGTATAATAATGATGTGTAATTCATGTAAATAATAAATATAACATGATAATGACTCTTTATATATGATATACCATCCAATTATTTATTACATTAATAACAAAAGAATGATATAGTTGCTCGTGGGTACGTACGAATTACTGTCTCCACGAACACGATGAGATTCATTCCCCATCATATCTATTCAAGACTAATTTTCATTTGATGATTAAAAAAATTGTCTAAAGACTTGATATCATTCTAGATATGAATATTATACATCCCTTACATAACAATTATTACTCACAAAACAAGGAATATAAAGGAAAATAAATCTTTTAACACCCGTAAAAACGATAATACTAAGATATTATTAAAGAAGAAATTTTAAAACATCATATATGATATCATATTAATGTATATGATTCATGTCTAATTTAATAAGAAGTATTTCACCATTATAAATGATGTTATCCTACACATGACCATGTAAAAGTTTAAGATGATGTTTAATTATACAATCTCTTCATTATCCGAGGTTGTTTATATGTAATTATTTATTGGGACCTCTTTATCATCCATGTCCATATTTCTTAAAAATTAATTTCTAAACATTTTTTCTATTTACTAGACAGTGTGTTAAAGTCATTTACACCCTTATGTGTTTTGAATGTAATATTTCCCTCATATTCCTAACAAGTAACTTTTTGACAATTTTTCCAAATTTAATGTAAAAATGTTTTTTCACTTATTCAGTGGGTGATGCTATATTCCACCGTTATAACATGATCAAATCATCCCTTAAAAGATTATAAAAATATTTTCAAAATAAATTTTTTCTTTATAATTATGTGACTCTTAAATGATTTCAAAATAGAAAGATATATTTTTCTAAAAAGGGATTCATTTCATCTATGTAAATGTCCTTTGATGGAATTTATGATTATTTGAAATTGATTTATTATAATACAAAACCTCCATATAGTATTGAAGGTTTTGTGATATTTTTGACTATGGTTGTGATATTTTAATACAATTCATGTTTTATGGTTAATGTATTGACATTTCATATGCTGTTTTTAATACAAATGTTTATGATATGTTTAAACCTTTTCATTTGAGGAATGTATTAGACTTAGTAAGTGATAGGTGGATCCCTCTATAGCTCTCGATGGATCGGTAGGTCTCATAGGACAACTAGATGTGCAATTGGATGAGGGCCTTTCCCAATTTTGGGATATGGTTTTGGACGAGGGCTTAATCATTTTTAGATGTCTTGGTTGAGGCCTTGACAAAATGTTTCAGAATGTCCGACATTATACATTTCCTCATTATGAAAATAATATTGATGGTTCATGTGGTCATTCGACTAGTAGAATACCAATGATTATGTTTTATTATGGAATTTTTTACTCATCTCATATTCCTCCAATAAAAGTATTCATGTTTATTATTTGTAAAGGTATGTGGTTTCAATTATTTACCATGATTAATATTTATGTTATCTTCTGCTATTTTATTACCCTTACCTAGCATTTGAGCTCACCCCTTTCTTATGTTTCATTTTACTAGGATATTAAGAAGTTAGTTGTGATCGAATAGTATGCATTATTTATTGGGATTGGATGTTTCAAATGAAGTATAATCATGGCGTAATTCTTTTCAAGATGTAAAGTTGAACTTATGTATGAATGATGTTTCCAATAATACTAAACGGATTGGTTTTTCGAGACAGAATTTCCTTGTGATCATTCCAATGTTATGTAATAATGCACTAACTCTGGGAATCTAGGTTCAGGGCATTATGGTTGGTATTAGAGAATGTTTAGTATAAACCTTGGAAACTAGATTTAGATAAACTCTGATTATAGCACATAGCCCTATGTTAGACTTTGTAGATTAGTATAGAAGAACTTCATATAATATTGGTATTGTAGAGATTTTTTTCTTTTTCTAAGAAATTCATCCCCATATGGATACGAGCATGTACTGGCGGCTCTCGCACGGATGTACCTGGGGGTAAATCCTGAAAACACCTCTTTGAGGTAGACTCGAACGAGAAATTGTGCACGACAACGGGTCTTGCAACACTCTTGGTTTCGATACTCCTAGGGGATATTTTAGGATAATTCTCATTTTACTTACAAACCTTTTTGAAGGGTTTATTATTATTATATACTTCCTCAAAGAAAAAATTATTATGATTATGGATTTTATCTATAAACTGTTCAATTTATGTTTAGTGTTTTACATGTTTGGATTTATGTATTGTGATTTATAAACTAATCTAGTGTATTCCATTGTTTAGAAATGATGTCTGGTGGAATGAATTGAAACCATGGCAATGGAAACACTTCCTGTAGGAATTTCCCTCCTCCTCAAGATAATTATAGTGGAGATGGTGATACAACTAGTGCTGATCAACTTATAACAATGCTGGGACATCTCACTCATGTTATGAATAATTACCTTACCTGTAAGGAGCACCATGATCTGCAATGTGGAGGATCAATATTAGATCACTTCACGAGGAAAAAAAACCGACATTCAATGTCAGATAAAATCCATTAGTGGCTGAGGAATTGATAAATTACTTAGAGAAAATATTCAATGATTTGGGGTGTAGTGAAAGGGAAACAGTTATCCTGGCATTTTACCGGCTAAATGTAGATGCTGGTAAATGGTGGTCCTTGATTCAAAACAAAAAGTTTGATGAATAAGTATCGAGTATGGAATGGATGGAGTATAAATGGATTTTCTTAGAAAAATACAATCCTCATGACCATCGAGCAGATATGGAATGACCATTTCTCAGTCTAAGGAAAAAGGATGATGAGAATGTTTCAATATATGACGCTAAAATTACAAGGTTATCAATGAATGCTGAAGATTATATACGTAACCCATGAAGTACAAATGATTGTTTCTTTGATGGGTTAAAAACATTTCTCCTTTGAGAATTAGTATCAAAATACTTCTCATCATACGAAGATATTGTCTCGTGTGCTATCAATAAAGAAAATGAATTCTCTGAGTCTTATGACTTTCAATCAAAGCAGGAGAAGAAGAGATCTGTTGAACACTCTGTGAAAAGATATAAGGAAACATGGAAGAAGTGGTGAATTGAATTTACACCCTTTGATAATTGCTGAAGGAATCACCCTGGTGCCTGTTTAAAAGTAAAATGTGTATGCTACAAATGTGGACAGAACTGCTACATTTCTGGTGATTGTAAGGTAATGAAAGACACTACCAATGTTCAATACTACAATTGAATGGAGATGGGACATTATTAAAATGAATGTCCTTATCTTTAGGGGAAAATACCTTAGAAAAGGCCAAGGGATCAAAGCCAAGTTTATGCTATCACTACTACCGATGTAGGAGCTCTGAAAGACATGGTGCCAGGTAATTTAATGGTTTCCATAAGTATTAAAATGCTTAATTTGATTCTAGATCATCACATTGTATCATATATTTCGAGTTTACTAAGAAAATTAGATATTTACAATTTGATTTAACAAGGTAGTTGTCAGTCGAAACTCATATGATATGTATTGATGCTACAATGTTTTGTGAATCAGTTCCCGTTAGGGAATATAAATGTTATTTATCTGCTAATATCATCGTCATACCCATGTTTGAATTTGATATAATGCTCAGAATGGATTGGATTTCGGAAAATGATGAAAAAATTTATTTTAAGAAGAATGAGGTTATTATTTTTTATGATTATGATAAATAACACCATATTGTTAGAGAAGAATCATCCCCACCTGATTCTTATCTAGAACCACCCCCAGTAGCTCAACTAAATTCAATAATTGGGGAGAAATAGAATGAAATAACTGTGGGTGAGGAAAGAAATGATCAAATAGAGTATGTACCTATTGTGAAAGAATATGTTGATGTGTTTTCAGAATATTTACCTGGACATCCTCTATAATGAGAAATTTATTTTTCCATTGATTTAATTCCTGGATCAAGACCCATATCGATGACCCCTTGTACAATGGAATATGTGGAATTAGTGGAAATAAATAAAAAACAAGAGGAATTAAGTAATAAAGGATTTATTCTCCCTAGTTTTTCTCCATGGGGAGCCTCTATCCTTTTTTAAGAAGAAATATGGATCTATGAGGTGATGTATCGACTACAGGGAGACCAATGTTATAAAAATAATGAACAAGAAGCCCTTACCTCACATTGATGATTTTTTCGACCAACATCAAGTAGTCCAATATTATTCAAATATTTACCTTAGATCTGGATATCATCAGTTGTATGTGGAGAAGGAAGATATTCTGAAAAAAACATTTCAAACCACGTACGGGCATTACGAGTTTATAGTAATGCTTTTTGGGATGACTAATACACCCTAGGTTTTCATCGATCTAATTAACAGAGCTTTCAAGGAATATCATGATGACTTTGTATATTTATTTATTGATGATATATTTGTATACAAAAATATATTCAAATATCATGAAATTAACATGCGTATTATCCTAAATAATCTAAAAATAAATGAATTATATGGGAAGTTTAACAAGTGTGAAATATGGATTCAGAAGATTTCTTTTCTTGGCGATATTGTCTCTAAGGATGGAATCTCCTTTGATACTTCTAAGACAAGAGCAATCCATGAATGGCCAGCACCAATGAGTATAACCGAGGTATGCAGTTTTATTGGTTTAAACGGTTATTATCGACGTTTTTTCCATTATTTTTCCTGATTGGCTAACCCATTAATGATGCTCACACGTAATGGGGATAATTTGTTTGGACAAAAGAGAGTGAAGAATGTTTCGAAAAATTGAAGAGAAGATTATTCAATGATCTTATCATAACTCAACCATTAGGGAATGATGGATTTGTTATTTATTGTAATGTCTCAATGAAAGGAAATGGTTGTGTCCTTATGCAAAATTATAGGGTAATTGCCTATGCATCATGAAATCTAAAAATTCATGAGAAAAAATATCCTAATCACGATCTTGAATTAGCAGATGTAATATTTTCATTGAAGATATTGAGGAACTATCTGTTTGGTGAAAAATGTGAGATTTAAACTGATCACAAGAGTTTGAAGTTTATTTTCTCATAAACGTAACTGAACATGAGTCAAAGGCGATTGATTGAACTACTCAAGGATCATGATTACATGATACACTACCTCCCGGTGAGGGAAAATAATGTGGAAGATGCTTTGAGCAGAAATGATCATGGAGTTTTGAATAAGATGACTGTTGAAAAGGATCATATTTTCATAGATCTAGTGAATATAGACATGGGAATAACCATGTAAAGAGAATCATCAATGATTTTTTAAATGGTTTCCAAAGCATCTTTACAAGAAAAGATAAAGAGTTCTCAGACAGATAATGAAGAGTATCAAAAGATGATTATGGCTATGAATGATGTGATATTGAGTGACTTTGTGTATAAATATGGAATTGTGAATGTTTGGAATATGTATTGTTTTCCTAATATACCTGATCTTAAAATAGAATTGTTGGATGATGATCATAGTTACAATTTCTCTATAAAACATGTGAGCACCAAAATTTATAGAGATTTGAAGGAACATTTTTGGTGGGACAACATGACGTGGGAGATTTCAGATTTTGTGTCAAGATGTATTGTTTGTCAACAAGTTAAAGCTGGAAGACAACAACCTAGAGGAGTCTTGCAACCTCTTCCCATACTGCAGTGGAAATTGGATAATATTACGATGGACATAGTCATTGGACTACCAAAGACTCCTAGAAGGAACGATGCAGTATTAGTCATTGATGATCGTCTTACTATGTTAACACATTTTATTTCTATAAGAGACGATCTACTAGATGATCGTCTATCTATGATATATATTAATGAAATTGTGAGAATACACAGAGTACCCCTATCAATTGTTTCAGAACTTGATCAACGTTTTACATCATGATTCTGGAAGGGACTTCAGAAGGCATGGGATACTGAACATCATTTGAGCACTGCCTACCACCCCCAAACTAATGGACAATTAGAACAGTCTATTATGACCATAGAAGACATGTTGAGAACATTATCACATGACTTTCAGGGTATTTCGGATCAATATTTAACTTCGGTCGAATTTTTTGATAATAGTAGCTTCCATTCAAATATTCGGATGGCACCACATGAAGCGTTATACAGAAAGATTTGTCGCACCCCAACCTGTTGGGATGATGTTGGTGAAAGAAAATTCATAGGCCCAAAACTAATGGAGGAAACAATGGATATGGTGAAGGTAATCTAAGACCACATCAAAGCATCTCAAAGTAGGAAGAAGATCAATGCCAATAATCGAAGGAAGGATTTTGAATTTTAGGAAAGAGATCATGTTTTCTTAAAGGTATCCCAATAGAAGGGAGATATGCATTTTGTTAAGAAAGTATAATTTAGTCCTAGGTATATATGACATTTTGAAATTCTAGAACGAATTGGGTCTGCTGCATATCGTTTGGAAAATTACGCCAAATCACTCCAAAGTTCACGAAGTATTCTACATATCACTATTAAGAAAATACGTGCCTGACCCAATGCATGTACTTACCTACGAGGAATTTGAAATGGAACCCGATTTTTCTTATTGTGAAGAGAATGTCAAGATTCTTGATATTAGAGAACAAGTTCTGAGAAAGAAGATGACTCGTCTGGTAAAATTTCTATGCAGAAAAAATAAGATGGAAGAGGCAATATGGAACTAGAGGAACTTATGATAAAGAACCACCAGAGTCATTTTATGCATTAATATTATAGAAATTTCGAGGGAAAAATTATTTGAAGTAGAAGCTAATGTAACACCCCAAGCATCCACAATACGCTTCTTTTTGAATAACACAATAACGTGTGGTCAACACAACTTCGAGTTCTAACACACACCACAACCAATCATTCTAGCCATTATGAATAGTAATACCCACTTTTTGAATTTTTTTAAATTTTATCTTTCAAAATGGAAATAATTTTAGGATTCATAATATCAAAATTATCCGGGTGTGAAATTTTGGTATCTTTTTGAGAACTACACAAATTTTGATGAATAGTGAAATATACTAAACTTTAATTAAAAACCTATTTTTTAATCCAAATAATTTATTGTGATAAATTATAATATTGAGTGGTTTGAATGTATATTTAGAATAAATTTATACCATTTAATCCAATGTTAGTAGTTGGTCTTAATTTTACATTTAAACTAGACATAACCATGTGTCAATCTTTTGATAGATATTATTTTGTAAAAACACGCTTTTTGTTTTGAAAATGGAAATTGAATTTAAATTAATTTCACCAACTTTTTTATTTGAATTTAGAAACATTGATTCCATATTTTGAATCTGGAGGAACAAATTTTATAAATAGGTAACATTTATTTTTAGAAATTTTGAATAATTATTTCGGTAAATATTTTATTTACCATGGTTAAAGGGTAAATCTTGTAAATAAGGGTAAAAAATAATACTATAATAATATTAAATTACAATAAAACATGTCCTAACCCAATCGGAAGATACATGTCCGACCATGGCCATATTTGGATCGATTATAGGACCCCATTTATTCACATGAATGTGATTATGACACTTTATATTAATTAAGTTAATGTAAATACACAAATGACATAAGCATATATCATTTTGAAAAAAAAAATTACATTGGGTTATATATGTTATAATTTCGGAAATAATTATTCATTATAAATATATAACGATTTCCTACATAATGGAATTTTATATAAAATATTTAGACATTTATAAAGTAAATTTATTTATGACATAATGATGATGCATTATATTCCAAATTAATGAATGAAGAAAATAATTGGTATTATAAATTCTAAAATAAATGAAATTTTAATGTTTTGACTCCATACAATAATTTTATTAGTTAATATTACGTGTTATTATTGATTAAATTATTTTTTTCGAATTAATAATGTTTTTACGACCATAACATAAATCAATTATTAAATATTGTCAAAATTGACATAAAAATGTTTTTAAAACAAATATTAAATTATTAATTGATAAAATATTCCTCAAAATCTTATGATCTCTAAAAAGAATTAAATTATGATAGATATGTCATTTATAAACCAATTGGGTTCTCTTCGTAGTTTATAGAATGATTATTAACAAAATAATATTAAAATACATAGAGACATGGTAAATGTAAAACTAATTAACTAAGATTTAAAAATAAAAGATAAGATTAATATAGTGACCAAAACCAGCCTAAAACCTATTGGTTGGGTCGATGTCTACCAATACACACCTTAGCTTTGAAATAAATAACTTTGGATAAATATAAAACCAAAAATTATTTTATTATAAACTAATATTTATAGCTTTTACTAAGATGCCCCTCAGCACTCTTATAAAAGGGCACTCCCCCTTTCCTCTAATTCACACCATCAAAGACTTTTGGATAAGCCAAAACCTGCCCAAATATCCCTTAAAATTACCTAAATTCATCCTAGAGGCATTACTTTAGGGATAAATCCAACTTAAGTATCCATTTTGGTCAAATCAAAAGGAAAAATCCGAATATGAGGTAATAATCTCACCACCCTCTTTCAAGTTCTTTTGTTCTTCCACTTATTATTTCATTGTTATTTCCATTCTAAAATAATTACTCTAGTATCATTTACATACTGTGATGTTATTATAAATATGGTACATCCATATTCAATATTCTTTCCATCCTTTTTAATGACATGTCACCATACGTGTGTACGTACGACATACCATCTCCATGTCATGGTGTAATTGTATTTCTACACATTATTATTTGGGTGGGAATAATAATGACGTGTAATTCATGAAAATAATAAATATAACATGATAATGACTCGTTATATGTGATATAACATGAAATTATATATTATTTTAATATTAAAATAATGATATTGTCGCTCGTGCGTACGTAAAGATTACCGTCTCCATGAACGCCAGGAGATTCGTTCCCCATCGTATCCATTCAAGACTAACATTCATTAGATGATTAGAAATAATGGAAATATACTTGATATAATTCTGGATATGATTATGATACATCCCATACATAACAATTATGACTCAAAAAACAAGGAATATAAATGAAAACGGATTCGTTAACAACAGAAACAATGATAATACTAAGATATTATTAATGAAGTAATTTTAAATAAACATATATGATATCACATTAATGTATATGATTCATGTACAATTTATTATAAATTATTTCACCAGTATTCAAGAATTTAACCAACCCTCGACCAAGGAAATGTACAAGGTAACAGTTAATTCTACAATCTCTTCATTATTCGGGGTTGTTTATTCATAATTATCTACTGAGACCTCTTTATCATCCACATCCATGTTTCTTTAAAATGTATGTAAAAAAATACTATTTACTAGACAATAGGTTAATGTCATTTATACATTTATGTGTTTTTAATTGAATATTTTCACCATTTTCCAAACAATGTACTTTTTGACCTTTTCGAAAAATTTAATGTAAGAATGTTTTTTAACTTATACGGTGGTTGGGACTATTTCCCCCCATTATAACATCATTAGAGAATCCCTTACAAGCTTGTAAAAATATTTTTCAAAATCAATGTGTTTTTTATAATTATGTTACTTTTAATGATTTCCAAATAGAAAGATATATTTCTCTAAAAATTGTTTTGATTTCATCCTTTGATGGATTTTATGTTTATCTGAAATTAATTTATTATGATAGAAAACATCCATATTTTATTGAATATTTTCTGATATGTTTGACTATGGATATACTATTTTTATACCATTCATGGTTTATGGTTAAAGTATTTACATTCATATTCTAGTTTTAATACAAATGTTTATGATATGGTTAAACCATTTCAAATGATCAATGAATTAAACTTAGTAAGTGATGGGTGGAGCCAACTATAGCACCTCGATTCATCAGTAGATCTCATGAGACAACTAGATGTGGAATTGGATGAGGCCCTTTCCCAATTTTGATATATGGTTTTGGCTGAGGGCTTAATTATTTTTAGTTATCATTCCCATGACCTTGAAAAAAATTTAGAATGTCCGACATTATACATTTCCTCATTTTAAATATTATATTGATGGTTCATGGGGTCATTCGACTAGTATAATGCAAACGATTATGTTTTGTTATTGCATTATTTACTCATCTCATATTGATTCCATAAAACTATTCATGTTTATTATATTTAAAGGAACGTGGATTCAATTATTCACCATGCCTAAAATTTATGTTATCTTCCACAATATTTCATACCCTTACTGAGCATTTGAGATCACCCCTTCTTATGTTTCATATTCCTAGGATATGAAGAAGTTATTTATGAGTTACTTGTAAGAATTATTTAGGATTCATAGATGTTTCCAATGGAATAAATTAGTGTTGTATTTCTTTTCATGTTGTAAATTTGAACTTATGTATAAATCTAGTTTCTAATAATACTAAACTGATCGGTCTTTAGAGACATGATTTCCATGTGATCATTCCTATGTTATGTAAGAATGCACTGACTCAGGGAAACTAGGGTCAGGGTGTTACGGAAGTTACCTGATCCAATATTAAGTACACTATGCACATCTTGAGACCACAGACTGCCTTCATTGTGAAGAAGACTGGAGAACCTCACAGTGGAACACTTGTCCGAATAACTTCCATCATCATCAGAACATCAATTTGAATCCATAACTCCTAAAACTCAAAAGGAACCATCCGAAAAAGAGATATTTAAATCAAAAGGCCACCAGTTTGAATGTCTATCCAAAACTCAACATTAGGTCGAGGGGGTAGTGTCAGAACCTCCCCTGGAAATCATCTAGGAGCTCTATGAAATCTCTTAGAACATCCACAATATCTACTTCTTTTGACTCCACTGATAGCTCTGCTAACAATAAAATAAGCGCATCTTCCAACTGGTTAACCTCAAAGATATCCCTATCGCCAATGAATGTTACATTCTACCTGCATATATATGAAAAAATGACACTTCTCTAGAAGAAGGAGATAATAGTGTGTTTGTAAATAGCCATTCGATGACTATGATCACATCATATGGCTGAATTTATAGTATAATAAGATCACCACTAGACTAATGTCGCCCTAAAATCATCTTTCTTCCTCAAAAAAATCAAACAATCTCTTTTGATTCCAAACTGTCATACTCATCACAAAGGCCATGGATAATCACTCTACATCTAGGCACAATGGGTGGTTTAAAACTGTTGTAATAGAAGTGTGTGAAGATCGTAAATCAAAAAAGGGACACGCAAGAGTTATAAATAAGATTATTGTTCCTAGATTGACCTTCATCCTTATAGAAACTTCATTATTTATGTTGTGCAACTACCAACACCCATCTACTATCCCACTCAACTGCTATTGTTGTTGTGGAAAAGGTATGGATGGAATCAACTGGTTCTAAATCCGGTGTTAAACATTCCAACCTCCACTGTATTTCACTCCATCTAGAAAATGGGTCCATATATGCCAAACACTACCACAAATTAATCATCTCGGTCCAGGGCTCACAGAGAAAGGGCTAGGACATAGAGATCAAAACAGGTAATACATAGGTCTGCTCCCCATCACCTGAAAACTAGAAGGCCCTAATGCTGGAGGACAGCTATTGATAGCCACCCCTTTTGATTAACACAATTGGATCCCCCCTCATAGAGCACCTCTAGTTTTCTTCATCCTATTCAAGACTTCATACTTCTTATGGACCTCAATGTACATCTGCAAAATGAAGGGACTAAAAACATACTAAATCGATGGTCATAGTGCCTCCTCTAAACATCTCTCCCATTACTCCTCATCTGAAAAATGGTTTAGATCAATACAATTTAAGTTTATGAACATGATCCCCAAATCCCTCAACAAAATACCCCCTACTGGATGGAGACTATCTCCATCATTTTCTCATTCTTTATTGTGGAATAAAGGAATTTATCCGGGAACTACTAACCCTAACCTCCACCATCCATTTAAGGTAGAGAATATAACACTGATGCACTCCTCCTTACATATGAATGAATTCCAACGGAACCCAAAACACTCTCCGAGAACAGATCAAGGTAAATGTGATCATCATCTCCCCAAGCTAGCCCTCAAACTCCATGTTAGAATCACTACACTCATAATTCTCTAGGTTATTCCTCTAGAATGAATACAGAGTTTTATTCAATTTGTGAACCACTTATTATTAGTAAATCTACCTTAAATTGAAAAAAATCATTCTCATGGGCCATGATCCCTATCATTACTCCTGGTTTCCGTCTGGGTGCCATATCATCAAGGTATGAAAGGAACAGCTATTCCCAAGTAGTTTATAATATTCTATTAAATTTATTCCTAAATTATGATTTTTTATTTCCATTATGAAAACACACTAGAAAAGAACAAAATCCAATTTGATTATTATACATCTCCTAGTGTGTCTCTCTTGCAATTAGTGTAGCCTCAACTGGTCATTCTCTAGAACTAGATTCCTTGCATCTGATAATGGGGGGCCCTAAAACATCATGCCCAAGCTAGTCTTCCATGGCCTATTTCACATACTACGACTTCCTAACAATATTTACCAACCTTCCCATGAAATACTATCTATTCCTAACCCTGACATCCACAATATACCTCAAACATTAGTTCTAATACAATTCTATATCAATATGCCTTCCCCATGATATGGAAAGTGACAAGTAACTGTGATACACTTACTTCTCCACGTTGAATGGGATATAATGACCCCTGAGTCCCACATTCAATAGGCCCCAGAGTGGATACTAGCACCACGGAATGAAATATAACTTAAAATGGATGTAATTACCCTTTTATGAATTAGATTGGGAGATAAGATGGTAAATAAAAATAAAATTAAAAAATGAATGTATATTTAAATCCAAAAATCTATTCCCAAATGCATGTTCAATATAAACAGAGATAAGGTATAATAAAAATATGATGAAAAATAATGAAAGAAATACAAGTAGAAATAACAACTCCTGATGCCCAAGATAATAAGGTCCAACAAAATCATAAAAGTACTCCTAGAAACCTAAATGAATTATTTATATAAGTATGCTGACTATACAGGTATACTCTCCATTAAAAAAACACATGTGCACAAGTGGGGTGGCTTTCTAATGCCTTGTGAGAAAAATAGATATACCAAATAACCTAGCATCAAAATTATCCACCCAGTCTCACTAAGGAACACTCCCTAAATAACACAATTCATTTAATGTAGTAGTAATAACAAATTGATATTTGGGTCCCCTGCACCATTTTCGAACATGTTATTTAGGGAATCCTATGTGTCAGACCTTTCCCAATATTTTAACTACAGTCCCAGTGTAGTCCCAACAACATCCATATAGAAAACCACAGCCACACATCCCTCATATATACACTCTGGACACAACAACCACACATCTATCCCGCATACACCTTGGCCACCGCAACCATATTTAACAACACTCACAGACACCAGGGCTATGCAAACCACTTCTACACCTGAAGACACCAAGGCCATATCAAGAAGACACTTGTAAAATGAAACTTCCTGCTCACACCTGGTCCAAACACCACAACATACACAAACCAATGTGAGGTTGGATACCCATGAGAGGGAGGAGGAATGATATAATAACCACCCACTCATAAGAATGTTTTGAAAAAAACCCTCACCCACAAAATGGGGGTTTTCAACATGAAATTCTCAACATAGGTGGGGTACATATAAGAAACACAAGAACATAATATTATACATATTGGTAATCAAGAACATATCCCTATATAAATGTTTGGAATAGTCAACAATACCATACGCAACCACTCTCATTGTTATCACTGCATGCAAAAATACAAAAAAACCACAACCAAAGCACATCCCATTTCTGGAAAACAATCCTCATAGTAAACATTCACTTTTTCATGTTCAAGTGATTATATTTATAAAAAATCATTCACTACATGGAATATAATAGTCATATCAACAATCCATGAAAATTAAAAAAGGATAAAAATCCAAGATTCATTTTCATCTTTCACACCAGGTTTTCTTGTAAAGTCATTACTACAAAAGGGATCTATGAGATCACTAAATGTATAGAAACCAAACCAAGCCCCAACAAACTAGCATAGATCCAAAATCGAATAACAGAATAGTAGGATATCATACCACTATTCACATCACCCCTCAAGCCTCAATGACAGAAACCAAACATACTTTCAGAATAGAGCAATGAAGTTTTCAGATTTGTCCACACCATTCATTAAGTTCCTTGCTTCTTTTTCGTTAACATATGTGATCAATGAATGATTCTAATTCATTGTGAATCAATTTAATCAACCAAAATTATATGATTAACTAGTTTCAATTTTACAGAAATTAAATCACATGTTTATAAAGACAAATACTCGTTCATTAGAGTCCAAAAAGAACTACAAATGGCCATTATTTTTAGAGGGCCTAAGATACACAACAATGAGAGATGTAGGAATGCCCTACATAGTTGATGAAGGATCGAAGGTTTTTCCCCCTACCAAGAACAGTAGACTTGTGAGATGTAGGAGAAAAACCTCCTAATGGTTGAGCAGAAAGTGATCCAGCATGGGTTCATGAGCCATTTCATTGGAAGAGATTAATTCATATTCGGAGGGAACAAAAGAGATAATGGAATAAGATTTTGTAGAAAAAGGCCCAATCTAATATTTACGGGATATGAAATCTCAATGTGCATAAAAAGAAGATTGTTGTTTAACGACATGGCTAGGATGTTTCACACATTAGATTTTACATTGATTTAAAAATTATCCATATAGATAGTCGAGATAAAGACTATGTGTTAATATATTATCATTAAATGAAGAAAAAAATGTAACATGGGAGAAACTAGAAATCATTGGAAGATGGAAAACCCAAAAAAACGGGTTAAGATGCCACATGTTTTGGTAACACAATGGTCACCCAATTTTTAGGGGATTAAAAAAATCATTAATGGGCTTAAAAAGACATAAAAAGTCTCTAAAAGAGGTTGTAAAACTTAAAAGTGGAATTACATGATAACTACGTTAAAGAACCCCGAGACACCAAGGTGGTACCATTCGGGTGCAACACCGGTCAGTGTCACCAATAGGTCAAACCATTGTGACACCATAAAACCATCAAGGATGCCATCCTCCCCCACTAATGGGTCCTATAAAACCTCAGACACCAGAAAATGACAATGCAAAAGGGCCAAAAGGGCACGGAACCTTACATATTTAATATGTTTACATTATCCAAACATAAATTTTTTAAAAAATTAAATTTTAAAACAATAGAAATTAAGTTTTCTATTTAATTATTAAATTTTATATCCAACTCATGGCTCAAAATTGATAGAGAACTCAAAATAAATATATAATTATTTGATTTATCCAAAAAATAAGTGACATTAATTTTTTTGAAAAAATACATGATCTTCTTGAGTGAGGATCATATATATTATTAATGTAAATATTGATTTTAATTGATAATCAAAAAAATTATGTAATTTTCAAAAGATAATAATAATTTTTAAATTTAATATTTTTTTAAATGAAATCATAAATGAAAATGAAAATATTTTGTATTAATTTATTAATAAATTAGTATGGAAAGTAATTTTGGGGGAGAATTGTCTATTTTACAATTACTAATACTCTATTAATTTTATTAATTTAATAATTTAAACATATTTAATTATTTTTGAAGTATTTGAATAACAATAAAACTAGTTATTTCTAATGACTTCCCCAATTTTTATGTGAAAAATATTTCTGATAAAGGGAAAAAATAAGAACAATGATACTTTTTTATCTAAATATAATAACATTGTCCATATTTAATTGATTTGTTTATTGTAGTAATTATCCAAAATAAATGAAAACCTGAAATATTTTTTACTTTCACGTAGATATATAATTGGTATTTTTCTACTCTTGGTGTATCATAAGAAGATTATATAATTCAGTTAGACACTAACATATAATCAACTTGGATGTTATATATGATTACCAATCTACCAACTCATCTTCTATTAATATAATTTCAATTGAAATCCCATTTTAAATATGGGATTATAATGATTCAATTTATTTTGGATTGTCACAAAATTATATGAATCATATGATTTTCATTTATTTTTCTAAAAAACTAAATTTTCAATGTTTATTAATCCAATTTTTCAATTGATATTTTTTGTAATCATTTAGATTTTAATATTCTAAAAAATAATTTGAAAAAAAACTGATAACTGATTTTTAAATATAATTATAATATATTTAGAATATAATAATTTTTTTTTCAATTTCAAATTGTTATATTCATAGTATTGAATTCAATGTAATGAATAATCCTTAAAATTGACATTGTGAATAATATATAGTAAATAATGTTTTATTAAAAAATTTAAAATTACTGAATATATTAAATTCTCCCATGTTAGTATGACGAGGTTAAAAATTTCATCCATGGTCTATTTATGACTTGGTTTTTACTTTTCAATATAATTATTAACCCTAAATTATTAGAAAACCATGCTTAATTGGAACGGATTTGAAGTGGTTAAATTAGGGTTAAAACAACATGATACAAATATAGTCATCAAAAAATTGTAAAAGTAATTTACGAGAAATAATATTTGACCATGATCACATAATACTATAATAATATTTTTTTAACGAAAAATTTTCAAAGACAAAGAGTTATATATTATTTAATTCCTATATTGTTAAAAAAGGCAATCTATTAGTTTTTAATATTTCATTACTTCATTTAGGAAAAAATATAATATTAATCAAATTAAATGATTAAATAGGTTTTTGAGAACTATTTTTTTTATAAAAAAAGTATTTTTCATTTATAGAAATTATATATATTCCTTATATGGTTCTACAATTATAAAAGAGACTTTTAATAAATTAAGAAAAAAATTATTTCTTTTAAAAATATTAGTTTTGATATCATTAATATAATATCATTTTATTACTAATTTCCAGGACCAATATGACATATTATAGATGTTTTTAGTCCATAGATACTAGAATAGAATTTTTTTCCCTAATTTAATTTATGTCAATTTAAAGAGATAGTGTAAAAAATCTAATTAAATATAATTTATAGAAATATTATGTTACTAAATTATTTAAAAAATATAATAACATATCATAGTCTATGAGAATGAAATACATTTCAAAAATTAATAACGAACCATTTATTTATGATTTTTTCATCTCTAGAAACATTATTAAATCAATATTACTAAAACAATGGATAGATTAAAAAGGTCAAAATACATAAACAATGGGATAATCAATATGATACGTAGTAAAATGACATCTACATATTAATTAATTTTATTGGATGAATATATAAAAACAATATGCTTTATTTTGTTATAAAATTTTTTATTTTTTTGCATTTTGATTTTATAATGAATTTAATATAATATAAAATTTTCATAAATCCAAAAAGGGACCCTCCTGTCAATTATAAGTGGTAACTATCCCTCACATAATTATACAAAATTGATCTTTTATGATCACCCTTGTACAAAAAATTAACTTCCAAACATCCTTATCTATTTTTTGGATCTCTTGTTCCTCCAAATGATCAACCACATATACATTAAGATTATATCCAAATCAAGTCCTATATATAATATTTTGCTGACTTTACAATATCATTCTCAATAATTTTATTTGTACATCCTCTCCATGTTGGTTTCAATTATATTGTAAAAAATCGTGTATCGTATATGTTATTATATTTTATTATGATTTTAGAACAACCATATTCTGTAATTTTTTTTCATCATATTAAATAAATCATAGTTCATGTGTAAAAAACATTATTCTCTTCACACTATGGTTTGACCCTTTTTTCCTCAAAACATTACACGTATGGTCGTAATAATGGAAATAGTGGATATAAGTCATAATTATGAATTGATATAATTTTTCTATGATAAATGTATAACACAATTCAATACATTTTCATCCACAAAGGTGTTGATACCATCACTCATGCGTACATACAACCTACCATCTCAATGATTTTATGTGAGACATATTCATAGTTCAATATAAAATAATGATTATTAAATTTATATAATGAATAATTAGGATATATAATACATTAATATTATTATGTGTATATTATAATTATATTATATGTAGAGGAACATGGACATTGATATAATAATGTGTTGTAAGAACTCAGTTCTTATCTTTGAGGTATGGGTTCCTTCCTTTCTTTTTTCCTTAGGTGTTTTGGAGAATATATGGATAAAGTGGGAAAATATTAATTTTTGGAAGTACACGCCCGGTACTATTTCCACACGCCCTGTACTATTGGCCATGTGGGATGGGTACATGGGGCGTGTGGCCATGACGAGGATGAAGGGTGCAGTAACCAACTACAGGTCGTGTAGTGGTCCCTTACATGCCATGTAGTCAGTCGGTAGGGCAAAACAGTAAGGCGGTGGAGAAACCGCCAGCTGGGCGACAGTACATGCCGTGTACTCAGGAGTACATGTTGTGTACTCATGTTGACAGATTAACAGTGTGGCAGTTCCACTAGGGGAACAGTTAAATGAAGGGAGTACACACCGTGTACTTGGAAATACATGCCGTGTACATTGTTTTTTCGCATAAAATGGGTAGTAGCCTCCCCTATTCATAGGGAAGGCTTAGAACCAGAGGAAGGAGCAGGAGGGGACGACCGATCCTTTGATGATCTGTCGGGTGTTCGTCTAGAATTTGTTTCCTCCACGGACGATCTAGTTGCAACCGCACGTGTAAGCCCTCTCTTCTCCTGGAGTCTTCCTTACCAATTTTATCCCTAGAGGGTGTTATTTGAGGTTAAGAGAGTTTCTTTCTTTGACAGATCTACGTCGTTCTTAGGTGTTTCTAGGATCGGAGTTTATTTATAGTGCTCGTTTGCGTATAAGGTAGGTTTCTTGGTGTTTATATTTCCAACCGTAGTGTGTTTTGTGCATTTTTGTGCCACGAACCCATGTTGGGGTGTCATGTGGCTGAGGTCGTGGCTATTTTTTAATGACCTAGAACTGTATAGGTAATTGAATAAGTTCTAAAATTGCTGTTTGGGATCGTTTCTTGGATCTAGAACCACCCCGAGGGTATGTTCCACTGTTTAGCCATTTGGCCAGGATACCAGAGGGTGTGCCTTCAGAGTAGAAATTGTAGAATTTCCTTTAGAGGAATTGCTTGTTACAACTTGTTTACCTATTGGGCATGGCCCGATTACCTGTTTGGCCCGAGGGCATTGCTGTGATTAGCCTATGGGAACTACAATGTTTAGCCTAAGGGTTGTAGATATTTATCCTGAGGGCAACCTTTCGTGCTTGAGGGCTTGACTTCTGTTCCTGAGGGCGACAGTTTCTAAGATTGTGGGAAAATTCTGTTACACATGAGGGCTATAACTGTGGGTTGGATTCTGCATACCTGAGGGTAAGGTTTTTCTTGTTTGAGGACATGGACTGTTAACATAGAAATGCACTGCGGTGATTTCTAATTTTTGATGGATAAAATAAATAATAAAATGGAAATTTTAGTGTTAAGTTAGTTACCTATCAGTACTGCTTACTTTATTGCATTTTACTATTGAACACAATTGTTACATGCTTACACGCAGTTGGGAATGGGCCTTTTGTGGGTGCCTACTAAGATATATTTCTCACACCCTGTTTGTGTCACACTTTTTGGCCCAAAAAGATTAAGTTTCTGCAGGTGTAGATAGGTGCAAGAGTCCCTATACAGGTACATGATTGCTGCTGAGGAGAACGAGGGCATGGGACCGATCCTAGGCTCGCGATGCCACTGCCAACTGTTTTGATTTGTATTTTTGTACTCTGATTTTGTTGTAATGTATTGATGTATAACATGTACTAGCTGTTTTATTAGAACATGAGACATGTAGCATCATTATTTATATATTTTTGGTTGTATCCATTGCCATTTTTTATATCAGTTGTGTATGTTGTAGTTCTTCAACTGTTCGTTGTATGTTTTAATTTATTTCGTTGTGATACACATTGAAAAATGAGGGAATAGATTCCCAACTCTCAGACCTGGACCCTCACGGCTAGTCGGCAGCCTCTAGTGTTTGTGGAAATGCGCTTGATGTCACATGGAGAACTGGGTTCGGGGCACCCATTGAGTGGCACCTGGAACCGGGACGATACAAAGTGGTATCAGAGGTGTTTTTTTCTTTGACATACTATTTGGAGCCGTATTCAGGGATAGGACGAACGGTAGTTGGTAATATGTTGTGCCCGGGCGTAGCTAACCCGTGTACATGGAAAAGCCAGTCTACCACGTATTTTTCAATTTTTCTGATTTTTCAAATTTTACAGTTGATATGTTTTCACCATTGGGTGAAACACTTGAGATTGTGCTGTAATAATTTATTTGTGTGTTCTATTTAGTTGCAACCAGATGAGATGATGGCATTACATTTCATGAATCATTAGGAACATGCTATAAATCACATCCCATTCATAATTTCATGCCACGTAGGTGAATTAGAAATTTCATGTTGTTGTGATAGTAGTTGTGCTAGAAAATAATGTTGTTGTGATAGCTTCTTGATAAATACCTGTTTTTTGATAGGGTATTTTGTGTAAGCATGTTTATAGAATGGAATACCAACGTTTTTTGGGGAGTATGGGCCCCCATTGACCTGAATTTGGTGGATCATTGATTGTTTATTTGTTATAACACAAATAAGATGTCAAAAATTGATTCGTGGGGAGTATGGTCTCTCACTGGTCTGAATATGACACATGGGTGTTGGTTTTAGATATTTTCTGGGTTCTGGGGATGTTTCTGAGGCATACTATCAAGAAACCTAGTAAAAACGCTGTGTAATATTTTTCAACATGCTGTGTATGCCCTTCTGTTCAGGATGAAAAATGAACATTTTATGTACATGTCGTGTACTCTGAGTACATGCCGTGTAGTATCTTCCCATTTCATAAACCGTGTTTGCGGCGACACGGGGAAGGGAAGACTTTGGGTTGAACACACCGTGTAGCTTATGTATACGCCATGTAGTTTTGACCTAGAGTCCGGCCGTGTAAATAAAAACACGGGTCAGTGAACTCCTTTACAGAACACATCATGTCAATTATGGAAACACCGTGTAGTGTGACCAGTGGACTCGGTCGTGTAACTAACAACACGGTTTGATGTCATCGTTCCTTGAATATGCTGTGTACGTTTGGGACACGCCGTGTAGTCTTGTCCGAGGACAGACATTGTGGATTTTCCATGTGACTGCAAAAATGGGGTGGGGTACACGCCGTGTACGAGTGTAACACGCAGTGTAGGATCAAGATGAGTAGTCGACCGTGTCACAAGAGACATGAGAATTTGGAAATAACACCCTACACTCTGTGTAGATCATATACATGTAGTGTATTATTTTTCCAATGGTTGTCGTCTGGCTTAGCCATGTAGAAGGACCCGAGCAGGGGAAGGGAAGTCATGTACATGCCGTGTAGTCAGTATACACACCGTGTAGTCTTTTTTTGAAAATTTTGAATTCCTTATTCCTCCTGTTCCCTTTTGTGTTTCTTTATTTTCAGTCTTTGATAATCTTGAATCTAAGGGATGCATTTAACCTTGTAGTTTCATGCCACCTAGACGACCATGCGTTGTTCGCCAGGAGAGGGACAACGAGAATACTCCAGAGATGGTGGGCCATGGGTACCAGTGGATCCTCCAGCAGAGCTAGATGTGGCACCAGCATCTATATCGAAAACAGGCACAGAGGAGCAGTTCCATGAGGGCTTTATGCGGTTCATGCAGACCTTTCAGAGAGCACCACAAGCTGCCTCATCTATGGATGAGCTGACACATATCATCCAACTGCAGCATCCACCGATGTTTTCAGGGGATGGCAGACCACATGCTACAGAGACATGGCTGGGGTCGATGCAGACTATTTTCGAGCATCTAGAGACACCTCCCTAGTAGAGGGTCAAGCTCATGACAGACATGCTATGTGATTCCTCCAAGAGGTGGTGGGATGTTACCACCTAGTCATAGCATCACAGAGACATGGTGTGGGAGGATTTTTATGCAGTATTCTATGAATTTTTCTTCCCAAAGACTGTGAGGGAAGATAGAGCTCGAGATTTCATGAATCTGCAGTAGGGCTCTATGTCGGTGATGGACTATTCTTCTCGTTTCACTGAGATTCATCACTTTGCACCCGTGCTAGTGGGTGATGATAAATTGAGGGCCAGAAGTTTTGATAATTGTCTTCGTTATGACATCCAAGACCTGGTAAACATTTTCAGGTTTCCCACTGTACGTGGTATTGTAAACCTGGTGTTGATTACAGAGAGGAACCTGTGGGAGGCTAGCGGTGTTGGCTAGGGTGTTTCAGCAAACGTTACTGGTACTATTTCTGTTGGAAACAGGGAGAGACAGATGAACATCTCTAAAGGCAGCAGTACCAGCCATGCGGCTTCTTCAGGTGGCCCGGTCAGGTGCTTCCAGTTTGGGAGAGAGGGGCACAAGAGACCACAGTGTCCATGAGACCCAGTGGAGTGTCGAGCTGACGGCAAGATGGGTCATCTGTAGCGCTTTTACAGGGCGTCTCTACTGGTGGCTAGTGAGAGGGGTTTTGTGCAGACTCGGCGTGTGGGGGAAGGACCAGTGGCTTCTTACCAGTCAAAAAACTGGAGTACGTCAGGGTGTGTAAGTAGAGATGGTGATCATGGATGTGGTATCCAGATACCAGGATCTCAGAGGCAGCAGGGTGGGACAACTCAGGGTAAACAGGTTGTGTCGTAGGGCCGCGACACTAGGCAAGCTTATGCAGCGCAACAGACCCAGAAGGAGCAAGATCACAGACCCTCTAATGTTAGAGGTACTATCCTCGTAGCTTCTATTTTATCTTCAGTACTATTTGAGACGGGTGCTACACATAGTTTTATATCTATAACCATTTTGGAGGTCCTTGGGCTTTGTGTTTCTACTTATTATGCTATCATGATGCTAGACACTTTGTTGGGGACTAGGACGGTTGGTGTGCATTAGTGCAAAGAGTTCCTTCTTGAGGTTGGTGGGTTTCACTTTCTTCGGGACCTCTATGTCATGGAGATGACGAGATATGATGTCATTCTCAGGATGGAATTGTTGATTCCCTTTCAGGGTTTTTTAGACTTCTATCGTCGTTGGGTGCGATTCACGTCACCAGAGGGTGGAGAGTTTCTATACAAGGTCCAGTGGGATGTTCATGCATGTCGAGCTGGACCGAAGAATTGTAGGCATGGTGGAGTCATGGCCTAGATTGTGAGCTTATATCTGGATGATCAGGGGACTTGTTAGACAGATTCCCCTCCAGTGGTTGATCGTTTCATGGATGTCTTCCTGGGAAACTTTTCGGGTCCTCCTCTGGAGCGTGAGGTGGATTTATCTATCGAGCATTTTCCAGGAGTAGCACCGATGTCCATTATTCCTTATAGGATGGCTACACCTAAGCTGTGGGAGCTCAAGATGAAGTTATAGGAGTTACATGAAATGGGATTTATTCGACCCAATACTTCTCCTTGGGGTTCTCTGGTCCTTTTTGAGAAGAAGGAGAATGGTAACCTCAGACATTGAATGGATTATCAAAAGAAGAACCGTTTGATGGTTAAGATCCAATATCCCTTTCCAATTATAGATCATCTTTTTGATCATCTTCGTGGAGTACGAGTGTTCTCGAAGATTGACCTGAGGTCATGATAGCATCAGCTACGCGTGAGACCATCAGATATAACTCTTACATCCTTTCAGATCTGATATGGTCTCTACGAGTATTTGGTTATGCCGTTTGGACTCACGAATATTCCAGCAGTCTTCATGGCTCTAATGGATCGAGTATTCCATCAGTATCTTGACTCTTTTGGGGAAGTATTCATGGACGACTTTTTTGAGTACTTTCACACTCGAAATGACCATTCCACTCATCTTGAGATTGTATTGAGTACACTTAGAGAGGATCATCTATCTGCTAAGATCTCAAAGTGCAACTTTTGGATGGACCAGATTCACTTCCTAGGTCATGTCATCTGAGTGGCAGGAGATTCAGTAGAACTAGAGAAGGTGAGAGCAGTGGTTTCCTGGGAGAAGCCTAAGAACATGTTAGAGATACGGAGATTCATAGGGTTGGCTTGTTACTACAGATGTTTCATACATGAATTCTCCTACATAGCAGCACTGTTGACGGGATTGACTAAGAAGGGTGTGAATTTCGTATTGATGGAAGCTTGCGAGATAGACTTTCAGGACCTAAAAGGAAGGTTTACATTAGCACCGATCCTGATACTCCCAGATCAGGGGAAGTGATATACAGTTTACTGTGATGCATAAGGTATTGGGCCGGGAGCAGTGTTGATGAAGGGTGATCTAGTAGTTGTGTATGGGTCTCAGCAGTTGAGGCCAAAAGAGATGAATTACCCGACACATGATCTCAAGTTGGCCACAGTTGTTTATGGGTTGCGCTGTTCAAGACATTATCGGTTTGGAGAACGTTTTGTGTTCCTCAGCGACCACAAAAGTCTAAAGTATATATTTACTCTGTGTGACCTGCATCTGAGGCAGAGACGGTGGGTTGGGTACCTATAGTCCTTCGATTTTGAGCTTTCCTATACACCTTGTAAAGGTAATGCAGTAGCTGATGCACTGAGCAGGAAGACTCATATACAATTAGTGCTGGAGGCCAGCGATGAGTGTCAGCTAATGAATTTGTTCTCTGAGATGCATTTGGAGGTGGACGATAGTCAGGGACGGACTTGTCTTTCCTTTTTAGCTATGACTTCTAACCTCCATGATATAGTGAGGATGAGACAAATATATGATTTTGATCGCCTAGTTCTACGGGAGTCAGTGGAATGTGTGGACCCTCCTCCGGGTAGGAAAATAGGTGAGGATGAAGTTCTGCATTTCCATGGACGCGTATGGGTTCTAGGGGATATACGTGAGGAGTTGATGCGAGAGTTTCATGCTTCAATTTGGGCAGTTCATCACGAGGTTACCAAGATGTACCGAGACTTGAGACGTTAGTACTGGTGGCCGGGTATGAAGAGAGATGTAGCTGGTTTTGTTATGAGGTGTTCCACCTGTCAGTATGTGAAGGCGGAGCATCAGAGACCAGATGGACAGTTACATCATTTACCCATTCCGGAGTGGAAATGTGATGATGTCGCGATGGATTTCGTGACTGGATTGCCAAGGTCACCTAAGTGAAATGATGTCGTGTGGGTTGTTGTAGACAGACTCACGATGGTAGCTCACATTTTTTTGATCAAGCATACCTTCGGTGTTGACGACCACAAAAGGATGAATATCTGATAGGTCGTACGTCTTCATGGGGTCCCTCATTCTATAATTTCAGATAGAGACACCCACTTCACATCACGTTTCTGGAAGAGTTTTCACAGGGCGTTGGGTATATAGGTGCTTCTGAGCACATCATACCACCCTCAGACAGATGGCCAGTCAGAACGTACGATACAGGTTCTAGAGGACATGCTGCGAGCATGCATCCTAGACTTTTGGGGTTCTTGGGAGAAGCATATCCCCTTAGTTGAGTTATCCTATAACAATAGATTTTAGGAAACTATTGAGATGGCGCCATATAAGACTTTATATTGTAGGCTATTCCGCTCACCCTTGTGCTAGATAGAGGTAGGTGAGGTAGCTTTCCTGGGGCCACAACTCATGTTGGAGACATCTGAGAAAGTCCAGTTGATTCAGAAGTGGATTGCTACCGCACAGTCTCTTCAGAAATCATATGCTGATCGACGCAGAAGAACATTGGAGTTCGTGGTCGGGGATCAGGTTTTCTTGCACGTTTCTCCGAGGTTAGGACACAATTGGATCAGGAGACATGAAAAGCATTCAATGAGGTATGTGGGGCCATTCGTGATTCTGTGGTGAGTCGGGTTGGATTCCTATCGGTTTCGGTTGTCGCAGTGGTACCGAGCCATGCACGACATCTTCCACATATCTCAGTTGTGTCGCTATCATTCATACCCGTCTCACATCATTAAGCCCGAGGAGGTTGAGCTAGAGTCATATGCGTCCTTTGAGGATAATCTGATCTGTATCATTGATAGGGGCACAGAGGTTCTTCGAGGGTGGTCAGTTCCTCTCGTACGGGTGCTATGGTAGCATGGCCGAGTGCAGGACGAGACCTGGGAGCGGGAGGCTGATGTACGTGCTCAGTGGCCGAAGTTGTTCATGTCTATATCTTCACCACCCCTGTAAGGGAAATTCGGGGACAAATTTCTATAAGTGGGGATGTTTTTAAGAACCCGGTTCTTATCATTGAGGTACAAGTTTCTTCCTTTCTCTTTTCCGTAAGTGTTTTTAGAATGTAAGGAAAAAGGGGGGAAATAATAATTTTTTGAAGTACACACCGTGTACTATTTCCACACGTAGTGTATTATTGGCCATGTGGAATGGGTACACGGGGCATGTGGCCATGCCAAGGATGAATGGTGTAGGAACCAAATACACACCATGTAGTGTCCCTTACATGTCATGTAGTCAGTCTCCATGCCAAAATAGTTAGGCGGTGGAGCAACCGCCAGCTGGGCGATAGTACACGCCGTGTACTCAGGAGTACATGCCATGTACTCATGTCGACGAATGAACAGTGTGGAGGTGCCACCAGGGAAAAAGTTAAATGAAGGGAGTACACGCCATGTACTTGGAAGTACACGTGGTGTACTCTGTTTTTTATTTCCTCTTATAACGGGCAGTAACCTCCCCTGTTCACATGGAAGGCTTAGAACCGGGGGAAGGAGAATGAGGGGATGACCAAACATTTGAAGATCCGCCGGGTGTTTGTTTGGAATCCGTTTCGGCCTCGGACGATCTCATTGGAACCACTTAGGTAATCCCTATATTCTCCTGGAGTGTTGGTTTCCAATTATTTCCCTAGAGGGAGTTATTTGAGGTTAAACGAGATTCTTTTTTCTTCAGATCTACATCGTTCATGGGTGTTTCTAGTATTAGTGTTCGTGTATAGTGCTCGTTGGCGTATAAGGTAGGTGGCTTGGTGTTTAGATTTCCAACTTCCATGTGTTTTGTGAATTTTTATGCCACGAACCCATGTTGGGGTGTCGTGTGGATGTGGCCGTGGCTATTTTTTAAAGACCTAGAACTGTATAGGTAATTGAATAAATTGTAAAACTAATGTTTGGGATTGTTTCTTGGATCTGGAACCACCCTGAGGGTGTGTTCCACTGTTTAGCTGCTTGGCCAGTATACCTAAGGGTGTGCCTTCGAAGTAGAAATTGTAGAATTTTGTTGAGATGAATTACTTGTTAATTCTTGTTTACATGTTGGGAAAGGCTCGGTTACTTGTTTGGCCTGAGGATATTGTTGTGATTAGCCTGTGGGAACTACAATGTTTAACCTGATGCATGTAGTTATTTCACCTGAGGGAAACCTTCCATGCCTGAGGGCATGACTTCTATGCCTGAGGGAGACACTTTATACGCCTGAGGGAAAATTCTGTTAATCCTTAGGGCTATACCTGCGTGTTGGATTATGCTTACGTGAGGGTAAGGTTTTGCATGTCTGAGGATGTGGACTGTTTACTTAGAAATGAACTGTGGTGATTTCTAGTTTTTAATTGATTAAATTAATAATAAAATAGAAATTTAATTGTTAAGTTAGTTACCTTACATTGCTGCTTACTTTATTTCAGTTTACTATTGCACACTGTTGTTGCATGCTTACACGAAGTTGGGCACATGCCTTTGGTGGGTGCCTACTGAGATGTATTTCTCATACTCGGTTTGGGTCATGCTTTTCGGCCCAATCATATTATGTTGCCGTCGGTGTAGATAGTGGAAAGAGTCCCTATACAGGTACATGATTGCTTCTGAGGAGTAGGAGGGCATAGGACCGACCCTAGGCTCGCAATGCCTCTGCAAGATGTTTTTATTTGTATCGATGTACTCTGCTTTTGATGTACTATATTGATTTATAACATGTTCTGGCTGTTAATCGTTGAACTTGAGACATGTAGTATCATTATTAATATATTGTTGGTTGTATCCACTATAGTTGTTTATTTCAGTTGTGTATGTTGTAATGCTTCCATTGGTCTTTGTATGTTTTAATTCATTCCACTCCGCTACACATTGACAAAGGAGGGTATAGTTTCCCCACTCTCAGACATGGGCCCTCGCTGCTAGTTGGCAGCCTCTGGCGTTTGGGGAAATGCGCATGAGGTCATGTGGCGAACCGGGTTCGGGGCACCTATTGAGTGGCACCCGGAACTTGGACGATACATGTGTGTATGAAAATAAAGTAGTTTACAATGTCATGAATGGTAGAAACAAAATATAATTAAAAAACATGTGATAAAATTGTTTAATAGGATAAAATATTATGTTATAAAACATAATATTGTTATGTTATTAATTAAGAAAATCACTAAACCATAATACATAACGTTAAATACTTTTCTATTGAAGGATTGTGCAAGGTTTGGTATTTTCTTACCTCAATTTCTTAACGCAATTTTTATTCAGTGTGTTATATTATGATTATATAAATTTATATTATTTGGATTTAAATTAGTTTTTTTTGAACTATTAATTTACCTAACACCCACTACAATGATATGATATTTGCAAGGGAAAATCATTTAACAAAACCTATATTAATGTTTCATCATAAATGAGCAAAAATTAATGTCTCTAATTGTTATTGAATGAATCAATTTTCACACATTCATAGAGACATAATGATTTGATGTTATGTACAAAATTTTTTCTGATTTTTTTAAAATAATATATTTTAAATTTTTTGTCCGCATTTTTTTAAATAGAATATTTATATAAAAAACAAGTGGAAATTTTCTGGAATAATTTTTTATGAAATTTTTTAATTTAATGAATATTTTATTATTCAATGGAATTATATATTTGAATAATTGGTCCTATTAATATCTTAGGTTTGTAGAGACGATTAAAACTCACTTTTTTATTGCGTAAGGTTACATAGTTAAATATTTTGGGTTTTCTTAATATATATTGGAATATACTACACTGATTCGTCAAAAGGTAAATTTGAAAGATACAACCAATTTAGCTATGAGTGAATCATAAAATGAAATAATAATATAGTAATTATTATAGAAGTCACCTTTATATTTTATGTATTCATTCTATAGATTTTATTATAATCACATGAATTCAAAATTTTTGTGAATAGAATATATTTTTTTGTGAAAGTTATAATTTTTTTAAAATATATAACAAAAACGTTCAGAATATTTTATTTATACACTGTGAAATTATGAATTATTTTATGGGACATATAATGATGAAATGATGATTTCTATAGTATGAAAATAAATATTTTAAATAAATACATATTTATAATTGTATATTGGTTAATTAATTCATTCCTTTTTTTATATCCCTTACTATGATTTTGTGACCATTAGATGTTTTAAAATGATTTTCACATGTCTTTTGGATATGAATAACACATACGAGGCCACAAATAAAATTTCAATGACCTGTCTTGAAAATAAATGTTTTTTGTTCATTAATTTTTATGAAAATGAATTCATACTTTATAAATGTGTCCAAAAGTAATAAATGTGTCTTTTTATTAATTATAAAAAAAATTGATCCAAATAAATATATTAAAATTAATGAAAATTAATCATATTTAAAAATAAATATGTAATGTAATATTTATGATTAGGTCCTTTCTATAATTAACATATCATTTTTTTTGAAAACATTGTAGATTGGGATGTTTTGTTTTGTGGTTATATGAAGTGTAATTTGTAAAAAAATGGTATATAACATTGAATATTATCATGAGAAAATTATATTTGGAACCTATTTTTAGTGTTAGTGTTATTAAATTTGAATGTTTCTAGTGATATATATAGAGGGATTTGTTTTTAGGTAATTATGTGTTATTGAGTTTTTGGATAAAAAATGTATTGTGTGATATTATAATTTTGAATAATATTTTCCCCCAAAGTAAAATATATAATGGTTGTTATTATTGATGTTACAAACATTTATATAATTGTTACAAGTATTTTATATAAAATAACGAATATCCAATAAACCACTTCATTTCCAGTCTCGTCCAAAAGGCCATGAGATATAAACCCACAAATGAAGGGAAATAAGGGCATCTTTCCTGTTGATAGACATATTTATTTATTTATTTGTATGAAATTTTCATTTTATATAATCAATATAATGGAAATATCTTAACTTAATTTTGGGAATAAATGTTTTATTGAATACGTAACAATGGAATATTAATATTAATTCCGGTTTTGTGATTATTGTGATTATGAATGTTTTAGACTATTATGTGAAGATTATATGAATAAGGAAAATAGAATATTGTGTGATTTTATTTGATAAATACATGTTGAAATATCTATTAATGGAATATACAGTTAATATTTATTATTTAGTAGATTTATTGATATGATTTTCATATCATGGATATTATATGACAGTTGAAATTACTTTTTATTATGATACTTGTATAGTCGTTGATATTATTTGGATAATTTATTGATAAATACTATGGAATAAAATCCACATGATTTTTGTGTTGAAAAAAAAGTTTTTACTATTTTGGGTAAATATAAAATAATTTATTTATCTAATGATCTATGTTTATCATTGGTAATTTAAATTTAATTTTGTTAATTAATGTAGTATTTCATCAAATAACGGTATATTTTTTTTGGAATTCCATTATCTAATACAAACCAATTATTAATTAGTTATTATATAAGTCATGATGAATAAATTTTCATCCATTGGTGGATTTAGTAATCCTTATATATTGATTCTAATTCATTAGTTGTTAATCGGATTATTAAGTAACAATCTTTTGGGTCAAAGATGATATTATAGTGAATGTTGGATAATAGGTGAGTCTTTAAAATCGATTTACGTGAATTTTAACATGTAAATAGAAAATTATGAAATGTTTTTTTATCAATTCTATGAAATAATCATAAATAATTTTTTTACTTATCTTACAATGATATCAATGTCTATTTAACCCATCAGTGCTTTATTTTTTTGGTTGTTGACTTTTTTCATACCTAGGTTCTCTATCATTTTATGGATTAAATTGGTGTTATCTTCTCCATTATATTTCATCTTTTTCCAAAATGGAATCCCAGTTATATATTATTCTACTATGCATCATATTGTTATTCCATTCTATTAAGGTGGTTTCTTATAAATCCTTTTTCATAATATGGACTGCAAAAAAAGTTTTTTATAATATTGATATAAATGATTAAATTGAATTCATAATTGATAGGATTATATTTCAAAAATAATGGTGGGTCATGTACCATCATGGGTTATTAAATGGGAATATTATGTCACATATAATTCTAGATAAGAAATATCAATCATTAATAAAAAACTAAAAATTATTTTTATTTGACCATTATAAAGTATCCATTTTTTTGTTCGGATTGATTAGTATTAATTGAATAATGACATATGAAATTTTCCTAAACATTTAATATATGTTAATTAATGATTCTAATATTAAGAAACAAATTGTAATGACTTTTAATTATTGAATCACACATTATTCAATATTTATTTTCATTTATTTTGAGTGAAAACAATAAAATAATTTTATAATTAATTTTGATACTTTATTTATTGAAAGAAGTAAAAAAAATTAAATCATAATATCAAAATTATCTAATATAGAAATTTTTATTATTCTCTGAGAATTATGATTTGTCAATATAGTGTGAAAAATAATTATTTTTCTTAAATGTGGTATTTTTTAAGTACTTACTCAGTAAAATTATTATTAGTTATATCTTTATTGTGTTATTATTTCAATTGTATTAATAATATTCAAATGTATTTACATTTAAATGGAATTAATTATTGATTTTTAAAATGAAATTTATCTTTTAAATGGGATTTTTTTTGAAGAAAAAATTTTTCTTTTCGTTTTATCTTTTGAATTTGAAAATAAATTTGAAAAACCCAATGTCAACAATTTTGAAATATATATTCAGTATTTGGACATATGAGTTCAGAAAATTGTATATTGTTCATTTTTTAAAAATGAAAATTATATTGGAAACATTTTTTCATTGGTAATGCATAAATCAGGTATTTATATTAAAAAATAATATGATAAGGACTATAAAAGTTCCCTTAAAATTGATCCTTTATTAATTTGATGAGTAAATTTTTTATAAAGTAATTAATAGAAAAAATTGATGGACATTGGTTTATATTTGTATATGATTATGACATTATAAATTTTATTTCCAGAATAGTCAATGCTGATTTAATAGTATTTTTTATAACTATTAAATTATTAATATATTATTTTCCCATGGATGTATTAAAATATAAGGTGTAATGTAAATTTATAATAGATTTATTCTAATCATGGTAATTTATTTATAATTATTTTTTATAAATAATTACCTTAAATTATTATACAATCCTGATTGAATAATCCTTTTACTAATAAAAATATGGAATAAATGTTATTAAAAATATTCAAAAATATATATTTTGAGATCATTAAGTTAATAATAAAATTCAAGAATAACATAGAATACAATGTATGAAATATAGTTAGTTTTTTTAGTTATATTAATCATTTTGGAATTATTAAATTTGATTTATTGAATAGTCCTTAAAATTATCATTATGAATATTTTATAGAGAATACTAATATATAAAATAATATAAAGATAATAATATTATTATATTATTAATAATTATTTTTAAAAAGATATAAATTCTTGAAATGAACTATTTATGTGTTAGGTTAAATTTTATTGTAACTTTAAAATCCCTTGAAAAGATGAAATAAATTTTCTCATGGTATAAGTTACGAGGATTAAAAAAGTTTTATAACTGAAACATAAGGCTATAACCACTACCAATTATTGGAAAAATGTTTGGGATAAATAGGAATCAACCATTAAGAGAATATGTTTTATTTTTTTAGTATTGTATTTGTAACCATGAAAATTAAATATATATTACTTAAATCATTGAGAGTTTCAGACTATCACTCTCATTGTGTTTTTTATGTTCTATATGCCCACATATGGTAAAAAATATGTTATTAATAAACCAAAATGTCCGTTTTCATTAAAATAGATTTCTTTCATTTTAAAATTAATATTTAATTTTTATAAATTGTATATATATATTCCATAAATACATCTAAAATGTTATTAATATTTACGGAATTATCAGAAAAATAAGATAATTAAATTTATTTATTTATAATTTAGAATCATTTGACGAGTTATTTTTTATGATGAATTTTAAAGTTGTTTTTCAAATATTATATTTCTTTCAAATAATTATTTTATGTTTTGTATATAATCCCATTTAAATATATTAATGTTTATTTTATATAAATTTATATGTATCTACATTTAAATTTTAGAATATTACTATAATAGTATTTACAAATTCGAAATGACCATATATTATGGTATTTTTTAATAAATTACCCTTCAGGGAGATATAAGTAAATTTATATAAAAACATTATATTCTGTGAACAAATACCTCCCCTTTTAAATATTATATCTTTGATATCCAAATATTCATGATACTATATGATTATTTTAATGTTGTTATTTAATTTTGATTATTATTCAAATATTTATTTGCAGAAAAATATATCTATTACAATCTCAGCATGTATCATGGTTTTGTAGGATTATGTCCTTGATGTTGATAATATATAATATTAATTGTTCTTTATATTTTTATTAATGATATTTTAATATATTTTTTCAATTAATACAATTAATGAATCTTAAAATATTTATTAATTTTTAAGAGAATCACACTTTATTTGTTTCTTTATTAAGAAATATATTTTAATTAAAAATATATATTTTCAATAAATGATATAAAAAATGGTTTGAAATTTTAAAAATCAGTTATAAAATTCATTTTCACCAATTTTTTTACAAATAAACGTCAATCAAATCATTATTTTCCATTCCAAATAATTATTAATGCAAAACTATTTTCTACACAAATAGAATGTTTATTATGGAAAATCTCTAATTATCCATCAACACGATTATTATTTAATTAAAGTATACTTTCTATTTCTATAATGTTATTTTTAATTAAATAATATCATAAATATTATGGAAATTCATAATTTTAAATAATTATTTTAAATGAAATTTATTTTAAAAATGTTTTATATTTTAAATGGTGATTTAAAAAATAAGAAATATATTTTCAAAAAACACGTTTATAATGAAAATTTAGTATTATTAACATTTATTAGTGAAAACCCCCATTTTATTAATTAGGATCCATAAGGGATGTTTTGTAATGATACTATTATCCATTTTTCTGTAGATGGATGTCACGACCCACCTTCACCAAAATGAGGGAAGTTTCAACAGATTGTCATGCCCATCCATCTTTATGTTGAAGGAGAGATAATGACACCTGAAACCTGCCTTCAATAGGTCTCGGAGTGGTGACAATTTCCAATGGTATAGAATCACTCACTAAATGGAAGGCATTACCCTTTTTCATTTAATACGATCAGGAGATAAGATACCAAATCTCCCAACACCAAAACTAGAAGTGCAAGTA
This sequence comes from Viscum album, assembly GCA_963277665.1. Classification (NCBI taxonomy): domain Eukaryota; kingdom Viridiplantae; phylum Streptophyta; class Magnoliopsida; order Santalales; family Viscaceae; genus Viscum; species Viscum album. The sequence goes on along the minus strand of OY728152.1, from coordinate 1,314,104,830 downwards.
AAGCCAAAACAACCACTCCCATATGCATGTTCCAAAAGTAAATACCATAAAGTACATTGTTAATACAATGGTAAAGTACCAAACAAGGAAAAACAGAAACTGCAATTGACCCAAAGGTCATGTGCTAGTATGATCCCGCGCGATCCACGAAGTCCTCCTGGTAACCTGAAGACAATTTTATATACATAGGGTGAGCATACAAGAATAATCAATATGGATAAACCTATGTCTCTAGTGCAGAAGTGGGGAGTCATACTAATTCCCTGTGAGAAAATTGATAACCAACAACTTAACAAGGAAACTAACCACCCAAGCCTCACCATGGCACACTCCCCAAATAACGCAAGTCATGTAAAATATAAAAACTAGAACATCGATGTTTGGATACCCCACGCCACTTTCCCCCTAGTTATTGAAGGCATCCTATGCATCGAACCAATCCCACCATCCTCACCACAGTCCCACTGCCAAACCCCACCCGCAAACACTTAGGCCACAACTATCTCACGTAACCATGCCAGCAAACACCTTGGCCAGAACAACCACAACCACACCCAAAGAAACCTAGGCTTGAAGATCCAATGACATGTCCAAAGACACCGGGGCATCCTCCTGAAGACACTTGGGAAAACACCGGCCCATACACACCTGGGCCAACCACCGCACCACCGTTCCCAAATATACTTGCGCTATTCGGGAAAGGGTGCAGAAAGGAGCTAATAACCAGCCACTAATAGGTGTATTTGGAAAAAAAACCTCCCAATGAAAAGGGGGTGTTCGACACAAAGTGATCAACATGGGTTGGGTGTGAATAAGAAACAAAAAACTACAAGTATATGTATAGGTAACAAGCACTCACCCAAAGTATAGGTTTTTCTTCAGCCCCCCTAATGAACACATTCATCACCCACGTCCAAGTCAAAACCCACACCAAATCAAACCCCATCTGTCTCATCTTTGTTTTCATGTTTATTAATAATTTTAGATGAGTTTTCTACACCTAATTGGGAAACTAGAAAGCATAAGAACAATCCAAGATACTACCCCATGTTCCCAAAATCCCTGATCCAACAGCTTCTCAAAAATAAAGGATCCCACCCTAATTCGTGATATAAGCAAGATAACTGCGCGACATCAAATTCACTACTAGAGAAACCATAGCATCATGGGTTCTTATCAACACCCATATCACCCAACAATCTGCAAGTGAAAGAAAAACAATCAAACCACTACCATGAAAGCAAAGGAGGCCCATGTGGGTTTTTTTAGATTTAAAATATTTAACACACTCCATGATTCCAATCCCACTATACTTTAATCGGGTTTATCATAGAAAAGGATTGAACCTGTTGATTTCAATTTATTTAGCCGAATATATGTAATTAACCAATTTCATTTACACATAAAGGATTCACAACCAAAATAAAATCCATTTAAACATCACTAGAGGTAAAGGTTCATTAGTGTACAGAGAAAGACCACCAATAGTTGTGATTTTTAATAGGCGTATTCCCAAAAAATTTATAATTCATTAATCAAGGAAGAATAGAAAAACATAGCAGCATCATCAGTCACACCACTCTCCTTCGTTACTTAGAATTTGTTGATTATCTTCTTTAAACCTTGGTTAATTCAATTATACAGAATCAATATCATACCCACCCCGCGAGATACATAGAAAGGATAGACGAAGGTGAATCCCTACTTGTCTAATCGACGATCAAAGTTTATCTTCACGCGGTAGAAACAGAAGATGCATGATTTGCAGGGGTGGGGGCTCGGGAACTCAAGGACGGCCAGACAAATCGATGGGTGTCTGATCGAGAAAAATAAACCTAGAGAGAACCCTTAGATTATAAGGGCCGGGGATGATTGAGATAAGAACGTGAAACCACGTAAGGAGCGGGGTCGTGGGTTTAGTATGTGGCCCCACACGTCATTAAAGGTTCCCCACCTTCAGGGGTAGTTATAATTGACGCACACACCAGAGTGACTCATTAAACATGTAATAAATGCCAATTATTGCGTTACTGGGATTTAAAACAAGCCTAAAGGGGTCAATATAGGGAATTTGCGCCAAATGAGGTGCTACAGGAAAATCTGTGGGGGTTTAGGCTTTGTCCACCAGTTAGCCGAGATACTAGTAGGCTACGACTACTGGTAGACCGAGCTACCGGTAGGCTGAGTTACCGGTAGGTTGCGGCTACAGGTAGGCCGAGCTACTGGTAGGTTGCAGCTACTGGTAGGCCGAGCTACCGGTGGGCTGAGCTACTGGTAGGATGTAGCTACAGGTAGGAAAATCCACTGGTAGGCAGCGGCTACCGGTAGACCGAGACACCAGTAGGCCAAGCTACATATAATCGTGCTACCAGTAGTCTGCGGAAACCGGTGGACCGAGCTACCGGTAGCTGAGCATCCAGTAGGCCGAGCTACCGGTATGCTGTGGCTACCGATAGGATGGGGCTATTGATAGACCGAGCTACTGGTATGTCTGCTACTGGTATGATAAGGCTACAAGTAGGCCTACCATGGGTCAAACTTCACTGAGATGTTGGGATGGCCTCCCAGACCACCCAGAACACATCAACCACCTGATTTTTACTAGGTAATGGTCCTCCAACAACCCATACCATTACCTCAGATAACACTCAAACTATTCTCTCCCTCGAGAATCAATACCATCCATAAGGAAAGAGAGTGTCCGAACAACCACCTCGAAAGATACCTATTAAGAGTGAACCTCATTGTCAACTAAAAACACCTCCCTCCCAAGAACCAAGCAACATACCATGTCAAACTACCATGTCATGTAGTTTGGGGAGTAACTTCTCACATGTCAAGATACTACCTGCTTTGGGCGGCACAGACTCGTCCGCATGAGTTTAATCGCATCCACTTTAATGCCTCTTGATTAGGGGTTGGTTACTCCCCTCTCCATAGCCAGGACATTTCACACACATTCAGTGGATGAAAAACCACATATTTTATAGCCAACAAGGTAAAATTCTCCACCACAACAACTGTAAACAGACCCACACATAACTCACAAAACTCTAGATATTGGGCACATATCTGTGATTACCTCTCCCACATACTCTCCTAAATCCCACCTGGTCTCCATAACACATGGAACAAGGGAATGGTTCTCCCACGATTCACCTTCTCCCCACGATCCTCGATCATCACTGGTCATTCCACTAAGGTCATGCCTTCCATGATGTCTAGCTCTCCCTAGTTGAGGAATTGTTAATCATCATGCAGATACCGATGAAGCTGGGACACATGGAAGACGTCTTGTATCCTTAGTAGCAGAAGTGGTAATGCTAGCTGATAAGCCACTTCGTCCACCTACCGCAACAAATCGATGGGTCTGATGAACCTGGGATAATGTTTACTCCCATTACCGAACCTCTGTGGTCCATGCCTAGGGGAGACCTTCATGAACATGTGGTCTCCAACATCAAACTACAAGGGCCTCCTCCTGGTATCATCATACGACTTCTGTCGGTCCTGGTCCGCCTTCATCATTTCTCGTATATGTTGAACCTTCTCCGTCATGCTCTGCACCACCTTCGGGCGAAGGATGCCCGCCTCGCTGACTCTGGTCCATCACATAGGTGTGCGGTATGGTATCCCGTACAAGGCATCAAACGAGGCCATACTAATGGTAGGATTGGTATCTATTATTGTAGGAGAACTCTATCAAAGGTAAGTGTCACACCCACGGTCCTCCTGAGTCCATGACACATGCCCGCAGCATATCCTCAAAGGTCTGGATGGTGCGCTCTATCTACCCATCCGTCTGGGGATGGAATGTAGTTCTAAGATGTAGCTGGGTGTGAAAAGCATGGTACAATCCACAACAAGATCGGGAGGTAAACCATGCATCCCTATGAAAGACTATGGGTCTCGGAACTCCATGCAATCGCACCACCTCATCCACGTTTCTTTGTTCCAAAGCATCTACTGTACTTGACTCCTTAATTGCCAAAAAGTGAGCCGGCTTCATCAACTGGTCCACTACTACACAGATGACATCATATCCCCCAAGAACCTTGGGTAGTCCCAGGATGAAATCCATCGAGATGTCTTCCCACTTCCACTCGAGGAAATCCAGAGACTGCAGCAGGCCACTTGGAACATGGTGTACAACCATCACCTGGTGACACACTAGACACTTGGCCTCAAATTCTGCAACTTTTTGCTTTACTCTGGGACACCAGAATTGTCTCTTCAGACCCTGGTACATCTTGGAAACTCCACGTGTACTGCTAGGGGTGAGTATTGGAACTCACTATGAACCTCGCCACACATCAACTATGGAAAAAACAGCCTTCCTCGGAATATCATCTGGTTCTGACCATCCTCCGTCCACCCTTCCGGAGAATTGTTCTACTCAACTCTGTCACACATCACCTCGCACTCTGGGTATCACCATAGAGACTCCTCCACTTGCTACAATAGTGAAGACTGCACTATCATCTGATACAGGAAACCTCTATCGTCATCCGTCCTCGCATCTAGGTGCAGGGCAACGAACTCCTCCATCGCCTTCTAGGCATCTGCCGATTCTCAGACCACATCCTTCTGCGATCTCATGCTCAAGGCATCAACCACTACATTCCCCTTCCCTGATGTGTTGGAAATCATGCTGTTATAATCCTAGAGGAACTCGACCCACCTTTGATGTCGCAATATTATGTACCATTGGGAGAAGATATACCTCAAGCTTTTGTGGTCTGTAAAGACCAAAAATCATTCACCGATGAGGAAATTCCACCATAAAAATAGAGGAAAAATGACCTCAGCAAGATCTAGGTCTTGGGTGGCACTATTACACTCATGAGGGAATATATTCCTTGAACCATAAGATATGACCCCTTATTACTGCATCAACACACATCTGAGGCCTTTCCCTGAAGCGTCACATAATACGTCATACGCCGCCCCTTCTTCTGGTAGTCTCTTCACTAGGGCACTAACCAGCTTCTCATTTAGACAGCTAATGGCTACCTCGCACTGCTCACTCCATAAAAAAACATAGTCCTTCTTGGTCAAAGTTTTCAAAGGGTCTCCAACTCGAGAGAAGTTGGGTAAAAACCTCCGATAGTAACCTGTCAGCCAAAGGAAACTATGGACCTCAACCACGTTCTTGGGTACTGACCATGAAACATGTAACGCCCCGACACCAGCTACCCAGAGTCGGTGCGTTACTTCGTAACCTTGGCATGATCACAAAAGATCAAGTCTCGAAAGACCAATTAGTTTAGTAGCCTTGGAAACACTAGATACATTCGTAAACATTACATTACATCATAAAGTGAAAAACTACAATAACAAAGTCTCCATAGTCCACACTCATATCCTCTTCTGACTATCCCTGCAGGTCATTCATAAAATACTTCTTCACATCCTGGAAAATATTAAAACATTGAAAGGGGTGAGCTCAGATGCTCAGTAAGGATAACAATATTGCGGAAGCTTTCATAAACAAACATTAACATTTATGGTAATGTATAACTAAAACAAAAGCCTTTTAAACATAAACATCAACATAATATGGAAAAAGTAAAATGATATAATGCCATTTACTTACTCACATGGATATTCTACTAGTCGAATAATCACATGCAATATCAATAACCACTTTCATAATGAGGGAATGTATAATGCCGGACATTCTGAAACATTTTGTCAAGGCCTCGGCCAAGACGTCTAAAATGATTAAGGCCTCGTCCAAAACCATAAATCAAATTGGGAAAGGGACTCGGCCAATTCCACATATAGTTGTCTCATGAGACCTACCGATGCATCGAGGAGCTATAGCGGGTTCCACCTGTCACATATTAAGTCCAATACATTCCTCATATGAATAGGTTTAAACATATCATAAACCATAACATAATCGTATCACATAAAACATGCATTAAAGAAACATAACATTTCCACATTTCAATCACAAGATATCAATACAACACATTTATATAATAAAAATGCTTTCAAAACCATTTTCAATACCAAAATGAAAGAATGTTCAAACTTTGTATTTATTTTTCATTAAAAAAAATAATGGCGTGTAGAGGAAGCCGAATCTCAAATAATGGTCACGGCGGCGGAGAAGTCATTGTCGCCGCATAAGTACGGAATGAAAAACATTCCATTTTGTCGTTTAGAAAAATGCTTCATATAAAAATATTCCTTTTGAATAAACGTAAAAGTCAAAGGGGTTTATACACCGTATAAAAGAAAGTTGTGTATAAAACCAAATATGCCTCAATGAAAGGGGATTGAGACGAAGTACTTTAAAAATGATTTTTTTTAAATAAAGTACATCTATAATGTGTATTAACTATAATTACACATAAATAATGTAAAAATACAAGATAGGACATAATAATATGATGACATAATTTGAAATTAGGAGATTAACCCAATGAATAGAAGTTGGGTTAAGAAGTTCCCTTACCTCGTGTCTGACTTGACTCAACCGTTCTTTAACCTCCTGAATAATAAACTAGAGTTAATATATACCTTATTGAGAACCATTTTTAATTTCATTATCCTTTTTATATCTCTTATTACAATGTTATGAACATTATGTAATTATTTAAGTTAATAACGGTCTTTTTGTCGATCTTTGGTACTTGAGTCAACAATAAACTTCTTATAATTACAAGTTGTTCATGTGGTAGAATATCCATTATCTCCAAAATTATATTCATGATTTAGATGTAATATATATCATATATATCCAGTATATACATTCATTTATAATATTACGTAACATTTAGAGGTAAGAAATGAAATGCACCGTTCATTGAGACGGTAAGCCGTACGTACGCATGAACGCTACATTCATTTCTATTTCGTATTTAATGGAATGAAATCATAATGATATAAAGGTATAATATAGTTCCAGTATAATATCATATATAATATCATTTACTCTATCCTTTATACATCCCACATATGGCATTAACGATTCACATCACTTTGAGGGGGTGGTAGTCCGCACTTCCTAACATGAAATTATCGCGTTTACCCATAATGGAAATCATAAAGTATGCCATACATGAGAAATAAAGAAGAATAAGGAAAACATAAACATAATATATATATCATATATGAAAATAGTGTCATCAAAATGGCCACCATTATAGGTGTTAAAAGAATTTGAACAATCATCGTTTCGCGAGGCAGTATTTCTCCACCCACAGAAACAGTATGTTCTTTAACCATTAGACGTAGGTGTGTGTAAGTGTAGCTCGAATCCTTCTTATAACAACTTCCTAGTATATTTAGGATACTGGTGTTGTTATAAAAGAAATGAAAAAAAAGAGTTTAGGGGGTTGGAGAAGAAAAATAAAACAAAACAACATTAGAGAAGACGTTACCTCAAAATCGGGTAACTCTTTTTGATTTGAGCCAAAGGCTTCCTTGGGAAGAGTTATACCCAATGTGAGGATTCTAGGAGTAAGAGGGAGAAGTTGGGATAGTATTTGGGCAGAGGTTGGCCGAGCCAAATGGCTTGAAAGTGTAAATGATGTGGGAGAGGTGGGGGCCTTTTATAAGTGGAGAGGAGGGGCACTTTTGGAAAGATTGAAATGTTACATTATTATACAATTCTTTTTCGGCTTCTATAGGTCCCACACTTATATAATTCGTGGATAAGGTGATAAGGGTTCGAAATCTCCTCATCCAGTAGGCTTTGGACAAGTGTACTCCTTGGATTTTACATTATCGTTTCATTTTATTAAAATCGTTAAATAATTAGGTCATCACATTATCATAATGATGTCATAAATAATTTAATTTATTCATTGTCTAAAAATTATAAAAAAAATACTATGATGTAGGTAATCTTTTTATCTTTCTAATTAATATTTATAGTCAAAATTTTGACTTGTTTAACCCCACTTAAAAACTATTTTAGTAAAACAACTCATGTTTGTGTCAATTTAATTTTAACATTAAATAAATATATATTAATGTCATTTTCCAAAAAAAGTGGCTCCATGGGGTCCCCAAGTTGACCCATGGGTTGTATTGGTCGTCAATGACTCATCCAATAGGAGTAGGACAAGTTTCAAGCTCATCTCATATTATTAAAACATTATTTTTACCTTAAACTACACTAATTACCTTTAATCGCGATTAAGAACTTAAAAGTTACTATTCACCAAAAAATTATTTTAATCTCATTGAACCACATTTATTTCTTAATGATAACCATGTATGTAGGATTTTTGAAAATCAAATCACAGAAGTGGTAATATTTCATTTTAACGAAAAATCAGTTTTTAACAACCACTTAGTGGTTTCACTATTCATCAAAAATTGAAGTTTTTCAGAATAAGGCCAAAATTTAACCCTAATCTATAATTGATATTCCGAATTCAAAAATGATGTCTATTTTACAAAATTCCAAACATATATGTTGCATTAATTAATTTTATAATTATTTCCCGCTGTTACAACAAATAGCGTGTTTTTAAGAAACAATTTATATCAAAAGATTAGCAATTGTTTATGTCCAATTTCAATGTTAAATTAATTCTAATCACCAACATTGGATAAAATGGTAAAAATATATTCTAATTATACTTTTAAACCACTAAATAATATAATTTATCACTATAAATTATTTTGATTAAAAAAGTTGTTTTTAAGTAATTTTCACTATTCATAAAAAATTGGAAGTTCTCAGAAAATTACAAAAAAATTCAACTTTGGATAATTTCGATATTAAGAATACAAAAATGAATTCCATTTTGAAATATAAAATTTCTATAATTTTAAAAAGTAGTTATTACTATTCATAACGGCTACTTTGATTAGTCGTGGTGTTTTAGAACTCGAACTTGCGTACAATGCAAGCTATTGCATTACTGAAAGAGAGGCGTATCATGGAAGTTTGGGGTGTTAAATTCTCCCCTCCTTCAATAAATTGCGTCCTCGCAATTTGATATTTTTCTTTGAAAATAAAAGGTTGAAAATAGAAAATACCTTTGTGGAAAACCCAAATCGGAAATAAGGTTAATAAAATTTAGCCTTAATAAGAGGGAAATGGAAATAAGAAAGTCACCACCAAATTATGATCTCGATAAGGAGAACATTTGTGGTAATTAGAGACATATAATTGGAGGAAAAACGTAAATATTTGTAGCGAGTGATTGAGGTCATCAATCACAATCAACTGTCAAATTGAGGGCCTCAAAGCCTTCAATCTATGTTGATTAAAAATATCATCAGTTCAACAAGACAAAAGGTATTAGGATAACACATTTTTTTTAATATCCCTTTACTAAAGGTTAAGAATAAATTTATTCATTGAATAAGAGATAGGAATATATATATTTATGCTTGACAATTAGAGTTTCAACCATCAACTCATCTTTCACTCAAAAAGATAATAGAACTCAAAAATATTATACTTATCCTAATTGTATAAGGCTCCAAATGTTAACACATACCATTTAGATTTGTAAAATTATTTTGTAATGACCAGGGACTTCCTGTAGGCTAGTGGTAGGAAATAAAGGCCTGTCGCACTATGATTGTGGGTTTGATTCCTGCAGCTTTGTTCGACGTGACAGGTTATGCCCCACCCTGCAGGTTGTCCTTTTCCTAAAACTATAGTATCATAATCTTCCAAAAATAATCTTCATAAATTTTTTAACCTTAAGCAATACTATCCAAAGATCAACTTAATCCACTCCAACCTTTATAGTTATCCAAAATACCTCTGTCCAGAATTTCTCTAAAAGGTCTCTTAATTCCAAAATCAATTTATCAGATTCTCCAAACAAAGAAAAGTTTCTCTTATTGTCACATACTACAAATATTATTACCTTAATCATATTAAAACCTTACTAAAATCAAGAAGTACTGCAGTGCAATCCTTATATATATATATCACATTATTCTAATCACTAAAATATAATCCATGAGTCCAAAAGCACCAATACATTAGTTATTATGCTTCAACTGTAGTAACAGCATAAGATTGTCCTTGATCCCTTGGCCTTTTCTGAGGTAAGTTTCCCTGACGCTTAGGACATTCATTTGCATAATGCCCCTTTTCCCTACAATTGTAGCATTCAACTTTGACAGCCTCTATCTTTCCCTTGCAATCACGAGCCTGGTGACCCTTTTCTCCACATTTATAACAAACTCCCATTCCTTTTAGGAAAGTACCAGGGTGATTCTTCCAACAATTATCACATAATGGAAAATCCTTCATTCCCTTTTTCCCTTTATCTGTCTCTTGTTCCACCGTTCTCTTCTTCTCTTGCGTTACTTTGTTGTCATAAGACTTAGAGAATTCCTTTTCTGTCTTGATAGCACACGATACAATATCTTCGTGTGATGAGAAGGATTGTGATACTAAATCTCGATGGAGAAATGGTTTTAACCCATCAAAGAAACGATCAATCTTACTCATCGGGTTACGTATATAATCGGCAGCATGCCTCGCTAACCTTGTAAAGTTAGCCTAATACTTTGCGACATTCTCATCCTCCTTCTGCCTCAGACTCATAAATTTCCTTTCCATATCTGCTCGATGGTCACGAGGAAAGTATTTTTCTAAGAAAATCTCTTTGAACTCCCTCCATTCCATATTCGATACGTCATCATCTTCCTTTGTGTTTTGAATCAGCGACCACCACTGATCGGCATCTCCAGTGAGGCGGTAAACTGCCATGACAACCTTCTCCCTTTCGCTACTCCCCAAGGCATGAAATATTTTCTCTAAAGAGTTTATCCATTACTCATATACTAACAGATTTCTACCCCCATTAAATGATGGTGGTTGTTGCCTCATGAAGCGGTCTAACATTGATCCTCCACATTGTGGATCAGGGTGATCAATACGAGTAAGGTTATTATTCATAACTTGAGTGATTTATCCCAGTATGGTAATAAGTTGGTCAGCACTAGTTGTATCTCCAGATCCACAATAATTATCTTGAGCAGGAGGGCAATCCCTACACAGAGCTCATGCATTGATGCGGTTTCCATTTCTTCCACTAGGCGCCATTTCTAAACAATTGCATAAACTAGATTAGTTTATGAATAAAAATACATAATCCCATACTTATAAAACACTTAACATAAATTGAACTATTTATTGATATAATCCATAATCATAAAAATGTTTTCTTTGAGGAAGTATATACTCATAAACCCTTCATAATGATTTGTAAAGAAAATGAGTGTTATCCTATGCATATCCCCCGGGAGTGTCGTAACCAAGAGTGCAGCAAGGCCCGTTGTCGTGCACCAGTTCCCGTTCGAGTCTAGCTCAAAGCGGTGTTTTTGGGTTTTACCCCTAGGTACATCTGTGCCAGAGCCGCCTCTACCTGCTCGTATCCAGACAGGGATGTGTTACTCGGAAAACTCACAAAATCACTACAATACCAAAATTTAAGGAAGTTCTTCTATACTAATCCTCAATGTTCATCTTAGGTCTATGTGCTCTAATCAGAGTTTGTCTAAATCTAGCTTCCAAGGTTATTACTAAACTGCCTCTGATACCAACTGTAATTCCCCGACCCCAGCTACCCAAAGTCGGTGCGTTACTTCGTAACATTGGCATGATCAAAAAAGATCAAGTCTCGAAAGACCGATTAGTTTAGTAGCCTTGGAAACACTAGATACATTCGTAAACATTACATTACATCATAAAATGAAAAACTACAATAACAAAATCTCCATAGTCCACACTCATATCCTCTTCTGACTATCCCTACAAGTCATTCATAAAATACTTCTTCACATCCTGGAAAATATAAAAACATTGAAAGGGGTGAGCTCAGATGCTCAGTAAGGATAACAATATTGCAGAAGCTTTCAGAAACAAACATTAACATTTAAGTCAATGTATAACTAAAACAAAAGCCTTTTAAACATAAACATCAACATAATATTTCAAAAGTAAAATGAGATAATTCCATTTACTTACTCACATGGATATTCTACTAGTCGAATAATCACATGCAATATCAATAACCACTTTCATAATGAGGGAATGTATAATGCCGGACATTCTGAAACATTTTATCAAGGCCTCGGCCAAGACGTCTAAAATGATTAAGGCCTCGGCCAAAACCATAAATCAAATTGGGAAAGGGCCTCATCCATTTCCACGTCTAGTTGTCTCATGAGACCTACCGATGCATCGAGGAGCTATAGCAGGCTCCACCCGTCACTTATTAAGTCCAATACATTCCTCATATGAATAGTTTTAAACATATCATAAACCATAACATAATCGTATCACATAAAACATGCATAAAAGAGACATAAAATTTCCGCATTTCAATCACAAGATATCAATACAACACATTGATATAATATAAACGCTTTCAAAACCATTTTCAATTCCAAAATAAAAGAAAGTTAAAACTTTGTATTTATTTTTCATTAAAAAAATGATGGCTTGTAGAGGAAGCCGAAACTCAAATAATGGTCACGGCGGCGGAGAAGTCGTTGTCCCCGCGTAAGTACGGAAGAAAAAACATTCCCTTTTTCGTTTAAAAAAATGCTTCATATAAAAAGACTCCTTTTGAATAAACGTAAAAGTCAAAGGGGTTTATACACCGTATAAAAGAATCTTGTGTATAAAACCAAATATGCCTCAATGAAAGGGGATTGAGACGAAGTACTTAAAAAGATAATTTTTTTTAAATAAAGTACATCTATAATGTGTATTCACTATAAGTACACGTAAATAATGTAAAAATAAAAGATAGGACATAATAATATGATGACATAATTTGAAAGTAGGAGATTAACCCAAATAATAGAAGTTGGGTTAAGAAGTTCCCTTACCTCGTCTCTGACTTGACTCAACCGTTCTTTATCCTCCTGAATAATAAACTAGAGTTAATATATACCTTATTGAGAACCAATTTTAATTTCATTATCCTTTTTATATCACTTATTACAATGTTATGAACATTATGTAATTATTTAAGTTAATAACGGTCGTTTTGTCGATCTTTGGTACTTGAGTCAACAATAAACTTCTTATAATTACAAGTTGTTCATGTGGTAGAATATCCATTATCTCCAGAATTATATTCATGATTTATATGTCATATATATCATATATATCCAGTATAAACATTCAATTATAATATTACGTAACATTTAGAGGTATGAAATGAAATGCACCGTTCATGGAGACGGTAAGCCGTACGTATGCAAGAACGCTACTTTCATTTCTATTTTTTATTTAATGGAATGAAATCATAATGATATAAAGGTATAATATAGTCCCAGTATAATATCATATATAATATCATTTAATCTATCCTTTATACATCTCACATATGGCATTAACGATTCACATCACTTTGAGGGGGCGGTAGTCCGCACTTCCTAAAATGAAATTATCGCGTTTACCCATAATGGAAATCATAAAGTATGCCATAAATGAGAAATACAGAAGCATAAGGAAAACATAAACATAATATATATATCATATATGAAAATAGTGTCATCAAAATGGCCACCATTATAGGTGTTAAAAGAATTTGAACAATCATCGTTTCGTGAGGCAGTATTTCTCCACCCACAGAAACAGTATGTTCTTTAACCATTAGATGTAGGTGTGTGTAAGTGTAGCTCGAAAACTTCTTATAAAAACAACCTAGTATATTGAGGATACTGGTGTTGTTATAAAAGAAATGAATAAAAATAGTTTAGGGGGTTGGAGAAGAAAAATAAAACAAAACAACATTAGAGAAGACATTACCTCAAAATCGGGTAACTCTTTTTGATTTGAGCCAAAGGCTTACTTGGGAAGAGTTCTGCCCAACTTGAGGCTTCTAGGAGTAATAGGGGAAGTTGGGAGAGTATTTGGGCAGAGGATGGCCGAGCCAAATGGCTTGAAAGTGTAAATGAGGTGGGAGAGGTGGGGGCCTTTTATAAGTGGAGAGGAGGGGCACTTTTGGAAAGATTGAAATGTTACATTATTATACAAAGCTTTTTCGGATTATAAAGGTCCCACACATATATAATTCGTGGATAAGGTGATAAGGGTTCGAAATATCCTCATCCAATAGTCTTTGGACAAGTGTACGCCTTGGATTTTACATTATCGTTTCATTTTATTAAAATCGTTAAATAATGAGGTCATCGCTGCATCATAATGATGTCATAAATAATTTAATTTATTTAATGTCTAAAAATTAAAAAAAAACAATGATGTAGGAAATATATTTATCTTTCTAATGAATATTTATAGTCAAAATTTGGACTTGTGTAACCCCACTTAAAAACTGTTTTAGTAAAACAACTCATGTTTGTGTCAATTTAATTTTAACATTAAATAAATATATATTAATGTCATTTTCCAAACAAAGTTGCTCCATGGGGTCCCCAAGTTGACCCATGGGTTGTCTTGGTCGGCCATGACTAATCCAATAGGAGTAGGAGAAGTGTCAAGCTCATCTCATATTATTAAGACATTATTTTTACCTTAAACTACCCTAATTACCTCTAATCGCGATTAAGAACTTAAAAGTTACTATTCACCAAAAAATTATTTTATTCTCATTGAACCACATTTTACTTCTTAATGATAACCATTTATGTTGGATTTTTGAAAATCAAATCACAGAAGTGGTAATATTTCATTTTAACGAAAAATCAGTTTTTAAGAACCACTTAGTGGTTTCACTATTCATAAAAAATTGATGTTTTTCAGAATAAGGCCAAAATTTCACCCTAAGCTATAATTGATATTCCAAATTCAAAAATGATGAATATTTTAAAAAATTCCAAACATATATGTTGGATTAATTAATTTTATAATTAATTTCCGATGTTACAACAAATAGCGTGTTTTTAAGAAACAATTTATATCAAAAGATTCGCAATTGTTTATGTCCAATTTCAATGTTAAATTAATTATAATCACCTCCATTGGATAAAATGGTAAAAATATATTCTAATTATACTTTTAAACCACTAAATAATATAATTTATCACTATAAATTATTTTGATTAAAAAAGTTGTTTTTAAGTGATTTTCACTATTCATAAAAAATTGGAAGTTCTCAGAAAATTACAAAAAAATTCAACTTTGGATAATTTCGATATTAAGAATACAAAAATGAAGTCCATTTTGAAATATAAAATTTCTATAATTTTAAAAAGTGGTTATTACTATTCATAACAGCTACTTTGATTAGTCGCGGTGTTTTAGAACTCGAACTTGCGTACAATGCAAGCTATTGCATTACTGAAAGAGAGGTGTATCGTGGAAGCTTGGGGTGTTACAAAACAACCGCCACAACCTTTGATGAGTCCACCACTACCCCCTTCTCGGACACTACATGTCCATGGAATTGAACATCCCGCGTCCAGAACATGCATTTTGACAACTTCCCATAAATCTGGTGCTGTCGGAGGACCTCCAATACTGTCCTCAGGTTCTCCATGTGGTCCTCATATGATCTTGAATAGACCACGATATCGTCGATTAACACATCCATGAACTGATCTAGGTACTCCTTGAATATGGAGTTCATAATCCCCATGAACACAGTCGGGGCGTTCATAACACCGGAGGGCATGAATACAAAATCCATGTGTCCTTACCTGCACCTGAATGTCGTCTTCAGGATGTCACCCTCTTTCACTCTCAACTGGTGATACCCAGACCACATGTCGATCTTCGAGAACCACCCTGCCCATTTCGGCTAGTCCAAAATATCGTCTATCCTCTGAAGAGGGTAGCGATTCTTGATCGTTACCTAATTCAGCCACCTGTAATCTATGCACAACCTGTGACCACCATCTACCTTCTTTGAGAACAGGACTGGAGAACCCCATAGTGATGCACTTGGTCAAACATAACCCCTATTCATCAGATCGCCAATCTGAATCTGCAACTCCCGTATCTTCGAAGGTGCCATCCGGTAAAGATCCATCGAAATCAGACGAGCACCAGGCTGCAAGTCTATCCCAAACACGATATCACGTCGAGTGGGTAGAGTTGTTACCTCCTCAGGAAAGACGTCCATAAACTCACTGACTATTCCTGGAACCTCCACCATCTCAGCATCAACTGACTCCACTGATAGCTTGTCTAGTAGGGAGATGAGGTGTTCCTCTCGCCTGCTGCTCTTCTGACTACTCCGCTCACTAGTGAAAGTAACGCGTCGACCACCCTAGTCTATGAACACAACACTTCCTCAGAAGCAGTCGATGACGACACACACAGAGAATAGCTAGTCGATGCCTATGATGTCATCGTATGGCTGTATCTATAGCAGTAGTAGATCCTTGACTGACTGATGTGGCTCTATCATCAGTCTGCATCCTTGAAGAACATATAACAAGTTGGTCTAACCACCGACTGGTGTGCTCAGCACCAGGGGCACTGGAAGTATCTCGGCATCTATACCCAATATATGGGCTAGACTGGGTGAAATGAAGGAGTGTGAAGCTCCAGTGTCGTACAAGGAATAAGAAATGGTGCTAAACAAACTGATCATACCTCGAATGACCTCCGGTCCTACTGGGACTACTGCCTCCACAGTGTGAAACTGTCCTCGCCCAGATCCTCTGCCTCTTGGCTGTTGGACACCTCCCAAACCATGCCCTGGTTGAGGTCCCTGAGGAGCACCCTGAGGATGACCTCCTCCTGCAACGTCTTCTCTCAGAGGAGCGGGAGCTCGCTGCCCCAGCTGCTGCTGCTGGAACGTTCTAGCTAGAAGTTGCTGCTGGGGAGAGTGCTGGGCATTCCCACCACCGACGTACTATACTCGGTCAGGGAACTGATTCTGGATATTTCCATGGCTCCCAAAGACGAAGAACCTCTTTCCTGTGCTTGAAAGTAAAGGGCGAGGACCGAGGGACCAGAACTGGAACTATTGTGGCCTGATCCCTGCTGGTCGGAACTGAGAGGGACCTGATGCTGGTGGTTTGGGGCTGAAAGCCTTCCCCTTCGATGATCCCTTCTGGATCCCCTCTCATGATACACCTCCATGTGTGTGCATCCTCTCTACCACTTCAGCCTTATTCTGGACCTCCAAGTATGTCGGTAGGGTGAAGGGGGAAACCGTGTACTGGAGGGAGGGTCGGAGCGCCTCCTCTAAACGTTTGGCCTGAGACGATTCATCTGGAAAGAGGTCCAGAGCAAAACGTAATAGGTCCTTTAACTTGATTCCCATCTCCCTTAACGACATAATCCCCTGCTGGAGGGAGAGTAACTCCTGCCTCTTCTCCACCTTCATCATAGAATAGGGGAATTCCACACAGAACTCCTTCTTGAAATCATCCCATGCCACCTCAGCATCTCTCCTCTCCCCCAGATAAAGCGTCCACCACTGATGCACTGCTCCCCGCATCTGGCTGACGACCAGAGGAACCCAGTACTCGTTCATATCCCTGATCAAGCCGAAGGATATCACCAGATCCTCTAACCAACTCTCTGTCTTCATGTCAGAGGTGCTGCCCTCATATTCCTCGAGGGTCTGTCATTGGAAGGCCCGATGTGTCTTCTTCCACTGGTCTTCCTCCTCCAATCGATCATCTCTCTGCCAATCAGCCAATGTAGCCTCCTGGGAATCGATCTCCCATACCACACTTGGTTGCCTCCCAGGTGCCATAACTGAAAGGTAAACAAGGAATGCCTAATCCCAAGAAGTTTATAATATTGTTCTTAAAATATCTTAAACATATTATTTATTTCAACAACCAAAACACTCATGAAACATGAAAACACAAGTCATTATGATTCATGTACCCTTCCCACGGTTTCTACCCTGCAATCATTATGGCCTCACTTGGTCGTTCGGTAGGTCCAGAGTCCTTACATCGGATCACGGGGGGCCAAAAAATCTCGTGTCCTCGCCGGTCTTCCCTGGCATAATTCACGAACCACGGTCACCCAACACTATTTCCCTACCATCCCATGAAATTCTAAATGTTCCTAACTCCAAACTCCATCCTATCTCTCAAACCTCCATTCCTTTAATATCATTATGTTACGACCCGCCTTCACCAAATGGAGGGAAGGGTCAGCAACTTGCTAGGACCATCCTTCTTCATGTTGATGGAGAGATAATGACTCCTTAAACCCGCCTTCAATAGGTCTTGGAGTGGAGACTTGCGCCAAGGGTAAAGAATCACTCACTAAATGGAAGGCATTTCACTTTTTCTTTTAATAGGATTGGGAGATAATATACCAAATCTCACATCACCAAAAATAGAAGTGAGTGTAAAGACAAAACAAACCTTCCCATATGCATGTTCTAAAAGTAAATACCACAAATTACAAAGTTACTACAAAAGTAATTTACCAAAGAAAGAAAAACAAAAACTAACACTATCCCAAAGGTCCTGCACTATTATGGTCCCGCGCGATCCCTGAAGTCCTCCTGGAAACATGAAAAGTGTTTTATATACGTAGGGTGATCATACAAGTATAATCAGTATGGATAAACCTAAATCTCTCGTGCACAAGTGGGGAGACATACTAATTCACCGTGGGAAAAGAGATAACCAATCACTTAATAAGGAAACTATCCTCCCAATCCTCACCAAGTCACATTCCCCAAATAACCAAAATCAAGTAAAATATAATAATAGCACATCGATGTTTGTGTACCCCACACCACTTTCCCACCAGTTATTGAAGACATCCTACACATTGATACAATAACGCCATTATCACCATAGTCCCACTGCCAAACCCTTCCCGCAAACACCTGGGCCACAACTGTGTCACATAACCACGCCTGCAGGCACCTAGGCCATAACAACCACAGCCACACATGAAGACACCTGGGATAGAAGATCCACTGACACGCCTGAAGACACCTGGGCCTCATACAAAGGACACTTGGGAAACCACTTCCCCGTACAAACCTGGGCCAACCACCGCACCACCCTTCTCAAAGATACTTGGGCAATCCGAGAAATGGAGCAGAATGTATCTAATAACCAGACACTAATAAAAGTGTTGGGAAAAACCCCCTCCCCCATGAAATGGGTGTGTTCGGCAATAAGTGATCAACTTGGGTGGGGTGAAAATAAGAAAAAAAACTACAAGTATATGTATAGGTAACAAGAAATCACCCTTAGTTTAGGTTTTTCTTCATCTCGCCTAAAGAACACATTTATCAACCACGTCCATGTAACAACCCACACCAAACCCAAACACATCTGTCTCATCATTTTTTTCATGTTTAGTAATAATGTTAGATGAGTTTTCTGCACCTACTTTGGAAACTAGAAAGAATATGCACAAGCCATGACACTACCCCTTGTTCCCTAAATTGAGGAGCCAACGGATTCTCAACAATAGAGGATCCAACACCAATTCGTGATATAAGCATGATAACCATGCAACCTCAAATTCACAACTAGAAAAACAATAGCAACAGGGGATCCCATCCCCACCCACATCACCCTGAAATCAGCCTATGTAAGAAGAACAATCAAACCACTACCATCAATGTAAAGTAGGCCCATGCGGGTATTTTCAGATTTAAACAATTTAACACACTCCATGATTCGAATCCCGAAGTACTTTAATCGGGGTTATCATAGAAAAGGATTGATCCTTGTGCTTTCAATTTATTTAACAGAATATATTTAATTAACCAATTTTCTTTACACAGCAAGAGTTCATAGCCACCATACAATCCATTTAAACATCACCAAAGGTAAGGGTTCATTAGTGCACAAAGAAATACCACCAACAGCCGTGATTTTTCAGTAGGCGTAAACCCACACAATTCAAAAATCATTAATCATGTAAGAATAGAAAAATCGAGCAGCATCATCGGTCACACCCCTCTCCTTCATTCTTTATAATATGTTTATTATCTTCATTAAACAGTGGTTAATTCAATTCTATAGAATCAATAACATACCCACCATGCATGATTCAGAGAAAGGAGAGATGAAGCTAAAATAATACTTGTTTGAGAGACGACCGAAGTTTATCTTCCCGCGGAAGGAACAAAAGATGCACGATTTGCAGGGGTGGGGCCTCGGGAACAGAAGGATGAGCACACAAATCGATGGGAGGGTGATCGATAAAAATAATCCCAGGGAGAACCCATTAGTTTATAAGGGCTGGGGACGATTGAGATAAGAATGTGAAAACACGTAAGGAGCTGGATCGTGGGTTGACCACGTGTCCCCACACGTCATTAAAGGGTCCCCACCTTCAGGGGTGGTTAAAACTGATGCACAAAACAGGATGGATCATTAAACATTTAATAATCACCATTTATGGTGTTACTGGGCTTTAAAACAAGCTTAAAGGGGTCAGAACATGGAATTTTCACCAAAGGAGGCGCTACTGGAAAACCCGTGGGGTTTTAGGCTAGGTCCACTGGTCATCCGAGATACTGGTAGACTACGACTACCAGTCGACCGAGCTACCAGTAGGCTGAGTTATCGATAGGTTTTGGGTACCGGTAGGCCAAGCCACCTGTAGGTGGAAGCTACCGGTTGGCCCAGCCCCTGGTATGTTGTGGGTACCAGTAGACCGAGCCACAGGTAGGCCAACCTACCTGTAGGCTGTGGCTACAGCTAGAACGAGCTACCAGTGGCTCAGCCACCGCTAAGTCGTGCTACCGGTAGGCCAAGCTACTGGTAGGATACTACTACTGATAGACTAAGCTACCAGTAGGACTGCTACTAATAGGCTAAGGCTATCGGTAGTCCTACCATGGGACAAACATCACAGTGAAGTTGGATGGCCTTAAAGACCACCTAGAGCACCTCAACCACTTGAATTTTACTATGTAATGGTCCTCCAACAACCCGAGCCATTAAAATGGATAAAATTTTATTAATTATATTAATATGGAACCCATTTCTTTTACCGAGTTTATTAATGTTGAAAATATATTTTAATTAAATCCTTCTCATTTACAATAGTGAATTGGGTTTCAAAGATATTGTTTTGGAATCTATTTCTTTTCCACAAGTTAATAATTTTTAATATATAATTAGATAAAATACATTTTTTCCTATGGGTTATTACTATTTCAATAGAATAATTATTATTTCTATGAATTTTATGATAAAATGTAATTGTAAAGTTTTAATATTATGTGCCATGGAAATTAATTAATCAATTTTTTATATGTAGATTTAATAGTCTGATCCCGTTAAAATTGATACAATTTGGTGGACCTTGTAGAGCATGGTGAGCTCATTATTTCTTATACAAATGGTGAGCCTATATATAACTCCACTGCATTACGTAATGATTATATTATAATTTATCCGTATAACTATTCATACTAAAATCATTATGAAATGGTTTGATTTATATTATTCTCAAATTTACATTAAAGGTATTTAATTTTTTATTATAATATTTTTATGATTATTATTATTGTGAATTATATCACAATGATCGTGATTATATATTACGATGAATCTTCATTTTTTCAATGATTTCATAATATATTATACATTTATTCAATGGTATTAATTATTTTTTGATTCACTCATGCATTCTGATATTTTCCTCAGACCCTTATGTGATTCATGTGATCATTTTTAGCAATCAATTTTTAATGAATATTATTACAGTTACAATGAATTTTTTCTGAACCACCTTATGTTTCATTTTACCGATGATATATGGAAATTATTTTTAATTAATTATTCAGATTAAGATTTTGTAATTAAAATAATTATCACATAATGTTAAATAAGAAATCATGATTATGTGGGATGAATTATTATTTATTGATATGGGTTTTATTTATTTAGTAGTTTTTCATAATTTTATAAAACTATATTCCAAAATTTCGGAGATAATATAGTTTACCCACTATTTATATTTTATATTTTATATTATTTAGGTTTTTAAATTTGGTCAACAACATATTTTTGAAATACACAAATGATAATATTGTTGTTTCGACATTAAATATAATGGGGTAGGTTTTGTGATATGATAGTTTGTATGAGAGATTTGATAATAAAACAATTTATATTTGTTTTTTACGTACAAGGTTATTTTAAGAGTTATGGATACCATCATTGGTGTATTATATTGTGTATGATAATATTTTAAATGTCTTAGACACTCTATTTTATGGTTTACATAGAGAAATGTTTTTTTATTTGTCACATATTTATGGAATTTTATTGGGATGAATTATTTTTAAACAAAATTAACATAATGATTTATAAAATATATAGGAAATAATATTATTTCATATATATAATAAAAATGAATAACACAAGTTTAGGTGAAATCACTTTTCATCATGAAAGGCTACTTGGATTGTACCAACTAATGAAGGTCGATAATGGTGTATTAGCTATCATTAAGCTATATGGTGTGCTTGTTATTATACATTTTTTTATTTAGAGAAATAATTATTGATTTTAATGAATTATTATATAATCAAATACTTATAATGTTTTATGGTATTACATTGTAATTGATTTATCAATTTAAATTATAGTATGTTATTGAATTATTGGTTTCAAATAGTGGGTAATTCCATTAAAATTTGGTGATTAATGTGTGTTGGATTGATAATTAGTTTTTATATTTTGTCATTCAGTATTTATTTTGGTTTTGGATTATTTTTATTAATAGAGGGAATATTTTTCCATACCTTTTATATTAATAAATTTTTTAAAATTTTATTACTGTGCTTTAGGAATGAAGATATTATTTGTTTACACACAACAATAGAGTATAATTTGTTATTATGGTGTACATTGATTAAATGATCAATTTATACTCATAAAATACATATAGTTTCATATTATTTTATTCGAATTTGTAAAATAATTATTCAATTCTATTGATATAGTCTTAAAAAAATCTATTTTCTTATTACATTCAAATCAGTTGAATTGATAATATTTTTGATCATTAAAGAGCATGATTTTTTCTCCCTCAATATTCTACAGATAATTAATTGAAATTTAAACAATTACATCTACCAGTCTCTATAATTATTTCATATTTAACAAAATTACTACCTAGGTGCTTATATTTGTAAACATAGTTATGTGTGATTGTATGTGACATTTTTAATTCCCATTCACTATTCATAATAGTATTTTCTATTAACCATTATTTAGTTGGGGTTTTACAAAGAAAATTTATATAAATATTATTCCAATGATTACGAATATAATTTTATAATTATGAGGATGTAACAAAACAAGTATTAATGTAATAATATTACTATTAATTGCACAAATCACACATCAAATGAGTTTGGCATGTGTTACAGACAATTTTATGTTTAGGTTTTCTTACATTTAACACTGTGTTCAAATAATAAAAATTAATAGAAGTATTATTTAATATTATAGTTATCACCTAGGATTTAGAATTAAAAATATGAATATATTTAACTCAAATATGACAATATATATTACAATGTATTTATAAATAAGTATTTTGTAAATTATTTCTTATAAATAAAAAATAAATCCATTTTCAAAACAATATAAAATCACTATATGAATTGATATTTTAAAGTTCAAAACTATGCTTTATATAAAAAAATTAATCAATTTACATTTTTTCGATTTTATTAATGAAATTTATATATTATAAATTAAAAATAATGTATAAATTTTATTCTAAATGTTTCAATATAAGAGAAATATATAAATCCTATTATTGAATTAGATGAATTTTTTATTTTCCATATTTTAAAATTTGATGATATAGGTAATGAAAATTATTATTTATTACTTTATATGATCATTCACTCAGATTATTTCTTTATATGATTTTTTTTGAATTCTTCACAATTCACCATTTTAAATCTTCAATTTTTTTATTTACAAAAACTCATAATTTGATACGACCCTTCAGTTTTTTACATTTCCAATTATATCTAGAATTTTTTTTCATGGAATTATTTATATAGGGTTATCATATGAATGATGTTAAAGACTTAATTTAATATAAGGTAATATAGATTAGGTCAGATAAATTCATATTTCATGATATGGGTATGGATTATATAGGGAAATTTCCAAATTCATTAAAACTTATAAATAATAGTTCCCATGTAATAAATGTTGTCCAATATTTTAATTTGGTATTGAAATTTTTGGATAGAAAGCATTAACAAACATCCATTGGTATAATCGATAGAAATTTAAAATTTATGCTTTCAACATTGAATCTTGGATACTGGGTTGTGATTTATTATAAATGTACTCATCACTGCCTTAGTACAAAATTATGTATAGTTCATGACCAGATATAAATAAGAAAGATTTGGTGAACACTAGTGGAGACTATGTGGTAGATACAATAAATTTGGTACCCAAAAACATTTTGTATGATGAAATATGTTTTGATCACTAATTGTATGAGACATGTATAGGTTATTTGTTGTAGTGAAATGTTATGTAAGCCACCGAAATCATTGTGTAGTTACGTCTATATATTCATTCCCTCACGTCTCCAATATTTTTACATTGATTGAGGCCCACTAGTATCTTATCTAAAATCATTTCCCACATGGTATGTGATTGAATAATTTAAAACATATTTTGATATATGACATATAATGTTCATATTTTCACTCATCCTTATTGGATGAATGATAATAGAAGTGATCAGGTTGGATCACCAGAAATTTTAGATGGAGATGGTCACCTGCTATCACACTATGGGGAATGACCTATAAACATATTTTTCAAATACAGATTGAAAACCACTATCACACTTGTCTGTGGGATCTCTATAAACTTTTTAGATGATTCAACTAAATTAAATATGTATTTTTTTATAAAGACTATTAAATGCATAGTCAATAATTATACCCTAAGGACTACAATAATGAATTGATGGTGGATGAATCCTTGAATGAATGAGTTCTATGATCATCTTGATCAATGTTGTTTCTAATATTTTATGTATATTATAATTCCCATGAGTTTTTTTGGGTAAGAAATAGATCGATTTTTTTTTACAGAACATTATATATGAATAGATATATTAAAAAAACATAAGTGAATTAAATGTGGAGTGAAGACTAAAATGGAATTGGTTGTTTTTCTAGAAATTCTCCATATATGTTCATTCATCATTTTCATTGAAATATTTCACCCTATATACTCTATTAAAACTATATTTTAAATTTAAGGTAATTATGTAACCTTATCTTTGAAAAATTGATTCCAACGTTTGAGATATAAATAAACAAACAAATTTTGTAAAGGTCAGAAAAAAATATTAAAAAATTAACCAATAAATTTTTATAGATTCAAACCTAATTACCAATATTCTCAATAAATATTTGAGTACCATAATCACTAATAATTGTTAAAAGTACTAATTTTAAAAAATGAACTAATAGTGTTTCACTCACGAAACATGATCAATGACAAAAATATTATCTGTCATTGTATTGAAGATAAAATCAAATGAAATTATATAAAAGAGATTGTAAAAAAGATATTTATTATGTAACAATTATAAATGATTACAAATTTACATTTTTTTTAAAAATATTAATGATCACGATGTGATAATCAAGAAAATAATAATGATGATCCAATTAAAAATTATATAATATCATTTTTGGAAATGTGATTAGTACTTTATCTTCAACATCTCTGTCGAAAAAAAACATTAATCATTATAACTAAAAGATATATCATTTATTATCTATGTATAAATACTATGATTAATAAAAAATGTGTTTCTTTATAATATATAATAATCCTTTAAAATAAATAAATCTATTTCCACTACCTATCTTTTTTTCCAACCTATGTCACAACTTCCCAAAAATGCTTCCTCTAATGATTGACCCTGATACTGTTTTCTTTATGGACATCTGTCACTATCTATGTGTATTTAAAAATTAAAAAATACTAACTAATGATACCACAATATCCAATGTCTACATTAGACACCCAAAAAATTATTAAACTAGTTACAATATTATACCACTGGAAGTCTTAATAAAAATTATCATCCAATAATAATAATATATTAAAAGTACTGGTATCTTTATTAAAATGACAATTCATGTCTTCCAGATGAATATCCATGTAATACAATCGGTTAATAGAGAAATCATCTATCCTTAGATTATCTAATGAAAACCACTTATCATCCATACATGGATGTACATCCCATATCATGGAAAAATATAATTATTTAATCATATATAAGTCATTTTCATTTATTAATTGTATAATTTATGGAATATTTATTGTTAATGAATAATATAAAATTAAAATATCATTAAGTTATGTGATGAAATATTTTCCCAATGTAATTTTGGCCATGCAGGGAGTTTGTCTTAATGTTGTGTTCCTTATAAAAAAATTATTTTAAAAATATTTATTTATCAATTTTCAAAAAATGATGATTACTTATATATAAATGGTGTTAATAATTATCTTTCATTAAAATTACCCTCTTAAAAAGCATATTCAAGGGGACACTTTTTATAAACTGTCAATAAATCATTTTCGTTATTTTCATCAATTTTTATTTTGATTTTGTCTATATATATATAATAAAGTCAAATTAATTAATTAATCATATAGTAACTATTTTTAAATAATGGGATAGATAATTTATTTAATTATGAATTTTTTTTTTAATATTTTATAATACTATATTTAAATAATCTTATTATATACCTTCCACTTGGTGATGTTGGATGTAGTAGTTAATCTTGACAGATGATATTAATTTCATTCATTCCATTTTTATAACTTTATATGTATTTCATGATCATATCAATTCATTTTCATGTGTAAAAATCCAAATTATTTAATTATATTCTTATAATACATTTCTTTATATGTATGAGTTTATTATTATTATGTTAGTGATACACAATAAAACTATAATAACCATTTTTATCATCTATTCACTTCTGAATAATAATAATTATATATTATTATTACACATATTGATTTATTTACCGCACCACATATTTATCAATTTATCTACGTAATGTTATAATGTAATAGATGGTAATTTTGTTAAGATTATCATTTAAAAAATATTTACGGGTGGGTTTTGATACATGATATAGAATTTCTAGTTCATATAATCTTGAAATTGATACCATGGGATAATAAATGATTTGGTTTTACATTTTTAATTTCATTATTTTCAATAGTTATAATACAAACTCTAGACCTCTTATAAATTTAATGGTATTCATTAAAAAATTTACGTGTAAAATAATGAATTTTTATGTTTTTTAGGATTGATTTAATATATTTCCCTCCTCAATCAGGGGATTTTTTATGAGTTTTTATTTTAATTTAATAATAACGTATTCCTCTAAAATTTATTATTTTAATAATTAATGAAATGTTATGGGGTATATAGTATAACAAATATAAAATGGAATATTACGTTTAAATATAATTTGATTCCAATGTGCTGAGGCATGAAATGGTCTTTTATTATATTATTTTACAAAAAAAATACCAATATTAAATTTTAATAACATAGAAATTTATCTTTATTTCATTGATAAAATGGTATAAATTTATTAGGGATGGTTTAATTATATCGTTTTAATATAAATGAATTGAGTAGTATATGGACAAGTCATATTTTATCTTTCATGAACCGTCCTTTAGAGCTCTTGTTGTGACTGCCCCAAGCCAGCCTTCCATAGGGCTTTGGATGGTGACTAGCACCAAAGGCATAAATCCCTAAACAGGGAAGACATTGCTTTTATAACTGAAAACACACACAATAGAGTACCCAAATTAATACAATACACTATGCAAAACTATATAACAAGAGCGTGCTAAAAATTATGGGGGTGGGAAATACAAGCCCAAATGTAATGTACAAGTACAACTGAAAAGGAAAAAACAAATAATTGGTGATAAGAATCTCCTGGATCTTCCACAACGGATCCTACATATACGTTAGGTATAGATAGCATCCTCAACACTCCTCATCCGTCAGCCTCCACTGGGAACCGACTTGTCGTGATGTCCACCTCCTGGTACCGTCCAGTCCTCTTACACTCAGCCTTAGTCTGCGCTGTCCGTCATCTGCATATTACACAATGTGGTGCGGGCATAGCCCATGTAGTGGTGGGTATAAGGATACTCAATAGGTACCCGAGAACCTCAAGGTCACTCAAAATACAAAAATTATAATCCATAGAGTATAAATAAATAAATAACCCCACCTAAAAATATGCACATTCATATACCTATCTTATCAAGTTGTATATATCAATCATGAGGTAATCAAAAATATACTGACTCTGCTCACATAGTTACACAACATTTGAATAGAGATAGAGATGATCATATGTAGACACTGAATCATCTATTCTGTCAAACCCACATAGGATCTAGGAACAGATATCAGAACTTTTGAACCCACACAGTTTCAAGGAACATTTATTCTATCGAACCCACATAGGATCTATGAACAAAAGATAGAACTATCAAACCCAAACAGGATCAGGGAACATTACATAGAGCTATCAATCCTGTATAGGATTCAATAACAGTCGTCATTGTAATCGAACCCACACATGATCCAGGAATAGTAGTCAGTGCTGTCGAACGAATAAAGGATCCCGGAATAGTCGTTAGTGCACAACCAACTACATGGGTCTGCACAAACCATGCTTGATTCTAGGAGGGTCCACACCTCAAGCTGAGTGTCTATACATCCACTTACATGATGTAACAAGAAGAATTATCTAAAAGTTCTTCCTTGTCATTGGGGTCTCAACGCAACAGATGGCGCGTCAATAAGACGCATGGTCTGTGAGTTATTAGCCCTTTAGTCCCTGGGTCCCGGTTGGATTCGTGTACGATCCAACCTGACCGTATCTAAACAAATCCTCGAACTCTAGTGAGGTATAGTCAAAGGTAATACCATGATCCAAGGTTTCTAGTGCCACTAACGTATCATCCAATGGCCATCCGGTGAAAAATATATGGCTAATAAAAGTAAATGGTCGGTAGTGGACCCGTCTCCGGTCCGACCCAGTCCGACCCATGGTCTGGCCCAACCCTTTTGGTAGGCTAGCTTGTTAGGTTTGGCCCTGCCCGTTGGGTCTAGTCTAGCATGCCACAAGGGTGTTTCGGCTCGGGCTTGGGGCTAGTTCGTCCAGGAGCATCACGAAGGCATGGCTCGCCATGAAGGGAGCAACCGAGCTGGTTTGATAGGGTGCCGAGAGGGGGACCACATAACAGTTTGGAAGTCCAGGCGGCGTGCTGTGATTTTAGGCAAGGTGTGTCCAGGTGGGTCAGAGGCCTAAAGGTGCATGACCAAGTGGTTCAACAGTTGGGAGTTTGGCGGCCAGGCGAGCCGGCAGCCGGGAGGCGGGCAGCCATGCAGTTCAGCGGCCGTGAGGCATGCATCCAGGCGGATTGGAAACCAGGAGGCGCATGACCAGGTCAGCTATTGGCCTAGGGGCGTGTGTCTAGTTGGTTCAGCGGTTGGGTGGCATGCGCCCAGGTGGGCAGTGGGGCAGCCCGGAGGCCGGTGGTGGCCGGGAGCCAGGTGGCGCAGGCCGGCAGCGGTGCGGCCGGGGTGGCCCGGCCAGAGGACCGCAGTTCGGCCTTGAAGACCAGTGAGTCGTGGGGGCGGTGTGGTTCACAGAGGCCACCGACAATTCATCCCTTGTTGTCCCTAACTTCATCGCCTCTTTTCTCATCGCGATGCTGAAATTTCAACATAAAAAAGATCGATAGAGGGGATGTTCCATGTTGTTTTGGCCCGCACCCTCTGCGGTCAGGGTGGTATCAATTTGTACATCAATTTTGTATGATGTACAACAATTATTTTACAACCATGAAAATAATTCATTTTATCCTAGGAAGATAAATAGAAAATGAATAAATCAAAAATTTAATACTTTGCAGTTCGTCATTCGATTATGGAGACCTAGAATGTTGACTAAGAAGCTTGTCGTTCGTCACATCTGTCACATGCTTCCAATCCAAAGATATGTCGGCTCATTGAAGATGATCCATGTCAGTAGGTTTATGAGTAAGTTATTCGAAGAGGATCTAAGTTCATTCTTAGTGGATCATTCTTCATTCTTCGTTTGGATCTTTTCTCTGTAGCTCTCCTCTTCCCATGTCCCACCAAATGAAAAATCCTAACCAAAAGAGAAAATGTCCCCCAAAAATAATATATTGTTTATTATTTTAGAATGATGGATTTAAAATTCAAAATAAAGTATTAATTAATTGGCCCCACCAAAATAATGTATAGGATTTGGGAAAGCTGACACAAATTAATTAATGGGGAGATGAATAGCCTACCATATATTAATTTTGATCTTGATTGTCTCTCCACATTAATGGGTAGTTTCAAAGGGTTAATGGACCAGGTGTTCCCCAACACAATTAACATGAAAAAAAGGATGGGTTCGGGTGGGCCCCACTACCATAACATATCATGGTAGGTTAAAATGTGGTGGTCCCACCTACAACTTTTAGGAGGAGGGTTTAACCACAAAACACTCACATGGCAGCTCAAATAATATAATGTGTCGATCAAGTTATTTTAGTATTCATTCCATGAAAACTCAAAAGGAAACATTTATTCTCGACCAACAGCTATCGAGGAAAATTTCTTCATAAGAGAATACCGGCACGGCAAGTTCAATAGTTCCCTCCAATTTCAATTTCAAACAATGATTAAAAAGTTATAAAAAATTTCTCATACGTTTACTGAACGCATCCGAATAAAACTTCAGAATTTGATTCTGACAACACCGGTCCTCAAAATCAAGCACTGCAAATTTTCATAAGCTCGTAAAATTCCCATGTATTTAAAAATAATTCAACCAAATTTCTAGGTCTTTACATTCTCCCCTCCTCAGGGCTTTATATCCCCGTATGCTACAACTAGAACTATGGAAACATGTGGGGGTATTGAGAACACATCGAAGCCTCCCGCTCCCATGTTCTATCTTGGAGGTTCCCGTGCTACCAGCATACATGAACTTGAGGGATTGACTATCCACATAGGACCCTCTCTTTTCAATCAACAATCTCCACTAGAACATTCGTAAAATTCACTCGATCGTCGACGTCCATCTCCCCATGGTCGATGATATGAGAAGGGTCGTAAACGTATTGCCTCAGCTAGGATACATGGAAGACGTTGTGCACCCTATGCAACTGTGGTGGATGATACAGGCAGTAATCCACCTCGTCTACTCAGCTGAGGACCACTAATGGTCTGATGAAATGCCGAGATAACTTCCAACCTCGGCCAAATCTCCATAAAACTCATCGGGGTGAGACCTGTAGAAATACATGGACTCCATCCTCGAACTCTCGAGGTGTCCGTATCGTGTCCCCTTACAACTTCTGCCTACTCCGTGTAGTCTTCATCATTTCCTAGATGATCTGTTCCCTCTCTGTGGTGGCCCGTACCATCTATGGTCCCACTAGTGGTGACTCCCTTAGGTCTGTCCAGCTCAAGGGTGTTCTTCAAGGATAAATGTATAATGCCTTGAAAGTTTCCATCCTAATGTTGTAGTTATAGATGTTATTGTAGGAAAACTCCAACAAATGTAGTTGATCCTCCCAGCTGCGACCAATGTCAAGAACACAAGCACGAAGCATGTCCTTGAGGGTCTGAATGGTACACTCAGTTTCACTATCCTTATGATGATGGATGGTGATGGTTAGATGATGTTGTGTCCTGAAATCCTCCTAAAACCCCTTCCATAGCTGGGAAGTAAACTTTGCATCATGATTGAAGACGATATAATAAGGTACTACATGTATCCGCCCAATCACTTACACATAGAGTCGTCAAAATCTCTCTACTAAACTCTTCTCTCTGATGAGTAGGAAGTGGGCCACCTTAATGAGTTGGTCAATGATCTCCAAAATTGAGTCATAACCCATGGATGTACGTGAAATACCATCACAAATTCCATGTATATCCCATCCCACTTCCACTCTGGAACCTTTAACTTCTGAACCACGCCTGCTGGTACCTGATTCCTCATTAACTTGCTAACAAGTGAGGCATTGTGAGACAATCATCGCTAATGCATTCTTCATACCTGGCCACCAGTGCTATCGTATATGGTCCTAGTACATCTTCTCCACTATTGGATTTACCTCTAGTGGGGATGTGTGGAACTCCTTCAACAAATCCTCCCGAAGAGCCACTGGTAGCATGGTTCACCATCTGAAGAAGATGACGAGCTGTCCACCTTCAGAATATCCATCAGGTGCATGCCCTGTGGATATCTGAGAACATCATGTCTCAGATTCAACAAATCCATGTTGTGCCTCCCTGACTCGCTGATGAAGTGGACGAGTGACTATAAGAGATGGAAGAAAAACAACACCATCTCAGTCCACAGTGGAATCTATAAAGTAACCACCTACTATGTTGCCTCTCCAAGAAAATGTATACCAGATCTCCTACTGAGTGAATATTCTACAACGTTACCCTTACCATTAGTATATACTATCTTGAAGTCATAGTCTTGGAAGAACTCAAACCAACATAGTTTCCTCAGGTTCAGGTCTTTCAGAATGAACATATACCTAAGACACAGGTTGTCAGAGTATACTGTGAAATGCTCGCCCATTAGATAATGTCGCTACATCTTTTAGGCGAAGACCATTGCTACTAAATACAGGTCATCGGTGACCTAGTTCTTCTCATGTTGTCTCAAATAATTTGAACCATAAGTGATCACTTCTTGCTAATGTATCAGGACACACCTGAGTCTGGTCCCTAATGAGTCGTAGTAGACTACTTACACTACGACCATCTCAGAATGTC
This sequence comes from Viscum album, assembly GCA_963277665.1. Lineage (NCBI taxonomy): Eukaryota > Viridiplantae > Streptophyta > Magnoliopsida > Santalales > Viscaceae > Viscum > Viscum album. Next base: position 1,314,072,063 of record OY728152.1, on the reverse strand, counting down.
TCATGATGGGGGCACTAGTCCGCCCCTACCTCAGATCATGAATGATCTACTGGAAACTCTCCAACCACAATAAGGGATTACCCTTTTTCATCAAGGCTGGTATTGGTGATGCATCTCTGGTGATTTCCAGTATGAACCTATGATAATTTCCAGCCAATCCTAGGAATCTCTGAACCTCTTTAACACTCATGGGTGACTCCCATGAATGCAATACCTCAATAATTGCTGTATCAACTATTCCTCCATCCCCAGAGATGACATATACAAAAACATGAACCTCTCATATCCAAAACTGGCACTTCGAGAGCTTACCATAAAGCTAGTTCTCTCAGAGTGTGTCCAGTACTATTTGATAATGGTGGGCATGCTCTTCCTCAGTAGTCAAGTTGATAAGAATTTCATTGATTAAGACTGAGACAATGAGATAGAGGTATGGCTAGAAGATCCTATTAATTACTCCCCTGAACACTGCTTGAGTGTTGGATACGCCAAAAGGCATATCCAATAACACGCAGTGGTCGTACCGACATCTGAATGGCGACATATGCACATCCTCATCTCGAACTATGAGATGCTGATAGCTTGAAATAAGGTCTATCTTCAATAACAATAGTGCTCCCTTTAGTTGATCAAAGAGGTCATCAATACTTGGGAGTGGGTACTTGTTCTTCCCGGTCACCTGGTACATGCGACGGTAGTCGACACAAAGCCTCAAGCTTCCATCTTCCTTCATGGAAAACAGTATCCGGGCTGCCTTGGAAAAAACAGTAGGCCAGATGAATCCCTTCACTTGAAAGTCCTCCAGTTACACCCTCAGCTCATGAAACTCAGAGGGAGTCATCCGATCTGCTGGTGCAGATATCAGTGTCGTCCCAGGGTACAAGTTAATGTAATAGTCCACCTCTCTACGAGGAGGAAGAAATAGAACATCATCAGGGAAAACATCCATGTATTAGTCCACCACTATAGGATAAGTCAGACTCTCCACATCTACAGCTCTGAGGGTAAGGTAAGATAACTGATGAGAGAACAGATGCACCCTCCTCTGAGTAATTCTATCATGCGCTGCAAGGCTCCCTTCACGCCGGTGAAGCTGAACTTGGTCCCATCCATGCAGACACACCACACATTGCACCTAATATGGCCGATCTTAGAATGGAATGTAGGTAATTATTACATACCAAATATGATGTCGTAAGGCCTCGATGCCGCTACTAGGACATCCCAGCCGAAGCTCTCTCCTCATAGAGTAAGCTCACACAGTTGGCACTAGTTTGTAATACTAAAATTTGCTTCTGTATGAGTCTCTAGCCTTAAGGATCAAGCCGACGGCTCCATCAAGAATCTCTTAGCCCCGAACGAGTGCAGTGGAAATGAAAGAGTGACACACACCTGCATCTATAAAAACTGCAGATAAGGTGGAATAGACATTGATCATACATAGAATAATCTCCATATCGCTATGACCATAAGCCTCAACTACATGAAGATTTGCTCTTTCCTGTTCAGCTGCTCCTTATGATCGGGGTGGACCTCCTGGTGGTGGTGCTGGTAACACCTCGTAATGTCATCCAACATCAGCAGCACTACTAGCTCCAATTCCACGTCCTCATGTGCCAAGCATATCACCTCGATCTAACCTCTTACTCTACCAAAGTGGTCCCTCAACTATATACTAATCATCCGAACAGTGGGTCAGACAGTCACAATCCTTGTGACCCTGCCTGCTACAAGTGAAACACTACTTGTTCCGCGAATGGATGGCTTTGTCTCTTGTGCCTCACACAACCGAACATGAGTCCTGATCTTATCCACTGGATGCTATAGTCTACATGGACATCTGTAACATCTGTCTGCTGCCAGCTGTAGTAGACTCCGCTATGTGACACCCGGTTGTGGTTCTTGCTACATGTGGCTTCTCAGCAAAGAATATTTGCACTAAGAGAGCTCTCTAAAACACCCCCTCCTACATCAGGATGAGGAGGGAGATCATCAAGGCCCGGATATCATGATTGAGCCACTGCTCGATGTTCTGGGCCTTAAATAATGGGTCCCGCAGCATATCTGTGGAGTAGTGTTGGAGGTCGGTGAAACTCGATGAGTAACGTGCCACCATCATGATACACTGTTGTAGATGAAATACCTCCTGTATTTGCACCACACATATGGTGTCCAAAACAAACTCCACCCGAAACAGGATCTCGATGTTTTCCATGTGTATTGTCACTTCTTCATGCACATAGTGAATCAGGATCCACCATCTACCTCATGCTGCCTGAAGAAGACTCGAGGAAAGGGTCACTATATGTTCTGCTGGTGTCCCTACTAGTCTGAACATTCTAATCATAGCCTCCAGCCAATCCTCAATTACATGCGGGTTTATCTCTCCCATGTACCTGGGTGGACTCATGTGATGGAACTCTTGAAATGCGCTCGGGTGTCGTGCACTATCTCCTAATGTGTCCGGTGGCATAGGTGGCCCAACGGGTAGTGGTACCGCTAGTTCATCCACTGTAATAGGGCCCTACACTGAGGCCTCGTCGCTCGGTGGGCTGCCATCTCGTACAATGCCTAAAACCCTGGCTGGCTGTATGCATGGAGGCATCCTGTAAAGAAACAATTGCTCCACAGTCAATAAGTTACACCTTGTGGGATAGCTAAAAAGAGATCACAATAAAGAATCTTCAAAACACTTACGTAATCAATGTTACTGTTCACAATGTCAGAAATCAGAAGTCAGGGACCTGTTGTATAGATAAATGGGCCGCCGCACCGACACTGTACTCCCTATACTGAAAACCACCCTCCCAACACTTAACAATACATCTTCATAGAAAAATATATGTGTCCAAAGAACTATGGTAGAACCGAATCCTTTGATACTAATGTGATATGACCTGTCCCCCGGGGCCTGTGCCATGACTACCCCAAACCTCCCTTCCATTGGCCAGAGGCTGGTGATTAGAACCAAATGCGTAAATCCCTAAATGGGGATTTCATTTTATTTATAACTGAAAAAACACACAACAGAGTACACAATTGAATACAAATCAAAAAGAAAAACCATATAACAAGATAATGAAAAAAAGTAAATGGGGGAAGAAATACAAGCCCAAATGTAAAGTAAAAGTACAAATGAAACGAAAAAACCGACAGGTGAAAAGCATATCATGGATCATCCACCACAGTTCCAACCTGAAGGGTATGTATAGATATCCTCCTTAGCACTCCATGTCTGTCAGTCTCCACCGGGAACCATCTTGTCATTAGATCCACCTCCAGGTACTGTCCAGTCCTCGTACACATAGTCTCGGTATCCATTGTCCATCATCTGAATCCAAATCATCAAGATGCGGGCATAACCCATGCAGGGTTGAGTAGAACGATACTAAGTATGGAACCTGAGACACTCAAGGTCTCTCAAATCCAAAAAGCATAATACATAGAGTATTAAATTAATATATATCCCCACATAGGTATATGCCCATTCATATACCTACTTTATCAAGTAATCAATCTTTATTATGAGGTAATCACAATGTTACTGACTCAACTCACATAGGTATTTTACATTTAAAGAGAGATAGTGATGACTAGACGTAGCCACTGAATCACCTATTCTATAAAACCCACAATGGATACAGGAACATAAATCAAAACTATCTAACCCACATAGGATCCATAAACATTTATTCTATCGAACCCACACAGGATCTAGGAACTGAAGTTAGAACTGTCGAACCCACATAGGATCCAGGAACAGTAGACATGGCTATCAAACTCGTACGAGATCTAGGAACATTGGTCAGTGTTTTTGATCCTAGACAGAATCAAGGAATAGTAGTCAATTCTATCAAACCCACACAAGATATAAGAACAGTCATCATTGCACAAACATCTCAAGGGTACTAAACGAAGAAAGCTTGATTCTGGGAGGGTCTTCTCTTCAAGCCGAGAGTCGATATATCAACTACCACGAATACCAATTAAGAAGTATCTCAATGGTCTGCCTCGTCAAAGGGGACTCAAAGAAATAGACAGAGCGTCAATCAGACGCCCAACCTGTGATTTATTATCATTTTTGTCCCAGGGGCCCTGTTGGATTCATGTACGATCCAACCTGACATCATCTCAACTAAACTCAGATCTCTAGTGAGGTATACTCAAAGGGACGAATTTTCATCAAGGTTTACACCACCATTGAAAGATCATCAAACATGCATCTAGTTCCAAACATATTTCCACTGAATGTAAATGGTCATAAGTGGGCCCAGGTCTCGTCCAACCCGGCCTGACTGACCTTGTCTGACCTAGGGTTTTTCCTGACCCTTTTGGACGACCAGCCTGTTAGGATTGTCCTGGAACACTGGGCCCAGCATAGTGGGCCGCAAGGGAGGTCCGCCCTGGGCTCGAGGCCAGTTCGACCTGGTGCGTCGTGAAGGGGCAACATGGCGCGGCTCAGCACACAGGGCTCTTCCGGACCGGTTCGGCCATTGCGCTTTGATGGGGACATCGGACCCATTGGGAGGCTGGGGGACCATGATGACTTCGGGAAAAGCATGGGAAAGAGGTCCAGTGGGTGGCTGGTAAGGGCTGGGCGCAACCAGCGAGGGCCGGATCAGGCGGCTGGGCAGGACGCTTCGAGGCGGGCATCCATTTTGGTCCCAAAAATGCAGTTCAGCAGCTGGGAGGCGCACGACCAGGCGGGCCGACGGCCAGGAGGGCTGATGACCAATAGTCCCATGAACAGGCAGTTCGATGGCAGGGAGGTGTGCAGATAGGTAGGCTAGTGGCCTGGAGGCATGCAACTAGGAGGTATGGCTTCCAGGAATCGTGCGGGAAGGTGGTTCGGCGGCCAGGGGGCACGTAGCGAGGCAGGCTGATGGCCAGGAGGCGCGCGGCTAGGCAGTTCCTCAGCCGAGAGGTGTGTAGCTAGGTTTGTTGGTGGGCGTCCGAGAGGCCGGGAGGCTAGAAACGGGTGGGATCTGGGCCCCACAGGCCAGTGGCGGTGCGGCCGGGGTGGCTCAGCCAGAGGGCCGCGGTTCTTCCCAGTGCACTAGAGCACCGCAGGGGAGGCAAGGTCCACGGCGGCCGCGGGCAGCGTGGCCTTTTTCGTCGCCTCCTTCATCATCTCGTTGCTCATCGCCATGCCGAATGTTCAACATAAATTAGATCGACAGAGGGTTTAGGCCATGTTGGTTTAGACCGCACCCGCCGCGTTCAGGGTGGTATCAATTGGTTCATCAATGTTGTATGATGTACAATAATTATTTTGCAACCACACAAAGAATTTTTTCTATCCGAAGAAGAGAAAGTGAAAAGGAACAAAACACAAAAGTATTCCCCCTACCTTTGATTGTCGTTCGTCATTTGATTACGAACTCACAGAAAGTAGATTAAGAAGTACATCGTTCATTGCATCTACCTCACGCTTCCAATCCCAAAATGTGTCGGCTTGTGTAAGACGCTCCATGTCGATAGGTGTCAGAGGAAGATGTTCGATGAGGATCGGTGTTCTTCGTCGGTGGAGCATAATTCGTTATTCGTTGGGTGCTTTTCTCCCAAGCTCTCCTCTTCCCATGTTTCACAAAATAAAAAATGTCATCCAAAAGAAAAAATATCCCCTAAAAATAATAGATTGTCTATTATTTATTAATGTTGAATTTAAAATTCAAAATAAAGTATTAAATAATTGGCACCACAAAATTAATGTGGAGGATTAGATAATGTTGGAAAAAATTATTTAAAGGGGTGTTGAAGAGGCTCCCGTATATTAATTTATATCTAGAGAATATTCTCCACTTTAATGCGGAGTTTCAAGGGGTTAAAATCCTGGGTGGTCCCCACCACAATTAACATGACGTGAAGGATGTGTTCGGGCAGGACCCACCACCATAACCTGTCATGGGAGGTTATGGTCTGGTAGTCCCACATCCTAATTCCTTGAGGAGGATTTTACCACAAAAATCTCACATGGTGGCTCATATAAAATAAAGTGCCACTCACTTTATTTTATTATTATTTACATGAAAACTCAAAAACATTATTTTATTCTTGACCAACTAACTTCAAGGTGAAATTCATCTTAAGTGAATATCGGTGCTGCGAGTTCACTGGTGATAACAGATTTCAATTCCGAGCTAATGTTCAAAAGTTATGAAAACCTGCTCATATGTTTACTAAACATACCCGAATAGAACATCAACATTTGATTCCGGGAACACCATACCTCAGAATCAAGCGTCGTCAATTTTCGCGGATTCATAAAATTACAATGTATTGAAAATAATATTTTTCCACGGAATTTCTGGGTCTTTATATTTTCCTAATGATTCATAAATCATATGATATTGGTAACTTTTTATGACAGTCTTTTCAAATAATGATTCGGTGTCCCATTTGTGTAAATTATATATTGAATGAATTGTCAAAACATTCCTATAATAATTATTATATACTAAATTATAATATTATTTCCCCAAGATCATAATTACTAATCATGGATTGAAAACTATTATGATATTCCTTAAGTAGGTATAATATATTCACCAATATATTTAGATGATAAATTTTAAAAAAATATAAGAAATATTCTTTTAATTTTTGAATTTTTTTTTCAATATTCCAAATGAATATGATTTTAAAAATGGGGTCAATTTTTTTAAAAAACAAAACTAGTTTAGTATATGGGTGATAAATTACATTAATTTTAATAATTTTAATATATTTTTTTAAAATTTATATGAAACTGAATTCACCCAAAATAATAGAACATATAATTTCATAATTGGTAGACCTGAATGATGTTTTGAAAAAGAAAATTGTGAAATTCATCAAATTCAATACACACATTCTAGGAAATATATAATTTATCATTTAAAAATAATTAATGATCGATTACTTTAAAATTGTTTTTAATAAAATTTCTATTGAACAATTTTGTAAAATTATTTTATTTTAATTATTTTAAAATATCATGAATATATAGTTTTTGAAAACATTATAGTTCCTTCGGATTGATCTTACAATCAATATATAATTTTATTACACATATTATGCATGACTTTCTCACTTCCAACACTATATGATGAAATGTAATATACCTAGTAATGTAAGAAACTATAAAAAAATTATTTTATATATCATAGATTTAATAATATATATTTTTAGCATAATAATTATTTCATATAATAGTCTAAAATATTTTTTTATCAAAATAGATAATTGAAAATGTAATCAAATAATTTATATTTTTATGTCCAACATTGAATAATAAATATAGATAATCAATGAATTTTTTTTAAAATAAACAATAAGGGTTTAATTAAAAGACATATGTTTTAAAAAACATTAAAACACAGAAAATGAAAATATCATATGAGGATATTTTTATAGAAATATCATCATAGATGAAGCCTTGTTATTTAAGGTACCAGAAAATATTTCTTTATCAAAATTTCTATTATAGATCTAAGGTATCCATATTTTTATTTAATAAAAAATTATATAACTTTTTTTCATATTATTTAACTTAAAATTGAATTTAGAGGTATTTGGATACATTTTATGAATAATATTATATGTTAAAATAATATAATGAATTTTTTATCAGTCGGTTCAGAGACTCTGTATTAAATCATACATTTTAAAATAAAAAATAAATTTCAGAAGGGCATAAAAGGATTAGTATATGATAAAATATTTATTTATTATCATATAATGGAAATAAATTATATAGTTATATGTTATGGATAATTAAAAAATGTGAACATTGAATGATGAAAAATTTGATTGTAGTGTTATTGAATAATCTATTACAATATATAGTATAAAGGATTAATTTTAAATTAATTAAATCATTTCCATGATTCTTAGCATAAATATTATATTATATAAATTTATATATGAAACATTTAATATATAATTTTTTTGGAAAATCAGTTTACAATATTGGTGAATTTATGAATAATTAATTATTTTATTAAAATGAATTCTTTCTTGATAATTGGAAACATAATATGTTGTACGCTTCATTTAACTTCAAGTTAGATTCCCTTCTTAATAGTTAATAAAATTATTATCTTGTATATGAAGGGATTTTGTGGTTACCTAGTAATTCAGTATGTGAAAAAAGGATGAAACGAGACAATGAACATCATAATGTGTTGTGTGTATAGGGTTTAAGTTAACCATGCACCATGGATAGAGATATCTTGTAGCATGCCCCCTGGGATATTGGCAGGCTTATAACAAGAACATTGTTTTCCAAACTGTCAATGAGGCCTAGAAAAACTATGTCACATAGAACAATCATGGGACTGAGATGATTTATAGTTGTAATAAGGATTGTGGGAAAATTCAACAAAACCAGGTGCCTGAACAATGTGGGAGAATTAACCATTTTCTATTATGGTATTCTGGAAATATCACCCAATTTCCACATAGTTAACTTAATACTAGAAGATGGTTCAATCCAAATCATCCAAATACACCCATGGGTGTTTCAATGTCGATTAATATTTTATTTAAGAACTGTTGTTAGTGAATTAGAGTTTTAGGGGAGTTTACATCACCTCATTATTATATTTTATATAACATCATATGATGATTGTTTTCTCTTATTCCACACCCCTAAAAGAACTTTTTTATAGAATCAATGATTTGGAGTTGTGGTGTTTTTGGATTGAATCAAGGGATTTGGTTGAGAAAATGTTAACCTAAATTGTTTATGTAACTAGTATACTAAATTTATCTCATGACACTATTGTTTATCTATTTTTATAATGATATTTACTAGGACAAATGGAATGAAAATTTAATTAATTTTCTAAAAAGAATGATTTTTTAGCAAATCTGTTTTAAACATCATAGAAATCATTGTATAATTAGTTGATTATTTTTCCTTGGTTATGGTCACCCATATGTCGTACCATTCAATTGAATATTAGAAATGAGTTTTTAATGATGAATTGAATGTTATATGATATTAAACTAAATAAAAATATATGTGTATTTTTATTATCGAATACAATGGGATGTTTGGTTAAACATTAAAATGTTAATATTGTATGTCACATATATGGGTAGTTTTGATATCTAATTAATGTTACATTGTATCATGGTTAGATTTATAGAAATCGATGAAAACATCTAGTTCTTGTGTATAAATCATAACCATGGCACATTTAAGGTAATGAAAGCATATTAAATGTCAAGAACCATTAAATTGAAATAAATTGATAACGTAAACAATTTATTTAATTAATATATAATGGTTTACAAATATTTACCATTATATATGTTATTAATTGTTGGGGAGATGCTAAAATGATGATCCATGCTTTGGGGGGTGTATGATGTTGTACTGTCCCCTATACATTGTATTTTCTGTTGGTGAGACTATTTTTTTGACACTAAGAGTACAAAAATAGTGACATATATCACGGTTTGGAATGATTTTCACAATATTCCTAATCTTGGGTTTTTATTTTCAAACATGGAATTGATATTCTGGGACATATTCGGGGATGTATGCTCACTCTACTCCTATCTATGACCCCAATGATATATTTATCACATGAATGTCATTGGAATAAATATGTTTGATTTATAAGTGTATTATAAAAAACTAGTATGAAATTTCATCAATTAAAATTCTATAATATAGTGTATCATTATTTAGATATGATCATTCAGTTTTTCAATTTCCTTCTACAAATATAGTATTGGATTAGATATTTTTTAGTCGTATTGGAATTTTCCAATTGAGTATTTCTCCCAAACGTCTTGGTACTCTTGTTTAATTCATTGTTACTGAATAAGATAATGTAAATTTCCCAAATTTAGGTGGCTTTTATCATTGATTTTATGAAGAATTTATACGTTAATAATGAATGATGCCTTGACAATTTTTTTTGGGTTTTTTATAATTTAAAATTTGATTTCATTTTCAAATTGTGACCATCTGTACATTTCCTAATTTATTTTATTGGGTTGTTGGGACTTACACATTTGTTGATTGTGTTATGTTATGAATTGGTAATTATTATTATAGTATGTTTCAATTCAGCACCTTGATAAATATTTTATTAGTCCTGTAAAGAAGGTATAGTTTAACGAAATGATCTATTATACCCTTTATTATTCTTGTTAGCATTTATCATACATGTAGTCATGCTTTTGGTTATGTGAAAACCCAACGCAAGGAAACAGTTATTATGGAATTCAATGAAACAAACCCATCCATGCAATTGGAATGCCTCATAGTTTGGAAATGTGATAAGAGATATTGTGACCCATGATAAATACATCTAGTAGACCCCGATTTGGCAACTAGAACCCAAGGTACAATAAACAAACATATTGGATTCCTTATCATCTTATAGAAAAAATGTGAAAGAGGGAGATAAATAAGACACCATGAAACTCCTCAGAATACAATATAAGAGAAAACAAAATTTCAAAAATGTAATTTCATTTATGAACTACAACAGCAGAAATGATAACTGCATGATAACAAATAAAACTAAGGAAGATAGCAACCACAAAGCCAATATAAATTTTGTTATACCCCAAGAAAGTAATAACCCTCCTAATCTACAACTACCTCCAACAGAAATGAAAAATAGTATATATATTTGTTCGGATTGTATAATAGTGTACTATGTAGGATTCTCTATGGAACCAATCATGTTAAAGAAAATTAAATGATAAAAATTCATAGTGATAAACATATAAAACTAACCCATAAAATATATAGTTATTGAATTTTTCTTGTGTCTCCAATTCCACTGTAAATAAGTATCATATTCATGATAATATAATATATAAAATTATATCATGGGAACCATACATCATCTTCTCTATGAGATTTTCACTCTACCCTAATGTAGCATTTTCTGAGATACTTGACCAAAAAAGATTGCCTTGAAGACACATGTGTGGACCACCATAATATTTACCTATAGAAACAAAACACCACATGCACAAAACTAATTGCAACCAGATAGATATGGAGATCAACAAAAACATGTACAATATGTTCCATACATCATTTATTTTTCCTCTAGCTTCAAATCCAATACACTAAAAAATGGTCCTCAAGGAATCACATACTATACACGTCATATTATAGTAATCCTTTTAAATCTAAATGAGAAAAACATGTTGATTACAGAAAAAAAATCTTTTATATATCTACAAATTCATATATAAGAAAAAATAACCACTATCGATAATAGAAAAATATACTACCAAGAGAAGAAATCGGGACCAAAGGGGATAGTCAGCCATCTATCCTCTCTCCAGGATGTGGGGAAAATCAATCCCTAGTGATCATAATCCCTAGTGTGTCAATTTTTCTTCTAATATGGTGGATAATAGAATTTAAAAAATTTAAACGCTAAAAATTTTATCAAAACCGCACTATTGTATTGAAATTCTATTAAAATAGACTACAACTATATCCTTCTAGAATCCCTCAAGCTAATATTACTAGATATCCTATAAGAACAAAACTATTTAAATAGATAAAATAAGTTATATTATTACTTATCATCAGTTCAACATTTTGATAATTTGTTTTTTATCCCCTAATTAACAATTAATGATATATAACAATATAATCACAAAAAAGTTCATTTACCTCTATCTATATGAAAACCAAGTTAATGATTTCTGCAAATTGTGTCCACTACATCTTATCCCTGAAATCTCCAACACCATAGGTTAAACATTTTTTAATATATAAAAATTAATATGAAATTTAGAAAAAAATCATAAGATACCAAAATTAGAATACAAAAAAAGCATATATATTCACCTATTACTGGGTAAAGGAAATAGAAAAATAAACAACCTATCAATCCGACAAATAATAGATTTAATCAATAATCACATAATCATGTAAATGGGTAATGGAATATTTAATAAGTTATATCACCAACATCATCCTCCATGACACCCATATACATATCTAGTTGCATACCAATATCATAAGAACAAAATGCTTCCATAAAAACCAGTCCCCCACCACATACACAATGACATCCAACTTTGGTTAACAATCTTAATCTGACATCACATTTGGGATTCCCCTACCCATATACAACAAAATAGCTCCTGGATAATACATTCCATTATCACATCACAATTGGTCCCCCTTCAACATATACTATAATATCATTCATCACACAACTATCCTACTCTAACACCACCCTACCATGAGAATGAATCAAACATAAAAAATGAGTTATAGGTTATAAAATAAGGAATTAATAATTCACCGAAAACGTTCTACTATGATTCAAAATGACAAGGCAATCATACATTTAATGAAATATTAAACCACATAACCTACATATTTATTAACTTTTATTACGCAAACAAATCATATTGCATATTTAATTAACCAAGTAATTGTTCACATGTTCTATCAATGTGAAACCTATGAATCAAGAGATGTAAAATAGAAAACAAATTTTTATATAATTATTAAGGAATTAATTTAATTACATTTTCAATAGGAAAAAAAATTATTCACAAAATTATTCAATTCCATTCCCACATGGAATATAAATTCACGTAAACATTATCAAGCATTAAATTTAAAACATACAATTTTTTTAAGTGTGCCCTTATAATTTTAAGCCAATTAATAACCACTAGTTACTTGAATCAAATGACTAATAAAAATATTAATTTCTTAAATCACATAATAACTATGTATACATTACATTTCCATTAGTTACTTGAATCACCTTAATCCATATCAAAATTATATATGTTTCTAAAATTAAATTCAACCATTATTTATCAAATAAAATCCAATAAAATTTAATTTAATTTAATGTAATAGGAGAATGAAGATGACAGTGAAAGGTAAGGTCTGTTGTTGAAAACCCTAATACTGAATAAAATAAAACTTGTCTGAAGATGGATGGTAGTGGATAGAATATTATTATTGATCTGGTTGATGAATAGTATAATCTTGTTAGTCACAAAGATCATTTTTAATTATATTCTACAAATAAATCCAAAAATATAGAGCCTACATTTCTTTAATATCATGAATCTATGTAAAATTTAGAATATATAATCATGTCCACAGTAAGGCATTCTTTCATGGATTTTAACTATCCTTATTCAAGGATATTTATAAAAAAGGCCGAATTACGCATGTTTCCTGCAATTAGTAGGCTTCTGAGGACTAGATGAGCCAATATAATTTCCCCATCACAAAAGTCCTAGGTCCAATATGTGAAATCTAGGGAAAGGATATGAATTCACTAAAATTATTAATTATATTTGCGTATTTGAGTAATGCGTGATGATTTTAATATATCATGGAATCTTTCATTTTGTCATCCCATGAGATGATATAAAAAAATGGAGTTTATATTCAGTCTCTCTAAAACATGTTTTTCTAAGAATACTGAATGTGATTGAAATTTAAATCCTAATTATTTCATTAATACTGATTATCAAGTTTGGATACGAATATGACATATAAATTTAATATATTGAAATTCAAAAATATTATATGATATTAATTATTCAGATAAAAGTCCTATTATAATTGATATGAAAACTGTAACACATGTTTTCGATATTATACAAGGATCCTTGTTTAGTTATTATGTAATAAATATTAGTAAAATAGGTTTGTGGAAACTACAAGAGATGATAATACCAATTTGGAATGTTTTTTGAAAGGTAAGTGAAAATACGTAGGATATTTCATTTATTTGGGGGCCTTTTCTATGATTTAAAAAAGAAAATAATTTTTAGAATTTTTATATCAAGGGGAATGATTATGTATCATCAAGTATAGTAAATTTAAATTATTTCTCTTAGGATCATAATATGGATTTTTGGGTTTTCAAATGATTGGATTGGACGTCCCCCATATGAAGCTAAGATGAAGGTTTCTAGACATATGAAATGTTTCATCATATTATATATTGAGCTTATTGATACCACTATTCATGATTATAATTGTATTTTTGATGATAAACCTATCATATAGTAAAAAATTATGTTGATTACAAATCTGGGTAGGATGGTTATTCTTTGAATGTTATCATATTGGATTTTGAACATGTAATTAATCTTATATAAGAATTTTTTTATGATTATAGTTGTGTTGTTAATGGATGTGTAATGTGACCTTAAATTATGTAGATTAGGTTTATTTATGGATAAATTTTTTCTTATTTAAATTATTCTATTCTGGATTCTAATTAGGTCCCATATGAACATGATTTTTATTAGTATTGAAGTGGATCTTCTACTGAGAAAGTAATCTCACAGTTATTCGGATATGATGTTTCTACCATATCTAAGCAGGATAATCTTTTAGATTTGGTCATCATTTTGGAATATTGTTATAATCTAATTGTGATGAAAATACATCCACTAAGTAGGATGGTTCTTTTCATCCCTTAGAATACCTAGGATTGTAATGTTTGATTGGTTTTAAATGACTAGTTTTGATATTTATAATGATTTTAGTTTTAATATTTGGTATCCTTTTTCATATATTTCCCCATCCAAATACGGATTAAGGAATCTCTATAAGATCAAAAATATTATTCCAGTTAAATCATTTAATTTATTTTATCATTTATGTAGGGATTCATGGGATGAATGTAATGTGGAATCATACCAATCATGGATTTCCCTATTCATAATTATTTCAAAACTGAAGATGTATAATGAAAGTAATATTAAAAAGGAGAAATGTTTTATTATGAAAAAATTGATTTGACTTTATAATGGGCCAAATGAAATACATTCGTCTCATTATCAATGAATTTCCACAAATGGAATTTCTTGGTTATTGGGAATTCCCCAACAATAATAGCCATAATATTATTTACTATGATCAAAAAAATTCTAATATGTATTTATGAACAAAGAATGAGTTTTTATAGTAATAAATATTTTAAATGTAGTTCCTTAGGATACTCTTTTTTTCTCCAAATAAGGTTTTCAATGATATGTAATAATTATAGTAATACAATAATAAATGTATAAAAATAAACTACAGTTGTCTTGATCACTAATCAATTACTATTTTGACTAGCATGAACGATATTGATTTTTATATGATTTTTATAGAGACGATTGTTTTTTAACCCAATAATAAGAGTTATTTGAAATAACATGGAATATATTTTTTTGAGTTCTTCTTAGTGTTGGATATTAATGAGAGACATTAATTTTGTTTTAGGGTCTTAATAAATGTATTGATTAAATTTCAATAGACTATATTAACATAATTTTCCAAAATATATAGACTAATGTAGAATAACTGTGGTTCCTATTAATGGATATGGCTTCAAATGGATTAGATTTCCAATTTTTGGGGGTAATGATAGAAAATTTGATTGATATATTGTATAGGTTGATGAATGAAATTATGTTGTTGATATTTATGTTATCACATCTAAAATGTAGACGAAAATCATAATCATATAGTTATTTTTTTTGTATCATTAATTTCTAGTATTCACCTTTTCCCTAAAATATGAAAAACTATTTTCTTTTTTTTCCTAAATTGAGAAAGATCATTATGGATTCTTGGAATATTGACTATTTTATTTATCACATTCAAGTTCATTTATTAAAACATATGTCTCTTATTGTAAGGCTAATGGATTTGAGTAAATCAAATTTTAAATGATTGATAATGATATTAAAGAGGATGAACATATTTTTTTCATATTTTCATGAAATTAATTAGACACATGACATTCTCTATTAGAACGAAAATGAAGTGAATTCCAATAATGATAATTTTTCCCTCATGTAAAATCATTTTTGGGGTAAATTTAATGTCAATATGGTGAAATAAGCAGAAAAGAAGAAAAAGTTTTTCAAGTAAATTCATATATAATTGAATTAATAAAGATGTCATTGTAACATCAATATGGAAGAGATATAATATGATTTCGTGAATGAAATTATCGGTTATATTTCTAGAAATATTGAGGACATATTCATAGAATATGGAGTTCATAACACTCCAAATATGACTAGAAACATTTCACTTATCATTTATGAGTATCAAAATATGATGTTATTTTAATATACCAATGAGAAGGAAATAAAATCATCAATATTTTTTCTATAAATATTAATAGTGATTTCGATAATATTATTTTAAAAATAATTTAACTATATTGAAAAAGAATATTTTACATATTTAGGTTATTAGTGATGTGATATAATATTTCAGACCTATGTCAATTCCTTTAGAGAGAAATTTAAATTTTTAAGAAGGATTGTAAAGAATGAGAATAATCATTATATTAATGTTTTTCTATTATTTTTTATGGGAATTTAATACCAAATGTAATAATTAAAATAACAACATTTAGAGACAAAAAAAATTTCATTGACTTTATCACTACAAATATGTTTGGTTTTTCCCTAGGTAGGATAATTCAAAATATTCATTGTCCTACCACTGAATGTGCCATCTTCTGGAGGAAAAAAGGTGAAAATTAACATATGGATATGAGATATGACATCTCCAATGTGTTTGAATCCATAATGTTTAATTTTATATTCAACATTCTACTAATTCATACATATTCACAATATTTCTTAATATGGTAAGTTGAAATCTCTTGAATGATATGATATCTATTAATGTTAATGGGTCCCCAAGAGGCTATATTTAGTTCTCTAGGTTATCCGAAATGGAGATCCATCATCTGTGCTTATATTTTTTAATAGATAAGGATTAGATATGTAATTTCTTGACTCATCATGGCTAGGTTGGACATTATAATCTAACTAATCATATAAGAGGGTTTTTTTTCACATTCATATATTTTAAATGATGATGATATTTTAAATATTTGTATAGGTGAAAAAATTATTATCAATTACATTAAATCCATCAATAAAAATTATGAGGATATTTTTTTCCCAATTTATTAGTTGTAATAAGTAAATTATGGGTTTTGAGGGAGGAGTGTTAATTTCAATGTAAAAAAGGTGGATTTGGATAATGGTTTTAGGGAACAATTCCACCTTTATACATCATTAAATTATACTATTCGTTGTTAGGTTAATAAATTTTACCTAGGAGATATTTATATCAAAATTTGAAATCAATTAAAAACATTGAATAGAAATACAATGTCACAAAAAAGGATTAAAACTATTTTTAAATTTAGTGATATCAAATATAATTTTCCACACATTAATTTTATGAAAATTTACTAGAACACTTCTTAAGGAGTTTCCAATCATAGTTCATAATTTAATTTGGTTTGGATTGAATCATTAAATGAATTTATTAAATTTTTCTTGTATATTTTTATTATTTACATTGATATGTGTGGGATTAGAATCAAATATCTCATGAATTTCAATGAATACATGATCAATATATTTACATGAATATTTATTTTTTTATTCTTAAATTGTAGTGTTTATTTTCATCTAATATAGTCCATGTTTATAGAATTGTTATATGATGTTTTTCACTTCCTCTGTTTCATTAGTGTAGTGTATTTTGAATTTTTAAATGAATAGTAAATTCCATTTACGTCAATAATGGGTTGTTACACTCTCCGACCATATTTATTGGATCGACACCATTTCCATCACACCTTTTTCGTGTTGTGTCAAATCAAGGACCATTATGAATGATCGGTGTTCCATGAAAGAACCGTGTAATAATCAGTCGTCTGTTTACCCATGAAGAACAAGATTAATTTTGGGGATAAATACATAATAAGAAACATGAAGATGAACCTTGTCTATTTTTTTATTATGAAATAGATATGATCTGATAGAAGTGTCATGAAAATGTCAAATAAATGAAAAATCCATAAAATTATCACCATTCCCCAATAAAATCCACTATGTGATTCAAATTCACCAATAATGCGCATGATCCGTGAATCAAACCATTTCTCGACAGATTCACATTCATCATTGGAATTAAATGATGGGGAAGGAATGAAATTCCAATAAAAACCCCTAGATCGAGTTAGATAACATAAAAAATTATATTGACGTTGTGTTGACATATTGATCATTATCCTATATGAATTTCTCTACTCATTGATTCTTGATCGAATCCTAACCTCTGATCCATCATCACTGGTGAGATAGCAACCTACTCCAGGTCCTAAATAATGTCCTTGTTTCTAGATAAATATATAGCATTATGAATTATAATGCTATAACTTGAACCAAAATAATGGTGGAAGTGTGTTAATTTATTTACACTTTTTTAGAATTACTGTTTTACTTTTAAATAGAATCACCAGAGTACTTAATTTATGAATTGAGAACATGTGGATCTATTTCTTCATCACAGTGTATCCACATTATGAAAGATAAAAATAAAATAAAACAACATACTTTATGTTTTTTTTCATTTAAAAATTCAAGAAATTCACATTTACCCTCAGCCATCCCTAGTTGATGATGGGATTTGTCTAATGAAAATAAAAAACTCACAAGAATAATGATTCCCTATTATATTAAATTTGAGTTACCTCTTATTATTTATAAGGTTTTTAAAAATAAATTAATTTTATTTAATTACATTATTTTTGGTTATTCCATTATCCTGTTTTCCCACTAGAGACCTATAATGGCTAAAAATAATTAGGTCCAATAGTAAACCCACTACTCTAAAGGCAATGGTGCATATAATTTCTGATTTGGTCACCCATTTAATAGTTCTTCCACTTTTTAGGAAATCTTCTCAAACATGCTATTTAATAAGATAACATTTTTCGATGGATCAATACAGACACTCCAAGACATTGAATTCCACACTATCTTATCTCCTAGTCACATAATTGTCCATATATATTTTAAAAAATTGAACTGAAATAATTTGAGTTGTTTTATTCTCCCAAAATTAAGTATTTACATTATTAAATATCCAAAAAAGTTATACACAAAAAATGGATAATAGTTCTGGGCATGAATTTGAGCCTCATACTCCCATGTTATATTCGTAATACCCTCATGGTATGAACAAACATACATCAAGGAAAATATTTCCCATGAAGGATCCATGATGTTCCATTGGTAATCAACCCATGACACTCCAATGTCGATATCTAGCACGCCTCGAATTACGATGTGAAAAGGGTTTGGCACAAATCTTCATAGTTGTGACATGTAGAAGAAGATGTATACCTTTTACCACTAGGGGTAGAGTCAAACATTATTCTACCATTAAAACAATATGTGGCACATGATGGATGGTCTAATAACATCTTATATTTCTATCCATAGAGGAAAAATATATATGTATCCCACTTTCAGGTGAGACGCTTAAGAAGACATGGCCTCCGTCCTGAAACTCCAATGGTCCCCCCCATAAGCCTGCATAAAAGTTCAAATGGGAATGTGCAATCTTCATCCAATCCTAGATGACCTTCCCATTCTCTAATAACACCTCTTATAATATAGTCCACTACTATTATGTAATGAAATAATTAAAATCTTAAAAAATAATCGATGAAACTCTCCTGTGTTGTACTTTCTCTTATAAATAGAGGCATCCTGAGCCTTATAAAAAACATTGTTCTTTGGGTAGTTGAGAAGTGGGACAACTCGGTGAGCCATTAAATGATTTCCTAAATGGAATCATTTCTCCTAGACATATGTTTTTATCCCATTGTAATGTCCAATTATATCCCTTCCCACTTTCTTCTTGGTACCCTAGAAAGATAAGGAACGTCCTACATAACTGATTCAAACAAGAATCCAGCTTCTTATCTCAATAGATCATCCCAACATCATCCTTTTATTTCATCCCCCATGTCCTCAATGATTCCCACATGCATACACCTACATATATTTACACCTTAGGGATCCACTATTATTTTTCCACATACTATACAATGAATTATGTGCTCTACACCATTCTATTTTCTATCAGGGGTATTCCCATTGAACAACAGTGCACATAATTACTCTCGGTCGGCATCAGTGAGATTTTCGAGCCTGAATCATTTAAGTGTGGGCAGGTAACAACCCATGACTGGAGATAAACTACTCTATAACCATCCTTGAATGATATCAACAATGAGTAAAACTACTCCAATGGCTTCTTCAGTAACTGTTGACTTGATTACAACTGAGAGAATCTTGTTCAACGTTCAACTTACCAGGTGTATATACACACTCAATGTTATAGACATGTGGGAACTGAAGACATAAACTATATATTAATCACCTTTACTTCTAAGATAGGAATACAAGAAAAAAGATAGTTTGATGTGGATGATCTATCACTCACCTATCAGGTAGTATCACACCATCTTTAATGAGAATATCACCACTACTAACTCAAGATTAGTACTCATGTAGTGTTTCTTTTCAAACCCCTTCCCATCCCAACTAGATTTACTGCAAATATAGACACTAATGAGACATTTCAAATAAATAGTAGATTACATGAATAACATTCAAACACATCATGAAATTTATGTGTGGGTAGTGCTCTTGATGTGTGTCCAAGACCATCCTCATGTGTCTTCCATGATTCTCCTTGGAGGCCGAGTACACTAAGATGTCATCCACGATGTTCACATGAGTTTGTCCAAGGGTGAAACATTGGTTCTTAATAATCCCTTACTTTATATGTCCCCCATATAAATTCCAAGATCATACGGATCATTAAGAGAAATGTGATTAATTGACATAAATATCAGGACACCTTAGGGTGTATACTATCGGAGAAGACTAACTATAAATAATGAGGTAAACCTGAAACATATTCATGGAATATTCCCTTATACAGTGTCACCACTAGGAAACACTATGACTAATAATATCCATTGAACTGATTGTTGGACTGCCAAACTAAATTAAAATCTTCATAAGCCTCGTCTTCCTAAGTCCATCAAGAGCTGTAAGGATTCCCCCATTGGAATAAATGGAAAATATAGTTCCATTATCATAAATTAACCACATGATTTTCCATAAAAAAATTTCTAAGCATGAACTGTGGCTTTAGTTTACACCGAGAATGTAATCGTAAGGACATGATACTAGTACCAAGAGATCCAAATCGAAACTCTCATCTCAAATAGTGAAGTCACACGGTCTGCACCAGTGTGTGTTAAATGGGTTTCCTCCAGTAGTAGTCTCTATATGAGCTGATCTAGTGAACTGATTAATTAGAACCTCATTGTATCAATAATGAAAAATTATAGAAAAGGAAATCACTATTAAATGTTTCTAAAAATACCACATCTCATGTAGAAAGACATAGATCATACAATGAATTGTCTTGGAGTCATAGGGTCATAAGGATCCATAGCCTTTAATATCTTCCTCCCCAGTCCTTCCACACCAATACTCTGGTATCCAACACCTGGAGTTGGTGATGGTATAAAAATAGAATTTCGGCCACATCCTACATCTTCCCCTACTATCATTCGACATCTTCCACCTGACTCATCTTTCTGCTCTTGTCGAATCCTCTTGCATTGGTTGTTTGTCAGACACCTCTCTGACTATAGCCTGAACAATTGGGAAATTTTTCTTGAGATGCCCACTTCTACGATATAAGTATAAAATCCTTTTTCTTATGGAAACTAGTGTTCTCTCAAAACATCTTACGAACCATATTATTCTATGGAGTATCTTGTGATGATGATGTGGGTAGGTCCTGATGACCCAATTTCAAGGGAAGTCGCTACCTCGAAAGCATATTATACATATCTTAAACATGTTCTTCATCATAGTGCTAAAAACAAGAAATCCAAGACTCTGTCTAGAAAGTTGCATCAACATGAACCACAATAGGTTATTTTTCTAAAAAATCCTTAGGAGAAACCATCACCTAATGACCGTTATGAAGTAAAACCATATTGTGGATGGCTCCCACTAGGGAGGCCTTGTTGAGAATTGGACCAAACACCTAATCCCATTGTGGAATCCTTGATGGCTAGCATCATGAACACATCATTGGGAGAATAAGTTGTTTCATCGATGAAAGTGTATATAATGTGAGATAACTCAACAAGGACTTATAAAAACACAATTCTTATATGATTCATGTACCAATATTCCCTATAAACAAGTGTTTCGTGTACCGAGTTATAAAACATGTTCTCAACGTCCTGGAATATAAATTCATTGGAAACTGCACCAACACCAGAGTCCTTATCATGAAATCCAAACATGAAACAATTAACCATGTAGATAAAACCATGTATTACAGTCTCATGGTACCACAGAATAACTAACATCTCAAATAACAGACTATTAAGACCTGTCCCCTATGACCCATTCCATGACTACCCAAAGCCTTCCTCTGATAGGCCTGCCCATGGTGACATTTACTGATTTGTTATATCATAAAAATTGAAGTAATATTCATATGTACTTATACAAACACTCCAAACTCCTATACACTTGGCTTGTGAGATTAGAAAAAATGTATGTAAAATGCATGAGTACCACAATAACCCAAAAACAGTGCATGGATGAAAGAAAAGTTGTACTGTGCAACTGAGACATCAACATTTTCCAATTAAAAATATTATTAAAATGATTTAAATACAAACAAAGGAATTAAATAAAATGTTTGCTGCATCTGAGAATTACTATTCTTATCAATTATCACAAGGCACCGTCCAATCCTAGTCATGGTCCTATTGTTCCTAGGACTCCACCTAACCATTATTCCACTGAACAAGATAAGATATGTTCAGGAAAATCCCAAGAGGGTTGATTAAACCAATACTATGTTGGAGACCCCAATAAAACACAATGGAAACACCACCAAGAAGAGGTTATCAGATCAAATAAGTATAGTAGAAGAACATATATAAATAGAACATCTTAGTATACTCGTAAAATCTTCCAATACACAATGTCCCTTCAACTACAAGCCATATGGTCCCACTCGTAGCATGCTCAATTCAAGGAAGTCACATACCTCATCTATCTAAATGAATACCTGTAGAAAATGTTTACCAAATGTATCTGAAAGAACATATGGTCTATATACACCATTAATATTACATGAGTCCACTGGTCTCACTGATACATGGAGTCGTGATATCACAACAAATAGGTAGTCATTAGATTCAACTTAATGCATGATCAATAAGGGAGAAATCACTCAATGAGCCATGATATCATTAGAGACAATCAAAATAGTTCCCACTAAATTGGTCCCCATCCAAATAAAAAACATTGGTAAATTTTCTTTAAATACATACATGTGATTCCAAAAAATACTGCAAACCCCATTTGTGTTACCCCCACTATAAGTGGTTCTCAGATAATACCATGACCCTATTATTAGGTTTGTATCATAGGGTATACCAATGAATATCGTGAAATTTAGTATATGAAACAATATAATGATGAATAACACAATAATAATATATGTTATTTCAATACATAATGAACTCTAGGTAGGGTGATTGAGTGTTACACTAGTCCCTATATTGATTTAAAACTCTATAATTGTCTCGTATCTTAATGAGATTAACATGAAATGTTGTATCAAAACCTCATGTTTAGAACAATGGGGAGAATCTCCTTCTATAATGGCCCTTATGAAAATACCTAAAATACATATCTAAAGGAATTCCATTGTGCGATGCCCCCAATTTGGAAACCAACTCATCAAACAGACATATGGTATGATATTTATGTCTAATTTTGTGAAACAGCTATTGTGGGGTCCAGATCTGGGTTGACCTAGAAGAACCAATATGACTCGACCCTGTGTGGGCACTACCTACCCATACTGGGATCAACCCTACCCATTGGGTTGACTCTTCCCACAGTGGTGGTCCAATGCAATGCACTAGGTCAGCCCGCCTGAGCGGGATGGTCTTTTCATCCCGGGATGTGGCAGGTGGCACATCCCACACACATCCTTTTCTGCTAGTTTCCAACTCCATCGAACTGGACCATGACCTCCCGTGGTACGTTCTGATCCACAGTTGGCCATTGTAGGCAACCTCTAATCACTACACACAGTCGATGTCATAAACCGGCTTCGCTACCATCGCCCCAACACCAACGTGTCAGTGGGGCATTTCACTGGCCACCAGACACATTCGACTTGTCTGTTCTTCAATACAAAAGATGTTCATGATTCCTATTATCACATTATCCTATTCTAGGGGTTTAAATCCTTATTATTATCCACCACATTGTAATGTCGTTCGACCAATGATATATCCCACACAACATTGATTCATTCACCATCATTGATATTTCACATCATTCATGTTGTTTCCATTCAAGATGCATGGCATTAGATTGTTTTTCCAAGAAATAGTTTCACAATGATGGATTTTTCTTTAACCCATGAATGATTTTATGAATGTGGGAGAGAAAGGAACAATATCCAACCAAACAATCGATCCCCATCAATTTGTTCCTTTTGACATTGATTGAGTCCATTCATAGTATCATGAATATTATGAAAAAAACAAAAATAAATAAATTGATCATCAATCCCTAGTAAACACTACATTTGGAATCCCATCCCGCAATAATACGAATGATCTATGAATTGATCTGTTCCTTGATCGATTCATTTTCGTCGAAGTAATTCAAATCTAGGGAAATGATTGAATTTAAATAAGAACTGCTACCTCTATTTAGATTACTTTTAGTAATTGATAAATGTTGTGTCACAATGTCGATTGTTATCCCACCTATGTTCATTGATTCGTTGACATTTAATCCAACCCTAACCTCCAATCCAATGTTACTGGGGAGCGTTCCTCCTCCTACTTTCCTTTTGGAAACTCCATGGATCAAGGGAAATATGTAGTGTTATAAATGATAATGATGGAACCTACCTTGAATAACGGTGGAAACTTGTTAACCCATTTACGTATTTCAGCGTTACTATTTTTCATTTAAATCGTTTGTCCACAAAACTTCATTTCTGAATGGATAACATGAAAAATCTGTCTCTACATCATAACATTTCCAAAATACAAAATATTAAAAAAAAAGTATTTATTATTATTTTATTCTAATTTAAAATTCCAAAAATTAACATTTACCATCGACATGTGTTTGTAATGGTTAGGGTTTGACTAAAAAAAATCACCCCTCACGAACAAAAAAGTAGAGTCATATTTCATTTAAAAGTTATCTTTTATGAGTTATAGGGATTTGAGAAAAAAATTATATTTAATTATATAATTTATAGTTATTCCATTTTTGGTTTTCTAACTACTGACATGCACCAAATAAAATTAATTCACTCATAGTGTAAACTCATTATATTGAATGCAATAATGCCCTCATTAATTGGATATGGAATAGTTAGTACAATTTTGTGAAAGAATTCCTACCCAAATTAAGTAAAATCATATGATTTTTTAATGAATCATTCTGGGCACTCTAGGCCTCAGAATCATATATTACCTCAAGGTCTGGTCTTGTAATTTTCCAAATATTTTTCACAAAATTGAATCGAAAAAATCATAGTCATTAAATTATCAGGAAAAAATAACTACCATAATCCACAACAGAAAAATAGGATCATATTGCCTGAGAACACATCCCACCCCATGTCCTGAAACATCACAATATTGTACAAATCCTTTCCTAAAATCAAGAAAAAACAAGATTGGTGTAGATTTAAGGAAATAAATTATCTATTTAAAAGACTTATAGAATTATTTCGTAAAATGTAATGGAAAAATATTCATTCAATTATATTCATGGGTCATGATATAGATGATAAATCATGGATATAAGATCAGTAATAAACCGCTACTCGAGGATAACTCTATATATGAATGAAATTATTCTGCAGTTACCAATAGATAAAAACATCTATATTTTCTGGACTTATATAAAATTTCTTTTATGAAATAAAATGTACATGGATTTGTACCTCTTGTATCCATAATTAATTTAATTTATAATTTTATACAAAAATAAAATCCTTAATGATTCATGACACAGTATCCTTGAGTTTTTCCTACTTATCCACTATACATTAATACACCAACATGTCCCCCCGAAACACAACCAAAAAATAATACTTATAATTTATAAATATTTGATTTATCAATTCCAAAAAGACCAATGTTTCATTCATAAGAGAAAACGTCATTACCATATGTTTTTATTGGCTATATATACTTATTAAATATTTCATTTTAATATCCAACATGTTAAGTATCTATTAGTGTTATAATGATCAAAAGTCAATATTAGAGAATGATCGATCACCATTTAATTGATTTAACATATCATCAACATGTGGATGTTTTTACATTTTAGTTATCATAATTTTTTATATATTATAATAATACCAAGAAAATTGAAGAGTTTTATATGCATTTTAGACATAAAAGACCAGTGATTTCCATGGAGACATGATCAGAAAAATGAACCCATTGCTTTAAAAATATTCAAACTGTTCATTATTGTCTATATTATTTTTTTATATCGGATAAGATTGAAGGTATATATGAATGTTCCATAAAATGATATAAATTGTAAAATCATCTTCCATTACCAGTGGAATCCTTTTGTTATTCTATTGAAAATCAAAAAAAAATAATCATACCCTACATGAAAACTGTTATTCTCGATATCTACCAAAATGGAAAAAAGAGAACAACACCAGATGGTATGAGATCATTTCCACTACCAGTGCCAACACACCTTTTTCTACTGCTATTAGAATCTATTCCCCTATAGAAAAATAGACGAAATATTTATTTTAAAAACATAAACATGTGTATACAAGCCGTTGTGAGCTTTTCACTTAGATTTATATACACTAGTGACCATTATCAATTATAGAACATGTTATACACAAAAAGTCTCATAATTCACTTTTTCCCAATGTATTTTAATGATATAACGTAAGGGGTTCATCTAAACTATATAACATATCAAATAAAGAATGTGTGAATATATAAAGGAATATGATGAAAATATATCAAATAAAGGCATTATAATGCTAGAATTCAATATAATT
Organism: Viscum album; assembly: GCA_963277665.1. NCBI lineage: Eukaryota > Viridiplantae > Streptophyta > Magnoliopsida > Santalales > Viscaceae > Viscum > Viscum album. The sequence goes on along the minus strand of OY728152.1, from coordinate 1,314,045,083 downwards.
GTACCTCACTCCATTGATTTCCTATACTGATCATCTAAAATAACCGTCTCAAATTTTTATTGTTTTTATATATCATCACATTGTATTATATTAACATATTGAGATATACCTTACTATGTAGTCGTGGTATTTCTAGAATTACCATGGATATCTCTATTATATTGATGTGATTGAGCTTTCTTCCATCAGCTAGTCAACTCATATGATACATGTGACAATTGATATGTGTCTTGAACAACTAATGATGGAGAACTATGATAATACCATTTAATATATCACATAGGATTACAATTGAGATATTCTCTATCTTGTGTCATACACAGACTATATATGTTGTCATTCAAACCACATTGAAATATTCATTCTTTTCTCATTGGTCATAAAGGATAGTTTAATACTCCAGATATGTCATATTGATTCTTCCCCCCCTTGGAAATTGGTTTATCTCATCCCCTATCTCATAGAATTATATTTCTTTTCATATACCATGTGTATCAACATGCACCCCCTCTAATTGATATAGATCTATCCCATTAATAAATCATCTCTATAATTATCTTCTATATATAATAATGATTATTGAGGGAAAAAATTATCACATGAATCTCCTACATCGTCCTAGCTATAGAGACTAATTCCTCAAAGTCATCATATGCATTTTTGAGGTCTAAATTTTCATATCCAAAATAACCACACCCCTAATGATGATTCTCATTGAGAATATTTTCCCACTCATGACAGGAACTATAATGGAATGAAAAGTAAATATACTATATGAATCATTATTTTCATCCACACCTCATATGTTTCAGATTCATAATCCCCAATAATGAGGATTGGATTCATCTTATGGAACTATATGGAATTATGAACATTCCATGTCTCATCCCAATTATTCCAAGCGTCCAAAGCCTGAAATGCATGAAAAACACTCTAAACCAGTTGTTGCATCACATATAGATCAGCTGGATCCACATTCTATAATGATTCATCCTGTTGATAACTATGATTCCTAACAAGTTCCACATTATATATAACAAAATCCATAAATCTCAATATTTATAAATAGATCTATCATCATTTAAAATTATAACAGATAATAATAACATAATCGTGATTTATAAAATAAAAAATCTTCCATTTTTCATTATTTTTATTTAAAAAAATCACTTCTTTTTAATGAAAATAAATCCACTTTCTAAACAACAGAGTAATTCTATTTTTCAAAACCATATATTTGAATACACCATTAATTTTTTCCTAAATCCACATATTCAATCAAATAATTACACTGATTATGTCAATATATAGAAATTAAATATTTTGATTATAATGTTGAAATTTTTTCATTTCCTTATTCTTGTTGGAGGTGTTATGATTGTGATATGGTTCATGGGAATTGTTAATTTATATGGGTGGTTCCATTATAAACTAAGTCTAGGTCATCCCATGATATCCCTTGAATGCTTTGGTTAAAGTGAATAAGGTGAAGATTAATGATTCTACCATAATATTTATTAAATTAAATATTATGGATATTCCAAAGCTAACTCTCTATGTAGTTGTTAAAGATATAGTGTGAGTATGTTATTGATGCAACAAGTTACTTTTATGATTTTTTAGTGTCTCATTCAGAAATTTTAACATTTAATGAGGTACGTTAAAGATCATATGTTTTATGATTGAAAATATTACTTTAATTAATATATATGTATTGATGGACAAATTTTTTCTTGCATTATTTTTTAACACTTATTGGGGATTTTATCCTCATTCAAAGAGTTTGAAAATTTTTCACAATGTGTAAGGTACAATATGATAAAGGAATTGATCAAAAAGATTTATATCAATAAAATAATTCTTGTTTTTATTTAAAGAGTTTTATTATTTTGAATTTTTTTTGAAAGAGTATTATTATCTACTTTGTAAATTTTTGAGAAGTAATGTAATAGTTATTGCGTAATTCTATAGAACTGTAACTTGAAACGATCCCCAATTTCATTTCTGGACATAACTCATGATTATGTAATGTTTATGTATGGGATGATATGGTATTTTTTATTATTAAATATTCATATGCGTAAATGAATGTTAATTATATATACCTCCATTATTAATCAACTAATGACCAAAGTAAAAATTAACGTTAAAATTGTCTAACATATATGAAATAAATTTATCCTTTAATCATTAATATGGATATTTATTAGAAATTTAATATTCAAGGAAAAATGATTACTATAATGTTATTGATTTTAATGAAAACTAAAAATCACAAAAGTTAGTATGATTGAACAATATCATAATCACTATGATAATTTTCACTTCAAATATCAAAATTCAATAGAATTATTTTTAAATAATAATGATTAAGAATTTATATGTGAAATTATATAAGCCAAATAAACATTTATTAGTGAATACTAATGAATAAGTATAAATTAATTATTAATTAAGATGACATCTCTTACCTTGTAGTTATGTTTCGTGAACATGACATAAAAAAATATAGTTGGTTTAAAAATGTTATTAAATTTTAATAATTCAATATTAATATTTATAATACCATATATGATCATTTAATAGCATAGTATAATCCTTTCATTAGTAATATATCATTATTTTCATACCGTAGCTCTTAATTGTAATGTTTTATGTTTATATTTTCCATAATTTTTTAATTTGATTATATTATATATTACCATAACATATTGAAAAATAATAATGAATGAATTATAATGTTATAACATAAATAATACATTCAATTCTAATCATTAAATATGATTATTATAAATTAAGTACATTCAGATAATGGGGAATGTGTGGCATATATAGACATGAGTAACATTTAAATTTTTTAATGTTCATTATGGAATGAAGGTACGCAATACATTTTCTTACTATAGTTATTATAATATCATATATAACATTTAATTTCCATAATTATACTTATATATATAATCAATGAATTATGGTGATGAATGTTGAGTCACTTTTATCCATGATTGCAGTAGTCTTCATGTACATGAACAATATTATCAAATTTTTTTGAAAAATTTAATATGAAATGGTATAATTTAATATTGAAAATTGCGTCATTAATATTATAAATATTTTATATATTTCCCATATATTATTTAACATTATCCTTATTACATCCCAAGTAATGTTTTAGTGAATGAATAATGGCATGGCTTTGTGGGTAAGTAGTTTGTCTATCAAAATAGTGTTGTTATGATAACCCCAATGGAATGGAATATAGAAATATGTATTTTATAATAACTAATGGGGTATAATTATGTTATATATATCATAGATTTTATTTATATCCATCATAATATGCTACCATGTGATGTGGTAATTTAATTATGAATGACATTAGATTGTGTGGAGGTAGTCCGTGGTACAAACAATTGATGATAAAATAACACTTTTGATGGATTGGGAGAGGTTTTAGTTAATTAATACAACATAAAAACATATTCAAATATGCTATATAATGATGTTATTTTATCAACAATTTTAATAATACTTTATGATGCTGAATAAAATATAAAATAAAAAAATGATAACAAAAGAATATTTTATATTTTTTCATGTTATTTTATTAGTTTTTAAATAAAATAATTTATATGATATATTTATATACAAAAAGTCATATAGGACTAGGGGATGAATTTTTTGATATTTTATGTATTCGACTTGTTTGAGAAAAATCGATTTTTATGTGAAAATAAGATACACGATGGAGTGCCTTTTTATAATTGAGGTGGAGTGGCTTTTTTATAAATATCAAAATATATTAAATTATGGATGGTTAATATCTCAAAATGTCTCTCCATATTTGATAAATAATTGATATTAAGGATTACATGGTCTATTATAACATCCAATGCTCAAATTAATCACTATATTTAATCATGTCATCCATTACTTTGTAAGATCACTCCCTTTTATCCACAATAGATTGAACCAAGGAAATTAATTTTTTTTATCTTATATAATTAATTAATTTAGAATAAAATATAATAAACTTATATGATAATTTCTATATAAATAACATATAATTAAAATATAATTTATCATATAATAACCAATTATGGGCTGAATGTTCATTTTACTTCATGTACATGTAACAAGAAAAAAAACAATATTTATCCTTCATTAATATATAATTTGAAATTAATTTCCCAATTATTTTGAAATAAAATTAATAAGAACTTGTTGGAAAATGATAATTATTATTGTTAAATATATAAAATATAAGTTATCATTTTAAATTCAAATAATTTATAAAATATCATATAATAGTAATTCCATACACATGACAAGAGAAAATGTATATATGAGAATATATTCTAATGATTAAATATATTATAAATAAAAATAATATATTAACATTATTCCAATAAAATTAATTATATTAATGTTTGTATAATTTAAATTATTTTAATTTATGAAAATAAAAAAATAATTAACATTATATGTATTTTCAATGGATGTACATTTTTTAATTAAAATTTATTATTATTCCCTTTACATCATAATATGTATTTCTTCAATAAAATTCCTATAATTCAATTTGATAAATTTTTTCTTTTATAATTTCAATATTTATCTTCATTTAATTAAATAATTTTTATGAAAGTTGTTTTAATTTATTTTAAAATATGTTTGTGAAACATGATAAACGACCTCTTGGAAATTATAATGATTATCTAAAAACAAATTTGTAATATTTTAAATGAATAATATTATATTTATATTAAAATGAATAAAATATTTTTTTAATGTCATCATTATTATATACAACTTCATCATTAATTAATTAATTATTACATTACACTATGTTATAATTAATTTATAATCAGTGATTAGTGTTCTGTAAGCTATCAGAGAGATTTAATTGATTTAAAAATAGAAATATCATATTGTCTTCTGATTTTATATTAAATTAAAAACTTTGGGTATCAAGATACTAACTATATATAAAATTATTTTATTCTATAAAATTTATGGGGCTAAATAATATATTTCATTTGATGTTGTTTGTTGCGGCTGTGGATCAGGCAGTCATTTATGAGGGGAACCAAAAAGAGGATTCTAGTGTCAGGAATATTGTTTTATGATGGAGAAATATTGTAATTAATTTTGAATTTAGGTTAAAAAATTATGGGAACCTCCACATTTGTACGAGAACACAACGTTTCTAATTTATAGGATCTATTTATAAGGTTGTTTGTTTTTGTTGAATCACATCTTTATCTTATTTAATGATACATGTTCCTGAATTAATTTTTTCTTTTCTTTGTTCATATTTATTCTCCGTCTAGTGGTGGAATATATGTTTGGTGTTATGTCATTAAAAAAAATACTATGAGAAAGAGGTGGGGTATCAAAAAATTCATACTGTATGATCTCTTTGATCGACGGTAACATTTCTTTTATTCATTTTCATTCTTGAGTTGAAAGCGTATTTCGTGAAAATTTATATTTATTGGTTACATTAAAATTAAGAACTTATTGATTTTTATGATATTTTTCGGTGTTTCAAATCTATTGAAGGTGAATTGTATGTTCACTATAGAAAATTTGATTTCATAGAAGGTCAATTATTTATAATTATAATTCAACTATGTGAACTCATTGATTAAAATTCAATTATTCTTTTTTTTGAATTGGTGGATCATTATTTATCACGTAAAGTCTATGAAAGTTTTATATATTTTTTTTCTATGTATTTAATGATACTTCCTGTGTATTTGGATATTGTTCTTATGATGGATCTATTCGTGGATAAATTTTAGTTTTTATTCCCTCTTATAGGATGATACATGTAAAAAATATTGTACCCGAATATCTTCTGTATAAATTCTATTATAATATTATTACAAATATAAGAATGTTGTCGTGTGGTTTTTGATTATTTTTACATGAATTTTTGATATAATTTGTAATTATATCAATTATCATATATTTAATCGTATGGTGATTAATAACTGAGATCATCATCAACATATTTATGAATAATATTACTACCATAATTGTACATGGGAGTTATATAAAATCAATATTTTGGCAGGGAATCATCATCCATGGTTGATTCCTACAAATTTAACATAGAATGATTTGGTTAAAAGGCATGGACTATATTGGTTTTATATTAGGCTTTTTAGGTTTAGGATTGAACATATTGTGTTCATTTTTATTGTGATCTAAATCATTTGACATTATGTAGATCAGTTTGAATATTATTCTTCATAGTTCACCAGTGGGTCGTATTATAATAATGTAGATAATTCCACACATATTGAAATCATAATTTTTAATATTTGATATGATCGTGTTTTTACACGATATAAAGGAATAAATTATAGATCTACAAGGTTCATTTCATGGGAAATTAAATCTCAGTTGATGATGTGCCAATGGATATAGATTGGTTCATGAACTAGTTTCATGGGAGATTTACAAGAATGTTTTATTAATTATTTACCATTCCTGGATTAATATTTTATTAAAAAAATATAATGAAGGAAATTTATATCTTAGAATATCCCGTATTTTTCATCACGAATATAGTTTTAAGGACTAAATATTATAAGGAATTTTAGTATACATTGTATAAATTCATTTATATTATAACATCACCAATAATTATTATGTTTCCAAAGTGGTCTAAAAAGTATATTTTTTAGTGCCTATATAATCTAAAATTTATAGGTTTTATTAATGAATATCGAGTATTGTAATATATGCCATGGTTTTTTAGGACACATGATTAGTATTTTCCAAAAAGTGATACCTATTTTTTCTTTCTTGAATATATAATGAAATTATTATAGAATTATTTCGTAGGATAATTCCTCATTAATTTATACTGATCATATTTTTTTATATGTTACAGATACATGATTTAAATAATCTTTTTAAATGTTGGGTGGACAATGTTTATTCTATAAACACTGAAACACCATATAAAGTAAAAATGAAAGTTAGGGTTTTATAATTTTTAGTCATAAGACACATAAATTTGTAGATAAATTATATACTTATGGATTAATGATAATATATTTTCTCATAATGAATCTTATAATTGTTTAGTTAAATAATCGGTTGAAGAGACTCGTATCCTTTTCGATATATACACCTATTATATATTTGTTTATGATGGTGTATTAAAGGTAATTATATTTATTCTATTGAGAGGAATTTTTTAATGTTGTGATCCACCATTTAATTATATTATTTATGACCATAAAATTATTCACCATTGTGGTCATGTTTTAGTACCAACATGAATGTGGTGTGTGTTGATACATGAGTATAATTCATATATGTGGGTTGTGTAGCATGGTTTTAAAAAGATGATATAATATCATAAGAGACAATATTTGATGCAAGGAATGACAATTGAGATAGTGTGATTTCTTACACAATGATGCACAAATATGTAGCTGAAATACATAAATCAATAATATTGTGTGTTGATAATGTTGTTTACCATTCCTAAATGCATGAGATTATGATACCCCTGGTATTTTCGATATACAACCAAGGAATCCATGAAAAAAATACATGATTTAAATGATAATAATCTGTTTTAAAAAAGTACCTAATTTCATGTAATGATAGGATAAATTCACTATAGAAATTTTTATTGTCTTTATTATTCGAAAAATTATACATTTTCACTCATTTTCACATTTTGTAGTATAATATTATAAAAAAACATTTACATCAAACATCTATATATGTTTGAAAATTTTGATGGGTGCATAGTAAATATTTATTAAATATTATCACTACCATACAAATGTGACATCAGAACAAACTATCATGGTAGTATAGTAAATATAAAATGTATATGTCATTTAATATGGTATACTAGTGGAGAGAAACCTAGAACTCGTTGATTTTTTTTGCATAATAATAACAATTATATGAAAATTAATATAGAACCATATTTGGCGCTCTATGGTGGTCCAAGTAGTTCCCTCTATGGTTGGATGGAAAATATGGATTTTGTGGTTTGGGACAATGAATTAGGAAGAGGATACTGTATCATGTTTAATTAATTCAAAATATTTGTGATTTTTCTAAAAGAAAAAATAATTCGTATAATGATCATTCTTAAGGACCAGTTTAGTTTTTAGTGGGCCACACTATCATTCATTGTGTGACATCAAGGATAGGTCACTACTGGATTCGAAAAATGGGTATGTTGGTGACCATTTATGTTATTTTATTTTATAGAGTGGGAACTTCCAAAATAGTGTAATTATAATTTCTTGTTCTATAGTGTTATAGTGTTATTCATGTTATTCATCATGTGTTAAAACTTCTATAGTATCTCTCTAATCCCTATCAATAGACATATGATGAGCTATTGATATTTAGGCTACAATATACTTCTAGGTAAAAAAATTTCATGTTATATATAGAATTGAAAATCTCTTATGATATATGAACATAACAAGGGTTAATTTATTATGGAATCTATGTTATGTTTTAGTGAAAAAATGGCTATGGAAGATGAAATGTGTGTTTTTTGAGTAATATTTTCTCTATTGAGGAATAATAATGTATGTTATTGTTTCTTGTGGATCAGTTTTTTTATGGTGGGACGGTTATAACAAATACAATAGTGTATGAGGTAAATCCCAAATAAATAATCGTTGGATTCAATTTTACATAGTAAAAAAATTATTCATTTAGAAACGGTAGGCTTTGGGATAATACTAGTGATTCATGATAAATAAATGATGAAATTAATCCATCCATTTTATAAAACCTGGTTTTTTTAAGGTTATAGAAATCTATGAAACATTTTGTAACATCCCAGGTAAATAAAGAATAAAGAATTTTCATATTTATTAATATTTACAAATTAAATATTAATTTTATTTTAAAGGGGTTGCTATGTTCGATAGCGTACCCGATACGCAACGATGAGTTTCTTTGAAACTTACGTAGCACACTAGTAATAAAATAATATTATTTTAAATGTTAGTTAACAAGTAGCTGTTGTACTGGAGGGAATGGATATAAATAACCAAAATATGATTAGATATGTTTTTAAATGTTTATACATTTACCCAATAAAAGATAAAGGCTTAAAATACGGAAAGAGTTCAATTTTAGGGCATATATACTCTAATTTTCACTAAAGGTTCACTTATCACCTTTTAATGGTGAACCATCATTAAATATAGTTTTGATCACTCTTATACTTCATTTTGGACCAAATATAACTCTTCTTTAGAATCGGGACATCAAAATTTACTTTGTGTAAATTTTCGGTACCTTTCTGATAAAGATCATTTTTTTATGAATAGTGTAAAATGTTGTATTTTAATTCAAAACCTATTTTTAATCTAATTTATTTATATGATTAGATTTTTATTTTAATTGGTTTTAAAATGAAAATATAAAATATTTTTACCAATTAATCCAGTGGTGGTCATTGAAATCAATTTCACTTTGAAATTGGACTTAAACTGGTGTCAATCTTTTGATACTTATTGTTTCACAAAAACACGCTATTTGTCATGACAATGAGAATTAATTATTAAATTAATTAATTTGACTTATATGTTTTGAATTTTTTAAAATGGACTTCATTTTTAAATTCGGAATATCGAATATAGCTTAGGGTGAATTTTTGGTAATTTTCTGAAAAACTTCAATTTTTGATGAATAGTGAAACCACTAAGTGGTAATCAAGCAAACTGATTTTTCAGTTAAATGAAATTTTACCACTAATGTGTATTGAATTTTGAAAATCCTACATACATGGTTTTAATTAAGAAGTAAAATGTGGTTCAATGAGATTAAAATAATTTTTTGGTGAATAGTAACTTATTAAGTTTTTAATCGCGATTAAAGGTAATTAGTGTAGTTTAAGGTAAAAATGATATTATAAGAATGTGAAAACACCATGACACTTATCCTAAACCTATTGGGTGAGTCATGGCAGACCAAGACAAGCCATGGGCCAACTTGGGGACCCCATGGAGCCACTTTAGTTGGAAAATGACATTAATATATTTTTATTTAATGTTAAAGTGAAAATGACACTAACATGATATGTTTTACTAAAAAAAATTTAAGTGGGGTTATACAAGTCATCTTTTTGATTATAAATAGTCATTGGAAAGCTAAAACTATTTCCTACATCATAGTATTTTTTTTTATTATTTTTAGACATTAAATAAATTAAATTATTTATGACATAATAATGATGCAGCGATGACATCATTATTTGACGATTTAAATAAAATGGAAACATAATGTAAAATATATGAACTACACATGGCCAAAACCAATTGGATGAGTGGATTTCTAACCCTTATCACCTTTTCCACGAATTATATCAATGTGGGACATTTTGAAACCGAAACACATTTTCAAATAAAGTAATATTTCTTTACATTCCAAAAAGTGCCCCTCCTCTCCTCTTATAAAAGGCCCCCACCTCTACCTCATTTCACACACTCCTCAAGCCTTTGTCTCGGCCAACCCCTGCCCAATTACTCTCTCAACATCCCTATCCTCATCCTAGAGGATTCCCTTTGGGCATAATCCTTTCAAAGGAAGCCTTTAGGCTCAAATCAAAAGGGAGTTACACTTTTAAAGGTAATTCATTCTCTCTTGTTCATTTGTTTTATTTTGCTTCTCCAACCCTCTAAACTCTTTTTATTTACTTATTTTGTAACAAAAACTGTATCTTCAATATACTAGGATGTTTTTATAATATTTATTTCAGCTACACTCTCACACAACTACATCAAATGGTTAAAGAACATACGGTTTCCATGGATCGCGAAATTCTGCCTCCCGAAACGATGATTGTTCAATACTCATTTAACACCGTCAATGGTGGCCATTATGATAACACTATTTTTATATATGATATATAATATGTTTATGTTTTATTTAAGCTTCTTTATTTTTCATTTTTTTCATACCTTTATGGTTTCCAATATGGGTAAACACGATATCTTCATTTAAGGAAGTGCGGACTACCGCCCCCTAAAAGTGATGTGATTCGTTAATGCCATATGTGGGACGTGTAAAGGATGGTTTTAAAGTTATTATATATGATGTTATACTGGAATTATAATATACCTCTATATAATTATTATTTCATTCCATTAAAGTATGAGATAGAAATGAATGTAGCGTTCATGCGTACGTACGACTTACCGTCTCCATGAACGATGCATTTCATTTCTTATCCCCAAATGTAATGTACTATAAAATTACATGTATATAATGTATATATATAATTAATGATATATCTAAATGATTAATATAATTCTGGAATTAAAATATACATACCTCTCATTTAGTTTTAATTCCACTAATATGACAAAGAAATGAAAGTAGCGTTCATGCGTACGTACGACTTACCGTCTCCATGAACGGTGCATTTCATTTCTTACCTCTAAATGATTATGTAATATTATAAATACATGTATATTCTGGATATATATGATATATATGATATCCAAATCAGGAATTGCATTCTGGATATAAAGAAATTTTGACCACACGAACAACATGTAATTGTTAGAAGTCAACTTTCGACATAAGAACCAAATATTGACAAAACAAACATTATTAACTTAAATGGTTACATAATGTTTATAACATGGCAATAAGTGATATAAAAAGAAAAATTAACTTTAAAAAGGTTCTTAATCAAGTATAAATTAACTCAAGTTTATTATTCAGGACGTTAAAGAACGATCGAGTCAAGTCGGACCCAAGGTAAGGGACTTCGACTCAATCTCCTTTCATTGAGGAATATTTCATTTTATACGCAACTTTCTTTTATACGGTGTATAAACCCCTTTGACTTTTACTTTTATACAAAAGGAATCTTTTTCTACGAAGCGTTTTACTAAACGACAAAAAGGAATGTTTTTTTACGTACGCGGTGACAACGACTTTTTACGCCGCCGCGAGTATTATTTGGTCTTTGGCTTTCTCCACAAGCCGTAATGTTTTTAGAATAAAATAAATACCATATACTCTATTATGTATTTTGGTATTGAAAATGGTTTTGAGAAATGATTCTATTATGTCAATATATTTATGATATATTGTTATTGAAATGTGGAAATGTTATCATTCCTTTATATTGGTTTTATGTTTTATGATTTTATATTGGTACTTGGACATTTTAACAGGTGGTTACATTATAAACCATATGACGGGTGGTGCCGTGAATACCAGGACGGGTGGTTACGTTATAACCTCCAATGCATTGGGTATGGAAGTCGGCCGTATGGCTATTCCATTAAGTATGTATGGAAATTGGCCGTATGGCTATTCCATTAAGTGATATGTGTGGAAGTAGACCGTATGGTTATTCCACTTAAGTATGTTTATGTCCCAAGTTACCTTTATATATTCTATGTGTTCGTTATATGGGTTTTATGGTAATCGTTTGGTTACAAAAAGGTAAGTAATGATACTTTATTCAGTGAAGATTTTTTTTACTACTTCATGAAGGTGAAGGTATTACTTTGATATAGTATACATGGTTTACTTGATGTTTGAAAAACTAACAGTTTTCATTCTTTTTGTATCCCTTACTGAGCTTTTTATGCTCACCCCAAGTTTTTCGAAATGTTTTTCACAGGACTTAAAGTGGAATAAGGTCAAGGATGGGATCAAGGGAATTTCATGCTATCTAAAACATGGAATCTAGACATCTTTATTTTTAAGAGTTTTTATTTTATGGAGACTTAGTAGAAGTGTCTACTTTGTAATCTTTTAAGATGTAATAGTTATGTTCTAATTCTCTAAAACTCTAAATCTGAAAAGATCCTCAATCTGAATTATTCATTTAATTCAATATTAAATAAGGTTTAAGGCTGGGGCCTTATAGTTGGTATCAAAGGGAGGTTTAGACAACATTAGGAGTTAGAAAAGTGTTAAATTAAAATATGATTGAAATGATATAGCATTTACGGATTACCATGTTGCTTCACCTAAGATATTTCTGTGTTCAAAATGGTTTTCTGCAGTGGAAACAAAGCAGCTATTTTGGGACGACATCAGGAGGAAGATAACCTTCCAAATCAGCAACCTGAGATGGTCGGAATCGTAACTGAATAGTTTGTTGCAGTGATGGCACAGTTGACTCAGGCTATAAATGGTGGTGGTATCCATGCACGAGATCAGCCAGATCAACCGCAGAGGAACATGTCAGTGGTGGAACATTTCATGAGGCAACATCCCCCATCATTCAGAGGATCTTCTGATCCTATGCAATCTGAAGGGTGGATTAAAGCACTGGAGAAGATTTTTGATGTCATGGGGTGTTCAGAACATTAAAAGGTTAGTCTTGCTGTTTACCGTTTTGAAGGTGAAGCTGATCAGTGGTGGTCGATGGTGAAAAATATAAGGGATAGTGATGAGATTGAGGATCTTCACTGGGACGAATTCAAAGGTATGTTTCTTGAGAAATATTTTCCTAATGTGGTTCATCTTAGGATGGAAAAACAGTTCCTAGAATTGAGGAAGGAGGATGATTCAGTGGCTGCTTATGAAGAAAAGTTCACTCGATTGGCAAGGTATGCTCCAAACTTCATACGAGATCTTGATAGTAAAATAAACCGTTTTTACTCAGGGTTAAAGCCAAAGTATCGAAGGGCTATAGCTTCTCGTGAGTTAAAAAGTTATGAAAAACTTGTTCGATGTGCGGAGAAGGTGGAAATGGAGTTTTCCGATGATCAGGTGTTCTATGACAAACAACAGAATAATAGATCTAGTTGGCAGGAAAAGGGGAAGAATTCATCAAAGAAGCAAGGAGGTAAGAAAACCAAATATCCATCCTGTGAGAAGTGTGGTAAAATGAATCCTGGAGAATGTTTATCCAAGTCTGTTAAGTGCTTTCGGTGTGGTAATTCTGGTCATATTGCTCGTAACTGTATGGAAGATGATCAAGCAGGAAATGAAAAGCCAACGGTAAGATGTTTTAAGTGTAATGAAATGGGTCATTATGCAAACGAGTGTCCAACGAAGAACTCAACTGGGAGAATGCAGCCAGACTACAAGCAGAAAGGGGTGGCGAAATCCTTTGCATCAACTTCAGCAGATGTTGGGCCATGAATGAAGTGGTATCAGCTCCATGGAGATCAATATTTTTCGAAGATTGACTTGAGGTCGGGGTACCATCAGTTGAAAGTAAAAGAAGAAGACATTCCGAAGACTGCGTTCCCTACTAGATATGGCCATTATGAATTTGTAGTTATGCCTTTTGGGTTAACCAATGCACCTGCTGTATTCATGGACCTTAGGAATAATATTTTCCATGAGTTCTTGGATAAGTTTGTGTTTGTGTTTTGAGGTTTGTGAAGAGGTTGTGTGTGCCTTGTGATTCACATTTTAATAGAGAATTGTTATGTGAAGCTCATAGTTCTCCGTTTTCAGTTCATCCGGGCAGTACTAAGATGTATAGAGATCTGCGGGAGTATTACTGGTGGGATTGAATGAAAATATATATTGCTGATTTTACTGTGAAGTGTTTAACATGTCAACATGTTAAAGCAGAGAGGCAGTTACCGAAAGGGATGCTTCAGCCTTTACGAGTGCCAGAGTGGACATGGGAGAATATATCCATGGACTTTGTTGTTGTATTACCGAAGACATCTCGAGGTAATAATGCAATCTGGGTTATTGTTGATCGCTTGACCAAATCTGCTCATTTCCTTGCTATACGAGATACTTTCTCTCTTGATCAACTTTCCCATTTGTATCTTAAAGAGATAGTCAGGTTACATGGATTTCCTCTCTCCATTGTATCGGATTTTGATCCCAGGTTTACTTCTAACTTTTGGAAAGGCTTTCAGAAGTCGTTGGGTACTGAATTAAATTTTAGTACAGCTTTTCATCCTCAATCAGATGGGCAGTCAGAACGAACAATTCAGACATTGGAGGATATGCTACGAGCTTGTTCTATGGATTATCAGGGAAGTTGGGACCAACATCTTTCTTTTGTTGAATTTTCATATAATAACCGTTTTCATTCAAGTATACATATGGCACCATTTCAGGCATTATATGGGAAGCGGTGTCGAACTCCAGCTTTCTGGGATGAAGTGGGTGAAAGGAAGTTGATGGAACCAGATTTGGTAGAAGAGATGGCAGAAAAAGTTCAGCTGATTCAGAAACACATGAGAACAGCTCAGAGCAGGCAGAAGAGTTATGCGGATAACCGGAGGAAGGATCTATCTTTCGGGGTAGGTGATCATGCTTTTCTCAAGGTTTATCCTTGGAAAAGTGTGATGAGATTTGGTAAGAAAGAAAAGTTGAGTCCATGGTTTATTGAACCATATGAAATTCTTAAGAGAGTTGGAACAGTTGCATACCGGGTGGCTTTACCTCCGAGTTTATCTCAGGTACACAATGTTTTTCACGTTTCAATGTTGAGAAAGTATATGCCAGATTCATCTCATGTTTTGAGTCCAGAGGTAGTTCATCTAGAAGAGAACATATCTTATGAGGAACAACCGGTCCAGATTCTTGACCATAGGGAGCAAGTGTTACAGAATAAGGTGATTCATCAGGTAAAGGTTTTGTGGAAAAACCATGTGATTAAAGAGGCAACGTGGGAATCTGAAAATGCTATGAGGTATAAATACCCCCACTTATTTTGATAAGTGAATAAAATTGCAAGAACGCAATTCCCAAAAGGGGGGAAGGATGTAACATCTCAGGTAAATAAAGAATAAATAATTTTCATATTTATTAATATTTACGAATTAAATATTAATTTTATTTTAAAGGGGTTGCTATGTTCAATAGTGTACCCGATACGCAACAATGAGTTTCTTTGAAACTTACGTAGCACACTAGTAATAAAATAATATTATTTTAAATGTTAGATAACAAGTAGCCGTTGTACTGGCGTGAATGGATATAAATAACTAAAATATGATTAGATATGTTTTTAAATGTTTATACATTTACCCAATAAAAGATAAAGGCTTAAAATACGGAAAGAGTTCAATTTTAGGGCATATATACTCTAATTTTCACTAAAGGTTCACTTATCACCTTTTAATGGTGAACCGTCATTAAATATAGTTTTGATCACTCTTATACTTTATTTTGGACCAAATATAACTCTTCTTTAGAATCGGGACATGAAAATTTACTTTGTGTAAATTTTTGGTACCTTTCTGATAAAGTTCATTTTTTATGAATAGTGTAAAATGTTGTATTTTAATTCAAAACCTATTTTTAATCTAATTTATTTATATGATTAGATTATTATTTTAATTGGTTTTAAAGTTAAATTAGAAAATATTTTTACCAGTAAATCCAATGGTGGTCATTGGAATCAATTTCACTTTGAAATTGGACTTAAACTGGTGTCAATCTTTTGATATTTATTGTTTCACAAAAACACGCTATTTGTCATGACAACGGGAATTAATTATTAAATTAATTAATTTGACTTATATGTTTTGAATTTTGTAAAATGGACTTCATTTTTGAATTCGGAATATCAAATATAGCTTAGGGTGAATTTTTGGTAATTTTCTGAAAAACATCAATTTTTGATGAATAGTGAAACCACTAAGTGGTAATCAAGCAAACTGATTTTTCAGTTAAATGAAAGTTTACCACTAATGTGTATTGAATTTTGAAAATCCGACATACATGGTTGTCATTAAGAAGTAAAATGTGGTTCAATGAGATTAAAATAATTTTTTGGTGAATAGTAACTTATTAAGTTTTTAATCGCGATTAGAGGTAATTAGTGTAGTTTAAGGTAAAAATGATATTATAAGAATGTGAAAACACCATTACACTTCTCCAACACCTATTGGGTGAGTCATGGCCGACCAAGACAAGCCATGGGCCAACTTGGGGACCCCATGGAGCCACTTTAGTTGGAAAATGACATTAATATATTTTTATTTAATGTTAAAGTGAAAATGACACTAACATGATATGTTTTACTAAAACAATTTTTAAGTGGGTTTATACAAGTAATATTTTTGATTATAAATAGTCATTGGAAAGATAAAAAGATTTCCTACATCATAGTATTATTATTATTATTTTTAGACATTATATAAATTAAATTATTTATGACATAATAATGATGCAGCGATGACATCATTATTTGACGATTTAAATAAAATGGAAAGATAAAGTAAAATCTATGAACTAAACATGGCCAAAACCAATTGGATGAGTGGATTTCGAACCCTTATCACCTTATACACGAATTATATCAATGTGGGACCTTTTTAAACCGAAAAACATTTTCAAATAAAGTAATATTTCGTTACTTTCCAAAAGTTCCCCTCCTCTCCTCTAATAAAAGGCCCCCACCTCTACCTCATTTCACACACTCCTCAAGACTTTGGCTCGGCCAAACCCTGACCAATTACTCTCTCCACATCCCTATCCTCATCCTAGAGGATTCCCGTTGGGATGAATCCTTTCAAAGAAAGCCTTTAGGCTCAAATCAAAAGGGAGTTACACTTTTAAAGGTAATTAATTCTCTCTTGATCATTTGTTTTATTTTGCTTCTCCAACCCTATAAACTCTTTTTATTTACTTCTTTTGTAACTACACCAGTATCTTCAATATACTAGGATGTTGTTATAATATTTATTTGAGCTACACTCTCACACAACTACATCAAATGGTTAAAGAACATACGGTTTTCGTGGATGGTGAAATTCTGCCTCCCGAAACGATGATTGTTCAATACTCATTTAACACCTTCAAGGGTGGCCATTATGATGTCACTATTTTTATATATGATATATAATATGTTTATGTTTTTTTTAAGCTTCTGTATTTTTCATTTTTGGTATACCTTTATGGTTTCCATTATAGGTAAACACGATATCTTCATTTAAGGAAGTGTGGACTACCGCCCCCTAAAAGTGATGTGACTCGTTAATGCCATATGTGGGACATGTAAAGGATGGATTTAAAGTTATTATATATGATTTTATTCTGGAATTATAATATACCTCTATATCATTATTATTTCTTTCCATTAAAGTATGAGATATAAATTAAAGTAGCGTTCATGCGTATGTACGGCTTACCGTCTCCATGAACGGTGCATTTCATTTCTTATCCCCAAATGTAATGTACTATTAAAATTACATTTATATAATGTATATATATAATTAATGATATATCTAAATGATGAATATAATTCTGGAATTAAAATATACATACCTCTCATTTAGTTTTAATTCCACTAATATGACAAAGAAATGAAAGTAGCGTTCATGCGTACGTACGGCTTACCGTCTCTATGAACGGTGCATTTCATTTCTTACCTCTAAATGATTATGTAATATTATAAATACATGTATATTCTGGATATATATGATATATATGATATCCAAATCAGCAATTGCATTATGGATATAAAGAACTTTTGACCACATGAACAACATGTAATTATTAGAAGTCAACTTTCGACTTAAGAACCAAATATTGACAAAACAAACATTATTAACATAAATGGTTAGATAATGTTTATAACATGGCAATAAGTGATATAAAAAGAATAATGAACTTTAAAAAGATTCTTAATCAAGTATAAATTAACTCAAGTTTATTATTCAGGACGTTAAAGAACGATCGAGTCAAGTCGGACCCTAGGTAAGGGACTTCGTCTCAATCTCCTTTCATTGAGGCATATTTCGTTTTATACACAACTTTCATTTATACGGTGTATAAACCCCCTTGAATTTTACTTTTATACAAAAGGAATATTTTTCTACGAAGCGTTTTACTAAACAACAAACAGGAATGTTTTTTTTACGTACGTGGTGACAACGACTTTTTACGCCGCCGTGAGTATTATTTGGTCTTTGGATTTCTCAACAAGCCGTAATGTTTTTAGAATAAAATAAATACCATATACTCTTTTATGTATTTTGGTATTGAAAATGGTTTTGAAAAAGGATTCTATTATGTCAATATATTTATGATATATTATTATTGAAATGTGGAAATGTTATCATTCCTTTATATTGGTTTTATGTTTTATGATTTTATATTGGTACTTGGACATTTTAACGGGTGGTTACATTATAAACCATATGACGGGTGGTGCCGTGAATACCAGGACGGGTGGTTACGTTATAACCTCCAATGCATTGGCTATGGAAGTCGGCCGTATGGCTATTCCATTACGTATGTATGGAAATTGGCCGTATGGCTATTCCATTAAGTGATATGTGTGGAAGTCAACCGTATGGTTATTACACTTATGTATGTTTATGTCCCAAGTTACCTTTATATATTATATGTGTTCTTTATATGGGTTTTATGGTAATCTTTTGGTTACAAAAAGGTAAGTAATGATACTTTATTCAGTGAAGATTTTTTCACTACTTCATGAATGTGAAGGTATTACTTTGATATAGTATACATGGTTTACTTGATGTTTGAAAAACTAACAGTTTTCATTCTTTTTGTATCCCTTACTGAGCTTTTTATGCTCACCCCAAGTTTTTCGAAATGTTTTTCACAGGACTTAAAGTGGAATAAGGTGAAGGATGGGATCAAGGGAATTTCATGCTATCTAAAACATGGAATCTAGACATCTTTCTTTTTAAGAGTTTTTCATTTTGGAGACTTAGTAGAAGTGTCTACTTTGTAATCTTTTAAGATGTAATAGTTATGTTCTAATTCTCTAAAACTCTAAACCTGAAAAGATCCTCAATGTGAATTATTCATTTAATTCAATATTATGTAAGGTTTAAGGCTGGGGCCTTATACATTTAATAAGAAACCAGGTGATATACCCCCCCAAAAATGGATGGTTCATGATCCCCATAATGTTATTCAATCCATTGTGGTGGCCAACCAAACTATTTTCATTATATCTCTCATTGTTTAATTTGGAAACATTTTTTTCATGTTTCACAAACAATATGGTAAAATTGTTTCAATTATTTACGATGTTGATATTACCATTTCCTCATATAATACTTAATAAATATAAACTTTTTATCATCCCATTTGATCAATCAATGGCCTTAGGTATGACCATAATCTTCACAATATTCCCCAATATGGAATTAAAATTCACATAGGTGAAATTATTATTGTAATGTTAATATCATGCATTAATACTCAAATAATACAAAATTATCAAAACGTTTTATATTTAATGGAATCAATATTAATAATTACCTAATGTTAAATTATGTAAATAATTCCCATTGAGGATATTTCCAAGTTTATAGATTTAGAGAATTATGAAAGAACTATTATATTACAACTCATATATTATAATGTTAACACATCTACTCAATATCAATATTTTCATAATATAAAAAATTTTAAACGAAAAAAATAATACTTTTTTTGATATAAATTGTCTGGAATTATTCCATTCTATAACCATGCCTTATATCTTTTGAAAAACATTTCAAAAACATTCCATGAGACTAAAAATATCTGTAAGGGTTATAAAATAAAGAATAAAGACATTAGTCCAACAATACATATCAATAAAAAGCCCTATAAAATACCCCATGAAATCATATGATTTATGAATAAGACATAAAAAATAATAAATAATAAAGGTACCAATGGAATATATAACATACTAACGTTGTAGCTTTCACAACTACATAGAGAGTTACATTTGAAATAATCATCTCAATATATTATAAAAATAACATAGGAGTAGCATTAATGTTTACCTCCATCATGTTACCCAATTAATTACTGATATATCTCGGAGATAGATTCCCTAGGTATGTCATAGAATGACCCATGTGCATATACAACACACATGAATGATAACATAATCATAACACATAAAACAAAACATAACGAAATGATAACATTCCGACATTGTAATCCCTATTTATTATTTAAATATATTGACAAAATCAATCCATTATAAAAACAATTTCAATACCAAAATACGTAAATGATTATGTGGTATTTATTATCCTTTAATGAAACACTACAACTTATTATGGAAGCCAAATATCAAATAATACTTGCGGTGGTGGAATGGACATTTTCCGTACATACATTAAAAAGGAATATTATTTTTTTCATTTAGTAAAACTTTTTGTATATAAAGGTTTAATTTTTAATAAATGAAAAATTCAAAGAGGTTTATACACTGTATAAAATTATATTGTGTATAAATCAAAATATTCCTCAATGAAAGGATATTTTGATGATGCCTCATACCTCGTGTCTAATATGACTCGTTTGTTCTTTAATCTATAGAATAATAAACTAAACAACATTTCTACAATATTAAGAAAATTATAAATTTTAATTATAAATTTTATATTACTTTTAACCATGTTATAAATATTACACAATCATTTATGTTAATAAAGGTAGTTTTGTTCATATTTGGTACTTGACTCAAAATTGAACATCTTATAATTACAAGTTTTTCACGTGGTCAAATGTCAATTATCTACATAATGATATTCATGATTTAGATATCATTTATATCATATTAATCCAATATATATATATATATTTATGTATATTTATTTATAGTAGTATATATCATTTGGAGATAAGAAATCAAATGCACCGTTCATTGAGACGAGAAGTCGTACATACCCAAGAACAAGACATTCATTTCTATTTCATATATTTTGTAATGAAAAAATAATTATAATTAGGTGTATTATAATTAGAGTATAATAGAATATATATTTTTAGTAAATCCATTCATTATGCATACCATGTATGGAATGAACGAGTCAGAACACATTTAGCGGGCAGTAGTCTATACATCCTCAAATGAAGTTATCCTGTTTACCCATTATGGAAACAATAAAGGTATGATAATAAAAAAATATAAAAGAGTAGTTAATATTTAAATATAATATATGACACATATAAGTGAAGTTGGATCATAATGTCTACCATAAGTGGTAGTTGGAGATAATCGACCAATCATCGTTTCGTGAGGTAGTAGTTTTCCATCCACTGAAATAGTATGCCTATATTCATTTGATGGAGTGTTTTTGATGTGTAGTTTGAATCAAAATCATAAAAAATCAAAATTTATTAAATATTCTGTTTTGGTTATACAAAATAATAATAATAAGTGTTTTGGGTGTTAGAGAACGAAAATATAAGAAAACAATTTGAGAGAAGATGTTACCATTAATTAGGGTATCTTTCATTGTTTTATGCCCAATGTATTTATGGAAGTGCATTATTTCTATGATAAGGCTTTTAGGTGGAATATAGATCAGTTGGGGGCTTACTTTGTTTGATTTTTGATGATCCAAGGGGTCTTGAGAAGTGTGAGTATGGGTTAGAGGTGATGTATTTTTATATGGCGTAGGAAGATC
This sequence comes from Viscum album, assembly GCA_963277665.1. NCBI lineage: Eukaryota > Viridiplantae > Streptophyta > Magnoliopsida > Santalales > Viscaceae > Viscum > Viscum album. The sequence goes on along the minus strand of OY728152.1, from coordinate 1,314,022,725 downwards.
TATTTACGAATATTTGAAAATATTTTTCTATTATTAACTAAATTTAGATTTCAAAAAGTCCCCAAATGATTTAATTCAATGCTATGATGATTAATGTTATAAATAATTTCATCCAAGAGGTTATAGAAATGTTTGTTGTATAAAATTGTCATTATCTTATATCATTAACCATTAGTTACCTAACTTTTCTTTTACCATGTCCTCTTGAATATTCACACTATATGGTTACTATATTTAGTATAATATTCAAAAAAACCCAAAATGAATCATTTATTTCATTTTAAAAATCATATATGTTAGTTTTATGAATACTATAATTTTAGGATTATTTTATCTTTTAATAAAATAAAAATATTTTCAAAAACTCATTTATCTCAATTTATAAACTAATCATATCAAGACATTTAAAACACCTATAAAAATTTTATTCCTTCCAAAATCCTATATTAATTAAAATATAAAATGATACAGTCATACATAAAATTTTATTATTTCATAAAGGGTTTCAAAATAAGTTTATTTTAATATTTATAATCTCATTTTTTAATACATTCATTAATAAGGTAATCCCAACATCATAATTGTGTGATAAATAAATTTATTTATATGATGTAAAAAATTTATAAATAAATTTCCATATTTTAGGAAATCCATATATATTTATGATTAATATTTATAGTAAATAATATAACATATATAACCCAATATAAAAAATGTTTTCCTAAGAGATATATTTTTACGTTATAGTTTCAATGACATTTTATTAATTTTTATAATGTGTCATTTTCACATTAAAGTGGCTCAATGGGTTCCTAAATTCGACACAAAGATGCCTATGTTCAGACATGTATCATTAAATAATATTAAGACACATGTTTGGGTAATTTAATATTATAATAATAATAATTTTTACCCTTATTTACCATATTTACCATTTAACCATGGTAAATAATATATTTACTCAAGTTATTATTCATAATGTCTGAAAATAAAAGTTAACTATTTGAAAATTTTGGAACTTCTATTTCCAATAAGGAATACATTTTTTCATATTCAAAATACATATGTAGTAGAAATTATTTTAAAATTAATTTACATTGTCAAAACCAAAATGTTGGATTTTAAGAAATAATAACAATAAAATGATTCACACATGTTGATGTTAAATTACAAAGTTAAATTACTCCAAATGACAAAAATTGGATTAAATGGTTAAAATAAAATCTATTTACACTTTAATCACAATTAAATGTAATATCAATATATATAAATAAATTAGAGTAAAATATTGTTTTGACATAAAATATTGTATTTTTCACTACACATTAAAAAATGAACATTATTAGAAAAATACAATATAATTACCTAATGTAAATTTTGATGTCCCAATTTTGAAGATAAATTTTATCCTTTATAATATATCCTATTAATGTGACAAAAACAATATTTAAAAATTGTTCTCTATAAAATGGAGGCAGTACGGCCAATTAATGAATATATGAGTATTTATGCTTAAAATTTGATTCATTCACATTTTAATCCTCTAACTATTATGGGATAAATTTAAAATCATTTAAAAAACATGTATAATCCTATAGTATAAAGTTATATTCATTTCCACCAATGTTATGGCTAGTCATTAATTACTATATAAAATTATATTATATTATTTTTTCACTGTGACTCAACCTTGTTGGAAACATGAGATTTTGAAGAAACACATTGATGTGTGTCAGGTAGGCCATCTAACATAGCATCCCCTTTAAAGAAAAATTAATATTTAATTCAAAAATATTAATGAATATTAAAATTTCATATTATTTATTTACATGGGATGTTACATCCTCCACCCTTTGGGAAATTGCATCCTCAAAATAGTTAATAACTTATCAAATATGTGAGGTTATTTATCTCTCATAGAATTCTTAGATTCAATTGTTGTCTCATCAACCATATTGTTTTTTTAAAAACCATTACATGTTGAATTACCATATTCTACAACACTTTTTCTCTTCGATTAAGAATCAGGACATGTTGTTCCTCATTATAAATATTCCATTCCAAATAAACTATCTCCGGACTAAAAAATGAGATGTATCTAACATATACATTCTAAACATTGAAACATGAAAAACATTGTCTACCTAGCATAAAAATAGAGGTAATTCCACTCTTTAGGAAATTGATCCAACTATATCTAGGATTTCATAGGACCTGATAAAACTTGGACTGATTTTTCCCTTCTTTACCAAATGCATGACACTTTTACACAGAGAGTCGTTGAGAAAGACATGATCACCTACCTCGATAAAAATATCCTTCCTTACCTTATCTTCATAAATTTTACTCATTCAATAAGATATTCTCATGTGCTTCTGGATCAACTGATCATTATCTACAATCTCTTCTAGAAATTCTGATCTAGTTAGTTTTCTTTTAACTTACTTCATCCCAAAAATCAAAAGATCGACTCCACTTTCCATATGATGTATCAATTGGTTCAATATATATAATATAAAGAGAACTATTATTATAATAAAATTCAACCAAATAAAGATGTTATTACAAAATTCCCTAGTAATACATTTGTAATGCTTGTATCATATATTCCATCGTATGAATTGTTCTTTTTGACTACCCATGTGATTGTGGATGAAAAGCCCTATTAAAATTTTATTCATTAAATGATGACTTCTTTAGACCATTCAAAATGATAGAAGTAAACCTGGGATAATGATCAGATATAATGGAGAGGGTGAATCCATGAAACATTACTATATATTTAACATATAACTAATAAATTTGATCTCGATACAAATTACCTCAAACAAGAAAGAAATGACTAGATTTTTTCAATCGAATAAAAATAACTGAGATTTCAATATTACCTCAAGATGTATTTTGAAATCCAACAACGAATACATGGATATATTTTCCCATGTTTATTTTGTCATGGGTAATGGATGATGTATCCTTTTATATAACATCCACTCTACTATAAGCTCTCAATAAGTCAAAAACTTCACAACAAAATCACAAATATCTATTTTCATTCCATCGCACATATAATACTGCTAAAATCTATTGTAAAAATGTGCATTACCAGGATGAAAGAAAGACAAAAACCTATGAGCATCAATAAAAAACACATTCATCATATGTGAATCCCAATGATCACATAATCCATTCACAAATATCAGAAAAAAATCCTTATCAATGTTAAATTCTGGTAACATTCCATTCTGAACTGACCCTACCTTTTTCTGAAACTCATTTTCTTCCTTTACTACTTTCTCAATTCATTTTGATAGAGATGATTTCCTTGAAACCTGAAACAAAACAGTGAAATTTCATGGACCAACAACTTATATTCCAAAATCAAGCTAATATTGAATCAATGGATCTTGTTCCAAATATAACATGGTTAATGTAGCATTACTCTTTAGGCATAAAACATTTGTAAATTTACTTTCCTTTCTTGGATGGTAAGAAATATTGAAATCATAATCCTTCATTAATTCATTCCATCTCCTATTCATCAGTTTTAATTCACTTTGAGGGAATATATAACTAAATAAGTTGTGGTCAGTATATATTTAATATTTTACTCCATATATAATATGCCTCCAGAATTTTAATGCCAATAGGATATTATATAATATCAAATCATGTACAGGGTAATTTAACTAATGTTGTTTTAACTAACGTGAAACGTATCAAATTACCTGATTATTCCCCATTAGGACACATCCATGTCCTTTAAATGAGGTATCACTATGGGTAAAAAATTCACCTTATATGGAAGGAAGTGAAAAAACTACAGAAATCATTAATATTCCTTTCAATTTACGATAGTATATAATTTTATGGACCATCATATATTGAAGTAGTTGCAAATGACATCACGACAACATTATGCTTGTATTCCATCTTTATTTTCTCAGGTGAGTTCTTCATTGGACAGTCATTTTCATAATGACTCATTTAATATCACTTAAAAAATTTTACTGATTGCAAATTAGATTTTGTCTTTACATTACCATTATCTTTTTCAGTTCTAATTACGTGCCTTATGTCCCATTTTACCACATCAGTAGCACTTACCATAATTCATAATAAACTCATAAACATTATTTTTACCACAACTTTATTAAACATTATACTTTCTTACCATAAATCTTTTTTTATGAGTTCTTTAATTTTGTTTTCCTACTCATCCACTTATTTCGTTATTTTTTAAAGAACACCAGGTCATTGGAAAACTCCATTTCCACATCTCTTAACATAGAACATGTTTTTCATAACATTTTAACTCACAATAAGCTAATTTCCTTCAATAAATTTCATTATTCTTGTGTAAAAACATATGATTTTACAATCATGATCTCATATGAAATTTAGGGATTACCTTTCCAGTGGAGTGAATATTGCATCATAAGCATCCACTAAGACATCTACTTACCCCAATTCTATGAATATGTTTTCCATTCTAAGATGATCCACATTAGGAATGTAATTCCCAAGATAATAACCTTTGAATTCATCCAAATTAGTAGCATCAATATCCTCACCATCCTTGATATTTTTCACCATAGACCACCACTAATCGAATTCACATTCAAAACAGTAAATGACATGATAATCATTTAGACGATCTGAACACACCATGAAATCAAAAATTATCAGTGGATATTTTATTCTTTGATGTCTTCCCATCATAGATATCATGTTTCAATTTTAGATAACCATTATGAACAAAGTAATATCCTAGGAAAAGAGACATTATAATCAATAAATGATATATCATTTCAATCAAAATATAAATTAATTTATGGACATTAATTTAATAATAACATAACTCCTAATGTTTTCTAAATTGACATTTGATACCATATATAAATCATCATCCTTAAAAATTCAATAATCATAAATTAAATAAATAATTCATTTTGAGTATCATTTCGTGTTTTGAGTTTTATAGAATTAGTACATAACAACTACATTACATCTCAAATATTAATATGTAGGCACTTCTACACAGTATCCATTTTTTTCATAAAATAATAACTCGTAAAAAAAGAAATCTTTTATTTATATAAATATTATTGAATACATCTATTATCTTACCTTACAATATATTATCTTAAAAGAATTTTGAAAACATTGGATGGTCATAAAACGCTCAGTATGGGTTATAAAATGATGAATGAATACATTATTCCATAAATACCTACAAAACATAATCACATTAACATACCACATGAAATCATAATATTTATGAATAACATATAGAAATCCAAAATCATAATGGTATGTTTCTACATCGTTACAATGCATACGTTGTATCTTTGATAGCTACATAGGGTGTTTCATTTTGAATAACCATCATAGTATATTCCTTAAATAATTTATAAAAAACTGTTATTTTTACCTATTTCATGTTCAGAATGCATTGGAGTGCTATTTTGGGCTCACCTACCCTCGGTTAATGAGGAAACCACCCATATGCATTAACAATTCCCAAGAACCACTACATAATCATAACACATAAAACTAACAAAATTTGAAGAAAACTTTTCCAAATTTCAATAGAAATATATCTTTTAAATATATTTATATAATAAATTCATTATCAAAAAATTTTTCAATTCCATAATACGTAATAGTGTATGTTTAATTATTTACCTTTTTTTAAAAAAAAATGACTTGTTAAAGAATCCAAATATCAAATAATACTTGCAATGCTGAAAAGGTCATTATCACCGTGTAAGTTAAAAAGAACCATTCTTTTTGTTTTTTAGGGAAACCCTTCATAGATAACATATTCACATTGAGTTAAAGTAAAATTCAATTGTGATTATACACCATTTAAATGAATTTATAGTATAATTCAAAATATGACACAATGAATGAATACAAAGAATAAGATCCATACCTCATGTCCAACTAGACTCGTTCTTTCATTAATCACATGAATAATAAACTAAATTTAATTTATACTTGATTAAGAACATTTTTCATGTTTATTATTACTTTTATATTACTTATTACAATGTTATAAACATTACACAATCATTTATGTTAATATCGGTGGTTTTTTTCAATATTTGGTACTTGGGTCAAAATTGAACATCAAATAGTTACATTATTCCATTGTGGCCATAATTGCATTAACACAATATTGAAATTAATTATTTAGATATTATATATATCATATATAACCAAGGTGTATATATTTTTACAATAGTACATCACATTTTGAGATAACAAATGAAATGCTTTGTTCCTGGTGACGTTAAGTCTTACATACGCAATAAAGCTCATTTTGTATCGATTTTTTATTTAATGGAATGAAAAAATGATGCATTGGTATATCATAATTCTAGTATAATATCTTATATAATTTTATTATCTCTATCATTTATTTGTTCCACATATGTCATGAAGGTGTCGTATCACTTTGAAGGGGCAGTAGTCCCAACTTCCTCAAATGAAATTATTGTATTTACTCAGTATGGAAACAATAAAGGATTTATATAAATGAAAAATAATGAATCATAGAGATAATAAAAATATACTATATATCACATATAAATAAATTTCCATCTTAATGTCCACTATAAGAGGCGGTAGGATATAATTGAACAAACATCATTTCATTAGGCTTCAGTTTGCTGTCCAAAAAAAATAATATGATCGTGTCTGTTAGATAGAGGTGTGTGGAAATGTAGTTCAAATAAACATCCTAGAATATTTAATATAATATTTTTGTTAAAAAATAATTGGATAAAAAGAGTTTATGGTGTTGGATAATCACTATTAAAGAAAATAACTTTAGAGAAGACGTTACCTTTAAATTGTGTAACTCTATTTGGTTTGAAGTGAAAGGGTTTCTTGAAGTGTCATCTGCCTATGATAGGGATTCTAGGTGGAGTATAAGGATGTTCATAGTTTACTTGAGATGAGGTGGGATGATCTTAGAGGGCTTTAGAGGTGTGAGTAAGGGTTATAGGTGATTTATTTTTATAGGTGGGGGGCGAGGTGATATTTAAGAAAGTTTTAAAATATTATTTTATTATAAACTGAATTTATATTTCAATAGGTCCCCAATTATTTTATTTCAATTATAAGGAAAATATTTTTCTTAATACTCTCATCTGATTGGTTTCAAATAATTTTATGTCATAAAATTACCCTTATCATTTAGCAATAATCTTTAGTTACTAAATTTATATTTACCATTTCCTCTTTTATATTCATATTATATGGTTATTAAATTTAATATAATATTTCAAGACACTCAAAATGGATCATTAATTACATTTTCAACATCATATATGTAAATTTTCGAGATATTATATTTTCAGGATTATTTTATAAGTTAATAAAATATTAAATTATTTTTTAAAACAAATTATGTCAATTTATATACTATTCATATCAACACTTTAAAAAAACAAAAAAACTTTATTTATTTTAAAAAACATGATTAATTCAAATATAAAATGTTAAACTCAGCAATAAATTTTTAGGATGGCATAAAAATTTTATTAATAAATTTATTATAGAATTTATAATTTAATTTCCTTAAAACATTAATTAATGGTGTAATCATTACAAAAAAATTGTGTCATAAATAAATATAATTATATGCTGTCTAATAATTATAAATTAAATACCACGATGTAGTAAATATTTTTATCATTATACTGAATATTTATAGTATAAATTTTTAGTTTTATAACCTTTTATGAAAATTTATTTACTTAGATATATATATGTTTATGTTACATTTTCCTTAAATTTATATTATGTTTTTTAAAGTGTCAATTTCACTGAGGAGTGGCTCCATGGGGTCCCAAAATAGACATAAGGATTCCCAAGGTTGGACATTTATCCTAAATGTTGATTAAAATATGCTTTAGTGTAATTTATTATTATTATAATATTATTTTTTAATATTTTTTAGTAGATTTACCCATTAACCATGGTAAATAAAATATTTACTAAAGTAACTATTCATAATATCTAAATATAAATGATACATATTAACACAATATAGACCTCGTAATTCCAAATATGGAATAAATTTTTAAATATTCGAAATACAGTAGTTAAAGAAAATAATTTTAAATTCATTCATGTTGTCAATAAAAAGAGGCGTTTTTTTAGAATAATATTTTCCAAAATATTGACACTTGTTTATGTTCAATATCAAATTTAAATTAGTTTCAATGAAAAATATATTATTCAATGGTAAAAATATAATTTCAATACACTTGGAAACAAATTAAAATGACAATATAACTATAAAAATAAATCATATTAAAATAACATATTGATATAAAATGATGTATTTCATTCTATTGATTAAAAACTGAACTTTATTAGAAAAGTACCAAAAAATAACACAACATAAATTTTTCTGTCCCGATTTTAAAGAAAAATCATATTTTTTTAAATAAAAAATATTAATGTGACAGAATCATGATTTATAAATGATTCTCCATCCAATGGAGCTAAATTGATCATTTAAAGAATATTAGTATATTAATGTTTAAAATCGGTTTCATTAACATTTTATGCCTCTTAATTTAATTCAATAAATTGAAAAACATTTAACCAACACATTTAATCATATTTTTTTAGTTCTGTTCATTTTGGCCAATACAATGGAATGTTGTAAACTAAAATTTTAAATAATATTATATTTTAATTTTTTGGTATGAATTAGCCTTATAGGCAACATGAGATTTCATAAAAAACCCATTATTATGTGTCGGGTACCCCGTCAAACAAAGAATACCCTTTAATATTATATTAATATTTACATAAAAATTAATAAAAATTATATAAGAGATGTATTATTTATTTACACAAAATGTTAAATTCATATTTAAATATATATATATCAATTAACAATTAATAATAATTTTTCAAAAATAAAACATATTAATACTGAAATGGGTTTGGAAGGATGAGTACTGGTCAATTATATAATATTTAAAAGATATCACTATAGTTCATAAATAAATTATATTTATAACTTTAACAAAATAATTGAAATTTTTCATTTATAATAATTACATGTTCATCCCAAAAGAAATGTGTATGATATAAATAAATTTTATGATGAATTAAAAGAATAAATTTGTAGTGAATATATTATGGAACTGATTGTTCATGTTATTATAATTTAAATTCAAAAGAATATATTATTCCATATTATGTTCTGATTATATATGTGATATATAAATAAAAATAATCTAAAATTATAAAAAAAGACTTTCAACATATCTTATTTTTTATTATTATTTATAATTTTACTAGGAAATTATATTATAGAAATATAATGGGGTGTCACATGGAAGGAAAAATTTGATTCATTAGTTTCACTGAAACAATTATAAAATATACAAACATATATAGATGATATTTCTGATTCATCCTACAATGTGATAGCACACATTGTAATGATTCATATCGATTCTATTAACTTTAAATACCTATCATTTCTTATATAATGGATTACATGTTTAATTTAAAAATTATATTCAAATCCTCTAATTATTTATTCCATTAAATTTTTTAGTAATTTGTATCTAATTATTATCAATTTTCCCAAAACTAACATTATTAATTGATTCAATAATGGAAATTTTTTCGGTAGAAGATTTATCATAAAAAACAAATTTCATTTTAATGAAATACAAGAAAATATATATTTTTTATTTCATTTGAAAAATCATTCTATTATGTGTTGTTGATGTTTTTTTATAATCAAACCAATTTTATGCTCATTGTAAATGATACATAAACCCTATGTAGTTCAACATATTTAAAATTAATTGTGTACCAATAATATTATTTCTCTAAAAAATTATATAATAAAAATTTATAATTTTTTGAATATTTATAGAGCTTATAAATAAATATAATAGAAGCGATATTGGATAAAATATTTTTAATCTTATAAATAACTCCAAATTTAATCAAAAAAATATATTTCTATCTATGATTTACATTTATAATTAAAATTAATTTTCAATGGTATTTAACATTTTATAATCGTGTTTTTTAATAATAATAAGTCATTAAATTAACAACATGTTTTGATATGAAAATAATTTATTTATATTTAGTGGGTGGCTGATGTGGTGTAAAATCATTTATAATAATCATTGAAATGTGATTTTAACATCTATTACTAATTTTTTGAATAATTATTATACCATTTGAAGATATCTTTATAAGTATATGAATTATATAAAAATTATTTTCATAACATTATTATTAAATAAATATTTATCTTTTCCTTTTTGTAATTTCTTGTATAGTAGTGTTATGGATGATTTAATTTGAGGGAATGTAATTTTAATCCATGTCATTTTGAATAATTACTGTTATGTATTAAATATTGTAAATATATTACTAAATATATCACACATTGTATTTCTGTTTGATAGAAAAAAAAGATATCTTCTTATTTATTGTTCCCTAATAAAATATTAATTTAGAGATTGAGTGGTTATTCATATTTGAGTGTATTTAATTAATACAATCTATATGGTATTGATAACTTTTTTTATATGACATGAATAAAAAAATAATGGTAAAAAAATAATTATTTATGATCAAGTAGAAATATTATGAGGTTGATGGTTAAAAAATATTTCCTTCAATGGGAAATTATAGTAGAAATATTTATTGATGAAAATATCAATACTTAATATACATTTTTTCTACATAGACAAAAAATGTGTTTTTTCGAAACTCAATGTGTTATAAAAATTATTATTTCATTAATATAATTATAATTTTTAGTGATAGTAGGAAATTCTTCAAAAAATCTTGTTTAGTATACCTAAATGTATTTTACCACTCTATTACTACCACGATATATTGTGAATACTATTTTTTGATTGATTGTGTTGTGAATGATCCTTAACATATAAATATTTCTCATGTTGATCAAAATTCTATATACTGTCAAAAATTTCAATATAATGTTCACATTATTGGTCACAACACACACCAAATACTCAATACTGAAAAAATTATGAAATAAGAAAGGTATGTTAGGGCATGCATCAAAAAATCACATGTCACTTATGAATATAAATTAAATCATTCTAAAACATTTTCGGGATAGCATGGTTAAAATTTTATTGTTAGTGTATAAATGATTAATTTAAGTCAAAATCAGGCATCACATAAAAAACTGAGATATCAAAAATTGGATATCAATATCCATTTTGAGTAAATAACAATAAAAAAATAATTTATTTATAGTATAAAACTACAATTTATTGAAATGATCACAATATATTATTAAATAAATATAATATTATTTTATTATATATAATTTTTACTTCAAAATTCATGTCACATACTCAGGAATATCTCAAAAGTATTGATTATTTCTATATATTATAAAAAATATTGAAACAACATTTTTAGAAATATATGAATTAATCTGTTGGTATTCTAACACATGTTGTAGGTTATATTATTAATTGTGAATGTAGTTGATTTAAATGAAACATTTTAGTTAAAACAATATTCATATAATCCAAATAATATAAAATAATATTATTGGCTTGATACTATTTTGGATGTATAGTTAATTATTTCTCTGTTGTAGTGTTTGTTTTACCAAATTAATTATTTAATTTGTGTTGTTATTGAATAAATTTGAATTTTAAAATATTGTATTGTTTTTTTAATAAAAACGGTATTACATGGAACAAAATTGTAAAAACATTTTAATATTTTTTAGGAAATTTTAAAAATTCTTATTATAAATTTTATAGATATGTAAATTAATCTCAAATAGAAATAACAATGGTTTTCGATGGTATGGATGAATGATTTACTGTTTTTTAATGTGAATTATTATTAGGGACACAAAAAACAGTTAAAATCCCATGAAAATAAAAGGGATATAGTTTATAAATTATAAAAATTAATTATAATTAATTTCTATTATTTAATAATTATATTCAAGATAATATTACACATTCTAATTCAGTGTTTTTTAATGTTCGTGATATCATTTACAATTTTAATTTTATTTCAAATAAAAAAATACTCAAAATAAGTAATCGAAATACTAGTATACATAAAAAAATTATCCTCACATATGTATGAAACATTCTACATTTTATATTAACAAGACATTGTGTATTCATTTACATGTAATATTTAAGTTTATGAATTGATTCAAATATTGTGTTTTGTACACACATTGATCACTGAATTTTATCTATATTGATCATTCATTATAAAAAAACATACAACATGACCATCATTATGGGAATTAACCAATACATTCTATGGAATAGAACATAATAGGAATACCGAACCTCTACCGTTTCACTATAATACTACACTAACAAATCATACATTAAAAATATAAACAAATAAAAACCAATAAAATAATAATTTATAAATAAAATCAAATAATAAAAATAAATAATCAGGTTCATATGATACACTATATATCCTTAGTTAAAAGACACAATACATATGTGATCACTATAAACCATAATAGATTACACAATGTATTTCGTCCAGGTACACCATCATGTCTCTTTTTCCACTTTGGAGTACCGCCCATTATGGTTGAACATTATCTCTTCCTTCAACTTCAATTCTATCTGATCTATCCCATTAATCTAAAATTATTTATATTATTTCATCTACTAAACATTATAATAAATCATATAGATAACTATTTAGGAATATTATATTTTTATCAATATGATATCTACACATTTATTTCCACATATATATTTACATAATGGTCATCAATCCATAAATTCAATGGAAAAGAGAGAATAAATTTTTCATTTCTACAAAAAAAGTTAGATAATAATAAAATTTATGAGAAACAAAATAATTTTGGAAGAGATTGTATGTAATAAAAATTAATCATACATATTTCATTTAAGGAATCAAATCAATCTTTGTGTATAATATCTTTCCATTGAACAATTTAGATTACCATTAATATTTTATTACATTTCAAAAACACACAACTTTCAATAGTTACTCACCATTATCCATAATAAGGATGCCTAATGTTTATACTTCTATTATATAATTCTTCCTAGTTCCAACATATTCTTACTAAATATATTACAGATTATATAATTTCTAATTATTCGGTTTTTGTTTGAAATTATTGTTTTATATTTAATAAAATGGAGATTAATGGATAAAAATTGGGATCTTTGTACATATATAAGGTTTCATTATAGTTCTATGTATAGAAAAAATATCATAGTGTAACACATGTATGTTTCTATTAAATATATTCTTTAAATAAATTAAATTCTATAGTATCTTGAATTTAATGAACTTGTGAGTTTAAACGAACCATGAGATACCTTTATTATTAAATGACAGTTATAGCCAACATGTTATAATTGTTGGAATAAGAATACCGATCATATTGAATATTCAATTCAAATTCAATTTATGCCAATTATTTATGAAAAAAAATCAATTAGATGATTTTATTTTTTAATTACTAATTTTAGACGATTACTATTAGTTATGAAATTAATTTGATATATATGTTATAAAATTAATAAAATATTTTTGATATTTATCCAATGGATTTTTAATTCATAGGACTTAAATAAAAACTATTTTATGTATAAAAACAACTATTTTTAAAAAGAGTAATTTTACGCCATTTAATGGAGAACCCAATTTAAATTAATTTTTTGAAACATTAATAATTTTTATATGGAACCATAAAAAATTTTTTAGTGGAATATAAAAATTTATGTGTGAAACATTAATTTTTCTCGGGTAACATTAAATTTTTGAGGAATAGAAAAAATATAATAATCATTAATTGAAAACAATATTTCATTATAGAAATAACATATATGATTAAATTATAATATTGAATAGTTTTAATGTGTAAATATCATAAAATATTATCTTAATGTTTTTCATTAATATTAATTATACATGAAATATAGAAGAAAAAACATTTTAATTATTTGTAATGTTTCAGCTCTAAAAAGATGTTCTCTTTTTCCGATAGTGGGATTAAATTTTACTTTAATTATAGTAATTTTTTTCAATTTAAAAAAAATGACTCTGAATTTTGAATCAGTAGGTCCAAATTATGTAAATATATTAATTTTATTTTTTGGAATAATGAAGTGTATCCTTGATATTATTTATTATTATGGTAAAAGTGTAAAACTGTTAATTAAGGGTATGAATACTATTATAAAAATAGACTAAAACATTTCCAATTCTTGTAGTATAGGATGTGGAAGACCATGAAAACCATTTGGAAGGAAATGTAGCCATTAAAATACCTTTAGATTTGATTATGACAGTCAAAGCTTTTAATTAAATGTAAAGGATTATATGCTAGAGAAATATAACTACTTATTAAAAAAATTATAATTTTTTTTATATAATTGATCAATTTGACTACAAATAGTAATTATAAAGATAAAAATATTTCCTTCATAATTAAACATCATTTATTAAAAGTAAATATGGAATAATGAAATCTAATTACGACACAATGATGATTGACTGTTAAATTAATTAATGAAGGAATAAAATAAATGATAATATAGGTGTTAAAATCAATAATACATGACATAATATATTTCATGGAATATTTTATAGGAATATTATTACATGTTTGAATACAATTAAATTGTTTTTTGATGTTATATCTAATTTTATATATTATAAAAATCGAATATAATGAATACTATAAAAATTGATATATTTTAAGATTTAATGAAATAGTAAAATGTTTTTTTATTTTAAAACTCGAATGATATGTTAAAATATAAAATTGAATATGAAAAAACGAGATGTTAATTTTATGCCCAATTATTTGAAATAGACTCTATGTAAGTAAATTTTATAGCATATTAATACGTAAAATGTTGTAACCACAGTTATGATTAATAGAGAATAACTAAGGGTAAACAAAAAATTTGAGGTTTAAAATAATCTCGATACATTTATAAAAATTGTTGGACGAGAGGATGTAAAACAATCCTCATATTATCTTATAAGTATTTCAATTAGGAATCATTTTTAGTATAAAAATGATTAATATTAATTTAATATTTTTATTATTTCAAACGCAGCACCTAACCTCAATTATAAAATGGAACATCCACCCACTAGCATATTCATAATTTGATCCATAAACATTTGTAATAATCTACCATTTTTACATATAAACTTCCATATTTTTATTTAATATTTTATATACCACTTTTAAAACCATCTATAGTTCTCTAATAAGTGATTTAGATAATGCACGTCGAGGAATTGGTATTCTATAATATAGATTCATTCAAATTCATAATTTATTTACATAACATTCATTATTTTTTTTATTATAACATCACGACCTCAGTATCACTCATATAATTATATTTCATTATAATTATGAATCAAACATACTCAAACTTTTTTCCATAAAAAAAATTAAATCACCACGTGTGTGTACTAACGGCTTACTCTCTCCATTGTGTTTTGTAATATTATTTTTCACCACCACATTACATGGATGGGTATAACGATGGAATTAATTAATCTAAATGAATATTTCAACATTATACTGATTGTGAAATATTATAAACCATCCGCTTCAATACCATTCAGAAATTATTGGAATGATATTGTTGTTCATGTGTACGCACGGTCTACCTTCCCCACGATGCTATGTGACTCATAAAAGATGATCTTCATTATATAATCATTATATATATTATATAATTAATAAATATGGTATATATTATGTTCATATTAAATTTTTAATGATATAACCATGATCAAAGAAGTAGAATTTTTTTTACAATACATGCATATAAACTGAAGGCTATTAATATCTAATTAACGTGTAACAATGAAATGTTACTAAGAAAAATATAATAATATGATAATATATGATATCATAAAAATTAATCATATAATATAAGAATTAAATTAATTTATTAAAATAATTATACATGAGTTTTGGAAACATATGAATGGTATTGGACTAATGGTAATGAATAATTTCGCAATCTCATTATTATCAAATATTGTGTTTATTTAAAAATTTAATGACGTATATTTATCACCCATTTCCATGTTTCATAATTATTTAATATTATTCATCTATCATTATATCAAGCCAATTTTATCCATAACATATATTTTTAAAATACTATGAAATGAATCATTCTTTTTTCCGTACGAGGTACTTTTATACATTTCGGGAAAAAGTATGAGGGGAATTTTATTTTAACTTATAAAAATTGAATGGAATTTTATGATTTCATTATTACTTATATTAGTTTAAATTATCATAAAATTTTTATGTTTATTTTAAAATAATTTCTTATTTCAAAATTATCATAGTGTTTTGACAAAAAAATTATATTAGATGATGAATAATATTTTCCTTAAAAATAAATTTCATGTATTATATCAAAACTAATTCCCATCAACGATGACATTGTTTAAATAGGGATGTATTTCTATCCATATTATTAATATAATTTTTTTTGAATATGACTTATTTATATTTATAAAATACATTTGTTTTAAATTTGTATGTTATGATATAATTTTTTTTATGAAACCCGTTATAGGAATTTGGTGATGCTATATAGAATCATTTATGTATTTATGAAACACATAAGAATTATTTCATAAGGGTATAGTTGGGACCCATATCTCCCCAATGCATTGGATAAATATCTATATCTCATGATATCTACAAGACTCTAAATAAATGTAAATAGGGTTCAATAATGTTGTGATTGAACACCACATATGCCTGAAATTGTAATTGACTTTTTCAACTATTATGGTCCTTGAAATGAGACATGAATTATATGATATTATTCCCTATTTTTATGTGTATTGCACAATATTTCATGTTTTATGTTATGTATTTTGGAATCATCATATTTTATTCATTTAAACATTCATGAATTATCCCATGACATGATATCATGATCTTTCATATGTTGGATAAGATTTTCAAATATTATGTTTTGGTTTCATACGATTGGGATATAGCAGATATAACTCTTCATTACACTTAGTGAGCATCTGGGATCACCCTTTCAAAGGTTTCATTTCTCTAGGTAAAGAAGAATTATATTATGTAATATCATTCAAAAAGTGTTCATGTAATGATTAAATTGGAGGGAGAAAATTGAAATGTCTTATGAACCATTAATTTATGATTCCCATTTTTTATAGAAACTATACATATACATTAATTTTGTGGATTTTTTATATTTTATAATTATTATTTTTTAACTTTAATGTAATATATGTGTATGTAATGTTTGTGGGATTGTAGTTGGTATCTAGGGAATGGAATAGATATCCTTTGAAAACTAGTATGAGAAAACCATAGAATGAACCATAAACATATGTGGAAACACATGTTCAAATTTTTTTATTTTAAATATTATCAAGAATAACCTAAGATAAAATAAAAAGTGTCCCAAATTGATACTTTTCTCTTGTTTATGCTGTTTTTTAATTAGTATTATTGTTTATCAAACTATTCTAATTGGTTTTTATTATTCTATTGAACCAGAGGGAACTATATTAATGCTCCATGTGATAAGAAATGAAAGTATTTTCCTCCTAAGAATTAAATTTTTATGGGAGAAAAAATTAAACATTATGATGTTATGCTCATATAACATAATCAGGATAAAAATACTTCCAATCAAGAAAAGGAGGGAACAACATTATATTTAATCCATCCTCTGGGAACATAAAACATTTTTCTTCATGTATTATGAACCATTATTTTATGAACAATATATTAATTCAAATTATATGATATTTTAATTTATCCAATTTTCAGGAAATCAAAATTTATTCACAGTAGTATATTATTTGGAAGGTGATATATGTCAATCATAGATACTCTTCAAGAATATGAGGTAATGAGATGTAAATGAATCCTATGAATGGGACGAGTTCAAAAATGAATATTTCAATAATATCATTATTGTCATTTTTTAGAAAATATGGATAATGAGAATAAATTTGGATCAATTAGACTCAACATTGATTATTGAAAAATAAAAAATAAAAATATGAAGGTAAAATATGCACTTCATAACATTTAATACAAATTCGGATAAAAAAACAAGGATAAATACATTTTTAATATTTATATTTGTTTAAGAAATCATCAATTACAGGTGAATATGGAGGATATAGAATAGAAAACCTTCTGTTCAAGGTATGTGCATTATAATTTTTACGGTGATGACTATTAGGCTTACAAATTCACTCACTATCTTTATGGATATAATGAATTGTGTCATTATTGAATATCTCGATCAGTTTGTAGTAGAATTTATAGAAAAATATTTTTTCTATTAGAAGATAAGGAAAGAAAATTATGATCACTTGAGAATTTTAATGTAGTCCCTAATAAAGCATAAAAATTTTGAAAATTTTCCCAACAGTTAATTTTGGATTCATAATTATTTATTTTTGTGTCACCTAATATCAAGAGAGGGAATATCTTGGGATCCAGAAAAACCCAAATTTATTGAAGGTTGGTTGAAACCAAAAACAGTAACTGATATACAATGTTCTTTGGATTATTTTTATATTTCTTATGTTTTGGGTAATACTTTACATGGTTATTTGACATATACACAGAGTTGACTCGGAATGGAGTAATGTGTGTTTAGACTGCGGGATGTGAAGAGAATTCCAATGATCTCAAAAAAGGGTTACCCAATGAACCTGTTCTCACACATGCTTGTATTGAACAATGGATTACGATCTATATCGATTGCATCCAAAAAAGAGGCTTGGTTATTTTCACATTCAAAATCATATGGAGATATATTATTCTTCAAGTTAGTTTAAAATCCTTGAGAAATACTAATAGAAACATGATTTGGAGTTAGCTATAGAAATTTTGGCATTAAATATATGGATGCATTATCATTATGATGAAAGGTATGATATTTATACTGATCATATAAGATTAAATTTATCTTTTACACACAAAGAAGACAAAATTTCACCAAATAATATTTTTTGAGTTGTTTATATTATTATGGGTCAATACATTACCAACCTGTAAAAGCAAACATGGTGGTAGATGATTTGAGTCCACAAGGCCATGCAATCCAATAAATGATGTGGATCACAAAAGAGCTAATATTTATGGATTTAAAATAGATGGATATTGAAATTTTAAAATAAGGGGAGAAATATTATATTTCCCACAAGAAATTTAAGCTATATATAAACATGAGGATTATGGATTCGTATACGAAATAGGTATAGATACATAAGATGGGGAAACTAATCCTAAACATAATATTCATTTTTATTGGATAATATGGTTCAATAATCAGGATTTTATTCCTTACATTCAAGAATTAGTGAATAATGTATTGGATGAGTCTAATAGTTATTCATTCTCTATTCACCCATGTTGATGAAATATATACATAGACCTAAAGGAATAATTATGGCTAGATGGAATGAAAATTGATATTTCTGAATTTTTCTCTCCATGGATTGGGTGTGAGCATGTTATGGTTGTGATATATATGTATAAGTGTATGTTACAACCATTACCTATAGTGATATTATAATGGGAAGTAATCACTATAGAATTTTTAATCGGTCTTCCAAAAACAATAAAAGGAAATAATGCTATCTTGTTTATAGTTGTTCACCATACAAAGTCGGCACATAATTTCTATTAGTTTTGATTTCTCTCTATATATTCTTTCCATGATATATATAATGGAAGTTGTACTATTGTAATGAGTAACACATTCTATTATATATGTTTTTAATCGATGTTTTTACTAAACAATATGTAAAAGTATTTAATAGGATTTGTATATATAGTTATGTTTCAGAACTGCATTAAATCCTCTTATAGTTGGTTGGTCTAAGAAGAACATTCAATAACTATGAGGCATTTTGTGAGAATTATCTATGGATTTAAAAGGATGTTGGGATTAACTCCAACCATTGGTGATTTTTTCTTATAAAATTTATTTCAATCATGTATTCATATTCCACCTTATGAAATAATATAAAAATATAAGACAAAAACAAAAAAAATTATATGATAATGTCGGGTTAAGAAATATATTTGGACATGACACTATTAATGAATTTACAATGAATGATGGATCTATTCAATAACACATATGAGTAGCTCTGAGTCGAAAAAAAGTTTATGATAACATATGAATAAAAGAACTATAGTTTGAAGTGGGTAAAAAGGTGTTTCTATGAAAATCACTTTGGGAGAGAGTAAATTGATTTGGAATAAACGGAAAGCTTATCCCTAGGTATATCTTCCCTTATGAAATTCATGATCATTTTTCCAAGGAAGATTATCGATTGACAATATTATGAACTGTGATGCATTTGTTGTCAATGAGATGTCAAGGATTGAATGGATGACATGGAGTGTTAATATGTTAATGAAAAAGAAGTTTATGGTGATGGTGATGTTGTCAATTAGGTGTCAAGGATTTAATGGATGACATTGAGTGGATATGTGAATTAAAAGGTGATGTTGATTATTAGAGAATGACCATGATTCTAAGAAGAATGTCACATAGGAGAATCACTAAGTGGAATTGGTGGTAATGGTTGAATCATTCTCCATACAAACTATGATGATTGTTGAACTGGTCTTAAGTTCCAAGACTTGTATCAAAGTGAAACAATGTTACAACATTTGAAGAAGTTCCTAAAGTACTCAACTACATGTTGAATTAAGATGTGTTCCATGCATAATCTATGTTTTGATCAAAGAAGAACATTGAAGATCAAGTTATTTATGATTAATTCTTGATGAAGATAGTTTAGAGATCCTTGGGAATTCCATTCTTTAATAGAAGAAGAAGAAGATATGCTGAAGAAGATATATGGAGTTATTATGATGATGAAGAGGAGAGGAAGTATGGTTTGAAAATTTTTTACATGGTTACTTTGCTTTTATACAAAGTACCAACTATGTACTTTAACAAAAAAATAAGCCAACCAAGGAGGCCAGACGAGGTCCCTCACCATAAGCACTTGCGGGATCCGAGGGTCAACCACGCTCAGGGGAAGTCCTCAAGGCCAAGGCCTCCCCGAGGCATGGTGTCGGCTGTGTCTAAGCCCACGGGTGCCACACAGTGATGAACCCGTGGAGCATGCACGCTAGAACGCATCTGGAAGAGCGTGGTGGGCGTAGAAGCACGCCCACATAGAACCAGTGCAGGGAGGAACCAGAGGGGGAGAAGGGAGTATTGTACGGTTGTTGTCACGACTTGTTTTTTAAACCGCGAGAAAAACTAGGCGAGTTTCTATGTGGGACATGTTTTTAAAGATGCGGGGCTAATCTGCGTCGTCCATCTGATCCACGTGTAATCGCGGCCTCTCATCTAATCTTGTCGCACCACGATTTAATATCCTCCATCCGCAATCATTAAACGTGGATCCAACGGCTGATGTGAGGCACCGAGGTTGTCTTCAACATCCAGACACCCAAGCTCCACCCGGCGTAAACCAGCTCACCGTCGCCACTTCCGATCCACCGTGGCTAAATCCTGACCACTATTGAAGCTCAAAAACAACTTCCTGGTGATCTTCTAATCAAACTGAGACTATTCATGCAATCTACGTCTTGCATTCATGAGATATCTCAAGGAAAAAGATTCAGCCGAGGAAAACGGAGTTGCCGAGGCCACTTGGATCCATATGAGATTCATGAATGAGTATCGAGTATATGATCTTGAATCCATACATGAATATTGGATCCCACATTTGGAAAATGGAAACACCCCAGATACGTGGATATCGTTAAATACGGGTTGAATGTCATTAAAGAACTGAATATCTCGGTTATTCAAAGGAGTGATTATCGGGCATTCAATGTTTTGGACCCCGCGACTTCAATTGATCTCCTTGCCTATAATAAGAGGAGAATGTGTACGTGAAGGGATGCTGCCATTCATGAAGGAGATCCTGCTTCTCCAGATAAACATAGGAACCGCGAAACCCACTGGTTTGCGAAGGGCAGTGGTTTCCGCGCAGGCTTGTTGCGCGAAGTGAAGGAGTCCCGCGAAGCTCCTAGACTAGCGATGTTCGAAGCTCCGCGCACCACTTGCGTGGTAGAGTATCCCGGAGCCACCCGAGGCTTCGAGAAAACCTTTTGCGAAACCACAGCGTGAAAGATGTTAGCAAGAGGCCTCCATGCGCATTCCCCTTGCGCAACAGGGAAGAAGTCGAGCCGCGAATTTGGGCGCCCGATGACCGCATACTTTCGCGGTAGCAAGTGGCCGCACTTGCACGCCCTCTGTGCTCTCGAACTCACGTGGAAGGAGGAATCCACCGTGCCACGTGCATGGTAGGAGGATGCTACCGTGCAACATTCATGGTAGAAGAAGTTTCTGCACCTTTCACAGTAGAATAAGGCCACATCCTGCACGACTGTTGCACCCAAGACTGGCGCAGCATAAGACAGAAGTAGCCACATACTTGCGCGCCCTCCTTTGAAGTGGGTTTGGGCGAGGTTAATCTCAACAAACCATGGTTGTTTGTGTGAAAGATGAAGATGTTCTCACCTACGGGTGGTGTGTGATTTACTTGATGAAGGGTGCTTTCACAGTGGATTACATGTGCATGTTAACATAAGAACAAATTGTGTGTGCACATGTGAGGGAAGAGAAAGATTAATTGAGAAGAAGGAAGTTCGTGTGTGAAAAGTGAAAATGAAGGCCACAAAATATCTTGGTTGTGTGTGTTCAAGTGGAGAGGAATGACAAACCATCTTGGTTGTGTGTGTGTGCAAGGAAATATGAAGGCCAAAGTTTTGTATGTGCACAAGTGAAGGAGGTCATACCTCTTGTGTGTGTGCCCAAATTAAGGAAGAAGAAACATGCATGTCCATGAATGTATGAACAAGTGAACAAGTTGGTGAACACCTTGAGAAGAAAGATAGAATGGGTAATCCACACTAATGAAAAACACACAATTTGGTGTGTGTGAGAAAGAATAAAAGAGTGTGACTCGAAGAAAAAGGTGTGTCTGTGCTAAAAGAGATTATACCCTTTAATGGTTTATCCCACCAAGAAGAAAAGGGGAGTGAATGCTTGCATGCATGCACATGCACACGTAAACAAAGTTCAAATCAATTTGTGTGCATTGGAGAATTCCGAGAACAAAGGTTCTTGAAGATATTTTAGATTCCATGCAAGTCATGCATAAAGATTGAGAATTTGTGCAATCGGTACATGAAGATTTAGAGATGCCATGCACTCAGTGCAAGGAGTTGAATTGAAGAGAGACTGAAGCCATAATGATGTTAAAGACATCATTCATCTGAGTTTTCAGTAGTTTAGAAGATCAAAAATATTGAGTGGGCATACTCAGTGCAAGAACATATTTCCCCATCATGATTCCTGAAGACAGAGGTCGGGTCATCCTTAAAAGGAGGAGATAAAGACCGAGCTAAGAAGAGGAGTCCTGATCACCACAAGTGATCAGAAGAAGTGAGCAAGTCCAGCAGACCTTATCCAAGGCTATTAAAGACTTTGGAAGAGCTTCAAAAGAAGAAGAGCTACTCATGTCACTCGAGGAGACAGAACAATACCCCCTGTGAGACTCAGGGTGGACAAGTCTTTGGTGGAAGCTGAAGCAGGCCAGTGGGACTCTGGTAACACTATGGGATGCAGTATAAAGAACCTCATGTGGGACTCAGGAGAGATACAATGTGACTCTGTATCAACCATTGTAATTACTAACCGAATTATATTGGAGAAACCATGTTGGGTCGTTTAACCAACATGGAAATGATGCAGGCCTTTGGAGCTGAACCTTGTAAATCCTTGTGTCATATGCCTTTACAATTACTGCATCACTCGAGGAAAGGCTGAGAGATACAAGAAGAGTGGATCGAGGCCTTAACAAGACATAGAGTTTTAATTGATAAATAATCAATTAGTAAAAAGTTAAAAAGGATCAATGATTCACACCATCCCCCTCTTAGTGATCACACGGATCCGGGCACATCAGACACATCCATAGAATCTCTCTCAAGTTGATGATTTGTTCAATATATCTCACATTGTAAATTTCATACATAATACATGACATGTTGTAACACATAATTAATACTACTAGAGGATGATCATTATTATAAAGAACACCTAATAGAAAATATGGATCTTTTAGAAAATAATCCATGATACATGATCACTCACTTGGTTAATGTTTTATGGAAAAACAACCAATTTGAGTATGATATGTGGAAATATAAAGATATTATGTTAGAGGGGTTTCCAAATCTGTTTTTTCCAAATTGTTGAATTTCAAGGGTGAAATTTAGTTTATTCGGGTAAGAATATATAATTAGGACGTTTTTATTAAATATTTTTCTATAAATATGTTTAATTCTACTTGAAGTGTGAATTACACCTAATTGTGAGTCTAAATGAATCTTGAGAATCCCTTAGTATTAAATGACCATTATAGCATACACTTAGTATGAAATGACCAATACAAAAAATTTGATATTCATTTAGTAGATATTTTAATCATAGGGTACTAATAATAACAATTTGACGTATAAAAACATATAGTTTATTAAAGGGTATTTTTTAGGCCTTTAAAAGGGGGAACAAATTTAAATAATTATTTTAACAAATTAAAATTTTTATATTACAATATAATAATTTCATATAAAAAAATACAAAAATATACTTTTGATAAAAGTTTCATATTTTTCTAAAAACATTCAATTTTTTTGTGATGCGTAAGAATATACTAAATTTTAAATCAAAACAAATTATTTCATTGACATAATTTATATGGAAAAAATATAATATTTAATTGTTATAATGAATAATAATTATTTAATATTTTCCAAATGTAGGTATTAGAATTAATTTTACATTGAATTAAGATGTCAAATCATTTCATTCATTTTGTAATGTTTTATATTGTAAAGAATGTTCTATATTTTCGATAACATGATTAATTTTAAATTAATTCCTACATAATATGATATTTGAATTTTAAAAAATGGTCAACATATTTTGAATCATTTCTCCAAAATTTGTATGTAGATTTATTTTATTTTTGGGAATTATGAAATGTAACTTTGGTAATTTTTATTAGTATAATAAATGTGTAAGATGATTAATTACGTGTATGAATAATATTTTGAAACCACCATAATGTTTTATATAAAATTATTCTATGAGTTTTGGCCTATTATGGGATCAAATTTAGACCAATATTTGGCATTTGGAAGCTACCTAGGGTTGATTATGAAACATTTACCTTTTAATTTAATGTAATGAGAAATATCATTTAAATGTATATCATCTTATAAAAAATTATATGGATTTATATAAGTGATATCATCAAAAGAAAATATTCATCATAATGGTAAAATGGTATCTTACATCATAGTTTATTTTTTAAAATTATTTGGTATTCCATAATTATATTTAATTATAACATAATAATTATGCAGTGAATTTGTTTTTGTGAAATAAATAAATAAATGATTTTATATGTATTAAAATACATATTATTTGACATAATTTATTTCATACATGAGTTTTATAGGATATTATGATATGATATAGGACTATTATTATACTTTTTTAAATGTTTTATATCTTTTATGATGTTATGTAAATTAAATAAAACCAATAGTATAAAAATTGTCATAATTGATGTTTTATTAAAATATTAAATTATTTATTTATTAAAAAAACCCAAATTAATTTTAAATCTAAATGTTTATAAGATAATTTATATTTATTATGTGTTGAATTACACAATATTGATCACATGTATGTAAAATGTATAAAAGGAAAATAATAAAAATGTTGTTACATCAATTATATTTAAAATAGAACAATTAATGGTAAGTAGAAATGAAAATGAATAAAATTAAATCAATAAATGTATAATTTTTTTAATATTGATGTTATATAATTATACTCATATTATCTTTGATATATTAATATTTTGAATAATATTTCATTAAAATTAATTGATATTAATTTAATATTTTAAAATTTTCTAAGGGTAATCATCACCTAAACAACAAAAGGGATCTTTATGCCACACCTCACATCATCCATATAATCCTTAAATGTCGTCTATTACCATCCTATTAACCTTATAAAATTCCATGTTTAGATAATATAGGATCCAATCTTCTTAAAAGACAAACTCTTGTGCAAAAAATAAAAGATTTAGAGGAAGCATGTCGAGGAAGTGGTAATATCTTATATGTATTCATTAAAAATCCTTATTCATATACTAAATATTCATTACCTATTTTATTATAAAGTAATAACTTAAATTTAACTCAAAAAATGATATGTAATTATAATTATTATGAAACAATATTCTTCTATGTATCTATCATTTAAAAAACAATAATTGAATGCCTTCATACTTACGAATTATTGTCCCCACATCATGGTGTAATATTTTATTCACCACCACCGTAAATGGTTTGTTAAAATAAGAGAAATAATTACTATATATTATTATTATAAAGTTATACTGATTATTAAAGATTATAAACCATCTAATTCAACACCATTAAACAATTTGGTGCATTTAATCGCCGCTCGTGTGTACGTAAGACCAATGGTCTCCACGATGCAAACATGATTCATTATACATGATCTTTATAGGAATATATGTTTATAAAAGTACATAATGAATTAATATGTTGTATATTATTTAACCATAATTTTCAAAAGATATATCTTTGACCTAAGAATAATAACCGGAACTTATTATAAAAACATGCATAAGAACAATGAGTTGTTGATATCCGAATAACGGCTAACGATGAATTTTTTAATAAAAATTATTATATTATGATCATATATGAAATCATAAAATTTACTATGATAATTTAATATTTATATAACATTATTTAAATCACTATATTGTATTTTTGGGATTGATATGAATGATATCTGACCTGTGGTTAGAAATAACATCACATTCTCATTATTATCTGAGAATGTTTATATGTGAATATTTACTAGGTTATATTTATTATTCGCATCCATGATTCTTAAATTTGTTAGATTATTAATCCATAATTTTTTAAATTCAATTGTATCGATTGGTGTATTTTTAATAAATGTTATTTATGGAATCTTTTTTTTTGATATGTAGTAAATTATTACTTTTCCAAAAAAAAGTATGAGGAGATTGTTTGTTTTAACGCATACAATGTGAATTTATTTTTATTCTTTCATGATATATTTTTCAATGAAGATTATATTACATGTTTTCATTTTTATTTATAAATAAAAATATTTTCTTTTCAAGATGAATGCATTTTTTATTTTAGAATTAATTTCAGTTATTATATTAAAACTATTTTCCATTGAACATGAAATTATTTAAATATAGTTTTGTTTCTATACATATAATTATTATGATTTGATTGTTTTTATTATGGAAGTATTTTAATTTTATACATTTTCTGCGTATGAATTATGATATGTTGAAATAATGTTGAAGAAACCCATTTTATTTCTTGGGATTTTCTATGATGAATGATATATGTTTTTCTAGAACACATACGAATTATTTCATTGTTATATGGGTTGGAAATATATCTCCCTAAAATAAATTGGGTAAAAATTTACATCTCATGAGATAGAAATTCATGTAACATCAATTAAATCTAGTTTTGTAATGAATTGTTTGAATGATAAGTATGTATGATTCATTAATAGGCTTTGTTTGCAATGTTGTTCATATAAATTATCCTTGACTAATATCAAATGATTATTTGTGCTTATGTTTATTCCACAAAGTCATATTTTTTATTTTATGAATTTTTGGATTATATTATTTGATTCTTATGAATATAATGATTTATCACATGGCTTCATATCACGATCATTCCCATACAAGATAATATTTTTAAATGTTATGTCATTTTGCCTTATGATTACGATAAGCCTGATATCTTACATGTCCACTATTACTATGAAATTGAGCTCAACATTTCATATTATTTTTTTCTCTACATCATGATGATGTTCACTATGTATGATATGTCAAAATGGGTCTGATTATGAATAAATTAGTGGGAGACAATGAAGATATCTTATGAACTAGTTTTATATATTTCATGGATTCAAAACACACTATACATATATATTCCTTTTGTGGCATTGTTATATTCTAAAATAAATATTTTTACTCATTTATGTAAAATCAGGGTATGTATTGTTTGTGGAACTATACCAAACATTATTATCTATGTTTAATGATAATGATGGACACAAATAATATCAATTAAAAAATTTATTATAATGTATAATATAATTAACATTTTTATTATAGTATGTGTAATTAAGATAATATTATGAGCCACTATAAATAATAAGACAATAAACATTTTAATTGTAAAATGAATATATTTTATTTGTAATAAAACAGTTTAATACGTTATCATTATCATACAAAATAGAATATTCTTTTAAATGTATTCATTGAATAGAATCTTTTCTGAGATAATGTTGTAAGGGTTAGGACATGAACTACTAATTTTAATACAATGAGGATGTTTGGGTTGATATATGAATGACGTTTGTATTAAAAAGTAGATATATTAAATAATATATAATATTCATTATAATACGATAAATTGAATTAAATTTTTTTTTTTGATTTATAATTTTACGAATAAAACAATTAATAACATGAAAGTTATATCACTACGGTCATTGTGTTTGAGTAGTTATTGTTGTCGTTCTCTATCTAATTGATGTACCATATATGGAGTGTCATAGATAATATGTTACATTTATATATTTTCAATCTTCTGGGGGATTTGTGTCTATAATTTTGTGATGGTCAATCCATATAAATTGAAAATTTTTATTATAACATATCCTCAATTAAACAAATGGTTTATTAGACAATGAATAATGTTATTTTAATAAATATTCCTTAATTAATATATTATCTAGTATTATTGACATTATATAAGATTTTATATAGAATTATATATATATATTATTTTTTGATCATCTTGACCATATGATTCAAAATTGTGGAAATTATCATACTATGATATTTTCCAATGATAAAAACTAAAAAACTGAATATAAAATCCTTCATGTTGGAAATTGGAGTTATAATGGGGGATTATTTATTTTATATTTAGATGGATATTTTTAATATATAATCAATACTATTTATGTTTCAATAAGAGGGTGTGAAAATGGAAATATAATGATTCTAGATGGAT
Source organism: Viscum album (assembly GCA_963277665.1). Taxonomy (NCBI): domain Eukaryota; kingdom Viridiplantae; phylum Streptophyta; class Magnoliopsida; order Santalales; family Viscaceae; genus Viscum; species Viscum album. The sequence goes on along the minus strand of OY728152.1, from coordinate 1,313,993,408 downwards.
ATGAGATATTTAAATATCTATAAAATTTATGAAAACATTTAAAAATAGATACATAATAAGGAAATATATTTTTATAAATGATCTTATAAATAATAGGGTAACTCTAATATGAATCAATAGAGGATATATGATATTTGTGTGTTTTTCTAAAATGAGTATCACAAACAACATTATTTGATCGATGCAGTGTATAATTAATACACAATTGATGTTCAAATTTAAATTTTATTCATTAAGACAATTGAAAGAAAAATTTTATAATTCGATAAATTTTTAAATATTGTAGAGAAATAGTTCTATAATATATTTTTTACTTCAAAAAAAGATGGAAGATTAGGTAAATGAACATAAAAAAACAAATTTTTATCATGGTATTTTTGGTTGCTAGTAAATTGGTTTTGTATTTTATATTTGAATAAAAAATCTTGGTTATTATTGTAAAATTATCAAGTGAATCTATTTATCATAATTACTATATCATATAATTACATTGATTGATGAATTTTAGTTATAATAATTCAATAATTTCATTATTGAGGGTAATAATTTCCGATACAGTTATACCATAATTCACCATTACACTCAATTTATTAATAACAAATTAAAAGAACCAACTATATTAGTGATAATTGGTTTTCAAAAATATATATTGAATTTTTATGAAACCCAATTCGAACAATTTTTTTTAATATTCACAGATGTTTTTGGATATATAGTAAATTTATGTAGTTGTATATCACATAATAAAGCATGTATGTGTATAGAAATAACATTAAAATGAATTCATGAAATATAGGGGAATACCCTTTTCATATGAGGACAAATAATAAATTTATAAGGTTTATAATGGTATCAATCATTATGGAGGGAAAATATATCATATTATATAAATGATTTTGATGTCCTGCAAATCATAAAATGCCATTTTTATAAAATAATTAGGGATATAAATGTAATTTTATGTAATTTAAAATTTATGAAAATACTATTGTGTTATATGAACAATATATTACCATTAATAATTCCTTATATATATATATATATTATATTTGGTCATTATTGTTTTGGGTACTATTCTGAGACGTGTTGAAACTTCTCTGGGTATCAATTGTTAAATGTGGATTGTGAGGAGACAATATCCCAGATTTTTTCTAAAATACAATGTTAATGATGTGAATAACCTATTGTATGTTATAATAGACACTATTAAGAACACAAAAATTTCATATGAAATAATACTGGATTAAAATTAATATAAATTTAAATAGAATTTATAGTATGTGATATTCATAATGATTAACTCAATAAAATAGTTTGGTGATCCCAAATGAGTGTATATAAATAAGATGATTTAAATAAATTCTCAAATCATCAATTACTGAAATATAATATTACTATTTTAATATCCCATTAATATACAAATGTTTCTTTGGAATATTTATATGAATATTTATTAACCCTGGTGCTGAAATCGACTGAGATTCTATGGAAAAATTAGTGTAATATTATTTTATGAAATGAAATAAAAATATTAATATGAATCATGAGTATATTTCCTAAAAACATTATTAACACCCAAATAGATTAAAATATAATAAATCTAACATATATTTTTGAGTAATTTTCATAGTGTTACCCATGGAATTTCATACCCATTGAATGTTTTTTATGTTAGAGTTGAGCACAATCATGGATGAATTTTTAATATAAAAAAATATTTATTTTTTAATTTCTCACAGACATGATAATTATTATCAATAATACATTATTGAAATATCTTAGGGTTATCCACATAAAAACCGATATTTTAGGAGATATTATTTCAGGATCATTCACATAACAAAGATGACATGATAGTGTATTAAAAATGATGTGTATAATAAATTGTGGAAATTTTATATGATGATTCCATAAGATATAATTTTATTAATGATTGATAAAAAATTAATATTATCATATTGATGGTGTATTAATTATATTTCCATTTCAAATGTTGACTGAGAGTCAATTGAAAAATAAACTATTTTAATATTGTTCATTTTCCAGGAACTGTTTTTATTATCAGATTTCAGGATAATAATTAGGTTTTTAGTGTTTATATCTCAATATTATCAAATTATAATACGTAAAATAAATATTTAAAATTAAAAATTATAGATATTTATTCCTCATGTTAATCATTTCTCGTATACATAACCCATATTATGCAATTTCATAATAATAATTTATATTTGGACTATGATTTGATGATTGACCAGTGATCTATCACTGCTCTTTCGATCAATAGAACATAATATCACTATATTTGGTTTAGGATTTAGATTTAATATGATTGTAATATTTTTTGATGATACAAAAATATCCATATGCTGGTCATATGTGGGAATGAAATGCTGTTGGGTTAGTTTTTTTATTTATATTAGGAGAGGAAATGATCATTGTTATTTCAAGGAATGGTTATTAAAATCATGGTACATGTATCTTCAAGAATATGTTCAATAATATTGTACATTCGATAATATATTTAGGTAAAGTGATGAAAAAATCAAAATAAAACTATTTTTACTATTTGATATTTAAAAATAATGACCACAGTATATGTTTTTTAGGAATACATATTCATTATGTTATTCTATGGGGTGCTATAATTTTTTGTGCTTATATAATTTTCACACTTTATCTAACATGATTCACACATTATTTGAACCTTCAACAACCATCTTGGAATTAAAGATACGGTAATTCATATGATTCCATGTTTCCCTATACTCCCTGTACATTGAATGTAAACTAAAATGATAAAATATGATAGTGATGCAGTGTACTCATACATGAAAATATACATTGTAATAGACTTATGTAAATTTAAATGGAATAATATACATATTTAGTGACTATAATATTTCTACTAACCATGGAAGACATGAAATATAACATGTATATTGAAAATAGTTATATTTATTGGTCATGAGAATCAGTTAGTTCCAATAAATGTGAGACTTGTGATGTGTCCCTAGGGAATTCCATATAAACATTTGAGTATAGGATATAGTCATTTTTATTCTCATTTCATTTTCATTATGATATTTTGAAGATAACTTTGATATGTATCAGTTTATTTTCATCCCCCAGTCCATTAGTATGTCATTTCAGAACATTATCCCTTCATTATACTAGAGGGGGGCCCCATTGTAGCTTCTTGATGGTCTATGCATCAGGTGAGAGTTCCCTTATCATGGTGTGAGTTTTCTTACACCACGTTGTTTACTATCTGAGTGGATTAGGGTATGTATTCCAATGAGGGGTCCATAAATATCCTGATTTACATTTTGGATCATAGGGATGGGTTTTATTAATTTACATAAGAAATACTAAGATTGGAATTTTCCCCTATCCAAAAGAAAATTTTAATCTGGTTCTGGAATCACCCAAGTGAAACATGGGAATTAAACCCTGATATGTGTATTGGGATTTTATATTCTAGTTGGGGTATTTTATAATAGATGGTGTATATCATATGAACCATATTATATTACTATATGTTTATTCATGGAATCAATATATTATTATGAACTATATAATGAATTTCATCAATGGTATTATAGAGAAGGGAAGGGTTCCTCCAAGAGGAGCACTAACATGAAACCTAATTGTGCATCTATGGCTGTTTGTAGTATTTAACCCATGGTATATGTCATCATTATGAATATATATAGTCATATTATTGTATTAATCACATTATTATTGAAATATAACATGATGACATGACAACTCTTGATTCTATGACATTTCTTATTTTTGGGTTTCATAATAGGTATTGTTAAACTCATACATTACTGCGCTCTTCATGTACATGATATTTCTTATTCATATGAATTAAATCTTGGGATTTCATTGGAGGACTAAGATTTGTTAGAGCTATTTCAGATTAGACACCAAATATATACTAGGGTTTTATTTAACAGTAATCCCCTAATATTGAGTTGGACATAAATTATTTATAATCCTTGGGGAGAAAGTATTTTTTTCCCATTAATTAATTCATAAACCTTATGTTGTACTATGATATAGGGATTATATATTTATATAGTAATTATTCATATATAAATTATATTTTAGTATTATATAGGCTTGGATATTATTGAATCCATACATGTATTTTAGGATTATATCATTAATGTGTGTTGTAAGAATTAATATTGAATGTGTACTGACCATGATTATTGGATTTTAGATAGGGTTATCAATTTCATGTCATGAATAGGGTGAGGTCATGAGTTAAGAGTGTAATAGATTTTACCAGCCTAAATATTTCATCAATATAACTAGGGTTTTGAACAAATACCAGAGAATCTATTGCGAATTTATCAGGTTTTTGTTAATGAAATAGGAAAACCATATTAATGTGATTCTATAATGAATCTTAGTCTTAGATGTACATTGTTTTTGTGGTGGATGACGTTTTCATTCACCAATACCCTAAACCCCATTGTATTGACTCAGAAGTGGTAGAAAAGAGTGTAAATGAATAAATTTGAACATGAATCAGATTGGAGTGGTTTATAGTTTATATGTTCCTATATGTTGATATCAATATAAAATTCATTGACTATGATATGTATTTTAATCTTTATGGATAACTTCATGATGATATATATTGATGTTTCCATGGTAGAGTTTATAGTTTGACTCAATAAATGGTGTGGAGTTGCTACTGTGGATTAGTCCTATGTAATTCATTCTTCTAGATGATCTGGAAGTGGATATATCTCTTGTTAATCAGTTTATTGTCCTCAATACAATTGTTTCTTTTGATGCATACTTAAATGATGAGTCTTGTATGGAAATTTTTTAATTAGATGGTTTTTATTAAGGTCAATGTTAGTTTCCTGAGGATTTGAGGAAGATATTTCAAAGGAGTAAGGTTCTATAGTACATAATTATATCATGTGTTCATCGCAATTAAAGAAATAATTTTTTAATTCGGAAACATCGATGATTTATTAGTTATGTGATCTCAATGATTATATTTGTATTAATGTGAGAGGACATATAATTTATGATTTCTCATTATCTATTTATTGTAAAGGATGTTTTATAAGAACTTCATTATTATAATAATTTTTTGGAGAAAGTAGATTCCATATGAAGAAGTATGGAAGTTAGAGCTGGTGGAGATTTATGATGTGTCCTGCAATTTATTTTTAATTTACCACACCCATCAATGGTGGACCATCATTGGATGAATATTATATTCTACAATATCATAAGATACTTTATGATCTACTGTATTTTCAACCTATGTCTCATATAGTCTATCAAGGCATGATATGGGCCCCCTCAACTCATGTCCTGGTAATATTACATATAGCCATTAGACTGTCATTTATTCCCAGAGTCTAATTTAATTAATGTGATATTTGTAGAATTGATAGGGCTCTGGGATAGTCTTTATTTAATCAAAATCATGTTTTCAATGTTCTTGTTGTATTATGTGTTCAGATAAAAAACGAATGTGGGAAATATGTGGATAATATAAAAGATGAATTCTATTTAGTGGGGTATTATACATGGTTTCTTTTTTTGAGTTATGACATGGGTCCTCACTACCTATTTATAGATATCACATTGTGTGACGATCCATTTTTTAATTGTAACAACAATTTTGGGCCAAATGAACCCATTGAATAGTTTTTATCAATTATCATGTATTAGTAACATTTATATAGTATTAGTGATGTCGTCATTCAACCAGAAGAGTGACCTAAATCCTAGAGTATAGAGTTTGTCTTTATAAGGACACATTTTGTTGTGGTGGTGATAATGTATAATGATTTCCGCATAATGGAATTCTTCACTACCATCCATGTTCATTTGTTTTCTAACAATGATTGTGGGAGGATTTTGTGCATGATGAGATAGAGCTTCATTCATTGACAATGACTAATCCCTGGTAGATCTGGATGTTCCCATGTTTAGGATGATAAAACCAAATTCACAATAGAAGGATGTTGATACTTTTGTTGCTGACTGTATAGTAATATATTTTTTCTAATTGTGGGAATGATGTATGGGTCAGGCTTCATACGGATGAACATGGGGTTTCTCCACACATAGAGATTGTCTTAATAATGTACATGAACCATTGATAGCCTTTTATTTTTTCACGAGAAATGAAATCAGCAACTACATAATTAGATAAGGATGTAGCAAAATGAGATTTACAATGTCAAGTAGTGGTTTTGAGATTCATGTGACACAATTTTGTAAATTGGATTCCAAAAATGTATAGTGATGCATATAGAATAGACCCTTAACCCTTCTTGTATTAGTCAGAAGTAGACTTCTTCAATAGAATATATATGTTATTTTCATCGATATGGAGCACAAAAATCACTTGATGATCATGAAATTTACTTCAAGTAAATATTTATTATCATTGAATACATATAATAAAAAAGGAAGTATGACGTATGTATATTGATAATGACATGTTTCAGGACTACAAATCTAATGGATACATTTATAATGGATTACATTATGGATTTAAACACATAATAATTTTCTAGTTATGTATTGTGGTTTTAGTCATGATGTAAGAGCTTGAATTTTGGTGGATGTTTTAATATATTTATACATCTAGTGAATTTTAAAATGTACGAGAATCACTTGGAATATGTGGGGAAACCATCAAAGATTAATCATGTATCTGAGTTGACCTATTCTTGTTATGTTTATCAATTAGTGATGACCAATATAGATCCATTGAAATTTTTGGAAACATATATATGACGATATAGTCCATCATCATGGAATACCCTAGAAAATCATTACCATATTTGATTCATACATCACTTATAGATTAGTTATTTGATATAGGAATAAAACATCAACATTATTGAATTTGTGAAATGCATTAAACTCTAGAAATTTATACGTGAAATGGGTAACATTCTGGTTCTGGTGAATATTCTATGAACTATAATATATTACATGGATCTATAATGGGATGGATAATTTTACTTCGGTGGGGTATCTGTTTGATAGAGACACCAATCCACCACCAGAGTATCACATAACATAATAACCATAGAATTTTTGGGTTTCATTAAATTATTTTTATTTAACTATGAATTATGTATATGGATGACATGTTTTATGATAAAAACCTTGGCTGTCTAGACTGTGATATTAAATTTTAGTTTTTATAGAGTCAATGTCATTCAGGACTAGTATGAGATATGACCTTCATGGGATTGTGTCTTTCATGGTTTCATGTATTTTTCATATATAAAAATTGTATAAATTTATTGATTAAGTGGGATACAAATTTGAGTGAATTTTATACCTCCATTAATCATAGTTTAATCTTTTGAGGATAATAATACGTTATGTAAGGAATAATTAAATGTTTTATATTTTATAATGTTACAATTCATAATATTTTTATGAAGAATTCAAGAGCTAGGTGTTGGGTAAACATGAGATTAAGAGGCCTAGATGATAAATAATTAATTTTTGAAATATAATACAAATATTAATATCATCTATGTAGAGATCATATGAAATTTTTTATGAACACAATAAAGGAGTCTTGGAAAAAAATTTAAAACTGATGTTGAGTCTAAAGAATATGTTTTACCATAGTGATGACTTAAACATGGAATGTGTTAGATGTTCTTGTTGATAACATAATTGTGTGAATTATTAATGAAATGAAATGAAATAATTATTTAATATTAATAATAAAAAATTACAATTATACTCTTATAAATAAAAAAATATGGATAAATAGTATTTTTAATAATATAGCCTATGTGATTTGTAGAGAGAAAAATGGATTACAGTTCATGGTGGAATACTATCTAGATCATGGATCCATGAATGATTTGTAGAATAACATGTAGATATCATCCATGAAAACAACATGTGATTATTCTTCATCAATAATTGATCCAAACCGAGTTAGGAATTTTTTTCAGATTTATTCCCATTTATCATCAATTGAATAATAAATAATAAATGAGAAAAAATATTGTTCACCTAATGGTCAATATAGTGTATTGAATTTGATTTCATGATTTCTGGATAATTATAATTTTATTTCAAATATGTTTATTCATCTTGAATTATACATTCCACAAAATTAGAATAATTAAATCAACCAAAAATATCAATGATTATTCATTTTAATTATTATTTTTCCTGTCTCACTTATTCCTTGGTTTCTCATTGTAATTTTTTTAAACTATAAATAAAAAAATACTCTGTGACCAATAATTGATCATTAAATGTATGTATCAATGTATCACAACCACATGTTTGGAATATAGATTATTTTAAATGAATATAACTTATCATGATTATATTGCATCTATAGATTGATCAGTTATTAGAATCAAAAGCTAGGTGATAGGAGACACATGTCATTTGGCCCTTAGATGATCGAATCAGCTTGTCATGGGGTTACACATCAAAGAGGACATGTGTACCGATATTATGCAGACATGGATTTTATACTAGTATTCTAGAGTATATTTGTGAATCTATGAACATTAACATGACCATTTATATGAAGATAGTCTACTGTACACTTAAATGGGATGAATTGTTTTCATGTTTCAGGTCTACTTCTACATATCGCCTACCTCATGAAAAATGAATCTTATTTTGTAAAAACTAATTACATATGGGAGTGAGAAAAAAATATTCCCAATCATATAGAGACTTATTGTTTAAACTTGTTATATTCCATGAATTCAATTTAGGATAAGTTATATTCCACTTTATTCGGATCTTTTCATTATTATGTGATTCAGATGATGTTCCTAAAAGTAGTATCATTTTATTGTGTTCCCCTATTGAATTCTTAAGAGTTTCCCATTAAATGTTTAATTCTATACATGGATGGTAGCAACAATATATTTTCATAATGGTCAATTCACTTAGGTAATGTTCAAAAATTCTTGTGTGAGTTATATCAGACCACATTGTAAATTGACTCATTATCATAGATCATGTATCCCCTCCAATGTCCTAGAGTAATCATCATTGCCATAATTTTTCCTCAAAATGAATTTTTTTAATTAAAATTAACAATAATACTATGGGTTTCAATACACAAACAACTGGGATGTTTCATATAGGGGATGGTGTCCCCCTAAATAAGACATAGTCATTGACCTAGGACCCATGTGTCAGGATTTGACCATTCCAAAGAGGTTTAGTAAGATTGATTGTGTATCAATTATTAACACAATCAATTTCCAATCTGGTATTCATAGATACATTTATATATATTAACCTCATTGATTGCACGTTTCATTGTTAGTATAGATGTGGGGGTAGTACAACCTAGATGAGAAAATCATATAAACCTCATAGTTATTCTAGGGATGGAATTGGATACGAAAACATGGTACTTATATTCATTCAGAAAATATCATGATGTTTTAATTTATGTAACACATTATGATTGAGATAATGTCGTATGACATTAATAACACTGAATATTTGTTTTTAGTGATATCAATGTGTCATACTGGGTATTGTTTTACTCACCCATGTATAGTTTATTCCCACACATGTCAAATTTTATATAGAAGACAACACTTTTTATGATGTACTAGATGGTTTTCGAGCTGGAGGATCTTTTTGGATACTGAAATGCCTAGGTTTTTACTGGACTATTAGTTGACTTATGTCCCCTTCTTTTGAGTAGGTTCTGAATTAGTACTAAATTTGGGTAAGCTTTTATTAAGATCCCTTTAATGATATATAGTTCATAATGGGATACTATGATTATGGTATTATATATGTATCCAATCATTATTATATCATTTTTTACATTTTAGAATTTAAATTATATAGACATGAGTTTGTGGGAAAATGTTTTTTGGGTTGATGTATCCCATGTGTATTATAGTCTATATTGGTGCTTGTCACTATCACCTATCCAATTAGTGGTGGGATTTGTGTACCTTTGTCTCATTTTACTTCTGGTTGGTTCATAAGAAAAATGAAATTATCCACAATCATACTTCCAATGGGGTTATTTTAATAATATCATGAGAATTTCCAAAATATTATTTAGATATAATGAATATGATGAATTTTACATGATGAACTCATTTATGATTCCATAAGATGAGTATACTTCACAAAAAATATTTTTGATAATTAAACATATCAAGTGACATTAAAATTTCCAATTTAATCAAAAATAAAAATAAATAAATTATAAAAAAATATTTAATAAAATATGAATTTATTTTTTCCTTAAATGACAAAATTAATATAAATGATAAATGTAATATTTTTGTTATAGTAAAATAATTTAAATCATATGCCTCTATTAAAATAATAATGGCTAATGAAAATAAATCCTATAAAGATGTACACAAATCATTACCTTACTTTAATTCACCCAAAACTACATATTTATATTAATATATAACATTTGGAATAAAATCTTAGATTTATATAATTTAAAAGAAGAGTGTTGAGATTATGATCTTGGTTTTATGAATGAACTTAAAAATTGAATTATTGAATAATAAAATGAAAAATCATGATAAATTAATCCATGATCACAAATATAATGTTGTTTGAATATAAAATCAAGCTTATATAATTATTATAACAAAATAGTTTGATATCATGTAGTTTTATTATTTTTATTGCCAAAAAATGTAGTGTGGTTAAAATTTAATCAAATGGGAAGGGGAAAACATGCCTAAAAATGAAATATTACAATGCTATGTGTTACTAATTATATTTACATTTTGAAAGATAAATATTAGATTTTGAGGATTTCAAATAATAACAATCCAAATAGATTAAAAATATTTGTATTGTAGCACAAAAAATATAATGGAATTGTCTATTTCCATGACTATAGATAATATTATTGCATTTTACTGATGTTTTTTTGTGATAAAAATTGTTATACATGATATTTTAATTCATTATAAAATAGGTCATGTGATCTAACAAAAATAAAACAAATTGAGGAACATTTAACACTCTCATTGTGGTTTTGTTGTCATGTTTTTCTCCAAATCATATTATGTAAATGATATGTAGTTCCTTTCAATTTTTTATGGAATTAAGCATATAGAGATACAAACAAGACTATTTAGGAATATATATTACTAAAATATTATGTTGAAAAACATAGTCCATTTTCTTATATTAATTTTGCTTAATATTCAAAGGATCTGGGGGATGATTGTAATGTCTTTTTCTATTAAAATTTGTGATATTTAATTTAAAATATTATTTAATTATCAAAAATTAGTGTTTTAATAGTTATGGTTTTATTAATGTTATGAGATATATGTACTCTCCTACATATTATTTTATTAATTGATTAATGATTTATATATTCTATAAGTTTTATTATAATACCATAATCTTTTAGAAAATAAACCTATGAACAATATTGTATATGACACAGAACCCTAAGCAAAAATAATCATAAATATAAATAATTGTTTTAACATACTAACTATACTGGTGGGTATTAATATAAATATTTAACTTATTAGTTATACAAACATCCTAAATATAATTAAATAATTATTAATTAATTATTTTGAATTCCTTCATTTTATTGTGTTGGAATGTTAAACAGAATAATTTATTTTCAAAATTGATTTATATGCAGTTATATTCAAATAATTTTCATAAAATTGTATAGAATATTTGAAATATATTTTAAAAAGTAGAATAAATTATGAAATTTTTATATTATCATATACATTAGGTCAAAATAGGAATTTTTTTAGAAAATATTGATTTCTCAATGAAGAGTAAAAAATAATTATTATTTTCGGAAATATCATTTGCATTTAGATAAATTAAACACTTTAAACTCCAAATTATTTTTTGAAAATTATCATGAATATATAAATTATTTATTTATATTAATATGCTAATTTTATATATAATCCATATTATATTGAATTTTAGTATAATTTTTTATGATGGGTTTAAATACAGTATTTTTTTAAATATAGTTTTTAAATGAAAAGTGTTTCTCCATTTTAATTAATTTAGATGATTCCAAGTAATGAATTTCTTCAATTACTATTTATTATCAATCAGTAAATATAAATTAATATTCTAAAAATGTATATTATAAGTCGTAAATGTAATATTAAGCGATCATTTCTTAAATAATATACTTCTAGAAAACCTGAATAATCATTGTGTGTAGTGGTATTGTTTGTTTTTATATTATTTAAAATTTGATCATTTAATTTAAAAAAATGATTTTAAATTTTAATGAGATTATATTATATTAAAAAATATGATCAATATTTCATGATAATAAATAGTAAAAACATACATTAAATTATTATGCCTATTTTGATAATGTATTTTTTTCGAGGTTAAAATATAATTAATATAGTATAAATGAAAAAATAAGTCTTAATAAAATTTAATGAAAATATTTACATATTATAATAATGATTTCTCAATTATTCATTTGTGTAATCCTTGTTTCATTTGTAATATATGGGATCATTTACTTCTTTCCAAAAATAACATGTTTGACACACACATAACATACAAAATAAAACAACATATTCTCCCATATTGTCAACATAATATCATATTGGTTCATAAATTACATAACCATAATTTTTTTTTAAAAAAAATATACTCATACTATAAGAATTATTTTCATTGTAAATCCATTATATGGAATCTATAGGTATAATCCGAAATCAGTTTTTAAAGAAATTTATTAATTATTCAGTATATGTTTCTGTTTTATTTCTTCATAAAAATCCTAAATATATTCTTATTCTATGATAAAATTATAAAAAATATAATTTTAAATTATTTTATATGTTATTTTACTTATTTAATAACCAATTTATATTTCATCAATAAAAAAATTAATTACAAAATAATTATTTTGTTCACGATACATAACATCCTCATGAACCAATTTCACCCATATTTCATTATAATGTATTGAAGTTTTCTATAATTATGGATTGAAATTAGTTATATTAATCAAATATTAACAACTTTTAAACAATAATATATCATTTAATTTCTTCTACTAAAAAGTTATAGCACCATTCATGTAATTTTAGATTATCGCATCCTCGATGTGATCCGGAGAATTTCTCAATACCACATTACTAGAATTATATATATATATATAATTATATAAATAATATTATATTTTCTTTATATTCATAATATTTTTTAGTTAAAATAATACTTAAACTATTTCTTAAATGTTCAATGAATAATTAATTATTTTCTCAATCATATGTGGGATATAAAATTTCCATGATCGTAACATAATTCACATATCGGATCAATTTTTCAGGATCATACATAAAGGAGTAGTTGATAAAAATGTTTATTATATGAAAATATATATAATTATATATATATTTATATGATGAAAAACATGAACATAGTGAAGTATTAAAGGCATTTTGAAAAAATAAAATGAACATTGTCAAATCACGTGTCATGTTATTAGTTAATTATATATTTGAACATGTAATAAATAATATATAGAATTAGTAATTTATGAATTGTTTTAAAAGAATTGAAAATATAATTCATAAAAAATTGTGATTTATTATTATTATAAATGCTGTAATGAAATATTATGACATTATTTACTTGAGGTTATTGGTTTTTCTCTTCTCTCATCGTATTTTCTGAGACATATTCCATACTCAATACTTCATTGCATTTTTTTCCATATACAATCAATTTTAAAAATAATATAATGACACCACCTTAAATAATATTATGTTAACATTAAATTTAAATGTTTAATAATAATGGATTTGATATTAATGTAAAAATGTTTGAATGGTAATCTCAACATTGTATAAGTTTGTTGGGTAATTAATTTTTCAATTGACATTGTTATTCGAGGATTTTATGAATTGATATCTAAATTGATTAATTATATTTTTAATTTTTTTAGATATTTTTTTATTTACAATAATCACTTCATTAATTATTTATAAATTTAATGACATGATCATTTATTGGGTTATTCACCTTAATTTCTCTTTCATTGGGGAATATGATATTATTTTGGACCTAAATAATTGAATGAGTTGTATATAATTCAAATTCTAAATGCAATATAATTTATCATTTTATTTTTATGATATTTAATTTTTCATTTTATTTTATTCCTTCATTGTTCTTATGATATATTTTTAGGGAACTTATTGTGTTATAATATTCATTCATTCACGATAGTTTATGACCATTTTTAATTCGGAGGAATGAATTTGATAATATTTTAATGATCAAAATAACATTTATTATACTATAGTATTTAAATATGGGTAGATATTTTTATTTCGACTTCCATCCATTTGGATTTATATACTATAAAAATTTTAGTTTGTATGTTATAAGAGTTATTTCATTTTTTAGACACGTTATATTTATTATTTTGAATTATATCATTTATGAAAATTTAAGAAAACATAAATTTGTTTCATTGAAAATTCATTTATATGTCCCAAATTTTATTTTCAACGGAAATAATATTCATACAATATTTTTTTAATATGATATTTTAAAAATTAAAAGGTAATTTTCCTAAAAAAATTATTATATTATATTAGTGTTATATCTATTCGTAAATGAAAATATGTGGTAATTGTTTAACACAACATTGGATATATGATATTTATACAGTCATAACTATTTATTATTATAGATTGATTGAAATAAATGGATTCCATTTTGTTTATTATAGTTAATAATTTTTCATAAATATTATTTTGGATCCCATTAATATTCCAATTGGTAGTATTATTTCAATGTTAAGGTTATTGAGAGACTTTTTGTCCAAAATGTTGATCATGATTCCATGATTGTTTAATGGGTCCCATTTTATTCCATAGAATATCCATGATTGAAACATATTTAAAGGGGAAGTAGTTCAACTCCATGAGTTAATAATGTTTCAATGAGATAGTTTTAGATATTGTTTCTTTTCCATATGGTATTATTTCATTAAATTAATTATCCTTGTACCAATTTCCTATCTAATTACTTATAATTTTTTAATGATATTTCTATGGATGAAATTAATTTTGAACTCGTCAATCATGATCTAATGGTATTGTTTTGTAATGATTAATTTACATTTATTAATATTGTTTTAAAAAAGAATAAATTTATTTTTAAGAGAATCAAATGAAATGAATTATCCATATAATATATTCAGGATATATATCACAATAATTTTAATAATGATGGGGGATTTTTTATAAATGGATGATGAATTTAATTTTTATAATATAAAGATTTTCTGTTTTTTTATTCACTAAGGGTATGTTTTTATATGGTAAATTAAGAATGTGGGAGGTAGTTATAGCCCTACAATTCATTGGGCACTATAAAGAATGACGTTTACCAGTTTCATAGTCACATTTGGATGTATTTATTTGAAGATAATTTGTCATGATAAAAAATATTTTATATATTCTTAATGGTGGTTAATAATTATTATTACATTAATTATTGATATCATATAGATGATTACTAATTATTTTGATGACACATGAATTTTTAATGACATATTCTATGTTTTCATGTTATGTGATACATTTTATGATGTGTATTAATATAAATATATTATACATGTCCTAATACCCTTATAATCCTTTTATGGTCACCAATGAAATTTAATTGATAAATCATACATTTACATTTACTGATAATTTGAGGTCACCCTTCATAAATTTCTATTTCATCATTTTATAATGACTTATTTTTAATGAATTATTTAGAGAATTGGATTTATTATGATGATGATGATAATGTTGTGAATTATGAAAAATATGGTTAAGTGAGAGATATTCCATTTCGAAAACTGGGATGTTTTTTAGCTGTTAGTTTTTCATTATTTTAAAATAATTATATCTAATGTTCCTTGATAATGTTTGTGATCCAATTTATCTGTCTAATTATCAAATATTATGTTGAAATAAATCGTGTCTTATTCATAGGTATCAATTATAAAACATTAATTTTCCAGCTTTTAGCAATGGATCTAGGAGTAAAGGTTTAGGGATGTTATAGATGGGATCATAGGATTGGTTTATATGATATAAAATTTTAGGATTTTTTCATGCGAGGATATATTATAATATATCTATATCATAATAAGTATATATGAAATGAATTATTATATGTTCAATATATTTGAGAAACCATTTGAGTTTATTTGGGATACAATGTTAATTTTTTACTAATCATTTTTTTAATTTGTGTTATTGCTGTTTTAATTTACATATTTATGAAATTGAGATTAATTTATTCTACAGAATAATTTATTATTTTATTAATATTTTCATTTTTTATAAGTTTATGATGAAGGTTGGAATAGTTTAATTCTATATAGTATGATCCTTAACACATTAAATGATGATTTTTTTCCATTTATAATGAATAATTTGTCATAAATAATCATTATTTAGGGAAAAAGATAAAAAATTTATTAAAATAAAAAAAGGAAAAAATATTAAATAATCAATTATATATATTATATTATTATATTTTTTTAGATATATAATTAATTAATAAATTATATATAAAATATGATAAAATAAATTTCATCTAATTATAATCAATTAGATGACATAAATAACATTTTTCATAACTCATTCTTTAGGGATTTGTGTTTAGTAGATTTCTCATCATCATTTATTTTGTTATAATCAATAACAATTATCAATTTATATAATTATTTAGGTATCCTGATATTATTCCATGTAAAAATCATCACATACCACATATGATTTCATATATAGAATCCATATTTTTGATATTCTAGATTGCATTTATGCATCATTCGCTCACTATTCTGGAGGATGTTTTATAAACCATTGTTATGATTTGGTTATAAGTAAAATAATTCACAAATGAATAAAAATTTATTTTGATGAAATAACTAATATTCCTTGGGAAAAAGTTAATAATGTGTGGGAATAATTTAACACCCCATTTTTTTAGAAATGAAAACCATGTCTTATAGCATATTCATTATACAATATCGTGATTAAACAACTAGTGATATATATTTTAGTTAGATCATATCTGTTTAATACACACATATGAATTGTATAAACTACACTATGATATAAATACAATCCCTACTCAATTAAACTTATTGACTTATTTTATGTAAATAATAAATCATTATTTCAATAATCTATGATTATTCATCAAAATAATATTTTCATGGAAAATACTTTTTATTGCATAACATTAAAAAATATTATTATTATTTATTTTCTTTTTTGATAAATTATTTTTAACAAAATAATACCTTTTTTGAATTGTAATATCAATATTTATATAGTCTTCAATTTATCATTTCATGGAAAATAATGATTTTATATTCAATAATTAAAATTCATAAATAATGAAAAATATTATTTGCTTATAATAATTTATAAAATTTAAAAATTCTATTGTGTTTTTAATTTAATTTCATGAAATATTATTATTATTAAATTAAATTAAATCTTATTAATTTTTTTCCGTAAAATTCATATTGGAATTTTGATTACGTATGATTATGGGTTTAAATATTTTGTTTCGAAAATCATATTTAAAATGAATTATTATTAACAATTCCAATTATTAAATATAATAATTAAGGAATGACTTTTAAAAATAAATGATTATATAATAAAAGGGTATATAATAATATAAATTAATTTAATTATTTTTTTATTTATAGTTTTACTATTAAGAATGAAATTTTTTTTCATGCCATAAGGATTATTTGAGGACCGAGATTTCATATCAATATATGTATATATTGATCTAGTTCCATGTACCCATTTTTAATCAAGGTAATGAATTCATTTACTTATATATATTATTTAATCCTTTATCATTTATTCATGGTGAAAAATATATAATCATATTGATATGAGACAATCTTATGTCTCATGCTATTGTTATTCTCTCAATTCGTTTATTCTTTGATTTCATTACAATTCATGAATTATGAATATCAATTATTATTTTATTGACATAATATCTAGATCTATGGTACCGATGGTAAAAATTTAAAACAATATTTTCATATTCTCATACACTTATGTTTGTGTTTTCATCAAGTGATCATCAATATCTCATTTTGTAACCTTATTAAGAATCTGAGCTCACAGGTTCTTATGAATCATTTCTAATAGTTATAATCCAAGGAGCTAAAAATGATATTTATATGAAGAGTTATAGTTATCAATGAGTTAGTGTGATATAGTGTATATATTTTATGAACAAATTATTTATAATTACAATATTCCAATTATACTATAATTATACAGGTATTTCATGGATTTTTATTTTATGTCATGATTATTAAACAATTGTAATGAGATATAAATGAATGATAAGAATTATATTATATAAATTTTATTACTTCAAGGAAAATTATCCTATTTGAATCCATGAATATAAAACATTATTGAAATACCTGGTATTTGATCAATATATAGGACAATAACAAATAATTTTTTAAATTATAATTGATGAACACAAAAAATAAAATTATTCCAATGATGTAAAATAAGGTTTCACAAATAATATATCTAATTAATAATTTCCCATAATTATTTGGATTCTAACAAATATTATTATTGATCATAGGTAGATGTTTTAAATTGTAAATAGCTATATCATTAATAATCTTTTGAAACAAAGAATTTGATAGACAATGAAAAAAAATTCATTCTATGAAAACATATTTCTTAAGAGTTCGAAAGAAATATTATGTGCTTATACTCACCAATAACATGTGATTTATTAGTGGAATAAATGATCAGGTTGAGAATCCATATAAACCAATGAGGGAACAACATATTATTGGATATTTTATGTGACAATATCCACCTTACATCCATGGTTCTTCTAACCAATTTTTAGAGAAATGGATCATTATGATGGAAACAATATTTTCAGTTAAATGATTCATATAAAATTAAATTATATTCCTTTTTATTTGACTAATAATTTTTTTAATTATATCAATGGTTGAATCATATAAACAATACCAAAAAGTTGAATAAATTAACTCTATATAAATTTTTGAGGTAAAATGAGTATTATTTAGAAATTTCATCTTCATATTAAATTTTAATAAAATAATAATTAATTGCCTATCATATGAAGATGTATTACTAATAAATTTGTTCATATGATGAAAATACAATGTAAAAAAAACTGTTAATATTATATATTTGCATCATCTGTGGAAGAAAAATGGATTGAATCGTTTTTTTTAAAACAAGTACATCAAAAGGAATTATAAATGAAGGAAATTGAAATATAAAATGATGTTAATAATTTTTATCTAAATTACTAAATGGATGAAAGAAACTCAATACCTTTAATGGATAGGGAAATGCAGATGAATCTTCTTCGATGATGCAATGAGTTTTTAAAGGGGGGAATATGTAGTTACCTATTTATTGAAAAAAATTGGTGATCACTCTGTTTAATACATAAATGGAACAAAGAATATTGATCGTGATTTGGATGACTGGTCATTAAATAATATATAAGTGATTTTATGAAAAAGAAATTAATGTGCAGAACATATATAGCTATCAATAAAACACAACACAATCATATGAGTTACAAAAATTAAATGAATTCATGAAATATGAGAAGAAATTAAAAAATCCTAGGGATAATTATTATAAGTATACATAACATCATATGAGTTTTATTGAAAAGGGAAAATATTTTGAAATTATATAATTTTATTTGAATAATATTTTTTAGTGAAAAAATATCATACACTATTGATTTTCTTTTTATTATTTTATGTTTCTATGAATAATTAGTATTAATGTCATATTCATTAGAAAATTTGGGTACTAATTAACTCTATATATATATATTATTTAATGGAACATAAAAGAAAATAATATTCACATTTACATTTCAGTTAGAGTAATCATTGTTGTTTAACACATAACTGATTTATTCTTTTGTGGCGGGTAAATTTCACATGACTAGGATCCCTATATATTACTATTAGTTTTTGGGGGTACTTTTAATCTTCCCTATAATAATTCTATTGTAAAAATGATGATTCTATTATCAGGGAACCTGTAATTATCTTATTGTAAACAACCATTATTTTACCCACATCCTTGTAACATCGTTGATTTTTGGTGTCTTATTTTTAAATTTTATATGGATTAGTTTTGAAACCAAATGTTCAGAAGATATGAGATTTAGTGACCCATTGTTTATGGAATAATTATTTGAAATATAGTAAATATATTAAATATCATACTACTTAGTATTGTGGAAACTGTAAAATAACTCTTAAACGGGTTCCCAAATCCGAAATCAAAGGGAATTGTTGATTTCTGAATAATGGTTTTACCCAAGGCGATGCATAAAATTAGTCAGTGAGGGTCATTTGTGGAAAATTATTCCAAAGAAAAAAATGATTATAATTATTTGATAATTTTTTTCATGTTTTATGTTGATTTAGAGATGGTTTTTTCCATAAATAGAAAATTATAATGCAAATACATGCTTAGATTCCTAACCATATAGACATTAAATGACAACTAGTGAGTACTTTGGAGAATCATCTTGGGTATACATAGGCATATCATAGATTTATCGATCAAAACAACCACAATATCGAATGATATTTCTAATTAACATGAATTGAATACCATTTATCATTATTTATCAAAACTGAATCATCTCATGATGTTCGTTTTATCTTTTTTATTTCCTCGTTCAAAATTTATGCACTGAATGAAAACTAATTGATGAAATGTTTCATTTGATGATCGTTCTCATTGAATGATCAGTTTATTATAGGTTGGTTGGAGAGAATTATTTTTCAAATCCTCATTTATTATTTTACTAATAGAAAATCGATATCTACATGGACATCGATTGGGGATCATTTTTTTCTTCAATTTTTGTGGTTTTATACATCAATTCATCATTTGCTGTGAGCATTCACCATTTGGCCCATGACATGACTATTTCATAATAATTAATTATTTTTCAACCGATTTCATGGCACAATGATCTTATATTGTTGATATAGGATCAAAAATACATGAAAAAGTTGTGATGACAACGAGAAACTGAATTGGAAGATGCATGATTCCTGAAATTAGGCTCCACAACATTCTTCAATATTCATTGATGTACTATGTCGAATGATGATTTGATCTATTTTTTGTGATATTATATGGTTAAAAAACATGTTATTTAGTGAATTTTTGGCTAGGATGACCATGGATCATGGGGTTTTTTGAATCATTCGCCAGATTAAATGCATAGCATTGATAAGGTTGCATAGTTGAATTACCATGATTCTAGAAAATTGTGATCCACATGGCATGTAATCTTGGTAGAACTCGGGGTAACGTGAAACATTATGTTCCTTTTGGTAAATGTTTTTTGACCCATAAAGTGTGCTTGAGGATCATCAATTTTATATTAAGGGCTATTATAGGTAGAGTGAGTTCCATTTGTAATTTCCCTTGAGGGTTCATTAAGAAATAAAATCAATATCAGTAGATTATAATTCCATTTAAAGGTTGAGTGTTATATGGAGTTACATTTTACCTTCAAAAAATTGGAGTGTAATCATATTTCATACCTAGTTTGAGATTGAATAATTGGCATGACCACTAAAATAAGGGGATTGATCCTACATCTACAAGGGGGTATTGTTAGGGAATGTGGATTCATTGAAATATGTTCCCCTATATAACAGGTTGATCCATACTGAGTTTGTGGTGTCCTCTAATAGTTCTGGATGTAACCAATTATATGTATATCATGGTCCCCAAAGACCAGTTAAATTCTTTTTGTTGGACCCTTTAACCATGACCTTTTCATCATCTATCACTGATGGTGTCATGGATTCTGGAGTATGTTATCCGGGAATGATAATTCCCTTGAACAGAATCCCATGGCTGATAGTTTTCAATTAAAAATTGATGGTGTGGTATCCTTATTAAGTATATCTTGGTTCTTTTGTTATATTATACCCTGATATTTATATCCATTATTGAGATGGTTATACTCTTTTAATTGTGCTCAATACATTTAGGGATTTCTATGATGTATTATTATACTCACCGATGCATGGGCATTGAAAGATTGTTTCTTACCATGTTCACAAAAAGACCATTTTTATTATGTAACATGAATATATGGAGAAGGTGATTCAAAGCTATAACTTTAAATTAAATTTTTTTTATAGGAGCATTCCTTCTACATAGTCCTAAATCTAGGAGTAGATTAGACTCTTTACATTTTAGTTTGGCCTTGTGTTATACCGCTTTTCTGTATTCATTACTTTACTATAATAATATATTGTGGGATAATTTTTGTATGCATGAATCCCTTCATTTCATAATAGTTTAGTGTTGTTTTGGATTAGATATTTGTGGGTTTTTGTGTACATGTAAAATAATTAATTCCTCACATTTGTTGGTTATGGCTACCCTGCACAGGTCTGCATCCCTTAGTATATTAGATGCAGGCTTGGGGTAGAAATGGGTCAAACCATGGAAATTCAGGTTGTGAAAGAGTAGTATTGTATGTTTCATTTATAAATTATCAATTTTGATTTTGATTTTGGTTTGGGGAAAAAAATTTAGTGTTTGGAGTTTGTCTTTCCCGCAAGGGATTCCATTGTGGGTGTGACAACTCTGTATCCATATAGTAGAGCTTTGATAACCATTATTAGAAATCAATATATTTAAATATTTGGTTGTATGGACATTTTTTCACACATGAATCATATAATAATAGAATCCTCTTACGTGTATTTCATGATTCATATCATAATATTTACATTATTGACCACATTACATCTTGTTTTACATCATGATTTCTCCACATAGAAATTCATCTAGGATTCTACTGTGTGATCATGATGGTGATCCTACAAGTGATGTATAATTAGTACATGGTCTTCAAAATTAGATAATACCTCCAAATATTTCACTATATATACACTGCCCAATGAGAATCATCTAGGATAAACAAAAAGTGTTTAAGGATGCATCGAGGAAGAGTGAATGTCTTGAGTTTTAGAGGCACTAAACACCAAGATTTTATGGGGAGGTAGACCCACAGGTGTATGAGGACTGTAAATAGTATGTCCCTCAATTTTTAATACTTGTTAGGACAACTACAAATCAAATGGATTTCCTTAAGGTGATTATTCATCCATCTTCTAATTGGAAGTGGTGGATCTTGATGAACTAGTCACGTGACAAGACACCCATCTTATGGAAATACTTCATGTTTATATTTATAGAGGAGTTATATCCATCCAAATTTTCATCAATAAACATATTGGATGTTCTTCATCATTATTTGGCTCATATGACTGTTGGAGAGTATAAAACACAGAATATGGATATCTCATTTTACACAATAGATATGAAATTATACTAGTTCTTCAGGGATCAGACAATAAAGTAGGGATTGCATGAGGGAATTAGGGAATACGTGGTATTTGATAGAATTACCTCATATGTGGGGTTCATTAGTGGTACTTGTTAGTGGATAGTGTTATGGATGAGATGAATTTGATAGTGGGAGATAATGTGCGAACATGGTAGTTGGGACATTAGTATAAGTTTTCTAATGGTAGTCATAAGTATCTATTCGGTTCCGACGCATCAGGTATTGACACTAGTAATCATGTTCATTAGTAATTTTGTTCACAATGTGGCTCATATTTGGAAATGTCCCGACACGGATGCCACTAAACTGGTGCCCCGATCCAGTTCACCACAAGGCTGCAAGCGTACCTCCCCGTATGCCAAAGGTTTCCCACTAGTTTTGAGGTCCTAGGGTGTGATAGTGTGTAGACTATGCGCTCATACCAGAGTAAGAAAAAATGGAAATAACTATGAGTCATACACATCAGATTGTAAATAGCATGTGGAAGAAAAAAAAAACAATTGAAATTGAACATTTTGTAATAGTAAAATACTTAAAAATCCTAATCAATTTTTGCAAAACAATACAACACTAGTCACCCACTGGGCCGACAATAAAAATTCATACAAAAAAACAAAAAGAATCCATACAAGGCTCTACTAGTAACTCCCAGCCAATACACGTACCCTTTCTCAAAACACCATCAAACTGCAGTTGTCTGGTCAGTAGAACCACTCGAGCAGCTCTACTTGATCATGGAACACTAGGCCTTAGCCCTATAAACCATGAAACTCGTTCTCAACTAGAAAAGCAGACATGAGGTCTATAGATACACCGAGGTGAACATGCAGGGGTGAGAAATAATCTAAATAGGGCACCCTGACACGAAACCTATAATTATTATTCCAAAAGTGTATGCAACAAAAATGTGCTCAGTCTATCCAGAACATAACAAAAGGAAGTAAACCAATTGTGCAACCACCCTTGAACTCAGGGTATGTAATCCATATCATCTGAGAATGTTCCACCATGGATGTCCATATACATATATATGTACACATGTATAGTAACATATGTAAACACATTTACATAAATATGAATATTCAGAATTAGGTGAATCATATAATGAGAAACCACCTCAACAGTCGATCCGAGTGACCATAAGCCCAGTCTCATTGACATCCTATGCAAGGGAATTGTGTTGGATGTTGTGACACTCATGTCGAGATTCATTATGTAGGTATGTAGGCCTTTAATCCTATAGACATGTTCCTACATCGGCCAACACAATAAATATATCTCTGATCCTTCTAAACAAAAACCACTAACCCTGTAGGAAGTACTCACGGCCTAACACCTCTGGTTCAACCAAACAAACATATGGAAATCCACTAGACGGCACTGACATTCTAACCCCTTTTGTTCAGCTTTAGAAAGGACTCTATGAGGAATCACTCACTGTTAACTCCCCCTATAGACTCTTATCTGTAACTAAAAGGCGCTCTGGGGAGGCACTCAACGTCCAATTACCTATGTGGCCATTATCGAGGAACTACAGAGACTCTGAGGGAGAACATAAGTCCTTCCCCCCAATGGTCTCGCAACATATATCTAAGCAGACACTCTATAGAAGCCCTTAATATCCATTATACCTATAGTCTACTACACGAGGTTCACATGACCCTGTGTATGTCAATCTTGCACTATGACATATTGCAGCCAAATTAATCCTCAAGAACTACATGGCTAACACTCTACCTCATATCACAGTGTGTTACATGAAACCACTCCATCCTAGAAACACTAGGCATGGGAAAAAAGAATCCTAAATAGAAATCAAAAACCAAATGGTCAAATAAAAACAAATATATGATAGCACATCCAAATCAATGAAAATTACCCTATTTAACAAACCAACTACCTATACTCAGGAACAAAATTCATAGTAGTCACCCCAAAAACAAGATGTCACCTTATGTCGGGATTAGAATCCACCAATCAGGAAGAACCTATGGTATCAACTACAACATCAGCAAAACAAATTAGATATAAATGAATACGTGAGGGTGGCTAGAATGCCCAAAGAAATAATACATCAATATCCCCAAGGTATTACCAGTTTGGAACTGGTTCTAGGTGACTCTAGAACACCATATATACCAACACCTGACATAACAACTCAGGTTCGGTCAAACAACATGCACCTGCTGGGTCCCCCAAGTAATAAACTAATGAGGCATCATACACAGGATCCTTTAGTTAAACACGAGCGAAGGCATCCAACATGGGATCCATAGTAAAGAGTAAGGGAATAATCCTAAATTAGAAGCTCTAATTAAGGAAATAAAATAATTCCCTAACATGGGTCCACTCAATGAAAAAACAAGAGATATATCCTTCAAGGTACTCCCTAGGATATCACACATGTAAAGTAATCCCTGAGGGAATCCTTGGAAGTACCAGATATAATGGCCACATAGGCCATATGGGCTAGTCTCACAAATAAAAAATACTCTAAATCATAGGTTATAGGAGAGATATCAAAACTAATATCATATTAATGGACTCAACTACGTTGGTCAGAACACCCACCCTTCATCCATGCCATGTCTAACTCAAATGAGTCAAATTAACTCAAATACTGGATGAAGAACCTCTCCATTTAGATAAAAACGCCCCAAAAACTTATTTATATGTCCTCTAAATGTAAAAAAGGATTATATTATTGTGATTTATGTAAATAAATGCTTATAATGGACTACTCAAAATCCCAATTCGGACATCCTTGGAATAAGTAATCCAACAACTACTAAATTGAAGTATTACATGGCCAAACCCCTGGGGTTTTCCTGTGGAATAGTACACTGAATGTATATTATTGTACCCATATTTTAATATTCAAAAAAATTCATCCCATGAGAGTTTTCACCCTAACACATGCCCATGTTGCAATACAAGTCATGTACTTATAGTACAAGTTGTGTACTCCTTAAAAACAACAATTTAATGTCTTATTTCACATGGTCGGTCACATAGAATTCCACTACATGGCATGTACTCAATGTACCCGACTTGTACATTGAAGATACTCATCATTCCAAAATGGGATAAACACATGGTGTGTTCTCGTAGAAGAATCACCGTGTATTCTAGGTCTTCCGACAGGAAATCCTGAAAAGGCCTAAAACGCCTGTTTTCGCCCCAGAAACAATAGAACCATCCCTAAGAGGCCACAAGATAGTAATAAAATTCATTAAAGGGAAAAAACATTTGAGGGGATCTATGGAGAAAACATAAACATACCTACCTTCAGGTCAAAACTGTCGAAGCTTCGGTTGATTTTAGGGCTCACGGTTGTCATGTGCCAACTCATCACATCGAGAGCATCAAATCTGTACCACTCTGGCCAATCAACACCCACTCATTATCAAACTACAATATTCACCAAAAGAAATGGCCATTTAAGAGTCATATGAGACGTGAAAAAGGACTGTAACACCCCAAGCTTCCCCAGAATGATTTCAATTCAATAATTCAAAAACATGCATTGTACATAACTTCAAGATTTTAACACACCACGACCAATCAAACAAGACTTTATGAATAGTAATACCCAAATTTAGATTTTTTTTAAATTTTAACATTCAATATGGACTTTATTTTTGGATTTGGAATATAAAAATTAGGTAAGGGTGAATTTATTAATTTTTTTTGGAAACATTGAATTTTATACCAATAGTGAAAAACACTATTTTATTGTTTAAAACTGACTTTTTATTTAAATAATAATTTATTTTATTTAAATTTATTTTAGGTCGAAATAGATAAATAATTGCTATATATGTTTAATGTAATTAATTGAAGTCATTTTATAATGAGTTTAGATATATAAAATTTTATTGAACTTTTTATCGTCTTTTACCCACCTCCTTGGAAATTTTCCAAATTTTAATAAAACATAATTTTACCGCTTCTATGAGTTGAATATCCAAAATCATAGAGACATGTTTGATAACAATAATTAAAATTTTGTTCAATAAGATGAAAATAATTTTTGTGAATAGTATTTTGTTTCATATATATTCCATAGTTAAAAGTAAATATTGTAATTAAGGGTAAAATGATATTATTATTACCCTAACACAAGTCCTAATTCTATTAGATAAGTATAATTCGACCAGAAACTTCCATAGTATTATTATATGAACAAATTTCGTCCAAATGGTTTAGATTAATACATTTATTATTATTTTATTTAAAGATGAGTTAAAAGACTTAAATTCAATGTTTAATATGTAATCAATTTCTATTATAGGGTAACACACAATATAAATTAAACTATAAATATTCATTAGAAATAAAAAAATATTTCCTACATAATGGTATTTGATTTATAATTTTTATAAATTAAATAATTAAATTTATTTATTTTACAATGATGAAGCAATAATTTCCATATTAATGAAAGTAAAAATAATTGATAATATAAATATCCAAATAAATCTAATATGAGATTTTAATGAATTCCAAAACAATTAAAGGTTAATATTACATTTCAAGGTTGATTCATTGTATTTATTTTGAAGTAATAACATTTCTATGACTTTAATAAAAATCAAATATTAAATAATGTCAAAATTGTCAAAATGAGTTTTTTAAAAAAATACAATATTATTGGTTGATATCATTGTCTTATAAATTTATGGTTTTTTCATAAGACTTATATAATTATATTTTTATCATTAATTAAGAACGTGGAGTTCTCATTGAGGTTTATAGAATTTTTAGAAGCCATATAATATAACAATAAAAAGAGACATTATAAATTTCAAACTATTTATCAACGAGTTAAATCTAAATGATAAGGATTATATATTGACCCAAAACTCTCAAATATATGTTGGTTTAGAGTTTTCTAACCATACCCACATTATACATTAAATATTTTTTTTGAGCAATTATAAACCGAAATTTTTTTTATTATAAAATAATATTTCAATCATTTCTTAAGGTGACCCTCACCTCTCTTATAAAAGGGAACATCTCATTCTCTCAAATTCAAACCATCAATGCCATTTGGATCTGCCAAAACCTACCCAAATATCCCCCCAAATGTCCTACATTGATCCTATATTCCTTTCTTTAGTCAATAAAACCAACCAAAAGAGCTCTTTTGATCATATCAAAACATATATCCTGGAGAAGAGGTAAATATTTCATCCCCTCTTTCAAGTTATTTTATTCTTCCACATCCTCATTATTTTTTTTTCCATTATAAATTAATAACTTCATTATATTATATATATTGTGATGTTATTATAAAATTTGTACAACCATATTCATTATTCTATCCATCATGTGAATGAAAATGTCACCATACGTGTGTATGTACGGCTTACCGTCTCAGCGTCTTGGTGTTGTTTTTTATTCAAACACTTCATCATTTTTATTGCTATAATAATGATTATAAATCTTGTAAATAATAAATTTAACATGATAATGATTCTCTATACATGAAATACCATCCAATTTTATAATATTTTAATATTAAAATAATGATATTGTCGCTCATATGTACGTACCAATTACCGTCCACATGAACGTGTTGAGATTCATTCCCCATCGTATCAATTCAAGAATAATTTAATTTGATGATTATAAGTAATGATTAAATACTTAATTTCATTCTGAATATGAATAAAATACTTCCTATACATAACAAACATGACTTCTGTAACAAAAAAAATAATGAAAAATGAACTAGTTTACACCGGAAATGATGATACTACTGAAATATTATTAACAAAGCAATATTAGAAGATTATATATGAAATCATATTAATTTATATGGTTCTTTTATAATTTATTATCATTAATTTCACAATTATACAGGAGGATAACCTACCCACATCCAAGTAAATGTACTAGTAAAGGTTTAATTTCATAGTCACATCATTTTATGAGGTTGTTTATATGTAATTATCTACTTGGACCTCTTTATTATAAACATCCATGTTTCTTAAAAATGTATTTCAAATTATTTTACTATTTACAAAAAATGGGATAAATTCATTTATACCATTATTTGACATTTTATTTTTTGGATGGATTCTTCCCATCGTTTTCCAAATAAGGTATTTTATGTCCTTGTTGACAAAATTATGGTAACATTGTTTATTTTAACTTATATGTCCAGTGCGGCTATTTTCTGCCGTTATAAAATAATTGATGCCTCCTTTACAATATTATATTAATTTTTCCAAAATAAATTTTTCTTTTATAATTATATGACTTTTAAATGATTTCAAAATAGAAAGAGATATTTCTCAAAAAAAGTATTGATTTCATCTATTCCAACATCCTTTGATAGATATTAAGCATGTTTGAAGTTGATTTATTATGATACAAATATTCCATATTTATTGAAGGTTTTGTGATATGTTAGATTGTGGATTTATTATTTTTATACAATTCATGTTTTATAAAAAATGTATTGACATTTCGTATGCTAATTTTAATATCAATGTTTAATTTTGTTTAAACATTTTCATATGAGGAATGTATTGGACTTAATAAGTGATGGGTGAAGTTTTTTATAGCTTATAGGCGCATCGGTAGGTCTAATTTGACCATTAAATGTGGAATTGTCATAGGCCATTCCTAACTCAATATTTGGTTTTGGCCGAGGCCTAAATCATTTTTAGACATCTTGGCCGAGCCCTTTACATAATGTTTTAGAATGTTGGAATTTATTCATTACATCATTAGGAAAATAATATTGAAGGTTCATCCGGTTATTAAACTAGTAGAATAACCATGATTATGTTTTATTACGGCCTCATTTTCTCATATCATATTCTTACTATAAAAGTGATCATATTTATTATTTTTAAAGGCATGTGTTTTCAATTATTCACCATGATTAATATTTATGTTATCTTCTGATGCAATTCTTACCCTTACTGATAATTTCAAAACAACCCTTTTTTAATATTCATTTTCTTAGGATATGAATAAGATAGTTATTAGTGAATTTTAGGAATAATCTAAGAGGATTTAACGATTCTAATATAATTAATTATTGTAGTATTTCTTTTCAAGTTGTAATGATGGACTTATGTATGAATCATATTTCTAATAATACTATACTTATCATTCTTTTGATACATTATATCGTTGTGATAATGCCAATGTTATGTAATAATGCACTTACTCTGGGTAACTGGGGTTGGTGAATTACAGTGGGTATCAAAGGATGTTTAGTAAAAACCATGGAAGCTTGATTTATAAAAACTCTTATTTGAAAACATAGCCCTAAGATAGACTTTGAAGATTAGTATAGAAGAACATCCTATAATTTTGGTACTGTATATATTTTTTGTTTTTTCCAAGAAATACATCCATGTCTTGATACGAGCAGGTAGTGATGGCTCTTGAACAGATGTACGAAGGTGTGAAACACAAAAACAATGCTTTGAGCTAGACCCGAATGGGAACATGTTCACGATAACGAGCCTTGTTTCACTATTGGTCTCGAAACTCCTATTGGATATGCTTAGTATCATTATTATTTTATTTAGAAACCATTACGAATGGTTTATGAGGATATACATCCTCAAATAAAACATTTTAATGATTATATATTGTATCCATAAATTTTTCAATTAATGTTAAGTGTTTTACAATTATGGAATTATGTATTTCTATTCAAAAACTAATATAGTTTTTTCCATTGTTTCAAAATGGTTCATAGTGGATGGAATGGAAACCATATTAATGCATGTAATCCGTGTAGGGATTTCCCTCTTACTCAAGAAAATTATAGTAGAGATGGTGTAGAAACTGTTACTGATCATCTTATCACCATACAGGGATAACTCACTCAGGTTATGAAAAAAAACCTTACCCGTATGGGGCACCCTGATCCACAATGGGGATAATCAATGTTAGACTGATTCATGAGGTTACAACCACAAACAATCAATGGTATTAAAAATACATTAGTGGATGAGAAATGGATAAATTACTTATATATAATATTTCATGTATTGTGGAGTAACGAAAGGGAAAAAGTTTTCATAGAAGTTTATCGCCTCACTGCAAATGCTGATCAATGGTGGAAATTGATTCAAAACACAAAACAAGTTGAAGAAGTGAACAGTATGGAATTTAGGCAGTTTAATGAACATTTCATAGAAAAATAATATCATTGTGACCATCACGAAGATAGGGAAAGGCAATTTCAGTGTCTGATGCAAAAAATAGGATGAGAATGTCACAATGTATGAAGATAACATTGAAAGGATAGCATGACATGCTACATATTATATACTTAACACATGAAGTATGATTGAATACTAATTTGATGGGTTAAAACTATTTCCACATTATAAATTAGTATCATAATCCTTCTCATCCTATGATGATATTTCATCATGTTCTATCAGGACAAAAAATGAATTCTTTATGACTTATGACTTTAAATAAACTAAAGAGAATAAGATATCTACTGAACACTCTGGGAAATGAAATTAGCAATCATGGAAGAAGGGATGAACTAAATTTTCACCCGATGATAATTGTGGATGGAAGAACCCAAGTACCTATCTAAAAGAAAAAGGTCAATGCTACAATTGTGGATAGAAATACCATCTTGATTGGGATTGTAAAATAACTAAAGATGCTAAAAATGATCAGCGATACAATTTCAATGATATGGGTCATTATTCATACGAATGTTCTAAGTGTCATGGAATGTTTCCTTAGAAAAGGCCAAAGGATCAAGGCCAAGCTAATGTTATTACTACTGTAGAGGTTGAATCTCTAAAAGATGTAGTGGAATGTAATTTAATGGTTTCCAATAGTTTTTCCAATGCATTATATGATTTTGGATCATCACATTATTTCTTATATTCCCAGTTTTCATAGAAAATTTGATTTTTCCAATTTGTTTTAACAATGGATTTCTCATTCAAAACTCCTAATGTAAGTACCATTATAAAAAAGTATTTTGAATCAGTTCCTATTAGATCATATAAATTTTCTTTTATCTTGTGATCTCATCGTCATACTCCTTATTGAATTTGATATAATCCCTTGAATGTATTGCATTTTGTACCGTGATGCAAAAAATTATTGTAATAAGAAGGTGGATACAATTTTCGATTATCAAAAAGTGTACCTTATCATTTGAGAAGTAACATCACCACCTGATTCTTATATAGATTAACACCCAATAGCTCGACTAAATTTAATTATTTGGGAGGAAGAGAACTAATAACTGTGGGTGAAGAAATGATTTTTCAAATAGAGGAAGACACTGTTGTGAAAAAATATGATGATGTGTTTCTAGAGGATTTACCTGGACATCCTCCAGAATGATATATTGAGTATTTCATTGATTTAATTCCTTGTTCATGGCATATTTCTAAGATCCATTATATAATGATCACTTTGGAATTAGTGTAACTAAAGATACAACTAGAGGGATTGAGTAATAAAGGACTTATTCACACTTGTTTTTCTCTATGGGGAGACATAATTCTTTATATTATGAAGACATAGGGATCTATATGGTTGTGCATTGAGTAGAGATATTTCAAAGATATATGAACAAGGAAAAAGTACCCCTACCTCACATTGATGATTTATTCAACCAACTTCATGATGCTCAATATTTTTCAAAGATTGATCTTCAATCTAGATATCATCAGTTTTGTGTGATGATGGAATACATTCTATAATCTACATTTCGAAATAGGTATGGGAATTACGAGTTTATAGTAATGCCTTTTGGGCTGACTGATGCACCCTCTATTTTAATGGATCTAATGAATACTTTTTTCATGGAATACTTTGATGTCTTTGTAGTGGTATTTAATAATGATATATTGGAACACTCCAAAAGCTACAAAAATCATGAAAATCAATTCCACACCATTCTGAAAACCCTAAAAATAATGATTTATACGGGATAATTATCATGTTTGAATTCTTGCTTAAAGAGATTTTTTTCATGGCCATATTGTCTTTAAGGATGGAATCTTTGTTTATCCATCTAAGATAAAGGCTATCTAGAAATGGACATCACCGACAAGTATAACATAGTTACACAGTTTTATTGGTTTAGTAGGTTATTATCGACGTTTCTTCCAGAATATTTCTCTATTGTCTAACCCATTAACGAAGCTCACATGTAAAGGGGTTAAATTTGTTTGGACAAAATAGTGTGGAAAATGTTTTGATGAACTGAAGAGAAGAGTATTCAGTGCTCCTATCATTAATATACTGTAGGGGAATGATGGTTTATTAATTATATCGATGCATAAATGAAAAGACATGGTTGTGTACTTTTATAGAATGATAATGTTATTGCCTAGGCATCACGACCGCTGATATTTAATGAACAAAACTCCCCTACTCAGGATCGTGAGTTAAAAACTATAATCTTTTCATAGGAGATATGGGTACACTATCCATATGGTGAAAAAATATGTGATTTATACTGATCAAAAGAGTTTGATATAAATTTTCTCACAAAATGAACTCAACAGGAGAAAACTTTTATGTCTTGAACTACTCAAGGATTATGATTCCACTATAAAATACAACCCGGGGAAGGAAACTATGGTAGTAGATGCTTTGAGTACAAAGGATCATGGAGATTAGAACAAGATTAAAGTTGAATATGATCTTATATACATAGATTTAGTCAAGATGGATATGGTGATAACCATGAAAGCTGACACATCAATTCTTTTCCAAATGGTTACCAAATTTTTTTCCCAAACAGTGTCGGACCTGGTCAGACCGGACCCTGACCCGCTATAACCCGATTACACCTTTCCCCCATATCATGGGCTTCGAGAGTCCATTTGACGAACTATCAGTGTTTCCTATTTTTTAGAACTAATCCGTCCCTTTGAGAATACCCCTCGAGATTTCAGGGTATAGTTGAGATATGGTCAGGTTGGTTCGTACACGAATCCAACCAGGCCCCTAGGACTAAAAGGCTAATATCTCACAGACCAGGATTTTGATTGACACGATGTCTATTGCGTTGAGACCCTATGGTGTGGCTGAACATTGAGATACTTCTTTGTGGCACTTCATTATAGTTGGGTTATTTCCCAGTAGCTCCCGGAGATGATCATTCTTGTGACGAGAATAAAGAGTGAAGTGAACTATTAGCTAAAAGACCTGACAACTGCTTGACCGATTCGACACGAAGTGATTCAACTAGACCAGTAGGGAGCGGCTGGATCATGGAGGCAGACCCATGGAAGATTAGCACCTAGTAGTTGGCAGTAGTCCCATAGTACTCAATAGGAGGAGTACATCTACAGGCTATTAGGGGGAGCGCCTGGTATTTGGCGGCAGACCCGCAACGGAGTAATGCCTAGTAGTTGGCAGTAGACCCATGATACTCGACAGGAGGAGTAACTCAGAAATCCAATTTTAGTGAGAAGCACCACGGTGTCACAACATTCCCACTAATCTTGACAGGGGAGGAGTTGTCCAAAAGCTGTGGTTTTGATAATGAAAATATTGGTTTGATCAAAGTCAATGACTTTTGGGTATCCTCATGATTGAGATGGGTTACTAGACAACATAGGTATATGTATGGCCATATACCTAAGTATGTGTTATCTGTTGAATCCATACCTTTTGGTTTATCCATATTGGATATTGTGATTCCATGACGGTCTCAAGGTCCCTACGTAGTGTCTTCATACTCACCCATGCACGGTATATGTCGGCACCTCATTGTGTTGGATGCAGACGACAGATATCACTAATGGATGACTAGAGCACCAGGATTGGATGGTACCCAGAGGAAATCGATTTGACAAGTCAATATATAGAGGAGTTTGGAGGACGTGGAGTGCTTAGGTGTCCATCTATACATACCCTTCAGGTAGGATCCCCGGAGGATGATCCGGGAGTTTCTCTTTACTTTTTAGTTTTTTGTCTCTTTTTCAGATGTACATGATTTCAGTTGTATGTGTACATTACTATTGGGCTTGTATTTCAGGCCCATTTTACATTCCATCACCTCTTCTCTATTCCGTGTTGCTTAGTGTTTTGATCCTAGTTTGGTACTCTGATTTTGTGTGTTTACTTTTTTTTAAAAGAAATTCCTTACCATCATAAATAACTATGCCTTTGGTTCTAATCGCTAGCCACTGGCCTATGGAAGGTGGTCATGGGGTAGTCACGGCACTGGCTCCATTGACAGGTCATTACTAATTTGTATCAGAGGAGTCGATTCTATCCCAGAACATTGGGCATTGATCATTCTTTTCATTGATGTAATGGTGTTTCAGGTACTCGGTATGGTTTTCAGTTCAGGGAGTCCAGTGTTGGTGTGACAGCCGACATATCCGTACACCCAGACCCTGACTTCTGATTTTTGACTCATTGCACAAAAAACTGATTGAGTATGTGTTTTCAAGAGTTTTCTTTAAGTCAGCTCAACCATATCATCTCACCAGGTATAATCTTTTGATCGCGGCGCACCTGTTCCGTATCAGGATTCCTCGTCATAGATATCGAGTTACGGTTCTCGAGATAGTACTCGATGATGGCCAACCATGTGACATGGCTCTTGTGCATGGCCTTATTACAATGTTGGAACCTTCGGGTGGTATAACATCAACACCCCCCCCCCCATTGGGAAGCAGATTCCACCAGCAACATTGGTGGATGGTGCACGCCCACAGAGAGTGTTGCACGAGTTCAAACAGAAGATTCCTTCGATGTTTTGAGGTGAGACAGATTCCTAGTAAGCAGTGGACTGGATGGATGTGATTACTATAGTTTCCCTCCTAGTTGAAACACTATTAGAGTAGATGTTGATCTTAGCTACTAGTATTTTCTGTTAGTGACCATGAGGTTTGTCTACATAGCGATGAGGCTTCAGTACGTGGACTGATGCCTGAGATTGTACCTTCTGGTAGTGTGTTAGCTATATCACTGCATATTGGTCAGCAGTTACAACTAACATCATTGGTAGATGACACTTATTGTCTTATTGTCTTACATGTGTTTTCGCATCAGATAACCACCACGTTATGAGGTGAGCCAGACTCACTGGCAGCTGAGGTATAGTTTGAGGAGGTGGCTAAGAGTTCCTTATAACTTATACAGCTTCGACAGGATGACATGTCTGTAGCTTCGTATTCATAGAGGCGTACCGACCATTCATGATACTCGATGAATATAATGCTAATAGTGCTTCACAGATCGTACTTATGAGCACGGTGTGTATATGAACAAACGAGCCATCACATTTCCTCTATGAAATCCTACTCATGTTAGGGTGATAGAGAGGACCTTTGTTGTTTAATGTTCTTTGGATGATCAGATAGATCCAGTGAATGTTCGCAGTGGTAAAGCAGGAAACTGGTTCCAGTATTAGATACATGGGTGTGAAAAAAGTTTCAGGAAGACAATGTGACATGGACATATAAATCTGAATGGAAGCAGACAAGAATCAATCGTAGGGGTACATCATGAGGTGTTGTACATTTTTACATGTTACAACCACCCACCATTGTTGTCCCCTCCCTGTTTTGGGAGCTGGAGGGTAGAGGAAGAGAGTGGCTACATGGTGTCAAGGAGTGTGACCCCAGGGTTGTAAGAATGATTCGAGGTACGGTCTATGTCTACTACTATCTGACGTATCAATATAACTAGGTACCAATCATTCCTTCCTTCCACAATTATTTTCCCATACATAGAGTTTCTAGTTAAAAAGTTGACCTGACCCTCACGTCTGAATATACCTTTGGGAGGAGACTCGATAATCACACTTATGTTGATGGTGTGATCTAACCCTCGAGGTGAGAGTATTAGTTGGAACCTCTTGGTGGCAGCGTCGTGGCCGTACAATGGTAGTTTGGGTATGAACTGGGTAACCACAGTTCATAAACAGATTGACTATATTAGAAAAAAAGGTTGTGGTTTATCTACAACTTTGGAATAGGGTTTTCCATGTTCGATGAAAAAGGACCCGAGTAAGAATAGGTTATAATCATGCATACGAGGGTGCAGCCGATCACTAATGAGTCGGCAAGCCTTACCCACGTGGTAGTAAGAGTTTTCAGTTTTTAGTTCCAAATAGGAGTGTCCATAAATAGGGACATATTTTCAAAATATGTTTCCAGGATATCCCCCCCCAAAGGGGGACGAACGTCTAGGCTGGCTAGATACTACTGGAGATTCGTTCCAGACTTCTCCAGAGTTTCAGCACCACTACCGGCCTTGACGAATAAGGGGAAACCCATTGTGTTGTCGGAGAGAAGCCACCAATGATTTCATGAGCTGAGGTAGAGGCTGACTAGTTCCCCACATTTCGAGGCTTCCAGAGGAGAGTGTAGGGTACTTAGTTTACTATGACACATCAGGGACTAGACTTCGGTGTGTCCTGATGTAGGAGAAAGTAGTGATCACATGTGGTTCTCGAAATTAGAGTCATAACGAGCATAACTACACTACCCATGACCTAGAGATAGAAGTAGTGGTATTTACCTTGAAGATATGGCATAACCATTTTATGGGGAACATTTTACCATGTACTCTAAGCACCAGAGTAATAGGTATATCTTCTCTTAGACATACCTGAACCGGAGACAATGACGATGGCTTGAGTTCCTCCAGGACTACGACATTGATATAGTCTGTACTACTAGGAAGGAAAATGTTGTGGTAGATAAAGACAACAAGAGGAATAGTATGCAACAGCTATGAGTGGTGA
This sequence comes from Viscum album, assembly GCA_963277665.1. Classification (NCBI taxonomy): domain Eukaryota; kingdom Viridiplantae; phylum Streptophyta; class Magnoliopsida; order Santalales; family Viscaceae; genus Viscum; species Viscum album. The sequence continues at coordinate 1,313,955,169 of OY728152.1, read as the reverse complement.
CAGAGTAGCTGCATGCCTCACATTTATCCTTTGTGGATAGAGATGGAGCAGCATTCATACAGTCTCTTACCTACCCTCCCCAACATCATCCGCTAGTCAGGGAGGTACAACATGGGGACGGTGACTGCATGACACGACGTGATTAGATATCCATAGGGCATGCACCTGATTGATTTTCTGAAGGTGGGGAGTGATTCATTCTCTTCAGGGAATGTACTATGGTTCCAGTGTCACGTCAGGTGGAAGTGTTGAGGGAGTTCCACACGTCACCTCTAGCGGTACCTCCATCTGTGACTAAGATGTACCAGGACCTTCGATGATAGCACTGGTGTCGAGGTATAAAGAAGGCGGTAGTATATTTTCTCTCTTGATTCCTCACTTGTTAGCAAGTGAAGGTTGAGAACCAAGTACTAGCAGGATTGGTACATCATTTAGGGGTCACAAAATGGATGTGGGATGGGATATACATGGACTTCGTGACGGGTATTCCATGTACATCTAGGGGAACTACTCGATTTGGTTGATCATCGACCGACACAACAAGTCATCCCACTTCCTACCGACCAGAGATGGTACGAGCTTCCCCGAAGATGGTTCAGATAATCCAGAAGTGGATGAAGACCACACATAAAAGATATAAGTCTTATGGTGACCTGATATTGAGACCTCTGGAGTTCGAGTATGGTGACCACACCTTGATACGGGTATCACCTAAATAATGTCTATGTATATTTTCCTGAGGAGACAATTTATCTCTGAGATTCATTAGACCTTTTCATATCCTTAATAGAGTTGGTGATGTGGCATACAACTTACCTCTTCCACCTCAATACCATCGGGTGCACGACGTCTTCCACATATCCCAACTAAGGAGATACGTTCACAAACATTTCCACATCATCTATCATGGGGAGCTAGACATCGAAGACTGGGAAACATTCATAGAGGATCCATTGGAGATTGAGTATCGATAGTAGCGGGTCGTACAGGGAAGGTCAATACCACTGGTGCGCATTCACTGGCATCACGGTAACTTCCAAGTGAGCACATGGGAGCGGGAGGCTCAGATGCGTGTTCCGTAACCCCACGTGTTTCCTTTATTAGAGTTGTAGCTTATAGGGATGTAAAGCTTGGTGGTGGGTAGAATTTAATGACCCGAAAATTCAGTTTAATTTTTTTAATTACATAGGAGTTTTTCGAGTCTGGGAAATCTAACAGTATTCGATTCTGGGGCCCGGAGTTCCAGGAATAATCAGTCGAAGTATTGTTATGCATATATTAACGTGCATAAGATGTTTTTCAGAAAAAGTGGAATAACTCATAAATGGTCACTCATAACAGAAATATGAGGCCACCATTTCACTCAGGATGGCGGGTTTTCTCTAGGCATGACTTAAGTTTAGTTGGCGCATGCCTCTTGTGAGAAATCCCATAAAATTCATAACAGTAAATATAATAATTAAATATGTTGTTTTATTTATCAAATTATTATATCTCAAAAACATTAACTCGGACTAAAAATATGAGGCCACCACTGAACATGCGAGGGTAGGCTTTTTTCAAGTTGATACTAACTTGGTTCGGTAATTGAAACTAGAGAATGTTAGTTTTTGGCCGCAAATAAAATAATTAAGTGACAATTATTTTATTGTAAAATTCCTAACTTATAAACGGTTTCTAGGATTGAAAATATGAGAGTATCGTTAGTTTCATTGGGGCATGTTTCACCTACGAATAGCCTAACCTCGATGACAGTTGGTTGAGAATGAATGATAATAATTTTCCAAACTATTTTTCGGGTACATTCATTAAACGCACGAGCATGGTTTTATATCTTTTGAACCAGTTCTCAGAATTGAAATCTGAGGGCACTATAGAACTCACATTGTCGATGATTTCAAAGTGAGACCTTCACTGCAGTTGTGTTCTAATGAGATTGGTAGTAAAAATTTTGTGGTTACTAGTTATGTTAAATAAAAATAATGTGTTAGACATATTTTTATTTGATAGTGGTTAAAACCTTTATGTGGAGGTTAGGGGTGGTTCCCACCCACACATAACATCCCTTGTGAGGATAATATTTTAGTTGGGAACACTCAAGCTTTATAACCCCATTAAATCCTCATTTATGTGTTGAGGGACTTGGACTCCCCATTTACGGATCCACCACCCATGAAACCAATAAACTCCCTTAATTAAATTTTTCCTATACATAAGAATAAATTAATTGGATCCCCCTTCATTAATTACACTTTCTGAATTTCTAATTCAAAAAATTTATAAAATTGTGATATATGATTATGGTTGGGCTAGAATAATCATAGTTGGGAGAATTAAGGAGAGGAGGAGAATTTGAGAGAACGTTATCCTATCAAAAAAATAAACGAAGTACTGTTGCCCATGAATAATGCCCCTCAACATCGAAGGATGGCTTCATCATTGATTCATCATCTACAGACTCTTCCTCCTCCTACATTGATGGAATGATGACCTCTATACCAAGACTCCATCAGATGATAACCGATTAGTGAGGTATGGGTTTTTGAGTTAACTTATATATGATCCTAAACCTACATTATTCATCGTTCATGTTTCTGTATTATGGATTGCCTTAGAGAGGAGGGTTCAGACCACACGAACATGGCCCAACCCTCAACTATTGTTTTTTATTATTTGATGATGGCAATGGTTGTACACACGAATACCGACAGTGAATCGGCCATGGAGAAATCCAGCATCACAAGGCTGGTCAGTAACCACTAGGGCCTGACAATGCCATGAAGCAGTGAGAACTAAGCTGCGGCCTGGAGGGCTGTGACGATTAGACGATGAGCGTCGCCGTGTCATGCCGAGTGCGCGCTACAGGAGGGACACCTCAGGTCCCGTAGTTCACCGAACAAGCACCAAGTGCGCATTCCTATGGAAACCAGTGGGTACCGCACCCCCCCCCCCCTACATCTTGGTGTGGCCAGTCGGGCCACACAGGCTAGCCAGTTGGGCCGCCCCTCGGACGGGCCGCCCTGGGGCCTGGCCGCCCTTGGCCTGGCCGCCCAAAAATAGCCTCCCTCAAGTCGGGCCGCCTTCGAGCTAGGCCATTTTCGCATACTGGGTCAGATTCACCGACATGGTCAGAACCCGGTTCGGACCGGGTTGGGCCAAGTCGGTATGACTAGGTCGGACGGGACTTGGGCCCGCTGTAGCCTGATTACATCTTTTCGCCCATATCATCAGCTACGGGCGTCTATTTGATGAACTTTCAGTGGTGCAAATTTTCTTGTTACGAATACATACCTTTGATAATACCCCATGGGAGTTCGAGGTGTAGTTGAGATATGGTCATGTTGAATCGTACATGAAACAAATCGAGCCCCGCGACCAAAAGGATAATAACTCCCAGACCGAGTGTCTGATTGATGCGTCTTCTGTTGCGTTGAGACCCTATGATGTGGCAGACCTTTGAGATAATTCTTCTTGTAACATCATGACAGTTAGATTATTTCCAAATAGCTTGTGGCATGGATCCTTCTAGTGATGAGAAGATAGAGTGTAGAGACCTAGTAGCTGAGAGGGCTGAAAACTGCATGACCGCTTCAAGTTGGAGTGATTCAACTAGCCCAGTTTGGAGCGCCAGGTACATGGCGGCTGACCCATGGCAGATTAGTTCCTTATAGTTGGAAAAATACCAGTAGTACTTGACAGGAGGATAACCTCTTCATTATATTAGGTGGAGTGCCTGGTATTTGGTGGAAGACCCATAGTGGAGTAGTGCCTAGTAGTTGGCAACAGACCCACGATACTCAATAGGAGGAGTACCTCAGTAGTCCAAGGTTAGTGAGAAGCGCCTTGGTGTCCCGAAAGGCCCACAACTATCGAAATAGGAGGAGATATCTAGAAGTTGTAGTTTCGATAATGAAAATCATGGTTTGAGCAGAGTCAATGACTTTTTTGTTTCCTCATGATTGAGATGGGTTACTAGATAACATAGGTATATGTATGGGCATATACCAAATTCTGGGTTTTCCATTGAATCCTTACATTATGGGTTATCCTTGTTGGATATTTTGAGACCATGAGGGTCTCAGGGTCACTACTATGTATCTTTATACTCATCCCTGGATGGGATATGGCTGCATCTCGTTTTGTTGGATACAGATGACAGACATCACTGATGGAGGTCGATATCTCCATGAATGGATGGTACTTAGAGGTGGACCATTCGACAAGTCAGTAGACAGAGGATTATGACATATGTGGAGTTCTAAGGTGGCCAATTGTACCAACCCTTCATGTTGGAACCCCATAGGATGTTCCAAATGTTTCTCTTTACTTGTCAGTTGTTTGTCCCTTTTTTAGTTGTACAAGCTTTCAGTTGTACTTTTACATTACTGTTGGGCTGGTATTTCTGGACCCTTTTTCAATCCAGTACCTCTTCTATATTCAGTATTTCATAGTGTTTTGATTCCATTTTTGTACACTAATTGTGTGTGTTTACATTTTTTTAGGTAATGCCTTCCCATCTTAGGGAATTGCACCTTTGGTTATATATTATAGACTATTGCCTATTGAAGGATGTCTTGGGGTAGTGATGACATGGGCCTCGAGGATGGGTCGTTACATGTTACTCATTGATTTTAACACCATCTATTGTTTTATTGAATGATTTTCCTCACCTAGTGATTCTTCATCTAACAGTGACTCTAACAATTATTCCATCTTTTTCTAGATTATCCTTTTTATGTCCAATTTTGATGTAAAATGATTGTAAATCCTTATTATACTATATTTTAGATATATTTTAATCCCATAAAATGTTTCATTAATTTTACTAATGTTGTGGGATATTGTAGTTGGTGAAATTGTTTTATATTAACTATATCTATCATTAATAATAAATCGAAAAGTTATTAACTCCCACGACTATTTTTATATCATTCCGAATGTGTGGTACATTTCCCGACAATTCTTTTTTCATATTCTATATTTCTATAGTGTTATATGTACTCATATTACCTTTGGAGATGATTAATGACTTACATATTTTGGATCATATTTCTTTGGATTTTTTATTGTTACATGGTTTTCCCTATTTTAGTGCAATAAAGAAATTCAAATCACCATTATTCTAGTCAGGGTTTTCCATCATATTTTTGAAATATTATATTATGGAGGGTGGTTATAATGATGGTACCCTTGTAAATATTGTTTTTTTAAAATTAATAATTATAATTGAATCTATTTGAAATAAATAAATTGTGGTTTGGTAAAGGTGACACTTTTTTCATGTGGGTAATTATTTTATGGAGGTCGTGATATATATAGGGAATCTATCCAAAAATAACATGGCTAGTTGGGTTCCTAGTATATTCATTGATTGGTTTTATGTAAAAAAAGTAATTAGTTCTTATTGAATGTTTTTTATCAATAAAACTATAACCACAATTATTTTGTTAATAAATATATGTCGCAAGATCTTCCAGTTTCTGTGATAACCCCTAAATTAAAAAATGTAAATAAATAAATATTCATTGTTAAATAATAAAATATTGTTTCTTTCTTGGTGTGGTGATGTGTTTCCTGACATATTTGTGTATCGGTGGTTGGTTCAGTTAACGTGTGGATCTCGTTGTGGTATGTTGGTGTAAAATGGTTGCGATACATACAAGTTGTGGGATAATATGTTTATGGATGTGGTTGTGAGTTTCTGGTTTTTTGGGGTTAATATGGTAGTTTTAGAAGGACGATTTCCAAGAAGGATAGTAATGGTTGGTATGGGTGATCCCAATTGATAACTTGTAGAAAGCATCACCATATTCCACGAAATTGATATATGTTATATCATAAATGGGTCACTCGTCAAGAGTTCCCCTATGATGAGTATGAAAAAAATGATCGTATATAATGGTTATGTTATGATATGTCTTTAATGTGAATATTTATTATTTATTAAATAAAGTCGCATTATAATATGACTATTTTTTTGTTTCATGTTACTATGTGGCTTAAATTAAAGGGCATTGATGGAAGTATTTAAATTTGATTAATGAAGTTTAGAATGTGTTTTGTTTCTAGAAAATGTAATGGAAATGAATAAATAATTTTTATTAGTGACGTGAAATGTCATATTTCTCTTGATGTGTGTTTTCATCATTTATTTTTAGAATGAAGGTTGTATTGTTATGAGTGGGTAGTTTAGCTAACGACCCATAGGTTGGTATTTATTTATTGGTATCAAATATATATAAATACATTTTATTCTTACAATTTCTATATTCATGACACCATTTATGAGAAACATGTGTCAAACACCACCACTATCACATGGGAGGGTTTATTTACCAAACATCATAATGGAAGGATGAATGGATGTCCACCACCTCTTCCCTAATAACACTTACAGTAACTGCTGACACATGTTTTTATAGAAAAAATGTGACGAGATGTGGTAGAACTTGTGTTTTTGGAGGTTTATTTTGTTTCCAAGGTGTCTTTGGGATGAGTTGTGATATAATTTCCCAGGTGTCTTCAGGATGACTAAGGATGTTTTGTGAGTCCCTGGTGTGTGTGGATGGTACGTATAGTGTGGGACAGCTCTGTGTGGGTAGGATGTGTTGTGAGGAACTTGAGTATGTGGGTGGCATGTTTTCGGAGGCTGATGGGTGTGTGGGATGGATGTGATATGGTATATTCTTGAGAGCTGGGAGCTCAATGACATTTTCATTGTTATGTGTTAGCAGCTTGTCTATGTGAATATGGTGTGGGAACCCTATCATCAATATTCATTATATTAGATTACATGACTAGAGTATCATGTTGAGTGTACCTTGTTGATTATGGGATGTTAGTATAACAAATTTATTGTAGTTTAGTTCTATTTTTTTCACAGGTCCATTAGTATAAGTCTTTCACATGAGCATGATATAATTTTTTTTCTACTAAGAATACATGTATACTTACCCTATGTAATTTATTTGTATAAGATGATTTGGATGACCATAAAGGACTTTTATATCCATGATATTTATTAACCTTGTATCACTGTGTAGCCGTAATTTTTTTAACATTGTAGAAGTTTGTATTGGTATTTGTTATAATTGACACATTCAAGTGGGATGGTATCATAATTATTTTATATTTGTCCTTGAGTTTCTTTTTGGATGATCCATCTTATCTCAACATCAGGATTCCTTATAATGGGTAATGACCACCAAATTGTGTTATTTGTGAACCCTTCATGATAATCATCAACCTAATGATTGCTAAAGATGAGGCTCAAGAGACATTTTCTACCATTATTAACTTCCATCCTAGGAGGGGTATTTTGGAGAGTGGGGATTATGACATGGTGTTATAAAAGGATATGGTTGAGAGATTTTTAGAATAGTGAATTTAGTCACATTTAGGGTGCATGGGATGGTATAGAAATTGTTATGCTTTACCATGGTGCATAACATATTTAGAGGAGACTAGATTGGTCACAAAATTTATGGGCCCCATGATCTGGTGACAATACACTGGGCTTATTGAACACCAAACTAATATTGACATATATATAGTTAACAGAACATCTAAATATACAGGTATCAAAAACCATTATTATACAAACATAAAGCCAAAGGTTTAGGTGTTTGAGGTTGGAACAATCTCAAGGCCGTTCGATGCTCATGGGTAGGGCCATGATATGATAATGTAGATAATTATAAATAAATGGAATCACTCATGATTCAGTTGCTGAATCTTTTAATGGGATATCAAAATGGAATGTCACATTGACCACTTCTCTATTTTAAAAAATAATAATTTGGATATATATAGAATGATCCTATGATTATGGGAATACAATATTTCATCATTTCAAATTATAATTTTTTAATCAATGAATAATAATTAATAATCATAATTATCACTGTAAAAAATATAAATTTATATATATTGTAATTTGTAGTTGTGACTAAACATAATAATGAAAACATGGAAATATATTCTAATGCTCTAAAATAGCCAATGAAATATAATGACTATGTTTTCAACAAAGAAATTTATTTATAAGGAATTAATTTTTTAAAATGCGGAAATATTTTAATAAGTTTTGGTTTATTTTAATTCATACATCATTAAAATATTTTGTGCTAAAAATTTTATTCCATACACCAAAATGGATTAATTTACACTTTTTTTGTCACTTCGTATTGTTTTGTAGTTTCCACCAAAAATATATTGATCCAATAAATTAATTTTACCAGTTGGATTGTATAATTTCATATAGACATGAATTAATAATCCACGAACTAAAAGACATTAACATGTATAAAATATCATTCTACTAGGGTACCATAAATGGAAAAAATACATATCTAAATACATAATAGAAAAAACTAAATTTTTCCTAGATAATAATTATTGAAATTGAAATTGTAATTGATAATGAATTTTATGAAGACATGAAAACTCCACATATAATTCAGATTCACTAGTATATAGAATACATCCATTATTTTCCATATAATCAATTATAATCCCAAATGATGAGAACCATAGAATGATAGAGACTGAAGATAACACTTACATAGGGCACCACACCATAAAGACATTGATGATCAAACATCAAAGGAATGAAAACTGAAGTGTTGAAGTCAATCATGACCTCATGGTTAATGGTTTATGTCAAGAGAAACAATACTATAGAAGAGGGGAAAATAATATCTCACCCATACTTCCCATGTAAAAATATAGTCTATGTGTTAAACAACTTGTAATCCCACTACATGATGTGAAATTGTAAAGACTAATTACCACAAAATAATAATTCAATAATGTTAGAAAACATCCAATAAATAACTCATGTGATGAAGAAGGCGATTCATAACATGTATCCTTTCATTGTGTGAAAATTTTCATGACATGATCCTTCACAAGGTATGCACCGAGAGACCATTACATGTTGTGTTACCATGTTACATAGCGTGTAACCCTCAAAAATCCTGATGAAAAGTTCTATTAATCATATGAGCTTATGAAATATCTAAATTACTCATTATATCTATCCACCCAATTCATTATCAACCATACGATGAAAAAAATTGAAAAACTGTGACATGGTTAAAGATGTACCTATATCATCGGTAATGTGATGATATAGCTAATTCCATAAATTATTTAATGACCACAAAACTTTCGAACTACATTAAAAAACATGAAATTATATTATATCTATTAGAAAATTTCACTATTCTATTTCAACATTAATAGTTTGTTTTTTTAAAATGATAATTTATTTAAAAATACTCTATAACAATATAATAATGAAATAAATATATATCATTATTACTCTGGTTGTTTAATCAGTTTAGTCAATAATATCAATCATTAAATGATATCTAATATACCCACACATGATATTATGAAACCCTGGAATTAAACATGTTACATTTAAAATTAATACTTACTATATTTGGAATACATCATATCTATAAAATGGAAATAAACAAAATAATCATATGTTCATCTTGATCATCCCCACTCATTGAACATAGTATAATTTCATCTATATAGACTACAATATATTGCCCAAGATAACCTTTACATTTTCTATTTAAATAATTCATGAAGATAGAAGGTCTATTTAGAATGATTATAGTTTTTTTAATTGAAATGTATATGGTTCTTGTTCCTAGACATTTCATGTGTAACACAACACAAGGATACCTTTTAAATATTTTTTTACATTTCAATTGATGTGGGCGAGTCCATGCATAATTATAATGAATTTAGTATCACATTCAATTATTATTATGATTATGTGTAATATATGTATTATTCTAGTTGATGTTTTGAGTTTTCAAAATTGCTTTGGAAGGGATTTTTTTCTCTACTCAATGATATATCTATTTTATAAATCTATTATGATATATCTATAATGATATTAGTTATATTAAAATAATCAATATTAATTTTTTTAATTATATTTTATAGTTAAAAGTGTTAGAAGTTAGAATAAATTTTTCTTCATAAAATCATATACCTATTCTAATTAGAATTACCATTTGAATGAATATGTGATATCATTAGAATAAATATTATTTTTACTTAATAGACTAGATTATATAAATGAGTCATTAAAAATCAATAAAATAACACCTCAATGTAGAATAATTAATCCACGAACTATCATTAGTTTGAATGGTCCTGTTATATGTGTCGTTTCCTTTCCAAACCCTAATTTATAATACTATGTAGAAGAGAACACAATTTAACATGATCTAGTAGTTTATGTATTATTCTCTCCCCATTACGTTGTCCTTCTACATGTTCTATTCAATGTTGGAGTAGAACTAAGATCAATGTTCAACTATTTCTAATATATAAATCATTTTTATTGACATTCATTTCAGTATAATGGAAGGATTCGATAAGTAGTTGTCTTTATAAATATCATTCTTTCATTAGTTAAAAAAATTTAGAAACCGTAGTAAAAATTTCATCTATTAAAAGTTTTCATGATATCAAAATCCACTCAGAGGTGGTGCGCCATGATGGGTCAGACAAGATGATTTAATTGAATCACTAAAGATGCATTCATCGACACCATTTTGAGAAAAAAATTCCAATCTCACAATATTCAAATAGTGAAATGATGTTCATTCTATTTCAATACAAATCTATGAAAATTTATATTTAATCCAAATATTCATTTCAAACACATAGTTTTTTTAATTTAATTATTTCAAATATGAGAATAAATTATTATATGTTCATGATATGAGTATAGTAGTTTAAAAATGAATGTGGGGTAGATTATGATATCTACATCTCGCTAAAGGGGAGTTTTATTGTTCTTCTCACATAGGTAGGTCATTCATTATCATGGGTTCTATAAATTTTATCATTGAATTTATCATAATATTGTTTAGATGGTGTGTCTCGTGCAATTATTTTACAGATAATCATGGGTGTGATTATGATTCATTATAGGAAATACATGATATCTGACCAAGGTATCAAAAACAGGTCTTCAGAAAAACATTAGTACGACAATGAATCCGATGAGTTATGCATCTCTAGACATAATTTTATGATTTTTTGTATTATATTTTTATATAGTGTATTGGGATTTAATGGATGTTGTTGATTTAATATTTATGTTCAAGGTGTTCCATTGATCGTTTTTATGATTCTATATATCATTATTATAATTTATTATTTTTATTATTTTTATCTACAAATTTTATTAATATTACTGATAAAAAATTCTTGTTATAATATATTTTTCCACCCATTAATACAATGATGTGTATGAATTCATACATTATTTTTTGATCCATTTGATTTCATATATTAATTTGAGGTTTATTACACATGGGAGTTATTTTTAATGTATATGAACACCATTGAATTGATTCAAGAATGATATTTTAAAACTAGTTTCAGAGACCACATTGATTACAATCAAATATATATATCATTTTCATTTCCCAATGGAGGTGTGTTTGTGATAAATAATGAGTGGGAATTGGAAATATGAATGGTGGGTCTCGAAACGTGCTAGAATGAAATGTTTTAAAATCATATTACACTTTTGGTGAATTCGTATGGATATATGGTACCCCTTATAATTTCCCTCTATTATTTTATATTAATCAGAACATCAAAATTAAAATCACTTGTGTTCACCCTAATGGAAGTGTTGTGATCAATATAAAACTCATTCCATTGTAGAATCACATTTCGATACATATTTTCCTGATTGTGTATTCTATGTTCATGAAAAAAACAATATGATGACATATTAATAAATTATTTTACCTTGATGAGTACAACCACATTATTGGATCATATTTTTTTCTACAAAAAATGTACCTGTTTAATCTAATTATCATTAATTTCTGAATGATAATTGTGAATTTTCTATGAAATAATACCTATATTTCCTTGATCTATGTCGTTTATGATCATATATGGGAAGCAAAAAATGTTCTCTATGATAGATATCAGAATATGATATGACACCCAACATTTTGGAGAGTAATATTTTACAATGATTAAAATTTTTATATGTTATGGTATATTTGAGTACATAGTGATGAATTATTGGAATATTTAATACTTCAAAAAAACATGGATATCTATTTTAATATGTTGTATAGAAACCATGCATTTACTGTAATGGTTTTCATAGATTTTATTCATATTAAAAAATTTATTATATATATTAAATTAAACATATTAATATAATATTTTATATATTTTCATATCATATTATTTATGATTATTTTTAACATTAAAATTTATAATTTTGGATTTAATATTCATAATTGTATTTTTAACATAGACCATTAAATCCTTAGATGTATAGAATATTGAGGAAGTAATATCATGGACATATCCAAGGACAATGTTTCGAAAGAAGGATATTTTTTAAAAATTGAGGTAATATCAACTTGTTATCAAGAACAATTTTCATTTATTATCATCCATGACTTATATTGGGAAGAATGGGTTTATTCTATTTATTTTCATATGTATTATTGGTCTTTTCTCATGTAGGATAGGAGTATCGATATATCTCTACAATAAATTTTTCTATATAAGTGGTTTGGATATGATGTATCTTTTGATGATTTAGTAATTATTTTTGGAGAATGTATTGATGCATCATGAGAATATCATTTCTTATGGTTCACATATGTTATGACCAAATTAGAAGAATTATAAAAAATATTTCATGGATATAAATTACATGATATTTATTTTTAACAATTTATGACACACTCAGTTTGGAGAGTGTATTTATGTTTACAAGTAACCTAATATAATTGTATATATCCTCAAAATAGGGATATAAATATTTGATAAAAACAATGATTTAGATAAATATTGAAATTCAACATTGAGTAAGATTCTATATTTGTTAAATTGGGTATCATAAAATATTAAATTATTTTTAATACAGATGTATCATTGTATAATGGTGAATATACATTAGAGAAATAATATCACATAATGTGTGGGAAAACACAAAAATTTATGAATAGTATTTTTCCTATATTATAACTATATTTTAAAGTATAAATCAAGTAAAATAACATAGATACCATAATAAAATCATTACTACTAATGAATGAATTAAATAAGATGGTTTTTCATATATTAAATAACATACATTGATAGAAAAAATTCATGCTAGCTAAAATATTAACAAGACCCTTAGGTATATTAATTCATCTAATAGAATCATAATCCAACATTTTTAGTTACAAATAAAATTTTTAAATATTACGAATGAAAATATAATATAGTTTTATTATGAAAAAAATGAAATAAATATCTTAAAAATGATAAACTATTTATTAGAATTTTTATAAATCATAAATACTTAAATACTAATTTATAAATAATATAATTATTTAAATTTTATTTATTTTTAAAAAAGACACACATAATTAATATTCTATTTACTAATGAAAATAAAGTATTCATATAAGACCATAATTCATTTTTTAAAGTATCATAAAGGAAGATAAAACATTAAAACTTGTAATTTCCAAATAAATGAATATTTTAGTTTTAAATATTTCTCATTGTTAGAATTTTCTCCCATAATATTGTATTAATTTTATAATAATATATGTTGAAAAATGGTGATAGTGAATTTTTGCATTTTATTATAAAATATATTATTTTTCTGTGCATCATGAAATTTCATAAATCGTGATATAGGTTAAGCATATAAATTATTAATTCATAAATGTTTTATGGATGATTTAAAAAAATAATATCAAATTTCACTTCAATTTTTTATTTTATTTATAGATATGTTCTAGATTATTTATATTTTTGATCCAAAATTTAATGCTAATAATGAAAAATAATGAGTATGAACTTCTCTCATCCCATATAAATACCACAGATCATCGCCTCATCTCCACACACATTATGTGTTCTAATACTAGACCAAATTATTCCAAAATAACATCTCATTCCCCAAAACAAAATTTATAATCCCATGGAGTCATCAGCGTAACAAGACCATTTCCCTATATGATCTAAAGGGGGAGAAATTGCTGGAAAAAATTCATATTTCCATTCACATAATATTATTTTTATATCTTTTTAACTTTATATTCTCTTCTCACCACCTATGTCAACTTTTCATGAAAAATATGATATATTAAATATAAATTAATTATTCCATGTTAATTTAATATCCATGATGTACATCATTTCTCTCTCTATGATATATTATAAAAATTAAATCATTAGTGTGATGTTTCAATTTACCGATATCATGTGTGATTCATTTTAATTTATGATCAACACCTTCAAGTATATTCTAAAAAACAATATAATGGATTGTAAATAAATTAAAATTTATTTAATATACATATTAATCATATGGTACTTTTTATAGACACAATAATAAATATAGGAAGAAATCATGGTTGTGATGTTTGATTAACTGCCGAAAAAAAATCTTAATCATTATCACTAAACTTTTGACTAATGATTCATCGCCATATCATTAAATATATATATATATATATATATATATATATTACTAGATACACCTATTTATATTCATTAATAATATATAATATAATATCTGGAAAATTATATAAATCATATATGAACATCTATACTCAAAATCAAGTGATCCAATAATGAAAATCATTAAAATGTATATTCTCAAATGATAAAATTTTACTCTATAACTTATATAAAAGAGAATAATTAAACAAAAAACAATAATAAATAATATTCCTTGAATATAGGTTCTTTATATATTACTTATTAAATTAAATTTTTTATACATGATATTTATGTGAAGAAATCACAATGGCAGATGGAATGGGGATTCATGAACACAATTCCATTCCTTGGGATTTCCCTCATTAACTAAATTTTTAGTAGGTATTCTGAATTATTTCTCTATATATAACGTCCTTATACCTTCTATTTTAGTTTTAATGACATTCGTGTCCCAAATATGGTCTTTTTCGAACATAAATCATTCTTCCAAATGAAATCTATATTAAAAAAACACATCTTTAACTTCTATTGAAATTTTTTCTTCCTTAACCAGGATTGATACAATGAATTTTATTCAATTTTTATAATTGTAATTTTCTTTTTGAATTTATGTGTTATGATAATAATCTAATTCCATTCTATTGGTTACATTCTTTCTAATGTTGATATATATTCTATATGGTGAGAATGTCTTGGTAAATGTTATTATATGAAGGGTGAACAATGTATTATATAGACCATGTAAGATTTTGTTTTGTGACTGGTGCTCCTATAATAATATAGCACTACAATTCATTGGTTAATTTGATGAACCTCATGAGTGACACATTTTTTTTAATTCGATGATCCTCATGGGTGAAATTTTTATATGATTGGTGATCCTATAACTGTATATCACACATGATTATGATGATGATACCAGGATTGTGTTTTAATGATGATGATTATGTTCCCAACATGTCATATTGATGAATTATCTTTATCAATATTCATTGTGGTATTTTAGCTCACCCATTTAATTGATGTATATCATTAGGTTATTATTATACTATGTATGACATAAGAACCACTAAAACACTTAATAAGGTATTAAATAAATTACTATGTTTTATGTTGTAAATATTATTTATTGTCTAAATTTTTCCAAGATACTAAATATTTTTATTCTTGGTTGTGTGAAACTTTTTTGTTATTTATAATTAAAATCATATAATAATAGTGTATGAAATGGTATGTTCATTGATGATGTTATCATTGAACAGATTGGTTAATAAATGAATTAGATTTATAGAACCTTAGAGAATCTAATTATTATGTTACTAACTATATATATGTACAAGAGAATATTTTCTAAATATATGGAACCCACAACATTTTTCATCAATTTTAATGGAAAAAATGGGAATAAATTATATATTTATTGAATTTGGTAGATTTTTTTATTCTAAACATTCATATTTTTGATGAATTTTGGAACTGGGAGAATCCAGGCCAAAAACTATTGTGAGGATAAAATTCATTGATTTCAAAAATTACATCCCCAATGCTTTGTTAGGTTGTGTTCAAAATTTCATGTATATTCTTATCCATATATATAAGGTTATGAAAATTTAAATTAATAATGTCAAATTTTCTCTTTCACCAAAGAGGAAGTAGATTTATATCATGTATTTTATATGGAGACAACCACCAACATTTAGTGGATCTTCTAATCCAATAGTCATATAACAGTTTGTTATCTAGTTTGAGAATAACCATTCTGTGATCGACCATTTTCAAATTCATAGGCTTAATCAATTTGTTTATCAACAAGATGGAGAGTCCAATCGATGGTGGTGATTGATTAATAACACCTTGAGAATGGATAAAATTAATTTGATGATGTGGGGAGACATTATTATAATGATTAATAAGAAGTATTTTACTTTAAATCATAATATATACACTTGGAATGATTTTAATGAGATAATAAAAAACTATTATCATTAAATCTTGTCCTATGATGTAAATTTTAAAATTCTTTGATGCTCCAATTTTTATAATAACATTAATCGAACAAATTATAGATAATTTAGTGGGTTAAAACAAAAAAAATGTAAAGGGTATAGAAATTTGTGGCTTTGGGAGTTACAATGATTTTTTACGATCATTCATAGTTTAGAAGATATTTTGAGAATATTTTAATGGTAATAGTGATTTGAATTAGAAGAATGAGTTTCTATATGAAGAATCTCATGAATTGTTTTTGAAGAAATCTCAACCACTCACATGTAAAAAATGTTGGATGATGAATCATGGGTATTAAAAAAAATGGATGAGTAAAATATACAAATTAATGATAGAATTACACCAAACCCAGGAATGATAAAGAGATATAAATAAGTTGGATGGTTCAATATTGTAATTAAAGAAACAACCAACTTTCTGATTCTAAAATTTTAGGTATCAAGGGAACAATGAAGGATATTTCACTAAAAAATGAGTCCTCATGGGTAATTAGTGTCATCAACCACCATTATAAAAGAATATATTTATGGCTTCATCTATCACTACTATATATGCTGATCATGAGAATGATTTTTTACAATTTACTATTACAATTTCCTTAAGAATGGGAAAAGAATTATTTCAATAATGATCAACACATTCCATTATGTCTTGAATGTTTCATAGAAATATTTAATATAACCCTTGAATACATTATGTAAAAATTTATATAATAACACATTGAAGTGAGATCACTGAGACAAAAGTGTTGGACTCCAATCCTATTGGCATATGTGGGAATATTCTCTAAGTAATTATTTTAAAATATTTATTTGTTGAATTCAACATTAAACATAGAATTGATTGGCCTTCATTATATATCGAACACATCAACTGTTCAAAAATAGAAATTAAAATTCATATTTTACACCATCACTTTCCCCTCCAAAAATTAATAGAATATCTTGATTCATATTTTTAAAATCCTTCAATATTGTGGGTGTTGATTCCCTATAAAGAAGCCTACCTCATTCAAAATTGTTATGTCAAAGTAATGGGTCATGCTATGGGAAAATCCCATTTTATGGGAATAAAATGATGTATTTTTGAATGAGATAATGAGAGTTCCCCCATATCCCAGTGCATTTTTTTCAATAGAACTCATCCAATATATACAGAACTATCAAATTGACACTATAGGATGACCGCGATTGAAGAGGAGGTGGTAAATTAAAAATTATAAAAGCATTTGGTGAAGAGTTTCATATTCACTAGTGCATCAAAATGGGGTGTAACAGTTGTCATTTTAAATTAGAAGGATTAATCAATATGGTTATTTATTTATTAGTGTAAACATTAAAATATCCCCATAAAAAATATTTATCCTCTTCCAAGGATTGATTACTAGTTCAATCAACTACGAGGTGGCCAATTCTTCTCAAAGGTGGATATTAATTCTTGATATCATCAGATAATTGTGAATATGGAATATATTTTGATGATTTAATTATTTAAATGGTATGGGAAATTTTATTTTCAAATAATTACATTCATAAAAAATAATTACATTCAAATACTTCAGGATTTAATAAATACACTGTTTAGAAACCACGGTGAATTTTATTTATTATTATTTATTGATGAAAATATAATTAAATAAAAAGGAATAGACAGAAATGAAAAACATATAATGATTGTACATGTTACCTTAAGGAAGGATTAAGTATACTCCATGTATGTATGGTTTTGTTTATTGATCTAACAGATTACAATCTCGGGACACATGATCAAAATAGAGTGAATTTATGTTGACCCTTTGTAAGAAAATTCTATTAAGGAATGTAATCGTCCCTATAGTTCCATAGAGATCAGTATTTCACTTAGAATATCAGGGTAAAATAATTTTTTAGTACTTTCATTGGAATATCAATTAAAATAAAAAATTCCATAAGGAAATTAATAATTTGTTTTTGGATAGTATAATCTGAAGAATTATTAAAAGAGAAAATGAATAGGATGGAAAATTCAGGTATAAAAATGTTATAAAAAAGGGGAGAATGTTATTCGATATATAGTTATGATTAAAATTAATTATTTCGTTGTGTAAACATATAGAATGATAATGTCATATACAATGAGTCAAAATAGTTGATGACCAATGTGCATAACATTCTAATTCATGATATGGAGATACCAGGTATTATTTTGCTTTGGAAATCTGGTGGGACCTCAACAATGATGAGAATATTGAGATATATTATAATAATAAGAGTCCAAAGTATATACACAAACATTATGAGATTAACGTACAATTAATTATATTTTTATAATCAATCATGTATTATTGTTTCCCTATACACTATAATCAGGGGAACAAGAACAAGGTCTTTTATGATCTTATATGAATAGGCCCGACTACACTATCCGTGTTGTGGATTTAGAAAGATATTATCTTCATATATATGATATGAATGTATATATATATTATGAAGGGAATTAATAAACCCTTCATTTACCAAATTATTTCCAAATAGTCAATCCAATAAATGATTAAGGTTTCCAAATGGTATGATCCAGTATCACAAAAAACATCAAATTCAGTAAATGAAGTGAATTTTAATGACATCCATATCTACGAAGATGGATTGATTTGGTTTGTAATTATGATTTCTATGTGTTAATAACATGTGATAAAAAGTATATATTGGATCATCCACATAGGTAAACATTTTCTTTCCATCCCTTGACTTCCATGATTTACTATGATTTACATGTAGGATGATATGAATAAGGGTATTGTAGACTATATCTCATTGTTATTGATATTTCATAAAGTGGATGATGAGAGAAATGAGTCCAATAGGATGAGGTAACCATTTCATATACCCATGTGGAAATGGTATAATGTCACTATGGACATTTTCATTGGTATCCAAATGAATCCCAAAATAAAAAACATGATATGGGTAATCATGGACTGACTCTAGAAGAATGACCACATTAATGTAATTCTGAAACAATTATATCTAGAACATCATGATATGTTACATTTGAAAGAAATGTTGAAAATTGATGATATTCCACACATGATTGTCTATAATAATGATCCATGGTTTATATCATAATTCTAGATGATTCTTCAATATACATTGAGAACTGATTTAAATTATAACATGACATTTCAACAGAAAACATAATCCAACTAGAAACAAATAGTGAGATACTCATGTATATTCTATAAGAATTGTGAATGTAATTTAATGTTTCATAAGACAATAATCTCCAATGGTAACAATTATCATTCAAACAAAATTTTTCCTAGAGTATTTTGTGGGCTCCATATGATGCTCTATATGTAGATGGATGTTGAACACCAATTTGTCGGGATGAAGTTGGCGAATTAATGCTACAAGGACATGATCACATAAAAGAGATAAAAGTGATGTTATATGCCATATAGTAACATATCCAATATTATTAGTGTTGATATAATAGATATGCAAACAACCCTCAAAAGGATATAGAGTTAAATGTAGGAGATAAAGTATTCCATTGGATATCACCTTGTATGATTTTAATGTCATTTTAAATGAATCTGGTTTATATCCCATGGATCATTGGACCCTTTTATATCCATGATCTCATAGTATTATTGGATTATTATCTTCAATACCCACCATGAAAGGGTCAAATATAATAATTGATCAGTGTATCTCTCATTATAATTTATATTCAAGATCCCTAACATGTACTAATCTAATAGGTGGTATTGTTGGAAGATGATATCTCTTATGAAGAGGTGTCAATAAATATTCAAGAGTATATAGATAAGGTTCTACAAAACAATAAAATCCACAATTTCAAAGTGTTTTTGGGGAATAATATGTATGAATACGTGACTATGGAACTGAAGGATGTGATGAAGGAGAAGTACCCTCACATGTTTATGTAAAATGAAATATAAATTGAGAAATTTTGAAATTATTGGGGCAATTTAACCACCCAATATTCTATTAAAAGAATTTAGTCTTTATTTAGAGTATGTAATACACTATAAATAACATAAAATTACATAGATATAAAAGTAAAGTATTTATAAATTATGAATTAATTAATAAAGATGATTTATCCTAATTTAAAAAATTTAATCCAATGGAGTTGTAACATAATATTTTGAATAGTAACATAACCCTTAGAAATGGAAATTCATCCTATAGAATAGTACCTTATAATTTGTGAGTATTATAAAAATTTGGGTATCTTATGAATGAAAATAAAATATATTGGCATCATAATTTTTTTTAATATTATAAAAATGTAAAATTTTGTATTGGTTTTTTATAATCATGAATTTTGATTTAAAAATTACTAATTCATTTAATGGTTTAAAATATATATATATATATATATTTTAAAATATGTATATATAAATTAAAATTTTGTTTTATTATTATAATAAGATAATTTTATAATACCTTGTATAATTTTATAATTTTTCATAAAATAATTTATAATTTTAAAATTTGTAATTTTCAAATAAATCATGATATAATATAAAAATAAAATTTAAAATATTTATATAAATATTTTTATAAAATTCATATCATTGTTTAATTATACACATCAAAATATGTATTGGGGACTATTTATGGATTTTTTTATAATCCAATAAATTTTGGTGAATAATGAAATTTGATAATTAAACATGTAATATAAATACAATAACTATTGAGTCATTGATTATATTTGAATTATATATCTAAATATTATAAATATATACTTTTATAATATCACATGTTGATTTATAAATTTAAATAAATTCAAATTCATTAGAAATAACAATAATATAATCTATAATATAATGAGAAAAAACCCATCTGATCCCCAATAAATTCTACCTCTCACAACAAAATCTCCTTACATTGTCCAGTATTTTAAAATTTTCCATATTTTTCTAAAATAACATCACAAGACAGTACCCCAAGTCTATGATTCCATGATATCATCAAAATTATGGAATTATTACCCTAATGGGGTTCTCAATGTGGTGAAATTTAAGATGTTAAATCCCATTTCTTTTCCTTATTATTTCAATTATTTTTATTTTATTCTATTATTACCTCTTAATAGCCTCTAAGAAATTTTAATTATACTAAATAATATACTTTAAGAAGTCATAGAATCATTTTTATTGAATATCCATAATCAAAATCATTATTATGTTTCTATAATTATATAAATTTAGTCATCAATGTGATTTTTCAATTAACAAATATTGTGGATGATACATCTTCATTTTTCATTAAAACCAACAAGGCTTTTTATAAAAACCAAATAATGGTCAGTAAAATCTATAAAATTTATTTAAATACTATTTTAATTATATAGAATAATATTATATTCACAATAATAAATAATGGAGGATAACTATTTCTAATTCTTGATAAACTGTTAAAAAATTTAAATGATCATTAACAAGCTTTTGACTAATGATCCATCTACATACCTATCATCCAAATGATATATATAACCATATAAAACTATGTATTTTATTTAATAATATATGTTATTTATATTCTAGATAACCATACACATTTTACATAAATAACCATAATAATATTCAATTGAACAAGTCATGAAAACCATGAAAATGAAATTTATCGAACAATGTACATGATCTATATAACACAAATAAAATTCTATATTTGAAGCTAATAAAACTATTTAAAATTTAATATGTTTATAATATGATCTGAAGTTTTTTAATTAATTAATTTATATATACATTCGTGGATATTAATGTCAAGAAAAAAATCAGACAGAATGTAAGGGGATTATCCAACCCAACTATTTTTCTTTGGGTTTTTCCACAAACATGAATTTTTTTTAAGGATTTTCCTTTTTTTCAAAAAATATGTTTTATTTTTTTCCTCCTCATTTTTCATCTGTAAAATTTTGAAATAAATTTTTTGGTAAAATAAATCGATTGTTTCTAAATTTTTTTTCTAAAAAAACATATTTTAATTCAGTTGAGATTGTTTAATCTTAAATAAATATTTATACAATTATTATTATTCACTTTTTATCATGGAAAATACAATATTTATGAATTTAAAATTTATTTAATTAAACCCATTACATCCCATTTTTTATTTTAGGTCCAATATGGATAAAACTTATATGTGGAATTTATGATTATGTAAATGTTTTGTTGTGGCTAGTGCCCCTGAAAATGTAATGTGAATGTAAATGATATGATGTGACTAGTTCAACAAAATTATATTGTTCTCGAATTAATTGTGAAAATTAATTAATAAAAATATATAAGTGAAATATGCGTGAACATGTTACATGTATTGTTCGTTACTATGTGTTGTAGTTGACCACAAAGAAATGATGTTTCATTTTTATCATTGAAACATTTCATGCCTCCATCTAATGATTTATCTCATGATTATGATTGTGATCCCATTATTATGTTATGATTATAATAACTATTTTAAACCCATTTTATTTGTTCCATGTCCATATCTATCCTCTTATTTGGAATTTAAATCACCCCCTTTTTGATGTACTTCATCATTTTATCACATTAACTAAAAGAAAACAAAGAGAAAAAATAATCTAGACTAGAAGGAATGAAATAAATTTATATGTTCTATATTTTAATTATTACTGTATATTCTTATGTTTATAAATAAAATATTCATTTGGATCCTGGTTCTGTAATGATTTTAGTTTGATTAACATTTAAATGATGTAAAAATAATATATGAAAATATTTGGTATCTATATGAACATATTGAATGATTGGAGGATGATTTATTTCATGAATATTATATCAATTACATGTTTTCCATTATGATAAAATTATTTTTATTAGGATTCTTGATTATTATTCAAGGATCTAATCAATATTGTGATGTAATACTAGAATATTGAAGTGTTGATAACCTAATACATGGTTGGTTATTAAATCATATTCAAGTTATTCTCAAACAATGTAGGTTTATCATCTCTTATATCTTTTGGTATTAAATGAATTGATAATTGTGTACAATATAATGGGTTGTACATCCTTGAAATATAATTGTTAATATAAAATTAGAAAACCATTCTTGTAGGATTGGATATAAGTAGAAAATCTAAATATTTCATCCATTGATCCTTTAATGGAATTGGAAAATGGATGAGTGATAATTTCTCTATGGATTTTTAAAACTAATAACTTTGAAAAATTGGAATGGGTATGACATAACTATAAAAATTGTGACGACAATTCAAAATAACCATAGGAGTATATAGTTTTTCTAGGTTATGTATTATCTACTAATCAATGATTTAAATTACAAAATAATCCATGGAGATAACAAATTAGTGGAGTTGGAGATGTTGAATATTGTGAGATTTTGACTTTTCATGGAGTTCCCTATATAATTAGTTCAAAATGATACTGAATTTATTAGGTTTTATTAGTTTTTTTAATTCGTAGGGGACTCAAATGATACTTATTAACACAAAACATATCCATGTAGACAAAAATTTTAATATGATGTTTCTGAGAGTATAGTATAAAATATTGGTTGTTATTTTTGATTTATGATAACCACATGTATTGAAAAAACATTGTTCAGATTCATGAACTGAAATATTATCCTCTATTATATATATAGATTATTATAGGATCTTTTTGGAATCCCATGTCATTTATTTAATTCATAGTTAGAGGATGAGGATTTTGTACTTGTATGGCCTTGTATAGTATATTAATTTTCATATAATGTGAATATGATTTATAATATGTAGACCTTATACCAGAGTAAAAAATATAACATATTATAACATAATGAAGATAAAATTAGATTTTATCAATTGGAGATTGGTGATTAAAATTGGTTATTCATAAAAAAGGCCACAAAAAACTGATTCAGAACGTGATTTTAGAACCATTAAATATAATGCCTTATGATATCAGTAAAAATATATCACTAGAGGAGTAAAGACTATATATTATATATAAATATTTTGTTAGAAAATATTTCATTCAAATTAATCAACACCTGAGGTACATAATCATTTATATTCTTGTAATTGATTTCTTTTATTATGATATGGAGCCTAAATATCAGATATGTGGTGATTTGTGATGAGTTTAGTCTGATGTGAGATTTTCCAATTATGGAAGATTATATCTCATAATTTTATTATATAAAAATATATAATAATAATATATTTTAAAAATGAGTAGAAGTAAATTTTTTAGAATAATGAGCATCAATTTTTAAAGAACCGATGATGGAAGTTCACGAGTAAGAGAAGTCAGTAGAGTGGGTGAATTATAAGATCTTCAAAAAAACAAGTTTAATGATGGATTATTTTTATATTTTTTCATATAGGTGTATATCAAAAATGTATGTTTATGAGGATGAATTATATTAAAATATTTTAGAATAATAAAATTATTATGATGAGATATTTGGATTGGATTAATGGTTGATATAATATATCACATACTGGCCATTGGATTAACTATATGTATAAAATTTTCAATAGACCCCTCCTAAAAACGAGTTTTTCCTACTAAAAAATGCTAGTATTTCATAATAGAATATATTTCTACGTTAGAATATTCAATATTTAAATGGTTCCACTATAATATTAGTGCAACCTAGCCATTATTGTATTAAATGAAACATGATCATTTTTCATTCCATTTTTTTGACAATTGTTAAAAAATCATATACTAAATACAATCATTATATATTTAATTAGATGACTCACCCTTTTCTCAAAGAATATCAATTTAATATCCTTTTCCCCCAATCCATTTATCAATATGCTGATACTAGAATGATATGAGTTCCCTATATCAACATGAAATTGATCTCAATAATTGACATTTATTATTTTTTATTTATAAGAAATTTCAATTATATAATTTTTTTTTGAAAATGACATATTCATATTAATTTAAATTTTATTTGATAAATATTTAATTTTAATAATGGAACTTAGTCAAATATGGACCTATAATACACTATTGAAAATATATGGTTATGATTTTATAGATGATATCTTAAAAAATATAGTTTATGGATTTTTTAATATTGAAATTAAATACATAGATCAAACATTGGTAAATTATTACATTATTCTATTTATAAATTACAAGCCCATTACCTAAGATAGATCAATTAGAAATAGTATATGTTTCAAGGTAATCTATCATATGTCAATCATACTATGGACTTAATATTCAATGGATTCTACATTACAATTTTGTAATAATAGTGGATCAATATAATTTTCAAGAACTTATTGTTTCCCATATAGTTGATGAGGAATTAATGACCTTTTATTTGATATAAAATTGATATAGTGTTATGAAATCCAATTCATAAATACATCATGCAATATATATATATTTTTATTTTCATAAAGGTATTTGGTTTCAAAATTTACATTTATTTAGTGGAATTTACTGAATAATTTTAAGTAAAACTAGACTATGGTGAACTAAAACATTATATATATATATATATAATTATTTTGAAAAAATATGGTCCTTTTTATAATAAATTTTATTTCGTTTTTCAACCCTTTAGGATCATTGTTGTACATTGAAAACATGATTAATGTAACATGTTCTTTTAATATTTTCATACTTTTTATACAAATACTACAATATTATTATTATTATGATATTATATCTTGTATTATATTTCATAATTTAGATTCTATTTGGGATTTTTTAGGTTTTATACCCTTTTATGATGCAAGATTTCATGAGTGTAGAAATGTATCTTCATAATTTTTCATATTAATGCAATATTTTATGTATTTTTCTATTTTTTTCTTTATAACAATATACTTCATATTTAAATTATATTATCATTCCTATTATATGTATTAAAATTATTTTGAATGCTTTTATTTTTGTAATATGGATTGGTGAAAAATAATGATATGACTATTCCATAAATAGTTGTCCGCATAACATGAAATGATGGCAATGTTAGTACGGTGTATTCTAGGTAACATGTTCACTATATCACATGTGGATACAAAGTTAATTTTCTTCACGATTCCTTTTGGATGAAAAATGACATGGCGTCTTCTTTTTTTCATGTTAAGGGGTATCCGGAATCGATCATGTGAGTTTGTTAATATCACATTCTTTAGCAATGCAATGATCACCATATTTCAACAAACATATGATGAAACTACCTCGGTGGAATGGATTCTATGTAGTTATTTTTGAGGTCCATGGTGTACTTCATTACATAAAAATGACATCAATATGACTGGTTATGAGTTTCGTCATTCGTATTGATATCATAGATAATTACTATTATAATTATGTCCACATGATAAAGATATTGTATTAGTGTTCTATTAGTAATTATTACTCACATAATAAATAAATATATTTTTGATTTCTATGAAATCTTATATTTCTGTCAATGTATTAGAATGGGTCCAATGGAATTCAATATAGAAATTGTGCATGGATCTTGAAATATAAAAAGGATGGTGTCCATGAGATTCTACAATGGTTCTTTTTATTTACATTACATTTTTATACGGTTTTTTTGGAATTCCATGATGGTTTCTTGGATTATTTTTTAATCTTAATAATTTCATAATTTATAAAATTATAATTAATTTTTTAATGTTTAATTTTTATTTATTTTATATTTATTATATATGTTGTTTTTATATAGTTTTGATGATAATTGTATATTCTTCCATAGATGGTGTTCGAATACACAATGATAGTTTATATCTATTTTCATTCTGGGAGGAATGTAGAATGTCTTGTAGATCCATGCCATAGAATTGGTGTTCTTTTGTTCCATAATAGTTTCATTGTGAATAAGGTAAGAGTTTGAATTTAATAATTAAAAACTGGAAAATGGATTAAATCAAGTACTCCAAATGGGAGCATTTTATGGATAATTTATAAACAAAACAATTTCCATAGATACATCAACATAATTTAGGTTAGAAATAATCTCATTAAAGGCATGTGTTGTATAAATTACATGGTACAAATTAATTACAAAAAAATAACACAGTGACTATAAAATTTCAAGTTTTATCAATGACACTAAATCAAAAATGTTAATTTTCTTTGTTAAATAATAAAAAAATAATATGAATTGGGAATAAGGGGCCGAAGAATATATGATTTTTTATCTTGTTATGATATTTTAGAATTAGATCTCAAATACTAAAATTATTCACGAAATATTTATGTAATTATTTTGAAATAAAATTTCCATATATATGATTTAATAAATCCGAATTTTGTATGAACATTTTCCTACAATTATTATTATGATATGGAATGAATCATTTAACTTATATCCTTAACAGAATATTAAAATTATACATGTTTGATAGTGGTGGAAAATAAATTTAATGTAAATGTGAATTGGACAATGAATATAATGATTGATATAATCCACCATTAATTTTAATATTATTTAATTTAAATAATATTGAAAAAATACAAACAATATGACTAATTTAATAGTTTTTTATGAAAATAAATTTTATTATTATTTTTTTTAATGAAAAAATGGAATAGAATAAGAAATAAAAATATCAGATGTTGGATGAAAAATAGATGTATTGCAATGTATACTCATCATCCACAAGGGAAATTAAAATTTATTATTTCATTAAGGCTAAGACCACTACTAATTTTTCGGATGTTTTAGAATATCATAAAATAAAAACAATCAAATTTTGTTATTAATGTTTTGGTTGATTCATTTCATGGTTCATATATTTATTTTAACTTATATAACTCTTCCCCAATAAAGTTTTTTTTTGAGAATATAGTTTATTAAAAACATATTATTGAATATTAATTTTTTTTATTTTCTGTATCACACTACAGAGACACAATAATGATTAATATAACAATTATTTATTAATTAATTATACAAATTGACCAATGTTCATTATTTTAATGAATTTTACCATAAAACCCCAATGATAATTAATTCAATTATATGGTTCATTATATGAAATCTTGCATATTTTTTTACACATTTGGTAAATGATATGTTTATTATTATTTATATATATATTACATTACATATATCACATATAATAATATATTGTGTATTTTCAATCATATAATAACTATTTTATATTTTTAATCGCTGCAAGATAACCAAAATTTATAGTATTATATATATATAAATATATTATTGGAAAAATTTTAATATCCATTAATTTTAGTGAGATTATTTCAGTAACTAATTTTTATATTTAATAGAGTTTCTATCAAAGAATAAATATTAAGATAATTTGAAATATCATTTTCATGATGAAAAAAATTATAATTAAGAAAACATTAATGATTTATGAGTAAATAATATATAATTGTTTTATAATATATAAGAATAATTGAAATACCTATAAGATTAAATTCCAAAAACATAAAATCTTCAACACCATTGATTTTTAAACCGATGAAAACCACAATTAAAGCTTTTTTATTAAGAAAATAAATATTATATTTATTACACATTTTATGGGAGATGTAAATTAAATGGACAATTATTTAAATAATATATAAAATAATATATATTTTAATGAAATATGACCATTATATATACAATAATTGGAAATATAGTTTTTTGTTATATAATCATTTATAATGAATCTGTCCAACATGTGTATTATTTTTTTAAATATTATGTAATAATTTATAATGAATCTAATTTTATAATTTTCTAAATTGACATTATTTGTAGTTGATTATATAGAATATGTATTATGAATTTATTTAATATTGTTATAACATATATAATAATAAATTATGAAACTATAAAATATTTTCGTTTTATTTATTTTTCTACATTTTATATTTTTATCGTTGTAAAATATTATTATCATATATAAAATATATGTTCATTTTAATAATTAATTTAATAATTAATTCCTTATTAATTATATAATTTATAACTAATACAAAATTATAATTAATAAATTATTTTTTAATAAATTTATTAATCTCTAGAAAATTATTTTTATAGATATCTCAGGTATTTAATTTGATGATATCATTCTCATATTTTTAAATTGAATTATGTTAATTAGAGTAATAATTGTTTTTTATTAAAAAAATAATATAGAACTTCAATATTTTAATTAAATTGATATTACATAATGAGTTTAAAAATGTTACAATGAAAAACTTCTTATGTTGTATAAATGGATCAGAATAACAAAAAAGACAAATAATATCATAGAAACATTAAATGTGGTTATAAGTTCATTCTCGACCAGATTGCATCATACCTCAATTTTTTTAATTTCAATTAGATATTAGTTAATTTTAAAACATTATAAATTTTTTAATGGGTCCTTTTGGAAATTTATCTCAAATTATTTTTATAAAAGGATCATTTTTTTTCACTGCAAACTACTCTTAAAATTTACATTAATATGTAATGAATTAATTTTTTTCCACATAAACATATATTTTATCTTCTTATGGTTTAATATTGTTCTAGAAGGAATATTAAATCCTTCTTTTTAGAGGAATATTGGTCGAGAGAGAGTGAGTTTATCATTATAAGTAACAATTTTTTTCCAAGTGTTTTATAATTACATTATTCTAGCCATTCATTATAAATATCATAACCATATGAAATGATATTTATGTAATTACATTACTATTATAAAAAATCTAACGATTTTAATTCCTCGTATTCTTACTCATTTATAAGTACAACATGTATTCTATTTGTTTCATTTTAAAAACCTTCAAAAAATTGCTACTATATATTCCTTATTTCCGAAATAAATGATTATAATTTCATTAATAATTGTTATATAGAGCATTAATGATTAGTATAATTCATGAATATTGTTTTAATTTAATAATATATAAATGATTCTAATTATAAAATAAATTGGTTATTAATAAATATGTGGTAAAATTACTTTTAGTTATTACATTCTATGGAATAATACAAAAAACATCTATCAAATGTATATGGAATGTAATAATTCATTAATAAAAAATGATTCCAATTACATCAAAAGTATTATAATGATGATTATTATATTATTTTATATTTAATTATCTAACCATGTGGATAAATGAATGAATCCATCAAAATTACTATCCTATATTCACTCAATATGGAAAAATAATAGCTTCCTCGTGGATTTTATTTTCATATCATATTGGAGGCAAGTTACTATACAACATCTGCATACAATAAGAATGTAATTAAAATAAAAATAGAACTCTAAAATAAGGAAAACATTATACATACCATAGAACCATATAGAGTATAATTTCAAACTATCAAAATAAAAAAATAGGGAATCAGCAAGAATTAATCCACATGTTGCATTACCATAACCTCCTATGGTGTATTAAGGATAATTTTTAGATATATGTCATGTAATTCACTCCAAACTAAATCTTATCCCATACTAGTATTTCACAATCCATAATGACATCAAAATATGCATATGAAAAGCCTCTTCTGAGGACTTTTTGTAACAGACCTACCCAAGTACCCCAGTATATCGATAACTTGGCCACCCATGACATTTATAGAGGGGAATTCCAAAAATCCTTATTTTTTAGAATATAATATTTCATTATACAACATGATTGTGGGACTAAATATACAACAAAATAGAGTAGAGATAAGACAAGTAAGTCAATACACGTAAAAAAGCTACTATATTGGGTGTAATGTACTAGTAGAAAACATATCATTAAATTCCAATGTACTAAATTCATTGACTAAAAATAGGAAATAGAAGTCATTTCCATGAGAAAAAACCCAACACTTCGAAGTATAAGTATTTGTGTCCACCTCCAAATCTTTATGTACCCATCTATAACATGGAAGGAGAGAATCATTATACATATTATGTCATAAGTGGGGTTTGAACTAAAACAATCTCTTAAATGAATCATATAAATAATAAACTATAAAAATATATTTCATATATAAAATATTATATAAACTTATATGGAATGTAATGATGTTCAAAAACATTGTAATATATTTATTAATCAAATATAAAAAGGAAGCAATAGGATAATGTACTAAAAATGTACAAATGTTCTGGTGTACATGTATCTACCCTCTCTACATTATAATAGTAAAATGTCTATAAACTTTTATATTTAATAATGTACAAATGTGACTCATATCCACCCCATCTCAGATGTAACCTACTATAATTATGTTTCATAAGGTCTTATTGTCATATAGTTTTTCTAAATAACTCACAAATTACCTAATCCATTCATGTGATCTTACACATTCAATGATGTGAAATTTATTTTAATACTACAAAAAATACCATTCAATAATAGTCCCACATATTAAAATTAATATTTTCTATTTAAAAAATAATAATTTCTATAAAAAAAATCCCCTCTAACAAAATAATTTCATTTGGATTTTGTCAATAAAATTAAATAAAACGTGTTTGAAATCAATTCAATAACAATTCCATAAATTTCACTATTTAGTTCAAATTTTTTTACTAGATATTATTTGATATATTTTCCATCAAATATATCATTTAAATTAATCCATTTCATTATACAAATTTCAATAATCTCTCTCCAATTTAATAGAATTGTGGTATTTCTAAATAGTTTTGAAAAAATATTTTCATATATCCCCATACACTATAATTGGGTTCAATTGAATAAATTTAAATCAATATTAAAAAATTGAATATAAATTAACTAATGAAATAATACAACTAGTTCATTTTTAATTTAATTTTCCATTATAAATTTAACCACACACTTTTTTTTTGGAAAACGAATAGTCGTAACAGAATTCATCAATGATTATGAATTTGAAGATGACTTAAAAACACAACATACAAATAAAATCTATCATTATAAAGGATTGATCCATAAATTACCATTTAATAAATTTAAATAACAAATGAGGAGAAATAGAGAATGATGGATACCAATGAAAAATCTTACTTAGGGATCCACAACGTAAGCACATTGATGACCCA
Source organism: Viscum album (assembly GCA_963277665.1). Taxonomy (NCBI): domain Eukaryota; kingdom Viridiplantae; phylum Streptophyta; class Magnoliopsida; order Santalales; family Viscaceae; genus Viscum; species Viscum album. The sequence continues at coordinate 1,313,922,622 of OY728152.1, read as the reverse complement.
ACGTCAAACGAATGAACCCAAAAGTGTTGAAGGTAATAAATATCTAATGATGATGGCTTTGTTTCGAGAGAATAAATATTATAGTTTAGGGTAAATTAATATCTTATACATACATCCCTTATAAAATTGTAGCCGAGTTATTAAACTTACTGAAATCCCACTACACACTATGAAATTGGTATGATTCCTAACCACTAAAAAGTATCTCACTTTATGTTGATAACCATGCATTAAATAACTCCTGATATGGAAAATGATGTTCAAAATAAGTATCCTTTAACCATGTGAATATTATGAAGACATGATCCTTCTCATGGTATAAACATATAGACCATTACATTTTGTGTAACTATGTAACATGGGGTGTAACCCACTGAAATCATATAAAAAGGTCAGTTAAACATATGTTTCTATGGAATATCTAAATTCTTCATTATATCTATCATCCCAATACATTTTCTACCTTCCATATCCTGAAATAATAGAAATCATGTACATGGTTAATTAGGTACATCTATCATCAGAAATGGGATGATACAAGTAATGCCAAAAATTATTTAACTTCCACAAATCATTCTCAAATATTTTAAAAATAATTATATATTTTTATATCCATGGGAAAATTTCACTATTCTGTTTCAACATTCATAGTTTATTTTCTTACAATGAATAATTCTTTAAATTACTCAATAATAATATACTAATGAAATAAATATGGATCTATATTATTATGGTAATTTTAATTGTTTATTCAATAATATCAATCATTAAAGGACAAATAATATACCGACACATTATATTATAAAACCCAAGAATGAAATATGATATAGTTAAAATTAATAGATACTATATTTGGAAGACAAAATATTGATAAAAAAATACACAAAATAATCATATGATCATCATTCACTTCCTTACTCATTGAATATAGTATAATTTCATCTATATGTACTATAATATATTGACCATGATAATATCTAAAGGTCATATTTAATCAATCCAAGATTATATAAGAATAATTGTTAATAAAATATTCCATTCCATAAATCTATAAATAACATTTATCATATTGAATGGTTTCAATAATATATAATCCTTCTTTTCCATCAAATATTAAAATTTACAATAGTGGATAATTTACAAAAACAATCGATCAATTCTTATTGGATAAAAAATATTATCAATGTGATTTAATGAATCACTTTTCCTGATTGTGATCATGGTATTTTATCAAAATTCAATGAAGCGATAAATTGAGACCTATTATATAATAAATAAACTATCCATCTCTTGTTGTCTCAGTAAATTTAATAAAACCATTATAATAATAATCTAGTTGTTTCATTTTAAATTAATTAAAATATATATTATATATTATATATATATAATTTGATAGAAATTTATAATTTTGTATGTATTCAATTTAAAAATCAACATTAGTAATCAATGTGAGAATAGAAAATTATTAATGATATGTAAGGTAATTATAGATAAAAAATGTGTACCTTATAGATTATATTTTTCCCAAAAAAAATCAGAAAAATTATCCACATTAAAATTATATAATACCCATATAAAAATATTAACTTCTCTTAAATTTCCTTATTCATGATCTAATAATATGTTTAAGATTAGTAAATTATTATCATCATACCATAATATAATTAATTTTAAATATACATGTTATCTATATTAGAAGAGGTAGAAATATCAAAAAATAACATTAATGTTATCTATAGGATGAATACAATAATTTTAATGAATTACATTAAAACATACAAATATTAATGATGCTATAAAGACATGATATATGGGATTCAAACCATTGAGAGTTTTTACTAATATCATAATATTTACAAATTGAGATACATACATGATTCTAATAAGTATTAATATGATATATAAATGTAGGTAAAGGAATAATTAAATAATAATATTAATCCTAAATAGTTTATATTAATTGTTTCATTCAACACTTCATTGTCCATTATTACTTGAGTTTTTATGGAAATTTCCATTCATTTATTATTTTTGATTAGGGGTTATTGAGGCATACCATCATAAATAGATATTTAATTTGGTAAATGAATTTCATAATTCCAAATCTCCATATATAAAAAACTATCATCCTAATTATTTCAAAAATTATTCTCATATATTTCATTTTTATAAATATTCATCTCCCTTCAACATAACAGTTTCGATTTCAATAATTTTTAAAATTAAATAATTTACAGTATCCTTTCATATAATTTCTTTTGTTTATTCCAAAATATATTGAAGGTATTTGTTTGGAATTTCACACCCCCATCAATTTATAATTAAAAATTAAATGAAAATATTTTATTCCATTATTTTCACCCAATCTAATAGGAGAGTATGTGTTTCTGCCTTCCATTTCTACCTTTAGAACTCATTTAATGTTTTCTTCCTTGTTACCAATGTGTTTTATGGATAGAAACATTCCAATAATTTTATCTGGATTATCTATATTAGTTATATTTTATATAATTTTAAATTAATAATATGGAATTTATATATGAATTTAATATATCATATAAATCATTTTACAAATTGATTCTAAATCATTTTCTAATTCCTCTAGAAAGTCCCTATTTATTTTAGTTATAAGTGTTTAATGTAATTTGATAATGAGAAATATTTCTATTAATTCATACAATATAATGATATTTATTTATTCATATTCCGAATTTTTATTTATAATAATATCACCTTGATTAAATTTTTAATCCATGTGATATAGTTCAGAGTATATTTTCCAGTAGTAATTCAACCAAAAACTATAAATTAAATTTTCCATCACATTGATCCATTTACCAGATATTTGGGGATTAAATGACGAATAAAATGTGTATTATGTATCCTAAATGATTCACATGAATGATGATAACTCTTTGGTTCATTTATAATCTCTCCATTATTCACCTTATTTAAAATCGGTAGAGAGAGTAGAGGGATAATTTCATCAAGATGTTTCATCTTAGATCCAAATCCATTTGGTTTCTTATGATGATGTTCAGTGTGTTGGTTGTCGTAGGATATGTTCACATTATAAATGAATGTTTGATCCAGTAAAATATAATAATAAAAAATGGACATGAATATTAATATTTCGTTTTCAATGATTGAAATAAAATAACTATTGAAATATTTCAAATGATTTTCACAATAATTAGACATTTCATTAACACATGAAATACAATGTTCGTCACATGTGAAAATATATTTTCATTGATTTTAGTATTTTCTATTCGCTCATTTCTTGTAATCGTTTATAAATATAACATGATATATCTAATTAATACCCCATATGCATGTCTATCTTACATTTATGTATTAGGCCTACTTATAGTGTACTAGTGTTAATGATTTTAGTACCCAATCAACCACTACTAGAGTTTTTATCCATAATTGAGCTGTTTGAAAAAAATAATCCACTTGATATAATCCATATAAGAATGTATTTAATTTATATAAAAAATCATATTTTTATAATAACATAGGATAGTATCCCCTGAATTTATTTTCATATTTGTACAAAATAATGTTCTTAATAATTATCATCACAAAATAGTAAACTATATTTTATTAACCACAATGGTCTAAAATGACTAAAATATATTAGTATTTAATCATTATAGATGAGTACTTAAAATATATCACAAGAAAAATTTCTATTGATCAAAAAAAATTTAGAGTAATTAGATATTTGGTAAATAATTTTATTTTATAAAATAATATAAAAATATCCGTTCATTATTTTCATATTAGTATCCTACAATATATACCATAGGAATATATTTTCATGAATATAATTGGAAGTAAAAAATAATAATGATTTTTATATGATGGTATGTAAGGGTTAACATATTTGATATCATTCATAAGACAATATTATGATTATTACTTTTTTAATTAAAATATCATTCTAATGTCCCCTAATTCAAATATTCATAAACAAAAAATCATTGATATAAAACTCAAAAATAAATTCATACTCAAAAACATTATTGATATGTGTTTTATGTCTTTAATAATCATTCAATGTATATAAAAAATTCTTTTGGATTCATATGAAAACAATATCATTGTCTTGTTGAAAAATTCATTAAAAACTATTATCTTACTTATTAATACCTGAATTGTTATAAGGTAAAAATAAATATCCAAAAAATGTTTGGAAATATATTCCAACACATATCGACACAATGTAAAATGATAATATCATGAATGAAATTGTACTAATTTACTAATTACTGATCAATTAATGTTGATTTTTTTCCATTATTATCATCATCATCTCATTGAATTTCAATATAAAATTATACCGATATAGGGGAATATTATATCAAAACATCAAATTATAATTAATAATTAATATGTTTCACTTGAGATTATAATTCATTAATCATTAAATCATAACAAAAACCCCACAAAAGATGTGGGTTTCTAAATTATAAAATATTCCTCCAAATAAACCCACAAAAAATGATTATGTTTTCATTAGTGTCTCATATCCCAAATAAATAATAATTAACATAAATAGTTTTCTATTATAAATGAATAATTATTTTAATATATCAGGTAACATTTTAATGTGGTCATTTTTATTTTATTTTATAAAAGAGTTATATTATTTAAAAAATAATATAAAGAATAATCAATTGTAGTGAAATATTGAACCATGTTATGGAATCATCAAAATATGGTGTATTCATGATAGTGAGATAACATGATGGAGTGATATACATTTATACAATTATTTAGATTACAACATAGGTAAAAATTAAATATATTAGAATATAAAAATAATAAACATGTCTAATCATTTCATATAGAATAACATTAATTTAAATTTAACTATATTTAACCATTGGGTAATAGTTAAAATATTTTAATCACATATATATGAATCTATAGAAATGGAATAAAATTTAGCTCGACCCATATCGATAAAAGGTATCTATTTAAAAAATAAAAAAAACATGTTTACAATAAAAGAAAGTTAAATGTGACTATTACATCAAAACTGTATAAATAATTATTGAATATATAATCTAAATGGGTTAATTGGATAAGGATCATATAATTTTACTTTATATAAAATTATACATTAATATTAAAAAAAAATAAGACTGAAACATAAATATAATTACATTTTTATAATAATGATAATATTTTTTAATATTGATGTATCATATATATATATATATATAATCAAAATCGATAGTCCAATATTTCATGACATCTAGGATTAAAATATAAAACATTTTTATCTTTGAATTAGATATTCATTATTAAAAAGACTATTCTGTATGAAAACAAATTATTTTTTAAAGTTCTAATTCATTTCTATTTGTCCTTTTTCATTGATAATGCAACTATAATCTAAAAAATAATTCTAAATTAATTATTAAAATATTAAATAGTAATGGAAATATTTTAGATATTAAAATAAATCAAATATGATGACTAATTTACGTCACTTGGTTGTCACGATAGAGAGAAATTATGCATGAGTGATTTTTTATAATATTGGTCGATTGGTAAAAATGAAATTAATTAATTATTAGAAATTACAAAATAAATCCTAAATATCTTATATATTAAGAATATTAATCCTTATGACTAAATATTTGAACAAGTAAATGAAATGAAATAATTCATGGAGGTAGTAATCAATATGTAATCATGATTAGTATTTTCATTTAACATAGTATTGTATAGAGGAGATTTATAGTCATCCTATATTTATAATAAAATATCTATATATTATTAAAAATATATTAATCAATTTTTTTGGGATAATAAATAATCATATGATTTATAAGAATAAATTCTATTTAAATAACTCTATTTGGATTTGAATCTGAAATTTTTTAAATATCAATTGATTTACACATTAAACCGTTGATTGATGGTTTTTTGATTAATTATCTTTCAACGAAATGTGTATGGATTTTATTACGGTATGATTTTTTAACCAGGCTATTCTATAGTGCTATTTCATCTTGAAATCTAGAAGATTGGTTTTTACCATAAATAAACGAGTGAAATGAAATAGATGAAATTACTCAAAAAATGAAATAATATATATATATATAATCATATAAAGGGATAATTTTACCATTTTTAAAAAGGTAAATTTCATATGTTAATAATAAACACTACCACATATATTTTCAATTTTTTAGATACAATATAATTTTTGTCTTTTTTTATACAATGTTAATGAAATTTTATATTTAACCAAGATTGAATTTTTATCTGATGGTCACCCAATTATTATACTATATGTAAATGTTGTATGAATGATTAATTTTTAATTTTTTTTAATAATTTTAAATATGTTATATCAGATAAATTTTCTATAATGTTAAAAAAATTACATAACTTTTTAACATAAAACACATGATTAATGGATATTTAAAAAAAAAATCTCATTGAGGAATAATTATCATTTCTCCTAAATTTAGAGTGAGAAATAGGGAAAAAAATTATCTGATGTATAATATAATTGGATTTATTTTATATATTTGGGGAAAGATAAAAAATAATTTCATATTTAATTAATAACATTATATTTAATTACATAATAATATTGTTATTAAAATGGATCTAATATTACTTATGTTCAAAAATCTCATGATTGGGTCTAGAATGTAACGAACCATTCTCAGGGCCTCTGCCGTGACTACCCCAAGCCCGTCATACATAGGCCAGGGGCTGGCGACTAGCACAAAGGCGTAAATCCCATAAAAAGGGAATGCATTGCCTTTATAGTGTAGAAAACAACAGAGTACGCAAGTGAAGTAACACTAAGTAAAACTGGTTACAAAGTTAGTGCTGAAAGTAAATGGGCCAATATATAAACCCAACCGAAAGTACAGTACAACTAAAAGGAATGTACAATAGTAGTAAGTAAAAAAACAACACTGAGTCATCCTCCGGAAATCCCACTTGAATGGTGGGTACATGTAGTCTCCTCGGCTCCTCGGGTCCGACCATCTGCTCCGTGTACGCCCCACCAACTGGTCCACCTTCGGGTACCATCCAGCTCCACAAGCCTCATCCTCTATTAGTGATGTCTGTTGTCTGCATGCAACACAATGTAGTGCGGGCACAGCCCATGTAGCGGTGACTATACGATACTCAGTAGGGACCCCAAGACCCCTGAAGGTCTCTCAGAATCTCCGAAGTATAGACCACAAAGGAAAGATATAGTCACGAAGTATCAACAACACTACATAAGTATATTCCCTTACATATACCTAAGTCATCAGTTAATGTTATTCTCTAACTCTTGATCCCAAGATCCATCATGTCTACAAAGGAAATCACAACCCAATCCACAAAGGATAGCACAACTCAGTCCACATAGGAAAAACACAACCCTGACCACACATGAAAGCAATTTAATAACATATATGATATTGATTGAAGACCAGATTCATCTCACACAGGTATACATCTTTTGTAAGACGATAGAGATGATTAGATGTATCCATTGATTCATCTATGCTGTCGGACCCACACAGGATACAAGTCCAGCAAAGCTGTCGGACCGACACAGGATACAAGACCAGCTACTCTGCCGCACCCACACAGGATACAAGTACATAGGTAAATACTATCAGACACACATAGGATACAAGATTAGTAGTCATAACTGTCAAACCAACTATGGATCCCAGGGAGGTAGTAGTCGATGTCGAACCCACAGAGGATTCTCATACAGTAGTCGATGCAGTCGCAACCACCTCTATGGTTCCTGTACACAACACGCTCGATTTCGGGAGGGTCCACTCCTTGATCCAAGGGGTTGATAAATAAAATGTCATGAAGTCCAAAGATGATGTATCCTAATGTTCTATCTCGTAAAATGAAACCCAACATGACAGACGGTGCGTCAATCGGACGCCCAGTCTGAGAGTTATTTTCTTTTCCGCCCTAGGGGCCCGGTTGTTATTTAATCTAAAACCAATCGGACCGTACTCTAGCGGCGTTCAAACCTTATTTGGAGTAATACAAAAAGAACATCTCACAATGTGGAAATCAACTCATTTGACGGCACGTCAAACAGTCGTCTGGTCCTTATGATATAAGGGTTTCTTCTCCAAGGGCCCGTTTGGTTTCGTGTTCGAAAAAATGTGGCCATATGCAAACATTGCCGAAACCTTGAGTGTAATATACCAAAACCACTGTTTCGATCCAAGGATTCCTACACAACTGATGGTGAGTCTATCAGTGGTTTGTAGTTCATATTAAGGGTAAAAGACCGAAAATGGTGCTAAGTGGGGGGGTCTGGCCCCGGTCCGACCTGGGCCTACCCCCTAGGTCGGCCCGAACAAGGTCTACCCGACCCGAGTCCAGTTCCGGTGGGGCCCAAGCTAGCCTGGTGAGACACGGCCTGGTCGGGTCCACGCGACCCACCTCCGACCTGGCTGGGGGGGTGCGCTGGCTTGGCCAGCGAGCGGTGCAGGGGGGACGCGGTCCCCCATTTGTGTTCTGCAGACACAGCGCTGGGGCGTCACCACCCCAGGCAGCCGGCCGGTGCCGGACATAGCCTCCGGCCACCGGCACCACCGCACTGGCTACCCGCACCTCTGGAGAATTCTGCAGGCCACCAGAGTCATTCCGGTGGGCCAATTGTTCTCCCATCTACGCCTATGGTCACCTCAGGACCCGTACATCACTACGATGGCCTCCAATCTCCATTTCGGTCCCGCTTCCTCATGACCAATTATTACGCTCATCAAGAACAAATCTGCAGTGGGTTAGGAGTTGTTAGTTAGTCTACACCCACCGCGTTAGTGGTTCTAAACATCACCAAACAATTCTCACTCCATGTCAAGGGTATAAAATCACATGATGAAATTTATACAAAAACCCCTACATCAACATTTGATATCGGACGTCAGCGTCGTGGGGAAGAGGATCGTAGGCGTCGTCAGAGCGTGACGAGGAGGAACTAGCATCTACTCTCTTGTCATGCAGAATAGAAGGGTGGCGCATCGTCAATCTTCTAGGAACCAGTGTTCTTCATTGTTATTCGTCAGAGGACGACGTTCTTCATCATTCTTCGTCAGAGACTGGCATTCCTCCAAAAGTTCCAAGATCTCCTGACCTCTCCCACACAACTAACGTTCTTACCCAATTTAAATAATAGGTCCTCATATTATTTAATTGTAAATGAAAATAAACTCCCATAAATAATCACCACATTTAATAAAACGTGTTGAGAATTAATTAAGGAAGGGAGAGGGAAGGTCACCCATTAACTTGACACTTTGGCAATTAAATGTGGTTGGTATCCAGTGAAATTAGGGGTTTTTAAAGAGTTTGGAGGAAATTAAATGGTGGGGATCATGTGGGACCCACCACTCTAACATCCACACCAGTGTAGTTATGTGGATGTGGGCCCCACAATTAACTACCCATGGGAGGAAATAAGCACCTCATGAAATTAAAATTGTTCAGACAATTTTTATCTACTTCTTAAATAAACCCCCAAAAACATTTTCTCCTATTTTTCAAACATAACTATGGTAACTGTCCCTTAATCAATTATCGGTGCTTCATGTTCATCGGTGCCCTCAGATTTTAATTCCGATCATTGGTTCAAAAGTTAGAAAAACCCGCTCTTTCATTCACTTAATGTACACGAGCTAATCATAGAAAATTGATTCCGGGCACACTGGGCCTCAGAATCAAGTGTCGTCAGAAGCCACAAACTCCTAAAATTCCCAAGTATTTAAAAACAATTTCATTGAAATTTCTTGTTCTTTACATAGTTATTTCAAATAATGATTTAAAATACAATATATAACTTCTTAAAAAATTATTTGAATGATTGTAAATTATTTAATATTAATTATGTCACTGTTATATCATAAGATTATAAAAGAACATATAATATGTGATACATCATTATTTACACTAATCATCCAAAAAAATAAAATTATTTCCAATAATCCGAAGAAATTAATCCTATGTTTTATTATATATGTTGAATAAAAAAAATTATTACCTATCCTTTAATATTTTTTTTCAATTTACTATATTTAAGTATTATGTCATTAAAAAATTAGGAAAACAACATTATTTTATTAGTAAATATTTTTTATATATAAAATATATTTTCTAAAATTTTAGTTCTTATTTTTTATTCATTAAAAAAAATTAAATCTACCCCTAAAAAATTTTATAAATATTTTTCCGAATATTATTATTGATTTTCATAATATTATTTTCAAATCATTGGTTTCTACTTTCATATATAAATAATATTATTTTTACAATATATTATTGTTTAAATAATGCTCTATGAACCGGGTAAATAAATATTTTGAACACATAAAATATATTTAGGTTGAAATATAAAAACATTATTTAGAGTCATAATATTCGATTAATGTTTCCATTTAGTATTAGAGGTTATTTTACATATAAGGCATCACCTATTAGAATAAATTGAGATGCATCAAAATTTTCATAGTAATAAAATGAGAACATAAAGGAAAACTCATACAACTAATTTCCATTTTTTCTAGTCTCTAGATTAAACTCATACATATGATATATATATTAAAAACAGTCAATTAATCATTTACTATATAAAATTATTATTTACGAAATTTATATTATTAATATATAATAGTATATTATATATTTGACTTTTGAATAGAATAATTTTGTTTAGTAATTAATTATTTGATGAGTTGAATTTATTAAAAATGAAGATTGTTAATTTATAGCCAATATTAAAATCCCCCTTCCAATTCATTCATATAACTACGAGATAATATACTTTGAAAATTATAAACATGGGTTATAAAGAAGGATATTAAAACATGTGATACCACTATATCAAAATTACCAAATTAATGGACTCATTTAACAAAAACTTATACAATCAATATCAAATATAATTTATTTGTTCATTATATGAATTCTCTTTTCAAAAAATATGGAATCCAATTTAGTATAATTTAAGAAAACTATATATATATCCTGAAAATTAATATGTTGAATGTTTCCCATATATTATATAGGTGTTGATGATTTGAATAGTGAAAAATTAATGAACCATTATAAAACAAAATTTATAGTGTCAAATGTGTTTATGGTTTATATTCCCATTATGACTAAATATGATTTGAAAAATTTAAAGATACATCTATATGTATCATTATTTAAATCACATCAAACTAAAATTCATCTCAGGGATTATAGGGAAATATATTTGTATAGGCTTTGGGTGTCACAGAACCACCGTCTAATTTAATTATATTTAATTATTTTAATTATTATGAGTCCTTATTTTGAATTTAGGTAGGTGGAATTTTTAATTTTAGATTACATTAATTTGTGGTATTGAAGTATGTTTATACCACATAGTTAGGGTAGTCTGTGATTCATGTAGGCATATCATTTCCTTTTGGCAGTGTGCACAATATAGCTGAATGGTTGGCATATCAGTGAGTTTGAACCCTAGAGCTCGCCATGTGTTTAAAAATTATATTTTGAAGGAAAAAAATAATAAAACAAGACATATAAAAAAATTATGATATAAAAAATGTTAATAATTATAATGATAATATTGTTTTTAAGAATATAGTTATTATAATTATTATTCTTATTATTAGCGTTATTAATATATTTATTATTTTTATTTTTTAATACTATTACTATAAATTTTTTACAGTAACCCTAATTTGACACATCTCCTACCCTTAGCCCCCTTCATGACCCTCCATTTATTCCCCCTTGCTTCATGTGTCACCTCTAGCGGTGTGACCTCCTTCAGCTCTCGTTCATATTAAACCCCCTAATTTGGATTATATATGCATTACCCCCTTCAATAGTTAGGCCACATCCCTGTTGTTGCACCCTCTAGGTGGGGAACCCTCACCATTCCCTTTTTTCATTCTTATTTCCTCCTCTATCTCTAGCGCATGCAATTCTGGCATGCTAACCTCTTTCCGATCGGCCCACTCTGGTACTCTCCCCCACCCAGTCGGCTTCTCTGGGCGCTACCCTACCCACCCCCACCCTATAGTGAGTCCTTAAACATTATTTTTATTATTATAATTGTGATTTATTTGGTTAATTAACTGTAATGATTATAATTTGAATATGGCTTGTGTTACCATTGAATTATGGTGTGCACTCTATTTGTGATGTCTCTCTCCCCCTTTATTTGATGTTTTATGGCATTCAAACATATTTGGGGTAGGTTAATCTAAATTATTTAATTAAAATTAAATACTTATAAATTTTTATTGATTTTATGTATTTTTATTCTTTATTGGAACCTTTTTAACCAACATGGTTATCTTACTGAGGTTTTTTCAAAGTAGTTTAATTTGTTAATAATAGTATTCGAATCAAATTTTTGTTTATGACTATATGTGTTCCAACTAATTCAAACATGAGTATTATAAATAAATTTATAAACATTATTCAAACCACTATGATACCATTGTACAACATATATTGGATCATTCATTTATATAGAATTTGGGAAAATTGGCCCCTAGTATTGTTTTTCAATTATGCATATCTGTAATGAAAATAGTGTAAAAAATGTTATGTTATTTGTTAAAGTGAAAAAGCATGATTTTACATTTGATTACATTATATTATTTTATTAAAATGGGGAAACATATATTTCATATTTACAGGTTTACATGGTGAATTTTATGTTCATATATTCAAATTGTTTTTGGATGAATTCCTTTTTTCATAAATTTTGATTACAATTTGGTAATTAGAAGGATTTTTGGGGGTAGGTCAAAAGTAAATGTTATATTTCAAGAAATTTTTTCATGTATTATTTGTTGAACTAGGTATGAAAATGGATTTTGGCATGTCCATGGTGCCCCAAGTGAATAAATATGTGTACCCACTGATTAAAATTGTACTTTAGGTAGTGTTTTTCGAAATTATTGGTTTCTAAAATGGTTATTTGATTATTAAAGAATAACATTTTCATTATTCAATTTCAAATTAATGGTTCTAAAATTTCATGTTTTAAATTATTGTCAGATAGTATTTTATATAAGGTTCTTTATTTTTAGGTTACAGGGAAGCTCGCTTGGCATCATTTGTTATCTTGTGAACATTTATATTGGCCTTGGTACTAATTTTGAATATGTGGAGTCCCATTTGAAATTTTGATTGTGTTGTGGGTTTTTTCTTAGTTTAGAACTAGAAATGTAAATTTTATCATGAATGGTATGTTGGATTATAATTATTGTTGGTTCCCTTGTATAATTTCAATATGGTTGGATTTAATGAAATCTAAAAAGAATATGAATGTTTAGTATATGTTTTTCATAAGGTTCCATTTGGATTTTTTAATAAGAATACTTATTTCCTACATGTCTAGAAATGATTTTATCAAATTATATACAACATGGAATACAAATTCCCATTAGTGAGTTTTCTTATTCATAATGAATGTTTAGAATGTTTATATAATGTGAAATAAATATTGGAACTTTTATTGAAGTGATTTACATATATAGGTATATATAGGGAACCCTTATCTAGGATACCACTTTCAGGGTTATCATATAGGGGATTTAAGTGTTAGGGTAGGCTAGTGTGGTGGTATTAAGTATGGTTAGTCATGTTTGGGTATGCCTCCAACATACACAATATATACATATATACCCTGGGTTGTAGATTGACTAGAAGGGGTGTGCCGCTGGTTAGGCTAGGATAGAGAATCTAGTTGGTTATTGACATAGGGGCCTCGCAACATTCTATTAGTTGGTTCTGAAATGATTAGGTCTAGTGGTATTCATGGGATGTTTAGGATGAACAATGGTTATATTTTATTTATAAATTATTTTGTGTATTTATGTGAATTTTTTATTTTATTGTACACTGTTATTTTATATATTTTTTGAACAAGACTATTTCATTCCTAAATGGAATATGGTTTAGTTATTGGTGCCAAATGAAAAAATAATTCCTTAAAATGAAATGGTGGCATACATGGGTCTAATAATGGGAAGGAAATGATTATTTGCATAAAATTGAAATCCCAAGATTTATAATGGTATTTTCAAACCACCATTAATAGAAATGCATTGAGTAAAGGAACACATATATTCAGCGATAAGCTCATAAAGAGAATTTTGGTTCTCACCCCTTCTAGTCGTGTTTTAGATTAATGATCATTTTTATTATCATCCCTAATAAATCATTTCATTTATATTTTTAGTTTTTATTTATTTTCATTTCATTCGTTTAAGATCCATGTCATTCTATATTGTCTAGCTTTGATTCCTGGCACTAGATTCCATTACAAGGTGATCAAGAACACACATTGAGCCATTCCACAGACCGGATCTGGTGACCAGTTCAGGGAAGACCCAGGTTGGATCTTAAAAAAATTGTATTAGAGGAATCCCTTGATATTTGGTGTTTCTAGTCGATGAAGAATATGACAGTTGGGATATATGAGGAATGTGTATGAAGTGCTTCGTGAAATATTTCTCGCACTCAACGTCGAGTTACCAGGTTTAGTCTTTGATTCATGTCTTTTATTTTTGTTTAGGATTTAGGGATGACAATTTAGATGAGCTAGTGTCATGTTGTTATTTCTTACGGAGTAGTGTCCCATGTAAAATAAATGTTCATATTTTAAGCTAATTGTTTTGTTACTTTCTAACCAGTGTAGTGATCACATCCATGTTAAGATGTTTGCAATATGAACCTGTCCCTCACTATAGTAATTTCGTGTAAATTAGGATTTGTCTTGGATTTGGATAGAGTGATTTGATGTTGAAAATAAAAATTACTTTTGAAGTAGGAGGTTTTGAGAAATTACATTGGAAATAATAATTTTGAAGGACATATTTTTGGTAATTCTTGTATGTGTTTGGAATAATATCCTATTGGTCATTATTGATATATTACATCAATTTTTTCATGTTAATATTGGATTGGGTTTTATGCCTATCCTTTTTTTATGTAAATGACTTCTAGAAAAATTTATATGGATTCCAATGATTCAGAAAACATTATTGATTATTCTCAAATTTTTCATATATTCTATGGTGATTTAAGCCCTTTGGATTTAGTTCTACATCCTAAATAGTTCAAGCCTATTTTTAGTTTATTGGTAACTCCGGAGGCTTTTAGATTGCATGCTATTTTTGGTCTATTCAAATTTCTAGGACTAGAATAATTGGATATTTTCACAGCATCTTAAATGAATGTTTGACTAATGTGGGGTGAAATTATTTATATCATCATCGAAAGGTTCAAACATGATGAGGTGAAAATTTTAAAAAAAAGTAGTGCATAATGGTTTTAAAAAAAGAAACCATGTCAGTGGGGGCTTTTGTTTACCACTTTATATAATACATTTAATTATTTCTTGAATTAAAATTGAATTACTTTATGAATTCAAATCTATATATAAGGTGTCTTTATCTAATGATCATGAATTTTATCATCTCCTCTAAGAACCGTTGATTTCATTGGTTGGTAGATGAATCATTTCTAGGTTAGTTTGTCCCAAGATCACAAGTAGTTAGTAGTATGATGTCTATGGTTGCTCATGAAGTGTCCTCATATAACATGATGTATATGGAATATTAACATGATTTTATGGAGTCTCATTCAATGATTTTTGTTTCCTATTTTTCAGATCATCTCTTCTCTTCCTCTAGTGTGGCATGTTTGGTCACTCTAAGCCGTTATGTCACATCCATCTGAATATGTTCAATTCTTGAAGATGTCTCTCTGAACTAGAGATGTTTTTCAGCAAGTGTCTCATAAAGAATATGTTAAATCCAAGGGATGAAATTGATTGACTATGAGACATGAAATTCGTCATCCATTAGAGCTCCAAACACAGGTCTTAGAATGAATATGACACACAATCAGGTGTTACTGAGGGTTTAATACCTTATTCCAAATTATGCAACCCATGTTAGGATTTAAACATTTAAAATATTTCATTTTTTTAATATTTTTATAAATTCACCATCCATTATATATGTGTTATGAAATTGATCCGCTATATTTCATCTAGTAGTACCTTCTCAAAAGTGGAAATTTTGAATCATTTGTTTTCCTTGAGTGTTCATGTTGTGATTTTTTTGAGATAATTATGTTTGATTGAATTTATGGAGAATGTTTCTGGTTCATTGTTTGGTTTGAGATTAATTTCATAGATTTCCCTTGGTGTTGTGGGTATTCATGAAGCATTTGTCTGGCTATTGGGGAAAGGATGAGTAAGGTCATGCTGTTCTATTTTCCAATTTTATCCCATAATGGGATTCCCATTTAAGAACTATATTTATTATTAGGTTTTAAATTTCTATTCTAGTTGAGTCCTTATACTATTGATTAGCCTTCAATTTTCTCCCATTCCATTTCTTACGGTTTCTTCTAGGATTTTTGGGTGTGACCTATGGAGGGAATGATCACCCCAAGTTTAGTGGTTTCTCTTGGATTGTATTAGGAAAGAATTTGAATTTGGTTATCCATAGTTTGGATGACATTCTAGGGGGGTAATTTTTTTTGAGGGGGGAATTTTCACACCACAAAATTTAAAATTAAATATCCTAAAATATTTAAATTATTTTTAGGCCTTATTAGGAATTTTTATATGAATAATGTTGAAATTTAATTTTATGGAAACACTTTTTAGTGGTATTATGGTTATTCCACATTAAAAAGGGTAGTCAGGTGGAGCTCATGGGACATTCCTTTCCTTCAAGAAGTGTGCAAATGGTATGGTAGAGAATGTGTCAAAAAGATGTGACTCTCCATGTGAATAAAAATAATAAAACGTAATGAATGAATATAATAAAATAAGTTAAAAAAATAATATAAAATTAAAACAATATTAATAATTTTAATATTGATAATATTATTATTATGAATACTAATGTTTTTATTATACATATATATTTTAAATAGAAAATCTAATTTGGTAAAATCTCTCCCCTAACCCCCTTTAATGACCCACCCTCATTGTCCCCCCATTCTTCATATGCTTCCTCCAACCATGTGACATCTTCCTTCTCTCATTCATGGTGAACCCCACATCAATGACTTCCCTGCATGTTCCACCTTTTCATGATGGACGATCTACCTGATGTTGCAACCTCTACATTTACTTTCATATTGAGAAGAACCTACACCACATCCAGTGAATTCCATTATGGAAAGCTCCCCTCTATCAGGCTAGCCCTCTCTAGTGTGATCACCCCATCCTGAACAGAATATTCTGACGTAACCCCCCTAGGACGAGTTCTTCCAATATTATTTATTTAAATGGTTGGTTTTTAATGGATTAGTGATCCATAATGGGTATTATTTGTGTAGGTTTTTTTTACTTATGAATTTAGGGTGTCATTTAGTCTATGAGGTTCTGCTCTATCTTCGGTTGATGTTTCTTGATGTTTGCACCTATTTGATGTAGGAGAATATTTATTTTCTATTTTTATTAAATCCACTTATTGATTTATATTTTCAATTATTTATTATAATTATATTTACCCATTTTAACATACTTTTTAATGTTATTAATGTTTTTTATTGTTATTTTAATTTTTAAAACATAGTATTCAATGAATGTTTTCTATTTATAGTTATATGTGTCCACAAAAATGTAACATGAGTATTTTTAATTAATTTATTGTCCAGATTTTTACCACTAAGGTACCCTTTTCCAACATATTTAGATATTTTATATTGGTATAATTTGTTAAAAATGGTCAACAATGTTGTTTTTCAGTTATGCCCGTTAGTTACGCACATAGAGTGAAAAATAATTGATGTGATTATTTATATTAATGTTTCATGATTTTTGTGATTTTTACCTTACATTCAATTGTTTAAAATTTTAAAAATGTGATTTGAACTTTACATTTAAAAATTTTAATTTTTAGGGTTTGGAATGAGAAATTCTATTGGATGAATATCTAGTTTCATGATTTTTGTTTTCAATTTGGTAATTAGGTGTACTTAATGGGTTTGATCAAAAGAAGTATTTATTTTTTAGAAATGGATTTTGGTGCATTAATTGTTTTTTCTATGTAAAAAATTTTATATCGGTACATCCATTCTACTCCAAGATCATTCATCTTAGTGCCCTCCAAGGAAAATGGAAGTTTAATTAGATTTATTTGGTATTTTGTATAATATATTTTATTTTAAACTGAAAAGGATGCATGTTTGGAATCATTGGTTAACTATTGAACTTTTATCATAGTCTTGTAAATAGTTTTTAGGATGTGAGTGTCCATTTGGCATTTTGGGTCCATTTTTAATTTTTTATACTATTTTCAAATAAAGATGGACTTGATTTATTTAATGGTATATTGATTCAAAATAGTGTTTCTTCCCTTGTGTAATTTATAATTTTTGGGTTTAAATGAAATCTAAAAATAATATGCCCATCTAGTGATTTTTTGGCATAAGGGGGGAAAATGATTGTTTAATATGTATGGGTATTTCATAATTATATATAAACGTTTTTATGAAAATGTATTGGAATATAGAATTTATTGTCCAATTTACCTGTTAGAATTTTCAAAATGAATTTTTTGAATGTTTATATGATATGATGACCTGGTTGAAACATTTAGTGATGTGATTTCTGTATTTATGTATATATATATTGGACCCCTATATGGGATTAATGTTTATAGTGTTATTATATAAGTTATGTCTATGTTGTAGGTTGGAATGTGTTGTAGCGGCATGTGTGGTGAACCACTCTTGTGTGTGACTCCCACTCACATAGTATATTTCAATATACAACAATTTCCTAAACTTCATTAATATAATTTAGGGAACATTATATCTATCCATAATTAGATGAGTATGAACCCTCGTAATTTTTTAATCCATCCCTGAGCGGAGTTCTATCGGTGAGGCTATGTTAGATATTTGGTTGGATATTGTCTTAGGGGATTCACCATACTCCAATAGTTAATTCCAAATAGAGTACGTCTAGGGGTCTTCTATGTATAATTGGGATCACCTTTGGATACTTTCTATTTTCTCATTGGTGTGTGTATTTTTGTGAACAATTTTTTTGTGGAACTCTTACAGATTAATTTTTCAGTAACACCTTCTATTATTAGTACTTGTTATTATGTTTAGTTTTTGGTACTAAAATAACAACCAATTTTTGTAATTAGAATGGGTAATGTCTTGGATTCATAATAGGGAGAAAATTCATATTTATCTCAAATGTTGAAACCATATTTTTATAATTTTTTTTTCAAACAAGAATAAATGGATTTTTTTAGTAATGAAAGAGATAAGAGAAATTTAGTGATCACATATACTATATCTTTTCGATTTTAGGATTTAGTTTTGTTGAATCTCCCATTGTGTGAACATGGTTCTGATTTGGATGTTGATCTATGTGGTCACATGGATGTTGTTGTGGTGAAATATCATTCCACTACTAAACTTAATTTTTTTCAACCAATTTTTATTTTCATGTAATTCATTTATAGAAGAAATTATTACCACATGGTTAGTAATGATGCTATGTATGTTTTTTTTCAGCAAGTGGGGGTTTGGAATTTTCTTTTTGGACATGCAATATACCGACTATGGGGGTTAGTTTCGAGATGAACCGAGTTGGTTCAAGACATTGGGATTAATTAGTATGTTGCCTAACTTATTTCAAATTATATTTATTTTAATAGATATGATCCTGAAATATCAGGTTAATCTATAAAACATAGTATTAATAGGTTTTCATCAGAAACATCATCCAAAATAAGTCTTCAAATGGTGTATATGGAATATTAAATACAAAATTTTTTTATCAGAGGATAAAACATATATAGGTATTATTTCAAAAATCCTATTAAATGAATAATTTTTGAACATTAAATATAAAATAGTTCTATAATGGACCTTCTAGATTGAAAATATTTTTGATGTATAAATACAGCGCTGAAACTAAAAATTATCTCAAATAATATTTTAAGACATATATATAGAAACATGTTAATCTATAGTACATTGAAAGAAAAAATTTATATTATTAACCTATGTATCATTAGAACATCATTTAGATATATAAAATCATATATAATTGAAATGAGAAATATTTTATATATGTTAAAATATCATTCCTGATGTTACCACTACATATGTTTTCATTTAAATATATACTCCACTTTTTTATACCTATAAGAATAACGATGTCTAGTTATGTCCCTTATAAAATAGAATTCCCTATAAATTTATAGTTTTTATCGGAAACAGATATTATTTTCAAACAATATGAATCTATTTTTATTCAATTTTGACAATAGAATATTTTCCATCATTTTTCGGGAGATACATTTCTTCCAAGGGGGAATCATTGATGCTCACATTGATGGATAGTTGAAATATAATTTGTAAAATATTATATTTCCCACTTTACCCTACGATATCATGATTAATCATTTGAAAAAATATATTTATTGTTCTTTTTCATCAATAATAATTTTTTTGGTATTTTAATAACTCATTATATGGGAAATAAAAAGATTTTTGTTCATAATAATTTTTTAATGTCATTTTTGTTCATTATCATTGATTAATTATAATCATCAACATTAGATAATGTATATATTTTTCTGAGAGGTTATATATTTCATTATATTTTTATTTCTATATATGTCGACAATTTACCTATATTATTATTCCATCAGATTAAAAATTTAAATGAATACATCAACATTCACTAATATTTTCATCATGTAGTATTCTGACATGTTTTATTTGAATAGTATGATAACTAATTTTCATTTCAATTTTTATGAATATGAATTGAAAACCATTTATACAATTATGACTACATATTATAATCCCTTCCAAATTTTATTTTAATTTATTCACATGACTTGTGATAATTATATTCGCAATCCCATTAATGTAATCCTCATATTATTTTATAAGGGTTATTATTAACAAAAAAATTGTAAATAAAATTATAAGAATATAGATTCATCGTTAATTTCTAAAAATATATTTCTAATATCCATATAATACATGAAAACATAGAATTTATATAATAGTATTTTTTCCCATTCAATATTCAATATTATATTTCCTTTTTTGATATTAGTATATTTCCACGTATATGATTACATTTTCTATGAAGGATTCTTTTAGGAAGAATAGACAAAAATCCTGGAATATAATTTATCATATTATATATTTTTTTTAACAGTGGTTACAAAATTTTTAGGAACATTATTTAATTTTTAATATATTACAATATTTTCAATATATGATACTCAAATTCATTGAAGGTTATCATTAATGATTCCATTTATCATATCCAAAATGGTAATATTTTAATTTGAATGTTTGAATGGAAGGAAAATGATTTAATAGTATTGATATCAAATGTGGAATGATATATTTTCTATACACCCCAATTCAACATTAATTTATTTTTAAAAAATTAGTGATCATAAAATTATTAATATAAGGATTTATGTAGTAAATTTTATATTATCTTAAATATATTATAGATATTATTTATTCTTGATCATTTTCCTGTTATGTCCAAAATAATAAATTTTGAGATGAATCAAACAGTCGTTATTCCAGATAAATATAACATGTTCGCCTTGTGTAGATACTAAGTGTTGTATACGAACCATATCCATATATTTTAGGAATAAATTTTTATTACTAAAATTCAAAATGAATAGATATTATAATAACATTATGGTAAAAGGACAGTCTAATTAAAATACTATAGAATGTTTAACCAAATGATTATATTTTTTATTAAAATTTATTTATAGATTTGAAATATCATGTTTGTATTATACATAATATTTTATTCATAATATTTTTTTATGCCCGAAAATATAAATTCAATAAATCTACATAGAAACCATCCAAAAAATTATTTATAATATTTTCATGTATGAAATTATAAAATTAATGTTTAATAAATATTTCCCACCATTAAGGTTTCTTTCTTATTAATTAATCACTTACTCAAAACTATTATAGTAATAAGTCCACTTGTAGTTCTCAAACAACCATAAGTAAACCTAATGGTAAATATGATTTAAAAAAATTCAATTAAAACAAAATGAACTATCTAATGAGTCTTACAATGATGGTTTACAATTGATATTGTGTAATATGATAGAGTGGACTAAAAGAATTTTAATATTAAAATCATTCAATAATTTTATAAATTCATATCACAAAATAAATTCAAAATTCTAATAATGAGTTGTTTGGTGACATTGTTGACTAGTCATATAATAAAAATATTTTACACTATATTTAATCATTTATCCAAAATTGAGATATTATGGACTCTTAAAAGGATTATCATAAATTTATAATTGTCTTCATAAATAGGGGATATAGAATAATAAGAATTTGGATTTCTCATATTCTTAGTAAGGGTACAAATAAGAAATTTAATCAAATATTATTTTTTGGAATTATATGAGATAATAGATATTGTGGATAAACTAAAGAGATATAAACTAATAAACAAAATATATTTAATATTGTAGGAATGTAATAAACCCATCCCTTATATCCTAGTATCAGTGGGTTCTTTGTTACACTGTAATATTATATAACCAATTTTATACTAAAGGACTGACAAGTATACATGTTTTGGAAACAAAATTTTATATTTAATCACAACCTTAAAGTTTATAATATAAAATAAAACATATATAATCCTTTTAGAAAACAGTTATCCCCCACCCATAACCGTTAATAACATTAATTATATACATCATGACATCCTGGTTAAAATAAAACAAAATAAATGGTTGAGAACAAATTCACAAAATGGTTATGTGTAAAATGAATGATATTGTGAATTAATATGAATAATCAATTAGTATATGTTTATACCCAAAAAAAATTCATTTAATAACAAAATATAGCACTACATCGAATGGAAAAATTAGAATAAAATAATTCTGTATAATTAATAACATAGATATAAATCAAATTGAATAATGACCAGGAAAATATATATAAATATCAAATAATGATGAAATGAATAACGTCAGACAGCCTAAACATTTCTCTATGGAATCATATAATAAAGCATACTAAAATGGGTTTGATATCATCCAATAATAAATTGTTTGTATTTTTAGACATATCAATACATAGATGACCTATATATGGCCCCAAATATCACTTTCTATCTATAATGAATTTTTATTATGAATGTACTGAAACAAAAACAACATAAAAATTCATATTGAAATTATATCATGTGAAATTTGAATTCATTAATAAATATATATGAATGGTATCAAAATAGAACATCCATATCCAAACAGGTTACAAACACATCAATATTGTATTGGAGATTGTATCATAACTGATCAACCTTAAATATGAATATTATCCAATAATGGATTTTGATATAAGTGAAAATACATAAAAATGATTTAAAATATATTCAAGAAAATAATATTTTTATATTGATATCATTTATTTATAATACATAAAATTATAAAAGAATACAATATCAATGAAAACAACTTTTAACAATTTAAATAATATTCAAGTCATTATGGCATCTAGATAATTGTAAAATGCTCTCAATCCATATATGTCAACAAACATTATTTTCATTTTTTAAAAAAACTTAAATTTCAACGTTCATAAAACTTAAATAATTTTTAGTAAAAGACATTTTATAAAATGATAAAATTGTAATAAAATATTTTCATAACCATATAATAATTGTATAAATAATTTTTTTTATTAAATTTTGAGAATAAAAAATATTACTCCCCAAGTGGGGCTTAAACATAAACAACCATAATTAATAATGAGATGATTAAATAACCCATATCATGTACATTAAATCAGGAGAATGTAAATTGTACTCATTTATTATTGACTAAATTATTTTATTAATTTATAGAAAAAAAATTATTTAAATTTATGAAATCATATGCAACCTTTTAATATTTTTTTAAATAATAATTCATTACTACCATTGTTTCTTTTGTTAAGTGCCTCAATTTTTTTACAAATGTTCTATCATGTGATTCATGTTTATTATTCAAAGGATATATTTAATTCATTTTTAGAAATGATTTTTTATCATAGATATTATATATAATAGTTATATAAATTTTATAATTATTTTTTAATTCTTTAAATGGAAAATGACTCATAAAATTTCGTAGATATTGTATGCCATATATACACACAAATAACAGTATTGTTCTATTAATAGATAATGTAGAATGTAAATGAATTTATTAATTATAAAAATAAATATCATTTGATATTTATTATTTATTTTATTATAAAAAAAATTATACATAACCTAATAAATTAGATATGAAAAACAGATTTCATAGTGATGTCGAGATGATAAGCCATAAGTTCACTAGTGTTATGCTTTCATTTTTTGTATAATTGAAAAAGTGGATATGGTTTTCTCATATTCATAATAAAATATCATAATATATATTACTCATGATTTATTAAATTATCATGTATACGACACACATAGAGTAATTGTAATATGAAATTATCTTAAATTATTTCGTAAAAATGATGACATCTTTATAAGAGGACTTCCTATAGATATCTTATAACGGGATGTAGTGACGGTATTTTTGTAAGAAAAAGAACTCTAGACTATATATATTTATATTGGGAGGAATAATGGGTTATTACATATAATAAGTAATGTGGTTTGATGTAGTGAGGCATGAGGGGTATATTATATAATTTATATGAGGTGCAGTATTGGAAACTCTCAAAATAATAAATTTATAAAAATTAATAATCAATTAATTAATGAAAAAAATGTTATATATTTGGAATATTAATTTAATATTGGTCGAAATCATATAAATAAATAATTTTTAGACATGATTATGTACAATTAAACCCATCTATTTTAGTTTAAATCCTTATTTTTATACTATCTTACTCCAACTATTTTAATATGTATTTTTACTCTATTAATGATAACAAATAAAAAAAATTCAAAACAAAACACTAAATACATTATAGATTACATAATAATTATTATCTTAAATTTATTTATAAAATAATATTTTTATGAATATTAAATCATTTAATAATGCATTATTTATTTTAATATAACATTAATGAATATTTTGATACTATTCATTATATTAACATTTACAAAAAACAATGAAACACAATATTTTCAAAACAAAACATTTGATAAATACATAACAACTTTTAGTTATCAAATTTTTTTTGGTGAACATAATTATGTTAAATTATAATTATAAATAAAATTAATTAAAATACTACAACATCATAGTGTACAAACTATTTTAATGAATTTTTTATCATACAAATTACGTGATAATTATAATGGTGTTGATAGAAATTTTATATTTCACTATACGATTTAATATTTATTATATATTGATACTTATATCATATAAAAATTCAAATACTTTTTATATACATGAATATGACGAACATTGAATATTTTTTTAAAATAAAATATTATAAACTGGTTAAATTGATGGCGTGGATCCAAGATGAAATAAAATCGACCCTATAATGATTATGGTCAATAATCCCACATCTAAGTAGGTTAATAAATATGTTTGTGTAATTTTATATTATTTAACATATATTTTTTATCTTAATTACATGATCTACCTAAATAAATGAAAATAAAAAATTCCAAAATTACTTAACAAAATTAAAAAAAATAATAGAAAAATATTTACATTATTTAGACCCATTTATTTCCAAAAAATAGTATACTTTAATAAATTAAACAGAAATAATTATTTAGTAATAAATTTTTAATTATTTCATGTTTTCGGAAGGAGAAAACATGTTTTTGAAATAACATCATTCAATGGATTAATGTTTTTTATATCTAAATATAAGGATAAATTTATAATAATTTCCCTCATTAGGATAAATAATAATATAATAATCTTTATAAATTTTAAAATATATAGTAATAATAATATAATATATTAAACAATTCAAAAGAGAAATATATGTTTAATTAAAACAGAATATTTTTTAATTATTTAACAAATTATGAAACATAACATATTGTCAATAACACTGGAGACAATATATCTTTTCAAATTAAGTTTAAAAGAAGAATATTATTTATTCATTTAGAATTTATAAATGTTTAAAAAACTATACTTTAAAAAGTGTACCACCAAAGTATTGTAAAAATCCAATAAAAAATGTATACATTTAATGCATAAAGAGGATTCATTATTATCCTATTATTTTAATATCATTTTAAAAATGAGAAACCATTATATATATAAATTTAATTTTTTAATACTTATCATTCATTCCATTTTAATGGATACGTTATAAAAATTTCTTATTAATATAATATGGTGTATTTGAACCCATTGTTTCCTATAACACAACCAATTTAATTTATTTAAATTTTAAACATAACATAAAATATTGGGCTATTACATTTTTCCTTCATTCAAATAAAAATCATAAAAATTTTAGAATGTCACCTTATAAAATGAAATGGGTATTTTTTTAAAATATTTATTCATGTTCGAGTGACACAACTATAATTCAATGATTTTTCCTTTGTACCATTACCTGATGAGTTATCGAAATCTTCATTAATTGTTCTGTTGTATCTAAAATAACGATAGGTTCCAAAAAATGTCATAAATTAGGTACCAATTTTAATTCATTAGATATTGATACATTATAAGAGTATTGAAAGTACAGTCTTTTCAATTATATCAATATAAAGACATGTTCATTAAAAATGATACGGTGAATTACAACGTCGAAAAGTTTTAAGGTTACATGATTCCCATTCACCAACATCATCCCATCAAGTTGGTTTTTGAAATGTATTTTCATATAACCATTTATAAAATTCCATTTGAATAAATTAATGAAATCTATTGTTATAGAACTATTATAAAAATTATATATACTATTCCAACAAAATTTTTTAATTTAATGGATAATTTCCTGATCATGTATTCTAATGTTTTAATATTCCATTGTAATTATAAATTAGTTTGATCATGGGTGGTGGTGCACAAATGATGCTCATTAAGAATGTAAATTTTACCGAATATCATTAATTTTGATGTAAAATGGGGATCATTTTTATGAAAGATAAATACAGGTTCCCCAATAAGTATTAAAATTTCATCAATATAGAAAATTCAGTATTGATGTAAAAATTATCTTATAGTAAGTAAATTTTCTGAATCACTATGTAAATAAAAAATATCCCATATTGCATCAGTCCTTCTATGATTCATTGGTAGTCTCATGAAAATGTAATTCATATTATCATTACACATCCACATAACTAAAGGATGATTTTACATGAATCATCTAGGTTATCATCTACAAACCATAACTTTTTTACAAACAACACATCTTAATAGATAGCTAGAAATTGTTCACTTCATATTATTCCATAAAAAACATTTCGTAAAATATAAAAACTCCATTTTTTACCAGGGCATTTAATGATATTTTGATCTATGAAAATATAACAATAAATCACTTTTTACATTTCATATAGAGGAAAAAATGTATCTTTCCAAATATGAAAACTCCATCTTCATATACGAAGTCTTCCAATTTTTCATCAATCATAGATTTCATTTATTTTGCAAATTTACATCATTCTACTAATATTTTTTTATCATATCCCATTGTTGATACTATATAAAAAATATAAAAATATCATAAGTCTTATTCTGGATATTTCAAAATCCCAATAGATGATTCGAGTAGTTCTTGTAAGAAAAAATACTCTTAATGTATCACGCGATAGAGCAAGAAGGCATGCCTACATGGAAGAGCTACATGACAGACCTGCAGAGAAGTGCTCCAAAACATAAAAATTTCAATGCCCTTACGTGGAGTACCGACACAGAGGACCTTCATGGAAGACCTACACGGATAAAAATACCTCTGACTGTGCCCATCCAAGCCTAAAAATAGATCCCTTGACCTCCCCATTTTATAAACTAAAAAAGATAAAAAAAATCTCTAAATCTCCCATTGCGGAGCTCTTTCACAAAGATCCCTAAAATTTTCTCAATTAGATCTCTATATCCCTATAGAATATATAATTCAATATGATAATCATGAATAGAAATCATTAAATATTTTACATAGGTTTGTTTCTCTAATGTTAAACACATTCTATAGTCATCTTTCATATCTGTGTAGGATCCAAATATGATTTAGATGCTCAATTACAAGAGTGGGGGTGAATTGTAACATTAAAAAATATGTTTTTAACAATAAGGAAAATAATGTTTAACAGAGTTAATAAATGTAAATTCATACGACCACTTAGTTCTACAAACATTCTTGGTTCCGAGAATATGGTTTCGGATATGAAACATAAGGTATGTAAACACAGAAAATATTCTACAATAAATTTTATATAATCTTACTATATAAGATTATATAAACGAATAAGAATATATAAAAATGTTATAATTTCTACATTTATCAATATATAGTGGAAAAAATACATGTAACAAATCAGGTGACAAGTATGAAATCATTTACTCCAAAGTTTAGTGTATCGAAAAACCATGGATAAAAGATCCTTTCATTTATACAATCAACAATGCTTGCCTTACAAACACAAGGGTAAGCTCTCAATAGTAATATCATAATCTTTCTTACTAACCCTGAAAGACCTCGAGCATTAAGGTAGACGAAACCTCTATTATCGTATCCCCAAAAATCCTCAATTGTAAAAAACAACAATTAGAGTCACATGATGAAATCTGATCATGATGTTCAGTACACATATGTCATTAGTGACTCTCTCTCTCTCTATAAATATCTTCATCATCATGGAATCCCTAGAGTGTTGGATCAGTAATGAGATCGTTCAAATGGCACCTATTTTTAGGCACATCTCCAATGGCCAGATCCCTTGTCCAATGATCATATTTTTTCCATGAATCTCGGAGGGACCTATACACTTGTCACTCAAACAACAGTATGATAGAATCAGAATCTTCGAAATTGATTAATAACTATAAAAGGGGTAATTAAAATAAAGATTCATAACCAACTCAAATTTTTGGATTATATGGAAAAATAAATGATTCGAGTCAAAGGAAATATAAATGTTTGGAGTCTAAGAAAATAATAATTTAGATATTATAAAACAAGGATATTAGGAATATGTTTTGCAATGAATTAGGAACTAGAATGTAATAGTAATCAAAATCTAAATTCTAATGAATTCAGAATATAAAATCATAGGAATTTGAATTCTGAGTTTTATAGAATTTTGAATTTGACTTCTGAGGAATTAGATGTCAAATTTATAAGTAATTTATATTCTGAATTTCTGATAATTCATAGTTTTTATTTTGGAGAGTTTATAATCTAACTTCAAATCAAAAAATTAGAGAATGAAAATAGAGTACTTTAAATCTATGTATTTAGGATTCCATGGTTTTTGATATGAAACTAAATTTTATCATTTAGGAATAAAATAGTTTTTTAGAGAAATTATATAATGAACAATAAAAACAATGGTATAGATAAAATTTCCTTGTGAAATTGAAATTTTCTTTTTTTAGATAAATCATAGGGAAAAAATAATTTGCCTTAATATAGAGTGTTTGTAATTTTAATAACATAGAGTAATGGAAACGGCATAAGGAATTCTTATTGAATCAACAATCAGTCCCTTTTTGGAAAGATAAAAAATCCTTATGAAAAAGAATATAAGGGTTAAGAAAATTTCATTGGGGATATAAAAGAAATATATCCCTTTACCTCTGAAAAATAGAGAATACGAATAACTCCCACTTTTGTTTTGAAATCTCAAATGATCATATTCCTAATTTTATGAAATAGAATTTATTTTTTAGTTCATAAAAAATATTTATTTATTAGTACACTCCCTTAAATGAACTCCACCATACATAAGGAAATATATTCTTAATTAGTATTGTTTTAATCATTCCATTCTCCCCCATTGTTATTTTCAAAATAGAATAGAGGGAAGGAAAAAAATGTTACTTGAAAAATTATTAATAAACAATTAAATATATGGAGAACAACGAAAATTTCATTATGATTGAAAGAATTTGTAAAAGGATGAAATTTAACCAATGATCCTAAATGGGAAAAAAATTGACCTTCCTTCTCCTTCGGAATCAGCTTCTTCACATTGGTTTTCCCCGCCATTATCTCCTGGTGATCTTCTTCTACACAGTTGACCAACTGATCCAGATCGTCACATTTCGTTTCTAGGGCTTTTATATTTTCTTCATCAAGAATAACAATATTTTATTGAAGAATAATTACTTCTTCTTTCTTAACAAGCTTTTCATAAAATTTTATTCGACGATCCATTTCCCTCTTCTCATTCATGGCCAAATAATTAAGCATACCTTTCAGATCGTTATCTTCCTGCTTCCATGTAGTCTTATTGAGATATAGATTTTCCTCAAAACTATTAGTAATGTCCTTGATCATCCCATATTCAGTGTCAATTGCATCCTTAACATTTTCATGAAATTCAAAAAATGCTCAGAGCTCTTCGATTTTTTTTCTTGACTAGATTGTAGTCTGTTTTCAAGATATTTTATGAGACTCATAATCGTTGAGAAAATATTTCAAATCTTCCAAAAGTATGACACATATATCCCTAAACGTAGTAACTGAATATAATTTTTAATTTATCGATTTGTTGAAGAATCTAGTATCTTGAATTTATTTTTGGATAGAAAAGGAATACTGCCAATCAACTATTTCAACGACATAACATGAAAATCATGTCCGAAGGAGGATGATTCTGAATCATTTTTTTTGTTATTATGAGGTTTATTTTTCAATCTCATCATATTTCCTCTTCGACAAAGCCACATTCCTTTATTTTTTGACCAGATATTTACAAGGTTTTTCACCTTCCCCATGTTTTCCCTTAAAAGAAATTTAACAAATGTCTTTATCTTTGGGCGATTCATGTTTTTGATCAGATAACTGAACAATCATATCTTCATCAAAATCTTCCTTCCGATCATCAGCATCTTAATACTCTAGATGAAAAAAATCATGATTTATTCTTTCTTATTTAGATATTTATTTACATATTGTTGACAATTATCATCTTTTCCTAGAGTAGAATGATTTGAAGACTCTACATTAAATGATCTTATTGAAATATTCTTATCAAGACTATCCTTCTAATGATAATCTGTGACATTTTTTATCATCTCTTTTGTATCACCACTGCCTTCATCCTCTCCTTCTACGTCCATTTAATTTTATTCAACTATTTCATCTTCTTGATGAGGTTCTTGAATCACCACCTTCTTTCTCGGAGTCACATGCTGTGATTCATTAAAAATAATTCTGGTATGTGATGTTTTTCCAAGAATTTTTCAGCTTCCTTGAGAAGAGATAGTACAATCTAAGCTTCAGAATTTTTTTCCATGGATATTTTCTTTTTCTGGCTTCTCAATATTTTAGGAAACCTTTAACTTCAAGGATTTTAATTAATTAGGGTCCTAGAATAAACGAGGATCCCCTATTTTTGTATTCTTATTGTCTTCTCTCCATTTATCCACTAATACAATATGGTATGTATTTTTCTTCATTGTATTTGGCGATGCATATTGGGTTTCCATGCATACTATTAATGTGAATGTTAATACTCTTTAAAGTATCATCACTCAATCTTATTACTTTAATTTTCCGTGTCTTATAACTATATGTAATTTTGAATGACTTAATGCAATGAACAATAATTTTCTAGAGTATATTCGGTTACATGATAATTTCAGACTTCAAATTTTCTTTCTTGATATTCTCAATCATATTCAAGATATACCTAACTAGGTTTATTTTCATGAGTATCAACTATAAATTCTAGAATATAGATACCACTTTTCATCAGGGTTACCATATCCCCATTTCTCGGAATGATAAATCCTTATTCCCATAAATCATGAATCTGAAGGTTTGTAGATAGATGAACAATCTTAGGAGCCTTCACTACATCCAATCCATGACCTGATGGAGCCTTCTCTTTATCAAAAGATCTGGAATCATCCTGTAATTTGTGAGTACAAAATTATGCTTCTCCTTCATAAATAATTCTAATAAAACTAGCTTCCATTCTATAAAAATGAATTTATGTCTCCCCATAGATAGTGAAATAAAAATTATAACTCACCCAATCGATGAAAAAACATACTGAATTAAAAAATATAATAAAAAATCAAGATAGACTGGATCTTTTGGATTTGGTTTCGATATTCATAGGCTTTCCCTTCCATTCAACATAAATTTCATTGAAAATATATAGTCATAATAAATATAAAATTTCGGATATACCAACCATTCTTGGTATAGCTTCCATTAAAAAAATTCCATTCCAGTCAATATTTCTTTCTAAGGAGAGGCTTTAACATGCATTCAAATGTAATAAAAATGTGATGATTTGAAATGGACATAAGTAGGGAGGAATTACAACATCATCGTAATTCATTGATTATTGATGGAAAACAAATATTGGTTGGTCCTAATATTAGAGTTTGAGGTGATGATTCAACATCCTTGTTTGATCCTTATGTTGAAATAATAATGATCAGATCTGAGGGTTAAGATGATAATCAAAGAAGGGTTTTGATTAGATCTTATCATTTGAGGTTTTCAAAATTAACATTCGGATTTAATATAATGTGAATCAGAATATGTTTCTTAATCCATAAAAAAAATGTAAAATCATGATTATAAAAATATAAGATGAAAATCATACCTTCCGGATTTATAGAATATTTATCTTTAATGAGAAAATTTTTCTTCGAGAACATTAGATTCTGGAAAATTTTAAAGTTCACATTAAATTACGAAAACATTGATTATGAAATCATTGAATACAAAAAAAATATTGACTATGAAAAAAATTTCACTACAAAAAAATTTAGACTAAAAATCATATGTAATCCACCTATAAAAATGATTTTCTTACTATAAGGATATTGGTTTTCACAATATGTTAAAATGTTATTTTTCCTTATATTTATCATTTTTAGAACCTGTTTAATGAATTAAAATCTATCGGAGGGTATTAGAAAGTTGATCCTGCATTCAGATAAATTGGTGAATGATATATTATTTTTGTGTGTGATCCCTAAGAATTTAATGCCTAATATCTATGTGTTTTTCATGAGAGTGATGTCTAATGTTGTTACTTATATAAATGGACCTAGTATTATTACACAATATTTGTGTTTTGGTAAAACATATACCATAGTCTGTGAGGCTGCGTGGAAACCACAACACTTGACCACAACAACATCGAGTTGATACATATTCGGGTTCATCTGTAGAATGTGGTACTGATTGTTTTTTTATGAATAACCATGAAACTAATGAATCTCTTAAGAAATGTCACATTCTAGATGTAATTTCCCTATCAATTCTACATCCACCGATGTTAGAATCAAAAAATAATTATAAATAAAATCATTTTCAAAAGTAAAACAAACAAACATAAATTCATGGATCCTTTTAAGTAGCGAAAAACTCATTTCACTACCTTTAAATGAGATTCTATCGAATTAGATTGATACCTTCCAGAAAAGCATATTGAAAAAATTATGTCTGTATGACTGGATGTCAAGATTAGTAAACTTTCTATCATACCTCTAAATTATATTTTATCTACTGGTTTTCCAGTTTCCTCAATATCAAGTGAATTTGAGGTATCAATTGGAGTGCTAAATATTATGGTATTGTAATATCCAGACATTTTAATAAGATCATTAATATAGATATGTTGAGATATATAAATTACATTTGGTTTTTCTGAAATTTGAAGACCAAGAAAAAATGTTAACTCACCCATCATACTCATCTCAAACTAATATTTCATTATATTCTCAAATGAATTGGACAATTATTTCATAGATGAACCAAATAAAATTTCATTAATATAAATTAAAACAATAAAAACATTTTTGTTGTCTTTATTTATATAGATGGTTGGATCAAAATTTTATATAATGTAAATATTTTGTAACACAAATAATATAAGCTTATCATACCCGGCTCCAGGGGGATCTTTAGTCCATGTAAGTCGTTGGAATGTTTTAAAACATTTTTAGGATGTCTTGTATCTGAAAAACCTATAGGTTGTTCAACATAAACTTCTTCATGAAAAAATCCATTATGGAATGCACATTTGACATCCTTTTGAAAATATTGACATTTTAGAATGCTGCAAAGTAGAATTTGAATAGATTCAATTCTAGCTACTGGAGTATATGTTACTTCATAGTCTATTCATTCTTGTTGATTATAACATTTTTCAACTAATCTAGATTTATTTATTATTATTATTCCACTTTAATCCCACTTAATATTAAAGACCCATTTGGATCCAATAAATATAATTTCCTTCTGTATTTCATCAATGGTCCAGACATCGTTCATTAGATTTATTTTAGATCATTCTTCATAGATTTGATCCAATCTATACCACCTAAATATTCATCAGTTCTTTCATGTTATAATGGAGAAAGGAATGTGAGATATTCTACATAATTTTAAAAAGAACTTCTATACCATGAAAATTTATTTTCATCAAGAATGATACTATCCCTTGGATGATTCTTAAAAAACCAATGATTTGGGGTTTTAAGAACATATTCATCAACATATTGTAAGAAATATTATTTGTTAAATGATTTATAGATATTTTTATCAACTATTTCCTTATCAGAATGATCTCTTATCAAAGGATGATAATAATTTTTTGAAAACTCATCGGAAGATGTTGGATGAGGTTGTTTAAAAACAATTGGATGGGTTTCAACAAATTTAACATGTAGTGTTTCATCAAAAGTAAAAGTGATTTTATTGAAAACACTATAAACCTTATATATTAAAGAGTAGCCTAGGAAATTTCCTTCCTCATATTTGGGTGTTAATCTATATAAATTATCTTTTTTATTTATAAATAATACTTTGCGTCCAAATATTGTGAAGTAGGAACATTTAGGTTTTCTTCCATTCCATAACTCGTATGGGGTTATATTATAAAAAGGTCTAATAAAAACATGATTTATAGAATAAAATTTTGTAATTACTGCTTCATACCAATAGTTATTAGATATCATATATTCACTCAACATGGTTCGAGTTATCTCTTTATGAACATGATTTCTTCTTTCCATAACACCATTTTGTTCAGTGGTTCTTGTTGCTAAGAATTTATGAGTAATGACTTCAATAATACAAAAAGATTCACAATTGGAAATTTGAAACTCTCCTCAATGATCACTGTGAATATTTATCAGTGGAATATTTTACTCATTTTTAACATGGGATGTAAAAATATTGAAATTAGAAAAAGTATCATATTTTTTTCGCGAAAATAGACCCACGTATGTATAGTGAAATTATTAACTATGACAAATATATAATACATGACTCCATTGCATCCATTTTGTGTTGGACCAACAAGGTCCATATGTACCAACTATAATTCATCATTAGTTGAGAAAACACTTGCTGATTTAAAGCTTGATTTATGTTTCATGCCAAATTATGATGGATCACATATATTTTAATAATCAAATCTAAGGTCTTGTATATCCTTAACTATAGTTTTCATAGATATTTGACATAACTTCTTATGGTTACAATGTCATAAACTTATAATCCATAACTATTATCAGTCTTCTATTTCACTATGACAAGGTAGATCATGTCTCCTATGGTCATCTTTGTTTATTGAATATACGTTCTCTACCTTATGGGAGGAATCAATAAACTCTTCCATGGAATTGTGTACTAAGAACATGTAATTCATTAAATTATCAAGGGAACCTTCATCACATCAGTAACATATACAAATGAGGTTGTGGTAAATACCATTAAAAAATTAAACATTGGAATTCAAATTATTTCCAAGAAGAACAATGTTACCTATACCAAAAATTCTCCCTGATCCTTATCTTTGAAAGATACATTTCTCCTTTCATATTCATAATCTTTTCAAAGATTTTTTTGTTACCAGTCTTATTCATGGAACATCCACTATCCTTGTACCATGTATTGATATTGAAAATTTCATTATATTCCTGAAAATAAGAGTGTTGGGCATTCAGAACCCAATCATTCTTGTATCAAAAAACATCATAAAGAAAAATTTTGGGTATCTACATTTTCATGGAAAAAACATTTTGAAAAACTAAAGACTGAATTTTGTTTATAGAACATTTTTTTGCCTAATTTCTACCACACAGACATTTAGTGACATATGGATCACTTGGAGGAAATATATAATTTTAAAAATAACTAGTTTAGAATGAGTATAAACAAATCTATAATTATTCCATTGAGGTAAAATTTAGGAAATAGATCTTATCAAAGATTTCCATTACTATGGATGTGTTTGATAAACACTTCCTCAAGAAAAATATTTATTACATCAGTCTAATAACTATGTTTTTATCCTAATAAACTTTAGGTTTATAACTATACTCTGTTGGTATAATGTTTTTCGTCGAAATTTTGTTTTCAAGATCCATTGAAAGTTTATAATTCTCAGAATTAAAATTAAAAATGTGTTTGGAAATTAATTAAAAATCATATATTTTCATTACAATTTCCTTAGAAATATATGATACTTCTTTAGTAAGAATAGAAATTCTATAATTTTCTGGATCATTTTTTTCTTATCTTTATAAATTTTTTTAACAACATGATTAAAAAAAATAATCATATTCATAAGTAGGTTATGTATTTTATTTATCAGAAGAAGATAATTAAATAGAATCTTTATAATATTTATTATCACTATAATTTACATACTAATATATATTAGTTATAGATTCTGCATTGCGTACCATGGCCATTAGACAATGATTTTCAAGGGGTAATTTTCATTGTAGACCATCATTCTTCTTACCAGTAGATTCATACTACAAGGATTCATTAGAGGATTCCCTATCAAAGAAACTCTAGATATCATTAGCATTCACATTATTAATAGGTTAATCCATGTAATACATCATTCTATTTCTCTCAGAATGATTTTCAATTATATCCTTTCTCTTATTAAATGGTCTTTCTGGCCTTATATTCCCAACTCTTTTTCATTAAAAACAATTAAATTCAGTGCCTTTCTTGTCCTTTCAATATTTCTTATTAAAGCTATACTAAAAGTATTTCTTCACACTATATTGTTTATCCTTCATGCAATATTTTATAGGTATTTATATTAATGTTAACATTCTCCAGTTTCAGATAAAATAATGAAATTATTTGACATGAAGCTAGTAAACATTTCAAGAGTCTTTGATTTTTTTAGTAAAAGCTACACTTATATTTCCAATTGTCTACTAATTTATATCTGAAAAACTTTTCATTCATTTCTAATGTTGAAGAAGAGTTCCAAAAATCACATCAAAATTAATTTGAGATACTTTCCTACTCTCATCCATATTTTTTCTCATAGATTCCCACTCATTAAGAATGATGTCTATAGTCTTTTAAACAAGTTCCTCAGCATCTAAACCATTCTCACCCTTAGACTTTAAACAATTAACAGTAGTCAAATATCTTTTTTGTACCATGAAAACATGTCCTCCATAAGGAAATATAAATCCATGATATTCTACTCTAATCATAACTCTTCTAGTTTCTATAACATTAGATGATCCAAAATGAGTAAAATCCAATTTCATCCAAATAAAATTTGCATATTAACAATAAGAAATATGACTATATATGTTACTGATCATGAAATAATACAAGATATTACTAACCATGTTGTTTTTTAGATATTCTAAATTTTAATAATTAATAAATTTTCTAACTTCCTTATCATGAATCATGTAATAACCAGTAAGAATAATGAAGTATCCACTACAGTTTTAATAACTAAACTCGTCATTTTATCCATATAATAGAAAATTCATTTCATCAAAAACATGTAAATAGTATGTGTTTGTATTCAAGTACAGAATACCAAAGCAAAAAAATATTCTGAACAAAGGAAAATTGAGTTAGAAAACTTGTTGGTGAATATATGTATTTCTGATACCTCCTCTGATAACAATTGTAGGATTGAAATATGATGTAGATTCTAAATTACAATATGTGGGTTGAATTTTATTTTTATAAACATTAATTTTTAACCATATTAAATACAATCTATATCAATGTTGTACATGTTAAATTCACAAGGCCTCAAAGTTCTGCAAACATTCTAGGTTTCAGAGATATTGTTTCAGAAATTAATCTTAATGAATGTTCACAAGGTAATGATTTTAACTTAATACATATAGAATTATACTACATCAGCATACATAAAAGACAATGAATGTTTAATAAACTTTTACATTTTTCCTTTATCAATATACAGCAGAAAATAATCATGAAAAAACATGTTACAAGTACGAAATATTTTAACCCA
Source organism: Viscum album (assembly GCA_963277665.1). Taxonomy (NCBI): domain Eukaryota; kingdom Viridiplantae; phylum Streptophyta; class Magnoliopsida; order Santalales; family Viscaceae; genus Viscum; species Viscum album. The sequence continues at coordinate 1,313,884,140 of OY728152.1, read as the reverse complement.
AAGAATAGGGTATCCAACAAACATTGATAAAGGTCCATTGATTTTTAAATTCACAAATTCTTTTCTTACCAAAACTAGGGTTAGGCCACGATAAGAATATTAAAATATACCTTTCTATCCAAATATCCATCAATCATTGAGGTAGTCAGAACCTCTATCTTCATATCCAGAGATGTCCTCAATTGTACACATCAACAACCACAGTCGAATGAAACAAGCTGGAAAAGATGACCAATATGAACAAGAAATGAGATTTTATCTCACTAAAAATCACTTTAGAATAATGAAATATCTAGAGTGATGGATTATTAAAGTGCTATTTCAAATGAGCTCTTATTTATTAGCAATTATCCCATGGGCAACTCCCTCCTCCAACCATCATATTTTTCCTTGAATATTAGAGGGGCATGTACACATGTCCATCAATCAATGGTTAGATAGAAACCTAATTTATGAAATTGTTTCATAACTATAATTGTTGTAAATAAAGTAAGTTTTCTTAACCCAATCTATTTTTCTGAGTATAAATAAAAACAAATGATTGGTTTCTAAGGAAATATAAAATTCCAAAGTCTAATAATTTAATAATTTGGAAACTATAAAACATGGGTATTCAGATTCAGTTTTTCAAAGAATTTATTACAGTAATTATATAGTCTTCAGAATCTGAATTCTAATGAATTCGTAATATGAAATCATCAGAATACAGTGTCTGAATTTTGGGGAATACAGAGTTGAATTTCAGATAATTCAGAGTCCAAATTATGATGAATTCAGTGTTCAAATTATAAGGATTTTGTAGTCTGAATTTGGAGGAATTTAGAGTCTAAATTTCATAGAATTTGGAGTCATAATTTTGAACTATTCAGAGTCCAAATATATGGAAATTAGAGTTTTAATTCTGATGAATTTAGAGTCTGAATTTTAGCGAATTTGGAATCTAAATTCAAAACATGAAATCAGAACCAAAAAAATACTCTAAAACTATTGATTTTGGATTTCAATGTTTTAGATATGAATCCTAATTATATCCTTTAGGAATAAAAGAGTTAGATATAGAGAAGCTATAAAATATACAATGAAAACTATGGTAAGGCTAAAATTTCCAAGAGGAAGGAAATTTTCACTTTTTATGATAAATTATTGGGACAAATAATTTTCCATAAGATAGATTGTCTGAGATTTTCAAAACATATAGGAATGGAAAATTCCCATGGAATCCTTATTGAATCATCAATCTTCACGATATACCTGCACGACACATCTACGCGGTGCAACTGTGTGCCACAACTATGTGGAATACCTGCAGGACATACATGTGTGACCTACATGCACAGTATACCTGTGTCGTACATCAATGCGGGGTACCTCTTTGACATACATGTATGAGGTACATACATAAAAAATCTTGTTATTTGTCCCACATACCAAATCATATACCCTTTTTTAAATCCGTTCATTCTAGGGTATATCCTTATTTTGTTTCCTTTTCTGAAAAGGACAAGGCTGAAGAATCCACTAGAACCTCCAGAAATATCAAACCATTTGGAACAAAACATCCATGTGTCTTGTCTTGGGGATTGTATTTCCACATACTGAGCTTTCCCAGATTTGTTGCACAATAAGGTTTGGATTCATGGACTTTCTGTTGGTTTTCATAACCACATTCACATGGAACATTCTCAAAGAAATAGTGTTGGGAAGATCTCAGTTTGGAGGATTAGGGTTTGGGTTATGTCCTTCCCTTTTTTCCATAATTCCCTGGAAACACATGTCATAGGTATAGAATGTACGGTTCCCACATGATTTTACATGAAATCAATGGAGAAGTCTCTCTCCCCTACCATGATAAATTTGAGGGAAACCATCATATCATAAGTCCAAAAATTTTCATACAGGAGGTAGCATTCATGCTCCTCATTTTTTCCTCATTGCCAAAGACCATATGTAAAATGGGCACATAGAATATTGTGACACTTTCCCTCACCCTTTGGGATTTTCCACCATGGGAAGAAATCCTTGTGTAATCTCTTATCCTTCATTCTTTCACCCTTCCATTTTACCCTTACCCTATATAAAGTGAATATATGGACGGCTTGTCACATCACCCACTTCTCGGGTCTCCTCACCGACATCCACAGTCGACGCGCCCTCATCCACCATCAGAGAAGGAAAAATTTAAAATTGAATATTCCTTTGTTGAATATTCTAAATCCTCATGTTTCTCACAATGAGAATTACTCTAGTGGGATTAGAGATCTTTAGTGATTACTACATATTCACAGATACCCATGTGGAATGAACTATGAGGACTCTAATTCCCAACATTATTGGGATATGTAGGAACCCTTCTCAGGACCCGAGTTAACTGGATATCCTCTTTGGGAATCTAACATCACTCCCCATAATATGAGCACCCTATTTATGAATATGTTCAAAATTAAACCCTCAAATCATCAAGGTATCCTATTCATTATGTAATCCAAAACACATTTTTTTAAAAATACTAAACTCTCCTATGATACTTATAGAATTACATGGTCATTGATTCATATCGTTATGGGATACATAGGAATCCACCATGAGGTTCAAACCCAATTCCTTAAATTAGCCATGTTCTCCTTCAGCCATATTCAGAACCGGTTCTGATCCAACGTGGAAACCCAAATTCATTACTAGTCAATTGGGCTATTTCAGCATAATTCACACACTATATTTTGGCTAAACACCTTCCTCTTATAATCCCATACCACATGATATTAAAATTTAAGGTTACATCTTTATCACATTTCTTTAAATGTTATGATGTGTCCCATTTAGTGGAACTGAAATATGAGGGTTCAGATTCCATTTACTAGGATATGTATGTAGCCAATTTTATAGGCATTATCCCAAGATCAAACCAATAATTCATCTCCCAGGATGACAATAAATTATCTAGTTCCCCACTACATGGCATAAAAAACAAATATCATTTTAGGATGATTAAATGAGTCTTGATTTTTTATATTAGAGGATTCCATTGATTGATAACACATTATATATGTGGATATCTCCAATGATTAAAAACCATTAATTCATACTAGTGATTATAAATTAAACACTTATTAATAAGTAATTGAAAATTCCAAGGAAAAGTTATGTAAATACTGGTGAATCAATATGGAATCCTGAAAATATCATAAATTTATAATGAGAGACCTGGTGTAGACAATAATTTCCCCCAAAAGGGTGTGATGAGTCTGACCTTCAATCCTCTCTACCAATGTATGTTCCTATTTATCATAATGATTACACATAACGATCCCATGGATTTGTATTGTAGGTGTATTTTTAGATTATGAAGTGTCATAAGTTTTTGTTTCCACAAATAAATTCAATGGATACAGCCAAGAAGTATTCTTTCATAAAACAAGAATACATGTTTCATGAAATTGGAAAAAATAGTGAACTCGGTGTGAATCCTTACCCATGTTAATAATTTCACCCTCTGATTAGGCCCCTATTAATTTATAATGGAATTCATGATAAAGGAATCAATCATGCATTTATCTATCTCAAAAGATTTTGCATTAATGGTCTCTGGTGTTGATTATGTTTTTTCAAAAATCCACTTCACTAAAAAATGGATTTCTTCATTACAATATTTGTGCGCTTCCCGAATACTTCTCAAGTTGTTCCCCATCCATGAAATGTATTTATTCTCTATCCCAACGTCTTCCACACTGGTTATCTAAAGTTATGGTAACAAAATATCTCCGTCATGTTACAATCCTGACATTGTAGGCTTCTCGATAGGCCCTCCTAGTCAATAACAATCCTCAATCATCTGTCCAATGAAGACCAGTGATCACGAAGATGACGGTGCCATCCAAATTCATCAATAGTTTCAAGCCCTCATCCCCAGAACAAACAATCAATCCCTCACATACTACATGGAGGTCGACCATGGGGCCACTCAAGGCCTCAATTATATAATGAAAGTGTCCTTCCCGAGGACTCTGACAAACAATTTTCCTCAACTAAAGCGTGCAGTAATGAACCCAAAACATGATGGTGGTGTTGCCTCTAGATGTTCAGCCCATGTCTCTCAAGCATGGGCATGAAATGAAAATTGGAGGGGAAAATGTACAGTCATCATTGAGTAGGTTCGTACCTCTACCCATCTAGAGATTCCCATCATCCTATCATTATGGAAACCAACAAGTGGGAATATACACTAGTCAGTACTAATTTTGGTCCTCTGCAAACTCATATAGTAGTAACCAACCAATCCCACTAGTTATATATAGTGGAGTATCGTGAACAATCATGTACACTGGCTTACAAGATATCAAATAGTTAGTAGGCTCTTCTAACTTCATTAAAATAAGTCCACCATTCTAATGTGGTGGCAACAGGTAAACAGAAACATAAACCTATTTACAATGAAAAATTCGGTCAGTAGTTTCTTCTTTCTGTATAGAAGGAATTCCATCAACATTGATATGACAAATCCGGCAGGAACATACACCTACCAATGATCATCAAATCTGCCAACAGTGTCATTTCGTTACACCGTATGAATTTAGTCGGAAATATCTAATGACAAATATATAAAAGACTCAACTCTCTCCCCCCACGAATGTGTACTGTCAATAAACATTGACATGAAAAGGAGCAATGACACATGCACATACACCTATAGTTGATACTAAATGGATGTAAATACCAATTCCATCTATGGAATTTATTATACACATCATATCTATGGTGAAAGTGATAACACAAATCAATTCCCATATTATAGAAGCTTTCAAGGATATTATAGAAACCCCTCCAGCAGAACCAAGGAAAAAAGACATAAATATGTCTGCACACATTATATGACAAAATGACGTGCCATCCCGGAACAAATGCATACCTCTGTTCTTATCATGTGGGGTCATTGTTCATACTCCCCATATCATGCAGACAACTAGATTGGGAACATATACCATTTCTAATTGAAGGCAATCGATCTGTTCCAGTAAAAAATACAAAGCATGCACATACACCCTCCCATGATAAACAATTTTCCCACCAAAGTGTCTCTAACTATGTATAAGATAACTTCTAATAATAAGACTCCAAATTTACTATTTAAAAATCATGAGTCACACAACGATTGGGCTCCTCTTAATACTGGAGTTCTTGAATCCCTTAGACTTTTATTTATTGCATCTCAATATCATATTTTCTCCATATCAAACTGTGAATGTGGTAGTAGTAATTATGAATTTCTTCCTCAGAAACATCATCATGAAGGTATTATTCATGGAATTTTGGTCAATATTGGGTGCCTATCTCTGGATGAGATCCAAAAAAAACCCTCCTTTTTTCCAGAAGACAACGGAATAAGAGGATTAATCACTTTCTGTAAACAACCATAGTGATTCTCCCTGTGATGGAATTCAATATGAATGACTGCTCGGATTTAGTATTTACATTTGTCATGTAAATTCAGTAATGAACAATATAGTGAATATAAAGCACACCAATCTTGAGGAACTTTCAAACACAAGGCCACTCATGTCTAATTCCTTCCCTCTAAAAGGTGAAACACTTTCTCAACTAGAAGACCTATTAACTGAATAGTCATTCACCAAACCTCCCTTGGGTCATTTTTCATCTAATATAGAACATCCACTTTGTTTAGTCCAAGTGGAGAAACTCTGGTGAATGGAAAAAAAGACGTGTTAAACATGAGGAAACAATTGGTTAAGGGATAAGTACCAGTAATGTTCTGGCCTTTTGAAAATTATTAGTATAACATTCTAGAATTGATTGCAGAAGATTGCATTCATGATAGCCACCTCATTTTATAGATGAATCTTCATCATATGAAAACCTATGATTTCTATTTGATAAATATCAATATCATGTAATGGATATAGAATGTTATCACCGCCTAATTTACATGGAATCTCTCTAATTTTTCCAACATCCCAAGGATGAGAAATAGTATGGAATCCATCAGCATGAATTACATAATGCTCTTAAGAGGCTACACTGGATAATTTTTAATTCCCTATATATTGTTCATATCATATGATGGGGTGCACATGGATCAATACATTTTACTGCAATCCAAATTTAGCAAAGTTTTCCAAAATTGGTATCACGTATTGTCATTTCCCATTGTCAACCACAATAAATATATTTTTTATGTAATAGAATTTATGGTCAAGAATAGGCCACAAACAACTCTCATCATAGTCAGGCCCAGTGAAAAGAAGGTATTGAGTTACTTTTACATAATGCATTTAAGAATCTTGGTCAGTCGTATGGATTAAGAAATTTTAGGCATCAAAGAATGAAAATGTCTGAAATAGAGAATCGATCTTCCGAAAATTCGGATTTGAGTGGTTGCCGGATAATTCCATTAGCTAATGTTCGAACTAAAATCAGAACAATTAGAAGATAAATTTCAAAATTGTTACCTATAGATGTTCATGAATCCTCGTATCATTCAAGGATGGTAGATGATTTAATTCATCCTTAAAATTTATTAATCATTGTTCCAAATTTTGAAGAAGAATAAAAGGAATAGCCCCAACTAGATTTTTTGGGTGCTTTTTCACTTCTGAAATCCCCTTCTTAATAGAAGTAAGCTTGATCTCGATTGTGGACGAAGCAATAAAGAAATAATATAACTGAACTATCCATGTATTCTCTTCAGGTTACTGTCCACCAAATGGTCCACTGGAATTAATCTTATAAGATAACATGGTCTCTTGGAATATACAGAGAGAGACAATCATACAAAAATAATGACATAAATCCATCGATTCATTATGAATAATTGAATGTCATTAATACAATGGTAACAGATATTCCATAAAATGAGTCTAGATCACTAGAATAAGAAGATGATGTTATTGTCCATAATAAGGTACACACTGAGAAAATGAAGATGGTGTGTGTACCCAAAGTCCTTGGTTTAACATGAGTCTAGTTATGGCTTAAAATAACCATATCCTAGCCCTCTAAATGGCTTAAAACAAGGGGAAATTCAAAAGTCATATTTCATCTCACATTTCCAATAGATAAGGTCAATCACTTTCTCATGAAGAATGATTTTCACAAAAATTAGTGGAATCAAAATACTTTAAAAGACCCAATAAAGTTTTATGACCAAGACGCATTTCGGATATATTTACGCCCTAGGAAAATCCTCAACTTGAACATCATGTAGGAGCTACTTAGCAAAGAGTATTTGTAGTAAATACAGATGCAGATGATGAGTTTCCTCCAATGGGTACACAATCAAGGTAGGATTAGGTACATCCTGGTAGGACTGTTCATGTGGGTTATCAAAGGAAAATATTTGCATCACCATCAGTGGTATTGTCGGTCATTGAACCATATAAAACTCTAGTTAAAATTCATACATAGGTTCTAGATCATCTAGATGTTCCCCCAATTATTATGAACATAGTTGAGTAAATAACAACTTGATCAGAAGATATGGAGGAATTACATTCCCATGTCCAGCTAGTAACGATAGCTTACCCGGAATGGTTGGATGCAATTACTCACCCACCAAATTTTTTAAATACCAAATTTCAAATCATCAATTTTATGGGAGATCTAGAACAACACACAACACATTATTTGTTCATTGTGATCCCATTTTGGGGACTTCTATACAAGTAGAATCACTAATGCATATGTGTTTTATTTAGACATTACAAGGACTTGTTTTCCTCAATTATACAGGTTTATAATCTCAATAAATTACTGGATGGGAAGAACTACAAAACAATTTTCTTCTTCAACTAATCTTAACAATACCCATGATGATAGTTTTTTACCTAACTAATTTTATAAAAAGTGGGAATTAAATTGTTTCATATATAATTGCCCGATGGAAAGGATTAACATATTCCTTAAGACTATCACTCACAAAAGATGTGTTACTGTGAATTTTTGTGGCAATTCTGGGTGATGATTTATACACACCATTTTATCCTATGAAATACACTAGAGGATATCTAGAAAATACTTCAATCGCTCAATAGATAAAAGTATCAATTATATACACTATGGCTAAAAGTCAAGTAATTTCCTCAGCTTTGGGGAGGAGGATATGAAAGGATGATAATGGAACTATTACACTAATGTAGGCACCTGTACATGATTCTACTTCTAAAACATCATCATAATGATGGGATTTGCCTCCTGATAATCAGCAGCAATGTCCGCCTCATTAAGATGATCAATGAGATCAAAGGCAGGAACAATTGGAGGAATTAACGAACAAAGTTTCTCCTTTCAGGAATGAAAATGTTCATGGATATATAATCTCATGTTTAGAAAACAATTTGGTTTAGTGGAGAAGGAAAAATAAAACAAATAAATAATGATATTATGATCTTCCAAATTATTTTCCATTTCACCATAGGATAGGGAAAACCATACAAGAATGTTATTTTTTGGGAGCTATTGAAAATGATGGTAGAATAAGGACAAATGAAACTGAAATATTTCTCATCTCATGTAGAATGTGTTATAGCGGACAATCCAGATGAAGAGGGTGAATGGCTGGAAGTCCAATGTAAAAATTTACAAAAATATGATGATTTGATGATCAGAAAAATGATAAACCAGACTCATTACATTTTACAAATTCAATTTAAACAACCAATTTTGACATCTTCCACATCCACCACAGTAATAAAATATTCATCAAATGGTCGATCCTAAAATAAACGAGATGGACCAAAGGAAAAAAGAGTAGTTAGAAGAAGATGTGATCATGTCAAGTACAATGATGTCTATGACCCTGGATGATTTCATACCAACTGTTTAAAAATCATCGGTACTGCCCGACCAAACCAAACAACAAGAATTAAGCTGTCAAGAAGAATCTTCCTCAGATGAAGATTATATCATGGGTTCCGTTAACGTTACCTACTTAACTAGTCCTTATACTGATGGTGATTCTAATTGAATTGAGATGGAATTCATTGTACCTGACTGGGGAAACATAAAAATAAGGCATGGTTTAGGGTATATAGGAAGATGTGGGAATTCAAGAAACAACATTTAAAAAATACACCTTCTAGTACGATTTATGCTGAAAAAACACGTTTATGATCCATTCAGTGGGATTAAATAGATCAAGAAGTTTCTTCCATAAAATATAGGATCAGTTATGAAACAATTTTTTTAGAATACTAATTAGAATTCACATCATATTCTTCGCAATAAGAGAATATTTCTAGTCAATATAATCTACAAATTCCATTAGAATTTCCATCTTCTACTCCGACATAGGATGGGGATACCTCAGAAGAATCAACATCCAACGCACCTACAAAACTGCATCTCTATGCATGGAAACACAAATATTTTGACTAATATTATGATGTATTGAAACAATTTTCCCATTTACAATCCATTTAATTAATTCTAGATGATTTTAATATATCCAATGTACATCAAGAAGCACATATCGATTCTTTTTCAAGTTCTCAAGAGATATAAACTAATGTTGTTACTTCTGAGGTTTGCCATTTAGAGAATGATCATGAAGATTTTCATTCAGTCATAAATTTTACTGATGATGATGAAGATTATGTTGCACATAGACATATCTAACCACTTTATTTATCTAAAATGATCAATGAAATAAACATCCGACAAGCCTTAATTAATAATGGATCTGGAGTCAACCTGAATCTCCTCGGTACACTTCATCAATTGGGCGTGACTGAATATGACTTCTCTCCTTAGACATTAATGTAGCAAGATTGTGATAAAAATTATCAAGAACATGTGGGTGAGATTACACTCAGAACACAATTTTAATATTATATGTCAAATTTAGATTTCATGGTTGTTCGTCAGGACACAACCTTCTGTATTCTTCTTGGACGGCCTTGGCTACACCAACATGCATCTATTCCATTTTCATACCACAAATGTCCTAAGTACTGTTTCAGTGGTCAAATCATGACATTCTATGGGGATAAGGCTCGGTTCACAACATATGAATCTGCATACATAGAGGTAGTGTTTTATCACACACAAGGAATGATGTCCATGTCAAATGAAATAACTATAGTTAAAACTTTCAATGGTCTGAAAATGGTCTCAAATAATCCAATCATGCAATGGAGTATAGAATATGTGTTACCTATTAATAAAATTTAAAAGGTAAACCCAAATCCAAGAACTCTTCCAAAAACATTTATAATGTCAATTGCAACAATTGAGCCAAACATCATGGGAGAAACTGTTGATCAACCATGAAATAGTGGAAGTATAAATGGAGATGTCATCATTTAATCTGCTGAACTTCAAAAACCTCAACATCATTAATCAGACTTGAAGAAATTGTTTAAATTATATAGGAATACAATGAAGTTTATGTTAGGGTTGGTGTCCTAAGAACCCACTATTTATACTTTGATTACATGAATGCACACTTATTATATATTGTTAACTTTTCTTTATGACTATAATATAATAATGTTTTGAAATATTTGATTCATTAATAAGGTCACGGAACATCCCCACTATGATGAGAATCTTGAAATGCAATTACAATATTCTTAAATAATGTTCTACGGTTGGATGACATACTATGATAGGACACATCATATACATACCGTCATGTGTGAGTACTCGTAAGAATAAGTGACTCTCTCTCTATTGGAGTTCGCACTTGGTAATATACAAAATGAGAGGTTATTAGAATAGACCCACTAGTAGAAATTATGAATGTATTGGAGTCATCAGACAGTGTTATCTACGAGCATGTGTAATGGTCCTTAGACTGTATGATTATCATTAACTCATGTCATGACTCGTGCACTTATATTTTCTGATGAAAACCATCATTATGACATTTGGTAGGAAGTAGGGTATGTTAGGTGCATCAAAAATGACATTTTGATAATTGATACGACGATGAAAGATTAGTACCTACCATATTTATGGATGTAGATTTCTTGGTCCCTTTGATTGAAATATAATTGTCACTCAAATTTCATGGAAATGTTTTCTTGACGAGTTTATTTCATGATTTCAAATAATGACGGATCAAGCATATAATTTTATGACACTATCATGCAACCAAATTGATGACATATTGAGAAAAATATATTAAATTACATGTTAAGTGTTCTTATGAGGTGGCACGTCAAAGCAGAGTGAACATCTTTCTCTTGGGTGCCTTGACCCATTGCAAGTCAGTAATCTTGGACTTTAGGCAAGCCCGCCTACTGGCAATGAAAAAGAAGCAAAGTGGGTCACACACTAAGTATATCCAAGTATCTGAAGTATAATAAATATCATTCCAGGATGTGTTTAAATAATAAATCAAGGAAGCATATATTGTTTTAATGTTAGAGGATGAATAAAATAAAAAACAATATATAAACACCATGTACATTGAATGTACACGCCATGTAGTTTTCATTTAGGAAATGAAATGAAAAATAAAAACAAGATATATATGCCATATACGTTAAATGTACACGCTGTGTACTTTTCAATGAAAAATGAGTACACACGGTGTAGTATTAATAGTTGGGATATTGAGGAAATAATATCATTTTGTTAAATGATATTTATTATAATGAGTGTGGGCACATGTAAAGGAATTAATGATTCAACATGGGGTTTTCAATACATTTTAATGAAATAAATAAAATCATTAATGTGTTTATTTATCCTAAAAACTTTATAAACTCAATCATGATTATATATATCCTCAAAACCTCAACATTATTCCTCAAAATCATTGTTCACAACAATTCTGGAGAATTTTTTCAAGACTGAAAGAACTTCGTCCACCACAAACTCTCTCATGACTGGCAGAGATCCACCTCCGTTAGATCAAGGAGATCTAAGGAGGAAAATTCCAGCAAAGGCTTCTCCAAACTAGCACTCGTAGATTCATTTGGCGACATTCAAAGATATGTGGTGCACGTGTGGATCAACACATGAGGAAGTCTATACATGGATTTTTCAACGTAACGATGGATCACAATAGAACATGATCAGAAATATTAATGAAGAAAGAATTCCATAAAATGTAAATCTTGTAAATTAATTAAATTAATTATAATCAACTAGTGATGATCCTCCTTTGTGGTTCTAATACTAATCTTCCTCTTTGCATATTTCTTTGATTCAATCTGTGGAGTTTAGAATTTATTGTAATTCTGATCCTAGATTGATCATTGCTAATGACCAAACCCCCAGTGGGTACACCACCCATGATCTGCCTCTATGCCCAAAACCTTCAATTGGTATCTGAGGAAGGTTACAATGTTTATTATAGTTATTTAATTTTTGTTAATAAATTGTGCATTTATATTTAACTCAATTCATTATAAATCATTTTATAAACCTGAATTTATGAGATATGATCATCCTACTTCGTTTGTCAATTCAAATCAAAGAAATGACCATTTAATAGTAAATTTTATTACAATATAAACGAGGAACTCATTAGGAGGATCTGCTCATTCTTTTAGTACAGCTCAATAATACATGACCTGTAATGAAAACTGAACACCATGTAATTAAGTTCAATGAACCGGTGCCGGTCCACAAAACCCACGCTGACTGAATTGAGCATACTTATGTATTCATTACACCTTGTTGACAATAACTGAACGACATGTTGAAAGTGGAATACAACATTTTTATGTTGAATCAAAATACCATGTAGATTGATCTGGCCCAGGTGAAACCCTATACAAGGAGAATCCATGTACCGCATACAAATTATTTCCAGGCGGTAACAGTGTAACATGGAAATACAAACCATGGAAGATTAATCTGTATTTCGTGTTCTCGAACATTTCCAAAGTAAAGAAAACACACCAAATCCCCAATCATGTAATTTGGATAAAGGGTGAAAACAAATACATGCATGTATAATATCCTACACGCTGTGTAATTTCGACAAATAAAATTCCACAAGGTTTCATCCAATGCACTAAGACATGTACCAGGACTAATGATGATATGAATCTCAGGGAAATTCATAAAGTAATTTTACATAAAGAATTTATTATTTATAATATCATAAATAATTGAATTCAAGAACGACTTATATTTAATAAAAGAATGATTAAAAGTATTTGAATACTAGATATGCTTAAATGTAGTTGCATGCTATGGATTATCATGATCTAGACCAAATACCGTTTTTTTATGATTGGTATCATTTAAATTTATTTAATTCAAATTTTTTTTCCTACGAGCATTCATCCAATAAAATGTATGGATTCTGTGCCCATGGTTAAATTAATGTAAACCCAATGTAATGGAGGATCTCCCTTGCCAATGGATCTCATTCAAAATCCAATGCTGAGGTGAATCCAACCAAGGAAAAGGCAATGATGGATAGGTGGGAGAAAAAAAACACGAACCATCAGGTTCAAGGGTTTTTCCCCAAGGTCAGGGTCAGAGTATCAAAACTACTTGATAATATAAGCAATAAAAGCTCATGATCATGCCATCTTATCTTAATTCTCTCTAATTTCATGGTTTATTTATTATGTATGGGTTGTCACGATCAAATATCTAATGAAATAAACAAGCATGGAATGATGTAATAAAATAATAACCTTACAATGCGTAAACATTTTCAGAACAGGGTTAATCATATAAGAAAGCATCGCCTAATATTAACAAGCAAGTGATAACGTGATACTATGTATAAAAAAATAAAATCCCTCCAATACCATATTTAGTCAGACCAAGCCTTCCATTAAATGAGTAAAGGAAAGACTCAATAAGACAATGTGTTTGAACAACCCTTGTTGGGACACATACATTTATAAACGAAGCTCTTATGAAAAATTCGGGTTGGATGAAGCATTTTTCATCAAGAGGAGTTTACCTTGATTTAATTGTTATAAAATAGAAGCATGTGTTAAGGAAATCCATGTCAGGAATTCAGGATTGGGGAGTCCACTCAACAAATCAAGGAACTATAAGCTCATAGTTTGCAAAGACCTACCTACCTAAATACCATTAAATTGCCTTACCAACCCTTTTTCGTGTTATGCGAAGGGGAATATGGATCATTTACACTAGAATTTCAGGGAAACAATACATTTTGAGTTCATTTATGGGGTCCATTGGGACATGATAATATATTGGGAGACTTAACACAAATTATTATTTCTAAAAAAATTTAATCATGAAAGTATTTATAAATCTACTTTATTAATTTTTAGAATCAATATGACAATCTATTGAACCACATTTTATCTGAGATAAATTCTAGATTAAGACAATATCCTCACCGGCATTATCTTTTAGGATTGGTTTATGCTCCATCGGGTTATCCTATACCATGAATGAAAGTTTTACGTGATATATTCATCACCTCTTGGATCGCCTGCCCAAGGGGTGAGGGTTGAATATTTCCTGGTCTATGATCAATATTTGAATGATGCACTATACATTCAATGTTTGATGTTGTCATCAACGTTATGTGATCTCATGATGTATCATGAAGACATTGATACCTATAGCATGATCTAGCACCGTCGTGGTCTATACTGGGAGAGAGCAAGACAGAAACGGTTTGATATCTCTGAGGCTCTATTTCAGATAATGTTTGGAGAGGGTTCCCCAGTTGGGCCTCATGTAGTCAATATCATTGCCTACATTGAGAAAAATGTTGTTCTAAGGTTTGAACTCCCTGAAGAACTGGGTACCGATCTCATTCATGCATCACTCCCCCAGAGCTTCTCAAACGTTTTTTTAAATGCCCACATGAACAACATAGATAAGTATCTATCAGATCTTCTTATCCTGAATCTCCAGGTGGACAATGATATGAAGAGTGAAAATACTTATGTCATTTTGGTGAATAAAATTAAAGGAAAGTAAATGAGATTTATAATCAATGACTCTTCATGTCCATCCGTGAAATGTACGATGCATGTGGATGCAAGAGGACATGAGGATATTTGTTTCACATATGGAAAGAAGGGCCACGAGAAAAAAAAATCATCCAACCAAGGAAGCACAGGGATGATTCTTGTGCATTTGTTTTCGAATGGAATCTATCTATTTCAACCAATGGGGTAATAAATACTACTTTGGGTTCTCACACCTGTATCAAAATACATGACCCAAGTATATTTATAATGATTGATTGAGGTGCGGTGGATCATCAAGCAGCCAACAGAGCCAGACTCGCTATTTTAGCTGTTGGTGAGTGCCACCTCATATTTCCTACTAGGATGTTCTTGGTATTAAAAGGTTGTTATTATGTACACTCTGTAACCAAAAACATTATTTTATTATCTATATTATATACTTATTGATTCATCATATTGTATGGAAATTAATGTATCTACTTTTATAAAGATATCATATTTTTTGGTAGGGAACACTTATATAACTACCTTTATGTGTTATACTACACAAACCAAGTAATGGAAATCAATGACAATGTTAATTCACTTGACTCATACCACAACCAACTTTGGCATCACTGGTTAGGTCCTGTCAATGAGAGACGTTTGAAAAAATTACATCAATATAATTTTAAAATTATTTCTAACTAAAACTACATGGTGTATTTCATGCATGTCTACAAGGAAAAAAAAAGAAATCCACATATAGTGGGAAAGGTGAAAGGGATTAAGAGATTCTAGAATTATCTCGCACTGATTTGTGTGGACAATTTCCAGTCAATGTTAGGGGTGGGTTCTTGTACTTCATAAAATTTATTGATGATTTTAGTAGATATGGATATATTTACATAATGAATTATAAGTAAGATTCTTTTGATCGGTTTAATGAATACAAGAATGAAGTTGAGAACCAGTCTGCTAGGAAGATTTAGAAACTCCACTAAGACAGAGGAGGAGAATAACTTAATCAGGACATCATTGATTTTTTTAGAGTTTGATATTCTATCTCAACTCACTCCTCCTTTCACACATCAGTGTAACGGTGTGAGTGAAAGGAGAAACTGCACCCTATTGGACATGGTAAATGATGAGTCATTCGATTATTTCATTATCATTTTGGGGATATTCATTAAATACAACCACACACATACTAAACCTAGTACCAAAAATATAGATAAATATTATTCCATACTAATTATGGAGTGATCGCAAAGCCTTGATACCAAATTTACATGTGTGAGGTAGTGAAGCATTTGTTAAGGCCTCTTTAGGAAACATTATTTCACCCCAAGGCACAATGTGTACCTTTTTAGGATATCGCAAGGAAACAAGGCGATATTACTATACAACCTCTCAGATCAAATGTTTACAGTGGCAAGACACACCATATTCCTTGAGAGGTAGCACTTCTATAAAATAGATAGGGGGAGTGAGATAGACTTATATTAACTCAAGGGTCATGATACACCGGAGTTGGTATAATAATAGATCCCGCAAGGCCCCGTGGAAGAATAATCCATTCCATAGACACATGAACTATGTATGAGCATGTGAGAGGATATAGAACCATAACGATATGGTTTTCTTGTCACAGAGGATGGTGACTCATTATCAGTTGACAATGATGATACTCATACCTACAAGGAAGAATTTTAAGGCACAAATATTTCCAAGTGGCATGAATCCATGAATTATGAAATGGATACCATGTACCAAAACCATGATAGGATTTAGGTATCCTCCAGTTAATGTAAATCATGTTGGTAATAAATTGGTATTAATGAAGAAACTGGACATGGAGGGACAAGTCAGAACCTATAAGGCATGACTTGCTGCAAAATGAATTAGACAACATCAAGGAAATGACAATGATGAATCATTTTCACTGGTTGTGATGATGAAATCCATCCGAATCCTGTTGGCCATTTCCTCTTACCATGAATATGAAATTTTGGGAAATGGATGAAAAAAACAACATTCCCTAATGGGAACCTCCATGAAGATTTATACCTGACACATCCTGAAGGGTTTGTGACTCAACATGATGCTAAAAAATATTCATGTTGTAAAAATCCATTTATGTATTAAATAAAGCATCATGTTCGTTGAAAATTTGTTTTAAAGAAGATGTAACTAAATTTGGATTTATTGAGAATGAATTTGAGCCTTGTCTTTAAAAATGGTTCTGTGGAAGTGCAGTCATTTTCCTTATAATATACGTTGATAACATATTACTAATTGGAGACAATGAACATGTCTTACTGTTTTTTAAGGCATGGTTCAATAAATGCCTCTCTATGAATGACTGGGGCATGGAAACATATATTCTGGGGATAAATATATATCGTGATAGATCCAAAATAATGTTGGGCCTATGTTAAAGAACATACATTGAAATGATTCTAAAGTGATTCAGTATGGAACAATCCATGAGGGGATTATTTACAGTGTCACATGGCATTCATCATTCACTGAAAATGTTTCCTCAAACACATGAGGAATGAATAAAAATTGCATGGATCCCTTACGCATCGGCAATTGGGTCAGTCATCTATGTTATTCTATGTATAAGTTTAGATGTTGCATACACATTAAGTGCAGTAAGAAGATATCATGATGATCCAGTAGACACCATTGGATGGAAGCCAATACTATCCTTAAGTATATTAGGCGTACTAGGGATATGTTCATAGTTTATGGAGGAGATGCGGAACTATTCATCAGAGGACAAGTATATTCTAGTTTCCAGACTGATCGAGATGACTTGAAGGTGAAGACTGGATACATATTCATTTTGAATGGAGGTGCAGTGATCTAGAAGAGCTCAATGTAAGGTGTGGTCAAAGATTCTAAATAAGTGTCGTAGTATATCATAAATTATAAGGTAGTTAAATAAGTTCTAGGAATCTGATGCTTCGTCCAAGATATGAATGAAGTACATAACAGTAATGATCCTATCACACTGTATTGTGATAATACTGTTGCGGTGGAACATACAAAAGTGAAAATGTCACATCAGCATACAAAGCACAAACATCAGAAGTATCATCCCTTTAGGGATTTTCAACAGAGATGTGATTTTGTAGTGATCATAATTTTTACAGAGCACAATGTGGCAGACCCCTTGACTAAAGCCTTTAATCAGCAGAAAAAAGATCATCATTTGAGGTCTAGCAGACTAAAAGTCATAGTCAATAGGCTCTAGTTGATGTTGGATTTTGTTTGGGTTAGTTTCATGAGAACAAACTACTTACACTTTGATTAGTTGAATGTACACTAATTATAAAACATTCATTGATCTACATGACTACAATAATTTAATGTCCTGTAATATTTGTTGCAT
Source organism: Viscum album (assembly GCA_963277665.1). NCBI lineage: Eukaryota > Viridiplantae > Streptophyta > Magnoliopsida > Santalales > Viscaceae > Viscum > Viscum album. The sequence continues at coordinate 1,313,865,876 of OY728152.1, read as the reverse complement.
TAATAAGGTCATGGAAAATTCATGCTCTAATGAGAACCTTTAAATCCTATAACAATATTCATAAATAAAGTTCTATGGTTGGATTACATTCTATAATAGGACACATGGTATAAAAACTGTCATGTTTGAGTACTCATAAAATGATGAGACTCTCTCTCATGATGTTCGAACTTGGAAGTCTCTATGATGGGAGTTTAGGAGAACATACCCGTCAGTTGTAATTATGCATGTCTTGGTGTCATCATACATTGATATCTACAAGTGTGTGTAATGGTCCTTAGACTGTATGATTATCATTAACTCATGTCATGACTTGCACACATAGATTTTCTAACGAAAATAGTCAGGAGGATATATGGTAGGAAGTAGGGTAATTTGGGTGTCTCACGAATGAGTTGTTGTTAATGGATAAGTCGAGGATATATTTTTCCCAAACATATTAATCGAAGTAGATATCTCAGACCATTTTATTAAAATATAATTGTTGCTAAAATTCCATGTCCATGGTGTAACAACGATTTTAATTCGGGAAGTCAAGGAATGACAGATAAAGCATATAGGTATATGACACTTCAATGAAACCTTCTTGATGAGGTGTGGATACTAATGAATTAAATTACATGGTAAGAATTTGAATAAGGTGACACTTTCATGCGGAATCAACTTCTTTCTCCTAGGTTCCTTGACCAGTTTCTAGACAGTAATCTTCTACATTAGGAAAGCCCAGCTAATGACAACATGAAAGAGGCCTAGAAGGTCACACACTAAGTGTATCCAAGTATCTCAAGTAGAATAAATATTATTCCCATATGAGGATTAATAATTATTCATGGAATACTATGTCATTTTAATGATGGATAAAGAATAAAATGAAAAACAAGATAGAAATGATGTGTACATTGAATGTAATCACCAAGTATTTTTCATTTTGGTTATGAAATGAAAAATGAAAAGAATATATACACACAGTGTACATTTAATGAAAATGCCATGTAGTTTTCCATGAATAATGAGTACAAGTTGTGTATTATGGATTATACACTGTGTAGTTTTTCCAGTCATGATTTTGAGAAAATAATATCATTTTGTTAAATGATATTTATTATAATCATCATGGGTGCATGTCATGGAATTAATGATTCATCATGCAGTTTTCAGTAAGTTAATAAAATAAATAATACATGTAACACATTTATTTATTTTCATGACTCTTTAACCGCAAAACTGATTATAAATATCACCACCACCCCAATACTTTTCCTAAAAATTTTTGTGCAAAACAATTATTTAGAATTCTCTCAAGACAAAAATAACTCTATCCACAAAGAACACTCTCAAGACCGAGAGAGATTCACCTCCATTAGATGAAGGTGGTATAAAGCTGAAAACACCAACAAAGGCTTCTCTATGCAATCACACATAAATTCCATTGGTGATGTCTAGAGATACGTGGTGCAAGTGTGGATCACCATTAGAGGATGTCTAAAATTGGCTTCTGTGATGCAATAATGAATCACTTCGTAATGTGTAATGACCCGAATCTGAAGCCACTCAACTGGTACCCCATACCCGATTTGTCACATGACCTCAAGATAATTTCCCCAAATGCCAAAGGCTGCCAACTAGCAGTGAGGGCTTTTGTGAGTCATTGGGGAAAATATGCCCTCATTTGGTATGGTATACAAGGGAATGGAAATAACAGTCAATAGAGGAAGCAGTAAACAACGCAAAATTACTAAAACTAAACAGTGGAAGTAATGAATATATAGAAATGATGATAATGATGCAGTAGGTAGATGTTTTTGAAGAATGCAGCAAAAACAACAACATCCTGAAATAAAACTGAGATACAATTTATGAAAATTAAACAGAAACTCCACTAGCATCGCAAGACTATGCTCGGTCATCTGCTCCCCAACTCTATCCAACAATCATAAACCTGATGTAGAAGGGCCACGTTTCATATCATCACTTGCCACCATATAACCTGTTTGGGCCAAATAGTAAGACACAAACAGGGTGTGAGACTAATCCCAGTAGTTAAAAAACCACATGATTTGTGCCCTACTGTCAGTGAGAAATATATAAAAGGTAATGGAAATTCATGCAACAGAGAAACAAGAGTACACTAAAGTAAAAAATCATAAAAATATCAATTTAAATTAATTTATTAATTTAATACAATCATTCAATTATCTACCAAGGATTCCAGAAAACATCTCTATATTCCCATGGAATAGCAAGTAACACAACAGGTATCTCAGGAGACTACATAAACAAAATGCAGTACAAAACCCATGTTTGTTCTTTGGATTGGTGGACTCGTCACAACCAAACAAACAATTCTCACACAAACTCTTTGGATGTCTCACATTGGCAGACCACTATAGTCAAGTAATCATACAAAGTCACAGAAACTCTGGTAAGAACTAATCTTCCATTACCATGCATTTTTGTAACTATAACTGCAGACTCAATGAGGAAGAACTTATTTCTAATTCCCCCAATAGTCTCGATACGTAACTAAGGACACTCTGAGGAAGCACAAATTCTAATTCTTGTAGGTCTTATGAATGATAATAATTTAGAACAGACTCTCTAGGGATTCCCTTAATCATCAATTCCCTGTTTAGTCTACTACACACGGTTCACACAGCCTTGAGCAGTCCAGTCATGCATAATCGACTGTCAGTATCCCTAAGTATGTTCAACAACTACTTGGATAATAGCTACAATGCATCAAAAGCATATAAACAGTAGGAAATGCATTATTCATCTAATAGCTACATGTATACAAACAATATAAGGCAAATAATAATGTAGGATCAAAACCCTATCCTGAGATACCTAATATAAGGGTATCCAACACTTTTTCACAAAAACTCAATGGCAATCAACTTAAGGAAAAAAATAACCAATATAGATCCTAGGAAATCGATATATATGAACCTCATCATGTGAGTCGGCCTAGAATGGGGTAGATATGAAAAAACGTCTAAAACTTTCAACCTCAGATAACTCTCATAAGAAAACAAACTAGGAAACGTGGACAAAGAATAACCAAGAACTCACTGCTGCGATTCTATAGCAAACGACAACATTCTATTAGGAAAACCGATGACGGATCAGTGGCTCGGAGAAGATCTTCAGGCATACCCTCGTAATCAGTCAAAGAAGTTGGAGAATAAGATGTTTTTTGGGTTCATATGTCACCTCGGTCTATTTAATGAAAATAATGTACACGTCAGGCAATTTTGGAGTACATGGCATGTACTATGATTTTCCGTACTCCGCATTAAGCGGGCTCCACATCATCCCTACATGGTCGTGTGTGTGGCCATGACATGGCCCACAAACAGCCTCAAGTGGCAACAAAGTACACGGCCTGTACATATAATGTAAACAACATGTTCGTTGAAAATTTCCAGATTCTCCTATTTTCCCCAAAAACAACTAGAAAATGAAAAACTTACCTGAATAGATGACCTTGGTCTTACATACTTACCCCCTTAATGAAATTCATCTCTGAATTTCCCTAACAAAGTGGTGAAGAATAAGACGCAAACAACTCTGGCCATTGTGATCACACATTACCCTCCCTCTCCCAAGTATCATCATGTACACGGGTGTGCTTCCACAACACCTATAATAGAGGATCATACCATCCACTGAATACCATTGAACAACGATCAACAATCCTGATAGAAAGATCCTCGAATGATGCATCCACATCCAGCTCAAACTCCTCAGGTTGAAAATCATGGGACGAGTGTGAGAAATAACGTCGAAGCTGAGAATGAGGGAAGACATACTCCATAGACTGATTCCTATGAGGTAACTGCAACCTATAAGAAACCTACCCGACTCTCTCCAGAATCTAAAATATGCTGATGTATCTTAGTGAATGTTTTCCCTGTCTCCTAATCCTATTGTGTCTAAATCTTGGGATAACACGTAGGAAAACCTAATCTATGACCATGAACAACAACGGTCGTCTCTGCTGACCAGCATTAGATTTCTGCCAAGACTGTGAATAAGCCATCCTCTTCTAAATCAACTCTCCCTGTAATGTTGTCTCCTGAATAAGACGAGGTCCTAGCGTAGCTGCCTATCCTGCATCCCTCCAACACAAGGGTGATCACCACGACCAACAGTATAAAGGCTCGTAAGGTTCCATCTTAATAGTTGATTGAAATCTATTATTTTCTGAAAAATACACTAGAGGTATATGTCTCACCCAATAACCTACAAATTCAAGAAAACATGCTCATAGAATGTCCTCTTACACCTGAATCGTGTGCACTGACTAGACATCTGTTTGGAGATGGTAAGTTGTACTCAGAAGTACCTGTGTACACAACGCCCTATGTATCCTTTTCCAGAAGTGGAATGTGAAGTGAGCGTCCCTATCTAAAATGATAGAACATGAAACCCCATGAAAGCATACAATCTCACTACTGAACAACAATCCAAGATCATCAGCACTGAAGATCTCCTTAATCATAAAGAAGTGAGAAAATTTCATGAGCCTGTTAATGACAACCCATACCACGTCATTTCCTCAAGTTGATCTCGGTAAACCTATCATGAAGTCCATCGCAACATCATTCCACTTCAACCCATCAATGGGTAGCTACTGTAAAAGCTCTTCTAGTCACTAGTCTTATGCCTTCTTCTGCTGACAGGTGGAACACCTAATGACAAAACCAGCAACATCTCTCTTTATACTTGGACACCAATACTGATGGTGTAGATCCCAATACATATTAGTGGCGCCCTGATGAACTTCCCAAACTGAGGAATGATAGTATCGCATCAGCTCCTCGCATATAACTTCTAGTACATATACGCGTGCCTGGAAACACAAGATATCACCCTCACCTATGGTCCATCCAAGAAGAGGGACCTCTCTTGACACACATTCCTGTAGGACTAGGCCTTCAAAATCTGATAGCTGCATCATTCGGACTCAATCATGAAGGTTAGATGTAACAGTTATAGATGAAAGAAAATTTTGACCTTGTCTGTCATGAAACACTACATGCATTTTTGAGAATAGAGCCATAAGGTGCCACTCGCTACTAGCCTCACTACTACAAATTGGAATTTTATCAGTGCTAAAAACTGACATTTACAGCAATACAAAAGCATGGTTAATGCCGGCGTAAATAATGGGGTGTCCCCTTTATCAGGGCTAAAAAGCGCTGATAAAGGACCCCTTTTATCAGCGTTTTTTAAGCGCTGATAAAGGTATCATATATCTACACATTTAGGATCACTGATAAAGGGGGTCCTTTATCATCACTCTTTTATCACAGTTAAAGGTGTATTTTATCAGAGCTCGATAAAGCACTGATAAAGGAACCTTCCCCTCCACCTGCAAAATAGATCCTGCACACCGGCACACCTGCACAAACCAAAATACATGCACAAAATAGCACATGCACACCTGCACAAAATAGCTCCCGCATGCAATATTTTCAAAGACCATGGTATATACATTTACATAAAATCATTAAAAAAATACACTACTATATTCATTTCAAACATTTTCTTACATGGTTACAATTAAAATTATTTTACAACAGTTATAAACAATCATGTTTCATCCATTGATAACTATGAGCCGCTCTAAAAAATTGTCATCCGCGGTTTTTGTTTCCGAACAAAGCATCCAAACTCAAGGAAAAAATTCACCAACATAAGAAATCCAATATTATGTTAGTAACATAATAATGAAATAAATTAAAACATTAATATGAAATAATACATTAATATGGAAATGTGAAACTAAAATATGAAATTTTAAACTCAAATGTTTTCATTCTGATAACAATGAAAGGGAATAATGTAAAATCAATATGTTTTGGGATGATTTATCTCATTTAATAAATGCAGAATCTTTATCTAATGAAATGATTTACCGGTCACATTGTGCATCAGATTAAGGTGAAGAAAATTTGTACACATCACAAATGACACATGGATCGTTGTCCTAAAGTATCAAAACAATCCTAATGTGTTTGCTCGATTTTCCGTATGTCACTTGTGTTTTTTTATAAAGTTTATGTCAATTTGAAACTGATATTAGACACTTTTAGCAATAACCATCACAATGTGCCTTGAATTGAGGTGTGGTCTATTCATACACGTCACAAAAGACTCATGGAACATTGTCCTAAAGTGTCAAAACAATCAAAATGTGTTTGCTCTGTATTCCTTATGTCAGTAGTGTTTTTTTCTAATGTTTATGTCAATTTTAAAACTGATATCAGACACTTTTAGCCATACTAGTCACACGGTGCATCGTATTGTAGTGTGGTAGATTAGTACACATCCCAAGTGACACATGCATCGTTTTCCAAAAGTATCAAAACAATCCGAATGTGTTTGATCTGTATTACGTATGTCATTTGTGTTGTTTTCTAAAGTTAATGTCAATTTAAAACTGATATCAGACACTATTAGCCATGTCGGTCACATCGTGTGTCGGATTAAGGTGAGATCGATTCGTACATGTCAAAAATGACTAATGTATCATCTTCCAAAATTATCAAAACAATCTGAACGCGTTTTCTCATTTTTCCATATGTCAGTTGTGTTGTTTTCTAAAATTTATGTCAATTTGAAACTAATATGAGACACTTATAGCACACCGATCACACCATGCGTCAGATTGAGGTGTGGTCGATTCGTACATGTCACAAATGACTCATGGATCAGTTTCCTAAACTATCAAAACCATCTTAAAGCAGTTTCTCCATTTTCTGTATGTCACATGTGTTGTTTTCTAAATTTTATGTCAATTTGAAACTAATTTTAGATACTTTTAGCCACACCGGTCACACCGTGCGTCTGATTGAGGTGTGGTCGATTCATACACATCAAAAATGACTCATGGATCATTTTCCTAATGTATGAAAAAATCTGAATGTGTTTGCTCAGTTTTCCGTATGTAACACGTGTTGCCGTCTAAAGTTTATGTCAATTTCAAACTTATATCAGACACATTTAGCCAAACCAGTCACACCATGCGTCAGATTGAGGTTATGTCGATTCGTATATGTCACAAATGAATCGTGGATCATTGTCCTAAAGTATCAAAATAATTCGAATGCGTTTTCTTAATTTGTTGTATGTCACATGTGTTGTTTTCTAATGATTATGTCAATTTGAAACTGATATCAGACACTTTTATCCATGCCGGTCACATCGTGAATTGGATAGAGGTGAGGTCGATTCTCGGTATTCCATATGTCAGTAGTGTTGTTTTCTAATGTTTACATAAATTTCATACTGATAACACACATTTAGCCGTACCGGTCACACCGTGGGCCAGATTGAGGTGATCTCAATTCGTACATGTCACAAATGGCTCAAGGATCATTGTTTTAAAGTATCAAAAAAATCCAAATGTATTTCTTAGTTTTTCGTATGTCACATGTTTTTCTTTCAAAATTTTCTTTCAATAGGAAAATGATATCAGATAATTTTAGCCATACTGGTCAGATCGTGTGTCAGATTGAGGTACAGTTGATACGTACACATCACAAATGACTCATGGAACGTTTTCCTAAAGTACGAAAACAATCCAAATGCATTTTCTCTGTATTCCGTATGTTAGTAGTGTGGTTTTCTAATGTTTATGTCAATTTCAAACTGATATCAGACACTTTTAGCCATACCTATCACACCGTGCATTGGATTGAGGTGAAGTTGATTCATACACATCCCAAATGGCTCATGGATCGTTTTCCTAAAGTATAAATACAATCCGAACAAGTATGATCAGTTTTCTGTATGTCACATGTGTTGTTTTCTAAAGATTATTTCAATTTGAAATAGATAAAAAACACTTGTATTCATGTCGGTCACATCGTACATCAGATTGATGTGTGGTCGATTCGTACACATCACAAATGACTAATGGATCATTTTCCTAATGTATCAATACAATCCAAACACCTTTTCATTGTATTCCGTATGTCAGTAGTGTTGTTTTCTAAGGATAATGTCAATTTCAAATTGATATCTAACACTTTTATTCATACCGGTCACACCGTGAGTCGGATTGAGGTGTGTTTGATTCGTACATGTTAAAAATGGCTCATGGATCATTTTACTAATGTTTCAAAACAATCCTAATTCATTTTCTTTATTTTCCGTATGTCACATGTGTTGTTTTCTAAATATTATGTCAATTTGAAACTAATATCATACACTTTTTTCCATACCAGTCAAACCTTGAATCGGATTGAGGTGAAGTTGATTCTTACATGTCAAAAATGATTCATGGATCATTTTCCTAAAGTATCAAATTAATCTGAACATGTTTGATCAGTATTCCATATGTCAATAGTGTTGTTTTCTAATGTTTATATTAATTATAAACTGATATCAAACACATTTAGTCATATCAGTCACATCCTGCATCAGATTGAGGTTCGATATATTTGTACACGTCAAAAATGACTCATGGATCATTTTCCTAAAGTATCAAAACAATCCAAACACATTTTCATTGTTTTTCCTATGACCCTTCTGTTGTTTTCTAAAGTTTATGTCAACATGATATTGATATCAGACACCTTTAGCCATACCGTTCACACCATGTATCATATTGATGTGCGGTTGATTCATACACGTCACAAATGACTCATGGATCGTTTTCATAATGTATCAAAACAATCTGAACTCATTTTATCAGTATTCAGTATGTTAGTAGTGTTGTTTTCTAAATATTATGTCAATTTCAAACTAATATCAGACACTTTTAGCCATACCGGTCACACCGTGCTTCATATTGAGCTGCGGTTGATTCTTACACGTCAAAAATTACTCATGGATCGTTCTCCTAATGTATCAAAACAATACGAACCCGTTTTCTTGGTATTCCATATTCCATTTGTTTTGTTTTCTAAAGATAATTTCAATTTCAAAATGATATCAGACACATTTAGCCATGTTGTTCATACCGTGTGTTGGATTGAGGTTCGGTTGATTCGTACCTGACAAAAATGACTAATGTATTATTTTCCAAAAGTATCAAAACAATCTGAATGTGTTTGCTCAGTTTTCCATATGTCACTTGTGTTGTTTTCTAATGATTATGTCAATTTCAAATTGAGTAGTAGGAATTCACTAATCCAAGGATATGAAACATTATAAATGGTTATAATAGATTATAAATAAGTTTAAACAGGGGATATATCAATGACCATATAGAGATAACATAATTATTAGGAATTCACCTTAATTTTCCTTTTTTTTACATTTTTCCTTTAGGTACGCTGCCCATTCGTTTCTAAACACATTTAAATCATCTTCTGAATAGGATTTTTTGGGACAGTCATAATAGTACTAAAAAACGTTAAATACACAAAGGATTTATAATTATTTTAAATTATGTAGTATTATTTTCAAAAATACTTTTTCAGCGATTTTAGTTTGTTTATTAAATATGATCTCTTTCAAAAATTAACAAACATAATAACCGCAATCCTTGTCATTTGTTTGTTTCAGAGACTACAAAAACATCGAGAAAAATAATTAATTTGTTTTGATATGTATTTGGATAGTGAAATATAATTATATATACCCAGATACTTCTCCATTTTTAGATCTTGTGCACATTGTCGTCCTCAGGCTTGGGATTCATTCCATCCATTAGACGATATTCATACATTGCCCTATCATAACATAATACTCATTAAAAGATAATATAAATTATATAACTATATATTTAGTTCTAAAATGTTGGATATAGTGTATTATGAATTGAAAATCGACATCATGTGTGGTCAGTTTGTTGGATATCCATGCAGAGAATCCAGAAAAAAATTTTGGAGTATCCAAATTGACTACAATGATCATCCAATATTCCCTAAAAACAGAAAAAGAAATAAGTACTAAAAGAAATTAAAATATAATAGATATTATTAAAATGTAGATTTTTACCCATACAATGTTGGTATTAAAAAGATTATATCAGTCAAAATTATACTTTGAAACGTTCTGAGGAGATTTGACAATAATTCAGCCTGAAAATCAGAATCCATTTCTTCTCGTTGTGTAGAAATTGTGTGAGGAATAACGAGCCTAAATTATTATTCATGGGAAAATCCCTTAGATTGTTTATTCCAACATTTATAACTCTGATCTATTCCATGACAGATCAAGTGTTCTTCCAACTCCTCTGGACTAATTTGTTTTGAATAAAAACAATGTAAACACGGACAAAGGATTTGATAAGGGTCACAGGCATGATCTTTTTCAAACATGATAAACTCTATCACACCTTCTTCATACTCTTTGGTCAACCGATTAGAAATAATCCATTCTTTATTTATATTCATCCTATTTGAAAACCATAGGATGTGTATATAGGTTAGGGGAGAAAGAATATGGGTATAATTTAGATTAAAACTAGACACTTCAAAAATGGTGTGGGGCGTGCTCATTAATAGAAAGTCTTGGTTGGTTCTTGGGTTTCATCAAATATCTCCCTCTCTTTGATCCCCCCTAATGAGGGGCGGTTCATGGGAGTTGATCATGGTGAGGTTCTTAGGTCTCAATCATTGGTACAATATTAGATAAGGCATGTATATTCTTGTTTGAGGACGAGTTGATCATGTTGAGGGGGTTACTCTATTTTTTGAGGTAGGTGGACTCAATAACTCAAAACCAAGTTCCAATTTATTCATGATTGTGCATTCATGCATGACTATATATGTCCCAGTGAAAGGTATAGAAATAAAAAAGGAAACCAAGTTAAATAAATATCATGTTTTTGATCCACCAAGACATAGATTGCGGGTTTAATTGAAATATTGTGATTTTGTGATCATCCAGAGATTATGTCTCCATGTAGTAATTGTGTTTATGTGAGGATCGAGTTTTGTATGAGATTTGTATAGCCAAGTTAGGTTTTCTAAGGTTATTTGAGTATGTATTAGAGTCATAGGCATAAAGAATATGGATCATATAGTTTTATATATCACATATTATGAGGAATAACCTCTTAAGGATATATAAGAGTCATGGTGTGATAATATGATGTGAGATGTTGAAATGGGGATATATATAAACCAAATACAGCACACAACAAAACCATTAGGATCCATAATCATAGAACATAATGAATACATAATCATGATCCATATACATCATCAACTGAACAAAATAGAAGCTAAAAACAGATATATAATAAATCATAACCCGATGAGATATCCCTGTGAACTTTGGGTTAAAACTAACTATAAGGCCACCCTGCATTAAAGGAATCCTAAACAAGAAACCCAAACCTAAAAATTACTTTGTTGTACTGATGTTGAGTGTAACAAGTAGGGTGTGAGCATAAAATAACTTAGTAAGTAAGAAACAATAAATCCACACAATACCTTTCCTGAAATAATACAAATACAATAGATTGAAATACATTTATAAAATAGTTTTTTATCATTTAAATAACCAACATATATTTTTTAGAAAATCAATTTCAAAACAAATCATGACTTCCCTTTTTAATATAGATATCTTAAATAAAAATGAATTCAAAATTTAATATATGAATCCAAAAAATTTGATCACAGATCCATTATGAAATTAGTTGAAACAATAAATGTAGAAAAATACTGGAAATGTTGATAACCAAAGTGTAGAAAAAAAAGAAGAACATATAGATAGTTAATAATTAGAATTACATTCTAGGTTCTTTTATGCTCACACCCTACTTGTGACACTCAGAATCAGTAGATCGATGTTATTTTTAGGTTTGGGTTTCTTGTTTAGGTTTCCGTTAAAATATGTTGGTCTTACAGTTAGTGGTATCCTAAAGGTCACGATGATATCTGGTCAGGTTCTGATTTGTTATATCCCTTTTTTTAGTTTCTATTTTGATTAGTTGACACTGAATGTGGTTCATGTTTATGTATTCATTATGTTCTATGCTTATGGATCCTCATTGTTTTTGTGTGTGCTCTATTAGGTTTATATATATCCCGAGTTATATATCTCACATAATATTATCACACCATGACTCTTATACATCCTTAAGAGGGTGTTCCACATCATACATGAGATATAAATCTCTATGATCCATCTTCTTTATGCCAAAGACTCTAATACCTACTCAAATAGCCTTTGAAAACCTAAATAGGATATACAAATCTCATACGAAACTCGATCCTCTCATAAACACAACTACCCCATGGAGACATAATCTCTAGATTATCACAAAACCACAAACATTCCATAGAACCCTCACTCTATCTCTTGGTGTATCAAAAACACCCTATTTATTTATCATGGTTTCTCTTGATATATATCCCTTTAACTGTAACACATATACTCATGCATGAATGCACAATCATGCATAAATTGGAACATGGTTTTGTATTATAGGGTCCACCTACCACAAAAAATGGAGTAAACCCCTCACCAATTTCAACTCATCCTCAACTAAGAATATACATGCCTTATATAATCTTGTACCAATGATTCAGACCCAATCATAAGTCACAATTCCCAAATAATTAATTATTGAAACTTATAATTAATTATTCACCTTAATATAACTAGGAATAATTTTTTTAAAACTCACTAGGAAACACAAAACCACCTAAACCACAAAAAACATGGAGTGTTCATCATACGAGGATAACCTCTAGCCAATACAATCAAAATCTAAATCATCTGAATTGATTTGGTGATGTTATAGTGAAATCATCACGCAAATCCTAGTTAAAATCATCCCAAATATTAGGAAAATAAAGGATAATAGTAATGGAGGAAGGGAATAACTCTCTAATGCACTATAAAAAACTCCCATGAACCACCCCTCATTAGGAGGGGTGGAAGAGAGGAATATATTGAATGAATTCCACGAACCACCAATGATTTGCTATTAATGAGCCCCCCACCATTTTTGATGTTTCTAGTTTTTTATCTAAATTATACTCATATTCATTCTCCCCCAACCTATATACCCATCCTATGGATTTCAAATAGGATGAATATAAATAAAGAAATGTTGAATGAATATCGGTTTACAAAAGAGTATGAAAAAGGTGTGAAAAAGTTTATCATGTTTGCAAAAGATCATGCATGTGACCCTTCTCAAATCATTTGTCCATGTTTACGCTTTTGTTATTCAAAACAAATTAGACTAGATGAGTTGGAAGAACACTTGATCTATCATGGAATAGATCAGAATTATACATGTTGGAATAAACATTTGAAGGTATTTTCCCATGAATACAAATTTGTACTTGTTACTCCTCACACCATTTCTACACAATGAGAAGAAATAGATTCTATTTTTCAGTCTAAATTAATGTCAAATCTACTCAGAACATTTCAAAGAAGAATAAAAACTGAAAGACTCTTTTCAATACAAACATTGGAAGGGTAAAACTATATATTTTAATCATATAAATTATATTTTCATTTTTATCAGTACTTATTCCTTTTTTTGTTTTTAGGTAATATTTGATGCACATTGCAGTCAATTTCAATACTCTAAAAATGTATTTTATGGATTCACTGCATGGATATCCAACAAACCTACCACACATGATGGTGATTGTCTATTCATAATACACTAGATCCAACATTTTAGAACTAAATATCTAGTTATATAAATCATATTATCTTTTAATGAGGATTCTATTATTATAGGGCCCAGTATGAATTTTGTGTAATGGCTGGAATGAATCAAGGGCCTAAGGACGACAACGCACACAAGATCTACAAATGGAGAAGTATCTGGGTATATATAATTATATTTCACTATCCAAATACATTTCAAAACAAATTACTTATTTTTTAGATGTATCTACAGTGTCCAAAACAAAAAAACGGCAAGGATTGTGGTTATTATGTTTGTAAATTTTTGAAAGAGATCATATTTCATGAACATACTAGAATACCTGAAGATCTATTTTTGAAAATAATTACTACTTCGTTTCAAATAATTATTAATCCTTTGTGTATTTATATTATTTCAGTACTACTATGATTGTTGCAAAAATTCATATTTAGAAGATGATATAAATGTGTTTAGAAATGAATGGGCAGCATACCTGATAGAAGAATGTAAAAAAATAGGACAATGAAGTTGAATTACTAATACTTATGTTATATTTATATGGTCATTGATATCTCCATGGTTTACACTTATTGAGGATCTATGATCACCCTTTGTTTTGTTTCATATACTTAGATTACTGGATTCCCACTACTCAGTTTGAAATTGACATAAACTATAGAAAAAAACACAAGTGACATATGGTAGACCAATCAAACGATTTCAGATTGCATTGATACTTTATGACAATGATATATTAGTCATTTGTGACGTGTACTAATTGAATGCACCTCAATCTGACACATGGTATGACCGACATGGCTAAAACTGTTTTATATCAGTTTTAAATTGACATTAACTTTAGAAAACAACACTAATGACATATGGAATACCGAGCATACGCGTTTGACTTGTTTTGATACATTAGGAAAATGATCCATGAGTCATTTGGGACATGTAAGAATTAACCATACCACAATCCGATGCACGATTTGACCGATATGGATAAAAGTTTCAGATATCAGTTTGAAATTGACATAAAATTTAGAAAACAACAATACTGACATACGGAATACTGAGAAAACATGTTCAGATTGTTTTGATACATTAGGACAATGATGCATGTGTCATTTGTGACGTGTAGAAATCGACCACACCTCAATCCAATGCACGTTGTGACCAGTATGTCTAAAAGTGTCTGATATCAGTTTCAAATTGACAAAAAATTTAGAAAACAACAGAAATGACATATGAGAAACCTATCAAGAAAATGATCCATGAGTCATTTGTGACGTGTAAGAATCGACGACACCTCAATCTGACACATGTTGTGACCGGAATGGCTAATAGTGTTTGATATCAGTTTGAAATTGACATAAGCATTAGAAAACAACACTACTGAAATAAAAAATACTGAAAAAACACATTCATATTGTTTTGATACATTAGGACTACAATACATAATCCATTTGGGATGTGTACGAATCAACATCACCCCAATCCGATGAACGGTGTGACCAGACTGGCTAAAAGTGTCTGATATCAGTTTAAATTGACAAAAACTTTAGAAAACAACAAAAGAGACGTACATTAAATAGAGAAAAAACATTCGGATCGTTTTGATACATTAGTAAAATGATTCATGATTCATTTGTGACGTGTACGAATTGACCGCACCTCAATACGACACAATATGTGACTGGTATGGCTAAAAGTGTCTGATATCATTTTGAAATTGGCATAAACTTTAGAAAATAACACTACTAACATACGAAATAAAGATCAAACACATTTGTATTGTTTTGATAATTTAGAAAAACGATCCATGAGGCATTTGAGATGTATATGAATTGACTGCACCTCAATCTGATGCACAGTGTGAATGGCATGGCTTAAAATGTATGATATCTATTTCAAATTGACATAAACATTAGAAAAACAATCCATGAGTCATTTTTGACAAGTACGAATCATCCACACCTAAATCTGACGCATGGTGTGACCGGTATGGCTAAAAGTGTCTGATATCAGTTTAAAATTGACATAATCTTTAGAAAACAACACTACTAACATACATAATACTAAGAATACGCTTTCGGATTGTTTTTATACTTTTGGATAACGTTCCATGAGTCATTTGTGATGTGTACGAATAGACTGAACCTCAATCTGACGCATGATGTTACCAGTATGGATAAAAGTGTCTATTATCGATTTCAAATTGGCATAAACATTAGAAAAAAACAAAAGTGACATACGGAAAACCGAGAAAACACATTCAGATTGTTTTTAAACTTTAGGACAACGATACATGTGTCATTTGGGACGTTTCACAATTGACCGCACCTCAATACGACCCATGGTGTGACCGGTATGGCTAAAAGTGTCTGATATCAGTTTGAAATTGACATAAACATTAGAAAAAAACACTACTGACCTACGGAATACCAAATAAACTTGTTTGGATTGTTTTTATACTTTAGGACAATGATCCATGAGTCATTTTTTACGTGTAAGAATTTACCTCTCCTTAATCCGATGCACGGTGTGACCATCATGGATACAATTGTTTGATATTAGTTTCCAATTGACATAAACATTTGATAACAACACAAGTGAAATATAGAAAACTGATCTAAAGTGTTTGGATTGTTTTGATACGTTTGTAAAATGATTCATGAGTAATTTCTTATGAGTTAGAAACAAACTAACCCAAATCCGACGTGCGGTGTGACAGGTATGGATAAAAGTGTCTCATATTAGTTTCAAATTGACATAAAATTTAGAAAACAATAGATGTGACATATGAAAAACCAAGAAAACAAGTTCTGAAGGACTTGATAATTTAGAAAAATGATCCATGAGTTATGTGTGACGTGTACGAATCGACCGTACCTCAATCCGACGCATGGTATGACCAGTATGGAAAAAACCATCTGATATCAGTTTCAAATTTACATAATCTTTAGAAAACAACACCAGTGACATACATAAAACCGAGAAAAAGCGTTCGGATAGTTTGGATACTTTAGGAAAATGATCCATGAGTCATTTTTTGACATGTATGAATCGACCACACCTTAATATGACGCACGGTGTGACCAGTATGGCTAAAAGTGTTTGATATCAGTTTCCAATTGAGATAAACATTATAAAAGAACACAAGTGACATAAAAAATAGAGGAAATGAATTTGGAATGTTTTTATACTTTAGTAAAACAGTCCATTAGTCATTTGTGACGTGTACGAATCATCCTCACCTCAATCCGACGCACGGTTTGACCGGCATGTCTAAAAGGGTCTGATATGAGTTTGAAATTGACATTAACATTAGAAAAATAGACAAATGACAAAAGGAATACAAAGAAAACGCATTCAGATTGTTTTGATATTTTGGGACAACGATCCATGAGTCAGTTTTGATGTGTACGAATCGACCACACCTCAATTCAACACATTGTGTGACCGGTATGGCTAAAAGTGAATAATATTAGTTC
Source organism: Viscum album (assembly GCA_963277665.1). Classification (NCBI taxonomy): domain Eukaryota; kingdom Viridiplantae; phylum Streptophyta; class Magnoliopsida; order Santalales; family Viscaceae; genus Viscum; species Viscum album. The sequence continues at coordinate 1,313,848,794 of OY728152.1, read as the reverse complement.
GAAATTAACATAAATTTTAGAACACTACATTTACTAACATATAGAATATAGAGAAAACACATTCATATTGGTTTTCTAATTTAGTAAAATGATCCATGAGTCATTTGTGACGTGTACAAATCAATCACACCTCAATCTGACACCTGGGGTGACCGATATGGCTAAAAGTGTCTGATATCAGTTTCAAATTGACATAAACTGTAGAAAACAACAAAAGTGACATAGAGAAAACCAAGAAAACACATTTGGATTTTTTTTATACGTTAGGATAATTATCCATGAGTCATTTTTGACATGTAGCAATTGATATCACCTCAATCTGACACACGGTGTGACCGGTAAAGATTTTCACTAGATAAAAAATCAAGAAGTATTAAATGAGATAAATCATCCAAAATCATATGGATATTACAGTATTCCATTTCATTGTCATCATAATGAAATAATTTTAGTTTAAAATTTCATATTTTAGTTTCACATTTCCATATTAATGTATTATTTCATATTAATGATTTAATTTATTTTATTATTGTATTACTAACATAATATTTGTTTTCTTATATAGGTGTATTTTTTTCCTTGAGTTCGGATGCTTTGTTCTGCAACAAATACCGTGGACAACAATTTTTGACAATGGATCAAAGATATCAAAGGATGAAACACAAATGTTTATAACTTTTGTTGAATAATTGTAATTGTATCCATGTAAAACAATGTTTGAAATGTATATAGATGTGTATTTTTCTGTATTAATGATGTTAAGTAAATGGATATTGAATTCTCTATCAAAATATTGCGTGCGGGTTCTATTTTGTGCAGGTGTGCCTATGCTATTTTGTGAAGGTATTCTGGTTTGTGAAGGTGTGCAGGTGTGCAGGTTGTATTTTGCAGGTGTAGGGGATGGTGCCTTTATTAGCGCTTTTTCGAGCGCTAATAATGGACACCATTAACAGTGCTCCTAAAAGCACTGATATAGGATGCCTTTATGAGTGCTTATCGGAGCAATGATAATGGGGACCCCCCCCCTTTATTTACGAGGACATTAATAGTTCTTTTCTAGCGATATTAATGTCAGTTTTTAGCGTTGATAAAAGGACAAGATGTAGTAGTGCACATGTAGTAACTAGCCATCCCAAAGAAACATCGTACCTCGAAGACATTATACAGTTGCTCCCAGGAAAATACTGCTCTCAACTTCTCTATGTCTACTGATAATCTTGTCTCTGAGAGGACATGACCCAGGAAGTTAATCTCGTCCATCCAAAAGTGGCACATTGAGAGCTTATCATATATCTTATGCCCTCTCCATGTAATCAAAACTATCTCAAGATGGGTAGAATGGTCGTGTCGAGTGTGAGACTACAACAATATATCATCCATGAAAACATCCACAAATGAATCTAAGTATGGATGGAAGAATCTTCTCATCAGTTCCATGAAAAATGGTGTTGTGTTCATGAGACTGAACGACATAACCAAATACATATACATACAATACCTGCTCTAAGAGGCTATAATAGGTATATCAGATGGCCTGATATGCAACTGATGATATCCTAATCTCAAGTCGATCATCGAGAAAACTCTGGCTCCTCGATGCTGATCAAAGAGATCATCTATCCATGGAAATGGATATCAGTTCATGACTGTCAACTGGTTCGGCTTCCGATAATCCACACAAATCCTAAGGGTGTTGTCTACCATCTTGGCACACTGGACAGGGGGACACCAAGGAAAAGTAATGGGTTGGATGAACCCCTTTGCATGAAACTCCTCCAACTGATTCTTGATCTCCTGCTACTCAGGTGTAGCCATCCTATAAGGAGGAATGGACACCAGTAACTCTATTGGCACAAGCTGATTAGAAAAAGACTACATCACTCACCAGAGGCAAAAATGAAAATTCATTTGGAATGACATTCCTGAAATGATCCACCACTAGAAGAAATTCTTTCTTTGGAGTCCACCGGTAATCCAGATACACATTGGAAATCTTAGCTATAACTCTGCATATCCCATGATGCTCAGGTCCTGCTCTACTGGCCTGGAAATACCACTCAACCTTATGAAGAAATGATTCACCCTCCGGTGATATGAAACTCACCCTACGATGATAACAGTCGATGACTACCCAGATGGGAATGAGAAAGTACATTTCAAGAAAGACATCATAACATGTCTTCTCTAGGAAATAGAGGTCCCATAGAAAGTGATAAAGAGACACCAGAATAGGGAACTCCTTTCAATGTTGTACAGTAGTCGTTATAGTACAAAATGATGTATCTAGCGTCATCCTATCCTCAAAAGTATAAATAGTATATCTAAGGCTTTCCATAGTATGCACAGAAATAAATCTATGAGAATCTCTTGTATCGAAAAGTGAAGAGGATAAAACTAAGGCTACTAAAATCGTACCTCAAACTGTAGTAGGTACATGATCCTCCTCCTGATTAATATTCTCTACCGCAAAAGTTCGGCCTGCACCGCGGCTCTAGATTGTTGTGGAACTGGTAATCCTACTCTTGTACGTGGAGTCTAAACTGATCCTCCTTCACAAGCCGCTAGAAGGGGAATCTTGCAAAACTCATTAGATGACCCATCTTACTGCAAGATCGGCACTCCACTGTGACTCTATGGAACTAAGGCTTCTTATTCCAATTTTTTCCACACTGATTGTGCACCACTTAGTTCCCAGAAAGAGGACACCTTATACGAGAAGGACTACCTTACATCATTGGGTCACCTCGTGTAGACTCTCGGTTTTGATTCCTGGTGTCTATCTGAAATGAATCAACCCTGGATGTTGAACTGCCCTAGTCCACAACTCCAGTCTCCCTCAGATTTCTCTCCATGATTAGCATCTGGTTGACTATCAGAGAAATAAAAGTCAACTTAAAGACATACACATGTGATCTGATGTATGGTCTGAGGCCTTCCTCAAACATCCTCTATAAAAACATCTCTTAATTCCCCACAATGAAAGTGAAATACTATAAATAGGTGAAGCGAGATGAATACTCCATAACCGTGAGAGTACCCAACTACAGGTTCTTTAACTCTCTGGCTTTGACAGCCCTCATCGTCGTTGGGTACAAGTTGTCATAGAACATACGTTTTAACTCGTTCAAAGCAATAACATGTTGGCGCCCGGCCTGTGAAACCACATCCCACCATCTCTTGGAGAATTCTCACAACATGTAAGTCATGAGCTTCACTCTCCTCTCCGGAGGCATCTCTATGTGCTTGAAGATGGATACTGTGGCCTCCATAAATGATTCGGCAGCTTGTGGTCCTCCATCCCCTATGAACATTAGAGGATGCTACTACTGAAAAACCCACGTCAGCTCTACAATAGATGAGGCATGATGCTGAGCTTCATAAAAGGTCTGCCTGATCCTCATGAAACCCACTCTGAACTGAGCACTGGCACTAGTGACTGGAATCAATATAGGTGCCATGTCCAGAATGATAGGTGGAACATTTGGTAGTCCCTGATCCACCGTGTCAAGCGTACGGTCACTTCCTGGTTCCAAATATGCAACGGGAGGACGTCTTGGTTCCATATCTCTGAAAGTTAAAAATCACACCAACGCTTCAGGATTAACAAATATATAAAAATTGAATGCATTATAAGGAAAAACAAAAAAAAATGAATTCATGTTATGCAAAAGCTGACTACATGACCTCTTCATTGCCTACATGGTGTGTTCCCTTAGGTCATTCACATAGGCGTTCACTTGCACCTAATATGGTCATGTAACACCCCAAATACACAACATGTTGTCCTAACTCACGACGTGTACTGGAATCCTCTTCCCGGCCCAAATCCTCTTACACGGTTAAGCCACATGACTCCTCTAAGACAAAACTACACAACGTGTTTAGGGAAGACATGGCATGAACTAGACATGCCTTACCTGGCCTATGTTGTTAGAGACACGTCCTAACAGACGGCCGTCACTACATAGTGTGTTCCGGATGGACATGGTGTGTTTGAGGAAGGGTAACACAGACCTGTGTTGTTCGTGACATGGCCAAGTAACTAGATCAAACTACACAATGTGTGAGATTCAGACATGGCATGTATGTGAAAGTATAACATGACCCGTATTATTCCTGACACGGCCAGGTACCAATTTCATACTACACATCATGCTATACTAGTACATGGAGTTTTCCTACATGATTTTATAGACCCCGTGTTTTTTCCCACTCATTCAGTGACACAGTTTTAAAACTACATGGCATGTATTAATAAAATACACGATGTGTATTCTGGGTTTTTCCTAGGAGTAGCTGAGAAACTGCTCTGATGCCCATAAAACCCAGAAAACAAGAGTTAATGTTCCACATTCCGATTCATGAGGGCCCATACTCATCGCGAATCAATGCATGGAATCATAATAATTTATATAACAAGTAAACAGTATAACAAACTCATGATCCACAAAATTACAATCCTTAAGGGTCCATAACACCTCTAAGACCAAATATTAGCATCCAATGATAATGAATATCTAAACAAAAAATACCGTATCAACATAGTTGGTATTCTATCAAATCAGTAATCACATCAGAATGAATAGTCTATTAAAAATTCTATCACTACAACATTTAATTTCGAATGCTAATTAAATGGCATGGAAAAATACATGCCATGGAATTGTCAATCTAGTGCCTATATGATGCATGAGATGCCATACCCTCATCTCATCGGGTTGCAACCAAATAGAACCAAAATACTATAAATAGTAACAACAAAAAATAATTTCACCACCCAACGATGAAGTAAATTAAAATGTAACATTTCCAAAACCTGAAAACTACAATATTTGAGGTAACATGGATTTTTCCATGTACACGGGTTCTAGAACTCCCAATAACTACTATTTACCATTTACATATTCCCTCTTATCCCTATCTAATATCACTAAAAATTAATTCAATGGAAAATAATAGAAACATTCTTTGATACCACATTTTAATGACCTGAATCCAAAGCCACTCAACTGGTGCCCCATACCTGGTTCGCCACATGAACTCACGAACATTTCCCCAAATGCCAGTGGCTGGCGACTATAAGAGAGGGCCTAAGTGTGTCATTAGGGAAACTATTCCCTCATTTGGTAAGGTATACAAGGGAAATAAAATAACAGTCAATAGCAGAAGTAGTAAACAACATACAATAACTGAAACTAAGCAACAGAATCAATGAATATATAGAAATGATGATAATGATGAAGTATGTACAAGTATTTAAGGAACGAAGAAAACACAACATCGTGCTAAAATACAACAGAGAAACAATGTACGAAAAGTTAACACTATCTCCAGCTACATCGCAAGCCTAAGCTATGTCTTATTCTCTCTAGCTCTAACCAAAAATCATGTACCTGAAGTAGAAGGGCCATAAAATGTACATCTTGTAAATTAATTAAATTAATTATAATCAACTAGTGATGATCCTCCTTTGTGGTTCTAATACTAATCTTCTTCTTTGCATATTTCTTTGATTCAATCTGTGGAGTTTAGAATTTATTGTAATTCTGATCCTAGATTGATCATTGCTAATGACCAAACCCCCAGTGGGTACACCACCCATGATCTGGCTCTATGCCCAAAACCTTCAATTGGTATCTGAGGAAGGTTACAATGTTTATTATAGTTATTTAATTTTTGTTAATAAATTGTGCATTTATATTTAACTCAATTCATTATAAATCATTTTATAAACCTGAATTTATGAGATATGATCATCCTACTTCGTTTGTCAATTCAAATCAAAGAAATGACCATTTAATAGTAAATTTTATTACAATATAAACGAGGAACTCATTAGGAGGATCTGCTCATTCTTTTAGTACAGCTCAATAATACATGACCTGTAATAAAAACTGAACACCATGTAATTAAGTTCAATGAACCGGTGCCGGTCCACAAAACCCACGCTGACTGAATTGAGCATACTTATGTATTCATTACACCTTGTTGACAAGAACTGAACGACATGTTGAAAGTGGAATACAACATTTTTATGTTGAATCAAAATACCATGTAGATTGATCTGGCCCAGGTGAAACCCTATACAAGGAGAATCCATGTACCGCATACAAATTATTTCCAGGCGGTAACAGCGTAACATGGAAATACAAACCATGGAAGATTAATCTGTATTTCGTGTTCTCGAACATTTCCAAAGTAAAGAAAACACACCAAATCCCCAATCATGTAATTTGGATAAAGGGTGAAAACAAATACATGCATGTATAATATCCTACACGCTGTGTAATTTCGACAAATAAAATTCCACAAGGTTTCATCCAATGCACTAAGACATGTACCAGGACTAATGATGATATGAATCTCAGGGAAATTCATAAAGTAATTTTACATAAAGAATTTATTATTTATAATATCATAAATAATTGAATTCAAGAACGACTTATATTTAATAAAAGAATGATTAAAAGTATTTGAATACTAGATATGCTTAAATGTAGTTGCATGCTATGGATTATCATGATCTAGACCAAATACCGTTTTTTTATGAATGGTATCATTTAAATTTATTTAATTCAAATTTTTTGTCCTATGAGCATTCATCCAATAAAATGTATGGATTCTGTGCCCATGGTTAAATTAATGTAAACCCAATGTAATGGAGGATCTCCCTTGCCAATGGATCTCATTCAAAATCCAATGCTGAGGTGAATCCAACCAAGGAAAAGACAATGATGGATAGGTGGGAGCAAAAAAACACGAACCATCAGGTTCAAGGGTTTTTCCCCAAGGTCAGGGTCAGAGTATCAAAACTACTTGATAATATAAGCAATAAAAGCTCATGATCATGCCATCTTTTCTTAATTCTCTCTAATTTAATGGTTTATTTATTATGTATGGGTTGTCACGATCACATATCTAATGAAATAAACAAGCATGGAATGATGTAATAAAATAATAACCTTACAATGCGTAAACATTTTCAGAACAGGGTTAATCATATAAGAAAGCATCGCCTAATATTAACAAGCAAGTGATAACGTGATACTATGAATAAAAAAATAAAATCCCTCCAATACCATATTTAGTCAGACCAAGCCTTCCATTAAATGAGTAAAGGAAAGACTCAATAAGACAATGTGTTTGAACAACCCTTGTTGGGACACATACATTTATAAACGAAGCTCTTATGAAAAATTCGGGTTGGATGAAGCATTTTTCATCAAGAGGAGTTTACCTTGATTTAATTTTTATAAAATAGAAGCATGTGTTAAGGAAATCCATGTCAGGAATTCAGGATTGGGGAGTCCACTCAACAAATCAAGGAACTATAAGCTCATAGTTTGCAAAGACCTACCTACCTAAATACCATTAAATTGCCTTACCAACCCTTTTTCGGGTTATGCGAAGGGGAATATGGATCATTTACACTAGAATTTCAGGGAAACAATACATTTTGAGTTCATTTATGGGGTCCATTGGGACATGATAATATATTGGGAGACTTAACACAAATTATTATTTCTAAAAAAATTTAATCATGAAAGTATTTATAAATCTACTTTATTAATTTTTAGAATCAATATGACAATCTATTGAACCACATTTTATCTGAGATAAATTCTATATTAAGACAATATCCTCACCGGCATTATCTTTTAGGATTGGTTTATGCTCCATCGGGTTATCCTATACCATGAATGAAAGTTTTACGTGATATATTCCTCACCTCTTGAATCGCCTGCCCAAGGGGTGAGGGTTGAATATTTCCTGGTCTATGATCAATATTTGAATGATGCATTATACATTCAATGTTTGATGTTGTCATCAACGTTATGTGATCTCATGAAGTATCATGAAGACATTGATACCTATAGCATGATCTAGCACCATCGTGGTCTATACTGGGAGAGAGCAAGACAGAAACGGTTTGATATCTCTGAGGCTCTATTTCAGATAATGTTTGGAGAGGGTTCCCCAGTTGGGCCTCATGTAGTCAATATCATTGCCTACATTGAGAAAAATGTTGTTCTAAGGTTTGAACTCCCTGAAGAACTGGGTACTGATCTCATTCATGCATCACTCCCCCAGAGCTTCTCAAACGTTTTTTTAAATGCCCACATGAACAACATAGATAAGTATCTATCAGATCTTCTTATCCTGAATCTCCAGGTGGACAATGATATGAAGAGTGAAAATACTTCTGTCATTTTGGTGAATAAAATTAAAGGAAAGTAAAAGAGATTTATAATCAATGACTCTTCATGTCCATCCGTGAAATGTACGATCCATGTGGATGCAAGAGGACATGAGGATATTTGTTTCACATATGGAAAGAAGGGCCACGAGAAGAAAAAAATCATCCAACCAAGGAAGCACGGGGACGATTCTTGTGCATTTGTTTTCGAATGGAATCTATCTATTTCAACCAATGGGGTAATAAATACTACTTTGGGTTCTCACACCTGTATCAATATACATGACCCAAGTATATTTATAATGATTGATTGAGGTGCGGTGGATCATCAAGCAGCCAACAGAGCCAGACTCGCTATTTTAGCTGTTGGTGAGTGCCACCTCATATTTCCTACTAGGATGTTCTTGGTATTAAAAGGTTGTTATTATGTACACTCTGTAACCAAAAACATTATTTTAGTATCTATATTATATACTTATTGATTCATCATATTGTATGGAAATTAATGTATCTACTTTTATAAAGATATCATATTTTTTGGTAGGGAACACTTATATAACTACCTTTATGTGTTATACTACACAAACCAAGTAATGGAAATCGATGACAATGTTAATTCACTTGACTCATACCACAACCAACTTTGGCATCACTGGTTAGGTCCTGTCAATGAGAGACGTTTGAAAAAATTACATCAATATCAGTTTAAAATTATTTCTAACTAAAACTACATGGTGTATTTCATGCATGTCTACAAGGAAAAAAAAAGAAATCCACATATAGTGGGAAAGGTGAAAGGGATTAAGAGATTCTAGAATTATCTCGCACTGATTTGTGTGGACAATTTCCAGTCAATGTTAGGGGTGGGTTCTTGTACTTCATAAAATTTATTGATGATTTTAGTAGATATGGATATATTTACATAATGAATTATAAGTAAGATTCTTTTGATCGGTTTAATGAATACAAGAATGAAGTTGAGAACCAGTCTGCTAGGAAGATTTAGAAACTCCACTAAGACAGAGGAGGAGAATAACTTAATCAGGACATCATTGATTTTTTTTAGAGTTTGATATTCTATCTCAACTCACTCCTCCTTTCACACATCAGTGTAACGGTGTGAGTGAAAGGAGAAACTGCACCCTATTGGACATGGTAAATGATGAGTCATTCGATTATTTCATTATCATTTTGGGGATATTCATTAAATACAACCACACACATACTAAACCTAGTACCAAAAATATAGATAAATATTATTCCATACTAATTATGGAGTGATCGCAAAGCCTTGTTACCAAATATACATGTGTGAGGTAGTGAAGCATTTGTTAAGGCCTCTTTAGGAAACATTATTTCACCCCAAGGCACAATGTGTACCATTTTAGGATATCGCAAGGAAACAAGGCGGTATTACTATACAACCTCTCAGATCAAATGTTTACAGTGGCAAGACACACCATATTCCTTGAGAGGTAGCACATCTATAAAATAGATAGGGGGAGTGAGATAGACTTATATTAACTCAAGGGTCATGATACACCGGAGTTGGTATAATAATAGATCCCGCAAGGCCCCGTGGAAGAATAATCCATTCCATAGACACATGAACTATGTATGAGAATGTGAGAGGATATAGAACCATAACGATATGGTTTTCTTGTCACAGAGGATGGTGACTCATTATCAGTTGACAATGATGATACTCATACCTACAAGGAAGAATTTTAAGGCACAAATATTTCCAAGTGGCATGAATCCATGAATTATGAAATGGATACCATGTACCAAAACCATGATAGGATTTAGGTATCCTCCAGTTAATGTAAATCATGTTGGTAATAAATTGGTATTAATGAAGAAACTGGACATGGAGGGACAAGTCAGAACCTATAAGGCATGACTGGCTGCAAAATGAATTAGACAACATCAATGAAATGACAATGATGAATCATTTTCACTGGTTGTGATGATGAAATCCATCCGAATACTGTTGGCCATTTCCTCTTACCATGAATATGAAATTTTGGGAAATGGATGAAAAAACAACATTCCCTAATGGGAACCTCCATGAAGATTTATACCTGACACATCCTGAAGGGTTTGTGACTCAACATGATGCTAAAAAATATTCATGTTGTAAAAATCCATTTATGTATTAAATAAAGCATCATGTTCGTTGAAAATTTGTTTTAAAGAAGATGTAACTAAATTTGGATTGATTGAGAATGAATTTGAGCCTTGTCTTTAAAAATGGTTCTGTGGAAGTGCAGTCATTTTCCTTATAATATACGTTGATAACATATTACTAATTGGAGACAATGAACATGTCTTACTGTTATTTAAGGCATGTTTCAATAAATGCCTCTCTATGAATGACTGGGGCATGGAAACATATATTCTAGGGATAAATATATGCCGTGATAGATCCAAAATAATGTTGGGCCTATGTTAAAGAACATACATTGAAATGATACTAAAGTGATTCAGTATGGAACAATCCATGAGGGGATTATTTACAGTGTCACATGGCATTCATCATTCACTGAAAATGTTTCCTCAAACACATGAGGAATGAATAAAAATTGCATGGATCCCTTACGCATCGGAAATTGGGTCAGTCATCTATGTTATTCTATGTATAAGTTTAGATGTTGCATACGCATTAAGTGCAGTAAGAAGATATCATGATGATCCAGTAGACACCATTGGATGGAAGCCAATACTATCCTTAAGTATATTAGGCGTACTAGGGATATGTTCATAGTTTATGGAGGAGATGAGGAACTATTCATCAGAGGACAAGTATATTCTAGTTTCCAGACTGATCGAGATGACTTGAAGGTGAAGACTGGATACATATTCATTTTGAATGGAGGTGCAGTGATCTAGAAGAGCTCAATGTAAGGTGTGGTCAAAGATTCTAAAGAAGTGTCGTAGTATATCATAAATTATAAGGTAGTTAAAGAAGTTCTAGGAATCCGATGCTTCGTCCAAGATATGAATGAAGTACATAACAGTAATGATCCTATCACACTGTATTGTGATAATACTGTTGCGGTGGAACATACAAAAGTGAAAGTGTCACATCAGCATACAAAGCACAAACATCAGAAGTATCATCCCTTTAGGGATTTTCAACAGAGATGTGATTTTGTAGTGATCATAATTTTTACAGAGCACAATGTGGCGGACCCCTTGACTAAAGCCTTTAATCAGCAGAAAAAAGATCATCATTTGAGGTCTAGCAGACTAAAAGTCATAGTCAATAGGCTCTAGTTGATGTTGGATTTTGTTTGGGTTAGTTTCATGAGAACAAACTACTTACACTTTGATTACTTGAATGTACACTAATTATAAAACATTCATTGATCTACATGACTACAATAATTTAATGTCCTGTAATATTTGTTGCATTAATAAGGTCATGGAAAATTCATGCTCCATTGAGAACCTTTAAATCCTATATCAATATTCATAAATAAAGTTCTATGGTTGGATTACATTCTATAATAGGACACATGGTATAAAAACTGTCATGTTTGAGTACTCATAAAATGATGAGACTCTCTCTCATGATGTTCGAACTTGGAAGTCTCTATGATGGGAGTTTAGGAGAACATACCCGCCAGTTGTAATTATGCATGTCTTGGTGTCATCATACATTGATATCTACAAGTGTGTGTAATGGTCCTTAGACTGTATGATTATCATTAACTCATGTCATGACTTGCACACATAGATTTTCTAACGAAAATAGTCAGGAGGATATATGGTAGGAAGTAGGGTAATTTGGGTGTCTCACGAATGAGTTGTTGTTAATGGATAAGTCGAGGATATATTTTTCCCAAACATATTAATCGAAGTAGATATCTCAGACCCTTTTATTGAAATATAATTGTTGCTAAAATTCCATGTCCATGGTGTAACAACGATTTTAATTCGGGAAGTCAAGGAATGACAGATAAAGCATATAGGTATATGACACTTCAATGAAACCTTCTTGATGAGATGTGGATACTAATGAATTAAATTACATGGTAAGAATTTGAATAAGGTGACACTTTCATGCGGAATCAACTTCTTTCTCCTAGGTTCCTTGACCAGTTTCTAGACAGTAATCTTCTACATTAGGAAAGCCCAGCTAATGACAACATGAAAGAGGCCTAGAAGGTCACACACTAGGTGTATCCAAGTATCTCAAGTAGAATAAATATTATTCCCATATGAGGATTAATAATTATTCATGGAATACTATGTCATGTTAATGATGGATAAGGAATAAAATGAAAAACAAGATAGAAATGATGTGTACATTGAATGTAATCACCAATTATTTTTCATTTTGGTTATGAAATGAAAAATGAAAATAATATATACACACAGTGTACATTTAATGAAAATGCCATGTAGTTTTCCATGAATAATGAGTACAGGTTGTGTATTATGGATTACACACTGTGTAGTTTTTCCAGTCAGGATTTTGAGAAAATAATATCATTTTGTTAAATGATATTTATTATAATCATCATGGGTGCATGTCATGGAATTAATGATTCATCATGCAGTTTTCAGTAAGTTAATAAAATAAATAATACATGTAACACATTTATTTATTTTCATGACTCTTTAACCGCAAAACTGATTATAAATATCACCACCACCCCAATACTTTTCCTAAAAATTGTTGTGCAAAACAATTATTTAGAATTCTCTCAAGAAAAAAATAACTCTATCCACAAAGAACACTCTCAAGACCGAGAGAGATTCACCTCCATTAGATGAAGGTGGTATAAAGCTGAAAACACCAACAAAGGCTTCTCTATGAAATCACACATAAATTCCATTGGTGATGTCTAGAGATACGTGGTGCAAGTGTGGATCACCATTAGAGGATGTCTAAAATTGGCTTCTGTGATGCAATAATGAATCACTTCGTAATGTGTAATGACTCGAATCTGAAGCCACTCAACTGGTACCCCATACCTGATTTGTCACATGACCTCAAGATAATTTCCCCAAATGCCAAAGGCTGCCAACTAGCAGTGAGGGCTTTTGTGAGTCATTGGGGAAAATATGCCCTCATTTGGTATGGTATACAAGGGAATGGAAATAACAGTCAATAGAGGAAGCAGTAAACAACGCAAAATTACTAAAACTAAACAGTGGAAGTAATGAATATATAGAAATGATGATAATGATGCAGTAGGTAGATGTTTTTGAAGAATGCAGCAAAAACAACAACATCCTGAAATAAAACTGAGATACAATTTATGAAAATTAAACAGAAACTCCACTAGCATCGCAAGACTATGCTCGGTCATCTGCTCCCCAACTCTAACCAGAAATCATAAACCTGATGTATAAGGGCCACATTTCATATCCTCACTTGCCACCATATAACCTGTTTGGGCCAAATAGTAAGACACAAACAGGGTGTGAGACTAATCCCAGTAGTTAAAAAACCACATGATTTGTGCCCTACTGTCAGTGAGAAATATAGAAAAGGTAATGGAAATTCATGCAACAGAGAAACAAGAGTACACTAAAGTAAACAATCATAAAAATATCAATTTAAATTAATTTATTAATTTAATACAATCATTCAATTATCTACCAAGGATTCCAGAAAACATCTCTACATTCCCATGGAATAGCAAGTAACACAACAGGTATCTCAGGAGACTACATAAACAAAAGGCAGTACAAAACCCATGTTTGTTCTTTGGATTGGTGGACTCGTCACAACCAAACAAACAATTCTCACACAAACTCTTTGGATGTCTCACATTGGCAGACCACTATAGTCAAGTAATCATACAAAGTCATAGACACTCTGGTAAGAACTAATCTTCCATTACCATGCATTTTTGTAACTATAACTGCAGACTCAATGAGGAAGAACTTATGTCTAATTCCCCCAATAGTCTCGATACGTAACTAAGGACACTCTGAGGAAGCACAAATTCTAATTCTTGTAGGTCTTATGAATGATAATAATTTAGAACAGACTCTCTAGGGATTCCCTTAATCATCAATTCCCTCTTTAGTCTACTACACACGGTTCACACAGCCTTGAGCAGTCCAGTCATGCATAATCGACTGTCAGTATCCCTAAGTATGTTCAACAACTACTTGGATAATAGCTACAATGCATCAAAAGCATATAAACAGTAGGAAATGCATTATTCATCTAATAGCCACATGTATACAAACAATAAAAGGCAAATAATAATGTAGGATCAAAACCCTATCCTGAGATACCTAATATAAGGGTATCCAACACTATTTCACAAAAACTCAAAGGCAATCAACTTAAGGAAAAAAATAACCAATATAGATCCTAGGAAATCGATATATATGAACCTCATCCTGTGAGTCGGCCTAGAATGGGGTAGATATGAAAAAACGTCTAAAACGTTCAACCTCAGATAACTCTCATAAGAAAACGAACTAGGAAACGTGGACAAAGAATAACCAAGAACTCACTGCTGCGATTCTATAGCAAACGACAACATTCTATTAGGAAAACCGATGACGGATCAGTGGCTCGGAGAAGATCTTTAGGCATACCCTCGTAATCAGTCAAAGAAGTTGGATAATAAGATGTTTTTTGGGTTCATATGTCACCTCGGTCTATTTAATGAAAATAATGTACACTTCAGGCAATTTTGGAGTACATGGCATGTACTATGATTTTCCGTACTCCGCATTAAGCGGGCTCCAAATCATCCCTACATGGTCGTGTGTGTGGCCATGACATGGCCCACAAACAGCCTCAAGTGGCAACAAAGTACACGGCCTGTACATATAATGTAAACAACATGTTCGTTGAAAATTTCCAGATTCTCCTATTTTCCCCAAAAACAACTAGAAAATGAAAAACTTACCTGAATAGATGACCTTGGTCTTACATACTTACCCCCTTAATGAAATTCATCTCTGAATTTCCCTAACAAAGTGGTGAAGAATAAGACGCAAACAACTCTGGGCATTGTGATCACACATTACCCTCCCTCTCCCAAGTATCATCATGTACACGGGTGTGCTTCCACAACACCTATAATAGAGGATCATACCATCCACTGAATACCATTGAACAACGATCAACAATCCTGATAGGAAGATCCTCGAATGCTGCATCCACATCCAGCTCAAACTCCTCAGGTTGAAAATCATGGGACGAGTGTGAGAAATAACGTCGAAGCTGAGAATGAGGGAAGACATACTCCATAGACTGATTCCTCTGAGGTAACTGCAACCTATAAGAAACCTACCCGACTCTCTCCAGAATCTCAAATGTGCTGATGTATCTTAGTGAATGTTTTCCCTGTCTCCTAATCCTATTGTGTCTAAATCTTGGGATAACACGTAGGAAAACCTAATCTATGACCATGAACAACAACGGTCGTCTCTGCTGACCAGCATTAGATTTCTGCCAAGACTGTGAATAAGCCATCCTCTTCTAAATCAACTCTCCCTGTAATGTTGTCTCCTGAATAAGACGAGGTCCTAGCGTAGCTGCCTATCCTGCATCCATCCAACACAAGGGTGATCACCACGACCAACAGTATAAAGGCTCGTAAGGTGCCATCTTAATAGTTGATTGAAATCTATTATTTTATGAAAAATACAC
This sequence comes from Viscum album, assembly GCA_963277665.1. Taxonomy (NCBI): domain Eukaryota; kingdom Viridiplantae; phylum Streptophyta; class Magnoliopsida; order Santalales; family Viscaceae; genus Viscum; species Viscum album. Next base: position 1,313,832,961 of record OY728152.1, on the reverse strand, counting down.
TAGAGGTATATGTCTCACCCAATAACCTACAAAATCAAGAAAACATGCTCATAGAATGTCCTCTTACACCTGAATCGTGTGCACTGACTAGACATCTGTTTGGAGATGGTAAGTTGTACTCAGAAGTACCTGTGTACACAACGCCCTATGTATCCTTTTCCAGAAGTGGAATGTGAAGTGAGCGTCCCTATCTGAAATGATAGAACATGAACCCCCATGAAAGCATACAATCTCACTAATGAACAACAATCCAAGATCATCAGCACTGAAGATCTCCTTAATCATAAAGAAGTGAGAAAATTTCATGAGCCTGTTAATGACAACCCATACCACGTCATTTCCTCAAGGTGATCTCGGTAAACCTATCATGAAGTCCATCGCAACATCATTCCACTTCAACCCATCAATGGGTAGCTACTGTAAAAGCTCTTCTGGTCACTAGTCTTATGCCTTCTTCTGCTGACAGGTGGAACACCTAATGACAAAACCAGCAACATCTCTCTTTATACTTGGACACCAATACTGATGGTGTAGATCCCAATACATATTAGTGGCGCCCTGATGAACTTCCCAAACTGAGGAATGATAGTATCGCATCAGCTCCTCGCATATAACTTCTAGTACATATACGCGTGCCTGGAAACACAAGATCTCACCCTCACCTATGGTCCATCCAAGAAGAGGGACCTCTCTTGACACACATTCCTGTAGGACTAGGCCTTCAAAATCTGATAGCTGCATCATTCGGACTCAATCATGAAGGTTAGATGTAACAGTTATAGAAGAAAGAAAATTTTGACCTTGTCTGTCATGAAACACTACATGCATTTTTGAGAATAGAGCCATAAGGTGCCACTCGCTACTAGCCTCACTACTACAAATTGGAATTTTATCAGTGCTAAAAACTGACATTTACAGCAATACAAAAGCATGGTTAATGCCGGCGTAAATAATGGGGTGTCCCCTTTATCAGGGCAAAAAAAGCGCTGATAAAGGACCCCTTTTATCAGCGTTTTTTAAGCGCTGATAAAGGTATCATATATCTACACATTTTGGATCACTGATAAAGGGGTTCCTTTATCATCACTCTTTTATCACAGTTAAAGGTGTATTTTATCAGAGCTCGATAAAGCACTGATAAAGGAACCTTCCCCTCCACCTGCAAAATAGATCCTGCACACCGGAACACCTGCACAAACCAAAATACATGCACAAAATAGCACATGCACACCTGCACAAAATAGCTCCCGCATGCAATATTTTCACAGACCATGGTATATACATTTACATAAAATCATTAAAAAAATACACTACTATATTCATTTCAAACATTTTCTTACATGGTTACAATTACAATTATTTTACAACAGTTATAAACAATCATGTTTCATCCATTGATAACTATGAGCCGCTCTAAAAAATTGTCATCCGCGGTTTTTGTTTCCGAACAAAGCATCCAAACTCAAGGAAAAAATTCACCAACATAAGAAATCCAATATTATGTTAGTAACATAATAATGAAATAAATTAAAACATTAATATGAAATAATACATTAATATGGAAATGTGAAACTAAAATATGAAATTTTAAACTCAAATGTTTTCATTCTGATAACAATGAAAGGGAATAATGTAAAATCAATATGTTTTGGGATGATTTATCTCATTTAATAAATGCAGAATCTTTATCTAATGAAATGATTTACCGGTCACATTGTGCATCAGATTAAGGTGAAGAAAATTTGTACACATCACAAATGACACATGGATCGTTGTCCTAAAGTATCAAAACAATCCTAATGTGTTTTCTCGATTTTCCGTATGTCACTTGTGTTTTTTTATAAAGTTTATGTCAATTTGAAACTGATATTAGACACTTTTAGCAATAACCATCACAATGTGCCTTGAATTGAGGTGTGGTCTATTCATACACGTCACAAAAGACTCATGGAACATTGTCCTAAAGTGTCAAAACAATCAAAATGTGTTTGCTCTGTATTCCTTATGTCAGTAGTGTTTTTTTCTAATGTTTATGTCAATTTTAAAACTGATATCAGACACTTTTAGCCATACTAGTCACACGGTGCATCGTATTGTAGTGTGGTAGATTAGTACACATCACAAGTGACACGTGGATCGTTTTCCAAAAGTATCAAAACAATCCGAATGTGTTTGATCTGTATTACGTATGTCATTTGTGTTGTTTTCTAAAGTTAATGTCAATTTAAAACTGATATCAGACACTATTAGCCATGTCGGTCACATCGTGTGTCGGATTAAGGTGAGATCGATTCGTACATGTCAAAAATGACTAATGTATCATCTTCCAAAATTATCAAAACAATCTGAACGCGTTTTCTCATTTTTCCATATGTCAGTTGTGTTGTTTTCTAAAATTTATGTCAATTTGAAACTAATATGAGACACTTATAGCACACCGATCACACCATGCGTCAGATTGAGGTGTGGTCGATTCGTACATGTCACAAATGACTCATGGATCAGTTTCCTAAACTATCAAAACCATCTTAAAGCAGTTTCTCCATTTTCTGTATGTCACATGTGTTGTTTTATAAAGTTTATGTCAATTTGAAACTAATTTTAGATACTTTTAGCCATACCGGTCACACCGTGCGTCCGATTGAGGTGTGGTCGATTCATACACATCAAAAATGACTCATGGATCATTTTCCTAATGTATGAAAAAATCTGAATGTGTTTGCTCAGTTTTCCGTATGTAACACGTGTTGCCGTCTAAAGTTTATGTCAATTTCAAACTTATATCAGACACATTTAGCCAAACCAGTCACACCATGCGTCAGATTGAGTTCATGTCGATTCGTATATGTCACAAATGAATCGTGGATCATTGTCCTAAAGTATCAAAATAATTCGAATGCGTTTTCTTAATTTGTTGTATGTCACATGTGTTGTTTTCTAATGATTATGTCAAATTGAAACTGATATCAGACACTTTTATCCATGCCGGTCACATCGTGAATTGGATAGAGGTGAGGTCGATTCTCGGTATTCCATATGTCATTAGTGTTGTTTTCTAATGTTTACATAAATTTCATACTGATAACACACATTTAGCCGTACCGGTCACACCGTGGGCCAGATTGAGGTGATCTCAATTCGTACATGTCACAAATGGCTCAAGGATCATTGTTTTAAAGTATCAAAACAATCCAAATGTATTTCTTAGTTTTTCGTATGTCACATGTTTTGCTTTCAAAATTTTCTTTCAATAGGAAAATGATATCAGATAATTTTAGCCATACTGGTCAGATCGTGTGTCAGATTGAGGTACAGTTGATACGTACACATCACAAATGACTCATGGAAAGTTTTCCTAAAGTACGAAAACAATCCAAATGCATTTTCTCTGTATTCCGTATGTTAGTAGTGTTGTTTTCTAATGTTTATGTCAATTTCAAACTGATATCAGACACTTTTAGCCATACCTATCACACCGTGCATTGGATTGAGGTGAAGTTGATTCATACACATCCCAAATGGCTCATGGATCGTTTTACTAAAGTATAAATACAATCCGAACAAGTATGATCAGTTTTCTGTATGTCACATGTGTTGTTTTCTAAAGATTATTTCAATTTGAAATAGATAAAAACACTTGTATTCATGTCGGTCACATCGTACATCAGATTGATGTGTGGTCGATTCGTACACATCACAAATGACTAATGGATCATTTTCCTAATGTATCAAAACAATCCAAACACCTTTTCATTGTATTCCGTATGTCAGTAGTGTTGTTTTCTAAGGATAATGTCAATTTCAAATTGATATCTAACACTTTTATTCATACCGGTCACACCGTGAGTCGGATTGAGGTGTGTTTGATTCGTACATGTTAAAAATGGCTCATGGATCATTTTACTAATGTTTCAAAACAATCCTAATTCATTTTCTTTATTTTCCGTATGTCACATGTGTTGTTTTCTAAATATTATGTCAATTTGAAACTAATATCATACACTTTTTTCCATACCAGTGAAACCTTGAATCGGATTGAGGTGAAGTTGATTCTTACATGTCAAAAATGATTCATGGATCATTTTCCTAAAGTATCAAATTAATCTGAACAAGTTTGATCAGTATTCCATATGTCAATAGTTTGTTTTCTAATGTTTATATTAATTATAAACTGATATCAAACACATTTAGTCATATCAGTCACATCCTGCATCGGATTGAGGTTCGATATATTTGTACACGTCAAAAATGACTCATGGATCATTTTCCTAAAGTATCAAAACAATCCAAACACATTTTCATTGTTTTTCCTATGACCCTTCTGTTGTTTTCTAAAGTTTATGTCAACATGATATTGATATCAAACACCTTTAGCCATACCATTCACACCATGCATCGGATTGATGTGCGGTTGATTCATACACGTCACAAATGACTCATGGATCGTTTTCATAATGTATCAAAACAATCTGAACTCATTTTATCAGTATTCAGTATGTTAGTAGTGTTGTTTTCTAAATATTATGTCAATTTCAAACTAATATCAGACACTTTTAGCCATACCGGTCACACCGTGCTTCAGATTGAGGTGTGGTTGATTCTTACACGTCAAAAATTACTCATGGATCGTTCTCCTAATGTATCAAAACAATACGAACCCGTTTTCTTGGTATTCCATATTCCATTTGTTTTGTTTTCTAAAGATAATTTCAATTTCAAAATGATATCAGACACATTTAGCCATGTTGTTCATACCGTGTGTTGGATTGAGGTTCGGTTGATTCGTACCTGACAAAAATGACTAATGTATTATTTTCCGAAAGTATCAAAACAATCTGAATGTGTTTGCTCAGTTTTCCATATGTCACTTGTGTTGTTTTCTAATGATTATGTCAATTTCAAATTGAGTAGTAGGAATTCACTAATCCAAGGATATGAAACATTATAAATGGTTATAATAGATTATAAATAAGTTTAAACAGGGGATATATCAATGACCATATAGAGATAACATAATTATTAGGAATTCACATTAATTTTCCTTTTTTTTTACATTTTTCCTTTAGGTACGCTGCCCATTCGTTTCTAAACACATTTAAATCATCTTCTCAAAAGGATTTTTTGGGACAGTCATAATAGTACTAAAAAACGTTAAATACACAAAGGATTTATAATTATTTTAAATTATGTAGTATTATTTTCAAAAATACTTTTTCAGCGATTTTAGTTTGTTTATTAAATATGATCTCTTTCAAAAATTAACAAACATAATAACCGTAGTCCTTGTCGTTTGTTTGTTTCAGAGACTAAAAAAACATCGAGAAAAATAATTAATTTGTTTTCATATGTATTTGGATAGTGAAATATAATTATATATACCCAGATACTTCTCCATTTTTAGATCTTGTGCACATTGTCGTCCTCAGGATTGGGATTCATTACATCCATTAGACGATATTCATACATTGCCCTATCATAACATAATACTCATTAAAACATAATATAAATTATATAACTATATATTTAGTTCTAAAATGTTGGATATAGTGTATTTTGAATTGAAAATCGACATCATGTGTGGTCAGTTTGTTGGATATCCATGCAGAGAATCCAGAAAAAAAATTTGGAGTATCCAAATTGACTACAATGATCATCCAATATTCCCTAAAAAAAGAAAAAGAAATAAGTACTAAAAGAAATTAAAATATAATAGATATTATTAAAATGTAGATTTTTACCCATACAATGTTGGTATTAAAAAGATTATATCAGTCAAAATTATACTTTGAAACGTTCTGAGCAGATTTGACAATAATTCAGCCTGAAAATCAGAATCCATTTCTTCTCGTTGTGTAGAAATGGTGTGAGGAATAACGAGCCTAAATTATTATTCATGGGAAAATCCCTTAGATTGTTTATTCCAACATTTATAACTCTGATCTATTCCATGACAGATCAAGTGTTCTTCCAACTCCTCTGGACTAATTTGTTTTGAATAAAAACAATGTAAACACGGACAAAGGATTTGATAAGGGTCACAGGCATGATCTTTTTCAAACATGATAAACTCTATCACACCTTCTTCATACTCTTTGGTCAACCGATTAGAAATAATCCATTCTTTATTTATATTCATCCTATTTGAAAACCATAGGATGTGTATATAGGTTAGGGGAGAAAGAATATGGGTATAATTTAGATTAAAACTAGACACTTCAAAAATGGTGTGGGGCGTGCTCATTAATAGAAAGTCTTGGTTGGTTCTTGGGTTTCATCAAATATCTCCCTCTCTTTGATCCCCCCTAATGAGGGGTGGTTCCTGGGAGTTGATCATGGTGAGGTTCTTAGGTCTCAATCATTGGTACAAGATTAGATAAGTCATGTATATTCTTGTTTGAGGACGAGTTGATCATGTTGAGGGGGTTACTCTATTTTTTGAGGTAGGTGGACTCAATAACACAAAACCAAGTTCCAATTTATGCATGATTGTGCATTCATGCATGACTATATATGTCCCAGTGAAAGGTATAGAAATAAAAAAGGAAACCAAGTTAAATAAATATCATGTTTTTGATCCACCAAGACATAGATTGAGGGTTTAATTGAAATATTGTGATTTTGTGATCATCCAGAGATTATGTCTCCATGTAGTAATTGTGTTTATGTGAGGATCGAGTTTTGTATGAGATTTGTATAGCCAAGTTAGGTTTTCTAAGGTTATTTGAGTATGTATTAGAGTCATAGGCATAAAGAATATGGATCATATAGTTTTATATATCACATATTATGAGGAACAACCTCTTAAGGATATATAAGAGTCATGGTGTGATAATATTATGTGAGATGTTGAAATGGGGATATATATAAACCAAATACAGCACACAACAAAACCATTAGGATCCATAATCATAGAACATAATGAATACATAATCATGATCCATATACATCATCAACTGAACAAAATAGAAACTAAAAACAGATATATAATAAATCATAACCCGATGAGATATCCCTGTGAACTTTGGGTTAAAACTAACTATAAGGCCACCCTGCATTAAAGGAATCCTAAACAAGAAACCCAAACCTAAAAATTACTTTGTTGTACTGATGTTGAGTGTAACAAGTAGTGTGTGAGCATAAAATAACTTAGTAGGTAAGAAACAATAAATCCACACAATACCTTTCCTGAAATAATACAAATACAATAGATTGAAATACATTTATAAAATAGTTTTTTATCATTTAAATAACCAACATATATTTTTTAGAAAATCAATTTCAAAACAAATCATGACTTCCCTTTTTAATATAGATATCTTAAATAAAAATGAATTCAAAATTTAATATATGAATCCAAAAAATTTGATCACAGATCCATTATGAAATTAGTTGAAACAATAAATGTAGAAAAATACTGGAAATGTTGATAACCAAAGTGTAGAAAAAAAAGAAGAAAATATAGATAGTTAATAATTAGAATTACTTACTAGGTTCTTTTATGCTCACACCCTACTTGTGACACTCAGAATCAGTAGATCGATGTTATTTTTAGGTTTGGGTTTCTTGTTTAGGTTTCCGTTAAAATATGTTGGTCTTATAGTTAGTGGTATCCTAAAGGTCACGATGATATCTGGTCAGGTTCTGATTTGTTATATCCCTTTTTTTAGTTTCTATTTTGATTAGTTGACACTGAATGTGGTTCATGTTTATGTATTCATTATGTTCTATGCTTATGGATCCTCATTGTTTTTGTGTGTGCTCTATTAGGTTTATATATATCCCGAGTTATATATCTCACATAATATTATCACACCATGACTCTTATACATCCTTAAGAGGGTGTTCCACATCATACATGAGATATAAATCTCTACGATCCATCTTCTTTATGCCAAAGACTCTAATACCTACTCAAATAGCCTTTGAAAACCTAAATAGGATATACAAATCTCATATGAAACTCGATCCTCTCATAAACACAACTACCCCATGGAGACATAATCTCTAGATTATCACAAAACCACAAACATTCAATAGAACCCTCACTCTATCTCTTGGTGTATCAAAAACATCCTATTTATTTATCATGGTTTCTCTTGATATATATCCCTTTAACTGTAACACATATACTCATGCATGAATGCACAATCATGCATAAATTGGAACATGGTTTTGTATTATAGGGTCCACCTACCACAAAAAATGGAGTAAACCCCTCACCAATTTCAACTCATCCTCAACTAAGAATATACATGCCTTATATAATCTTGTACCAATGATTCAGACCCAATCATAAGTCACAATTCCCAAATAATTAATTATTGAAACTTATAATTAATTATTCACCTTAATATAACTAGGAATAATTTTTTTAAAACTCACTAGGAAACACAAAACCACCTAAACCACAAAAAACATGGAGTGTTCATCATACGAGGATAACCTCTAGCCAATACAATCAAAATCTAAATCATCTGAATTGATTTGGTGATGTTATAGTGAAATCATCACGCAAATCCTAGTTAAAATCATCCCAAATATTAGGAAAATAAAGGATAATAGTAATGGAGGAAGGGAATAACTCTCTAACGCACTATAAAAAACTCCCATGAACCACCCCTCATTAGGAGGGGTGGAAGAGAGGAATATATTGAATGAATTCCACGAACCACCAATGATTTGCTATTAATGAGCCCCCCCGCCATTTTTGATGTTTCTAGTTTTTTATCTAAATTATACTCATATTCATTCTCCCCCAACCTATATACCCATCCTATGGATTTCAAATAGGATGAATATAAATAAAGAAATGTTGAATGAATATCGGTTTACAAAAGAGTATGAAAAAGGTGTGAAAAAGTTTATCATGTTTGCAAAAGATCATGCATGTGACCCTTCTCAAATCATTTGTCCATGTTTACGCTTTTGTTATTCAAAAAAAATTAGACTAGATGAGTTGGAAGAACACTTGATCTATCATGGAATAGATCAGAATTATACATGTTGGAATAAACATTTGAAGGTATTTTCCCATGAATACAAATTTGGACTTGATAGTCCTCACACCATTTCTACACAATGAGAAGAAATAGATTCTAATTTTCAGTCTAAATTAATGTCAAATCTACTCAGAACATTTCAAAGATGAATAAAAACTGAAAGACTCTTTTTAATACAAACATTGGAAGGGTAAAACTATATATTTTAATCATATAAAGTATATTTTCATTTTTATCAGTACTTATTCCTTTTTGTGTTTTTAGGTAATATTTGATGCACATTGCAGTCAATTTCAATACTCTAAAAATGTATTTTATGGATTCACTGCATGGATATCCAACAAACCTACCACACATGATGGTGATTGTCTATTCATAATACACTAGATCCAACATTTTAGAACTAAATATCTAGTTATATAAATCATATTATCTTTTAATGAGGATTCTATTATTATAGGGCCCAGTATGAATTTTGTGTAATGGCTGGAATGAATCAAGGGCCTAAGGACGACAACGCGCACAAGATCTACATATGGAGAAGTATCTGGGTATATATAATTATATTTCACTATCCAAATACATTTCAAAACAAATTACTTATTTTTTAGATGTATCTACAGTGTCCAAAACAAAAAACGGAAAGGATTGTGGTTATTATGTTTGTAAATTTTTGAAAGAGATCATATTTCATGAACATACTAGAATACCTGAAGATCTATTTTTGAAAATAATTACTACTTCGTTTCAAATAATTATTAATCCTTTGTGTATTTATATTATTTCAGTACTACTATGATTGTTGCAAAAATTCATATTTAGAAGATGATATAAATGTGTTTAGAAATGAATGGGCAGCATACCTGATAGAAGAATGTAAAAAAATAGGACAATGAAGTTGAATTACTAATACTTATGTTATATTTATATGGTCATTGATATCTCCATGGTTTACACTTATTGAGGATCTATGATCACCCTTTGTTTTGTTTCATATACTTAGATTACTGGATTCCCACTACTCAGTTTGAAATTGACATAAACTATAGAAAACAACACAAGTGACATATGGTAGACCAATCAAACGATTTCAGATTGCATTGATACTTTATGACAATGATATATTAGTCATTTGTGACGTGTACTAATTGACTGCACCTCAATCTGACACATGGTATGACCGACATGGCTAAAACTGTTTTATATCAGTTTTAAATTGACATTAACTTTAGAAAACAACACTAATGACATATGGAATACCGAGCATACGCGTTTGACTTGTTTTGATACATTAGGAAAATGATCCATGAGTCATTTGGGACATGTAAGAATTAACCATACCACAATCCGATGCACGATTTGACCGATATGGCTAAAAGTTTCAGATATCAGTTTGAAATTGACATAAAATTTAGAAAACAACAATACTGACATACGGAATACTGAGAAAACATGTTCAGATTGTTTTGATACATTAGGACAATGATGCATGTGTCATTTGTGACGTGTAGAAATCGACCACACCTCAATCCAATGCACGTTGTGACCAGTATGTCTAAAAGTGTCTGATATCAGTTTCAAATTGACATAAAATTTAGAAAACAACAGAAATGACATATGAGAAACCTATCAAGAAAATGATCCATGAGTCATTTGTGACGTGTAAGAATCGATGACACCTCAATCTGACACATGCTGTGACCGAAATGGCTAATAGTGTTTGATATCAGTTTGAAATTGACATAAGCATTAGAAAACAACACTACTGAAATAAAAAATACTGAAAAAACGCATTCATATTGTTTTGATACATTAGGACTATAATACATAATCCATTTGGGATGTGTACGAATCAACATCACCCCAATCCGATGAACGGTGTGACCAGACTGGCTAAAAGTGTCTGATATCAGTTTAAATTGACAAAAACTTTAGAAAACAACAAAAGATACATACATTAAATAGAGAAAAAACATTCGGATTGTTTTGATACATTAGTAAAATGATCCATGATTCATTTGTGACGTGTACGAATTGACCGCACCTCAATACGACACAATATGTGACTGGTATGGCTAAAAGTGTCTGATATCATTTTGAAATTGGCATAAACTTTAGAAAATAACACTACTAACATACGAAATAAAGATCAAACACATTTGTATTGTTTTGATAATTTAGAAAAACGATCCATGAGGCATTTGAGATGTATATGAATTGACTGCACCTCAATCTGATGCACAGTGTGAATGGCATGGCTTAAAATGTATGATATCTATTTCAAATTGACATAAACATTAGAAAAACAATCCATGAGTCATTTTTGACAAGTACGTATCATCCACACCTAAATCCGACGCATGGTGTGACCGGTATGGCTAAAAGTGTCTGATATCAGTTTAAAATTGACATAATCTTTAGAAAACAACACTACTAACATATATAATACCAAGAATACGCTTTCGGATTGTTTTTATACTTTTGGATAACGTTCCATGAGTCATTTGTGATGTGTACGAATAGACTGAACCTCAATCTGACGCATGATGTTACCAGTATGGATAAAAGTGTCTATTATCGATTTCAAATTGGCATAAACATTAGAAAAAAACAAAAGTGACATACGGAAAACTGAGAAAACACATTCAGATTGTTTTTAAACTTTAGGACAACGATACATGTGTCATTTGGGACGTTTAACAATTGAACGCACCTCAATACGACGCATGGTGTGACCGGTATGGCTAAAAGTGTCTGATATGAGTTTGAAATTGACATAAACATTAGAAAAAAACACTACTGACCTACGGAATACCAAATAAACTTGTTTGGATTGTTTTTATACTTTAGGACAATGATCCATGAGTCATTTTTTACGTGTAAGAATTGACCTCTCCTTAATCCGATGCACGGTGTGACCATCATGGATAAAATTGTTTGATATTAGTTTCCAATTGACATAAACATTTGATAACAACACAAGTGAAATATAGAAAACTGATCTAAAGTGTTTGGATTGTTTTGATACGTTAGTAAAATGATTCATGAGTAATTTCTTATGAGTTAGAAACAAACTAACCCAAATCCGACGTGCGGTGTGACCGGTATGGATAAAAGTGTCTCATATCAGTTTCAAATTGACATAAAATTTAGAAAACAATAGATGTGACATATGAAAAACCAAGAAAACAAGTTCTGAAGGACTTGATAATTTAGAAAAATGATCCATGAGTTATGTGTGACGTGTACGAATCGACCGTACCTCAATCCGACGCATATTATGACCAGTATGGAAAAAACCATCTGATATCAGTTTCAAATTTACATAATCTTTAGAAAACAACACCAGTGACATACATAAAACCGAGAAAAAGCGTTCGGATAGTTTGGATACTTTAGGAAAATGATCCATGAGTCATTTTTTGACATGTATGAATCGACCACACCTTAATATGACGCACGGTGTGACCAGTATGGCTAAAAGTGTTTGATATCAGTTTCCAATTGAGATAAACATTATAAAAGAACACAAGTGACATAAAAAATAGAGGAAATGAATTTGGAATGTTTTTATACTTTAGTAAAACAATCCATTAGTCATTTGTGACGTGTACGAATCAACCTCACCTCAATCCGACGCACGGTGTGACCGGCATGTCTAAAAGGGTCTGATATGAGTTTGAAATTGACATTAACTTTAGAAAAATAGACAAATGACATAAGGAATACAAATAAAACGCATTCAGATTGTTTTGATATTTTGGGACAACGATCCATGAGTCAGTTTTGATGTGTACGAATCGACCACACCTCAATTCAACACATTGTGTGACCGGTATGGCTAAAAGTGAATAATATTAGTTTGAAATTAACATAAATTTTAGAACACTACATTTACTAACATATAGAATATAGAGAAAACACATTCATATTGGTTTTCTAATTTAGTAAAATGATCCATGAGTCATTTGTGACGTGTACAAATCAATCACACCTCAATCTGACACCTGGGGTGACCGATATGGCTAAAAGTGTCTGATATCAGTTTCAAATTGACATAAACTGTAGAAAACAACAAAAGTGACATAGAGAAAACCAAGAAAACACATTTGGATTTTTTTTATACGTTAGGATAATTATCCATGAGTCATTTTTGACATGTAGGAATTGATATCACCTCAATCTGACACACGGTGTGACCGGTAAAGATTTTCACTAGATAAAAAATCAAGAAGTATTAAATGAGATAAATCATCCAAAATCATATGGATATTACAGTATTCCATTTCATTGTCATCATAATGAAATAATTTTAGTTTAAAATTTCATATTTTAGTTTCACATTTCCATATTAATGTATTATTTCATATTAATGATTTAATTTATTTTATTATTGTATTACTAACATAATATTTGTTTTCTTATATAGGTGTAATTTTTTCCTTGAGTTCGGATGCTTTGTTCTGCAACAAATACCGTGGACAACAATTTTTGACAATGGATCAAAGATATCAAAGGATGAAACACAAATGTTTATAACTTTTGTTGAATAATTGTAATTGTATCCATGTAAAACAATGTTTGAAATGTATATAGATGTGTATTTTTCTGTATTAATAATGTTAAGTAAATGGATATTGAATTCTCTATCAAAATATTGCGTGCGGGTGCTATTTTGTGCAGGTGTGCCTATGCTATTTTGTGAAGGTATTCTGGTTTGTGAAGGTGTGCAGGTGTGCAAGTTGTATTTTGCAGGTGTCGGGGATGGTGCCTTTATTAGCGCTTTTTCGAGCGCTAATAATGGACACCATTAACAGTGCTCCTAAAAGCACTGATATAGGATGCCTTTATGAGTGCTTATCGGAGCAATGATAATGGGGACCCCCCCCCTTTATTTACGAGGACATTAATAGTTCTTTTCTAGCGATATTAATGTCAGTTTTTAGCGTTGATAAAAGGACAAGATGTAGTAGTGCACATGTAGTAACTAGCCATCCCAAAGAAACATCGTACCTCGAAGACATTATATAGTTGCTCCCAGGAAAATACTGCTCTCAACTTCTCTATGTCTACTGATAATCTTGTCTCTGAGAGGACATGACCCAGGAAGTTAATCTCGTCCATCCAAAAGTGGCACATTGAGAGCTTATCATATATCTTATGCCCTCTCCATGTAATCAAAACTATCTCAAGATGGGTAGAATGGTCGTGTCGAGTGTGAGAGTACAACAAGATATCATCCATGAAAACAACCACAAATGAATCTAAGTATGGATGGAAGAATCTTCTCATCAGTTCCATGAAAAATGGTGTTGTGTTCATGAGACTGAACGACATAACCAAATACATATACATACAATACCTCCTCTAAGAGGCTATAATAGGTATATCAGATGGCCTGATATGCAACTGATGATATCCTAATCTCAAGTCGATCATCGAGAAAACTCTGGCTCCTCGATGCTGATCAAAGAGATCATCTATCCATGGAAATGGATATCAGTTCATGACTGTCAACTGGTTCGGCTTCCGATAATCCACACAAATCCTAAGGGTGTTGTCTACCATCTTGGCACACTGGACAGGGGGACACCAAGGAAAAGTAATGGGTTGGATGAACCCCTTTGCATGAAACTCCTCCAACTGATTCTTGATCTCCTGCTACTCAGGTGTAGCCATCCTATAAGGAGGAATGAACACCAGTAACTCTATTGGCACAAGCTGAATAGAAAAAGACTACATCACTCACCAGAGGAAAAAATGAAAATTCATTTGGAATGACATTCCTGAAATGATCCACCACTAGAAGAAATTCTTTCTTTGGAGTCCACCGGTAATCCAGATACACATTGGAAATCTTAGCTATAACTCTGCATATCCCATGATGCTCAGGTCCTGCTCTACTGGCCTGGAAATACCACTCAACCTTATGAAGAAATGATTCACCCTCTGGTGATATGAAACTCACCCTACGATGATAACAGTCGATGACTACCCAGATGGGAATGAGAAAGTACATTTCAAGAAAGACATCATAACATGTCTTCTCTAGGAAATAGAGGTCCCATAGAAAGTGATAAAGAGACACCAGAATAGGGAACTCCTTTCAATGTTGTACAGTAGTCGTTATAGTACAAAATGATGTATCTAGCGTCATCCTATACTCAAAAGTATAAATAGTATATCTAAGGCTTTCCATAGTATGCACAGAAATAAATCTATGAGAATCTCTTGTATCGAAAAGTGAAGAGGATAAAACTAAGGCTACTAAAATCGTACCTCAAACTGTAGTAGGTACATGATCCTCCTCCTGATTAATATTCTCTACCGCAAAAGTTCGGCCTGCACCGCGGCTCTAGATTGTTGTGGAACTGGTAATCCTACTCCTGTACGTGGAGTCTAAACTGATCCTCCTTCACAAGCCGCTAGAAGGGGAATCTTGCAAAACTCATTAGATGACCCATCTTACTGCAAGATCGGCACTCCACTGTGACTCTATGGAACTAAGGCTTCTTATTCCAATTTTTTCCACACTGATTGTGCACCACTTAGTTCCCAGAAAGAGGACACCTTATACGAGAAGGACTACCTTACATCATTGGGTCACCTCGTGTAGACTCTCGGTTTTGATTCCTGGTGTCTATCTGAAATGAATCAACCCTGGATGTTGAACTGCCCTAGTCCACAACTCCAGTCTCCCTCAGATTTCTCTCCGTGATTAGCATCTGGTTGACTATCAGAGAAATAAAAGTCAACTTAAAGACATACACATGTGATCTGATGTATGGTCTGAGGCCTTCCTCAAACATCCTCTATAAAAACATCTCTTAATTCCCCACAATGAAAGTGAAATACTATAAATAGGTGAAGCGAGATGAATACTCCATAACCGTGAGAGTACCCAACTACAGGTTCTTTAACTCTCTGGCTTTGACAGCCCTCATCGTCGTTGGGTACAAGTTGTCATAGAACATACGTTTTAACTCGTTCAAAGCAATAACATGTTGGCGCCCGGCCTGTGAAACCACATCCCACCATCTCTTGGAGAATTCTCACAACATGTAAGTCATGAGCTTCACTCTCCTCTCCGGAGGCATCTCTATGTGCTTGAAGATGGATACCGTGGACTCCATAAATGATTCGGCAGCTTGTGGTCCTCCATCCCCTATGAACATTAGAGGATGCTACTACTGAAAAACCCACGTCAGCTCTACAATAGATGAGGCATGATGCTGAGCTTCATAAAAGGTCTGCCTGATCCTCATGAAACCCACTCTGAACTGAGCACTGGCACTAGTGACTGGAATCAATATAGGTGCCATGTCCAGAATGATAGGTGGAACATTTGGTAGTCCTTGATCCACCGTGTCAAGCGTACGGTCACTTCCTGGTTCCAAATATGCAACGGGAGGACGTCTTGGTTCCATATCTCTGAAAGTTAAAAATCACACCAACGCTTCAGGATTAACAAATATATAAAAATTGAATGCATTATAAGGAAAAACAAAAAAAATGAATTCATGTTATGCAAAAGCTGACTACATGACCTCTTCATTGCCTACATGGTGTGTTCCCTTAGGTCATTCACATAGGCGTTCACTTGCACCTAATATGGTCATGTAACACCCCAAATACACGACATGTTGTCCTAACTCACGACGTGTACTGGAATCCTCTTCCCTGCCCAAATCCTCTTACACGGTTAAGCCACATGACTCCTCTAAGACAAAACTACACAACGTGTTTAGGGAAGACATGGCATGAACTAGACATGCCTTACCTGGCCTATGTTGTTAGAGACACGTCCTAACAGACGACCGTCACTACATAGTGTGTTCCGGATGGACATGGTGTGTTTGAGGAAGTGTAACACAGACCTGTGTTGTTCGTGACATGGCCAAGTAACTAGATCAAACTACACAATGTGTGAGATTCAGACATGGCATGTATGTGAAAGTATAACATGACCCGTGTTATTCCTGACACGTCCAGGTACCAATTTCATACTACACATCATGCTATACTAGTACATGGAGTTTTCCTACATGATTTTATAGACCCCGTGTTTTTTCCCACTCATTCAGTGACACAGTTTTAAAACTACATGGCATGTATTAATAAAATACACGATGTGTATTCTGGGTTTTTCCTAGGAGTAGCTGAGAAACTGCTCTGATGCCCATAAAACCCAGAAAACAAGAGTTAATGTTCCACATTCCGATTCGTGAGGTCCCATACTCATCGCGAATCAATGCATGTAATCATAATAATTTATATAACAAGTAAACAGTATAACAAACTCATGATCCACAAAATTACAATCCTTAAGGGTCCATAAGACCTCTAAGACCAAATATTAGCATCCAATGATAATGAATATCTAAACAAAAAATACCGTATCAACATAGTTGGTATTCTATCAAATCAGCAATCACATCAGAATGAATAGTCTATTAAAAATTCTATCACTACAGCATTTAATTTCGAATGCTAATTAAATGGCATGGAAAAATACATGCCATGGAATTGTCAATCTAGTGCCTATATGATGCATGAGATGCCATACCCTCATCTCATCGGGTTGCAACCAAATAGAACCAAAATACTATAAACAGTAACGACAAAAAATAATTTCACCACCCAACGATGAAGTAAATTAAAATGTAACATTTCCAAAACCTGAAAACTACAATATTTGAGGTAACATGGATTTTTCCATGTACACGGGTTCTAGAACTCCCAATAACTACTATTTACCATTTACATATTCCCTCTTATCCCTATCTAATATCACTAAAAATTAATTCAATGGAAAAGAATAGAAACATTCTTTGATACCACATTTTAATGACCTGAATCCAAAGCCACTCAACTGGTGCCCCATACCTGGTTCGCCACATGAACTCAAGAACATTTCCCCAAATGCCAGTGGCTGGCGACTATAAGAGAGGGCCTAAGTGTGTCATTAGGGAAACTATTCCCTCATTTGGTAAGGTATACAAGGGAAATAAAATAACAGTCAATAGCAGAAGTAGTAAACAACATACAATAACTGAAACTAAGCAACAGAATCAATGAATATATAGAAATGATGATAATGATGAAGTTTGTACAAGTATTTAAGGAACGAAGAAAACACAACATCGTGCTAAAATACAACAGAGAAACAATGTACTTAAAGTTAACACTATCTCCAGCTACATCGCAAGCCTAAGCTATGTCTTATTCTCTCTAGCTCTAACCAAAAATCATGTACCTGAATTAGAAGGGCCACAATCCCTATCCACACATGCAACAATATAACCGTTTTTGGATGAAAAGTAGGACCCAAATAGGGTGTGACAGTAATCCCAGTAGGAAGCCACCACAAGACATGTTCCCTACTATCAGTGAGCAATACAGAAAACAAAATGGAAATACATGAAATATAGAAACTTGAGTACACTAAAGTAATCAATACTAAAAATCTCAATTTACATTCTATTATTAATTTATTACAATCATTAAATAATCAACCGGGGAATCTAGAGAACAAATCTATATTCCCATGGTATAGCAAGTAACATAAAAGGTATCTCAACCGACTACCTAAAGAACAAGATGTACAAATCCCAATCTTGTTCCTTGGCTTGGTGGACTCGTCACAACCATACAAACAATAATCACACTGACTCTCTGTGTGGCTCACACTGGAAAACCCCTATATTCAAGTAATCATACAAATTCACAGACACTCTGGATTGCTCTCACCTTCCATTCCCATGCGTTCTTGTAACGATATCTATAGACTCTCTGAGGAAGAACTTACGCCTATTCCCCCTGTAGTCTCGATACGTAAATAAGGACACTCTGAGGAATCAAAATTTCTAATTCTTGTAGGTCTTGTAATCGATAATAGTTTATAAATGACTCTCTAGGAAATCCCTTAATATTCAATTTCTTCATTAGACCATCGCACGAGGTTCACATAGCCCTAAGTAGTCCAGTCTTGCGTAATCCACTGTCAGTAGCCCTATGTAAGTTCATCAACTACTTGAATAATATCTACAATGCATCAAAACTGTGTAAAAAGTAAAAAAATACATTATTTATCTAATAGCCTCAATCATTCATGAAATATAAGGTAGAAAATAATGCAGGATCAAAACCTGAACCTGAGATACCTGATACATGGGTATCCATCACTTTTGCACAATAACTCAAAGACATTCAACTTTATGTAACAAACCACCTACCTCAATTGCCACGACCCGTCCTCGGGGCCCGTGTCGTGACTACCCCAAGACCGCATTCTATTGGCCAGGGGCTTGCGACTAGAACCAAGGCGTAAATCCCAGTAAAAAGGGAAGGAATTGCCTTTGTAAAGTAAACAAGCACTACAGAGTAAGAAAGCGGAAAAAGTAACACTAAGTAAAAACCGGTACAACAATAAGTGCAGAAAAGCAAGTGGGCCAGTATACAAACCCAAACTGAAAGTAAAGTACAACTCGAAAGGGAAAAAAACAACTGAAAAGTAAAAGCCGCTACGCCGAGCTTTCCACTGGAAATCCCACATGAAGGGTGGGTATAGATAGCCCCACTGCTCCTCGGGTTCCATCGTCCGCTCCAAGTGTGTCCCGCCCTGTGGTCCACGTCCTGGTATCGTCCTGCTCTGTAAGCCTCAACCACGATCAATGATGTCCGTTGTATGCAACCAACACAACGTAGTGTGGGCATAGCCCATGCATGGGTGAGTATAAGCTACTCAGTAGGGACCCCGATACACCCGAAGGTCTCCCAAAATCCACAAAGGATAAACCAAAATTGCAAGATACAATCACGAAGTAACAACTGATACTGCATAGATATTTGCCCATAAATATACCTAAGTCATCAATTCCAATACGCTCCATCCTATGAGCACAAGTACAACCCAGACCACACAGGAAAGTATACGTATTCCACACAGGAAAGAAAAACATAATCCACACATGATTGCACAACAAAATCCACACAGGAAAGCAAACATGCTTCAGCTCACACAGGTATACTTCTTCAAAGACGATAGAGATGATCACTGATCCATCTAATTCATCGGACCCACAAAGGATCGATAGGTACTAACCCCCGAAAAGACCCACACATGATCGGTAGGAAACTAACCCCCGCAGAGACCCACACAGGATCGGACCCACACAGGATCTGTAGGCGCTCGCTCACACAGAACCGCTGAGCGCTGACCCACACAGGATCAGAACCACGCAGGATCGGTAGCACTGATCCACATAGGATCGCTGAGTGCTGTATTCGTCGCCGTCGAATCCACTGAGGATCTCTGTATAGTCATCGTGGTCACAGTAGCAGTCACAGCCAGCTCTAGGGTTCCTGCACACAGCAAGCTCGTTCGAGAGGGTCAGCTCCACGAGCCGAGAAGCTGATACATCAACTGACACATAGTCCATAGTTGATGTATCCAAAGGTTCTGTATCGTCAACAGGAACTCAATGTTGCAGACGGCGCGTCGATCGGATGCCCGGTCTGAGAGTTATTGGCTTTTTCGTCCCAGGGGCCTGGTTGGTTTTTAAGGAAAAACCAACCTGACTATAATCCACCTGTGTCCAAACCATGGGTCGAGTATGAAAAAAGATCCATCTCACATATAGGAAACCAACAAATTCGACGACACGTCATTCGGACGTCCGGAGCTCAAGATATGAGTGTTTCCGCTCTGAGGGACTGGTTGGTTTCGTGTACGAACCAACCCGGCCAAACTCAATGTAATCCGAAACCTTCAGTGTGATATATTGAAACGACCGACTCATTCCAAGGATCGTGTCACTGCTGACGGCGCATCGATCGGTGGTTCGTAGCCCGAGTTATGGGCATTTGAACCCAAAAGGTCCGAAAACGGTGGTTTCGGGCCTGGACCGACCTGGCCCGAGACCCCCCCGGTCGGCCCGAACCGGGTGGACCCGCCCTGGTCCGGGTCGGCCCAGTCCGGCCAATCCCGACCCGAGCTGTTGGAAAGGGGGGGGGCGCCTGCCCCCCTATGTAATAGCGGCCCTCCCCCATTTATGGGGGCCATTTGAAGTCCGGCCGGATGAATTTAATTCCCCCAGCTCCTCCCTGTCTGGCCGGCCGATCTGGCCGACCGGTTCCTGCTCAACAGGACCGGCGATGGACGGTCCCCTTCCAGTTCCGACACCGGTGGCTCGGTCTGGCCGCCGGTCACCTTGCTCCGCCGTGGCCCGGAACCGGCAGCGGCCCTTGTCGTCCGGCACGACGCGACGATGTCGCGGCCCCAGAACCGGTCACGGTATTTTTGGGTGCCTCCAACGCGGCGCGTTCGTGTCACCTCCTTGGATTAATTTGTGGCGTGGCGTGACGACGTAGAGTCATTGATCTTCTTTCCACGGTGCGGCGTGATGGCGCCACACATTTCCTTTCGCTTGATTCCACGTGGTGTGACGGAACCACGCCTTCCCGTACCAAACCACAAAGGAATCAACATAAAAAAACGAGGAGGGTCGGCTGTGTTTGTGCGGTCCGGCCCCCTCGCGTTTTTCGATAACAATTGGTTTTAAGCTACGAAGATCGTCAAGTTGGTATTCACGGACAAATAAATAAATAAGACCCCTACCTCGGTATCAAGAACGGTTCACGTCATCGAGCCGCGGAAGACGAGCGTCGTGGAGGTCGGGCATCGCGGAAAACGAACATTGATTCCATTGTCGTCGAGGTGTGTCCGAAGAGGAAACGTCACGGAAGAAGAACGTCATGGAAGAAGTTATTCGCGTTCTTTGGCGGAGATGTTCTTCATTGAAGAACGGTGTTCTTCGTCAGAGTCCAAGGTGTTTTTCACGTTCTTCGTTGAAGAAGAAGATGTTCTTCACAAAACCTATCAACGACAATCTCTAACAACAAAATAAAATAAGTTCCTTTCTTATTTTATTAACACAAAAAACCATATGGAAAATTCAAGGGTTTGAATTTTAAAAACTTACATTTAACTCACCACATTAAAACCATAAGTTTAATAAACTTATGTTATCAAAATTTTAGTGGGAGTTGTGAGGGGTTAGATGATATGAAGGGGTGGGGTTCGTGTGGGTCCCACCACCCTCATAAGCTCCCAAGGTAGGTTGGGTGGTTACCCAACTTCCATCAAGAACTAAACACTTAGAGTAAAAATAATAAAAATTGTAGAGCAATTATAAAATAAACTTCCACAATTTTTATCATCAACACTCGTGAAAACGGAACTCTGGAAGAGGAGTTCCTAAGCAATTACCGGCACTGCGGTTGTAACGCCCCGACCCCAGCTACCCAGAGTCGGTTCATTACTTCGTAACATTGGCATGATCACAAAATATCAAGTCTCGAAAGACCGATTGGTTTAGTAGCCTTGGAAACACTAGATACATTCATAAATGTTACATTACATCATAAAGTGAAAAACTAATAACAAAGTCTTCATAGTCCACACTCATATCCTCTTCTGACTATCCCTGCAGGTCATTCATAAAATACTTCTTCACATCCTGTAAAATATTAAAACATTGAAAGGGGTGAGCTCAGATGCTCAGTAAGGATAACAATATTGCGGAAGCTTTCATAAATAAACATAAACATTTAAGGCAATGTATAACTAAACAAAGGCCTTATTAAACATGAACTTCAGCATAATATGGGAAAAGTAAAATCAAATAATGCCACTTACTTACTCACATGGATATTCTACTAGACGAATAATCTCATGAAAGATCAATAACCACTTTCATAATGAGGGAATGTATAATGCCGGACATTCTGAAACATTTTGTCAAGGCCTCGGCCAAGACGTCTAAAATGATTAAGGGCTCGGCCAAAACCATAAATGAAATTGGGAAAGGCCTCGGCCAATTCCACGTCTAGTTGTCTCATGAGACCTACTGATGCATCGAGGAGCTATAGCGGGATCCACCCGTCACTTATTAAGTCCAATACATTCCTCATATGAATAGGTTTAAACATATCATAAACCATAACATAATCGTATCACATAAAACATGCATAAAGGGAACATATAATTTCCACATTTCAATCACATGATATCAATACAACACATTGATATAATAAAAACTCTTTCAAACCCATTTTCAATAAGAAAATAAATGAAAGTTAAAACATTGTATTTATTTTTCATCAAAAAAAATGATGGCTTGTAGAGGAAGCCGAAACTCAAATAATGGTCACGGCGGCGGAGAAGTCGTTGTCGCCACATATGTACGGAAAGAAAAACATTACCTTTTTGTCGTTTAGTAAAACGCTTCGTATAAAAAGATTCCTTTTGAATAAACGTAAAAGTCAATGTGGTTTATACACTGTACAAAAGAAATTTGTGTATAAATCAAAATATGCCTCAATGAATGGAGATTGAGACGAAGTCCCTTAAAAAGATAATTTTTAAATAAAATATATCTATTATGTGTATTCACTATATGTACACATAAAGAAAGTATAAATACAATATACGACATAATAATATCATGACATAATTTGAATGTAGGAGATTAACCCAAAGAATGGAAGTTGGGTTATGAAATTCCCTTACCTCGTGTCTGACTTGACTCAACCGTTCTTTAACCTCCTGAATAATAAACTAGAGTTAATATATACCTTATTAAGAACCATTTTCAATTTCATTATCCTTATTATATCACTTATTACAATGGTATGAACATTATGTAATTATTTAAGTTAATAATGGTTGTTTTGTCGATCTTTGGTACTTGAGTCAACAATAAACTTCTTATAATTACAAGTTGTTTATGTGGTAGAATATCCATTATCTCCAGATTTATATTCATTATTTAGATGTAATATATATCTTATATATCCAGTATATACATTCATTTATGATATTACATAACATTTAGAGGTAAGAAATGAAATGCACCGTTAATGGAGACGGTAAGCCGTACGTACGCATGAACGCTACTTTCATTTCAATTTCATATTTAATGGAACAAAATCATAATGATATTAATGTATAATATAATTCCAGTATAATATAGTGTATAATACCATTTACTCCATCCTTTATACATCCCACATATGGCATTAACGATTCAAATCACTTTGAGGGGGCGGTAGTCCGCACTTCCTAAAATGAAATTATCGTGTTTTACCCATAATGGAAATCATAAAGTATGCCATAAATGAGAAATACAAAATCATAAGTAAAAAATATTATATATCATATATAAAAATAGTGACATCTTAATGGCCACCTTTGAAGGTGTTATATGAGTGTTGAACAATCATCGTTTCGTGAGGCAGAAATTCGTCATCTACAGAAATTGTATGTTCTTTAACCATTAGATGTAGGTGTGTGTAAGTGTAGATCTAATCAATCTTATAACAACATCCTAGTATATTGAGGATACTGGTGTTGTTACAAAAGAAATGAATAAAAAGAGTTTAGGGGTATGGAGAGGAAAAATAAAACAAAACAACATTAGAGAAGACATTACCTCAAAATCGGGTAACTCTATTTGATTTGAGCCAAAGGCTTCCTTGGGAAGAGTTCTGCCAAATGTGAGGCTTATAGGAGTAATAGGGGGATGTTGGGAGAGTATTTGGGCAGAGTTTGGCCGATCCAAATGGCTTGAAAGTATAAATGAGGTGGGAGAGGTGGGGGCCTTTTATAAGTGGAGAGGAGGGGCACTCTTGGAAAGAAAAGAAAAGTCACTTTATTATAAAATGAGTTTCGGATTTTAGAGGTCCCACACTTATATAATTCGAGGATAAGATGATAAGGGTTCGAAATATACTCATACAATAGGTTTTTGACAAGTGCAAGCTTTGGATTTTACATTATCTTTCCATTTTATTTAAATCGTTAAATAATGAGGTCATCGCTGCATCATCATGATATCATAAATAATTTAATTTATTTAATGTCTAAAAATTATAAAAAAAACAATTATTTAGTAAATCTTTTTAGCTTTATAATGAATATTTATAATCAAAATTTGGACTTGTGTAACCCCACTTAAAAACTATTTTAGTAAAACAACTCATGTTTGTGTCAATTTAATTTTAACATTAAATAAATATATATTAATGTCATTTTCCAACTAAAGTGGCTCCATGGGGTCCCCAATTTGACCCATGGGTTGTCTTGGTCGTCCAGGACTCATCCAATAGGAGTAGGACACGTTTCATGCTCATCTCATATTATTAAAACATTATTTGTACCTTAAACTACACTAATTACCTCTAATCGCGATTAAGAACTTAAAAATTACTATTCACCAAAAAATTATTTTAATCTCATTGAACCACATTTTACTTCTTAATGACAACCATGGATATCAGATTTTTGAAAATCAAATCACAGAAGTGGTAATATTTCATTTAAATGAAAAATCAGTTATTTAACTACCACATAGTGGTTTGACTATTCATAAAAAATTGAAGTTTTTCAGAACAAAGCCAAAATTTCACCCTAAGCTATAATCGATATTCTGAATCCAAAAATGATGTCCATTTTGAAATATAAAATTTCTATAATTTTAAAAAGTGGTTATTGCTATTCATAACAGCTACTTTGATTAGTCGGGGTGTTTTAGAACTCGAAGTTGCGTACAATGCAAGCTATTGCATTATTGAATGAGAAGCGTATCATGGAAGCTCCGGGTGTTACATTCTCCCCTCCTTCAATAAATTGCATCCTCGCAATTTGAAATTTTTCTTGGAAAATAAAAGGTTGAAAATATAAAATACCTTTGTGGAAAACCCACATCGGAAATAAGGTTAATAAAATTAAGTCTTAATAAGAGGGAAATGGAAATAAGAAAGTCACCACCAAATTATGATCTCGATAAGGTGAACATTGGTGGAAATTAGAGACATATAATTGGAGGAAAAATGTAAATATTTGTAGGGAGTGATTGAGGTCATCATTCACAATCAACTGTCAAATTGAGGGCCTCAAAGCCTTCAATCTATGTTGATTTAAAATATCATCAGTTCAACAATACATAAGGTATTAGGGTAACACATTTTTTTGATTTAATATCCCATTACTAAAGTTTAAGAATTAATTTATTCATTGAATAAGAGATAGGTATATATATATTTATGCTTGACAATTAGAGTTTCAACCTTCAACTCATATTTCACTCAAAAAGGTATTAGAACTCAAAAATATTATACTTATCCTAATTGTATAAGGTTCCAAATGTTAACACACACCATTTAGATTAGTAAAATAATTTTTTAATAACCAGGGACTTCCTGTAGGATAGTGGTAGGAAATAAAGGCATGTCGCACTATGATTGTGGGTTCGATTCCTGCAGCTTTGTCCGACGTGACGGGTTATGCCCCACCCTGCAGGTTGTCCTTTTACTAAAACTATAGTATTATAATATTCCAAAAATAATATTCATAAATCTTTTTAACCTTATACAATACTATCCAAAGATCAACTTAATCCACTCCAAACTTTATAGTTATCCAAAATACCTCTGTCTAACTCACAGTCCAAATTTTATAAGGAAGGTAAACATAATGAAGATCCTTTTTCCCATGTAACAACATGTGAACACCTTCATCATGTATTCTTTTTAAACATACTGAATTACCATGATCCCTATTTCCTTATAGAATACTAGATATAGTCCTTCTATCCAAAAATGTATACAAAACATCAATCAGTTTCAAGGAAGTTAAGTATATCCAATATAATTTATCCAAATCAATCATTTCTTATTCCAAAATCACAATCTCAGTATCAGAACCATATTATGTTTTATCTTTCTCTCAACAATATATTTTCCAAAAATTTAACCTACTATGGAGTCACTTTTCTTGGTTCCACACAATCTCAAGTCCTTGATGAAATAGTACTGCAGTACAATCCTTATATACTCCATAATTATTATAACCAGTACATCATTGATACAACACTCAAATTACAAAATTCTTTAATAACAACATAAGAACTCTAATCATTACTCCTCATCTGTGGTAGAATCATAACTTGATTATTATCCAATAACATCATTTGAGGCATACTCTGATGATTTGGACATTGGTTTGCGTAGTGTCCCCAATCCTTGCAAAATAAGAATTGTAAATTTGAAACCATTTTCATACCCTTTCAGTCACGCACTTTGTGTCCTTTTTCTCTACACTTATAACAAACTCCCATTCCCTTTAGGCAAGTTCCATGATGTTTCTTCCCACAATTACCACATATTGGAAAATTCTTCTTTCCCCTCATCCCTTTATCTATAATTCTCTCTTCCATCCCTTTCGTCTCTTGCTTCGCTTCAAAGCCATAGGACTCAGAGAATTCTTTACTTATCTTATTAACACATGATACTATTTCTTCATATGTTGAGAAAACATGGGAGACTATTACCCTTCGAAATTTTGGCTTAATACCGTGAAAGATACGATCCTTCTTACTCTTTGGATGATACGTACCGCTGGAGTTCACATTCCTTCTACTAGGCGCCATTTCTATATAATGGCATAAAATATATTAGTTTATGAATCAAAATACATAATTACATACTTGTAAGATACTTAACATAAATTGAACTATTTATGGATATATTCTATAAAATGTTTTCTTTGAGGAAGTATATACTCATAACCCTTCATAGTGGTGTGTAAAGAAAATAGGAATTATCCAAAGCATATCCCCCGGGAGTGTCGTAACCAAGAGTGCAGCAAGGCCCGTTGTCGTGCACCAGTTCCCGTTCGAGTCTAGCTCAAAGCGGTGTTTTCGGGTTTTACCCCTAGGTACATCTGTGCCAGAGCCTCCTCTACCTGCTCGTATCCAGATAGGGATGTATTTCTCGGAAAACTCATAACATCTCTATAATACCAAAATTCTAGAAAGTTCTTCTATACTAATCCTCAAAGTCTATCTTTGGGCTATGTGCTCTAATCAGAGTTTATCTAAATCTAGCTTCCAAGGTTAGTACTAAACTGCCTCTGATACCAACTGTAACGCCCCGACCCCAGCTACCCAGCGTCGGTGCATTACTTCGTAACATTGGCATGATCACAAAAGATCAAGTGTCGAAAGACCGATTAGTTTAGTAGCCTTGGAAACACTAGATCAATTCATAAATGTTACATTACATCATAAAGTGAAAAAATAATAACAAATTATTCATAGTCCACACTCTTATCCTTTTCTAACTATCCCTGCAGGTCATTCATAAAATACTTCATCACATCCTGGAAAATATTAAAACATTGAAAGGGGTGAGCTCAGATTCTCAGTAAGGATAACAATATTGCGGAATCTTTCATAAATAAACATAAATATTTAAGGCAATGTATAAATAAACAAAAGCCTTATTAAACTTGAACATCAGCATAATATGGGAAAAGTAAAATCAAATAATGCCACTTACTTACTAACATGGATATTCTACTAGACGAATAATCTCATGAAAGATCAATAACCACTTTCATAATGAGGGAATGTATAATGCCGGACATTCTGAAACATTTTGTCAAGGCCTCGGCCAAGACGTCTAAAATGATTAAGGCCTCGGCCAAAACCATAAATCAAATTGGGAAAGGGCCTCGGCCAATTCCACGTCTAGTTGTCTCATGAGACCTACCGATGCATCGAGGAGCTATAGCGGGATCCACCCGTCACTTATTAAGTCCAATACATTCCTCATTTGAATAGGTTTAAACATATCATAAACCATAACATAATCGTATCACATAAAATATGCATAAAGGAAACATAAAATTTCCACATTTCAATCACAAGATATCAATACAACACATTGATATAATAAAAACACTTTCAAAACCATTTTCAATAAGAAAATAAAAGAATGTTAAAACTTTGTATTTATTTTTCATCAAAAAAAATGATGGCTTGTAGAGGAAGACGAAACTCAAATAATGGTCACGGTGGTGGAGAAGTCGTTGTCGCCACATATGTACGGAAAGAAAAACATACCCTTTTTTGTCGTTTAGTAAAACACTTCGTATAAAAAGATTCCTTTTGAATAAACGTAAAAGTCAAAGGGGTTTATACACTGTACAAAAGAAATTTGTGTATAAAACAAAATATGCCTCAATGAATGGAGATTGAGACGAAGTCCCTTAAAAAGATAATTTTTAAATAAAATATATCTATTATGTGTATTCACTATATGTACACATAAAGAAAGTATAAATACAATATACCACATAATAATATCATGACATAATTTTAAAGTAGGAGATTAACCCAAAGAATGGAAGTTGGGTTATGAAATTCCCTTACCTCGTGTCTGACTTGACTCAACCGTTCTTTAACCTCCTGAATATTAAACTAGAGTTAATATATACCTTATTAAGAACCATTTTCAATTTCATTATCCTTATTATATCACATATTACAATGGTATGAACATTATGTAATTATTTAAGTTAATAATGGTTGTCTTGTCGATCTTTGGTACTTGAGTCAACAATAAACTTCTTATAATTACAAGTTGTTTATGTGGTAGAATATCCATTATCTCCAGAATTATATTCATGATTTAGATGTAATATATATCTTATATATCCAGTATATACATTCATTTATGATATTACGTAAAATTTATAGGTAAGAAATGAAATGCACCGTTCATGGAGATGGTAAGTCGTACGTACGAATGAGCGCTACATTCATTTCAATTTCATATTTAATGGAACAAAATCATAATTATATAAATGTATAATATAATTACAGTATAATATAGTGTGTAATACCATTTACTCCATCCTTTATACATCCCAATATGGCATTAACGATTCAAATCACTTTGAGGGGGCGGTAGTCCGCACTTCCTAAAATGAAATTATCGTGTTTTACCCATAATGGAAATCATAAAGTATGACATAAATGAGAAATACAGAAGCATAAGTAAAACATATTATATATCATATATAATAATAGTGACATATTAATGGCCACCTTTGAAGGTGTTATATGAGTGTTGAACAATCATCGTTTCGTGAGGCAGAAATTCGTCATCCACAGAAGCTGTATGTTCTTTAACCATTAGATGTAGGTGTGTGTAAGTGTAGCTCGAATACATCTTATAACAACATCCTAGTATATTGATGATACTGGTGTTGTTACAAAAGAAATGAATAAAAAGAGTTTAGGGTTATGGAGAAGAAAAATAAAACAAAACAACATTAGAGAGGACATTACCTCAAAATCGGGTAACACTTTTTGATTTGAGCCAAAGGATTCC
The DNA here is from genome assembly GCA_963277665.1 of Viscum album. Taxonomy (NCBI): domain Eukaryota; kingdom Viridiplantae; phylum Streptophyta; class Magnoliopsida; order Santalales; family Viscaceae; genus Viscum; species Viscum album. The sequence goes on along the minus strand of OY728152.1, from coordinate 1,313,802,722 downwards.
TTGGGAAGAGTTCTGCCCAAAGTGAGGCTTGTAGGAGTAATAGGGGGAAGTTAGGAGAGTATTTGGGCAGAGTTTGGCCGATCCAAATGGCTTGAAAGTGTAAATGAGGTGGGAGAGGTGGGGGCCTTTTATAAGTGGAGAGGAGGGGCACTCTTGGAACGAAAAGAAAAGTCACTTTATTATAAAATGAGTTTCGGATTTTAGAGGTCCCACACTTATATAATTCGAGGATAAGAAGATAAGGGTTCGAAATATACTCATCCAATAGGTTTTTGACAAATGTACGCTTTGGATTTTACATTATCTTTCCATTTTAATTAAATCGTTAAATAATGAGGTCATCGCTGCATCATCATGATGTCATAAATAATTTAATTTATTTAATGTCTAAAAATTATAAAAAAAACAATTATGTTGGAAATATTTTTAGAATTATAATGAATATTTATAATCAAAATTTGGACTTGTGTAACCCCACTTAAAAACTGTTTTAGTAAAACAACTCATGTTTGTGTCAATTTAATTTTAACATTAAATAAATATATATTAATGTCATTTTCCAACTAAAGTGGCTCCATGGGGTCCCCAAGTTGACCCATGGGTTGTCTTGGTCGTCCATGACTCATCCAATAGAAGTAGGACAAGTGTCATGCTCATCTCATATTATTAAAACATTATTTGTACCTTAAACTACACTAATTACCTCTAATCGCGATTAAGAACTTAAAAATTACTATTCACCAAAAATTTATTTTAATCTCATTGAACCACATTTTACTTCATAATGACAACCATGTATGTCGGATTTTTGAAAATCAAATCACAGAAGTGGTAATATTTCATTTAAATGAAAAATCAGTTATTTAACTACCACTTAGTGGTTTCACTATTCATCAAAAATTGATGTTTTTCAGAACAAAGCCAAAATTTCACCCTAAGCTATAATCGATATTCCGAATCCAAAAATGATGTCCATTTTGAAATATAAAATTTCTATAATTTTAAAAAGTGGTTATTACTATTCATAACGGCTACTTTGATTAGTCGGGGTGTTTTAGAACTCGAAGTTGCGTACAATGCAAGCTATTGCATTATTGAATGAGAAGCGTATCATAGAAGCTCGGGGTGTTACATTCTCCCCTCCTTCAATAAATTGCATCCTCACAATTTGAAATTTTTCTTGGAAAATAAAAGGTTGAAAATAGAAAATACCTTTGTGGAAAACCCACATTGGAAATAAGGTTAGTAAAATTTAGTCTTAATAAGAGGGAAATGGAAATAAGAAAGTCACCACCATATTATGATCTCGATAAGGAGAACATTGGTGGAAATTAGAGACATATAATTGGAGGAAAAACGTAAATATTTGTAGGGAGTGATTGAGGTCATCATTCACAATCAACTGTCAAATTGAGGGCCTCAAAGCTTTCAATCTATGTTGATTTAAAATATCATCAGTTCAACAAGACATAAGGTATTAGTGTAACACATTTTTTTGATTTAATATCCCTTTAATAAAGTTTAAGAATTAATTTATTCATTTAATAGGAGATAGGTATATATATATTTATGCTTGACAATTAGAGTTTCAACCTTCAACTCATATTTCACTCAAAAAGGTATTAGAACTCAAAAATATTATACTTATCCTAATTGTATAAGGTTCCAAATGTTAACACACACCATTTAGATTAGTAAAATTATTTTGTAATAACCAGGGACTTCCTGTAGGATAGTGGTAGGAAATAAAGGCCTGTCGCACTATGATTGTGGGTTCGATTCCTGCAGCTTTGTCCGACGCGACGAGTTATGCCCCACCCTGCAGGTTGTCCTTTTCCTAAAACTATAGTATTATAATATTCCAAAAATAATATTCATAAATTTTTTTAACCGTAAACAATACTATCCAAAGATCAACTTAATCCACTCCAACCTTTATAGTTATCCAAAATACCTATGTCTAACTCACAGTCCAAATTTTATAAGGAATGTAAACATAATGAAGATCCTTTTTCCCATGTCACAACATGTGAACACCTTCATAATGTATTCTTTAAAAACATACTGAATTACCATGATCCTTATTTCCTTATAGAATACTAGATATACTCCTTCTATCCAAAAATGTATACAAAACATCAATCAGTTTCAAGGAAGTTAAGTATATCCAATATAATTTATCCAAATCAATCACGTATTATTCCAAAATCACAATCTTAGTATCAGAAACATATTATGGTTTATTGTTCTCTCAACCATATATTTTCCAAAAATTTAACCTACTGCGGAGTCACTTTTCATGGTTCCACACAATCTCAAGTGCTTGATGAAATATTACTGCAGTACAATCCTTATATACTACATAATTATTATAACCAGTACATCATTGATACAACACTCAAATTACAAAATTCTTTAATAACAACATAAGAACTCTAATCATTACTCCTTATCTGTGGTAGTATCATAACTTGATTATTATCCAATAACATCATTTGGGGCATACTCTGATGATTTGGAAATTGGTTTGCATAATGTCCCCAATCCTTGCAAAAGAAGCATTATACATTTGAAACCATTTTCTTACCCTTGCAGTCACGCACTTTGTGTCCTTTTTCTCTACACTTATAACAAACTCCCTTTACCTTTACGCAAGTTCCATGATGTTTCTTCCCAAAATTACCACATATTGGAAAATTCTTCTTTCCCCTCATCCCTTTATCCATCATTCTCTCTTCCATCCCTTTCGTCTCTTTCTTCGCTTCAAAGCCATAGGACTCAGAGAATTCTTTACTTATCATATTAACACATGATACTATTTCTTCATATGTTGAGAACACATGGGAGACTATTTCCCTTCGAAATTTTGGCTTAATACCGTGAAAGATACGATCCTTCTTACTCTTTGGATCATACGTACTGCTGGAGTTCACATTCCTTCTACTGGGCGCCATTTCTATACAATGGCATAAACTATATTAGTTTATGAATCAAAATACATAATTACATACTTGTATGATACTTAACATAAATTGAACTATTTATGGATATAATCTATAAAATGTTTTCTTTGAGGAAGTATATACTCATAACCCTTCATAGTGGTTTGTAATGAAAATAGGAATTATCCAAAGCATATCCCCCAGGAGTGTCATAACCAAGAGTGCATCAAGGCCCGTTGTCGTGCACCAGTTCCCGTTCGAGTCTAGCTCAAAGCGGTGTTTTCGGGTTTTACCCCTAGGTACATCTGTGCCAGAGCCGCCTCTACCTACTCGTATCCAGGCAGGGATGTATTGCTCGGAAAACTCATAACATATCTATAATACCAAAATTCTAGGAAGTTCTTCTATACTAATCCTCAAAGTCTATCTTTGGGCTATGTTCTCTAATCAGAGTTTATCTAAATCTAGCTTCCAAAGTTAGTACTAAACTGCCTCTAATACCAACTGTAACTCCCCGACCCCAGCTACCCAGTGTCGGTGCATTACTTCGTAACATTAGCATGATCACAAAAGATCAAGTGTCGAATGACCGATTAGTTTAGTAGCCTTGGAAACAATAGATACATTCATAAATGATACATTACATCATAAAGTGAAAAACTAATAACAAAGTCTTCATAGTCCACACTCATATCCTTTTCTAACTATCCCTGTAGGTCATTCATAAAATACTTCATCACATCCTAGAAAATATTAAAACATTGAAAGGGGTGAGCTCAGATGCTCAGTAAGGATAACAATATTGCGGAAGCTTTCATAAATTAACATAAATATTTAAGGCAATGTATAACTAAAAAAAAGCCTTATTAAACATGAACTTCAGCATAATATGGGAAAAGTAAAATCATATAAAGCCACTTACTTACTCACATGTATATTCTACTAGACGAATAATCTCATGAAAGATCAATAACCACTTTCATAATGAGGGAATGTATAATGCCGGACATTCTGAAACATTTTGTCAAGGCCTCGGCCAAGACGTCTAAAATGATTAAGGCCTCGGCCAAAACCATAAATCAAATTGGGAAAGGGCCTCGGCCAATTCCACGTCTAGTTGTCTCATGAGACCTACCGATGCATCGAGGAGCTATAGCGGGCTCCACCCGTCACTTATTAAGTCCAATACATTCCACATATGAATAGGTTTAAACATATCATAAACCATAACATAATCGTATCACATAAAACATGCATAAAGGAAACATAAAATTTCACATTTCAATCACAAGTTATCAATACAACACATTGATATAATAAAAACACTTTCAAAACCATTTTCAATAAGACAATAAATGAATGTTAAAACTTTGTATTTATTTTTCATAAAAAAAATGATGGCTTGTAGAGGAAGCCGAAACTCAAATAATGGTCATGGCGGCGGAGAAGTCGTTGTCGCCACATATGTACGGAAAGAAAAACATTCCCTTTTTTTCGTTTAGTAAAACGCTTCGTATAAAAAGATTTCATTTGAATAAACGTAAAAGTCAAAGGGGTTTATACACTGTACAAAAGAAATTTGTGTATAAAAAAAAATATGCCTCAATGAATGGAGATTGAGACGAAGTCCCTTAAAAAGATAATTTTTAAATAAAATATATCTATTATGTGTATTCACTATATGTACACATAAAGAAAGTATAAATACAATATACGACATAATAATATCATGACATAATTTGAAAGTAGGAGATTAACCCAAAGAATGGAAGTTGGGTTATGAAATTCCCTTACCTCGTGTCTGACATGACTCAACCGTTCATTAACCTCCTGAATAATAAACTAGAGTTAATATATACCTTATTAAGAACCATTTTCAATTTCATTATCCTTATTATATCACTTATTACAATGGTATGAACAATATGTAATTATTTATGTTAATAATGGTTGTTTTGTCGATCTTTGGTACTTGAGTCAACAATAAACTTCTTATAATTACAAGTTGTTTATGAGGTAGAATATCCATTATCTCCAGAATTATATTCATTATTTAGATGTAATATATATCTTATATATCCAGTATATACATTCATTTATGATATTACGTAACATTTAGAGGTAAGAAATGAAATGCACCGTTCATGGAGACGGTAAGCCGTACGTACGCATGAACGCTACTTTCATTTAAATTTCATATTTAATGGAACAAAATCATAATGATATAAATGTATAATATAATTCCAGTATAATATTGTGTATAATACCATTTACTCCATCCTTTATACATCCCACATATGGCATTAACGATTCAAATCACTTTGAGGGGGCGGTAGTCCGCACTTCCTAAAATGAAATTATCGTGTTTTACCCATAATGGAAATCATAAAGTATGCCATAAATGAGAAATACAGAAGAATAAGTAAAACATATTATATATCATATATAAAAATAGTGACATCTTAATGGCCACCTTTGAAGGTGTTATATGAGTGTTGAACAATCATCGTTTCGTGAGGCAGAAATTCGCCATCCACAGAAACCATATGTTCTTTAAACATTAGATGTAGGTGTGTGTAAGTGTAGCTCGAATCCATCTTATAAAAATATCCTAGTATATTGAGGATACTGGTGTTGTTACAAAAGAAATGAATAAAAAGAGTTTAGGGGTATGGAGAAGAAAAATAAAACAAAACAACATTAGAGAAGACAATACCTCAAAATCGGGTAACTCTTTTTGATTTGAGCCAAAGGCTTCATTGGGAAGAGTTCTGACCAATGTGAGGCTTCTAGGAGTAAGAGGGGGAAGTTGGGAGAGTATTTTGGCAGAGGTTGGCCGAGCCAAATGGCTTGAAAGTGTAAATGAGGTGGGAGAGGTGGGGGCCTTTTATAAGTGGAGAGGAGGGGAACTCTTGGAAAGTAAATAAAAGTCACTTTATTATAAAATGAGTTTCTGATTTTAGAGGTCCCGCACTTATATAATTCGAGGATAAGATGATAAGGGTTATAAATATACTCATCAAATAGGTTTTTGAGAAGTGTACGCTTTGGATTTTACATTATCTTTCCATTTTATTTAAATCGTTAAATAATGAGGTCATCGCTGCATCATCATGATGTCATAAATAATTTAATTTATTTAATGTCTAAAAATTATAAAAAAAATACTATTATGTAGGAAATCTTTTTAGATTTATAATGAATAATTATAATCAAAATTTGGACTTGTGTAACCCCACTTAAAAACAGTTTTAGTAAAACAACTCATGTTTGTGTCAATTTAATTTTAACATTAAATAAATATATATTAATGTCATTTTCCAACTAAAGTGGCTCCATGGGGTCCCCAAGTTGACCCATTGGTTGTCTTGGTCGGCCATGACTCATACAATATGAGTAGGACAAGTGTCATGCTCATCTCATATTATTAAAACATTATTTGTAACTTAAACTACACTAATTACCTCTAATCGCGATTAAGAACTTAAAAATTACTATTCACCAAAAATTTATTTTAATCTCATTGAACAACATTTTACTTCTTAATGACAACCATGTATGTCAGATTTTTGAAAATCAAATCACAGAAGTGGTAATATTTCATTTAAATGAAAAATCAGTTATTTAACTACCACTTAGTGGTTTCACTATTCATCAAAAATTGATGTTTTTCAGAACAAAGCCACAATTTCACCCTAAGATATAATCGATATTCCGAATCCAAAAATGATGTCCATTTTGAAATATAAAATTTCTATAATTTTAAAAAGTGGTTATTACTATTCATAACGGCTAGTTTGATTAGTCGGGGTGTTTTAGAACTCGAAGTTGCGTACAATGCAAGCTATTGCATTATTGAATGAGAAGCGTATCATGGAAGCTCGGGGTGTTACATTGTCCCCTACTTCAATAAATTGCATCCTCGCAATTTGAAATTTTCCTTGGAAAATAAAAGGTTGAAAATATAAAATACCTTTTTTGGAAAACCCACATCGGAAATAAGGTTAATAAAATTTAGTCTTAATAAGAGGGAAATGGAAATCAGAAAGTCACCACCAAATTATGATCTCGATAAAGAGAACATTGGTGGAAATTAGAGACATATAATTGGAGGAAAAACGTAAATATTTGTAGGGAGTGATTGAGGTCATCATTCACAATCAACTGTCAAATTGAGGGCCTCAAAGCCTTCAATCTATGTTGATTTAAAATATCATCAGTTCAACAAGACATAAGGTATTAGGGTAACACATTTTTTTGATTTAATATCCCTTTACTAAAGTTTAAGAATTAATTTATTCATTGAATAAGAGATAGGTATATATATATTTATGCTTGACAATTAGAGTTTCAACCTTCAACTCATATTTCACTCAAAAAGGTATTAGAACTCAAAAATATTATACTTATCATAATTGTATAAGGTTCCAAATGTTAACACACACCATTTAGATTAGTAAAATTATTTTGTAATAACCAGGGACTTCCTGTAGGATAGTGGTAGGAAATAAAGGCCCGTTGCACTATGATTGTGGGTTCGATTCCTGCAGCTTTGTCCGACGCGACGGGTTATGCCCCACCCTGCAGGTTTTCCTTTTCCTAAAACTATAGTATTATAATATTCCAAAAATAATATTCATAAATTTTTTTAACCTTAAACAATACTATCCAATGATCAACTTAATCCACTCCAACCTTTATAGTTATCCAAAATACCTCTGTCTAACTCACAGTCCAAATTTTATAAGGAAGGTAAACATAATGAAGATACTTTTTCCCATGTAACCACATGTGAAAACCTTCATCATGTATTCTATTTAAACATACTGAATTACCATGATCCCTTATTCCTTATAGAATTCTAGATATACTCCTTCAATCCAAAAATGTATACAAAACATCAATCAGTTTCAAGGAAGTTATGTATATCCAATATAACTTATCCAAATCAATCACGTCTTATTCCAAAATCACAATCTCAGTATCAGAACCATATTATGGTTTATCATTCTCTCAACCATATATTTTCCAAAAATTTAACCTATTGTGGAGTCACTTTTCTTGGTTCCACACAATCTCAAGTCCTTGATGAAATTGTACTGCAGTACAATCCTTATATACTCCATAATTATTATAACCAGTACATCATTGATACAACACTCAAATTACAAAATTCTTTAATGACAACATAAGAACTCTAATCATTACTACTCATCTGTGGTAGTATCATTACTTGATTATTATCCAATAACATCATTTGGGGCATACTCTGATGATTTGGAAATTGGTTTGCGTAGTGTCCCCAATCCTTGCAAAAGAAGCATTGTACATTTGAAACCATTTTCTTACCCTTGCATTCATGCACTTTGTGTCCTTTTTCTCTACACTTATAACAAACTCCCATTCCCTTTAGGCAAGTTCCAAGATGTTTCTTCCCACAATTACCATATATTGGAAAATTCTTCATTCCCCTCATCCCTTTATCCATCATTCTCTCTTCCATCCCTTTCGTATCTTGCTTCGCTTCAAAGCCATAGGACTCAGAGAATTCTTTACTTATCTTATTAACACATGATACTATTTCTTCATATGTTGAGAACCCATGGGAGACTATTTCCCTTCGAAATGTTGGCTTAATACTGTGAAAGATACGATCCATATTACTCTTTGAATCATACGTACTGCTGGAGTTCACATTCCTTCTACTAGGTGCCATTTCTATAAAATGGCATAAACTATATTAGTTTATGAATCAAAATACATAATTACATACTTGTAAGATACTTAACATAAATTGAACTATTTATGGATATAATCTATAAAATGTTTTATTTGAGGAAGTATATACTCATAACCCTTCATAGTGGTTTGTAAAGAAAATAGGAATTATCTAAAGCATATTCCCCGGGAGTGTCATAACCAAGAGTGCAGCAGGGCCCGTTGTCGTGCAGCAGTTCCCATTCGAGTCTAGCTCAAAGCGGTGTTTTCGGGTTTTACCCCTAGGTACATCTGTGCCAGAGCCGCCTCTACCTGCTCGTATCCAGACAGGGATGTATTGCTTGGAAAACTCATAACATCTCTATAATACCAAAATTCTAGTATGTTCTTCTATACTAATCCTCAAAGTCTATCTTTGGGCTATGTGCTCTAATCAGAGTTTATCTAAATCTAGCTTCCAAGGTTAGTACTAAACTGCCTCTGATACCAACTATAATGCCCCGACCCCAGCTACCCAGAGTCGGGGCATTACTTCGTAACATTGGCATGATCACAAAAGATCAAGTGTCGAATGACCGATTAGTTTAGTAGCCTTGGAAACACTAGATACATTCATAAATGTTACATTACATCATAAAGTGAAAAACTAATAACAAAGTCTTCATAGTCCACACTCATATCCTTTTCTAACTATCCCTGCAGGTCATTCATAAAATACTTCATCACATCCTGGAAAATATTAAAACATTGAAAGGGGTGAGCTCAAATGCTTAGTAAGGATAACAATATTGCGGAAGATTTCATAAATAAACATAAATATTTAAGGCAATGTATAACTAAACAAAAGCCTTATTAAACATGAACATTGCATAATATGGGAAAAGTAAAATCAAATAATGCCACTTACTTACTCACATGGATATTCTACTAGACAAATAATCTCATGAAAGATCAATAACCACTTTCATAATGAGGGAATGTATAATGCCGTAAATTCTGAAACATTTTGTCAAGGCCTCGGCCAAGACATCTAAAATGATTAAGGCCTCGGCCAAAACCATAAATCAAATTGGGAAAGGGCCTCGGCCAATTCCACGTCTAGTTGTCTCATGAGACCTACCGATGCATCGAGGAGCTATAGCGGGCTCCACCCGTCACTTATTAAGTCCAATACATTCCTCATATGAATAGGTTTAAACATATCATAAACCATAACATAATCGTATCACATAAAACATGCATAAAGGAAACATAAAATTTCCACATTTCAATCACAAGATATCAATACAACACGTTGATATAATAAAAACTCTTTCAAAACCATTTCCAATAAGAAAATAAAAGAAAGTTAAAACTTTGTATTTATTTTTCATCAAAAAAATGTTGGCTTGTAGAGGAAGTCGAAACTCAAATAATGGTCACGGTGGCGGAGAAGTCGTTGTCGCCACATATGTACGGAAAGAAAAACATTCCCTTTTTGTCGTTTAGTAAAACGCTTCGTATAAAAAGATTCCTTTTGAATAAATGTAAAAGTCAAAGGGGTTTATACACTGTACAAAAGAAATTTGTGTATAAAACAAAATATGCCTCAATGAATGGAGATTGAGACGAAGTCCCTTAAAAAGATAATTTTTAAATAAAATATATCTATTATGTGTATTCACTATATGTACACATAAAGAATGTATAAATACAATATATGACATAATAATATCATGACATAATTTGAAAGTAGGAGATTAACCGAAAGAATGGAAGTTGGGTTATGAAATTCCCTTACCTCGTGTCTGACTTGACTCAACCGTTCTTTAACCTCCTGAATAATAAACTAGAGTTAATATATACCTTATTAAGGACCATTTTCAATTTCCTTATCCTTATTATATCACTTACTACAATGGTATGAACATTATGTAATTATTTAAGTTAATAATGGTTGTTTTGTCGATCTTTGGTACTTGAGTCAACAATAAACTTCTTATAATTACAAGTTGTTTATGTGGTAGAATATCCATTATCTCCAGAATTATATTCATGATTTAGATGTAATATATATCTTATATATCCAGTATATACATTCATTTATGATATTACATAACATTTAGAGGTAAGAAATGAAATGCACCGTTCATGGAGACGGTAAGCCGTACGTACGCATGAACGCTACGTTCATTTCAATTTCATATTTAATGGAACAAAATAATAATGATATAAATGTATAATATACTTCCAGTATAATATAGTGTATAATAACATTTACTCCATCCTTTATACATCCCACATATGGCATTAACGAATCAAATCACTTTGAGGGGGCGGTAGTCCGCACTTCCTAAAATGAAATTATCGTGTTTTACCCACAATGGAAATCATAAAGTATGCCATAAATGAGAAATACAGAAGCATAAGTAAATCATATTATATATCATATATAAAAATAGTTACATCTTAATGGCCACCTTTGAAGGTGTTATATGAGTGTTGAACAATCATCGTTTCGTGAGGCAGAAATTCGCCATCCACAGAAACCGTATGTTCTTTAACCATTAGATGTAGGTGTGTGTAAGTGTAGCTCGAATCCATATTATAACAACATCCTAGTATATTGAGGATACTGGTGTTGTTACAAAAGAAATGAATAAAAAGATTTTAGGGGTATGGAGAAGAAAAACAAAACAAAACAACATTAGAGAATACATTACCTCAAAATCGGGTAACTCTTTTTGATTTGAGCCAAAGGCTTCCTTGGGAAGAGTTCTGCCCAATGTGAGGATTCTAGGAGTAAGAGGGGGAATTTGGGAGAGTATTTGGGAAGAGGTTGTCCGAGCCAAATGGATTGAATGTGTAAATGAGGTTGGAGAGGTGGGGGCCTTTTATAAGTGGAGAGGAGGGGAACTCTTGGAAAGTAAAGAAAAGTCACTATATTATAAAATGAGTTTCGGATTTTAGAGGTCCCACACATAAATAATTCGAGGATAATATGATAAGGGTTCGAAATATACTCATCCAATAGGTTTTTGACAAGTGTATGCTTTGGATTTTACATTATCTTTCCATTTTATTTAAATCGTTAAATAATGAGGTCATCACTGCATCATCATGATGTCATAAATAATTGAATTTATTTAATGTCTAAAAATTATAAAAAAAATACTATTATGTAGGAAATCTTTTTAGATTTATAATTAATATTTATAATCAAAAGTTGGACTTGTGTAACCCCACTTAAAAACTGTTTTAGTAAAACAACTCATGTTTGTGTCAATTTAATTTTAACATTAAATAAATATATATTAATGTCATTTTCCAACTAAAGTGGTTCCATGGGGTCCCCAAGTTGACCCATGGGTTGTCTTGGTCGGCCATGACTCATCCAATAGGAGTAGGACAAGTTTCATGCTCATATCATATTATTAAAACATTATTTGTACCTTAAACTACACTAATTACCTCTAATCGCGATTAAGAACATAAAAATTACTATTCACCAAATTTTTTTTTTAATCTCATTGATCCACATTTTACTTCTTAATGACAACCATGTATGTCAGATTTTTGAAAATCAAATCACAGAAGTGGTAATATTTCATTTAAATGAAAATTCAGTTATATAACTACCACTTAGTGGTTTCACTATTCCTCAAAAATTGATGTTTTTCAGAAGAAAGCCAAAATTTCACCCTAAGCTATAATCGATATTCCGAATCCAAAAATGATGTCCATTTTGAAAAATAAAATTTCTATAATTTTAAAAAGTGGTTATTACTATTCATAACGACTACTTTGATTAGTCGGGGTGTTTTAGAACTCGAAATTGCGTACAATGCAAGCTATTGCATTATTGAATGAGAAGAGTATCATGGAAGTTCATGGTGTTATAGAGGTTCCATCGGTGCCCTCAGAATTTGATTACGGGTAATGGTTCAAATGATAGGAATTCCCACACGTTCGTTCACTGTACGTACCCGAGCTAAACTTCGGATAGAAATTCCGGGCACTCCGGGCCTCAGAATCAAGTGTCGTCTGAAACTTCGATCTTGTAAAATTCCAAATAAAATTAAGAAAAAAAAATACACTTGAATTTTACAGGTCTTTACATTACTCCCACCTCAGGGCATTACGTCCCCGTAAAGATACATCGAAAACTAGGGAAACATAAGTGGGTACTGAGCACGCATCTGAGCCTCCCTCTCCCAAGTGCTCTCTTGGAGGTTTCCGTGCTTCCATCGAAGGTGAAACTGCTCTCGTCGGTGCGTACACATTGCACCTTGCACCTAAAACAGTCAATCTATGCATGGACCGTAGATAACCAATCCATGCCCAAGATGACGTCCTAAGGCCTCGATGCCGCTACAAGAAGATCCCAGTCGATGCTCTCGCCTCCTAGAGTAATCTCACACTACTATAACCAGTGCGTAATCGTCGAGTCTGCTCCCGTAGGAGTCTCTACCCGTAAGGATTGAGCCAACGGCTCTGTTGGAATCCCTGAGCTCCGAACAAGGGCATTGGATATGAAAGAGTAACTCACTCTTGTGTCTATAAGTATTTCAGCAATGGTTTAATAGACACAGATAGTACCTCGAATCATCTCAGGTGCGCCGTGGTCATAGGCCTATTCTGCCTGGAGTTGTGCCTGTCTCTACCCGCTAGCTCCCTGTGGTCGGGGTAGACCTCCTGGTTGTGGTGGTGGTAGAGCCTCAAAGCGTCTCCCACCACCTGCTGCTCGGCCAGCTCCTCTGCCTCATCCACCTCCTCCCTGCGGACCTCCATGGTCGACCCTCTACCTCATTGGTCTGTCAACCATCTGCTGCTCCTCAGCACGACGGGTCGGGCAATCACAAGCCATGTGCCCTGCCCGCCGCACGAGTAGCACAGTCTGCCGCTCGAAAGACTGGCTCCGCACTGTGTTCCCCGCACTACTGAGCCAGTGTGCTGAGGTCATATGCCTGAGGGTCTGGTCTGCCTGGACCCAAGATTCATCTGTCGACTGCCTGATGCATAAGACTCTGCTACATGCCGCCCTATAGTGGGTCTCGGCGTTGGTGTAGACTCAGCAAAGAAGCTCTCGATCAAAAGGGTCTGCTCCAGTACTCTTGTCTGAGTCAGAATGCTGACGGAGACCAGCGATGCCCTGATCTCGTGTCTCAATCCATTCTCAAAGGTCCTGGCCCAGAAGAATGGGTCTCGTACCATGTCTGTAGAGTAGTGAGAGAGATCGGTAAATCTCGCCGAGTACCTGGCGACCGTCATGCTGCCCTATCGCAGCTAAAATAGCTCTTGGCTGCGCACCGCACGGAGGGTGGCTGCGACAAACTCTGAGCAGAAGGGCGTCTCAAAATCTGTCCAGAGTAGAGATGCCTCATCGTGCACTAGAGAATCAAGCTCCACCATCGGCACACTGCTGCGTGTAGTAGGCTCGCTGCGAGGATCACCATGAGGACTGCTGATGTCCTCACTAACCGAAAAACTCGTACCACTACCTCCAGCCAGTCCTCTGCTGCCTCGGGGTCCATCTCCCTGCGGAACCTGGGCGGTCACTAGTGCTGGAACTCATGCAGTGCACTGAGGCGACATGCATCATCAGCGGCTTGTGCTGGAAGCATTGGTGTCTCAGCGGGTAGAGCTACCACCGGTGCCACTGCTGACAAAGGGCCCTGCACTGATGCCTCGTCGCTCGGTGGGCTGTCGTCACGCTCGACTCTCAGAACCTTAGCTGACTGTTGTCGTGGGGCCATCCTGAAAAGGAAACAGGTGCTCCACGGTCAGAACAGTATACATGGTGAGCTGATACAAAGTAATCACAAAGAAAACATGAAACACACACACAATCAATGTTTTCGTGCATTAAGTCGGAAATCATAAGTCAGGGTCCTGGTGTACGGATATGTCGGCCGCCGCACCAACACTGGACTCCCTGGACTGATAACCACGCTCAATATGCTAAACACTATTGCTTGACATAGGAAAAGATCAGAGTTTAATGTTCTGCGATAGAACCGAAAACCTCTGATACAAATTTGTCATGACCCTTCCTCGAGGCCCGTGCCGTGACTACCCCAAGCCCGCCTTCCATAGTCCAGGGGCTGGCGACAAGCACCAATGTGTAAATCCCAGTAAAAAGGGAAGGCATTGCCTTTGTAATGTAAACAAGCACCACCGAGTAAGCAAGAGGAAAAAGTAACACTAAGTAAAAACTGGTACAACAGTAAGTGCGGAAAAGAAAGTGGTCCAGTATACAAACCCAAACTGAATGTAAAGTACAACTCAAAAGGGAAAACAGAAACTGAAAAGTAAAAGCCGCTACGTCGAGCTATCCACTGGAAATCCCACCTGAAGGGTGGGTACAGAAAGCTCCACTGCTCCTCGGGTTCTGCCGTCCGCTCCAAGTGTGTCCCGCCCAGTGGTCCACCTCCTGGTACCATCCTGCTCTGCAAACCTCAACCATGATCAACGATGTCCATTGTATGCAACCAACACAACGTAGTGCGGGCATAGCCCGTACAGGGGTGAGTATAAGTTACTCAGTAGGGACCCCGAGACCCCCGACGGTCTCCCAAAATCCACAAAGGATAAACCACAAAGGAAAGATATAATCAAGAAGTAACAGACGATACTTCTTAGATATATGCCCATACATATACCTAAGTCATCAATTCCAATATGCTCCAACCTCTGAGCCCATGTACAACCCATTCCACAAAGGAAAGTATACGTATTCTACATAGGAAATCAAAACATAATGCACACAGGATAACACAACACAATCCACACAGGAAAGAAAATATGTTTCAGCTCACACAGGTATACTTCTTCGAAGACTATAGAGATGATCACTGATCCATCTAAGTAGTCGGACCCACAAAGGATCTATAGGTACTAACCCCCTCAAATACCCACACAGGATCGGTAGGAAACTAACCCCTGCAAAGATCCATAGGATTGGACCCACAGAGGATCTGTAGGCGCTAGCTTACACAGAACCGCTAAGCGCTGACCCACACAGGATCGGACCCACACAGGATCGGTAGCACTGATCCATATAGGATCGATGAGTTCTGTAGTCATCGCCGTCGAATCCACTGATGATCTCTGTACAGTCGTCATCGTCAGAGTAGTAGTCGCAGCCAGCTCTAGGGTTTCTTCACACAGCAAGTCGTTCGGGAGGGTCCACTCCACGAGCCGAGAGGCTGATACATCAACGGACAAATAGTCCAGATTTGATGTATCCAAATGTTTCGTATCTTCAACAGGAACTCAACGTCGCAGACGGCGCGTCGATCGGATGCCCGGTCTGAGAGTTATTGGATTTTTCGTCCTAGGGTCCCGGTTGGTTTTTAAGGAAAAACCAACCCGACCGTACTCAACCTGTGTCCAAACCTCAAAAAGAGTAAGCCAAAAGATCCTTCTCACATAGAGGAAACCGACAAAGTCGACGGCATGTCATTTGGACGTCCGGATCTCAAGATATGAGCGTTTCCGCAACGAGGGCCCGATTGGTTTCGTGTACGAACCATCCCAGCCAAACTCAAAGTAATCCTAAACATTGAGTGCGATATACAGAAACAACCGTCTCGTTCCAAGGATCGTGTCACCGCTGACGGCGCGTTGATCGGAGGTATTTAGGCCGAGTTATCGGCAATTTAACCTAAACGGTCCGAAAACGGGGGTTTCGGGCCCGGACCGACCTGGCCCGAGACCCCCACGGTTGGCCCGGCTGGGCACAGCAGGCCGCCAGCTCGGACGAAGGCCGAGATGTTGGCAAAGGGGGGGGGGGGGGGCTGCCCCCCTGTGTTACAGCGCCCACCCCCCTCCATTTATGGGGTCCGTTTGAAGTCCGGCCGGGGGAATTTAATTCCCCCGGCTCCTCCCTGTTCGGCCGGCCGACCTGGCCGGCTGGTTCCTGCCTAACAGGACCGGTGATGGCCGGTCCCCTACCAGCTCCGACGCCGGCGGCCCAGTCCAGCCGCCGGTCACCTTGTTCCACCGCGGCCCGGAACCGGCCGTGGCCCTTGTTGTCCGGCGGGGCGCGACGATGCCACACCCCTCCGCCGCAGCCCCGTAACCGGCCGCAGTATTTTCGGGTGTCTCCGACGCGGCGCGATGGCGTCGCGTCCTTGGATTAATTCGCGGTGCGGGGTGACTGCGTCGCGTCCTTGATCTTCTTTCCACAGCGCGGCGTGACGGCGCTGTACATTTCCTTTCTCTTGATTCTGTGTGGTGCGACGACACCACGCCTTCCCATACCAAACCACAAAGGAATCAACATGAAAAAGGAGGAGGGTCGGCCGTGTTTGTGCGGTCCGGACCCCTCGCGTTATTCGATAACAATTGGTTTTAATCCATGAAGATCGTCAATTTGGTATTCACGAACAAATAAATAAATAAAACTACTACCTCGGTTTCAAGAATGGTGCACGTCAACAAGCCACGGAAGAGGAGCGTCGAGGAGGTCGTGCGTAACGGAAATCAAACGTTGATTCCATTATCATCAAGGTGTGTCCGAAGAGGAAACATCACAGAAGAAGAACGTCGTGGAAGAAGTTCTCCGCGTTCTTCGGTGGAGATGTTCTTCATTGAAGAACTGTGTTCTTCGTCGGAGTCCGAGGTGTTCTTCACGTTCTTCGTTGAAGAAGAAGATGTTCTTCCCAAAACCACTCAATGAGAAACCCTAACAAAAAATTAAAATAAGTTCCTTTCTTATTTTATTAACACAAAAAACAGTATGAAAAATTCAAGGGTTTTATTTTTAAAAACTTACATATAACTCACCACATTAAAACCATAAGTTTAATAAACATAAGTTATCAACATTTAAGTGGAGGTTGAGAGGGGTTAGAGGATATGAAGGGGTGGGGTTCGTGTGGGCCCCACCACACTCATAACCTCCCAAGGGAGGTTGGGTGGTTACCCAACATCCATCAAGAACTAAACACTTAGAGTAAAAATAATAAAAATTGTATAGTAATTATAAAATAAACATCCACAATTTTTATCATCAACACTCGTGAAAACGCAACTCTGGAACATGAGTTCCTAAGAAATTACCGGCTCTACGGTTCCATCAGTGCCCTCAGAATTCGATTCCGGGCACCGGTTCAAAAGATAGGAATTCCTTCTCATTCGTTCACTGAACGTACCCGAGCTAAACTTCGGATAGAAATTACGGGCACTCCGGGCCTCTGAATCATGTGCCGTCTGAAACCGCGATCTTGTAAAATTCCAAATAAAATTAAGGAAAAAAATCCCTTGAATTTTACCGGTCATTACATCAATCCTAGGAGGTAGATATACTTGAACCTCGGCCTGTGAATCATCATATAATGTAGTAGTCCTTCAAGAACATCTAAAAAGTTAAAAATCATATAAGACTCATAAGAGAAATAATCGGGAAACATGGACAATGAAGAACCAAGACTCACCAATTCTATTCTATTTAAACTGATGATATTCAATTCGGATATCCAGTGAACGATCAGTGGCTCAGAGAAGATCTGTGGCCTTACCCTCACTCTCATTCAAAAAAGCTGTAGAAGATGATGTTTTTGGGGTTCAGACTCAACCCTTGTTCATTTAATGATAAAATAGAAAGTACACGATGTTTACCATTATAGTAAACGACATGTACTAGGATTTTCCATACTCTGCATTAAGTGGACTCCACAACACCACTACATGGTCGTGTGTGTGGCCATGATACGGCCGGCACACCGCCTCTTGCCGAAACATTGTACACGACATGTACTTATAAAGTACATGGCGTGTACATAGAAAATTTCCAGACTCTACTCATTTTATGAAAAACACCTAGAAATTAAAAAACATACCTGAATAGAAGATCTACTTTCTTACAAAATGTGATCAGAAATAACAATTAAGAAATAATTCTATAAAAGGTACTTCTTGTCAATTAATTAAATTTAATATAATCAACCTGTTATGATCCTCCATTTTAGTTTCCGGACTCCACATCTTCATTTTCTATTTATGTGATTCGATCTGTGGAGTCTGTCATTTATGGTCATATTGATCTCAGATTGATCATTTCTAATGACAAAAATCCATGTGGGAACATCCACCCAAGATCTTTCGATACACCCAAAACCATTATATTATTCTCATTCCATCATTACCTATTTATTACCATTGGAAGTCCCTTCATCATTAGTAGGGTTAGATACGATGACCACTTCTACAGGATAATAAAATATTGACTCCCCCTCCATCTCAGGGAGTTTCTCCTCATCCTCTACAATTCAAGTGGAAACCAAAGATATAGCATCTTATGAATAATAAGAGGATGATCTTGGGGACTCTACTTCATTATTTGAAGAAGGTGACTCTACCACTGTGGATGAGCTCATATAAATAAATCAGGGTATAGAAGAAGATCCATGACCCACTATAATTAGTGTAGACATGACCTCTGAAGATCAAGAGGTGTATACTTAATTTCTAAAGAATCATTAGGATATATTTATGTGGAATTATATAGAAATTGTAGAACATGATCCTGATGTAGCCATCCATCATTTGCATTTTCCAGAAGACCATCATTTATTCAAGCTAGAAGCAAGAAGAAAAAACCCAATTCATGCATCTATAATTTAAGATGAAGTTGATAATAATATAATATAATATTTTTAGAAAAGTTCAATATCTCAAATGGATGGAAAACATCATCCTAGTGATAAAGAAGACTGGGAAAATTATTGTTTTCTTTGATTTCAGATATCTTAATCTGGATTTTCATAAATATGATTTTACAATTCTGATTATAGAGATTTTAATTGATGCAACTACTGGTTATGAAGCTCTTTCCTTCATAGATGGATACTCTGGGTATAATAGAATCATTATGGATCTAGAGGATAAAGAGTATATATCATTTAGATCCGCTCAATATGTTTTTTTCTATGAGGTAACACCCTTTTTCTAAATGAATACATGAACAACATACTAATGTCCCATGCACCATATCTTCAAACCCCTATTAGGGAAATTTAATGAATGTTAATTGGATGTTTTAGTGGTGATATCCAAAGAAAATTCCATCCACTATGTTGAAATAGAGTCCTTATTCTAAAAACAAGCAACATTGTTTGTTGATGAACCGCTTGAAATGTTCATTCGGGGTAACTACATGAAATTTCCATGGCTCTAATGTAATCCATCATGGTATCGATGTTGATAATGAGAAAAAAAATCTTGGTATGTCTCCAACTAGAAATATGTGTGAATTAAGAGGACACCAAGGACACATGGCCTATATTATGCGCATTAAAACCAATTTGGTAGGCATGGGTTTTCCTTTCAATAGATCAATGAAGAAGTGATTCACCTACCAATGGGTTGGCGACTGTCTAGAATCATACGAAACTCTCACAAAATATAACTTCAGTTCACTGGTATTAATGAATATTATTTAAGGAAGAATTCTTATTATTTATGTGAAATCATTTGAGAGATATGTAGGTTATTTCCTTTCTCAAAAGAATGATTTTGGGAATGAAAAAATCCAAAACTATCTCAGTCGAACTATGGTTGATACAAAACTAGTATTCAATTATTGAAAAGTGCTTTCTAGTAATCTATTCATTTCAAAAATTGTGGCACTAATAGAAAAATCATGAGGTCTAGTTGGAATCTCTCAATAAACTGCTCAAATTTATCAACAGTTATCTTTTTCTTCTAGGGAGGCTGGTATGGTGGTCAGTTATTTTTCAGTAGTTTGATATATAGTTTGTGCCTAATAATGCAATAAAATTCCAACCACTGACTGACATACATGCTGAGAATCTGTCTGTAGAATATACTTCATAAAATACTGAACATCCATATAAATAAGACCTCTCTATAAAAGATAATTACAAATCATGAAAAATGTACATTGATCGTGCTTCTATATGTCTATCATGGAAGAGAATGGAAACCCCTAAACTCAACAAAGTTTTGTTTGGAAGTGTCCTCATTTATCCAGAAAATGAAAATTTTCTTTATTCAATTATGTTATCGGATGGTGGAACCCACAATAACATGGATTATAAAGCACTCACCGGAGGTTTGGAATTAGCACATTAGTTGAAAATCAACCACATGAAGGTAAAAGGTTACTCATAATTGAAAATCAATCAAATCAAGGGGGAACATTCTATCATAAAATATGTGTTAATCTATTTGTGTGGTTATGTCATATGATTTGAGGATGAATTTTCCCTTGATACTACATTGTCTTATATCCATAAATCACAAAATTCCCAAGAAGATGCATTGGATAATGGATATACAACCATGGAATATCCAAATCAGGAAGAAATAGTCATTAGAATAGCCCATCGTCAGGTGGTCACACATTTTTTTAAAACCATAATATAGGAAATTAATGTAATTATCTCAATTTCTGAGCAATATGATCATTCCATTGGATGGATAACATCCATCATGGTATATATTCAAAATGTAGTACTTCCACTTAATAGTGCTGAAAAAGAACATATCTAGTGATGATCATCCAATTTGACTCTGGTTGATAGTCCCAACAATGAAAATATCACCTATAAGAGATGCTTTGATGGAATGAACATCAGATTTATTGATGTAGAAGAGATTGCAGATGTCATTAATTAAGTACATTCAAGAGCTTTTGGTGCCCACCAGTCCGGTCACAAACTCTCTAATAGGATATGAAATATTGTCTACATTGGGCCTTCATAGTCCCATGATTTCACAGACATCAATATGAAATTTAATCCTTGCCATGTGTATTCCATATTCATTAATAAACCCATATAGTTTCTACATTCAACTAAAAACTCATGTCCATTTCCCCCTGGGGGAATGGATATAGTAGTGGCTTATCCTCCAGTAACTGCTATGCAGTGAAATTATATTCATACTGTTAATGACGTATTCTCTAAATGGGACATGGTAACACCACTCAATGAAGTAATAGACTATATAATTATTAGTTTTTTTAAAAATAATATCATCACCAGATTTGGGGTCATTCGCATTATTTTGATGGAAAATGGCCCCAATTGTTTTTCTACAGTGGTAAAAATGTTATATCAAGAACATAATATCAAATCCAACCACTCCTATCGCTATCATGCGGTGAACAATGGACAGATCAAGTCCTTTGACAATACCTTATCAAATATACTTTAAATGATGGAAGATAAATATATGAAATCACATCCTGATAAACATTGTAATGCTTTATGGGTTTATTGGAACACTAGTAGTACTACTATCAAGAAACTCATTATTCATTAGTATATGGAACCGGTTCAGTTTTTCGAATTGAAATAAAGTTTCCTTCACACATAGTTGCAATATGTGTCATGATTTCAATAAATTAAAGGTATTAGAAATAGCTCAAAGAGTTGGAAGGATTAGATGAAAAACATTACATACATTGCATCACTTAGAAGTCTATCAGGACAGAAAAGCATGATCTTTTAACAAGAATGTTTTCCTATGTTCATTTCATTAAGGAGAATATGTATTGGTCCTTAAAACACCAATGAAACCGAGGGAGAAACTACCAAAGCTGGATCCAAAGTTATAAGGACCATATTTCATACAAATGGTTTATTGAATTGGATATTATGCGATAATCTTTGTGGATGAAGATATTATTACAACTCCAACCAATATATGATTATTAAACAAATATTTGTGTAGTTGTAAAATTTTCCATATTTCCAGACTAAAACTGCATAGCCCTCATGTCCATGTTACAATACCAAAAAATGCACAACCCCCGTATCGTTCGTGCATGACTAAAAACTGCATATCCCCTATATCCTTGCTTCATGACTGAAAAAATGCACAACACTCATGTCCTCACTACAGGACAGAAAATCACACAGTATAATGTCCTAGTTTCAAGATATTAAAAAACAAAACATCCATTACTTTCTATGTGACATGAGATTAAAATGAATATTATCTTCATCTTTATCGCATGACTTTAAACTACATGACATCATTTGACTTTGTTTAATGACATTAAACTATTTGATTTATGTTTTATATATTTTATGATAGAAGATTCCAAAAGAAAACACCCTTAACATCATTAATACTCATTAGTTGCACATGATTTCCTATAATTCCAATGTTTGAATCAGATCTGCAAAAGAAACACGTTGAATGAACTGCATATGGATTGATTTTGAATTAAATGAGTTACATAGAGACACCTAAATCTCCAATTTTGGGCCTAGACATAGTAAAAAAATCATCATATTTTAGTTTCACGTCCAGTATACGAATCTGATATATATAAAGTGATTACATAAAATATATGATTTTTTCCTTATATCATTTTATTTCTTCATATTTACTTTTTTTCAAAAACATGACAAAATCACACATTCTTCATCTTAAAATCGATTGGCATGAGTTATTATTATTTATAGAACTATATATGGATTGATTATCGTCTACTAGAGATTCGTAAAATTCCTAGATGTCCAATCATGGGACCATATGCTATAAAAAAATTTATACTTTTTTTCTTTTTTGCATGTCATTAAACTACAAAGAAATTTAACACCCATATTCTTCACTTATGTCACCCTTTTTAATAGATGAAAACCATACTAATCATTGTTTCCCACACTATGAATATCTCATGTAGACATGGGAATTAGGTAAAAGTATTATTTATATAAATAAGGTTTATCGATTTATGGTGGAATTAAAAATTCCCTCACATCAAGACGTAAAACTACACATTTCAATGACTTCATTACATTATAGAAAAATACACATCATAATATTAATTCAGAGGAAACTATCAAAGTATCCATTTTACATATGATTCATGTATATGTAATGGATGTCAAATATAATGTCAATTTTGGTTCAAATATTTCTCATATTCATTGGGAATAACCCCCCTTCAATATTGCAGAATATTATTCTTGAACGTTTCCAGATCTTCACAATCTTTCTTACGGTTTTAAGTGACAGAAATTGAAATACCAGAGAACTCTTTTTTCTAACTATGTATCATGTGACCTTAGGGGGCCTTACATTAGATTATTATATAATGGGAATGTCGGTCAGAAAGATTCTACTATTTGGCTATGCAACATATTCCCTAATTGGACCTGTATAATATAGCTCCCATAATGGGTTTTTTCAAATAATTGTAACATTGTTCTTGGATATAGTATCATTGTCCCATTATATCATTCACGTAAATATAAAACAAAAAGTCATTTATGAATAATTGTACCATTACCATCATCCCTATCCGAAAGTCTATAAGACCATAGTTTACACATTTTATATACCATATTTTCGAAACCATATTGAATAAACCTAGAATCACATCGAAACATATCATATATATTTTTTTTTTCATAGTGTTTGAACTTAAACTAAAAAAATAACTACTATGTTTGGGGTAGACCTTTTATGAATCCTTTTTTCCGATTCATTTGAAATATTGATTTGGATGTATCATATCCATTTTAGATAACTTTTCCCAATAAACAAAATTCTGCAGTTTGGAAAATTTAAATCTTCGTATGTATTCAGTAGATATTAGCAATAAAATTTCAATCCTCAAAGATATATTTTTCATATCTATGTAGTACATTCCCATAGGTGGCATTGAATATGTTTCCCACATAACAAGACTATTAGTTTAAAGGTTGCACAATTTGGATATGCAACATGTACCCATGATGGCCATGTAGAACACAACCTCTAAAATGTGTTTCAAAATAATTGTAACATAGTCCCTGTAAAAGATTGCCTCTAATGAATTTAGTTGTTTTCTCATTTACTCCTTTGGATTCATGAATTTCAAAAATCACAGTTTATGATATTTCATTCCATACATGGATATGGTAGAATTTTTCTAATAAAATCATAAAGAAATAGGGAGAGTCCAGTGCCATTGGAAAAGGCCTAAGACCATAAATTAAAGAAACAAAATGTCCTCACTACATGAATTGAAACATCACAGTAACAATGTCCTCACTGCATGAATTAAAACTGCACAATACCAATGTACACACTGCATGATGTAAAACTACACAATATGAGATCATTAATTCACCTTGCGGAAATTTTTAACAATGATTGTTACACAATATTGGTATTGATGTGGGTTCAATATTCATGAAATATGTCGTCATAAAATACCTCTTTATTCAAAAAATTTTGTTCCTTGGAAAAACCACACATTGTGGATTTGAGTAACCCAAAACTTATTTTGACATGTCATTCAACATAAAGTGTTAAACATCAATGATCTATTTTTCATGACTATGCAGTGCCTTCTCTATGGTAGCCTTGTATATGATTCCTACATAACAAACATGTTGGCTAAAATATACCATTAATTGGATAGGCATCATATGCCCTAGTTGGCCCTGCATTACACAACCCCCATTACAGGTTTGTCAAAAAATGATAACTTTGTTCTTCAAAAGAAAACTCTCCCATTTGATGAAACATGTTTTATATTTAGTGACCATAAAAATCATGTCTCAATATTCCCCTTGGAAATATTTAATGGATATTTATGAATTTCATAGCCACATAGTCTGAATTGGGATTTAATTTCCAAATTTATGGTCAATACTATATAACATTAAATATTATCCCTTTTTTGTCCATCATGTATTACTCTAAACTGCCAAAAAATCACATGGAACTCTTTATATTGAATACATGCAAAGGGAACTCTAAAAAAGAGTCAATTCCCACCTCACTAAACATACATTTATTGTGTGAATTTGATAATATTGAGCAACAATAAAGAAAATAAAATGATACACAATTTGTGGGGATATACATATAACCCTATAAAAATAAAATTAGATTTATATAGGCCCATTGGTGTAATAAGAAAATTATGAGCACTCCATTCATGTCAGTGTTATCATAGTTTTAAGACAAAAAGGTTTTATTATAAAAAATAGGGTTCATCAACATCATTAAATTTAATATTTAAATTAATGAAAATGGAAATGAAGACTCATATGATTGGATAAAAGAAATATATTTCATTAATATGGAATTAGTGGGACATCCACAGAATGAAGACACAATATCATGTGTCAAATATAATATATCAAAACGAATCTTCATTTGTTGAACATCTTCATATGCAATATCATTTTCCTGATGATGTTGAGATAACTAAGCAAATCCAGCCTTCATGGCCTGAATAAGTGATTCTTTAGAAGATCAAATGGATGATATCCCCTAAAATTGGTTTCTATCAATGTTTGATACAATTTGTCATGTTTTTAAAAAAAATCCATTTTCGGTTGAATATATAACAACTCCTTCATGGAATAATTACTTTTTTGGATAATTTTGAATGATTTCTTGTTATGATTTTCCTAAACCTCAATTAATACAAATTGAAAGACCTCAATAATGATAAGATGTTAGGCCACTTCAAAATCATGTCACATATTACTCTCATTAGCTTGTCAGTGAATGATCAACTTCAGAACATCATAGATAGGTTGATAATAAAATCCAAAAAATCCCAATAAGAAGAATACTGCTGAGGGTTTGAAAAAATGGTACAATTGTTCATCTAAAGGATTCTCTGCAATTATTCTCCAAATATGATTCCATGTCTTCATTAATTCCATGACAAGAGCATAGTGGATCTCTATGTATGAATATCAGTCACTACTATGGCATAACCTTTATCTAGAAAAAGATCACTTGAAGATATATATTTTTCTACTTATCTTGTAATAATAGGAGCTTCACCTTTTGATCTAGGTGCTGATAACTATAAATGATAATTCAATGTCATTTTTATTTTTCAAATGAAATAAATAGATATGATTCAGACAACTAATTTTATTTAACCAATAAGAAGTCATCTACTTGATTGGATTTATCCCCTGTAGTCTCTTCTTCAGTTATTTGAGCAGAAGTTTCTTGTGAAGGGGAATTCCCATGGGTATTCTCAGTTATTATATTTCAAGAATTTGGAGGATCTCATGATATATGATCCTCTAGAAGTATATCTATAGCTCCAATAGAAGGATATAGTGGAATGCCCAATTCATGAAGATCCTTTGGAACATTTTTTGTAGATAAGGATACATAAGGTGAACATTGAGGTAATGAATCAAGTAAATAAGAACAACTGTGTATAGAAAATTCAGGAATAATGTGTTACATCCCTGAAATTTTTCATCTAAATCCCCGAAATCATTGATCGAACCTCAAATATCAATATTTTTATTAAGGGATTCAATCATTTCAGTGTATGTAAAATATAATGTTAAATAATCCTTACAATTTATTTAATCCAACAATCATTAGGTGATTCCCAAACTAACTCCAATGCCATTCTATTCTGTTGGAACATCAATTAGTATAGAAACATCAGGTCATTCCAGGTTTGGGCCAGCATCAGTATTTATCTAAAATTTCAATGGGACTATATTGCTTTCTTCTTGGAGTAATATAAATATCATTTTTGATATTTTTAGGATCCACTGATGAATGAAACAAAACAATGTGTTTAATATTAAAAATCATTTCTTCTCTCTCAGTAGATACCTAAGATGGTATAGCTTAATATTTTTATTATTTTTCTACTACGATAGAATATTCATCAACATGAACTTGGGTTTATGATTTGGTTTCCTACTATGGTCAAGAAGAATCATCTATTATTCCCTTCTGAGAAGAGAGAGACACATATTTTCTATGGGGAAATAAGATTACCAAAGAGTGTTGAGTCAATTGCATGCCATGAGGACATTATAGATACTTAATCCTTCAATGAACACTTCAGATCAATATCACTACTATATGGTGTTTTTTTCAAAATCATGGGGGGTGATTGAAACACTCCATTTAGTAGAAGAAACAAGAGGTAATGACTTAGGATTATCCATCTCCATTACCCCTATCATAATTCTTGCTCTTAGAGAATTCTCTGGAGACCTTGGTAGAGGTTTTTTATCAATGGGAAAGCCTACATGACCATACATTGGTAATGCAATAAATGGTTCAGATATTACTTTCCTACATTCCTGCTTTAAAATACATTTTCATCATTTTTAATGATGATTAATGGTAAATTAGAGTTGATACAAATGAAAATGAAAAATGCATTTTCAATATTTACATAAATATTCCACTCTTCCTGAGTGTCAATAATTACCCCATCATATACTCCAATGTCCATTGTATGAGATACTTGTTTTGAGGCTGGGATTCGTTCATCAGTTTCATATATAAAAGCCTTTATCTTTTTAATATACTTTTATACATCATCCCGGTAATTATCAGGTTTTCAATCATAATGTTTTTTAATGTTGCCAATATTTTTATTGGAATGCCATGTTGGAGGAATTCACATGCATCATTATGATCACAGATCACACTCTCCCTATGATGAATGGTTGAAGGTCACACATATGTAATTATGGAAATGTTGATTGTGTAGGGGAATCAACACCATCTAACTGGTGAGCCTCTTCAGGCCACATTTACTATTCAGAAAGGTCAATAAATGGAATAGGAACGTCTCCTTGATGAATGTTAATGGATCACATTGGCGTTGGAGGCATTGCATCTCTAGCCCTAGTCATCCAGGTATACATCCCACAAAGCTGTTTTGAGGGCTCTAGAAACATTGATTCTTCATTACCATCTCTTGTATTATACTTCTTACCAAGATTTCCATGTGCAACAATCATTTTTTCTACCACTCGAAATATTACTTTTGTTAAATCCCTAAGAAGATATGATGATTCCCAAGCATTGGAATATCCAACATCCAATCATATTGATACATATGATGGAGGAAATGTAGTCAACAATTTGGATGACTCTAAAGCTGTTAAAATCCATAATTGTATTTCTACTATTGATTGTTTATCATGTCTAACATATGTACGGTGAAATGTGTTTGAATGTGGATGACGTCTGAACTAAAGAGAAAACATATATGTAATGTAAACCTCACAAATAAGTTCACCATCCGTCATAGTAGATATAACACCATACCTGAATGATATCATAAAAGATCTTAGCTCATAATAGTTTTCATTAATGTAATCAATAAATTTACAAATTGGTGGGTTACCAGATGGAATGAATCTTAATTCTATTGACACATTAAATTACTTTATAACAACAGATGTTCGCAAATTTAGAGTCTGAATACCACATACATTCTAAAAAAATTGGGTGATTCAACCATTTAGAACACTAGCAGAATTAAACACCATCTATGAAGATAAAATGTGCTACAATCCAGCCTCAAAACACTTGTAATTTTCCAACAATTCTAAATAGAGCCTTCTAATTTCATAAATGATGCATAAGGTGGTCAATTCATTCTAATTTATGGGTTGCAATCCAAATATACATTTATTCGTCCAATTTATCTACAATGAAAAAATTCACTTATCCTACATCACCAATGGATTTTTAGAATGTAAGAAAACAAACTCTTATCCACAGAGCAAGGAATGCAGCTCATTGTACCTCTACATCTATATCAGGTTTTAATTTATACACACAATGATTATAGTTATCTCTTTCCAGTGTAGGCCTATATGGGCCTAATGTGCCTTGAGTATCTATTGAAGGAAAAGATGTAGGACGTCCACATGTTGTACATTTTACTGTTGATGTTTCAAAAAATGATTATTTCCAAACTCCAGCAAGAATATCATTCTTATGTTTGTGTAAATTCATCCATATTTTAAAAAATTAAATGGCCAATAATGGTGTTCTGGTAGCATCACCCAATGTTGTAACTGGTGGAATGAATTCATTATACATATTCACATGAATGGGAATTCCATCTATTTGGTAAATATCCCACAGTCAAATACCAACTTCACCATGCAAAAAATGGATGGAATTAGTTTATAGACTCCATAGACACAATAATTCAACAATGAAATCATTTTTATAAGAATATGATTTCCCCTTCTAGAGAACATCATAAATATGAATCTTGATAATTCTTTTCTGAATTCTACACAATTCTGACAAACCCAAAAAGCCTAAATCCACTCGGGATTAAATCCTCTTCAAGAACAAAGATCCCAGTTTTCCATCCAACTATTTGGCTGATCTATTTGAGAAGCCTTACATGTGTAATCCAAGAAATATGGTCATGGCTCTACAACATGATAATTCATATTGGTAGTACAACCCCTGTTATGAAGGATGAAACTGATAGGGACTATTACTTCTTGTATTGGATCCCCCTTGCACTAATATATGTGCACATGTAGTTGGTGTATTTAAGAACCAATTTTCTGGAATGTACTTCGTAACAGATGGAAGCTTGGAATCTTGCAAAATCTCATGCGCATACAAGTGTATAGAAGGAAATTGTGGAAAATCATATTTGTATGGAAGTAAACGGTTACATAACATTAGAAGATTTCTTTCGACATCGTCATAAATTCTTTGGCCGACGATCTACAACATTTCATTTTGATGAGACATATCAAATTCATTATGTTTCATCAAATGATTCATTTTTTCATCAAAATAATTATTATTTTTTCCCAATTTGGGTGGAACTCTAATAAGTAAATAAATGGCCAAGGACATTGTTCACGTAGGTCCTATGATGAGGTCTGTCGCGTTAGTCCATCGATGAGGACTGTCATGTATGACCTTTGACTAGGATCCTAGTGCAACTCTTACGATAAAGTCAATTCACGTAGCCCCATCTCATAAATAATGTTACCTTTAATAAATTTTCAAGGACATACCCTAGAGCACAATGCGATGAGGATGGGTGAATGAGCTATGAAATGAGAGTAGTAAAATTATAAAATCACAAGTGATGAAAATCATGAAGGCTGAGACCAAATAATATGCAACTAAAGACATTCATGTGAAGTCTACCTGCAATAACAATGATCCACACCATCACAAAATAGCTCCTTGTAAAACCTGCTCTATTTAACAATGTGCCCATGGTCATTTCTTTACAAATCAACCAATGTACTCGGCTCTCTTTCTAATCATATCTAATTCTGATGTGGGATTTTATTGACACTAGTTAATGAATACAAAAAGTTCATAAGGATCGATATGGGTATTTAAATATATCATGACATGATTTGATGAGTTCATGGAATGTAAAATACTCCAAAATACCTATGCGTCATAGCTACATGACAAAGCCATTCAGCAGTGATACACGACACACCTGTGTGGCATAGCTACACGATAGAATAATTTCTATGCGGCTACACAAATTACCGGCATGTAGGACTCATGGCGAGGACCTGAGTGGATTGAACATCCTTTTTCAAAGACCATATTTTCCTATAGATAGATTCATTAGGATACCAATTTTAAGGACTCAAAATGTGGAATGAATCTCTGATGCTCCCATGCAAAGTTATTTCTCACAGATCCCTCAATTTTTTTTGAGGTAGCTATCTAAAACTGGAGAGATGATATAATTAATCACGATAAGCATGATTTGAAAGTTTTCTACAATTTTTACATAGTATTGGTTGTCCAATGAGAATCAAATTCTTTATCCATCATTGAAATCTGTGCGGCATACGTGTGCGCCACATCTGCATGACATACCAGCATGCCACAGCTGCGTGAAATACATGTGCGACCAACATGTGAGACCTACCTGTGTAGTATACCTATGTGTAACATCATCATGGGGTACTTACATTACATACATGTGAAAGGTACCTATTCAATAGATCTTAGAAAAAATCCTATATTCCAACTCATGTACCCTCATTAAAATCAATTCATGTTAGGGTATGTCTTTCATGGGATTCCTTATATGAAAGGGACTATGTTGAAGCCTCCACCAAAACCACCTAACATATCAAACCATTTGGAACGAGACATTAGTGTGCCTACTATTTCAGTTTTTTTCTATAGTCACCGGTTTCTCACATTTGTTTCATAATGGGGTTAGGATTCATGGGGTGTCTTGGGGTATGAATATCCATAGTCACATTGAAGATTCCCCCACAAATAGTTTTTGGATGTTCCTTGTTTGGAGAATT
Source organism: Viscum album (assembly GCA_963277665.1). Taxonomy (NCBI): domain Eukaryota; kingdom Viridiplantae; phylum Streptophyta; class Magnoliopsida; order Santalales; family Viscaceae; genus Viscum; species Viscum album. The sequence continues at coordinate 1,313,771,032 of OY728152.1, read as the reverse complement.
AGGGTTTGGGTTTTGTCCACCCCTTTCTAACTCTATGACCCAGAACCTCATGTCATTGGTTTGGATGTTATGGTTCAAACATGATTTTCCATGCTATAAAAATAAACGACTCCCTCCACATTGTGGACCAATTTTTTGGCAACCATCCTGGCATAAGACCCTAGCTTATCTTGCAAGAGGTAGATTCAACGCTTCTCCATTGTTCTTCAGTGCGAATGACCTGAAGGGAAATGGGCACAAGAACACATGTTACCCTTTACCTCTCCCATTGGGATTTGTCTTGATGTGAATCCATCCAGGTGTAAGCCCCTAAACATCATTCTTTCTTCCTTACATTGGACCCATGACCCATATGAATTGAATTGAGGGAAGGATTGTCACCTCACCAACTCCCATAGTCGCCTCTCCCTATTTGACTGTCAATGCGCCATATTCTTCCAACAAAGGAGTAAAATATAATATTTCAAGTACCTCAATTGAATATTACACAACATCTAGTTTCACAAATCGATCATGACTCACTAGATCTTAGATATTTGTAATTATTACAACCTATGTACAAACACCCATGTGTAATGAACTATGAGAACTCCGATTCCCACCATAATTGGAATACATAGAAAGCCTTCACAGGGCTCGGGCTCACTAGATATCAGCATGAGGAATCCAACCTTAATCCCCTTAATCTGGGAAACCTTCTTTTGAATAAGCCCCATATAAAAATTAAAATCATTAAGTCCTTATTTGTAGGAAGTAAGCCGAAAATCCTTTCCCACAAAGGGCTACTCTCTCCTATGTGACTTGTCGAACTACGTAGTATTTGATTCCCATATATATGGGATACATAGGAATCCTCCTTCTAGGTCAAAACCAATACCTTAAATCAACCATGTCCTCCCATGGCCATATTCCTTAAATGGTATGATCTTACATGGAATACCAAATCTTTTTCAAGCACATTGGGCTACATCAGCAAAAGTATGACACTATGTTTTGACTATGCACCATCTACATAAATGCTAATACCACATGACATTAAACTATATGGATAGCTTTTTATCACATGACATTAAATGGTATGAGGTCTTCCGTTTAGTTGAACCGAACTATGAGGATTCTGATTTCATTTTCAATGATACATAGGTATCCAATTTTACAGGCCTGATCCCAATATCAAACTAACACTTTATCTCCCTGGATGACAATAAATTCTATAGTTCCATTCTATGTTGCATAAAAAATAGTATCCATATGGATATATCCATTGATGATGATCCTTGAAAACATACTAGTGATTCTATATTTTACACATTTTGATAAGTGATTGGAAATTCGAATGGATTCTTATCTAATACTTGAAGAATAAATAAGGATTCATAAAAATTTCATAAATTTATAAATAACGTCCCGCAGTAGACAATAATTCCCCCAAAAATGGTGTGATGAGTCTAACCTCCAATCCCCTTGACTAATTTACCATTTTATGTAACATAATTTTTTATCATAACGAATTCCTGCAATTAGAAATTTAGTCCTTTTTTTGGATAATGAACTATTGGATGCTTCAGGTTCCAAACATAAATACAATGTAAGCCTCCTAGATGCAGCAATTCATAAAACATGAATACCAATTTAATGGAAATAAAAAACACACATAAATATGGCCTGAAGACCATTTGAAAATTTAATGGTGTTTCATCTAACATGATAATCCCAATATTAATTTCATTATTTCTATGAAAACAATATCTCTTTCAATTTTGATTATGTTATGTACCCCTATATTTTTCTTAATCAATGCAAATGGCAACTTATTTTACTTATTTTGAGTTCAGTATATTAAAAAATCATAATCCTTGAGTAACTCTATCCTTATCTATTGCCTCATGTTATGTTATTATTATAAGAAGATATATTTCAAACCCATGTTATTTGATTATATATCATGTAATTTACTATAGAGATAGTCTCTATGTATATTGGTATAAAATATTATAGTTGTAAATGGAAGAAAAAGAGTTTGGTAGAATTGCTCATGAGTTATTAGCTACTAGATACATTTTTAATAACACTACCATTCTACATAAAAAGACAATAATATTATTTTTTCTTATTCATTACTATAAATGATAAATCCATCTTTCCTTGATGGTAATGTCGTGATTCGATAATAGACCAATAATATCATCAATTCATCGAAACATTCTTCACATTAATTTGTCTATATGAAGATTGCTTCATTACATGTGAGATTAGATAATTGATTATCAAATTGGGAAAAATTAAAAATGAAATCCAATAGTAACTTTCTAATCCAATGAAACTATTCTCCATAGTTATGCTCATTGGTAAATTCCACTATTTGATTTCCTTTGTCTTTAAATGATCAATATATATTCATTCATTGGAAACAAAATGTACCTGAAACAAAATATCCTATATAAATTAATCAACCAGCCTAAATTTTCCATATAAATAATTCCTAGAAGGAGTATCTAGATATATCCTTAAGTGATTATATTGATCTTTATATCTTATAAAATACAGTTGAATATAATCAGTGAGTACAAAAATAATAATAATGTTATTATGTGAATATTATGTCAATTCGATATCAAAAAACATAGGCTGCATTAGTCAATTTAAATTGACTTCTAATAAAGTATAAATTTCTATACATCATTTGAGATGATTCATAAGAATGACATCCTTATTTAATCATTGATGGTGATATGTAGATTGATGGTTAATCATACAATCATATTTATCTTTGTGATATTGATCATATAAATCATTAATGTAATGTATTAGATACATTTTAATTTTTTGAATTTAATTGATCTCCTAATAGTTAATACATATCCTCAGGGATCCAAATTTCATATAAATTAAGAGAACAGGAGATCCCAATGGAGAAACACTAGGGGTATAAATAACATCATAACCAACTCCAGTAATTGATAATTTAACACTAGTAATTATTATATGTCAATTAAATAGTGAGTCATCAATATTTTTCTACATCATAGGTTAAATAAGTATATTACCAAACGTCACACTATGGGGTATGTTTAGGTAATTCCTCAATAAAAAATAAATATATTCCTTTAAAATATGTGCATCCTCTGTTTGAGGATTAATTAATTCATTCCTATGTTTCATTTTTTCTTCAACACAATGAATTGAATTCTGTAGATAAATAGTGGTGGATATATTTTACAATCAGATGATGAAGTTTCTTCTATACATATAATAAATTCTACCACATCCTAAATAATCATGATCTCGAGAATGTCAAATTATATTTTCAAAACATATTTTCTAATCTAGTCCACACCTAGGATTATATCAAATTCAACCTTTTGTCAAATTATATTATCATGATGTAAATCATGTTTGTGTCTAGTAATGGGGCCTTCCACTCACATATTATTGTAATTAGAGTACCCTTAGTATATTAAAGTAAAAAATCATTTATTAAATTAAAATTATGGTTTTTAATTTTAATAGAAATCATGGAAGAAATAAAAAATGTGATGATCTAAAATGAAATAAATCATTTGATAAATTTGAGGAGACAATTTATGTACCTACCCATACATTATAAATAACATCATTTATAGAAGTTATGATCACATAATCATCACTTAGATCCATTGGACATTTCTTGGGAAATATTTTCTTTATTATTGTGACATTAGTTTGCATATTGTCCATTATCCTAATATTTAAACCACAATACAATGCTTAATTCATTCATTCCATTACAATCGAGGTTTTTGTGACCTTTTTTCTCCAGATTTGTTATAAACTACCATCATCAATAGGAATGTTCCATGATGATTCCATTCATATATACTAGAAGGTGAAATGTCAAATATTCCACTCATCCTCTTTTCCTTATTTATTTTTCTACAATATTCAGCTGACCTCCAATTCAATTGAATTCCCTTTATGAAATAATACATTTTGAATTATTTCTCCTTCTTTAAAGAAGAATATATTATATCTTCTATATGATGAAAAAAATAAAATAACAATATCAATCATAGAAATGTTATAAAATCATATATTAATTAATCAATAAAATTGATGGATTATATATGTAATCTATTGAATGAGTTTCTAACCATGTACCTTTTCTTTAACATATAGAAAAATACTCATACTCCATTTACCTTAAGTTCTATAATTTTATATCCACATCTTGTCATTGTTCATAAGAGAACTATATTTATAAAAATAGTTGTTGAAAATCATTTTATTCCATGTTTTTTATTCATTCCATCTCAATTTTGTTTTTAAACAGTTATCACCATTAATACATATATCCAAAGATAAAATAATGTTAAATGAATATATTATCCATTTTCCTTATTTCTAATTAAGGATAGAAATTAACTATTTAAATTATATATTTTTCATCTTAAAAATGATTTTATATCTTATATTATGATGTATATTATTTTCTAATGAAGAGATCATACATTAATTTATTTCATTTTGGATCATGATTTTAAATACATGTTATTTTTTGTACAAATCCTAATCCATTTATCAGAGTTTACTTATAAATTTCTTGACAATAGTTGAATCTCTAGCTTCAACATAACAATATTTTAAAGAAGGGATATGCGTGCAGTGATAAGGTGTATTGATAAAATTTTCATTCATTCGAGTAGAATCTAATTATATGAAATGAAATTCACTAGATTAAGATATTAATTAAATTAATAATATCAAAATAGTACATAAATTAACATAAATTGTATATCTAATCTCAAAATCATATGCTTCATTGCATTTTGAATAATAAAAAATTATGTTATAGGGATATATTTACCTAATCATCTAAATATATTTCCAAAATATTCTATTAAACTTCCTCTGATATCATCTATAATGTCCTTGAGCCCAGTAGCCTATTTTATGTGGTTACTCAATTAAATTAGAATATTGTACAATTAATCACATCTGGAATGATCAATGAATATAAATTTATTGAAAACTATTAAAATATTCATGAACCATACATTTTAATATAAAATATAAAATATAATATAAATAAATAATTGAGGAAACTATTTTTCACCTAGAATAACCCTGCATAATATAAATAATATACATATTAACAACCAAAGAAAATTAAAACATTTGAATGGGTTGAGGTCAGTTTCTCAATAAGGGTATTCAAATAGTGGACTGTGTAATGAATAAATAATCATTATCATTAATGATAGGTCTGTAACTAAAATAATATCCAATTAATCATATTAATGATCATAATATGTATGAAAATAAATAAGGAAAATAATTCAATTCTGAATAACAATATAGATATTATAATAATTTAATAATAACATCCAATAATAATAAATAATCTAACAATGAGGGATTTCATAATGTTGGAAATCATAAGTAATCTATCAGGGCATCGACCCGGACACTATAGATAAATAGGTCAGTCCAGTGACAATACCATAACATTTTTTCCTCATGGGACCTATAAACACAAAGATATGCTATATAGGTCCCCAACCATGTCTAATTATGTATAATTTATTCTTTATATTAATTTATTGTAACATAATAAACATAATAATCTTATTAAAAATATATTATATGAAATGTAAATATAGTCCCAATATACCATGTAGGATATAAGAATAGAACAACTTTTCAAAATAATATAATGAAACAACAAATAAAGTAAATTATAAGGTATCATAAGGAAAAATAATCATTAAATAAAAATAAAAATCTAATTTTGTTAAAATTGATTAATATTACCTAATAATATCATTAAAATTTCATAAATAGAAATACCTTTTTAACATTGAAATAATTTATTTTATGAAATATATTAATTAAATAAGAAATTTCAATTGAAAAGACTATTTAAAAATATAAAAAAATGATATCATATAATAATTCATCAAGAAAGTGGTAAAATATTAATATGTTATATACGATAAAAATTATTAATTCAATAAATTTATTCAAATAGGTAAAAAATTAACTTTTTTTTTTGGAAAATGAAAAAAATATTGATTTAAAACAATTTTATAAAAGGTAAAGCATGTATTGAAAAACAATTTACATATTAGTGGATAATAGATTAATTCTTTTTGAATTTTTTTTCGAAAACATGGTCATGGAATATAATATTCCTCAATCAGGGCTTAACCATAAACAATAAAAAACAATCACTATATTGTGAAATAAAATATTACCATATCCATTAATTTTGCTGAATATGAATTAAAGTAATGTATTATTTTTTAAATAATATTATTAACTTATAAAAAATCTATAAATATATTTAAGACATTATATATAAACTATACATTCCATTTTATAAAAAATATTATGTTATTTCCATTGATTCATGTGTTAACTATTTCATGATACAATTTTTGTTATGTATCGTAAGTCCCATTTATTATTATCATGATATATTTTATTGATATATAGAATGATAATAAGTAAATATATATTATATATACTCATTATATAAATATTTATAATCATTATGGAATGGTTATCATAGAAAATAAATTACATCTTTTTGTGGAGACATGATGTCATTCATAATCTTGTGTGACGATTTCATTCCCTTAGTGGTTAAAGGGTAATGAATTTGATGGTATATTAATTATATGTAATTAATATAATGTAATTTTTTTATTAATATTTATTATACCAATCATTATATTAATCTTAAAAAAAATTGAAGAAAAAAAGTCACACCTCATCATAGAGACGATAATATAATGTATAGACATTTCTTTTTTCCCTTCTCCTAGGATTTTTTAAAGGTATAATATGGTTGAGAAATAATAAAATTATCATATAAGAATATATATGATATTTTTTTTTATATTTCAATGAAAAAATAATAGTAATATGATGTATATGATGAAACGTACTTTAATGAGTTTGTACAAATGATTACATCTTCTTTGTATAAAACCGTGTAGATCTCATTATAATGGATCTAGGGATGATGTTTTTATAATACACAGATATCCATAACAAAGACAAATAAATATGTAGGATATATGGGAATTATTTGGAAAATTTATTTGAATCAATGTTGTGGGATAAAGTGATGGAAGATGTTCCATTTTATAACATCGTAGAGGGAAACATTTTTAAACTCTAAAAATATTTTTTTAATATAACTAATTTACCATCTCCAAATTGAGTAAAAGAATTAAATTTAGAATATAATATGATTATGAGTCAAAATAATATCAAAATATTATTTTTAATAATGTCTATGTCACATTTAAACACTTATCTTATTGTTTTAATAATTATATAACCATGTTATCATATTTTATGACAACATGTATTTAGTCCATTTAAAGGATAATATAGTTAAAATAAAACTACAAAATGAACCCTAAAAGATTCATTGTTGAAAATTATATCTTTATCCATATCAATTGTATGAATTTAATATATTTAAAAATTGTATATCATTTAATGATATATTATTTATTTTAACATACAATTAATAACAATTTTGCTACAATTAATTACATTAAAATTTAGAAAACCCGATAGAATAATATATCATCTAATAAACACTTATAATATGTCAATAATATTGATAATTAAACTATAAAATTATTTTATGAAATTTATTATTTAATATCATATAGTTGTTAATTTTTTTATCATTATTAAAGTTATATGAACAATAATTTATAAAATATTACCTCATCATTACATAATACTTTAATGTAAATTTAAATTTATATGAAATTACTAATAAATAATAATTTTGATTATATAAATTTAATATTTTAAATGAATATTTATACTAAAATATTGTTTTCAAATAACCACATATAAAAAATTATTGCACGTATTAAAATCTATAGTATGACATATTTGTATGTTCGTAAAAGAAAATAATGTAAATGAGTTATATTCATCCATGTGGCTTCAAGAGGCCATAAAATCATCCCATTGATGATTTTCACAGACCATATATCATCTAATTACAATATTAATATATTATATTAATTTTATAATATTTGCAATATTATATTCACCCTTAAATAAAATATTTCTCAACACTTGTACGATTAGAAATATTATAAAAATATTATTCATAAATACAAATAATTGGATAAACCAGTTATAATATGATGGACCAATGAAATCAAAATAAGTTACCCATTTCTAAAAGTTCAAAACTGCTATATTTTAGGAATTAATTTTATATTTATCATGTTGGATAAATTAAAAAATTTGATTTTAATGTCAAAATGATCAAATGATTAAAAAGTTATTACAAACTAATTCAATGTGAAAATTATCCAATTGACCAAATTTGAATTAATAAAAAAATGTATAATTACACATTAAAATCAACAAATTTTAGAATATAAAAATATAATTAATTTAGATGAAAAATATAATTTCATTTAGAATATTTCATTTTATCCCAATACATCAAAACATGGAACTTATCTCAGAAATATGAATAAATGTGACAAAGTAAAAAAAATTATTATTTGAAATAAGAAATCATTTTTTCCAAATATTATTTATAAATGTGTCAAAAACTATATTTCATATAAGTTATCCATCAAAAGGGGATAAATTTTTTTTAGAGAAATATAAACTATTAATGTATAATATTGAATTCATTCTAATTTTATACCTATAAAATCATTTAGATGAAATATAATAAAATAATTATATGAATTTAATAATTAATTCATTACAATTTAGTATAATAATATTAATTGCATGGTTAGAAAAATATATCATTATTTTATCATGGTGTATTAAATATCAGTGTTGTGTGAAACAAAATATAATAAAAATATTTAAAAAGAAAATGTATAGAAAATTTTGGGTGGTACAATGATGGCTTACTAGGAAATTGAACATGATTACAAATCTTGATGAATAAGATATTAACAAGGATGATTACATATAGCATAAGATATAAATTATGATAATCATTAAACAATTATATCTTTTTATCATTTGTCAATCATTAGAATATGGAAATTTAAATTCATGAAAGACACCATTAGCAATAACACATTCAAGAAAAAGGGTTACGTCTCAATACATATATCATGAGTTATAAGTTAATTTAAACATGTTATTAGGGTACGATTTATAAACCTATCCATCAATTATACATACATAAGTGTTTCAATTTGAAAAAAAAAACTCGTCATTTTAATATGATGCCATTGTAAAAAAAATTATTGCATACCTCACAACATAAAAAAAATATGAAACCCAAATATTTTATCATTATCTTAAAAATACATTTATAGAAAATTGAATTCATATTCAATATATGTGGTAGCATATAATAATATATTATTTTATTCCACAAATACACATAACATGATATGTCCATGATAAATAACTATGAATCTAACGATATTAAAAATTTATAAAGAAAAATATCATTCAATAAATTATAAAAATATTATATTATATAAAATTTATAGATACGGAGTAAAATGTTAAATAAAAAAATTTTCCAATCAATTTTATATAAAATCTGAATGAACATCCTTCAATTAGGGGAATTAAATTGATTGTATTCATATACATATATCATTGTTGAATGGTTAATTTTATATAGAAAAAATGATTATGAGTGAAAAACATTTGGAAGTATCCTTCATCCAAAACATTGAGACATTACATGTGATATAATGAACTCGGTTTCCACCTAATAGATACACCGAGCCCAATGTCCCGGATTGACTCAAGCACATCTCTTCGAATACTAGATGCTTCAAACAAGTATATATGGCCGAGGGTGTAAATTATGGAAGAATACATGATCAATATAATAGTCTAGCACAATGGTTGAGGGTAAACATAGTTAAATAGAATAATATATAGAAGTTAATATAAGGTACATCAGGAAATAGAGACAACATGAATAAAAATGAATCAAATTGAATAAAATTCAACAACATATTATGTAATATTATATACAAGAAAACTAGAAATAATGGATACAATATGGAATTAATAACATGTTCCAAAATAGTAAAATTGAAATAAAAGTATATCCTATTGATCCCGAGTTCCATCTCAATCCTCTCTTATTACAATCTATACCCAAAATCATGTCATAAAGTGTTTGATGTTGAATATTTCCCTTTATAACACATTTAACCATGTATTATACTATGTGTAGCAAAAATATCCTAGGGAGGGTGTGAGATAAATCTCAGTGACCCACCACAAATGGTATGTACAACATTCGTCCCAAGAAATTGAAATATAACAATGTTCAGGCATGAATATATAATGAAATGTTGTATAATGAAACTAAAAACTTGAGTACATGATTCAGCCCAAGGATAATGTATAAACATATAACCAATTTAATTAATTAATAATTTACTAATTTATTTTATTAGGTCACTTGAGTCACATCATACACTAACATCATCTCGTGATAATATAAATAATAAAGGATACACGATGTTATGAGGAAACTGTAGTATGTGATATTAAATTTTGAAGTTCATGTGTAATAACCAAGTTGATTTACACCTCAAGGGTCACCAACTATGTAATAAATATATCATGCCATAGGGTAATCATGTAATCCAATGAGAATAATTAAATTACTTCCAAAATGTGGTGACTACAAGTTCTAATGTGGGAGAGTAAGGTAAAAAGGGAAAAAGAAATGAGTGGGACCAATGGGCCTTTACCTTGGAACCAACTTATCAATGTGGGATCTAGAGAGTAAAGATATTGAATGGATCAATGGAGTGTATTACAGATATCCTTTCATATAACTTGATAAAAGGATCAGGATATTGTTTGTTGTGAACTAATTAAAGTTGTAACCTTGAACTGAATTGGGTTTAACATGTGCCCATGTAAATCACCAATCATAATCCAAGGTGACATCAGGTTATTAAATTCTTAATTGATTATGAAGTCATGTAATATTTCATTTTGTTCATGCCTAGCCTTTCATTTTTTTGATTAGGTAAAGTATCATGGATCATTTTTTATAAAGTAATTTTTTCACACATTTCCGTTCATTAGTATGACCATGAAATGTATATTGTAACCAGTTTTATCCATTTAATTCATATTCCATATTCAAGAATTATTCTGTTACCTTCAAATAATGTCGTATGTGGTTCTAAATATATGAAAAATACAATTCATTTACATTTATGACCAAGTATCATACTTAGTATACATCCCAATTCACATTTCACATTTAATTGTATATTAAATAACCCACCATTGATGGGTGATGTTGTTAGAATACATGGTAATTTTTATTATTTAAATAAAAATATAAATATAATCATTTAACTTTGAGAAAATTATTCTCATAATGGTCAGGAAAATTCACACCTGAATGGTGGCTCAAATATGTAAAATACTAAAAACCCAATTATAGAATAACCGTCAACTTGGTAGGGAAGGAGTTGTGGTCATAACCAACCAAATATAACCACAAATATGGAAATATAATATTTATATTGGTCTAATGATTATAAAAATTTAATAAGAAATCCATAAACAACACCAAATGTATTCATAGGGCCCCACACGACAACAGAAAATTCAAATTTTTGTAGGGATATGTTATAGACCACCGAAAATAGGGTTTTATTATCCCTCTCCTCTTGTATTGACCTATTATTTTTCCCATATCAATGTAGATCTATGAAATGGAGAAAAATTCACACACTCTGATAACTCGGTCAAGAGGCAAATAGAAAGGGAAAGGCTCCAGAGGACTTTAGTACTTATTATTGGACATCAAATGTGATGAAACAAATCTCAAGAAGTTTCTACAATAATGAGATATCTTGATTCCAATGATAGATCATAATAAATTAACAAATTGAGAGAGGGAAATATTAATCCCACATATGATCGGACTAGGGGAGATTGATGTTTCATTTAAGGTCATTAAGGTAAAAACAGTTAATTTACCAAAAAAATTAGTGTTTTCACATTTTTTTCAACATGGTTAGATACAAGAAAGGGGAACATTCAAGGTTAGGCCACCTAGAAATGATCTTACCATGTGAGGTGGATCTGCCTAGAAAAACACAATCCACATTATTTTCCTTGTTGTGTGGAATTCATGAAAAATTTACTCTAAATCATGTTCCAATGCTATTTTGCTAAAAAAGATGGATTCTAGGATTCCAGCATTATCCACACACCCTTGAGAACTTTACTAACTAATTATAAATATATTTTAGGTCAAAATAAATTATTTAGAGTAAAAAATAAAGGATCAATTAAATAGTGAAAAATGGGGTTGTTTCAATCATCCCCCTTATAAGAACCCATCCCCGAGTTCACCTTCCAAGGTTGAAGAAACATTTTCTGAGAACATCTATGTCCATTGGAAACGTACATCAGCTTCCCTATCCATTGTCTAATCATTTAATAAATCGTAAAACTATTTCACATGTAATTGAGGGACACACCATCCTGAGAAGTCCTTCGAGCACCATTTGATGATGCATACTGGATACACCTCAAAGGCAGCATGAAAATCTATATCAACATCCTCGGGACCATATGCATGATATGGTTAGGTAGTATTTAGTTTATGACATGAAATATGAAAGATTTTGTGAATGGAATGGTACCTATGAGGTAGTAGAAACTGATAGGAAACCTGTTAATCTCTCTATTGAATTTCAAAAAGCAGAAAATAAATGTTAGGACCTTTCTACACATTCTCAATCATTTATGGCCCTACATGGGTGATACAGGAAGAAAAATCTGATCCCCAACCTTGAAGTAAAGATTTCATTGATGGTGATCGAAATATGATTTCTACATAGACTAGGAAATAGTCATACTATTTCTGCTCATTTGAACACGCTTTGAAGTCTCCATAATATGTCATGGAACAATTAAGGTTTCCTCATCATATTCTAGAACACATAAGGCTGAACGAAATGGCCTACAATATAAGCCTCAAAATAATATGTCTGAGTTATCACATGAATGATGGTATTATAGGAAAACATAATTATGGTTATATTATTCTCTAAAAAACCACATAATTCATTGAAACCTGCTTGGATCATACAATCTAGAACATGTATTGTCAGTTATGATTGACCATTGATATGTGGGTGGAATGATGTTCTTGGAAGCCCTTATGATCCCATTTCATTCTTCAATATCTGCTAGAACCATGATGTGAAATGAGAATCCCTATCTTAAATGATAGTACTTAGAACCTCATGTAGTCATATAATCTCTTATAAATTCATTCTTTGAAACTCAACAGCTGAAAATGTCTCTTTAAGTGGAATTAGGTGGGAATATTTTTTTATTCGGTCAAGGACTACCTAGATATAATCACAACCACTCAGTGTCCTTTGACACCTAAGTACAAAATATATAACAAATTCTTCCAATTTCCATTCTAGGAAAATAAGTGTCTATTGAAATCCCACAGTTTACTACTTCTCCACATTCTCCTACAAATAGGTTGAACACATTGTGATAAAGTTTGATATATAATGTTTTATCCTATGTCACCAATACTGGAATTGCGTATATCTTTACATATTTGAGTTTTCATGATAAATTTTCCATAGAGAAGCATGTTAATCCTTCATCTTCTCCTCTCACAAATCTACTGGAACCAATAAATTTCCACATAGATGTAGTATGCAGTCTGTACCGACATCCCAATTCAAAGGTATATTATCTTCTAATATACTCTCAAAGAGGACTATGTTTACAGGATCCAAAAACTGTCTACTTTTCAACTTCTCTATGTGGGTTTATGTAACTATAATGTAAGAGAGGTAATACTACTCATGACTATCATGCAAATATAGATGTATATCGAAAATAGTGTAATTAACATCCATTAATCATTGGAATCATGTATGGAATGTACATGAGTTTTCTGACTCAGTGAATCTACACCCGCATTTCCATTCTCAGTCATATATGCAATATCAAAATCAATGTATTGTAGATAGTTGACCCATGTCAGCCATATTAGGTTCACGTCATGCTATGAAAAGATATATTTGGGGCTCTTGTGGTCTGTTTTCTTCACAAAAATCCCACCAAACTGACAATGTATCCAACAACATAAGGCCTGAACAACTACTGGTTGCTCAAGGATGTGTGTTGGGTAATTTATCTAATAAGGCCTCATATCTAGAGATCTATAAGAAATGAATCTTTATTCCTACATAATTAATACTCATATTCCAATGATTGATGAATCATAGAAGACTCTATAACCAATTACTTTCTCGAGATTAAATAGTATTGGTGTTGATACAAGACTTTTATTAGACTAATCGAAGTACTTATCAATTACTTCTATCAATGTGACCTTTACACACTTATTTTTAAGGTCAATAAGAATTGAATTTAGATGTGACAAGTCTTTTATGAAATTCTTTTAATATACATCCATATACATGAAACATTTTTTTTTTCAAACACATTCATTGGATGCTCCCATGAAACTAAAACAGTAATCTTTTTAATGTCAAAATATTGTACTGATTTTGAGATAATATGTCCTAAGAAGTGGACTTTGTCAATCTAGATGTGGCATAAAACAATAATGGAATATATATAATTCTATATCAATATAATCATAATGATATCATGATGTTTGGCTTGGTAACGTGGACTGCGAGAATACACCAAGATGTTGTCCACAAAGAAAATGAAAAAAGGGTCCATATAGGTGTGGAAAACCTTATTAATCAAAACCTTGAAAACAGTAGGCTTGTTATTTACGATGAATTTTATAATAAGGTACTCATACATTCAATACCTACTTCGTAAATCTATATGTGGTATGTATGATGGTCCTAATCAAACTTGATTATAACCCAATCTCAGGTCGATCATGATGATATCATTTACTCCTCAGATTTGGTCAAAGAGATCTTCTATATGAGATTGTTGATACTGGTTCACGGCTATTAACTGATTCAACCATATGTTATACACACCTAGATGTAAGGTTCCATAAAACATCATGGAAAAATCATGGGAAAACCCCAGAAGGATGTACTAGGTAGTATAAAACCATTGGACTCTAAATCCACTAACTGTCTCTTGAGCTCCCAATTCTTTATATGTTCCTTCCAATGAGGAATAGACACTGACACTACTCCTAATACAAGATAGATAGTAATATAAATTTCTACCTCATGAGTTAGGACATAATAATATTCAAGAATGTCATCCATGAAACGATTCACTACTTGAGGGTAATCTTCTTGAAATATACCATAATCATCTATGATGTTATTTAAAATATGGTTGGTCTCTTCACCAAAATCATGATATTCTAGTCATTCCCTACCAACTTGGAAATCCCACTCACACATATTTAGTTATCTTATACCCTCTGGTGAAGTAACTGATATCTTGCAGCACTAAAATTACACAAAATCATGAATGTGAACCAACCAATCGGTCTTAATAATGTCATAGAAGTCCATTATCTTAATAAAATTGAAGTTACATAAGAAAAAGAAACTACCTATCTTAAGGCACAATACATACACTTTTGTATGTCCTCTGTTTTTACCCCTAATTGTTTATCTTGGTTCATTACCCAATAGTAATATTCTATATCTAGCCTAATAATTTCTATGATTGATACAGATAAAAAATAATTATAAATTACCTATTTCAAATAAAGAAGATATTTTATTTGATGCCACTTGAATAGTACATTTTATTGTTTATAGTCTCATAGCATGATCCTCAGGTATCAGTTTTAGTGCATGCAGTTGACCTGGCCCACATCCCTATGAAACATATGAACAATAATGATTATAACTAATATGTTGGAGTTGCTGGTGATTTGGGGTCTAACAACCACGACCATGGCCTCCTCCATGGCTAGATTATCTGGTGTTATTCAATATCTCTTCCTGACACGGCCTGAATGATAATTATAATGGAGGAGAAGTAGGGTCAGATCTTTTTATCCACGAGGATGGAGGATTGGTCTTACAGAAATGGTAATGATCCCACATATGGCCTCATTCCTTACATTCCACTAGGTCTCTATCAAAATGAGGCTATGAATTACCACATATCCCACACTAGTCACACACATTAGAGCTATCTAAAATGGCAATCCAGTTTCCACTTCCTTATCTAGTAACCTAGAGGGAACACCTCATTCCACCTAAAGAACTATTGGCTTGATGTGGAAAATATCATTTGAAACTAGTACTATTGTCTTCCCACAGGTTATGTTCATTTATAAGATAATTATAGAAAATTTCATAAATTTTTTGTAGGAAAAAGTCATTTTCCTACATATTGATTGCATAAAAATGTCTAGGATGTGAAATCTCATCACTGGTTAGACATGGTAAAAAGCGATATAACTTAGTGACACGTCACAAATATTGCATAAGTAACATTCATGCCTAGTTATAATGAATGAACTCTCTAGATTTTTTGCTCCAAGTGTTTGATGAATGAATGAATCATATAAGTAAGTCTTGAAATCAACCTATATCATGCCCTGATGATGACTATCCTAGGTTATCACATCCCACCAATACATGGACGATTCTTGAAGCATGTAATTTTGGAATCTTAACACAATACATTGAATGGGTTTTTTGGATGATAAAAGATATATATGGTTTCCTATATCCATTACTAAATAGCATGAAGACTATAATCCCATATGAATATAGGAGGATTCTTCGCTAGAACGACGAGTCAGATCATCCATCATGGATGCATGCTATGGGGAACCACTAGAAGATTTCATCAGATGTAGAAAAATATCATGATCATTTTAATCAATGCCTAAATTAGGTACATGAGGAAGTGCATCATGTGTCAGTACTAGTGGTAATAATGTTTTATTTAGGTCCACCATGCCTAGAGTATAGTCTTCTCTACCCTTCCTTCATACGATACAAGGATGTCATGGTGGAATTGGTCATTAATCACCAAACACACACAATTAAATAATATTTTTTAAAAAATAGATTACTATTAGAATATAAATGTAATGAAACTCAATGCCCAAAAAATACCCCAACAACCCTATTGTATGGCCATGTTTCGATAAGTGATCATGTATAATTTTCATTTAATTTTTCATATCATTTTCATTTCCACATCTTTAAATTTCATAAGTATGACAAGGTGGAAAAATTATGATAAACCATTTCATTTTTTTTTCATCCTTCACATTATATAGTATATCCATTTAAAATTAATCAGTTCAAATACACTAGTCACAAGAAAAGACACCATTTATTTATAGCATAATGGTTAATCATTGAAAATTAATTATCAAAACCCATGAGGAACCATACAAAAAATGAATTGAGACAAGAAATCACTCAATCATAACCAAGTGTAATAAATTTACATGAAAATTTACAACAACACTAAACAATCATTAGCATAAAATGTAATGAAACTATGTGAAATGAAACTATATTACCTGAAAATATAGAAGAAATGTGAAAAATGGGTTCCTATAATGATGGAATTTACAATGATATTTTCCATAATATAATTGGAACAATGGTGAAAGAAAATCCTCAAGAAGAGTTATATTCAATAACACCACTTTACATATGTGTCACCTAATAGTAAAATAATATATATTTTAATAAGAAATAATAAGATTTATTTTTTTAATTTTTGGAAACTTTTTATTACCCTAATCAAGGTTTCACAATGACTAAGAATGAATTATGAGTAGGTCCCGCTATTTCAAAACATCCAATATACAATATATTAATAGTATTAATATAAATGAAACTATCCTCCCGTACCACAATGTGATGTCCCAGTCCCAGATACCACTTGATCGGTTCCGTAATCCCAATGGCCCCCATAGATTTATGTACTTCTCCTTGAATTCTAGAGGCTGCTGACTAACAGTGAGGGCCTAGGGTGTGTTATTGGTTTGAATAATCCCTTCTTACCAAAATGTAGAACTAAAGGTGAGTGTAATCATAAATAAATAACATTCACAA
Source organism: Viscum album (assembly GCA_963277665.1). NCBI lineage: Eukaryota > Viridiplantae > Streptophyta > Magnoliopsida > Santalales > Viscaceae > Viscum > Viscum album. Next base: position 1,313,753,006 of record OY728152.1, on the reverse strand, counting down.
TATAATTAATCAAATGGAATATTTAAAAATAGAGACAAGATGAATAATAACATAATCAACGTGAATAAAATTCAATAACATATGATTATATTTAATATACATGTAAACTAGAAATCATGGATACATGACAACATGCATAACTTGTTCCACAATAGTATGAATAAAATAAAAGACAATCCGGAGAATCTTGAGTTCTATATCATTCATCTTCTAAAAATCTCCATACAAAATAACAAGAAATCAAGTGTTTAATTCCATATGTTTCCCCTTGTCAATAGGATAAACCATATAATCTTTTATAAGTACAAATGGCTGGCAGAAGATTGTGTGAGCTAAATCTTAGTGGGCCACCAAAAATAGTGCCTATAATATCCTACCATGTAATGGAAATGTATAAATGTGTAGGAATGCATATATAATGTAAGGCTGTACAATATAACTAAATACCCAAGTACCTACTTTAACACATATTTGGTGTCTGAAAATGTAACCAATTTATTGACTTAAGAATTTACCAATCTATGATTATAAGACTCATGAGGGATAGCCAACACATACATCACCTTGTGATATTATAAATAGTCATGGTTCCATTATGTAATAAGGAATATATGATAAATGATATTTAACAGTGATTTTTGAAGGGAATAACATATTGATGTAGACCTCCTGGATCTCCAAATCAGTACTAAACCTATCCGGGAATGGGTTATGAGTGTAATATAAGGAGGTTAATCCATGGAATTCTACAATTAGGTTCCTACTAAGGCTAAGGTGATCGACCAAGGTAAAATGGGGCTATGAAATGACTGGGATCGATTGGCATTAATAATGGATACAACATTTCAATACTGGAACCAATGATTTTATCTAAGGAATCTGGTAATGATATTGAAGGAATCCAAGTAGTTTATCGCCAGAATTAGGTAATACTACATGATTTATTCTATGGTGTCATATTGTGCATCCAAGAACATATGAGGATCAAAATATAGTTGGTTCCCAACCAATGAAAGTTCTATCTTTGAATCCTAATGGGGTTCCGGAGTGCTCATGGTATTATCTGATGAGAATCCAATGAGAGCATGAATCAGTCCATTCCAATTGATTATGACGTAATTTAAAATTTCTATTCAGTTTATGAAAATCCATTCTGTTTCATGATATGTTTAACAACCACGAATCATTTTTATCACGTCATTTTCTTCCAAATTTTCATTCATTAGTGGGACAAGGAATAGTAACAAGGAACCATTTCAATACATTTTAAGGAATATTCAAAACTAATGGCTCATTCCACTACCTTCAATTATTGTGGAATGTTGTGTTATGGATATGAAACCTACTATTCATTTACAATTAAGTCAAACTAATATTCTTAGTATACATTCCAATTCACATTTCACATTTAATTACCAATTGAAGCACATAATGTAGATGAGTCAAGGGGTGAGCATACAAAGTAATTCCCATTATTACAATTGAAATATATATCAAGACATACAATAAGGAAATATGTCCCATAGAAGGGTCAAGGAAATCCCAACACGAATTATGTATAAGACATATCAAATACTAAAAATCCTATTTTGGAATATCCTTGGAATTGGAAGGGATGATGTTTTGGTCATAACCACCCGTAATTAATCACATATATAGAATGATCATATTAATATGGATCTAATGATTATAAACATGACATATAAATTTCATAAATGTCACCTATGAAAATAGTGGGACACACATGACAAATACAAAACCAACAAACTATAGTGATGAGTTACAAACTACCAACCATGGGGTTGTATGATAATTCTACCCAGATATTAGACATTTATTTGGATCAAATTTGAGTACATCTAAAAAAGGATTAAATCACTCATACATGAATATATTGATCAAGAAAAAAAGTAAATGAGTATGGCTCAGATGACTCTAGTACAAACCATCTACATCCTATGTGATGAACAAAATCACGATCAGTTGCTGGATGATTAAGATCTCTTGTTTCCAAGGATATATCTTCAAAAAATCCCCAAATTTATAGTAAAAAATGAAAAACAGAAATAACCATAGATTAGGGAAGACAGTGGTGGAATAATAAACCATTATAGTAAACAATTTAAATTTACTCATAAAATATCATTCGCATGGTTTTTCCAAACGGTTTGAAAAATTGAGCACAAACTATTCACTGTTTCTAGGGGAAAAGGGGCACATTCAAGGATAGGTTTCATCACTGAAAAGTAACCATGTGAGGTGGCTATGTGATGAAGAAAAAAATCCATTGGTATACTCTAAAACAATCATCATGATTAATTTTCCAAAAAAATGTGTTCTAGGTTTCAAATATTTCCCAATAACCCATGAGATCTCTACTGACCCAGTACCCTTCTATTTTAGATCCAATGTGAATATTTAGACAAATTATTATTGGATCCATATCTTATTGTAAATCTTGATTGTTACCTTCCATAAGTGATAAATTAAAATAAGAGGGATATTATATTTTATAAAATACACAAAATCAATCATATGATATTTCAAATAATAATGAATTAGTTGAAAAAGACATTTTTTTCAATTTTTTTGGAAAATAATTCATTATTGAAATAAGAAATATCCTTTATCACTGAAAACTTTAAGATTTAAGTATTTTATAAAAATACATGGTGAATAATTTATATTTCATACTTATAATACATATACATAATTATAAACATAGAATAACATATATGGATGAATGAATTATTCACATAGAAAATATAAACAACATATGATTTTCAAATCATGATGAAAAGGATAATATGTAATAATTAATGAAAAAACATAAAACCATGTATTGATGTCAATGTATTACAAAACAATGTTTAAAATTTATTTAGTTATATATAAAGAAAGAATCACAATAATCAAATGAAAACACCTTTCAAAAAATGGGGGTTATCAACTAATATTAACATATGATTCCAGTATAACATATAATAAAACAATAACGTAAAAAAATGTGATAATAGGAAATAATATTTCAATGGGAAATGTTATATTCTATTAATATTCTATTATAATTATTTTGGATGTTTGGAAGAAATAATTTTATAATAAAAGTATTTAGTTTTAATTTTAATATTGATATTTAAATAAAATTATTAATCATACCCTCACGATCATAATATAATTTGTATTTATAGTCCGATTATTCAATGGTATTTATTAAATTCTCAAACATTATAATAGTAATTATATTTTCATTTTTGTTATCAATGAAAATTATTAAATTAAATATATAATCATTATTCACAATAAAATTATAGTATTATTGCTTATGTTATGTAATAAGAATAATGAAATGGATTTTAAGAAACATTCCCTTAATAAACTATTTTTTATTATAATCAACATTAATGATATTATTTATAATGTTTTTTAAAAAACCACAAACAATTTATCAGTCATCATAAAAAAATTATTCAAATTTAGAAAAACAATTGATGATTATTGATGTTGTGTAACATCAAATATGTCCTAAATGTGAAAATTTAATATTAGATGTAAAGACCACATTTACCCATGAAGTCGAATGCAACATAACATTATATATAAAAAACATAAAAATCCAACTAATATATTTTATAACATTTTTCATAAATCGATAATTTTATTACAAAAAAATTATTAATTTTTTATAAGTATATTTGTCAGTTTTCAACTATTGTAAATATTATCTTTTTAGAAATCACAATCAATTTGAACAAGATTCATATTAGTTATGGTGATCTTCATTAATTAAAAAATAATAATCAGTCGTATATTATAATATATATATTAATTAAGTATTTTGATTGTTTACTATTTTAGTATTTAATTATACGTGGGATTAGGGTACAATCAAAAATATTGAAATAAAAAATGTGTATGTTTCAAGGATTTCTAATGAACTGATATTGATATATTGAATAATAAAATTATGATTATTTTAATCACTCTATAAGAATAATTAAATATTTATTTAATTATATCTTATATTATGAAATATTATTTTTTCATAGTAATAATTGATTTCATTTTCAGCAGGGTTCAAGTTGGTGGTTAGACCTAGCCAAACCTGAATATATAATATTTAATTGAATTCTATGACAAATAAAGTCTATTATATAAGAATAATATAATTCATATAGAATAATACTGGTATATTTTTTATTAAATTTAAAAAATAATAATTATTCTAAAATAGGTTAATAAATTATAATGAATGTAGTGAGAATATGAAATCTTGCTTTATTGATGTGGTGTCCACATATTCCACGATTAAATTTTTATATTCTTGAATTATTTTGGTAATGAATATTATATTTAAATATTTATAAAAAATTTATAGATATTAATTGGAATAGTCTTTCTCTTTGTAATCTCAAAGGAAATAGATGTCCTACTCTAATATCATATGATCAAATGATTAATTTAAATTAAGAGACTTTTACAACAAGTAAAATATGATTTTGTTGATATTCAGCATTATTATATTGTGTTTTATTTAATGGATAAATAGTGTCCTAATATAAAATGTTTTGGGATGGAAATATATTGATATACATTAAAATTATAAGAAGATGGAACATGTTTCACATATCATATTGACTAAAAATTAAAAATATAATTATAATAAAAAAATATTATTATATATATAATTCATATTATGAACAAATAGATGGTTTGGAGGGATGAATAATAATTATAAAATTATGAAATATATAATTAAATTATTTTTCATTAAATAATTATATTATCATAAAATTTTAAATATTTTTTAAAAGTGATGATATAATATTTTGAATGTAAACATGATATTTTTCAAAAAAGTATTTTTATGTCAACAATGAATTGCTACATAAATCTATTTAAGGAATAATGAAAAACTATTCTTACAAAATTTATATATAATATTTCAGATTAATTAATTATAAAAAATTTATTTATGTTTTTTTCTAAATCTAATGGTCATAGTTTACTTTTATGATTTCAGAATATTTCATATTGAAATAATTATTTTCCCAACATTTTGGGTATAAATATTATAATTAATTTTTTCCACATTTTTAAATATCATTTTATAAATTTCATTTTATTTCATAAATCATCATGTAATAAAATAGTTAATATATTGTGAAATGGGGTATTTTCAACGAATCGTGATAATTATATATTTTAAAAAACTATAATATTTTTATTTACATCATGTAATTTATGGGTATAATTAATTTTGGATATGAATACAAAACATATGTTTTCATTACTTATAAATTATTTAATGAATTAAAAAATAATTACATTTAAAAAAAATTTAACATTGTTTTTATTCTAAAAAATCAAAAATTGTTGGCAAATGAGATTCATAGAATTTTATAAATATATATTAAAAAAATCATATTTTATTAAATAATAAATATATATTCAATATATAGATAAAATTTATTTGAAATTATTTTATATTTCACTTTTATTTTATATTGATATAAATAAAATTCATCAGAATTATTATAATAATATATAATTTTGAAATGGGTAAAAGGAGGATAAAAATATTTCATAAAACCTAATAATATCATATATAATTAAATATATTTATTTAATTAATCATCCCATTGATTATATTGTTAATATAATTTTATGAAGAAAATAAAAATAGTGCCTTTATCGATATATATATATATATACAATATATTTATTTTCAGAAAAAATCAATATAATAACTATAATAAATAGATTTTCTAAATAATAATTTTTTTAATATTGTTATTTTTTAAATATGATTTTATAAAAATACCCGCTTACCCAACAATGATATTATAATTATTAATGTAGTTTAAAATTTAGGTAAATGATTCTATAAAAATAATGATAGAATATTTTGGATGAATTGTTGAATTAAATTAATGTTGTTGTCAATAGTAATTTATAATTAATTCATGTAACATATGGGATATTTTTCAATGACATTCATAACATCAACATTTTAATAGACATTGAATTGGATACAAATCCGGTTGTTTTTAAAATAAATCATTATTATTTAAAAATTATGGTGTGTGCAAGATTGGTAAATGATTTACCATAATGGTGTTCCCTATCAAGGATAACCATGAAAGAATGAACTAGTGGGGACATTCATGGTTGGTTCATGGTTTGAATAACAATGCAACCAATTATGAGAAAATATTCAACCCATTAAAATAGGCATAAATTTTGGGAGCATAGTTTGGTCTAAATGTGTGGTCATGCCCAGCTAATGGTGCAGATTATTTTTAATCCAATAATTGTCTTATATTTCATGAAACCCAGTGAATATCTCCCAGTAGACCTGTTTGACCCCAAATTGAATTCATCATTCATGGGGGAACCCAATAACTGGTTTTCTAATCAACTTGACTCTAGAATAGAATCGATGGTTGATGATTTTTTTCTAATATTCTCCTTGTTTATTTCCAATTATTGTTCCCCAAATCTCACTTTCTCACTTTTCCACCAAATTGTTTGTTTGATTTCCATATTTTGTGATATCTATTTTTTTTTGGATTTTAATACTCGGTAGGATTCTTCTATCTTTTCTTCAATAAATATTTACTAGAGAATCTTACTTTGGGATTTTGTATTCAACACCATGTTATCTCTATGTAGTTTCTTCCTTTTTTATTATCCAATTTAATTAACCATATATATATGGATATTAAAAAAATAAATTTTATTTGAATTTATGGGATTTTTACTTATAAAAATTAATTTGTTAAATTCCTAACCCAATTAAAATGTGTGATTTGGTTATGGTAATATGATTTTGGAATGAAATTAGGAAAAACCAAAATTCAATTAAATTGGGGAGTAATTTTTCAATTCATGGAATGTGTTAGAAATTAATATAGAGGAATTTAAATTGGAAAATTGAATTGTGAAATATAATTTGGAATTTATATAAAAATATAATATATGAAAAAAATATTAAAATGGTTTTTATAGAAATATTTTTGTTTTATCTTTTTTAATTTCATGTTATTTATTAAAACCACATGTTTTTATAATGTGAAATATAATTATTTAAAATGTTTAATGAGATTAATTGTGTTTTTTTAATTCGTAAAATAATCTTGACATTATTTTCAATTACATATGATTCATTTCATAGGTAGTTATATGGATATTCAGAAACCACCCTATGATTTACAATGTTCTAAAACAAAAATACAACATGACACAAACAGAACAAGATATTGAGGATGTCCTCTTATCCAGTGTTGATTGGTGAATGAGCATAAACATATTTTAATTTATCCTCAAGTTCATGGAGTTATATTTCATATTAACATCATACATTTTGATGAATATGAGCATATTGAATGTTTTCTTTTGATTGGAATGAATATATTTCATCATTATGAACAATTATACATTCCTTTTAATCTATATAAATATTTTTCTATAAAATGTTTATTTAGACATTGGTATAAATTATTTTAATCATTTTAAATGTAAAGCATAATTATTTCAAATATTCATTTCAAATTTAAAAAATATTTATTTAAAAGTGAAACGTCATTACTATATTTATTAAATATTATAATCTCTTATATATTCCTTATTGAGACCCTGTTCTGACTATACCTCAGACCATAAATCTGAAAATATGTTTTTATTTTATCCATCTAGGTCTAAAAAGGGGTAAGGTCCCAGTTCGAACTAGTTCTAGCTATTGATCCATGGACATGTTGTGTGGTCTCCACTGGATAACAAGAAATCAAGTGTATAATTTTATTTGTTTCCCCTTGTCAATAGAAAAAACCATATAATCATTTATAAGTACAAATGGTTGGCAGAAGAGTGTGTAAGATAAATCTTAGTGGGCCACCAAAAATAGTGTCTATAATATCCTCCCATGTAATGGAAATGTATAAATGTGTAGGAATACATATATAATGTAAAGCTGTACAATATAACTAAATACCCAAGTACCTACTTCAACACATATTTGGTGTCTGAAAATGTAACCAATATATTGACTTAAGAATTTACCAATCTATGATTATAAGATCATGAGGGATAGCCAACACATCAATCACCTTGTGACATTATAAATAGTGATGGATCCATTATGTAATAAGGAATATATGAGAAAGGATATTTAATAGTGATTTCCGAATGGAATAACAGATTGATGTAGACCTCCGGGATCTCCAAATACGTACTAAACCTATCCTGGAATGGTTTATGAGTGTAATATAAGGAGTTTAATCCATGGAATTCTACAATTATGTGCCTACTGAGTCAAAGGTGATCAACCAATGTAAAATGGGGGTATGGAATGACTGGGATCGATTGTCATTAATCATGGATACTACTTTTCAGTACTGAATCCAACGATTTTATCTAAGGAATCTAGTAATGATGTTGAAGGAATCCAAGTATTATATCGCTAGAATTAGGTAATACTACATGATTTATTCTATGGTATCATATTGTGCATCGAAGAACATACGAGGATCAAATTATAGTTGGGTCCCAACCAATGAATGATGTATCTATGAATCATAATGGGGTTCCTGAGTGCTCATGGCATTATCTGATGAGAATACAATGAGAGCATGAATCAGTCCTTTCCAATATGATTATGATGAAATTTAATTTTTTTTTCAGTTTATGAAAATCCATTCTGTGTCATGATATGTTTAACTAACATGAATCCTTTTTTTCAAGTCATTTTCTTCCAAATTTTCATTCATTAGTGGGATAAGGAATAATTACACGGAACCATTTCAATCCATTTTAAGGAATATTCCAAATTAGTGGCTCATTCCACTACCTTCCATTATTGTGGAAAATTGTGCTATGGATATTCAACCTACTAATCATTTAAAATTAATTCCAACTAATTTTCTTAGTATACATTCCAATTCACATTTCACATTTAATTACCAATTGAAGCACTTAATGTAGATGGGTCAAGGGGTGAGCATACATAGTAATTCCCATTATTACAATCGAAATATATATCAAGACATACAATAAAGAAATATGTCCCATAGAAGGTTCAAGGAAATCCCAACATGAATTATGGATAAGACATATCAAATACTAAAAATCCTATTATGGAATATACTTTGATTTGGAATGGATGGGGTTGTGGTCATAACCACCCATAATTAATCACATATATAGAATGATCTTATTAATATGGATCTAATGATTATAAATATGACATATAAATTTCATAAATGTCACCTAAGAAAATAGTGGGACACACATGACAAATACAAACCAACGAACTGTAGTGATGAGTTACAGACTACCAACCTTGGGGTTGTTTGATCATTCTACCCAGATATTAGACATTTATTTGGATCAGATTTGAGTATATATAAAAAAGGATTAAATCAATCATACCTGAATATTTTGATCACGAAAAAAAGTGAAAGATTATGGCTCAAGAGGACTCGAGTACAAACCATCAACATCCTATGTGATGAACAAAATCTCGATCAGTTGTTGGATGATTGAGATATCTTGTTTCCAAGGATATATCTTCAAAAAATCCACAAATTTATACTTAAAAAAGAAAAAGGGAAATAAAGATAGATTAGGTAAGATGGTGGTGGATTAATAAACCATTATATTAATCAAAATAAATTTACTCATAAAATATCTTTTTCATTGTTTTTCCAAACGGTTTGAAAAAGTGAGCACAAACTACTCACGGTTTCTGGGGGAAAAGGGGGACCTTCAAGGATAGGTTTCATCACCTAAAAGTAACCATGCGAGGTGTCTATGTGATTAAGAACAAAATCCATATGGTATACTCTAAAACAATCATCATGATTAGTTTTCCAAAAAAAAATGTGTTCTAGGTTTCAAATATTTCCCAATAACCCATGACATCTCTACTGACCCAGTAGCCATCTATTTTAGATCCAATGTGAATATTTAGACCAAATATTATTGGATCCATATCTGATTAGAAATCTTGGTTTTTGCATTCCATAAGTGATAAATTAGAATAAGATGGATATTATATTTTATAAAATACACAAAATCAATCATATTATATTTCAAATAACAATGAATTAGTTGAAAAACACATTTTTTCATTTTTTTGGAATATAATTCATTATTGAAATAAGAAATATCTTTTTTCACTAAAAACATTAATATTGAAGTATTTTATAAAAATACAGGGTGAATAATTTATAATTTATACTCATAATACATATACATACTTATTAATATAAAATAACATATATGGATGAATGAATTATTCACATAGAAAATATAAACAACATATGATTTTCAAATCATGATGAAAAGGATAATAAGTAATAATTAATGAAAAAATATAAAACCATGTATTGATGTCAATGTATTACAAAAAAATGTTTAAAATGTATTGAGTTATATATAAAGAAATAATCACAATAATCAAATGAAAACAACTTTCAAAAAATGAGGGTATTAAACTAATATTAACATATGATTCCAGTATAACATATAATAAAACAATCTCGTAAAAATATGTCTTAATAGAAAATAATATTTTAATGGGAAATGTTATATTCAGTTAATATGCTATTATAATTATTTTGGAAGTTTGGAATGAATAATTTTATAATAAAAGTATTTAGTTTTAATTTTAATATTGATATTTAAATTAAATTATTAATCATACCCTCACAATCATAGTATAATTTTTATTTATAGTCCCATTATTCAATGCTATTTATTAAATTATAAAACATTATAATAGGAATTATATTTTTATTTTTTTATCAATGAAAATTATTAAATTAAATATATATTCATTATTCACAATAAAATTATAGTATTATTGCTTATGTTATGTAATAAGAATAATGAAATTAATTTTATGAAACATTCCCTTAATAAAATATGTTTTATTATAATCAACATGAATGATATTATTTATAATGATTATTAAAACACCACTAACAATTTATTACTCATCATAAAAAATTTATTCAAATTTAGAAAAACGATTGATGATTATTGATGTTGTGTAACATCAACAATGTCCTAATTGTGAAAATTTAAGACTAGATGTAATGACCACATTTCCCCATGAATTCTAATGCAACATAACATTATATATAAAAAAATAAAAAACAAACTAATATATTTTATAACATTTTTCATAAATCTATAATTTTATTAAAAAAAATTAATAATTTTTTATAAGTATATTTATCAGATTTCAACTATTGTAAATATACACTTTTTAGAAATCACAATCAATTTAAACTAGATTCATATTATTTATGGTGATCTTCATTAATTAAAATAATTATTCAGTCATATATTATAATATATATATTAATTAAGCATTTTGATTGTTTACTATTTTAGAATTTAATTATATGTGAGTTTAGGGTACAATCAAAAATATTCAAAATAGAAATGTGTATTTTTCAATGATTTATAAGGAACTGATATTGATATATTGTATAATAACTTTATGATTATTTTAATCAATCTATAAGAATAATTAAATATTTATTTAATTATATCTTATAATATGACATATTATTTTTTCATAGTAATAATTGATTTCATTTTCTGCAGGGTTCATGTTGAGGGTTAGACCTAGCCAAACCTGAATATATGATATTTAATTGAGCTTTATGACAACAAATGTCTATTATATAAGAATAATATAATTAATAAAGAATAATACTGGTATAATTTTGATAAAATTTAAGAACTAATAATTATTCTAAAATAGGTTAATAAATTATAATGAATGTAGTGAGAATATAAAATCTTGAATTATTGATGTGTTGTCCACATATTCCACGATTAATTTTTTATATTCTTGAATTATTTTTGTGAAGAATAATATTTATAAATATTTATAAAAAATGTATAGATATTAATTGGAATAGTCTTTCTCTTTTGTAATCTCCAAGGAAATAGATGTCCTATACTAATATCATATAATCAAATGATTAATTAAAATTAACGGACTTTTACAATAAGTAAATTATGATTTTATTGATATTCAACATTATTATATTGTGTTTTATTTAAGGGAGAACGAGAGTCCTAAAATAAAATGTTTTGGGAAGGAAATATATTTATATACTTCAACATTATAAGAAGATGGAATATTTTTCACATATAATATTGAATAAAAATAAAAAATATAATCATAATAAAGAAATATTATTATATATAAATTCATATTATGAACAAATAGATGGTTTGGAGGGATGAATAATAATTATAAAATTATGAAATATATGATTAAATTATAGTTCATTAAAAAATTAGATTATCATAAAATTATAAATATTTTTTAAAAGTGATGGTATAATATTTTGAATGTAAACATGATATTTTTCAGAAAAGTATTTTTAGGTCTACAATGAATTGCTAGATAAATTTATTTAAGGAATAATGAAAATCTATTCCTACAAAACTTATATATAATATTTCAGAATAATTAATTATCAAAAATTTATTTGTGTTTTTTATAAATCTAATGGTCATTGTTTACTTTTATGATTTCAGAATATTTCATATTGAAATAATTATTTCCACAACTTTTTTGGTATGATTATTATAATTAATTTCTTCCAAATTTTTAAATATTATTTTTTAAATTTCATTTTATTTCATAAATCATCATTTAATAAAATAGTTAATATATTTTGAAATATGGTATCATCAATGAATTGTGATAATTATATATTTTAATAAACTATAATATTTTTATTTACATCATGTATTTTATGGGTATAATTAATTTTGGATATGAATACAAAACATATGTTTTCATTACATATAAATTATTTAATTATTTAAAAAATAATTACATTTAAAAAAAATTTAACCTTGTTTTTATTCTAAAAAATCACAAATTGTTGGCAAATGATATTCAAAGAATTTTGTAAATATATATTAAAAAAATCACATTTTATTAAATATAAAAATCTATATTCAATATATAGATAAAACCAATTTGAAAGTAGTAGATATTTCACTTTTATTTTCTATTGATATAAATAAAATTCATCGGAATTATTAAAATAATATATAATTTTGAAATGGGTAAAAGGGGGATAAAAATATTTGATGAAACCTAATAATATCATATATAATTAAATATATTTATTTAATTAATCATCCCATTGATTATATCATCAATATAATTTTATGAAAAAAATAAATATAGTGCCTTTATCGATATATATATATACAATATATTTATTTTCAGACAAAATCAATATAATAACTATTATAAATAGATTTTCTAAATAATAATTTTTTCTAATATTGTTATTTTTTTAAATATGATTTTATAAAAATACCCTCTTACCCAACAATGATATTATACTTATTAATGTAGTTTAAATTTTAGGTAAATGATTCTATAAAAAGAATGATAGATTATTTTGGCTGAATTGTTGAATTAAATTAAGGTTGTTGTCAATAATAATTTATAATTATTTCATGTAACATATGGGATATTGTTCAATGATATTCCAAACACCATCATTTTAATAGACATTGAATTGGATACTTATCTTGTTGTTTTTAAAATCAATCATTATTATTTAAAAATTATGGTGTGTGCAAGATTGGTTAATGATTTACCAAAATGGTGTTCCCTATCAAGGAAAACCATGAAAAATAGAACTAGTGGGGACTTTCATGGTTAGTGCATGGTTTGAATAACAATGCAACCAATTATGAGAAAATATTCAACCCATTAAAATAGGCATAAATTTTGGGAGCATAGTTTGGTCTAATTGTGTGGTCATGCCCTGCTAATGGTGCAGATCGTTTTTAATCCAAAAATTGTCTTTTATTTCATGAAACACAATGAATATCTCCCAATAGAAATATTTGCCCCAAATTGATTTCATCATTCAGTGGGGTACCCAATAGCTGGTTTTTTAATCAACATGCTTCTAGAAGAGTATCGATGTTTGAGGAATTTTTTCTAATATTCTCCTTGTAGGTTTCCAATTATTATTCCCCAAATCTTGCATTCTCACTTATCCACCAAATGGTTTGTTTGATTTCCATATTTTTTTATATCTATTTTTTTGGATTTTAATCTTTGGTAGGATTCTTCAATATTTTCTTCAATAAATCTTTACCAGAGAACCCTTTTTTGGGATTTTGTATTCAACAGCATGTTATCTCTATGTAGGTTATTCCTTTTTGATTATCCAATTTAATTAACCATATATATATGGATATTAAAAAAATAAATTTTATCTTAATTTATGGGATTTTTACTTATTATTATTTTTTTAAATTCCTAACCCAATTAAAATGTGTGATTTGGTTATGGTAATATGAATTTGGAATGAAATTGGGAAAAACCAAAATTCCATTAACTTTGGGTGTAATTTTTCAATTCTTGGAAAGTGTTAGAAATTAATATAGATGAATTTAAATTGGAAAATTGAATTGTGAAATAGAATTTTTAATTTAAATAAAAATATAATTTATGAAAAAAAATATTAAAATGGTTTTTATAGATATATTTTTGTTTTAACTATTTTATTTTCATGTTATTTATTAAAACCGCATGTTTTTATAATGTAAAATATAATTATTTCAAATGGTTAATGAGAGTAGATTTGTTTTTTTAATTCTTAAAATAATGTTGACATTCCTTTTAATTACATAAGATTCATTTCATAGGTAGTTATATGGTTATTCAGACACCACCCTATGATTTTAAATGTTCTAAAACAAAAATACAGCCTGACACAAACAGAACAAGATATTGAGGATGTCCTCTTATCCAGTTTTGATGGGTTAATGAGCATGAACATATTTTAATTTATCCTCGAGTGAATGGAGTTATATTTCATATTAACATCATACATTTTGATGAATATGAACATATTGAATGTTTTATTTTGTTTGGAATGAATATATTTCATCATTATGAACGATTATACATTCCTTTTAATCTATATAAATATTTTTCTAAAAAATATTTATTTAGACATTAGTATAAATTATTTTAATCATTTTAAAGTAAAGCATAATTATTTCAAATATTCATTTCAAATTTCAAAACTATTTATTTAAAAGTGAAACGACATTACTATATTTATTAAATATTTGAATCTCTTATATATTCCTTGTTGAGACCATATTCTGACTATACCTCAGAGCATTAATATGAAAATATGTTTTTATTTTATCCATCTTATTCCAATAATGGGTAAGGTCCCACTTAGAACTAGTTCAAGATATTGATCCATGGACATGGTGTGCTGTCTCCACTAGATAACAAGAAATCAATTGTTTAATTCCATATGTTTCCCCCTATCAATATCAAAAATTATATAATCTTTTATAAGTACAAAGGGCTGGCAGAAGAGTGTATGAGATATATCTCAGTGGGCCACCAAAAATAGTGTCTTTAATATCCTCCCATGTAATGGAAATGTATAAATGTGTAGGAATGCATATATAATGTAAA
Organism: Viscum album; assembly: GCA_963277665.1. Lineage (NCBI taxonomy): Eukaryota > Viridiplantae > Streptophyta > Magnoliopsida > Santalales > Viscaceae > Viscum > Viscum album. Next base: position 1,313,737,501 of record OY728152.1, on the reverse strand, counting down.
TCTGTACAATATAACTAAATACCCAAGTACCTACTTCAACACATATTTGGTGTCTGAAAATGTAACAAATATATTTAATTATGAATTTACCAATCTATGATTATAAGAATCATGAGGGATAGCCAACACATACATCACCTTATGATATTATAAATATTGATGGGTCCATTATGTAATATGGAATATATGAGAAATGATATTTAATAGTGATTTCTGAAGGGAATAACATATTGACGCAGACCTCCTGGATCTTCAAATCAGTAATAAACCAATCCTGGAATGGGTTATGAGTGTAATATAAGGAGGTTAATCCATTGAATTATACAATTAGGTGCCTACTAAGTCTAAGGTGATCGACCAAGGTAAAATGGGGAAATAAAATGACTGGGATCGACTGGCATTAATCCTGGATACTACTTTTCAGTACTAGATCCAATGATTTTATCTAAGGAATATAGTAATGATATTGAAGGAATCAAAGTAGTTTATCATTAGAATTAGGTAATACTACATGATTTATTCTATGGTATCATATTGTGCATCCAAGAACATATGAGGATCAAAATATAGTTGGGTCCCAACCAATGAAAGGTGTATCTATGAATCCTAATTGGGTTCCTGAGTGCTCACGACATTATCTGATGAGAATCCAATGAGTGCATGAATCAGTCCATTGCAATTTGATTATGACTTAATTTAAAATTTCTATTCAGTTTATGAAAATCCATTTTGTGGCATGATATGTTTAACTACCATGAATCCTTTTTATCACATCATTTTCTTCCAAATTTTCATTCATTAGTGTGATAAGGAATAGTTACAAGGAACCATTTCAATCCATTTTAAGGAATATTCCAAATTAGTGGCTCATTCCACTACCTTTAATTATTGTGGAAAGTTGTGCTATGGATATTAAACCTACTATTCATTTACAATTAAGTCCAACTAATATTCTCAGTATACATTCCAATTCACATTTCACATTTAATTACCAATTGAAGAACTTAATGTAGATGGGTCATGGGGTGAGCATACATATTAATTCCCATTATTACAATCGAAATATATATCAAGACATACAATAAAGAAATATGTTCCATAGAAGGGTCAAGGAAATCCCAACACGAATTATCGACATGTCATATCAAATAATAAAAATCATATTATGGAATATCCTTTGAATTGGAAGGGATGGGGTTGTGGTCATAACCACCCATAATTAATCACATATATAGAATGATCATATTTATATGGATCTAATGATTATAAACATGAAATATAAATTACATAAATTTCACCTATGAAAATAATGGGACACACATGACAAATACAAAACCAACGAACTGTAGTGATGAGTTACAGACTACCAACATTGGGGTTGTATGATCATTCTACCTAGATATTAGACATTTATTTGGATCAGATTTGAGTACATATAAAAAAGGATTAAATCACTGATACCTGAATATATTGATCAAGAAAAAAATTGAAAGAGCATGTCTCAAGATGACTTGAGTACAATCCATCAACATCCGATGTGATGAACAAAAGCTCGCTCAGTTTCTAGATGATTGAGATCTATTGTTTCCAATGATATATCTTCAAAAAATCCCCAAATTTATAGTAAAAAAATGAAAAATAGACATAACCATAGATTAGTGAAGACAGTGGTGTATTAATAAACCATTATAGTAAACAATTTAAATTTACTTATAAAATATCTTTTTCCTTGTTTTTCCAAATGGTTTGATAAAGTGAGAACAAACTATTCACATTTTCTGGGGGGAAAGGGGAACATTCAAGGATTGGTTTCATTGCAGACAAGTAACCATGCGAGGTGGCTATGTGATGAAGAACAAAATCCATATGGTATACTCGAAAACAATCATCATGATTAATTTTCCAAAAAATGTGTTCTAGGTTTCAAATATTTCCCAATAACCCTTGAGATCTCTACTGACCCAATAGCCATCTATTTTAGATCCAATGTGAATATTTATACCAAATATTATTGGATCCATATCTGATTAGAAATCTAGGTTGTTACATTCCATAAGTGATAATTAAAATAAGATGGATATTATATTTTATAAAATAAAAAAAATCAATAATATGATATTTCAAATAACAATGATTTAGTAGAAAAAAATTTTTTTTGATTTTTTTGGAAAATAAGTTTTTATTTAAATAAGAAATATCTTTATCACTGAAAACATTAAGATTGAATTATTTTATAAAAATACAAGGTGAATAATATATATTTTATTCTCATAATACATATACATAATTATTAATATAAAATAACTTATATGGATGAATAAATTATTCACATAGAAAACATAAACAACATATGATTTCCAAATCATGATGAAAATGATAATAAGTAATAATTAATAAAAAAACATAAAACCATGTATTAATGTAAATGTATTACAAAACAATGTTTAAAATGTATTGAGTTTTATATAAATAAAGAATCACAATAATCAAATGAAAACAACTTTAAAAAAATGGTGGTTATCATCTAATATTAACATATGATTCTAGTATAACATATAATAAACCAATCACGTAAAAATATGTTTTAATAGGAAATAATATTTTAATGGGAAATGTAATATTCAGTTAATATGCTATTATAATTATTTTGGAAGTTTAGAATGAATAATTTTATAATAAAAGTATGTAGTTTTAATTTTAATATTGATATTTAAATAAAATTATTAATCATACCCTCACGATCATAGTATAATTTGTATTTATAGTCCCATTATTCAATGGTATTTATTAAATTATCAAACATTATAATTGGAATTATATTTTTATTTTTTTTATCAATGAAAATTATTAAATTAAATATATAATCATTATTCACAATAAAATTATAGTATTATTGCTTATGTTATGTAATAAGAATAATGAAATTGATTTTAAGAAACATTCTCTTAATAATATTTTTTTATTATAATCAACATGAATGATATAATTTTTAATGATTATTAAAACACCACTAACAATTTATCAGTCATCATAAAAAATTTATTCAAATTTAGAAAAACGATTGATGATTATTGATGTTGTGTAACATCAACAATGTCCTAAATGTGAAAATTTAAGACTAGTTGTAACGACCACATTTACCTATGAAGTCGAATGCTACATAAAATTATATATAAAAAACATAAAAATCCTACTAATATATTTTATAACATTTTTCATAAATATATAATTTTATTAAAAAAAATTATTATTTTTTTATAAGTATATTTGTCAGTTTTAAACTATTGTAAATATACAATTTTTGGAAATCACAATCAATTTGATCTAGATTAATATTAGTTATAGAGATATTCATTAATTAAAAAAATTAATCAGGCAAATATTATAATATATATATTAATTAAGTGTTTTGATTGTTTACTATTTTATAATTTTATTTTACGTGAGTTTAGGGTACAATCAATTATATTGAAATCAGAAATGTATATGTTTAAATTATTTCTAATGATCTAATATTAATATATTGAATAATAACTTTATGATTATTTTAATCACTCTATAAGAATAATTAAATATTTATTTAATTATATCTTATATTATGACATATTATTTTTTCATAGTAATAATTGATTTCATTTTCAGCAGGGTTCATGTTGATGGTTAGACCTAGCCAAACCTGAATATATGATATTATATTGAATTTTATGAAAATGAAAGTCTATTATATAATAATAATATAATTCACATAGAATAATACTGGTATAATTTTGAATAAATTTAAAAAATAATTATTATTCTAAAATAGATTAATAAATTATAATGAATGTAGTGAGAATATAAAATCTTGCTTTATTGATGTGGTGTCCACATATTACACGATTAAATTTTTATAATCTCGAATTATTTTTGTGAAGAATATTATTTATAAATATTTATAAAAAATGTATAGATATTAATTGGAATAGTCCTTCTCTTTGTAATCTCCAAGGAAATAGATGTCCTACACTAATATCATATGATCAAAAGATTAATTAAAATTAATAGACTTTTACAATAAGTAAAATATGATTTTGTTGATATTCAACATTATTATATTGTGTTTTATTTAAGGGAGAATGAGAGTCCTAATATAAAATGTTTTGGGAAGGAAATATATTTATATACTTTAACATTATAAGAAGATGGAACATGTTTCACATATAAAAATGACTAAAATTAAATAATATTATTATAATAAAAAATATTATTATATATAAATTCATATTATGAACAAATAGATGGTTTGGAGTGATGAATAATAATTATAAAATTATGAAATATTTGATGAAATTATAGTTAATTAAATAATTAGATTATCATAAAATTATAAATATTTTTTAAAAGTGATGATATAGTATTTTGAATGTAAACATGATATTTTTCAAAAAAGTATTTTTAGGTCTACAATGAATTACTAGGAAAATTTATTTAAAGAATAATGAAAAACTATTCTTACAAAATTTATATATAATATTTCAGATTAATTAATTATCACTAATTTATTTATGTTTTTTATAAATCTTATGGTCATAGTTTACTTTTATGATTTCAGAATATTTCAAATTGAAATAATTATTTTCAAAAAAAATTCGGTATGAATATTATAATTAATTTCTTCCACATTTTTAAATATTATTTTATAAATTTCAATATATTTCATAAATCATCATGTAATAAAACAGTTAATATATTTTGCAATGGGGTATTTTCAACGAATTATGATAATTATATATTTTAATAAACTATAATGTTTATATTTACATAATTTAATTTATTGGTATAATTAATTTTGGATATGAATACAAAACATATGTTTTCATTAATTATAAATTATTTAAATAATTTAAAATTAATTACATTTTAAAAAAAATTAACTTTGTTTTTATTCTAAAAAATCACAAACTGTTGGCAAATGATTTTCATTGAATTTTAAAAATATATATTAAGAAAATCATATTTTATTAAATAAAAAATATATATTCAATATAGAGATAAAATGTATTTCAAATTAATAGATATTTCACTTTTATTTTTTATTGATATAAAAACTCATTGGAATTATTAAAATAATATATAATTTTGAAATGGTTAAAAGGAGGATAAAAATATTTGATAAAACATAATAATATCATATATAATTAAATATATTTATTTAATTAATCATCCCATTGATTATATCATTAATATAATCTTATGAAAAAAATAAAAATAGTTCCTTTATCGATATATATATACAATAAAATTTATTTTCAGACAAAATCAATATAATAACTATAATGAATAGATTTTCTCAATAATAATTCCTTTTAATATTTTTATTTTTTTAAATATGATTTTATAAAAATACCCTCTTACCCAAAAATGATATTATACCTATTAATGTAGTTTAAAATTTAGTTAGATGGTTCTATAAAAAGAATGATATAATATTTTGGCTGATTGTTGAATTAAATTAAGGTTTTTGTCAATAATAATTTATAATTAATTCATGTAACATATGGGTTATTGTTCAATGACATTACTAACACCAACATTTTAATAGACATTGAATTAGATACTAATCTAGTTGTTTTTGAAATCAATCATTATTATTTAAAAATTACGGTGTGTGGAAGATTGGTAAATGATTTACCAAAATGGCATTCCCTATCAAGGATAACCATGAAAAAAAGAACTAGTGGGGAATTTCATGGTTGGTGCATGGTTTGAATAAAAACTGAAACCAATTATGAGAAAATATTCAACACATTAAAATAGGCATAAATTTTGGGAGCATAGTTTGGTCTAATTGTGCGGTCATGCCCAGCTAATGGTGCAGATCGTTTTTAATCCAAAAATTGTCTTATATTTCATGAAACCCAATGAATATCTCCCAATAGACCTGTTTGACCGCAAATTGATTTCATCATTCAGGGGGGTACCCAATAGCTGGTTTTCTAATCAACATGCCTCCAGAAGAGAATCGATGGTTGATGAATTTTTTCTAATATTATCCTTATAGGATTCGAATTATTGTTCCCCAAATCTGTCTTTCTCACTTATCCACCAAATGGTTTGTTTGATTTCCATATTTTGTGATATCTATTTTTTTGGATTTTAATCCTTGGAAGTATTCTTCCATATTTTCTTCAATAAACCTTTAATAGATAATCCTATTTAGGGATTTTGTATTCAACACCATGTTATCTCTATGTAGATTATTCATTTTTGATTATCCAATTTAATTAACCATATATATATGGATATTAAAAAAATAATTTTTATTTGAATTTATGTGATTTTTACTTATAAAAATAAATTTGTTAAATTCCTAACCCAATTAAAATATGTGATTTGGTTATGGTAATATGATTTTGGAATGAAATTGGGAAAAAGCAAAATTCCATTATATTAGGGTGTAATTTTTCAATTCTTGGAATGTGTTAGAAATTAATATAGTTGAATTTAAATTGGAAAATTGAATTGTGAAATAGAATTTGGAATTTATATAAAAATATAATTTATGAAAAAAATATTAAAATGGTTTTTATAGAAATATTTTTGTTTTATCTATATTAATTTCATGTTATTTATTAAAACCACATGTTTTTATAATATAAAATTTAATTATATCAAATGGTTAATGAGATTAATTGTGTTTTTTTATTCTTAAAATAATTTTGGCATTATTTTTAATTTCATAAGATTCATTTCATAGGTAGTTATATGGTTATTCAGAAACCACCCTATGATTTACAATGTTCTAAAACAAAAATATAGCATGACACAAACAAAACAAGATATTGAGGATGTCCTCTTATCCAGTGTTGATGGGTGAATGAGCATAAACATATTTTAAATTATCCTCGAGTGCATGGAGTTATATTTCATATTAACATCATAAAATTTGATGAATATGAAAATATTGAATGTTTTCTTTTGTTTGGAATGAATATATTCCATCATTATGAACAATTATACATTCCTTTTAATCTATATAAATATTTTTCTATAAAATGTTTATTTAGACATTGGTATAAATTGTTTTAATAATTTTAAATGTAAATCATAATTATTTCAAATATTCATTTCAAATTTCAAAACTATTTATTTAAAAGTGAAACGACATTACTATATTTATTAAATATTAGAATCTCTTATATAATCCTTGTTGAGACTGTATTCTGACTATACCTCAGACCATAAATATGAAAATATGTTTTTATTTTATCCATCTTGGTTCAATAAGGGGTAAGGTCCCAATTCGAACTAGTTCAAGCTATTGATCCATGGACATGATGTGTTGTCTCCACTAGGACATCAGAAAATTACCTTCAAATTTTTCTTGTAAATTACTGATGTACATTGGGTTGATTATACCTATATGAATTATGGAATACTTGAACGTATTGATTTTTTATTTTATACTTGTTTTTTGATTATATTTATTCGTCATTGTTTTTGGACTATTCATTCCCACTATTGTTTTGTATTATTCTTTGGAAATATTTCAAAACTATGGGGATCAATAAATCTTTTCAGAAAAGGGCTTGGACATCATGATTTTGAGGGTTCTATGGTACCTAGACCAATTCATGACAAACTATTGTCAAAAAATTAAGATGATATACTTGTCATGATATTAATATGCTTTTTTGTAATCTTATCAAGATTTGTAGGCATTTATGATTGATTTCATGGCTATCGATAACCCCAAATGAAAAAAAATATGCCACCAATTATTGTTAGGGTTATAAATAATATGGTTTTATTTTAGTATGATCCCTGATATTTATTTCATTATATTGAAATAAAAATCCATTGTTCATAATGGTTGGATTGTTTCCCTTGTATCTCTATTTTAGTATTAATCTGATGACATATTTATTGTATAATGATTTTTTGTATCATAAATCCTCTCCGAAGAGGTGAGAATTAGATCCTAGATGAAGAAGATACATATCTTCTTGGATAAAATATTATTTTGGACCTTAATCAAGTTTATATGATCATTCATTCTATCTATTTTCTAGGATATGCACCACCACTATCACCCATTATCGAACTAGCAAATAAAACATGAAGAGACAATTGGTAGAATAATTCTCATGATTTACATAGCCAAAATCCTCTATTGTTTAGTGTCGACAATGATCATAATGTTGTTGTGAAATGGTTGTGCAGGATTGGGAATATTTTTTATTTCATATAGAAAATTGAGAAATGAATGGTGATGTGTTCCACCTTTATTCGTGAAGGATAATGATGAGATGATGTGAATAAATGTTTATGGATAATAAGAATAAGGTCATGGTGTGGAAGGACATAACTTTTATTCAAATAAACTAGTTTTTTCATAAAAATGTAATTTTGGACGTGGATATATATATTTTTTAACATGAATAGGATGACGTGACTCTGATATAGTATGAAGACTATCATTATGAGATTGTGTGGTTCACTGATAAGGTAGTATCAAAAAACAATATTATGCCATGAAAGATAGATTTGGTAAAATTATATGACATATTTTATCATGGTTTGTTTATCATGACACATTCATATGCTGATGTGTTGGATATATAAATAAATTAAAAAAATGGAATTAACATGCCCATTATGGTTTTTAAGAAATTATTATCTCCAATTGTAATTTCAATTTCTATCGAAGTAAAGAGGAATCCTAATGATTCTTATTGTGATTAAATACGAGATTATTTCTATAAACATCATTTAAATAATATAATATTCTATTTATTGGATACATGTTTAGAAGTAGAGGGAATTATATGTTGGTTTTCAATTAGAATACCCTGGAATTTTTCGATTGCATATGATTAGGTCATCTATTGATGATTATCATTGTTTATCTCACAAATCATTATTACATTGTAGAATAAAAACCTTCTAAAATATTGGGGAAATTTTATTCATCAAGGTTTAAAGGATTTATACCCTTGAAATCTATAATAAAAAATCATTACATAGTGTATATATCTCCTGATAAAAAATAAATGGGTCTAATGACTATGATATATTCAATTATTGTAAGAAAACAGATCATCGTTTCAGGTATTTTTCCATTTTTTGGTTGTTTTTATGGAAATATGGGAAAATCTGGAAATTTTCAGAGTATATGTTGTGTACTTTATGAGTACACACTGTGTAGTTTTCTACCATTCAAGGCCATGTGCTGGCCGTCTCTGGGCCACACACACGACCGTGTGGGGTGACGTAGAGGCCGCTTATAGCGGAGTATGAAAAACCAAGTTAAACATTATGTACTCTAAAAATACAAGTCGTGTAGTCTATTTTTTATTTCATTAATCGGACCAGGATCGTGACCTAACCCTGTTTTCTTCTTCTTCTACACCTAATTCTTCCCACAATGTCTGAGGAGTCCGAATCATCTCCATGCCACCGATTCGCCACTAGAAATCGGAATTGAACACTGTCAGTTGCAGTAGAATTGCTGCAATCATTGATGTTCTAAGTAAAATCAATTTTCATGGTTCACTTATATCAATCTCTGAGGGTCGAGGTAGGTTTTTTGTTTCCCTATGTTGAATTTCGTCGATTTTTGGTTGCAAAAGTGTCGGATACCCATGTATAGGGTATCCCAGGATTGGGATTTCGATCCTATTGTTTATTCTCATTATATTACTTATTGGATTATAATTAATTGATACTAATGTATGCTTGGAATAATGTTTGAGGATCACCACATGGGTGTATTTCCCTATTAGGCTATTTATCGTCATTTGACATCGTTTGCTTGTGAGGAAAACCCTATTGCAATTGCTAGTTTACTTGTTTTAACTGCTTGCATGTGTTACCTGCTTTTTAAATATTCTTGATGCATTGCAGCTATTAGCCAAGTAGTTTTTGAATTTACTTAAGGCTTCTAACAGTTGATTACACTCGACTAGACTACTAAGGGATGCGAGAACCTGGTGCGGGAGATCAATAAGGGATTAAATGATTAAGTGCTTCCCTAGAGGGTCTATTGGTTTTTGTTTCATACTCAGGACCTACGGGAATATGACTCTGTTCTTCACAAGAGTGTTCTTAGTTTACACACTTATCGAGAACACATGAGGAATTAGATGTATGTTCTTCACTAGAGAGTCTGTAGCTATCGTTACTTGACTATATGGGAATTGAAATATGAGCTTCCCAAAGAGTCTGTGACTTGTTAGATTACTGGACTATAGGGGTATGCTAGTTTGAGCCACCTGTAGAATCAGTTAGATTTGTGGTTGTTTGGTTGTGATGAGTTCACCAAGATAAAGAACAAGCTTGGGTTTGAACTACTTGTGGGTTAGGTAGACTTTTTGTTACCAACTATGTTACATGCTTTACATTTGAATAGAGAGATTTTCTAGATTCCCTAGTTGTTTAATTAAATTAATTTGAATGGTAATTGGTTGGATTACTCATGGTTTACTCCAAGTTCATTACTATATTTATTTTCTTTACTTTTTCTATATTTCTCACAGACAGTAGCACAAAATCCATGTGGAGGTTGCCTACTGGGATTACACTCACACCCAGTTTGGGTCCTATTTTTCAGCCCAAACAGAATATATGGTTACAGGTGTGGATAGGGAATGAAACCCGTCCACCTCAGGTACATGATTTCTTGTTGGAGCTGGAGAGCATGAGAATGGGCTTTGGCTCGCGATGCTGCTGGAGTTCCTGTTTACTTTTAGTATTTGGTTTCAGTTGTGTTTCACCAAGTTGTTTTGTAAACTGCTTTCCATAGGCGCATGTACCATAAACATCATTGTTATATTAGACATTTCTTATACTATTAGTTTTAGTTGTCATTTGTTGTTCTTGTTTCCACTATTGTGTATGTTTTTTCTTTCACTGTATACTTTACCCAATGAGGGCATAGTTTCCCCACCGACTCACCAAGGCCCTCGCTGCTAGTTGGCAGCCTCTGGAATTTGGGGAAACGTGCTTGAGGTCATGTTTCGATCTAAGTATGGGGAACCAGTTATGAGGCCACAGATTTAGATCATTAAATAGTAGCATCAGATGAGGTTTTCTTTCTTTTCAATTTCCTTACTGTTTTGTGACAATAGACTGGGATAGGAAGTAATGGGTAGTTATTACTTAACCGTGCCAGGGAGATATTAACCCATGTACAGGGAAAAGTTATATTACCCCATAATTTCATTTTTTAGTTTTTGTAAGTGTTACAGTTTATTATATATCACTGTTTGTGATGCATATGTTTTGTGTTGTTACAGTTCATATTATTGGGGTTCTATTTTGTTGCAACTCGATGAGATAAGGGTATGCCATCTCATGCATTATATAGGGACTGGTTAGGAAATCACATGTCGTGCCATTTTCCATGTAATCTAGGGTGTATTAGTGATGTTATGTTGTTTTGATATATCCCATGATAGATTATGTATGATGTTGTGATAGTTGTTGTGATATAGATATCGCTATGTTTATAGGGTGTTGTTTATTTTTTCATTTAATTTATCATGGACGCCAAACATTTATCTTAGAGGTGTTATGGGCCCTAGAGGATCGGAATATGGCAGATCATTGGATTGTTATGTTGTTTACTTGGTGTATACATTGTTATGACTCCAAGCTTTGATTAGCGGGGTTTGTGGGCCCCCACGGATCAGAATTTGGAACATAGATAATTTTTTTTCAGTATTTTTGGCGTTTGGTGATGTTTTTGAGCTACTACCTAGATAAACCCAAAAAACATGCTGTGTACTTTATTAATAAACACCATGTATTTATTAAACTGTGTTACTGACTATGTGACCAGAGACACTGGGTTGTAGAATGTCTTTAGGGACACACCGTGTACAATAAATACACGTCGTGTAGTAGTCGACCGTGTAACCGGCCGTGTCATTAATAGCAAGGGTCGGGGAAGCTCGTGCAGAACACACTTTGTTTTTTAAGAACATGCAGTGTACCCTTGTTCTTGGTACCTGACCATGTCACGAACAACACAGGATGATGATATCTTCTCCTATACATGCCGTTTTTTTTCGTAACATTCCGTGTAAGTGTCAGCCATGTAGCCGGCCGTGTAAGTAGCAACACTGGTTGTCGAACCTGTCCAATACACACCGTGTCCTTTGTGAACACGGTGTATCGTTTATGATTAAGGGTACTATATAGGTTAAAAATGTATGGAGACTCATGTACGATAGTGGAGATCATGTACATGTCGTGTGTTCAACCAACACTCCATGTATTCTTGGGGGTTACATGACCAGTAGTGGCAGAAGTACTTACCCATGTGAATGGATTTAACGAACACACCGTGTTGTTTAAATACACAACATGTAGTTGTGTTTTGGAAAATGTAAGTGTTTCTCTCTCATGTTCTAGTTTTCACCCTTGTGTTTATGTCCTTGTTAATCCTAATTCTGGGGTGTTCTTTTGTCCTTTCAGGGATATGGCACCAAGATGACCTCTCGTTGCACGTCAGGAACTAGGTAGTGACCATACACCTGATACGACAGAACAAGGACTACCAGTAGTTCCGCCGATCATTCCAGACATGGCACCTATGGTGATTCCAGACACTGGTGCCGACACTCAGTTCCAAGAGGGTTTCATGAGATTCATGATGACCTTCTAGGGAGCTCAACATCTTGCCCCGTCTATGGCAGAGCTGATACGGGGTTTTCAGCATTAGCGTCCTCCCACTTTAACTGGGGATGGTGGACCTCAGGATGCAGAGCCATGCCTAGAAACAATGCATTCCATATTCGAGCATCTGGAAACACCCCTAGACATAAGGATGAAGCTTGTGACTTACATGCTGTGAGATTCTACCAACAGATGGTGGGATGTAGTTTCGCAGGCAGGGAGCCAACTGACTATGGATTGGGAAAAGTTCTAGCATATGTTCTATGAATACTTCTATCCGACGACGCTGAGGGCCGACCAATCCATTGTGTTCATGAACCTACATGTCATGACCCATCCTCGGGGCCTGGGCCGTGACTACCCCAAGCCCACCTTCCATAGGCCAGGGGCTGGCGACTAGTACCAAAGGCGTAAAATCCCGATAACTGGGAAGTCATTGCCATTATAAAAGTAAACAAGCACCAGAGAGTACAAGTGGAAACAAAACACTAAGTACAAAAGAAAAGATGAAAAGTAAATGGGCCAGAATACAAACCCAAAAGAAAGTAAAACTACAACTGAACAAGGTACAAAAGAAAAAAGACAAACAGCTTGAAGAGGGAAGTAGCTCCTGGGTCGTCCTCCTTGGGTCCTACCTGAAGGGTAGGTACAGATAGCGCAGCTCCTGGTCGTCCACCTCGGATCCTACCTGAAGGGTAGGTACATATAGCCTCCTCCACACTCTCGTCCGTCAACCTCCTCTGTGAGTCGTCTCGTCGCGTAGTCCACCTCCAGGTACTGACTCGTCGTGTAGTCCACCTCTGGTTACCGACTCGTCGTGTAGTCCACCTCCAGGTACTGACTCATCATGTAGTCCACCTCCGGGTACCGTCCAGTCCTCGAACACTCGGCCTCTGTCAGCACTGCCCGTCGTCTACAACCAACACAACGAGGTGCGGGCATAGCCCGTGCAGGGGTGAGTATAACGATTATCATTAGGGACCCCGAGACCCTCAAGGTCTCACTAAACCAACAAGGATAACCACAAGAAGATCTCAAAAGATAACCTCTACTTAGATATATACCCATACATATACCTAAGTTATCATGTAACCCATCTCAATCATGAGGAAACACAAGGATTGTGAAATCAACGGATAACCACTACCTAGGTATATGCACATACATATACCTAAGTTATCAAGTGACCCATCTCAATCATGAGGTAAACAAAAAGGTCAAAAGTCTCAGCTCAAACTAGGATTTTCATTATCGAAACCGTAACTGATGAAGAGCTCCGTCTCTGGAGTGTACAGTGGTACTGTCACGACTCCGAGATACTTCTCACTAACATAAGACAGCTGAGGTACTCCTCCTGTCGAGTACTGCGGGTTTGCGGCCAACTACCGGGTGCTCCGTCCGCTGAGGGTCTGTCGCCAAATACCAGGAGCTCCCACTAATAGCCTACAAATGTACTCCTCCTGTCGAGTACCGCGGGTTTGCGGCCAACTACCGGGCGCTACGTCCGTCGTGATTCTGTCTCCAAATACCGGGAGCTCCGTCCACTAGGCTAGTCGACTCACTCCAAGTCGAGTCGGTCAAGCAGTCGTCACGGTTCAGCCAGCTACACGGTCTCCGTACTCTGCACGCTCGTCTCTGGGAGGGTTCTCTCCACGAGTTACTGGTCCATACTCAATGTATCACAAAGTCCCGAAAGAAGTATCTCAAAGGACCACCTCGTCATATGGGTCTCAACGCAAGAGACGACGCGTCAATTGGACACCCTGTCTGTGAGTTATTAGCCTTTTCGTCCCAGGGGCCCGGTTGGTTTCGTGTGCGAACCAATCCGGCCGTAACTCAACTATACCCCGAACAATCATAGGGTATACTCATAGGGACCGTTTCTCAATGAGATCACCAATGCCGCTGACGGTTCGTCAAACAAATGTTCTGTCAGAAAAGTAAATGGGCCAGAATACAAACCCCAAAGAAAGTACAACTACAACTGAACAAGGTACAACAACAAAAAAGACAAACAGCTAGAAGAGGGAAGCAGCTCCTGGGTCTTCCTCCTCGGGTCCTACCTGAAGGGTAGGTACAGATAGCGCAGCTCCTGGTCGTCCACCTCGGATCCTACCTGAAGGGAAGGTATAGATACCCTCATCCACGCTCTCGCCCGTCAACCTCCTCTGTGAGTCGTCTCGTCACGTAGTCCACCTCCGGGTACAGACTCGTCGTGTAGTCCACCTCCGGGCACCGACTCGTCATGTAGTCCACCTCCGGGTACCGACTCGTCGTGTAGTCCACCTCTGGGTACTGACTCGTCGTGTAGTCCACCTCCGGGTACCGTCCAGTCCTCGAACACTCGACCTCCGTCAGCACTGCCCATCGTCTGCAACCAACACAACGAGATGCGGGCATAGCCCGTGCAGGGGTGAGTATAACGATAATCAGTAGGGACCCCGAGACCCTCATGGTCTCACTAAACCAACAAGGATAACCACAAGAAGATCTCAACAAATAACCTCTACTTAGATATATGTCCATACATATACTTGAGTTATCAATTAACCCATCTCAATCATGAGGAAACACAAGGATTGTGAAATCAACGGATAACCACTACCCAGGTATATGCCCACACATATACCTATGTTATCAAGTGACCCATCTCAATCATGAGGTAAACACAATGGTTAAAAGTCTCAGCCCAAACCAAGATTTTCATTATCGAAACCGTAACTACTGAAGAGCTCCGTCTCTGGAGTGTACAGTGGTACTGTCATGACTCCGAGGTACTGCTCACTAACCTAAGACTGCTGAGGTACTCCTCCTGTAGAGTACTGCGGGTTTGCGGCCAACTAACGGGCGCTCCGTCCGCTGAGGGTCTGTCACCAAATACCGGGCGCTCCCACTAATAGCCTACAGAGGTACTCCTCCTGTCGAGTACCGTGGGTTTGCGGCCAACTACCGGGCGCTCCGTCCGCCGTGGGTCTGTCGCCAAATACCGGGCGCTCCGTCCACTCGGCTAGTCGACTCACTCCAAGTCGAGTCGGTCAAGCAGTCGTCAGGTCTGAGCCGGCTACACGGTCATAGGGTTCTCAACGCAACAGACGACGCGTCAATCGGACACCCGGTCTGTGAGTTATTAGCCTCTTCGTCCCAGGGGCCCGGTTGGTTTCGTGTGCGAACCAATCCGGCTGTAACTCAACTATACCCCGAACACTCATAGGGTATTCTCATAGGGACCGTTTCTCAACGAGATCACCATCACCGCTGACGGTTCGTCAAACGAACGTTCTGTCAGAAAGGTATCAACTTTTCCGTTCCAGGGTCCCGGTTTGATTTCGGTGCGATCCAACCCGGCCACCATCCAACTGCATCCAAATCTCGGCGAAGGATGCCAATAGTTCTGTATCATTAACAGGAACTCAATCGGATGCCCGGTCTGAGAGTTATTGGCTTTTTCGTTCCAGGGGCCCGGTTGGATTTCGATGTGATCCAACCCAACCGAACTCCTTAGGCATCCAAACCTCAAGCGGAGTAAGCCAAAAGATCCGTCTCACTTAGAGGAATTCAACGAAATAGACGGATCGTCAATCGGACGCCAGATCTGTTATTTATTGGCTTTTCCGTCTCACACTCACCCTGGGAAACATCCCAGGAGGTCACCCATCGTGATCACTTCTCTAGGCCAAACATGCTTAACTATGGAGTTTTAACCACGTAGGCTCCCGAAAAGAAAGGTGCACCTTGAGTATCGTATACCGAAACGACCGTCTCGATCCAATGATCGTGTTTCCGCTGACGACGAGTCGTTTGGAGGCCCATAGCCCAGGATACAAGCATTTGACCAAAAGTGGTCCGAAACTAGGGGTCTGGTCCGGGGCCGACCCCCCCTGGGTCTGCCGAACCGGGTCGACCCGCCCCGGGCGGCGACCCGGCAAGGCCGGCGGAGCGGCGGCGCGGTCCGGCGCGGCGGCGCGGACCGGCACGGCGGCGCGGCCTGTGCGCCGTTCGGGGGCCGCACGTGGGTGGAAAAGCCACCCCCCCTTTGAGAACCGCGTCCCCTTAATTGGGGCCGCTTTTGAGATCAGCCAGGGGAAATTAATTCCCCCGGTATCCACTGTCCGGTCGGCCCGCACTGGCCGGCCGGTTTCGCCAGCAAGGACCAGCGACGGCCGGTCCTTCCTTCGTCGACACTGGTGGCCCGGTGCCGGCCGCCAGTCATCTTGCTTCGCTGCAGCCTGAAACCGACCGTGGCCTATGCCGTCTGGCGCGATGCGACGACATCTCTTCCCTCCTCCGCGGCCCCGCTCCGGCCGCGGCGCCTTTGACTTTCTTCGACGTGACGCGACGACATCGCGTTCTTGGATTTCTTTCCACGGTGTGGCGCGACGGCGCCACACAATAATTGTCGTGCGATTCCCGCATGGTGCGACGACACCACGCCATCTCGTTCCATCCGCAATGATACAATTATGAACATAGGTGGGGGGTTCGGCCGTGTTGGTGCGGTCCAAGCCCCCCCTCTCATTAGACAATAACATTTAATCCTTTATCCTCGAAATTCGACATTCTAGAATCAAGAATGGAAAATAAATAAATAAACCATTAACAATCCCCTACATCGGATTCAAGTGAGGAGCACGCCAATCAAGCCGCGGAAGACTAGCGTCGCGGAGGTCGGGCGTCGCGGAAATCGATCGTCGTTTCCATTGATGTCGTGGTGCGTCCGAAGAGGTACCTCGCTAGAGAAGCTTCGTAAGCTGACGGAGATAGTCCGAGGAGGAAACGTCGTCTCCTTTCGTTGACACGGGATGATGATCGAAGAAGCGGCGTCGTCGATCTTCGGAAACACACCGGATACAAAGAAGAGAAGCGGTGTTCTTTGTTGGAGCTTAAGTGTTCTTCGTGTTCTTCGTCAAGGTTGAAGAAGATGGAGAGAGCTTCTCAAAATCTCTCAAGGTGGCAAAGGAGACCAACCCAATATAAAATAAGCATAAGATTTATTTTAGTTACACAACTAAACATTTGAATTTCAAAAGATAAGAAACGAACCATTAATTCATAGAATTAATTCAACGAATGAAATAGCTCATTTAATTTACGAAATAAACCGCCCAATTAAATGGTATGCTAAGAAATTAAGAAAACGCGTCAATTGACTTTCATAAAGATGGGTTTTCGCGGGTGCGTTACTTAGCGGAAAGAAACGGCGGGGCTTGTGCGGGGCCCACCTCACAAATATCCTACCAAGAGGGTAGGATATTTCTGGATAGTGCACTATCTGATTCAACTCAGATTAAGCCGCTTTTAAGTGGCTTCAAGTGGCTTCCAAGTGGCTTAAGTGAAATAAAATAAAGTTGTCGCAAAATTATTTTATTTCTTAACTTTAAGCCCAAAAATTAAAAACCACACCCGAGCAAACACAACTCCGGAAGAGGCGTTTCTAAGCAATTACCGGCACTACGAATCCATCGGTGCCCTTAGAATTTGATTCTGAGCAACGGTTCAAAAGTTAGAAAAACCCGCTCATCCGTTCACTGAACGTACCCAAGCCAAACATCGGAAATTGATTCCGGGCACACCGGGCCTCGGAATCTGGCACCGTTAGAAACTGTGTTATTGTAAAATTTCAAAGAAAATTAAAAAAAAATATTTCCTTGGAATTTACGGGTCTTTACACTGTAGTAGGATACTCTTTCGATTATGGATTATTCCTCCCGTTTAACTATGATACAGCGGTTCACACACATTCTGGGAAATGACGAGCTGTTTTTGGCAAGGAAGTTTGAGGAAGGCCTCAAGATAGAGATCAGATCACCTATGAACGTCTTCCAGTTGACTTCTATTACTCGGATAGTGAACCAGGCACTGATCACCGAATTAAATTTGAGGGAAACTAGAGCTGTTGACTACGGCAGTTTAGCACCCAAGGATGATTCATTTCATATTGACAGCAGGAAGCGCCACCGAGAGTCTACTCGAGGTGACTCGAGGAAGTGATGTATTTCTTCTGGTAGATGGGATATCCCTTCGAGCAACCATGTGGTATGCTATTAGTGTGGAAAGAGCTGGAATAAGAAGCCTCACTTCCCTAGAGACCTAGTGGAGTGTCGATCCTGTGGAAATATGGGTCATCTGCATCGTTTTTGATGGGTTCTTCTTCAAGAGGCCTGTGAAGGAGGATCTATTTATACTCCCCATATAGGAGAAGTATTTCTAGTTCCGCAGCAGAATGGGGGATGGAGTTATTCAGGTAATTCAGGACAGGGTAGAGGTCAAGGAACCAGTGGTTAGGCTTAGGGAGGATCAGCCTAGGGATATCAGGCTGCTACAAAGGGCTGTGGTACTGGCCAAACACTTGCGGTAGAGAAAATTCATCAGGTTCAAGATTTTGGACCTCCCACAGTTTGAGTTACGATCTTAGTAGCCTCAGTTATATCTTATTCACTTTTCAATGTCGCATCATCTCATAGCTTTGTTTCTGTGCACTCTATGGAGATCCTTATACTTATTTTCTTTAATTATGAGCAAATGATGACACTATAAACTCCTTTGGGGCTTAGAACTGATAGTGTGCATCAGTTCAAGGAGTTCCCCCTTGAGGTTGGATGGTTTCACTTCTTGTGGGATCATTATGTCCTTGAGATTATGGGTTATGTTTTCTTTCTCGGGATGGAAAGTATGTTTCCTTCCAGGAAATTGTCGAATGCTATTGTTGAAGGTTTAGTTTAACATCACCATAGGGCGTATCATTTCTTCACAAGGGTGAATGGGATGTTCAACATGCAGAGCTGGACTATAGCATCATGGGTTGGGCGGTGTTACAGCCCAGATTGCTAGTTTATATTTGGATGACTTGGGGACTTCTCAGATGAATTTTCCTCCTGTAGTTGATCTTTTTCCATATTTCTTTCCAGAATACTTATCAAGATTTCCTCCACATCATGAGGTAGAATTCCCTATTTAGCTTGTTCCATGATCAGCACCGATATCCATACCTCCTTACAGGATGGTGATTACTGAGTTGCAATAGCTCAAGAAACAGTTGGAGGAGTTTCAGGAAAAGTGTTTTATCCAAACCAGTACATCCCCTTGGGTTTCTCTGGTGTTGTTTGAGAAGAAGGAAGATGGTACCTTATGACTGTGTGTGGACTATCGGAAGCTGAACCAGTTGACAGTCAAGAACCGATATCCTTTACCTAGGATTGATGTTCTCCTTGATCGGCTTTGGGGAGCGAGGGTGTTCTCATAGATTGACTTGTGATCCTACTATAATCAATTCTACATTAGTCAATCTGATATACCTCTTACAACCTTCCAGAGTAGATATGATTTGTACGAGTGCTTGTTTATGTTGTTCACACTCATGAATCCGCTATCAGCCTTTATGGAACTAATGAATAGAGTTTTCCATCCTTATTTGGATTCCTTCGTGGTGGTTTTCATTGACGATATATTGGTGTACTCTCACACTCGACACAACCATGGTTCCCATCTTGTGATCGTATTGAGAACATTAAGAGAGTATTAGTTATATTCTATTCTCTCAAAGTTCCACTTTTGGATGGATGAGATTCACTTCCTAGGTAATTTCATCTCTAAGATAAAAGTATCAGTAGACCTAGAAAAGGTAAGGGTGGTGGTTACATGGAATCTTCCAAAGAATGTCATAGAGATAAGGAGTTTCTTAGGGACGGATGGTTATTAAATGCAGTTTATATATGACATTTCACGCCAAGAAGCACCGCTGATAGGTCTGACCAACAAGGGGGAGATGTTTTTTGTTAATATCCTTGTGATTCAGCTTTTCAAGAGTTGAATGGGAGGTTGACGTCCACACTGATACTGGTCATTCCATAACTGGGCAAGGGCTATACTGTTTACTATGATGCTTCAGGTATTGGGCTGAGAGTTGAGATTGTGCAGAGATGTGGGATCATTGCATACATGTCTGGGTAGTTGAGGCCACATGGGAGGAACTATACTACACACGACCTGGAGTTGGATGTTGTTGTACATGTCATGCGTTTTTTGAGACACTATCTGCTGGGAGAGCATTTTGTGGTATATACATACCACAAGAGCCTCAAGTATATCTTCACATAGCAAGACATAAATTTATGATAGCGGAGGTTGGTCGAGTACCTGCAGTCTTTCGACTTTGAGCTTTCCTATACACCTGGGATTGGTAATGATGTTGCAGACACACTATGAAGGAGGACTCAGTTATATGTAATTTAGGAGGCTAGCAGCGAGTGGTAGCTTATTTCCCTATTCTCCAAGATGCACTTGGTGGGGCACGACAGACAGGGACATACCTTTCTTTCTTCTGTGGTTGTTACCTCTACTTTACTTGATCTGGTGAAGATGAGGGAGTTATACGATTCTAAGGGATTAGTCCTGCGGTAGAGTGTGTTAGGCGAGGACCCTCATCCTGGATGTACATTGGGAAAGGATGAGATATTTTATTTCCAGGGACGTGTATGGGTACTTGCAGACATACCTGATGAGCTGATGTGTGATTTTTATTCCTTAGTTTGGGCAGTTCATCCTGGCGTCACCATGATGTATCGCGATCTACATTGACAGTACTAGTTTCCATGTGTGAAAATAGATGTTGCTGGTTTTTTCTTGAGATTCATGACTTTTAAGTAGGTGAAAGCAGAGAATCAGTGACCAGCATGTCTTTTACAGCAGTTACCCATTTAGGAGTGGATGTGGAATGATGTCGAGATGGACTTCGTAATCGGTTTTCCGAGGTCGCCTCGAGGGAACGATGAGGTTTCTGTTGTCATCGATTGGATTAAGAAGTTTTCTCACTTCTTAATGATCAAGGAGACCTTCAATGTTGATGATGTAGGATGACTTTACATCTAATAGATTGTATGTCTACATAGAGTTCCACACTACATTGTTTCATACAGTGATGCACGCTTTACTTCTTGGTTCTAGAAAGGGATTCATAGGGCTTTGGATACAAACGTACTTTTGAGCACAACATACCATCCCTAGATTGATGGCCAGTCTGAGCACACGATACATGTGCTTGAGGATATGTTCTGAGCATAATTTTTTGACTTTGGTGGTCCCTGGGAGAAGAATATTCCTCTTGTGGAGTTCTCCTACAACAATAGTTTTAAGAGACTATCCAGATGACACCTTACGAGGCCTTGTACGGTAGTCCATACCGATCACCTTTATACTGGCTGGAGACAGGATAGGCATCTTTGCCAGGACCTCGTCTTGTTAAAGAGACCTCAGAGAAGATAGATTTGATTCAATACAGGATAGATATGAAACAATATCAACAAATGTCTTATTCTGATCAATAGAAATGGCCTATGGAGTTTGAGGTCGGGGATCAAGTATTCATGCATGTCACACAGAGGATGGTACACAAGAGGATCCGGAGATAGGGTAATCTTTCACTGCGGTACATCGGGCTGTTTGACATGTTGGAGAGAGTTGCGACAGTTACCTACCAGTTGCAGTTACCTCAGAGGTAACGGGATGTGCATGATGTCTTCCACATTTCCCAGCTCTGACGTTACGTTTCAGACATGTGTCTTGTCTTTCAACCCGAAGAGGTTGAGATTGAAGAGGATGCATCATTTGAAGAGAATCCTATTAAAATTGTTGATCGCAGTACAGAAGATCTCTGATTCTTGTCTATACTTCTAGTATGAGTGCAATTTTAGCCTGAGGGAGTGTAGGACGTGACTTGAGAGCAGGAGGCAGATGTATGATCACAGTGGCTGGAGCTGTTCGAGGTTTCTTCTTCAACGCGTCTTTAGGGAAATTCAGGGATGAATTTCATTAAGGGGGGAAGTTTGAAAGAACTCGGATCATTGTTTTAGGTAGGTTTTCCTTTTCTGGTCTTTTATAAGGAAAAAGGTGAAAATATGGAAATTTTTAGAGTACATGTCGTGTACTTTATGAGTACACGTCATGTACTTTTCTCCCGTGCGAGGCCGTGTGCTGGCCATGTCTAGGCCACACACACGACCGTGTGGGGTGACGTGGAGGCCACTTAAAGCGGATTACAGAAAACCATGGTACACTTCATATACTTTAGAAATACAAACCATGTACTTTGCTTTTTATTTCATTAATCCGACCAGGGTCGCGACTGAACCCTGTTTTCGCCTTCTTCTCCACCTAATTCCACCAAAATCTTCCGAGGAGGATGAATCTTTTCTGAGCCACCGATCTATCACCAGATATCTGAATCAAACACCATATTTTTCAATAGAATCACATCTATGTTTGACGTTCTAAGAGTATTAATCATCATTGTTCATTTATATCGATCTCCGGGGATCGAGGTAGGTGGTATATTTCCCTACGTTGGATGTCTTTGAGTTTTGGTTGCAAAAGTTCCAGATACCCATGTATCGGGTATCCCGAGTTTGAGATTTTGATACTATTGTTTAATCTCTTAGATTTTACGTTAGATTATAATTAATTTATACTAATGTATTCTTTATAGCATGTTTGAGGATTACCCGATGGGTGTTTTTCCCTGTTTTGCTGTTTATCGCCATTTGGCAGCATTTGGCTGTGAGGAAAACCGTATTGAAATTGCTAGATTACATGTTATAACTGCTTGCAGGTGTTGGATGTTTTTTACTTGTTATTGATGCATTGTAGCTATTATCCAAGTATTTTGTGAAATTACTTAGGGATGCTGACAGTCGATTACACTCGACTGGACTGCTCAGGGCTGTGAGAACCTGGTGCGAGAGATCAAAGAGGGAATAGACGATTAAGTGCTTCGTTAAAGGGTATGTTGGTTTTATTTTCGTACTAAGGACATATGGGAATAAGTCTTTGTTCTTACCAAATGTTTTATTAGTTTACATGTGTATCAAGAATATAGGAGGAATTAGGCGTAAGTGATTCCTCAGAGAGTCTGTAGCTATCGTTGCAAGACTATATAGGAATTGATGTAATATCTTTCCAAAGTGTATGTGCCTTGTTTTATTACTTTACTATAGGGGTCTACTGGTTTGAGCCACCCAGAGAGTCAGGGTGATTTTTGTTTGGTTTGATGTGTCAAGTCCACCAAGCCAAAGAAACATTTTGTGTTTGAATTGCTTGTGGGTTAGGTAGTATTTTAGTTACATGCTGTGTTACTTTATTCACCATGGAATAGAGAACATTGTTAGATTCCCTGGTTGTTTAATTAAATGAATGTGGATGGTAATTGGTAGTATTTCTTCTGGTGTACTCCTAGTTCATTAATATAATTTTTTCCTTTACTTTTTCTATATTGCTCACTGATAGTAGAGAAAAAATATTGTGGTGGTTGCCTTCTGGGATTAGATTCACAGCCTGTTTGGGTCCTTTTTCAGCCCAAATAGATTATATGGTTGTAGGTGTGGATAGTTATTGTGGACCATACACCTCAGGTACTTGATTTCTGGATGGAGCTACAGAGAATGGGATTGGGCTTTGGCTTACGATGTTGCTGGACATGCTGTTTAATTTTAGTATTTTGTTTCAGTTGTGTTTCAGAATGTTGTTTTGTTTACTGATTTCCATAGACACATGTACTATACTTCATCATTGTCATATCAGATATTGCTTCTACTTTTAGTTTCAGTGGTCGTATGTTCTTCTTGTTTCCGCTATTGTGAATGTTTGTTCATCTACTCTATACTTTAATAAATGAGGGCATAGTTTCCCCACCGACTCACCATAGCCCTCACTACTAGTCGGAAAGATCTGGTGTTTGGGTAAATGTGCATTAGGTCATGAGATGAACTGGGTACGGGACACCAGTTATGTGGCCCCGGATTCGGGTCGTTACAAATATAATGGTTTATCATTTGTGACTACATTATTTTATAATTTTAAATCTCACTCATTAATTACAACCCATATTTTTAATATGGTATATCTTTATATAGTTATTTCATCATTCTTATTGATATTGACGACAAAATATGGTACAAAGAGAGTTCATGGTCCCTATAGACATAATTAGGTTTTTCTATGGTATAATTCAATATTTCTTGGAATTTTCTGGTTCACGACATGAATAATACTTGACGTCATATTTTTTATGGACTAAATCATTTCCAATATAATAAATAATTATTATTATCATTGAATGGACTATTTACATATGATAGAAAAAATATATCATGTATCCCTAATAGAATAGAACCCAAGTTATAGTAGAGCTAGACCATATTATTCACTGTTGGGAAATGTTATGTCAGGTTTTGGTTTTGATCATTATTAAGAATCATTAACTGGTGATCTCCCACTTAATGTATTCAATTTTATTTATGTGTTTCCTTAAATCTTCACTATCATTCAAAAACTGAGAGTGGTAGAGTCCTATATCAGTAAACATTCACATACACAACTACAATCTATTTGTACATACCAAATGTAACCAGATGAAATGAACAATTTTATGACTCAGTTGTATGAACACCAATATAAAAAATTTATATGATTGATTATGTCACCTTGGAAGGTGCCTAGTCACTTTTCAATGAAGGATGATGGCTCAATATTCCAAAATATTTATTATCAGAAACTCAATTCAGTTAAGATAATGAAAAAGATTCATTTTCCATGGATAGAGGATATATTAAATAAATGAAATATGAAAACTAGGTTTTTAAGATGGATGATTCCTATGTCTACCATCATTTGTGGGGAAAATAATATAATGTTCTCAACACCACATTTCGGAGTAGGTATGACCACTATGAGTACATTTTAATTTCATTTTATCATTCCAATTATATTATATTATTTATTGTTTTTAAGAACCATATTTACTATGAGTATATATATTCATTCAAGATAGTTATTCTAGATAACATCCTTGATTACTTTTTGTTTGAGAAGGATCATGTGCATCTTATGAGAGTATTCTTGGAATTATGAACAAATAAAAATAATTATTCAATGACTTCCAAATTTAATTTTGGATTTCAAAAATGATGTTCATCTGAAAAATTATTTCCATAATTGGAATATTATTCTTTCAAATGTAGGTGAAGGATATTATGACATGGAATAAACAACAATATGTTCTCACAATTTAGGGTATATTATTTCATGCTAGGTATTTTCACAATTATGTTATAGACATCTCAATGATAAATAAATTGATGAATATTTTTATTCACAATAGATTAATATTTTATTGGGATGAAAAATGAATGAGATATGTTGTTTAACTAAAGATCATCAAAATACTACATCAATAGTTATTATTCCTATTTTTTGGTTGGTCTATGTGGTATTCAATTAGGGATAGGGTTTAGGTTTCGGATGATTTATTATTCATGTTGATTACTTCATATAATTTGGATAACTTCATCGTAGGAAACACTAAAAGAATTATCCAACCCTTGACCTCCAACAATCATTTGTGATGCTCATTCAGTAATGTTGGGGGAATTAAATTTATGGATAATGAATTTTTTCTCATTCAGGTCAAAATATCATGAGTTATATATTATTTTAAAAATATTTGAATTCTAGTTTGACACATTAGGTGGAATATATATTCATTAAATATACAAATTGCATATACCTAAGGTAATGCTAATGTCATCACATATTCATTATGAAGGAATCATCCGACTAAATATTAGATGAAAACATATAAATAATGAAAAATGATCGATATATTTTTGTAGTTGAATATTGGTGTCTATGATTTATGTTTTAAAAATATCCTTATACATTTATCAGCTTTCATCTAATATGATCATGATTTTTATTCATAATTACTAGATTTATGATGTGTTACGCGACATCTTATACTCTGTTTATTATGGAAAGATGGTTTACTAGTGGTCGTTCTCCATTCACATAATTCTGTGCAATAAGAATATAATATTTTTATTTTTCATTATAAGGAAATATGTAAGAGGTTATTACCATAAATCTATGTGGGGTTTTTACAGAAGATTCATGAATTTGATCTATTACATGTGTTGTAAATTATAGTTTCCATTAACGAGATAGTGAATTGATTAATTAAACATTTTTTGATATAAATTTCAACCGGTTATAGATGGGCTTCAGTATCCTTTGGGTTTGGTTCAGTGACATCCTAGTCTAACATTGATTTGGGATGGGACCTCTATAGAAATTTTTTGCTAGGATTTTTATACCGAGGGATAAAAAAATGTTATATGATTTGTAAACAATTTTCTAAAAAAATAATATCATTTTTATACATTCATCATACAACAAATATTGGGTGGATTTTAACCCTAAATGTGAAATCAATTATTTATTTTCACAGTGTTATACCAAAAAAACATAGATAGGGATGTTAAATTAGCTTATTGGTTTTTAGAGAATCCTTCATGGGGAACTGTGATATCATGTTTATTGGGGAAGGGTATGAAATCTATAGAAATATTGATATATAAAAATATATATACATATTATTGTGGACATTCTTATGGATTTTGTTTTGAATTTTGTAGATCATGGTATGATCACTCAAAGATTTTTATATTTTATTAAAAATAATTGTATGTAGTTTGTGATCAGTATGCCTCTTTTGAGCCTATATATTTTTATCCTTGTAGATCACCATTTGTTTGGTTATATAATGGTGATGGTTCATTTTTATGACTGATAAAAGCTCAATTGATGATCAGAAATATTCAATTGATTTGTAATAGAATATCGAAGACATATAGAAGATCCATGTATTATGAGGATGATCATTTTTAGCCATGAATATTTTCTGTTGGTGATGTTGTGTTCTTAAATGTTTTACCTCAGTGTGGTCATCAACAGATTGGGAGGTTTGGGTAAATTTTTTATAGTATTATTGGACCTTTTGAGGTTGTCAGGATGGTTTGAAATGTTTTAGTAGATTATAAATTACACTAAATATGATTTTGATACATAATTTGTTAAATACATTTCATTTCTATATGTAATGATATAATCTATAGTTGATTCTGAAACCATGGTTGTTTGTGGGAGGTTTATACATTAGGTTCACAAGATATGCGATCATGGTTAGGATTCTCATGATAAATTGGTGGGATATTTATTGATGAGAGAGAATTTGTATCATATTTTCACATTGGAATCTTATGGGTATGGCTTCATAGGACTGAAATCTCAGTGGTGGGGATGATGATATATCACATTAATGATTTTAGGTATCAATAAACACATATTTATATCACGTTTTTGATGGATTTTGTTTGTGTTTTATGGGTGAATGCAATATAAATATTTTATGTCTCTGGGTGTGTAGGGTTGGGACATAGTTTTACAAAATCATGACCCATCTCTATAAAATCCCTGAAATCTAATGATATACAGTATTGGATGGTTTGTGGAAAAATTGAAAAACTGTGATTCAACATTGGGCATGATATGAACCACAATAATGGGATTTTATAGATTGGGAATATATTTCTCTCTTACCATGTTGTCATTCCAATAAAAAAATGAATTCATGTTTTTTAGAAAGTGAAAATCATTTTATCATTCCATTATGAAATTTTTTAATTTCCTCAATGAATTGTATGAACCCAGATCAGTTTAATATTCTTTTAGAGCACCAAATATTAGTTTATTCCAGGGAAATCCATTCATTTTTAAATCATGTCTTGGTGAATGAAATTTTTTCTTCTACTGATAGGTTTCCTATACCTATTATATATCCCCTCTCATTTAATTCTCCCCCCTCGGGTTTTTTTGGATCATTGTATAATTGAAAAATATAATAACATTTGTTTTAGTTTTTAAACTTAATATTTATTATTTGATCATTTTTTAATTATATATTTTATGTGAAACCATATCAGTTATTTATGATATGAGATATCGTTCTATGATGGTTGGTGGTTCTATTTTTATTGTCCTATATAATTATCCCTAAATTTATTAATTTGATGATATTTATTTACATTAAATGTGTGGAATATGTTTATAATTACAATTTATTTAATTTTAGAAAAATTATTTCATATTGGTGTATTTGGTTGTGAAATTTTTATTTTAGTATAGAATTTTGAAAAACCCAAATTCCATTAAACTAGATAGATTATGAAATTGATGATATTTTTTAAAAAAAATCATTGATGAATGTATTTTTTTAATGAAAATTTTTACTATAAATATATAATTTATTTCATATTCTTGTTTCTGAATAATGACATCACATCGTTTTGATTGAATGGTTTGGGTATTATCTTGGAAAATAAATGTATTTTATTAAATTGATGTTTTTTAAATTGAAAACAAGAATTATTGAAATGAAGAATAAGAAAAAAAATTTATAATTATTATTATAAACTTCACTCCTTGTTTTTATTATAGAACATAAAATACATACATATTTAGTGTATTATTTGGATAGAACTCTACAATTAAATAATTTACATATCCAGAATGCCACTTGTTACATCTCAGATGGGATGTGGATGATGTAATCCAAGTATTTTTTAGGGGGAATGTGTATTCACGTATATTTAATGTCAACTTTATTTTGAGGAGACATAAATCATTTATATAAAGAACTATTTTAGGGATATGAATTTGTATCTTGATTATTTTATTTGAAATGATTATATAATATTGTTCTAAACTGTTCAACATGCATCTAATTTATGTAATCTATTCTAAATAGAATTGTTATTTATACAATTGTCTAAAATATTACCATAATTTTAATGGTTATTAAATATTGGTTTAAATCTTAATTTAAAATTGTAAATCCATTTATTATAATTAAACCTCGTTATTTGGTTAAATATATTTTACAATATATAATGTAATCAATGTTGATACCATACCTATCATTTAGATCTCACCATAAAATTGACATTAGGGGGTTTTATATCATTATTTTATAGGTTTTAGTTGGGGTAGATAATACATATGAGGTGGTTCTTGCTATTGACATATGTATTGGGAGTGTTGTTTTTATTAATAACTTTTTGGTTTAACTAATTATTTTTTGGGTACTTTTATATAGATCATTATGTTTTATATACCTATTTTACATCGTGTCCACTTATCCATATTGATTTTTTCATTTGTGCATACTTTATTTTTTTATTTTTTATTGGATTTTATTTGGAATAATTATTCTCACATTCATTCTTTATTCATCGATGTGCTAGTCCCTAATCAATTGGAATTGGGATCTCCCTTCAGAATATGTAATTCATGCTATGATATAGTGTTATGTGGGTTCTCATTATGTGTTTTGATAATTACTAATATGTTTATTTTTGAAATCCATGTTTTTTTGGATATATATTATGAAAAAAATATTTACACCAAAAACTATATTTAATGATATATTATTATAAAATATATTTTTCACATTAATTTAAAAGTATAAAAAATTGAAGATGACAAGCGTAATGTAATTTTTTTTAAAAATAACTGATGAATATCTTTTGAACCACTTTCCACATTATAACTAAATTTATATCGTTAAGAAAGAAAAATATGTTAAATGGTTTATGTTATTATTGGATAGAAATCAATTTTGGAGAATTTATATGAGAGAAAATATTACATAAATATGTCTATATTTTAATAGATGAATTTATTTAGACATTGTAATTTTCATCCAATATTATTTAGGATATCATATTCTAATTGAATCAATTTTTATTTTCAATATATATAAAATTATTAAGGTCACTTATAAAAGGGACCAAAATATAATCATATACTCTATACAGTGAATTCATTTAAATTATCACATATATAAAAAAATCATTATAAACCACCCATCCATTGACTATAAATTTTCCCCAAAGAAATTCTAATAATTAATCCATATCGTGTATGTTAATGTTTATTCATAACGGATAGACTATACCTCATGAACATGTTATTTTCATTAAATCATTATAATACACTATTAAATTTATTCATAAATTTTTTGATATAACATTATATGTAACTTTTATATATATAGATATTATAAAATATGTAATGAACATTACTCTTATCAATATCAATAATCGGGGAAATGAAAACATCACTCATATTTATGAATGAAATACACCTCTACAATGTGATGAGTCATTTGTATTACATAATCAAAATAATAGATATAAATATGGATTTAATGGTTATAAATTAATTAAATAGATAATTATGATTCCTGAAATATTAATTCAAAACTACATTATTTTACAACCATGTATTGGAAGAAGATAATTTCACTGAAGGAAACTTTTGCATCAATACCTCCTGGAATTTATGTTATTAATTTAATACATATTATGATCATGGATATTAATAAGTATTGATCTAATTAGTGTATTTTATTTTTAAATAATAGTAAAAATGATGTTATAATAGAATCATTTGAGGCATTAGACATGATTTTCTCATCACACTTCTGTTTTTATATGATATATGAAACATTAGAAACATGAATCTAATTTTTGGTGTATATACTAACACACTAAAATGATATATCTTGAATATAATTATATTAATATTATTTATTTTTTTGTTTTCTTTAATTTATTTTATTGGGGTGATGGAATCAAATGTCACCAGTATGGTCATGGTATTCTTTTTAAAAATCATATTTTAAATAAAATTCCAATGATTGAATTATTATTATAAATTCATATGTTTTTATCTAATGAATAATATATATATTATATCATAAGGTTATTTATTTAAATTTCAATATTCCCAATCATTTTAATCCTTATGTGACCTAATTTCATAAAATAATGTTTTTAATGAGAAATAGAAATATTTTTCTATTCATACAAGACTAATTTTATTCTATGTAAATAATTTCTTAAAACAAATTTCAGGGATGAATATTATAATTTGGAGTGATTGAATAAAATAATACTTTATATTGTTTGAAATTTTAAATTTATATTTAAAAAATGTATTTTTTTAATTAAATGGGTCCCTTTTAAAACAATATTGTACGGTAAATATTTTTCATAAAATAAAAAAAAATTAATTTTTACTTTAACATTATATTTAAATTACTTGAATCATCTATAACTGGTTTCAATTGATACATTTTATTATATAATTTTAGTAATATTCATGAAAATTATATACATCATATTCCTTTTTTAATAATGAATATATAGTCTTCTCAAGAAATGTAACAATAATATTTATCATGTATTTTAATTAATTTCAATATTTTTCTGAAGAATAATATGTTATACCTGGGTAATATTTTAATGATTCTATCTTATATACGTATTTTGATGGATTTTTTATATTTTATTCAATTAATTTTCTAGGAAAAAAATTACCATTTCTTATTTTAATTTATAAATAAAAATATATCTATTTCTTATATATCATGTTTTTCTTATTTTCATTGATATTATGAATTAATATTATTTAATAATTAATTATAGGTGTATGTAATTTAATATTGATGGATTAGTAGGCCTCTTGAAAAAATTATAGTTTTAGTATTTTTGATTTTTAATAAAAATTTGTTTAGGGTGTCTATGCATGAGTCCTTTTCAGAAACATTTTGGTTGACCATAATGTAGACCATATCATTATAAAACTAGTTATTATTACCCATATGATTTTTTAATTAATTAATTCATTAATAAGATCACATTTATTACTTTTGGGGATGATGATAATTTTTTATAGATATGTTTATAATATTCATGAATATGAGTTTTTTTAATTAATGATGATATTGTAAAAATGGGTAAAATTCACTTGATAATTTAAATTTATATTTTAATATATCTAGTGTATTATTATTTTTATATTAATTATATGATTACTATAAACATACATATCATGATCATGTTACACGATGTGAATCTATTTCCAGGTGGATGTCATGAACTAGTTATAGAGCACGAAAATTTTATATGATATGAAACGTCAATATGATGGGAGATTTTAGGGTTAATTATTTTAATTTCTAGTATATACATAATTTAATAACATGTGTCTCATTATAATCCTATCAAAGAAGGCGATCACATCCTTAATGGTTAAAGACAAGATAATTTTACCAATTTAGATGAATAGTTTATTCTAATTCATCTTGATGTTTTCTATCTCAAAAAAGATGATATCTCCTTTTATATTTTTTGATCGTCTCTCCATCCCAATAGAATAGATTTTTGATCGATCATATTTTTTTATCACATTTTATAGATATTTTAATAATTATTTCTAGTTTTTCATTTTTGTTGGTAACTATCATATTATTACAATGTGTTATTGGACATGTTTATAATTTAGTGTTAATTTTTATTTATCCTTTGATGATTTATTTTGTGAAATATTATTGAATCTTGAAATACAATTAGATTTTGTGTGGAATATAATTCTATTAAATATGTTATTTTTTAATTCGGTTAACTTATTCACTTTTTTAATTGATTCCATATCATGGGAAAATGTTTTTGGGACACTAATATTTCCATTATCATCTATACATGTTTGTAGATCCTGTTGTGGTATTATTATAAGAGATTTCAGGAAGGTGTATTATTCTTTACCCAATAATAACTGAACAATTATTTTGTTGGATTTGAAAAATTGATTTATTAATAATATTTATTTATTTTTGACACATTTTATTTCTACTTGTAACTGTAATTTTGAATAAATTTGGATTTCTATTGGTACTGGTCAAATACACTTTTATATTAAAATAATTATTAAATGTTTTTATGATATATTTTTAAATATATTTTAAAAAAATTTATCATGAAAATGTAGTACATGTGAATAATTTAGTACATTGATGGATTGGATTATAATATTACTCATCTATTGATATGTTTGGATGGTTCCCTAAATAGTACATCCTCTAGATAATATGAATATTATTCTTTTGAATTCTTGGTACTATTTAGAGGAACATATGTTGGTTCCTTTATAAATACATTTTATTCCTTTCATATAACTAGATAGTTCATCTCCTAATGGTAAAGGTCATGGAATGTGTGTTCAAGAAATCCTAAGATGATGTTATCCATGGTGTTATTTACTAATTCATTGGTTTTCATAAAATATTATTTGAAAACATATGTTACATATTCCATTCACTTCTATTATTTATTATATATTACTTGAAATAATGTTACCATTATTTTTTGGTTCAATGTAATAAGGGGAACATGTTTCTATGATTTTTAAATAAAAAACATGTAGTAACATATAATTAATGAATAAACTAAATTTTAACTTCTTTAGTTTTTTTATTGAAAAAATAATTGAAAAACGTTATGGGGTCCAATTTATGAAATTTATTCCCTTACCATCAAACCTTTAATTTGTCCGATGAAATTAGTATGTATTTTGATGTTGTAAAAATAAGGCTTCATAATAATGTAGTTTGGGTTTAATAAGCTATATTCTGGAATCTATGTCCTAGATGTCATGTTTTTTCAAACAATGTTACATTGAGATGTAAATTCCTATTTTGGTTTTATTTTTCATAAGGACATGCACATTTTATTTATTTAACAAGTTAGATTCATTGTTTCAGTTATGTTATTTCAGTTATTGGAGATATATTTAATCTTTTTTTTTTAAATTTTTCTATTTATATTTAATATGTAAATACATTTAATGTTTTTGTCATATATTTTAAAATAATTAATCTCTATTATTGTTAGAGATCATTTTGTACTAGTGGAAAACACATGGTGATCGATAATTCCCTTCTAGTATGCAGTATGGTAGACTAATTAATGTTTTGTCATTTTATCATTTTGTTTATTTCAATGAATATATATACCAGATAAAAATAGTTTTGGGATTATTAAATAATAGAGATAATATATTTGACACCTAATATGTTTGTTATGTTGAGTTATTTCCCATAACATTCTTGAGAGAGAATGACATAACCATTTGTTTTCTGAATATCATTCTCTTGTTTTGAGTTATTTATCTTAAACACAATGTTTTCATATGATTTTATTCATTGAACTGAAATTATCATTTTATTTTGTAGAATCATCTAATTTTGGCATGTTGTTGTATTCCTTGAGACACATTACACAAGTCCCATATGATGCACCATGGGATGATCCTGAATGGAATCATTCAGCTGATTAATGGCTTATAGGTACTATAATCTGTGGAATTCAGGTCATGTAAATTTTTTAACTAAAATTCCATTATGGTATTTTAGATGTTCAATAAGGTGTTATAAGAGAAATGGATCTATCTCAGGAGTGAATTCATGAAAATCATCTATTCAATAAGTTTTTGAATGATCCCCTAGATGTAGAGGACTAGATTCAAAATATATTAAAATATTTCTATTCCAAAATACATATGATAATATATATATTGACTATATCACATTCACACAAAAGGGTCCCTATTTTGTTGTGGTGGGATTTCGTTGAATACGAAGATATTCACATTGCCAATTACATGAAGTCTTTAAATGCTATATTTGTATAAAAACAATTTCTAGAGTCCTAGCTGAATGAAATTTTTTTGGATTACCACTATTTGTATATGGGAGAACTATCGATATTATTTTTGACCAATGAGTATTTGGATGTTGTTGTATTATATTAATAGGTATTGTATTATTGTTTGTTGAATGCAAAGAAATTAAAATATATTTGAAATTTGATAATATATTATATGTATTTGTGTTTAATATTTCTACCTATAATGTTGCATAATATAGTTTATTAATTTTAGAGATGGATATGGAAGGAAATGTTTTCACTTATAGGACTTATCTTCCACCAAGTGGTATTTTTAGTTGAACATATATGAGGTAGATGAATTTTCATGATCCTAAATGTAATAGAGAACATGGTTAACAACATTTGGATATATCTACAACATTAGTTACATAAAATTGTTTTACAATGACATGATATAAGTGTGTAATTATTGGGATATCATAATTTTCTCATTTCTCACATGTAATTAGTTTCAATTTTTTATTTAATTATAAACATTTGGAGATGTTACCCCTGGTGAATTACAATTTTCATTATGATCATTGTACTTTAGTACCAATGGTCATTATAATGGTGTTATAATTATTTAATAATTAAAGGGATCCATAAATCGGGTTTAAAAGTGAATTAAAATCAAATATTATAATGTTTTTCAAAAATGGATGACATTAGTCAAGGGATAGTAAGAGTTCCCTTAGTTATTGATCATATATAGAAAAATAATTAATACTAATTATTCACATTCATTATTTCCTTCTAATTTAATTTTATGTTCTCAAAAATAATATAGAACACATTGCCATCATTATATTGATTGTGAAAACATATATGTAGTGAAAATTGATTTATTTTAGTGTATTTATTGTTTTAAATTTATAGATGATTTATATTCATTATCGTATAATCATTATCCTATATGGATATATTTTAAATCTCAATTGAAATAAAATGTCTTATATAAAATGAAAATGAAGATTATTTTTGTTATTATTAATTAAAATTAAATGATATATATCATTTTTTTGGAATATTATGATTTTATGTATCATTTTTCGTTACAATCCCCCCATATTACATAAGTTTTTTATCTGCTATGAAAATTGATCATGTTGATTTTTCATATCTTATTGATTATCCAATGATTTATAGGAAATTTTTTAAAATTTCGTTGACGACATCCCTAATAAACCTACATAGTGGTAGGTGGAGTAAAATATAAATATGATTTTGGGTAGTTATCCAATATTGGTACCCACTTACCATATGGTACTAATTCATCTATATGAGATCAATATTAAGTGTGATGATTTAATATTGAATGGTTTTTTTCATGGAAGTGGTTCTACATTGTCATCCACAATACACTTTTCCAAGATTGATGATTAATAATGATACATCTAATATTTTCCTCAATTTGTTTATGCATATATTTTACTTAATCCCTCTAAATATATAAATTACATATTTTTCTACAAATAATTTATTTTTTGTGTTTTTGTGATAAAATGTAAAAAATTGTTTAATTATAGAATATTTAATGATTTTTATCATAAGGTGAGTTTAGGTATATATATTAAAATAATAATCTAATATGAGTGACAATTATTTTATGATTTTTTTACTTTTTTATTTTCATCAACATTATCTGATCGATGAATAGATGATTAAAGTTTTTGCAAGCCCAAAAAAACATTGAACATTGGAAGCCATTATAGAGGATAACATGGACCACACCACTATAACTTATTAAAAAATAATAATACACACATAAAATTGAAGTGAATATACCTGGATGTGAATGAGAAATAATAGACATGTTATTGAAATAAATTTAATTGTGTTTTTAAGTAATTATTGTTATATTTAATGATATTCGTTTAAATAAGATTGATGGAATTATTGACCTGAAAATGTCTTAGTCATTTTAAAAGACACAAAATCAACTTGATGCATCAAATTATAGTTAAATTTTTAGTAATTTTATTGAATTAAATTTTGATAATCTTATAATAAGGGATATAGCGGTGATATTTAATAATCGTGGTGGAAAACATGATAAAAAATTCAAGGAACTTCTTTTTCTATAAATGAGTTTTACTTTTCTTTTATCTATTTTCTTCCTCATATTTTTGAAATGCCTTATTCTACCCCATTATATTATATTAACGATACTATTTTTGGGTAAACATTTGATCGGTTGAGGAAGGTGGTAGGCTGGATATATGGCCTTTTCTTGAGTTTTTGTTATTACATGAAATAAAATCCTTTGTTTGTTCTAAATATTGCATAAATTATTGTTTCTATTTTAAATTCTGAATGCAATTGTGTTAGGTTATGAAAATATTACATTTAATTTAATAATTAAATTATCATATATCCATCCAAAAAATTATTATTTATATATATTGGAATAGGATTTGGTTGGTTGGAGAGTGCCCAACGATAATCAGCATGTTTCATGTGACTATATTTTTGTAATATTCTATTATTAGGTAACAAATATTATAGGTTAGTTTTTTCTCTAAGTATTCAATAAAAAAATTTACATAATTACAGGCATTATAAATATGATTTAACAGTATATGATTTTGGATAAAAATTTTCTCATATTACCATATAGGAAAAGAGAGATATTGCTCAATATATGAATCTCTCTTCGTCCAGTCAATAGAAGAAAAAATGGTAAAAATTGGAAACCAATGTATCATGGTATAAGTTCTAGTAAACCAAACCATGAAAACATTTATTATCATATTTTATAATCCAATTAATCCCCTTATTTATCTAAATTTATATGTAGACCAAATATATTTTTTCTATAGATACTTTCTTAAATAATTATAACAAACATTAATTTAGGAATCCAAAAAAAGTTGAAAAATAGTTTTGTGACAACTTCTCATCAAGAGACTACCTTGAGTTTTGTAATATATTTTATGTATGTTAAATATTTTTTTCCATTCCCCTTGATAGGATTGAATAATTTTGGGAGTCTCCTTTAGGGAGGCAGTGCCTCAAAAATCTATGAAATAATCTATTTTGACATTGTAATAACCCACAAATCAACTATCACCATAATTTAATTTTATCCATAAATAGAATGAAATTTAACACAACTAAGAACAACCCTATAATTTTACTTTTTCAAAAACAAACCTCATAATTTCAATTGAAACTATTATTTTTCACAAATAACATAAAATCAAGGATGGAAATATAAACCATACCCTATGTGATTTGTTCTCAGAATAATTTGGAATTAAATATAACAAAATCACTATGACTATCCTTCTAAATTATTATTATCTATGAATTTTAATGAATTAATTAGTTTCTAAATATCATATGCAATTATATGAAGATCCAAATTAATATATATAATAATTTATCTATGTTTTCTCTAGATATAAACATAGAAGAGTCATAAAAGATCATGTTTGTTGGGGGGAATAACCATTCTCATTGAAACGAAAAATGATTTAATGTATTTAAAATCTACAACTATGGTGTTCAATGATTGATATTAAATAAAATATTGCATCATCAAAAAATTTATCCCCACATCTATGAGAATAATTATAAAAAAATTATTTTTGCCGTATATTAGTCGATTAGACAAACTATGTATAAATACCAGTTGTGATTCATGATCCTCTATTCAATATCCCTAGATCATGAAATATATGAAATATAATTTCATGTGCTCTTATACAATATATTTCTTGAACATTGATAAAAACATCAATAATTCTAATCTGGAGGTGCCCCATTTGACATGGCATGTGCAGATATCCAATTTCTATTTGGGAATATTTCTTAAAACTCAAAACAATTTGGAATGTGTGTTTCAGACACATGGGGGATCAATGAGGTAGAACACATAATTAATTATATTTAATAAGAAGTAAAATATAATGTATTACTAGGTTAGTGGGAAAAATGGTTATGAATAATGTAAATAAAAAAAATGAAATGAATTTGGAAATCTATTTATGATTTTGTATTTATCATTATAATAATCAATGTCTAGAAGTGTAGGGGACATATAGTTATGTTGTATCCTATAATCAAATACATTTCAAACCACAACATGTACATCTTACCCAAACCCAACTAGGATATAAATTACGACAATACTGGGATAATTATTATTTTTAAACAGTAATACAAGAACCATATCCATTCCAACAGTCCTATTATAATCCCTTTTATCATCAAAATAACGTTCATCCAAAACTCTTAAATGAAATAAATGAGCATAGTTCCACAAGTGTACCCAAGACAAATTTATCGTAACTACAAACAAATGTTATAGGGTAGAATATTTGTTTGATAAGTTAAATTTTATATTCAAAAGATTTATGAACATTTTTTACAAGAATAATTGAAAAATACCATGATAAATTATTAAAAATACCAATTAAATTTTGAGCGTTATTAAAACAGGATGTGTAAATAATATCAACCCATATGTACAATGGGAAGATATTTATTTTGAGAGACCTTCAAAAACACAACCCATCCATCCAAAAGTTGTATACCCTAAAATCAATTAAAAACAAACATTGTTCAAGATGTAAAGACCATAAAAAACTTTTCAATAACATAAAAGGGAGAAAAATATATCTTATCACCATTATCATAAATATTATTTATGTCAAAATAGGCCGATGAAGACAGAGATCAATGGTAAATGCATGAACCTTTAAAAATGATGAGATTAACATCCCCCTTATCATGGAAATTTTATCAATCCATATATATAAAGGCTTTAAAAATTATTTTTAACTAAGAAGTGGATAGATGAAAATCAGAGAATAATATTATTATGAAAACTCTCAGCACTTGTCCCACAACCGATACCTGAAAAACGGTTATGATCTAGTGACATTTCATATTCCTTTATCTATTATTTCATTAAAATAAATAGATACACTATGTGATAGGGAAGAATAAATATATTTTATTCCTTGATCAATATTAATTTTTTTCATATTGTAAAATTTACTCCTACTAGCATGGTGTTCTATCTCAAAAATAGATCCACATTTTTCATTGTAGGTGTAATGGATGATTTTATTGTATGATTCATTGATCTATTATTCCCATCTAACTTTTATGTGATGAAAATGGAATAAAATAGGATTTCAGTACACTCACATATCATCATGGGGAGACCATTCTTAATGTATGCAATGACCATCTACAATGTTCATGAGGGAACACTCTCAATTGATATCAGAGATATTCAAGTGAAGTTCAATATACTCCACTCCATGAATAATATTTGAAGAGTTATTTAAAAATATAAAATCTACCGAAAAAATCATAAAACCGCCAGAAAATTCAAATGATACAACCATAATCTTATTTAATAGTTTTTTATAAGATTCAATTGAACGAATGTAAGTAATAAATAATGATATCTAGATGTTAAACTCGAAGAGGTTGAACATGAAATTATTATCAAATATATCATGATAAAAAAATTTCTAATGACAAAAGAATAATCCAAGTAGCATTGCATGTTAAATATTATTGAAAATGATTTGAACAATATTATTGAAAATAACATTAACATTAAATATGTATTTAAATGATATTATCAAACCAATTAGAATAGTGGATCACAAGAAATAGGAAAATATGTATTAAATTATCTTTAAACAAAACATGTATTATATAAATGTGAATAGGTGAAATCCAAATCCATATTATTTTTGAAAAAAAAATGAGGGTTTATATCATACATAATGAAAATAGATTAATTTTCCATGAACAACATGACCCATTAAAAATTGTGTTGCTTGGATTGCAACAAAGAATCAACAAATATCTAGAAATATTGAAAAAATTACATAATAACAATATATCAAGGGCTTTCTATAATTATGGTTAGTATGGACAAAAAGAATATTAATTCTAGTATAACCTATCTTAATAATTAATGTGGAAATAGATTTTGGAGGATATGAATATCATCCACACTAATTACCATTCATGACTAATCTTGTAACATATTTAATTTACATTATATAAAAAAAAATTTGATTTTTTATGCTTAGTTAAAAAAATCAATTTAAATTATTTGCAGAAACTTAATCAATTAAATGTGTTGTAAGGAATCATTTTGTTTAATATTTTTCAAAAAAAATAATTTTAGTCAAGCCTATGAAATTAAATGACGTGCGTATAGGTGGAAAACCATGTTTTCCCCTTACAACACTCTTCACCATAGTCATAATAAAAAAAGATCTAACATGAATTCACTATCAATTTGTTATATAATTTCTATTTCATTAATAAATATTACTATCGTATAAATAAAATTATTTCTTAATTTTTACTTTTTCAAACACTACCATCCTAAATACTCAGTGTCATTTGAACCATTAGTGCAAGTTCTCATCATTATTTATGGTAATTGATTTTTCAAAATGGATAAGGTAGTTTCTTAACAAGACATTGGATTAGTAGCATGATGATATTAAATTGGCATCACTGAACTGGAATTTTATCATCTGTGATGAGGGAAAAGACTCATAATTGTATTATTCCATTATATGGAATTTTTAATAGTAATGAATTATTGTTCCTGAATAAATGAATAGA
The DNA here is from genome assembly GCA_963277665.1 of Viscum album. Taxonomy (NCBI): domain Eukaryota; kingdom Viridiplantae; phylum Streptophyta; class Magnoliopsida; order Santalales; family Viscaceae; genus Viscum; species Viscum album. Next base: position 1,313,695,796 of record OY728152.1, on the reverse strand, counting down.
AAAAATCCATTAGTTTTCAAAAGGGAAACGTAAAATAAAACAACATTTCGTTCTAGGTAAAATTTAAAATTAAATTGATATATTATATAATCTTTTTAATTTAAGTTTTTACATTGAAATATTTTTATTTTAGAAAAATAAATTTTTTTATATTTTTAACATTGGTGTTAAAATAATTCCATGTTGAGATTTTGTGCTTGTGGATAATCATGGTTTCAGTGTCATACAACTTATTTTCATAATATTTTTCCTATTTTTTGAATGCATTTGAATTATTTAAACAATATATATTTATCCTTTAGAACTAATTTTTAACAATTTTATATATTTGGTGTTTTGTGGACTAAAATATAAATATTTTTCAATTCTGAATTATTGAAAAGTTTTTATATAAAGATTTTTCCACATAACTTTAAAAATATAATTCCAATCTGAGCGATAATTTTTATAGTACACCTTTATTTATTTTTTTTCTACTTTTTATTTTTGGAAAATATCTAATTTGAACATCATGGGGCACAAAAAAATAATTGATTCTGGAAAATCTTCAAGGAGGATAGTGTGAAACATACCACCACAACTGAATAATAACATTGGATAAAAACCCCTAATTGAAGTAATAACATATGAAAATGAAATATAACTCATTTTAACGTTACAAAAATAAATATATTAGTGTTATTCAACCATTAAGGTTGAAATTGTATGATATACAATGAATGATGATTTATGTAATTCCCAGCTAGAAAAATTCATTCTCATATTAAATTACAAAAATTATTTGATATGTGTTGATTTTTTTTGACAATTGTAAAGTTAATATGAAAGTAAATTTCAATCATCTTATTTGAAGGGATTATTGGGATATTCAAATATGATATGTTCTAAACATGAGTAATCATTTAGGGTACATATTCTACTATAAAAGTATTCTCCATTTCTTTTCTATCTTATCTTCTTCATATTTTTTATAAGGACTTATTCTTCCCCATTCAACAATATAATCTTTAACAAGGTGGGGAAAATTTTTGATTGATCAATAATGGGGGATTATAGACCTACGTTGATTTATTTTTTATAATCTCATTTAAATATATACCTTATTCTTTCTTCATCTTGATTATATTAATAATTCAATTTTAAATTATGAATTCAATTTTATATGGATTTAAATTTATTCATTTTTATTTCATTGGTCATTAGTTATATCAACCTCCACAAAATTAAATTTTGAATTTGGTGATACATATTAGGGTTGTGTCGTGAGTGATGGACGGACGTCAGCATATCAGTATGATTATATAATAGAATATTTGTTTATTGTGGACCAAAAATTTCTATATAGGTATCAATCAAATTAATCATGAAAAACTTATGAAACACCATAAATATTCAATGTTTTATTGACAAATATAATGTTTTGGATAAGACTATTATCATTATAATCACTTATCCAATGGGGAGAGAGGTCTTAATATTTGATTATCTATTTTAATAGTTAGTATACGAAAAAAGGATAACATTTTGATATCCTAATAGCATGACATAAGTAATAGTAAAACCCACACTGATCACCATCATAGTGAATTCCATAAAACCAATTAAACTACTTTGTTGTCTCAATATATAAAAAATCTAAACTTCTTCATTCCATCATAATTTTCCATAATAATAAAATCCAATTTTATTTTCACTAAACAATTATAATGTGACATCATAGTTTTCTGTACACTACCAATCAGTAGAATTATATTTGTTAACTACCATACTATAGGTAATTTGAATATTTTTTTCAACACCCCATGATAGGTGTGCATCAATTAAATTCTATTTTGAATTGAATATAAGAATTTGAACTCTGTGAGTTCTATTTATAATAAACATTAACATGTGTTATTGAATTTATTGATCAATTAAAGTGGAAAATGTGATTTTCAAAGACATATCTGTAGTCGGGTTATCATATTGTTAGGGTTCATATGTATAATATATCACAAAAATCATTTTTATTAGGCATGACCATCATAATGATAATTTAACATATATTTTAATGACTATATTTAATGAGTTTCTATGTATTTTAAGATATTTATAATATGTATGTCTAATGAATCATTTTTAAAATAATTTTAGATTATTTTTTTTAAAATTAAATGTCAATGAGTAAGCATGAGATAAATTTGAATTAGTATTATTAAATAAAAAGGATTCAATGATTGAATGTAAATAATTATAAATGTATGTTCTATATACTAAAAGTGATGTTTTTATGGAACCTGATTTTTGATTGTCTCTTGTCTATAATGTGAATATAATATTGGAATATTTTTTTGGTAGTATTCATTAATCAATTTCCATAGTTACATATTCCATATTCATTATGAATTCCATCTATATTTTTATTATTGATTTCTCTAATATGGCATTCCCTTTTGTGTTTCACCAGGTTTTTCATGAATGATTATCATTACATAGGACACTAATGACATGTGAAATTGATAATGTAGGAAATGAAAAAAGTTGGACAATTTGAGTTAAATAATTAGATAGGAAATTTTACATATTAGTTGGCATTCTGAGATCAGATGGAAAGTATTATCGATGTATTCCATTGTTTTCATCTCTGGAAGTATAATCCTGATCCATCTAATGTATCGTGTTCAGATTTTATTGATTGAGATATTGAGGTTTTTATTATAGAGAATACATTGTATATCATTAAATTTCATCTGAGTATCTTCAATGGGAAGCCATGTCTATTTGTAAGAGTGTTATGTTAGATATATCAAGTTCTCATATGACATTGTAGTTTGAAACATCAGTGAGGTAGTATTTCCCTCACCTCATTCTGAATCACCATTCATCCACATGGAAAACATAGGACAAAATTTATATGGTGGGATGTTTGTTAAATTTCCTAAAAATTTATTACGTACTTATTTCCACAATTTGTTTCGCTAAATGATTTGGTTGTTTTGTGAAATTTTATGACATGTAGTGTTTTTAAATGAAAATGACATAATGTTTCATGATATTTGTTTATTAATCATGGTGTCTCGGGTAAATTTTTTTAATAGATTATGTTGATGTCCATCGGGGAACATGATGATATATGAGATTATTTAGAGGCATGACCCCATAATTCTTGGATATAGTGTCTACAATAATTACATTATCATGATTAAAATGATTAAAATATCAATGGGCCAATGGTTTTAATAGACTTGGTAAAATAGATATACATAACCCATGTATAAAAAATAATTTCACTAATTACTAACAAATTTTTAATCAGATGATAAAAATATTACTCCAAATAGAGTATCATTTCATAACATTTTCAGGAAAAATAATAGAATCCTATGGAATGGATTCATAGTCAGGATGAGCTGAAATTGTCAATAATTGTAAATTTTGTGTTATAAATAACAAATAAATAGGAATATATTTTACCTAAAGGTTATAACTTAAGAGATATTCCCTAAAGTTATTAAACTTATTAAGATGTTTGTAACCAATATGGAAAGGTAAATAATAGGATTTATATTCCATTAAACTAAATATATAATTAAAAGTATATATAAATATTGTATCATCCATGAAAAATAAATATGAAATTTTTATATTTATTAATTTGTGTGAAATAAATATATATTTTACATTAAGGGGGATGTTATGTTTGATGGCATACTCAACACAATAAAACATGTTTCTTCGAAATCATATGTTTCACAAAACATTTTGTTATACTGAAAAATAATAAATTTAAATAATTATATTAAATGGTAGCTAACAGATAATTTTTTTTATTGTAGGGAATGAACATAGCAAACTAAAACATTATTATTCCTGTTTTTACATTAATCTAAATAAATTTAGTGGCATAAAATTATAATGAATCCAATATGATTCATAAATACTCTAATATTCAATGAGGTGTGGATTTACACCTTTTGATGGAGAACCACTTTATAAAATATTTTTTCATTATTAAATATTTTATTTTAAATAAAATATTCATATTTAGAATAGGGATATCGATATTTACATTGTATTAATTTATTTTATTTTTTTGGATAGTTTTTATTTTTTTAATGAAATAGTGAAAAATATTGTATTTAAATTCAAAACATCATTTTAATATAATTTATTTCTATTTTTAGATTAACTTCATAATTATTTTTAAACTGATTTTAGATAATTTTTTTAAAATTTAATTTAATTTTGGTCATTAGACGTAATTTCCCTTTTAAACTGGTTATAAACAAAGGTCAATCTATTGATTGATATTATTTCACAAAAACATGATTTTTGGTTTTAAAAACCAGAATTAATTTTAAATTAATTTCTATTACTTATCTATTTTAATTTTTGAAATTTATAGTAATTAATTGGAATTAGGAGATTCTAATTTCGTAAATAGATAACTTTCATATCTTATGCATTATTATTATTTATTTCAGTAAATATTTTATTTATCATTGTTAAAGGAAAAATCTGGTAAGGAAACATAAAATATAATAATATAATAATATTAAATTACACATACACATTTAAAAACATAATTGGATGATGTATTTCTGATCACGTTCATCCTTGGGGGGATTTTGTGTCCCCATGGACCCGTATGTAAGTTATAATAACACATTATATTAATTAATTTAACGTAATGTCACAAGTAATATACAAAAATATGTTTTAGTAGAAAAATTTTTATATGAGGTTATGTAAGTAATAACTTTATCTATAAATAATAATTGGAAAGATAATAAAATTTACTACATAATGATATTTTATTTATAATATATATATATATAATAAATTTAATCACGACACAATGGAGATTTATTAATTTCTTTATTAAAAAAGTATTCACATAAATGATATTGTAATTATAAAAATGAATTTATCTGAAACTTTTTATGCCATACATGATTTTTAGAGATAATAATACATTTTTATATATTATTTAATGTAGTTATATTTCTAAATAATTAATTTTTAAATTTATTTTATTGTCAAGCTATGAATAGTTCATAAATTGACAAAAATTAATTTTTAGATCAATTTGTATTTAATAAAATGTTATTATAATCCAAGAAATATATGATTCAGCCAATATACATTTATGATGTTTTAAATGACATTAATGGTCCATTTTGGGTTTATTGTTCTATTATTGTAAATATACTATCCTTATAGTATGAATATGGAAAATGTCAAAAATGTTAACAAAATGTTAAATAAAAATAATAAGAATGAAAAAAAATTCCAACACCTATCTAGTGATTATTAGATGATTTAGTTTCTACTTATATGCACATTATCTTCTAAATAAGAAATATTTTTTCCATTTGAAACCGAAATTTATTTTATAATAAAAGAAAAGTTCCCAATCATTCGTATAGAGCCCCTCCCCCCTTCAAAAAAGACATCATCTCTAACCATTAAACACACCTCTCAATCCCCATTTTCACATCCAAACTCTACCAAAATAAGCACCAAATATCTCCCTCTTACACATAGTATCCTTAAATTAGGTATAATGCACTTCATGAATTCGTTTTGTTTCAGTCCAAACAGATTTTCCCAATTTAAAGGTAATGTCTTCTCTAAAGTTCATTTTTATTTTTTATCATCTCCAAACCCCATAACTCTTTTTATACCAATATTTTATAACAAAACCATTATAAAAAAGATACTAAGTTATTGTTATGAGAATCATTCAATCTACACTAACACAGACATCAATTTAATGGATACAAAATTACTGAATTTGTGCACAAAAAACTGTTGTCTCATGAAATAATGACACCTCAATATTATTCTATTCCCTCTTTTGGTAGCCATTATGATGGATCTATAATTATATATGATATTTATGATATTTTTATTATCTCAATGCATCTGTATTTTTCATTTACATAATACCTATATAATTTCCATAACGCGTAAATACGATACTATAATTTGAGAAAATACGGACTACCCCCCTCTCAAAGTGACATGAATCGATAATGCAATACATAAAACATATAGATGATGTAATTTATAAAATTATGTAACGTATAATACATATATATGACACTGAAATTATAATATCCTTATGTATCATTATGATTTCATTTTAAAAAAAATAAAAAAATGAAATGAATGATGCATTCATGAGTACACACGACATAACATCTCCCAGAACGGTGCATTTCATTTCTTATGTAAAAATTTTATATATTATTCTAAATTAATATATAAAATATATATATGATATATATTAAATATAAATCATTATTATCATTCTGGAGATATTATACTTTTTAATTCCAGGATAATTTGTAATTATAAAATGTTTTTTATTTTACACATGTTCTGAAAATCGACAAATTTTCAGATACGAGAAAAAATTATTAATAATTGATATAAAAAATATAATTTGTAATATAAAAATAATAATAAAACTAAAAAATGTTATGTAGAAATTATAAATATATATATGATTATTATTCATGAATAAAAAGGAACAAACGAGTAAAGAAGTATACGAGGTCTGTGGTTTTATTCTCACATTTTATTCTTGTGATATTCACGCTATATTTGTCAATATTTGCTTTTGTGTAGTGTATGTACTACCAATTATTTAATTCATTATGTAATATAATTTATTTAATTGGTATTTAAAACATCATTGTATGATCCATCATTCATGTGTTGTATGTTTCTAATGTTACCTAATCAGTAAGGGAACCTTTCACCCACCTCTTATAGTCAATGATTTAATTTTTGTTAGGTATTTTAAATTTATATTTTCATATGTGGGAATTAGTTATTCTATATCATTATTTTTTTACATTTTATGACCATGTGATGAGAAAAACCTTTTTTCTCATCAACTAATTTTCAGATTTTTATGTGATGTCGTTAGGCTGTCGAATTTTTGTTAGGGATCTTCTTAACAAAATTTCAATTATTTGATATAAAATTGTATAAATTGATTATTTGGTTAAATGGATTCTGTTTGAATGACAACATATTTTTTACACATAATATACTCTCATTTTGGGTGTATTTTTATTTATCATAAATAATTTATTGAATTGAATTTTCCTTAATCTAAAGATACGATATTTATAAGGGAAATTGTCTCAATTTACATTCCATTGAGGCTTATTAGTTTTTATTCACCAATTAATTTGTATATGGTGTATATAACTTATTTTGACATATTATATCATCGATGTATTTATTCTCATGATATTATAAAAATAGTTTAGTTTTAGTCTATATCTATTTTTATTCTAATATTATTTCAAGTGGTAAGAAACTATTTAACTAAAACATTGTTTTAAATGTTTTAAAGATTTCTTCTTCAAAAATAATTTCATTAGTGTCCACGTTATCAAATGGTTTGAAGGATTTATATATATTGATATTAATGTTTTAAAATTTTAATTCCTTTATATGAATAAAATTGGTATGGAACATTTTGATTAAAGAATAACATTAATAAATGTTTTAAAGGGTTTTTAAAATGGTTTGTTAATGAATTGATTATGTCAATAACATGAGATGATATAATATGTTTTAAATATGAAAATTTTATCTTTTCGTTATGATTATTATATGTGTTATGAATATATTATGGTTATTCAGCATAGTTTATGCATACAATTGGTTCTGTGATAAACTCAGGGTGTGTGATTCCGATATATCTCCCTAATTAATTGGGTAACATGAAAAAGGAGAAAATTAATAATTATCCAAATAGAATTATAGAATATACAATTATTGGTATTTCATACATAACTCTCTATGTAGCTATTAAATATAAAACAAAATTATGCTATCTATGAGTTATTTTACCATTATAATATATGATTTCTATGTGTAATTCATAAATATTAATATTTCTTGAGGAATGTTATTGTTGAAAATTATGGTTTTGATAATTTTTATTTTTTGATGGGGTAATGTTTTCTCATTATTTTATAACCATTAATTCGATATTTATTATCATAACATGTTTTGAAATGGTTTTCACTGGACATAATGATTAGTATTGTCAAGGATGGGATTCAGATTAATCCATGCTATCTAAAACATAGACTTAGTCACGTATTGTTATGTATGAGTTTTAATTTTATGAAAAACATGATACTGGGTAAAATTGTTTACATTGTAATTTTTTGAGATGTAATGTAATAGTTATTTCATAATTCACTAAAACTCTAATCCTAAGAAGATCTAAAATTTGAACTATTCATTTAACTCATTATTATGTATTGTTTTAAGGAATTGTCCTTATAGTTGTTCTTAGAGGTCGGTTTGGACAACTTTAGGGATAATGAGTTTTTTAGACACCTGGATTGTCTCAATTCCAACTAATTAAGTTAAATAATTATTTTGATACATTTCCAGATCAAGGAATGTCTATTACTAATGGGAGGTGGAGGATCTCAAGTGACATTCTTATATCTTCCTAATAAAATTCTTCAAATAATTATCGCAATGTCATATCCAGATGATAAGGAAACATTTTCTAGCATAAAACTCCGTTGAAAGCAGTTCATTGAGGTATCAAACACCTCCACTATACATTTATACTAACACATATAATGAGTTGTATTTAATCAAATCTTATTTTCCCAATATTCTCATATTTTAAATAATTGTAAATATTATCAAGGAATTTTAAAATATTTTAACATATAACAATATTTTGAAGCATAATATTATTTTGAAAAATGGGATGAAGAATAAGAACCTTTTTCAAACAATTTATATTTGATTTTAAATTATAGTAGTTCAGCACATACATATTGAATTTTAGAAGGACCACTGATTGAATGTTTCATATCAATATCAGACTGACTGTTTTATAAAAAACATTTCTTATTAGATGTTTTGAAAATATATGTTATACATGATTAATTCTCCAAACAATATTTCTACGAACACCATTATTTACTATATTATACAAGTTGTATTTGGATGAAGGAATCAATTTTTATTATAGTATCTCTAAATCATTTTTTCAATGCATTAAACATCTACCTTCATGAACAAGATGTTCAGGAAACCATATAGACACCATGATCAATGTATGATGTTCATTATATTGGTAATTGTTTTTTTCATATATATAGGTGAATAAAATGACAATATAAAATATGATGAAGTCTTAATATAATTGGATGAAAATTATATGAATTAGAAATCCATTTTTTGAAATATATTTTGTTTGTTTTGAGGAATTTATCTCATTGTTGGGAATTTCATAAAATTATATTGATTTTATAAATGGACAATGCAGAGAAACTAGGACAACCCATCTCGTCAGACAAAATAGCCAGAATTGATCACACAACCAAAGTGTGATTGGGATTTTTCACCTACCACAAGAGTAAATAATGTCCCTGATTAGTATCACTTAATCTTTTCAGTTAAAATATTTTATTTATAAAGATAATGTTGATTTTTGGAACTTATTTTTTATCAAATGGATATTCTTAGTATAGGAAAAAGATATGGCTATTATGTGAAAAACTTTATTTTTAAAGTCATTCTATATTTTGGGAACACTATATGATTATGGAAAATAGTACACTATGGGATTGTATTTGTGAATTAATAGTTGAAATTTTATTTTGGAATAATCTATGTTGTTATTGTGTAAATATATCAAATTGGGTTATTTATTAAAATAATTTTCATTTGATATTGAATATGTTATTAGGTTAATTACATTTTGGTATGAGACATTAAGAGTAGTCTATGTTATTTAGAGACAAATGATAAGATTTATAGTGAAAGACTATTTTATTAAATTCTTCTATATTATGTGTTAAAATAAAAGTTTTGGTTATACTAAATGATTTAATGGAAAAAAAATTTATTGAAATGTTTTTGTTTAACTTGTGGTATTTTTTGTTCAATTTTGGAGATAATGAGTAATATTTCTTTTTAGAGATGATTAAAATTTTATTGGGGTTTATTTGATCTTGTACTAAACATTTTGGTTTTAGTTAATTTATAATTACAAAGGAAAAATACAGTTCTTCCTTTTCAGATTATGTGATTCTCTAAATGTGGATTCTAGTGCTTCACGTGTGACCATGTCATCTTTATGACACATTATTTAGAGAAAAGAATAGTTTGTGGTAGAAATTTTGTAATTGAAAAATGTCAAAATGGAAATTAATGTTTTGACATTATGTTCTTACTAATGATGATAAATACCTTACTCACCATTATGAAAAGAATCATAAAACAAAAATGTTGTTTGTATATATTTCCTAATAGGAAATTAAAAACTATTTAACCTATAATAATTCTTTGGTTTTCAGGTTCTTAAATATCTACTATTCATGGTTTATATCATTATCTATTTGAACATGACATGTAGTTTCTCCTTCATATCAAGTCTTTCATGGTATCATAGAATGTTTTATATCGTGTGGCTTTTGAAACTCTATTTATTTCTTTTAATGTTGTAGTATTATTGACACTTTTTCTAATGTAGGACATTCAATAAAGTTTCCAAGACCAATTTTAAAATTGTGAGGACACAATTCACAAGGGGGGGATGTATCATCCAACGTAAAAAAAGTAAATTTATATTTTTATTAATTTTTTTGAATTTAATTTTATTTTTACTTGAAAGGGAATGAAATTTCTGATAGTGTACTTGATATGAGACAACGTGTTTCTTTGAAATCATAGGTTCCACACAAATTTGAGTTATACCGAACAGTAATATAATAATAATATTTTAAATGGAATTTAACACATAGCCATTGTATAGGTATTAATGAACAGAACTAACTAAAATATTATTATAACTGATTTTTATTTTATCCGATAAATTATATAGTATTCTAAGAAGAAACAATAAATTTAACTCATAAATACTCTAACATTCATTAAAGGGTATATTAAACACATTTTGATGGATAAAAATTTTTAAATATAGTTTTTTCACATTTATATGTACTATCTAATAATATACTATTCTTCTTTATAATCAGGTTATTGTAATATACTTTTGGTGAAAATTTTTTATTTTAATGATATTGTTCAATTTTTTTTGAAATGGTGAAAAATATTGTATTTTATTTAAAAAAAGACTTTTTGTATAATTTATTTATATTGATAGACTATGTTTTTAATTTGTTATAAAGAGTAATTATATTATATTTTCACAATTCAATCCAATTTTGATCATTATAAACAATTTAAAATGAAAATGGATGAATACATATGTTATTCTTTGATATGTGTTATTTAATAAGAACACATTTTTTGTTTTTGACTAAAATAATCAATATTAAATTAACTTCTGCAAATTTTTTGATTCAAGTTTGGAAAAATTGTTTCATTATTTAGAATCAAGAAGTCCAAAATATTGTAAATAGGTAAATTATATTTTTATACATTATGAATATTTATTTCAGTTATTATTATTTTTCTATGGTTAAAGAAAAAAATTTGGTAAATAAGGGTAAAAATAATATCATAATTATATTAAATTAAACTTACACTTATCCAATCACTATTTAATGAGGTATTTTTAATGAAGGGAAGATTTGGGTGAATATTGGGACCCCATGGAGAACTTGGGTGTGATAATGACACTTCATATTAATTAATTTAATGAAAAGACAAAAGTAACACACACATATAGCTTTTTGAAAAACAATTTTTATATCGGTTTATATATGTAATACCATATACTACAAATATAAATTTGAAATATAAAAATATTTAATAGATCATGGTATATTATTTATAATTTTTTATATTAAATCAAAAAATTAAATTGTGACACAATGGCAATGAACTTTTTCATTATTAATAATGGATTGAAATAATTGATATTATAATTATTAAAATAAATTTATTTTAAAACATTTCAGAAAATAATATATTTTTAGAGATAATTATTATTATTATATTTGATTGAATGAATTATTTTTCCAAATAATAAAGTTGTTATATATTTATTAATAGTCATTATATGAATAGATTAAAAATTGACATAAATTCGTTTTTAAAACAAATTTTTTTTATTAGATGATAAAATAAACATAAAAACATATTATTTGAAAAAAATTCATATAAAATTTTAAAAATATCATTACGGGTCTATTTTGTATATCAAGGAGTTTTATAATAAATGTATTAACCTAATATTATTATTATGGTAAATGTTAAATATGAAAACAAATGGTTTATTAAAAATGATAATGATTAAAAAAACAACCCAAATCTATCCAAATAAAATTGGATGAATTTTCTTGACTTATAGAAACCTTATCTTCTAATAAAATATGTTGTATTCCATTTGAATACGAAATTCATTTTATAATAAAATATTACTTTCAAATCTTCTTGTAGATCCCCCTATAAAATGTAATCCACTCTAACACTTACTAACTCATATCATGACCCCTTGAATAATATAAAATCTACCCAAATAAACTCTAAATATACTACTATTCTTCTTAGAATCATTAAATTATGAATAAGGCACTTAAAGAAATCCTTTTGGTTCAATACATTTGGAGTTTCCCAATTTAAGGTAACATCTTCTCTCTAGTTCTTTTTTTCCCTTCTCCAACACACTAAACTATCTATATAGAATTATTTTATAACAAAACCAGGATATTGGACCTACTTTTTTGTTTATATGAGAGTAACGTGTACTACACTTACACACACATCCATCTAATGGATACGAACATACATTTTCTGTGGATGACGAACTTCAACCTCACGAAATGATGATTATTCAATAGTATTTACCACCTCTTATGGTGGTCATTATGATAAAACTATAATTAAATATGATATTTATGTAATTTATTTTATGACTTTGATTTGTATTTTTCATTTACATTATACCTTAATACATTCAATAATGTGTAAATAAGATAATCCATGATTTTATTAATTATGTAATATAATTTAATTTATCAGTATTTACATCTTCCTTGAATGATCCTTCGTTCATGTGGTGTATGTTTCCTATGTTACCAAAATTTTAAGGGATCCTTTCACCCTCGTATTCTTATCAAAGACATCATTTATGTTTTATATGTTAAATTTATATTTTATTATTGATGGATCTGTTATTTATATACTTTTTTTGTTAAATTTTATTACCTTGTAATGAGATACCACTTTTTTCATTCATCAACTCATTTTCTAAAATTTTAATTGACATCGTTAGGCTGTTGAATTTTTTTAAGGGATCATCTTAACCCAATTTCCATTATTTTATTTAAACATCTACATCTTGATTATGTGGTGCTATATATTTTTTGTGGATGACAACAAATTTCATTAAACATAATTTCAACTTATATTGGGTTTATTATTATTTTTAAAACATAATATATTCCATTGATTTATTCTTAATCTAACGATACGATCTTTGTAAGAGACTTTGTTTGAATTTCTATTCCATTACGAATTTTTAGATTTTATACACCAATTAATTTTTATATGGTGTATATACTTCCCTTAAACATATTATATCAAGAATCTCTATATTATCATTATATTAGAAGAATTGTTTAATTTTATTCTGTAACTACTTTTATTCATGTATTTTCTCATGTTGTAAGAGACTCATTAACTAAAACATTCTTTGAAATGATTTAATGATTTCTTCTTCTAAATATTTATAATTAATGTTCAAGTTATGTAATGGATTAATGTATTTATTTATATTGATATAAATGTTTTAAAATTTTATTTTTTTTAAAATATTCAAAGTGGTATGTGAATCATTGATTAAAAAATATCTTTATTAAATCATTTAAAATTGTTTTGAATTTTGTTTGATAAAGAATTTATTATGTTAACATTTTGAAATAATTTATTGTGAATTTAATTTGGAAAATTATCTTCCCATTATTTGTTTATGTGTTATAAATATATTATGGTCATTGGGCATTTTTTATTCATAATGTTGGTTTCCAAATAAACCTAGGGTGTGTGATCCTGAGGTTTCTCTCCCATGAAATGGGTAATGTGATGGTGGAAAATGTAAATGTTCATCATAAGAGATTTATAGAATATAAAGTGATGGGTAATCAAAATGTAACTCCCTACATAGCTATGAATTCTACAAACTATGTATGTTATGTATATCCTAATTTACCTATATGATTTATGATTTCTATTTGTTATTCATAAATATTATGATTTATTGAGAAAGGTTATGATTGAAAAGTATTATTCTGTTGATTTATATTTATTTATGGTATAATGTTTACTTTCATTATTATATAACCCATTCTGATATTTTTATTCTCATCTCATGTATTGAAATGTTATTCATATAACTTAAAGATGAATAGGTTCAAGGAAGGGATCATGGAAAAGTATTTTTGTCAAAAACATGGAACTAGACATGCTAATTTTATTAATTGTTTATATTTTATGAACAAAGTGGAAATTATGTAAAAGTTTCTACATTTTAATTTTTGATATTACATGTAATAGTTATGGCCTAATTGTCTAATACTATAAACCTAAAAAAAATGCACAGTGTGAATTATTCATTTAAGTCATGATTATTTAATTTTTGAAGGTTGAGTCCTTATAGAAATGTAATGAAATGGAAAACATAACATTTATTTAATAAACTAATAATAAAATGCATCAATATAATTTATCATAGAAAAAAACTCCATTATAATAGAGACTAAATTATAATCAAGGAAAAGATTAATTATATAAAGTCTCCACTAAGGAACCTGAAAACATTAAAATAAATATGATTAATAATATAATTTAAAATTACATTTAGAAACATTTTTAATTTGTCTGTCAAGTTTTTAACATTAGAATCTATTTATCCATTATAGGGATATATTATTTCTGGTCCACACCCATCATTTTTTATCCAACGCATTCGAAACATCAAAAAATATATTCAAATAAAATAAAAAACATATAAAACATCGTTATTGAATAATGAAAATATATCATTATATCCCCATATAATAAATTTTCTATCCACATGAACCCAATATGTAAAAATTATATATAGTTTGTGAAATAAATATATACCCAAAATGTTATAGTTATCTAGAGAAAATTCATTGTTAAATGATCATTGAAATTTTAATATTCTAAGGGTACATAAAAGGTTTAATGGATTTGAATGCAAATAAAATACTTTAACAAATAAATCATAAATCATATAGAGTAAGAATAAATAGTATATAAATAAAAAATTTCTTATGTTGATTAAAATAATTTTTTTTCCTTGATGAATGGAAATACAAGACAAATATCATTGAAAAACATTCTTGATTACAATATACTTTTTCGAAAATCATTTAAAATTATTATTAAATGAAAATATAAATTTAAAAAATCACCATTTAAATGTGTTCTTTTAATATTTCATTTTAATATTTTAATATGTGATTATGGGTGCATCTATAATAGTCATAAAAATTAGATATTTTATTTTATTCATTTTGAACATGTAACAAAAATATCATATTCAAAAAGTGATTATAAAAAATCCATTTAAAATATTTTTAAAAAAATGATAAAATTGATTTAATAAATAATTTTGGAATTGTTAAGAATAATTTTTAAGCCTTTTTAGAAAAAAGAGTTTGAAGTAAATTACATTTTCTCTCACTAATTAAGAAACAATATTGGTCTTCCTAGAACAATTAATTTAAAACATTTTATATAATAATGAGTGGAAATAATAATATTAAATAAACAGATTCATTAATAACCATTGTTTATGACAATTAATGTTATCATATTAAAATGGAAAGTATTTCATGGAATGTAAATTCATGTGTAAATAATCCCAAATATAAATATATAATTATGTATAACATAGAGAAGACCAAAATGTAGAAGTCGGACTCAATAAATTAATATATTCAATCTGTAAAATGTTTGTCCACATGAAATAAGTGTAAATAAAAAAATATATATTAAAAATTGCATACGAAAATAATCCTAGAATATTGAAAAAAAGAGGATGTAATATAATAAAGTGAAATAACTTGTGTAATGAAATTATTCAACACATGGTAACATATATCTCAAATACTCATAGAATTAATAATTAAAATTGACATTGAAATTTATAGTAATATAATACAAATAATGATAAAATATCTCAAAATGGTCAGTATATACACCACACCAAATAAATAAGTAGTGAATATGTCATTTAACTTAAATATCAAAAACATGATAGATTAAAATCCATTACCTAAGATTTATATTTTGGGTTAAAATAAATTATCCTCTTTTATAATGTTTTATATTATATTATTAACTTATAAAATAAAAATTATTATATTCACAGTATCATATATTATATTCTTATATTATTTTATTACTTCTTTTTAATAATATTTCCTTATATTTAATATTTGATGTTTTAATTTCATAGTTTTCTCATGTTTGATTGGACATTTTATTACTTAATAATATTTATAAGTTATTTATTTAATAATATAGATAATGTAATCCATGATTTAAATTACATATTTAAACATTATATTTTTACTTAAAATAATCCTTAACATTTGGAGAGAAATATAAAATACACACTTCTGGGATACGATATATCGTACATACACATAAATACAAACTTCAATAAATTTCCATATACAAAAAATGAAAATATAATTACATATATATGTATATAATAATTATATTATCATAATATTGAAATATATATCATATGGTTTTGTTAAAACTAAACGGTATGCATTTCATGTGTAGCGTGAACGAAGCACTTCACTTTGTTGAGGTAGTAGTCCACAATTCAACAAATAATGATACAATATTTACACAAATTTGAATGAATATGGGTATTTGTAATATAAATATTTATATTCAATACATTCATTATTAAGAAAAAAATTTCATATAAATACCAAATTTTTATCATAATTCTAAAAACCGAGTGATGGTAAATGATAAACAAATATTCCTTATTTTGAGAGGTGGTAGTTCATCATAAACGAATGATATGTATGTTACCCATTAGAGGGATGTGTGTGTGCCTGTAGATAGAACAATATATAAAATCTCATTATATATAAGATACATAAATTATTATATAATAATTTAATAATATTATTTTATTCGGTATAGTGTGAAAATAATGAAAAGGATAATGTGGATATATTTTTTCACTTATTCGGGTGAATCAATTTTTTAGCAGAAAAATGATTATATGGATTGTTTATCCCAATATGTGCATTCTGGGTTAAGGCTTGTTATTTTTGTAGAATATTTTATAATATTTTTTTAGATAATGTTCTTTAGTGATGTGAATAAGTGACCAGGTTGAGATCATATAAATATTTAGGGAGGAGTGGCGTTCATGTAAATTTCTTAAAAAGGACATCAACCACTGATGATCCAATGAAAAGTGGATCCAATAATGAAAAAATTATTGAAATTGGATGATAGATTAGAAATAATATTATCCATTTACTTTTGGAAAATGTTCCATGTCATTATGCCCCTTATTATTAAAGATTAGTCACTTGATAATATATTTTTTCTAATAATCACTATAATTTATTTTAATCCATTCAATAATATTTTTTGTAATAAAATATGTACAACTTTTTATGAGTTATTAAGAATTATAATTATAAATAATGCATAAATTTATACCAAATCCAATCTCATAAATGATATATATTAATTTTTATTATTATTGATGGGCCGTCAAACCAGGTATTAAAACAAAAAATGTTCTCAATATTGATATGGTTTTATATCCTATCTCGAAGTGAAATTTGATACAATTACTATAATTAGATATATTTATATATTATTAATTTAATTAAATGATATTACTAGACAAAATTATAAATTAACCATAAAAATAAATTGGATTATAACATTATTTTGAATTAAAATTTAGTATTATTCACTGTCAATTATCAAATGATACTTTAGAAGAATAATACATAAAATACACCTTATAGTATTTATTATTTATCATTTAATTTTTATTTTTATTTTTTTGGATATATAATATTCTTTAAGGATAAAAAATTGGATTTATAATAGTTTCACCATTAAAACATAGTAAAGGTTCATTCGAAAAAATATTGATTATTATTAAAAATTATGGGTTCTTTATTATGTAATGATATTAAATCAATTGTATGAGTTTAATAAATATTTTATTGAATTATATATATATATATATAATTATATTCAGTAAATAATATTAATTCTACTAAATTATAGGTAAAAATATCACCGTTTTCGTAAAAATTGGGTTATATTAAAACATTCTCTTTATATTCAATTTTCAATTTTAATAATTTCTAATTATTTTGTAAAAATAAATTTTATTTTTTTTATAAAACTAATAAATTTTCATAATTTATTCAATATTATAAATAAACACTAATTTAACAACTATGTTATATATTATTATAAATGTTTATTTTTTAAATAATATATTATCTTTCTATTAAATGCATGTTTGTCTATATCATATATTATTAAATAATGTATTTATTTAATTTAAATGAAGAAAAAAATTAATTCCATGAATTTAAATATGTATATTGTTTTTCTTTTGAATATTAGTAATATTTTATTTTCTAGGGAGATTATATACCCTTTCAAACTTGGTGTTTCATTTTATACATTTGATATAAGACAATGTTCTTTTTTTTAGAATTTTTGGGTGTTTCATTTTAAAAACTATTATTAAATTTCATAATATAAATTTTATTGTGACCATGGAAATAATTTTCTTGATATTTCGTTAGGATTAAAACCCACATCATGGTAAGGGGTCTTGAAAATTCTAATAGTAATGAGATAATTGTATGTAAAAATGGTAACATGGACTAACATATAAATATGTATATAAGAATGAGAACACTATAGGAAAATAAAGAGATGTACATGGTGTGAAAATGAAAACATTTTTACACTCTGATTAAGGCCATAAGAAACTGGTGAAAGGTCAATGGAATTTTGAGGGCGTCAATCCAATAAATTTGTGGAGATTGAAAATTACAGCAGTTCATCAAAAACAATGTTTTTAGGATGAAATTATTATTGATCATTTTGATAAGGTTCATTAAATATATTACTATTGAAAAATATATGAAAATGAAATTAAAAAACATGTTTCTAAAAAAATAATTTTATTGCATTCATTTTTTATTTATTCAAATCTAATTCATCAATTCCACCATGAATTTCAAATAAAAAAATTATCTTTATAATATGATGAACATATTTAATCTTTTAAGGGGTCATAACACCTATAAAAGAGTGAATACTCGAATTCATTATCTATAACTATTCTCCAACAACATAATATTTAATACATTAATCATTAACAAAAAAATTTTATATTATTATTACATCATTTATATTAATATAAAATATTAATTACAAAAATGACATTTTAACTAGGAAATTGTGTTTTCCAGTTATTGATGTGAAACCCTTGACATCATTTTGTTATAGGTACAATTCCCACTTATTTTTTAAATTTTATGTGTTTCCAATTATCATATAATTTTTATTCTCTAAAACACATATTAATAAATATGATTTAAATTCTTGAATTTTACTCATTAAATAAATTTTTAATATGGATGTAAATTCAACCTCCATACATACAAAATTTATCGATTTATTTCATTATAAGTCCTTATTTGGTCCATGTTAAATCATTTTGAAGTGTCCATTTAGACGTGTTATTCCTAAATTGCCTATTGTTTAATCAAATCACCCCAAATTTTGGTTTCTAAATGTGTCCAGCATTTCATTCATGTTAAATGTAAACATGAATCAATTGGCGTCTATGAATTGATTTAAACTAGAATGCATTGATAGAGTATAAATAGCCATAGTAAGAATATTTTATGATCATTTATATGATATTAATGTCATGAAACCATATTTTCAATATAAATTACCTTAATTTTAATCATATTTGTTCATTTTCGTTTCATATACAAATCATTCCTAATATATTGTAATCCATATGTTTCAATATTGAGAACATACCCTAGTATTATCAAACCAGGTTTACTATAAGGCATGTCTTCATGTATCAGAATGTACTCATGTCAAGATCAACACACCATGTCATATTTGATACCCCTTGATATAATTTTTATTGATGAATAAACACTTGTATATTTTAAATAGCGATAAATTTAATGAAAAGAGGAAAAATACTCTATCATAAAAAATAGTAGGTTTTTCTTATATAAATATCCTCTAAATATACAATATTGTTATGTTAAATAATCTATTTTTTCATATATCTAATACCCATGTTTTTATTAAACATCTCTCTAATACAAACTATAATGTCCTACCACCATAATGCCTAGATATTGTTCCTACTAGAGTTACATAGACATGATTCCACGCAATAAACACTTGATGGGAAAACAATTTTTCATTACATAGTAAAACAGATATAAACATGAGTATGATATTTTAAGGGAATATTTTTAATGCATTATTTTTTATAATTCATTGTTAGAAAATACATTCTATATAATTTATCCTTGAATTAATTTCTATTTACACATTAGGGAATAAAAGGGAAAATAAACATAAAAAGTGTGAGATTAAATTATCAAAAATTCAAAATTCTACAGAAACACTTATAAATCAATGAGAATTATTGTTTTAGAATGGTATAACTGAAAAATATTCCATTAAATGAGTAAAATAAGAATTAATTTTGCAAAAAATGTGGAAAATGTAGATAACAACAATCAAATTCCATTAAAAAATTAGAAAAGGAAAAATAAATATGATAAGGTTTGAAACTGAAAAAACATTCACGTTCATGAATGAAATTAAAATAAAATGCATCCATAGACTCTGTCATGAAAAATATCATTTATTGTAATTACTTATTAAAAATTACATAAATCCATAATTATTGTATGTTATGAATGATGTAAATTATGACCATTACTGTACATAAATATCATAAAAACATTTATAACTAAATCAAGAAACCTATTAAATTTTTTACTCTAAATATTTCCATGACAACCTATTGATTCATTGAGGTGATACATGTTTTATGGGCCGCAACCATCATTGAATATCCAAATCATTCGTCATATTGGATGATCTATTTTTTAAAAAAACAATATTACTTACCATATATCCATAATGAATAATGAATACAAATTTATCAATATTTCTAAAGATAATAACATATATATAAAAATTGACACCATATTTAATAATTAAAAATTAATTACACAATTACACTATCCATGGTAACTGAAATAGATCATTATGGTAAATTCAATATTTATTGTTCATATTCAATTGAAAATTTCATGGAGACTAAAAAATGATTTGTGGAAGTGAATTTCAATACTATACATGTCCAATTTATTAACTAACCTTATATTAGAGGAGTAACAATGATATCAAAAAAAACACAAGGGGTTTAAAATAAAGGGATGTTATATTTTATAAAAGGAAATACTATAAAAATATATTTTTAAAAACTTATCGTGGGAAATATATTTTTTATTTTGAGTTACATATTTTAAATTAATTAAATTTAAAATAACATTGAATAAAATTTTTATTAAATGATATCTTTTTAAACATTCAATATAAGCATCAAATAATTTATAATGGTGAAATCAAATAAATACATATAATATAAAAAATACCCTTTTCATGGTAAAATATTATAAAAATTCATTTCTTGGAATGATATATTTCAATTTCATTGAGAAAATTTGTAAAATAAATAATGAAAAAATGTATTCAAACAATAATTTAGTCATCTTCAGAATCTTTTTTTAAATAGGGTTCTATATGTAATTATTTTTTCTGACTATAGTGTAAAATATTGTCGTGTTTTATTGAAATTGTTTTCTAAATCAATTTTGGGTCCAAAGAGTGAAAAAATGTAATATTACATGAAATTGAAATTAATAACGCTAGTACAATGGAATTTAATATTTTAATGTAATATCTTTGAATAATTTCCTCAAATTTAAATTCATGTATATTCAATCACAAATAAAATGATATTTTAAAATAATCCCTTTAAAACTTAATTACATTGGTGTGAGACTCATCCAATTAAAATTTTAACTTTGTAAAACCTAAATAAAAATAATATGAAAAACTAAAAATATACAGTAAAAATTAATTACACATATTATCTTATGATATTAATGAAAATTTGAAATAATATAACCTAATGAAATGAAATTGTGTTATCAAATTATTCACAATATAGTAGCCTATTATAAAAATTAACAACGTAGAGACAATTAATATTTAATATAAAATTAACATGAATTTAATAAAATTAATTTTATAATGTAAATAAATTGGATTTAAAATACCACAGAATTTTTTATGGGGAATATGACATCTATCACACATATTATAAAAAAGTGAGATTTAAATCAATATCCATATGTATTGGTTTTTTGTGAAAAAATATTAATCTCATAAATAGTCAGTTCAAGTAATTTTATGATAATATAAGCTGACTTAACCTATATTCATAATAATATATATTTACTACTATTAATATCATAATATTTAATTTTTATGAATCTTTAATTATTTTCACTATATTGGGTGTTAATTGCATATTTTTTCAATTATCTTTTCACCTGTTCTATGTAGCTCCTATTACATTGGTTATTGATTAATCATCTATATAATATAAAAATCTAATTATATATCATATGTATTTGTTTTATATTTATTTATTATAATACATAATTTTTGGAGATTTCAAATGCACGTTACTATTCATGGATACTATAGTTAGTACGTATGCATGAACTCTACATTCATATCATTGATAAATTAAAATAATTAAATATAAATTATTTATAGGTATATTATAATTTCAATATAAAATATATGTAAAATATTTTATAGAGTTTTATAAATACTTAATCTTTTAAATTAAATATATAGTGTGAACGAATCACATTACATTAAGGAGGTAGTAGTCCAACTTTCAAAAAATGATGTTATCATAATTACAAAAAAATGGACAATATAATGGTATTTTTAAAATAAAAATTTTAGGAGAATTAAAAAAATATAAATATCATATTATATATATATATATTAATTCAATAATAATTCTCAAATTCAATAGTTGGTCAAGGTAAACTAAATAATCTTTATTTTTCAAGTCAATAATTCATCTTATATAAAAGATATGTTCATTAAATATTATATAAATTAATGTATATTTTGATGTTGAAAAACTATATATGATAGTATCATTAGAATCTATATAATTATTTTATTATTTAATTATTGATTAAACAGAGTTTATGTGGTGGAGAATTAAAATAGCATGATGAACAATGTTACCACTTCACTTGGTAACTCGGTACGGTTTTCAGCAAACGAATTACGAGTATAGATTTCTAAAAATGATTAGGAATCTAAGAAGTGGGTAGG
Organism: Viscum album; assembly: GCA_963277665.1. Lineage (NCBI taxonomy): Eukaryota > Viridiplantae > Streptophyta > Magnoliopsida > Santalales > Viscaceae > Viscum > Viscum album. Next base: position 1,313,672,315 of record OY728152.1, on the reverse strand, counting down.
GATTTTAAGAGATTATTTCATTTGATGTTGGAATAGAAAAATATATTAATATGTTTGAATAAGTGTCAGCATTGAGTTTCTTTAAATATTGGATGATTTTCATTCCTGTAAATTTTTAAAAGGGGTATTCCACCCATGTTGTTCATATAAAATGTAGTACCATAAATGAACTCAAATTGGTAAAATTTACAATAGGGTCTATTTATGAATAAAATGGATTTTTGGAAAGTTAAATGTAAATTTAGAACATAATTTTAATTTTTAAAACCATTTTAAAAGAAATTTTCTAATAAGTGAATTAATTTATTTTAATATCAATCACTAATATTTATTTTCAAAAACAATAATTTTTTTATAAATTATAAATTAATATTATAAAATAATAAATCCATTTTTCAAAATTCCATTGTCATAAGTTGATGAAATTAATTTTAACATAATCCTGTAGTTGCGAAGACAATGTTGGGTTTTAAGGTAAATGTGTTCAAATGATTAGAAGGTTTTTATATTCAATTTTAATGTGAAATTGATTTGAATGATATAAATTCGATTAATTAATTTAAAATATTTTTAGTAATATATTAAAATATCCAAAATATATTTTAAGAATATATATAAAATATATGAAAATGTGTTTTGAATTAATATTTTATACTACTAGATATTGATAAAAAATATTTTTTCTTGAAAACCAACAAAAAATAAAACAATCAAAATTATGAAGTTTCTAATTAAAAAATGAGGTTTATTTTAACATATAAATATTTTAAAACAACCAATAATTTTTCAATGGATACTATATCCTTTAAATATGTTAAAAGTACCTTAAGAGAAATATTTAATTTTATGAAAAAAATTGGGTTTTCTATTATATTATGATTATCAAATATATTGGATGATTGAAAAAAAATTATTGACTACAGAATATATATATATATATATATAATCACTTAGTAGATAAAATTTATTGAATTTTATTGGATTAAAAATCACATTGGGGAAAAAATTTCATAAAATCTCATTTTTTATTCAATTGGATATTCTATACATTTATTATAAATATTTAATTCATAAAAGAATTTTTAATATGTGTTAAAAAATTATTTTAATAAGATATATAATACTATTAATAACATCAAATTTAATACTTTTTTTCATTTTGTAAAAAATTATATTATTTTTAATAATATATTATTTCTTAATTCAAATTGTTTTGTCTTCTAACAAAATCTATCAAGGAATTATATATTTCATATAATGAACAATATCACATCATTTTGTGAATGTAAGTATATCATATTAATTTATTTAAAAGAGTAATTATATTTTAATATTTCATTATATTATATTCCCATACAAGCTTTTTTATTTTTTTCATACATGATATGAAATACAATCTTATTATGTTAAAATTTCACGTGTTGGAATTTATTTATATTATTATATTTAATCTTCTTAATTGAATCTAAAAATATCTGAATATTTTATATGATTTTAATATTTTTACAAGATGATCGTGTTACCACTTTATGATTGTGATAATTTTACAAACATTGAAAATGATATATATCTTGAGATTGTTGGTATAATTATTTTCAATCTAATTAGATGAAATATTCATTATATATTACAAATCATGAAATTTAAATCATGAATTGGTCATTAATATATATATATATATATGTAGATATATTTCCACAAATATGATTATTTTTCAATAATCACATTAACTTTTTATTCAAAAATTTTATTATCATTTTTTAATTTTCTAGGAACTCCACATTATCTATATTGCAACATTTGTTTCCTTATCATTATTTTGGTTCCAAAACATATCTCTACATAAGAAAACATTATAATTCATTGTTTCTCTTAAAGTATGATTAAATAATTATAAATACATTAATATCCTTTGATAATTTTTTGATGTTATTCATTATCATTTATAGGTATTCTACGATTTCATCTCCCAAATTATGATGCCAGTTTTTTTGGGGTGTAGAGTATGTTCCCACTAAGGTATGGTTAATTTTAATTTTATAATAACAACATCAGTATTTAAATTGATTCTATAATGTGGGAATGAGTTTATCATAATTTGTTGCTCCCATTTATTCCATGTTACTGAATCCCAATACACACAAATATATCCCAATTGTATGTATGTGGTTTTTCAGTCAACTTGTATGTGAATTACCAATATTTATATTATTTGTATAATATATTTTATAAGGTAAATTACATGATTGATAACATTTTTTTGTTTATGTGGTTTTTTATTCAGAAATAATTTGTTTCACAATCAATTAGTAAAAGAAGATTGTATTATAAAAAAATTATTTAATGGAAATTTTGTAAATCAATTTATAATAATTTTTTTATCAAAATGTTGAAAATTAGATGCCTTAGGTTATTAGGGTAATGGTGTAATGACATTCCTTGTCTATTCATACTGTAGGGGGGTTGATATATGTATTATTCCTTTATTACCAATACAATTATTTAATGGACTCTGATAGATCTATTTGGTGGTTCCATTCTATATGTTTTCAACTTATATCTAGATTTTATGCACATGACATCAGGCTTGTTGTATGTGATTTTATATGATAAGATATGAATTAACAATATATATTAATATTATGTGAACTTTAGTATAATCTATCTATGGTATTGTCTATATATTTATTATTTTTGTCAGATATGGGGTACATTCATGGATTTTGTTTTAAAAGCTTTATATTATTTGAAATATTAATGAATATGTTATTTAGATCATTGGAAAAGGGTGTTTGTTTTAACATGCATATCGTATATAAACACTATAAATCAGAATCATTATTTTCTCCTAAATGATAAAAATGTTTTAATTTTTTACAAAAAACAATTAATTGAACACATGGTTTTGATCACATTTATCATATTTTTATAACACATTGTTTTCCACTTGATTAGTTCATTGTCTTGGTTTTTTATTTGGATATATGAAATGTTAATGCGTTGTAGTTTGGTATGGAAGATTATTTGATAGGTGTTTCGGTTTCTAGTGTTGAGATATAGGTTATTGGAACATGTTATCACTAGGAGAATGATATTTTAACATTACTTTTCAATTTTAATTTTATCTGTACTATGGGTTGTGCGAAATACAACTGTTTTGTGTTTTAAAAATTATTATTTTAGTTTTGAAATGCATATTTGTTAACGAATTTTTTAACGTTATCAATATTTTATGTATATAAGTTTTGTTTCTTATACATCAATATTGGATAAATCATAACCCAATGTTTTATTTTTTTCACATTTCTATCGATTTCAGAGGATCGAGAACATCATGAATGTATGTGATAAGTTTTGTTGTTAAACGGTTTCTGAAGGTATCATGGTAAGTTTTTCAAACCCATTATTATAGTATTTAAATGTAAAATATAATTATTAATAATATATCGCATATTGTTCATTAATTATATATTCTATTATATATAATTTTTTTTATGTCCCTTAATGAGATGAAAACTTTTCCCTTTATTATAATTTTATTTTAATATGGATTCCATAAAGGGATATCTGAATGACATTAGGGATATAAATTAATTATAATTTATGATCAAAAAATAAATATTGGATTCATTAAATGTTTTCAATTTTATAATGGGTTTGTTTTTGTATTTTCTCTGTATAGTACAAAAATATTCAATATTTTGAAATGTGATCCCATATAACTTAGGTCAATGTCGATTAATTACAATTTGCTCGTCATTATTAAATATGAGGTGTCATAATTGGATACACTTGAAGTAAGGTTGGACCGTTTGGAACTAAATTTATGATAACTTATATTATAGAAAATATCCTTGTGATACTTTTAATTGGTAATTATATGTTGTGGGTAACATCACGATAATTTTCTAATTTATAGAAAATATTATTGTCAATTATAATATCTCACTATTTTGATTTTGGATGATGTATGTGGTTGCATCGATTATACACATGTGGGTTTATCACATAAAATATTGAACTAGTTATTATGTTAATGTTTAGTAGTTCTTAACGATTTAGACTATTACTATACAAGTGTATATACATACATGATGAATATTCCTTTTTTATTTCAGATTTTCCTTTTGAGGAATTATTACTAATGTGAGGAAGAAACCTATTTCAGTCTATGATATTACATGGTGAAATAGGAAAAAACTAAATTTTCCTTGGTTCCTCACCAAAACAACTCCAATATACATATATATATATATAATAAAAAAACCCTAACACATTCGTCCATATAGTAGAACGGTTCAACGCAAAAAAAGGTATAATATCTAAATACCAAAAGTAAAGAAAATTAGTGTCTTCAAACGGTTAATATCTGATGTAGTTGGGCCAAGCATTGGCCAAAAAATCCTCCTAGAAATATGTAAATAGTTTTATATATGTAGGTTGAGGATCTATGTATACTTATTAGGAAATCAAAATCCTATCTTGCAAATGTGAAACAATAATAGTGATTCCCCTATGAGAAAATATTAGAAACAGACAACAACTAATATGTATACAATCTATCCCAACCTAATAATGAAATGGTAAACAAATATCCCATGTTATGTAATTTAAAAGAATGAACATATACTATAGTGTACCGAACAACACAACCCACTGATTAGAAACTTTTTCAATATATAAACATCCTCGTGCTCCATCCTATTATGAAATTTCTAGGTTACATCCCTCACACAAACACATGGGACACAAACCACATCTTTCAAAAATAAACATGGACCAAAAACCACATCATACACATCACATTGATTCATTCTGCACAAATGAAATCACATCTCTTCCACAGAAACAATGAATACAAAACTCATCTTATCCCACCAGCAGACACCAGGGCCACAGACAACATCCCATCCAAAATACACTTGGGAAATCACAACACATCTCATCCGGAAGACATTTTTGTAAAGAGAAACTCCCTACACACACTTTGGCCTCAAAAACCAACAATGTACTTAGATATCATGGGAACACACTACATGGGAGTGGGAGTAATGTTGTTTGGTTGTTCATCTAACAATCATATGAATTATATGATTGGGAAAGACACTATCTATGTTGATGATGTGGGAGTTCCGAAAATAGTGCTCAAATTTGGTAGAGTATGTATAATTATTATGAGGAAAAATAAATTTATATATATATTTTACCAATCACAAAAAAAATACATCTTATCATAAAAACCCCAAACTAACAACACTTTGATATATTCTGTTACCTCTAAATGTACAACCCCAGACAACACGCCAGATAACCCATTCACATTATAACTAAAGTATACAATTTCACCCAATTAGCCCAGAAAAACCTAACCATATTTGGATTTATTAATCAATAATTCATTTCTTTGAAAACTACCAATGAAATTACTAATTATAGCACACAATAGAGATTAATATTATTAGAAGGTGGAGATCCATGATAAACTGAAGTTACATCACACTTCCTCATTATTTAAAATCAATTCATGATATATCATATGTTGATTTCTAGATATGGTGTATATATTTCTCCCTGATAGTCAAGGAAAAACTCTGCGATAAATACCCATAATAAACAAAAAAGTCCTCCTTCAAACTAATACCACTGGGGAGACGTACAAATAGAACCAACCACAATCTCCCAACCCCAACCGAGAACTCATTAATGGATAACCAATTTTCCATTCTTGATTCTCAAAACATGTCTTACATTTAAAAATCAATCAATCTATCATCTTTAAATTCAATTACACCACCCACAGTATCCTATAACACCCATCCAGGATCAGAACTAAATTGCAACACAATTCAGAAAAAAAAATCACATCACCCCATGGACGAACATAATATATTTAGATTTAATAAGGAATAAATTATATAATTACACATGTTTAATGTAGCGGTTATCATATATTTTTCTGATCATGCGGAATCCATTATTTAAATGGAATTATATGATTAAGAAATTTCCGTTTTTAGGTGATACAATTTTTTTTGATTATGTAACAACCACAACCAACAAAACCCCTAAAATCAAATACACGAATATACATAATTTTCAAATATGAATTTATCATGTATAACAACAATATATAAATACTAAAATCAAAACATAAAGTGCATTAATAATGAATCCCATTAACCCTTCCAATTTAATTTTCCTAGTTCATATATTTGATTATTCTCCAGCAACCAAAATCTATAAGTAAATAAATGTCAAACCCTCTCAGGTGATAAAAAATTAAGAGAAATGTTGGAAATAATACATTGAAATTATTCCAATGATCCTCACACAGGAAATGGAAAAACAACAAATCTCATATTACAAATATCATAATATATTCATCGATATATTTATGTTATGGAACCACCACAAATACAATGTCAAAATAGAATCAAATATAGAACTACGGGCGGTCATCATATATCACAAGGATAGAAGAAATAAGAGGGGGATGAGAACAAACTAGAAGAAAAAACATAAAGTGGAATAAATACCTTATATAAAATATGGATCACTACATATCATATTAAGTAATCATGGAATCAATCCTTGTTGTAGGGATCCTCAAAACGTTAATGAGGAGTCATAGGGTTAAAGGGGTTCAAAGAAGGGTTCTTGTAGCCATATGGTTTTTCAACAATAAAGGATAAAATACATTTAAATTTCAAAAAAGATGCATTATTATATGATGTATAATACCCTTTCATGTTATGTAATTCTATGTGGTTGACTTCTCCAAAAAAAACTCATCATATTTCGAATAATTTATATTTTCAAACCTCCAAAAATTACAAACTATGAACATCTAGAGGATAGCCATGAAACCAAAACTCATATCATATAATATAATCACATGATGTTTAACTCCTACCCAAATTTTTTATCACCCACATATACTCAAAAAATAACTAGGGACAACTATGAACATCTCTAACAACCAAAAACCACCAATGTAATGGAACTTTCTTTAAATTAGAAACAACTCTAATGATTCTCATCATTGATACCCATAACAAAAAAATAAGGAAAAAGGGGTATGTACCACAACCATGAGTGATACCTATCAAGAGTATCCCCACTACTCAATCACTACCCATATCCAAACACATCAACTCATTACAAAATCCCACACTGAAAAACCTCACTAACACAACAACTAGACATCTATTTTCAAAAAAACACACTATGAAATAACCATCACATAACAATCTCACTATATGTATATCTCAATCTAATAACTTCTGTGATAAAAAAAATTCATTATCCAAAACAGAAAAATCTAGGTGTTAATTCATCCATGTTAAGAAAATATCCACTGAAGGTGGAACTATGTCACTCGCAAGATACTAATAACTTCACAATTAATATTTATTGATTAAGAGTACAGTACTTTAATCTCTATATGTTAGGATTTTACACCTAAGTAACCAAAAACATCAAAAACCCTGAAAAAATTAGCTCATTTCACAATAAAAGGTTAAAAATTATAGTTCAATATTAAACAAAATAAGCCCAAACTCAGAATACCATTAGTTAATGTGAAGGAATCTGTGTTTATCTCTCTTTTGAACTCTCCTCATGACCAAATTGACTCTACGACACGTGAACCAAAATGAATGACCCATCCAATAAAACATTATCTAAAGTATATAAGATCTATATTGGCTACTATATCAGCTTTACATTTTCCACAATATACAAGTCATAATAATAAAGGACATGTGGGTCATCATGAATACTTTGATGAATATGGAAGATGTTTGTGACATCATGGATTTTTTGCAAATGTTTTAAAAACTCCAACTTTTATTACATCTCTCCAACTCACCCCAATAACTCAAAATGTCTGAAAAACCTAGGAGAAAGATTACTTCCACTGGAAAACCACCACTTTCTAGGTTGAGGCGAAACATTCATGAACACATAGTCCCCACACACGAACTCCATGGGTATTATAATATGATTGACATAAGAATTATGTAGGACCAATGCTACTTTAATTTTCTCATGAATAAGATGAGCCTTCAATATATTCATCTACCCTACCATAAGACCTATACTTGTTTAATCCCCCACAATTGTCCAGAACCATAATGAATGTCCCAATACTTTATAAAATGCTTTACATGTAGCCATTTTAATAGTTGAGTAATAGCCGGTATTATAATAAAACTCTAAAAATGGTAGGTTTCCTACCAATGATCTACAAGTTTCCAAAAAACATGCTTCAAACAAGTCCTTATATTTTTGGTTATTCTTCTCATTCTTCACATCTGTATGAGGTTTTGAAAGTGGTGTTGAAGCATAAATTGGTGTTAAATGAATGCTTAAAGACCCTCTATGTTCGTGAGGTAAAATTTTTGTCTGATACTAGATAATGTATTTCATAACACCATGTAGCCACACACACTCATCCACATACATTTTTTGCCAAGGCTTCCAATGCCCACAACTCCATGATCACTAGGAAGTGACCTAATTTTTTCAGTTGACCCACCATTACCTTGAGACCATCATATGCTTCTAGGGTTCTAGGATACCCTATGAAACAAATCCATTAAAATTTCATCCCACATCCTCTATGGAACATCAATCAGATAAAACGAACAACATGTAAAATCATGTTACACCATTACGTCCTAGTAGGCCTTGAATAAATTCACAAACTCTGCTACATCACACAATTTACAGGACGCTAGAACAACATCATCAATCCATGATACATCATAGAGACTATAGGTTGTAATGTTACTAGTGTGTAAATAAACATATGATGGACTTCCTCGTGCATATCCACTGTATCCAACATCATATCACAGAATAACAATCATTTCTGACCATCCTCCAATCATAACTCTACAACATCCCCATGGTCAACACGACCTTGAATTACAGTTACCTCTATGTATCCCAAATGAGACTCCTCATCTTGTTGTACAAAGATGCCTACAATTTCATATAAAAGAAATAACCTATAAATCATTCCACTAAATCATCAAGTGGAAAACATTTATACTCCTCCATTACTCACAAATCAACTATATATTCTTGAACGACAACCTTCAACGATATATTCCATTATTAATTAGCCACAAAATTTCTCTTTCCTAATGTATATGAGATATATAAATAAAAATAATTATGAAAATTCATCCAACTACGCTACTAAAATTATAGATCATTCTCACAAAATATATACCTCAATTGTTTGTGATCAGTGATGAATAAAAAGTGCTAACCAATGATATAGTGTTTCCTCGTCATTAGTGAGAACATGAACACTACCAGATCAAGGTCATGTGGGGAATATATATTTTGATGGGTATATAATTTCATAAACCCATATGACTACATCACTCAAAAATAAACCATGATGCATCCCATTATTTATTTGGAATATTTACAAACACCAAAAACATTAACTTGTCCTTAGGAAACTGGAGAACTAGAGCACTAACCAACCATTCATTCAGATAACTGATTGCTCCATGGGAATGTTAACAGAACACAGAATCCTATACCTTCTTGGTCAATGTCATCAGGAGTGCTGCAACTTTGGAAAATTTGGGTACAAATATCCAAATATAACACTTTATCTCTAGAAAACTATAATCATAAACCACATTCATCGGTTCCACCCATGAGACAAATACATCAACCTTAAATGGTTAAACATCCACACCCTACTGAGAATTCACATGAATTATATAATTTACCTCTCATTAAGATAACATTTACCTAGAAACCATCCAATATAGTTGGTGGTATTGAATAACCATTAATATATTTCCATGATTCATAGTTTTATCCTCCACTAACATTGAGTAGATTATGAAAACATTAATGATCACAACAAGAATATGATCTAGGATCTCAATCAGCAATGAGTGTGTAATCCCTAGGAACATAGTGGTTTAGTTTATAAATTAAAATGTAATGAATAAAAAAATGAAGTGTTCAGACTAGAAAGTGAATGTGGTCTTCAGTATATCACCCTCTTTCACACTTAACTAGTTATACCCAGACTATATATCGGTCATGAAAACCAAATTTACACTCTTATTTGGATGAGATGACCGTTTAATCTTATATGAGGGTAATGGTTTTATAATATTACCAAATTAAAACTTAGGAATCCTATAAACAACCTTAGTATGTGATATGTATTATTGGACATCGTCATCATACCACCACTACAGTGACCCATTGGGCTGGATACAACCATTCTCTATTAGATTATATCTCTAAATCCACATCCCCCAAAACTCATAAGGTGGAAAATGATAAGGGTGCATTGAAATTGGAGAGTCACATGGTTGAAATCCTATAATGAACTCAACATCCATCTCAGGGGTAAGATCAAAGCCTTCTCAGGTGAATACATCCCAGAAGTCCATAATTTCCCTTTGATCCTCCACAATACTAAGGTATAATGATTCCACTAATGTAGAGACCCATACTTTATATACATTTTTATTACTTTATAATTGAATAACACTTATTACAACAAATAACAAAACCAGGAAAGGACCGTATAGGTATAGAGTATTTATAAATTGGGAAACATAATCAACTGGTTCATAAAGCATCTACTTTTCCGCCGATTTATTTCACCATATCTAGAGTCCCTTTATGGAATATCCTACTTAATAAAATTATTCCTGACCTATGGAAATAAAACATAAAAAATTTTGAGCTCAAAAGCTAAGTAAGGGTAAACAAAAGAAATATCAATCACATCATATACATAAGAACATAACTTTTGGAAATCTTAACCTGCAAAAGAAATCATAATTTCATAACATGGGATAAATTATAGTAGGGAAATGTAATCCCAATAATCATAAAATAAAACAAGAAACATTGTGTCATACACACATAATCATATAGAATCATTTCTTATTAGTCAAGACTCATTACCAAGACTATCTTAGTGGACAAAGTCCATTTCTGAACTGAGTTCACTCCTTATTTCAGTGTTGTTTCACTGAACCGGTTTACGCTGCCGTTCCAGCCATGTCTATCTCATGAGATATAAAATCTTTACCCAATGAATTGGAGGGAGATATAGGTCCCACCCATATCATAATGATACCATTATTATGTGTGCCACAAAATCAGAAACCATACATCATAACATAACCCATGTAATAAAAAATGGAAATCTTAAACATTGTGACATCATAAAACCATTCATATAAGATAAAGGAATTCATAAAAACAATTCCATCATAACATAATAAAATTAATGTAACAATAGGGATAGAAACAGAACCCTTTATTATCATAGATGGAAAATAATTTTGATAAAACACTCGAACTCCATTCTTGCGGAAAATATCCTTTTTACTTCAAAAACACTTTTCCTTTCTTAACATGTCATAGAATTCTAAACTAAAAGATGTTGATTAAAAATAAACATGAAAACATTTAAGGGAATCTTCTTGGAAATAATGATTTAAAAATCCATTCATGCCATATAAGTTAAAAAAACATTCTTCTCGTACTTTTCTCGGAAAAGTCAAAAAGTATCTCGTACGAAAAATGACAAAAGATTCATTTCATATATTTTACTAAAAACTCACCAAAGTGTAAAATTGGATTTAAATAATTTTAGGTGTATGGAAATAATATTACATATTGAGGAAAAATGGATGTGCATGATAAAATACACCCCAGTAAATTTCAAAGTATAAAAAATATCGGATAAAAATGAGATTGTGATATTTCTCTTACCTTAGGTCTGATTTTCTTAGAAAGTGTCCTAACCACCTGTATAATGATTTAAATTATGTTATTGACTTATTACAGAATTATAATAATTTTTATGATATCATATATGGTCATATTCTTAACTTATTATTAGTAATATTTCATTGCTACTTGTTATTCGGGTGTTTATTACTTATTGTACTTATGCGTGTTTTGTCGAATAAATTCATATTATTATTTTTAGGTTATATATACCTCATTTCAAGAATGGTATTTGTGTAATATATATGATTTTAATTCATTATATTCATTTATATAATCATTATTCAATGAAGATCATGTAGAATGAGTCGCATCACATCGTGGAGACGATATTCCGTACGTACGCACGAGCGATGATATTGTTCCCATGATCGTGGAATTGTATTGGAGTGTATGTATACTATTTAAGAATAAATATCATTCACAATAATCATATATATTAATTATTTAATCCATTATACCCATCCATGTATGTTGGTGGTGGAAAATATATTATACCACGGCGTGGAGACGGTATTCCGTACGTACACACGCCCGATGATTTCATTTTCCGTAAGATGGATAGATGGTGAAATAGGGTTGTTTCATAATTATAATGACATATAAATATATTAGTGATACTTATGTTATTACTTCATAATTAAACAACTAAAGAATAAGAAGTGGAAGAAGAAATAAAGTTGAATGAATTGGTAATGGACATTACCTCTTCTTTGAAGCGCCTCTTTGAGACCTCCTTTTAGGGCAATAAAATTTTTCTTTGATGAAGACCAGGACCTCTAAAATGTTTCTAGGGAAGTGTAGATGAGAAATTGGCAGTGGTTGGCCGAAATTTAAGGCCCAATGTGGTGTGAGGAAGAGGGGGAGGAGGTGCCCTTTTATAAGGGATGAGAGGGGCTCCTTTGGAAAAACTAAAAGTATTATTTTATTATAAAGACAATTTCGCTTTTAAATAGCTCAAAATTGATTTATTTCGACGCTATGGTGGGGATGGGTCGAAATCCTCTCATCCAATAGAATTTAGACAAGTTTAGGTTCCTATTTTAACCTTATCATTTATAGATAACTTTAAGTTAGATAATTTTACTTTTACAGTGTCTTCTTGTGTTCTTACACTATAAGGTTAATTAACATACTATAACAAGTTAAACGAACCCCAAGTTGATTATTATTAATATATATAACCTTATCTATGTCATTTGGCCGAACCATAGATTTTTATGAATAAAATAATGATTAATAATATAATATTCGTTTTAAAAACTATTTTTTGCCAATTTTGACACTATTTAGTAATTGATTTTTGTGAAAATCATAACAGAATGATTATTTCAAAAAAAGTTAATTAAATCAATTCTAACATGTCATATTAACCTAAAAAAAAGTGTAATTCATAAAAAGTCTAAAATTACATTTATTTGGGTATTTATAACATCAATTATGTCAATATTTCATTAATAAGATAATTACTGCATCATCTTTGTGTCATAAATAAATTAACTTATTTAAAGTCCAAAAATTAAAAATAAAATATCAATATGTATGAAATATTTCTAGCTTTATAATGAATATTTATAGTCGAATATATATTATGTATAACCATATATTAAAAATGGTTTTCTTATTAAATTATGATTTTATCTATTTTAACCCTTCTTTAAATAAATTAATAATAAATGTCCTAATCTAATCCAAGTGGGCCTAAATGGTCATATTCTATTCCTAAGGTTGTTTGTGGTCGAATTAAACTTATCCAATAGAATTAGGACATGTGTTAGGGTAATAATAATATCATTTTTACTCTTAACTACCCTATTTTCTTTTAACCGTGGTAAATAAAAGTAAAACGTTACTATTCACCTAAAATTATTTTCATCTCATTAAACTACATTTTAATTAATGACATCAACCGTGACTCTCAGATTTTCGAAATTCCACTCACAGAAGCGGTAAAATTATGTTTTATGAAAAATTCAGTTTTTTAACTACCATTTAGTGGTTTCACTATTCATAAAAAATTGAATGTTTTCAGAAAAATAACAAAATTTCACCCTAGGCTAATTTCGATATTCCGAATCCAAAAATAAAGCCAATTTTGATAAATAAAATTTACAAAATTTCAAAATGTGGTTACTACTATTCATAACGTCTAGTTTTAATAATACTTTAACAGCATATCGTCGTTTAGTGAAACTCGGAATTATGTACGACGCAAGATATCGAGGAAGGTCGTGATTGCATGTAATGAAAGCCAAGATAGTGTTGTGTGTAGTGAAAGATTTCCATTTATGATTTATATAAAAAAATATTTCTCATAAATGTCTCGGGTGTTACATTTTACCCTGCTTAACATGAATTTCGCCCTCGAAATTCATCACTTTGTAACAAATAGATGAGGATACCTCTCCCACATCGTATCCTCATGCTCCCATGTAGATTCTTCTAATTGGTGGTTCCTCCATTAAACATTCACCAAGCGGGCGGTCTTGTTCCGTATGACTTTTTCTCTACGATCCAGAATCTCTATCGGCTGTTCTTTATAAGAAAGATCTTGTTCAAGCGGTACAACTTCTAAGCTGAGTACATGTGAAGGATCAGGTATGTACTTTCTCATCAGAGATACATGGAACACATCATGAACATGAGAGAGATTTGGTGGAAGCTCAATCGGTAAGATACCTTCCCAACACGATCCAATATTTAGAAAGGACTGGTATATCTAGGGCTCAACTTCCCCTTCTTTCCAAATCTAATGACCCTCTTCCAGGGAGATATTCGTAAGAACACTTTATCACCCACTTAATACTCTAGGTATTTTCTTCGGTTGTCGGGATAACTTTTCTGTCGACTTTGACCTGTTCTTATGTGTTGTTGAATAGATCAGACCTTTTCTGCCATCTCATCAACAAGATCGGGTCCTAATTGCTTTCTTTCCCCAACTTCATCCCAGCATGTTGGATTATTGCATTTCTTTCCATAGAGAGATTCATAAGGAGAAATATGAATACCAGAGTGAATGCTATTATTATAAGAAAATTCCACCAGAGGTAGGTGTTGATCCCAACCACCTTTTAAATCCATAGAGCAAGCTCTCAACATATCTTCTAGAGTTTGAATTGTTCTCTCAGACTGACCGTCTATCTGAGGATGATAAGCAGTGCTGAAACTCAACTCTGTATCCAGAGTATTATGAAGGCTTCGCCAGAACATTGAGGTAAACCTCGGATCCTGATAAGATATAATAGATAGTGGTACTCCATGCGACCTTACCACTTCCTTTACATATATCCTGGAAAGATGATCCAGAGAGAAATCTTCTATAATAGCAATGAAGTGTGTAGACTTTGTAAGACGATCAACTATGACCCAGATAGGATTATTGCCTTTGGATGTTTTAGGAAGTCTGGTGACAAAGTCCATAGTGATGTTTTCCCATTTCCATTTGGGTATGGGTAATGGTTGTAAATTTCTCTTACACTTCTGTCTCTCAGCTTTAACTTGCTGACAAACCAAGCATTGAGAGACATATTCATCAACATCTCTTTTCATTCCATCCCACCAGAAGTACTCTTTCAGGTACCTATACATCTTCGTGCTTCCAGGATGAATAGAGAATGAAGAACTATGAGCCTCATCCAGTAGCTCCTTCTTTAATTTGGGTATTGGAGGAACACAAACCTGATTCCTGGACTTTATTATCCCCTCACAATCAATGTTGAATTAAGGTATATTTCTTACCTTCTTTTGTAACTCTACATATTCTTTCTGTACCTCTTTAATCTTCACATGTATAGATGGTTGAACATTCATTTGAGAAAGATATGATTTTACCCTTACATTATAATTCCATGATCCATCCGTTGTAAATCCATAAATATTGGATCTTTTGTGATCCTCATCATGGATAAACAGTCATGGTCTTGTCGACTTAATGCATCAGCCACCTTTGTTTGCTTTCCCAAGGTGGTAATGGATTTATCAGTCGTAATCCTTAATCATCTCCAACCATGTTCTTTGGCTCATATTCAACTCTTTTTGTGTGATAATACACTTTAAACATTTATGATCAGTATAAATGTCACACCTTTCTCCATAAAGATAATTCCTCCAAATCATTAATGCAAAGATTACCGCAGCTAACTCCAAATAATGAGTTGTGTAATTTTGTTCATGTATTTTCAACTTTCGTGAGGCATAAGCTATCACCGTATCATTTTTCATAATAACACACCCCAATCCCTTCTTGGATGCATCATTTTAGATCACAAACCTTTTCCACTACAAGGAAGTGTGAGTACAGGTGCACTTGATAACCTTCTTTTCAACTCCTTGAAATTCTCTTCACATTCCTCCTTCCAAACAAACTTAACTCCTTTCTGAGTCAACATGGTGAGAGGATCAGATAATCATGAAAAATCTTTCACAAAACGTCGATAATATCCCTCCAAACCAAGAAAACTTCGGATCTCAGTCACTGTTTTTAGTCTCAACCATCTTTCGATAACCTCTGTTTTTGCTGGATCGATAGATATCCCCTCTTTTGAGATTATGTGACCCAAAAAATGAAACTTTTTGAAACCAAAATTCACACTTGGTAAATTTTTCATAAAGATTATCCTTTCTTAGGGTCTTCAATATAATTCTCAAGTTATCTTCATGTTGTTCCTTTCTCTTTGAATATACAAGATTATCGTCTATAAAGACTACCACAAACTGATCAACATAGTCTCTAAAGACTCTATTCGTCAGATCCATGAAGATATCAGGGACATTAGTAAGACCAAATGGCATGACTATAAATTCATAGTGTCCATACCTTGTACGGAAAGCCGTCTTTGGTATATCCTCCATTTTTACCCTTAATTGATGATACCCTGAACGAAGATCAATCTTGGAAAATAATTGAGCTCCTCGTAGTTGTTCAAATAAGTCATCAATGAGCAGGAGACGATATTTGTTCTTGATAGTGATCCTGTTATGTTCTCGATAATCAATACAGAGTCTCATTGATCCATATTTCTTCTTAACATATAGAACATGTGCTCCCCTAGGTGACGCACTAGGGCGTATAAATCCATTATCAAGATTATCTTGGAGTTTCCTCTTCAATTCCTACAACTCAATTGGGGACACTCTATAAGGTGTCTTTGAAATAGGCAAAGCACCCGTTATGAGTTCTATTGAAAACTCAACTTCAAAATTTGGTGGAAGACCCGGTAATTCCTCCGGAAAGACATCATCAAACTCCCGTACAATGGGAATATTCTTAATCGTGAGTTTCTCACCAACCATTTGAGATAAATAACCTTCATTTAGTGGAATCAAGACCCAAAAGATGGAATAAATTTCCACTGGAAGGTTATGTTCATCCTTGCATCGATAGACGATTATAGATTGATCTGGAATATGAAATGTGACTTCCCTTCATTGGAAATTGATATGATCTCCATATAGAGAAAGCCAATCCATGCCAAGAATCACATCAAATTCCAGTATAGGAAGGATAACAAGATTTGCAGGAAGCATTATCCCACAAACTTCAATCAGAGAAGAATTATAAACTTTTGATGCGACTGTTGTGCCATTAGGGGATGCCACATGTAACTCCTCATCTAATTGTTGAGGGAATTCGGTGATACCCTTAGAAAAATCTTCTGAAATAAAAGAGTGGGGGGATCCAGAATCAAATAAAACATTTTCTACATTAGAGTGGATGGTAAGTGTACCTTTCACTACTTCGTTATTGTACTCCACATCGCTGATAGAAATTGCATGTTACATTCCTTTTCCTTTAGCCTTAAGAGTTTTTTGACGTCGACCATCATCATCAACCATTGGATTTGGGCATTGATTGGAATAATGGCCCATCTCCTTGAACTTGAAACATTGAAGTGTAGTATATTCATTCTGTGTATCCCTTCCTTTGTTTGAATCATTAGACATCTTCTTCCCATCATTGCGGCATTCAAATGCCCGATGAACTTTCTTTCCACATTTAAAACATTTACTTGTCCCTTTAATAAAACTCTCTCCATGTTTCTTTCCACACTTTGAGCATAATGTAAAACTCATCTTCTTTTCAGTGTAATCTTTAGATTTTCCTTTGAATTCCATTTTCCTCTTCTTATCAAACCCATATGACTGATGGGTTACTCTAATATCCATCTTGACTTTGAGAGCACATCGAACGATTTCCTCGTAGCTATTGAAGTCCCTTATGGCTAACGCCCTTTGAAGTCTTGGTTTTAAGCCACTAAAGTCTCGATCGATATTCCTCTCAGGTTGGATAATAATACCAGAAGCATACCTTGAAATTCTTGTAAAAGTTTCTTCATTGGTACCAAAAGATTCATAATCCTTTTTCTTTAGTTAAAGAAACTCATTCTCAAACTTTGTTCGAGAAATACGAGGGAAGTACTTATTGAAAAATAAGTACTTGAACTGGTCCCATTCCATGGAATCAATTTAATCTCTTGTCCTCTTATTCTTAATAAGATTCCACCATTGATCAGCATCACCGTCCAAACGATACACTGCTAAGATGACTTAATCATGTTTAGAACATTGAAGAACTGAAAATATCTTTGCAGTAGTATTATTCCATTTTCCAGCAACTAATGGATCAGTAGACCTGCAGAATGAAGGCGGGCACTGCCTCATGAAGAATTGAACAAAATGTTGCTCCTTCTGTTGCTCGTTTGGAAGTCCTGCATGATTTCTAGATTGAGAACGTTGTGTGAGCATGGCTACAAGAGTTTTTCATTCCATATCCCATAACGTTTGGTTGCTCAGGGGGACAATAATTGCATTTCCCATCGCATTCCGCATTAACATGGTTCCTTCGGGTTCAAACCATTGACTAAAACCAAGAAGTATAGTGTGAGAAACTCTAATTATAATAGGAAAACCACATAATCATGAATAAAATTCCACACTTAAGGTCTTATCCTATGTTATTAATGTCCATTTCAAAAAAACTAAGATTTTGTTCTATACTTAGACTTATCCTTAGGTTTCTTACTAAGGCTTTCACATCCATGTTTCCCAAGGTTGACTATACCTTTCCTCTGATCCCAACTATAGTGACCCATACATTACACACATTGTTATTACTTCAGAATTGAAGCACACTTATTACAACATATAACAAAACTAGGAAAGGATTGTATATTTATAGAGTCTTTAGAAACTGGGAAACATAAACAACTTGTTCATAAAGCATCTACTTTGCCTCCTATTTATTTCATCATATCAAGAGTCCCTTTTGGGAATATCCTACTTAATAACCTTCTTCCTGACATGGGGAAATAAAACATACAAAAGGGTGAGCTCAAATGCTCAGTAAGGGTAAACAAAAGAAATATCAATCACATCATACACATAAGAACATAACTTTTGGAAATCATAACCTGCAAAAGAAATCATAATTTCATAACAAGGGATAAATCATAGTAGTGAAATGTAATCCCAATAATAATAACATAAAACATGATACATTGTGGAATAAACACAAAATAATAGAGAATCATTTCTTATTATTCAAGACTCATTTCCAAGACTATCTTAGTAGACAAAGTCCATTTCTGAACCGAGTTCACTCCTCGTTTTAGTCCGGTTTCACTGAACCGGTTTAACCTGCCGTTTTAGCAATGTCTATCTCATGAGATAGAAAATCTTTACCCAATGAATTTGAGGGAGATATAGGTCCCACCCATCTCATAATGATACCATTCTTATGTGTGCCACAAAATCATAAACCATACATCATAACATAACCCATGTAATAAAAAATGGGAATCTTAAACATCGTGACATCACAAAACAATTCATATAAGATAAAGGAATTCATAAAAATAATTCCATCACATCATAATCAAATAAATGTAATAATAGGGATTGAAACATAACACTTTATTATCTTAGATGGAAAATAATTTTTATAAAACACTTGAACTCCATTCTTGAGGAAAATATCCTTTCTACTTCAAAAACACTTTTCCTTTCATAACATGTCATACAATTCTAAACTAAAAGTTGTTTATTAAAAATAAAATTGAAAACATGTAAGGTAAGCTTCTTGGAAATAATGTTATAAAAATAAATTCATGCCGTATAAGTTAATAAAACCATTCTTCTCATACTTTTGTCAGAAAAGTCAAAAAGTACCTTGTACGAAAAATGACAAAAGATTCCTTTCATATCATTTACTAAATACTCACATAAGGGTATAATTGGATTTAAACAATTGTAGGTGGATGGAAATAATATTAAATATTGAGGAAACATGGATGTGGATGAGAAAATACTCACCAGTAAATTTCAAAGTATAAACACTCTCAGATAAAAATGAGATTGTGATGTTTCCCTTACATTAGGTCCGATTTTCTTCGTAAGTGTCTGAACCTCTTGTATAATTATGTAAATAATGTTATTGACTTATTCCAGAATTATAATCATTTTTATGATATCATATATGGTCATATTCTTAGATTATTATTAGTAATATTTCATTTCTACTTGTTTTTCAGGTGTTTATTACTTTTTGTTTTTATGCTTGTTTTGTCGAATAAATTCTTATTCCTTTTTTAGGTTATAGATACCTCATTTCCAGAATTATATTAGTGTAATATTTATCATATTTATTCATTCAATTCATTTATATAATCATTATGAAATGAAGATCATGTAGAACAATTTGCATCACATCGTGGAGACGGTATTCCGTACGTACGCATGAGTGATGATATCGTTCCCATGATCGTGGAATGTATTGGAGTGTATGTATACAATTTAAGAATAAATATCACTTAAAAATAATCATATATATTCAATATTTACACCATTATACCCATCCAAGTACGGTGGTGGTGGAAAATAGCTTACACGATGGCGTGGAGATGGTATTTCGTACGTACGCACGCGCGATGAAAAATTCCACTCACAGAAGCTGTGGAATTATGTTTTATGAAAAATTCAATTTTTTTAACTATGACTTAGTAGTTTCACTATTCATCAAAAATTGAAAGTTTTCAGAAAAATACCAAAATTTCACCCTAGGCTAATTTCGATATTTCGAATCCAAAATTGATGTCAATTTTGAAAAATAAAATTAAAAAAATTTCAAAAAGTTGTTATTACTATTCATAACGGCTACTTTTAATAATCTTTTAATAGCATATCGTTTTTAAGTTAAACTCTGTATTGCGTATGACGCAACCTATCGAGGAAGGTCACGATATCGTGTAAAGAAACCCAAGCTAGTCTTGTGTATAGTGAAATATTTCCTTTGATGATTTATATAAATACAAAATATTTCTCATAAATGACTCGTGTGTTACAACTAATAACTCATCCAACATGGAGTACAAGTGTTTCACACTCTATCTCCCACCCTAAAATTCATCTTTCCATCCAAAACAGCATTACTTCCATCATCGTCTCAAAAAAAACTATCCTCTATAAAATTTTGATAACAGAATTAATGTTATACAACTAGTCAACACAGAGAATGACCTCATATGGCAACATATTTATAAAGAAAATGTTCCCATTGGGCTGATTCAACCCAATCATCAGTCAACATCCAAAGAAAAAATCATTCAAAATGGGATGGTCTATGAATAACATACTTAACACTCGGGGAATGAGATTACTCTCTACAGATATCCCCAAATAATTTGATAGAGAAGGAAAAACCTAGGATTTTCATGATATGGAATAAAACAAAGAACCATCCGTGGTTCTAATCAAACATATTGTTTCACTCCGGATCACTATAACTACTGAAACTATAACATCTATTTGTGAATCTACTTATAGTTGAATCCTCTACATATATCATAACAACCGTCTGTACATCCATGCCCATATGAGGTCCCTAATGATGATGATTATCAAGATTCAGGACTCTACCTTCCCAATCCCTACGTGATATAGAAAAAAACTACTACATATATAGCTTAAATGGTCTCACCTATAACTAATACTATGGAATCTTCTAAAACATTCCACCTCCACCATTTTACCATTGAATAGATTATGTATAATTTTCATGAAGATATTCCTGAACTCCATGGTTGAAAAATCATACCCCCATCCACTATTAAGATCATAAGAACAACATGAACTAGAATTCTGGAATGGAATATGTTGAAGCCGACGCCCAACAACTAATACCCTCATGTGTCTTGTTGCATAAGACATAAAACTTGTAACCCTAGATCTCAAAGAAATATAATATCTCCCCTCATAAAATAGTCCTCATTACTTGTGAATATGCACAATATACTCTTCCTTTTCTAAAAAACATTATACATTTCCAACGTGAAAGTTGAAACCACATAATAGTATGACAAACATAGGGCCTCCATGTGAGGTCTTCCTTGGGACTCCTCATCCAAAAATAGATATAGTCATAAAAAAGGAGGTTGTTGAACATGATCACAAGATCAAACATTTGAATACTCTTGTTCAAAAGGGATAGTATCTCATCCCACTTCCAATCCTCTATGTTAAATGAATGGATCAGTACTCATAATTTCTACATAAAGATGATAAAAAAACCTCATTTTCATTCATATCGACTATATACATTTTCAACCAATGAAGTGTTACTGTCAACATCTGGATGACATGCAATGGAACCTAGAAATCTATTGGGTACCGAATCAAACTATTGATTATTTCAAGATCATCGAGATAGCATTTTGTCCATATATACTAAACACTACCATCATACAATTTCAGTGACATCCATTTGAGGTAACACAACATCTGTTTCCACCAGTTCTCCTCCCCAGTAGGATAATACTTTCTTAAATCCACAGTGTCCACCTATTGAGAATTTAATACCTGATCCACTTGTAGATGATGACCAATATCTATAGCTAGAGACAAAATAAAGTTCCCCTAAGACAAATTTGTACAGTTTTTTCTATTTAATATTCATTTTTAACTCATTTTAAATCATTTTTTAATTCATTTCAAATATCCCAGAGTAAACCAATCAAAATCTGAAAAAAGGTCATTCGGATTTGTGAATCTTTCTAGATTCTATACAAGGAAAATTTTATAGACTCACTTGATCATTTGGTATTATTAGATATTTTTTATCATATCGTAAAAGGCCCTTTAATCATATATTAATAATGGTACTATCTGACTTGTTCCATGCACAAGGAACACCAAATACTATTTCCCAACCATCCAATGCAATCCTCACTATTCCTAACCCTAATATCATTCTTATATATCAAAAAACTGCTTTAATAACATTATTGCATGACCCCTCCCAAAAATATTCCCCACTTAGGATACCAATAATGGAAGGGGGTTAATGAACATCAAGTCATGCCTCTATTATGCATGGGATGGAGAATAGATCAAATGGTATACAAATATAACATGATTTGTGGCATTAGACATTATAGAAAACAAGATCGGGAGATATTAATGTTCCACACCAAGAAAAATCTTTTTCATATATCTATAATAATGATAAAAACCATAACATGTGAATTCCTAGTTTTAAAAATTTACATGAATAGAAGCCCCAAATTTATGTACAAAATGTAATGCTAAGAAGCTACACTGCAACTATGATGATCTGTGACTCTATGGTCCAACACAGTCCACAAAATCATGATGGTAAAATAAATTATGTTTTATATACATAGGGTAAACATACAAGTATACTAATTTGGAAAAAATATGAATGTCATGAGAATATAAATAATGTATAAAAATATGCCTATGAGTAAAAAACATAAAACAGAAAACATGTATACTGACCATGCCAACATCACAAAGTCACACTCACCAATTAATGAATATAAAATACTAATAAAATGAACATCGATGATAGGGTACCCATAACCACTTCCAACTTATTATTCTCTCTTTTAAAAATGAAATCATACTCATGCTCTCAAATTTTCCAAAAACAATAAATCACATACCTACCTCAAATACATGTTCCTGATAACACATCTTACATAAATACATCTGGGCCAAAAACCATAGTACATCCTTCCTATATTATTGTTTCCCAAATAACTATATAATTTCAAAATAATAGACATCTTGGACACTGATCTCATCCCTCCTGTTGAAACCTTGTTCACATACCACATCCCATCACGCAGACACATCAGAATTATCATCAAATATCATTGCAAATACATATGGGAAAGCACAAAACATCTCATCCCAAGGAAAATTGGGAACGAAAAACTAACCTTCACTCACATATTCCACAAAACCCATTAACTTGAAGAGGAATCATGAACTGTCACCACATTGATTTATTAGGAGGGATAAGCGGATGACTAGCCAACTATCCACCCATCAAGATGTTTGGGGAAGAAATCCACCCCTATGATGAAGGGGGTGCCCAACACCTAGTGATAAACTATTTTTTGGTGTGTATATATATCACAAGGAAATATAAATTTATATAAAAATATTATACCAAAAAATGAAGCCCAATATATTGGTTCTCAAGTAACTATGCCACCTCGTTTGTTAAAACTCTAGCCACCAGACTGATATGGTGTAGAAGTCTCCCATCCAACACTATAATTTTGTCCAGATGGTCCATCAACAACTCAATATTACTACGACATATATATATTTTATAGGTTACACATCATTCTACAAGATTGACACTCTATGGTTTCCTTGGAGGAATATTATGCTAGTATCCCATACTACCACACGTAGGGAGAAAAATCATAGTAAGGTCCAATCAAGCTTACCATCCTGTATGATTAAATTCCTCCACATTGTCCTGGAAAAATGATTCATATAATTTCTTCCAACACTTGAATGTTACACTTACAGATCATCCTGTAAAAAATAGTTATTCAATAATTGAATCCTTAGTCAGGTTCCCATTAGCAAGGATAACTGAATCCACCACCTCATAAAGCATCATTAATTGGAAAATATTTACTTTTTGACATAATCTTGTAGATAAGTACATATTGAAATAGATTATTTGTAGCATCCCCATCACCAAATAATTCTTGAAAATTGAATTATTGATATATGAAATGTCTAGAAAAACTCCATCATAGAAATAATCTCAATCATTAGTTTCATGAATGATACATATTTTGGTTCCTTTTCAGTATTTGGAAAAATGTGATCCTACAACCTTTCTAAGAAGTTGTTCAATAATATACATATATTTTTTCACTTTCATGCGTCAATGTCCCATAATCCCTACAATGATCCATATATCATATAAGCTTCCAAATTTAACCTATCCTCATTTATAATATCCAAATGGTAATTTATTGTATCTTTGGACTAAAAAATGAATTAAACTCTCCCATGCCCACCATCTCCAATAAAGGTGAGATGGTATAGCAATTGAAACATCCTTGTCCACTCTGACATTGTTTTTATAGACTTATCTGAGACTCTTACCATCAATTTCATGAAATTAGAAAATCCCACTCAGAACTTATAACATTCTTCTTCTGCTGGAAACATTGGTTCCACAAATTTCTGTCCTAGAAGACAATTCCATATTATGCCCCCAGTAATCCCATCAATAATAATCATGGAGTTATATTGTCTACAATTACAAATACACATCTTAATTCTCATTCCAGAACCTAAAAAACAGTACGGAAGACCAAAAAAATAAATATATGTCCAAAAAACATTATAGTTCTTCATATCTTAACACAAAGTAAAAATAGAGGCACTATCACAACCTGTAACAATCATACTCCCCTGTTCTGATTAAAATGGAAAAAACACTATCATAATCATGGTTCTAATATATACACACAATTATTATCATTTTTAATTATTTAAAAATATTTATCAATTAATGTCAGGAACCGTATTTCATTTTATCTTCACAAAGAAGAAAAATAGTTCAGGTTCAACAACATTTTGATATCCATTTTTTTCTTGCATGTATAAAATGATGCATGTCCCAATAACCATTAGTGACTATAATGACATAAATGGACTCCACTGTCATTCTAACTCGGTCCGTGAATCAATACATAGAAATTATCAGAAAATATAATCACATAACATCTAAAGTGTTTCAATCAGGTAAAATAATATTGAACTATATCAACAAACAACAATTATTTAATCTAATAATTTGTTATTGGGGTTTTCCTCAAACATGGGTTTCCAACTGCCATGCAGAACCTCATTACCAATCCTCAAATCTTCTTAGACCCATTTCTCCCTTTCCACAAGAAACAAGAAAAAAGTAAATAAAAAAACACATCCTTTGATACCACATTGTAACATAAAAACCATGAGCCTTGTGACAGTGTTGTGAGCCAGTCGATCACATGTCATTAAGAGTGTGTCCCCAATTGCTAGAGGCAACCGACTACCAACGATGGTCTGATAGGTCAACCATGGGAAGATTATATCCCCTTTCATCAGAGTAAAAATCAACTAGATATACATTAGCAATAGAGAAATCATATATAACCAAAATAATAATAATCTTAGAAGATAAAAAATACAAATTACAATATGAATCTACTATAGAATTCATAAAACGGAAATACATACGTTTGGGATCTTGGTAGTTTATAAACCTGCGCCAATAATGAACTTCCCCTTTTTCTGTAATTTATCTCAGTAATCCACCCCAAAAACAGCCCATATTAGGAATCCAAAATATGTTACATAAAAAAACAAAAATGACATGAACATTACCGCATGATTACTCTAAAAGGACCGGATCATAAATAGAAAAAAAACATTCATTCCAAATGAATGTAATATGATGCACTTATATTCATCATTCAAAAAGCCTATATATGTATCATTCACCAATATTAATTCTATATTTTTAGCTTCATTTTTATGTTGAATCGTATAAAAACCATCCACTATTTTTGGTCATCACATCAGATGGCCAATAAATTGTCTGTAGAAAATTACTAAAATAAGAAAAATGTTCATGGACTTTTGGAAAACATTTTATTGATACTAATCATTCATAATAGGTACCATTGTAGTATCACCCATGAATTTTCCAAGATGAATACCCAAAAAATGTTTTAACAACAAGAATACCAATGTATCTAGATTGATAAAATCTATTAGTGTGTTATAATTGAAAATATCGAATTTAGTTAATTTTCATAAAAAACAACAAGTTGGAATTAATATCAACATTGAAAAATATATCAACATATCTGGTGAATAAAATTACATCACCTTGGTTTTATCCATCTTACATATTTTTTGTCTCTCCTACATTACATTTACACATCCTTGTGTAACTTGTTTTTATTATAACTACTTTAGCTTCTATTTAATTGACTAAGACAAATTCAATCTTCCACAATATCACTAATAGATATGTACACCAATTTATTTAAATTCTGTATATAACAAGTATTTATATTTTCTATCATTTGTTTTTATATAATATACGATGAATATTTTAGTAACATTACAATATATAATCATATTTTGTCATGATGTCTTTTTTTATATAAAAAAAACAATTTATATGTAAACATATATTCTTATTGAATAATTGACTTCCATTATACTATAGCTCATATGATATGTATTTTTATTTATAGATGAAATACATTTAGGTTATGATGTAGTTTTATTCAAAAATATTTCATATAATATAGATATATCTACAATGCATAAGTTTTAAAAGTGAATAAACTTTTAAATACATCATTAATCTTATCGGTTTAATGAAATGATAATCTAGGAATTAGTATAAGAAACATTTTTTTCATAAATTTTAACATGTATGTTTCATTATTTAAAGCCTTAATATATTAATATCTATGATTTTGAATAGTTAATTTCCGTATATTAATTACAATAATTTGTGTTATTTTTTTTGATAAATTCTTGGTCATGATATTTTGTAGCACAACCACCCGATGAAACACTATTAATTTGACCATCCCTATAAAAAAATTCTCATTAAAAAATATTACTAGTAGTGTGAATATAGATATATATATATATATATATTCCACAATCATAATTCTATAATAAATCATTCTATGTGGTTGTAGTAACTCCCAAATTTCATTATATTACTTGTATTTCTATTGTTTTTTAAAACAGAATATATATGTTTTTCAATAATATCTATTTTATTTTAAATTAATTAGATTATAATTATAATTTTTATATCATTGAGAAAAACATTTTCTTTCTTAATGATGTATTATATAACATTAAAAATTATACAGAGTGTTATATTTTATATTTATTCTGTATTGATTATGATTAAAGAATAAATAAGATATTTTAGGATAACTATGCACTAAATGAATTAATATTTTTGATTTTAAAATAATATTACATTTTTTCAAGAGTGAATATTACATAGATGATTTTATAATTCTAAATAAATGTTATACATTATTCATTTATCATATAAATGGGAGGTTGATTTTTTTAAAAGCAGTATCTAACCGAGACTTATGACAAAAACTCTACGTTTGATAGCGTAAATGATATTCCACGTCATGATTAGACGAACAACTAAATATTTTTATTTAAATTTATCCATTATATGATATTAATTGGAATATAGTGAATTAATAATATTTATTGAATTATAAAAATATGTTTTACACATTTTTATATAATGATTCATTGGTTTCAAATTTAATTAAAAAAAATTAAATCCAATTGAATATAAAGGATTTGTTTTTATGAGAAAATAAATAAATTAGATTAATTGTGATTATAAACAAAAAAAATCCCATTTTTTGGATTATATATATAAAATATATTTAACAAATATTCAATTTTATCATCACAATTTATTTTATGTGTTTTATATACATTATATATGAAAAAACTCAATTTTACAAATAAAATAAATCTTTTTCAATGAAAGTTTTTTTTCGAGGATTTGATTGTGAACCCATTTTAAATAATTTTTTGTAACATTTTTGACATATAGTAGAATGAAATAAAATTCATATATATCTATTGGATATAAAATTTTCCCTTTAAATTGTTTTTTCTATTTTTTTATAATATTAAAATTTTATTTTATAGTATAAATACTTCATTTTAATTGAATACATATTTTTCATTATATTTATCATTTAGTACTAATGTGTTTTTTCAGGATTATAGTGTAATTACACTATTTTTTAATTTTTTTTTATTTTTGTAATTTTGAATCATTTTCATATTGAAAATTGTTATAAAAACATTTCAATCCTTTGTGTGTTTCACTTTAAGATACCACTATTCTATTTTTATACAGAATTTATTTTATATAAAATTTTCAAAATTATATGAATTTAACTGGATAAAATATATTCAATATATTGAATAAGAAGGTAAAAATTTTGTTTTATGTTTAATATAATTTTTTGTTATAATATGTTACAATGAAAAAAAATATTATTTATTATGTTATAGGTAAAAATTGTACTTATTAATGTTAAAAGGGAAGTGGCATAAAATTCCATAATGCTACAAATTATACTAGTTGTTGAGGTGTGCCTCAAATGTAACCCATCAAGGAAAAATTAATTTAATATCCAATTCATTATAATTAATTCCATCTCAATTTGTTTAGATTTAAATATAAAGTAAACTATAATTTATTAACTTGAACCCTCATCTCGTCGTGTATAAATACAACCTATCACCTCCCAATTTCCTCCCAAATAGACTTGTAACTCCTATAATATATATTAAATCTCTCCAAATAACTCTACCTCTACCTATGTGTTTCAATTATTACCAAAAAATGAAATCCAATATCATTAGGGTCATTCAACGAACAGATATTTAAGTGTTAATTTTCTCCATGTACATCTCTAAATTTTTTTCAAAAATATCCTCACAACCATTATAAAAAAATGCATGATTGAACCATAATAATGTATATAATATAAGGTTAAATTATAAATGGAATATCGTATATCCATTTAATTTCTCACATCATCTTATTCAAGGAAATGAAATTTTTTCCTAGTTATGACATTTAATCTATTCTATGATTTTTTTGATATTCTTCCCTTACAACCTTCATGAATTGTCTTAAAAATATTTTTACCATAAATTTATATTTTTAAAATTATATTATAACCTATTTATGATTTTATAAATCCTATGTTAAATATAATTTCAATTTTCCATATTGAGGTTATATAATAACTGTATTTGAGGATGGGTGGACTTCCGCCACTTCAAAATGATGTGATCCATTCAAAAATCACATGAATTTCTTATGGATTGTTTTAGTAGATATATATGATATATTTGAAATATAAATTATAGTATCATTATAGTATATATTTATACATATTTACATACATTTCACATAATTTGGTTCATTCAATATGATATGAAAAATGAAAATATTTTTCATTAGTATGTACACCCTACCATCTCCAAGAATGATATTTTTATCATTAATTATAGACTACTATAATAATAATACCATATAATATATATATATATATATATTGATTTATATTCTATTATTGATGGAATTATGACATTTTAGACTATTTACATCTTGTTTAGTTAATTTTCAACTCACGAACTGAATATCAACAAAGCATCCAACAAGAATTTAAAAAACATTATAATTTTATAACATGATATCATTTTATATAAAATGAATAATAATCATAAAATATGATATTTAGAATGTATAAATTTACCTTATATTGTTATTACAGAATATTATTAATTTATATAATGTGTCAGACATCAGTTAATGTATTTCGTCTCAAACACCATTCATTGAGGTATTTCATAATAATAAAAACCATTATTTATTTATAATGTGTAAATGCAACAAATATGACATTTAATATGTATATTTTCAAAAAATAGTGGTTTTATTTATTCTTTTTTATTGTATGAATTACTGTATATTATTATTTAAATGTTTAATTAGGTATATGACACCTTGATCATTTAATTATTTAATTATCAAAACATATTCATCGGTATATTTTTTTTATATTTATTTATATGGATATAAAAGTATTAAATAAGAAATTTTATGACTTCATGGAATTTCATTCATTTCTCTAAAAAGATATATTTTTATGCAAAGCGTTTTACATTATTTATAAAATGACTAAATAAATTTGTTTTGATTAAGGTATACGAGGACAACGATATATCAACCAATATAATTGTTATTTAATATTTAAATTTCTGTAAAAACATATATATAGTTTAAAAGTACAATAAATCCCTTAATCCCTGTTTTTTATATATTGGTATTGAAGATGGATTCTCAAATGAAAATAATATATATATATATATATTATATGGGATCATATGTGTATTTAAAAAGGTGTATTTGAAGAACATTTTTTATTCCTGAAATGGTACATTATAAATATATGAATTGGGTGAGATCAACAAAGCTTATACGAAGGGTTTATCCCCATAAATGTTAAGATGGTATAGAGTATGATATAGACTATAATAAAAAATATAGGATTGAAATAATATAGATACAGTATGTAGTATCTAATGATGCTCAATATACAAGAGGTGGTGGGGAATTGTATACTTTAAAAATACATTCGGAACTTTTAATGTTGGTTGGAATCATTTCTATTGTTTAACAGGTTTATACAATGTAATTCACAAGTCCTCTATTTTTATACTCTTTCTTGATTCCAAAAATATGATTCTGATAATGTTATTCTGAAATGATGGTTACGGAAAATGAAACATAATGAATGTTTTAAAAAAGTAAGTTTATACCTTAATGTTTAAAGAATCCTACTAAATCAGTGTATACAAGTATAAGGAAGTATAAGATAGTTATACATTCCAAATCAAATAAAATGTAGCAGAAAACATGTAACAAAATAGGTAACAAGTAGTAAATCTTTTATCCCAAAGGGAAGGGTATCGAACAACACTGGATAATGGTCCCTTGATTTATAAATTCAATAAAGTATGTCTTACCCACACCATGGTAAGCTCTCGATATGAAGATCAGAGTCTGTCTTACTATCCCCGCAAGCCCTCAACATCAAGGTAGTCGGAACCTCTTTCTTCCTCAGAAAGGAAGCCCTCAAAATCAAGTTAGTCAGCACCTCTGTCTTCCTATCCTCGGAAGCCCTCGATTTTAGACAACAACAGTTGTATTCGCACAAAGAAAATATGAACATGAGGATCAGTACACAACAAGCATGAGAGTCTCTCTCTAGAAATCACTTCAACATAATGTAATCTCTAATGTCATTGAACACGTAATCCAAGTAATGAGATCTTTAAAATGAGATCCTATTTATAGGCACAACACCAACGGTCGGCTCCCTCCACCAATGGTCATATTTTTACATGAATTTCAGAGGGACCTGTACACGTGTCACTCAAAAACGGTCAATCAGTAAATGAATACAAAAATACATTTTATAAAAAAAACAAGTGTAAGAAAATATAATCTTACATATCCAAAATCACATAATCATAATGTAAGAAAATAAATGTTTGGAGTCTAATAAAAAACACATTCGGTGTCTATAATAAAAGGATACAAGGATTCTGTTTTCTATGGAATTTTCAAAATGAAGTATATAGAATCATAGAGTTGTAATTTGAAGGAAATTTTTAATATGTATTCACAAGAATTCGAAACCTGAACTTACATAGTTCAGAGTGAGAGTTTATGAGCATTTGGAGTCACAACATACAATTTTAGGAGTTAGAGTTCAGGAGAATTCGGAGTTTGAACATACAAGGTTCGATGTCTGAATTAATTAGAATTCAGATCCAGAACACAGAAGAGTTTTCAGTCTGAATTAAGAGAACTCAGAGTCAGAACCGATAAGATTTCAGACTCTGAATTTGGGGAACTCAGAGTCAGAACTAAGAATATTTCTGAGTCTGAATTCAGAGAACTCAGATTCAGAACTCAGAAGAGTTCGGATTCTGAAAATAAAATGCTCGTTATCTAAGTATTATATGATGCTTGATTTTTTAGATATGAATCCAAATTTTACATTTAGTCAAGAAAATGAAAAATTAAAAACATTATATGTATAAATTTTCTTGGGGGTGGAAAATTTTCCTTATAGAAGTTAATCAGTGGGTAAAATTAAATTTTCCATGAGATAAGGTGTTTATGATTTTATAAATAAAAAGGAATGGTAAAGTCATAAGGAAAAATTTTTGACATAACAATCTACCAAACCAATATTGAATGGAAAAGTCATAAGTAAAACCTTGCTGACTCAACAATCTCCCCCTTTTTGGAAAGCACATACATCCTTATGAAAAATAATAAAAGGACATAGAAAATGATTTTCTAGACATTGAAAATAAAACTTATCTCCATTATCATATGGACCATGATGAATACAACTATCTTCCCTTTAGGATTTTGAACACTAAGGATCATATTATATATTTCCGGAATGAAATTATTCATTATATTGAGTATGTTAATCTATGTAATGAAAACTCCCCCTTAGACAAAATCCCCCTTACGTAGGGATATTTCTTATTTTCTTTGTATTCTTCTCCCTTTTTCCCATTGTTGATTTAAATTTTTTTTTTAAGAAATGGAAAAGAAATTATAATACCATAAATATTAGTACAAAGCATCCAAAAAAATGAGAAATATAAATTTCATTAAGATAGGAATAATTTTTACAATGAGAGAATATAGCAAAGGATCAGACTGGATCTATTTTCCTTCTGTCTCTGTGGGTATCATATCATTCACTATGGTTTTCATCATTTTGACTTCCTTGTGGTCTTCCTCTACTTCATTTTGGAGTGGATCCTAATCCTTAGTAATCTTTTCTAAGACCTTTTTCTTTTCTTCCTGGGCCTTTTGAGCTTATTCCAAAGCCTTCATCAGTTCATAATGCATAACTAGATTCTCTTTGATCTCCATCTGAAGATCATTTTCTCTCTTCGAACTGTTAAAAATATAATATAGCTTCCCATTCAGATCTTTTACCTCTTGAATCCAAGTATTCTAATTATGAGTTAGATTTTCCTCAATGATAGTAATGAGATCCTTGATTTTACAATCTTCAATATAAAAAACTTCCTTAACACCATCCTGAAACTCATCAAGCTCCCTCAAATCATCATCAATCATCTTTTTCCAGCTAATCACATTCGTAAAATATCATTTGTGGGAATCATAGTTAATTAATAAGTTCTTGAAATCATCCTCAAGATTTACACACTTATCCATCACCATGGATACTAAATCCGGTTTTTGATTCATGTTTTGATGGTGCATCTGACATATAGAGTCAATTATTTGAAAGATAAAAATGGTGTCAACAAGCATCATCATTGATTGAATGATGAAATCATGTCATAGGGATGATGATTCCAAATCTGAGGCTTTTCATGGTGAGGTATCTTTATCTATCTTGACAATATTCCTCTTCAAAGATCCACCGACTTCCTTCTTCTTTAAAAAAAAACTTTAGTAAAAGTATCCACAACCATCTATTTCCCCTTATTATTTATCAGAACAACATCCTCATCCAGAGATTCATTTTTACTTTCAGATAGTGGATCAATTATATCTACATCTATCTTCTCCTTTTTAGCTCATGTCGAACCGTCTTCAGGGTGAATGATATGATGATTATAAAGTTCTACCTCAGAGAACTTATTCACTTCATCTATAGCATTTTCATCTATCCCAGGAGTAACATACTTTGAAGATCCTCATTGAGAGGTACAAATTGATCATTTCTCAGATGCGCTTTCCATCTCATGAAAGTCTTCATCTTGCTTTATGAGGTCTTCAGTGTAACCACTGCTTTCTTCTTCTTCCACTTCTTCCACAACCTTCTTTTATTCAACAATATTTTCTTTTATTTTTTCCAGAGTGAGAAATTTCTGCCTCGATGTCTCAAGTAAGGCCTCTACCATGACATATTTTGATATAGAGATATTTTAAGATTCTTTATCACTATAAATCATAAGGGAAAGAACTATTTCAGCCTCCGAAATCTTCTTCTTTTGCATTTATTCTTTATATTTATTATCAAGATCATCAACTGACTTCTCTTTCAAATCCTTAGCTTCTACAGGATCCTAGACAATTTGTGGCTCTTCTTCTTCTACTTATTTCAACATTATTTTTTTTACATCCTTTTTCGATGCTTCAACCACATTTTGATCCTTTAGAAAAACTTCGTCCTCTTCTACTAGTAGATCATAAAATTCTCAAGTTTCCTTAGAAATAAAACATTCATACATTTCAGCTTATCATGACTAATCAACATGAATTTCAAATTCCTCTTCATTGAACTGGAAGAGATTTGGAATGACTCCAGACACATAAAAATCTACTTGGAAAGAATAGCTGGATACATTATAATATTATACATCAATTTTATATTCTTGATATTCCTTATCGTATTGAGAATATGCTTATCCAAATTGATATTCCTCATATTCAGTAGAAAATCATGGATGTACAAGTCAATTTTTTTCAGGTGTCCCTATAACTTTTTCTCAGAATGATGAAACCTTGAACCCGTAATTCAAGGATATGGTTATTTGTAGAGAGGTAAGAAATATTCAGATTCTTGAAATCTATAAGACCAATACACTCTGTTGCTTTCACATTTACAAAAATTCCTTGAACATCTAGTAACATATGGGAACAAAACACAGATTCATATTCAAATGGAACTCCAACCAAACAAGCTAACTTCGTATGTGATAAATCATAGGTTATTCCATATCATTTAAAAAAAACTTCTCTCTGCCATATTTCATAAATAAACTAACTGATTCATAGAACTGAACAATAAAATCTAGATAAACCAAATCATGAGCCCCTAGCTTTGATATGCTGACACTCTCGCATCAATTGAGTTTGATATTCTTCGAGATTATAGAATCATACTTGTGGAAGAAATTTGGATGCACTAGACATTCTCTATATACTTGTCATCACGAAATTGTCTTGATAGTAGGAATATCATTCAGAGATGATTCTTATATAGACATTTAGATTTGTGAGAACTCTAAGAAGTTCATAATGGGGTTAAGGGGAAGGCCAAAACACCAGCACACGAGATATTGAGATAGATGTGTGAAAACACTTTGGGGGTCATTTATATAGGTGATGGAAGAAACAATTCATCTTCTATACTCAATCCAAAGGCAGAAAATCTTTCTGATTAGATATGACAATTGATATGATAGATGTAATTAAATCATTATAGAATCCTATCTTTTGAGATTTTTAAGAAAAAAATTTGGATTTAAGGAAACTATAAAATGAAAATTTTAAAACAAAAAAGAAAATACCAGCAAGTAAATGATGATTACCAAAAAATTAGAAAGAAAAAATACCTTTAGTATTGTCAGGTAAATTATTCTATGTGAGGAATAATTCTTCTTGAAGAACATTAGATTGCAGAAAAAAATACTTGACTACGGAATTTATTATATAACACATACTAAGAAAATTTCCGTTATGAAAAAAGACAAGGAAAATCATCTTTAAGGAGAACATTAAAAAACATCACTATGAAGAATTTGAAAAAATATACTACCAAAATTCTGAAAACTCCATTCAAAAAATTTTGTAATACTCCATTACGAGAAATTTGAAACATTTGAAAAACATCATGACAAAAAATTTGAAAAACATCATTACTATAAATTTTAAAAACCACATTACGAAAAATTTTAAAAAACATCATTAGAAAAAATTTGAATAACTCCCTTTTGAAATATTTGAAAAACATCATTAAGAAATATTTTTAAAACGTCATGATGAAAATTTTGAAAAATATTGTTACAAAAAAATTAAAAATCTTCTTTATGTAAAATTTGAATATAATTCGTTACGAAAAATTTGATAAACTTTATTATGAAATATTTTAAAATAATACAATATAAAAAATTTTAAAAAATCATTACGAAAAATTTGAAAAACTTCATTATTAAAAATTTGAAAAACTAACAAAAAAATGAACTCCCCCTGTGAGAAATATTTTATTACTATAAGGATATTGGTTAAATAGGAAGTTAAAAAGGTAGATTACCCTATTTTTATCATTCTTAATTTTAGATTAATGTATTATAATATATTGTTGGTTATTGATTTGGTTAAAATAACAGCTAGTTTATCTTGCATTCTGATAAATTGAGGAATGATATCTTTTTTTTGTGATCACTAAGAAAGGTATGCATAATATATATGTGTTTGGCATGAGAGTGATGTGCATGGTTTTTACTAAGGGAAATTTCACTTGTATTATCACACAAAATTTGTGTTTTGGTAAAACCCAAAGCATAGTCTAGGAGTGTGTGTTGCATCCAAAAAACATGAGCACAAAAACTTACAGTTGCTACATATTCAGCTTCTGGAGTGGAAAGGGATACAGAGTGATGCTTCGTGCAAGACCATGAAACTAAAGAATCTCCTACGAAATTAAAAGTTCCAGAAGTACTCTTCATATCCATTCTACAACCACCAAAGTCAATATTTGAAAAAAATTTCAAAACAAAATCATTTCTATTAGTATATAAGTGTCCTAAATCCATGGTTCCCATTACGTAGAGATTTCATTTCCACTGCCTATAAATGAGATTACTTATTTATGGATTGATATATTTCACATAAGAATACAGAAAACATTAATTCTGGATGACTAGCATTCATGTAATGTAAATACCTCTAAATGATGATAGATCTACTGGTTTCCCACCATCATCAAGATTAAGTGTGTTTGATGTACCAATGGGAGTACTAATACTCTTAGTGTTGTCATATCCATAATGTTTTAAGATCATAAATATACTCATGTTGGGTTATATTGATTCTTTCAGCATTTTGAGAATTTTTAAAACCATGGAAAAATGTTAACCAACACATCATTCTCATTTAAAACTCAGATTTCATTAGATCCATTAAGAAATAATGTTAAATATTGTTGATTTGAACGAAATATAATGTCATCAACATATATTTTAACAATATTAAACATTTTTCTCAAGTTTCTTTATAAAAAAAGTGTGGATCTTCATTTCCCTTAACTTAATTAATTTGAAGAAAAAATCTTGAAAGTATATCATACCAGGCCCAAGGGGCTTGCTTAAGTCTATAAAAAGCTTTTGTATGTTTAATAACATGTTCATGATTTTTTTTATCATAAAAAACAATAAGATTTTAAAAAAAAACATTCTCTTGAACATAACCATTAAAGAATTCACATTTCACATCCATTTTAAAAAGCTTGAAATTTAAGAATGCTGTAAAGGAAAGTAAAATATGAATATATTCATGTATAGCTACTGGAGAATAGGTTTCTCCGTAGACTATTACTTCTTGTTTATTATATCGTTTTGTAACTAACCTAGCATTATTTATACCTATGATTCTATTTTCATCACACATATTTCTGAAGGCCCATTTAACACCAATGAAAAATGTTTCCTTAGGACTTTCAACCACGGTCCATGCATTATTACATTCGAATTAATTTAGTTCATCTTGTATATCTTTTATCCATTCATCAAAACCAAATGATTCAAAAGTGATCATTTGTTATAATTTGGAAATAAATGCATGATTTTCTATTTCATTTCTTAAGGAACATCTAGTTTTTACTGGACGATTCACATTATTATTTGGGGATGCATAAAGATCATTCTGAAATGTTAACCAGACATGTACTTACACTATGAGACTCCCACTTTATAACACCCCAATCTTCCACGGTATAATTATCATTGAATAATATAGTAGCGTGTGTTGTACGCAACTTTGAGTTCTAACACACACCACAACCAATCAAAATAGCCGTTATGAATAGTAATACCCACTTTTTGAAATTTTTTACATTTTATCATTCAAAATGGACTTCATTTTCTGATTCAGAATATCGAAATTAGATTAGGGTGAATTTTTGGTACTTTTCTGATAACTTTCATATTTTGATGAATAGTGAAAATGAATAAATTTTAATTAAAAACAAATTTTTTAATCAAAATAATTAATAGTTATAAATTGTGAATTTGAGTGATTTTAGAGTATAATTAGATTATAGTTTTACTATTTAATCTAATATGGGTCATAGGATATAAATTCACATTTAAAATGGAAAATTAAAGTGCTAATCATTTGATAGTTATTATCTCTTAAAAACATGCTTCTCGTTTTAACAATGGGAATTAACTTTAAATTAATTACTACCACTTCTGTATTTTGAATTTAGAAAAATTTATTCATTATTTTTAATCAGGATTTCAAAATTGTGTATATATGTATCTTTTATTTTTAGATATTTGGAATAATTACTTCGGTAAATATTTTATGTATCTTGTTTAATGGGTAAATCCTTCAAATAAGGTTAAAAAATAATATTATAATAATAATAAATTACCCTTAAACGTTTCTTAACCTTATTGGTTGATACATGTCCAGCCATGGGCATCTTTGGGTTGATTTTGGGATCCTATGGATCAACTTGTAAGTGATAATGACTCTTTATATTAATTATGTTTAAGTAAATACAAAAATGACAGAATCATTTATCTATTAGAAAAAAGAATTTACATCGGTAATATATTTTATTTTTTTGACATTAAATATTCATTAAAAATATATGAAGATTTATTAAATAATGGTAATTTTTTTTATTATTTTTATACATTGAATAATTAAATTTATTTATCACACAATAATGATATAATATTTTCCTTATTAATGAAAGAATCAAATAATTGATATTATAAATATTAAAATAAATATACTTTAAAGGTATTAATGCCATAAAATAATTTTATTTATTAATATGACATGTTATTATTGATTAAATTAATTTTTTTAAATAATAATGTTTTTATGACTTTAACAAATATCAATTATTAAATAGTGTCAAAATTGACATAAAACTGTTTTTAAAACTAATATTATATTATTATTTCAGAATATATTCCAAAAAATATATGGTTCATCCAAAGGTCTTAAATAATGATTATTTTATCATTAATGGACCACTTGGGGGTCTCTTGGAAGTATATAGTATGTTGTTTTTACCATATAATATAAAAATACAATGTTACATGGTAAATGTCAAACTATTTAGCTAAGAGTTAAATATAAATGATAAGGTTAATATAGTGACCAAAACCTGTCTAAAATATATTGTATTAAAGGATTTAGACCCATATCCACATCATACTTTGAATAATACACTTTGGATCCATTAGAAACCGAATATGAATTTATTATAAATTAATACTTTATGGTTATCATAAAGTGCCCCTCCTCCCCCATATAAAAGGACACAACTTCTAACCAATTATTCATACCTTAAAAGCCATTTCGGTCAGCCAAAATCTGCCCAAATACCCTCTAAACTATCCTCCCATAACCCTAGAGGCCTTAATTTGGTCATTATTCCTACCTATGGATCCTTTTTGATCAAATCAAAATGAAGAACCCAAAAAAGAGGCAATGTTTTCACCACCCTCTTTCATGTTCCTTTCTTCTTCAACTTCTTCTTTCTTTTTTATTTCCATTCTAAAATAATAAATCCATTATATTATATATACTGTGATATTATTATAAATATCTTTCAACCATATTCAGTATTCTTTCTTTCATTTGAATGACATGTCACCATACGTGCGAACGTACGGCCTCCCGTCTCCACGTCGTGGTGTAATTTTTATTCAATACATTATTATTTGGATTGATATAATAATGATGTGTATTTCAAGTAAATAATAAATAAGAAATTTTAATTATTCTTTATATATGATATACCATCCAATTATATATCATTTTATTATCAAAATAATGATATTGTCGCTCATGTGTACATACGGATTACCATATCCACGAACGCGATGAGATTATTCCCCATTGTATCTATTTGAGAAAAAAATTTATTTGATGATTAAAAATAATTTTTAGAGACATCATATCATTCTCAATATGAATAATATAAATCACATCCACAACAAATATAGCTCACATAACAAAGAATATAATGAAAAACGAATCCGTTAACACTTGAAACGATGATAATACTAAGATATTATTAACAAATCAATGATAAAAGATCATATATGATATCATATTAATGTATATGATTCATGTATAATTTAATAACAATTATTTATCCATTATACAGGAGTTTATCCTACCACCAACCAAGGAAAAGTACAAGGTAAGGGTTTATTTTCACAATCTCTTCATTATCCGAGGTTGTTTATATGTAATAATCTACTAGGACCTCTTTATCACCAACATCCATGTTTCTAAAAAATGTATTTCAAATCATTATTACTATTTTATAGACTATTGGTTAAATTAATTTATACCCTTGTTGACATTTTATAATTTTTTTTAAATGAATCATTCCTTCATTTTCCAATCAAGGTTCTTTTTATCCTTTTCGACAGAATTATGGTAAGAATTTTTTTTAACTTATATGGTGGGTGCGGATATTTTCCATCATTAAAAAATATTCGAAGCATCCCTTAAAATATTTTAATAAAATTTTCAATGTAAATATTTTCTTTTAAAATTTTTTGACTTATAAATGATTTAAAAAAAGAGATATTTCTCTCAAATAGTTTTCATTTCATCTATATCAACATAATTTGATGAATTTTAAGCTTATTTGATGTTGATTTATTATGATAAAAATCATACATATTGTATTGTAGGTTTTGTGATATGTTTGACTGTGGATGTGTTATTTTTATACCACTCATGGATTATGGATAATGTATTGACATTTCATAAGCTACTTTTAAAACGAATGTTTATGTTATGTTTATAAATTTTCATATGAGGAATGCATTGGACATAATAAATGATGGGTGGAGCCCACTATAGCTCATTGATGCATTGGTATGTATCAAGAGACAAACTAGTGTCTTTGCAAAAGGAATTTCCAAAATCTTGTTTGTAGTTTTGGCATAAGTCCATGACTATGTGGTTATAATAGTCTGACATTATGCATTCCATCATAATGAAAGTGGTTATTGATATTGAATGTGATTATTCAACTAGAATAATATCCATCTGAATAAGTAAATGGAATTATTTCATTTTATTTTTTCCATATTATGCTGAAGTTAATGTTTAAAATGCTTTTTTTAGTTATACATTTCGTTAAATGTTTATGCTTATTTATGAAAGTTTCTGCAATATTTTTATCCTTGCTGATCATCTAAGCTCACCGATTTCTATGTTTTATTTTTCCCAGGATGTGAAGAAGTATTTTCTGAATGACATGAAGGGGTAGTATTGGGGGATATGAGTGTGAAGATAAGATGATGGTGTAGTTTCACTTTATAATGTAATATAAACTTTATTAATGTATCTAGTGATTCCATGGATACTAATATAATCGGTCAATCGAGACATGATATTTTTTGATCGTGCCAATGTTATGTAATAATGCACCGACTCTTGGTATCTGGGGTTGGGGCGTTACAGTTGGTATCAGAGGAAGTCTAGTACAAATGTTGGAAGCTAGATTTATATAACTCTGATTAGAGAACATATACCTAATATGGATGTTGAGGATTAGTATAGAAGAACTTCCTAGAATTTTAGTATTGTAGAGATTTTGTGAGTTTTCCGAGAAATAAATCCATGTTTGCATACGAGCAGGTAGAGGCGGCTCTGGCACAGATGTACCTTGGGGTAAAACCTGAAAAAAACGCTTTAAGCTAGACTCGAATGGGAACTGGTGTGCGACAACGGGCCTTACTGCACTCTTGGTTATGACACTCCCAGGGGATATGCTTAGAATAATTACCATTTTCTTTTCAAACCATTATGAAGGGTATATGAGTTTATAATTCCTCAAAGAAAACCTTTTTATGATTATGGATTATATCCATAAAATGTTCAATTTAAGTTATGTGTTTTTCCCGTTAGGATTTATGTGTTGTGATTCATAAACTAATATAGTGTATGTCATTATTTAGAAATGGTGTCTAGTTGATGAAAAGAAAACTGTATCAATCCACACACTCCATGTAGGGATTTACCTCCTGATAAAGATAATTATAGTGGAGCTGGTGATGCAACTGGTGCTGATAAGCTAATCGCCTTACTGTGACAACTCACTCAGGTTATGAATAATAACCATACCCATATGGAGAACCCTGATCCATATCATGGAGGATCAATGTTAGATCGCTTAATGAGGCGAAAACCAAAAACATTCATTGGTAGTACAAATCCCTTAGTAATTGAGAAATGGATAAATTCTGTAGAGAAAATATTCCATGCCTTGGGGAGTAGTGAAAGAGAATAAGTTATTCATGGCAGT
This sequence comes from Viscum album, assembly GCA_963277665.1. Lineage (NCBI taxonomy): Eukaryota > Viridiplantae > Streptophyta > Magnoliopsida > Santalales > Viscaceae > Viscum > Viscum album. The sequence continues at coordinate 1,313,629,236 of OY728152.1, read as the reverse complement.
TTACCACCTCAATGGAGATGCTGATCAATGGTGGTCATTGATTAAAAATAGGAAGGATGATGATGAAGTATCAAATATGGAATAGGGGGAGTTAAAAGAGCTTGTTTTTAGAAAAATACATTCCTCGTGACCATCGAGCAGATATGGAAAGGAAATTTCTGAGTCTGAGACAATAGGAGGAATAGAATGTCGCAAAGTATGAGGATAACTTTGTAAGTATAAGAAGGTATGATGTAGATTATACATGTAACCCAAGAAGTATGACTGATCATTTCATTGATGGGTTAAAATTGTTTCTCCATCGAGCATTGGTCTCACAATCCTTCTCGTCATATGAAGTTTTTGTCTATTGTGATATCAAGACAGAAAAATAATTCTCTAAGTCTTAAGACATTAAATGAGAGTAAGACAAGAAGAGATCTGTAGACCACTCTATAAATATAAATAAAAGGATGAAGGGAAATGTTGATTATCCGTCTTGTAGTAAATGTGGTACGAAAAACCCCGGTTATAAGGCCCCAACCTTAAACCTTACTTAATCTTGAGTTATTAAAATATTACACATTGAGGATCTTTTCAAGTTTAGAGTTTTAGATAATTATATCATGAAACTTTCATTACATTGCACATTTAAACAATGTGGTTACATAAATGACAGTATTCATTCTTCCCATCAACGAAAACATATTTAAAATAAAACATGGATTATTTCTTGACACATCCTTGACACTATCATTACATCATGTTCCTTTCCCTTGACCTGTGAAAAACATTTCAAAAACATGAGATGAGCATAAAAAGATCAGTACGTGTTATAAAAATATGGAAAGGAAACATGAGTTCATATAGACATAAGAATGAAATCATACTTTACCCATAAAACATAGTCACTTTAACATACCTCATAAAATCATGAATAAATCATAGAAATCATAATACATAAAAGGTAACTTGAGGCATTCATAACATTCTTACGTAGGTAGTAACCCTATTGGTTACGTTTGGAATACCCACCACAGTATATTTCTTAAATCTCTTCGGAGAAACCTTAACGTTTCACTCATTCACGTTACCCAATGCATTGGAGAGCTATATTGGGCTCACCCTCCCTTAGTTTATCATGGAACCACCCGTCTTCAAACTAATTCCCATGAACCTCAACATAATCGTATCACATAAAACATGCATATAGGAAACATAACATTTCCACAAGATATCAATAAAACACATTGATATAAAAACATTATGAAAACCATTTTCATTATCAGAACAAAAGAAAAGTAAAACATGGTATTTATTTTTCTTTTAAAAAAGTTATGGCTTGTAGAGGAATCCTAAACTCAAATAATTGTCACGACGGCAGAGAAGTCATTGTCGCCCCATACGTACGACAAAAACATTCCCTTTTGACGTTTAGTAAAAAATTTCATATAAATATGATTCCTTATGTAAAAGTCAAAGGGATTTATACACCGTATAAAAGAAGGTTGTGTATAAAACAAAATATGCCTCAATGAATGGAGATTTAGACGAAGTCCCATTCAATGATGGTATCCTTGGAATAAGGATAAATCAATTACATAATTATGTGTGACAAACGAATACACAAAATATAAGTGGATATTATGTTTAAAACAATCAGAGGACATTCACACATATTCATTTAATGACATATTCAAGGAGTACAATTTTATCCCAAAGAATCAAAATTGGGTTAAGAAGTTCCCTTGAAAAAATTCGACAGCCTAACAGTGTCACTTCAAAATTCAGAAAAAGAGTTGATGAGAGATAAAAAGGGGAATCTCATCACTTGGACATAAAATTTAAATCAATAAGGATATATATGAATATATCCCAACATAATATTATGTAAATTAAAATACATAACAAAAGAAGACTTTTACAAAAGGAGGAGGGTGAAAGGTTCCCTTACCGACATGGGTATCTTTTGAGACATGAACCCCGTGAAAGAAGGACAATACAAAATTGATGTAAATAATCATAAATGAAAGTATATTACACAATGAGTAAAATCATGGTCTGTACATACACCCTCAACGGAAATTTTGGAAAATGTAGCATAAATCTCACGGGAATAAAAGTGAGATGAAAAATCCATTACGAAAACTCGACAGTCTAACGGTGCCACATAAAACATACAAAAATGGATTGATGAGAACAAATAGGGTCTATAATCATATTAAAATAAAGTTTACAGAAAGAGTAATATAAAAGAACATCCCCCAACAAAACAAATAGGATCTTAAAATAAGTGACATAAAGGAGAGTACTTTAAAAGAAAGAGAGAGGTTAGATCTTTTACGAAAATTCGGCAGCCTAACGACGCCACTCAAAACATCCAAAATGGATTGATGAGAGGGAATAGGGTCTCTCATCATTTGAACATAAAAATTACAGTAAGAGTAATATAAAAGAACATCCCAATAACAATAAAAGATGAGCTTTAGAAGGAATGACATAAAAGGGTGTACTTAAAAAGAAAGAGAGGAGTAAGATCCCTTACCTCAAGTCCAAATTGTCTTGTTCGTTTCTTTATATTACTGAATAATAAACATTGTTCAATTTATAATTTATTAAGGACCTCACATAAATATTATTATTAAGTTCATATCACATATTTTAATGTTATAATAATTGGTTAATAATATGAGTTCATATAAGACGTTTTTGTCGATGTTTGGTACATGAGTCAAAAATTGAACTTGTTGGAAAATGTATTTATAGGTACATCATATCCAGAATAGTATTGATGTTTCAAATATCATACATATCCATTATATAATTATTTTATACTATTACATAGAATTTGGTGATAAAAAATTAAAAGCACCGTTCATGGAGACGGTAGGCCGTACGTACGCATGAACGCTACTTTCATTTCTTTTTCATATTAATGGAATTAAAATAAAATGATATATATATATATATATGATATAATTACAGAATGAAATACATCATTTAGATGTAATATATTACATATATATCCATTATATATATGTACTTATAATAGTACATAACATTTTGAGATAAGAAATGAAATGTACCTTTCATGGAGATGGTAAGCCATACGTACGAATGAATGCAACTTCCATTTCTATATCATGTTTAATGTAATTAAAACATAATGATACATAATAGTATTTTAATTCCAGTATTTTATCATATATAATATCATTAAATATATCCTTTATACGTACCACATATGGTATTAACAAATCAAATCACTTTGAGGGGGCGGTAGTCCGCACTTACTTAAATGAAGATATCGCGTTTACCCATAATGGAGACCATAAAGGTATGCCATAAATGAAAAATACAGAAGCTTAAGTAAAACATAAACATATTATATATCATATATAAATATAGTGTCATCTTAATTTCCACATTTGAAGGTGTTAGAAGAATGTTGAACAATCATCGTTTTGGGAGGCAGAAATTCGCCATCCACGAAAACTGTATGTTCATTAACCATTAGATGTAGGTGTGTGTAAGTTTACCATTAATAATTATTATAACAACATCCCAGTATATTGAAGATACAGTATTTTTTACAAAATAAATGAATAAAATGAGTTTAGGGGGTTGGAGAAGCAAAATAAAACAAAAGGACACAAGTGAAGACATTACTTTTAAATCAGGTAACTCCCTTTGATTTGAGCTCAAATGCTTCCTTGGGAAGACTTATGCCCAAAGTGAGGCTTCACAGAGTTAGAGAGGGATGTGGAGAGGCAAAATGGTCAGGTTTTGGCCGATCCGAAGGCTTTTGAAGTGTAAGGAGGTAGAGGTGGGGGCCTTTTATAAGAGGAGAGGAGGGGCACTCTTGGAAAGTAAGCAAATGTTACCTTATTTGAAAATGAGTTTCGGATTTAAAAGGTCCCAAATTGATATAATTAGTGGATAAGGTGTTAAGGGTTCTAAATCCACCCATACAATAGGTTTTGTACATGTGAAGGTCTTATATTTGACATTATATTTTCATTTTATTTAAATCCTTTATTAATGAGGTAATCGATGCATCATCATGATGTCATAAATAATTTAACAAATTTAATGTCTAAAAATTATAAACCAAATATCAGGATTTAGGAAATAGTTTTATCTTTCTAATGAATATTTATAGTCCAAAATATCATTTATGTAGACAAAATTAAAAATATTTTACTTAGGTGATACATTCTTTGTTACATTTAACATTCTTTAAAAATATAAAGATAAAAAGCCACTTTCTCACAAAATTGATTTCATGGGGCCCCAAAGTTTGGCACAAGGCATCCCATGGTCGGCCATGAGACAACCAGTAGCCTTAGGACACATGTTGTGGTAATTTTTTATTATTATGATATTATCTTATTATCTTTAACTACCTGATTACTCATTAATCAAGATAATTAAAGATAATTACCATCGTTACTATTCATAATGTCCAAAAACAAAAGAGTATTAATTAAATAATTTGTAACTTCTGATTAAAAATATGTAATACATTTTACCAAATTCCAAACACATAAATTGCAATAATTAATTTTAAAAAAACTTCTCATTGTCAAAACAAATAGCGGGTTTTTTAGAAACAAAATTTATGAAAATATTGGCACTTGTTTATGACCAATTCCAAAGTGAAATTAATCCCAATGACCATAATTGGATTAAATAGTAAAAATATATTCCAATTACACTTTAAAACAAATTAAAAAGATAATATAACCATATAATTAAATTATATGAAAAAGCAGTTTTGATGTAAAATGCAGTATTTTTCACTATTCATTGAAAAATGAACATTGTCAGAAAAATACCAAAAATTAACCCAAGGTAAATTTCTATGTCCCAATCATAAATATTATGTTTGTTTTGAATAATAGATCATATAAAATTGTCAAAAGTTTGATTTAAAAATGGATTGCCACCAAAAGGTAGTAAAACAATCATTTAAAAATAATAGTGTATTCAATGCTTATGATTGGATTCATTTTTATTTTATGCAACTAAAATTTATTGGATAAAATTAAAAACATTTAAAAAACATATATAATCATATTTTAGTTCTTTCTATTCATTCCTGTCAATACAACGGCTAGGCGTTAACAAACATTTAAAATAATATTATTTTATTATTAGAGTGCAATGTAAGATTCCCAAGAAACTCGTTGTTGCGTATTGGGTACACCCTCGAGCATATCATCCCCTTTAAAGTAATATTAATATTTTATTCACAAATATGGATAAATATAAAGATTTCATATTCTTTACTTACCTAGGGTGTTACACCGGTACTTGGTTGAATGGATTGGGAGTCGGTTACAAGTGTGGTGAAAAAGGCCACCAAGCTCGTTATTGGAAGGGAATTAATGTTTTTGTAAACATAGAATGCTAAAAATATAGAGAAATGGGGAATTATGAAAATTAATTTCCTAAGAGTCGAGGGATATTACCTCCAAAAAGGCTAAGAGATCAAGGCCAAGATTATGCTATCACAATTGCTGAGGTTGAAGCTCTAAAAGATGTGGTGGAAGGTAATTTAATGGTTTCTTCTAGTTTAAAAAATGATTTATTTGATTCGGGATCAATGCATAGTTTCATATCTTCCCAGTTTTCTATGAAAATTAGATATTTCGAATTTGATTTAACAAAGGAGTTTTCAGTGAAAACACTGAAGGGATGTATCATTGCAACAATGTTTTGTGAATTAGTCCCCATTAGAGAACATATATTTTCATTATCATCGGATCACATTGTCATACCTATGATTGAATTTGATAAAATCCATAGTATGGATTGGATTTCGGACGATGATGCAAAAATTTATTGTAAGAAGGAGGGTACTATTTTTGACGATAACGATAAAGAAAACCTTATCTTTAGAGCAGAATCGTCACCACCTAATTCTGTCCTCGATCCACCCCCATTAGCTCAACTAAATTCAATTATTGTGGAGGAAGAGAATAAAAATTATTCTGGGTGAGAAAGCAATGTTCAAATAGATGATGTACCTATTGTGAGAGAATATGTTGATGTGTTTAAAAAATATTTACCCAGACATCCTCCAGAATTAGAAATTGTGTTTTCTAATGATTTAATTCCTGGTTCAAGGCCTATATCGAAGACCCATTATAGAATGGCCACAGTGGAATTAGATGAACTAAAGAAACAACTACAGGAATTGAGTAATAAGGGATTTATTTTACCTAGTGTTTCTCCATGGGGAGCTCTGGTCCTTTTTGTTAAAAAGAAATATGCATCTATGAGTTTATGTATCGACTACAAGGATATGAATTCTATAACATTAAAGAACAAGTATCCCCTAACTTCCGTTGATGATTTATTCAACCAACATCATGGAGATCAATACATTTCAAAGATTTACCTTTGATCTGGATACCATCAGTTGGGTGTGAAGAAGGAGGAAATTCTGAAGACATCATTTCAAACCACGTACGAGAATTACGAGTTTACAGTAATGCCTTTTGGATTGACTAATCCACCCTATGTATTAATTGATCTAATGAATATAGTTTTCATGGAATATCTCTATGATTTTTATGTATTATTTATTGATGATATCATGGTATACTCCAAAATCTATGAAGATCCTGAAAATTAAATTCACATTATCCTGAATACTCTTATAAGTCATGAATTATATGGGATGTTTAGCATGGGTGAATTCTAGATTCAGTTGATCTATTTTCTTGGCCATATTGTCTCTAGAGATGCAATATCTATTGATCCTTATAAAACAAGAGCAATCCATGAATGCCCATCACTAACGAGTATAAATGAGATTCACAGTTTTACTGGATTAGCATGTTATTATCAACATTTCTTCCGGAACTTTTCCTGATTGGATAACCCATTTTGAAAGCTCACACGTAAAGGGGTTAAATTTTTTTGGACAAAAGAGAGTGAAGAATGTTTTGAAGAACTTAATAGAAGATTAGTCAATGCTCCGATATTTACTTGACCATTGGAGAATGATGGGTTTGTTATTTATATTGATGCTTCAAATAAAGGGCATGGTTGTGTCCTTAGGCCTACTGATAGGGTTATTTCCTATGCATCATGAAAACATAAAATTCATGAGCAAATCTATACTACTCATGATATTGAGTTAGTTACTGTAATTTTATCATTAAAGAGATGGAGGCATTTTCTCTATGGTGAAAATTGTGATATTTATACTTATCAAAAGTGTTTGAAGTACATTTTCTCATAGAAACAACTCGACATGAGGAAAAGGTGATGGATTAAACTACTCAAGGATTATGATTTCATGATACACTACCACCCTGGAAAGGAAAATAATGTGGTAGATGATTTAAGAAGAAAATATCATTGAGTTTAGAACATGATGATATTTGAAAGGGATCCTATTTTCATGGATCTAGTGAAGATGGATTTGGGAATTACCATGGAAGGTGAAACATTGATACTTTTTCAAATGGTTTCCAAACCATATTTACTAGAAAATATATAGAGTTATCAGGCCAGTGATGAAGTGTTTCAAAATAATATTAAAGTTGTGAATAATGGGAGATTGAGAGACATTATGTATGAAGAAGAAATGTTGAAATTTGTGAAGAGACATTGTGTTCCCGAAATACCTGATCTAAAAAGGGAATTTTTAGATGATTCTCATATCTCTAATTTCTCTATACACCCTAGGAGCACCAAAATGAATAGATATGTGAAGGAGCATTTTTTGTGGGACAACATGAAGAGGGAGATTTCTGATTTTTTGTTAAGATGTATGGTTTGTCCACAAGTGAATGATGGAAGGCAACAGCCTGGAAGAGTCATGCAACCTCTCCCATACGAGAGTGGAAATGGGATAATATTATGATTGAATTTTTCATGGGTCTACCAAATATTCCTAGAATGAACTATGAAATATGGGTTAATGTGGATCGTCTTACCAAGTTATCAAATTTTCTTTCTATAAGAGAGGATCTTCCACTTGAACATCTAGAAAGAGTATATATTAATGAATTTGTGAGACTTCAGGGAGTACCTCTATCGATTGTTTCTGATCGTGACCCCCATTTTACGTCATGATTCTGGAAAATTCATTAGAAAACCGTAGATACTGAACTTCGTTTTAGCAGTGCTTGCCACCGCCAAACTGATGGATTATAAAAACGGACTATTCAAACCTTAGAGGACATGTTGAGATCATTTTCACTTGACTTTCAAGGTATGTGGGATCAATATTTACCTCTGGTAGAATTTTCCTATAACAATAGTGTCCATTCAAGTATTCGGATTGCCCCATATGAAGCATTATATGGAAAGTGAAGTCTCATACCAACCTGTTGGGATGATGTTGGTGAAAAAAAACTTGTATGCCCAGAACTGGTGGAGGAAACAATGGAAAAGGGGAAGTTAATCCATAACCACATCAATGAAGCTCAAAGTAGGAAGAAGTGCTATGCTGAAAACCAAATGAAGGATTTGGAATTTCAGGTAGTAGATCATGTTTTCATGAAGGTGTCTGTATGGAAGGGTGTCATATGTTTTAGTAATAAGGTAAAATTTAGTCTCAGGTACATCGGATCATTCGAAATTCTAGAACAAATTTGGGTTGTAGCTTACTATTTGGAAATGTTTTCAAGTTGTTCCAAAGTTCACGATGTGTTCCACATATCACTGTTGAGAAAATACATTCCTAACCCAACTCATGTACTAAACTATAAGGAATTAGAACTAGAACCTGATATGTCTTATTGTGAAGATCCTGTCATGATTCTTGATACGAGAGAACATGTTCTGGGATGGTAGACGACTCGTCTAGTAAATGTTCAATTTAGACACCATAAGATGGAAGAGGCAACGTTGGAACCCGAGGAACTTATGATGAAGAACCACCTGATTCTTTTAATGTTGTAGTATTCTAGAAATTTCGAGGAAGAAATTATTTGAAATAGGTGAGAATGTAACACCCCAAAATTCCATGGTACTCATCTCTTTGAATAATACAGTAGTGTGTGTTGTATACAACATCAAAATTTTAAACACACCACAACCAATCAAACTAGTTGTAATGAATAGTAATACCCAATTTTTAATTTTTTTTACATTTTATCTTTCAAAATTCACCTCATTTATGGATTTGGAATATAGAAATTATTTTAGGGAGAATTTTTGGTACTTTTCTGATAACTTTCATATTTTGATGAATAGTGAAAATTACTATATTTTAATTAAAAAACATTTTTAATTGAAATAATTAATAGTGATAAATTATGAATTTTAGTGATTTTATAGTATAATTATATTATATTTTTATTATTTAATCCAATGTTTGTCATTGGATATAAATTCATATTTAAACTGTACATAAGAAAGTGTCAATCTTTCGATAGTTATTATCTCTTAAAAACAAGCTTTTTGTTTTAACAATGAGAATTAATTTTAATTTAATTACTGCCACTTCTGTGTTTTGAATTTAGAAAAATGGATCTCTTATTTATCATTAGGAGTTCCAAATTGTATAAATAGGTAAATTTTATTTTTAGGCATTTTGAATAATAAGTTCGGTAAATATTTTATTTATCGTGGTTAAAGGTTTAATCTGGTAAATAAGTGTAAAAAATAATATTATAATAATAATAAATTACCCTAACATGTGTCCTAACCCAATTGGTTGATACATTCTAGAACATAGGCATCGTTGGTTCAATTCTGGGACCCCATGTCTCCACTTGTAAGTGATAATGATACATTATATTAATTAAGTTAATGTAAATAAAAAAATGACATAATCGTATATCTTATAGAAAAACAATTTTAACATAGGGATATATATGTTATATTATTGACTATAAATATTCATTATAAAGATAAAAATATTTCATACATAATGGTATTTTATTTATATAATGTATACATTTAGTATATAAATTTATTTATGACACAATTATGATGCATTATTTTCCCTATTAATGAATGAATCAAATAATTGGTATTATAAATATTAAAATAAATAAAATTTGAAGGTTTTGATGCCATCCCCAGTTTTAATTGATTAATATGACAAGTTAGGATAGATTAAATTAATTTGTTTCTAATTAATAATGTTTTTAAGACTTTAAAAAATCAATTATTTAATTGGGTAAAAATTGTCATAAAAGTGTTTTTAAAACAAATATTATATTATTAATTAGTATTCTATTCCTAAATATCTAATTATCGGCCAAATGACTTATATAATGATATGTGTATCATTAATGTACCACTTTGTGGGTCTTATGGATGTATATAGTACATTTATTAACCATATAATATAAAAATAAAAAGTGACATGGTAAATTTCAAACTATTTAACAAAGAGTTAAAAATAAATGATAAGGCTAAAATAGTGACCAAAACATGTCAAAAAATTATTGGATGAATGAATTTCGATCCATCCCCACCTTATACTTTTAATAAATCACTTTGGAGCCATTAAAAACCGAATATTAATTTATTATAAATTAATACTTTAAGTATTTCCTAAAGAGCCCCTCCTCCCTCTTATAAAGGGACACCACTTCTAACGATTTATGCATACATTACAAGCCTTTTGGTTCGTCTAACCTCTTCACAATTACTCCCTCAACAATCATCCTTTAATCTTAGAGGCCTTCTTTTAGTCATAAATCCAACCTATGGATCTCTTTTGATCAAATCAAAAGGAAGAACCCGAAGAAGAGGAAACATTTTCACCACCCTATTTCAAGTTCGGTTATTTTTCATCTTCTTCATTATTTGTTATTTACAATCTGGAATAATAAATCCATTTTCTTATATATACTAATATGTTATTATAAAATTGGTAAAACCATATTCGTTATTCTATCCATCCTTTTAATGACATGTCACTATATGTGCGTTCGTATGGCCTGTCGTCTCCACATCATGGTGTAATTGTTATTCAATACAATATTATTTGGATGGGTTTAATAATTAAATGTAATTAATTTAAATAATAAATATAACATAATAATTATTGTGTATATATGATATATCATCCAATTATATATTAGTTAAATATCAAAAGAATGATATTGTCGCTCGTGCGTACGTACGAATTACCGTCTCCACGAACCAGATGATATTCATTCCCCATCGTATCCATTCAAGAATAAATTTTATTTTATTATTAAAAATAATTTTTTGAGACATGATATATTTCTGTATATTAATAATATACATCCCATCCATAAAAAATATGTCTCACATAACATAGAATATAAGGAAAAATGAATATGTTAACACCCAAAATGATGATAATACTAAGATATTATTAAGAAATCAATGATAAAAGATCATATATGATATCATATTAATGTATATTATTCTTTTGTAAATTAATAACAATTATTTCACCATTATAGTGGAGGTTAACCTACCCCAACCGATTAAAAGTATAAGGTAATGGTTTGTTTCAAAATCTCTTCATTATCCGAGGATGTTTATACATAATTATCTTCTATGACCTCTTTATCACCCACATCCATTATTCATAAAAATGTATTTCAAATCATTCTTACTATTTTATAGACTATTTTTTAAAGTAATTTATACCATTTTTGTATTTTTTTAATATTTTTATAAAGGAATCATTCTATCATTTTCCAAACAAGGTCATTTTTAACCTTTTCGACAGAATTACGGTAACAATGTTTCTTTAACTTATATAGCAGGTGTGGCTATTTTAGGCCATTATAAAATCATCAAATCATCCCTTACAAGCTTCTAAGAATATTTTCAATAAAAAAAATTACTTTTAAAATTATGTTACTTTTAAATGATTTAAAAAAATTGATATTACTCTCAAATAGTATTGATTTCATCTATGTCAACATACTTTGATGTATTTTAAGCTTATTCAAAGTTTATTTATTATGATTCAAAACATACATATTTTATTCATGATTTTGTGATATTTTTGACTATGGTTTTTTAATTATTATACCACTCATATATTATGGATAAATTATTGACTTTTCGTATGCTAGTTTTAATACGAATGTTTATGTTATGTTTAGATCTGTTTATATGAGGAATGCATTGGACTTAAAAACTTAAGGGTGGAGCCCTATATAGATCCTCGATGCATCAGTCAAACTCATGAGACAAACCAATGTCTTGACATACGACCTTGACAATATATTATTTGTAGTCTTGGCACAAGGCCTTGAATATCTGGTAATGATAGTCTAGCATTATGCATTCCATCATTATGAAAGTAGTTATTGATATTGCATGTGGTTATTCTATTAATATAATATCCATGTGAATAAGTAAATGGAATTATTTAATTTTATTTTTTCCATATTATTTTGATGTTCATGTTTAAAAGGATTTTGATTTTTTTATACATTTCCATAAATGATTATGCTTATTTATGAAAGTTTCTGCTATATTGTTATCCTTACTGAGAATCTGAGATCACCACTTTCTATGTTTTATTTTTCCCAGGATGTGACGAAATATTTAATGAATGACCTCCATGGGTAGTATAAGGGGATTAGAGTGTGAATACAAGTTGTTGTTTTAGTTTTCCCATTATGATGTAATGTAAACTTTATAAATGTATCTAATGATTCTAAGGCTACTAAACTAATCAGCCTTTCGAGAATTGAGCTTTTGTGATCATGCCAATGTTATGTAATAATGCACTAATTCTGGGTAACTGGGGTTGGGGCTTAAAACATTTATCCTCTATGGCTAGAATGTATCAAAATATCATTAAACCCTTTTAAATCAAAATGAATTATTTTCCATGGTTGGTTTATAATGTAAACCCACCATGATATAATCTTCCATCATAAACCTAACACTCCCCTATGTCACTTCAATATTCGCTTTGGTCGATATTTATGAAACCATTCATTCATGATTATGGATTAAAAATGGGGAAAATGGTTTCTTGTAGGATGTAGTCTTTGTGAATATCCTGGCATTCTGGACAACAAAACTAACATATTAGTCATTCTAGGAATTAATGTGACAATCAATGTAATGATTAAATACACACTTGAAATCAATTTGGGTGGAAATATTATCCTCCAATTTTACTCATATTACTCCGATATATAATCCTAATGACTAAACTATAAAACATAAATTCCTCTAGCCCCTATAAGACTCAATTCCCAAACCTCTTTGATTATGAGACCTTACACAACCTCAATCCTCCTCAAGAAATAACAAGATAATTTTAATCATGAATCATCCATTAATTAGGTAATAAAATATATGCAGAGAGATAAAGAAGAGATGATATATAACCATGAATAATCCTTCCATGTTGATGTTGAAAAATCCTTCTATATTTTTGATTAATTATAAAAATCGAGTGGTGGAAAATGAAAAAATGAAATGAAAAACTCTTATGCCATAATCACACTAATTTCATTAAACAAAAAAAATGTTGGGATACTACAAATTTTAAAATAACAATTGTTACGAATTCCCTATCATCCATCATTAAGGAACAAAACAAAATACCCCCACATCTTTCCCCTAATGATAATGTGTTTTCTTCCTTAGATGCACTAACAAATTCTTCTGATTATTCTGAATATGAAGCATCTTCCAAAGAGGATGATGGAAACAAACTATCATATATGAAAACCAATATAATGTTTTAAATAAATTACTTTCTATATGACCATGACACATGGATATAAGTTAATTATAATACTGAATTTATTCAATAAAAAAATGGAGAGATGATATCTGATATCTATCAGTTTCTCAGAAAAAGGATGTTCATAAATGGTGTTTTGGAATTTAAAAAGGATCCAAAATTCAATTTTAATGATATCACAAGGAAATGATTATTTGATGTGTAATTTGTTTTTAATAATTAATCCTAGTTTGGATTCTAGATGTTTGGATTTCACCCTCTCCATACATGGATTGTCTTGGATAGTTGATGATGATATGATCCATGATATATTTTCTCGAACAGTAAATCTCTCAGATGTTGAAGATGAATTGCAGATATGCATTATGCAGACTCCACTGTCGATATGTAACATCATTATAAGAGGTTGTTTCATGTGTCCTTCATATTTTATAGAATGGAGATGAATCAGGTTTGATGCTTTACATTCATATTTTAGTCATAATGGGTCATTATGTTTTTTATGTTATTTTATGAAAATTCAAATGCATTAAACATCAATCATTCTATTGTAAACTAATTTATTTACCAAATTTAATTGGGCTTTAATTGGGTGACCAATTCATTTCATTATTATATAAAATTATAAATCCTCTTGTTTTTTATGACAACATACATATATGGAAATACCACCTATTGAAAATAATTATAATATCCTATATTATTATAAAAATATGATAACATAGAAATGTGAATGGATTTAATTTTAGTACATTATAATATGATGGTAAATGATAGTAATTATTCATGAATATGTTGAGTTGATTGAAAATCTTCTCTATGATAATTTTCCATCATTTCCATGCCCACATTATCACGTCAATATCCACTTGCTCACCTTCCATTAATAAATAGATAAAATGATTGATCCCCAACTATATCTTTTTTCTAACATTACATCATTAAACCTTTGATATATTCTATAATTGCCTCTCCACAGGGGAAATGATATTTTTCCTTCCAACTGAATTAATAATATAATATACATTAGAATCATTATAAACATTAGCATAATGTATTTGAAGCGGCCCATCCACTGTATGTTAGATTTTACAAAATTGAACTATTTTTTCTAGAAATTTTTATATCATGAACCTCCCTATGAGTCAATATATTAGCCAGTGTTACATGGATATATTATTTGATTGGGAAAAATTTACCTAAACCACAGTCTCTTGACCAATAGGATTCAATGTGTTGGAATTTTATTCCATTAATTATAGAATAGTGTCAAACAACATGAAATACATAGTATTAATCATATATGGATTTTTTACATCTCCCACAATAATATACACATATTTTAACAATTAAACTGTTATGATAATCTTCTCAACGGGTAAGTACTTTAATTTACCCTTCCCCTTACATCAATAATTAATGAATAACATCATGTATCTATTTAAGTTGAGATTTATAATATTAATCAAATTATATAAAATCTATATATATATATATATATTAAACAACATTTTATAACACCTGAACTCTAATATAATTATCTTTTTAAACAATTTTTTTTTTAGTTTTCACGTAGCTAGTAATTCCAGCATTGACATGTAATAAAACCTTTGTATCCTAAACTATATAAAGAACACTTAGGGTGTCATAAAAAAACATGTACCAGTATGGTTTGAAAAAAATACATGCCATCTAATGTAGAAAATGATTAATACCATAAAACCCATTGGAAAAAATACCATGGGATTTCCATTTACAATTGATATAGGAAATACAATATTTTTTTCATTTGAAAATGGAATTCTTCATAAACTCATATAAATCATATTCAAAAATAAAAATATATTTTAAACTATCCATAACAATGTAGATACACTAAAACTAATGATCCATCAAAATTATAATCTATATATATTTCATACAGATCTATTATAGTTCCTTCATTATGAGAACCACACATTGTGAACCAAATACAACAAATTTTTAATGAAATAGGGCATTCATCATAACTATAAAATGATTTTTCCCAAGAATACATGTTAGTTCGAGGTCATGAAGCGATCTTGAGGATTATTGAGAATGGTTCACTTATAATAGGTGGAATTTACATTGAATATTTCTATTTTAATAAATGATTATATATTCGATGACTATCTCGATTCCCAAAAGGATTTCATACAAAAACGTTTATGGTGAATTCTGACAAAATGTTAGTAAAATACATAATAACATGAAATATATTTAAAATCAAAAATTACATAAATAATTTAAAAAATAATATAAATTTATTAATTTAAGTAGAACATAAAAATAAATGATTCAATAATATTTATAATAATTTAGTTCATATAAATGAATTTTTTATTAAAAAATAAAATATTATAAAATCATTTAAATTTAATTATACATATTTAAATTTTAACAAAAAAATGATATCACTTGTGTGGCTCATAAAAAATATCATATATCTAATTTATATTAGATATAAAACCTTGGGTAATATCATCTTTTTGAACATGATTTATCTTGAAATGATGCATTAAATCTCTATTCATCATTCTATATTGAATTATTAGAATTGCTGAAATTTTTTTCCCTAGTGTCATAATATATTATTGAAATATTAATTTAATTAAATTAAAAACATTTAATAAGTGTTTCTTCTATTGTAAATAATCGAAAAAAATCCATTTAAAAATTAATTTTACATTACATGTAGATATCTCAATCATGTTTTTTCATACTAATAAAATATGTAAGTGACTTACATAAAAAATGAAGATTCCCGAGGAACTCTTCATATCAATAATACAGACAATAAATTCATTATTTTAATATTCATTCATAATAATATAATATTTTATTTTGAATCATAAGAGATGCATAAAGTTTCAATTTAAATAACAAAATTTTTATTTGAATATTTTAAATGAAAATCATTCAAAATTTCTTGGATTCATCAAAATATGTATACATATAACATAATATATATTATTATATTATAAAAATACGAAATATATATTATTTATACACTATATATCATCTTGTAAACAAGATTCCCGTCATCATCCAAGTGAATACATTCATTAGAACACATTATAATAGTTTGTATCATTCCATACTAAATTACAGAATGATTATTTATGGGAAATATCTGTTGTCATAATTTTAGTAATATCAATATATATGTTTCATATATTTGAATTTATGTGAAATAATTTAATTCAACCATCATTCCAAATAGATTTTTTATTTCTATATGTTTTCATATATTTTATTACATATCTTATTGTATATTAAACCCAATATAATATCAACAAAAAATATTTGATATATTTTTTTCATATGTATATAACTATGAAACATTGTGGGATATTCCAACACAACATAAAATTAATCTAATAAATAAAATAAAAAAATTTCATTCCAATATATATGTGTAGGTTTATGTGTATAAATAGAAAATGAAAATATAATTTTTTCTGAAAATGAATGTTTCTTCAATTATGATGTTGTTCTATAAGAGAATTGTCCATAAGAAAGCCTTATAAAAATTAATTTTACACATTCATGTGGTAAAATATTATATTCATTTTTGAAACATATTCATTAATATTCATAATGGATAATACTAATGCTGTATTTTCAATATTATTTTAATAATCTATAAATTATACTTCATTACATAAATTTTAAATAAATATATATTTTTTGAAAGTGAGTATATCATGATAATCCTATTTATTCATATAATCAAATTTTGGAAAAAATTTAAGGATAATAACATGGTTTAGAATTATGTCTGGTATATTGATCCCCTTTAACTAGTTTAATTCATCTATATTTACTGAAACACTTCTATAATAAAGGAAGTTTTATTTTATAGTATTTGGATCTATTTTAGATAATAATTTGTGGATATGTATATTAATATTTTCAATATTTTTATAATAACAAACTAATCTAATATTATTATAACTATTTCTAGGTTATTGGTCTTAAGGGTAATAGTATGTATTGGAGTCATAGTTTTGTTTCACTTATATCTATCCATTCAATATTTTTCATTAGAAAATTATTTTCAAAATTATCATTCATATACTTTCAAATGAGATGTTCAGTTATCATTTTATCAATATATTAACATATATAATAAATATATGTAATTTTTTGGAAAATAACACATTCATCAATTTATATATGTATTTATACATAAATTACAATTGAAATTTTATTGAAATACCTTTTTCATTGTATCATGATGAATATAAATGTATGATTCCATCATTAAAAAATCAATCAAAGTACATTATATAATCATTAGGGTTTATAATATAATCCATGAATTGATACCCAATATCTTATAAAAAATTAATTATTTCTATAATATCCTATATTATAGGGTTTTTAAACATTTTTCTTATTAGATTTTATTTTAAAACAGAAAATATTTTATTTTCAATATCTAATAAAATTTTTTTAGGGACATTATATTTACATAACATAGTTCTAGAAATATTTCTAATTTCATATATTTTTAATGAATCCATTATATTGAGGTTCAATATAAGAATAAGATCTGTTTTTTACACAACATTTTAATGAACATTAATTGGAATATGGATTTTAAAATATTCCCTATGGTAACATATGAATTAATGTATTCAGAATGTTTAATGTTTTTGAATCATGTATAAAATTATAACCACAAAATACTACTCACCATTGTCACGTAAAAATAAAATAATTATAAATTTAAAAAAATTTCAACATATATATAAAAAATAATTCTCAATTATTCTTTTAGTTCTATAAGAACCATAAATGTACATTAGAATTATATATACGTTTATATAAGTATAAAAATATTATGTTTTTTAAAAATATGACTTATGTTTCTTTCATATTAGTTATGTATCATATATCTTATTTAATTTCAATTTATGATAAGGTAAATCTTAAATGGAATAATTTTTAATAAAATTTGAAATAAAAAGGAATCGAAATGTCCAAGTATTCTTTTTGAAATATATAATTTAGTGATTCAACATTTAAAATAAAATTTCTTGTCGAACCACATAATTATTTTATGGAATTTTGACTTATCCCTGTTGTAATTTCAAAAAAATTGATATTTCATTCTATAAATATAGTAAAATAATAATTAAAAAAATAAAAAAAATATCCAGCATCACAATTTTTAGAAATACATATCAATTTATTCATTAATAATTAAATATATTGACCATTTTTTGAGTAATTTTCATAGATTTTAAACTAATAAAACTCCCAAAATCTTCCCTTTTATATTGTCACAAAAAGTTATATATCATCAATCAAATATGTATAATGAGTTAAAAATTGATAATTATCCACTAATATGGCTTTTGTCTTCACCATCCATACTACATTTTTGATACCAATATTGTATATTGGCCACTAATGGTAGAATATAATGATTGGGGAACCCAAAAATATATGTGTTGGCCAATTCATTCGGTGAATTTTGAATATCATTTTCATGTATATGATTTTTTGTGACCATAAACTGTTTAATTATTACATTACAATTATTTGAATAATTCTCCTATTATCCCAGATTTATAGAAAAACAATAATTATGTTTTGGTTCAATTAACTAGATCCCAAATAGTTTAGTAATTTTTTGAATTCTATCATTGTATTAACATTCCAATTTTATATTTATTTTATATATTGTTTCAAAAAATTGGATTTATTTAGATCCAATTTTTATAACACACTATTAGTTTAATTGATGTATTGTTCCTATTTTTTCAAAATGTCCACTCTTTTTACCATGTTCAATGAGATATAGAACATAATTTCTATAATGGTATTTTAATTAAAAAACAATAAAAATGAATTTATATTTTTGATTGAATGTAAAAACAATGGTTATTTAAACACTTTTAGTTTTCATTTTCATTGAATCCAAAAATTATTAATGATTTAATAATCAGTTTATTTATAATAATAAACTTATTATTAATTAAATTAGTGTTCATAAGAATTATATTAATTTAAATTATTATATTGTTCCATAATGAAGATGTTGTAATTTTTTTAATGTTCATCTTCTCATTATAATTATGTGAATTAACTAGTGCACTATGAATCACATGATGTGACATCCTTGAATTTAATGGATTTACTCATGTCATCAACATTCATGATTTAATTTTTGAAATACTTTTTACTGTCATACTTTTATAAAAAATTGTTATGATGTGTTCATGATTTATTAAATCAACTCATCTCACATTATTTTGGATCCAAAATAGTTTCATGAAATTATTGGAGGGAGACTTATAATATATTTTCTTGTTATTGATTTTTTAAAAATTATAGACAATTAATTAAAATCTATATATAATAATAGTATAATTGATGTACAATCAATATAATAATAGTATAATTTATGTACAATCAATATATGAAACATACACATGAATTTCATTGATTTTTTGTTATCCAACGATGTAGAAACATTTATTGTGAAATTATACTTCTTAACTAAATTTGGATTCACAAAATCAACTTCCATCACTTCCTCGTTGATTATAGGAGTTCAAATTGTATATTTTATTTAAATATTCATGAAATTTTTATACTATCTATTAGTATTGTAGATCCCAATATATCATTCTAGTATAATTATGGTAAATTTGATAGCATAATCCAGTAAATATGGTTTTCCTATTGTAGAATCATTTTGACCATCACAGTAATTCGTCCATTTAGATGGGTAAATATTTTTACAAACATAAATTTAAATGTATATATATTATTCTTCATATTGTTATTTCTATATTCTCATGCAATATTATTGACATTATTATTAACCACTATAGTATTAATCATGTAATATTATGTTATTTATATTTAAATCTATTTGAAGACATTAAGGAAACCTATTATAAAAATTATTATTTTAGATTAAATATGATAAAAATCGATAGTTTAAGTACATCGTGATTATTGGTTGTCCATTAGAATTTAATAATTCTACATTAATTAATGATAAACATTTAATTCAATGTTCATCAAATAAATTATACTATGACCTCTATAAATCATAAATTTCACCATTAATGAAATATACTTATATTAATGAACTACATTCATTATTTTCAATCAAATATTCAACCATAATTATGATAATTAGAACTTATATTTTAAAATATTATAATAAAAAAGTCACAACCTACGATCCCATCTTTGATACTAAAATTACAACTTAGATACTCAATAGTGGTGGTGGTGAATTATCTTCATTAAATATTCATGTCATATGAAACCACAATGTTATTTATATGAAGATCTTATTATATTTTCATTGAAACAAGTTTTAGAGTAAATTAAATAATAATAAAAATATCATTTAAAATTAATTGTAGTAGTTAAGTGATGTAAATTCAAATGGTACAATCTACAGACACTGTCCTCCATGAGTTCAATATTTTTTACTGGACCCTTATTTTATTAAGGATCTATAAATATGATCCCATAGTATTGAATTAAATGTATCTAGAAGAATAAAATTGGTACAATCATATGGGAATATTTTTTTTAAATATAATATAGATTCAAAATATCAAAAAATTTCTTTAATAATGGACCATTATAATATAAGAGATAATAAAATATCTAACTACAAATTGAAATAAATAATTCAAACGAAAAAAAAGATATTAAAAAATGAACATTTGAGAAATATTGGATTAATATTAGAAATATTCATCACAAATAAGAATAATGATGATAAAGATAGATCAACAAAATATTTTCAATCATATTCTTCAGTTAATATATAACAGGGAAGAAAACAATATATTAAATAGTGTGTTCATTTATGTTAAACCATGTTCTTATGATTCCCTCAGTGTATCCATATTTCCCCGAATATATAACTATATAAATTATTGAAAAAATATTTCAAATAATCACATTGAATTCTATCCTTAAAAACAAAAAAATAATTATACAAATAAATATTAATTTTCAATGGAAAACCCATAAAACAATATTTTATATTATATATCATTTTAAAATTTTCAATTATCATTGTTTATTTTAAATAATTGTAACTTATTCATAAATAAGTACATCATTATTTAAAAAATGCATGAAATTATTAAATCCCATTTAATTTATTGCAATTATAATAATATTCAGGTTTCAAAAGACGTTTTTTAGATTTAAAATAACTTAATAGATTAATTCAAAACATAAAAATTGTTGTGACCCCATTGGAAAATGTAGTCATTATTCGTGTAGGTGATTACATTGAAATTTGATATTTATTAACATTTACAATTTTTTTCATTTCATAATAATATTTTGTATCAAATTGGAACCATGTATATAATATTATATCATAATTAAATCATATATTCATTTACACCATGTAAGTAATTGTCATGGACAATTAAACTATATAGAAAATATATTATATTTTTGATTCATCGATATATGTGACTTTCACAGAGATATTTCATTGATATTGAATATTTTTTAGTTGAATCATTTTACAGTTTATAGATGTATCCAAATGATTGATGTAGAAATACTATTGAACAATAAATAACATCACATATGTAATTTTCCATTAGTTATGGAAATTTTCATTAAATTTTCCTAAAATTATTGTAATAAATATTTCAAACCTAATGATTTAGACAACACTGAATCCTAATAAATAATATTACTTTAATCCAAAAAAATTTAAATGGTTATTTGAAATATTATAAAATTTATGTAAATGGGATAAAATGTTAAAATATAAGTATTCAAAAAAAATTCAACATCTAGTTTATGAAAATTTAAATAGTTGATTCCATTAAAAAGTCATCTATTTTTTTAAATTATTTTCCACCACATTGCATCCCATCATCCAAATTTTAATTATAAATATATTTATTTCATTCATAAACCTCTAAAACAAACTAATAATAGATATAAACATTTATAATTTTATTTAATTAAATATATATTATATTCATTGACATACTAAAAAATAAGTAATATTTTCCTTATGTGATAAGTATTATGATTATAGTATAATTTTAATATGTTATTTAAAATTTATCTTTTATTATTGTAAATTTTATGATTAATTTTTGAACAAAATGAATGAATATAAATCTAAATATAAAATGATAATATTCTATTGAAGACCTTAAATTAATGAAAATGTCCTACAAATTAATTTATTCATATTCAAATTTATCCAAAAAAATATATAATGTATCTATTATGACTTATTCTATTCTTCAGAATACCTTGATTAAACAGTATTCAAATAAATTGAAATAACCTAAATAACCCTAATACACTGTTTTAAACCATAAATTTTTAAAACATTTTCATTATCCTTAGTCATAAAATAATATCATAGAGTATAAAATTTATTCTATAATTATATAAAATCTAATAAAATAATATAACATAAAAGAAATGAATTTCAATCAAACAAGTAATCATTTTCAAGGACTCCAATATTATCCCATTAACTCTATCATTATCAACCATCTAATTATAAAAACTAATTTTTATTAGCTAATCCATATGAATATATTAATTATTATCTAAAAGTCAATAAATTTATTTTAAAAAATTTATCCATTCCACTAAATTACATTTCTTATTAATCATAAATATTGATTATATTTTTAAAAATAATAAATTAAATAATTATATAGAGATAACAATGTATATATGTAGATTATTATATACATTATATAATTTGAAAATAAATTTTATAACATAATTCTTGAATGCCAATAAGTAAATAAATATATATATTTCTGATTCCACTAATACCATTAAAATCATATTCCAACTTATTCCTTAACTATAAATAAAATTTTTACTTCATTCATAATAACATTATCTTTAAAAACAACCATTAATTTTATTACCATATATATACTTGTATTAGGATATCCCATATGAATTTATAAACTAATTATTATAATAATAATTATATTTATTAAATTCATCTTTAGATGATATGATTTGAAAAAAGTATTCTCATCATGTTTTCAATTTAACATAAAATTTTTTATATAAAATTACAAAAATATTCAATTAAATAAACAAATATAAATTTCATAGTACCATATTGTCATACAATAGATTAATTTTAATGATCAATTTATTCATGGAGGATATGAATCATTGATTCCCCATTTTATTGTTCTCATGAACAACTATTAAAATAAAAATCCATATTATGAGTTTTGTTAGAATGCATAAATAGATTCATATTATTAATCGTAAATATATATAGATGGTTATGAATAGTTATAATATTTTTTATTCTAACTCGAAAATATTTTATTATATGATGATTAAAGGACATATAATTCCATATCATTCAACATTAACAAGATTATACATAATTCAACCAATGATACTTCCATAAATAATAGTTTTATCAAAATTAATAATACTGTCAAATAATATTATAATTAATAGTATTTATTCTATATCTTCATAATGAATTATTATTTTAATTATATGGCCCCATAGTTTTATAAGTAGTCATACATTATTATCATTAATTCCATTCCTTCATATTTTTATAATGAACATTATATTAATCAAAAAATATATCCCCATATCATTTTTAATAATGATTGCAGTCTTAGTAATACTCATCATATTATGGTGTTGAGTGATTTAAAAATCAATATACATATTTTACTGTCATTACCCCTTATAAAATCAATTTTTAGCCTCATACACTTAATAATATTGAAAAAGTGATTTAATTACAATGAAATATAAATTTATTTACTATTAATGTGTTGTTGTCTTATAAATAGGATTATCCTAAGGGATTTGGGTATTTGTTCATCATTATAATTTTCAAAAAAATTATTTTTCATTTAAATTATATTATATAATGTGGACCAAGAATTATATACTACAATATTATATATTATCAGTCATATATTAATTATATATCATTATGATTCACTCATGATAAATAATTTATATTGTATTTGGAATCATTTAATCATTAAAAATTTTCAAAAAATATATATATTGACTTATATTATATTAATGATAAATACAACCTTTCTTATATAAATCATGAATCTTTTCATTTTTTATATCCATGTTGACTTCACCAAAATTAGTGGGGTGGTTAGAATTCATGTAATGGTAATCAATAATGATATCAATTATAATTTTTTTTCATAACTTGTATATTGGTTCATTATAACATTATTATATAATTGGAATAACATACTCAAAAATTCAATGATCATAAGCATGAGTCATGGATTTATTATTTTTATTTCATGAGAGATGAATCATAAAATAATATAAAATGATATGTGAGATAATTTAATTAACAATAAATTATTTCAAATTATTGTGTAATAAATAGTGTCATAATCCTGATCGTATAAATAATATGTAAAATAAATAAAATAATACTTTAATCACTTGTTTCTCTTAGTATATCGACCCATTTTTCTTCATCATGCTTGTTATAACTTCATATGTATCATATTCTCCCATTAGGATAACATTTTTTAAACTATTTTAACTCATAAAAAATTAATTATTATCCAATTATTGAGTGGTGTATAACAATCCTCCCAAACATGGTCAGATTCTGCATTATGCATAGGTTGATTCAATTCCATTGAAATGATGGGGAATATGAAGATCACTTAGGTACTACAGGGTTCCCCTAGTGGGAGTTGATCATTACCCTTAAAATAATTTTAGCCCCTTATGGTTGAGCAGGCTGGTCGGGGAGGGAGGGGTTTTGGGAAAGAAGCATATGGTTGAGTCCTTATTTATGTTTTCATTCATTTTGTTAATTATAAATAATGATCCATTTTAAAAAATATATAATATAAAAAAATTTCAATTTAATTTTTAAAAATTTTCCAAATATAATAAAAGAAATCAAGAAATTATTTTTATTGAAATATAATAATGGAATAAAATATTTTCAACCAAGAGTGAATTAATGATAGTATTCATTAAAAAAAATCTTATATAAGTGTACATTGAGTTAAAAAAATTAAAATTTATCCGTTTTATAAATATAAATAACTGGTGGGTATCAAAATACATGAGAATTTTTATTGATAGATAATTTTATTTCATTATTAAAAAATTAATCCTAAAAAAATGGAAAAATGGTATCATTATATAAAAACCCATACCACATTGGCATGTTTTTAATCGTAATACATGTGAATTAAATTAAATCATATGTAGAATAAAAAAAACATTAATATATGGGAATTAATGATACATTAAAAAAATTAATATACAAATAAATAAAATCAAATAAATTTGTTTTATTACATAATATATATCACAATGAAGAAAATTTAAGACAATTAAACTTTACTTTTTTAACATATTGTTATGAAATATCTATAAAATAATAATATATATATATATATATTAATTAAATAAATATATATACTAAGAATAATATATTTTTTCAAAACCATATCATTAAATAAATCTTTCACTTTAAAGTAGATATTAAAATAAGTCTTATTGTTGATAATTATTCCATTAATCATGTCTGTTTAGATTCTAATTTTATGGTCCTTATATCATGAAAAATTATTCATAATCTATTGAATGTTGAACATTGTTTAAATATTAAATATATTCACAAAGTGTTTATGCTTAATCATCATTTAACAATATATATTCATAAATATATGACAGTATTCTTAGTGATGCAGTCTTTACAAGACCATGAACATATTTTTAAATTAATAATGAAATGACTAAAACTCCTAAAAACCATATTACAGTTTTATATAGTCATTATAAAATCATTATTTACCTATGTAAACATAATATACATATTTACTGATATCTATGTGATGTGGTGATGGAAATAATAATCATATTTATTTATGGAATTTGTAGACCACATGTACACATTAGAAATTTTTTAATTTCATAGTTAGTTAATGTATTAGATGAATAATATTATTCAATATTCATAATATTGATTCTGTATATGGGATATTTTAATGTAATTATTTTTTAAATGAATAATGTTTAATTGAATAAATTATAAATGAAAATGGAAATGAAATTTCAAAATTAGAATGATTGACAACTATTTAATAGGTATAAATTTAATATATCAATAAGGACCCTCGAGATGATATTATATGAATAAGAACACCAATATAATTTATATAATGAAATATTGAAATTTTTTGGGGATAGATTTCTCAATTAATGTTACTCGGGATGTTTGTGATGTAGTTTAGAAATTGATTCATTTTATAAGTCAAGAAAGGATATAGATGGAATTTCACGAAAACAATACATATAATCAACTTTATTTAATATAAATATTTGATGATTATTAATTTTATTAATATACGACGATTATGTGTGAAAATAATTTCATAAAAATATATATATACATGTTATGTGGTATAATTATCTTATATTTATCAGCCAACACCACCCCATTAACCATTTTTATTATTATAGGTATATTATATCGTATTAATAATTATATGTCCAGAATTATTCATCGATGTAAAATTATCACATATACAAAAAATGGATAATATTATATAATATATAAAATATAATTGCATATAAATTAAAATTTTATGATTTTATATTTATTTAATTAAATACAATTCAATATTACCCAAAATGCTCGTTATTTTAATAAAAATATGTATAGTGTAACATTATATGAAAAAATATAAATGTTGAAAATGATTATAAATGTTTTTAAATTCACTAATATTTTTTAATTATATTCTAAAATTATGTGTGAGAATAATTAATCCATATTTTTTTACAAACAAATTTATTATAATTATTTATTATAATTTTATAGTAAATTAATATAGTTTGTGTCGTTAATGGTAATAATTTAATTGTATAATTCTATCAATAAAACACTAATATTTTATTAAAATGTAATAAATGGATGTTAATATTTTAAATAAACAATTATAAAAATTTCCTTCATTTTATCCAAATGAAATATTATTTGACATATTAATACCAAAAAAGAGATATTATTTATTTATAAAATAGTTAAAATATTTTTAATGTAATTGTATATATTAATATGAAATAAAAAACTGAATATAATATTCAAATTTTTGAAATAATCATTTATTACAAAATTATTTTAACCTTTTTAGAGATTTCAAGGCTATATAAAATAATTTAAACAAAGTTATAATCATATTATATAAAATGGGTGGACTCACTTATTCTATGAATGGTGGAAATATAAATTATTACACATTAGAGGTTGGTGAATTGTGGATTTCAAATTATTCTTACAATTATGGCTTCTTAAAACCTCTTTAATTTAGTATGATTCGAAATTTTTTTCTTATTTATGAAAATATACATTAGATTCATTGAAATAAAGAACATGATTTGTTTAGTTGTTTAGGGAACAGTGATACTGTAGTCTAGTCTACCATTCACTCTCTAATAGAGCTTCTTAAATTTCACTAGAATGTTAGTCTTATCATTAGACCAATAATCCATAACTGATTGGAATATTTTAATACTATTATAAGACTAAATACAATGCAATTGGGTTCTGAAACAGAATACTTATTATCCACATCATATATTGAGAAGTTTGTGCTTCACTACAACGGTGTATGTGTAGTTGAAACTGAAATAAATCAAAAGTGATATATTTATTAAAACTAGTATAACATCATTACTGTAGAAGCACACTATTGACATTTGATGAATCTACTTCTTTAGAAATGACATAATTCTAGAATGTAATAGTCTGATGTTATCAGGTTGAAAATTTTTATTCAAAAAATTATAAAATTTATCATCAATAAATATTTTAACATATATATCTATAATATGTGGCTTCATTTAGAATTGTTTGTTCTTAATAATAGCACAATAAGTAATTTTAAAAAATGAAGTCTCATATTGGAATATCATATCACACACATATATGATCATATAGAATGAATGAATATATAGAATAATAAACATGATTTGGTAGTCCTTATCCAGAACAATATCCCTATAGATCAAATAAAATAAAATTCCAAATATCTAAAGATATCGTAACATCCCATATAAATATAATAAATTTTCCCCATTGTTAACGGTTTTTTGAAACAATAATAACTATCCATGGATTGGTCTTTAATACTAACATGAAGGTTTCGGAAATATCATATTGAAAATGCTACTTGAAAAACATCATCTTTGAGAACACAACATAGGGATTTGTTTCATAGCATATGGTTCCATTGCGTAGCTTATGACTCATTAGCATAATGTATAGTTCCGACCAATTAATTGTTCATTAAACATACATTCATTTTTTTGTAACATAGGGAGATATGTATTGTAGGATTGATGATCTATATGTTTATCATTTCTAGTGTAAAATCATTATGGTTTCATTGATTAATGATGCATTCATCTTCCCTGAATGTAGGGTATGAACAATAATCCAGACATCGTCATAGGGCCATTTGACACATATGATTATTTCCCAATTCTGTGGATCATGATCAAAACAAAAGCTCTTTAATGTAGCACAGGGTTGATTCCAAATGAAATCCTTATATTTTTAGTATATTTTAGGGATGATAATAGTCATTCTACAATAATTCATGTAAATCTAAATTTCATTCAAATGAATATAAACTCATGTAAAACTAACATAACAAAACATTATCAGAAAAAATATTGGAATTTTTTACCATCAAAATAATAATTAAATATAAAATATTATTTGAGATAATACATGAACAAAAATTTACTCATGGATGTCGATCAGAAAACATATTACCTAATCATTAACTTTTATTAATTATAATATATTTTTTTTAAAACAATAATGTATATACATATATATATATATATTTTCTAAGAATTAATTCATTAAAGAATAATTTTATAATTAAAATCGATTGGTTGAAAATATTCTCACTCTCTCCACCCAATATAGTTTCCATAAACATAAATATTCACCCAATTTTGGTGATATCCAAATGACTGTTGTGAATGAGTAAATGAAATAAACCATTGTTAATGTAGAACATGACTATAAATGACCAATTACAAATTCTAGCATAGGAAAATACTTAATATTTGCAGTAAAGTATATAGCTGAATTTAAAATAAATATATTTAAATACTTATAATCTAAATTTAAATAGATATAAAAATGAATGAAATTTTATAGTAATGTTCTCAATAAATAAATTTACTTCAAAATGAATTGTTAGAGTTTTTTTAGTAGGTAATGTGTGTTCATACAAATTTTTTTGGTCATGAACTATACTACTATTATCAATATGAATCTGTAAAAATCTATGTAAATTGTTGTTGAATACTTCTATCTAATGAAAAATGGGATTCTGAAAATCATTTACATCCATAAAACATTAAACAAAATTTTCATTACAAACACATTTACTTCTTCCTCTGACAATAAGAATGTGGTCAACTGGTCCATGTCATGACAATGCATTTTTCAAAACCACGAATATTTTGATTGATAGTTGAATAATATGATATAACTAATTGACCAAAAAATAAATCAATGAAATTAAATCACACAAATGAGTGTATAGCATATAATTAAAATAATCTATTATAGAGGTAATTTTTCTTGAATTTCTGAGCAGTTCTGGTGGTGTTTGTGGAGATGAGGTGGATGGTCTATTTATTTCATTGGGATTATAAAGATATATCAGTATAATTGTCTTATATTCATAAAAATATATCTTATACAATGACACATAATTTAATAATAAATACGATCATGAAATATTGGCCATTATATCTTGATGTCTCCAAAAAAATGTTTTTTTAATTTCTGTAAATGAAGCTTCAGAGCTTCAAAATCTATTCATGGTACTAAAAAAACCTTGTATTGATCATTCTTTTCTTCTCATCTTACAATTGTTTTATTAAAAAATTATTTTCCTACAATAATTATATTTTTATAACATGGGAATTATCTGTTGAATTAATGACTCTAATGATTTATCTCATACTTGATCAACATAATCTACAGTAAGACGTGGATCACCAACTCCTTTTGAATAGTTTCCCAAATTAGATCCTCCGAAAACACCTACATATTGAAATTTTTATTTCCAAGTTCATGGATATATTCCCTATGATATTCAATACATTGAGCCTCCTTCTCATCTTACTCAAAATTATTATCTACTCAAGACTCACATCTAGCTTCACCTTGCTCACCATGTGTAGTGACATCCACTCCTCTAATAGGGGATTCAATGAAATTATCTAGAAAAATAACAAAAAATATTCTTCTTTTTATAAAAAACTAATTATCTAGCCTCAAATTTCCATCTTCGTCATTCATTTTTTGAACTGATCTACCTAAATAGATTACCCTTCTCTACCCATTAATATCTAATAAAAACATTTTCTTATTTCGTTAAACCAATTATAAGAAAACTGTTGCATGATTTTATAAATAAAAATTAATCTTCCTTACTACTGATGAATTTAAATTATTTACTGATAATATGATATTCCAATAAAAACTTATTCACAATCATTCCATCTATTCCTAGAGTGAATTAAATAGTCCTACTATAGGGATAATATACATTATTCACATCCACATGATAGTAGTGGTTTATATATCATATAATAAACTGAAAAAACTAAACATAACATTGTTCGGATGATGAAACCTTATATACAAGTCTTGGTAAATTATTTTTTCAAGATCACATATCCTAGGAATGATCTCAAATTGAATTAAATTAATCATGAAGAAGTATTCAACCGAATGATCCTTCATAAACATTATTCATGATATTTCTAGTTCCCTACAATGAAAACATAATTTCTTCATATTTATGTATCATATTAAAAATATTACATAAATTTAATTCAAACTCACCCTCCCAGGTACAAAGAGAAATATCTTTTATTTCCGCATAGGATAACAAGAACTCTATTTTATTAATTGATGATACAATATCATCATCATCAAAACCAATAATAAAAAAATCATTTTTACAAAAATTCATCACGTCTATTTTAAAAAAAACATGCATGTTATCTTCACCAATTTCATAAAGTAGACTTTCAAAACTCGTAGCATCCTTAAGCGATATACTTTAGAAATTAGATATTGAAAATCTATTACCATTTACTACAACACAATATAGGATTTTCCTAAATCATATAAATTTTTATCAAATATGGTATCCATGGATCATTATGATGATTCCATCTCTATTGGTTTCAACAGTGAATGGATTGATGGATTATGGTTTTGGAAGACATGAATAGAAAGAAGTACATTAAACTGAACCGATGTGTAGTAGAGTAGAAAGAGAGTAGGGGATGTAAAATAGTATTCATAAAAATGTTTTAGGATATACACCTTACCATTTAATTTTGAAATGACAAGTAAAATAAAATTTAAATGAAATTACTTACGTAATAAATTATATAAAAAATCTAACGAAATATATTTATTAAAACATAATAAAATAAAATAAATAAATAAATAAATTGATAATTAATTACTTAAACAAAAATATTTATAAAACTCACTTAATTACATAAAAACTAGAAATTGGAACTGTTTTAACATAAATATTAGATAATTTATTTTCATTATAAATATATTCCAAATATATATTCTTTTTAATAACATTATCTCTTTGAAAATGATTCTTTATATCAATATTCTATGTCCTAGAATGATTTATAATATTTTTTTGAAATATTAATATCCATAATATTATGACATAAAATATAAATAATTTTAATGTTTAGTCCAATGTCCAGTAGAGTGTTTCTCATCCAAACCTCTTGTGTATAGTAATTTCCTTAATATACATATTGTGTTTTAGTATTTCACAGAGAAAATGATTGTTGTTACATACTCAACCATGAAAATAATAATATTACTAAAAAGAGATAGGTTCTCCTGGTAGATATCCTATATAATCGACAACCTCCAATGCCATTATATAAGTATGAATTTAAACATAAATTAGAAATTTTAGAATAAGAATTATATTAAAAAAATTCCTTATAAAAAAATATTTTTGTATTAATATGTGACTATTTGGGATTTGATTGAAATACAGAACATAGAAATAAGTATAACAAAATATATGGTCTGTGGGCAGTAAGATATAACAGTCTACTAATCATACCTCTATATATAATTTTTTCAAAAAAAATTCAGTATTCGTCCAATTCATGTGTTATATTTGTACAAAAAGTATTTTATTATGTATTAATATTTTCAAGACCAGGCATTTTCAAAAAATCAATAATATACTTATTTTAATTTAAGACATTTCCTTAATATTTTTGATAAATAAAAAATCCTAATGATAAATTCGTTTCACACATCATTCTCATTTAATATAATTATTTCATTAAATTTAAATCATCTTGAAAATAACTTTTATTAGATGAACCAAAATTAACATCATCATCATTAATTTGAAATAACAAAATATTAAAAAAATTGTATATTATTGAAATGTTTTGGAACCTAAGATATAATACCAAATCAATATTCAAATGATAATTACATAATCATTCATTATAAGCTCTAGGTGATTTTTTACAGCAATAAGGTGATTTATTATATATAAAATTTGATTTTTGTTTTTTAGGATTTTGAAAACTAGGGGGTCGTTCAGAATAATCCTCCTCTATTAAACAAACATTTAAAAAAGAATAATTAGCATCCATCTGATATAATTAAATATTAGTAAGATGTGAATAATTATAATTGATTAATGGCTTCTAATATAACTATAGGGATGAAGGTTTCAGCTTAATCTATTTATTCTTCTATATTATTTATATTAGAAAATACTATGTTTTTATTTTTGGTAATGTTCCCTAGATAATCTTTTTTATTTATGAATAGCCACTTGGTTCCTATAAATAGATATTTGGAAAGTCTATGTACTTGTTCGAAAACTATATATAGTTTAAAATAGTTTAACATTTTTTTCCTAAAATACAACCAACCCTCATCCATTAAGGTCTATTCAATTGTCTTGGGTTCTAACTGGGAAATAAGGGAAGAAAATTTATCTAGGTTTATTAAATTTCATCAAGATTATATTTTTCTCTCTATGTCTCATGTAAAATATTCTAAAGGACGGATCTTTAGGGTTATATATTATATAGGAAAGATACATTCTTCTTCTTATGTATCATTTTCTTATGAACATGAGAGAAATTGATTTATATCATTTTCAAAATCATTTTTAAGGGATTCAAGTATAATGTTATCAAAATAGTTAGTGGATTCATTATTATTATAAATCTAATTATTGAATGGGTTAGTTTCCTTAAACAATTATTGAATATAAACTTTTACAAAAATTGACTTATTATTAAACACAATACAAGATTTATTGGTATTCGATCGTACCAAAATATTCTGTATTAATAATTTGGATTGAATATACTAAGGATGTATAATGAAATCCATATGTACATCATCCATCAAAAAAACATTATAGAACATTACTTTTGGTTTTCTAATACTCCAAACATCATGAGGTGTCGTTATAAATATAGTCATAAATATATTTTTTATCGTGATATAGTATGTGGTGCTTATAACTTCTTCCCCATGTTTTTTAGTAATAATGTACTCATTCCCCAAAGACCTAGTCATTTCATGAATTTTTCAATCTCTCCTATCAATATTATAATATTTTTGAGGTGGTAATGGGGCATAGAAGGTGTATTTAATACATATTTTTCTTCATAAATAATTTAAATGTTTTTTTCAAACATAGTCAACAAGATTAATTATTCAAGAATTTAATTTAAACCCAGTATCATTTTGAAAATTATTTCAAAAACATTCAGAAACTATGAAAACATCACATTAGATTTTTAGAAAATAACCCCTTGTTAATTGGGAATATGAATTCATTAAACCATAATAATATAATTTTCCAGCCAAACCTTCCATCCTTGATGTTCAAAAAATCTATGTGGATATGTAATTATTGTTTATATTTAAATAATTTGATAATATATTTAAAATATTTCTGTACTTGTTTCCAATATGGCATGCCTTAGTGAATCTTTCATTATTAATCAAAATACTAGCAAAACATCAAAATAATAATTTCATAGAAAATTTATTTAAAGAATATATATTTTACTGTCTTATTCTTCAATTCCAAATACATGATTCATATGTGTTACCAATTAAACAATTCAATTTCTGTGTACATAATTAATTTAACTCCAAAGTGTATAATTATGCAGTTCAAAGTGTTCTAATCTAAATAGAATTATATTTAAACACAAAGGATGAATTTTTAAAAAAAATAAACATAAAACCATCTTCACAATGTTGAGAATTAATTAAAATATTTTTCATTAAACATTTCACAATATTAATTTTTGATTGAGATAGCCTTTGGATCTATAATAGTTCTAACCCTAACTATTATTCCATTGGAATTATCAATAAAATGTACAATAACTCCATCCAATTGTACTTGAATGTGAAAATTTGATGGATCTACACTCATGTTTTATGAATAACCATTTTCCATATTTCATATAGAAATTTTTTTCATGTGGCACTTTACGATGAAAAAATTAAAAAAAAATTGGTTTAGTACCCATATTATCGAGGGTCCAATAGTCTTAGCTAGTAATGATATGGGAATCCATATATCATTTTTATATCAATTTTTCATCAACAAAACTCTTTGAAAAAAGGTTTTATAAATTCCACTTGCATGAGGATTTTGTAAATAATTGTTATTATTGTAATAACCTTTTGTTCTACATTAACAATAGGATGTATTTTTATAAATGGGAAAAAAATATTTTTAATACAATTTTTATGTCTCACCCTTGCTTATTATTCTATATATTTACTTATTGATGATTTTTGTTCAATGAATTTAATTTAAGATATTTCATCTATTATTAAAAAAATTAGAAGCATTATTATCTTTATTAGAAATATATATATTTTTCTAACATTGAACAGGGGGGGAAAATTTACTATTTGAGAAACTATTAGAATAAAAATTATAATATCTAACTCTTGATGTTGTTTTAAAAGAGGGTCTCTTTCAAAAAAAAATCGATATGTATATTTTTAATTTTATTCATTATCTTTAATAGAAATATATATATTTTTCTAACATTGAACAGGGGGGAAAAATTTACTATTTGAGAAACTATTAGAATACAAATTATAATTATATGAGTAATAGGTTTTTACCATATCTACAGTATCCATGAAGTATATATTGGCCTTTACATATGATTTCTATTTATCATGGAAATATTTTTAATGACTACTTGTGTCATCATATACACTCCATGTTAATTTTATTTCCCTTTTCCATTGTGAACACAATAAACATTCCTTATAAGAACACTTTTCATGACATTTCCTTTTATAATTTACATGAGGGGAGTCATGTCTAATAGGGTATAATTTTTTAAATTCCTAACATATAACTTCTCATGGTTCTTTATCATCCTTCCTCAAGGATTTTCATTACCCTGTTCGCATATTATTCAACTCGCTAAATATTTTTCTATTTTAGCTAGTTCGATTCCTATATATGAGAAAACATATTTTTATTTCTCATTGACATCATGATTTGATATTATTATAAGAATTTGAGATGTAACATTCAACATTGTAATTTTGTTTTTATATGTATATATTTAATATAGAATTATCTTCAACATCATATTGAATTTCTATTCCATATATCATCAATGTCCCAATTAGTTCTTTTATGGTTATATTTTTCAACGGTGATTATTGGTGAATAGAAATAGATATACAACAATATTTTAGGTAATTTACTGATTACATTTAATTCATGATCATCTTCTCGTATGGGTATTTCTAGGGCTGTAATATTTTTTAAAATTATTGTAATACTTCAATTAAACTACAGGATTCATTCTCTATCGATCATTCCTAAGGTGTCAAATGACAAAATTATTGTTTCATACCTCATCTGTATTATTTTATTTAACTTTTCATATGTAACTGCAATAATTATCCACATCTCAAATGAATTTGGATATTAGTTTAGAGGATTAATATCATCTGGTCTATGAAAGAAAATAATTTATTTTATTTCCATTAAAATCATATCATATTCGTCTACAATTTTTTCATCCCTTGTTTCTAGTTCATCAAGATCTTGTAAAGAGTAATAATTTTTTATTAGACATTGAATCTAACACTTTTTAGATAGATAATCATTAGAAATTTCCAGTATCCATAATTTTCACTCTTAAAATATAGATTATAAACTATTAGAATTTCTTTTTATGGATTAGCCATTTATATCCTTGTAGAGACCATTATTTTTCAGAATAAAATATAATTATTCAATAACAAACTTTTTCTACCAATTCATATGTCATGATATAAAATGTAACACTCATGTGCTGGTGAATTGTGTCCTTTTAAATTATTTAAAAATTTATGGCTTATGACAGCCTATTAAATATATGTCGACTTCATTTTTATCTCTCTTATAGGAAAATATGTTGCAGATAAATATAAATAATGAAGAAAAAAATTTATTATGGTTTTGTGTACAATGATCCCATATTACACTCTATCAATCTCTGTCTCAGCAAGATTGGAAAATTTCAGTACAATGGTTCAATTATGATAAGGACAAAATTAGTGCATGATGATGAAGCTATTATAAAAATAAATAAAACTCATATATTCAGATAATAATAAACTGATTATCCACTACATAGATGGATAAGCTGATACTTCACCACAACTAAGAAAGAGTAGTTGGATCTCAAATAAAGGAAAAGAGATTGATTTATTGAAACTGTTTGAACAACCATATTTAAATAATATACAATTTATAGTAGATGTATCATATTATTCATAAAATATAATATTTGAAAATGAAATAGTATGATGTCATGTGGTTTTAAATGGATCTCCAATAATGTATCAATTTAATCAGATTTAAAAGATCAAACATGAACATCACTAATGTTTAGGTTACTTTATAATTTTTCATTCATTATAGTAGCACAATAAATTAATTTCAATGATGTAATAACATATGTGAATCTCCTATCACACATATATATTAATCGATACTCTGAGATTATATATTGAACAAGAAAATGAATTTGGAATTCTAGATCAAAAATAATAGTCTAAATGATCATGTCAAATCAAATTCCAAATGTCAAGGGGAGTCATAAATTCTCATAGAAATAAGAGTGATTTTATCGTAAAAAAATGTTATTTATAAATTCATGAAAAACATTTAATATGTATCTAATTTTTACATTATTATCATGGTAATGTCATATTGAAAATGTGTCTTCAAAACCTCACCGTTGATTACATAATATAGGGTTGAGATGGGTATCGTTTGGGAATAGTTACAGAGAATTGGGTTCCATTGTGATTATAGGGAACCCACCAATGTATAGTTCCATAACAATAATTACATATTTAAGTTACATTTTGGACAAATTAGCATACTAATGATGATCCATCTGTTAATCCTTTTCTGCATAAAATTCTGATTGTAGCAGTGGTTAAGAATATATTAAACATTCCTAAACATAGTGTCAAAATAAGAAATTATGACATCAATGAAAGTTTGTTGATCAATATGTTTGTTTCCTAATGTATGGATGATTATCTAAATGAAAACACATTAGAAAAAGGTATGGTTGATACCATACACAAACGTTATTACCTATGTATAATGTAGGGACACAAACATTATTTCAAAAATCATTATCATAATTCTATATTTCATTAAATAAAATGAAAATTCCTATAAAATTCATGTAAAAAATATTTGAAAACCAATGTGTCTATTTTCTAACAAAAATATAATCATTAAATAAAGAGTAATTTTTGATATCAAACATGCCCAAAATTCTAGTGTTATTATTAATAATGATAAAATTTTAATTATTAACCAAAATCAAACATAATAATTATAAAACTGGAATAAATTTTTCATAAAATAGTTTCAAAACATTCTAGAATAAATATTTAATATAATTTTTGTAACATCAGTAGTACTTTATTAGAAAAATCAATATTATATATAAAAAATTATGTTATACAAAAAAATTGATATCACTATTTCATATATAACTAATAAATTCATTAATAAATAAAATATCCTTATGTAACATTATGATCTACATTATATATTAGGTGGACATATAAATTACATTATTTAATTTAAAAAATTTCAATTTTTAATATTATGTATTTTTAATATCCACATAATAGTAACTCTTTATAAAAAATTCCCAAAATAGAACCCAAATATAATGGGATTTCATTTTTTCTGAAATTATATAAAATAATATATAAATAAAATTATGCAATTTTAAATATTAATTTTAATTTAATCACACAAAAGAAAATTTAATATTTTGGATGAAATCATATTTTCCTGATGAATTAATTACCTTTACAAAATATAAATTGCATATTTATTATGACTTACATAATAAAATTGTTTTAAAAAAAATATTCATTGAAAAATAGTCATTATATATTTCATTGATTATATTTGATTTTATTTTTATCCATTAAATGTATTAAAAAGAAGGGGTTAATTAATTGTCAATAATCCATAATGTTCTTTATTAACCAACATATAAGGGTTACATCTCTAGTAATAATTATTTATGTCAAGTATCATGGATATCATGAATACTAGATAATAAAAATTTTATATACAATTTTTATTTCAATGTTTATTACATTTAGAATTATCTACAATTCCAGTGGACATTATTATTTTGTCTTTTGGAGAATATATTCATAAATAAATTATTTTAAAAACAATCATGATAATTTTAATTTATATATATATAGATATATATATATATGAACATATAGTAACTATTCTAGACATCACATATTACATAATAAACCTCATAACATGGTGAATAAAAAATAAGAACAACATGATATTGGTAACACAATAAGAAAAAAATAGAGAAAAGTAATAAAAAATTCATTAAAAATATGATAATGTGAGAAATATCAAATAAAAAAATAGTAGGATAATATATTAAAATCATCAAACCTGACTGAGAACGTTATATCATAGAATAAGATCAAAATATTAATTATTCTTCAATAAACTATTTAATTGATTCATTTAATGATATTGATTCAAAATATGTAATCATATAATAATAAGTGAAAATAACATGAGAACATTTTAAAAAAAATTATTAGAATATCAATTAAATAAATCATATCCTAGTAAAATTTTTAATAAAAAGATATCTGTAGGTATGTATTTCAATATGGATCAGATGTTTCAAATTGATTTTAATTATAGAGGAGGCATTCCTACAAGATTCATATAGGGGCTCATTCATTATATACTATATTCCAATAATGGATGGTGAAAAACAGAAGTGATTCAGTTATTAATATAATTTGATATTAAACTTTAAAAATCACACTATAAGGATATATAAGACTAAAACCATCATTGTGCATTCGTAATATTTTCATATGCAATCAAATTATTTATCATATAATCAATCACAAATGTATAATAAAGTTTTTTCAAATCATTTTTTAATTGTATGAAATAAAAATAAACAATAAAAATACTCTAGAAATATGATAACCCAAAATATATATTTAATGAGTCATATCAAGGGGGATTTATAATCCATTAATTCCTTTGAGGAGAAATGTTTAAAAATTTAAGAGATAAAACTAAATTGTTCTCTCATATAAAATATAGTATTTTTATAATATTATAAAGACATGTTTTTCAAGTAATATTAATATTTTTAAATATAATTAAAAAACAATAAATGTAAATTAATAATGAAATTCATTTAAAGATAATTTGATTCAAAGTAATAAAATTCAATATGTGAAGTAATAATGGGGAATATGTGATAATATTAAATAAAATTATTTTGAATATATTACATTTTACATTATTGAAACCCCACATCATTAAAATTAAATGATGTGATTTTAATTAATTTAATTAATTTATTATATAATATAAATAAAAAGGAAAAATAATTAGTCTTTTACTATGAATATAACTACATTGTTGGGAGGAAAAAATCGATTTGGAGAATAAACCATTAATAGTGAATAAAAAATTATCATAACAAAATTACGATATAATTGAAGAAAAGTAATTTCTAAGGGATGTTTTTTTGTGTGTGAAACATGTTATATATATAAAATAATGTATTCATACATTATTAACTCATTTTATGATAGATAATATATATCATCAATGTTGGTTGTCAATGTTGTGTGATTATTACACATGAATAGTTTTTTACTCATAAAACCCAATTAGAATTTGAGGAGAATTTAACTCAAAACCAATTGTTATAATGCGATAATTGAATTTAAATTCAATATCTATTAATGTTGATTATTTCACCATGTATCCTATAATATATTCATAATATACATAAATAAGTATAAATTATTATAATAATACAAATCATGTAATAAATGTAGATATATATGATGAAAACCCATTGAATTATTCTAGATTCCATCGATAAAGATGAAAAAATACCTGAATAGATAAATAGTTTCATTAAATATCATATTATAAAAATTAATATTTATTTCTAAATTTAATTATAACTACTTATTATCATAACTTATTTTGTTATGGTATAATATTTTTCATATGTATATGTGAAAATGAATCAGTGGCTTCTTATTTTAGTTGATAACTAATCAAGTTTGATATTTTAATAATTATTAAAATACATTATATAACAAAATTAAAAATCTAGGATTAATTTTTTTATTATTAAATAATTATGATTTAGGTATTTTTGTTCTTAATGACATCATGGATATATTTTTATTACATTAATCATGTAAGATGTTAAATCGATCCTAAGATTAAAATATTATATCTCGATGGGTGGGTATATTTCAAGAAGTGTATAATAAAATTATTAAACCAGAATAGTAATATTATTTATCTTGTAATATAATTGAATCATATTATATGTGGTTTTGAAAAATAATGGAAATCCTGATGTGAAATAGAGAATAATGCTCCATAGTGGATATAGTATGTATAATACATTGTAAAAATTATATTATTTTCCAATGTGACCAGAAACGTAATAATAAGGTTTTAGTTTTTAAAATATTATCCATTATATTTTTTATTTATTTGTAGTTCATCATATTTCAATGTTAAATATTATTTTCGAAGATATTATCTCAAAAGGAATTTTTAAGGATTAAGTATGATTCCCTTTGGGACTGAACATTCATTTGAATGTCTCCTTTTAAATGAATCGAATATGGTTACTTATTTAGAATAATTGATTATATAAATATGATATAATTATCTGGGGACAATTACTGTACTTTTCAATGACTTAATTAAATTCATTTTAAATTCCACAATGGAGGTGGAATTGTCCCCATTTATACGTCCATTAAATTAATCATCTGACAATAAACCATCAATTTTCAATGATATATATACACTATATATTTATAGAGTGATATAGTATTTATAATTAATTTATTATGTGATCTTTAAAAAATAATCAAATAATTATTCTCATTAAATATCTAAATATTATGGTTATAATCTATTGTTAGTTTTTTTATATTTTTACCTTGATAACAAAAATTTAATTAAAAACATTATGAATAACT
Organism: Viscum album; assembly: GCA_963277665.1. Lineage (NCBI taxonomy): Eukaryota > Viridiplantae > Streptophyta > Magnoliopsida > Santalales > Viscaceae > Viscum > Viscum album. The sequence continues at coordinate 1,313,586,832 of OY728152.1, read as the reverse complement.
AAAAATGAAAACATTTCCCTTTCACCAAAAAATAATTTCATTAACCATGTTTTAATATTATTTTTATACAATTAATATTTAAAAATAAGAGAAAATTGTTATATAAATTAAAAAAATTAATATCTAGAAAATGTATTGATAAAAACCCTTTCATTAACATGTATATGATTAAAATAAAATTTATTATTAACTAAAAAATATTGTTAAATAATATTAAATACTTTTTTAAATATTTCTATAATTTATTTAAAATATAATAATTTTATTGATTATATTAAAATTTCACATACTTGTAAAATTAGTCAAAAAAATTATAGTTTTATCAAAATAAATATTCGTAAAATTATTATTAATACTCATATTACAATGAGAAAAAATGAAAAGATCTATTAAAGAATAATGAATATATTAATTAATTATATTATATTCAATTTTAATGATTACCATTATGTACATAATGGAAATTGATTTTAATTATAAGAGAATAATTTTGTTGATTAATATATAACATATATATATATAATGATAAAAATAGCATATAAAAAATTAAAATTTTGTGGGTTATTATTATTATAAAATATAAACTGTTAAATAATTATAATTGAAAAATGTAATCCAATCTTTTATTATCGTAAGGTCGTCAAAGGGAATGTCTTCCAAAAAAATCGATATTTGCGAATTAGGATTGTAAAAATCATTTATTTATGAAGAATAATAGATAGATATAACACGCTAATATTCTTATTCATAATAATATTTTGTTGTTAATTTTAACAGAAATTTAATTTATAAATTTATATTTTAATGAATTATTTTAAATAAAAAAATTTACATGAAATCTAGTTTTCTTGGAAATTTACATTTTTAAATAATACTCATTATATTAATCATTTACAATAATTACAAAGTAAATTTAATTTATCAAATTATTATTATTTATATTATTCAAGAAAAAGATATATTTATATTGAAAAATAATTTTATAATTAAATACATTAAAAAATAATAAAATAACATAGTAGTAATTTTAGGAAGGAAAATTATGCTTCATTTCATTGAAAAGTGGAATTTATGGTCATTATACATGTACTTCAAAAAAAAATATTATATTAATTTAGAGTAATTTATTTTCATGTTTTTAATACACATATGTAATTATCTATATTTATTCAACTTGTTAAAATTATTTATATTTGGTTTTGTGTCATGATAGTTATATGATACTGAATTAATTATTTAATTAAATTCATATATCAATTTATTAATGTCGTATATTTTCCTACTCAAATATATTGAATTCTAAAATATTTAATGATCACTACATTACAAATTTAGTTAAGTCAAATCTAAAATTTTTATATAAGGAAATACATAATTTTAAATGATATTTCTTCATTAATGTCATATGTATGACTATAAAAATCATTTTATACATCCATAATGTTATTTTAACTCAATGTAACTTCATTTCATACAAATTACACACATGAAACATCTTTTTGTTTATTAATTAAATTTCCATCAATTATTAACCCCATATATTTCCCTAAATGAAATTATTTACATCAACATATTGAACACATGAACCCCCATGATTCAACCTCCTTATATACATTTTATATTTTAGAGTTTCAACTATTTGGAAATATACAATCATAATTCTCTATAGTTTATTTGGAATAATTACAATTCATTAATACATTTCTAATATCATATTATGATTATCTCTCAGGAAAATATAACTATTATACAGTAAATGATTTTTAATATGACTCTTTTGAGCAATCATACGTAATAAAAAAAATACTATTAACATGTCTTCTGGAAACCATAATTGAAGTATTAATAAATTAATAATTCTTCTTATAAGTATAAAAATAATTAGAATTACCAAATATTTCAATGAAAATGTCAATCTCTATATTTATCATATCATTTTAATATGTTATATCTAGTATAATAATATAATTTTTTATAAATAATTCATAAGGGACTGTAAAATAATGGCATTAACCAAGCATATTTGATGAATGTTTCCAACATGGTATGAATTTGGGCATCTTTTTAAACCAGCTCTCAATAGTACACTAAGAAACCATTCCACCCATCTTCTGTCTTTACCCTAAGGTTATTATTCACCTTGAAAGGACTCAAAATATAGAATCATCATGTAGATTTATGTTTTCAATAATAATTAAATATATATATTAACAATACGTCAAGATTTAATAAGAATAATAATACTATTTTGTTGGTTGTACCTATGGTTCACTAAACAAATCCAAAATATAATTTGTCGGTCTTATGATCCCAATTATGGATACCAATGATAATGATGAATAAATAATATAATGACATAATGATTTCCTTAATAATTCAAAAAATTCCTGGCAAATAACATGGATATATCTATTTATTTTCATCATGGATAACTATATTAACATCTATTTTTAAAAGAAAACTTAATATTTATTTGTTATTATTTGTAATTGTAACTTTTTATAGATGTCTCATTGAATATTTTAAATTTTTATGGTAATTAAATAATATGAAATGAGTGATATCAAAATCATTTTATGTGGATCTTATCATAAATTCCTAATTAAAAAATAAAAATCATTTCTAAAATCATTGTCAATAGAGATATATCAAAATATTTATCATGGGATGAAATGTAAAAATCATAAAATGTTATTTCGAAATAAGGATCATGAAATAAAATCAAAATGTATATGAATAGAAATCAAAGTATATCATTCAATACTGTTAAAAAATTAATAATAATTACTTGAAATCATAACATAATAATATTTAATATTTTTAGCATAAGGATTATCCTAAACATTTTGATTATATTGGATATTATCCATATCATCTGAAAATTATGTTCAAAAATTAAAAGAATAATTTAAAATTAATTTATGGATCATGAATTACTTATTAATTCCCATAATGGACCACAAATCAATTTTCTATTACCCACATTAGAGAGAGAATTCCATACCTAGTTTCAATAGTGGAGTGATAATTATATATCATAGTACAAAATAATCTAATAATGTATAATAGCTTTGCCTCTCCATTAGATTGAGATATAAGGAACCACCAATCATCATTTATTTGTTAGAGTGGTAATAAAATCTTTTCATTCCACATTACCAAGATAAACTACATAATGAAATATACTTCGTATCATTTTTTAATCCTATCACATAAATTATGAGATCCATCTGTTGTAATAAATTGATCAATAAAAGTTTGTATACAAAAATAATATATATATATATATATATAGGTTTAAGAATTATTTCATTTTCAAATTAATCCATTCATAATTATATATATATATATATATATAAGATATATATCATTAAATGGGTTCCAAAATTTAATATTAAAATTATATTATTTTCAAGTCACATATAATTCTTTTTCTATATGAATTTAAATTTCATAAAAATAAAACCTCACAATAATTAATTATATATACATTTTTATTAAATAAATTTTATGATAAAATTTGAAATATTAAACACAAAATATATGATAATTTAATCGAATAAACTATTAAATATTTTAGGAACCCTTTACCGGGAACCATATTCATTAAAAGGATAATGATTTATATATATTGATATGAATAAATGGAAATATATAGGTCAACATAGATTAAAAGTAACATCAATTAGGTAAAGGATAAAATATTTGTGATGTAAAATCCTAATTGTTGTGAGAAATCCATCAATTTAGATTTCAATTATCCAAAAAAATTAAATTTCATGAATCAATATAATTCAAATTGAATAATATTTTCAACAAAACCTAATATTCCAAGAACTAAACAAGATCATCCAAGAACTGAGTGAGTAAGTAAAACATATTTTTAATTGAAATTATATATATAATATTAATCATGGACAACTTCTATCAAGTAATTTTAAATGACTTTTGGAAAGGATTTTTTTTTACAAAACCCCTAAATATTTGAGGATAATTTCTTTGATAACATATTTAGAGAGTGAGATATTTTTGATGAATATCAATTAAAATTATAAAGATTTATTTTGATATGTATCATCTAAAATAGATATAATATACACTTTTTTGATGAAATTATGTTTATAAAACCAATCATGCCTCAATGGGTGGAATTTGAGTATAAATATAATACCTTTTTCATTATTCATTATTCAAATGAATAAGACTTCAGGATTATGAAAATATATTATATTGTATAACATAAATAGAAACATATACATAAAAAAAATTAATTTTATAGGGACCACATATTTTCGTACTCTTTTTATTTATTCAGTGGTTATATATTATGATTATAGTACAATTTAATCAATGTTTTCTAAAATAATTAATTTAGAAATAAAAAGAGTATTTTAATACTTATTTAAATAAATAATATAACTATTATTAACTTTTGAAATTAAATTTTGTAACTATGAAGATAAATAATGTTTTTTATTTACATAGCCCATTCCTTAATGAAATATGTTTTTTACGTTATTCATATAGGTGGTCAGACTGACAAAAACATGGGAACTATATAATTCAATGTGTCACTATTATTAAAGATGTGTATAAAGTTGTAATAAATAAATTATTTATATATTAGTTTTGTTATTAAAATTATGAATATTGTTTTAATTGTTTTGGATAGATGTATAAAATTATTCTAAAAATCAATAAATATTAGTTTGTGTGATAGTTTTAAGAATATGTATAATAATTTTATATGTAAATGATTTAATGTAAATGATTATTTTACTGAAAAAATATCTCTAATGTTAATAATAACATAAAATAATTTATTTTAATTATTCAAATATATTTATAAATTACATAATTTTTTTAAAAAAAATTAACGCATTCGTGTGTCATGAATTTGTCCAAAATATTAATTTTTTAGAATAAATTTTATTAAAAATATTCTCCTATAATCTTACACTTTTTAAAAATAATAAATGTTTTATAATATCCTTATATTTTTATTTAAAATAAACAAATTATCAAAAAAAATTAAGTCACAATTTTAATATTAATGAATTAATATTTATTAATTAAATCATAACTAATAAAAATTATGTGTTTTTATTGGAAATATATATTTTAAAATATTTAATCTATTTCTTCATATAATTTTCCATTTAATTTTTTATATTAAGATAATTAATAATTGAATGTTACATGAAGTCACAGTTATTAATGACAATTATGATATTTTATTGAGAAAAAAAATTTAATAAACGAAATAATCATATTAGTATCTTTAGTAAACTATATTATTATAATTAATATATTATTTATGTATTATTTCATTTATACATGTGTTTCATAGAAGGTATTATCCTATTAATTTCATCAAATTCAACGTCTTTTAAACAAATCATTTTTTATATTTATGAATTGTTTAAATTTATAGTGGTTACATTTTATTTTTTTAATGTTTGAACATCAAATTGTTGAATGTATGGAATTATTAAAAATATGATAATAAATTAATATCTCTGCATTTAATAAATACACCTCAAAGTTTCCCTGTAATTTCAGTATAAAATATAGTGGGACATAAATGGAAATCTATTAAAAGTGTTATAAATCATACATCTTTAACATGCCATTGATGATGGATATATTTAGAAGTTATAAATGTTACAAATGAAAAATAATGATATGAAAACTATTTAGTGGTATCCAAACTATATTACTTTCCCCAAAAATGTTAACACTCATCATCATCTACTTACACCTGGTTACTAATTTCATAAAGGGAAGGAGACAACATAATAATAGAAAGACAAATAGATTATGTTTCTTATAAAAAATATTGATTTCTCGGAGTAAAATGGGTCTTAAAATTTTACTCATTAATTTAATCTCTTCATGAATAAAAGTTAATATTAATATTAACATAACAATTAAAAAGGATCCCCTCCCTTGTGTACCAAGTGACGATATTATCATCTTTGTAGAAATATTCTTCCGATGACCCCTACCTTATATTCATTAAATCACTAAAATTAAATTTATTAGATAATTTTAATATAAACAATATGTTAATTGATATCCACATTTTAAACTTTTCAAACACATTAGATAATTAATTAAACCTCAAGACTGATGTTCACATGTTATATAAATACTACAACAATGATAATGTTGAGGAGAATTATATTCAAGAAAATTATCTTTATGAATATTTATAATACAGAATAAAGTAAACGATTATTTATATTAAACGACGTATAACAACACCTGAAGGCCTGGTACAACTCACCCACACACATGAACATACCATTTAGATTGTACCACCGATCATTACAACCGGGACACGCATCATAATCACCACAACCAAGAGGAATTTCGATACATGGAAATGTCATCGCCGTCATCATCAATCATCGCCGTCGACACACCATTGTTGTCGTGGTCACCATCTTCGCTTCACACCAGTTACCACAAATGCTGCAACCCCTTTACCGCTCTCTCTTGGTCGCTACATCATTGCCAGCCCACATTCCAAAACACGCTACCACATCCTCTTATATAGGCACCCATCCCATATCTCTAATTAATTCATTAACCATTAATAATTTCATCATTAGTCCAACAATTAATATTTACTATAACTGTTCATTAATGTTGGGAGAAAATCATCCATTAATGTTGAGAAAATCCATCCATTAGTATTTTCTATGTCCTCTTTATTTAAATTTTAAATCAAAACATCCCAACAATCTACACCTTGATTTAAAATTCAAATACCTAACATTCATCTCCACCATTGGTGCCAATTTTCTCGCGAACTCCACCATGTTCTGAATTTCAACCAATGAATGGAACATGCCGCATGACACCTGTGGCCAAGAAGACTTTAGATATTTCAACGTCACTTCTAATACCACCGTCATTTCTGTTGACATCTGAGTCCATGATAAGCTGCTCCACCAGATGGTTTTTACCTTGTTCTGCAACCAAGCGCTTCAACCAATCCTTCTGATATCTCTTTTTCAGTGTGGATCTCGGTGCCGCAGCAGAAGTCTCCATTTCAGAAACACACAAGAGGATAAGATTTCACCTGAAGGCCATTTATCACCCAAAGTAATTTTATCACACCACGCCCAAAGGCATGTTTATAATGCACCACCGACACCATGAACATACAATTTTGATTATACCGCTGATCATCACAACCGGGACACACCTCTTGATAACCGCATCCAAGAGGACATTCGATACATGGCACCGACATCATCGTTATCTTCAATCATCGCTGCCGACACACCATCGTTGTTGTGATCACCATCGTCGCTTCGCACTGGTTATCACAAATGCTGCAACCCCTTCGCTTCTCTCTCGGGGTGGCTCTATCATTTCCAGCCCACATTCCATAACACGTTACCGCGTCCTCTTATATAAACACCTAGACCATATCTCCAATTAATGAGGTCAACATTCATAATTCCATTATTATTCCATCAATTAATATTAATAATAAATCTTCATTTAAGTTTTTAAAATATCATCCATTAATGTTGAGAAAATCCCTCCATTAATATTTTCTCTCTATTCATTATTTAAATAAAAAAATAAAAAAATCCCAAAATAATTAATTTATAATTGTTTAAAATTCACATGTTTCAACCATCTATCACTATGATAATACATATAACAGTGACATTCTTTGAATCATTCAATGATAATACAATAATAACCTTCTTAATATCAACTGAAATTATATATAATGAGTTCACATGTCCTAGGAAAACTACATCAAATAACAACAATAATAACATTTACATTGATTATTAATGATAATATGTAGTATTAGTTTCTATTAGGATCCAAAATCAGTTCTCATAACCTATTTCTGATTCTGAATATTAATATTATTCCGAAACACTTTTCATAAAATCAATAACAATAGAAAATAATTATTCTATAAAAATAATATTAATACTACAATGAAATTGGTTAAACTAAATAAATTAAGTATTTATTCTTAATGTCCATAAACACTTATATGTGTCCTTTTTTCTGGACTTTTTAACTCCATATAAATAATTATATTTTATTCTAATTGATTATTATTAATATAATGCCTATAACAAACATTCAACTAATCAAATATTTTATCAATTATAATAATGGGAGATTTATTCAATACAACCACACATTATTTATTCTAATATATGATACATATTTTATGATTTCTATAAACATACATTACAATTACTACTAGAGAAACATATATTCATTTACCCATTTTTACTATATCATTCTAATCTATGAATTCATTATTACATTTATCATTCATTATATTTTTTGGATCCATTATCATTGAATTAATTATCATAAATTATGTGTCAATAAATATTTGGAATGTAACATATATTTGTATATTTATATTGAACCATGTTATGGATACATTAATAACTATAGGAATATTTCTAACAACTGTAGAAAACTCATTTGAATGTGTCCATTTTATCTCATCATCCAAAAGTGGTAAAACATGATATATTAAAATATTTTCCTCCGAAATATGTGACACTGCTCTCCTAGAATATGTGTCTAAATTTACACTATATGATTATTAGCATCCATTATAAATTTTGGAGTAATTGAAAATAAATAGATAATATGAAAATTAATGGTGGTCCTATTTTATTTCCCAATAATAATATCGATGATATTTAACTAATGACTTATTTTCTCCAATTATTATAATAAAGTGGATATGAAGATAAAAAAACAACTATCGACTCCACACTCAATCATAATCTTATGTTGTGTAAATAATTTAAAAAACCTATGGTGTATATTATGAAATTAAATTCAAAAAAATCAACAATAAGAGAAAGTGTTAATGTTGAGTCTTAATATTATAAAAGAATATTCAATCCATTGAAAAACTAATATTTATGTATTTTCTAATCATTAGTAGTCATGTATTTGATTTTATAGACACATGGACTCCAAAAAATAACTACTATTACGAAATAAGAACACATGGAATGAAAACTTTATATGGTTTAGTTATTTATTTTCTATGGATATTTATTAATTAATAATTACCTTTAAAATCATATGGTAAATATACATTTCCATATATGTATCATCCTATAAAGAAGATCCCATGAGAGATGATGATTATGAAACACTATGAGAATAGGTGTGGAGTCCTCAGAATATCAATATGTTAACCCTTTACACACATTTATTTCATCCCTTGGGAGATTTAAAAATATTATTCTAATGATGACAGTTGAAACAGTTTTTAAAACTATGTGATCTACTATCAATGGTGTCTATGATACAATAAATGGTGGTAGCTGGTAACACTTTTAATTCCCATACCCCATGTATAATATATTTTATTCCATCATTAATGGATTCAATACTCATATAAACATGTTGTTCCACTATGATTGATATATATCAATATTTATTTTAAATAATATCATCATTGTTTTATAGTTCTCCATTTTGTACTTAAAAATTATTTATGGTTAAATTCCCTTAAGAAACCTCTAATATTTCATCCTTTCATTTTAAAAAAATCATTGATGAATATTAAACAAATTTGAAAAAGAATTTAACATGTTTAAAAATTATATGAATGCCTTTTCAGGATATAATATATCATATAAATATGTATTAATTATAATTTTTTATAAAACAAATCAGTGGAAATATTATTTATCTTTTTTAAATTTATTTTATATATTTTAATTAATATGAATATTTACTCTTGAAAACTTTATTGTGAAAAATATTTATTTAACTAAATATAGATGAAATTAATATCATCACAGTAATTAATAAAATAAATTATTTTTATTTTCTCCTCAAACAAAACATATGCGTATATAAGATAATTAATTACTAAAAATGATAGTTTTATAAAATTATGAAAAACAAAATCCCACAACTTATCATCACTTATAAGTGAAACAATATGAATGTCATGATGAAATAAAAATCCAACAAAAAGTTAAGTTAAAGGGAAAAATTAAAATGGTGAAAAATATTGTTATTCACTAATATGGGCGGTTCAGAAATAATTTTAACCACACATTATTTTTTTTGATTCAACATGGGACGTATAAGTGGAATGATTAAACATTTATTTGGGTGGATATATTAATTAAAAAGGTCAAAAAATAACAAAAATAAAATTTATATATAGTATATGAACATTAAAAATCCTTGAAATGAGTGAAAACACTCAATTCACTAACGAATAGACTAAATATATTTTGGTTTCATGGTATATGTAATAGTGTGAGAATATTGATGGTCAAATAGGGTCAGAGGGTTTTCTACATTATTTTGACCCATATTTTATAAATATATAATCCAAAAAATTGAGGTATAACAAAAGAAATTTAATAAAGACTAATTTTTTGTAAATAATATCTACATACAATCTAACTTAGATGTGTATGTTATAAAATTCATACATGCCTCTATTTTAACATAATGTCACCTAAAAATACAAAATATAATATATTTTTTCCTATTTTTTTTAATTCTACTTATTTTTAGTATAATATAGTTAGAAATATTAATAGTCAAATTCTCAGCCAAACTAAATTATCTTGTCCCAAATAACATACCTCATGATTTCCCACTCATATGAAATATTATAATAATAAATTCAATTAAATGATAATATTGTTTCATTATCTAATAATTGATATAGATAAATAGAATACCTGATATGGCATGTGATTATTCAAAACATTGTTTCCTAATAACTAATGCATGAAACCAGTGCATAGTTATTACGAATCACCAAATGGTTATAGTTTAGTATATATTAATATAATTTTTCATTATATAATGATATCCCAACATGGCCTATCAGTATAATTTTTAGTTATTCACATGGATTTATAAGAAAAAATAACAATTCTGAGATTAATATATGTTAATGTAAAATATAATCCTTTCCAACCATAATAACAAATAATTGAATCACACATAGAAACAATTAAATTACAAGTTTACGGAAACGAAAAATCAATATAAGAAATCATAATTTAGTACATATGTAATAGTATCCAAAAAAACGATCAAATGATCTTACCTATCATCTCCAATTGAAAAATGGTACACTTCCATACTATCTCATTGTTATCATCCCAGGCTATGATAATATCATTAATGCTTACATATATTACGATCAATTCCCATTCCTCCATTAGTAAAAACATGATTTATTTATGTTTATTGATTTTACATGATGATTTTTATTAAATGTGATATAATATCCCAAATAGTGTTACATTTGAAACCATTATTTCGAAATACTATTAATATACACGGGATAATAATAAATGAAAATAGAATTTTATTAATTTTTAAACAATATATAGATGTCTATGTTTTTATCTAGGGTATTTTTTAAAGTGGATGTCTTGTAAAAATGTTTTAATTACAAAACCTTATTAGAGAACATTAATCAATATAGTTAAGGGGTCCAATTGCACATAATAACTCATCTTAAAATTCATTATTATCTATCTAATAATAGAAAGACTATGAAATTACATCCAAAAAAGGGGACAATAAAATGAAAAAAAATTGTTTTGTATTTTCTTCATGGAAAATAAAATGTCAATAAAACCTTGTATTTCATTGTACCTCATTTCAATCCAGAATAAAATTCCATGTTAATCATAGGTTCAATATGAGACCTCATTCAAAACTCCATGAATGCAAGACACTACCGACAAGTAACATTGGGTTAATAAGAATAGTGTTTAGAATATTCCCCTTGGTATGAAGTGTTATATTAGAGGAAAAATCTATAAATTCAAAATCAATTAGAGTAATAGACATAGAGGAAACTGACTAACAAAACTAATTAATAAAGGGAAAATATATACATAAAAAATTTATCATGTAATGTTAAGATTACATATATATAAATGAATATAATAAAATCATACAGCTAAAAGAATCATATCACACAAGATAAAAGGAAAAGGCTCTGGTCCTGAACCCCATTTCAAAGTGCTCTTCTAAATTCATCACATCTAAAAAGCATCCATTCATTCACATTTTTCCTAGTTATTGTCCAAACCAAAATCCATGAAATGATCATGGGTACAAAATGGTGTGCCAAATATCTTTTGATAAAAACATAGTAGTTCAACACTACCTTCTATTATCTAATTTTTCTTTTAGGTATTTAATGAAATAATGAGATAATAATGATTATTTATTAATTCAAAAAATAGTAAAATATAAAAAATCATCTTCAGTACTATGATGAATTATTTCGAAGAATATCTCACAATAATTCCCAACATTACCATATAACCATGTTGAATCATAACCTTCTTTACATCAAGAACTGAATGACATGGAGTATGTCTCCAAACCATGATAACTAGAACTATATACAGATTTTATAAAAAAATTACTAGTTCATGCATTATATATAAGAATTGTATCACTTTTTGGGCCTCTCCCAATAAATAATCATCTTAAAATAAACTAGGGAATAAGATAGAATATAATTAACTCAATGCATGTTAATTAATATCTTTATGTATATGAATCAATTATTAGGATAAGGAATATCATGGTATATATGAATATAAACTTGTGTCATAGAAAAACATAGTATATATGATTCTCAACATATGTGAGGAAATTTTCTGGTATTTAACATCATGTCATATGTCAGGTTATATCTTGATAAATAATAATATCTGTATGTATTAAAAAATATCCTATTTTTAATATATTAAAAACATGATATATGGAATACACACAAATATAAGAATAACAATATGTGTCCAAAAAATATCATATTATATATGCATATCCGATTGTGTTAAAGAATAGTCTGGCATATATTCATCATGGAATGTGTTAGTGGATAAACAAGTATATAATAATCTCATCATGTTTCAAATAGTAACCTAGTATATAATAATATCATAATATGCTAGGTATATCTTAGTATATAAATATATCATCATTTATCAGGAAAAAGAATTTTGTATTATTATCTCTACATGTGTCAGAGAAAATCCTGGTATATAATCATGTAAACATTTTTTATGGAATATCATGAAATATAGTCATCATTAATTGTTTCAATATAGTACAAAAATTACAATAATTAAATACTAAAATAACAATAAATATCAAATTCTTCAGTATGTGAATAAACATTTTCCATTAAATTTAATTTCTATTATAATTAAAATATTAATTATTTATTGAATGTGAATATATATTAACAAATAATTTATATCGCCGATCATGCCAGTATCATATATTTGTAGTTTATAAATCATTAACTCCAATGGATTGATTAAACAATGGATATCCATGATCCAGTTCATATCATCTACAGAATCCAAAGGGGCCAAACTAATGATCCATCATAAGATTATCGTCATTCTATAAAATCAAAAAAAATTATCACATTTTTTAGAAAAATTAAAATATTTAATATACATCAAAATATTTAAAAAATATCGTAGGATTATTATTTACATCCTATAACTATCCCAGGAGAATAACACAACACATCCAATGAAAATCCCAAAAAAAGATGAGTGTGTACACGATAAAAATGAAAAACTAGATTAAAAGAGGTCGTGATAAAAACCAACAATGTCCAAAACCAAGAGACTACACCAAAATTAATATTGAATTACGCAAGAAAGGTGAAAAAAGATAAATTTACTTGTTGATATATCACAAAAATGGGATGTCTGTATTGTAGACAGATCTTCAAAATCATAGGGATGATTCCCCAACATCAAGATGGGAATGATAACAGTGAGATGAATGATATATAATTCACGTGAAATAGTAAATAAATAATTCTTGGGGAATTACTTGAAGTGTAATTCATTTACACATTAATTATTTCTTTATATAATGATACACCGAAAAACACCTCAGCTAAACCGATTATTAAATTATCTTGAATATTTTGTGACTTGTAACAGGTAGATGATGTGTAACAAACTACTGTTATGAACTCATTAATGACCTGTTTCTAGATGATTTTATTCATCATGTAACCATTATACATTACATTTAATTGTATTTTATATACATTTAATACCAATTTAATTGTTAATACCCTACCAAAAATTATGAATTTTAAAAATACACATATCTATTGGGTAACTATTGTCTCATTTATACATGGACGGTAATAATTTAATGATAATACCCAAACTAATATATGTGTGCCCTCTAGTTTTCTATATTTTATAACCACTTATTATTAATTTATTTAGAAAACTAATATCCATGATGAAAAAAACCAATAGGGTTCAATGATAATGAAAATAAGTTTAATTAAATCTCATCGAGGGACATTTGTATATAAATTCTGGATCATTCAACCTTCCACCTATATAATATCTGTAACACCCCAGGTAAATAAAGAATATTACATTTTTATATTTATCCCTATTTGTGATTAAAATATTAATATTACATTAATTGGGATGTTATGCTCGATGGTGTACCCAATACGCAACAACGAGTCTCTTGGGAATCTTACATTGCACTCTAATAATAAAATAATATTATTTTAAATGGTAGTTAACTCCTAGCCATTTTAATGGATGTAATGAACATAACAAACTAAAAAATTATTATATATGTTTGTCAAATATTTTTACTTTTTACAATAAATGTTAGAGTATTAAAAATGCAAATGAATCCAATTTTAAGCGTAAACATTATAATATTCATTAAATGGTCGATTAACCACCTTTTGATGGAGAACCTCTTTTAAATCCAATTTTTGACAACATTATTTGTTATATTTGACAAAATAATATTCTTCTTTAGAATAGGGACATCAAAATTTACTTTGTCTAAATTTTTGGTATTTTTCCCATAAAGTTCATTTTTTAAATGAATAGTGAAAAATGTTGTATTTTAATTCAAAACCTATTTTTAATCTAATTTATATATATGATTAGATTATATATTTAATTGGTATTAAAGTGAAATTAAATATATTTTTACCATTTAATCCAATAGTGGTCATTGAAATTAATTTTACTTTTAAATTGGACTTAAACTATTGTCAATCTTTTGATATATATAGTTTCATAAAAACATGCTATTTGTTCTGATAGCGGGAATTAATTAATGTAACTTATATGTTTTGAATTTTTTAAAATATACATCATTTTTGAATTTGGAATATCAAATATAGCTTAGGGTGAATTTTTTTTTTCTGAAAAACATGAATTTTTAATGAATAGTGAAACCACTAAGTTGTAGTTTAAAAACTGATTTTTCGTTTAAATGAAACCTTACCACTTCTATGATTTGAATTTCAAAAATATGACATACATGGTTTTCATTAGGAAGTAAAATTTGTTTCAATGGTATTAAAAGAATTTTTGTGAATAGTAACTTTTAAGATTTTAATCGCGATTAGAGGTAATTTGTGTGATTTAAGGTAAAAATGATATTATAATAAAATGAAAATAACTTGACACTTGTCCTAACCCTATTTTATGAGTCATGACCGACCAATACAACCCATTGGTCGATTTTTTGGGACCCCATTGAGCCACTTGTGTATGATAATGACATTAATTACTTTTAATTAAATTAAAAGTAAAAATGACACAAACATGTATTATTTTACTAAAACAATTTTTACATGGGGATATACAAGTCAGATTTTTTACTATAAATAGTCATTGGATAGATAAAAATATTTACAACATAATATTAGTTTTAATATAATTTTTATATATTAAATAAATTAAATTATTTATGACATCATGATGATACATCGATTACCTCATTATTTAACGATTTAAATAAAATGAAAAGATAATGTAACATCTAAGACCTATACATGTCAAAAACCTATTGGATGTGTGTATTTAGAACTATTATCACCTTATCCTTGAAATATAAAATTATGGGACCTTTAAAATCAGAAATTAATTTTATAATAATGTTACTTTTCATGACCTTCCAAGAGTGCCCCTCTTCTTCTATTATAAAAGGCCCCCAGCTCTACCTCCATACACTCATCTCTCAAGACTTTGGCTCAGCCAAACCCTGCCAATTTTGTCTCTAAACATTCATCTCTTACTCCAAGAACCCTCACTTTGTTTAGAAGTATTCCCAAGCAAGCCTTTGAGCTCAAATCAAAAATAGTTACCCGATTTTAAGGTAATGTCTTCACTTGTGTTCTTTTGTTTTATTTTCCATCTCCATCCCCATAAACTATTTGTATTCATTTCTTTTTTAACAAATCCAGTATCTTAAATATATTAGTATGTTCTGATAAGATGTATTAAAGCTACACTTACACACACCTACATCTAATGGTTAAAGAACATATTGTTTCTATGGATGGTGAATTTCTACCTCACGAAACGATGATTGTTCAATATTCTTTTAACACATTCAAAGGTGGCCATTAATATGTCACTATATTTATATATGATATATAATATGTTTATGTTTTCCTTAAGCCTCGGTATTTTTCATTTATTGCATACCTTTATGGTTTCCATTATGGGTAAATGTGATATCTTCATTTTAGGAAGTGGAGACTACCACCCCCTCAAAGTGGTTTGATTCATTAATACCATATGTGGTACGTATAAAGGATAGATTTAAATAAATATATATTAATATCATTTATGTTTAATTCCATTAATATGAAGAAAATGAAAGTAGCGTTCATGCGTACGTACGACCTACCATCTCCATGAATAGTACTTTTTGTTTTTTATCTCTAGGTGATATGGAATAGTATAAAATGAATCTATACATGATATATATGATATTTTAATCATTAATACTATTTTAGAAATTATTTACTTATAACTACATGGGAAATAATTTTTCAAACAAGTTCATTTTGGACTCATGTACCAAACATCGGTAAAAACGTCTAATATGAACTAACATTATTAAACAATTATTATAACATTATATCATGTGATATGAACTGAATAATTATCATTAAAGGATCTCCTTATGAAATTATAAATTGACCAAGATTTATTATTCAGGAATATAACGAAACGAACAAGACAAGTCAGACTTGAAGTAAGGGATCCAACTTCTCTCTTTCTTTTTAAGTACACTCTTTTATGTCATTCCATTTATGCTAAACTTTCTTATGATTGGGTTGTTATTTTATATTAATCCTACTTTACTTTTTATGTCCATATGATGAGAGACCCTATTTTATATCATCTATTCATTTTGGATGCTTTGAGTGGCGTTGTTAGGCTGCCGAATTTTCGTAAGAGATCCAACCTCTCTCTTTCTTTTTGAGTACTCTCCTTTATGTCACTTCTTTTAAGCTCCTCTTTGTTTTGTTGGGGGATGTTATTTTATCCTCCTCTTGCTGCAAATTTTATTTAAATATGATGATATAACCGATTTGATCTCATCATTCCATTTTTGGATGTTTTATGTGGCACCGTTACGCTGCCGAGTTTTCGTAAGGGATTTTTCATCTCACTTTTTTTCCCGTGAGATTTATGCTACATTTTCCACTATTTCCTTTGATTTGTGTATGTACTGCCTATTATTATACTCGTTGTGTAATATAATTTCATTTATGGGTATTTACATATTCATTGTATGACCCTTCTTCAAAGGGGTGTACGTTTCAAAAGTTACCCAAGTCGGTAAGGAAACCATTCAACATCCTCTTTTTAAAAGACTTATTTTGTTATGTCTTTTAGTTCACATACTATTATGTTGGTATTTGTTCTTAATAATCCTTATTGATGTAAATTTTATGTCCATGTGCTAAGATACCCTATTTATCTCTCATCGACTCATTTTCTGTATTTTGAAGTGACGCTGTTAGGCTCTCGAATTTTTAAAGGGAACTTCTTAACCCAATTTTGATTATTTGGGATAAACATGTACTACTTGAATATGTTTCTCTCTGAATATGTGTGAATATCCTCTGATTGTTTTAGACATAATATCCACTTATATTTCATTTATTCATTTGTCACACATAATTATGCAATTGATTTATCCTTAAACCATGGATATCGTCTTTGTATGGGACTTCGTCTCAATCGTTTTTCATTGAGACATATTTTGTTTTATACACAACCTTATTTTATATGGTGTATAATCCCCATTGACTTTTATTTTTACAAAAAAGGAATCTTTTTTATACTAAGAATTTTACTAAACAAAAAAAGGGAATGTTTTTGTCATCCGTATGCGACGACAGTGACTTCTCCGCCGCCGTGAACATTATTTGAGTTTCAGCTTCCTCTAGAAGACATACTATTTTTTAAATGAAAAATAAATACCATGTTTTACTTTTATTTTATTTTGGTATGGAAAATGGTTTTCTAAATGTTTTTATAACAATGAGTTGTATTGATATCTTGTGATCTAAAAGTGGAAATGTTATGTTTCCTTTATGCATGTTTTATGTGATATAATTATGTTATGGTTCATGGGAATTCTTAGGATGATGGGTGGTTTTGTGATAAACTAAGGGCGAGTGAGCTCATTATAGCTCTCCAATTCATTGGGGAACATGAAGGAGTTAAACGTTAAGGTTTCTCTAAAGAGTTTTATGGAACATACTATGATGGGTATTCCAAACGTAACCAAGAGGGTCACTCCCTATGTAAGAATGTTATGAATGCCCCATGTTACCTTTATGTCTTATGATTTATATAATTTATTCATGATTTGATTAGGTATGATAAAGTGCTTATGTTTTATGGGTAAAGGATGATTTCATTCTTATGTACACATATTCTCATGTTTCCGTTCCATATTTTCATATCCATTACTGAGCTTTTTATGCTCATCCCACGTTTTTAAAATGTTTTTCATAGGTCACGGTAAAGGTTCATGATATGATGATAGTTTAATGGATGTGTCAAGAAAGAATCCATGTTTTATTTTAAATATGTTTTTGTTGATGGGAAAAAACAAATACTATCTTTTATGTAACCACTTTGTTTAAATGTGGAATGTAATTCATTATTTTTTATCTAATTCTCTAAAACACTAAACCTGAAAAGATCCTCAATGATAATTATTCATTTAATTCAAAATTAAGTATGGATTATGGCCGGGGCCTCATAATATTGCATCCCTGAGATGATCTAAGAATCTCAATATAGTCTCAAGGAAAACATTTGGCCACCATGACCACATATGATATTCTCTCTCCCACATCTCCTATTGAAATCAACAATTACTACACTACAATAATTCCAATTGTATATAAATGCACCAACAATATGAATAAACTTGGTCCATGATCAATTTTATATTCCCCTAAAAGGATTCATGTATATCAATATTTTCATCCTCTACCTCTATAATAAGATAAATGCGATGTTATGTCAAAATTTGAGATATGTGAAACATGTTGCGTATACACTTGTATATACATTGAACATATAATAATTATTCTACGAGTCTAATACATTACACCATTTAAAATTACTTGAAAAGATATTCAATAGTTATCCTTGTTTACAGATATAATGTTTCTTCAATCTAGGTACCTCCCAAAAGAAAAAATGTTGAACTACCTCAAAATATATAGGTTATCTCCGATGATCAATGTATATTTATTTATTTATATATGTGGTAACATAAAATTTAAAATATTTTTATAATTCATAGATGTATCAAGCATGAATGTATGTAAAATTAAAATTGAATCTCTTATATCTAACAAAAAGTTATTTTATCCAAACATCCATAAATAAATCCTACAATGAAGTATAATAATTTGTTATAAAAAAATACATGAGTTCTATATTTTTCTCCAATCATCAAACAAATTATAAAATAAAATATCATATAATATCCAAAAGAACCATAATGATAGACTCATTTAGGCTTTTATTATGAGCATGGTATGTTATTAGGAAAAGGGTCAATTAATCCAAATCTAGTTATGTAGAATTCTATAACCATTATGTGAAATGAGTATATCTATAAAAATATAATACTATTTAAAACCCCATGCAGGTTGACAACCTGATTTTTGAATAGATTTACTAGATTATCAATTTTGATGTTTTCATTCATAGTCAATTTTATGGATTACTTCGCTGATAAATATGGAATTTCATAGAAAATATAATTATTATAGTCTGTAGTGTGAAATCCTGTTATAAAAAACATAGTGACATCATCCCATTTCAACTCTATAGTTGGCATATAATCAAAGAGTCCAAATTACATCATATACTAAGCGTTCAACTTATGAAAACTAAATTGAATCTAGATAAATCCTACTATATTATTCTTCATTACTAGTTAGTTGATATATCTATGGAAATCATGATATATCAATGTTAAACCAGGATGTACCCCCCAAGTAGAGACATTATAATCAATCATCAAATCCTTATAAAATCACATTGGATACCACACTCGACCACATAAAAGGATGATAAATTCCACTAGAATGATATAATCCCCATGGTGTCTCTACATAAAACAATTCTTCTTGTAGGAGTAAGACCAATAGATATAATAATTTATCATTCTTGATCTTGTTTAAAATCATTTGTATAAATGATGTTGAAGACATTTCTACTTGATTCTATTATTGAATAACCACAACATGCATGTCTGGAAGGAGGAAAATTAACCACCACTAATAATAATTCTATTTTAATTCAATTATATTCACTATTCTAATCAATTCATCAACAACAATGATTCACTCAACCCCTTTATATAACACATTAATGTTGACTAACTGTAGATACTCCACAACAACTTATTTCATATGTTTATTTCAGTATGATAATAGATATACCTGAGGATCTTTTTGCCTATGTATTCTATAATCATATCACACATAAGAATATTAATACACCATCTCATGGAATGTTGTTCTTTTTCCTACTTGAAATCATGAATTGGTAAATTCTCTCATGGATTCTCTACACATGTGACCTAAGGGGGAATATGTATTTAAAACAACCTCATCAGTAGAGACTTCTATGACATAGTACCCCAAATGTCCTTCTCTATGTATCACATTAACCTCAATGAGTTTTTGCAATGATTAACATCCACATATAAATTATTTTTACAACATTATCAAGTTCAATTATGTTAGGATTGTGTTTAATTACACACCTTGGATTCTCAATTCAATGATGTTGTGGATGTCTTTTATCCACATTAAAAATGTACAACATGCATCACTACGTATCAAAAAATTTATCTTAAATAGGTGACTAGAAATGATAACCATAGACTCCTGGTCACTATAAACATGTATTAAAAAGTGATTAATCATGAAATAATATTTCCATCATTTAAATTATCCTGTATAAAATATATAACATATCTATGTCAACATAAGACATTTATCACTCAAACACACACACCCAAACACAGATATATATATGTCCCAATCGTGAATATTTCATGTAAATATATATCCATATGATCCTATAAAAATGTATACATTAAAATATCACTCCATAAGTGTCCATGAATATAAATATCATGAAATAATTACATAACACAACATGTGAATCACCCAATGAGAAATTAAATCAATGAAAAATAAGAGTACACCATAATCAAAAAACCCATCACTAGGCAGTCATATTTTTCATCAAACATGGTATAAACATTACTGTACACAAGATCATTTACAAGACCATACGCATGGTAGTGGATGAAAATGTGTTTATAAGAATATATACCAAAAATACATTAATGAGATTTTGAAGAAGGGGAAGATGAGACCTACTTATATATTTCCATTTGAAATTTAGGATCAAATTAACATGGTAGCTTATAGATTTGTGCTAAAACCGAATCTCTGTCAACTTCATGATGTGTTCTATGTATATCTCATGATAATGTAACAACATGACCCCCACATGTACTAATATCAGTTGATATATGGCTGGAGAAATAACTTTCTTATGAATAAAAATGAATAGATATTTAGGATCATAGTGAAATTATTTTGTGATAAAATAAATCGTGTTTGGTTTATGTTATTTGGACGAACCCAAAATTTGAAGAAGTTACATGGGAACTTGAAGATATGATGAGGGAGACGTATCCAGCTATATTTCATTCCATGTGACGAATTTCAAAGGGATAATTTAGTTTAACATGGGGTAGAATGTAACACCCAAATGTATTTATAAAATATTTTCATTATATAATTTTTATTCTTCGGTAGCTTTAATTTAACACAATCAAAAGTTTAAAAGAACCACAAGATGACCTTTTGTATAAAATATCTATTATATCCAACCACTTATAATAATGTGAATTCATTTTAGTAACATATGAAAATGTATTGTGAATTCATTGGTTAGCAATTAATTATAAAAATATATAAATAAATTTGATATTTTTCATTTTTTTTAATAAATTTATTGAATTACTATTATAAATAAAATTTATGAGATACATATGTAATATAATTTTTAATTTTATTAATATTAAACCAATTTATATTTTATTCAATGTGTAAGAATAATTTTTATTGATGTATACAAACCTATATTTTTCAAAAGGGTAATTTTTCACCTTCGAATTGAGAACCCATTTAAAATTATGATTTTTCCACAATAATAATTTTTATGTGAAAAAATAAATAAATTATTTAGAATTGGTATTTATTTATTCAAATTACATGATATTTTTTAATATTTAAAATAACATTCCATTTGTAATGAAAAATAAAAGTACAACAATTTTTATTTCAAAAAAAAAATTTAATTTAAATAATTTCTATGCATTATTTGTAATATTGATCTTTTTTAATGTATCAATAGTGTATATTTTTATAATTCAATATTTTTAATTTTATTATCATAAATATTTCATTGAATTCCAATGTGAAATTATTTTATTAGTTTGTTAGGATTTAGCTTTTGAAACATGTTCTCACTTTCTAACAATTAGATTGATATTAAATTAGTTACCACATAATCTATGTTTTTAATTATTAAAATTGGACTCCATATTTATAATAATTATGTCTTAATTATGGAAATTGTTATATTCTATATCTAGTAATTATGAATCCTTACTTCTGGGATTTTTATTAATACGGGAAAATGTTAAATTATGTAATTAAGGGTAGGAATACTATTAGGAAAATACACAAACACATATACTAATATTATTAGAATTGATATTTATAAACATTAAAACCATTGTGACAACAATTTAGAATTTGGAAGACACTTGGGAGTTATTGTTACACTTATATATTTAATTTAAAATAAAGGAAAATATAATATAAACATATGTTTTCTTTGTAAAACAATTTTTAAATGGGGTATATTAGTTATCACTTAGTCTATAAATTTTCATTTGAAACAAAAATATATTTACTACATCATGTTATGTTATTTATAATATTTAGAATTTATATAATTTAATTTAAATTTGACACAATGATGATGAATTGATTTCATTATTAATAATGAAATAAAATAAATGATATTATAAATATTGAAATAATTAATATATTATATAATTTATGTAATAAATGATTTTATAAGATAATATGAAATGTTATAATATTTTTAATTTGTTTTTTTTTTATTTTTTTGCACTCTTTTTATATTTTATTTAAATGGAACAATATAAATAGTTTAAAAAATTGACATAATTGATGTTTTATAAAAAAATATGTTTTTAAACTATTTTAAAACCCAAAAAAATAATTTAAAATCAAATTTTGACTATGATAAGGACTATATGATTCATATGATTGAAATTATCTAAAATTTACCCCATATAATTAAAATGTATTGATTCTTAACACATAAAATGATGATATAAAAAATACAAATAATAGAGAATAATTAAGGGTAATCTAAAAATAAAACGTTTAAAAGAAAATATGTACATGTAACAATATAATAGGATGAGAGAATTTAAAACTATCTTCATCTTATCTTTGAAATATTTTATTTATGAAGAATAATGTTAAAAAAATAATTTATATTAATTTCATATTTATAGAATTTCCATGGCTGCCCCTCACCTCAATTATAAATGAGACACTCCTTCCCCGTCCTTCACTTCAATTTGAGAAATCAGTATTTTAAATCACCTGAATTATTCCATTGTCAAGCTTCCATTATGACTTTTTATATTTTATAATCTTCTAAAATGACCAACCCTATTCATCGATCAATAGATTTAGAAGAAACACACCAAAGAGGAGTCGATTTCTTCTACCGATTTATTCTACATTTTTATTCTACATCCTATTCAATATTTCATTCATTTAATGTAATTAATTAATTATAACTCATATAATGATATGTTATTCTATTTATGAAACAACTAAATTTCACCTTCTATCCATCAAATAGAAATTTAAATCACCACAATTCTGTATGTACGTCTGACTATCTCCATGTCATGGTGTAATATGTTTTTCACCACCAACTTACAATTATGGTTTTATGGCCATAAATAATAACTATAAATTATTATTATAAAAAATAAGGATTATGGTATATTATACATCACCCAATTCAATAAAAATCATTATTTATAGAAATTATATCTTTCCTCATATGTACGTATGTGTTACCATCTCCAATATTCGATGTGATTAATTCCAAATGATCTTATTTAGAGATTAATTAATTAAATGTATAGAATTGATGAATACGATATATATAATGTTAATATCAATTTTAAATTCTATAACTATGATCTATTAATGAGAAACATAACCTATTTTATAAAACATGCATAAAAACATCATGAAGTCAATATTCAAATAACAAGTTAAAAAGAAATGATACTAAAAAAAATTTATAATAGTATAATATTTGAGATCATAAAAATGACTATTATTGTCGAATAAGTCAAAAAAAATTATTTAAATAATTATATAAGAGTTTTGGATATAAAAAATTGATATCATACCTAAGGTATGATATCATTTTTCATTCTCATTATTATTTATTATTGATGATTCGTAAGTATTTACTGGAGTATAAATATCATCAATATCAATATTTCCAAAAAATTTAAAATTAATTTTCTATAATTGATTAATGTAAATTTTTACAATTGGTAAATTTTTAGTTCATGGTATGAAAAAATGTTGGTATTTTTTATGAGGTATATTTCGAATTTTCTAGAAAACTTGAGAGGATAATGTTTTTTAAACATATACAACATTAATGAATTTTTATGGTTTCATGATGCCTAATTTACAAGAGTATTACCATTTATGATTTCAATGTACTTTTCAAATAAATTTATTTCTTTTAAAATATAGTCGAGTTTTGTTCCGAAAAATAATTTTTTAAGAATAAATGATATTTTTCACATGAATTAATTTCCTAGGATATATCAAAACTATTTTTGATCTGTTAGGACATTTAATTAAATTATGTAATTTTTATAGACATGTTATTACTATTATTTGAGTTTGATTATTATGGTATGATATTTTATTAATTCCATTTTATTACATGTATTATATTATTTTTCAATGATGTTTAAGAGACACATTTCAGTCCATGGGTTCTATTGTGATTATTTAATTATGATTGTGGGAATCCCATAATAATGATCTCATGAAGTAGTGGGTCAGACCTATATCTTCATACAAGGAATTTGGTAAATATTTATTTCACCTGAGATAGACATGACTATAAGTGAATGTAAATCTGGTTTAGTAATACTATGTTTGTAACCACATGTAAACATGAATTAGTAATAGAAATTGTCTTCAATGATGTTCTTGACAATGAGCCTTAACTAATATAAAATGATTCTCTATGGATATGTCTAAAAACCAAAATTTAATTTCACATGTTATTTATTTTGGGATTCCATTTGTCAATTCATATGAAAATTCATTATTTATCCCATGGAATGATATCACCCTATATCATAATGAGGATATTATTTTCAAATGTTATATTCTTTTGTCATATAATTATGAAATTATTGATATCTCGCTTATTTACCCTTATTGATCATCTAACCTCACCATTTAATATGTTTCCTTTTCCTAGGTCATGATTAATTGTATTAAGTATGATATGTCATATAAGGGTCTAGTTTTGATGAAATAATTGGATGATAATGACGATGTCCTATGAACCAATTTTTTATGTATCCTAGTTTCAAAATTCACTAAACCAATACAGACTTTTTCAACCATTGTTATAATTTTAATTGAGTATTCTTATTCATTAATGTAATATAAATGTATGTAAAGTATGTGGAGTTATAAATATTATATTTAGCTATAAAATGTTTGTTTTTTTGGGAGTAATGATTCTCTTCATAGAACATAAAAAACTGTTAATGTTTCCAAATTGATTATTACTTTTCATTAGAAACCGTTATAATACAGATAAGAAATCAGTTTGTATTGGAAAATAAATGTATATTTCATTGTATATTATTATTAAATTTTATTCAAAAATAGTTATCCCATACAATATTTGTTTTTTAAATAATATTTATGATATAGAAGTCATGATACAAATTATAGATGTCATTTAGTGGGAGAAAATGGTTATGATTCAATATAGTTGTATAGATATTCCTAAAAATATGATTATTGGTCATTTTATGAAGATTTATATTTTTTTATTATTAGATTTGGTCATTATTAATTTATATGAACTATTTATTACTAATGGGTCATACTTTTTAACAACATGTATAAATGTTTTTTATGTAATTAATATAGAACATTAATGTAATAAACATTATTTTATACTTTTATTATGGGTGTTGTTTATTAATTTCACATATATTTTATTATTTTAATAAATGTTATTATCATAGTTATGTGAATTCAAATCTAGTTTTCTGTAACCCCTAACAAATAATATGTAACATTACTACTCATGAAGTTTGTTTTATATTAGAGATATTTTGGTTAATGATATTTTTTAAAACATAATAAATTTTAATAAGTAATAGTTTTTTTAGAAAATATGATTCAATATATGTTTAAAATTATTATATTTATTAAAATTATCATTATTTGACGATATATAATTTATTTTACGGAAATATATAATGATATTATAGTATTGTAAATTCAATTATGTACATTTGAATTTCTAAAAATAAACTAATTGTTTCCAATGCAATATATAAGGAAAAATAAGGATTTATGTATTAATATGTGTATAATAATGTATAATATTATAATATTTTTTTATTTTATATGTTTATATGTTTTTATAATTTTATTTAACCTCATTATTTTAGAGCTTATTTACATGGTTATTATGATTTTGTACAAGAGAAATTGCATTAAAAAAATTAATATAAACTAACAAAATTATTTATTTTTATTTTATTATTCATTAAAGAAAAATTGTTACCATAAATTAAAAACACATTGATATATATATATATATTAATTTAGATAAAAAAAATTTACTTATGTAGTGATTAGTTATGTTTACATTCATGAATAATATGACATAATATAAAAAAATGAATAGAAATTTGAATGAATTAAATTCCCAAACATTAGTTAATTTTTGATAATTACTTATTATTCTATCATATAATTTTTTGTTTATAAATTATCATTATTTAATATAAAATATACCTTTTGACATATAATATATAATAAAAAGGATATTAAAATATTAATATATACACAAAAAATTCTTAATTATAAATCATAATTTGTTATGTGAATTTTTTAATCAACAAAACATTAGTTTTATCAATATATGTAATAGTGAAATAATTATATGTATTTAAAAAAATTATTTAAAATAGATAGTTTTTAAGGAGTAAATACTGTTACACGTCAATTTAAATAGTAATTGAAAAAATAAAAAGTATTAAACTAATGAAATTAAAATACATTGTGTATGACCATGATTGAATCATTTAATTTTTTAAGGAATAACTAATCTATAAGTTTATTAATATTAAACAATGAGAATACTGAAAATTTTCATGTGATATTAATTATGGAAATTGATTCATGAGATATTTATGAATATAGAATAATGAATATGTATAGATTTGTAAATCTTATAA
This sequence comes from Viscum album, assembly GCA_963277665.1. Classification (NCBI taxonomy): domain Eukaryota; kingdom Viridiplantae; phylum Streptophyta; class Magnoliopsida; order Santalales; family Viscaceae; genus Viscum; species Viscum album. The sequence goes on along the minus strand of OY728152.1, from coordinate 1,313,558,776 downwards.
CAATATCATATTAGAGATTAAAAAATATTTAAATGTATGGTTTCCATTGATATTAATGTGTTAATGAAATATCATTTATTTTTTTGTTAAATTCATTCTCATTATAGTGAAATTTTGAAATTCAACCAATCATTCATTGATACCTTTATAGATCACTATGGGTTCATTATAATATAATTAGATGTTTTGATAATGGTTTTTATTCATTCCTCCATATGATAAATTTTTAGAAGAAGATTTTATATTGATTTTATATCATCGAGTGATGTTTATAACATCCCTTTTTTTAATGTGAATAAATAAGCTTAAAATTCTATAATTTTTCATATCTAAACATTGATGTGAATTTATCAATTTTATATGGGTGAGATAGATGAACATAAAAAATTTTATAATGTGTTATGAAACATTTTTTTTAATAATTATTAATTAATAAAAATAATTTTATATATTTTGATGAATATATGATACCCAATAGTTTTTGGGAATATAATTTTGTATTCTCTAACCAATGAAAAACGTTATAAAATTTCATGTCATTATCTATTCATCCCTTCATATAGATCAATACATGGATGAGATAATATAAATTAATCCCTGAATTTATTTGTTAGTATGATGTGGAACCTAGTATGATTGTATCTATGTTCTGATTACTGATCCAAATAACATTTTCATCCAATTAACCCCCATATTTGAGTGAAGGTTTATTCCTAATGAATATATATTTACTTTTATTGGATTAAAATAGTGAATAAATTTTATTGCTTATATTATTTTTTATTATGAATTTTTGGTTGATTTTGTTTTTGATTGTAGGCCCATGGTACAATAATTGGTGGAATGTAGATATGATATTAAATGGAAAAATAAAATAAAAATTGTGTGGTAATAATATGCAGTGGAATGGTACATATGACTAGAATGATAGATGGTTCGTTTGGTCGGAAAGTAGTGGGTGTGAAGACTATGGAAAAGGCAATCCAGAGTGATGGAAATCCCTTCATAGCTGTCATATATATCTGGGAGAGAAATTACCATGTGGATACTCAGTATTTTTTTGTTGTTTCTATAGATAGAATGGATGTAGACATATATTATAAGGCTGTAATTGAGGGAACCCTGGATGTAAATAATAATTAATCTATAATGGAGCATTATTTGGATGATTATGGAGGTTAATATACCCAACATGGGTGCTTCCTATGTTGTCGTAGTGTAACCTTGTAGTGGAAATGATGATAGAATCTAGGTAGGGGTTTCATCAAGAATCTAGGGATTGTTAAACTACTAGCATCATGCAAAGACCTGGAATTGAAGTGGCAGTCCATGAACTGGGAAATCACATTGATCAACATCCAAATGATTATCTATTTCAACAGTTCGAGAAAGAACCAACTAGAGCCACCATGGATGGGTAGAAGGACTTTAAGAAAGTGAAAAATGATTATTGATATATCTATTTTTCTATCAAAACAAATTAAATTCTTCAGGGTTATAGTCTTCCTAGTGTGTGGAGACAATGGAGGTGAAATTGAATCCATACACGGAGAAAGGATAACTCATATTTTCCTCATTCAATGGAGGAACATTATTTAAATAGGTATAAATCCAAGATGATAGAAAAGGATTATATCTTTTCCTCCAATTCCTCTTTCCAATGTATAGAACATGATGTTTTATTTAATCAATTATTATAATTTCTAGTGATATCATAAGAATATATTTTTGAGCATGTTATTTACATTTATGATTATAAATATGATTCTTACATAATGATGTGAAATTAATTATAAGGGTCTCTCAATTAGGATTATTATACCAAAATTGACATTTAGTATTTGGGTTTAGTTGGGGGTGTTGAGTAATGGGGATATTATCCTTGAATATTACATCCAGTCTTTGGAAAAGGTGGTCTTCCAGTTATGAGATATTTTAATGGATGAACCAGACACCAAGGTAAATAATATCTCTTGGAAATTATTAATAGTGATCAGTTCTAGTAGGATTAAATTATCAGTTAATGGTGATTTAATTTCATTTTGTTGTTGATCCTAGGATTCCTCACTTTCGGTTTAATTGTGTTATAATAATAAAAATTAATTATTTAGTGAAAAATGTAATGATATAAAATATTAAAATATTTTTTAAGCATCACAATTATACAATAGTTTTCATATTTTTTGGTAATATTTATAATAACTAAATTTTAAAATTTCTATAGTTCCAAATTTTATAAAATAATTCAAATTTTAATATATTTATTAGAAATAATATATGTATCCTTTAAATGTAAATGGTAGTATTTTCAAAAAAATATATTTTTATAAAAGGTGTATGACATTTGTTAAGGAATATAATTTTGAATTCTTTTATTCCACTTATATAATATATATGTTCAAAAAATTTATTTGTAATGTCTATATTTTTGAATTATCATTAAGTAATTAGTTTTAATTTTTCTAAATAAATTATATTTTTTATATAAATTGAAAAATAATTTTTCATCTCAAGAATAGAATTTTATTTACTATTTTTTAAGTATGAAGTTATATTAAAATTTTGATTTAATGTAAAATTAGTTCATTTATAATAAAAAATTCCAAATAAACGTGATTGTAATCCATTCGAAACATTATTCATATAATATTTTTAATATTCTAATGGGTTTTTTAGGGAAAAATTCTTTTAGATGGTTTTACATAATAATTTGTATTCTAAATTAATGTTATCTTAGTAACTAAATTCATGATAATTTATTCTATAAACTAATAATATAATTTAAAAATATCTAATTAGGTAAAATTAAATTATTTGATACATTAATGTAAGAACTTTATTAACATAAATGATCATATTTAAGGTAAAAATAACATTTCATGTTGTGTCGAATTTAAAATAAAATGATTAAAATGACCAAAAAATGTCCATAAAACATTTTATGTACAATATATAAACATTTTAATCAAATTTATTTATAAATAAACATTTTCATTCTTGTTTCAAGTGAAAAATGAGCGTTTAATTTATTAACATCAAATATTTTTTGTGTATCCTCTTCCCTGCTTAAAAATGGAAACCCTCTAACATATCCACACACAAAAAAACATTACTAATTTACACAACCACGAATAGACTAATTTCTTGTATTAATCCTTCAATTAAATCATATGGGATTTTTTATATAATAAAACCACCCATTAAAGGATTTTGATGAAAAAAAATTGTCACATAACATATAATAACCCATTTTTAAGACATTTGAAATATATATTTGTTTATCAAATAAATTCCATAATATTTTGGTTCTTCCTGGTGTATTTATTGATTTTTTTAAGGAATGTATTTGAGAACATGGTTTTCAAATTTCAGGATCATGTTTATCCAAACCATGAAACCTATATAGAATGGGTTCACACAATAAGATTATAGTTAAATAGAATATGTTGCCTATTTGTGACATTATTCCAGGGGATATATTTAGGAAATATAATGAGGTGTTAAATTAGAACTATTGATGAATCCTGAAAAAGGAATCAATGATAATATCACATAAATCCCATAACGTTTTATATAAATCCTAAAACCCCCTATTTATATGAAACATTCCTATCACATCAAATTAAGTCGGTTTTTTACATTTTCAAGACCACTATAACATTTAGGATCTACAAGAACCTTTTAAGGGAGTATTGATGTGTCGATAAAAGTAATCATCCTCTATCAGTGAGTTTAATTCTTCATGGTATTATATATTTATAATTATCTTTATTCCTTCTCTGTATAGGTTTTGATGGCATTATGTTTCATTTGATCAATATTAGTTGATGAGGAATTATTGAACTAATATAATTTTTTACATACTATAGAGATCATTAATCCTTGATTAAATGTTAATAATTGGTGAAGACACATATTAAATCACCAATGGTCAGATTGTAATTTTTTTGTGTATTTTTTTCATTAAGATTCCTTCATCTTGTAATTCATTACATCATAATAATTTGTAGACACATATTACATAATTTATAATGCATGTTCTATGAAATGTTATCTAGGAAGTAATTGTGAATGATTCTTTGAATAAATTATTATTAAACAGAAAATTGTATGATATAAATATAAATTATATTGTTCTATGACAACATTTTACGAATTCATTAAAATTTCATGTTTTTTTGGACTTTTTTTCAAAGTGAATTTAAACAATATATTATTAAAATTTTGTGTTTTGGTGTAATGGCCCAGACCTCTCCGGCCCATTCCTTTGTCAAAAAAAGGTCATGAAGTGTTTTGGAGTGTAAAATGGACTTTTCCCACACTTTCTAGAATTTTGTATGTACACACCATGTAGTGTGAGTACACAATGTCTACTCCCTAGATGGGTGTACCTCGTGATGAAGTTTGTGTCCTTGCTATGTGAAATAAATGTGTACATGTTGTGTAACCCATACTACATGTCGTGTATTTCCTCCCCGCGTACGCGTTACCCTCAAACGGTGTGCTGACCAGTTAATGGTCGTGTGCCATTTTGAAGCTGTGATGTTGCTATGTGAAAGAAATGGGTACATGTCGTGTATCCCATACTATACACCGTTTATTCCCTCCCCGCGTACGTGTTACCCACAAACCGTTTGTTGACCAGTCAAAGGTCGGGTGCCGCATTGAAGAACGTGTTTTAAGCCATGTGGTGATTGTTTGAAATGGTTGAGTACACGTCATGTACTAGAAAGTACATGCGGTGTAATTTTGTTTCTCGCCTATAAAAGGAGTGGGTCCTATCCTCATTTTCAAATCCCTCATCTCCACCCCTTTCCTTTGAACAGACCACTTCCAAGAGACTCAAAAGCTCTTTTCTTCCATAACATCTTCGTTCGAGCTCCATGTTTCTATCCATCAGCGGCCACAGGATTGTAATAACGAGTCAGATCTTTTGAGCTTGGATCTCTTGTCTTCCCTCTGTCCTTTACGTCCCAGCTTCCACCTGAGGAGGTTTTTCTGGGATTTGACAGAAGCGACGGATGCCAACGAACGTCTTATAATGATAGCTTACGGGAGCATTGAGATCAGAACCAATGGAGGTAGGGATCTTACCTTCGTCTTTCTAATTTTTTCATCATGCACGGTGGGTTTCTTCTTGTTTATGTGAAACACAATTGAACCGGTTTATTAAAGATAATAACTGGCTTATATTATGGGGAGGGGATGTTTGTGAATGCAGTTACTTTATTTGTATCCTATGATATTATGTTGTGAATTGAATAGGATTTTTCCTACTGGAAATCATGGATGTTGTGGGCCTTTTCATGTGCAATTAAATGCATCCCTATCTTTCTAGACCATTTATGGAGAAAACATTGTGGAATATCAAATTGGTTAATAGCGTAATGTTGGTTTATTAAATGAATAACAGGAACCCTTGTGTGATCACCCCAGTTGAACAAAACTGAAATAAGAAACATGTGGGTGCTGATTTATGTGAAGGGAATGTTTTGTGGGATGTTGTGGATAGGGTGAGTGGTGGGGTTACAGTTGGCTTGGATGTGGGTGGGTGTGAATGCTATGTCGGTGATGGGAAATGGGGATTCAATAAATGATATCAAGGCATGATGATGTATGAGTTTCAATGTGTTTTTGTTTATGGTGGTTGGAAGTAGGGCTATAGGGATGGGTTGAATGTGAATAAACTACCGGTTGTGAATAATAAATAAATGTGGAACTGTTAATGAATGGTGGGGAATGGTAATGGAACGATAATAATAATCAATGGGCCAGGTTGGTTAATAATAAGAGACTTTTTTATGTTTCTTGTGTTTTCCTAACTTGATTTGTGGATGGTAGGGATATGATTTATGAATGATTGATATGGTCGGTTGTGGATAGGTGCCCAGTAGTTAGGGAACTAATAAACTAATTCTTTTGAAACATGAACACCTAAAAGTGGTTGGGGTTGTTTGTTGAATGCTTTCTTCAACAAAATAGTGTCAAGGCACTTATTTAGTTTCTCCATTTAGAAGCCATAGGATGGGATGTGTGTTTTGTATATATATGTACATATGTATCTTTGTGATTTTTCGCACCCCACAAATGTTGAGAACATAGTGTCGAACACTCCCATTTCATGGGAGATGGTGTTTTCCCCATAGTTACTAGTTCCTTACAGCACCTTCTTCCATAGTTTAGATGGCTTGAGGTTACCTTACACCTAAGACTCTTCAAGTAGGTTTCTATTGGTGTGTTTTTAGCCCAAAAATCTTCAGGCATGTATACTATATCCCAAGAATCATCGGGATGAGGCCCAGGTGTATGGGGGCAGGATTTGTGGTTGTGAGGTCTAGATGTGTGCGGGTGGGATGTGTGGTTCTTAAGGCCCATGTGTATGTGGGCAGGATATGTGGTTGTGAGGCCCAGGTGTGTGCGGGCGGGATACATGGTTGTGAGGACAAGGTGTGTGCGGGTGAGATGTGTGGTTCTTGAGGCACAGGTGTGTGTGGGCAGGAAGAGTGTGGTAGCATCAGGACATTCGCCATTAGGAAGTGCAGCTCAGTAGTGGGAAATGGTGTGGGTGACCCAATACTCTTGTTCTTATATACTACTACTACATGTTGATATGTGTTTTGTTGAGCGTGGCTAGTGAGGTTGGGTGGATAAAATTATTTTCTAGGTTTCTTCTGTTGTTTCCACGGGACATTAGGATGTCTCCCCACTTGTGCATGAGTGATTTAGGTTTCCCTACTGATTATACTTGTATTATCACCCTACGTATACATTCAGGTTTCCAGGAGGACTACCAGGGTCGTGTGGGACCATACTGTTTGGGACAGTTGGTGTTGTTAAAGTTTACCGTACTCTTGTTTCTTTTGGTATTGTACTTTTGAGCTTTCTCTTACTTTTACCTAGATTCAGAACTATTTAAACATGCATGTGGGATTGGTTTGGGTTTATTTACTTGTCTTTCCTTTCTTTTATTTTGTTGTTTGAATCATCCTATTTCCCAATCAAAAATAAATAAAAAGGGTAATGGCTCCCATATTGTGAAAAACTCATACCCTTGGTGCTAGTCGCCACCCCGGGGCCTACTGGAGGCGGGACTCATGGGTCATTACATCCCTTTCTCCATTTCCAGCAAAGGAGGTGCATCTTTGGTTGGAGGGTGTCGTGACACAATGGTATCAGAGCTGATGGTTGAGAGATATGATGGAGTCCGGAGTTAGGAACAGTGAGGATTGCATGGGATTATAGGGCAACAGTGTTGGTTGATCTTGGTTTGTGACATAGGCCAGGGAAGACTGGCTAGAACACAAGATTTAGGGCCTCCCCTTGATCCTATTCAAGGACTCTGAGCCTATCGAAGGACCATGTGAGACTACATTCATTGTAGGGTAGAGACCCTAGAGAAGGTACATGAATTATCATGATTGTGTTTTACTTGATTTGGGTGTTCTGGGAAATTATTTGAATGAAATGATAAAATAAAACCTTCAAAAACTTCCTTACTACTTGTCCTTATGAAATCATTGTTTACTATACCTCTATGGAACCTAGACGTCAATAGAGAGGCAGAGGAGCTGGGCGTGGACAGTTCCACACAACAGAGTTGACAGCTCCAGCAGGACTAGAGGTGGTGTGAGGTATGATTTGTTTGTTCATCATTGTCATTTCTATCTTGTTCGATTTTGGAGCTTCCCACTCCTTTGTTTCACCCATTATAGCCCATGATTTTGGTCTAGATGTAGAGAGACGTTCCATACCCCTGGTGCTGAGTACACCAGTTAGAGTCCAGACCATCATATCTTGTGTTTACCGGGGATGTGGGCTGTCGTTGGGACCACACCGATCTAGTGGGGACCTTTTCTTGCTACAGATGTAGCCATATGATGTCATCCTAGATATCGACTAGTTGTCTTCTGTTTTTGCTATTATCAACTAATTCTGAAGAAGAGTCGTGTTCTACGACGTGGATTGGAAGCATGTATCTTTTTTTGGTGAGAGGAGCTATCCGGAGGGAAGCAGGCAAGTGAAGCATCTCCTATTTTTGTTAGGTTGGTTATCAGTGGTTTCCACTGATACAGAGAATATTGATGTCCTAGAGGTTGTTGGGGAGTTCTTCGATGTTTTTCCCATGTAGGTTGTCCCCCCCCCCCGACATGACATTGAGTTCTGGATAGACGTACAATCTGGTTCCTGTCCCATTTCGATGGCCCCTTAACGGATCACACCATCAGAGTTGCAGGAGTTGCGAATTCAGATTGACGATCTGATGGGGAAGGTTTTTATTTGACCCAGCATGTCGCCATGGGGTGCCCCAGTTTTGTTTTTGAAGAAGAAATATGGTGGTCTCGGGCTATGCATAGACTATCGAAGGTTGAATCAGGTAACAGTCAAGAACTGTTACCCCCTTCCAAGGATTGATGATCTCTTCGACTAGGTGAGGGGAACATGTTGGTTTTATTAGACGGACCTACGATATGGATATCATCATTTGATTGTAAAGAACAGAGACATCTCGAAGATGGCATTCACGTGTAGGTATGGGCACATCGAGTTTTTAGTGATGTCGTTCAGAGTTACAAATGAACCAGATGTGTTCATGGGACTTATGAACCTTGTCTTCTAAGAGTTCATGGACCGGTTCGTCACTGTGTTTATTGATGACATCCTGATCTAATCAAGATCATAGGAGGAGAATGTTGAGAATCTCAGGGTAGTCTTGGAAGTCCTTCGACACCAACAGATTTGTGGGAAATTGTCGAAGTGTAAGTTCTTGACACAAGAAGTACACTTCCTTGGGCACATTGTGTCTCAGCATGGAGTGTCAATGTACATATCGAAGGTGTAGGCAAATGTTTCTTCGGAGGCACCCAAGAGTGTGGCTGATGTTTTTAGTTTCCTGTGGTTTTCATGTTATTATTAGTGGTTCGTTTCAGACTTCTCTCGAGTTTTTTCTCCATTTAAGTCTTTGACTAGGAAGAACCAGGTCTACCTATTGAGCGAGAAGTTCCATAATTCTTTTCGACTACCTGAAGGAGAAGTTGGTCAGTGCTCACGTATTGAGGTTTCTAGAGGATTGGTTGTTGTACGAGGTGTTTTGTGATGCCAATGGCCTTGGTGTGTGGTGTGTACTAATTCAGATGATGGGTGTGATCTGTTATGGGTCTACGAAGTTACTCCCTCACGAGCATAACTATGCCATCCATGACCTAGAGATTCCAGCATTAGTGTTCGCACTAAAATTGTGGTGACATTACCTCTTTGGGGAGTTCTTTTTGGTCTTCTCAAATCAAAAGAGTATACATTATATCTTCTCCAAGTGTGACCTGAACATATGATAGAATAGATGGGACGCGATTCAAAAAGATTATGACTTCGAGATCTCTTACATTAAAGGTATGTGCAACGTTGTGGCTAATTCCTTGAGTAGAAAGTCTCATAAGGAAGTGGTCCGGGAATCAAATCATTCATGGAGATCTTTGTGATAGTTGGCTGCCTTGATCATGGATGCAAGGGTAGAGGGTGTTAGAGGCTATTTGATTCAGATGATGGTGCTATCTTCCCTATTGCAGCAGGTGGAAGAGTCTCAGTGGGGATACTCTGAGGTAGAAGTAATGCGGGATCGTATGGATCAAGGAAATGCTCTAGAAGGATGGTAAGAGGGCAAAAGACATCATATGATTTTTCATGGAAGGATGCTTCTTCCAGAGGTGATGTGTGAGGGAGTTCTCCGTGTGTTCCATATCTCATCATTGGCGGTACATCCAGGAGTTTCAAAAATGTATTGAGGCCTAATGGAATGGTTTTGGTGGCCCAGGGTGAAATGGGTAGTGGCGAAATTTATTTCTAAGTGGCTAGTGTGTCAGCAAGTGAATGATGAACACCGTGTTCCCATTGGATTGTTGAATCCATTAGATATCCCCGAGTGGAAATGGGATGACATCACAATGGACTTCGTCATAGGACTACCCAGAGCTCAAGGTGGTTATGATGCTATCTTGGTAGTGGTGGATCGACTAATGAAATCATCTCACTACTTAGAAACTAAGGAGTCAGTCCCAGTGAGTACCGTAGCATAGAAGTATATAGACGAGGTGGTGCATTTTCATGGAGTTCTGAACACTATCATCCCAGTTCAGGATACTCGGTTTACCTCACAAGTCTAAAGGGGGTTACAACATGATTTTGGCACCCAGCTATGTCTTAGCACTGGTTTCAACCCCCAGACCCATTGGAAGACATAGTTGACTATCCATACATTGTAGGACATGCTATGAGCATGTGTTCGGGATTTCAGAGGATCATGGGTGTTACACTTTCCATTAGTAGAGTTTTCCTACAAAAACAGAATCCACTCTATTATTGGCATTGCACCGTTTGAGTCCTTGTATGGATGACTGTGTTATTCACCCATTTTCATGGAAGAGTTTCGTGAGACATGTGCTCTTTGGCTAGAGGGAGTACAAAGCACCATAGAGAAATTCCAGCTTGTGCGTGAGAGGATGAAATCAGCTCAGGACCGACAGAAGTCTTATGTTGATTGTTAGATGAGGCCCTTAGAGTTTGAGGTGGGAGATCGTGTGTTCTTGAAGGTTTCCCCTCGACAGGGGAAGCAGAGGTTCGGGAAAAGTAGTAAGATCTCCCCTTGGATCATTGGACCTTTCGAGGTGTTGTGGCGAGTCGGCGAGGTGGCCTATCAGCTAGCCCTGCCACCTCAGTTGGAGAAGTTTCATGACGTCATCCACATCTCCCGGTTTTTCGGTACTTTCACGATGAATATCATGTTATTGACTAGGGATATTATGATATGGGAGAGGACATGACCTTCGAGGAACGACCAGTCAGAATTGAGGATCGTAAAGAGAAGGTTCTCTGTGGATGCACCATTCCATTGGTTCAAGTATTGTGGAGGAATGGTGGCCTCGAGGAGAGAACATGGGAGTGGGATGGTTAGATGCACGCTCAGTACCCGGATTTGTTTTTACATGTGTTTTTCTTTGTTCCTTTAAGCATTGTTTTGATGTTATACTCTGTACCTTTGATATGTAATGCTCATCATGTCAGTAGTGAGACCTTTTGTTTTCTTATTCTCTGGAAGTTTGTAGTATTTCAGAATGTGTTTGGAATGGGGAAAAACATGATACATAATTGAGACACATTAATTTGGATGAGATTGAACCTGTGCGGACGAGTCAGTGACGCCTAAAGTAGATAATATCTCTACATTGGAGAAGGAATTTCCCCAAACCACGTGTTCGGGCAGTGTGTTGGTTGTGCGCTGTTGGGGGTAGTGCAAGTGGAAAAATCCAAATTTATGAAAGTGGGAAGACCCAATTCATAATAGAGACACATTAATGAGGATGTTATTAAACCCATTTAGGTGAGTTAGTGCGGCCTAAAGCGGATAATATCTTGACATTGGAGAAGGAATTCCTAACACATTTGATTAGGGTTGTTGGATGGGTTCCTGTTATAACGAGAGCCCTAAGAGTTATCTTGTTGGCTTCTTTTGGGTTGGATATTGAATTCACAAGGATGAGAATGTTTTAAGAGGTATCTGATGTAATGTCCCAGACCACTCTGGCCCATTCCTTTGTCAAAAAGAAGTTCATGATGTGTTCTGAATGGTAAAATGGACATTTCCAACACTTTATATAATTTTGAAAGTACATGTCGTGTAGTGTGAGTACACGTTGTGTACCCCCTCGTCGGGTATACCCAGTGTTGAAGGCGGTGTCCTTTCCATGTGAAATATATTGGTACATGCTGTGTACTCCATTCTAACGCAGTGTAGTCCCTCCCAGCATACGCGTCACCCCCAAACCATGTGTTGACCAGTCAACGTCCATGTGTCGTGTTGAAGTCATGTCCTTTCCATGTGAAATAAACTGCTACACGCCGTGTATCCCATACTACAGGCCATGTAGTCCCTCCCTGCGTACGCGTTACCCTCAATCCGTGTGTTGAGCAGTCAACGGCCACGTGCCGCGGTGAAGGCCGTGTTGGAACCCGCGTGGTGACTGTGTGAAATGGCTGAGTACACGATGGGTACTAGAAAGTACATGCCCTGTACTTTTTTTTCTCACCTAAAAAAGGAGGGGTCCTCTCCTCTTTTTCAAATCACTCCTCTCCTCCCATTGCCTTTAAGTAGATCTATCCAAAGAGACTCAAAGGCTCTTTTCTTCCATAACTTCTTCGTCCGAGCTCCGATTTACGATTCATCAGCAGCCATGGGATCATAACGAAGTGGTAGAACTTATGAGCCTGGATCTATTGCCTTAATGTCATCCTTTCCTTCCCAGCTTCCACCCGAGGAGGTTTTTCCGTGATTTGATTGAAGCGACAGATGCCACCGAACGTCTTCTAAAGATGGGCCAGGGGAGCTTTGTGATCAGAACCTGTAGAGGTAGGGATCTTACCTTCGTCTATGTAAATTGTGCATCATGCGGTGTGGGTTTCTTCTTGTATACATGAAACACATTTGAACCGGTTTAATGAAGATAATAACATGCTTATATAACAGGGATGAGATGTTGGTGAATGCAGTTACTTTATTTATATCCTGTGTATTTATTTTTTTAAATGAATATGCTTATGCCTGCAGAAAATCACGGTCGTTGGGGGGCTTTTCTTTTGCAATTAAATGCTTCCATATCATTCTAGACCATTTATGAAAGGAATATTTGTAGACTATGGAATTGGTTAATCACGTAATGTTGGATGATTAAATGAATTACTAGAACCCTTGTGTGATCACCCCGGTTGAACAAAACATAAATAATAAACATGTGTCTGCTAGTTTATGTGAAGGGAGTGTTTTGTGGGATGTTGTGGACCGGGTGAGTAGTGGGGATATGGTTGGATTGGTTGTTGGTTGGTTTGAATTCTATGATGGTGATGGGAAGCGGGGATGTAATAAATTGTTTCAAGGGATGAGGATGTACGAGATTGGGTGTCTTTGAGGTTATGGTGGTTGGAAGCAGGGCTGCAGGTATGGGTTGAATGTGAAAGAATTATGGGTTGTGAATAATAAATAAAAGTGGAAGAGTTAATGAATGGTGTGGATTGATAATGGAACGTGAATATTAATCAATGGGGCTGGTTGTTTAATAAGAAGGGACTTGTTTGTGTTTATTGTATTTTCCTAACTTGATTTGTGGATGTCAGGGATGTGTTTTACGAATGATTGATATGGTTGGTTGTGGATAATTTCCCAGTATTTAAGGAACTAATAAACTAAATCTATTGAAACATGAAAACTGAAATGGGTTTGGGGTTGTTTTTTGTTCGCATACTTCCACACAGCAGTGTCGAGGAACGTTCTCAGTTTCTATGTTTAAATGACATAGGTTGGGATGTGTGTTTTGTATATGTTTGTATATCTCTATCTTTGTGTTTTGTCGCACCCCACCCATGTTGAGCACTTAGTGCTGAACACTCCAATTTCATGGGAGAGGGTGTTTTCCCCATTGTTACTAGATCCTTCCTGGTCCTTCATCCATAGGATTTGATGGCTTGAGGTGACCTTACACCTAAGACTCTTTAGGTATGTTTCTATTGGGGTGGTGTTAACCAAAGACTCTTCAGTCAGGTATACTATTTCCCAAGAATCTTCGGGATGAGGACCAGGTGTGTGCGGGCGGGATATGTGGTTGTCAGGCCTAGGTGTGTGCAGGTATTATGTGTGGTTCTTGAGGCCCAAGTGTGTGGGGGAGAGATACGTGGTTTTGAGGCCCAGGTGTGTGTGGGCAGGATACGTGGTTGTGAGGCCCAGGTGTGTGTGGGCGAGATGTGTGGTTCTTGAGGCCCAGGTGTGTGCGTGCGGGAGGAGTGTGGTAGTGTCAGGACGATTTCCATTAGGAAGAGTATCTATCTAGTGGGAAATGGTGTGGGATACCCAATACTCTTGTTCTTATATACTACTGCTACCTGTTGATATGTGTTTTGGGGAGTGTGGCTGGTGAGGTTGGGTGGATATAATTCTTTGCTTGGGTTCTTCTGTTGTTTTCACGGGACATTAGGAAGTCTCAACACTTTTGCACGAGAGATTTAGGTTTCCCTACTAAGTATACTTGTATGATCACAATACCTTTACTTTCAAGTTTCTAGGAGGACTACTAGGGCCATGCGGGACCCTACTAGTAGGGACAGATGGAGTTGTTATAGTTTGTTGTACTCTGGTTTCTTTTGGTATTGTACTTTTGATCTCTCTTGTACTTGTACCTTGTTTCAGAACTATTTAAACATGAATGTGGGGTTGGTTTGGTTTTATTTACATGTCTTTCCATTCTATTCTATTGCAGTTTGACTCGTCCTATTTCCCAGTTTTAAATAAATAAAAATGGTAATGCCTCCCATATTGTGAAAATCTCATACCCTTGGTGCTAGTCGCAACCCGGGGCCTACTAGATGAGCGACTTGGGGGTCATTATCTCGCTTTTTCCATTTCCATCTTAGGAGGGGCATCATTTGTTGGAGGGGGTCATGACAGAATGGTATCAGAGCTGATAGTTGAGATATAGGATAGAGTCCAGAGTTAGGCACAGTGAGGATTGCATGGGATGGTAGGGCAACAGTGTTGGTTGATCATGGTTCAAGACATAGGCCAGGGAAGACCGGCTAGGACATGAGATTTTAGGTCCCCCTTGATCCGGTGTAAGGACTCTGAGCCTACCGAACGACCAAGTGATACTACATTGATTGCAGGGTAGATACTCTAGGGAAGGTACATGCATCACCATGATTGTGTTTTACTTGATATGGGTGTTCTGGGAAAGAAATTGAATAAAATGATAAAATAAAACCTTAAGAAATTTCCATAGAACTTGGGATTAGGATATCATTGTTTACCGTACCGTTATGGCACCTAGATGTCAAAAGAGGGGCAGAGGAGCTGGGCATGGATAGTTGCACACATCAGAGTTGACAGCCCCGTCAGCACCAGAGGTGGTGCGAGGTACGATTTGTTTGTTTAGCACTCTCGTTTCTGCCTTGTTCGATTCAGGAGGTTCAAACTCCTTTGTTCCACCCGGTCTATCCCATTCTTTGGGTCTAGACGTTGAGAGACATTTTGTACACCAAGTGTTGAGTACACCAGTTGGAGGCCAGACCAGCATATCTTATGTTTTCCGGGGTTTTGGGATGACGATGGGACCACACCGATCTAGTGGGGACCTACTATTTCTACAGATGCTTCCAAACAATATCATCCTAGGAATTGACTGGTTGTTTTCTGTTAGTGTTGTTATCTACTGCATCTGAAGAAGAGTTGTGTTCTTTGACGTGGATGGGAACTGTGTGTCTTTTGTTTGAGAGAGGAGCTATCAGGTGGGAATATGGCATGTGAATCCTCTCATTTACTTGTTAGGCGGGTTATCAGTGGTTTCTGATGATACAGAGATTATTGTTGTCCGAGAGGTTGTTGGGGAGTTCCTCGATGTTTTTCCAGAAGAGGTTATGAATCTACCCCCCCCCCCCGACATGACGTTCAGTTCGGGATAGACTTACAGCCTGGTTCCTATCCGATTTTGATAGCCCAATATTGAATGGCACCTTCGAAGTTGCGGGAGTTGCAGATTCAGATTGTTGATCTGATGGATAAGGGTTTTATTCGACCCAGCATGTCACCATGGGGAGCTCCAATTTTGTTCATGAAGAAGGCAGATGGTTGTCTCAGGCTATGCATAGACTACCAAAGGTTGAATGAGTTAATAGTCAAGAACCGTTACCCCCTTCTAAGTATAGATTATCTCTTCGACCAGCTGAGGGGGGAAGGTTGTTTTTTAAAGATCAGCCTATGATCTGGATATAATCAGCTGAGGGTAAAGGATAGTGACATCTCAAAGATGGATTTAATGTGCAGGTATGGTCACTTCATGTTTGTAGTGATGTCATTCGGAGTTACAAATGCACCAGCTGTGTTCATGGGACTTATGAACAATATCTTCTGAGCGTTTTTGGACCGGATTGTTGTTGTGTTTATCGATGAAATCCTAATATACTCAAGATCAGAGGAGGAGCATGTTGAGAATCTCAAGGTAGTCTTGGAAGTTCTTCGGCACCACCAGCATTATGGGAAATTGTTGAAGTGTAAGTTCTTGACACAAGAAGTACAATTCCTTGGGCACGTAGTGTCTTAGCATGGTGTGTCAATGTACCCATCGAAGTTGGAGGCTGTTGTTTCTTAGGAGGAACCTGAGAGCGTGGATGATGTTCGTATTTTCCTAGGGTTGTCAGGTTATTATCAGAGGTTCATTTTAGACTTCTCTCAAGTTTTTTCTCCATTGATGGCTTTTACTAGGAAGTACCAGGTCTTCTTATTGAGCGAGCAGTTCCAGAAATCTTTTGACTGCCTCAAGGTGAAGTTGGTCAGTGCTCCCGTACTCAGGTTTTTAGAGGAAGGGTTGTTGTACGAGGTGTTTTGTGATTCCTCTGGCCCTGGATTGTGGTGTGTACTGATGCAGAAGAAGGATGTGATCTGTTATGGGTCTAGGAAGTTGCGCCCTCACCAGCGTATCTATTCCACCCATGACCTAGATCTTGCAGCAGTATTGTTCGCAATAAAATTGTGGCGACAATACCTCTTTGTGGAGTGCTTTGTTGTCTTCTAAGATCACAAGAGATTACATTATATCTTCTCCAAGCGTGGCCTAAACATATTGTACTAGATATGGGTTGAGTTTCTCTAAGATTATGACTTAAATATATCTTAAACTGAAGGTAAGGGAAACGTTTTGGCTGATTCCCTGAGTAGGATGTCTCATAAGGAAGTGATCTGGGAATCCAATGATTCTTGGAGAGCGATGGGAGAGTTGGATGCCTTGAACTTGGATGAAAGGGTAGACGGTGTTAGAGGTTGT
Organism: Viscum album; assembly: GCA_963277665.1. Classification (NCBI taxonomy): domain Eukaryota; kingdom Viridiplantae; phylum Streptophyta; class Magnoliopsida; order Santalales; family Viscaceae; genus Viscum; species Viscum album. The sequence goes on along the minus strand of OY728152.1, from coordinate 1,313,541,926 downwards.
TTGTTTCAGATGATGGTGTAGTCCTCCTGGTTGCAACAGGTGGAAGAGTCTCAGTGGGGAGACTCTGAGGCAGAAGTAAAGCGAGATCGTATTGATCAGGGAAACACACTAGAAGGATGGTCATAGGACAACCAACATCAGATGCATTTTCATGGAAGGATGTTTGTTCTAGAGGTGATGTGTGAGGGAGTTCTCCGTGAGGTCCAGAGCTCAGCCTTGGAGGTATATCCATGAGTTTCAAAAATGTACCGAGGCCTGAGGGATACGTATTGGTGGCCCTAGGTGAAACGGGAAGTGGAGGAATTTGTGGCTAAGTGAATAGTGTGTCAGCAAGTGATGGTCGAACACCATGTTCCCAGTGGATTGTTGCATCCTTTACTTATCCCTGAGTGGAAATGGGAGGATATATCAATGGACATCATCACAGGACTACCCAGAGCTCAGGGTGGTTATGATGCTATCTGGATAGTTGGGGATCGACTAATGAAATCATCTCACTTCTTAGAACTTAAGGAGTCAGGACCGGTGAGTACCTTATCACAGCGGTATGTAGACGAGGTGGTGTGTCTGCATGGAGTTCCAAAGACTATCATATCAGATTGGGATAATCGGTTTACCTTACGGGTCTGGAGGGGGTTACAACATGATTTTGGCACCCAGCTATGCCTTAGCACTGCTTTCCACCCCCAGACCAAGGGGCAGACAGAGCGGACAATCCAGACGTTGGAGGTCATGCTGCGAGCATGAGATCTAGATTTATTAGGATCATGGGTGCGACACTTGCCATTAGTAGAGTTTTACTACAAAAACAGCTTCCACTATACTATTGGCATGTCATCGTTTGAGGCTTTGTATGGAATACCATGTCATTCAACCATTTTCCTGGAAGAGGTTGGTGAGATAAGTGCTCTTGGGCCATAGGTAGTACAGAGAAACACAGAGAAATTCCAACTTGTACGTGAGTGGATGAAAGCGGCTCAGGACCAAAAGATGTCTTATGCTGGTCATCAAAGGAGGACCATGGAGTTTGATGTGGGAGATAATGTGTTCTTGATGGTTTCCCCTGGACAGGAGCAGCATAGTTTCGGGAAAGGCAGTAAGCTCTCCCCTAGGTTCATTGGACCTTTCGAGGTGTTGAGGTTAGTCGGTGAGGTGGCATATCTGCTAGCCCTGCCACCTCAGTTGGATAAGGCTCATGACGTCTTCCGCATGTCCCATCTTTTTCGATACTTGAACGAAGATTCTCACAATATTTAATAAGGAGATTATGATATAGGAGACAACGAGACCTTCGAGGAACGACCAGTCAGAATCAAGGATGGTAAGGAGAAGGTGCTCCGTGGAAAAACCATTCCCATGGATCCTGTGTTGTGGAGGCATGGCGGTCTCGAGGAGTGCACTTGGGAGTGGGAGGTTCGGTTGCATGTTCAGTATGCAGAGTTGTTTTAAATTGTGGTTTTATTCATTCTTCTATTCTTTTTTTGATGTTATACTCTGTACCCTTGAAAAGGAATGCTTGGCTTTTCGGTTGTGAGACCTATTGTTTCCTTGTTCTCTGGATGTGTGTAGCATGTCTGAATGTGTGAGTAATGGGGGAAAACATGATCCTTAATCGAGACGCATTAATGAAGATGCAATTGAACCCATACAGGAGAGTCAGTGTTGCCTAAAATGGATAATATCTCAACATAGGAGATGGGATTTCCCCAAACCACGTGTTCAGACAGTGTGTTGGTTGTGTGGTGTTGGGGGGTAGTGCATGTAGAAAAATTCTAATGTATGAAAGTGGGGAGACCCAATTCTTAATCGAGATGCATTAATGAGTATGATATTAAACCTGTGCAGGTGATTCAGTTCCTCCTAAAGCGAATAATATTTTGACAAAATAGAAGGAATTTCTAACACATATGATTAGGTTTGTTGGATTGGATCTTGTTATTACGAGAGCCCTAAGAGGTATCTTGTTGGGTTCCTTTGGGTTGGATATTGAATTATCGGGGACGATAATGTCTTAAGAGGTATATGATGTAATGGCTCGGACCTCTCGGGCCCATTCCGTTGTAAAAAAGAAGGTGATGAAGTGTTCTGGAGGGTAAAATGGACTTTTACCACACTTTCGAGTATTTTGTAAGTACACGCCGTGTAGTTTGGGTACATGCCATGTACCCCCTCACTAGGTATACCCCGTGTTGAAGGTTGTTTCCTTGCCATGTGAAATAAATTGGTACATGCCATGTACCCCATACTACATGCCATGTAGTCCCTCCCTGCGTAGACGTTACCCCCAAACCATGTGTTGACTAGTCAATGGCCATGTGCCGTGTTGTCCCTCCCCACATATGCATTACACTCGAATGGTGTGTTGACCTGTCAATGGCCATGTGCTGCATTGAAGGTGGTGTTGGAAGCTGGGTGGTAACTCTGTGAAATGTCCGAGTACACGACATGTACTATAAAGTACATGTCATGTACTTTTGTTTTTGTTACCTATAAAAGGAGGGGTCCTCTCCTCCTTTTCAAATCACTCCTCTCCTCCCCTTTCCTTTGAGCAGATCTCTCCCAAGAGACTGAAAGGATATTTTCTTCCATAACTTCTTCGTCCGAGCTCCAATTTACAATTCGTCAGGTCCATAGGATCGTAATGACGAGGCAGAACTTATGAGCATGGATCTGTTGTCTTCCCTTCGGCCTTTCCTTCCCAGCTTCCACCCGAGGAGGTTTTTCTAGGATTTGACAGAAATGACGGATGACAACAAATGTATTCTAATGTTGTAATGGGGGAGCGTTGTGGTCAGAACCTGTGGAGGTAGGGATCTTACCAATGTCTCTCTAAATTGTGCATCATGCGGTGTGGTAATTGTCTTGGTTACATGAAATGCATTTGAACCAGTTTAATGAAGATAGTAACTGGCTTATATAATTGGGATGAGATGTTTTTGAATGCAGTTAGTTTATTTCAATCATGTGATATTATGTTGGGAATTGAATAGGCTTATGCCTACTGAAAATCACGATCATTGGGGGCCTTTGCATGCACAATTAAATGCAACCCTATCGTTCTAGACCGTTTATGGATGGAAACATTATGGAACATGGAATTGGTCAATCACATAAAGTTAGATGATTAAATGAATAACTGGAACCCTTGTGTGATCACCCCAGTTGAACAAAACTGAAATAATTAACATGTTGGTGTTGGTTTATGTAAAGGGAGTCTTTTGTGGGATGTTGTGGATCGGGTGAGCAGCAGGGCTGTGGTTGGCTTGGTTGTGGGTAGGTGTGAATGCTATGTTTTGGATGGGCATTGGGGCTGTAATAATATGTATTATGGGATGATGATTTACGGGTTTTGGTGTATTTGTAGTTATGGTGGTTGGCAGCAGGGCTACAGGGATGGGTTGAATGTGAATGAACTACAGGTTGTGAATAATAAAAAAAAGTGTAAGAGTTAATGAATGGTGGTTCATGGTAATGGAATGGGAATAATAATCAATGGGGCCGGTTGGTTAATATTAAGGGACCTGTTTGTGTTGCTTATGTTTTCCTAACTTTTTTTATGGATGGATGGGATATGTTTTACGAACTATTTATATGTTTGGTTGTGGATAATTACCCAGTATTTAGGTAACTAATAAACTAAATCTACTGAAACATAAAAACCTAAATAGGGTTGGGGTTGTTTGTTGAATGCATGCTTCGACATAGCAGTGTCGAGGCACGTGCTCAGTTTCCATGTTAAGAAGCCATAGGATGGGTAGTGTGTTTTATATATATATGTATATCTGTATCTTGTGTATTGTTGCACCACACCCATGTTGAGCACTAAGTGCTGAACACTCCCATTTCATGGGAGAGTGTGATTTCCCCTTACTTACTAGCTCCTTCCTACTCCTTCGTCCATAGGATGTGATGGTTTGAGGCGACCATACACCTAGGACTCTTCAGGTAGGTTTTGATTGGGGTGGTTTTATCCCAAGACTCTTCAGGCATGATTACTATTTCCCAAGAATATTTGGGATGAGGCCCAATTGTGTGCGGGCGTGATATGTGGTTGTGAGGACCTGGTTTGTTCATGTGGGATGTGTGGTTCATGAGGCCCTTGTGTGTGTGGGCGGGATATGTGGTTGTGATGCCCTAGTTTGTGTAGGCATGAGACATGGTTGTGAGGCCCAGGTGTGTGCGGGCGAGATGTGTGGTTCTTGAGGCCCAGGTGTGTGCGGGCGGGAAGTGTGTGGTAGCGTCTGGTTGTTCACTGTTAAGAAGAGCAGCTAACTTGTGGGAAATGGTGAAGGGTACCCAATACCCTTGTTCTTATATACAACTACTATCTGTTGCTATGTGTTTTGGTGAGTGTGGCTGGTGAGGTAGGGTGGATAGAATTCCTTTCATGGTTTCTTCTTTTGTTTTCACGGGACATTAGGATGTCTCCTGACTTGTGCACGAGAGATTTATGTTTCCATTCTTAGTATACTTGTATGATCACCCTAAATTTGCATTCAGGTTTCCAGGAGGACAACCAGGGCCATGCGGGACCCTACATGTATGGACAGTTAGAGTTTTTGTAGTTTTTTGTACCCTTCTTTCTTTTGGTATTGTACTTTTGAGATTTCTTGTACTTGAACCTTGTTTCAGAACTTTTTAAACATGAATGTGGGATTGGTTTGGGTTTATTTACATGTCTTACTTTTCATTTATTTTGGTGTTTGACTCATCCTATTTCCAAATCTTAAATAAATATAAAGGGTAATGCCACCCATAATGTGTAAAACTCATACCCTTGGTGCTAGTTGCCACCCTGGGGACTACTGGACGTGGGAATCGGGGGTCATCATCTCCCATTCATCATTTCCACCTCTGGAGGGGCATCTTTGCTGGGAGAGGGTTGTGAATTTGGCCCATGTTTTTATTCGTAAAATAAAATTATTTGATTGAAATGAAATGATTTGATCTATTTTATATAATTTAAATAGTATCTAATTATATAATTATTAATTTTTTTTTTATTTATTAGTTTTCCATTTTCTTTTTTTATAAATTGGTTCTCTTAGGTTATTTAGAATATGTGATTTATTAACATGAACTGACGGTCCAAAATGATTTTTCAAAATACATTCAATCAATTCAATATAATAATTTTTAAAATAAATAATTTATCTTTTATTTGAAAAAATTTAATTTTTAAAGGCCTATTTGAAATTATTATTAAGTTTTGTGATAGGGTTCAGTTATGAATTCCCTTTTAAAATGATGAATTATATGAAAGGATTTAAATTCATATCGATAATGCTTGATGACATGGATTGAAATTTTTGACAATATAGTCTAGTAATAAAACATTATTTAATCATATTTATTATCATTCATAATATTAATTGGCTTTGAAAAATGTAAGATTTATATTTAATGTTTTTTGGTTTGAGAATGAGATGTTATATGATTTAATGATCCAACCATTGATATTGACATAGTTCACTATGTATTATATATCACCCGATTATCTCCCTATCCTCTTAAAAAAATTAATGGATACTATTATATTAATTTGGGATTACCAAGATATATTATTTCATAAAGTAATCGTCTGCAATATAGTGAATGAACAGACAATGAAAGTTTCAGTCTATGGCCATGAGTACTGGGAACTAGGTGTGCATGGAACTCTTTTTATTTAGACATCATTATTGTATCTGTAATATAAATGATTAGTCATGATGATTTTTGATTATCTTTTATATTGGTGGACTCACTATAATATCCATGATGTTCCCATAACATCCATAAATTTGATATTGACATTGGATTGAATATTTTATCCTTATTTGGAATCAGAGTCTCCTTTATATATATATATATATATATATATTTTATATGTGTCTCAAATTTATTGAATCACGTTTATAATTTAATATCAGGATCATATATTCAAATTTTCCCGAATTTATAACTATATATATTAAAACGTATTTCAATTTTGTTATGAAAAAATTATTTATTTAAAATTTCGAAATTCATATTTACTTGTATAGATTCATAAATAGATAAATAATTTTTTTAAAAAAATAATTAATTCTATCTTAATTTATCACAACATTAAAAATATTTGAATTTACGTATGATATAAATGAATATAATCATTGGTGGAATCCATATATATTTTTTATATCACACACTTCTTGTATGTTTTTGTTTTTGGATCCATTTTGAATATAAAAGAGGTGATAATTATCTCAAATTTATTTTTGGGTTTGATTCAGAGTAAAGAAGAGGATGTGATGTTTTAGATATTTGGTCATCGTAGACAAATGTGAGATGGGTTTTGGGTGGATTTGTTATATGTGTAGTATTATGTTGTCTCCTAGTGAATGTAATGTTTTTATTGTTATATATATCTTATGAAATATCCATAGAACAATGATTGTGGAAAATTACTTAACGTGATATCCCCCCTATTGATTTTTATTTATTATTAGGTGCTCTTTTCAGTCTATATGAATGAGTAATAATCTTGGATTTTATTGCTAATTGGATCATATATTAGTTTAGTAATAATTTTGTGGTTGTTCATCACAAATGGTATCAAAAGATATATTTTATATATATTACGGTACACTAAATAAAATAAATTATGTTATTTGTGATATTAATAATATAAATGAGATTTTGATTCTATTATGACTCAAAAGGTATTTTATTAGTGGCTTATTGATCACCAACTCTTAATGATGAGACATGAGTTATAATATATGTTTGCCAAAAATTATTTATTTGGTGTTATTATATTACAAATGATGAATTATAACATAATTTATGAGGATGATATCAATAATTTTTAGTTTATTTTCATAGTATCCATATGTAATTGAAATTTGACTAAAGAAACAATATGTCTGGGCGGTCTTGTGAAATATGGGGAATCATTTTGATTGATCATGGAATATATATAAAAACTGTTTTTTCTGTGATGATTACCTGGTAATGCTACAATGTCATTCAAATTTAAAATCATGATCTAACCATTACTCTTTATCTATATTCATATAGGATACATAAAATTTTTTAGTTTAACTATTATTTTAATGGATGTGATTTTCTCCATCCTCATAATTGTAAATTTGATATTTAATACATTTTAGATAGGATAAATAGCTTCCTAAAATAAAATTGATTCCAAAAACATGTTATGAAATATTTATTTGTGCAATGAATTAATTTAATAAAAATTATATTCATATGAATTTTTTTTTTCTGATTTTATTTTTCAATTAGTATTTCATTATTTTAAACACATCCATGACATCATGTATTTATATAATACAAAATATTAATGAGAAAAATGTTATTTTATGGCAGTAAATTGTACTAAATATGTTGATAAGCATTTTGATTATATTTTTACTCATGTTTCCTTTATGGTTAGGTATATTAACACCTATTTTGAGGGATATATCGAAGAACTTTGTGATATATTTATTCACTATATTATATATGAAATATTTGCATGTGAATTCATCACGTCAATTTTTTTATTTTTAATTATCATATGTAAGTAATGAAGATGATTTTTTCTGAGTTATTTTATTTTATTCAGTATGAGCTATCAGTTGTGTAGTATTCCAAGTAAATCTCGAGTTTCATATTATTCATACAAGGTCTTGATGATGATTAAATTAGCGAGGATATGTAATTTATGAAATTGCATCTCCTAGACCACATACCCATCATGTATATAGTGAAGAGGTTCTTCTATTTGAAGAAACTAATTATGTTCTTTTGAAATGATGAGGATTATTGAAATGGCATGATGTGAAGAGTGAATCTTTCTAGGTTAAGAAATTAAAAACCATTATATAGAAATATGAAGGTTAACTTATGTTTCCATTAAAGTGATCTAGATCATCAAATGATGGTTTTTCAATGTCCTTGAGAGTTTATAAATTCTGTGTTGGTTTATGTCACATTATAATGTTCTATAAAATCGGTGGCCATAAAGGGGGGTCTTGACCAGTTTCATCAGATCCTTACTATAGGTATTTAGAAGCGTCATGATAATATCTAAGTGCTCATTTTCATGAAAGGTATATTTGTAATTCACAGGATCATCATAAAATTCTCATTAACTAGTTTCTCTGTCTGGTTTACATTAAAACAACATTTGTTTTCAATGTAAATTTTGAAAATGGAAGGATTTATCCAAATTATCTATTTCATATTTTATAACCATTTTTTTAGGGATAATGGGGGCATGTTATTTACACATTATTCATGATAACATAAGAACCATGGTTTTGGTGACTTATAGATTTATGATGGGGTAATGGATTCCATTTCATGTGAGCATCATGGTAATTACTTGTGGATGTTCACTCAATAATTCATTTCATATTTTTGGAATAAAACTACTTATTTTATTTTCATAGTGCTCTTGGTGTTGGAGTATTATTATATGCTAAGAACCCTATCAATGTTTTTCATTATTATTGTACCTTATTGTTCTCTTAAATTTTTTCCTCAATGGTTATTTCTCAATATTGATGTTATATATTATCTCCCTTGTTAGAATGTAGTGATATTCTGTTTAATGAATTGTATTTTTGATCCCAGTATATTATTACATAGATAGAAAATCATTTTGTACTTAGGTTACTTGGACATTATTGGATTTTTGATAGACAATCATCCTGGAGGTGTTGGAATTTAATTTGACGATCTCATATAGGGGTCAGTCATTGTTTTGAAAATACAATTTTATAACAGAGTTACTTTAAATGGTATAAATAATTTTCATTTCACAACCTTGATTTTTGATATATTATCATAGAAGTTACTCCTTAGTTTTTGGTTGATGTCTCTTCTTGTTATCGAGGGGTCATGATATTGGTACATTATACAATTTTTTGATAATTCATTTAATAGAGTGGATAACTATGATAGGTCTCCATTATCTGTTTAGTATAGAGATGTGTGTAGATATTGGTGTAGTGAACTAGGTTTTATGTGTTTGTTTTTACCATTTGGGTAAGTCCTTATTTTTCACTATGGATTATCAACCACTCTATTTGATTGTGTGTGGTAATTTTCCATAATCATGTTTCATAATTCACAATGTAATATTTTCAGTGACATAATGTGATTTGAATGGGAGGTTGAAAAATTATGTTACATATTTATATCTGTAATGACCGATTTATTTTACTATCTAATCATTGGACTTAAATTAGGCCAGATTCCTATGTTTTTTATAGACATTATTTCATGGTTTATGGGGACTATCATGGATTTCTCACGGTTTCTAGTTGGGGGTTCAACAATTGGATGATCAGTCCTGAGGAATATCTTCTTGTTTTCGGCAAGGTGACTATTTTTTTGAAGACCTATTAATTAAAGGCCAAGATTTCTAGGTAAACAACATTTCTTGGAAATTATATTGATAAATTAATTCTAGATGGCTTAAATTGATGTTCAATGGTTCAAGATTTTCTTATTTTGTTTGAACTCATGGATTATCATTATTTCTATAAAAGTGTTCGAATAATAAAAATTTAATTTCCAGATAGTGTTGGGATATATGATTAATCAGATTATAATAAATCCTTTCAAAAAATATTAATGTATACATAGATAATAAAAATATTCATTCTTAGAGAACACAAATTATGATAAAAATATTCATGAAAATAATAAATTCATTTCCATTTGTAGTGAAATATATATCTCTTCAAAATATTCAAAAATATTTTGGACTATTATCTAAAATATTCACCAAATCCTAACAAAAATATTACATAATAATTTTTCATGATAACATGTATACATATAATGATCACACAATTATTCTATAATGTAGTAAGAAATTTATTTTATCATATTACATATATATCATATGAACAACAGAAGCACCTACCAACTAATTTATCATTTTAGCCCCCAACAACACATCTCATGTGCACTGATTCATAATATGAAAATCACACTATTTCTCTAATTATAACTGATGTGAATGAGGATGATTGTATACCTATATAAACATTAACTCGTTTTAACATCTGATTGTAGTAGGATATTATGAACATTGAGGAAATAATTCTCATGACCTACTCCAATAATATATGACCCAAAAACATATCTCATCCACATCATCACTAGATGATTTCCAACACAATAATGCCATCATTGTGTGATCTCAATCAATAACAAATATCATCACTACTATTGAAGCAAGAGATGGTAGGGGCTTATTTAGAAATAAGATTCCCCACTAGCTTAATTGTTCAACTAAACCCCTAGAACCCAAAACTTTTTTGTACTTGTATGTTTATCTAACACATATTTGGTGAACATAGAAATGATATGAAACTACTAGATAGAGATATATCCCATAATATAAATATAATGAGTTATCATAAAATATAAATGAATACACAATATCTCCCCCATTGCACGTTATTATATTCATGAAAATGATTTACACCACTATTTTGATATCACTAAAACACTTCGCTAGAAACCCTTATAGGTTAAAAATTAAATTTAATGAAAAAATATCCAAAATTTAGGAGTTTATATCCAGTCTCCCATGTTATGATTTTTCATTCAATTTAGCATATTTAATTCAATTATCACTCATATAATATAATAAATTACCTATTTATCAATTTTATCTAACATCTAAATTTATTTTCCAAATATTCACAATCATTCACTAAATGATTTAATTTTAGTTTTAGTATTTCATTTAATGCAATGAATATTAGCTCAAATCAAAAAATCATACATCATAACCACACCACATCATTTCACAACACACCCCATAACAATCATCCATCACATCATATTCCAACATTCTTCATACCCAATATGGTTTACACCATCCCCATAAAATGAAAAATAAAATACTCATAATCATAAAATATTCACATAAATAACAACATCCAGTTGAATCATATTCGGCCTAGAACAAAACAAAATTTTTGCTTCAATGAAAATGGGTTACATTACATTACATAAATACACGGGATGGGTATTTTTTTTAAAAAAAATTAATACATGTGTTTGAAAATAAATATCCAATGATACATTTGTAACGATGAGATAATTTCAAATGAAAATAATAAGCATGGATTGTTTTTAAAAATTATAAATGTTATAAAATAATAGTGGACCAAAATAGCATTGATATTCATAAATTACTACATAATTTTATATTCCAATTAGTAGTATTAAAAATGTAATTAATTAAATAATACACCCATTCCCATTAGTATTAATATCATTAAATTAATTATCTATTTAAGAGGACCCATACAATAGACACAAAATATTAAAAAAATGAACTACAAATACGTGTACAAAAGTTGGAGTGAATGATGATATCCATATAAATAATGCATTACACATAAATTTTAATGGGTGGAATGAGAATGTATATCTACATATCAATGAACAAATCGATGATATGTTGACTAAATGAAAAAAATCCATTAATCCTAAATGACCTCATCTCCAAAAAATGAATCATCATTAAAAAAATAATTTTATTGATGAATAAGTGAAATTTTGTGATGGAAATTATATTAATCTTCATAGAATTGAAAACAATGGATTTATAAATTCAACAATTAAAATCATAAATGTTACATGTTAATTATATCCTATATATTTTATTGAGCCTCCCTTGAACCCAGAGAAATGATAGGAAGAAGATATTTTTTAATTTTGTACATGATATTATAGGAAATGTGGTGATGAGATTACCAAAATATGAAATCATAGACCATATTGATAGGGTTGTGATATATTATGGAAGATAAATAAAATTGATGGAACTAAACAATAAGAGGGTTGGCCAAAACCATAATAACGAATCAATTCACAACCAATAATGGGTTCGTTGTAAACCCATCAATAGAGCCAACTATGATATATCCTAACAGATGTTCACAACACCTATGTGTTGGAGACTCAAACATGTTATCATAAAACATGATAATTGGAATGAATTTTCCACAAATCACGACTGAAGGAATAGAACAAGTAGGTATTCATAAAATAGGAAATACACAGGGAGATGTGTACCATATGTCAAATAAATATTAAAACAAAAAATAATACATAAAATTACCAGTAAATTTTTATAACATCCCATATCCCAATAGATGAAACTCACCATTCCCAAGGATCAATATAAATTACCAAAAAAATTGTGGTGATATACTTGTGCTCTAACATAGAAGAAGATAATCTTAAAACACCGATAAGAATTTATAGGGTGTAGGAAAAAATCACAATCTACTATCACCAAATATTTCATATGAATATTAAATATTTAATATTCAAAATTAATATTTATATTTTAAATAAATTGATGTGTCATTTCAAAATAATATTTAGTAAATTCATTACATTTCAAATTACATAAAAAATATAAACAAATGTGTTAATAAAAATTGTATTTAAATTTGATTATATAAACATACAATGAATGATAAAATATATACTAAACACTAATATATTCATTTAAAATAGAAAAAATTCAAAAATAAAACAGGGTCATATTTCAAAAGGAATAATAGTTACAAGCTAAGAGTATCAACCACCCAAAACATGGAAACAAAATTGATTGTACACTTGACCCAATCGATAATAACATTGACGTTTTCATCAACATCCCTTCAGGAATGTGACTGATTAATATGTATAATTATTTTCATAAATTATATATTGTTGTATAAATTTATCACAACATATAGATGGATTAATGATATAAAAAAATTGGTAGAAATTATATTTTATGTCTGATTATAATTCAATTCATCAATTCTCCATTTCAAATATTCCAACTATCTATAAAAAACCCAAAATCATTATCTAATCAAATCATTCATTTTCCAAGGATAAAACCAATGGATTTAATTAAACATAACATTAATGAAGATTTCATAAAAATAAAATTTGAATTCAAATTCTTAAAATAAATCTCACAATTTCAATTTGAAATTTTAAATTCAACACAATTCCATAAATTTCCAAATATAAACCCTTATACAATGGAATTGTGTGTTTTTAGAAGATCCATTGAAAAAATCCAATTTAAAATCCAAATAACCAAATTAAATGGATTTATGTTTTTAATAATATAATTTAAATGAATTTAAAAATATTGAATTCCTTTAATGAAATTATATTTAAATAATGAAATATTGGGGACATAAAATATGGATATCAATATAGAACCACCACCCTCAGGATCACCTCATCTCAAAACTCCAAATAGTAATCAAGATTCTCCACTGATTAATCACATCAACATGATCCCTAAATCCACAATATATACATTATACAAAATATAGCGTAATGAATCATCCAAAAAATATAGATATTTATGAATCCCTTGGTTGGAATGAAAGTTAGTTGGATGTATAGAACATGATTTGGAAGCCTATGGAGAGAAGAATGAATTCAAATCTCATTTCATAAATTCACTTCCATATGATTGTAATGAGGAAAAGACACTGCCAATGAAATCCTATAAGAATAAAAAATTTATGGTCTAATAGGCCTATCACGAAAGTAATATGTGGGTTTTAGGATTTTAAAACAGAAATTATGATTAAAAAACATGTACAATCTGTTAATTGAGAATGGACACAACGTTTATAAATACTCTTCTCATTAGTCGAGTGACACATTTTATGGGTTTCATTATTTATCATAGGGGGTATATAGAGGGTAAAACTATGTACCAACCATATAAAACCACACAACATAGGATTTCATGATTTCCTCCATACAGGAGAACATTTATTGAAAATCACATGTGAACCATGTTTAAAAAAATTTCCATCAAAATTTCCGAATAATTCACCATAATCAACAACACAAGAGTCCAAAAAATTTAAGGAAACAGATGGGGAATAAAATTACATAAATACGATAATAGGATGTTTAATCATCTCAAAATAGATAATTTGTTCTTCAGAAAACATAATGATAATTTTCCATCCTAAATAGAAGAGTTAGTTATTCCATTACTACTGCCACTCACTCCAATATATCATGAATACTAGAAACATTATCCTATAGCACATGAAAAAAAATGTATCAAAATCTCAAAAGTTCCATTGTTTTATTTTCAACTATCCTGACAAGACATTATATTTTAGATATATCTGGTTCAACATCAAGATCATTCTAGCTAAGAACCTGAGACGGTTACGATAGATAATTTTGGAGAATAGATATGGGGAACACATTATGTATTTCTCTTGGCCATGGTGGAAATGATAAATTTAAAACCACATTCCCCTTTGGATCAATAACTTCCAAAGGAACCCTAAAATGTAATGATATATTCCAATTCTATATATGTAATCGTTGACCCAACCTGTGTGAAACATTGAGGACACATGGTCACCAACTACAAATTAAAATATCATATGATATCAAATGTCATACGACATATATCAATTATTTTACATCAATATTCTATTAAAAACCAACTGAATATTTGTTTTCATCTATTTATCCACCATTCTACCATCCATTAAACATTATCCAATCTATGACCAACACAATGGTGATGTGTATAGCTTCCAACATTAGGATTGCAATGGATCCATTTTATTCACATCCATGTAACTATTTGATTAGAAAAATCAACCAGCCCTATATGTTCATACCAATCAACACAAAAGTAAATAACAAAATGATGTGGATTTTCCTCATGTATTTTAATATCTCATTCTTTTTTGACATCTCACTATATATGGAATATAACACCCAAATGGACATGATATTATATTTTCTATAAAATGACTATAAATAATGTTATGTTAACCAAGGATATCTGTCAAAACTGTAGCGTATGGAATAGTGTTCTATGGGACATTATCATTCACATAGAGAGTTACTAGATCATCATCATTTGATGAGTTAAAAATGGGAATAAATTGACACTATTTACTAATCCAATCAATCAAAACCCATATTTATATATTTTTTCTCTATCTCTGTGGAATAAAAAAACTAATTCTATTTTTATATCATCCCATTTGCATGTTTTCATTATTATAATTGTTGAAATTTTGAGGGATTATTGTGGTCAACATTGATCATTTTCGACATAGAACAACCATAGATAATCTCAGCATAGCCTTGTCTATTACATATCTAGTAGAATTGATGTAGGATATCATTGATCATATTCATTGTATCAAGATGCAATTCACACTATAAATAATTGGAAATCTACAATCACTTACTTTCATTACACTGATGGTATAAAATAGATCTAATAGCATTGAATACCATTTATGTGGAATGAAAACTCAGGCATGAATTTTGTATCCTGAAGAGAGTTTCTTTTCTACCGAAATCATTATCCAGTTTTTGATCATAATGAATTTACTCGACAATGTCTAATTCCAAATGATCACTATCCAAGTAAAATTCAGTCCTTTATTGACAAACCCCTATATGATGTTTTTCAAAATGACCCTTCATGTTCAACTCATATGGTTATTATTTCACATTGAGGGTTGGATATTTCATGCTCAAAGCATCTACAATGAGTTTCCATTTCATCATCATCTAGGAAATTCCCCATTATATGATTGTAATTTTTCGAATCTATGACTCTAGTAGAGATCCCATTATTTTTGAAGAATATTTATCTAATTAACTTATGGTTTTAAAAAAATATAAATATATAGTCAAAATATGTATTTCCACCAACTTGTAAGCACGTTCATCATCAATCCATGTTCAATATCATGGGATAAGTAATTATTCTCATTTTTGCTAACAAGATGATACCCAGAAAGAAATGACATGATCACCATACAGAAGAATAAATCCCATTATAAATATTGTTATTTCTATGATGACCACATTGTAGTGCTCATTCATTAAGATAATAAAAAATGGTGTATTTATAAATATATTATTTAGCTAAATAGAATAATTCTGAAATTTTTCATTCGATGATTTCATTAATCAAGTCCAATTCATTGTAGTCCATAGGGAAAATAACATTGAGAAATCATTTATAGTCCAATGAAAATATCAATCCTGAGCAAATAATATTGTTATATAGACAACATTTCATGGGTGTTCCAATGTCATAATAGCCATCATCTTATAAATATAAATTGAGATACAATGATCATACATCATGTATCCCAATAACATATTTTCCAAAATCCTTATATCAGAAGATTGTAGCTTGGCATAAAATTTTTCATTTCTAAACAATTCTAGTGATTCTTTGAGATGTAAAAATCATCTTACGCAGACATAGAATGAAATGTATTTCATCCACCAAGAAAAATAAGAAATCATTTTTGAAATAATGGAATATCCTATTTATTAATTCCATAAATTCATGCAGGGAATCAGTTAGACAAAATGGAATGAGATGATAATCATACTCATTATGCCTAATTTGAATGGGATTTTTGAAACGTAAAAATTTTTTATTCATAATTTATGTTATCAAGACTAATGAAAAATCATTGAGACCCACTTATATAATTCAAATATTTAACAAATATCATAAATAATTGAAACATTTTACTCTTTTATTTAGTGTAACTCGGTTTGGTTTTTGATGATCATAAAAAATGTCAAGGTAATCATCAGCCATCTAAAAAAAGAGAACTTGAATTTCCCATTGTCAAACAATCATGTGAATAAATACATTCACTATAATATAATCAAATAATCAAATAAACAACATAATTTCATATAGTTTCAGGTGTTAAGAGGGAATGTACACTGTTTTTTCACTAGGTTCCAAATCATTGGAATCATCGTCCTCACATATTAGTGGAAAAAATAAAATGATAGAAATAAACACATTAGTAAAAAAGATTAAAACACGATGAATGTCACCAATAAATTTCATTATGAGAACTATAAAATGATATCACCAAATTTCATGTTGATAACTATAAATACCCATGCAAAATAAACATCTTATAGAGAGAAGAAACATGTGGCACTATAGAGATTTAATCACTCTTCGTTTAATGTAGCGTAGTAATATATAAAACATATGTCAAAATATCAATTGGAATTATTAAACAGATAATAATAATTGTATAAGTAAAGCAATGATATAAAATAAATCAAATAGATATGTCACTAATGAGAAAACTATAGTAATTGTGCAAATCAGTGTCACTCATCCCTTATCTACTTCTTTTGGTGACTCTTCCACCGATGAATAAGCTTCATTCCATATTCATTATGGTGGCATATTTTTTTCATTAAAATATTATTCATCCATGCTTTTAAAAGGCTATGATGATCATTATTCTATTTTAGTACCATTATTCAACGGATGATGTTTTGTAGGTGAAATGATCATCTTTATCATCCACATACCTAGGGATCCTTGATGAAAGTCAACATTGAATTCAAAAATTAGACACTCCACTACCAAATCAAAAAAACTCTTCTAGGTAATAAATGATTTTTATAAAAACCCAGCTATCAAGAACCACAATAAGAATCATCACATATCCTCATTACCTTATATGAAAACACAATACCAATGGGAGGAGAAGAAACTACTGACAAAAATGACTTTCCATCATTTCATATATCTACCATAAATTCTATATACAATACATTAGTTTTAGAATTAATATTTAGCATGATAAACTATGAATGAATATCATATTTTATTCCAAACTCAAACCATAAATACATCATCTTTTAATCATATACTATCATTGGTAAAATCATTACTGGCTCCCTAAAGAGAGTTTCATAATCTATCATAGTCCTATGAGCCATCTCAATTTTTAAAAAATATATAGACATTTGAAACACCATAAAATATGTATATAATTAGTTGGTGAAATTGAATTTTTTTTATTTACATGATAGTATTTAATCATTCCTCACAATTACAATTTTTTCAGAACATCTTTTGGTTGATCCTTCCTACACAATGTTGTCACATTTCACATTTATTTTTTTAATAATATTAATAATAACAAACAAATGATCATTCTAGATGAACAGTTTCACACCATATTTAGGATAAATGGATCCTATTAATTCATTTGAATATGTGTATGTGAATCATGATAAATATTCTAGAGGTCATATCTATTGAGGTTCTACAACTATTTCTAGAACATGAACTTTTTTTTGTTTCTGATCCCAAATCATAAAATATTCAATCAATCGCCACAACAAATATCAGGTCTATTGGATGATTTTATCTCTATGGTTAAAAAATAGATTATTTGTGGATCTTTTTTATTGTATTCTCATATGTATGATGGTACACAACACTAGTAGACACTAAATAATACATCATAATTAACACTTAAAATGAGAAAAAAATAAATTCGCTTATATTGATAGAAAAACAATATTTGGGTTTAAATAAATACAAATATAAAATTTGGGAAAATACTGGATGTAGTCCTTAATAATCCTTTCCCAAAAATGTAACACCTGTGAACCTAGTTACCCAATGTCAGTGCATTATTTTAATACATTGGCATGATTACAAGAAATCATGTTCCGAAAGACCGATCAGTTTAGCAGTCTTGGAAAATATATTACATACAAGAATGTTACATTACATATTATAAAATACAACACAACATAAATTATCCCTTATGAATACCATTATTCCCTTAGCATAACCATGCATATCAATCACAATACGCTTCTTGGAATTCAGTAAAAAATTAAACATTGAAAGGGGTGATCTCAAACGCTCAGTAAGGGTATGAAATACAGCACAATATAACATAAATATTAAGAATTGTGAATAATTGAAACCACATGCCATTACAAATAATGAACATGAATACTTTTATGGAAGGAATATGAGATGAGTAAATAATTCCATAATAAAACATAATTATGTGTATTCTAGTAGTCGAATGACCACAAGAACCGTCAAAATTATTTTCATAACGAGAGAATGAATAATGCCATATATTATAAAACATTTTTTCAAGGCCTCATTTATGTTATTCATGTATTAGTATCATTTTATATACTCCCTCTACTTATTTTCAATTAAATGTTCATAACTTATGTGAAATACTCATGCTTTAATATTAAATATTATTTTGAAATAATGTTTTGAATAATATAGATTCATGTCTGTTTAGTATCTTAAATATAAATCTCACCCTACTAATCCAAATTGTCTGATTCTTGTCCTGTAGGGTTATAAATTCAATTTCCTACAAATCACTCAACTGGAGCATTGGCTTATTCTTCTATTTGAAGGGACATATGGACCACACAAGATGACCCATCGGATCTGCCTTATTTCTGGACCAGCCATAATGATTTCATTACTGGGCTCAATATCCCAGCCCAAATGAGTGGATATTCTTTTTCAAGCTCGGTAATTTCCTAAGGAGTCATGGATAAAAATTTAAAGTCCCAACTCTACCAATTTGGGGCCCAATGGATCCATTAAAATCAAGCCCACCATTCTGTCCGGGATTTTAAATCAGCCCACAATTATTTACTTTCCAACTTATCCACTTTTCCAAAGAAGCTAATATTTTGTGGTGTGGAAGATAAGATATGGAGGATCAACTTTCCAGAAGAAATGGTTCGGATTTGAAGGCATCTACATATCCATAAGTGCATTAACATTTAGGCCATGGAAACTTTCTGGATAAAATTGGACAGTAGAAAGGTTTTTAGTAATCCGGGCATAACATTGGACAAAAAAGTCCAATGACAGCCAAATGTTGAGGGTGAATATTCCACAAACATATCTACAATATTGAAGAAGTATAACTCTCGAGATTCAGCTATCTGAAAGGTCATATTGGCGGTCCAACTTGAGGGGAAGTTTGGGAATGAAAACAGTCCACTACCTTTGGCTATAAATTCACTCCCCTCTCCTCCTTGCAAGAGGTTGGCATTTAAAAAGAGAAGATATCATATTGGCACGACCAAAGCCTTGCCAAAGGCTTGGTAGGACCTTACATACTCATGTTTTCACTAGAGAGACTATTCCTCCTCTCTTTTTTTCACTTACTTTTGTGTTCTTCATTTTTGTAATCTTGTAATTCTCTTTCTTTGTAATTCCGTTTTAATGCAAGTTACTTCTTCAATATCTCTTATTCTCATCCACCTAATGTAGTTTAATATTTATGTTCTTTAAATAGTTTAAATTCAGTTGAATCACCTTCCCTCCTTTTGCTTCCTCATTCAATCGAAAATCTTTTTTTAATTATCATCATTGTTCGTGTGTGTGTGTTCAACGTACCACTCTTCTCTAATCCCTTTATTTTTCTTCTATACTTAATTTATTATCATAATTATTTTAACCAGAATATTAAACATCCAAATGGCTGAGTAAATATCTCATTGATTGTGAGTTATAATTCGGGGATGTTAATTGATTGAGAGTTTTTCTCGATGAGTATTCAATAAATTAATATTTTGTATGTTAAACTTAATATGTCATGGATTAATGATATGTTTTGTTTAACGAGTGGTTTCAATGGATTATTGGAACCATAAATACATTACCATAAATAAGTTTTGATTTAGATTAGAACCCTACGTTATGTTAAGGCTTGGATTAGAGCCTTCACACTTAGGAATTCCAATCAATGTCAACTTATGACATGGGTGTTAATTTAATGCAATACAAAGTAAGTCTCAAGGATATCACATGCTTAACTCCCCAATAATGAACTCACCCCAATTTTATCAACTTGTTAAATTAAACATCATTCATTAAACATTTCAATTAAGCTCTGCAAAAAAACCCCTCCAATCAAAATACAATGAACTAAAAATAATCGACTATTACGAAGTACCATCGCTGAGGATTCGACCCGAGTACTGCTATACACATTAGCAGTGCACCGGAATTTTGACCGGTCGATAGGCGACAATCCGCCGTGCATTTCAAATGGCGCCGTTGCCGGGGTTGGTGCTTTAATTAGTCATTAGTTTCTGGTTATTGTCAAAAAAACTAAAAAAAACAAAATTTTTTAAAAAAAATTTAAAAATAATCACAATGAAAAACCCATCTTCCTCTTTCTTCCAAAATCTCTCTGAATGCCTCGTAGCCTTCCAAACAATACCTCGGATTTTTTTGACACTTAAATTGATAGAACTCTTTGTCGACTTAGGAGGACCATTAGGGAGAACCAAATCACCCAAGAACCAATCATTGCCCTACCAATTGAATTTGATATAGCCAATCCTAGGGAACAAACATTGAAAGAACTTGCTGCCCCTGATATGAATTACCAATCTCTTGGTATTCAATATCCAAACATAGAAGCTGACTTCAAACTCAAATAGGGTTTGATTCATCTTCTCCCTCATTTTAACGGGCTAGCCGGTGAGGATCCACATCTTCTCCTTAAAGAGTTCCAGGTGGTGTGCTCTACCATGAAGCCTCAAGGGGTTTCTGAAAAACAAATCAAGCTTAGAGCTTTCCCCTTTTCCCTAGCGGATTCTGCTATGTCTTGGATCTACTACCTCCCACCTGGTTCCATAAACTCATGGGTTGACATGAAGAGACTTTTCCTTGATAATTTCTTTCCCGCTTCCCGAACAGCTCCTATCCGAAAGAAAATAAGCGGCATCCGTCAATTTCCTAATGAGTCACTCCATGAGTATTGGTAGAGGTTCAAAAAGATTGTGGCAACCTGCCCACACCATCAAATCCCTGACCAACTCCTGATCCAATACTTCTATGCGGGGTTATTGGATATGGAGCGAACTCTCATTGATGCCGCAAGTGGCGGTGCTCTTGTTGACAAAACTCCTGCAGCTGCACGAGAACTCATAAGCAACATGGCTGAAAACACGCAGAGATTCCATACTCGAGCACATTTTCAAGTGAAACAAGCCCAAGATAATCAATCCATAGAGCCCAAAAAAATGACTGAGTGGATGAGTGAACTTACAGGTCTTCTGCGTCAACTAGCTGTGGCTTCCAAAGTCCCAAACTCCTCTCCTCAACAATCTCTTTTCACTGGGCCTGTCAAGAACTGTGGAATCTACAACTCTCCATCTCATCCGACTGACACATGTCCACAACTTCAAGATGATCCATCTGATTCATCTAGTCCAATGGAGCTCAATGCGGCATATGCTCAGCGAAACTTCAACCCTCAACAATCAGGTCAGTTTGTTAGAAACTTCAACCAACCCCACTCTGAGCCCTTCTCTTCTACCTTTAACCCACCTATGAGGTATGGTAATCCCATTTCTCATCTTCCTCAGTTCCCTCATCAAAATCAAAACCAGTTCCAATATGGTCAATGTGGTGGTAACATCCATCAACCTTATCCTTTTTTTCCTCAACCCCAATGGAACAATCCTCCTCCTGGATTCCACTATCCTAATGAGCCTTCCCAATTCCCCACCCAATACAATCTCTTTCCCAAGAACCAAAATCAAGGCCAACCCAATTTGGGACAAGCCTCTTCTTCTAAACAACCATGGGAAAGTGCTGTAGAGGATCATGCTTCCTTCACCCGTTCTAGCCTCAAGAACATTGAAACCCAAATAGGTCAACTTGCATCATACCTTAGCCAGCAACAACCATCCAATTCATCCCAACTCTCAGCTCAACCATTACCCAACCCTAAGGGTAATGTAAGTGCAATTGCACTTAGATCGGGAAAGCAAATTTCTATTCACCATGTTGATTGCTCTACCTCCCCTTTCGATGTTGATCTAGAAAATGAAAAGAACAAAAAGATGGAAAAGGAACTTGAATCCACTCCTTCACCTCCTTCCATTCCTCTAAGGAACCCAATTCCTTTTCCTCAATCCATCTATAAGCCTATGATGTCCTTTGAACCTAATCCTGAAATGCTTGACATGTTTAGACGTGTTGAAGTGAACATCCCCCTCTTAGATTCCATTAAACAAATCCCTAAGTATGCCATGTTTCTTAAGGAATTGTGCACCCATATGAGGCAACTTAGGAACATTGAAAATGTTTCAACCCAACAGTCCATTCCCATGAAGTGCAAAGATCCATGGACCTTCACGGTTCCATGTCAAATAGGGAGTTACAACTTTGATGATGCACTCATAGACCTTGAAGACTCAATAAATGTCAAGCCCAAATCCATTTTCTCCAGCCTTGGTCTAGGTCCCTTGAACCCAACGGGTGTTGTCATTCAATTAGCCAATCGAAGCACTGCCAGTCCTGAGGGGATAATTGAGGATGTTCTTGTTCGGGTCAATGATCTTATCTTCCCAGCTGATATTTATGTCCTTGACATGGAAGGTGAGACGAACTCTTCTCTATCTCCCCTAATTCTAGGAAGACCATTCCTCATGAATGCGAGAACCAAGATTGATGTCCATTCAGGCATCTTATCCATGGAATTCGGTGACCAACTAGTCAAGTTCAACATTTTCCAAGCCATGCGATACCCATCTGAGGATCACTCTGCATTCTCAATCCATGCTTTTGAGGACACTTCTAAGATTCAATCGAACCCCAATCCACCATGTTCTTCATGTTCTAATGATAAAGGATCTTGTGAAATCTGCACCATGATTAACAATGTCATAAATGGTGATGTTGATGTGGACCTATCATTCATAGACTCCATCAATCTAGAGGAACTTGAAAACTCTCTTGAATCCCACATCAACTCTGATCTCTACTGTTCCACCTTGGACAGTGTTGAGGAAAATGATCCAAACCCATCTGGAATCCCTTCTCCTGCTCCTAACGTGTCTATCTCTCAAATCAAGGCTGAAACTGATCTAAAAACACTTCCTTCACACCTCAAGTATGCATTCCTTTTCCATGATCCCTCCTACCCTGTCATTATCTCTGCTTCACATTCTGAAACTGAGGAGTTCCAACTTGTTCAAGTGATAGAGGAAAACAAAAATACATTAGGTTGGACCCTAGAGGATATTCCAGGAATCAACCCTGCCTTTTGCATGCATCACATCCGTCTAGAAGAATCATCCAACCCAATTAGGCAACCTCAAAGAAGACTCAATCCACTCATACTTGAGGTAGTTAGGGAAGAGATTACCAAGCTTCTTCAAGTTGGTATTATCTACCCAATTTCTGATAGTGAATGGGTTAGTCCAATTCAAGTCGTTCCTATGAAGGGCGGGATAACAGTTGTCACAAATGAACATGGAGAAGTGGTCACAACTCGAGTGAAAAACAAATGGCGTGTGTGTATCATTTATCGCAAATTGAATGCTGAAACACGAAAAGATCACTACCCACTTCCTTTCCCTGACCAAATGCTTGAGAGATTGGACGGAAAGTCACACTATTGCTTTCTTGATGGTTACACCAGGTACTTCCAAATTCCAATCGCACCTCAAGACCAGGAAAAGACCACATTCACTTGCCCCTTTGGAACCTATGCCTATAGGCGAATGCCTTTTGGCCTTTGTAATGCTCCTGCAACATTCCAGCGGTGTATGATGAGTATCTTTTCTGAATTCATTGAGAATTGCATGGAGGTATTCATGGATGACTTTACCATTTATGGCGAGTCATTTGAATCTTGCTTACATTCACTCTCTTTGGTCCTTCAAAAGTGTGTCAAGTGCAACCTTGTGCTGAATTTTGAAAAATGTCACTTCATGGTTTCAAATGGGATTGTTCTAGGGAACATAATTTCTCAAGAGGGGATCCATGTTGATCCAGCCAAAATTGAGGTGATCCAATCACTTCTTGAACCCAAATCAGTTCGATACATTCGGTCCTTCCTTGGTCATGATGGTTTCTATCGGCGATTCATTCAGATCTTCAGCAAGATTTCCCTCCCACTCACTCGTTTACTTCAAAATGATGTCACATTCAATTTTGATGAGGCTTTCAAGAGATCCTTAATTGAACTCAAATCTGCTCTCACATCAGCTCCAATAATCCAACCCCCATATTGGTCCTTACCATTTGAATTGATGTGTGATGCTTTTGATAGGGCCATTGGGGCTGTTCTTGGTCAAAGAAGAGAAAACATTCCTCATGTCATCTTTTATGCCTCAAAAACATTGGATGAAACTCAATCACACTACACTGTGACTGAAAAAGAACTTTTAGTTGTGGTTTTTGCCCTGGATAAATTCCGGCCCTATCTCTTAGGTTCCAAAATCATCATCTTCACGGACCACTCAGCATTAAAGTTCTTACTTAAGAAAAGTGATTCCAAACCAAGGCTAATAAGATGCATTTTAATGCTCCAAGAGTTTGACCTTGTGATAAAAGATAAACCTGGAAAAGAAAACCATGTGGCTGACCACCTGAGTAGAATTTGTAATTATTCTCATTCTGAAATAATTGTTCCTGAATTTCCAACTGAACACCTCTCCTCTCTCACTCCAAAGTTACCATGGTATTCCCCAATTGTCAATTACTTGGTTTCTAGTGTTTACCCTGAATATTTTTCAAAAGAACAAAAAGAAAATATGAAAATTGATTCAAAGAATTATTTTTGGGAAGATAATAAACATTGGAAAACTAGGGCTGACATGGTAATTAGGAGATGTGTTGATGAAACTGTACAATCCTCCATCTTGGAATTTTGCCACTCAATGCCTGGAGGTGGCCACATTGGACCACAAAGGACTTCTCAAAAGGTCCTAGATTCTGGATTCTTTTGGCCTTCACTCTTCAAGGACTCACACGAGTTCTGTCAATCATGTCACACTTGCCAAAAGTTTGGCACAATTTCCAAAAGAAACGAAATGCCTCTAAAGCCATTAATCTTCTGTGATCTTTTCGATGTTTGTGGAATCGATTTCATCGGACCTTTTCCCCCATCCAATGGATTATCCTACATTCTCCTTGATGTTGACTATGTTTCTAGGTGGGTCGATGCCAAACCCACTAGGAAAAATGATGCTCAAACTGTGAGTGAGTTCCTCAAAACCCATATCTTCCATCGATTCGAAACACCACATGCTTTGATAAGTGACTTAGGAACTCATTTATGTAATAGAACCATAGAGTCACTTTTGAAAAAGAATGGGGTTGTACATAAAACATCCACATAATATCACCCTCATTCAAATGGAATGGCTGAACTTTCTAACAGAGTAGTGAAAAGTGTTCTTGAAAGAATTGTTAAGCCCACAAGAAAAGAATGGCCCGATAGACTTGGTGAAGCACTTTGGGCCTATCGAACAGCCTATAAGACACCCATTGGGATGTCTCCATTTAGGCTATTTTTTGGTAAAGCCTGTCATTTACTAGTTGAAATCCAACATAAGTCATTTTGGGCTGTCAAAACTTGTAATTTTGATTGTGAAAAATCTGGTGAAGAAAGATTGTTGCAGTTGACTGAATTGGAGGAGCTTCGACTCGATTCGTATGAGAACTCCATTCACTACAAAGAAAAGGAAAAGTCACTCCATGACAAGCACATTCTTCGAAAGGTATTTCATTAAGGTGAAAAGGTAATGCTCTTCAATTCTCGATTTCGACTTCACCCAGGTAATCTCGATTCTCGTTGGGATGGACCTTTTATTATTACTAATGTTTACCCATTTCGTGCAGTGCAAGTCCAAGACACTTCTTCAAAAAGAACATTCACGGTAAATGGACACCGGTTAAAGAATCATCATGAGAGGCCATTCACTTCAGGTTCCACATTGACTTCCATTGACCCAACACTAGATGGAAACGACGACCCACCAAATCCAAACTAGGGGGAACCTCTGTCCCTTTAACTCTCTCTCTCCTCAATCTCTCTTCCCTCTCTTCTTCTCTCTATTTCTTCTTCTTCCTCTCTCCCTATTATTTTTTTTACAACATTCTTCCACAACCTTTTTTCTATTTTCTCTTTTGTGTGGATGTGTCATTAAAAATAAAAAAAATTTAAAAAAATTAATTAAAAAAATGAAAATTAACAAAAAAAAGGGGTGTCATAATTACTCATCATCCAATATTGAAATTCTGTCCAACCATTTTGGGGAGTCAAAAGGCTTGTTTTAAACTCAAATATATTGAATTTTTATCTCAAAATTGGGTAAACAATTTTGTGTCAATAACAAACATTTTGAATGAACAATTTTTGGTGGAAAATGATTCTCCCCTACCGTGAGGAATAACATTAGCCTTCATTCCAAGGTCATCTATGGCCATATTTTTCATTGTGTGTCTTCACCACTGATTGTGTGTCTTGAGTTTGTGGACCTTCGAGCTGAATTTCCATCTTTTGTGTGCATTGATATGATAGAGGCATTTTCTAAGCCACATGAGAATCAGAATAGCCAAATAGCCTCATGTTACCCTTACATTGATCCTACTTTTGAAATCCTCTTTGATCCTATAAAAACCTTTCTTTTGATAGCCATATTACAAGCCTAATACCTTGTCCCACCCAACATCTTCATGGATTTTCATTGTACAATTTATTGAAATTTAAGTGTGGGGGGAATGGAATTCATTTTTGGGCGTATTTTAATTGATTTCCAATGTGTCATCATATGCTTGAGGGAAAGCATATATTCAAGTGTACAGGAGAGGTTGTAATTCTGTGAGCTTTGGGGTGTATATGTGTAATTTTCATTTGTACAAAAGTCATTGAAAAGTGTTAAAAAAATGAAAAAAAATTATATTAAAAAAATGAAAAAAAATAAAAAACAAGGAATGGGTTGTGTCTTGGGTGGGTCAAAAGTCATTCATCATCAAGGTTTGATCTTGTTATAACTACCAAAATTAGTTCCATGAGGAGATAAAGCATGGGCTTGGAGATGACTGTGAGACTTGTTCCAAGCACAACTTTCGAAAAAAAGCAAAAAGAGAAAAAAAACACTTAAATCATCTTGTATTGTGTCATTATTGGAAGTCTTACATGTTGTACATATTACATCATCTCACCCTATTCCATTTTCTATCTCCCTCACTTTTCATTCATCACACATTCATGCCCTTGTAAATATGTGTTTCTATTTCCTTTCAAATCAAATTTCAAAAAAATGTGCATTTATTTTTCCATGTTGGTGTTTTTAACCCCTCTTTTCCTTTGGACATTATATACCTACCGTCCCATAGCTACTGAAAAACCCCTTAAAAGACCTCTTGATTCTTTTACACATTAGATTTGGGAATGGATGCTGAGAGCTCTTACAAACTCTTGATTTTCACTTTTTGTTGGTGAATGAGTGAACCTCCTAAAATACATTTTTATCATCTTGAGAGAAGTAAGTTTTGAGTGTCTACATTTTCCAATTCAAACCTTGAACATGAAAAAATGTATTGTTTCTGATGAATTATTGTGAACCAAATTTGTGATAGAATTCAATATGGATGAGTGAAATAGTCTAAACCTCCCCTGATTGGTGAAAACAAAATTTTAATATTTATTGGTGAATGAATATGGTTTTGATTTGATTTTCTTTTGTGTTTGTTGTACATGAGGACATTCACAATATTAAGTGTAGGGGAGTTGATGTCATTCATTTATTAATATCATTTTATATACTCCCTCTACTTATTTTCAATTAAATGTGCATAACTTATGTGAAATACTCATGCTTTAATATTAAATATTATTTTGGAGTATTGTTTCGAATAATACAGATTCATGTCTGTTTAGTATTTTAAATATAAATATCACCCTAATAATCCAAATAGTGTGATTATTGTCCTGTAGGGTTAAAAATTCAATTTCCTACAAATCACTCAACTGGAGAATTGGCTAATTCGGCAATTTGAAGGGCCATATGGACCACACAAGATGACCCACCAGATCTGCCTAATTTCTGGACTAGTCTTAAAGATTTCATTACTGGGCTCAATATCCCTGCCCAAATGAGTGAATATTATTTTTCAAGCTCTGGAATTTCCTAAGGAGTCAGGGATAAAAATTTAAATGCCCAACTCTACCATTTTGGGGCCCAATGGATCCATTGAAATCAAGCCCACCATTCTGTCCGGGATTTTAAATCAGCCCACATTTCTTGACATTTCAACTTATCCACTTGTCCAAAGAAGCTCATATTTTGTGTTGTGAAATCTAAGATATTGAGGATCAACTTTACAGAATAAATGGTTGGGATTTAAAGGCATCTACATAGCCATAAATTCATTTACATTTAGGCCATGGAAACTTTCTGGATAAAATTGGACAGTAGAAAAGTGTTTTAGTAATCCGGCCATAACTTTGGCCAAAAAAGTCCAATGACAGCCAAATTTTGAGGGTGACTACTAAATATCCATATCTACAATATTGAAGAAGGATATCCCTCTATATTCAGATGTATGAAATGTTATATTGGCGGGCCAACTTGAGGGGATGTTTGGGAATGAAAACAGTCCACTACCTTTGGCTATAAATTCACTCCCCTCTTCTCCTTGCAGGAGGTTGGCATTTCAGAAGAGAGGATATCATATTGGCACGACCAAAGCATTTACAAAGGCATTGGATGATCTTCCATACTCATGTTTTCACTTGAGAGACATTTCCTCCTCTATTTTTTTTCACTTACTTTTGTGTTCTTCAGTTTTGTAATCTTGTAATTCTCCTTCTTTGTAATTCTGTTTTAATGCATGTTACTTCTTCAATATCTCTTATTCTCATACACCTTCTGTATTTTAATGTTTATGTTCTTAAAATAGTTTAAATTCAGTTGAATCCACTTCCCTTCTTTTGCTTCCTCATTCAATTGAAAATCTTTTTTTAATTATCATCATTGTTTGTGTGTGTGTGTTCAACGTACCACTCTTTTCTAATCCCTTTCTTTTTCTTCTATTCTTAATTTATCATCATAATTATTTTAACCAGAATATTAAACATCCAAATGGCTGAGTAAATCTCTTATTGGGGTGAGTTATAATTCGGGGATGTTAAGTGATTGAGAGTTTTGCTCGATGAGTATTTTTTAAATTAATATTGTTTATGTTAGACTTAATATGTCATGTATTAATGATATGTTTTGTTTAACAAGTGGTTTCCATGGATTATTGGAACCATAAATACACTACCATAAATAAGTTTTGATTTAGATTAGAACCCTATGTTATGTTAAGGCTTGGATTAAAGCCTTCACACTTAGGAATTCCAATCAACGTCAACTTATGACATGGGTGTTAATTTAATGCAATACAAAGTAAGGCTCAAGGATATCACATTCTTAACTCCCCATTAATGAACTCACCCCAATATTTATCAACTTGTTAAATTAAACATCATTCATTAAACATTTCAATTCAGATCTTCAAGCAACCCCCCCCCCCCCAATAAAAATACAATCAACTAAAAAAAATCGACTATTACGAAGTTCCATCGCCGAGTATTCGACCCGAGTGCCGCTATACACATTTACAGAGCACCGTAATTTTGACCGGTCGATAGGCGACAATAGGCCGTGCGTTTCACTCATCCAAGACGTATAAAAATGATAAAGTCCTTATCCACAACAATATATCAAATTGGGAAAGGGCCTCATCCAATTCCACTTCTAGTTGTCTCATGAGACCTACCAATAAATAGAGGATCTATAGCATGCTCCACCCGTCACTTACTATGTCCAATACGTTCCTCATACGTAAAGGTTCAGACATAACATAAACATTCATATTAAAACTAGCATACGAAATGTCAATTCTTTATCATAAACCATAAATTGTGTAAAAATAACACATCAATAGTAATAAATTTCACAAAACCTTCAATACAATATTGATGATTTGTATCATAATAAATCAACTTCAAACAAGTTTGAAATCCATCAAAGGATGTTGACATAGATGAAAATGATTTTTAAAACTCTTTGAGATAAATATCCCTTTCTCAATAAAACATTTAAATGTTACACAATTTAAAATGGTAGATATTTAAATTAATTTTCTAATGAAAGTTTCACATACCACTTTGAAACTTTATAAAGGAAATAACATATTTAAACATTCATGTCCAAATAAATAAATCCTTAAAACCATTTTGAAAACATGGATATTAAAGTGAATGAATTATAAGAATAAATATTTAAAACATTTAAAATGATGTTTTAGTAAAAATTTCTTTAAAAATTTTCCCTTTGAAAAAAATATTTAAAACATGGACATAGATCGCAATTATGTCCCAGTAGATACATACGCAAAACAACCTCAGATAATAATGAAATTCTGAAATTGACCCTCACCAATTTTGTAATTTATGAAACATACACCCATCAATGAAGTATCATACAATGAATATGTAAATACACATAAATTAATGTGTATTTCACAAAGAATACAATTATGGTATGTACATACACCAAACAAAAGGTAATAGTGGCAATATGGAATGAATCTCATGGGAATAAGGATTGAGATGAAAACCCCTTACCCTGCACTTTCCATTAGTCGAGGGTACTCTTAACATCCTGTATGAAGACTATAGTATGTTATTAAATTAAACTAGAACCATATTAATATTTATGATATCATACATTATTCATTTATGACATTATATTACCCATTTAATAATAATTTCCATCTTAAATTAACATTTCAGGTAATAATCGCTATCTTTATCGTACGTATTTCAACTTGATACTCTTTATTGTATACCATAGATCATGATTTAAATATATCTCGAATATATAACATGATTTATATATAATATATAGTTAGAATATAAATATGTATAATAGATATATATATATATGAAATGGAAAACACCATTTATAGAGATGGTAGTTTGTAAGTACGCATAAATGTCATTTCTGTTTTCATAATGTATTGAATGGAACTAGGTGAATAAAATATATGTAAGTACATATATATATATATATATAGTAGAATTATTATTTCATATATTACAAACTTATTAGTAATATATATTTTTATAATTGTCGATGAATGGTGAATGTGGAAATGAATATCATCGTGTCGTGGAGACGGTAATCCGTACGTATGCACGAGGGACAATATCATTTCCTTAAATGTGTGTAATTGGATATTATATTAATTTTATAGAGACAGTATCATGTGTTTTTCATTATTAATATACATATTACTCATCATTATATCAATCCAATTAACATAGTGTTGAATAACAAATTACACCATGGTGTGGAGACGGTAAGCCGTACGTACGCACGAATGGTGACATTATAATTCATAATATGGATAGAAAAATGATTATAGTAGTGAAATATTTATAATAACATCACATTATATTGAATATACTGAATTTATTATTTTAGAATGGTAATAAAAAAATAAGAAGTGGAATAAGAAATGAAGTTGAAAGAGGGTGGTGAAATCATTACATCTTCTTCAGGGTCTTCCTTTTGATTTGATCAAAAGTGAACCATATGTTGGTTTTATGATGAAAATAAGCCTCTAGTATGAAGTGACGGATGTTGGGAGGATATTTGGGCAGGGGTTTTCTGATCCAAATGGATGTTTAGGTGTCATTTTGAGAGAAGGGGAAGTGCCTTTTTATAAGAGGGCTGAGGGTCACTTTATGAAAAGATTGAAGTATTAATTAATTATACAATAATATTTGGTTTATAATGGTTACAAATGAATTTATTTAGATCCTTAGGTGCTTATGGGTCGTACTCTTCTCAGAAAATAGGTTTTAGACAAGTTTATGTTACCATTTTAACCTTATCATTTACATTTAACTCTTCGTTAAATAATTTAACTATTACCGTGTCTTCTTGTATTCTTACTATGTATGGTCAATAAAATTACTCTAAACTTACAAGTGAACACCAAGTGTCACATTAATGACATATATAATATTATTTAAGCTCTTTGGTCAAACCTTACATTTTTATCAATATTATATCAACCAATAATATAGTATTTGATTTAAATATTATT
Organism: Viscum album; assembly: GCA_963277665.1. Taxonomy (NCBI): domain Eukaryota; kingdom Viridiplantae; phylum Streptophyta; class Magnoliopsida; order Santalales; family Viscaceae; genus Viscum; species Viscum album. The sequence continues at coordinate 1,313,509,144 of OY728152.1, read as the reverse complement.
TAATGTCAATTTTGATTCTATTAGGTATTTTGGTTTTGTGAAAGTCATCACAAATTTTTTACTTTGAACAAGATACATTAAATCAGCCCAAAATATTCATAGAAACCTATTAAATTCTTGGATGTCGTAAAAACATTGAAATTATATTTATTTGAATATTTATAAAACCATTTATTTATTTCTTTCTTTAATATAGTAATTATTTCATCATCATTGTGTCATAAATAAAATTAATTATTTAATGAATAAAAATTATAAATAAAATAACATGATGTAGAAAATCTTTATATCATTCTAATGAATAATTACAATCAAATTTATCTTATTTATAACCCTATATGAAATGTGGTTTAGATAATAAACATTGAATTTAATAATATTAACTCTTCTTTAAATTAAATAATAATAAATCTTCTAATATAATCCATGTGGACCTAATGGGTAATATTTTATTCCAAATATTGTTTTTTATCAAATTAAATTTATCAAATAGAAATAGGACATGTTTTAGGGTAATAATAATATCATTTTTAATTTTAATAAGCATATTTTCTTTAAAACATGGTAAATAAAAGTAAAAAGATACTATTCACAAAAAATTATTTGTCTCTTATTGAACCAAATTTTACTCCTTAATATTAACCATGTCTCTTGGATTTTCAAAATTCAACCCACATATGCGGAAAAATTCTGTTTTATGTGAATTTAAAAATTTTCCTTGGAGGTGGGTAAAAGACGGTGAAAAGTTCAATAAAATTTTTATATATCTAAAATTATTATAAAATGACACTAATGAATTAAATTCATCTTATATTGGTATTATGTATCTATTTTTGACCTAAATTAAATTTAAATAAAATAAATAATTATTTAAATAAAAAATCGGTTTTAAACTATAACTCAGTGTTATTCACTATTCATCAAAAATAAAAAGTTCATAGAAAAATACAAAAAATTTAACCTAAGATAATTATGATATTCATAATTCAGTAATGAAGTCTATCATATCAAATTCAAAACATAGAATTTGTATTTATTAAGTTAAAATTAATTCCTGCTGTCAAAACCAAAAGGGGTTTTTTATGAAATAATAACTTTCAAAAGCTTGACAGTTGATTATGTCCAATTTCAAAGTAAATTACTTACAATGACCATTATTGTATTAAATAGTAAAAATATAATCTATTTATACTTCCAAACCATTAAAATGTATATGTTATGATTATATTTTATTTTAAATAAAAAATATGTTTTTAGTAAAAATATTGTATTTTTTACTATTTCCAAAAATATGAAACTTATCATAAAAACACAAAATAATTATTAAAACTAAATCCAATGTGCCAATTCTAAAGAAGAAGTTTTTTTTTCAAATTGAATATATTAACGTTTCAAATATTGGATTTTAAAAAGGCTTCACCATTAAAAGGCGGTAAAATGCATTTTTTTTAATACTTCTTTTATCTGAAAAAATTGTATTTGTACTTACATTATGTCTCAAAAACTCATAATATTGATTCTAATATTATATGTATTATATAAGGATCAAAATTCAGTTAATACTATTCATACCAGTTTTTTGACGGCTAGTTTGGTGAGACATGGTGTGCTAGAACTCGGTGTTGTTTGTAGTTCAAGTTATTGAATTACTTTGATTAAAAAATTTACTATGAAATATCGGGGTGTTAAATTCTTCCCTCATTCAATAAATTGCGTCCTCGCAATTTGAATTTATTTTTCGAAAATAAAAGGTTGATAATAGAAAATACCTATGGGAAAACCCACATCAGAAATTATGTTAATACAATTTAGTCATTATAAGTGTAAAAGGGAAATGAAAGGTTCACCACAAAATAATGATCTCCATTAGGAGAATATTGGTGTCAATTAGAGAAATATAATTAGAGGGAAAATGTAAATAGTTATAGGTAGTGATTTAGGTCATCAATCACAAAGAAGTGTAAAATTGAGGGCCTTAAATTAATCAATCTACGATGATTTAAAATAAAATCGGTTCATCAAAACATATGGTATTAGGATAACACATTTTGGTTTTAATATCCCTTCAATAAAGTATAAGAATTAATTTCTTCAATGAATAATAGAAGAAGAAAAATATATAGTTGTCATGCAGAGTCCAATCATTTAACTAATTTATACCACAAACTCATCTTTAACTCTAAAAGATAATAGAAATTAAAAATAATACTATATTTATCCTATTCATATAGTGTTCAAAAATAATGAATTTATAATTCAGGTACCCAAATTTTTTAAAAAAAATACTTCATTATTCAATGAAGGACATCACGAGGGCCAATGGTAGGTGATACACCCTTGTCGGCCTTCGGTTTCGGGTTCATGTCTCGTGGCCTTGCTGGGCATGACATGTTGACACCCGACCTCTGGGTTGTCCTTTTATGGTAATCCAAAAATAATCTCAATCATTAATTATCCAAAATAATTCTATCCAAACTCACAGTCCAAAAATTATAAAGAAGATAAACAGAATGAATAACCTTTTTTCCACATAATAATATGTGAACACCTTTATCATGTATTATTTTAATACACTACAACATCCTGAATTAACATAGATCCTTATTGATTACATTCATGATCCCATCTTCATTATACAATACTGCATAGAATCCTTCTATCCAAAAATGTTTTAAACTCCAAGAATGATGGAATATACAAATCATTAACCAGTTTCAAGGTAGTCATGAATATCCAATAGAATTCATCCAAATAAATCAAGTATTATTCCAAAATCACTACCTCGGAAGCAGAACCATATTATTGTTTATCTTTCTCTCAACAATATATTTTCCAAAATTTTATCCTACTATTGAGTCACATTTCGTGGTTCCACATAATCTCAATTCCTTGATAAAATAGTACTGCAATAAAATCCTTATATAATCCATAATTATTATAATATGTAAATTGTTGATATAACACTCAAATGAAATAATTATATAATAACAACATAACAATTCAAATCATTCATCCTCATCTGTGGTAGTATCATAACATTATTATTATCCAATAGGATAACTTGGGGAATACTCTGATGATTTGGAAATTGGTTCGTATAGTGTCCCAACTCTTTAAAGATGAATCATTGGTCAATTGAATACTTTTTCTAACCCATGCAGTCACGTACTTGGTGTCCTTTTTCTTCACACTTATAAAAATCTCCTCTTCCTTTCAGGAAATTTCGTGCATGTTTCTTCCCACAGTTATCACATATGTGAATGTTTTTCTTTTTCCTCCTACCTTTACCCATCATTCTCTAATCCATCCCTTTCTTCTCTTGATTCCCTTCAAAGCCATAGGAGTCAAATAATTCTTTACTTTCCTTATTAACACATGATAAAATTTCTTCATATGTTGAGAATACATTATTGACAATTTCCATTCAAAATGGTGTCTTAATAACATGAAAGATATGATCCTTCTTACTCTTTGGATCCTACTTATTGCGGGAGTTCACATTATTTCTATTGGGCGCCATTTCTATACAATGGAATGCACTAGATTAGTTTATGAATCACAATACATAAATCCAAACATCTAAAACGCTTTACATGAATTGAACAGTCTATGGATATAATACATAATCATAAAAATGTTTTCATTGAGGTCGTATATACTCAAAAGCCCTTTATAATGGTTTGTAATGAAAATGTTAATTATCCTAAGCATATCCCCAGTGATTGTCGTAACCAAGAGTGCAGCAAGGCCTGTTGTCATGCACAAGTTTCAGTTTGAGTCTAGATCAATCCGGTGTTTCCGGGTTTGACCCCTAGGTACATATTTGCAAGAGTCACCTCTACCTGCTCGTATCCAGAAACAGATGTATTTTTAGGAAAACTCACAAAATCATTACAATTCCAATATTATAGAATGTCATTTTACACTAATCATCAATGCCCTTCATAGGGCTATGTGATCTAATCAGAGTTTATCTTAATCTAGTTTCCATGGTTATTTCTAAACAACCTCTTATACCAACTGTAACACACCGACCCCAGTTACCCAGAATCGGTGAATTATTTTAATATATTGGCATGATTACAAGGAATCACGTCCCGAAGGACCAATCATTTTAACAGTCTTGGAAAATAGATTACATACATGAATGTTACATTACACATTATAACATACAAAAAAACAAAAATAATCTTTTACGAATTCCATTATTCCATTAGATTAACCCTTCATATCAATCACAATATGCTTCTTTGAATCATGGGAAAAATAAATCATAAAAAGGGTTGATCTCAAATGATCAATTAGGGTAAGTAATACAGTGGAAGATAACATAAATATTAAGCATGGTGAATAATTGAAACCACATTCCTTTACCAATAACAAACAGGAATAATTTTATTGTAGGAACATGATATAAGTAAATAATGACATAATAAAACATTATCATGTGTATTCCACTAGTTTAATGACCACAAGAACCATCAAAATTATTTTCATAATGATGTAATTTATAATTCTGGACATTCTAAAACATTTTTTCAAGGCTTCGTCCAAGAGGCCTAAAAAAATTTAAGGCCTCATCCAAAACTATATATCAAATTTTAAAAGGGCGTCAGCCAATCCCACGTCTAGTTGTCTCATGAGACCTACCGATGCATCGAGAAGGTATAGTGGGCTCTGACCATCACTTATTATGTCCAATACATTCCTCGTACGTAAAGGTTGGAACATAACATAAACATTCGTATTAGAACCAGCATACGAAATGTCAATACTTTAACCATAAACCATGAATGGTATAAAAATAACACATCCATAGTCAAACATATCACAAGACCTTCAATACAATATAGAAAATTTGTATCATTATAAATCAACTTCAAACAAGTTTAAAATCCATTAATGTATGATGACATGGATGAAAATGTTCTGTAATAATCTGTAAGAGAAATATCCATTTTTCATGAAAAAAATTAAAAGTTACACAATTTAGATGAAAGACATTTAAAGAAATTTTTGAATCAATTTTTCCCATGTCACTTTGAAACATTTTAAAGGAAATAACATTTTCAAAACATTCATGTCCATATAAATAAAACATTCAAAACATTTTGAAAACATGGACATTAATGATAATGATTTAGAAGAATAAATATTTAAAACATTTAAAATGATTTTTTTGAAAAATTCCATTAAACATAATCCCTTTGAAAACACTTTTATGATACATGGACATTGATAGTAAATATATCCCAGAATATACTTATGAAAAACAACCTCGAATAATAATGATATTGGGAAATTAACCCTTACAAATGTAGTAATTTATGAAACATACACCCCATCAAAGAAGTATAATACAATGAATATGTAATTAAATATATATTAAAATATATTACACAAATAATAAAATTATGGGAAGTGCATACCCCACACAAAAAGGTAATAGTGGCTATATGGCATGAATCTCACGGGAATAAGGGGTGAGATGAAAACCCCCTATCTTGCACTTTCCTTTAGTAGAGGGTATGTTTAAACTCCTGTATGATGACTTTAGTATGTTAATAAATTATAACAGAACCATATTAATATTTATGATATCATACATTATTCATTTATGAAATTATACTACCCATTTAATAATAATTTTCATGTTAAATTAACATTTCATGTAATAATCGCTTTCTATATCGTACGTGTTTCAACTTATAACTCTTGATTGTATCACATAGATAATGATTTAAATACTTACTGAATATAAAACATGATTTTAATATCATATATATTTAGAATATAAATATGTATAATATACATATATATGAAATGGAAAACACCGTTTATGGAGATGGTAGTCCGTACATACGCATAAACGTTGTTTCGATTTTCATAACGTAATTAACGGAACTAAGTGAATAAAATATATATAGGAATAAAGATAAATATATATCTCTAGTATAATTATTATTTAATATATTACAAAAATATTAGTATTATTTATTTTTATAATTGTCGATGAATGGTGAATGTGGATATGAATCTCATCGCATTGTGGAGACGATAATCCGTACGTACGCACGAGTGACAATAAAATTTAATTAAATGCATGGAATTTTATGGTATTTTTATTTCACAAAGACAATATCATGCAATTTTTATATTACTCATCATTATATACATCCAAATAACATATTGTGGAATAAAAAATTACACAACGGCGTGGAGACGGTACGTCGTATGTACGAACGCATGGTGAAATTAACATTCATTAAGTGGATAGAATAATGATTATAGATGTGAAATATTTATAATAAAATTTCATTATATAGAAGAGACTCAAGTTATTATTTAATAATTGAAATAACAAATAAAGAAGAAGTGGAAGAAGAAAGGAAATTGAAATCGGGTGGTGAAATTATTACCACTTCATCGGGGTTCTCCTTTTGATTTGATCAAATGGGCTCCTTTGGATGGATTATTTTATCAAACTGAGGCCTCTAGGTTGAAGTAACGGATGTAAGGAGTATATTTGGGTAGGGTTTGGCCGAGAAAATGGCTTTGGAGGTGTGATTTTGATAGAAGCAGAAGTTCCCTTTTATTAGAGGGTTAAGGGTCACTTTAGGAAAACATTAAAGTATTAATTTATTATACAATCATATTTGGATTAAAATGGTTCCAAATGAATTTAATTAGATCCTTAGGAGTTTATGGGTCTATATAATTTCAACCAATAAGTTTTATACACGTTCAGGTTACCATTTTAACCTTATCATTTATATTTAACTCTTAGTTAAATAGATTATCTTTTACAGCGTCTTCTTGTATTCTTACAATATATGGTTAATAAACTTACTATAAACATCCAAGAGAACCACAAGTGGCTCATTAATGAAATAAATAATATTATTTCAGCCCTTTTTCATAACATTACATTTTTAGGAATATTATATCAACCAATAATATGGAATATGTTTTGAATATTAATTTATGTCATTTTTACACTATTTGTTAGATTGTTTTTGGGAAAGTCATCACAACTTGATTACATTGATCAAGATACCTCAAATCCGCCCTAACATGTCATAGTCACCTAAAAAATTCATGTATGTCAAGAAAACTTTTAAATTTTATTTATTTTATTATTTAAAATACCATTTATTTTATTCATTCATTAATAAGGTAATTACTTCATCGCCATTATGTCATAAATAAATTTATTTATTCAATGTATAAAAATTTTAAGTAATATTACTTCATATAGGAAATCTTTATATGATTAAAATTAATACTTATAGTCAAATTTATCTTATGTATTACACTATATTAAAAATGTTTTAGTTAATAAACTTTGAATTTAACACTTTTAACACTTCTTTAAATTAAATAATAATAAATGTCCTAATCTAATCCATGTGGACCTAAAGGGTCATATTTTATTCCTAAGGTTGTTTTTGGTCGAATTAAACTTATCCAATAGAATTAGGACATGTGTTAGGTAATAATAATATCATTTTTAATCTTAATTACCCTATTTCTTTTTAACCGTTATAAATAAAAGTAAAAATTTACTATTCACCAAAAATTATTTTTATCTTCATGAATAAAATTTATTCCTTGATATTAATTTTGTCTCTCAGATTTTCAAAATTCAACTCACAGAATATGTAAAATTATGTTTTATGTGAATTTACAAATTCTCATTGGAGGTGGGTGAAAGACGGTGAAAATTTCAATAAATTTTTATATATCTAAAATTATTATATACTGAATCTAATGAATTACATTGAACATATATATGTATTATGTATATATTATTACCTAAAATAAATTTAAATAAAATAAATAATTATTTAAAAAAATTCGGTTTTATCCTATAACTTAGTGTTTTTCACTATTCATTCAAAATTAAAAGATTTGAGAAAAATAACAAAAAATTACCCTAAGAATATTTTTATACTCCGAATTAAATAATGATGTCTATTTTACAAAATTCAAAACATAGAAGTTTCATTTATTAATTTAAAATTAATTCCGATTGTCAAAACCAAAAGGCGTATTTTTATGAAATAATAACTATCAAAATTATGACACTTGTTTATGTCTAATTTAAAAGTAAAATAACATAAAATGGCCATCATTGGATAAAATAGTAAAAATATAATATATTTATACGTAAAAACTATTAAAATGAATATGATAACACATTATATTATTTTGATTGAAAAAGTTGTTTTCAGTTAAAATAAAGTATTTTCACCATTCACCCAAATATGAATGTTATTAGAAAAAGAACAATACATTATTGAAACTAAATTATTATGTTCCGGTTCTAAAGAATATGATTATTTTGTCATGTAGAATATATAAAAGACTAAAATATTGAAATTTGAAATGGCTTCACCAATAAAAGGCGGTTAAATTGAATTTTTTTAAAAATAATTCTTTCATCTGAAAAATTGTATTTATTCATACATTATCTCTAAGAAACATAGAATATGGATTCTAAAATAATAAGGATTATATAAGGATCAATATTCAGTTAATACTATAAATATCCATTTTTAACGACTAGTTTGGTAAGTCATGGTGTGCTATAACTCAGTGTTGTGTGTAGTCTTTGTTATTTAATTACATTTAATAAATAAGGTATTATGAAATCATGTGTTGTTACAAAACAACCATTGGGGACATGAGGTTCATTGTGGGGATATCTCTCCAGAAAATTTAATTTAAAATAAATCCTATGTCATATAAATTTTACACAACTCCGTAGTAAAATCAATGAAAGATGAAAAATAGGATCCTATTATTCATCTTCTTCCAGAACTATCTTGGGTACCCTTGTAACCTAATAACCATATTTTACACTGACATATATTGAATATAGTTCATGATCCCAACTAGTTAAAGACTTATACCTAGAATCATATAGTACGAACATGGGAATGACATTTCCACAATCTAACAGATGTAATGAAAACAGCTCAATATGAATATAATAATCAATCTAGAGAGTGAATTTTATGACATTTCAAACAAGTATTAAAGCCAAAAATATATTAGAAAATTGCATGGAAAGGAGGATAACTTCCAGTTTCTCGGCTGATGGTACTCTCCATGGCCATTGATGAACAACTACTACAACCACTATGTGGTTCCATAACCATGAACAAAAATAGATGAATATAATATAAAAACACAAGAAGGAATCGTTAGGATATGAAATAATATACTAGTAGGATTTCACCATGATTTGCATATGAGTATCCGAAATTTATTATACAATATATAATAATAAAATAATATAAAATGTTCTGAATCGTCATAAGCATATTCAAAAAAAATTATTTTGAAATTATTGAAATACTATAAAAAATGGATTAATGATATTTATATATAAAATATTTAACATTAATTATGAAGGGATGATAAATAGTTCACAAAAACAATATATATTCATATCAAATTATAAAAACAAAAATACAATTAATATTCTAAATTGTAGAATAATTCTATATTGAGGAACTCCACACTATTAAAAACATGACACTAGATTATGTGTAATAATCTCCCCCATAATACTTAAATGAACTACTCATCACTATCCCATCAGAGATGTGACTGGTGTATATTTATTTTATGTGTTGAAAATCATATAGAAATGTTTGAATAACTAATTATCTATCTAATTAATTCATGTTATATAACTATATTAAAAAATGATAAATTTAATTTAATTCAACTTCAAATCAAATTCATCACATTCCCCATTAAAAAAATTCACATTACAAATTTAATATACATATTTAGTTTCTCCTCAATTCATGTGTTTTCCCATGATAAGACCAATGTTTTTTCTACCAAAATCATTTCAATCTATTTTTCTCAAATAAAAATTTGAAATTATTATCAAAAACTAAATTTGAGTCGTAAAATCCAAAATTTTATATTCTTCATAATACCATATATTTCACAAATACACCCTAATTCAATACATTATGATGTTTTCCCAAATTTTATTTCAAACAGAATTTTAAAATCCAAATTTCATAATTTAATGGAATTGGGTGTTTAATAAACAAATTGAAATAAATTTTATAAAAATGAATTTATGTCAAACAATTTAATATATATATATAACAATTTAGGGTTAAAAAATTGATTCATCGTAACAAAATTACCTACCACATGATCATAAGACAACAATCCAAAACTGTGATTCACTAATGAAGAATGAAGAAAAATGGATATGAAAAAAACACCTAGATCTTGGATACGAAATAGATCAGATTAGATTCTCCAATGAACAATGGAAATATAAAACCCAACAGAGGAAATATATTATATTATTTTATAGTGTATGAGAAAAGGAAAAACACCTACATAATAATTAAGGTAATTCCTCAGGCTAAAATATTTTTTCATTGGCAGTTAGATTGGCAATAAATTTTTCTCAGATTATATCATGTATGAAGAAAATTGTTTGAAGTGTAATAGGTCCAGTGGGAACCTGATATGTTGGTTGAGATTTCGAAACAAAATTTAGGACTAAAACCCCTTATACACATGATTATCAATAATTGGATGCACCATTTAGAAAAAAATGTGAATTAGGAATGAACCCCCTTTAATAGGTTAAAAGGATTCCCCTATATGGTAGAACAATTTTCCAAAAAATGTTACAATTATAACAAACCCTGCAAACTCATTTTCATAGTTTCTATAGTAGGGAACATGGTTGGGGGAAATTGTGTAACAACACTAAATAACCATGAAACCTTCAAAACCACCAATTTTATCACCCATAACAATCATAATAAAGAAAAATTAAAAACAATTTGAATAGAGGATCTTATGAATACCTAGAAACAATATTTGTATAATAAAAAACATGAATATTTCTTTGACAAAAATTTCATAATCCTTGTCTAGGACCATAGAGTTTGAAAAAAAACAATTGTTTATAATATAATATCTATTATAAAGGCTACATTAAACAATTTACATTAAACAAAATCCATCAAAATAAATATAACTATATAATTGTGTAATACAAGACTATTCTGAGAAGAATAATATGCCATTTGTATATTTTAAAAAAAAATTCATTACACTAATATTCAACATCATGGGATCCACTACAAAAATGATCATTCATAACTGAAATTACACCATTATCTAAATTAATTATCCAATAGAATAACAAATACTCTATATTCTAAAACCTCATCTTCAACTTCGAATTTATAACTGGACATCATTATAACATCCCACAGACACCTCTATCACATGTATTACCAAATTTTATTAGTGGTTATGGTGTTTTGCATTATATTATATATTATATGAAAAGTTATTATGATAATGAATAATAATTAAACTTTTGTAATGAAACATTATATTGTTCAATTTTTTTAAAAGTGATACCAATTTGATATCATGTTACAATAGAAAAACAATCAACCTTAAATGATAGGAATCAAAGATAATTACTATAGTAAATATCTCATAATTTTTTTAATGAACATAAATGACGGAAACACTTCCTCCTTATATTGATATGGATCGCATTGGGTGGAACTAACACACAAATATGGTTTTAAAACCTGTAATAAAAATAAAATTCTTTTTTGGTGAATTAATATCCATTAATCCTATAAATATGTATATTTAAAACACCTTTGGTAAGTGGAAATTATGCATCATATAAAACAATAGAATTTAAATAATATTTTGTAAAATAATGATTGAACAAAATAACCAAACATTAATTGCATATATTGAGAACAAATCCACATTTCACACAACTATGATTTACTTCCATGGAACCATTCCTATTTATCCCCGGAATAGTGGGGATGTTTCATCCAGACAACCCTTTTTCATGATTATAATAGATATCTAATGGACCCTCGATGAATGTGGATCCATTATTGAAATAAAACCTACTTAGTCAAAAATGATGTAGTTATACATAAATTATTTTTGGAGATTAGACATAAGGAAGCTATTATAGATCATATCCAATAACAATGGAATTGAAAATAGATAATCCACAAAAAATTCCAATAACACGACTAGAAAAAAATGATCCTTAAGAAATTATTGATGAAAATAATATTTTCATATATTTTTTAAAATTGTTCAATGTTAAAAATCCAAACAATGTATTATTTTATGGTAAATATTTTAAATATTATTTCCTATATTAATTTTATCATTATTGTGAAAAATATATAATTATGTGAATTTATATTATTTAATAATATTTAATATTTAATTTTAAGATATTATTTATAAAATAAAATTATGAAATTTTATTAATTATATAATTTTATTGATGCGATATATATCTTATAACATGAATATAAATAATGTCAAATTATTTGAGGCCCAAAAAGTTTTATTATTTTGTGGATTATAGTCATTTTAAAAATTAAGAGAATTTTTAGTATGAAACAATATGTACTAAACTGAAAGTTTACTTGATATGAAATATACATTGAGATATAAAACAAATCAAAAATGTAATTTACATTTTTATTTATTCCAATTTTGGTCTTATTTATAGGATTTCAATTTATGTTAAATGATTCCTAGTAATATGGATACTCATCTTACCCTAAGTAAATTTATTATTAGGTTTTTAATTAGATAGGATCCACTTCGTCAAAATAATAGAAATTTTGTGGACCTATGTTATAGAGATTGCTATATAAATCTAATGATTTTAAAATTATCTAATAATTATTTATTATTTCTACCATGTCAGATCATTATAAGTATGAATTGGGATAATAATTTTGGTTATTCTCACTCTATAAATTAATAAATAAAATCCAATTCAATAGATTTTAAACTGAAGTAATGATCTACCTTTTATTCAACATTATTTTTTGTGTGTTTTATATTGATTTCATTTCTAAATTCCATTTAATTTTATAATTTCAATATTTGATCATTACAAAAATAAAATAACACTTTTTATTCATCTGCAGTCCCATTTCATTGTGAGATCATTAAATCATGAATATGAAATAGTAATCCATGGAATTTCTTAATACAACTCTTTAATGTTATAATAATACCGTTGAAATATTATTCTTAAATATTCTAACATTAATAGTTTTATGATAAAATTTTCTTTGGCTATTGTTCCCATTTCCACCACATTCCTCCATAATCATAGTTATTCTATATAAATTATATTCCGTCACTTATAGATATGATATTATATGGGCTTCATGGAAATAACTTACATCGATTCATATATCCAACTTACATATTATTATTTTTGTGAGAGTTTAAGAAAATAATGACTAATTTATACTATTGGTGTTAAAATGGGAATAACCACATTCTATCAAACATAATCCTATCAATTTTCATTTTGTTTTTATTTTATATGAATTTTTAATTTCATGTATGTAAAGAAAAAAATATTTTCATATCTATGTCTATATATGAAATAGATTGTGTTTTAGAGGCTTAAAATAAGAATAAATCCAATCATAAGCATAGAATACTAAAATATTTTTAAAACATTGTTTTACAACATTTTGATGGAAATCATATTTAAATCTAACTTTTGAAAATTTTGTAATCTCTATTTTTCAAAATAGAATTATTATTTAGAATTGGGACATTGAAATTTACATTGGATAAATTTTTGGTATTTTTCTGACAATGTTCATTTTTAATAAATAGTGAAAAATACTGCATTTTAATTCAAAAAAATTTTTTCATCAAATTTTATTATAATGTTTGATTATATTATTAATTGGTTTTAAAGTGTTTTAAAAATATATTTTTACCATTTAATCAAATGGTGTTTATTATATTTAATTTTACATTGAAATTGGACAAAAAAATTTGTCAATCTTATGAAAGATATTGTTTCATAAAAACAGGGTTTTTGTTTTGACAACATAAATTATTTTTTAAATTAATTACTGCAATTTCTATGTTTTTAATTTGGTAAAATGTATTCTGTACTTATAATAATAAGGTCAAAATTATTTAATTATGAATCTTTTGTTTTTTGTCAATATGAATAGTAACGGTGGTAATTATATTAACTATCGGTATTCCTTTGTAATCTGGTGGTTAAGGGTAATAAAAATAATATCATAATAATATAAAATGACCCCAAAATGTGTCAAAATACTCCTTTTTGAGTCATTGACGACCATGTGATGGCTGTTACTGTACGTGAGGTCCCATAGAGTCACATTGGTGTGACAATGACATTTATGAAAAAAAATTAAAAAAAATGAAGAGAAATATTAAAATGGTTTGTATATCCTAAATAAAACAATTTTAATTTTTTTACATAAATGATCACTTAGACTATAAATAATCATTGGAAATATAAAAATATATTCTCTATCATGGTAGCTTTTTAATAATTTTAATACATTAAAAAAATAAATTTATTTATGACACCATGATGATGCAGTGATTACCTCATTAATTAACGATTTTAATAAAATGAAAAGATAAGTTAAAATCTAAGACATAAACATATCGAAAACCTATTGGATTGGTATATTTCGAACCCTTATCACCATATACTCAAAATATATCATTTTGGGACATTTAAAATACTAAAATCATTTTATAATAAAGTAACATTTCAAGACATTCCAAAAGTGACCATCCTCCCTCTTATAAATGGCCCCCAACTCTACACCCTTACCCACACCTCTCAATCCCTTGTATCTTCCAAAATATGCTCAAATTTTTTCTCTACATCCGTATATTACTTCTAGAAGATTCTATATTATCATAGGTCTTTCTGAGGAATCCTTTGGATCAAATCAAAAATGAGTTACCCGATTTAAAGGTAATGTATTCTCTAGAGTTCATTTCTTTTTGTTTCCTTCTTAACTCAACACTATGTTTTTACTATTTTATCCCATTATAAAACAATTATCCAAAATATATTATGATGTTTTTATGATAAGGATTCTACCTACAATCACACACACCTCTGTCTAATGGTTAAAGAATATACTTTTTCTATGGGTGGTGAATTAGTGCCTCACGAAACGATGATTGTTCAATCTTATTTTAACACCTTTCATGGTGGAACTTATTATAGAAATATATTTATATATGATATATATTATATTTATGTACTCTATATGTTCCTATATTTTATATTTAAAAAAACCATTATGCATTTCATGTTGTTCAAATGCGATAATTTCATATGTGGAATTGTGGACGACCACCCCCTCAAGTGATGTGAATCTTTAATGCCAAACATAGAAATTATAATGAATGTAATTAATGAAATTATGTTACCTATATAACTTATATATTGTTATGAAATTATATATATATATATATATATATATATTTCATTTAGTTTTAATTCCATTAAAATGACAAAGAAATGAATGTAGTGTCCATGCGTACGTACGACCTACCGTCTCCATGAACGGTGCATTAAATATTATATATAAAAATGTTATGGAATATTATTAAATACATATATACTTTATATATATGATATTTAAATCATTAAAACCGTTATGGTGATGATGTGCTTATAACTACATGGACAATTCTCTTCAAACAAGTTTATTTTTCAGTCATGTACTGAACATCGACAAAAAAATATTATATGAACTCAGATAATTATCTAATTATTATAACATTATAATATGTGACATGAATTGAATAAAAATATTTAAATTATGTGCTTATGAAATTCTAAATTTACCAATGTTTATTATTCATGAATATAAAGAAACGAACAGGATAAGTAGGACTTGAGGTAAGGTACTTCATCTCAATCTAATTTCGTTGAGGCATACATAAAATTATATACTACCTTATTTTATTAGTTATATAATAAACCCTATTGACTTTTTATTGAATTCAGAAGGACTATTTTTACATGAATCCTTTTACTATATGACAAAAGAAATGTTTTTCCTTACCTATGGGCGACAATGACTTCCCCACCGTCATGACCATTATTTGAGTTTCGGAATCCACTACAAGCCATAACATTTTAAAATGAAAAATAAATACCATGTTTTAATTTTCATTAATTTTGGTATTGAAAATGGTATTTATAATTTTTTGACTATATCAATGAGTTTTTTTGATATCATGTGATTGAAATGTGGAAATTTTATGTTTCCTTTAAACATGTTTAATGTGATACAGTTATGTTAAGGTTCCTGGGCATTGTTTATGTTGTCAGGTAGTTCCTTGGTGAACTAAGGGAGGGTGAGACCGAGATATATCTACAATGAATTGGGTAACCATTTGGAGTTAAACTCTAAGGTTTCTCTGATGACATTTAGGTAATATACAATGATGGGTATTCCAAACGTTACAATGAGGGTTACTCCCTATGTACGAATCATATAAATGATTCATGTTACCTTTATGTCTTATGATTTCTATGAGTTATTCATAAATCTTATGATTTCAGGAGGTTTTTTGAAGTTTTTATTTTTTATGAGTAAAGTGTGATTTCATTTATTCTTAGGTATAAATGGACTACGGGTTTCATTCAGTATTTTTATAACCCTTACATTGCTTCTTATGAACATCCCATGTTGTTGAATTGTTTTTCGCAGCTCAATGGAAAAGATCATGATGTGATGATAGTGTCGAGGAAGTGTAATGAAAGAAACCATTTTATATTTTAAATATGATTCCTTTGGTGGAAATAATGTACAATGTCTTTGATGTAACCAACTTGTTTTAATGTGGAATGTAAAGAATGATTTATGATTTAATTTTCTAGAACTCAAATCCTGAAAAGATCCTCAATGTGAATTCTTGGAATAACTCAAAATTAAGTAATGTTTATTATCGGGGCCATATAGTTGTTATCAGAGGTCAGTTTATATATCATTAGGACTTATAATTCTATTAAATGAATATCCAAAAATATTTTTTTACATTATGGTCAAGTTGAAATGATATAGCATTTTAAGATTACCATGTTGCTTCATCTATGGAAAGTTTGTTCAGAATGGTTTTCCGCAGAGGAAATGGGGAAGCAATTCTATTAAGGTGTACAGAAGGAAGTGAACTTCCAAATCAGCTTCTTGAGATGGTCAGAATTGGAACTTTATAGTTTGTTTTAGCAATGGTGCAGTTGACTCAAGCGATAAATGGTGGTGGTGTCCATGCACGAGATCAACAAGATCAACCGAAAAGGAACATGTTAGTGGGGAAACATTTCATGAAGAAACACCCCCATCATTCTGAGGATCACCTAAACCCGTGCTAGCTGAAGTGTGGATTAAAGCACTAAAGAATATTTTCGATGTCATGTGGTGTTTATACAATCAAAAGGATAGTATTGATGTTTTCCATTTGGAGGGTGAAGTAGATCAGTAGTGGTTGGTGGTTAAAAATATTTGGGATGCTGATGAGATTGAAGCTCTTGATTGGGATGATTTCAAAGGTATGTTTCTTGAAAAATATTTTCCTAATGTTGTTCAATATAGGATTGAAAATAAATTCTTGGAATTGTGGTAAGAGGACAACTCAATGGCTGCTTATGATGGAAATTTCACCCGATTGGCAAGGTGTGTTCCAATTTTTTTTGAGACCTTGATAGTAAAATCAATTGTTTTTACTCCAGATTAAATCCAAAATATTTAATGTCATTAGATTCACATGATTTAAAAAGTTATGAAAAGCTTGTTTAATGTTCTAAGAAGGTGTAAATAGATTTTTCCGATGATCAAGTGTTCTATGAAAACCTACCCGAAGAAGAGACAGAGGTGGCAATATAAAGTAAAAAATCCTTCAAAAAGTTTTGATGGTAAAAAAATCAATGGTTGCAGTTTGTTATAAATGTGGTAAAAAGCATGCTAGGGAATTCCTTTTGAATTCTCGAATATCCTTCAAATGTGGTATGATGGGACATAAGGCTCGTGATTGTACATGAAATCATCAGGGTAATGTTAAGACCAAATTTGATTTGTAGTTAGTGAATTATATAATGTGCAAAGAGATAGGTCATTATGAAAACGATTGTTCGAAAATGATCTCGAATGATGGGAAGCAGTCAGACAACAGGTAGATAGGTGTGGTAAAATCCATTGCAACTACTTCAGCATATTTTGTGCCATCAAATGAAGTCGTATCAGGTACCTTGTTTTTTTTCATATTATGCCAATGTGTTGTTTGATTTGGGGTCTACACATTCTTTCATCTCTATAAAATTTTCAATAAAATTGGGAATTCCATATCATGAAATCACTCCTAAACTAGTGGAAAAGTCACCTTGGGTAATTGTTGAGGTAAATGAATTTATAATAATCTTCCTATCCTTAAATGTGGAATGAACCTTCTTTCAAACCATATTGTTTTAACTCTAGTAGAGTTTGATGTAATCCAGGGTATGGATTGGCTCTCTATTTACCACGCTATGATTTACTGTAGACCTAAAGAATTATCTTTTCAGAAAGATTTTCAGTTTGTGTACATGAATGAACCCTAACTATTGATAACAAATAAAAAGGATGAGAATATTATAAATTATGGAAATGAATATTACCTTTCTCATATTGTTGAAATCAAAGGAACCGTTTAGATTAATGATGTGCCAGTGGTAAATGAGTATCCTGATGTTTTTCATGATGAGTTTCCTGGAATAATACCAGATTGAAAAGTTGAATTTACTATTTACATAGTTCTTGATGCTATGACAATTTCAAAACCCCCTTATCAAATGGCTCAAATTGAAAATTTAGAGTTGAACGAGGAATTGCATGATTTATTAAACAAAGGTTTCATTCAACATAGAACATCATCTAGGGGTGCTCCTGTATTATTTTTTAAATAGAAAGATGGTTCAATGAGAAATTTCATTGATTATAGGGTGTTGAATAACATCACTGTTAAGAAAAACTATCTTTTACCTCATATCGATGATTTTATTGATCATCTCCATGGAGCTCAATATTTTTCAAAAATTGAGTAGTGATCAGGGTACCATCATTTTAAGGTAAAGGAAGAATAAATTCTAAATACTGTGTTTCATAAAAGATATGGCCATTATGAATTTGATGTTATGACTCTTGGGTTAACCAATTCACCAGTTATATTCATTGACCTTATGAATATAATTTTCCATTTTTTCATGAATAAATTTTTGATTGTTTTAATTGATGATATTTTAGTGTTTTCTAAAAGTAAAGATGAGCATGAATGTCATTTATGGGTTGTTTTGAAAACCATAAAAGAAAAGTAATCATATGTGGATTCAGCCAGATTGAGTTTTGGTTGCAACATATTTCTTTCATTGGTCACATTGTTTATCAATATGGAAAAACTATTGATCTTGAAAAATCAATGGTTGTTGAAGAATGGAAATGACCCCCAAATTTAACTGAGATACGTGGTTTTCTTAGATTGGAAGGCTATTAATAAAGGTTTGTTAGAAAAATTCATGGTTGTCCAGCCCATTGACTAAGCTAACTCGAAAGGGTGTTATGTTTATCTGGACAAAAGAATGTGATGATTGTTTTCTGAATTGAAATGAAGATTGGTGAATGATCTAGTATTGGAACTACATTCATGGAATGGTGAATTTGTTATCCAAAATGATTCTTCATTTAATAGAATTGGTTGCATCCTACTGCAGAATGATCAGGTAATTTCTTATGCTTCACGTTAGTTGAAAACTCATGTGATAAATTACCCTACACATGATTTCCAATTAGCTACTATTGTTGAGTCAAAAGTTCACTTTTTTTTCTTGTATGCCTTGTTTTGGAAATCACAAATCTATTTTGACCAGTTTATCGTATTTACATTGTTTATCGTACTGACTAAAATTATCGAACTGAGTATTTCAATCATGCTGACTCTGTCTAATGTACTAACTCTGTCAATTGTACTGACACTGTCAATCATACTGACTCTGTCAATCATACTAACTTTGTTAAACATACTGACTAGGTCAATCGTACTGACTCTATCAATCGTACTGACTCTGTCGATCATACAGACTGTCAATCGTACTGATCATGACAATTGTACTGATCATGTCAATTGTAATCATGATTATCATCATCATCATATATCTTTTGTTTAACCAAAACGATGTCATGGAGTTAGTCACAAACTATCCAAGACGATTTCGTGTTTTCTGTTTCAATATGACCATTATAATTCCAGGTGTCCAAGTCCCTATGATTTTTCAGGAGAAATATGACCCTTTGAGGAAATGTTACCATTGGAACCAGTGGCCTATAAATAAAAGGTCATTTGAATCTAATCGAGATAACTAAAAGACAGAGACTTTGATCATTCTCTTATTCTATCAATTCTAGAGAGAGACGATGTGACTTTTCTCCTGCTTCGTGCGAAATCATTGAAACTACAAAACGTGAACAGATCGTTATTGGTTTTGGATTTTCAATAATTGCATTGTTTTTTCATTGTGCGACTGATCATTTGATAACAAATGAGGGCTTCTGGGGATAGGTAGATGGTTCTACCTGTCATCGTATCAAGGGATTTCAATTGATTGAATGATAGAGGTGTCGATTACATGAAAAATCGAGGTCTTGTAGGGATAATAAGATAGACATACTAATCATCGTATTGAGGGCTTACCAAGGTGGTGGTAAGAAAGACCTCTTATCCTATGTGAAAGGATATCCCTACTCTTTGGTATAATATAATTGTAAAAATTTAACATTTTTGATGATGTTTGTTTTAGAAAGGGAATTTTATTGTTTCCTTTCTTCATTTCTTATTCAATTTTAATTCTTTCAATTACAATCATAATGTTACATATTGTATCGATTGATCCTATATGCTTTATGGTAGAATCCTTCACTATTGTATTACTCTGATTATTGTATTCATCTTGAATAAAATTTCATTACAGTTATTATTGTATTAAATCATATCATACCATTATATACAAGACAATTGTGGATAATTGAATTTTTTGAGAATTGTATTTGATTATGATCATTTAAACTAATTTCTGAATTGTTTAAACAAAATGTTTTTAAACCTACAATTCACCCCCTCTTGTATTGTTCCATCTATTATACATAAAAATCTAGATATTCGATCAAACAATTGGTTTTAGCGGAGGTTTCCACTGATTTGTATTACTAGCTCAATTTATTTTATGTATTTTGTTTCACTAACGTGTGGAGTGGAAATGATTTTGTTTTATTAGATGGATGGAATTAAAATTTGGTCAATTGAAAATCTAAATCCAAATAGACCACATATCCTTGATTGGAATAATTATGAGTACTGGAGAGATTGAATGGAGACTTTTATTTTCTATTCTGGTGTAGAAAATTTTTATATGCTTATTGGAGGTTACAAAATTCCTGACAAAGAAGTCATTACATTCACTAATCAATAGAAGAATGTGTACCAACTGAATTACTAGGTACGAATTACTTTGATATGTTCTATAACCAGGAATATATACATTCAGATATCATCTTGTGAATCATCCAACTATATATGGAAGAAATTGGAAGTCACACTTTTTGGTATATCTAAGGTTTTAGAAACAAGAAGAGCAATGCTTCGAGCAAAGTATCATGGATTTATTTTACCTTATGGGGAGCCTGTATTTAAACTGTAACAAATATTTATGAAAATTGTCAACAGTTTAAAATCCATGGGAGAAAAAAGACGTGATTGTGAATCTTTTGTAGATATGATTATTGACATAATGCCAAAATAATGGGAGTCAAATTGGACAACTATTAATGAAAACAGAAATGTTTCTCAGATTACTCTTGATAAACTATTTGTAACTATTCTACAACATGTGACAAGAATGATGTGAGATGTTGATTTCAATAATAAGGAAATTGGGAAGGAAAGTATATCTTTTACTACTAGATCTAAAGCTAAAACACCTGAAAGGATTACAAGATCGAAATCCAGGAAAGTTGTTTATATCTGATTCAATTGATTGTGATCATTCAGATAATGAGTTTTCCAATCATGCTCGAAGGATGAATAAGATTGTGGGAAAGAAAAACTTCCAATATAGATTAAAAAAGAAATATAAGAAGGATAACAATGATTTAGATGTAACAAGTTATGAATGCAAGAATGTAGGTCATATAAGACCTGATTTTCCTTTACTAAATGAAAAGGTAGATAGGTGAAAAATTATGAAAGAAATTATAAAAAGTATTACAAGACAAATAAAAAGAATGTATTAAAGGAAAATGATACATAGAGTGCATTTGGAAGCAATTCATCAAGTAATTCATCAGAATATGAATCCTCAGGACAAAGGAATATTGGAGTTATATCCAGATTACCAATTGAAAATCTTTCTCTCATGGCTATGGTACACAATGCTGAAGCTATTACAAAGGATTGTTTGAATTATAATTATATTAATAATACATATTATGAATTTTCCGATGAATATTCATCATCAAAAGATAATACATTACCTTCACATGAAGAAGTATCATGGTTTGCTAAATAACATGATAATGAAAATTCTTGACTCATAAAAAATCTTGATAACGAAAATTGTAGAATTTCAATTTTAACTAAAGATGTATCAGATCATTCTAATGATCTCGATATGCAAACATCTGATTTTTTATTTTTTTTAAAAACCCTTGAGAAAGTCAATTCTGAAAAGGATATACTTTCTAAGGATCTATAAAGTTTAATTTCTAATAAAAATGTTTTTGAGCCTAACTCTAGTTCAAAATCAAATTTTTTGTAGGATAAAAACATTGTTTCAAAACTAAAGTCAGAAATTGTTTCCATGAAAACATGTTTCTCAAACTATACTCATGGCATGGAAAAAATTGACAAAATGTATTCTCAAATTTGAACATTGAGAAATCATTATGGTTTTGGTTATACTCATTCTAAACCGTTTTTTGTAATAATTTTTTTTTTCCACAAAGAAATCATTTTCTACTAATTGTAAATGTGTTGGAAACTTGAAAATAGATTATTCCCTTAATAAAACTCACTCTTTAGAATTTTATAGAGCTCATTCTGCAAAACAAACGTGGATTCCTAAAATTCATTAATCTAATCCTTCTGGATCCAAACAAGTTTGTATTCCAAATAACTAACTGTTTATTTTTCCTGAAAATAAGAAGTGTAAAAAAAAGAATATTTGGTACATGGATAGTGTCTATTCTCGTCACATGACCAGAAACAAATATTTCATTGAAAATAATTATCAAAAAAAGGTGGAATGTTTACCTTAGGAGATAATTCTCAAGGAAATATTGTTGTAATATGTAATATTGTTATTATTGGAAAATTTCTTATTTAAAATGATTTGTTTTTTAAAGGACTTAAGCACAATATCATCAGAATAAGTCAATTATGTGATGAAGGATACCTTGTCAATTTTTGAAATGATAAATGCTTAGTTCACAATTCAAGGGATGAAATCATTATTTCTGCCCACATGCAAGAGAATGTATAAACTATTAACCTAGAAGACCTGAGGAGAAAAAAAATCAAC
Organism: Viscum album; assembly: GCA_963277665.1. Lineage (NCBI taxonomy): Eukaryota > Viridiplantae > Streptophyta > Magnoliopsida > Santalales > Viscaceae > Viscum > Viscum album. Next base: position 1,313,485,659 of record OY728152.1, on the reverse strand, counting down.
TTTCTTAAGTGCAATATAGGACCAATCCTTGATATGGCATAGAAGACTTGGACACTACAACCAAATATACCTTTGTAAACCTTCTATGAACTATATTCTAATGGGACTACAAAATCTTAGATATGATACATCATAGGTATTTGATCCTCGTCAATTTAGAAAGCAACATTAAACTAGATTTAATTCAATTACAGAAGTTTCATATTAAGATTCATTATAGCTAGTGCATATGGATCTTTTTGGTCCCTCAAAAACTGGAATCTTTGGAGGCAATTACTATGTATTTATTTTTTTTGATTCCTTTAGTAGGTTTATATGGGTCTATTATCTAACAATGAAATCTGAAGCCTTTTTCTATTTTAAAATATTTAGAGCCCATGATAAAAATGGGAAAAACCTAAAATTTATAACTATTCATTGTGATCATGGTGGTGAATTTCAAAATTCATATTTTGAAACTTTTTGTAGTAGAAAAGGTATTACTCACAATTTTTCACCTCCATAAACTCCTCAAAAAATGGTGTTGTTGAGAGAATAAATCACATTATTCAGAAAATGGCAATAACAATGATGAGTGAATAATCTATTTCTATGCACTTTTGGGATGATGTTGTTATTAATGCTTGTTATAATATAAATTGATTTCTAACCATACCTTTTGTTAATAAAATACCTTATGAATTGTAGACAGGCCGAAAAACTAATGTTTCATACTTAAATGTTTTTTGGGTGAAAAGTAATAATTTTGAATACAAAAGATAATCTACACGAATTCTCACCAAAATCTGATGAATTAATCATTCTAGGGTATTCTACAAATTCTAAAGCAAATAGAGTTTTCAATAAAAATACTTCGACTGTTCATGAAACAGTGCATGTTAAATTTTATGGAACTGGTCCTTTTGATTTCAAACAACCCCAACCTGCATCTTCAGATGCGTTTTCTAAAAATGTTTATCAACCTATATTAGAAGATACTTCTGATAAGGATAATGTTCAAGAACGTGTTTCTGAATCTTTTAGCCTAGAATATTTTCTACCATATGTTGATAAACATGTTTTACAAAACCCAAATCAATTGCTTCTTAGGAATCATCTCAGTGATAACATCATTGGTGATGTAAATCAAACTAAAAGGAACAAAAATTTATTGAGAAATGAAATAGAACATCTTGCCTTTCTCTACCAATTCGAACCTAAAAGTCAATGTCAGGTCATAGGTGAAGATTATTTTATTAATGAAATGAAAGATAAACTAAATAAATTTGATGGGAATCAAGTTTGTAATTTATTTTAATGTCCCAACAAAACAACTATAATTGTTGAAAAATGGGTTTCCATAATTAAATGTAACGAAAATGGAATCGTTGTAAGAAATAAAGAAAAACTTTTTGCTAAGGTCTATAATAAACAAGAGGGAATAGACTATGATGAATCATATGCTCTGGTATCTAGACTTGAATCTATTCGTATACTATTATCCTTTTCATCATATATTTTATTTCAACCTATTTCAAATGGAAGTTAAATGTTATTTTCTAAATGGTTTTGTTTAAGAAGATGTTTTTGTCAAACAACCCTTAGTTTTCTAGACTCAAAATATCAAAATCATGGTTTTAAACTTACCAAAGTTCTATACGGCCATAAACAAGATCCTAGAGCAAGGTATGATAAACTGACATGATTTATTTTACAAAAAAAATTACGCAAAAGGAATAGAGGATCCAACCCTTCTTATACAAAAGGAATATAATAAAGTTATGATTGTTCAAATTTATGATGATGACATCATGTTTGGATCTAATCTGCAGCCTTTAACTGATTCATTTGGAAATTTAATGAATTCTTAGTTTTAAATGATCATGATGGGTGAGTTAACATTCTTTCATTGTTTTGAAATATTTCAAAAAGAAGAAGGAACATATATATATCAACAAAAGTATTTTAATGATTTACTCAAAAAGCATGGATACAAAAATACTAAAATTATTAGCAGTCCAATTGTAACCTCAAATAGACTTGATCTTGATGAAACTGGGAAACCAGTAGATCAAAAAAAATAGAGGTATGATAGGGAGCATGTTATACTTGACAGAAATTCGACCATACATAGTTTTTTCAGTATGCTTTTGTGCATGAAACCAATATAATCCAAAAGAGTATCATTTAAAAGTCGTGAATAGAATCTTTTGACATTTAAAATGCACTATGGATTTTTATCTGTTTTATTCTTCTAGAAATGATTTTGTTTTAAAAAGTTGTTCTGATGCTGACTTTGGTGGTTGTAGAATGGATAGAAAGAGTACAACTGGAATAGGTCATTTCTTAGTATATTATTTGGTTTCGTGGTCTTATAAGAAACAACACAAAGTAGCATTTTCCACTACTGAAGCTGAATATGTAGTAGTTGGAAGCTGTTGTGCCCAAGTGTTTTGGATGGAACAAACACTCATTGACTATGGATTGAGTTTTTCCAAAACTAAAATTTTATGTGAAAATACTAGTGACATATCTCTTATTAAAATCACATCACATCACTCTCGTTGAAAGCACATGGATATTTGGCATTACTTTCTTAGGGACCACAAAAAATGGATATTACTATTCAATTCATCGGAATGCAAGAAGAACTTGCTGAATTTTTTACAAAACCATTAAATTTTGATTGATTTGAGTTTATAAAATAGAAGCTAGGAATGATTACATTGAAGTAGTAATTCATGACTACTTCATGTTTTTCACTTCTCCTGACATTATGAAACTCCTCTTATAAAGGAGAACATTTTACATAATATTATTTTTATTTATTTATTCTCTTGGATTGGGTTTTTGTCTTTATGTTTATCGTATTTATTGTTTAGTTATCGTTTTTACTTTTTTTTTGTCATCATGACTATTTGTTTTCCACCTTCAAGCCACCCTATGGTAATATGTATGTTTTCCATCAGCACATCACCCTATGGTAACAAGTTTGTTTTCCATCAGCACGTCAGCCTATGGTAAAAAGTTTATTTTCCATCGGCCTGTCACCCTATGGTAACAAGTTTTTGTACATCGGCACGATACCCTATGGTATCAAGTTTGTTTTCCCTCGTCTTGACAACCTATGGTAATGACTTTGTTTTCCATCATCTTGAGAACCTATGGTAATGAATTTTTTTTCCATCGGCTTGACAACCTATGGTAATGAATTTGTTTTCCATCGTCTAAACAACCAATAGTATTCCTTCTCCTCGTACGGTTGTGTTTTATTTTACTGTGTCAATAAGATTAAACCAACTATTAACTTATAATCTCTGAGAGGTTCATCCATTCCTTACCATGTTTTGTATTTCAATTTTTATTATTTTTTGAATTTTTTAAAAAAACCTTTTTAAATCCTATCGGTCAATTTTTTATCTTATAATCAAAACCGTAGAAGATCAACTGTCATTTTATCTACTTTCAATAGTCCCCCCTACTTCCCAAACCCACAATGGGTTTTCAATTCTTGTGGAAAAGCCCTTTACCTATGTTTTTAAACTCCGTATGCTCTTATATCAGCTTCACCTATATGTATCAGTCCTCTTCGAACACTACTAGAAAAATGTCTTCAAATTTTTTTTCAGAGAATGGCTTCCAAAAAGAAAGGTTAGTTTCTTAGGACATATTTGATTCGTACGATTCTACAATCAGAATAATTTTTTGGTTTCACGACTGGGAAAATATGTTTGTTGAAAAACCTATCTATCATGATCCGGTTCTTATTGAAGAAGATAACCAATTCTACAAAACAGTATCTTCTAAAAAAATATGGCAATCAACTATGCTATATACAATAGAAAAAGATAAATGTATGTAAATCAAGCATCCCACTTTTTAAATGTCTCAACATAAGGTGATTCTTTTTGTCCATCTCATAAACTACCAGAGGAGGGTAGTACGTTTAATAAAGAAAGTGATGAAAAGTTGTTGTTTCTGATAAATGAAGAGAAGAAGAAAGATTCTCATCTATCTCCAAAAAACATATTCGTGGAACATTTGAGGCAAGGTTTTCATATCACATGGAAAGGAGATAGGGAAACTCTGAATGTTTCTGATATCTTCATTCTTGAGAATCTTGTCAACGTGAGAATGTTAAATCTCATGTGATGAGTTTTTGAAAAAATATATAATGTCAAATCAGGAGCGATAAAGTCACATTTGATCATCTATCCATCTATTCTTACAAGGTTCATTTTTGAGAGCATGATGTTTTGTAATATTCCATTGAAATGATAAGTGAAAGACCTGATGCCTTCTTGGATATGTAAGGGTACTTTGAATAAGTTGAATGTATGTATTTATCATAATTCCTAGATTATTGTTAAGGACATAGAAGATGAATCAGCACAGAATCAATCAGCACCAAATCGATCGACACCTATACCAGTAATAGAAAACCCACATGATCTTGCTCCTCAAAACACAGATATGAAAACCAGTTCTAATCCTAAATACAATACGTAGGTTTTTTTATAGATGGAGAAAATAATGAGAACAGAGAAAAGAAGGTGATCCGAGTTATGGTCATGACCCAACTGAAGATTTTGTTGAGAGGATATGGGTTGAGGATACCCTTCTGGCTGAAAAGAAAAAGAATACTTTTTTGATAAAAAATATTAGGATAGTGATATTTCTAAAGTCATGAAAATGGTTTAGGATGTTAGTGCTCAACTAACAGATTAATTATATCAAGAGCCTATCAAACAAATTCTCCCATAGAAAGAGAAAGGGTGTCAAATGTTGAAAGAAATACAGGACGTTTAAGAAGTGGAATTTGACTTTCTTTTGGAATTCCATCAAATTTCAATAAAATGTAAAGATGAATTGTTTAAAAATAAAAGTGAAGGTATTCAACAAACTCCTCATACCAATCAAACTCAAAATCAATATTTTGAAACTCCAGAAAAAATTTCTTCTCAAGAAAATCAAAGTGATCAATCATCTCATAATGTAAAATTAATTTTTATAATTGAAAATGTAGAAGAATAAATAAGGGTGCAATAAAAAGAAAAAGGAAAATAGCCAGTTTAAGAATCAAGGTGATCAAATGAACAGGATTCATACAATGAGGATACTGATTTAGAACACACAATCTCTCTCAAGAGGAGTGATTACAATGTTCATCTTTTGAGAAGGACTGAGAAGACCATAACTTATTTCCCTAGACATGAATAGAAAATTGATTTCAAAATAGACAATCAAAGAAAGTCATTTGGTTCAGTAATAGAAAATAGAATGAATTGTTTGTCAATTAAAGCTGATTTAAAAGTAATATCATAATGTTTGGCCGCTCATAAGAATGATTGAAATAGAATGAATAAGTTGTCATAATAAACAGAGAACACAATATATGATCTTGCCATATCCCTTGAAAACATAAGGTGATTGTCGAATGATCATGATATTTCTTTAAATAAGCATGAGAAAGAAACTATTGAAATGATGAATCAATTGTCAAATTTTCATGGACCCGATATTCCTTCAATAAAACAGCTACAATATAGATTGAATGATTTTTAATCAGAGTTTTATAAGGTATCATCTTTCAATGAATAAATAGTTTTTTTGAAGAAGGAAAATTATGAGTTTTCCAAAGAAAACAAGAATTTGAAAAATAGAATTGATACTCATGAAGATGTAATCAAAGTCCAAGAAGAGACCATCAAGAATCAGGATAAGCATTTTACCAATCAACAAGAGCTTCTCAGATCCCATGGAGATTATATATCTGAATACAATATGTAAATCAAAATGATGAATGTAATTTTTCATGAGTTGATCAAGAATGAAAAAGAAAGAGAAAACACATGTTTTTTCATTTATAGATTTCATCAGACTTGTAATCTCAATGAGATTTATCTTATCATTCCTATTTCTTTGCATTTTTTTCTTTCTAACTATTTCATGTAACTCATGATTACACCATTATTTTTGTAAATCACAATGTGGGTTAATGTTTTATAAGGGGATAATTATTTAATCAAACACTTATAAATCATGTAAATTCTATAAATACAATACTTAGGAATGTACATACCTAAGGGGGAGTTAGTTGTATTCAATATCAAATTTAGAAGAGTTTCCAACAACTCAGGGGGAGATAAGTATTTATTTATTTTATTATATTTTTTTTGTGAATTCCAAAAGGGGGATATTGTTGAGTCCAAATTTCTCTTTTGACATTGATGCCTTGTTTTGGAAATCACAAATATATTCAGACCAGTTTATCATATTTACATTGATTATTGTACTGATTAAAATTATCATACCGAGTATGTAAATCGTACTGACTCTGTAAAACGTCTGGATTATGTCAATCATGCTTACTCTGTCAATCGTACTAACTCTGTTAAATGTACTGACTCTGTGAAACATATTGACTCTATCAATCGTACTGACACTGTCAATCGTACTGACTGTCAATCGTACTGACCATGACAATTGTAATAAAAATGTCAATATTACTCATGTGTATCATATGCATATATCTTTTGTTTCAACCAAAACGATGTCGTGGAGTTAGTTATAAACTAACTAAAACAATGTCGTGTTTTCTATTTCAATATGACTATTATAATTCCATGTGCCCTAGTCCCTCTTACTTTTCTAGAAAACTATGATCGTTGGATGAAATGTGACCGTTGGAACCAATGGCCTATAAATAGGAGGATATTTAAAGCTGATCGAGATAGCTGAATGACTGAGACATTGATCATTATATGCATTTATCAAGTTCTGGAGAGAGACGATGTGACTTCTCTCATGCTTCGTGCAAAATCCTTGAAATTACAAAATGTGAACAACAAATTCATAGTTTTTGTATTTCAATAAGTGCTTTGTTTTTCTTTGTGGTACCAATCATGTGATAATGATTGAGGGCTTCTGGGGATAGGCAGACGGTGCTACTGATCATCATACAGAGGGATTTTAAGTGATTGAAAGACAAAGTACTAATTTCCTGCAAAATCGAGTGCTTGCGGGGATAGCAAGACAGATGTACCAATCATCATATCAGGAGCGTACCAAGGTGGTGGTAAGACGGGCCTCTTATCCTAGGTGAAAGGATAACCCTAATCATTGAGATAAAATAATTGTAATAATTTTACATTATTTCTGGTGTTTGTTTTAGAAAGGGAATTGTATTTTTTCCTTTCTTAATTTCATGTTCATTTGTAATTGTTTCAATTACATTCATACTGTTACATGTTGTATCGATTGATAATATATTCTTTATGGTATAATCCATCCCTATTATATTACTCTGATTATTGTATTCATTTTAAATACAATTGCTTTACACTTATTATAGTATTACATCATATCATACCTTTATAAACAAGACAATTGTGGTTAATTGTATTTTTTTTGAGTTTTATCAGTTTAGGATCATTTAAACTAATTTATTAAGTGTTTTAAACACAGTGTATTTAAACCTAAAATTCACCCCCTCTTGTATTGTTCCATCTAAAATACATATACATCTACATATTCGATCAAACAGTTACTTTTTCGCTTTAAAAATATGGAGGCATCATTTGTATTGTGTAAAGTGTGAAAAATATATTGATCACAAAATTTTAAAGTATATATTTACTCCAAACAAATTGAAATTGATACATAGGATATGGATAGAATTAATCAATGATTATGATTTCACAATTCACTACCTCCCAGGAATTGAAAATAAAGTGGGATTTTCTTTGAGTTGAAAAAGTAATGCTACATTAACCATGTTAGGTTTAGAACGTGATCCATTAGTTATAGATTTGATGAATTTTGGATATGATGTTATTGGTGCAAGAAATTCTTAGGTTTTTGTTTCATGTGTCATTAATATATTCTCTATTAGACAGAATTAAGAAAGCATAGAAGAAAGAGTGTGAGTTGCAGAAAAAGGTAGAGCTGGATCTGAAGGGTATGCTACGTGAATTTATCGTTGATAATGATTTTGTTTTGAGATTCGGGATGATATTTTGTGTGCCTTGTGATTCACATTTGAAGGGAGAGTTGTTAGGTGAAGATCACAGTTCTCCATTTTCAGTTCATCCAGGCAGTATTAAGATGTATAGTGATCTTCGGGAGTATTACTGGTGGGATTGAATGAAAAAATATATTGTTGATTTTACTGTGAAGTGTTTGACTTGTCAACAGGTTAAAGCAGAGAGGTAGTTATCAAAATGGATGTTTAAGCCTTTACCGGTGCCTGATTGGAAATGGGAGAATATATACATGGACTTCATTGTGGTATTACGAAAGACACCTCGAGGTAATAATGTGATCTTGGTTATTATTGACCGCTGGACTAACTCATCTCATTTCATTGCTATGATAGATAATTTTTCACTAGATCAAATTTCTCTATTGAATCATAAAGACATAGTCAAGTTACACAATTTTCCCATCTATATTGTATCTGATCGTGATCCCAGTTTAACTTCTAACATTTGGAAATGCCTTCATAAGTCGTTGGGTAATGAAATAAATTTTATTATAGCTTTTCATCCTCAATTAAATGGGTAGTCAGAATAAAAAATTCAGACATCATAGGATATTTAATGTTCTTTTTTGATAGATTATCAAGGAAGTTGGGACCAATATCATTCATTTGTTGATTTTTCTTATAATAATTGTTTTCATTCAAGTATACAGATGGAACCATTTGAAGAATTATATAGGAAGCACTGTCAAACACCAGCTTTTGGGGATGAAGTAGATGAAAGGAAGATGATGGGCCAGAATTGGTAAATGAGTTGGGAGAAAAAGTTCAGCAGCCACAGAAACACATGAGAACATCTCAGAGCAGGCATAAAAGTGATACAGACAACAGGAGGAAAGATCTCTCTTTTGAGGTAGGTGATCATGTCTTCCTCAATGTTTCACCATGGAAAAGTGTGAAGTGATTTGGTATTAGAAGAAAGCCAAGTCCAAGGCTCATTGGACCATATGAAATTCTAGAGAGATTTGGAACAGTTTCATACTGATTGGAATTACCTCTTATTTTATCTAAGGTACATATTTTTTTCATGTTTCAATGTTAATGATGTACATGCCATATCCATATCATATTTTGAGTCTAGAGGGAGTTCAGTTGGAAGAGAATATATCTTATGAGGAACAACCAGTTCATATTCTTGACCACGGGGAGCATGTGTTGTGGAATAAGGTGATTCATCATGTAATGGTTCTATGGAAAAACCATATATTTGAAGAGGAAACATGGGAATCTTAAAATGAAATGAGTGATAAATACCCCCACATATTCGATAAGTAAATAAATTGTGGGGATCAAATTTATTAAAGGGGGGGAGGATGTAACATCCCATGTAAGTAATGAATAAAATAATTTCATATCTTTGTATATTTATTAATTATATAATGTTTTAGAGGCATATAACGAGAACAAAAGAAATCATAAGCATAGAATACTTTAATATTTTTAATAGATTATTTTAATGCCTTTTGATGGAAAACCATTTTTAAATATTACATTGGATAATTTTATGAGCACCATTTGTCAATATAAACTTCTTTTTTATAATTGGGATAGTGAAATGTACTTTTGATAAATTTTCTTTATTTTTCTAACAATGTTCATTTTTTAAAGAATAGTGAAAAATAATGTATTTTACTTCAAAACTACCTTTTCATCTAATTTAATTTTAAGGTTATGTTATATTTTTAATTGAATTTAATGTGTAATTAGAATACAATTATTACCATTTAATCCAATAATGGTCATTATAATTAATTTAACTTTTATATTTTACATAAACAATTGTCAATCTTTTGATTGATATTGTTTCTTAAAAACACCCTATTTGTTTTGACAACTGGAATTATTTATTAAATTCATTAACAAAATTTCTGTGTTTGGAATTTGGTAAAATGGATTCCATATTTGGAATCATAAATTCCGAATTATGTAATGATGATTATTTTATATTTGGACAATATGAATAGTAAGGACAATAATTATATTAATTATCATGATTAATTAGTAATCGGGTAGTTAAGGGTAATAAAATAATATCATAATAATATAAAATGACCCCAAAAATTTTCCAAATATTTTTTTTGAGTCATGGCCAACCATGGGAAGATTCTTACCAAACATGAGGGCCCATGGAGTCAAATGCATGTGATAGTGACATTTATGAGATTTTTTTAAAAGAAGAGAAATATAACAAAAGTTTGTATATCCTGGGTAAAACAATTTTAATTTTGTTTATTTAAATAATATCATAGACTATAAATTGTCATTGCAATTCTAAAAAGATTTTATAAATCTTGGTATTTGTTTTATAATTTTTAGACATTAAATATTTAAATTTATTTATGACACCATGATGATGCATTAATTACCTCATTAGTGAACGATTTAATTAAAATGAAAAGATAATGTAAAATATATGACATAAACATGTATAAAACCTATCATATGTGTTGATATCAAACACTTATCACATTTTCCTCAATATATATCATTTTGGGACCTTTAAAATCCTAAAATCATTATAGAATAAAGTAACATTTCAAGAAATTCCAAAAGTTACCCTCCTCCCTCTTATAAAAGGTCCCCACCTATACCCCTTTACCCACACCTCTCAAGCCCTTGGATCATCCAACATCTACTAATATTTTCACATTAAATCTCACTATTACTCCTTGAATCCTCACATTGTGCATATGTCATTCCAATGAAGCCTTTGGCTCAAATCAAAAAATAGTTACCTGATTTTGAGGTAATGTCTTCTCTCGAGTTCTTCTCTTTTATTTTCCATCATCAGTCACAACTATATTCTTATTATTTGATCCCACAATAACTCTAGTATCCTCAATATACTATTTTTTTATTATGATAAGGATTCTACATACACTTACACACACCTCTGTTTAATGGTTAAGCAACATAATGTTTATGTGGGTGGCGAATTACAGCCTCACGAAACGATGATTGTTCAATCATCTTTTAACACCTTTCATAATGGCCATTATGATGTCACTATATTTATATACGATATATATTATATTTATGTCCCCTCTATGCTCTTGTATTTTATATTTAAAACATAACTTTATGATTTTCATGTAGTTTAAATAAGATAATTTAATATGAGAATGTGTGGATGACCACCCCCTCAAGTAATGTGACTCGTTCATGACAAACATGGAAATTAAAAAGAATTTAATTAATGAAATTCAGTTACCAATATAACATATATATTGTACTGTAATTATAATATATATATATATGTATCATTTAGTTTTAATTCCATTAATATGATAAAGAAATAAAAGTAGTATTCATGCGTACGTACGCCCTATCTTCTCCATGAAGGGTTCATTTAATTTTTTATCTCCAAATGTTATGGAATATTATTAAATACATATATACTGGATATATATGATATTAATATCATGAAAACCATTCTGGAGAATATATACCTATAACTACAAGGAAAATATTCTTCAAACAAGTTTATATTTTACTCATGTACTGAACATCGACAAAACGTATGATATGAACTCACATAATTAACTAATTATTATAACATGATAAAATGTGATATGAATTGAATATTAAAATTTAATGGTAGTCCATAAGAAATTATAAATGTAACATATTTTATTATTCAAGAATATAATGTAACGAACAGGACATGTCAGACATGAGGTAAGGGACTTCGTCTCAATCTCCTTTCATTGAGCATACATATATTTATATACAACTTTATTTTATTAGTTGTATAATAAACTATTTAGACATTTTATTTCATTCAGAAGGAATATATCTACAAGAATCATATCACTAAACAACAAAAGGAATGATTTTGTCTTACGTATGTGACGACAGCGAATTTTCCACCACTATGGCCATTATTTGAGTTTCAACATCCTCTACAAGACATAAATTTTTTAAATGAAAATTAAATACCATGTTTTAACTTTATATTATTATTATATTGGAAATGGTTTTGATAATGTTTTGATTATATTAATGTGTTGTATTGATAACTGGTGATTGAAATGTGGAAATGTTTTGTTTCCTTTATGCATGTTTTTTGTGATACGATTATGTTATAGTTCTTGGGAATTGTTTATGAAGTCGGATGGTTACGTGATGAACTAAGGGAGGGTGATCCCGAGATATCTCTCCAATGCATTGGGTACCTCGATGGAGTTTAACGCTTTGTTTTCTCCGAAGAGATTTTTGGAATATTCTGTGATGGGTATTCCAAACATAACCATGAGGGCTACTCCCTACGTACGAATGTTATGAATTCCCCAAGTTACCATTATGTCTTATGATTTATATGAGTTATTCATAAATATTATGATTTCATGTTGTATGTTTATGTGCTTATGTTTTATAAGTAAATTATTATTTACTTGATTCTTAGGTTTATATGGAAAAATGATTTCATTTCGTATATTTATATCCATTACTGTGCTTTTTTTTCTCATCCCAGGTATCTGAAATGTTTTACAGAGGTAAAGGGAAAACTACATGATGTGATTATAGTGTTGATTAAGTGTCAAGAAATAAAACATTTTTTATTTTGAATATGTTTTCTTTGGTGGAAAAAATTAATATTGTCTTCGATGTTACATCCTTATTTAAATGTGAAATGTAATTCATGATTTATTATCTCATTCTCTAAAACACATAACCTAAAAATATCCTAAATTTGCATTCATGAAATAACACAAGATTCAGTAATGTTTAAGGATGGATACTTATACCTCATGTTGGATAACATCAATTATCCATTGTTTATTTCATAGGAAAATAATTAATTAAATTTTTCCACACCACACATTAGGTGTGTATCAAAAAAATTAATACATGTTGGGGAGACAATTCAAATTTATGTCACTATTTTTTAAATTTATATAAAATTTCACTGTTTTCGTAAGTAAAAAATGAATGAATGATGTGTACATTTGTAATTATTTTAGATGACTTATGATTATTATGAACATCCAAATGAGATTAATTATCAAACTAAATGTAAATCATTGACGAAGGAAATTATTATTGATATTGAAAACATGAATATCTAGAAAAATAAATTATTTACTCTTTCCAAGGATATGTTAATTGGGAAAACAATCTTCAAACTAAAACTATAACTACAGTGTCTTGTTTACTAGATTACCACAGAAATATCATTAACAATCATGAGGTGGTAATGAGTAATCTATTAATTTTCTAAATAACTCCACCTTCAATCAACTATTTATGTATGATATCCATAAATAACACATTCATGAAGATTCAGATAATATAGATCAATATTTTCTAAAATAGTAATAGAACTAATATTTGGAATATGTCCTTTTAAATGATCATCCCATCTCTAGAAAGATAGAATGAAATTAATATTTCATAACCATGGACATTTATGAATACACCACTAATATTGTGTAATGTTAAAAATATGAAGAGAAAACAATATTTATACTTATATACATAATAACAATACTCTAACAGGCTTTGAGAAATGTTGTAGAATTACATATTGAGATAATCCATTGGGATAATAATTTTTAGATACAATTTCAATATTATTTAAAAAATAATAATTAATTTTATTCTAAAACCATTTCATTTTCTAGAAATGTGTATATTACCCTGGAAGATGACGAGTGAACCGATGCTGATTTTTTTGTAACATATAGGTCTCTCCAATTATATAAATAAATTATTAGATGGTATAAATAAGGAGATCACATGGTATATTACTAATGAAACATACAAACATGATTATTTTCATGAAGAATAATATCTCAATAATGTTTGACTTTTTTATTTTAATAAAAAATATTATTCAGAAATTGTATTACCTACTTAATATTATATATTTTTAATATTCATATTATGTGTCCTTGTATGAAGATAATGTTGAGTATAACAATGAAGATATGACAATTTAAGATGATGAAAAATCTATTTTCCATCTCCCATCATATTAAGGAATTATATTGATTAGTGTAAATATAGGGTTTACTATTCCAATTGATACAATTTCTACACATATGGATTGTAAATCACTATAATTAATATGTTCACGGGGTTCTGAGGAGGAAAATAGACACACCTTCAGATGGGGGATAACACATTTGAAAATCTAAAATATTTTTTGTAAAAAACATTCAGATTCTTATGATGGATTATTGTATGGAATATAATTAATCATTCATAATAATATTTAGTTTTATTTATTTTACTATTTTACTTCTTTTTCTAAGGTGTATGTTGGTTTTATTTAGTAATATAACTATTTTCAAACACCTAAAAAGAAGGAATTGTTCTTTGTTTACATAATTATATAAACTATACCAATATAAATCTATATAAATTTTTAATTATTAAAATTATTTAATAAATTTTTTATATAATAGGATTTATAATTATTAATAGGATATTTTTATTGTAATTTCCATTTATATATAAATTCATAAAATAATTATTTCAAGGTTTTTAATGGCTTTAGTTTTTAATGTTTTTCTGTTTCTTGAACCATGAACAAAACATTGAAAAATATTAACCATATTTGTATTTTTCACACCTCATGATGAGTATATTTTCTATTTAATACGATTGATGAATGAATATTTATTCAAAATATCCAATATTTTCATTTGATGATATTTTATTAAATCTTAATCCCACATATACCAAAAATTTCTAAATATAAAATATTATCCTCTCAAAAAGGGTTATAAATTGTTTTTTCTTATTCTATACAATTATATTATTACAGGAATCCATAATTCATGTTTTTAGATGAAAAAACCCAATTTTATATCTTCAATGAATACAATATTACATTTATTGTGTACATCATTATAGCGGTACCATATTGAATGTCCAATTTTCATTCAAAATTTTTCCTACAATTAAATCTACCGTTTATTATTCCCTAAGTACCTATGAGATTTTTTTAATGAGGTTTTTTACAATCAAGAGATCCAACTTTATGACCTCTCCATATGTTAAATTTGATGTTATTACTGAACATGTTTTTTGGTGGTGTGATTAATGATATTTATTCCAAGTTTACAATGACTATGTTGGAAATTATATCGATAGTGATTTTTTATATATATTTATTATATGATGAAATAAAATTCATTATTCATGATGGTTGGAAAAAATATAATTTAAAAATATAATAGTTGTTCACCAATAGATCAAAAACTAAAACATCTCATCATTTCATAAGGAATATAATAAAAAGTGAAATTTCATTTCAAAATTCCATATGAAAAAAATATAAAAATTGGGGAATTATTTTTTAAAAATCATTTACATTAAAATTAATCATTTTATATTAAAAAAATAATATAATGTTGTTATTGGAGGTGATTCATTTTTGGCCTAATTTCAGATCACATTTCTCTATAAGAATACTTTTTTCTGTAATTTATAGTTTTTTAGAGACTATACCTCCTGGTTATACCTATTTCAACTAAAATAAAAACGTATAAACCATATAAAATCATAACAAACTATGTTAAATTACTCTCGGTTGATACATTTTTTACATTTTTACAAGGTAATACAACAAATATTTAAATTCAATGGAGATGAAACACAATCTTTAGAATCATGAAAAAACAACATTAACCATCCTTGATTGAAGTGAAAGTTAAATTATTTTGTAGTCAGATTAAATGTGAAAAAGTGGTTAACCATTACATTGAATGAAATTTTATAATTAGTGAGCAGTTAGTGAATTTTATCAAATTTTATATCATAATATGATCCCATGGATTAATATTATGGTGGTTTTTCACTTCATACAGTGGGATTTTTATTTCGACCAATATATTTTTACTTCAATGGTATTCGGCTATTTCATTGTGGTGGATTAATAATCCTAAAAATTTCAATACATTTATTTATTAACAATATTTTTAATTCATTAACATATTATTTTATCCATTAATGACAAATATCATGATTTTTTTACTGAATTTAGAAAATGATTTTATTTTATAATTTTATGTATTTTAGGTAAGATGTGTGTTTTGACCATAATAATTAAAATATTTTTTGATGTTTTAATAATAATTTTCATGGATTCTGTTTTCATTGTGGCATATTATTTGAAATCATACTAATTAAAATTATTATAGTCCAAATTTTATTTTAAATATAAAGACAAGATAACTATAAAATAAATGGCTAAATTCAATGGTTATATCATATTTCTGAAATTGAGGAACAAATATAGCTAAAAGATCAGATATAAATATTAAAAATTCATTAATGTAGTATATTTCATTATTTCCATTTGAAAATCCATCAATTGGGTGGCATAATAAAATGGGAACACAAAAAATTGGAATATTAAGTGTCATCCAATTTATAAATTTTTCCCATATTAAACATTCATATAATTGGATCATCAATTCAAAATTAAATCAAATGTTTCAGCATAACTCATATAAATTATGGAATTAATATTATAGATTTATACATTTTACAATTATGATAGTAATAATATCACCAACTTATAATCTATTGGTGTATTATTTTAATTTGAAAATGATCCACCTCCGACATCCAATCCACCTAGAAATTTAAATTACCATTACCATTTAATATATAAGTTACATCTCAGTTTAATTATTCAATGTACAGTGTAGATTATATTAGGTATTTATTATATTTTAATCAATTGTATCTTTAGATAATTTGATTTTGTTATTCTAATTTCATTTTTAATATGTATGTATCTTTTTACAACATATTCAATTTTTAAATTTAAATATAATTATGAAAACTAATTTTATGATTTTTCCATAAGGATCAATATAATGTTCACCATTTGAAATAAATATTTTATGGATATGATTCATATTTTTTTAGGAAGGTTACAATGTTTATTTCTAATGTTTTTATTGTGTCCCCACATACCTATGAGGGATATATCTTTTTTCAACTATATTTTCCCTAATTATTTATGGTTTATGTGGGGATTACATGGATATTATTGAGTCTAAAACTTATTAATATCTTGGTTAGAAGTGGATGCTCACCCTTATATTAGGGTTTGTTTCTTATGTGTCTATGAAATTAATAATTACATGATAAATATTTATTGATGGTGTTGTGGTGGGAGGATCCCCAATATTTGTAACATTATTTCGCCATCATCCTTTAAATTTTATATTCTAGATGTATTAATAAATTATATAATTTAGATAATAATATAAAACAATATTTTAGTACATTTATATGTATATTATTTTTTTAACAGTAAATACTGGTACACATAGAAAAAATGATTTTGATGAGAGATAAGCATGATCAACCACTATGTATAACTTGGAATAAAATTATATTCTAATCAATTGAACTATGATTAGAGTATGTTAATTTTTAAATACATATTTGTAAAACAACAATATGCATGTTATTACTAACAAAAATTGAGGTCAAATATTAATATAATGATTACACAATCCCTCAGTACCAGGTAATAATTGGAATAAAAATATATATTGTAGAAATTTAATCAATAATTTCTAATTAAATAATAAACCATCCAATTATTTTTGTAAAAAATAATCTAACCCATGTAGTGACAGTATTTCATCATAATTACATATCTGAAATAAAATAAATCAACCTCATTGGATGTGGAGAAATATATAATGTAATGTTCATAAAAAAATTGTGTCATCCAACTATCCTTTTTTATGTCTTGGAATAACCACATCATAATGTTCAACCATCTATGTATTACAATATAGATACCATACCATTTCAGATGATATATGTTCATGATATCTATAATAAAGCTAATATTTTTTACACTAATGTCCGACTAGGATATGGAAAATATTATTTAATATATATGTATATGTAATAATGGGGTATTATATAAGCAAAATAAGTTCATGAAAAAAAATTAATAATATAACTGGGAAAAATATCTTAAAGGTCCTTAGAAATATTGAAACCATTTTTTATCCCTATATCTAATATACAATAATCCATCAATGAGTTACAAGGCCCCATTAATAGGATTGGGAAATACAGTACATAGACATCCACTTCTAAGTGTTATCCCAATACATGTATACCAATAATATAGACACCAATTAAATGGGTTGGAAGATATTATTTTTCATTCACCCAAAAATATAGAATAAAAAGGAAATTAAATGAGAAAAAATATACAATAAACGATAGTTTAAACATCAAAAAATTTTAACGAGGACTAATAACAATAATAAAAAAATATTTTGATCGAATAATAAATAATCCTCAGGTATCTATATATTCATGATAAAAAATACAATAATTAACTCAGAAAAAAAAATGAATAATGTTAATGTCTTATGACATTAGTTTAATTGATGTACATTTACCTGATTCAGAATCCAACTAAAATTGGTCCACAAAATCATATAACTATTTTTTATAATTCATGAATATAGTTAGATGATATATATTGAGGGTATTTTACACCCATAAGGTATTTAAAGATGAAATATAACAATGATCATATAATGCCAATAACATTTTTGTCCCAAATAATGTAAAAACACACAACCCATGAATACAGAAATTGATATGACTACGAAACAAAAATACCAAAATTTACCATATAAAAAACATTATATTTCATAGTGATGTAAATAAATTAACTTGTTTTGATTATTTGGAGTTGATGGGATTTATCTAGATCATGATATAATTCAATAGAAATGATTTGGGAGATCAAACCAACATCCATCCATTGATGCATGTATATATATTGTGAGGTGGTAAAATTAATTTAGAGAGAATATAGATTGAAAGTGCTTGATGTATTTGGGTGATAAAAGTACATAAATCCTCAAAATTTAGTTATTTAGAACCGTATAAATTCTGGATTTGACTTTTTTATTCATAAAATAAACTTTTAGGAATGTTGATATGAAAAAATTTTCATCACCACAACATTAAATCATAAAAACATTATCATGTCAATAATAATATATTACAACATGATATTTTCACTAAATGAAATATGTTTCATATATTCCTCCTAAAATCCATACATGATTTAGATATTCTTTTATTTTGTGAACATAATCTTATATCCAATTTATTGAAAGGATTCAAAAACTACTCTGATCCCATCGAACATCCCACGAATAGGTTAATTAAAACCATTATGATATATATAGATAAATCTATTTTACAATGAAATTGAATATGTTAAAAATATTACCATGTAGATAGATATATTATTCATCTATTTATATGTATATATTCTTTTGAAAATAAATCCATAATTTCAAAATGTATATTTCCTACACATATGTCTATTATAGGAAGTTCAAATTATATAACATAACCCAAACAAGTTCAATGATTTCCACATATAATACATTTTTTTGTTTCAAAATCTAAATAGGATATTCTATAATTCATATTCATAATTCTACCTCAACATCCAGATATATTATCAAATATGAACGATCAAGATCATACCTATAAATTGTGGACACATAGAAAACATTATGAAAAATTTGATACCATAATGAAATATTCATTTTTCTAAACATCATTCAAATTAATTACAATTATTTAAAATATACATAATCATCAAATCATAAAATTAATATAATTTCTAAAATTACTATGTTACATATATAGATTGATCAAAAAGAAAGAACAGATTCCCAGGTTGAATTATTAATTCAATCCTTATGGATTGGAATAATAATTTGGAATACTGTAATACAGGAACACTATCATTTAAATAATCTAAAAAACACATTTAATATGTTGTTCAAAACTATCCCCATATCTAAATTATTCACATGACTAATGATATCATAGTTTATACTAACATGGTTCCTTATTGAATTTATCTTACTATACAGTTTAAATTGATTCCATGACATGTATTATATTGGAGATTCTATATAAAAATTTTATTATATCAAGTGCCTTTGAACTCAATAAAAAATACCCAAAATTTATCATATATTTTACTAGTTGTTCACAGTTATATATTTTATTATGAGGTTGATATGGGATTCCCATATTCAATATAGTTCCAATAAATTAATGTATGTTCTTATAAAAACTGTATAATAAACTAGGTGCCTTTTCAATCCACATGTTTGATGAAACTTGTTACATCCATACAATATTAAAAAAAATGACGTTAATTCTATAATACAGTAAAATAGTCACCTGGAATTGATGTAACTAAGATTCCAATGTTAATGGTAGCTGGAAAAAAAAATAATCACTAAAACACACTATGATCGCTTTAGATGAAAAAAGTGATAAATTCAAAGAAATATATTCCACTATTTCATTATCAATTGATTTAATATCATGTTTTCCACCTAATTTTAATGATTACTGTCCAACCTCGTCATGAAAATTACAAGTGAACTCAATGTGTAAATGAACGTCCTAATGAATCATGTATCATCACGATCATCCAGTTATACCTTTCGAAATTTTAGTACAGTTCCCCCATTAAATATTGTTGGATTAGTATGGGTCATTACATGGGAATATGATTGGTAAAATTTTAATCTCACAATTGTAGATGATAACATGAAAAATTCCAATTGTATTTATGTCAGTACAAATCAATAAATGAAAAAAATTATCTGGATAAATGTCTGATCCATGAAAAGGATCATGAAATCGAGTTACACTCTAATGAATTCATATTATCTTGGAACATAAATCAATCATCCATAAAAAATATCATTTAATTATGAAAAATCAACCATTACTATGAAATAAATAATATAACCTTTTTCGATTTTTATAAATGTGTGAATGATATATGGTCATCATGTTTGGATATACGATCAAATCAAAGTCAAAAATCTCTATTTTTTTGAATCAATAAACCTGAAAAATGATTTAAATAATTGTATGAAAATATAGATATGTATAGTGATGACATACCATTCTTTGAAAGGGTCTATGGATGAATAATTTTATAAAAATTAAATTATCAATTTTGAATAAACCATAAATCAATTTGAAAATATCAGAAAAACTGAGATGCTACATTATTAAAAAATAAATATATTAAAGAATATATTTAGACTATTACTATATCATTTATGAATACATATCCACACAATTAAAAACCTCATTCATCCAGGTTAGATCTATAAAAATCCATCTCATGATTCTCACAAATGAATTTTTTTTATACCATATTTCCCAACCACAAAGTATTTTTCACCTACTTTCATGGTATCATACTAACATAATAGACATATTTTCATGATTTTATTCATTAATCCTTCTAATATAAAAACATTAGATCAATAGTACTTCAGAAATTTTTACATGTATAGAGGGAAACAAAAATGTCCATTAGAATTGATGTTGTTCCCCCATTTCTATAGAACATATAATATTAATTCCCAATATGGGGAGTCACTATTCCTCTCATATGATATTTCTATCATCCATATATTCAGGGTCTAAAACATCAATTCATAAATTAATTCAAATAAAATAATTTAAAACCTTATTGAAGAAAAAACATTTCATTCCACATACATCATTAAAAATATCTATAACTCTATATCCCATGAATACCTTATATTGTCCTAAATTCAGTTAATGAACTAAGTAAAATTTGTTCAATCCAAAAAAATAACCTAGTATATTACCATTAGATGAACCCCATCATCCATATGATTGTCATTAAATTCATCTATCCCACTAATATTGGTTAAAATAAAATTATCATTGTTGATAATGTGAAATATAATGAAACATTCATAATCCATTTCCACATATCTAGATTTTTTACATATATATAGCTTAATTGGATAGGTATATAATTCCTCATTGTAGGTATACTTGAAGTACACCCATAATTTTTTTTAGAGTATTCTAGCCCAATTCATAAATCACATTACATTCTATATGTATTATGTAGAAGAAAATTATCACTTATCACCATTATTTTTTTTAGGGAACCCACTAGATCAAATATTAACTCGATGAATATTATATATTCAATCATATCATAGGAATATTTGTGTCCGTGGATGTGTGGGGGAGGTGATAAAATGATAATATAGGGGTATTAGACCATTGTCTTCGTGATATTGTTGAATTTAGATCCTTTAATAGACACTATACAAAAGAGTATTTGTTTGACCATTTTGAAATACTTTTATAACAAACCGACCATGGGTGGATTCTCATTTTTTCCCTCAAAAAACAATTATTTTTATACTGGTTACATAATTTTTCTATAGGGAAAATTTCCATAATGTTATTGATCAATATTTTGAAATTATTAATATATCATAATTAAAACTAATAATATGTTTAATTCAGGGATAATATTTTATAACAATGATAATAATAAGGCGATTCCACTCATAATGGTCATATCAACATACTACGTTACTAAAGTGATGTTATAATATTTTGGTTCATAATAATAGATAATAATATTATATATAAACACATTTAAAAATACAATTTCTCAAATAATAAATACATGATATAATGAACTATCACCATCTACTACATGTAGTTGGGGTTTGGCTTAGTGGTAAGAATCCCCTAATACTACATGAAAAATGGGGGATCAAAACCCATGGGGCATAGGTACTGTAGCAGTACTATAGTGGTACTGTATCAGCGGTGGTACTATTGATCGGTGGGTACTATAGTGGCAGTTGGATACTGTAGCAGCGACAATGCACTGTTGTAGTGTCCGGTAGTGTAGCAGCTGGGTTACTATTCACAGAATGGGCCTTATGCCAAAATTTTGGGACTACGGGCTATGTAATGGGATACATGCCCATTGGGCCTTCGGGCAATGTAATGGGTCTCCCTCTACACATTTAAAAGAGGTTTTTTCTTTGCTTTAATAATAAAATGAGGCCTCAGACCCAACATTAAAAAAAACCACCTACAACATTTTTAATGGGAATTAATTAATTTTGGATCATTCAAAAAATATCAAGAGGAATATTTAATTTCTTCCAAAATTCCTAATCGTGATTCAAATATACAAAAAAAAAATTACAAAAATATTTTTATCATAAATGGAATTATTTCATCACAAATTTAGCATCACCGAAAAAAGTTAAAAAATCCACAATTTATGGAAATCGAGATATTTAATCTACAATGATGGGCATCTATTATCAGAGTCCACCTTCCATAGTTTCAATCATAAAAAAGTATTCATATCTTCCAAAAAAGTGAGAAAACAAAATGAGTAATTTTGAGATCCTTAGGCTCTAATTCTATTTTTTGATATCCTGATCTGAACTACCAAAGATGATCTAGAATTACGGACTACCTAATGTGGGATAAATGTAATTATGATGTTTTCATCTAGTTGCAAATGAAAATTTGACCATCTTGTGGTTAAATTTATATGTACTAATTGAACATCAATGTACAAGACTAATGTTGTAATAATGGAATAATTAGAAAAAAATTATTTTTATCCATATGTTTAGTAGCATAAAAATATTAAAACATTTCATTACATAATAATATATCCTAATAATAACACAACATAATTAAAAAAACGATCACCAATTGTAGTGCTTCACAATTTGGAATAATCTTGAAAAAAAATATTAAATCCAGATCAACTCAAAATTCCATCCACTAATGTATTCATAATATTTCAAATACTAATCATCCTTCAACCATCCAAACCATTCACTGCACTAGATCATTGGCCATGAAATTTATATGAATAATAAAATAAATTACAATTTTTTAATATAAGACTCAAAAAAATGTGGTACATAACATAAATGAATAAGTGAATGTTTTTATGACATAATATCACAGAGACTTGATAAACAAATTTATATATCACATAATCATATCATATAGGTAGGGTCCCTATGGACTAGCTTAACCACCATTGACACCCTGCCAATTAAAATATACCAAACATTTATAACATATCCCCCATCAACAAGATAGTCAATAACACATTTTTAAGCATTTTAATTTATTAGAAAAAATATGTGAATGTTGATAAGAATATTACTCAACCCCATCTCATGTATAGTTCATATAGATCATGATACCTGAAAAACTATAGAATATATTGGAATAAAAAATAAAAAATTATATAGAATTAAATATAAAATAACCAAAAATAGAAAACATGATTCAAAAATATAAAAGATAAATATTTTAGGAATAATCCATTATACGTCTCAAGGAGAAACAAATAATGTCCAATCAATTATAGGAAGTAATTATGTAAATATATATAATTAAAATGAAATACAAGCTTTGTTGAAATGAAATTTCATGAAATTCTACGATGTTGGAATTGAATTTCCCAACAATATAAAATAATTTTTGATGATCCAGTATGAAAAATATTAATGTAACATTATTGTGGGGAAACTAAAAAAAATAGTACATGATGACACATAACCTATATGAACTGTTACTAAAATCCATTTATTCCCTAATAATATAGAGATCTAGAAACCATAAATTTGAGTTCCAACTATTACAATAATTGTCAATAACCAATTATAACATTTGTACAATATTTAATCAGTTCAAAATATAATATATCTAAATAGGTTTTATCATTTATTAGCGTATAGTACTGATATAGAATGTAAAGACCTGTAAAATTCAAGGAAAATTTTTTTCTAAATTTTCTTTAGAATTTTACAAGAGCGCGGTTTCAGACGGCATCTGATTCTGAGGCCCGGAGTGCCCGGAATTAATTTCCGAAGTTTGGCTCGGGTACGTTCAGTGAACGAACGAGCGAGAATTCCTAACTTTTGATCCGGTGCTCGGAATTGAAATCCGAGGGCACCGATGAACTCGCAGCGCCGATATTCGCTTAATGAGACCTTTTCGGGAGTTGCGTTTGATGCGGGTTGAAAGTTACGTTTTGGGGTTTGTCAGTTAAGTTAAATAAAATTTGTGCAAAACAAATTTTATTTTAACTTATTTTTAAAAAACCTACCAAAGGAGGTTAGAAGTGGGACCCACACCCACTTAACCTCCCTTGGGAGGATTAAGTGTGGTGGGGCCCACACGAACCCCTTTTTCTTTTCAAATTCCTTAACCTCTTAAACTCCCCTCTCTCCCTCTTAATTATTTGTAAACTTAACATCAAATTAATTACACATGACATGTTAATTAATTAAGTGTTATGTTTGAATTTTGAAATTTTGAATTCCTAGGCTTGGTAAATAAAATAAGGAGAGACCTTATTTTATTTTGTTAGCCAACTTGTGTGGATTTCATTTGAGAGCTCCTCCTCCATCTTCTTCATCTTGACGAAGAACGTTCATCTTGACGAAGAACGCTCAAACTCCGACGAAGAACGACGCCTCTCTTCTTCGTCCTCGGTGTCAACAAGAGGGAACGCCGCATCCTCCTCGGGCCTTCTTCGTCGGCAAACGAAGATCCGCCAACAACGTGTCGCATCGGACGTAACTCTTCGTCATCGGTTTTGACGAACGGCTTCCGCGACACCCGACCTCCGCGACGCCGTCTTCCGCGGAGTGTAGCCGAACCCTTGAATCTTAAACCCGAGGTAGGGGTTTTTGTTTTCATTTTGGTTTCCTTACTCCTTTTCTTGATCATGAATGATAAGTATAACGTGTGGCTTATTTATTTAAGTTTCGTTTTTATTTCTTTAACGTGAGGGGGGCCGGACTGCACGAACACGGCCGAATCCCCCCTCCATCATTCATGTTTGTTTATGCTGGTGGAAACAAGTAGCGTGGTGCCGTCGCACCACGCGGACGATCGTTCTTTTATTTTACGCAACGCCGTCGCGCTTCGCTGAGGAGAGTCTTCAAGAACGCGACGCCGTCGCGCCGCGTTGGAAGGATTCATGGCACGGCGAAAGGGGCGCGGTGCCGTCGCACCGCGCCGGACGACGAACACCGCGGCCGGTTCCGGGCCGCGGCGGGACGAGAAGACCGCGGCCGGTTCCGGGCCGCGGCGGGACGAGAAGACCGCGGCAGGTTCCGGGCCGCGGCGGGACGAGGAGACCGCGGCCGGTTCCGGGCCGCGGCGGAAGGAAAGACCGGCGGCTGGGCCGCCGGCGTCGGATGTCGAGGGCGGGACCGGAATTTCAGGTCCCGTTGGTAAAAACCGGCCGGCCAGCGGGCCGGCCGGATGTCATAAAACCGGGGGATTAAACCCCCGGCCGGTTCTTCAAACCCCCCTCTTAATGAGGGGGGCGGTTTATTTAAAGAAGGGGGGGGGCAAAGCCCCCCGGTTCGTCCAGCCGGCCCCCACTTGCGGGGGCCGTTTTTTGGCAAAGGCACGGCTTAAAGCCGTGCCGCCTTGTTCAATCAGCAGGGGCAATCAAGCCCCCCGCGTGACCGCCCCGTGCGGCGCCCGCCGCCGCCAGCGCGGCCCTCCGCCGCCGCCGCCAGCGCGGCCCGCCGCCGCCGCCGCCAGCGCGGCCCGCCGCCGCCGCCACCGCGGCCCACCGCGGCCTCCGCCGCGCCGCCCCCGCGCGCCGCCGCGCGCCGCCACCGCGCGCCGCCGCGCGCCGCCGCCCGCCGCCGCGCCGCCACCGCCGCGCCGCCGTCGCCGCCGCCGCCGGCCGCCGCGCCGCCGCCGCGCCACCCCCGGGGGGGGGGGGGGGGGGGTGGGGGTCGGGCCGGGTCGGCCCGGACCCGGACCCCCCGTTTCGAACCAGATTCGGTTTTTGGCTCATAACATGAGCCTCGGACCTCCGAATGACAAACCGTCTCTGGCAACGCGATCCTTGGATCGAGACGGTCGTTTCGGTATATCGCACTCAAGGTTTCGGGTTACTTTGAGTTCGGCCGGGTTGGTTCGTTCACGAAACCAACCGGGCCTTCGGAGCGGAAACGCTCATATCTTGAGCCACGAACGTCCGATTGACGCGCCGTCAGTCGCGTTGTGTTCCTCTTAGTGAATCGGATCTTTTGGCACACTCCGCCCGAGGTTTGGACGCAGGTGGAGTACGGTCGGGTTGGTTTTTCCTTAAAAACCAACCGGGCCCCGGAGACGAAAATGCCAATAACTCACAGACCGGGCATCCGATTGACGCGCCGTCTGTTTCGTTGACTCCCTCTTGATGAGACGGAACTTTTGACATACTCCGCCCGAGTTTTGGATACAGTCGGAGTATGGCCGGGTTGGATTGTACTCGAAATCCAACCGGGCCCTTTGAACGGGAAAGCTGATATCTTTCAGACAGGACGTCCGCTTGACGAGCCGTCAGCGGCGTTGGTGGTTACGTTTAGTAACGGTCCCTTCGAGTATACCCTATGGGAGTTCGGGGTACAGTTGAGATACGGCCGGGATTGGTTTCGCTCACGAAACCAACCAGGCCCCTGGGACGAAAAGGCTAATAACTCACAGACCGGGCGTCCGATCGACGCGCCGTCTGTTGCGTTGAGACCCCTGTGACGAGACGGACCTTTGAGACACTTCTTCGCAGGACCTTGTGATACTTGGAGTATCGACCAGTAGCTCGTGGAGCGGACCCGTGGTACTTGACAGTGGTGGTGCGCTTGGATGCAGCAGCAGACCCTTGGCGGTGGAGAGCTTAGTTGTAGCGGCGGACCCGCGATACTCTACGGAGTGTGTGCGCTTGGTTGTAGCGACAGACCTGCGACGGTGGAGACGAGCGTGCAGAGTACGGAGACCGTGTAGCCGGCTGAGACCTGACGACTGCTTGACCGACTCGACTTGGAGTGAGTCGACTAGCCCAGTGGACGGAGCGCCCGGTATTTGGCGGCAGACCCACGGCGGACGGAGCGCCTGGTAGTTGGCAGCAGACCCGCGGTACTCGACGGGAGGAGTACCTCAGCAGGCTATCTGGGTAGCGCCCGGTATTTGGCGACAGACCCTCAGCGGACGGAGCGCCCGGTAGTTGGCCGCAAACCCGCAGTACTCGACAGGAGGAGTACCTCAGCAGTCATAGGTTAGTGAGCAGTACCTCGGAGTCGTGATAGGACTACTACACACTTCAGAGACGGGGCTCTTCAGCAGTTACGGTTTCGATAATGAAAATCCCGGTTTGAGCTGAGACTTTTGACCTTGTGTTTACTTCATGATTGATATGGGTCACTTGCTAACTTTGGTATATGTATGGGCATATACCCGGGTAGTGGTTATCCGTCGATTTCACAATCCTTGTGTTTCCTCATGATTGAGATGGGTTACTTGATAACTTAGGTATATGTATGGGCATATACCTAAGTAGGGTTTATCTGTTGAGATCTTCTTGTGTTTATCCTTGTTGGTTTTAGTGAGACCTTGAGGGTCTCGGGGTCCCTGCTGAGTATCGTTATACTCACCCCTGCACGGGCTATGCCCGCACCTCGTTGTGTTGGTTGCAGACGACGGCCAGTACTGGCAGAGGCCGAGTGTTCGAGGACTGGACGGTACCTGGAGGTGGACTATACGACGAGGCGGTACCCAGAGGCAGACCACTGGGCGGGTCATACTTGGAGCAGACGGCAGGACCCGAGGAGCAGAAGAGCTATCTGTACCCACCCTTCAGGTGGGATTTCCAGTGGACATCTCAGCGTAGCAGCTTTACATTTCAGTGGCTGTTTTCCCTTTCGAGTTGTACTTTACAGTTGGGCTTGTATTTCCGGCCCCTTTTACTTTTCAGCTCTTCTTTTTGTACTTAGTGTTTTACTTCCGCTTGTACTCGGTGGTGCTTGTTTTCTTTATAAAGGCAATGCCTTCCCAGTTATCGGGATTTTACGCCTTTGGTGCTAGTCGCCAACCCCTGGCCTATGGAAGGCGGGCTTGGGGTAGTCACGGCACGGGCCCCGAGGACGGGTCGTGACAAATTGGTATCAGAGGAGTTCGGTTCTACCGCAGAACTTATAACTCTGATCTTTCTTTCTGTGAAGCGATAGTGTTAAGAGTACCGAGTGTGGTTTTCAGTTCAGGGAGTCCAGTGTTGGTGCGGGCGGCCGACGTATCCATACACCAGGACCCTGACAACTGATTTCCGACTTTGTGCACGAAAACACTGATTGCGTGTGTGTTTTCAAAGGTTTTTCCCCCTTAAACAGCTCAAACCAGGTCAGCTCACCAGGTATAATCGTTTGATCGTGTTACGTTGTTTCTTTCAGGATGTCTTTTCTCAGACGATCAGCTAGAGCCCGGAGGGATGAGCGTGACGACAGCCCACCGAGCGACGAGGCCTCGGTGCAGGGCCCTTTGTCAGCAGTGGCACCGGCGGTAGCTCTACCCGCCGAGCCCCCGATGCTTCCAGCAGCAGCCGCTAACGATGCACGTCGCCTCAGTGCACTGCATGAGTTTCAGCACCAGCGACCGCCCAGGTTTCGCGGGGAGACGGATCCCCAGGCTGCAGAGGACTGGCTGGAGGCAGTGGTACGAGTGTTTAGGCTAGTGAGGACACCAGCAGACCTCATGGTGATCCTCGCTGCGAGCCTACTACACGCAGCAGCAGGACGATGGTGGAGCTTGATGCTCCAGGTGCACGATGAGGCATCTCTACTTTGGACGGACTTTGAGAGCCTCTTCCGCTCGGAGTTCGTCCCGGCCACCCTCCGAGCGGTGCGCATCCAGGAGCTTCGTCAGTTGCGGCAGGGCAGCATGACGGTCGCTCAGTACTCGGCGAGATTTACCGATCTCTCGCGCTACTCGACCGACATGGTACGGGACCCATT
Organism: Viscum album; assembly: GCA_963277665.1. NCBI lineage: Eukaryota > Viridiplantae > Streptophyta > Magnoliopsida > Santalales > Viscaceae > Viscum > Viscum album. Next base: position 1,313,455,962 of record OY728152.1, on the reverse strand, counting down.
CTTCCGGGCCCGGACCTTCGAGCAGGGTTTGAGACACGAGATCAGGGCATCGCTGATCTCCCTCAGCTTACCGACTCAGACTGGAGTACTGGAGCGAGCCCTTCTGATTGAGAGCTTCTTTGCTGAGTCTTCACCAGCGCAGCGACCCACCGCAGGGCGGCACGTATCGGAGTCTTCGGTAGCAGGTAGCCGACAGATGACTCAGGGGTTCAGACAGACCAGACCTTCAGGCAGACGACCTCAGGGCACTGGCTCAGCAGTGCAGGGCACACAGCGCGGAGACAGTCTTTTGAGTGGAAGACAGTGCTTTGCATGCGGCGGGCAAGGCCACATGGCTCGTGACTGCCCGACCCGCCATGCGGAGGAGCAGCAGACGGTTGAGGAACCACCTAGGCAGAGGCAGAGGTTCGACCGTGGCGGTCCGCAGGGAGGAGGCGGACGAGGCAGAGGAGCTGGCCGAGCAGCAGGTGGTGGACGACGCTTTGAGGCTCTGCCACCACCACCACCAGGAGGTCCACCCCGACCACAGGGAGTAGGTGGACATGCGGGAGCACAACTTCAGGCAGCTGAAGCTTACGATCATGGAGCTCTGGGAGCAGGTGGACAGGAGCAGAACTAGTGGATACATCCTTGTACTTCTAGTTCCATGTTGATGTTGCTTTTGTGTAGCGTCTTGTATTATGAGCTGCAATAATAAAAGACGCATCCTTTGTGAAGTTTTCATTCCTGTCCTCTTTTGTGATGTTACTAAGAGGTTCCAGTTGACTATTGACTTGACCCTCACTTGTGAGACATCTACTGGAGGAGACCAGTTACCACGCACTGATGCTGACAGTGTGACTCAACCCTTGGAGGCGAGAGTAACGGTTGGATCTCTTAGTAGTAGCGTCGAAGCCTTACGACGTCATCCTTGGTATGGATTAGTATCATCCATGTTAGGATTGACTGTTTTAGGCAAAGAATGTGGTTCATCCAGGGGATGAGACCAGGTTTCTCTTTTCGGCAAAGAAGAAATCTCGCAGCTCTTGTGGGACCAGAGATGGTCCGGGCCACGTCAGAGGAGGTCCATGTCATCCAGGAGCGGGTTCTACATGGGCGATTGATTCCTCTTGTGCGCAGCAGATGGCGGCACGAGAATCTCCAGGAGAGCGCATGGGAGCGGGAGGCTCAGATGCGTGCTCAGTACCCTCTTTTGTTTCCCTAGTTTTTGTTGTAGCTTTACGGGAACGTAAAGCCCTGAGGTGGGAGTAATGTAAAGACCCGTAAAATTCAAGGAAATTTTTTTTCTTAATTTTCTTTAGAATTTTACAAGAGCGCGGTTTCAGACGGCATCTGATTCCGAGGCCCGGAGTGCCCGGAATTAATTTCCGAAGTTTGGCTCGGGTACGTTCAGTGAACGAACGAGCGGGAATTCCTAACTTTTGATCCGGTGCTCGGAATTGAAATCCGAGGGCACCGATGAACTCGCAGCGCCGATATTCTCTTAATGAGACCTTTTCGGGAGTTGCGTTTGTTGCGGGTTGAAAGTTACGTTTTGGGGTTTTTCAGTTAAGTTAAATAAAATTTGTGCAAAACAAATTTTATTTTAACTTATTTTTAAAAAACCTACCAAAGGAGGTTAGAAGTGGGACCCACACCCACTTAACCTCCCTTGGGAGGATTAAGTGTGGTGGGGCCCACACGAACCCCTTTTTCTTTTCAAATTCCTTAACCTCTTAAACTCCCCTCTCTCCCTCTTAATTGTTTGTAAACTTAACATCAAATTAATTACACATGACATGTTAATTAATTAAGTGTTATGTTTGAATTTTGAAATTTTGAATTCCTAGGCTTGGTAAATAAAATAAGGAGAGACCTAATTTTATTTTGTTAGCCAACTTGTGTGGATTTCATTTGAGAGCTCCTCCTCCATCTTCTTCATCTTGACGAAGAACGTTCATCTTGACGAAGAACACTCAAACTCCGACGAAGAACGACGCCTCTCTTCTTCGTCCTCGGTGTCAACAAGAGGGAACGCCGCATCCTCCTCGGGCCTTCTTTGTCGGCAAACGAAGATCCGCCAACAACGTGTCGCATCGGACGTAACTCTTCGTCATCGGTTTTGACGAACGGCTTCCGCGACACCCGACCTCCGCGACGCCGTCTTCCGCGGAGTGTAGCCGAACCCTTGAATCTTAAACCCGAGGTAGGGGTTTTTGTTTTCATTTTGGTTTCCTTACTCCTTTTCTTGATCATGAATGATAAGTATAACGTGTGGCTTATTTATTTAAGTTTCGTTTTTATTTCTTTAACGTGAGGGGGGCCGGACTGCACGAACACGGCCGAATCCCCCCTCCATCATTCATGTTTGTTTATGCTGGTGGAAACAAGTAGCGTGGTGCCGTCGCACCACGCGGACGATCGTTCTTTTATTTTACGCAACGCCGTCGCGCTTCGCCGAGGAGAGTCTTCAAGAACGCGACGCCGTCGCGCCGCGTTGGAAGGATTCATGGCACGGCGAAAGGGGCGCGGTGCCGTCGCACCGCGCCGGACGACGAACACCGCGGCCGGTTCCGGGCCGCGGCGGGACGAGAAGACCGCGGCCGGTTCCGGGCCGCGGCGGGACGAGAAGACCGCGGCTGGTTCCGGGCCGCGGCGGGACGAGGAGACCGCGGCCGGTTCCGGGCCGCGGCGGAAGGAAAGACCGGCGGCTGGGCCGCCGGCGTCGGAAGTCGAGGGCGGGACCGGAATTTCCGGTCCCGTTGGTAAAAACCGGCCGGCCAGCGGGCCGGCCGGATGTCATAAAACCGGGGGATTAAACCCCCGGCCGGTTCTTCAAACCCCCCTCTTAATGAGGGGGGGCGGTTTATTTAAAGGAGGGGGGGGCAAAGCCCCCCCCGGTTCGTCCAGCCGGCCCCCACTTGCGGGGGCCGTTTTTTGGCAAAGGCACGGCTTAAAGCCGTGCCGCCTTGTTCAATCAGCGGGGGCAATCAAGCCCCCCGCGTGACCACCCCGTGCGGCGCCCGCCGCCGCCGGCGCGGCCCGCCGCCGCCGCCGCCCGCGCGGCCCGCCGCCGCCGCCGCCGGCGCGGCCCGCCGCCGCCGCCGCGCGCCGCCGCGCGCCGCCACCCGCCGCCGCGCCGCCCCCGCTGCGCCGCCGTCGCCGCCGCCGCCGGACGCCGCGCCGCCGTCGCGCCGCCCCCGGGGGGGGGGGGGGGGGGGGGGTCGGGCCGGGTCGGCCCGGACCCGGACCCCCCGTTTCGAACCAGATTCGGTTTTTGGCTCATAACTTGAGCCTCGGACCTCCGAATGACGAACCGTCTGCGGCAACGCGATCCTTGGATCGAGACGGTCGTTTCGGTATATCGCACTCAAGGTTTCGGGTTACTTTGAGTTCGGCCGGGTTGGTTCGTTCACGAAACCAACCGGGCCTTCGGAGCGGAAACGCTCATATCTTGAGCCACGAACGTCCGATTGACGCGCCGTCAGTCGCGTTGTGTTCCTCTTAGTGAATCGGATCTTTTGGCATACTCCGCCCGAGGTTTGGACGCAGGTGGAGTACGGTCGGGTTGGTTTTTCCTTAAAAACCAACCGGGCCCCGGAGACGAAAATGCCAATAACTCACAGACCGGGCGTCCGATTGACGCGCCGTCTGTTTCGTTGACTCCCTCTTGATGAGACGGAACTTTTGACATACTCCGCCCGAGTTTTGGATACAGTCGGAGTATGGCCGGGTTGGATTGTACTCGAAATCCAACCGGGCCCTTGGAACGGGAAAGCTGATATCTTTCAGACAGGACGTCCGCTTGACGAGCCGTCAGCGGCGTTGGTGGTTACGTTTAGTAACGGTCCCTTCGAGTATACCCTGTGGGAGTTCGGGGTACAGTTGAGATACGGCCGGGATTGGTTTCGCTCACGAAACCAACCGGGCCCCTGGGACGAAAAGGCTAATAACTCACAGACCGGGCGTCCGATCGACGCGCCGTCTGTTGCGTTGAGACCCCTGTGACGAGACGGACCTTTGAGACACTTCTTCGCAGGACCTTGTGATACTTGGAGTATCGACCAGTAGCTCGTGGAGCGGACCCGTGGTACTTGACAGTGGTGGTGCGCTTGGATGCAGCAGCAGACCCTTGGCGGTGGAGAGCTTAGTTGTAGCGGCGGACCCGCGATACTCTACGGAGTGTGTGCGCTTGGTTGTAGCGACAGACCTGCGACGGTGGAGACGAGCGTGCAGAGTACGGAGACCGTGTAGCCGGCTGAGACCTGACGACTGCTTGACCGACTCGACTTGGAGTGAGTCGACTAGCCCAGTGGACGGAGCGCCCGGTATTTGGCGGCAGACCCACGGCGGACGGAGCGCCTGGTAGTTGGCAGCAGACCCGCGGTACTCGACGGGAGGAGTACCTCAGCAGGCTATCTGGGTAGCGCCCGGTATTTGGCGACAGACCCTCAGCGGACGGAGCGCCCGGTAGTTGGCTGCAAACGCGCAGTACTCGACAGGAGGAGTACCTCAGCAGTCATAGGTTAGTGAGCAGTACCTCGGAGTCGTGATAGGACTACTACACACTTCAGAGACGGGGCTCTTCAGCAGTTACGGTTTCGATAATGAAAATCCTGGTTTGAGCTGAGACTTTTGACCTTGTGTTTACTTCATGATTGAGATGGGTCACTTGCTAACTTTGGTATATGTATGGGCATATACCCGGGTAGTGGTTATCCGTCGATTTCACAATCCTTGGGTTTCATCATGATTGAGATGGGTTACTTGATAACTTAGGTATATGTATGGGCATATACCTAAGTAGGGTTTATCTGTTGAGATCTTCTTGTGTTTATCCTTGTTGGTTTTAGTGAGACCTTGAGGTTCTCGGGGTCCCTACTGAGTATCGTTATACTCACCCCTGCAGGGGCTATGCCCGCACCTCGTTGTGTTGGTTGCAGACGACGGCCAGTACTGGCAGAGGCCGAGTGTTCGAGGACTGGACGGTACCTGGAGGTGGACTATACGACGAGGCGGTACCCAGAGGCAGACCACTGGGCGGGTCATACTTGGAGCAGACGGCGGGACCCGAGGAGCAGAAGAGCTATCTGTACCCACCCTTCAGGTGGGATTTCCAGTGGACATCTCAGCGTAGCAGCTTTACTTTTCAGTCGCTGTTTTCCCTTTCGAGTTGTTCTTTACAGTTGGGCTTGTATTTCCGGCCCCTTTTACTTTTCAGCTCTTCTTTTTGTACTTAGTGTTTTACTTCCGCTTGTACTCTGTGGTGCTTGTTTTCTTTATAAAGGCAATGCCTTCCCAGTTATCGGGATTTTACGCCTTTGGTGCTAGTCGCCAACCCCTGGCCTATGGAAGGCGGGCTTGGGGTAGTCACGGCACGGGCCCCGAGGACGGGTCGTGACATAGAACAAGATAAAACTCCATTAATTAGATTAAATGGATCTAATAGGTTTCTGGGAATCATTGAGGGATTATGTAAGTGAAGTAGAGAGTACAAAATTCTATTCTAGATCATAGGGAATGATGAATAATTGGGTGGGGGAAATTGAAAAAATATAAATCCTGAAATAAAACCTAATTTAATAAGCACCATTCATGTCATTAATTATAGAATCAAAATATTACTATTAGTTAAAATAATCCATTGAAAATTGAATTGCATCAACGTAAAATTAAATTTAATATATCAACATCTTGAATTCCCACACACATAATCATGAAATGGATTTAATAATAGTAATGTTAGGGAATATTCCATGAATCCATTAACATAATTAATATTAATTCATGGTGTCATCACTCTCCGATAGTCACCTTCCGCCACTGAGTAACTACCTTCCCCAAACACTCAAAAAATTTCAAAACAAACTTAAATAAAACAATTGTTAGATTAAAAAATCATTATAGATGAATAGTTAAAATGATTTTGTTATAGTAAATTGATCAAATACATTAAAAGAACCAATGGACCTAAGAGAATATGAATACCTTCTTCCAAATTCCCACTACCTAGGAAAAATAGATTCACTCAAGAACATGTAGTATTTATGCCCTATTGAAAATTTCATGATCCATGTAAAATAAAATTCCATATGATATCCATGTTCGACCTCATATAAAATTTGACCATATTGATTTTATAAATCTAAATGTGGACTTCATAATGAGGATGAACCACTAAATCCCTAAACTCTATCTAATATAATGTATATTGATATGACCACCCATTTAATTCCCCAAATGGATCCTTTAAAATGAAAGAGTGATTGGTTTATTTATATTAAAACATGTCTTATCTATGGATTCATATCCAAAATCCTACATAAGCCTTAAAACATGTACAAAAATTGTCCTATATTTCTTCTATAGTCTATTTCATCATTCAATATTCTTGGGAATGGAAAATATTTATAATGATAAAATAGATTCCAAAACCTTGATATAATATTATGTATTCCAATGATATAAAATGTGGATATTGATCAATGAAGATGGTCATCAATAACCTCTAATTCCTCACCAGATCACCCAGATTCATCATTGAATAAAAAATCATTGTCACTCAACTAAATGATAAATATAAAATTATTTGACATCATTATCTCCTCCATTATCAATAAAACATTATAACATCACCCTTCTTTCGGATATAACCCATTGAAGAAAAACTATAAAATTCCTTTAAATTTATCATTAAAAACATTAATATTAAGTAATAATATTCTATGAACATGGTGTTTGACTATGACCACCTAAAACATGATACTCCTTCATTATATTAACCACTATTTGTGTCACAATCCACAAAAAAATGTTTATCCTCAATAATAAGTACATTTTATACAATCCTATATGTACATAAAATAGTTAGTTAGGAAAATCATGGATTAATAATCGGTACATAATATACTAAACAAGAACCACAAATAAAACAAATTTTATTTTTTATCATTATCCAACCATCCATCTAAAACCTCACCATGGCCAACATAGTCAAACATCACATTCCTATTTAAAATTATCCATAAACATAGTACACATTAGGAATCTAGGATTATTAGAAAAAAATTATTAAGATATCATATTCCATAGAATTCATATTCCAAATCATGAATCACCACATGTTTTCTATACACATTAAAAAATATAGAGTCTGATAAACCGTATTCCATTGGGATGTATGACTCACCAAATTGGAAACCAAATTCAACATTCATGGAGTGTAGGATATCAAAAATGATAATCCTGGAGATAGTTTTTTTAAAATCTAATGAATCATAATCAGAAACACCAGTTGAAATTTTTTGATATGATCATATAGTACATGAATATCAAATAGTGGTCAATGATAAGGCATTACTAAAACAACATCATTAAATACACAACCACAACAAACTAAATATTTTTAGTTGAATAATGATTATTTTTGTGGAATTTTTTTTTGAAAATAATAGATAACCACATTATGATTCATCTAGATACATCAAAATCCTATATTATTTCATTAAAAAAATCCACAAATATCATTAATTATTCATAACGTATCTTTATTTGGTACTATTAAATCTCAGACATTGGTAATGAGAATTATAGATTATAGAAATCTTTCCAAAAAAATAAATTTCTATCCGGGGCATAGATTTCATAATGGATATGATTATGTAGAAAATAATATCAAATTAATGATGATACATAGAATGAATAAAAAAATATGAACAAAATTAATTTTCATGGGTTATTCCCACTAAAAAAACATCTATAAATGACGTATCGATGTTCACACACGGAAGAGATAAAATATTCCATACGAAACACACATCTCCCATCAACTACATAGACTTGGATATCATTAGATATAGAATATGGTTTTAATGAAGCTATAATAAATCAATATGATGATAAATATAATTATTATATGCTATATTTGAATTAAATTTTTCTGATAAACATTATGACCTTTTCATGGAACTCAAAAAAAATTATAATATGGACCATGAACACAACAATTTGGTTTACTACACTAAAAAACATAGAAAAAAAATTATTTCCATTATTTATCACGAATTGAAGCCTCTAGCTTGTCCTGATTATTTACAATAATCATGTTTTATCCCATAAAACATATTTATATTAAAAATGAAATTGGATCCCTTAAATGGTCAAATAGATCATAATCACTCAAAAATATTTTACATTTCATGATTATCCCCATTTTAAAACTATGATGGTGCACAATGAAAAAAACTATAATATTTAAAAACATCATGAATAAGAACATTTGATAACTCTAATAGGTTATCATAGGTTTTATGGTACACATCCTTAAATTAAAATAAAATTTGATAAAAATCTAGTGATACTCCATTGGTATGATTCGATATGGACCATAGAAATTGGATGTGTTATTGGTTGTAATATGATCCCAAATACTTCATTTTATAGTGTGAGTTGCGTCAAAATCTCAATAATGATAACATTTAAGAAATAATCTACATCCTCATGAAAATAATCATTATGGGCTCCCATTTATAGTTTTAAATAATATGATAACAATGTCTCTATCATTTTATGTGGCATCTTATATCCACTCTGTAAAAAATCTTTTTTTTGACCTGTTATGTAATAAAATAAATGTATATTTATTAACAAATTAAATAAATATATTCATATAACACAACAAATACATAAAATTGATAACATTGTATTCCTATAACTTTATCTAGTAGAAATTCCTCTAAACACATCAATCAAAAGAACCGTAGCCTCTAACTGTAATTGATAGAACCATGATAATGGAATTTATCTTCACATGTAGTAATAAAAATTAACCAATTTAGAGGAATCAAAATTGTTTTATGATCACAAAACAATAAAGCTACAAACTAGTTGTAACAATAATAGTATTTTGCTACAATTAACATATAATCTGACTAGTTATGTCACATCAATCATTTCCAGATTTTAAATACAATTTTCTCTATATATCTATTGATAACCTCTGTTAAAATTATCTTCTATATGTTATTGAGGAAGGGGAATATTTTTATGGCCTTCCTATACCAACTAAATTTTTTTCCCACATATAATGTGTAATCTTCGAAGGTTATTGATCTAATGTATGTTTTATCATATAATATAAATTCCTATGAGGGATCATTTAGTCCAATCACAAAGTTTCCTAATAAAATTTTTATAATAATAATCCATGTATCTCCATATATTTTTCCTATCAGTGTAATCTATCCCTTAAATTTATGATATATTTTTGAATCCATCATTTGAAGATAGAAGGTCACCTAAAACAGAATGGTGTGAAATGGTATACTGAGGTTATATCCCGACAAATTAAATCTTGTAGTATATATCCATATTTGAAACACGATGTTATTCCATGATAATAATTTTGTTCTATTAGAAACCATATCATTAACAATTTCAAAGTGAATAAATTTAAATTTTATCACATTCCTTGTTCTAAGCATTTGAATACGTATGAATAATATATGTGGAAACTTTGCATAAATTTTTTTAACCTAGTGTCATCTGATGATCAGTACATTTGGATTCCACATTAGGAATGATATAAAAAAAAATGAATGTGTTTTAGATTAAATATATAAATCCCCTCACAACAAATTTCACATGATAATGGTGAGAATCCTATTTGCATTTTAAAATATTATCAGTAATGGCTTGACTTCCAAATGTAAATCCATTTGAAAAAATTACCATGATTCATCTTCATCTATTTTATCATCAATACATAGTTTGAATATGGGAATTACACCATTATTTATTAAATTATATTAAAAAAGATACACTATAAAATATTGTATCTGGTTGAATGAATGATAAATATTCACTAAATATTACTTTTTACAAATATGAGATATGGTCCCATCATAATTTATTATCCTTGACTCTGAATATAACATAAGAACCTATTATATGCGTCATCTGAACCCACCAGTTTGATTTTACAAGGATCGTCCAAATAATCATCCAAAAGATCAACTATATTAAAATCAAAAGGATGAGGGAAAAGATCCATTCATGATATTAATTGAGAATACATAATCTTGATAACCTTAAATTTATTCATTTTTCAATTAAAAAATTATTTAAATTAAAAAAAATCATAGAATTAATAGATTACCATAATCTATCATGATTCATGAACCATTCAAATTTATATAATAAATATATTATACCACCTCAAATGGTAAATTTTCATAATAATAACCCTAAAATTTTCTACTAGGTGGCATAAAAATCATGTCCAAGATGGTATCTAAAGACATATTATCATTCCATGATAAATTATAATTATTTTTCTTCCAACACATTTAGTCATCATTGTTAAAAATTCTAATGTATATTTTTTCACAAATCCAAAAACTATTATACATCACATTCAGGAAACCCTCAGTATAATTGTATGTGAAGAACACTTGATTTCTTGTATTTAACCCTTACATGATTATTTTCATGGTTATAAAGTGTACGAGTGAAGGATTGGAGGGTTGGGTGAACTCTAAATAAGTTTTGGGGATAATGTATGTGTGCATTGTTTGCACAAGGTATTTTTAAACCTTGTTGATATAATTGGAGAAAAAGATTAATGTTTCAGTTATGAGGTAGTAGATTCGACATGTTTTGAGAAAATTTGTGTATCCTATGTGAGGAGGTGGTGAATGGGTTTCTTTAAATCTTTAGCTAACAAACTATAAGCACACAGTATATCTAATCGTGCGGTCTAACCGTGCTACCTAACAATGGTAAAAGTGAAAGTTATATCCTAAGAATATGATCTCACTCTTTTTTTTATCATCCTAATTTTTTTATCTTCATCACCACTAACTCCATATTCCAATCCATCACGGTATGATAACCTCTTCCAATCATTCCAGATCAATCTGATGTTATCCCTTGGTGCATCCAAGCCTGATTAATGCAGAATGGGGTGTTCTTCAATGTTCATGTCCCTTTTCATAGATCTACATAGATCTACTTCTACACCCCACATTCATTTATAGACATATCCATTTTTGGGTGGATATATGTTGGGATATAACAATTATGATGATATATGGGGTCGTTTATGGTAGGAGAAGGGAGATAAGGCAGTTTTGGTGAGTTTCAACCCGGTTGCTAGAGAGTTATTTCACTATTATCGAGTTTCATGAAAACCATTAAGGTATGTGGCTTCACACTCATCACAACATTCTATAATTGATTGTATTATTTTAAAATGGAATAAATTGAATTATATTGATTCTGAAATCATGGTTCAATACATTGCATAAATCTCATATAGTGATGAGTTATCGATTTTGGGTATTAGTGTAATCTCTCTGAATTGTTGATAAAATTGTTTTAGTTTCATGAATTTATAATATTAATGTTCATTTATTTATTTCTATAATTTCTAAATTCATTTATTGAATGAAATAATTAAATAAATACGGTGTTTTATTGTAATGATGTTCTAATGAAATGGTTTTGTTGGAAAACTTGTTTTTAATAAAAACATTGTTTTATAGAAAATGATTTGAGAAATTATCATTTGGAATATTGGTGTGTGACTTCATATTTAATTTCAAAGGAATAGATAAATTAGGACCCTCTTCTCACTATTCAAGTTCATATGTCACATAATATATAAATACATTTTGAAAACTTGGTTTATCGACAAGAAACTGCTCATGAGTATGGAATTGTAATCATGTATCATGAATGGATGGTTTTTTGGATTTGTGTAATGGATTAACTATTATGAAGAAATATTCAAAAAAAATTAAAGAATTGTTTAGTTATTTTTCCTAATAAATAACTTTCTGTAAAAAAAAATTTAGTATCATTACAATTCGTTTGGTTATAAATGGTTATTAAAACAACTTTATATATAGTTATAAACGGTTTTGAGAAACTATATTAGATAAAATATTTTATGAAAATATTTATAACTCTTCAATGTTGTTAGGATGATTTGGGAAATCTTTGGGGAAAACATATTGAGTGTTATATTACCAGTGCTTTGGAACATTGACTTTTTTGTAGATGCTATCATTCAGGTAATGGGAACAGATAATGTTCAACATGTTTTTGGAACCACCTCATGATATAATGGCTTTTCGGTGAGTTGTGAAAATGGATATTGGAAAGAATATAGTCATTTAGCCTTTTTAGAGTACATATTTGGTCGTATAATATTTAATTTCTTAATAATTTGGCATTCTGTTATTTCCCACTAGGTAGTGGCATTGATATAAATAAATTAACTATGTTTTATTTCTTCTGTTCATTCATCATTTAGTGAATTGTTGGTTATACTAATTTTGGTTTAATGGTTTTATGGAAAAATATACCCCTGCATGTATTTTTACCCTGTTTTCAGTTATTGGAAGACATTGTCATATTTGGGATGTCACTTATAGCCTAGAAATGATTAATTTAATTACCAGGCCAATGAAAATAATAGGGTCATTACATATGGTATCCTCTTATTCAGTAGTTTCCTAAATGGTATATTTTAGTGTTCATGGTCATGGAGTTGAAACCCATTCTTGAGAATTCCTTTTGATTTGGACTTATATTGTTGTATGATTTTTTTAATGTAATGGTATAGAACAAAAGGATGTAGCTATCCCATTTTTCTAAACATCAAGTTAATATAGAGTAGGGAACATAAGTGATTGGTCAAACTTCTAGGATTCCAAAACCCCATTGTCATGGGTTATCCAATTAGACAATAATGTCATGAATTATAGGGGAATTAATTTACACTATGATTTTATATGTCATTTTAACTAATCATTAATGATCCACTGAATAGCTATTAATTTTTTAAACATGTATATTGTTTTTTCAAAAGAGTGATTTTTACGAGATGACAATTTTTTTATTTTTAAAATGGTTTTATTTTCCTATGAAGTACTTGAATTTAGGAAAAAATTAATTGAACTAGAAGATGGTTTTTTTGGAAACCAATGTTGTTATAATTGATTAGATAAAATTTGAAATAGTATTCCATTAGTTGATAGAGTGAGACATTCAGAGTTTGTTGTTATTTTTAAAATTAAACTCTGAAGGCCTCAAAGTGACCAACTAAAAAAAGCTACAGAGAATGTTGTTCTACCTTTTCCATAGTTGATCCAAGAAATCGTTTAGAGTATCGTTAAATCATATTATGTTTTATATATGGGAAAATGGTTTGATGAGTAATGGAACATTGATCATTTCTTCTATTTTAGGAAGAAATATCCACCAATAACCAAGGGGATTCTAAACATAAAAAGGATGAGGTGTGGATGAGTAGGATGAATCGTATATTTGAGTTTGTCGGCATGCCGGTGGATCGCATGGACATGCTGGGAAGGAATATTCTCAAATACCTTGAATTAAATTTGTGGAAACTAGTGATTCATGCTATAGAAGATAAAGGACACACATGAGAGGATTCATATAATTTATTAACAAATAATTGTATCCTCACACATTCAACATCTATAAAAAGATTGAATTTTTATCCAGGAAGAAGTTGAATATCTCTATCATAGAATATGTAGAAAAATTCATCAATTTAGTATGAATGATTCCTAAATATATTAGGAGTTCATCCCTGAAGGCAGGCATCTTTTTATTAGTGTTGTGGCTTGAAATTAAATTGATGATTGTGGTGCTTTGTATTAATGTCTATATATAAATGGTGAATAGAGCATCAATGGATGAACTAGACATCACATGAGCTATGGGGGTGGGAAGCACAATGATCCCTACTATAAAGGGTGTAAAATGAAATGGTAGGATTAATATAATGAGAGACACCTATTTCTATTGTGGGAGTTGGAATCAGAATCAAATATCTGGAATAGTAAATTTTCCTCCACGAGCAAAGTGAAAAGTGGTATTCTACTTATGTGGTTCCTTTGAAAATATAAGGTGTGTGTGTATAACAACACAAATATCATGGAATTATTGAAAAATTTATGGGACACCTGAAGTGCTTTTTCCGCAATTAGCTGGGGTCCAGTTCTCAAGACACATCTCAAGTGTCACATGCATAGTATGATTAAAAAGGATGAGTACAACAGACTAATACGCATTAGTAGAGAAAATAAATTCATGGTGATTGATGGAATTCGATCAATCCTTAGTAAGTGGAATCATATCATGAAAACAAGGAGAAATGTGAAGTGACAATGAATCTATCTAAAGGTGAGGAGATGATTGTTGATGATCAGGTTATACCATATTCTATGAGAGGTATGATTCATTTGAATTCTACCATTGTCAAAATACTGTTTGATATAGGTTAATCACATTCCTTCATTAATTATCATGTTTTTTTAAATATATGATTAAAGAATTAAATTATTCCCTCTAGGGTAAAACTAAAAACTCCACTCATAGAATGTGAATGTCCAGCCTTTGTACGTTTTGAATGTGTTATATCTGTTGATGTAGGTGACATGAAATTTGACTTCTCAATATTGGAGATGTATTTGTATGATGTAATCCAAGGAATTTATTTGTTGAAAATGTTAAAGGGTCACATATACTATTTTAGAATAATGGTTAGTTTCCCATCTGAGGAAGGAGTCAAGAATATCATTTGTGTAATAATGGTTGTGATGAATGATGCTACGAGATTTTTGGAACTAGTTGTTGGAACATTCTATTATGAGTTTGTGTAATAGAATTTTCCATCATTGTAAGATATCTAGGATGTTATTTTTTGAGCAATTATGGATCAATTTCTAGATTCATTTACTAATAAAATCTTATAGTTACAAGATATATGGTATTTTTATATTATGATTGATATCCATTCAGGGACAAGTCATATTTCACATCCATATTATTGGATAGAACCAAAAACGTTACACTTCATTAATGTTTAAATGGAGGAGATATAAATACATGTATCATTAGGCCATGTATGTCCCCATGGGACGAACATGGATTTTTCTTGTAGAAAGAATATGGAACTCATTGGCTATGCATCAATAATATTAAACATAACCATATTATGATAATAAATTGGTATCCAGTTCCACGAATTGATGATCAATTGGATCAGTTGAAGGGTGATCAATGGTTCACTACAATTGAGTTGCAATAAGGATATCATCAATTTCGATTTCAGAAAGAATATATTCTAAAGACATATTTTAGATTCAGATATAGACACATCAATTATGTATTCCTACCATGTGGTCTTATGAATGAATTTTCGGTAATTATCTATTTAAGGAATTGGATATTTTAATGATATCTTGATTAATATATTGGTTTTCTTGTCGACAATATATTGGTGTATTCATGGACAAGGGTTGTGCATGAGAAAAAATTTATGACAGTGTTAGGAATCATGACAGACCATCATTTCTATAAATAATTATGTAAGTGTGACTTTGGGATACTAGAGTTATGCCTTTGCTGTCATATAATTTATAAAGAAGTTATTTTATTGGGTAATAAAAGATATAATTTAGTATCTTATGGAAAATTCAAATGAATTTATATTAGGTATGATATTGTCATACTCCAACTAGTTACATCTGGTTATTTGAGTGTTACTTCTCATGACTATCCTCACCAATTGATGCTTTCAAAAAAGGTTAATTCTTCATTTTAATGGAATGAGGAATTCCAAAAAGCATTACAAGAGTAAATATCACATTGTAATTCATCACCTGTTGTTATTTTTATTGAAATAGTGTGTGGATATGTAGAGTAAAATGATTCATTGTTATCAATGATGGGTTTTGGTCTTATTCATAGAGACCTTGTTATGGATTATGGTTCAAGGTAGTTGAGAGCACATGAGAAGAATTACCATGCATGGGATTTGCAGCTAGCTGTAGTTATACAATCATTTAAGACCAATCATCAGTAGCTCATTGGTGAGATATTCACTATGGTAATTGATCATAAAATCTTGAAACACATTTTAACATAGAGAGATTTAAACATATGGAAATAGATATTGATGGAGTATCTCAGGATGTTTAACATTGATTTCATTTAAAAACAATGAAAAGGGATTTATGTGGCAAATGCATTGAGCAGAAAGGCATATAATCATTTAAAAATGGACTATTTATATGAATGGATGTTGAAATCATTCCTATCCAACATGCATGTAGAATGTGAAGACCAGGATGATGTTGTTGTTTTATTTTTAGATATGATTTTTCATGATTTGGAAAATATGATCAATGATGAACAAACATCTAATGAATAATTCCTGGTTATGAATTCAAAATTTAATGGCTAGGTGATATTGAGGATTGTAACCATAATGGGGGTTTAGTTTGGTGCATTATTGATTATATGGTTTTCCCTATGGCATTTTACTAACAACTTCTCCATTACTAACACCATTGAATATTGGTTGAATATTAGAGAACACAAAAGATATAAATGGTGTTAATGATATAGTATTAGTAGAGTGAAATAAAAAGGAAGGTGAACGAGTTCATCTCGTGGTGCATAACATTTCAATAAGATAGAGAAGATGGTCATAAACCATCAGTTATGTTGATATCATTTCCTATTCTAGCATTTAAAATGGATCAGATAACATTTTATTTTCATACATGACTACCAAGAATGGTTCGTCGACATGATTCCATAGAAGTGATAATGGATCAGTTTACGATGTCTCCTCATTTTATTCCAATTATAGAAACCCGTATGGTGGAGGATATATCCAAAACCAATGTCCAATATGTGGTAATGATACAAGGAATACATGTTTCAATGTTGTAGTAAATAAATATGAGGCTCACATTTCACTCTTTAAAAAATATAAGCAATTCCCTAGTAACTCAGTTGACTATGAGTATGGATAAGCATCCTTATATATATGAGAAATATAATAGAACGATACTGACATTGTAAGACATTTTGAAGGATTGTGTAATGGATTTTGGTGTCTAATGGGAAGGGAACATCACATAAGTAGAGTTATAATTTAAAAACATATATATGGAATCGACGCATATTTCTCCATTTGGTGCATTTTATGGGAATCCAAGTTTTTCTCCACTGTGTTGGGTGAATATGGGAGAGACATCACAAAACGGTCCAAGTCATGTCCAATTAATGAACGAGAATATATATTGGATCAAACATGAGATTAAGATGGCTCAAATTTTCCATAAATCATATGTGGATCATCATTGAAGACCATTTTCCTTTTTAGTAAGTGATCATTTGTCCTTGAGGATATATCTATGACTTGGACATCGTTATTTTGGGATGCATGGTTTTTTGCATTCCTGATACAGAGGCCCTTCTGAGATACTATAACGGGTTTAAGAGGATGAATATCAGTTGACATTACCAACACTATTCAGTATATTGCATAATGTGTTATATATATCTCTTATGAAAATGTATCAGCATGATCTGCACCGTGTGATCATATGGGATCACGTTGACCTAAACATGGTTCCATCATTGGTACATATCTTAGTGCAGATTGTGGATATGAAATTGAATGTTATTAGTGGAAAAAAGAATTGATATAGTTCATGTTTTATGGACACAAGGATAGATTCAATAAGATGCATGAGAATGAAATATGTAAATGACATAGCAATGGCCAGTAGGCTTCCACAACATCAATGGTTTTATAAATTCTGATGACAGAAATACCAATGGTGGGGAGAGTATAGGACACCAAGTTTCATGTATGAAGCACATAATTTATGCATTTCAGAGTAATAATGTGTAAGAGTATAGGATGGGAGAGTTGGGTGAATTATATATATCATTTTGGGTCTAAATTTAGTGACAATTGACTCCAAATATTTTTACAATAGCTGGTGGATATCCTAGATGAAACTATGCATTGTCGTAGTTTTGAGGTAGTAGATTCTATACGGTTATGGAGAATGTGTTGGGACACTATTAATGGGTTTCCGTAAAGCAGTAGCTGATGAGAATTTAATGCATGATTTGTCTAACTGTACGGTCTTACCATGCGCAAAGTCGATGCTAGATCCTAAAAAATAATAGGCCACTAGTTTTTAATATATATCGCTCTATTTGGTCATATACACCCCTAAATATACTATAATATCCAATTAAGGTAGTATATAATCTCCCAATCTTTTGAGATTCTATTTTATGCCCTTTCATAGCATCTTGAAGCTCGATTATTGTGGCTAGTGATGTTCTTCACTGTTCATGTCTCCTTTTATACGTCTATATATATCTACATCACATTTCCTCCTTTTATTTATTATGTATTCTAGTTATGGGTATATCTATTTTACGATATGCTATATATTAATAGATTTGGGTTCATTGATGGTATGAAATGAGATCTAAGATGGTTTTTCATTGTTGGAACATTGTTTTTAGAGTCTTCTTCCTCAATTGTAGAGTTACATCAAAACCACCAAGGTTGGTGTCTTCATCATCCTCTCCTCTTGATTTATTACATTAGATAAATATCAAATTTATTAAATTGAATGAAAATTATTTTAAAATAATGTATAAATTCATCATATAAATATTCATTATTGATTATTTTTCTATTTTTTCCAATTCTGTAATTTTGGTGAATTATTTTTCAAATATTATTATAAATTTATGGATTGTATTGAACATCTGAATGGTTTGATGGAAAAAGTGTTTTCTATAAAAATGTTGTTTTATTGACATGTTATGTCATTAAAATGGTTTTATTGTGAAATAGTTTTGAATAAAAAGGTTCATTTTATTGAAAAGGTGATGTTTTATCATCTCGAGACATATTGTTGTGCTAGTTCAAATTTCATTTCTGTGGATTCGTTGAAATATGAAATTGTGATCTATTCCAATGGACATATGGCACAAAAGATATAATTAACTTGTGGAAAATTGGTAGACTGATGTGAAACCACACATGATTAAGGAACTATCATCACATAACATTCATTTTTGTGTTGCTGATTTTTGTAATGGATTGGATATACCAAGGAAATATTTATAAATTATTTTAACGAATTGTTATTTATTTATTATAGTAAAACAACATTCTAGAAAACTGGATTCAATTTCACTTGTATTCATTTGGTTATGAATGTTTTTGGAAATATATTTATATTTACTAATAAATTGTTTTTGAGGAATTGTTTTATGTATAAAATTTTATGTATTTATTTATAACTCATATATCCTACTAGTGTGAGTAGGTATGTCATAGGGGAAAATCTACTATGGTTAATACTCACCCCTTTTTTAAATCCTTGTTTCCATTGTAGATGAAATCTTTTGGAATATGATAAAAGGTAATGTATCACTTGTTTTTATAACCACCTCATGATAATTATTTTGTTCAATGATTTTGAATCATGGAGATTTTTAATAATGAGTGATTGTTGTATTTTTTGTCTTTAGATGTTGAGGTTTTGATTAAATTGATAATTTTTTGGTCTTACACTATTGCACACATTGGGGTAGCATTGATATAAATAAAGTAGTTGTGGTTTCTTGCATGATTCATGAATCATTTATTGAATGGGTTGGTTATATATTTTTGGTGTTAATGGTTTTATTCTTAAATGTTAAGTCATCCCCCACTTGTATTTGAAACCCCTCAGCATTTATTTACAACCATCGGAATCATATGGATTTCTCAAAAGGCATAGTAACATCTTGTTGTATTACCCTGAGAATTGGATTAAACGAGAAATTATAATAACTCTATTATATTTTAAATGAGCGATCAAACAATATGGCCACAATATCAATCATTATAAAAGATTTTTGGTTTTAAAATTCAATCCCTCATAATGTAAAATTTCAACCAAGATATATTTGTTTGAATCTATTCTCAAAAAACCCAACAGTTCTCCAAAGGGGATTACCTTGATATGACCCTTTGAAGATATCAACCATGAATATTATCATGTAGGGAATTGAAAGATCCTACCATGAGTATGACATCCTATGTTTCAATTCCAAATATGGGCACATATAACTTATCAATTCTGATATCTCATATTCTCTACAAGAGGTCCATATTTTCATTATGGAACATCTTCGATAGCCACTAAAAAAGTGGAAAAATAAATATAAGTCTCACCCCAACTCAATGTAATTACTACCCTGAATATTAAACGTTCAATACCACAAACCATGATTCCCATGAAAAGTATGAACCCATCATACAAATAGGTCACCCAAGGTACTAGTGCATTGCAATATCCCCTTCACCATGTTCCTAAATCCTTCCACATATGGTTGAGATTCTTTTTGCAATGTCATATTCGATTAATAGAGGAATATGGACCTCTTGGATATGTATGAATTCATATAGAACAAACCATATTGGAGTATCTCCTTTTTAATCTCTTAACATCATGGTAAGGTATGGTGATACTCTCATGGGATTATCTTTCCTACATTAACTCTCCTCTATCCATGAAGCATCCAATAATCATCACAGATCTCTCCATGTCGACCCTTTCATTTATAAAATCACTATTATGCATCCCTCTAGGATTGAACGTAATGAAATGTTTGTCCCTTATGGTGTGTTACATTTTCATTTTAATACTTATTTATTTTCTGTATAGTCATGAGGATTACATTAAAATTTAATTATATACATTATAAAAAGGACCACACAATAAAGCACTCATACACACCATCACCTACTAGAATTTCTGGCTCATTTCCATCCCTAGGGGTAAGAGAACAACCATAATGAATATCGAAGGGGTACATAGTGAGTCCTCTCCAACTACACTGCATAATAAAAACATCCCAGCACAGTAATCCTCAGTATAAGATGTTATATTGTATCCCACCACATGAAATACATATGATTTTCCTAGCCTCAATAATTTTCAACTCCCACATTTCTTCATGTGGTTATATCTACCATGAATGAAATTAGACTATAATCATATGAAGTGAGATCCACTTTAGTCGTTACAATGGATAATCCCCATCTAAAGATTCTCATAGTATCAGCCAAAAATCATTAACTTGTAAACATCACATTTTATCTCTTTAACAGATCATTCACTACATTATTTTTTTATATAAAAATTCCTCTTATTTCTCACATCGAGCATTAATCCTATGATATTAGAGAATATAATATACCATGGATCCATTATCCCCTTCATACCTACAATGGTTTCGAACATTGTTTTATAAAAATTGTATGAGGAAAGCCTCCATAATATTCAATTCCAAAAAAATTTAATCTCTAGTACTCTTCCCAAGATATGTACCCCCATGATGTGACATTGTCCCTTTTTGGGAAAAACACTATTTCAACCATCAATGGGTTTTTTGATCCATCCACCATCATGCTCTTCAATAATCATCCATCTGAATTTTAACATGGTCTTCCACATCTCTATATGTTATAGAAATTCATCCACAAGCCACATCTACAATCGAGATACCTACTTATAGTCCCCTTCACCATTATCAACCATATTAGATGATTTTATTGTGTATGTCCAACATATTCATCATCAAAATAGAATCATAGTTGAGCCATATTTCATAAACATGGTACATGGGAAGCCTTTCAGAGGTTCGATCCCATAATCCATTCCAATATAGATCTCTCCCATGTGTTTCCTTTTTTGGATTAGATCATTACAAATTCTAGATATCATCTTACATTAGGTCCCTAAGCATTACATCCACTGCAAATTATATAACATCCACTCCTTCCATTATATCCATTCCACTTCATAACATGACCCATCATAGAAATATTTTCATGGAGAAGTCATTTCATCCACTAGTTCACTCCAACTTGTATGCCTAACTGACCCCAATGTTACTCATAGGATCACTCTGAATTCTCAAATTGTAAGCTGCAGACAATATGTACCATCTAAGAATGATAAATACTTTGGTGATGGGAAGTCTATGAGTGTATCCTCATATCACCCCTTAGAACTATATGTTATTATTTCATTTTCATAATGAAATATTATATATAAAGCTTCTATGAAGTTCAGTTATATAAAATGGAAATCCTTGGTTCCCCCCCAAATTGTTTTGAAACTGTATGATCTTCCCATAGTGGTGTATATGTAATCATCCATCAATTTAAACCTTATATTTATGAGACAAAATTAATCACGTTATCCCTCATTTGGATCTATGATCTACCCAAACAGTTATCACTCTTATTAACATTCCATTTCACAATGTGATTCCTCATCATTTTGAGACACACAAACTCTGGTCTTCTCTCCCAGGGATTTTTTAATCTATCATCTAGTAAACCTTCTAGGTGTTTTTTAATAAGAATCCCACTCTATTATCTCTCTCTATGGCATGTTCTGATCAACCACATATCATCTCAGAAATAACTTAAACACATGGCCATTCAAGTGATAAACATGTAATTCCAAAGGAAACCCTCCAAAGATAGCCTATGAAATAAGAGACCATGTGATTAAAATTGTATTCCATGTGTTAATATCACTTTTAAATTACTAATATGGTATATAAAATTGGTGTTACAATGTTTCATCCTAAAAAAACACAACTGATGAACAATGTGACTCCTAACATAACCGAATGATTCCAGCATATCATGACCTTTTTGGAATTTCTAGAAAGAATTGGAAAAATAAACCAGCATCCCAAATGATATGGAACTGAGAAGGATATTAAATACAACATATTAATTCTATTAGGGAGACCCAAAAAAGGAAATGAATTCCAATAATGAATCCATGTAAGGGGGAACTGACATCCCTTCGACATGTTTTGATAATGGAGTATGCCTCCTCGATAATGTGATTAATGTCACCCACCAATAGAAAGTAGGAATGTGGGGTAAAATGCATCTTTCACATATTTCAAAATGCGATGATGCACAAGGTAGACATGCCTCGACTGAAGCTTCAGAAACCCAAATTTTTGACATGACATGAAACTAATATCCCCAATGTGGAGACTATTGGTAGTTTATCCATTATTTCAACAAAATGGTATATTAACAGTTCCACAAATTTGACATGTGGGATAAATCATAAAAATTGCTAGCCCAGTGTGGAAGTCCTAAAAATCATTGGCAGTTGACTGTTGCACATAATGGTTTGAGGAGTTTTTAATATGGATTTTTTTCTATATCCGTAGAATATTGGTTTTTTGATGGTGAATTGGATATATCCAACAATGTATTCGTACTAAATGATCAATCATCATATATTGAAATGACACATTCTATTGTTAATTGATCTCCCAATGCCAAATGACACTATGATTGGAGATATTCCGATGCAGAAATCCTTAATGACCTCACAAATTCCATGACATCCCTAAAAACAACATGTGATGGCTACATATTACCCATTACTCCCCATTAATTCATCAATATGAAGGGTGATTGAGAACCACATATGAAAGTACTAGTAAGGGAAGTTCATCACCTATTAGGATGTGAATTCCTAGGAATTGGGTGATTATTCACTCACCGTTAATACTAAGACCATGGTGTGTGAAGGGATATTCTACTCCCCACTCCAATGATGTACCACTTTAGTGTCATGTCCCCAAATTTCTCTTATGAGTCACTCCCATATTTCCATATATTCGGGGTTTCCTAAGTCATCCCTGTGACAACATCCACCTGAGATCTGTAAAGAGGGATCCCACAAGGCCACATCAATACAATTAATGGATGAATATTTTTTTCCATGGAAAACGTGGTCCTTTCCACAAATTTGTTTGCACTGGATTAATTATTTTGATGAAACATTTTGGCCCAGTCTCTGGAGTAAATCCATCATGGGGAATCATCTTAATCCTATTATGTATCCCTTTACACATTTATGAAACTCCCCTAACTACGACTACATTAGAGAATGGAATCCTAAAACACATGGTTTTTATCTATCGATGAATTACCTCTCTTGGTTGTTTGGATGACTCTAATAGGTCTTAGAATTCCTAGAAGACATTGCAGGCTATCCCATGATATTCAAACAAAGAACAATGTCCCTCCTTATATAGTCACATTCCATAATGTAGGTACTCACTACTATTGAACCAAACATGAATGTCCTCTCAATACTCAATGCATCAACCAAGGTGTAGGTCATCCTCACCTTGTCAATGTCTGGAATGAAATTAATTCCCATGAAAATGGTTCAAATTATGATGGTCCTCCCCATTTTATTTTACCAGATTAATGAATGTCATCCTCTTGTCATCCCCTCCTCTAGTAAAGGTCCTCCCCACTCCACAGAAAACTAACATTGAGGTCATAACCTTGTCGCTAACGTCTACAGTAGTGACCCAACCTACTATTTTAATAGTTATCCTTTTGAAGGTCCTTCTTTCACTGCCCTCTTTATGAGAAGAGATCCTCCCCTATCCTGTGAAAACTAATACATTGGTCCCACATGTATCTCATAAATCAAATTGGATTTCATCCCCGTGCAATAAATATGTATAACAAATTCCCTTCGGATGCCGAAAAAGTAACATGGTCTAACAAAACAACCCAGGGATGATAATAAAAGAATATGCAATGATATAATATCACCAAGAAGTGCCATATTGTTGTGAATCTAATTCCATTCACTAATTATAAATACGATTGTGACTCAATGATGAAAAATTCCCCACTTACATCTACATTAGTGTCTGGGACAAGATCCCGATGGGCGATTCTCATCATCCAAAAAGGTGTGACTCACCCAATCCCCAAATGCATTGATAGATATATGTTGGGAGGGTAATATTTTATCCTTCAAAAGTTATTTTAATAAATATAAATATTCCATTACTAACTTTATTTTCTACATCTATAGAAGATAATAGAGATTATTTCTTGGATATGATAATCAGTGAGAACCCAATTCACCCACATTGACTATTGATAACATTTATCATGAGGGGGTGTTCTATACCCCATTCAAATTAGATGTAATAATATAGTGTACACCACCACCCAATGACGCCCCAACATGAATTGATGAGTTAGTTCATGAAGCAGTCTATACATTATAGAGCTCCCCACTATATTGGTCCCCATCAATATAATTTCTAGTTTTTCATCCAGCATTGATAGGATTCCATGGAATTAAGAGTGGGGTCCTGCTATTGAACATTGATTATTGTTATAAACTCTCACCACCAAACAGATAACAAAAATGATTTGGACGAATGTAGTTCTCATCTTCTCTATTAGAGGGTATTTCACACAATAAAAGGACTTGTTCATTCTCTTAACTACCTTAGCGATGACTCTATTCCTATATATATATGGGGTTTTCTACTTTGTCATTAAATAACACATTCATTTCATCATTCATAAATGTCTAATAGATGTGTTTTCATCACTTATAGTGGTTCAACATCATGTTCCATTCGGTTACCAGGTAATCATTCAATGCCTATGCATCCATAGCTTTAATGTGATCCATAAATAAATTGAAAAATATTACCCACATGTAATGTTCATGATTGGGGGTACTAAAACTCTATTCTAGTCAGTCCCATAATGAGACAACTGGACTAACTTTGTGATTTAATGGAGAATCATGGTGATGTCACGGTTAATATGAATGACGTCATGCTTCACCAGGACACGAATATTTGTCTAATGTATGAAAAATATGGTAAATATACCTAGATAAAACATCATATCACGAAGCATATATGTGTTTACACATTCAATTAGAGGTATTATTTCATCCTTACACAAACCTCTATATCATTTCTTGTCATTTGTAATCTCAAATATGACATCAGATACATTGAGGGAAAAAATTCACATGTTATCATACATATGTTATTTTATGACCATGAAACATCCTCTCTATGATAATATGTATTTTTTCATGAATATATTGTCAATGTGATTCAGGATGAGTGACATCAAAATAATGTTTATTTCCAAATATACAATAATAATCTTCCACCAGCATAGTTGGGGAAGCCACATATCCATCAGCGATTGTTTCCCCCACTTAATCCATCTGATCACGTTGGACTAGAAATTGCAAAATATGGATCTTATGGAATTAATTAAAGGTATTGTTCACTGATTCCTCTTGGAAAGAATGATAATCATCCACGATCTCCATGTCAGTCCACTCAGTAAGATGCCCCTCATGTCATTATGTAGATCACTCTATGATCATCCAAGAATCCTTATAATGAAGAGGATCCAATTAGGACCTTGATGGTTATAAATATTCTGAAACAAAGGAGTCCCTACAATTAATATCTAATAGATTCTATCATTACTCACTTAAAATAATTTTAAACAGGATTGTTGAAAATGCATCATGATAGCAAGACATATCTGGCATGGTAGTAATACACGTGAGACCACCAAAAATTTTGGAATCCTACCTCATTTCCTTTATTAATGATGGAGAAACAATTGAGAATATTTTTTAATTCATCTCAAGGTGAGTACCCATGTTTTTGAACCTACAATATCGAGAAGTACCCTATCTTTAATGTTTGTTTCAGATGTTAAAAGGCCATATAACACCCAAGATTTTTATTTGTAATATTTTGTTCAAAGGAATCTTTCACTACACACTTTCTTGGATTTCTTTACACGCAATCGCGACCTTCCTCGATAGCTTGCGTCGTACGCAATACCGAGTTTCACTAAACAACGATATGCTATTAATATATTATTAAAACTAGCAGTTATGAATAGTAATAACCGCTTTTTGAAATTTTATAAATTTTATTTTTCAAAATGGACTTCATTTTTTGGATTCAGAATACCGAAATTAGCCTAGGGTGAAATTTTGGTATTTTTCTGAAAACTTTCAATTTTTGATGAATAGTGAAACCACTAAGTGGTAGGTTAAAAACTGAATTTTGCATAAAACTTAATTTTACCGCTTCTGTGAATGGAATTTCGAAAATCCGGCAGACACGGTTGATATCAGTAAGTAAAATGTGGTTCAATGTGATAAAAATAATTTTTTGGTGAATAGTAACTTTTTACTTTTTTTTACTGCGGTTAATAGTAAATAGGGTAACTAAGGGTAAATATGATATTACTATTACCCTTAAACATGTCCTAATTCTATTGGATAAGTGTAATTCGACCAAAAACAACCTTATGAATAAAATATGACCATTTACGCCCACCTGAGTTTGATTTGGACATTTATTATTAATTTATTTAAAGAAGGGTTAAAATAGTAAAAATCAAAGTTTAATAAGTAAATAATTTTTAATATGGGGATATACATAAGATAAATTCGACAATAAATATTAATTATAAAGCTAAAAAGATTTCCTACATAATGGTAGTTTATTTATAATTTTTAGACATTAAATAATTTAATTTAATTATGACACAACGATGATGCAGTAATTATCTTATTTATGAAATATTGACATAATTGATGTTATAAACACCAAAATAAATGTAATTTGAGACTTTTTATGAATGAAACTAATTTTCTAGGTTACTATGATATATTAGTGTTGATTTAATAAACTTGTTTCGAACATATAATTCTGTTATGACTTTCACAAAAATCATATATCAAATAGTGTCAAAATTGACACAAAATAGTTTTTAAAACAAATATTATATTATTAAATGTTATTTTATTACTAAAAATATAAGGTTCGGCAAAATGACTTAGAAAAGCCTATATAAATTAATAATAAACAATTTGGGGTTCTTTTGTCATGTTATAGTAAGTGTATTAACCATATAGTGAAAAAAAACAAAAAGACATGGTAAAAGTTAAATTATTTAAATTAAAGTTAAATCTAATTGATAAGGTTAAAATAATACACTAAACTTGTCTAAATCCTATTGGTTTATAGGATTTCGACCCATCCCCACTTTATCTTCGAAATAAGACCCTTTGGAACTATTATAAACCGATTTTGACTTTAATATAAAATAATATTTTGAGATATTCCTAAGGTGCCCCTCTCCTCCCCTATAAAAGGGAACCTCCTCCCCCTCCTCCTCACACCAATTTGAGCACCCAAGCTCGTCCAACCCCTGCCATTTTCTCCTCTCCACTTCCCTAGAATAATCCTAGAGGTCCTGGTCTTCTTCAAAGACCAATTTAGTTCCCTAAGTGGAGGATTCAAAGAGGCGTTCCAAAGAAGAGGTAATATCCATTACCGATCCTTTCAGTTTCTTTCTTCATCAACTTCTTCTTCTTTAGTTGTTTCATGATAAAGTAATAACATCAGTATTACTTACATACTGATATGTTATTATAAATATGAAACAACCCTAATTCACCTTCTATCCATCCTATGGAAAAATGAAATCACCGCACGTGCGTACGTACGGAATACTGTCTCCACGCCGTGGTGTAATCTATTTTCCACCAGCACCTTACAAGGATGGGTATAATGGTGTAATTAGTAACTATTTATGATTATTATAACGTAATATTGATACTTAAATAATATATATATACTCCAATACAATTCCAAGATCATAGAAACGATATCATCACTCGTGCGTGCGTACGGAATACCGTCTCCACGATGTGATGCGACTCGTTCTATATGATCATCATTACATAGTAATTATATTAATGAATTGAATGAATAAATATGATATATGTTACACTAATACCATTCTGGATATAAGTTATCTATATCCTTAAAAGAAGAATAAGAATTTATTCGGCAAAACACGCATAAGAACAAAAGGCAATAATGACCCGAGTAACAAGTAACAATGAAATATTACTAACAAGAAGCTAAGAATATGACCATATATGATATCATATCAATATGTATGATTCTGGAATAAGTCAATAACATTATTTAAACCATTATGCAGGAGCTTCGGACACGTACAAATCAAATTAGACCTAATGTAAGGGAAATATCACAATCTCATTTTTATCCGAGATTGTTTATTCGTAAGTATTTACTGGGGTGTATTTTATCATCCACATCCATGTTTCATCAATATGTAATATTATTTCCATCCACCTACAATTTTTTAAATCCATTTTTACCCTTCGGTGAGTTTTTAGTAATATGTATGAAAGGAATATTTTGTTATTTTTCGTACGAGGTACTTTTTGACTTTTCCGACAAAAGTACGAAGAATGTTTTTTTAACTTAAACGGCATGAATGGATTTTTAAAACAATATTTCCAAGAATATTCATTTATAAGTTTTCATGTTTATTTTTAATCAACTTCTTTTAGTTTATAATTTTATGAAATGTTAAGAAAAGAAAAGTGTTTTTGAAGTAGAAAGGATATTTTCCTCAAGAATGGAGTTCAAATGTTTTATCAAAATTATTTTCAATCTAAGATAATATAGGGTTCTGTTTTTATCCCTATTATTACATTTATTTGATTATGTTTTGAGGAAATTATTTTTATGAAGTCATTTACCTTATATGATTTGTTTTATGATGTCATGATGTTTCAAGAATCCCATTTTTGTTACATGTGTTT
Source organism: Viscum album (assembly GCA_963277665.1). NCBI lineage: Eukaryota > Viridiplantae > Streptophyta > Magnoliopsida > Santalales > Viscaceae > Viscum > Viscum album. The sequence continues at coordinate 1,313,426,560 of OY728152.1, read as the reverse complement.
TGCGATGATGTATGATTTATGATTATGTGGCACACATATGAAAGGATTCATTATAATATGGGTGGGACCTATATCTCCCTCCAATGAATTGGGTAAAGATTTTATATCTCATGAGATAGACATGGCTGGAACGGTAGGTTATACCAGTTCAGTGAAACAGGACTGGAACGAGGGTGACTCGGTTCAGAAAGGGACTTTGTCCACTAAGATAGTCTTGTCAATGAGTCATGACTAACAAGAAATGATTTTCCATGATTATGTGTGCATGATAGAAAGTTTCATGTTTCATGTTATGATTATGGGGATCTCATTTTCACTTCTATGATTTGTTCCATGTTATGATATTATGATCTCTTTTGCAGGTTATGATTTTCAAAAAGATATGATATGATTTTTATTTCCTTTATTTTCCCTTGATGAGCATTTGAGCTCACCCTTTTATGTTTTCTTTTCCCCAGGTCAGGAAGATGGATATTAAGTAGAATATGCTAAAAGGGACCCTAGATATGATGAAATAAATGGGAGACACTGTAGAAGATTTATGAACTAGTTGTTTATGTTTCCCAGTTTCTAAAGACACTATACCTATAGGGTCCTTTGTGGTTTTGTCATATGTTGTAATAAGTGTGCTTCAATTTTGAAGTATTAACAATGTATGTAAAGTATGGGTCGTTATAGTTTGTATCATAGGAAAGGTATAGTCAACCTTTGGAAACTAGGATGTGAAAGCCTTAGTAAGTACCCTAAGGATAATTCTAAGCATAGAACACAATCTTAGTGTTTTACAAATGGCCATGAATACCCTAGGATAAGACCGTAGTGTGAAATTTTTTCCTTCATTATGTGGTTTTCCTATTATAATTAGTGTTGCTCACACTATTCTTCTTGGTTTTAGTCAATGGCTGGAACCCGAAGGAACCGTGTTAATGCGGAATGCGATGGGCAATGCAATGATTGTCCCCATGAGCAACCAAACGATATGGGAGCTGGAATGAAAATTCTTGTAGACATGCTCAAACAACATTCTCAAGCAATGAATCATGCAGGACTTCCAAACGAGCAAAGGAAGGAGCAACATTCTGTTGAATCCTTCATGAGGCAGCATCCACCTTCTTTCAGTGGGTCTACTGATCCATTAGTTGCTGAAAAATGGATTAGTACTACTGAAAAGATATTTTCGGTTCTTCAATGTTCTGAACATGATAAAGTCATCCTAGCAGTGTATCGTTTGGAAGGATATGCTGATCAATGGTGGAATCTTATTAAGAATATGAGGCAAAGGGATGAAATTGAGTCTATGGAATGAGACAAGTTTAAGAACTTATTTTTTAATAAGTACTTCCCCTGTATTCTCTGAACAAAGATGGAGAAAGAGTTTCTTGAACTGAAGCAAAGGGATGATGAATCTGTTGGTACCTATGAAGCAAATTTTACAAGACTTGCAAGGTACGCTTCTAGTATTATTATCCAACCTGAGAGTAAGATCGATCGATTCTTTAGTGGCTTAAAACCAAGTCTTCGAAGGGTGTTATCCATAAGGGACATCAATAGCTACGAGGAAATTGTTCGATGTGATCTCAAAGTCGAGATGGAGATTGGAGTTACCCATCAGTCACATGGGTTTGATAAGAAGTGGAAGATTGAATTCAAAGGAAAATCTAAAGAGAACAATGAAAATAAGATGAGCTTTCCCTTATGCTCAAGGTGTGGAAAGAAACATGGAGGGAGTTGTCTTAAAGGGACAAGTAAATGTTTCAAATGTGGAAAGGAAGGTCATCGGGCATTTGATTGCCGCAATAATGGGAAGAAGATGTCTAATGATGAAAAAAAAGGAAGGGATACACAGAATGAACCTACTACACTTCAATGTTTCATGTGCAAGGAGATGGGGAATTATGCCAATTAATGCCCAAATCCAAGGGTTGATGATGATGGTCGAAGTCAACAAAATCATAAGGCTAAAGACAGAGGAAAGTCACATGCAATTTCTATCAGCGATGTGGAGTACGATAACGAAGTGGTGAAAGGTACACTTACCATCCACGCTAAAGTAGAAAGTGTTTTATTTGATTCTGTATCCACCCACTCTTTTATTTCTGAAAAATTTTCTATGGGTATCACCGTATTACCTCAACAATTAGATGTTGAGATAGCTGTGACAACACCTAATGGCACAACAGTCGCATCAAAAGTTTATAATTCTTCTCTGATCGAAGTTTGTGGGAAAGTGCTTCCTGTAAATATTGTGATCCTTCCTTTAGTGGAATTTGATGTGAATCTTGGCATGGATTGGCTTTCTCTACATGGAGCTCATATCAATTTCCAATGAAGGGAAGTCACATTTCATATTCCAGATCAATCTACGATCGTCTATCGATGCAAGGATGAATATAACCTTCCCGTGGAAATTCCTTCCATCTTATGGGTCTTAATTCCACTAAATGAAGGTTATTTATCTCAAATGGTTGGTGAGAAACTTACGATTAAGAATATGCCCATCGTACGGGAGTTTGATGATGTCTTTCCGGAGGAATTACCGGGTCTTCCACCAAATCGTGAAGTTGAGTTTTCAATAGAACTCGTACCGGGTTCTTTGCCTATTTCAAAGACACCTTATAGAATGGCCCCAATTGAGTAGTAGGAATTGTAGATGCAACTCCAAGAGAATCTTGATAAGGGATTCATACTCCCTAGTGCGTCACCTTGGGGAGAACATGTTCTATTTATTAAGAAGAAAGATGGATCAATGAGACTCTGCATTGATTATCGAGAACATAACAAGATCACTATCAAGAACAAATATCCTCTGCCACGCATTGATGACTTATTTGACCAACTACACGGAGCTCAATACTTTTCCAAGATTGATCTTCGTTCAGGGTATCATCAATTAAGGGTCAAAAGGGAGGATATACCAAAGACGGCTTTTCGTACAAGGTATTCACACTATGAATTTATAGTGATGCCATTTGGTCTTACTAATTCCCCTGTTATCTTCATGGATCTAATGAATAGAGTCTTTAGAGACTATATTGATCAATTTGTGGTAGTATTTATAGACGATATTCTTGTATATTCAAAGAGCAAGGAAGAGCATGAAGATCACTTGAGAATTATATTGAAGACCCTGAGAAAGGAGAAGATTTATTCCAAATTTACCAAGTGTGAATTTTGGCTTCAAAAAGTTGCATTTTTTGGTCACATAATCTCAAAATAGCGGATATCTGTGGATCCAGCAAAAACAGAGGTTATCGAAAGATGGTCAAGACCAACAACAATAACTGAGATCCGAAGTTTTCCTTGTTTGGCTGGATATTATCGACGTTTTGTAAAATATTTATCACGATTATCTAATCCACTAACCAAGTTGACTCAGAAAAGAGTTAATTTTGTTTGGACAGAGGAATGTGAAGAGAATTTCAAGGAGTTGAAAAGAAGGTTATCCAGTGCACCTGTGCTCACACTGCCTTGTAGTGGAGAAAGGTTTGTGATCTACAGTGATGCATCTAAGAAGGGATTGGGGTGTGTTCTTATGAAAAATGATATGGTGATAGCTTATGCCTCACGACAGTTGAAAATCCATGAGAAAAATTACCCAACACATGATTTGGAGTTGGCTGCGGTAATCTTTGCATTAATGATTTGGAGGAATTACCTTTATGGTGAAAGGTGTGATATTTATACTGAAAATAAAAGTTTAAAGTATATTTTCACACAAAAGGAGTTGAATATGCGTCAAAGAAGATGGTTAGAGCTGATTAAGGATTACGACTGCTCAATCCATTACCACCCTAGGAAAGCAAACAAGTGGCAGATGCATTAAGTCGACAAGACCATGCTAGTTTATCCATGATGAGGATCACAAAAGTTCCAATATTTATGGATTTACAAAGGATGGATCTTGGAATTATAATTGAAGAGGAAAAATCTTATCTTTCTCAAATGAATGTTCAACCATCTATACATGTAAAGATTAAAGAGGCATAGAAAGAAGATGTCGAGTTACAAATGATGGTGAGAAATGTTCGTGAATTTAACCTTGATTGTGATGGGATAATAAAGTTCAGGAATCGGGTTTGTGTTCCTCCCATCCCCGAATTAAAGAAGGAGCTGCTGGATGAGGCTCATAGTTCATCATTCTCTATTCATCCTGGAAGCAAGAAGATGTATAGGGACCTGAAAGAGTACTTCTGGTGGGATGGCATGAAAAGAGATGTTGCTGAATATGTCTCTCGATGCTTGGTTTGTCAACAAGTTAAAGCTGAGAGACAGAAGTATAAGGGGATGTTACAACCATTACCCATACCCGAATGGAAATGGGAAAACATCACTATGGACATTGTCACAGGACTTCCTAAAAAATCCAATGGCAATAATGCTATTTGGGTCATAGTTGATCGTCTTACAAAGTCTGCACACTTCATTGCTATTAGAGAGGATTTCTCTCTAGATCAGCTTGCTAGGATATATGTAAAGGAAGTGGTAAGATTGCATGGAGTACCACTTTCTATTATACCTTATCGGGATCCAAGATTTACCTCAATGTTTTGGCGAAGTCTTCAGCATACTCTGGATACAGAGTTGAGTTTCAGCACTGCTTATCATCCCCAGACAGACGGTCAGTCTGAGAGAACAATTCAAACCCTAGAAGATATGTTGAGAGATTGCTCTATGGATTTCAAAGGAGGTTGGGATCAACACCTCAATTTGGTGGAATTTTCTTACAATAATAGCTTTCACTCCAGTATTCAGATGGCTCCTTATGAAGCTCTCTATGGAAAGAAATGCATGACTCCAACTTGATGCGATGAAGTTGGGGAAAGAAAGCTATTAGGACCTGATCTCGTTTATGAAATGGCAGAAAAGGTCAGATCTATTCAACAACACATAAGAGCAGCTCAGAGTCAACAGAAAAGTTATGCCGACAACCGAAGAAAAGACCTAGAGTTTGAAGTGGGTGATAAAGTGTTCTTACGAATATCTCCCTGGAAGAGGGTTATGAGATTTGGAAAGAAGGGGAAGTTGATCCCTAGATATATCAGTCCTTTCGAAATACTGGATCGTGTTGGAAAGGTAGCTTATTGATTGGCGCTTCCACCGAATCTCTCTCAAGTTCACGATGTGTTCCATGTATCTCTCCTGAGAAAGTACATACCTGATCCTTCACATGTACTCAACTCAGAAGTTGTACCGCTGGAGCAAGATCTTTCTTATGATGAACAGCTGATAGTGATTCTGGATCGTAGCAAAAAAGTCCTACGAAACAAGACCACTCGATTGGTGAAAGTTTTATGGAGGAACCACCAATTAGAAGAAGCTACATGGGAGCTTGAGGATATGATGAGGGAGAAGTATCCTCATCTGTTTGTTATAAAATGATGAATTTCGGGGGCAAAATTCTTTTTAAGGGGGGTAGAACGTAACACCCGATATTTTTATGAGTAATATATTGTTCAAAGGAATCTTTCACTACACACTTTCTTGGATTTCTTTACACGCAATCATGACCTTCCTCGATAGCTTGCGTCGTACGCAATACCGAGTTTCACTAAACAACGATATGCTATTAAAATATTATTAAAACTAGCTGTTATGAATAGTAATAACCACTTTTTGAAATTTTATAAATTTTATTTTTCAAAATGGACTTCATTTTTGGATTCGGAATACCGAAATTAACCTAGGGTGAAATTTTGTTATTTTTCTGAAAACTTTCAATTTTTGATGATTAGTGAAACCACTAAGTGGTAGGTTAAAAACTGAATTTTGCATAAAACATAATTTTACCGCATCTGTGAATGGAATTTCGAAAATCCGAAAGACACGGTTGATATCAGTAAGTAAAATGTGGTTCAATGATATAAAAATATTTTTTTGGTGAATAGTAAATTTTTACTTTTTTTTGCTGCGGTTAATAGTAAATAGGGTAACTAAGGGTAAATATGATATTACTATTACCCTAACACATGCCCTAATTCTATTGGATAAGTTTAATTCGACCAAAAAAACTTTATGAATAATATATGACCATTTAGGCCCACTTGAGTTTGATTAGGACATTTATTATTAATTTATTTAAAGAAGGGTTAAAATAGTTAAAATCAAAGTTTAATAAGTAAATCATTTTTAATATGTGGTTATACATAAGATAAATTCGACAATAAATATTCATTAGAAATCTAAAAAGATTTACTACGTAATGGTATTTTATTTATAATTTTTAGACATTAAATAATTAAATTTAATTATGACACAACGATGATGCAGTAATTATCTTATTTATGAAATATTGACATAATTGATGTTATAAACTCCCAAAGAAATGTAATTTGAGACTTTTTATGAATTACACTAATTTTATAGGTTACTATGATATCTTAGTGTTGATTTAATAAACTTGGTTCGGACATATAATTCTGTTATGACTTTCACAAAAATCATATATCAAATAGTGTCAAAATTGACACAAAATAGTTTTTAAATAAAATAAAATGTTATTAATTGTTAATTTATTACTAAAAATCATAGGATCGTCCAAATGACTTAGATATGGATATATATATTAATAATAAACAATTTGGGGTTCATTTGGCATGTTATAGTAAGTGTATTAACCATATAGTGAAAGAAAACAAAAAGACATGGTAAAAGTTAAATTATTTAACATAGAGTTAAATCTAATTGATAAGGTTAAAATAATACCCTAAACTTGTTTGAATACTATTGGTTGATAGGATCTAGACCCATACCCACTTTAGCTTAGAAATATTACCCTTTGGAACCATTATAAATCGATTTTGACTTTAATATAAAATAATATTTTGAGATATTCCTAAGGTGCCCCTCTCCACCCTTATAAAAGTACACCTCCTCCCCCTCCTCCTCACACCAATTTGAGCACTCAAGCTCGGCCAACCCCTGCCATTTTCTCCTCTCCACTTCCCTAGAATAATCCTATATGTCCTGGTATTCTTCAAAGAACAATCTTAGTTCCCTAAGTGGAGGATTCAAAGAGGCATTTCAAAGAAGATGTAATATCCATTACCGATCCTTTCAATTTCATTCTTCTTCAACTTCTTCTTCTTCTTTAGTTGTTTCATGATAAAGTAATAACATAAGTATTAATTACATACTGATATGTTATTATAAATATGAAACAACCATAATTCACCTTCTATCCATCCTACAGAAAAATGAAATCACCGTGCGTGCGTACGTACGGAATACCATCTCCACGCCGTGGTGTAATCTATTTTCCACCACCACCATACAAGGATGGGTATAATGGTGTAATGAGTAACTATTTATGATTATTATAAAGTAATATTGATACTGATATAATATATATATACTCCAATACAATTCCACGATCATAGAAACGATATCATCACTCGTGCGTACGTACGGAATACCGTCTCCACGATGTGATGCGACTCATTCTACATGATCATCATTACATAGTAATTATATAAATGAATTGAATTAATAAATATGATATATTTTACACTAATACCATTCTGTATATAAGGTATCTAGAACCTTAAAAGATGAATAAGAATTTATTCGGCAAAACACGCATAAGAACAAAAGGCAATAAAGACCCGAGTAACAAGTAACAATGAAATATTACTAACAAGAAGCTAAGAATATGACCATATATGATATCATATCAATATGTATGATTCTGGAATAAGTCAATAACATTATTTAAACCATTATACAGGATATTCGGACACGTACAAAGCAAATCAGACCTAAGGTAAGGGAAATATCACAATCTCATTTTTATCCGAGATTGTTTATTCGTAAGTATTTAATGGGGTGTATTTTATCATCCACATACATGTTTCATCAATATGTAATATTATTTCCATCCACCTAAAATTTTTTAAATCCATTTTTACCCTTCGGTGAGATTTTAGTAATATGTATGAAAGGAATCTTTTGCCGTTTTTCGTACAAGGTACTTTTTGACTTTTCCGACAAAAGTACAAAGAATGTTTTTTTAACTTATACGGAAAGAATGGATTTCTAAAACATTATTTCCAAGAATCTTCCTTTATAAATTATCATTTTTATTTTTAATCAACTTCTTTTAGTTTATAATTGTATGAAATGTTACGAAAAGAAATGTGTTTTTGAAGTAGAAAGGATATTTTCCTCAAGAATGGAGTTCAAATGTTTTATCAAAATTATTTTCCATCTAAGATAATATAGGGTGCTATTTTTATCCCTATTATTACATTTATTTGATTATGTTTTGAGGAAATTATTTTTATGAAGTCATTTACCTTATATGATTTGTTTTATGATGTCATGATGTTTCAAGAATCCCATTTTTGTTACATGTGTTATGCGATGATGTATGATTTGTGATTATGTGGCACACATAAGAAAGGATTCATTATAAGATGGGTGGGACCTATATCTCCATCCAATGCATTGGGTAAAGATTTTATATCTAATGAGATAGACATGGCTGGAACGGTAGGTTATACCGGTTCAGTGAAACAGGACTGGAATGAGGGTGACTCGATTCAGAAACGGACTTTGTCCACTAAGATAGTCCTGGCAATGAGTCATGACTAAAACGAAATGATTTTCCATGATTACGTGTGCATGCCACAAAGTTTCATGTTTCATGTTATGATTATGGGGATCTCATTTTCACTTCTATGATTTGTTCCATGTTAATATATTATGATCTCTTTTGCAGGTTATGATTTTCAAAAAGATATGATATGATTTTTATTTCCTTTATTTGCCCTTGCTGAGCATTTGAGATCACCCTTTTATGTTTTCTTTTCCCCAGGTCAGGAAGATGGATATTAAGTAGAATATGCTAAAAGGGACCCTATATACGATGAAATAAATGGGAGACACTGTAGAAGATTTATGAACCAGTTTTTTATGTTTCCCAGTTTCTAATGACACTATACCTATACGGTCCTTTGTGGTTTTGTCATATGTTGTAATAAGTGTGATTCAATTTTGATGTATTAATAATGTATGTAAAGTATGGGTCATTATAGGGCATGTGTTCATATGGTACATCCAGTTTCCAATGAGAACTATCCCTTCCTAGGATGATAGTTGTATGATGTTTCCATACCATATAAATTCAACCACAAACTAGACATGTATTTATGGCCTCTATAATTCAAGGACCATATGAGTCTGTAAGTTACATAATTTCTATATATAAATGCCTTATATACCATCTTGATATTCCTTTTTCTGAATAAATGTTTTTTAGAATCATCAAAGGGAATTTAAATGCTGAATAGATCCCTAGATTCATCACTTATAACATAATTGGTTGATTCTCAGATTTCATGAAAAAATAACAACACATAGAAGAATCTGTGAATAATTCCCATCAGGGGTATCAAATAACTCTTTTGATCCCAAAAAAAATTGAATACAAAATAGAAAATAATACTCCAATGCATATAGGCCCCTATAGGATTCTATTGTTGTTTTCATCGATGCCTCCCTACTGACTACTTTGTTGAGTATGAAATCATTTTCCAACTCTACCATGACATCATAATAATTTTAATTCACCTTATAATTAACAAGAACCACCACCCATATGAAAGAATGTGATTCTAGATGCTCTACCACTACCACCTCCTTAACGAATCTAGCTTTCAAGATCCCCCATACAAATAGGAGAACCATGACCTAATCATTCCCAAATACCAGGATTTCTACGTGTTTGTGTAATCCTCTAGAGTAATGAGTCATGAACCTACAACACTGTAGAAAGACTCAGATGGCCCGATCCCCTTATCTCCCTAACTACTATCCATACCATCTGATCTATGCACAAAACATCCTGTTTGTCATTTGTGTTCTTGAATTGGATATAGGACCATGTCAAAAATGTTGTAATCTTGATGGGAATTCTAGTCATATAGGTAACACTTATATATGTAATGAAAGGGAGTGATTTTAGATGTTACGGTGAATGAAACTACTATATAGCCATGGGACTCCATGTTCTGATAAATAAAAAGCTCTTAAGATATTTTCACAAGGGCATGGCTTCATTTTTTATTTTCTATTCCATATCAAACATCAAATGGTCATTAAGACTTCTCTAGTTAACTCTTATGAATCATCTTATCAACCATTACTTCTCATAAAAAAAAGAACCTATGGTGAAAGGGAGATAAAATTAATCACCCAATGTCAAAGAAATTAGTTACAATAAGCAACTTCATGCCTCTATAGATATATATCATTCCCAAGATTCATCGAGTACTGAATGAATCAAATGATGACTATCAGTATTGTGCATAAGTGACGACCTTCAGAATAATGGTTCCCTATATTGTCCCTCAATTAATATAAGTATCAATAAATACCTTTTAATATCAATATATGATTTCATAGAAGAGTTTTTAAAAGATAGAAATTACAATGGAATATTTTGTTCAGTTTTCCAAGACATGTCATACATTCCACTAATGAAACACCCTAAGATTTTGAGATTTATTTTTTTCATATAATTTTATTATGTCGATAATGATTATTTCACCTAAAACTGAATATAGTTACATATATATATATATATATTAAAACAATAGGGTAAATAATTCTATTCACACACAATAGAAAATATTTATACACACAAAACCAACATGGTTTGCACTACAAGCATCACTGACATGGCATTTGATGTACAAAACACATGGAAACTATGACACATATTTTTTAAATATATGAAATTAAATAAATTATATAATTATAACATTATCATGAAACATAGTTATAATATTAGTAATCACTACATTACATATAATATTTATCATTGTTTCATATAGAATTCATATTTATAGTGAATGAAATTATTTTCGGTAAATTATTTTTATGATTAAAAATATCATTTTATTGAATAAATCACATATAATAGTGAATGAAAATATTTATATATTTTAAAAATTAATTTCCTAAAACTAAATTTATTTATTTTATTTTTTAATGAAAATATATAAATATTGAAATTTTTTTATTTTTAGGTGGAACTACATTTATTTTATGAATACTGATAAAATAGTTCTTTTTTAGGTTAGAAAAACATTTTTTATAATTAATCGTTAATGAAAAAATAATTTAAAAATATATTTTTTGGAAACATTATATAAATATTAAATATACTAAAAAATTTGATCATTATAATAAATTTTACATTGAAGAGGAATAAAAAATAATTAATGACATTTATGAAATTTACTATATTAAAACATTATTAAATTGTCCCATTATTTTGATTAGAAATAAACATAATTTTTCCATATCTATGAATTTAATTTCAAAAATATGACAAAAAAACTGTATTAATTTTAATATTTAGTTTTTAATGAGGCCATTTTAATTTTTCATGTAAACTGATTAGTAAAATGGATTAAAATTAATCACCATAGATAAAGAAAATTTGAGAAAAATTATGCATTAAATAAAAAATTTAAGGGCCCAATGATCTAGACACTTCCCAAACACCCCTTATATGTCAATAGTTATTATATAAACATTAATTTCTTTATTTGTGTCGGTTTTTATGACTTTTATAGGTAATATCATGTTCACACCTAACATGTTTCTAGACATTCAAAATGTGTCATTTTCCAACCATTTAATTGGACACCACCTCAACACGTTCCGCAAACCACTCAAACCTTTTATGTTCATAAATATTTTGTGTAATTATAAAACATGTTATTCTGCCTTTGACAATTAATTCTCCCTTTAGATAGAAATATTCTAAACATCATCTTTTAGAATTAACCAGAAGGAGTTTCCTGGGGAATTGGTAGTGTCTTCTCTCCTCCTTCATTCAATTATGTTATTTATCCACCCAATACACTATCATTATTAAATTATTATGTTAAAAATTAGTATTAAGTATACACTAGAATGATTCATTTAAATATTTTTTACCTATACATACATGGACCTCTATCTAATGGATATTGTCCATACCTTTTCTATGTATGACACACAACTGCCTCACGAACTGATTTGTGTTCATCTCTACTACAACATTAATCATGTTGTCCATTATTATGGAAACTCCATTTATCAAAGTATTATATTATATTTTATATATTTTTAATATTCATTATTCTTTTTATTATTGAAAAATAATTTCTTTCAATTTGTTGTTAATATGACAATATCGTTTGAGAAAATATGGACTATCGGGCCCTCATAGAGATGTCATTTGTTAACACACCACATCTGATGTACTAAATTTAATTTAGATTAAATAACATTGTATATATACTATAATAACTATAATTGAATAATTATAGATATATATATATAAATATTTATAAATATATGTCATTTATATAGTTTCTTTTAATACGAAAATAAAAATAGATAAAATAGTCAGGAATACGTACGACATACTATCTCCATGAACGTTGTATACCATTTCAGTCTAATATATGATATAAATTAGTATAATATGAATATTATGGATATAAATAATATTTATATCAATATATAAATTCTAGGGTCATGCTATATGTATAAGGACCATGGTTTTCATAAGTTAAGACACGTGCGATGAACACTTTAAATATTACCCAAACCGAAACCATAACATTGGATTATAATCCAGATGGTAATATAAGTCATAATCAAACCATATATTATAATATGAATAATAATATGATTTATAATGTATTTAAAATAATTTTAAATATATTATACATGAATCTGGTACGAGTACAGTGACAGTAAATACACAAGCAAAGGGGATTTCTGCTCAAATTTAATTCTTGTGAGATACAATTTATGTTCACCACTATTTCTATTGGTGTGGTGTATGTACTACATGTGATTTTTTATTTGTATAATTTTATTAAATTTTTTGATATTCGCATTCTTATTTTATGATCCATATTTCATTGGAATTATGTTTCAAATGTTACCAAATTAGTAAAAATACTTTGTCCCAATTTGACTTTATTTCAACTATGGTTTTGTTATTCACATAAACACATTTTTGGGATGAATCTAATTGAATTTTATAAGAAATATCATGAATCTCAATATTTTCATGATATTAAATGCTTAATTTATTTATAATTACTTACATGGAGAAATATAACCAATGATACCATGTTATATGATCTTATTGAAACAATCTCATTGTCTTTTGAGATTGTTTATTTTTATACTTGTTTGATGAAATATTTTAATCCATATCTGAAAAATATTTATTATTTTATTTATCCTATGCTATATCATGATATACTCATGTATATTTGAAATTTTCTACTCTTTGGTGTTTACTATATTTAAGAATGTGTTTTTAGGAATACCTAAATTTACCATCCCTTCGTAATGATATCTATGATTTCTGAAATGTTTTTACAATAATATTATATAATTACCAGACAAAATATACTAAAAATTTTAGGCTTTTTTCATTAACTAATATCTTCAATGGAATCTTATAGCCACATCACAATCACAACACAATTTTTTCTTTTTACTGTCCAAAATAAATGTTCTATTTACATCATATGAAATGTACGAATTTACCCATTTTCATTCACTTGAGAATTCAATTTCATTTTTAAAAGGATATTATTTTAAAAAGTGTATTAAAAAATTAATGTAAAAATGTTTTCAATATGATGTAATTTATTCTTTAAATTTTTAATGATATTTTCTAATGAAAGTATTTTTTAATTTTTTTACTTATTAACAAGAATTTTTCAAAGTTGAATGGATATTTTACTCAAGATATGTTTTTGAAGGATATTAAAAAAATATTTTCATTCAAATATGTCTTTCAATTGTGTTAATCATTCACTTTTTTTAAATTCTCTTATTATACTATTCATATCCTCCTTATGATTTCGTCATGCTTAATATTATGGTCCTTATGACACCTATTTCTATTTAATAGGATACATGTTAATAAAATCAATTAATCCTTAATATGTTATGTTTTGAAAAAAATAATTTCAAACCTATATATTATCAATATGTTATGATGTGATGGAGTTTTAATGATAGCAATTTAAATGTATCTGTTATGATTTCCTTTTCAAAAAACATATGCTTCATTAGAGGTCATAATTTGACCAATGTTTTAATATATATTGTAACATGTATGGATTATTTTATTATGTGATGTGTGGGACATATATTTCCATTCAATTCGTTGGATCATGAAATGTTTAATATAATCTCATTGGGTACACATGTTGTAGGTAATGGAAAAAATGATATAGGGTGTGAGGGTTGATTCCCAAAACAAAAAATAAATAGGGTTTATGGGGTGTTTCCCAAGACTCAATTAAATGGGGTATATGGGTAGTAGACAAATTCTGAATACAAAAACGTACATGTGGTGTAACCTCAGCCTAAAAGACACAAATTACATGAGTTGAAGTGAAAGTCTCGATAAAAGTGGGAACTTGGCTTATAGCCAAAGCATAAAAGAAGGTGGCTACAAGGGTTTGTAGACCATGCCTGATGTTGGTACATAGTTCATATCTCAAGATTAAAATTTTATAATGGTTGTGGTTGGTTTCTATGAAATATAGGTTTCTATTATTATATGTTTGAAAAAAATCATATATCTTATTCAATATTAATGATTTCATCACTCATGATGTTTATATCGATATTATTCATTTCCTATGAACTAAAATTAATAATCCCATTAATCTTTTTTATAAACATCATTATATGGAGTAAGATTTCCAAAGATTAAAATCATGTTATCATACTATTATTTTAATATCTATGCTTACATTTATTGATTGGTTACCCATACTAATAAAAAGACCTCGTGCCATTCTTATGCTTCTATTCTATAGTTTATTATTAATGGTTTTAGGTAGATGTTATAAATGTGGAAATAGTAATAGAATATGTTGATGATATTTCACCAGGATAGTATATTTTGATTCCATGTTTCTAAATACACTAAACTATTATGGTCCTCTTGCATATATTATTTTATTTTATCTAATATTCATCTATTATGATGTAATATCCATGTTTTTTAGTATGGTTATTTATTTTGGGTGTTAATGGAAATTATGTGTCTTCCATTAGAAACTACGATGAGGAATCCTTTGTGTGATACCTGGGTATATTTCTAAGAATTTTTCATGGGTTGTATCTGAGGATATGTATAAGGATGAGGTAACATTTAGGAAAATATCCAAGAATATTTTGAAGGATTGAGTGAGTGGTTATCTATCCATAAATCCATTTATGATAAAAAAAAGTGGATGTGTTTTTATCATATATGATACTTGGGAAAAAACTCATAAAAATGTTCGAGGTTTAACTCAGGGTAATCTGTTACACAAAAATGATCCTTGATATAGAGCTAGTTTGACACTCCGGGGGATATACATTTTCTATTCACAAACTCTTCACTAACCATCAAGATCGAGGTAGATATATGATATTTATGAGTAACCTACAATAAAAAACATTTTTAAAAAAATTAGAATGTTTCATGACTTATAAATAGTATATTTAATTGTATTCTTGAATATATGGTTTTCTAAAAAGTAATGCTCACACTGTGCTTCTTGTTTTAGACTATATAAGGTACTAGAATGAACATGAAAATAATTGATGGTGATAAATTATTTTCATGATGTTCATATATGTGGGATTATATATGGAGTGAATGATTTAATGATTATTCGTAAAACATTTTCAGAAATTATACTTTCAATGATTAGCTGAACCATCTCTCAAACTTATAGAGGATAATAAAAAATTAGATCTCTGAGAGTTCATTATTTGATGATCATGATTGAAAAATGATATGGCTAAAATAGTGTCTTGATTTTGTTATGAATTAAAATATATAATGTCTCATAAAAACAAGAATGATTTTTGACTATGAAAAAAAGGACACAAATCCCGTGACTATAAGGAAAAAATGAAGAGCTCATTTTGGAAATGGATTGGGGTTTCCCCCCTTAAGTCACAACCATTGGTTATGTATTTTATGATTAGAGAAACTGATCAATGTGAATTACAATGTAACAAGAAAAATGTTCATGAAGAGAATAATCTAGATTTTGTGAGTAATTATAACATTACTTATGATGATGATGATGATATAGATGAAATGTGAACAGAAATCGCAATTATTGTTATTGGATTAAGGATGATGTAATCAATGTTTTTAAATATTTGGTTTCAAAATTTATGTATGATTAATTATAAAAAAAATTCTACTTGGGGTTTTTACGTGGTATTTTTTAATTTATGTTGAATATCCCTTATGGACCGGTGACATGATTTAATGGGAAGATGATATTTGTACTATTATAAGGAATCACCAAATATGTTATCTATGATATGAAATGGTTGTATGAAAATTGATACATGGGATATAAATAAGTTGGATAGTATTGATTAACTTATTACTATGTAATGATATATTATAGGTTTTTCATTCTTCCACTATTGATGATTTGAACAAAATTGGATTTATGGATTAAATCCAATATTCCATAGAAAGAGGAATAATATATATTTTTAAAAATATATTATTGTAATTCAGGAAATTAACATGTTTTATGAGAATGTATGATGAGGATATTCACATGATTTCAATTTAACAACCAGGAGATACATTGTGTTATACATGGGAATCAATGTTAAGAAAATTTCATGTCTCTCTTTATAAGGTTTTTGTATTTTCCACATTTACATGGGTTATAAGGATTATAATTCATGAATATTTTTGTTTACGCATCATAGGAAGTATATTTTATCTATGTTCCTGTTAACAAAGATGGTTAAAAATATAAATATTGATTAAATGTATTTCAAAGAAGTCCATATTATATATTATATTAGTGTGACGTTTAAATAAAATGACATATTGTTTCCCAAGTGAAAACCAATCAATTATGGTATGGTCATGGATCAGGAAACCATGACAGAAGGGTGGTAACGATTTCAAACCTACCAGTAGCCTACGCAATGTCCTAGTTTATGTATATTTATTTTGTTTGAAGATGAAACAATAGTGTTACTTTTTATTTTTATAAATTAATAAATATTGAATTTTTCAAGATACAAATAGTTATCATTTTTTATTCTTCAATGGGAATTATGTTCCGTTACAAGTGAACTCTAATGACTTATTCATTACTGTTAAATTATGGAAATTCATTCCATGTGGTAAGTGATTTATTATAAATTTTTCAATCAGAAAACCAATAATTGAATTTTTTATATAAATTTATCATGAATTTCTAAACTTGATGAATGTTATATAAAAAATGTTATCCCAATAGCTTATATGTTGTTGAACCAATTTCTTATGGAATCATCTATTATTTATAATAGTTAGTACCACAACATTCCATAGATCACTAAATAAGTTGTGATTAATTACATAAAACACTAACTATAAATATTTATGGTTTTCCATTATGTCCCATCATCACACCCAACCAATGTTATCCAAGGTGGAAACCCAGTTATGTGATACCATGATGTTTCCAATTTTATTTTTATATGAGATGAATTAGATTTCATTTTTACAATCTTTGGGTTTTAATGAATCCTTTAGGTGTTAATCCTTTTATAATAGAGATATATTCTAAGGGGAAAATTCATTTTAAGAAGGGTTGAATGTAACACCCTGTGTTTTTTTTCGAATTAAATTATATTTTAATTTTTTTCAATTCACATGACACTATATATCATTATATATATATATATATATATATATATTAAAATCTAGGAATATAATTTCATTCACACACAATACCAACTTCGCATACATGAAATTCAAACATGGTTTGTAGTACGAGCAACACCATGTTTTCGTAGAATGCATATAACATTGAGTATCTATAATATATATATATAATTAATCAAATGATATAATTATAATGTAATAATTAAACATACTTATAGTAATAATATAACTAATTTACATATATTGTTCATATTTTTTTATAAAAACATATTGATATTGAACGTCTCGATTTTTTGTAATGTCATTCAATGTTTATTAAACAGGTTTCACTAATGAACTCATTCTAATGATTCAAATAATTTTAAATAGATTTATAAATTTAATTTGATATAATAAATTTCAATTTTTTATTCATAATTTCAAAATTATCTTAGGTTGAATTATTGTAATTTTTCCCAGAAATTTCATTTTTTTATAAATTTTGAAAAATATTACATTCACTTAAAAAATTAATTTTTTATTTTATTATTAATGAAAAAATATATTATATATATCTTTTAAGGAAATATTAGATAAATATTACATCAAATAATACAATATAATTTATTAAAATAGATTTCACTTTGAAACTGAATATAAAATATTATCAAATTTTATAAAAATTTTGTAACATCCCAAGTAAGTAATGAATAATAGATATTCCCATATATTTCTATTTATGAATTAGATACTGTTTTAGAGGCATAAAATGAGAATAAATCCAAACTTAAGCATTGAATACACTAATATTCATATAAGATCGTTTTACTGCCTTTTAATGGAAAACCATTTTTAAATAAAAAATTTGACAATTTTATAAGATCTATCTGTCAAACTAAACTTATTATTTATGATTGGGACATTGAATTTTACAATGGATAATTTTTTGGAATTTTTCTGACAATGTTCATTTTTAATGAATAGTAAAAAATAATGCATTTTACATCAAAACTAATTTTTCATATAATTTAATTATATGGTTAGATTATCTTTTTAATTTTTTTTAAAGTTCAATTAGAATATTGTTTTACCATTTAATCTAATAGTGGTCGTTGAAATTATTTTCACTTTGAAATTTGACTTAAACTAGTGTCAGTCTTTTGATACTTATTGTTTCATAAAAACACGCTATTTGCTCAGACAGTGGGAATTAATTATTAAATTAATTAATGTAACTTATATGTTTTGAATTATTTAAAATAGACATCATTTTTGAATTTGGAATATCAAATATAGCTTAGGGTGAAGTTTCGGTATTTTTTTGAAAAACATCATTTTTTGATGAATAGTGAAACCACTATGTGGTACTTAAAAAACTGATTTTTCATTTAAATGAAATATTACCAACTGTGTGTTTTTAATTTCAAAAATATAACATAGATGGTTGTCATTAAGATGAAAAATTTTCTTCAATGGGTTTAAAATAATATTATGGGAATAGTAACTTTTATGTTTTTAATCGCGATTAGAGGTAATTAGTGTAATTTAAGGTAAGAATAATGTTTTAATACTAAGAAATGAACTTGAAACATGTCCTACCCTTATTGGATGTGTCATGGCAGACCGAGACAATCCATGGGTCAACTTTGGGACCCCATGGAGCCACTTTGGAAGTAAAATAAAATTAATAACTTTTTATTTAATGTTAAAGTAAAAATGTCACAAACATGAGTTGTTTTACTAAAAAAAATTTTAAATGAGGTTATACAAGTCATATTTTTTACTATAAATATTCATTAAAAATCTAAAATGATTTCCTACATCATGATATATTTTTTATAATTTTTAGACTTAAATAAATTAAATTATTTATGACACCATGATGATGCAACGATGACCTCATTATTTAACGATTTAAATAAAGAGAAAAGATAATGTAAAATATAAGACCTACACATGTCAAAAACCTATTGTATGAGTGTAATTCGAAAAATTATCTCCTTTTCCTCTAAATATATAATTTTGGGACCTTTTAAATCTGAAAATCATTTTAAAATAAAGTATCCTTTTATACCTTTCGAAGAGTGCCCCTCCTCTCCTCTTATAAAAGGACCCCACCTCTACCACATTACCCACACTTCCAAATCATTTTTCACGGCCAAAACCTGCCCATTTTGTCTCTCCAAATCCCTCTCTTACTCCTTCAATCCGCACTTTGGGCAGAAGTATTCCCAAAGAAGCCTTTGAGCTCAAATGAAAAAGAGTTACTCATTTTAATGGTTGTGTCTTCAATTGTGTTCTTATGTTTTATTTTGCTTCTCCAACCACCTAAACACTTTTTATTCATTTATTTTGTAACAAAACTAGTATCTTACATATATTAGTATGTTTTTATAAGAAGTATTCGAGCTAAACTTACACACACCAACATCTAATGGTTAAAGAACATACTGTTTCTGTGGATCGAAAATTTTTGCCTCATGAAATGATGATTGTTCAATATTCATTTAACAACATCAAAGGTGACCATTAAGATGAAAATATATTTATATATGATATATAATATGTTTTTTTTTACTTAATTTTCTGTATTTTTCATTTATGGCATACCTTTTTGGTTTCCATTATGGGTAAACGTGATATCTTCATTTTAGGAAGTGCCGACTACCGCCCCCTCAAAATGATTTGATTCGTTAATGCCATATGTGGGATGTATAAAGGATGTAATTTTTGGTATTATATATGATATTATACTGGAATTATAATATACCTTTATATCATTATTATTCCATTCCATAAAATACGAAATAGAAATGAAATTAGCGTTCATGCGTACGTACGACTTACTGTCTCCATGAACGGTGCATTTCATTTATTACCTCTAAACATTATGTAATATTAAAAATATATGTATATACTTGATATATATTTTATATATGATATCTAAATAATGAGTATAACTCTGTATATAATGGATACATGAACAAATTGTAATTATAAAGAGTTTATTTTTGACACAAGTACCAATGATCGTTAAAACGACTGTTATTAACTTAAATAATTACATAGTGTTAATGAAATGGAAATAAGTGATATAAAAGGAATAATGAACTTTATAAAGGTTCTTAAACAAGTTGAAATTAAATCATGTTTATTATTCAGGACGTTAAAGAACAATCGAGTCAAGTCGGACCCAAGGTATGAGACTTCATCTCAATCTCCTTTCATTGAGGCATATTTTGTTTTATACACAACCTTATTTATACGGTGTATAAACCCCTATGAATTTTATGTTTATCCAAAAGGAATCTTTTTTATACAAAGAATTTTACTAAATGACATAAGGGAATGTTTTTGTCGTACGTATGCGGTGACAACGATTTTTCCACCGCCGTGACCATTATTTTAGTTTCAGCTTCCTCTACTAGGAATACATTTTTTAAACATAAATAAATACCATGTTTTACTTTTAATTTATTTTGGTATTGAAAATGGTTTTCATATTTTTTTTATCAATGTGTTGTATTGATATCTAGTGATTGAAAAGTGGAAAAGTTATGTTTACTTTATGCATGTTTTATGTGATACGATTATGTTATGATTCTTGGGAATTATTATGAAGATGGGTGGTTCTGTGATAAACTAAGGACGGGTGTGCCCGATATATCTCTCCAATGCATTGGGTAACGTGATGGAGTTAAACATTGAGGTTTATCCGAAGAGATTTAGGAAATATACTGTGATGGTTATTCCAAACATAACCAAGAGGGTTACTCCAAAGGTATTAATGTTATTAATGCCTCAATTTACCTTTATGTTTTTTGATTTCTATGATTTATTCATGATTTTATGAGGTATTTTAAAGTGATTACGTTTTATGAGCAATGTATGATTTCATACATGGACTAATGATTTCATTTCGTACATTTAAATCCCTTACAGAGATTTTTATGCTCATACCATGTTTTTTTGAAAATTTTTTCAAAGGTCAATGAAAGGTATATGATATGATGATATTGTACATGAATTGTCAAGAAAGAATCCATGTTTTATATTAAATATGTTTATGTTTATGGGAAAAATGAATACTATTTTTGACCACTTTTTTAAATGTGGAATGTAATGCATGTTTCATGATCTAATTCTCCGAAACTATAAACCTGAAAAGATCTTCAATGTGTAATATTGTAATTACTCAAGAATAAGTAATGATTAAGGTTGGGGCCTTATAGTTGGTATTAGAGGTTGGTATAGATAACATTAGGAATTAGAATATTATTAAATGATTATCCAAAAATATTTTTTTTATGGTCAAATTTTAATGATATAGAATTTGATGATTAGCATGTTGCTTCATTTATGACATGTTTGTTCAGAATGGTTTTCCGCAGAGGAAACAGGGAAACAGTTCTAGGAAGGCATACAGAAGGAAATAACCTTCCGAATCATCATCTTGAGATGGTCAGAATAAGATCAAAACAGTTTGTTGTAGTGATGACTCAGTTGACTTAGGTGATAAATTGTGGTTGTGTTTACTGATGATATTTTGTTGTTTTCTAAAAGTAAAGAGGAGCATTAAAGGCATTTAAGGGTTATTTTGAAAGCATTAAAAGAAAATAAATTGTTTGGGAAATTCAGTAAGTGTGAGTTCTGGTTGCATCAAATTTCTTTCCTTGGTCACATTATCTCTAAAGATGGGATAACTATTGATCCTACAAAAACAATGGTTTTTGATGAAGTGACAATACCCACAAATGTAACTGAGATTCGTATCAGCCTTGGTTTGGTAGGCAATTTTCGAAGGTGTTTTAGAAATTTTTCATGGTTATCTAGTCCAAAGACTAAGATAACTCAGATGGGTGTTAAGTTTATCTGGAAAAAAGAATATAATGATTGTTTTTAGGAATTGAAAAGAAGATTGGTGAATGCTCCAGTTTTGGCACTATATTCTAGGAATGGTGAGTTTGTTATCTACAATGATGCTTCATTGAAAGGACTTGGTTGTGTTCTAATGCAGAATGATCTGGTAATTGTTTATGCTTCACGTCAGTTGAAAAATCATGAGGTAAATTACCCTACACATGATTTGGAATTAGTTGCTGTAGTTTTCGCTTTAAAAATTTGGAGGCATCATTTGTATGGAGTAAAGTTTGGAATATATACCGATCAAAAAAGTTTAAAGTATATATTCACTGAGAACAAATTGAACATGAGACATAGGAGATGACTAGAATTATTCAAGGATTATGATTTTACAATTCATTACCATCCGAGAAAAGAAAATAAAGTGGCTGATTCTTGGAGTTGAAAAAGTGATGCTTCATTAACAATGTTGCATTTGGAAAGTGATCCATTGGATAAGGATTTGATGAAATTTGGAATAAAAGTTGTTGGTGCATGATTTTCTTCTGTTTTGTTTCAGGTATCAGTGAAATATTCTCTATCAGACAGAATTAAGAAAGCACGGAAGCAAGACGGTGAGTTGCAGAAAAAAAAGAGTTGTTTTAGAAAGTTAAGTTGCATGAATTCAACATTGATAATGATTGTGTTTTGAGATTTGGGAAGAGATTGTGTGTGCCTTGTGATTCAAAGTTGAAGACAATGTTTTTATATGAAGCTCATAGTTCTCCATTTTTACTTCATCCTGGAAGTACTAAGATGTATAGAGATCTCAGGAGTATTACTCGTGGGACAGAATGATAAAGGGATATTACTGATTTTACTGTGAAGTGTTTGACATGTCAACAGGTTAAAGCAGAGCGGCAGTTACCGAAAGGGATGATTCAGACTTTACCAGTGCCAGAGTGGAAATGGAAAAATATTTCCATGGACTTTTTTGTTGGATTACCAAAGACATATCGAGGTAATAATGAAATCTGGGTTATTGTTGATCGCTTGACTAAATCTGCTCATTTCTGTGCTAATCGAGATACTTTTTCCCTAGATCAACTTTCCTCTTTGTGCCTTAAAGAGATAGTCAGGTTGCATGGACTTCCTCTCTCCATTGTATCCGATCGTGATCCCATGTTAACTTCTAACTTTTGGAAAGGATTTCAAAAGTCGTTGGGTACTGAATTAAATTTTATTACAGATTTTCATCCTCAATCAGATGGGCAGTAAAAACAAACAATTCATACTTTTGAAGATATGGTACGTGCTTATTCGTTGGATTATCAGGTATGTTGGGACCAACATATTTCTTTGGTTGAATTTTCATATAATAACAGTTTTCATTCCAGTATACAGATGGATCCATTTGAGGCATTATATGGTAAACGGTGTCGAACACCAGCTTTCTAGGATAATGTGGGTGAAAGGAAGCTGATGGGACCAGAATTGGTAGAAGATTTGGCAGAAATTGTTCAGCTGATACAGAAACACATGAGAACAGCTCAGAGCAAGTAGAAGAGTTATGCGGACAACAGGAGGATAGATCTCTCTTTTTAGGTAGGTGATCATGTTTTTCTCAAAGTCTCACCATGGAAAAGTGTGACGCGATTTGGTATGAAAGGAAAGATGAGTCCAAGGTTCATTGGACCATACTAAATTCTGAAGAGAGTTGGATCAGTTGCTTACCGAGTGGATTTACCTCCGAGATTATCTGAGGTACATAATGTTTTTCTTGTTTCAATGTTAAAGAAGTACATGCCAGATCCATCTCTTGTTTTGAGTCCAGTTGTATTTCAGTTGGAAGAGAACATATCTTATGAGGAACAACCAGTCCAGATTATTGATCACAGGGATCAAGTGTTACGGAATAAGGTGATTAATCAGGTAACCGTTTTTTTAAAAAATGACATGATTGAAGAGGCAACATGGGAATCTCAAAATGCAATGAGGGATAAATACCCCCACATATTTGATAAGTAAATAAATTTCGGGGATGAAATTTTCAAAAGGGGGGAGAATGTAACATCACAAGTATGTAATGAATAATAGATATTCTTATCTATTTCTATTTATGAATTATATAGTTTTTTAGAGGCTTAAAATTAGAATAAATCCAATCTTAAACATGGAATACACTAATATTCTTAAAATATTGTTTAACTGCCTTTTGATGGAAAACCATTTTTAAATAAAACCTTTGACAATTTTATAATCTATATTTGTCAAAATAAACATATTATTTATGATTGGGACATTGAAATTTACAATGGATTATTTTTTGGTATTTTTCTGACAATGTTTATTTTTTAATGAATAGTGAAAAATACTGCATTTTACATCAAAACTGCTTTTTCATATAATTTAATTATATGGTTATATGATCTTTTGAATTGGTTTCAAAGTTCAATTAGATTATATTTTTACCATTTAATCTAATAGTGGTGGTTGGAATTAATTTCACTTCGAAATTGGACTTAAACTAGTTTCAATCTTTTGATACTTATTGTTTCATAAAAACACGCTATTTTCTCAGACATCTAGAATTAATTATTAAATTAATTGATTTAACTTATATGTTTTTAATTTTGTAAAATAGACATAATTTTTGAATTTGGAATATCAAATATAGCTTAGGGTGAAGTTTCAGTATTTTTATGAAAAACTTCAATTTTTGATGAATATTGAAACCACTAAGTGGTACTTAAAAAACTAATTTTTCGTTTAAAAGAAATTTTACCACCTCTATGTTTTGAATTAAAAAAATCTGGAAAAATGGTTGTCATTAAGAAGTAAAATGTGGTTCAATGGGTTTAAAATAATTTTTTGTTGAATAGTAACTTTTAAGTTTTTAATCACGATTAGAGGTAATTAATATAATTTAAGGTAAGAATAATGTTTTAATAATATGAAATGAACTTGAAACATGTCCTACCGTTATTGGATGTGTCTTGGACGACCAAGACAATACATGGGTCAACATGGGGATCCCATGTAGCCACATTGCAAGGAAAATGACATTAATATCTTTTTATTTAATGTTAAAGTAAAAATGACACACACATGAGTTGTTTTACTAATACAATTTTTAAATGGGGTAATACAAGTCATAATTTTTACTATAAATATTAATTAGAAAGATTAAACTATTTCATACATCATGATATATTTTTTATAATTTTTACACATTAAATAAATTAAATTATTTATGACACCATGATGATGCAGCAATGACCTCATTATTTAATAATTTAAATAAAATGAAAAGATAATGTAAAATATAAGACCTAAACATGTCAAAAACCTATTGGATGGGTGTATTTAGAACTATAATCACCATATCCTTGAAATATATAATTTTGTGACCTTTTAAATCCGAAAAGCATTTTATAATAACGTATCATTTTATACCTTTCCAAGAGTGCCCCTCCTCTCCTCTTATAAAAGGCCCCCACCTCTACCACCATACCCACACATCCATAGCCTTTTTCTCGGCCATCCCCTGCCCATTTTGTCTCTACACGTCCCTATCTTACTCCATGAAGCATCACTTTGGGAAGTAGTCTTCCCAAGGAAGCCTTTGAGCTCAAATAAAAAAGAGTTACTCGTGTTAAAGGTATTGTCTTATATTCTGTTCCTGTGTTTTATTTTGCTTCTCCAACCCCTAAACTATTTTTATTCATTTCTTTTGTAACAACAACATAATATTCCATATACTAGGATGTTGTTATAAGAAGTATTCGAGCTACACATACACACACCTACATCTAATGGTTAAATAACTTATTGTTTCCGTGGATTGAAAATTTTTGCCTCACGAAATGATGATTGTTAAATATTCCATTAACACCTTCAAAGGTGGCCATAAAGATAACACTATATTTATATATGATATATAATATTTTTATGTTTTACTTAAGCTTCTGTATTTTTCATTTATGGAATACCATTATGGTTTTCATTATGGGTAAACGTGATATCTTCAGTTTAGGAAGTTGGGACTACCGCCCCCTCAATGTGATTTGATTCATTAATGCCATATATGGGGCGTATAAAGGATGTAATCAATGGTATTATATATGCTATTATACTGCAATTATAATATACCTTTATATCATTATGATTCTATTCCATAAAATATGAAATAGAAATGAATTATTGTTCATGCATACGTACGGCTTACCGTCTCCATGAACTGTGCATTTCATTTCATACCTCTAAACATTATGTAATATTATAAATGCATTAATATACTAGATATATATGATATATATTAAATTTAAATCATGATTATAACTCTGGATATAATATAAACATGAAAAAATTGTAATTATAAAGAGTTTTTTTTTGACTCAAGTACCCATGATTGTAAAAACGACCGTTATTAACTTAAATAATTACATATTGTTCATGACATAGAAATAAGTGTTATAAAAGGAACAATGAACTTTTAAAAGGTACTTAAACAAGTAGAAATTAACTCAAGTTTATTATTCAGGATGTTAAAGAACAATCGAGTCATTTCGGACCCGAGGTATGGGACTTCGTCTCAATCTCCTTTCATTGAGGCATATTTTTTTATACACAACTTTCTTTTATACGGTGTATAAACCCCTTTGACTTTTACGTTTACCCAAAAGATATATTTTTTATACGAATCATTTTACTAAATGACCATATGGAATGTTTTTGTCGTACGTATGCGGCGACAATGACTTCTCTGCCGCCGTGACCAATATTTTAGTTTCAGATTCCTCTACAAGCCATTAATTTTTTTAAAAGAAAAATAAATACAATGTTTTACTTTTAATTTTTTTGGTATTGAAAATGGTTTTCATATTTTTTTTATATCAATGTGTTGTATAGATATCTTGTGACTGAAAAGTGGAATTTTTATGTTTCCTTTATGCATGTTTTATGTCATACGGTTATGTTAGGTTTCTTGGGCATTATTATGAAGACGGGTGGTTCTATGATAAACTACGGGTGGGTGAGCCCGATATAGATCTCCAATGCATTGGGTAACGTGAAGGAGTTAAATGTTGAGGTTTCTACGATGTGATTTAGGGAATATACTGTGATGGGTATTCCAAACGTAACCAAGAGGGTTACTCTCTACGTAAGAATGTTATGAATGCCTCAAGTAACCATTATGTTTTATGATTTCTATGATTTATTCATGATTTAATGAGGAATGTTTAAGTGATTATGTTTTATGAGTAAAGTATGCTTTCATACATGGACTAATGTCTTCATTTCATACTTTTAAATCCCTTACTGAGCATTTTATACTCATCCCATGTTTTCTTGAAATGTTTTTCACAGGTCAAGGTAAAGGTACATGATATGATGATAGTGTCAAGAAAGTGTCAAGAATGAATCCATGTTTTATTTTAAATATGTTTCCGTTGATGGGAAAAATGAATACTATTTTTTTGTAACCACTTTGTTTAAATGTGGGATGTAATACAAGTTTTATGATCTAATTCTATAAATCTCTAAACCAGAAAAGATCCTCAAAGTGTAATCATGTAATAACTCAAGATTAAGTAATGTTTAAGGCTGGGGCCTTATAATTTTGTTACAGTAAAACCTCTTTATTTAATCACATCTACACTATTAGAAAAATTCATATTACTTCACTTATAAGAATTTAATTTCAAATATTTCACATAAACCATTGAATTTATTATAATATATTGATTCTAATAATACCAAGTTAATTATTTAAACAATATTTTTAGTAAAAGAGATTAAAACTAATCACATCATTTATGGCCAAATTAAGCTTAATTACGGACTAAACCCAAAAATTAAGGGCCCAAATAAACTATAAAACTTTATAACCCCCATTTTATATCAATATATTGTATATACACCTCCAATTATCTAATTTTTTTGTTTTTTATAAATTTTTTATTTAAGAGAAATTGAACACCAAATGTTTTTTCTAGAAATTCCAAATAAATCATTTTCCTTCCGTATAAATGGTCACCACCTATACCCACTCATAAAACCTATTAATCCTTTAAATATAGTCCATGATCGTCCCATTTATCATAAAAAAATCATCACATAGACCATTAAGACTCTAATTATGAAAAAATAATCTTCAAGAACCTTTTTTATGAATCCAGAAGGATTTACATAATAAAGAAGTAACATATTCTCCCAATCTATTTTCTTTTCTTTTAATTATCAACCCCCTAAATTCTATTTATTCCATTATTGAGTGAAATTTTTTTATCATAGATATAATCAGGATATTTATTTTAGTTGTCATGATCTAAATGTACACACACTGACATTTAATGGATGTTGAACATACTATTTCTCTGTATGGAGAACTAGTGCCTCATGAAATAATGATTATTCATCTTTTATTAACACTATTCATGATGTCCATTATGAAGGAAACTCTATTTATATATTTAATAAAATATCTTTACATTGTATTTAATATTTTTTATTCCTTTCACAACACACATATCTTTACATTCCATTTGGAGTTAATAAGGTAATTTCATTTGATAAAGGGTGGACTACCACACCCTCTAAGAGATGTGATTCATTCGGAGACCACATGGAATGTAATAATGATGGTTTGTATTAACATCTATGATATATATGATATATTAATTATAATTATTGATCATATATATATATATATACATACATATAAATACATGTTGTAACTCCCCAAGAATTCATAGTGTGTTATTTCTTCGAAATAATTCAATAACTTGCACTACACGCAACACCGAGTTCAAGCACACCATGACATACCAAACAAGCCGTTAAAAAGAGGTTATGAATAGTATTAAATAAATTTTAAACTTTATATAATCCTTATAATTTTAGAATCCATATTATGAGTTTTATAGACATAATGTATGAACAAATTCATTTTCATTATTGCACTTTTACAAACTTTTAATAGTAAACTGTCATGACCCCCTCCCCAAAAAGTGTACCCCTCCTGGGCCGGCCATGTGAGAAGAGAGATAATGACCCCTGAGTCCCACCTCCAGTAGGCCTCGGGTTGGCGACTAGCACCGAGGGTATAATACACACACAAATGGGAGGCATTACCCTCTAAGAGAACACTTGCAGAACAGAGAGATAGAATAGACTCCAACCAACTCCAACTCATAACTGAAATATAAATGATACCCAAGTAAATATATGAAATGTCATGCAAAAGTACTACAACAGAATGGGGAAACTAAAAGTACCCAAAAGAATGTAAAACGACAGCGACCACAAGCCCGAACAGCTCCTCCTCCAACCGCAAGCTAGTAGTAACCAGCTTGATCTCTAACCTGCTCCAAGTGACCTGAAAAACAGTTGATATATACACAGGGTGAGTATAACAGTATACTCAGTAGGATCCTCCCCAAGCCTCTCGTGCAAAATTATAGAAAGCATGCTAATGACCAGTGAACAATAAGTGAAACTAACTCATCACCTAAACAGGTATATTATGTTCCCAACCTCACCATGGATACTCTCACCAAGTAACGCATACAAGAATATAACATATAGTATAGAATATCAAGGGTACCCCGCTACTACCTCCCCACTGGTTTGCCACTTCGCCCGAACGTCATATGTCCTGTGCATCTCTCTCCAAGGCTTGCCCACAGACACCTGGTCTAAGCTCCACAATATGCACCTTGTGCACCACAAAGGCTTTGCCCGAAGACACATAGGCGACGAACCACCCCATCCTCACAACAAAAAGTAACCAGATAGTTTCCGGGAGCCACCACAGCTCTCATAACGTGTATCATACATCAGGAATAATACCTCAAGCCATTACAGCCCATAGTCCGAGTAAGGATCCTCAAGCCATCATATCCTATACTCGTTACACCTATAGTATTCCATAGGAAACTATATCCATAATATATGTGTGTGAATAACCACAAGCCATTACAGCCCTCTACACACATATATGGGGTAACTAACCGCTGTGCCTCATGGCACAAGTATCTACCAAGAGAAGACAGTGGGGCCAAAGGGGGTAGTCAGCCATTCAACCTCCCATTAGGATGTTGGGGAAAACACCCCCCTAGGGCTCAGAATCCCCGGGGTGTCAGTTTCCCTTACCGAAAGGGTGGAGTAGCGTATAGAAACCCAAAAAGTACATAATATATATGTAACTCACATCCACACTAAGGGAATTACCTAGTCTTAGATATAACTGCAGCTAACGCCCCTCAGACTCCAGGCTGCTACTTCAAAGACTAGGTATCCTATAAGCACACAAAAATTTGAAGAGCTTTATTTGATTACTCCATTCTCATTTTATCAGCTCCACTGTACGTTAATTAATTCTTTAAACATTAATTAAGAATAAAAAATTCCACATTAAACTGAATTGGCATCACATTCAAAAACAACTGCTCCTTTTAAGATTCACATCACCTTTAAATTCCAGTATCTCCATCCCCGTGGATTTTCACCATTTAATCAAACATTCATTATAGAATAACTTTTCCATATTCTTAGGAATTCTAGAAAAGCATCATATGCTTCTAAACACAAAGGAGGCTCAACACGGTGAGTAGATATGATACCCGTCGAGTCTTTTCCGCCTATAGAAATAGCATAGGCCCATTTTCCCTCGAGAGGCTAAACACAGACAGCACATGTCATACCCCGCGCGTCTTCCCCTCCTTCGGAAGAAGGGTAGAAAAAATAGCTGACTTGAGCAGTGGGGAAAAGAAAAGCAGATTAACATTCAAAGAAAACCACAAGTATCCAGTAACCACATTCATCCCATTCCATCACCCCTGGTGTCCTCCCCGACACCCACATGCATAACTGATGCATATCACCACTCTAGGTGTCATCCACTACCATAACCACAAGGCCTCTACGCCTCCACATATCACAACATCCATCCAGGCTCACATTACAACACAAGCAGCAGAAAAACAACAATCACAACCATGGGCTCTTGACCCTTTAGCAAATAATAGGGTAACTCAGAACCCTTTTAGAAATTCCCACATAATCTGTTCTTTAATCTGTATTGAATTGGCATATTTCTTATTCATAGGATCCAATCACGGATACCTAATCAGTATGCTATCACAATTAAATAACCATTCTTACTTCCCTAATTTGATTATCCTCAAATTAGAACAACTACAACAACTACAATAACCCGATTAATTTACATGCCTCTTTATCTGTAGCCAATTAATTAACAATTAATTCCGGCTTTACGGTCATTATCAATTTCTATCATGAACGAACAACAGATCAAAGAAAACATAGATATCACTATATCTAGGAAAACATGAGGCAAACCGTTATCACATTATAAAGCAACAACATGCGATCAACCAATTCTTTTGTTCTGGTTCAAGTATTTAATTAGGTCAATTTCATTGTGATCCAAAGGGATAAATAATGCTAATTCTACGATTGCACATATACAATTAGAGAAGACATGAATCCCCTTCCTGTAAGAGTTCTTGACGTCCTTTATCCACACAACGGGTCACAATCCTCCTCTCACGACAACTTATTGAGAAGGTTGACCGACACAGTTCGGTTGCATCCAAAACAGAGAAGAACCAATCCTAAGAGTAAAGATTGATTGTGAAACTCCTACGGAAAGGATTGAAAGGTTATAGCTTCTCTTAGATGAGAACAGAGGGAAAGAACAAGGGAGAATGATATCTCGTCCCTTTTTGAAGATTTAATGGGGCGACAATTTAAGATCCGGTTAATTCTCCATTAAAAACGGATCGCATTAACACACACGGTTTGACCATGTAAAACATTACATGACTTGGGAATATTTAATATAGGATTTATGGAATTTGAATCGACATTATGAGTCCTTAAAATAAGGCTTTATATGTATTCTACGTCAAAGGAAACGTCAAAAGGGGCAATACTGTAGGAGTCTGGAAACACTGTTCACCCAATTTTACTGTACATGAAACTGATCTGTGAATCCGATCTGTGAAACCGATCTGTGAAACCGAACTATGAAAAAGATCTGTGAAACCGATCTGTGATACCGATCTGTCAGACCGATCAGTGAGACCGATTTGTCAGACCGATCGGTGAGACCGATCTGTGAGACCGATCTGTCTGACCGATCGGTGAGACCGATCTGTGAGACCGATCTGTCAGACCGATCGGTGAGGCCGATCTGTTAGACCGATCGGTGAGACTGATCTGTGAGACTGATCTCTCATACCGATCAGTGAGACCGATCAGTGAGACCGATCTGTCAGACCGATCGGTGAGACCGATCTGTTACTGTTCATAAAACTGGAAACACTGTTCACAGAACCGGAAATTTGAAAAAGTGTTGGGGATAAGTCCCATTGACCTCCAAGAACACATCCAACACCAACATTTCACAATGTAGTGGACCGGAGATGTCTGGGAAATTACATTAGATACCTCTCAAAACATTCTCGTCCTCGAGAATTTAAAAACAAACAAGAAGAAAAGAGGGGACCAAAAAACCACCCCATAAGATACCTCTCAAGGGAAAACCACTATGAGTTGTTCAAAATCTAGAACAAAACTACGACATCTGAGAGTATGGAAACAAACAATCCATATCCAAACAATTCAATCATAACATTACACCAAAGGTACATATATAAAACATTAAAGGTCCAACCACAAAGAAAACATCATTAAATGAAAGGAGTTAAACATTAAACAACTCTGGGTACTGAGCATGTATCTGTGACTCACGCTCCCTGGAACTCTCCTCTATGCCACCGTGTCTCCACAAGACACGAAATAAGGGAATAGAACGCCCACGCAACACCCTCTCCTTGTGGTCTTGGATTTCCACAGGTCGCTCCTCAAAGGTTGCATCATCATCAATATCGATTTCTCCCAAATCGATAACATGAGATTCATCATGAAGATAACGACAGAGCTGTGATACATGGAAAAAATAATGTATCCGACTCATCTAAGGGGGATGTGCTACTCGATATGCCACATCTCCTACACGAGCTAACACCTCGAAAGGCCCAACAAACCGGGGAGAATGCTTACTTCCACGACCAAACCATCGCTGCCCACGACAGGGAGTCACCTTCAGAAACACATGATCCCCAACATTAAACTCTAAGGGTCTCCTTCTTTGATCATCATTTGATTTCTGACGATCCTGTGCTTTCTTCATCCTCTCATGAATCACCTGAACCATCTCTGTTGTATTCTGCACTAGTTCTGGTCCGAGAATTGCAGACTCTCCGACCCCAGTCCAGCATAATGAAGAACGGAATGACATGCCATACAAGGCTTCAAACGGAGCCATACCGATGGTAGTGTGAAAACTATTATTGTAAGCGAACTCTACCAAGGGTAAGTGCTTTATCCATGAACCTCCAAAATCAAGAACACAAGAGCGCAGCATGACTTCAAGAGTCTGGATGGTTCGCTCTGTCTGACCATTGGTTTGGGGATGAAAAGCAGTGCTAAGGCACAATTGAGAGCCAAAAGCATGCTGCAGACCTCTCCACACCCTAGAGGTAAAACGAGGGTCTCTATCAGAAATGATCGTCCTAGGTACTCCATGAAGTCTCACCACCTATTCTAGATACTGCCTTGACAAAACATCCACTGAGCTCGACTCCTTGATCGCAATAAAGTGGGCCGACTTTGTGAAACGATCCACTACCACCCATATAGGATCATGTCCTCCCGGAGTTCGAGGTAAACCTAAAACAAAGTCCATTGAAATGTCCTCCCACTTCCACTGAGGAATATCTAATTGATGTAGAAGACCACCAGGAACACGGTGTTCAGCCTTCACCTTCTGGCAGACTAAACATTGAGACACACACTCAGCAACCGTACATTTCAGCCCAGGTCACCAAAACTGACTCCTCAAGGATCGGTACAACTTTGTCACACCAGGATGTACTGCCAAGGGTGAACTATGGAACTCTCTGAGAACCGTCCCGTGCATCGCCAAGGGAACAAAAATCCTGCCATGATACAACACTCGGTGTTGTTCATCCTCCGACCAACCATCAGTGGCCTCACCACAAACAACTCTGTCTCTCCAGACTTCCACCTCTAGATCACCCAACTGAAACTCTTCCACCATCTGCACCAGGGATGACTGCACCGTCATCTGGAAAAGCCAACCTCTACCCCCATCTTCTCCCATATCAAGATGCAAAGCTGATAGCTCTTCCATCACTCTCCAGGAATCACCAGATCCATGCACAACATCATTACGTGACTTCTGGTTTAGTGCGTCAGCTAAAACATTCCCTTTTCCAGGTGTATATGATATTTCAAAGTCGTATTCATGCAAGAAATCCATCCACCGATGCTGCCTCAAGTTCAAGTCACATTGGGAGAAAACAAAAATCAAACTCTTATGATCGGTGAAAACCACAAAGTGCTCACCAATGAGGTAATGTCTCCACAACTTTAGAGCAAACACCATGGCGGCCAAATCAATATCAGGGGTGGCATAGTTGCATTCATGGGGACGCAACTGCCGAGACCCATAAGAATCAACTGACTTCTGCTACATGAGAACATAGCCTAGCCCCAGATGTGAAGCATCACAGAAAACATCAAACTGGACTCCCTCCGCTGGAAGACAAAGGACTGGAGCACATACCAACTTATCCTTTAGATACTCGAAAGCTTCCTGACACTGATCAGTCCATATGAACGCTTGATCCTTCCTGGTCAAAGCTGTTAGAGGATTCTCAACTCGGGTGAAATTGGATTCAAACCTCCTATAATAGCTGGCGAGACCAAGGAAACTTCGCACCTCTGACACGGTCTTGGGGGCCACCCAAGACACCACTGCTTCTATCTTCGACGGATCCACAGCTACTCCTTCTTGGGACACAACATGCCCCAGGAAACGAACTTCTTGAGCCCAAAACTCACACTTGGACAACATACCAAACAACTGATGTTGGCGAAGAACTCCCAAAACAGATCATAGATGCTTTTCATGCTCCACTTCAGATGTGGTGTACACAAGGATGTCATCGATGAATACCACAACAAACTTGTCCAGGAATTCATGGAACAAAGCATTTATCAACCCCATGAAAACAGATGGAGCATTCGTCACGCCAAATGGGATTACAACAAACTCATAATGCCCATGACGACAAGGGAAAGCAGTCTTTGGGATATCCTCATCCTTTACACACATCTGATGATATCCTGACCGCAAGTTGATCTTTGAGAACCAACTTTCACCCTTCAGTTGATCGAATAGGTCATCAATCCACGGAAGAGGATAGTAGTTCATTATTGTCACTTTGTTTAATCGACGATAATAAACGCACAACCGCAAACCCCCGTCAGCCTTTTTCACAAACAAAACTGGTGCACCCCACGGTGACACACATGGCCGAACAAAACTGCACTTCAACAAACCATCATGCTGTATACGTAGCTCTCATAACTCAGAAGGGGCCATCGTATACGGAGACATAGAGATAGGAGACGTTCCTTGCTGTAGCTCGATCCCAAACTTGATCTCTCATCGAGGGGGTAAGGATACAACCTCTTCTGGAAAGACGTCCGGGTACTCTTCTACGACCCTAGGAAACGCCAACTATTGTACCTCTGAAGAACTCAGCATCATCCCATCCATCATGGATGATAAGGATGAAACTCGTCTATGACTCATTCGAGGATCTCTCTCACCAACAAACACCACTTCCTCTCCATCTTCATCAAAGAAAACAACCTTCTTCCTGTAGCAATCCACAATAGCCTACACCGAATACAACAAATCCATGCCGAGTATGACATAATATGATTGTATTCGTAAACATAGGAAATCTCCCCAAGAGCGGTGTTTCCCCAACACTAGCTCACAGTCTCTACATACTTCAAACAAGTCAGCTCGACCTCCAACTGGCGTAGTCAACGCCAAGGGCACTATAAGCCTCTCTACCTCAATTCCCAATGCATGGACAAGGGTAGGTGAAATGAAGGAGTGTGTTGCTCCTGAATCAAACAAGTAATACACCAATGTAGAAAACAAGCAAAGGGTACCTCAAACGACATCTGGCTCGCCTGGGGCTGGCAACGCTAGAGCATGAAGCTGACCACGACCTCCCCCACGGCCTCTCTGACCCTGATGACGACCACCACCACGGTCGCACTTTGCTCTCTGAGAATGAGGAGCATCATGGGGATGTCCTCTGTCTGTTCTATCTACCCTCTGGTGATCTAATGCTAGTGCAACTTGCTGCTGCTGCCCCGGCTGGAACTGCCTCAGCTGAGGAACCTGGAGCGGAGCGCCCGGTGCACGATGACTGCTCTGAAAAGTCAGGCACTCCCATTGCTGATTACCACGACCACCACTAGATAAAAAAGTGCATGATCCCTTGGCATAGGTCTGAGGTTTTCTGCCTCCGGAGAAACGAGATGGGAAGTTCTGGAACCTACCCCCAGGTGAAAGAAAACTCTTCTTCCCTGAAAACTGGGAACCCTGGACCACAACTCTGCTTCGTGAGGAATCATGAAGATTCCCCTCTCATGACGATCTGGTCCTATCCAAAGTCCTCTCAACAACCTCTGCCCTCGCCAACACCACAAGATATGACTTTAGCATAAATGGGGTGACCTGGCGCTAGATCTCTGGACGCAAAGCCTCCTCGAAATGCCTCTCCCTGGCCTCCTCATCTGGTAACAGTTCTGAAGCATATCGTAGAAGGTTCCTGAAACGGATTCCAAACTCCTGAACACTAGAGCTCCCCTGTCGAAGGATAAAAAGCTCCTGGCGACTGGACGCCTTCGCAGTTGAAGAAAGAAACTTGACTCCAAAACTGTCTCGAAACTCCTCCCATGATATCGCTGACTCCTCACGACCCCCGAGGAACAAGAACCACCACTACCTCGCTGCTCCATGCAGCATCGTCACAACCAAAGACACCCAGTGTTTCTTCCGAGCATGAATCGATCTGAATCCTATATCAACCTCCTCCAACCAGTCTTATGTGACTGCATTTGAAACGGAGCCCTCGTACTTCTGTAGACTCTGGCACTAAAACTCTCTGAGTGTCTTCCTCCAAGTGTAGTCATCTTCAACCTCTACCTGGCGGCGATCTGCTGGAACAGCCTGCTGGGCATCTTTTGTACAATCCTGACGAGGACGTCGACCTGGATCCATACATGTAAAATATCAATTTTTAGAGAACCTAATCCTTGAATATGGAAGACTCAACATTAAGTAATTAATTAATATGTTTTATTAAATTTAGGTTACCTATCCCAAGGTCTACCCATTCAAACCCAGGCGCAAAGAATCATGATATATGATCCTTTCCAAGGTCTCTACCCTACAACCAGTATCACTTTGTTTTGTAGCCACCGTAAACTTAATGGTCGTGCAAATGATCATAGGGGGCCCTAAATGCCTATGTCTCTTCCGGTCTCCAGTGTTTACGCCACTTGATAAACATGAATGACACTGTTGCCCTACCATCCCATGCATCCTCACCTGTGTCTACCTCCAAAATCCATCCTATCGATCATCCAGACCTCTGATACCACTCTGTCACGACCCCCTCCCCACAATGTGTACCCCTCCTGGGCCGACCATGTGAGAAGAGAGATAATGACCAGCGAGTCCCGCCTCCAGTAGGCCCCGGGATGGAGACTAGTACCGAGGGTATAATACACACACAAATGGGAGGCATTACCCTCTAAGAGAAGACATGCAGAACAGTGATATAGAACAGACTACAACCAACTCCAACTCATAACTGAAATATAAAAGAAACCCAAGTACATATATGAAATGTCATGAAAAAGTACTAAAACTGAAAGGGGAAACTAAAAGTACCAAAAAGAATGTAAAACGGCAGTCACCACAAGCCCGAACATCTCCTCCACCAACCTCAAGCTAGTAGTAACCAGCTTGATCTCCAACCTGCTCCAAGTGACCTGAAAAACAGTTTATATATACATAGAGTGAGTATAATAGTATACTTAGTAGTATCCTGCCCAAGCCTATCGTGCTAAAGTAAAGAAAGCATGCTAAAGCCCAGTGAACAACAAGTGAAACTAACTCGTCACCTAAACAGGTATACTATGTTCCCAACCTCACCATGGATACTCTCACCAA
This sequence comes from Viscum album, assembly GCA_963277665.1. Classification (NCBI taxonomy): domain Eukaryota; kingdom Viridiplantae; phylum Streptophyta; class Magnoliopsida; order Santalales; family Viscaceae; genus Viscum; species Viscum album. Next base: position 1,313,387,852 of record OY728152.1, on the reverse strand, counting down.
GTAACGCATACAAGAATATAGCATATTGTATAGAATATCAAAGGTACCCCGCTACTACTTCCCCACTGGTTTGCCACTTTGCCCCAACGTCATATGTCCTATGCATCTCTCTCCAAGGCTTGCCCGCAGACACCTGGGCTAAGCTCCACAATCTGCACCTCGTGCACCACAAAAGATTTGCCTGCAATCACCTAGGCGAAGCACCACACCATCCTCACAACAAAAAGTAACCAGGTAGTTTTCAGGATCCACCACAGCTCGCATAACGTGTATCATACGTCAGGTATAATAACTCAATCCATTACAGCCCATACTCTGGAAAGGATCCTCAAGCCATCATAGCCTATACACGTTACACCTATAGTAGTCCATAGGATACTATATCGAGAATATATGTGTGTGAATAACCACAAGACATTACAGCCCTCTACACACATATATGGGATAACTAACCGCTGTGCCTCATGGCACAAGTATCTACCAAGAGAAGAGAGCATGGCCAAAGGGGGTAGTCCGCCATTAAACCTCCAATCAGAATGTTGGGGAAAACACCCCCCCCCCCCAGGGCTCAGAATCCCCTGGGTGTCAGTTGCCCTTACCGACAGGGTGGAGTAGCGTATAGAAACACAAAAAGTACAGAATATATATGTAACTCACATCCACACTAAGGGAATTACCTAGTCTTAGATAAAACTGCAGCTAACGTCTCTCAGACTCCAGGATGCTACTTTAAAGACCAGGTATCCTATAAGCACACAAACATTTGAATAGCTTTATTAGATTACTCCATTCTCATTTTATTAGTTCCACTGTACGTTAATTAATTTTTTAAACATTAATTAAGAATGAAAAATTCCACATTAAACTGAATTGGCATCACATTCAAAAAACAACTGATCCTTTTAAGATTCACATCACCTTTAAATTCAAGTATCTTCATCCCCATGGATTTTCACCATTAAATCAAACATTCATTACAGAATTACTTTTCCATATTCTCAGGCATTCTAGAAAAGCATCATATGCTTCTAAACACAAAGGAGGCTCAACACGTTGAGTAGATATACTACCCGTCGAGTCTTTGCCACCTATATAAAGAGCATAGACCCATTTTCCCTCTAGAGGCTAAACACGGAAAGCACGTGGCATACCCCACGTGTCTTTGCCTCCTTCGGAAGAAGGGTAGAAAGACCAGCTGCCTTGAGTAGTGGGGAAAAGCAAAGCAGATTAACATTCAAAGAAAAACACAAGCATCCAGTAACCTCATCAATCCCATTCCATCACCACTATTGTCCTCCCCAAGACCCACATACATAACTGCTGCATATTGCCACTCTAGGCATCATCCACTACCATAACCACAAGTCCTCCATGCCTCCACATATTACAACAGCCATCAAAGCTCACATTACAGCACAAGCAGCAGAAAAACAACAATCACAACCATGGGGTCTTTACCCTTTAGCAAACAAGAGGGTAACTCAGAACCCTTTTAGAAATTCCCACATAATCTGTTCTTTAATCTATATTGAATTGGCAGATTTGTTATTCATAGGTTCCAATCATGGATACCTAATCAGTAAGCTATCACAATTAAATAACCATTCTTAATTCCCTAATTTGATTATCCTCAAATTAGAACAACTACTACAACTGCAATAACCAGATTAATTTACATGCCTCTTTATCTTTAGTCAATTAATTAACAATTAATTCAGGCTTTATGTTCATTATCAATTTCTATCATGAATGAACAAAAAATCAAAGAAAACATAGATATCACTATATCTAGGAAAACATGAGGCAAACCGTTATCATGGTATAAAGCAACAACATGTAATTAACCAATTCTTTTAATCCGGTTCAAGTATTTAATTAGGTCAATTTCACTGTGATCCAAAGGGATAAATCATGCTAATTCTACAATTGCACATATACAATTAGAGAACCCATGAATCCCCTAACTGGAAGAGTTATTGACGTCCTTTATATACACAACGGTCACAATCCTCCTCTCATGACAACTTTTAGGGAAGGTTGACCGAAAAAGTTCGGTTGCATCCAAAATAGAGCAGAACCAATCCTAGGATTAAAGATTGATTATGCAACTCCTGCGGGATAGATTGAAAGGTTATAGTGACTCTTAGTTGAGAAAAAAGTGAAATAACAAGGGAGAATGATATCTTGTCCCTTTTTGAAGATTTAATGGGGCGACAGTTTAAGATCCGGTTAATTCTCCATAAAAAACGGATCGCATTAACCCACACGGTTTGACCAAGTAAAACATTCCAAGCCTTAGGAATAATTAATATAGGATTTATGGCATTTGAATCGGCCTTAAGAGTCCTTAAAATAAGGCTTTAAATGTATTTTACGTCAAAGGAAACGTCAAAAGGGAAAAAACTGTAGGAGTCTAGAAACACTGTTCACCCACTGTTACTGTACATGAAACTGATCTGTGAAACCGATATGTGAAACCGATCTGTGAAACTGATCTATGAAACTGATCTATCAGACCGATCGGTGAGACCGATCTGTGAGACCGATCTGTCAAACTGATCTGTGAGACCAATCTGTCAGACCGATCTGTGAGACCGATCTGTGAGACCGATCTGTGAGACCGATCTGTCAGATCGATCGGTGGGACCGATCTCTCAGACCGATCGGTGAGACCGATCTGTTACTGTTCATAAAACTGGAAACACTGTTCACAGAACCGGAAATTTGAAAAAGTGTTGGGGATAAGTCCCATTATCCTCCCAGAACACCTCCAACACCAACATTTCACAATGTAATGGACCAGAGAGGTCCAGGACATTACATAAACCATTTTTAAATCCAATATTTTAAAATTTTATATATTCAATTTGACTAAATTAATTTACTTTTTAGAATGGGTACATCAAAAATTTACAATAAAAAATCCCAAGCTTCCATGGTACACTTCTCTTTGATTAATTCAATAGCGTGTGTTGTACGCAACATCGAGTTCTAACACACCCCACAACTGATCAAACTAGCCGTTATGAATAGTAATACCTACTTTTTATAATTTTAGAGATTTTATCTCTCAAAATGGACTTAATTTTTGGATTCGGAGAATCAAATTTAGCCTAAGGTGAAATTTATGTACTTTTCAGATAACTTTAATATTTTGATAAATACTGAAAATTACTAAATTTTAATTAAAAACAACTTTTTTAATCGAAAAAATTTATATAGATAAATTATGAATTTGAGCAGTTTTAAAGTATATTTATAATATATTTTTACCATTTAATACAATGTTGGTCACTGGACATTATTTCACTATTAAACCGAACATAAAAAAGTGTCAATCATTTGATAGTTATTATATCTTAAAAACACGTTTTTTTTATTGACAGTGGGAAAATTAATTTTAAATTAATTTCTGCCACTTCTGTGTTTTGAATTTGGAAAAATAGATTCCATATTTGGAATCATAATGTTCAAATTGTGTAAATAGGTAACTTTTATTTTTAGAGATTTTGAATAATTACTTCGGTAAATATTTTATTTACCACGGTTAAACGGTAAATTTGGTAAATAAGGGTTAAAAAAATAATATTATAATAATAAAACACTACCCTAAAACGTGTCCTATCCTTATTAGTTGAAACATTTCCGACCATGGGCATCTTTGAGTCGATTTTGGGACCCCATGGTGCCACTTGTAAGTGATAGGGACATTTTATTATAATTAAGTAAAAATGAATAAAAAAATGACCCAAGCATATATCTTTTAGAAAAACAATTTTTACATAGAGTTATATATGTTGGATTTTCGACTAGAAATATTATTAGAAATATAAAACGGTTTCTTACATAATGGTATTTTATTTATAATTTTTAGACATTATATAATTTAATTTATATATGACACAATGGCGATGTACTAATATCCATAATAGTAAAAAATTAAAATGATTGATATTGTAGATATCCAAATAAATATAATATGAGACTTTTTATGAATTAAACTAATATTTTAGGTTAATATGACATGTTAAGAGTGATTTAATTAACTTTTTTTGAAGTAATTATTTTTTAATTATTTTTTAAAAAATCAATTATTGAATAGGGTCAAAATTGACATAAAAGAGTTTTTAAAACAAATATTATATTATTAATTGATAATAAACTCCTAAAGATCTAAGGATAAACAAAGAGACTTATATCATGATATTTGTATCACTAATGGACCACTTGGGGGTTTCTTGGATGTATAGTGTATGTTTATGAACCATATAATATAAAATACAAAAATACATTGTAAAAGTGAAACTAATTAACTAGGAGTTAATACTTAATGATAAGGTTAATATAGTAATACAAACCTATCTAAATTCTATTGGTTGTGTGTTTTTCGACCCATCCCCACCTTAAACTTTAAATAATCCACTTTGGAGCCATTAGAAACCGAATATTAATTTATTATAAATTAATATTTCTATCTTTTTCAAAGGTGCCCCTCACCCTTCTTATAAAAGGGAACTCCCACTATTCATTAATTCACACCATAAAAGTCTTCTGGCTCCGCGAAAATCTACCCAAATACTCTCTCAACATCCCTCACTTCATCCTAGAGGCCTTACTTTATTCAAAAAGCAAACATAAGAGCCCTTTTGATCAAATCAAAATGAAAAACCTGAAGAAGATGTAATGATTTAACCACCCTTTTCCAAGTTCCTTTCATCTTCAACTTCTTTTTTCATTGTTATTACCATTATAAAATAATAACTCCAGTATCATATATATAATTTGATTTTATTATAAATACAGTACAACTATATTCAGTATTCTATCCATCCTTTGAATAACATGTCACCATACGTGCGTACGTACGGTTTACCATCTCCACGTCGCGGTGTAATTGTTATTCAATAAATTATTATTTGGATGGGTATAATAAGGATGTGTAACTCATGTAAATAATAAATATGAAATTATAATCATTCATTATATATTACATAACATCCAATTATATATTATTTTAATATCAAAAGAATAATATTATCGCTCTTGCGTACGTACGGACTACCGTCTCCACGAACGTGATAATATTCATTCTCCATCTTATCCATTCAAGTATAATTCTCATTTGATTATTAATAATAGTATCAACGGACATTATATAATTCTGTATATGATTGAGATACAACCTTTACATGACATACACAACTTACGTAACAAAACATATAAAATAAAATGAGTAAGTTAACACCCGAAACAACGATAATACTAAGATATTATTAACAAATCAATGTTAAAAGATCATATATGATATCATATTAATGTATATGATTCTTGTCTAATTTAATTACAATTATTTCACCATTATACTTGAGGTTAACCTACCCCAACCAAGGAAAAGTACAAGGTAAGGGTTATTTCACAATCTCTTCATTATCCGAGGTTGTTTATACATAATAATCTACTGGGATCTTCTTTATCATCCACATCCAAGTTTCTTAAAAATGTATTTCAAAACATTTTTACTATTTACAAGAATATGGGTTAAAGTCTTTTATACCATTTTTTGTCTTTTTATAAGTGTTTTATAAAGGAATCTTTCCGTCTTTTTCCAAACAAGGTGTTTTTATCCTTTTTGACAGAATTATGGAAAGAATGTTTTTTTAACTTATACGGTTGGTGCAGCTATTTTCCGCCGTTATAAAATTTTCAAAGCTTCCCTTACAATCTTATAAGTATATTTTCAAAGTAAATGTTTTATTTTATAATTATGTTACTTTTAAATCATTTCAAAATGAATATTTTATGAATTTATGAAAGGTACACTATATCAAAATCAGAATTTTAAATGTTTTAATTATTTATCATTCTAAATCTTTTTAATTAATGTAAATGTTTACAAAATGATTAAGTATTTATTTATATGGACATGAATGTTTTGAAATGATATTACTTTTCAAAAGTTTCGAAGTGTTATGGGACACTTTGATTGAAAAATCTCTTTTAAATTACTTACTTAATAAATGTGTGACTTTTAAATGATTTCGAAAAAAGAGATATTTCTCTCAAATAGTTTTGATTTCATCTATGTCAACATCCATTGATGGATTTTATGTTTATTTTATGTTTATTTATTATGATACAAAACATCCATATTGATTTGATGTTTTTGTAATGTGTTTGACTGTGGATGTGTTATTCTTATACCATTTGTGGTTTAGGGATAATGTATTTACATTTAGTATGCTAGTTTTAATACGAATGTTTATGTTATGATTGAACCTTTTCATATGGGAATGCATTGGACTTAATATGTGATGGTTGGAGCCCGCTATAGATCCCTGATGCATCGGTATGTCTCATGAGATAAAATAGTGTCTTGGCACAAGGCCTTGACAAAATATTATTCGTAGTCTTGGAACTAGGCCTTGGATACGTGGTTATGATAGTCTGGAATTATGCATTCCATCATTATGAAAGTGGATTTTGATATTTCATGTGATTATTCAACTAGTAGAATATCCATGTGAATTTGTAAATGGAATAATTTCATTTTTTCCATACTATGTTGAAGTTCATGTTTAAAAGGATTTTGTTTTAGTTATACATTGCCTTAAATGTTTATGATTATTTAGGAAAGTTTCCGATGTATTTATTACCCTTACGGAGCATTTGAGCTCACCCCTTTATCTGTTTTATTTTTCCCAGGATTCCAATAAGTATATTGTGATTGATATGCAGGGTTAAGATAAGGAAAAAATGGCATTTATAAAGGATTATTTATGTTGTTTTTTTAGTTATGAAGTGTAATGTATCATTCATGTATGTAATCTATTTTCCGTGACTGCTAAACTAATCGGTCCTTTGGAAATTGATTCCTTGTAATCCTGACAATGTTATGTAATGATGAACCGACTCTGGGTAACTGGGGTCGGGGCGTTACAGTCGGTATTAGAGGATGTTTAGCAATAACCGTGGAAACTAGATTTAAATAAACTCTGATTAGAGAACATATCCATAAGATAGACATTGAGGATTGTTATAGAATAACTTCATAGAATTTTGGTATTGTAGAGATTTTGTGAGTTTTCCAAGCAATACATCCATGTCTGGATACGATTAGGTAGAGGCGTCTATGGCATAGATGTACCAAGGGGTAAAACCCGAAAACACCGCTTTGAGCTAGTCTCGAACGGGAACTAGTGCAGGAAAACAGGCCTTGCTGCACTCTTGGTTACTACACTCCCGGGGGATATGCTTAGGATAACTCTCATTTTATTTACAAATCATTATGAAGGGTTTATGAGTATATACTTCCTCAATGAAAACATTTCCATGATTATGGATTATATCCATAAATAGATCAATTAATGTTAAGTGTTTTATAAGTATTAAATTATGTATTTTGATTCATAAACTGATCTAGTTTATATCATTGTTTAGAAATGGAACCCAAAAGAAGGAATGAGAACTCCAACAATACACATGATCCAATGAGTAAAGAGGATCATATCTTTCATGGTCTTAATACAGAATTTAGAAGGGAAATAGTCTCCCACTTATTATCATCATATGAATAAATAATATCATGTGTTTATAAGATAAGTAATGAATTCTCAAAGTCCTATGGATTTGAAGGGATGGCAGGGATGGAAAGGATGGTAGAGAGAAGGACAGATAAAAGGGAGAAGGTAAGGAAGGATTTCCCCATATGTGATAACTGTGGAAGGGTCACCTTGGAAAATTCTTGAAAGGAGTGGGAGTATGTTATATCTGTGGAGAAAAAGGAAACAAAGTACGTGATTGAAAGGGTATGAAAATAGTTTAAAATGTTCAATGCTTCATTTTCAAGGAGTTTGGACACTACGTGAACCTATGTCCCAATCACCAGACTATGCCGCAAATGATGATATTGGATAATAATAAAGTTATGATACTACCATAGATGAAGAGGAATGATTAGAGGTCTTATGTTGATTATGTCAATTGAGTGTTGTATCAACAATGTACTTGTTATAATAATTATGGAGTATATAAGTATTGTACTGCAGTACTATCTCATTAAGGACTTGATATGGTGTGGAACAAAGAAAAGTGACCCAATAGTAGGTTAATGTTTGTGTAAAATATATGGCTGAGAGAATGATAAACCATAATATGGTTCTGATACCGAGGTAGTTATTTTAGAATAATAAATGATTGATTTGGATAAATTATATTGGATATTCTTGACTACCTTGAAACTAATTAATGATTTTTATATTCCATCATTGTTTGGGTTTACACTAATTTTGGATTGAAGGAGTATATCTATTGTTCTTTAAGGAATAAGGGATCATGAATGTAATCAATAGGGTTTTTTGGTAATTCAGGATGTTACAGTGTTTTAAAAGAATTCATGATGAATTTGTTCACATGTTATTATGTGGAAAAAAGGATCTTCATTTTGTTTACCTTCCTTATAAATTTTGGAGTAATGTATTCTGGATAGTTCTAGTTTGGAATGTTTTTGGATTTCCATTAAAGGACAACCCGAATGTCGAGCGGCAACCCGACGCGTCCAGCAAGGACGCGAGACATGAACCCACAACTGAAGGGCGATAAGGGTGTATCACCTACTACTGGACCACGTGATGTCCTGCATAAAATAATGTAGTTTTTTTTAAGATCTGGTAGCTTAATTATAAATACATTTTTTTGGAACCCTATACGAATAGGATAAATAGAATTTATTTTTATGTTCTATTATCTTTTAGAGTGATAGATGAGTTTGTGGTAGAAATTAGTTAAAGGATGGAACTCTACTTGTCATGTTTATATTTCTCTTCTTCTCTTATTCAATGAAGAAATTAATTCTTATACTGCAGTTAATGGATCATAAAATAAAAAATGTGTTATCCTAATACCATATGTTTTGCTGAACCAATGGTATTTTAAATCATCATAGATCATTGAATTTAAGGACCTCTTTTTTACACTTGTTTGTGATTGACTAACTGAATCACTACCTATAAATATTTACGTTTTTCCTCCAATTATATGTCTCTAATTTCCACCAATGTTCTCCGAATAGGGATCATAATTTGGTGGTGACCCTTTCATTTATCTTTTCCTCTTATTAAGACTAAATTTTACTAACCCAATTTCCATTGTGGGTTTTCCCACAAAGATATTTCCTATATTAAACCTTTTATTTTTGATGAACAATTTCAAATTGCGAGGATGCAATTTATTGAAAGAGGGTAGAATGTAACACCCTAGGATTTCATAGTGTGTTATTTCTTCAAAATAATTCAATAACTTGCACTACAATCAACACCGAGTTCAAGCGCACCATGTCATACCAAACAATCCGTTCAAAAGAGGTTATGAATAGTATTAACTAAATTTTAAACTTTATATAATCCTTATAATTATAGAATCCATACTTTGAGTATCTTAGACATAATGTAAGAACATATTATTTTTCAGTATTGCAATTTTACAAACTTTTAATAGTAAACCCTTTTTAAATCCAATATTTTAAACATTTATATATTCAATTTGACTAAATAAATTTAATTTTTAGAATGCGTATATAAAAAATTTACAATGAAATATCCCAAGTTTCCACGGTACGATTCTCTTGGAATAATGCAATAGCCTGTGTTGTACACGACATCGAGTTCTAACACACACCAAAACTGATCAAACTAGCAGTTATGAATAGTAATACCTACTTTTTAAAATTTTAGAGATTTTATCTCTCAAAATGGACATAATTTTTGGATTCAGAGTATTGAATTTATCCTAAGGTGAAATTTTGGTGCTTTTCAGATAACTTTAATATTTTTATGAATAGTGATAATTACTAAATTTTAATTAAAAACAACTTTTTTTAATCATAATAATTTATATTGATAAATTTTAATTTGAGTGGTTTTAAAGAATATTTAGAATATATTTTTACCATTTAATACAATTCGGAGTATCTAATTTATCCTTGGTTGGGGTAGGTAACCTCTATGTTTTGAATTTGGAAAAATGGATTCAATATTTGGAATCAGGATGTTCAAATTGTGTAAATAGGTAACTTTTATTTTTAGACATTTTGAATAATTACTTTGGTAAATATTTTATTTACCATGGTTAAAGGGTAAATCCGGTAAATAAGGGTTAAAAAATTAATATTATAAAAATAAAAAAGTACCCTAAAACGTGTCCTACCTTATTAGTTGATAAATTTCTGACCATGGTCATCGTTGGGTCGATTTTGGGACCCCATGGTGCCACTTGTAAGTGATAGGGACACTTTATTTTAATTAAGTTAAAATGAATAAAAAAATGACACAAACATATATCTTTTAGAAAAACAATTTTTACATAGAGTTATATATGTTGTATTTTCGACTATAAATATTAATTAGAAAGAAAAAAATATTTCCTACATAATGGTATTTTATTTATAATTTTTAGACATTAAATAATTTAATTTATTTATGACACAATGGTGATGTAGTAATTACCATAATAGTGAAAAATTAAAATGATTGATATTGTAGATACCCAAATAAATATAATTTGAGACTTTTTCATGAATTGCACTAATATTCTATGTTAATATGAAATTTTACGAATAATTTAGTTAACATTTTTCGAATTAATAATTCAGTTATAATTATTACAAATATCAATTATTGAATAGTGTCAAAATTGACAAAAAAGGGTTTTTAAAACAAATATTATATTATTAATTGAGATTAATTTACTAAAAATATAATAATCAGCCAAGAGACATATATAAAGATAGGTGTATCATAAATGGATCACTTGGGGGTCGCTTGGATGTATATAGTACATTTATTAACCATATAATATAAAAATAAAAAGAGACATTGTAAAAATGAAACTATTTAACTAAGAGTAAATACTTAATGATAAGGTTAATATAGTAACCCAAAACTGTATAAATTATATTGGTTGAGTGGTTTGCGACCCATCCCAACCTTATGCTTTAAATAATCAACTTTGGAGCCATTAGCAATCGAATATGAATTTATTATAAAATAATATTTCTAGATTTTCCAAAGGTGCCCCTCACACCTTTTATAAAAGGTCACTCCCCCTTCTCATTAATTCACACCATAAAAGCCTTTTGGCTCAACCGAACTATGCCCAAATACTCTCTCAACTACCCTCAATTCATCCTAGAGGCATTTATATAGTCATAAAGCCAACATAAGTTCCATTTTGATCAAATCAAAAGGAAGAACCCGAAGAAGAGGTAATGATTTCACCACCCTTTTCCAAGTTCCTTTCTTCTTCCACTTCTTCCTTCATTGTTATTACCATTATAAAATAACAACTCCAGTATCTTATATATAATGCGATGTTATTATAAATATCGTACAACCATATTCATTATTCTATCCATCCTTTGAATAACATGTCATCATACGTGCATACGTACGACTTAACGTCTCCACGTTGTGGTGTAATTGTTATTCAATAAATTATTATTTGTATGGGTATAATAATGATGTGTAAATCATGTAAATATTAAATATGTCATGATAATGATTCTGTATATATGACATACCATCCAATTATAAATTAATTTAATATCAAAAGAAGGATATTGTCGCTCGTGCGTACGTACGGACTACCGTCTCCACGCACCCGATAAGATTCATTCTCCATCGTATCCATTCAAGTATAATTCTAATTTGATGATTAATAATAGTATCTAAGGACATGATATAATTCTGTATATGATTATGATAAAACCTATCCATGATATACATAACTTATGTAACAAAACATATAAAAGAAAACGTGTAAGTTAACACCTGAAACAACAATAATACTAAGATATTATTAACAAATCAATGGTAAAAGATCATATATGATATCATATTAATGTATATGATTCTTTTAAAATTTAATAACAATTATTTCACCATTATATATGAGGTTACTTACCCCAACCAAGGAAAAGTACAAAGTAAGTGTTATTTCAAAATCTCTTCATTATCCGAGGTAGTTTATACGTAATAATCTACTGGGATCTTCGTTATCATCCACTTCCATGTTTCTTAAAAATGTATTTCAAAAAATTTCTACTATTTACCAGAATATGGGTTAAAGTCATTTATACCATGGTTTGAGTTTTTATATGAGTTTTATAAATGAATCATTCCGTCATTTTCCAAACAAGGTTCTTTTTAACCTTTTCGACTAAATTAATGTAAGAAAGTTTTTTTAACATATACGGCGGGTGCGGCTATTTTCCACCATTATAAAATTTTCAAAGCTCCCCTTACATGATTATAAGGATATTTTCAATTTAAATGTTTTATTTTATAATTATGTGACTTTTAAATGATTTCAAAATGAATATTTTATGAATTTCTAAAAGGTACTCTTTATGAAAATCAAAATTTTAAATGTTTTAAAGATTTATCTATCTAAATCATTTTAATTAATGTCAATGTTTTCAAAATTATTTTAAGGATTTATTTATATGGACATGAATGTTTTGAAATTATATTTATTTTCAAAATTTTCGAAGTTGTATGGGAAACATTGATTCAAAAATCTCTTTTAAATTACTTCCTTAATAAATGTGTGACTTTTAAATGATTTCGAAAAAAGAAATATTTATCTCAAATAGTTTTGATATCATCTATGTCAACATCCTTTGATGGATTTTAAGTTTATTTGAAGTTGATTTATTATGATACAAAACTTCCATATTGTTTTCATGTTTTTGTGATGTGTTTGACTGTGGATGAGTTATTCTTATACCATTCGTGGTATATGGATGAAGTATTTACATTTCTTATGCTAGTTTTAATAAGAATGTTTATGTTATGTTTGAACCTTTTAATATGGGAATGCATTCGACTTAATATGTGACAGGTGGAGCCCACTATATCTCCTCGATGCATCGGTGGGTCTCATGAGACAAACTAGTTTCTTGGAACAAGGCCTTGACAAAATCTTATTTGTAGTCTTGGAATGAGGCCATGGCTATGTGGTTATGATAGTCTGGCATTATGCATTCCATCATTATGAAAGTAGTTTTTGATATATCATGTGATTATTCGACTAGTAGAATATCCATGTGAATTTTCAAAATGGAATTATTTCCTTTTTTCCATACTATGTTGACGTTAATGATTAAAAGGATTTTGTTTTAGTCATACATTTCCTTAAATGTTTACACTTATTTATGAACGTTTCTGATATATTTCTTACCCTTACGGAGAGTTTGAGCTCACCCCTCTCTAGGTTATATTTTTCCCAGGTTTTTAAGAAGTATATTGTGATTGATATGCAGGGTTAAGACAAGGGAACAATGGAATTCATAAAGGATTATTTATGTTGTTTTTATGTTATGAAGTATAATGTAACATTCATGTATGTAATCTATTTTCCTAGAATTCTAAACTGATCGGTCCTTTGGGACATGATTCCTTGTAATCATGCCAATGCTATGTAATAATGCACCGACTCTGGGTAACTGGGGTCAGGGCGTTACACATATGGAATTTACATTCTTTATATCAAAATAATAATAATAACAGAAACATTATTCATGCATACATATGACTAACTATCTCCCAAAACGGTGTATTACATTTTGTTCATCATTATGAAATAAATTATAAAAAAATAAATATAATGTATATAAAATGAATTTATCAAATTATTTAAATTATTCTATCATGTTATAAGTATAAGAACCAACTATATTACAAATTAAGAAACAAGTGATGAACAATGTGAATATTACCCAAAGTGAAGCCTTAACATAGGTAAATTAAGAAGAAGGTAATATAAGTTCATTATAAAAAATATATGATATTTTTTATATTAATATTATTCTATAATCAATTTACAGTAAACTTATATTTATTATAGAAGATTCTTTTTTGAGTAAAGATAGAGCCAATTCATATGGTAAGAAGATTTATCATAACATTTAATTACATTTAGATACAATCTATTTTCTTCATTCATTCAATTTTTGTGGTGTATTTACTTCCCGTAATAGTGTTAAATTTATATTTAATTTAAATTTATTGGTATTCATATTCCAGTTTAATGGCCTTTATTTTAGTGTGATTATGATTCATATGTTACCTAAATGGTAAACTATTTTATATCAATTTTTCTTCTTTGAGGCTAATGTTTTGTTATTCAGATAACAATTTATTCATGGGGCATATAATTCCATTTTAAATGAAATATCACGACAGTAAGTATTTTCATGATATTATATGATTTATTAAATTCCCTATACAAAAAATGTATTTCATGATCCCAATATGAAATTTTATATTAGTTTATTGAGAAAATATCATTGCATTTCGATATTGTATAAGCTTATGATTCCTTGATGAATTTTTTTTATCCATATTTTAAAAAACTTTTTCCTATCTCATTTCATGATATAATCCTGAATTATTAGTGTTTTATACTCTATAATTCCTAAGATAGTAAAGAAATTATTTTTACGAAAATCTGACTTCACCTAATCTTTGTTTTGAAAATTAATTTATCAAAAAAATGATTCTAAGGATATTATAATTTTCCCCTTTAATATATAAAATAAATTTCTAATTTTTTTTAACAAAACTGGTCATGGGAATCCTATTTTCAATTTTTTAATAATAAATTATAATATCTTATTTACTACGTATATTTAATTTTCATTTTACATCGTACAACATGTATGAATTAACCCACCATAATTCCATTGAATTATCCTTTTAATTTTTTAAAAGTTTAATTATTAATAAATTTTTATAAAATTATTTTTATGGAAAAAGGTTTTCATAATGTTATCAATTTTTTTCATTATGGTTTCAATGTATTTTCTATGAAAATTATTTTCAAATATTTTTTATATTAATAATCTATTATCAATGAATAAATTATATTTTAACCAATAAACATCATTGAAATATATTTAGAAACAATGTTCCTTATAAAAAAACAAATATTGATGTTACTGATTAAATATTTAGAATTTCTATAATGGTTTTATTCATATCATTCTATAAATGGGTCATGATAAATTTCTTTGTCTTTATAAAACCAGTTATCAATTATTGATTATATGTTTCTGAAATTCATTTATATATATTGGGTTATTTTTCAAATAAATGGTAATGAAACTTATATCATTCTAAAAGGATAGGATGTTATGTAATGATAATTATACACATATAATATTATGGTGTATAATTTTATGTTCATAAATATTTGGTAATTTTATGGGTCAGGATATGATGATTGTTTTATTATCACATGGCGTATGTATGAGTGATTTAATTATGACATTGGTGAAACCTATATCAACCTCATATTAATTGACTGGTGATGTGTTTTGTATGATATAAAATTATATATTCTTTCTAGCAAATACCCATGAAAAAAGAGGGTGCATGGGTTGTCACCAGAGCCCAAAAGGAATGAGGGGCAACTGGTTGTAGAAGAATCCAAAATTAAAGAGGGTACACAGGTAGTATCCCAATCCTGAAAACCAAAAGGTACATTGGTTGTAGCCCAATACTAAAGGAAACATGCTACATGTGTTGTAGTTGATTCCAAAAAAAAAGAAGTTATATGGGCGGTATCCCATTCCTAAAATAAATTCAATACACTAGATTATATCAAAAGTCCAAAGTAAGTACACATGTCATAACCCAATCCTAGCATGATATAATGGTCTTGGTAGGTATCCTTGAAAGAAAAATTGTTTCTTTTTTTATGTCACAAATACAATGTCATATTTCTTATTATTATTTCATGTATCATGATGTGTATTTCCATTATACTTAGGTTTTATATTCTCCCATGATTTTTCCCATAAAACATTTTTATGAAGGTCAATATGAAAGGTATGTTATCCTAATGTTCTGATTATGTTATCATACAACTATTTGATGGTTTATGAACACTTAACTCCCTTTTTTTACCTTACTGAGCATCTTAGATTGCCACTTTTTATGTTTAATTGATCCAGATTATGATTAATTGACTTATGTAGTGTAATAATGGTGGATATATTTTTCAGATATGTTGAATATAATTCACAAAGTTATATGAATATTTTATCATGTGTCCAATGATACTATAAAATTTTGTTCCTCTTGAATGTATTTTTATAATGAACTAAATATTCATTTAAAAGGATTTAATATGAATATATTTTATGGATGGGTCTCTATAACTGATATCAGACAAAATATAGTGATCAATAATCATATTCCATCTAGACTTCTGAATTGGATCCAGGAACATAGTTGATCGTGGTTTTCAGAAAACAATAAATTTAATGTTCATATCATCATCACCCACATTAATCAAGGAAACAACAAGGAAAAATTATTCCAATAGTGATTCATGGAGGCTTTTATGACAAGAAGAATGTTTTCTATCCCCATATGGAATCATATGGTTCCACCATCAGTGAACATTACGATTCCCACCATAGACTGTACCCCTAGGGGTATAAATGATCATATATAATGTAAGTACAATGTGTTTAAACACCTATCTAGGATTCAATAAAATACCTCGATCCTTGAGGACCAACCTCCATTAAAAGATATGAGAGATTCCCTCATGTAATGCCTCCAGACCCCCTACAAATAGGAATAGAGGTTTTGGAAACTGACAATTTCCACAACGAGGGGGTCGATTACTCAAAATGACATGCTATCATATATTTTGTCGAGAATATTAGATTTATATCATGCATGGGATCAATGAATTGTTTTACATATCCAACCAATTCATTTTCATTGATTTTTGTTCCTATACCTTTGACATAGGTTCTAGTATAATTCTCATATCTAAGTATATGCTCAATGGGATGGGACTCAATGATGCATATTTTTTCCCCACTGATCTAAATATTTAGGGTGATTAGAAGTCTGAATAGAAACTACATTTTAAAATATATTTTAAGACCTTATTCAGATATTTGTTAATAGAAATTGAATTCTAAAATTTCTAATATGGCACTACATATATTGCATTGATGGGTGGTACATGGCTCCTTCTACAAGAAATATACCCTCCTCATATCACTAGTGTCTCAATATCCCCCTTAACAGTCGATTAAATATTCTACAATGTTACACATATTAGTCTTTCTATTACGATGCTCAAAATACATATAGTGATTACTACTTGAGCAATTCAAATAATTCTCAAACCAATGATGTTGATCACACCTACATCACTTATGAAACATGGAACAATTGGGAGGACCGATTTCCACCGATTCAATAGTTTTATGTCACATATCTTGATATGATACATTGTTCCATACATTTGTTCTTTAAATGGAGACATACACCTATGATGAAGGAATGTAACTAGATTACACCATACACCAAAATAATTGAATCATAGGTGACACTAGAGGCCCTCACTCATATCAGGTATCAAAATAATTTCCCCACGGATCCATAAAAAAAATATATATAGGACAATGTATAGTTTTTACCATCTCAGTCATACGACATTCAATACATTTTCTAGATAGCATCCCATAAAAAATATTTTCCATGTATTAGTTGTCTCTTTTCAGATGTACTGACATTAACGCCCTCATGGTGAGATATATTTGGAGTCTTGTGTAGATACATTGATCGATATTCCTAACTACATGATGTTGATATGCCAACTATAGTGCTAATAATTTATTTTTTAGTAGTACGACTTCATATTCATTCCGAAGAAGTCCATCAAGGTTATTGCACCTGAATTTTTTGTAGATTCTAATCTTGACCCAAATAAAATGACATGGTTGGTTGATTTAAAAGATGGTTAAATCATCTTAGAGTACCATGGAATTTGGTCTTTATATATGTATTTATATGGTTCCATCTGGAGTCTAATTTGATAAAGTCAAAATGACCCCATGCTCAATACAGTGGTCTAATGAATCATTTTCATCACAATGATAGAGGATGTCCCTACCTACATGTTTATTATATATTGGTGTGTGGCACAATTCACCCTAAGATTGTCCATTTCCTTTATAAGAATTTATATAAATGTGTATTGGAGGAAATTCTCTCCCCTACATTTATGGATATTAAATCTATCATGTAATATAGGATTTTCATCCAAGTTCTAGAGATGCTTGTTAGGATGGGTTGAAGCTCTCCCACCATATATTTAGTTTGGGTAACTATTGTATCACTATTTTCAATAACTATATTGAATTAACCATGAGGTGACAGACAAGAAATATTGAGGCCAACATTGTGCATCATACTAGTATTAATACTGATACTACAAACTCTTCATGGACTTTTTTGTTATGGGTTCATGACATTGTGGAAACATTTCATCTATAAATTTAAATCCAATGATTTTTCATTTTATCATTAATGGAATTATATTCTATCTGGGGATATATGATTTTTCATAGGCATGTCATCGGGCTGATCATTTTACAATTTCGTGAGCTCTCAAATCATCTATCGATTTTTATTTCCTCATGTTATTCTCTTAGACAGTGAAACCATCATTAGAGCCACTGATATGAAGATATTTTATGCCAAGATCTGCATCAGGTCCAATTGTACAGCTCAATACCATGCACAATATAATGAATATATCAATTATTTCAACAGGACACCCTCCCCCATTTTATAGATGATGGTGGGATAGAACCTTATATTTGGCCGACTAATCACGAAATTTCTCACAGGGGTTATCAGATGAAAATACAAAATTTCTTACAAGTGACTCAATATTCCTTATAATATATAATTTAAGTAATATTTTCAATAAATATTATATATATCTCACTATGTATAGATTTATATTAAAAAATAACACCATAATAGTCACATATGTCCAGTTAGATTAACTGGAAGCCCTCAGTGGGAATTATGTATGAGCTTTGAATAATATAGGAATACAGTAAAAAAAATCATGATAATTACATTATAAATTCATAATGGTGATACATTACTAGATCCTAGTAAACCAATGATACTTGTTATGATGCCACCAAATTTTGATCCCACGTGGGAAGGTCCTTACATCATTCACATGTACAATCACAAAAGTCTATATTTTAATGTCTGAAGGGATGGGGAGAACATCTATCCCAATACCAATGTCATGTTCCTAAAATATTACAAGACAAAAGTATCCCTATGTCCTTTAATCTTGATGTTAATATGTACTGAATCATCCAATTCACATGATCATAAACAATGTTACAATCACCATCCATATCAAATGGAATTAAACTATATGAAAATATCATATTATCATGAAATTATACTATGCTACAGTGTCTAATATTTATGAATATAAACTGTGTTTGAGTTCGTCTTTGGAATATGTTGTGCGATGATGGTTTCCCTAGGATTAATTAATGGATGGGAATTCATGATATCCCACAAAATAAATCTAGTCAGAAGACTCATATATCTAGTTCAAAAACCAATACCCAAAATTTTGTTTGAGTATCGTCATAAATATGTTTTCCAATTCAATACTGATCGACTTCATTCAACTCAGGTTATTCCATCTGTGTCCGCATATCATTATGGTTCGAGATATATTCCCTCACATCTTAGCTGAATAAAGTCATATAATGTATCCTTATTGATATCTATTGAAGAGAAAATTCCACTATAACTATTAATCTACCCCTATGTGTTAAATTCAATGAACTATAATTGTATTCATTCCCATCCTCATGTATCATATTTCAACTCTAAGATATATTTCTATAGGGACTCCTCAATAAATAATATATATTATGATATAATTAACTATTTATACCATTAGAGTACGTGGTGTGGTAGGGGAGCTTTCATTTCCTCAATCACATTGGATTACTTTTCCATGCCAACGTCATTCCCCCTCCGATACCACTTCTCCAATGTACTATATGCACAATGATAAATTTAATACTTACAGGCTTTCATACTATATGATGTTAAAATTCACAAACTAGACATGTAACACAACCTTAATCTATGGAATCATCTTGCGGGACACACTATGAACAACATAACAACATTATATTTATGAATAAAAAAAATGTTTATATAAATAGAAATTTATTTAATGATAATATGACTATTGGGAAAAAATGGATACTTCAAACACATGCTATGTATTATTCATAATAAATTTATAATACCAAAACCTATTTTTTCCTAAGTATATAATTGTTGGAATTTATTTTTTAAATCCAACATAACATTTAGATATAGTTTAATCTATAACATTATCATTCTATTGACTTCCTTTTTTAATAAAACGTGAATATATTATAAATAATGATTATTACAAATATATATTTTTCCATAAATTTTTTACAATTATCATTATAATAAAAAAATTATCAATAAAAAATTATTATAGTATTTATATATATATATATAATTTTAATGACTTTTATAATAATTTATTTCAGAAAATTTTACTAAAAACTTATAATTTTTTAATATAATTTTATAATTACTATTAATATTTTATGTTTTTATACATTTCAATATTTGTTATTCAATATTATCTAAATATTTATAGCATTTTTTAGTTTTCAATATTATTTATTTTACAGGCCTTTGAAAATATTTTATAAAAACACTACCATAATTTTCATTTCGTATAATCCTCCTTCCCATCCACTTCATCACCTCACATCCCACTATACATTTCCTCAGCCTCACCTCCCATCATCCCACCTCACATCTCATCATCCCTCTTAGGGATTATATCCAAATACCTCCCTGATTATCTCTATTCACTTGTTATGTATCGTTCTTGTCTTTATTATGTTATGTAGGTCAGTCTAGTATAGTTATTTTATTGTTGTTTATGTTTCAATTGGAGTTTTCTCTTTAGATTTTCTTCCTATTATTTCAAGTCAATACTCTAGAATTTTTTATCTGTACCCTTATTTTGCATTCGAGGATATGGATTTATGATTTATGAATATATGTATTAGTTTTTATTAATTTTGAAAAAAAATCAATACCCCAATGTTTCCACAGGTGGCCAAACATCATAATGTGACCCGAAGTCCCAAAAAAAAACCGTAATCTGGAAAAAAAAGTCTATTAGGTTTAATAATATTCTCCAAAAAGAACCAGGATGCCATAAACAATGAGGCCCAATCATGCTCTACAGACCATTTCATGTTGAACCACATCCACTGTTCGAAGAAGAGCCACCATCTCAAACCAAAAATTAGGTTCTTGTACAATACCTCCACACGCCGATTAACATTCTAGACCCCAACATCTTTCTAGGGTTCTTGTCCACTAACACCATAAACTAAAGAATCCAACCATCACTCTCCCTAAACCCCCATCTTCTAGGGTGGGTCTTCGTTTGCAGAGATCTGTGACCGGTGCTGAGGCAGCCAGACCTTCTATGTTGATTTAATAGCTTCTGAATAAGTTTATACAATATTCCACTACTATCTAATTTCATCTTCATGATTTTAAAAATAAATTCAATTGATATAAATTACTACCGTCATCATGATTTGATCTTATAATTTTTTTCTGGATTATATGATTTTGGATCTTGGTCTAATTTATTATTTTAATTTGTATTTTTATGGTTATGAATACACAGAACACTTTATTGATCATCGCACAATACCATTCCATGAATATTAATTAATAAACGGATTATTTAATATCCACATAACTCATCTATAACTTTTATATATATATTTCATATTTTTCATTATATTTGAGTCTGTAATCATATGAAAAGTTCTCATGGTTCCTATACACTTTAATTTTTTTGCACTGTTTTTAGATTGTTTTTCTATTTAATTTTTCATGTTAGACACTATGGGTATTTTTTAATTTTCTTGATACAGATATGCACATTTTATTAGTCATTCTGTGGAACAAATATTTAATAATGATAATGCTTATGAATATTAAAAAATCTATAAGAATCTCTCCAAGGACATGAAAACCAACCTATGTTGTGCACTAATGTAAAATTATTTTTTCCCCTTGAGTGTCATAATACTATTATATTGATTCATAGGTTATATAAGGGTTGTGATATAATGTTGGTAGTGTTAAATGTTTCATTCCTACAAAATTATTTGTTTTTTAAATGGAATGTAGGTTTATCATAATAAAGTATTTTCTATATAACCAATCATACTCTGTGAAAATTATGGATTTTCATTAAACCAAATTATTCATTTTCATATCTCTATTGTATCTATAGATTAAAAACAGTATTCATTAAAATATTTACAATGTAATATTATGTTAAAGAGATATTTAATATAAATATTTATGGAATCATTTATATAATATGATATTATTGTAATAGATTTCATACCTAGAACAATGGGATAAAAATGATTGCTTAATAAACAATGTATAGATTTAAACATGAATAAGGTGAAACTTGAATAGATTTATTTAAAAATTATATTTTCATTCCCATGCAATGTATCCAGTATTTTGAAATCTAATTCTATAAGGAATATCAAAAAGTTTAAAAAATATTTCATGATCATATATCATTCATATTCACTTATTATTTTTAATTTTTTTATTTCTATTATAGTTACAATTCATGAAGATGTTTTTCATTGATTGGTGGGTATTATCTTTGGTTGTTTGTGGTGTTGATCCTAGAGCCGAACGGTGTGGCTTTTCAACTACATGTGGTATTTATATTGTAATGCAGCTAACATAATTTGTTGAACTATGAAAAATTACCATTCTCTTTAAATCATATTTTTATTATCATTTACTTCTATTTTGGATTCAATTTATTTTTACATTTTCATTTATTTCTTGTTACGCTCTATTTTTTGGGGTAAAGATCTTTTAGCTAATGGGTGTTTTAAAAAAGATAATTGAGATTCCCCACTAGTACAAAAGCTTACTTGATTTGTTGAGATTTCAATAGGGATAACGAATTGAAATTCTCAATTTTTACACATATTTATCATTCTAAAAAAAAATATAGAATATAATGTTAATTTTGTTTCATTATTAGGTACTATAATGTGAAAAATCATGTTTAGTCCAGTATAATAATATTTGGTTGGAGTTTTGATCAATTTCTAAAGTATAAAACCCTCTTGTTGTTGGAAAGTAATATCTTCATTTGATTTTAATTTGAATTGAACTTCTCATTAATTTTGATTCCTATTGATACACTTTTTCTTATGATGGTTTTGTTTTATTGAAAAATATTTCCCGTCAAATAATAATTGTATTAAGACATTAAAACATAGTTCTTAGAAAATTATATTGTATATTATAAAACAATATGGGCATTGATTCTAAAAGAATGGAGATATAATTTAGACATTAAATATTTAGGTGTTTTTTATTGAAAATAAGGTTTAATACACATTTATTAAAATAATGTTTGTAGAAATAACTACTTACATAATTTTAGAGAACTTTTAAATGATGTTTTAATATGATTTGTATGTTATAGAGAATTTAATTCCTGATGAATCCATGCTTGTTAGATATATTTATAAGCATTAATTTAAAACAAAAGTTCATTCCATGGATTCATTTGTGAACTCTTGATGTGCCTGAACATTTCATATTCATTATTTCTAAATTTTATATGGAGAGGATTAAAAATGATATTATATTTTGATTCAATGTTGATACATATTTTTATGTGAATGAGGGAAATATTCAAAGACCACTTTCTCATACCCTCGAGATAAATGATCATGGTTTTATTAATCTTTATGATGAAATAAATTAATTAAAGCATATTTTTACATATAGTTTTTGAATTGGCCAACCAAGATTAACATTCGGAAATGTAAATTTGATGATATATTTGGCATTAATTTAATGGAAAATACCATTTGTGGTGATTAATGTTGAACTTTTTAGGATAGTAATACATTGATATTATATTCAGGACATTTATATAAATTACAATCATAAAATGAAAGATGTGTTTATCTCATTTTTATCATTATGGTTAAAATAGTGATACGACTTCTAGAAATTTACATATGATATAGTTGGTGTAGTGTTGATTCTCAAATAGGTTCATTTTTAGGATTTTATTTCTAGGTTTTCCACTACGTGTGATGAGATATAATTTTCATTCACTTATTTATTGTCATGTTTTGTTGATGGATGTGATAAAATACTCTTGATGAATCAGTTATCTATGTTGTTTGTATTACAGTTGTGTTCTCTTGATGGTATAATTCAAAGGCATTTTTTGTGATTTTATTTATCTATTTTGATTAAATATAATCAAGATGGTATTCTCTATAAATTTTTCATTACATGTTTTTAATAATCAACAACATTAATTAAAATAATTTAATTTTTATACCATAAATCATTAGCATTGTGGGTTCACCTTGGAAAACTACATTAATTGAAATTTCTATATGTTTATATTTCTCTTTTACAATGCCCAATAGATCTCATATTGTATTCATGCCTCCACCGGATTGGAATAATAAAAATCTTACTAGTCTTACTTAGGGTCTTCACTATATTGAGATCTATGGATTAGACAGAAAATAATGATTCATGGCGACTTTTCAAAAATGAACTTCCTATAAAAATCCCCATTATTTATAGAGGTCTCCCTCCTCATCTTAGAAAACTACTAAAATCCATATTTTTTCTACTAATGTGAAATTTTATATTTTTTTCTCCAATTAATTAACAAGATGGATTGAGTCATTTGTTAAAATTATATTTCTACAATTACAATTACATTTAAATAAAATATTGTCTCTGTGATTTTATTTCTGAAAACATTTGGTTCATTTTAGATAAATGTGGATGTTTTTGTTGACTAAATTAGGAGGACACTTATACACTTTTTGGGGGAGTTTTTTTACCTTTTTCCCTTCTTGATTTCATTAATATATGGTTATAATTTTTTATACTATATTATTATTCACAGTTTAAATTCATTCATATATTGTTCTATACTTTTTTCTTATTCTTTTTAATTGTGTATGTTGTATATCATGAAGTGGAAGAGTGTTTCATAACATCAACATGAGGTTCCTCAGTGGTACTCGAGTTGAGTTGGTTTGTTACTTCTTGTGTCCTACATAGGGGGAGATGTATTATATTAAGAGGATGAAACTATTCTTATATCATAATGAGTGTTGGGTTGGATTTCTATCAATGTATGATAGTGCTAGAGTATTGTATTCATAAGTCGATTTGGGTGGTGGGGGAAACAGTTACAACTGCATAGCTGGATCAGGGGGTATTTTTATTTTTATGGTGTTATAAATAGACATACAATATGTTTTGATTAATTCAGTGTTATATTCCATTATTAATATAATTAATATGTTTCCATGTTTGCGCATGTAAAAACTCTTTTTTGGATTGATAATTTAAATAATTATATTACATTTGATAAATCAATGAATATAAAATGAAAATTTAATATAAAAAATTTAATATATTTTATTTAAATTTTATTTATAATCATATAATATATAATTGTAATATTATTACAAAAAAATATGTTTTCCATATAAATGTATTTCTATACACTATGAAATACATATATATTTTCATTTGGTATTATTACAATAAAAGATTAACTATATTATCTATCATAGTAACATTTATAAAAATATTTATTTTGAAATTTTAGTGACATGACTATTATTTTGGTAAAACATTTAACATACATAAAATTCACTTTTACCAATAAATATACCCCAATTGGAAAAAATAATTTATTTTTTAGTGTTTCCTAAAAGGATGTCATCATTCAAATTGGTCAACAACCATGAAAAATTTCATGACATTCATATTAATTTTATACAATCTACATAATATATGTTAAAACATATATGTTTCCCATTTTGATTAATCTACTAAAAAAATAAATCCAAAAAAATTTAATCACATCCCTCAATGTGTATGGGTCAAAACTACCCATGTATATCTTTCCTAAAGAAATACATGTGTCTTGATTATTATCATGAAAATATATATAATGACACCTATTATTCTATCGTTGGTCTATCAATCATCAAATAACCTTTTCAAATTGGTTCATCTCCATCCATTAATGCATAAGTTATACTACATGTATCTCCAGATACATGATTTTAAATTGTATGAAATCTTCTTTAAGAGATAATTTTTTGGTGTGTGGAGCTTCATGAACCTCATTAATTTATTGTTATTTCATGAAACCCAATTACACATATTCTTCTAGGACTTATTATAACATGGTCCAAAATTAATGACCTAAATCTATGATATGTTTCTAAATAAATGATATTTAATCTTCTTACAACATGTTTTAGAATCAAGAAATAAAACATAATGAGGGACATTCTAGGATTTGTTATCAGGAATTGGGCCTCCTTGGATATCATTCAAATTGTGTTTTTCATTACACCACACCATACATTCCAATTTTAGACATGATACTTTTTTTCATGTTCTATTACCTTAATCTAGAATCGAAGACATCAACTTAGGAAATTATACTAAAATCCTACGTTGAACAATTTCAGGGTTCCTCATGATAAGAATTATAATCTTCATCTTCAACAATAAAGATGATTTCCACAACCAGTGTTAGTCTCCCTCTATGATATTTTTTGGAACTACATGTATCTTGATTACCATCTTTATGTAATATTTATGGATTCCCTATCATTTTTTATTTAGGTACAACATCAAGTTCATTACCAATTTATGTAACATTTGGCTAGAGTTTCAGTCAAATCATTATGACCATAAGAAGTACATAGTCTTATTTATGGTGTGTATGGAACATTATTTCCTCATTGGACTCATTCAGATTGCATTTTATCTGTTTTGCACTGTATGCACAACACATGAATTAAAATGTATTGACTGTCTGAGCAAAAGGAACTTTAATATTTTCCATGATAAAAAATATATAATCATTATCTAAGAGCATCGTTTTGATGTTACTTACATTTTTTTGATATATTTATTCATCCAGTATTATTTCTTTATACATGTGTTGTATTAAATACTTTTTAGTCTCATTCATTTTTGGTATCTTCCATCGTGCCACAAAATTACTTAATAATGGACAACATCCAGTCCATTCCACACACCTCTAATATATTTTTCATGTTCAATGAAAAATGGACATAAACTATTTCACTCATCCTAGTTGCATGATGATATACTATGGGACACATATTTATCAAATGGAAAAAAAATTCATTCATCATCCTCATCTTATAACGTTAATCTCTAGGATCTTTCCACATCACTTGATGTTAAACTGTTACATGATTCTTCATTTATCAAATCACATTATGTTATAGGTTTATTGTACACATTATCAAATTGTAAAAATAAGAGGCCACCTAGGCACACAATATATATTTCCTTATTGGGGATGTGTTTGATATTTATTCATACCAATGCTCCCTCAATAACAATCTCAATGTAACTATGGAATAATTTTGAGAGTGTAGAAATCAAGTAAAACATTATTTAACTCCCCCAAACCATTTGATACCAATTAAGTTGGATCATAATCCACATTCTTGTATGATGAGATATCCTAATAGAATGTATATGTGGAATCGACTATCCCTCCATTATTGTCCAATGATTTGGAAAGAAATAAATGAAATTTGATGTTAGGATTCCTGTTTCGAAGAAGGTGAGAAGCTGAACCTATATGGTTTGATTCTATTCTAGACTTTTGGTATATATACTATGTTTTTATGACTAACACTTGTCATCCCAGACATGAATTTATTCCTCCTCGGGTTCAAAATATTTTTCTTCCCAATTCACAATTTTCAACCCCCTCTATTTAGCTTCATACCAATATATTTGGACTTTTCAATTTTGTGTAACAAAGAAAGTTGGATAGGGAAAGTTGGAAATTTCAAGAACACTAATATCCATCCTAAACATCTCTCACGATAAATATTCTTGGTGGTTAGTCAACAACGGCATAAACCAAGTGCCCGATGATTATCTTTCACTCTCATACAAATTAGGAAGTGTTGTGGTCATTCCTTGTTCCACACACTTGGAATGACATAAATGAAATTATGTATTGTTAAATATTTTATTTTCATGTATGTATGATGTACGATAATGAAATAAAGAAATAATATTCAACTGCATAAAACTGTTTAAAAACCCAAAAATATAGGCAAAATAAGGGATATCCACACATCAGATCATTATATTAAAACCAAGAAAAATTCCCTCTATGATTCAACTTCATGGATTAAGATCTTCTTATATGACTAGCTTTGGTGTGTGGCCCTAAAATGTGATGTCCTATATAAAGATCCAATTCCACTTCATCTACTTCTTGGTAATGTTTCCCCCCTTTATTTATACATAGTCCTCCACAGATTAGAGATAATACTCATGGTGTGATGATTTTATTATGATCATCTCAACTACTTCTATTTAAGACATCAGTTTCTAAATACGTCTTTTTTCATTTTCAATGGAGGAACCATTTTTTATCAATTAATCCCATCATTAGATTTCTTATTTAAGAACATGAAGCTTCCAAATGGTTTATGATTTCTCTAAGTACTAGGTAGCATCCATGTGTCGATTGCATTCCCTCATGTTCTTAGTGAGGTATTCCAATATTAGTGAATGAATAACTCATTTATCCAATACCATAACTCATAGACCATGTATCTAGTGTATATTTATTCCCCATAATCTTATTAATTTGTGATTCATGAGGGGTTTCAATGAAACACATTCTGAACATCCACGCTTGAGGTAAAAAACCATGAGTTTAGGAGTGGGATCCTCTGGTATAATCATGTATGAAAATATATATATATATATCTTTAAAAGGTCCTACGTCACATAATACCAATATGATATTTTGTCCCTTTCAGAATCTGGCGTAACCCAGCAAGTTGAAACACCATTGGTTATAGACTGACCAATAAGAGATGTTGTCTCCAGATAGAATATTTACCCCCTTAGGAAACGGATCTTAGATCCATTGACCATGTAACCTATTAAATATCCCACTACTCATAGAACTTTTCATATGTGAAGAAGGTTATACATCATGATTAGGAAAAAATCGTATCTCTGTAAGTGCGATGATCATACAAAAGAGGAGTGGTGGAGAAACATTCCTTCAGGTCATCAATATTAAAAATCTATAACATGGACCCCCGTATATTATTGTTGGATCTGAGGATTCTAATGAGTCTTCCTTGGACACCTCACCTTGGTATGGTCGTGCTACAGTTTTCAAATTAGACATTGGTTTCGTGGGATTGTCCTCTGCACATGCTATTATGCCTCCTTCTCTACCTATGGGGGTCTAATGAGTAATATCATATTAAATTAAAAAAATCATAGTCACTGAGATCAGAATAATCACTAAAATAATGTTCATCTATGAGTTGTTATAATCTAAAAATAACCTCATGGATTTCGTTAAATTCGTTAATGGAGTCTGGGATATTGGCAGCATCTGAATGACGTCCTACATTGTTATTTTCTCCCCATAAGTCTGCTGATTATATAGGGATAGAAAAGTGTACTACCATCTGAGATGGTCACTATAATGGAGAATAGGATTGGTCTAGTAGTATGTTAAATCATTCCATAAACCTACATTTATTTCCTCTACATTTCATTATAACATCAAACTCAACCACATATTGTTCCCCCTCTTCATTTAATGTGAGAAAACATTATTTGTCATTATTAATTCCCACATTTTTCACCACATACTTGTTTTTGTGATGCCAAATCATTGTAGGGTCAATGAATAGTTTTTTGATATCACGAGATTCCCAATATTGATGGTAGTCAACCTACACTAGTATATATATGCATCATAGTCACATCACATGAGCTTGGGTGGGAATAATACAAAATCCTCTTAATGGATCACCTTTATCCATATATATCCCAACTAATGTTTTTAATCATCATGTTCATCATTTCGGCCCATACCTCGACAAAGTTTTCATGACTTCATCATCTCCACCATCATTATATGACCCAATTATATGTTCTATTCGGTCCCTATAAATTATTTTATCTCATACCTAGTGTAGATAAGGTTTTCCCTCATTGGATCACATTGTCCACAACCTCACCATAAACCCTAGGTAGTCATCCTCCTAGAATTGTTAATATTCATTATCCATCCCATATTAGGTAATGGAAGGAGGAATATCATTGTACTTATTCATATCATATGAAGTGAAAGTAGACATGTATACATTTGAGTTATGATTATGAAAAAACATGTATTACCCAAAAAAACACTGCGGATTGTATGGAATTTAGATCATATCACAATCATCCTACGCCACTAGAATTCTGCCTCATAAGGAAAGGCGATATGATCAAAATACACTTCATTTCGTGTAACATCATTTGTTAAAACCCTATCAGTAATGGAAATGGTTGGAAAGTGATGTTATCTACCCTCCTGGACATTCCATATACCACTATCAAGCCCAGATTAAATGGGAAGCATCCATTGAATTCCAAAATCATTGGATGAATTTTCTTATTTAGATATGATATGGGATTCATGTGCAAATATCTACAATGTATGTTTCCACAAATAATCATAATAAGTAGAGTGGTCTTCACACAATCAATTTCATTTTCCCCCACAACTCTCTGGAAGCACCATATACATCTTCACTAGAACCAGGAAACCTAGTATGGAATGATGCCCTATTTTTAGCATGTATTCTAAAATAAATGTTCTCATATGCACACCCATGTATAGATCTCATTATTGAATAATCCACCACAGAATAATTTAAGTGATAATCCCATTCAACTTAACTATTTTTTGATGATTTTTCTGGATATTTTACCCCCAAAATTTACATTAGATATCCTCTAGGTTGAAAAAGTAGGAACATAAAAATTCTAACTAGGTTCCCCTCAGACATGATTGGAGATGTGTCACTAGCTTCCTAGCCACCTATCCCCCCTCATCACGCTCCTCCACTAAAATGTTCAAAAAATAAGACAAACCACTTATTAATGTGGACATTTCTCAACATCATGTTTTAATTATTAATCCCTAGAACATGATCCAGCAACGTGGTGACCATATTTTTATGCTTCCCTTAATCCTATCACACTTTATATACTTGAAGAAACACATTTTACATCACCCAAAAGATCAATATTACAATAATATAATAGATATCCTATAGGTTGATGTCAATCTATACATGGTTAAACTGTAATGGGTTGTCTCTGATGACCATATACTCATTAGTTTTGTAATAATACCTCTTGATTGTTAGAAATTGATCTAAGAATCTCATGAAACTTCATCCAAAATTACTCACTTTATATCTATTTCGAACTCAGCACAAGAAGAACATGCCCAACATACCCATACCCATTCATCTATGACATTGATGCACTTGCACATGTCCCAGCAATATATCCATCCCTTAGAATGGTTTTATAATCCCATATTGATGATGTTCCTATGTTGAGGATGGGAGGTTTCTCCCTCCAATGGTCTCTCATCAATGTTCATGGAATGATTTTAGAAGAATTTGGTGATGGTGGCTATGTGATCATTTTAGATGTGTCCTTAGGAATCGATATTACACTGTTACAATCCATGGATAATCCATAATCAATATGTTGGTTCATCCGTTCAATAGGGTAAAAAAAATAAATCATACCTCTTGTTGAAGCCATACTATTAAAATATCATGCAAAGGGTATTGTCCTTATGCACATCAAATAATATATCATTATGAGATTCAATATTGGAATGAATCCAGCAATACTCCCCTGTCTCACTATTATTTTTAAAATCAATTCTTTGGATATAATAATTATGGATCCCCTTGATAAATTCTTGTGCTACCTTCAAATCATGGATATTGAATAATATTTTAGTCTATTCATGGGGATTATTCGTGAATTTTTTTCATGATGAACTTTATCTCGAATTGTTGATGTCATCAATGTGATTATTTAGTAGAATTGGAAATTAGTGCCGTAATTATATAAGTAGTTAATTTATATAGATGGTATGTAGAATCCGGTTCATATAGATTTCTTTCGTTAAGGGAAATCATAGAGAACGTATATTCATAAAATGATATGATAACCATTATTTTTATGATTAATATGTATAAATGATACCTGTAACTACTATTTATATCCATTAGGAATCGCATAACATATTTCATATTAGACAAGAATGATTCATCACGATGAAGGATTTCAAGACCGAAATATCATTTTCTCTATTTTTTACGAATAAACTTTATAATCTGATCCTTATAGTCTGTAAGAATCCTTTGTTTGGGGGTGATTGTTAGATGCATAAATTCACGGCCAATGAATGTGGAGAAGCATCCCACTTTTGAATGATGTAATCTGAAATCAGTCATCCGTAAATTCTTATACTGGGGTCTGCCTCACAATTCACAATCACAAATATCAACTACCACCATGGTGGTGCAATTTTATTTTGGAACCCAACGTGTGTATGACTCCCATTGTCACCATTCCAAGGAATGTGATGAATATCATGGTGAGTCCAATGGCCATTCTATTAGTCATAGAGCTCCCCAATTTCTTCATATTGAATTATTGTGTATCGTGGCACCCATGGTTCTATAAATATTTGGCTCACCCCATCTCAAATTTATGGATACATGAACCATTCGAATTAAAATCACAAAAAAAAGTGACGCTCTAGAGAACCATGATACATACAAAAATAATGGATCACTCAATGAGTTGTATCATTTTTTGACCCCTAAAATTTATTCATAAATCCCTCAAAATATATAAGACATTCAATTTGGGAATTCACATGGACTTCATGAAGGAAGATTCCCCCCTCTAGTTACATGAGTTTTCATTGAGAACATACAATTCATGAAGATATCCTTTTGTAGATATAAATAAAATGAAAAGGAGTGATGATCCTATCTTGTGAAACAATTTACTTGGTGAGCTCCAATATCTCCCCGATGTATTGGATCATCATGATGTGTCTCAACATGAGGCACCATTTTATGGAAAATCCTATTATGTGTATCCCTTTAGTATTTCACATAGTGATTTATAAGTCACTTATGTAGTTTCCCCAGTTTTTTTGACTTAAATATTTATGTTTCGCTTAGTAATGAAAATGAATTTATCATTTTAGTATAGACATACAACCATGGACCCCACCATTAACAACTCCTCTGCACCCTATCCTCCAATAATTCCAGTGCCTTCTATTCACTGAGGGTCAGTGGGAACTGGTTATGTTTGTCTATGGTTTATGGGGTGATTCATAACCATCTAAATTACTTAACATAAAACATACCAACACTATCACTCTCACCACATGTCATTAAACTATAAATACTCCCCCTGAAATTAACATGGGGATCTATACCTCATGAATTTTCTATGACCACTCAAATACATAAAATTGACATATTCCTCACTATGAATAAGATACCCCTCAAATTTAATTATATTCATTACTATTGTTCTTTTAAAACCCCCCATCCATATATACATCTCGCCGTGACATGGTATCATCTATGTGTAATACATATGTTGTTGCTAATTTGTATATCATTCAGAAAATGACCATCTGGTCTACATATTCTTCTTATTTTACATACATAGAATGACTAACATGGTCATAGAGAAAGGAATCGAACATGAAATATTTTATACAATACAAAACTATGTTGGTTTTTATCCATGTGTTCTAAACTTTTTATCTTCAAAACCTCCAATAAGTTCATTCCCATACAATGGAATTACCTAGTTATTTTTTCTATGGATGTAACCTCATGACGTGAAAGATTCTAATTATGTGTATAATCCCTTAGGCAACACATCATGGAGTGATTTGATCCGTCCACCATCACCCACATCTTCCATTTTTCATTGTGATTTTACATTGGGCGTCCATGTCTATATATGATCTTTACATTCAACCACATCCCCTATATTAATATCGGCTACCTCTATATATGTACCCACCCCAAGATACTTCCACGAGAAAATATTCAATGTTTAATCCCTATTCTATCCTAATATAAAATATATGTAATTTAATCCTTGTCTTCTAAATATAGTATATATGACCCCCCCCCCCGAGGATCAATACCATACATCATTATCATCATTTACTTTAAAATGTGTTTCCATGACATATGAGGATCTTGGAAAAATTCAGAGATATTACATTCTTCACCACCATAACTATTATATTTGTTTCATAATCAACTTATTACACTATGTCCATTCCATCTTGTCTAATTCAACAACTGCTCCATTATCTCACTCTTATCTCGGTGAGGTCACACCATCCATTGGGTATCTCGAGCTTGTAATAAACGTTTACTGATTCACTAAACATAGTTTCACATTTTTAAATATAATGTGTATTAAGTACACAATATGAACCATCCAACCAAGTGATATCCTCTTGATATGGTCATTGTCAAAGAATAATCACAAAATCACCCCATTGAGTAATGTGAATTTTGTTACATGTCTTCGAAACTTAGTATGTAGGAATACTCACTGAGGACCATTCAATGAAAATGTAAATGCATGCTTTTTACATCATTGTGTGTCACATATAGGATACTCCATTATTGGTGTCCTTATCATCTATCATGTTATGTAACCATATTTTTATGACATAGTCCATATCAGGTGATCTGTCACTGGGTATTATTATCTATCCATATGATTCTATCTCTTAGAGATGTACCCCTTGATGGGGATAAACCTTTCATTATGAGACACACTACCTCCTGTATTCTCTAATTGGGCATTGAAACCATTCGATGTGGTAAACATTCCATGTGTTCCTACCAAGAAATATACCCTTTAGATCTGTCTCTATGGGACGTTCTAATAATCCGAATCTCCCATGTTCTTGAAATTAAACATGATATATAACATGTGATATACTTTGGATTCATAGAGAATAACTCACAATGCTTGTCTTGGTCATCAGATACCATGTTATACCCACATGATTTCTTGGGTAACAGAACCATCATAAGCCTTCCTAAAAGGAATAATACAAGTGTTACATGTCCCATCATCCAAAAAATTACACTAATTCCCTACACGAATCATCCACTAACTGAATGTTTATACCCCTTGATGTTCTTTTGGAATGTCTAGAGGGATGTAAAATAATTAAATAGATTACAAAAATCAATAAAACTCAGAATGAGTTTCAAGAACAAATTGTTAATTCATTGTAGGACATCTGGACTAGGAGATGATTTCCAAGGAAAAATTCTGGTAAGGATGAATGGATATCTCATATTCATGTGTTGATCAAGGAATTAAATCACTGATATTGTGATTAAGGATGACCTCCATTGAAAAGTGGAAATACGGGATACAAGGAATCTTCTATCTAGAGTGAAATGTGAAGTTGGATGAGCCATATTCCCCATGTTAGTATAATTTGAAACAAAGGTCTATATTTTAAATTACCATTTGTCAAATAAAAACACCACATATAAAATTCTATAATATATATTAATAATTATGTGTATAAAAGTCCAATATATTTCTAGTAAACACCATAACATGGAATAAAAGTTACCCAAAACAATTATAAATTCATAAATAAAATCAAATCAAATAGATTTGTTCATCCACGTGAATATTAAAGACATTTATTGTTGGAGAGTCCCAATTCAGGAACAAAATTAGAAGATATAAAAATCTATCACATTTCATAGAATAATTTTATAATAAAAAACATTAATTTACATCTCTATAACATGATCATAAAACATTTTTAATTTACAATAATACCCAGTGTGTTTTGCGAAAATGTGAATATTGGCCTAAAAATGTCATCCATTTTGTATGGGATTGTTAATAAAACAATTTGGTGAAATATTTATCTTTTTATACATTGAGTCGAGAGGTCACTAAGGAAAATATATTTATAGAACATAATTATTTCTTATGATTATTTATAAATTTTAAAATTCCCACATATGAGATTGTGGATTGACGATTTGAATTTAATAAAACATTTCCACATTCTCTGAATAATAGTTCTGAAATAATTATGATTCTAATTATATAATAATCATGATCATTTTATAAGACATTAAAGAAAATATTTCTACAACTATAATTTTCTGTGATGAAATCAATTGAATACAGTGATAGTATATGTTTGACGAAAAAGATACCATCAAATACATAAAATATAGAGATTTGGGATCTATGATTTAATATTATATACTATTTTCTATGAAACACTAGATTGATATCTTTGGTAATAATTATAAGATAATTCATTCATATAGTTACCTCATGATTTAATTCAATAAATGAGTTTTTTCATGGGAATTTTTTTTGGAAATTTTACAAAGAGGGGTCAAATTTCACATAGAATATAAAATTTTCTTTTTATTATTTTCCAAATAAATCAATTATTCTTATCGAAAATGTTTTCCAAAAGTCATGTGTGTAGTACATGTCTCTAGAAAAATCCTTATCATTAAAATAAAATAATGATTGACATTTTGGACAATTGTGTACTGCTTTTCATAATATTTTGTAATACAAAATAGATACATGTCATGGAATATTTTCTCATGATAGAGTTATATGTGTTATGACGTTGTATATTTTTTTTGAAATATAATTTAGTTTTGAAAATCATTGTTTTTTATATTTTTGTCCACTACATTCTCTATCATAACTATCCAATATGAAAAATTGCTTCTTACGATATATGAATATCTGATTGGCTCCACAACATTTTCTATTGTTACATATACAACTTGGAATATCATCCTTGTTGTACCATTTGTCTAGATAAACCTCAAGGAACATTAAAATTCTTTAATTTTAGATATTTCCCTTTTTAATTTATTTATTAATCAGTCGTTATTCTCTTCTAATATTCATGAAATATCATTACAGAAAATAATAATCAATGTATTCTTGAAATATCTCATCTTGGTCCATATTACCAATTGACCCTAAAATTGATGATTCAGCATAATTGTCACACCTAAATTTACATTGAATCTCAGACATTCTATTCCTTACTCATTAATGCTAAATTATACTATAACATTTACATTTATAATATGATTTCACATTTCAATGAAAAACAATACTATTGTGACAAAAATAATATGAAAATTTTATTTATTATAACTAGACCATTGAATCCCAGTGTATGTGTATTATTTCAATATATTGGAATGATTACAAAGACTCATTTCTGGATGAACATAGTTGTTTTTTTGTTCAGAAAAACCAGATACAAACATATTTTCATCCTTATAACCTGAAAATAAATACCAAATTTTAGTTCTTATTGTGATCATCCACAATTATAAATTTATCCCCATATTTCATCAATAATAAAATCTTTTTTGTCTTTAGAAAATGAAACATAAGAAAGGGGAAAAATCAGATGGTTAGTAAGGGTAATAAATAAATGAAGATGATTTCCTAAACGTATACATTATCAATTTTGAATAGCTAAAAACACATTCAATTAAATATATACTTGAACATTATATAGTAGGAATATGAAAAAAGAAAATATTTCCATAATAAAACAAAATTATTGGTGTTATAATAGTCAAATAACCACACAAACATTCAATTACTATTTTAATTAATATTTATTAGATAAGGTGGAACAAAAAAATAGTATCATCAAGGACTAGTTCCAAGACCGTAGTTTCCCTTATGAGACCTACCAATGCACTGAGTGA
The DNA here is from genome assembly GCA_963277665.1 of Viscum album. Lineage (NCBI taxonomy): Eukaryota > Viridiplantae > Streptophyta > Magnoliopsida > Santalales > Viscaceae > Viscum > Viscum album. The sequence goes on along the minus strand of OY728152.1, from coordinate 1,313,350,102 downwards.
CTATAGGGGGACCCACCCAACACATAATAATTCCAATTCATTCCTCTTATAAATGAGAATTAACATAAATAGCATTTACATTCATATTGGAACTAACTAATGAAATGTACATAACATTCTTGATACATAAAACATAATCACTAACCATTCGAAGAAAACTGAAGAGTCATATCAATATAGAACATACCCATTCAATCTATTTAGAAGCACTTGAACATCATATTGCAGATTAAATCCAATGATATAAAATTTTATGAAATAAAAAATAATTCAATTGATGTTGACAAAAATATTGTTACTTTTATATGTGACTGTTAATAAATTATTGAGAATCTAATCATTAAACATTCTAAAGTATCTAAAATCACCTTGAAACACTAAAATCAAAATCCTATTGAATATCATTAAAATAAGGGGACCATTGATAAGATATTCCTAGGGGAAGTACATAAACCAAATTCATGGGATATGTTATGATGATGTCATGTATATCATAAAAGTTAAAGTGTGGAGGAAAACTTTTATTTTACATTGGAATGAAGATTTATTTTTTAAAATCATTTTCAATTGTCATAAATATGGTTTTAAAAATGTATATCATAGAAAAAATAGTTTTTATATTTAAATTTCATTTGAAAAATAAAGATGTCCCACATAAGTAAAATCATGTAAAAAGATTTCATAATGAATCAACAGAAATAAAAAAAAATAGTGTGGTTTAAGGAATTCATTAAATATATATTATAACACCATGGAATGTTTTCATTCATAAAACTGGTAATAAACAAAAATAGTTTTTCCGGTTAAAATTTATTATTATATAATGATAAATCTTCCAAAAAATCTTATTATTGAGTGAACTAAAAAATAACTAATAATTTCAGATTATCATTGAATTGGGAGTGCATTTTGGAAGAGTTTTTTAACAATTCATTTAAATAATTTATATACATAAAAATAAAAAAGGATTCTGATTGGTTAATATACATATTCCGTTAACAGATAATTTTGTAGTAGTAAATAATAATTTATAATAATTTCATTTATCCGAGTACAGAATATGTGATACCTTAATGAAAATGGATGTTCAGTTAGAAGATACACAAAACATTATAATCAATTGAATCATATGTTATGTAAATAATAAATGTAAAATGATACATTTAATATCATGAATGTTAATAGATTCGTGATATGTGAAAAAAATGGGTAGTATACATACACCATACACACGTAATTGTAGTGAATACAAAATATCTCACCAAAATAGATGTGAGATGAAGAAACCACATACCATAAGTTTGATGGTGTTATTTTCATGATCTTAATAACAAGAATACTCAAATTTAGGCATATTAAGTAATAATTAATGAACTTACACTACATGAAATTGATTTAGTATAACCTTATTATTATCAGTCGAGGAATTTTTTATAGGTTAAGTTGTTCAGTTACATTGTTCATGCCTATTTGTTTAATTATAGATATACTTAAATATATGAATGGAGAAGAATGTAAAATAAGGATGGTTGTCCATAATTTATGTTATGTTATATAAGTGAACATATATAAAGTTATGTGGTGGTAAATATGATTTTGATACTTGGAGTGAAGATGAATCATTGTATAAAAACTATCATGACAACTGTATGGGTTATTTGTAATTTAATTACACCAAAAACTCAATTTTCATTATACATGGAAATGATGTTTCAAAGAAATCCTATAACCATAAAGGATAAATAAAAAATATTTTGTAATATTTGTCAAAAGTAATAATGGTTTCATGACCAAAAATGATGAAGGTAATTGAAATTGACGACCCATCGTTATTGAATGAGTCTAATTAAGACATATCAGATTTTATTTTTTACTACAATCACGAATGAATGGAAAAAGAGAGATGAAAATAAAATATTCAATTATAATGAAAAAATTATTTTACATGTAAGGTACTGGAGTTTTCATAAAATTTCGATGATGATTGACGATGATAGAAATGATAATAATGGATTAAGAATAGAAAGTAAAAGAAATTAAGAGATATATTATCTCTTGAATTAATCTTTTTTATGAGGATCATTAGGGGAGAGTATTTGAACATTTTATGAGACCAGGTTACTGCGGAAGTGGGGGGGGGGGGATTTTTTAGATATTTGGGAATAATTTAGACTAGTAACAAGGCATTATTGGAGGTATTTGAAGAGGGAGTGATGAGGTTATTATATTTGATGAGAGGAGTAAATTTTTAATATTGTAATCATTATATTTTTCGTTTTTCACATGTCCAGAAATAGTATTGGTTATTGTGAGTAAAAATAATAATTTGTTCCTTTTAGTTCAAATCTTTTGGTTTTACATTAACTATGCATTAGCCATTACTCAATAAACCCAGTATTTAGCATTTATCGTAAATTGTCATATTTTACTATTCACGTGAAATTTAAGAATTTTGGTAAAATATCAAAATATAACCAATATAATTTTTACCATGTAGAATTAAAAAATGATTTCCAATTTATAAAAATATTTTCTGAAATATGTAAAATTTAATTTTTAAATTAAATCATTATTTATTGAAAAATACGTATTTGAAATTTAAAACTAATTTTTTAATACTTTTAGAAATTTAGCATGGTTTCATCAAATTATACCATAAAAATTAGAAAAAAAAAATTAATTTAGTACCATATATTTACTAAAATTAATTTTAAATACATTTATTAATATATAGTTATAATTAAATATTTATCACTAACAAAAATACCATTACTTAAACAATAAATTTTAAAATTTTATTTTTCATTTTGAATGTGCCTAAATTGTATTTATAAATCCATGGGTGAGGTTACTATTAATAAGGGCACATTATTATTAATATGGGTAAAGCACTACTCATAAGTGTAGGTTACTATTCACCATAAATTTTGTTTGTTCAATCAGATTCCAAAAATCACACTAAACACAACCGTGTATGTTATATTTTCAAAACTAAAATCACAGATGTGGAAAAATTATGTTTATTGGCTCGGTTATAACAATGTGTTGTTTAGTAGAGACTTAGTGATTTAACCATTGATTATTAAATTATAATGTAAATCCTTGGGGTGTTACATTCTTTTCATAATATAATCCATATGACCATTTTTATGATTTTATCTTATCTCTTTCGCTTTTGATGGACTCATGAAATTAAATTTAATCTTATCCTCTCAAATAGTAAAAGTTATAACATGATCCAAACAGTCCTTGAAAGGCACCACAAAAAGTACTACAAGTCTCTTTAATTATACCCCAATAATAAATTTTGTAGTACATACTATATGGATACATAAAAGAACAAATTCATGGCCCCATTCCTAAAATTATAACACCAAATAAGTTTTATTAATTCAATGAACACTATGTTATCTCCCTACATTCCATCAATATTAGTGAATAAAAAAAATAATACTCCACAATCCATATGTGTGTTATTATGAAATAATTTTTAGAAATGATTAGTGATTAATTGGAACCCTTATTATGTAATCTCACATTTATAAATACATTTCTCAAAAGTAGCACTATGTAGTAAAATTGTATTACATTTGTGAATACCATTAGTGTACAATATAAGAACACATGATTCTTAGTCGTGTATCCAAAATTCACACCATTTTAAAAACATATATTTAAATAGGAATCTAAAATCATAATACACAATAATAATTTATATTTAAAGGATTTGTTTTCATAACACAATGGCCAATATGTAATATGTCAAATATCATATCAATAACACTCAAGTAATTTTATGACAATCTATAAGTTATCATCCTCAACAAGTTCCATTAATCTAAAGTAATATATAATATAAAAATAAATGTATTACCTAGGTGATTGGCCATAGAGTCAACATGTATGGATGGCTCAATTCATCATGAAATCATATTTACTCTAAAATTTTTAATATATTCATATATAATCCCCACAATAGACAATTTATAATCACTGTAATAAACAATATAAAATAAAAAAATCAATACATGATGATAAATTTCATCATATTTCATATTAATATAATTTTATTCCTTGATAATTGAACATAATATTCAATGTTTATAAACCATAGACATTATAAAATGTAGAATTTATTTGATCATGTTATTTTTATATCATACTTATTGGTAATATAAGTTTCATAACCACACAAACCACAACTAATAGTTGTTATCCAATTACAATCACAGTCTAATTATACCTCCTGTTAACTTCTTTAATCTATATTTGAACATGGGAAGATATTTGATTAACTATATAAAATGTATTACTCTATAATAAATTAATCTATTCAATACTGATTTCATAATAATTTTATGAAAAAACATTAATGATAAGCCCTTGGAATATGAAATCTAATTGTATTATTAGAATCATATATAGTAAAAAGATTCTATAGTAAATCAAATGTGTTAGAAACTTCTTAATTCAATATGATTGTTATTTAAATGTTATTCCCCCACACCCAAAAGCATCATCTATTCATAAAATAAAAACCATACCTTTTTATAACACATTCTATGATTAAATCATCATTATTTCATGACATTAAAAAATATGGTTTGGGTATAATATATTCCCAAAATATGGGAAATTTTTTGGGTTTTAATTATTGTATCATAATTGAGTATGTTGGACTCAACATTTTGATTTAGTCCCAAGAACACAAAAAATTAATTTTTTCATTAGGAGAAATGAACTATGAATATTTTTAATAGTTTTATGTGTCAAATAATAATATACTCACACATAACTAAGGTCAACATAATACAATTTTGACCCCATATGAAATTAAACTATAGATAGCCTCATTTATTATGATAATATTGGTAATGAACCCCTACATGACATTAAACCTTTGATCAACCCATATGTGATGAGAATATTTTGACCATCCCCAATAGATAATAAATATTTAAGGAATGATGATTGGAATACATTAAGGATACCACTATATATGAATCAAAACACCATTATTATGTATTAATCCTAAGGTACCTCATATTAAGTGTTAACATATATATTATATGATTGTATGATATCATCTACCTCAATAATATGAATATCCTATGATTCCTACGTAGTGTTATAAGAAAAAAATTCTCTAGGTGGTGATCGTGGGAATCCTTTTCTAATCATAAATATTTAACTTATATCATTATAATATGATTCTTTTTATAAATAAATGAGTATATTTTTTTTATGAAATGGGATTGTTAAGGAAACACGACATAGAATTCCTATCCAAATAAAAATAATAATCATTATACAGATCGTGGGTTCCTTAAATATAGTTTCATTGATACATTGTGTCTTATGAATAAAGTTCCTTTGATTCTCAAAAGTGGAAGAAATTTATAGATTCCCACCATAACTGACATCATTATATTCATAAAACAATATACTTCCTCCCAATAATTATTTCACGAAATTTAATTAACATGTGTTAAAAATGAAAGTTCTTGAAATGAAATTTTAATATATGATTTATGTTAGTGGGGGATATAAGAACTAAAAATGGAATTGAAAATTAAAATCCATGGATATAAGATATTTAATGATATTAAAGAATTATGATTAATTTTCTAAAATCATGATCAATGGTGTTGAGTTTCACAAACACGGTGAATTATTAATATTTGGTAATGATGAAAAATAGTTAGTTGAAGGATGTGAATCCCAAAAATAATCTGTATAAGCGTACATCATCTGAATGATAAGAAAATATAGACCTATTAATAAAAATGATTTAGTGATTAAATAAATAAACTAAACTGACTTAACCAATTTCAATAATCATTTCTTAATCTAATCCTGACACACCTACCAAAAAGTACATCGATTGTAGTAACATGGTATCAAAAGAATATAAAACCAATTCCCCCTTTAGTAACATTCTCACTCATATTAATCCACTCTGCAATGATGTAAAACCATTTTTTCACAATTTCCAATCATTAAAGCATAATATAAATCCCATCAAAATTTGATGGGATTGGGTTTAAATCCCAATATATCTCATCTTCCCATAGGGTCTAGAAAATTGGGATAACATTAGTTTTCTTTAACATCTCTTCAAAACATTTCATTTCATATAAAATGTAATATTTTATAGTTATAATCCACTAATAAAATACATAATAACATTCTATTATAACGAATTACCATGAATAAATAGCTTATCATCAATGTAAAAGGGAAATTTCAATCACCTAATCTTCCTCAATTGGTTATTTGAAAAACCAACCCATATCAGGTCCAATTTTTAAGAAATATTATAGAACATAGGTCTTACATCAATTATATTACCGACTATCATAGATATTGGAAAAAATAATTAGATCCCCCTAAATTGGTTTTTTATAATGTTATCCATTTTCAGTTGGTGAAATGCACACATATATATACATTGATAATAAAACATGGTTATGTAAAACACAAATCAAACCCTATTGGTTAAAATAGTATAAAATAGTGAAATTTAAAAATAATTTAATAAATGAAAATATTCCAAAAATTTAGCACCAATATTTTTATAACAGCACAAAAAAAGAAGAATACACAAATAATATTTTGAATTTAATTATGAAATTTATATATTTTATTGGATTCCTGTAAAGACCCGTAAATTTCAAGGAAATTTTTTTCTTAAATTTCTTTGAAATTTAACAAGAACACAGTTTCTGACAGCACCTGATTCCGAGTCCTGGTGTGCCCGAAATCATTTTCCGATGTTTGGCTCGGGTACGTTCAGTGAACGGATGAGCGGGTTTTTCTAACATTTAAACCGGTGTCCGGAATCGAATTCTGAGGGCACCGATGAAATCGCAGGGCCGATATTTTCTTAGAAACGCCTCTTCCGGAGTTGCGTTTGCTCGGGTGTGGTTTTTATTTTTCGGGCATAAAGTTAAGAAATAAAATAATTTTGCGACAACATTATTTTATTTCACATAATCCACTTGGAAGCCACTTGAAGCCACTTGAAGGCGGCTTGAACTGAGTTGAACCCGATAGGATACAATCCAGAAATATCCTACACTCTTGGTAGGATATTTTTGAGGTGGGGCCCGGACGAGCCCCACCGTTTCTTTCCGCTAAGTAACGCACCCGCGAAAACCCGTCATTATGAAAGTCAACTGACGCGTTTCAAAAATTCTTAACAGACCATTTAATTGGGAGGTTTATTTCATAAATTAAACGAGCTGTTTTTTTCGTTGAATTAATTCAATGAATTTATGGGTCGTTACTTACCCGTTTTCGTTTGTTGGCATAATAATAAAATAAGACCAACCTATCTTTTTTTGGAGGATTACTCGTTGAGAGAGGATCCTTGAACCTTCAACCTCCTTCACGAAGAACGCGAAGAACATGAAGAACGCGAAGAACGTGAAAACGCCGATCCCGGAAAATGACGACGTGACGCCGTGATCCGCGACGCCGACGCTCCCTTCCTGCAATGTTCTTCTGCGACGTCTCTTCCTCCGCGACAGATCTTCAATCGGCTGCTTGAGGTAAGAGCCTCAGTTTTTCTTTTTAATATCCCTTGTGGTTTTTTATCAAAACACGGATTTAATGATTTAATTAAATTAAATCTGTTGTTTCATGGTCCGTTGAGTTTGCCGACTCAACATCAGGTTCCATGACGACGTGATGATCTCCTCCTTCCGCGACGAGCAATTCCGCGAAGGACGTGTGTATGATGACGACCAATGAGGTAGGGGTTGTTGTGAACTTTTCCTTTTCCCCGTGATCGTTCTTCTTTTTTTAAAAGTAAAGAACCGGCAATAAGAAAAAATTTTATTCCATTAAAATTTTTGATTCATATGTTGAATTTTGTTTCTCCCGTTGTTTATCACTAACGCGGAGGGTGCGGGCCAAATGAACACGGCCCGATGACCCTCTTTCATTCTTCGTTATTGTGCGGATTTGACGGGCGACGACGGAACGTGCCGCAATGGAGGTTTGATATTTCTGCAGTGAAGAACGAGTCCCAAGAGGAGCAACGGCGCAGACGGGAAGAAAAACGGGCCACCTGAGCGACTCTGGCGGCCCGCGGAAGCCGCTGGCGGCGCAGGTCGCTGGCGCGGCGGCGTCGGCAGCTGGGCGCGGCGACGCCACCGGCGCGCCGCCGGACAAGCCCGCGGCGTCGGCGGCACCCGCGGACCCAAGGTCGTGCGGGTCCGGCGCGCGTGAGATGCGACTTAAGCCATGTCCAGGTGTCCGAGCGACACCCCGTGGGTGCCGCGGGGTTGTCACGCGGGGGCGGCGGATCCCCCCCGCCTCGCTCGGCTTGCCAAGAAGACACCCCGCGGGTGTCGCGGGGGGTATCACGTGGGGGTGGCAGCTCCCCCGCCCCCCCCCCCCCCCCCCGCGCCGCCCGGCCGAGCCAGGCCGGTCCGACCGGGTCCGACCGGGTCGGACCATGTTGACACGGTTCGGACCGGGTGTACCTGGTTCGGCCGACCCAGGGGGGGTCGGGCCGGGTCGGCCCGGGCCCGGTCACCCCGTCTTCGGATGGTTTTCGTTCAAATGCCCGTAACATGAGCTACGGTTCTCGAAACGACTCACCGTCAGTGGAAACACGATCCTTGGATCGAGACGGTCGTTTCGGTATATCTCACTCAAGGTCTCGAAATAGTTTGGGTTCGGCCGGGTTGGTTCGTACCCGAAACCATCCGGGCCTTCGGAGCGGAAACACTCATATCTTGAGCTACAGACATCCGATTGACGTGCCGTCATCTTTGTTGAGTTCCTCTAAGTGAAACGGATCTTTTGGCTTACTCTGCCCGAGTTTTGGAGGCAGGTGGAGTATGGTCGGGTTGGTTTGCCATAAAAACCAACCGGGCCCCTGAAACGAAAAAGCCAATAACTCTCAGACCGGGCGTCCGATTGACGCGCCGTCTGCGACATTGAGTTCCTGTTGACAATACGGAACTTTTGGATACATCAACTTCTGAAATTGTGTCAGTTGATGTATCAGCCTCTCGGCTCATGGAGCAGACCCTCCCGAACGAGCTTGCTGTATGCGGGAACCCTAGTGCTGGTTGCGACTACTACTTTGACAGCGACGACCGTACAGAGATCCTCAGTGGACTGCGGCGACGACCGTGCAGAGATCCTCAGTGGACTGCGGCGACGACCGTGCAGAGATCCTCAGTGGACTGCGACGACGATGGTGCAGAGATCCTCAGTGGACTACGAGGATGAAGACAGCTGGTCTTGTATCCTATGTGGGTCCTAGCTATGCTGGTCTTGTATCTTATGTGGGTCCTAGCTTAGATGATTCAATACTGGTCTTGTATCCTATGTGGGTCCCAGTATAGTTGAATCAATGAAGACAGCTGGTCTTGTATCCTATGTGGGTCCTAGTTGTGCTGGTCTTGTATCCTATGTGGGTCCCAGCTTAGATGATTCAATACTGGTCTTGTATACTATGTGGGTCCCAGTATAGTTGAATCAATGAAGACAGTTGGTCTTGTATCCTATGTGGGTCCTAGTTGTGCTGGTCTTATATCCTATGTGGGTCCCAGCATAGATGATTCAATACTGGTCTTGTATCTTATGTGGGTCCCAGTATAGTTGAATCAATGAGGACAACTGGTCTTGTATCCTATGTGGGTCCTAGCTGTGCTGGTTTTGTATCCTATGTGGGTCCTAGCTTAGATGATTCAATACTGGTCTTGTATCCTATGTGGGTCCCAGTATAGTTGAATCAAAGAAGACAGCTATTCTTGTATCCTATGTGGGTCCTAGCTGTGCTGGTCTTGTATCCTATGTGGGTCCCAGCTTAGATGATTCAATAATGGTCTTGTATCCTATGTGGGTCCCAGTATAGATGAATCAATGAAGAGTGCTGGTCTTGTATCCTATGTGGGTCCCGACTTAGATGACTCAGTGCAGGTCTTGTATCCTATGTGGGTCCCAGTCGTGCTGGTCTTGTATCCTATGTGGGTCCCAGCTTAGATGATTCAGTATCTATGTATGATCATCTTTTTCACCTTTTCGATGATGTATACCTGTGTGAGCTGAATCTTGTGTTACTCTCCTTTCTGTATTTTGATGAGCTATCCTGTGTGGATTTACTGTTTACTCTCTTTTGTGGATTGTGTTGAGCTATCCTATGTGGATTTACTGTTTACTCTCCTTTGTGGATTGTGTTGAGCTATCCTGTGTGGATTTACTGTTTTATCTCCTTTGTGGATTGTGTTGAGCTATCCTGTGTTGGTATACGTTTTGTTGTCCTGTGTGGACTGGGTTGTGCTTGGGCTCGGACATTGGAGCCGAACAGGAATTGATGACTTAGGTATATGTATGGGAATATACCTAAGCAGTGTCGGTTGTTACTTCGTGATTGTATCTTCCCTTTGTGTTTTTTTCCTTTGTGGATTTCGGGAGACCTTCTGGGGTCTCGGGGTCCCTACTGAGTAGCTTATACTCACCCCTGCACGGGCTATGCCCGCACTACGTTGTGTTGGTTGGAGACGACGGACAACGCTAATCGTGGTGGAGGCGTGCAGAGCAGGACGGTACCTGGAGGTGGACCACTGGGCGGGACGTACTCAGAGCGGTCTGGTGGACCCGAAGAGCAGTGGAGACTGTCTGTTCCCACCCTTCAAGTGGGACTTCCAGAGGACAGCTCGACGCTGTGTCTTTTCCTTTCAGTTGATATTTTTCCTTTCAGTTGTACTTTACAGTTGGGATTGTATTTCCGGCCCCTTTTTCGTTCAGCACAGCTTGTACCGTTTTTACTTAGTGTTATTTTTCCGCTTTCTTACTCTGTGGTGCTTGTTTAATTTTCAAAGGCAATTACTTCCCTTTTTGTTGGGATTTACGCTTTGGTGTTAGTCGCCAGCCCTTGGCCTATGGAAGGCGGGCTTGGGGTAGTCACAACACGGGCCCTGAGGACGGGTCGTGACAAATTGGTATCAGAGGTGGTCAGTTCTACTGGGGACTCTGATCTTTCTTCTATGTGAAGCAATAATGTTTAGCGTATTAGGTGTGGTTATCCGTCCAGGGAGTCTAGTGTTGGTGCGGCGTCCGACGTATCCGTACACCAGGACCCTGACTTCTGATTTCCGAATTAATGCATGAAAACATTGATTGCATGTGTGTTCAAGGTTTCTTTGTGATTACTTGTGTCATCTCACCAGGTATATTGTTCTAACCGTGGCGCACTTCTTTCTTCCAGGATGGACCCACGACGACAGCCATCTAGGGTTCCGAGAGTGGAGCGTGTTGACAGCCCACCGAGCGACGAGGCCTCGATGCAAGGCTCCTTGTCAGCAGAGGCACCGGTGGTACCTTTACCCTCCGATCCCCCGATGCTTCCAGCACTGGCAGCTGACGATGCACAATGCCTTGGAGCTCTACACGAGTTCCAGCGCCAGCGACCACTCATGCTCCGTGGGGAGACGGACCCCCAGACAGCCAAGGACTAGCTGGAGGCGGTCGTCCGAGTTTTCAGGCTAGTGAGGACACCAGCAGACCTCATGGTGATCCTCGCGGCGAGCCTACTGCACGCAGCAGCAGGATGATGGTGGAGCTTGATGCTCCAGGTGCACGACGAGGCATCACTCCTTTAGACGGACTATGAGAGCATCTTCCGCTCCGAGTTCATCCCAGCCACCCACCATGCGGTATGCATACAGGAGCTTCATCAGCTGCGGCAGGGCAGCTTGACAGTGGCCCAGTACTCGGCAAGATTTACTGATCTCTCACGCTACTCCACATATATGGTACGAGACATGTTCTTCCGGGCCCGGACCATCGAGCAGGGACTGAGGCATGAGATCAGGGCTTCGATGATCTACCTCAACATTCCGACACAGGCAAATGTGTTGGAGAATGCCCTTCTAGTGGAGAGTTTTCTCGCCAAGAAGGCTCCAGTGACAGGGCCGTCCGCATGATGGCCCGTAGCAGGGTCTTCTGCAGCTGGAAGTAGACAGGTGACATAGAGGTCCAAGCGGGCCAGACCATCAGATGGGCAGTCATAGGATGAAGATTCAGTTGTGTGGGGCACCCGAAGGAGAGCCAGCTACGCGATGGGAAAACATTGCTACACATGTAGTGGGCGAGGTCACATGGCTCGAGACTGCCAGACTCGTCTTACAGATGAGCAACAGGCGGTAGAGGGACCTCCCAGACAGAGATTCGGCCACGGTGGTCCACATGGTACAAGCAGATGAGGCAGAGGAGCTGGCCGAGTAGCCGATGGTGTGAGACACTTCGAGGTGTTTCCACCACCACCACCAGGGGGTCCACCCCGACCGCATGGAGTTGGTGGACATGGGAGAGCTCAGCTTCAGGAAGTTGAGGTCTTCGATCATGGAGCTCTGGGATCAAATGGATAGGAGAGGAACTAGTGGATACGTCCTTTGTACTTCTAGTTCCTTGTTGCTATTGTGTAGCATCTTTGTATTATGATCTGCAATAATAAAAGACGCATACCTTTGTGATGTTTTCATTGCTGTTCTATTTTGTGTTGTTACTAAGAGGTTCCAGTTTTGACTGTTGACTTGACCCTCACTTGTGAGACATCTACTGGAGGAGACCCATTTACCACACACTGATGCCGATAGTGTGACTCAACCCTTGGAGGCGAGAGTAATGGTTGGATCTCTTGGTAGTAGCGTCGAGGCCTTACGACGTCATCCTTGGTATGTATTAGTATCATCCATGTCGGGATTGACTGTATTAGGAAAAGAATGTGGTTCATCTAGGGGATGGGACAAGACTTCTCTTATCGGCAAAGAAGAAATCTTGCAGCTCTTGTGGGACCTGAGATGGTCCAGGTCATCTAGGCGCGAATGAGTACCGCTCAGAGCCGGCATACGTCATATGCTGACAGGAGGCGGAGGCCACTAGAGTTCGTGGATGGCGACCACGTCTTCTTGCAGGTCACACCTCGACGTGGTTTAAGGATATTTGGCCGAGGCGGCAAGTTTTATCCACGCTTCATCGGGACTTTCTAGGTCCTCAGTAGGATTGGCGAGGTGGCTTATCGCCAGGCTCTGCCACCTCAGTTGCACCGGGTGCACGACGTATTCCACGTATCTCAGTTGAGGAGATACGTGCACAACCCGACACACATCATTGACTATGGGGATCTAGACGTGGATTATTGGGCGACTTTTATGGAGGTCCCGGTGGAGATAGAGGATCGACAGGAGCGGTCCTACGTGGGCGATTTATTCCTCTTGTGCACATCAGATGGCAGCACGGGAACCTCCAGGAGAGCACTTGGGAGCGGGAGGCTCAGATGCGTGCTCAGTACATCCTTTGTATCCCTAGATTGTGTTAAGGCTTTACGGGGACGTAAAGCCCGGTGGTGGGAGTAATGTAATGTTCCGTAAATTTCAACGAAATTTTTTTCTTAATTTTCTTTGGAATTTTACAAGAAGGCAGTTTCTGACGGCGCCTGATTCCGAGGCCCGGTGTGCCCGAAATAATTTTCTGAAGTTTGGCTCAGTTACGTCAGTGAACGGATGAGCGGGTTTTTCTAACTTTTAAACCGGTGCCCGAAATCAAATTCTGAGGTCACCGATGAAATCGCAGCGCCGGTATTCGCTTAGAAACGCCTCTTCCGGAGTTGCATTCGCTCGGGTGTGGTTTTTAATTTTTGGGCATAAAGTTAAGAAATAAAATAATTTTGCGACAACTTTATTTTATTTCACTTAAGCCACATGAATCCACTTAAAGGCGGCTTGAACTGAGTTGAACCTGATAGGATACTATCCAGAAATATCCTATCCTCTTGGTAGGATATTTGTGATGTGGGGCCCGCACGAGCCCTACCGTTTCATTCTGCTAAGTAACGCACCTGCGAAAACCCGTCATTATGAAAGTCAACTAACGCGTTTCTTAAATTCTTAACAGACCATTTAATTGGGCGGTTTATTTCGTAAATTAAATGAGATGTTTTTTTTCGTTGAATTAATTCAACTAATTGATGGGTCGTTACTTACCCGTTTTTGTTTGTTGGCATAATAATAAAATAAGACCAACATATGTTTTTTGGAGGATTACTCGTTGAGAGAGGATCCTTGAACCTTCAACCTTCATTGCGAAGAATGCGAAGAACACGAAGAACGCGAAGAACGTGAAGAACGCTGAACCCGGAAAACGACGACGCGACGCCGTGATCCGTGACGCCGACGCTCCCTTCCTTCAACGTTCTTCTGCAACGTCTCTTCCTCCACGACGGATCTTCAATCGGCTGCTTCCACGACGAGCAATTCCGCAAAGGACGTGTGTACGATGACGACCAATGAGGCAGGGGTTGTTGTGAACTTTTCCTTCTTCCTGTGATCGTTCTTCTTTTTTTTAAAAGTAAAGAACTGGCAATAAGAACATTTTTTATTCCATTAAAAATTGTTGATTCATATGTTGAATTTTGTTTCTCCCATTTATTATCACTAACACGGAGGGTGCAGGCCAAACGAACACGGCCCGATGACCCTCTGTAGTTCTTCGTTATTGTGCGGATTTGACGGGTGACGACGGAACGTGCCACAACGGTTGTTTGATGTTTCCGCAGTGAGGAACGAGTCCCGAGAGGAGAAACGGCACAAACGGGAAGAAAATCGGGCCACCAGAGCGACTCCGGAGGCCCGCGGAAGCCGCCGGCGGTGCGGGTCGCCGGTGTTGCGGCGCCGGCTGCTGGGTGCGGCGGCACCACCGGCGCGCCGCCGGACAAGCCCACTGCAGAAGAAGCCGCGGCGGCGGCACCCGCGGACCCGCGGCTGCGCGGGTCCGGCGCGCGCGGGACGCCGCTGAAGCCGCGTCCGTGTGTCCGAGCGACACCCCGTGGGTGCCGCGGGGTTGTCACACGGGGTCGGCGACTACCCCACGCGTCGCTCGACTTTCTAGGAAGACACCCCGTGGGTGTTGCGGGGGTGTCACGCGGAGGTGGCGGCTCCTCCCCGTGCCGCCCGGCCGAGCAGAGCCGGGCAGGCCGAGCCAGGTCGGTCCGACCGGCCGGGCAGGACCGGGTCCGACCGGGTCAGACAGGGTTGACCCGGTTCTGACCGGGGTGACCCGGTTCGGCCGACCCAGTGGGGGTCGGTTCGGGTCGGCCCGGGGCCGGACCCCCCGTCTTCGGACAGTTTTCGTTCAAATGCATGTAACATGAGCTACGGGCCTCCAAACGACTCGTCGTCAGCGGAAAAACGATCCTTAGATCGAGACGGTCATTTCGGTATATCGCACTCAAGGTTTCCAAATACATTGGGTTTGGCTGGGTTGGTTCGTACACTAAACCATCCGGGCCTTCGGAGCGGAAACGCTAATATCTTGAGCTACGAACGTCCGATTGACGTGCCGTCAGCTTTGTTGAGTTCCTCTAAGTGAAACGGATATTTTGGCATACTCCGCCCGAGGTTTGGACGCAGGTGGAGTACGGTCGGGTTGGTTTTCCTTAAAAACCAATCGGACCCCTGGAACGAAAAGGCCAATAACTCTCAGACCGGGCGTCCGATTGACGCGCCGTCTACGACGTTGAGTTCCTGTTGACGATACGGAACTTTTGGATACATCAACTTCGGACTTTATGTTAGTTGATGTATCAGCCACTCGACTCGTGGAGCGGAGCCTCCCGAACGAGCTTGCTGTGTGCGGGAACCCTAGTGCTGGCTGCGACTGCTACTTCGACAGCGACAACTGTGCAGAGATCCTCAGTGGACTACGGCGAAGACCGTGCAGAGATCCTCAGTGGACTGCGACGATGACGGTGGAGAGATCCTTAGTGGACTGCGAGGATGAAGATAGTTTTGTATCCTATGTGGGTCCTAGCTATGCTGGTCTTGTATCCTTTGTGGGTCCCCGTATAGTTGAATCAATGAAGACAGCTGGTCTTGTATCATATGTGGGTCCTAGCTGTGCTGGTCTTGTATCCTATGTGGGTCCCAGATTAGATGATTCAATACGGGTCTTGTATCCTATGTGGGTCCTAGTATAGTTGAATCAATGAAAACAGCTGGTCTTGTATCCTATGTGGGTCCTAGCTGTGCTGGTCTTGTATCCTATGTGGGTCCCAGCTTAGATGATTCAATACTGGTCTTGTATCCTATGTGGGTCCCAGTATAGTTGAATCAATGAAGACAACTGTTCTTGTATCCTATGTCGGTCCAAGCTGTGCTAGTCTTGTATCCTATGTGGGTCCCAGCTTAGATGATTCAATACTGGTCTTGTATCCTATGTGGGTCCCAGTATAGATGAATCAATGAAGAGTGATGGTCTTGTATCCAATGTGGGTCCCAGCATAGATGACTCAGTGCTGGTCTTGTATCATATGTGGGTTCCAGCTGTGCTGGTCTTGTATCCTATGTGGGTCCCAGATTAGATGATTCAGTATCTATGTCTGATCATCTTTTTCACCTTTTCGATGATGTATACCTGTGTGAGCTGAATCTTGTGTTACTCTCCTTTGTGGATTGTGTTGAGCTATCCTGTGTGGATTTACTGTTTACTCTCCTTTTTGGATTGTGTTGAGCTATCCTGTGTGGATTTACTGTTTACTCTCCTTTGTGGATTGTGTTGATCTATCCTGTGTGGATTTACTGTTTTCTCTCCTTTGTGGATTGTGTTTAGCTATCCTGTGTGGGTATATGTTTTTCTGTCCTGTGTGGACTGGGTTGTGCTTGGGCTCGGACGTTGGAGCCGAACGGTAATTGATGACTTAGGTATATGTATGGGAATATACCTAAGCAGTGTCGGTTGTTACTTCATCATTGTATCTTCCCTTTGTGGTTTTTATTTTGTGGATTTGGGGAGACCTTCGGGGGTCGCAGGGTCCCTACTGAGTAGATTATACTCACCCCTGCATGGGCTACGCCCGTACTACGTTGTGTTGGTTGAAGACGACGGACAACGCTGATCGTGGTGGAGGCGTGCGAAATAGGACCGTACCTGGTGGTGGACCACTGGGCAGGACATACTCAAAGCGGTCAGGTGGACCCGAGGAGTAGTGGAGACTGTCTGTACCCACCCTTCTGGTGGGACTTCCAGAGGACGGCTCGACGCTGCGTCTTTTCCTTTCAGTTACGGTTTTTCCTTTAAGTTGTACTTTACAGTTGGGCTTGTGTTTTCGGCCCCTTTTTCTTTCAGCACAGCTTGTACCATTTTTACTTAGTGTTTAATTATCTGCTTTCTTAATCTGTGGTGCTTGTTTACTTTTCAAAGGCAATGCCTTCCCTTTTTGTTGGGATTTACGCCTTGGTGCTAGTCGCCAGCCCCTGGCCTATGGAAGGCGGGCTTGGGGTAGTCATGGAACGGGTCCCAAGGATGGGTCATGACAATTCCACTTATTGTAATTTATTATGCTCTGTCATTCAATTTCGTATATCCCATTAATTTACTATTAATTTATTTTATCAATAGAAACCCACATAAATTTCATCCAAATATAATGATTATTTTCAACTCATTATGATTCAAATATTGAACCATGTTTCATCCATTTCAAAATTTCAATTCATTAAATGGATTAATTGGAAACGAAATCACATACACATTATGTCCACTATACATCATCTGACATCTCATCCCATGTCGATAAGATATTTCTATACCGCTATTAATATTACACACATATGAATGTCACATCGACCATTGAACAAAATCAAACCATGTTTTAAAATGAATGATAATCTCATTGAAATCAAAAAAACCCATTAAATAATATTTTATATCTCACAATTCCAATGTTTAGGTTTTATGAAAATGTAATTCATTACAATACATTATTTCATAGCATGTTCATTCTCAAATAAATTCCATATTTCCTTGGGAAGAAGGATCATTAACCATATATATGTACATTTAATCTTATGCATCATAAGTGAAAATAGTAAACACAATAAGGGTCCTAAAATAATATAATCTATAGTATAATAATGCTTCCCAATATTGGTTATTTTTATTAATTACAAATAGAATTTATATTCAATTTATTAATTTAATCATAAGCTATATGTATAATGCAATAATATATTTCCCAATAATTCAATTAATGATAATTAATTTTCTAATAATGTGGACTAATACCATCCACCCATGGGATGAAAAAATCATTAAATCTATACATATTCATATAATTAATGTGATAACGAGATCTTATACTGCACTAATGCATTCCAAATCACCATGAATAGATGGAGTGAATAATAGTCTTATTTAAATCCAATTCCACAATAACGATGGATCAATAACCTATATAAGAACCTTTATAAATATATGGCATCCTAATCACCCAAAAATTCATTCTTCCCAAGAACTAACCTTGAAAAAGTGAATAAATATTGAAAATTGAGAGGGATAGTCTAGTCATCACAATAAAAATTAAATTTAACAATATTTAGATTTCATGAATTATATCACACTAGTATAATTTGAATGGCCTATTGAATTAACCAAGGTGACACCCATTAAATTTGAGAATGAATTAAATAAGATAGAGTTCAATGATATTAAAGAAATTATATTGAAAATGAAAAATAGAAAACCATAATGAAACACCTTATATCATGATGACAAGACGATGACATAAGATTGACATACTATGTCCTGAAGAAAAATAACCCAATTGGGATAGTTAATTAATTATCCTAGAAATAAAATGAGTTCCACATAATTGATATGTTAAAGGTAGAAAATATCTATATTGAAAATACATCCAAAATGTAGAATTTAATTTTCATGATGATTGATATTACACTACCCAATTATATATCAGGCATACCTAGATATCAATAGAACCGAAAACATACATCTAATATGACACCATGCAATATCCTAGAGTCCATATAATAACAATAAATAAAAATTTGATCTAAAAATAATATAATTCATATATACCAAAACAATATTGATCTATATATAAAGAAAACACACACTATTACCGTGTATGTTAATATTCTAGGAATAAAATTCATATCACAAGGGAGACATCAACTTCTATTTCATATTCACTAATCAATATCCTTATAACATCAACCATACGCTGTGATCCCTTCAATTACTCAAATGTAACTGGTTGGATTGTACATTATGTTATGAATACAGATATTTTATACCACATTGGGTTGTGAATTGTGATTAATCAAAACATTAATATTAATTATATGGGAAATAAATAATAAAGTCATCATAAATTAATAAATTATTTTCGATATCACAGTTTTTTGATTTTTTTAATTTTTTTATATGGAATTTCAGATTTGATAGTTCTTATTATGAGACATATTTTTTGAGAAAATTAATTATATATGTAGTTTTCTTGTTTATTTATATATTAAAATGATGATATTTTTAAACATGCATATAGAGATACTTATTTTGGGGAAAATATAATTTTATTTTCCTGGTAACAATAAGGTTTTTTTGGGATATAAATTGTTCTGCATCCATCAATTTAACAATCACATATTATGAGAATAAACACATGGTTATGATTTTTATAGGCAATGTTAATAGACAATATTTAATTTCAATATTCATTAATGTATTAACACTATAATAATTTTTTTCATAATGTTTTTTAATTTATCTATGAAATAATATATAATGTAATAAATATTGTGATTTTACAAATAATGTTTCAAAATAAGAATATTGTGTAGTGATTATTTGTGGTAACACATAATGTTTTAGGATATATCATTGATATTAAATTTAATAGAGAATGTTCTTATAATAAATATATTTAATAAGATTATATTATTATGATCATTCAAATAATAATGTGGATGTTTTGAGAAATAAATTTATGAAATAAATTGTGATTATATTAAAAAAATTCATTGAATATTCCTAAAATTCTTAAATTATTTTTTCTCTTCGAAAATTATGTATAATATAATTTTAATTTATAAAAAATTTAAAAAAGTTCAACAATTCCGATGATACAAAACCCAGATCATAATCAATAAATGAAATATTTTAAATAATTTCCATTATAACATTTCTATTAAATCATAGTTAACTAATTAGAATTACCAATTTTGGGAAGAAAAATATTTAATGTTCATTTTGAATATAACATTAAATTTTTCATTAGGTATTCTATTATTAGTTTATGTCATGATATTCTTCTTAAATATGTTTTCATCACAAAATGACATTCAACTAATTTTAATGATTGAATGATATATTTAAATTGTAATTTATATATATAATTTATTCGAGAAATATTATTTATATTTTTCAATTCAAAATTTAAAAATTATCAGAAAATTATTTATTAATAAAATTATTAAAATATATATTATTCAATAAATATTAAAACATTTAAAATTTTATTAGAAACATTTATTTATTCTAAAGAAATAAAAATAATATTTTTTGTTATAATAAAAAAATATTTAGATACTACTTATTTAAAATAATTATAATATTAATTTCCAAATGGAATTTAGGATTATATATATTTTTATGACATTTAAGAATGGAATTTTCTTGAAAAAAAAAGTGTTCATTGTGTTGTTGTTAATTTATATTAAATAAAATAATTGAATATGTTGGTCGAGTTCTGGAAAAATATATTTTTATTTAGAATTATTGGATTCCAATTATTTAAAAAATTATTAATTCCAGTTAATATTAATATATAACTGAGTAATTTTATCACCATAGTTATGTGTAAATTCGTTATCCTTTTCCTAAAATAATAATTTATGAACCATTAGAAAAACTGAAACATTTAACTGAATCATATTGTATGAGTGTATCTCTACCATAATCATTAAACAATATATTTTATCACCTTTATAGGTAAAATGGGTTATATAAGGATCATTTTATTTTTTAAATAATATAAAAGTTAAAAATTACACCTTCTAGTTTTAAATAACTATTTTTAAACTAGGTTAATCTATAATAATTTCACAAAAATAAATACTTATTTTATCTCTAATGTATATATTTTTATGTGACATCCCATTATATTTCATCATATACTGCTTGATCATGGTATTCATCATAAATTTCTTATGGATTAATTCATGTCATTTTAGTTGATATTTGGATAACTTTGGAATATGTTTTGGTAGTTCATATAAGAGTCATTCAAATAGAAAATTAGTGTCTTCATCCTAGAAAAAATGTTTCATTTGATTGTTCAATAGTCCAAACCTTAAGGCTAGAATTTAAAAATCATGTTTCCCCTGAATGTTGTCATTTTCATGGTTTTGGAATGGTAAACAAATAACTATGAACCCATTTAAGGCAAACCATCCATAATATATAATAGTTGTGAACTATTATGGCACATGTGTTGTCTAAATATATATTCCTCTCTATGAAATATTTCTTGTAGGATTGATGTTATCCATTTTTTCTATAATTCATCATCCCCCATTTATGTTGAATAATCATTCTACTAGATGGCACTTTGATTTTCATTCTTGTGATGTCTCTCTAGAAGTAATTTCATATCGCTGATCAATTATTTTATTGAATATATGATTCATATCCTATTTGATTTTATAATATCTGAAACTATATATCTTTATTCATTGCTTCAGTTCCATGTGTCAATTATTGATATATGAGTACATGTAGGTGGTTATTTTTTATATTAACGATGTAATAAAACCTACATTTTCTTGAGTTTTGGAAAATTATATTATGTGATTTCTAAAATCTTTGTATTAAGTGATTTGATTTTGTAATTTGAAATGATATCTATTTTGATAAATACTAAAAATTATAAATAATTGTATTTGTGGGGTTAATTTTGAAAATTATGGAATTTATTAAATGGTAATAGAATTGTTATTAAATATGGTTTATATTTAAATGAATAAAAACAATTATATGTTTTCATTAAAAATAAATGAAATAATGAAAAAAAATTAATTATTAAAATTAAATCAGAATATGGAAACTAACGATTTGTATAATGAAATTTAAATAATCATTTAATAGATATGAGGTTATTTTTCCATTATTTATTTATTAATTTAGGACATTTGATTCAACGTAGTAAGTGGGTTGTTTCAGACTTGTATTTTATGATATTGATGCCCTAGTGACAGATTAATGATTACTACTCTAACTTCAACCTAGATTGATTGTATTATCCATGTGGGTCTGATTGTGGGTCATGTATTTCTTATAAAACTAGTTCACCTATACAAATATAGAGATGTGACCACTTATTTGCGATGTGTATGGGAACTATAATTAGAAACAAATTTACAATAAGAAATATGACCATGATTATTGTTATGTCCATTGATATTATATACTCCAATGAATATAAAACTATTTTACTCATTCAAAATAATATCATCAAATAAAATTAAATAAAATATTTATTCAATTCATTTTTTAAACGATTTTCCATATATCGATATGAATATATTTTTTTAGATGTCAAAATATTGTACAATGACTTGTTATGTATATATTGTCAGAATGATTTTGTCTATTATCATGTAATCTATTATGGAGAACATCGTGAGACCCTACTAGGATTTTAATATCACAAACTACATTTATCATTCGTGTTTTTTTTCATAAAATAGTTTTGATCAAAAGGAATGGTTCACATATATGTGGATAAATATATTGGTCCATCGTGCATAGATGTTAGATGGTGACTCGTAGAAATGTTTTTCACTTGTTACTTGTTTTTTTATATTTCATGATATTTAATTTACGGAAGCTGAATTAAATTGTGTTATTTATTATTTATTTTTGAATACATTCTCCCATTGAATTTTTTAGAATACTGAATTGAAAAATTATATCACGTAGTATTTTTGGAATATTTTTTCCCACTTTTATCATGTATGATTTCAAATACAAGTCCCTAACCAATTGAGATATAGAAATCACATCGGCCATTTTGAAATTTGGATGAGTTATTAGGGTACCCGGGTATCGTGGATTTTTTGTTACAATGAGTTCTCAAAGGAATAGTTTAATCATATTTCTATTTTGACTGTATGCAGTTTGATAGGACTGTTAAGGAATTCAAAGGTAGTATCAAATGAAATCCTTTCTATCTATCATTTTAATTATTATTAAGTAACCATGGTTGGGTTTTAAAGGGTATTTAGAAGAATAGATTGATATATTTCTAAAAAGTAACTTACTTTTTATATAAATATATTGAAATCAAAATCCTAATATCTGTTCAGAAGGGATTATATTTTTACGTTTATCTTGTTTAATATTATCATATAAGTAATATTCTGATGTATTGAACATTATTGATGTGGTGTAGAATCATACATCCAAGAAGAAATTTGAATTTTAATGTGGATGAATATTTTAATGATCAATAGTGAGAAAATTATCCACTATTGCAGGATGTTATGGATATAATAATGTGTTATTTCCTATCACATGTACACAAACATGAAACTATTCAAATTCATTCTCAATGTGTGGAATCATAGTTTGATAAATCTCGGAATCATTCATAGGTGTTCAATCACTAAAATCCATTAGAGATAAAAGGATATAATTATCCACAGTTGGAAAATATTATGCTAGAATGACAGAAAAATTATTTTATTTTATTTCATGTAAATGATTCATTTAATTAATGTCAATTGTTCCACATATTGGCTAGAGGGTCCTATAAGAAGGTGTTGGGATTCAATTATAATTTAAATTAACAATAATTTATTATAGTTGAAATAAATTTAGGGATATTTAAATTAAATAAAACTATCTGTAATCTATTATGATTGAAAATACTATATATTTTTTCAATATCCATCCCGATTAAAGGACTATGAAATTGAATTCAAGATGATTTTCTAATCATTTGCAGTTTACACAAGATATTATATAAAATGATAATATAAAGACTCTAGGGATATATATGGATCATCCATGGGATATTCATTTATAGGTCTTTATACCTATAATATATTTTTATAGTGAAGTATTTTATATATAATTGATTTTTAAGATTTACCTGGTTAGTAATTCTGGGATAATGAGAGTTCATCAATATCACAGTTGATCATATATGATATTTTTTTATGTAATGATGTTATTTGAGGATTCTCGTGGTGGAATAACCATCATGTTTCTTCATTATATCCTACAGTTCCTAGAAGATTCCCATTTACATGTTTCATGTTTGGAAATCATATTCTTTTAAAATTGCTTTTCACTCTGAAACCCAAGAACTGCTATTCATGAAGATTCTTATGACACATAAAACAATTATATTATATATATATATATATTTTTACCATGTAGTGGAATGGGATCATCATAATAATAATATATACTAATTCAATTAGATGATTCGCCATTTAAATGTTCCATTATCATAAATCAATAAGGAAAAATCATCTAACAGTGTTAGAGTCTCCAGAGGATTCTAATTTTGGGCATGTGATAATGATAGAACCAACACTAAACCATCATCTTTAGTTAATACATTATAAAATTTTGAGGAATCACACTCATTTATTAAAACATTTATTTTTAAAATTCAAAATCATTATATGTATATTTTTCACTTTAGGAAGGATATTACAATACTTATAAGAATGATTAGATATTATGTATTTATTGTCCATATATTGTCTTATATATATCTAAGGTTTACAGAGTTCCTAAATGTATGTTTATATTCACAAATCCACTTCATTTCATTTTTGAAATGAATTGGATTATTTTTAATATGGCCCAAATTGACTTCTATCATTGACAGGTCTCCATTAAAATTCTTGATTTCTTGTGTGGTATCATTCTGTGACAATGGGACCTGATGTCAACTAGATATAATTATTCATATTGACATTAGAGTTATGTGATGTCCATATTTTCTTTTTGATCTAGTGTGGTAATAATTTTGAGACGATCCCGAATAGTTTTCATTTAGTTTCCCATGGTGTTTCAATTTACATCAATGGTTTTTCACCAGTTAGGGATGAACGAATATATATTTCATTATTTCACATTACTCATCTTGTAACAATATCATCTTATAATATATATCCATATGAAATTAAATGTTTAATGACAGAGCTCAATGTTCTTTTAGAGAAATTATGTATATATCATTGTTTCTCACATTGGATTGATTTTATTTTCGTTGAAAATATGAAATATTGAAAATATATCTTCTTTGCTGATTACTGAGTTCTAAAATTAGTTTTTTGTAATGAATTTAAAACAATTACTGTTGATTGATGTTTTTATTGATGATATGAATGTGGTTATGTGGTACTAGATTGTTGTTAACTAATATGTCTATAAGAATTCGAGTATAAAAGAATCTTATAAGTGAAAAATAGTAATTTCATAGTAGTTTTTTAATTTAAATATCATTTTAATACTTTCATTCCAAAAAATGATTTTGTTGAATTTTTGTAGTCAACAAATATGATATTCCAAGATTTTATGGAATCCATTATACTGTAATTTGAAGATGAAATCAATTTTTAATATAAATATAATAGGGATCATGTTTATCCTCTAATATTAGTTCTTGAAATTTTGAGAAATGACCATCTCTATTAAAAGATATTGAAATTTAATTTCAATATTTTGTTAGAGATTTTGGTGGTAAATGTTTTCGTGAAACATGGATTATATGATGATCCTAATATGGGGATTTAATTTATGACATGGGAGAAAAAAAGTAATATTTTCCTAAATTATAGGTTGTTGTTTATATTTTTGTTTTATCATTAGTTCCTATGTTATATATCATTACTGTCTTCTCTAAATTAATCTATCACTTAGATGGTAGTAGAATCCATTTGGGTTGGAAAATGTCAAAGTTTAATTGTGGATCTCATATGTATTTTGACATCTACTCCAATACAAATTTATTTAGAGGCTAGAAGTTATATGTTATCATCTATGATTTATCAGTTATGTGTTAATGGTTTGTTGTTATAATTTGTGATCATGTGGTAGAATAAGGTTCTCAACATCATTAAATGAACATGAATAATTTTATATCCATGAAAATGGAATTAAATATCATATAATTCTGATAATATCTGTACATATCTTTCTCATGACTATAGTTTATAGATATTATTATGATAATTATTTAATCTAACATGGATATGTTGACAATTAATTAATTGTTAAAGTATAAATTAAAATAAATTACAATTATTTAAAATTAATATGAAAAAAATATATCTCTATAAATGGTAGTATGCTTATATGATATCTGGTATTATTTTTGGAATTAGGTAGTCCGATATGTGATAAATATAGTTGATTCTATGTTTAGGTTATTCCCATAGTGTGTTTGTGATCTATATTAAATCATATAATTTTTTTTGTTTCTGTCTTCTACTCTACCATATTGGCTTGGGAGACTAACATCGATTTGATAATAAGCCATGGGGGTTATTTCCCAAACTTCCATGCAGGTGGATGGATTTCTGAATTCCACAATTGGAAATGCTCTTTTATATTGATTGTTACATGTTATAGTATGCATGAAAATTAGTTTTTCCATATATTTGGGTTGATTGATGTAATGTATTTTGATTATTTCAAGAACTGGTATAGAAGAAATACATTCTTTAGGACAACAATTGGTATGTTGTGTATAGGCTGTGATGATTTGGGGATCTTTACATGGTGTATGTTCTATAATGGATTTATATATAATACCAAATGTATAATACACACATTCTGAGCAGTGATGGTTCATGGAAAAAAACCTAGTTTCATTCGGTTTTGTGAATGTCATCGTGCGTTACAGGAGGTGAATGATGTGGTGCATAAACCATGTTTTTCAGTCATACCATCATAGAGTGAGATTCTTTAGATGTATTTTTTTGGTGTGGAGAGAAAAAAAAGTGTGGATGTGTTAGTGGGGTACAATTGATTTTCTTTACTATATGTATTTGTATGCCATACTTTGATAGAGTTTCCATGTTGATCATGAGAACATGGTATTCCTTTTTAGATGATGAGTATGTTTCAATAGTTGTTCAATAATATTTTGAAAGATTTCATTAACGTTTTTAGTAGATGATATAGGGAGGATCCAAAATATTATACTATTACACTCCCCCTATGTATGTATAATCTATGTTTAGGCCAGTTAGAGAAGGATGAAGATTGAGATGGTTATTACAAGCTTGGAGGTTTTGAAGGAGTAGTTTGGGACTTATGGTGAGAATAATTATTACATTACATTAGTATGTTATTATATCCATTGAGTTGTTGACATTAATAAATATCATTAAAAATGGGATCATTTAATTTTATACTAAATTTTAGTATGTGTAGGATTTTTTGGGTTCTCTAATATCTCTCACATTTATATGTGTTCTCCTAGGTGTAATGGATGATATGTTTGTGTCTATTATACCCTAGGTACTTATCACAAACTTCGGAATATATGTATGAATTATTAATGTCAAAATGAATTTTTTTTCCAAATATTTCCTTTCCATGTGTCTTTCCTTTCTCAGATATGTTGATTGGGAAGACATTTCTATTTCATGGGTTATTCACATTTAAAAGAGATTTTTGTGGAACCCATTTCCATTAGAAGTGTAATTCATATTTCAATGATATTCTTATGGAACCAAATTATTTTCAATAGTTAATAAATTTTTTAAAAAAATTGTAACCAATTTATATTACATGTGTTAATCATGCTTCAATTAAATAATAAGGTACACATTTCCATTCCATGGGTTATGAATATTTTAATGATATTTCTATGGAACCCATTTCATTTGCAGGAGTTAGTCAAGTTTAAATGATATTGTTATTATAACCATTTATTTTCCATGTGTTATTAATGTTTCAAGGATAATTTTATTGAAAACATTTCATTTATATGAGTAAATAATCTTCTTGAATGGGGTTATTGGTTTCTGTAATGAGATTATAAAAGTTTTTTATGTAATTATTTTTTAAAATATAATATGGATATTTCATTTTTGTGTACCTGATATACCTATGAAGTATTTTTCCATGATAAACCAAGGGTATCTAGGACTATGATTTCCCTCCAATGAAGTTGGTTCGGTTATGAGTTAAATGGATATTCTATTTGTATGAGTGGAATGTATGAAAGTGGACCTCGTTAATATTACATTTATATGAGTGGAAATTATTATGATATCCAAATATACCAAAATGATATATCATTCTTTTATTTGGGTATAAGGCATTCATAATGATGGATATTGAAATAATATTTATAGTGATTATAAATTACGATGACTCCTCCAATTACATGTTTTCATATATGGTGGTCTAAGAATTTATGGGCATGTTTTGTTTTGTGATCTCTCATACACATTTATTTGTTCAACATTCTCTTATGCACTCTTATTCTCAATAATTTAATTAATTTGTTAATGTTATTATTTACTCTTATTGAGCATCATATATCATCATTATTATATTCCCATTTATACAAGTCCTAATGAATGATGTTAAATGATTTATCTCTACAAATTATTTCATAAATATGGTTATAGTGACCTAATGTGTAATAGTAAAAGATGTGTTAAATGAGAGAAATTTACTTATGAGGAAATATGAGTCTGGTTATATATGAATTATTCTGTAATGGTTTTTAATTTCTCATTACAAATATAAAACCAAAATGTAAATTGAGATTGAACATGATCCATGTAATTTTATCATTTGTGGCTTATATAAAAAAATAGTGTCATATTTATCAACATAAAATATTGAAATTACAGATATTGTAATTTAGTATTGAATTCAATATTGTTGGTGATGGGGTGATATTGTTTGTACCAATAAATGGAATAGATTAATTGGGATATTAGTTTGTTTTTAAATGAGGTTATCAGAAGATCAATGGATACTATTATAGGTATATAAGATTATAGATGATCATATGTTTAATGTATTAGACTTTCTTTTGTGGTTTTAAGATATGAGATCGTATAATGTTTTTTTGGGAGTATATTTTCAATTAGGTGTTTTTAAACCCAATGATAAATTCGTATTTTTTTATGGATTATTTATGTTTCATAATTAAATAACAATGTAAAACATTAAGGATGGGTGACAACACATCACATCTTGTATGGTTTTGAGTCCTGAAACAGAAATAAAAGGGATTCATATTTGAATCACCTACCGCTGACCTAAATATTTTATGAGTAAGTACAAAAAATTTTAAGGGTAATATTAATATTATATCATAATATTATGTGTTATCTTTTAAATAATAATAATTTATTTACGTTAGAATAATTTTCAAAAAAATTATTTTAATTTTCGTGTTTGAATGATTATTAGGAAATGATCGAATGATTATGTTTTGACATTGGTTATTACTATTGACATCGGAATATTAAAGAATCATTTGATTGTAAATAATTTCATAAATTAACTTACGATGTGATAGACATTTCAGTTAGGGATAATGTTTACAGAAAATTGTAATAACAAGACTATCCCATGTATGGTTATGTGCTCATTAAAATTGATTTTAGTCATTCAAAAACACAAAAAAAATTAAATCCAGTACTCATTAATGTTAAAAGGGAATATATATTGTGGAAAATTTATTATATGATAAAATTATAATCATCAGGTAAGTAATAATTTATTTTTTTGTCTTGCACTTTATTATAAGATTTTTTAAATAATAGCGAAAGGATGTCATAACTCAATCATTATACTTTTTCATATATTTTTATTAATCAATGTTATTTTTAATAACATGTAATTGTTTTCATGAGGTCCTTATCATTACATTAATCAATGAGTTATTTGTGATCGAAGACCTCAATATATTCCAATTATTATTTACACTTTTCCTCCAATCCCACTTTACATTAAATTTCTATGGAAACCTATATATTTCTGATATCAATTGACCATTATGTTTCCCATTTTCCATTTTTAAGATGTTGTTTTATTGACCAATTATATGATTTTTTATTCAATAATTTAACTATGTAATTGTTAATCAGTTGATCACAAAGATAAATTTCTATGGATAAATTCATTTAAAGTGTGTATGATTTGACATCCAAATATTGTATGAAATA
Source organism: Viscum album (assembly GCA_963277665.1). NCBI lineage: Eukaryota > Viridiplantae > Streptophyta > Magnoliopsida > Santalales > Viscaceae > Viscum > Viscum album. The sequence continues at coordinate 1,313,320,064 of OY728152.1, read as the reverse complement.
TATTGCTTCAAAATAATTAAAATTAACTAATAGTTTTTTTACATACTATCCCTATATTTTCTATAATTAATCACAATGCCATTTTTATCTCATGTTTCAGGTGTGAGATTAATTTTAACCTAATTATGCCACAATTGTGATAAGAATATACAATAATGGAATATAAATTTTGAATCAGTATAATTTATAATGTATAGAAAATTTGAAAATGTATTTTACTAAAAATAGTAGTGAATGAAATTCAAATTAATTACACCAATTAAGGTAAAAATTTGTTGACATATTGGTTAATCATTTTTATAAAGGGGAGAAGCTACCTAGAAACATTTCCAAATTCCATTAGATTCCCATATTCTTCCATATCTCTTATTTGTTTTATCTTTAATTCTTTATATACAACAATAGAAGAATTATATCCATATAATATGTTAGGGTTGGAAAAAGACAAAAAATGCACCATTCTCAATTTAGTATCATACCATTATTAGGTATTGGGAAAAAAGAAATATGGTTTCTGTTATATATATTATTTTTAACAATAATATTTTTTAATCATAGAAATTTGTCTATAATTTATATAGATGATATAATTACTTTAAATTCATTTGAAATACTAAGACATGAATTATTTATTTAATAATTAACTGAAATAAAATATGCTAATATAATTTAAAGTGAAATAAATTTATTTAATTATGGTGTTAAATATTTTTTATATGGATATATCATGTATAATTGTTTTATATTTAAATTAAAATAATGATTAGATATTTTTAATGTACAATAAAATATATAAAATCAAAATTTGAATTAATCTTTTTAAAATAGTAGATTTTATGTCAATCAATTTAAAAATTTATATATCATATATTATTCCGATTATTTTTATGTGTTCAGTTTTATATACTATGTCCAATTAATGAATAATTTTATCTCTTATAATAAAAAATTTTACTATAAAATATATGCAATTTATATGGGTAGTCATGGTTAAAGAATTGTTTTTGTACATTAAATTAATTTATATTAAAAGTAATGTCACACATATAATATATTTGTTTATAATAAAATATATGAGATAGTCTAGAATTTAATTTTATAATTTTTGTAATAATTATAACTATAAATATTTTTAATGGATAAATTACATATGTTTGAATAAAATATACCTAAATGTTAAACCAAAATGAAAAAAGTAAGAAAACTTCAAGACTAAGGATAAAATGAAAAAAATGCTTTCATTTTTTTTGTTTGAGTGTGGTATGAACATAATAATCATTCAATAAATTGTTTCATTTTGGATGAATATTTGGTAAGGGTGACATCACAATATAGTATACCATTGTATATTTACATGAATGACACTACCCATTCACTATAAAATATATTTAAAAATTGACTTTTATTGACACCTTTCATGAAATATAGATCATCTAATCCCTTTGAAAAAAAACTCCCAAAATCATTGAATTATTATTAGTGTCATTTATTGGGATTAATTACAACAAAGGAATATCTTTGTTGATAATGAAAACATGTTACCAAGAAAAGAGGTAACGTTCTTCAATGTGTATTTATGTTTGATTTAATCCACTAAAAATTAAATTATATTTATTACATGAATATATAATAACATAAATATCCTAAATACTATCACATTAATTTATGTTAGTGGTTCTCCCTAAAGCTATACTAAATTCCATAAAATTTGTATTGAAATTACATTTCATGTAAGGAGAGTTATCGCACGTGAAACGATGTTGTCCATTTTCCATTACCACCTCACATGGTAGAAATAATGATGGATAATATGTAATTATATTATATATATGTAATTTATGTTTTTTAAATTATTATATTAATTAAATAAAATAAATATCTTTATTCATTCGATATTTTGAAAATACGAAATCATCATTTGTGGATGTGTGGATTACCACCCACTCAATGTAATGTAGTATATTCACACATTACATGTATTGTAATATGGTAGAGTATAATATATTATAAAAAAAATAATATCTAAATTATATTCATGACAAAATTACCTTTCATGAAATATAACATATCATTTTCTTTATTACCATTTAACACAATAAAAATATGTTCGTGTCATTTGTGGAGTTGGGGACTACTCCCCTCTCGATGAGATTTTTTCAATTTAAATCACAATAACTATATATATAGAGTTATATTAAAATATAATATGAAATATTTTATATATTGAAAATTAGATAAAAATAATGGTTACCTACCTTCTTGAAATAATAATCCCTGAAATATGAGAATGTTATATATGTGTACATAAGGCCTACAATCTCAATGGTTGTATGTTGGTTAATTTTTCATTAAAAAATAATGATTGGTTATAATGTTATTATTAATGAATAAATATTATAATTCTTTCATAAAATTTATTAATTTGGAAATGCTATTATAGTGACCCTTTTATAATAGTTGGGCTTCCAATATCTTTTTTGACATATAAATCGAATGATGTTAAAACAAATTAGTTTATCATTATTGATTAAGTAATTGAATATATGTTCTCGGTAAGTGAAATAAAATTATTAATATTCTTAAAAAATGTTATCAAACATGTCTATTTATAATATTAATTTCTTACGAAGGATGATAAATACACACATGGAATGTTAGAATAAAGAAAATGGATTCATGTCTCACTTTTACATTCGAGAGCTATATGTCATAATAAGAATATATTTATTTTTTTTGTATATCTGCAACCTGTTATGATATATTATATAAATAAATTTTATATAACAGTTTATTTAATATTACCATTTTTCGATATCACTTTCTGTATTTTTATTGATATTTTAATATTTGTTGACGGGATTTCTAGACATACTTTTATTTCTATGGGAATTATTACATATTCACAATTCTTTTATTATTTGAGATGTCTATATTTCCCATTTTCTTATAGTATGATTATTATTAATATATTCATTGGTTTTTATATATCCAATTTAATTACATTCTTTAATGCGGTATATGGTTTTGATTTTACCATAGTAGAAATTGATTTTTGTCTAAATTATCATTATTTTAGTTTCTTTCATTTTATAAACATATAATATTTTATTATTTCTATATACCATTATTTATTTACCTGATATATCATAAATGTACTTATTATAATGATATTATACATTTTTTTTATATTTATTTTTCTCTTGGGTTCATTGATTTGAATTTTCCAATGAGGTATGAAATAATTTGGAATACATAATGATTATTTTCATCAATAATGATTAATGATAATTTTTTCATCTATCCAATAATATAATTAAAAAAAAAATTTATACATAACATACACATAGGTTATTTGGTAATGATTCAATCCCAATTATTTATTTGGATCTATGATATTTTTTAATATATGGTTATAGGACCTTTTCATTTAAAATGATTATTATTGTTTCAATGATTTTTTAATGCAAAAATTTCAATTCCTTGGGATATTCATGATTCGAAAAGATCTTTATGGATCCCATTTACATTCCATGGGTTATTTTCCTTTCAAAAATATTTTTATGGAACCCATTTACATACATGGGTTTATTCCTAATTCCACAATATTTTTATCAAACCCATTTCATTTCAATTGTTGAATCATGATTCAATAGATTTTTGTGCTACATATATCCTTTCAATGGGATATTCGCGTTTCAAAATGACAATTCGTGTACCAATTTTATTATATTTTTTATTTATGTTTTAATGATATTCTTATGATACCCTTTATATTTCCATGGTTTATACATGTTTCAGTGAGATTATTAATAATACAATTTATATCACTTTGCATTATCAAGAAACGAATGTGTTTATTGGTTACTCCAATGTGTTTAAACTTGGATTTATTTTGATGGTTTTTAATGGTAGTTGGATATTATATTGGTGGTTACCTTAAAAACTAATTATAGGAGGATCTTTGATAGACTAAAGAAATATTGATCTATAATATCATTCTAATTCATTGGGTATGTAAGTCATTCATACTAATTTTTTTTTGTTAGAGTGATATTTTTGGAATCTGACCACAAGGTTATTTCATTTATAAGAGTGAATATACTAATTAAGTAAGAATAATAAAATATTTTTTCTATTTTCCTTCCATGGTTTTATAATGATTCTAATAATGGATTTTGATATGACATTGGTAATTAGTATTGATTATGATGAATCCCCTATTTTCTAATTTTTCATATTTAACAGTCTAAGTATTAATATGAATGAGTTATTTATTATTCAATAATAAACTATGATTATTACCTCTTACACATTTTGAATCATATAATAATTGATGAAATTTAGGGGTTAAATCTTATGTTTACCTATATTGGGCATTTGAGATCACTGTTAAAATGTTTCATTCTCCCCTAGTTTTATGGAGTGGCATTGAAAGATTTATACCTGTAAATTGTTTTATAATGATGATGTTTATGACGAATTTTTAAATAATAAAATATGTGTAAAAAGGAGAAATATAATTTTAATAACTTGTGACCCCATGTTATTATTATTTTTAGTCAAAATATTTTTCTAATTCTCTAAAAACCAAATCATGAAATGTCATATAGGTTATATATGATCCATGTTTTCCTTTTGATAAGGTATGATTTATTTGAAAAATTTTGATCACATTTATATATATAAAATCATTCAATGTAACATAATAGATTTCATTGTACAATTTTATAGTATGTGCCCACAATAATTATAAGAAATGATCAACAATAAATATAAGATTTATATAAAATGGATTTATATCAATTATTTCAATTTTGTTTTAGAATTTAGTGAAAAAATATATTAAGATATATTATTAAGCAATACTAATAAATTAATTATTAAATTAATATAAAATCGAATGATTGATATTATAAAATTTACAACAAATAATATGTTTGATAAATAATGATACAATGGAATCTTAATGGAAAGTATGACATTTTATTTATATAATAAAAATATTTATTATTAATTTTAGATATTTGATTGATATTATTAATGTCAATGAAAAGAGTTCATAAACAACTAGACAAATTGATATATTATAGTAGTTGATATACTAGAAAATTATATAAAAATTGTAAAAATGTTAATTTATGTAATTTTTTGATGATTATTATTTGAAAAATAATTATTGTACATTTATGGGAATTTATCATATTGTAGTATCTATATTGAAACAAAGTGAATAGAAATTCTTATTGATATAGTTATAGTTAAAGAAGATAAATGGTGGATAAAAGAAAAATAATATGGTAGAAATAAAGTAAAAACTTATATAATTATTAAATTATTATTGAATAATGAACCATGTTCATCTCTTATTTAAAATAAATCGTTTTGTGTATACTTTTAATTGAATATTAATTAGTTTTTTATATATTATCTAAAATTTCATATTTGGAAATCTACTCTTACATAAATGGAAACCTAATCTATTAAATACTTAAAACATACAATAACTTTTAGTATCTATAATACATCACTATATAACATATTATGAGAAACAAATCATTAGAGGGGACTTATTTTATGTATAAAAACAACCTTATAATTGTTATGGTTATAATCATTTTGGTATTTCAAAAAAAGAAGGAAAATTTTTATCTTATTTTTTTCATTTTCATACGTCTTAAATCTCCTTAAATTTATTATTCAAAATAATAAATTAATTATATTATATTTAATATTACTATATGTAAATAATACAATATCGCAACCTATATTTTTAAATCACCACCAGGGTTCCACATAATACTACCCTAACTCGATTAGTCATATGACTTCACGAATGAATTCTCATATGCTAAAGGAATCCTATTCTTAGATAGTGTATATTATAGTATTCATGGGGGATTATAAAGTCCTTATGAAATAATAAAAAATGTAGAAATAAATAAACAACCCCAATCTAATGATTTATAATAACCCATGTAATTCTATAACCAAAAAATCCAAATATCAAATGGTGGACCAAAAAAGAAAACAAATATCCAAACCAATGGAGTATAAATTTAATTCTATATAGATTTTTTGTTATAAATAACAAATAAATATAATTAAATAGAATAATACCAAGTGGGTCATGACATAATTTATGCATCCCCCATCCATGATCCACACAATAATAATCCATCTAATAGAGGGATACTTCCCTTATCAATTCATGAAACATGATATCATTTTATGTACCAATTAGTTAATGTGAGTAGGTTGAAAATACAACATAGTAGTCTCCACCACTAGAATCAAGAACAAAGTCTACATTATAAAAATGTATGCAGTTGTAAAAAATGTGCAATAAACATTTAATAAAAATCATCATTCATAAATTATCCATATAAATCCATGGAATATTGATGAAACTATATATATAAATACGTTATTTAACCATGAATGTGTCTAATAAATCCCCATTGGATTATCAAATTAATTCCATCAATAGATTTCATTAGTTATTTAATTTTAATTATAACCATCATAAAATGCTCGCTAAGACTGATATTGTGGAACCTATGGTATTTAGAGTACCAATACAAATTCATTAACAGAATGATCACTTATAGTATATTTATATATTCAGTTCCTATAGTAATAGTCTCTCACCCCATATATATCATGCGAATAACTCCTTGTCATACAACACAATCAAATATATTGTATTACATGGTTCCATTTTTACCCAAATTTATCATTAATTAATATTATTCATTATTCCACCCATTTCCAAATTAATTTATGCAACCTAGATTAATTTATAAATAATCATCTTCATGTTATTGGACTGGTATACACCAGTTCCAAACATACTACAATACCCAATGGGTCACTATAAATTTCAAAACCCATTAATAAGTCAATTTCATAATCCCATTATTCACTAATTACTCAACTAATTATAATAAAATTAATGTTTATATTGTAAAATTAATTATTTTATTATTTGAATTTATAATTGAATTTCCCAATGTGTTGATTATAATTTAAATATTACAAACATGTAATTAAAATAAATACTATGAGATTTTTCATTTATACCACAAAAATCATGTTCACTGATAGATTTTTTACATAACAAAATATTCCAAATTGATGTGGAATTATAGTGATCAAAATGGTAGATAATTTATTTGACCAATACATAATATCTTGATAAAAGGGAAACAACTACAAAAACATACATGAAAACTCAAATCCAACATATGATGAACATGTCTTTTTAATCAATAAGTACATATGATATTGGGATTCAAAAAATAACAATACAAATAATTTATTATAGAGGAGACAATCTATCAAATGAATATTATATCTTTGAAGAATATGGATCATTCAGCATAGGATTCAACCAAGGAGATTATATAATCAAAGTAATTAGGGTTATGCAAATTGGTGGTGGATATGAAATAACAAAAGTTAATTTGTAATTTTGAACATAAATTCATATAATTAATAACATGTTAAAAATTATTTCCATAAAAGGGGATCACATATTTTCTAACCCTACAACAAAACCACGTAGATAAAATTAAGGGGAACATGGTTTCCACTATGTTAAATATAGTTTTAAAAAAATTTGTGGAAACCATGCAGTTACCACCAATTGTAGGATTTATTTTTTTGGGAGGGAGGCAACATGTTCGGTCAAAAATGTGTTCCAAATGTGTGTAACCACCTGCATCTATAAATTGGGTACACTATTTTTTTTTCTACACCATATTATCTTCACAAACATCCCACTACCAAATAAAAATTCTCTTTTAATCCTTTATTTTTGAATTTCATCCAAATGAATTAAAAAAATAAATAAAAATTAAAAAAATGATGTAAATGTGTACGTAATAATGATATCAGGCCATCTCTAGAGAAGTTATGTATCATAAAATATTCCCACCAAATGAAAACATATCTTTAATGTTTATTACTAAAAAACTCTATGATTTTGATGTAAAAAATAATTGTCCACTTCTCCCACATATCATCATTTCTCACCCATGAGTCATCTTGAAAATAGACACATTTCGATATAATTGAACTACCATCATATCTTTTTACTGAAGATCATTATCAAAATGATAAACAACATGGATTTTGTGCTCCTAAATGAATTTATTGACCAAAATATCAACATAATAAACATGTATCAAACGATAAGGTTTAGGCTGATATAAGGCCCCGGACTTAAACATTACATAATCATGAGATATTTCAAGAATACACCATGAGGATCTTTTCAGGTTTAGAGTTTTAGAGAATTAGATCATAAAATATGCATTACATACCACATTTAAAAAAGTGGTTACATAAAATATATTACTCATTTTTCCCATTAGCGGAAACATATTTAAAATAAAACATGGATTTTTTTCTTTACACTTCATTGACACTATCATCACATCATGCACCTTTCCCTTGACCTTTGAAAAACATTTAAAAAACTTGGGATGAGCATCAAAATCTTATTAAGGGATATAAAAGTATGAAATGAAAACATTAGTCCATGTATGAAATCATACTTTACTCATAAAACATAAGAACTTGAACATACCTCATGAAATCATGAATAAATCATAGAAATCATAAGACATAAAGGTATCATGAGGCATTCATAACATTCTTATGTATGGAGTAACCCTCTTGGTTATGTTTGAAATACTCATCACAGTATATTCCCTAAATTGCTTCAGATAAACCTTAACGTTTAACTACTTCGTGTTACCAAATGCATTAGAGAGCTATATTGGGCTCACCCGCCCTTAGTTTATCACAGAACCACCCTTCTTCATATAAATTCCCAAGAACCATAACATAATCGTACCACATAATACATGCATAAAGGAAACATAACATTTCCAAATTTCAATCACAAGATATCAATACAACACATTGATATAAAAAACATTATGAAAACCATTTTCAATAACAAAATAAATGAAAAGTAATACATTGAATTTATTTTTCATTTTAAAAAAAGTATGACTTGCAGAGGAAGGTGAAACTCAAATAATGGTCACGGCGGCGGAGAAGTCGTTGTCGCCGCATACGTACGACAAAAAAACAAAAACAAATTCCTTTTGTAATTTAGTAAAACGCTTCAGATAAAAAAAATATTTCTATTTGAATAATCATAAAAGTCAAAGTGGTTTATACAACGTATAAAATAATGTTTTGTATAAAACAAAAATATGCCTCAATGAATGGAGATTGAGACGAAGTCCCATACCTCGTATCGGACTTGACTTGTTCGTTCATTAATCTCCTGAATAATGAAATTGAGTTAATTTATACTTTCATAAGTACCCTTTTCAAGTTCATTATTAATTTTATATCACTTATTATCATGTCATGAACACTATGTAATTATTTAAGTTCATAACGGTCATTTTATCGATCATTTGTACTTGAGTCGAAAATAAACTCTTTATAATTACAAGTTGTTCATGTATCTTTTATATCAAGAGTTATACTGCAGATGTAGATATCATATATATCATATATATCCAGAATATACATTCATTTATAATATTACATAATCATTTAGAGATAAGAAATTAAATGCACCATTCATGGAGACGGTAAGTCGTACGTACGCATGAACACTACTTTCATTTCTATGTCATATTAATGGAATTAAAAATAAATGAGAGTTATGTATATTTTAATTCCAGAATTATATTAATCACTTATATGTAACATAAATCATATATATCAATTATATATATGTAGCTATAATAGTACATTACATTTGGGGATAAGAAATGAAATGCATCGTTCATGGAGACGGTAAGCTGTACATACGCATCAACACTACTTTCATTTCTATCTCATACTTTAATAGAGTGAAATCATTGTGATATAAAGGTATATTATAATTCCAGTATAATATCATATATAATATCATTAAATTCATCCTTTATACGTCCCGCATATGGCATTAACGAATCAAATCACTTTGAGGGGACGGTAGTCCGCACTTCCTAAAAAGAAATTACCATGTTTACCCACAATGGAAACCATAATGGTATGACACAAATGAAAAATAAAGAAACTTAAGTAAAACATAAACATATTATATATCATATATAAAAATAGTTTCATCTTAATGGCCACATTTTAAGGTGTTATATGAGTGTTGAACAATCATAGTTTCGTGAGGCAGCAATTCCCCTTCCACAGAAACAGTATGTTCATTAACTATTAGATGAAGGTGTGTGTATGTTTAGCTCAAATAATTCTTATAAAAACATCCTAGTATATTTAAGACACTGGTTTTGTTAAAAAATAATGGAGTAAAAAGAGTTTTGCAGGTTTGAGAAGCAAAATAAAACAAAATAACACAGGAGAAAACACTACCTTTAAAACGGGTAACTCTTTTTGATTTGAGCTCAAAGGCTTCCTTGGAAGGACTTCTGCCCAAAGTGAGGCTTCTATGAGTAATATAGGGATTTGGAGAGACAAAATGATCAGGGTTTGGCTGAGCCAAAGGTTTTAATGGTGTGGTTATGGAGGTAGAGGTGGGGGCCTTTTATAAGAGGAGAGGAGGGGCACTCTTGGAAAGTTATAAAAGTTTACTTTATTATAAAATGATTTTCGGATTTTAAAGGTCCCACATTTAGATAATTATAGAATAAGGTGAAAAGGGTTCTAAATATACTCATCCAATAGGTCTCTGACAAGTGTAAGTCTATGATTTTACATTATCTTTTCATTTTATTTAAAACGTTCATTAATGAGGTAATCACTGCATCATCATGGTGTCATAAATATTTTAATTTATTTAATGTCTAAAAATTATAAAAAAAATTATAATGATGTATGAAATCTTTATAGATTTCTAATTAATATTTTTAGTCAAATATCTGACTTGTATAACCCCATTTAAGAATTTTTTTAGTAAAACAACTCATGTTTGTGACATTTTTATTTTAACTTTAAATAAAAAAATATTAATGTCATTATCCAACCAAGGTGGCTCCATGGGGTCCCCAAGTTGACCCATGGATTGTCTTGGTCTACCATGACACATCCAATAAGGATAGAACATGTGTCTAGGACATTTCATATTATTAAAAAAATTATTTTGGCCTTATGTTACACTAATTACCTCTAATCACAATTAAAAACATAAATGATACTATTCACCAAAAAAATTATTTTAATACTATTGAATAACATTTTACATACTAATGACAACCATGTATGTCGAATTTTTGAAATTCAAAACACAATGGTGGTAAAATTTAATTTAAATGAAAAACCAGTTTTTTAAGTACCACTTAGTGGTTTTACTATTCATCAAAAATTGAAGTTTTTCAGAGAAATACCAAAAATTCCCCCGAAACTATATTTGATATTCCAAATTCAAAAATGATGTCTATTTTACAAAATAAAAAACATATAATTTGCATTAATTAATTTAATAATTAATCCACGCTGTCAAAACAAATAGCGTGTTTTTATAAAATAAAAAGTATCAAATGATTGACACTTGTATAAGTCCGATTTCAAAGTGAAATTAATTCCACAGACCAATATTAGATTAAATGATAAAAATATATTCTAATTTCTCTTTAAAAACAATTCAAATGATAATCTAATCATATAAATAAATTAGATTAAAAAGAGGTTTTGAATAAAAATACAAAAAATTTCACTATTCATTAAAAAAAGAACATTATCAGAAAAATACAAGAAATTTATCCAAAGTAAGTTTCAATGTTACAATCATAATGAATAAGTTTATTTTGACAAATATAGCTTATAAAACTTTCAAAAGATATATTTAAAAATGGTTTTCCATCAAAAGGCAGTAAAACAATCATTTAAAAATATTAGTGTATTCATTTCTTAAGATTGGATTTATTATAATTTTAAGCCACTAAAACAATATCTAATTCACTAATAGACATATATAAATATATCTATTATTCATTAATTACGTGGTATATTACATCCTTCCCCCCTTTTGAAAATTGCGTCCCCGCAATTTATTTAGTTATCGAATAAGTGGGGGTATTTATCCCTCATTGCATTTTCAGATTCCCATGTTGCCTCTTCAATCATGTGGTTTTTCCATAAAACCTTTACCTGATGAATCACCTTATTCCGTTACACTAGCTCCCTGTGGTCAAAAATCTGGACCGGTTGTTCCTCATAAGATATTTTATCTTCAAGCTGAACTACCTTTGGATCAAAACATGAGATGGATCTGGCATGTACATCCTTAACAATGATACAAGAAAAACATTGTGTACATGAGATAAACTCGGAGGTAAAGACACTTAGTAAGAAACTAATCCAACTCTCTCCATAATTTCACATGGTCCAATTAACCTTGGACTCATCTTTCCTTTCTTATCAAATCGCATCTCACTTTTCCATGGCGAGACTTTGAGAAAAACATGATCACCTACCTCAAAAGAGAGATCCTTCCTCCTGTTGTCCGCCTAAGTCTTATGCCTGCTCTGAGCTGTTCTCATGTGTTTCTGTATCAGCTGAACTTTTTCAGCCAACTCTTCTACAAATTCTGGTCCCATCAGCTTTCTTTCACCCACTTCATCCAAGAAAGCTGGAGTTCGACATCGTTTACCATATAATTCTTCAAATGGAGCCATCTGTATACTGTAATGAAAACTGTTATTATATGAAAATTATACCAAAGAAAGGTTTTGGTCCAAACTTCCCTAAAAATCCATCGAACAAGCACATAGAATATAATCTGAAGTCTGAGTTGTACATTATGACTACCCATCTGATTGAGGATAAAAAGCTGTACAAAAATTTAATTTAGTACCCAATGACTTATGAAGGCCTTTCCAAAAGTTAGAAGTAAACCTGGGATCACGATCAGATACAGTGGAGAGAGGAATTCCAAGAAACCTTAATATCTCTTTGTGGTACAAACGGGAATGTTGATCTAGGGAAAAAGTATCTCATATAGAAAGGAAATGAGCAGATTTAGTCAAGCGATCAACAATAACCCAGATTGCATTATTACATCGTGATGTCTTAGGTAATCCCACAACAAATCCCATGGATATATTTTCCCATTTCCAATCTGGAACTGTTAAAGGCCGAAGCATCCCTTTCGGTATCTTTCGGTCTCCTTTAACCAGTTGACATGTCAAACACTTCACAGTAAAATATGCAATATCCCTTTTCATTCTGTCCCACCAGTAATACTACCGAAGATCTCTATACACCTTAGTACTGCCAGGATGAACTAAAAATGGAGAACTATGAGCTTCACATAACAACTCTCTCTTCAACTGTGAATCACAAGGCACACACAATCTCTTCACAAATCTCAAAACACAGTCATTATCAATGTTGAATTCAGGCAACTTACATTTCTGAACCAGCCCTTCCTTTTTCTGCAACTCATTGTCTTGCTTCTGTGCTTTCTTAATTCTGTCTGATATAGAAGATTTCACTGATAACTAAAACAAAATACAAGTACATCCTATACCAAAATCTTTTATTCTAAAGTTCATCAAATCCTTAAACAAAGGATCACATTCCAAACGCAACATTGTTAATGATGCATTACTTTTTTGACTCCAAGCATTAGCCACTTTATTTACTTTTCCCGGATGGTAATGAATTGTACAATAATAATACTTGATTAATTCTATCCATCTCCTCTGTATAGTGTTCAATAATTTCTGAGTGAATATATACTTTACACTTTTTTGATCGGTATATATTTCACACATTACTCCATACAAATGATGCCTCCAAATTTTTAAAGAGAAAACTACAGCAGCTAATTCCAAATCATGTGTAGGTTAATTTAACTCATGAGTTTTCAACTGACATGAAACATAAGAAATTACCTGATCATTATTCATTAGGACACAACCATGAAAAATTTCTAACAAACCTTCGGTAATATCCTGCCAAACAAAGGAAGCTACAAATCTCAGTTACATTTGTGGGTCTTGGCCATTCTTCCACAACTTTTGATTTTTGCAGGATCAACAGTTATCCCATCTTTAGAAACAATATCACCAAGGAAAGAAATTTGTTTCAACAAAATCACACACTTTTTAAATTTCCCGAACAATTTATTATCTTTTAAGGTTTTCAAAATAACCCTTACATGTCTTTCATGATCATATTTACCTTTAGAAAACACCAAAATATCATCAATAAAAACAACCAACATTTTTCCCCTGAGTCAACATAGCCATAACTGCAACACACTGTTTAGTTCTGATTCTGACCATCTCAGGATACTGATTGGAAAAGTCATTTCCCTCTATATGCCTTCCCAGAAAACTTTCTCTGTTTCCGCTATGGAAAACCATTCTATTCATAGAAATAGCTTAGGTGAAGCAACATGGTAATCTTTAAATGATATATCATTTCAATTTGACCACAAAAAAATTATTTTTGCAATATCATTTAATAAAATTCTAACTCCTATAGTTATCTAAACCGACCACTAATACCAACTATAAGGCCCCAGTCTTAAACATTACATAACCCTGAGATATTTCACGAATACACCTTGAGGATATTTTTAGTTTTAGAGTTTTATAGAATTAGATCATAAAACATGCGTTACATACCACATTTAAGCAAAGTGGTTACATAAAATATAGTAGTCATTTTTCCCATCAGCGGAAACATATTTAAAATAAAACATGGATTCTTTCTTGCCACTTCATTGACACTATCATCATATCATGTACCTTTCCCTTGACCTGTGAAAAACATTTCAACAACTTGGGATGAGCATAAAAATCTCAGTAAGTGATATAAAAGAATGAAATGAAAACATTAGTCCATGTATGAAATCATACTTTACTCATATAACATATGAACTTTAACATACCTCATAAAATCAACAATAAATCATATAAATCATAATACATAAAGGTAACTTGAGGCATTCATAACATTATTACGTAGGGAGTAACCCTATTGGTTACGTTTTGAATACCCATCATAGTATATTACCTAAATCTCTTCAGAGAAACCTTAACATTTAACTCTTTCACGTTACCCAATTCATTGGAGAGCTATATCGGGCTCACCCGCCCTTACTTTATCACGGAACCACCAGTCTTCATAACAATGACCAAGAACCATATCATAATTGTACAACATAATACATGCATAAAGGAAACATAACATTTTCACATTTCAATCACAAGATATCAATAAAAAACATTGATATAAAAAACATTATGATAACCATTTTAAATACCAAAATAAAATAAAAGTAAAACATGGTATTTATTTTTCATTTTTTTAAAAAATTATGGCTTGTAGAGGAAGATGAAACTCAAATAATGGTCACGACGGCAGAGAAGTCGTTGCCTCCACATACGTATGAAAAAAAACTAATAAACATTACTTTGGTCATTTAGTTAAATGATTCATATAAAAAATATTACTTTTGAGTTAGCATAAAAGTAAAAGGGGATTATACACCGTATAAAACAAAGTTGTGTATAAACAAAATATGCCTCAATGAATGGAGATTGAGACGAAGTCCCTTACCTCGTATCCAACTTGACTTGATCGTTCTTTAATCTCCTGAATAATAAACATGAGTTAATTTCTACTTGCTTAAGAACATTTTTCATTTTCATTATTACTTTTATATCACTTATTACCATGTCATGAACACTATGTAATTATTTATGTTAATAACTGTCATTTTATCGATCATTGTTACTTGAGTCAAAAATGAACTCTTTATAATTACAAGTTGTTCTTGTATCCATTATATCCAGAGTTATACTCATGATTTAGATATCATATATATCATATATATCCAGTATATACATGAATTTATAATATGGCATAATCATTTAGAGGTAATTAATGAAATGCACCGTTCATGGAGACGGTAAGCCGTACGTACGCATGAATGCTACTTTCATTTCTATGTCATATTAATGGAACTAAAAATAATTGATAGGTATGTATATTATAATTCCAGAATTATATTCATCACATATATTTAAGATAAATCATATATATCCATTATATATATGTACCTATAATAGTACATCGTATTTGGCTATAAGAAATGAAATGCACCGTTCGTGGAGACGGTAAGTTGTACGTACGCATGAACGCTACTTTCATTTCTATCTCATAATTTAATGGAGTGAAATAATAGTGATATAAAGGTATATTATAATTCAAGTATAATATCATATATAATATCATTAAATCCCTCCTTTATATGTCCCATGTATGGCATTAACGAATCAAATCACTTTGAGGGGGCGGTTGTCCGCTTTTCCTAAAATGAAGTTATCATGTTTACCCACAATGGAAACCATAAAGGTATGCCACAAATGAAAAATAAATAATCTTAAGTAAAACATAAACATATTATATATAATATATAAATATGGGTTCATCTTAATTTCCAAATTTGAATGTGTTATATGAGTGTTGAACAATCATCGTTTCATGAGGCAGAAATTAATCATCCACAGAAACAGTATGTTCTTTAACCATTAAAGGAAGGTGTGTGTATGTTTAGCTAGAATAATTATTATAACAAAATATTATTATATTGAATATACTGGTGTTTTTACAAAATAAAGGAAAAAAAGTGTTTAGAGGGTTTGAGAAGCAAAATAAAACAAAAGAACACAAGAGAAAACACTACCTTTAAAATGGGTAACTATTTTTGATTTGATCTAAAAGGCTTCCACGGGAAGACTTCTGCCAAATGTGAGGATTCTAGGAGTAAGAGAGGGATTTTGAGAGACAAAATGAGAAGGTTTTGGGCGATCCAAATGCATTAGAGGTTTGGGTAAGGAGGTAGATGTGGGGGCATTTTATAAGAGACGAGGGGCACTCTTGGAAAGTTATAAATGTTTACATTATTATAAAACAATTTTCATATTTTAAAGGTCCCAAATTGATATAGTTATAGGATAAGGTGATAAGGGTTCGAAATATTCTCATCCAATAGGTCTTTGACAAGTGTAAGTCTTATCTTTTACATTATCTTTCCATTTTATTTAAATCATTCATTAATGAGGTAATCGTTGCATCATCATGGTGTCATAAATAATTTAATTTATGTAATGTCTAAAAATTATTAAAAAAAACATGATGTAGGAAATATTTTTAGATTTCTAATGAATATTTATAGTCATAAATCTGACTTGTATAATGCCATTTAAGAATTGTTTTAGTAAAAAAACTCATGTTTGTGACATTTTTATTTTATCTTTAAATAAAAATATATTAATGTCATTATCCTACCAATGTGGCTCCATGGGGTCCCCAAGTTGACCCATGGATTGTATTAGTCTTCCATGACACATCCAATTGTGGTATAACATGTGTCAAGGTCATTTCATATTATTAAAACATTATTTTTACCTTAAGTTACACTAATTACCTCTAATCGCGATTAACAACTTAAAAGTTACTAATCACCAAAAAATTATTTTAATCCTATGGAACCACATATTAATTCATAATGACAACCGTGTATGTCTGATTTTTGAAATTCAAAACACAATGGTGGTAAAAATTCATTTAAATGAAAAATCCGTTTTTTAAGTACCACTTAGTGGTTTCACTATTCATCAAAAATTGATGTTTTTCAGAAAAATACCAAAAATTCCCCCAAAGCTATATTTGATATTCAGAATTAAAAAATGAAGTCTATTTTATAAAATTCAAAACATATAGGTTTCATTAATTAATTTAATAATTAATTACCACTGTCAAAACAAATAGAGTGTTTTTATGAAACAAAAAGTATAAAAAGATTGACACTTGTTTAAGTCCGATTTCAAAGTGAAATTAATTTCAGCGACCACTATTGGATTAAATGGTAAAAATATATTCTAATTTCAATTTAATACCAATTAAAAAGATAATTTAATCATAAAAATAAATTAGATTAAACAGAGTATTTGAATTAAAATACAACATATTTCACTATTCATTAAAAAACAACATTATCAGATAAATACCAGAAATTTATCCAAAGTAAATTTCAATGTCTCAATCATAAATAATAAGTTTATTTTGACAAATATAGCTTATAAAATTGTCAAAAGATAGATTTAAAAATAGTTTTCCATCAAAAGGCTGTAAAATAATTTTTTAAAAATATTAGTGTATTCCATGCTTGAGATTGGATTTATTCTCATTTTAAGCCTCTAAAACACCATCAAATTCATTAATAGACATAGGTAAAAAATATATATTATTCATTACTTAATTGGCCTATTACATCGTTCCCCCCTTTTGAAAATTGCACCCCTGCTATTTATATACTTATCGAATAAGTGTGGGTATTTAGCCCTCATTGCATTTTCAGATTTCCATGTTGCCTCTTAAATCATGTGGTTTTTCTACAAAACCTTTACCTGATGAATCACCTTATTCTGTAACACATTCTACCTATGGTCAATAATATGGACTGGTTGTTCCTCATAAGATAGGTTCTCTTCCAGCTGAACTACCTTTGGACTCAAAACATGAGATGGATCTGGCATGTACTTCCTTAACATTGAAACATGAAAAACATTGTTTCCTGAGATAAACTCTGAGGTAAATCCACTCGGTAAGAAACTGATCCAACTCTCTCCAGAATTTTATTTGGTCCAATAAACCTTGGACTCGTCTTTCCTTTCTTACCAAATCACATTACACATTTCCATGGTGAGACTTTGAAAAAAACATGATCACCTACCTCAAAAGAGAGATCCTTCCTCCTGTTGTCCGCATAACTCTTCTGCCTGAACTGAGAATTTCTCATGTGTTTCTATATCAACCGAGCTTTTTCTGCCAACTCTTCTACCAATTCTTTTCCCATTATCTTCTTTTCACCCACTTCATCCCAGAAAGCTGGAGTTCGACATCGTTTACCATATAATGCCTCAAATGGAGCCATCTGTATACTGGAATGAAAACTGGTATTATATGAAAATTCAACCAATGTATGGTGTTTGTCCCAACATCCCTGATAATCCATCGAACAAGCACGTAGCATATCTTCCATAGTCTTAATTGTTTGTTCTGACTGCCCATCTTATTGAGTATGAAAAGCTATACTAAAATTTAATTCATTACCCAACGGCTTCTGAAGGCCATTCCAAAAGTTAGAAGTAAACTTGGGATCACGATCAGATACAATGGAGAGAGTAAATCCATGCAACCTGACTATATTTTTAAGGTACAATCAAGAATGTTGATCTAGGGAAAAAGTATCTTGTATAGCAAGTAAATGAGCAGATTTAGTCAAGCGATCAACAATAACCAAGATTGCATCATTACCTTGATATGTCTTCGGTAATCCCACAAAAAAGTCCATGGATATATTTTCCCATTTCCACTCTGGAACTGGTAAAGGCTGAAGCATCCCTTTCGGAAACTGCTGCTCTGCTTTAACCTGTTGACATGTTAAACACTTCACAGTAAAATCACTAATATCCCTTTTCATTCTATCCCACCAGTAATACTCCCAAAGAACTCAATACATCTTAGTACTTACAGGATGAACTGAAAACGGAGAACTATGAGTTTCACATAACAACTCTCTATTTAAATTTGAATCACAAGGCACACACAATCTTTTCCCAAATCTAAAAACACAATCATTATCAATGTTGAATTCAGGAAACTTACATTTCTGAACCAGATCTTCCTTTTTCTACAACTCACTATCTTTCTTCTGTGCTTGCTTAATTCTGTCTGATAGAGAAGATTTCACTGATACCTGAAAAAAACAAAAGTACATCCTGCACAGACTTCTTTTATTCCGAAGTTCATCAAATCTTTAACCAAAGGATCACATTCCAAACGCCACATTGTTAATTAAGCATCACTTTTTATACTCCACGCATCAACCACTTGATTTTCTTTTCCTGGATGGTAATGAATTTTACAATCATAATCCTTGATTAATTCTAGCCATTTCCTCTATCTCATGTTCAATTTTTCTGAGAGAATATTTACATTAAACATTTTTGATCAGTATATATTTCACACTTTACTCCATACAAATGATGCCTCTAAATTTTTAAAGTGAAAACTACGGCAGCTAATTCCAAATCATGTGTAGGGTAATTTACCTCATGAGTTTTCAATTGACATGAGGCATATGAAATTACCTGATCATTCTACATTTGGACAAAACCAATTCCTTTCAATGAAGAATCACTATAGATAAAAAAATCCCCATTCCTGGAATTTCGTGCCAAAACTAGAGCATTCACCAATCTTCTTTTCATTTCTAGAAAACAATCATCACATTCTTTTGTACAGATAATCATAACACCCTTCCCAGTTAACATAGTCATTGGACTAGATAACTATGAAAAACTTCTAAAAAACATTCGTTAATTACCTATCAATCCAATGAAGCTACGAATCTCAGTTACATTTATGGGTCTTGTCCATTCTTCTACAATCGTTGTTTTTGCAGGATCAATAGTTATCCCATCTTTAGAAACAATATTACCAAGGAAATCATTTTGTTGCAACCAAAACTCACACTTGATGAATTTCTCATACAATTTATTTTTCTTTTAAGTTTTCAAAATAACCCTTAAATGTCTTTCATGCTCTTATTTACTTTTAATAAACACCAAAATATCATCAATAAAAACAACCTACATTTTTCACCTGAGTCAACTATGCCATCACTGTAAAAAATTGTTTAGTTCTGATTCTAACTATCTCAGGTTACTGATTTGAAATGTCATTTCCCTCTGTATGCCTTCCCAGAAAAGATGCTCTGTTTCCTCTATGGAAAACCATTCTTATCAGATAAATACCTTAGTTGAAGCAACATGGTAATCTTTAAATTCTATATCATTTCAATTTGACCATAAAAAAATATTTTTGGATAATCATTTAATAAAACTCTAACTCCTAAAGTTATCTAAACTTACCTCTGATGCCAACTATAAGGCCCCAGCCTTAAACATTACTTAATCTTGAGATAATTCAAGAATACACATTGAGGATCATTTCAGGTTTAGATTTTCAGACAATTAGATCATAAAATATGCATTACATACAACATTTAAACAAAGTGGTTACATAAAATATAGTACTCATTTTTCCCATCAGCGAAAACATATTTAATATAAATCATGAATTCTTTCTTGACACATCATTGACACTATCATCACATCACACACCTTTCCTTTGACCAGTGAAAAACATTTCAAAAACATGGGATGAGCATAAAAAGATCATTATGGGATATAAAAGTATGAAATGAAAACATTAGTCCATGTATGAAATCATACTTTACTCATAAAACATAAGAACATTAACATACCTCATCAAATCATGAATAAATCATAAAAATCATAATACATAAAGGTAACTTGAGGCATTCATAACATTTTTACGTAGGGAGTAACCCTCTTGGTTACGTTTGGAATACCTATCACAGTATATTCCCAAAATATATTTGGAGAAACCGTAACGTTTAACTCCTTCGCGTTACCCAAGGAATTGGAGAGCTATATCGTTCTCACCCGCCCATAGTTTATCACAGAACCACCCATATTCAAAACAATTCCCAAGAACCATAACATAATCGTACAACATAATTCATGCATAAAGGACACATAACATTTCCACATTTTAATCACAACTTATCAATGCAACACATTGATAAAAAAACATTATGAATACCATTTTCAATACCAAAATAAAATAAAAGTAAAACATGGTATTTATTTCTCATTTTTTTTAAAAAGTATGGCTTGTAGAGGAAGCCGAAACTCAAATAATGGTCACTACAGCAGAAAAGTCGTTGGCGCCGCATACGTATGACAAAAAAACAAAAAACATTCCTTTTTTCATTTAGTAAATCACTTCGTATAAAAAAATGATTTCTTTTGAATAAGCATAAAAGTCAAAGGGGTTTATACACCATATAAAATTAAGTTGTGTATAAAACAAAATATGCCTCAATGAATGGAGATGGAGACGAAGTCCCTTACCGCGTATCCGACTTGACTTGATCATTCTTAAATCTCCTGAATAATAAACATGAGTTAATTTATACTTTCTTAAGAACCTTTTTCAAGTTCATTATTTCTTTTATATCACTTATTACCATGTCATGACCACTATGTAATTATTTATGTTAATAACGTCCATTTTATCAATCATTGGTACTTGAGTCAAAAAATAAAATCTTTATAATTACAAGTTGTTCATGTATCCATTATATGAAGAGTTATACTAATGATGTAGAAATAATATATATCATATATATCTAGTATATACATGCATTTATAATATTACATAATCATTTATAGGTAAGATATGAAATGCACCGTTCATGGAGATGGTAAGACGTACGTACGCATGAACTCTACTTTCATTTCTAAGTCATATTAATGGAATTAAAACTAAATGAGAGTTATGTATATTTTAATTACAGAATTATATTCATCACTTATATGTAACATAAAGCATATATATCCATTATATATATATACCTATAATAGTACATTACATTTGGGGATAAGAAATGAAATACACCGTTCATGGAGACGGTAAGTTGTACGTACGCATGAACGCTACTTTCATTTCAATATCATACTTTAATGGAGTGAAATCATAGTGATATGAAGGTATATTATAATTCCAATATAATATCATATATAATATCATTAAATCCATCCATTATACTTCCCACGTATGGTGTTAACGAATCAAATCACATTGAGGGAGCGGTAGTCTGCACTTCCTAAAATGAAATTATCGTGTTTACCCACAATGGAAACCATAAAGGTATGAAAAAATTTAAAAATAAAGAAGCTTAAGTAAATCATAATAATATTATATATCATATATAAATAAATTTTCATCTTAATTTCCACCTTTTAAGGTGTTATATGAGTGTTGAACAATCATCGTTTCGTGAGGCAGAAATCCGCAATCCACAAAAACAGTATGTTCTTTAACCATTAAACAAAGGTGTGTGTATGTATAGCTAGAATAATTATTATAAAAACATCATTTTATATTTAATATACTAGTGTTGTTACAAAATAAAGGAATAAAAAGAGTTTTGATAGTTTGAGAAGAAAAACAAAACAAAAGAACACAAGAGAAAACACTACCTTTAAAACTGGTAACTCTTTTTGATTTGAGCTCAAAGGCTTCCCTGGGAAGACTTCTGCCCATAGTGAGGCTTCTAGGAGTAATAAAGGGATATGGAGAGACAAAATTATCCGGGTTTTGCCAATCCAAAGGCTTTGGAGCTGTGGGTAAGGAGGTAGAGGTGGGGGCCTTTTATAAGAGGAGAGGAGGGGCACTCTTGGAATGTTATAGAATTTTATATTATTATAAAATGAATTTCGGATTTTAAAGGACCCACATTCATATAATTTGAGGATAAGGTGATAAGGGTTCGATATATACTCATCCAATAGGCCTTTGAGAAGTTTATGTCTTAGATTTTATATTATTTGTTCATTTTCTTTAAATCGTTCATTAATAAGGTAATCGCTGCATCATCATGGTGTCATAAATAATTTAATTTATTTAATGTCTAAAAATTATAAAAAAAATTCATTATGTAGGAAATCATTTTAGATTTATAATGAATATTTATAGTCAAATATATGACATTTATAACCAAATGTAAGAATTTTTTTAGTAAAACAACTCATGTTTGTGACATTTTTATTTTATCTTTAAATAAAAAGATATTAATGTCATTTTCCTACCAAAGTGGCTCCATGGGGTCCCCAAGTTGACCCATGGATTATATTGGTCGTCAAAGACACGTACAATAAGGGTCTGACTTGTTTCTAGGTCATTTCATATTATTAAAACATTATTTTTACCTTAAATTACATTAATTACCTCTAATCGCGATTAAAAAAATTAAAAGTTACTAATCACCAAAAAATTATTATAATCATATTGTACAACATTCTACTTCCTAATGATAACCATGTATGTCGGATTTTTAAAATTCAAAACACAAAGGTGTAAAAATTTCATTTAAATGAAAAATCAGTTTTTTATGTACCACTTAGTGGTTTCACTATTCATTAAAAATTTAAGTTTTTCAGAAAAATACCAAAAATTCACCCTAAGATATATTTGATATTCAGAATTAAAAAATGTTTTCTATTTTACAAAATTCTAAAAATATATTTTTCATTACTTTATTTAATAATTAATTCATGTTGTCAAAATAAATAGTGTGTTTTTATGAAACAAAAAGTATCAAAATATTGACACTTGTTTAAGTCCGATTTCAAAGTGAAATTAATTCCAGCGACCACTATTGGATTAAATGGTAAAAATATATTCTAATTTCACTTTAAAAACAATTCAAAAGATAATATAATCATAAAAATAATTATATTAAAAATAGGTTTTGAATTAAAATACAACATTTTTCACTATTCATTAAAAAAAGAACATTATCAGAAAAATACCAAAAATTAATCCAAAGTAAATTCCAGTGTCCCAATGATAAATAATAAGTTTATTTTGACAAATATAGCTTATAAAATTTTCAAAAGATATATTAAAAAATGTTTTTCATTTAAAAGGATGTAAAACAATCTTTTTTAAATATTAGTGTATTCCATGCTTAAGATTGGATTTATTCTCATTTTAATCCTCTAAAACACTATCTAATTCATTAATAGAAATAGATAAAAATGTCTATTATTAATTACATACGTCGGTTGTTACAGATGATACCTATGATTCAATAAAATGAAAAAAATATCATTCATAACATTATAACTCTATATAACAAACAATTTTAATTCTACTAGGATGATTCCCTCAACAATCTCAAATTGTATGAAAATCCTAGGTACCAATTTTTCCTTCCATTTATTATTACATTGACCGAGATTTGGAAAACATCCAATGTAAAACAAGAACCCCTATTTCGAATCATGGGTTTGTCAACCTCATTTAGTATATGACGTCTACAAAAAATAAGTGAAATGCATATGTTTTTCAGTCCGCTGAAACAACACTGATATCCCTTACAAAAGACTTTTTCAATCAAATATTACTCATATACCCTCATCCAGTATAGTGCTAATATAAATTTACTAGCCTAAATTACCTCAAATAGTTCCATATGAGTATTTTCTAGAAAACAAATTTTATTGTTGAACTCAACAAGTTCTAGCTTCATATACAAAAACAAAACAAATTCATGATAAAATTATAAAAGAATAATAACTACCACTTTAATAGTATTTAATGAATTCTGATCTGTCTATTGGATGAAAGTAATACATTATAATACCTATGAAATAAGTCATTTCTTAATTCCATTGATGATGCATGATGTGAAATTTGAAGCATGAAATGAAACTATATTTTACCAAGCCCCATAAAAATAGATCATCTCATGAACAAAAAAGTCCACCAAACAATCCATTGTGAAATCCTCGTGATTAGAAATGTAATGCAATATATTCATTAGTAAATCCATAGTTACACAATTATATTAATTATTCATTGGAATCATCAGATAAACGACCACAAAATCTTGGGTAACATTAACATACTTCCATTATGAAATTGGAAATATATTTGGTAAACCTTGTAGTCATTGATTCATCCCCAAAACTGTTTTACATGTGTAGTTTCATTTCATGAACCATGAAATGTCCATTATCATTCATGAAAACCAATATTTTCACCATATGTATGGTAAATTTTGGAAAAATCTTGTTTCATTTCCCACTCAGAGGTTCAAAACACACACATCTGCTCCTCCATCGTACACATAGTCACAACTATATGATCCCTCAATGAGATGATATTTTCCTCTAATATATTACATTCATAAGATGATCTTCCTCCTTCAATAATTTCCCTTAGTTAAAAAAAACATGGATCCTCATACAACATCTCTATTTTCAACCTCAATGGTGTATATTCTATTTATATTAGGTCCATTTTACCATTGATATTTTCAACCCCAACATATTTCATGGATATTAAATCCATTATATACCATTTTGAGCTGGTCATCTAATCATCCAGTGATTGTGTTTTCCTTCCCTGGAATATATAGATGCACAATTTCAAACCAAGGAATATTATCAACACGTCATTTTTTTCATAGATTTAATTATCATTCAAAAAATGTAAACATTATTCAATTATGATCAGTAAACATACAAATAATTTCACCAAAAAAATACCCCCAACACAAAAAAGAATAAACTGTTGAAGTTAACTAGAGATAATTTATATAGTAATTGTAGTCATATTTCCTCAACTAAAAAGACACATTATCACAAACTTGATTCCCAACCATCAAAAATATTATATTTATAACAAAAAAATTCATCAGAAATTTTTTTTACTCCTTCAATGGTCCTGGTAGGGAGATATCATTATTGTAGTCAATAGATTCTTCAACTCTTGAATAACATATAACTTTCTCTAGATCACACAAACATGATCCATTTTTGTTTCATGAATAAAAATGATGATGGAATGTGGGAAAAGTATCGTATGTACATTTGATAATGACATGTGAAAGCCAAAAGAACATAATTATAAATTAAAATCACATGCTTCTCCCATGAAGCCTATACCTATATATTCATTGGGTCCATGTATGCAACTTCTTTAAACATGCTGTGAACCATAAACTATACCCTATTTACAAATATTTAATACATAGATATATTGGAATATAAATAATTCAAAATTAGGGTTCTCAAGATGATATCAATATTTTCAAAAGTGATAGTCATTAGTCATATAGTGGAATATGATTTCTTCCCAAAAAAATTGACTAGGTATGGGTGGAGGATTTATTACATCTTTTCCATTAATAGTATTAGAGAATTTGTGAGCACAAACGATATCATTATGAACTAATATAGTGAATACCATCTTATGAATGTAGTTTATTGTATATTAATAAGAGTAAATATCATCTATTGATACTCGATTTTTGTTCATTCTTAATGAACACAAAATAAATTAAAAACCAGTTAATGGTATCATAGATACATAAAAAATTACACAAGACCTTTAAATTCTACAATTCAACATCAGGTAATCAATACATATTCACAACATACTATAATCCATCTAATAAATTAAATCTTTTACCCCATGGAGATATACATGGAAGGATAAATCTATTATCTATCAACTGATTCAGTTAAATATTATGATATTGAATTTATATTGGTAATAATAGTTTTAGATGAATATAAATTGGATCAGCTATATGAATGTGATTAATTTTAAATTCAAAATAATTATTATATGGATTAATTATGAATTCAAAAGGAAACATCTCCATAAAAATGTACACTATGGATGAAAAGAAATCATGTATCACACATCATTCATTTAGAAAAAGGCATGAATCATTGATTGTTTGATCGCCTAATTCATGAAATATTATCCCTATATGACATAACATGATATCACTCTCCCCATGAGTATCAATAATTTCAACCTCGTGATAGTTAATGGCCTATCTCTAATGGTAGAAATCAATGAATTTTAAGTATGATAAAACCAATTTCGTATAATAAATATATTTATAACCAATCAATTACATTATATATATATATATATAGATTCAATACTTTCCATCCATGATTGAATACCATTTATATGAACAAATATCCCTTTATGTACTAAAAAATTTGAATTAGTCATTATAACCCACTCACAATATCCACCATCAGAAAGAAAAACAATTAAAATGTTAGTAGAGATGAAATTATGAGAGGATCTTGTTCTGTATATGGAACAGTAATGGGTAAAAGATAAAATAATATTACCTATAAATTTAAATGTAACATCATTTGTATCGAAAAGTGCATGATGAAATTAATGCAATTGTTCTTTACTTCTTCCCTAAAAGAAGGTCCTAATTTCATGTGCTAACCCACTCTATTGATATGGAAACTATGTGGGTGAAGTACCTCATACACGACATTTTCCACCATAGCTAGTATATATCTACATTTTTGATTGATTTGGCGTTGAATACACTATTCAAATCTTCTAAATATTCATTTCACCTCATTCACTACCCATAGGTCATGGGTTTATGAAATATATCAGTATGTGACCCATACATCCCCAATATCAAAACTCCACAAGTGGTTGTTGAAAATTGGAATGATTTTTTCATGACCTACCACCCTATTAGAAAAATATATGGCTACCTCTCTGACTTACAAATATTTATTGCAATATTAAAAATTTTCTCCCCCTTGTTGAAATTCATATTAATACACAAATTAATATCAAAATATGTACCACATGGTTATCCATAAAAAAACATATGTATTATACTAGTTGAATATATCTATTTCCCCTCTAAAATTATACCATTATACACCTATTTTGAATACATTTTTAGCTTGAAATATTTAACAATGAAATTGTAAAAACATTTATAAAAATATTGATAATATATTGATATAGTATCCCAAAATCCTTGTAATGTGGAAAAAAGAGATGAAAATATGTGATATGAATTACATAGTCCATCAAAGTCATACTCCATTAGGTCAACATAAAAAACAATGATTCTATCTCATGCCTGAACATATTTGGTTAAATGATATCCATGAACATCTTTTAAAAGTCTGTCCATATAATTTTCTATAGAATACCTAACCATATCATGATTTAGAAAAAAATCCTCACCTATCCTTCTAACATATATACATTTAGTGTGAATCTCTTATCTGAATGACACCTTATCTATTGAATGATCATTTAGACATACTAAATCCATGACTCAGATTTCTCCATTTTACCCTCCATAGAGATGGTTACAAGGAGTTATAACTATAAACCACTGGTTCAGTTGGGATTATTCTATATAGAACTCCCTAAACCAAATTCCCTATTCTATATAAGGTAATAATATTTCTCAATGAATTGATATCTAGCTTCCCCCACACATATCTATCCAATCGTCATGTTTTACAGCTAGAGGGAAATTTCCATCTATAGCCTATTGTCATTGTATATATAGGTATCGTCGTGGAGTAATATCACAAAAATTACAGATATTTTATTGTACATATAACACAACATTATAAAATTTATGTCGCAAAGGATTCACATAAATCCATAAAATTTTATCCACCATACACTACAACATGTTCAAAATTGAGACACTAATACAACCGTTAACCATCCCTCACAAGGGTCATGCTAACATAGGGTAAATTCATTATCATTATTCTTGTATTTTCATTAGTCACATATTTATACAATTCATTTAAATTATTTATCACAGTTACGAGGTTTTTATTTTCTATTATGAACCATTTTAATTTTAAATACTCAAGTAATGAAATTTATATTCATTTAATCAAAACAACAGAAGTTCTTTTTTTCTATTCATGACTAAAATTATGCATATAAAAAAAATTCATGAGTGAATATAATTTTTCAACTATATATAACCCTAAAATAATTATGTGGTGTTACAAAAATATAAAAAATAATAATATCATCATGTAACATTTTTTTCATCCAATGAAAAATAAAATCAAATTGTAATATGAAATATTAATCTCGACAATCACATATCGGGTACATAGGCCGTCCCCTATAAATTTGTTATCTCTACATGAATGAGCACATGATTAAGGAATTTATACACAAATTATAATATATTATATACCCAAATAAGAATTAAAATTATATCAATAAAAATTCATTTAATACCACTTTTTGATGATCTAGACTGGATGCCATGTTTTAGTTCTCCGAGCTGGTTGGTCACATGACTGTATTCACACCTCCCCATATTCAGAATACTCTTCAATTGAAAAGAGGGTCTAGTATTTATATAATAAGGAGACTATATACATTTTTCAAATAAAAAAATTATGAATGAAATAAAAATAGCAAGCTGATGATAAAAAAATACAAGAATATTATAGTATTAAATATATATTAATATCATGTTTTAAATAAAAATTCGAAAAAAAATTAAATCCATAGAAGTTGACATGTCATGGAATATATGTTTCATGTGTGAAATGAAAAAATATATTACTCTGAAAACTCCCAATAGGTGACTGAAATTATTTCTCATTCCCTTATCCATGGTCTATCCATATCTCGACCTTATAATGTTAGGATATTTCCAATATCATTTACTAATGACATGAAGTATATTTTTTTACATGTCTCGAAACCCGTGTAAAATGTTATTAAAGAAACGTATTCCATAACCAACTATATATAAAACAATATACATTGTATAATAGTTTTTTTTGAATTTCTGTAAAAATTAATGTACATTACATTAAATAATATTTTTTCATATATAATTATTTTTTAATTGTCCACATAAATATCTTAGATCATGATAATAGTCAAATTATCAATGCATTATTCATCCATTTCCAAAGTCTGAACCATTTCTATTCAGATCTCATAAAATATTCCATCATGAGATTTGTTAATCAATTAATTTCAACTATATCATTTATTCAATTGGTGCCGAAAGTGGTTGTGTGAAATGTAGTTGTAATTTTTTGTAGTAGCTCATGTCCCACAACACATTTATCAAATATAAATAAAAAATATGTTTGGGTCCTAGAAAAACAGAATAGAACCATTTGTGTATTTGGAGCAGCAATCTCTTTCCCACAACTGAATATCTAATATCAAATCATGTGGATCCAAATATACTACCATTAATAATAAGTTACGATGATTTTTTGTTCACGTCATTTAAATAGTTCAATTTATAAAATAAGAAACAATTATAAAAAATCATTTAATTTCTTATAAAAAAACACCAATGATGGATACTAGTTTATAAATATTGGCATACCACAATGACTGATATCAAATATATATACTATTAATCAATAAATGTAATAATCACATTGCAAACCAAAATATCAATCACATTATCTTCAAATTTCATTATAACATTGGAAATTATTTTAATTAAATAATTAACATTATATTTAAATTAAACAACATAGAAGATTATATTGTATAATTACCAAAAATAAAATATCATAAAATGATGATTTTATACATTTATACCACTGTCGTCATGGAAACATAAGGATATAACATCCCTTGTAATTTTTTACATGAATTCATGAATTGTTAAATATGACTACAAATAATAAAATGTAAAATATCAATAGATATATAATATTTTGGAATTAGTTACCATACATAATAAATAAAAACATTGAATTAAAAATTTTTATTCAAAACATCATTTCCATGTTCAAGATATTTATTCATACATAATAATGAATGGGAAAATATGGGGATATAATCATAAAGGTGTTTTATATAAATCATGTTAAGGGAATAAACATGTAATAACATTAAGGGAATAATTTTTTTAGAAAAATATATATATCAATAGAGAATAAAATGAGTTTTATTCATAAAATATATATTATGTAATGATATAACATTATAATCATAAAGGCCGCTAAGGAAATGTGGATAAAATATAAAACCTTGCATTATAAACACATGTCAAGCCTAAAATCGTAGATATTATGATAAAGAAATTTATATAACAGAATCGGGATTACTACTTTTCAAAATTGTCATTTATTATAGTAACAATTATATAATGCAATACAACACCATATAATTTGGTGTGAATTAGTAATCTTTATTCCATTATCTTGCATAATTTTTCCACATTGGTCTAATAACATTCATGCATTAGACATAATATTTATTCCAATATTATCTTATATGGGTTATATTCATTTATGTTTCATGAAAAATATTTATATGTGTATAATGGTTGGCACCTTTGACATGAAATTGTTGTGATATACACTACACTATTATTCATGGAATGGAATATTAGGGTGATTTTTTTGCAGCATAACAAAATCAAAAAAAAGTTCCCAATATTTTTTGACTAAAAAGAAATGGTTATATAATAATTTTTAAATAAAAATGGAATTTATTATAATGTGAAGGGAATAAAAAAATATTATGTTTTTTTGTATGTCATTATATGAAATTAAACATGAATAAGAATGGTCATGTGGGGACCCCTACACCAATAGTTTGACTTCATATGATTAGGAGGAGATTATTGAGATCATAGGGGCACCATTGGATGACCTTAGAGGTAGGAGGGATGGATTAGTAGGGTTTACTATTATTTTTTGGTATGATAATAGGGTTGTTGGGTTTGTTTAAATAATAACTGTGTGGGGAATTATTTTTAACTTCTCAATGATAAGGTATCATTTATATATAATAAACTATAAAAAATGAAAAGTATTCCAATTTTTTTTACAATAATTTCTTCCATATTAGAGTGGTTTAATGTATTTTATATGTCCAATGCCTGAACATAAATATATAACAGTATTTCCGATATGGAAATGTCTCTTAATCAAAAAAAATTGTTTTAAAACCATATAATATATCAATGGATTCAGAGGATTAAAAAATGCATTATAAAAACAATAAAATAAACATAAAATAAATTCTATGTAATAGATATCTTATATTTTATTGTGGATACAGTTTTTAATATTTATTAAATAATTTTGGGTCATTTTTATGTAATAATAGTTAGATAATATTTATATGGTAATTTATTCTTACATAAAAATTTGAGTATCACACAATATTAATAAAAGAAAACCATATTATAATTTATAAATAATGAATCCAAAAATATTATAAACATTTCATTTTTTAAAATATTATTAATTTTTATTATTAATATAAAAATATACATTTATTGATAAATGTTAATCATTTTGTCAATGTGATTTTTAAAACCAAATAAAAATTACAATTATCGAAAAAATTTATTCAACCATTTATATTTGATAATAGTTATTTAATAATATTAATTTCAAACAATATAATTTATCTCAAATATATATTAAATCGTAAAACTAAACAAATAAATTTAAATTTTACACTAATAAATAATACAAATTTTTTTCTGAAGAAAAAAACTAAAAAAATATATAAAGTAATGGTATGAAAAAAAATATGAACATTATTCTATTAAAAATACACTATAAATGTAAATATTATTTATGTGATGGTACATGTATGTTTCATACATCAAAAAAACACCCTGAGTGTTTGGTGTGCATTGGTGAGGCATTCCGAGGTTGATTAGACCTACGTGGTTTGGGTGGGGATCTAGATGATCATGAACTTATGTTGTAAAGGGTTTTAATCATTTCTATTTTTTTTATATTTCAACTTTCGATTTGTCTTGATAAAATATAGAACATTTATATCCCATTGAATCTATGATATATGTAATTCATTAGAGAATTCCAACTACTTTAGATCATCACATTCATTTTTGTTCCAATTGGAATTTTTTAAAACCAATATTTTTTCCAATAACTTGATCAATTTTTGTTGAATATATATAAAATAGAAATTATTAATAATTTAATTTATAAAATTATATAAGACTTCCTATTAATTTAAATTTATCTATAAAATAAATTATAATATTACATTTAAATAAATAAAAAGGGGAATTATATTTAATACAGTTATTTTCATTGCATTTGTCCTCCCTTCAAAAATTCCAGCCATTAAAATTATCATTCCCATACTAAAAATGATGAGGGATAATCTATTTCATAACACTCTCCAGTTCCCACATCACAACCCTATAATAATGGTTTCACCACATTGACTTCAACAGGATCATTGCCTTATTTCATTGAACATTTTCTAAACAATGTATGATAATCATTGACTACTCTGCAATGGAAATGTCATTCTCCAATTGTAAAACTTATTTATTTATTATACATGATCATTTGGATATCTACATACTTAATAGGGAAACAAGGAATATATAATTTACAATATATACTTTAGGTTGGAGTCCAATTCAATAGGATGCTTTTCTGATGAGTTTAAGTATCTCAAAATACTATATATCTTGTACCATGATTTAATTTTTTCTCAAATCTCAACAATTTATTACATTGAGATATGTAGAGGGATAACATGTATGCCCCATAAAAATCAAATTATTATTGAAGATTTTCATAAATGATAATTTTTCCACTCTCAATAATTTTGGTGTATTGTAGAATGATCATAACCTTTTCCACAATTTCCATGACCATTTTACAACATATCAATTTTAATTTACCATCATATTTCCAAAATTCTGGTGTTATACACCTATTCCCAAATTAGTCAACATATAGTGCTATTATAAATCTTGGGTGGAAACTATTTTTGTACAAATACTGGACCAATGTAGATGTTGGCCCCATCCACATGGGAATTCAATAGAATATTCTCTCGACATGTATTCTTGTCTCTGAATAATCCTCGTAGACTACCAACATGTTTAAGAATGATAGTCCATGTTGAATTAAATATTAGTTTTAATATAAATTTGGAGGTTTCTAAAAAACATTGAGCTTAATATCATATCATGACCAGATACAATTAATATTGATACTCCATATATCCTGACAATTTCCTTGATTTATATTTGTTCTTGTTGGTCGAGTGTGATGGCCTCTAAAATTTTGTAAAATTTATCTATCATTGTATGATGATCAACTACAACACATAAATTTTTTATTAGATGTATGGTGACAATATCCACGATGACATTTTTTAATTTCTATGATGGTATGGTTAATGGTTGTATAAAACAGTTAAAATATTTCCATAAAAAATTCACTTGCTAAAAAGAAAAGCATATTTATGTATATTTATCAATCTCATTCATCATATTATACTTTAATAATTCACTTATAGATCTCAAATAAAAATTTTCTCCCTTATTGAATATTAAACATTGATCTATGTTTGTCATTCAATAGTAGTATCATAATGACTTATTTTGATGGTATACATTATCAATACACTACTATTATGAATACATCAAAAAAATTGAACTCTAAATAATTATATTATTATATATCCTCCATTTTTTTCTAAATTTCCACATAATATCATTTATAATAAGTAGTAATTTCCAAATGATATGGTTGAAATTCTATTTTAGAAATTATATATCAAGTTCTTCTATATATGATTCTGCTTTCCATAATACCCATTTAAAAAATATCATAACCTTTTCAATTCATAGAAATTATAGAATTAATGGATCCATTATATTAAGATATTATTCACATAATTTTCCTTATCAGGATGGTATAGGATTAATAATTAATAGTATTCGATTAGATAAAACCATAATCACATGTATATATTCATCTATTACTTTGTCAACATATAGTTGCATATTTTTCCAATTGTAAATATCAAACACTTACCAAAAAATTGTAATGCCCCAACATATTAAACATATTGTTCACTACATCTACATCATTAACATTTGTTGGTTAATATTATTTGACAACATTCAACATCCATGAATCATAGGCTTTGTTGTTTTCATTATTCAACAAGAGACATCACAATCTATTATTTGAAGTATCACTAAATACCATGAAAAGTGGTCCAACAGTTGTTAGGGGTAGCATAGATGAACTAATAAACCTTAATAAATGCCTTTGATGTGCTCTTAAAATTAATTATTTAAAGAATACATTACACTATTCCATGTTATCATTGATAGAGTGTTTGAGATCATTGTAAATAACTCACCAATCAACAATAATACCAAGATTATCATTGTATTCTAATAATATATCTTTCACATATTCTGGACTCTTCAATCCCTCAATTTCTTTTTTCTATTTGTTGAACACATTTATATATTATTTATTGGGATTAAATTTACCCTAAATTATATTCGTTCAAGGAGAACTCTAATTTTCTATAATATTTAAACATCTTTTTATTTTCATAAGTCCTTTATCATATTTCTCAGATGCTCCTAATAATTTTACTTAATAATTCAGTATATTTGAATATTATCTATAATGAATTCAGGGTATTTTCTGAGGTAATCCCTAAAAAAGTATTCATTACATATACAATGATTTTTGAAAAATATCTAAGTCTGAATGAAATTACTATGATCTCTTAGTTCCATACCTTGTATGAAATACATTATTTGTATATCCTCGATATTCACACTAACATGGTAATATATCGATCACATATACATGTTGATGAAGTATTTTTCTCTCCATATATGAATGAATATGTCATCAATCTATGGATCTAAATTCATTTTCTTTTTCAGGATCGTTTTGAGCTTATGATACTCAATGAAAATGGAACAATGTCTCATTCTTCTTCTTGATGAGGTGGACTAATGTACCCCATGGTGAATCACATGTGAATATTATCACTTTATCCAGACTCTCATAACATATTCTACTCATATACTATTATTATAAAATAATCCATTCAATAAATTTCATTGTGTAGTGGTAAATTCATAGTTAGGACCATGTTTGAAAAATAAACATCAAGGATTTTAGTAATATGATGAAATGAACAAGAAATCAAAATATTGTATTCCCTCAACATAGTCATTCAATGAATGAATATACATTCATAAGAATCAATTATTTTAACAATATATTCTTTCTCATAGAGAAATGATGCCCATTCATGAAATGTTGGTTCTAAAAAAGGTTCAACCTCCAACATTCTCGTGTATTGAATCATAGTATAACTCGATACATGGATACTGGTTTATTTATCACATAAATTTACATTGAATCTATATATGGATATCATGTCCATATAAATAGTTTCATAAAATTATAATGAATGGAAAATGAAAAGGTTCTCCGGTAAGTTGATCTAAAATTTATTGATAAGTGATACGTAATATACATGGGATTAAATAATTACAACATTTTACATTTTTACAAACAACACTATTCTATTCATTATGGTGTTATTTGATTAGATCAAGAAAAAATTTCCATTTCAAGGAATTTACATAATAAGGGAAAAAATTATGGTCAATCATCTTGAATGAATAACAAGCATACCAATCATCACATTTATTTGGGATCCACCTCTATTATTGTGATATAAAATGATCAATGTTGTATCCTTGGATGTTTTTTGTGGTCTCCAAATCCCATGGTTTAGTGAATTTTTTTCCAATGATATCCATTTTATTGCATTGGTTTCATTGAAAAATTTATAGTGGGTTGATGAGACAATTAATTTCCACTATTGCATTACTGGGTTTCACATGTAGGCTATCTCTAGAAAGGTAATTTTCCTTACAATTGGTAAATTATTTCATCACCACCACTTGGATATTTATGGGATGATTCATCCCACAACATTGATAAGTTAGTGGTGGAAATTTCACGGCCCCGTTATATTTCTACATTAGTCTGCTAGAATTAGACACTACATTTGACATCTAATCCCCTTGAATGCTATTAGATTTTACACAATTCATTTCAACAGAAAGGAAAAAATATATGATTTTCACAATGATATATAAGTATGGGATCATGAATGAAATTTTTATACTTGGTTTAATCCCAATGAATATGATTTCATATTTTTATTCATGTGTAAGAAAAATGTCATATGTGTATTGTTCATGTATTATGATGTTTTTCTCTTATTCAAGGATAGAATCATCCACATTATTATTTTTTAAATGGAAATCCATTACCATTTTCAATTTGACAGTGGGAGGAGAATATTTATCAAAAACGTTTTTTATAATTAATTCAAACCAATCACATTAATCTCTTCTACATGATTCATATTTTTGATTGACTTACATTGACTAGGTTCTCATTTCATATGAAAAAAATATATTAATACCTTTTCTTACATGTAATAGTAATAGATAGAGAAGATCATCCCAAAGATGTTGATCCATTTTTCCACAACTGATTGATTATATGATCCATCATAAGTCAGATACCTTTATTGTATGGTGTTATCAATCCCAGATTTTACTCAATTTGTTGTATTTGGATGCACCTATAGATCCATTATCACTTTTATAACCTATATATACTGATAAATTATTATTATAATGATTTTTATTAATTATCTATTTATATGTTGCATCTTATTTGTACATTCATAAAATTGACAATCACCTATGGTTTTTACATGATCCCACAAATATATGATGATCCTTTAAGAATAATGGTAAACTAAGGATTGCTATTTTTAAACTATTAAAAACATACATGGTATCCAATTAAATTTAATATTTATCAAATACAATTCCAATATTTACCTAGTTTTGAATTTTGTGTCTTCAATATATGATATCAATTATCCTATTTTAATCATACACCATTATGAATACTTTTTACACAGAATATTATATCAAATTGATATTTAGAATTTTCCAAATCATATCCCCAGACATTGTTATAGAAGATGTATGGTAAGGCCTACTTCTATTCTCCAGTTCCATGTAGCGTATACCTAAATGTAGTGTTTTTATTTTTTACACATATATATATCTCTGCCACTTCCACACCCACATATATTATCCACGAGTGGATTTATTTTCATAAGAATCCACTTATTAATTTATTACGAGCATTAGGGATGTATTATTTTACATAGACATATCTAGAATAATTTCTACAATGTTTTATATTCCTAATCGAAAAAAATATTTATAATTTTCTTCGATTAAAATGATATCACCCATTCTGTTAATTAGACATTAATTCAACAATTATTAAAATTATTTACACATAATTAAACGTGGATTATCAAATATATATTTTATTTCTGAATTTTATATATTGAATAATAGAAAAAAAATATGTAATAGATCGTATTAATAGAAATCCAACATAACATGTTCCTAATATTCATTCATAATTAAATCATATCTTGATAACTGAGATACAAAAATAACAATATTTGTCTATAAATCCCATTAATGTAATAATAATGGACCTACTTTTAGGGAGTAAAATATTTAATATAATAAGAATATATATGCAGAATAAAAGAAGTATTAATCATACAAAATAATAGTATGGATGATAAATCATTATAATCTTAATGGAAGCATAGGAAATGTGGCGACAACATAATAAATTGCATCATAAAAATTAGAGTAAGATTATATTAATGAATTATTTATAGACAAAGTTTCATAATGGTATCATTTTTACTCCCTATCCAAACATGAACTCTCATGAGGATAAAAATTACACAATTCATTCAAGGACTATATAATTTTAGGTTCACCCATCACTTTAGATTCATTCTCGTTCTTAACTATGACACATAGATTTTAAAACCTAAATTAATTCCATATAATATTTATACCTAGATTTCTGTTTACGTAATAAATAAATGTAATTTCCATTTAAAATATGTGTAATTATATAATGCTGAACACCCATGATGGGAGATGTGTATCATATTAAATAAAAAATTATTATGCAAGGATAGGAAAAATTAAATTTTAGAAATATAATGACATAAATTATTTTACTAAAATATTTTGATGAGAGATAACATAGTATATAATAATTTATAAATAAAAATGTAAGAAATAGGTGCATAGAATGTAATTTCCCTAAATATGGATGTTTATAAAGGTGGAATAATATAAAACGAAACATGATTAATGAATATAATATGAAAATCACATAACTTGAGATGTGAATTAAAATTCATTGGATGAGATTCTATACAGATTGGGGCACCTTTGGAGAACTATATGATGGGTAGATAATATAATAGAAATGATCAAAATATTTTTAGTAATGTATGATGGATATTTATTTTTTAAATATATTAAATGATTGGTGATTTCTTTATTTTCCCTCAATCATAGGTTCTGTAATCTATATAATATGTAAACAAAACCACAAATAGAGACATCAGTTTTCCCATGGTTTCAGAAAAATGGTAATGGTTTTTTTATTGTATATGTTTAATGGCCAAATAAATTAAAATAATTCTATTTTTAAAATTAATTAATCCATACTCTAATAAAATTTAATTTAAAATCTTTAGATATATGTAGGTTTTTAGGATTCATAAATCCTTTAAAAAAATTAAATAAAATTAAAATCACAAAATTTTAAATGAAAAAATAAATATATTCATAAATACACATTATTGTATTTATAACATCTATTTTGGGTCAATACAATGTCATATAACACCAAATATATATATATATATGATATTTAATTTATGATGGAAAATTATATTATCTCACAATATTATGAAAAATATAGCATTGGATAATTTTTTCATTCTGATTCCAAATATAATTATCATTTTATCAAAATAATATTATATGTGTATGTGTGTGCATCCTATTTTAAAATAATACTTGAAATTTTTTGTGTAATCGTGGGTTTTTTATAATAACAGTTTTTTAACATTATAAAAAATTACATTTCACAAAAAATATATATTATAATTTATAGTTGATAAACATATATTTATTAATACTTTTATAATAAATATTATTTCTTTAAAAAATACATTATGTAATAAAAATTAAATGATATAATTTGATATTAATAATAATTAAAAATACATTTTCTGTTTTATTGTATATTGTAATAATTAATAAATTAACGATAAGAAAAAATAGGATCATTATTGAAATGAATATAAAATATAAAATTCATTTTATTAGGTTCATGATAAATATACATTTAATAAACTAGAGAAACCCATGAATGTAAGTCATTTAAAGGTGATATTTATATGGGGTGGTTCAACAGATATGATTTGGGTAGTGATATATTTGATATTGACCTTTTCCAGTCTATAATTCCAGTCATTTTTATGTTATTGGAAATCATAATGGGACTAATCTCATGCAATGAATTGTGTTTCCATCTATCTTATAATCTACAATGAGTGGGCTTCCTAGGGTATCTTCCTATTGGTTGAGTCTATAAATTCCATTTTATGTGTCAATTATATTTGTTAAAACCCTATATCTATAAAAATATTTTTATCACAATTGGATGAATTCTTTATTAATGGTAGTGATGATTAAAATTATTATAAATTGGAAATAATAAGACAATTGAATTGAATGGGTCATCTATAAAAATAATACACAATAATAATATAAATTAAAACAATAAGTTGAATTTTATATATTATAGATTGGTTTGATAAAATGTATTATTTCCAAATAGACATCCCCCAAACAGATGTTCAATGATATAAATCAAACAAATTTTAATGATATAGGAAATAACCATATGATCCAGATCAAATGGAACCCAGTAATAAAAAACAATGATCTAAACCCAATTCAAGTAGATTTTAAATTATTCAATTTTAACTGAAATGAGAGACGATTGATAACAATAATAAATAAATTATGATATCACATACCTTAGTGGAGATGATCTTATAATCAGATCAACAATTAATCCAGAATAATTTATAGATCCTTGGAACACACTTAGGATATTCCAAAATCAGATGAAATATATATTTCTTGGTTGGGAGTGACTAGTTATTAAAAAATTAGGTTTAAGGAATTTAATATAATATATCGTGTAATAAAAATCCCAGATGCATTGTTTCCTATGAGTGATCACACATAATATGAAACTGTGAACCATAAATTTTCACTATACATTTATGTTTACATGGTTTATGATTTATGGAACATAATTTATAAAATTGTTTCCCCCCTATGAAAGTTCCCCTCTACTGGATGAAGAACTAGTTTAGAAGGTAGGCACAAGTTTTTTTCTAATCCATTCTCCCAATATAATAAACCTACTATATATCTAAATAGGATGGATCCTTTCCTGGGCCAAACATCACAGGTTTCCCTAAATTTGCACGAACCATTCACAACCCATTTGGATTCTGAAATTATCCAATTTCCCATAAAACGTCCAAAAAACTAAACCCATTCCTGAAATAATTAATAAATGTATAAGTGTACTGGAAAAAGATCCAAAAATGTATTTAAAATCATTTATATATTACATTTATCCATGTCCAACATTAACCTAATTGTCTAAAAATCCATCATTATTGCCTAGGGTGGAATAGAACATCAAGATTAAATGTAATTAATATTCTATCATTGTATATCCTGAATTGTTTTAGAATTTTAATTTTATTATTTTCTTTTACATGCATAACATTAAATTATTTTTACAAGATAATATATCATTTACCTTCTTACAATTTCATGGACTAAAATTTGATAAAATCATTCATGTGTAGTGTGGACTACCTCCTCCATGAATGGAACTGATTTGTTTCTCATAAAAAAATCTAATATATTAAATAAAAATATATAAAATAAATATTATATATATGATAATAATATCATTCAATAATGATAAAATAATTATTATCTTATTTCAATAAGGAATTTTTGAAAATGGAAATGCAACTCATGCATATAGACAATCTATAATCACGATAATTATTTAATATTTCAATTTTCATAAAAATATATTATAATTGTATTAAAAAATTATAAATTATGTTTAAATATTATAATTATATCATAATTATTATTCTGGATATGGTTTATGAATGTTCAATTTTTAAAAGTTTACCTACCATTGTCATTTTGGACCTATGTTCAATTATCGCTTGATCTTTTGAAAAGAACATAAATGATTAATTAACTGCACTAAATTGGAATTCAGATAAATAAAAATAAAAATAATGATTAGAAATGTTCATGATAATGAAAATAATAAATATATTCTTAATATTCATGATGATAAGGAACACATGTGATGAGTTCGATTCGAGGTATTGGATTTTTCATATCAAATTTATTTTTGTGGGACACATGCCTCATTCAATACTTCTTTTAATTTTCTGTTGTATGTACCTCCCCATAATAACTTTTATTATAAATTTTATAAAATCATGGGATATATATATTCTATTAATTATAATTCAATCATTGATTTTTATTATTTAATGTTGACCAAATTTGTAAGGGTTCATATAAAAATATCATCATTTTTTGGGTTCGTTTATGATTAAGTATCTATTAGGGAATATATCCCTTTAATGTTAAATAGTTATAAAAATTCCCATTTTACTATTTAAAAAATGTTTTTATATTCATTTATTCCAATGTAATTAATCATAAAAATAGGTTTTAATGAAAGGTTTTTTATTCTCTAATGAGGTACTTTGTGGCATTCCCAGAAACATCTAGAAGGAATTTTTTATTCACATATATATATATATATATAAAATATTTTGTTCCTATAATGAAGTCTTTATAAATTTAATATACCATTACAATTTTATGTGTCACAATTAAAATAAAATAATTTCCCATGTAATAGTATATAATTGTTAAAAATAAATTTTTTCTTAGTGGAATTGTGATTTTATTATAAAATTATTCAAACTAATCTTTCAAAAAAATCCATTATAATATAAACATTCTAGGATAATAATTAATCATTTAATGGGGATCTTATCTATTTTTAGCTTATTTGTTTTTATGGTAATTTTGTACTGTTATATGTTTTTGTTGAATCCCAATTTTTTTATCTAAAGGTAATAAAATGTTGAAATTAATTTATTTTCATGAGTTATGATATGATGAATGGTAGATTGATTCCTAGGAAATATATTAATGATTTTATTTATCTAATTTGTGGGACCAATACCCCCCCCCCTTTAATTCATTAGGTAGTTAAGGATGACTCATGTGTCATGATAATTATGAAGGATCCATATTTCATTAGAAAATATATACGAGTGAATCTTTTTTACATGTATTTATGATCATGAGTGTAATTTGTTTCATGTAAATATGTTTATAAATGGACCTCAATTTTATGTCTATAAGATCATTCATGAACCTATTTTTTCCAA
Organism: Viscum album; assembly: GCA_963277665.1. Lineage (NCBI taxonomy): Eukaryota > Viridiplantae > Streptophyta > Magnoliopsida > Santalales > Viscaceae > Viscum > Viscum album. The sequence goes on along the minus strand of OY728152.1, from coordinate 1,313,276,294 downwards.
AAAAAATTAATTTATTGCCTGATTTCGTGTTTTCATAATATTAAGTGAACCAGTTTCTCTTTTTTGATTTTCATAATGATTTATTATTATTTATAATAAAATATTCCATTTCATATGCCAAGGTCATCCTATAGTGTATCATGTTATTTTATTCGATCAAAATTCTTGTCTTATGATATACTATAAATTCTTCAATTCCACTAGATTATGATTCATTATTGATTAGGTATAAACAATCTATGATATGATATAACAATATCATTCTTCTCCTATGATTTCATTTGATCATATATTTAATATATATATTGCGTACCACTATTGAGTATATGATATCAACATTTTTATATGTATAAATTTTGATATTTTATAATGAATTTTGCAATGGTATTTTTATTTATATAGGTTTCATTTGTGTGGAATTTTTTTAGAGACAGTGAAGGATTAACATAGATTACAAAAATATGTTTACCTTTGTAGATGTTGTTGATCATAATCAACTACTTGTTTATGAATCCATGTTGTTTTGTTTTTTTGTATTATATAATTTTCTATTTCAAAAATTTACTTATTTCAATTATTTATCAAATGTTTACATTTTTTAATGGAAAAAAATTGGAAAATATTCAAAATCAAAGACATGAATTTATGGATTTTATTCAATAGAGTATATTTCTATGAGTGGGTTTATGGTTGTCATAAGAGATATAGTAAATCATTGAATATATTTTAAATTATTTAATCTAGGAATAAAATATTATTAATGATAAATCCCATGATATTACATATTATTTATATGTATTTAAATATATATATATATACATGATTTAATATTTTTCAATAAATTGGATAATTGTATTCATGTATATAAGGAAAATAAATCTATTCAAAAATTATGTAAAAAACATTTAATATTATTTATGTGTTATTAATAGGGGTGGTGATTTTTTTTATATTCATATGTGATATGAAATGATTCTTTAATCTTAAATGGGAAGATATATTTTAATATCAATATAAATATAATTATCATTCTAATAATAATTTTATAATAGAAATACTATAATTTTTGTAGCATCATCAATATTTATATGGTATACATAAATATTAATCATAAAAAAATATTATAATAAATTTGATATAAAAGTATTTTTTAATATATTTTGACCTTATATTTTTCAAAATTTTGTGATTGAGTTATGTTATCCATAATACACAACAGTTGTTCGATTAGACATTGTATGGGTTTTTATTAATATTTTAGGTGGGGATTTTTAAATTATAATATGAATAACTATCAAATCACTTGAATTATATTTTTTTGTGGTCAAGTGTTTACATCATAATGTAACATTACCATACATGATTTATATATTTTATGAATTTGTATATGTGTATTTAGATTTTTACATTGATATGTTTTTTTTAATTATTAAATAAAATCATACTAGTACCCTCATTTGTTATTTCAATATCAGTATTATAATATATATATATATATATAATGAAAATTATTATCAGAAAAAATATTTAATTATTATTTTAGAGTTAATTTTTATGATTTTTGGATAATAATAGGATTGAATAATATTGAATTTATAATGAAATATCCTTTTTGGGTTTTAGTTTATTCAATTATGACATTTTTTCAACATGATCTATGATTTTTTCCATATGATATGGAAACCCATATGAAACTATATATGCTGGGTCAGTTTATTTTTCTATTTTATGAATCCCATTAATTTTTTTTATAAATAGAATCATAATTAAATATTTTATAACACATATTTAAAATAAAATTATTTTTTAGATTATTTAATAATGAATAATGGATAAATATAATTTTTATTTTAAAAAACAATTAGTGAAATTTCACAAAATCTATTAATATAATCACTCCTATAATAGTTATAATATATATATATATATATATCAATGGAAATGATGATATAATTCGTCATATGTACCATTATTTATTTAGTGATTATTTAATAAGGTGTTTTATGATGAAATATATCCTGGATTTATAGATAAATAAGATATTTTATAATTGAGTTATTGATCTAATTATACAAAAATATAATAGACAAGATGATAGGAAATAAAAAATATGGATAATCATTATCATGACATGGATAAACTATATAATTTTCCAACCAAAGAATATCATGAACCAAATATATTATTTAAATTGATATATATTCTATTTAAATAATATTAGGACAAAAGAATACTATGATAATATAGTTATATATATAATAATGAAGAAAATATACATCAAGTAGTGGGAATCATTTTCCAAAAAAATTAAAAATCAATATTTTAAATTCTAGAATCATGTGATAATTAATGTTCTATCGATTGAAAATATTATTTCCTATTATAAATTCTTGATTCCTCGAAAACAATATAAACAATATATGACTGATTTAATAAAAAATTGTCATCCACATTGAGATTAATATTTTTATTTCATATGATGTTGAGTTATGACATCCCATTTAATATTAGTATGAAATTTTTTTTTATATAATAATATTATTCATAAATTTATTTTATGGATTTACATTCATTATAATATTTTCCAATGAACATCCAAATATAAAAAATTTTTAAAATTATGTTATCCATTTTCTCTTATATGATATATGATTTTAGTTTGAATATGATTTATTTTATTTAAAAAATTAAATTTTAGGAAATTAGAAGTTATTTAAATTTTATATTTTCAAGTAATGATTCTGGCTTCATTGTGGGTCTTTTAATAAAGAAATTACCTTAATGATAAAAGTGACCATTATCATTTTTTATTATACCGTATCCTTTATCACATAATTTTGATTATATTCAAACATTAAAATGAATTGATTCTTTTTGAAAACCAAATATATTTTCATAGATAAGTAAATATATATTAATACAATTATTATTTTATAAATAATTTCATCATATAATCAATCGAGTAAAATATTTTATTCAAAAAAAAAATTATTAATTATTTGAAATTATGGTGTTCGGAGATTGTATATACATTTGGAAATGTAATAATGATAATTAAATTATATATTCTAAATAATCAACTACAAAAATCATAGAAATGATTAGTCCCTAAAATTTGATTTCATAAATCATAAAATAGTCTACATTATAACTATATATGAAACCTCTCATCATGTATACATATCCTCTAATTTTCTCATGGAAAACCAACATCTATTATCAATACCTTGACTATTACCTTACCAAATTAATCACCAACATATATAGGCATGTTTTATTTGTTTTTATCACTGACATTGCAATATTCTTATTTGTAATTATAATTTCTTCATGATTCCATCCCACAGTAGTATCATAGTTTCCTCTTTGTAAAACATCTCCCAAAAATCATACATTAGATAAAATAAATGGAAATATAAAAAGTTTATGTAATTTAATGATTTAAAATATGAAAAATCATATATGGGAAGGTATGAAACACTATACAAACTTAAAAATCGATCAAAACCATTCATTTGATACCAAATTTCTGTAATCATCCTTATGCATTACATAATCATGATGTTCTATAAAAAGTTTACAGTGTTTTCCTTAGAGTCCCTTTTTAGGTTTTTATTTTTTGTTAATTTTTCCATGAAACATAGATAAAAAAATTTAAAATAAAAAGATAGACACTTATTGTTAGTATTAATTTTTTACATTATTAAATTGTCAAAAACAATTGAATAATTATTCATTTTCATTTAAAATCTCAATTTTCATCAACATCACTACTTCATATCCCTCACATATTCATAAACCCTATGAAAACAAATTTGAAACATGTAATAGAATTAAAATGTATCAGGGTTATTAAAAAAATAAAACAATTACATTATTGAAATCATTTGAACTCATATTATATTTTATCTTATCATAAATTCTCTATGAGTATATGTAACAAAATATCTTCACATGAAAATAAATAAAACAATTTCCTAAAATAAATTCCTAATACCCCATAATAATAAATTATAACCCTTGAAGGTAAAATATAGATTAATATATATAAAAACATTTCAAACCCATCCTAGTGGGAATAAATATATGAATGCATTTAAATATTGAAATTACACAATTCATTAGTTCTCTATCTAGGTGAAACAATCATTAATCTATTAAAGTATTTGTAACAACTGGAAAATGGGGACCATATAAAACCCTAGACATAAAATGTTCATCTATTCCTGGACGCCCAGGTACCACCATTGGCCCCACAAGACATGTCATCCCCGCCCTGGGGCCCACCCACATGACTGAATGGGTAATCTGACTAATGGGATTCCACACAGACCAACAAATATCATTTCAAATGTGCATTTTCCTAACACACACACATCATTATAAACATTATAGAAGGTCAACAATCATGAAAACTACTCTAAACCAAACAAACATAATTGTGGATTACTGATCACATAGGATCCCGAAATGGAATAAGAAACTTTTTTACATGAGTAATATAATTAAGTAATAATTTCCCATTATCATTAGAGGGTGTTACAACTCTGAGAGAACAATGTCCCCCTCGTGGGAACTACTTGATAACCTTGGTAGTCCAAAATAAATAATGAAGGGTTCATCAACAAATATCAAATGTATAAACTGGGTTTTTGAGACAACATAGACACCCAACAGTAACATGGTTGTCAGGTCCTAGCCCTCCAGGTGTCACTATTTTCCCTGTAGACATGTTTTACAAACCCTAGGTCCCACACATGTGTCTGCATGTGTCATATGGCTAACGACAGTCCCAACATTCCAACATATGTCCTTTCTAAAATGATTATTCCACCCTAAAACACACCCTTGAAAAAACATTTCATAAGGACACACATCTGGACCACTACTCGTGGCCAAGAATGTTTAACTCTAAAGTTCTAATTTGGTAAACACTTGAAAATGAATTTTCACCTTGTTTCCATCAGTGAAAACATTTAGTCATATTAAAACTTTATAATTTTTGGTTGTTACAGGATACCTATGTAATATTTCAGTATAAAAGAAGAAAATTTATCATGGTCTTACACAAAACTATCCCCCCACCCCAAGGTAATCTATTACAGTGTTTACAAACTGTAAGTAGTCAAACACATGTTTAGATATAATAGGCATACCTGACAGTATATATGTCACCCCCACATAGAGCTATTATAGTCTTACATAAACTAAATGGCCCACCAATTGTAAATTATTTATGGGATTACCTGACACTATCAGTCCCACCCTATATTATGTATAATGATCAAGTACCATAAAAAGTATTATTTTAATTTCAGTTTTCTATTGAATAAAATTCGAATAACTATTTACTATAATGGGATTAAATTGATAAATATTTTTTTATAGTAATTATATTCATAATATAACTCTTGGAGTGGGTCTTATAAAATATCAAAATTCAAAATTTATTAATGGTACTATGGTGTGTTGTTATAAATAAAACCATTCAAATCTATTAAAATGAAATTTATATAATACATTTTTCCATGAATAATTTTAATATTTGTATTACTATAAACCGAAATATATGGGTATCAAATAGTAAACAATAATGAGGGATATATTCATAGTGGTGATTATAAATACAAATTTTATTATTACAAGAAAGTAGATACACATATATAAAAGTAGAAAAAATTCAAAATATATAAAAGGATAAATTGAAAAAAAATCAAATTAATAAATAAAATATAAATTCAAATTAATAAATATTTTTAATTTTATATAATTGAAGAAATACACATTATTATTATGCTTTCATCACTAAATTCAATGTTAGATTCTTAATGATTCATTGTTTTGATTCAACTGGAAGTGATATATTTTTTAGTATCATTGATTTTTAAAAAATAAATAATTATATATTGATATGATAAATTTTTTAAAATGATTTAAATCATGAATATTCATAAAAATAATAAATTATATTTCAGTAATCAATGTTCTGTAATGAATTTTGATTCCAAATGTTTAAATTTAATTTATAATGTTTCACTGTTTATTAGGGTACAAAATTATATCATTTAATTTAGAAGTTAGTAAATAAAATTATTCCAACAATTGAATCAATTTTTTAAAATTAAATTCGAATATTTTTAAGAATATAATTTCAAAATAATCCCACGACCATGACAACATACAGCACCCCAATGAAAATATATGAAAAGATAAAATAATTTTATTACCAAAATCATAGTAAAATTTATTCAAATGACTTATATTATATTTAAATATAAATTTTATAATTAATTTTGTTGTATAAAAATAATATAATATTAAAACTTATGAATAATTAGATCATAAATTTTTTCAATATTTATCAAAAAATTATTATTTTCATAAAATAATTTATTATTTCTGAAAAGGTAATTAATAAATTTTTATTTCATAAATGATATTTAATTTCTCAAATATTTTTTATATTTTGATATAAAAAAATATAATATTATGTTTGAAAATCATATGGAATCTTTTTTTAGGAAAATTAATTTTTTTGAAAATATTTATGTTCAATTAATTTGATACATAGATTATTTATAATATATATATATATCGTATTTAATTATATTATACATGTGTACACAATATAACCTCATTACTTTAAATATTATTATTCGTGAAAATTGATAAGACAACAATGTTGTTATGAAAAGTTTTATTTAAAAATTATTTAATAAAAAATGTAATTGATTTTAAACTAAAATTATAATCATTTTAAATCTATCAGGGATGTGGAATTAATTTTAAAATAAATATATCATATCGTATCATTGTGATACATTCTATTACAATAAATTTTTTAATGTAATGTACACTATCCATTATGATGTATATCATTTAAATTAACAGGGAGTCACATTCTACCCAGTTGAATTAATTGTTTCTTCGATATTTAATCATGATATTCTAAAACAAGGGATTGATTTTTAAAATACCATTGATGGAATATAAAATTGTATACTAGTTTAAGAAAAAAAACTTTTTTAATATAATATGTGATGTATAGAGGTTATCTAGAATAACACATTCTATGGTTTATATGTGGGAGAATATAGTTGGGGTGTAATGGCAGAGACATGGATGAAAAAGTATAACTAATTGAATATTGTGATAATGATCATTTATCAAAACATAAAAGAATGATAAATGTAATTATAAGGAATTAATGAAATTAATAGGTTATGATTGTTAAGGACATTTCATTTATATAAATATAATTTTATTTTAAAACAAATGTTATTTCAAGATCTTTTTTACATGGAGTTGAGTGATCATTCTTCGATATAAAATAATAAAACTAGAAAATATATTTAAATCATTTAATTATATTTTATAAACAAAATCATATCATGTAGATTTGATTCTATCAATTCCAATTCATTTCATAAATCAGGATATAAATATTCTAACTTAATTTCTAATACATGAGGATGTAAATTTTACCATTAAGAATAATATGTTCTATAAAACTATGTAATTCACATATATACACCTATAAATTTTTACCTATACAACAATGATTAGAATGATTCAACTAATATAAATAATTATTACATAGTACCTCAATTGTATGTAAAAAATCAATTTATTCCATTTAAAAAATTGGAATACATTAATACTCATAAGATATATGTCTATCTAAATCAAAATACAGATAGTATAAAAAGAATCTCAAAAATTCATCATTATATACCATAAAAAATATGTAGTGGAAGACAAGGTTTTATTAAGAATATGACAATTACATTTTATTAATAAAAAATTAATAAAAACCTACAATCTTATAATGATAAAAATCATTTATTTTTTATTACATTATATAAATAAAAAATTAAATAAAAACATGAAAAAATAATAAAAGACATAAATATATAACTACTTTCATTGTCACCAATATTATCAATTAATGATCACTTTATTGTTATTGTCTCTCTTTGAAGAACACATTATGTTATCACTTCCCCCAATCACATGTGTTCCAAAAAAATGTTCTACTAAATCAATTTTCTTAATAATATTTAATATTGTTTAGAAAATTTTAAATAAGTACTGAAATTTTACTACATTAAATTATTTATATATTTCATGAGTTATATAACCATAAAATCACTTATAAAATAACTATAAAATGTAATTATCTATTACAAATACACAGGAACTATTATTATTCCATTTCTTCTTAGAAAATAATATACTTTTTACCAATTAATTATTATATTCTACTAAGGTATATTACATTCATTCTTGGGTAATTAATTTTTATATTACCGTATATCCTTAATGGTTATTAATTTATTACTAAGTCTTCATAAGATGACAATTTTTTGGATAATATTGTCCTTTTAATAATTATATTAATCCAAAAAATGGTTACTCATTTCATCATGAATACATATATAGTCTTTATAATAACATATTACCATAAATTTGATTCCCCCAAACATAATAACATTTTAATTTTAAATTTTCAATGATTCTCGAATATCATAACAAAATAATTTTGTTAATCATTGGGAAAATACTTTTCAATTAATATTATAAAAAAACTATTCCACTATTTTATTAATCGTTCATTTTCATTGTTATGATTTTGAGTATACTACCAATATTAATCAACATTTCTAGATTTATGATGTACGTCAATGAGAATATTCACAAATTCAATTATTCCATGAGTGAAAATATATTATATATGGAACATTACATTTTTAAAAATATAAAAGGATTTTTTTGCCCTTTATCAGATGGTGGTTTCTGATCAATAAAATGGTCTATGTTTGTAATAGTATGGATAGATATGTTGGTTCATCCATACAATCATTGTTATTTCTCATAACACAATTTTGTTTCCCCAATATGGTAATAATATTATATGTTCTATCAATTTCTCTATCACAGTCCTCACTATCATTCCTATGTGTGGAATACCATCATACAGTATAATATCTTGTGGGTCGACATTTATTCACATAGGTGTACCTAATTTAGAAATGTGTAGACATGAAGAACGACTAAATTAAAGGTAGTTATAGGAATTTAATGTCTAATGTCAATCCCAAATAGATAGGGATGGGGAAAATACTACTTAAATAAAATAATCATAAAATAAATTCAATATTAAGAAATTAAATCTATGCAACTGAGTGTCAATCTTGTAGATAATTTTGGAGATGAAAATAAAAATATGGAACTAGGTAGTAATGAATCCAAATTAATGGGTCTATAAGGTATAACAAGAAATAAACTAACTACATGAATTTTCGAAATATAATTTCTTAAAATGATCAATTTAATTATGGACACCATCCATCCAAAACCACCCATTTATTAGGGTCATTTACAAAATATTTAAAAATCATGGGTAACCTGATTCCTTGAGAAAACATAAGTAGGAGAAAAAATTAATGGACATGGAGTAAATGTAATCCCTATAAATAACATTAAAAAATTTATTCAATCATATTATGCTATGGTCATGGCCATAAAATGAATTAAATTTAAATCCTATTTCATAACCATGTTTATAGTGGTCGTGCATGAATAATAATAATAATATATAGAAATGAATAATATATGAAAAATAGAAACATAAATTACAATTAAATTATAATACCTAATACAATCAATCATTTTTAAGCATTCAATATGCATAATAAAGATATCACCATCTCATGAAATACTAGATAATGTGATGTAATGACTATGAAAAAATTTATAGAAATTGGGAAGTATGGCTCCAAAGTAAGTGCAGTTTTTTCTGATGTCGAATATTCACTCCCAAATACACAGAAAGAAGATTCAAATGTTGGGTTTTTATAATTAAAAGATTTCAATCCCTCATTAGTTCATTTGAAATTATATATTTCTGGATGTTTAATGTCATGTAAATTTTTCACATAGTGAAATGATTTATATTTATCTATGGGAGAATTCATCTAGAATGTCATCACAAATCGTTAAAAAACAAATAATAAAAAATCTAACATCATGAAAATATAATACATTATGTGTAAATACCTAGATGTATTTTTCATGCAACATTACATTCTGAAAATTTTTGTTCCATGAAGAATATCAAATATTTTTGGAACATTTACCACTTATTTGTATATCCCTTCAATAAAACTTAAAAAATTAAATAAAAAATGAAATTATAAGATTAATAATTTAATTAAAAAATCAATATATTGATAAACCGAACAAGAAATTCATGATAAATAGATATATAATAACACAACGGTTGAATTTAAAAATTTCCATTTTGTTGAAATATAAACATACAACAAAGTCATTCATCATACCACGAATAACCTTATATATCAATAATTGAATTTCCTAAAATGTAAATTTAATTATTAAATAGTCATAATGGCAAGAATCATTGAAGAATAATTCTCTAATGAATGAAAATTATCCATGAATTTTAAATTAATTCTTTAAAATCCCTAATCATTTTATACCGTCCAATTTTACTATTAAATTCATTATTTATATACAAAAAATTTTGATTTTACCTCACATTATTTTATATAATAATTATTATGTTAAAATTTCATTTATTATAAATCACATAAATTAAAAAAACTTAACATTCTATATTGTTCTATGGGATATATCATATCCACTTTCTAAAGTCACAAATAACAAATAATCATTTGTGGTTTAATGTTTCCTATCAACAGATTGTGTGGATAAGGGGATATGGTTAATTGATATAAAATTTAATCCTCATTATATATGATTGAATCTAAATTATATATCACAACATAAAATAGATTATTAAAATCCCATACCTCCGCCATTATCTCATGCCATGATGATAAAGTGATCAAATGCAATTAATAAATAAACACCTTCATTATTATTATTATTATTTATCAAAATTAGTATGGGGGAATTTTAAAATAAAAAACCCAAACCCTTATTATATAATGATGATAATATATATTATATTTATAACAATATTATAGGTAAATAAATTGTGTTTTTGTAATTTCACTAACAAAAACAATTTTTTAATCTTTTATTAATAGTGTGTACAATAAATATATTGAATGTACCTTCCCCACATCTGATTGAATACCACACCAATTTATTTTTTAAAACATTGAAATACAAATTAATAATTCTCATTTCCCCCACACTTACATTTTATAAGCATGATACACATTTTGAGGATGTTATTAAATGATAATCTAGGATATTAACTAGGTGAATTTCTTTAACATGAGTACTCAAAGATTCTTCCATCCTTTAAAATGATTAATATACAACGGATCGTAAAATAAGGTTTTTAAAATTGTTCCTAAATCATTTTAATAGGGATTCTTTGTTGTCATATAATTAATAAGATGAAATGACTGTTCAAGAATAGATCTTACATGAGATTCACTTATAACATACTATAGAAAATGTTAGAATTATTTGGATAAGAGAATGTCTAAAGAACTAGAAGATTGGGTGAGAAAACTAACCATCAAATCTAAAAATAATATTTAAATATTAATGAAAATACAAAAAATTAAAAAAATTTACAAACTTCAGAATAATTAAATTTACATAAATCGACATGCTCCCCTGAATAATGATTTGTAAAATTATAATCGAAATACATATCATTATTAATTATTTCTCCAATATTTTTAATCAAATTTATTGAATAATAAATTAAATTTTAATTTCATGTTATATATAAAATGTAGTTTATGTACCCTAGTTCAGTTGATTAATTACTAAATCATGTGCCAATTTGAAATTGGACATTAAATATATTAAATAGATAAATGTGCGGAATATTGTAGAAAAATTGAGAATTTAAATTATTAATCCCCTTGAATTGATGCTCTAATGCATGTTTTTTAGTCTTATTATACAAGAATAAAAATCTATACTACTCAGATGGCGTGTATTTCATTGAATTCAAAATGTGAATGTTGTTCATTTAGTTTAATGATTTTGGAGCACACTCTATTTCCCTAAGTATCATGGTGATTATTCTATTTATTAACCTTAAATATTAAAAGAAATAAATAAATTTACTATCCCATCTAATAATTCTAAAAAATATAAATTTTATTGATATTAGATCGCATGATAAAATTAAAACACAATAAATAATTACATCCAATTTCATATAAATTGATAGATTATTAGGATTCCTCTCAGAACGATCAAATATTTAATTTTATTTTAGCTCAACATGAATTTTATTATCCTATCATCATGTGATATAGTGTTAAACATCTTCTGTTCGTCCAATTTTGACTTTGAAATCCACTGAACACATCTTGTCGTCTCCTTGTTGAAATTAGAGTGGACCTTGAAGGTGTTGAACTAAGTCTGAACAATATTATTACTAAAAATTGATATAAATAACAGTACGTACTTTGTAATATTTATGTTTCCAAGTATATTATTGAATTATTTTTTTCTTCATATCCTATAATTTGGGTAGCATTATATTTATCACCGTTATTTGGAATATTATGTTTTTGTAAAAAAATATGATAATTTTTCCGATGTAAACTCCTCTTTTTCCATTTTCTTCTTCGTCAATGTTTCCATTTTCTATTCTACTAGGTTTTCACGGAATATTAATAAAATATCTATAGTTAAATATTATTTATCAAAACTTTTTATTTTCTCAAAAACATGATTCTTTTGAATAAATCATGATTCATCACATGTTAACCATGCAACATGGACTACATTGTAAACATATGGACATGAAAAGTTGATAGAATCACACTTAGGATCCTATTCATCATTTAAAGTGGTAATTAATACTTCTCTACTGTCTAATATTCATATATCATGATACACATATTCCAATTTTTGATCCAGGCTTTGCTGGGTTGTTAATTAAATCCTTTAGTATCATCGTAGTGACTAGATAGATAGATTATTCATCATTCTAACATCCGTAGGTAGTGGTAGGATATCATATAGAAATAATGATAACCTATTTGTGGTTTTAGTTTTTTTATGCATCCCATCAATAAACAAAAAATACAAACATTGGTAAGAAAAATTTTAAATTAAAAACATTTTTATTAATCAAGATTCAGAAAATATGATAATGGAGTTTTGCAAAAAAAATTTAATCAATTTAATATTGACTCAGATCCCTGGAAAAAAGGAAATAAATTTGATAAGCCTTTTCTTATTTTTTTTCAGTAGTTTTGTCAAATTTTTAAATATACAAAAGTTAAATCAAAAAAATCACTAATCTATTAATAACTATATGAAATATATCTCCTTGGTCAAACACATATATTCAATGTTGGATGAAATATTATGTAAACAAAATAACCCAAATATATATATATTATAGATTTAAAATAAAATTTATTGACCATATGATTAGTCAATAAAATGGGATAATAAAATATTATTTAGTTGATATGATGTAATGAATCAAGGAACCTAAGTTAAAATGCTATTGAATTTTTATTTTAAAATCATGCAGTTTTTTGAATCTTATCTTATCAAGTACAATGTCATTATAAACTCTCACCATTAAAAGCATCATTTGTCTCCCTAAAAAGGTATTTTAAATATTCAACGTTTGGGAAACCCAAAAATATTTTTTATAGAACAACTAAATTTTCATATAGGAGATACAGACCCTATAGAAAAAAACAATAGTATACAATCCACCCGATAAATGGTAATTCCCAATGAATGAATTAAATTAAACCCAATTCACAACATCACCCAAAATGGTCACATTATATGAACCCCAAGTAGAATATGTATCCTTAAAATATGAGAAATCATGACATTATTTTGAAAAAGAATACCTCATACAATCAATCTGCATTGAACATGTTCACCATATAAAAATGAAATTACCCACTCATGCTACCCAATATAAGGTGATGAAAATAATTTGTAATAAATTATATAATTTAGTGTTTAAGGATCAAAATAGTTGTATCATAGTGCAAAATATTTTCTCTTCACTCTATGGCCCTAAAAAAGAGCCCATGTGTGTATTTTTATAAGCTAATGTTTTCAATAGTTCTAAAATTAAAATATATGTTCCAAATTTTTGATTTTTTCAAGATTTTGAAATTGTACACGGAGTTAAAATATTTAATATTTGTGTAGAATGCTTTTCACGAATTTGGGTGTAACATTTTTTAATGTTTTGGGGATGAAGCCTCATTTCATTTTTTAAACCAAAGACCTCTATAGACTAGGAAGAGGGAGACCCATTACATAGCCCAAAAGCCCTAGGCCAAGTGGCCTGATGACTAGGCTTGAAATACAATTTTTTGGACCAAAGAGCCTCTTGATGAATAATACTTCTACAGTACCTGGGTTGCTAGAGTACCTCCTACAGTACCACCACTACAACAGTTCCATCTACAATGCCTCCACCGCTACAATGTCGCCACCACTACAGTTCTACCACTACTATAGTACTACTACAGTGCCTTTCTATAATGCTTCTATAGTACCTTGGAAATTAGTCCCTTCTCAAATTTGATCATGAGTCTTTTGGAATGATTATTTGTTTTTATACCGATATATTTTTTTTTAAACAACATAACATACATGAATGAAATACAGGTATCAAATAACCCAATAATTGAATTCATTCATGTCCTCAACGATAAAATATCAACATATTATAGAGGATGTTCAACATACCATTAATAAAATTTCATTCCAAAAAAAATTATGAAATTAAATATTATATGTTAAAAATATTTATAATATAATTAAATAAAAACTTAATATTTAATGGAATCAAATATACCATGTATTGAATATTTATTATCTAAAATAACTAATATATTTAAATAATTGTTTTCTACTCATTAACTATTTATTGATACACATTAAAATTTTAATTTACCTCATATTATTATTTTCAATCAACAATAGGGTAAAATTATAAATAGAATTCAATATAATCTTAAAAAGATTGCAACTAATCCTAAAATTTCAATGAATCCATCATCTCCATTTTATAATGATTTAATTTTTTTATCAAAATGGAATCAAATTTTTTGATAAAATAACATTTTGTTTTATTGGTGGTGGGTAACTGATATAAAAATAACTTCTGAAAAAGGGCGTTTGAATCTAATGTATATTTTATTTTAAAAATATATCAATGAATGCCATCTCTAACCACAACATCTTATGTATGATCATAAATTTATGAAATGGAATAAATGAAACACCATTATTATTATAATTATTATTTATAGAACATTGTGAAGGGGAATGTTATCACAACCACTGATATACCAATTATGATTTATCGATGACATTATTTTCTATTGAAATAATAATATCTAATGTTAGGCAATGTTTATTTTATATTTCATGATACACATAAAATAATTCTATTTCTAAGAGTTTTTATATTAAATGAAATGAATTTTCCATCCCTAAAAATCATTAGCTATCTATAATAATTATTCATTAAAAATCATATATCACTTCAAATAGTTTCTATTTCCCCCACTAATATGATTGGTAATCATCCATAATATTAAGAGGATTTTAGTAATGGATATGATTGGATTGGAGCATATATCATCTCCTTAACATGGCCTTTCAATAATTATTCAGGTATTAAGAGGGCTTAATTAAATGTGTGTCTTGGGATAATTACTGATAAAAGATGCCTAATTATTTATAGAAGATAAATATAACTGTTATGTAATTTTTATGAAGAGTAACCAATTCTGTAAGATAGAACACCCATGATTCAAAAAAAATATACCAAACATATTAGAAATATTTGGATTAGTAGATATATTGTTAATGAGAATAATGATAGATAAAATACCTCATGTTAAAGTAGGTACATAATAAAATCAAGTTGTGTCAATAAAAAAATTAGTGGAATATTAAATATTAATAAATATCATTTACAAAAATCCAGATGATTTAATAAATCATAATTTTCCAAATCATTTTCCATTTGAATTTATATACTACTTCTTCTTACCATCATTTTCATAGATATTTATTCATAATGGAATTTATAATTTATGGAATTGTATTAATAAAAAGTACATTATTACTCCATGTTTTATTGATTACTAATTGAATCCAATATGGAAATTCCATTGGAAATTTAATCCATAAAAAATTTATTTTGTTAATAAAATTCAAAAATTACTCATTGAAATACATACAACCCTTTAATTGATTCCATTATATTATTTAAACATTGCTAATGTACCATATTCATGATTTATATTGATTAAATGGTTTTTATTTTATATTTATAATTATGTTAATGTGGTTTTGAAGGCCTAATTTTAATACAACATCCTATATTTCCTCATTTATTATGATTTGTGGTGAATTGATTATAATACAAATAAATTGAAACAAGTGAATGTGAAATCCCATACAACTGTGCTAAATAACTTAATGTGAATTAAAATTAAATGATATTATAATATATAACAATAATATTTTACTAAATATAAATTAAAATAAATAGTTAGAAAATTTAATTTCCTTTTTGATGATTTAATTTTTAATTGTAGTTTTGACAGACTATTACTTGGTTATCTTAATGGAATTTTAAATATAGTCAATTGGCCTTGATCCAAAAATCTTTGTATCTGATATACACACATCCAGGCTCAAATTTTCCTAATTTAAATTTGAGTGTTCCTCATAGGTGGGGACTAGAGTCTCGATAATATAATATTTTTAAAAACTATCACAAAATTGGTCTTGACTATGTAAAATTAATATTTTTCAACTAGTATTATTGTTACCTCTTCTTCTATATTGTAATCAAAGGGTTCACATAATATTTTTCCATTTCTTTTGGTTTAATTATATATAGTAAATAGATTTTGATAAATTTTGGGAGCTTCACCTCTATTATTTATTTTTTATTCTTGTTCTTATTCCTTATCAATTGGTTCAATTACAACAATTGATGAGAAATATGGTTTCATGTGAGAATGAAGATATAATTCTTCATTTTTTTCATTTTTAATTCATCTTTATATATTTTTATGATTGTGTCTTCAAACCACTAATTTTTTAGCATGGTATCCAACTTGATATTATGATCCTGCAACAGTGAGAAAATCATTATTATGATAAAATATAGCTTGATCTTGTGGTTGGCCTAACTGAGCAGGGTCGGACTATGGGTCGATCACCCTTGTTTCACGAAAAGGGGTTTAGTAAAAGATCGATCATTCGATCGACGCTCTCTCTGTGGCATAAGGACCCTTTTGAAAAGGCAGTTCATTGGAGAAACATCATGTCAGTTTTGATGGAGTTTGACATACAACTTGGGATTGATGAAACATGAATCTAACATGGACCCTTTAAAAAAAATTCATATCTCAAAGATCGGGTGTCTGATCAATGTGTCGTATGTCACGTTGGGACCCCAATGAAAGGGCATTCCCTTGGGTATGATTTTTGCGGGACTTCATACTAGATGAAAAGGGATTATGGATCGAAGATAAGTGTTTTCTAGAGATCAAGCATGTTTCGTGCAGAAAACTAGTGGTTCAATGTTTTGTGAGGAAAACGATCTACCCAAGAAGGTAAGCAACAGAATCTACAGAGTGGAATGATCTAGTTGTTCGATTAATCATCACTACCTATACATCAATAAACAAGAGGTGTCAGCACCAGTGACAAATACAGGTCCTCAGAAGCAACTAATACAGATCAACATCTAGCGACCAATATGGGTCAGCATCAGCGACCAATATTGGTCAACATCTTGCGACCGATACGTGTAAGCATACTGTGACCTATATGGTTCAGTGGTAGAGTTACTACAGATAGGATGATCTATATTTCTGAATAGTCATCCATATCCAAGTAACCTTGAATTTATATCATTAGAGTGATCTTTCCATTTTTCTTTATGCATCCTGATGTAGATCAGGATTTTGATATTATCTTTTCTATTGTTTCTATTGATTTTTTAATTTTTGGTTTACTGATGGACATTCGAGGATCTTGGGGTCTCATAAAATGTATTGTTCTACTCACCCCATACATGGGTATGCCTGCATGTCTGTTTCTGGTGTATAATAATGACGCTATGAGGTAGACTTGGGAGGTTTTTGACTTGGTGGATTGTGGTGTGACAAGAGGAGGTGATTCACTATTCTTTGAAAATAGATATACAACTACCACCATCAATTTAGAGCTCTATGGATGACGTGATTGATATTTACATTACGTAAGTATATATGGATTTTATTTTGACACATTGTTATATGTTTTAAGTTTTAATTTTGGTTGTAATTTACTATTGTGTTTGTACCTTAATTTTATTAATTGTTATCATCAATTTACAATTTTGAGTGTGTACAGATCGCTATGGAGATGCCTTCCATGTACATGAAATGCCTTCAGGTTCCTATCACAAAACCCAGTCCAATGGAAGGTTGGCTTAGGGTACTCACGTACGGGCCCATGGGATTGGTCATGAAAACATTGAATTCAGGCTCCATGATATAAGGGGTTGTGAATTCAAAACCTCTTTATAGTAACAATAACTTGTTGGATATAATATTATCATTCCAATATCATTCTGTAGTTGTTCTATTTCATCCAGCAGGATGGTGAACCTATACTAGGTAGTCATTATACTATGAAACCATGCCATCGTAATAAATTTCATAGTAAAGTAAAAATATATATATAATGGACACAAATTATTTAATTAAATTTAATGACATAAATAATTATAAAATCTTTTTTTATGTTATTAAATGGATTTAATCAATTCTCATATAAAAATAAATGATTCTAAACGTTTTTAAGCCTTTATGGAATTATAATTTCGAATATGGTTAGAAAATATATAAAGATATAAACAAAAAAAATACCACTAAACTAATGGACAGAATTGTAATTACATGTCAATGGTCAAACCCATAGCGATAGGTCTAGAGAAAATACACATTATATAATACAATGATAAATAATTTCTAACTTCTATATATTAAATCTATTATATAAACAAAGCGGTTTATGTAGAATGTGGTATATGAAAATAAAATTTGGTTAATGTGAATCAATGCATCCTAATTCATGGGTTTAAAAGATGTGAAATAATAAATTAAAAATCATGAATATATCATAAATATAGTTAAATAGTCCTATGGACATGGTAAATTCTATCCGTTTAAAACTATACATTTATCATTGTAAGGTACATCAGATTGGGAAATCATGAGTGTCAAGAAACCTTATAAAATCAATGTTATGAGATAAACCCAATGGTAATTGTGGAAATATAAACCCTATACCAATAAAAAATCAATTCTATTTAATCAACATATGAAATAATAACGATCAATGAATGAATGAAATTAATCCCAATACATAAATATTCTCATTTTTGTAATGGGAGAATAATCACGAGAGAGATATAAATGAAATAAGAGTGTTAAATCCCAAAAATAAATACAATTAAAAATAAATTACCTCAAACAATTAATTATATTTTAACATGAATAACCTATCCTAA
The DNA here is from genome assembly GCA_963277665.1 of Viscum album. Taxonomy (NCBI): domain Eukaryota; kingdom Viridiplantae; phylum Streptophyta; class Magnoliopsida; order Santalales; family Viscaceae; genus Viscum; species Viscum album. The sequence goes on along the minus strand of OY728152.1, from coordinate 1,313,256,754 downwards.
ATAAATTATCCATCAAGATATACCTGATAAGTTGTAGAAAATAATATGGAGTTATCTATTTATGCGGTAGTATGGAACAACATACGTTTAACCTTGGTTCGATGTTAATGAATATCTCATGGACGCTCAAATTCTACAACCAACATAGTATTTTTATAACCCATCAGTTTCCACACCTCATAAATGAATATTTTATTTTTAAATATTTCTATATTTTAGCAATGTGAAAATTGTACAAGTCATGTAATGATTTCATTTCATTAATGGCAATGGTGTAAAAAAGTTAATGCAACTATTTCAAAAATCATATCTTAGGAAAAATCACAATGTATAAATGGTATATAGTATGTGTAAAATACCATTTTCTATTTAGTTTATCTACAGTAACATTAATAAACAATGTCAGGTAATATATAAACACCTTTTTTCAATACCATTTATCACTTTTTAATTCCCATAAAACTTTAATTAATAAAATACTCAAAAATATTGCAAGATTAATCAATTAAATGTAGAAACATGTACACTAAAAACCCAAATAATACATGTATGAAATAATGATATCACATACCCCTACACAAGAATTAAGACATGTTCTCCAGGATGTAATCTCAACATAATACAAATTAAATTCAACTTACAAGGAATAAAATTCAATTTCAATTAGAATAACTGATCAAATGGAATATTAAATATTCAAGCATCACATATTCAAATTCATTAGGACATCATTTTTAAAAGAAATCAAATCAGACTTGTATTTTACTTTTCTACATTGAAAAAAATTTCCTTTTCAATCATTTATTTGACTTTTGATGTCATTACTGAATAGAATTCCTTTATCAATTTACATAAAATTGATGTTTCTGCTCATCCTTCAAGTGAAATAGTAAAAAAATTTACTCTTATTCCTATTAACATGTAACAAACCATTTTTATCAAGAAATATTACATTATGACATTAAATTTATAAGAATAACAGTTAAACATTAGGGATTTACCATATAGGATAAAAATTCTATAGGAATCGGCAAGAAGTGTAAAATATATTAAATTTAATGCTTAATATGGGGATTGACTCGAATATAATTTTCATGATAAAAATTAGATGAATAAAAGTCCAATCATCCACTACTCTATCAGATTATGCACATAATGATATTAAATAATATAAATTAAAATCTACTTTCATTATAATAACTTTTTAAAAATGTTTTGATGGGTACAATTCTCTAATCCACACTAATACTGATAATTATCTCCTCCCAAAAGTTTTTGGTATTATTATAAAAATATCACTAACCATGAAATTATTATTTTCAATTTACCAAGATGCAATATGTTTATTTTTATTATTTTTTATGATAGTTTGTTATAAATACAATGAATTTACCCTAACCAAATATAATGAAATATCTAACTAACTTATTCATTATAATTTTTTTTCACAACAATCATTTTATATCTCCCCTTCTCATAAACATGATAAGATTGATAATTAATTAGAAGAAGGTTGGAATGAATTATATGGACATGTAACATGGTTGATTTAGTCAAAAAAATTTATTTGGGATTCATATTTCCTTAAAAATGATTATTGTAAGGTGGTTATTATAATAACTATAGAAAAAGTATTCCTTAATAATATTATATTTTATTTTGTTCTGTAAAAAATTTGATTAGATTTAAATAATAATAAGAAATAGAGAATTCACGAGTTTCACAAAAAATATAATATAGATAGAATGGGAAACATTTATATCAATTTATGTCATTTTAATGAGATTACTGTTTGGGTTATTCAGGAAATTGAATTTTTATTATTAAAAAAATAAAATATTGAAAATATAAGAAAATAAATGAATCCCAATATATAATAAACATGACATAATCCAATATCGACATGATCCCTTAAATCACGATTCTTGAAATCCTAATAGTCATGATTGTCTATAATAATCCATTCTCCTATATTAGGCATAATTTTTTTTAATAGAATCATTAAATAAAAGGAATTGTATTTACCAAAAGTAAATAATTTCTCCAAGTCTAGTTAATTAAATTAATAATGAAATGAAATAATGAAATTGATAATTAAATAATCAATGAAATAAAATGTATAAATTACAGTTAACATATTTATAATTGAAATTCATATTCATTTATCATTGATTCAGTTTGGGTTGTAACAATATCATAAGACAATATATTCATGACTTTTATTTTATAAAAAACTAATTTTTGATTTCTTTATTTGAATGTGGTTTATTATGATATTGGTGTTGTAGTATCCCCCCATGAAACATGATTATTTCTTCTTATGACTTTGATATAACTGTATATTAAATTGAATCCTGTGAAACACCAAGCCCATAAAATTACGCAAAAAAATATAATAATAATTTAAATGAAATCCTAAAATAAAGTAAATTCTTGTGTATAAAATTAATAAAAATTTAAAATAAAGGATATAATAGTGGGTTTCCAAATAGATTATTCTCATAATTAATTTTATATTTGGTCTAACATACATATATTATATTATTTGAGTTTTATATAGGGATAATCATCATGTCTTCTCCTAAATCTGCTATTCAAATCCACCCAGATCATGCAAACATCTCAACCATGAAATTATAGTGGTTCTTAGATGTGGTGAGAATAGTTTTAAAATTTTGAGTGGTTAACTCGAAATATCATAATCTCCCCAATTTTTTAAAAAATATTCTTTTTCGAATTCATTGGTTTCTACTTGTTCATCTAAATGTTCAGTATGGGAGGAGGCATATTTTTCTCCATCATGCTTCGACGAACACATATTTTTTTAAAAAATCATTGATAAATGTGGGAGAATTAATCAACTATTATTATTATTAGTATTATTATTTGGTATTATTTAATTTCCATCGATCATGGTCCAAGAATTTCTAGAATAATTTTCTGAATCATTATAGCGGATGATTAATTTCCACTTTTTTTTTTCTTTTTCATCATCATGCAACATATTTTTGATTTATTATTTAAACAAGTTAATCTATAAATATTGGTATATATATACATCATCTAACCAAAAATTTTGTCTGGATTATGGCTAGGGTAAAATTAATCATTGAATGTGGTACTTACCTCTAAATCATTTAAAATGATTATTTTTTCTTAATACCCGTCTATAAATATAAGAATCATGAATTGAGTTGTTGTGATTTCAATTGATTTGAATAGTTTCTAGAAATCATCAGATTGATTATTCATCATTCTATATTTGTTTAGTAGCTAGCTTATAATTTCTAGTATAAAGGAGAAAATATCATTTGTGGAAATTCATTTCTAGATCTCTATAATCCAACACAAAAATAAATATTGTGAAAAAAATAATAAATATAAAAATAAAAATAATCCTAAAATTTGGATATAAAAAATATTGGAAAAACATTTTATAAATCATTAAATTGATTAAATAAATTCTACAATCCTTGGAAACGAAAAATAAAAATTTATAGCCTAAGGGGTGTGTTTATATGCCTTAGAGTTACTGAATTTAGAAAATTAAAGACACATAAAAAAATATAGAACTACGTGGTAGTATTGTAATTTAATTTTCTAATTCAAACCCCCAATGTTTATCTTAGAGAAAATAATAATAAAATAAATTTATCCTAAACTCTATGAATTTTTTAAATTCAGTGTATGTTATTCTGTCTATGATTAGTTCATAATGAGAGGAAAAATATATATATATATATATATATGTTATTAGGAATGAATTTATCTATGTTCATTGCATGATAATGTGTTAGATAATTAACTAAAAATCATGAATTGGGTAGAATTTGGAACTGTTGAGTCCAATGGTCATAGTGAATTCTCTCCATCCAAAACAATTGTTTTATCATAGTCAGGCACTTCAAATATTATAGGATGGGAAACCCAAAAAATTATTAAATACTTTGGAGGAGACAATCCCAATGGTCACAGCGGATGTCTAAAACATATACCTCACATAGAATGATGTTATTTAGTCAAATCATGTAATATTCATGCTCAATGAAAGAAATAAATTAAACCAATATCTTAACACCTCACACAATGGGGATTCAAGAATGTTCAACAATGTCATGGGCATGGAAAACATATGTGATGTCCCAATATAAAATAATATAAAAAATAAAATACCTCTTATTTCCAATCATCATTTCACATGAACACCATGAAATAGTGAAATCACGCTATCAAGATATCCATGAGTGGGTGCAAAATATAATAGTGGAAAATTAGAAAAAAAAGGCAGTGGGCCTCTGTAGTAGTTTTACCTTTATATAGTGTAGAACATCCTCTCCCAAATGCATAGAATAAGTATCAATGTTCTTGTTTTTATATGACAATGGTTTCAATGGATCATAATTGGGTATATTATTTTCTAATATCTCATAGGGTAAGGGAATAAAAATTTAACACACTATTTATTTTTAAAATTTTCCCAACATGACATGGTGTCGTGAATATTTGTGTATCTATTCCAAAAACATTTCTTGTACAAAGGCAATTGATGAAAATGGAATAAATGACTTGAAAATTTTCCTGCCCTAGTTTTACATCTTCGCTACAATCTCCAAACACTTATTTCATGTATAATATCACCACTTTTTGTTCATTTCTAACATATTTCTTTATTCTTCCATAAACCATACAACATAAAATAATGTCCAGTCCTTTACCTATTATTCAATTAAATATAGTTATTAATATATATAAACAAAAAAACAGACATTCATGACATAAAAATATCATATACCCTAACAAAATAGTTTATACATTTCATAAAAGATTGAATCTAAACATACCACATAGGATGTTCACCTTATAATTCATCAAATTCAATTTCAATTAAAACAACTGAAAATTATATAAATATATATGCATATATCAGATAAGAAAAATAAATATTTCCTAATTATATAATTATACCAAATCAACCATCTTTGATTACAATTCTACATTGAAATTCCAATGCCATATCAATAATTCATTTTCAAATTTCAATTCATTATTGATAAACATTAAATTTTCAATTTTAGTCAATTTATTGTTTCTATTCATTAACATGGAATATTTGAAAATTGAATATTTTTCACAAAGCACTAAATCATATATAATTCCATATTCATTCAAGGAATCTAATATCTCCACCGCATAAATAAATAATTCACAATTAATGACAATTTATTCAGTATTTAGAATAAATTGAATATGAATCATATGTATGGATGCTCAATGATATTAAATTTTATTTTTATAATAATGATTGACTATAATATACCTTCCATGCTAAAATAATAGTGCAATAAAAGTCTCCACATCATCACCTGTATTTCAGAGTAGGCTTGTAAAGTGGTGAAATTTAATAATTGAAATAAACATAATAAAAATTATTATTACTGTTATAATTATCTAAATTTTATGCTTTGGATAGATTCTATATTCACTTCCAAACACATAAATATCACATCAAAATTGAATTTTCTTATGATAAGATGACATATCAAGTAATTTTAATTTTTGAAATTCCCTATTGAAACCCCATTTTTATTCATTTAATGAAGATGTTCAATAAATACAATGAATATATTGTCCACAAATTTCATTTATGGTTCCCCACATAATTTTATATAAAATATACCTCCCATCCACCAGTCACCATTTCCAATACTATTATGTTTTATTATAATGAAAAATATTTGAAGATAGGTAGTGAAAAATAAAATGTGATTGTAACATGGTTAATTTCCTTAAAAATTCATATAATGGATTATTAATGATTTAATACGGTTTATTGAAAGCTGGGTGTCAGGATATGGGTAGAAAAGAGATTCCTCAATCATTTTAATTTTTATTTTGTGTTGTTATAGACATTCTAAACGCAATTGAATGTTTTTAAAGGGATAGTTTTCGAGTTTTACAATAAATATTCTATACAATTAATGGAAAATATTCAGTTTAGTGGATGTCTCCAAAATGGAAAATATGATAGGGACAATCACTAATAAAAATGAATGTGATTATGTAAATCAGTTATTGAAAATATATAAAATTCAATGTAGTCAAAATATCTTAAAATTTATGTAATAAAATTAAATTTCTCCCATATATAAGGATTTATCTATTAATTATTCATATAATTTTCTATAAAAATGCATTCCCAAATATTATCATTAAATTATAATTATAATCAAATTTAATATTTCTGGCATGTTATTTTTCTATAATATATTTTGTCACCAATTTATGATGACTTAATAATAAATCATGTGTGGTCATGAAATTGGAAATTAATTCTTTAATAATACTAAATATAGATATTACTATTTAAAATAGATTTTAGTAAATGTATGCTCCCCTATAATATAAAAATTAATGTTGGAATCACATTCTTACTACACTAGATTAATAATGATAAATTTTTATAGAATGATTATTTTTTTTATTTCAGGACATTAATATGGTTCAATACATGAAATGGTTATAAAAATCCACTAATGCATCATGCCACTTGATACATACCCATTTTATGGACAAGAAAAATAACTTGAATCAAGGGAAATTAAATTCCTATATAATAACACTCAAAAAATAAATTTCAATTAATATTTAAACCTTATATTAAATTTATTCTTAACAAAATAATAAATAAATATTCAATGAATGGGATAAAAATTTAGTTACCTCCAATAAGATTATCATTATTAATTTTAGTTAATATAAAAATCACAAACTATATCATATTAGAATATGATATAGAGTTAATCATCAAGATTTCACCCAATTTGTTATTTGAAATCGACTAAAAACTGTTTGACATGTTTTCATTTATATTGGAGTAGACATTGAAGGTTGTGAATATATTTTCAAAATCATTTGGTTGCAAAATTTTTCTATATATCGGTCCAGACTCAATATAATTATTTAATTCCAACTATGGATTTTTCTATTTTTTCATAATTTTTAGTGCATGGTGAATCTTGTTCTTCTTACTCTTCCGTCAAGACAAATATATTTTGTAAAAAAATTTAAAATTTTAGAAGTTATAATATCATAGTTATCTTATTATCCTTATTATTCTTCATATTTATTTTCCAAAATTATGGTCTCAATTTATCATGAAACATTTTTAGTATCTCAATATTCACATTCTCTTCTTCATACATGTCCTATATTTTTTCCTAATGCTATATTTTATAGAATTGTTTCATCAACAATATTTTTTTATGTAGAAAGGTCTCTATTTCCATAATCTAAACATGAATTTTAGAGCGAATCATAATAAATATCATATTCAGGTTCGTATATGGTACTTACCTCTTCATTATTATCCATGAATCATTTATAATCATACAACACATATAATTCAAATTACATGAAATGATGTTATGTGACTTAAATTATTGGATATGTTGGCTAAAACACATTTTATTAATTATTATTTCATTCAAAATTGGTTGTGTAGTAGCTCAAAATCATCTATCATTTTGGTGAACTTGTGATTGTTGGGAATTTTTCTCAACATCACTACAATAATAACCAAAACTACATAATGTGGTAAATATTATTCAATTTATTAAAAAAATAATTATTAAAATATTTATAGATATAGTTTTTGATATTTTTTTAATGTTATTAAGTCATTACAATCTCGTATCTTATCACTAAAAATATTAAAAAATTGATATCTGGTAGTGTTTCAATATTATCTATAAGGATAAAAAATTTAAAAATTTAAAAAAAATAACTATAGAAACCTCTATTCTATATATTAGAATAGGAATGGAATGATGGATATTGATACCACAATGATATGACAATATAAAATGTAAATTAATCAAAATAGACATAAAATATATGTGTTTAATAGATATTAAAAAAACTTTACTACTAATTTGGGAATTATATATTGTGAGAGGAGAATAAATAAAGCATTTGTTATGCATAAATGAATCCAGGATTGTTGATTTAAAAGGTATTAAATAATTAATTAATAATCATAACGTTTTTGTAATCATGTTTTAGTGAGTCTGATTGTCGTGATAAATGTTGTCTCTATAAAAATTCATTTGTTCAAGGACATCAAAATAGGATTTTCAATGGATGTGTAAAATGAAAACTTATAAAAATATATTATAGATACCATGAAAAATTATTAAGTGAAAATATAAAACATATACCTCACATTAAACAATGTTATTTAATCTAGTCGTCAAACTATCATGGAAAAAGGGAGGGATAAATTAAACGGAATTCATAACCCCACTCATAATGTGAATAATAGAATAATAATGAAATATATAGAAATTTATAAAATATGATATATCCCAAAACAAACTACAATAAAATATGATATAACTCATAAAATCGATCCTCCTTCAACATGAAAATCAAGAAACGGAGAAATCACCACATCATGATATCAATGCGATGGTGTGGAAAATAATAACTAAAATTTATAGAAATAAGATACTAGGGATCCATAACAAATGAGTCTTTATCAATATTGACGGTTCTCTCCCAGAATCTCAAAACAAGCGGCCAAGAGTGCATTTTTATAAACACATGGTGCCAATACCTCATAAATACATATTGTATATTTAGATTTATGATATTTTATTGATGTGAAATTTTAAATCATCTTGGAATAAATTATTTTTATCCATTTTAAAATTAATCATATATTTTTTTGTAACTCTATTAAAAAAATATACCAATAATACTCAAATCATGTAAATATAATACACAGTGTGTAAATTCCTTAATCTAGTTTTTGAGATCTATTTTATTCTAAAATATTCTATGCTTGAATAAATATCATCCGTTATTATTAATTTCAAACATATATCAAATTTACTACAATAAAACATGAAACAAAAAAATCACACGTCTTAGATGGATAAATCATATAAATAATGATAATATATATTAAAAAAACATAACCTACATGTAAATAAATTATAATATCAAATACATCCTCACATAAATTATAATGAGTTCTAGGTTATGTGATTTCAACATTATATAATGCATTTTCATAATTCCATGTTTAAAATTGTATTTCAGTAGAAATAAATTGATCAAATGGAAAATAAAATATTCAATAATTGCACATGATTGTCTAGTAATTACTCTTATTGAGAAAAATTCAACCACGTATTTTATGTTTCATTATTTATATAAAATAGAGTTTTACATCAATAATTTTATCCTTTCAAATCATTATAGACATGAATTACATCTACAATTTACGTCACATTAATGTTTTATTCTCATAATTATGTTATATTTATAAATAAATTTATTCAAATTTTTAAACAATAAGTAACATTCCATATTCTTCCGGGGAATCTAAAATATCAACTTCATTAAAACAAGATTTATTATAATGAAGGCTACACCATTTTGAATCAAATGAAGAATATGTACAAGTAGGTGGGTAAATGATATAAGATGTGATGATAAAAAAATGTGGGTTGACACTAATGAAAATTATTTATTAAAATACTCAATGAAAAATCTATACATCACTCATTTTTTTAGATAAGGATCATAATGTGTTAAATGAACAAAATAAGAATCCATTGCATTTTTTTTTTAAAATTGTACTGGGAAAAATTATTACGTCCACATTAAACCCCTAATGATTTCATTATAAATCTATTTCATATAGTAATAAGATGATCATTTATGAAAATTGGTTGTTTTATAACTTCCTTGAACAAATCCATTTTATCCCTTTTAACATATGTGAAATAATTTCAATTAATGTGCCATCCAAAAGTATCTTTAAATATCCCCCACAATTAGTAATTATTAAATATCCATCCCTTTTAAAAAAATACCAATGGACTTATGTTTGATAATATTGCAAAATATTTAGAGTATGTTAGTAAATTAAGATATGTTATTATAGCATGGATAATTTCATTTACATGGAATATCATGGAGTCATCAGTATTTAAAATTGGTCAATATCAGGTGGGTCTCAAAATAATGGTTATGATAACCTATCTATATCATATTAAAATAGATTCTGAGTATTTATAATTTTAAAAATATGGAAGTTATTTATATAAAATAGAATTCATATGTTTCGTAATAAATATACAATACAATGTATTCTAAATATTTGTAGACTATGATATCTCTAGAATGAATTGAATAGTATGGAATATCAGTCCTGGAAATTAATATGAAAAATTAAATCAATTAATAAAAATTTGAAAAAATAAAAGTTGCACCAATATGTGAAATATTTAATTTCCAAAAATCACAATTCTTCCAGGAATAATAGTTTCTCAAATACTAATACACGATCATTATCTTCAATTTCTATCAATTATCTTGATCATTAATATTTCATGAAAATAAAATTTTAAAATAATGGGTTCATATTTATCCAATGTAATTTATGTCACTTAATTCAGATGATAAAACTGTATATCACAAGGAGTAATGAAATTAGAAATTAAATAAATAATGTAATTAATGGTGGTCTATTAAATATAAAAAATAGAATTGATATTCTTACCCCACCATTGAATTTATATTTTTGATATTGTTATAAAACCAACATGATAATGTTTTATGATGGTTATTTCTTACAATATGTTTCATATATTGATTTCAACTAATGAATGTTCTGCAATACATGTAATTTTCTTGTAATATCATCTAATGAATTATGCCCATTGTTTATTTTTCCATATATGGACCTAAAAACTACCAGAAAACAACTGAATATACAACACATCCAATTACACAAAAAATAGTTATTGGAATTAAAATTAAATCCCAATATTAAACTACTATCTATGAATTAAATAAATCAAATTTCATAGATTATAATTTAATTTATGTTTTTCTCAAAGTAAATGTTCTTTTTTATCGGTAATGTTTATAAACCATAAATAACATATAATATCAGAGTGTTATATAGAGTTATCCAAATTATATTCATGTAGTTATATCTTTTAAATCCACCCATATCATCATTACTTCTCCAATTATAGTTGGAGTAAACCATATAGGTTGTGACCAATTTCTGAACAGTAATATTATTGATACAAATATCTCATCATAGGTCTTGAATTAGTTACATTCTTCTTTTACTATACATGTTTTTATTTAAAAAAATTATACAAAGTCATATTAGGGTGTAGGTGGTTCTTCGTCATCATATATAGAAAAAAAAATACTTTCCAAAAAATATATTATTATTATGGTAGTTTTCATATCCACAATTTATTATTCTTCCTATTAATTTTCTTTTTGTATTGGTACCCATTTTAGGAAGAAATATTTGTATCATATCAAAATTTGAGTATTCTTCATCATCATTTTATATCTTTTCATAACCTTTCTAAATTTTTATGAATTTTTTCTCTCACTAACATTCTATAGTAATGTATCAATAAATATTATCTTAACCTAAAATGATTAGAAGATTTTGGTTTTGATCAAAAAACTATAATGGTGTTTTACATAAAACTACATCATTTTGTAGTAATCTTTTCTCATGATAATTCTCTTTGTATTGAGTCTCTAGGCTATGGGGAGTTTTGAATTCAATGATTTAGTACAGTTTTGGGAACTCTTCAGATTTATTATTTAACATTTTATCATCATTGAGTACGAACACTTTTTCTTCTATGAGGATAGTAAAACTATCCTTGGGGTTCAGTTTTCAATACACAACCACCATCACACTCAAGAAAAAAATATGTGGAATAAAACAAAAAAATTAAAATACCACTGCAAAAATCAGGGGACAGAAAATAAAATACATGTGTCCCATTGATTAATTATTTTAGTAAAATTTATTTTTATATCTATGGAAATGATAAAAATTAGGTGATTTACAGGTGAGAATTATTATTTTCCCAATGGTTGTCGATTATTTTCCTTGTTAAACATGAAACAAAAAAACCTCTAAAATTTAATGTAGTGTTGGTATATCATAATTCAGGTCTTATTCATAGATATAGGGTTGTAGATAATATTATTTAAATAAAATGAACCAAAAATATTTTTTATTTTTATAATTTTAATTTTTGTTACACATCGTGTTATTAGTGAGGAATTTTGTTGAATAAACTATATAATGGATTCATGAAAAAATAAATCTGGTTTTATGTTTTGTTAATGTTTGAAATATCAATCCATAAGAATTAATTTTTCAGAATTAATTCCTAATGAGTATAATGGTAATAGTAAATTCACATTTTAAAAAACAGTACATTTCTGGTTGGTCATGATAATCACATTTGAAATGAATGGTTATAACAAGAGATAATTAAATAATAGTGTTGATAATAACACAATATTCATTGATGAAATATTACCCCTATTCTTAATATAATGTAATGGTATTCAATAAAATAAGGAAGAATTCATTCTCAATGAAATTAATTAATAAAAACCATTTCCTTACCCCACTTAAAAGAGTCTATTCAAGATGAATGATGATGGTGATAGAAATTATAAACATATATAAAATTCCAATATAAATTGAAATAAAAAATAATTTATCACATTATGTTAATTTGCCATCAATAAATTCATCAAAATAATTAAATGACAACAACATTCGGCCATTCAATGTTGCAAAATGAATATGGAAATTGTATACAATCAGGGATCCAAGGATTTGTAGCAGGTTTACCTTTGTAAGATTCAAAATCTATTTTCCTAGATAATCTAAATAAATGGCCAAGTGTATATTTTTATAATCGAATGGTTTTGATGCCTTTTTAATGGATATCTCATTTTTCATATTATTGATAGTGAAATGACTTCAAAAAAAGGTTTTTTTAACTCATGTAAAAACCTGTCCCAAAAAAATGATGTCTGAATAAAATAAAATATAATTAAATTAAATTCTACAGTTTTCAAGATCAACTATATAATATAAAATTCACAGTCACTCGTGATATCTACTTTTTTTATTTCCTACTAATAAATGTTTTCCTTCATTAAATCATAATAAAAATCAAATATTCTCTGACTCTTAAGGTATAATAATTTAAATATAAAAATCAATATATTAAAATTACATAAAATGTATTCATGAAATACAACATTCAAATAACAAAACAATTGAATTCAAACATATCGTCATGGATAAAATATAAATATACTTGAATGGATGTTCAACTTAGTATAGTTAATATCCAATTTCAATAAAAATCAATTGATCATAATTAAAATTATATAATAATTACTGACATAATAATATACATTCACCGCTCATTTTTTAATCAAAACAAATCCATTAGGTTTGTTACTTTTATTCTATCAAATAACAATAATTTTCATTAATCCATTTTCACATTCCAATATAGAGTTGATACATATACCAATTGAAATTTATTTCCTATTAATGCCTCGACTTATCATCTTGCGAAATGTTTAAATATAATTTAGTAAATACTTATAAACTTGTAACATACACTATTATTTCAATGAATCTAATATCTTCACTCTATAAATAATGAAATCACTATTTATCATTAGTTGTTCACTATTTAGGGTTAAATTAATCTGAGGCCTATGTAAGTATTTTAAATAATATAAAAATTCAATGTCAAAAAAGACGGTTGAAAATAATGTACATATCAAGGTAATAAAATGCTTCAATGAATATATCAGCTTCTCCTAGTATCTCATAGAAATATCTTAAAAAGATAAATTAAAAAAATAGAGTTTTCTTATTATTATTATTTATTTTTAAATATTGTGATAGGTGTACTTCAAATATCCACCAAATAACCCCATATTATCTCTTCATGATATAATTTTCATTAATTATAATAATATTACTGATCAAGCAGTTGTGGTTATTGAATTTCCCTATATTCAACCCAACATTTATCCATTTTATAAAACATTGCAAAATAAATATAATTAATGTTCTTTCCCAAAACCACATTTAGTATTCTTCTAAATTATTCATTTTAAACATTCCAACTCATCCGCAAGATGTTATTTCCCAATCACATATGTTTCAAAATGAGAGAAAATTTATAGAGTAATGTTATAAAGGATATTATTGGATTGTACCACGACCCTTTTCATTAGCATTGTTGTTCATTAAATATACATGCATTTAAATGGATTGATGTAAGGTTGTTCTAATCATATAGATTAAATATATATTCAAAAATCCTATTCAATGTTATTTCGTGAAATCATATCTTTGATAAGAAGCAATGATTGTTTTATGAAAGAGAATTCATGTGATTCAAAATAAATATAATATATAATTAATGGGAAATATTTGTCTCAAAGGATGTCTTCTGAATAATTATAATGGTTTTAAAATTATCTTATTAAATTGAATATGAATAACTAAATCGATTAATTCATATATTCTAAATTCATTGTAGTAAAAATTTATTAAAAATTTCATTTACTAGAATCATCATCCTATCATAAAACATGATTTAGAAAATCTTAATCCTCATGCTTATCTTGTTTAACTTTTAAATAATATTTTTCATTCAATTTAATTACATATAAGTTAAAAAATCATGGAATCTCATTTAATAAATGTATTTGATGTGTTCTTGTTTGGTAGATTAAAGAATGAATCATGTGAATGAATTTCATATTTAAGTACATAACTAAAATAATGAAGGTAGTTGAATACAATTGAAATATTTGTAATTGAAATGCTTACTTCCCTTTCCATGATGCATTTAATTTTGTTACATAATCTGCATGCATATGAATCATGATATGTGTTGATCACATGATGTATATTATTTGGATTACATGAAAAGAATAAGGGTCACAACATGTAATTGTTTACACCATCATATAACAACTACTAAATCTTGTTTCTTATACATTTGAAGGATATGAAAGATAAATATTAATAAATTAAATTACATTCCCAAACAATTATTCTCAAGAAAAATAATGGCAATTAAAAATAAATCTTAATATAAAATAAATTCCTAATAATGTAATGAATCTAAATTCAGTGAAAAAAATTGAAAATTGGGTTTCCTCCCAGTAAACTATCTTTTAAAAATGATTATTTTCTCAACCATTACTAGATTATGAATATTAGAGTTTGATATGTAGATAATTTTATTATGTTCACGCAATTATGACTCCAAAATCCACCCAAATTATCTTGACATATCCTCTTTGAAATATGACTGGAACTCAGAGGTGCTGACTATAGTTTAAATAAAATGTGTATTACTTTCAATATATCATAATTAGTCTGTAGTCGGTAAAATTATTATATTTCAACTATGGTGGTTTGTATATATTATTTTTATTTGGCACTGTAGGGTGACGATAGATCTTTTTCAGCACCAATCAATGATCATATATATTTTTAAAAATTTATAAATGTGGAATTCTTTATCATCAATTTTATTATTTTTATTCTTTTTCTTCTTCATCAATCAGTTTTGGTCCCATTTTTTTACGAAACATTTTTAGTAGCCAATATTTCTTCAACATATTTGTTCTCTTTTTCATCATCATACTATATTATTCTGAATTGTGCAACAATACAATAATTTTATATAACTATGTATCTTTATTCATCATATACTAAAATTAACATGGAATCAATGTTTTCATCATTGTCACTTCTAATGTGGTAGTTACATCTAATAAAATTTCCATGATTTTTTCATTATAAACCACTTTGACATTATGATATTCTATATAAGGTTTTTTGAATTAAATTATTATTTAATTTTGTGAAACTCATCATATTAATTATTTTTCATTCAATATTGGATGAGTAGTTGCATAGTATCACTCAACATGAAGGTGAAACTATTATTGGTGCTCATTATTTTCTGAATCCTTGCCATAAAATATGAAAAAATACATTTTATTAAAAATGATAAATATAAAAAATAAATTAATCTAAAATAAATATTTTTAATAATTTAATAAAGAGTTTGTATAAATTATTAAATAAATTAAATATCGGAACATATCCCTAATAACTACCACCACAAATTTGACCTCCAATGTGGATTTTAAATTTCTCATAGGTTCTCTGCATTTTTATTTTTATAAGAATGCTACAAATGAAGTGCTAAATTATCGTCTTGTATAAGAATTGAATGTATGATGTAGAACCCGTCAATATTTTTTTGATAAGATATTAATTTGTTAAAATAATCCTATACAATTTATAATTTATTGAAATTAAATCTATGTAACAAGAAATGTGATTGGTGGATAATTTGAGATAAGAACATATAAAGAAGGTGTTATGAAACAATGAACATTAGTACATGGGTTAATTAAACATCGAATAATCAACTAGAAATCACACATTTTCAGAATCTAGTTTGGGTGAGTTCATTGTTTTGGGTATATTATCTCCACACCATGAAATATATTTCTCAGAGTAAGACACATAGTACACGAAAAATATGGTTGACTAATACATTATTAAAGAATACAGTGGAGAGAAACCCATGGCAATAGAGAAAATATCATGACTATACCATAATGATGGTATTCAATAAAATTTGGGAATTTACATTCTCGATGACTGTTATTACATAATACTCATTCCTAAACCCACCAACAATGGTCATGAAAGAAGAATCATGAAAGAGACAAAAATGAATAATAAATGAATAGTGACAATGTATATTGGAAAAGTAAAATAAAATACATCATTCAATAAATCTTTATACCAAAAAACCCCATAGAACAGTGAAATATTCCCTTCACACTAGCCATGAACTGGTGATGAATAAAATATGAAAAAATCTATAAAAACGGGGATCCACAACTACATGGAAGGTTATCCATGGTCAAATGTTAAATATATTTTTCAAAATAAAAAATGATTTTTCAATTATATACATAAATAAGAAAAAAATTTCACCGTATATTATATGCCTATCTAATTTTTTTTGACTTCTCATTGTGCCACAAATTTTAAATTTTAGATGTCTTCCCATGTTTAAATTTTCACTACAGGATATGGAATCATAGATTTCTGAGAAACCCTTCCAAAAACATTTCCCAATGATATTATAACCTAGTATACATGGAATATACAACATGTAAATTTCTCTCTCCATGTTTCTCGCTCTAATCCATTATTTAAAATCATGTTTCAATCCAAATATCAAGTGTTTTATCTTTTTCCAAATTATCTATTGTTTCTTAAGATAAAAATTAATAGAAAAAGATGTATTATAATAATTTTCAATATTAACTAATTAAATAAAAAAATTAAAATAATAAAACATTGTATAATACATGCATTGAAATAAAATATCAAATAGAAAAACCCTGGAATTCAGACTATTCATTGGGGATGAAATCTCCAAATACTTTAAAATTCATAATATATACCTTTATTAAAATTGAACTTTAATAAAAAAAATTGAACACGTAGAATTTAAAATATTCATTCCTCAAATACAAAAGTTCATTAACAACTCACTTTTCAAAAAAATTTAAACCATGTATTTTACTTTTCTCATTCTAATTAATGATTAATTTTAGAACTTTTATTTAACTTAATTATTTAAATACGCATATTCAAACATTTTCAATTTACATCACATTAAATTTTATCTTCAAAATTAGGATAAAAATTATAAATAATTTACCACTCACTATAGATAAATGTAACATAACATAGTTTTACAATGAATCTATCATCTTAATCATGTAATCATAGAAATAAAAATTTTCATAAAGGATACACCATTTTATGTTAATAGAATCAGAGGCTTAGGGATGAAAATAAATTTTCTAAAAAATAATATAATAAATTATGTTGGTCATGAAAAAATATATCATGATAAGACAAATGATCATTTAATGTATCAGCTTCCCCTTTTTTAGACATGTCTTGTAAATAGAACAAATAAAATACTAGAAACACATTTTTTTGAATGATGTAATTGGAAAAATAATTCACATTCCATGAAACCACTAATGATGTTATCTTGAAAACATGTGCATAGATATGAAATATAATAAGTAAAAATAGTTATATTTGATCTTCCCTATAATTTTAACATTTAATATTCCTTTTATTAGAGGGTGCTGATAAATACAATGATTGTTCATTCCCCAAATATCGTGAAATCTACCCAATAGTTATTCACTAGAAAATCCCCATTCATTTTAATGGATAATTTTCCACCACTCAAATGTTTGATAATCATGATAAATATATAGTGTAAGGTAATAATGGATAGTATAGGATGATAACATGGATCATGTTTTACACAAGGTTTTTTAGTAATATTTTGAGATTTTATAATGATTTTTATAAGTTGAGATTTTGGATAATGATTGAAAATAAGTCTTAATAAAAATAGAAGTTATTCAGTGTAATCATTGTTTAGAAAAGATGAAAATAGTGTTCAATATGAGAAAATTATGGAGTTTAAAAAAAAATATTTTATGGTAAATATTTAGTTCTAATGATGTATAGTAAATTGTAATAATAGATGGAATAATCCAAAATTTGAGTTAATATGAATAATTAAACATATTAGTTTAAATATCATTTTTTCAAGGTAGTCCAAATCAAAGAAAAATTTGATTAACCAAATCATCATTTTCCACTAAATCATGCTCTATTAAATACCAATCTACATTATTTTCTAAACAAAATAATTTTACCATCATTATCAATTGAAATTTTTGATACAAAAATTTAATATTTGTGGTGTGGTATTTATAAAAAGTGTTTTTGTATACTAGTTCATATGATTATAAAATGAATCCACAGTAGTAATTTTATTAGAAAATAAAAATTTAGAATATCTAAATGTAGGTAATATAGTTCATAAGTATACAATTTGATTTTTTAATTCAGTTTCATTGATTCATTGAATTCATTTATACTATCCAATCAAACTAGATTTATGAGGTTAATTATTTAAATGAATTATATTTTATTTATTTAATGATGAAAATTTTAATCATGAAATGTATTTTTCAAACAACACGAAATACATAATCCCACTACTTACTGATTGTGACAGTGGTAGACCTGAATAATTAACAAAAACATGAAAAAGTACAAGCCCAACCCATTATTCTGAAAAATAAAATAAGAATTGAAATTAAGTTATAATAAGAAATTAATTTATTTGTAATATAAATAAATTCATTATGAATAATATAATTTCATGCTGCATCATGCAAGATTACATTCATTGATGGCCATTTAGGTTGACTATATATGGGTTAGGTGTTTGGGGTGTGATATACAATTAATTTTTTATGGTCAACTAATTCTGCCTTGGAAATATACCACGATCAACTAAAAACATCATCATTGAAATTTCAGTGGACCTTTGTGGTGGTGACCACAGTTTTAATAGTATGAGTATTAGTAAAAATATCCCAATAATGATCTAGACACAGTACAATTATATATATTCATATTATATTGTGTCTTATTTTTCATCTATATAATCGGTACAACATGGACCAATAATTCAACCTCTTCATTCGAGAAAGATTTAATTTCATAATACATTTTGGTAAATGTGTAATATATGATCTCTTATTATTATTTTTCTTCTTCTTCTATATCAAATTCCTTTTCCTCCTGTATCATTTTTTCACTAAACATTTGTATAATATCAACCAAATTTTCTTCTTCATATTTGATCTCTCATTCATTATCATGATGTTTTTTAATTTGGTTTCAAACAATTAATATCCTTATGAGGAGTCTCCAAATTCATAATTTGAACCTTTATTCTTGATGGATTAATTGTTTGGATCAATGTCATCATAGAAATTGTCACTTAAAAATGATTCTATTATCATGATTATGTGTCTTTTATACAAATCCTCAAATTCATTCTCTAGTATATGATGTCTTCTAAATTCAATTTAGCGGATTGGTTACAGAAACTCATCTGTTTTTCAATAATTATTCTATATTCCTAGATTAGGTTTGACTATCATTTTCCTTGATGGAGAACATTTCCACGGTGGCAATTTATTTTTTCATCCATTCTAATACATCGAAAAATTTTCAATTTGGTAATTTTTTTTGAAATTTATAATTAGAATCCTACTATATAATCAGAAAATAAATTTAATGTTAAAATATTTTTTATAAATTTTTAAATATGTAATATTTCTAATAATATCCCTTGAAACATGGGAATAAATTTGATATCCCATGTGGAATAGTTATTTCCCTTAGAATTAATGAATCTATAATTTTAAATACAAAAAACAACTACACTATAGGATAGTATAAGAATGTCATGTAAAAGGTTGAACCCAAAAATACAGTGTTAGAGAAAATAAAAATTTCATTAAATAATCCATGCCTAATTATTATAAGAGGAAATTAAATCGATTTTACCATGAAATTGTTTACTGGATAACATGAGAAAATAGAATATAATTATTGTTACATGAAGAAATTAATTGAGGTTATTAGGTTGAAAAATAATGAAATAAACAATTTATAATCATTATGATGTTTGAATCATATCTTAGTGAGACAAAAAGATATATCAAACACTCACTGTCCAAAAATAGCATTTTCTCAATGCCTTTTAATTCAAAATTTTAATGTATTAGAAATCATAATCCTAATTAAAATATAGAATGGTCATATATTGATTGGTTATGGATTAAATATACACCAAATACCACACATATAAAATTATTTTCAATCATTAAATAAATAAATCATGATCAACGTTGGAAAACATTTCAACCCAATTACTAAACAATCTCACATTTTTCAAATAAGAAATATCAAGAACGAGATAAAAATGAAAAAAAATGTGAAATAAAAAAAACATCTATATAAAATAATATTTCATACACTATAAATGATATTTCAGTTGACATAACATGGAATAGAGTAGTAACTCCCTTGTTCTATCCATTGGAGGTTTCACAAAAGATATTGTAAAAGCATATAGAATGGGGGAAGAAGGTCCTTATAACAAGTGAACATTTGTTTGATGTAAAATATTCTCTTCTACTTTTCATAAATTAGGGAACAAGGTTTTCTTTTAAAAATCTAATGTCATTAACGGCTCATAAATTCATATCAATTTTTAAATGTTTTTATATTGTCATGATGTGTAAATTTTACATGTCAGACAATGATTTTATTTTCTATGAAGGGATGAAATCGAAAATTTCATCACAACTCTTCCAAAAACATATCTCGCAAGAACTAAACTAATGTATATAGAATAAAAGACATTTTAATTCATGTCTCTAGTTTTCCAGCACTAGTTTATCCTAAAAAATAAGTTTTCACAAATAAAATTTAGCTAATCCCAAAAATATCAAATCTTTTTGTTCTCTTTCTATTAATATGTATTTGACATAAATAAAACATAAAACAAATCAAATATTTTAAGACATGGATGTATTAAAAATTGAATTATTGAATTATGTATAACCAAATTGTTTAAAAGGTTGAAAAACCATCTACTCAAATATTATATTAAAATATTAAAGAGAAGAAAATAAAATCACCAATTTATTTTAGAATTGTTGGTTTTACAACACTATAGGAATCAGCCTCGAAAAAACTAGAATAGAACTCAATTATAACGAATAAAAAAATTGAACAATCCCCAATTATTTCCTTTATATAAATATAATCATCAACCTAATTTTCCTCCCTACGTATATGTACACGACCATGATATATAGAGTCACAAAGAATAAGATAATAAATCCAAGGAAGAAACCTTCTCCATGGTACATTTATTGAATGACTTTAAACTATTTTCATAAATATAGTTGACTATGATTCCTACCGTAGAATACACTAACCAATGTGGATAACATATCAGATCGCCTATATCTTCACATATAGATCAACATCAATTACATGAGCATTACCAATGAAATAAATAAAGTTACCTAGAAATAATCCACAATGGGTGAGAAAGATTCCATCATAACCCACAATCCCTAGATCACCTGAAGCTAGACCCCTAAACATTATATTTTAACAACCATGATATTGGGGGTATCCCTATTTTAGATTTTTTCATATGTGGATTCCTCAAATTCCCAGAAACACTAAGTGATATACAAATAAATATATCATTGAAATAATTATACATTGAACCATTATGAAATTTTTATGTACAGATAATTTATCTATTAATATAGGAGAATCGAACATAAAATGTGGGATCATGATTATTTAAAACCACGTTATTCTATGATTTCCATTTGAAAGAATGAATAGTGGAAGAAGAAGGCAGTAAGAGCTCATGGTACTTTTCACTACATTTCACATGGAATATGTAGGAGATTAGTGATCATAGACTACTGAAAATTCTAACCATGGTATAATATATCCTTTATATACCTTCAAAAAAATTTAGATACATAGTAGCACCCAAATAAATGAGATAGGTACACGTCGTCTTTATGAAATAGCATACAGGCAGAAGAAATGTGATTGTCTTTATATTGAATATTTTTTTAGTAGGAAGCCTATTTTTTTTGTATTCAATAGATTTAAAGAAGATCAATGGAAATGAGAAAATGAATCCTAATGTCTGTCACCCCTGCATGTATGATACACCCTAATATATTTAATAATCATTTGTTATTAGTCATTCTTCCACATTATGAATCCATAATAAATTATCATGATCAACACACACATACATGGATAATTACATAGTGATATATGACCGAAATGAATCATTAATGTCAATATGAACCTAAAACATATAAATTAATAAATTATTCATCGCTATAAAAATAATAGCTACATCAATGATGGGTTTTGAAAAGAATTTTGTGCATAGAAGGCCAGCAATTACTTCTGACGAACCACCCATTTCAAATAATCCATAATCTCCCACATGTTCTCTTGATATCTAGTGAAAAAGATGAATAAAAATACATAACATGTCAATTTTTATGTTTGTCATAAAATGTGGTTTTATGAAATTAAAATGATGTTTCAATTATGAAATAAATTCTCGATGTAAATATTTTTAGCAAGGTGTCATTTAGAGTCATGAGATCTTTGACACCCTACCTACCATGTTCAGTTGCATCACACACTCATTGAATGGGACATAAATTACTTCTTATTATGAATCCAAACTATTCATATAAAATTATAGATCAAAATTTGAAACACTTTTAGGAGGTCCAAATTCCATCTATAAATTGTGAAATCTTATACGACCATTAATACAATAATGATATAAACTATAAATATTATACCTCCTTATGACGAAATTTTCACCTTCAGTTTTCCAAATGATTAAATATTCTTGATGATAAATTTTTTATATAACATCAATTCAACTTGAACATAAAATTGGGGTATCTATGAAAAATGAATATATGGGACCCTCTATTATAATAGAAATTATTATGTTATAAAAAAATATTATATAGGCATGGAATGTATTTTTTAATATGAAAGATTTTATTTATTTTACATTCCTTCCACTATGAACCATTTTTAAATATTGACATACACTATATTATATTTTGAAACTATGAAAAATTATGCATATTACTGAAAATAGCTATACACATAATGATAAAATAAATATTTAGAAACAACTATTCTTATAATAGTGAAAAATATTTACTTGAAATATCATCTTGCAATTTTTTTAAAAACAACATAATATAGTATAAAATTTAAAAAAATGTCCAAGGAATATCCCCTATGGGATTCAAAACATATCCTAACTATGTCATGGATTCATGAAAGAGGAAACGAACACGCCATGCCACCTGTGTCCATTTGGTTTCATTAATAATATGTAAATATATGCTATAATGACATCTATTTGTAATATCTAGATAGATATGTATTTATAAGAAAATTAAATAAACAAATTCCATACCAAATCAATAAGGATATTATTAAATACATATTATTATATAATATAATTGGTTTTTGTTCAATAATATATGATTTCTTTAACATATATCTCAAAGGTCACTAAAAAATATTTTCTAGAATTAAATATAAAAACAACGATCATTGAATACTAGAGTTATAGGTTTATTTCTCACACTACATAAAGATAATTAAAATTTAATATTGATGAAATGAATATTATATAAGCATTGGAAAATAATATTCATAATGATTCTATTATTTTTAATAAAAACATTAAATTAAAAATATTATGTTCTTTGAGTACACCATAATTCCGTTAAAAATATCCTTAAATTTCAATCATAAGAAATATTATTCAATACAATCCAAATGAATATTTATAAAGGCTTGTGATATAATAATTTTTAATGTTATTCATATTTTATATAGTTCCATAATTTAATAAGGAATAATAAATGATGAATGGTAACGGACACAAAGACATTCTATTCAAGCATTTACAAGAGATTAATTTGATAGGAATAAATGATGATCATATGATGACATAAAAATAATCAAATGAGATAGAAACATGATCATGATAATTATATCTCATTTTAAAAAAATGAAACATTATAATTTATCTCATTATGAGGTAATGAGTAATTCCATGCATCATAACCATACATTCAAGGCCCTGTACCAAGACAACTTACATAAATGGTAATTTTCAATGCCATTAAGACAAGATAGTATATCACATGGGTCCAACCAATGCATCAGGGTTCAATAATGTTGTTTTAATAATATAATATTTTGAATTAATTGATAAGAATATTGGGGTGAAACATTATTGGCAAAAACATATGTACTAATAAACTTAAATATGAGAGTAAAACAATTACCACACTAAATAAACACAATCTTAAACAATTAATTGAAATATTAATGGTATTAAACATGTAATGAACTAGTAAAAATCATCATAAATTATGGAGAATAATAAAATTAATGTTTTCCTTGTATCATATTCCTAATGGTTTATAAATAAAATTATAGTATTTTTTGATGAATCAAAATACAAAAAGAAATCAATTTATTGTCGAAGAAATATCCTTTTCACATTGATAATAAATTTTTTTATCTATAAGTATATAGAAAGTGATTAACATTTTTAACATTGAAATGTAAAATAGTAATTAAAACAAAAATATAATTAATTGTAATTATCATTGGTATATCTATATATGTATGAAATTTTCAAATAAATATTAAATTACAATTGTTTTCTAAAAAAATGAATTTTTCAAAAAAAAACAACATGATGATCTATTTTTTTAAATGATAAATATGGTTAAAATTTCCACTAAAAATAAAATTGAAACTGTTAAAAACTATTTTAAAATGAAATCTGTAAAACTATATGTCAAAGAAAATTTTTTTTTACCAGAGAGAAAAATGATGTCATATTTTCTGAAAAACAATTTCTCAGTCATTTTATATACAAAATGGAATAAAAATTAACAAATCAAATATTTCCCCCATTAAATTTATAAACATAATCTTACAAGAATAATGATTATATGGTGAGATAAATGCATATAAATATTTGATATAGTTCTCATAAAAAGAACCAAAAAGAACATAAATTCAAATTAATCATTATATATAATGAAAATTAATATATTAAAGACAAAAAAATTCACGTTATATAAAACATAAAACATAATAATGTGTAGGATATTTCTCAAATCTCAGGGATGTAAAAGTGAGGTGTGAAAGCCCTAAATTAGGTAAAGATTCCTTCATATTATTTTGTTTATCATTTAAAATAAAAACTTATATATTATGAATATTTTAATGAAAAATCACCATATATTTTATAACATATTTTTTTACTATTATCCTATTATTTCTGGTTCATTAATCATTTTTATTAAAAATCGATATTACTGGTGATATAGAAATCATTTTTCAAATATATTACATTTTGGTTATATCGATCTTTTTAAATTAAGAATGCTTCTACCATCACCGTAAATTTATACATGAGATGAATATATTTTATTTTTATAAACTATTTATTTATATTTACCTATTCATGTTAGTTATTGAAATTGTATTACACCATACATTGATATGGTATGCAGTAAATATGAATTTACACTTTCTTCATTACATCTCTACCAATGGAATGAATAAAAAATGAATATTAATTAATATTTATAGAATCACTAATATTCTATATATATAATATATACATTTATCCAATTCATTATTATTCCCAACTATTAAAAATAATTTTAAATTTTTTTATATTTCTACACAAAGGTTGTAGTTCACATGAACACGGCTGAGGGGTTATTTTATTCTATTTGATTAGATGGTAAGAATTTATTTGATATATAAAATTTATATTATAATTTTTTTAATAATATATATATATATATATATTTAAATTTTTAATACAACCTTATATTTAAATTAAATGATAATAATGAATCACCCTTCTTTTCGATGTGGAATTATATGACACACACAATGAAGGTTATAATATCCCACAAAAAATTAAAATATATGATGTTATATGATATATAAAATTTATTAAAGTATAAAAATGTCCTAAAATTATGTTAAATAATTTATAATCATCATTATATACATCAATTAATGGAGGATTTCTAAAATTAGTTACATAGGTTCTTGTGTAAATAGTTCATCATACACATGATCGATGGTTTTCGTTCCTTTTAAATTCATGTGGTAATGAATATGGTATTTTCCATTAATATAATAAAAATATTAATTAATGAATAAATTTGTTATTATAATATAATATTTTAATTGGATTTTTAGGACATGTAATAAGAAATATAATTCCAATGTCTAATAATTTCACAACTCTCTTAGAAATTCAAATTATGTTTCTACCTAAATCAATCATTATAGGTATTCTACAATAAAATGATTAATATATAATGACACTATTGAATTTTGGATGTTTTCTTCTAGTCAATTGGAGAACCAATTTTGTTTGAATGTGTCAATATTGTAGGATTGGTAGTGACGTTTTTTTAGTATGGGTGAGGAAGCTCGTATAAGATGTTAAACGATATTGTAATTCCCATGTTTTTATTAATACCCAATCCTCTAAAGTATTTAATTATTGATCATTATTGATGGAAAATGTGAAATATTTACATTAGATGGGATTTCTTTTAAAAAAAGTAATGTCTTTTGAAGCATTATAACTTTAGTTCGTCCACTCATAAATTGGGGAATAACTTTTCATTTGTAATTATTATTCAATATTTCCAATTATCAATAATGCCAAAAATTAATTTTACCTTATTTTGATAATATTAATTTCTATATATAGAAATATGGGAAATATTTTGTCAAATTAAATTCAAATAAATGTTAGTATATAATTTAAAAATTTGGCAAGACATATTTTAAAAAATTAGGTTTCCAGTGGATTGATATCAAATGATTAAATGGTATTTTGGATGAATTTAATATTATTTAGATTAAAATGATATAGATTATTTAAATTTTTTTTGTTTTAATTAATATAAATTTTAAAAATATTATATAATTTATCTATATAATAAATTTTCTTGAATATGATTATTTATAATAAAATCATATGCTATGAATATTCATTAAAAAATTATATATTTTGAATAATCCCAAAAAATCCCCACAAAATTTATTGGCTTATATATTTTTAATATTAATTAATTTTTTAAAAATAATTGTTCTTGTAGAGGAAAAAATTATGTGCCCAGTGAATTGAAAAAATTACATGTAGAAATATATAGGTTTTCAAAATACATTTTTATTTCTTTATGATAATTAATTTTTAATTAGAAATAAATATATTAAAATTGAATTAATTTTTAAATTTTTAATAAATATAATTTAAATAATATTGTTATACCTATTCAAACACTTATACATTACATTTAGTATTTGATGTCCATTTTTAAATAATAATCTTTTAAATTAGTATCAGGTTTTGTTAAAATGTTTAGTCATGTGTATGATAAGAAATTAACATATTTCAATTTACTAAAATAATAAATATATCATTATGTCATGTTTTATTATATTCTATTATAGTATATTAATTAATATTCATATTGAAAATCCTTGATGATTTTCCTATTTTTAAAACACTTGGACTTTCACAATGAGACATAATTACCAAGATACATTATTTATTATTATATGTTTTACTTATTTTCATCAATGTCTTATTATAAAAAATTCAAATAAGATTCTAAAAAAAATTAAAATTTATAAAATTGATAAATTTAATCAATATAAAAAAATTAATTACTATTATATATATACAATATATACCATAAAATTCCTATAGATCATAAAATACTTTTATTGTTGTTCTCATTAAATAAATATATAAATGTTATGATTCAATGAAATTATAGTGATATTATGATATAATATGTCAAAACATATAATAATAAAAATGTTAATATTTCTCTAAATCATAAATAATATATGGGGTACTATAATTTTTAATATATTTATCTCACTATGATAAATTATAATGTCTACCTACACATTTGAATGATGGATCACCATTAGAATCTTTAAAATCAGGTATATTAACATCATATAATTTAATATATAAAAATTATTTAATGAGATAAAAATGATAAATTTTGTATAATATAATACCTGAACGTAAGAGATATTCTATTTGAAATTAATCATTTACTCTGTAAAATTTTTATGTATTATAACATAATGGGATGATATCTTTTTTTGAGTTCTCATGTTGTGGTGAAAAACGTTAGATGGAACATGAATGTGTAAATTACATCCAATATAAAAAATCTAGTGGTCGACCATATTTATAAAAATAAGAACACATCAACATCATATATATTTTGAGTGATATACTATAATTCAAAATATGTATTCTGTTATACGTTTAATTTTCTGAATATATAAAAAACCACTATATAATATAAAAAATTATTTAAATAGAATCTATTTTTATATAGATACAATGACAGTTCAAATATGAAAAATCAATAATAATTGTTTTGTTGTATGATTTCATAACTATGTATGCAATCCAATATGATTCAACCATAATATTTGATATGGGTTAACACAATAATTAAAAAATAAATAATTGTTCTCTTATACTAATAATCTCATTATTGAGTACACATTATAGTATTGTTTAAAAATACTATAACTAATTGTATTTTTTGTTTACAATGAATTATCTAGATAACAAATTTAAATGATGATTATTTCAAAAAACCATTCAATTAATATCATGTTTTTCTATATGGTATTATAATGTTATCAACTAACTGAGTCTCTCTAATAAATATCCTCTAAACATCCTTTTACTACCATTCAAAAAAATAAATTTTTACAACACATCAATATGGTTCCATTATTAGTATTTTTTACAAAATATAGCGAATAAAAATCTAAATTTGATATCTGAATATTATAAATTTAATGTTGAAAAAACTTCCTTATGAAATCATGTTTTAGTAGAATTAAAATGACAAAACTGGAAACAAAAATACACATAATTTATTCTCAATAAATTATATTAAATAATACATAGGTCCCATAATATATGAAATTGTTTACCAAAAAACTGTTCTATTCATAATGAAACAAATTTATGTATTTTCTATTATGGGATGTGTATATAACATATCTATGTTTCTAGATATGGTTCTAATGAATTATTTTAAACACACAATTTATTTTACTCATTTGAAATAATTTTGAGTGTGTGTAATCTATAGAAAAAGCGCAATTACATGTATTATTTTGTGAGATAATTCCCTAAAATAACTATCTTGTGTGAGTTATTCTATCGTATTTATGTAATAATATATTTGGATCCTAATAAAAAATTATCAAATACATTTTGGTAAAATGATAAAAAATTATTGATTCTCAATAGAAATTTTTTTCTTTGTTTAATATTTGATATCATCTTGATATCTTGTAAGGAAATATATGAGTTTAAGGGATATTCAATTCAAATGAATTGAATACTAGTTAGCACAATATTTTATGAATTACCCTATAGTTTCCAAGGATTCACAGTGTATAGATATACATATTGAAAGGGATTGTGTTTTGTAATTATAAATAATAACAGTTTTCAATCTTAAACACCATTTCAATTTCATGTTCATCTGAGAAATTATCCATTTAACGATTGAATGTTATCAAGGATAGATTTGGCATTATAGATATGGAAGAATAATAATTATTTGGAAAATATTGATATGTATATCGATCAAAATATTAAATATATATATTAAATCAAAAATATTTGAATATAATTCACACAATATGGTTAGAACAAAATAAATATGATGTGTACTCAATACATTTGTAACATGGGAATGATAAATGATATATGGTTTTGTTAGTATAAACTATCATGATTTCATTTCCATTATGATGATACAAAAATATCCAATTATACTATATTTTCAATATATGGATTTAATAATCTAGAGGAATGGATTGAAATG
Organism: Viscum album; assembly: GCA_963277665.1. Taxonomy (NCBI): domain Eukaryota; kingdom Viridiplantae; phylum Streptophyta; class Magnoliopsida; order Santalales; family Viscaceae; genus Viscum; species Viscum album. Next base: position 1,313,226,328 of record OY728152.1, on the reverse strand, counting down.
TTACTTTTCATAGTTGAATGTTATAATATTTATCCATGTAAAAATTATAATTTCATAAAAGGAAAAGGTAGAGATAAAAAAATATGGTTTTAAATGTTTGTATATTTTTCATTTGTTGTGAAGGATAATTAAGGTTCTTGAATCATGTATTTGATCCATATATGCATAATTTCTAGACAGATTTATTTAATCATGTTCATATTTCATCATTTGATATTAATCTTCAAGGTATTGAGAATGTGTAAATATTAGAATATTTATTTTTTATGGTATTTAATAATGATATATAAAATAAAATATGTATCTTGGTTATTTTTATTTTTATTTTTTATGTTTTGAGAAATATTTTGTAGTGTATGTTACATCCATTATGTGTATGAGAATTATATAGGGATACATATTCATGTATTTTTTCATGAAACTCCCTAAAACATATAAATGGAATAATAATATATAGGTTTTTATAGATCACCTTTAAAATTAATCATTCTACATTTATATCAGATAACTCATACGTTTTAATAATTATTTAATAATATACATCAAAGAAGTTTTAAAGTTTCATGGATTACCAAAATATATTATGCCTGACCGGGATTATATGTTTTACAAAATCATATTTTGAATGTATTCAACATGATATGGATACATAATTATGTTTTATCACTCCATATGATCCCCATATGTACATATATTTATTCAAATAATATCAATTTATACATTAGATTATCTGAGTAGATATATTTCTATATATTTTAATGTTTTTTGTGATCAGCATAGTTCTCTAGTTTTGAATTTATACCAAAAAAATCATTAACCTAATAATTTAGATTGACCCTTATTAATCCTTATTCTAAATGAAATATATAGATTAGAAATGATTTTGTTAATATAATGGTTTCTATTTGGTATTGAAAATGTTGAAGATATATATAATAAAAAATATTTTCATTAATCCGAACGTCAATGAATTTGACAGAAAGAAGAAATATCATGATAACAATATCCATAGAGATCTAGAATTGAAATATCATGAAATGTTGTTTCAATGAAATTCTACATGGGAGAATTTAATTAAATTATGAATCAATTTAATCCAAAAAAATATATGTATATTTGTCCCTCTAAAATAAATTATTGTGTTGGGATGGTAACCTATCTGTTTTCATATCCACTAACTCTATCTCATGTTAATAATTTGTTCAATTTATCTATCATATTGATGTAAATATTGTAATATTCACATATTGTAAAATTAATGGTCTTACCACTAATGAATAATAAATATTATAATAAGGAATATGTGGATATAATGGACATTATAATGAATTTTTTACAAATATAGATAAATGAACATATAATTTTTTTGGGAGAAATAACTTGTTTGTTGAAGCAATGAGGGAATAAGATAAAATGGTGAGGTAGTTGATTCAAAAATTTTAGTATAATTATGAATCAAAATATGGTAGAAATTAATTATAATTTGGTTATACATTGAAATAAAATAGTTTTATGACTTAATATGTTTCTAATATATTATAGTTGTTTTTTAGCTTTAGTTATATGAAATAATTAATTTTTGTAAATCATAAAAACCTATTAATTCTATTAGATAAACAAAAACATTATTTAAAACATATTAATACTAATTTAAGTAATATTAATTTATACATTTTTAATATTAATTATAGTGTAATTATTTAATGATAAATAAGAAATTAAATAATTCATTGATTTTTTTTATATGTTACTTATTTGTAAAAAACATAAAATATTATTTATAATAATAATTTAATATTCTAAAACTGTTATATAAAATTTGATTAAATAAACATAATTTTTGAATCGAAATTTAAAAATTAACCTTATTTTAAATTTTTTAATATTACAATACATTAGTAAATATAAAATGTTTTGAATATATTTATTAAATAATGTTTTTTTAATTTTTAATGTACATTTTTTATATATAATAATATTGTAAGATAAATAAGATAAATTCTATATAAATTATTTAAATATAGGTTATTGGAATTATTTATATATTAAATATTGAAATAATATTACTATAAATTTTGGAAAACTTACTCTCTAGAAAACCACATTGTCATTATTTTTTCATAGATAGATTTAAACGTAAATTACACAAAATCTATAAATTTGGTTTAGAAAAAACTGAAACCTTATTATTAATCATCATTATTTATATTCTTTTATATATTCATCTTATTTTTTAGAAACAATGTATATATAAAAGGGTAAAACTTATCTATTGTTGATAAGTTAAAAAATTTATTAGTGAGGGTTAAAAATGATAGTTGTTAAAAATTACCCCATAAATATCTAACTTCCATTTGATATACTTCTTTATAACTTATTTATTATAGTCTATAAAAAGTTCCATTCATAATCTATTTGTTATGAAAACATTCGGTGGTTAACTTTTTTTTTAAATATTTCAAGTATATGAACTCAACTCAAATATATAAGGATACACACTCACCTATATTCTTCACATATACATGTCAGATTAGATCATCCAATAAATTTCCAATTAAATTCAATACATATATCCACCAATTATAAGAGACTTTTTTGTGTGAGAATGAGAAGAAAAAATCTTTTTGGAGAAATGAAAAAACTGTCTCCTGGAGAATACGTAACACCCCTTACAGTGACTTTTATATTTTTGATTCATCCAACAAAATTAATTTTTATTGATAGATAATAGTTTATATAATCAAAATCTATCATATAATTGTATTTTTTATGTTATTATAATAGACAAAAATAATTTCATCTTTTACAAAATGAGATATGAAAAGATAATTCATCTGTATAGTTGACTACCACGTCATGAAGAGATGTGACTTTTGAAACAATATGTTTTAGGTATTATTATAGTATTAATTATCATTTATAGTATAAATGAAATAAAAATATTTATTTAATGGTTATCTTTTATATTTTTTCCATTAAATCCATTTAATAAATTGAAATAATGTTAAAGTGTATATACGACTTACCTTCTCTATAAGCAGTTTATTTTATTTTCAATCTGTTAATATAATTGATTACTATAAAAAAAAGATAAATATGAAATTTATATCATCATTCATATTTTAGATATTATGAAACCATTATAAATATTAGATGACCAAAAATTAAAAGTCAAAATTAACTAGTTTTAAATACAGTTATTTCTAAAAACATGACTATAAAACAGAATTTTTAATATACAAGTAATAAAACATCATAATAACAAAATATATCGAATGATATACATATATATGGTGCATTAATAGATGTAAATAATTTAATTTTATTATATTTTAGGATTTAACATGTAGGATGGATGATGATATAGAATGTAAGGTATTACTGTATTAATATTATTTTTAGATATCGAAATTCCATATTTTCCCTCAATTTATTTTCTTAGCTATAAATAATCAGAGAGAATGTATTTTATAGATATTATAATAAAAAATTTAGTATTTAAAAGTCTATTTTAGGAACTCCATTTCATAATGATTACATTTTCAATGATACCAATGTAGTATGGGATTATTGTATCATCATGCTTTCCTTAAGACATATGTTATTTGATGAACCTATCATCATTTATTATGTGGATATACATTCCCATTAAAAATTTATATCAAGAATTTATTTTTTCCCATGAAATTCTATGTTTCACTTTGGGTTAATCCTTCATGTGGATTATAATTCAATGTTAACAAAGTGGAGATAATATTATGTTCAAATCCCATTTTATCAAAAAAAATCGTTATTTATCTGATTAAAAATTCTTATGATTCAACTATCATGAAAAATAAGACATTTTTATCCTATGGATATTTAAAGATAGTATATTTTTTCCATTATCTAGCCTCAATTTATGTTCTAAAGGGTTAAATAGAATATTTTATTGAAAATAAACATAATTAATCTCTTCAATGAAAAATCATTTCAATTCCAAAATCAGACATTATAAATTTGTTATTAATTTAGTTAGATGTATCATTATAATTTTTTTGAAGAAAATTTAACCCATTTTTTCTATGATTTTTTATATGTATTATAACTTAATCAAATATGCATCTTTAAGAATATTAAATATTCTTTAGAGTTTCTCTTTGAGATTATAAATAAGATCAATCATAACATGTATTTAAAATAAAAAATATGACCATAATAATGTGGGGGATATAAGGTATATATTAGGGTATGTTTTGTGTTTTCCACTTATTTTTGGAAGTGAGAATATTTTTCGATATTTTTGGTCTATTTATTAGAGTGAGATATGACACCCATGATTGTTTTGAAAATATAATGTGATACCCAAGACATTACCCTGAACCAATCCACGAATGATGTTATTATAAATCCATATATGTTATGAGGTCAAAATATGACCACTAAATTGTGATTTGTAATAATGGTAGGTATTTCAAACAATTATAAACTTAGTATAAAACCAATAAATTAGTGTTTAACTCATGTGTTGTAATTATTTTATTGTGTCCATTATTTAAAAATCATAAAAGATTTATATTACCTAATTAGATAATAATAATTATTGTAATTCATAATAGTAAATAAATTTTTTAAATCAATTCATAAATATGTTAAAATTTAATCTTATAATTAATATAGGGGATACATCGGTAAACCCACTTTTTCAATGAAAAATAGTCAAATGTTTATTGTTTTTTTATATCATAATTCAATAAAAATTTGATTCAAATGAAACATATTACTTCAACTATAATATAAATTATGTAAATTTATTTTAATAAATTGTAATATATAAATTAATGTTATATATATTTTTAAATATAATTTATTTTTCAGAAATTTAATTACATTTCATTGAATATAATATATGCTTAACTTCATGAAAATTCAGAATATCACCTACATAAAAAATGTTATTAATATTTCTAATTTTTTTTTTATAAAATAAATTTTTTAATTATGGTAAAAATGTTCTTAAATAATATTTCTAATGAATGACTAAAAATCAATTTTGAAAAAATAAATTTTTTTAGAAAGATTTTTATCTTTGGATTTCAATATTACATCAAAAATATAAATATGACTTAACGATATTTTTTACGAGTGTAAATAAAAACAATTCTTATGTTATTTTTTCTAATTCATAAATTTTTTCTTTTTACCTAGTTATTATTGTTCATATCTATATAAAAATATTTTTATTACAAAATGTGTTCTGATTTATCCCATTGATTCATTGATCAAAATCTAATGAATAGTTACATTTATATAAAAATAATATATCATTGTAACGACTTGTACCCCGGGGTATGTCCCGTGACTACCCCAAGCTCACCTTCCATAGGCCTAGGGCATGTGACTAGCACCAAAGTCATAAATCCCAAAACTGGGAAGGCATTGCCTTTATAACATCAGAATTCACACAACAGAGCACACAACTGGATACAAAACACTAAGTAAAACTGTATTACAAGAGTGTGCTGAAAAGTAAAGGGGATGGAAATACAAGTCCAACTATAAAGTACAATTACAACTGAAATGGACAAAATAGATAAAAGGTGAAAAGAAACTCATGGATCATCCACCACAGATCCTAATGGATGGGTTGGTACAGATAGACTCCTCAGCACACCAGTTCTGTTAGTCTCTCTATTGTACCAAAACGGCATATGGTCCACCTTAGTGTACCATCCAGTCCTTGAACATTGTTCCTTGGTAAGCGTTTTCTATCGTCTGCATCCATCAAAATGAGTTATGGGCATAACCCGTGTAGGTGTGAGTATAACGATACTCAATAGCGACCCCAAGATCATGAAGGTCTCAAAAAATCCATCAAGGATAAACCACATATTATGAAATCAATCGATAACCCCAATTAGATATATTCCCATACATAAACCAATGTTTTCAAGTAATCCATCTAAAACATGGGGTAAATCCAACACCTACTGACTCAGTTCAACCATGCTTTTTGTTATAGAAACCTTGGTTGCTGGAGAACTCCTACTCAATCGAGTATAGTGGCCCTGCTGAGACACCATGGTTCTTCCTACTAAACCTGGACTACTTATGTACTCCTCGTGTCGAGTATAGTGGTACTACTGCATCACCATGGCGATCCCTACCTTGGGTCTACCACAACACCAAGGCACTCCCCATAATAGACCATAGAGGTACTCCTCCTGTCGAGTAGAGTGGGTCTGCTGTGACCCCAAGGTGCTCCCCACTGTAGGTCTTGAGCGACACCATGGAACTCCCCACTAAGATAGTACAATCAATCTTAGTCAAAATGGACTTCAGTAGTCAGATCTCTCCCAGCTACCAGGTCTTCGCACTCCACTCGCTCGTCATTAGAAGGATCCTCTCCACGAGCTACTATTAGATACTCCAACTGTCACAAAGAACCATGAAGATGTATCTCAATGGCCCTCCATGTCATAGGGGTCTCAACGCAATAGACATCGCGTCAATCGGGTGCCCGGTCTGTAGGTTATTAGAACTTTAGTCCTGGGGACCCAATTGTATTCGTGCACGATCCAACCTAACTGTATCTCAACTATACCACAACCTCTATTAGTGTATACTAAAGGGATAGGGATGCCACATGCTTACCATATCCGCTGATGGTTCATCAAATGGACATCTGTTGCCAATGATATGGCCAATGAAAGTAAAGGGTCGGTAGGGGTCCCGATTCCGTTCTCACCTGGTCCGACCGACCCGGTCCAACCCAGTCTGGAAAAACCTGGTCTGGTTCTACTCAATCAGACCTGGTGGTTATGGCCGGGCCCATTCGGGGGTACAGCATGATAGGTTTGGCCTGGCCCGTTGGGCCCCACCAAGCAGGTAGTGTGGGCGGTTCGACCCGAGCTCGGGGCCGGTTCGGCTCAGAGCGTGTGGGGCACGACTCGGAAACTCGGCCTAGATGGCTAAGACCGGTTTGGACAGAGTCACGAGCGGTGCAGATCAGGATGCACGTGGCGCACGTTGCTCGCAGGCCGGCATGGTTCAGTCGGCCACATGGGAGGTAGCCGGGAAGCCCATCGGGCAGGCCGACGTGGCGCGGCAAGGCCAGCGGGTGGCCGAGCATTGCGCCGTGCAGTCTGGCGGGCAGCATGGAAGGTCCCCCGACGGCCGGTGGGTGGAAGGGCATGGCACGACCAAGCCAGCGGGCGGCTGGGCAGGGTGCATGGCAGGACGATGGGCGGGTGGGCAGGCCGAGAGGCGGTCGGGAAGTGGTCGTGCATTTCTATGGGGCACGGGCCGGCTCAGGGAAGCAGCCCAGCTCGGCGAGTAGCATGGCCAGTGAGGGCTCTGCAGGGGACGGATCAGCTAGTGGCGAGGCGGAACACCGCGGGGGTGGAAAATATTACTAAGGCCGTGGGTGGCAAGACCTTTGTCTCCGCTGCCTTAATCCCCTCATTGCTTCGTCTCCATGACGAGGATCATCATAAACAAGAATGACATAGGTGTCAGGCCATGTTGGTTAGGCCCGCACCGTCAGCATCAAGGGTGGTAACACGTGTCTCATCGAGGTTGGAAAAACAATGAAAAACAACTCACATGTAAAAAGAGGCATAACCTTGATCTTCATTTTAAAACAAATAAAAACATGACACATAAAAGAAAACAACCCCTACCATTGACTGTTGATCGATGATAAATTCATAGAAATAAGATGAAGGAGATCATCGTTCGTCATGTTTTCCGATCATTTCCAATTCCGAGTAGTGTCATCTCGTTGACGATGATGGAAAGGGTATGTTGATTGAAGATGTACCACGTCAGTATGTGTCCGGCAATGAAGCATGAAGACGATCATTGTCTGCGTACTTCATTCATCGTTGGAAGCTTTCTCCCAAGATCTCTCCTTTCGAAGGCATCAACCAAATTTAAAATTCCAAGCCAAAAGTGATATGATTTCCCTAATTTAATTTATGGCACAATATTCAAATTGGAGAAATTAATAATGTAGGTTACCTTATTTAGGATAGAGAAATGGAAAAATTAAAGTTAAAAGAGTCAAGAGGCTCTCCCACATTAATGAGGGAGAGTTGAGATGTTTTATTCTCCTCCAATTAATAGGGGGGTTTAGTCTTGTGTGGTCTCCATGTTGTAACCCCTCTTGGGGGTTATGTTTGGGTGGGCCCCACAACCATCGCCTCTCATGGGAGGATAATGTGTGGTGGTACCACCTCCAACATCCATGAGGATGTTTTTAACAACATATATAAATAATCCAGACACATTATTTTTATTTAAAACATTCACTAAAAACCCAAAAACATTCTTTTAATCTTGACCTACTATCATCGAGGTGATAGTCTTTTTATGAGAATATCGGCACTGAGAGTTCAACGGTGTCCTTGGATTTCAATTCTAAGCACCGTTTCCAACATTATAAAAACTCGCTCATACAATTACAGAAGGTACCAAATCAAAACGTCAGAAATTGATTCTAGGCAGACCGGGCATCAGAATCATGCACCGTCAGCTTTTACTTACTCTGAAAACATGCATGTAATAAAAAAATTTCCATAGAATTTCCTTGTATTTACATTCTACCCACGTCAGGTCATTACGTCACCATAAGATACAACTCGAACAATGGAATGTAGTGGGGTATTCAGCACGAATTTGAGCCTCCCGTTCTCAGGAGATATCTTGGAGGTTCCATTGCTGCCACTAAACGTGAAGCAGAGGTATAGATCGTCCACGAAGGACCTACTCCTTTCAACCCTCAATCTACACATGAACCTATATGAATTTCTCCCAATCATTGAACTCGAGGACTCCATGGTCGATGATGTGAGAAGTGTCATGCATGTATCCCCTCCACTGAGATACGTGGAATACATCATTAACTCGGTGCAACTGATGTGGAAGAGATAAGTAGTATTCCACCTCACCAATTGTACTGAGGACCTAGAATGGTCTGATTAATCACAGAGAAAACATTCCACCTCGGCCAAATCTCTATAGACCTCGTCGAGGTGAGACCCGTAGAAAGATGTGGTCTCCATCCTAGAACATCACAGGTCTCTATCTCCTGTCAGTATAAGTCTTCTGCCTACTATGTGCAGTCTTCATCCACTCCTGGATGATCTACACCTTCTGTGTGATAGCCCGTACCATATCTGGTCCCACCAGTGATGACTCCCCTTATTCTATCCAACAAAATAGAGATCTATAAGGTAGATCGTATAACTTCTCAAAATTTCACATCCCTATGGTGTTGTGATAACTGTTGTTGTATACAAACTCCCCCAATGGTATGTGATCCTCCTAGCTACGACCGAATTAGAGGACCGAAGCACACAACATGTCCTCGAGGTTCTAAATGGTCCGCTCAGTCTGGCCATCCATCTGAGGATGAAAGGTGGTTCCTAGATGAAACTATGTCCTAAAAGCCTCTTGAAACCCCTTCCATCGCTAGAAGGTAAAACATGTATCATGATCGGAGACAATAGATGAAGGTACTCCATGAATCCGCACAATCTACTGCACATAGTGGCATCCCAAGCTCTCTAGTGAACCCTTATCTCTATTTCGTGGGAAGTTGGATGACTTAGTTGGTCGATCAGCGATCAACCAAATTGTGTTGTGACCCCTGGATGTTTGTGGAAGTCCTATCACGATGTCCATTGATATCGCATCCCACATCCACTTTGTGACCACTAATGGCAAAACCAGGACTAAAAGTTACCGATGCCCCACCTTCTCTTGCTAACAAGTGAGGTAGTGAGAGACAGACACTTCAACTACTTTCTTCATAAGCATCCAACAGTGCTGTCATCGAAGGTCGTGGTACATCTTTTCCACTCCTAGATGTACTGCTAAAGGGTATTTGTGGAACTCACTCAAAACATCTTACTTAAGTGACATTGGTACCGTAGTACATCCTTTGAAGTGGATGACATACTCCCCACCTTCAGAAAATCCATCAGGTGCGTACATTGTGGATATTTGATCATGTCTTGTCTTGAAGTCAGTGTTCTCATGCTATGAATCCCTAAATTGCTGAAGAATTTGGGGAGTGATTGTAATGGACTGAAGGATAACTTCTCCATCATTACCCAAAAAGGATATCTGCAAAGTGGCGAGCTACTCTATCACCTCACCTAGCAATTTTATACCAGATCTCAGGCTGTGTTCTTCTGATACAACATTCATCTTTCAAGGAGTATAGAATATCTTGATTTCATAGTCCTGGTGGAACTCATGTCATCGCCGCTATCTCATTATTAGGTCCTTATTAGAGAAGATATACCTATGATCCTTGTGATCAGGGTACATAGTAACACGTTTTTCCATCAGATAGTGTCGCCACATCTTCATGGAGAAATCCACTACTGCTTACTCCAAGTTATGGGTATCGTAATTTTGATAGTGTTTTCTTAGCTACTGAGAGCCATTTCTGATCACTAATTTCTCTAGAATCGGGACACATGCAAGTCTGGTCCCTGATGCATCACAGTAGACTACATACGCTACTCCTTCCTTGGAAATCTTCATGATGGGGCCCTAGTCATCCTCTTCATCAACTCTTAATAACTCTGCTGGAATCTCTCTGACCCCATGAAGTGTTTACCCTTCTTTTTTAGTGCGGATAATGGTGATGCGACACTAGAAATGTCTGGAATGAACCTCCAGTAGTATCCCACCAAACCAATGAATCGTTGTTCCTCTATCACAGTCTTGGGTGGCTCCCAAGATAGTAATGCGTCAATTATCACTAGATCCACTGAAACTAAATCCTCTATGATGATGTGTCCTTTGTACTGAACCTCTCAGATACTAAACATGAACTTCGAGATCATATAATAAAGAAGCTGTTATCGGAGTGTGGCAAGTCCTACCTGTAAATGGTATGCATGCTCCTCCTCCGCAGTCGAATAGATCAAATGACGACGATGAAGACTACAGAATAACGATCAATGTATGGCTTGAATATCCTGTTAATGAGTCCCAGGAACACTTCTGGGGAATTGGTTACACCAAATGGAATAACCATGAACTCATAGTGGATGTACTGACATATGAAGTCCGTATTATGCACATCCTCTTCTCGAACTTTGAGCTGGTGATAGCCTAATCTGAGGTATATTTTCATGAACCATCGTGCTCTCATCAAATAATCAAAGTGATCATAAATCCTCGAGAATGAGTAGTTGTTCTTCATGATCATCTGGTTTAGGTGACGGTAGTTGACACAATGCCTCAAAATCCCATCATCCTTCTTAGTGAATAGATTCGGGGCTACCCAGGGAGAAAAATTATGTCGGATGAATCCCTTCTCAGGTAAGTCCCATAGTCGCTCCCACATATCGAAAATATCCGTAGGATCCATAGGATATGCTGTTGTAGATATCAATGTCTTCACGGGAATAGGTCAATATAGAAGTCCCCCTATCTACATTGAGGTAGTCCTGGAACATCATTAGGGAAAACATCTGCATAATTTTCCACCACTACAAAATAGCTCAAACTCTTCACATCAACTTATATTAGGTTAAGGCATGACAAATGTTGAGTGATCAACATCACCCTTCTCTGAGTAGGTCTGTCATGTGCGGCAAAGGCTCCCTTATCTCCGGTGAAGGCAAACCTAGTCCCATCCGTGCGAACACACATCACATTGCGCCTAATATAGAGAATATGAGAATGGATTATAGGTAACCAATACATGACCATTATGAAATATTAAGGCCTCGATGCTTCTACTATGAGATCCTAGCCTAAGCTCTCGACTCCTAGTGTAAGCTCACTCTACTAGAATTAGTGAGTAATCGTCGATTCTACTCCAATAGGAGTCTCTAGTCATAAGGAGAAAACCAATTTCTCCGTCGTAATCTCTGAGCTCTGAAAAATGGTAGTGGAAATGATAGAGTGACTAGAAATTGTGTTTATAAGTACTGTAACAATGGTGGAGTAGACAAAGATCATACCTCGCATCATATCCAGAGCATCGTGATTGTAGGCCTCAGCAGCCTAGAGTTGGGCTCTCCCCTATACACCTACTCCTTAGCCGGTGTGGACCTCCTAGTGGTGGTGATAGTAACACCACACAACGTAGCCCACCGCCAATTACACGACTAGCTCATCTACCACGTCCATCATCTCCCAACAGACTACTTCGATAGAATCTATATCTCTGCCAGGGTGGTTATGTAACTATCTGCTGGTCATTCAAATAGCGGGTCAGACAGTCACGAGCCATGTGACATTGCCCGCCGCATGTGAAACATTTTCGCTCCAGGAATGTATGTCTCTGGTGCCAGTTCCCCGAACCGCCGACCATGAGTCATGCGTTCTTCCACCTATAGGTATGGTCCTCTTGGACCTCTGTTACATATGTATTCTTCCAGTTACAGTAGACTCCCCTACATGTCGACTGGTGGTGGATATCACTACTGGAGACTGCTCAAAAAGGAAACTCTCCACTAGGGGGGATCTCTCTAACACACCTACCTATGTTCAGATGTTGTGTGAGTTAACTAATGCACTGATATGTCACCTAACTACCTACTCGAAGGTCGGGGTACTTAAATATGGGTCTTGTACCATATCGGTGGAGTAGCATGAGTGGTCGGTGAACCTCGCTGAGTACTATGCCACTGTCATACTACCATACTGCATATGAAGTAACTCCTGAATGTGCACTGCGCAGTGAGACGTAGGGACAAATCCTGCATGAAAAAGGATCTTGAAGTCTTCCTAGAGAAGCGAAATCTCATCATGGACCTGGAACATCAGTCTCCACCATCTTCCCACTGTTGTTTGTTGAAGACCGGCGGGAAGAATAACCATTAGGTCTGCAGGTGTCCCTACCAATCAGAAGACACTCACCACAGCCTCCAGACAATCCTCAGCTGCATGTGGGTCCATCTCTCCCCTGATCATGGGTGGCATATGGCGCTGGAACTCATGCATCATGCTCAAGCAGTGTGCATCATTGGATGTTGGGGATGGTGGAATTAGTGGCCCAACTTTTTGTGGTAACACTGGTGCCTCCACTAGAAAAGGGTCATGCACCGATGCATCGTCGCTTGGTGTTATATCTGCATTAAAAATCTCAGGGATCTAGATGGATGTTAGCAGGGAGGCATCCTGAATGAAGCATTTGCGAAAAGGTCAAAGATTATAACTGGTGATTTGACCTAGTTTCCCATACATAATGAAAACTCTTGGAAGCACGCATGCAATCAGTTTTTCTATACACTGAGTAGGAAAGTAGTAGTCTAGGTCATGGTGTATGGATTACTTAGTTGCCGCACTGACACTAGACTCCCAAAACAGTAAACCACACATAGTACCCTTAACACCATTGCCTCACAGAAAAGAATCAGAGTCATATGTTCTTCGGTAGAACCGACTCCTCTAATACCAATTTTCCATGACCCACCGCCCGGGGCCCGTGCCATGACTACCCGAAGCCCAAAATCCATAGGCCAGATGCTAGAGGCTAGAACCAAAGGCAAAAATCTCAAAACTAGGAAGACATTTCCTTTATATATTGAATATGCACACAACATAGAACACAACTGGATACAAAACACTATTTAAAACATTATAATAAGGGATTGAAAAAAGTAAAGGGTCCAGAAATACAAGCCCAGCTGTAATGTACAACTATAACTGAAAATGACAAAACAACTGATAGGTGAAAATAATCTCCTCGTTCATCCACCATGGATCCTACCTGAAGGGTATGTACAAATGGCCTCCTCTACACTCATCTTTTTTTGGTCTCCTCCGGGTACCGACACGTCGTATGGTCCATCTCCAGCTACAATCCTATCTTGGAACACTCCTCCTCAGTTAGCGTTTTCTTTCATCTACATCCAACAAAATGAGGGGTGGTTATAGCCCGTGAAGGGGTGAGTATTAATATACACTGTAGGGACCCTAAGACCCCCAATGTCTCACAAAATCCAACACAGATAAACAACAATGTATGAAATCAGTACATAACCTCTCTTAGGTATATGACCATACATATATCAATGTTATCATGTAATCTATATTAATCATGAGGTAAGAAAAAAAAGATATTAACTCAGCTCAGCCAAGATTTTTGTTATTCAAACCTCAACTACTAAATAACTCTAGCTCAATCGAGTATAGTGGGCCTTCCACAACCCCAAGGCACTTCCCATTATCCTTGGAATGTTGAGGTACTTATCCTATAACATATCGTGGGTCTGTTGCATCACCAAGGCACTCCCCATTGTGGGTCTTCCACATCACCAATTCTCTCCCCCCTGTATCCTGCTGAGGTAATCCTATTGTCAAATATCGTGGGTCTGATACAACACCAAGGTGCTCCCCGCTATGTGTCTTCTATGACAGCATGGTGCTCCCCACTGGGCTAGTAGAGTCACTCGGAGTCAAAATTGCCAGTAGTCTTCAGGTCTCAGCCAGCTACTTGGTCTTCACACTCTGCTTGCTCGTCACATGAAGGATCCACTCCACGAACTGCTGGTTGATACTCCAACTATCACGAATACTAAAAATACGTTTCTTAATGGTCTTCCACGTCACAGGGCTCTCAACGCAATAGATGGAACGTCAATCAGATGCCTGATCTTTGAGTTATTAGCCTTTTGTCTTGGGGTCTCGGTTAGACCGACCCGCTCAGACCGAACTTCTCCGACCCTCGCTGGGCCGACCCAGTCGGGGTCGACCCTGTCAGACCTGGTGGATCTAGCCCAGCCCATTAGGTGGGAAATACTATTAGGTTACGCCCTACCCGCTAGGGCTATCCGAAGTAGGTCACGTCGGTGGTTCAACCCGGAGCGCATGGGGCGCAGCTCAGCGTGTCGTCCCGGATGGCTGAGACCAGTTAGACCAGTTCCACGAGGGGCACGACTCGAGCGGAATGGGGCGTGAGGGTCACGAGGGGTGTGCGGGCTGGCATAGTTCGGTCTGTTGCACAGGAGTCAGTAGGGCAGGCAAGGGGGGGTGCGGCAAAGCCAGCATGTGGCCGGGCAGGGAGCAGCCACACTGGAGGACGGCAAGGCAGGTTGCTAGTTGGGCCAGAAAGTGGCCAGGCAGGATGCCAGACATGCCGGTGGGTGGCCAGGATGGGCGCGACCATGCCGGTATGTGGCCGGGCCGGGCATCCTACGGACAGGTGGCAGCCGGGCAGGGCACGACTAGGATGGTAGGCGGTCGGTCAAGGCTCTAGGAGGGTCGATGGGTGGCAAGGCATGAAAACAGGGGGCCTAAGGGTAGCAAAGTGGGCTGGTAGGGTGCAAGATTGCTCATGGTAGTGGTTCGTCTCAGCGAGCGGCACGACCGGTGGGGGCTCGGCCGAGGCCGGATCGACCACTGGTGTTGCGAAATGCCACGGGGGTGGCCCAGATTATGGAGGCTATGGGTAGTTTGGCATTTAACATTGTTTCCCACGTCTCATCATTTCTTTGTCTCCATGCCTAATATCATCATAAATAGGAATGGCGGAGGGGTCAGGCCATGTTGGTTTGTCCCACAACCTCCGCGTTTAGGGTGGTAACAATTGGCACATCAAGGTAGGAAAAATGATGAACAACAACTCACCCAAAAATGAATCATAATCATGTTCCTCATTTTAAAAGAAATGAGAACATGAAACATAAAAGATAATAGCCCATACCTATGTTCATTGATCGATGATGATGATTTGGAAGGAAGATGAAGGAGATTGTCGTTCGTCACATTCTTCACACACTTGAAATCTTGAGCTATGTCAACTCCATGGCGACAATGAAGAGGGTAGGTCAGTTGAGGACGTACCATGTCAGTAGGTGCCCGAGGAAGAATTTTTAAGAAGATCATTGCTGGTGTTCTTCGTTCTTAGTTGGAAGCCTTCTCCCAGGATCTCCCATTCCCAATGATTCCACAAAAATGCAAATTCCAAGCCAAAAGTTCTATGATTTCCCCAATTTATTTGTTTCCAAAATATTTAAATTTGGGAAATTAATTAAGTAGGTTGATGTATTAATGATGGAGCATTGTCATCATTAATGATAGATGAGTCAAGAGGCTCTCCCTCATTAATGAGGGATATTTGAGAGGTTTTCCTCTTTCCCATTTATAGTGGGGTTTAGTCCCGTGTGGTCCCCACATTATAACTTGGGAGGTTCTGGTGTGTTGGTCCCACCTCCAACTTTTATGAGAAGGTTTTAAACAACAAATAAAAATAATCCACACACATTATTTTTATTTAAAACATTCTCTAAAAACCACAAATCGATCATTTCATCTCGACCCACTGACGTCAAGGGGATGGTATTTTTAGCGAATACCTGATCTACGAGTTCAACAGTGTCCTCATATTTCAATTTCGTGCATCGGTTCAAAAGATATTAAATCTCGATCGTATGTTTACTAAATTTACAAGAAAAAAACTTCAGAAATTGATTCTGGGAACACTGGGCCTTGGAATCACTTGCTGTCAGTTTTTTTGAACTCATAAAATTAACATGTATTTTAAAAAATTTCCATTGAATTTTAGGGTCTTACAATCATAAAATATTTTGGATTTTCATTCTTTTATAATATACGTGTTTTGTGTACAATGAATTATCAATTATATTTTTTAAAATTTAATAACCCGTGTTATTATAAAATGATTGATATGTATCCTGACACTATGAATGTGATTATATATGTTATTTAATTTCATGAATTTACATTTATCCTCTATTCACGTGAACACTAGATCCAAACTCCAAAAATAATAAATTATAAATTTATAACTTAAAAATAATTATAAAATAATAATATTTTTATATAATTTACAAAAAAAATCACATTGAGTTAATAGTGCATGTTATTATGCTTCTCGATGATGAAATGAATTAATGATACTCTTCAATGAAATTCATTAAATATTATGATATTGTTTTTAAATACAACTACAGGAAAATAAAATTATATTTACTCTCTAAATCATCCGATATATTTGTGGTATTTTTATTATGATTTGATAATTCTTTTTGATCAATAATAAGAACCCACAACTAATTGAATTATAGATCATCATCTAAAATTATTCTATCGATGATATTAAGATTAGATTGGTTATTATCTAATACTAACTCAATATAAAAATGGAATACATCATTGTAAATTTAATAGCTCATCAAATGATATTTCCTATATTTCATTACACATTTCTACTCTATAATGTTAATTTATTACCGTGTAATAATAGGTTGTCTTCTATTGAATCCTCGTGTATTTGTATCCAAATATATACGACCCTCTAAATTATAAATTAATTCTAGTAAAAATATTCAAGTGGCTAGTTTTATATAAATGATTTTGAATGCATAATCCCTTATGTTTTTGTTTTTCTTAGCATCATATAATTTAACAGAAATATTCAAATATATTATTAGTCTATTACATAATTAAATACTTTTTATAATTCATTTTATATTCATATGGATTCTCAAGTAGTTTCATAATGGAAAATTTATAATAATTTATTCCCATTAGATAGAGGTAATTTCAATGGGATCCTATATCTTTCCACCAATGTCTGGTAAATGTGTTATAATAATAATTATTTAACAGAAATATTTTTTTTAATTCATTAAATGAATTCAATATTAAGAATAAAAACAATTTTTTAAATATTCATTGATAAATTTATATTTTTATATAGTTTATATAATTTTACTCCAGTATAATTATGGAATGATATTTTTTATTCTGATGTTTGTTTTTCAAAATAAATTGTATAAATATTTAAAAAAATAATTTTAAAATATTTTATTATAATTTGACAGAATGAAATTTTAGAAAAATAATTTGTTTATGAATATGATAGGATTCATTATCATTACATAATTGTTAAAAATAATAAAAATGATCAAATATTATAATATAATATATATAAATCATTAAAATAATCCAAGAAAACTATTTTTTTCATATTTATAAATGTAAAAACACATATTTTCATAAAAAGTAATATAATTGAAAAAATATTTTCATTGTTTTGATATTGATGTTTTTTTTTAATTTCTAATTATTTTTCTATCATAATTTTTATAAATAAATATGTGAAAACCGTATATATATATATATATTTTAGTAAAATATTCTATTACGCACCATTCAAATAAAAATGGGATTTTTATAATATTTAATAATAAAATTTTAATATTATGTTGTGTTTCATTAAAACAAAATTTTATGAGTAATTAAATATAAACATGCTGTTTTTTGTATCACAAGATATTATAGAAATTAACATCATTAAAAAATATTTCAAAAAATCCCAGGGTATCACATTCTACATACATTAATAAAATTCTTTATATTAAATGTGCAATTTTTCTCACTATTTAATGAATATATATTTTCAAAAACCTATATTGAAAAACTGAACCGTAAAAATGGATAACAAGAATATTTGAAATAGAAAATGGGGTGTGTGATTATAATATAAATAATACATAACTAGTATTCCATGTGGGTGAAAATTAATGTAATGTAATCACATGGACATAGAAAAGAAAACAATAAACTAAATATATATGGAGTGTGATAGAGTACATGGCTATGGGAAACATAAAAACAGAGAATCCATAAATATGTTATAGGATAAAAGTCAATTATTTTGTTTGAAATGGAGTTAAATTTATAATATTTTATTTCATGATCCTTTAATTATATTTTATTAATATTTCTGACATAGTATGCATAATAAATTTAATTTAAATTCATAACCAAAATCTCACCATTTTGTTGTTCTTTGATTAATATCCATGACATCTATTACATAATGAAATGAATGTGACATAGTTTTTTTGATAACGAATATGTAGTCCCTAATATTCATAAAAATGAAAAATCAATCTGTCATTATCTTATTATTATTAATATATAATTTTTTCCACATTTTATTCCATAAAATAAAATATAACACATAATCCTTCTATAAAATGTTAATGCTAAGGCACGTACATTTTTGAAAAAAATTGTAATACAGAAATTTAGAAATGATATTCCAAAAATTAAAAAATCAACATATCATTAATCCACCAAACAACATGATTTCGATTATATTATAACATACCATATATGTGATTGTATTGATTATAAATTCTCTAAAATCATTGAAATGTATTGATTTATGATTATACCAGAATAAAAAATACAAAAATTATAATTTCATGAATAAAATAACTATGTTTTTAAAATATTTCATTATTCCCTAAATGTAATAAAATCCATCAATAATGAAATACATATTTCAAAAAAATAATAAATCACATTCAATGTCATCAATAATATAAAATTTAATTTATTCATATCCATATTACCTTTATCATATCATTATTATCTAATTATAAGGAACAAATTAAGGGATATAATCTCATTTTTTTTTGTTTTAAATTGAATATATAATTTCCATCAAATAACTATTAAAATTCATCAAAACTATTCAAAATATTATTTTTTATTAAAATTTATTTATACCTTAAAAATCAGTATATTTATAATAATTATATAATTCCAATACATAATCCCTTAATAAAAATTAATATATTCTAAAATTATTTAATTTGATTCATCATTTTATTCTATTGAAACAGAATTCAAAAATATGCAATATGAATCATCTAGTAACATTAATCACCCTCAATTTAATCATACATATCACATATAACATTAAAAATACTATTAGATTATATGATTCCATTCATAATAAGTTTTAGGTCACTTAATCAACAATAATAAATAAATTACTAAATAATATGGATTTTTTCATTAATGATAAATCTTCATAGGAAATCAATGTGAATAATATTCATACCTTATAAATAGAATACAATATATCAATAATTCTAACCGAGGGAGACACTTTTTCTCATCCACTACATGAACAAGATGTACATTATAAATCTATCTATTGACTTTATTGTTTGCATAATTAAATATATAAAACAACACCTTCTTCATCTGATATAGTCGATTAGATTCTTCATCAAAAAATCCCAATATAAATTAAACTGAATATTCAATGGTATATCGTCACGAAAACCATTACTCCCTAGAAAAACTATCATTATTTCGATTTGTGATTAACAATTTTTTTCAGGTGAAATTATTTAAATCATATTCCATTTGTCATGACCCCATCCCCACAAAGTGTACCCCTCCTAGGCTGGAAATGTAAAAAGGGAGATAATGACCCCTGAGTCCCACCTCTAGTAGGCCTCGGGTTGGCGACTAGCACTGTGGGTATAATAAACCCAAAAATGGGAGGCATTACCCTCTAAGAGAACACATGCAGTAAAGAGAGTTAAGAAATACATCAACCAACTCCAACCCAAAACTGAAATATAAAAGAAACTCAAGTACATATAGAATATTCCATGAAAAAGTACTACAACTGAATGATAAAACTAAAAATACCCAAATAAAGGAAAATGACAGTGACAACAAGCTCGAACAGCTCCTCCATCCACAATCTAGTGGTAACCAGCTTAATCTCCAACCTGAACCAAGTGACCTAAAAAACAGTTTATATATACGTAAGGAGAGTATAACAGTATACTCAGTATGATCCACCCTGAAACCTCTCAAGAAAAAGTAAAGAAATCATTCTAAAGCACAGTGAACATCAAGTGAAACTAACTCCTCCCTTAAACAGGTATACAAAGTTCCCAAACTCACCATGGATACTCTCAACAAGTAACGCATACAAGATTATATCATATAATAAAGGATATCAAGGGTACCCAACTACTACTTCCCCAACAACATACATCTTGTTCCTCTCTCTACAAAGGCTTTCCTGCAGACACCTGGTCTATGCTCCACAATCTGCACCATGTTCACCACAAAGGATTGCCTGTAGACATTTTGGATAAGCACCACACCATCCTCACAAACAGAATTAACAACGTAGTGTTCGAAAGCCACCAAAACTCGCATATCATGTAAAATACATCGGGTATTATACCTCAAGCCATTACAACCCATACACCGAGTATGTATCCTCATGTCATCATAGCCTAAACATGTTACACCTACAGTAGTTCATAGGATACTATATCCAAAATATATATGTTTGTGAATAACAATAATCCATTATTACCCTCTACACAGATATATGGGGAAAACTAATTGTTGTTCTTAATGGCACTAGTATCTACCTGGAGAAGAGAGGGGGGTCAAAGGGGGTAGTCATCCATTCATCCTCCCACTAGAATGTTGGGTTAAACACCCCATAGGGCTCTTAATCCATGGGGTGTCAGTTGCCCTTACTGACAGGGTGGAGTAGCGTATAGAAACACAAAAAATATAGAATATATTATTACTCACACCCACACTATGGGAAAAACATAGTGTTATAAACTACTACAGATAACGTCTCTCGAACTCTGGGATGCCACTTCTAAGACTAGGTATCCTATATGCACACAACCATTTAAATGGATTTATTAGATTACGTCATCTACTTTTTTTCAATTTCACTTTACATTAATTAATTATTCTGACATTAATTAAAAATATAAAATTCCACATTAACGTCCATTAACATCACATCCAAAATCCAATGTTCCTTCAAAAGTTCTCAACCTCATCATTATTTTTCATCAAACTCAAACTCCATGGGTTAACAACATTTAATAAAACATTCATTAAAGAATTTCTTTCCCATATTCCCAGGCATTCTATAAAATCAACCTATGCTAGTAAACACAAGGGGGCTCAACACGGTGAGTAGACACACAACCTGTCGATTAATTGCCTCCTATAGAAAGAGTATACACCCATTCTCCCTTGAGAGGCTAAAAACATAATGCACATGGCATAACCCACTTTTCATCACCTCCTTCAGAAGATGGGTAAGCAAGCCCACAAGACTTGAGCAGTGGGGGATAGTAAAGCAGATGGAAAACCAAGATTCAAAACGCATCCAACAATCACATCCATCCCATTCCATCACCCCTTGTGTCCTCCCAGACACCCACATGCATAAACTAATGCATCTCGCCACTCTAGGTATCATCTGCTGCCAAAACCACAAGGCCTCCATGACCCCACATATCACAAAACCCTTCCGGGGTCACATAACCGCACAAGCAGAAGGAAAACAAATATCACATCAATTTAGGCTCTTGTCCCATTAACAAGGAATATAGCCTTCAAAAAAATCAACAATAGAATTCAGGTTTACCAATCTAATGAATTAAACACACACATCGGCATAAATTTGATTATAATCAATTTGCATCAACAACCAAAACAAGAGCAACCAGATTAATTTACATGCCTCTTTATCTTTTTCCAATTAATTATCAATTAAATTTCATCTTTATGTTATTTATCAATTTCATCAATAACCCCATGCTAAATAGCTAGGAATAGATATAACACTATCTAGAAAATCAATAGGCGAACCATTATCATGATACAAAGCAACAGCATGCGATCATACCAATTCTTTTAATCTGGTTCAAGTATTTTATTAGTTCAATTCCATTGTGATCCAAAGGGCTAAATCATGCTAACTCTACGACTGCACATGAAATATTAGAGATTCCATGAATCCACTACCTCATTGGTTTTTTTAGGAAAACCACAATGGTTGACAAACACCCAAGAAACAGGGTTGATTCACCATGAATCCCCCATAGGTATACACTCCTAACACATCCAAGAGAAAATCTCATAATTTTTGATATCCACACGCTTAGATCTACCCATAACTGGCGTACATCCAATAAAATGATAGAAGAGGAGGATTAAATCTAAATAGATCTAAGAAATCATGCATGAATGACCACATACCTCAAGAACCTGATTCGATTCGCCACGTAAAGCTTTCGGATCGCCTCCAAAACGCATGGGAGAGGTTTTCTAACCATCAAGAGAGAGTAATCCCAATTTATTGCTGCATACAAGCTTAAACAAGGTTATTAAAGTAAAAATTAATTAGATCCACAATATTAGGATCTAACATTATGTGCCCGCATAGTTTAACAAATCGTGTGTTAACCGTGCGTTAGCTTCTGCCTCACCAAACAATACTCGTACGGTTAGTCCTTATGGTTAGACAACATGTGCGCTAATCGTGAGTTAGACACTGCCTACAAGACCATCCTTGCATGGTTTGGTTTCATGGTTTAGGAAAAAGGTTCCCCAAACATGTGAAATCTATTACACTTTAACTTTCATTAGAAGTCCATCCCAACACACCCCCAAGTCACCTTGACCTCCCAGAACACCTCCAGCACCACATTTTCACAAAGTAATGGACCAAAGATTTCAGGGCCATTACATCAAATACCTCTCAAAACATTCTCGTCCTCTAGAATTTAAAACCCACCTAAAGAGAAAACGAAACAGGGTCGGAACAACCACCCATCAAGATACCTCTCAAAGGAGAGCATTCCACCAAATTAAAAAGGTTTTCCATTTAATAATCATGAATATTCCACAACCACATAAGCTAAAACGATACATGGAAAGAGTTAAACATAAAAAACTCTGAGTACTGAGCATGTATCTGTGATTCACGTTTCTAGGTACTCTCCTTCATGCCACCATGTTGCCACAAGAAATGAACTGAAGGGATGAAATGCGCACGCAACATCTTCTCCTTGCGGTCTTGGATCTCCACAAGTTGCTTCTCAAAGGTGGCATCATCATCAACATCGATCTGTCCCAAATCGATGATGTGGGAGTCTCCAGGAAGATAACTATGTAGCTGTCATACATGGAAAACATCATGTATCCAACTCATCTGAGGGGGAAACACTACTCGATACGCCACAACTCCAACACGAGCTAACAACTCGAATGGCCCAACAAACCATGGAGAAATTTTACTCCCACAACCAAACATCCGCTGCCCACGATGGGAAGTCACCTTCATTAACACATGATCCCCAATATTAGACTCTAAGGGTCTCCATCTTCGATCGGAATAAGATTTCTAATGATATTGTGTTGCCTTCATCCTCTCACCAATCACCTGAACCATTTCTGTTGTATTCTGCACTAGTTCCGGTCCGGGAATTACTGACTCTTCGACCCCAGTCCAGCAAAACGGAGAACGGAAAGGCTGGCCATACAAGGTATGAAATGGCGCCATATTGATGGTGGTGTGAAAACTATTATTATAAGTGAACTCCACCAATGTTATGTTCCTCATCCATGAACATCCAAAATCATGAACACAAGATCACAACATGACTTCAAGAGTCTAAATAGTTCTATTTTTCGGACCATCTGTTTGAGGATGAAAAGCAGTGATAAGGCATAGTTGAGAACCAAAATAATATTGGAGACCTTTACACAACCTATATGTAAAATGATGATCTCGATAGGAAAGGATCTCCCTTGGGACTCCATGATGTCTCACCACCTCCTATAGATATTACCTCGACAAAACTCCACTGAGCTCAACTCCTTGATCTCTAGGAAGTGGGCTGATTTTGTTCAGCGATCAAATACCACCCAAATAGAATCATGTCCTCATAGAGCTCATGGTAAACCTGTAACAATTTCCATTAAGATGTCCTCCTACTTCCACTAAGGAATCTATAATGGATACGGAAGACCACCAGGAACACGGTGTTCGACTTTTACCTTCTGGAAAACTAAACATCGAGGCACAAACTCTACAATCGCATGCTTCAACCATGGCCACCAAAACTGACTCCTCAAGGATCAGTACAACTTTGTTAGACCGGGATGAACATCTAAAGGAGAACCATGGAACTCTATGAGGACTTTATCGTGCATCTCCAAGGGAACAAAAATCCTTCCATGATACAACACTATGTATTTTTCATCCTCATTCCAATCATCAGGGGCCTCATCACAAACAACTCGGTCTCTCCAGACCTCCACCTCAAGATCCCCCAACTGGGACTCTTCCACCTTCTACACTAGGTATGACTGCACCCTCATCTGAAAGCGATAGCCTCTACCCACAAATTCTCCCATATCAAGATGTGAATATGACAGTTCTTCCATTACTCTCCAGGATTCTCCGGATTCACGCACAGCATCACTACGTAACATTCGGCTTCATGCATCAGCTACAACATTCCCTTTTCCAGATTTATATGATATTTCAACGTCGCATTCCTACAAGAACTCCATCCACCGATGATGTCGAATGTTCATGTCAAACTAGGAGAAATATATATCAAACGCTTATGATCGGTGGAAACCACAAAGTGCTCACCAATGAGGTAATGCCTCCAAAAGTTTAGATAAAACACCAAGGCTATCAACTAAATATCATGGCTGGCATAGTTGCATTCATGGCGATGTAATTGCCGAGACCCATAAGAAACAACTGACCTCTATTGCGTGAGAACACAGCCAAACCCCAGATGTAAAGCATCAGAGAAAACATCAAACTGAACTCCTTCGGCTGGAAGACAATTTAATGGAGCACTTACTAGCTTCTCCTTTAGATACATGAAAGCTCCCTGACACTGATCAGTCCATATGAATGCCTGACCATTCCTGGTCAAAGTTGTCAGAGGAGTCGCAACCCTTGAGAAATTTGCAATGAACAACCTGTAGTTTCCTGTGAGCCAAGGAAACTTCGTACCTCTGACACTGTCTTGGGAGCATCCCAAGACACAACTTCTTAAATATTAGAGGGATCCAAAAATAATCCCTATTGGGACAGAACATTCCCCAAGTGACAGACTTATGAAACTTAAAACACACACTTCAACAACTTCCCGAACAACTGATGTCGACGAATAACTCCCAAAATGTCTTGTAGATGCTATGCATGCTCCACTTCAGTTGTGGAGTACAGAAGGATGTCGTTGATGAAAACTACCATGAACCTGTCTAGGAAGTCATGGAACAAAACATTAATTAATCCCATGAATACAGGTGGGGCATTCGTCATGCCAAATGGCATTACAACGAAATCATAGTTCCCATGATGACAATGGAAAGCAGCTTTCGGGATATCCTCATCCTTTACACGCATCTGATAATACCCTGACCACAATTCATCTTCGTGAACCAACTTTCACCCTTTACTTTATCAAACATGTCATCAATCCACATAAAAGGATAGCGATTATTTATTTTCACTTTGTTCAAGTGACAATAATCGACACACAACTACAAACTGTCATCGGCCTTCTTCACTAATAGAACTAGTTCACCCCATGGTGACACACTTGGTCAAAAAAAACCGCACTGTAACAGTCCATCAAGATGTATACGTAGATCTCATAAAACAGAAATGGTCATCCTATATGGAGACATATAGATATGAGAAGCTCTTTGATGTAGCTCGATCCCATACTCGATCTCTCGTCGAGGGGGTAATGTTACAACCTCCTCAAGGAAGACATCAGGGTACTCCTCTATGACCCTAGGAAATGCTAACTGCTGAACCTATGAAGATCTCAACATCATCTCACCCATCATAGACGATAAGAATGGAACTGGCCTATGATCTATCTGAGGATCTTGCTCACCAACAAAAACCACTGTCTCTCCATCCACACAAATAAAAAAACCTTCTTCCTGAAGAAATCCACAATAGCCTACACCAAATACAATCAATCCATGCCGATGATGACATCATATGGATGTATCCCTATACATAGGAAATATTCCCACGAGTCGTGTTTCCCCAACACTAGCTCAAAATCTCTACATACTTCAAATAATTCATCTCGACCTCCAACTGGAATAGTCAATGCCAAGGGCACTGAATTCCTCCATACCTCAAGTCAAAATGAATGGACAAGGGTAGGAGATAAGAAGGATTGTGTCGAACCTAAATTAATCAAGTCATACACCAAGGTATAAAACAATCAAAGGGTACCTCAAACAACATCTGTCCCGTTTGGTGCTGGAAACGCTAGAGCATGAAGCTGACCAAAACCTCCTTCACAACCTCTTTGACCCTAATATTAACCACCACCATGGTCGTGCTATGCTATCTGAGGATGGGGAGTGTCAAAGGGCTATCCTCTGCCTACCCCATCTACCACCTACTGATCTAAAGGTAGTTCAACTGGCTACTAATGCCTCAGTGGAAAGCTGCCTCAACTAAGGAACCTGGAGAGTAACACCTGGTGCATGATGACTGCTCTAAATGGTCGTGCACTTCGGCTGCTATTGTCCGAGACCACCACAAGAAAATCAACCGCCTGATCCTTTGGCATAGGCCTGAGAGTATCCGCCCTAGAGGAATGAGATGTGAAGGGCAGGGACCTACCCCCGGTTGAACGGAAACTCGTCTGCCCTGAAAACCAGGAACCTCAGACCACAACCTTGCTTCGTGATGAATCATGTTGATTCCCTTCTAGTGATTATCTGGTCCTGGACAACATCTTATCAACAACCTTTGCCTTCTCCAGCACCTCTAGATATGTCTTTTGCATAAATGTGGTGACATGGTGATGGATCTCTAGATGCAAAGCCTCCTTAAAATGCTTCGCCCTGGCCTCCTCATCTGGTAATAGGTCTGAACCATATGGTAAAAGGTTCTTGAAATGGATTC
The DNA here is from genome assembly GCA_963277665.1 of Viscum album. Lineage (NCBI taxonomy): Eukaryota > Viridiplantae > Streptophyta > Magnoliopsida > Santalales > Viscaceae > Viscum > Viscum album. Next base: position 1,313,198,793 of record OY728152.1, on the reverse strand, counting down.
CAATATTTCAAATAGTGGAGATCCCCTTTCGAAGGGAAAGAAGCTCCTGGCGACTGAACTCATTTGTAGTCGAGGAAAGGAACTCGACTATGAACTTGTCTCAAAACTCCTCCCATGATATTGCTGACTCATCAAAATCCCCGAGGAACAAGAAACACCATTTCCATGCTGCTACACACATCATCGTTATAGCTAATAAAACCCAGTGCTCCTTCTTAGCACGGATCAAAATGAATACTATCTCGACCTCCTCCAACCAGTCTTCTGTGACTGCATCTGAAACGGACCCCTCTTACTTCTGCAGACTCTGGCATAGAAACTCTCAATGTTTCTTCCTCTATGTGTCATAATCATCAACCTCTACCTTGTGGAGAATTTCTGGAATAGCCTACTAGATATCTTCTACGCAAACATGACGAGGAAGTTGACCTGGAGCCATACCTGAAAAATAAAAAACACTTAGTGCTCCTAAGCCTGGAATATGGAGGAATCAAAATTTATTAATTAATTGTTTTATTTTATTATTTTTAGGTTAACCTATCCCAAGGTATACCCATTAAAACACAGGCACAAAGAATAATGATGCATGATCCATTCCTAGGTCTCTACCCTACAACCAGTATCACCATGTTTAGTATTCATAGTAAACATAATTTTAATTATTTTATTTATAATTTTAATAATTTTATATATAAATTTATTTCAGACCCAATGGTGATGAATTATTTACCTTATTGGTAAATGTCATAAAAAAATGATATTATATAAATTAAAATAAATATATTTTAATACTTTTAATACAATAAAATAATTTTAGGGATGATTATGACTTGTTGTAATTTAATTTATGATTTTTATTTAAAGAATAATTCTGTAATGGATTTTTAAAAAAACATGATTTGAATAGGATAATTATTGATATAAATGTGTTTTTTGAGAATATATAATTTCATTAAATGATATAAAATTATTAAAAATATATGATTCATAGATATTAATTATGTGATGTTGGAAATGTCATTAGTTAACCATGTGAGGTTACATTGGCATTTTTTGGAAACTATATTTATCATATGGTATCTATATATAAGTAGACACGGTAATAGTTAAATTAGTTAAATAATGTTTAAAGATTAATGATAATGTTAAATTTGAAACTGTAATGGCCCAGACCATTGTGGTCTATTACATTGTGAAAATTTGGTGTTGGTGTTGTTCTGGGAGGTCATGGTTACTCACCCCCAACACTTTTCCAAATTTCCAGTTCTGTGATCAATGTTTCCAGTTTTATGAATTGTTCGATCGGTAGGTGTCCAGTAACAGTAGGTGGACAGTAACAGTAGGTGTACAATGATTCACAGATCGGTTTCACAGATCGGTTCCATAGATTAGTTTCCTAGAACAGTAGGTGTACAATAACGGTATAAGTAAAGTAACAGAATGTGGACAGTGTTTCACAGATCAGTTTCACAGATTGGTTTCACAGATCGGTTTCACATAACGGTTCCACAGATCAGTTTCAAATATCTGTAGGTGTATAGTAATGGTAGGTGTACAGTGTTTCACAGATCAGTTTCACAGATTGATTTCACAGATCGGTAGGTGTACATAATGGTAGGTGAACAGTAACAGTAGGTGTACAGAGTTTCACAGATCGGATTCACAGATCGGTTTCACAGATCAAATTCAATGATCGGTTTCACTGATTTGTAGGTGTATAGTAACGGTAGGTGTACAATTATGGTAGGTAAACAGTGTTTCCAGCTTCCTACAGTTTTTCTCCTTTTGACATTTCATTTTACATAAAATACATTTAAAGCCTAATTTTAGGAACTCTTAAGGAAGATTCAAAGGCCATAAATCCTATATTAATTATTCCAATGGCTCGGGATGTTTTTACATGGTCAAATTGTGTGGGTTAATGAAATCCATTATTAATGGAGAATTAAGCAGATCTTGATCCATCACCCCATTAAATCTTTAAATGTGATATTATATCTTCCCCTGTTGTTCTTCCTCTTTATTCTCATCTATGAGATGCTGGAACCTTTCAATCCTTTCCATAGGAGTTCCACAATCAAAATTTACCCCTGGAATTTTTTTCGCTCTGTTTTGATCCAACCAAGCTATATCTGTCAATCTTCAATATATGGTATATTTTTATCTTCATTCTTTTGGGGATCATCTTCCCATGTTTCACTTTTCAATGTTATATCCTGTATTCTCCATGCTTCTAATGGTGTTTTTATTGGGATTTGGTTGGTGTTGTCATATCGTGGCATCCTCTGGTGAATGAGGTTGTCGCGATAGGAGGATCGTGACCTGTTGTGTGGATAAAGAGCTTTAGGAACTGTTTATGATAGGGGATTCGTTTCTTCTCTTTCTTTTACATGTAACTGTAATTTTATCATGTTTAATCCTATAGTATGGCAATTGAATTTACATAATAAATATTTAAACCATATAAATAAATTGGTATCGATCGTATGTTATTGCCTCATTTTTTTCTAGATAGTGTGATATCTATGCTTGATTTTATTAGCTACTCGTTCTTGATTGAAATCGGTATGGAATGTAAATTGGGATTAATTGATAATTGATACCTAAAGATAAAGATGCATGTAAACGAATCTGGTTATTGATTTAATTTGATGCTAATTAAATTGGTGCACTAAGCATGTTTTTTTATTTTGATATCTCACTGGTTAGGATTCCCAAATTTGGAACATACGTGTAACAAATCTGTTAATTCCATATGGATTAACAAATTGATTGTTTGATAATTCCTTAAAGGGTTCAAAGTTACCCTCTTGTTTGTTAAAAGGGCCAAGAGCCTATTGATGTTATGTTGTATTCCTGTTTCTTGTGTTTTGATGTGATCCTGGATGGTTGTGGAGATATGTGGGGGCATGGAGGTTTTTGGTTTTGGTGGCAGATGCTGCCTAGAGTGGCGAGATGCATCGGTTTATGCATGTGGGTGTCAGGGAGGACAGCAGAGATGATGGAATAAGATGGATGTGATTGTTGGATGCTTGGTGATCTAGATTGGTGGTTTATCTACTTCTTTTTTCCCCACTGCTCATGGCAGCTGGTCTTACTTACCCTTCTTCCAAAAGAGGCGAAGACTCTTGGGGTATGCCACGTGCAATCTGTGTTTAGCTTCTTAACAAAGGGTGGGTATATTCTATTTCTATATGCGATGAAGACTCTACATGTAGTAGATATACTCACCATGTTGATCCCCTTGTGTTTAGTAGCATATAATTTTTTTTTCTAGAATGCGTGATAATATGGGAAAGTAATTCTATAATGAATAATTGAATATATAGTGTTAACACATGGGGATGGAGTTGTTGGAACATAATGATGAGGTTGTAATTTTTAAGGAACAATTGATTTTTGATGTGTTTCTAATGAAGTTTAATGTGGAATTGTTCATGGTTAATTAATGATTAATGAATAAAATAACGTAAAGTGGAACTAATAAAAAGGGAATGAACTAATCTAAAAAGATCTTTAAATTTTTGTGTTCTTATAGGATACCTAGTCATAGAAGTTGCTGCCCGGAGTCTGAGAGACGTTATTTGCAGTTTTTTTAAGACTAGTTTTACCCATATTTTGGTTGCGAGATATAGTATATTCTATAATTTTTGTGTTTCAATATGCTAATCCACCCTTTATGTAAGGGAAAATGAAACCATGGGGATTATGAGCCCTAGGTGTGTTTTCCCCAACATTCCAATGGAAGGGTGAATGGATGACTATCCCCTCTAGCCCCGCTCTCTTATCTTGGTAGATAGTTTTTTTGGTAGGCACAATGGTAATTTTTTCCCATATATGGTGTAGAGGGTTGTAATGTCTTGCAATTATTCACACACATATATTCAGGATATAGTATCCTAAGGACTACTATAGGTGTAACGAGTATAGGCTATGATGTTTGGAGGATCCATACTCGGTGTATGGGTTGTGATGTCTTGAGGTATAACACTTCACACATGATACACGTTATGCGAGCTGTGGTGGCTCCTAAAAAATACATATTTACTTTTTGTTGTGAGGATGTTGTGGTGATTCTCCCAGGTGTCTATCGGAAAGCATTTGTGGTGCACGAGGTTCATATTGTGGTGCTTTTCCTAGGTGTCAACGGGCAAGCCTTTTTGGAGAGAGATGCTCAGGGCGTGCGACGTTGGTAAAAGTGGAAAACCAGTGGGGAAGTAGTGGCTTGGTACCCTTGATATTCATTATTATAATGTCACAACCCATCCTCAGGGCCCATGCCGTGACTACCCCAAGCCCACCTTCCTTAGGCCAAGGGCTGGCGACTAGAACCAAGGCGTAATTACCAGTAAAAAGGGAAGTCATTGCCTTTGTAAAGTAAACTAACACCATAGAGAAAGCAAGAAGTAGAAGTAAACACTAAGTAAAAACTGAGTTCAATAGTATATGAGGAAAAGTATGTGGGCCAGAATACAAACCCAAACTGAATGTGAAGTATAACTGAAAAGGGAAAACAACAACTTAAAAGTAAAGCTGAAGTGTCAAGCCATCCACTGGAAGTCCCACCTGAAGGGTGAGTCCAGATAGCCTGCACAGCTCCTCGGGTCCAGTCATCCACTACGAGTACGTCCCGCCCAGTGGTCCACCTCTAGGTACTGACCTGCTCCGCAAGCCTCAACGGCGATCAGTGTTGTCCGTCGTCTGCAACCTACACAACGTTGTGCAGGCATAGCCCGTGTAGGGGTGAGTATAAGCTACTTAGTAGGGACCCCGAGACCCCTGAAGGTCTCCTAGAATCCACAAAAGATGATCCGAAAATTAAAGATACAACCACGAAGTAACATCTAACACTGCTTAGGTATATGCCCATACATATACCTAATTCATCAATTCTCGGTTCGGCTCCAACATACGAGCCCAAGTACCACCCAGTCCACACAGGAATGAAAAAAATAATCCACAAAAGATAGCACAACACAATCCACAAAGGAAAGAAAAACAGAATTTATCTCACACAGATATACTTCTTCGTATGATGATAGAGATGATCAGATATATCCACTGATTGATCTATGTCGTTGGACCCACAAAGGATCGATAAGAACTAACCCCCGCAATGACCCACAAAGGATCTGACCCACACATTATCGATAGATAACTAACCCCCGCAATGACCCACAATGGATCGGACCCACACAGGATCTGTAGGTGCTGGCCCACACAAGACCACAGAGCATTGAGCGACACTGGTTCAGACCCACACAGGATCTGTAGCACTGATCCAGGTAGGATAGCTAAGTGATGTAGTCGTTGCCGTCGAATCCACTGAGGATCTCTACACAGTCGTCATCGTCGTCATAGTCACAGTCTGCTCTAGGGTTCCCACACACAACAAACTCGTTCGGGAGCGTCAGCTCCACGATCCGAGAGGTTGATACATCAACTGACACATAGTCACGAGTTGATGTATCCAAAAGTTCTGTATCGTCAATAGGAACTCAACGTTGCAGACGACGCATCAATCAGACGCCCGGTCTGAGAGTTATTGGATTTTTCAACCCATGGGCCCGATTGGTTTTTATGTCAAAATCAACCCGACCGTACTCCACCTGCATCCAAATCTCGGGCAGAGTAAGCCAAAAGATCCGTATCATTTAGAGGAAACCATCAAAGTCAACGGCACGTCAATCAGACGTCCGGAACTTAAGTTGTGAGCATTTCCGCTCCAAGGGCCTGGATAGTTTCGTGTATGAACCAACCTGGGCAAACCCAAATTACTCCAAAACCTTCAGTGTGATATACAGAAATGACCGACTCGATCAATGGATCGCATCGGCGCTGACGATGCGTCAATCGGAGGTCCATAGCCGATGATATGGGCAAAAGACCGAAAGAGGTCTGAAAATGGGGGGTCTGGGCCCAGACCGATCCGGCCCAACCCCCCTTGGGTCGGCACGCACCGGGTCGACCCGACTTGGGTCCGTGACTGACCTGGCCCCGCGCGGGCATGGCCCGGTCGCCAGGCAGCTAGGCCGTAACGGCCGAGCTGTGCGCAAGGGGGGCGCCGCCTACTTGAATGATCCGCGGCCCCGCGTGGGGGGCCGCCTCTCACCAACGGACACGACCAGGCTACCACATCCCGCCTTCACCGGTCCTACGTGGTCGCAGGATGGTCGGCCTGCCGTCGTGGCTTCAGTTGTGGCGGTTCTCCCCGGCGGTGCACCGGGCGCCCCCGCCTCTCGTCGCCGTGCCGGCATGGCGTGCCGGCGGGTTGCTCCACAGACCACTGGACGAGTTCTGGTGGTCAGAATTGCATGTCCTCTTCGCCGAAGGCCCTTCCAGGGTCCGTCCTTCACTACAAGGACCTCACATCACCCTTGCGGCTTAATTTGTCGTTGTCCGCCGTTCCACACACCAAGAACGAAAATGGCGGTGGGTTCGAACTTGTTCGTTGGTCCGCACCCACCGTGTTAGAGGTTTTAAAAGTCTCACAAAAAATATTTAATCATACACCACGGGTATAAATCACAAATATTTAGATGAATCAACCCCTAACTCAATTTTTTCGTCCTAAATGAGTTCATCACAGAATTAACCATCACGGTAGAAGATGATCGTCGCGTCATGGAAGGGGCGTCGCTGTCGTCACGGTACACAGCATTGCGTAGTCAATCTCCGAGGATTAAAAACACATAGATTTAATTGCACCAATTAAACCCATGTTGAGGATATAATTCACAATGAATTAAATGAACTACAATACCTACCTCAATCGGTTGTTGATCGAAGGTTGTCGCTGGGAAGGAACGTCGCGGAAGAATGTCGTGGAAGGAGAATCATTGTCTTCGCAGTACACGGTGTCACGTCGTCGATCTCTAAGGGTTCTGCATTCTTCATCGCCCTTCATCGAAGGCCGGCATTCATCGCATTCTTCGGGTTCTTCGGGTTCTTCGTGAAAGAGGATGAAGATCTTCAGGCCTTAGAGTTTTCTCCAAATCCTCTCAACCAGCCACCCTCAAGTAAACAAGTGTTGGTCTTATTATATTCCCATGATAACAATTAGAAATTCAATTTTAAGAAACAAACCATTAATTCAATGAATTAATGGTAACGACATAACTGTCCAATTAATACGGGCATTTAGAATTTATGTAGACGCACCAGTTGACAATAACTAAAAGAGGTTTTCACGGGTGCGTTACTTAGAGGGGAAGTAACGGTGGGGATCATGCGGGCCCCACCCCACAAATATCCTACCAAGTGGGTAGTATTTTTTGGGTTCCACTGTATCCGTTTATCTTAGCTTAAGTGGCTTTATGTGGCTTTAAGTGAAATAAAATAAAGTTGTCACACCACTATATTTTATTTCTTAACTTAACCCCAAAAATTAAAAACCACACCCGAGCAAACGCAACTCTGGAAAAGGCGTTTCTAAGAAAATACCGTAGATGTGATTCCATCGGTGCCCTCGTAATTCGATTCCGAGCACCGGTTCAAAAGTTAGAAAAGCATGATCGTTCGTTCACTGAATGTACTCGATCCAAACTTCAGAAAATGATTCCGGGCACACCGGGCCTCAGAATCAGGTGTCGTCAGAAACCGCGTTCTTATAAAATTCCAAAGAAAATTATTTACAAAATTTCCTTGAATTTTACGGGTCTTTACATCACTCCTACCTCAGGGCTTTACGTCCCCGTAAAGATACATCATAAACTAGTGAAACAAATGTGGGTACTGGGCACGCATTTAAGCCTCCCGCTCCCAAGTGCTCTCCTAGAGGATCCCATGCTGCCATCTGATGCACACTTGAGGAATCAACCGTCCATGTAGGACCCACTCCTGTCGATCCTTAATCTCCACCGGGACCTCCGCAAAAGTCTCCCCATCATCAATGACCAGCTCCCCATGGTCAATGATATGCGTCGGGTCATGCACGTATCTCCTTAGTTGGAATACGTCGAAGACGTCGTGCACCCGGTGCAACTGAATTGGTTGATCTAGGCGATAAGCCACCTCTCCAATCCTACTGAGGACCTGGAATGGTCTAATGAAGCATGGGGACAACTAGCCGCCTCGTCCAAATCTCTGTAAACCACGTCGTGGTGAGACCCGCAAGAAGACGTGGTCGCCATCCTCGAATTCTAGTGGCCTCTTCCTCCTGTCAGCATAAGACTTCTGTCGGCTCTGAGTTGTCCTCATTAGCTCCTGGATGATCTGGAACGTCTCTTTCGTGGCCTGGACTATCTTCGGTCCCACAAGTGCTGACTCCCCAGGGTCTGTCCAGCACAAAGGAGATCTGCATGGTCGGCCGTACAAAGCCTCGTATGGTGCCATCCCGATGGTGGAGTGGTAGCTGTTGTTGTACGCAAACTCCACCAAGGGTAGGTGGTCCTCCCACCTGAAACCATAGTCGAGGTCACATGCCCGGAGCATGTCCTCGAGAGTCTGAATTGTTCTCTCTGTCTGACCATCCGTTTGAGGGTGAAAGGTGGTTCTCAGACGTAGCTGCGTCCCGAATGCCTCCTGTAACCCCTTCCAAAGCCGGGAAGTAAAGCGAGCATCTTGATCGGAAACGATAGATGATGGCACACCGTGAAGTCTTACAATCTCCTGAACGTTGAGACATCTCATGCTCTCTACTGAGCCCTGCTCTCTAATGGGTAAGAGGTGAGCCGACTTGGTGAGTCGGTCGACAATCACCTAAATGGAGTCGTGACCTCTAGAAAGTGCGTGGATGTCCAGTCACGAAGTCCATAGATATCACGTCCCACTTCAACTCTGGGACCTCTAAAGGCTGTATGAAGCCTGCTAGTACCTGATGCTCTGCCTTCACCTGCTGGCAGGTGAGGCATCGAGAAATGAACTCTGCCACAACCTTCTTCATGCCCGGCCACCAGTGCTGTCGTCTGAGATCCTGGTACATCATCGCCACTCCAGGATGTACCGCCAAAGGAGAAGTTTGAAAATTTCTCAGCACTTCTTCCAGTAAAGAAACTGGTACTAAGGTACGTCCTCTGAAAAGGACGTCGTGCTATGCTCCAACGGAGAAACCATCAGGTGCTTGTCCTGAGGATATTTGTGCATGCCGCATCTCACAGTCGGTGTCCCCATGTTGTGACTCTCTAAACCGATGCTGTAGTGGAGGAGTGACTGTGAGTGACTGAAGTAAGGCTACTCCATCTCTATCCACAAAGGATATCTGCAATGTGGCTAGCTGCTTCGTCACCTCCTCAAGCAGCTGAATGCCCGTCCTCCTGCTCAGAGCATCAGCTACTACGTTCCCCTTCCCAGGAGTATAGACTATCTCAAATTCATTTTCATGGTGGAACTTGAGCCATCGTCGCTGTCTCAGGTTCAGGTCCTTCTGAGAGAAGATGTACCTGAGACACTAATGGTCAAAAAAGACTGTAAAGCGTTTTCCCATCAGATAGTGTCGCCATGTCTTCAGAGCGAAGACCACTACTGCTAACTCCAGGTCATGGGTTGCGTAGTTCTGCTCATGCGGCCTCAACTGATGTGATCCATAGGTGATCACTGCCTGCTCCTGCATCAGGACATATCTGAGTTTGGCCCCTGATGCATCGTAGTAGACTACATACCCTATCCCCTCCTCCAACAACCTCAAGATAGGTGCACTGGTCAATCTCTGTCTCAGCACCTGGAAGCTCTGCTGACATCTGTCTGAGCACACAAAGGGTTTTCCCTTCTCTTCCAAAGATGAGAGTGGTGCCGCAACATTGGAGAAGTCTGTCACAAACCTCCGATAGTATCCATCTAGTCCCAATAAACATCGCATCTCTGTCATGCTCCTCGGTGGCTCCGAAGCTAGCACTGCCTCGATCTTCGTAAGATCCACTGCAACTCCCACCTCATAGATGCCGTGTCCCATTAAGTGGACATCGCATTTCCAGAACTAACACTTCGAGATCATTCCATAAATTTGGTGCTCTCAGAGTGTGTCTAGTACAACCCGCAAGTGATAGGCGTGCTCCTCCTTAGTGGTCGAGTATATCAAAATGTAGTCGATGAAGACCATGACAAATTGATCGAGTTATGGATGAAAGATCGTGTTCTTGAGGCCCGTGAACACCGCTGGTGCATTGGATATGCCAAAGGGAAACACCAAGAACTCATAGTGGTCATACCGACATCTGAAGGACGTCTTCTGCACGTCCTCGTCCCGAACTCTGAGTTGATGATAGCCTGACCTGATGCCTATCTTCAATAACCATCCTCCTCCCTTGAGCTGATCGAAGAGGTCATCAATACTCGGTACCAGATACTTGTTCTTCACTATCACCTGGTTCAGGAGACGATAGTCGAAACAAAGTTTCAAGCTCCCGTACGCCTTCTTGGCGAACAATATCGGGGAAGCCCAGGGTGAAACACTGGGTCGGATGAATCCCTTGCCCTGCAAGTCCTGAAACTGTACCCGTTGCTCTCGAAGATCGACGGGAGCCATCTGATATTCTGGAGTGGATATCGAGGCTATCCCGTGGTACAGATCAACATAAAAGTCTACCTCTCTGTGAGGAGGTAGTCCCAGAACGTCGTCGGGGAAGACGTCCGCATACTGATCCACCACTACAGGAAAACTAGGACTCTGCACATCAACTGCTCCTAGGATGAGGCTAGCCAACTAATTAGTGATGGGTTGTCCTCTCCTTAGCGGAAGTCCATCCTATGCTGCGAAGGCTCCCTTCTCACCAGTGAAGGTGAACCTACTCCCTTCGGTGCATACACATCGCACCATGCTCCTAATACAGTCAATATAATCATGAACTATAGATAACCAATCCATGCGCAAGATGACATCTTAAGGCCTCGACGCTGCTACAAGAAGATCCCAGCCAAAGCTCTCGCCTCCAAGAGTAAGCTCATCCTGCCACCACCAGTGTGTAATCATCGAGTCTGCTCCCGTAGGAGTCTCTACCTGTAAGGATAGAGCCAACAGCTCCGTCAAAATCTCCAAGCTCCGAACAAGGGCAGCGGCTATGAAAGAATGACTCGCTCATGTGTCTGTAAGAATTGTATCAAGGGAGGAATAGACACAGACAGTACTTCGAATCATCTCGAGCGCGTCATGGTCGTAGGCCTCCACTGCCTGGAGCTATGCATGTCTCTGCCCACCAGCTCCATGTGGTCGGGGTGGACCTCCTAGTGGTGGTGGTGGTAGAGCCTCAAAGTGTCTCCCACCACCTGCTGCTCGTCCAGCTCCTCTGCCTCGTCCACCTGCTCCCTGAAGACCGCCACAGTCGACCCTCTACCCATGCCTTGGTGGCCCTTCAACCGTCTGCTGCTCCTCGGCATAGTGGGTTAGGCAGTCACGAGCCATGTGGCCCTTCCCGCCGCATGCGTCGCACTGTCTGCCTCTCGAAAGACTGGCCCTGCTCTGTGTGCCCCGCATAGCTGAGCCAGTGTCTTGAGGACGTCTACCTGAGGGTCTGGTCTACCTGGAACCATGAGTCAACCGTTGACTGCCTGTTGCAGAAGACTCTGCTACATGCCGCCCTGCGGTGGGTCTTGGCGCCGATGACGGCTCAGCAAGAATGCTCTCGATCAAAAGGGCTCGCTCCAGTACTTCTGACTAGGTCGGACTGCTGAGGGAGATCAGCGATTCACTGATCTCATGCCTCAATCCCTACTCAATGTTCTAGGCGCATAATAATGGGTCTCGTACCATGTATGTATAGTAGCACGAGAGATCGGTAAATCTCGCCGAGTAATGGGTGACCGTCATGCTGCCCTGCCGCAGTTGAAGAATCTCCTGGATGCGCACCGCACAGAGGGTGGCTGGGATGAACTCCGAGCAGAAGAGCCTCTCAATGTCCATCCAGATGAGAGATGCCTCATCGTGCACCTGGTGCATCATGCTCCACAATCGACCCACTACCGCGTGCATTAGGCTCGCTGCGAGGATCGCCATGAGGTCCGTTGGTGTCCTCACTAACCTGAAAACCTGTACAACTGCCTCCAGCCAGTCCTCAGCTGCCGGGAGGACGGTCTCCCTACGGAACCTCAGCAGTCGCTGGCGCTTAAACTCGTGCAGTGCACTAAGGCGATGTTCATCGCCAGTGGCTGGGGCTGGAAGCATCGGTGGCTCGGCGGGTATAGGTATTGTCGGTGCCTCTGCTGTCAAAGGGCCCTACAATGAGGCCTCGTCGCTTGATGGGTTGTCGTCACACGAAACACTCTGAACCCTAGATGGCTGTCGTCGTGGGGCCATCCGGAAAAGAAACAAGTGCTCCATGGTAAAACAGCATACCTGGTGAGATGACAGAATGTAATCACAAAAAAAACTTGAAACGCACATGCAATCAATGTTTTCGTGCATTAAGTCAGAAATCAGAAGTCAGGGTCCTTGTGTACAGATACGTCAGCTTCTACACCAACACTGGGCTCCCTGGACTGATAACCACACTCAATACTCTTAAAACTATTTCTTCACATAGAAAAGATCAGAGTCCAGAGTTCTGCGGTAGAACCGAACTCCTCTGATACCAATTTGTCATGACCCGTCCTCGGGGCCCGTGCCGTGACTACCCCAGGCCTGCCTTCCATAGGCCAGGGGCTGGCGACTAGCACCAAGGCGTAATTCCTTGTAAAAGGGGAAGGCATTTCCTTTGTAATGTAAACAAACACCACAGAGCAAGAATGCAATAGAAGTAAACACTAAGTAAAAACTGAGATCAATAGTATGTGCAGAAATGTAAGTGGGCCTGAATACAAACCCAAAAAGAAAGTAAAGTACAACTGAAATGGGAAAACATCAACTGAAAAGTAAAGCCGCAGCGTCGAGCCGTCCACTGGAAGTCCCACCTAATAGGTGAGTATAGATTGCCTCCACAGCTCCTTGGGTCCAGTTGTACACTCTGAGTATGTCCCGCCCAGTGGTCCACCTCCGGGTACCGACCTGCTCCGCAAGCCTCAACCGGGATCAGAATTGTCCGTCGTCGGCATCCAACAACACGTAGTGAGGGTATAGCCCATATAGGGGTGAGAATAAGCTACTCAGTAGGGACCCCGAGTCCCCCGAAGGTCTCCTAGAATCCACAAAGTATGATCCACAAAGGAAAGATACAATCATGAAGTAAAATCTGACATTGTTTAGGTATATGCCGATACATATAACTAAGTCATCAATTATCGGTTCGGCTGCAACATCCGAGCCCAAGTACAACCCATTCCACACAAGAAATCAAAACGTAATCCACATAGGATAGCACAACACAATCCACAAAGGAAAGCAAAATAGGATTCAGCTCACACAGGTATACATCTTCATATGACGGTAGAGATGATCATATATATCCACTGATTCATCTATGCCATCGGACCCACAAAGGATTGATAGGTACTAACCCCCGCAATGAGCCACAAAGGATCTGACCCACACATGATCGATAGGTAACTAACCCCCGCAATGACACACACAGGATCGAACCCACACAGGATCTGTAGGCACTGGCCCACACAGGACCGCTGAGCGCTGACCCACACAGGATCGGACCCACACAGGATCTGTAGAACTGATCCACGTAGGATCGCTGAGTGATGTAGTTGTCGTCGTCGAATCCACTGAGGATCTCTGCACAGTCATCGTCCTAGTCACAGTCGCAGCCAGCTCTGGGGTTCCCGCACACAGCAATCTCGTTCGGGAGGGTCCGCTCCACGATCCAAGAGGCTGAAACATTAACTGACACAAAGTCCATAGTTGATTTATTCAAAAGTTCCTTATCGTCAACCGGAACTTAACGTCGTAGACGGCGCGTCTATCAGACCCCCGGTCTAAGAGTTATTGGCTTTTTCGTCCCAGGCGCCCAGTTGGTTTTTAATTCAAAACCAACCTGACCGTACTCCACCTGCGTCCAAACCTCGGGCGAAGTAAGCCAAAAGATCCGTCTCACTTAATGGAAACCATCAATGTCGACAACACATCAATCAGACGTCCGGAGCTTTTGTTATGAGTGTTTCCGCTTCGAGAGACCAGTTGGTTTCGTGTACGAACCAACCCGGCCGAACCCAATGTACTCCGAAACCTTGAGTGCGATATAACAAAATGACTGTCTCGATCCAAGGATCACATTGGTGATAAAGGTGCATCAATCGGAGGTATGTATCCCATGATATGGGCAAAAGACCGAAAGAGGTCCGAAAACGGGGGATCTGGGCCCGAACCGACCCGGCCCAACCCCCTAGGGTCGGCCCGAACTGGGTCGACCTGACCCGGGTCTGGGTCCGACCCAGCCATCGTGGCCCTTGCCCGGCATGGGTGGCCCAGCCCAGCCTGGTCGCGACCTAGCCCGACAGGCACGGGCACGGCCCAGCCGCCAAGCGGCTCGGCCGTAACGGTCGACCGGTGCGCAAGGGGGGAACCGCCTCCTTGAATGATTCGTGGCCCCGCGTTTAGGCCGCCTCTCACCAACGAATGCGGTCAGGATGACATGTCCTTCCTTCTCCGGTCCCGCACGGTCGCGGGACGACCAACCTGCCGCCGCGGCTTCTCCCTCGGTGGTTCTCCCCTGTGGCGCTCCGAGTGCAACTGTCTCCCAGCACCGGCGCCGCCGTGCAGGCGCAGCATGCTGACGGGTTGCTCCGCGGACCACCGGACGCGTTTCAGTGGTCTGAATTGTACACCGTCTTCGCCAAAGGCCTTCCCGGGGACCTTCCTTCACTGTGAGGACCTCACATCCCCCGTGCGACTTACTTTGTTGTCGTTAGCCATTCCGCACACAATGAACGAATAGGGCGGTGGGTTCAGGCTTGTTCGTTGGTACGCACCCACCGCGTTAAAGGATTTAAATGTCTCACAACAAATATTTAATCATACACCGCGGGTATAAATCACAAATATTTAGATGAATCAACCCCTGCCTCAATGTTTTCATCGAACGTGAGTTCGTCGCGGAATTAACCGTCGCGGAAGAAGAGGATCTTCACGTAGTGGAAGGGGCGTCGCTGTCGTCACGGTACACGGCGTTGCGTAGTCAATATCCGAGGATTAATAACACACAGATTTAATTGCACCAATTAAACCCATGTGGAGGATATAATTCACAAAGAATTAAAAGAACCGCAATTCCCACCCCAATCGGTTGTTGATCGAAGGTTGTCGCGGGGAAGGAACGTCGCGAAAGAACGTCATGGAAGGAGAATCGTTGGTTTCGCGGTACACGTCGTCGCGTCATCGATCTCCGAGGGTTCGGCGTTCTTCGACACCATTCGTCGAAGGCCAGCGTTCTTCGCGTTCTTCACGTTCTTCGCATTGTTCGCTTTTTTCATGAAGGAGGATGAATATCTTCAGGCCTTAGAGTTTTCTCCAAATCCTCTCAACCAGCCACCCTCAAGTAAACAAGTGTTGGTCTTATTTTATTCCCATGCCAACAATTAGATATTCAATGTTAAAAAACGGACCATTAATTCGATGAATTAATGGTAACGACTTAACTGCCCAATTAATAGGGGAATTTAGAATTTAAGTACACGCACCGGTTGACTTTAATTAAAAGAGGTTTTCACAGGTGCGTTACTTAGAGGGGAAGTAACGGTGGGGCTCGTGTGGGCCCCACCACACAAATATCCTACCAAATGGGTAGGATATTTTGGGTACCACCCTATCTGTTTAACTTATCTTAAGTTGCATTAAGTGGCATTATGTGAAATAAAATAAAGTTGTCGCACCACTTTATTTTATTTCTTAACATAACACCAAAAATTAAAAACCACACCCGAGCAAACGAAACTCCGCAAAAAGGGTTTCTAAGCAAATACCGGTGCTGTGATTCTATCCATGACCTCGGAATTCGATTCCAAGCACCGGTTCAAAAGTTAGAATTTCCTGATCGTTTCTTCACTGAACGTACCCGAGGCAAACTCAGGAAAATGATTCTGGGCACACCGGGCCTCGGAATCAGGTGCTGTCAGAAACTGCGTTCTTTTAATATTCCCAAGAATATTAAGAAAAAAATTTCCTTTCATTTTATAGGTATTTACATATAAGATATATTCTTTTATTCTTTACTTGGTGAGATTATCCATGTTGAGGTTGGGAACATAGTATACCTGTTTAGGTGATCAGTTAGTTTCACTTGTTGTTCATTTTGTTTTAGCAAGCTTTCATTGCTTTTTCACTAGATTATTCCTGGAGGATCCTACTGAGTATACTGTTATACTCACCCTATGTATATATAATCTATTATTAAGGTCACCTGGAGTAGGTTGGAAATCAAGCTGGTTTCTAATATCTTGGTGTTACAGGAGCAGTTTGGGCTTGTGGTTGCTACTATTTTTACATTCTTTTGGGTCTTTGCAGTTTTCCCTTCCAAATGTAGTAGTTTTTTAAGACATTTCATATATGAACATGGGTTTCTTTTATATTCCTGTTTTCAATAGGAGTTTATTGGTGTCTATATTATCTCTCTCTTCGTAATATGATATATTAGATGGAAATGCCTCCCATTTATGTGTTTACTATAAACTCGGTGCTAGTCGCAAACCCGGGGCCTTCTGTAGGCGGGACTCGGGGGTCATTTCATTCCTTCTCACATTGCTGTCCTAGGGGGGTACACATTGTGGGAGGGGGTCATGAAAGAGTGGTATCAGAGGTCTGGTTAAAATATGGTATGGAGTTTCGAGTTAGGCACAAGTGAGGTTGCATGGGTCAGTAGGGAAACAGTGTCATTCATATTTAGCAACTGAGGTAACCACTGGAGACCGGATGATACATAGGCGTTTATGTCCCCCAATGATCGGATATATGGACATTTATGTTTAAAATTTATACAAATACAGTTGATACTAGTTTCAGGGTAGAGACATAGGAAATGATCATGCATCATTCTATATTTTCCTATGTTTGAATAGGTAGACCTTGGGATTGGTTACCCTTATATGAATAAAAAAAAGAAATTAATTAATTAATTTTGAGTCTTCCATATTTAACGTTTAAGATCTCTAATGGTTTTTTATTTTATAGGTATGACATTAGGTCTACGTCCTCATTCGGTTTGTGCAGAAAATGTCCAGTGGGCTATTCTAGGAGATCTCTGAAAGGTAGAGGTTGACGATGAAGACACTTGGAGGTAGTCACTCCAAGTGTGTCAGCGCTAGAGTCTATGGAAGTACAAGGGCTCTGTTTTAGATGGAGTCACAGAAGACTGGTTAGAGGAGGTCGAGATCGGATTCAGTCGGATTCATTCACATTAGAGGTGCTAGGTGTCCTTGGTTATGACAATGCTTTATGGAGTAGTGAGGAAATGGTGGTTTTTGTTCATCGGGAATCGTGAGGATTCAATGATCTCATGGGAGGAGTACCGAGATAGGTTTAGAGTCGATTTTCATTCTTCAACTATGAAGGCATCTAGTTTCCAGGATCTTCTTACCCTTTGACATGGGACCTCCAGTGTTCGAGAATTTGGATTCTGTTTCAAGAAGCTCTTACGATATGCTTTTGACCTGTTTCCAAATTAGGAGGCCAAGGAGAGGCATTTCGAGGAGTCTTGGCGTCCAATGATCCAGCGCCAGGTCCCCCCATTTATGCTGAAGACATATCTTGAGGTACTAGGGAGGTATAGGTTGTAGAGAATAAATTTTCCAGAACTGGATCATCACGATGGGGGAATTGACATGATTCCACATGACATAGAGTCGTGGTATGGGGATCCCAGTTTTCAGGGTAGAATAGTTTTTGTTCAACCGGGGGTAGGTCTCAGCCCATCACATCTCGATTATCTAGAGGAAGAAACACTCAAGCCTATACCTATGGATAATGTTTTTTTTCTTATTGTGTTCATGGAAATTAGCAGCGAGAGTTTCCGAACATTCAGAGTTTCCATCATGAGACAGGTGCTATGTTCCAAGTTCCTCTGTTGAGGCAGTTCCTGTCGAGGCACCAGCAGCCAGTTTCACCAGCTTTAGATCAGTAGAGGGAATATGTGGCAGGTAGAAGACATCCCCATGATTCTCCCTTATCTCATAGAGAAGACTGTGGCTATGTTGGTGGTCGTCATCAGGGTCAGAGAGGTCGTGGAGGAGGTTTTGTTAAGATTCATGCTCTAGAGTTGTCAGCTCCAGACGAGCCAGATGTCATTCGAGGTACACTTTTCTTGTTTTCTTCATTGGTGTATTCCTTATTTGATTCAGGAGTGACACACTCCTTAATATCACCTTCCCTTTTCCATGATTAGGGACTTGGTGTAGAGAGGCTTCTAGTGCCCTTGGCATTGGCTACACTAGTTGGAGGTTGAGATGACTTGTTTGAAGTATGTAGAGATTGTGAGATACTGTTTGGGAAAAACCGCACTTCAGGAGATTTCCTATGATTATGAATACAACCATATGATGTCATTCTCGGCTTGGATTCTTTGTATTCAATGCAGTCTATCATGGATTTCTTCAAGACGAAGGTGAACTTCATTGGTGTGGATGGAGGGGAAGTGGTGTTTTTTGGTGAGTGAGATCCACTGATGGGTCATATTAGCATTCCATCAATATAATATATGAAGGGAGAGATGATGCTGAGTTCCTCAGATGTTCATCAGTTGGCATTTCCTAGGGTCATAGAGGAGCACCATGATGCCTTTCTAGAAGAGGTTGTAACATTACCCCCAATACAAGAGATCGATTTTGGGATCGAGCTACAACCATGAATGTCTCATATCACTATGACTCTATATAGTAAGGACCATCTTGTGTTACGAGAGCTACGTATATATCTTGATGATCTGTTGTAGTGTGGTTTCTTTCGGCCAACTGTGTCACCGTGGTGTGCACCAGTTTTGTTCGTCAAGATGGTCGACAACAATTTGGGGTTGTGTTTCGATTATTATCACTTAAACAAAGTGACAATAAAGAATCACTATCCTCTTCGACATATTGATTATTTATTCAATCAACTAATGGGTGAATGTTGGTTCTCAAAGATTGACATGCGGTCAGGATATCATCTGATGTGTGTGAAGGATGAGGATATCCCGAAGACGACATTCAGTTTTCGTCATGGGAATTATGAGTTCATTGTGATTCCATTTGGAATGAATAATGCTTCATCTCTATTAATGGAATAGATGAATGTTTTGTTTTGTGAGTTCTTGGAAATGTTCATGGATGTTTTAATCGACGACATCCTTGTGTACTCCAAACCTAAAGAGGAGCATGTAGAGCATCTATGAGCTGTTTTAGGGGTTCTTCGACACTATCAGTTTTTCAGGAATTTGTCGAAGGGTGAGTTTTTGGATCGAGTTGTCTTCTTCTTGGGGAATGTTTTTTCCCAACCAGGAGTAGTTGTGGATCTATCGAACATAGATACGGTTTTTTCTTGGGCGGCCCATAAGACAATTTTAGAGGTGCAATGTTTCCATGGTCTCACAGGATACTACAACAGATTCGTAGCCAATTTGTCATGAGTTGCGACTCCTCTGACTTCTTTGACCAGGAAGGATCATGCATTCATATGGACTGATCAGTGTCAGTCACCTTTCGAGTATCCAATGGATAAGTTTGAAATTTCTCCATTCATTTGTCATCCATATGAGGGAGTTTAGTTTGATGTTTTCTGTGATGCTTCACATCTGGGGATAGGTTGTGTTCTCATACAACAGAGGTCTATTGTTTCTTATGGGTCTCAATAGTTGTGTCCCCATGAACGCAACAATGCCACCCATGATCTTGAGTTGGAAGCTGTGGTGTTTTCTCTGATGATTTGGAGACATTACCTCATTGGTCAGCGCTTTTTGATTTTCACTAATCATAAGAGTTTGAGGTATGTTTTCTCCCAGCGTGATTGAACATATGACATCATCGTTGGATGGAGTTCATACTAGAATACGACTTCAAAATATCATAAACACCTAGAAAAGAAAATGTTGAGGCTGATGCACCGAGCTGAATGTCATGTAGTAATGATGTGCGTGAATCCGGTGATTCCTGGTGAGTAATGGTAGAACATTCAGCATTACATCTAGATATGGGAGATGCAGGGGGTTGAGGATGTCTTTTTTAGATGAAGATAAAGTCATACCTAGTTGGGAAGGTGGAAGAGTCCGAGTTGGGAGATCTGGAGGTGGAGTTTTGGAGAGACCGAGTTGTTTGTGGTGAGGCCCCTGATGGTTGGTCGGAGGATGATAAACACTGATTGTTGTATCATGAAAGGATATTTGTTCCTTTGACGATGTGGGAAACGGTTCTGAGAGAGTTCCATAGTTTTCCTTTCGCAATAAATCCTGTCGTGATAAAGAAGTACTGATCCTTATGTAATCAATTTTGATGGCCTGGGATGAAGCATGTTGTTGCATAGTTTGTGTCTCGATGGTTAGTTTTCCAGAAGGTGATGGTCGAAAACCGTGTTCCAGGTGGTCTTCTTTAGCAATTAGTGATCCCTTAGTTGAAGTGGGAGGACATCTCAATGCACTTTATTACTGGTTTACCACTATCTCTGGGAGGACATGAATCTATTTGGGTGGTAGTGGATTACTTAACAAAATTAGCCCACTTCATAGAGATCAAGGAGACGAGCTCAGTGGAAGTCTTGTCGAGTAAGTATCTAGAGGAAGTGGTTAGACATCATGGAGTACCTAGGATGATCATTTCTGGTCAAGATCCTCATTGTACCTCAAGGGTGTGGAGAGGTCTCCAACAAGATTTTGGTTCTCACCTATGCCTTAGCACGTCATTTCTTCCTCAAACAGATGGTCATACAAAGAGAACCATCCAGGCTCTTGAAGACATGTTACGATCTTGTGTTCTTGATTTTGGAGATTCATGGATGAGGAATTTACCCTTAGAAGTGTACACATACAATAAAAGATTTAACTCCACCGTCAATAACGCACCATTTGGAGCCTTGTATGGCCGGCCTTACAGTTCTCTATTGTGATGGAATGGGGTAGGAGAGTCCGCATTCTCAGACCTGAACTAGTGCAGAATACAATAGAGAAGGTCCAGAACATTAGTGAGAGGATGAAGACAACATAATATCATCAAAAATCATATTCGGATCAAAGGAACAAACCATTGGAGTTTAATTTTGGGGATCATGTGTTTCTGAAGGTGACTCCTCGTCATGGGCAGCGAAGGTTTGGTCATGGATGTAAGCTTTCTCCCCTGTTTGTTGGGCCTTTAGATGTGTTAGCTCGTGTTGGAGGTATGGCATATCGAGTAGCACTTCCCCCACAGATGAGTCAGATACATGATGTTTTACATGTATCAAGGATCCATCGTTATCTTCCTGATGAATCTCACATATTCGATTGGGGAGAGATCAATGTTGATGAAGATGCAAACTTTGATGAGTGACCTGTTGAGATCCAAGATCGCAAGGAGAATGTGTTTCATGGATGGTCTATTCCCTTAGTTCGTTTATTGTGGTGACATGGTGTTATGAGGGAGATTACCTGGGAACGTGAGTGACATATACATGCTCAATACCCAGTGTTGTTTGATGTTTAAATCTTTTCATGTAACAATGATCCCTTTGTGGTTATACATTTCATGTTTAATTAATGATTTTCTTCTGTTGCTATTGTGTTTTTCTCTATTTTGAGAGTTATCTTGATTGGTGGTAGTTCGGACCATGTTTATTTTTGTGGGTTTGGAATTGTCGAGGATGAGAATAAATTGAGAGGTATCTGATGTATTGGATCAGACCTCTCAAATCCATTACATTGTGAAAACGTGGTGATGGAGGTGCTCCGGAAGGTCAAGGTGACTTATCCACAACAATTTTCCAAATTTATAGTTCTGTGAACAGTGTTTCCAATTTTATGAATTTTTCTATAGGTAAGTGCATAGTAACAGTAGGTGTACAGTAATGGTAGGTGTGCAGTGTTTCACAGATCGGTTTCATAGATCAGTTCCAATGATCGGTTTCATAGATCAGTAGGTGTACAGTAACAGTAGGTGTACAGTCATAGTTGGTGTATAGTGTGTCACAGATCAGTTTCACAGATCTGTAGGTGTATAGTAACGGTAGGTTTACAGTAACAGTATCTGTATAGTGTTTCACAAATCGGTATCACAAACTATATTCACAGATCAGTAGGTATATAGTAACGGTAGGTGTATAGTGTTTTAAATATCGGTTTCACAGATCATTTTCATAGATCGGTATCACCGATCAGTAGGTGTACAATAAAGGTTGGTGTGTTGTAATAATAGGTGAACAATGTTTCTAGCTTCCTAGTGTTTTTCCCCTTATGACATTTCATTTGACGTAAAATATATTTAAATCCTTATTTTATGGAATCTTAAGGCAGATTCAAAGGCCATAAATCCTATATTAATTATTCCTTTGGATAGGGATGTTTTTACTTTGTCAACCCTCATGGGTTAATGCGATATTTTTTTAATGGTTAATTAAGAGGATCTTGAACCTACCCCCCATTAAATCTTCTAATGGGATTAGATATCATCCTCCCTTGTTCTTCCTCATTGTTATCAGCTATGAGATTCTAGAACCTTTCAATCCTTTCTATATGAGTTGAACAGTAAAACTATACCCCTCGGAATGGTTACACTTTGGTTTGATACAACCATGTTTTATCGGCCAATATTCGATATACGGTATGTTTTTATCATTTTTCTTATGGGGTTCATCATCTCATGCTTCCCCTTTCCATGTTATAGCGTGTAATCTCCATGATTCTAATGGGGGTTTTCTTGGGGTTTGGTTGGTGCTGTCGTAATGTGGCATCCTCGGGTGGATGCAGTTGTCGCGATAGGAGGATCATGACCCGTTGTGTCGATACAGAGCATTGGGAACTGTTTCAGGTAGGGGATTAATTTATTATATTTCTTTTACATGCTACAATGTTGTTAGCATATTTAATTCCACTTGATGACAATGGAAGTCACATAATAAATATTTTAATCGGAAAAATAAATTGGTTTCGATCGTTTGTTATTGCCTCATGTTTTGCTAGATAGTGTGATATAAATGATTGATTTGATTAGCTACTCGTTCTTGATTGAAATCGGTAAGGAATGTTAAATTGGGATTAATTGATAATTGTAGGCTAATGATAAAGAGGCATGTAAATGAATCTATTTCTTGTTGTAATTTGATGTTATTAAAATTGGTGCAGTTGGCATGTTTATTTATTATTATAGTGAACTAATTATGTTTCCCGAATTTGGAACCTATGAGTAAGAAATCTATTAATTCAATATGGATTAACGAAATGATTGTTTGATAATTACTGAAAGGGTTATGTGGTACCCTCTTGTTTTTTAAAAGGGACAAGATCCTATTTATGTGATGTTTTATTCCTTCTTAATGTGTTGTGATGTGATCATAGATGGTTGTGGGGATATTTAGTGGCATGGAGGTTTTTGGTTGTGGTGGCAGATGATGCCTATAGTGGTGAGATGCATCAGTTTATGCATGCTGGTGTCAGGGAGGACACTAGTGATGATGGAATGGGATAGATGTGATTGTTGGATTCTTGGTGATTTTGATTGCTGTTTTATCTTTATCACTTTTCCCCACCGCTCAAGGCAGCCGGTTTTACATACCCATCTTCCGAAAGAGGTGAAGACACGCGAGGTATGCCACGTGCTTTCCATGTTTAGATTCTCAAGGAAGGATGAGTATATGCTATTTCTATAAGAGATAATTACTCGACATGTAGTAGATATACTCACAGTGTTGAGCCCCTTGTGTTTAGTAGCATAGAATATTTTTCTAGAATCCATGAGAATGTGGGAAATTAAATCTATAATGAATAATTGAATAAATATTGTTAACCCATGGGGATGGAGTTGCGAGAACATAATGATGAGGTTTTAATTTTATAGGAACAATTGATTTACGGTGTGATTCTAATGAAGTTTTATTTGGAATTGTTCCTGGTAAATTAATGTTTAATGAATTAAATAACATATAGTGGAACTGATAAAAAGGGAATGAAGTAATCTAATGAAGATCTTTAAATGGTTGTGTGATTATAAGAAACCTAGTATTAGAAGTAGTATCCTGGAGAGTAAGAGACGATAGCTGCAGTTGTCTCTAAGAATTGGTTATGCCCGTAGTGTGGTTGCGAGATATAGTATATTATGAACTTTTTGTTTTTCTATACGCAACTCAACCCTATATGTAAGAGAAACTGAAACCCTGATGATTATGAGACCTTGGGGGTGTTTTCCTCAACATTTCGATGGGAGGGTGAATGTCTGACTACCTCCTTTGGCCCTGCTCTATTCTCTTGGTAGATACTTTTACAGTTAGGAACAACGGTTAGTTTTCCTAATATATGTTTGGAGATGGATGTAATGGCTTGAAATTATTCACACACATATATTCTGGATATAGTATCTTATGGACTACTATAGGTGAAATGTATATAGGTTCTATTGACTAGAGGATCCTTTCTCTGTGTTTGGGCTGGGTTGGCTTGAGGTATAATACTCGACACATGATACACGTTATTTGACCTGTGGGGGATCTCAAAAAATACATGGTTACATTTGGTTGTGAGGATGGTGTGGTGATTTGCCCATGTCTCAGTGGGAATGACTTTTTAGTCCACGAGTTGCATATTGTGGTGGTTTTCCCAGATGTCGGCGGGAATGCCTTTTTGGAGAGAGATGCTTAGGACGTGCGACATTGGGGAAAAGCGGAAAACCAGTGGGGATGTAATGGCGGGGTAACATCAATATTCATTATAATATGATATATTCATGTATTTGTTACTTGTTGAGTGTATCCATAGTGAGGATGGGAATTTAGTATACATGTTTAGGTGATGATATAGTTAAACTTGTTGTTCACTGTTCTTTATCATGATTTTTTAACTTTTGAACAAGATTCTTCTGGGAGGATCCTACCGCGTATACTATTATACTCACATTATATAGATATAATATATTTTTCAGGTCACACGGAGCATGTTGGAGATCAATCTGATTTCTAATAGATTGGGGTTGCAGGAGCTGTTCGGGCTTGTGGTGGCTCCTGTTTTTATTTTCTTTTTGGTATTTTCAGTTTTTCCCTTCAATTGTAGTAATTTTGCATGAAACTTCATATATGAACTTGGGTTTATTTTATATTCTAGTTTTGAGTTGTAGTTGATTGGTGTTTAACTTATCTTTCTCTTTTGCATACGTTCTCGTAGAGGGTATTGCCTCCTATTTATGAGTTTACTATTCCCTCGGTGCTAGTCGACAACCCAGGGCCTACTGGAGGCAAGACTCAGGGGTCATTTCCTCCCTTCTCACATTGCCAGCCAAAGAGGGTTACACTTTGTGAGGAGGGGGTCATGACATAAACCAAAACTTGTATAAATCATTTTGGTTGAGATTTTCTCGAACAATAAAAATCAAATATTAGAAATAAATTGGTTTTGGACCTTATAAAAGTTAAAATTCAATTTATAATAAAATAATATTTCATGAAATTCCAAAATTTCCTCACCTAACTCTAATAATAGGCCGCCATATCAAACCCCATACCTACACTAGTCAAGCCCCTTGTCTCGTCCACCTTCTGTCCAGATAATATTTAATTTGCTCGATTAGTATTCGTTAATTTAAAATTGTGTATGTTGAACTTAATTTTTCATGGATTAAGGACATATTTTGTTTAGAATTAGGTTTTAATGGATTATTGGAACTAAAAATACACTACCATAAACATGTACTGATATAGATTTAAATCCTAATTAAGTTAAGGCTTGGATTAATGCTTTAACACTTAGGAATTCTAATCGATGTCAACTTGTGAAGTGGGTGTTAATTTAAAGGAAATATAAAGAAAAGCTCAAAGATATCGCAAGTTTAACTCCCTAATAATGAACTGAACCCAATCATTATCAATTTGTTGAATCAAACATCATCCATAAAATATTTCATAATCTCTACAAACAAACCCCCAATAAGAATACAATTAACTAAAAACAAACAACTATTTCAAAGTATCATCATCGAGGATTCGACCCGAGTGCTTCTATACTCATTAGCAGAGCATTGGAACTTTGACCGGTTGATAGGCGACAATCGGCCGCACGTTTCAAATGGAGTCATTGCGGGGGATGGTGCTTTAATTAGTCATTAGTTTCTGTTTATTTTCAAGAAAACAAAAAGAAAAAAAATTTAAAAAAAAATTAAAAAAAACACAAAGAAAAACCCGTCTTCCTCGTAAAAACCATAAAATAAAAAAACTCAAAGGAAACCCCATCTTCCTCATCCTTTCTAAATCTCTCTGAATGACTCGTAGCCTCCCAAACAATCCCTCAGATTTGTTTGACCCTAAAATTTATTGAATTCTTCGTCGACTTAGGATGACCATTAGGGATAAAAAAATCACCCAAGAACCAATCATTTCCCTACCAATTGAATTCGATATGGCCAATCCTAGGGAACAAACATTGAACGAACTTGCTTCCCAAGATACGAATTACCAACCCCATGGTATTAAATATCCAAACATAGAGGCTGACTTTGAACTCAAATCGGGTTTGATTCATCTTCAACTTCATTCCCATAGGCTAGCCGGTGAGGATCCACATCTACTTCTCAAAGAGTTCCAGGTGTTGTGCTCTACCATGAAGCCTCAAGGGGTTTCTGAAGAACAAATCAAACTCTGAGCATTCCCTTTCTCCCTAGCTGACTCTGCCAAGTCATGGCTCTACTGCCTCCCTCCTAGTTCCATAACTACATGGAATGACATGAAGCATCTCTTTCTAGAAAAATTCTTTCCTACTACTCGTACTGCTACCATCAGAAAGGAAATAAGTGGTATTCATTAGTTCCCAAGTGAATCACTCCATGAGTACTGGGAGAGGTTCAAAAATCTTGTTGCAACCTGCCCACACCATCAAATCCCTGACCAGCTTTTGATCCAATACTTCTATGAGGGGTTATTGTATATGGAGAGAACTCTCATTGATGCCGCAAGTGGCGGTTCTCTTGTTGATAAAACACCTGCAGCAAGAGATCTCATAAGTAACATGGCTGCAAACACACAACAATTTTATACTCGAGCACATGCTCAAGTCAAACAAGCCCAATATAATCAATCAATTCAGCCGAACAAAATGACCGAGTGGATGAGTGAACTTACAGGTCTTGTGTGACAACTAGCTATGGCTACCAAATCCCCAACCTCATCTTCTATGAAATCAATGTTTCCTGGACCAATCAAAAACTATGGAATCTGCAACTCTCCATCTCATCCAACTGACACTTGTCCACAACTTCAAGAGGATCAATATGATTCATCTAGACCAATGGAGCTCAATGTAGCATATGCTCAGCGGAACCCCAACCCTCAACAAGCAGGTCAGTTTTTTAGAAACATCAACCAACCTCACTCTGAGCCTTTCTATTCTACCTTTATCCAAGGCCATAGGTATGGTAATCCCATATCTCATCCCCCTCAATTCCCTCCTCAAAACCCAAACCAGTTTCAATATGGTCAAGGTGTTGGTAATGTCCATCAACCTTATCTTTTTGTTCCTCAACCTCAAAGGAACAATCCTCCTCCTGGATTCCATCATCCTAGTGAGCCTCCCCAATTCCAAAACAAATACAGTCGATTTCCCAAGAACCAAAATGAAGGTAATCCCAATCCAGGATCCTCTTCTTCCAAGAAACCATGTGAAAGTGCAGTGGAAGATCATTCCTCCTTCTTACGTTCTAACAGTAAAATCATTGAAACTCAAATAGGTCAACTTGCATCCCACCTAAGCCAACAACAACAATCAAATTCTTCCCAACTCCCAGCTCAACCTTTACCCAACCCCAAGGGTAATGTAAGTGAAATTGCAGTTAGATCGGGAAAGAAAATTGATATGCCTCAAGATAAATCCCAAATCACTCCTTTAATTATTGACCTAGGAAATGAAAAGAAATCTAAAATTGAAAAGGAACCCGAATCCATTCCCTCACCTCCTTCCATTTCACATAGGAATCCAATTCCTTTTCCTCAAGCTGTCTCTAAACCAAGGAAGTCCTTTGAACCTGATCCTGAAATGATCGACATGTTTAGAACTATTGAAGTCAAAATTCCCCTCTTAGATGCCATAAAAAATTACTAAGTATGCCAAGTTTCACAAGGAGTTGTGTACCCACAAGAGGCATATTAGGACCTTTGAAAATGTTTCCACCCAACAGTCCATACCCATTAAGTGCAAAGATCCAGGTACCTTCACGGTTACATGCCAAATTGGAAGTTCCAACTTTGATGATGCACTCATAGACCATGGAGCCTCAATTAATTTCATGCCCAAATCCATATTATCCAACCTTGGTCTAGGTCTCTTGCACACAACGGGTGTTGTCAGTCAGTTAGCCAATCGAAGCATAGCCAGTCCTGAGGGAATAACTGGGGATGTCCTTTTCCGAGTCAATAATCTTATCTACCCTGCTGATTTCTATGTCATTGACTTGGAAGGTGAGACAAAATCTTCTCGATGTCCCCTAATTCTAGGAATACCATTCCTTATGACATCTAAAACCAAAATTGATATCCACACTGCCATCTTATTGATGGAATTTGGCGAACAAATGGTCAAGTTCAATTTTTTTCAATCCATGCGATACCCATTAGAGAATCAATCTATATTCTCTATCCATGTTTCTGAAACTCACTCTGAGAGTGTGTTTAATCTTAATCCATCATGTTCTTCCTGTTCTACTAATAGGGGAGTTTGTGAATGTTGCATCCTCATTAACCAAGTGATTAATGGTGAAATTGATGATGACATTATAAATGAAAACTCAATTGATCTAAAGGATCTTGAATGCTCTTTGGAATCTCATCTAACCTATGACCTCCAATGCTCCTACATGGATGGTAATGAAGAAAATGAACTAGAATGCTCATTTGTTGATTTAGATCAGATTATCCCACATTCATCCTTTCCTATCCATGATTCTGAAAATTCTGTTATATGTGAAGTGAACCATGAACCAATGTGTGTATATTGTCCTGATGGTAGTGATGTTTGTGATATTTGTACCCTAATTAATAAAGTGATCACTGGTGAGGTTGAAATTGACCATTCTTTGGTGAACAACATTGAAATAAAGGATATTGAAAATTTTATTCAGTCATATGACACCACTGATCCTCATTACTCTACATCGGTAAGTGATGAAAAAAATGAGTCAAAAACAATTGGGATCTCATACTCATCTTTTGTGTTATCTGATCCTTACATAAATGAACCATCAGAATTGAGACATCTTCCTGAATTTATAAGAATATAAAACCATCAATTTGTGGATAAAATCATTCCTTGGGTTGAAGACCAAAGTTACGATAGAAATATTCTCTTTCCAACCCCATTGAATTGCAAGCACACCAACAAGTATGGGAAAAAATTCTCCAATGAATCATCAGATCTCCCAAAGAATATGTTTTTATGGAAGCATACTGGAGTTGAGAAAATACGATGGCCACCGTCAGACTATGGGTTTTCCACTGCAAATGTCCAACTGTAGAAAAATAAATACAGCGCTTCTTGGGAGGCAACCCATGTTTTCTTTTACTTTTATGACATTTCAATTTCTTTTTAGTTTTTCATTAGATGATTAATGAATTTTATTTTTCAGGTAACATCCCACTGTCCTGGAACCACCTCGAATTCCACTGAATCCCCAAATTCTCTAGCTGACCCACCACTAGATGGAGATGGAAACCAACCAAATCCAAACCAGGGGGCACCTCTTTACCTTCAACTCTCTCTCTATATATTCATCTCTCTACCACTTTCTTCTTCTTCTTCTTCTCTCCTTCATTTTTTACCACATTCTTTATCAAAACCTTTCTTTTTCACTTTCTCTTTTGTGTGCGTGTATCTTTATAAAAAAACTAAAAAATATAAAAACCTAAAAAACTAAAAAAAACCAATAAAACAATCACTTAAAAAAATACAAAAAATAAAGAGTCATGATTACTCACCATCGAGTTTTGAAATTTTGTCCAACCATTTTGGGGAGTTAACAGACATGTTTTCATCTCAAAATTTTTTATTTTCATCATGACTTTGGATAAAGAATTTTGTCTCAAAATTAACAAATTTTGAATGGTCAATTTTTGGATTTGGAAAATTCATTTCCCAAACTGTGAGAACAAACATTTTCTTTCATTCCAAGGCCACCTATGGCCATCTATTCAAAATGTGTGTTTTCACCCCCATTTGCGAGTCTTGATTTTGTGGAACTTTTAGCTGAATTTCCTACCTTAGTGTGTATTAATATGATAAATGCATTTTCTGAACCACATGAAAATCACAATAGCGAAATAGCCTCCCATTTCCCTTACATTAATACTCCTTTTGAAACCCCCTTTGAGCCTATGAAAACCTTTTCTTTGATAGCCACATTACAAGCCCTATACCTTATCCCACCCAATAGCAACATGGATTTTCATTGCATAAGTTTTTGAAATTTAAGTGTGGGGGTGGGAATGGATTTCATTTTTGGGTATCATTTCCTTACCTTCTAGTGTGTTATATTATGATTTAGGGCAAGCATTAATTTTAGTGTGGGGGGGAGGTTATCATTTAGTGGGATTTGGGAATGTATTGTACAAATTATATTGAAAAGTGTTAAAAAATAATAATAAAAATTCAAAAAAAAAATTGCAAAAATGGGTTATGTAGAATTTAAATGTGGGATTTGGGAATGTATTGTCATTTAAATATTGGATTTTTTAAGGAATAATTTTCACATATGTAGAATTTTTTTAATAAAATGAAATCCAATATTCAGTTATACTTTTTGAATAATGATTAATGTGAATTCAATGGATTTTTTAAGGGACATAAATTTTTAGTGAATGCTGATATACAATAATATACGATAATTTATAATTTCATGATTTATTGAGTCATATATGATATATGGCTGATTTAGGAACATAATATCAAATCGTCCTTCATAAATTTAATATATTTATGATAAATCTCATACTATTCATAGTATTGATCCAAAATACTAAACTAATGATTAAAATATTAATATAGTACCCCTCTCTTACACCCCTTTCCGACTCTTGTCCTCACTTATATAAGCCTTGAATCATATAATATTTATTCGCAAATCATATTTCTTTAACTATTCCCAATTCTAGGATCTATTGGTACATCAAAATGAATAAAACTATTTTCCTCAAGGGGGTTAATTCAAGTGGTTAACGCTATTCCAATTTCAATTAATTTCATTTTAATTTATTTTCTTTTCTAATCTTCCCATAACTTCTACTCTCTAGTTGATCATGATAAATATTGTAGGAACTGTATAGTATATATAAATCATGAAAATGGAACAAACATCGTCAAACTCTTTACTCTCACTCTCTTATATTTTAAAAATGAAATCATCATCCGAGATGTGTCACTTTACAACCTTTGTAGACGATAAAAATTTGATCATTAATTTTTTCTTTCATTGATGGTCATGAAACCATTATTGTGGTGGAAAAAAATTTATAATATATATTATTTTATATTTTATGTTCTTTAAAAATTGTATATATACCAGATATTAAATAACATAACAATATGAGTTAATTATGATAGAAAACTAGCTGAAATATAGTTAAACCATTATCATTAATATGTTATCTAATTTTAAATCAAAATTTATAGAAAGCAATAAACAATAACACTAGTTCAACATCCATTTCATCATGTAAAATATGAAATTACAGTTCAGGATAATTATACCCATTTTATATGAACTCCAAAACATTTAATCAAGTGAACAAATCAGGTTATATTGGAAACAATTACTCAGTAACGATATAATTAAATATAATAAATTATCAATAAAGAAAAAAATAAACCAAATATAACTATTGTGATTAAAATATATATAAATAATGTTTTGAGTTAATTAATTAATATTTTTTATTTTATAATCCAATACATTAAGCTTAATTGCTTAATACATTCTGATATAAGGTATGTGTTTCTACCCATTCCAACAGTTTCATTCAGGTTACTATTTCTTCACTTTTTTGCAATATAAAATCATAATTTATTCATAATTACACTGCAAAATAATGATTGAATTTTTAATATATCTCTACCAATTGAAATAGTTTCATATTTTATGAGGAGTTACATATTTTAAAAGGGTATTTCTCAAATTATTCGTAATAAATAATCATGTTACAAGGTAACTTCTCATATTCTGACCTTTTTTTCAAGTGAATAATATAATTTGTTTTATGACACAAATAATTTTCAAAATCAAAAATATTGTTATGGTAAATTTATCTTAGTTTACATTTTGTTTTATATAAATATGTGTACAAATAAACACATCTTTTTAATATAAAAGAGTATTTCCTTCCAGAATTAATCGATGATAATGTTATTGTATTTTCATCAATTTAAAACATTTGATGATTAATTTGGATAATTGGGATTAATATTTTCCTATAGATTATATCATATTTTATTGAATTCATACTATCTATTTTGAGTGTTGATTTTCTATTTGGATATCATTCACCACCTTACTCTGAATGACTAGTGTTTATTTTAATTATCCTGGAATGTAATTTAATCTTTTTATTTTTTTTCATATGATTGTATATATTCATTAATTTTTACCAATTTCAAATGATGAATTCATTGGACTTAGTAAGTGGTTTTTTGGGCTAGAAAAGACCTTAAAGGTATCTGTATTTCTTATGAGACAAACTATTTTGGGGTTATATATTTGTATATATAGTCGTGGCATAAGGCCCTAGGAGAATGGCTATGAAATAAAACATTATGGATTCCATAATTTTGATTATACTAATTCATAGTCCTTGATAATATTAGACTAGTATAATATCCATAGTTATATTTTATTATAGTATTATTATATTAGATTTAGTTTAGGACATATAATTCTCAGTATTATGTTTAATTGTATATTCACTATTAGTTATTCATCATGACTTAATATTTATTTATCTAATGTATTACATTCCCATACTGATAATCTATGCTCACCCATTTCTAATATTTATATCTCTATAATTATAAGGTGAATTTTATGTATGACATGAATATAATATCTAAATGAATATGATTCTTCCCAAAAATGTTTGGGTTATTTATTTGATTTTATGATGTAATGTTGAACATAAGTATGTATTTTGTATTCATATTCTACTAAACTATTTGTTCCTATTGTATAAAAAATCATGTTTTATTACAATGTAATAAAATAAGGAATCTTGTCTTGGAAACTAGTATCAGGTAACTTATAGTTTTTATCAGATAATGTTTGGTAGAAAACATGGAAACAAAATTTTGAAATCATACAGTAGGGAACATGCCATAAGATAGACATTGAAGACAACTGTACAATAATGCCCTAATGTTTTGATAATGTATTGATTATATTGTTATTTTAATAAATTAAAAATAAAAATATAGATACTACATGTAGATATGGTTATAACACTAATGTATATAGGAGTAACAACCCCATAACGGTGCTTCCCACAAGGCTCAGGGTAACCTGGTGCATGAGAATTGTCATTATAGTTCCCCTTTTTTGACTCCATCAGTTTATATTCCAATGATAATTCATATTTTCATTTAACCCATTTTTTGGATTTAATTATAAGTATTTTAGAAATGAAACCATGCTTTAGATTATGTGATGGGATATGCCAAAAATATCAATTAATGTTTTGTGTTTTTCAAATACGACATTATATATTAGGAATCCTAAAGAAATTTCATGTATTCCATTATATAGAATTGGTGCCTATTGGAATTTATGGAGTCCTAATGAGCACACATATCCCATTTTTTAATATCCCTTCATATAAAAGATAATAATTTTGGTAATGATGTTGTATGTCATGCTGAAAAACTTATATGTATATTGTGATAACCAACACATTCTATAATCAATTTCTATTCTAGAATGCATAATACTAATCCAAAATGTGGAGATGAAATGTTATATCATTTTTTTTGAAAATTGAATCCATCATTCAATAAGACTATGAACCCATTTGGGAGAATATATTTCACTATTCGAGATTTAAATAATGGGAGAATGTTGTTATAACAATTTATCATTGTTCTGGATATTTAGATTAGTGGTGTTCATTGATTCAAAACGTGAAGTTGGAGGATAAAAATGAAAACATATTGTGCTATGAATATAACAATATTTTCAATGAAATATACTTTTCATGTGGACTGTGAGATGAAATAAAAATGTATTTTTTGAGTATAATGAAAAAAATGTATAAGAATATTGAAAATTGTATTGCTCACTTCAATGGTTATAATGTCCTACTGAACACTCATGAAATAAATATATGAAAATAGGGAAAATGGATGGGTTTTCTTTTAACTGTGCAATAATGGTTGGAAGGAACAACATTTTACATTCCTGAAAGCAATGAGAGTC
Organism: Viscum album; assembly: GCA_963277665.1. Lineage (NCBI taxonomy): Eukaryota > Viridiplantae > Streptophyta > Magnoliopsida > Santalales > Viscaceae > Viscum > Viscum album. Next base: position 1,313,164,422 of record OY728152.1, on the reverse strand, counting down.
TATTATATGTGTTGTGAAAAAGGCCACTAAGATCGTGAATGCAAACAATATTAACAATCTGACAATGATCAATTCAAAAATTGTAAATATATGGGACATTATTAACATGAATGTAAATGACATCAAGGGTATGTTCTCAATAGATGGACAAGGGATCAAGTACATGTTTATGTGATCAAAACTATTGATTTTTATGTTCCTAATGATGAGGTCGTAGGTATAGTAAATATTTCCTCTAACCAAGCCAATGCTTCATTACATTTTATATCACTATATTTCTTTATATTGTTATTTTATTTTATTAAAATATGACATTTCCTATATGATTTAATGAAATAATATTCAGTAAAAACTCTAAAGGGAAGAATCATTTCAACAATGTATTGGAATTCAATACCTTTTAAGACACATAATCATTATTTTGTTGCTGGCCAACTCATAATAACAAAAATATATATTTATATAATAAATGGAAAGGATTGTATATAAAATTATGATGTGAAAATATATTTTAATAATAAGGAATTAATTTTATTTTCGATGTTGTAGAATCCCTTATATATAGAGTAGAATCCTCTCCATATAATTATTTTCTATATCCACCATTAGTATATCAATTGAAGTCAATTTTTGGGGATGATGATAATGAAATATCTATGTTTGATGATATGAATACATATTTTGAGTATGTCCCTGTTGCTAAAAAATACTTTTATTTATTCCTATGGGATATTTTAGTCATCCTTCTATGAAATAAATTGATTTTTCTATTGATTTAATTTATACTACATGGCCTATATTAAAGAATCCTTATAGAATGGAAACTTATTAATTAGTATAATTGAAGAAAACAATATTGGTATTTAGTGTAATAATATTTATACAACATAGAGTTTCTAAAGGGGGATTAAATTTTCTCTTTTTCAAAATGAATGATGGAATAATGTTGTTCTACCTTGACTATATGGAAATAAATTATATTAAAATAATTTCTATGAATCAACTTATCATAATAATTATTTACTCAATAAAAATCAAGAAGATCAGTATTTTGCAATGATTTTTTTATTGGATTACCATTTGTCCATGTGAGTAAGTAAGATATTCCAAAGTGAGTATTTAGGGATTGGTTTTGACATTATATGTTTACAATAAAGCAATTTTGAGTGACTGATACTAGCTCTGTTTTCTTGGATTTGATGAACATTTATACCAAGGCAATATTTTTAGACATTGTTGTGGTGTTTATGTATTAGATCATCATGTAATCAAATAAATATGAATACCATGAGAATCACTTTAGAAATGATCTGAACACAGTTAGAAAAAATTATTTTTATGGGATTTTTACTAAGTGTGAATTTTGGTATTATTCAATTACTTTTATTTGAAATATTATTCAATGGATGGGATTTATGTGGATATTATGAATAAATTTTAGTTTCTAAGTTCATTACACTAATGAAAATAACACATTCATGTAGTTTTATTGGTTTAAAAGGTTACTAGCAATGTATCCTTTTCGGAATTGCATAATTAGAGAACCCATTAAGCATGATTACTCATAAGGGGGTTATGTTTGTATGGGAAAAAAGAATGTTTAGAATTTTTTTCGAAATTTATGAAGAGGATATTGGGTAATCTATTATTAAATTTTACAATTGGTAAATTGTATAATTGTTATTTATAGTGATGCATAAAATAATGGACTTAGTTGGGTTTGTATGGATAATGATAGAGTTATTACTTATACGTTAATGTAGTTAAAGTCTCATGACAAAAACTATAAAACTAATTATTTTTATTTACCAGATATAATATTTTATAGGAATATATTTATATGTTATATATAAGGTTATTGATTTGAGAAATATACTTATAACAAGTGTTTGTAATATATTTTTCCCTCGAAATTAATAATCATAAGGAAAAGGTGATTGATAGAGCTGCTCAACGATCAAGATTATTTAATACTCTTCCAACAAGGGACGGTCAATAAGATACCAGATGTGTTGAGTATGATGGATCAAGGCATTTAGAAGAAAAAAATATAATTTAAAAGTATCATGTGTACATGGATAATGTAAGGATGAATTTCAAAATTTTTAGGGGAGAATAAAGAATAACTACTTTTTAAAATGGTTTACAAATTATATTTAAACAAAAAGATAAAAAATTTTAATTATGATTATGATAATTTTAAAAAAAATTAATTCTGTGAATCCTGGAATGTGGACTTAATTTTTGTGGTTTGATGGAATTCGGAAATTCGGGATGAGAAATTTTGTTCGATAAATCCCCAAGATAAAAAGGTAGTTATTATATGATTCCAATAACTCAAATATAACTATAAACCATGGTTGAATTAATATTTATATTTATATGATGGATCATTTCTAGGGGGAAATAAGAAGCAGGAAACTTATGTTTACTTTTCAGGATGTTTTTTCTATCCAAAGGTGGCGGCTGAAAGACAATAACTTAGAGTTGTATTTCATCTCCAGCCAATTTATACATGGAATTATGACATCATATCTATAAATATTATAAATCAATTTCTAAAAAATAGATTGATAAATTCATTCAATATGGGTAATTTTTGGTTTACGTAGAAAATATGGTCATTTTCTCACTATAAGGGACAATTTTTCACTACAGCACCATACATGGATCTATATAATGGAAGTTGTAGGACATCTTGAAGAACCTATTTATAAATTTTATAATTATGATACATAATGTATATTGAAATTACAGAAATGTATTCATAATTCTGTTGATACTCAACTTCATTTTAGCCCTTCATACCACCAAAAAACCAATGAGAAGTCCTAAAGGACAATCCGAACATTATAATACATGTTTATATCATTATGAAATGGTTATATTGTTGTTTGGTATTTTTATTTACCTTTTGTATACTTTTTACACAACTATAGATTCCACACTAGAATTCAAATTTCACTATATAAACCATTATATAGAAGGAGATGTTGTAGACTGAAATATATGTTTGTAATTGGTGAATGAATGATTTTCGGCCCATATCATGTAGTGGAAACAACAAAAAAGGTAATGAATATTAAATATGTTATCAATTTATCTAAATTTAGGGAATAGTGATATTCTAATAATAAAAATAAAGACTTAGAATTTCAAGGGGGAAGTCATGCCTTCTAAAAGTATCTCCATGGAATGGTGTTATAAATCTAAGGTACATTATCCCTTTTGAAATAATAGATAGAATCAGAGTTCTGGATTATCCATTAGTAACTCATCATATCATTTCAAAGAAACTCAATTTAATCCACATATCATTATTATGTATGTAAATGACAAAACCAAATGAATTTTTTCACTTATGAGGAAAAATTGTGGGAATTTTAAAAATATTTCAATGACTAGAATATTTAGAGTTTGGACACTAAAGAACATGTTTTAAGGTATTGGATGACTCCATCAGAAAATGTATAGTGTAAAACCAAAAAAATTAAATATTTGTCATTGAATATTGAAAATGATATTATGATGAAAAACCCAAGAATTATTGTGAGGTGACAATTTTTGAAATTTCGAGGATGATATTTTAATATCACTGAAGAATGTAATGACCGAGAATTATATCATTGAGATATCCCTTATTTTATTTGTTTTATATATTATGAATCATATAAAACCATAATTATTACCCAATAAAATACTTATAAATTAATAATTAATTAAATAAGAGGAATTTATAATTGATACTAAACCTATACTGATAAAATATACATTTTCCCTTAGTAAAAGTAATATGTCTCTTATAAAGAGTCAATTTATATAATTAAGAATAACATAAACGTTGAATGTGTAATTAAAATATTGGAATCTTATATGTAAATGAATTATATTATTATATTTAACAAAATTATGTGAATATTTTTTAATTTAATATTTATATATTATTAATTTTATTAATCATAAATATTTAATAATAATTTTATAATTCATAAAATTATAATTAATAAAATTATATTTAATTACATTAACTCATAATTAAACACTATAACGTCTAAATATTTTATTATAATTTTTTGGGACCCATATTAATTTTTGGAAGAGTCGTAAATCAGGTTTAAATTTAAAATAATTATTGATTAAATATTAAATATTATTATTCATAAAATATATTTCACATATATAGAAAGTTATTTTGAAAAATTGATGTCCATTTAAAAATTAATCATGATAACAATTTTTATGGTGAATATTTCATCTTTTAAAAAAATTAATTAGTAGTGAATACTGAAATACGATAATTGAAGATAAATGCTAAATAAATGATATTCTCATTCATATGTGATGTATGGCTTGTGGAATCCAATAATATCTAACTCACCTTTAGTATATTAATACATTTTATGATAATTCACAATCTACTCATAGTCATTATCCAAAATAATAAACTAGTGATGAAAATATTCAAAACAAGCCCATCTCGTCCACTAAAAAAGAACCCCTCATCCCAAACTCTCTTCAAATCTCAAATCTTTTAATCATTAAATTATATTCTCAACCCCACTTTCCTATTCTATCCCCACATCCAGTATTACATGGTCATTCCAAAATAACAAAACCCTATTCATTAATGAGGTTCGCAAGGGGGTAATTCAAATGGTAATCTCTTTCCCATTTTGTTTTTTTTCATTTCAACTTATTCTATTTTCTTATATTATCACCACATATTCTATCCAAATGATAATAAAAAAATATTTAACCATATATATACTTGAATGATATCATATTAATAAAAACAAAACATTTTAAATCTCATTACAACCTCAAATTAATATTAAAAATTAAATCGTCACACGAGAGGTGTCAATTTACAACTTTCTAGGACAACAAAAATTTCATTCTTCAATTTCCCCTTCAAGGATGACCGTGAAATAAAATTTATGGTTAAACCTGATTATAATATTTTTATTAGGTATTTTTAAATTTTTTTAACCTTTTTATATAGAATATATTATGTAATAAAATGAAACAAGTTCATTGTTATTGGAAACCCTAAAAAATTAAGCTAAATGGTTATCATTAATATGTTATCAAATAGATAATCCTCATAAGTGGAAAAAATAATAAATTACACCAATTAAAATTCTCATTATTCTCTACTAATTGGAAATTAAAATTTGATATAATTATAACAATATTTCATGAAGTCAATTACCTTTAATCAAGGGAACCACTGATGAAATACGAGAAATGAACACTCTGTAACGACATAATTCAATTATATAACATATCAGTATGAACATAAATGATCATAATAAAACAATTATAAAGTAAAAAATATGTAGATAATGTTCTGAGTTAATTAATTATTATTTTTATTTATTATCCAATACATTAAGATCAATTATTTAATACAACTAGACATAATATAAGGGTTTCTACCCGAACCCCATTTTTCTTTCATGAAATTATTTGTTTCTCTATTTACCCCAATTTATTTATTAATTTTTCACATGTACCCAACATAAATTCAATTTTAATGATATATATATATATATAACATAACCCTTGACTATTTTATAGGGAGTAACGTGTTTTAAAAAAATTTCTTGAGTTCTACCAAATAGAAAGTGTTGTTTCATTAGAACATCTCAAATTATTACAAATATATCATGTTCACTCTATTATCCATTTTAAGGTGCATGTTTTTCTAAAAATACTAATTTTTTTATAAATATATTATCTTATTTCTCCTCTGGTTTTATGAAATGATTTTATCAAAAATATTTATTCTTTCTAATGTAAAAGAGTATCACTCTCAAAAAATTAATCAAGGATTTTATAAGTGTGTTTTATTATATAACAATAATCTTGCTGATAATAATGTATAATTGGGATTAATATTTTATAATATTATAAATATTTAGTTATTTAATTTTCTATGAGTAGTTTGACTATAGATGTCATATCATGGTACTATTCACTATATTATTCTGAATGGATAATAATTATGTTTTATGATTGGGGAATATTAATTAAATTTTTTATGTTAGTTTAAGACAAAATTAATATGTTTATTATTTTTCACCTCATTTATATGAGCTTTTTCACATGACTTAGTAATTGATCTATGGGCCATGTTATAGCCACTTAGGGAATTGATAGGTATCAGGGGACAAACTACTTTGTGTTTTATATATTTATGTATGGGTTTATCCTGAGGAACTGATATAATGGTTATGACGTCCATAATTATAAATGATAAACTCTTTAAACAAGTATTTTATAGTCCTTGTTATTATTCAATTAGTATAATATCAATGATTATGTTATATAATGGCATTATTTATTCTCTTTTTATTTCTAAAATATTAAGCTCAAAGTTATGTTTAATTGATTGGTATCTTTTATTTATTCATCTTTCCTCAATATTTATTCTACTGTTGTAATTATTATCCTTACTGATCTTCTCATGTTACCCATTTACTATTTGATTTTTTCATAGTATTCCATGATGGATATTATAAATGACATGAAAATTTATTATAGAATTAATTGATTTCATACGAATTTTTTTCTATGATTTTTTTCATTTCATCTTTTTAATTTTTAATTATTTATATATAAGTATTTTAAATCGAACAATAATATTAATTCTATTAGGATTAAAATTACTCATTTATATTCCAAGTTAAGGAAATGAGGCACCAGCTCTTGTAAACTAGAGTTGGGGAAAATAAATAAATGAATTAGGAAAATATCAACAAATATAATAATTTTCCATTAAATTTTAAATGATAGTAAAAATATTATTTTATTAAACCAATAGAAAAATAATTTCATTTTTTGAAATCAGGATTTCATAAATAGGACGTAATTTAGAAAAAATATAAATGTAGGGGAAAAAATATATACATTGAATCTTGTATGAGATATTACACTTGGTCGATAATAAACTATATGGAACAATTTTGAATATTTTTTATATATTTTTTATAAATTTAATATATATAAAAATTCAATTCTTTTTAAAAATATATATTTTTTGAAAAAATTTATGTAATACATTTAATGAAAACATTTTTTTAAAAACATTTATTTCTAAAATTATTATGATTTATTAAAATAAATTGGTGATTACCACTTCTAATTGTGGATGTTAACCCCCTATATAGACAAAAGGGAAGGTAATGTATAGATGTTTATGGAAGTATTATAAAATATATATTTTTATTGTAAAACAGAGATATGGATAAAATATAGATATGTAATTAGAATGGGACTCATTCCTTTAATTGAATCATTTTATAAAGAATACTTTCCCGAAATGAGAAAATGTCAATTAATTGGGAAAAAATACCGAGTGCGAATTGATGGAAAACCCCTTTCAATAGATTTTGTTGGTAAGGGCAATTTTTTATTCAAAGTTTAAAAATGCAACTCATGGGAAGGGATTATAAGATGATACCTGAGTAACATTTTATCAAAAACAAATTGATGTAGATATCCATTTAATATGAACCAATAATACTATGAAATAAATATATATTGGTAACATATAAACTTGTAAATAAAAAAATCATATAATAGGGAATTATTGTATAATGTAAAACAATTTTCAATAATGTTATTTTGAGAATGAAATTTATTATCCATTTTCCATGTGTAATTGATCACATGATATAATAAATTTACAACCATATATATAATGATAATTGATTTGTAACAATTTTTTTAACATTAATAAACTAATAAAAACATAATTATTTATTATCTATTATTAATATAGTTGATCGAGATAACGAAATTTTAACCTCATGTGGTCCAAATATTAACTACATTACACATCATTTATAATGTTATTTTCTACAATAGATCATTTATTGAAATATAATTATTCATATTCTAAAATTTTTAGTTAATATATATTAGAGGATTATTTATGATGTACCATTTTTATCCACTGTCTATTTAATTAGGATCCATGAAGAAGAATCTACAGAAAAACAATTTTATAAATTTTTTGATGATAAAAGATTATATATCGTAAAAATAAATTTATAGTTATATTATAACATTAAAAAGATTCAAATGAATTTGACAAAAAATTATTATATGATTATATAATTATAAAATATTCCACAATTTTTCTCTATATATTCCATTCATAATTTCTCAATAAGTATCTCTTCCATCAATAAAAAAAGTGTGTCATATTGATAAACATATTAAAAAATAGATAATAATTACTGATAATAAAAAATATAGAGAATCTTTGAAATAAAACACATATAATATATTCCAATCAAATATTTTATTAATCCCAAAATTAAGGGTTGGTGTTTAAAAATGTTTTTATTGGTTCATTGAAGTAGAATTATGTAGATATTCATGGTTAATAAATATATTTTTCATTTAATTGGTGTAGTGTATGTTTAGGAAAAAAATTAATTATATTATTGGTGTTATGAAATTAATGATATTATTATAATTAATTTTGTTATATATAAATAATAAAGGTTTCAGGTTTATAGAAAACAAAATTTTCATGGGTTATTTAATCCACACATAAGAATAATTAAGGTACACAATATTTATCGAATGTAAATAATGATTATAGAATGGACGATAATTCAATAATTGTATAAGAACCCTAAAAATGTTTATTCATTGCAATTTATTTTTATACAATAAATAAATTTTTTTTATGAAAATCTATTTGAATATCTTAATGAACTGGCTAGTCTTTACATATTATTGATTGGGTATTTTTCTGTCGATGTTACATAGTGAATAAATAATTCATTATAAATAAATCTAATAATATTTATGTATATTAAATGATAAAAAATCCAATATATTTAGATAATAATAAATACCGGAAAGAGTAAAATTAAAATTAATGTCTAATATGATATATATACATTAATTTGGAACATTTATGTCCCTTTAAACTGTCATTAGAATAGAATGTATCAGCCAAATTAAGGGTTTCCAATGTAGAAAAACCCAAATTTTATTTAGATCTAATTTGTGATATTTTAAAAAACATCAACATTAAAAAATTAATTAATATATTTACGCCACTATCCATTTTTAAATTTTTTAAAAATCCTAATAACATGAATCATTATTACCAAATAATATTTTAAAAAAACACAATTTTCCTTTAAAATTTCACTAAAATTATAAAACTGCATGGGATAACCTATGGAATTACATAATAACTATGTGAAATATAATAAACTGAATGGGAGTATCCATTTATACAATAATTCAATGTAATAAATTTGAGTAAATTGGAATATCAAGGAAACACAATAATGGTTACAATAAAATACAGGAACATAAATGTATGATAAAAGACTATAACATCGTATAAATATATAATTGTAGTAACAAAAGAAAACGTCAAATAACCAAATTTCATGTAATACCAAAAATAAAAAATAACATTGTTTTTGAGATAATTATATTTTCACTATATATGAAATATCATCAAACAAAAAAATTCCAAAAATAATTATTTCGAAATATAATACTTTGTCAATAGGAATATTCATGTCAAATAAATTTATATGTGATTCACATAGACCATTAATCACAATAATGATATTTATTAAATGTATTAATAATAAATATTATTTTTTTGAAATATTAAATAAATTAACAAATAAATTAATGATATATACATCATGGTGAATAGCCTTGATTGGATGTGGTGTTGATTATTCAGTACCCCAATAATTTTCCTTTAAAATCATGATATAATATTTGTATCATATAAAATGTTAATAAGAATTCATTTTAAATTTTAATTTAACTTTAAATTTTCTATTTTAAGTTTATAATCAAGTATATATTAATAATAAAGTGTAAAAATATTTTCCTATATGAAAATTTTGTTATCGAAAGTAAAAAAATATTCTTGAATATGGAGGTGGATAAGATGATACCTTACCAAAAATGGGATATCTAAAAGCATTAGACGAGCTTATTATAATCCTTGAATTTCATTTGGATTGTTATATAGTTTTATTGGGAGGTATACATAATTATAAATTAATTTTATTTGAATAGGAGAGGGAGGATGGGTTTTTATTAATTGAAATAATTTGGGTAATTCATTATAAATGTCTAAAAATATGTTATGGTATATATAATTAATTAAAGAATCAAAAAATAGACCAATATTTTTCCTTTTTTCATCCAAATATGATATCTTTGTATCATTGTTTTGGAAATTTATAGAACACATTGAAATAATAACCTTTGTGTTGTTGAATTGTTTCATGTTCATAAATAATTTTTTATTATAACAAATATATATTTTTCGCTTTAAAATATTATTCAATATTTTATCGATGTAAAAAATAAAATTTAAAAAAATATTTTATAGGGGAAGAAAATATTTGTTTTCGATTAAAATTTATATTATTGATTACATTAATTGAAACAATTTATTATTTAAAAATATATATCATCTATTTGTATGGTATTTAATTTTTACCCCAAAAAATAAGAATTATTATAGAATAGTGACTTGTCAACCATTAAATACATTTTAATTTATAATTTTATATATAATATTAATATTATAAAATATATTCTCTAATGAATTATTATTTATTATTTATTTAAAAAATCAATCTATTTCAAATTATGTGTTATTTACAACAAAAAATCATTATAACCCTAACAAAAATTACAATACCAATCATAATATTAAAATATAATATAAAAATAATATTTTACAAATAAATAATTTTTTTTAAAAAATATTTTTACATTATAATGTGTACAATGATTGATAATATATATAGTTCAAGAAAGAATATACTATTTCATTATACTAGTATATAATTTTTTGGTTGTTTTTTCATTTAATCATATATAATGTATCATTAAAAATTATAACTATAATATTTATATTATTAAATAAAAAATAAAAAATTTACACACTTAGGGTATATATATAACATATTATTATTACAGTGTATTCAATATGTATTAGTTTTATGATAGTTACACATTCATCAGGTGTCTTATATAACATGGATTTAGACATTATCATGAAGTAATTGAGTGTATCATCTAAATAGCGACCCTCATGATTTTCTTGTTGATTTATATCTTTGTAATAGTATAGTTAAATACTCGTTGATGATATCTCCCTTGAAAATTTTAATAAATATGATTAATTTGGTATGATCCTACTAGTGATGGATGTCAGTCCTTATTTCAAATTGAATTGGACTATATCATTGCCAATAATATAAGAAAATATTAAATATAACCTATAAATTTAAATTTTATGAATTATGATGATTCAAAATGAAATTAATACTCTAACGAGAAATAAATACCCAAAATATCCAACTTTATTTTTGATTTTTCTATAACTATATCCCCTAACATGGATTTTGTAATAATAAAAAGAAATTTACATTATAAATGTTATCTTAATTACTCATTCCCCATACATTATAAAATTTAACCATCAACATTAAATATCTTATCTTATAAAATAAGAATGTACTTCTATTTAATAACATTACCTAGTTTTTAATTTTATACAACAAACATATGGTCCCACAATAGAATTATGACAATGTGATTTTAACGTTTTTGAAGAATATATTATATATGTTGTCTGACCTTGACCAACAAATAATAATAATATTTATAGTTGTCTATTGATACCAACAAAAATTATCATCCAGTCATCCATTCATATTTCAGTATGAGTTGGAGGAGTGGCCTTCATTGGATATGTTGCCAGCACAACACACATCATCGCATAGGGGGTGATACATCATCTTGGTTGTTTCCGCTGCTTCATTTTCGGTTAGGGGGGTGATGAGACATTCTGGCTTTATCTTGATTTTATTTTTTCTTCCTTTTGACTCTTGAAACCTAGTTGGCCACTTGGCCTGTTCTACTCAATGTTTTTCATATTGTCTCTATAATGGTTTCCTCCTTCTTCCCATCAAAAGTAGTTTCTTTCTTGATTAATAAATGGGGGCTTGTCCCATTTAACTTTTAAAAAAAATATGATAACAACTATAGATTAAGTATTTGTGAGGTTTTTTATATGTACATCATTTATATTGATACATGCGATATATCATGTAAACTGGATTGGTTTGGTGGGAATTCTAATCAATATTCCATTGTACTATTCCAATAAAGTGTCTCAAATGATCTATAATTTTTTAGAATAATACATCCCTTCATAAAAATCATAATAAAATTATTCTTTAGTGATATATAAAAGTACACAATACCTCAAACATCTATCCATCGGTCTAATACATTATATTTTGTATAGATTTTTTGAGAATATTGTGTGGATTTTATATATAGATGAATGGTTAAATTGATTTGTAACATATATTGGAGAATATTTATACTCATTGTCATCATATTTCCAAATTTTCCCTAGCATGGTGGTTTTTAATAGCACATGTCATTATGTCCACATATAGATCCATTTTTACACAATAATGCACACAATTGTGGTATATATACTCTGCTAGGGGATATTTCCATTACCAAAGACCATATTAATCATTAAAAAATATCATATAATATCATATTGAGTAAGAATGGTCAACTCAGAATGACCATCCATATGAGGGTGTGAAGTTCTACAAAACATAGCTCATTATCAAATTAATTATAATGTATTTTCCATAAAATAAAAGTAAACCTCGAATATTGAAGGTACAAATCTAATCCATTGAAACTGTGTGTTTTCATCATAAAATTTTTCTCAATTATACATCAGTTCCCAATGTTTTTTATTTTTCTATAAATATCCATTTACATGTGATTATATTCAATGGGACAATTATTTCCTCTATTAAGTACTCGAATTTCAAATACATCCCAATATTAAATTTTATTTTATGACTATCAGTCATAAAAAATTAAAATACTGCTAATGTTTTCCACTTAATTATTAAATATATAAATTTCATCCTCAAATAATAAAATAAAATTTTCAGAGTGTTACTTTAATAAAATATTAATCATGTATATGATGATATATATATATACATATTGAGTCTATATTTTACCATTTTGAATTGTTTATGACCGTACCACGTATAATGATCATTCATGGTGATATACACCTTCATCAACTTTTCATTGATATATCATGATCCATGATTTAAAATAGAGATTATACTAGACTCTTATAGTACTACGAATGATTCAATGATTGATAACACTAGTGGTATTGGTGATATTGAAATAAAACGTTTGATGATATTCTACCCAATTAATTTATAAGAGATTAACATAATTTTTAGAAAATATATATCTCAAGATCTTGTGGTCAGAATACAGGGTAATCCATTCATTTCAAATGTAATACCACCAACTCATATAAGTGTGAATCACAACTGCATATTCAAGGTCATGGGTATGAAAATTATTTATGTGTTTCATATATTGATGAGATCCATAATAATAAAAATCACTACCTTGTATAATATAGAATCCCAAACCTATGCATAATGAATCAAATTAAACTAAAAATTCATACACAGGAAAACAAAGAGACAAAACTAGTGCAATTGTCAAAATTGTTTCATCAAGATAATTGAACATTGTAAATTTTCATTCTACAAAAAATTATTCCCTTCTGAGTTGTGCAGTCATTGATGAATCCAAAATTAAAGAGTTCATATCTGACCAATGATAATAACCAGATATGACCATGAATATCTAAATATCAAAAACATTTTGTTGATGATCTGGTGTCAAAATTGATTTTATCTTCTCATGGTAGACTGAAATACATAGTTATAAAACCACATGTAAACATAATTTTATATCAAGAATTCTAAAATCGCACTTATAATGTTTGGAATAACATCTATGATTTTTTAGAAATCCCAAAACTATTCTAATATTCATCACTTGATCCTCCTTCAATATAGTGTAATTGAGTATGTCATCAAAAAATATTACCACATGTGTATCTATATACTCATTTAAAATCATTTTCATCAACACCATGAAAACTGCAAGATAATAGTTTAGACCATATGTAATGAAAATTTACTAATAATGACTATAAAACTTCAGAAACATGGTTTGAAAAATTTTATATTGTTTTATCATCAACTAATGGAGACTAGAGAAAATATAAATCATCGAGTACCATTTTACCATATTCAACTGATCAAAAAAATATTCAATCTATGGAAATGTATTCTTTTTTATATCAAAATATGACTGATCATACGTTAGACAACACACATGCAATGTGAACCATAATCATTCATCATAAAGAGAAAAATGAATACCCTATGTGACACACTAGGATGTATAAATATTTCATCAATATTATAATCAAACATGGAAGTAAAAATTATCAGTTTATATAATTCTAAAAGATACGAATGTATTGAAACAAATTTTGTACTTGATATCATGTCAATGTAAAACTAAAATTCATGTACCATTGGAAAGGAAAATAATTTAAAAGAAAACACTTCGGGATACCCGAATAAAATGTGAGGGAGATCCTACATCTATGGATTCACTTAAGATAAATTAAAACCATTAATATTACATTATCTAACTCTAGTTATGTAGGTTTGGCACTACTCATCCCCGATTCCCATTCTCCTAGAAAAACATGATATACATCATTTACAGTAGTAATGGAAAATCATCGAAGAATAAAATAAACCTTTAAATTATTGAAAATGACCCACTTCATATAAATATTATTTCATAGGGGGATCATGGTGTTAACATATATATTTAAGAAATATCAACATCTAATAGAATAAATACACAATAAGGATTATGGATATCCTACTATCTATTTGTACCAAGTCGTGTAGTAAAATATATTTCTCTAGATAAAAGATTCATATAAAGATTAATGTAATTAACAATAAATGTTGAAATAAATTATTTAGATGCACCAATTGAAAATAGAACAGATATTAATTATGGTGTTATAGTAATTGTACATGTCCCATTAAATGGACTTAAATTTGATTCCTCAAGAGAATCATCCACTGTGCAGAGAAGCATTGTTCCTGATGCTTGTGGATGGAACTCTGTTTCACCCGAAAAATTTCAATCCTCCATATTTTGAGGCAGATCTAATGATCTCATTCCATTATGTAGAGAATAATACATATAGATGAATCTCAATTAGTTATACGAATGTTTGAATGATCCATAATTCAGGGGTTCCACAATAAAAATGCTCATAGAATGGCGTAGTTTCCTACAATGGTAATAAACCAATAGACCTATTCCATGAAATTTAGGTAATCTAAAATGTCCCTAATGTTGAGAAATGATCTATGAACCATCACACATAATTTTCACATGAAGGATCCCTCGTTACCAATTGAACAAAAGGTGGAACTTGATAACCTTGAGATGCTAGCAATTTCTATCTCAACCATTATCACTCCACCAATAACATCTATAAAATAATTATGATTAAAAAATATTAGATATGAATGGATATAATTCATAATTAAAAACATGTAAATTAGATCCATAATCCTCTCACATCACACAAAATCATTTTTGAAATTTAAGAGCTCTACTAAATTGTTTTATTACTCAATCTCAATATTGTCATCCTGATCAACAATGAAAAAAAATGTAGACTTTGAGGACATCATCGATTCTGGATATAAATGGTTACTGAAAATAACCATGACATTTTAACACACTAATAACTCATTAAAATTCCCTTTTCTCCTTCTTTTACCATTATCTCATTATCACTCTTTCAAACATAATGTTGGAACACTTCATGTTGACTTTATTAGGCAATTTCAATAACTCAACCAAAGTCACCATTCAATATAGCTACATTAATGCATATTTAGAATAATTTAATCCTTTTATTTTTGCGGGATTATAGAAAAATAAATTTTGATAAATAATATTGAGAACAACACATTGAGGATTCACATCAGGATCCTGAATGGGAAATACTGGTTGTGAATTTCATAGAGCATAAACAATTAGAAAAATCACCTAAAGTAGATATGGATAATGAATAAGATTCACACAACGAGGATCAATAATATCATTTGACTATATATGATACACATGTCATCTCAAAGGATATTTTCTACAAAAATGGTTATAAGAAAACAATGACATTTGGAAAGGCTTAATCAGAGAAATAAGGGAAATAAATTCCAATTGATTGAAAAATCCATATTATTTCATCACTATATCCAAATAAAAATAATTAAATGTCTTGACATAATATAGAATAAGATATTACCATACAAAACATGGGGACATGCTGTCATAGAAGTGAGATATTTCTAATCACTCATTCACAACTACATCCTAATTCATTAAAATATTTCACAATTCATACCCACATAACGATAATAAGATCCACCCACACATTGATACCACTCTATCAAAAACCACCCCGAATACCATAGTAAAATTATAAATAATCTAGAAGTATCATATCTTACTGGAAAATATTTATCCCCATGGTTCATCAACAAACAACTGGAATCCTACAAATTGAATGTTGGACGATTTTTTTCCTCTAAAATTTTGGGTGAAAATTAAACAATTCAATATTCATATCAAAATGATCACTAGTGAGATTAATGTACCCGAACGTAAGTATGAAATATGTTCCAAAGTACTGCAAACAATTTAAATAAAATAAGATAACAGACCATGTCCCAAATGATACAACTCACCAAGTCTACCATTCAATAGTTGGATCCACCTCCAAATGAATTGTTTCCCTTTCTCGAGCCTGGAATCATATAATCAAAAAACACCTGAAGGAACAAGTAGTATGTGAGCCAAATCATAGTATGATTTCACCCAAAATTTCAACAACATAATTATAAAATCATATTAAGAAATAATGTGCGTTCATTTAAAAAAAATGGATGTTCATTCAAAAAATCCCAATTAATGAAAATGTTATTTACAATTAAAATGTTGAAAAAAGTTTATCAATTGAATATTTTCATGGAAAATTATGTAAATAATATTCAAATGATTGATTTTTACTATAATTAATGGGCTCATTACACAAATTTAATCTTTCACAAAATGGTTTAAATAAACAAATCTATAAAAAATAGTATATAATAAACACAAGGCATGTTAAACACGTTAGAAAAATGGGATATCTATTCATTTAAAAGAAATAATTAATGATATACATGGTATTAAGAAAAAATGTATGATAGTTCTAGGTAATATTGATATCAACAAGAAAACAAGAAATTTTTTCAAATGACCATTTAGGCCTAAGGAAAAGATGACTTAACACAATCTTCTAATGAATGATGATGCGTGGGAATGATTTTTTAGAACACTAAATGTCATAATACGCCTCTAAAATAACTATTATCTTCCAATGTATTTCATGAACTCAATTAAAATAATTAAGGGAAATTTATTTTAAAAATATTAAAATACAATTAATTAATGCGTATACTTCTAATATTAAAACTTCATTGTCTAAAACAGTTATTTTTCAAAAAAAATCCATTAAATTGTTTTAATCAAAAACATCAAATTTCATAAATATAAAAATATATGTTTTTAATAAAAAAAATTATATAATTTTTTTTCAGGTGTATGAATTTAAAAAAATTGATTAAATATCATAATAAATTTCATAAATAAAACTAACAATTAAATTTTCATACATTTACACTAATCTCATCAAATTCCACAATTTCACTAGAATTGTTCTTTTATCAAATATTCTATCAAATCTATTTTCCACAATTAAATTCAACAACATAATTTAATTAAATTATCAAAATATTAAATATTTAAATAAAAAATTTAAATTTCCCAAATTTTTATAAAAAAATTTTATAATTTGATGTAATTTTTTGTTATCAAATTTTATTCTAAAAACTCATTTTCATTAAAATTCCCAATTAATTGGAATTTTGCTTCTTAAAAAATAAAATTTAATTCCATGTACCAAAAAAACATTTAATTATGTAAATTGGAATTATAGATGGGGTTAGGGTAAATATGAATTGGTAATCATTATAGAACAAAAAAACTAATAATTAATGGATCTTTAATAGAAAAAAACTTGACAAGACTCATCATTGAAGAATAATGATCATGGAATAATGGAATCAATGGTAAAATATATGATTATTGACCAAATATATAGGTTATCAGATAAGAAATAAATACAACATTAAATGAATCCCTAAAGTGAAAGGTATATATCATTAAAGATCATTAATTAGTGATGTATACTAATTGAAAGTGGATTGACTAATGTTCTATTCCCTAATGATAACTTTTAAGAGAGGTCTGTGGCACCAAGAATCCTCTATAAGAGATCTAGGGTTTGGAAAACCGATTTTGGTAATAGGAGATCTATCATGGAACCATTGATGGGGTTCATTATTTTTTTATGATTTTAGACCTCTTAAAATAATGCATGCATGTTTTTCTAGGAAAAGGAACATAGTTTAGAAACATTGATCCCTTTTCATTCATCAGTTATAAATGGGTCACACAGTTAATATAAAAATGTTTCATGGATAGAATAATTGTGGACCAATAGGAAAAAAACCCCACTACATCTTATATCATAGATTTACCGAGAGGCTGTACGATATTGGAAAATTGTTCCCCAGCCATGTGAAAATCGTGGAACTGCTCCAAAACATCCAAAAAACTCTAAAATATTATATGAAGAAACCCAAAACATAATCCAAATAGAAATAAATAAAATATATGTTTTAGTAATACAAGAATAAATTAATAATATTCTATAATTCTCTCTTGGATTTTAAGGATTTTATTTAGTAGTGATAATCCGTAGCCAATTTATTTGTTGATTTATTAATATAGATTTAATGTTACATTCAGTGTTAATTTTTTTACATATTTTGATTTTAATACTTATTAAAATTTATCTATCACATTTCTTGGATTCGCTTATATAAAAATTCTTGTTATGTATCCATCATTAACCTAGGGAATTTCCTCCCCCTTCAGGAAATTAATTTGATGTTTCATCCAATACATTTTTCATTTGGTATATTGAATATTATTTTCCCAATATGATCTTTCAGTCAAACATATTGGATGAAAAAATTAAATACAAAATTTTGTTATGAAAATGATACCATGAAATTTTATTATTTATATTTCATGTATTTTAGAAAATCTATGATTTTCCACTATGGTATTAATCTATGAAAATAATACATCATTTTGGGTTCCTTTTATGGAATTTGTTTTTTGATAAAATATGGTTTTCACATTGATTTTGTACCTGAAAAGTATTTTTATTGTATCATGAAAATGTTTTCAGACGTTATATGATGATGTGGTTGGATGATATTTATTATGAAATATAACACATGGTTACCCTAGGATACTAAGTTGGAAGTTTCAATAATATTAGTCTTACTAATTTTTAATGTTTTTATACGGTTATTTAAACATCTTCCGATGCTTATTTTTCTAGTGTTATGTTAGTCCTATCTGGGGGTTCACATTTATGGGTTTTTTTATACTCTCAATACAAGATTCATATTCATTGAGGATTGATGTGATCATGTATTTTTTATGAATATTTTTTTTTCAAATAAATCCTAATGTAGTTTTATTTGTGTAATGATTTGGTCAATTTGGACATCTAATATTTGGATTGTACTAAAATGTATTTCATATGATATGTGATGGATGATTTATATTGATTATAAATATATTCTTTCATTTTTGTATATAAAATGATAGTTAAAGTATTTTTATTTTATTTTTAAATTAATAATGATGAAATTAAAATTTGGTTCCATGCTTTTGATATAAAATATGCTAAATCGTATATCTTTTAACATTTTTGTAAATACTAGACTTCATTTATTATTATTTCGAGTTATGAAATAGATCACCTATTTGAGCACATACTGAGAATGTAATATTACTCCCTTAATCCAAATTAATCAATAATGTAAATGGTTGTGTAATTTGTTGTAGGGATTGGAATGGAACAATATTAAGGTGGATAGCTTTTTGCCAATTTTGGGTAGATATAAGGGAAAACTGTCATTCTTTTACTATTATATCACTTGGAATCATTTTGATAAGTTCTTCAGTATCATGGTCTGGTTAATATGGAATTGTCTCTTACAGATACATTTTATAATATTTTAATTTCAAGTGTTTAGTTGTACTATTTATCTTATAACATATATATTTTTGAGGTTTTCATAAACTATTTTATTCAATTCATGTATATATTGATCATGTTATATTCTTCATGATACGATCAATCATTTCATTAATTTATTTTTGATGTATTGGTGCTAGATTCCATCCCATTGTGATTGAGAAACTCTTTAGTGTTTATGGGTATTCAGTTTGGTATATTGTTTTACAGGGTATTCAAGTCATGTTCATCATATTTTTCAATGAAAGGTTTTATTTCTGGAACTATCTGTATCGTGATTTTTTTGGTAGTCTAGAGATATGATTCTTGGGACATGAGGTATAGGTTTTAGTGAGTTCTTAAAAATCCATTGTCTCGATGAGAGTCATCTTACCATGGGATATTTGAAAATAGTAACTAGTAAGTAGGTTTCTACCATAATATTGGAATTTTAATACATTTTTCATATTTTAATTGGGATTATTTTATTTAATGTCCAATTCAATTGTTATAGTATTCATCAGTATGACTATGAGATGTTTTTTGGAAGTTCCTCTTGAGGGCATAGTTTATTCTCAATAATAGATCCCTCTTATAGATAATAATTTTATCAAGGATGTATTTAAGTAATTTCATTCCATATACGGTGATCTATTCCACACTGGCCCATATACACTTGGTGGTGGAGGGTCCTTCGCCACCTCTTGTTGGAGCACAACTACCACCCTTCATTCCGTTCTCAAACCTTATGATCTTACAATCCATCCCTTGCATTCCCCATTACCAAAATTTTTATCAATGTCTTGAATGCAGCCCAAATGTTTAGAATTAAAAAACCTAATTAACAAATTCAATATCACTACTGAATATATCCATAATTGATCACATGAATAAACATCATCCAGTGGTGGATTCCTTCGATCATTGAATCTTCGAAGCATGGGGATATTTGGAGAGGGAAATAGTTGGGATCCATGATTCCAAGAACATCATGATCCAGAATTCATCTAAGGAGCATCTTATTCTCTCATACTCAATCTCTCCACGCATCTATGGAGGATATTATTTTCCCATGTTCATGTTGTCTTACTATTTCTATATCAAGTGGGATTCTTCAAAAATGGTTGAATGTGTTTGAATTCCATAGATCCATATACATTTTTAAAACCATTTTACTCTCTGAATGATTTTTTATTTAGTTTCATGATACCTCTGTTCAGACAGTAGGACGTAGAATGTATTCCATCAAATTTAACAAAGTATTTTTGTTGAATTTGATGTTTCTAAACTGCCTTATGGATTATTATTGGATTGTTATGGGTGGGGACATCATATTTAGGAAACCTAATGTGTTTGATTTATGGTTTTATTTTATCTATTTATTATAATATTGTGTAATAGTATGGAAGATTATAGGAATATGAGATTGATGTTTTTGGGTTTTGGTGTCTTAGTGACTCGATCCATGTCTTAGTATCTTGTTGGTATGAAAATTGATGTGGATGGGAGTATATGAGTAGGGACTAGCATAGGATCAATCTGCAAGTAAGGGAGGGAAGTGAATATGAGTAAATTGAATGTTGTAATGGACCTGATATATAAGAGGTTTACATCTCCTAATAGAAATCTATTTAATTTTATAAATATAAAGTGGCATGTCATGGCTGGGATATCATAATGTAATACATATATCATGTTATATACTATCCAAAATTGAAAAATTGTTGTTTTGGGAGTGTTTTAGTTGGATGTGAGTAATGTTGTAGAAATAATGATGGTTGGAAGTGATGAGAGGGCCACTAGAGAGGGGTGACCAAAATGTTTCGTAACTAATTCATAGCCAATGTAGCTTCAATTAATCTGGATTTAATTATGGGTTGCGATGATATGTCCATGTAGGGTTTCCATGGGATTTTTTAGAATTTGTTTCACCTTTTCAAAACTGAAATAGAAGGGGTGCAATCCCATTGAAAGAGAATTCAGTTCAACAATGAATATGTGATGGAGTGTTTGAAGTGGATTGTTGTTATATTGGATAATAATAAATTCTTCGAGAAAATGATTATTTTTTAATAAAGGAGCCATGTAATGATGGATTTAATTTTTCTACATGTGTACCTTTGATTCAAAGTGGTAATAAGAGGTGTACCCTAAAGGGAAGGGTTTAATCCTCTTTACCACCTCCAATGGTAATGAGATCGACTACGATTTTAAAATCCAAAAAGATGGACATCTGGACCATTGAAAAACATAATTCATGTGGTTTGCGGGAACAAGCATTGTAATTTCTCTTCAATTCTGAAGAAGAGGTGGTCTAACATGGAATTCGACTAAATGCATACGAGGAATCATTTATCAAAATGATGGGAAGATCATTGTTTGTGACTCTATATGAGGAGAAATACACGTAGATAGACATACCTAATTTGATCCTCATTGGGGTTATTAACATTGTGAAGATTAGCCTTGAGGAGTGCATCCCGTCATGGTATAAGCTGGCATATGAGATTAAATATATGATAATGGACAGAAAAAAACATACATTCTACATCTTTATGGAGGGATGTTTTTAGGGATATTTACACTGGTAGAATAATATTTTACTTCAATGTGTTTTTCATCACTTTTTATGGATGAAAATGTGGTTTCAAACAGTTATCATACATGTGTTAGAATAATTTTAATTTTAATGTTCAATGAATCAGTCAGTCCTAGATTTAACTAAGAGTATCTTGTTGCAGTTTGACATGATAAAACATGAGGATCCTTACGCGTTATGTGGGTATTTTACGGTTTAGGCATATGTAAATGATCCAATAGACTATAGGGGACTCCACACTCCCCTCATCTAATCATTTTATCAACAATAAATAATGATAGAGAAGTCAATATAGTTCATTTGTTTTTATAAGGTAAATTTTTTGGTGACCATGTGTATAAATAATATTGGGGAGATGGTTCTTTTTTTATCATAGGTTATTTATAATAAGTCGTTGAAATCCCATGAGTACTTGATGAGATTGAAACCATCAATTATTTCATATAAATTTATGATAATTAATTACACCAATGTTAGATAATGGATGTGGATATGATGGAAAATTAATATAGAAATGAAAGGATTGATATTATACATCTTCTCTTGAATGTATTGTAATGTTTTGTGTATCACTATGTAAAAATATGAATTGTTAGGATCATCTTCGGTGTAGTTGATGCGTTTCAATGTATCTACACTATATAACAACTCATGTTACATTCAATGGGGTCCCATGGATTACTAATAGTGTGTCAATGTTGGAATGAAATGATTTTATTATCCTTGACTATCAAGTATGAGAAACAATTGTCTATCTTATGGTAATGAATAATTTATATGTCATTGTGTTTCTTCAACTCAATATGGTCAAAGATCATTATCCCCTGAGGATACAGTGATATAGTAATATACTTGATAGACTAACAGACATCATTCAGAAGCCCCGAAATTGATGAATCATCACAGAGTATGTTATATTCCATTGGAGTTATATATATTTCTAGATATAGTGATAGTAACCATAATTATTTATTCATCCATAGTTATTTCATTATATGATATTGGTAGTTCCCTCTCACATACATCTATTTTTTTTGATATGATAAATCATCCATTTGATCTATTTTCATTTTTATGTAATTAGAAACATGACATTGAAATATGAATGTTAGGGGGGTTTTGTCTCCCATTCTTTTTATTGACGGATTATGCGTAGTTCATTTTGTATATCATCATTTATGATTTGTATTTTTTTGAGATCATCATCATGGTTGATTATCATATTTCCCATCATAATGAGGTCGATCTTTTATCATAAACCATTATCATTTATTGTTATATTATGGATATCATGGTTTTTAGAGATATTGTAATCCCAATGTTTGTATGTTTGACAATCCATCCAAGAGCCTAGGTGTTTTTTTCCTATAGTAACAATTTATCACAATAAATTTTTATTTATTCTTGATCATTATTTTTCTGATGTTTTATAATAATATTTTTTTAGTATTCCACTAAATATTGGGTAGAGTTTACATTTTACTTAGTGTCTAGTATTTAGATGATTTCAATACCATAATATTTTTTGGAACCAAAACATCTATGGAAACACAATATTTAATTGAATGATCTAATAGACTAGTGTTTTGTTTTCCAATTTCTACACATATAATGAACTAAAAATGAATTTTTAAAATGTTAGGTGGTTCACATTGATTACTTAGGGGCTATTTAATGTTAAATAGGGTAATAGTTAAGGATGAGTTTATTTAACCTCGTGACAATGATTTCATTGATCAGTTAAATGGAAAAAGTAGTTTTTTAATATTGATCATTATTAATGTTATCATAAGATTAGAGTTTGGGAGATTTATTTATCAATTACATCATTGTAGATTATGTATAGACATGTAAAATGTATTATATTGTTTTTTTCTAACTAACAAAACCAGAGTTTATATGTATTTTATGAATCAAAAAGTACATAATTATCTCAACTAATTTGTTTATGTTTGCATGGATGATATTATTCGTTATATATGATCTGAGCATGAACATGATAAATATATGTGACTTTTATTAAAATAATTATTTATCAGATTTTGAATGGTATATATTAAAAATTAGAAATCAATATCAATGATGTGATTTTTTGGAGGAAGATGACTTATTTCCATGTAAAATTAGTTTATACTATGAATGTAATTTTTTTTTGTAATTGTAAGATCCATTTAATGTGAGTTTTATTGGGAGAATCATTGCACATTATGAGGTCATGAATGGTCCTGGAAGGATTTATTAATGTCTGAATCACCATAGATTTCACTTTCCAATAATTATGTAAAATTATAATAGGATTCAATGTGTCAATATTCATTTTATGGGAAAAATGGGCTTTCAATTTCTGTTCATATTCAAAAAATACATGATCCCAATATAGGAAATGGGTCTTTCTATGAATCATCTAGATTTATTTTTCTTTCTAATCTCTTGTATGATGATAATGTCACAGATTGTGGATCTCTCATTCATCAAAATCATGATAATAATTAACACACAAACAATAAATATATTTTAAATGTTATACATGCATTGAGGTGCTGTCATCACTGTCTTTTTATGGAAATGTTCTTAGTGATTTGTAATAGTCATTGTTTTATATAGATATTTTGGTATAAATAAAGGTATTTTTGAATGAGGTTGTAGGTGGAGTATGTTCATCTATATTAAATCTATATCACATACACCCAGAGGAAGGAGAGGATGCTACATATTCTCTTAATAGGATTTTTTCATTGTATGTTGTTCAAAAATCATATAATGAGTGTAACACAATGGGGATTAATGTTTACTAGAATTTGGATTATTCGGACGTTGTTATATATATCACTCTAATAGAGATTAGTTGACACCATATATCCTCGAGTCTATTATTCAAATTTAGTAGTAGGATGACGATTTCATAGGAATTTGGGAAACACTCTATGGTGTTTAAGACTTTTCTAGTTTCTTATCTTCATCAGGGAATTTTATCATATTTGGGGATTGATGTTTCATCCAGATAAAAATTATGCACTCATCGTTGTTGGGTTGTTGTTGTTCTTCATAGGTCATTCATGGATTCGGTATGAAAAATATCAATATATCAGATGAGAAATATATTTTCCATTAAATAAGAGAGACATTGATGATGTTGTGTGATGCAGTTACACCTTCCATGAGATAAAGTTAGTGAATCTGGAATCCTAGAGTTTTATTCAACCTTTTTTTTGAATAATGTTAAATAGGATGAATTATCCATAAACAATATTGTTGGATTTTGATGGAATAAATAAGGGAGGAATTTTATCTAGGTGGTGATTGAGCCATTGACATAATCATCACATTTCATTCTGATCATGGACTCATCAATTGTGGAAAATAATGGTATGATGTTTAAGTAAGAGACTATGATAATACAACGGGATCCTTAAAACATTTCATTAAATATGGTCCCTGGGATTAGTTGGAGGATATATAGTGTTATAAATGTTTTAATGGGGAATAATTTCATGATGATAACAAATTATCATCCATATATAAATGGTCATATATGGTCTATTATTTATATTATGGATGACATTATCTAGTCTTTTTTCCTGGATTTTGGTTTAACAAGATATATCCATGTATAAAAGATTGTATCACCATTAAAAATATTTTTATGTCATTAATAATAATTTCAACATTCTAAATTTTTATAATCACCCATGAATATCATGTAATTGTAAGGAATAGTGGGGAAGTTATTTTTTTTCTAGATTGAGGTTGGTTATGGAGATATCAGTGAGGTTTCAAGATAAATACTATAATCTATTTAGAGTTCATAATCAATATAAAACTATTTTCGATCATCAATATCATTGTCAACGTTTTCCTATTAGTGGATGGGTATTATTGAATTTATCTCCATGGTTGTGTAAGATATTATTATGAAAAGAGGGAATCTTTTCTTGGACATATGTTGGTCCCTTTTAGGTAACTGATCATCATGGATAATTATTTTAAAATTGGTAGGAATTAAAAATATAGATCATATAAATTAATTATTTTTTATTCATATTATAGGTGGTGAATTATCATTCTAATTCCTTTCATGTTGTATGTTGGCAATAGATTTATTTATGTCCAAATGTATCCATTTAGAGAAACATGTAGAGAACATTATGTCTAGAGTGAATTTATTGTGTGGGATGTATATTTTTATAATACTATAATGGATACATATATATGATAATTGCGAGTCTTTGGATTTTTGTGTTTTGTTGATGGATTAGTGGACACACCTATTAACTAGACCATAATAATAAACATGAAATTTTGTGGATGAAATTCATATGGGGAAGTTCGTAATATTTTGTTACCAACATTTTGATAATTCCATTATCATTTCAAATATTTCCCTATAATTTGGTCTATCATTTGAAACCCATTGATGAAGATTATTTTCTAGGAAAAAAAGCAAATTGATTGGGGATGTATGTTTTTTGAATTACTAGTGTTTTGTTATAAATTTTAAATGGAATTATTTATTTCTCACCATGTTTATATTATGAACATGTTGTTTTTACGTTTTATTATAAAGAATAATTATTTTTTGATGTTATCATGATTTCAAAATCCTTTTAATGGGAGTTTGTGATGTGTTATGTCATCTATGATCATTTCACGAGAATATTACAAAATGTAAAATATCACACAACATGTAAGGGGTTCATGTTGTTTAATGATGAAATAATTTTTTTAATAAAAAGGTAATGTGTTTTTTAGAGAATTTTGTCTTTGTGGATTATTCATTATCTAAATGTATTAGACATCTGTTAAGTCAAAAAAGCAATATTATTTTGTTGAAAAACATGTGATTCATTTTGTATATGAATTTTATGACTACATTATCACTACCCATATCTCTCTATAGTTATTTTATGATCTAATATTCATTAGATATTGATCATTTTAGGGTTTGATCAATAGGATAATTGAATTTCATCTAATTTGTAAGATATCCTTTATTTTATTTATAATATTACCATGGTATCACCATCACATTTCTCTATTGGATTTAAAACATAGTACTGTTTTTCTTTATTACTTTATAGATCCAATGTTATATATTATTATATGTTACGTACCATTGGTTTTTTCGGTGTTGTGGTTTTGATTTATGAAATAATTTCTTTCAATTCCTTCTCTACCGGCTATTATATTAAATTTAATAAATTATAAAACAATTAGAATGGATTTTGGGCCTCTTTTTCCATTTCATGGATCTTTCTTGTGATGGATGCCATTGTGGGAGTGTGAAACCCCATATATGATGTAGTTTTTCTCTCTTCTAGAATATATATGTGATCTACATTACTATGGTTTTTTATAAACTATATTAAAAATCCAATGACATGATTGGGTATTTTAGATTAGGTTTTTGGGATTGAGTTTTTGATAAAAGATGGTTTTGCATGTGTGTGGATAAATGAAAGGGGTTTTAAATTCATTAGGAAATGAATGTTAGAAATGACATTAAAAACAAGATAGAATTAAATGGTTTTATAGTGTTCTATAAAAATTGATAACATGGTATTCCTTTTCTATTGTTGTGGAATGTATAATAATAGGAATTTTCCATTATTGGGTTGTTTTCAAATGGTGTTTTCCTCTTATTACAAGGACTACTTTTTTAATGGATTGATAATCCTATTTAGGGGTCACTTTCTATGGTTTTCCATTACTCCCTAAAATATATTAATTTGACTATTTAATTTATGCACACATGATTTCATATATTTGGCTACCAAGGTCCTATATATCCGAACATAGTGTACCCCTTGGATTTGTATTACATGTCATTTTTAATGATTTCCCTATTTTTTCTTGTTTTTTTAGTTTTAATTAAATTCATTTGATATGATATTTGACTCATGTTTGGATAAATAGATATATCTTTTTTTAAATTTGTATATAAAAATAATTGTTACTGATTTAGTTGAATTATTTTGAAATATTTATAAAGGAGAAATTAAATTATCATACAAATATTTTGATAAAAATATAGGTAAACTATATATCACTCTTTTTTCCAAAAAAATTACAATTAATTGAGTTA
Organism: Viscum album; assembly: GCA_963277665.1. Lineage (NCBI taxonomy): Eukaryota > Viridiplantae > Streptophyta > Magnoliopsida > Santalales > Viscaceae > Viscum > Viscum album. The sequence continues at coordinate 1,313,135,559 of OY728152.1, read as the reverse complement.
CTATTCTGAGACATTATTTGTAACACTTTCGTATATACCACTCAATCCTTTTATCTCACACCCTATGGACCCATTAAATAGTATGTCGAAAAGTTATGAATTTTGATACATGGATATGCTATCTACTAAAGTGTGGTAGTGAGATTTTATTACAGATTATTTTATGTTGTCGGATGGTGAGGTAGTGATATACTTCCTAATAAAACACATGGATACTCTTGGGTTTTCTATATAACATTTTTATACAGTGTAGATGAACAGTTTTTCATGGATACTATTTTTCATCCAATTTAGTTGTAATGATTCTTTTATTCTATTTATATAGTCTCATATATATATATATATATATATATATTCATGATTTCATCTAATTTGATTTTTTTACATGAAAATATATGTAATGTTTTCTTCTTCTGTATGTGTGAATTCAATCCATAAGATTTTTGTGGATTAAAGGTTTCTCAATACTATGTTGTGAGGATAGAGACCTCCATTTTGGCATGTGGATAGTTTGTTCAGGTACTATTTTAAGAGAGTATTGGTTCAGGTCCATCATATTAATCTACAATAACCCATTGAGTGTAAAGAATGAATTTATAATAAAAATTATATTAAATTACATCCACTCCCCCACATCAATCTTTTCATCTGGTATCATTTTCATTATCATCCCCTACCATTGATCAGATTCATTTTTATTATGATAAGATGTCAATAGAACCATATCATTAATTGATCAATAAAAATTGAGAAGATTAAATCCATCATTTTGATTTATTTTTTTCACAATTTATAGATCAAAAGACAAATTTCATATATATGGGGATTTGATGTTTAATGTCCCAATTGAAAAATTCAATCTCATCAGTCTTGTGGGTGTTCATCCTGATTCATGTTCCAGTTGACCACATTAGTAAATTAATAATGTATCATTTTGAAGGCAATGATTCTTGATCATAATGTAGTGTTAATCAATGTAGGGAAATGTATCGTTATCTAGTGTATTTTTTGAAATTTTTATTTTTCATATTTCTAATCATTGACTAATATAAAAATATAGAATGAGAGTTTTTTAAACATTATACTCATAAATTTGAATCAACAAACAATAATTGAATGAATAATAATTATAATATAATCATTTGTATATTTTTTATAGGATTTAAGATTAGATATTTAATATCTATTTTCAAACATAAATGATTATGGGAATTTTTGATCCCACCAATATGGATCAAGAATAACCATTGATTTTAAGAAATCATATACCCCTAGAGATTAAAACCGTTTATCATTAATGTTATCACAATTTTCCTCATGGTGATGATAAATTTAATATAAATTATTAATTTTTGAAATTATTTATCATTGTTATAGCTATAATATAGACACACTATAATGTATTATATATATGGTGTTATTTTAATTTAAAAAAATTCATCTATAATATTAAATAAATGTGATATATTTGATATTTTTAATCTTATACATTAGATTTCCCCCAGTTTTATATAATCCCAATTTCAAAGTATATATAGAAATTCCATTTATATCCACTATGAGATTGATATTTTACTAATAATAATTGATGATTTATTATATAAAGGAACACATAATGTAGAACTATATGGTCAAGAGGGTCAGTATCATTATATAATGATAGAAATTTAACAAAAAATTAATAAATATGATACCAATATATTATTAACCATCTCACAAAATTCCATTAAAATAACATTACACATTAAAAAATACATGGGGTGTCATAATGATTTAAATAAAAAAAGGGTTAGATATAAATTAATATTAAGTAAGTATAAAATCATAGAATAAGGAAACTAAGAAATAGGTCATTCAAGATGAATATTAAGGTTAAAATGGGTGAGAATCATAAACCTCAACATCGATGCAAGATATAAGGTGACAAAATTACAGAAACCATGGAATGAGGAAGAAATAAAAAACATGACATAATGAATATATGTCAAGACTAACCACTAAGAAATTATAACATAGTTTGATTGAGAACACATATCTTGAACCATAAATAGATACAGATGATATTAAAATATATAAAAATTCATTGGAGGGGTAAATAATTTTATTCCCTCTGATTATATTGATATAATTTATATGCCATTACTTGAAAAATAGATCATACACTATACAAACGAGTTTCATCACATTAAATCTCAATATTTTAGATAGGGGATCACAAAATTATATTTCCCCAATCACGAATGTATTGTTTAATATTGATATGATCCAATCAATGGATATGGGGATGGTTGCTGACTACACATGGTTTTGGACTGTAAAATTACTTGTTAATTTATGTATAAAAATGATTTTACATAGGGATGCATATATTATTTTACTGATAGTTAATTTTGGTCTCTATCGATATTAACATACAATGCATTTTAAAATGGATGAAAAAAATTCTTACACAATAGATTTCAATATAAATAACACCAAGAACATTTCGGAATACATAGTTGGACAAAAGGATCCCATACAATGATAGGTTTATTATAATATGAAAGAAGTTTATTTGAAAAATTCTATCAACACAAAGGGTTATATAGTGTTATAAGGATTGTAACATCATGTAAACAAAAATTCTGTTAAGCAGAGTGGTTTGTTGTGAGGACATTTATAGAAATAGATATTGGAGTTTATTATTAATTTAAAACATTTGATTTTGATTATATATAATAGATAAATTAATATGAAAAACATCCCATTGAATTCCCATTATTTCTTTAAAATAAGAGTGGATTTTAGTTATTTATTTTGATATAAACAATACTATTTAAAATATTATCATTTGTTACAAGGAACTATGCATGGTTCATAAATAACTAATTTGGTAACCATAATGTCATATTGGTTATGGGTAATTCATGAAGTTGTTATAAAACTATTCAAATGATGTGTTATATACATTATTTAATCGTGTATGAATTAAATTTTTACGGGTTTCCATTTTTAGTTTTTATATACTCAAATATTATATTTTTAATGTCGTAATTATTTATTTTTATTTTTATCATATTATATTTTTATCCAAAAGATCAAATTTATCATGAAAAATCATTATATATTAGTCTTTAGAAAATATAAATATACATATTTTAAAAAATAATATTTAATTGTTTATATAATTTAATAAATATTTGATTTTACCTTCAAAACCCAAATGCAATAGTATTTGAAAATACATGCATTGTGAGAATAATAACTATTTGTGAACCATAGAAAAATTAATTTTGACATCTTATAATTATTTGATCATTTATATTTTAATGAAAATTTATTTTTTAATAATATTTTACATATATAATAATTATTTAAATAAATATTAAATTAATAAAAAATAATGCTATCATTATAAATATAAATCTCTCAAAAAATTATATTCACAATGTCAAATTATATTTCAACCTAAATAATTATATATTATTTTTAAAGTAATAATAAATATATAAATATATAATATATATTTTACTGAACAATAAAATAACCATTGAATGTATATGTTTTTTGATAAATAAAACTATATCACATCAACTTATTCAATAGTGGTGTGTTGTGAAACGGTGATGCTACCGTGGGGTTGTTTGTAAACCAGAGTTTCCTTCATGATAATGATAATATTGAAAATATCACATATATTATTTTTCATTTTTTAGGAGTTTAATCATTGAATAGTTTGGATAGATGAAAACCATATTATTCTCTACCGCTTATTAGATCCTATTAATTGGCATCATAGGGTACAATATCAATGGTTTATGGAATCCCTTCGACTATATTTGATAAATATAATTGTTCAATCTTAATAAAATAAATTAATATTAATTTTCAATATATGAAAAAGATATTAAAAAAGATCATAATATTAAGGTTCATTAAAATATAAAATCGCTACATATACAAAACATCATAGTAGTTCATGGGTATTATGTAACCATGATAATTTATAAATCCATTCATGCATTTTGAAAGGGGAATTCATTTATAATAGCTGGTGTCATTATATAATCATATAATTTATAGAATTGGGTCTAATGATAATAAATTTAAATTTCATTATGGAGTTTATTTGAATGTATGGTTGTATGATATTAGGGTGTATATTTTCACATTATTTTTGGTGGTAATGTAATTTTTAATTGAAAATAGTTTTTAATAAAGGATAATAATGTAATTGGATCATTTGTTATTGAGTGTAGTGAATTTTGGATTGTAGTACTATTTGGTAAGACATTATATGATCTGAAATTATTTCTAGATTTTCTAAATGTTATTTTATTAAATGAATATTTGTGGCACCATAGATATATTATTTTAGAAAATTATAACTATTAGTTAACTATTAATAAAGTATAATTTTTAATTAATAATAATAAATGTATACCATTTTATTAATTTTTATTCTTACTAATTACTAATTAAGGATTAATAAAGCTTAATTTTTTATACATAAAATATAAATTTATAATCAATATTTATCAAACTCAATATAATGAAATATTTTTTTAAAAAATGTTTTTGTAACCATAATAATAGTTACATGATATTTTTTAATTGTTATGATCTATATTAATGTTAAATATTTTATAATAAAATAAAAAAGATTGTGGATTTAAATGAAATTCAATTCCTTATTTTACCAAATATATTAATAATTAAAACAAATAAGAAAATATATTTTTTAAAAAATTATTAAATTGTTATTTACGTTATCAAATATTATAAATATACTTTATAACATTAAGATAAATTTATAAATTTTATAATAACAACCTTATTATATATATTTTAAAAATTATATAATTTATTTAATATTTTATAAATTCACATATACTTATTCTATTATAAAAATAATTTTGTTTTAAAATTTTGTTTTTTCAGTTTTGGACCAATTTATTATTTATATTTAGAATAGTATAAAAAATATATCTAAAGAAAATTTACGAATGAGTGTTTTAAAAATTAATTGTAAATTATGAAATATAATATCTAATATATATAAAATAAAATTTTGAATAGAAAAAACAATATATTAAAAGAAAACTTTATCATGGAAAACCCATTATAAATATAAAATTCTATTAGTTATACAACAATTAATCTAGAAATTTATTTTTATTTGACTATATTAGTATTTTTTTCTGTATTATGTTTGTAGTATTAATGTTTTGGGTAATTTTTATTTTTTGTATATGAAATTATTTATAGAACATTGTATATATTTTAAAGTATATATTAGCTTTGATTATGGAATTCAATAACAAAATATAATTTTTTCTCCAAATTATTTAAAAAAAACATTAATTAATGTAGTCATAAAAAAATTGGCATTATTTAGAATATATTTGAAATAAAAATTAGTATATTAATATCTTATATAAAACTTAAATAATTATATTATTCCTAAATTTAGGGAACATAATTTTTTATCTTCTCATTACTACAAACAAAAAATTATTATTTGTAGTTCATTTGAGATATTTTCCATAATGATTCATCGATTATTTGTTATAATGGATATTTCTTAACATTCTATTAACGTCATTGTTACCAAAATTTTGAAAAGAATTCATCCTTCAATAATTTGGTGTGATAGGTAATTCATTTACATTTACATGTTTATATTAATTTACTATAATTTATTATGAATACCAACAATAATATAAATAAGAATATACTCCAAATACTATATTGTTCCAAAAAATGAAATTGGGATCCATTTCTTCTATTGTAGTCCTATTTTATTATTCTCCCAATTGTAACATTAAATGGAAAATTTTCAATTTATCTTATAAAATAATAAATTTATTTACTATTCATTATTGGTGAAGTTGTTTCATGGGTGTCATGTTCCTTACATGAATGGTTGTTCTGGCGTGGGTTCTCAACGAGGTCAAACTTGTTGTATAACTCCCATTTTAGATTATATTGGTAAGTAAGATAAATTTACTTATTGATATGGGTATTGATGTCCTAAAAAATGAAGCAATAATCCATTAGGAATTATAGGTTGAAGGCCACCTTACACTGGAGAACATCAACTGGTTAATTGTCATCTAGGTATTTAGAAATTGTTGTATTCTTATAAAGCATATGAGAAGTGGTGGAACATTTATAATTTGTATGGGATAGATTCCACACCCCTGAAGGAAATGAAATGTGGGAGTCACATATATTTTAAGGATACACAATTAACTAGTAATGTTACGGTGGATGATAGTGAGAGGCTCACACCAACTCCTTTGATGATAAGTATGAGGAAGGACAATGAAAAGGCACCCCAGACCGTGAATATCCTAACCTATTCCAATTTTTGGAGTAAGGTGAATTATTATATTCTTAATATCATTAACCATGGTAAAACCCAATATTATTGGGAATCATCTATTGACTTATATTATGGGAATGATATGTCCTTTAATGATATGTAACTCCTTACTAGACGAGTGAGGGAACATTCCTTTATATGACCCAACTCACCAAATATATACTTATTAATTAAATTTTTAATAAATGTTCAAATGTATTTCTTCTATTATAACTTTTTAGGTAGTAAATTTATTTTGAAAAAAATACATTCTTAGAAGAAATGTTATAAAAATTATGTTTTCGATAATATTTATTAGACTTCGTCATCAATATAGCATATCCATTGTAATTTTACTGTATTTTCATATAATATATATGAAATAGAAAATTGAATATATTAGAATACTAAATAATAACATTCGATGATAATATAAATTAGAGTTATCATATCCAAGGTGAATGTCTGGCTAGGTTCGTGGCTAAGAATATAACAATGTGCATAATAATTATGATAAGGATGTTCCCAAAAAACTATTTTCGGGATTTTTACCCATATGTGCATAATCTACAAAAAAAATCCAATTCCATTTTGAATAGTTCTATTTAATTATTTAAAAACCCATAAAATAAATAAATTAGTAAAATACAAGGCATTTTTCCTATAATTAAAATTATTCCTATGAACTTCATTGGTATTATCATATCATTATATAAAAATATCACAAAATATTCAAATCATCCATAATAAATTAATATCTATATGATTTAAACTATTATTATATTTAACTATCTATCTCTTGATTTCAATAATAATTATTTAATATTCTGAAATCAATAAAATGCAATCCTCAAAATTATTTACATTTATCCTTTAATTACAATTGAAACACTACATGAATATGTATTTGTAGATCATGATATGATACACATGACCTATGAAAATAGATTTTATATAAAAATTTAATTATAATATCATTTAATTATTTATAATATAACTGTGTTTTAATGAGTTTTTTATAAATAAGAAAAATGTATAAATATTAAATCTTAACTATTATACAAAAATTTAATCTTTTTTCACTATATAAAAAATAATAATACTATATTTAGTGTTCAAAATATTCATATAAGTATCCACCAACTATAATATACTGTGAATAAAATAATTTATACATCCATTCACAAAATGGGAAATATCAAAAAATAAAAATGGATTTCCTTATATGAATATTACGGAATAACATCTAAAGTTTTATATTGTGACAACATATAAATGATAAGGTTTATAATATATTGAGACAACTTATAAATTATATGATATATAATATTCCATCATAAAAAGCATGGAATTAAAAACCGAGAAATTTTAACATATGAGAATGGGATAATTATTTTCATATTATATGATTATAAAACCAAATTAATGTGAAATTAATCATATAAATTTCATCATAATAATGAATCAAGAATCACTGCCTCACATACATAAAAAATTTGGAATGTCTAATTTCCCACTACTATATTTTTTCACTCAAATTTTATTTACCCCATGATATCTCATGTTATAGAAACATTACACAATAATTCAAGTTGATATGTATGGCCAGAACCACTAAAAATATAACATTAAAATACATATATTTTACAAATGAAAATCAAATATCGTATCATAAATAACCTAATGAATGAAAACTAGTATAATATTTTTCAAATGGATTGATTTTATAAAATATTTCATTATTTGGGCATCATTATAAGTAAATATTATTCTATATTGAATGATTATGAATATGGGATTTACATATTATAGATGAAAAATATAATGTTCTAATTGAAATTTTCCAAATAATTGGACTTATTAAGAATAATGATTATATCATATCAATCAATATAATGGATATTTTTTCATTGATAAATTAATTTATTTGAATTAAATCTAGACTATAATATTAATATAATTAGAAAGACAAAACCATTAATGGATTATCCCATGTATGTAAAAGAAAATTTGTAAACTATCATGATAACGAATGTGGGTGGAATGGATTTAGGAATATTTTTTATCAGCATTACAACATATAAGAAAATATTCATTAAATAATTAATAATAATTCATTAGAAATGATAAATTACATTGATCATTAAATTATTTTTAATATTAATTGTTTATTAAATAATATAATATCAATTATTAATTAAAACAAAAACACTATAGTTATGAAGTTTCCATGAAAACAAAAAATTGTGTGGAATGCTACATTTACATAAAAAAAGAAAAAGTTATTCACAATGGTTAAAAATGAAAAATCAAATAAAATTTAAAATATTTTATTATATAAATAATTATTTAACATTTAAATGTATTTATAAATTCAAATTTATATTAATTAATTAATGTAATAATTTTTTTTCATTTTGATACATTAAATTATAAAATTTATAACAAATTCTTTGGAAAAAGATTAAATTATAAGAAAACATTTTATTGAAACCCAAAAATTAAGATTTGTTTTAAATAAATTCATGAAAATATAATTATGAACATCACATTAAACATATTTTAAAATACATATTATAGGTAACAAATTAAAATGTGTCTAATATTGTTGTGTTCAAAGATTTAGAATCATTCTTCTGAGTGAAAAATTTATAATGATACCATGATTCCCCGATAATTATAATTTTATGACAATCTTAAAATTTTCATTTTGGGATTTTAAAAATAATTATTTTCATATAAATTTAATTGAAATTGAAACATTTAAGATCATTTTCATGAAAAAATGTGTTACTCATTGAAATTTAAAATCAATTGAGACTCAAATAAAATTTTATGAATAATCATTGAAGGGTAATGATAATGGATTTCAACATTAAAACTATGATTAAGATTTTTTATATGAAGAAAAAAAATATTGAGATATGCATGAATGGTCGTCACATTAATGATCAATTAATCTAGTGTCTTTAGAAAATATTTCACCATATTTAATTCCCAATCACAATTTTTCATTGAGTATTATAGAAATAATTAATAATGCATACATTTTAAATCGATAATTTTATATATCGAATAATTTTATTAATATAGACTTTTCCTATATTATCATTCCTTTACAATTATGAATTATTTATTTTGATAAAAAAATTTCCAAACCTTAATCATTACTTCTTCCTTTCTCATAAGAAAACATAATCCTATGGAAATCATTATTTATTTTTTTATGAAAAAAAAATTATTAATGAACATAAAAATAATTAATAGAACTATTAGTCTGTGAATACAAAAAAAAATTAGTTTTGAAATTATAAATTTTCATGAATTTAATGAATTAGTTACACAATAAATAAATTTGTATTTTAAATTATTTTCATCATGAAATTACTTACAAATCATAAAACCATGATATAATTCATAATGGTTTCCTTCAATACTCGATAAACTCATAATATATTTCTCAAAATGATAGAATTTAATCCCCCATAAAATATATCATATTCCTTCGGTTTTATGTAGTAAAATTTTCACATTGAGACAAAAAATATGAATCCCATGAAATTATATAAATGTATTATGTAAAACATCTAGGGTACTTAATTAATTATTTCCATGTAACATATGCAATCAATCTTTCTATTGAAAAAAACATTCAGTTGACATACAAACCCAAATCATTATATGGATATGATGGATATGCTCATTATATGATTATCATAGAACCATTTTCGATTTGGTAATAATTTTATCACCATACATTAAATTTAAATGAACATATCTTCATCATAACAATTTAAATTAACCAAAAAAATGAGAACATTAATTTCATTTTGAAATTAATAAAATAATCATGAAGGAAAAACATTTAGATATGAGATTACATAGTAAAAATATTACACATAAAAATGAAAAAAAATCCCTTAAATATCCATTTAAAATTCAAAATTAATCCATAAATAAAATAGTTTTCTTTATTATATGAAATATTTATAATTTAATAAATGATAGAAAACATTCCTTTCATACCATTATAAGAAAAGGCACACATTACTTCATTTGGAAAAAGGAATAAATTTTTATTTAAAATAATTTAGTAAAAATTAAAATATTTGTAAAAATTAATTTCATTAATATTAATATATTTGTCAATAACTACATATTTACATTTATTAAACCATTGATATTATATTATCCTATCATCTTCCAGTTATATATGTCTTTTAATTTTTTGTTAATCATTTCTCTAGGTTTTGTTTCATCATAAAACTATGTCATTTGAATAAATTTAGTCTTGGGATTTAAGGAATCATTAAAATGTCCAGGGATTATTTGATATCAGATTTATGATTGTGTACATCAATTTATATTTGTGGATATATGATTTATTTAATTAATGGAGTCATTATTTAAACAGGTAAATGATTGTATGTGTTCTTGGTGATTGGAGAAACCTTAATTGTTTGTTGTTTTCCCTAAACGATTAAAGAACATCAAAATAAAATAAAAAACATTTACAATTCATGTAAAGGGTTTAAATTTTATGTAATGGATCAATGTTTTTAATATAATAAATCATAGGTTGTGGGGTTTTGTGTATTTCATTGAAAATATTTACACAATGTGTAATAGCGTTATAGATCATGTAAATTCTCATCCAATTTCTTTTATCAATATTAGTTGGTTAAATTATCATTTTTGGATATAGATCATCACATATCTAATTTATGGATTTATCCAGGTGATTTTTGGTTGCAAAATTCCCTAATGATCGATGTGTTTGTGTGAATAATACCTAGTAAGTAATTTTTTTAGGATTATGTCTTTTCATCCATCCACTCAAACCATTTCACTGAAAGCATCTATCAAATTTCATTGATGACTATGATCATGAATTTTTTTAATGTAGGATCCACTTTTAATTCTACCACACCATCTTACAGAATGGTTTTGGACATTAGAAGTGATTATGGATTGATAGATTAAGGATGGGGTCGAAAATATAACTCTACAGTTTGATAATTTTCATTTTTATGATATTAGTAGACTTTTCAATCATTGTATGTTCCAAAATTAATTTATTAAACAAATATTATTATTAAATGTTGTATGTTTTTCTCAAATGGATTTTTAATTGGTTTTGTTTTTTCCCATTGTGTGAGAGATCTATGATTATAATGGAATTTTAAAATGAAATAAATATTTTTTTCATGACACATGACGTAGACTGATTTCTTGTAATAAAATTCTTAAATTGTGGATTAATTGTAATTAATAATAATTTTAATCACATTTTTAGTAAAATATTTAGTGGAATATGAATAAAAAATTACAATTTTCATAAATTACCATTGAGAATTGTGATGTAATATTTTTATATCCAAGATGTGAGATAGAGAATCTGTTCAATATAGCAATCTTTAAATATTAGGATATACCCTAGAACCTGAACACTTATATGTTACTATGATGATTTTCGGCTGGCATGGCCCAATTTCATGTTTAAATCATATATAGAGTAGGACATTCCTTATCCCATTTAAAATTCATTCATGGAATTTTTCTAGTTAATGTAATTATTTTAGATATTAGTACAATTTGGTTGAGAAAATACCTCTATTATATCACTTTTTTTGTGTGGTCGTAAGACATAATAATATATATTCATTTATGGAACTAATTCACATTACTTTCCCTTGTATATATGTTTGTGGTTGAAATAGTTGTATTAATTTAAGGACCACGGGACACCCTGAGAGGGGAGGGGTGAATCAGGGTGATTTTTTTTTCTTTTAATGTGATGGATCATGTTACCACATTGGTAGGAACTTGTTGACCTATATGATGAATATGATAAGAAATCGAACATTCAAATTAACAAATAAGACACATCACTTTTAACTTGGTTCACTACTAAGGGCTACGTCCAAGGAGAATACGCCGACAAGTTGAAACTTGAACCAAATTATACTATTTTTCACTTGCTATGGATTACAATGGTTCAGGCACAATTAAATTTTCCCAGGATCACTGCCTTTACAAAGGTTCGGCGATAGCTCACTGCTTCCCTTGGGTCAGTCCCGATGACTCCCCCCAGCTCACTGCCCTTGGTGAAGTCACACTTAGTTTATAGTCATTAAGGTATATTCATAATTGCATAATAATGAACCCTTTGTTGTATGTAGATGATCTGTTGAAGTCCAATTCACAGCAGAAGACGAATCTCAATTTGCACTGAGGGTAGTAGGCGATCATCCCTCTTTCATATAGCTTCAAAAGGACATATATACTTTAACATCCCTGATGTGCTTTTCCAATCCTGGCACACAAGATTCAGTCCCGGCGTTCATGTCACCTGCGTGGTAAAAATTCGGTGGGCAGGTGACACCAAACAACTTGCGCAACAATGCCTCCTTCAACTCCAAACTTGTGCGACCCTGCGCCTTTAACTCCCCAGCTTCCTTGATCGTGCAGCCAACTACTGGAGCATAGCCTCTACATGCGTGACCCAACAACCACTTGTGCGAATCAACCACTTGTGCGATGAGAGCATGAAAAATCTCTAAGGCATGAGCTTTTCTTCAAATGAGGAGGGGTGGTCCTCCATTTATATGAAAATTGGACCCCCTGCGGGGTGGCAGGCACGTCTTCCATTGGCGCGCAGGTTCCGGCACGCAGCTCATCCTCCAAAGCCTCTTTTGTGCTATTCACTTGCACGAACACACTAATAATTGCACGAACTTCTTTAATTTTCCATATATTGAATTTATAATCTTGAAAAACAATAGGCATGCAAGTTTCCAAACCTCCTAGGCATCGGAGCGCAAGTCTCTTCACAGCTTGCAGGTCACTTGCGCAATCAGCCCCAAACATGTGCAACCCTTATCCCTTTTCCATTTCTCCATGTTTTGATCTTTAAAAACAAATGGCACTCAAGTTTACTCTTATTCAACTACACGGTGCACAAGTCTCTTTTTCGAAAAACACTTATCTCCATTTAAAGATATTAGTGTTTGCTTGAACTGTATGATCTCTTTGGTGGTACACATTCTGAACTTCCACTGAGGAGTGACAAAAAACACAAACCATACTCCAATCCATGCATATAATACCATGGTTCCAACATTATATTCATTGAGATATTCCATCCTTGAGCCTAAGAAATTTGTTGTTGTATTTTAGTATCTATTAAATTAATTAAGACCCCTTTTTATCTCTTTATAGAATAAACTTATTATCTAACATGTTTAATTTATATATTTTTATTTCAACCATCATATTTAAACTCACACACAATTCTGGATGTTGTTTTTACACAAGATGATTATGTTTATCCAATATTTGAATAATTAAACTGACATAGCAACTAATTTCTTGTTTGCTATTGGGAAATAGTTTGGAAATGAGACTTATATGGGAATTCACACTAGATACATTGAGTAAATTATATTAGTATATTAATATTTTTCTGATTATGTTCATCATGGTATTTAGTTAAATTTTATATTATCATTATATTATTCTTTATTATTTAAAGGAATATTTAGTTGAATTTTTTTATTTCCACTTGTTACAATATCATGTTTATTATTTTGATTCTATTATGATTTGTTCATGCATCAATGAATGGGAATAAAATTAAGTTTAGTCTTCCCACATTACCTTTCACACCCCCAATTCTATTCGGTTGCCTCTTGAATATGGGTAGGTCTTCATGAGGTATCAAAGTCAACCATTTTTTTAAATGCGAGCAAGTACATAATCATGGGACATTACATCGTGGTATTAGATGAGAATTTTTTCGTCTCATATTCCTTACTATTTGGATATGTTATTAATGAGATTATGATATATGGTTACTGGGTAATTAGTTTTTTCATAGGTTTATCTAACCCATGTATGTTGCGAATTCGAGTTACCAATAATTGAATTATTGTCGTGGTGTGTCCTTTTTATAGCTCATGTTATTTCACCATTAGTGATTTACTACATGTGTGTTGTTATTGTTATTGTATCTTTCATAATCGTGATTTTTTTATCATGGCACATTATGTAGCGACAAAATATTACATGATCCATAATAGGGATTTTTGGATATATTTACATTAATAGTTCACGGAAGGGACATAACTATTTTTTGAAAGTTATATATACATTCAAGTAGAAGTGTGACATGAGAACTCAGATTCAATTGATAAATTAAATGAGTATTAATACCATGGAAAAATAAATCTAATCATGGTCAATATTAAATAATAGTTATCTTTATTGAGTTCTAGTCACTTATTTTTGTTGATATTTATACATGACATTTCTCTAAATATTGTGTTTTTCATATGGTTAAAAATTATACCAGTCATATTTGATCCGAGCATTAGTATAGTGGTAATATGCATGGTCTAAATACTATTGACCAACATATTCTTATAGTGGATGAGGATCATAATGATAGTCAACATTGTTATGTCATCATGAGGGTCATGTGATCCATGGAATGGGATGTTTTTTACATTCTCACTTCGATGACTTTGATGAAAATTTATAATTATAATTAGTATCTACAAAGTTTTACATGGGAAAGGTTAACCAATGAGTATATTATATTGGATGTGTTGGACTAGATGATATTAAGGCATCTCAAGACACCCACAGAGATGATGGTGGTTATTTAATCATTTATACATATGGATCTACCAAGAATTGGTGGGATATTCTTAAGAACTATGGGTAGTATGATTATCTATCCGGGATGGACATGGAGATAATGTTTCTTATCCATTTGTATCCTGATTATCTGAGGAATGAAATAGAATTTCATTCCATGCATCTAATATATAAGTAATATTTAGTATTAGACGTTGAAGAACCTTATACAGTATTATAGACCACTCTTCCATCTATAAGAGTGAATGAACATAAAAGGGAAACTCGTTTCCAATATGTTATACATTGTGAGATAATATTGTAGATAAATTTTTACCATTTATGATACATTTAAAAAGTGATGAATTATGTACTCATTATAGAAGGAAGTCTTATTAATCCCAATAGATGATTCTATGATTTCACAAAAAAGATATCATGTATTTCATCACAAATAGTTCAAATGTGTATTTCTGTTAGATTTATTTAACAATGTAATGGATACTGTAGTCAGGGTAGTGGAAATTCATATCAAAATCATTTTAAGTTCTATTGTTATCCATGTCCCATGTTATTTCATTAATTCTCCCAGATTCCTTACCCCATATTTTATTGTCACACCCATAGAATAATGCTTCATCTTCATCCGTTCTATGTTAAATTTTTATAGGAGACCAGTGGTAGAGTTTCATGGTAGGAACTACAATCAGGAAGGTTCTCAACTACCCATTTGATGATTGGTATAGGGAGTTTAATAACTCATTAAACCCAATGAAGGGGATGTTGTACCCCAGCGCATGAGAAATTTATGTTAAATGTGATGTTGCTCTAGGTAGTCAGACTAGATCCCAATGTAGAAGGACAAGTCACTCACACGTTATAGATACTACTCATGATTATGTGGATACCTGGTTGTCTACCATAGTAGGTGTAATTCTAACAAAATCTACCTTATCTTTTGTTCTGATACATAAAATAGTATAAAATTCTTTTCTATCATCACTTTTTAAAATATATTTTCATTTTGATTTGGTAAATTTTTATTCTGTTAAAATAATTTAATAAAAACTGGTAGTTCGATCAGATAATATCATATTTTGGAAGAATTGTTCTTTATTTATTTTTCCCCAATTCTTTTGGGAGCTATTATTGCTCAAAATGACTGGAATTTCACTTGATACATGGTGTGGATTGGTTAGTTATATAAGATGATCATATTGATTATTATTTAAGAAGAGTTACATTAATATTTCAAAAAGTATGAATCTATTCCGACCATGGTGAGTGGGTCCTTAAGGCTCATGGTGTAGTAGAAATTCATTGTAGATTGATATTTCTCAGAGCCCATATCACCGTAATTGCACTAGATAATGGATAAATTAATCAAGATACTTATGATCATATGGTGTAACATTTCCATAATGTCTTCCCTAGAATTTTCAATGGATTACCACCTTTGAGAGTGATCAATTACATAATCTAATTGGGGTTGATAGAAGATCCTTTTTCTACCCCGTGTTTCCGAATAGCACCAACATAGATTATGTAAATGAAATCTAAATAGTACGATCTATATTCGAAAGGAATCATATACCCATATACTATTCCATGTGTATCTCTAGTTCTATTCGATACAATGTTTTATGGGGAGTAATACTTATGATACTCTTATTGGAAGTTCATATAGATGATGGTCATGAACTGGTATCCTATTCTACACATTGATTATCTTTCCGATCAGTTTTAAGGTTCTATGTTCTTCTCCAAAATAGGGTTGCGCTCAAGTTACAATCAATTAATGGTGACACTATATTATGTTCATTAGATGGACATTATTTTGAGGTATGATTATTATATATTCAATGTGATGTCATTATAGTTGAATTATTAGACTACAATATTCAAGGACCAAATGAAAAGGATTTGAATCCATTTCTATATCAGTTTTTGGTGGTTTATGTTGGTTATATCATAGTGTACTAAAATTCCTAATACGGTTATTCCAAACATCATGAAATCATAATGAGTACAGAGAACTAAAATCATATTTCTTCCATGACAAAAAAATGAATTTTCATGATTAAAATATTGAACATCATGGTTCATTTGTTATCATAGGAAGAAGAGTCATTGGCCACAAAAAAACGTCATAGTAGTGATATATTGATAACATCACATGAACATCATGAAAATTTGGATCATTATAGGATTAAAAGTTATCAACTACATTTTATCAGATATTTTCCCCAATTGGTAGTATAAATTTCTATGATAACCATGAAAGGTGTGTTGTTTGGTCAGTTTAAGGCTTGTGAGCAATCCAGTTTTTAGGAGAAATAAAGGATGACCTCAACACCAATCATCACTTTACCAATGATGGGTAATGCATAAACCATGTAATGTGACACATATCGATATAGAATGAGATATGTTTTTCTGAAGTAGGATCGAGTGGATCCTTAGGAATCAAGTTATATGAGACGAGATTAGAGTAATTACCCAATAAATGATCTGGTGTTTGATGTAGTGTTTCCTCACTTGAGATGTTGGAGACATTATCCCCTAGGTGAGATGTTAGTGCATGGATCACATGATCCTCAAATATACATTTACCTAGCAATACATGAACCATATTAAAAGGTGGTGGGTTTAGTATCTGATGTATTTTGACATTAAATACTCATATACAACATTAATGGTCAATGTCTATACCTACACATTGATGAAAATGGAAATGAGTGACGTTTTACGATTGTATTCTGAGGAGTTGTAGATAATGTCCCTCTTTGCAGACATGTGTCTGGAAGTTTTTTGAATCTAAAGGATGATTATATCTGACAATGAAATTTATTTTACACGTTCATTTAGAAAAGATTATGGTTCAACAGTTTTCTGATATGGAGGGATTTTTTCTATGAGAAATATTATATTATAGGTAGATTCCATCAGTACAGTATCTCACATGTGATAATTTTATGGTGTTCCATGAATGAGTATGGGTCCTTATAGGATGTCCATTTGAGATTATATGGTAGTTTCATGTATCTATATGGTGATTAAATCCTTTTTTTACAAATATATATCATGAGCTCCATAGAATGTATTGGTGGTCCTGAATAAATTACATTGTGTGAAGCTCCATGTATAGATGGTTAATATTTCTATATGTTCATGTTGAGACTCATATAATTGCTTGTATTTTGATACCATTACCAAATACAGTGTTGAAATGTGATGATGTTGTGAAATATTTTTAAAAGGACTACCTATGATGACTCATTTGAATGATTTAGTAAAGGTTGTTGTTAATCACCTTAAAATGGTTTACCATATAATACCTAATAGGGAATCCTTCTAATTTGATGATCAAGGAAATCATTACATGTGTTAGGTGATTTTGTTTCATGGTGTTATAAGGAATATCATTTCTAACATAAAACCACATTTCAAAATCTATTTCAGTATGGAACATCGGAAATACCTTCAATCGTACATTTTTTTTATGCGTCGTCTATCATCATTATAATTATTACGAAGCTGAGTATATTATTCTGGTTCAGTAGGATATTTTGTTGGAGTATCATCTATATTTTTGTGGTATTTACGATATATATATATATATATATATATATATGGATCTTGTGGAGTTTGTAAATAATAATAGTTACTAGGAATCAAACCAAATGAAAATTATTGAAGATTTATAAAGAATTCAGTTTTCTGAACCATGTTTTTTGATGGATGATTGTGGATCGACACTTGTTGGGTTTTGTTTCATATATGAGACATATGAACAGTAAATTTTGATCAAAAAGTTTTTTTGACAACACTATGTATGTTGAATTCATATGCAGAACATTGGATATGATCTCAATAATTCATCTATTATCAACATGTTTTCTATTGGGAGTCTCGTAGGTTGGGGATACGCCACATTAGAAAAAAAGAAATACTACCTCCCAAGATTGTCAATCCATTTAAAATTTCATCAAGGGTTGTTCTAGTGTTGTTCTATATAGCCATTCAGAAATACTATAGTCCCATTCATGAGTTCTACTATATGTCACAACAATTGAGATATAATCCAAAACCTTCGCATATGATGGAAATAGCTTCATAAATATAATTTTTTTTATTTCCTATGAGGTTTATCTAATATGGAATTTGGATCATAATGGTACATTTAATTAGGGTGGGACAATATCACTAGCTAGGGTGTAGTGGAAACACATGTTATTATATGAGTAGACCTTGGTGATGGATTCTGATATGTGAATAGTGTGGTAAGACATTTTATTTAATACCTCATTGTTGTTCATTGAGCATCTTGAGGATGATTTTTATTATTTTGGGAGGTTATATGATCCCGAAATTCTCTTTGTTTGAATCTCTTTTAGTATTTTGTTAATATTTTCATTAACATGTGATTCGTTAGGAATATCAATCATTTTAATAAATATATTATTTAATTTCATTGATTCACGAAAATGTGGTAAATAATATATGCATGAGTTATTTTTTGGTAGAAAATGACATTATGTACCTCGAGGAAGGTATTTTTTAATTAATAGTGTACCAAAATATATTGTATAAGAATTTATTTGGATCTTTACTGAGAAGAGAAGCATTAATTTTATTCACATTGATAAAAAAAGAAATGGGATGACAAACATTGTAGAATAGTTACACACTATATTAAAATATTAAAAAACATGTAATTGATTAATGTTAATTTTGGTGTATTCCATTAAAAAATATTACAGGGTGTATAAATACCGAATACACTCTCCTAAAAATGTCATGTAGATGAATTCTTCTTTTTTACAGTAGTGTATCTACATCATTATTACCTAGGGATTTCTCAAGATTAGTTTGGGATGAAAAATTTCAATCTAGATGTACCATTTATGTTGATTGATCCTTATTTTGTATTTTAGGTTATGTTTCATCCATAACGTCCTTCTTCTAAAACTATTATGGTGAATTTTTTTACCATTTTAGTTGATGATTTTGATCTCTAGAAGTTTTGACCTTGAAACATTATTACATTCATATGATCCTTCATCCTTATTGGTGTTATAAATTTTATGAGTTAATGAATCATTAGTGATATGTATAGTGTCTAAATCATAACCTAATGGTTTGATAATTGAAAATATTCTGTAACATTTCGAATATTATAGCATTTTGTGTGACCAAATAAATTAAATTAAAAATAATAATTATTCCTTAAATTCCTTTGGTCTCAAATTTCATTTTCTCTTTCTAGTGGAATCTATAGAGTTATAAAATGTGATTAAAATTGAATTGGAAAATTGATTATTATATTTTTATCATTACATGTGAAATATCTTTGTTTCTTATAATAGAATCAATAAATTGTTGATTCCTAACTAATGATATTTTTATAAAAATATCAATTTAATTTAATGAATAATATTAATGAGTAATGGTAAATTAAAAAAATAACCATTGAGAATTGTGATTTGATATTTTTATATCAAATCTATATTCTTGGGATTGTGATCCATGTTGTAATTCAAATAAAATGGGATTTACCCCTATATATCCACACTTATATTCTACAATGATGATATTCAGTTGGATCAAATGAATCATATTCAGTAATTCTTAAATAGATTGGTCTATGATTGATCCCTTGTTCTAATGATTATTGGGATTATGTCCTGATATTGTAATTATTATTGTGAATGGACCCAGATTATTGATATTAAAAAACAATTATATGGTACTGGTTATAATGGTGGTAACACATGCTCAGAGATATTATATAGATGTTCTAACGTAGGTGATTTTAACTTTTTTATATGGTTAGTTGAGGTTTTTAAAGAAAATATCATAGATATTTTGACACAAAGATGAAGATTGATTTTATTGGGATTTTAAAATTTTAAATTAATTAATACATATTATTATAACTCTATTTTTTGATGTTCAAATATAACATGTATTATTACACAAGGTGGAGTAGGCTAACTACGTTATACAGATTACTATTTGGCCAGTTTTTTATTACTTAAGATGATTTTTATATTGTAGAATTGTAAAAGGGAAAATGACAATGATTATAAATTCATGATTGGGGTTGGGGTAGTGTTTGTAGGTTGGTCTGATGTTGGGTTAAAGACATGGTACATTGATTCATTTATTTTAGTACAACAGACATTCCATTGTATTATTTTAGTAGGAGATTTTGTTCTATTCAAAAAAATTATTACATTGTTACTTATTATTTTTTGAATTAATTAGTTGTTTTATTTTTTGACATCCACTATATATTTATTTTGATTATTTCAATTCAATTATGATATATTTCTACATAAATGATACATTATATTAGGTTTATAGTCTCCACATTATATATTTCACAACCCTACTACTAGATAGAAGCATTTGGCGTACATGGATGTGTGCTTATCCTCTCTTTACCTAGAATTTTTCTCATTGCGAGAGTGTAAAAAAATCATGAGGTTGTAATAGTTATACAATGAAAAGGGTGTATTATGATAAGATTCAAAATATTATTTTTAATAAAAATATTTCACCTCCTGTATTAATCATTATATAAATTCATTATAAACATTAAAAATAAATATATTATTAATATATAAATAAATTTTAACTTTTTATAAAACTTATATTGTATATATTACCTTTTACATTTTTTTACTCTATCTAATTAAATATGAATTATAAATTTTGATGGTATTTGATTCATAACTCCAAAATTATGTATGTTTTTTAACTATGGACAATGATATCCTTGGTAACACCCCCAACATAGAAGCCCCGAGTTGATGAATTATTACAAATCATTGGCATGATCGCAAAATATAATGTCTTGAAAGGCTGATTAGTTTAGTAGCCTACGAAGTATTAGATACATTCATAAGGATTATACGACATCATAAAATGGAAAACTACAACAACATTGTTTCCATAGACAACACTGAGATCACATAAACTATACCTATAGGTCAGTCATAGTATTCTTTTCGCATCTTAGGAAAAATAAATCATAGAATGTGGTGATCTCAGATTCTTATTAAGGATAAAAATATTGTGGAATCGTTCATAAATAAGCATAAACAATCATGGAAATGTATAAAACTAAAAAAAATCATTTTTAAAATTGAAAATAAACATAATATGGATATGATAAAATAAAATAATTTCATTTACATATTCACATGGATATTCTACTAGTTGAATAATAACATGAAATATCAGTAGCCACATTCATAATGATGGAATGCATAATTCCAGACTTTCAAAACCAGATAGTCAAGGCCTTGGGCCATGACAAAAAATAAAATTTTTCATGACCTTGTTCCAAAAAACTAGATTCTCTCATGCGACCTAATGATTCATTGAGGATCTATAGTGGTATCTACCCATAACATAACAATTCCAATGCATTCCTCATAAGAAAAATTTTTTACATAACATAATCATTTGTATTAACACTAGAATAAGAAATTTGAATAAATTATCCATAAACCATTAATGGTTTAAAAATAAAACATCCACAGTCAAACATATCACAAAACCTAAATACAATAAGGATGTTTTGTATCATAATAAATCACCCTGAAATAAGCATAAAAATCCATCAAAGGATGTTGACATAGATGAAATCAAAACCTTATTTAGATAAATATCTCTTTCTATTTTGAAATCATTTAAGATTCATATAATTATAACAAAAACATTTATGTTGAAAATATTCTTATAAGAATGTAAGCGAATCGTCAATGATGTTATAACGGCTGAAAATATATGAACCCGCTGTATAAGATAAAAAAACATTCATACCTTGTTTATGTCAGAAATGTCAAAAAGTGCATTGTTTGGAAAATGATAGAAAGATTCCCATAAAAACATATAAAGTCAAATAAGGGTATAAATGACTTTAACACATTTTCATGTAAATAGTAAAAATATATTGAAATACATTTTTAATAAGTATGGATGTGGATGATAAGGAGGTCCCAATAGATAATTACTTATAAACAACCTCAGATAGTAAAGAGATTGTGAAATTTTACCTTAACTTGAACTTTTCCTTGGTAGAGGGTACGTTAACCTCTCAAATACTAGTTAAATCATTGTAATTAAGTTACACAAGAACCAGATTCATATATATGATATCATATATGATCTTCTTATATTTCATTGTTAATGATATTTCAGTAGTATCATCATTTTGGGTGTTAACTGATTCATTTACCTTCATATGCATTGTAACACTTGTATTGTTTTTTATCGATATGATATATCTTATTAATATTAAGAATGATATTAAGTATTTAAAAATTATTTTTAATCATCTAATGAAAATTAGTCCTGAATGGATACGATGGGGATTTAATATCATCACGTTCGTGGAGAAGGTAATCCGTACATGTGCACAAGCGACAATATGAATCTTTTGATATTAAAATAATATATAATTGGATGTTTTATCATATATAAAGAATAATTATAATGTAATATATATTATTAACAGAAATTACACATCATTATAATACACATCAAAATAATACTTTTTTGAATAACAATTACACCACAACGCGGAGACGACAAACTGTACGTACAGACATATGGTGACATGTCATTCAAAGGATAAATAGATTAATTAATATGGTTTTAACTTATTTATAATAATATCAAATTATATAGAATATAGTCGATTTATTATTTTATATTGAAATTAACAAATAAAGAGGATGTGGAATAAGAAAGGAACTTGAAAGAGACGATGAAATATTTTCCTCTTCTTCGGGTTCAACCATTTAATTTGATCAAAATGGCTCTATAAGATGTATTTATGAAAAAAGGAAGGCCTATATTATGAAGGGAGGATAGTTGGAAGTCTATTTGGGCATGGGTTATCCAAGAATGTAGGCTTTGATAGTGTGAATTACATAGATTGGCAGGTACCCTTTTATAAGAGGGGTGAGGGGTAACTTTGGAAAAACACAAAATATCATTTTACAATAAAGTAATATTCGATTTATAATGTCTCCTAAAAGAATTATATAAAGTCCAATGTGGGGGGTGGAAAATATAACTCATCCAATGGGTCTTAGATAGGTTTGGGTGACTATATTATCTTTCTCTTTAATATTTAACTCATAGTTAAATAGTTTGACATTTACCATGTGTCACTGAATTTTTATATTATATGGTTAATAAAGATACTATATACTTATACGTGAACCCCATGTGGTTCATTAATGATACAACATTCATTATATATGTATTTTGGCCTAACAATGTTTTTTAAAAATAGAATATCATTTAATAACATAATATTTGTTTTAAAAACTCTTTTATGTCAATTTTGAGATTATTTGGTATTTATTTATTGCTAAATTAATAAATGGATTATTACATCAAACAAAAATTCATCTAACCAACCGTAACATGCCATATTATCCTAGAAAATTAGAGGAATTAATAAAAAGATTAAAATTAAATTTATTTGGATATTTAGAATATCAATTATTTTAATCGTTAATTAATACGGTAATTACTGTGTCATCATTGTGTCATAAATAAATTTAATTATATAATGCCAAAAATTTATAAATAAAATACAATTATTTATAAAATCTTCTTATATTTCTAATTAATATTGATAGTCCAATTTATCTTATGTATAATCCTATATTAAAAATTTATTGGTTATTAAACATTTATTTTTAATATTTTAAATCATATTTAAATAAAATAATAATAAATGTCCTAATATAAATCAAGTGGACATATATGATCATATTTTATTCATAAGGTTGTTTATGGTAAAATTTCACATGTCCAATAGAATTATTACATGTGTTAGGGTAATAATAATATCATTTTAACCCGTAATTAACCTATTTAGTTTCAACCGTGGTAAATAAAACTAAATAGTTACTATTCACCCAAAATTATTTTCATCTTATTGAACTACATTTTACATACTGATATAAACCATTTCCATTGGATTTTTTATATTCAAATCACATAAGCAGTAAAACTATGTTTTATGTAAATTTTCAAATGCTCCAAGGAGGTGGGTAAAAGATGGTAAAAAGTCCAATAAAATTTTTATATATCTACAATTATTATAAACTAACTCCAATGAATTAAATTGATCTTATATAGGTATTATGTATCTATTTTGACCTAAAATAAATTTAAATAAAATAAATAATTATTTAAAAAATTTGTATAACTCATTGTTTTTCACTATTCATAAAAAATTGAATGTTTTCAGAAAAATACCAAAATGTTTCCCTAAGATAATTTCGATACATTGAATCCAAAAATAATGTCCATTGTGAAATATAATATTTAAATGAATTTAAAAACTTGGTATTACTATTCCTAATGTCTTGTTTGATTAATTGTGGTGTATTTGAACTCAAAGTTGCGTAC
The DNA here is from genome assembly GCA_963277665.1 of Viscum album. Lineage (NCBI taxonomy): Eukaryota > Viridiplantae > Streptophyta > Magnoliopsida > Santalales > Viscaceae > Viscum > Viscum album. Next base: position 1,313,110,127 of record OY728152.1, on the reverse strand, counting down.
AACACACACTATTGCATTATTCAAAGAGAAGCGTACCATGGATGTTTGGGGAGTTACATTCTCCCCACCTTAAAAAAATATCATGCTAGAAATTTCAATAATATTACTGCATTAAATGAATCTGGTGGACCATCATCATATGTTCCTCAGGTTCCCACATTGTCTCTTATATCTTATGGTTTTCTACAAAGACTTTTACAAGACAAGTCATCTGGTTTCTCACCACTTGTTCTATTATATCAGGAACCTTGACATGCTCCTAGAAATAGGATAGATACAGTTTCAGTTATAATTCTTCATATTTGAGTACATTCATTAAGTAAGGCATGTATTTTCTCAACAGTGATATGTGGAATACATCGTGAACATTGGAGAGACTTGGCAGGATAGCCAAATGGTAAGCTAAATCCCCAATTCATTGTGGAATTTCAAAAGGTCTGATGTAACTTGGACTCAATTTTACCATCATACCGAAATTTACAAAACCCTTCGATGGAGATACCTTCAAGAAAACAAGATCTCTTACATGAAATTCCAAATCCTTCCTTTGGTTATCAACACAGACATTCTACATACATTGAGATACTTCGATGTGGATTTAGATTACCTTCACCTTTTCCATCATTTCCTCTACAAGTTCTAGGCCTATGAGTTTTCTTTCACGAAAATCATCCCAAAAAGTTGGTGTGCGACATCTTTTTTTGTATAACGTTTCATATAGTGCCATCTGAATACTTGAATGGAAGAAATTATTATGGGGAAATTATAATATATGTAAATATTGATCCCAGATACCATGAATGTCATGTGATCATTATCTCAACATGACTTATAATGTTTTAATAGACTGTTCTGATTGTCCATCATTTTGGTGGTGGTAGGATTTGATCAAACGAATTTCAATATCAAGGGATTTCTAAATACTTTTCATGAATCTTAACGAAAAAATAGGGGTCATGATCAGAAACAATTTATAGTTATACTCCGTGAAGTCTACAACTTCATTAATATATATTCTTGCAAAAGGTTCAAGGGGTAAAAAATCACTTATAGCAAGGAAATGTCCTACCTTAGTAATTCGGTCAACAATGAACCATATTACATCATTCCTTCTAATAGTATTTTTAGCCCCATGAAAATATCCATCGTGATATCATCCCATTTCCACTCAGGTATGGGATGAGGTAGAAAGACTCTTCCAGGCTGTTTTCATACAGTATTCACTTGTGAAAAAAACCATACATCATGACACAAAATCAGAAATCTCTCTCTTCATGTTGTCCCACAAAATATATTCCTTCAAATCATTATACATTTAGGTTCTCCAAGGGTTTGTATAGCGAAATTGGAGCTATGAGCATCATCCATCAGTTCACTTTTTAGATCAGGTATATCGGGAAAACAACGTATCTTTCAAATTCTCAAAATTCCATGTTCATTTACAGAGTAATTAAATCTCCAATCATCATATCATTATTCTTCTTTTTAAACTCCTCAAAATCAACCTATGAACATTTTACCCATTCTAGTAAAGATGGGTTGTCAACCATTTGAAAATAAATTGATGATTCACCTTCCATGGTTATTTCTATATATATATTTACCATATCCATGAAAATAGGTTCCCCTTCAACTGTCATATTGATCTAAAATAAATGGTCATTTCTGCTCAATGCATATGACACATTATTTTCCTTCCCCGTGTGGTAGTGTATCGTGAAATCATAATACTTGAGTAGTTCAAGACATCACCTTTTCCTCATGTTGAGTTCATACTGCGAGAATATATACTTCTAACTATTGTGATTGGTATATATCTCACATTTTCACTATTGAGGTAAATTCTCCATATCATCAAAGAAATGACTACAGCTTCTAATGCATGATCATGAGTTTGATAGTTTTGCTCATGAATTTTTAGTTGTTGGGATGTGTAGGAAATAACCCTATCAATATTCATAAGGACACAACAAAGTCTTTCTCTGATGCATCACTATAAATATCAAACCTATCATTCCATTTTGTTAAAGTCAATATAGGAGCATTCACTCAACAACTCTATAGTTATTCAATACATTCTTCACATGCTTTTTTCCATACAAATTTAACCCCTTTTGGTTTTAAAATTGTTAATGGGATAGTGAATCGAGAAAAATTATGGATGAAACTCGATTACAACCGGGTAAACCAATAAAACTGCTTACCTTAGTTATAATTGTCGGTGCTGGACATTCTAGGATTTCTATTATCTTATAAGGATCAATGGAGATTCCATTATTTGAGACGATTTGGCCTTGAATAGAAATCTCCTAAATCTAGAATTCACATTTGCTAAATTTCCCATATAATTCATGTCTTCTATGAGTCTGTATGATAATGCGCAAGGGATTTTCATGATCTTCTTAGATTTTTCAGTATACCAAGATATCATCAATAAATAACAATACAATTTCTTCAAGATATTACATGAATACACTATTCATTAGATCCATGCAGACAGAGAGTGTATTAGTCAATCGAAAAAGAATTATTATAAACATGTAATGTTTGTACGTGGTTCGAAATGTCATCTTTCTTTAGACACAACTAATTATATCCAGATCAAAGGTCATTCTTTTAAAAGTGTTGAGCTACATGAATTTAGTCTAATAAATCATCAATGTGAGGTATGTGATACCTGTTCATTTTTGTAATAACATTGATCTCCCTATAGTAAATGAAAAACTTCATAGATCCACATTTATTCATAACCAAAAGGACAGGGGCTCCCCATGTATTTACACTAGGGAGAATAAATACATTATTACTCATTTCCTCTAATTGTTTAAATATTTTCATTAATTCCATTGGTGACATTTTATAAGGGGTCTTCGACATGGGCCTTGATCTAGGAATTAAATCAAAGGAAAACTCAATTTATCGTTCAGGATGATGTCTAGGTAAATCTTCTGGAAACACATCCATATATTCTTTCACAATAGGTAAATCCTATATTTGAACATTCCATTCTTCACCCACAATTATATTATTCTCTTCCTTGACAATTATTTATTTTAGTGGAGCTACCAAGGGAGGATCAAAATAGGAATTATCCGATGATGATTCTCCTCTAATCATATGGTGTTCTTTATAATCGTCATAAAAAATTGTAACATCCTTCTTAAAATAAATTTTTTCATTATGGTCTAAAATCCAATCCATATCATGGATTATTTAAAATTCAATCATGGGAATAATGATGAGAATAGTAGATAAAGAGAATTTATATTTCCTAATGGGGACTGATTCACAAAAACTTGTTGCAATGATAATTTCATTAGGTGTTTTGACTGTCAACTCCATTTTTAAATAAAATTGTAAATGACGAATTTCCTTATAAAACTGGGAAGATATGAAATAATATGATGATCTAGAATCAAATAAAGGATATTCTATACTTCAGGAAGACATTAAATTACTTGCCAGTACGTCTTTCAGAGCTTCAACTGTAGCAGTAGAGATATCATAAGCATTCCCTTGATCACTTGGCCTTTTCTGATGTATGTTCCCCTGATGATTAGGAAATTCATTAGCATAATTCCCCCATTCTCAACAATTGTATCATTCTATATTATGGATATTCAACTATTCCCTTCTTCCCCTTATTTCTATTTCTAGAGTGTTCAAAATATCTCTTATTATATTGTTTTTCTTTAAAGTCATATGACTTAGCGAATTATTTTTCTATCATGATTGCACATGAGACAATATCTTTGTACGATGAGAATGATTTTGTTACTAATGATCGATGGAGAAATTGTTTTATCTAATCATAGAAACAATAAATCGTACTTATTGGGTTACAAAAATAATCTATAACTAGCCTCTCTAACCTTGTAATGCTAGCTTCATACTTTGTGACATTACCATACTCTTTTTGTCTCAGACTCAAAAATTGCCATTCCATATCCGCTTTATGGTCATGTAGAAAGTAATTTTAGAATAAAATGTCATTATATTCTCTCAATTACTTATTTGATACATCATAAACTTGCTTTGTGTTTTGAATCAATGACCAGCATTGATCAACATCGCCATTGAGGGGATAAACTACCATTAAAACATTTTCCCTTTTCGCAACTCCCCATGGTGTGGAATATTTTCACTAAGAAATTTATCCATTGGTAAAAAACTAGTGGATTTGTACCCCCATTTAATGTTGGTGGAAATTGCCTCAAGAAGTGATAAATCATTGAACCACAATTCTGCATATCAGGGTGCTCCATATGGGTATGGTTATAATTCATAACTTGAGTGAGTTGTCCCAATATAGTGATAAGATGATCAGCACCATTTGTATCAGAAGTTCCACTATAATTATCTTGATCGGGAGAGAAATCAGTACATGGAATTTATTCATTGATATAAATTACATTCCTTCCACTATGAGCCATTTCTAAACAATTGAATAAACTAGATTAGTATTTGAATCGAAATACATAATTCCTAACTTGTAAAACAATTAACATAAATTAAAAAAATTATGGATATAATCAATAATAATAAAAAATGTTCTCATAGAGGATGTATATACTCCTAAACCATTCATAATAGTTTGTAATGAAAAATAGAATTATCCTATGAATATCCCCCAGGATTGTTGTAACCAAGAATGCTGCAAGGCCTGTTGTTGTGCACCAGTTTCCATTCGAGTCTAGCTGAAAGAAATGTTTTCAGGTTTTACCCTTCGTTATATTTGTGCCAGAGCCACCTCTACTTGCTCGTATCTAGACAATGATGTATTATAAGGAAAACTCAAAAAATCCCTAAAATTCCAAAATTAAAGGAAGTTATTATACAGTAATCCGCAAATTCTATCATAGGGATATGTTCTCTAATCAATGTTTATCTAAATCTAGTTTCCAAGGATTGTACTAAACTTCAACTGATACCATCTATAATTCCCTGAACCCAGAAGCCCAGAGTAGGTCCAATAAAACATATCATTGGAATTATTTGAAAATATTATGTCTTGAAAGATCGAATAGTTTAGTATCCTTGGAATTACTAGATATATACATAAAATTTACATTATTTCACAAAATGGAAAATTACAATTACATTTTTTCCATAGAAAACACTACGATCCCATAGAATATCCCTACTGGTCAGTAATAATATACTTCTTCGCATCCTGGGAAAAATAAAACAAAGAGATGGATGAGCTCATATGCACAATAATGATAACAATTTAGTAAAATATTCATAAATAAGCATAAACATTTATGGAAATATTTAAGGCTAAAAATAATCTTTTTTAAACATGAAATTCAGTATAATATAGCAATGATAATATCCAATAATCCCATTTACTTATTCACATATATATTATACTAGTCGAATTATCAAATGCAATATCAATATCCACATTAATAATGATGGAATGCATAATTCTGTACATTCATAAAAACATATTCAAGGCCTTGTGGTATGACTACAAATAAGATTTTGTCAAATCCTTGTTCCATGACACTAGTTCGACTCATGAGACCTACCGATGCATAGAGGAGATATAGCGGGCTCCACTCATCACATTCTATTTCTAATGCATTCCTCATATGAAGAGGTTTAAACATAACATAAACTTTCTTATTAAAACTAGCATACGAAATGACAATACTTTATAAAAAACCAGAATTGTATTAAAATAATACATCCATGACCATCCATATCACTAAACCTTCAATACAAAATGTATGTATTGTATCTTAATAAATACACATCAAATACGATTCAAATCCATCAATGGATGTTGACATAGATGAAATAAAATAATTTTTTAGAGAAATATTTCAATGTATTTTGAAATCATTTAAGAGTAACATAGTTATAATGAAAACATTTATTTTCAAAATATTATTATAAGTTTGTATGGTATTCTTCAACGATAATATAACGGTGGAAAATAGCCGCACACTCCATATATTTGAAAAAACATTCTTACATTATTTTATTCGAAAATGTCATAATGTAACTTGTTTGGAAAACGACAGAAAGATTCCTTTAAAACATATAAGGAAAAATAATGATATAAATGGCTTTAACACATTGTCTCGTAAATAGTAATTTTTTTAAATACATTTTTATGAAGAATGGATGTTGATAATAAAGAAGTCCTAGTAGATAATTACGTATAAAAAATAGGATAATGAAAAGAGTGTGAATTTAACCCTTACCATTTACTTTTCCTTGGTCAAGGGGATGTTAAACTCTTGTATAGTAGTTAAATCATTGTTATTAATTTATTCGAGAACCATATACAGAAATATGATATCATATAAGATCATCTAATATTGTTTTGTTTATGTTATTTCAGTAGTTTCATCATTTCATGTGTTAACATATTATTTTTCCTTTATATTCATTGTTACATAAGTAATGTTTGTTATGGATAGGAGGTATATTATTCAAATTAAAAATAATATTAATTTTTTAAACAATATTTTTAATCGTCTATATAAAATTAGTCTTGAATGGATACAATTTGGAATGAATCTCCTCGTGTTCGTAGAGAAGGTAACCGGTACGTACACACGAGAGACAATATCATTAGTTTGATATTAAAATAATATATAATTGGATGGTATATCTTATATACAGAATCATTATCATGTTATATTTATTATTTATATCAATTAAACTTTATTATTATACCCATCCAAATAAAAATGTATTGAATAACAATTATACCATGAAGTGGAGACAGTAAGTTGTACGTACACATGTATGGTGACATGTCATTAAAAGGAAGGAGATAATAATGAATATGATTGTAAAATATTTATAATAATATAAAATTATATAGAAGACACTGGATATATTTATTCATAATTGAAACAACAAATAAAGATGAAGTGGGTGAAGAAAGGAACTTGAAAGTGGTGATGAAATATTTACCTCTTCTTCAGGTTCTTTATTTTGATTTGATAAAAAGGACTCCATAGGATGAAGTTACAAAAAAATGAAGTCATATAGGATTAAAGGAGGCCAATTTAGATGTTATTTGGGAGGTGGTTGGCTGAGCCAAAAGGATTTGATGGTGTGAATTACAGAGAAGGGGGAGTGCCCTTTTATATGTGGGGTGAGAGGGACCTTAGGAAAAGCTAGAAATATTATTTTATAATAAAAATATTTTATTTTTAAAATGGAACCAAAATGAATAACATAATTTCTATGATGGGTATGGGTCTAGACCCACTAAACCAATAGGTTTTAGACAGTTTTGGGTCACTATATTATCTTTATATTATTTATTTAACTCTTTGTTAAATAGTTTTACATTTACCATGACTCATTGTATTTTTATATTATATGGTTAATAAACATACTATATACATCCATGCAAACCAGATGTGGTTAATTAATCATAAAACTAACATTATATAGGTCTTTTGTATGATACTAATATATTTAGGAATAGAATATAATTTAATAATATAATATTAGTTTTAAAAACATTTTATGTCAATCTTGACACTATTTTGTAATTTTTTTCCTAGATTCATAACAACATAATTACATAGAAACAAAATTCATCTAACCAACCCTAACATGTTATATTAACATATAAAATTAGTTTAATACATAAAATTTCACATATTACATTTATTTGGATATTTATAATATCAATTATTTTTAGCTGTCATTAATATGGTATTTAGTGCATCATCATTGTGTCTTAAATAAATGTAATTATTTAATGTCTAAAATTTATAAATTAAATAAAATTAAGTATCATATTACAAATGAATTTTTATAGTTAAAATTATCTTATGTGTAACACTATATTAAAAATGTTTTCGTTATTAAACACTGATTTTAACTCATTTAACTGTTCTTTAAATAAGATAATAATAAATGTCGTAATCTAATCCATGTGGACCTAAAGGATCATATTTTATTCCTGAGGTAGTTTTTAGTAGAATTAAACTTATAAAATAGAATTATGACATGTTTTTGGATAATATTAATATAACTTTTCCCTTAATTACCCTATTTACTTTTAACCATTGTAAATAAAAGTAAAAAGATACTATTCGCCAAAAAGAATATTCATATTATAGAACCACATTTTACATACTGATATCAACTATGTCTCTAGTATTTTTTAAATTCATATCATAATAGTAGTAAAATTATGTTTTATGTAAATTTCCAAATTCTCTTAAAAGGTTGTTAAACAACGATAAAATCTTCAAACAAAATATTTATATCTAAAATTTTTATAAACTAACTCAACATAATTACATTGAACATATACAGGTAATATATATATATATTATTACCTAATTTAAATTTAAATAAAATAAATAATTATCTAAATAAAAAATTGGTTATAAACTATAACTTAGTGTTTTTCACTATTAATCAAAAATAGAATGTTTTCAGAAAAATACCAAAAATTCACCCTAAGATAATTTTGATATTCCAAATTCTAAAATGAATTCTTTTTTGAATGAAGAAATTTAAAATTTTTCAAAATGTGGGTATCACTATTCATAACGGCTAGTTTGATTTTTTTTGGTGTGTTATAACTCGATGTTGCACACAACACACTATTGTATTTTTCAAACAGAATCATACCTTGGAAGCATGGAGTGTTAAATAATTCACCTAACATCCCTATAAAAATAATTATTATATATTTATCAATTTAAGAAATAAATTATTCATTTAAATCCTATCATTATTAATGTTTATTAAAAAATGAACTATGATACAATGAATGGGACCATAGAAAATACATAAAATTGAGTATCATTTTCATTTCTCAAAATTATTTATAGAAATAAGGAAATTACTATTTCATCTATATATAATGATTATAGAAAAAAATTAATATTACAACTATAATAATATTATATATAACATTCATGTTATCTCTGTGATTAAAAATTAATAACATCGCTATGTGGTGTTGGTATTTAACTTGTATGCACGAATGATGCTATATTTTTTTAGAAAATTGAAATGTATGAAAATAAATGATAAATTATATTTTCCTATTGATAAATACTAAATTAATATAATATATAAAAATTTATTCCGTTATTGTAAAAATCATTGAGAGATATTGATGGAAAAAAATTACCAGTTCCTGAGATAGTAGAGAGTTGTACAAACAAATAATTAATTGCAACAAGATTTTATGGGGGAAAATGATGGATATAGGTTATTACAATAACATAATAACATAATAGTATGTGAAATATATTTCTATTATTATTGTTAAATATCTATGAAAATTTTATACTAGTTGAATATTTAAAAAAATGAAACATTTTGTTATTGACTATACCATTTATTTAAAATGTCAACATTGATTAGCTCCTTATGACTTATTTAGATGGAATTAATCAAATGTAATAAATTTAAAATTAGATGATGTATTAAATATTTTTTTCTTGGGTATTGGTTAATTTTTTTTAATGAAATATTAAACAAATAGAATATTCGCTTTCCATTATAAGAGATATGATGGGCTCAATTATAATTCTGAAAATTATTAATTTTATACCAATTATTTATAAATTATAAATTATTTAAAACTAATTTATGTAAAATTTAATATGACTATTAATATTATATTTTTCATAAAATAAAAATTAGAAAAAAATGATGAACCACAACTAACTATCCACAACCTTCCTTGTTCATCGGAGGTGCGCAACGGCGCGTCGTGCATCCCCCGCGGCCTAGCGGGGCCTACTGCTCCAGCGACCGTCACAGCTAGGTGTCGTAGCCTCATCATGTCGTGTTCATTTAATCACTATCCAACATTTATATAATTGGTGTCATCAAGATGTTAGATTTCCATAGAGGCCCAATGATGTATCAAATATAGTGGAGGGGTTGGGCTATGTTCATTTTGCTTGATCCCTCTATGTTAGCTATTAACGTGAGGTGGTTATGGGTTTATTAAAAATTGAATTAAAAAACTAGATAAACCCCACAAGATTCCCTAAAACAACCTCCATCAAATATGAATGAATTGCGGGTCAACCCATTAGTCGGTTGACCAGGGTTCTTCTTGTTATTAAAGAATGGGGAAGATGAAATCAATTAAAATCATAGAAGGATAGACCTCTTACCTTCAAACATCAGAGAATGTCTATGGATTGATGGTGGATCATGTTCTTTGTTCCCATAACTAGTTCCCAATGATGGAACTCACATGTAGTTTGTCACCTTCGACATGGTCAGCTCTGTCCTCTAATGGACCGACGTTGTGGTGCGCCATCAGCACATCATTGCATGGAGAAGTTTTGTCAGTAACTCCCACCCAAGATCCATATATATAAAATAGCGGAGGGTTAGTAATGACATGTAAATTAAATGGTGGCTCATTAATTAGGAATATTAATAATTTCACCCAATGTTGATGTTTATTATATTTGAGGGTAAATCCAATTATTCGTTTGATATGTCGCTAGTCCCACCATACCGCATGTCTCTTTCAGAAATAGAATAAAAATAACATAATAAAGTTATTTTATTTATTCTAATAAATGATCCAAAAAATATCTTTTTCTCTAGTCCTACAATGGTCGAATTAAAGCCTACCTTAATCGAATATTTACGTAGTGGGTTCAATGGTTCCCTCAAATTTTTAATTAAAGAAGAAATTAAAAAGTTAGAATATACAGCTCTAGATTTTATTGAACATACCCAAAAAAAAAGATCATTAAATATTTAACAGCCACCCTCAACATGCATCGGTTGAGGCTAGGCTCTGCCTAAGTGAAACACACCCGAACGAACCCAACGGTGCTCTCAGATTTCCAATATAAGTTACCATTTAAATGTTATGAATTTTTTCTATAAAATACGTTTCTCCTAATTATTTTATTTACAGAAAAAACTAAATATCAATGGTGGTGCGTATCGGCCAATATAAGTATCTACATAAATAAATCAGACACTCCTGAGTTTATCGGTGGTATTAAATTTTTAATCTGAGTAACCATTTTTAGGTAATATGAAATTTAAAAAAAATTATAAATTTTTATTTTATTTATGTTTATTCCATTTTAGAGTCTTATCACAATAGGTATGTGCCAATAAAACATATTTTTCACCTAGGGTAAAGCCGTCGTTAGAAATGAAATGGTGCCCTTGGATTTTTAATTTAGGAAACTGTTTAAGAGTTATTCAAATTTATTAGGAAACTTCTTATGTGCATTGTTTAATGTTTAACAAAACATCGACTAACTATTCCTGGCACTTTGGACCTCAGAATCACATGTCATCAAATTTATTTGTCCCATAAGAATTTTATATAATTAAAAAAAATTATACAGTAATTTAGGTACATTACATTCTCCCCACCATAGATATTTTCTTACTCAAAAACTAAAACATAGACTATGGAAACAAATGGTGATACAGAGCAGTAATCTGAACCTCTTGCTCCCATGTGCTCTCTTGGAGGATCTTGTAATGCCAATGAACTCAAACTATAGGTATCGATAGACCACAAAGGCCCTACATCCTTTGATCCAAATACTCCATCAGGGACTCCGTAAATTTCATCCCATTATCCCATTAAAACATTCCCATGTTTATAATGTGTGTTGGATCGTGCACGTATCTTCTCAGCTGGGATACGTTGAAGAGGTCATGAACCCACCCCCACTACTGTAGATGTACTAAGCTGTATTCTACCTTTCATATCCTATGATGTTTCAGAAAAGGACCGATAAATTTTTTTGATAAAATTCCACCAGATCCAAATCATTGTAGTCCCTATCTAGAAGAGACTCGCAAGAATATGTGTCCCCACTCTGGGAACTCCTAGGGTATTTTCCTCTAGTAAGAAAGAGGCATATGCCAATAATTCCTTCATCCCTAGAAACCATTAAAAACATCGGAAGTCATGGTACTCCTTCACCACACAAGGAAGTACTACTAAAGGGGTTGTATATATCCCTCCAATGCCTCCTCTGGAATAATAACTGGTACAATGGTGCATCCTATGAATTGGATGAAGTTCCCCCCACTATTAAAAAATCAATTAGGTACATGTCCCAAGGATATCTGAGCACGTTGAGTATCGCATTTAATGTCCCCAAGATGTGCCTCCATAACTCACTGATGAAGCGGAGGAGTGACTATAATAGACTAGAGGTATGCTACCCTATCTCTATCCATGAAAGATATTGGTAACGTGACTAGATGCTCTTAAGCCTCACTTAGAAGCTCTAAACCAGACCTCTGACTGAGTGTGTTTTCTACCACCTTCCCCTTCCCATAGATATATACAATATCAAATTCATAGTACTGGATGTACTTTATGCAACGTTCTTGTCTAATGATTAGGTCCATCTATGAGAACATGCACCTGAGAATCTTATGTTCAGAGTAAAAAAGAAAACCATTCACCCATTAGGTAGTGCCACCACATCATCAATGAAAAGAACACAACTGTTATAACCAGGTCATGGGTAGCATAGTTATTCTGTTCATTTTTGTCTTAGGTCTTGAATGCTCTACTGACGCTTCTACATCCATGGGAAAGGCACCCCTTTTTCATCAATTCTAAAAAGGTTGCCACTAACCTAGATAATTCTAGTACAATTCTCCAGTAATACTTATCCAATGCATATTTCCCTCTACAATTGAAGAGGTAATCCTTGAAATCTCTGTTGAAATTATTTTACCACATAATACCACTCATGTATGGAACTGAATACTGAAAACTCAATCATTTATGAGGGTATGTATTGCTGACTCAAGAGTGATCGGCTGCACCCTCCAATGCATGTGTTAATCTTGTGCTTCCTAGGTTTTATTTTCCACTTTCCAAAAAAAAATCCCATTACCATGTTGAAGATAAAAAACAACCTTTTTCCTAATACAGTTAATATGAGTATGAACTATGGATGCATAGTATATTACCAAACGGACATCATAAAGCCACGATTATGATATCAGGATGTTCTAACCAGAACTCTAACATCTAGGGTTAGATCACACCATCATCATAAGTGTGATTATCGAGTCTCCCCACAAAGGTATCTCTTGAAATTAGGGTAATGCAAAAGGGTTAACCAGAAACTCTAAGTCTTGGAAAAGATTCATGGAATGATGGAATGATTGTTAGCTATGTTTATTATTACGTTGTCTAGTAGTAGACACTTACCATACCTCAAATCATTCATAGAACCCTTAGGTCACACACCTTGTCTGCATGCAACTACTCCCTTCCCCTGTCCTCCATCTCATTGAGCCTGGTGGGACCACAATGGGAGGAGGTTGTAACATGTTGAAATGTAATCCACATAAATATGTTCTCCTAGATCTCCATCCATGCCTACAGCCCGAAAGATTCCTCTATCCCTATCACATCCATTTCTCGAATTATTTTACACACCCTAGTCACTGATACTTGCGCCAGCTTTCTACTTTCCCAAAGATACCATAAATTGGCTATTTCCACTCATCCAAAGTACATTTAACCACAATTCTTCACTCTATCACCCAAAAATATGTAGGAATGTATAGTGGAATAGTGTTGTCTCGGATGTCCTTAAACACACCTCACTGAAGAGTCCATGCCCAAAGGTAATGATTGCATCATATTCATGGAGTACTAGGAATGTTCGGTATTCCTCGATGAATAATCAACTACTGACATGTCATCCTGGTGATGGTGTAGAATCACTATGGAACTCTCAACAACGTCCTGAAGCCATTCCTTTGCCGACTGAGTGTCGGGCTTTCTGTAGAACCCAAGGGGTTTCTGATGCTGAAACACATATAAGGCACTAAGCCTACATGTTTCCTCTACCACAACAACTATTTGTAACAACTGACCAATGGTTGATGGTGGTGCTGGTACACAACCTGATGTTTCCAACCTAATAGTATAGACCGACACCATATCCTCGTCGCTAGGTGGTCCAAAATCATGTACTCTCTAGGGAATCCAAGCTGTATATCTTTGTTGTGGAATCCTGATAATGAACAGGTGCACCATGTTCTATAAGTTATACCTGGGGAGATGACTCCAAAGAAATCCAAACAAATAATTTTCAAAAAACACAAGTAATCAGTGTTTTTTTCACTAATTTAGAAATCATAATTTTGGGTCTTATTGTAGGGATACGTCGGCCGCCACAACAACACTAGACTCTCTGAAAGAAAGACCACACTCATAACACTTAACACTATTAATATATGGAAAATATCAGTGTAATATTTATTTGTTTAAACTAAAATCCTCTTTTACCACTTTGTCATGAAATGTCTCCTGATGCCTGTTCAATGACTACCCAATGACCACCTTCAATAGTCCAGAGGCTGGTGATTAGAATCGGAATGGTTTATCACTAAAACGAGAATGTATTTCTTTTAACCCTATCAAAACACCCAACCCAATAACAAAACAAGGAGAAACAATTATGTAAACTGCAATAGAAAAATGAGTGCTGAAGTATAGGGTTTGGAAATAAAATCCCAAATGTAAAGTAATAGAACAATTCAAATGTACAGATTCAACAAAAAGAACAAAAAACTCTTGGATCGTCCACCGAGGATCCTACCTAATGGGTAGGTACAGATCGTCTTCATATTAATCCATGTCAACTCATCTACTCCATCTGCCGTCGGGTCCTAGCTCTCTATAGGCTTGGCTCTGCTGTATGTCGACAACAGAAGACACACAACAAGGTGTGGGAAATTTCAGTGCATGTTTATGTCTAATGATACTCAGTAGGGACCCCAAGACCCTCGTAGGTTTACTATAGTTCACAAATGAAATACCAAAAAGAAATACTTAAACACTATTTATGTATATGATGTGATAAAGATATACTCATCTCATACATGAGAAAAATAATACCACAATGGTACTACCTTGAAGGTAGAAGTTCCATACATGTAACACCACGCAGGTAGAAGTACCACACAAGTACCCCATGATGGTAAAAGAACCCAACACAAGTTATCTCACACTAGGTATCACATTAGGTCATAGATAAAATGGTTATCACATCATCGAACTCCTCAGCTGCTGGAGAAATCCTCCTCTATCGAGTATAGTGGGCCTTTCTGGTCACACAGATCCACTTCCCACTAATCTTGAACTATTCTGGTACCGATCCTTGATGGGTAATGTGGGCATGATGGGTCCCACAGAACAGATTTCTACCATGGGAATGCTAGGTCACATAGAGTCGATTTGTACCTTAGCCAAACTGTGATAATCCTCCTTTTGAGAATCGCAGTACTGTCGGGTCACATAGAGCCACTCCCCACCATGGGCATGCTGGGTCATATAGAGCTGCTTCCCACTAGTCTAATCGTCAAGAATTTTTCAAGTCACAGTAAGGGTTCTATAAGAAATCTTCTTTGGAAAATCGCTCCTCAATATATATGCAGAATCATGATATCTAATGAATTCACCATAAAGTATATTCCAGGGTAGTAACCGTAGCATCATCATTCATAAAAATCGATCTCATCATCTGCGGGAGAACATCTCCTCTGTCGAGTATAGTGGGCTTGTTGGGTCACCCATAGCTACTTCCCAATATCCTTGAAATGATTTGGTACTCATCCCAAATTGGAATCATGGGAATTTCGGGTGACACAGAGCCACTTCCCACTGTGGGCCTACTGGGTCACACAGAGCCACATCCCATTACGCCATCGTCAAACAGTCTTCAATTTTGAACCAACTGTTGGGTTCTGTATGTAGTGTCCTTGGGAGAAATAATCCTCAAGACATATATCGTATTAAAACTAGTACAATGACTAAAATTTATGTAACATAATGTTTCACTATGTCGTAAGGGTTCCAATGCAATAGATGGCGAATCAATCGAACGCCCGGTCTGTGTGTTATTGACTTTTCAGTATTGGGGGCTAGGATGTATTCGTGTGAGATCTAACCCGAACGTACTCCAAATTTATAAAAAATGACTCATTGAATAAATAAAAATTACCGACATGATCCAAGGATCCCAAGGACATATACGATTAATTTAACAAATTTACAGTTCCCATGATTATGCACTTTTTGTATTTCATGTCGGTACGGGGTCTGGGTCAGGGCCTCTAAGGGAAGACCGGCTGGACCAGTTTCAGCATGGGCCGCACCAGGTCAACCTTGGTTGACCCGAACCTACTCGAGTTGACCCATCCTACTGGGACCAGCTCGACCCAGCTGGGCCACTAGTCAGGTCGCTGAGCAATAGGACAGCCCCCTGAGTGGTGGGTCAGACCGCTGGGACGACCTGACAGTGCCACTCACCTGGCAGCATGGGCCCCCAGGGATACAACATCACAACACATATGGGTATGTATGACATGGATCTATGCCACGTCAATGGTTCAACCCATGGGGATTGATTCCAACACAGTGCCATGGGGCACCAGGAGTCCTCAGTTTGCAGCCGACGGGCCGCAGATTTGCTACAAGGCATGCTGCTTGCATTCACCCCATTTATTGACTGCTGGTCGATCCTGCTGCCCCATGCTCCCACTGCAGCCAACACGATCTGGGGCCTTGGTGTAGGGTGGGCGCGCTGCTAGGGTCATATCCAACCTCGGCTCCGCTGACATGGTCATGGACATTCAGCATTCCCAACGACCACTCCTACCGGCATCGCAGCTGACGATCCCTGACCCTCCTTGTACATTGACGGTGTGTGACGGCGTGCCACGCCTCCTTCGCGGTCGGCCGATGCCAACAGATTTGAAGACAACCATGGCTCTACGTGGTGACCTCCTCATGTGGTATTTATTGATGCGTTTTCCACCACGTAAATGATCAGTGTCGTCACACTGTTGGTATTCTATGGAGGCACAAGAAGGTAACAAATATAGTGGAGGGTTTGGTCCAGGATAGTTTGGACCACTCCCTCCACGTTAACACATAATAGGAGTGGGGTTATGGTTTTAATAATAATTTAATTAAATAACCAGATAAACCCCACATCATTCTCTACAATAAACTCCTTCATAGACGAATGAATAGTGTGATACCCTGTTAGTCGGTGGGCCCATGTTCTTCATTTTATTCCAGAACGGGGTAGAGGAGATCAATTAAAAACATAAATGAATAAACCCCCTACATTGAAGTGTCGGATAACGTCTGGGGCTTGATGGTGAATTGTGTTCATCGTTCCCACAATTGGTTCCCAATGATGACACTCACATGTCGTCTGTCTCCTTTCCCTAGGTCAGATCCTTCGATTAAGGGTTTGGTGTCATGGCACTCCTTCCACAAATCGTTTCATGGTGATTTTGTGCTGGTATCTCCACCCATTATACATATATATATATGATAGGTTGAGGTATAGTAATGACATTTAAATTTAATGGTTCCTCATTATTTATAAAGCTTCTTAATTTCACCCAATATTGATGATACTTATATAGGTGGTTCAATCCATTTATTGGATTGATAGGTCGCAGGTCCCACCTTACCACTTGTCCATTGGAGGAATAGAATTAAAATAATATAATAATGTTATTCTATTTTTTATTTTAGAATGTTCTAAAATCTATCATTTTTTCTGGAACTACTGTTGTTGAAATGAATCCACCCTTAAGAGAATCATGAAGTTTTAGATTTAACGGTTCCCTCATATTTTTAATTCGAGTAATGGTTCGAACGTTAGAATATGTCAATCGCACGTTTATAGAATGTACACCAAAAAAATTTCAATAAATTATTAAGAGTCTCATTCGCACCGAATAGGTCGAGGTTAGGCTCTACCTTACTGAAACTCTCCCCAATGAACCCAATAGTACTCTCATATATCCAATTCGAGTTATAGTTTAAATGTTATGTATTTTTACAATAAAATAAATATTATGTAATTATTTTATTTATGAAAAAAACTATCATTCACTGGTGGCCCACGCCAGCCAATGTTACTATATGACTAAATAAATAATACTATCTTGGGTTCCAGAGTGGTATCAGATTTTTAATCCGAGTTACCATTTTTGAGTTTTAATAAATTGAAAAATACAATAATTTTATTTAATGATTTTATTTATAGTTATTCCATTTTTGTTTTTTCTCACAGGAGGCATGTTCCGTGTAAACATATGTCACGCCTATGGTAAGACATTAATCCTTAATATAAGGGTGCCCAAAGATTTTTAATTCATGAAATTGTTTAAAATTTAATCTTTTTTCTGTGGAAAAATACTAATGCGTGGTATTTAATGTTTTAAAAAATATCAATGCACCATTCCAAGAACTCCGGGCCTCATAATCACACTCTGTTATATTTCGCGGTCTCGATATAATTTCATATGATTATAAAAATTATTTGAAAATTTCATGATATTACATCATATCCAAGTTTCCATATATCACTATAAATATTTGGTACATTATGTTACTTCAGATGTTCCTCCCCATACTCCAAAAGGTAAAAACATGAAGTGAGGCTTTAAATCAAGATGTGGGGAGACTATAACCTCTTTCTTAATGAAGCATAACTATATCTCCCCAATATATTATGATAAATATTACATTAAATTTCAATGATATCTTGTATTTTATTTCACCCAACGATTTTCATTCACAATAAAAAAAATTTTATAAGATGGTAGTACACAAAACACTATTCTTGGATTCCGTTACACACAATTTCATGTTCTTTTGATAGAATTAATTACACACATGACCGATTATAATTGATTATAATATATTATAAACATGTAATTATAATGGTGGGTATGAATGGTATTTCCTTTCAACTAAATAACTATTTACCATGGATGATATTTTTTTAGTTTTTTTAATGAAATTCATTTTATAATGATTAATGAAAAATACAGAATTTTAATTCAAAAATACCTATTAATATAATTTATTTATATAGTAATATTATCTTGAAAATTTGATTTAATGTCTTATTGGAATAATTTTTTATCATTTAATATAATTTTTCTAATTTTAGGTAATTTCAAATTTAAATCATACATTCACACATGTCAATATTTTTATAGTTTTACTTCTTAAAAACCCAGTTTCTGGTTTTGAAGATGAGAATTATTTTTTAATTAAATAATTGAAATTATGTGTTTTTAATTGTGAAAAATGGACTCCATATTTTGAAATTATAATTTCCGTGTTATATAAATATGTACATTTTAATTTTGGACATTATGAATAGTAATTTGAGTAAATATTTTTTATTTACAACATTTAAAGTGAAAATTTGGAAAATAAGGAAAAATAATACTATAATAATATTTAAGAACACTAATACATGAAATTATATTATTTGATGTGTCATGAGAAGAAACAAAATCTTTAGGATAATCCTTTGGGATGGGTGGTCTAATTGGATGTGAAAATGACATGTTATAAAAATATATTTAATGTAAATTGAAATATAACATACACATGTATATTTTTATTATAACAATTTTAATGTGGGGTTATATAATTGATATCATTGACTATAATTTTATGTTAAAAAAATATTTCTAAAATCATGTAATTTTATTTATAATGTATAGGCATTAAAAAAAATTATGACACAATGATTATGCATTGATTACCTTATTAATTAAAGATTCAAATAAATGATATTATAAAGATTAAAATAAAATTAATTTGAATATTTTCATCAATTAAATGAATTATTTTGGATTATTACATGTTATATTTTATTTAATTTTATTTTTCACAATCAATAATTTTTTTATTGATTTAAAAAATCAATTACAAAATAGTGTGAAAATTGATATAAGTATGTTTTTAAAACAAATACTAATTTATTATAAAATTTAGTTTTCATAAAAATATATTTTTCCTCCAACTCATCTAAATAATTTTTCAAATTTCATTAATGATCTACATAATTTTCTCATTTAATTTTATATTAACTATAATGACCATGTATTTTAAAAATACAAGAGTATGTGATAAGAGTTAATTTATTTAACTAAGTGTTAAAACACAAATTTAATGTTAAATTTGTGTCCTAAACAAGTCCAATACCAATTTTTTGAGTTAAAATATACCCATAAAAATATTATCATTTATATATTTTACCTTTGAGATAATATAACTATAAAATCAATTTATAATAAAATAACATTTGATGATGTTTCTAAACTGCCCCTCTTCCCTCTTATAAAAATCCATCATATCTACCAACACCCTCACACCACACACAACCATTATTTCATCCAATGTTTTCCCAAATAAATTCCCTACATCCATACCTTCCTCAAAAAGTCCACACATTATCCATAATTCTTCCCTATGGTGACCTGTGGTGATATCCAAAGGTTATACTCGAAAAGGTGGTAATTGTTCTATCCCATCATTAAAAATTATATTCTTATTATAGATCTACTTATTATTTTGTTTAAATAATAAATTAACAAATCATGAATATTATACCTTCTGATATGTTATTATAATAATTTTGTAACCAAATAACTTATTTTATACATCACATGAATAAAAATATCACAATTCGTGCATACATATTAATTACAATCTCGACGATGTTGTGTAATTTGTTATTAAACAATAAATAATATGGATGGTCATATTTATGTTTATAATTTATGTAAATAACCATTATAACATGATAATTATTATGTATAATTAATATTTCATGAAATTCCATACCATTTAACCATTAAGTGAATGATATATTTCTCGTGGGTACGTACGACCTATTGTCACCACGATTTGATGAAATTAACTCTACATTTTCATCAATAAAACACGATTAATTACATTAATTGAATGAATAAATATAATATATATTATACTAATATCATTATATAAAAGATATAAATATATCCTAAACATGGAACCTGTTCATTTTTTAAAAACAAGAATAAGAACATAAAGTAGTCAATCTCTGAATAATGAGTGATAATGTTCCTAACAATAATATTATAATATAATCATATATGATATCATAAAAATTATTATGTTTCATGAATAAGTAAATAACAATATTCAAGTCTCTATACAGGAGGTTTAGACACATGTGAAATTTATCAGACATATGGTAAGGGATATTTTCTTCCTATCATTATTATTTATGACTATTTATATGTCAGAATTTATTGGGGTATATTTATCATCCAAATCCATGTTTCCTAAATATATAATATTATAACCATTATTGAAATATTTTTTTAAGTTATATTTTCATAATTTTTTATTTTCATTAAATAATATTAAAGTAATATTTCTTTCATTTTACATACATGGTACTTTTTTTACTTTTCCATCAAGAGTATGAGTATAATATTTATAAAATTATATTGCATGAATTGATATTTACGTATTAATAATGCCTTATTTGCATTAATATTACTATAAATTATTTCATTTTTTTATTCGAAAAATTAATTTTGTTTTAAATTGTATGGAATATTAAGAAAAGAAAAACATTTTTTATGAATAAATGAAATTCTTAGCAAAAATAATGTAGAAGTGTGTTATCAAAAGTAATTTAAATAATACCATATGATATTTAAATTGTTTTATGTTTATATACCTATTACTAATTTTTTTTTATTTTGTTAGTGATGGAATGAAATATTACATAGATTATGTTATGATGGAATTATTTATACCAAACAAATTTTTTCATGGATTATTCTCTGCTGAATGATTTTGGTTATTATTGAATATGTTATAATTATTTAATTAAGAGATGTGTTGGACCTATATGTACCTATAATGGATCAAAAAAATTTAATATCTCATGAGATAGACATTAATGAAATGGAATGTAAATATGGTTTATTCGTAAAGTGTCAGAATAGTAAATAATCTTGATTCAATAATAGATTTTTTTTTCATGATGGTCTTGGATATGATTATTTGATAATATTAAAATGATTTTATATTCGTATTTTTTTTCCAACACATCATGTTTTATTCCAATTTTATGCTATCATAGTTAATGTTCATTTATTATTTATTCCTTATGAACTTATATGATTTATTTCCTGACTTGTTATTTTTATATTCGAATGTTATGTTCATGTTTTTTTCATTCATATTTTCTTCTATTAGTTTCATTCTATTATAGAGCATCTAAGATCACATTTTCCTATCATTCAATTACTCTAGTTATAAATAACTCATTTATGTTGGAGTACCAATGGGGAAGGTCATTAAGCGGGATATTGAATATCAATCACATGATAGAAGAATTTATTCCATGTTTTCAATGTAGTTATACTATTACAGTCATCAGGCGTTCACTTCATAAATGTAATTTATATTTATTTAAAGATAACTAATTTTATATAAATCATTCATGGTTCATTATAATAATTAATGATATACAAAAATAATAAAAAAATTATAAAAATTATTAATTATTATTAGAAAAATGAACATATTATTAATCCGTAAGTGGAAACCTACAAATAAAACCAATGTTATAGTTATTTAATGTCATATGAGAATACTGTTTCTGAAAAAACAAATACAAAAACACATTTATAACTCCAATGTGGGTCCATAAATCATGATTGTTTCCCTCATACATTCTTATTCTTCAATCCCAAAAAATATATTATCATATTGATCTTTCCAATATCATATCCAACTAAAATGATGTTTATTAGGTTACCAATCATGAACACCTATTAGGTTTTGAGTACAACTCAATAGGCCAATACCAATGATTCCTAATAAAATATTTTGTGTAAAACATTATAATAACATATATAATTTATAATGGAAATAATAATTGAAGTATTTTTCATATATAATATTTTATAGGAAACAATACAAGCCCCTGAACTCATGGTGACATCTCTACTAATCATACATAATTATTACCAAGATGAATAATGAATCATAAATAATAAAAAATTGACATTAATTATTCTAATGTGATAGAATTATTAGTTTAATTTCAATATCACATTTACACATTTTGAACCTCGTGATGTTGTCTAGAACCCCATGATTATTTGTAGTTGTTTTCCTTAACCAATAACTCAATGATAACATGAGTATATATATATCTATATATATATATATATCTAATGGTCATAGAGTAGTTGATTGGAACCTCACATGTATTGGAATCAGTAGTCCCTTACTTATATATCAATGTTCAAAACATTCACAAATTTTACATAAAATGTTTATACAATAATAACACATTTCTAAACTATTTCTATGTCATGACCCATCCTTGGGGCCCATGCCGTGACTACCCCAATCCCGCCTTCCATAGGCCAGGGGCTGGAGACTGGCACCAAAGGCGTAAATCCTGACAAAAAGGGGAAGGCATTTCCTTTATAATGTAAACAAACACCACAGAGGATGCCAGTAGAAGTAAACACAAAGTAATCTGAGTACAACAGTAAGTGCGGAAAAGTAATTGGGCCAGAATACAATCCCAAATGAAAGTAAAGTACAACAGGAAAGGAAGTATAACAACTGAAAAGTAATGCAGCAACACTGAGCCATCCACTGGAAATCCCACCTGAATGGTGGGTAAAAATAGCCTCCCCAGCTCCTTGGGTCCTGCCGTCTGCCCCGTGTACGTCCCGCCCAATGGTCCACCTCCAGGTACAGACTCTTCGTAAATACACCTCCAGGCACCGACTCGTCGTGTGGTCCTCCTTCGGGAACCGTCCAGCTATACAAGCCTCAACCATGATCAGTGATGTCTGTTGTCGGCAAACAACACAACGCAGTGCGGGCGAAGCCCTTGTAGGGGTGAGTATACGATACTCAGTAGGGAACCCGAGACCCCCGAGGGTCTCCCAGAATCCACATAGGATAATTCACAAAGGAATGATACATTCACAAAGTAACATTTAACACTACTTAGGTATATTCCGATACATATACCTAAGTCATCAATTCTAGTTCGGCTCCAACATCTGAGCCCAAGTTCGATCACGTCCACAAAGGATATTACAACCCAAACCACATTAAAAATAAATTCAATCATAGAGAAGATAATATTTGGAAGTCAATACTCATCTCAAATATATATACTTCTTCATAAGGTGATAGAGATGATCATATGTCGCCACTGACTCATCTAAGATGGGACCCATGTGTTGAGTCAAAAGTTATCTTTTGACTTCTATATTTTATTTTGGAAATCACAGATGACATTTTAATCGTATCGTACTGTCTCTGTCAATTGTATCATAATGACTCTGACAATAGTATCATACTCACTGTGTCAATCGTATCGTACTGACTCTGTCAATCATATCGTACTGACTCTGTCAAATGTATCATACTGACTCTGTTATTCAGACTTTCATTACATGTTTTAGTACTTAGACAAAAATACTTGTTTCATATGAATCATACCATTTCTTATCATCGACATATATCTTGTTTTAACCAATACGTTTTCATTGAGTTAGTTACAAACTACTCAAAACAATGTTGTGCTTTCTGTTTCAATATGACCATTATGATGCCAGGTGTCCAAGTCCCTCTGAGTTTTTCAGAGAAATATGACCATTGGAGGCAACAAGACTGTTGGAACCCGAGGCCTATAAATTGGAGGTCATTTGATGCTGAGAATTAATAACAAATGAGAATTTGTGAAAAAACTATGATACTCTACTTCTATCAAGTTCTAGAGAGAGAAACTTTGACTTCTCTCATCTGCTTTGTGCGTCTAATCATCGTATCGAGGGCATTAAATTGATTGAAAGACAGATGTGCCGAATAACTACAAAATCGAGGGCTTCCAATGATAGGCAGACGAACAGACCGATCATCATATCGAGGGCTGCCGGGGATAGGCAGACAGACGTTCCGATCATCGTATTGAGGGATGCCGGGGATAGGCAGACAGATGTTCCAATAATCATATCGAGGGATTCCAGGGATAAACAGACAGACAGTCCGATCATCGTATCGAGGGATCACTATGGTGTTGGTGAGACATACCTTTTATCCTAAGTGAAAGGATAACCATTCTCTTTGGGTTAAATGAATTGTAATTCTTTTACATATCTGCGGCAAATTGTATTAGAAAGGAAATTGTTTTTGTTTCCTTTTCTATCTCTTATACATTTGTAATTGTTTCAATTGCATCCATTCTATTATATATTGTATTGATTGATCCTATACATTGTAAGGTAGAATCATTCATCTTTATATTACTATGATTATTGTGTTCATCTTGAATACAAATTTTTTACATTACATTGGTATTACATTACATCATACCTTTTATATTCAATACAATTGTGGGTGTTTGTATTTGTATTAGTTTAAGATCATTTAAACTAATCTATTCAGTGCTAAAACACAGAAGGGTTTTAAAACTAAAATTCACCCCCCTCTTGTATTGTTACTTCTAATAGACATAACAATCTATATATTCGATCCAACCATTGGTATCAGAGGATGTTTTCCACTGATTTGTATTAAAATCATTATTTATTTAATATTTTTTTATCTACTTACTACACTAACGTGTGGAGTGGAAAAGATATTGTTTTTAGATGGCAGGAATGAATATTGGGTCAATAGACTATCTGAATCCTTCTAGACCACCTATATTTGATGGAAATGATTATGAGTATTGGAGATATCATATGAAGACTTTTGTGATCAATACTGGCGTAGAAAATTTTATTATTCTTATTGGCGGTTACAAAATTCCCGACAAAGAAGTCAGTACTTTCACTAACCAAGAGAAGAAAGAATATCAACTGAATTACAAGCTACGCAATACATTATTATGCTCTATGACCAGGAATATATACAGTCAGATATCTTCATGTGAAGCAGCCAACTGTATTTGGATGAAATTAGAAGTCACTCATTTTGGTACATCCAAGGTTGTAGAAACAAGAAGAGCAGTGCTTCGAGCAGAGTATCATGGATTTGTTTTTCCATATGGAGAGCGAGTATGTAAAGTGCAACAATGGTTTATGACAATTGTCAATAGTTTACAATCTATGGGAGAAAAAGGTCTTGATGATGAAGCTCTAGTTGATAAAATTATATATATAATGACAAATGAATAAGATTCAAAAAGGACAGCTATTGATGAAAATTGAAAAGTTTCCCAGATTTCTCTAGATGAACTCTTTGGAAATCTTCTACATCACGAGATAAGAATGAAGAGAGATGTTTATTTCAACAAGAAAAAGAATGGGAATTGATGTTTAGCCTTTTCATCTAAAGCTAAAACACCTGATAGGCTTACAATATCCAAATCCATGAAAGTTATATCTGATTCAAGTGATTGTGATCTTTCGGATAATGAGTTAGCCAATCTTGCTCGAAGGATGAACAAGATTGTGGGAAAGAAAGACATCCAATATAGATACAAAAAGAAAGATTGGAATGATAAGAACGATTCAGAGGTAACTTGTTATGAATGTAAGAATGCGGGACATATAAGGCCTGATTGTCCTTTACTAAAAAGGAAAGACAGAAAGGAGAAACACTCTAAAAGAAACAAGAAAAGGTTTTATAAGAAAAATAATGTATTGAAGGAAAATGATACCTGGAGTGAAAGTGGTAGTGATTCTTCAGATGATTCTTCAGAATATGATTCCTCAGGACAGAGGAATATTGGACTTTTAGCCATTTTACCAATTGAAGATCATTGTCTCATGGCTAAGGTACATAATGTTGAAGCTATTACAAATGTCTCTTTGAACTCAAATTATACTGATAATAGATATTATGAATCTTCAAACGATGAATCTTCATCATCCAATGATGATACATTACCTACATTTGAAGAAGTATCTAGATTTGCTAAATTACATGAAAATGAAAATTCTAAACTCAAGAAGAAGCTTTAAAAAGAAAATTCTAGCATTTAAATATTGACTATATAAGTATCATATCTTTCTAAAGACCTTGATGTGAAAACATCTTATATTCAATGTATTTCAAAAACCCTTGAGAAAGTCAAATCTGATAAGGATAAAATTTCTAAGGCGCTTGAAACTGTAATTTCAAAGAAAAATATTTTAGATCCTAACTCTATTTCAAATTCAAATGTTTTGGAAAATAAGAATTTGGTTTTAAAACTAAAGTCATAAATTTTTTTTCTTTGAAAAAATGTTTGTCAAACATTACTCATGGAATGGAAAAATTTGACAAGATGTGTTCTCAAATTAGACCTTTGAGAAATAGTTCTGGTCTTGGTTATACTTATTCCAATCCTGTTTTTAGTAATAACTATTTTGTTCCAAAAAAACCCACTATCTGTTCTATGTGTCAATGTGGTGGACACTGGAGAAGATATTGTTCTCTGAACAGAACTCAATCTTTAGGATTTCATAAAGCTCATTTTTAAAAACAATTGTGGATTCCTAAAATTCTTTTATCTAACCCTTCTGGATCGAAACAAGTTTGGATTCCGAAAAACTAATTGTTTCTTTTTACGGAAAGTGAGAAATGTACCAATAAGAATATTTGGTACATGAATAGTGGTTTTTCTCGACACATGACTGGAAACAATGATCTATTTGAAAAGTTTATCAAAACACAAGGTGGGAAAGTTACCTTCAATGATAATGCTCATGGAAAGATTATTGGTATAGGTAATATCGTTTTTCTTGGAAAAGTTCTTATCTCAAATGTTTTGTTTGTTAATGGTCATAGGCACAATCTCATCAGCATAAGTCAATTATGTGATGAAGGTTACCTTGTGAATTTTAGAAATGATAAGTGTCTAGTTAAAAATACCAAGGATGGGTTCATTCTATCTGCCCATAGGCAAGAGAATATTTACACTATTAACTTAGAAGACCATAGGAGACAAAACATACCCTACTTAAGAGCAATAGAAGACCAATCATGGCTATGGAATAGAAGACTAGGACACTGTAATCTGAGAAACCATAGTAAACTCTCTAAGAAAATACTTGTGAAGGGGCTAACAGACCTTAGATATGTTTCTTCAAAAGACCAGAGTTGATGTATCGCAAAGTCCCGCCTCGTCGATAGGAACTCAACATGACAGATGACGCGTCAATCAAACGCGCGGTCAGAGAGTTAATGGCTTTTTCGTTCAAGGGGCCCGGTTGGTTTTTAAGTCAAAACCAACCTGAACATACACCAACTAAATCCAAACCTTGATCAGAGTAAGAAAAAAGGTTTGTCTCACTAAGAGGAATGCAACAAAGTTGATGGGACGTCAATCGGATGTCTGGAGCTCAAGTTATAAGAATTTCTGCTCTGAGGGCCCAGTTGGTTTCGTGTTCGAACCAACCCATCCATACACAAAGTTCTTCAAAACCATGAGTGTAATATACTGAAATGACCGTCTCGATCCAAGGATCCAAATTCAACAGACAGTGTGTCAGTCAGAGGTCTGAAGCCCATGATATGGGAAAATGATTGAAAACAGTCTGAAATGGGTGGTCTGGGCCCAGCCCGGCCCGGCCCAACCCACCAAGGTCGGCCCGAACCGGGTGGAGGTGCAGCCCCCCAGTAATTGGTAATGGTGCGGATTTAATGTCGCGCCATCCTCCCCTAAACCCGGAACGTCTAAGCCATTACGGTTCGCCGCGGCCGAGCCGCTGCGGTCTTCTCCGGTGGCGTACCGTCGGCGTCGGTCGCCGGCGCCGCCGCAGCTCTCTACGGACCACCGGTTGTGCACCAATGGTCCGTTTCACCCACCATCTGCGCCATAGGTCTTTACCAGACCGGAACTACACTACAGGAACTTCAAATCATCTTTGGAGCCCGTTTCTTCATTGCTCGTCGATCGGCACATCAACAATAAGCTGTGGAGTTTTGTTGGGTTGTGTTTGTTTGGCCCACACCCTCCACGTTAGGTGTTATCAATTGGAAATCACTTAAACACATGCTTTTAATCATTGAAGAGGGTATAATTTATTCATGTAAAAATTATACTAACATCATATTATTAAAAGCTCAGGATCTTGAGATAAATACACTCGAATGGAAATTAAAAAAAAATTTCCCTATCTCAATCCGTAATACGTAAATGACTAGGGTATAATTTATTAAATATAAATTATACAAACACCCTACAATTAAATACCCACACACGAGGGTATAATTCACATAAACACTATATAAAAAAACCACATACCTCGACGAAAGATCACGGTTGTCAAGCGCAGCGGTTGATGGCCTCCTTCCCATCGTCAGTGTCTCCTTCCTTATCGCGGAAGATGTAGTGGATGGAGAATTCTAGGACCGCCAAGTCGACATCCTTCTTCGGAGAAATATCGTTCTTCAAAAAAGGAGATGAATTTATTCAAGGTAGGATGAAGATCTTCCATAGCTAGAGCTCTCTCTCTTACCATTTTTCTCCACACAACAAAACTAACCCACCCAAAATAAAATAAGATCATTTATTTTATTTTAATAGGCCAAGGGTTTCCAAATTCAAAATTCAAACATAAACCAATTATTTTAATAGGATCAATTAATTAAATAAGGTGTGTTGGAATTTAATTTAGAGGAGAGTGGGGTGAGTTACTTAATAAAGGCAAGGGGTTTAAAGAGGATGAGTTATGGGGGTTAGGGAAAATGAAGGGGTGGGGTTCGTGTGGGACCCACCTCTCCTTTATCCTCTCTACGTTAGTTTCCCTAACATCCACACAACGGTTCAAACTACTATAAGAGAAATAAAATTGGAATACAATTTTATTTTATTCTTCAATTAAACCTCAAATTTTAGAAACTCATCCTGAGAAAACACACCTTCGTAAAAGGTCTTCTTAATAAATTATTGGCGTTGCGGTTTCATCAGTGCCCTCAGATTTCGATTCCGAGCACCGATTAAAAAGATAGAAAAACTCGCTCATTCGTTCACTGGACGTACCCGAGATAATCTTCAGAAATTGATTATGGGAACACCGGGCCTCGGAATCAGGTTCTGTCAGAAGCTATGGACTCAAAAAATTCCAATGAAATTAAGAAAAAAAATTCCATTTATTTTACATGTCTTTACATTAATCCCACCTCCGGGATTTACGTCCCCATAAAGCTACGTCAAAAACTATGGATACTATAAGAGTAACTAGAACACATCTGAGCCTTCTGCCACCATGTGCTATCATAGGGTTTCTTGTGCTTCCAAAAAAACAGCACCAAAGGAATTAAACATCCCTATATGACCCACTCAAGTCGATCCTCAACCTATAGTGGAACCCTATGAAAGTCTCCCCAGCATCGATGTCTATCTTTCCATGATCGATGGTATGGATCATGTCGAGCATGTTTCTCCTTAGTTGAGATACTTGGAAGACATCATTCACCTGGTGTAACTGAGGTGGATGGGTCAAGCACTAAACCACCTCGCCTACCCTGCCTTGGACCTAGAAAGGTCTGTCGAACCTCAGAGATATCTCACCACCACGACTACATCTCTATAAACCTCATCGAGCTGAGACCCGTATAAGAACGTTGTAGTCATCCTAGAACTCTAGAGGCCTCCAATTCCTTATTAGAACTGAAACTAAAAACTCATACAACCACAAGGGTAAGGTTGTCCGCCCCATGAGTGATCGGTTACGACCTTTTAAGCATGAGATAAACTGTTCTTCCGGGGGTATCCTTTTCTCCGAACATGGAAAACCCATCCCGACATCTGCCTAATACCGTCAATTTTTGTATGAATTGTGATTGCCCAGTCCATACTCAAACTATCGTCCTAAGGCCTCGATGCTGTCACCAAGAGGATCCAACCAAAACTCTCACCTCAATGGTCATATAACATCATCGACATAAATGTTATTATCGAGTCTCCTCCCAAAGGTATCTCCAGACATGAGGGTCAAGTCAACGGCAAAACCGGAAACTCTAGGTTTGGGACAAGATTCATGGAAGGAAGGGTTGATTAGTATCGATGTATTTTACTATGGTATCTAGCAGAAGACACAGTCTGTACTTCGAATCATCCTTATATCCCTTTCAGTCACACTTCTTGACTACATGCAGCTACTCTTTCCCCTTCCCTCTAGCTCCCTGAGCCTAGTGGGGTTTACAATGGTGGGTGGTAGTAACTTGTAAAAATTTGCATCACCCCACGCTTCTCTCCTAGATGTACTTCCATGTATGTTGCCCTGTAGATTCATTTGTCCTTTTCACTTCCTCTACTTGAAACATTTTACATGCCTAAGTCTCCGAGACTGGAGCCAGTTTCCTGCATCCCCACTACTAACATTCACTAACTGTATCTATTCAGAAAAAGAATTCTCAACCACAAAGGTTCTTTCTAGAACCCTAGCATAAGTAGGAATTCATAGAGAAATGTTGATGGCTCAGATGTCCTTAAATATACCCCGCTCAGTTTTCTGAGACCTGAAGCACTGAACACATGATATTCATTGAGTACAAGAATAGTTTGGTATGCCCTGATGAATTCTCAGATACTGACATGTCATCCTTCCGAATCTGTATATTCTCTAGGAAACTCTCATCCACCATCTCAAGCAAGTCCTAAGCCACCTGTGAGTCGGGCTTGCCTCGGAAACTGAGGGGTATCTCATGCTGAAACATGTGTAAGGCACTAAGCCTACATTCGTCCTCTACCGGTACTGCCAGTTGTAACTGCTGACCAATAGGTAGTGATATAGCTGGCAGACTACCTGAAGGTACTATCTCAGGATTCAGTCCACATATCGAAGCATCATCACTATGCGGACCAACATCATGGTCACTCACTGGGAAACAGCAGTAGTTATGATCACCGTCTTCTCTACTAGCTCTAAACTAGGTGTAGAACACTATGAATCGCCTCCATCCAGTCCACTGCTGTCTGGAAATCTTTCTTGCCTCGTAACCTCAGAGGCCTTTGCTGCTGGAACTTGTGCAACATGCTCTGTCAGCGTGCACCGTCCACTAGTACGACTGGTGGCATCTGTGGCCTATTGGGTGTTGGTTCTGCTAGCACACCACCCGAAAGTGCCAACATAGAAAGAGGGCCTTGCACCGAAGTCTCGTCACTCGGGGGGGGGGGGGTCATCAAGTACCCTGTCAGAAGTCCAACATACTATCTCTATGGAGAAATCTCGAACAGATGTGACATGGTCAACGATTTATACCTGGTGAGCTGACACAATGTTATCACAAAGAAAACATTTGAAACACAGATGCAATCAGTGTTTTCGTGCATTGAGTCAAAAAACAGAAGTCAGGGTCCTGTTGTACGGATACGCCGGTCGCCGCACCAACACTGGACTCCATAGACTTATTGCCACACTCAATACCATTAACACTATTTCTTCGTATAGAAGAATGATTAGATTCCTAAGTTCTACGGTCGAACCGAACTCCTTTGATACCAATTTGTCACGACCTGTCCTCGGGGCCCGTGTCGTGACTACCCCAAGCCCGCCTTCTATAGGCCAGGGGCGGGCGACATGCACCAAAGGCGTAAATCCCGAAAAAAGGTAAATACATTGACTTTATAATGTAAACAAACACCACAGAGTATGCCATACGAAGTAAACACTAAGTATACATAGTACAACATTATGGGCGGAAAAGTAAAAGGGCAAGAATACAAACCCAAACTGAAAGTAAAGTACAACTGGAATGGAAGTACACCAACTGAAAAGTAAAGAAGCAACGTCAATCTGTCCACTGGAAATCCCAACTAAAGTGTGGTAAAAGATAGCCACCTCAGCTCCTTGGGTCCTGCCGTCCACCCCATGTACGTCCCGCCCAGTTGTCCACCTCCAAGTAACGACTCGTCGTAAATCCACCTCTGGGTACCGACTCATCATGTGTTCCTCCTCCGAGAACCGTCTAGCTCTACAAGCATCAACCTCGATCAGTGATGTCTTTCGTCTGCAACCAAAACAACGTAGTGCGGGCGAAACCCATGTAGGTGTGAGTATACGATACTCAGTAGGGACCGCGAGACCCTCGATGGTCTCCGAGAATCCACAAAGGATAATCCAAAATGGAAAGCTTCAATAATGAAGTAACATCCAACAATACTTAGGTATATGCTCATACATACACCTAATTCTTCAATTCCAGTTAAACTCCAACATCTGTTCCCAAGTTCGATCACGTCCACACAGGATAGTACAACCCAAAACACATTGGATAATAATTTAATCATATCGAAAATAATGATTGAATGTTCAGACTATGCTCACAGAGGTATAATTATTCTTATTGTGATAGAGATGATCAGATGTAGCCACTGATTCTTCTAAGCTGGGACCCACGTAGGATACTAGACCAGCTAAGCTATCAGACCCACGTAGGATACTACAACAGATGTAAATACTGTCGAACCCACATAGGATACAAGTATTGTAGTCCTCACCGCCGATCCCACGGAGGATTCCAGTACAGTTGTTGTCATCGTCGAACCCACAATGGATTCCAGTACGATAGTCTTCACCGTCGAACCCACGGAGGATCCCAGTACGGTTGTCATCGTCATCGAACCCACAGAGGATTCCAGTACGAATGTCTTCACCGTCGAACCCAAGGAGGATTCTCGTATGATAGTCTTCACCGTCAAACCCATGAAGGATTCCAGTATGATAGTCTTCACCGTGGAACCCATCGATTATTCCAGTAATGTTGTCATCGTCATCGAACCCACGAAGGATTCTAGTACGATAGTCTTCACCGTCAAAGCCACCGAGGATTCAAGTATGATAGTCTTCACCATCGAAACCATAGCTGCTGGGGAACTCCTCCTCTATCGAGTATAGTAAGCCTGCCGCTACAACCATGTGCTTCCCACTATCCTTGGAATTCTGTAGTACTCCACATGTCGAGTACTGTGGGCCTGCTCCTACAACCAAGCGCTTCCCACCATGGGTCTGCCGCTACAACCAAGCACTCCCCCTCATAGTCTACAAAGGTACTCCTTCTATTGAGTACCACAGGTCTGCCGCTACAACCAAGCGCTCCTCCGTTGTGGGTCTGCCGCTACAACCACGAGCTCCCCACAGGGCTATCGAAACACTCCGAATCAATCGATCAGTAGTCATCAAGTCTCATCCAGCTCTAGGTTTTCCGCACACAGCACGCTCATTCCAGGAGAGTTCGCTCCATGAACCAAGAGATCAATACATCAACTGTCACGTACACCAGAGTTGATGTATCGCAAAGTTCCGCCTCATCGATAGGAACTCAACGTGACAGACGGCGCGTCAATCAGACTCCCGGTCTGAGAGATAATGGCTTTTTTGTTCCAGGGGGCCGGTTGGTTTCTAAGTCAAAACCAACCCGACCACATTCCAACTACATCCAAACATCGAGAAAAGTTAAAAAAAAGATCTGTCTCACTAAGTGGAATCCAACAAAGTCGACAACACTTCAATCGGACGTATAGAGCTCATGTTATAAGAGTTTCCGCTCCGAGGGCCCGGTTGGTTTCATGTTCGACCAACCTGGCCGTACCCAAAGTTATCTGAAACCTACAGTGTAATATAACGAAAAGACCATCTCTATCCAAGGATCCCAACGCAACTGACGGTGCATTGATCGAAGGTCTGATGCCCATGATATGGGAAAATGACTGAATACAGTCTGAAATGGGGGGTCTGGGCCGACCCCACCCCGGCCCGACCCAACCCCCCTGGGTCAGCCCGAACCGGGTCGACCCAACCGGGTCCGGGTCCTGACCATCAGGGCGTGGCCCAGGCTGGCTGGAGCATCCCAACTCAGCTGGCGCGGCGCGAGCGACATGGCCCGGCCTGCGCGGCCCGGCCCGGTGCGGCCGGTCCGGCCTTGGCCGGCGCGACCCGCGTGGCCGGTCAGGTCGGCCATTTTGGCCGAGCGGGAAATGGGGGGAGGCACTGCCCACCACCCCCCTCCTCTGATTGGTAATGGCACGTCATTAATTCTGCGCCCTGCTCCCCTAAACCCGGAACAACATAGCGGTTCCGGTCTGCCGCGGTCGAGCCACGACAGTCTTCCCCGACGGCGAGCCGCCGCCGCTACTCTCTACGGACCACAGGTTGGGCACCGATTTTCTGTTTCTCCCGCCATCTGCTCCAGAGGTCTTTACGGGACCCAAACTACACTTCGGGAACTTCAAATCGTCCTTGCAGCCCATTTCATCATCACCTGTCGATCCGCACATCAACAACAAGCTGCTGATGGTTGTCGGACCGTGTTTGTTCGCCCCGCGCCCTCCTCGTTAGGTGTTATCAATTAGGAATCACTTAAACACGTTCTTTTAATCATTTACGAGTGTATAAATTATTCAAGTAAAAATTATACTAACATCATATTATTAAAATCTCATGCTCTTGAGATAAATCCCCTCGAATGGAAATTAAACAAAAATTTCCCTATCTCAATCCATAATACGTCAATGACTAGGGTATAATTTAATCAAAATAGTTTATCCAAACACCCTGAAATTAAATAACCACGAATGAGGGTATAATTCACATAAACACTATATACTAAAACCCCCTACCTCGAAGAATTCTCACAGTTATCAACTGCCACGGTTGACGGCGTCCATCCCGTCATCGGTGTCTCCTTCCTTGTCACGGAAGAGGAAGTGGATGGAGAATTCCGAGACCGCCAAGTCGACGTCCTTCCTCGAAGACGTAGAGTTCTTCAACAAAGGATATTAAGTTCTTAAATGGAGGATAAATATCTTCCAAAGTTAGAGCTCTCTCTTTTCCCTTTTTCTCCACACAACAATACTAACCACCCCAAAATAAAATAATATCCTTTATTTTATTTCAACTGGCCAAGGGCTTCCAACATTAAAATTAAAATATAAACCAATTAATTGAATAGGTTAAATTAATTAAATAAGGTGTGTTGGAATTTAATTAAGAGGAGAGAGGGGTGAGTTACATTATAAAGGCATGGGGTTTAAAGGGGATGAGTTATGGGGGTTAGGGAAAATGAAGGGGTGGGGTTTTTGTGGGCACCACCTCTCCTTTATCCTCACTAGGTTAGGA
This sequence comes from Viscum album, assembly GCA_963277665.1. Lineage (NCBI taxonomy): Eukaryota > Viridiplantae > Streptophyta > Magnoliopsida > Santalales > Viscaceae > Viscum > Viscum album. The sequence goes on along the minus strand of OY728152.1, from coordinate 1,313,074,229 downwards.
TCCCTAACATCCACACTAATGATAAAACTATGAGAAAAGAAATACAATTTAAATACAATTTTATATTATTCTTCACATAATCCTCAAATTTAAGCAACTCCTATTGAGAAAACAGACCTTCGAAAAAGGTCATCTTAAGAAATTACTGGCGATGCGGTTTAATCGATGCCCTCAGATTTTGATTCCGAGCACTGTCTCAAATGATAAAAAAATTCCACTCATTCATTCACTTAACGTACCCGTTCTAAACTTCGGAAAATGATTTCGGGCTCACCGGGCCTCAGAATCAGGTGCCTTCAAAAACTGCAGACTCGCAAAATTCTATGGAAATTAATAAAAAAAATTCCTTGAATTTATTGGGTCTTCACATTGTATAACATGTTATTCATCCAAATTCAAGGTCTCGTTATTCATTTAATTTCATAATCCCATTTTTCAACCAATTTAATAATCACATTATATAAACAATTTCATTATATTATTAATCAACCATTCATCGTAGATTTAAATCAATTTAACAAACCTATTATTCTCATTTATAAACTACATTTTTATAATTAAAATATATTTGCTACACCATATTGGTTGTCATTAACTTGTTTCTATCATTTCCAATGTGTCCAAAATGTTCAATAAAGCGTCTCCTAATAACATTTAAAATTCAATTCAATAATTTATATTATATGAAATACTCCAATTGTGGGAAATTAATGGTAGATCTAAAATACAGTATTAATATCCCAGGCTTTGATAAATATTATTTGTAAAACATATTAGAATAATATTTTTGAACAATGTTGAAATTGTTACCGATAATTCATTGTAGAATGATAGAAATAAAAACAACATAGGGGATATATTATGAAAACATAGTACCACGAACAAAATAAATGATTTTAAAAAAAAGTTTAGATATCAATCGAAGAAAAAAATGAAATTATACTTCCTTTATAAATGGAAATAACAATGACTGAAATCGAAATGAAAATGTGGAATAGAATGCATACTAAATAGGTGAGTATTTCTTCCACTGAATATTTTATTTACACATATACATGTTGGATTATTCTTAAAATCATCTATGTTTCCACAAAAAAATTATGGATATCCTATTAGGATGATATGGGATATTAATGGAAATAAGGTGGTCATATAAAGTTTTATAAAAAATATCGGCGATTAATATCCACCTCCACAATTTCATGGGATGAGGGGCTTGGTTATCAAAATAATGAAATATAACTATGAATCCCATATTATGGGATACATAGTTAATAGAAAATAGAAATCAATTTCAAAACACTACACCAACATGGGAAAAATACTTATCTTATGGTGCACCATTTTTGGATGGTGGTTGTGTGGTTTAGTCAATGTCTTCACCAGCACCTGTGAAAAAAATGGTTCACACCATTTCTTCGGGAATCATAAATCATTTTCCCTACCCATTGTTTAGTAATGAAAAACACCATGAGATAAAAAATTTATTAATATTACCACAAATAAACATCAAATTAAAACACCATACATGAATAAAAAAATTAAGGGTAATAGAATAACTGAAATAGAAAATGGAAACACTCCCTGGAGATCTGAATTTTATAATCTCAAGAGATAATAATATTTTATATTTGGTCTATAAAACAAATAATTTTTAACAATCTAAAGTGAAATGGTTCAACTACTAATCTTACATATCATTTTTCAACTTTCATGTTTCATCATCAACACAACAATTCATCCATAGTACATAGAAAATCAAGGTGTCTATTTATCTAAAACAATTTATTATTTCGATCCATTACATGAATCATATTATTATTAATGGACATATACATTTCATTCACAACACTATTGTATTATATAACACGATAAGTATTGGGTAGACACTACCAAATTTATGGGGATAAAAAGCATCATAGTTATCACTCTCCCATTTGAAATATCCAATTGGTACCCCACAAACACCATTACCAACACAATATCAACAGGTACATAAATCTCCGTTAAAATCTTCCATACATATAAATCATATGGTATCCCAATTTAAATGAAACCTGAAATAATTCATGATCACCCCATTAAATTCAACGGGTCAATGGTATCGATCAACATACGAATCGCTACTTCTCTAATCCATACACATTCAGTATTAAATAAGTTGAACCATTTCTAGTTTCTTCTACAAGAGACTCAGTCCCATGAATTGAGTGAATAGCATCATTATCATACATAATATTGATATATGTTTCCTAACATTTTGTTCATTAAATGGTTTTATATAGATATTAACTTGATAAATAATATTATAATAGTACTCAAAGGGTTTTATTTCCTATCCAATTATCCTTAAAAATCATAGACACATGCTCCTAACATTTCCTATAACAACTGGATTGTGTGATATGATTTTCAATATTACGATTTGTAGAAATCCATACATAGATTATTGGGAACCCATCACCTTAAGTTAACCCTACATGAATTTAGTATTAATGTGTGAGGTGTTGTATGAAATTATACTCCATAGAACCCATTGAAAATATACTCTCTCTTAAACATTTGTGTCACCCAATTAGTCATTTGTAATAGTCTGCTGGATATTAAAAAAATGTGATACCGTTTTTAACTAGTATACAATCAGCCAAATCATATCCTTATTATATGTGATCCTAATAATAACAACCATAATTTCTATGTTCACTTATTCCAACATACATTCTAGAATGGGAAACGAGTTTAGTAAACATGAATGTAGATTATTATTGGAATTTTCCTGCAAACATATGGTGTATCATTTACAAATCCATCAATCGTTATTTATATTACGGGAAAATAATAATTTTGACATAATTTATGTTAAATTTTATTCAATCCATGATGCAAAAACCACTTAATATCATAAAACCCATTGACCACCTCCTACCACATATAAATATGCACAACTACACACTAAAATATATAGTTGATATCTTTATCACCATAAACTATATTGGGTTTGTCTACCCACCTTCATCGATATACCGAAATTCCCAAAACTCTAGATCCTCACATTGCCTCTCAATAATACATATCTTATATGTGGACTCAACTAATATTGTGATGTGTTTCATCGTCTTGAATGCCTCTAGAACCCCTATTTGCATCTTTTCCAATGCAGTCATCATCAAAAACTCAAAATTGGAATCTTTAGCATCTGGGTATTTTGGCTTCGTGATCATTGACACAATAAGAATGTTCCCTTTAATAATTAGGCTATATAAAAATAAAAAACAAATCATATACTCAAATCATACAAATTATTTAATACTAATGAAATGTAAAACTCATTTGGAGGTCAAATAAAATTTACAGAGATCTCTATTTCCTCAAACCAATAATCTATATGTAGATCTTGTATTCTCTCTTTATATATTCCCAGACACATACATTAAAATTCATCCATACCAGAACATTTGTATCATCATCATTTTTAGTCAAATCATCAATTTTTGGAATTTCTAAACTTCTTCTTCCAACAATTGAAGATCTAATTAATGAAAATGATCATTGTTAAATCATGAAAATCAAGTAAAACCTCTATTCTAGAAAACATGGAATTTTATTAATGTTAATATAATAATTTAAATGAAATTTGTGTAAATCCCCTAATCCAGACATGAAAAAAGTCAATAATTATCTATTTATCTGTCAAAAGACTCCATCATTATTATAGGATGAAATAAATGGGATAATCAGTAATATTGGGGAACACCCATCATATCATCGTTCACCTAAAATATTGTGTTGAGTATTTTCACACAATATTATGTCATGTACTAACATAAAAAAAACATTTCCCTAACAACCCATCCAATACTGAATATACTAATGATAAAATACATATATTCTCTTAAAAACATTAGATACAAATTCCTTACAATCCCCACCCTATAAAGGCACCCCATATTGCCTTATAGTTAAGGAATATAAATAATTAACCATATAATGATTTCAATTAAGAATAATGTTGGTGAAAATAATTTACTGTAAAAAAATAAGAAATATTGATATTATTTTCCTCTATAATAATATTTGATGGTGAGAGTTGATAAATATACATGAAATATATCCCAAAAATAACATGAAATTTTAACCAAAACAGTCAGATAATTAAAAAATCATAGAAAATACATATAATAGTATCCCAGTAAATGGATACATTTTCTCCCACAATTGAAACAAAACATCTATTTAAAAAGACATTCTATAAATTTGAATCATTGTCCCTAATGTCCCCTTGTAATATTATTTTGTTTTTATATAGATTGGTAGATAATAACTATTTTACTATATATGATCATATCTATGGTTTTCAGTGAATATGTTAAATAGTTATACAAACAATCCACTGAATTAATAGTTAAATTGTAAAAAAATTATATATGTCAAAAAATGCTATCCCATAATCATTATACGTTTATCCCCAAATAATTCATCAATTATACTATCATATAATTATGATCATAAAAAATTCCACCCCAATCCTCATTCCCTTATGATTTTACCAAATAATTAAAATTTTAATCTACAATTTGATCTAATCCCTTCAAAACATATCACATAAAATATTTAATCATATTGGATGTTATATATATTGATCCTAATATACTGAAGACTAATGATGATATTTGAAATCCATTATATAATTTGTCCTCATTACATAATTTCCACATCCCATCAAAACATCATTATTTATCTATGGTAGTAGAGAATCAGTAACATCATTGATAGCATTATTTATCCCTCCTCCAATGAAGCATGGATCCCTCAAAAAGTTTTATCCACATAACCTTTTCTTAGTATACAACACCAACCAATATCATCATTTTTTAATTTTTAACATTGACATATATCTTCAATAATGAAGGAAAATAAGGGAATAAGGTCAAATGGGAAATTTATATCCCCACCTAATGCATGGATGTGGAAATCATCCAAATCGAAATCCCCATGGGTATATTTTGTAAATATAAAATTTGTGGAAAATAATTTTGACTTCATGATATATATTTTATTAATATAAAATAAACAGTAACCAACCTATGGGTTCATATTATTAATTTTTTTGTACAAGAAAACACTTCTATTAGATGTCATGATTTATGTCAAAAACATCTAGAACCACCAAATATATCTTAGAACTCTTTGAAGACACATAAACACATAATAAAACATTAAATTATATGTTACAACATATTAATAAAAAAATAATTTTCTACTAAATCCACAGTAATATTCTATTTCATTAGATTTATATGGATCATTCATGTTACATTTTCATCATTTATGATAATAACCACAAATAAAATATAATACATTACTATTCATATAATAACACATAAAATTTCCTTTTAAAATAAAAATTTATTCTATGGATAACAAGGAAACAATTAGGACCACACTTTAAAACACATCACATGTCTCATGTTTTTAATCATCATAAGAACACTTCTTCCAACACTTCTTAACATAAAAAAATATTAAATAATATATTCCAAATAAATTGAAATATTCGGCCTCCAAACATCACCAGAAAGTCACATCATAACTAAGACACAACACCACTAGTATACAATCACCCAAATCACATCCCTTGATATCGAACCATCACATTACCTACGAACACATTAGCCAACATAACTAGACAATACTACCACCCAAAAAAATATATCATAAGTTATTAAAAAGTGTAGGTATAAAAATATAATGAATGAAATTCAATCATAAACAATCCTATTAATCAACAAAATAATTATTTAATGTTTTTAATTACATTGAATAGAAATTATCACACAATATCTATATTTCCAATAGAATTTTTTCCCATATATACATTATCAAATTTATTATGATACATTTATTACAAGACATAAAAGGGTATAATTTAAAAATTAAATAATCTAAATAAAGTATTCTTATAAATTAAAATTTGAACCATGAAAACAATCATATTTATTAACAAATACACAATATTGAAGATTGGTCAAGAAAGTTATTTCACTATAATCTAAAAAATTATAGATATATCCAATCCATTATCATTAATATGGGTGGAATTTAAATCCAACCGATTGTTATAAAATAATGAAAACTAATAATTATAACATATATAGGGAACAAATGGTGAAAAATTGCAGCAATGAATATTTTTAAACTACTGATCAACATTGGTAAATATATAAATCCTTTGAAGAAAAAAATCTTAGAAGTAAACCCTAGGTCCACTACGATAGATAAATTGACCAATAAATCACAAATCAAATTCTATCTAAACCATAAATACATTGTAATGACCCAAATCCAGAGCCCCTCCATAGGTGCCCCATACCCGGTTCGCCACATGTCCTCAAGCGCATTTTCAAAAATGCCCGAGGCTACCGACTAGCAGCGAGGGCTTTGGTAAGTAATTGAGAAATGATGCCCTCATTTGGTAAGGTATACAAGGTAAGGAAAACAACAGTCAATAGTGGAAGCAGTAAAAACAAATAAAATTGTAACCAAATAATGGAAGAATATATATGTAGCAATGATGATGATGATGCAGCAGGTACAAGTATCTAAGGAAAGAAGAAAACACAAAAACGTACAGAAATACAAATGAAAACAATGTACTAAAGCAGCAACAACTCTAGAAGCATCGCAAGCCGTAGCTTTTTCCCATTCTCTCCAGCTCTACAATAAGTCAAACATGTGATGTAGAAGGTTTCTTGACTTATATATAACAACAACAACATTGTATGCTTGGACCCAAAAGCATGGCACAAACAGGGTGTGAGACAAGGTTCTAGTAGGAATCCATACAAAGATATGTGCCTAATAGTCAATGAATACATGGCATGTAAAGTATGGGAATAGTAAATAGGAACTACACAGCAGCTACAATCCACAGTTTTAGAATATAATGTACACAGGTAAACAACCAACAACAAGTAGAAAACAAGTAATCCTCTGGGTAGATCTCAAATCCTAACCCCTATGGTTCAACCTAAAAGTACTAGAAACCATATAAGAAGCACACACGGTCTCACCCATGTAGTTCAGCTAAGAGTAGACTTTCTGAGGAAGCACTCACCATAAATTCCCCCTATAGTCTCATATCATACTAAAGGCTCTCTAGAGAAGCACTAAATGTCTCATTCCCCATGTGGCCCGCGTCAAGGAACTATAGACTCTCTGAGGAAGCAATCATCGTCAATTCCCACTATGGTCTCACATTGTATTAAAAGACACCATGGAGATGCCCTTATGTAAATTCTACTTATTTTATACTACACTAGGTTCTCATAGTCTTTTGTGAAAGAAACTTTCATAACATACATGTATCTTCCAAATAATCCTCAAGAACTACTTGTCTATCATTCTAGGGCTCAGCAGCAAAACAACACAACAATTCAACTATCCTACAACTAGTCCTGGCAACTGGCATAACTCCTAACAGGAAAAGAAAGTATGGAAAACATCCAGAGTACAACAAAAACTACTCTATTCACAAGGGTAAACCTATACCATAGAGATCAAGAAAGAAAGAAATCAATCATGGGAAAAATAGAAAAACACACAATTCTCGTTCAAGGGAATTGAAGAAAATGCACAAAATATTCAATTGCATTCTACATAAAGGCACAAACCACCTACCTAGATCATAGGAGATCGATAAACGTGGACAACGATGACAAATTTTCTGTAGAATGTCATATATCTGAGAAAACATCTGAAACACATAAACCATGATAACATGAGAAAGAAGAGGGATTGGAAAACAAGGCACAAGGAGAAGGTAGAACATACTACTAAAATTCTAACACAATCAACTATGCTCGAATCAGAGAACAGATGGAGAGGCGGGGGTTCGTTGAAGATTTGTGGATCCTCGACCCTCTTGGATGAAAAAATCCTAGAAGAATACCTTTCTGTGCATTAGGCACGACCCCAGTCCATTTAATGAAAAAAATATACTACGTGGCATGTACTAGGTTTTCCGTACACTACTAAAAACAGCCTCCAAATCATCCGTACACACCGTGTGTGTGGCCCAAACACGGCCAGCACACGACCATGAGTGGGAAAAGAGTATAGGGTGTGTACTCATAATGTACACTATGTGTAATTCGAAAATTTCTAAAAAAACAATTTTTCTCAAAAACTCTCTAAAAAGGAATGGTATACCTGAAATGATGATATGGGTTCTTACAAACATCACCCATTAAATAAATTCATCACCAAATATCCCCATCGAGACATAGAAAAATAACGCCAAAACAACTCCACCACTACGATCGTACATCGGCCTCCATCTCCTATGTCTCATCCTTTACTCACCAATGCTAACATAGCACATGTACAAGAGGGAAAGACCACCCATTGAGAACCTTCGTACTATGATCGACAATCCAGATGGGATGCTCCTCAAACGATGCATCTGCTTCGAGATCAACCTCCTCGGGCTAATAGACATGAGATGGGTCTGAAAAGTAACATCAGAGCTGTGAGATGTTGAAGACGTCGTGCATGGACTGATACCTATGGGGTAGCTGCAACTAATAGGTGACCGGGCCAACTCTATCCAAAACCACAAAGGACCCAACGTACTATAGCCATCCACTTCCAAATCAGCTCTATATTCTCTAAAGTCTTCTAAACATAATGAGGTCCCAGCAAAGCTGCCTCACCTGCCTCCAGCCAGCATAAGGGTGATCGGAATGGCCTACCATACAAGGAATCTTAGGGTTCCATCTAAATGGTCTCCTGGAAACTGTTTTTGTAGGGGAACACCACATGAGGGATATGCTTCTCCCAAGAACTGCCAAATTCTAGGTTGGAAGCTCAGAACATATCCCCAAGCACCAGGATCGTGCACTTGGATTGGCCATCTGTCTGAGGATGCTATGTTGTACTCAAATGTACCTGTGTACCTAAGGCCTTCTGAAGTCCTTTCCATGATCGAGAGGTGAAACACAGATCCCTGTATGAAATAATAGAGTGTGTAACTCCATGAAGACGAAGGATATCTTTATTGTAAAGTCGTCCCAGATCATCTACACTGAATGTCTCCTTGATCAGCATGAAGTGAGAAAAATTCATGAACCTGTAGATGACAACCCAAACCGCACCGTTCCACCAAGGTGACCTCCGCAACATGGTCACGAAGTCCATCACAACATATTTCCACATCCACTGTGAAATTGGTTACTGCTGTAAAAGGCATGCTGGTCACTGATACTCTGACATCAATGGCTGACATGTAGATAATCACATGATGAAACCAGCAACATCCCTCTTCATACTTGTCGATTAGTACTGGTGATGATGATCCTGATACCTCTTGGTGACGCTTGGATGGACTGCCCAAACAGAGGAATGAAAATCAGGAATCATCTCTTCGCGTAAGTCAGCTGGAACCCATATGCATCAATGTAAATGAAAGAGCCCATCCTTGGCCACTATCCATCCCGAGAGACGGTCGTCTCCTGACACACTCTCCTAATGAAATAAGCCTTCTGAGTAGGATAGCTACCTCATCCGTACCTGATCAAGTATTGTAGAGGTAACAACTACAGAAAATAGTAAGGTCTTTCCATGTCTGTCGTGTTACTTCAGGAGCATCTCAGAGAATAGATCCATATGTGTCTACTCACTATAGGCCTCCTAAAATGCATGTAACTGAGTATTCCTACTCAACTCTTCTCCCACTGCGTTGCCCTTCCTCGGGGTATAGGCAATATCAAAATCAGAAGACTAAAAATACTTGACCCACCTTTGTGCCTCCGATTCAGATAATGCTAAGTGAAGATATACTTGAGACTCTTGTGGTTGTATAAGAACAAAATGTGAACTCCCAAAAGATTTGGTATCCAACAGTGTATGGAATGAAAAATAGCCGCCAACTCTAGATCATGTGTAGGATAATTCCTATCAATTGGCCTCAACTACCGATAACCATACACAACGAATCAATCTCCCTACATAAGCACAACTCCTATTCCGATACCTGAAGAGTCATAAAAGATAGTATAGATCATTCCTTGCTCCGGATAGACTAGTATCAGTTCCAACATCAATATTAAATTCTGATCTTTAAATGATGACTCACAAGAATCTAACCATAAGGTCTTCACACCCTTCTTGGTCAAACATGTCAACGGTGCTGCTAGGCATGAGTTGTCCTGAATGAAGCATCTGTAGTATCCATCCATCCCTAGGAAACTCCGTACCTCAATAATGTTCGTTGGCTTCTCATAGGATAATACAACTCTCACTTTATCTAGGTCTAAAGATACTCCTGCCTCTGAGATGAATTTACAAAAGAAGTGCATCTATTCCATCTAAAAGTGGCACTTCAACAGTTTAGCATAGTGCCGATGCACTCTCAGTGTACTCAAAATGATCTCAAGATGTGTGGCATGGTCATGTCCAGTGTGATATTAAACCAAGATAACTTCCTAGAAGACCACAAAGAAGGATTCTAAGTAAGGATGGAACATTAGGATCATCAGTGCCATGAAACCTGCATGCAACTCTTCCAACTACTTCAGGAGCTCCTGCAACTCAGGTCTTTCCATCATATAAGGAGGAATGGATATTAGTGATTCCTATAGCATGAGATCAATAGAAAATTCTACCTCACACTACGGAGGAAAAACTGAAAATTCCTCATCAAACGCATCCCTAAAACTATCCACCACTCGAGGAAAGTCCAACTACAAAGTCCCATGATCATCCTGATAAAGACTATCAATCTATGATGTCACCCTTCCAGGCCCATGATGCTCGAGTCCTTCTCAACTCGCCTGAACATCACGATTGCCTCTGTGAAGAAATGAGTCACCCTCTGGTGAAACGAAACTCACTCTGTGGTGATATAAGTCAATGAATTCCTGGAAGGGAACCAACCAGTCCATCCCGAGGATGACAACATATCCTATCATCTCTAGGATATAGAGCTCCCATAAGAAACGATACCATGCAACCTCGAGAGGTCACTCTCTACAGGGGCGTACACTAGATGGACTCATCACCAAAGGCGTGTCTAGTGTCAACAAGTCAGCAGAAGAAAAGTCACAGATCCCAAGGATGTCCACAATGGAAAAAGTGATAATGCTATGTGTATCACCAGTATCGAAAAGAGTTGATGATAAAATAGAGGCGACAAAAATCGTACATCAAACTGTAGAAGGTCTTAGAGCCTTCCCCATATTGGTCTGCTCCACCGCAAAGGTCTATCCTACCTCGTGGCCCTATGACCCTATTTGACCACTCTGAGTTGATCCTCCGTATTGGCGCTAAAGGACCGGTGACTGACTATCACAAACACGAACCCCACCTCATCTCGAATGGCCGCAAAAACTCCAGTTCCCCCACTTCTGTGAAACTGGTGGTGCTGCTCCAGAACGAGGAGTCATAAAAGAACCCCCGTCACCAGCAATTGGTGACAAAACCTATCATAAACCTTGAAGATGACCCATCTTGCCATAGGATCGACACTCCATAGGGTCTCTCTGGCACTAAGGTCTCGTGTGCCTTGACCGACCACACTGGTATCATATCAACTCGTTTCATGACGATGCATCTTGCTTCCTCGTATCACTACACGAAGACTCCCCACGACACTTCTTGCTGTAATCTGGAGGAATACTAGCTCTGGAAGTAGAACCGCCCTGAACAGTAGCTCCAGATTCTCTCAGATTGCGCCCCGAAATCAGTTCCTAGTTGATGATGGAAGTAATGGAAGTCCACTGGATGAGATTCACCTACAAGAGGATCTACCGCCTTAGACCATCCGGAAATATCATTACCAAGAACACCACACTTCCATCATTAAGGGGTGTGAAACACTGCATCTCGGTGAAATGAGAGGAGTACTCCAAAACAGATAGAGTACCCTGATCTAGACTCATGAACTCCCAGTCTCGATTAGCCCTCAGGGACATGGTAGAAGTAGTCATATAACACGTGCTAGAACTCCTCCCAAGCCATAACATGTTGATGACCCTCCTATGAGATCATGTACTAACACCTATTTGGAGATTCTCAGAGCATGTAGGTAGCGATATTGACCTTCCTCTTTCGAGGCATCTCTAGATGTTCAATTATGGTCAACATGGCTTCCATCCATGACTCTGTTGCCAGAGGTCCGCCTTTCCTCGAGAAAGTGGGAGGATGCTACTGCTGGAAATCTCTCGTCAAGTCTTCCATAGTCGTGGCAGGAGGTGGTTCTCCCTAAAAGTTCTGCATCATCCTCATGAAACCTTCCCTGAACTATGCATCAGTGCCTGTAACTAGTATGATAGTCGGTTCTATGGCTGGACTTACTAGAGGATTGGCAGGAAGTACCTGATCAGCCATATATGGCATCTGATCACTTCCTGACAACAGACACACAACCGGAGGATGTCTTAGAGGAATTTCTATGAAATATCAATACATAACTTTGATTAGGAAAACATGGAAATAGAACCAAGGAGTTGAAAACGAAAACAGGAGAAGGAAACACACAATTTTTACAAAACAATACTACACGAAGTGTATAAATTCTACACGGCATGTACTTAACTCAGTTTCCTAGATTGTGTCTCCTTGCACGGCTAACCCACACAGTCTTCGTAAACTGAGACTACATGGCATGTGACTGGTGGAAATGTTGTGTAGGAGACTAGGTTTCAATAACCCATGTTTTTGGCTAAAAGGTCGGCTACACGGATGAGACTACATGGTGTGTTCTAAACAAACACGACGAGTACTTGAAGACTTTTCCCCGACCCGTGTTTTTTGCGACATGGCTAGTACATGGATGACCCTTACATAGTTTGTTCCAAACAAACATGGAGTGGATAGGAGATGAGGACACCGTCCCATGTTATTCGTGACACGGCCGGGTACTAGGAACAGGAATACACAACGTATTTATACATAACACGGCGTCTATGACACGTGCTTCCCTAACCCGTGTTGTTGGATACACGGCCGGTTACATGACTGGGACTAGACGACATGTATCAACTGATATTTTCAAAACCTGTGTTTCTGCTCACACAGTCAGGGACACGGTTTAAAAACTACAAGGCATGTTGTCAAAAAGTACATGCCTTGTATTTTGGGTTTTTCAGGGCAGTTCCTCAAAAACAGCACAGAGCCAATAAAACATAGAAAGCAAGTCAAATAGGTGCCAAATTTCGATTCGTGAGGGCCCATACCCCCCTTGAATCAAAAAATGGATTTCATTTTGGAAAAATAGAATGAATAAAATCCTAGAACAATGTGGCATATATTATATCAAGAATCTATCACAACAGCATACATAATCTACACAAAGTCTATAACCACATCATGCAATCGCTAATGCACCCAAGATGGCCTAGAAAGAGAGCATGGAATGTGATTTCTACAAGTGCCTATATGATGCATGAGATGGAATACCCTCATATCATCATTTTTACATAGAAATAGAACCGCAATAGTCAAGACAATAACAACACAAATCATGTGAATTACACTAGGTGAAGTCATATCAACAGTAAAATCTCAAAACCAGCAAACTGCAATTGACAAGGTAGTATGGATTTTCCTTGTACACGGGTTAGCTACTCCCGAGCACAGCTTAATACCAAGTACCGAATCCAATCTATCCCTAGATAAATCCCCCATATAGTAATTCAAGTGAATAGAAACCCTCTGATACCACTTTGTAATGAACCAAATATGGATCCCCTCCACTGGTGCCCCGTACCCGGTTCACCACATGAATTCAAGGTAATTTCCATAAACTCCAGCGGCTGCCGACTAGCAGGGAGGGCCTTGGTATGTAATTGGGGAAACTATGCCCTCATTTGGTATGGTATAAATGGTATGGAAAACAACAGTCAATAGAGGAAGCAGTAATAACATATATAACTGTAACCAAATAGCGAAAGAATAAATATTTAGCAATGATGATATTGATGTAGCAGGTAAACGTATCTAAAGAAAATAGTAAACAAAACAACCTTATGATATACAACTAAACACAAAGTAAAAAAAGAAACAACAACTCTAGTAGCATCAGAAGCCGTAGCTTGGTCCCATGCACTCCTGCTCCACAGAAAGTCAAACACATGAAGTAGAAGGGTGCTTTCCTTTATCTATACCTGCAACAACATAGTATTCTTGGGCCCAAAAGTATGGCCCAAATAAGGTGTGAGACAAGGTCCCAGTAGTCAACCACCCAACGATCTATACCTAACAGTCAATCAATACATGGCATGTAAAGTACAGGAATAGTAAACAGGAAATACACAGCAGCTACAATCCACAGTTCTATTATATAATGTACACAAGTAAACACCCAACAAAAAGTAGAAAATAGTTAATCCTCTAGGTAGCCCTCACAACCTAACACCTATGGTTGAACCTACAAGTACTAGAAACCCTCTAGGAGGCACCCACAGTCTCACCCATATGGCTCAGCTAAGAGTAGACTTTCTGAGGAATCACTTGCCATTAATTCCCCCTATAGTCTCGTATCTAACTAAAGGCTCTTTGGGAAAGCACCCAACATCTCATTCCCCCTATGGCCCACGTCGAGGAACTAAAAACTCTCTGAAGAAGCACTCGCCGTCAATTCCCCCTGTGGTCTCATATCATATTAAAAGACACTCTCAAGAAGCCATTACATACATTCCCCCTATGGACTACAACACTAGGTTCTCATAGTCCTGTGTGAAATAAACATGAATCCCAAATAAACCTCAAGAACTACTTTGCTACCATACAAGGGCTCAGTCGAAAAATAGCACAACAGTTCCACTATCCTACAACTAGTCATGGACACTGGCATAATGCCTAACAGGCAAAGAAAGTACGAAAAACATCTAGAGTATAGTAAAAACTACTCTATTCAAAATTTTAAACCTCTACTATAGAAATCAAGAAAATAGGAAATAAATAAAGGGCAAAACTGGAAAACTCACAATTCTCGTTCAAGGTAATTGATGAAATTGCAAAAAATTATCAAAGACATTCTACAGAAAGGCAAAAACCACATACCTTGTTCTTAAGATATAGATATACATGAACAACGACGAAAAGTTCTCTTTAGAATGTCCTAGATCGGAGAAAACATCTGTAACACATAAACAACGATAACATGAGAAAGATGGCGGATTCTAAAACAAGTTTCAAGAAGAAGGGAGAAAATACTGCTGTGATTCCAAGGAAATAAATGGTGCATGAATCAGAGAATGGATGGAGAGGCAGGGGATCATCGAAGATTCATGGATCCTCGGCGCTCTCAGATGAACGAAACCTATAAGAAGACCTTTCTGTCTGTCAGGAATGACCCTGGTCCATTTAATGAAAAAATGAAAATATACGGCGTCTAATTTTGGAGTACATGGCGTGTACGATGTTTTCCATACTCCGCTAAAAATGTCCTCTATATCATCCCTACACACCGTGTGTGTGGCCTGGACATGGAAAACACATGACTTTGAGTAGGAAAAGAGTACACGACGTGTACTCATAAAGTACACGACATGTACTTCGAAAATTTCTAGAAACTCCTTTTTCCACAAAAACTACTGAAAAAGTAAAGGCGTACCTGAAATGAAGATCTAAGATCTTACAGACATCATAATAAATCATTATTATTAATAAATGAATGCATGAATGGGAAATATAGTAGATGTTTCCCATGATTTATGCCCATCATCCTCTAGAATCTATGTATAAATGTTGGTTGAGTGGGGTATGGTTATTCCCAAAATCACATAGAAGAATCCCAAAATTAATTAAGAATATTTTAGGAATTTGTAAAATTATTATCCGATATAATATTTAATTAATATTGAAATTATATTATTAATTGAATAAATCATCTATTCACATTGATTTTTTGAGGAAAGTCAATTCATACTGTCAAAAAAATTCATGATGTTAATTCCTCAAACCATATTCATGATGACCATAATTATATTTACATGTCACAAAATCCTAGTTTTAATTGATACAATGAATTAATATTTCATATAATACTTTAATTTACCATATATTCTGTCACTTGATATCAATAAATATATCACTATCAACTCAGATGAAAGAAAATAGTCACAAGTAGAATACATATTTACATCATCAAGAAACAATTTCCACACTAATGTAGACACAGATAAAACATTAAAATAATGGAGACTCCAATGAAGAAATCTAACAACCATAAATGAAATGTATTGGTCCTGGAATGATCAGTCCATTATAATAATAACAATTGATCTCCCTTTCAAAAACATGATACATTTTATTAATATACGGAAATGATCGTATAATTTCTTATCCAGGATAATTTTTTTAAAATGATTTTATAATTGAAATATAATTGACCATTATATAATATATTTCATATCAATAATGTGTTTATATAGTTATATTAGATTATTAATTACTCTAGTATCCATTTTTGATCAATGAATAATTAGTCAGGATATTATTAGGATTTTAGTGTCAACCCAATTAAAATATTCAATCCATGAATTCCTTATTGTTCTTTTTAAGGTACATTTTTTTGTTATAAAAATATCACAATTCATTTAAAATTTCCAAAATAATATATATATATATATATATTAATGTTTTATTGATAATATATCTCATAATGCATTGTGAAATACCATAGATTTAAAATGTGTCATTTCCAGAACCCTGATATATAAGCATATATTTTGTCAGTATGATTATTTTATCTATATATTCAAACAAATACTTTGAAATATTATTTTATGGATGTTATATTTAAACTAATAATGTAATTACTTCAACACCTGCTAAGTTTTCATGGCAGGTTTCGATCCCTCATTGGAAGTAGGATTTTCACTCTCTGAAGCGATGTGCACGGTATCTCGAACAACCAAGAACTGTCAATTGAAACAAACCTATGCGGGGAAATCATAGGGGATCTACTTTGTGGAAGCACATAAAGGTACTGATTTAAATTCCATGAAGTCTTCTAATCCATCTTATTACAATAAACTAGGAGATGAACAAATTTCAGTCGAAGAAGATACGGATGTTGTGCAACAGAGGGATTAGATATAACAATTCTTGCTCCTAGGAAGGATTTCATATGTCAAAAGTGATTTTCCCTAGCCCATTACTGATTTAAAAGCTAGATTATCCAACTTTTGGGGTTTCCAAAACTGGATATTTGTTTTAGTAGGTAGGGGTACTTTCACATTTTATTTAGCACACAAGAACATCTTGATTATGTATTGAAAATAGGGAGCATACATTTGAAACCTGGAATCCATAGAATCCCTGAATGGGATTATCCTTTTAATCCTTTAACAGATATAAATAATGTGTCTCAAGTGTGGAATAGATTGCAAAGATTGAACTAGTTTTTCTTGCATCCCAAGATCATAAATTAAATAACTTCTTGCATTGGATGCCCAATTAAAATAGATCAAGGAACTCTTAATGCTGATTTGAGGGTTTTCACTCGGGTTATGTAGATATTACTCATGGAATAGAACCGCCTAATGTTATATATTTCAGTGGTAATGATTAAAAAATTGATATTAGAATTGAATATGAATGAGTTCCTCCATACTATGAAGTGTGCAAGATTGTTGGACATAATCTAAAAAATTATAGGGTTATTAGGAAACAGGTTTCCAAACACTTTTGAATATGATTGGAAAGAAGTTAAAAACACTATAAAATGTAAAATATCATTTTCCTGAAATTCATGAAACTAAAAATATTAAAAATGATGTGTGGGGTCGAAAACAAAACACATTTCCCCTCATAAACATACCTCTATTAAATTGTGGGCAGATATGGTTGAGGATAAGGAAGAGAAAGATTTTCATGATGTGCTTAAGGCTATGGTTTTTGATATTATTAAAAAGAAAAATGAACATGATGATCCAGTAATAAACATGTCCTCAAATAAATTGATCACTCCTTTTATGTCTAACTTGGATGAAAAAGATAAAAATGAGTTATGCAGGCTTGAAAAATAGGATTTTGGGAAAGAATGAATGCAAAATGGGAAGAAGCTAATTCCCAAAAATAATGCAAGGAAGAATTGCACTGCTGATTTCAAAAATAATTCTCATAAAAGTAGTAATTTGAATCATTCTGACATGCATGAATCTGGAAATTCACTATTAATGCATTTTGGCAGCACTGTCTTATCTAGTTCTGAATGTAATCATGTTCCTATTGATTGCAATGATAATTTTGTGAATGTCGTACATTGTGTACTATCAACATCACATAATAGGAACAATGTTTCAGATAAAAATATCAATATTGTGTCCCATAACTATCCTGTGAATCAACAATACAATAATACAATTTTTTTCTTCACACACTGACCCATATGTATCTCTAATGTGTCTAATTCCTCCGGATGATTCATATAATAATGTTCCTTGTATAATGAATGTTTTTCCCCTACACATGAAGCTATATAGAACATAGTTATCCCTTCTTCATCCATGGATTCTGTTAAAATACCTATGTCTGAGACCCAAACAGTCCAAAAATATGGACTCCTAGAACAGAATTCAGATTCTATTTTGGCCTTATCACCACATGATAGTCCTTGAAATGTTAATCAGATTACATGTTCATCACCTATTGTTGTTCTAAATGACTAAAATAGTAAATCAGAACCCGTTATCACTCTTAGTCATGAGTCCAATACAAAAATGATCTCACCTAATGATGATAGAAGATTTAAATGAAATAAAATCTCTGGTAAATCAAAAAAGAGGTTCTAACCCCAAACATCGTTCCAAATGAATCTAATTTTTTGGAACTGTTAGGGGATTGCAAACTATAACACTATTATTGTTCTGTAATATTTTTAACAACATAGAAATCCATTTTTTTTTTACTTTTTCTAAACCAAATGTGAACATTTCACAAATATTTTCTCACATTATTACTTATGATTACAATTTCATGGGTGCCTGCAATGATTGTACCGCTATGGAATCTTGATTGATATTTTATCATAAATACCTTCAAAATGTTTCTTCTATCTATATATATAATAAATTTTTCATGTGTGAATTTACATATGATAATAAACAAATCTTTTCACTATGATTTATGCTAATAATATATATTATGATAGAAGGCTACTGTTGGATGACATTATATATCTATCAAATTATATCCAAGACCCTTGGGACTTAATCGAGGAAATTAATGATATTCTTTATCCCAGTGAAAAAATTGGACCGACCCTTTCATCTATCGCGTCCTATGAATTTAAAGCTGATATTGATGATAGAAATCATTTGTAATGTAATATTTCTGGTGATAAATATACTTGGTACAGATGAAACTATAATAAAATGGTTTCTAGGAAAAAGAATAGAGCACTCACTAATATTTACATGCTTGAAAAATGGGATAATTTTTATACTTTCATGCTTCCCAGAGTAAACTCTGACTACCATCTTATTTTTATAAACCACCACACTAATAGAACATAACCCCCTCTCTATTTCAGATCTAACAATTCTTGGTTTGAGGACCATGAATGTGACAATATTATAAAAAACATTTAGAGCTCTATGACCCACCCACATGATCCATATGCATGTGTTAACAAGCATAAATTTCATAAGAAGCCATTAAATAACTGGTATAGAACCAAATCAAAACAAATTTACAAGGACATTCAATATTTGGAACTTGACATAGTTCAGTTTCAAAATAGAAACACTAGCACTGATTTTTCAATGGATCCCCAAATCGAGATCAATATAACTTTAATGCTCAACTCATTACTATATCTTAATGATAACATATGCAAACATATTTCCAAAACTAAATGTCTCTCTGATGGAGACAGAAACACTAAATTTTACAACTCTTTACAAAGAATTATGAAAATTAATCGACTTGTTAATTTTCTTATACATGATGAAATTCTTATAGATTCTGATGAGAGCATCTCTAATCATGTCGTATCAAATTTTAATGACATATTTAATGGAAATGATGTAAACAGAGATAATAGACATGATTTCATTCAACCAATGGTTGAGGAATCTGATAATTCTTTACTTTATTCTATACATCTTTACCATGAAATAAAGGATATTGGTTTTAGCTTAAAACCTGACAGTGCCCCAGGTCATGATGGCTTCAACAATGGTTTTATTCAGAATTACTGAAACACTAATCACACTGATGTCTGTAATCTTTTTATGACTTTTTTCCACACTAGACATATCCCACATGGACGTAAAGCTCAATTTAGTTCTTCAATAACTAAATTGTATAATTCTTTTGAATTTCATCATTTTCGGTCTATTTCGCTTATAAATACCTTATACAAAATCATTATCAAAATTATTTCTAATCATATTATTCCTATATGTGATACGATTTTCACTTGGAATCAATTTGGATTTATCAAAGGTTGATATATATAAGATTGTATTTTTCATGCATTAGCATGTACTAATATATTAAACAAAACTAACATAGGTGGGAATGTTTCTATAAATATGGACATTTGTAATACTTTTGATACTGTTGATTGCGGCTTCTTTTAATGTTCTTTATAATATTCATTTCAAAGAGAATTTCATCAACAAAATCAATACTTTATTTCACTCCACCCACATATCCATTCTTGTAAATGGTTCTCCCAGAGGATAGTTTCAATACTCCAAAGGTGTTAGACAGGGTGATCCTCTCTAGGCCATTCTATTGTTGAAGACTACATCATCAGATTGATTCTACAACTTGTGGATCATAACAAACTAATACCTATTCAAGCCTCTAAGAAGATGAATGTGCCCAATCATCTTCTTTATGATAATGATATCATCCCATTTCTTCAAGATGACAAAAGAAATATGCAAGTGCTCAAAACTGCTCTTTATCATTATGAATATGTCTCAGGATAATCTATTTGTTGGAATAATTCATATAATTTTTTTGGGAAAATATACCTTTCGAGAAGAAGAAATCCAATTTTCTATAGCGTTGGTATTAAAGATTGTGCTCTCCCATTCACCTATTTTTGGATTCAAATATTTTTTGGAAGAACCAATACTATGTACTTTTCCAACATTATTAATTAAATCACACATCATATCTCTAAATTTAAAGGTAAATCATTGTCAATGGATACAATAATATTCCTAGTAATGTATACCATCATCTCGAAAATGGTTTATTCATTCATGATTTACAAATGCCTTAACATTAGCATTAAAAAAATAATAAATTAATTAAAAATTTTGTCTGGACTGGTAATATCCTTGAAAGATGGCTTCTAACAGTTCCATGGAAGAAATGTTGTAAAAATTAATAAAAATTCAGAATTGGAATTAAAAATCATGTATTGTTTATTAATGATTTTCAATCTAGGTTTGTCTATAGAATGATTCACAATTCCAATAATGATGTTTATTTTCTCAAGCAATGATTTCTCAAAAAATTTCATCATGGAAACTTAAATTATTTTCATTCCTCTATCTTCCCCACTATTAGAAATATTTATCATAAGATCATGATCAATTTAATATGGTTAGATAACAATGATTTTACTTCGAAATTCTATATTGATAATTTGATGGGTTCTTCCTTATATTCTTTGTTTCCTCCCAACCATTCTCCTCAAAACATAAATATTTAAATTAATGATTTTATTCACTTGAACAAACATGATATTCTTGATAACATTAAATTCAAAATTGACAATTACCCCTTTTCGTCTTCTGAAGACTACCCTATCTGGGAACCAGCTCAAAATGGAATTTGTGACTCAAAAAATTTGTTCAATCATAATTTTTGGAACTCCACTGATGGTATTGGGTGGTTGAATGCACTTAAAAATCATTGCATCAAACCATCGAGACACACTCTTATATGGTGAATCTCACAAAAAAAAATTCCTACTGAAATGTGTTTCCAATCCTTTGTTATTCATCTTTTCTCAATGTTTCATTTATGAAATCAATACAAGTAAGATGTTAATCATCTTTTTCATTCATGTGACAATGCCTTTGCTATATGAAATTACATATTTGACATATTTAATTCAAAAAGGTCTTTTACTGACTCTATCATCTATCAGATTAAATGTTTTGTTGATCATGATGCCTCTTATCTAATTAAGAACGTGGTATCTATTTCAGTTGCATAATTGATGCACACGATCTTGTATGATAGAAATAATTTTACACAAATCAATGGATCAATAACCCAAAATCCAGGAAAATATAGAATTCTAATTGAGGTTCAAGAAGCATCATCAATCCAGAAAATACAATGCAACAACTCTGTTAATGACTTCAATATTCTTCTCAAAATTTGGATTATTGGCATCTTCATGCAAAAAAAAACGTACACTTGATGTTTTCTGCAAGTACCACTCCAGGGATGGATTAAAATGAACATTGATGGCGCCTCGAAAGGAGATCTAGGCCTAGTAGGTAGTGGAGCTATTTTCATAGATTTCTTGGATAAATACCAAGGATGATTTTATAGTACTTGTGGCATGACCTCCTCCCTTGAAGATGAAATGTTTCCTGCAATACATGCTGTCAAATTTTCTATTCAACAGGGAAGGAGGATGATCTAGATCGAGAGTGATTTGACCAAAATCATTCAGGAAATCTGGAATGGGGTGATTCACCTCACTTGGCATTTTATGACCTTCGGAATGAGATGTCTTGATATGATTCGGGTTATTAACTATATTATCACAGATGCGTTTCGGGAGGGGAACATGATTGTATAAGCTCTTTCCAAAAACGTATCAACCATAAATTAACATGGTATGATGACATACCTCCTGAATATCATCATTTTTATGTCAAATATTTTAATAAACATCCATCTTTCATACTCATGTAACTCTATTCATTTATATTCAATAAATTGTGCCTTCGCCTTTTGACTGAGGCACCACCTTCTTCAAAAAAACGCATATCATTATTTTAATTTATATTTCATATCCAAGAATTTTTTACTACAATTAGAGTGTGCTAAAACTTTTAATTGAGTCAAAAAAACCATTACCAAAATTTATTTTAGAATTTAAACTATACTATATTTAATAACATTAAATGAAAATTAATATTTCTGTATTTTTTAATATTCATTTATTCATTCACATGATTCATTATACAAGGATGTAAACAATATTTTATTTCTCATGCATGACATAACTATTACCATTTCATGAATTATTGGATAGTGCAACTTCAAAAAAATATATTATATTGTAATCTATTTGATATTGTATTTATAGTCACATGTTTTTTATGGAATTTATTATTAAATACCATATATATATAATTGAATTGTTACAATAATTTGGTGAAAATACCTAATGTAATACTGTATATAATCATGATCATTCATGGATCATTATAATATAATAAGTTAATGTTCATTAATCATCATATGAATTGTCATGAACATTTTAATATATTGGATAATAAAATATATTGCAGATTAGGGGGCTTCAATCATTTAATATTAACATGTTCATAAAATGTGATGGGAATATGAGTTCCGCATATATCATATATTTTTTGGAAGAATAGTGAATTATTTATTGTGTTATTGTTCAACAATATTCATCACATTAAGCATCATTAACATGGGGGACTTGAAAATATTCAATATATGATTATATTAATTTGAATTTTCTCCTATACAAAAATTTTTAACCTAACACACTAATTAATTTACGTTAATATTCATGATCATTGTATGCATACACACCTTCTATTTTATGCTACATTAGTGTAATAACATTCAAAAACTTCAATGGAATATATTTCTCCATTTGATGGGTTAGAGATTATATATATCAAAATAAGAACGAAATTTATAATACTTAATTATATTTTTTATACAGTTAATAGATTTCTTAATGCATTTTAATATAATATATTTATCTTGTACCTTCTGTGGGTATCATTTCTAACAATTAAATCTATCTTTATCTACATGAATAGAGAGTAAAATAATATTAAATAATTTTAAATATCGTATAATAATATTATTACAAATCTCATGTACTATGATTTCAAATTAAATTATATGTGGAAATATACATTATCCAATGTTTTTGACATTGGACATGCAATATTACATGTTTTATATTTGTAAAATAAATTATATAAAATAATTTAATTATATTTATATTTCAATATTTTTAAAATTTTGGATATCATTAATAATTAAAAATAACACAATGTTATATCACATAGTATTATTAACAAAATACTATAATTTTAAAACTCAATATATCATGAATTATCTAGTAGGATTTCTTATGATTGGAATTCATATACCCACACAAGGCCTTAACAAAAAATTGAATTATTTAATATTTGGATTAGGATTCCAACCACATTGTCTCATGTATAATTTTTTGAATTAGTGGATTCTAATCTCATATACAAATAAAAAAATTAATAAATTAATTACATTAAATGATTCTTTATGCTCTATATGGTTATTGAATCACTCCAAAGTTAGTTCAGTTAACAGACTATATTTATATGCCTCTAATAACTGATTGAGTTAATTTCCACTAGGAATGATGGTTACATAAAACCTATAGGTTTTTTGAAATTTTATTTTTTAAGATATTTAATGATATAATATTTTTTTATGTTATTAATTTCATCATAATTGATGAAAAAAATTTATATTTATCAGTAATGATGTTTTTCACAATTCCCCAAACATAGATTTTTTTATATATGTAAACATTTATCGATCATGTATATTTATTCTATTAATAAATTATTATTATTATTATTATATAATAACACTAAAGTATTAATATCATAAAAACAATAATTAAGAGGGTATAATGAATAGCAAATTATGTGATCATTACCTTATTCTAAATGTTTATCAGTAGAGAAAACAATCCATTAGCATATATCCTTGTTTGTACTACGAGAGATATATAATTTTCAAAATATTTTGTAGATATAATACTAAAAATTGATATAATTACTATATTTTTTATTCACAAGATTCATATTTATATACTTCATCATTCAACACCATTAATCGTCATAATAATACAATTATATTTTAACATAGGTAGAGAGATCTCAGGAATGGAGGATGTTAATAAATAAAAATTCATCGATATTTATTAAATATTAGATTGAATTGAATCATATCTGCTATGAAAATCATCATTTATAAAATAGTTATTCAAAATATTAATAATTAAATAATTCAACTAATAAATATAATAATATTTAAATTGTATTTTATGAGGCTCATGCTTTGTTAGTACACAATAAAGAATAATATGTATTTTAAATTTGTTATTAATTATTCATGTATATTTTTTTATTATAATAATTAATATAATTTCAATTCACCTAACCCTTATCACATTATCCAAAATGATGTAAAAATTAAATATAAATTATATTAACTATTCTAAATTTTTTTTTATAAAAATCTAAAAACCAAACAATTTATGAATCCTTAGTGTGAGGTTTTATATAAGGGGAAGTAACCCACAAGGCATGATAGGGTTAGAAAAAACATGATTCTTCCAAAATATTATTGAGTGTAACCATTATTTGAGATGATTAAAAGGAGCTATCATTCCCATGTACATTGTGTCTATGAAACGGTGAAGTCACCACCCATAGAGTATGAAAAATTGATAATGTTTTTTTAAAAAAATAATTACATTTGTTTTACTATTTATACATCATAATTCATGTTAAAATATATATATATATTATTTACTATACTATAAACATGAATTTTTATTTACATATATATATATAGTTCTTCACCAGAACTATTTACCACTAGGGAGGGACCCAATTCTAGCCACTACCACTAGCATAGATTCACCCATAACTAGGTAAATTAAAATTTATGACAAATATAATTATTATTACACATAGGAAAAAATATATATGTATAACCAATATAATTATTACTTATGTTAAAAAAGGTTCATAAGACCTCCATATAATCATTGATCAATTTGTCATTTACTACATTAAGAAATTTTCATATCCAACATCGTGAATAAATAAAAATTAGAAATTAAACACGGATAAATTATTTGTATGATTTAAATAATATGAAATTATGGTACTAGGTGAACAATATAATTTTGGAATGACATGATATTACAATTTTATCACATGTAATATAATATGATTCCATCTCCCGGAATGAAAAACTAGGATACGACCCAAAAATTAGATGTATAAATACTATTCCTACACATTATATTATTATATTCCATTATTACATTTCTGTTGGAAATGAATTTTTACTATTTTTGGTGACTATATATGGAAGGAACCTGAGAATGATCTATCATTACTATCCACACACATTCAAAAAGAAAATCAAATCAAATCCAATTACAATACATGTGGAAGGATGGAGAATCAATGGATTTTAAACAATGTAATCATCAAGAGAGATCATTATATTATTCCTAATTTATGGATTAAAATATTCACGATGTACCCTTCACATTATATCTCCATTATATTAATTATTTTTAAATAATCGATTTAATTCCTAAAGGAGATTGTGTAGAAAATATATAGTCTTCAAATCAATTAGTTATCCTAAATAAAACATCACATGTTTACAAATAGGACAATATAGATGTCAACTATTCAAACATAATAATTAAACGGCAATTAATGAAACATAAAATTTCATTCATATATCATAAATATTTTATCAATTATTCATAACATTACATTTAATTTATGTGATAAATGTAGTGTCATTATCTAGAACTTTTTTCATGAAATGCATAGTTGATACTATAATTAGAAATATTAAATGTCTAATTAGGAAATATATAATATACATTCAATTGATTAATTGTGAATAAATAGTAATCTAATTATATATTTATTACTAAAAAAATTTAAATTTATTGATATTATTTTTTTATCTTGTTTTTTTAATACATACATGACCAAGACAAATCTAAGGATACAATCATATCTTAATACAATAAATCAATTGATTTATCCAATGATATTAATATTAATTATTTGTGACTCTATAGTATATTATCTTAATATAATTAAGTGATGATGACATAGTAGGTGAAATCGCTTGAATCCCATTATGTCCCCAAATAAAACTAGGTTTATTAATGGAATATAAATTATCCTATAAAAGAACACTATGTATTATAATCTATATTTATCATGATAAATTATATTTTTAGATTCAAATATCTAGTATAAATATTCTATTTTTATATTTAATCATGTGCACTCTATATAGAATTATATTCAATAAACAATGTTATGAATTTATGTAATGTACTACTATACATGTTAATAAGGCTTCATACATATCTTCATATCAAAATTAATAAATTTTCTATTATGTATTCATAAAATTATTTACCAAAATAGTGTTTCAAACACTAGATACCTCATGAATTAATCTGTAATCATTTTATTATATAATAAAATTGAAAATAATTGTAGTACATATTTATAATAATTATATTTTTAGATATCCAAACAAGTGTTCATAAATTGGAAAAACCAATGAAACCATTATTCTTGGTCGTTCTTATTAGTCGTCCAGTCATCACAACATAATACACATTATATCACCATGTTTGAACATAATGTCATAAATACGACATTTTATGGGACCCATCAACATTATTTCAAATCTCTTATGTGTTATATCTATATTATTTATCTAAACCAGAAGACATAGGATTTACATTTATATTATATAATCTATAGGTTCTCATTGTAGTTCTATGAATATATATAAAATTAATATCAAATATTTTACATGTACATTATCATTAAAAAATTACATTTATAGTTCATGAAAATATTATGGAAGGATTACATCATATATATAATGTTGTAAATTATTTGACAATCCAAAAGAACCTTTTTTCCTTTTTTTAGGAAACTAATTATTATCATCAATGATGAATTAAATGTTAAATAGTTAACTGATTTTATAATTGTAATTAATTATAGGATAGTGGATAGAACATGGTATGAAAAACATGTGGATTTAATATTGGAAAATAATGTGTATTTAAATTAACAATTTTATCATATGAATATTTTTTTCTATTGGATGATTGTTTTTTTTTTATTATTTTATGACATTTGTTCATGGTTGAGGAGATAACATTGATTCATTGATGATTGTAATCCATGTTTAGGTAACCTAATTAAAAAAATTCATAAATAGTATATAATTTAATATGGATATACATTAAATCTGGAAAAAATTCATTTATTACGAAGAAAAGGTTTTCTTTCATTAGAGACAAGACATAAGAGAAATTTATTTTATATGATCGTTATATAATCACTTCAATATTCTAGTAATATTTTAGACATTTTATGCATCATAAAAAAATCATCATTATAAACAAGGGGATGGAAACATTGAAATGAGTTATATTACATGTATAGTGATTTGAATCATTCCACAAATCAATTAATGATCCTATGAGTTCATATGATTTGAATATTTTTATGTTATCTTAATCAAGATCCATTACACTTTTAAAATAGTGTCATCCAATATAACATAAAAAAATCCATCCCAAAATAAATTTAGAATAACATAAAACAAAAATCTTATGATTATAGATATATGAGTCAATAATTATTATCTATGAGGGCGTAACCTATGTAAAATTAATAATATTTGAGTTTTGTACAATCATAACTAGATAAATAATTAAATATTTTATGGATAAAAATGAAGATATTACCATGGTATTTGGATTGTTCAACCCCCTTTCCATATCATATTGGTCATGGGAAAACCAACCTCATCTGTTAACATAGATGACATATTATACCCACTTGCATACATAAAATTGGTGATATGGGATAACCACCCTTTTCAAATCCTTATATCATTAGGTTTAATGAATGGCCTAAAATAATATGGAATTAATAGAAACACCATTCATATTATTAATTTATATATTCATTTATATGCAACACATGAAGTTGGAAACACACTTAACATCATTATTTGATAATTATAATATGAAATATAATGGGGTTTTTTAATTTATAAATAACAACTGATCATAATCACTTATGGGAATTAATTTTAATGGTATCATATAAATATATCCCCAATGAGACATTTTATATATTCAATGAATTTTTTATTGATGTGATACACCTTAATAATAGTAAAACATATTATCTGTGAAAACATTGAATGAATATATTTATTATTTAAATATATAAATATACAAAAAATAAATATAAAACAATGTTTTATATGAAAATGTTAAATAAAATATTATATTTTATAGAGTGATTTTCATTATGATATCTCATTGTAAAATTTTGAAAGTAAATTATCAGCGAAAATGACAATTAACTATAATTTCATTACCAATTTTTGTGTATATAATTAAAAATAATGGATTAAAAATAAAATCGATAATCTTAGAAACACAATTTTTTTAATTAATTTAATTTAATAAGAAATTGAAAATAAAATATCTATGATGTATAGTTATGGAAAACATTATACAATATATAAAAAATGAATAAGGTAAATAAAAATTAATATATAAAAATAATATTTATGTTTAGTTATTCTTTGAGCCATATCATTGATTTAATTTTGGAATAATATGGTTGTGAAATGAATGTAAGGAATATTAAAATCACCAAAAGCTGAGAAAAATAAATTAGAGATTTTCTTCTAGATAAATGTTAGAACATGGCTTTTTACAGGATCATGGGAGTACAACTCGAGGATGAGTTTTTGTATATTGGGATGATTCTATTATCCCAACATTTTTAGAGATGTTTGGGGATTATTTATAGGTATTAATTTTACATATATTTAGTATCATGTCGTTGAGTATTTATTTTGGTACGTTTCGGTGAAGCATTGAGAATTATGAAAAAATGGGTGCAGCCTATGTGTATAAGGGTTAAATGGTTTTCAAATGGTATTAACATATTAATGTTATGTTTGTAGCCTGGTCTCAGGGTCTGTTTAGGATTAATCCAATTGTATAGCCTATGTATGAAACATGTTGCATGGTTTTAGAATTGTTTGTTCCAACTGTTTGTCTTTTCCCAAAAAACCTATCTTGCAGAAACTGATATTATGAAAATTTATTTAAAAGTCTCTTAAACCACAATATTTACCCCAAAATCAACCAAATATCGACATAAATAAAATCCCAACATTATTGAGACTCTTGGAGGGAATTGAAAGACTCTCGGCCGCTATTTTTGCTAGCTGGAAGACTCGTTTTATGATATGAATCTCTCTAGGTAAATGTTGTATTCCCAATTAATATATCATTATTCATTTGTTATTACCAAATAAATTTGGTCATTATTATCATCAATTTTTTTGGATCTAGAAATACTTTTTTAGTTTCGAAATAACGATGTATATGCTCAATATACAAGTGTGGGTGAATTGAACACTTTAAAAATTTCCTTAAACAAGGAAAGATCTATGTATAAAAAAGTTAAACTACGAAATTCCCAACACCTCTAACACCGATGAATTATTGGGACAATGTATGATGTTATTAACATCCAGTTCTATGCACTTGCTTAAATATGGAAATAGATTCCAAAAAACAGGTTCCAAAAAATATAGATATGGAAATTGAAACGTAGCCAAAGTTTACAACATGAGATTCTACCTTAGATCATATGGAATCTAATATAGTATAGAGTACATGTGTAAGGAAATATAAGAAGGTTATACATTACTTACAATAGAAATTGCTACGAAAAAAAATAAGTAAAACTACAATTAACAATATATAAATCTTTTAACCCAGATTGAATGGTATCCAACATCCTTGGATAAAGGTCTCGTTATTTATACTTTAAAGAAATTTTATCTTACCCACAGCAGGGTAATCCCTATATACGAAGATCAGAGTCTCTGTCTTACTATCCCACAATCCCTCAACTTCAAGGTAGTTGAAACCTTTTTCTTATTCAGTAAGGAATCCCCCATACTTCAAGGAAGTCTGCACCTCTATCATCTTATCCATGGAAGTCCTCGAATGTAATCACCAACATTCGGAGTTTCACAAAGCATGTCTACACAAGGCAATGTTTGAACAAGTCGTTTAAACATTCTGCACGAATCTTGAGGGTTGATAAAAGCCTCTCTCTCTAGAAATAACTTTAAGAACATGTATGCACATATGTCATAGATCAGTATTGAGAACTTTCAAATGAGTCCTATTTGTTGGCTCAGTTGGAACCGTCGGCTCCCTCCTCCAATGTTCATATTTTCCTTAAATTTCATAGGGACCTATACACGTGTCACTAAACCGATGATTATTTCGAAACAAAATGGATGGCATCATTTTATAACAAAACATGTATAAGTATAAGAAAAAATTATGTTCGGAATGTAATAAAATAAAAATACGGAGTCTGACCATAATGGAATTCAGAGACTGACCATAATGGAATTCGGATTTTGGTTTCACTAGATTTCATAATCATTACTTACAGAGTTCGGAGTCAAACTTGTAGATGTTCGGAGTCGAACTAGTAAAAGTTAGAAGTCGAATTCATAGGAGTTTGGAGTCCAGAATTCGGAATTTGAACTTTGTTAGAGTTCGTATCCAGAATTCGGAATGGAACATTATTAGTGTTCATATCCAGAATTTGGAGTGGAACTTCATTACAGTTCATATCCAGAATTTGGAGTGGAACATCATTACAGTTCATATCTAGAATTCAGATCATAAAAAAGAATGCTTCATATCTAAGTATTATATGATTCTAAGGTTATTGATATGAATCTGATTTTCATAGTTACGAAAAAATATTGATCTGTATAAGGAAATCTTGGTTAGAGTAAATTTCCATATGGAAGAAAATTTTCTTTAGAGAAGTAAAATATAGATTGTCTTTAGTATAAGGTGTTTGTGATTTTCAAAACAAGAAGGAATGGAAAATTCATAAGGAAAACCTTATTTAATCAACAATTTTTTTAATCTATATCTTTTTGTATCAGATAAGGATATAGGGTTGTCGAATTTAGATTTAATCTTTTTTATATATAGATCTAGAACTAAATGATCTTTCTTGGATTAAATCATTAATGTAATAATTAAATTAATATATCCTTAATCATGGAGTTCTTGATCATTCTATCTACAATTAGTGATTTAAATTGGGTAATTATCCATCAAAAAGAAATGAGGAATTCAATAAAAATCTCATGTTACATGGTCGTTATGATAAAATTTAAGATATCTATCTGAGTGGGTTCATCATCACTATGCTGAAGGTAGGTGTACTAAAAATAAAATCTCATATTTATGATTATAATCATTTTAATATACTTTTATAATTAAAATTAGAATATTAGCAATTGTGTTCTTGATTATATAAAATAATTTATTAACTTATTAAAAGAAATGTGAAAGTGCGATATTAGAATTTTAGATCATAAATAATCAATTATTATAATAATTATAACATATAAATATTTTTGAATTTACTTTATAAATTGTAGAATTAATTATATGATATTTATGTTATTACTTGAATAATTATTTTTTGATCAAATTATGAGAAAATGAACTTCTGAATTGTATAGTTGATTATTGAAATTAATTCAAGAGTTATTTAGTTTTGTAAACATGATTAATTAATTTTTAAATTATTTATTGGGATTGGCTTGGATTATGATATTTTATTTGTTTTTAAAAATTGTTGAATTAATTACGGTGCCCAATATTTTGATTAAATTGAATAATTTTTTAAAAATTAAATATTTTTATATTGACATTGTTGAATAGGGATAAGTAATGATTGAATTTGTTACTGGTGTTTTTTATTATTTTAAATTTGTTAGAGATGGAACAATTAATTTAAAAACTAATTGGTGTGGTTGAATTCATTTGGATAAAAAATTAATTGAATAATTATTTCTTTTTATTGAATTTTTTGATATGGAGTTAATTAAATTATAAATTATGTAATTGGTGAATTTTGATTACTGAATAATGGAATTAATTAGTGGGATATATTAATTTCTAAATTAATTAATTTGAATAATGGTATTATTTAGTTCAATAATTTAAAAATTGTTTTAATTAAGTAATGAATTAAATAAAGTAAATAATATATAATGAATTAATTAATGTGACGTGACATAGAACAATATTTTAAAAAATAGTTAATTAGATAAAATATGATTAATTTATAATTAATCAATTAATGGAATGTGACATCGTCAATTAATTGGATAATTAATTGATGGTACTTAATGAGATTAATTAATATAGTATTAATTTATTATATTGATATGTAAAATTACATGAAGTGTTTATTTAAGTGTTGTATGGGTTAATAATGTATGTAATTAATCATGTTATTTGAGTTGTTGATTTGATATGAATAATTGTAGAATTTATAATGTAATACAGAGTTGTGTATTAGAAAGGATTAATTGTAAAATTAATCATGTGATGATGTTTTGTTGATTTGATACAATTAATTATAAAATTTTCCATGTGATATGGAGTTTTTAATTTAAGATAATTAATTATAGAATTAATTATATGATGTTGAATAATTGTTTTGTGATAATTAATGGCAAAATTAATTTGAAACATTTAAACCATGAAGTAAAAAAATAAATGTGGGATTTAGTTAAATTTTTTTTAGTTTAAAGATATTGATTAATTAATTAATTATTTATTTCTTTGTATTATCATGCTTAATTAATTATGCTAATTAATAAAGTTGTTATTTGTTATTAGAAATTGTTGAATTAATGATGTAATTGATGTGATTAGTTAAAATTTGAATTGACTAATCAAATTAAAGTAAATAAATATTTGGTTAATTAATTAATTTATTTGATTTGATAAATTAATTATAAAAATGATTAACATTTATGATGTGATTAGTAATTTATTTAATTAACTATAAGAGTTTTTGTGATTGATCAATTATTTAATTAACAAGTGGAGGTGATTAGATTATTTAATTGTTCTTGTAACCAAAATAATGGATGTGATTAGTTAATTTTGTGATTTAACTATTTTATTTAATGTAATAAGATAATTTAAGAATTAACAAGAGAAAGATATTTTATTAATTGATTGTGGAATTAATTAATTTTATTGATGTGATTAGTTAATTTTTTATGTTTACTAATGTAATTGTATTGTTTAACTAATTTTTGAATTAGTAATGGAATTTTTTTGGATAATTAATTTTTGAATAAATTATGAAATATATAATTGTAAAATGGACATTATAATGATTTATTTTTATACGGAAGCATGATAACTTAGTAGAAATTAATGGATTTTAGTATTGATATTCTTATTGTGAGATTATATGAATGGTAATATGGTCATTCATTTTTAAAATCTGGAACGTAACATGTTCATCTGAATTACATGATTAAATTAATTGTAAATATTTAAAATTTTTTTTAAAAAATGATGGTAACATGTTCATACAAATTGTGTGATTTAATGAATTGTAACATGGTTGTTTATTTCTTAATAATGATAGTATCATGTTCATCTGAATAATGTTATTTATGGAATTGTAACATGCACATTTGTTGTGAAATAAATAAGGTATTAATTTTATTATGATATGATATTACCTGGGAAACATTTTGGGCTCTATTATGATCCAAATATATTATTAAGGTATTCTAGTCCTTTGGAACCCTGTAATTAATATCTGTAATGATGGAATAAATGATTCTGTGATAACAGTTTATTTATTCTTTGTAATTATTTTTTTTATAGAACCATAAACAGTTTGTATTGTTAGTATTTGATTTAGACACTATTGGGGGTTGCAATTGAATTTTACACACACCTATTTTGGTTATTGATCAGTACCCAAATATACATTGTGTTTTTAGGATATGATAAAGGAAATGTCCATTTGATAGATTGATAATTTGGGATAGAGCATGAATGAGGTTATATAATGTGGTTTGAGACCTTCTTTGGAGTATTTAGTGTACATACATTCAATTTCATATTAGACACATTGAACCTTACATTAGAATGTCATATTTATCATTTACATTAAATAGTGTAATATATTTTTTTGGTTATATTGTGACATTAGTATTTTTTAGTTTTATATATTATTCAATATTTGTTTAAAATTTTCAGTTGTTGTGCTCTTCTAATAAAAAAATAGTCTATAGTCTCCCCATGTGAATTATCAAACCATCACTACTGGTATAGAGGCATTAAAATACAAGGGAATACGCTTGAAGTAATGAGAAAATCTTGTTTGAGGAACCGTTGCATGGCACCCGATTAGGGGAATTAAAATATGGTATCAGGTGATAGTATTCATTTCTTCTTAATTTTTCATAACATTTGGTAATGTTAGAATATATAATAGTAGGATTCTGTTAATGTTTAAGTTCTCAATAATGGATGTGTCTACCCAATTTAAGATGGAGAACTCATGTACCTCTTGTGACATCATTGTTTTCATTGATTGTGGTTGAAATTGAGTTATGTTTAACCTTGGGTTCTGCAAATGTTTTTTATGTGGTTGTATTTTCTGATATTTTTTTTGAGAATGAATCATCTCCCTGAATTTTGTGGTGCGGTGGTCTACATGAATCATTTTAGGCAGTCAATATTATTTTGATAACATGAATCATTTTAGGCATGCATTGGAAAACATGTTATTGGTATGTGGTTGAACTGTAACTATATTTCCATGCATGAGGAAATTAACTAAAAATGGTTCATAACCTAAAATTGAGAAATATTATAAAATTACATAATAAGAGAATAAACGGGATTCATCATGAAATAATTGACTATGTAAAATGTGTTTAACCTTGTTAACCAGTACCTAGGAGTTGGATGTTTAAGTGCATGTGTAATGCCATAGTGTTGACCGTGTGTCCAAAAAAGGGGGAAGGAGTTGATATGATTTTATACTCTAATGTTAAATGTGTTAATTTTATTAACTAAAATTTAATTGTTTCTTTAATTTACCATTTATTTTTGTGGTTTTGATCTTGATAATTCCCTTGTTTGATAACTCAGTTAAATTTTTGTGAAGGTCCATCGAGTTTTGGATAATATTATAAGATTATGGTAGTAAGGGAATCCCCAAAAAAATTTTAGTTTAAGGTGCTTCCAGAATGGGAGGTATCATTGGTTATGGGGGATTGTTTGGGAAATTCATCGACAAATTCTAAATATACATTTAATTAGTGTCGATCGAGTCCCCTACCTTGAAATTCTCTCAGGTACACTAGAAATGTTCTAGATTTATTCCTAGGTATATGATTGTGTTTTGTGTGATATTGGTCTCCATGGAGGTTTTTCTAATGATGAAGCTTATATGTAGAGATAGATGGTTAATGTTATTCCTTAAATAGTATATTTATGAGGTTATTATGAGGGACTAGAGGTTGAGTAATATGGTGGGCCATGGGTCATACAGGTTTTGTTATATGAATGCATGATTTTAACATATCTCTGAAGGTGGGGTTAAATTTTTCAAAAGTAGGTTCATGGATCAAGTCTATGGGATGGATGTCATGGAATCAAAATACCAAAATTGAATCCTATAATGTAGATTTTTAAATTACATGGACATAGGTCAAGTGGTCCTTAGAGGAGGTTGACGTGCATCTTTTATTGAAAATCATGGATGTCATGCTGTAGTGCCAATTATGGATGGTTTTTCTGTGTTTGTTATGAAAGGTGACTAGGGAAACATGCATGGATGGTTGTTTTTGTTGATATAATGATCGATATGTCATTTAAAGGTAATTCAATATGTCATTTTCAAATTATTTTGAAGGTTTTTCTAGGAATTATTTGATTTTTATTCTATGTATTGTGGAACCATAAGCACGAGTAGGATAAAACAAGTGGGAGAGAAGTGGAAAAGTTAATAGAGTGTCTCGATAATTAAATGATTCAGAATCATTGAGAATCGTGCAATTATTTCTCAAGGAAGAGAAATTATAGTTATCATAGATTTTAAGTACCTAGTATTTCATAGAAGTTATTTGGTGTTCAACTTAAAGATAAACTGTTATATGTTGGATAAATTGTATGATCGTGGGGTGTAGGTATGACTCATCGTACATCATATGTACTTCATAACACATCTTCCATTATCTTCCATGCACCATCTTGTCCTAGCTCGCCATTCCTCAGACTATCCATTCGTCATCTGCATAAGACACAACAAGGTTCGGGTGTGTCCCGTGCAATAAAGAGTATAAAAATACCTAGTAGGGATGCCAATAATGTCAAAGGTCTGTTAGAATTACACAATATAAGAACCAAAAAGTATGATATCAATCACGAAGAATAATATAAAATATATCTCACATAATTTATAAAACATAGAAAACATGAATAAAGATGATATGTCTGGAGAAACAACATTTTATTATGTTGAGTAGTTCCCATATGGATCCATAAATGGTCGATATACTAGTGATCCAAAATGAGTAAATCATCTGCTGATCCATAGAGGGTCTCAAAGATGTCAATCTGTGATGAGACTCTCTCATTTTGAAACTTATAGGGTCTCTCTATTGATAATCCTCAGAGTGACGAACTACTACTGATCCACCGAGATATTCCCTCATACCGATCAATTGAGGGTTGCTTTTCACTTGTCATACATTTATAGGATGCTCGAACTTATTGTAATTGAGTTTCATTGGTTTTCATCCACAATAAATATTATGTAACTCAACCGACATGATGTACCTTGAATAATTAACCCAAAAGTTGGTCTTTTTATAAGGGTTGCAACATGACTTATGACAAGTCAATCAGACGTCGGGTCTATGTGTTATATGTAAAAAGCTAAATAGGGATAGGATTGATTCAGGTCTGGTCCAACACAGAGATACTCTAAATTCATCCAAATCTCATTTGGGGTATCTCAAAAAGACTTCCTCATCTCAAGGGTCACATATCCATAGACGATGCATCAATCGGTCACCAGATTTGAGAGATACTAATGTTTTGTTGAAACAGGTCCTGTCGGGTCTGACCAAAATCCTAGGTCCGACCGGGTTAATGGGTCCTGCAATGTTCATGGGTCCGGTCCAGTTTGTAGGTCGGCCAGTATGCGGGCCTGTTCTCCCAGCTGGCAGCACTAGTGGGGAATTGTGCCCTTACAAAACGGCCGACTTGAGCAGACTGGGGATGTCTAGTTGAGAGTAGATGTAGGTAAATTCACTCCCCCATAAGGTGCATCGGTGGGCGCCATACCACCCACTATTTTCGTCCAGTAGGAGTTCATGTAGCCCATATGACTGTGGGATCCACTTCTCCACATGGTCGGTACTGACCCACATATGACGTCGAATGTCAACACTACATCCACTAGTGGTGCCGCACTGGTGGATGCTTCTATGGGCCATTGGATATGATTCGTTGGTCTGTCTCCCATACTATCTGCCACTACATGCCTCCTGGGTCCCTTCCTTCACCATGAAGCCCACATAATCACATTTGAGGCATGTTCCTCAGTCACCCTCGAAGAATAATAAAACCCAAGGGTGACGGTGGGTTTGGGAATAGATTGGACTGGCCATGGTCCATCCTCAGTTGTGCTTTATCATATTGGTGGAATATTAATCATCAATGTTTAAGATTAACCCCAAAAATGTCCACATGCATGAACAAAGGATACACATATCTACTCATTAGTTTGTTGATTCGTGTGCTTTGTATTTTCCAAAAATATCATGATAGGAATCCTAAAACACTTAGAAAATACTTTCAATTCCCCTACATCAATTTGGTGGAATTTGTTACGGACAAACGATGTAATCAGTGTTCAATGTGGTTTGGCATGGTTCATAAATGATTGACTAAAATCTCACAAATGGTCATCGATGAATCAAAGTTCTTCACTGGAGGGTAATGTCTCTAGTGCTTTGTATG
The DNA here is from genome assembly GCA_963277665.1 of Viscum album. Classification (NCBI taxonomy): domain Eukaryota; kingdom Viridiplantae; phylum Streptophyta; class Magnoliopsida; order Santalales; family Viscaceae; genus Viscum; species Viscum album. The sequence goes on along the minus strand of OY728152.1, from coordinate 1,313,035,240 downwards.
ATCATTCCCCAATAGATACAAAACCTTCACATATGGTCTGATTAAATTAAATTAAAAAACTCCATGTTGGGTTAACTAATTTTGATTATTAATGAATCGTAATTAATGATCCGATTAATGTTATGAGTATTGTGCTTACACAAAAACTAAATGAGTGAGTTATTGTTATTCCAATAATAACATTCACTACACTGTTGTCCCACTGTTTTTCTCTCAATGTTTTGAAAATGAATAAAATAAATCAAGAGTTGTTTTATTTCTTTTTTCGTAAAATTCCAAAAATTATGATTTTCATCTGACCCTTGTCGGTCATAGCTAAACTTCACCTAAGTGAATCCTGACACTAAAAATTAAATGTTATCCTCATATTTTCAATCTAACCATGAGTTCAATTGATATAAATTCATTCCCACACTATTACTAACTGTACCTTAAAAATGATTAAAATTTAGTTCTGGGAACTCCGGGCTTTGGAATCACGTGTCATCGAATATGGAAGACCTGTAAGAATTTTATATAATTAAAAAAATATTTAATTTTTTGATCATTAAATTTTCCCTACCACTACGATTTACATCAATGAATGACATAAGAAACAAAATGGAAAAAATGGGGTTACTGAGCACGAATATGAGCCTCTTAGTACCATATGTTCTCCTATAGGTTTTGCGCTGTGACCAAACTGCACTTGAGAGATCGACCATCCATGAAGGACCCACTCATGTAGATCCTCTATCTCCACTTGTAACTCTGTAAATGTCACCCCATCATCAATGTCATGCTCTCTTTAGTCGATGACATGCGACCAATCATGCATGTATCATTATAGCAAGGTCACATGGAAAATGTTATGCACTCAATGCATCTTTGGGGGATGATCTATAAAGTAAGACTCCTCACCAACATTAATGAGAATCTAGGATGGTCTAATGAACCTCAAGGATATCTTATCACCCCTACCAAAACTCTTCAATCTTTTTCGGGGTGAGACCAATAGGAAGACAAAGCCTCTCTCCTCAAGCTTTATTAGTCTTGGTCTCCTATGGAAATAATAATTTTTTCTTTCTCAGTGCAGTCTCCATCTACTCCTATATGATATGATTATTATCATTGGTAGCTTGTACCAACTCTGGACCCATAGGTAATGATTCCCTTAGGTCTTTCCAGCATTGTGGTGATCTTCATGGTCGCCCGTAAAAGGCCTCATATGGTGAAATTCCCATGGTGGAGTGATGTTTGATGTTGTTTACGAACTCAAAAAATGGAATGTGGCCCGCCAAAATGTGGAAAAAATAATTTATTCAAGCATGAAGCATGTCCTCATGTTATTTTATGGTCTTTTCCAGATTACCATATTTCTATGGGATAAAGGTAGTTCTCAAGCGCAGCCGAGTCTTCAATTCCACATTTAATCACCTCAGTAACTGGGATATAAAATAAGCATCATGATATGAAATTATTTTCGATGGTACCATGTGATGTCATAATATTTTCTCTACATAGAGGTTTCCAAATCCAACTATTGAACCCTACTCTCAGATGGGTAGAAAATTGGACAAATTGGTGAGTCTATCAACGATCACGCAGATAGAGTTGTTCCCACTTGACACACATGGTTACCCATTCACGCCGTCTATCAATACAGAATCTAATTTCCACATTGGTACATCGAGTGGATGAATCAAGCCTTAATAAACCTGATGCTCGACCTTCAATTGCTGATAAGTGAGGAATCATGAAATGATCACTTCCACTACATTCTTCATCCCTGGATACAAGTATTGAAGTCTGATGTGCTAGTAATTCGTCGACATTCCAGTATGGAACACCAAAGGGGATGAATGGATCTCCCAAAAAAATTATGAATGAAATGCCAAAAGTACTATAGTTCCTCCTATAAAATTGATAATGTTCTCCACACAAATTGAAAATCCATTAGGAGATTTCCATGAGAACATCTGAGCACATCAGGCCTTATTGTAATTTGGTCCCAATATGTACATCATGATATCTCTAATGGTGTAGTGGATTGACAATCAATTACTGGTGGTACTCTTCTCCATCCCTATCCCTAATGTATATTTACAATGTACTATGCTCTGTGTCACCCCACTCAGCATCTTTATACATGACCACAGAGTAAGTGCATCTACCAATAGGTTACCCATCCCAGGGATGTAGACTATGTCAATGTCAATGTCTGGGAGGATCTGCATCCATCATCGGTGTCTCGGTTTTTGTTCATTTCTGAGAAGATATACCTAAGAATATTGTTATCACAATAGACAGTAAACCATTCACTTATCATGTAGTGTCACCAAATCATCAATTTAGATACCACTGCTTCTAACTCTAGGACACGGGTCGTGTAGATTTTCTTTTGGTAACATAGTTTCTGTGAGCCATACTTGATCACCACTCACTCTTGCATCATTACACATCCTAGTTTTCTCCTTGATGCATTGTAGTAAACTACATACCCAACACCCTCTTCTGGTTGCCTCAATATGGGGTCACTCTTCATTCTCTACTGCAGGACATGGATACTATTTTGGAACCTCTTCGTCCATACCAAGGGTTGTCCCTTCATTCTCAAATCTAAAAATTATTCTAAAACTCTGGAATTGTCAGGTTTAATTCAACGGTAGTACCCAACCAATACAAGAAATCTCTACACCTTGGTCACACTCCATGATTGCTATTAAGAAAGAACCACCACTATCTATTCCAGATCCACTGCAAGTCTAGACTTTGAGATAACCTCTCTTATAATGTAGAATTCATGTATCCAGAATTGAAACATCGAGTAATTTCCATAAATCTGGTGCTCTCTGATTGTATGAAAGTCTATCAACATATGTGTGGTGTGGGCCTCTTACGACACCATGTACATCATGATTTCATCAATTATGACAACCATGAAGAGATCGAGGTAATCCTAAATGATCATGTTCTTGAGTCTAATGAACTCATAGATGGCATTGGTCATGCTGAAATGCATCACCAATAAATCATAGTGTCCATACTGGGATCTATGAATGTCTTCAGTACATATTTATCCGGCACTCAAAACTGAGGATATCATGATCTGAGGTCTATCTTTGAAAAAAACGATCTCCCTTCAACTGATCGAATATATCATCAACCCTCAGTTGATGATACTTGTTCTTCATGGTAACCTTTATCTGGAGCTAATACTCATCACTATTCCCCAATCTCTAATCACCCTTATTTTTTGAACAAAATCGGGGCAGCCCATGGGGAAACACTGTTTCTTTTGAACCCCTTCTTTTTCACATCATCCAAATGTACCCTCAACTAAAAAATCTCTACGAGAACCATAAAATATTTTTGCATAGTAATATGTGTCCTCCAGGGTTGATGGTCATTTTAGAAGTCTACCTCTCCAGGAGTTTGTAGTCTCGAGACCTCCTCATTAAATATATATGAATACTGGTTCCCCACTATAGGAATGATCCGACTCCCCTCATCAATTGAACTAAGGGTACGGCTAGCCATATTATGAGAGGTTATCCACAACATCATTTTTGAATTTCCACCCTATGATTCAAATGTTTCCTTCTTACTAGTGAAGGAAAACCTAGTCCATTCCCCATAGACACACCTCACATAGCACCTAAAATAGTCGATATGGACATGGACCATGGACAAATAGTCAATACTGAAGAATGCATCGTAAGACCTAGATGATGCTAGTAGAAGATCAGAGACGAATCTCTCACCTTCTAGAGTAAGCTCACAGTTTTTGTACGACTGTGTAATCATTGACTCTTATCCCGTTGGATTAATTAATGGAAATGATTGAGCCAATGACTCCCCCGGGATTTATGAGCTCAAAACGAGAGTCATCGAAATAAAATTGTGATAGGACCCTGTGTTTATAAGAATGAAATATATGGTTATGTAGATAGAAATCTTACCTCGAATCGTATCTGGAGATTCATGGTCATATGCCTCTTCCACCTAAAGCTGATATCGTCACATTCCAAAAGCTTCCCGAGGTTAGGGTGGAATGACCGGGGTGGTGGTGGTATTTCCTCAAGACATCACCAACCTCATGATGTAGGACATGATCTTATTCATCATTATCCACTCGACAGACCTCCACTTTGTATCCTACACCTCTACATCAGTGGTACTTCAACAAGCTTCTGATCATTAGTATGACGTTTCAGAAAATCATGAGCCATGTTACCCTGCCTGTCGCACATGTAGAATAGAATGCTATACAGCTGACATCCTATAAGTTGTGAACTCTACACCTCCAACACTATATCTTAGGGTCATCCTTTAGAAGGCCTCAACCATTTAAGCATCTACGTCATCTTCCTACTACCTTTTCATAATGACTCAACTATCATTCATCTGGTGATGGTTCTCACCGTTGATTCCTACAATGTTAGTAGTCTCTACACTAGTAGTGTACACTCTATTACTCTATCCCATTTCAGTATGATGAGTGATATCATCGATGATCTAATATCCTATCGAATTCCTGACAGAATTGTACAAGCACTAATGATAGGGCCACGTACCAAGTCGGTGGAGTAGAGAGAGTGGTCAGTAATCATTTCTAAGTACTGGACCACTGTCAGGATGCTCTGTTGTATGTGTAGTATCTTAGAATTAGGAACTGTACAGAAATTCACTGGTACCCACTCACCTAGGAAGTGGTTGTGATTTCAAACATGGAAATATCCATATACACATGATTCTAGTGAATCAGGGTCCACCATCATTTTGTTGTGTCTTAAAAGGGACTATCAGGTAGGATGTCCATCTGGTCTGCTAGTGTCTCAGCCAAATGGATAACTTGTGCGACAACTTCAAGTCAGTCCTCAACATCTAGAAGAAATGTCTAGCCTCAATACTTCAATGGCCTCTATATCTGGAGGTCGTGCAATATGTTTAGTAGGTATGCATAGTCCATTGGTGGGAATCGAGGAATCTTTTTCCCAATAGGTGGTGGTGCTAATAGAACACCACCCAATGGTTTTAACATTGTAATTGGTCTCTACACAACTGACTGATCTCTCAATCGGCCATCATCATGATCTCTCACTAGAATCAAGGTTGGATATATACATGGAGACTTCCTATAAACATATAGATGAACTATATTCATAATGTCATACCAAGTGAGCTGACTCGAAGGAGATGAAAAGAAGAACATTTTGAAAACAAAAACAAATATTTTTTTTATGTATCAGGTCTAAAAACAGATCTCAGGGTCCTAGTGTATGAAACTAACACCCAAAAGGAATGTCCTATAAATGGGAAGGCATTGCAATTAAATTTGTACACAGAGAGACAAGTTATCCAAAAAAATAAAACCTCAAAGTACAACTTATTATATTAAATGTATGAAATGAAATTGAATATGGCTTGTATACATACATAACTAAAAGATAGGTCATTCCACAACATTCACACAGAACCAGGAATAATTAACCAAAAAGATCCTTCTTGTCATATGGTTTCCAACGCGACAGAAGGTGTGTCAATCGAAAGGCAGGTCTGTGTGTAATAAGAAGAAGTTTAATATGTCCTAGATGGATTCATGTTCGATCCAACCCAACCATACTCCCACTTCTGCAAAAAATCATGTGAAATATCTCAAAAGTACCGCCACTTACAAAGGTTCTTACGACATAGAAGGCATGTTAATTGGACACTGGGTTTGCGTTATACTCATGTTTTGGTGAAATGGGACTAGTTGGTTCTCAGTATGGTAGCGGTCAGGCCCGGTTGGGCTATTCGGCCCAATGGTCTGGACTAACCCACGGGTCCACCCTGGTTCCCATGTCCGGCCCAGCTTGCATGTTCGGCCAGGCTTACGGGTCTGGGCCGCTTAGAAAACTCATCACACTTGTGGGATCATTTTCCCAACTAACGACACCAACTGGGTGCTCTAACCCATCCAAAATGGCCAACTATTTCTATCCATTGTTTTCCAGCAGAATGGATTGTGTGGGCCGCCCGCCTCCCCTGCAAGTCATATCGACTCCATGCCATTCCACCCACCACGATTGTCCAACCATGTCTCCTACCATTGATGTGCCTGTGGGCACCACTTCTCTGCCTAGCCAGCATGAACCAGCCTCCAAAACTGGTCACCAATGCTGGGAGATGCATCCACAGGCCATCAGAAATTCCCTAATTGTCCATTTTTATTCTTGTCTAACCCTACGGTTCCCTGGGTCACCACCTTCACTAGGAAGACCTCAAAATCAACTTGTCTCCATATTGCTCTAACACCCATATAGATCATTCAAACGCAAGAGCAGTGGAAGGTTGAAGCCTAGTTATGAATGCCATATTCCATTCGTAATAGTGCTTTTTCATATGGGTGGAATAATAATCAACAATGTCTATGATAATCCCAAAAATAAAACCCCATAACAACCACCTACAAGAACAAATGTGACACAGATCAACCATTTAGTCAGTTGATCCATTTTATTTTTATTTTCATTGAACTAAATGAGATGAAACATAAAAAAACATAGAAATAAAATTAATTCCCCTTCTAGGATTCAGTGGAATCTGTTGCAGATGAAGGAAGAAATCTGTATTCGAAAATGTTCGTCATCGTTTGTCGATGTCCGGTTCAAAGACTCCAATGATTGTTGATAAATTATCATTATTATATGGAGGATGATGTCCCATGAATTTCGTTAAATCATTCCATGTTATATACAAATCATTCACCAATATTTTTATTTAATAAAATTTAACAAACTCCATGTTGTGTTTGTTAACATAGTTTATTAATGAATAGAAATTAATGAAACAATTAATCTTATCAGCATTGCGGTTACACATCCACAAAAAAATTCCTTAATTGTTATTTATTTAATTATCATCATTACACATTAGTTCGTCAAAATGTAGTTCAAAAGATGGAAAATAAATAAAATAACTCATTATATATTTTATTATTTTATTTAATGTAAAAAATTATATTTTTTATTTGACCCTTATCGGTTGAATTTATGTTTCGTCTAATCGAATCCCTAAGCTTAAAATTATATGATTCCCTATGATTTTCCATCCGATCACCAATTGAATAGATAGATATTCATTTCCACATGATTACTGAATGTACAAAAAATATAGAAAATTTCACCCCAGGCTCTCCAGGGCTTGGAATCATACTCCATCAATTATCGCAGTCTCGTAATAATTCCATAAAATTAAAACAATATATGTAATTTTTGGGTCATTACTGTTCATTCGATCAAATAGAGGAAATCTATTGGAAATCATTCTTCATAACAATTTTTGAGGTAGGTTGTCTGAAATTCAAATATCATATTCTTGGAAAAATAATGTGAATGTAATTATACAATTTATAATAGAAATTTAGTTGTTTCATTCTTTATTAAGTTAATTAATTTGGTAAATTAACTAATTAAATTATATATGAATGTTGGTTGATGGGATTTTCAATCATTAAAAATTAATAATTGAATTAATTACAATATATCGATATTTATTAATATATATAATTTATTATTGTATTAAAAATGGGATATTTATGTTATGAATTGAATAAATAATTTGATAATTATTTATGATATTGTAAAAGTGTTTTTGGGATAATTATTTATTGAAAATAATTAAAAAGTTATTGATATTATTGAACAGTATTAACAAATTTTATATTTAATTAATGTAAAATACATGGATTATGAAATTTTGATTTGGAGTATCTAATTGTTGAATTAATTCTCTCTAGTTAGAGACAATTCAAATTGAATAATAATGTGAAAAAAAATTATTGATATATTGAGCTTGTTGAAAAGGGATAATTAGATATATAATTAATTATTGGACATATTTAGGATTATTGAATTGATTGAGATAGAATATATAATTTTGGGACTAATATGAATGGTTTAATTAATGAATATAAAATAAATAATTGATTAATTAATTGATGATATTGAATTTGGTGATATGAAATTAAATAATAGATAAATTAATTAAATAATGAATAATGAATATTTAATTGTTGAATTAAATAAATGGATTAATTAACTGGATAATTATCTAACGTGAAAAGTGATATTATTTATTTATTGAATTAAAAAATTTATTATTTAACCGTTGAATTAATTAATGTGAGTAATTGGATTATTAAATTGGAAAATTAAACAAATGAATTATTAAATATTGAGTTAATTAATGTGGCATGACCTGGAAAACTAATTCCCGAATTAGTTAATGGTACTAAATCTGAGTAATTAATTATATTTTAATGAATGAAAAGTAAAACATGAAATAAATTGTAGAATTGAATTAAGGGATTAATTGAGAATAATTAATTTGAAGATAATTAATGGTATTGAAATAGAAAATTATACTTATATTTAAATGAAGGTATTTAATTGTAAATTAATTGTATAATTAATCATGTGATATTGAATTGATTATTTTATATTTTTAATTATATAATTTTTCATGTGATATTTTTCATGAACCACCCCTCAGGGCCCATTTCTAGACTACCCCAAGCCCGCATCATGTAGGGAAGGGTCTTGAAATTATCACCAAATGCATTATCATATGAGTGGGAGGATTTATCTCTATTGCTTTTATGTATACACAAACACACAGATAACCACATCGAAAACTGTTGGAAATGATAAAATTCCTACCACTTAACAAAAAATGAGTAAAGGAACAAGTTGTAAGTCAAATGGACTAGAATAAATATCCAACATAATGAAAAATAAAAACATGAATGTTAAAATGATATAGGGTATACATCTACAGAAGACAACACCTAAAGGGTAGGCAAGGAGTGGATATTAGATGCTATAGATGTATGAACAGCCTTTTGTATCTCACTTGACATTTCCTAGTCTCAGGCCACTGAGGTCTCTATCAAAGGGTATTTCATCTACATGAGACACAACAAGTAAAGGTGAAGCTTTTGTAGGGTTGATTAAAAAAATACTCAGTAGAGATCCCATAACACTATAGAAAGACCATAGGGAATGTATATAAATGGATATGGCCACTCTTGAATTTATTATCTAATAAATGATGTGAAAAAATGTTAGTCAAATACTAATCACCTTGGACTATAGAGTTACTCATCCATAACGAGTATCATTGTTCTGATGGGACAAAAAGAGTTTCTCCCCACTGTGGGCATGCTAGTTTACACAGATCTACATCCAACATATTCCATTATTGTTGGTCCCCACAAAAACGCTTGAAAAGATTCTAGATATGGTCAGTTGTAGATAATCCACAATGTTTTACAAATTAATATTTCTCACAAAGCTAGTTATCATGTTACCCTATAGGGTTACATAGAATCTCTCATCAGCAGGCTTCGAGTCTCAGCCAGCAACATGAATCCTGCACGTAGTGTGATTTATTTTTGGAGAATCCACTCATAAATTTATTCATCATATTTCATCATCTGTGACATTCACCTTCGAAAATTCCACATTAATTGGCTCGTTGCGAGGGTTCCAACACTGAAACAACTCACCAATCAGATGCCTTGTCTTAATGATATTTGTATATTATAAAATATTGGATTGTTTTGTTTGGGCCTGGTCCAACCTAGTCTGATCGACCTGACCATCCTGGCATAGGGTACGAGCAACAACATGACCTGACCCGGTTCAACTGACCTAACCCATCCTAGTTTGTGTCTTGGCTGGTCTGGTCCGATCTGGCAACTAGGCTGGCCCCATTGGGCCTTTCTGGACCCGACCCGGTTTGGTCATCGGTTCGGCTCATCGGGATGCCCTGGTACCTGGTGATAACTAGACGAGACCACAAATAGGTTGGTTGGTTCATTCCCAAAATGGTCCACCCAGCGGCCCAATTTTTAACCTGCTAGTCTGGCCAGCAAATGCGGCCTGACTTGTGTTCTATTCCAGGCCTCCCTGCTAATTGGTTCTCAACCATTGGTATATTCTTCATGGTGGGAAACTCTCCTCCATCTTGAGGGCCAATTAAATGACATATTCAAGTGTGACACATCCGGATGAATCTGACCAACCCCTTTTTTCTGCATGAAGTCCCCAACTGGATTGTGTGCATGTGTTTTGCGGCCCACCTGGTGATGTTCATCCCTTCAAAGCAACCGAGTGGCCACAACCATCCCTTCAAACCACTGATATGGGTTTCGGTAGCCCCCTCTACACCATCTATGACTGACTATCTGAGTCCTACTCCTCATTGTGTCATTGTATCATGCCAATGTGGCGTGGTGTTGTGACACACTGCCACTTCCTTGTGGCTTCCACCATGGTACACTTCCACCTATCGCATCTGTCACCTTCTGCGGACCATAGGATCGGCTCCATTGGTTATTTACTCGAAATTTATACACCAAAAATGTCCTTGGTGATCCGTTTAATCATATAGGACCTCAAGATTACGTTTGATGTTAATTAATGGCACAGTAACAAAAAAAGATGAATGAACAATGATGGAGGAATGAGGGTCTTGTTTGTGTTAGAATGATTCCATCATATTGGTGTTGTTGAAATATTTTAAGGGTAGATTATTTATCTAGAAATTACCAATCCCCAACGAAAAAACACATAAATAAAATACCATCCCACAATAATAAGCAACCCTCTTAATATCCTATTCATGGGATGATCCACATTCATTGTTTTAGAAATAATAATGGGGCATTAAAATTATAATAATATAAGACCATTATATGATATTCTTCGATCGGAGGGAAGGATCATCTCTAATGTAGATCCAACCGTTGGGATTTACAACATGTTCAATGACAAGGAATTTGTAGTTCGTCGTTCACTAATTGGTTCTCCAAGGTGTCATCATTGCATTACCTGTTATCCAATATTTGACATAAGATATATTTGTCTCTTCATTCATTTGAATAAATAAATATATAAATATTTTTATCCAATTACGTCATCTCATTAAAAGAGTAATTTGTGGCAACATTTCTATTACACCTAGTAATCACGTTGTTATGCTGTTTATTTATGAAAAAAAATCTTTTATGATTCAATTAATGTGTTATTACACTATTTATTTTATGTAATGAAACTGTTGGCTCATCGCTATGTAGTAGCTGAACATTTTTTTGGATAAAATCAAATTTTATGATTATTTTATTTTTTACGAATGTCTGAAAATGGACTCTTCCCCTTGACCGGTGACGATTGTCGTTAGATCCATTCATAATTAAGTTCATCATTATAGATGCAATATTCTGTATTTTAATTTCAATTCTAACACCTGTTTGGAATATTCCAAAACTGCGCATGCATGATATTTTAATTTTCATTAAAATAATAACAAATAATCATTCACTCATAGCCTGTTCCGGTTTAGGATAAGCTTCTCCTATGGGAAACATTGACCCATTACCTCAAAGGTACTCATATATTTCATATCTATGATAAAATTTATATGTTAAAATTATTTGATTTTAATATAATGGATAAATAATTATTTTATTTACGTCCAAAAACATACCTCCACTGTTTTCCCACACCGGCCCATATTAGGCCCATTCTGGAAAATTTTGATGCTCTGGTTTCAACGATTCCCTCATATTTTTGATCATGGAAATTGATTAAAAGTTATCAAAACTAGATGGAATGATATTTTGATGAACATTAGAAAAACTCAAAAATGAATTCAGCCAATATGACCCTAAAAATAATTTGACTCCTTAGATCTGGGTCTCAAAATTAATTACATTTAATTATTAAAAAATGTCATTGGAATTCTGGGGAATTACATTACTCCCAACTTTTAGGTCATTACGTCTTCGTTAGCCAAAAAAGGCTATTGAAATTTAAATGGGTAATGAGCACACATTCATTCCTCCCCTCAAGTGTTCTCTCCGAGAAAATTTCATGTTTCCAATAAACAAAAAAAAAGAGTAATCGACTAACCATGATGGAAATGCACTTGTCTATCCCATATCTCCAGCAGAAACTCCCCAAACATCACCCCTTCATCAATTTCCAGATTTACCCAGTCGATGACATGTAATGTATCATGGAAATACATCTTTAGCTATGAGACATGTAAAACATCATGAATCAATGGATTTGTGTATAATGAACAAAGTGGTACTCCACCTCACCAACTCTTCTCAGTATCTGGAAAGTTCCATCAAATCTGTGAGATAACTAGTCACCGTAGCCTAATATCTACAATACCAGTTGGAGTGAGACTTGAAGGGACTCATGGTATCCCTCCATGAACTATATGGGATTATGTATCCTATCACAATACAATTTATTACTTATACATGAATTACTCATCATCTCTTAGACGATCAACACCTCATCAGTGGACGCTCGTACCTACTATAGACCCATGATTACTGACTCCCATGGGTCTGTTCCTTATAGCAGTGATCCTAAAGGAAAAACATAAAGATTCATGAATGATGCCATGAAAATGGAGGTGTGATATCTATTTTTGTATTCATACTCTACCAGAGGAAGGAGGTACCCCTAATTGTGATCAATGTCCAACAAACAAGCACAAATCATGTCCTCCAACACCTGAATACTCGTCTCTATCATAAAATCATTTTTGGGATGGAAATTCATGATCAACAGTAGATTAGTCACCAATTCCTTCTGTAATCCCTTTCCACAACCATTATGTAATGAAAAATTCAGGGATTAATACAACCATGAAATCACCACTTTATGTCACACTATATCCGGGATGTAAAGGCATCACCAACCCTCTACAGATCCTTACTCCTAGATGGGTAGGATGTGAGCCGACTTAGTCAGTTTGTCAATGAATACCTCGAAAGTATCATGGCCTCTATACGTACGTGGGAATACCATCACGGGGATCATCGATATACCATCCAACATCCACTTTTGTGCCTAATGTTGTTGTAACAAGACAATTGGAACCTAATTCTCATCCTTCATATGCTGACAAGTGAGGAACTGTGAAATGATCAATGCCACCTATTTCGTCTTCTTGGACCACCCAAACTGACGTCCTAGATTCTGGTACATCATTACCACTCTCATATTATACTAAAAAGGGGTGTTATGGTGATCCATAAATATAAACTCTCAAAAGGCCACTGGTACAACATCGTGACCTCTAAAAAGTAAGGTGAGATCCCCTCCTATCAAAAATCATTTAGGATCCTATCCTGAGGATTGATGAGCATGTTGGGCCTTGTTGTCATATTCAAAAACATGTTCTACCATATCTCATTTTATGAGTAGGTGAGTCAAATTCATTGACTAATGGAAATATTTACCAGCACCATACATGAAGGATGTATGCATCATGGCTAGTTGCATTTTCACCTCACATAGTAGTAGAAAACCATACCTCCACTTGAGTGGGTCTTCCACCAAAATAACAATCCAATGAGTATAGAATATCTAGAATTCATTGTCTTGGAAGAAATCTGGAAATCTGGTCTGCCTCATGTTCAAGTCCATTTGAGATAAGATATTCCAAGACTTTTTTGGTTGCAGTATACTGTAAACTACTCACCCTCATGCATTATCACCACATCATCATGGATTTTTCCATGGAAACTTGATCTATGTCATGTGTTATGTTTTTCTTTCCATTCTACATCACTTTCCTCAAAACAAATGTGATCACATCTACCTCCTACATCTGTACAAAACGTAGTATGGTCCTCGATGCATAAAAAAAACTACATACCCAACTCCCTCCTATAGTAATCTCACGATGGGGGAACCTGTCAGTCTCCACCTAAGCTCTTACAAAATCGTCTTTCACTTATCCATCCACTTGAAGTGTTGTGAATTATATAGTAAAGATGAATATAGTAAATCTATCCTATAAAATTTAGGAACTAATATGCAACAGTGTCCAACCAATCCACGGAAGCATCACACTTTAGTCAGGCTATTGGGTGGATCCCAAAAAGCACAACCTTCATCATTGATGGATCCAATGCAACTCCATCCTCTAATATAACATGTCTTAGAATGTGGAAATATCATATCCAGAACACATAGTTTGAGTGATTACCATAATTATGGTGTTCGTAGTGTGTATCTTGGACTATCCATAGGTGTGTAGAGTGCTCCTCCTCAAATGTTCAGTACACTAGGATGTTATCAATGAGGACCTCCCAGAAACGATCAAGGTAATGCAATAAGATCCTATTCATGAGTACTATGAACTATTATATGCATCACCATGAACTCATTGTGTCTATACACGCATCTTAAGGATTTATTCAGTACATCCTTGTCACACACACAATGCCATTGTAATCCTAACCTGATGTCTATCTTCGAGAACAATCTGAATCCCTTTATGTGATTAAATATATTAGAACTCCTTGGAAGTGGATACATGTTCATCAATATCAATTGGTTTAGGTTCCTTATGATTACACCCAACCTCAAAATCTAGTCATAAATTTTGGAAAAAAAATTGGTGCTTCCCACTACGTAATGTTGGGTCTTAAGAAGCCTATCTCTTGAAAGTCATCCAGTTATACCCTCAATTCATGAACCTTTACGGGAGACATATGAAACACTCGTGAGGATATTATTTTCTTCTCTGGGTACATATCTACTCAAAAGTGTACATATTTTTAATGAGGTATTCCTGAAACATCCTTATGAATTATTTCATCAAACTCATCCACCAATACAGAAAAATGAGCACTTCTCTCGTTCACCGTACCAAGGGTGGGACTAGATAAATAGTTAGTGATCCACTACATGCACCATCTAAAATGTTTTCCAAGTGTTTCATAATCTCTCATATTGATTATTTTTGAAACCCTACTCCCATCATTGCGGACACACCACACTCTAGACCTATGATAGTCGATCTAATCATTAATGGAGGATAACCATTTCATACAACCATTGACATCATAAATCCTTGATGCCACAACTAAGAGACACCTGCCTAAGCTCTCATAGCCAACTGTAATCCCACTCTTCTAGCACTATAGTGTAATCATAGAATTCTATCCCGTATTAGTACCTAATCATAAGGATCAAGTAAATGGATCGACTAGATGATCAAATAATGAAACATGGTATGTGGAAATGAAATTGTTACTGAATCCTTTGACTAAAATAACTTCACCTAAGGTATATAATACATCGATCATACCACTAATAAACTTTTGATCATCGTGGTCATATGTGTCCATCCCCTGAATATGGCCTCACTCCTGTCCACTGGCTCCCTAAGGAAAAGGTGGACCACATAGGGTGTGGTGGTGGACGAAACTATATCAATTTTCAAAAAGAATACTATTTGAAATTCTCATCTATCACATCCCCCACCGTGTGGACCACATCACTCGAACCTTCATCTCTACCTCGGTGGTCTCTTGACCATCTATTGATCTTCAGCGAAGCAAGTCATGAAATAATGATCCATGTGTCCATTCCCGCTGCATGAGAAGCACATTCTAGACCTCTGTTGACTCCATCTACTCTGGTATCCCCATACTACCAAATATATGTCCTTGTTTCATCCTCTGAAATTCCTCTCCCTTTTGGTTCACTGCTTCTACTACCTACAACCACCCACAAATGATTATGTTTCCTGGGGTCTTCTGGGGGCTTTTATTGATAGCACCTGCTATACATGGAAGCGCTCTATATGAAGGTATCACTCTAATTTTTCATCCTATGTAGGGATTCTGAGAGATACCAGGGAATACTTGATATATCAGAGAAGTACCTATTCAAAGGATTGATCCCTAGAGAATGGGTCTTGCACCATATTTGTAGAGTGGCGATAACGATCGGTTAATCTCACTGAGAACACCACTACTCACATGATTCCCTATTATAGGTGTAATAGAACCTATACACACATATATTGAAACATCATTTTGATGAACTATCCCTAAAGTGATGCTCAATTTATGTCTATGTGAGGGTTACCTCATCACATGTCTAAATCATCATGCTCCACCGTCTCATTATCGTTCCCTAATGATGGCCCACAGATATGTTCACCATCTGGATGATAAGAATCTTCAGATGACAAATGACTTGTTTCACATCTCAGGACATCCCCCAAAATACAAGGGATCTGTCTCACCCATGATCTTAGGTGGTATCTGCATGTGAAACTCATGTATGCTGATGAGACATCGTGCATCCTCTACCAGTAGTGTCGGCACTAACTATTGATCATAGGGTGGTGGTAACACTGCATCCCCACCTTGTGGGGCCATATATAGTAATGGTCCCATTACAGAAACCACATGTCTAGGATGAGTTTCTTCATGATCATGAATTGGAATCCTGATTGGTTTTCTCCATGGATGCATCCTAAAATAGATCAAAATGTAACGTAATTAATATATTATACATAGTCATATGACTATAATTATATATGAACATTAAAAAACTCATCATTATTATATTATGAGTGAAAACATTGTTTCTAGGTAACTTGTTGAAAAGAAAAATTCAAGGTCCTGATGTGTGGATACGTCGGCTTCAACACCATCACTGAACTCACTGAACATGAATGTCTCACTCGAAATAGTTAAAACATTTCCTAAAAAAAATAGAATCCCATCCATTGATGATGAACCTACCATCTTTGATACTAATTTTCATGAACCATACAGCATGTCCCATGTTGTGACTACCCCAATCCCACCTTTTGACGGCTAGTGGCTGGAGACATTCACCAAAGGCATTATCCCAATGAGTTGGAGGACATTACATGCATACCTGTATGCATGCATGCACACACAACCATGTCCCAAACATCATTTAATGACATCATGCATCCCACTAAATAACCAATTAATTATTATACATGTTTTATATCATATGGTCTTGAATTCCAAACCAAAAAGAGAAATACTAAAAATTGGAAAGTATAAAAAACATTGTAAGATGTCCATAGAAGGCCCCACCGGAAGTGTAGTTATGTACTGGTTGATGGATGCATATGATGTATTTCATACCTAACATATCTCAGGGGGCACCACTCGGTCCTGGGACACCTAGGACCCTTTCAAATTTCATATCATCTTCACAAGACAAAACTCAAGAAAATGAATCAATTTCAAGGGTGTGTAAGAAAATAATCATATGGGATCCTAATAAATAAGATAAAGACCACAAGGAAAACATAAAATGTATTTCTTCTCTCATAGCGGTATCATATAATGTATAAAATTCAAAGTAGACATTCATACACTACTAACATTAGGCTAATGAGGTTCTCTTCCTGGATGAGTACCATGGAACTATTGGGTTACACAGAGACACTCCCCATTGTGGGCTTGATGGGTCACACAGAGTCGCTTCTCCCTAAGGCCATCATAGAATTTACAAACATGGAATCTTGTAGGGGATCCATACATACATCGGTGTATCTAAAATATATATGGTCAGTTGTAGCTAGATCATGTAGAGTTAATTATCATATATTCATGTAGGGTCATTTAAACACACTCGTTTACAATTTTTGGGTCTAATCCTACAATTATATCCCCACATGTAGAAATCATGATTCTAGGAGAATCCATTACTCAATCCAATCTTTGTATTTCAACATCCTTGGATGTCTACTTAGAGAATCCCTAAATATCAATCTCAATGTGAGGGTTCCAACGCCACTAATGGATCTCCAATCATATATCCTGTATGAATGACATTAGAATTCTAGAAAACATGGGAAAATTATGTCTTGGCCCAATCCAATATGGTTGGACAGTCCCAACCACCTTGGTCTAGGGGTATGGTATGGCCCTACTAGGTCTGACTGACTCGAACCAACTTGGTTCATGTCTAGGATGGTCTAGTCCGGCCAAGCCACTAGGAGAACCCTATTGTGCCTTTCTGGAGCTATCTCGGTTTAGTCCTTATTCCAGTTGGCCTTGTCTCCCAGTGACCCGATTCCATTCGGACCGAACTATAATAGGCGGGCCAGTTCATTCTCTACCTGGTCCATCCAACATCATGATTTTCCCAAACTATCCTAGTCCACAAAATTTTCCAACTTGTATTCCAACTTGGACTGCATGGTGTCCCAATACGCGCCACTGACATAGGCTTCATGGAATTCTAGTAACCTATATCCAGTATTCCTTCTGAATGTATGGTTCGATCTTCACATGTCCAACTAATGACAACAAACCCATTACCCAGAAAGTGGTCCCCGCTTGACCACGTTCCAGCATGCCGCATCCTGCATGGTGCGAGCTACCACTCTGATGAAAACAAGTGGCCACATCTATCACCTCCAGCCACCAACCATGGAGCTGGTGTAACCTACTACATCAAACCATCATCATCATATATTCACCTACGTGTCGTGCTGCCACCCGCACGTGGATTCCGATGTAGCCCACCACTACTAGTCATCAGCACTACCATTCGTGGACCCCTAGGTCCACTCCGACGGTCTGTTCCACGAACCGTCAACACCTTTTTAATTTTTGGCTTGTACTCTTCCCTTCTACAAAATTGATATTTTATTTTCGTTTATTTGGAGTCATTTTAATTAGAAAACTTGAACATAAAATTATAGAGTAATAGAGGCCTTGATCATATCAACCTAATTCATTAGTGTTAATGTTTTTGAAATATAGAAATGGAAAATTTAGTTTCTAGAAAAATTATCTCCACATTTTTTGTTTTAGAAAGAAGAATGGTTAATTCAAATTATCAAAATATAAACCCCTACATAGATATTATTCTATTAGAGGGAAGAATCCTCGATGAAAGTGATTCTTCCATGTGGATTATAATACAATCAATGCCATTGGAATTCATCATTTTTTGGTCCAAGATGCGTTCTCCAAGGTGGCATCGCCACATTTCAATTCTCTAGCGTTCAACGTGGGCTAGAATTCTCCCATAATTTTTTAGAATAATTAAATATCGTAATCACTATATCCAACCCTATTATATCATAAAAAGAAAAATTAGTTGAATATTTTCAATAACACATAGTCATCATGTCATGACATTGTTTTATTTATGAAACAATATTTATTTTATGATGTAGAAAAAGCATCATTACACTGTTTCATTTAGGGAATGAAACATTCAGGTCAATGCTGCTTTGAAATGAAATAATTGATTAGGATAAAATAAAATTTTTATGTTTATATTAATTTTTAAAAAATCTCTAAAAATTAACATTTTCCCTTAAATCAAGATGATCGAGGCTAGGTCCATTAATAAGTAATGTAGTAATTCAAGAGGCAACAGTGACATCCGATTTTTATTCAGGGCACCAGTTTAGAATTTGATAAAACTGTTCATGGATGCCAATTTAATTCACAATTTCTTTTCAAAAACTATATTTCACACTAAAATCGATTCTGTTAAGGATAATGTCTGTCTAGGGGAAAATTCCATCATGATCTCAACAATACTCTCATATTTTCAATCTGAGTTACTGCATTGGAGTTATAGGGATTTGAAAATAAAAATATTATTTCAAAATTATTTTTTTAATGTAAAAAAACTAACATCCATTGTTGGCCCTCGTAGTTCAGCATTATGACCATTCTGTGTGAATCCCGACAATCAAATTTCAATGGAGCCCTCGTATTTTTGGATTCGGCCACTATTTTAAAAGTTAGAAAAACCAAATCACGTGAATATTTAATGAACCACAATAAAATTCAAATAAATGTTCCATCCACTCTGAGCCTCAAAAATATGTGTTGTCTTAGAGCCTGGTGTGGAAATAATCACATTTAATTTTTAAAAAAAATCATGGAATTATATTGTATTAAATTATTAAGTTGATTATTTGATATGTTTAATTTTAGAATTAATCTTTTGATATTGAATAATTTTTTATATATTAAAATTTAAAAATTAATTCTGTTATGACCTGCTAATTATCCTTGGTTTAAGAGTCAAAAGAGTCATTAATTGTCTTTAAAGGACATCCCCAAGATGAGAAAGGATGGAAATTAATGCCGAAGGGTTTAAAATACAATTGGGTGGACTATTTATCATTTGAAAAATAAACCAAAAAGACAAACAACAAACCATTCACTGATGATGCATGAATAGGAAAGACAATAAGACATTATATAGTATCTCCAATCTACATAAAAGTTCACAACAAATGGATGAACAAAAAAGTGACAAATTACATAGTAGATGAAACCCAAAGACCCTAAAAATAAATCAAGACTTCATGATCCACAATATCCATGCTCCATAATCACCGAACAACTAAAACATCATGAGGTAGTTCTAAACATGTTTCAAACATTAACATTTCCCATGTCATAGAAGAAAACTTCTGCAATCGCATCAAAGTGCCAAATAATGGGTGAGTATAAAACGTAGTAGATTATAAAAAATGAAATCCCCACTCATGAAACTTGGAATGTTGTGTTAGTTACATTTATATAAAATATTTCATTATAAACAGTTTCTCAATCAATTTAAAAAAAATTATAATCATGTTTTCAAAACAATTTGAAACCCAAAGAATTCAAGTGAAATTGGAACTAATTTTTTCAAAAAGTTATTTTTCCTTAAAAATAACCAATAAAAACCATAAAAAAATTTCTCAATATCCATAGTTGGCCTACCCATCAAATAAACACATCCACACTATCAACCATGGATGCTACATTATGACCGTTCTACACTCATGAGTAGTTTCTTATCGATCTGTCAAGTCATCACAAGGTATTTATATCCTCATGTGCGATTATCCACATTGGAATTGATAAAGAGGTCATATTTCAACCATTAATAGTATATTCAATATGAAAACACTCTACATATTTCAAATGAAAAATCCCATACATCTGTTTCAAAAAAAAAAATTATTCAAAACTATTTTCTTCAAAACCATTTCAATGCCAAACCATTTTTATGTCAACCCAATTCTATAAAGCACCATTAATATAGAAAACCATTTCAATTGAAAGAAAATATTAATAAAAAATTTAGAAATACATGAAACTCCATAATTTTAAATTATCATTTAAAATTCAATAAATTATACCCCTTTTTACAAAAATTCAACAAGATCGTGAAATTTCAAAAAGACAATAATTTGTCAAAAAAGACGACTAATTTCATAATGTTTTATATCAATTTAATTAAACATAAACCAAATTGAATCAGATATAATAAATTATATCATGATGTAGTGATAGAGAAGTCTCCTATCTAAATGTTTTTGATGAAAACCCCAACCAATGAATAACGTACAAGAAAACTGGGCCGTTTCTCCAAGAACCCACTTTTGATATCATCATCAAGGAAGATCCCAAAAAAATCACACCATCTTTGGTATCGACACACCTAGATGTAACCATAACATGAAAAGATCTATGAATCCAAGTGTGGGAGAGAAGTAGATCTATGTAGATCTAATAAAATGATCAATAATGAAAGATAATGATCACATACCACAGGAATCTAGATTAAATTCACAAAGGGAAGACTTCATATCATTTTTGAATTTATCGGATAAAATTCTATTTCCTTTTAAGAGGTAAAATCCCATGATATATATTTTTATGGGAAAACATGTCTCATATAATGACCAAAATTTGTGAGATTTAGTTTTTTAGAATCTCCCTTAAACTATGTAAAAAGATAGTTCATAGGATTAGACAAATTGTGCACTAATTGTACATTAGCTACTACTTTGGTAGACACTCCCATGGCCTCCCTGCATTGTTTCCCAAATTTTAGACACACCATGGCTAATCTCCTTGCCTCAAACATTCAATTTCAGACTATTTTTTCACACGGTATGAGAAATCATGCACCTTCCATGTAACATTCATTTAGATCCTAAAACATGGCCCCAGTTATCCCAAATATCCCAAAAATAACTTTTACACTTTGTCGCCATAAAAATCATTACTTAAATGTATCATAAGTGATTATTAGGGTAATAAATTCACAACACCATTGGAATTTCTTGTCCTTGTAAATTAGAAATCTATCTCCCATTTGAAAGAGTTATGGCCACCAGTCTTTCATATCCCTCCCGTGTCCCAATGCCTCTTCATGAAACAGACCATGTTTCCATAGAACCCACAGTAGACGAATTATATTTCAACATAAGCCCTTCTATTCCATATCTATATTCCATACCAGGAATTGTATAAATGAATCATCCAGCTCTAGGACAATGTGATCTTATTTGATCACATCGTTGTGAACTATGTGATAATTTTTCTACTATGATAGATGGAACACAATATGAATAGAACTAGACCATGGTGGTAATTCCAATAGATATTCCACCTCACCAAGCTGTTCTAGTATCTTGAATCGTCCAATGTGATTACGAGATAAATTTCCATGCATCCTATAATGATGATGTTGAAGTATTGGGGAGATCCTCGAGAACACATGATCACTCACGAAAAACGACAAGGGCCTTTGACGTTGATCCACATTGTATTTATGATGACTCTAAGTCATCTCCATCCACTTTCCAAGAAACTGAATCTTCCCTATTGTTTCTCATACAAGGATTAGCCCATCTAGTGATGTTTCACCAATTTCTATCCTAACAGAGTAGAGAACATCATGGATGCCCATACAGTGCCTCAAAATGAGCCATGTGTATTGTTGCATGATAGCTGTTATTGTATGAGAACTCCATTAAGCTTATCTGTTCCCCCAATTAGGCACTGAAATCCATTAAACAATCATTGAACATGTCTTCATACATTTTTATCATCCTATGAGATTTCCCATACGTTTTTGGATGATACACTGTGCTCATAGTCGACTAATTTCCAAGGTATTGTTGCATCAATATATAGAAATGATATGATAACTGTATAACTCTGTTTGATTCTATTGAAACTGGTACTCCATGCTCCTTTTCCACTTCTCATATATTTATTTTAGATCGATCCTACACCGTATGAGTTTCCCAAATTGGTATTAAATGTGCTGACATGCCAAGATCGTCTACTCTCACCCAAATGATATCATGTATTCGAAAAATTCTAAAATGAACTGTAACAAAATCCACTTCTATATGCTACAATATCCACAAAAGGATAGGTAAATACTATTAAATATGTGTGGGTCTATGATGCTCTGTTTTAACATGTTAACAAGTTACGCACCGCGATACAAACTCATCCACCGTTCTTTTCACGTCATTCAACCAAAAATATGCCCTTCACTACCTATACATTTTTTTATGAATCTAGATATAATAACTTTCTCATGTTGGAGTAATAATGAAACAGTTGTCCTTTACATCACATATTTAAACCCATCTGATATCTAAAACATAAAACAAATCTCCAATAATGATTCCATCACTCAATGGTCTCCCCGCCATTGAGTTTTTTTTAATAATAATCAGTTATTATGCATTAGTGGTCTGTACATATTAGACCATTTTTACCAAATCAGGAACACACATAGGACAAAATTAAAACTACAACATCACCTGGGTTTTCACATACCACATACATGTCGACTTGGACCAACATAATTGACAATTCCTATAAACATCTTTGACAATTGAGCATATGAATTTTCACTCAAAACATCCACCTAAAAATTTCATTTTCTTTGTGTATACATCATGTCAATTACATTAAATTGGAGATAATCCATCTATATCGTCTTCCCCATATTTATATATCTCTATGAAAAAATGTTATTCATGATTTTGTGATCTATGAACCTTGTCAATTTCTCATCAAATAGATATTGTCTCCTTGTATTCAAATCATTGATGACAACAGCTAACTCAAAATCATGTGTTGGGTGATTCTTCTCATGATCCATCAGTTTTATAGTACCATAAGAAACCACATGGTATCAAGGTGTTAGAACACAACCCAACCCATTTCCCAAAGAATCAATGTACACCACATACCCATGTCCCAATTTTGGAAAGATCAAGATAGGAGTCAATGTATGATTAAATTTTAGTTCATTGACAGATTTATGACATTTATACATCCATTGTAATGCATAATTATTCTTTATGAAATCATTCATTTGAATATCTAGTCGTTATAGTCATGAAAATGCATTCGTTGTGACCTTTTAGACCTAGAAATGTAGGTATTTCAAAATCATTCTTCAGTGTTTACCAGAAAGAAATTTTCACCTTTCTTTACCATCACCTCTCCTTTAATGATATTATAGATGTCATCCTCAGTCATGAAACTCAATGTTCTCCTATAATTGTTTATGTGATCTTCCAATTTTGTGATCCAATACATACCAAGGATTACATCCTTGAGATTCATTTCCAACACCGATAGGACTTCTTCTAGATCATCTCCATCCACAGTTATATAACATGTTCGACTCACACATTCTTGACATTCTATTTCACCGAGAGTATGTTGCAGTTTTAAAGAAGTTGACATCATTTCCAACATTAGACATATAAAATCAACATCACAGAAAGAAATGAAATAATGAAATGATCCATTTTATAAAATCACTAGTGCAAGGGTATAATTGAAAATAATCATACCTCCCTCCCAAGAATGTACAACTATATTATCGGCAATAATCACCTTAGATCCATAATATTACGTCATCACTGCACTATCATATTTTCTCCAATGATGATATTTACCTTGTTGAAGAGTCCTGGTGTTCTAGAATCAACATGTTTAGCTCTGCTTTGTTGACAAGAATGATTCTGTTTTCCTCGCAATGTTGAAGCATATGATGCTTGCGACGATTGTGACGTATCTCAAGCACTATCAAAATAGATGTGAACATGTATCATTTGATTGTAATTATGACATGATATTGGTTTCGATCTACATTGTCACATTATGTGGTCAATAGATCTAAAATGAAATCCACCACCTTTGCATGGGGGCCATAGATGAAGGTTCACTAGTCCAACAATCAGATTCTGATTTCCACTTCCATAATAGAAATAGGTGTCACTTTTTTGCTTTTTCCCAATGGTTGAGTTCACACCATTTATTTTAGGAATCATCATAACTCCTACCACAGATCTAGGGATATCACATTCTTCCATAGTCACTCGGTTAATCATCTTTGTATAATCTGATATACAGAGCTCCACAATCATCATTCAAATCACATGTCATATCCCCGATTCGAAGATACATACCTTCAAAGATTCACATTCCACATACTCTGTTTCAAAAAGGACTAAATTAATTAATTTAGCTACATAATCTATGACAGAGACGCTATTCATTTTCATGCTATATAACTATGTCATTTTCTGTATATTGAAACTGTGAGGATTGGATTGATTGTTGAACAATTCATCAAAATAATCTTATTTCATGCTTTCATCAAATTAATATTGTACCGCTAAACCCAAACTCTAGTGTGCATGACCATCAAGCATATACGCTTCCCGCTTAGCCTTTAGCTCTACCAGTTTGTTGATGAAGATGATGATATATTCATCCAACTCATCCACACCTCCACCTTCTTATATTCAGAGTCCGCCCCGAATGTTAGGTTGATATTTCTTCATGTATTGGATTTTATGATCCACATTCCTTGTCTCATTTTTCTATTTACCCATATATATATTTTGAAAATCATCGACAATATTTTAATGTAGATATTGTGTATCATGTGGTTCAAGTGACACCACATTTATCACCTCTTCATCGTGTTGGTTTTCACAAATCATATGAGGTATACTTTTATAAACCAACAACTATCTATATAAATTTCAATATCTAGAAACTGATTGCATAGCATGTCAAATTATATCAAATCAAATATCACAAAATTGTTTTCTAAATAACCATTTATTCCATGTTCAACGATTTTTTAAAACATTCAACATGCTTTTAAAAATTCAACCATTATCGAAATACAATAAGCATTATATTTTTAAAAATCATTCATATGAAAAAATCATAACTTTTCATAATTCAATACTTTTACAAAACTTTAATCATTCCTCGAAATGATCAATTTACTACTTGTGGGAATTTATTCTTATAAAATGCATTTCATGCCCATCGCATTTTCCATCCCTATGATAATGGGATTCATATACCAAAGAAGTGTCTCCAAACACTTTTG
This sequence comes from Viscum album, assembly GCA_963277665.1. Taxonomy (NCBI): domain Eukaryota; kingdom Viridiplantae; phylum Streptophyta; class Magnoliopsida; order Santalales; family Viscaceae; genus Viscum; species Viscum album. The sequence continues at coordinate 1,313,009,198 of OY728152.1, read as the reverse complement.
TACCCAACTCCCGAGTAACGGGATGACCAACATAAAAGGGTTATCTTTATCTTTTTATGTTATACATTACATGTTCCAACAATCCTACTCATGTCTATTATTTTAGACAAATGGATAAAAAATAATATTATTAACTCCAAGACAATGATAACCGATGACTACTTCTTTGGAAAAGACCGAATAAGGTGATTTCATTTGTACCACCACGAAACGACCAGACTGATAACATTTTTAATGACCCACATATTCTCATTAGCTTGAGTGTCCAACAAGTCATTACATAGAATTAAGAAACACCCTCAGGATGCCAATGGCTGGAAATTAATGCCGAACGGTTTCAAATATATGTTTGTGGATGATTTAACCATTAATAAATAAGCCAAAAAAACAATCACAAAACCTTTCTATAATTATGCAACAGTAAAAAAGAATACTAGGAAACATTATGTATCTCAAAACCACACCAATTTACACAATAGAGGATGTCCAAAAAACTATCGAAGTACCCAAGGGATTACAACTAAAGGCCATCAAATGAAAACAAGACTTCAGGTCCAAAATCTCTAATCTCCGCAATCACTAAAAATCCAAAACATCAGGAGGTAGTACTAAACATATGTGAACCATTAACTTTTCACTTGTCCCAGATGATATCATCTTTCAATAGAACCAAAGTTCCAATGAAGGGGTTAATTATTAAACCTTGTAGGTTTCCCCAATGGCTTCCCTACCCATGACAATAGGTTATAAGATTTAGAAAAGTACTACAAAAAAATTTTTATACCAAATATTTTTTCAAAACATTTCAAAACAAAATATAAACATGTTTTCAAAACAATTTGTAACCAAAAGTATACAAGTGTTTTTGAAATCAATTTTTCTGACATGTTATTTTCCAAAAATTTACTGAACAAAACCATAAAACCGTTACAGAATATCCCTTTTTGGAATACCCATCCTTTCCACATATTTTCATAATCATCGATGCATGATACATTATCTCAATTCAGTACTCATGATTAGTTAGCTGTCTATATAACAAGTGATAACAATGTAATTATTTCCCATGCGCCATTAACAACTTTGGAACACAACACATGGTCATATTTTATCCATGCCTCGTACATGAAACATGAACACAAACCATATATTCCCATCATCCATGCCAAAAAATACCTTCCAATAATAAACATTTTTATTGAAAACCATTTCTATCAAATAAATTTCTATTCCAAACCATTTTAATGTCAAAATTTTTCAATAGATCTTTTTTTTATTGAAAACCATTTATATTAAAATCATAAAATATTTATACATTTTAGAGGATTTCCTATGGAATTATAAAATATGTAATATAAAAGTAAAATAACATTATTTTAATGGTAAAAAATTTATTGGGTTATTCATATCCAAAATTGAATTTATTAATTCATTTTCTGGTCATTACGATGTCATAAAAGACATATTTGTTTTATACGGTATTTAATTTTTACAAAAAAAATCGAATTGATTAGAAAATTATGAAATAATCACCGGTTGATAATTTCAATGTCCTAATTCCAAAAATAATATTCATTTTATCAAAGTAAAACCCAAAATATATGAATTTTCATTTTTAATGTGAATACTCATATTTATTAAAAATTCATCTGCTTTGACAAAAACAGTTTTCAAACATTAATAAATATTACACCTAACATCATAAAAATTAAATACTCATTTATTAATCATTATATTAATATGGTAATAATATTTTTAAAAAATATTTATTATTTTAAACATTAATTAATTTCTTAAAAAGAATTCTTTAATAATAATATTTTTCTTTTTTCATATAAAAAGGTAACTCTTAACAAATTTATTACTTAGTAATTTACATATAAAGATCCGATATAATGATAGTTATTTAAAAAATTATAATATTATTAATAAAAACATTAGTTCAATACAATAATTTTATATTTCTGAAAAGTACCAATTTTACTAGAAAAATAAATTTATCAAATTGATAATTTTTTTATGATAAACTATTCTAATAATGGAATTCATTGAATACGTCATTTATTTACAAATTATATTAAACAACAAGAAAATAATACCTTATTACATAAACCCGTATAACACATGCCTAATAGATAAGGGTAAGGTGTGTGATGTTGAAAGTCTCTTGTGGCAGCTCAGATAACAACACACGACTAGTCATCACAATTTACGTGAACTTATCTTGTAGGTGATTCCATTCAAAATGAAATAGTTGATGATTATAATTGTCTTTTTAAAGATAGAAGAATAGTGATAATACATATTTTGATTGATCCATCAAATGAGGTTTTTATGGCCCGAGTCTACATAATGAAGCCATCCACTCCTTTTTCCCTTTTGAAAGGAATTAAAATATATATATTTATATCAGTTGTTTGATCACAGTTCGATGGCTATATTATATATGGTAATGATACATACAACCCATTTAAAACCAATAAAATAAAAAAGGTGTGCATGTGTTTTCTATATCCATATGACATTAAAAGAAAGATAATTTTATTCATAAATGATCAGGTCATTAAAATTATTCCCATAAATCATTCATGTATATATATATAACTTATTTTGAATCTTGGACCAATGCATGATTATATGAGTAAAAAAAGATAACAAAAAAGATATTAAATTTCTTTTTTATTTGTAATATTAACAATTCTTCTATTGATTAACATAATATCCCTTTTCTAATGGAACGTATATGATCATTATATACTAGGACTATGTCACGACCCCCTCCCACCATAAATGCCCATCCTAAGATGGCAATGGTGAAAGGGAGATAATGACCCCCGAGTCCCATCTCTAGTAGGCCCCAGGGTGGCGACTAGCACAAAGGGTATGTGTTTTAACAAATATGGGAGACATTAACCTTTTTATTATTTAAGATCGAGAAATAGGACAATTCAACCACAAAATAGAAAAAAAACAAGTGTATAGAGATAAACCCAAACTAATTCCACATGAATGTTTAAATATTTATGAAATAGGTCACAAGTACAAGAATTCTCAAAAAGTAAAATACCAAATGAAACAAGAGTACATCAATTGCAGCAACTCCAACTGTCTCGACTAGTAGGGTCCCGCACGACCCTGGTAGTCATGGAAAACTGAAAGTTAATATTGGGTGAGAATACAAGTATACTCAGTAGGGAAACCTAAAGCTCTTGTGCACAAGTGGCGAGACATCCTAATGAACCGTGAGAACAACAGAAGAAACCTAGAAATGACTTATATCCACCCAACCTCACAAGACACACTTACCAAAACACAATCACAACTGGTAGTAGTATATAAGAACAAGATTATTGGGTACCCCGCACCATTTCCCACTAGTTAGATACTATTCTTAATGGTGAATGTCCTGACGCTGCCACACTCCTCCCACACGCACACACCTGGGCCTCAAGAACCACACATCCCGCCCGCACACACCTGGCCCTCACAACCATGTATCCCACCCGCACACACCCGGGCCTCACAACCACATTTCCCTCCTGCACACAACTGGGCCTCACAACCATGTATCCTGCCCGCACACACCTGGGCCTCATCCCGATGGTTCTTGGGAAATAGTAAAACCTTCCCGAAGAGTCTTGGCCTAAACCACCCCAATTGAAACCTACCCGAAGTGTCATGGGTGTATGTTCACCTCAATCCATCACAACCTAGGTAATAAGTAGTTGGGATGAGATTGTAACTAAGGGGAAAACACCCTCTCCCATTTAATTGGAGTGTTAGGCACTAAGTGCTCTACATGGGTGGGGTGCGATAAAACAAAAATATAAAGATATATATATATACCGAACACACAACCCATCCTATGGCTTCTAAACAGAGAAACTGAGTACATGCCTCGACACTGCTACTACGAAGCAAGCATACAACAAAGAACCCCAACCTCATTTAGGTTTTCAAGTTTTAGCAGAATTTGTTTATATAGTTCGTTATCTACATGGAAACAACGGCAACCACCCATATCAATATTTTGTGAAACATATCCCCACCATCTACAAATCATGTTAAGAAAACACAAGTATCACAACATTTCCCTTCTTAATAACCAACCAACCCATTGATTTACATTCTCATTCCATTACCATTCCCCACCATTGCTAACTCTTCCACATTTTATTTAATATTTACAACCCATAGTTCATTCACATTCAAACCCATCCCTGTATCCCCACTACCAACCACCATAACCACAACCACACCGTACATCATCACCCCCTTAATACAATTTCTCATAGCCCCACTGCCCATCACCAACATAGCATTCACACCAACCCACAACCAAGCCAACCGCAACCCCGCTACACACCTGATCCACAACAACCCACAAAAATACCCACATCCCATGCCATGTATCCAAGACAACACCCACATGTTCATTATTCCATTTTGTTCTACCGGGGTGATCACACAAGGGTTTTAGATTTTAAATCATCCTACTTTATGTGATTAACCAATTCCACATTCAATAAGTTCCATTGACAAAAAAAATCTAGAAAGATAGAGAAACATTTAATTTTCCAAGCAAAGGCCCCCAACGACCGTTATTTTAAGTAGGCATAAGCCTATTCAATTCACAACATAATATCACAGCATATACAAAAGAATAAACATAACAAATTCACCATCCTCGTTCATTAACGAGTTATTATCTTTGTTTAATGGTTCAACCGATTCTCACGAAAACAAGAGGATATCCACCACTCATGACGCACAATTTAGAGAGACGAAGGTAAAATCACTACCTCAACAGGTTCTAATCCCAACTCTCCCCAGGATCAACTTTAGAAAATTTCCATCGGTGTCCATCGCTTCTGAAAAAACCCAGCAAAACCTTCATTGGTGGATGCTGGGAAGGAAAGGACAAAAGATCCAAGCTCAGATGTTCCGCCTCATCATTAGGATCCTGTGGCCGCTGACGAATCGTAAATTGGAGCTCGGACAATGATGTTATAGAAAAAAGGATCCTTTGAGTCTCTTGTGAGAGCTCTGCTCAGAGGAAAGGGGAGGAGAGGGGTGAGTTGAAAAGGAGGATGGGAACCACCCCTTTATAGGCGTGAAAAACAAAAGTACACGGCGTGTACTTTATGGTACATGACTGTACTCGTCCATTTCACACGGTCACCATGCGGTTTCCAACACGGCCTTCATCGCGGCACACGACCATTGACCGATCAACACACGGTTTGAGGGTAATGCGTACGTGGGGAGGAACTACACGACGTGTAGTATGGGATACATGGCGTGTACCCATTTATTTCACACGGAAAAGACATGGCTCCAACACGACACACGACCATTGACTGGTCAACACACGGTTTGAGGGTAACGCGTACGCGGGGAGGGACTACACAGCGTGTCGTATGGGTTACATGGTGTGTACCCATTTTTTTCACATGGCAAGGACACGAACATCGACAAGAGGTATACACGGCGTGTCGTATGGGTTACACGGTGTGGGAAAAGTCCATTTTACCCTCCAGAAAACTTCGTGACCTTCTTTTTGACCAAGGAGTTGGTAAGAGAGTTCCGGGCCATTACATCGGATACCTCTTAAAACTGTATCGTCCCCTAGAATACAAAACCAACCCAGATGAACCCAACAAGATACCTATTAGGGCTATCGTTATAACCAGAACCCAACATCAACCCTAATTATAGGTGATAGGAATTCTTTATCCTATGTCGATATATTATCTGCTTTAGGCGGCACTGACACCCCTACACGGGTTTAATGGAATCCTCATTAATGAGTCTAGATTAAGAATAGGGTCTTCCCACTTCCATACATTAGGATTTTTCGACTCACACTTCCCCCAACACTACACAACCAACACACAGCCCGAACACGTGGTTTGGGGAAAATTCGTTTTCCTATGTCGATATATTATCTGTTTTAGGCGAAACTGGCTCACTTGAATGGGTTCAATCACATCTCGATTAATGTGTCTCGATTAAGGATCGGGTTTTTACCTTCCCCACATGCACGGACATGTCACACATTCCCAGGGAATAAGGAAACAAAACGCCTCACAACCGACAAGCCAAGAACACCATATGACAAAGGTACAAAGTATAAAATCAAAACAGAGATCATAAAAACAAAGAAAACAATAGTCAAAACAACTCCAAGTACTGAGAGTTCATCTAGTCCTCCCACTCCCAAGTTCTCTCCTCGTGGACGCCATGCCTCAACAACACACGAACCAAGGGAATGGTTCGTCCATGGAGCACCTTCTCATTACGATCTTTGATTCCGACTGTTCGTTCCTCAAAGATCTTGTCATCTCCAATATCTAACTCCCCCCGGTCAATAATGTGAGATTTTTCATGTATGTATCGACGTATCTAGGAGACGTGGAAGACTTCATGAACCTTCTCCAACTGAGGTGGCAGGGCTAGCTGATATGCCACCTCGTCGACTCACCTCTGCAACTCAAAAGGTCCAATGAACCTAGGTGAGAGCTTTCTCCCTTTCTAAATACTCTGCTACCCCCATCAAGGGGATACCTTCAAGAACACATGATCTCCCACCTTTAACTCCAAGGGCATACCCCGAAGATCATCATAAGACTTCTTTCGGTCCTAAGACACCTTCATCCTCTCACATACAAGCTAGACTATCTCGGTGGTGCTATGTACTACATCTGGCCCAAGAGCACCTATCTCACCAAACTCTGCCCAACAAATGGGTGAACGACATGGTATTCCATACAAAGCCTCAAACGGTTCCATGCCAAGAGTAGAGTGGAAGCTGTTGTTGTAGGAAAACTCTACTAAAGGCATGTGTCGTACCCATGATCCTCTGAAATCCTAAATGCATGCTCACAGCATATCCTCCAACGTCTAGATAGTCCGCTCTGTCTGCCTATCGGTCTAGGGGTGGAATGACGTGTTAAGGTGAATTTGGGTGCCAAAATAATGTTGTAACCCCCTCCAGACTTGTGAGGTGAACCAAGTATCCCGGTCTGAGACAATTGTCTTCAGATCTCCATGAAAACTCACCACCTCGTCTATATACCTCTGTGCTACGGTACTCACCTGGCCTGAGTCCTTAACTGCTAAGAAGTGAGATGATTTCTTCATATGATCCACCACTACCCAGATAGCATCATAACCACCCTGAGCTCTAGGAAGTCATGTTATGATGTCCATCGAGATGTCATCCAACTTCCTCATGGGGACATATAAAGGATGAAAAAATCCACTGGGAACAAAGTGCTCAACCTTTACTTACTGACACACTAGGCACTTAGCCACAAACTCTGCCACATCCTATTTCACCCCGGTCCACTAAAACACTTCCCTCGGGCCTTGTTACATTTTTGAAACTCCCGGATTTATCGCCAATGATGAGCTATGGAAGTCATGAAGAACTCCCTCATGCATCGCCTTTGAAACAAACAAACTCACATGAAAAATAATCTGATGCTGGTTATCCTCTGACCATCCTTCTGGAGCGTTTCCATGATCGACACGATCTCACATCACTTCCGACTCAGAGTCCCCCACGAAGACTCTTCCACCTGCTGCGACAAGGAGGACCGCACCATAATTTGAAATAAACAGCCTCTAATACCCTCTACCCTTGCATCCAAGTGAAAGACATCCAACTCTCCCATTTCTTTACAATCATAAGTGGATTCCCGAACCACTTCCTTATGCGACTTCCAGATCAGGGCACCAGCCACAACGTTCCCCTTACCTTTAGTGTAAGAGATCTCGATGTCATAGTCTTGGAGGAACTCGAACCATCTCTACAGCCGTAAGTTCATGTCACGTTGGGAGAAGATATAATGCAGGCTCTTGTGATTTGAGAATACCACAAAGTGCTCCCCAAAGATGTAATGTTGACACAACATCAGTGAAAACACTAATGTTGAAAGCTCTAGGTCATGGGTGGCACAGTTACGCTCGTCAGGGCGCAACTGCCTTGACCCATAACAGATCAATCCCTTCTTCTACATCAGTACACACCCCAAACCAAGTCTAGAAGCATCACAATACACCACATACAACAACCATTCCTCTGGAAACATGAGTACTGGAGAACTGAAAAACTTCTCATTTAGGTAGTCAAAATATTTCTGGCACTGCTCGCTCCATAGGAAGATCTGGTTATTCCTAGTCAGAGCTGTCAATAGAGCAGAAACTCGAGAGAAGTCTGAAACCTACCTCTGATAGAAACCTGCCAACCCCAAGAAACTACGAACTTCTGCCACGCTGTTTGGTGCCGCCCATGAAACAACTGCCTCCACCATTGAAGGGTCCACTGACACTCCATGTTGAGACACTATGTTCCCAAGGATGTATACTTATTGTGTCAAGAACTTACACTTCGACAATTTTCCGTAATGATGGTGGTGTCGAAGGACTTCCAAGGCTGCCCTAAGATGCTCAACATGCTCATTTTCTGATCTTGAGTAGATCAAGATGTCATCGATAAACACAATGACGAACCGGTCCAAAAACTCTTAAAAGAAAAAGTTCATAAGTCCCATGAACACAGCTAGTGTATTCTTAACTCCAAACGACATCACTACAAACTCGAAGTTCCCATAACTGCACCTGAATGCCGTCTTTGAGATGTCACTATCCTTTAACATCAGATGATGATATCCAGATCATAGATCAATCTTAGAAAATCAACCCGATCCCCTCAGTTGGTCGAAAAGGTCATCTATCCTTGGAAGGGGGTAAGGGTTCTTGACTGTTACCTGATTCAACCTCAGGTAGTCTATGCATAACCTGAGACCACCATCTGCTTTCTTCACGAAAAAAACTGGTGGACCCCATGGTGACACGTTGGGTCGAACAAAACCCTTTCCATCAGATCGTCAATCTAAATCCGCAACTCCTGCAGCTCCAAAGGTTCCATCTGATAAGGGGCTATCAAAATCAGATGGGAACCAGGCTATAAGTCTATCCCGAACTCAACGTCACGTCGGTGGGTAGAGTCACATCCTCCTTGGAAAAAACATCAAGGAACTCCCTAAAAACCTCCGGGACATCCATCATCTCTAAATCATCTGGAACCACTAATAACCCACCTAACAAAGAAAGGAGAGGCTCCACACACCGACTTCCCACCTGATAGCTTCTCTCACCATCAAATGCTACACGCTGCCCATCCACATCGGAGAACAAGACTCTTCTCCGAAAGTAGCTCATAAAATCACTCACAGAAAACAACCAGTCGATGCCTAGGATGACATTGTATGGATGCATCTGTAACAGAAGCAGGTCCACACTAGATAGATGTGGTCCCGACATCATCCCATATCCCCAAAAAACACATGATACACTAGTCTGGCCTCCAACTGGTGTACTCAGCACCAGTGGTACGGAAGGTCTCTCTAAGTCTAGTCCCAAAGCATGTGCTAGAATCAGTACAACAAAAGAGTGCTAAGCTGCCGAATCCAACAATGCAGAAACACAAGTGCTGAAGAAACAAATCGTACCTCGTACCACCTCTGGTCGTGCTGGAGATTCCAACTCTTCTACGTGAAACTGTCCACGCCCAACTCCTCTTCCTCTCTAATAATAATTTTCATAAAAAGAGATAATATTAAACCATTATATGGTACATGGAGATCGATGATAGAGATAAATTTATAATTTTAATATTATAATGGAATAGATTCATGCGGTTTGGAATGAAAGGGAAGATAAGACAAAGGTACATTGTCCCCTTTAAGAACCATGATCATGTAGGAGTCTTGGATTATTTTCAAGAACATCAACCAAATATGGCTTTTGGTCATGATTGAATAAACTACTAAATAGTATGATACCTTTATATCCTAACCTCTAAAAATAATTATTAAACTTCTTTGATTTGTATTTCAAAAATCAATCATACACCATTGCGATCAATTATTTGTTGATAGTCCGATAGAGGAAACATAATTTTTTGGTTAATATTAACATACCGTTATTAATAATACTTTTACACTTCTGAATAGTAATACAACCATTATGAATATTAAATAGTACATATGTATAGTAGCATCACCCATGAATGTATAAATTATATTTTGGCATCATATTAATGAGAGGGAATGTTTGTAATAATAATAATTATGTGTTCTTTTATGAGTATTAAAAATTTATTACTAATTTTAAATTAAAATTTTATTTAAACACTAAATAATTTTTCATAAACTGTATTAAAAAAGAAATATTTTGTTTTCATAATATTTTTGGTTTGTATTATGAAATCCCAATTACATAAGTAAAGTATTATAATATTAAATTATTTAATATCACTATTTTTCAATAAAATAATTATTTTAATAAAAATTTAAATTTCACATGTTTAGAAAATTATTTGGATGAAATTGAGTCATATAAGGAATTTTAAACATTAGGAAATGGTTATGGTGAAATTTTGAGAATTTTTTTGAAAAACATTAATTTATGGTGAATTGTAAAATTGGATAATTTCTAAAATATGTTAACTAAATTAATTTCTACATCATAACTGAGTCACAGATGATGTAAATTTAAATTGGTTGAATAAAATGATCTAATTAATATATTTATTCTAAAAAATCCTTAATATTTCTATTCCTGAAAAAAAAATTAGACTACTGATTATAATAATAATAAAGTACCCCCTCTACCACTACAAATACCACCCCTCAGACCCTCTTATCCTAAAATATATGAATATTTGAGACATGACTGTATTCTACCAAATACTATTACCTATTCTCTCCCCACATATAGGATATTTTTTTCTCCATAAATGAAAAATCACTAGTTCCTTTCAGATGATCTCCATTGGAGAAATCCAGAGGTGAATCCTCTGTCATTTCCTTTTTAATCATTCAATTTCAATATATGATCTTGTTCATTAATCACATCCCATGATAAAAATAGAATGGTAACTAAAAATATCATATATATTATAATTATTTCATTTTAATTGAAGATACAACATTAATAACTTCCCTCACTCTCTTCCATTTTAAAAGTGTAATTGCCGCTCGTGACGTGTCAATTTACTAACAACATGGGAGATGCACCTTCATTTACCTAAAACAACGTCATGTTTATTAATAATACAATTAAAAGGATAAAAATATTTTTTAGATGGCATTTAATAACACATTTTTTGTTCTATAAATGAATTATAATCATAATACTAAATTTATAACCAAACTTGATCGAATCATTTAGAAAAAAAGACCAAAATTAACCTAAAATGATCATCATTATCATTTATCCAAAGAATCGACTGCATGATATATAAAAAACCATTATTATATCATTTTAACTTATTTAATATCATGAATAAAATATAATAACAATTATCTATGTTCTTCCTCATTATAAAATATCTTCTAATCATGAATACTAGGTGAACTGATCATGGAAACCATAAAAATGTATGTTCCCAAAAATTGAAATTAAACACTATTACTCATACTGAGGCCTATTAATAAACATAATTACACAATATTATTCATATTAATGTATAATATATTACTATATTTGACCATTAATGAATACATTGTCATTATATTAGATATTAATGTGATGGAATCTTTTGAACAAAAGGTCAGGGGAATTCTTTAACCCAACTATCGTAAATTTTGATTTCCCTATATAACGATATATTCGTTATGGTTATTCCATAAAAATATGTTATCCAGAATCACCTTACAATTTTTGGGATTTAAATGTTTTCTAATCGTGTTTATTATAAACATATTGCTTTCTAAACGAGTTATTTTATCAAAAAACATACCTTTTACATCTCAAGATTGTTTCCATAACTCAAGGATGATGAATATTATATATATTATTTTATTCCCACATTCATTTCATAATCCCAATTTTATGATGGAATTTATATTAAATAAATCCCATTCCATTACATGTGTTATATTATGTTCAATATTGATATATGTTATATGTGGTCTGCATGATAATTTAAATGTTTGGATACAGCATGTTCACTTGAAATTATATTGTGCGATATAAATGTTATAATGAGAACGATGTTCCCAATATTATAATGTGAAATAATTAGTTTTTTATGTTTGGTAACATCATTAGTAAATTGAAATATTTATGAACTTGACACTTTCTTTGTCCAAAATTATGTGTGTTATTTAACCACAAGACATGATGACTCATTTTTATGAATTGACATGTTCCACGTCTTTTATCAATTCTTAATATCATTATAATAATCATATTGATATTATAAGATGATGTTTATTACTATCACCCCGTGTTATATTGTTTCATGCTCTTATATATACCATTACTATGTTTTTACCTCACCCAATTTTTATGTATATCCTATGGTGACAACTAGTATTACTGATAGATTGATGGCTAATATGGAATAATAGAATAATGAATGAAATAAATTTTTTGGTTTGTTAGAATGTTTTATGTACGTTTCAATTTATCAAAAGACACTAATCCCTTAGATCATCATTCGATAAGGATCTGACCTTTAAAATTATTTAATAGTATTCTATAAAATAGCCAGGTCGATATATGAATATCCTTAAAAAATATGAGAAAAATAAAATTTAATTTTATGAATTAATTAAATCTCACTAAAATGAAAACAAATATAATGTGTTTTCAAAAACATAATAATTGGGTCACTTCTTTTCATTTTAATGAAAAAATGTATCTTTTATGAGGACTATGTAATAAATGTTACATAAAACAATGTGAGGGATAAGATAAAATTCATGTATGAAATGATTTATATTATCAAAATTAATATTTTTTATAATATATTATTTAATGTACTTAAAAATGGGTGAGAAATTGTGAATTTCATTTTAATCAAGCCTATGTATTATGATGAATTTATAATAGATAATAGTAAAGAATTTATTTCCTAAATAAGAAAATATGAACTGATATGGATACATTACATTGGAAAATATAAATTGAAATTTTATGAAGTATATAATAATAACGAAAAATTAAATTCCCATAAAGTGAGATAACGAATAACCAAAATGAAAAATAAATGTTTTTGGAGAATATAATACCTTATGTAAAATATTGTTAGTCACTTGAATTTAATGTCATGTATATTGACATAATATTCGTTAATAAATTATTTTATTTCCCATTCTTGATAATTTGTTATACTAATTTTATGATGTTCATTTATGGACGTTTTTATGTGTTATAAGATTCTATTTCGACATTCAATAATGTATGTTTTAGGATTTACATGAATTGGTCACCTGTATATAGTTGTGGAATATTATTTGAAATGGTGTTTTATAATGAAAAAAATAATATTATATTTAATTATCATAGTTATTGAAGATTAAATGGTCTTATATATCATGGTGATTCCAGATATGTGGATGTATTATTTAAAAATGTGTTAATGATACTCTTTTAGATTATTTTATAATGTTTTCAATACTCAAACAGTAATTTTATTTTATTACATAATATTATATACAAAAATCATAATGTATATAAATTTGATGTAAATAATTTATTTTAGTCATTTTTACCATAAACATATCTCTATGACCAGCAATTAAGTGGTCTAGATAAAACAAAACTCATTTTCAAAGAATGAAATGTATTGATACATCATGAATGATGAATTCATTTATGATTAAAATGTAGAGGATAATTGGTTTGATTATCAATATTACATTAACATATTAATATTATATTTGTATATAATTTATGGCTAATATTATGAATTATTGGATGTAAATTATTATAAATGAAATGAAATTTGAAGAAAATTAAATGAATAAAAGTGTATTTAACCTCTTCAAATCCACTCTTTGAGAAAAAAATTAACGAAAATTAAAAAGATCAATTGTGTGAGAATAAAAAGGTATGAATATGGGGGATAGTTTTAGTATGGTAATTAGGATGAAATTTTAAAGGATTCGAGCATTTTAAAGGATTGGTAGAAGAGGTTGTGAGGGGTTTTATTTAGATTATTGATGAGTGTTGTTAATAAATGATTTTATTAATTAGTTTATTATTTTGTATCGTGATTTTTAATATGTATTAATATTTTAACAAAATATAGTAATAAGAGAAGGATAAATCGACATTATAATGCTTACACCAACAATGACCCCAAAAATTTTATATTTTACTTACAATGACACGTTCTACAAATTATTGTATTTCAATATCATCATGAAATCACACTATTTAATAAAAATCACACACATATCCATTTTTCGAAATCAATAATTCAAAAAAAGGACACCATTTTTTTAAAATATTTTTTCTCCATATGAGATTTTTTTTTTAAATAATCTTTTACAGAAATAATATATATTTTAATATTATAATTTATTTAATGACACATTAAAATATCAATTAAGTTCCCATAAAATTAATATTACAATAAGAAAAAAAATTTAATTTATGTTTCTATTCGATGAAAATTAAATTTCATTTAAATATTTAATTTAATTATAAAATTGTGAATAATCAATTACGATAAAAAACCCCAATACTTAATAAAACATTTTTAATACATGTATTTAATAATTCCACGAAATAAATTTATTATATTTTTATTAATACGATACATAACTTTTAAGTCCACCTTCATAGGGTAGGTATTTATTTTTTAGGAATGAATTATATTCATATGGCCATGTTAACATTTTATAGTATATCGGTGTCTAAACATGGTATTGTTTGGAACATAAGATATAAATAATGTTTAATTTAAATTGTCCATAAACAATCTTGGGGTGTTTCATTCTCCTCTTCTTTTCAATATTTCATCCATGAAATATCATGAATGTGACCTCATAAAAAATATGATTATTATTCATCATAATTTATATGGTTCAAACGTCATCTATTAATTTTATGATTTTTCGAATGTAAATATAATATGTGAGTTGATTGATTCCACAAAAACTGTTCTCTAGTGTTCAAAATATTTATAGGATCATTATATTTAGACATATCTGGTCAAAAAACATATACATAAAATAATATCTTGTGTTTGTTCTAGCATGAACATCCTCAAAAAATTTATGAGGACCAATTATTATTTTTTAGAATGTCTAGGTGGAATCTCTAAATGATATGCCACAACACCAATTCTCTCCAAAATTTCAAATTGATATATGTACCATTGGATTTGTTTCTATTTCTAACTGAATCTTATGAAACCGTTCCACAGATGTAAGACAAAAAAAAACATTATATCCCACATGAAACACTAAATCCATTGTCTAGTTATCATCATTACTATATAGTATACATTAATATATTTGATACATTTTTAATGGTCATTACGATTATATTTGTTTCAACCACTTACTATGGGCCTACATGCTTCCTTTAACAAACATCATCACATTATGAATTTATATGATAAAACATTCAATTAAATGAATTTTATAATAAATTATTAATACATTAATAGAATATATTATTATCAAATAAATTGTGAAACATTAAATTCTTGAAACCAGGGAACGTATAAAAAATTATTTATTTTTTAGTCAAATCCATTATAAATGTTCAATGAAATAAGTGTTATTTTGAGGAATAGTTACTTAACTGTTTGAATAGTAATATTAAACTTATGAATATAGATTTGGCCAATATAATAGTAACGTCAACTATGAATATATATATTAATGTTATTTAAATAATATGTGAAATTGTGATAAATTTATTTCTTTGAATGAGTAAATATATGTATTTAAAACAATGGATTATGTTATGGTTTTTAAAAAATAGAAATATTTTTTAAAATTTTATATATATTATCCTGGATTAAAATAAAATATATTTTAGTAAAATAGATTCATGAATTAAAATTTTATTGAATTATGATTTAAAGATAATTTTCTGAATCATTAATTAAAATTTTAAATGATTCAAAAAAATTTAATATATTTTGAAAAATAATTTATTTGAATAATTTATTATTTTAATTAAATATTAAATTTATCTTATAATGATAATTATTAAAAAAAATTGACTTCATTTAAAATGTATACATGTGATATAATTGATATGTTGAATTTTTGTGATATTTACCAAATACATGAATATTGGTTGAATATTGAAATATGATAATTTATGAAATATATAAAATAACAGAATTGTGAAGTCATGAATGATGTTATTAATAGATTTGAAACCATGGATTGAAATAAAATTCCACAAAAAACTTTTTTTCATCACAAGAACCATCACTATTTTATATCATGATAAAAATCACAAAATTATGACTAAAATAACCGAACATCCCTCCTCACGTCCAATATAAATTCTAACCCTCACCCCCTCTTCTCCATGCACCTATCATGATTTCATAACTATCAAATTTCTACCCAATACTCTTAATAATCCACTTACACACTTCCAATACCAATAGTTCTCACTAAAAGGTCCAAACCAAATGCATTATGGATGTTCATAAAGAAGGCAAGTCAATAGGTAAAAATCCTCTTTCATTTTTCAATTATTTTATTTTCCATTATTTCTCTTTTATTATAATCTCTTGAACTAATCATCCAAAATAGGCTTGAATACAATAGTATAATATATGTGGTGCATTTTTTTTATTGATCAATTCGTCATAATAATTCTCTTCCTCTCCAATTTATTCTAAAAAAAATACCATCTGTGATGTGTTGGTTTACCAACATCGTGGACGATGTGATTTCAATTTCCATTACATCCTTAACGGATGGTTATAATAGAATATTAATAGTTTAAATATATATTATATTTATTTATAAAACTATTTTTATGTTTTATAATTTATATTTATCCATAATATTAAATTGTCTCATCAAAATACTTTTGGATAATTGACGAACTTCCAAAATGATATTAACTAATATCATTAAAGTGTAATCTAATTATTTATAATTCTATATAAAAACAATATGATTTATGATATAAATTTACATTCTAGTAATATTGAAATACCATTTAATTACACTTATATAGTTCACTTCCATTGAACCAGAATATCCATTACAACCCGACCGTGGAAACCATATAAATAATGCACATGAAATAATGGAAATAACAAAAAATAAGCAATAAGTGGGTAGAATTATGCTATAAAATAATAATATAAAGTTTTATTTATGTGATTATGTTTCACTGAAATATTTATAACACTTTTTTAACCATTATAACGGTTGTATAAAAAGATTTTTTGTATGATGATCCCATCATAGAGGAATTAATATCCAAAATAACATTCACTAGGTTGACATTCAACTAATTAGATTTTGGAATGCTAAGAATATATATGATATAAATATTTTATAAAATATGATTTATAATGTGTATTTATATTTACTATATATATTAATTTAATTTATTATAATTATTCTTTTATATGGTTAATTTAATGGAATATTATTTTAAAATACACATTAAAATTTAAATTTTTACATAAATAAAAAATAGTTTTTTTATGAAAGCATTCATGATTTTAGATTATTTTATGATTCATGTGAATTGTATATAATTTATTATGGGAATAATATATCCCTCAAATTAATTTGGTATCTACATGTTGGAGGTCAGTGGTACGGTTACGACATGTGTAATTTTGATAACTACATGGCATGGTAGTAGAAAGGTTTACATTGTATGGTTGCCATGAGGGTTAAAAATAATAATGAATCTGTGATGGTTATAATCGTATGTATGTAATTTATAATGATAAACATATTGTTTTAATTATTTTTTCATTGTTTTTTATAGAAATATTGTGTGTCACATGTAATGAATATGATATTTTAAGGGTGAGAAGTGTATCTTTATGAAAATAGTTTCATAATTTCATATCTATTTATGTACTAAATGTTTCTATTATTATTTTTATAACACTGACTAAGATTTCTATTCTCAACCAAGGTTATAAAATATTTTTCAGATTGGGTATGGATTAGTAAGAAAAAATTAGAATCTAAGATGAATGTTTAAAAGAATCTTCATGAAAAAATTTCAGGTTTTTAATAAAATAAATTGTACCATGAATATGTTTTCATCGTATTATCAGAGCATGGTTAGATAACCATGGAGGTTTATACATTTCTTATATAATACCATAAAATATATTAGTCATATGTTTATGTTGATTTGATAAATCATTATAATATTACCAGATTTCATGATATATGATATGACTATTCAGAATGGTTTTCCATAGAAGAAACAAGGATGCTAATGTTAGAAGTGACCATGTGGCATATTGTTTTTTGAATCAGCATCCTTGAATTTTAGGGATAGGAACAGATCAATTTTTATAGTGATGGAATAGTTTAAATAAGAAATATATTGGGTTGGAATACATGAATGATAAAAACCCTAACTATCAAAAAGAATATGATTATAATAGAACATTGTATTAGGAAACACCCACATTCATTCAATGGATCCTCTAACAAAGCGGTGGTAGAAAAATGGATTAATTCCCTTGAATAGAAATTTTATGACATGGGGTGTTCATATAATCAATAGTTTTTTCTTTCAATTTATTATTTTCAAGGTGAAGGTGACTAGTGGTGGTAAATTGTTAATAACAACATGGATCACAATAATATCAATGCAATGGTATGTAGAGAATTTAACAAAACATTCCTTGAAAATTATTTTCCTAATATTATTCAAATTAGGATGGAAAATAAATTCATGGAATTAAAAAAAATAAGGTGAATTTATTGGCCATGAATAAATCAAAATTCTTTTGATTGGAATGGTACACACTAAATATTATGTGAGACCTAGATTTTAAAATTGAAAGTTTATACCTAGGATTGAGAAAAAGTTATATCATGTAATTGGCATCCCAGGAATCATAATTTTTTAGAATCTCATCAGATGTGGTGATATGGAAGAAAATAAATTTTGGTGATGATCATATTCACTATGACCATACGTAGAAAAATTGTCAACAGGGAATGAAATGTGTAATAATTAACCATATAAATCGGATTGTAAGAATATACAATTTCTATTTTTTGGGAATCATGGTAAAAATCACATTATATAATGAATTAAATAATCTGGGAAATGATTCTTATTTTTTTAGTTTGAAAATATATTCCAATAATGTAATGATAATTATAATGAAATTAATTCTAATAAGAAAAATCTAAATTGTTTCAAATGTGGTGATAACGGTTATTATTATAATACCATCCCAATGAAAATTTTGAATGATGAATAACATAAAAATTATATGAATAATAGTGTCGTGATATCCTTTGTGACTAAGGTAGTATATGTCTAGACATCCAATTAACTAGTATTATGTACATTGATTGGTTACTCATATTTTTTTAAATGTCTTGTTTGATACATGGTATAAACATCCATTTATTTATGAAAATATTTTTGGTAAATTGGAAATTTCAACTAATTAAATGAAACCAAAAAATATGGTTAAAACACTAGAGGGAATTATTATAGTAATATTTCATTGAAATAATCTACCAATTTATGTATATAAAAATTAATTACCACTAAACCTTATTATTTACTTAGTAGATTTTTTTTACTATATGAATGGAGTTGATTACAATCTACCATGATAAGATTGATTGTAGAGATAATGAATTAGTTTTTTTGAATGATTTATAGATTTATATAATGATGAAAAAATAAATTTTAAAACAAATTAGGTAGTTGGGAAAAATTGAAAAATTGAAATGAATGATTCCTTTCTCATATTTTTGAAAATAATGGATTTATTCTGATTAATGTTGTGTTTGTGGTAAATAAATAAATGGATTTTTTTTCAAGATGAGTTGCCATATATTATACCTAATATTCATATTGAATTTACCTTTGTATTATTTCATAATTCTTATACAATTCAAAAACCCATATACAATATTACTCATATAGATGTTATTAAATTAAAATTTCAGTTTTTGGTGTCACTTGATAAAGACAGCATTCATCATTTCTCTACCCCATGTGGTGCTTCTGTTTTGTTCGTTATAAAAAATGATAGTTCCATGAGATTTCATTCATTATTTTGATTTGAATAAAATTAATATTAATAATAAGTATTCAGTATCTATTAATGCTGACTTCTGTGGTCATCTCTATGGAGCACATCATTTTTTCAACAATGACATGAGATATGGTTACTATTAGGTAATGTTGAAGGAGGATAAAATTCTCAAAATAGAATTTCATAATAGATGTGGGCCTTATGTGTTTGTTAATATGACACATGGTTTTATAAACTCCCCAGCTACATTCATGGAAATTATGAATAGAATATTCCATGAAAATTTAGAGATGTTTTTTTCCCATTTCAATTTTTTTTAGTTAATTAATTTTATTTTGGATTTTCATGGAATCTTACAAACAAAATATGTTATATCGAATATTTAGGAAAAGTTATTTTTTATAGAAACATATTTCTTTTCATTGTAAATTTATAAATGGGTATGGAATAATGGCTGACACCTCTAAAACAGAATTGGTTGAGGAATAGACTCTACCAAAAATTGTTTCAATGAATTTTAGTTTTCGTATATTAGATTGTTATTACAGAAGAGTTGTTAAAAACATTTCAAGGATATATATTTTGATAACTATGTTATTAGGAAAATGTGTTAAATTAATTTCTTTAGAATAATGTGGAATTTGTATTCATGAAGTAAAAAATAGAATGGTGAATGATCTATTTTTGGATATACCGTCTATAAATTGTGATTTTTCTATTAACATAGATGATTCCCGGAAGGGGCATTGTGGTGTGGTGGTAATGAATGAACAAGTAATTTTTTATTATTCAATGAAACTAAAACATCATTTATAATATTATCCCAGTCATGATTAGGAATTAATAACTATGATTTTTTTATTTCAATATAACGAGAAATCATTTTTACATAGAGAAATTTTAAATATATACAAACAATTAACTTTTCCAATATATATTAACTAATAAAGAATTGAAATTGTTGTAGAGTAGATGTCTTGAACTTATTGAGTAATATTGTTGTGCGATCAATTAAAATCCTCTAAAAGAATCAACGTCGCAAATTTTATGACTGAAAAACTCAATGGTACATTAACCATGTCACCATTGGAACATGATCCCTTGAATGATTATTTAATAAATTCTGTATTGGACGTTTTTGGTGTAGTAAATCAATCTAATTTGATTCTGGTGTCAGTGGAGTTGTCTCTATCAATCAAAATTATACATGTGTAGAAGGAATATGTTGAGTAATAGAAAAAGGAATAATTTCTGAAAAGGGTATGTTTCAGGAATTTAATGTTGGTAATGATTGTTTTTTAATATTTTGAAAGTGAATATGTTTTTCTTTTTGATTTCTAGGTAAAAAAATATTTATTGTGTAAATGGAAAGGTTATCAAATTTCAGTTTCTCCATGATGTACTAAGATGTATATAGAAGTTCAAATTTATTACATGTTGGATGCAATGAAAATAGGTATTTCAAATTTTACCTTGAGATGTTTGACATGTCCACAAGAT
The DNA here is from genome assembly GCA_963277665.1 of Viscum album. Lineage (NCBI taxonomy): Eukaryota > Viridiplantae > Streptophyta > Magnoliopsida > Santalales > Viscaceae > Viscum > Viscum album. The sequence continues at coordinate 1,312,987,645 of OY728152.1, read as the reverse complement.
GATGTTGATTGACAACTACCAAATGGTATTCATACGTAGTTTCTAGTTCATGAGTGGAAATGAAAAAATATATCCATCAACATCTTGGTGGGACCACTAAAAACATCTCTAAGTAAAAATGTAATTTGGGTTATTATGGATCTCCAGATTTAATCTTCACATTTCAAACATTTTAAAGAAACTCATTCCCTTGATGAGAATTCATAGATTTTACTCAAAAATATTGTTAGTATGCATGAAGTTTCTCTCTCCATTGTATCTTAATGTTTTCCCATGACAACTCATAAATTCTTAAAGTAATTCATAAGTATTCCATCATATAGTTAAATTCCATTATTTCTATTCATCAACATTTAGATGGACATACCAAATGAACAATTTGTAATTTTGGGGATGTGCATTATTCTTGTTCGATAGACTCTTATGGATGTCGGGATCAACATCTTTATTTTGTTGAGTTTTCATATAATAAAATTTTTCTTTCCAGTAAACAGATGGAACATTTTGAGGCATTATATGTTAAGTTCTATAAATCTAAAACATGTTGGAACAATGTCGACTGAATAAAGATGTCAGGATAATAATTAAGAGATGCAGTAGATGTGAATGGGAAGACGACTTTGTATCAGATAAGGACAACTCAATGAACAAATAAATGTATAGAAGATAATTGGAGTAAGTACTATTCATTTGAAGTAGGTGATCTTTTATTTATATAATCTCTCTATGGAAGAGTGTTATGTGTTTTGGAAATAAAGAAAACTGAAGTCAATGATTCATCAGATCATTATTAAATCATGGAGAAAAATGAATCGTTTTCCTATGGAATAAAATTTATTTCGATATTATCTCGGGTGCACATGGTATTTCATGTTTCTAAATTGAAATGTTATTTACTAGATTAATATCATGTTTTGAGTAGATATGTAGTTAAAAAGGATTTGAACCCTTATTATGATGGAAAACATGTATCATATCGTTGATCATAGAGAGAAATTATTAAGAAAAAAGTTACTTCATAGGGTTATGTTTTTGAAGATAAACCACATGGATGAAGAAGAAACATGGGAATCTAAATATTTTATAAAATAATGGTACCCTCAATTAATTAAATATTGGGGAAAAATATAAATGGATTCTATTAAAATAAGACAGGGAGAATGTTACAACCAATGTACATATAAAATAATTCTTTAATATTCAATTACACTATAAATGTATAATAAAATAGTTTTATTTTAATGTTTCATTTCATATAGAATAGTAATTTGTCCTTAGGAATAGAAATATGACCGTTAGGAATAGTAAATCAAACAAAAAAATAATAACAACACCTATAAAAATTTAAATAACATATATGAATCTTAGATATTAAAATTTGATATATTAATATCTCGGAATGAGTGAAAAATGTTATTAAAAACATATATTAAGTGTGGATTTTTTTTAAAACATAATAAATTATTTACAAATTCATATTTATTAATATTATTTAGAGGACAATATATTTAAATATAATCGGTTCTTGATTTAATATGATAGTGTCTTATGATTATAATATAATTTTACAAATCATTAATTAATTTTTACAATATTTTTTATCATCAGTTATATTCTAAAAACCGGTACATATAAAAAATGGATTTTAAATAAAAATTAAATTACCCATATTTATAAAATTATTTTCGAAAAAAAAAGAGTTTAATTTTGTATTTTAAATGTGGATTAATGTATAATAAAAATGTTTTTTTTCTATGATACATAAATTTTTGTTGAATTTTGAAATATGATAAACTTTTCAATAAGTTAAATACATGAATTATTGAGTAATAGATGATTTTCTACTATGTTATTCACTCATTATTCTAAATCAAATTCACTAATTAAATTTTTTGGTCAACATAAAAAAATTATTTCCTGATATGCGAAAATTTAAAAAATAAGGATTAAAATAATGGTAACTTCCTAATCTCCTAGAAGATGAATACCTCCCTTCACCCATCCTCTCCAAACACCTCTCAAGTTTTGATCTTTTACAAATTTCTACCCAATAAACCTCCCCATATCCATTACTGTATGGTCTCACTGATGTCCAAAAACAAAATTCAATATAGTGGTTCCTTAAGAAGATAATTCAGGAGGTAAAAATCCACTTTAATTTTTTGTTACATTTAATTCCAATTCATCTCCTTGTCATATATTATATTCACCTAATCTTATATAAGAGTAATTAAAACTATATTATCATATATATATATATATTAATATTTCCTGATTTTTGGAATATTCATCATAAATATTATTGTAATCTCCCATTTATTCTAAGAATAAAAACATTGTCAATGATATGTCGTTATATCGACATCAAGGATGATGTGCTCTCAATTTACATTATATAAATAATATTTGGTAATACAAAAATATTTCAAGTTGAATATATATATATTATATTATTTTATATAACCTATTTTATAATATGTAATTTACATATACATGTAATATTAAATTATACAACGAACCTACTTTTTCATTATTGAAGAACCTAAAAATGAACTAAAGAAAAATTATTAATATTTAATCAAATTATTAATCATTATATATCAACAAAAAAAGATTTATAATATCATTTATTAATATTGAAATGTATTAATACCATTCCATTCCACATTTGTAGTTTCAGTTGTATTTGACATGATAATCCATTACGAACTAACACTGGAATCCATGTAAAAAATGGAACAAAAATAATGGAAATAACGAAATATCATTAATAAATTATTGGAGTTATGTTTTTTAATAATTATATAAGATATTAAAAACATTATGAATTTTCATCAATATATTTATAACACGCATTTAACGATTATAAAATAGGTTTAGAAACTTTTTATGTATGACAAACTCTAGGTATGGGAATAAATAACAAAATATCCATTCATTGTGTAATCCATATACATCAATTATTTTTTCATGAAAAAAAATTGATATGAATTTTTATTTTATTTTATTTTATTATGTGTATTTATAGTAATTATATATATTACATTCTATTTACAAATTCTCATATAAATTATATGGTTTCTCTATGAGAATCATCTTTAAAAAATCACTTTTAAATGACTATTTTATAATAAATTAATAATTAATTTTTTAATGAATGTTTTATTGTTTTAAGATTATGTTATTATTATAGGAAACTGTAAATGATGATCGGTGGTACATACATATTCATGGAATTAATTGGGTATGTGCATGTTTTAGGTTGGCCATATGGTGACTCGAAGAGTAACTATGGTGGTTACACCATATGGTAATTATTAGAGTCACATTGTAAGTTAGCTCTGAGGGTTACAAATTGTAATGAAATTGTGTCTATTACAATATTATCTATTTAATGACCCCAGGTTTCCTTATTGTATTATAAATTTTTTCTATGTTTTACTAAAATTCCATTTTATACAAAGTTTATAAATCATACTTCATTAGGTGAGAAGTATTTCATTGGGAAAATTATTTCATGTGTTAATAAGTATTATTGAACTAATGTATTATCTATTTTTTCATATCCCCTTCTAAAGTTATTGTGCTTATCTAATGATTTCAATAATTTTTTATATGTTTTATGGATGGGTTAGTATAAAATTATAATACCAGATGAATATTGAGAACACTTTTCATAATAATGTTTAATTCTTATTTAAATAATTTTATTTTATTAGGAATGAATGGATATTGTTTTAGTAGTATCCGCATTTTATTATTTTTGGCTGAAATGTAATAATTATGTCCTAACATTCTAAAACTATAAATCAATAAAAATATTAGAGATATAAAGAAGGGACTTCTAAATGAAATTACTAGATTATGTATTGTTTATAGTCAGGTCCTTATATAAATTCATATCCCACATACATTGAATGTCATTTGATCATGATCTATACATGACATCAAATATATAAATTATCTTTTCAATCTACCAGTCAAATTGAATGTGATAATAAATTATCAATATAATATCAATATCTATATATTTTGGAACATTTGTACATAATTTCGATGTATTTCTAGGATAATGGTTAGAAACAATTTATAGTGATGCAATAACGTCCTAAAAAGTCATTAATATAGATTTATTCAAGATTACACAATGAAAATTATATCATTATTGCAATAAAATATGTTAAATTTCAATGTTAATAAAAATTGAAAATATTTCATTATTAATTATTTGTTTATACGAAAATAATGTGACAAAATCTATAGATATATCATCACATTTACTTAAAGAAAAATTTGGAATTCTAATGTATCATATATGATTTTGTCTTTCACCATTAAAATTTTTACAAACATTACATTCTAATAAAAATTAAAAAATATCATGATTCGTATTATCCCATTTGTAACGATTCATCAAATCTATATACATTATAGGGATAGCAGGGTGTATATAGAAGTTATACCAATGTGTATCATCAAATAATTCGATTTATATCTCATTTATAGAGGGAAATCATTGAATTTTCACAATATTTATAATTCCATTCTAATACATGAACTATTCCAACTTCCAATCAATGAAGACTTAAATTTATATTGAAATGTATAGTTCTCAAATTGAGAATTTATTTTTCATTTCATTAAGGATGGTATGTAATCCATTTGGGAAGTTAGTTATCTTTCTCCTACCATTGGATTTCCAATTTCAAAATCTACTAGATCCATGTACATATGAACAATATAGATCCTCATTTTGTTTAGATCTCCATGATCGTTCATGATCAGTGAATCTGATGTTTTATCTTCCTTCTTTATGTGGATTGTATTTAATAATCAAAATAGTTTAACAGCTAGCTCCATTAAATTTGCTTCATGATTTGTTATTTCTATGAGAAAATATATTCAAACTCTTTTGATTTGTACATATTTAACAGTTTTCACTATATATATAGTTTATCTGTATTATAATTTAAATGATTATAGATAATATCTCAATATATTGTGTTAGATATTTTTATTTATGTTTTTTTAAATTACACGATTCTTAGGGAAAAAAATTATCATTGTCCATAAGAAAAAAACCCAACCCTTTCAGTGATGCATAACAAAATATAACAAATCAACAACTAAACATGTGTTGATTCTGGATCAGATCATTGTCTAATCTAATATTATGTAATTCACACAATTCTTATTTCCATAATAACATAATCCATTTATTTTTATTCTTGTTTATATTGGTTTCTAATGAGTAAAATTTATTAATGAAATGTTAATAGTAAAAATCAATAGAAATAAATCACAATTACTTAGTTTTTTTAATTGGTTTTAGACATACCCGGAATAATATTTTCATTGTAGGATGAAAAAATATTCCATATTGGAAGATAATATGGCCATGAAACCAAACTCATTGATTAAGATTCCATTATTTTTATGAACAAATATTCCATATTGAAAGATAATATGGCCATGAAACCAAACTCATTGATAAAGATTCCATTATTATTATGCTTCCTATATAACTAATTTCATTTATGTGCCTCACGAACAATTTGAATGGGTTTATCATGGACCTTGTATTGTATAGATCACATCATGATAAATTTTTTAAATACCACTACAAAATCACATCAATATTCCTTTAATGTTTTTTTCATTAGACCTTTAAAAATATATTTTTCATTAGTAAATCTAAATTGAATTAATTTATACTCATAATGTCTATAAATTGTTCAAAATAATGTATTTGGAATATATTACTTCTTCAAAATTTATTAAAGATGTCCAGAATGATGGTAAATGTTTAAAAAATATTTCGAACAATGATATTGACTAAATAAATCCTCAATGCGAGCCATAGGTTTCATGTTCTTAATTGTAATTGAAAATATTACTATATAGTCAATTAGAAACATCATTGATTGATAATTCTTCTTGATAAAGAGAATATAGGATTCCAATAGTAAAAAAATAGATGACTAATTATTTTATAACTAAAAATAGTTTTTTCCTCTACTCCAAAAATTACATGTTGTATATTCAAATATGAGACTTTCATATTGGATTTGTTTCATTGAAAAACCAATGTGTAACTACACATAATGCACTTCGGGTGTCTATATAATTCCCAATGATATACATCTATATATTTTTATACAATATTTCTATCCAAAATTTGAATATTTCATCTCTCATTATTAGAATATTCTCTATTTATCCTTATCAAATTCATTTTTGAGAGACGTTGGATATGGATCTAGATATAAATTTATTTATGGAGTCTCCAATTTATATATCATAAATTATTTTTCTTTATAAAGAATCAAAATTTATTTATCTTTATAATAAATTTTGATTTATATTCAAAAATAATATCCATACCATGGATTATATCAACATTAACCAAATGTTTTTTGAGAAGTTGGTAACACCCCTTTATTTCATAGTATGTTATTTTGTTTAAAGTAATTCAATAGCTTGGGTTACACGCAACACCAGATTTCAGCGCACCACGACTTAACAACCTAGAAATTACAAAAGATGTTATTAATATTATCAGCTATATTTTAAATTTAATATACTCCATATAATTTCAGAATATATATTATGTGTCTTTTTGACAGAATATAAGAACAAATTCAATTTTTTAGATAAAAGATGTATTTAAAAAATTAAATTTTACCGCCTTTTAATGTCAAAATCATCTTCAAAAAAAATATTTGACACTTTATTATATTCAATTTGAAAAAATAAACTTTTTATTTTGGTGTGGGACATAATAATTTAGTTTGGATAAATTTTCGGTGTTTTCGGACAACTTTCATTTTTTAATAAATAGTGCAAAATAATAAATTTTAATTTCAAACAACTATTTTAATAATAATAATTTATAGTGTTATATTTAAAATATGAATGTTTTTAAGTATAATTAGAATACTTATTTACCATTTAATGTAATTTTGGTCATTGGATGTAATTTCACTTTGAAATTGGACACAAACTAGTGCCAATCTTTTGATATTTTTTATTTCTTAAAATCATTCTCTTTGTTTTGACAACGAGATTTAATTTTAAATTAATATATACCTCTTCTATGTTTTGAATATGAAAAAATGGATTCCATATTTGTAATTAGGAGGTTGAAATTTTGTAAATAGATAATTTTTAATTTTATACATTATGAATATTCACTTTAGTGAATCATTTATTTAACGTGGTTAAAGGGGTAAATCATATAAATAAGAGTAAAAAATTAATATTATAATAATATTAAATTACTCTAACATGTGTCTTATTCATATATTTTGATACATATCTGACCATGGGAATCCTTGGGTCGATTTTGTGACCCCATGGAGCCACTTGATAGAGATAATGACATATTAAATTAATTATTTTAAAGTAAAGACAAAAATGACATAACCATATATATTCCAGTACCAAAAAATTTACATGGTGTTATATAAGATATAATTTATACTATAAGAATTATTTTTAAATATAAAAATATTTCATACATTGTGGAATCTGTTTTATAATTTTTAGATTTCAAATATAGAAAATTAGTTATGACCCAAAAATGATGCAGTGTTTAGCTCATTAATAAATAATTTATATAAATAAAATTATAACTACTAAAAAAATATTAAAAGACTATAAAATTATTATTGGATGATTTATTTAGAACATCAGTCATTTTATATTCGAAATAAATGAGTTATGTACCATTAGAAATCTAAGATAATTATATAATAAAATAATATTTTCTATCATCCCTAATGTTCCCTTCCTCCCCCTTATAAAAATCCCAAACTTATAAACCATCTCTCACACCTCTAAATCCACATGGCCTATACAAAATCTATCAAAAATAGATCCTTACATCCCTCTTTTCCTCTTATAATAATTACCTTAGGCAGGATTCACTTCATGGAGGGCTTTCGATTCAAATCAAAGGATGTTACTCGATTTAAAGGTAACATCTCCTCTTTATTTCTTTTCATTAATTTTACTTCTCCAACCCCCTAAAATATTGTTATTCCATTATATTATAACAACACCAGTATCCCAAATATAGTAGGATTGTTTATTATAATTATTTTTACTAAAAAATTCCCACCTCTCTCTATTGTGTATTGAACATAATGTTTCTCTGAATGGGGAACTAATGCCTCACGAAACAATGATTGTTCAGTCTTCTACTACCACCTCTTATAGCGGCCATTATGATGGAACTGAAATTATATATGAAATTTATGATATTTTTTTTATCTATATGTATATGTAATTATCTTTTATATTATAACCATACACTTTTCATGTTGTATATATATGATTATTTCATATGAGGAAATGCGGACTACCACCACCTCAAAGTGATATGACCTGCTCATACTATAAATGGAACATATAAAGGAAGGTGTTAATGAACATATGTAACTTTTATAAAATATTAAATTATAATTTAATAATAAAATACCTATGTATCATTTTATTTTATTACCTTTTAAAATAAAAAACAGGAAGTAGTGTTCGTGCGTACGTACGGATTACCGTCACCATGAATGTGATGAGATTAATTTCCCATCGTAACCATTAAAGAATAATTTTCAATTGATTATTTAAAATAATATTTAATGAAATAATATCTTTCTTGATATGAATCAAATACATCCTATTCATGACGAACATGGCTTATGTATCCAAACATATAAATGAAAATGAATCAATTAACACCCGAAACAAAGATACAACTAAAATATTATTATGAAATCAATATTAGAAGAACATATATGATATAATATTTATGAATATAGTTATTTAATAATATAATAACAATTATTGAACTATTATACAGGATTTTAAAGTACCATCCACCAAGTAAAAGTACAAGGAAAGGGGTTTTCATCTCACTCTTATTTCAGTGAGATTCATTCAATATTTTTCATTATTACCATTTGTTTGGTGTATGTACTGACCATTATTGTATTTTTTGTGTAATATAATTTAATCTATGGGTATTTACATCATCACTGGATTATGCTTCTTTGATGGGGTGTATGATTCATATGTTAGAAAATCTGTAAGGTAATTTCAAATTTCAATTTCCCCTCATTCGATATTACGCAAACATCATTGATTACATTACTCCATTATCATGTTTGAAATAACTATTTATTTACTTATTTAGTAATTTCCACACCCATTTATGTGGAAATAATTTTGATACACTTTATCACTTTAATGAAAAAATCTCAAATTATCGATATAAACTTGATAATAGTAATTTTAACTTAATTTATTTTAATTGAGTTAAACATCCATGTCATTAATTTTGTTTTAACTAGAATATGTGTGAATTTACTTTAATTGATTTACACTGAATATCCAATCATATTGAGCGTATTTATATTTTTAACACATCATTATATCATTGATTTATCCTTAAACTAAGGATTTGTTTTATATAATGGAATTCTACACAACTTACATTCCATTGAGATGCCTTTGTTGTTATATGCCAATTCAGTTTTCTTTGGTTAATATACTATACATTGACATATTATATCATGAAACTCGTTATTCTCATGATATTATTATTTTTTTTATTACCACATTTATTTTTATTCAAGTATCAATCATTTTGTTTGGATCTCTAACTAAAATATCATTTTATTTTTTTAAAAAAAATATATTTTTCCAAATCATTCTCATTACTATGCATGTGTTAAAAATTGTTTTGATGGTTTTATTATTATATATGAAAAATAAATTTTTAATATTAAAATTAATTTCAAAGGATTAAATGTCGTATGGGACACATTGAATCAAAAAATCTATTTTAAATAGCATTGAGATAAATTATGTGACGTTAAAATGATTTCATGAAAAATGGATATTTCTCTCAATGATTTTTACTGATCATTTTATACAATGGCAACATCCTATTCATGATATTATTCTTGATCATGGTTGATTTTTTATAAAATATTTCTTTATATTATTGAAGGTTGTGTGATATTTTTTACTGTGGATGTGTTATTTTTATACCGTTCATGATTTATGGGTAAAGTATTGACATTTAATAATCTAGTTTTAAGATGAATGCTTATGTAATGTTTCAAAATTTTCATACGAGGAATCTATTGGACATAGAATGTGATGGGTGGACCCCGCTATAGTACCTCGATGCATCGGTAGGTCTCATGAGATAATTAGACATGGAATTTGCTGAGGCCTTTTCCAATTTGATATATGGTTTTGGCTGATGCGTTTATAATTTTTAGACATCTAGGTCGAGGCCTAGAAAAAATGTATCAGAGTGTTTGGAATTATACATTTCCTCATTATGGTAATTATATTGGTGGATCATTTGGTTATTCGACTAGTTGAATACTTATGACTATGTTTAATTTCATCATTATTTACACATCTCATATTCCACCCATAAAGTATTAATGTTTATTATTTTTAAAGGCATGTGTTTCGAATTATTCCCCATGCCTAATGTTTATGTTATCATCTGTTGTATTTCTTACTCTCACTGAGCATTTGAGTTAACCCCTTTCTTATGATTCATTTTCACAGGATATGAAGAAGTTAGTTTTGAGTGACTAGCATGCATATCGTGGAGGCTTGGATTTTTCTAATGGAATAAATTAATGATGTATTTATTTTCTAGTTGTATTATTTAACATATGTATGTAGGTTTTTACCTATAAAAATAAACAAATTGGTCCTTGAAAACATTATTTCCAATAATCATGCCAATGTATTAAAATAAATCACAATCTCCGTGTTTCTGGGTTCGGGGCGTTACAGTTGGTATTAGAGGATGTTTAGTATAAACCATGGAAGCAAAATTTTGAAAAACAACACTGATAAGAAACAATATCCTGAGATAGAATTTGAGGATTATTGCAGAAGAACATCCAAAAATTTTGGTAATGTAAATATTATGTGGGTTTTCTAAGAATTACAACCCAGTTTGGATAAGATCATGTAGAGGCAGCTCTAGAATAGATGTATCTATGTGTAAAAAATCCGAACAAGAGATTCATGGATGTCCTGAGGAATCATGGTACAAAAAAATGGTCCTTCATTCATTGTTATTAAACACCCAGGGGATAAGATTAGGATAATTCAGATTTTATTTACATACCGATTTTATGGATTTTAGTGTAAGATGAAAATAAATAACCTAGTATAATTTAAAGGATATATAGATTGAAAATAAGGTGATTTGATATTCTTTAAATTATTTTATTAATCACATTATGTTATCATGTTTTAGTCAATGGATGGATTCTGAGGAAGTTATAGTAACATTGATCATGATGTACAAGGTGGGTACAATGGTGGAAATGTGCAACGAAAATGAATTATTATAGGTTGAAAATATATCGTGTTCTTGCTAAATCAGTTTACCCAAAATTTTATCAACAACATATATATTATCCAACTCTCAGACTCAACAAAAAAGAGAAAGGTGGTGAAAGATAAGAGCTCCAGTAGTGGAAACCCTGGAGAAAAGAATGTTCAATTTCCATCATGTAGGAAATGTAGAAGGAGACCCCTAGGAAAGAGTCTCAATAGAACTATGAAATGCATTATGAGTGTTATTTAAGGACATAAAGTAAATTATTTCTGAGGGAAAATGAAGAGTACTATGGATGAAAATAAAAATGATAACATGAATCCATTTAAAGCTATTTTCGATAAATACAGCAGACCTGGGAATTACCTATGTGAATTCCCCATTTATAGGATAACCTCTTGTACAAGGATGAATATGAAATGAAATAATTGGATTTCAAAATGTTTAAAAGAATTAGTGATCTTTTTAGATGGGATTAAGTTTGAAGAATATACTCCTGTATGTGTATCCTAGTATTTTTTTATGTTGAAGTGCTATTTTAGGATGAATTATCATTCTTGTTGTAGATACAAATATAAATAACCATTTGGATTTATATTATACATGAATTTGAAGCAATTACAAGTTAATAATTTTTTGGATGAAAATTAAATGTATGAGAAAACAATTGTGGTGAAAATATTTTCTGGTTATTTGGAGGAATTTATTTAATTTTTTGAATGTTATAAAATATAATTTTTGATAAATCACAACAGGCAGACCATGTGATAACTCGTACCATCCGACAAAGCAATGGGAATCGATCCCACAACCAGAGTGTGATTGATATTTATCACCTACCACATGACTACGCGAAGTCCCTGTTTAGTGTGACTAATTATTTTTAGTTAAATTATTTTAATGATCAATAATATGTTGATTTGGATTCTTATGTATTATCAATTGTATAACCTTATTATAGGAATTTTTTTTTGTGATTAAGTGGTAAATGTTATTTCGGTAGAAGTTATCTCTATTAGGAAAAATATATGCCTAAGGTAAATATAATTCTATGGAATTTTAATGGGTGAGTAATGGTGGATTTTAATCTATGTTTTTACAGTGTATTTATATCAATTTGGTTTATTTAATAAAATGAATAACCTGTCATATAGATTAAGTGATTAGGTTATTTTCTTTTATGTATGTGACTTTGTGATTATTCAATTTCATTTGGAGATAATATTTAACATGGAAGACTATGTAATCAAACTAATCTATGTTTTGGGTGTCAATGTTAGTTTCGACTATATTGAAGTATTTTATAGACAAGTTTTTATTGAATGGTATTTATTGAACTTTGGGGATTGTTGATTTAATTTTAGAAATTATGATAAGTATTTCATTATCTAATGGATTATATTTTTTGGGGTAATTTGATATTGTACTGAAAATATATGTTTTTGTTCATCTTTAAATACAACGTAAATATATATTTTATCCCTTCTGGATAATTTGATTCTTTATACGTAGATTTTAGTGCTTCATGTGTGACCAAGTCCTCTTAAATACTCATTGTTTGAAAAATATATATATGATTTAGTGGTATAAATTTATTAATAGATGATACTCTACATAAAAAGTAATAATATATCTTTATATTCATATTCAATCTCATAAATATATTCCTCAACATTATTAAATGGAACATAAAACAAAAAAACATTGTTTGTTTACATTTAATGCTTGGAAACTAATGATCGTTCATCCCATTAAAAGTTTGTGGTTTTTTTATTATTAACTTCCTCTTGATCATGATTTATATCACTCCCCATAAGAACTTGACAATTAAATTTCCTTCCATATCTATGTTTTTCTTCATGGAATCCTAGTATGGGTTATCTCGGTTGACCTTTGTACTTATCATTCTTTTTTTTAAAGTGATAGTTCTATTGACTCATTTTTTTTTGGGATTCTAAATGATGTTCCCAAGACCACACATAAAAATTGTAGAGACTCATTATTCAAATGGGGGGAAGAATGTAACTACCCATGATTTAATAGTATGTTATTTTCGTTAAAATCGTTCAACAAATGGTGCTCCACCCAACACCTTGTTTTTGCACACCATGACTTACTTAACTTGTCCTTAAAAATGTAGTTTTGAATTGAATTAATTGAATTTTTAATTTCATAAAATCTGTATTATTTTAGAATCCATATTATTATTATTTTGACATAATATTAGAACAAATTCACATTTTCAGATAAAAGAAGTATTTTTAAAAAAATGCAATTTTACTACCTTTTAATGGGGAACCTATTTTTTAAATACAATATTTGACATTTTTTTATATTAAATTTGACAAAATAAACTTATTTTTTATAATATAAGATAAAAATTTAGTTTGATTAATATTTTTCTATTTTTCTGAAAACATTCATATTTTGATTAATAATGAAATATACAAAATTTTAATTGAAAACAACATTTTGAATTAAAATGATTTAAATTGTAAACTTATAAATTTGAATGGTTTTAAAATATAGATAGATTATATTTTTACAATTATATATAATTTTGTTCATTGGAAGAAATTTTACTTTGAAATTGGGCACAAACAAGTGCCAATCATTTAATATTTATTATTTCTTAAAAACATGCTCTTTTTTGAAAATTGAATTAAATTTAAATTAATTTATGGCACTTCTGTATTTTGAATCTAGAAAAATGGATTCCATATTTTTATTCATGAAATCCATATTTTATAATTTTGTAACCTTTATTTTTAGATGTTATGAATATTTATTTCATTAAGTATTTTATTTATCGTGGTTAAATAAGTAAAACAGTTAAATAAGTGTAAAAAATAATATTATAATAATATTTAATTACCCTAACATATATCCTATTACTATTTTTTGACACATATATGACCATGGTAATCATTGGGTAGATTTTGAGACCCCATGGAGAAACATGATAGTGATAATGACACTTTATATTAATTATTTTATTGTAATGAAAAAAATGAAATAACAAAATATCATTTAGTAAATCAATTTATACACGGATTTATGTATATTATCTTTTCAAATATAAATATTATTTTGGATGAAAATAAAATATCATATATCATGGTATTTTTTAAATTATTATTATAAATAATATGAATAAAATTATTTATGGAACGATAATGATGCAGGGTTTACATTATTAATAAATGATTTAAATAAATAATATACAATAATTAAAATAATAACCAATAACTATCAAATTCTTATTGGATGAATTTATTTCAAACATTAGTCATCATATATTTTTATTTAAGGAGTTTTTGACATTTAGAAATTGAAAATAATTATATAATTAAATAATATTTTCAAACAATCTAAAAGATAGCATCCTCCCTCTTATAAAAAGCCCTCACTTCTATCCCATTTCTCACACCTCTAAAGCCTCGTAGATCATCCAAAATCTACCCAAATAAAATACTTACTTATATATATTCCACTTTGAAGAATTATTTTAGGAATTATGAGATTAATGTTGAATTTGGATTCTATGAAATTTGAGTTACCTGATTAAAAGGTAACATCTCCTCCTAAGCTCTCTTCATTATTTTTTACTTCTGAAGCCCCTTAAAATAACTTTATTCATTTATTTTATAACAAAAATAGTATCCTAAATATAATAGGTTGTTTTAATTTGAATTAATTTATATTAACTTATACACACCTCCATATAATAGGTATAGAACATAATGTTTCATTGGACATCAAACTACTTACTTACGAAAAGATTAATGTTCAATCATCTTATACCCCCTCGTATGGTAGCCATTATGATAGAACTGTAATTATATATGATATATATGATATTTAATTTATCTATATTCTTCTTTAATTCTATTTTATAGTATATCCTTGTTCTTTTCACTTTGTATATAATCTATGATTTCATTTGAGGAAGTGTGGATTACCGGCCCGTCAAAGCGATATGACTCATTCATACCATACATGGATCGTTTATGGTACGATGTTAATTAAATTACATAATATATTAAAAATATAATATTATTCTTGAACAAGAAAATAAAAATATATCAGTTGATTTATTTCCTTTTAAAATTAATAAAATGAAGTAATGTTCATGCGTACGTACAGATTACAATATCCACGAATGCGATGAGATTCATTCCCCATCGTAACCATTAAAGAATAATTTTCATTTTAATATTAAAAATAATTTAAAATTACATTATATCTCTCTGGATATGAATCAAATATATATGATCCATAACAATCCTGAATTATATAAAAAATAGATAAATCAAAACGAATCAATTAACAACCTAAATAGTGATACAACTAATGTATTATTAACAATGAAATATTTGAATATCATATATGATATCATAATTATGTATTTAGTTCATGTATAATTTAATAACAATTTTTTAACTATTATAAATGAGGTTAATGTACCCTTTATCAAGGAAAAGTACAAGGTAAGGGGTTTTTATATCACATTTATTCATGTGAAATTCATTCTATATTTTCCACTGTTACCTTTTGGGTGGTGAATATACTACCCATTATTGTATTGTTTTCGTAATATACATTAATTTATGTGTATCAAAATCATAATTAGATAATCCTTCATTAATGTGTGTATGTTTCGTATGTTACCAAATCAGTATGGGGATTTCCAATTTCAATTTCCCCTCATTCGAATTTACGCAATCGTCATTGATTACATTAGACCAATATTATGTGTGAAATAACTATTTATTTACCTATGATGTAAATTACTCTACAATTTATATGGATATAATTTTGATACACATAATCACCCCATTGATAAATACTCATTTCAACGATATAAACATGATATGTGGATTTTTAACTCAATTTCTATACAATGAGTTAAATATTCAAGTCATTGGTGTTGTTTTTACAAGAATATGTGTGAATGTCATATGATTTGTTTACACTAATTATCATGTCTTATTTATTGTATTTATATTTTTAATAAATAATAATATCATTGATTTATCCTTGACCATAGGATACAATCTGTATAATGGAATTCATCTCAAATTTTATTCCATTGAGACATCTTTCTTTTATTTTCCAATTCACTTTTGTTTGGTTCACATAAAGTATTTTGACATAGCATATCATGATCCCCCATTCTCTCATGATATTATAATGTTTTTATCACGTAAATTATTTTTATTCTTGCTTCAATCATTTGGATAATAACACTATCTAATATATCATTTTAAATGTTTTAAAATTTTATTCTTCTAAATATTTCTCTTTAGTGTGCATTCTTAAAAAATGGTTTTAATATTTGATTTATATATAGAGAAATTAATTTTTTAAAATTGAATTTCCATTTAAACGTTTCAATGTGGTATTGGTCACTTTGATTCAAAAATGTATTTTAAAAATATTCATGATAAATTACTTTACTTTTAAATGATTTCATGAAAACATGGATATTTCTCTCAAAAAATATTACTAATCATTTTCAACAATGTCAATATATATTAAGGGATATTATTCTTGGTCAAGGATGATTTATTATACAAACCTTCCAAATTTTGTTGAAGGTTTTTTGTGATTTTTTACTGTGGATGTGTTATTTTTTTACCATTCATGGTTTATGGTTAAAGTATTGATATTTTGTACGCTGGTTTTAATATTAATTTTTATGCTATCATTCAAACTTTTCATATGAGGAATGTATCGGAATTTATAAGTGATGGGTGTATCCCTATATAGAACTGAAATTCCTTGGTAGATTTCATGAGACAATTAGAAATAGATTTGGATGAGTCTTTTCCCAATTTGATATATGGTTTTGGTCAAAACCTTTATCATTTTTAGATTTCTTGGATGAGGCCTTGACAAAACGATTCACAATGTCTGGCATTATACATTCTCTCATTATGAAAATAATATTAAGGGATCATGTGGTAATTAGACATATATAAACCCATGACTATAATTTATTATGGTATTATTCACTAATCTCATATACATTCCATATGGTATTCTTGTTTATTATATGTAAATGCATGTGTTTTCAATTATTCAACATGCATAATGTTCCTGTTATCTTCCTATGTATTTCTTACTTTTACTGAGTGTATAATCTAACCCCATTCATATGTTTCATTTTCATAAGATATGAAAGATGTATTTATTGGGGACTTACATGAATATATAGGAGTCTTGGATGTTTCTAATGGAAACAATTAGTGTTGTATTTTTTTAATTTGAAATTGTTTAATTTATGTATATATATTTTTTCCATGATTACTAAACAAAATGTTCATTCGGTACTTGATCATTGTAATCAATAAAATGTATTAAAATAATTCATCGGTTCTAGGTTTCTTGGGTTCGAGGCCTTACAATGTTCAATAATTTGAGCTTGTTTATGTGTCATATTAATAACTACTCAAAACAAATTTTTTTCAATATGCATTATAGTAGGAGACATTAGCAGAAATACTTATGTTAAAGTGATTTTTGAAATGTTTATTTATAAAAGAAATATGGTTCCATATAAAAGAATGTGATGATCGATATTAAAAAAAATTAAATAAATTTGAGGAGGCAATTATATTACATACCACCACATCATTTGTAACTTCAACTACATCTGTTTTGAATTGAAAAACATGGCCATGTCCCCATGTAAATTTCTATATCCCATTTTATATCTTCTAGGAAAGATATTTGTATGATATCACATCCCATAACAGCTAACACAAGCTATAATTACTTCATCCTTATTTCATCTTTAATCACATAAATGGTATACTTTTTCAAAAATATTCTGAAAAATCACAGTTTTAATATTTATTTTTCATCATGTTTCATTCCAAATATATTTAATGTTAGGAAATTTATCCTTCACTTATTCCATTTTTCTATATTTCATTTTACATAGTACTCTATACATCACTTATTATATTTATAAAGATTATATACAAATGGATTTGGAAATTATCTTTTCATATTAATGGAATGTAATGAAATATACTTATATGATGATAATTTCATTGAGAAAATTTACCTTTTTATATTTCTTTTGGAAACAATAAATGAAATGAGAAAAACATTCTCCTTAGATTATGTGACATGAATAGCTTATATTGTAAAATTAGAATTATGTATTGATAACTATTCATCAACTTTCTACCTTATACACATGAATTTACTCTCTATTTCTTCTCTCAATTCATGATTGAAATATTTATCAATGTAAATTTATATAAAATCCACTGATTTTGTATATAAAATTTTTATTATACTCATTTATGATTAGAATTAACTAACAACTATGACGAACTATCCAAAAAAGATGATAAAATTCTATGATATCATTCTCCCATTAGTTACATTACAATGAGACATATATATTATCTTTGGAAAATATCTAGTACTAATATAAAATTTCATTTGAAGTACCATTGAATTATTTTGTTTATTGTTACATAATGTTGTATATTATTTTAACACCAAATTGTGGATCTTGATTTGCTATTTGAGTATGGATAACTATTATAACCTGAGTCATCTATCCCAATATTGTTGTAACATGTTTATAACCAGTTTTAGCTCCTACTCCAATATAATTATATTTTATTAGATGTAAATAACTATATGATATAAAAGAATTCACATTGTTTCCATTCATTTTACTGGGTTCAATTTATAAAAATCCAACATAAGTGATTTTATATTAAAATTTTGGAACAAAATGTGCACATTCTATGAAATTTAATCATATACACATAAATTAAATATTTATGTATATCTATTATAATATTAATAAAATTCATTAAATTTGTAATTTTTAACATTATATAATAGGGTTTTATTCTCTATAATATGTTATCCAAAATCTTTATCACAACCT
Organism: Viscum album; assembly: GCA_963277665.1. Taxonomy (NCBI): domain Eukaryota; kingdom Viridiplantae; phylum Streptophyta; class Magnoliopsida; order Santalales; family Viscaceae; genus Viscum; species Viscum album. The sequence goes on along the minus strand of OY728152.1, from coordinate 1,312,968,344 downwards.
CTTAATTATCATTCAATTTATACCATTTGTAATGAACCTGATCCTAGTATCCCCAAACCAATTTTTTAATTTTTATCATTGTTAATAAGAAATGGTGATCACATCCCAAAAGAATAATAAGTTTTATGGAAATGAAAAAACAGATACATTTATTAGTTTTAAATTACACATAGAAATGATGTCTCACATATCAACTCTATTAGAAATCCCCATAAACACCAAGATTATTCATATATGCCATTCTTAATATACATCTTCACATCATGTAGAAAAATAAATTATATGAAAGGGGTGATCATACGTGGCATGTATGGCTATAAAAAATAGTGGAATATATCATATAAGTAATCAATATGAAATGATGTATTATCGAAAAAACATGTCTTTAAAACAAAATATTGAGATTAGTATTGAATAAATAATATCAGAATAAAATATGAAATTTAAATAATGACAAGAGAATGACATATAGCCATGTTCAATACACTAATCAAATAATCAAATGTATTATTAATTAATAATATAATAACAATATAATGTGTTATTCATGATATTATTACTATAACATTATGCCTTCATCAAAAAAACTGTACATTAATGGGTACACCCTAGGACTACTTTTTTGCATGAAACGTATCCATAAATGAAGGGGTTATAGCAGGTCCCACCTATCACTTAATAAGTCCAATGCATTCCTCCTATAAATGTGGTGAAACATTATATATATATATATATATCTTTTTAAATTATCATTTGAATTGTTAATAACATTTCCAAAATAATAAACATAATCATAAAACAAAAAGATATATTTGGAAATTGGTATCAAAATAGTACATCCCCAATAAAAATAATAATAAATAATTCAATGAAATATGTTATATTGTAACATATGAAATAAATTTCAATAAATCATATGATTTAACATATGGAGTTAAAAATGATAGTAACACACTAATAACTTCAATAAAGAATTCATGAGTGAAAAAAACATTTTTACATTCCTAATATTGATATCTTTTCAACAATAATTTAATATTTTTGATAAAATAAAATAATAAACATCTATATACTATAAAATAATTTTTTTTGGAAAACCAAAAAAAATTATTAGGAATATTTTATTCAAAAATGAATTGAAAACATGTAAGAAATAGTTTTTATGGAACTTAAAAAATTGTCATCTTTAGTGCTATTTGACATGAAAAATAAAATAATTTTTTTTAGACAAAAATAATATTAAAAAAATAATCAATTATATAATTGTTATATTTTTCCTGATAAAAATATGGATTTAGAAAATTATTTATTTGTTAAAATATATTATGTAATTTAACTAAAAAAGGGTACGATTTTGGAATGCCCCATTTCATTAGGATTGTTTATCGTTTATAATTCATATGGGAACCATGTAAATCATATATTTAACTATAAAATTTTTATTAAAGAATATAGATAATTTATTTTGGAACATATATACCTGATATAGAAGTAGTATATCAAAAAAATAAAAACAAATTATAGGGTTACGATAGAGAAAGCCTATCAAGAATGGGAAACAGAGGATATGGATAATTGCTTCCATTATTTGTGAATTTTTTTTACACATACAAATAATATTATCTCTAATTAAACTTCTATCCTTAATTATTTATTTCATATCCTCATCAGCATTCATTTAATAAAGTTTAATTTTATTATATTCATTTCTGGCCTTTTTGGGTATAGTTTTCTACAATTTAAATAATATTATTTTAATAATAACTGAAAATAATAAATGGTATTACATATAATATTATCCATATAAGAGGATGATTCAGTAGATAATATGTTAATGATTCCCATATATATTATTTCGGATTTTTTTATCATTCATCACTAATATGGTTTTCTTATTTAATGTTGTATCTATATATATATTACTTGTAAATAAATATGTTATGATATATATATATCATTGTATTTTGAATAGAAAAACATTTTAATACTAGTAATTGTGGTGGAATGGAAAAATGAAAACATTTCATCCAAGAAGGTTTTAACATGGCACCACATAGATAATATTTTTATTTTTATAATAAAAGGGATGGGGGTGGGGTTTGATGATGTATTTTTCATTAAAATAATTAAAAAATATAAATTATACTGGATTTATCATTCAAGTTTTCAATAAGTATCAATGTAAAGAATAATAAAATAAATGAAATTTAGATATTATTAGAAGAATGGCAGATTATTTTGGATCTTGAATTTATCTCCTTGATAAACTCCTTAACGAAATTTGAAATGGCCTTTTGGGTTATACAATCTAGAAACAAACCATAGGAATATGTTTTGGAAATTGATTTGGTTGAAAATTTATAATCCACGCATATTTGGAGGAGTATGGATAAGATATATTGAGGGGTAGAATTTATAGTTGCAGAGAATTGTGTTTTTATATTATTTTATTGATTATATTATTATTTTTTATCAAGGTTTTTTATATTTTTTCCCATTACAACTATATAGTAATGAGATAAGTATAATTCTATATTATAGTGCTTGAAATATAAATGACTCAATGTATAGTGCATTAATTTTATAATGTTATATATATTAATTTATAATATTTATCTATTGAAAAATAATTTATCTATTATAGGAAAATCCCAACAATTAAACCTAACCTTTTTTATTTTTTTAGAATTGATAAATTTACAAATTATTTGGACAATAATTTTCAATATATCATCATATAGTTTTAAAAAATATATTAATCATTATTAAAAAAATGTTGATATCCGTATTATAATTGATGTTATGAAAAGTTAAAAAAATAAATAGGGTCTCATAAAATTATATAAAAACAATAATAATAATGTACATTTAGAACCTATATCACGAAAATAATTATTATTTTAAATAATTATTAGAAATTTACAATTGTAAATTATAAATAATGTTTCACAAATATGTCAATACTTATTTAGTCATTATTAATACGTTTATTTACTAATATAATGTTTTAAATACGTAATATTGACATTATTAATAATTAATTTTTATATATACTATCTTAGAGGAAGATAAAATACTATTTTTTGGATTACCATTCATTTGTTCATGTTAATATTTTATAGTATATTGTTTATTAATCAGGGTGTTGTGTGAAACATATGATATTAATGACGATACACTTAAAAGATATATACCATAAAATAATGTCATGTTAAAATGATAATAAATAAATTCAGGATATTAAATTTCAAATATAATTCATATAATCCTTATAAAATATTATAAAAAAATACATGACATTAGTCTCATAGAATGAATATTATGAAAAAAAGACAATACCACTTTTTTTAAATTGAAAATATATAATTCATGAAGGTTAAATCTTAAAATATACATGTAATTAGATATAAATTTAGTAAGTATGACCATAGATTACATTCATAAGAGGTATATAAAGAAAATAATGGAGAATATGTTATATTTCACATTAAAATAAATGAAATCCAATAAATTCGCTCAATACATGAATAACTTTGGATTAATGTTATCCATGAAATAATGAAATCAATTGAAATTAATAATATAATGAAATTAATGATTTCTATAATATAAATTTCAAATAATTTTTATATAAACCACTCCAAATAAATGATTGGTGAATATTATATAAGTATCCCGATAATAAAAGATAAGAAAAAAATCCACAAACTACATGACTATAATGTGAATCCTGAGTTCCATGAAATAATAAAATAAATTGAAATATTTAAAAATTAAATTATTGATAAAACATGTCATGTAGAATTATATACCCCAAAAATTAAAATATTGCTATATAACAAATAATTCCAACAGAAAACAATGTTTGTTTATAAAACCCATTACAAATGTAGTATCATTATTAAAATGTTCCCCATGAAAAAATAAAATCATTTAAAACTATTAATATCATTACATAAGATAAATTCATGATATATCACATTTTTTTTGAAATATATATATTACAAAAAAGTAATTAGGTTTATAATAATAAAAAAATATCAATGGAATGAAAATTGAGACGAAGCCTCTCACAATTGTTGTAACATTTGAATTGGAAACTAAATATTTTTGTATCATAAATGAAAAATATTAAATACCATTGAGAGAAAATAATTTTTCTTATAATGAATATAAATGTTATTTTGACTCACCAAACAATGTAAGTAAGTTGTGAATATTTTATTTTTCTCACATATGTACAAATTTATATAAAAATCCCATACATTGTGTATGAATTTTTATGCTTCTTATTTATTTAGATGAATAGAAAAAATAGATTAAATATTTACATTATTGATAATATTTTCCTTTTGAAATTTAAAATTTAATTTATTATAGGTAATTAAAATATATTTAATTAATTAGTTATGTTTATCTCGGTTGTGTTGACTATATTAATCTTATGTTTCAAAACTGAATTTTATAGGTCCACTATAGTCAATGTTGTCATTATAAAAATAAATCCTGGAAAAATACATAAAAAATCACAATATATATAGATATATTATTTTTTTAATACAAATCATTATTTTTGTATTTAAATACTGAACCTTCTCTACAATAATTGAGATAATAAGTTGTACGTATGCATGGTGATTGTAACAGCCCAAGATTTTATGAAAAATATTCTTTTTAATTTTATTAATGTCTTGTGTTGTACGCTACACCAAAAGGAGCTTGCACAACACGCATCCTTGACTTGCCTTGCATTACACGCAATCGCAACCTTCCTCGATAGTGTGTGTAGTACGCAATATAGAGTTTCACTAAACAGCGATATGCTATTAAAACTAGCCGTTATGAATAGTAATAACCACTTTTTGAAATTTTGTAAATTTTATTTTTCAAAATGGATTTCATTTTTGGATTCGTAGTATCGAATTTAGCCTAAGGTGAAATTTTGGTACATTTCGGATAACTTTCATATTCTGATGAATAGTGAAAATTACTAAATTATAATTAAAAACAACTTTTTTAATCGAAATAATTAATAGTGATAAATTATTAATTTGAGTGGTTTTAAAGTATATTTAGAATATATTTTTACAATTTAATACAATGTTGGTCATTGGACGTAATTTCACATTTAAACCAGACATAAACAAGTGTCAATTTTTTGATAGATATTGTTTCGTAAAAACACGCTATTTGTTTTAATAGCGGGATTTAATTATAAAATTAATTAATTCAACTTCTATGTTATGAATTTGGTAAAATAGACTTCATTTTTGAATTTGGAATATGAAATATAGCTTAGGATGAAATTTTGGCATTTTTCTGAAAACTTTCAATTTTTGATGAATAGTGAAACCACTAAGTGGTAGGTTAAAAACTGAATTTTGCATAAAACTTATTTTTAACCCTTCTGTGAATGGAATTTCGAAAATCCGAGAGACACGGTTAATATCAAGGACTAAAATGTGGTTCAATGAGATGAAAATAATTTTTGGTGAATAGTAACTTTTTACTTTTTTTACCGCGGTTAATAGTAAATAGGGTAACTAAGGGTAAATATGATATTACTATTACCCTAACACATGTCCTAATTCTATTGGACAAGTTTAATTCGACCAAAAACAAACTTAGGAATAAAATATGACCATTTAGGCCCACTTGGATTAGATTAGGACATTTATTATTAATTTATTTAAAGAAGGGTTAAAATAGTTAAAATCAAAGTTTAATAAGTAAATCATTTTTAATATGGGGTTATACATAAGATATATTCGATTGTAAATATTCATTAGAAAGCTAAAAAGATTTCCTAAATGATGGTATTTTATTTGTAATTTTTAGACATCAAATAATTTAATTTATTTATGACACAACGATGATGCAGTAATTATCTTATTAATGAAATATTGACATAATTGATGTTATAAACACCAAAATAAATGTAATTTGAGATTTTTTATGAATTCCACTAATTTTCTAGGTTACTATGATATATTAATGTTGATTTAATAAACTTGGTTCGAACATATAATTCTGTTATGACTTTCACAAAAATCATATATCAAATAGTGTCAAAATTGACACAAAATAGTTTTTAAATCAAATATTATATTATTAATTGTTATTTTATTCCTAAAAATCTAAGGTTCGGCCAAATGACTTAGATAAGGATATATGTATTAATAATATACAATTTGGGGTTCGTTTGGCATGTTATAGTAAGTTTATTAACCATATAGTGAAATAAAACAAAAAGACACGGTAAAAGTTAAATTACTTAACTTAGAGTTAAATCTAATTGATAAGGTTAAAATAATACCCTAAACTTGTCTAAATCTTATTGGTTGATAGGATTTAGACCCATCCCCACCTTATCTTCGAAATAATACCCTTTGGAGACATTATAAACCGATTTTGACTTTAATATAAAATAATATTTTGAGATATTCCTAAGGTGCTCCTCTCCTCCCTTATAAAAGGGCACCTCCTCCCCCTCCTCCTCACACCAATTTGAGCACTCAAGCTCGACCAACCCCTGCCAAAATCTCTTCTCCACTTCCCTAGAAAAATCCTAGAGGTTCTGGTCTTCCTCAAAGACCAATTTTAGTGCCCTAAGAGGAGGTCTCAAAAAGGCGCTTCAAAGAAGAGGTAATTACCGTTACCAATTCTTTCATCTTTATTTCTTCTTCCACTTCTTCTTCTTAGGTTGTTTCATTATTAAGTAATAACATAAGTATCACTCATATACTGATATGTTATTATAAGTATGAAACAACACTATTTCACCATCTATCCATCCTACGGAAAAAGAAATCACTGCGCGTGCGTACGTACGGAATACCGTCTCCACGCCGTGGTGTAATCTATTTTCCACCACCACCTTACATGGATGGGTATAATGGTGTAAAGAATAACTATACATAGTTATTACAACCTAATATTGATTCTGATATATTGTATAATCCACTCTGATTCAATTCAATATTTATGAAAATGATATCATCGCTCGTGCGTACGTACGGAATACCGTCTCCACGACGCGATGAGATTCATTGTCCATGTTAACCATTTAAGAATGATTATAATGTATATATAAGAAATAATAATGAAATATATGACATTATAAAGCTACTGGATTTATGTATATATATACATATGTAAGTCATCTACTTACTTCTATTTCAAGACAATAAGGAAAGGAAAACAGCGTTCATGCGTACGTACGGACTACCGTCTCCATGAACGGTGTTTTTCATTTTATTTATCTACCTATTATATATATATATATATACTGAATATATATGATATATAAATCATATTTTATATTCTGGAAGTACGTAAATCATGATATAAGTAATAATGATGTCAAGAACAACAAGTCAAAACACCTACGATAAATGAAACGATTTTACCCAAAACGCTTCTTTAACATGGAATTTACAAAAGAACGGGTAATATAATGTCATAAGTGAACCATATATGATATCATAACAATGAATATGATTCTTTAATAAGTCAATGACATTATTTAAATCATTATACAGGAGGTTCGGACACATACGAAGCAAATTGGACCTAAGGTAAGAGAAATATCACAATCTCATTTTTATCCGAGATTGTTTATTCGTAAGTATTTACTAGGGTGTATTTTATCATCCACATCCATGTTCCTTCAATATGTAATATTGTTTCCATCCACTTACAATATTCTAAATCCAATTTTACTCTTCGGTGAGTTTTTAGTAAAGAATATGAAAGGAATCTTTTGTCGCTTTTTCATACGAGGTACTTTTTGACTTTTCCGACAAAAGTACGAAGAATGTTTTTTTTAACTTAAAAGGCATGAACGGATTTTTACGGTTTTATAAAGCCTTATTTTCATGAAGCTTCCTCCAAAAGATTTCATGACTATTTTTAATAAAATCTCTTTCTTTTAAAATTGCATGATGTTTTGTGAAAAGAAATTGATTTTGAAGAAGAAAGGATATTTTCCTCAAGAATTCATTTCAAGTGTTTTATCAAAATTATTTTCCATCTAAGATAATAAAGGGTTCTGTTTCTATCCATATTTTTACATTGATTTGACTATGTTGTGATGGAATTATGTTTATGAATTCCTTTATCTTATATGAATGGTTTTATGATGTCATGTTGTTTAAGAATCCCATTTTTATTACATGGGTTATGCGATGATGTATGATTTATGATTTTGTGGCACACATAAGAAAGGATTCATTAAGAGATGGGTGGGACCTATATCTCCCTCCAATGCATTGCGTAAAGATTTTATATCTCATGAGATAGACATGGCTGGAATGGTAGGTTATACCGGTTCAGTGAAACGGGACTGAAACGAGGATTACTCGATTCAGAAAGGGACTTTGTCCACTAAGATAGTCTTGGCAATGAGTCTTGACTAACAAGGAATGATTCTCTATGATTATGTGTGTATGCCACAATGAGTAATGTTTTAAGTTATGATTTCATTTCACTACTATGATTTATCCCATGTTATGAAATTATGCTCTCTTTTGCAGGTTAGGATTTCCAAAAATGTTATGTTCTTATGAAAATTATGCGATTGATATTTCCTTTGTTTACCCTTACTGAGAATTTGAGCTCACCCTTTTATGTTTTATTTTCCCCAGGATATAATGAAAGGTTTTAGGTATAAAAAGGAAGATCATTATGGGAGATGTTGAAGATCTTCCACCACAATTAGAAGTTTACGTTCCGAGTTTCCAAAGACACTAAACTATTACGATCCTTGTGTGTGTGTTTTTGTTATGTACTAAGTATTCCGCAAAAGTAATGTAATGTCCATGTACTTCAGGCTTAGGGTTTCTACAGTTGGTATCAGAGGAAAGGTTTAATCAACCTTTGGAAACTAGGACGCGAAAACATTAGTGAGATCCCTAGAGATATTTCTAAGGTATGTCTAGGGATGCCCCTAAGGATAAGTATATGTATAGGATATAGTCCTAGAACTATGGTAACGATATTAGATTAAACCAAAGATGATAGATATTTAAGTTACTCCCCCTTTATTACGATTTTTGCATCTAACACTATTCTGTTTGGGTTTTAGAAAATGGCTGGAAACAAGATGATTCACAATAATGGAGGATATGATGGACAATGGAATGATATTCTTTATGAGCAACCAAATTAAATGGGATTTGGAAGTCCAAACATCATTATTATGCCGAATCAGCAATCTCATAATATGATCAATAAAGTAAACTTTGGTAAGTTTCCTGACTCGGATAATAAGAGAAAGATGGAGTTTCATGATGATCATAGAGGAAAGAAAGTTCAATTTCCCCTATGTAAATCATGTGGGAAGAGGCATCAAGGAGAATGTTTCAAGGGAACTGGAAGATGCTTTGGGTGTGGAAAAGAAGGACACAAAGCAAGTAAGTGCAAAGGAAAAGGGTCGGTTAACACCATGGATGAGGATAATGGTATTGCTACGACATCAAAAATGGTTAAGTGTTTTAAATGTTGAATGTATGGGCATTATGCAAACAAATTCCCTAAGGGAAAGACTCATGAAGAGAATCAGTATGGTCATATGGGTAGTATTTATGTGGATGATGATGAAGAGACTACAAATGATATGTGAGATGAAAGAATTTTTGATGCTCGGTCAATGGTTTGAGAATGTAGTGGAATGATTACATGTTTATCATGTGTAATTTTGGAATAAAGAGACATCTATGGATTGTTACACTGTTGTCTTTCCTTGTGTTTTGAAAGTGTATGATTAATGTTACCAGTATCCATGAATGGTTATTCAGATATTTTTGGAATGTAGATGATATGCGCATAATAAAGGGATAAGGAGAAAATTAAATGTTTGATAGTATTCATGAGCTCATGATTGATATAAGGACTAAGTGATATCATGGTTTGAGTATATAGAATTTTGAGGATTTTGGTATGTGGAAAGTGTTAACTTTTAACTGCACTCATGTTTTCACTAAGGTATTCAAGAGAATACACGATTAAGGACTTTGAATGTTTGGAATGTGACCAACAAAACATATCTTATGATATGTGGGGATCAACGACAGTATTAAATCTCTGGTAATCGATGTCACTATATTATGAGAGTGGACTACAGTATTATGTATAAGCCTAAATATTAGACTGGATTATGTTGGACATAAGTTAGTATTGTTTAAGGATATAAGATTTTCGATATTATTGATGGGATGTTATAGTAACGTAGTTTTAGAAAAAGGGACAACCTGCAGGACGGGCGACAGCCCATCGCTTCGGACAAGGCTGTAGGAATCGAACCCACAACCGAAGTGCGACTGGCCTTTATCGCCTACCACTGACCTACAGGAAGTCCCTGTTTAGTAGAAACTAGTTTTATTATATTAAGCAGTATGATATATGAAGTATAAGTCCATTTTAGGAACCATATATGATTAATCCCACTATAGATCGACTTATGCATATAATTTTTGCTAACCTTTTGTTTGAGACAGATGGAATGACCCGTCATTCTATCACATGATCTGCTAACACTTCATGAATAACAAATTCAACTTCATTTATTTAAGAGATGAAGTGGAAATTGTTCAAGGCACGAACAACAGTGAGATTGTACCAAAATAAAGTAAGTATTTATTCTAATTCAAATTTTCAACTTTAGGGAAATGATCTTGAAAACCAAAAATGTTGTCCTAGTGATCTTATACCTGATAAATCAGATGGTACCTTAGATCGTCACAAATTTATGGATTTGTGATTACTGGCTTTTCCATAGCCATGTTCTCTACCACTCTCCATCAGAACATGATGGTTAGATTTCTCTTCCATATCCATATTTTCACCTATGTGGAAACCCAGTGATTAGTTTATTTGGGTAATCGTTACATTTCATACTTTAGTTTTTAAAGCCATGTTTTGGTATTCCTTTTTACGATGTGTGAAACTTTCGAATAGAAAACCATTTATAACCCCGACGAATTTCGAGGGCGAAATTCATTTTAAGGGGGGTAGAATGTAACAGCCCAAGATTTTATGAAAAATATTCTTTTTAATTTTATTAATGTCTTGTGTTGTACGCTACACCAAAAGGAGCTTGCACAACACGCATCCTTGACTTGACTTGCATTACACGCAATCGCAACCTTCCTCGATAGTGTGTGTAGTACGCAATAACGAGTTTCACTAAACAGCGATATGCTATTAAAACTAGCCGTTATGAATAGTAAAAACCATTTTTTGAAATTTTGTAAATTTTATTTTTCAAAATGGATTTCATTTTTGGATTCGGAGTATCGAATTTAGCCTAAGGTGAAATTTTGGTACATTTCGGATAACTTTCATATTCTGATGAATAGAGAAAATTACTAAATTATAATTAAAAACAACTTTTTTAATCGAAATAATTAATAGTGATAAATTATTAATTTGAGTGGTTTTAAAGTATATTTAGAATATATTTTTACAATTTAATACAATGTTGGTCATTGGACGTAATTTCACATTTAAACCAGACATAAACAAGTGTCAATCTTTTGATAGATATTGTTTCGTAAAAACACGCTATTTGTTTTAATAGCGGGATTTAATTATAAAATTAATTAATTCAACTTCTATGTTATGAATTTGGTAAAATAGACTTCAGTTTTGAATTCGGAATATGAAATATAGCTTAGGATGACATTTTGGCATTTTTCTGAAAACTTTCAATTTTTTATGAATAGTGAAACCACTAAGTGGTAGGTTAAAAACTGAATTTTGCATAAAACTTAATTTTACCCCTTCTGTGAATGGAATTTCGAAAATCCGAGAGACACGGTTAATATCAAGGACTAAAATGTGGTTCAATGAGATGAAAATAATTTTTGGTGAATAGTAACTTTTTACTTTTTTTACCGCGGTTAATTGTAAATAGGGTAACTAAGGGTAAATATGATATTACTATTACCCTAACACATGTCCAAATTATATTTGACAAGTGTAATTCGACCAAAAACAAACTTAGGAATAAAATATGACCATTTAGGCCCACTTGGATTAGATTAGGACATTTATTATTAATTTATTTAAAGAAGGGTTAAAATAGTTAAAATCAAAGTTTAATAAGTAAATAATTTTTAATATGGGGTTATACATAAGATAAATTCGATTGTAAATATTCATTAGAAAGATAAAAAGATTTCCTACATTATTTTATTTTATTTGTAATTTTTAGACATCAAATAATTTAATTTATTTATGACACAACGATGATGCAGTAATTATCTTATTAATGAAATATTGACATAATTGATGTTATAAACACCAAAATAAATGTAATTTGAGATTTTTTATGAATTCCACTAATTTTATAGGTTACTATGATATATTAATGTTGATTTAATAAACTTTGTTCGAACATATAATTCTGTTATGACTTTCACAAAAATCATATATCAAATAGTGTCAAAATTGACACAAAATAGTTTTTAAATCAAATATTATATTATTAATTGTTATTTTATTCCTAAAAATCTAAGGTTCGGCCAAAGGACTTAGATAAGGATATATGTATTAATAATATACAATTTGGGGTTCTTTTGGCATGTTATAGTAAGTTTATTAACCATATAGTGAAAGAAAACAAAAAGACACGGTAAAAGTTAAATTACTTAACTTAGAGTTAAATCTAATTGATAAGGTTAAAATAATACCCTAAACATGTCTAAATCTTATTGGTTGATAGGATTTCGACCCATCCACACCTTATCTTCGAAATAAGACCCTTTGGAGCCATTATAAACCGATTTTGACTTTAATATAAAATAATATTTTGAGATATTCCTAAGGTGCCCCTCTCCTCCCTTATAAAAGGGCACCTCCTCCCCCTCCTCCTCACACCAATTTGAGCACTCAAGCTCGGCCAACCCCTGCCAAAATCTCTTCTCCACTTCCCTAGAAATATCCTAGAGGTTCTGGTCTTCCTCAAAGACCAATTTTAGTGCCCTAAGAGGAGGTCTCAAAGAGGCGCTTCAAAGAAGAGGTAATTACCGTTACCAATTCTTTCATCTTTATTTCTTCTTCCACTTCTTCTTCTTAGGTTGTTTCATTATGAAGTAATAAAATAAGTATCACTCATATACTGATATGTTATTATAAGTATGAAAAAACCCTATTTCACCATCTATCCATGCTACGGAAAAAGAAATCACTGCGCGTGCGTACGTACGGAATACCGTCTCCACGCCGTGGTGTAATCTATTTTCCACCACCACCTTACATGGATGGGTATAATGGTGTAAAGAATAACTATACATAGTTATTACAACATAATATTGATTCTGATATATTGTATAATCCACTCCGATTCAATTCAATATTTATGAAAATGATATCATCGCTCGTGCGTACGTACGGAATACCGTCTCCACGACGCGATGAGATTCATTCTCCATGTTAACCATTTAAGAATGATTATAATGTATATATAAGAAATAATAATGAAATATATGACATTATAAAGCTACTGGATTTATGTGTATATATACATATGTAAGTCATCTACTTACTTCTATTTCAAGACAATAAGGAAAGGAAAACAGCGTTCATGCGTACGTACGGACTACCGTCTCCATGAACGGTGTTTTTCATTTTATTTATCTACCTATTATATATATATATATATACTGAATATATATGATATATAAATCATATTTTATATGCTGGAAGTAAGTAAATCATGATATAAGTAATAATGATGTCAAGAACAACAAGTCAAAACACCTACGATAAATGAAACGATTTTACCCAAAACGCTTCTTTAACATGGAATTTACAACAGAACGGGTAATATAATGTCATAAGTGAACCATATATGATATCATAACAATGAATATGATTCTGTAATAAGTCAATGACATTATTTAAATCATTATACAGGAGGTTCGGACACATACGAAGCAAATTGGACCTAAGGTAAGGGAAATATCACAATCTCATTTTTATCCGAGATTGTTTATTCGTAAGTATTTACTGGGGTGTATTTTATCATCCACATCCATGTTCCTTCAATATGTAATATTGTTTCCATCCACTTACAATATTCTAAATCCAATTTTACTCTTCGGTTAGTTTTTAGTAATGAATATGAAAGGAATCATTTGTCGCTTTTTCATACGAGGTACTTTTTGACTTTTCCGACAAAAGTACGAAGAATGTTTTTTTTAACTTAAACGGCATGAACGGATTTTTACAGTTTTATAAAGCCTTATTTTCATGAAGCTTCCTCCAAAAGATTTCATGACTATTTTTAATAAAATCTCTTTCATTTAAAATTGCATGATGTTTTGTGAAAAGAAATTGATTTTGAAGAAGAAAGGATATTTTCCTCAAGAATTCATTTCAAGTGTTTTATCAAAATTATATTCCATCTAAGATAATAAAGGGTTCTGTTTCTATCCATATTTTTACATTGATTTGACTATGTTGTGATGGAATAATGTTTATGAATTCCTTTATCTTATATGAATGGTTTTTTGATGTCATGTTGTTGAAGAATCCCATTTTTATTACATGGGTTATGCGATGATGTATGATTTATGATTTTGTGGCACACATAATAAAGGATTCATTAAGATATGGGTGGGACCTATATCTCCCTCCAATGCATTGGGTAAAGATTTTATATCTCATGAGATAGACATGGCTGGAATGGTAGGTTATACCGGTTCAGTGAAACATGACTGAAACGAGGATTACTCGATTCAGAAAGGGACTTTGTCCACTAAGATAGTCTTGGCAATGAGTCTTGACTAACAAGGAATGATTCTCTATGATTATGTGTGTATGACACAATGAGTAATGTTTTAAGTTATGATTTCATTTCACTACTATGATTTATCCCATGTTATGAAATTATGCTCTCTTTTGCAGGTTAAGATTTCCAAAAATGTTAGGTTCTTATGAAAATTATGTGATTGATATTTCCTTTGTTTACCCTTACTGAGAATTTGAGCTCACCCTTTTATGTTTTCTTTTCCCCAGGATATAAAGAAAGGTTTTAGGTATAAAAAGGAAGATCTTTATGGGAGATGTTGAAGATCTTCCACCACAATTAGAAGTCTACGTTCCGAGTTTCCAAAGACACTAAACTATTACGATCCTTGTGTGTGAATTTTTGTTATGTATTAAGTATTCCGCAAAAGTAATGTAAAGTCTATGTACGTCAGGTTACGGGTCTCTACAGTGATGTTTCAACTTCTCAATGATCCTAATTAAAAAAGCGTATTCAATATTTATATTTCCTTATCGATAATTATTTCATTAATACCGTATTATTTGATTATATTAACATGTATATATTATTTATTTTATATTGTGGTGATTAAAATAATAATAACATCTCATTTTGGAGGTTGTAGTCCACACATCCAAAAATATAATAATAGCTTTTTCAATTTGTGAAAATATTATAATTAATGATATATATAATATTTTAATAAATATAATTATGTAATTACTATCATATATATCAATATAATATAACATATTTTCCCTGAACACATCATAAATACATAACAAATATAACATTATAAAATCACAGTGCATTGAAGAGTTTATAGTTCACAAGTCCCCAAAAGATGTTAACATATACCCATATAAAATAAATAATGAGGGTATATGTAATAAAACAATTACAGAAGAAAAAGAAAATCATTGATTACATATATATATATATATATATAATATTAAAATATGGTTTAAATCATTATTACCATACATTAATATGGTACATGTGGAAAATATTACAACAGGTTGTGAGGTGATAGTCATCCAAAAACATGAATGTTTATTGTGTATCTCATTTGAATGAAGTGTTTGGTGTTTTCAGTTGTGTATTTTACGAAAAACATAGAATTAAATTGTTAGAATTTGGATAATATTTTTATTTTCTGTTTTTTATTTAGAAATATATGATGTTGGTGAAAATGAAATAAATCAATTGTGAATATTTTAGAATGTTAACTCATTTTTTGTTTACTCCTTTTGGTTTCCAAAAAAACATTTCCTATACATTATTTAATCCGATGGTGTGGAATCATGAATGTTAGTATGAAATTTGGGTGTATCTTTTGGAATTTTATTTATGATAAAACATGTCAAGATATGTGTGAAGATAATGGTAGATTAAATTCCTATTTTTATAGAAGGAAGAGTGAAATTCTTGAAAATATATATTTTTCATCATTATTAGGAGGTGTCCATTACATAATGATCCTAAAGTAATGCAAAAAATTAGATAAATGATTTTATTTTTTCCATATATTTCTAGAAAATGGGATTTGGATGTTTTTCAAGATGATTTGTCCCCTTAATATTAATGTTTAAAAACTACGTAAAATTGGATTGACATTATTCATTGTAATTATTTTTAAATTCCCTTTCTATTATTTTTTGAAACGATTATTTTTTAAAGTCTAGTAGTTACCAAATATGGTGATTAAACATATTTAATTTATTCTATTAATTTATAATCAAATATTAGGAATACATTTATTGAATACTAATCTCACAGATTTGATGATAATCATAGTTGTTAATATAAATGTTAAAATCTATGAAAAGTTTTATATAAAAATTTTATTTTAATTGATTCCATTGAAATATAATGGAATTATTATTTTATATGTTAACTCATTATAAATTAATATTTTAAAATAACCTATAACTATTTAATTTATTTACATGATTTTTTTTTCAAATAAAATTCATGATTATCATGTATTCATCAAAATATGAATTTTCATAGAGAAATACCAAAATTCTAGAAAATTAGTTTTTTTGGAATTATTTTTAATAAATGAGGTAATTTATATAGGTAAAATTTATAAATGTGTAAATATTTTGTTTTAAATCTTGCGGTCCATTACAAGGTGATAACACTTCCATTAATAACAATTTTAATGTTATTGTGGATATATATTTTTTAATTATATTAATTGACATTGAATATCCATTCTTGGAATTAAAATAGTTCATCATTAATCACATCATTTTTATTAAATTAATTCTTTTTTCACTGAAAAATAATCGGACAAAATTTTTTATATAAAAATGTGTATAATATATAATCATAATTTGTTTAATAATATTAGTTCCATCCATTGTAATGGATATGTGATATTGATCAGTTATTTTAATAATCATGACAATTTATTATTATATTGTATGACTCGACCTTTCATATAAAACAAATTATAGCGAAAAAATGATGTTATATGAAGTGAAAAATGATGATGTTTTTATTGGATATTAAAGATAATCTCTTTAATTTCATTTAAATTAAGATATCAAATAATTTAAGATAACATTAATGAATATATATCATATAATATTAGTATGCTACATTATAGAAAATATAAAATAACTTTCTCCCTCAAATGCCACCATTTTTTGTCATACAATTTACATATTAATAATTATATTATTGAAACCCATTATAAAAAAATGAAATAATGAATACATCCCATAGAAATTTAATTTGGTAAACACAAATTTAAATATATGATATATAATACTATGATTCCGCATTCAGAGAAGAAAGAACAGAATTTACGAAAATAATTATTTATTATTGAAAGATATTGATGCAATTGATCTAAAATTATTGAGTGATAAATGGAATGATAAGTGCCTACAAATATTAATATATGAAGATGGATTAGTTAGTAAATTCATTATTAGTGAGTTTAATGTGATAATACATTTGTTTAATTATCATTTTTCATTGAGTAGATGAATCATCTTACAATCTAGAGTAATAGAATGGAATAAAATATACATACATGATTATTACCATTTCATCCTATAATCATTTTCCAATAAAATATCATATTTTTCTCAAAATAGTTAATATTCTATAAGAATTTGTTATTCCTGAAGAACTATAATCTGACATATGATGACCACATAACCGAAAAAGGTATTATCATGCTATTACACATATATTTAATAATTAACAACATCAAAAATAGTCTGAACATAGTATGATTATTCTCAAAAATAAGAAAAATTTATATGATATATTAATATTTATGACTAATTGAAATAATTGATGAAATATTATTCAGAAAATAACAAAACATATAATTATTCAAACATTTCTTTAATATTTTCAAAAAAATGATTATAATTATTTGATAATATATTATTTAACAAAAAATTATGAATTTTTTTTTCAAATAAAATCTAATACGTTTGAAATATATGAATATTCATCACATGAAAAAAAATAAAACTAAATAAAACATCATGTATCCCATTAGTTGGTGTGGAACCCTTAGCATCCTTCGGTCAAGCATTCAAGCCCACCACTAACACAAATGTAATGTGTTTTCATCCAAATTATGAGAAATCCCATTTTTTCATTAATCCTAAAATAAAAATACTCCCTAATAACATAATTTTTATCATTTGGGTTAATAATATATCATACAAAAAAAGGAATCCAATAACCACAAATTTGCCTGACAACATAAATCCCATAACAGATGTTTCTGACACGTTCAACATATGATCAACATTAAAATTATTACCCATTGATGGGATCATTCAAGTTTAATATTACATCGCATGATGAAATCCATTTTTCAAATGAAATAATAACAAACTTATATAAAATCTATACTAGGATATAAAAAGAGCTTCATGGTCCTGTGCTGAAATAGAAACCATTAAATTCTTGAAATTCATACTGATTATTATGAAAAATATATTTTATTCATACCTTAGAAAATCAAATGGAAAATATGGTACACATAAATTCCCAATCACCATTTTAAATTATAGTTATATTTAAATATGGAAAATTCCATAATAAAAAATTCATAATTCATCATAATGAGTATTCATCACTTTTAAAAAGGATATAATTACATGACATTGGTCATTGACATTATCCTTGTAAAATACCTTACAAAACTAAATCATTCTAAATAATTCATTTAATCCAAGGGGAAATGGATAATAATAGGTGTGATATTATATCCTAATTAATCGTAAACATATGAATTAAGAATTAAATGTCATTAATGTTAATAGGTTGGAATAATGTCATCATTACACAGTTTATGTGTATGAGGAAATCATAAAAAACTCATACCCATAAATATCATTATTATAAAATACGAGAAAAATTAGTAATAAAAAATCATCAAAATAATGAATATAAATTCAAGTGATATGAATATTGATAATTAGAAACATTATAATCCCATATAATGGATAAAGAAAACATGTACATTCTTGGTATAAGTTTTCATTTTTTTCATACAATCACTCTTCAAAATGAAATATTCATATCATCGATTTCCATTACCAATGAATTGGTGGGATATCATACACCAATCCATCAATGGTTAATCATATAACCACCATTTATTATATTAACATATTATCTCATGTCCTTTTTTATAACAAAACCACTCACTAAATGTCTAAGGAAAATTACTTAATCATATCACATAAATACATCATTTTCATCCAAAAAATTCATAAAAACAGGCATAATATATTTTATAACATGATTAAAACAAGGAAAAAATAATTTCTATTAAAATAAAAATTTAAAAAGTATTGAAACGTTGAATATAAATTTGTTTCAAAATAATTTCAGTAATCCATGGTTATCTTATAGAAAATACATGGGTTGAATAAATTGTTTTATGTAAAAATTTAAACCCATCATGAAAATAAGGTGTACTTTTTTAACAAAATTATCCCTATTTGAGTATATGTAACAATTTTTTTGTGTTGATATATTATAAAACCCATTAAATAACTTTTAAATAATTATTTATTAATCAATCATTTTTCATAGAAAAATAATTTTTACAAAATAATAAAATTTTATAATTAATTTATTTATAAATACACATATATAAATATAATTTAAATGAGTATTCATCAAATTTTCATTTTGGATTTGAATAAAAAAAGTGTAAAAAATTCTTTATGGTAATCATTTTCATTTAAAAAAATTTAAATATTATAAGGGGTTATTTTTTAAATTATTTAATAAACATTGTGAAATATTAAAAAATGTAAATTATCTCCAATGTAAATGAAATTATAATTTCATATAATTTTTTTATTATATATTGAAAAATATTATATTGAATGAACATGAATTTTCGACTAAAGAGTGATGTGATGATCGGTATTAATATAATCATTTTATGAAATATTTTCTATCAAATAGTAATAAAATTGAAATATTATATGAAAATGATCAATAATAAAAATAGTATAATAAATGTGACTATAATTATTTTTTACTAGATTTTATATTTCTATATAGATACTTAATCTCAAAAAATCTCTATTATCGATGATATTATAATATCATAAAAATAAAAATTTGTTAAAATTGAATTGTAAAACACATTGAATTATTACATTTAATGAAACATTAAATAATATTATAATAAAAAATTTCATAATATTTATTGTCAATTGGAATGAATTTAATCCACATAAAATAGGACATGTGCATAACATGACATAAATTTTAAAAAAGGAAAATTGTTTTAAACTTCGTTAATAATTTAGTATCATTGAATCTATAATTTTCTGAAAGTGATATAATAAAATGGAAAATTAAATAAAAATAAATTTATAGATGAGAGTCATAAAATAAAATTTTCAGAATTTGTAAACTATAAAATATAAGTGGTGAATATGTCATATATCCCACATAAATAAAAGTGAGGTGAAATAAAAACTATTACTACATAAGTGTCGTTTGAATCATGAAATCCATGATAGAATATAATAATTTTCAAATTTGAATATCATGGGAGAAATTAAATTCATGAAATTATATTTAAAATATTATTATATTCTTCATATTATATAAATTATGGTTGAATATAAAATAATTCTTATTGAAATAAAATTCTAACTTGAAATCCCCTTAATACATGAGTAATTGTTGAATTATGAAATCTATCAATTAATTAAATTAGTTGAAACATTTAATATCATTAAATAAATGAATTTCATGACATGAAATGTTAGAAGACAATATATACACCTAAATAATGAAATTTTTTGTGACTAAAGAATTTGTCTCACAATAATAGAACTGAGAATCATATTATCATTTCTACATGAGTAATATTTATTCATTATATCCATGCAATAGAAAAATAAATTATACTTATGATATAATTAAATAAATGAAATTTATGATATAACATTTCATAGGGAATTATATACACCATACTAATGAAATTGGGATCATAATAAAAAATAATTTTCAATGGAATGTAAATTTAGACAAAACCTGTTACAACTATTATAATAGTTAAATTGGAAACTAAATAAGTAATAAGAATAAAATTATACCAT
This sequence comes from Viscum album, assembly GCA_963277665.1. Lineage (NCBI taxonomy): Eukaryota > Viridiplantae > Streptophyta > Magnoliopsida > Santalales > Viscaceae > Viscum > Viscum album. The sequence goes on along the minus strand of OY728152.1, from coordinate 1,312,946,957 downwards.
TTAAAACAGAAATGATAAAAAAAATATTGAAATTATATATATAAGTTTTCATTATATTATCTTCATAGAATAATGGGGTAGTGAATATTACATTTGTCTCAATAATGAGTGAGGTTAGATGAAAATCCCTTATATTGAGTCCAATATGTCTCATTTTATATTTATCATCATGAATAGTAAATATATAATATTTATTGACTTTATTGATAAAAAAATCCATTTTTATTATTAATATTATTTCTATTATATAAATGTTATATATACATACATAATGAATTAGGTTATATATGATGTTTTGACCATATTAGGAATATGTGTAAAATTTAATATTTCAAGGTTACCAAAGGTGAATAATTAAATGTTGATAACATATACTGAATTATTATTACATAATAATAATCATATTTATAAAATAATTATTCTTTTTAAATCATTAATTCTATTTTTTATGATATGTGAACCAATCATAAATCATGGAGATGGTAGGTCGTACAAATTCCTGAGTAACGTTCCAATTTATCAATGATAATTATTGAATTATAGAATGTAACATTTATCATTCCATAATAAAAATTATATTATAAAAAAATTAGCTAATTATTAATACATATATATACTACTCTTGTTATGAGGTTATGGAATAAATATGTGTCACTTCGTTTGAAGTGGGGAAGTCCACACATACCCAAAAAAACCTTTAAAGTATTGTTGTGTGTGAAAAGGTAAGAAATGATGTGATATATTCTCATATAATAAATATAATTATTTCCATTATATAATATATATTTAATTTATAAAAAGTATTTTTTTAATTCAACCCTTAAAAATTCTATTATTTGCATGAAGGAGTCAAATAGTTCTATGGAAGCAGTAGTTCAAACGACCACCAATGATGTTATTGTGTTCCAGTGAAATTAAAATCACAATTGAATATGTAATATAAGAACTATATATTTATAATTAAATCATATATATCATAGATATCATACAAATATTATTCTCATAATTATTACTAACATTGAAAAATGGTAGTGAAAGAAATAACACCATCATTTTGCAACGTGGTGGACCACTATAAAAATGAAAAAAATTGATCATCCCAATTACATGATGTGTTTTATGATAGATATGGAATAAATAATATTTAATTATATTTATTATATGGGTTTCATTATATAAAAATTATATAATAGTAATTTATTCATTGGTTAACGATATAATAAAAAAGTGATAGTTGGCAATTGTTTCATCATCTTCGGGTAACTCCAATCAATTTTTTCTAAGGGAAATATATGGCCAATTTAATTCCATAATTTTATCTTATATAATGAGATGAATTATGTTTTTAGTTTATCTGGTCATTTATTAAGTGAGTAAAAATTTCATTAGATGAATGAAGATATGGGGAGTGAAAATTTACTTTTATAATGGAGAAGGAGTTGAGTTCTTGTAAATTCGTAATGGTAAACTATATTGTGATGTCGCTCTATTATAATGTTCCTATAATAACAACAAAATTAGATAAAATAAATTATACGATTGAATTACATCCTTATAATTAATTTTGGGCATGATTATTTGAAATTTGTCTATGTATCATTAATTTTTTACCACTATGTAATCTCATTTTTTGTTTAATATTATTAATTAGTTTTATATTATTCACTTTTATTTTTTGGGAAAAAAATAATTTAAAATTAATATACATAATATATTATTTTGATTCCAAATATTTTATCCATGTTTTATAAATACATTTATATAAATGAATTAATTTTATTCAATGCTATTCCCAAAAATGGGATGAAAAAGAAAAATTTTAATGTAAAATGTTCAAAATGATGAAAATTGTTGTATCAAAATATTATTGGTAATTTGATTAAAATGAATAAAACTGGATTTATTTATTTATTATTAAACAAATTATATCAGGAATCCAATTGAAAATTTATTTTACTATATAAAATATATATATGTTAATTCATCTCTTAATTATAATTTTATAGTCTTATTTATTTATAAAAATATAAAAGTACCCTAAATAGATCAAAAAGTCATGAAAAGAAATTTTTTAATCTATAACATTATAATATATGTATAATTTAAAAAAAAATTGGATTTATTCTTATCAGAAGACTATAAAACATATCAAATGAATGAATATAACTTTGTATTAATATAACTAAGACAAAATTATTTAATATCATTACTTAATTGTGATAAGCTTATTTAATTTCGATAAATTGTCATTGTGCCCATTCCAAAGGATTTTCATATATCATGTCATTAAAATTCAATTGAATTTTATTTTAATTTATTTTTAGTTAGTCACAATATAAATAATAATATATATGTGTGTAAATTTTCTATTCATAATATAGTAAATCATATTTATTACAACCATAAAAATGGAAATCTCATAACTATCATGTTAGATAATAATATAAAAAAAAATTATGTATTATGATACGAATCAGAATTTCCTATAACACATGTTATTGAGAGAATAGATGTTCGGTGTAGCACATGATAATCGTTGTGGTGCATATAATGAAATATTAAACACAAATATCATCAAACATAAGTTATTTAATAACTAATATTAATTTGAAATTATATATTTTATTAATTCTATGTTTTTTATCAATATTGGTTTTAGATTTATAAATTATATTTTAAAAATATAATATGTCATCTCCATTATTACAATAACTTTTGACGAAAAATGTTAATATTGGTAATTTATACAAGTAATCTACCACATTCATCAATTGATAAAATTAATTAAATTATTTTCCTATTACACGGAAAGGATGATTTTTATCTAAACAATGAAAATTATGATCATGAAAATTTTAAAATTATGAAGTTGATATAAGTATTACATCACACCTCTTATAATGGAAAATGTACTTATGTAATTTTGGAAAATATTTACCAGAAAAAATTGTGATTTCAGTGCAACAATGATATATTCCATGAACTAAATAAAAATGGTAATAAAAAGAACAAAAAATAAATATATATTAAATAGTTTAAATGAAATTTATTCAATATATATTATTTTTTTAGTAGAATATAACAAATTCATAATTAATCGATTCCAATATAGGGTTCTTTTATGTCAATTGTAGTCAAATGAGAGGTAGTTTTTATAAAAATATAATTTGATATATATATATATAGTGTATATAAATCCCATTGACATGTTATTCATGTAATTAAACATTATTAATTTTATTTAATAATTCATTTATTATTTCTATTTTTAAGTAGTCTTGACTAAAAATATTATATTACAATCGAATATTTTTATAATATTAGTCCTATTTGGGAATTTTCATTGTTATATCTATTTAAGAAGAATTATATCATCTTTACCTTTTAAAAAATAATTATTTTATTCATTTCTTGTTAGTTATACAGTTTCATGATAATGAAATATTTTTTCCTCGCATGGTTATTTAATTATATAAATATGGTTTTTTTTGTTAAATTAATTATTATATTATTTATTATGTTGGTAATATTATATATCACTAATAAAATATTAAATATATATATATATATATATTTAAGGTTACATGTTTTATAAATTTGTGTATCTTGTACCTTTTAATCATTGAAACATTCTATAAGGAATTTTTCTAAATTATTCTAAGTTGTTTATTTAGAATGTTTAAAAATTGGTGAATGAAATGTTGTTTTTAATATATATGGAATGAAATTGTGTACCACAATGTACGATAGATATTATTTCTTTTTATATTTCTATATTTTTCTATGTTTTTTATATGGTAATAAATTTGTAATATTCTTTTATTTTATTTTAAAAAAACAATACTCTAAAATGTTAAATTTATTATTATCAATCATGGATATCCTTGGTTTTATCAAAGATCATAAAAAAGGAAATATGGAAATTTTTGTGATACCCTTTTACCCAATTTAGATATATCCCTTCTCTTATATTATTTTCCACATTAATTATGTACAATGTGGATTTTCTGAGGATGTATATCATTTTTTAGGAATTGTGAAATAATTATAAGGTATGGATGTTTATAATGAATTAATTGAGATTGGGGCTAAATGTGTAAATTAATATGTGGGGGTTTCAAATGATAAGATAATTCAAGAGTTTATTTGATTTATAGAGTAAGAATCTAGGTTTTATGTTATATGCTATGTGATTTCCAAAACATATAATAGTGTGACCTAATGTGTACTTGGTCGCACGATAATGACATTAATAAATGTAATATTGGAGTTACATGTCATGAAAATTTTATATTTTATGTTTTTGGGGTTTCACTCAGCTGGATAATTATTTCATTCTCCTTATATTAATATTTAATTTGAAATATAACCCTTCTATGATGATTTTTGGTGTCTTAGATTTATGTTTATTGATCTATTATATAATTGTGAACAATGGTTGTTGGTTCACATATATCGATATAATTAATATTTTCTGCTTCATTGTTTCATTGATCATTGTATAAAGATAGAATTGTGATATCTTATCAATTTTCATTAGAAGATATATCCCATTGTTTCTTCCATTTTCCTTATAGATTTTTACTGAGATATTTTTTCTATGGATGATTCATTTGTTAGCAGTTATGCATATATCCATTTTTATAAAGGTATGTTCTATTGTATATTATCCTAAAAAAATATTTTTTATATTGGATAAATTCTATTTTTGGTATATTTTTTAGGTCCACTTATGTCATTGTGTCATTATTCTATTATTCGATGCTTTATGAGAATGTGTGACCACATGTTTTGTATACATGCTTCCATATCTATTTGTTGTTGATGAACTGAATTGATTTTTTTGTTTTATCATATTGATTTATAAATTAATTTTCAATTTATTTTTTGTGTTTTTAATTGGATTTGCGATAGATGGTCTTTCCCCTATATTTGATAAATGGTGAAACAATTATTTTCAATTTATATTGATTTTTCTTGAAATTCAGAACGTGTGATTCTTTGTGTATATAGGTGGAATGTTTATAATTACATCCTCTTTAATATTACCATTTGGGGGTTTTATCATGTGTGTTTTATTAGATCTCTCAGGAATTTCTATTATGGATATAATCATGACATTGTTTGTAGGTCCGCTCATGTTGTGTTCCCATACTCTTTAACCATTGTCTATTGGGTCATATTGTGTATGTTTCATTTTATTAGAATTAATGGTTGGATTTGATAATATTTGACTACCCTTGTGTGATTTACCTATGATTTGACATTATAATACTTGTTTTTGATGTGAAAAATTTAGCATTTAAAATTTATTTAACATTACATATTAAAACTGATGGAAAAATTAATATTTTTTCCATAATTTAGAAATAATTTATTTTATTATTATCAATAAATTATTTATTTGAAATGAGTATAATTGTGTTGTTGTATAGATACTTTTTATAGAGAACCACAGTGGGATCATGTTGTTCCTATTTGCTGAATCCCTGTCTAAATTTATTAGGGTTCAATGATCATTAATGTATTGAAATATATGGAATAAATACACAATATATTGTGGTGGTGGGTATTTCTATTTGCAATGATTATGTTTTTGGATAGAGAAACAATAATTGATTTCCAATATTATCACGTGGATATAGATTAAGTTGTTGTTTTTTGTTTTGTTATCTATTATTAATAGACTTGATATTGAGATTTTTTTCTACTCTTGTGTTATTATGTTTCAATAATTTTATTGTAGTTATATTATAATTTTATCATTAATTATGTCTATATATCATATATTAGTATTCCATATATTTTTTATCATTAGGCGCTGAATAAATATTCCCATAGGTTGATCGATGCTCAGGTGCTAATCGCTAGCCCACTATTATAAAGAATGTCCTTTGGGTATGTGTCATATTTTCTAGGTACCACATTGAGATAGTATTCATGTCAGATGATTAATGTTTTTATTGGAGACTTCTTTACTGAATATTTCTTGCCCACGGATGTTTGGTAGACTATAAATATGTATTATGGGACATTAAAGGAATATTTTAGTTAGTGTATTCCCAACTATTACTGTGATTAGAATCAATTTAACAGTGTATGAATTTATATGATTCTCATGTTAATTATTATTATAATTATTTTTTGTTTTTACATATATTTTTTTCTATTTAGAACTCATATATTTTTGGTTTTTTATTATTTATTATATTTCTATGTTATACATAAATTATTTGAGACATTTTATGTAACTTACAAATGAGGGTTCATAAAATAATACTCAAGTGAATTCTTCAAAGGATCATAAAATTGTCATGTAAATTGGATAGGGCGTTTTTGTTGTCAATCAAAATGATCCACAAGTTCATAATGCATTTGTTGAGGTTTATCTAGGGCTCGATAGGATAAGGATAAATCAAGGGAGTTATTTCATGAGAATACACCATAAATCAATGGATTAAATGAATATCAATTTGAATATTACTATATTAATATGATTTATAAAAAATAATTTTTAATTGAATCATTTTAGAATATCAGGTTGAAAATATAGAATTAAAACAGGATTGTACTGGTATGATTAGTTGGGAATCCATGGTATAGACTAGTATGAATGTGTTCTTAGACCAAAAGTGAATAAATGCCAAAATCATTTTCCAGGTTTTTTGATGATATAGAAATACCGTAGGTTACTCTTTTTTCTGCATGTAGATTTTGTGGTGTCATCATACACAAATTTGATTAACGATATGATTTATAATTTAGAAGTGGTTTTAATTAATGGCTTACAAAAATATTAGTTGAACATACATGGCATTTCACTAGATAAAAAATAACAGGTATTTATAATAATTCAATCTATATATGTGTATATAGTGGTTATGAATACGATGTATGAGATAATTATAGGGGGAAAGGTTGTAAATTACACCCTTCTCATCAACCAAGTGGAAAACATAGTGACATGATAAGGAAAAAAGAATAATTTATGGGGTCTTCATAAGAGAAATATAGGAGGTTCTCAATAGTATCCCTATTAAGAAAAAATAGTCATAACTTGATGTGTGCCTATGATTTTTTATAATAATGTCATGGATGGACACATATTCCATTTTATTCACTTAAATGCTAAAAAATATAATAGTTGTCGACATTGTGGTAAACTACATGATTTTTCCTATATATTTATACTCTTTTATAATGTCTATGTTCATTGGATTCAATGGATACAAAAACACTTTCAGAAGATTCAATTAATCTATGGCTGCAGCATAATTCAATATTAGTGAAGAACCTTCACTATGTAGATGAGTTTCAATTGGTGGGAGATAGAGGTCCATCAAAAGTGATATATACCATCATTTTTGCATCCTTATTAAAAATATTATTATTTAATATTAGTAACCCCCACTAATTTTTATCTGTAACGACCTGAGTCTGGAGCCCCGCAACAAGACCTCAAGCGTGTTTCCCCTAACGCAAGAGGCTGCCGACTAACAGCGAGGGCCTTGTTGAGTCAGTGGGGAAACTCTACCCTCATTAGGTAAGGTATACAATTTATGAAGACAACAATAATCAACGGAAGTAGTAAACAACACGCATAATAGAAGAAACCAAAAAGCGGAAACAATGTAGATATATAACTATGATGAAAATGATGCAGCATGTTCAAGTATCTAAGGAAAACAGAAAACACAACAACATGCTGAAATACAACTAAAACCAAGTGCAAAAGAAAACAGAGTAAGCTCCTCAGCATCATGAGCCACGGCTCGGTCCCATGCTCCCTAGCTCCTGGTGAAATCAAGATCCTGAAGTAGGAGGGTACATGCCCTTGTCTATACCTGCAGCAACATAGGCTGCTTGGGTCCAAAAGCATTGCCCAAAAAGGGTGTGAGATACAATCCAAGTAGGAAATAACTCAAATATTTGTGCCTAACATCAATGAATACAGGCGTGTAATAAAACAAGAAGCAGTAAACAGAAAAGCACAAGCAGCTACAATCCACAGTTCTAGCAAACAAAGTACACATGTAAACTGCCAGTAAAAAAAGATTAAACAGGTAACCATCTAGGTAGCTCTCAAAGTCTAAACCCAATGGTTCAACCTATCAGTACTAGCATCCTTCTGGGAAGCACACATAGTCTCACCCCTCTAGTTCATCTATATAATTAAGAAGACTCTCTGGGGAAGCACTCACCGTCAATTCTCCATATAGTCTCGTATCGTGCTAAAGGATCTCTGGGTACACACTCAACATAAATTTCCCATGTGGACCACGTTGTGGATCTATAGACTCTCTGGGGAAGCACTCAACATCAATTCCCCCCATAGTCTCGCTTCGTAATTAAAAGACACTCTGGAGAGGCCCTTCCATCAATTCTCCCTTTGTTATGTTACTCTAGGTCCTCATAGACCTGAGTAATACTAAACATGCTCATCACGTGTATATCGTCCAAGTAAACCTCAAGAACTACTTGGATATAATTCTACGGCTCAACATCAATAACAAAACAACAGTTCCGCTATCCTACAACTAGGCATGGCAAATAGAAAAACGCCCAATAAGAAAAAAAAAGCATGGAAATGCAACCTGATCTCAATCTAAATTACTAAACTCGCAAGAAATAAACTCTACTAAAGAAAACAAGCAATGATGGAAAACAACAGGGGCAAAACAGGAAACATGCAATACACCGTTCACGGGTATTGGTGGAATTTGAACATAATATTCATCAACTATCTATAGAAAGGCACAAACCAGCTACCTCGATCCGAGGAGTTCGATATACGTGAACCACAACGATAGATTCCTATTAGAACAACGTAGATCTGAGAAAACGCAAAAAACGATCATTCCACGATAACTTGGATACAAGGAGGATTTATGAAACAAGGATAAAGAAGAAGGAAGAACTCACCAATGTGATTTCAATGCAATCGACCATGATCAAATCAGAGAACTGATTGCGGGGCAGGAGATCAGAGAATATTTGGTCGTACGGTCACTTCCAGGCGGACAAAATCTGGAGAAGAAGATGATTTTGGGGGTTAGTCGCGACCCAGGTACATTTAATGAAAAAAAAATTAAGTACACGACCTGTACTTATTGAGTACATGGCATGTACATCAATTTTCCATACTCTGAATTAACTGGCCTCCTCCTCATCCTTACACACCGTGTGTGTGGCCTGAACATGGCCAGCACACGGCTTCGAGTCGGGAAGAGTACACATCGTGTACTCAGAAAGTACATGGCGTGAACTTTTGAAATTTCCAGAAAATATATATTCCATAAAAACTCTAGAAAAAGGGAAAACATACCTGAAAATATATATGGGTTCATAAAAACTTCCCCCCTTAAAGAAATTCATCCCCAAATTTCCCTAAAGTGTCGGAGAAGGAGAAACAATGAATAGCTCCAACCACTACGATCGTACATCAGTCTCCCTCTCCCATGTCTCATCCTGTACTCGCCCGTGCTGCCATAGCACTCGTACAAGAGGAACAGACCACCTATTGAGATCCTTTGTACTGTGATCGACATTCCGGATAGGATGCTCCTCGAACGATGCATCCACTTCAAGCTTGACTTCCTCAGGTTGAAAGATGTTAGATGGGTCATAAAAGTAACGTCGGAGTTGAGAGACATGGAAGACGACGTGCAGGGCCCGATACCTCTTAGGTACCTACAACCGATAGGCGACCGGCCAAGCTCTCTCCAAGACCTCAAACGGCCCGACGTACTGTGGTTAAAGCATTACCTGTCTCTGAATCCTCTGGTGTCCCAACCTCGGTGTGACACATAGGAAAACCTGATCACTGACCTCGTACTCTAGAGGTCGTCTCCGCTGATCAGCATAATACATCTTTCGAGACTGTGTCGTAGTCATCCTCTTCAATATCATCTCTCTCTGTTATGAGGTCTCTGAAACAAGGCGAGGTCCTAGAAAATCTGCCTCTCCTCCCTCCATCTAGCATAAGGGTGATTGGCATGGCCTACCGTACAAAGCCTCATATGGATCCATATGAATGTTTGCCTAGAAACAGTTGTCGTAGGCGAACTCAACCAAATTGATATGCTTCTCCCAAGAATCTCCAAAGTCTAGAATGCAAGCCCAGATCATATCCTCAAGCACCGGGATCGTGCGCTCGGACAGGCCATTAGACTGGGGATGATATGCTGTACTCAAAAGTACCTGTGTACCCAAGGCTGTCTGAAGCCCCTTCCAAAACCGAGAGGTAAAGCGCGCATCACTGTCTGAAACAATAGAGCACGTAACTCCATGTATATGAATGATCTCTCTGATGTAAATTCATCCCAGATCATCAACTCTAAAGGTCTCCTTGATCGGAAAGAAGTGATAAATCTTCGTAAGCCTGTCGACGAAAACCCAAACCGCATCGTTTCCCAGAGGTTACCATGGAAACCCGGTCACGAAGTCCATCACAACATCGTTCCACTTCCACTCCGGAATGGGTAACTGCTGTAAAACCCCCACTGGACGCTGATGCACTGCTTTCACCTGCTGAGAAGTTGAACATCTCATTACCAAAATAGAAACATCCTTCTTTATACCTAGCCACCAGTATTGGCGATGAAATTCCTGATACATCTTGGTGACTCCAGGATGAATTTCCCAAATAGAGGAATGGAAATCCTGCATCAGCTCCTCACGTATGTATTATGGAAACCATACGCATCCATGGAAATGCAAGATCTCATCCTTGCCCACATTCCATGTAGGAAGAGGGTCCACTCCTGACACACTCTCCTGTAGGACTAATCTTTCTGTGACTGATAGCTGCCTCATCCGTACCCGATCAATTAGTGTGGAGGTAACAACTACAGATGATAGAAAATTCTGTCCTCGTCTATCATGCACCTCCAGATGCATCTCAGAGAACAAAGCCATCAGTTTCCACCAACTACTGGCCTCCTTAACTGCCTGAATTTGAGTTCTCCTGCTCTACAAATTAGCCACGACGTCGCCTTTTCCCGGCGTATAGGAAATCTCGAAATCAAAATACTGAAGATACTTGACCCACCAACGCTGCCTCAGATTCAGATCACGATGAGTGAAGATATACTAGAGACTCTTGTGGTAAGTGAAGACCACAATGTGCTCTCCCAAAAAATAGTTTCTCCAACAATGCAAGGCATGAACAACAACAAATAACTCCAAATCATGTGTAGGTTAGATCCTATCATGTGGACTCAAATGCCGAGACCCGTACGCAACGACTCCATTTCCCTACATAAGCACATCTCCCAGCCCGATTCCTAAAGCATCACTGTAAATAGTGTAGCTCTTGACTGGCTCCGGAAAGACTAGTATCAGTGCTGATATCAACCTCCCTTTCAGCTCTTGAAAGGCTGACTCACAAGAATCTAACCATGAGAACTTCACCCCCTTTCTGGCCAATCCTGTAAATGGTGATGATGGGCACAAAAATTCCTGAATGAAGTGTCTGTATTATCCAGCCAACCCTAGGAATCTCTGTACCTCAAAGACGTTCTTCGGCTTCTCCCTGGAAACTACATATCTCACTTTCTATGGTTTCACTGATACTCCTGCATTTGAGATGACGTGACCCAAGAGGTGAATCTGATCTATCCAGGAGTGGCACATCAAGAGTTTAGCATAAAGAAGATTCCCTCTCATTGTACTCAGAACGATCTCAAGATGTATGGCATGGTCGTGTCGAGTGTGAGAGTACACCATGATATCGCCCATGAAGACCATGACAACGGAGTCCATGTAATGATGGAACACTCGGTTCATCAGTGCCACGAAAATTGTAGGCACGTTCGTGAGACTGAACGTCAGGATTGTATACTCGTATAAACCATACCTGCTCTTGAAGGCTGTCAGAGGTATATCTGATGATCTAATGCACAACTGATGATAACCAGACCTCAAGTTGATCTTTGAGAACACCCGGGCTCCTCGAAGCTGATAAAAAAGGTCCTCAATCCATGACAAGGGATATCAGTTCTTTACCATCAACTGGTTTAACTTCTGATAATCCACATAAATCTGAAGGGTACCGTCAGCCGTTTTCGCAAACAGAACAGGTGAACCCCAAGGATATGTACTGGGTCGAATGAAACCCTTAGCCTGTAGCTCCTATATCTGTTTCATGAGCTCCTGCAACTCAGGTGTGGCCATCCTATATGGTGGAATAGGCACCGGTGCCACTCCTAGCATGAGCTCAATAGAGAATTCTACCTCACGCTCTAGAGTCAATCCTGAAAATTCTTCTAGAAAGATGTCTCTAAAGCGATCCACCACTGGAGAAATATGACAACCCTACTTTCTATTACAACTTAAACTTGATTTATTACATAAAACATCACTTTATACAATAAAGAAGATCGAGAGGTTTAGTGTATTTTGGGATTAGGATCATTACATAAAAACATAAAACATGAAATACAAAATCCTTATTGAAAACTTCCTTTACATGACCTCTACATTCCCACGTACTTAGCATTGAATGGGATAACCTGAGGACATGCATAAAAAAGGGTGAGCTCTAAAGCCCAGTAAGGGAGTACACATGGAATAACATGAAGAGTACAATACATGTTTGAAAATAGAAATATCAATAGAGCGTATGAAAAACAATAAAAAAAGGCATTATAAATAATGATAATCATAACATGATAATGTGGCAACAACACTTAACATGGAACTAGCATGTTCCAAGGCCCATTGAACATGGAGCATGATTAAATCCTCATTGAACATAAATCACGAGTAAACCCTCGTTTCACTTGAATTATCATGAGTCAACACTCATTTCACATAACGTATCATGATACTATACTTTACCCAACACATTGGAGCGCTATAAGGGCACACCATTCTTAAACATTTCATTTCATGCATAAGTGTTCCACATGGATCATAAGACATGAAGTCATAAAACATAATCATTTATTCCATGATAAATGAATGTGGAATTAATACATGAAACTTGACAATCACTATGTAAATGTGAATAAAGGTGAATACCCATGATGGAGAAATGGGCATGGTAGTCACTACACAATGACATTGGCTTAGAAAATCGGTGCGATTTCGGCAGCGTAACGACGTGACATAAGAATTAAAAAAAATGGTTGATGAGATAGAAAGGGGTACTCATAATATTTAAATGTAATGGAAAGTAAGGGGTCAGATAGATACATGTACCAACAATTTTAATGGGATTTAGATTCATGATACAAAATATTTGGTTGATTGTAAAAGAGGAGAGAGAAGTTCCTTTCGTAATTTCTGCATAGTAAAGGGTGTTAATGGGAGGCATTTAGTGAGAGAGAAAGGGAATCCCATCATTCAAACATAAATAAGTCAGTATGAAGGAGGTGTGAAACCATACCCCAACATTTATAATTGAAATTAATAGGGGAAACAACTTAAAGAAAATTGGAAAAAATGAGAAAGGAATAAAAAACCCTTACTTGGAAGTGTGCTTCCAAAGGCTAGAGAGAGGCTTGTGAGAGACTTCTAGGGATCTTGGGGAACCTTGGGAGGATTCTAGAGAGAGTAGGGTAGAGGATGGATGAACTCTAAAGGCTTTGAGTGAGGAGGAAGTGGGATATTGGGTGGGTTTATATAGGAAAGGTGAGAGAATTATTTATTATTTAGGTTTGGGTCCCCTTATATTAAATTAATCCAAACCACAAACCATCCCATTGTTTTTGCCCAATGTTTTGGGAAAACGGAAGAGGAAAACAATATTTTATATGGCCATATTCTGAACTTATTAAAATAATAAGGTTGATTATGTGGAGTTGAGTCACACTCCCAAGGAAAATAATTTAAAAAGGAAAAGTGTTGAATAAGTCTTGAGGGGTCCATTAAATCTTTGAAAAGTAAGTCAAACAAACCCAAAATCACATTATTTTAATGTCAAAACATTTATTTTCCGAACATAAAGATTATGGTATTTTATTACATCACTATTGGGTCATTATGATGTCATTTAACACATTTTATATTTATACGGTATTTAATTTTTACGCAAAAAATTGACTATCTCAGAAAATTATAAAAAATTTACCATTGGATAATTTCGATGTTCTGATTACAAAAATAACAATTATTTGATCTAAATAATATTATAAATATTTTAATTTTCAATTTTAAAATAAAAACCGACATTTATCGAAAATTCACAGGTTTTGACAGAAATGTCTTTCAGACCTTAATAAAAATTTTAATTGCATTCATAAAATTATAAGATCATTTATATTTAATAAAAATTAAATTAATAATAATATTATAATTTTTTTAAAATATTATTTAATTCAAATATCCCTTAATTTAATAAAATTGATTTCTTAATTAAATAATAACTAAAAACATAATTTTTACTTAAAAAACTATATACAATGTATCAAAAATGACTAGAAATTATATTCATTATTATATAAAAAAATAATGTAAATGAAAATAGTACTATATATTAGTTACATAACTACTTAAAATAGTCGTATAATACTTACGGGTAAGGTGTGTGATGGTGACAGACTCTTGGGGTGGCTCTGATAACATCGCTCGAGTGGTAATTTCTATCAACTTCCACTTCACCCATAGACGGTCTCGTTCGAGCTTGACATGGTGAAGCTCAGCTTGTGCTTGGTCAAGAGCGATGCCCAAGGACGCCATCTCTTTCTCGAGCTCCAACAAATGGGCATCGTATGGAGAAATTCTACTGGATGAGGCCATCGATTCTTTTGTCTCACTAAATTGGATTTGTTAAAGTCCTATATTTATACTAATCATGTGATCACTGTTCAATGACTATATTAGCAACGGTCAAAATTATTAACATAAAACTAATGAAGTTGACACATTATATAAACATAAAGGGACATTTAATTAGATCAAGAGGGATTTCCCTTAATGAAACTTTGGGTCGTTACAATAAGCCCCCCTTAAGAAATTTCTACCTCGAAAGTTTTGCTTTTTCCACACTAAAACAAATGTGGGTAACTCAGTTTAATCATATCCTCTGATTCCCAAGTTGCTTCTCCAAACATGTGGCTTCTCCACAACACCTTGATAAGGGGAATTGTATTATTTCATAGAACGTTTTCTCTACGATCTAAGATCATCATTGGTTGCTCATCAAAAGAAATATCGTCTTCCAATTGTACCACCTCAGAAGAGAGTACATGTGAAGGGTCTGGTATATACTTCTTTAAGTGGGATACAAGAAAGACATCATGCACCTTAGTCATGGTAGGTTGAAGTGCTAGTCGATAGGCCACAACCCCAACATGATCAAGAATCTCGAAAGGGACGATGTAACTTGGACATAACTTCCCATTCTTTCCAAACCTCATGACCTTTTTCCATGGAGATATGCGTAGAAACACCATGTATCGAACTTTAAACTCATGGTCTCATCGATGATTATCTGCATAACTCTTCCATCGACTCTGGGCTACCGTGATATGTTGTTGAATGGTTATCACCTTCTCCACCATTTTTTCAACCATTTATGGTCTAAGCAGGTTACGTTCACCAACCTCATCCCAACATGTCGGTGTTCTTTACCATTTCCCATATAGGGATTCATATGGTTCCATTTGGATGCTCGAGTGGAACTGTTATTATAAGAGAACTCAAACAGAGTAAGATGTTGATCCCATCCTCCTTTAATGTCCGTTGATCATGCTCTCAACATATCCTCAAGTGTTTGGATAGACCGCTCAGATTGGCCATCTGTTTGATGATGACATGTCGTATTGATGTTTAGTTTAGTATTCAGAGCTTGTTGAAGACACTTCCAAAACATAGAGGCGAATCTTGGATCTCGGTCAGACACAATAGATAGTCATACTCCATTCAACCTTACCACTTCCCCGATATATATCAATGCTAATTGATCCAAAGAGAAATCCTCCCAAATAGCAATGAATTTTGCAGTCTTTGTAAGACGATCCACAATAACCCATATTGCATTGTTGCCTTTGGATGTCCTTGGAAGTCTGGTGACAATGTCCATGGTGATGTTCTCCCATTTCCATTCTGGTATGGGAAATGGTTGCATCATCTCCGTAGACTTCTACCTCTCTGCCTTCACTTGCTAACACACGAAGCACTTTGATGTATATTCAACGATCTCCTTTTTCATATTATCCCACCAAAAGTTTTCTCGAAGATCTCGATACATCTTTGTGCTCCCTGGGTGAATAGAGAAATATGAACTATGTGTATCATCCAAAATTTCCTTCTTAAGCTCCTAACTTGATGGAACACGAAGTCTTTTCCCAAACTGCACAATTCCTTCTTCATTAGCATTACACTCCGATGATTTCCTATTTTCGATAGCTCCCACTTTTTCATAAATTCCCACATCATCCTTTTGAGAATCCGTTAACATTTCTAAAAGCGACGATTGAGAAATAATTTGTGAATGGATTTATGATGATCCCTTATTTGTGATTCCCACATCCAAATTTATCAATTCTATGAATATTGGATACTTCTCAATTCTCATCATTGATAGAATTGTTGGGTCATTTCTACTCAGGGAATCTACCACCTTGTTAACTTTCCCAGGGTGGTAATTGATTAAACAGTCATAATCCTTGATGAGCTCTATCCATCTTCTCTAGAGAATATTATGCTCTTTCTGTGTGAATATATATTTAATACTCATGTGGTCAGTATATATCTCACATTTCTCCCCATAGAGATAATGACGCCAGATTTTCAATGTAATGATCCCTACCGCCAACTCCAGATCATACGTTGGATAGTTTCACTCATGGATTTTCAACTTCTTTGATGCATAAGTTATCACTTTATCATTCTACATCCGCACAAATCCTAAGCCCTTCTTCGAAGCATCACTGAATACCACAAAAAGCTCCCCACTTGTGGGTATAGTGAGCACAGGCGTAGTGATAAGCCTCCTTTTCAACTCCTTGATTCTTTCTTTGCATTCATCACTCCATGAAAACATTACTCCCTTTAGAGTTAGATTGGTAAGAGGGTTGGAAAATCGTGACAAATTTCTTACAAATCGTCGATAATATCCAGCTAACCCCAAGAAGCTACGGATATCCGTTACCGATGTTGGCCTTGGACATCCCTCAATTGCATCTGTTTTGGAGGGGTCCACAGATATCCCATTTCTTGTAATGATATGGCCCAAGAATGAGACCTCCATCAACCAAAACTCACACTTGTTGTACATTTCTTAGAGCTTCTCCTTGCACAATGTATCTGGTACAGTTTTTAAATGCTCCTCATGACCCTCCTTGGTTTTGGAGTATATTATAATATCATCTATAAAGACTACCACAAATTTATCAAGGTAATCTCTAAAGACTCTATTTATCATATCCAATAATATTTCTGGAGCATTGGTGAGTACATAAGGCATTACTATGAATTCATAGTGCCATTATCTTGCATGAAAAGCAGTCTTGGGGACATCTTCTTTCTTCACCCTTGATAATATCCCGACGGCAAATCCACATTGGAGATGTATTGTGCTCCACAAATCTTATCAAACAAGTCATCGAATATTCAGAGAGGGTATATGTTCTTTATCGTGATTTTGTTAAGTTCACGATAATCGACGCAAATCCGCTTTTACCCATCCTTCTTCTTGACGAAGAGGACTGGTGAACCCCATGGTGAAGCACCTGGGTGTATAAACCTTTTATCCAGATTCTCCTGTAGTTGTTTCATCAGCTCTTCAAGCTCTACAACAGCCATTCTATATGGATTCTTGGATATTGGTAGCGCCCCAGGAATAATTTCAATTGAGAACTAGACATCTCTTCTAGGAGGAAGACCAGGCAGTTCCTCAGGAAACACTTCCATGAATTCCCTCACAATAGGCATTTTTTCAAGAATGGTTTTTTCTTTGGACACAATCATTTGAGCAAGATACGCATGTTCAAAGGGATGTAATATACATTCTTGAGATGATGGAGGTAAAGGAGATTCATCTTCCTCCTGACAATTGTAATGAATCACGGGGTCAATTCTCCATATGGAGTGTGATTTCCCTCTCCCGAAAATTTATGTTGGCTCTATATAAGAAAAGCCAATTCATGACAAGAATTGCATAAAATTCCACCAGAGGGAGTGTGATGAGGTTCATCGGGAAATTCAATCCACAGAATATAATAGGGGATGACTTATATTTATTGCATGTAATGATTTCCCCATTTTCCGTACTCACCGATATCTTTACATCCATGATTTGTGGTCTTGTTGGGATTGTTCTACAAAAATTTTGAGATATAAAAGAATGCATAGAACCTGAATCAAAAAGTACGTTCGCTATTCTTGAATGAATAACTTGATAAGCTGCATCACATAGTTGACGGGGTTCACTTTGGTAGAAGTGATGGAAAAAGATCTTCCTTACTGTCTTGGAGGATGTTGGTTGCCTCTGAAAACCCTTGGATTAGGGAAATAATTTGAAAAATGACCCGGTTCTTTTAATTTGTTGCATTGAACAATGTGTTGAGGTTTGAACTTACGTTTATCTCCTCTGTCGCAGCCGTGGGTCTTTCTGGATGATAGTTAACAGCTAGGTGCCCTTCTCTTCCACACCTAAAGCATTTTCTCATCCCCTTAAGGCAATATCCAGGGAGCTTCTTTTCACACTTATGGCAAGTGGGGTGATGGATCTTCTTAGAACCATTGGATTTATCCATTGGACCACCATCATTGAAGTCCACATTATGATTCTTGTCCCCTTGAAACACATGTGATTCCCCGATCTCCATTTCGACCTTGAGGGAACATGGGAAAATTTCCTCATAGCTGTCGAAGTCACGGATCGCTAATGCTTTCCACAAGCTAGGATTCAGCCCACCAAAGAAGTGATCAACCTTGCATTCGGGGGTAACGACAAAGCCAGAAGTATATCGTGCAAGCCTTGTAATGTTTTCCTCGTACGCTCCAACAAATTCTTCATCTTTTTTCTTGAAGTAAAGGATGTACCTTTCCATCTTAATCCGGAGGGTGCACAGAAAATATTTATCGAAAAACAACTTCCGGAAATCCTTCCATTCCAACGCCTCGATCTCCTCCTCATGCTTCGTATTTTTGATCAACGTCCACCATTGATCAGCTTCACCCTCCATACTATAAGCCTCTAGGAGAACCTTCTCTTGTTCAAAACATTGGATGATGGATAATATCTTTTCAATGGAGTTGATCCCTTGTTCAGCGATCGTGGGATCAGATGATCCACTAAATGTAGGAGGCCATTGTCTCATGAAGCTCTTGATAACAACATGTTCTTTCTTAGGGGGGTTGAACGTTCCACCTGACCCATGATTCTATTCAAAACATGAGTTAGCTGAGAGAGAATCATGACAAATTTCACGATTCTCGCTCTCAATGGATTTGGCATCTCATTAGTACAGTCACCACACTAATATTCAAAACAGTTGTTAGCACGAGTCTTCTTTTTACTGGCCATTGGCTGGAATTAAAGGAAAGTTAGGGGTAACAAATAAATGGTAATCCAAAGACAAAAGTTGATGACTTATAAATAAACATTAATTTCCTTAACTCATGAGTCTATAGGCTTCAATCTAGGTTTTTCCTGATCTACTTTCTAATATATATTCGTAGGGGAATTTTTGAATTCCCATAATAAGGGTTCATACGAAGATTTTGATTTTATAAAAACATATCCCTTGGGAGGGTCGTAACCAAGAGTGCAGCAACGCCCGTTGTCGTGCACCAGTTCCTGTTCGAGCCTAGCTCAATGCAGTGTTTTTGGGTTTTACCCCTAGGATACATCTGTTCCAGAGTCGCCTCTACCTGCTCGTATCAAAGCAGGATGTATTTGTTTGATAAACCACATAGTCAGTATTTACCAAAACATAGGGATTTTTTTATTATAATAATTCTTGTATCTAAGGCTTTACTAGGGTTTCCTAATCACAAAAATAACATAACAAATCCTCTGATACAAACTATGAAAACCCTGCTTTTTATTACAACTTAGACATGATTTATTACATAAAACTTCACTTGATACGACAAAAAAGATCAAGAGGTTTAGTGTCATTAGTGCTTAGGATCATTACATAAAAACATAAATCTTGAAATACAACATCTTTTTTGAAAACGTCCTTTACATGACCACTACATTCCCTCGTACTTAGCATTACATGGGATAACCTGAGGACATGCATAAAAAAAGGGTGAGGTATAAAGCCCAGTAAGGGAGTACACATGGAATAACATGAGGATTAAAATACATGTTAGACAATAGGCATGTCAATAGAGTTTAAGAAAAACATGAACATAAAGGCATTATAAATCATGATAATCATAACATGAAAATGTGGCAACAACACTTAACATGGAATTAGCATGAGCCAAGGCCCATTGCACATGGAGCATGAGTAAATCCTCATTGCACATAAATCACGAGTAAAAAAATGTTGTACTTGAATTAGCATGAGTCAACACTCATTTCACATGATTTATCATTATAGTATACTTTACCCAATGCATTGGAGCGCTATAAGGGTGCACACTTCTTAAACATTTCATTTCATGCATAAGTGTGCCACATGGATCATAAAACATGGAGTCATAAAAAATAATAATTTATTCCATGATAAAGGAATTTGGAATTAATACATGAAACTTTAAAATCACTAGGTAAATGGGAATAAGGGTGAATACCCTTGATGGAGAAATGGCCATGGTATTCACTACACAATGACATTGGCAAATCGGTGCGATTTCGGCAGCGTAAAGACATGACATAAGAATTCATAAAAATGGTTGATGAGAGAGAAAGGGGATCATAATCATATTTACATGTAATGGAAAGTAAGGAGGTAATATAGATACATTTCCAAACAATTTTAATGGAATTTAGATTCATGATACAAAATTATTGCTTGAATGTAAAAGACGAGAGATAAGTTCCTTTCGGAATTTCGTCATAGTAACAGATGTACATGGGAGGCATTTAATGAGAGAGAATGGGAATAACATCAATCAAAAAGAAAGAGGGCAGTATGAGGGAGGTGTGAAACCATACCCCAACATTTATAATTGAAATTAAAAGGCAAAATAACTTAATGAAAATTGGACAGAAATGAGAAAGGAAGAAAAAACCATTACTTGGAAGTGTGCTTCCAAAGGCAAGATAGAGGCTTGTGAGAGGCTTCTTTGGAGATTGGGGCACCTTGGGAGGATTCTAGAGAGAGTATTTCAGGGGTTGTATGAACTCCAATGGCTTTGTGTGAGGATTAAGTGGGAGCTTGGGTGGGTTTATATAGGAAAGGTGAGATAATTCTTTATTATTTAGGTTTGGGTCCCCTTACATTAAATTAATCCAAACCACAAACCATCCAATGGTTTTTGACAATTGTTTTTTGAAAAGGGAAGAGGAAAAGAATATTTTATAATGAAAATGTACTAACTTCTTAAAATAATTATGTTTCTTATGTGGAGGTGAGTCACACTCCCATGGAAAATAATTTAAAAAGGAAAAGTGTTGAATAAGTCGTTAGAGGTCCATTAATGCTTTGAAAAGTAAGTAAAAAAAATCCAAAATCACATTATTTTAATTTTAAAACATATATTGGACGAAAATAAAGATTATATTATTTTATTACATCACTATATTGTCATTATGAAGTCATAAAACGCATTATATATTTAAACGGTATTTAATTTTTACCCAAACATTTGACTGTATCAGAAAATTATTAAAAATTCACCATTGGATAATTTCAACGTCCTGATTCCAAAAATAAAATTTATTTTATCTAATAAATTTTCTAAATATGTGAATTTTATCTTTTAAAATAAATACCCACATTTATCGAAAATTCACGGGTTTTGACAGAAATGGCTATCAAACCTTAATAAAAATTTTAATTGCATTCATAAAATTATAAGATCATTTATATTTAATAAAAATTAATTTAATAATAATGATATAATTTATTAAAATTTTATTTAATTCAAATATCCGTTAATTTAATAAAATATACTTCATAATTAAATAATAACTAAAAACACCATTTGTACTTTAAAAACTATTTACAATGTATCAAAAATAACTAGAAATTATATTCATTATTATATACAAAAAAAATGTACATGAACATAGTACTATTAATTAGTTACATAACTCCTAAAAACAACCGCATAAGACCTAAGGGTAAGGTGTGCGATGGTGATAGACTCTTGGGGTGGCTCAGATAACATCGCTCGAGTGGTAATTTCTATCAACTTCCACTTCTCCCTTGGACGGTCCTGTTTGAGCTTGACATGGTGAAGCTCAGCTTGGGCTTGGTCAAGAGCGAAGCCCAAGGATGCCACCTCGTTCCTGAGCTCCGAAAAATGGTCTTCGTATAGAGAAATTCTACTGGACGAGGCCATAGCTTCTTTTGTTTGAGTAAATTGGATTTGTTAATGTCCTATATTTATACAAATCATGTGATCACTGTTCAACGTCTATATTAGAAACTATCAAAATACATAACATAAAACCAATGAAGATGAAACTTTATATAAACATAAAGAGACATTTAATTAGATCAAGAGGGATTTCCATTAATGAAACTTTTGGTCGTTACAAGAAAAGTCCAATTGTGGAGTCCCCTAATCATCCAGATAAATACTAGCAATCTGGGCTGTCACCCCTCCTAGCCCAAGATGCTCGAGTCCTGCCCGACTCGCTCGAATGTCCCATTCACCTATATGAAGGAATGATTCACCCTCTGGTGAAACAAAACTCATTCTGCAGTGATAACAGTTGACGACTGCCTAAAATGGAATCAAAAAATCCATGTCAATGATGACATCATATCATGTCATCTCTAGGACATAGAGATACCATAAGAAGTGATGTCATGCAACCTCGAGAGGGGTCTCTCTATAGTGGCGTACTCTAGATTTTCTCATTCCCAATGGTGTGTATACTGTCAACGCGTTGACAGAAGAAAAGACGCAGAGTCCAAGGATCTCCACATCAGCAACAAAGATAAAGCAATGTGTAGCACCAGTATCGAAAAGGGATGAAGATAAAACTGAGGCTACTAAAATCATTCCTTGAACAGTAGAAGGGTCGGGATCCTACTCTTGATATGTCTGATCCATGGAGAATGACTGGCCTGTACCGCGGCCCTGCGCCCCTGGATGGCCACTCTGAGCTGAACCGCCCAGCTGGTGCTGAGGAACTGGTGGCTGACCAACACAGACTCGACCTCTACCTTGGCCCGAACGGCCAGAAGAACTCCAGTTCCCCGACTGGTGAGAAACGGGTGGTGCTGCTCCTGAATGAGGAGTCATGGAAGAACCCTGGTCACCATCTACTGGTGAGAAAACCTGGCAGAAACACTGAAGGTGACCCATCTTGCCGCATGATCGGCACTACACGGGGTCCCTTTGGCACTGGAGCCTCATGTGCCCTGTCTGGCCACAATGATAGCTTGTCACCTGGATTCCTGATGATGCGTCTCGCTTCCTCGAATCACCGCATGTAGGCTCCCTACGACACTTCTTGCTGTCATCTGGAGGATGGCTAACTCTGGAAGTAGAACCGCCCTGGCTTGCAGCTCTAGAGTCTCTCAGATTGCGCTCTGCAATCAATGCCTGATTAACGATGGATGTAATGAAAGTCAGCTGGAAGATGTTCACATGCGATCGGATCTCTTGCCCGAGTCCATCCTCAAACATTATCGCCAAGAACACACCACTCCCATCCCGAAGGGGTGTAAAACGCTGCAGCTCAGTGAAACAAGATTAATAATCCATGACAGATAGAATACCCTGCTCTAAGCTCCTGATCTCCCGGGCTTGATCTGTAACACCTGAGACATTTAGGAGAAATATTTTGTTTTTATAAATCATAAAATCAATCTTTCACTACACACGACACTAGCTTGGCATGCTTTACAAGCAATCACGACCTTCCTCGATAGCTTGCGTCGTACGCAATACTGAGTTTCACTAAACAATGATATGCTATTAAAATATTATTAAAACTAGTCGTTATGAATAGTAATAAACACTTTTTTAAATTTTGTAAATTTTAATTTTCAAAATTGACTTCATTTTTGGATTTGGAATATCGAAATTAGCCTAGAGTGAAATTTTGGCATTTTTCTAAAAACTTTCAATTTTAAATGAATAGTGAAACCACTATGTGGTAGTTAAAAAAACTGAATTTTTCATATAAAATAATTTTACTACTTCTATAAGTGGAATTTCTAAAATACGAGAGACACAGTTGATGTCAGTAAGTAAAATGTAGTTCAATGAGATGAAAATAATTTTTGGTGAATAGTAATGTTTTACTTTTATTTACCATGGTTAAAAGTAAATAGGGTAATTAAGAGTAAAAATGATATTATTATTACCCTAACACATGTCCTAATTCTATTGTATAAGTGTAATTCGACCAAAAACAACCTTAGGAATAATATATGACCATTTAGGCCCACATGATTTAGATTAGGACATTTATTATTAATTTATTTAAAGATGGGTTGAAATAGTTAAAATCAAAGTTTAATAAGACAATAATTTTTAATATTGGGATATACATAAGATAAATTCTACTATAAATATTAATTATAAAGCTATATATATTTCCTACATAATTATATTTTATTTGTAATTTTTAGAATTTAAATATGTTAATTTATTTATGACACAAAGATGATGCATTAATTATCTTATTAATGAAGTATTGACATAATAGGTGTTATAAATACCCAAATAAATTAAATTTGAGACTCTTTATGAATTACACTACTTTTATAGGTTAATATGAAATGTTAGTATTGATTTAATTAACTTTTATTGAACATATCATTCTGTTATGATTTTCACAAAAATCAATTACTAAATAGTGTCAAAATTGACATAAAATAGTTTTAAAAAAAAATATTATCTTATTAATTGTTATTTTATTCCTAAAAATCAATGGATCGGCCAAATGACCTAGATAAGGTTATATATATTAATAATAAACAACTATAGGTTCGTTTGACTTGTTATAGTATGTTTATTAACCTTATAGTATAAAAACACAAGATGACACGGTAAAAGCAAAATTATCTAACGTAATGTTAAATATAAATGATAATGTTAAAATAGGAACCTAAACTTGTCTAAATTATATTGGATGAGAAGATTTAGACCCAGCCCCACCTTAGCATCGAAATAAAACAATTTGAAGCTATTTAAAACCGAATTTGGCTTTATAATTAAATAATATTTTTATTTTTCCCAAAGGAGCCCCTCTCCTCCCTTATAAAAGGGCACCTCCTCCCCCTCTTCCTCACACCACATTGAGCCTTCATGCTCGGCCAACCCCTACCACGTTCTCCTCTCAACTTCCCTAGTAACATCCTAGAGGTTCTGGTCTTCTTCAAAGACCAATTTTAGTGCTCTAAAAGGAGGTCTCAAAGAGGCGCTTCAAATAAGTGGTAATGTCCGTTACCAATTCAATCAAATTTATTTCTTCTTCCACATATTCTTACATAGTTGTATCATTATGAAGTAATAACATTAGTATCACTCATATACTGATATGTTATTATAAGTATGAAACAACCCTATTTCACAATCTATCCATCCTACGGAAAATGAAATCACCGTGCGTGTGTATGTATGAAATACCGTCTCCACGGCGTGGTATAAACTATTTTCCACCACCACCTTACTTGGATGGGTATAGTGGGGTAAATAATGAATATATATTATTATTTTTAAGTGATATTGATTCTGAAATAGTATACATACACCTCAACACAATTCCATTATCATGGGAACGATATGATCGCTAGTGCGTACGTACGGAATACCATCTCCACGATGTGATGCGACTCGTTCTACATTATATTAATTGAATAATGATTATATAAATGAATTGAATGAATGAATATGATATATATTACACTAATACCATTATGTAAATGAGGTATCTATAACCTAAAAAGAAGAATAAGAATTTATTCGACAAAACACGCATAAGAACAAAAATTAATAAACACCTGAATAACAAGTAACAATGAAATATTACTAATAATAAGCTAAGAATATGACCATATATGATATCATAACAATGAGTATAATTCTGGAATAGGTCAATGACATTATTTAAATCCTTATACAGGAGTTTTAGACACTTACGAATCAAATCAGACCTAAGGTAAGGAAAATATCATAATCTCATTTTTTTATCCGAGATTGATTATAATTTGGTATTTAATATGGTGAATTTTACCATCCACATCCTTGTTTCCTCAATATGTAATAGATTAAATCCAACTTTACCCTTCATGAGTTTTTATTAAATTATATGAATGGAATCATTTGTCGTTTTTCGTACGAGGTACTTTTTGACCTTTCCAACCAATGTACGAGAAGAAGGATTTTTTAACTTATATGGCATCAATGGATTTTTAAAACATTATTTCTAAGAAGCTTCCTTTACATGTTTTTAAGTTTATTTTTAATCAACTTTTTTTAGTTTAAAATTGTATGACATTTTATGAAAGGAAAATGTTTTTGAAGTAGAATGGATATATTCTTCAAGAATGGAGTTCAAGTGTTTTATCAAAATTATTTTCCATCTATGATAATATAGGGTTCTGTTTATATACCTATTATTACATTGATTTGATGATGTTGTGATGGAAATATTTTTATGAATTCCTTTATCTTATATGAATTGTTTTATGATGTCATGATGTTTAAGAATCCTATTTTTATTACATGGGTTATGCAATGATGTATGATTTATGATTTTGTGGCACATATAAAAATGGTATCATTATGAGATGGTTGGGACCTATATCTACTGGGTAAAGATTTTATATCTCATGAGATGGACATGGCTGGAACGACATGTTAAACCGGTTCAGTGAAACAGGACTGAATCAAGGAGTGAACTCGGTTCAGAAATGGACATTGTCCACTAAGATAGTCTTGGCAATGAGTATTGACTAATAAGAAATGATTATCTATGATTATGTGTGTATGCCACAAAGTTTCATGTTTTAATTTGTGATTATCGGGATTACATTTCATTACTATTATTTATCCCTTGTTTTGAAATTATGATCTCTTTTGCAGGTTATGATTTCCAAAAGATATTGATATTTCTTTCGTTTACCCTTACTGAGCGTTTGAGCTCACCCTTTTGTATGTTTTCTATCCCCAGGCTAGGAAGAAGGTTATTAATTATGATATTCCAAAAGGGACTATAGATATGTTGAAATAAATGGGAGACATTGTAGAAGCTTTATGAACCAGTTCGTTATGTTTCCCCGTTTCTAAAGACACTATACCTATACGGTCCTTCCATGGTTTTGTTAGTTGTTGTAAAAAGTGTACGTCAATTTTGAAGTACTAACAATTTATGTAAAGGTTCGGTCATTACAGTTGGTATCAGAGGAAAGGTCTAGTCATCCTTTGGAAACAAGGATGTGAAAGCCTTAGTAAAAATCCTATGGATAAGTCTAAGCACAGAACGCAATATTAGTGTTTTAGAAATGGCCATGAATAACCTAGGATAAGACCTTAAGTGTGAAATTTTATTCTTGATTATGTGGTTTTCCTATTATAATTAGTGTTTCTCACACTATTCTTCATGGTTTTAGTCAATGGATGGAACCCGAAGGAACCGTGTTAATGCCGAATGTGATGGGAAATGCAATGATTTCCCCCCTGAGCAACCAAACGTTATGGGATATAGAATGAAAAATCTTGTAGCCATGCTCACAAAACATTCTCAATATATGAATCATACAGTACTTCCAAACGAGCAAAGGAAGGAGAAACATTCTGTTGAATCCTTCATGAGGCAGCGTCCACCTTCATTCAGCAGGTCTTCTTATCCATTAGTGGCTGAAAAATGGATCAGTACCACTGAAAATATATTTTCAGTTCTTCAAAGTTCTGAACATGATAAAGTCATCTTAGTAGTGTATCGTTTGGAAGGTGATGCTGATCAATGGAGGAATATTATTAAGAATATGGGGCAAAGGGATAAAATTGAGTCCAAGGAATGGGGCGAGTTCAAGAACTTATTTTTCAATAATTATTTCCTTCGTATTCTTCGAACAAAGATGGAGAAGGAGTTTCTTGAACTGAAGCAAAAGGATGATGAATCTATTGGTACCTATGAAGAAAATTTTACAAGACTTGCATGGTATTCTTCTGGTATTATTATCCTACCTGAGAGTAAGATCGATCGATTATTTAGTGTCTTAAAACCAAGTCTTTGAAGGGAGTTAGCCATAAGGGACTACAATATCTATGAGGAAATCGATTAATTTGCTCTCAAAGTTGATATGGAGATTGGAGTAACCCATCAGTCATATGGGTTTGATAATAAGAGGAAAATGGAATTCAAAGGAATATCTAAAGAGAACACTAAAAATAAGATGATTTTCCCCTTATTCTCAATGTGTGGAAAGAAACATGGAGGGAGTTGTCTTAAAGGGACAAGTAAATGATTCAAATGTGGAAAGGAAGGTCATCAGACATTTTAATGCTGCAATGATGGGAAGAAGATGTCTAATGATGCAAACAAATGAAGGGATACACAAAATGAACCTACTACACTTCAATGTCTCAAGTGCAAGGAGATGGGACATTATGCCAATAAATTCCCAAATCCAAGGGTTGATGATGATGGTCGACGTCAACAAACTCTTAAGTCTAAAGACAAAGGAAATTCACATGCAATTTCTATTAGTGATGTGGAGTACGATAATGAAGTGGTGAAAGGTACACTTACCATCCACTCAAATGTAGAAAATGTTTTATTTGATTCTGGATCCACCCACTCCTTAATGTCTAATGAATTTTCTTAGGATATCACCGTATTACCTCAACAATTAGATGTTGAGTTAGCTGTGACAACTCCTAATTGCACAAAAGTCACATAAAAAGTTTATAATTCTTCTCTGATTGATGTTTGTGGGAAAGTGCTTCATACAAATCTTGTTATCCTTCCTATAGTGGAATTTTATGTGACTCATGACATGGATTGGCTTTCTCTATATAGAGCACATATCAATTTCCAAAGAAGGGAAGCCACATTTCATATTCCAGATCAATCTATGATCGTCTATCGATGCAAGGATGAACATAACCATCCAGTGGAAATTTCTTCCATCTTATGGGTCTTGATTCAACTAAATGAAGGTTATTTATCTCAAATGGTTGGTGAGAAACTCACGATTAAGAATATTCCCATTGTACATTAGTATGATGATGTCTTTCTAGAGGAATTATCAAGTCTTCCCCCAAATCGTGAAGTTGAGTTTTCAAAAGAACTCGTACGGGGTGCTTTGCCTATTTCAAAGACACCTTATAGAATGGACCCAATTGATATGCAGGAATTGATGAAGCAACTCTAAGAGAATCTTGATAAGGGATTCATACGACTTAGTGAATCACCTTGGGGAGCACCTGTTCTATTTGTTAAGAAGAAAGATGGATCAATGAGACTATGCATTGATTATCGAGAAATAACAAGATCACTATCAAGAACTAATATCCTCTCCCACTCATTGATGACTTATTTTACCAAATACGAGGAGCTCAGTACTTTTCCAAGATTTATCTTCGTTCAGGGTATCAACAATTAAGGGTCAAAAGGGAGGACATACCAAAGATGGCTTTCTTTACAAGGTATGGACACTATGAATTTATAATGATGCCATTTGGTCTTACTAATTCCCCTGATATCATCAGGTATCTGATGAATAGAGTCTTTAGAGACTATCATGATCACTTTTTTGCAGTCTTTATAGACAATATTCTTGTATATTCAAAGAGAAAGGAAGAACATGAAGATCACTTAAGAATTATATTGAAGACCCTAACAAAGGAGAAGCTTTATGCCAAATTTACAAAGTGTGAATTTTGGCTATAAAAAGTTTCATTTTTGGGTCACACAATCTAAAAAGAGGGGATATCTGTGGATCCAGCAAAAACAGAGGTTATCGAAAGATGGTCGAGACCAAAAACAGTAACTAAGGACCAAAGTTTTCTTTGTTTGGCTGGATATTATCGACGTTCTGTGAATGAATTTTCACGATTATCAAATCCACACACCTGGTTGACTCGAAAAGGAGTTAAGTTTGTTTGGATGGAAGAATGTGAAGAGATTTTCAAAGAGTTGAAAAGAAGGTTATCTAGTGCACCTGTGCTCACACTGCCTTGTAGTGGAGAATGGTTTGTGATCTACAATGATTCATCCATGAAGAGATTAGGGTGTGTTCTTATGAAAAATGATATGGTGATAGAATATGCCTCACGACAGTTGAAAATAAATGAGAAAAATTACCCAACTCATGATTTGGAGTTAGCTGCGGAAATATTTGCATTAATTATTTGGAGGCATTATATTTATAGAGAATGTTGTGACATTTATACTGATCATAAAAGTTTAAAGAATATTTTCATAGAAAAGGAGCTGAATATGCGCCAAAGAAGATGGTTGGATCTGATTAAGGATTACGACTTATCAATCCATTACCACCCTGGGAATGCAAACAAGGTGGAAGATGCATTAAGTTGAGAATACCATGGCAGTTTTTCCATGGTGAGGATCACAAAAGATCCAATATTTATTGATTTAAAAAGGATGGATCTTGGAATTATAATGGAAGGGGAAAAATATTATCTTTCTCAAATGAATGTTCAACCATCAATACATGTGAAGATTAAATAGGCACAGAAAGAAGATGTAGAGTTACAAAAGAAGTTGAGAAATTTTCCTGAATTCAACCTTGATTGTGATGGGATAATAAAGTCCAGGAATCAGGTTTGTGTTCCTTCCATCCCCGAATTAAAGATGGAGCTACTGGATGAGGCTCATATTTCATCATTATCTATTCATCATGGAAGCACGAAGATGTATAGGGACCTGAAAGAGTACTTCTGGTGGGATGGTATGAAAAGAGATGTTGCTGAATATGTCTCTCGATGTTTGGTTTCTCAGCATGTTAAAGCTGACAGACAGAAGTCTAAGGGAATGTTACAACCATTACCCATACCCGAATGGAAATGGGAAAACATCACTATGGACTTTTTCACCGGACTTCCTAGAACATCCAATGGCAATAATGCTATCTAGGTCATAGTTGATCATCTTACAAAGTCTGCACACTTAATTTCTATTAGGGAATATTTCTCTCTGGATCAGCTTGCCAGGATATATGTAAAGGAAGTGGCAATATTGCATGGAGTACCACTTTTTATTATATCTGATCAGGATCTGAGGTTTAACTCAATGTTCTGGGGATGTCTTCAGCATACTCTAGATACAGAGTTGTGTTTTAGCACTACTTATCAGCCTCAGACAGATGGTCAGTCTAAGAGAACAATTCAAACTCTAGAAGATCTGTTGAGAGCTTGCTCTATGGATTTCAAAGGTGTTTGGGATCAACACCTACCATTGGTGGATTTTTTTATAATAATAGCTTTCACTCCAGTATTAAGATGGATACTTATGAAGCTCTCTATGGAAAGAAAAGCAGGTCTCCAACTTGCTGGGATTAAGTTAGGGAAAGAAAGCTATTAGGACCTGATCTTGTTGATGAGATGGCATAAAAGGTCCGATCTATTCAACAACACATAAGCGTCGCTCAGAGTCGACAGAAAAGTTATGCCGGCAACAGAAGAAAAGACCTAGAGTTTGAAGTGGGTGATAATGTGTTGTTACGAATATCTCCCTGGAAGAGGGGCATGAGATTTGGAAAGAAGGGGAAGTTGAGCACTAGATATATCGGTCCTTTCGAAATAATGGATCATGTTGGGAAGGTGGCTTACTGATTGGCACTTCCACCGAATCCCTCTCAAGTTCACGATGTGTTCCATGTTTCTCTCCAGTGAAAGTAAATACCTAATCATTCACATGTACTCAGCTCAGAAGTTGTACCGCTAGAACAAGTTCCTTCATATGAAGAACAGCCGATAGAGATTTTGGATCGTAGCGAAAAAGTCCTACGAAACAAGACCACTACCTTGGTGATAGTTTTATGAGGAACCACCAATTAAATTAGGCTACATGGGAGAATTAGGAGATGATGATGGAGGGGTATCCTCATCTATTTGTTACAATGTGAAGAATTTCGAGGACGAAATTAATTTTAAGGGGGGTAGAATGTAACACCCGAGACTTTTATGAGAAATATTTTGTTTTTATAAATCATTAAAGGAATCTTTCACGACACACAACACTAGCTTGGAATTCTTTACACGCAATCATGACCTTCCTTGATAGCTTGCGTCATACGCAATACCGAGATTCACTAAACAACGATATGCTATTTAAATATTTTTAAAACTAGCCTTTATGAATAGTATTAACCACTTATTGAAATTTTGTAAATTTAATTTTTCAAAATTGACTTCATTTTTGGATTCGGAATATCGAAATTAGCCTAGGGTGAAATTTTGGTATTTTTATGAAAACGATCAATTTTTGATGAATAGTGAAACCACTAAGTGGTAGTTAAAAAAACTGAATTTTTTAATAAAACATTAGTTTACCGCTTCTGTGAGTGGAATTTGGAAAATCTGAGAGACACGATTGATGTAATAAGTAAAATGTAGTTCAATGAGAATAAAATAGTTTTTGGTGATTAGTAACTTTTTACTTTTATTTACCACGGTTAAAAGTAAGTAGGCTAATTAAGAGTAAAAATGATATTATTATTACACTAACAGATGTTCTAATTCTATTGGATAAGAGTAATTCGACCAGAAACAACCTGAGGAATAAAATATTACCATTTAGGCCCTCTTGGATTATATTAGGACATTTATTCTTAATTTATTTAAAGAATGGTTAAAATAGTTAAAATCAATGGTGAATAAGAAAATAATTTTTAATATAGGGTAATACATAAGATAAATTTGACTATAAATATTCATTAGAAAGATAAAACTATTTCCTATATAATTATATTTTATTTGTAATTTTTAGACTTTAAATAAGTTAATTTATTTATGACACAATGATGATGCAGTAATGATCTTATTAATGAAATATTGACATAATTGATGTCATAAATACCCAAATAAATGTAATTTGGGACTTTTTATGAATTAAACTACTTTTCTAGTTTAATATGACATGTTATTATTGATTTAATTAACTGTTTTCTAACTAATCATTCTGTTATTATTTTCAAAAAATCAATTACTAAATATAGTCAAAATTGACATAATATAGTTTTTAAAACTAATATTATATTATTAATTGTTATTTTATTCCTAAAAATCTTAGGTTCTGCCAAATGACTTAGCTAAGGTTTTATATATTAATAATAAACAACTTGGGGTTCTTTTGACTTGTTATAGTATGTTTATTAACTTTATAGTATAAGAACCAAAGAAGACCTGGTAAAAGTAAAATTATCTAACTTAAATTTAAATATAAATGATAAGGTTAAAATAGGAACCTAAACATGTCTAAATTCTATTGGATGAGATTATGTCGACCCATGCCCACCTTAGCTTCGAAATTAGTCAATTTGGATCTATTTAAAACCGAATTTGGCTTTATAATAAAATAATATTTTTAGTTTTTCCAATGGAGCCCCTCTCCTCCCTTATAAAAGGGAACCTCCTCCCCCTCTTCCACACAACACATTGAGCCTTCAAGCTCAGACAACCCCTACAACTTTCTCCCCTCCATTTCCCTAGAAACATCCTAGAGGTTCTGGTCTTCTTCAAAGTCCAATTTTAGTGCCCTAAAAGGTGGTCACAATTAGGCGCTTCGAAGAAGAGGTAATGTTTGTTACCAATTCATTCAACTTTATTTCTTATTCCACATATTCTTATATATTTTTTTCATTATGAAGTAATAACATAATTATCACTCATATACTGGTATGTTATTATAAGTATTAAACAACCCTATTTCACCATCTATCCATCCTACGGAAAATGAAATCACTACGCATGCGTACATAGGGAATATAGTCTCCATGCCATGGTGTAATATATTTTCCACCACCACCGTACTTGGAAGGTTATAATGGTGTAAATAATGAATATATATGATTATTGTGAAGTGATATTGATTCGTAAATAGTATACATACACTCCAATACAATTCCACGATCATGGGAACAATATAATCGCTCGTGCGTACGTACCGAATACCGTCTCCACGATGTGATGTGACTCGTTC
The DNA here is from genome assembly GCA_963277665.1 of Viscum album. Lineage (NCBI taxonomy): Eukaryota > Viridiplantae > Streptophyta > Magnoliopsida > Santalales > Viscaceae > Viscum > Viscum album. Next base: position 1,312,912,750 of record OY728152.1, on the reverse strand, counting down.
TACATGATATTCAATGCATAATGATTACATAAATGAATTGAATGAATGAATATGATATATAATACACTAATACCATTCTGGAAATGATGTATCTATAACCTAAATAGAATAATAAGATTTTATTCGACAAAACAAAGATAAGAACAAAAAGTAATAAACACCCAATAACAAGTAGCAATGAAATATTACTAATAATAAGTTAATAATATGACCATATATTATATCATAACAATGAGTATAATTATGGAATTAGTCAATGACATTATTTAAATCATTATATAGGTGGTTCGAACACTTACGAAGCAAATCGAACCTAAGGTAAGGAAAATTTCACAATCTCAATTTTATATCCGAGATTGTTTATACTTTTGTATCTACTAGGGTGTATTTTATCATCCACATCCATGTTTCCTCAATATGTAATATTTTAAATCCAATTTTACCCTTCGTGAGTTTTTAGTAAAAGATATGAAAGGAATCATTTTTCGTTTTTCGTATGAGGTACTTTTTGACTTTTCCGACAAAAGTACGAGAAGAATGTTTTTTTAACTTATACGACATGAATGGATTTTTAAAACATTACTTCCAATAATCTTCCTTTAAAAGATTCATGTTTATTTTTAGTCAACTTCTTTTAGTTTAAAATTTTATGACATTTTAAGAAAGGAAAATGTTTTCGAAGTGGAAAGGTTATTTTCCTCAAGAATGGAGTTCAGGTGTTTTATCAAAATTATTTTCCATCTAAGATAATACAGGGTTCTGTTTCTATCCCTATTATTAAATTGATTTTATTATGTTGTGATGGAATTTTTTTTATGAATTCCATTATCTTATATGAATTTTTTTATGATTTCATGATGTTTAAGAATCCCATTTTTTTACATGGGTTATGCAATGATGTATGATTTATGATTTGGTGACTCACATAAGAATTATATCATTATGAGATGAGTGGGACCTATATCACCCTTCAATGCATTGGGTAAAGATTTTATATCTCATGAGATAGACATGGCTAGAATGGCAGGTTAAACTGATTCAGTGAAACAGGACTGAAACAAGGAGTGTACTCGGTTCAGAAATGGACTTTGTCCACTAAGATAGTCTTGGAAATGAATATTGACTAATAAGAAATGATTCTTTATGATTATGTGTGTATGCCACAAAGTTTCATGTTTTAAGTTGTGATTATTGGGATTACATTTCACTACTATGATTTATCCCATGTTATGAAATTATGATCTCTTTTGCAGGTTAAGATTTAGAAAAGTTATGTTTTTATGAATATGATCTGATTGATCTTTCTTTTTTTTACCCTTACTGAGCGTTTCAGCTCACCCTTTTATATGTTTTCTTTCCCCAGTCTAGGATTAAGGTTATTAAGTAAGATATGCCCAAAGGGACTACAGATATGATGGAATAAATGAGAGACAATGTAGACGCTTTATGAACCAGTTGTTTATGTTTCCCAGTTTCTAAAGAAACTATACCTATACGGTCCTTTAATGGTTTTGTTATATTTTGTAATATGTGTAAATCAATTTTGAAGTACTAACAATGTATGTAATGTATGGGTCATTACATGATCGGCCCTCAGGGTCTCCGGGTAGTAGTAGTCGTAGAACACATGCTGGAACTCCTACCAAGTCATAGCCTGCTATTGACCCCCTTGTGAGATCATGTCCAACCACCTCTTGGCAGAGTCTCGGAGCATGTGGGTGGAGAGCATGACCCGCCTCTCTGGAGGTGTCTCCAGATACTTGAAGATAGTCAACAAGGCTTCCATCCATGACTCTACAGCCTGAGGTCCTCCCTCCCCTGAGAACGTGAGAGGATGCTACTGCTGAAAGACCCGCGTCAAGTCTTCCATAGACGAGTTAGGATGCAGGGCTCCCTGAAGGCCTGCATCATCCTCATGAAACCTTCCCTGAACTGCACATCAACACCTGTAACTTGTATAACAGCCAGTGCCAAGGCTGGCTCGACTGGAGGATCGGCTGGAACTCCCTGATCAGCCCTATCTAGCATTTGATCACTTCCCAACGATAGACGTACGCCCAGAGGGCGTCTCAGATGCAGAGCTCTGAACGATCAAAAGCACATCTTAGATCAGGAAAACAAGGACATAAAACAAAATGGTACAAAGCGGGAACATGGGAAGAAAAACATAAAAGATTGAAAAACACGACTATATGACGATTCTTTTTAAACCACTGATATGGGAATGTAATCCTACCCTACAAGTCGTAAACACTTCAAAATACACAGTATGTTGACCCCAACACACGGCGTGTACTTGAAAACTATTCCCCTGCCCGAGTCTCCATACACAACTAAACCACATGGTCCGACTCAACCCGAGGCTACATGAAATGTTCGAAACAAACACAGCGTGTAATAGACAAGGCTTCAACGACCCGTGTTGTTATGCACATGGCCGTCTACACGGCTAAACCATACACAACCTGCTCCGGACAAACACGACGTGCATAGGAAAGGTGACCTCGTCCTGTGTTGTTCGTGACACGGCCAAGTAACTCGACAAGACTACACGGCATGTTCCGAACAAACACGGCGTGTGGAAAAGAAGGTAATGTCGGCCCATGTTGTTCGTGACACGACTGGGTACCTGGACAGGACTACACAACGTGTTCCCTAAGGACACGGCGTGTTCTACCCGAGCTTCCCCAGCCCATGTTGTTAGTGACACGGCCGGGTACACTGCGTGTCCACGAAGTTACTCCCACGACACCATGTTTTACTCACACATTCACTGACACGACCTGAAAACTACACGGCGTGTATCCAAAAAGTACACGCCGTGAATTCCGGGTTTTTTTGGGCAGTAGCTCATAAACTGCTCCGACTCCCAGAAACACTAAAACAAGGGTAAGAGGTGAAAAATTTCAATTCGTGAGGGACCATACACCCCGGGAATCAAACCTCGGCATCTCCTGTAGTCACATACAAGGGAAGAGAATAGCTCTATAACATATAAACAGAGATTCTATCAAGCATCTATCACAAAAGCATGCAAAATCTACACGAAGTCTATCACAATAGCATGCAATCGCTAATGCACCCTAGTGGAATGGCTATAATGCATGGCATGTGATTTTACATGTTCCTATAAGATGCATGAGACGGAATACCCTCATCTCATCAGGTTGTGACAGAAATAAACTGAACCATTAAAACAATCACCGCACAAGTCATGTGAACCACTCTAGGTGAAAACATATCAACCATAAAACTCAAAACCAGAAAACTGTAATTAACGAGGTAGTATGGATTTTACCTGTACACGGGTTAGCTACTCCCGGGCACAGATTAATACCAAGTACCGAATCCATCCTGTCCCTGGCTAAAGTCTCCAAACAGTAAGGTAAGAGAGAATAACCCCTCTGATACCACTTTGTAATGACCCGATTCTGAAACCCCTCCACTGGTGCCCCTTACCGAGTTCTCCACATGACCTCAAGCGCGTTTCCACGAATGGTAGAGGCTGCTGACTAGAAGCGAGGGCCTTGGTGAGTCGGTGGGGAAACTATGCCATCATTCGGTAAGGTATACAAGGTATGAAAAAAACAATAAACATCAGAAGCAGTAATCAACATGCATAACAACAAAAACCAAACATCGGAAGAAATGCATATATATAACTATGATGACAATGATGAAATAGGTACAAGTATCTAAGGAAAACATCAAACACAACAACATTCTAAAATACAAATGAAACCATGTCCAAATGAAAACAAATTAAGCTCCTCAGCATCAAAGACACAGCTCGGTCCCATGCTCCCCAGCTCCTGGTGCAATCGAGATCCTGAAGTAGAAGGGCGCTTTCCATTGCCTATACCTACAGCAACATAGTCTTCTTGGACCCAAAATCATGGCCCAAATAGGGTGTGAGATGCAATCCCAGTAGGCAATCACCCAATGATTTTTGCCTAACAGTCAATGAATACAGGGCAGTAATAAAACAAGAAGCAGTAAACATAAAAGCACAACCAACAACAATCCACAGTTATAGGAAAAAATGTTCACAAGTAAACAACCACCAACAAAAGAAGAAACATGTATCCCTCTAGGTAGCTCTAATAGTATAACCCCTATGGTTCAACCTATCAGTACTAGAAACCCTCAAGGAAGCACACACTGTCTCATCCCTCTGGTTCAACTATGTAATTAAGCAGACTATCTGGGGAAGTACTCACCGTTAATTCTCCCTATAGTCTTGTATCATTCTAAAGGCTCTCTTGTGAAGCCCTCACATCAATTCCCCCTGTGGCCCGTGTCGTGGATATACAGACTCTCTAGGGAAGCACTCAATTTCAATTCCCCCCATAGTCTCACATCGTAATTAAAAGACACTCTAGAGAATCCCTTCCGTCAGTTATCCCTTAATCTACTACTCTAGGTCATCAAAATCCTGAGTATAACTAAACATGCTCATCGCGTGTATATCATCCAAGTATACCTCACGAACTACTTGGCTATCACTCTACGTCTCAACAGCAATAACAACACAATAATTCCGCTATCCTACGACTAGGCATGGAAACTTGAAAAAATCCCAACATGCAAAACAAGCATGGCCAAGGAACCTGAGCACAATCTAAATTTATCTACTCACAAGAAATAACCTATAATAAAGAAAAAAAGCAATGCATGAAAACAGCAGGGGAAAAACCGGAAACACGCAATACCCCGTTCACGGGTATTGGTGGAATTTGCAAATAATATTCATCAACTTTATACAGAAATGCACAAACCACCTACCTTGATCTGAGGAGTTCAGTATACATGAACCACGATGACAGATTCCACTTAGAAAAATGTATATCTGAGAAAACGCATAAAACATTCATCCCATGATAACATGGAAACAAGGAGGAATCAAGAAACAAGGCTAAAGCAGAAGGAGGAATTCACCGATGCGATTCCAACGCAATCGACCGTGATCAAATTGGAGAACAGATGGTGGGGCGGAAGCTTGGAGAAGATTCGGCCGTACAGTCGCATCCGGGCGGATGAAATCTAGGGAAGAAGATGATTTTTGAGGTTAGCTGCGACCCCGGTCCGTTTAATGAAAAAAAAGTACAGGACGTGTACTCCTTGAGTACACGGCGTGTAATTCAATTTTCTGTATTCCAAATTAACTGGCCTCCACCTCAGCCTTACACACTGTGTGTGAGGCCCTGACACGGCCAGAACACGGCTTTGAGTCGGGAAGAGTACACAACGTGTAATCATAAAGTACATGGCATGTTCTTCTGAAATTTCCAGAAAATTTATTTTCCTTAAAAACTCCAGAAAAAAGGATAACATACCTAAAAAGGGATTTGGGTTCTTAAAATATCATTTCATTTCATTTGTATTATTAGCTATAAAATGAAACTCATGTCCTTTCTAATAGAGTCATTTACATGTTCTATGAAGATGATAGATCTTGGGTTACATGGTTCTTTTTTTGTTATCTATAACTCCAACAGAGCCAGTCTGTGATTTTATTATTGTCAATATTTATAATTTTGAGTTCATAATTAAGATGTATTAAAATTTTCCATATAATGATGATTATGATTTTAATCATCTACATATATTTTTCATTTTAGTTATGGGGTTCTCAATGGTGTTTCATTGATAGTGGTATTTGAGTTGTGGTTGTAATGGACCATCCATCCGAGACCTCTGATGTTTTTTTTCTACTATTACAAATAATCTTGATGATGTGACTTTTGTTGTTTACCATCTGTCTATTTTATGGGGTTTTCCTATACTTTTATGAAATTATTTAAATAGTATTGATCATGAGAGGGAGGTATAGTTCTATATTGACCCATTATCTAATATGAACGTGAATAATATTTCATTCTTTAATATAGACAAAATTGAGTTGAAGGCGATCATGATTCAGTTAGAATGCCTAGTGGAAAATTGTATCATTCAACCCTCGTGCCTCTTTTTTTGGAATTTCTATTACTATTTTCCATGATGGTTGGTAGCACCCATAAACTATACAGGTAAAATAAAATGTAGAAATGTGTTTTAGTTAATAATTATTATCCTTTTACTATTTGGGATGATTTTTTAATCATTTTATGTGGACAAATTTGTTTTTACATATTGAAAATTATTTGGGATATCATTAGAATTAATTTATAGAGATTTATATACAGAATATCAATTTCAATGGAATTTGTCATCAATGAAAATATATTGTGATTACATTTGGTCTGATTAATGCTCCATAATTTATAATGGATGTAATGAATGTGATATTCAATTTGTATGTAAATACATGGTGGTAGTCCTCTTATATGATATCTTGGTTTACTATAAATCCTAGATATATCATCATACCATATGTCTGGTTATTCAAATCCTTAGAAACTCCCCACTATTATATAAATCATTTAAAATTCACTATTACTTTCATGTGCATTCATATAGTGTTTTAAAGTCAATTCCTATTGCTTTAAAATAAATTCATATTTTAATTTAAAGAATACAATTTCACAATATTATTTATGAACACTATGAGAATTGTATAATAATTATAAAATTTAATTATATATATGTCTATTTTTTTATAATTTATACACATTTTTGTCGAAAAGAGTAAAAAATTTATATTCGATATATAGAGGACAAAACCAAAATCATAAACAGAATTGGGAAATCCACATGGGTCGCAGTGAAGGGAAACTAGAAGATGTATGTCCCACTATGTTTGGATAGCCTATGTTGGGATAACAAGGTGTCTGATGATATTATCATGTCTGATCTCCATGGGATTTGGATATCTGTTAGGACAATGCACAAGATAATGATTTTTTCTAACGACACATGTCGAGCAAAACCCTGTAGAAGAACTCCTAAAAAACCAGAAGAAAATAAAAAACAGAACATTGTGGCACCACCATAGTGGAGAACCAAATAACCAAAAACAAATTATCGATATTAATAAATAAAAAATTTATTTCCACCCATTTCCCACAATAAATTAGTGTTCATCCCCCCTTCCGGTACACGGTTACTGACTTAGAGATTGTAATTGTACTAGAGAAAACCATGTATTTACATTATCTAGATGTTTTCATATATGATGAGAACCCCAGAAATAATAAAACTGCATAGGGGAAAATTGGGAAAATATGAATGGAAATCCACCCTCACAGAGATACGATGGATATGATCCATGATATATCTATATGGAGAATTTTAGTGAAGGGAACACGTAATTGTAATAGGATAATCCAAATATATCCATATATTTACCATGAAATTCATAACCGTAACAAAACATTAAAGAAACCCCCCTAATCCCACTATTTGAATGGTTGGAATTTAATCTTGGAAAATAGTATGAGATTAAAAAAATATTAGTATTTATAGAATACCTGATGATTGCTGTGTGTTTTTATATTAAAAATTATGGTATTTTATCTATTCAAAATAGTAGTAGCGACATATTTTTCTGCAAAAAAAATATATCAAACTCATGAACATGATTATGATAATAATTTTCCCCTAGAATTGTAAACAATAAAATCTTTTTGATTCATTAACAATACATCATATCGAGCAATTGAATTTGGGAGTAAGAAAATACCAGGATCAAACCACCTTGAGCCATAAATGAGATGTGTATCTTATATATCTCCTCTATGGTTATAAATTGAAGAAATTAATTCTATAAACAAATGCGAATTCATTAATATTTTAGCTAACCACTAAGAAGTTGGGAGAATAATTGAAGTACATATGGCATCTCATAGACATGACCCATTAATATGCATCTTTGTATCTTTCCACAAATCCATTGTCTTTTGTGCTGAGATGAATATCGCATAATAGATAATAGTCTAACTGAATCACAAAATATTCATATGAAAATACTACAATTTTTAGGTTTGGAAAATATGTTCAAAATAATGTGGTCATTATAATTTAACACTAAAAAACTAAAATTTCTGTAACATCAACATGAAAATTAAATTTTAAAAAAACTCACATGAATCTCATAATGTTGAAAGAAAAAAATGTATAGAGAAATCTTCAGAGCATAATTGATCATAAAATTATCAATGTGGAATTAAAAGGAACATAATTTCATATAAATCAATTTTTTTGTGGAAGAAACTATGTAAAAAACGACTTAAAATTAACGACACCCACCCATCCTACAAAAACAGTAGTAAAAATATAAGAACTATGATTTTGTTGAAACGTCAAATGAATCAACAAATTTTTACACTTATCATGGAAGTCAAATTTTCATAACCTATAAAAGAATATATGGGTATTTATGAACATTTCAAGTAAATTGATTTCATTATTATGAAATAATAAAGGGGAATGTTATTTATGTAAAGTATCGTTGTAGTGTTTGGAATTAAAAGAAATCTATTAACAACATCAAATTTTATTTATGTCTGGTGTGTGAAAATACAACATATATAAGGTTTGGAATTTCATGTATGTAATTATGTTCCAAATCGTTGATTTTTTGATGAATATGAAACAAAAAAAATGATGGATTCATATTATAGTCCACCTCTATAGCAGGAACAAAAAAAAAATGAAATATGTTTTATTGGAAACAAACAATACTAATTAGAAAACGGGAAATCTATTTTATAGTGTATTAGTATACTATAATATGAGTCTGTAAAAATGTGGACATAAAACTTCTAAATCAATTTTTTTTACTAACATATTGGAGAACATGTTTTCAGTACCTATATGGTATATTATAAAAAATATGACATATCTGGACTGTATATAGTAATCAATGGTGTAAAAATACAATGTATTTAATTTTGTTTCAAAAATACACCCATAGATAAATATTTACCTTGTATTTGAATGTTGATATATGAAATAAGTATTTTTAATTTACTGATTCTGAAATATAGACCTAACATTTTAATAAACTTAATATAATTCCATGTTATAAACAAAAATAATATTCATGATACACATATGGAAATCATTATTGTTTCTTGATAATGAGGTGTGATATAAAAGGGTATGTGATCAGACCATGTTAGTCGATGGATGATGATTTTCCCTTGATGATAACAATTAAACTAATGATAGGGATGAAACAAATTAAAAGATACCCCAACTGATAATAAAGAATAAATAACCCATGGACTGTTGTATATCATAAATAAATGTTAATATAATTATTTTAAGAAGATAATGTAAATACACATGGATTTATTTTAAGAGGATAAAAAAATTTCAGACACCATAATACAGGAGAAAAATTACACAGTATCCAAATAATGGATATTTTTAATAATGAACTACTATCATGTTCATTAGTAAAACGTAGTTCTTGAACTATCAAGAACATTTGAAACACAAAAACTAAACCAACTAAAGAATAAATTACTTAAAATTGTGATGAAATATATTAGTATAAGTGTTAATTTTATAGAATATAAACACTTTAAATCCTAGATCTATTATAAAAATCATAAATACTGAATTTACACCAATTTATTCAAATACTCCACTGATGGATGATGTTAAAAAAATGATTTGGATAATACTGAGAAAAGTTCAGAATAATCCATGTGAGGGTAATCCATATGATATTGCATTAATAGATTGAAAGGTTATGGATAATAATGAGAATAAGTCATAATAATCCATGTGAGGGTAAACCATCTAGGCTAATGGATCTTACATGCAGAAGAACATGATATGTTGCAAAGAAAACTTGGTGATTTTTCAAGAGAAAAAATGAACACATCCCATTCAACCACTATTTGTATGGAATAAGTATTCTAAATCTTTGATAAGTTTAAAATATAGATACTTACCATTTCCAATGTCAGCATCTTCCAACATAAAAAGATTAATATTTCTTCCATGCTTCATTGAAACATGCGTCAATACAACTCTAAAAAAGCTCTTAATTATCCATGTGTGGGTAATCCATATGGAATGAAAATAACATAATGAAATATCACACATGGAATCATGTTACGAAACATACATGAACAAGAACACAAGATGTTTCAGTGAATATTTGGCCATTTATCTAGAAATAAACTGAACACAACCAATTCAATCACAGTTTGTATTGAATAAGCATTCTAAATCATATAAAAGTTTTAAATACAGGTTCTTACCCTTGTTAATGAAGAAATATTCAAAAAAATAAGTTGGATTATTCATCCATGCTCATGTGAAATAGGCCTCCACTGAAAATTGAATTTACAAAAAAGGGAAATTCATATGATGTGTCATTAGTGAATGAAATCATCACGTTAGAAATATTTAACAGAACATAACCACCTGATTTGACCAGACCATACAGAGAACATTTCATTTGACTAGGGCACACATGATGAATTAATAAAATATATTTTGGATATGAAATACAATTTATAAATACATACATGAATAAGTCCTTTAAGCAGTTTTTGGAAAGTGTTGTGAAACATATCCATAACTTGTTTATTGATAGATGGCATAGTCACCTTGTTCGAATTAAATACATTGATATCCCATGTTTTATATAGTTTCTCAAAACTAAAAATTAGGTAACATTATTATATGATGTGTCAATATTATAAAAGTGTAATTTTACATAATAACATTGGATTACTATACGTCATAATCATAAGGGGGAAGGTGATATTTCAGCCACATGGTTGTATTTAATGGTCCTTAATAGGCCCCAAATGCCTCTCTACATGAAACATGGAATGTATTTTCCCTACCATATATATAAAAATTACCGCAAACCCAAATCAAATATAAAACATAAACAATAATGTGATGAAAGTAATAATCATTATTAAGAATAGTTTAGTTATTAGTGTAATGTGAATAATGTAATATGGGATAACAATTTTGTAAAACATCATTCACAATTGTTGAATAATAATCATTTTTTGAACCAAGACAATTATTTTATCATTATAAAGGTGATTTATTTTACATAGAGCACACTTCATTTTACATAGTTCACACATAATATGAAAATAGTATGCTTGGAGTAGTTATAAATTTAATTTTTGAAAAAAACATACTTTATAAATACAAACATAAATATGTTCTATAATAAGTATTCAAAAATTCTTTTCAAACATACCCTGAAATTCATCATCCGTACATGGAATTTTCATATTGTTCAAATTCAATACATTGAAATATCTGGTTTTAATGATCATCATGAAATAGATAACGAAATTATGAAAAACGTTTCTATGAAATGTCATCATTTGAGAAGTGTAATTTCACACAATACCTGTGGATTTATGTTCAACATAATCATAATGTTTAGGGGAAATTATGACCATTATGTTTTATTTAATGATCCTTAGTAAGCACTAAATGCCTCTCCACATACTAAATTAAAGGTATTATCCCCTAAAATCAACAAACAATGACCAGAACACAAAACCAAGATAACCATAAACAATGATTCCATGAAATTGTTAATAATAATTATGAATAATGTAGTTATTAGAATAATGTAATTTTTTCTATTAATGAATAATTAATTTTCAAAAACCCTTTGGTGGAAAAAGGTTTAAAAATATAATCATGTGGGTAGTGGCATATGTCTTAAGCTTGATGGAACATATTTTTTGTTATCTAAGAAGAGAAAGATGCAATATTTGTATGTAGTAAATGTTTTATATCTTCACAAATCATTGTATTAATGCATACCATATGTTGATCAACAACAATACAGTAATGGAGTAATTCTGACACCAATATGATACATCTGATAATTCATTCACTCATAATATCCCATAGATCTTAATATCATCAATTACTAATACTCTTAAATTATTTAAAGAAACATTTGTTATAATTTAGAAATATGGAGTAAAATGGATGTATGTAATAGGCTTTTCCTGTGGAAGGGACTATTGAACTTCGAAATCAATACAGACATAAATGATATACTATGAAAACAATATAAACAACCTTCTATTACTCACCATTTCATAATCCATGAAAAATTCCATTAAAGTGTTGAATGGGTACTTCTTTGGGCTTCTATCTTATTTAAAATTCTGAATATATCATTATCATTTAAAGGATATTAGGATAATGGATATGGGTTTCATAAAATGAATTAAGGAGAAAGGATGTTATCTCTATATCCTAGTGATGAGTAGATCTGATGAAGTTGCATATAGTTTTAGAATATAGAAAAAGTGTTGAAAAAAAATTTAAAATTTATCTATCACTCCTGTTATACATTCTTACGTAATCAGGATGTAATATCATCTACCTTCAGATTCAAAAACTCTTCCATAATATGAAAACTTCTAAAAAAATTCATAAATCAAGAGAAAAATATTCTAAATATAAATTAAATCATTACAATTTCACTATGAAACCGAATTGAACAATACAGACTTGAGGTAGTGAAACCGGAGGTATAGGGCTACTGAGGTGGATTGGGAGGATGGATATCGAGGTGGAGTAGATAGAGGCAGAGGATATAGAGGCAGGGAAGTATGAAGTAATCCAATAAGAGGTATAGGAGAAGAATACTGAGAATACAGAAAGGGGGGATTGATGCTATGAAGATAGAAGAGGATCAGAAAGAGGATGAGACGCCAGAGGAGAGGGTACTGGAGGAGGAACTGGATGTGGAAACCCATTGAGGAAAATGGCATGTGGGGTAAGAAAAGAAGCACACAAGAACCCTATATAGAGGGGATCAATGATTCAAGAGGGAGGACGGATCCACAATTGAAGAGGAATCCTATATGATGGGGATCCGTGGTTGAAGATGGTTCCACAATTCTAGGTGGAGGTAATTAAAGAGGGGTCTGAGGATGATGATGAAACGTAGATGGAGGCGTGTTCAAATGGAACGCAAGAGTAAGGTCTTCGTGGTCGGGGTCCTCTATAATGGAGGTAGGATTTCTAAGAAAAATAGGTGATGTGGTTCAATTTTAGGGTGACACGTTATCTGGAGAATTCCAATATTAGTAACTATATATATCTTTCTTATTCAAGAAGTGAAATTCATACGGAACATTGTTTTTTTCATTTCATATTAATCAATCTAAAAAAGATAAAGGCTGTCATTTTGATTGTTTTATCCTCATTTGTTTATAAATACGTTATGCCTTTTTTTGATTTTTTAGTATAATAATAGTTCCAATGTCATCGATTTCGGTGGATCATCGAAAAAAATAGGAATGTATGATGTTTTAATAATATAATTTATCAGTCAGCAATCAGAACAGATCAATTTTGGATTTTTATACTCACATATGAAAGTCACATATTTCATCGGTAGTGGTTGGTGAAGTTTCTTTAGTGGGACCAATATATATTTTTGGTGAAATCTATGAGGATTCATGTTATATTTAAGTTATTGGTTATTGTTTAGGGTCAATAAAATGACAAGGGATTGAAGACTTCATCCTTTGATTTTTTTGGTAAGTCACTAGATTATATTGTTTGTTTCCCATCAATTGTGTTATTATCAACATTGAAAATTGGTAACATTGGATATAGAGTATGTGGGACTGTATGATATTATGGATTGGCTAGGGAAGGTTTCTAATTGTTGGAATTTCTGGCTCTATGGACAATATTTCTTAATGTTTTCTTGTATCAGATATCAGAAAATATTATTTGAACCCTTATCATGATTTCAGTTAGGAAGATATTTTTCAATAGCTATATGTATTTTTTTTGAGCAGTAAGTTTATATTGTTGAATATAATTTGAATGACATAAATTAGAAGTGTATTACATTGGTCAATGAGTTATATAAGTAAACAATTTATTCTTATGAGATTTTGGAATGTGAATCATTGTAGAGGGATCAATGGATTTATTTATTTATGGGAATTAATTCAACCACATGAATTCATGTTATATCAATTATTATCATTTGGTTTTTTAACTCATCGTTTCACTCATTTTGGAATTTCCATTACCCTTGATTATTTCCAACAATAATATGGTGAGTATTGAGACTCCCAATGATGGAGATATTATATTGTTGTAAATAACTTAATGTTTATGGATGTTTGTTTTTTTAAATAATGGATTCATGGAAGATCTTTTTTAATGGAATTGTGGTCTTCATCCAATATTCAGAAAATACATGAGGTTTTTTTATTTTTTTTATAATATGGGTTGTATATTTTATAAGTTGTGATTTCATGGAATGTAATGTGGTTAAAAAACAACTATTTGTTCTCGAGAAACATATTATTAAATATTTAAATTTCATCAATTTAATACATGATGTGTTGTAGTTAGTTTCCATATAATAATAAAATATTTTTTTATAGTAATGATTTGATAGGTTTTTAGTGTACTTGATCATCGTGGATTAAAAGAAAAGTTATAGCGTTACTTATTGTTTAATTTTTAGTATTTATTCTTTTAGGTTCATGATGAGTTGAATAATTAGATCATTCTACCAATGATATATTTTTTATTTCCTAATACCTATCATCATTAATTTAATGGGTCTTTATTAGATTAGAATAGATCCATTATGAAATTGAAAAATCGTGATGGGCGATCTTGTATCTCTTGAAATGAAATTTTTTTGTACACTTTAAAACATTGATTGAGATAGATTATTGGATTTGTGTTCTCTGATATTTTGGCATGTGATGAAGCATATCCTTGTTTCTTTTTTGATTCCTTCAATATCACTTATGGGAAATTATTCTAATGTTTGATTCCTCTATTTCGTTGTTGTGAGTAAAGTGTGTTTCATTGAATTATGAAATAAATATTTTCATTTTCTAACATTTCTTTTGTATTTAATCAATTTAATGATGGGTAGATTTAATTTATCGTACTGTGTTGTCAATGATTAGATAAACTATAAATGCATGATTTGTGTGACTGATTAACACTGAGTATTATGTATAGGTTATCATTAAACTCATATATTATTAAACTATATTTATCAGGTTATTTATATAATATATCTTATAAAATAATTTGGAAAACTATTTTGTTTCTATTAATATAATTATGATAATATGTGGTTTTCCTTTCTTTTTGATTAATGTAAAAAGGGTTATTTTCAATGCATTGAAACTTTTTATGTGTTGAAGAACATTGGAAGCCTTGGCAATGATGGTGGAAGGTATAACCAAGGGCCATCCCCAAAATTACTATAAGGGAAATTTATAATTGGGATATTATCTAATCCATATATATGTTTTTCTATGGATATTTTATTAACATTGTTGGGATATTCCCTCATGGTGTATTTATTTGTTTTTTATCATGAATTATAGGGACAAGTTATGAAATTGTCATTTGATATTGAATGATAAGTCTTCTAGCCTAGTCTATTATGTTTTTATCATGATTTTATTGTTCATTGACATTATACATCATTGTTTATGATTTTTCTAAATTCAATCACTATATATTGATATACCATAATTGATTTAGAATTGATTGAAAAAGTGTAAAATTTACCGTATTAGATATATAACTAATATTTGGATAATGGTTCGATTAATTTTTTAAAATGATTATACATGAGCTGTTTTGTTTTGGGACATTATGGAGAACAATGGTGGTATACTATTGATCATGTTAGCTCCCACCTCATAAACCTATATTGCATTGCATATCCATGTTTTTTTTGAAGTAGGGAATGGAATTGTGACCCAGTGAAGCGGTGAGTTTTTATATTTTATGGGTTTCTAGACGTATATAGTATGATGGTATATGTATTCTCAAAAAATAACATGGAGACTATTGGTGATATTATTTTTATTTCATTTCAATTTTTATAGACATTTTGTTGGAGATATATTCCAATATTGTGTTTTCCTTCCACAAAATTACATTAAATTGTGGAATAGATTTTTATTTTACTGTTTTAAAATTATTTCCTATATATGTGTCACATGATGTTGTCACAATATTTTATGTAAAATTATTATGTCTTGTTTTTCATGGATGTTTTGGTTCTCCTAACTTTCATGTGGGGATTATGAACTCCATTAGGTTATATAGAATATCAGTTGATGTCCCAGTTTGAGACTATATTTCAGTCGATCATTTAAATATATTTTCATTATTCACATATAATTTCATATTAAATTCTACAATTGTTTTCCACTATTTCATTTTATCTTGAATAACTAACTGATTTCCAACCATCATCCATTTTTTATTTATAAAATATATATTATTTTTGGAACATCTTTTTCCTAAGATCATCATATCTATAAATCTACATTATTAATTAGGAATTATTTTTCTTCATCATGAGCATATTCGTAGTACCATTTGTTTATTAAGGATAATTTTTATTTCATTATTACTTTCATAACCATACATTATTTAATTATCTATTTCAAATTGATGGGATCATCATAATAATTATATATTTTTTAAAATGTTAATATTTTTATGTCATAATCATGATTCAATATTAATATTTATTTATTAATATTGATTATTGATTATATATTACATTATTGATTGAATATTTCATGATATCATTATATAAATATTTTAGATGTCTGTTGTCTAATTATAGAAATTACAGTGATGTATTAGTAGTCCTTATATGGAATATATATTGACAATGTAGTTTGATATTTGATGTATACAAAACCATAGATAATTTTTTTAATACATAATTGATTGAAAATTTAATGATGTCATTGAATGATAAATTTTATTTGTGATCACAAAATAAAACATTAAACATTTCCATCGATACAATTCAATTATTAAATTCCATGTAATAAATTTTTGTGGAATAATTTCTATAAAAGGCCCCATGAAAAAGAATGTGTAATAAGGTAACAACCATAAGTCAATGTGCGAATTTGGGTTTTCATCAGAAAAAAAATTGTATGTGTTGGAGTAGAAAAGATTAGGGCCACGTTGTTGAAAATGACTTGTGTAATCTTACATTACATAATTAACATGGATAAATGATTTATTTTATAGTTTACTGATCCAATTTTGGATCATACAGGGAGAAAAAATGCCACATAATTTAATGAAAATGTTATTCCACTATTACGAATGATATGAGTCATGTCACATAAAAATATATTCTTATAATGAGAATTTCTGTATTGGATAACGAATATCATGGATGAATATTTTTTAATAGAAGGTGATGAAAATTTGTTGTAATTAATAAATAGTACTAAATATAATGATAAAATAAATTATCTGATAAAAAATAGTTCATGTAAATTACATAGATAAATATTTTACATTAGAGAAACAAGACGAAATGTGGACAATGTTACTCATCCTAAATATAAAAGCTGTTGATTTTGTTGTTGAAAATGATTCAATATTATCAAAAAAAATAGGGAATCAAATCATAGAAAAAAATTCATTAATCTTAATAACAATTTCATTTTAGGGATTATACCAAAATATCAAGGGGAAATAATTATCCTCATATTTTCATTATATAATAATTTATTATAATTTTCTATCTGGAAAATGAATGAATTTTATTTTTCTGAAAATTTATTTTAAAAAAAGAATGTAATAATCAATACAGTCATATATCAATATTATATTTTTTAATTACGATGAATATAATTATGGAACATCCAAAAATGTTATAAATTATGAAAAAAAATCATGTTAAATGGCCAAGAGAAGTGGGAGTTCGTATCAAATTTATTGATTCAGGACATATAGATCATCAATTCATGGGAAATAGTTGAACCATTGAAGACTAGTTATTTTTCTTTTGGGTGATAGAGTATTATTAAAACAACTGATCTAAGCATCAAGGGAACATACAACATAAGATAATATGTGGGGAAGGAAATGTTGTTGCTATTATGGCATCTAATGATAATGTTACTAAATATTTTTTATAAAGTTAATTAATTACATAATAAAATTCACCTAAATTTTTGGTTGACTAACAATCATAAAAATATTTTTGGAAGTGTTCCAATGGACATTGAATAATTTATTATTGATTTTTAAATGATTTATACTAGTTCAAATCATATAGAATAAAGATATTCAAGTCTTTCTATATATTTATTAATATATATATAAAATATTTGATACTAGAAAATATATAATTGTATGATATTTTTATAATAGATAGTATAGAATAGATTACATTGAAAGTGTTATAGTTCATTTATAAGACAAGAAGATTATAAATCATTAATTGGGTATTCAACCCCTATCTTTATTGGGGAGACACCAATGTAGAAATAAGGTCTAGATCATTATAAAATTTCTATCCTTTTTGAGCATATCATAAAAAATAGTTAAAATGAAAACATTGGATGCGAATTTCAACTATATAATAGATGACATACCTACATGGGGTGTGTTTATTTATGTGTTTTCTGAAGTGTTTCCAATAAATCTACCTGATAAGTAACATAATTTTTATAAGTATATCATCCTTATTGAATACCATATTTCTAAGACACCATTTAGAATGTCCATATTGGACATTGGGTAAATGAGTGAATCATGTAAGAGTGTATTAATAATGGATTAACACATTAATTTCTTTAAACATGGGGGTCTATTATTTTTTTATAATACTAATGCTTTTTTGTGGTTTTTCATCAATAATATTGAAATAAATTCCCTTACAATATTTTTACTATATCCACTACATAATTTTGATGAAATATTTAAAATACAATTAAAATTAAATATTTTAAAAAATGGATGATCTTTAATATTAGTATCATGAACTAAAAATATAGATATAATATATTCTATATATTCCCTCTCACAAATAATTTACAATTAAATTAATGTAATTCTGTTGGTCATAACATATTGAACAATTTTTTGGAATATAGAATAGTGTATCTAATGATTATGGTTTTAATTTCATTCATGTAATTTTCACGTATTCATTGATATAGTATATAATACCTGAATAACATAAGATTAATTTTTTTATATATCATGAAAAATACATGGTGATGGGGTTTTATGGTATATTTTGTATGACTGAATCTTTTAATTAGGATTCTTCTTTTTAGGGATATATTTTCACCATGGATAGAATATATATTAATATATTAATGATAGTATAAATTTAGATAATGTCATTATATGATGATCATAAATGACATATGTATATTCTATTAACTTGGATGTTACAATAATTTACTCTATTAAATTTATTCCCTATTTTATAATCCAAATTGTATAGTCCTGATACAACCCAGTTGGATATAGTGTTGAAATAAAAATATAGATTTCATAAATTTATAGTAATATAGTGGACCAAATTTTATTCTATAAAATACATGTATAATTAAATGTAAATATATGGTCACTTAGAATATCAATTACATTTTATGGATAGTGATTCAGAATAATAGGAAACATTTAAGACATCATGAACACATAAACAACTAGTTCATAATGATGAACGCCATATCCCACTACACCGAACATTTCATATTCCTTATTAGTCATTTGTTATCCTCCATAATAATCGTTTATAGATATAAATTATTTTACATTATTTTACATTAAATATTGATAATGTAAAATATTAATGGTGATATCAAATGATCAATATGAAAAATTTTGATCATTAAATGTTGAATTTCATAAAGGATTATTTTAGTATAATAATTTTATGATTACATAATAAAAGAGCATGAGTATTTCATTATAATATTCTGATATAATATCACATGGATATCAATCATGATAATATTGAATAATGAAGTTATATTTATTATATCATTCAAATTAAATAATTATAATCAATGTGATTTTAATCCTGATCCAATGAAACATTAAAAACCTAAGGAAATCATAAATAAAACTAGTTTGCATCATTGAAAATTATCATCTATTATATTTAACAAAAAAAATATCACCATTATGATCGAATTCCATATCCATTTTATGTAATGCATTGAAGGGGTATAATGGACCAACCGATCCATGGATAATAATATAACATCTTCCTTTGATTATCATGGTTCCACATATCATTAGTTAATAACATAACCACCCATATTAAATTTATAATAGATCCACCCATCCTTGGTCTATAAAAGATCATCCATTATTATAAATAATATCGCTGAATAATATTTTGAACAATATTCTAATAGAAAAAAATTCAGATAAAATAACTGATGAAACCATTATTATTTTCAAATTTATTATGAACCATGTAAATTAAATATGCTCTATAATAATTTCATTAAAACATCATTAACAAAATTAAAAGAAACATTTTCTATAATAAAATAAATGAATCATGTTTATACAATATAAAATAGAAGGGTTTCATACTAATATCAATTAAACATGATTAACCATTGTAAAGGAAACTAGTACAATAATAATATCAATGATTAAATAATAATCCATCTAGAGAATTTTTGAGTACTATATAGTTACGAAACATCTTCATTTGATGAAAAATAATAAGTTATTATTGATGATTGTGAATGGTAATACAAGTAATTATCATTTAAAATAGTTTGAGGAAAATACCATTTTTCATTTGGAAATCAATTTTAAAAATACATTATTCATAAAATTTTGTGATATTAATTTTGAATTAAAATGATCTTGTAAATATAAAGAGCAATTTTTTACAAAAATAATGGACATGATGGATGTAATATATTTTCATTTCATTCATATTAAAATAAAAAAAATCAAAAAATTATTAAAGAGTGAGTAAAAAGTCACCAACATTGATGAAGATAACAGAATTATCATCAAATAATTTTTAATTAACAGTAATAGTCAATTCAAAATGAATATTTTATTTTATTTATTTTTTGAAAGTAACAATTTTTAGATAATTTTTTATATCTGGGACAAAGAGGTTAAATATAAATGACATAAATGAACATACATGATCAATGTCTATAAATGATGAATTTATATAGATTTAATAATAAATATTTAAGGAAATGGAATATATAATTGTGATACACATTCATTACCACAATATAATTAAAAATATTATCTTAAAAAATATATTCCTATCTAAATACCTATGAAAGAATCTTGACAATATATACTGATTAATTAATGAAATTTTAAACATATTTACATTACAACATTCTTGATTCGTTAATCGTATGCCTAATGGATGAAAAACAACAAAAAATATGTCATATAAAATTAACATAAATAGTTTGATAATAGATCACGATAGATAGAATTTAGTACATACAAGAAATTTATTCCATATGGAAAGGGAATTAGAGAATAATTCCCATAGAAAAATTATTTCAATGACTTATAGAATTAATTAATTAATTAATGTCTATAAATTTTAAATATTAATGATACATGTGGAAATATAAATTAATATAAAAAAATCATGACAAAAAATTATATATTATAAAATTAAATGAATAAGTAATATAAACAATAAATGTAAATAGAGGAATCAAAATCAATACCGCTTGGTTAAAATAATATCATATTTCCATAAATGAAATATATCAAATTTAATGATAATATAAAATTATGTTTCAATGAATAATGATATTAATTTTAAATGATGTATTATATAAATACTAAAATATCAATTATTGGTCGTTATAGAATATATCTCCATGATTAAAACAGATACAATAAAAATCCTTACCCTGAGTTGAGATATTCCTTCTCTAATAATTAAATAAGGTATAATAATATTAAATGAATTCATTAATTTAAACAAAATTATATTCTAATATATTATACATAAATAAATTATTTTATTTCACGGTAATATCATATTTAATTATTTAATCATTTATATCCTTGTTGGGTGTTTTTTGGACATTTGATTGACTTTATCAAAATGGATTCGAATTGCTCAACATGTTCGATGAAGTAATTATTTCAAAAATTCAGTAATAATATTCTTTATTCATTTATTATTTTTATTCATCGTGTTAATTTTCATAACCAATCAGGAAAAATCATTATGAAAAATGAACCATTTTATAATCATAGAGATGGTATATTGTATAGAAACCTGAGAAATGATTCCATTTGTCAATTATAATTTTCGAAATATTCTCTGAATTTTTTTTTATTTTGTGAAATAATACAATATCATATTTGAAATATTATTTATTTAATAATACATATATTTATGATTATATGGATGTGGTGATTAAAAAATAATAACAACACTTCATCAAGGTTATTTAAAAAATATATACAAGTGATATTATCATTTCATACTGAAATAAATAAGATGATAAATTATCATATCATAATGATAAATTACTCATTATTATAATTTTTTTCAATAATATCATATATATTCATAAAAAGTTTCTTTAATACCGTCCATGTAATGTATTGTTCAAAAAATAATCACATTTCATTCTGAGGTGGTTTTCCATGGTACACTTGGGAGACATTATTATATCCACCATTAAATTGTTTATAAAAAACTATATATGTAATATCATAAAACATTTAATATAACTATGTTATTAATGTCATATATAATTTAATGAAGTCATTATAACTTTTTTTAGTAGTTCTGTTGGATGTAAAATGCTAATAGGTTATTATGAGGTGGTATATAGTAAAAATGAATGATGATATTGTATTCTTTTTAACATAAATAATGAATTATAATGGTTATGGCATTAAATTAATTACATCTTTGTATATTGTATATATAATTGTTTTTATTTTAGAATATTTTTATTTACCCCGAACACTTTGTTCCATTCCTTTGAATAAATTCATTGTATGGGGTATTCTGGGAGATCATGGTGTCTAATCAACAACACTACAAAATTTCTACTTCTATGAACAATGATTCTTGTATTGGGAATTTTTTCCTCAGTGAGCAAGATGTGCACAGGGGATTTAGTGAGATATATTTTAAAAGATTCATTTGTGAGACATATGTGAACAGTTTCATCGATGAGACGGATGTGAACTATGTCTTCAGTGAGCCATTTTTACTATTGGGTTTGGTTATTAATTTGTAGCATCGATGATGGTGAGTCATTTTTACTATTGGAATTTGTGAGTCATTTGTACTGTCAGCATTGGTGATTCATTTGGAATGTCAGTGTTGTTGAGTTATTTGTACTTTGGGTGGTGGGGTGTCATTTGTACTGTCGTCATAGCGGATTCATTTTTATATTCATCATTGGGGATTCATTTTTTACTATTGTAATCGGTGAGACTTTTTTTCAATCATCATTAGTTTGTGTATAATGGTTCCAAAAGTCAATATTTGTATAATTTTTCAAGCTTCATATAGTATCTCGCATTTAGTATTTTCATGGATGAAAAATTCATTCAAGGACTAGTATTAGTTGATTCATGGAAGATTAAAATCCTATGACATCAATATTAATTTTTTAGGGATCGGGATGAATTTACATGGTCAACTGCATGGTTTAATGTCTTCTGTATTTAATGGAAAATCATGCATCATATAAACCAATTCAACATTATATCTTCAAAATTGATGAGATATCATCCTCCCTTGTTCTGCATTCTAGTATTCGAATGTGTTATTATGAAACCATTATTTCTTCCTATAAGTGTGGTATGATAGAACCTTAATCCTTGGAACATTTCACATTGATGTTTTGTCCATCTGCATGTGCACCCACTATTTTGGTTCAGGAAGCAAGTTTCGATTCTTCATCAATAGAAGGTATGATCTACCCATGTTCTTCTGTTTAATTATCCTTATTATTCTACTTCCCCTTTATATTTAATGGATTTTTATCTACATTCTTCTATTGTTGTTTTCCTTGGGGTTGTTTGGTGTAGTTTTTCCACGATGTCCTTTTTTGGATGTAGTATTCATCGGGGAGGTGATCATGATTGGTTGTGTGGATCGTTATCATGTAATGAACACTAGGAAATTTTTGAGTTATGGGATTCATTTCTACTAGGTTATTTTATGTGAAATCGTAGAGTAATCATGCTTCATGCCACTAGATAACAATGGAATTGACGGAATAAATATTTAAACCGAAAAATTAAATTGGAATTGATTGTATGTTATTACCTCTTGTTTTTTAGAAATTATTATTTCTATACATGATTTTTTCAGTATGTCTTATATGAAGAGGAAAAGAGATTGAATGTAAACTGGGATTAATTGTAAATAATTTTTAAAGATAAATATGAATGTAAATGAATCTGGTTTTTCAGGAGGAAATTTAATGATTAATTAAATTTATTAAATAAGAATGTTTAATTAACTTTGATAGCTATTGTATATTCTTGTATAGGTTTCCCATAGTTTCAAAATACTAATAATGAATCAGATACATCAATATGTACTAAATAACTACCTATTTTATAAAATGATATTGCCTCGAAGGTTTCTATGTAACCCTCCTTCATGTAAGGTCTACTGCCTATTGATTTGGAGACTTAAGAACATGTTGTGCTTGAAGGTTTGATACCTTATTTAAGGAGCATGTCTCCATTTAATATGATGTTTATTTACTACTTCATGTGTTGTGATGTGAACCTAGATGGATGTTGTGATGTGTTGGGTCAGGGAGGTCCATTGGCTATGGCAGGAGTTGACACCAAGTGTGGCGAGATGCATTGGGTTATGTAAGTGGGAATCGGGGAGGACACTATAGATAATGAAACGAGTTTTATTTGAAAGATTGAATTTTTTATGAATATATTTATTTTTTATCTACATTAAATTACCCACTACTCAAGGTAGATGGTCTTGATTACCTTCAATCTAAATGGTTTGAAGATGCATGTGGAATGCCACATGATGTTTGTGTTTAGCTTCTTTATGGAGGATGTGTCTACGCACCTACTATATTTGGCAAAGACCTTAAGGGTAGTTCATCTACTCACCAAGTTGATCTCACTTATCTTCAGAAGATTAAAATGTTTTTCTAGATTTATTAGATGTACCTTAGTGTAATACATCTATTAATAAACTATTGAATAAAAGATATTAACCCATGGGGTTAGATCTGGATGGGATGAAATGATGAGGTAATATTGTTGATAATTTTTTGACATCATTTGTTTATAAGTATGGGGAATGAAACACTGGGTGTCATGATAATTAAATAAAATGTGGAATTATTAATGGTTTATTAATTATTAATGAATTAATTCAAGTAATGTGAAATTATAAAAATGGGATGAAGAAATATAATAAATCTATTTAATTGGTTTTCTGCTTATAAGATACCTACTCTTAAAATTTGTAGTTATAAGTCCCATATATGGGGGATATAGTTGATTCTAGGACTATGTTATTCCCATGATAGTGGTGGCTGAAGAATGTATTAATTCCCTTGAAAATATATTTTCTGAAATTGGGTGTTCATATAATTAATAATTTTTTCTTTCAATTTATTATTTTGAAGGTGAAGGTGACCTGTGGTGTAAAATGGTTCATAAAACCGGGGATTACAATAATATCAATTACATATAATGAGATGAATTTAATAAAAATTTCAAAGAAAAATATTTTCTTAATAATTTTCAAAATAGGATGGAAAAAACACACCTATAAATTAAACAAAATGAGGTTAATTTAGTGGAAATTTATAAAGAAAAATTCACTTTATTGGACAGGTACACTCTAAATCTTATTTATGATCTTGATATTAAAATGATAATTTTATGCACATGATTGAAACCTAGATATATATGGTTATTGGCATCCCACTAATCAAAAATTTTGAGAATCTTATCTAATGTGATGAGATGGTATAAATGAAATATTATGATGATCATGTGCACTATGACATACATAGATGAAAAGAACCATATGAAATGAAATTGTTAAGAATCAACCAAATAAACCTGATTTTAATAATTTCCAATTTCTAGTTTGTGGGAATCATGGTAAAAATCACATTAGATAATTAATTAAAAATCAGGGAAATGATTTTTTTAGTTTGAAAATATTTCTCAATAATGAAATGAAAATGATCCTGAAATTTATTCCGAAAAGAAACTGTAAATTGTTTCAATTGTGGTGATAATGGTTATTCTGAAAATACCTTCCCAATGGAAAATACAAATGATAAATAACATCCATAGTATATGATGAACAGTGTCGTGACATCCTTTGTGACTATGGTAGTAGATTTCTAGACATCCAATGAACTATTATTAGGGTCTTTGTTTATTTACTCATATTTTTCTAATG
The DNA here is from genome assembly GCA_963277665.1 of Viscum album. Classification (NCBI taxonomy): domain Eukaryota; kingdom Viridiplantae; phylum Streptophyta; class Magnoliopsida; order Santalales; family Viscaceae; genus Viscum; species Viscum album. Next base: position 1,312,886,613 of record OY728152.1, on the reverse strand, counting down.
TCTTGATTGATATAGGGACTAACCATTATTTTATTTGTGAGAATATTTTTTGTAAATTAAAATTTTCATCTCATGAAATGAGACCATAAAATATGGTTAAATCATTAGAGGAAATTATTATAGTAAAAAGTTGTTAAAATAATCTACTTTTTGTATTCTATTGAAATTCGTTACCATTATACATTTTTTTTCTTTAGTAGATTCTTATTTTATACTGTTAATGGATTCGATTACTATATACCATGATAAGATTGATTGTAGAGATAATTAATTTGTTATTATGAAGGATTTTTATATATCTACCATAATGAAATAGTACATTTTAAAACATATAAGGATGTTGAGAAACAATTAAAATATGGAAATTAATGTTCTATATCTCATATTGTTGAATGTAATTGATTTACTCTAATTAATGATGTTTTGGTGTAAAATAAATAAATGGATGTTTCTCAAGATGAATTTCCATCTATTAAACATGATCTGCATATTGAATTATCCAATGAAATAGTTCACGATTATAATACTATTTAAAACCCCCCATATAAAATTACTCATATGGTTGTTCTTGAATGGAAAATTTTGTTTTTGATGTTACCTGATAAAGAAATCATTTATTATTTCACCGCACTATATAGTGCTCCTATTTTCTCATTACAACCAATAATAGTTCCATGAGATTTACATTGATTATTGAGATTTAAATAACATTAATATTAAAAAGAAGTATTCATTGTCTATTATTAATGACTTGTTTAATCAGCTCCAAGGATCTGTGAATTTTTCTAAGCATTACTTGAGATACGGTTAGATTTACGTAATGTTGAAGGAGGATGAAATTATAAATATATAATTTCATAATATAAATGGACCTTATGTGTTAGTTAATATGAAAATTAGTTTTACAAATTCCCTAGCTATATTCATGGGTATTATGGATAGAATATTTAGGAAGTGTGATTATTGGTAGCATTAAATTTCTCTTTATTATAACATTAAAAATAGGGATGGAATAATAGTTGATCCCTCCCAAAAAAATTTGATTATGAATGGACTATACCTAAATATGATACAATGATTTTTAGATTTCATATATTATCATGTAATTAATGACGGGGTTTTATAAACATTTATCAATTATCTATTCTGATAACTATGTTATCAAGAAAATTTGATAAATTTATTTTTCAGAATGATGTGGAATTTGTATTGATGAACTGAATATGAGAATGATGAAAGCACTTGTTTTGGATATACATTACAGAAATGGTGATTTTTCTATTAACAGTGATGATTCCCTAATGGGGAATTGTTGTTTGTTGATAATGAATGATCAATTAATTGGTTATTCTTCAATGATCCTAATACATCATTTGGTATATTATCCCCAATATGATCTAGACTTAATAACTATGATTTTTTTCTTAAAATACAATGAGTAATAATTTATACATTGATAATTTTTAAATATATACTAACAATAAATTTATGAAATATATATTTTAAATACAATGAGGAATCATATAAAATTTGTGTGTGATCAATTACAATCCTCCAAAGGAATCAATGTTTCATATGAAATTAATCACAATACATTATGGTACATTAATAACATTACCTTTGAAACATGAACCATTGATTGATGATTTAATGAATTTTGTATAGGATGTTGTTGGTGCAAGAAATCACTATGTTTCAGGTGTTAGTGGAGATATCTCTATCGAACAAAATTATTCAAGTGTATAAAGAAGATGATGAGTAAAAAAATTGTAGAATTGAAGAAAAAGTGTTTGTTTCATTAATTTAATTTGGATAATTATTATTTAGTACAATTTTGATTGCGAATTTTTTTATTATTATTAGTTAAATAAATAATTATTCTGGGAATCTCATGGATATTTATTTTTAGTTTATCCCTGACATAATAAGATGTACATAGACTTTAAGGAGTATTACATGTGGGATGGAATGAAAAGAGTTATTTCAAATTTTACCTAGAAATGTTTGACATGTCCATATGATGAAGTATAATGACCACTAACAAAGGGTATTAATAATTCATTTCTAGTTTCAAAGTGGAAATCATAAAATATATCCTCGAAAATCAAGGAAATACTTAAAAAAACATCTCTATGTAACAATATAATTTTGGTTATTATGGATTAGCAGACTAAATCTTCACATTTTCATCATATTCAAGACACTATTTCACTATATGAGAATTCTCAGTATTAACTCAAAATGATTGTTAGTATGCATGGAGTTCCTCCCTCAATTGTATCTGAAAGTGTTCCCATGGTCACTCATAATAATTTGAAATTCCTTCATATGTATTTCTTTATATAATTAAATTCCATCATTACTTTTCACCATCATTTCATTTGATAAACCAATTGAACAATTTAGAAATTGAACTATGTGCATCCAGCTTGTTCAATAGACTCTTATGGATGTTGGGATTGACATATTTATTTAGTTGCATACACTTATAATCACAGTTATCATTTGAGTAAAAATATGGAACATTTTAAGGCATTATATGGGATAAAGTATAAAACTCCATAATTTTGGGATAATGATGGGGAATGATAGATAATGGGATTATAATCAAGAGATGTTGTTGATGTGAATGTTTAGACAAACTATCATCAGATGAGGAGAGTAGAAAGACCGATGAAATTCATAGTAGATAACGGGGGGATGGACTATTCATTTTGTGTATGTGATCATTTCTTGTAATAATATCCCCATATAAGAGTGTTATGTGTTTTGGTATGAAAGGAAATCGAAGTCAATGATTCAATGGATATTTTTAAAATCATGGAGAATGATGGATCATTTTCCTATGGAATAACATTTCAATAGATATTATATCAGGGGAACGTTGTATTTTAGGTTTCTATATTGAAAAGTTAAGTGGTAGACTAATATCATGTTTTGATTAGAGATGTAGTTCAACTGGATGTGAACCCTTCTTTTGATGAAAAAAATGTATCAGATTTTCGATCGTAGAGAGAAATTATTATGGAAAAATGTACATCACAAGGTTATGTTTTTGTGGATAAACCACATTTTTGAAGAAGAAACAATAGAATATGAATATTTTATAAACAAATGGTACCTTAACATAATTAATCAGTGAGAAAAAATATGCATTGATGCAATTAAAATAAGGCATGTAGATTTTAATAACCAAGGTACATATAATATATTTTTTAATATATAATTCCACTACATATGTATAATAAAATAGTTTTATTTTAAATTATCATTTCTTATGGAAGATAATTTTGATGATAGGAATTGTAATAGGACACTTATGAATAGTAATTGAAACAATACAATAATAAAAACACCAATTAAAATATAAATAACATTTATTTATCTTTTATGTTAAATTGTGATATATATTTTTCATGGTATAGGTGAAATATGTTATGAAAATGATATATTATGTTTGGATATTTTTGGTAAAACATAAAAAATTATTTACAGTTTCATAATTATTAATATTAGTTGAGAGAAAATGTATTTTCATAGAATAGGTTCAGGAATTATAATAGTATTTTCGTAAGATTATAAAATAATTTTCTAAATCATTATTAATTTTTACAATGTTCTATAACATCAGATATATTTTAATAACATGAAATTTTCAAAAATATGGAATTTAAATAAATAATAAATTACTAATATTTATAAAATCATTTTTTTAAAATGAGTTTACTTTTTAATTTTAAATGTTGTTAAAATTTTAGGGTATTTTTTTGTATTTTTCTTATATACATGAATTTTTAGTGAAATGTGAAATGCGATAATTTTTTAAATAAGTTAAATACTTGAATTGTTGGGTAATGTATGATGTTATACTATGTTATGCACTCATTTTTATAAATCACATGCACTAATTTGATTTTTTTTGGTCAAATTAACCCATGTTATTACCTTAAATAAGAAAAACCATAAAATAATTATTAAAATAATGAAAAATTCCTCGTGTCCTCTACTCTGAATACCTCCATTCACCCTATCTTCTTCTAACACTTCTCATGTTTTGATCTGTTAACAATTTATACCAAATATTCATCCCCACATCCATTTCATTATGGTCTCACCAATTTCCAAAACCAAATCCCATATGGAGGTACCCTAAGAAGATAATTTAAGAGGTAAAAATCTACATTCACTTTTCTTTAAATTTATTTTCAATTATTCTTCTTATCATATACTCTATTAACATAACCTTATCCAAGAGTCGCAAAAACTATAGTATCATATATATATACATGAATGTTTCCATGTTTTTGGAAAATTCATCATCAATATTATTTTCATCTCCCTTTTATTCTATGAATAAAAACAATGTCTATGATATGTCTATTTATCAACATGATGAATGATGTGTTCTCAATTTACATTACATAAATAATATTTGGTAATACAAAAAATTTAAAAGTGGTATATATATATTATAGAATTTTATATATCATCTTTTATATTTTGTTATTTACATATACACATAATATTAAATAATATATCGAGACAATTTTTTCATTATTGAAGAACGTCCAAAATGATCTAAAGAAATAGTATCAATGTTTTATCAAATGATTATTCATTAAATATTAACACAAAAAGATTTATTATTTAATTTAATTATGTTGAAATTTATTAATACCATTATATTCCACATCTGTAGTCTCACTTCCATTTGATAAGATAATCCATTTCAAATGGACCTTGGAATCCATGTAAAAAAATGAACTGAAATAATGGAAATAACAAAATATCATTAATAAATGTATAGAGTTATGTTATATAATAATCATATAATATATTTAAAATGTTATTAGTTTTCATAAAAATATTAATTATACTCATTTATTTATTATATTGTTGGTTTAAAAAAAATTTAAGTATGAAGATCTCTAGGTAAGAGAATTCTTAACAGAATATCCATTCATTGTGTAAACCATCTATATCATTCATTTAATCATGAAAATAAAAATTATGAAATGACTTTTTAATATATTTTGTTTTATTATGTTCATTTATAGTAATTTTATATATTCCATTCTATTTATAAATTCTCATATAAATAATATGGTTTCTGTAAGGGACTCAACTATAAAAATATACTTTTAAATTTACATTTCTTAACAAATTCAAAATTATTATTTTCATGAATGATTTATTATTTTATGATTATGTGATTGTTCTTAAAATTTTTATATGATGATGTGTGGTACCTTTATATTCCTGCAATTCATTTGGTATGTGCCTGTTAGTGGTCGATCATATTGTTACTCGATGAGTAACTATGGTGGTTACACCATAAAGTAGTTGTGAGAGATACATTGTTAGTTCAATATGATGTTTAAAAATTATTATGAATTTGTGAGTGTTACAATATTATCTTTTTAAAGAGCCTAGATCAGCAAGATCAGCAAGAAGCTAAGCTTATGACTATTTATTAAATAAACAAAAAAGGTACAGAGGGGGTGGGTGGGGTCAAACAAAGGAACATGCCCTCATCCGTCAAACACAATATTACATATCATCAGAAGACATGTCATTCCCATAATCAGAGTCATCAGCAGATTCCCATTCATATTGGGACTTATCTTGATTGAGGATATTGAGAGTATCATAATTGAGCGCACCTGAAAGCATATAAGATCGTGTAGACACCGTACGAGGTATGATAGAATAATCCTTCCTTGGTCGTCTCTTTGAAGGAGCAGGATCTAAGAACATACAATCATTTTCCTTCCCTTTCCCATAAAGAAGGGCATCTTTGAAAGTGCTAGGTGCGCCACAACTCGTCATTGTCTCTTCCGCCTCAGAGATGTCACCCCACTTTTTAAAGAGCCTAGATAACTTTATGGTTTTATTTATTTGTTCTATGTTTTAAAGAAATTTAATTTTATACAAATTTTGTATGTCATACTTCTTGGGTGAGAAGTATTTATTTTAGAATATTATTTCATTTGTTAATAAGTATTATTTTACTATTGTTTTATCAATTTTTTTATATCCCATACTGAGATTACTATTCCCACTAAATGTTTTAAATAATTTTATGAAGGTTTATGGATGGGTAAGAGAAAATTAGAATACAAGATAAATGTTGAGAACACTTTTCATGATAGTATTTAATGTATTTTAAAATAATATTACTTTATTATGAGTGACTTGATATTTTTTTAGTAGTATCCACATTTAATTATTTTGGGTTGAAATATAATAATTATGTTCTAACGTTCTAATACTCTAATGTGATAAAATATTACGGAATCTAATGAGGTGACTTCTAAATGAAATTACTACATTATGTATTATTTATAGTCTTGTTTATATATAAATACATGTCCCACATACCATGAATTTGATGAGATCATGATCTCAACATGACATAAAATATTTAAATGGTCATTTCAATCTACCAGTCAATTTGAGTGTGATAATAATTGATAAAAATAATATAACTATCTAAATATTATTGAACAATTTTCCATATTTTTTATTTAAGTTAGAGATAATGATTAGAAATAATTGATAATGGTGCACCATGAAGTCCTAAAAAGACAATAATATAGATTCATTCAAGATGACACAATGTAAAATATTTTCTTATTGTCAAAAAATATGTTAATTTGTTATGTTAATAAAAATTTCAAAATATTTCATAAACCATTAATGGTGTATATAAAAATAATGTGGCAAAATATATAGAAATATAATCAAATTACATTATAGAAAATGATTGAGGTTTAATGTCTCCACTATGATTATGTATTTTATAATTCACTTTTTGACAAACATAGCATACTAATGCAAATAAAAACATTTCGTGATTCATATTATCCCACTTGAAATGATTCATCAAATCTATATACAAAATAGTTCTAATAGGGTGTATATAAATGTTATACATATGTGTATAATCAAAAAATTATCTTTATATCTCATGTAAATAGGGAACACATTGACTTTTCACAACATATAAAATTTCATTCTAATAGATTAATTATTCCAACATCAAATCATTCAAGACTTTATTTTATATTGAAATGTATTGTTTTCATATGGTGAATTTATTTTACCTTTTAATAAGGATGTTATGGAATCCATTTGGGAAATTATTTATCGTTCTCCTCCCAAGTGAATTCCCATTTCAATATCTACTAGTTCCTCTTACATATGACCACTATAGATCATCATTTTGTTTAGAGCTCCATGATACTTAATGCTCACAGATTATGATATTTTATCTTCCTTATTTACGAGGAATTTTACTGAATAATCATAATATTTTAGTAGATATATCAATCACATTTGCATCATGGTGAGTTCTTTCTATGAGAAAATAAATTTCAAACTCTTTTGATTTGTACATATCTTACATGTTTCACTATATATATAGTTTATCCATATTACCATATAAATGATTACTGTTATTACCTCATTATAATGTGTTAGATATTTTTATTTATGAGTTTTTAATATCCCTGATGCATAATAAAAAAAGTTATCATTTTCTATAAGAAAAGAACCCATTCCATTAATTGATGCATCACTACATATAACAAATCAACAACTTACCATGTGTTGATTCATGAATAGATCATTGTCTAATATCATATATAATTATTCAAAAAAAATTCTTTCCATATGATCCTATCCATTTTTTTTCTTGTATTACATCGTTTCTAATTAGGAAAAATAATTAATGAAATGGTGATAGTAAATATCTAAAGAAATAAATCTAAATACCATTGTTTTTTCATTGGTTTAGGACATACTCGGAATACTATTTTCACTAGAGAATGAAATAATATTCCATTTTTATAGATAATATGGATATGAAACCAAACCCTTTGAAGAAGATATCATTGTTATAGTGCTTCCTGTATAACTCATTTCATTTATATGTCGCATGAGCAATTTAAATGAGGTTCTAATGACCGTTGTATTGTTTAGATAACATCATGCTATAATTATTAAATACCAAAACAAAATAAAATCAATCTTCATTTAATGATTTTTTCATTAGATCATTGAAAATATATGGTTTTTTTACAGTCTAAACTGAAATAGAGTAAACTCGTAATTTTAATAAATTGATCAAAATAATGTATTTGGAATATATTACTTCTTCAAAATTAATTGAAGATATCCAGATCGATGGTCAATCATTGAAAAATATTCAAAACTATGTTATTGACTAAATAAATCCACAATGTGAGCCATATGTTACATGTTCTTAATTTTAATTGAAAATATTTCTATATATTCGATTCACAACCTCATGGATCCATATTTCTTAATGATAAATAGAATATGAGATCCCCATTGTGAAATTTTAGATGAATAATTCTTCTCTAACTGTAATTTTATTTTTTTTCATCTTCTCAACTAATAACATTGTGGATATTCAATAAGGAGACTTTCATATTGCATTTGTTTCATTCACTAATCATTGGAAAACAACACATAATTAACATGGGGTTTATATATAATTCCCTATGATATACATATATATATTCTTATATAATATGTACATCCAAAATTTGATTATTTCCTCCCTCTTTATTAGAAAATGTTTTCTCATTATCCCTTTCAAATTCCTTTATGAGATTTAATTGGATTTGGATCAAGATATTACCTTACTTATAGATTGTTCAATTCAAATATGATAAATTATATATATTTATCAAGAATCAACATTTCATTACCATTTAAATAAATTTTGAATTATATTTTGAAATAATATCCATACCAAGGATTATATCAACAGAAACCAAATGTTTTATGATAAGTTTGTTACACCCCATGATTTCAATGAATGTTATTTTCTTTATAATATATATCAATAGCTTGTAGTACACACAAAAACAAGTTTGAGCACACCGCGACTTACAAAACAATACGTTCAAAAATTGATTATTAATTTTATTAAATAAATTATCAATTTTTTTAAAACATATAATTTTAGAATCCATATTATTTGTTTTTTTTTACATAATTAAGAAAAAATTCAAATTTTTCAGATAAAAGAAATATTTTAAAAAAAAACTATTTTACCGCCTTTTAATGCTAGCCATTTTTTTAAATACAATGTCTAACACTTTTTTTATATTCAATTTGAGAAAATGAACTTCTTATTTAAATTCAAGACATAAAAAATTTAGTTTGGATAATATTTCTAGGTTTTTCTCATATCATTCATATTATGATGAATAATAATAATCACTAAATTCTAATTGAAATAAAAAATTAATAAAAAAAATTTATAGTGTTAAATTAATCATTTTAATTGGTTTTAAGTATAACTATATTATAATTGTACCATTTAATATAATTTTGGTCATTGTATTTATTTTCACATTGAAATTAGACAAAAACCAGTGCGAATTTTTTGATTGTTATTATTTGATAAAAACACGCTCATTGTTTTGACAACAGGACTTATTTTTAAATTAATTTTTTCCACTTCTATGTTTTGAATTTGGAAAAGCTGATAAAATATATGGAATCATGTGGAGTAAATTGTTTAAATGGGTTTCATTTAATTTTAGACACTATGAAAATTTATTTTAGTAAATATTTTATTTATCGTGCTAAATGGGATAAATCTGGTAAATAATGGTAAACAATAAATATTATAATAACATTGCATTACTGTAAAACGTGTTATATTTAAATTGGTTTATAAATATCCGACATTGGGCATCCATGGGTCGATTTTAGGACCCCATGGAGTCACTTGAGAGTGATAATTACACTTTATATTGGTTATTTTAAAGTAATTAAAAAAATGATATAACCAAATCTATTTTAGTAAAACAACATTTTCATGGTGTTATATAAGTTATATTTCCGAAAATAAATATTAATTTTTTATCTAAAAATATTTCATACATAATTTTATTTGTTTTCAAATTTTGTGACATCAAATAAATACAATTACTTATGACACAATAATGATGTAGTGCTTACACCATTAATAAATGACATAATTAAATAAGATTATAAAAACTAAAAAATAATCCAACACCTATCAAATTATTATTGGATTATTTTTTATAACAAGAGTCATCTTATATTCCAATTTAATGAGTTATAGACCTTTAGAAACCTAAAATCATTATATAAAAAAAATAATATTTTTAAACAATCTTAAAGATCCCACATATAAAATGCCCTCACTTCTAACCCATCTCTCACACCTATCAAGCCCCTTGGATCATCAAAAATCTTCCCAAATAAAATACTTACATCCATATCATCCACTTAGGAGAATTAACATAGGCATAAGACACTTTAATAAAGCCTTTTGATTCAAACCAAATGGAGTTACTTGATTTAATGTTAATATCTCCTCTTTAGTTATTTTCTTTTGTTCTAATTATGAAACCCCAAAATTCACATTATTCATTTAATTTATAATTAAAACAGTATCCTAAAATATACTAGGTTGTTTTTATGTGATTTATTTGAAATTCACTTACACAAGCCTCCATCTAATAGGTATAGAACATAATTATTCTCTAGACGACAAACTACTGCCTCACTAAATGCTGATTGTTCAATATTCTACTACCATGTCTAATGGTGGCCATTATGATGGAAATGTAATTATATATGCTATTTATGATATTTTTTTTATCTTTAATCTTCTGTAATTATCTTTTATTGTATACACGTATTCTTTTCGTATTGTATATATATGATAATTTCATTTGAGGAAGTGCAGTCTACTGCCCACTCAAAGTGATATGACTCCCTCATACTATAAATTTTACATATAAAAGATGATTTTAATAATAATTTTTAACTTTTATAAAATATTATATTATACTGTAAAATAAAATACATGTTTATCGTTTTGTTTTCGTTCCTTTTCTAATATATTAAATAAGTAGCATTTGTGTGTACGTATGGATTACAGTCTCCATGAACGTGATGAGATTCATTCCTCATTGTAACAATTCAAGAATAATTTCAATTTGATTATTAAATATAATATTTAATGACATAATATAATTTTGGATATGAATCCAATACATCATATTCATAACAAATACGACTTAGGTAACAAAACATATAAATGAAAACAAATCAATTAAAACCTGAAATAATGATACTACTAAAATTATATTAATAAAGCAATATTAGAAGATCATATGTTATATAATACTTATGAATATAGTTAATTTATAATTTATTATCCATTACGTAACTATTATATTTGAGGATAATGTACCCTCGTCCAAGGAAATGTACAAGGTAAGGGGTTTTAATCCCACTTTTATTCCCGTGAGATCCACGCTGTATTTTCCACTATTAAAATTTGTTTGTTGGATGTACTACCCATTATTATATTTTTTGTCTAATATACATTATTTTATGTGTATTTACATCATCATTGGATAATTCTTCTTTAATTTGTGTTTGTTTTCTGTGTTACAAAATTGGTAAGGAAATTTCAAATTTCAATTTATCCTCAAACGATTTTACACAATCTTCATTGATTACTTTACTCGAAGATTATGTGTGAAATCACTATTAATTTACCTATTTATTAATTTCCTCACTCCTTTGTGTGTATATATATTTACATACATAGTCGATCCGTTTATAAATTCTAATTTCTTCGATATAAACTTCATAAGTGTAATTTTAACTGAATTTCTATTAATTAAGTTAACTATCCAAGTCATTTGTGTTGTTTGTACGAGATTATGAGTGAATGTACTCTGATTTATTTTCACTAAAAATACAATAACATTTAGTGTATTTATATTCGACACATAAAATTATGTAATTGATATATCCTTATCCTATGGATACGTTCATTATAAAGGAATTAATCTCAACATACATTCCATTAAGACTTCGTTGTTGTCATATGCAAATTCACATTTAATTGTAATATATACTGTACTTTGACACACTATATCATGATCCCCATTATTCTCATGTTATTATAATGTTTTTATTACCCAATTTATTTTTATCCAAGCATCAATCATTTGGTTAGAAAAACTAACTAAAATATCATTTTAAATATATTAAAATTTTATTTTTTTAAATATTTCTCATTACTATCCTTGATTTAAAAATGGTTTTGAGGTTATATTTATATATGTGGACATTAATATTATAAAATTGAAATTCATTTTAATTGTTTCAATGTTATATGGGACACTTTGATTCAGAAATCTATTTTAAACTTCTTCTGTAAAGATTATGTCAAATTTAAATGATTTCATTAAATGGGTATTTCTCTAAAAGATTTTTACTGATCAATTTAATCCATGTCAACATATTATACGGCATATTATTCTTGAACAAGGATGATTTATTATACAAATATCCCATATTTTATTGAATCCGTTGAGATATGTTTTACTGGCAATGTGTTATTTTTATAGCATTCATCATTTATGGGTAATGTATTGACAATACATATGCTTGTTTTAATAAAATTTTTATGTTATGCTTCAACCTTTTCATGTAAGGAATTTATTGGACTTAATAAGGTCCATGTGGAACATTTTATTGTTTCTCTATGCATCTATAGGTCTCATGAGACAATTAGTCACGAAATCAGTTGAGGCCTTTCCCAATTTGATATAAGTTTTTGGCCGAGCCCAAAATCATTTTTAGAAGTCTTGTCTGAGCCCTTGAAAAAATGTATCAGTGTGTCTAGCTTTATACATTCCCTCATAATGAAAGTTATATTGGTGGATCAGTTGGTTTTTCTACTAGTAGAATACCAATTACTATGTTTTATTACGACATTATTTACACATTTCATATTTCTTCTATTACGTATTCATGTTTATTATTTGTAAAGGTACTTTTTTCAATTTATTCACCATGCCTAATGATATTGTTCTCTTCCATTGTGTTGCTTACTCTTAATCAGATTTTGAGCTCACCATATTCTTATGATTCATTCTCCCAGGACATGAAGAAGTTAGTTATGAATAACTGGAAGGCATATCTAGGATTATTGGATGTTTCTAATGAAATAAATTATTGTTGTATTTATTTTCAAATAGTAATGTTTTATTTCAAGAATACTAAAATAAACGTTCCATCAATACATGATTCATTATAATCAAGATGATGTATTAAAATAATGCATCAGCTCAGTGTTTTCGGGTTCAGGGCGTTCAGTTGGTTATAGAGGAACATTAGTATGAACAATGGATGATAGATTTTGAAAAAAAAACTCTGATTAAGAAACACTACCCAAAGATATGAGCAGGTAGATGAGACTCTGGCACATATTTACCTACGAGTTAACACTCCGACAAGTTGTTTCAGTCATTACTCGGGGTATCCTGCTACACCACAATGAGCCTTGTTGAACTCTTGGTTTCGACTCTCCCAGAGGATATGATTATGATTATTCAGATTTTATTTTCAAACTGATTTGAATTATTAACGCATAATATGAGAATAAATAAACTTTTATAATCTTATGGTTACATAGATTGAAAATAAGGTGATATTATATTATCTAAATGATTTTATGACTCACATTATTCTTTCTTCTGTTAGTTAATGGATGGATTCCATGGAACTCATAGTAACATTGAACGTGGCATATAAGGTGGGAAAATGGTGGAAATGAGAAACAAAATAGAATTTTGATTTTTTTAAATGATATCATGTTCATGGAAAATAAGTTTTCCAAAAATTTGATCAACAACATATATATTAACCAACTCCTGGACTCAACAAAAAATAGAATGGTGATGAATGATAAGATCTCCAATAGTGGAGACCGAGGAGAAACGAAAGCTGAGTTTACATCATGAAGAAAATGTGGTAGGATACACCTATTAAATTGTCTCAATGGAACAAATAAATTTTTATTTTTGAGAACAATGGACATAACGTAAAGAATTGTCCACGAAAAAGGAAGAGTACTATAGACGAAAATAAATATGAACCCTAGAATCCATTAACAGAAATATTTAGTAACTGTAGTGGACAAGGGCATTACCAAAGTGAATTCTATATTCTATTGGATAACCTCTTATTCAAGGAAGTATCTATGTAGAAATAATTGGATGGTGAAATTTTTAAAAGTAATAGTGCTCTTTATTGATGGGATTAATTTGAATAAATTTCTCTTAAATGTGTAAATCTTTAGTTTTTTTAAAAAAAAATTCTAGTTTAGGAAGAACTATATTTTCTATTATTGATGTAGTTATTAATAACCATTTGGGTTTATAAGATCCATGAATTTTAGGAAATTACAAGTTATTAAATTTGGGTATGAAAATATGACGTATGAGATAACATTTGTGGTGAAATTATGTTATGGTTATTTTTGAAGAATTTATCACATTTTTGGAATGTTATTAAATATATTATTTGAAAAATGATAACACGCAGACCATGTGACAAACTGTTGGGTCAGGTAAAGCTTCGAGAATCATACCGACATCTAGAGTACAATTGGGATTTATCGCCTATCACTGGACTACGTGAAGTCCCGGTTTTGTGTGACTATTTCATTTTAGTAAAGTGATTTTATTTAACAATAATAATTTATTTGTATTCTAATGTCTTATCAAATAGAAATACTTATTATAGGAAAGTGATTTGGTGATTAATTGAAAAATGTTATTTTGGAAGAATTTCTCTTTGTTTGGAACAAAATATGCCTAAGGAAAATAGAATACCATGGTATTTTTTTGTTGAGTAATGGTAGAGTTTAATCTATTCATTTATTGTGGATTTATAGAAATTTTATTTATTTATGGAAAAGACTAACCAGTCTTAGAGAATATGTGATTAGGTTAATTACATTTAAGTATTTTACACAAAGGGTAGTTAATTTCATTTGGAGATACAATTTAAAATGGAATACTATGTAATCAAATTCTTCTAATTTTTGGGATTCAATATTAGTTTGGATTATATTGTTGTATTTTAAGGACAATTGTTTGTTGAATGATATTTTTTAAACATCAGGTATTGTTGGATTAATTTCATAAATTAATATTAGTATTTCATTCTCTAAAGAATTATCTTTTTTGGGATAATATTACATTGTAATAACAATTTTGGTTTTATTTAATCTTTAAAAATAAGGTAAATATATATTATATACTTTATGTATCATGTGATTCTCTAAAAGTTAATTCTAGAACATCAGGTGTGACCAATTCCTCTGGAATACTCATCTTTTAAAAAAAGATGTGTAACTGGTAGAAATTTATTAAAGGATGAAACTGTACAAAAAAATTGTGTATATCTCTTTATGTTCATAATAAATCTCAAAATCAAATTCATCAACATTATGAAATAGACATTAAATCAAAAAAAATCCCTTTTTCGTTTCCAACTGGGAAACTAATGACAGTTTATCCCATTCCAAGTTTGTTGTTTTCTTATTGATAACATCATCCTGATCATGTTTTCTATCACTCTCAATCAGAACATTACAGATATTTTATCTTCCATATCCATCATTTTCATCATTGAATCCTAGTATGGGTTTTCATGGTTGACCATTATTCTTGTATTTCTTTATTTTAATGTGATAGTTTTTGTCATGACCCCCTCACCACAAAGTGTACCTCTCTTGGGCTGGAAATGTGAGAATGTAGATAATGACCCCTGAGTCCCACCTCTCGTAGGCCCCAGGTTAGAGTCTAACACCATGGGTATAGTAACCAACAAATGTGAGGCATTACCCTCTAAGAGAACACATGTAGAAGAGAGAGATAAGATAGAAACCAACCAAATCCAACTCAAAACTGAAGTATAAAAGAAAACCCAGGTGCACATATGTAATGTCAAAAAAAATTACTACAATAAAAAAGGAAAACAAAAAGTACCAAAAAGAACGTAAAAACAGTTGTAACCACAATCCCGAACTGCTCCTGCAACCCCATATTAGTTGAAACTAAATTGATCTCGAACCTGGTCCAAGTAACTTGAAAAAAAACCAGTATATATATACGTAGGGTGAGTATAACAGTATACTCTGTAGGAACCACCCGATGCCTCTCGTGCAAAGGAAAATAAAGCAAGCTGAAACACAGTGAACAACAAGTGAAACAAACTCGTCACCAAAACATTTATACTAAAATCCCAACCTCGCACTGGCTACTCTCACCAAGTAACACATAAAATAATATATCATATAGTAAAGAATATCAAGGGTAACTCTCTACTACATCCCCACTGGTTTGCCGCTTTTCCCCAATGACATACGTTATGTGCATCTCTCTCCAAAGGCTTTCCCGAATACACCTGGGCTAACCTCCATAATTTGCACCATCTACACCACACCATCATCACAAGCAAAAGTAACTAGGTAGTTTCTGTGATCCACCACAGTTCACAAAACATGTCTCATACATCGGGTATTATACCTCAAGGCATTACAGCACATACACCTAGTAAGGGTCCTCAAACCATCGTAGCCTATACACAATACACCTATAGTAGTCACTATGGTAATATATCCAAAATATGTGTGTGTGAATAACAATAGTCCATTATATCCCACTACACATATATATGGGGGAAACTAACCGATGTTCCTAATGGACCTAGTATCTACCAAGTGAATACAGCGAGGTCAAAGGGGGTAGTTATCCATTTATCCTCCCAACAAAATGTTGTGGAAAAAACACCCCAGGGCTCAGAATCCCCAGGGTGTTAGCTGCCCTTACTGACAAGGTGGAGTAATGTTTAGAAACACAAAAAGTACACAATATATTATTACTCACAACCACATTATGGGATAACCTAGTCTTAGTATCAACTTCAGCTAATGTCACTCGGACTATGGGATGTTATTTTTATGACTAGGTATCCCATATGCACACAACCAATTATATAACATCATTAGATTATTTCATTCCCTTCGTCATAAATTTCAAATTACGTGAATTAATTCATTACACATTAATTAACCATGCACAATTCCACATCAAATTCCATTATCACCACATCCATAAATTCCACTGTCCTTTCAAAATGTCTCAACCTCATCATTATGTTTAAAGAAACTCAATCCCCATGGCTTAACATCATTTATTCAAAAATTCATTACAATTTTAGTTTCCCATATTCCCAGGTATTCTAGAAAAGAATCCTATGCTTCTAAAAACAAGGGGGCTCAATGTGGTGAGTATATGTACTACCCGTCGAGTCGTTGCCGACTATATCAAGAGCGTAGACCCATCCTCCCTTGAGAGGATTATCACAGAAAGAATTTGGCATACCCTATATGTCTTCGGCTCCTTTGGATGATGGGTAAGCAAGACCATCTTCCTTGAGCAGTGGGTAAAAGTAAATTAGATAAATAACCCATGAATCAACAAGCATCGAACAACCACATTCATCCCATTTCATCATCCCTAGTGTCCTCGACGACACCTACATGCATAAACTGATGCATCTCACCACTCTAGGTGTCATCCACTGGCACAACCACAAGGCCTTCATAACCCCACATATCAAAACACCCTCCCATGGTCACATCATCACACAAGAAGTTGGAAAACAAATATAACATCAAATTGGGATATCAGTACTTTTACAATTTATCCAGCCTTCGAAAAACAAGTACCAGCAGATTTTAGGTTTACCAACCTTCTGAATTAAACACGAACATCGACATCAAATTGATTAACATCAAATGGGAACAACAACCACAACAACAACCACTGGATTCATTTATATGCGTCTTTTTCATTTTTCAATTAATTTTCAATTAATTACTGCCTTAAATTCATTATCAATTTCACCAAGAGCAACATGCTAACTATAAAAGAATAAATATCATCCTATCTAGGAAATTAATAGGCAAACCGTTATCACGGTACAAAGACACAACATGCAATAAAAAAAATTCTTTTAAACTGTTTCAAGTATCCAATTAGGTCAATTTCATTGTGAAACAAAAGGGATAAATCATGCTAACTCTAAGATTTCACATAAACAATTAGAGAATTCATGAATCCCCTACCTCAACGGTTTTGACAGAAACCACAATGGTCGAAGAATGCCCATGAAGACCGTGCCGATTCACCAGGGATTCTCCCTATATGTCTTCCCCTAACTCAACCAATACCAAAGATAATCATAATCGACATCCACACACATATATCTACCCAAAACAAGCATAGATCTATGATCCATAGAGAAGAGAATGAGTAGATCTAGGTGGATCTATGAAACCAAACAAAAGTATCACATACCTCAAGAAAATGGATTCAATTCGTGATGAGAAGCCTCCAGATCGCCTCCAAAATGTTTTTGAGAGGTTTTTCTATCCCCAAGGATTGATAATCCCTTGTTCTGGCCGCCTATGATCTTAAACGAACCATTTAGAGGCAAAAAACATCAGATCCAAAATTTTAGGATCTTACTCTATGTGCCTGCACGGTTAGTACACACGGTTTAACAAACCGTGGGCTAACCATGTGTTTGCTTTTGCCTCGCCAAACACTCCTTGCACAGTTAGTCTACAAGGTTAGACAAATCTTGTGCTAACCATGCATTAGACACAGCCTCCAACACCATCCTTTCATGGTTCTTCCGCACGGTTTAGGCAAACTGTGCACCAACATTGCGAATGCCATAACCCGTTCACATTTTGTAAAAGTCAACCCAAATGCACACAAAGTCTCCATTACCACCCAGAACACCTCCAACACCTCTTTTTCACAAATTAATTGACCGGAGAGTTCTGTTCCGTTACATTAGATACCTCTCAAAACATTATCATCCTCGAGAATCCAAAACCAACAAAAAGGGAAAACAAAATCGGGTCTAAACAACCACCTCGTGAGATACCTCTCAATAGAGTTCTAGCTATCAAAGAAACAAATGGAGACATCTAATAAACATGAATGTTTCAGTACCACAAAAGATGAAAAGATACATGAAAAGAGTCAAACATCAAAAAACTCTGGGTACCAGACATTTATCTGTGACTCAAATTCCTAGGTACTCTCCTCCAAGACATCGTGTCGCCACAAGTCACGAACTAATGGAATGGAACGCCCCCGCAACACCTTCTCTTTGCTATCTTGGATCTCCACAGGTTTATCCTCAATGTTTGCATCACCATAAACATTGATATCTCCACAATCGATGATGTGATATTCATCATGAATATAACACCGGAGTTTTGATACATGGAAAACATCATATATCCAATTCATCTACAGGGGAAGTGCTTATCGATACGGAACACCTCCAACATGAGATAAAACCTCGAAAGGCCCAACAAACCGAGGAGAAATCTTACTCCCACGACCAAGACTTCACTACCCACGATGTGGAGTAACCCTCAGAAAATCATGATCCCCAAAATTTAACTCTAAGGGTATCCTTCTTTGGTGGGAATATGATTTCTGTCGATCTTGCACTACCTTCATCCTCTCAAGAATCACCTGAACAATCTCTGTTGTATTCTGTACTATTTCCACTCTGAGAATTTCAGACACACCGACCCCAGTCCAACACAATAGATAATGGAATAACTTCCAATACAAGGATTAAAATTGTGCCATAATAATGGTGGAGTGAACAATATTGTTGTAAGAGAACTCCCCTAATGGTTACTACCTCATCCATGAACCTCTAAAATCATGAAGACAAGAGTGTAACATGTCTTCAAGAGTCTGGATAGTTCACTCTAACTGACCAGCCATTTGAGGGTGTAAAGCAATGATAATTCATAATTGAGTACCAAAAGCATGTTGGAGGCACCTCCACACCCTGGAGGTAAAACGAGGCCTCGATCCGAAATGAGCATCCTATGGACACCATGAAGTGTCACCACATCCTACAGATATTTCCTAGACAAAACATCACTGTGTTTGACTCCCTGATTTCTATGACATGGGCTGATTTGGTTAATTGTTCCACTACCACTCAAATATAATAAAGTCCTCCCAGAGATCAAGGTAAACCAGTAACAAATTCAATTGAGATGTCCTCCCACTTTAACTGAGAAATCGCTAATGGCTAGAGAAGACCACCAAGAACACGGTGTTCAGCCTTCACCTTTTGGAAGACTTAACATCGAGACACAAACTCTGAAACCGCACACATCATCCCATGCCACCATGACTGGCACAGCAAGGATCAGTACATCTTTGTCACGGCAGGATGTACTGCTAAGGGAAAACTATGGAACTCTCGGAGAACCATCTCACGGATCATCAAGGGTACAAAAATCCATCCATGATACAACACTCGATGTTGTTCGTCCTCCAACCAACCATTAGGGGGCTCACTACAAACAACTCAGTCTCTCCAGACCCCCACCTCAAGATCCCCCAACTGGGGGTCTTCCACCTTCTGCACCAAGAATGACTGCACCATCATCTGAAAAGGAAAACCTCTACCCCCAAATTCTTCCACTTCAAGATGAAAATCTGACAGTTCTTCCATTACTCTCTAGGAGTCTCCAGATTCATGCACATCATCATGATGTGACTTTTGGCTCAACGCTTCAGCTACAACATTCCCTTTTCCAGGTGTATACGATATTTCAATGTTGTATTCCTACAAGATCACCATCCACCGACACTATTTCAAGTTCATGTCAGGCTAGGAGAAAAAATAACTCACACTTTAATGATTGGTGAAAACCATGAAGCACTCAGCAATGAGGTAATGTCCCCACAAATTCAGAGCATACACCACGGTTGCAAACTCAAGATCATGGGTGGAATATTTTCATTCATGGGAACGCTACTTCCCAGACCCAAAAGAAACAACGGACCTCTGCTGAATGAGGAAACATCCTAACACCAGATGTGAATTATCACATAAAACATCAATCTGGACTCCCTCAACTGCAAGAAAAAGGACTAGATCACTTATTAACTTCACTTTTAGATATTTGAATACTAAATGAAACTGATCAGTACCTATGAATCCCTGATCTTTCCTTGTCAAAGCTGTCATAGGAGTAGCAACTCATGAGAAATTTTCTGCGAACCTCATGTAGTAGCCTGCAATACCAAGGAATCATCACACCTCTGAAACTATCTTGGGGGCTGCCCAAGAAACCATTGCTTCTATCTTTGATGGATCTATAGAAACTATCTGTTAGGACACAACATGCCCCACGAAACGGTCTTTTAGATACGAAAACTCACACTTCGACAACATCTCAAATAGCTGATGTTGGCGAAGAACACCCAAATCAGATCATAGATTCGCTGCATTATCCTCTTCAGAGGTGGATTACATAAGGATTTCATCGATGAAAACTACCTTGAACATGTCCAGGAACTCACGAAACAAAAAATTCATCAATCCCATGAACACAACTGGAGCATTCTTCATAGCAATCACATTACAACGAACTCATAATTACCATGATGACAAAGGAATGTACTCTTTGAAATATCCTCATCCTTCACATGCATCTGATGATATCCTGACCGCAAGTCAATCCTTTATAACAAACATGCACCCTTATATCGATCGAATAATTCATCAATCCATGGAAGAGGATATAGATTATTTAATGTTACTTCGTTTAAGTGACGATAATCGACACACAACGACAAAATGTTATCTGCCTTCTTTACTAAAAAAACTGGTGCACCCCATGGGGACACACTTGGCCGAACAAAACATCACTCCAATAGACCATCAAGATATATATATGTAGCTCTCGTAACTCATAAATGGCCATCCTATATGGAGACATAGAAATAGGAGACGCTCCAGTCTGTAGCTCGATTCTAAAATCGATCTCTCGTCGAGGGGGTAATGCAACAACCTCTTCTGGAAAGACATCAGGGTACTCCTCCACGACATGAGGAAACACCAACTGCTGAACCTCTGAATAACTCAGTATCATCTCGTTCATCATTGATGATAAGGATGCAATGTGACTATGAACCATCTGAGGATCATGCTCACTAAAAAACACCACTTTCTCTCCATCCGTATCAATGGAAATGACCTTCTTCCTATAGCAATCCACGATATCCTGCATCGAATACAACCAATCCATGGCAAGAATGACATCATATAGCAATATTCATAAACATAGGAAATCTCCCCAAGAGCGGTGTTTCCCCAACACTAGCTCACAGTCTCTCCATACAACAAACAAGTCATATTGACCTCCAACTGGCATAGTCAATGCCAAGGGCACTGGAATCCTCTCCACCTCATGTCCCAAAGCATGGATTGGGTAGGTGATATGAAGGAGTGTGTCACTCATGAATAAATAGAGCACAAACCAATGTATAAAAGAAGAAAAGGTTACCACAAACGACATTTGGATCGTCTGGTGATAGAAAAGCTACAGTATGAAGCAGACCACGACATCCACGACATCTCTGCCCCTGATGACGACCACCTCCACGGCTTTGCTCTGCTCTTTGAGGATGGGGAGCATCATGGGGCTATCCTCTGCCTACCCCATATACCCTCTACTGATCTAAAGCTGGTGCAACTGGTTGTTGCTGCCTCGACTAGAACTGCCTCAAAGGAGGAACCCGGAGCGTAGCACCCGGTGAACAATGACCACTCTAAATGGTTGGGAACTCTCACTACTGATGGCCATGACCACCACATGGAAAAAAGTTCTTGATTCCTTGGCATTGTCCTGAGAGTTTCTTCCCTTGGAGAAATAAGATGTGAACGGCTGAGAGCTACCCCCGGATGAACAGAAACTCTTCTGCCCGGAAAATAGGAAACCCCTGACCACAACTCTTCTTCATGAGGAATCATGCTGATTCCCCTCTCATGATATTCAAGTCCGGCTGAAAGTCCTCTCAACAACCTCCGCCTTCGCCAGCACCTTGAGATATGTCTTCAGCATAAATGGGGTTACATGGCGCTGGATCTGTGGATTCAAAGCCTCCTCAAAAAGCCTCACCTTCGCATATTCATCTTGTAAAAGTTCCAAATAATACCGTAAAAGGTTTCGGAAATGAATTGAAACTCTAAATAGTGGATCTCCCGTGTCGAAGGGTAAGATACCCGGGGGGACTAGACGCCCTTGTAGTTGAGGAAAGTAACTTGACTCTGAATTTTTCTCGGAACTCCTCCCATGTGATCGTTGACTCCTCAAGATCCCCAAGGAACATGAACCACCATTAAAGTGATTCTCCATGCAGCATCGTCAAAGCTAATGACACTCATTGCTCATTCCGAGCCCGGATCGAACTAAAGCCAATCTCAACCTCCTCCAACCATTATTCCGTGAATTCATATAAAACGGAGCCTTCGTACTTCTGTAGAATTTGGAGCTGAAACACTTTGAGTGTCTTCATCCATGTGTCGTCGTCTTCATCCACTTCCCTGTGGCGACCTACTGGAGTAGCCTGCTGGACACCTTCTACGCAAACCTGATGAGGACGTCGACCTGGAGCCATACTTGCATAATAACAAACACATAGAGCTCCTAAGCCTGGAATATGGAAGACTTGACATTTATTAATTAATTGTTTTCTTTTATTCGTTTTTAGGTTAACCTATCCCATGGTATGCCCATTAAAACACATGCACAATGAATAATGATGCATGATCCCTTCCTAGGTCTCAACCCTACTACTAGTATCACCTTGTTTAGTAGCCAGAGAAAACTAAATGGTCTGGGAATCAGATAATAGGGGGCCCTAAACGCCTATGTCTCATCAGGTCTCTAGTGTTTACCTCACTTGATAAACATGAATGACACAGTTTCCCTACAAACCCATGAAACCTCACCTGTGACTAATTCCAAACTCCATCATATCTCTCAACCTGCCTCTGATACCACTCTTTCACGACCCCCTCCCCACAAAGTGTACCCCTCCGTGGCCAGAAATGTGATAAGGGAGATAATGACCCCCTGAGTCCCACCTCCAGTAGGACCAGGGTTGGTGACTAGAACTGAGGGTATAGTAAAACACAAGTTGGAGGCATTACCCTCTAAGAAAACACGTACGGATGAGAGAGATAAGATAGACACCAACCAACTCCAATTCAAAACTGAATTATAAAAGAAAACCCAAGTGCACATATGTAATATCATGAAAAAGTACTACAACAAAAAGGGAAAACAACAAGTACACAAATGAATGTAAAAACAACTGCAACCACAAGCCAGAACAATGAAATCTTTTCATCCCTGAAGGCTTCAAATTAGCACCACAAAGATGATATTTTTATTTTTATAATAAAAGTGAGATGGTAAGGGGCATGATGATGTATTTTCCATTAATATAATAAGAAATATATTAATTATGCTAGATTTATCATGCATGTTTTGAAAAAGAATGTATGGAAAGCAAAATAAATAAAATGAAATCGAAATAGAATTAAAAGAATGGAAGATTATTTTAGAACATGAATATATCTCCTTGATAAACACCTTAATGAAACTTGAAATGCCCTTTTAGGTTATAATGTCTTGAAGAAACCCATTGGAATATTTTTGGAAAATTAAATTGATAGAATATTGATCATCCACACATCTTTGGAGGAGTAGGGATAATAGATGGTGAGGGGTAGAATTTATAGTGGTAGAGAATTGGGTTTTTTAATTATTTTATTCATTATATTATTATATTTTATCAAGGATTTGCATTGTTTTTATTCCCATTAAAATTATATAGTAAATAGATAAGTATAGTTCTATATTATTGTTCTCGGATTAGAAATGACTCAATAAATAGAGCATTTATGTTATAATGTTATACATAGTAAATTATAATATTTTTCTATTCTATAAAAATAAACATATTTTAATAAATTCCGAAAAAATAAACCTAACCATTTTTAATTTTTTAAAATTTATATATTTACTTAATTTGTAGACAATAATTTTCTATATATCATCAAATAGTTTGTTAAAAGAAAATTATTCATTATTAAAAAGGTATGATATCCATATTATAATTGATTTTATGAAAAGCTAATAAATTAAATAGGGTATCATAAAATTATATTATAGTCATAACAATAATATTAAAGTATATTGAGATCATATATAATGAATATATGTATTATTTTAAATAATTATTTGAAATTTTAAATAGTAAATGAAATTTAATGTTTCACAAATATATGAATACTTAATTAATCATTTTTAATACATTTATTTACTTATATCATGTTATAAATATATTTATATTATCATTATTAATAAATAAATTTTATATATACTATATTCGTAGATGTTAATATTCTATTAGTGGGATCACCATTCATATGTTCATGTTAAAATTTTATATTATATTGTTTTTTAATAATGATGTTGTGGGAAATTGATGATATCATAGACGATACATTTAACAGATACATACAAGAAAATAATGTGATTTTAAAATTATAATAAATAAATTCATGATATTACATTTCAAATGGAATTCATATAATCCTTATAAAATAATTTAAATAAATAATATGAAATTAGTCTCATAGAAGGAATATTATCACTAAAATCCATTTCCACATTTTTTATAATGAAAATATTAATGACGTGAAATATATATATTAAAATATATATGTATTTAAAAATAAATTTAATCATAATTACTATACAATAAATTTGTATGAGGTTTATAATCAAACAAAATAATAGCTAATATGTCATATTTACCATTAAAATAAACGTATGCTGAGAAAAACCATCAGTACATTAAAATTTTTGAATAATTTTATCCATAAAATAGTGAAATAAATTTAAATAAATAATATTATAAAATTTATGATATCTATCTTATAAATTTAAAACATTTAGAATATAAATCACTCCAAACAAATGATTGGTGGATATGTTATAAGTATCCTGGTAATAAAAGTTATGACAAAAATTCCCAAACTTCATGACTAAAATTTTAATCATGAGGTCCATGAAATAATAAAATAAATTGATAAATTTTATAAATTAAATTATAGATACCACAGGTCATGTAGAATTATATACAACACAAAAAATATTGGAGAATATCTAATAACTCTTGCAGAAAACAATGTGTGTCTATAAATCCATTTACAAAATGATTAGATTTAATAAAATGAGTCCCATGAAAAAATAAAATCATTTAAAACCATTAAAATAATTATATACAAAAATTCATTAACTATCACATCATTAGGAAATATATACATTACATAAAATTAATTATGTTCATAATAATAAATACATATCAAGGGAATGTAAATTGAGATGGAGCCTCTTACAATTGTTGTTACATTTGAATTGGAAACCAAATATATAAGTATGATAAATGGAAAATATTAAATACCATTAAGGTAAAATAATTATTCTTATAATGAATAGAAATGTCCTTTTTATTATCCACACATTGTATGTAAGTGGTGAATATAATATTTATCTCACATATGTAATAATTGAGATGAAAATCTCAGACCTTCTGTACAAATTGTTATGACCGTTTTTTATTTTGATGAATAGAAAACATTGATTAAATATTTTCAATATTGATAATATTTTCCATTGAAATTTACAATTTTATTTCTATTATAAATAATTTACATATATTTATTTAATAAATTGTCTTTATGTCGATTGTTTTTGACCATATTCATCTTATGTTTCAAAACAGATATTTATAGGTTCACTATAGTCAATGTTGTAATTATATAAATATATCCCAAAAAATTTATTAAATAATAAACATATTTATAGGTAATTTATAATTTTAATACATATCATTAATTTGGGATTTAAATACTTAACCTTCACTATAATCATTGAGATAATATGTTGTATGTATTCATAGTGATGATTCAATTTCTAAAAGACCCTAATAAAAAGAAACTAAGTATTATTTATATTTACTTATCGATAATTATTTCATTAATACTAAATTAACTAATTATAATTAAATTTATATATCATTTTTTTAAAATTTTGTTGACTACAATAATAAAAACATCACATTTTGGAGGTGGTAGTCCATGCATACATAAACAACATAATATATTTTTCAATTCTTGAAAATTTAGGAATGAAATATATATATAATAATTTTAAAATTATAATTATCTAAATTATATCATATATATTTTTATAATATAACATATTTTCATAGAACACATAATGAATACATTCTAAATATATAATTTACTAATTAAATTTCCTCGAGAAGTCTATAGTTTACATGTCCTAATAAGTGGTTATCCTATACCGATATAAAGTAATTAATGAGTGTTTAGGTCATATAAAAATTATTGAATAAAATTAAATCATTGAGAAAATATATATATATATATATATATATATTTATATATAATAGTAAAATATGTTCTAAATCATTATTACCATATATTGAGATGTTAATGGTGGAAAAAATGACAACGGTTTGAGTGTTGATTGTCCGCCAAACACATTAATGTTGACTGGGTATCTAAATTGAATGATGAGTTTGGAGTTGTCAGTTCTGGGATTTAGGAAAGCATAGAAAATATTGTCATATTTAGGATAATATTTTTCTTTTATGTATTTTATATAAAACAATATTAATGGGACGAAAAATAAAGAAATCAATTAATCATATTTATGAATGTTACCATTTTTGGGTAACTCCTATTGGTTTCCAAAAAATCAGTACCTAGACATTATTTCATCTGAAGTAGAGGAATCATGAATGTCAGTAAGGATTTTGTGTGTATCTTTAGGAATAGTTTTTATGATACTACAGGTCAGGATATGTGTGAGGATAAAGAGAGATTTAATTCAAATTTTTGTAGATTTAATAGTGTAAGTCTTTTGAATATAAATTTTTTAACATTATTTGGTGGTGTCCATTACATAATGATCCTCCAGAAATGAAAACAAATAGATAATGGATTTTATTTTTTCAATATATTTCTAGAAAATTGTATTTGGATATGTTTCTTAATCATTTATCCTGTTAATATTATTTTTTAAAAACAATGTAATTTTTTAGGCTATTCAATGTAATTAATTTTAAATTCTCTTGGTATTATTTTTAAAAAAATTGTTCTTTGAAATCTATGAATTATAAAATTCAGTGATTATAAATATTTAATCCATTAGTCTAAATTATAATCATAAATTGGTAATAATTTTTTTGAAATCTAATGTAACAGATTTTATGATAATGTTGGTTTATAATATAAAACTTGAAAAATTTGAAGTGTTTTATATAAACATTTAATTTTAATTGATTCCTATGAAATATATTGGAAATATTATTATATACCTTAATTCATTATAAATTAATATTTTAAAATAGAATTTAACTATATAATATATTTACATTATATTTTTTCAATTAAATTTCATTATTATCTAGTATTAACCAAAATATGGATGTTCATAGAGAAATACCAAAATTCAGTAAAAGTAGATTTTCGAATTATTATTAATGAATGTGTTTATTTATTCAAGTAAAAAAAATTAATGTGTCAATATTTATTTTTAATTATTATCTTCCATTAAAAGGTAAAAACACTTCAATTTTTATATAATTTAATATTAGTATTGATATATTGTTTTTAATTATATTTATTGATATTTAGAATCCATTGTGGGAATTAAAAGAGTTCATCATTAATCACATCATTGGAATTAAATTAATTTTTTTCAATGAAAAATAACTATTTAAAATTTAATTATATAAAAATGTGTAAATTATATAATCATAATTTATTTAATCACATTTATTCCCTATTTTGTAATGGATATGTGATATTTATCAGGTATACTAATAGTCATAATAATATATTACTGTATGGTAGGACTCAACAATTCCTATAACACAAATTATAGAGAAAATTTGATGTTATATACAGTGAAAAATGATGATGTTTCTATTTTTAATTAAAGATTAACTATGAATTTAATTTAAATCAACATATCACCTAATTTAGGTAATGACCCGGAATTCCCGTGTATTTTTTTATTAAATTCACTGTAATTTTAGGAGTTCGCAGTTTTTGACGGCACTTGATTTTGAGGCCTGGTGTGCCCGGAATAAATTTCTGAAGTTTTTCTCATGTACGTTTAGTAAACGTAAGAGGGAGTTTTTATAACTTTTGAACCAGTGTTAGGAATTGAAATCTGAGGGAACAGTTGAACTCACAACATCAGTTATTTCTTTGTGAGACCTTCACCATAGTTGCGTTTTATCATGAGTGGAAGATAGTTTTTTGGGGTTTATAATTAAATTGTATAAAGCGAATGTTTTAACTTTATATTATTTTAGTGGTTGAAACGTACAAGGGGAGGTTAATGATGGGGGCCACCACACAATAACCTCCCATGAGAGGATATGGTTGTGGGGCCCACCCGCACATAACCTCCTTTGGAAGGATTATTAGGTGGGGCCCTCATGAGATTTAAACCTCCTCTAAATCACAAATTAAATTGGTGAAACACATCACCTTCACCATTCATTTAATGAACCAACTCCTCCAATTTAATTATGTAATGTATCTTAATTAATTTGGAATCATTTTTAATTATTTGAATTCATTATTCCAATATTATTGACATGGTTCGCATTCCATCTACAATGATCCATTCCATAAATGATTTAATAATCATTATTAGATATAAAAAATTTGATTAATAAAGTATAATCCCAAAACTAGTGAAACTGTAAACAAAAATTGAATAATTTATTAATATTAATTTAAAATTAATTTATATCGTATCTTTGAGTATATTTTTATTTTTATCTCCTTCAAAATGGTTTTCATTGAAAATTATATTTAACCACATCATTTAAATTTTTTTTTTCAAACTACATGTTCATTTATGATATTTTTTTCACTAGGTGATAATCTGGTCAAGCACAACGAACTATTTTTTTCACATCATAAACCTATGTACATTTGTTCTCTAACGACTTCAACATGTAGAATCCAAACATGGTAGTAATCTTAAAGAATATACAGAAAAAATAATTGCTAAAAAATGATATGAAGATATTTTATATAGATACATAATGTTTATCATTGGATTGCATTTACTAATCATGAATTAATAAATATAGTTCGAAATTTATCTTCTTTTCATCCTTTAATATGATATGTATTGATTCTAACCCCAATACCCTGGATCCATTCTCAACATTTTTTCATTTTATTGTGATACAAGAATCACATATTGATGGTATCAATATTTTAAAACTATTTTTAATCAAAAGAAGACGTTAAACCTTAATTACAAATGAAAACATAAAGTAATAAATTCAAGTTTTTTGAAAAATAATATAATTTATAGATTATATCATTATAGTAATTAATAAATGGATCATGATATCCTAATGAAAATTAAAAATAATATAGGTATGAGATTATATTCTTATTAAGGAAAATCAATCAATTGAATCTATATGTAAGTAAAGAAAAATAAAAATATAATGGTATATTTTTGAAAAAATGAATTTATATATCAATATGATCATAATATTTCAAGAATAAAATTTATACAAATAATTATATATAAATAATCAAATAATCATGAAAAAATCGCAATTTATATTTAATAAATTCAAAAAATAAAATTTATTACCAATAAAAAAATACATAATGATGGCATGAATAATGATAATCATCTAAACCATACCACTGAGTCCATGTGGAGGGATTTCTAAATAAATGGTTTGGGCCTCATAAAAAACCAAACCTTTCATGTTTCATGAAGCCTAATGATGCATCGATATGTTGTCTATAGCTAAGACAACCTACTAAATACTATGTATAATAAATTCATCAAAGTAATGAAATGAAATGTAATAAACATAAAAATTAAAATATGAAAACCGTCAAAATATATATTAATACATAACCCAATAAAATAATCATAATCATATACCATCAAGATTAATACTGTTAATTGAAATTAAAAAATACATCTATAGTCAAAAAAATACAAAACCATCCAAATAAATAACATGAATGATATCAATAAAACATATCCCAGTTTACCCTATGAATAATTAATGATTGTTGATTTTTATAATTATAAATATCATGACGTGATCATTAAAAAAAATTATTAAAAAAATATTTTCATTTTGAATGTATTGATTGAAAGAGAAAAAATTACTGAATATGATTGATATTATATTAATTGAAAATTATGTTTTTAATTTTTTAAAATAATCCTAAAATCATTGAATTACATGAATTTGAAAAACCTTATTCATGGAGTATATGATAAAACAAATATAGTTTTCACATTTTTAGTATAATCTAAACATGGCCTGTTTTGAAATCGACCTAGAAATTCCTTTCAAAATATTTTTTATAAATTTAGTATTGATAAAAATTAATTGAATAAGTATTTTAAATATTTTATTAATATTTTTGAAAACATTAACAAATAATATTATTTTTTTGAAAAATATTCCACGCTATGAGGTAAATAATGTCATATTTTTATAAAAATAAATTTTTAATAATTATATATTTGAATGATAAGAATAATGGAACTATTAAATGAGAAATATAATAAATAAACATATAATAATAAAACATATTTACTTAGAGATAAAAATATCCAATAATTCATCCAATAGATATGTAATCGTAATTATTTACTAATAATGATGAAATTGTAGAAGGAACCCTTTCCACATTCAAAACATCTATATTTTAATCCTTATAATATATACGACATCAAATTAATCATCAAATAAAATTGAGATAATTACTATTAGGATATATCTTATATAAGGGGATGTATACTAACCACATAATGTAGATATGTACTGAATATTGGATATCTCTTATAATGGTAATATTGATGTGTAATGCCCTGTCCTAAAGATTAATTTTCATTGTTCATGACAATACATAAATTATAATGGTTTTAAATATGTTATTAATTTATTCCATAAATACTAACATATTTATAATGTCATATATTATAATCATATAACAAATTTCACCAATTTATTAGAAAATATATCCCAAAATCCATATTTTTAATGGGAATAGTTTAATTTTCATGTTTGTTATGTTTTGGAAATATTGGTCTTATTAATGTTATAATGGTAAAAACAAATTATATAATTTTAACAGTGAAACAAATTTCATATATTTTCATAAAATTATAAATTTATTATATTATAAAAGTTATTGATAGAAATTAGATTACACCGTTAATTGAAGCAATAAGACATTTGTACGCCTGATAGATTCTCCGAAATTTTTGAATGAAAGGAATTAAAATTAAAAAACATATTAATTGACCTTTATAAATTCTTAATATATTATATATGTATTTTATATTAATAAAATCAATCCATATGAGCATCCATGAAAAAATAAAATCAATACATTTCTCATCACTATTTAGAGGGGTAGTCAAAATATACTCACATGTGACATTATTTTTTTCTAATGGATTATATAGTAAATATATATATGTGATATAATATTTCCAAAATAATATATTTATCATAAATATCACATATATTAAATAATTATTATCCTTACAGACATTAATCTAAATCGTTTGTGTAAAACAAATAAAATCAATTCATGAGGTTGTAGTCCTCCATACAATCAATATACAATATTATATTCCCTATATAGTAAAAATGTAAAAAATTTCTTGATGATAAAATGATTAATAGATTTAATAATTTTTATTAATTATATTTATACATTATGTCAATCATCATAAAAAAATTTGATAGATTTTGATTGAAAACATATCCAATCAACAAGTGTGGCAGTGATATTTTGTACACATATAAAACATTCTCATTACCCATTTGAGGAAAGATAATATGGATATAGATCATTCCCAGAACATAATAACAAATCTTTATATTAGATACACCATAATTATTATATATTAATAAATTATGATGACATTATTGAGGAAGAATATGTAATATAAAGAATGCATAGTTTGGAATTTTAATGCATATGGAGTCATCTATTTAGTATTAAAATATATGTTTTACAATAATATATATGTAAAAAAATATTTCAATTATTTGGGTTATAAGACATGGTATATATTTTTGGTTAATTCTGAATAATATGGGTTTTAATTGGGGATGATTAGATGAGAGGGGGTTTCCATGTATAAGCGACATAGATAAAACTCATGTAATTTGTGAAATAATATTGTTCCATTTTATTCCCATATAAAAAAGCATTAAATGGAGTATTAAATTAAAATAAATTTCTTGATTGTGTCTAATTCCTTAACCTTTCCAAATAAAATATTTTGTGTTTGGAAAAATATATATTTTTAGTTTAATAGTATTATTATTTTATTTTAATTAACATAAGGTTTTTTAGATATGATTGAATGAACTGAATTTGTATCAACTATTCAGTTGAGTTTACATTATTCAGACCTAGTAAAATTATATTCTAGAAATTTTATACAATGGAAAACTATTTTAACTGACCATGATGCCTTTGAGGTGAAACTGTGGAATGATATTTTTCACAGGAGAAGGTTCTCCAAACAATGGAGTTCGTGAACCATGGACTTTTAGGAACATAGTATCTTCTACTGAGTCTATCCCCATGATATAAATGAGATTTATACAATCAGTATCCTAACAAAGTGTATAGTGGTTCATGGACTTTGAGAACAACATTGTACAAAAAAATAAAGAAAAAACATTACTGGTAATTTAAATGGGTGAAATGAAATTTCTAACCCTTTATCGTTATTTACATTGTCATCAACTTTTCTATCCATTTATCTCATGTCAATATAGATTTATCTCATGTCCCTTCCAATATGGATCATTTTCTAAACCTCGTCATCCAATCTCCGATTCAAATTCCAACTGTCTCATTGGTTGCATTTCTGTAAGACCTAAAAACCTCCATCTTTGTGTCTCAATTTTTCTCAACATACATAATAATAAATGTATATGAGTTCCTCTTCTAATTACATATGGCGTTTCACTTAAATAATTATTTTTCTCTTGTTTGATTGAGTTATATTCTTATATTTTACAAATTATCGAATACATGTCTTTGTTAAGTGGTGTCTTGTAATTATCATTAATTATACATTTGTTTTTTGGTGCATTAGTTATTACACACATTGGGATAACTGTGTGAGACTCCGAGTAATTAATTTGATGAATTAAAATTAATGAAATGGTTCTATTGGATATAGTTGGGTATTTTCTAGTTTATATTTTAATATAATGTTGAGTTAGGTAGACTAAAATTAGGTATTATTAAGAAGGTAATGTGTTTTAGATTAATTAAATTTTAAATATTGATGGTAACCATTCCATAATAACCAAAAGGTCATTGTAAGAGGATTGAGTGTTTATAGATCACATGGACTGAGGTGACTATGTAACCAGTACTATGGTTTGTTCTAATATATAGGGGTGATTATATTCACATGTTTGAGGTAACATGGTCATTAAATTAGTGAGATGTTGTCCAAAGGTTGATTGGATATCCCATGTGACATTAGATAGTGATGATTTTTTAGATTTTGTGATATCATCATAGTGTTATAAGGATTCAGGTGAAGTGGATTTTGATATTTATGGATATTTATGCGTGTAATTTTTTTCCAATGTCTCACTAGAGTCATGAATACACATATATGATTTAGATGGGTTGGGGTAGATGTAATGGATAGGACCCACCAAACCCATTACTTTGGCAAAAACATATCCACCTCGATGATGGCACATGGATGGTGGAAGCTGTCACGGTGGAACCATGAGGGTGGAATAGTGGTGGTGGTGTCGGTCAAGGTGTCATTGATTGGGTGACACCTTTAAGGTGTCACCGTAACGGTGACACCGTTTCCTCACGATGTGGTCTTCAGTATTTGCAAGTTCCTGACTTTTCTTCTCCCGCAACATATCTTTTGATGTAAATATGATTTAATGACACCATTCAAGGCCTTTTAATCACCAGAAATAATTTCTAAAATCCCCTAAGTGTCGAGAAACCCTCAACTTACCAAAACATGTTGTTTTTCCTCGGTGTCACTCCCTTCCCCGTACCATCCAGATCAGCCCTTGTTACGTGTTTTCCTATGGTTAAAGAAAAATGTTTAATGCATAGCCTTTATGACAACCTCTATAAGGAGAATTGTAAAATGAAAATTAATTCCATCGTGTGTAACCACCCAACAACATGGTGAAACCACAATCCAAATTTATACCTGTTCAAAATTCCATATCCTGTATCAACAAGATCTCATAATTATGTCATTCTAGAAATTATTTCTTTTTCCTCATGGCTAGTCTTCTTTTCTTCTTTTTTTGATTGGAGTTCCCCTTCTTGATTCAAGTGGTGTGGCTATTCTGGAGCCTTTCTGATCACCCTTATAGTACCCAATGTTCTTCCGCAACAAGTCACACATACCCAGAGCGTGTGGATAATAACATTGATCCTTGATCATCCAGGTAGGGATTTTTCTTCGTCTCTCCTTATTGTGCAACATGCGGGGTGGGTACACCATTGTTTCTATATGATTGGATGAAACCAAACATTAACAAATATAATCAATATACTGTGAAAGAATGATGGGTTACATTTGACAATTCAATTGTACTCTTTTATAATTTCTATATGTTGTGAACTGTATGGGATTATGCTCACTAAAAATCATGGTCGTTGGTGGTCTTTACCTGCACAATAATGAACCCTTGTCTTCTTTTATAATTAAATGAGTGTAACATGGAAATAGGTTAATCACCTAAACTCGTATGGTTAAATGGATGCCTAGTTAACATAAAAAATTTGGTGGTCAACCCGGTTAACCAATAGAAAGAAGAACCTAATGAATGATGTGCTTTAACCTTGATGTTTCCCTAGTTTTTTTTGGTAGTAGTTGTGTTTCTCTATTTGATTCTTATGGGGTGATGGGGATGGGATCACTAATTTTGGCACGATTGTTGGTTTTGAATCTGAAGCTATGTGAGGTTATATATCGAGACGTGGTTTGGTTCCAGTACTTCAAGGGATCTTATGGATCCCTTTGTTGTTGTGACCTACAAGAGAATCTGGTGTGAATTCTTAAATTGTTGTTTGGGTGTTTCTCTTTCTCTTGATTGTGGTTATGCTTGTCAGATGCCCAGTAGTGCATAATTTACTTTAATGGGATAACATGAACATGAAAACAATAACGGGATCAGTGGGGAATTGCTTTCCAGGATGAGTGGTGACATGGTCGTTTGTTCGGTGTTACTTGTGAATGAATAGTGACAATGGTGATTGTGCTTAAGTTGGTTTTGGAACTCCTAGGTTGGGATGAGTGATTGTTATATATATTATATAAATGTAGTTATTATTATTCTTATTCATTCCCCACCCTAGTTGAACACCAAGTACCGAAAACCCCCATTTCATTGGGGAAGGTGTTATTCGGAACACACATATGAGTGGCTGGTTATTAGTTATTTTTCTACACCCTTTCACAAATATCCCAAGACTCATATGGAAGGCTTTGATGGCCTGAGGTCCATTATATCCCAAGATTATTCGAGTAGGGTAGTTTTGGAGGTTACCCAGGTGTGTACTGTCAGGTTGTTTCACATGTGTCTTCAGGATAAGGCCCAAGGGTCTTTGGCTGTGTCAGTAGTTATTCTGGCTCAAGTGTTTATGGGCGTGGTTACATGATGTCGTTGTGGCCCAGGTGTTTGTGGGCGAGATATGTTGTTGTGTCCTAGGTTTGTGTGGGCGGGTTGTGGTAGTGGTACTACTGTGAGAATGGCGGGATAGGTTCGATTTGTAGGCTATATTCAATAACCAGTGGGGAAGTGGCCTGGGGTACCCTAAATCGATGTGTTATTACTATTATATTTCTTGACATGTGTTATTTTGGGAGCGTGTCTTGGGGTGTCATGGGTGGTTAATTTTCCTTGATAGGTGTTTCAGTCATCTCTTTTCTCATGGGGCATTAGAATTCATCCCCACTTGTGCACTAGAGCTTTTGTTTTTTCCCTAATGAGTATACTTGTATGCTCACCCTACGTATTTAAATCTATTTTCAGGTTTGCAGGAAGAAATTAGGGATCGTTCAGGGTCATACTAGTTCAGGCATTGGGACAGTTGATGTTATTGTTTTTCTATCATTTGGTACTTCTTTTTGGGGTTTTCATTTATATTTGTATCATTTAGTTTGGGAACATTCATATGATAATGGTTTATTTAATCTTTACCTATAATTCGACTTTTGGTGTCGTTGGGATTTACTCTATTATCTCACGATCCTATTAAATAAAAAGGGTAATGCCTTTCATCTTGTGTGTGATTCTATGCCCACGGTGCAAGTCGCCACTTTGGAAAATTTTGAAGGTGGGTCTCGGGTGTCATCATCTCTACATCAACATGAAGAAGGATGGTTCTGAAAACCTACAATCCCTTATATCGTCTTGGTGAAGGTAGTTCATGGTAGAATGGTATCATAGGAGGTTGAGAGATAGGACAGAGTTCGTTGTTTGGCATAGTGAGGATTACATGGGTTAGTTAGGAAACAGTGTTGGAAAATCATGGTGTGCGAAATTGGTCAGGGATGACAGGCTATGAAATGGGATTTTAGGGCCCCCGTGATCCGATGTAGGGACTCTAGGCCAACCGAACGTCCAAGTGAGGATACACTGATTGCAAGTAAGAGTCCATGGAAAGGTACAAGCGTCATAATGACTATTGTTCACATGTTTCATGGGTACTTTGGGGATTTAAAATGAACTATAAGTCTATGAATGTTTAAGAAAAATATTCTACGCAACTCGGTCTTAGGCATTCCATGTTTACATTGCAGCTATGGCACCTGAGAGACGACCAAAAGTAGTGTGGGAGATCAAGACCCCGGAGGTTGTCATGGCCGATTGTCAGAGGACTGATCGAGATGAGGGGGATGACCAGTGGCCCAGGACGATTCATTCCATTAAGAGATAGACCCTTGGGATGTAAAAGGGCCGAACCTCGAACATAAAGACAAAATGCTTGCTAGAGGAGTTGGTGATATCTTTCATCTGGATCTGGGATTGGATGGAGTATTTGGTTCACCTTCCTGTAAGCCAGATATGGGGAGCAGTGCTTCAGTGGTGGATGCTCTATCTTGGGGAGAAGAGTGAGGCTGAGGTTACGTGGTCTGACTACGAGAGGGAGTTATGGTCATAATTCCTCTCTTCCACGAACAAGGCTGAGAAGAGGTAGGAGATACTCTCCGTCTATCAGGGTATCATGTCAGTGAGAGATTTGGGGATCATGTTTAAGGATCTCCTCCACTTTTCACTGGACCTATTTACAGATGAGGAGTCTCGGGAGAGACGATTGGAGGAGACACTTTGACCTTCTCTTCAGTTTAATGTTACTTCCTTCACCTTACTGACATTCCTGGAGGTCCAAAAGAAAGATGATGTGGTTGATATGATGCACATACTGTAAGGTGTAACACGAGAGGGAATCCAGTTGGGCTTATCAATGGGGAAGGTCGTTATCAGCATGCCTCCAGCATCAAGGCCCTCTAGGTTTTGACCAGTATAGAGTATGCCACAAGATTTCTAGTTCCTATCTCTCAATCCTCGCCATATCCTTTCAGGAAAATGACCGAGATGCTTCATCTATTTCTTCCATGGGAACCTTTGGAATCAGTTCCCAGACCGAGTATAATAAAATGGGGGTGGGCCAGTGCAGCACCCACCCAAGCCGCAGTAGTTTCAAGCCAGACCCTTTCACTAGCAGTAGCAGAGACAGTGATCTCCCGCTCCTCCAAGGGAAGAAGTCACAGGAGGAGGCCGACCTCAAGGAAGTCCTTAGGGACCTCGACAAGGGCACAGTCAAGGAGGTGGCTGATAGTCGAGGGGAAGGGGAGCTATGCGTGGGCAGTTACACGCCGTAGAGGTAGCAGATCCAGCAGGGCCAGAAGTAGTTAGAGGTATGATAAACTTGTTTAGTACACTTACATATGCCTTGTTCGATACAGGAGCTTCTCACTACTTTTTTGTGCCCAGTCTGGCCCATGCTCTAGGTCTATATGTAGATTGAATTCCAGTTCCCCTGTTGTTGAGTACACCAGTTGAAGGTCAGACAAACTTTTTTTATGTTTGTCGAGGTAGTACACTAATGATAGGGCCACATCAATCAATCTGGGATCTTCTACTATTGCAGATACATCTATACATTTTCATCCTAGGTATTTACTGATTGTTCATCTTATCTGCTATTATTGTCTAATTTTGAGGAAAGATTCTGTTTTCAGACTTGGGTAGCTGATGTGTGACTTTCATCAGCGAGCAGGGTTACCAATAATGTAATTGGTGAGTGTATCCCCTCCTTTCTTTGTTAGCTGAACTATTAGTGGAGATGGAAGATACAAAAATGGAGGATGTTCCAGGGATCATCCGTGAGTTTATAGATGTCTTCCGTGAAGTGGGGCCGACTCTACCCCCTCGATGTGATGTTGACTTCAGTATATACATACAACATGGTGAACATCCTATTTCAATGGCTCCCTACCGGATGGCACCTTCTGAGTTACATGAGTTATAGATTTCAGATTAATGATCTGATGAAGAAGGGTTTTGTCCCACCAAGCATGTCACTATGGGGTGCTCCAGTCTTGTTTTCAAGGAGGGAAGATGATTGTTTGAGGCTATGAATAGAATAAAGGACACTGAATCAGGTGACGATCAAGAATCGCTAACCTCTTCAGAGGATAGACGATCTCTTTGACCAGCTGAGGGGAGTAGGTTGGTTCTATAAGATCGATATGCGGTCTGGATGCCACCAGTTGAGGGTGAAGGAAGATGACATCTCAAATACTACTATCAGATATAGGTATGGACAATTTTATTTTGTAGTAATTTTGTTCGGTGTTACGAATTCACCAGTGGAGTTCATGGGACACATTAACTCCATCTTCCAGGAATACATAGATCAGTACATAGTCATGTCTAATGACGATGTCCTGATCTACTCATGGTCAGAGGTGGATCACGCTGAGCACCTTCAAACAGTTTTAGAGGCCCTCTGATAGCACCAACACTATGGTAAATTGTCCAAGTGCACATTCTGGACTCAAGAAGATCACTTCGTTGGGCATGTTGTGTCTGATCTGGGAAAAGCAGGGGACCCATCTATGGTCAAGGCAGTTGTTTATTCGGGATCACCCAAGAACGTGGTAGAGTTTCCTAGTTTCCTTCGACTGGAAGGTTACTACTAGAGGATCGTACCCATCTTCTCTCGAGTTGCATCACCTTTGACAGCTTTGATCAAGAAGGCCCTTGATTTCGTATGGGATGGGCAGTGCGAGAAAGCCTTTAGCAATTTGAAGGAGAAGATGGAAAGTTCCTCAGTGATGAGGTAGCTAGAAGAATTGGCAGTGTATGAGGTGTTATGTGATTATTTAGGACACGACCTCAGGTGTTTGATGATGCAACGACAAGGGGTGATCTCTAATGGGACTCGAATGATACATTCCCGTAGTGTAATTATACCACCCAAGATCTGGATCTTGCGGCAGCGGGGTTCTCATTAATGTTGTGGCAGCATTACCTCATTGGGGATTGATTTGTGGTCTTCACGGATCACAAAATATTGAGTTATATCTTCTCCCAACAGGACATGAACTTATGGCAGCGAAGGTGGATGGATTTCCATCAGTACTATGACTTCGATATTTCCTACACCTCAAGAAAAGTGAATGTGGTGGATGATGCATTTAGAAGGAAGTCATAGAATGATGTGGTTCGAGAGTCAGTAGATGCTTGGAAGGTGATGGAGGAGTCAATTGCACTGCACCTAGATTTAATGTAGGATGTTGGTAGAGGTTTTATGTTTCAGATGATAGTGAAATCCTCTCTCCTAAGGTCGGCTGAGGAGTCTCAGTGGGGAGACATAGATAGTGAAGTAATGTGTGACAAGGTTAACCATAGAGATTCTTCGGAAGGGTGGAAGGAGGATGGTCAGAATCAAATGATTTTCAGAGGGAAGTTGTTTGTACAGGATATGATGAGTGAGATAGTTCATGGTGAATTCAACAACTCAACCCTGGAAGTACACATGGGAGCTTCCAAAATGTACTGGGGCTTGAGAGGTCAATTCTGGTGGCCCAGGGTGAAGCAGGCGGTGGAAGAATTTGTAGAAAAGAGCCTCATGTGTCAGTAGTTGAGGGATGAACACCGCTTCCCAGGGGGTCTGTTACAAACATTAGATGTCCTTTAGTGGAAGTGGGATGACATCTCGATGGAATTATTAATGGGACTATCCAGATATTAAGGGGGTTGTGATGCTATCTGGGTAGTGGTGGACCGACTGACGAAATTTTCCAACTTCATTGAAATTAAGGAGACATTTATGTTGGAATAACTAGCACATAGGTACGTGGATGAGTTGGTGTGGATTCATGGTGTCCCGAGATACATAGTATTGGATACAGATGCACTATTTACCTCACAGGACTGGAGAGGACTGCAACATGCTTTTGGCACCCAACTACGTCTTAGCACTACTTTCCACCCCTAGACAGATGGACAGACAGCACACACCATCCAAACATTGGAGGATATGATACGAGAATGTATTCCAGACTCTGGTGGATCATGGGAACGACACTTTCCTCAGGTGGAGTTTTCCTACAAAAATATCAATCACTCTACCATTGGAATGGCTCCATTCATAGCATTGTACGGGAGGTCATGTCGCTCACCCGTGTGTTGGACATAGGTTGGGGAGGTAAAATTTCTTCGCCCGTAGGTGGTGTAGAGAATGACAGAGAAGGTTCATCTTATACGGGAGACCTAGTGCCGGAAAAATTCATATGCCAATAATAGGAGGAGACCCCTGGATTTCAAGGTCGGGGACCACGTGTTCTTGAATATCTCCCATCATCTTGGGAAACATAGGTTCGGTAGGGGGATTAAGCTTTCACCCAGGTTAATCAGACCATTCTAAGTGATGCGGCAGGTCGATGAATTGGCTTATCAACTATTTCTACCACCGTCGCTACTGAGACTGCACGACGTCTTCCATGTGTCTTAGTTATGACGATTTCTACACGATGATTCACACGTCCTCGACTGGGGAAATCTTGATATCGTGGATGACGTGACATTTGTGGAAAGACCAGTGATGAACGAGGATCGGGAGGGGATGGAGCTCCATGGATGGAACATTCCTTTGGTTCATGTGTAGTGGAGTCATGGGTGGCTCGAGGAATGTACATGGGAACGGGAGACGCAGATGTGCACCCAGTACCAAGAGCTGTTTTGAATTTTTTTCTATTTTTTTTGAACTTTTTGTGATGGAACGCTTTACCTTGTTAACTATGGAACGTGTGGTGATCCTATTCTATGGATGTGTGTGAAGATTCTTGACTATGGGGAAGGGATGACCTGATCCATATTCAAGATGCATTAAGGTGGATGTGATTAAACTCGTGTAGGCGAGACAGTTCCACCCAAAGAAGATAGTATCTTGACATGGAGGAAAAAAATACCTAACCCATATGATTGGATAGTTTGCCCCCCAATTGATTCCTAGTTACATGAGGGATATGAGTTCCTAGATGTCAATGAGTTTCACTCATTAGAGGTATCTTTCGAGGTGGTTGTTTGGGACCCCTCTTTTCTTCTGGTCTTGTTTTTATTATATATGGTGAGAACCATTTGAGAGATATCTGATGTAATGGCTCGGACCCACCTTGACTATTACATTCCCAAAACATGGCTCCACTATGATAGTGGCATATTGAGGGTGGCACCGTGATAGTTTCAATGTGACGGTGGCACTGGTCGTGGTGGCATTGTGTTGGTGGCACCACGATGATGAAATCATAAGGGTGCCACTGTGAATGTGGCACCATCAGGGTGACCACGTGACAGTGGTACCATAAGGGTGACACCATGACGGTGGCACCGTGACTGTGGCATCGTGATGGTGGCATCATGAGGGTGTCACTATGATGGTGGCACCGTGTCCTCACTGATAAGTCTTCATTCATTCCCAATTCTAGAATTTTTCGCTCTCGAAAAATATCTTTTGACATTAAGATGATTTAATGCCCCCTTTCAAATCCATTTAATTCTCATAAATAATTTATGAAATCCTCATAGAGATGGGTAACCATCAACTTACCAAACCCTATGGTTTTTCCTTGGTGTCACACCCTTCCACGTACCATCTAGATCCGCCCCTATTATGTGTTTCCTTATGGTTAAAGAAAATAGTTTAACACATAGTCATTATGGCCACTTATCTGAGGAGAATTGTTAAATGACAATTAATTCCATCATGCATAACCACCCAACCACGTGGTGAAACCACGATCTGACTTTATAGTCATTCAAAATTCAATTTCCCCTAACAATGGGATCTAATTTTTATATCACTCTATAAATTATTTATTCTTCCTTATGTCTAGTATCCTTTTCTTCTTTGAGAATTTGGAGTTCCCCTTCGCTAGGCAAGTGGTGCACCTGTACTAGAGCCTTTCTACTCCCCCTTGGAGTCCCCGACGTTCCTCCCCAGCAATTCACGCATCCCCAGTTCTTATATTGTGGAGAAGAACATCGATACATGATTAAATAGGTAGGGATTTTCATTTGTCTCTCCTTACTATGTATCATGTGGGGTGGGTACGCCACTGTTTCTGTGGGAATCGATTAAACCAACACACAACAAAGA
This sequence comes from Viscum album, assembly GCA_963277665.1. Classification (NCBI taxonomy): domain Eukaryota; kingdom Viridiplantae; phylum Streptophyta; class Magnoliopsida; order Santalales; family Viscaceae; genus Viscum; species Viscum album. Next base: position 1,312,843,005 of record OY728152.1, on the reverse strand, counting down.
TAATAAAAAGACTGCTAGAGAATGATGGGGTGAGTTTGAGAAATCTAATGTAATCATTTATAATTGCTATATGTTTTGAATTGTATGTGCATATGATCATTGAAAATCATGGACGTTGGTGGACTTTCATTGCACATGAATGAACCCTTTTCTTCTGTGACGATTAAATGACTTTAACATGGAAGTTGTTTAATCACATATACTCGGTTGGTTAAATGGATGCCCAATGGACATCAATCCTTTTGTGGTTACCCCAGATAACCAATAGAATGAAGAACCTAATGAATGATGTGCTTGAACATGGAAATTCCCTACTCTATTTTGGTAGTAGGTGTGTTGTTCTGTTTGATGATTATGGGCTGATGGGGATGGGATCCTCTATTGTGGCATGACTTTTGGCTGTGAATCTGAATCTATGTGGGGCAGTATCTCGAGGCTTGGTTTAGTTCCAGTAGTTCAAGGGTTCTCACAGATCTGTTTGTAGTTGTGACATTACAAGAGAACCAGGTGTGAATCCTTAAATTTTTGTTTGGTTTTTTCTCATTCTATGGATTCTGTTTATACCTATTAGTTTCCCAGTAGTGCATAATTTACTTAAATGGGATCACATGAAGATGAAAACAAGAATGGGCTCAATGGGTAACTCTGGTTTTTGTGCTTATGTTGGTTTTATAACTCATAGTTTGGGATGAGTGATTTATATATATATTACATAATTTTAGTTCTTATGTTTCCTATTTTCTCCCCACCCATGTTGAGCACCTAGTGTCAAAAACCCCCATTTCATGGGGAGGTTGTTTGTCCAAACACTCCTATGAGTGGTGGGTTATTATCTAGTTCTTCTTCTCCCTTTCCCAAATAGACCAAGATTCATAGGGCAGGCAGTGATGGCCTGAGGTCCATTATAGCCCAATATTCTTCAGGCAGGATAGTTGTGGTGTTTCCTAGGTGTGTACGAGAAGGTTGTTTCCCAAGCATCTTTGGGATAAGGACCGGATGTCATCGGGTGGGGAAGTAGTTGTTTTGACGAAAGTGTTTGTAGGAGTGTTTACGCATGGTTTTTGTGGACCAGGTGTTTGCGGGTGGGATGTGTGGTTGTGGCCCAGGTGTGTGCAGGCGGGGTGTGGTAGTGGGACTGTGGTGAGAATGGTGGGAGAAGTTTAATCCGTAGAATATATATAATAACCAGTGGGGATGTGGCATGGGGTACCCAATCATCAATGTGTTATTACTATTATATTTCATGACTTTCGTTATTTTGGGAGAGTTCCATGGTGAGGCTTGGGTGGGAAGTTTTCTTTACTAGGTGTTTCAGTTATTTCATTTCTCACGGGGCATTAGAATGCCTCCCCACATGTTCATGAGAGATTTTGGTTTTCCCTATTGATTTTACTTGTATGCTCACCATAAGAATATAAAACAATTTTCAGGATTCAAGGAGGTCTTGAGGGATCTTTTAGGGACGTACTACTTCATGATTTTGGACAGTTGTTGTTACTGTTTTTCATTCTATTGGTACTTCTTTTTTGTGTTTCTTTTATATTTTTATCATTTAATTTTGGAACATGCATATGAGAATGGTTCGTTATGGCTTTACATGTACTTCCCATTTAGGTGTTGTTGGGATATACTTTCTTCTCTCCTGAACCTAATAAATAAAAATGGAAAATTCCTTCCATATTGTGTGTGATTTTATACCCTTGGGGTTAGTCGCCACTCTAGTACTTATTTAATGCGGGTATCAGGGGTCATCATCTCTACTTCTACTTAAAGAAGGAAGGGTCTGGCAACCTGTTTTCCCTTCACACATCATGGTGAAGGCGGGATGTTGAATTTGACCTATAATTTTGGGTGTAGGAATCAATTGATATTCTTTGATTTGAGGGTTAGGATGGAAATCTGTTATGTTGGTGTTTATCATCATAAAAATCCACATGGATTGTGGTGAAACAATGGTAGATGGTTTTGAGAGAATCAATTGGAATATTAGTCACATAGTTACATATTCGATAACGGGACAACATTATGGTAGGAATATTACATTACATATCCATATACCAGGATATTGAGGTTAAATGATTATTTATAAGAATACAAGAATCCTAATTCCTCTAGACATTAAATTAGTTTAGAGGATAATGACATTACTATCTATGTTTTGAGTGACTATGTAATTTATAGGTGTTCATGTTTCATGAATGATACTTATTTGATTGAATGAGGTTCTGGAGATTATTATGGGAGGTGTCTGAGGCAATCCCTATATTATTTTATTTGCGGGAAACTACAGGAATTATTCCATGGGCCCTCACTAGTATAAAAAAATACATGTATATATGTTTTTTCTGTGACATATATATATTTGTTATGATAATTAGTAAATTATATTTTTGTCTCATTCAGCTAAACAATTCATTGTGAATTTTTATAAAAATTGAAGTGGGTTAAATATTAAATGTTTTGATATTGAACATTTATTTTTATTTCTCACACACTTTTCAAATTATGGATGTAAGATAAGAAAACAATCAGGGTGTCCTACTGATTTTATAATCACACACTACATGAGCCCTCTCTGATGTGTATATACATAATGCCTTTGATATCGGCTATGGATTTCGGCTTGGGAGATGAACATTTGAGATAATAGTTATAATTATTTAATGAGATGGAGGGAAGTGGACTAGGTGGTTCCACAATATAAAAAGAACATAATTTTAGATATCTTTATTCTATGTATATATATACTTATCTGGTTGGACTTTATATTACATAGTTATTTATTTTTTATAACCTTTTGTGACATGTTTATTATTGACAAATGTTAGTTTAATTATATAGTTGTTTAGAAATGATTTCATTGAGATTATTTTTCTATTCCTCTTTTTATGGTCATTATTCCATTTTATATTCCAATAAGTCCCATTATAAGAATAACCACATTACTGTTTAATCTACCACATTTCAACTCATCATAATCCTTCTAATTGTCATAAAACATTATCAAATAGGGAGGAGTTACTATGGCCCGGTGGCCATTTTTCCTAGTGCACTTTTTGGGATCAAAAGTTTTAGTATGCCAGAAATTGAATCAAAGGTGTTTCCTTCACTATTTTGTTATTAATATTTAATAAATTTGATAATTAATACTAGGATGGAGTTTAATTATTGAAATAATACAATACATGGAGGTCGGATTCCCCATGTGAAGGATACTTACCATGTTTCAAGGTGTGAGAAATTTATGTTCTATTTTGTTCATTTATTGTTGACTCTATTTCCACCACATTTGTCATAATTGGGTTTGTTGATAATCTAGTATGAGGAATTTTACCCTTTTAACAATATGAAAAGGCAAATTGATAATTAATTACATCAATAACATTAGGTATCATGATATATGTACGTTCCTATAAAAAATTATTTTGAACAAATTGGACATTCATTAGACACCACCATGGTGTAGAGTAATGGTTCATACTTTTATACTCTGTTGAACGGCAACGAACTAGTGATATGTATATGTTTATGAAAAAGATCATGAGGGACATGATTGTAATTATTTTACATCTAGGATAGTCAAATACTGTATTCCCTTATAATTACAGTGTTTATAGATCCCATGAGTTCATTGATCTCTAGTAGGTGTGTAAAATTATCATGGATTATTTACTCATTTCACATTCCTGAACAATTTTATACATTCAATGGTGGGAAATGTTGTATCTAGTGTGAGTATTTTTCATGTTGGATTATGTAATTACACAACTACTCAAGAGAATATCAGTAGGATAACTTCATTTTCATATTTAGTCATTGTGGTACTACTAGGAGAAAAAATATTGATGGATTTTTTTACACCAGATGTGTTATTTTTTGAATGTTGTTTTAGTTAGGATACCTAATATCATAGTAAGTGTGTTTTTGAGGAGTCTACATAGGGATTTCAGGGTATATACTGAGTTTATACTCCAAACAGTGTGTCCTCCCCAATTTTCTTCGATGTTGATAGTCATGGCTTGTTCAAATACAGTGTGATTGGGTTACAAATTAGTTATTTAAGTATCTATTTTTGAGGAATCTAGATATTTTATGTAGGAAACCTTTTATAGAAGCTAGAATTTGTAGAAAAGTAAAAATCAATGATTTTTAGTTGGACTAGGAGTGGTACAAGGTGTTTCTAGATTTGATTTAACTACATGCGATTGTTTTGGAAGAGTTGTAGGAAAATAAGATTTGCGTAGATGACTGGATGTTTTTCCAATCTATATGTGGATAGGAATATTTTATTCCAGAATCATGTTAAAAGATCACAGATGAGTACTTATGTGAAAAATATGATGGATATGAGACTATAAATTGATATGTGGAATGGGTGTGGAAATGTTATCTTTTTATTCATATGGTCAATTTCGATTCATCGGGTTCACTTGTGTTTTTTTGGACTAATCATGAGATGGTTATTAGGATGTAATCAATTATGATGTGTGTTCTATGTATCGGTGTGTAACAAAAATTATTTATTATTTGAATAGATGAAGTGAATGTTATGTACGTAGTTTCTATGAATTTATTAAAATATCATAATGTATGTGTGTGTGTGTGTGTGTGCGTGTGATTCCATATCTTCTTTGGTAATCTAATGATACGAAGGATTTGGTGAGTATAGTCTATAGAACATGTGTAATATGGGTATCAAATAAGATGTGGTACATGATGGGCTTCATTTATGGTGGAATAATTATTTGATCACTTGATGTTGTGTAAGAATAATCATAAATCATGGGAGGACTTGTATGATGGTGGATGGTTATAAAGACCATATGAATATTTACTTTTCTTGTTTAGGATGTGACTATGATGTTAATTCCAATGGTTCAGAGACCCTCTAGGGTAAATGAACATGGACTAGTTTCTAGGGTAGGATATGGTGAGTTTTATGAGATATATATATTTAGTACCCTATCCAAGTGATGCTTGATCTCTGGGGGATGATATACTATTAGATAGAGAGACTATAATGTCCATGATTTTTAATAGTGTCTAATTTCCCAAAAATCCTAGAAAAATTCGGTGTGTTGTATGACCAACCACTATTTTGTTCTTTAGTACATAAAATAGTGAGTTAAATTGAATCAATGCCATTTTTCAGAGGATTAAGACACATTGAAATCCTCTGGGATTCACATGAGGTTGGGTGTTTTGTGTTACAAGTATATTGTTTCATGAATGCTCATATCGAGGAACATGGTTTTAAAAAATATGTGGCATCCTTGAGAAACCCTTGAAACCATATTTTTCATGTAAAATGGGGTTTTACATTGTTTATGTGGGGTTTCATGATCATGTGGGAGTTATATTTATTTTAATATAGGATTTACGTACATAAATCATATGATTTGGATAACCATGCACCTAGCCATGCACAGTGAGGTATGTGGTTAGTGAGAACCACATGAATACCTCACGTCTAGACAAACCTTGTATCTATATAGTCCGGGTTATTTTTGTGGATAGATTAATTTTATACTGATAACACATTTTCATCTTTTTTTCCTTCCACATATATATCTATTTCAACGACACACATAGAGATATATTCCATTCACCTTAATCCCATAGGATTTTTTTCTAACTCCATCCTATGCTATCTAATTCTAATGTCATCATTATACATTAATGTTTGTTAGCGAGTCCTTCAATACACTATTGAATTTTATATATGTTTCTCAATATATAGAATCCTAAATCAATGTAATATCTATATCCTTAATTCCATGTAGTTTTAATAAAATTCATACTTCCCTACATTTTTATTGATTTAGAGGATCATATTCTATTTGTGTGTTCTTATGGGCTTGTGGTAGGTGGATCCTATCACTTCAATTAAATTTTTTTGGGTGTTTTATTTATTTCATATATTATGTTAATTGAGTGAGACCCATAATAATTAAATTAATGGTTTAAAGTTAGTTAAATGACTACATATAATGTCATGATTTATTATTTAGTTCTATTAGGAAAGATTTATTGTGTAAGGTGAAATGATTTACACGTTTAGAATAGTTGGTTTTTAAAATTAATATGACTATAAATATTGAAGCAAATATACAACAGAAATGTGATAAGCTTTCCAAAATTAATTTAGACGCATAGATAACTTAAAATATGATGAATTTGTATCTATGATGAGGGTGTCAAATAAGGTTTATGGGGTGAATATTATAATCATGTTGAGTAAACATTGTAGACATTTTAAATATATGTGATTTTTAGGGCAAAGGAATGTTTAGTGTTACTTGATCTTGTGTTGTTCATTGACATTTTTTGACATTTTCATCATGGAATAAGGTTCCCGTGATCTGAGATATGAAATTTTTGGGGTTTTCTAAACCCATTTTTTATTTGATGTTCTATTGGATTTGTGTGATCAACGATAGGACATAGTTGAGTTGGTCTTGGTCACTAATTGTGGGTGGATGAATCTATAGTGATTTCAAATTAGAGGAATATGTTATCAATATTTTATCACAAATTAAAATATTGTGGATGGAGATAAACTACAATGAGTTGGTTTTTGTAACCATTAGTTGTTGGATGTGGCTAACTATTATATTTGAAGTTGTTGTAATTCTATATTTCATCTATATATTTCATTATGTATTCAGACGTCGTGTTTTTGAGGCTACAATAATTATTTATTGGAGGATGAATATAATCCTGCTTTAGGATGTCAGGTTGTTTTTATGTTGGGGAAATTTTAAAATAAGGCACAACAGAAAAAATAGATTATTGGAATTCATTTTGGAAGATGAATACTAGATTTATGTAAGGAGGTTTTGTTATTTTTATGGGAGGTATACAAGGGCTATCTATTTTTTACATTCAACATGGGATGCTCTGAGAATTAATTCATTTATCCTCAAGACAAAAAATATATTTATAAATGCATGTGTTTTATGATATATATATATATATAAGGGGGATTGGGATTATAAAAATATCACCATTTGATGTTCTGTGTAAATTCATCGTTATGGTTTTTGAGTATATAGGAAAATGATAAGATATTAAATGATTGTTTTTTCCCATATATATATTTTTCATACGCCATCATAATTATTAATGTCTTAATTTTACATATATTTTTTTCTCATACTATGTTAATAATCACACCATAAATGTGCCCGTTATGACACATATTGAATTTAATTCTTTGATATGAGGTAAGGATTAATGCCCACATGATGAACCTTATAGATTGTTCATGTACGAATTTAATGGGATGGGTGGTAGTGGAAAATTTGTTCCTATACATTTATATATAGTTTATGTTATTCATTTTCATTAATATGTATATGTGTGTTTATTTTGACATGGTCATACATGGGAGACCATGATTATAAATTTTTTGACTAACTCTTTCTAATTTATTATATTAAAATTATGTTATTATTCATTTTTATTTGATTATTCTTATTTTGAATTTTATTATAACTTTGTTTTATTGTATGTATTTCATTATGTTATATACATTTAGAAAATTATTGTTATCCCTGAATAAGGTTATTATATATAATATACTTATAGAGCCCTAACAAATTATTAACATCCTTTGGTGGTTAAGGATTCTCTCCTATGGCCATGTTACCAAACCCCCTTAAACACTATTTGGGTGGATATCTATGTAATACAACTACAATAATAATTACATAAACATGAAAATATCATAATAATTATATATAATTGGTGATGTATATGTTTTGTGTAATTTTTAACACTTTCTTGATTTACCCTAGGTAAATATGTTTCACCCTAACCACAATACTTAATTTTTAATATACTTGACTATTCATTTTTGTCCATAATTGTAATGAGATTATCAAATAATATAAATTATTCTGGTCAACATATTGAATCATTAAATTAAAATAAAATACATAATAGTGTTATAAAACTATTGAAACATATCCCCAAGCACGTGACAAAAAATAAGGGTTTCGATATGAAAATTCTCTTATTTATAGAAATTTTTATAATCATAGTCTGAAATTAAAATTATTATAAGGGAATAAATTTGTTAAATTTAAAGTTCATTAAACTATTTTTAATTTAAATCAAATATAAAATACAGTTAAAAATTATAACATATTAAAATAAAACATCATTTTTCTTATAAATTTCAATATTTATCACAATTCATCAAAAAAAATTTTCAAATAAGTATATAATAAATAATTCAAATATTATCAGGATTTAATGATTTAAAAAATTAATGTTACTATTTTATGCACTTTTTATAAAATTGTAAAAAATTATTTTTAATGTGTGTTCAAATAGCAAGACCATGTAATCTATTAGATAAATACACTTTATTGGGAAAAACGTTTTTCACTGAAATGGTTTTTTATTTTTTATACAACCAATATATATCGAATTAATTATTTAATAAAATATTTAATAATATATATTTATATTCAGTTTTTAATTTCTATATCAAAATACATAAAATATATGTAATAATGGTTGTGTTTAAATAATAATATCATAACATTGTTTTATATTTCATTCAATCATGGTGATGCATGCGTCATACAATATTTAGTATATTGATTATATTTAATAAAACAAAATTGAATTTTTTAGGGAGTAAAAATCTAATCTAAATATGTTTTTGAGTATAATATATTTTATAGATCATGATTCTTTTATTTTAAAATCTTATGGTTCATCATGAATACATTATGATGTAGTAAATGAAAACAAAAAACATCAATGAATAGTTAGACATTTTATCTATTATTTGACAACACCATTATGATTATGAAAAATGTATTTAGGTAATAGATTTTATTCCAAAACCTGAATTCTGGGATTTGGGGATTTAATTGTTCTTATTAATTTACATGGTATAGGATGAGACACATGGGTCAAAATGTGTTTATATGAGTGGATATGTGGGGTCCATATATTTTGAGGTGAGTGTCACAGTTGTAATTTATGAAAATAATAATCTACAAAATATTTTCCATAAGACATATGTATATATAATATTAGTTTATTGAACCTTATATGAGATATGATTAAAATATTTCCATAAAATAGTTCTATCAAATGTTTTTAGGTCATTTTATAGAATATAATTTTATTATTACCCTAAGAAAACTAGTTTTCACCTTAGTCATTGTCATTAATTTATACTAATTAAACTATTCATTATGAAAGAAAATATATTTTCCATTATTAGGAAATATAATATTTGAAGATTCCGAATATGTAATACTTTTATCCAAATGAAACTTATAGATTTCGAAAATATTAATTTACAATTAAACCTGCATACGAGATGAAATAAACGGTTATCTTAGAAAGTATTTCTTAAGGAAAAGATAATCTTATATTCACTCGATGATTATTAATAATTATTGTTAGAATATATATTAATATTTAATGACATATAATTGATAAATAATTTATTAATAATTTATAATTAGGTAATTTTATTTAATTAACATGGAGAAACATTATTCATTGAAAAAAAGTAGATGAGAATTTTTATTCTTAAAACAAAAACAATCACATATAAAATCCAAAAATAACTCATTTTAAAATAAATAAAAAGATTTGAATATATCAAAACAATAACTAAATTAATAAAAATTATCTTCAAAACACAATTATTATTTTAAATATAATAAGTCATTGAAAAAAATTACATTGAATGAATATTTGGAATATTTGAAAATTCATCAAAATATCATTTTTTTGAAAATTTCCAATTCAAGTAAAAGATAACATTTTTATATTAATATTTTTTTAACGTAAATTTTATTTTATTAAATAAATATTCTAAATTTATAAAAAATTAGTTATAATTTTTTCATGAAAAAATATATTAATATTTTTTCTAAAGAATATAGACTTATTAATAATTAATAAACATTTCAGGATAATTGATTGTATATGTACTAAAAATTTTTAGTTATTTTATATTTATTATGATATATATATATATAATATGTTAATTATTTCTATCCATACCTACAAATTAAATGTCTATATTATAATGATTATTTTTATATTGCATGAAATTTGTGCCTACTGTTGAATATAGAATTCTCGGTTAAGCATTGTTTTAATTTCATATAAACTAGAGTGTTAAAAAACACCACATATGGAAACATTTATCATTTTAATTATATATTTATCATGATAATCAAACATTTAAAATTTGAGAGTTTAATTTTTTGGAACCTGCAGCAAAAAAAATTGTTATATAAGACATCATTTTGGTAAGAGAGAAAGGGACATATAATGGTCATCCGAAATAACACAGAATAGGATTAAAAATAGTTCAGAATATGTTTGATTTAATGGTTTTAAAATTTTACAAAAGTGTTAGTATTTATGGTGTATGGTAGAGGACATTTATCACAAAAAATAGATTGAACAATGTAATGTTAGGTACCATAAAACTTTAAATAAACGATTAGTAAAATAACTGTTAGATCATATGAATTGATTTTTCTAGGATATAGATTTTTAGTTACATTTAATATATATGTGAAATTATTTCAACATATAGATATAAACATATAGTGAAATATAAGTACATAACAAGATGAATCTCATACTTTTTCAAATTTCATCCACAATGTAATCACATTCTCCAATTGATATGTATTCATTATGAATTATTAATTATTAAAGCAACAAAATCATGATTTAATGAGAACATAAGAATTAAATGGAAAATAAATCTATTCCATGTGCCTTAAAAGTTACACCATTACCTAAATTGTTAGTAGATGTTAATTAATTTCATTGAGTGAAAACCACTTTATATAATAAATTTTTTTAAAAATATATAAAATTCAACAATAGTATTAAATATAAACAATATAAAATTCAATAAATAAATACCTATATATCCCAAATAACCAAGATTGAATATAAATTAATCATTGCCTTATACTAAATGGTTATATTAAATACATCAACTTGACAGAAAAAATAATTGGGTTGTAAATTTCAATACATTAACTATTTTATTCACATAATTATCCAAATCTAAAAAATCATTTAAATTCTAAATGATATCAAAACCTCAATATATAATTTTTCAAAATGTTAATAAATACATAAATTTAAACCAAATAATTACATATACTTCATCCTAAAAAATATATTATAAAATAGTATTCACATTAAGATCTCATCACATATAAACTAAATATGTTGTATATGTGTATGATCATATGTTAATTAATTTAGATATAGAACAAGTATTTTTCCAATCAATCGTAATATTAACTCATATGAAAATATAGTAATATATAAATTTATCTAAACCATTCTTTTGACACAATTTATAGGATCCCAAAACACTCAGTCAAAGAATAAAAGTGGAAAACGAAAAAATTAAATTTATATAATTGTTTCAAATGAATGTGAACAAAAATTTCATTAAAAAAATACAACATCAATATAAAATTTTTAATCACATGTATTATTAATAAAAATTTCGATTCAAACATGAAGATAGTTATGTCCAAATTTAAATATAATTCATATCTAAATAACATGTTAACAATGATTAACACCACTTAAAACTAATGAACATTTCTACAATTTAACATTATTTCATCATAATAATCATCAATATGAAAACATTATACTATATATATTTCATTGATGAAAAATTATAATAAACCATGTCAAATAAAAACATAAATATGGTGACGTCAAATTCCTGGTAATCAAATAGGTTTAAATTATAAAATTCAATGTAAATAGTGAGCTTAAGAAAAAAATAATGCTAAATTTACATAATCATCGTTCTTGATTATTTCCAATATATATTCATACACATCAATAGTTATATAATCTAACATGAAAACATGGCATATATCATTATCAAATGAATGAGGCACTATAATTAATAATCATGATACATGTTTATGAATATTGATGACATGAAAATTTATATACCCATTTAAATCATATATTAAAATTTTAGTTTCGTGGAAAATTTTCATCAAATCACTTATTATAAATGATATAATAAATATGGTGGACATTCATTACCATAAAACCAATGCAATATAGTTATAAAAAATTAACCACATATCATTGGATAATAATGTAGCAACCAATCATTGGATTATAATAGAATCACTTATACATGGTTTATATCAAAACAAAACATTCATAGATTATATAAAAACACATATAATTGTTTTATAATTGGATTAAAAGTCATTATAAATAATTCCAAATATTATTATCATTAATAGTTTTCATAAATCATTCATTCCATAAAAAACATGAAAAACCCGAGTATTAATTTCATACTGTGTTTAATCCATGTAACAAAATTGAGTTCTAAAAAAATATATATTTGAATTATTATTAACTAATAAAAAATAATGTGGTTCCAAAATCAAATTCTAAACATGAATAACCATGAAATAAGTGGATCCCAAAACAATGTTTTTGAAACATTATTATCACATGAGAAAATAATGGGTTCTATAAAAATATTTGTGAAGTAATATTTATTCATCTAGAGGGACAAATAAGATGTAATCATTATAAAATAACATTGGATAATATTTAACAACAAGGGTTATTGAAATTGATGCATTGAAATATTATTAAAACATCTTAATGATAAATTTTGAGTAAAATATACTTTTTATTTTCAAAAAAAAATTTCAATTAAAAAAATATAAATATAAATATTCATGCCAATAAAAATGGAATCAAATAAATGATACATCAATTAAAATAATTAACATGATAGTGATAATATATATTCGAATCATAAATAAAAAAATTCTATGTTAAAAGTTGATAAATGGAACCAAAATTGACCAATTTTTTAAATTATAAGTAATTATTTTTAAAAACCTTTTAAATAAATTTAAAATATCATGTAATATGGATATAAAAAATAATTTATTTTTATACAATATTATTTTTATAATATATTATAATACATGAAAAGTTTTATGAAGTATATATAATCTAACTGAAAATATGTTAACCTTATCACATTAAAAAAATTCAAGATGTTTCATAATAAATAATAAAATAAATTGAAATTATGTATTTGATAAAAATTTAATAATATAGGAAAATAAGATTAATTTTATTCATTAAAATGATATAAAATTTATTATTTTAAATGAAGGTTGAAGAAAAATAGTATTTATAGAATGGATACTGAAACATTAAACATTGTGAAAAATGGAAAATTATAAATAAGATCTTTATGAATTTGTTACATAATTGATATATAAAAAATAACCAATGTATTTTATGGTATAACATGATAATGAGATGTATACACACATCACCAATAAATATAGTTTCAGGTCGTAAATATTTTTCTGAATGAAATAAAATTTTGGATGAATAACCCTATAATCAATCATATAATTTAAATAAATATTTAATTATTTAATAGTATATTTTATAGAAATAAATGTTATTTTAAAAGAATTTGTAATAATATATAAAAAATTTGTCCCACATATAATAATGGAATATAAAATACAAAAAGAATGTAATATATTCTAATGAAATAGAAATTTTGTTATGAATTTTTTTTTAATGCTTGCTAAATATCATTTCAATTGAACATGAATAAAATAATTCATTCTTAAAATATATAATATTATTATGTATAATAGATTTATGAAGTTACATGTAAAATATTCAATGTATTCACTGCATAATATTTTTAATGGTTGAATATAGCATATTTCGGTTAGAAATTAAAAGAGATATGAGATAAAAATGTACATTGAGTACATATATTTCATTTATGTTATTTAATACAAGTATAATAAGAATCCATAAATTAATCGAATTTTGGGAATAATTATAAATGATTATAGCCTTATACATAAATAAATTTTTATTTATATCTTTTTAATTATATTTAAATATTATAACAGTTAATTACACATTAGTGTTCTTAGGTTGATTGTTTTGTTCTTTCCAAAGGGATTTGGTTGACCATGGAAAAATATTTCATTATATTAATATATCGATATAAAAAAACATTAATTTTTTTTTCCGAAATATTAAAATAAATCCGGATTCTATTAAGAATAATGAACATTGTTATGATCGTGTATATAGTAGGCTATACATTTGCATGCATGAATGTTCATTTTTTAAATCACCATTATCGAAATACGGTATGAAATATTTAATCATTATATAATGTCTATATATGTATAAATACAGTTCGATTTCATTATATATTAACATATATATCATTCATGTGATTTGGTGATTATATAGGAATCTCATCGCTTTTTCGGGGCTGTTTTCCACATGTATACAGACAACATTATAAATTATCAGTGTAAAAATGATATTTATGTATATAATATTAAAAGGATAAATATTTCATTGGATTCATTTAAATTTCATTTATGTCTCATATATAAATTGTCATTATTCTTTTTATATTCCATTCAATTCATTAGTTACAAACATATCACAACATTTTATGAGGTTGTAATCAACCGTACACACGAGGGACATTATAATCTCCCCAATGGAATGGAAATAAAAAAATTAATATGTTTTGTGGTAACTATAAAATTTTATATATCTGATATATAACATAGAAATAGTTTATTTTCAAAGTAAAAAAAGTTGTTAGTGGAGATAATGGATGAATAAAGACATCCATTAGTGAGGTTGTAGTTTTCCATACACATTAATGATTATTTTTAAGTCCCATATTATGGAATTCAAGAAGTAATTGGGATAAGAAATTAATATAAATTAATATAATTATTTTCAGTTTATTTATTACGATACATTAAATTATTATAAATATTTAAAATAGGTTTAAAAATAAATAAATAACATATTGTTTTTAATTTTACATGATCATGGACAACCTCAATTTAATTATAAGTAATGTATTAATATAATTATTTTATAACAAAAGTTCATAATAATATTAACATATGTAATTTAAGAAGTGATATTGAAACGTTTTGTCTTAAAAAATGGTATTATGATGTGAAGAGGATTTCCAGGAGGTCGGCCTTTCAAAAGTAAAGTGGGTGGCAAAAATGTAATTTTTTAAAATATAATGGTGATCCAAATATAATTAATTTTCACAACGATCTTGAATTTATAATTATAACTTGTTATACATTAAAAAATCAAAATAATTCATTGAAATATCTTTTTGAAAATTTTAAGAGGTCATTTTGATAATAATAATTTTTGTTTCAACCACCCCACAAACAATATTTACCCAATGTTGGGTGATTTAGTTTTAATATTTTCAATATCCATTATAGTAAACAATTAACATAAAATACAGAAAAATTGATTTATTATGATTCTAGTTATTAAATCCATTTAAAAAGTTCAATTAAAAAAAGTGGTAGTATTTAACAAAAATTTGAACTAGTAGGCATGGAAAAAAAATTGGTTTTCAATAATTTCAATTTTCATTGAAAAAAATTATTTATTATACATTGACTACAAAAAATCATTCAATGACTCATAATTTATATTTATTTATATAAAATATATAAAATATATAAATATAAATTCAATAATTCTTTATTATGGGTTATTAAAAATACTTAATTAGTGGAATCATTATGCACTTTATAACAATTTTCAGAAAAAATTCATAATTTAATCACAATGACAAAATGATATTAAACCCAAATCTTTTTTTATTAAATATAAATTTATTACATGATGTATGAATAAATAGTTATTATTTTAGATAAAATAATATTAATAACATTATTATTATTTAATTTTCTAAATTTATTTAAAATAATTAATGTCTTAAAAAATTTTATTTTACATTATTAACCTAAAAATCCTCATTTTCGAATTAATTAAAAAATTTCATTCAATGAAAAAAATAATACTATAATTTTGAAAAATTATTTCATTTTATAAAAAGTAATTTCAGAGTTTTATAAAATGTAATTATAATATTAATTCATTGAATTCAGTACATATATTTTTTAAATGAAAATTATTTTTGAAGATTAAAATTACAAAACTAATAATAGATTTACTATTTATGAAATTGGTATCATTAATTTTTATTTAGTAGGATATATATATATATATATCGTAAATTTTTAATACAATTCATACACAACAATATAATTGCTAGGAAAAAATAGATATATGTATATTTATATATATATCAAAAAACATTTATGATTGGAGTTGTATGTCAAATATGCTATCCATATCAGTTTTCTATTTTAAATAAAAGGGTGTTACACCAATAACAACATATATATGAAAATGGGTTATGTATATATATTATATGGAATGATTTTAATTTTTTATGAGCATACATGGGATTTGTAAAACAATATTTATTAAATTAATCCTAATGAAGGGACAATTTTGTGATATAATGTTATTCACAAATGAAAGGAAACAAATAAATCCTTTTATATAATAAATATTTTTACATCATATGAAACAACTTCATTAAAGTTACCTGATGAAATCAATATTGTATATATTTTTTTTGAATTTATATTCATTAATATTAAGATATGGATGAATAATCTACATGTTTAATTTGGTGATATTTATATATGTCACAAATCATGGAAATATATATTTTCATAAATGGATATCAACCTATAAAATGAATGGATAATAGCTTCTTAAATACTTTTATTTATCACTACAAACCCTATGATGGAATATAATGTTTCTATTTTTTCAGTAAGAAATAAATAGTATTATTGAAATTAATTATGATAAAAAAATCCTATTATAATGGGTTTTGTATTTTTTTAATTTGTGTAAATTTAATAAGCTGAATGATAACTACATTTACAAATGATTTCAAAATAATCATATTAAAAGAATATAGAAAATTATTATCTTGATGAAATGAGTTTATAAAATATATTTAATTCAACCAATATAATGAAAAATGATGTCGTATTTCAATTACCTTCATGTAATGTGGTCTGAATGGTTTATGTATAATGGAATTTTAATATCATTTTATTTTATATTAATGCATTAACATGGGTCAATATGATTAATGTATTATCAAAATATTCTTACATGATCATTTTGTGATGTAATTTGAAGTAGGTATCATTTAAGACACAAAATATTTCATGATACAATAATAATAGTAAAAACTAGTTTGTGTTATTTCAATCCACATTAGAGATGAAATGAAATATGCTTATTTAGAAAAGAATTAATCAATATTTTTATGCACTGGATATCATTTTTTAATGAATATTAATAAAAGGGTGTTATATTGTGTAGAATGATAGTGAATCAATGTCCCTTGAATGTGTTGAATATTCTGATTTTTGAAAAAAAAATGTTTTATTTAACCATTTTTTTATTCCCCCTTCCAACCATAATTATAATTATCTGTCACATTTATATTTACAGAATAAATTATATGATATAATCAATCAATGTAACAATATCCAATGATATTTTTATATAGGTTAATAACTCTTATTAGAAAGATATGATATATATTTGTGGATAATGAAATTAGGTTTTCTGGAATAAAAAAAACACCATTGGTAAATGTATATTGGATAAATCAAAACATTAAATTTGAAATGGTTCACCATGTTTATATTTTAAAAATGAACTACATATTTTTGTAAGTTAAATTCTATATTGTATCAGTTGATAATTTATAAAGGTTGGAATAATATAACACAGATAATAAATTATTAATTATAAATATAATGGTCAAATTGATACTAATACATAATAATATATATATATATATTTGTGAATGGGATTACAAAATAAATTCCAAAAATTTAATAATATAAATTAAATTATGTTATATTATTTTTTGTCATTTGTTTGTAAATTGTTTCTTTCAAACATCATGGATTTTACAGAAAATACAAGAAATAGAAATCCTAAAAATATTATAAATGTTACTGAATTATAATAAAATTAAAAAGAATTGAATATATATGATAATTTCTTTATATACCAAATATATATATTTGAATATGTCATATTATAGATTAAAATATATTTATTCATCAATATTTATGTTTAACATTTTTTGTAATCAATGTAACAATTTCTTCAAATATAAAATATTTATATATATTATAAAATATTTAAATATATAGAATATAAATTTTTTTAGGATTCATTTTATATTAAAATAAATAGTCTTTTTTTATCATTATCCAATTACATACATCAGAATCTACATTATAAATTTTGACAATAATTTATTTTTCAGGAAATAAACATGATTTTTTAAATATCATTTTCATTGAATTATATAAATGTATATTTCATTTTAAATGTTTAAATTCATTGAAATGGGTAACATAAAATTTATTATAAATATTTAATATAATAAAATATTACATCCCAATTCATAATAATTTTAGGAGCGTTAAAATGATTACCATGATAAATAAATATTAACTCTGTTGAGGTTAAAATGATTTAAAATGGTTAAAAGAAATATATAAGGAATCAATATATTAATAAAAATTCTTCTTTTTAATTGGTTCATATTGTTTATAAATTAATCTTATTATAAAGGGATATTTTATAATTTTGTTAATTTTTTAATTATTATGATTTATATTTTATATGAAAAACTAATGTATTAACAAGTTTTCCATCAATCTTTCAATAGAAGAAAAAACCATTCACCCTTTCAACATACCTCATATAACATTTATTATTAGTAATATCTTCCAAAGTACCTTCAGAACCATATATATTTGGACGACGATAGACTTATATATCAAATGGATAACAATAATACGAGTTTTGGTGTAATCCACAACTGCTTATCAAATGATTTAACATATGACCTTGGAGATCATTTTCATCATAATTTAATATTAAACAACATTAAAACAAATATAAACACTATAAATTAATAAAATATGTGAATATACAATAATTATTTCCTATTTTGTTATTTTCCATCAATTTTCAATGTACACTACTACATATAGAAAATGAAAACTTCTCTTTTGGGTATGTGTAGACTACCTCATTCATGTAGGGGTGTGCATAATTATTAAAAATCAGATCACATGGATTTTTAAAATGTTGTAATTAATTAATATATTTGATATTTATAAATGAAATGTGCAAATGGAAAAGTAAAACATCATACAAATTATTACCCTATGATCATTTGAAATATGATAGCATTAATCATGTATACATATGGACAGCTACATCTATTATGTGATTAGATTATTTTTCTACTAAAATCATTCAAGTATTATTATAAATTAAAAATAATACATTAGGGATATAATAATGAAATTAATAATATTTTATAAATTATTGAATAATTTTATAACATTATAGAAAATATTTATTATACTGATGTTATTTTTTAGATATTCAAAAATAATAATAAGTGGTAAAAATTGTGGATAAAAAATAATTGATGGATTTCCAATTAATATTAGATAATCGTAAAAAATAAAAAATGATTAAAATGGTTTTTATTATGTTATATAATAAAAGTATATTTATTATTTGTGGAAATAATATCATTGGAAAATATGAATTCCAATATAAGGGGTTTTAAACTAAATTCCAATATATTGACGAGAAACATATACTACAATCTTTATCATATCAAACAGCTTCATTTTTCGTTACCTCTTTTTATTTCTAATGATTTACTACATTTATTCATTATTATCCCTTCTGTGTAACTTAATGACTGGTGTAGTTTCATTATGAAAATTCGTCATTATTTCATCTTTTATGTTGATAATTTTATTATTTTATAACAATACATTTCTAAATTTATCTATCTATAGTTGAACTATATAAAAAATTTCATTAAAGGAAATTATTTATAATTTTTTCTGGAAAATACAATAATAAATTATATTATTTGTTTTTAAATTAATAAATTTTTTATTTCTATAAAAATTTCATTGGTTAATAATTTTAACATATAAAAAATGAATTTTCACTAAAACTACGATGAAGGATGTATTTACAGTAATTTTTAAAACATAAATATTATATTAATTGTGTACAATTTTATTATAAGAATTTAATTGAGTTAATAATATTAAGGATGACATTTCGTTACCAAGGAAAATAATGACGTTTTGTATTCGTGATTCATTAATGATATTTATTTATTATTAAGGAAACAAAATTATATATTACATTATTGACTCAATATATGAGGAAGATACATGATATATTTATGTGATGTGTGGGTCCTAGTAAGAGACCATCCTATAAAGTGTCGACCATCCACAATAGACAATGATTTGGACGAATTAGATAGTAATTTTTTCAAAAACAATAATTCCTTTTTATCCCTTTTACCAATAATATCATATTAAAGAACATGATATCATGGATTTCAAGATACATCCTTGATTGGTCTGTTCCTTGACTTCCCAAGACATCCACAAATATTCCAAGGGATGGTGACTAGTAGTGAGTTGGAGTACCACTAACATAAGAGGCATTGATTATGTACCAGTATACAAATGCCCAATGAGGAAAGTAAAACACTATGTAAACAATGAATTCAAACCACTAATGATAACACAACTATATTCCAATAGAACATAAGGTAAAATAGGGTGACCCGAGACAAAATTCTAGGCCAAAAAAAGGAAGAGCATCTAATACATGAACTGAAGTGAATCTAAAGCAAACCCAACGTGAAGATTTGGTGAAGAGAAGCTACTTGAATCCAATCAAGTATTCCAAATCTGTATTATCTCACTAGGTTCCTACTAGTCTTAGTGTACTTAGGACTCTATGAAAATATCAGTCAATTACACAGGACACGATACATGTGGGAAGAGCATGTAATGTGTTGTGTAAAATAAATCTCTATAGGATACCCTGAAAGAAAAATGGAAAGATAACAAGGGATTAAACATGATAGTTATAGTTATAATACACTTGTTTATGTCCAAAGAATGAATATATAGATTACTAGAATTAATTATTGAACACTCTGTATAAATGAGGCACCTAATTCTGATGAGACTTCTATCCCTGATGAGTCACTTAGACTTGATGAGACACTTTGACCTAATGAGTCACGTAGACCGGATGAGTCACATATACCTATATGGACATAGTCTTCATGTCACAGATACATAATTTCATATAGTCTTCACATCATATCTTTCCATAGGATTCTACTTATAGTGTACATATTCAGGGAGAACCTAGTCCACATGATAATGGTCATATGTCCACATTAAAAACCCCCCAATTATATTATTTCAAAATTACCTAATCATCATGATCTTCCCTACACCACAATCTTCTTTCTTAATGGTCACAATTTTTAAGGTTATGAAAAAATTTGTGAAAAGGAACCGATTAGATAAGTGTTCTGTCTGACCCAATCAGGCCAACATGTCCTCACCAGGCCAATCCTGATTCGGCTGAGGATAACCAACCTTGTTGGGTCTGGGATGACCAGAAATGGACTGGCCTTTTGAGCCACTATCCCACGAGGTCCAGCCTGGTGGTATATTTTTCCCAATCATATCTGGATAGCCTAGATGGGTTAATCTATCCGTGTGTGGATGTTCTCACATCCCTCCCACCTAGTGGTCATAGTCGTATGACTATGTCATCGATTTTCAAATGTCGTAGAGTTGTGGGTCTCTTGTCCGTCGTGGCTTGGGATGCTGCATACCACTAGCATCCATCCTTATGTGCGTCTCAATCATCTCGATGGTGGACCATTTATTGAACCTCATGCACCATAATGATCCAGGTGTCACTACCTCGACTCCCATTTGATCCAAATTGTTCCACCATCGAACAAAGGGTTCATCCAAATTTGGAACTTCCTTGAATGAATCTAACCCAACCATGGGGGTTCTTCGTTGAAGAACAAAACATTTAGGGATAGAGAGCACCATGAAAAACCATGGAAATACTATTATCCTTATTCATATGGCCATATTTCATCCAATTAGAGAAAGGGTAATGACATCACATAGATATACCCTATGGTGCACCACTTCAAATCCCACATTAACAATATCCATCCTTCATGAATAGTATATCCATCGATCATCATGAAAATGTGATTATCTGCATTGGTCATTTAGATAGAAAGAATGGGGGAAATTAAATCACATTGAAATAAAAACACAACACGGAATGGATATTAAACTATCATGTATTTTTGGTTGTTGATGATCCACTGAATATAGTTCTTGATTCACACTTCCATCACTATTGGTGTTATCCTTCGAAGATGAGGGGGTGTTCATTGTCATTAGTGACTTGGGGTTAATTTATAGTATTCCTCCATATCATAAGGTAATGATATCAGGATCATTCCCCTAATCAAATATCCATATCATTCAAAAAAATTAATGAAACGCATTTCAGAATTACTATTATGTATTGTTGCAACGTCTCCACACTTTTTCATTTAATAATTGAAAAAGATGATTCTTCAGTGCATTTAAGCATCACTATGGGACTTAGAAAAATAAAATAAACTAAATTCAATTTTTTAATTTAATTTAATTCTCTTAAACCATTAAAAATTATATTTTTTCCATGACTTGTGCTAGTCATTGATAGACCCCTTATAATGTAATGTCATCATTCTAGATGAAATGGTTCCTTGAAATTGTTTATACATAAAACCATTTAGATGTTACGAAAACTGTGGATGTTCACTTAGAAAAACTTCCTACATTTATTCTGGGAACCCCATGCCTCATAATCATGTGCCTTCTCTTCTATTGGATTTAAAATATTACATTTAATTTAAAAATAAAATACAATGAAATTATGATACATTACACTTTCCACGCCATATGAATTTACATCCCAAAATACAAAAAAAAAAAGAAAAAACAAATGGTGGAAGTGAGCATGAATAATAGCCTCCCCCTCCCATAATCTCTCTTATAGATATACATGCTTACAAAGAACAATCACTAGAGTAATCGACCATTAATGGAGTACCCACTCATGTCGATCCACTATCTCTACAAGGAATTCCACTATCATCGCCCATCATTAATATCAATCTCATCCTAGTTGATGACCTGAAATGTATTGTGCACATACCTCCTCAGGTGGGACACATGATAAGAATCATGTACCAAATGAATCTGAAGGGATATATATACTTAGAATCTAACAAGGGATAATAAATAATGGAGTCAAATTCCACCCTCTCAAACTCTACTCAGAATAGGAAAAGGGATTATAAATCTCATAGGCAACATGCCTCCCCTACCAAATATTTTCTAACCCCATCGAGGTGGGTCCTAAATAAACACATGTTCCCCATCCTTGATATCTGATGGACTATTTATCCTATCAGTATTTTATTTATTCATGCCCATTGGCCGTCGATACCAAATCGTGAAACCTGAGTGATAACTCCTATAACACAATCTTGGATAGCAGTGATCTTCATGGTAGCCTATACAATGCATTGAATGGGGCCATAATAATGGTGGAATAGTATATGTTATTTTATGAAAACTCTACCAAGGGTAGGGGATCCTCCCAAATGAAACCAATGTCTAGGATGAAATCATGTAGCATAACCTCTAGAAAATGGATGGTCATCTCCCTCTGACTATCCATCTATGGATAAAATGACATACTCAGGTGAAGATAATTCTAGAACACCACATAAAATCTACACTATAGTCTGTGTGTGATATAATCATCTTGATAAGAAATAATTATTTAATTAACCTCATGAATTCAAATTTTCTAAAGAATGTTGTGTAATTTCACTATCTCAATGGAATCATTTTCCTGGATGAGCAGGAATAGGGATGTCATGGTGAGTCGTTATACGATCACCCAGATGGTATCTTTCCCCATGAAATTTTAGGGTAAATTTTTCATGATTTATATCTATATTTCATCCCACTTCCACTAGTGTACCTCAAGAGGATGATCCCAACATTCATGAACATGATTCTCTACCCTCACATTGCTGATATGTGTGCCATTGAGAATCCAATACTTCCACTTCATTCTTCATCCTGATCCATCAAATATGGTTTCAGGGATCCCGGAAGATGTTTTACAGACCTTGATTTACCCCCAATGGTGATGTGTGATACTCCCTAAAAACCTCCTCTCGCAACATTGATGATAAAATGGTGCACCTTACTAAAAAATATAACATACTCCCCACCTATCAAATATTATTAATGGGATTTCCCTATCGATAAATGACCATGATTGGTCTTGCAGTTGACATCCCCAACTTGTGAATCCCTTAATTGATGTAATAGAGGAAGAGTGTCAACCATCTATTGGATGTAAGATACCCCATCACAAACCATAATGGATATCTATATCTTGGTCAATTGATCTGATTTCTCTCCCAGGAACTAAATACTGGTTCTCCTGCTGATCACTTCTTCCACAACATCCCCCATCCAAGGAGTATATACAATTTTGAAGTCATTACAAAAGAGGAAATATAATCACTGACTCTATCTGAAGTTAATGATGTTCTGTGAGATGATATATATGAGACTTTTCTGGTTAGAGTAAATAGTAAATCAATCACTCATTAATTAGTGATCCACACCATCTATGCGATGATTTCTGTTACTAGATCTATATAATGGTTCAATAGTTATTCTACTACTGACTCAATTTCCTAAAACCATATTAAATAACTACTTTCCCTTACATTAGAAAGAAATCCAGTTTGGTCCCAGACGAATAGAAGAATATTATATACCCCACACCCTCTACAAGAAGTTTCATGTTGGGGGCGCTCGTCAACCTCCTCTATAGCTCATAGAAACCCAGATAACACTTCTCTATCCACCCAAAGGTTATTCCCTTTTATATAAAATATGATAAGGGTGAATATAACCTAGATATTGTTGTGTAGAAGAACCTATGGATGTACCCAACCAAACAGATGATGCTCTAAACCTCCGTGATGCTTTTGGGTAGCTCTAAAACATGAACTACCTCTATCATCACCAGATCAACTACAAATAAATCTTATTAAATGAAATTTCCTAAAATGTGGACCTCATGAATATAAAAATAATACATAGGGAGAATCCTATACTGTGGGTGCTCTAAGAGTGTATCCTAAACCATCCTCAGGTGTGTCGGGTGCTCCGCCCGAACACTAGTAACATCCGAATATCATAAATGTAGTCCATGATAAACCGATCAGGGTAAGGCTGGAAGATCTAATTCAATATTAACATGACTCTATTGGTACATTGGTTATACTGAATGGAATCGCCATGAACTCTTAGTGGGAATACTAACATATGAATGTTGTCTTCTTTACATCCTCAACTTATACATTAAGCTGATGATAGCAAGACCTAGGGTCTATCTTGGAGAACAATGATGCATTATTCAGCTGATTGAAGAGTTCATTGATTCATGAACATGGATATTTTTTCATAATGTTCTCATAGTTTGGGGACTGGTAGTCCCCACATAGTTCTATGATCTCACGATCCTTATTGGGAAAAATTCCCATGGACTCCCATGGTGAAGCACTAGGCCCCCCTAATTCTTTCTTTTTTAGGACCTCTATAAATACAATTAGATCATAAAGCAATATATAATCCATCTAATATTAGGGTTTGAATATTGATGCCTTTTACAGAAATAGTTCATTGTAGAAGTATACCTCTATGAGAGGAGATAGTCCTACAATATATTTAGTAAAGGAATCCTCGTAATCAACCACCACTGTCATAATATGAAGAAATATCTTATTCAATTCACCTAGGGTCTTCCTAGAAAACTTATATATGATCGGTTCCACACTCCTAAGCATGAGTCAGTCATGTGGTACTTGTGTATTCATTTTTTCGGAAAAGGAAAACCTAATACCATCTCTATGGACACACCTCACTCTGCACCTAAAACAATCAATCTATGTATGGACCATTGATATCTAGTCCATGCATGTAATGACGTCTTACAGTCTTAAAGCTGCCTCTATAAGATCCTAGTAAAAGTTCTCATGTCCAAGAGTAATCTCAAACTGCCTAAACTATTGTGGGATTGTCAAATCCCCTCCCGATGGAGTCTCTATATATAAGGATTGAGACAACAGCCTCCTCTATATCATAGACCACTGATCATGGTCTATGGAAATGATAGAGTGATTATAACTGGAGTATATAAAAATGAAAACAATTGTGGGGAAGTCACAGATCATAGATGTAATAATATTTTTACCATCAAGAACAAAAGATTCTTTTTACTAAAGATGGTCTAATCCCTATCCACCAGCTCCCATAGAACATGGTGGACCACTGAGTTGTGGTGGAAGTACCGCGAACATCCACCCTATACATGTTGCACTATCAACTCCACTGCCTTCACTGTCACCCTATGAAACACCATGCTCGATCAACATCTTCTACAACGGATGATCCTCATTCATATGTGGATTGGTTTTTTGGAGAGTTTGGAAATCATAATCATTGTGCACCATACAATCACATGAGTAGAACCACCTCTTCTTCTACTGACTCACTCTATCCCTGGAGACTCATAATGATGACAAAGTGCCCAGGGGTTGTCCTTGGGTAAGCATACCCACTTTAGTCCCATCCTCTTCTACCCACTACCTATGGCTGAAGACTCCACTACCTGGTTCAAAGACTCGTGTAGGATAATAGAACCTAGTAAAAATTCTATATGATTATTGAGCCATTTATTTCCTCACAACTAGTGTTTCCATTTATAGTGATAGAAATCTGGTGACCATTTTACTAATATATGGATATGTCGGCCTCCACACCCACCCTGGAGTCCCTGGCCTAAAAGGCGAACTCAAAACATTTATCTTTTTTTCCACATACTAACCTCACAGTCTCCCATCCATAAGTATAGAACCTAACCTACCACTTCTATACCACTCTATCATCAACCATCCTTGAGGGGTTCGTACTGTGACTCCTTAATACATCCTCCAATTGGCCATGGAATTGGGACTGACACTAAGTAGGCATAACAGTAACATGGGAGGAATTTATTTTGTACCTGTATGAACACAAAAATTTTAGAATGTAATACACTATGTAAACAAAGAATGTAAACCACTATGGATAAAAAACTAGAGTACAAAAATGGAAAATTACAATATGGTGGCCTATCGAAGAATACATGCCCACTAAAATGGAAGTCTCTGTAACATTAAAAATGAATCATGTCTATAGGATCCCATACATGAAGGGATGGTGAAGATAAAAATACAAAATAAATATGAGTTTGACTCATCTATATTATCTAATGAGGGGCCACTCGGCCATGGACCGCCGATGTCTATGTCAAAACATCAATCGTCTTCACACGACTTGACACTTGTGGGAAAAGCATGTAATGCATTGATTGAAATAGTTAATTATATGATGCCATGAATCAATAAAAAAACTATATAAATAAAATAACAAGATAAGAATATTAATCTCACACATATATAAGTCTAATTCATGAAAATCATGATTACTGAATGTAATCATAAACACTCTATAATGATGAGGCACCTAGACCCCATTAGAATCTCAGCAATCATGAGTCACTTATGAATGATGAGTCACATAGACCGAGTAAGTCACATAAACCTGATGATTAACATAGTTCTTATCATTACTTTAGACTCATATAAACATAGTCTTGAAGTCACATATTTATAAATTCACAATGTCTATGTGTGACATTTAGCCTCAGGATTCCGCTCATTGTACATGGGTACCATGATAACCCACTATTTATGAAAATTGTGGTATGTCGGATTCTATGAAAACCCACTTAGTTTATATCAATAGTACCTCCTCATCGTGAGTGGATAAAAAAAGATCTTCATATATACACACATTTTAGTAGTCATAAAAAATTTAATGAAAAGGGGGAAGTTGGATCTATGTCTTGCCCGAACCAGTCTGGCACACCCTATCCAAACCCACTCTAGCTGTTTTGGATGAACCAAAATAGCGAGGAAAAATGGTCCCCTAGGCCACATAGTGGCCCAATTTCTCAAATCCCAGCCCACCAAGATGGTTCATCTAACCAGGTGTGGTGGTTGATGTGCCACTCCAAGCCGAAAATCATGGTCAGGAAACTATGTGACCAGCTCACACCCACATTAGAGCCACATGTCTCATGTCTAATGTGACTTTGGGTGCCCATTCTACAGTAACCTTTTTTGATTTTGATACCAACCATCGTGACAATGATCATTCCCTATCAGGTGGTCATTCCAACACCAACGACACTCTTACGGGTTTCCACTATCACCATGGTGGCCCATTTTCTGAACTACGGTCACACAAGAAATACATGGGTTTCAGTCTCCACTACCATGTTCCCAAAACTGACTATTCATCAATCCATGACCCTCGCCACATGTAGAACCCCCTAGAAAGAGAGGAATGAAACCACGAGGGTCAGTTGGTAAATAATACATGATTGAGATAGAGAAATAGAGAACCATGAATACATATAGAATGTCATCCTTGTTCAGTGAACATACTTTTTTCCTAATAGAAATAATTAGAAAGAAATAATTTTGATAACACCTAAGGTGAACCCCCATAAAATATCACACATCCAATATCCATGATGCTTGAACGATTGATCTGTATATAAACATTTTAGTGGGTTGATCCATATTCATTTTTTTGAAATAATGAAAAGGATAAATAAAATCACCAAAAACCCTTATATAGTATTGGATCATCCACTTCCATGGTTTTGATTTCATTAACAATCCACTAAATGTAGATCTACATTTGTTCCTATACTGTGTTTGGAGATATCATTTAATGAAAATTTTGTTTTCATTGTCATGTTGATTCAATGTTTTTCCACATTATTCCTCCATATCCTACATGAATTCCACCAAGATTGTTCCCCTGATAGAATATCCATTTTAGTATAACAATTCATCAGACTTATTACAGCATTCCTGTAAAGCATGGTTGAAGGGTTTCCATACTTTTTCATTTATTGAGTGAAACAAATGACTTGTCACAACATTTTTGGGTCACTGTTGGATGATTAAAAAGTAAAATAAAATAACTACATATGTTTAATTTTATTTTATTCATTTAAAATATAACTAATAGATTTTCCCTCGTCGCGTGATGGTCGAGCATTGACCCATTTTAAGGTAATGTCATAATTACAGATGCAATAGTGACCTCATAACCTTTCATTAGGGATCCAATTTAGAAGATAATAAAATATCATAATCTTTCTCAAAATAGATCAATCATTTATTATATGCACCCCAAGCCTTGTAATCATGTGCCTTCTTTTCCACTAGAATTAAACTAATATATTTACATTTAAATAAAAATTTAAATGGAGATAGAGGGACATTTAATTCTCGAAACCATAAAGATTATGTCCTTGAAATCCGAAATGGGATTAACAATCTAATGGGTGTACTGAGCGCAAATATGATCCTCTCTCTCCA
Organism: Viscum album; assembly: GCA_963277665.1. NCBI lineage: Eukaryota > Viridiplantae > Streptophyta > Magnoliopsida > Santalales > Viscaceae > Viscum > Viscum album. Next base: position 1,312,813,511 of record OY728152.1, on the reverse strand, counting down.
ATGTTCTATCATAGAGATTCCCATAAAGAAAAATAATGTGCACTAGAAGAATGGTCCATGAATGAAGGATCTATTCATCTAGATCAATTATCACTTTAGGGAAGTCTACAATCATTACCCAATCATCAATGTACTACTCACCCTAGTCAATGATGTGTGATGGATCATGCACGTACCACCTCACCTATGACACATGAATATTTTGAAGCACTTAATAAATCTATAAGGGTAGAGATTAGAGGTATGCCACCACAAAAAATCAACACAAAATTGAAAAAGGGATGATGAATCTTAAAGAAAACATTTCACCCTGACCAAATAATTTCAATCAGCCTCGGTGTTAGACCCAATGAAACACATAATGTGCCTCCTAGGACTTTAATGTAATCCTTATCCTATTAGAAAATGATTTTTTCCTCCACTGTGTAGTCCTCAACCACTCCGACATGTCCTGAAACTCTTCAAAGGTTAGTCGTACCAACACTGGACCAATTATTACAGACTCCGATGGGTCTTTCCAGTATCATTGAGACCTTCATGGTCACCCGTACAAGGCCTCAAACTGTGCAATACCGATGGTGTATTGGTATATATTATTTTATAAAAACTCCACTAGAGGTAGGTAATCTTCCAAACTAAAACCAAAGTCCTAGATAAAGGAACATAATATGTCATATACATCCTTGATGGTCCGCTCAGTCTATTTATCCATCTAGTAACAAAATGTTATGATCAAGAGAAATCGATTCCCAAAGAAATCATAAAATCCCCTCAACATCAAGGATGTTAAGTGAGAATCAGAGTATGAATCTATTGTCGAAGACACCCCATGAATTTGAAATATCATTGAAATGTTGAGGCATTCCATGATCTATATAGAACATTGCTCCAAAATGGGTAAGAAGTGGTATGACATCATGATTCCTTCTACTATCATCCGAATGGTTTTTTTCCCTCAATTTGTTCATGGTAAAAAAGTAATGATGTCAATAGATATTACATCCCCCTTACACTATGTTAAATTATGTGGTTTAGCTAATCCATCAAGAGCCTGATGCTCTCCCTTAACATTTTGACAAATGTGGCACAAAGATACGAACTCTTACACTCCCACATTTATCCCTATCCACATGTACAATTGTTCCAGATCCTGTTAAATCTTTGAAACACTTGAATTTATTGACAAAGGGAATATGTTAAACTATGTAAGAACCTCCTCTCACAATGTTGATGGTACAATAGTTCACACTCTGAAAAGTTTTATGAGATCCCCAACTGTTGAATATTTATCAGCATATTTCCCAGTGGATAAATGATCACGATGGGAATCACAGTTGGTATCCACATTTTTTTCCTCCATATCATTATGTAAGAGTAGTGGAGGGACAACCATTTACCATAGGTAAGTTGACCCATCACCATCCTTAATGAATATTTGTATTGTAGTAAATATCACAGATTCCATGATTTACAACTACAAGATTTTTCTCTTACTAAGCATGTCTACCACCACATTTAACAACCCGTGAGTATATAAAATTTCAATGACATAATCCTGTAGAAACTCTAGCCACCACCTCAGTCTCATTTTTAGGCCTATCTAGGAGAATATATACTTTTGACATTTGTGGTTTGAGTAGACGGTAAACCACTCACCCGTTATGTAATTTCACCAAATCTTCAATGTGAAAACTAATACTTCTCGCTCCATATCAAGGGGGTCATAGTTCATCTCATGTTGCCTAAAATGTCTTTAACCGTTGGAATTCACTGCTTTACCATACATCCGAAAACAACCCAATAAAATCCCTGATGCATAGAGGAACACTACATACCCAACATATGCCATAGAAAGTCTCCTTCTAGGGGAACTCTTCAACCTCTACCTCAGCTCTTGGAAACTATAATATCACTTCTCCATCCACACATAGGGTTTTCCATTTTTTTTTAATGGAGATAATTCTGATTCAACAATAGAGTTCTTTTTGGAATGAACCTCAAATAGTACCCAACTATCCCAAGATGCTACTCTCTTCAGTCACTCTCCTAGGTGGCTCCCTAGAATGAACCACCTATATCTTCTCCAGATCATGTGAAACTCTAGCCTCTGGAATAACATGTACTAGAATGTGGAACACATGAATCAAGATCCTAAAATTATAGATATACCCATTAAGAAGGTTCTTTCATTGTACATCCATGGCCATCCTTAGGATAGTTTCATGCTCCCCCTTAGTCATTGTGTACAACCAGATGTCAACACTGAATACCATGACAAATTGGTTATGTTGAGGCAAGAAGATCACGTTCTAGTGTCCCATCAACACTTTTGGGGCATTGGTCATGTCAAAGGGAATCCCTTAGAAATCATAGAGGCCATACCAACTTCATAAGGACGTCTCTGATACATCCTCCTATTGTACTTGAAGCTGGAGATTTTCATACCTAATTTCTATATTTGATAACCACCCAACACACTTTAGTAGATCGAAGGGGTCATTAATTCCCCATATTGGATATTTTTTCTTCATGGTCACCTAGTTCATGTGTCAATAGTCCAAAAATAGACTAATCATCTATTCTACCATCTTGGAAGAATATACTAGAGAGACCGTTGGTGAAATACTGGTTATGATGATGTCCTTAAACTACAAGACCTCTACCTATAAAAATTGCTCATGATTCTCTACTAGAGACATTCGAAATATTGCGGTGGATATTTGTTCCATTCCTTGGTAGATGTCAATCCAAAAATATATCGTCGTATGAGGTGGAAGTCCTAGAACATCATTCAGAAAGACATCCTCATATTCGTCTTCTACTACAGGATACTGAGGACTCGTCTCATCCGCTACACTGAGGGTCATGCCTGCAAAATTATTTTTAATCTGCTGCACCCTCTAATGTTTGTGTCAATCATATGGTGATGGTCTCTCCATTTCACCGAAATCGGATTATTTGGTCCCATATCAGTGTTCACACCTCACTCTGATCCTAAAATAGTCATTTTGAGTGTGGAATGTTGATAACTAGTCTCTATCCAGAATGCCATCTTTAGGAATCGATGCCACTACAAGAAGATCACAGCCAATGGTCTCACCTCCAAGAGTAATAACACACTACCAACACTAGTTTATGATTGTCGACCCCCTATCATATGATCCTCTAAGTAGAAGGTTCGATCCAACAGATCCACTAGAAACACTAACCTCAAAAAAAAGGTATGTGCAAAGGAAAGAGTAACAAGAGCCTATGTTTATATAAATTTCATATATGGTTTTGAAATCATAAATAATAACTATAATCATCCTTCGAGCATCATTATCATAATACTCTATTTCCTGATGTTGGGCTCTCCCCAATCCACTATCTTCTGAACCGCTGGGTGGACTACCTGGGGGTGGGGTGGTGGTACCTTGAACTTCCCCTCACATCTTGCTTCCCATTCTTCTCCACAGCCACAACTGCAATCCTATGGAACAACATACTTGATCCTCTAACTGTAACACCCCATGCTCTCATGACATGTTTCCCTTAGAATAATGAAATAGCTTACATTGTTCACAACATCGAGATTCTAACACACTACGACTATCAAACTAGCCTTTATGAATAGTAATAGTATCATTTTGAAATTTTATTAATTATAATTTTCAATATGGAAATAAATTTTTAATTCATAATATATAAATTATCTTATGCTGAATTTTTTGAATTTTTTTGATAACATTCAATTTTTTATGAGTAATGAAAAATATAGAGTTATTCTTCAAAACCCCGTTTTTATTTTAATAAATACATATTTTATTTAAATTTATTTGAGGTCAAAATAGATTAATATTACCTATATATGTTCAGTGTAATTCATTGGATTAATTTTTTAATAATTTTAGATATATAAATATTTTATTGAACTTTTTTATCGTCTTTTACCCACCTCCTAGGAGAATTTACAAATTAGCATATAACATAATATTACTAATTTTGAAAGTTGAATTTCAAAAATCTGTGAGACACAGATAATATAAATATATTAAACTTTGTTCAATTAGATGGAAATAAATTTAGGTGAATAGTCACATTGAAATTTTATTTATCACAATTAAAAGTAAATAGGGTAATTAATGGTAAAAATGATATCATAATTACCCTAACACCTATATTAATTCTTTTGGATATGTATAATTTTACAAGAAACAACCTTAGGAATAATATATGACCCCCTTTGTTCCAATTTGATTAGATTAGGACATTTATTGTTATTTTATTTAATGAATAGTTAAAAGAGTTAAATTCAATGTTAAATAAGAAAACCATTTTTAATATATGGTTATACATAAGATAAATTCTACTATAAATATTTATTAGAAAAATAAAATGATTTTATACATAAATGTATTTTATTTCTAATTTTTTGACCTTATATAATTTATTTTATTTATGACATAATGATTATGCAGTAATTTCCTTATTAATAAAATATCAAAAAAATTGATATTCTAAATACCCAAATAAATGTAATTTGATACATTTTATGAATTACTCCAATTTTCTAGGTTAATTTTACATGATATAGTTGATTAAATAATTTTTTTCGATGTAATATTGTGGATATAATTTTAACAAAAATAAAATACTAAATACTGTCAAAGTGACCATTATAGAGTTTTTAAAACAAATAATGTATTATTAATTGATATAATATTAGAAAAAATATATGGTTTGGCCAAATTTCATATATAAGGTTATATATATTAATAAAGAACCACTTGGGGTTCTCTTGGATGTTTATAGTATGTTTATTTAACATTTAATATCAATAAACAAAGAGATATGTTAAATGTAAAAATATTTAACTAAGAGTTAAATCTAAAATATAAAGATAATATTGTTCGCTAAACCTATATAAAACCAATTTTATGAGAGGTTTTAGACCCATCCCCACCATATCCTTGATATAATTCATATCTAATACACTATATATGGAAATGATTTAATTATAAAATAATATTTCACGATTTTCATAAATTGACCCTCACCTCTCTTATAAAAATGAAATTACCCTAATCTCAATATCACACATCCAATTCCATTTGTCTCAGACAAAAACATCCCAAATATCCTCCAAAAATTCATCCCTTAATCAGAGTGTCCTTCATTTGATCATAAATCCAACCTATAGATCCCGTTTGATCAAATCAAATGGACGAACCTGGAAATGAGTTAAACATTTCAAAACCTCTTTCAAATTCTTTTCTTCTTCCATATCCTATTTCGTTGTGGTTTCCATAATAAAATAATTACTCTAGTGTCTTATATATAATTTGATGTTATTATAAATATGTAATGACACTATTCATTATTCTATTCATTATATTAATGACAATGTCAACATATGTTAGTACGTACGACATACCGTCTCCACGACGTGCAGTAGAATGTTATTAAAACACATCAATATGTTTATGGGTATAATAATTAATATAAATAATGTAAATAATAAATATTAAATGTTAATTATTATTTATATAAAGTATATAATCTGATTACATACGATTTCTCCATCAATATAATGATATTGTCATTCGTGGGTACGTACAGATTACCGTCTCCCCGATCCCGCTGAGATTTTTCCCCATTGTAATAATTCTTGAATAATTTTCATATTATGATTAAAAATGAATGTTATGAGCATAATATCATTCATTATATATATCCAATACATCCTATCCATAGAAAATAAGGCTTACGTAAACAAGCATATAAATTTAAATGAATCAGTTTATACCAGAAACGCTGATAGAACTGAAATATTTTTATGAAAGAAATATTAGAGGATAATATCTGGCATCATATTTATTTATATAGTTATTGTATAATTTAATTAATAATACTTAACTATTATACATGATGATAATATACCATCGACTAAGGAAATGTAAAAGGTAATATTTAATTTAATAATCTCTTTATTATTCGAGGTTCTGTTTATGTAATAACTACTGATACATCATTATCATACACAACATAGTTTTCTTAAAAATTTATTTCAAAACATTTTTACTATTTACAAGAATACAGGTTTAATTCATTTATACACTTAATTGACCTTATATGTTTTTAAAGGAACCTTTCTGTTGTTTTCCATACAAGGTACTTTATAACCTTTTCGTCAAAAATAAGGTGCGAATGTTTTTTTAATTTATATGGAATGTGTAGCTATATTCTGTCGTTATAAAATCAATGAATCTTCCCTTAACAGTTTATAATAATATTTTTAAAATAATGTTTTTTATATTTATGTGACTCTAAAATTGTTTCAAAATATAAATAATTATTTCATTCAATTAATTTTCATTTCATCTATGTCAACATACATTGATGGATATTAATCTTTTTTGAAGATGATTTATTTTGTTAAAAATATTCCATATTGAATTGATGGTTTTGTAATATGTTTTACAATGGATGAGTTATTTTTATAACATTCATGGTTTATAGTTAAATAACTTACATTTCATATGCTAGTTTGAATACTAGTGTTTATGTTTTGTATCATATTTTTCAAAGGAGGAATGTATTGGATGTAGAATGTGATAGGGGTAGCCTAATATAGCTACTCGATGCATTATTAGGTCTCATTAGACAATTAGAAATTTAATTGGCTGAGGCCTTTCCCAATTTGATATATGGTTTTGGACGAGGCCAAAATCATTATTAGACGGCATGGACGAGGCATGGAATAGATGTTTCAGAATGCCCGATATAATACAGTCTCTCATTTTAATAATAATAGTTATGGATCATGTAGTTATTCAACTAGTAGAACACCCATGACTATGTTTTATTATGACATTATTTACTCATCTCATATTCCATCCATAAAGTGTTCATGTTTATTATTTGTAATGGCACATGTTTTTAATAATTCACAATTTTTAATTTTTATGTTATCTTCTACTATATTTCAAACCGTTATTGAGCAATTGACCACACCACATTATTATGTTTCATTTTCCCAGGTTATGAAGAAGTTAGTTATGAGTGACTTGTAGGAATAATTAACGAGCCTGAGATGTTTCTAATGGAAAAAATTTGAGTTTAATTTCTTTTCAAGTTGTAATGTTGAACTTATGTATGTATCATGATTCCAATAACACTAAACTGATCAGTATTTTGGTACATGATTCCTTGTATCATACCAAGGATATCTTATAAAGCACCGACTCTAGGTAACCGGGGTCAGGGAATTATAGTTGGGATCCGAGGATTTTTAGTATAATACATAGAAACTAGATTTAGAAAAATTATTATTAGAACACATATCCCTAAGATAGACATTGAAGATATTTGTAGAAAATCATTCTAGAATTATGGTACTATAGATATTTTGTTAGTTTTAAAAAAAATACATCCCTATATTGATATGAGCATATAGATGTGGCTATGGCATGGATGGACCTAGGGATAAAACCCGAAATCACAACTTCAAGCATGACTCTAATGGGAATGGGTACATGAAAAAGGGCTATTTGGAACACTTGTTTATGAAACTCCGGAGGGATATTCATATTATAATTCAAATATTCATTACAAAACATTATTAAATATTTACAAGTATATAGATCCTCAATGAAAACATTTTTAGTATTGTTGATTATATCCATAAATTGTTAAATTTAGGTTATGTTTTTTACAAGTTTAGAATTACGTATTGCAGTTAATATTCTAATCTATTGTATTCCATTGTTTGGAAATGGAACCTAGTGAAAGGAATGCAACGAATATTATCCAAGATAATCCTTATAGGGATTTTCCTCATGATATAGATAATTATAGAAGAGATGGTAATGCTACATGTGATGATAAACTTATCACCATACTCGGACAACTAACAATGATTATGAATATTATCCTTACCTGTATGGATCACCCTAATGTATAACCCTAAGTATCATTGTTAGACCACATCATGAGGCAACAACCAAAAATATTCAATTGGTCTACAAATCCATTTTAACTGATCATTGTATAAGTTCCTTAGAGAAAATATTTGATGCTTTGGGGAGTAGTGAAAGAGAAAAATTTGTAATGGGATTTTGTTGCATCACCGAAGATGCTGATCAATGGTGGTCATTATTTCAAAACAAAAATGAGGATGAAGAATTATCACATATGGAATTGAGGGAGTTTTAAGATCCATCCATAGGAAAATAAATTCCTCGTGACAATCAAGAAGTCATGGAAAGATTGTCTCTAAGTCTCAGAGATAGGGAGGATGAGATTTTCGAAAACTATAAAGCTAACATTACAAGGATAGAAAGGCATGATTCAGATTATATATGTAACCTAAAAAGTTATAGTGATTATTTCATTGATGGGTTTAAAAAATTAATCCGTTGATAATTTGTCTCACAAGCCTTCTCATCATATAAAGATATTGTCTTTTGTGCTATGAAGACATAAAAGTAATTTTTTATGTTGTATGAAATTTATGAAAAGCAAGAGAAGAAGAGATCTTCCAAACACTCTAGGAAAGGAAACAAGGAAACTGCGAAGAAGGGAAGAGTTGAATTTCCACCCATGGATAATTGTGAAAGTAAGTATCCTGATGTCTTTCTAAATGGAAATGGAGTATGCTATAAATGATGACAGAAATGACATATTTCTTGTGATTTTATGGGGAAGAAATAAGCTATGAATATTTAATGTGAAAAATGCAGGGATATAGGACATTATGGAAATCATTTTCTTAATCTTCAGAGAAACATACCTCAGAAAAGGCCAATGGATCAAGGCCATGCTTATGTGATCACAACTACTGAGGTTGAAGCTCTAAAAGATATGGTGGAAAGTAATTTAATGGATTTCATAAGTTTATCCAATGAATTATTTTATTTTAGATAATTTAATTATTTCACAATTTACCAGTTTGCTAAGATTAATAAATATTTCCAATTTTATTTAACAATGGAGTTTTCAGTCAAAACACCTATGGGAAATATCATTGCAAAAAAAATTTGTGAATCAGTCCCCATAATTCATATAAATGATATTTACCAGTGGTTCTAATCGTCATATCCATGATTGAATTTGATATAATATAGTGTATGGATTGGATTTTAGACCATGATGTAAAAATATATTATAAGAAGAAGGACGTTACAATTTTAAATGATGATAAGTTGTACCTAATCATTTGAGCAGAAATGACACCACATGATTCTTATCTATATTCACCTCATGTAGCTCTACTAGATTTCGGTATTTGGGAGGATAAGAATGAAATAATTATTGGAGTGGAAATGAATGTTCGAATAAACCATGTAACTATTGTGCAAGAATATATTGATTTGTTTCTGAAAGATTTACCTTGACATCGTCCATAATGAGAAATTGTGTTTTACTTTGATTTAATTCATGGATCAACGCCCATATCAAAGACCTATTATAGAATTGAAATTGTGGAATTAGTTGAAATAAATAAACAACTATTGGAATGGAGTAATACGAGATTTATTCACCCTTGTTTTTATCAATGGGGGGGGGGTTGTCCTTTTTGTTTCAAGGAAATATAGATCTAGGAGGTTGTTCATTGACTACAGCGAGATCAATGTTATAATAATAAATTACAAGTATCTATTACCTCACATTTATGATTTAATAGACCATCTTCATGGTCCTCGGTATTTTTCATAGATTGACCTTTGATCTAGATATCATCAATTGTGTGTGTAGAAGGTAGACATTCTGAATACAACATTTTCACCCAAGTATGGTCATTATGAGTTTATAATAATTGCTTTTAGATTGACTAATTTTACCTTGGTCTTCATGGATTTAATGGATATTGTTTCCAAGGAATGTCTTGAGGATATTTTGTGGTATTTATTGATTATATCATTTAATACTCCAAATGCTATGACAATCATGAAAATAACATGTGCATTGTTCTAATGAATATTTTGAGGAAATCAATTATTTTGGATTTTTAGCATGTTAGAATTCTAGCATCAAGATATATCCATTCTTGGCTATATTGTCACTAATGATGGAATTCTTGTTGATCATTCAAAGGCCAAGGCAATCCATGAATGGAAAGCACTAACAAGTTTTACTGAGGTTTGATGTTTTATTGGATTAACAAGCTATTATCAATATTTTGTCCATAATTTCCTGGATGGATAACCCATTAACAAATATCACTTTTAAAGTAGATAAATTAGTCTGGAACGAAGAAAGTGAAGAATGATTTAATGAACTGAATATAAGAATAGTCAATATTCTTATATTGACTCTACCATCAGGGAATAATGTGTTTTTTATTTATAGTGATGATTCATAGAAAAGACTTGGTTGTGTCCTTATGCAAAAGGATAGGGTTATTTCCTATTCATTATAAAAAAAAATTCATGAGAAAAAAATCCCACACATTATCTGGATTTCTCAACTGTAATATTTTCTCAAATAATATGGGGACACGATAATTATGGGGAAAAATATGAGATTTATACTGATCACAAAAGTTTGATGTTAATTTTCTCATAGAAATTACTCAACATGATGCATATATGGTGGCTTGAACAAATCAAGGATTATAATTTCACTATAAATAACAAACGGGGTAATTAAAATAAGGTGGAAGATGATATGAGTAGAAAGGATCATGGAGTTTTGAACAAGATGAGTGCTGAAAGGGATCAAATTATCATTGATCTAGTAACGATGGGTATGACAATTACCATGCAAGGTGAAACATCAATAATTTTACAAATTAATTCCTAACCATCTAAACTAGAATGGATAAATAATTCTCATACTAATGATAATGATCTTCAAAAGAATATTAATGCAGCAAATGGTGGGAGATTGAGTGACTTCATATATGAAGATTGAATTTGGAAATTTTGGAAGAGCCGTTATATTCATAACATACCTGATCTAAAAATAAAACTTTTGGATGATGCTCATAGCACCAATTAATATATTCCACCTGGGAGCACCAAGAAGTATAATGATTTGAAAGAATACTTTTTTTGTGGGAAAACATAAAGAGGTAGATTTCTCATTTTGTGTCAAGATGTATGGTGTGTCAACAAGTTAATGACGCAAAGCCACATCCTGGAAGAGTCATGCATCCTCTTTCCATAACTGAGTGGAAATGGGATAATATTATGATTTAATTTTTCATGGGGCTACCAAATAATCCTAGAATGAATGATGCATTATGGGTCATTGTTGATCGCCATACCTTGTTAGCAAATTTTCATTATTTAAGAGATTATTTTCAACTAGAATGTATGTCAAGACTATATATTAATGAAATTTTATGACTTCATGATGTAACTATATTGATTGTTACTGATGATGATCCTCATTCTACATAAATATTATGGAAATGTCTTCAGAAAGCCCTAGATACAGAACATTATTTGGGGACTGCCTACCAACCTCAAACAGATGGACAATAAAAACAGATTACTCAAACCATAGAATAAATGTTGATATCTTGGTCACATAACATTCAAGGTATGTGGGATCAATATTTAACTCTAGTATAATTTTCCTATAATAACAGATTATATTCAAGTATTCAGATGGCACCATATAAAGAATTATATGGAAAGAGAAGTCGCACAAAAAATTATTGGGATGATGTTGGTGAAAGAAAACATATAGGCACAGAACATTTTTAGGAAAAAATGGAAGAAGTGAAGATTATCAAAACCCACATAAATGATGATCAACCTAGGGAAATGAGCTACGCTGACAACTGAATGAAGGATTTGGAATTTCAGGTAGGAGATCATGTTTTCATGAATGAATCTACAGGGAAGGTTGTCATACATTTTAATAAGATGGGTAAATTGAGTCTCATGTACATCAGACAATTCCAAACTCTAGAAGGAATTGGAGTTATTATTTATAGTTTGGAAATTCCTCCATGTATCTCCAAAGATCATGATTTGTTCCATATATAACGGTTTTGAAAATACACGCTTGACCCAATGTATGTACTCACATATGAGAAAATTGAACTGGAACCTGATCTGTTTTATTGTGAAGAGCCTGTCAAGATTCTTAATACCCAAAAAAAAAGTGTTGAGAAACCAGACGACTTTTCTGGTAAAAGTTCAATGGTTAAACCATAATATGGAAGAGGAAATGTGGGAATGAGAGGAACTTATGATGAAGAACCACTCAAATATTTTTGTGCGGTAGTATTCTATAAATTTTGAGGATGAAATTATTTAATGGAGGGAAGAAAGTAACACTATAAGCCTTCACATTACATTTCTCTTTGAATAATGTAATATATTTCATTGTAATCAACATCGAGATTCTAACACACTGCGACCAATCAAAATAACTGTTTTGAATAGTAACACCGACTTGTTGAAATTTTATAAATTATTTTTTCAAAATGAACTTCATTTTTGAATTCGGAATATTGAAATTACCTTTAGGTAATTTTTGGTATTTTTCATAAAACATTTAATTTTTTATGAATAATGAAAAACACGGTTTTATTTTTAAAACTGACTATTTATTTAAATAATTATTTATTTTATTTATGTTTAGTTTTTAAAAAATAGATACATAAAACCTATATATTATCGATGTACATAATTGATGTAATTTTATAATATGATTAGATATATAAAAATTTTATTGAACATCTTACCGTCATTTACCCACCTTCTAAGTGAATTTTCAAATATGCATAAAACATAATGTTTCCGTGTAGCACACCAAGATTCCACAGTACAGTTCTCTATGATTAATACATTAGCATGTCTTGTACGCCACATCAAGTAATAACACAGCACAAATAATCAAACTAGTTGTTAAAAATAGAAATAACAACTTTTTAAAATTTAATAAATTTTATTATTCAAAATGGACTTCATTTTTGGATTCGGAATATCGAAATTATCTAAGGTTAATTTTTTTGTATTTTTCTGAAAACATTAAATTTTTTATGAATAGTGAATAACACTGAGTTATAGTTTAAAAATGAATTTATTAAAATAATTATTTATATTTTTTATATTTATTTTCTGTCAAAATAGATACACAATACCTATATAAGTTCAATGTAATTCATTATAGTCAGTTTAAAATAATTTTAGATATATAAAAATTTTATTGAAATTTTTACCCTCTATTATCCACCTCCTAAGAGCGTTTGAAAATTTAGAAAAAACATAATTTTACTAATTTTTTACGTTGAATTTCAAAAATCTCAGTGACACGGTTGACATGATTATGTAATATGTGGTTCAATAATTTGAAAATAATTTTTGGTGAATAGTAACTTTTTACTTTTATTTACCACAATTAAAAGTAAATAGGGTAATTAAGGGTAAAAATTATGTTATTATTACACTAACACACGTCCTAACACAATTGGATAAGTGTAATTCGACGAAAAACAACCTTAGGAATAAAATATGGTCCTTTAGGTTCACATGTATTTGGTTAGTGGATTTATTAATATTTAATTCAAATAAGAGTTAAATGTGTTAGATCCAATGTTTAATAACTAAACCATTTTTAATATATGGTTATACATGATATAAATTTGTCTATTAATATTAATTTTATAGATAAATAGATTTCCTACATGATGGAATTTAATTAAAATATTTTAGACATTATATAATATAATTTTTTATGACACAATCATGAAGCAATATTTACCTAATTAATGAAATATTAAAATAAATTATATTATAAATATCAAAATAAATGTAATCTAAGTCTTTTTATGAATTATAATAATTTTATAGTTTACTGTTACATGTTATGTTTTGTTAGATGAAATATTTTCTAAGTAATAATGCTGTTATGAATATAAAAAAATAGCTAATAGTGTAAAAATTGACATAAATGTGTTTTTAATACAAATATTATATTATTAATTGATAGTCTATTTCTAAAAAACAATGGTTCAGCCATAGGTCTTAAATAATATTATATATTTCATTAATGATCCAATTTTGGTTCTTTTAGAATATTATATTATGTTTATTAACCATATAATTTAAAAAACAAAGTGATATAGTAAATATCAAACTATTTAATATTGAGAAATATCTAAAAGATTAAGTTAATATATAGACCGAAAATTTTCTAAAACATATTTGGTGCATGTTTTGAGACCCATCCCCACCATATCTTTTAAATAATTAATTTTTGTACTTTTAAAAACCTAAAATTATTTTATAATAAAAAAATATTTCTAGCTTTTCCTAAGGTGTCCATCACACCTCTTATAAAATAGAAAATCACATTAACACTAATTGACTTCTTCAATGCCATTTGGCATGGCCTACCCCTACCCAAATACCCTCCCAACTATCCTCCATTCATCCTAGAGGCCTTTCCCTTGTCCTAAATATATCCAATAGGTCCCTTTTATACAAATCAAAATGAGGAACCAGAAGAAGAGATAAATATTTCATCACTAGATTCATGTTATTTTCTTCATCCACATCCTCTTTCTAGGTTGTTTACATTCTAAAATAAAAAATCAGGTATCTTCTATATACTGTGATGTTATTATAAATATGGTACAACCATATTCATTATTCTAACCATCTTTTGAATGACATGTCATCACACGTTCGTACGTACGACTTACCCTCTCGACGTCATGGTGTAATTGTAATTTTATACATTAGTAATTGGATGGGTATATTAATGATGTTTAAATGATTGAAATAATAAATATTACATGATAATTATTCTGTTTGTATGATATTCTATCCAATTATTTATTAATTTAATATCAAAAAAATGATATTGTCGCTCGTGCGTACGTATGGGTTGTCGTCTCCGCGGATAAGATGAGATTCATTCCTCATCATATCAATTCAAAACTAATTTCCATTAAATGATTAAAAATAATTTTTAAATACTTAATATCAATAGGAATATGAATAAAATACATCTTATCCATAACAATCATTACTTATGTAACATAGAATGTAAAAGAATAGCTATCAGTTAACATCTGAAACAACGATAATACTAAGAGATTGTAGACAAAGAAATATCAAAAGATCATATATGATATCATATTAATGTATTTGATTCTTTTATAATTTTATAATAATTATTTAACCATTACAAAGGATGTTATCCTTCCCTAGACCAAGGAAAAGAACAAGTTAAGGGTTAATTTCACAATTGATTAATTATCTAAGGTTGTTTATAAGTAATTATCTACTGGGACCTCTTTATCATCAACATCAAAGCTTCATAAAAATGAATTTCAAAAAAAAATTACTATTGACAAGAAAATGGGTTATGGTCAATTATACACTTATTGGACATTATACGTTTCGAAAGGAATCTATTCGTCATTTTTCAAACAAGGTACTTTATAACCTTTTCGTCAAAAATAAGGGAAATTTTTTTTTAACTTATATGGAGAGTGCAGATATTTTACACCTTTATAACATCCTCAATGCATACATACATGCTTGTATGAATGTTATCAGAATAATTTTTTCTTTATAATTATGTAACTCTTAAATGATTGCAAAATAGAAAGATATATTTCTCTAAAAGGTTTTGATTTCATTTATGTCAACATCCATTGATGGATTTTAAGCTTATTTGAAGTTGATTTCATATGATACAAAACATCCTTATTGTATTGATGTTTTTGTGATATGATTAAATGTTAATGTGTTAATTTTACAACATTTATGGTTTATGGATAATGTTTTGACATTTCGTATCCTAGTTTTAAGATGAATGTTTGTGTAATGTTTAAACATTTTCATTGATGAATGCATTGGACTTAATAAGTGAAGGATGGAGCATTCTATAGCTCCTTGATGCATCGGTAGATCTTAGGAGACAAAATAGTGTCTTGGAACGAGGCCTTGACAAAATCTTCTTTGTAGTCTTTTCACAAAGCCATGAGTATGTGGTTATGATGTTTGTAATTATGAATTCCATTATAATGAAAGTGGCTATTGATATTTAATGTTCTTATTAGACTAGAACATTATCAATATGAATAAGTAAATGAACTTATTTGATATTATCTTTGCAATATTATGCTGAAGATCAACTTTAAAAAGACTTTTGTTTTAGTCATTACATTTTCATAAATTTTTATGCTTATTTTTGAATGTTTTCACTATATTGTTATCCTTACTAAGAATCTAGGCTCACACCTTTCTATGTTATATTTTTCCCAGGATCTAAAGAAGTATTTTATGACTGACCAATATGTATATTCGGATGGGATATGAATGTGGTCCATGGAAATAATGTTTTTGTAGTTTTTCATTTTATGATGTAATGTAAACATTATAAATGTATCTAGTACATCCAAGGCGACTAAACTAATCGGTCTTTCGAGACCCGATCTTTTGTGATCAAGCCAATGATACGTAATAATGCACCGACTCTAGGCTTCTAGAGTCGGGGAATTACATACCACTTCTGTGAGTTTAATTTCCAAAATTTGAGATAGACGGTATATATAAGTATGTAAATTTTTTTTCAGTAAGATGAAAATAATTTTCACTGAATAGTAAATTTTGATTTTTATTTACCCCGTATTAAATTTAATTGGGTAATTAAGGGAAAAATTGACATCATAATTACCCTAACACATTTCTTACATATATTTTACAAGTATAACTCCACCAAAAATAATTAGAAGAATTTATGACCCGCTTTGGTCCGCTTGGATTAGATTAGTAAATTTATTATTATTTTATTTAAAGAATAGTTAAAAGAGATAAATTTGATGTTTAATAACTAATAAATTTTTTATATTGGATTATATATAAGATAAATTAGACTATAAATATTAATTATAAATATATTAATATTTCTTATATAATGGTATTTTATTTATAATTTTTACACAATAAATATATTAATTTATTTATGAAATAATGATGATTCTATAATTTCGTTATTAATGAAGAATTTAAATAATTGAAATTGTAAATATAATTATAAATATTATATTAGACTTTGGATGAATTAAAATTATTTTCTATGTTAATATGAGATTTTATGGTTGATTAAATAATTTTTTTATGTAATTAGGTAGTTATGTGTTTTACAAAAATAAAATACCAAATAGTGTCAAAATTGACAAATTTGAGTTTTTTTTAAAAAAAATATCTTATTAATTGACATAATATTCCAAAAATTCTATGGTTCAACCAAAATACATAGAAAAAGTGATATATATTAATAATTAACCACATTGGGTTCTCTTGGATGTTTATAGTATGTTTAATTGCAATATAATATTAAAATACAAAGAGACATGGTAAATGTCAAACAATGTAAAGAAGAGTTAAATCTAAAAGATTAGTTTAATATTGGGAAAAAAACATATCTAAAAACTATTGGTTGGGATTTTTTAGATAGAGCCCCACCATATACAATAAATAATTTATTTTTATGTCATTATAAATAAAAAATGATTGTTTTATAAAAAAATATTTCAAACATTTCCTAAAATGACCCTCATCTCTCTTATAAAACGGAACTTCCCATTCTATCAAAATAAAACCTCCAAATCCATTTTTATCTAGCAGCCCCTGCCCATATATCCTCCCAAATTTAATCCCTTCATCCTAGAGGAATTACATTATTATGAAGGTCAAGCTATGGATCCCTTTTGATCAGATCAAAAAAAAATATCCCAAATAAGTGGTAAATATTTAATCACCACTTTATGTTTTTTTCTTCTTACACATCCTCTTTTCTTTTATTTTCCAAGATAAATAAATTACTCTTATAAATTTTGTATACTATAATGTTATAATAAAAATGGTACAACCATATTCATTATTATATCCATCATATGAATGAAAAATTCCACATACTTTTGTACGTACAGTTTACTGTCTCCACATCGTGGTGTAGTTTGTTATTCAAACAGTTCAATATTTGGATAGGTATAATAATTAATATATCTGATGTAAATAATAAATATAACATGTTAATTATTCTTTATATATGATATAACATCTGATTATTTATGAGTTCACCATCAATATAATGATATTGTCGCTCGTGCATGCTTTTTGATTACCGTCTCCACGAATGCGATTAGATTCATTCCCCATAGTAATCATTCAACAATATTTTTCATATTATGATTAAAAATAATTCTTATGAACTTAATATCATTATTTATATGAATCAAATACATCCTATCCATAATAATCATTTCTTTCATAACCAATCATATAAATGAAAATGAAACAGTTAAAACCCGAAACGATGATCCTACTAAAATATGATTATCAATGAAATATTAATGGATAATATATGATATCATATTTGTATATATAGTTCTTGAATAATTTAATAACAATTTTTTAACAATTATAGAGGTGGTAATGATATGATTGACTAAGGAAAATACAAGGTAAGGGTTAATTTCACAATCTAGTTATAATACAAGGTTGTTTTTACATAAGTATCTACATGGACATCTATATCATCCACATCCATGTTTTCTTTAAAATTAATTAGAATTTTTTTTACTATTTACTAGACTATGGGTTAAATTCATTTATACCCTTCACTTTTTAAATATCTTGGAAGAAATAATTCAGTCATATTCCTAACAAGGTACTTCATGAACTTTTCGTCAAAATTATAGTAAGAATATTTTTTATCTTATAAGACGGGTGGAACAATTTTATACCATTATATCATCATCAAATATTCCCTTACAATATTATAGGAATATTTTTAAATTTAATGTTTTCATTTATAATTATGTGACTACTAAATGGTTTCAAAATAGAACGAGGTATTTCATTCCAATAGTTTTCATTTAATCTATGTCAATATCCTATGATGGATATTAAACTTGTTTGAAGATAATTTATTATGATAAAAAAATTCCATATTTTATTGAAGGTTTTGTGATATGTTTGACAGTGGATGAGTTATTTTTAAACCATTCATGGTTTATGGTTAATTTATTTACATTCTGTATGGTAGTTTTAATATGAATTTATGTGTTTTGTTTCAATATTTTCATATGAGTATTGTATTGGTCATTGTATGTGATGGGTGGAGCCCGATATAGCTCATAAATGAATCTTTAGTTCTCATGATACAATTATACATGGAATTGGATAAGGAATTTCACAAATTGTTATATGGTTTTGACTGAGGACAAAATCATTTTTAGACGTCTTGGTCGAGGCCTTGACATGATGTTTCAGAATGTCCAGAATTGTATATTCCCTCATTATGAAAATAATAATGATGGTTCATGTGGATATTCGACTAGTAGAATACTGATGACAATTGTTTATTATGGAATTATTTACTAACCTCAAATTCCAAAAATAAAGTGTTCATGTTTATTATTTTTAAAGGCCTGTGAATTTAATTTTTAACCATGACAAATGTGTATGTTATCTTCCACTATATTGCTTACCCTCATTGAGAATTTTAGATCACCCCATTTGTATGATTCATTTTCCCAAGATATGAAGATGTTAGTTATGAGTTTCTTGAATGCATAATCTAGGAGACGTGAATGATTTTAATGGAACAAATTAGTGTTGTATTTATTTTCAAGTTGTAATAATGAACTTATGTATGTATATTGTTTCCAATAATACTATACTAATCGGTCATTTGGTACATGATTACTTGTATCATGCCAATATTAATAAATAATCACCAACTCTAGACCACTTGGGTTGGGGAGCTACACTACCTCTCCCTTTGGGGTCTATATACCTTCCATTAATTATTTGTGTGACAAGTCAGATAATCACAACGAATGATCCCTCGAATGTTGCATGAGTGTCACAACCATTAATTCGGCTAACTCCCTCTATACTGGGATCTTCATATCACATACCCTCTATCGTATTGTCATCCCCAAAAAGGCCTGACCTGCTTGGGTTCTTATGTCTGCTACCTGGTACTAACTACTGAAGACTCTTCTACTAGTTGAGATGATTCCTGAAGTACATGAGGACACTCTCAAAATACAATATCAATGTTGTAACATTTGATTCCATGTAACCAGTGTTTCTATATACTTAGTCGACAAGACAGTTTCGAAAGTCTGGGTGTATGGATTCATCAGTCATCAAACCAACACTGGATTACCTAGCCTGAAATGCGTACTCGAAACATTTAACATTGTTTCCACAAAACATCCTCACATAGTAAAATTCCTATTGTGGAACTGAGCATATAAATTTCATATGACTATGACTGGACTCTTCGTAGAGGGGTATGTGTCATTAATCCTCATTCCCACATCGAATTGGCCAAGGGCAGATTACTATAACTGAGTAGGCATATCACTAACATTGGAGGCATTACTTATGAACCTGTATATATGCCCACAATAATGACTGTAATAGACTATGTAATCAATGAATGACAAAAACAATGTATAACACTACTACAATGAAACATTATGTAATGTTTAATATAGTGAACATGTCTAGAATACAAGCCCTACAAAAAGGAAGAGTTGATAACAAAAATACTAAATTTCATCTATTGAAAACCAGAACTTAGGGGTATGTGATGAGAAGATTACTGACTCTGTAGGAATATTTTGTGTCCATATAATCTAAAATTGAACCACCATTTCATGGACCGGCTAGGAATCTACAAAAATGTCGGTCATCTACATATGATACGACATGTTCTATAAAATCCCATGTATGGTTGAGTAAAAATGTACTCATAATGAAACCCTAAAAACAAAAAAGAAATTTACAAAAAAGAAATCACACAAGAGGTATAGATGTATTAATAGTGTATTTCTAAATTAAGAAAATATTGATTCCCATATGTAATCACAGAACACTTAGTATTGATGGGTTACCTAGTCAAGATGAGATACTCAGCCATGATAAGTCACTTTTACATGATTTTTCAATTAGACCAAAAGAGACATAGTATTGAAGTAACATATTCATCATGTCACATAGTCTTCGCATCATCCAAAACCTCAGGATTCCACTCGTAATGTCTATTTCTAGTAGAACCTACTCCTCAAGCCTAATTTCATATGTTGAAATCCAAGAAAACACACTTAGAATATCTCAATTTGACCACCACATCATGAGGGTCCTCACACATCAAACAGATCATCTAACATATAATCCATTTTAATGTTAAGAAAAATTTAGTGAAAATGAGTCAGTTGTATCTAGGTCGGCTAGGTGCGAAAAAGAAATCATGAACATGGTCAGCCAACTCGACCGACCAGAACTATCAAATCCCAAATTCCAAGACCATTTGTCTATCGGACCACATGGTCCATCATGCTGGTCCTCCCCACTACCCGTTTTTACCTATCCCTCCTCGCGAGCATTGGCCAGTTTGTTCATTTTGGGGCGATTTCTACTGCACCATTACCACATGGAAGATGAGGTCATGAGACCATATCTTCTTGGTCCATAATGGTCATCTGTGTGGAATTTGGTCTGACCACATGCCCTAATATCACCCATGGTAGAGGCAGAGAGCATCACCACCACCACAAGTAAGCACCTCGGTCAGTTGTTGTCTGATAACTGGTGGCCACATAGCAGACGTGAGAAGAGTTTTTCATGGATATTCTAGGTACACTCCTATAAAAAATAATTGTATATCTTATCCCTGAGATATATATTAAGGATTCATTGTTCAGTACCTTTTTTTGGCTGGGATGGGTTTTAAATTCTCAAGGAAGAATAGTTTGAGAGATATCTGATTTAATGTCCCACACCGCCCGATCCAATACATTTTGAAACTCATTTGTATAGGGTGTTCTGGGTGGAAAGTATAGCTCATATTAATAGTTTTCATGTTTTTTATTTTTTCAATTAGTATTCCATGAGTTTGTGTCTTATATTTGGATGTTTTGTATAAGTAGGATATGGCATTGATATGTCAGAGTGTTAGTAAGTAAGGGAATCATTAGAGAAGGGTGTTGATATGCCAGGTGTTTCTAGGTAGGGGAATGGATGTTCAAGTGGCAGCGACTTCCATCAGCTAGTCTATCATTAGTGGGTCATCTAGGTGTTTCTTTTTTGATGGGTCACATCTATGAATCATTTTTAGAGACTTGTTCCCATGACTCACCCATCAGTGAGTCATTTTCAATTTTATCTGGTTTTTCCAATTTCTCCCCTCTTAAATTTTATTTTATGTAAATTAGGTTTAAAAAGTTGTTTTATATTTTTAATGGTGTTTCAAAGGATATTAATTATATATTTAATATCTGAACACACCCTAAAAATTAAAATAGGAATCATTTTAATATTGATCATGATATGAATTATAATGACAGTTGAAACCAGTCTTATATTGATATATTATCTAGATATTATAAGACCTGATATTAATATCCCCATTTGTTTATATATTCTCTTCATGTGATTAGATCCTTTACTCTCATAGTAATCAGATAAATTATATAGCAATGGATCTATTTTCCCTTCGATCCTTTCTTGTTACATGAGAGACCCAATAGTTTTTGTTGAATGGATGAGTTACTTCTTATCTGTTCTTCGAGATAGGAATTGATTAATCTCTCATTTATTTTTTAATCTTGAGGAGTGTATGTACTGAGGTATTCTTATGGGTTTTGTTGAATCCAATGTAACAAATATAAATTAGGGATGGTGTTATGTTGTGGAGGATTTTATATTTTTATATATTATACTTGATCCCTATTTTTAATTGTACGGGTAGTATCTATAAAAAATTAGTGACATTGGGGGTTTTTTATTGTGCATGGGTGATGATTCACACTTCTTGTTGATCCTCTAATAAATTTACACAAATATGAAAGCATGATTAATAACATACATTCGGTTAATTGAATGGATCCTCCATGATCTAACTTGTTATGTGATCAACCATAAATAATGATTTTGGAATTAATAATTTAGTTTTGTTAAATCTAAATACACCATGCTATTTGGAGAGGCGGTTTGTTGTTCATAGTAAAGATTGACCACATGTTTGTGTTGTTCGTGTGATGGTGTGGATAGAAGTGTGACCATAGGTAGTTGTTATCAAATTCTTGTAATGGAATTTGAGGTCATTAATTGTGTTTATTAGGGAATGAATGAACTATTTTATGTAGTGGGGCATCATATTTGTAGTGGTTGGGATGTTCAGCTGCATTTTCTGTTTGTGCTACGTTTATGTTAATGGGTGTAGTGTATTTGTGATTTGGGGATATCGAGTGTTTTTGTGATTGGGGGATTTTGTGTTTTTATCTTGAGAGGATGGAAAGAGATACATGAATGTGAATAATGAATATGGATGTGGTTGCATGTGTTTTAATTAATGGGGGGTGTGATGTGGATTATTTTACCATGTTCCATCTTCCTAGTGTGTTATGGTTGATTGTGTGGCTATTTATTGGGTTGTGTTTTATTATTTCAGGGGTAGATATTGTATTATTAGATTATTTTATTAACTAAATATTAAAATGCGGAAAGGTTGATTGTGGAAGGGTTGTTTGTTTTGAAAAACCATTGGATCAAATGTCTTTTTTTTACGTATATATATAAATGTTGATATCTATGATTTCTATATACACCTCACCTATGATTAGGACTATTTCTTGACACAGAATCCTAGAACCATACCGTGACTACCCAATATCCCCCTCCAATAGGCCAGGGGAAGTAGTCTAGCAATGAGTAGGAATATCCCGAAAAGGGGTGGGAATTTTCTATGTACCTGTACACACACATAAATCTACATGACCTGAAGTGATGAACTGAAAAAAGATATAAACAAGAATTAATTCTTATAAGATACCAACAAAAGTTTATTACTGTACGAAACATATAATTATACGGGGAAAATATACAAGTCCTATAAAAAAGAAAATATAAAATTTCCCGAAACTAAATCAGAAAAACCTACATGAAGGGTTGGTATAGAAACAAATGTCTAATTTTACTGAAGTGCACCTCATCTTTCATGCCCCTTTATATGAACCTCCTATCTTTGATCCACCAAGGACTGCATCAAATCACTAGTTATTATAAAAAGTCTCCATTGGTGTGGGAATTTCACCATCAAGGATGACTAAAAGTATACCTAATGGGGAACTCAAAACACAAACAGAAATAAACTGGTAACACAAAATGTACCTTCAATAACATCATCTCACATTAGTACAAGTATAAATCAAGAATATAATGTTTTCCTATTCTAGTACATATATCTCTTAACCATTATAAAATAATAAATATCATATTTTCCCGGATTATCGATGGAACATAGAGCATCCATGGATCATTGAGCATTGGTGGAACATGGAGCGTCAGTGATGCACTACGTTTCAATGGAACAAGAAGATTTAGTGGAACAATGAACAACAATTCTTCCTAGAGAATTGGTAGAATCTAAGATGTTTATGGAACACATAGAATCGATAGAGCACAAATCATCGATGGTGCTCGTAGTGTCAATTGGTCAACAAGTCATCCAAGTCACAAAGAAACCATGATCACATAGTCAGAACCGGCCACATGATCCTGCTTGTAGTATTCTCATTCTGCGAGAAACTATTGCTTGAGAAAGTAGGTTGTCAACTAATTCCACAAGAAAACTAAAATAGAGTATCTCAAATGAACTGTCTCATTTCTAGGATCCTGACACTAGAAACAACTCATCAAAAAAATTGTATGAATGATATGAACAGTTTAGTAAAAAGGGTATGGTCTGGACAACATCCTAACTGACCTAGTACTGTTAACCCAACATGACCACGTTGGTCTGGCCGGACCAAAACCAACAAGGGTCAGATGACCCGATCCAACTGAGGATGGCTGACCTGACAAGAATGTATCAGTCAAGGCCAGCATGAAATTTCCCAACCCAAGCCCCATATAGACCATGGATCACTAGGCTATCTTAGTGGTTTTGATCTCATGCCCATATTACGTAATGTAGGAATACCTATCTCCACCTGACACATCAAGCCATGGAATCATCCCTATTATCCACACATCCACCCCAACGCATGGCCAACATTAACCCCTGGTCGATGTGTCCAGACAACATTTCATGTAGATGGTTTGTGTTAAATGTCTTTTCCAACAACCCCTCCACTACTCCATGATTCCACTGATATATCATATAATCTGCATCAAACCATCGCAGGCTCATGTCGTTGAGCTTGTCCATCTCACGTGGCTTTCTCTTCCATGAGTTTCCTGTATGGAATGATCCTACTAGACTGGGTTTGTGAACCCTACAAGAACTTTTCATCCTACCGATCCACATGATTCTATCACCTCATAAAACTCAGACATCATCCCATTTTTCATTCCATCCTCTTTCATGAGTCGTTTCCTAGCTTATGTGCCCATGTCACAACACTACAATGTAGTATTAGATCATAACATTTCCCATTCAATTAGTCTCTTTATGTAAACCTGAGGGTGTATATTATAACACTCTTGGATAATCAAACCTATGGTAAGGAAGAATTAAATCGAAATATATATAATTAGGAAAATTTGATATATGTTTCATTATTTTAACTTATATAGTTAATATTTGATTGTGTCTTTCACTATAGTTTCAATAGAGTTTCCCAATGTTTTCCCTTATGAATTCACTATCATTCACCGAAAATAGAGATGGATTTTTATATCACATTATTTCATGGAAATCAAATATTTACTATTTACCCTTTCTGAATCGAAATATCTAAAGTGAGATAGTTGAAAACCCCATTATATGTTCTTCTAGTGAAATGCATTATATGACCAAGTATTCCACCTTGGGTGACACTTATTTTATTTTTTATAAAGTTGATGGATCATAATTCAATTGTGTAGATAATAAAAAATTTCATTGAGTAATGAAAAATAACTGATATCCTTCTCAATGGATTGATGATCAGATTTATCATTTTATTGTTGTGAATTGGTTCTCAAATATCAACCACTGGCCAGCTTACCATCTATAGATGATAAATGAAATAGGCATTCCAAAAACAACAATTTTGAGTTGGTATGAGCATTATGATAACATTTTAATTAATGTTTGTCTATCCAAATATCTTAATGTCTTTATGAATTTAGAGAACATGATCTTCCAAGAGTATCTTGATATATAATGGTAGTCATTTTGGATGACAACCTCATTTACTCTATGTCCAATTTGAATCAAGTTCATAATCTGAGAACAATTTTGAGCATTATGATTAATTAGAAACATTATTATAATAAATAAAAATGATATTTATGGATTTTTGTAACTGATTTTCTTTTGAAAAGAGTTCTGTTAATATTTTATTTTATTTGATCCAACAAAAGTAATTTCTATATTGAAATGGGAACAAAAACTAAAAAATTTTGTTATCAGGAGAATCATTTGTTTTTTCAGGTATTATTTTTGTTCCATTACGTACTTCAAAATAGTTGGTTTCTTAAATGAATTATCTAACCCTTGATGGTATAAAATTTTCATAAGATGAATATTTTTATAGTAATTTTCTGGAGCACAACTTTATTTTGACTAAAATAATAGTGATGTCTCTTCTAGAGTCTTGGTTGGGCTATATGGTCTATTACGATGCATATGGTTTAGGATTGGGTAGCTTTGTTATATAATATGATTTCATCATCTGATATGTATCCAATTATCATAGTCCACAAAAGAAGATATATCCAAAAAATGACAATGATCATTATACGATGATGAAAGAAGATATGATTTGATAGAATTACCTATATAATGATTTTTTTCCGTGTTTTTATATAGGATGCTATTTTCGTATATCTTATCTATAAAATATTTCAATCACTTATATAAAAAGTTGATGTAATTTATATATAAATTATATTTTCAAATCTCATATTATTCAAGGAAATAGATTTTCATAGAAGATTATTTGACTATGAATCCTCCATCTTTAGAAATTAATGAATCATCAAACTAGTGGAACATGATGGATCTTTTTTCACCATTGCACATTGGAGTCCAGGATTCAGGGGTGATGTTACATTTTCTAATGATAGGTTGAAAACAGATGTTATCAGTATTATTGGTCAGGGAAAATTGCATGAATATTAGTTTCATTACATTAATGACTATATTTATGGTGGGAGATGTTTATTGAGTGGTCATTCTCAAATGAGGGAATTCAATGATTTAGTATTGTTTTGTTATGTCATTAGGGGCATGAGATGTTTTAATAGAGTATATATATAATTCTATATAGGGTGTGAAACCATGTACTAAAAATAATTTTTCTATAAGTAATCATAGATATTTTTGTCTAGGAATGAGGATTGGTAATGCTGAATATGTCTCTCCTTCTTATATATTACAGTTTCTTAAGGTCAATCAATATAAGTCATTAGGTTTCATTTCATGAGAATATATCCCCAATCTGAATGTTGGAAGAGATTTTTTTGTACATTGTGTTATGGATTTTTTATATTTAAGCAATAAATAATGAGATATGGGATTTTTCAATCAACTAAAAAAATCGGCCCACTTATAATTTTTAGTAAATTCATAACATTCATCATAATAACATTTTCTTCAAAAATGCATTTTGCTAATTTTTTTGATCAGATAATTTAATTAATTTTTACCACTTGCAATCTTTTAATTTGTTAAATTTCAATTTTTTATTAATTTAAACATGTTAATATTATATTAGTTTTAAATTTTTATTTTTGTTAGATATGTTTAATATCATAGTGAATATTGAAAAACTAATGACTATTATTAAAAAGAGTAATTACATTTAAACTTTTGACATGGTGAAATGTTTTTTAAGATGGTTATAATTGATGAATATGAAAAATAATGTAATATTAAAACAAATTATGTTAATTTATTTAATTTAATATTTATTTTTGATAATATTTCATTTATATATTTATGAAAATTTATCATTCAGGAAAAATGTCTATGTCTGTAGGGTAAATATTAATTTCAATTACACCACTTCGTTGATTATAATATGATGAAATGGATGAAATATTTGTAATAAATTTTACAAATAATACATAAATACATAAAATTAATTTTTTGATATATTTAATTGAAATAATACAGTAAAATAATAATCGCTTGTATGGTTATATCAGGATTATTACATGGAAACATAAATTTACATGGGTATAAATTAGCTAAAATAAGTTCAAATATGTGATGTCCGAAAAAATGTTCCAAATATTGGTTACACAATATACTTCAAAAAATTACCAAAGTAAGACCACACCAAATTATATATAGTCTTACAAATGACATTGAGGTTCTAATATTCAACATCGATAGAATAAAGCATTTCTATAAAAGTGTGACCACGTTACGAAAATATATAAAAATTAACCACTTTTAAAGATAAATAATAACCAATATCAACATAGAATAAAATGATAATACTGATTATATAATAATCAAAATAAATGAACTAAATATGAATTTTAAAATAAGGGTGATGTTTCAAATGAAATAAAAAAATAAATACACACTAACATCTCCCAATATGGTTGTGACGTTTTTTATGGATCTACATTCCAGTCTCTATCAAGAATAACTTAATGTATATCAAATATTGGTATCTTTACATTTCATCACCTAAGACAGGAGATCTATTTTGGAACTAAATATCGGCCCATTTTGGGTGTCAGTAAAACTCAATAGGCTACTTATAACGAAGTTTGAAGTAATAAAATTTTTATAATTGTATATATAGTTTTATAATGAAATAAATAAAAGAATCAAAGTATTCATTTTTAAATTTATTGTTTCCTAATAAAACAAAAATGACCATGTGATCAATTTTATACCCAATTCTATCATACATACCATGGAATATGCCTGTAAAAAACTAGTCCAGATCACCCAAACCACCAGATCTGATAGCCTCAGCAGTTCATGGCATCACTCATTACGTGTTCCAGATCACCATAGTTTGGAAACAAGTTCTTGGGTATCAAAAAAATACATGATAATGATTTCAACCATGTTTATAATAATTAAAAACCCACAATAATTAACATCATAGGAATGAACAATGATAACCAAACATAGTGCAAGAAATTTTAAATAAATGTTTAAAACATCTAGAAAACAAAAATTTTAACAAACCAAATAGGGGAACCATAGCTGTCCAAAAAACAACCATGTGACATGAGTAAAATCATCCTAAATACAACACCACTACCCCTAAATGGGAAGGCCACTACGATCCAGAACCAACTTATTCAAACAATAATCTTGTTATTAAGTCAAACATAACATGTTTTAATTTATCCTAAGGGTTTAAGTAGGATGTGATCATAATCCCTATATAATTACATAAAAAAAATTCCATTCTATAAACTAAATTTTAAAAAATAACATGAAATATTTATAAATATGTTTCCAACCCATGATACCAAGAATGAAAATATTTAGATCTCCAAAAAATATATTAAAAATTCTTTAACTCTACAATGTATACCGTTGATCACCCCACTCATAATAATATTATTTACATTACTCTTATAGGCTCACTAATGGATTACATTTCCTCTAATACTGATTCTATTTAAATATATGATCTGGTGGATGAAAATTCATTTAGATTTAGTAAGAAATCTCTTATTATCATAGGTTTATGTTTATGTCACTGGTATTCATTTTCAACTGGATAAGGAAGAAATTAAACTAGTTGATTATGTTTAGAAATATATTTTAATAAATATTGTATCATTGTATCCTGAAAAAAGTTTTGATACTAAATATCTATATCCATTATAATTCATACTCATTCTATATTGAGTTAAGAGATCTAGTTGAGAGTCAATTCATTAATAATACAATGGAAGGAGGATTGTGTACAAAATCACATAGTCGGAATATTTATTTATTTTTATATTTAAATATGAGAATCAATATAGTGAAAATTCATTTAAATTTTAGAAAATAATTTTATAAACCAAAAATTAAAAGATACACAATATTTTATATTAGAACAGATTTAGAAGATGAGACAAATCTCATAGTAATCCCATTATGTGTGGTAATATCCTTGAAATGACGACCTATATAATATAAAAAAGGAAATTGTGGGTTTTAAAATTGAAATTAATCCTTGTTTCGCTCTTTGATAATGCAAATTAATGTAATAATTTTCTAACCCGTAAAGGATTAATGAGTTGTGTAATAATTGATGAAAAATTGATTAACGAGATAATTTCCTAGAGTGTTCCATACGAAAATAGATACAACCCCTTATTTTTAATATGTAAAATGGTGAACATTTTTTTGAATTATTGATATGTATGTCAATAGAGATTTGTGGATATATATGTGTGTGTGTGTTTGTGAAAATTTGAACACTGAGTTGTGTTGTATAGAATGATGGAATTATATCATTAGAATCTAGGGGTGATAGATTGATTCTCTAGGCACCTAATGTATTCAAGAGAATTGGTTTTGACAGATTCCCCGCGTACAAATGATTTTGGTGATAGGCTATTTATTTAGGTACCCATTACATTGGTATCTAACTGGCTCTCCATATACCTTAGATTACGATGCCGGACTAACACACCAAATATTCTTATTAATGGAAATGGATTGTTTCTCTATGGAATCCAAAATAAAAAAGAATTATTCTTATTATTATAATCCCATGAAATTTTAAATCTTGTAATCAATATAATGTATAGTTAACATTCAATCATTGTCGCACCATTCATTTTTTGAGGTATTTTTCAATTTTTATTGTTCCATCATTTTTCAAAATGGGGTTCCATTATAATTTTGGTGAAAAATAATAATACTAGGGTAAAAAACATGCAACAAATGTTTATATAACGGTTAGGGGAATGTATGAACCCCTTCTCAAGTAACAATGAAGTATGTGCCATATTTTTTGGAAGTAGATACTACACAGGTTGTGTATGGTAAGTTAAAAAGAATGGGATTACAATGTCATACATAACTCATTTATAGTGAGGGCGTGTATAATTTTTGTACTGTTTGAAAATCCCATGTGGGTAAAACATGTAACATTTCCAAGTCATTAAAATGTGATTTTATCCTCTCCTGTCATCAATGAATTTTACCCCAAAACACACAATTTCATCCCCATTCGAGATTTTCAGCCATAAGTGCCCCACCTCCCTCCCTTGGAATCCTTTTGTGTTTTTTTAGTTTTTTGGTTCGATTAAATTATTATTTATCAAGTTATTCACCTGTTCTACTAGTTTCACCCTCAATTCATTGATATTGCATATCTTTCTTGTAGATTCATCTATCCAGCAGTTGTGCGGTAATTTTTAGTGTTACATATCAGTTTTTGGGAATAAATATGGATGATTATGGTTCTTTATGGACCCTAATATGTTTTATATATGTTAAGACAAGGTCTTTCACCGTATTATTCTATGTTTCTTCACTAAAGGTAGGTGGTTTATTAGATAAACATTATTAATCAAATTTAATATTCTTTATTGGTTACATATATATTTTCTATGATTTATGTGTGTGGTATGAATCATATTTGTTTACATGATTTGATATGTGTATGACTTGAAAAAGATTTTTTCTAATGTAATTTTATGTAATTTAAAGTTTACACCATTATTGATATTCCTTATGGAAATTTATAAATTATGAAAGATGATTATAAAATTTTGAATGAAGTAAGAAATGTGTTTCTGAATGGTTTTGGTGAGAATATGAAATTCTGAAACATGATAGGGTTTAGGAAAGGGTGGACTGTAATGTATGTGATAATTATTAGCTTGAGATTTTGTGAAAATGTTTTGTGATGTGAAATGAGGAATGTAAATTGAGCATAATGGGAACCCCTAATATCTTGGTGGGTGATCATGGACTTGATTGATATGTGAATCAGAAGTTTTTTTTCTTAGATTCATCTAAATGGTTTGAAAATCCAACATTATATAAATCCTAACGATAATTGCGGACCACTATGCTCATAGTGTGTCCCCTCCAACGAGATCTTGCATGATAAAAAGGTATATTGTTGTTTCTATAACTCATTTCATTGAAAAAAGGTGTAACTAATTTTTTATTTGTAGCTACTACCTTATGTGTTCTCCCATGCATTAGTTCCCCTTTTCAATATTTCTCTTACTACTGCATATTGTGTACATGGTAGTAACTACTAAAAAAAGAATACATTATTTCATAATGTTTTCTATAAAAATGTTCCAATATTTACTTTCTATAGAACCATAATGTTATCTTTCTAGTGATGATTATATAATGTAATCATGTAGTTCGGTGAAATCATTTTTTTAATAACTCCATACATACATTATATTGTATAAGAAGATATTGTAGTGTTTGACATAGGTTAAGGAATGATGTTTGGTGATGGTGTTTAGAGTAACTATTTTACTTAAATTCTAGTTATTTTGGTGGTGGCATGAGGATGATAATCCTATTTTTGAATGTTGTTTTCTGGGACGTTTATGTTCCCATTTTTTTGTTGAATGTCAGCTTCATTTTATGTTGCGAACTATAATCCTAATGATCAAACACTATGTTTTTTAATGATTATTTAGCCTTGTTATTTTTATTATCATTGGGTTTTTGTTATTATTTACATGAGTTAATTCATTAAAAAATATTATATTCATACCCATTAACTATTTCCAGAAGGTGGGTATTGAGAGCATCAATTTGGTGATTCAATGAACTGGGTAGTGTGTCATGTTTGGTGGGACTATAGAATAGTTCATCACAATATTTTATAAGATACTGTCACACACATTTAGTTTATGTTATTTTGGGATAATTCATTATAGGTTGGATCATGTAATATCAAGGATTGAGGTGATAGTTGCGAGTAGGGTTCCTAGATAGCCCACATCATGACATATCTTGAATCACTTCTAGATGTTTTGATTTTTTTTACTTATCCTCATACAGAGGCATACATGTGGAATACTATATTTGTACATTTTTTGAATTATGAGTGTATTGGTTTTCATGTTATTGTGATGTGATTGATTTGAATGAATATTTGGATAGGTGGTATTTTTTTTAATTCAGAAATATTCAGAATGGTAGTATTAATGGGTTTTCATGTCATGGTTTCTTCTTTTAGAATATTTCCTCCCCGTAGACTTCTTATGCATAAATGCGATGATGACAGAGATAGTAATCCCCCACTAATATATTATATTCTTGTTGATGATTTGGTTCATGTTCTCAAATCATTGGGATAAGGAGTTGGTTATTTACCTCCTCTAGTTGGAGTTACTGAACTATGTCCGTGTATGGAAAAAGGTATTGGAGTTTCTTAATAAAATCCCATCGTCATCATAGGGCAATGTAGAACCTTTGGACTCAGGGGAGTGGGATGAAAATATAGATTGAATGTTCATGTGTCTTGACACATATGAAGCAGTTAGGGAGAAATTTTCTTTGTTTTGGTTAGATTTCTATTTGAAGGTCCCAGCTAGAGGTGGTGGGGCTCTATGGTGAGGAATGGGAAGTTTGAGAAGAGATGTTTGAAATATTTCATGATAATCTTCAATTATTAGTATCTTCTATAGGACATCAAATACTCCAAATCAAATGAGTACATGGATCATTCCAAAGGCTACTAGTGTGTAATAAAGTATCCCAATCACATCCTAGATCTTGTGCAGTACACATACGATATCATTTATAATATGGATAGGAATACTAAGTGGTTTGATGTAGGTTTTCATATTTTTATTTATTCTAATATCAATTTTTATGTTTATTTCCAATGTTGAGGTGTTTGATGATGTGTTTATGGTTTACATTAGTGAAAGGTGAATTTCTGGTTTCCTAAGAGTAGTGTCAATTGTTGAATGGGGTAGCATATCAATGAAAAAGACGATTTGTGACATGTAGGGAAATAAGTTCAGTGGTAGTTCCTGATATCCTTCTTAGAATTCATTTTATTTTTCTT
Source organism: Viscum album (assembly GCA_963277665.1). NCBI lineage: Eukaryota > Viridiplantae > Streptophyta > Magnoliopsida > Santalales > Viscaceae > Viscum > Viscum album. The sequence goes on along the minus strand of OY728152.1, from coordinate 1,312,779,571 downwards.
CTAATGCTACATTAGTCGTGACACATCATTGTGGAATTGTTGGGAACATCATACCTATGTGAACATCGCCTACCAAAACATTTCACTATTGTAGATCTTTAGTGGACAACTATATTTTTTTTTCAATGAAACAAGTCCATATCAGATTGGTTTTGGAATAGTGGCTTATAGAGGGATAAAACCCCAAATAGAGCCTTATAGGTCAGTGGGTGATTAGATCAGAGGTCATGCTAGTAGGGTTGTATCATCTCATAAAAATAGTTGATTCTGGGTAGGGCTGTGAGCCAGTGATCATTCACTAGTTCAGTATGAGAATACGAAGCTTCATGTGGTGGATCTATCAGTAGTAAAACTAGATATAAGAACATTAACATTTTGAGGTACCATTTATATTACAATATCATTATCTTCTCCTTTGTTGGATACTAATTGTTTTGTTACATTTATCACTTATTACCATGACATACTACTAAATTGTCCAACATATATATTTTCATGTGTGATGATGTTATTAGAGACTACTGGTAAGACATGGGAATGGGGTTTCAACTCTCTGTATTGTGCAGTCAATGTGTTATGGTTCGAGATAGAATGAAATTTTCTTTCATTGGAAATGGACAAGATTGACGTAATATGAATTATGGGTTGGATGGTGTGATTTTAGGCATATATTTATTTCTATAGGAATTCGGTGAGTTTCATGGAACTGGATTAATGTACCCAAAATGTTTCATGGGGAATAGGATCACAGGTTGAGACATGTTGGACCTCCAAATTTGAAATTTTTTAATCATGTTTTCTAGTTATCATCTCCATGTCGGAGGACATAGGCGGTGTTCATAATTATTGGTTACCTCCAATGGTAGATCAGTTCATAGAGGTATTTTTAGATTTTTCTTCTGGCATCCTTCAAAATTTGGAGGCTTAGTACCATAAATACATTGTGGTGGGACAACAACCAATATCAATTCCATCATAATGTATGGACCCCTCCGAGTTTATTGAATTGATGGCACACAATGATAATTATGGAATCCAAAGGATTCATTCTCCAAAGAAAAACTCAATTAGGAACCCTTTCTTTTTTCCTATGAAATCTAGTGAATTAGTTTAATTGTTTATCGATTGATAGAAGTTGAAAAATATAACCATAATCGAAATATATATATTTCCATGTATCAATTAATTTTTTGATCATTTAAAATGGGATAGGTGGTTCTCAAAAATTATCTTATATTTTTGTTACCAAAATGTTAGAGTAAGAGATGTAGATGACCGAAAATGATATTTATGATGATTATATTTTCATTTTTATTTTTTAGTCAGGAATTGCATTAAAAAAAATGCTCTAGAGTGTTTAATTTTTTTCTTGAAGAGAACTACCACAAATATATAAATTATATTATTGGTTGTATTCATGGATATCATCAAAGATTACTTCGAATATATGGGTGCAGCATGAGATGCTTATGCGTATCATACTGGGAAGACTTCAGGTTCATCATAATTATGAAAGATATTATGGGTATCTTCGTCATTAAAGTGGAAATGTTTTGGGAAATCTGATCTCAGAACAAGGGTTTTTGGTGGATATTAAAAGTTCATTGCAGTGATGACATGGAAGTAGATGAAGAATGTGGTCATGATCTGAAAGAATCCTTGTCATTGATTGATATTGTAGGAGGACCGTTTATGATTTACCTTATCTCGCATCATCCATGAATACATTCACACTAAAAGGTATATATATTGAATGATTTCCATATTTTTGGGTATAATTCAAAGAGATAATGTATCACCTGACTACAACTCTCGTATTGATAAATATAACATCTATAAAGAGTTATTTTGTCTATTATGATTACTCATTTGAGGGATTAGGATGGGGGCATATGTATGATGTATATGAGGTGGCATATTGGTATCTCCAACTCTATCCACATAAGAAGATCTATCCAACCATGGAATTGGAGTTGAATGCAATAATTTATTCATTTAAAACATGGCTCCTTTTTGGGATAATATTGTTGTTTTTTCATATCATAAAATCCTAATCTAAATCTTGTCGTAGCGGGATCTGAATATAAGGATGTTCCCCAAGGATGAGTACCATCAGGGGTTTTATTCTGATATCTTATATACAAATGGTAATGGTAATGTTGTGGTAGTAAAATTGTACATATATGTGAATGTGCTATAATTTAACGAATCCCATGATAGTAGGACATTGATGGGGATTATTGTTCATATACGACTAGAGACCAATGACCAAATTGGAGGGTCATTCTTGAATAGTTTTCCTTTATATACTTTCATTATAGAGAAAATAATGTGTTCGGGGCTTGAGGAATATATATTCTAGTGGCCTATGTAGTTTCATCATGGTTGGGATATGACTTTTGATTGGTCAATATATCATAGTGGAATAACATGTTTCGTGTTCCGCTTTATGATGTTGTTATCATTGATGAAGGTGGTTATGTTAGATAAATGATAGACTTAGTGGTTTATTCCCCATATTTTCATAAATATGTATTATCATGTGTTTCTACAATTCTGTTGGATAGTATTTATGGGGGATATATATAGAAGTGTATTGCTTTGTTACACATATCGGTAAGTAAAAGATGAGCATTAGATGACCCCTCCTCTACTTCATCCACTACCCTTTAAAAAATATAAATGTGACAATGTCACAATGGACACCATTATTCATCTACTAGATACACCATGGGGGGAAATCAATGTATATTTATTGAAAATATAACCTAATAATCACATTTTATTCCTTTCACTGATTCGAGTAGGTGGATGAGTGTGGAGACTTTTCTGTCCGGGAGATTGTGTTACATCATGTTGTGCCATCATCAATTGTTTCTTATAGGGACCCACATATCACCTGGTATTTGTCATAACATGTAAATATCACATGTGGACAAATCCCCTGTTGAATACATCATACCATACTCATACGAATTGGCTGACAGATTGGTTGGTTCCTATTTTGGAAGTTATGTTATGAGTATGTGTCATGAATTTTAGTGAATTTTGGGATATTATATTAGGATTAGTTGATATCACATATAAATGTAGTAATGAATATTTGTTTGTATTATTCCCATTGAGTCACATTATGTTCTTCCATGTCGATTGATTTTATGTTTGACTAAGGTTGGTGAAACCTCACTTTTGTGATAGATATTTTTTTAACTGATGTCTGAGATAGTCAAGTTGCTCATAATGAAATTTTTGATATATCAATGTCCTCATAAATATTTTTATCATAATATGTGATGATATCATGAGTTTTATGTGCATGAACATGTGTTCCTAAAAGTGGTAACTTCTTTTGGTCAATTCAATTTGGGAAGGAAAGGGAATATAACATCAAGGTACATCAAACCATTTATTATCACCGAGAGGGTCGGTATGAGGCCATATATGTTATCCTTGAATTAGAATTTAATGTTATTTCACTATTTTAATCATGAAATCCCTTTGAAAAAATAAATCCTATATCCATCCCATGTCATGAATTGGGATGTGCGGGTGTTAGATAATGATTTATATATGTTTGAGTGGCCAGTATGGGTAGATGTTCCCAAAAAGAATGTTATTTGAGGTAATTCTATTACAATCGTCTATATTGTTTAGAAAAATGGTAATGTTATGCATGATAAATGGGATTAGAAGTCAGGGGATGAAAATGATTTTCGATTTTTATAATCTTAACATGATATTAAGTGTCTTTGTGTGGAAGAAGCTTTTCATAGTGTGGTGAATTTTTATAGCTATGATTTCATTTGTAGTATTTTTCTATTTATATTTTTATGTATATTTTATCATTTGTATTACAGTATTTCATTGGGGAAAAGTAAGAAAATTGGGTGAAACTACATTTATAGAATGGATGGTTCGTGGATAGTGCAAATTGTGTTCATGTTCTATAGTAGTATAGTGGTAGGTGGCTTGAATTATAAAGTAACTACCACACAACGTGTTCCTAGAAAGCCAGACAATATCAAATAACTATGTGGTAGGTTCCAATTGTATATTTATGGATGAATGGTTTCCACATGGATTGATAAATAATTTATGAAATCTGTGTGATTTGTTCGAGTAAATAAGAAGATGATTTTACCCTCATGAGACTACTAAAATATTAACCCAAAACATCCCATTACTTCCCCATTTTGGGTATTTCATCTTTAGGTGCATAACCTCCCTCTATATTCACCCATGGAGGATAATATTTGAGTTATTATTTGTTTGATTACATCATAATTTTTCATGTATATATCCTCCTCTAATGGATTCACCCATACATAGAGGGGTTTTCTTACTCTTTCTTGGGGTTGCTTTTTCCCTAGCTGGTTGGGTGTTGTTTTATGGTTATATAAATTTTTTTGGGTATAATGTTGATATTTATGAGTCTATATTTCCTTTATAGGTCTATATTGATGTGAAACTAATATTTTTCACCATTTTTCTTAAGTTTAATAACTCAAGTTAGGTGGGTTCTTGAATTGATATTATTTGAGTAATTTTATATTCTTGATTTAGTATATAAATATGCTCTATGATTTACTTTTTTGGTGATAATGGTATTTTTGAATTCTTTTTATAGGAATATGAAATTAAATGAGTTTTTCTATTTCAAATTTAGAATATTTCATGTGTAAAACCTTATTGTGCTTCTTAATGATTTTTTATAATTTATTCATGATATAAATAAAACTATTAAACTGGTATGAAAGATGTTTCGAAATGGTTTTGATGTGATTTTAAAATTTGTATTATTTATTTGTTTTTCAAATGTTGGTTTCACATGTATGTGATATTTATTGGCCAATGTTGGTGTGAAATTGATATGTGATGTGATATGTTGAATGTGGATTGATCACAAAGGTATACTTGTGTAATTAGGTGGATGAAATTGGTCTTCTAAGCTTGATGATTTGGAAGGGGGTTTTGATTGATTAAACTATATGTATTGAGGATATTACACTAACTAAATGAAAATTATGTTAACAGACCAATAAGACCTTGTGTGGTCCCCTCCTAGTGGGTCGTTCACGAGAATTCATTTTTTCATTGTTCCAATACAACATTTTAGTATGATATGATGTACCTAGTGTCATATTACTAGTAACATCCTAGAGTGTTCTCCATTGATTATGATCCCCATTGTGTCATTTCTATTATTATTGTCATGTGATGTACCTGGATATATATTTCAAAATAATAGCATATTTTCCATTATGATGATTTCTATTAAAATGTTTCATATATATAATTTTCTAAAGAAATCATGTTATATTTTCATATGATATTTAAATAATGGAATATCTTTATTAGGTGTTGTCATACAAGGTTTTGGATCACACCCAGCATTCCCCCTTGTATTTACATAGACCTGGTCAGTATTTCCACTGGTAAAGGCATGAAGTTTTGATATAGTGGTCTGGATTCTAGTGTACTTCCCATGAATGTGTTGTGGTGGTGGATTTGGGATGATGATATTCTTATCTCATGATGATTTTTGGGTAGTTGTAGTTCCCTGTTTATGTAATTACACTTTTTATTATTTTATGTTTTAGACTTGATTCTGAATGTTCTTACATAATTTTATGTTATCATAATTCATCCATTTGATATTTATTATTATGTATTGTTTATTAATATTTATATATGTGAAATAATTCTCAATTTTATTATAACAAGTAACTTGTTTTCATCTTATAGGCACATGTAATTCCCTCTTGTTGATTCCATAACATATTTCAACTATTGATTTGGGTGGTGGTATGGAATGGTTCTTCAAAAATTTGTATCAAAGTAAGTCCCACTATATTTGTGTCATTTAATTCATGGATATGATTTGATATATTGGAGAATGATCTGTTGTCAATTTATGATCATCGTGAGAGTAGGGTATCTTTTCAACACACCTTGTGGGAGATCTCAAGTCAGCATGGGATGTTGGTATTTTTGATTGACATCTCGTCAGTGTGATATACATACGATATATACTTTATATGGACACAATGTGGGGGATTATGGGTTGGGATGTAACATATTTGTAATGGGTTTTGTTTTTATGAATTTATGTAATGATGGTATTTATTTTTATGGAGATAAATATCCACAATGTTATTATTAATGTTTTTATTGTCATTTCATTGTATTATAGAAAAATGTATCAACTATGAAATCAAATGAATCAACCAAAAGATGCCAGACATAGGTTTCCCCCACAAAATCATCATATAATTGTGTAATTTATGGTTTATAGTATCCACATATTGGGATTAAAAGAATGATAATGTTATCCTTAGAATTGAGATTCTTAACCTAGTCATGGGAATTTCATTGTTTATGAGTTTACTAAGAAACTAACTCATTAATTATTATGGAATGTAAAACCACATTTATAATATTAGTGTTTTGAAAATTAAGAGTGAATTCTAATGTATCTAAAGACTCTTGAAGTAGATCAGTTTGAATGTGCTTCATTTCTACTATAATGAAATATTAATTTGTAGTGGGACTCTGTAGAGAAGATATGTAAGACCAAGCACATGAGTTGGAAATATTTCTAGAATTTTTTAAAAAATATTTATTTTCCTTCAGTATTGGTTGATGATATATCATGAAATCTCAATGATATTTCATAGGTTGACAATTCTATAATAAATTTTTCCAATCTCCACACAACGGTAGTGTGGTTTCCACATGATATCGTTTCCAAAAATCATATGAAGGCTTAGAGGGTTGATATTGGGTTATGTGTATATATTTATTATCATGTAATTTGTTTATTATGAACACCTATTCTATAATATTTGATAATGATTTTATTGTTGAGATCTATGAAAAATGAAATTTATGATTCAGTTGTGTAGTTTTAGAAGAGGGTAGTTGGATTTGGAATGATAATAGGTAGATGATTGATGAGAAGGGAAAAATCAAGGAGGATGTTAATTACATCATTACCATAAATCATTATATGTGTCTTACAATGATGGAACAATTATGTTCCATCAGTGTGGAATGTTAGGGAAGATCATTCCTATCTGAACATCTCCTCCCAAAACAGGTCACAATTGTGGATCTTTTAAGAGCATGTAGTTTTTTTAAAATTTATATAACCATATATTTGTGGTGAATGATAACAAGATTGGATGTAATTTCATCAATATCATTGCCTTCTAGGTCTTTAGTTCCTTGTTTCATAGGTCATGGTTGTTGAGATAGATCTATCTATGAGTAGATTCAGTTTGTGGTAGAACTTAATGCCATAGGTCATTCTAAATCTTGTTCTAAGATTATACAACTTCATGTTGTGGGTCAATCACTGACATAACATGATGCAAGACCTTTGATATTTTGTTGTAACATTCTGATTGAATCATCTTTATTTTGTGTTTAATTAGATACTCAAACTTTTGTTTTATTTTGGGACTTCTTTATTGTAAATATTTTCTATTTTTCAACCAAGATCATGCAATATGTGTTGGAGTTTGTAACTACTCTTAGTAAGAATTATCTTATGGGGTTAAAATATCTATCTTGTGAACTCATCATGTGAGGGATTGAGATATAGTGAGATTTCCTAGTTTTTTAGATGGACCTATTTTATGAAATAATTATCATGGAAAAAAGAACAATTTAAGGAGATTATCAATTTATATAGGCTATGGCTGAGTTTTGTTACACTTAATGGATTAAGAATTATTTTTCATGGTGAATAAAATAACTGGATAGGTCATTCTAGACCTCCACATCTGGAATTTTGAAATCTATTTTTTCTGTTAACAGATATTGTATTAGAGGAATATGGTTGTGTTTCTAAGGATGGGTTTCCTCCAATGGTTAATGAGATCCCATTGTTTTTTCATGATGAATTTATAGGCTTCCAAATAGATTAGGTTGTGGAGTTATTTATAGACATATAATATATAACATAGATTAAATCTCTTCCCTTATATCATATGACCCCAACAAGTTTATAGATATATACATAAAACTAGAAGATTTGTAATACAAATGATTTATTCTCCCTTAGAATACCTCCTTTGATTTACATATATATTTTTTCAAAAAGACTTATGTATCTCTACTGTTTTTATCAATTTATAATAGCTAAGGAAGGTAAAAATCAAGAAAAAATATTAGTTCCATGGGCTAATGGAATTATTGAAATGTTTAAATACACTTTTCTGGATATTAAGGCCCCAAAAAGTAAAAAATTATATCATTTTACTATTAAAAACTACATGCATAAATATATAAAAATAAAAAGTAGCACTAATTGATTATATTTAATATTAATTCAATATATATAAATATACATTCACCAGAACATCACATAGACCAGTGGAAGTAGTAAAATCCATATCATACATTGTTTATGGGATAATGAAATGCGGCCTTGTCAAACATGATTGGTTATCACCAAACATACAAGATGCCATTTTTTAAAACCAAATAATATGTTATATAATATTAAAATTACATAAATATTGTTAATAAATTATTAAACTTTTAAGAATGGTTTTCAACCCAACCTCTCTACACAAATACATCATCTAGAGAAATATTTATTTCATTTAAATACTTAACCATAAAATCCCTCTCAAAGGGAAAAGTACAAAACATATAGAAGATAATACATAAGTTATCTCATAATTGACTTCCATGTAAATCACAATTTAACCTTTAGTTCCCAAATTTCTAACATGTGTATTCAATCATCATGTATTATATTAAAATATGGTAAAAATTAATTTTAAAAATTCTATTTGAAAAAACATGATTTCATACTAAATAAAAACTATATTAGATATATAATTTGAATAAAATGTTGTAAAATTTATTAGTGGTAGCATTAATGACTTATAAACATGTCCATACACAGTTCCAAGGAAATCAATAATGTCTTGTTTAATAATTAATTTCCCATATATCTTTATCTTGAAAACATTTTCTTTTTATAAGGAAAATATTATGGTTTTATTTTGCATATATAAAATATAACCTTATCTCTAAATCACCCCACAAGAATATAAAATAATTCAAATATAAACCTATAAATAAATAGATAAAATAATATAGTGAAATCCATGAATATTTCATCATTCATAACAAATGATGCGGAATACATAAAGACATTTATTACTTTATATTTAATCTATTAAAAATAATACCTCATTCATTTCACATTTCATACATAGTATCATCATCATCATCAATATAACCATTCATTACACCACTATCCTAATTCTCTTCAGGAAATTTTTTTTATGACCATTGAGTTGCGTAATGACCATCTTATACTTTCCAAAAACACAAAACCATTGATGGAATCTTTGGGAGGCCCAAATTCCCATCAATTTTAATATACTAACTCTTCATTTTTCTATTGGATTCACTTTCTTTATGACCTTTTCCATAATCAAATCACCATCTTATTCCACTAATACATTCATGTAAGTTATTAATTCCACATTATTGACATAAAGAATTCTGAATATTCTTTCCATCATAGTATCTGTTACCCAAACACATAGATAACTCATTCATTATCTTCCATGGTGAGTCTACAAGTTATTTAATATAAAAATTAATAATCATTTTTATTGAAGACCGAAAAATCATGATTACGTAATCATTAACTACAGTGATCATCCCAACTGACATCTCATCAGAAAATTGTCCATCACATTCAACATTAAATTATTTACATTAGTTATCTCCATTTACATAAAACAATACCATATTATGATATTATATGAATATATAAAAATACTAAATTCTTATTCAAAAAATTACTTATATAATATCTAAATCATAAAACCTACCATAATCAATGACACACAAGGTTCATCTAAGGACATTCATAGAAAAATTATATTAAAATCATTCATAAAAATCCATGAGGAGTTTGTGAATTCTAAAAGAATATTCCCTGATAGTGTATAACTAGGTGTGCAGTAAGACTTGTTATTGTGATCTACATTACCCCGAGTCATCCCAGAACATTTTTTCAAGGTATTTACCGATACATACATATATTCTAGAGCCACATTTAATTATAGAATTCATATATGGATGTATTTCTTTGAAACCACAAACTCATTCATTTACAAATATTCGAGGTAAATTTACTATATGTAAACTCATCCTTGTACATATCCATAGAGACATCCCTAGAAATAGTTTTATAAATATTCATTGGAATATCAATTAAGTTTGTTCATAATTGTTTCCAAAGTTTCATTATCACTTTTCTATGATTAAAACACTAATTAACCTCACTTTATAAAAAATGACATTATAAAACTTTTGGGTAATACATAAACATTATAAAAATAGACACCTAAAGAGCATAGTCAATATAATTCCCTTGAAAACATTTAAACATAATCCTTGGTACATATGTGATCTAAATAATCTCCCACTAGGGTTTTCTTAACTGAAACCCTTCTTATACATGTCAATCGTTTTTCATATCATCATAACATGGGATAAAGGAAATATAGAAGGGGTGAGATCCAGTGATCAGTATGAGTAAAAAAGTGAGACAAGATAGCATAATCATGATCATAAGAGAATGTGAATGTGATCGTAAATATAGAAAATGATACCCTGCATATCAATGATATTATAGATAATGGAATCAATATTTGTTGTTCATAAAACATGAATCATAGTGAAATAGGAAGAAATATCATAGAAAAAATAATATATAAATAATATATGTAATTTTGAAAAACACATGCACATAAACTGATTTCAATGTTTCTATGGCATCATTTCCTTGACCATATTATTTGAAAAAGTTCTTTACTGAACCAGTTATCCCCCGTTCTAGCACTATATTAAAAAACCGACTGACCCTCCCTTGGGCCTGTATTAATGAATTCAGAACCCTTATTAAACCCTATACGACTTAACCGAGTAACCCTTATTCTAGCATTGTTTTATTGAACCGAGTAAACCCCTATTCCAACCATATATTACTGAACTGAATAAAACCTCATTAAATTCATAAATTACTGACTTGAGTAATATCAGGTTCCATCCTTGTATAATAGAACTGAGTAAGACATCATAATTTCCATGTATTAATGAACAAAGTAACCCCTTGTCAGTACAATATTTTTTTGAACTGAATAATCCCTCATTGCAGCCATGTCTTACAGAATACATTAAAACCTCGTTCTAATAAATTATAACTATATATGGAAACCCATAATTTTAGCCCTATATAATATCATGATATATAAATCCTATCAAAATGAACTAGAGGTAGATATAGTTATTATCGATATCATAATTAAACCATACATTCATTTTCCCCAAAACATATCATAACCCATGAAATGAAATGGGTATCATATGCATGTAAACAAATCATAACCTATTGAAAGAGTTACATGATTCATAGTCATTTTATCATAAAAATAACCCATTATAGATAAATTTACTCCATATACGTATAACCCATGAAGTTGAAATATATTACATTAATTACAATATATTACTAATAACACTTTCATATATACGATATGAATGTAATGTTAAATAAATTCTTGGAATGTATGAGTAACATCAATATATGTCATCAGACATGGGTTTTTTTGAAATATCCGTTAATTTTTTTATTGATTTAAATTGTATTTCTTTTTATAAAAAAACATTTTAATACATAAATCCATATTAAAATCATTTTCATTGAAAATACCATGAATTCATATAAAGAAAACATCAAATGATTTATAATATTTTCTTTCTTTGGAACCATTATAATTGGTGTCAAAACCTTTTAAAAATAGTTTTCTTCAAAAAAACTTGAATAATTTAATTGAATAATTTAAAATATTTTGAAAACTATAAATTTTCTAATAAATTGGTAACATATAAATTAGGCAGGAAATGTTATTATTATATTTTTTTGAAGACATATAAAATACACATAAAAAAATTTGAAAACTAATTTTTTTACTTTATAAAAGAATAATAACAAAAATTGTAAATCCTTTTTAATGAAAATATATTATCAAAACATTTACATAAATATTAATGATTTAAATATGAAATTGGATGATCATAGAAATTACGGTGGTTTTGTCCATACATTTCAGACGAGTCCAATTGAACATTATATTTTCATGGTAAATAGGTTAGAAATGATACTTGTTCGAAAAAAATAAATTAATATTAAATTTTTGGTATTTGTAAATGAAAAATGGGTAAAATTTTATTTTAGATGTTATATGAGAATGGTATAATATTTTTGGAAATCCTTTTTTGAGAACATAGATTTTCTACAGAAGAGAATGTAGATTAATGATTCCAAAAAAACATATTATAAAAAATATTTTGTTCCAACGATTTGAAATATGTTCCATCAAAAGTGTATATCATGAAAAATAATTGGATAATAAAACACATGAAATTTATTAAGATATATATCATATGACTTAATAAATGGAATTGTCCCATTCCACATTTAATCATTTAATCGAAATTTAAATTTTAAAAGATTATTGACTATATAAATAAAACCTTAAAAATATTTAAATCATGGACATTAATAAGAATTATTTAGAAGAATAATTTTTAAAATATTTAATATGATATTATAGTTATATTTCATAATGAAATAAGATATCGTTGAATAATAATAATTGAGGAAACAAAAGAATTATAATTTAATGAGAATAAAGTGATTCATAATATAGTTTTTCAATGTATAGTATATACACCAAATAAAATTGAATTGGAACACAAAAACAATGATGTCTCAATGGAATGTAAGTAGAGGTGAATTTCGTTATAAATTCTGTATCCTTTGTTTAATGACAAATCAATTGATAAATTTTGCGTAAAAAACATAAATACACTCAATATGAGTGGATATTTAGTGTAAATAAATTAGTGGAAATTCACCCAAATTATTTTTAAAACAACACCAATGACTTGGATGTTTGACTCATTGAATAGAAATTGAGTTAAAATCATTCTTATCGGGTTTATATCAATGACTTGAGATTTTATAAATGGAGTGATTATGGTTATCAAATGTGTATACATACAAAGGGGATTGGGAATTACTACATTAGTAAGAAAAATGGAGATTTCCCACATAATCAAGGAGTGATGTAATCAATGATGTTTGCGTGAAACCAAATGAGTGGAAATTGAAATTTTAAATTATATTAAGGATTTGTTATGTTACAAAACATACACCCCATGGATTAAATATGTAAGGACCCAGAAATTTCAAGGGAATTTTTTTTTGTAAATTTTCTTTTGGATTTTACAAGAACGTAGTTTTTAATAGCGCCTGATTCCGAGGCCCGGTGTGCCGGGAATCAATTTCCGAAGATTAGCTCGGGTACGTTCAGTGAATGAATGAGCGGGTTTTTCTAACTTCTGAACTGGTGCTCGGAATCGAATTCTGAGGGCACCGATGGAATCGCAGTGCCGGTATTTTCATAGAAACGCCTTTTCCGAAGTTTCATTTGCTCGGGTGTGGTTTTTAATTTTTGGGGGATAAGTGAAGAAAATAAAATAAAGTGGTGCGACAAATTTATATTATTTCACTTAAAGCCACTTAAAGCCACTTAAAACTCCTTAAGCTGAGTTGAAGTGGATAGGGTGGAATACAAAATACCCTACCCTCTTGGTAGGATATTTGTGAGGTGGGACCCGCACGAGCCTCACCGTTTCTTTTCCTCTAAGTAACACACCCATGAAACCTCCTCATTAATGAAAGTCAACCGTGCATTTTTCTGGTTCCGAAACGCCCCAATTAATTGGGCAGTTAAATCGTTACAATTAATTCAACTAATTAATTGTTCGTTTCTTATCTTTTGAATTTCAAAAGATTAGGTCAATAATAAAATAAGGGTTGAACTTATTTTATTTAGTGGGACTTGTGGCATGGAGGGAATTTGGGTGGAAAGAATTCTTCTTCGACGAAGAACGCAAAAAATGTGAAGAATGCGAAGAACGCGAAAAACGCTGCGACCTCTGATGAAGAACGCCAAACCCTCAGATATTGACGACGCGACGCCATATACCGTGACGTCAACAATGCTTCTTCCGCGATTCTCCCTCACGATGCTTCTTCCACGATGATCCAACCCCGCAACAACCTTTGATCGACAACGAAAAGGTAGGGGGTAGTGCTGTTTTTTTTAATTCTTTTGGTTTATAACATCAACATGGATTTAATTATTATAATTAAATCTGTATGTTCTCGATCCTCAGAGTTCGTCGACGCGATGCTGTGTACCGCACGACAGCAACGCCCTTCTGTGACGCAGCGACCCTTTCTTCCGCGACGGTCGATCTCGCGTCCGACGACGAAGTTAAGGTAGGTGTTTGAATCTTTAAATCTTTGTCATTAAATCCCCTGTCGTTTAAATATTGTTGGGCGATTATCTTTAAAACCGCTAACCTGGTGGGTGCGGACGAACAAACAAGTTCGAACCGACCGCACCTTTTCGTTCTTGGTGTGTGAAACGACAGACGATGACAAACAGGGCCGCAAGGGCGATTCGAGGGCTCGATAGTGAAGATCAGGTCCCGGGAGGACCACTGGTGAAGAACGCATGAAAAACGGACCACCAGAGCGCGTCCAGTGGCCCACGGAAGCTCATAGCGGCGCGCCGCCAGCAAAACCCACTACCGCTAAAGCCACGGTGGCAAGCCGGTTCCGTGGCCATGCGTAACTGGGAGGAGGGATGCGGCCCGGCCGCCGCGTCTGCTGGCGAGACGGCCCCACCTGAGGCCGCGGCGATTCATTCCGCGGGGGCAGCACCCACCCCGCAGCATCCTCCACTTAGCCGGCTCGGCCGAGTCGAGCCGGTCCGGGTCGCGTCCAGGTCGGGCCGGGCTGCCCTAGTCGGGCCGGGTCACGCCAAACCGGGTCAGACCCGGTCCCGGGTCGGTCCGGGCCCAGACCCGGGTCGGTCCGGGGCCAGACCCCCCGTTTCCGGACCTTTTTTGGTCTTTTGCTCATAACATGAGCTACGCGCCTCCGAACGACACACCGTCAGAGGCGATGCAATCCTTGGATCGAGTCGGTCGTTTCGGTATATCACACTCAAGGTTTCAGAATACTTTGAGTTCGGCCGGGTTGGTTCGTACACGAAACCTACCGGGCCCTCGGAGCAGAAACGCTCATATCATGAGCTCCAGACGTCTGATTGATGTGCTGTCAACATTGATGCTTTCCTCTAAGTGATACGGATCCTTTGGCTTACTCCGCTCAAGGTTTGGATGCCGTCGGAGTGTGGTCAGGTTGGTTCGCTCACGAAACCAACCGGGCCCCTGGAACGAAAAAGCCAATAACTCACAGACCAGGCGTCCGATTGACGCACCGTCTGTCTCAATGATTTTCTCTTGATGGGACAGAACTTTTGGCATACTTCACCCGAGGCTTGGATGCAGTTGGAGTTTGGGTGAGTTGGATTGTACTCGAAATCCAACCGGGCCCCTAGAACAGAAAACCTGATATCTTTCCGACCGGACGTCTGTTTGACGAACCATCAGCGGTGTTGGTAATCACGTTGAGAAACGGTCTCTATGAGTATAACCATTGAGAGTTCAGGATACATTTGAGATAAGGCAGAGTTGGTTCTCTCATGAAACCAACCAGGCCCCTCGGATGAAATAGATAGTAACTCACAGATCGGGCGTCTGATTGACGCGCCATCTCTTGCGTTGAGACCCATGTGACGAGGAGGTCCTTTGATATACTTCTTTATCTGACCTTGAGATACATGGGGTATAGACCTGTAGCTCGTGGAGCGGACCCTCCCAGAGATGAGCGTGTGGAGTACAGAGACCGTGTAGCCGACTGAGACCTGACGGCTGCTTGAACGATCGATTCGGTGTGTTTTGGATAGCCCAGTGGGGAGTGCTTGGTTGTAGTGGCAGACCCACGGTGGATGAGCGATTGGTTGTAGCGGCAGACCCGCGGTAATAAACTGAAGGAGTATCACTGGAAGCTATGAGGTGGAGCGATTGGATGTAGCGGCATACCCATGGCGGATGAGCGCTTGGTTGTAGTGGCAGACCCGCGGTACTCAACAGAATGAGTACCTCTTGAGGCTATGAGGGGGAGCGCTTGGTTGTAGCAGCAGAACCATGGTGGGAAGCACTTGGTTGTAGAAGCAGGCCCACAGTACTCGATAGGAGGAGTACCTTAGCAGTCATAGGTTAATGAGCAGTACCTCGGAGTCGTGACAGGACCACTGTACACTCCAGAGACGGGGCTCTTCAGTAGTTACGGTTCTGATAATGAAAATCCTGGTTTGATGTGACTCTATGACCTTTGTGTTTCCTCATGATTGAGATGGTTTACTTGATAACATAGGTATATGTATGGTCATATACCTGGGTAGTGGTTATCCTTTGATTTCATAACCCTTGTGTTTCCTCATGATGAATATGGGTTACTGGATAGCTTTGGTATATGTATGGGCATATACTTAAGTGGAGGTTATCTATTTAGATCTTGTTTGTGGTTATCCTTGTTGGTTTTAGTGAGACCTAGAGGGTCTCGGGGTCCCTACTGAGTATCGTTATACTCACCCCTGCACAGGATATGCCCGCACCTCGTTGTGTTGGTTGCAGACGACGGGCAGTGCTGACGGAGACCGTGTGTTCGAGGACTGGACGGTACTCGTAGGTGGACTACACGACGAGTCAGTACCCGGAGGTGGACTACACGACGAGTCAGTATCCGGAGGTGGACTTCACGGTGAGATGAAACTCGGAGGAGGTTGACGGGCGAGAGCATTGTGGAGTCTATCTATTCCTACCCTTCAGGTAGGATCCGTGGTGGACGATCCAGGAGCAGTGCCATCTGTACCTACCATCATGTCGGACCCGAGGAGGACGACCCAGGACCCATTTCCATCCTTCCAGCTGTTGTCTTTTTCTGTTGTACTTGTTCATTTGTAGTTGTACTTTCTTTTGGGTTTATATTCTGGCCCATTTACCTTTCAGCACATCTCTTTGTACTTAGTGTTTTACTTCCTCTGGTAATCTATGGTGTTTTGTTTACTTTTATAAAGGAAATGCCTTACCAGTTATCAGGAATTACGTCTTTGGTGCTATTCGCCAGCCCCTGGCCTATGGAAGGTGGGCTTGGGGTAGTCACGACATGGGCCCCAAGGACGAGTCGTGACAGATTGGTATCAGAGGAGTCGGTTCTACTGCAGAACTTATAACTCTGATATTTTCTTTTTGTGGAGAAATAGTGTTAAGAGTACCAAGTGTGGTTTTCAGTTCAGGGAGTCTTGTGTTGGTGCGGGCGACCGATTTATCCATACACCAGGACCCTGACAACTGATTTCTGACTTTGTGCACGAAAACACTGATTGCGTGTGTGTTTTCAAAGGTTTTCCCTTAAAACAGTACAAACCAGGTCATCTCACCAGGTATAATCATTTGACTATGTTACGTTGTTTCTTTCAGGATGCCTTTTCTCGGACGACCAGCTACATCCCAGAGGGATGTTCGTTCTGACAGCATGTGGTGCGACGAGGCTTCGGTACAGGGCCCTCATGCAGTTGAGGAACCAACAGAGGAACTAGCGGTACTACCATACGTTGGCCCACCGATGCCACTAGCCCCAGCAGTAGGCGATGCACGCCACTTGAGCACGATGCACGAGTTCCAGCGCCAAGGACCACCCAGGTTCCAGGGAAAGATGGACCCGCAGGCGGCTGAGGATTGGCTGGAGGCTGTGGTGAGAGTCTTCAAGCTAGTGGGGACGCCGACAGACCTCATGGTGATCTTTACTGCCAGCCTTCTTCAGGCAGCAGCAGGCAGGTGGTGGAGCCACTTGTTCCAGTTTTGCGACGGGATGACCTTCACATGGGATGACTTCAAGACCTTATTCAGGGCGGATTTTGTGCCAATTTCTCTACACCCGAGCGTGTACAGGAGCTTCTTCCTTTCCCGCAGGGTTTTCGATCAGTAGGTGAGTCATCTGTGGGAATTAGATAGATGATGCAGAGGTCCTAGAGGACTAGACCGAGCCGTACGAGGAGTATGAAATGTTATGAATGTGGCAGGAAGGGTCACCTAGCACGTGACATTCCGAATCCTCATACAGATGATCCGCAGGCTTTGTAGGAGCCACCAAGGGAGAAGCCGCGGTGGGTGCTTGAGCAACAGCCGAGTAGTGGACAAGGCAGTAGAGCACCGAGAGAAGGTGGAAAGGAGCAGAACAAGTGGATACATCCCTTGTACTTCTAGTTAATTTTCATTGTTGTATTAATGTCTTTGTACTATGAGATGCAATAATAAAAAGACACTTACCTTTGTGATGTTTTCTTTCCTGTCCTTTTTGTTTGGTTGATACTGAGTGGTCCGGGTTAAGACTGTTGACTTGACCCTCACTTTCGAGATTCCCACTGGAGGAGACCTAGTGACCTCACACTGATGCCGACAGTGTGACTCGACCCTTGGAGGCGAGAGTGATAGTTGGATCTCTTAGTAGTTTTGTCGAGGCCTTACGACGTCATCCATGGCATGAGTTAACCCTTCTTGTCAGGATTTACTGTATTAGGCAATGAGTGTGGTTCATCAAGGGGATGAGACCGAGTTTCTCTTTTTCGGAAAAGGAGAAATTTTAGTAGCTCTTCCAGATCGTAGGTAAAGAAGGTGCAGATAATCCAGGAGCGGATAAAGACTGCATAGTGCAGTAAGAAATCGGAAACCGGTTCCAGTCTTAGAGACTCGGGCGTGTTAAATGTTTCAAGAAGAGGAAGCTTTAAAGAGAGATGTGTTTGCGAAGTGGCAGACATGGAGGCAGAGCTAGGAGAGCATCATGAGGTGGTGTATATCTTAACATGCTACAACCACCCGCCTTAGTTTTCCCCGCCAAGAACAGGGAGCTGGAGGTCGGAGGAATAGTGCGGCTGCATGCGGTCAAGGAGTGTGACCCAATGGCTCTAAAAATGATTCAAGGGACAGTCTGTGTCCACTAATATCTACTGTAGTAACAGACGTCGATATGAATCATTCCTCGCTTTCACAAATCTTGTTCCAGACCTAGAGTTTCCAGTAATCCGTGGACTTGACCCTCACGTCTGGAGATACCTTGGGAGGAGACTCGATAATCACACTTAAGCCGATGGTGTGGTCAGACCCTCGAGGCGAGAGTTTCAGTTGGGATCTCTTGGTGGCAGCGTCGAGGCCTTACGGCGTTGGTTTTTGTATGGACTGGGAAATCACAGTTCATACACAAATTGACGGTATTAGGAAAAAAGGTTGTGGTTTAACAACGACGTCGGAATGGGTTTCCCTTTGTCGGTGAAATGGAAGCCCTCGGTAGCACAGGATAACTCATGCATAGGAGGGTGCAGCCGATCATTCTTGAGTCGGTCAACCTCACCCTCGTGGTAGCAGTCGTTTTAAGTTTCTGTTCTAAATAGGAGTTGGATACCTCTGAGTTCGAGAATGACGATCACCTCCTTATACGGGTCTCACCTCGACGAGGTTTACGGAGATGTGGCCAAGGCGGCGAGTTATCTCCTAGGTTCAACGGACCTTTCTAAGTCCTCATATGGGTATGCAGGGTGGTTTACCGCTTGACCCATCCACCTCAGTTGCACCAGGTGCACGAAGACTTCCATGTATCTCAACTAAGGAGATACGTGCTTGACCCTTCGCATATCGTCGACCATGAGGAGCTGGACGATGGCGATGGAGTGTCTTCCACGGAGGTTCCTGTGGGGATCGAGGATCAACAGGAGATGATCCTACGAGGATGATCGATTCCTCGGGTGCACTTTATCTGGCAGTATGGGAACCTCCGGGTGAGCACATGGGAGCGGAAGGCTCAGATTCGTGCTCTGTACCGCTTTTGTGACCCTAGTTTGTGTTAAAGTTTTATGAGGACGTAAAGCCCTGAGGTGGGAGTAATGTGAGGACCTGGAAATTTCTAGGGAAATATTTTTTCTAAATTTTCTTTGGGATTTTACAAAAACGCAGTTTCTGACGGCGCCTAATTCCGAGGCCCGGTGTTCCCGGACTCAATTTCCGAAGATTAGCTCGGGTACGTTCGGTGAACGAACGAGGGGGTTTTTCTAACTTCTGAACCAGAGCTCGGAATCAAATTCCGAGGGTACCGATGGAATTGCAGCGCCGGTATTTTCTTAGAAACACCTTTTTCGGAGTTGCCTTTTCTCAGGTGTGGTTTTTAATTTTTGGGGGTTAAGTGAAGAAAATAAAATAAAGTGGTGCGACAACTTTATTTTATTTCACTTAAACTCACTTAAAGCCACTTAAAGGTCCTTAAGATGTGTTTAAGCAGATAGGGTGAAATCCAAAATATCCAACCCTATTGGTAGGATATTTCTGAGGTGGGGCCCGCACGAGCCTCACCGTTTCATTTCCTCTATGTAACGCACCCGTGAAACCTCCTCATTAATGAATGTTAATCATGCGTTTTTCTGGTTAACAAATGCCCCAATTAATTGGGCTGTAAAATTGTAACAATTAATTCAATGAATTAATTGTTCGTTTCTTATCTTTTTATTTTTTAAAGATAAGGTCAATAATAAAATAAGGATTGAACTTATTTTATTTAGTGGGACTTATGGCGTGGAGAAAATTTGGGAGGAAAGCTTTCATCTTCGGCGAAGAACGTGAAGAACACTCCGACCTCCGATGAAGAATGCCAAACCCTTGGAGATCGACGATGCGACGCCGTGTACTGCGACATCAACGATGCATCTTCCGCGATTCTATCTCCGCAACGCTTCTTCCACGACGATCCAACCCCGCGACAACCTTCGATCGACAACGACAACGTAGGGGTAGCGCTCTTTTTTATAATTCTTTTGGTTTATAACATCAACATGGATTTAATTATTATAATTAAATCTGTATGATCTCGATCCTCGTAGATCATCGACGCGATGCGGAGTACCTCATGACAGCGATGCCCTTCCGTGACGCGGCGACCCTTTCTTCCGCAACGATCGATATCACGTCTGACGACGAAGTTAAGGTAGGGGTTTGATTCATTAAATCTTTGTGATTAAATCCCCGATCATTTGAATATTGTTGGGCTATTATCTTTAAAACCGCTAACACGGTGGGTGCGGACGAACAAACAAGTCCGAACCCACCGCATCTTTTCGTTCTTGGTGCGCGAAACTATGGACGATGACAAACGGGGCCGCATGTCCGATTCGAGGGCCTGGAATTGAAGATCGGGATCCAGGAGGACCACTGGCGAAGACCGCATGCAAAACGGACCACCGGAGCACGTCCGGTGGCTCGCGGAAGCTCCCGCCGGTGCGCCACGCCGTGATGACGGCTGGCAGCGGCGTCTGCTCGCGTCCGCTGTCGAGGCAGCCCCACCTGGGAGGAGGTACGTGGCACGGCCGCCGCGTCCGCTGGCGAGGCGGCCCCACTCGGGGCCGCGTCGTTTCATTCCGCGGGGGCAGCACGCACCCCGCGGCTTCCTCCGCTCGGCCGGCTCGGCCGAGCCGAGTCGGGCTGACCCGCCCCGTCCAAGCCGGGTCATGCCAAACCGGGTAGGACCCGTGTCGGGTCGACCCGGTTCGGGCCGACCCAGGGGGGTTGGGCCAGGTCGGTCCGGGCCCAGACCCCCCGTTTCCGGACCCGTTTCGGTCTATTGGTCATAACATGAGGTACGGGCCTCCGAACGATGCGCCGTCAGCGGCGATGTGATCCTTGGATCGAGACGGTAATTTTTGTATATCAAACTCAAGGTTTTGGAATACTTTGAGTTAGGCCGGGTTGGTTCATACAGGATACCTACAGGGCCCTCGGAGCGGAAACGCTCATATCATGAGCTCCGGACGTCTGATTGACGTGTTGTCGACTTTGATACTTTCCTCTAAGTGAGACAGATCCTTTGGCTTACTCCGCTCGAGGTTTATATGTGGTCGGAGTGCAGTCGGGTTGGTTCACTCACGAAGCCAACAGGGCCCCTGGAACGAAAAATCCAATAACTCACAGACCGGGCGTCCGATTAACCCACCGTCTGTCTCAATGATTTCCTCATGATGGGACTAAACTTTTGGCATACTTCTCCCTAGGTTTGGATGTAGTTGGTTTTTGGGTGAGTTGTATTGTACTCGAAATCCAACCGGGCCCCTAGAAGGGAAAAGGTGATATCGTTCACACCGGACGTCCATTTGACGAACCACCAATGTCGTTGGTAGTCACGTTGTGAAATAGTCCCTATGAGTATAACTAGTGAGAGTTCGGGGTACAGTTGAGATATTGCCGGGATGGTTCGCTCACGAAACCAACCAGGCCCCTTTGACGAAAAGGCTAGTAACTCACAGACAGGGGATCTGATTGACGCGCCGTCTATTGCGTTGAGACCACTTTGACGAGGCAGTCCATTGAGATACTTCTTCATGGGACTTTGTGATACTTGGGGTATCAACCAGTAGCTTGTGGAGAGGACCCTCCCGGAGACGAGCATGTGGAGTACAGAGACCGTGTAGCCGGCTGAGACCTGACGACTGCTTGACCGATCGATTTGGTGTGTTTCGAAGAGCCTAGTGGGGAGCGCTTGGTTGTAGTGGAAGACCCATGGCAGATTAGCGCTTGGTTGTAGTGGCAGACCCGCGGTACTCAATTGAAGGAGTACCTCTGGAGGCTATGAGGGGGAGCGCTTGGTTGTAGCGGCAGACCCACGGCGGATGAGCGCTTGGTTGTAGCGGAAGACCCGCCGTACTCAACAGAAGGAGTACCTCTTGAGGCTATGAGGGGGAGTGTTTGGTTGTAGCGGCAGACCCATGGTGGGAAACGCTTGGTTGTAGCAGCAGGCCCACAATACTCGACAGGAGGTGTACCTCAGCAGTATTAGGATAGTGAGCAGTACCTCGGAGTCGTGACGTGACCACTTTACACTCTAGAGATGGGGCTTTTCAGCAGTTACGATTCCGATAATGAAAATCCTTTTTTGTGCTGAGTCTATGACCTTTGTGTTTCCTCATGATTGAGATGGGTTACTTGATAACTTAGGTATATGTATGGGCATATACTTGGGTAGTGGTTATCCGTTGATTTCATAACCCTTGTGTTTCCTCCTGATAGAGATGGGTTACTTGATAACTTTGGTATATGTATGTGCATATACCTAAGTGGAGGTTATCTGTTTAGATCTTCTTTGTGGTTATCTTTGTTTGTTTTAGTGAGACCTCGAGGGTCTCGGGGTCCCTAATGAGTATTGTTATACTCACCCCTGCACGGGCTATGCCCGCACCTCGTTGTGTTGGTTGCAGGCGACGGGCAGTGCTGACGGAGGCCGAGTGTTCGAGGACTGGACGGTACCCGGAGGTGGACTACACGACGAGTCAGTACTCGGAGGTGGACTACATGATGAGTCAGTATCCGGAGGTGGAATTCACGGCGAGATGACACTCGGAGGAGGTTGAAGTGCGAGAGAATTGTGGAGGCTATATGTACCTACCCTTCAGGTAGGATCCCTGGTGGACGATCCAGGAGCTGCGTCATCTGTACCTACCATTCAGGTAGGACCCGAGGAGGATGACCTAGGAGCCGCTTATGTCCTTCCGGTTGTTGTCTTTTTTTGTTGTACTTGTTCAGTTGTAGTTGTACATTCTTTTGGGATTGTATTCTGGCCCATTTACCTTTCAGCACTTCTCTTTGTACTTTGTGTTTTACTTCTGCTTGTACTCTGTGGTGTTTTGTTTACTTATATAATGGCAATACATTCCCTGTTATAGGGATTTATGCCTTTGGTGCTAGTCGCCAACCCCTGGCCTATGGAAGGCGGGCTTGGGGTAGTCACGGCACGGGCCCTGAGGACGTGTCATGACAAAATATCATATTATTATGATTTATATACACATAAATTATATTATATTATTGAAATAATACAATAATTGGTAGTACATACACCACACAAAAGGTAATAGTGGTAAATATTACATGAATCTCAAATGAATAAAAGTGAGATGGAAACCTCGTACCATAATGAAATCATTGTCTGAACCAAATTTAATAACAATAAAATGAATAAAATAATAACATTATTATAAATAGAATCAAGATAATATATATGAAATGGAATTTCACAATACACCACATGTTATTAAAAAGTCACAAACAATTGAAATCTCACGGAATTAAAAGTGAGATTAGAAAACCCTTACATTTAACATATCCTTAGAATATGGTTGGTTGAACTCTTTAATAATGGTGATATAATTGTTATAAAATTATACAACAACCCAATAAAAAAATATGATATCATAAATGATCTTCTAATATTGATTTGTTAATGATATTTTAGTAGTATCATTTTTTTGGTTATTAACTTATTAATTTTTCATTATATGTTTTGTTACATAAGTAATGTATGTTATGTATAGGATGTATTTGATTCATATCGAGAATGATATCAAATTATGAAGAATTATATTTTATCATAAAATGAAAATTATTCTTTAACGATTACGATGGGGTATGAATCCCATCAAATTTGTGGAGACGGTAAGCGATACATATGCATGGGAAAAATATCATTATATTGACTGTGAAATCTTATTTAATTGTATATTAAATCATATATAAAGAATAATTATCATTTTATATTTATTATTTACATCAGTTATATTCATTATTATATGTGTCCAATTATTGATGTTTTTGAATAACAATCTATACCACGACGTGGAGATAGTAAGACGTATGTATGCACATATGGTGACTTTGTCATTTATTTGATGTATAGAATAACGAATATTGTTGAACCATTTATATAATAACATAAAAGTATGTAAAATGTACAGTATTTATTATTTTTGTATACAAATAATAAAGAAAGGGAATGTGGGAGAATAAAAAAACTTGAAAGAGGGTTGTGATATTTTACCTCTTCATCGGGTGGTTCCTTTTTAGTTGATTAAAAGAGATACATAGGTTGGATTTATGACCAATGTCATGCCTAAATGATGAATTTATGGGTTTTAGGGAGATATTTGGGTAGGGGTTGGTCAATACAAATGGATTTGGTTGTGTGAAATTACGATAAGGGGAAGTCCATTTTTATAAGAGAGCTTAGGGTCACTTTAGGAAAATCTAGAAATTGTTTTTAAAAAAAATCATTTTCGGTTTCTAATAAATCAAAAATGATTTATTTCAAATTTATGGTGGTGAATGTGTTGAAATACTCCCAAACAATAAGTTTTAGTCTGGTTTAGTTTAACAATTTAACCTTATCTTTTAGATTTAACTCTTAGTTAAATTATTAAACTTTTACCATGTATTCAAGTATTCTTAAACTGTATGGTCAATAAACATAAACTAAAAAACCATGATATAAAAATTGTTCATTAATGACAGATATAAAATTACTTAGGCCCTTTGGCAAAACAATAAGTTTTTGGGAATATTATTTCAACCAATAATATAGTATTTGTTTTAAATACTAATTTATGAAACTTTTGACACTATTTGGTATTTGTTATATGTAAAAGTAATAACAACCTTATCTCTTAGAGAAATGTTTTTATAAAAAACCCTAACATGTCATATTAATCTATAATAATTTTTAATGGAATAAATAGAATTAAATTCTATGTATTTTAATATTTATAATGTTAATTATTTTAATATTCCCATAATAAGGTAATTACAACATCATCATTGTGAAATAAATAAATTAATTTAATTTATCTCTAAAAATAAAATATAAAATACAATTATGTAGGATTTTTTTTATTTCTTATGAATATTTATTTTTGATTTAATCTTATGTATATCTATGTATTAAAAAAAATTCATTAATAAACGTTGATTTTAACACTTTTAACTCTTCTTTGAAAATAATAATAATAATTTTATTAATCTAATCCATGTGAACCTAAGAGATCATATTTTTTTCCCATGATAGTTTTTTGTCGAATAACACTTATCCTATATAATTATGACATCTGTTAGGGTAATTATAATATCATTTTTACCTTTAATTACCCTATTTACTTTTAACCGTGGTAAATAAAAGTCAAAAGATTATATTTATCAAAAAATATTTTAATTTCATTGAACCAAATCATACATTATGATATTATCTATATCACTCAGTTTTTGGAATTTTAATTCATCGTTGAGGTAATATTATTTTATATGCAAATTTGCGAAATCTCCTAGAAGGTGGGTAAAGAGTGGTAAAAAGTTGAATAACATTTCATACATATGATTTTATTATAAAATTTCATAAATGAATTAAATTGTACTTATAATGGTATTATATATATATATATTGACTTTAAATAAATTAAAATAATAATAATTATTATTTAAATATAACGTTCGTTTTAAACAATAACACAATTTTTTCACTATTCATAAAAAATTAATATTTTCAGAAAAAAAAACAGAAAATTTACACCCAGCTAATTGAGATTTACTGATTTCAAAAATGAATTAAATTTTACCAAATTAAAAATATAAAACTATAATTAATTAATTTATAATGAATTCATGTTGTCAAAACTGAAAAGCGAGTTTTTCTAAATGTAAAAACAATCAAAATATAGAAATCTTTTTATGTCCAATTTAAATGTTAAATTAAATATAATGAACTTGTAATTACCCATCCCCCTGGTTCCATTCCATGTCTTCCACAAGCCCACATTCAATAGGCTAGAGGATGGCGTCTAGCATCTAATGTTGTATTCCCTAAAACCAGGAAGGATTTGCCTTTATATCCTGTAAACACATGCAACCAAGAATATATCAAGATATAAACATGAGTAAACAGAATAGTAAAAAGAGGGATTAAAATATGTGTATTGGGGTAGAATAAAATCCCAACTATAATGAAAAATAAAATGGAACATATCTTGTGAACTCCCACCATGCGTCCTAATGGAAGGGTCAGTATATCTCTCGAACGGTCGTCTCTACGGTATGACTCGTCTAATGTCCACCTACGAGTTACATCCACTCTCAGTACCATTATCATCAGTCAGCTCTATCTGTCATCTGCACCAAACACTATAAGGTGCGGTCATAGCCCGTGCATGGGTTAGTAAAATAATATTCAGTAGGGATTCTGAGACCCTAAAACGTCTCACAAAATACACAATGTATAAATCATGTAGTCAACAGAAAACCCTACTCAATTATATGACCATACGTATAACTATGTTATCAAGGTAGACCATTTCAATCAAGTGGAATCTCAAAGTCCAACTCAAAATCCTAAATCTCACCTGTTCCACAATGGAATGAATACCAACAAGGTTAGTACCACACAGGTACTCCACACTAATGAATTCCACCAAGGTATTACCATGACAGAATGTAATGGCCCGCACCTCTCTGGTCAATTACTTTGTGAAAATATCATGTTGGAGGTGTATCGGGTGGCCATGGTGACTTATCCCCAGCACTTTACCAAATTTTGAGATCTGTGAACAGAGCTTATAGAATACTGAGTTCCATCGGTGACATTTCCTTTCCTTTTCCAAATTTCACGTTTGTAAACAGTGTTTCCAGAATGGTGAGCTCCATCGGTGACCTTTTTGTTCCTTTTACAAAGTTCACGTTTGTTAATAGTGTTTCTATAATGGTAATCTCAATCGGTGACCATTTCATTCCTTTTCCAAATTTCAGGTTTGTGAACAGTGTCTCCAGAATGCTGACCTCCATCGGTGACATTTTATTTCCTTCGCCAAATTTCACATTTGTGAACAGTGTTTCCAGAACAATGAGCTCCATCGTTGACCTTTTCTTTCCTTCTCCAAATTCCACATTTGTGAACAGTGTTTCCAGAATGGTGAGCTCCATCGGTGACCTTTTCTTTCCTTTGCCAAATTTCACATTTGTGAACAATGTTTCCTAAATGGTGAGCTCCATCAGTGACCTTTTCTTTCCTTTTCCAAATTTCACATTTGTGAACCGTGTTTCTAGAATGGTGAGCTCCATCAGTGGCCCTTTCTTTCTTTTTCTAAATTTCACGTTTGTGAACAGTGTTTCCAGAATGGTGATCTCCATCGGTGACCTTTTCTTTCCATTTTCAAATTTCAAGTATAGGAATAGTGTTTCCAGCTTCCAATAGTTTCACACCTTTTGATGTTTCTTTTGACGTAATATACAATTAATGCCTTATTTTAAGGACACAAAGGCCGATTCAAAGGCCATAAATCCTATATTAATTATTCCTAAGGCCGTGATGTATTTATTGGGTCAAACCGCATGGGTTAATGCGATCCGTTTATAATGGATAATTGATTGGATCTTAAACCTTCGCCTTGTTAAATCTTCAAAAAAGAACCAGTTATCATTCTCCCTTGTTCTTCTTCTTTGTTATCAGCTAAGAGACACTAGAACCTTCTAATCAGTCCCATAGGAGTTTCACAATCAAACCCTAATATTCTGATTGGTTCCGCTCTATTTTGGATGCAACCAAGCTATGTTGGTCAATATTCCCAAAAAGGTAATTTTTATCTCCGTTCCTTTGGGTATCATCTTCTCTTGTTTCTCCCTTCCATTTTATACCATGTAATTTCCAAGTTCTCATGGTGTTTTCTAGTATTTGGTTGGTACTGTCATACCGTGGCATAATTTGGAGTATGCAATTGTTGTGAGCAGAGGATTGTGACCCATTGTGTGGATAAAGGATGTCAAGAACTCTTCGAGGTAGGGGATTCATGGATTCTCTAATTGAATATGTGAAAATGTAGAATTATCATGATTTATCCCTTTAGATCACAATGAAATTGACCTAATTAAATACTTGAACCGGATTAAAAGAATTGGTTGATCGCATGTTGTTGCTTTGTACCGTGATAACGGTTTGCCTCATGATTTTCTAGACAGAGTGATATATATGGTTTCTTTGATTAGTTTTTCATTATTGATGGAAATTGATAATGAACATAAAGCTAGAATTAATTGTTAATTAATTGGCTAAATATAAAGAGGCATGTAAATGAATCTGGTTGTTGTCATTGTTGTAGTTGTTCTAATTTGAGGTTAATCGAATTAGGTTAGTGAGAATGGTTATATAATTGTTATATCTTACTAATTAGGTCTCCCGTATTGGGAACCTACGAATAACCAATTTACTAATTCAATATGTATTAAAGAACAAATTGTGTGAGAATTTCATAAAGGGTTCTGAGTTACCCTCATGACTTTTAATGTTTCAAGATCCCATTGATGTGATGTTGTGTTTTCTTGCTGCTTTTGCTTTGATGTGAGCTTTGATGATAGTTGTGATATGTGGAGGCATGGGGACTTGTGGTTGTGGTAGTGGATGAAGCCTAGGGTGGTGAGATGAACCAGCTTATGCATGTGGGTGTTGGGGAGGACACCAAGGATGATGGCATGGGATGGATGGGATGGCTGGATGTTGGTGGTTTTGTTTGTTTGTTCATATGCTTTACTTTTCCCCACTACTCAAGTCAGCTGGTCTTGCTTACCCTCCTTCTGAATTAGGTGATGACACACGTGGTATGCCATGTTCTTTTTGTGTTTAGCCTCTCGAGGTCGAATGGTTCTATGCTCTTTCTATAGGTGGTAATGACTCGATAGGTTGTATATATACTCATCGTGTTGGGCCCCCTTTGTTTTTAGTATCATAGTATGCCTTTCTAGAATACCTTGGAATATGGGAATGTAATTCTGTAATGAAATATGAATTAAATGGTTATAATCCACAGGGGGGGGAGATACTGGAATTTAATGGTGATGTGAATCTTTAAAGGATCAGTTGATTTTGGGTGTGATGCTAATGAAGTTTAATGTTCAATTATTAATGGTTAATTAATGTTTAAAGAATTAATTAACGTACAATGGAATTGATAAAATGATAATGGAGTAATCTAATAAATCTCTTCAAATGTTTGTGTGCTTATTGGATGCATAGTCTTAGAAGTAGAATTCTGGAGTCTGAGAGACATTAGTTGTAGTTGTGTATAAGAATAGGTAATGCCCATAGTGTGGATGTTAGTTATATATATATATTCTGTACTTTTTTGTTTCTATAAGATACTCCACCCTGTCGGTAAGGGAAATTGACACCCTAGGGATTCTGAGCCCTGGGCGGTGTTTTCCCAACATTCTGGTGGGAGGACGAATGGCTGACTACACCCTTTGGCCCTGCTATCTTCTATTGGTAGATACATGTGCCAACAAGAACAACAGTTAGTTTCCCCAAATATGTGTGTAGTGGGTTGTAATGGATTTTGGTTATTTCACACACATATATTCTGGATATAGTATCCTATGGAATAATATAAGTGTATGTTGTATAGGCTGTGATGGCATGAAGATCCATACTCGGTGTATGGGCTATAATGGCTTGAGGTATAATACCCGATGTATGATACATGTTATTCGTGCTATGGTGGTTCCCGGAACATACCTAGATACTTTTGGTTGTGAGGATGGTTTGTTGCATTGCCCAAGTGTCTGCGGGCAAGACATTGTGGTGCATGAGGTGCAGATTGTGGAGCATAGCCCTGGTGTCTGTGGGCAAGCCTTTGGAGAGAGATGCATAGGATGTATGTCATTGGGGCAATGTGTCAAACTAGTGGGAATGTAGTAGCAGGGTACAGTTGATATTTTTCATTATATGCTTTATTCTTGTATGCGTTACTTGGAGAGAGTGGCCATGGTGAGGTTGGGAACATAGTATACCTGTTTTGGAAACGAGTTAGTTTCACATGATGTTCACTAGGCTTTAGCATGATTTCATTACTTTTGAACAAGAGGCTTAGGGAGGATCCTACTAAGTATACTATTAGACTCACCCTATGTATATATAAACTATTTTTCTGGTCACTTGGAGCAGGTTGGAGATCATACTGGTTACTACTAGTTTGTGGTTGGAGGAGCTGTTCGGGCTTGTGGTCACTGCCGTTTTACTTTATTTTAGTCACATTTAGATTTTTCATTTCAATTGTAGTACTTTTTCATGAAATTTCATATATGTACTTAGGTTTCTTGTATATTTCAGTTCTGAGTTGGAGTTGATTGGTGTCTATCTTATCTCTCTCTTCCACATTTGTTCTCTTAGAGGGTAATGCCTCCCATTTGTGTGTTTACTATACCCTCGGTGTTAGTCGCTAACCCGGGGCCTACTGGAGGCGGGACTCGGGGGTCATTATCTTTCTTCTCACATTGTCGGTCCCGGAGGGGTACACTTTGTGGGGAGGTGGTCGTGACAGAGTGGTATCAGAGATCTGGTTGAGGTATTGGATGGAGTTTGGAGTTAGTCATAGGTAAGGTTGCATGGGTTGGTAGGGCAACGGTGTCATTCATGTTTAGCAAGTGGGGTAAACACGGGAGACCAGCAGAGACATAGGCGTTTAGGTCCCCCTATGATATGTTGCATGGACCTTTATGTTTATGATGGCTACTAAACAAAGTGATACTGGATGTAGGGTAGAGAT
The DNA here is from genome assembly GCA_963277665.1 of Viscum album. Classification (NCBI taxonomy): domain Eukaryota; kingdom Viridiplantae; phylum Streptophyta; class Magnoliopsida; order Santalales; family Viscaceae; genus Viscum; species Viscum album. The sequence goes on along the minus strand of OY728152.1, from coordinate 1,312,748,114 downwards.
CATGGAAAGGATCATGCATCATTATTCTTTGTGCCTATCCTTGAATGAGTAGACCTTGGGATATGTTAACAAAAAATTAATAAATGAAAACAATTATTTTTAAAATGTTGGGTCTTCCATATTCCAGTCTTAGGAGCTCTAACAGTTGTTATTTTACAGTTATAGCTCCAGGTCGACGTCCTCATCTGGTTTTCTCAAAATATGTCCAGCAGGTTGTTCCAACCGATCATCGACGGGTAGAGGTTGTCGACGATTACACTTGGAGAAAGACACTCTGAGAGTTTCAGCGCCAGAGTCTATAGAAGTACGAGGGCTCCGTTTTAGATTCAGTCACAGATATGTGCTCAGTACCCAGATTTATTTAATTTTTAACTCTTTTCATGTAATGATATTTCATCTTTTGGTTAGACCTTTCATGTTTTATTTATTATATTTTGTTCTTTTTTGTGGCTTTCTCAATTTTGAGAGGTATCTCGATGGGTGGTCTTTTAGGCCCCGTTTCTTTTTTTTTCGCTTTAGGTTGGTTTTGAATTCTCTAGGATGAGAATGTTTTGAGAGGTATCTGATGTAATGGACTGAACCTCTCTGTTCCATTACTTTGTGAAAATGTGGTGATGGAGGTGTTCCGGGAGGTCAAGGTGACATATCCCCAACACTACCAAATTTTGAGATATGTGAACAGTGTTTCCAGAATTGTGAGCTCCATCTATGACCTTTTCATTCCATTTCCAAATTTCAAGTTAGTGAGAAATGTTTCTAGAATGGTGAGCTCTATCGGTGACCTTTTCATTTCTTTTCCAAAATTCACGTTTATGAATAGTGTTTCCAGAATTGTAAGCTCCATCGGTGACAATTTCTTTCCTTTGCCAAATTTCACGTTTGTGAACAGTGTTTCCAAAATGGTGAGCTCCATCAGTGACCATTTATTTCCATAGCCAAATTAGCCATTTTTTAAGAGTGTTTCCAGAATGGTGAGCTCCATCGGTGACCTTTTCATTCCTTTTCCAAATTTCACGTTTGTGAATAGTGTTTCCAGAATGGTGAGCTCCATCGGTGACCTTTTCTTTCCGTTTCCAAATTTCAGGTTTGTGAACATTTTTTCCAGAATGGTAAGCTCCATCGGTGACCTTTTATTTCCTTTTCCAAATTTCACGTTTGTGAACAGTGTTTCCAGAATAGTGAGCTCCATCTTTGACCTTTTCTTTCCTTTTCCAAATTTCACATTTGTGAACAATGATTCCAGAATGGTGAGCTCTATCGGTGACATTTTCTTTCATTTTCCAAATTTCAAGTATAGGAATAGTGTTTCCAGCCTCGAATAGTTTCACCCCTTTTGACATTTCGTTTGATGTAAAATACAATTAAAGGATTATTTTAAGGACCCTAAGGCCGATTCAAAGGCCATAAATCCTATATTAATTATTCCTATGGCTGGGATGTATTTACATGGTCAAACCGTGTGGGTTAATGCAGTCCGTTTTTAGTGGAGAATTAACCGTATCTTAAACTGTCGCCTCATTAAATCTTCAAAAAGGAACCACATATCATTCTCCCTTGTTCTTCATCTTAGTTCTCTACTAAGAGATAGTAGAACCTTTCAATCATTCCAATAGGATTTTCACAATCAAACCTTATTCCTCCGATTGGTTCCACTCTATTTTTTATGCAACTGAGCTATGTCAGTCAATCTTCCCAATAAGATATGTTTTATGGTCGTTCATTTGGGGGTCATCTTCTGTTGTTTCTCCGTCCCATATTATAACATGTAATTTCCAAGATTCTAATGGGTTTTTCTTGGGGTTGGTTGGTACAGTCATATTGTGGCATCCTTTGGTGGATGGAGTTGTCAGGAGAGGACAATTGTGACTCGTTGTGTGGATAAAAGACGTCAAGAACTCTTCAAGGTAGGGGACTAGTGGTTTCTCTAATTGTATATGTGATAACATAGAATTAGCATGATTTATCCATTTAGATCACAATGAAATTGACCTTATTAAATACTTGAACCAGATTAAAAGAATTGGTTGATAACATGTTGTTGCTTTGTACCGTGATAACGGTTTGCCTCATGTTATGCTAGATAGAGTGATATATATGGTATCATTGATTAGTTGATCTTTCATGATGGAAATTGATAATGAACGTAAAGTCGGAAATAATTGTTAATTAATTGGATAAAGATAAATAGGCATATAAATGAATCTGGTTGTTTCCATTGTTGTTGTTGTTCTAATTTGAGGTTAATAAAATTAGGGTAGTAAGCATGGTTATTTTATTGTGATAGCTTAGTAATTAGGTCTCTCATAATTGGAACCTACAAAAAATATCTATTAATTCAATATGTATTAATTAACATATTGTGTGAGAATTTATTAAAGGGTTCTGATTTACCCTCTAGATTGTTAAAGGGTCAAGATCCCATTGATGTAATGTTGTGTTTTCTTGCATCTTGTGCTATGATTTGAGCCTAGATGGAGGTGGTGATATGTGGTGGCATTGGGACTTGTGGTTGTGGCAGTGGATGACACCTAGAGTGGCGAGATGCATCAGCATATGCATGTGGGTGTCGGGGATGACACCAAGGATGATGGTATGGGATGGATGTGATAGCTAGATGTTGGTGGTTTTTTTGGTTGTTTATCTACTTTAATTTTACCCACAGCTCAAGGCAGCTGGTTTTTCTTACCCTCCTCCCAAAGTAGGTGAAGACACATGGGGTATGCCACGTGCTTTCCATGAATTTTATCTCAAGGGAGAATGGGTCTATGCTCTTGCTACATGTGTCAAAGACTCAATGGGTAGTATATATACTCACCGTGTTTAGACCCCTTTGTGTTTAGTAGCATTGGATGCCTTTCTATAATGCATGGGAATATGGGAAAGAAATTTTGTAATGAAATATTGATTAAATGGTGATAATCCATGGGGAGGGAGATACTGGAATTTAAAGGTGATGTGAATCTTAAATGGAGAAGTTGATTTTCCGTGTGATACAAATCAAGATTAAGGATAAATTATTCATGGTTAATTAATGTTTAAAGAATTAATTAACATACAGTGGAACTGATAAAATGAGAATGTATTTATCTAATAATGCTATTCAAATGTTTTTGTGCTTATAAGGCACATAGTCTTAGATGTAGCAGCCTGGAGTCTGAGAGACGTTAGCTGTAGTTGTATCTAATACTAGGTAATGCCTATAGTGTCGATTTGAGTTATATATATATTCTGTACTTTTTGTGATTCTATATGCTACTCCACCCTGTCGGTAAGGGAAACTGACACCTTGGGGATTCTGAGGTCTGGGGGGTGTTTTCCCCAACATTACGGTGGGAGGACGAATGGCGGACTACCTCCTTTGGCCCCACTCACTTCTCTTTGTAGATACATGTTCCAACAGGCACAATAGTTAGTTTCCCCATATATGTGTGTAGTGGGATGTAATAGCTTGTGGTTATTTCACACACATATATTCTAGATATATTATCCTATGGACTACTATAGGTGTAACATGTATAGGATGTGATGGCTTGTGTATCCCTACTTGGTGTATGGGCTATAATGGATTGAGGTATAATACCTAATGTATGATACATGTTATATGGGTTGTGGTGGCTCCTGAAACATACCTGGATACTTTTGGTTGTGAGGATGGGGTGGTGCTTTGCCTAGGTGTCTGCGGGCAAGCCTTTGTGGTGCACGAGGTTTAGATGGTGGTGCATAGCTCATGTGTCTGTGGTTAAGCCTTTGGAGAGAGCTGCACATGACGTATGTCATTGGAGAAAAGCGGAAAACCAGTGGGGATGTAGTAACGGGGTACCATTGATATTTTTCACTATATGCTATATTCTTGTATGTGTTACTTGGATAGAGTGGCCATAGTGAGGTTGGGAACTTAGTATACCAGTTTAGGTAACGAGTTAGTTTCACTTGTTGTTCCCTGGGATTTAGCATGCTTTATTTACTTTTTCACGAGAGGCTTGGGGAGGATCCTACTAAGTATACTGTTATACTCACCCTATGTATATATAAAATTTTTTCCAGGTCACTTGGTACAGGTTTTAGATCATGTTGGTTACTACTAGTTTGTGGTTGGAGGAGCTGTTCGGGCTTGTGGTCGCTGACGTTTTGCTTTCTTTTTGGTACTTTTAGTTATTCCTTTCAGTTGTAGTAATTTTGCAAGACATTTCATATATGTACATTGGTTTCTTTTATATTTTAGTTCTTATTTGGAGTTAATTGGTGTCTATCTTACATATCTCTTTAGCGTGTGTTCTCTTAGAGGGTAATGCCTCCCATTTGTGTGTTTATTATACCCTCGGTGCTAGTTGCCAACCCGGGGCTTACTAGAGGCGGGACTCAGGGGCCATTATCTTCCATCTAACATTACTGGACCAATAGGGGTACACTTTTTGGGGAGGGGTTCGTGACAAGGAATGTACCACACTAGTACAGACTTAGCTCACACCACATATATCTTATTTATAGCAGTATAGATGATTAGATGTAGCTACTAAATCTTCATACTCTATAATGTGGTAGGACCTCGTAGGATCCGAAATTATCATTAGACCCATAGAGGAGTGTAGTACATAATCATACACACAGATAATCCCAGTCAATCGTCAGACCCATATAGGAACCTAGTACATCGTCAAACTGACACAGGATCCTAGTAACTCGTGAAAACCACACAATATCTTAGTACATCATTAGACCTAACTATGATCCTAGTACCTCATCATACCCACACAAGATTATTTTACTTCTTAAGACCCACAAAAGATCCCAGTATCTCATTAGTATATCATATAACCCCCACAGGATCATAGTACACAATTAGTACAATGTCAGACCCACACATGATCATAGTACATAATCAGACCCACAAAATATTGTATTACATTATCAGATCATCACAGGATCCTAGTACATAGTCAGTACATCTTCAAACCCACACAAGATCCTAGTACACCATCTATAAAATGTCATACCCACACAGGATCGTAGTACCTCGTCAGACCCAAGAAGGATCCCTTTCTCAAGTCACATCCAGCGACAGGTACCCCGCACTAGGCTTGCTCATCTCTGGGAGAGTCCACTCATCAACTAATAGGTGATACACCAAATACCATGATTTCCCACAATGAATATATCTCCATGGTCAGCCTCATCATAGGTGTTTCAATGCAACATACGGTGCGTCAAACAGATGCCCGGTCTGAATGTTATTGGCCTTTTATTCACTAGGAAATGGTCAGATCCATGCTCGATCCAAAATGACCGTACCCCGACATTATTCAAATCAAATATTGGGTATACTAAATGTTCCATATAACTTCATGGGTTCTGACACCATAGAAAGTTCGCCAAACGGATTCCTAGTTCCAATGTTATGGCCAAATGAACGTAGAGGGTCGAAGTTGGTTCGACTCCAGTCTAACCCGATCGGCCCGACCCGACATACCGGGTCCATCCTGGCCCATGTTGGGTGGCCCACAGTGTGTAAGGCCATGGAGCGGCAATGAATCCATGGGGTGTCTGGGCACCGTGGTGCAATGGGGCGGTCGCGATGCGATGGTCCACCGCGGTAGAAGGCCACAATTCTCTTCTATTAGGCAGCACAGTCACAGCTTCGCCTTCGTCACGGCTGGCCTTGGTGCCGACCACCATTCATTTGCCCCTCTAGCTCTAGTTTCCATCCTCCTACCATGCATAGAACACACCAACATTGAAGAACAATAGTGGGATTGGGCTGTCTCCATTTGGCCTACTTCCTCAATATTAGTTTGGTAGTAGGAAGATTATGATGATTAATTCGACATAAACCCCAAATAATAACAAAAACCCTACCTAAATGGGTTGTTAATATAGAAGAGTATGGAAGGACAGACTTTTATTCATAATAGTATAAGACATCACATGCTAGAGGTGACACGTACTACAATGGAGAAGATGTAGTGATCATCATTTAAGAAGTGTTCATCGTTGTAGAAGCATTCTTCGTTGGAGAATGAGTTCCTCAAGTGTTCTCAAAGGCTTCTTCATTTTCCAAAAATTTCTCCCAAGGACAAAATGGGGAGCCAATAATATTAAATTAATTTTATCAATTTAATTATTTACATAATTAATTGTTGTTACATTTAATTGTACCATGTTGGAAAAACTAATCAACGGGGGGATGTTCAAGATTTATCTCCAATTAACGAGAGGAGTTTAAGAGTTGGGTTGTACCCACAAATTATGAATTCCAATTGGGGGTTTTAAAGTTAGGTTGGTCCCCACCTTCTTAACCCTTGTAGATATCTTTCAAAAATAAAAATGTTAAAAAAAATTTATGTTGTTTTATTCTTTCCCAAAAACACAATAACTATCCTTCACCCTCGACCAACTGCTATCGAAGTGAATGTATATTTAAATGAATATTGGTGATGAAAGTTCAACATTTTTCTAGGATTTAAATTACAAGAACCGATTCAAAAGATACATAAACACACTTGCAAGTTTTCTGATCTAACCCGAAAAAAAAGTTCAGAAATTCATTCTGGGCACACCGGGCCTCAGAATCACGCGCAGTAAATTTTTTATGACACATAAAATTCCCATATAATTAAAAAAATATACATGTAATTTCATTTTCCTTATATTATTCAAACCTCATGGATTAGTGTCCATGAAATCCACATCATAAAAACTAGTGAATCTTGTGGGGGTACTAAGCACGTATCTGAGCCACCATCTCCCATTTTCTATCATGGAGGATCCCTTACTACCAGAGAACAAGAACAAGCTGTGTCATCCACCCATAAATGATCGGCTCTGATAAATTATCAATCTATATTATAACCTCCTTTAATGTAGCTCCATCATTGATGTCCAGCTCTCCATGATCGATGATGTGAGAAGAGTTGTTCATGAATCTCCTCATCTACGATATAAGGAAGACGTTATGAACCCACTACAAATGAGGGGATAATTTTCAGCGGTAGGCCACCTCTCCAACTCTACTAAGGACCGATATGGGTCCAATGAACCTCATAAATAACTTTCCACCACATCCAAATCTTGGAAAAACTCTTAAGGGTGAGACCCTTAGAAAGATGTAGTCACCATCCTCGATCCATAGAGATCTTCGTCTCCAATCGGCATAAGACATATTCCATCTATATGAAGTCTACATCCGCTCTTTAATATTTTTCACATTCTCTGTGATATCCCATACCCTCACTGGTCCCACGAGTGTTGAATCCACTAGGCCACTCCAGCACAACAAGGATCTGCAAGCTCACCCGTACAAGGCCTCGAAAGGATCCATCCAAATGGTGGAGTTATAGCTATTATTGTACACAAAACTCCACCATATTCAATTAATCCACCCATTTTTGACTGAAGTCAATTATACAACCATGTAGAATGTCCTCGTGGGTCTAAATGGTCCACTCAGTTCGGCCATCCATCTGAGAATGGAAGGCGGTGTAGAAATGAATTTAAATCCTGAAATCCTCCTGCAATGCATTCCATACTGAGGATGTAAAATTTGTATCACGATCGGTGAAAATCATCTCGGGTACTCCATGTGGTGGCACAATCTCCTACACATATATGACTCCCATGATATCTAATGAACCCTACTCTCTGATCGGTAGGAAGTGGGACGACATGGTGAGTTGGTCGAAGATCAACCAAATAGAATCATGAACCCTGGATGTACATGGAATTCCAATCATTATTTCAATTGATATCACATCCCACTTCCACTCAAGGAATTCTAAATTCTGAACTAATCATGCTAGTACATGATTTTCCACCTTCACTTTCTCCCAAGTGAGACACTGGGAGCCAAACTCTTCTATTGATTTCCTTATTCCAGGCCACCAGTTCTGTCGTTGGAGGTTTGAGTAAATATTTTCCACAAATGGATGTACCACTAGAAGGGATATGTGGAACTCTCTCTACACTTCTTCCTGAAGTGACATTGGTACCATGGTACATCCTCTAAATATAATTTCATGCTCCCCACCATCAGAAAATCCATCAGGTGTTTGTACTCTGGATATATGAGCACGCCGAGCATCATAGTCTGCATTCACATCCTGCGCTTCACTAAAATTCTGAATAAGTGACGGAGTGACAAAAATATACTAATGAAAAGTTGGTCAAAATCATTCCATAATTGATATCTATAAAGCGACCAGCCGATCTAACGCCTCACCTAGCAGTTTTATACCTGATCTCTTTCTGATTTCATCTACTTCAATGTTCCCCTTCCCATGAGTATGAACTATCTAAAATTCATAGCCTTGGAGAAAATCAATCCAACACCATTTTCTCAGATTCAAGTCCTTCTAAGAGATAATAGAGATTAGAATATTGTGATCCCTGTAGATAGTAATACGCTCTCCCATCATGTAATGTCGCCACATCTTTATGGAGTAGACAACCACTGCTAACTGCAGTTCATGGGTAGCATAGTTGTTTTCATGATGTCTCAACTATATAGAACTATATGCGATCACGGTTTGCTCTTGCATCAGGACACATCTAATCCTTGTCCCTATTTTTTCATAATATACTATGTACCCAACTCCCTCCACTTATTGATTCAATATGGGGGCACTAGTCAGCCTCTTCCTCAGCTCTTGAAATATCCATTGGAATCTCACTGACCACATGAAGGGTTGCCCCTACTTCGTCAATGCTGATAATGGTGCTGAATCTTTGGAGAAATCTGGTAAAAATATTGAGTAGTATCCGTCCAAAACCAGGAAGCTTCATACCTCCATCACTATCATCGGTGGCTGCCAAGCATGTACTGCCTCAATTATTGCTGGATCCACTGCAACTCCAGCATCTGAGATGACAAGATCCAGAAAGTTAACCTCTCGGATCTAGATCTAGCACTTCGGGAGCTTACCATTGAGATGGTTCTCTCAGTGTGTGTCTAGAACAATATAAAAAAACATTGGCATGCTCCTCCTAAGTAGAAGTATATATCATAATGTATTTAATGAATACTAATACAAATAGATCAAGGTATGGCTTAATGATCCTATTCATGAGTCCAATTACCATTAATGGAACGTTTTTCATACCGAACAGCAAGACCAAAAAGTCATAATGGTCCTACCAACCTCTGAATTTCGTATTGTGCACATCATTCCCTAGTACTCTGAGCCATTTATAACTTATTCTGTGGTCTATCATCGAGAACCCCCTTGCCCCCTTCAACTAATCAAAGATGTTGTCAATCCTCAGGAGTGGGAACTTGTACATCAAGGTCACTTTATTTAGGCTCTAATAAAAAACAAAATGCCAAAATCTCCCATTTTCATTCTTGATGAAAAAAATTGGGACTGGATAAGGGGAAACACTGGGTTGGATGAATCCTTTCCCCTGTAAGTCATCTTACTGTACCCGCAGATCGCGAAGCGCTACAACAGATATCATATATGATGGTGTTCATATCAGTGTCATCATGGGGTACAATTCAATGTAATATTCGGAATATTGTGAGGAGGTAGACCCGAAACATCATTAGGGATGATATCTGCATATTGTTCCACCACTACAAGATAACTCAGACTCTCCACATCAATAGCTCCAACGGTAAGGCTCTCCAGCTGATGAGTGATCAGAAACACTCTCCTCTGGGTAAGGCCTTCATGTGCTGCAACGGCTCCCTTATCACCGGTAAAGGTAAAACTATTCCCATACATGTGTAAAAACCACACCTTTATACTAATACAGTCAATTTGATCATGGACTGTAGATAACAACTCCATACCCATAATGACGTCCTAAGGCATCGATGCCACAACTAGGAGATCCCAGCCGAAGCTCTCGCATCTTGGAGTATGCTCATACTGCCAGCACTAGTGCTTAATCATCGAATCTTCTCCCATAGAATTCTCTAGATTAATGGATCGAGAAAACGGATTTGTCGGAATCTATGATCTCCGAATGATTGTAGTGGAAATAATAGAATAACGAGCACATGTTTCTATTTGAACTACAACTAAGGTAGAGTAAAGATAGATTGCACCTCGTATCATCCCCAGATCATCATAGATGTTGGTATTAACTGCCTGATGATGAGCCCACCCATATCCACATGCTCCCTGTGGTCGGGTTGGACCTCCTGGTGGTGGTGGAGGTAACATCTTGAATCTTCGCCCACTTCCATCTACACGGCCATCTTGTCTTCCACATCCGCCTAATCCCTACAGACATCCTCTGTCCAACCACTGTCTCTACCTAGGCTGTCCCCCGACCATTGCTTTATCATCCGTATGATGGGTCGGACAGTCACGATCCATGTGACACTGCCAGACGCATTTGAAACACTATATGATCCCATGATGACTGAATCTATCCATGGTGCCCCACACAACCGATCGTGAGTCATGTGGTCGCCCACCTGTAAGCCCTATCCTCTTGGTCCTCTGTTACATCAGTCTGCATCCAACTATAGATGACTCCACTACACGATGTCTAGAGGTGGGTCTCACTGCTGGTGATTTCTCTCTATGAAAACCCTCAACTAAGAGGGTTCGCTCTAACACCACCACCTGCATCGAGATGATGATAGAAATCATCACAGCCCTAATCTCCCACAAGAGTATTTGCTCAATGGTCCATTACCTGATGAGTGGTTCACACACCATATAAATGGAGTAGCATGATAGGTCAGTGAACCTCGCTGAGCAGTAAGACACAATAATGTTGCCCTACTGCCAATGAAGATGCTCCGAAAATCACACTCTACGAAGAGTCGATGAGATAAGTGGGGTATACAAAAAGGTCTGTCTCGATTCCATATCCGACACTCTGGCCCAGTATTAGTATACATTTAAAGGAATCCATTATCTTATTAGGAAATATATATAATATTTTTAAATCTCTATGATGAGGACCTCATAGCACCAAAATCTAGCTCTGGCTCAATTCTGGCTTCACAAATATTGGTATAAATATAAAAATGTCTGAAAAGTGAAATAATTATCAATTACATTAATTTAATAAGTAAATATTATTACGTGACCATTATAAACTATCTATTATATTTGTTCAAATTAATATTATTAATGGAATTGTGAAATAAAAATAATTTGTATTCTCGTTGACAATGTCATTGATTATTTACTATAAATATGTACTACATTATTTGTAAAATTTATTAATTCATCATAACGTATTAGCTTCAGACAAAATTTCATAATATTTTTAATACAAATATAAATAATTTCTGTAGATTGTAAAAATTTATTTCATTAAATTATCATCTTTTTTTAATTTAATATATCATATTTTTCTAATTATGGTATTTCAATAAATTTTAGAAAAGTATAATTTTTCAATGACTATCGACAAAAACCAATTTTTATGAAGATTATATAACAATATTTACACAATATATTTGTGTTATGGAGTTATTTTAAATTTAAATTATTTCATTATGATTTAAAATAATTTAATTATAAATTTTCAATTAAATTTTATTTTTCATTTTAATATGAAAACAATTTATTTTTAAATGAATATTTTTTTATGAAAAACTATTTTTGAATTTGTTTTTTCAATTTTATATTAAATTAAATTAATAAAAATAATTTCTTTATTTTTAATGAAAAAAAAGGAATCAAAATTATTATATTATGGTTCAAATTTATTAAATTTTTCAGTATTATTTTTTGATAATATGAATAGTAACCCTGAAAATTTTTGTTATCATTGTAATTGGTATATTTTTTAATTATGTATATTTAGTAAAATGTATAGGATATGTAAAGGACATATTGAACATGACTCGATTTTATATAATGGGTAATATTAGACCATAATCAACCATTAACAAAAATAATAACCTATAGAACCAACATGAGTGAGGGTATGACATTAAAATTTTATTTTTTTTAAAACAATGGAAAATATCATAATCATAATTTTGATAATGGTATCAATTTTAATATTGGTAAATATAGAATATATCATTGACTATAAATATTAATATGAATTATAGAATATTAAAATATATCAGGAAAATTAATATATACTTTTTATTAATAAAAAAATTATATAAAATATATACACAACATGGATGTAGTAAGTATTAAATTTACTGAAAAAAAGAATAATTGATTTTTAAAAAATAATATTAAAAATATTTTTAGATAACCATTGGCAACCAATTCGAACATCAAAAGCATAGTAGGATGAAAAGTGTACATCATGAGTGTGTTGATAAATTAATAATATTGAACATAAAAATGACCTAGAGAATACCTATTTTTATCATTATAACCATAGGGTCTGAGGCCTCTGTGACAAGTTGAGGTCCATGCCCCATCCTCCATCTCCAAGAGCCCGACTTGCACTGCCTGGAAGACATGTTGTAGAAAACTGAACATTGTAAACCATGTCAAATAGTTATATTATAGTAGGAGGAAAAGAGTACATCATGATTGTGTTGATAAATTAATAATATTGAACATAAAAATGACACTGAGAATACCTATTTTTATCTTTATAACCATAAGGTATGAATCCTCTTTGACTTGTATAGATATATGCCACATCCCTCTTCTCCATAAGCATGATGTGCACTGCTTGGGGGCCATGATGAAGAAAACAAATAAAACACCCCTTCAATGACTCTCTTAAATCCACCACTATGTTTTTAATAATGAAAATATACTTATCCAAACAATGCCTCAGCCATTGTGGTCTACCAAAAATCACCCTATCACCGGCATGACAGTTCAGACAATCTCTAGAAACATGTGTCCTTGTGGTCACAAGCATAAAACCACCTCATCTTATTCAAAAAGCTTCTATTCAATATTCTTATTCTATATTACCACATGAATAAATCTGGTCATGTTTATTCTTAATGTTCAATGATCTTATCATCTTCCTCTTCCAGCTTCTTCTGATGTGTCAGCCTCAGGTCCCACTGATTAGACAACAATCATCAATCCATCCACCTAGATGATCTTTAATACCAAATAACACACCATTACTATTTAATTAGTGGGGATGAATAATGAATCTCCACATACATGAATATGTCACGATCCGTCGCCTTGGGCCCGTGCTCTGACTACCCCAAGCCTGCATTCCATAGGCAAAGGGCATGCGACTAGAACCAAAAGGCGTATTACCAAAAACTGAGAAGGCATTGTCTTTATATATTTTAAACACAAACACCAATGAACAAATCAATATACAGACTCAAGTAAACTGAATAGTATATATAGTGAGTAAAATATGAAAAACAATCCAGAATACAAGTACAATGGAATGTACATGAAAACTGGAACAGCTCTAGTGAACACTCGAAAAGGATCCTACCTGAATGGTAGGTACAGATCTTGAATAGTCATCTCTGGAGTACACCTCATCTAAAGTCCACCTCTGAGCTCCCTCAAGTCCTAGTACCCTTGACCTCAGTCAGAGTTGTTCATCATATGCACCAAACACAACATGGTGCAGGCATATCCCGTGAATGGGGGAGTATATCGATACTCAGTAGGGACCTTGAGACCCTCAAAGGTCTCACAAAATACAAAATTGATAAATCATGTAATAAACTAAAAACAGTACTCAGGTGTATGCCAATACATATAACTATGCTATCAAGTAAACCCATCTCAATCATGAGGAAACACAAGGTCCAACTCAAAATCCCAAATATCAATTGTTCTACAAAGGAAGTAAAACCATGAATGTATGAACCACATAGGTACACCAAACTGATGAATACCTCCAAGGTATTACTACGAAAAATATACAACAGAGGTAAGGACTCTTCTCACACTATTTATATCTTAGGTACAATAGTAGAGACGATTAGATGTAACAACTTAATCATCTTTCTTTATTAATAGGCAGACCCGTGTAGGATCCTAAATCATCATCAGACCCACATAAGATCATAGTAAATCATCAAAACTGCACAAGATCCTACTACCTCATTTGAGCAACACATGATCCTATTACAACTTCAGACCAACACATGAACCCAATACCTCGTGAGACTCATACATGATCATAGTACATCGTCAAAACCACACAGGATCCTAGTAACTCGTCAGATCCAAACCAGATTCTATTATAACTTTATACCCACATAGGATCCTAGTACCTCGTTAGTACTTCATCAGAACCACACAGGATCGAAGTACACAATCAGTAAATCGTCAGACCCACACATGATCCTTGTACACCATCAGACCCTCACAAGATCATAGTATATCATCAGACCCACACATGATCCTAGTACAACATTAGTACATCCTCATAACCACACTACATCCTCAAACACCATATTTACATCTCCATACCCACACAAGATTGTAGTACATCATCAGACCCAGGAAGGATCCCTTTCTCAAGTCACAATAATCTAAAGCGTACCCACACTAATCTTTCTCGCCTCCAATAGTTTCTGCTCTTCATGATACTAGTAGATACAATATCATCCACTAAGTCCCATGAAAAAAATATCCCAATGGTCCACCACATTAAAGGGTTCTCAACGCAACAGACGGTGAGTCAAACTGACACCTATTCGGTATGTTATTGTTCTTTTAATCTAGAGGGCCTAGTTAGAATCGTACTTGATCAAACCCTACCATACCGCAACTTTTTCAAATTCTGATATGGGTTAAATGAAAAGGTTTATCTCGCTCCAATGATTCTAGTGCCACATATGGTTTTTTAGATGAATACTCGGTGAAAATTTTTTGGCCAGAAGAACTTATAGGGTTGAAATTGGTTGAGCTTCTGTCCGACAGGGTCAGACCGATCAGGCCTGACCCAGCCGACAGGGTCTAACCCGGAGAACACTGGGTTGTCCGGCCCGACCCACCCTAGGTGTCCTATGGTTTGGGGTGTACGTGGTGCAGTTGGGCGGTTGGGGTGTGGCGGGGTGGTCGTAGTGATCTGGTGTGGCCATGGTGCGGTGGGGAACCATGGTGCGGTGGGGAGGCGGGGTGGCATGATGGTCATGATGTGCCGGTCTGCCGCAGCTTTGACGGCGGTAAGTAGAGAGATGACCACCCTTCCATTTTCGTCGTGGCACAAGGTAGCGGTTCTCTTCTGTCGGGCAGCTCAGTCACATCGTCACCTTCGTCGCGTCTGGTCTTGGTTCTAACCCTGATTACTATCCCCCTCTAGTGTCGGTTTCCAACCTCCTTCATAGAGAAGATCACACCAATCATGATGAACGATGGAGGGATCGACCCGAGTTCATTTGGCCCACTTTCTCTGCATTACATTGGTAGTAGTCAGATAACGATTATTAATTCGGCGTAAATCAAGAAGAATAAAAAAACCCATACCTTGAAGGTTTGTTGACCTCAGAGAGGTGGGAATGATGGAAGTCGGTTCATTATAGTTTATGACGTCCCATGGTGGAGGTGGCACATTTTTTTTAGAGAATGTGTCACATTCCACGTTAACGAATATTTATTCATTGGAGAAGTATTATTTGTTGGAGAATTAGTTAATCCAATGTTTTCCCAAGATTTATTCATGGACAACTATTTCACACAATGATAAAATAATGATCTCACCAAATTAAATTATTTTTATCAATTCAATTATTTGTACAAATAATTATTGGAACAATTAATTGTACCATGTTGGCATAATTAATTAATTGGATGAAGTTCAAGTGTTATATCCCTTTAATGGAGAGGAGATTAAGAGTTGGGTGTTCCCCCCATATTTTGAATTCAAATTGGGAGTTTTACTGTTCGGGAGGTCCCCACCAACATAAACCATGTAGGGAGGTTTCAAAAATAATCATTTTAAACATTATTATAATATTTTATTCAGTCACGAAAAAATCAAAAACTATCCTTCCCCCTCGACCTACTACGGTCAAGGTTAATGTTTTCATAAGACAATATCAGTGTTGTGATTTCAACGGTGTCCTCGGTTTTCAATTCTATGCACCAGTTCAAAATTTTCAAAACCCGACCCTCAAATTAACTAAACTTTCTAGAAAATAGTTAGGAAATTCATTCTGGGCACACTGGGCCTTAGAATCACATACCATAAATTTTTGCGCACTTTTAAATTCCCATATAATTAAAAACACTATATGGAATTTCCGAGTCTTTACAGACCTACATTGTATTAAATGGAAAAAATATAATCTAATAATACTTACAAACAATTCAAATAAAAAATTTAAAAATATAAATTATTTCAATTAAAAATTTTGTTTTCAATTGAAATTCATTATTTCTCATTATTTATCAAAATATTAAAATACATAATAATTGTGCGAAAAATTTATCCAAATTTTTTATGTCCTAATTCTAAATAATAATTTATTTTCATTGAATTGATTATATAAAAGTGTTTAATATTGGTTTTAAAAAGGGTTTTTCATTAAAAGGTGGTAAAATTTCATTTTTTTAAATACATCATTTAAATGAAAAAATGAATTGGTTCTTATATTATGTCTATGAAATGGAGAATATCTATTAAAATATTATATAGAGTATATAAAATTAAAAATTATGTTAATAATATTTATAATATCTTTTTGAACGGATATTTTTGTCAGTCGTGGTGTGCACGAACTCAGTGATGCATGTAGCTCAATCTGTTTAATTAAATTTAATAAAATAACTTACTATGAAATATTGGGGTGTTACATTTAATAATTTAGGTATTAAGAAATATATTTAAAAATTAAATTAACTCGAATGAAAAAATTTCTCAAAATCTGGGGGTGTTAAACATTTATTTTCATTGTTTACCATATCCTTTCATATGAAAAATTTTATATTTTAAACATTTTTCTATACGTTAAAATAACATGTACATTGTACATTCATTAAATTTTTTTTCATAATCCCATTCTTTTTAATGATGTAGTATAATGTTTATTTCAACACATATATCATTTATAAAAATATTCCTTTCTCTACTTTCCTATATGTAACATTTTCCTAGTTGTGCTATTGTGTTAATTATTCCATACGAGGAAATATTATTTATAGGAATCTTTTTTGTCTTTATATCACAAGATATTATGTCAAGATACTATGATATATTTTGGGAGACAAGGTCCATTTGAAATAAATGTTCACACCCATCAATGTAACTATCTTCCATAACCTTTTATTTATGTGCAATTATGTTGTTACCATTACTTATGATAGATCACATTTTAAAATTATATAATTTGTTAAATTATAACATATAAATATAATGTATTTTTAATATTAAAAAACTAGGTAAAATAAATATAATAAATTGAAAATGTTATACATAGATAATACCCTAAAATTATTCAGGGTTTATTTGTGGATATCAATCTTTAAAATAATGCATGATTGATTCTAAATAATATGAATTTCATCTTATGAAAATCCTCTAGGATTGTAAAACTAGTTGAGGAGTGAGGCATTAATTCACTATATAATGATCAGTTGAAGCCTAATATAGTCTACCAAGAGTTATTACCCCATTGTACATTTATTGTATATCCAAACTTACATGTATTTTCCATATTATTATTTCCATATAAGACTGGACACATAATTTCAAAAATAAAAACCACTACAATGTTCTTCTACACATATCTTAATCATCAATAATTAGATTAGTCACCCATGTCAATGTTTCCATAAATTTGTATACCATATAATATAGAAATATTTATATTATAACGACCTTATCGACTAGAACTAATGTATCCCAGAGAAGGGGATTCTACTCTATTCAATCACTAGATACATGAAATCACATATCAATGTACTTAATAGGAAAGAAATAATCAGAAAATTTATACATACATGACTCTCCCATTAAATTTCAATTAAAAAATACCATAATTTTTTAATATAAATAGAATACCCTTTATTGTATAATCTTATATAAAACCTAATGCATGACCTGGAATCCTTTGAAATGAATAAAATAATGGTGAGATAAAATGTTAAATTGGGGTAAAATATATCAAAATATCTCATTAATTGAGATTAATAATTAAAATTTATATGAAAATAACTAATAAAACATTCCATTAAACTAATTTCATTAGGAACTATCAAAATACAAAGTGAAATAACTGAACCCACAAGATATATAACCAATGAACATAATAAGACATTCATCCATAAGAAAAAATTGTTCTCAAATTATCATAAAAATAAGAGATTTAGTCCTAGTGCTACAAACCCTTAATCGTTTTATTACATGATAACTAGTATCATGATACCACAACCGTCTATATGTTTTTTAAGATAGTTTCTTCTACAGGAAAATACACTTTTAACACTAGATGATCATTATTATCTACTGATACCAATAGTTAGCTTGCGAGCCAATATTAAACTATAAACCAACCATCTCTCATGGTTAGTGAAATATTTCATATATAATATATAATAATTAATTAAAACAAGTATTATTATCATAAAATATCTTTATTGAGTAGAAAATTCAAATTTATCAATATTAACAATGACAATCCATTACAATTAAAAGTTAAAAACTATTTGAATAAATGATATGAGGTTTCATTATTAATAATATCCATGATAAATAATATGTAAATTCAATTTAAATAAAATTTCTAATAAATATTTCCAAGTCAATATTATAAGTGGATGTTAATAAATAAAAAAATAAAACGATGAAGTCAATTTCAAAACTATGCATAGTTGACACATGCCTATCATGGGGTGTGAAAAAATAAAATATAACCTATTTAAAATGCAGTAGTGTCGGTAAAAAATGTTCTCTCTAGAGACAAGTGCACACAATATTGTTTTAACTTTTAAATGAGTGTAAATATGGTGTGGTTTTAGAAAACTTTCATACGAAAAATATTTAATAGAAAAATGAAATCCAAATTATTTAAAAACCATGATTTAAAATGGTGATTAGGTCTGGGATGGTTTCCCAATTGTAATTCAATCCTTGTTCAAATTTAACTCAGAAATATTCTTCTTTTCATAATAAAAGTGAGTTTCCCCAATCGTATCCTCTATCTTCCTCAGTGAAATTATGACTATGAGAGAAATATTTACCAAGATAATATTTTGGTCAAATCACAGACATTGTGAAAAATAATTGTATTGAATACCGTCAATTGATAGGGGAAATAAAAAATGATGTCTTATTTATCCGAAATAATGAAGAACAATCACTACCCCTTATACACATTCCATTGATCCGAGTACATCACCACTAATCCCTAGTATATTCCATTGTATATAATCCAGTATTTATTGAAGGGATATAATGATTATTATTCCAATGAAAAAATCAATAATGAAATTAATATTCAAGAATAATCCTAGTTTATAATAAAATCTTCTATATGAAATTGAAAACAACTTTTAATTTGAATGTGATTTCATTCCATTACGTCCAAGACCCATGCATTACAAAGTACAAAACCCACCCTTCCCCAATCACAAAAATGTCTACCCTAGCAGGGTAATGGTAATTGAGATGCATGTGGATGATGAATTCATTTCAAAACAATGGAAATGAAAATAATTAAATATAAGATAAACTATATTAATCCAATTATGGTGATTGAATAGACAGACCCATGAAAATTTACTTTTTTCATTATCTCCCAACAGATCTTATATTTCGAATAAATATATTTTATTAATTTAAACAAATGGAGTTAATGAAATTAGGATTCCATGGATCCCACTACATTAAAACCTCTAAAACAGAAGTATAATTAGAAAATTTGGCCCTAAAAAAACATTTTTAACACTAAATGAAATAAAGAATGATTTCACATCAATATAATCAGGTTAGTAAACCTTTCATGGAGAAATAATTAATACCTTGGAGGATTGAAATGAATAAATCATTATTCTTTCATATGTTTTTTAACACATAGGTATGATTCATCATATGAATGTTTACCATTAATTCCCTTTTAGATTATGAATTTTCTCTCCATGATGTTCATAAAGTCATTAAATAAAATAATTGTAATTCCAATACCTTCTACCTTCTATGAAACCTCTAATATTGTACAGAATTAGACCCTCAATACAATGGAATGCTTCCCATCTAAAACTAATTCAAATGACTCCATAGGGCCATTATATCAAGAATGTTTTCTAAAATTCTGAAAATTTAATTTTAAATTATGTGAACAAATCATGATTAATCCATCTTTTAGAATATTTATACTATTTAGAAAATATTTCTTTGACTTTTAAATAACTACATATTATTTATAATAAATATATAAATAATATTTTTTGGTAAACTATACATTTCTACCATTCAGTTAATATAATTAATACCCTAAAATTTATCTACAAATCTATTATTAAACATTATATTTAAATATAAAAATGTGGTTTTTCATTTTCAAATCATAAATTTATATTGATTATTTATAACAGTCATTATTAAATAATAAATTTTTTAATATTATATCAGTCTTTATTATAACAAAATTTTTTGGGGAAACACTAGTAATCCAAAGAACTATTTAGTTGAAAAATAAAAAATCTTTACATCACAATGATTTACAAATCATATGGTTATCCATGGAAAGTAGATGATACTTGTATATAATGACTTATTGAAAGGATATTATTCATAATGACGAATCTTAATTGTTATTACTTGATATTAATCTCTCATCATTGGTTTTTTATTTCTGGTGTGTTTCCTATATTTTAATATAATTTATCCTGAAAATTGGTCAGTATGGACTATCCCCCCCCCCCCCACAAGGGGAGGGGGTGTCTAACAGTTGGTAAGAAAATACAGGGGATATATTATTTTTGGAGATTTTACCTAAATTTGATTAGTTTATCACATCATATTGGGATGTATTTAGTGGAAAGATGAAATTTATTGATTATATAGAGGAAGAATTTGTGACCATGGTTCATATAGACATGAATGTGATATTGTTGACTAATATACAATTATTATTCATATCATATTCATTATTTATTTATTTGATAGGTATAATATTAGGTATTTACTTTATAATTTTTTTTATATTATCATAAAAACCAATAATGAATTTAATAGTTAGGTAATGGGTCTAAATTATAGTACCCTATTGGGTTTTTCCTAAAACAAACCTTGTTTGTCATGAAACATGTGTACTGATGCATTCCTCACTAGATCAAATAATATGTTTGGTAAAGTCCCATTTAAGATAGTGGATTGTTATATAATATTATTACCGTTGTTTTATGGATGTGACAAGGATTGTGATTGCGTACATTACCTCTTTTTATATTAATTCATAAATTTAATTTTTATGTGATCAGAATAATATGAGATAAGTTTGCGTGAACTAGTGATCTCGTATATCATTTAAAAATTAATTTTATAGTTATGAATAGATATTGTATAAGTTTTCATTGATTATTTATTATTACATGCATGTTTATTTATCTTTTCTAGGTAACTATTATTTAGGTTAACATCATCCAATTATTTTCCTTCAGAAACATACTTCATATCAAAAGCCCACAAAATATGGGGAAGCATGGATTCAGACTATGGGATATCTTAAATATACTTGATGATTTGGGTTGGTTCATTATATAAATTTAGTTGAAGTTTATCAAATTTATTAGCATTATGTAATATATTATAGTTTGACAACTCACATATCCTTCATTCTGACCTATTTTGTGATCCATGATAACATATACGAAAATTACACAAATAATTTCTATAAGATCATATAAATTTCATAATATCATTTTAGAAATTCCCATTTAATGAAATTTTTTTCAAATAAGTTTCATTTTAGAATTACAAACTCATGAAAATGAAATATGATTCATTGAATATTCATTAAATAATCACCATTATAATCGTTCATTATTAGTAAATTGAATGGAATAAAAATATCATATCCTCAGAAAATATAATCCATAGTTAAAATATGTTGAACTATATGAATGATATATTTAAAATATAATTCATTGAATTCATAGGGAAACTGAGAAAAATATGTTATTTTATATGAAATATATTATCAGAAATATTATACATTTGTTAATGAATTCATATCTTTGAAAAGGACATTTTAAAATAAGAAATAATGAAGGAATACAAAGATGTATAATTATTCCGGCAAAAGAGTACAATCTATAAATATAATAATGAACAATTAATATGAAAATTTTATTAATAGTCCAAAAATATTTCATAAAAAATTATTTATTATATTGATTGAATTTATAATTTTTACAATAATGTTATCTATAATGTAAATGATAATTTATAAAATATAATTTTTGTGTTGAAAAATATATAATATTTTGTTGAAAAACATTGATACATAAGGAAATGTATATCCACAAGAAATGAAATATTCTAATATTTTCTATAACAACAATATATCAATAATTATAATTACATATGATAATAAAATTGTATTAATAAATTAAATATTAGGAATAAATTGACGTATGAAAATAAATTGGGTTAAATAGATAAAATCCATATTATTTAAAATAATGGATATTTGGTACTAAAAATACAAAAAACCTAAAAAGTTATATCATAATCCAATAATGCGTTAGTAACATTAAATTATAATTTCCATTAAAGATATAATACAAAATTAAATTTAAATACCATGTACAAAATGATATTAATTACATAACATTTACAATATTTTTTAGATAATCTTTATTACATATGATTGTTTTGAAACACTCTAAATTTCATAAGGAATACAATTTGTGATGATTAAATCTTACCTATTAATAACATTCTTGTCAAGTCATTGTGGATTAATTATCTGGAATTTCATCATTTAATAACAAGAATAATGAAGGTTCTATGACATAAAAAATAATTTCAACAAGACATACACCACTTAAATATTAAATGGATTATAAAATCAAAGAAATATTAATAATATAATATGTAGATGAACAATCCTGAAAAATATCATATCATTATTCATTGAATTGATCATTGAGATAATTTTGTATTGTAATTTTAATACTACATACAATATGTCAAAATAAATCATAATATAATAAAAGTTAATTTAAAATATATTAATTTTATAATATATTAATTTTTATAGATGAATATACTAATGAAATTAAATTTATCCATGAAACAAAGTATATTGAGTTCAATTTTGTTAAGCTTGTCCATTAACAACTAATATTTAATCAGCATCCTTGGAATATCTTTTTAATGTCCATTGGGATAGTATATTAAAAAATGTAAATTCTATAATTTAAATATATATTTTGAGAATATGTTTACATATTTTGATAGCATTAATAGGAGCTTAATTTGTGATTAAATAAAGTGTGGTTGTGTCAGTATATAATAGATGAGAGGGGAACACATAGAATGACATAAAATTTTAGAATTATAAAAATTAATTATAATGTTCATTTCGACCCAATGTGATATATTTTGGTTGTAAGATATATATATATATATATAAATCACATAATTAAATAATATTAAGGAATTTGAAGGTGTTTTATTTTCTATTTATTAGTTTATGCACCAAAAAATGCTATTTTTGATTAATATTTTATTAATGCTTTTACACTTT
Source organism: Viscum album (assembly GCA_963277665.1). NCBI lineage: Eukaryota > Viridiplantae > Streptophyta > Magnoliopsida > Santalales > Viscaceae > Viscum > Viscum album. Next base: position 1,312,724,545 of record OY728152.1, on the reverse strand, counting down.
CACAATCAAAAAAGATACCACAAAATGGGACAATGTAATAGACCGTAAAAATTAAATAATCATGTCTTTTATTAAGGAATTTAGTATTTATCACATTAACTATTATTTTAGGTTTCAAATATTTTATAATTTCTATATAACTAAAAAACTAAAATTTATATAAAAAAATTGGAAACATCATTACAATATCAATTTTCACAACTATGTAGAAATCTAAAAAAGTACTTCTTTCATGAAAAAATATGACATTTTCAAGTTGAATTCATCATTTTTATTTACCATCATGAGAGGAAAATAAAATAAATTAAATGGGAAAAAATTTCATTAAGTGATAAAAATTTAAGGAAGCCGTTATTCGAATGAAATAATGAAAAACACTATAAAATTTAAAATTGGTTTCCAATTTTATTGTACAATATGTAATACAAAATTTACAATTGAGATAAACAAACAAATTATTATTAATGAAAATAATTATACTCCAATGAATGAAATTAAATTAAAATTTTTTTGACTTATAAAATCATATTCAGAAATTTATTTAAATAAACATTTAATTGGATGAAATATATATAAAAATTTCGGTGTTATCTATTATAAATTATTTTACCACATTCTGGTTATGTGTCAAAAATGACTTTTATTGGACGACTATGGTAATAATAGTTTTTAATTACAGATATCGAGAATATTAATAATGAAATGATTATCATTTTTATAATTCAATTATATTTGTCTAATGAATAATTAATTTTGGATATGAAGAACTAACTAACAATATGATCATGGAGATGGTAGTTCAAACATAATCTAATGTAACATTTCCATTTATTAATTGCATGTAATGATGGTATGTAACAATTATTTTTATATGAATATCATAATATCATAATATCATAAATATCATATTATTTAAATATATATAAATAAAAATATTATTATTTTAGTTTATTGTGGAAAACAAATATCACTTCACTTCAATGAGGAATTAGTCCCCACATCCTTGAACGATGTTATCAATTTTTTCTCTGAGTGGAATATGTAAAAAATGATATATTATATTTTAATAATGAAACATATTTCTTGAATATAATCAATATTTATTGTAAATTAAATATATTTTTTTACACATTACATTCTAGGTAATTTTTTACTTATAAATTATTAAAATTTCTTAATGAGGAAGTTGTCCATCATACACTCAAGAAACATTAATATACTCCATCTTTATTGAAATATAAAAATGGTTTTACGATAAAATTAATTCACATGTATAATTATGTAATAATACAACACAATTATTTACACTTTTTCCCAAATTTGGTAGTTGGTATTAGAAAATTTAATGATATCATATCATGAGGCGGTAGTCATCCATTGAAATTTTTAATGATTTCCAAATTCATAGATTTATTTTTGTGTTGTAATAAGTCTAACCATAAACATAAAAATATCAATATATATGGATATAATTCATATATTATATAATTAGGGTATAAATATACTTAATATAATTTAATAATAAAAAAATATATTTATTAACAAATTGGGTTTGATGTAGTGAAGAATGTAGAAGAGACATTGGCCATGTATATGTGGGTATGTGGAAGACATGTAAATTTTTTAAAGATGAAATTACACAAACAATTTTCATGTGAACTTGACAAAATATTTTCATATGATCAAAAATAAAAGATATATCGTTGAAATTTAGAAATTAAAAATGTGTTGTTCATGTTTTTGTCATTTTACATATATGATTAATGTTTAGTCCCTGGATTTTTTAATTATGACATTAATAGGATTGATTAATTTAAAACATTATCCATAATCACTATTGTTAAAAATTAATGTGGTTGTCTAATAAATTATAAATAATTAGGATTCCAAATATCAAATAAATTTTTACAAATTCAGTTCACATAATTGTTAAATTTAAATTTAATAATATATTAGAAGGCATGAAGAGAAGAAATGTTTTAAAGAATAATATTTATTTACAGAAATATAATTCAATATTACCACTATGATAAATAATAATCATTTTATGAAAATAAAATTCTATATAATGAGATTTATTGACTATATTTTATTTAAAAAATTCCACATTATTTATTATTTTAAATAATAAAAATTTTGTAACATTTGGGATTTTAATTTCTTTGCAGAAAAAACACATTTTTTTACAAAAAAACATTAACTAAATTAATATAAAGTTAATTTAGAACTAGATTGTTGGATTTAATATAGAAAATAATACATAGAATACCTGAACACATATTCAAAATATAATGAGTCTTTTACATAAAAAATTATTTAAAAAATACATACAATAATTATTATTTTTTCATTATTCACTAAATAATCCTTATTTATGAAAAAAACCACAAAATTTCGCCAAATGGAAATTTTTGTTATGATTATTAAAAATAAGATATTAATGTAATAAATTTAAATTTATATATTTACAAATTAATCATTTAATTGAAATAATATTATATTTGTGTTAATTTAAAAGAATCTATTTTTTTGATATAAAACATACATTATATTTTTATAACAAATATAAATATCTGAATGAAATTAATATATATGACAATATATTTATTGATTAATTAATTTTGTTTTTAAAACCATATATCATTTTATATAATGTTTCTTGATATTATTATTCAGTTACTAAAAATTTGGTGTATCATTCCCTCATAGAATTTTATGTTTCATGTATTACTTCTTCAAAAGTATAGTTATTTCATAAAACCATTCCCTATTGAATCAAATCATTTTGAAAGAATATAACTCTCTGGTCAAGATTCTAAACAGGTTATTCATCAAATAAAATGTTCTCTTATAACTACACTTCTTCAAGATCAATTGATGAGATCAATCATGAACATATTTATGTAACATCGAAACATGAAATATAGTGTGTGTCGAAGATAAACACATAGTTATTGAAATGATTTAGGAAATTATTACAATAATCTATATTATTTTGTTACCTTAAATAGAGTTGGGATGTCATCTTCCTATTCCTACCAAAACACATAAATCTTCTCCAGGGATTGTCTTTATGAAAGTCAATATAACCTACCATATAAAAATTATTTCCTCCAGATAACCACATTACATTTATACCGACTCTATGCTACCATTATAAATATCTAAATAAAATGATGATAATATTTATTTTAATTTACCATATTTGGATCAAAAACATTAATATTCGTAAATCATTCCTTTATTTTGTTTTCTAAAATAAATTTTTATTATATTCCACAAGAGGTTCCATCAATATATAGGAATGGAAATTTATTTATAAGAAAACTCACTAAAATAAAGATGTTGATAACCACTATCTAGGTAATATATTGAATGAGAATGATGAATATCTCATATCGTCGTAATCAACCTCAATAAATTCTCCATCATATACTGTATGAATATATGAATTAAAATTTAAACTAGTACACATAAAATTGTAATATCTTGTTGAGAATGTAGATGTGGACCTGAAATCATGGACTGATACAATAAAGAGTATCCATTCATATAACCTAGAAATTTACATTATATAAAGTCAAAAATATATATGATTTTTATATATTACAACGAATGGAATTTAAATGTTCATATTTTTTTAAACAATAAGAAATAAACAAAATTCCATTTTTACCTCATGGTGTATTTTGAAATCCCACCATCAATGTACTATATATATATTCCTATTTCCATTATGGATCTTGAAAATAATGAAGCATTTCCTTCCGTAGTTTTCGTTTTTCATTATCCTGATGGAATATATAGAACATAATATTAAGGTAAAGAATATTTATGATCATTCTCTACCCCTATTAATACTCTTGAACGTCAATGTGCATCATAATTATTTCCATATGAGTATACCATAATGATCTGTGATAATTACATTACAACTCTTTCCTCAATAGGGAATCACACTACAAATATAATCCTTTTACTAATGGTAAAACTACATATTCATCAATGACAAAATTAGGAAAGAGATTCTTACTGAGGGATATTATCATTTTATATAAATATTTATGCTCTTTCTGATGTGGATTAATTTTTTTAAAAAAAAGACTGTTTCATGGAATAATAAGTAAATATAGAGGATTTCCCAATTTCCACAATATTTATGCCAAAATTTAACAAATAATTAACAATATGGTCAAATTCTAAAGGTATCATTGTTTATGTATCATTATTCATTCATATTATACCCGGAGAAATATATTTATCAAAAATTATTTTATTTAATCGTGAAATCATTACACTTTATTGGATCTAGATATCTTCTCTACCTCGTTATGAATTTTTTATAAATTTTTTTTTAATTATATCATTTGTGATCACAATATATTTCACACGTTAATTATTAAAAATTTATCCACCATATTATTCAGAAATAAATAACATGTGATAACTCATTATAAGGGTTATATTCATTTAACAAATTATTCTTAAATTAATTTCAAGCATAGGAAACTAAATTAAAATTATCCAAATTAATGAAAAAAGTTACTTGAATTAAGAATCAATACAGATTAAAATTCATCATTTATAAAAACATTGGAAAATCATTAAAATTTAAAAATCATATTTTTCATCTTGAAAAAATTATCACACATTATTATCATGATGAATTTATATCTTTCACATGTTTATTTTATTAGTGGGATTGGAATCCGACTGATGTTTAAAGTAAATAACTATTTTTAACCCTATAATCTAAGAGAACAGTGAAATTCATGGAAAATTTATAGTCACTATAATTATTTAATATTATTTTACTTCGATCTAAAGAGAATATATATTTAGGATGAATATTACAATGTAATTAAATTTACATTGACCAGAATTAAATCATTGGTGATTCCAAACACCCATTTATTATTGTTTTCAAAACAACTGATATTTTTCTTATTTCTTCCCATTTACATGAATATTACTCCAATATTTTAACAAAGAACACATTAATTTTTTTTGTGAACTGGGGAAATATTATATTCATAGGGTTGATAAATACAATATGAGCATTAGATAACCCAAACATAATAAATAAAATTTATTATTTCCCAAACCTAGTTTGAAATGAAATCATATAAATTTTTTCTTACATAACATTAAACAAATGGTACCTAAACCCCAGGTCAACCATTCAAAAATACTAATATCCTTATATCTGATCAAACATATCATTTATATTATGAAATAGATAAATATTTTTTAATAGTGGTGTTATTGAAGTATTTGTAATCAATTCAATGTCACATTAAAACATATTTATTTTAATGTATAAAAAAATAGTTTCACCCTATATTGAAGTTCAAGGTCCAATGATATATTTATCTCATTACTCTTACATTTCCATTGATAATTACAAAATTCCTACAATATCTATTTCAAATGTGCTTTTCGAAATAATAATAAAATATGATAATATTACAATAGTTAACTCAAACTCTTGATCAAGAAAAACACAATAAAATTCAGTAGTAAATACATAAGTGTATTAATTTACTATTCACCATAACCAAATTGAATATTTTATATATTTTCAATGATATGAGCACTGTGACATTAAAATCCAACTTTAATAAATTTCTGAGGGTATTCTTATGTTATTAAAAGAATTAAATAATTTAAGATTATTTTATTATCACACGAAAATATATATTCTTCATAAAATTAATTTTAATCCATACCAAGAATTATATCAAAGAATATTATGTATACATCTATAAGATTAAAAACAAATACAATCCCACTAATATAAATATAAATATATTTAAAAAACGTTTTATTTTTGAACACATGGACCCAATGATTCCAGTAATAGTTATAATTTATTTTTTAGGTTTTGAAATTCCAAATTTACATGAAACATTCATAGATGTGAAATAATGGAACTATATAGACTCATATATGAGGGGAGAGATGGAGTGGCCGAGAGAGGGCGATGGACGAGGGCACCGAACGCGGAACGAGGGCGACGAACGCAAACATGATTCGCGAAGCATCGCAGATGTGGTCACAGGGACTGATCATTTTTGACCTCTCGATTTGGATGAATCTCCGCCTCCTGCTGATTCTTTTCACCCGAAGCAGTTCTGGTATAGGGGTCACGCGGCCATTTCTTTCTCGCTGGCGGAGGTTCAGTTTCTTGCTTCGGATTTTCGATTTGTTCTTGTTGGTAAATTTTTTAAACGTCGTCCCTCCGTGAACTTCCTACGGAAATCATTTGAATCCATTGGATTTGTTGATTTTGATATCGGCCTACTCAACTCAATGCATATCGCGATTCGATTTTCCTCTACAAACGATTACTACCGGCTTTGGTCTAGGGGTTCTTGGAGTTTTGGGGGCTGCATGATGAAAGTCCTAAAGTGGTCCCCTTCGTTTGATTTCTTTTCTGAATCACTGATTGCACCTGTTTTGTTAGGGCTTCCAGGTCTGCCGATGCATCTCTTCAAGCAAATTGCTCTTTTCCCTATTGCAAAGATGATCGGTAATCCCATTAAGCTATATTCTGCGACTCAGAAGCACTTAAGGCCTTAGGTTGCGCGTGTGTGTGTTGAGGTTGATCTTTCGCAGCAGATGCCTTCTAGTATTTGGATCCAGAATGGGGATGCGGGTTTTTTTCAGGAAGTGGTTTATGAATCCTTACCGAGCTACTGCTCGAATTGTTTGCATATTGGACACTACCTTGGAGATTGTGGTTCTGGGAACGACCCCATGAATAGTCAGAAGCTTGGGAATCCTTTGCTGAATGAAGGGAAATCAGTCTGGATTGAGAATGATCGAAGGCCTCATGTTGAACAGAATGAACCTTCTAATTCTAAGGACCCACTACTGTCCTCATCTGTTCCGGTTTCCTGCTTAGCACAACCTACTTGCGATAAGGTTTCTTTTCTTTCTGATATTGTAGATGCGGTCAATAATGCTAAGCTTTGCACTCACAACCTGGGGGTTGTTCCAACCTCTAGTGAGCCAGCACAAGAGACTCACTCTGTTTCTGGTGATTCCAATCATGATGTTAGTGAGCAAGCAGATAAAATTGAGGAGGAATACCTACGCTTGAGTGCCAAAAAAGGTAATAAATCTTTTGTTGATCCTGATGGTTTTATCACTCCACACCCTAAGAAGACTCGAAAGAGAATTGATTATTCTAAGTTAGAATGGACCATTGTCACTAGATCTTCTGGGCCTCATGTGGAGGAAACTAACATCCCTACACAGCCGATTGTCAGCAAGAGTACCTCTGCATCGGAACCCTTTAATGAAGGGGACTCCTCCACAGATGAAGAGGACTCCTACTCTTGGATTGAGGATCGGGCGGATAGAATTATGCTTAGAAATTACACTCCGGTTATTAAGGAAGGATACAAGGAGGATTTCTACACTTGGATTGAGGAGCAGGCAAGGTTGTCTTATAGAAGATATTGTAATAAAGAAATATCTGTTGATGACTATCTAATTATCAGGGAGCGTATGTTTGATAGGGTGGAATTTGAGCTTGATTGGAACCCTGATTTTGATTATCTCCAGCTTCGGTGGGAATAACGCTTTTTCGTTCATGGTCTCCTTATTGGTCTAGCACATTATTTTTCTAGATTTTGGGGCTTGTCCCTTGTCATTGCAGGAATGGTTTGGAGGAGCATCTCAGAAGATGATGGGGCTGTTGAATGTTTGGAATTTTGGGAGGTCGTTGCAGATGCACTAGCAGTAGGGATAAGCCTAGTGCAGAGCAGCAAACTGAGTATCTTCAGCTACAATAGCAGTTTTTGCATAGAAAATTCAGGTTTGATTTCCTCTAGTGAAGCAGCGGCTGCAACATACGCGGTGGAAGGATGACTATGGCATGTCTCTCTTTTGATGACCTTGATGAAGGGAGTGAATCCTTGGATCTACAAATGTTTGGACGATGCTGAAAAAAACCAAAATGGATGGCAGGTGAAAATCCTTGTCTAACTATCACTTTTTAATATTTTGATTCCCAGTTGGTGCAAATACATTGCACCTCATGTATTCACCTTGTTATTGCCTTTTCTTTTAATAAATTTCTGGGGTATGGGTTGGGCAACCAACTCATGCTCGAATCTTTATGGTTAGACTCATATATGATATTGATATTATTCAAATATAAATGAAGGCTACCAATTACCACATAATTGGAATGACAAAAAATCAACTATTAGAGTATATTATTAATATTCAATGACTCTCTTTTTCTCAATATGTTGATTTAAATATTATGAATATGACATTGAAAAAATTCACGCATAATTACCCAAAACCGTTTAACTAAAATAAATCAATGTTTGATAGATAATGTTTACATAATTATTTTTAAGTTCAATTTTTTTATTTATAGCCCCAAGCCCTTTGATGAAATATACTTCTACAAAACCACATCCCTAGTACTATAAAACATTGCTTGAAATTTCATTTTCCCCATACAGATCCTTTTGTAGGATATCCTTTGAAATTATGTTCTTTTTGTTTATCTGATTTAATCCACATTGATTTTTTCTTACTATTTTCATATTAAGGAATATAAATCTCATTAATATCCTGCTCATCCTTCTCATCACAAATAAACATTATAATAAATTAGAAATTATAATGGGGAAAATTTCACCGTAGAAATGGTTTTAATATTATATAAAACCTGTTATTTTTAATATATGTGTACTATATGAAATTAAGCACATAATTGGTAAATCCTTTTAAATGTGTCATTCATTTGAAGATACATAATAACAATAATTTGTACTCAACACTAGGAATTGTTTTCTATCCATTGTGGAAAAATCATATAGTAATATTTCTCAATTATAATATTCTAGATGGTTTATGACTCCATAGGATAATGATAAACATTTTCTTCGTTATTCATTTCCAAATACCATAATCCATTACCATCACTATTAATTGACTAAAAACTTTAGTTTCATTTATTCATTACAATCATCCAATTATAAAAAAATATATATTCTTGGTTATTAATATATCCTTCTTAGGTCATGAGATTAGATTATCTATAAAAAATGGGGAATGATGCCTCATTAAATGCTCTAAAACATACAAGTTCACTCAAGGTTGAACAGGTTCCACTATATCATGTTCCCCACAACCATTTATATATTAGGTCGATAGGTCTATCAGTAAAAAAATATTTCATCTTATTCTAACCGAAAATACTTTTATTTTCAAATGGTTATTTTATAATCAGTTCCTTTCAAATAAAGTATCTATCCTTGTTTTATCAAAAACAATTATAAGTACAAATATTGTAAGTAATGTATCATGGTATTATTTAAAACCTATACCATTTTAACATAACAATAATCAACTATATTTCAAGAAAATTATATTAGCATTATCATATCCTATAAATTAATTAACAACTTTTCTGTGATACCAAATATAAGTACAAAATCATAAAAATTACATTATATTTATTTATAGAAAGTGATTTGTTTTCATTTAGTTATTGGTTATATTCAGGTTAAGTTTTATTATAATTCATCCACAACATATATTGTTCCAAAAAATAAAATACAAAGTGGAAACATCCTTAAAATATCTATTTTTCTGATATTATAAAATTTATAAAAAAATGACTTCTATGTTCAAACAAAATCAAAAGTTTAAGAATCACTGTATCCTTTTAAATTATAATCATGTGAAAAAAATTCAAAAAAATGTTACATGACCAAAAATACTTGTACGGAATATATAAATAATTGGCATCATTATTCCATAGAATATAAGAAAAGTAATATATTGTTAAAAAATTTCTAAAATGTTCCATGAAAATATCAATTAGAACATTTTCACTAAAAAATAAAAACATTTTTCTCATTGAAAACTACCAATAACCAAATCAAGAAAATAAAGATTCAAATTTTTACATAAATAATTTTATTTATAACACAATTTCATTTCAATTTTAATTGGAATAACCATACAGATGATATCCAGTATAATCATTACCCAATTCAGTGTAGCACTAATTTGGATAACCTAAGGTTTATTTTATAATGAGATCACCCATCACTATCTAGACACCCCATCATTTATGTTATTAGGATATTAATCCAAACTTTTAGGGTCATCCCCTTATATAATATATAGTATGTTGATCGGTCCCAAAATAACCTATTTTATATTGTAATGTGGTCACATGATGCTATTAGGGAAACACCATTTCTCATGTATATTACTGAATAACCATAACATAAAAAAATTATTATTCATGAACTTTTGAAAAAATAATTTAACATCTTAAATTGAATAGTTGTGGGTATCAAATTTCACGTTAATTTTTAAAAATAATTTTAAATTCCAAAAAATCAATAAATATGGATGATGTTATTAGAATAAAATATTTTATCTTATTAATGAATAATTAAATAAAACAATGTTCATGGTGATGAAAATATCATTCTCATTGTGTACATTAGGAATATGACATTCATTACTATTTTTCTCAAAATGATCAGTATAAAACAAATAAAAATATTCCTTCATGAAAACCATTGAAAAAAATTATAGAAGGAATACTTTATTTCATGGTAAAAACACTATATAATATATTATTTAGGAAATAGACAAGTAAAAGGATGATTGGGAAGGAAAATATTATTTGATAATTTTTTTTAAAAAATATCCTCATGACATTTGAAGCATATGAATTGTAAAACCCGTTCAAAAATAACATTATAAAATACATTAAATATCATGAGAATATATATATTCATGATATAAAATTTCAAAGGGTATATATATAGATATTATAAAATAATATTGATGAGAGACATAAAAAACATTCCTCTATGAATATAAATTTTGTTGATTTCAATTACCCGGAGACTAAACTATAATGTATATATTATTCTTCTGAAAGAATAAACATACGTTAATTATTTAAATTCATGAAAAACTATAAAATTATTACTATAACATTTAATTCACATATTATATTGTTATATTGTATTATTTTATCAATTCAATTTACCTCATATGTTTGGACCATAATCCGCTTTTGGTTCAAAATTAGTGTTGGTAAGATGATAATGGTCAGAATATAAAATATTGAAAAATATATTGAATAATAAAAATGATTTAATTACATATTAATAAATAATTATATTATTATATCTAATAAAAAAAATGGGTTTAAAGAAACATATATCATTTTGATCATATAAATAGTAGGTCATACATATGCATTAGTAATATTTCCTATTTTTGTTCATCATCATAAAGAAGACAACTAATATTTATCATTAATTATTGATCATAGTAACAAAAATAAAATATAATACAATTATAAATTATAATATATATTAAAAATTTGATGTGGGGGTAAAATATGTAATTGCATCCCTTTATGGAGGCAATATTGAAATCATCCTCGAACGCCATTATTATATTATTCAGTTATGGAAAATATATAAATAATATAATAATATATATATATAATGATACATAAGTGATTAATATCACAAATAATTCATTTATCTGACATATATTTATAATATATAACCTAATTACTTTTATTTTAAAACATTTGTGAAAAAATGAATCATATTTCATTGGGTGGTGGTAGTCCACCTAACACACATGAGACATTATAAAATATCATACATATTGGACTATAATAATATTTTATATCAAATTATTCTTATAGTTGTTTGATTTTTCATTAATATATAAAAAATATGTTATCATTTTTAACCCAATATGAGAGGTTTTAATGGAACAAATGGCATTGTTTCCTGAATAGGTACTCTGACGTACACATGAATCATGACATATTAAATCATTTTATAAATGTGTGTGTTGTTATTGGTCAATAACATAACACAACAGAATATCTTTATATACAGAATAATTTTGCATGTTATATAATAATATTGTGGGAAATTTCAATAGTGGAAGTGAAATAACTAATTAAAAAAATGCTTGTGATGAACATTTATTCTTCTCAGAGATATCTATATGGTTTCTAATCAGTACCTTCATGGGATGATCTTCTATATATATAAAAATTCTATGATGTTAAGATGGATTTTTTGAAGTTATTTGGTATTTAATTGTAGAACCAATTATTAATGAAGAATTTAATAAATGATGATGGGGATGGCCTATAATAACTAGGGTGTGTGGCATGCCTATAATGTTTTTAACATTGAATTCCCCCATTTTTTCATGTCACCTAGCCCAATTTGTTGTCCCTTATCAATAATTGAATTGATACATTTGTTATATGGATGACATAAGTGTTTTTTACATGTTTCATGATCAATTTCGATTATTATTATAGTTTAGTCCCTTTGTAAACATGATTTTACATTAATATTTGTTATTGATTTTAACGATATTCTCAAATTACATTGGTAAAAAATAATTTTGTCCTTATAATAAAAAAATATTAATCATAATCCAAAAATATAATAATTTTTTCCAAATTAATTGAAATTAATTCTAAAATATTAATTTAAATTAATATCGTATAAACGACAAGATATCTTGTTTTTAGTATGACTATTTTTATAGAAAAATATTTTTTCTATAAAAATTTAATATATTATATTAATCATAAAATGAAAATAAATTAATATTTAATAATATATATTAACTACATTTAATTTTTCAAAACTACCATTTACTTATTATTTTAATAAATTATTATTTGGAAACTTCTTCCATTTTATAACATTTAAAAAAAAAATTGAAAACCAAAAAACCACATATACAAATAAATATATTCCACTAGTTATTAAATAATTAATTATCTTAATTATATATATATAATTACTATGATACATTAAATCTTATTCAAAAAAAATTTTAAAGATTAAATTTTTTATTTTACTAAAAAATGACTTCTTATAAATAAATGTATTTTTCACTATTCATAGAAAGTAAAAGATTTTTCAAAAACAACAATCATTCACCCGATGAAATTTTTTATATTATATTTTAAAACATTCTATTTATTTTTTCATAATAACTTTCTAAAATTAATTCTATTTATTTTGATTAAAACTATATAACAATGGTTTGTAGAAAAAATTAATTTTTCTTTTTATTTTAAAAGTATGAAATAATTTTGTAACTAATATTATCATGTAAATAATATTTATAAATATGAAAATTATTTATTATATAATATCATTGTTTTTTACTTATAAAGGAAAAAATTGGAATATGTTATGTATTATCAACCATATCCATTTCCCTTTGTCAGATATATTATTTTTAGGAGCCTTATATCATTTAGTAAAATGTTTTTTATCATAAGGTATAATTAATGAAATTTTGACCTCTATTTAAATTTTTGGAAATTAATGAGATTCTGTAGTTAAATTTTTTATTATAGGCATTATAACATAAATAATAATTTATATTTCACTAATAAATTATATCAATATAAAAATCTTCCTTATTATATAAATTTTATTGTATTTTTAAATCAATTACTTGATTTTTTTCATTTATTGAAAATGCATTTCATTGTATTTTCACCATCATTTAAGTTAATTTTTTTATAATTTTAAATTATAAAAGGTTGCATTTAATCATTTTTTATTCATAATAATATAATTCTTTGAAAAATATAAAATTATTTTATACTATTTCATGAAATTTTATATATATTGACAAAATTCTAAAGAAATTTTATATACAATGTATAAATAAAAAAATATTAAAGTAAAAAACATTAAAATTTTGAAATTTTATTATATATATTGATATATTTGAGGAGATTTATTGATCTAACCTCATCCAACATGAAAAATAAAAGTGATATATTATATTCTACTTCCCAATCATATTGTTTGAACAATAATTACATCCTTTACCCTTAATGAAGTGACACATATTTTTAAAGGTTCAATTCATATAAAAAAAGGGAAAAATGTATTTCTTTAACAAATTTTAATATATTTACTGCAAATAAAAAAATTATAACACCTGACTAAAATAATTGGTAGAAATCAATATTTATTCAATTTTGTAAAACATAATTATATGCACATTTCAGAATAATCTATTTAAGAACTCAATATGAAATTATACGTTAATAATTATTAATGTTGAATCATTTGAAATTTATTATATTATTAATATTTAAATGATTCTTATATTAAAATATCGTCAAATTCAGAATATAATGGAATTATTTTATTATATTTTTTAATAAAGTGAAATGATAGTTCAACAAAATTATATATTTTTCAGCATTAAGATAAAATTAAATTATTTTATAAAAATTTCAAAAGTTAATAAAAATACCATATTTACATTTTTTTTAAAAAAAATTAGATTATATTACACAAAAAAAAATTTTAAATGTTTTAGAAATTATATAAAATATACTTGTATAACAATCAATGAAATACATTTATGAAGAAAAAATATTAATTGAACCATAAAATATTATTCTTAGAAATTAGTAGCTCTATATTATACATTAATATGTAAATTTTACATGACTAAAATAATTTATATATAATTTATATATATATTATTCCAATTTGTATTTATAAATTTAGTTGTTCGGTAATAATAAATCATGTTTCATTTTCAGGGTAGTTTTTTTTGTGTGTCATGAAATCAATTTCAGTTAAAAAATTATTTAATGATAAATATATCCTAAAATATCATGATGTAATAATAGTAATCCACTGAAATATCAATAAAATTATTTCTCATTTACTTAAAATAATTACTGTTTAAAAACCTTTCTATTTAAAATTGATTCATTTTTATATGATCAATATTAAATTATTGAATATCAATATGTAACATTGTGTTGATGAAATATATTTAAGGATATATATAAACCCATTATGTCAGATCAATTTCAAAAATGTTATGTCACTTCCTAGGAAGCATTTATATTATAGAAATAAAAATTAAATTTATAACTTGGAACCATTAGCGAAAAAAATACATAATCCAACCCTATAAAATTATAAAAAAAAATTAACCTAATAAAAATTTAGTCTAAAATATTCAATATAACAATCCTATACTATTAATAATTAAAACTATGAAAATTTAATAATACACACTACAATAAATTTTACTAAATAACCATTCATGTAAAAATTTAAAATGTTCATTAACAAAATAGAAATATTAAATTCATTCAACCTCAACACAAATCAAAAGTGGTCAAATTAAAAGTGATCAAATATACGAAAAATTTGTACTATATCAAGAATATATAATCATATTGAATGAGAGGAAATTATTTAAACACAACAACATTCACTAAGGATTTTCAAATTATAGACGGTATCACATATATGTGTATTATGAATTGAATCATCAAAACATTTTATGGGGTCACAATGCCAACCATTATTGTTTCCATATATTAGCAGTTAATAAAATAAATTCATTATTGTAATACTAATTATTATCTTTTAAAATATCGTATTTAATTTTCTCAAATATAACCTATAATACAATCTCATTTCCACTGAATCGTTTTTTCATCCAATGATTATGTAAAAAATTATGTATACTAGACATTTTTTATATAGTTGATTAGATATATTTTGAAAAAATTAACATGCATAAGTAAATATTTTTTTTACAATGTCAATTTAAATAACTTGTTTACTAAATAAAATAATGAGGAATTTTATAATAATTTTTTCTTCAAGGATCGTTATTAATAATTAAAATTGAAAAATCATATTAATATATTTGGTTGTAAAAATTAAATTTCAATGACATAAATACATTATATTTCAATCAAATATATGTTTTATATTTACATAAACCAAAACTATATAATTTTTAACAGAAAGGAATCAGGAAATAGTCCATCATTGTACAAATAAAAATATTAATCGCTTTATAAAATAAATATATTTTATACTTTATACTTTATTATAATAAGTTTACATTTATAAATCAACTGTGTTCATTACTATTTTAAAAATATAGTTTTAGTCCTTGGCAAACCCCTCCTATCATTAATATTTTTTTATATGAATTGCATTATTCTAATCCATCTCATAAATGGGAACGATAGTTTAGGCCCATAACTAATAAATATAGTTCATATAAGATGAGTCTATCTAAGGAAGTTGGGTATATCTAAACCATGTTTCTGATAGACTCTAAACATTAATTTTTTGAAAATTTCCTTAAAAAAATCTATGATACACCCCAATAGATATAAATTTTTATATAATACATGTTATTATGTTATTAATCCGAAAATGATATATATTGTGATAGTACATTTTGAATAAAATTAATTTTCTACAAATTAGATTATCAGACAATCTTTTTATACAAAATTAATTATTTAAATAAAATTAAACAATTTTCAATGTAAATGATAATGAGTGTTTAATTATATAATTTGTGTATTGTCACGACCTGACCCTCGGAGCCCGTATTCAGACTACCCCAAGCCCACCTTTCATATGCCAGTGGCTGGAGACTAGAACAAAGAGCGTAAATCCCTAAACTTGGAAGGCATTTCTTTTATAACTGTAATCAAACACATCAAAGTACCCAAATGGAAGAAAAGCACTACGTAAAACTTTTTACAAAAGAAGTGATGGAATGTAAAAAGGGCCAGAAATCTAAGACAATCTGGAAAGTACATGTACAACTGAAACCAAGTACAACTGAATAAAAGTAAAGCAGATATTGGGTCTTCCTCCGGGGTTCCTACCTTATGGGTACGTACATATGGCCTCCTCAAGACTCCACATCTTTCTGTCTCCTTCGTGCACCATCCCACCGAGTGACCCACCTCCGGGTGCCATCCGGTTTTGATACTATCTGCCTCATTCAATGCTTTCTGTCATGTGAAACAAACACAACGATGTGTAGGAATAACCCGTGTAGGGGTGAGTATAACATAAAAAGTACGGACCCCGAGACCATCATGGTCTCACAAAATCTAACAATGATAAACAACAATGTATGAAATCAACAGATAACCATTACTCATGTATATTCCTTTACATATACCTAAGTAATCTAGTATCCCATCTCAATCATGAGGAAAACTACAATGTCATTTACTCAGATCAAACTAGGATTTTAATTATCGATACTACAGATGTTGGAGAACTCCTCCTCTGCCGAGTACAGTGGGCTGTCGTGACACCAAGGTTCTTCTCACTAACCTTGGACAACTGAGTTACTTCTCCTGTAGAGTACCATGGGTCTGCTGCCAACTACCAGGAGCTCCTCCATTGTGGTTATGATGGCAACTACCTGGAACTCCACATAATAGCTTGTAGATGTACTCCTACTATCTAGTACCATGGGTCTATCTCCAACTACTAGACGCACCTCCACCGTGGTTTGTCCTCCAACTACCAGGCGCTCCACATTGGGCTAGTCGAATCACTCTGAGTTGAATCAGTCAAGCAGTCATCAGTTTTTCCTTCTACTAGGACATTTCACACTATCTACTCATCGGTTGAAGGATCTTATACATGATCTAATGGGAAATATTCCAACTATCTCTAAGTTCCACGAATAAATATCTCAAAAGTCCTCCATTTCATAAGGGTCTAAACGCAACAGACAGCGCGTCAATCAGACGCTTGGTCTGTTAGTTATTAGTTTTTTAGTCCCGGGGGCCTGGTTGGATTTTTGTAAAATCCAACCTGACCATATCTCAATTATACACTGTACACTAGTGGGTTATTTTCAAAGGGATGGATTCGCTTCAAGAATACTGGTGCTGCTAACGGTTCGTCAAAAAGACGTCTGGTGCCAAAGTTATTTTCCATAAAGGTAATGGGTTAGAAATAGGCCAGGGTCTAGTCCAAACTGGTATAAGCGACTCGTCCCAACCCCGTCTAGGCAGAACCACTTAGGGTCGACCCGGTCAGTCTCGCTGGCTCTTACCCTTCCAGTTAGGTGGGTTAATCCACTATGTTTTGACCTGGTCCGCTAGTTCCACCGAGCAGACATTGAGGGAGGTTCAGCCCGGAGGTCTCCATGTAGGAAACTTGGTCCGAAGGCAGGGGTAAGTTCGGCTAGCACCGCATGTGGTGCGACCCACGTGACATGGCCCGAGAGGTCGATTTGGTCAGGTGACCAGCGGGCAGGCCGCACGGAGCGCATGCTGGCCACGGGTGAAATAGGTAGGGCATGGCAGCTACCGGGCAAGCCACAGGGGCACTAGCAGGGCTACGGGCAGGCCACAAGGGCGCAAGGTAAGCCTTGGCGGGGGCCGGGCAGGACGCAGGGGTGCCTGTAGGGCGACGGTCAGGCCGCAGGGGAACCGACATGGTGGGGAAGGGAGCCGGAGGTCCATGGGCTGGCCGGCCGCACCCCGGGCAGGGTGCTGGAGGGCCGTATGTAGGCGGGCCGCCTGCTTGGCAGGGCACCATGTGGCTACGGGGAGGTGGGAAGTGCGCCGGGAGGACGCGTGCAGGCGAGCCACATGCTGGGTAGGGCTCCCGGAGGCCACGACAAGCAGGCCGCACGCCGGATAGGGCACCGAGAGGTCGTGGGCAGGCGGGCCGGGCGCAGCCCTGGGCAGCAGAGTTATGCTAGAAGTATCGTTGTCTCCATCGTCATCGTCACGTCATCATCATGCTATAGAACGCCACATGAATGAAGAACCGACAGAGGATGTTGGCCCATTTTATGATGGCCAACATCATCCACGTTTAATGTGATATCAAAGGGTTCATCGATATAGGAATGATGAACATCAATTATTTACAACCACACAATAATTTCTTTTCCAACAATGATGATAACAATAAAGGGTGTACAACACAAGGTAAACCCCATACCACTTGTTCGCCGATCAAAGTTCGTCATTCGTTAAAAGTGTTTCAGAAAGAAGATGTCGCTGTTCATCATTTTCTGCATTCATCATGCAATCCCATCCTCGATATGCATTGACTGTGGAAGAATCTCCACATCGGTTGGATCCGAGGGAAGAAGTTGAAGAAGGTTGTTGGTGGTGTTCAAAGTGTTCTTCATTCTTCTTTGGGAGAACTTCACTTATTCTAAGTTCTCCACTCATGTTCCCACCAAATGAGAATTTCCAAGACAAAAATAATATATGTTATATATTATTTTATTGGAACAACATTTTGAAAATAGATAAATAAATTAAGAGAATCCACTTAATAAATTACACGTGTTGTCACAATTGATTAATGGGGAGGTCATGAGGCTCCATATAATTAATTCAAATGTGTTGACGCAGTTAATAAGGGGAGATGGCACAAAAAATTAAAAATGAAGGATTTGGAAAGTCATTGGGTCGGTGGTGGAAACATTAATTGCTACGGGATTGGGCTTCATTAGGGTGAGGGGTTATCAAGGAGTTTCTCCAACATAAATGGGATGTTCCAAGGGGTTACAAGCTCGTGTGGTACCCACCATAATTATCCTCCCAAAGGAGGTTATGTCCGGGTGGGTGCCTCCACCATAACCACTCCTAGGAGGTTAAGGTGTGGGGGACCCCACCTCCATCCTCCACTTGGATAATTAAACCACCCAACCTCTTCAGGGAATATAAAATAAAATAAAGTGTTAACTCACTTTTTTTATTAATTTTTTTATAAAAATCCAAAAACGAACTTTTATTCTCGTCCAACTGTCGTCAAGGTGAATGTCCTCATAAAATAATACTGGTGTTCTGAGTTCAATGGTTCCCTCATATTTCAATTCCGAGCACCAGTTCAAATGTTATAAAAAACAAACTCGTACGTTTAATGAATGTACCTGAACAAAATTTCTGAAATTGATTCTGGGCACACTGGGCCTCAGAATCACGTGCCGTAAAATTTCACAGACTCGTAAAAATCACTTGTATTTGAGAAAAAAATATCCATGGAATTAATGGGTCTATAAACTCTCCCCACCTCAGGAATTTTCATCCCCATAATCCACAACTCGAACTATGGGAACAAATTGGGGTACCAAGAACGCATCTGAGCCTCCCGACCCGATGTGATCTCCTGGAGGTTCTCTTGCTTCCAGCAAATGCGCACCAGAGGTATCTACCATCTACATCAGACCCGCTCCTATTGATCCTCAATCTCCACTAGAACCCCATTAAAAGTCTCCCCATCTTCAACATCCATCTCTCTAGAGTCGATGATGTGTGATGGTTCGTTCATGTATTTCCTCACCTAAGATATGTGGAAGACGCTATGCACCTCCTACAACTGAGGTGGAAGGGATAAGACATAATCCAACTCTCCTACTATACTAAGGACTTAGAATGGTCTGATGAATCTCAAATATAACATGCCTCCTCGGCCAAATCTCTATAGACCTCGTCGAGGTGTGACCCATAGAAAGATATGGTCGCCATCCTCGAACTCCAGAAGTCTTTGTCTCCTATCAGCAGACAACTTTTATCTACTCTGTGCAGTCTTCATCCCCCCGTGGATGATCTGTACCTTCTATGTAGTAGTTCACACCATCTCTGGTCCCACTATTGCTGATTCCCTAGGGCCAGTCCAGCATAAGGGTGATCTATAATGTCTCTTGTACAAGGCCCAAAAGGTTCCATCCCTATGGTGGAGTAATAAATATTGTTATAAGAAACCACCACAAATGGTATTTGATCCTCCCAACTATGACCTAAGTCGAGGACAGATGCACGTAGCTTGTCATCGAGGGTCTGAATGATCTGCTCAGTATGACCATCTTTCTATGGATGGAAGGTGATGCTCAAGCGAGGTTGTGTCCCTAAAGCCTCATATAACCCCTTCCATTGTTCGAAATTAAATAGTGTGTCATTTTCGGAGACAATATAGGAAGTTACACAGTGTAGTCTCAACATTTCCTACACATAGAGGATTCCCAAGCTCTCAACTAAATCTTACTCTCTGATTGGTAAGAAGTGGGTCGACATGTTGAGTTGGTCAACGATCACCCAAATTATAAAGTGTTAAATGAATAAATGATATGACTCATGTAAACAAGGTGAACCATTATTTTCAAGAGCCTACATGATTATAACTCAAAAGTTAAGGGTGCTTGGTTTGGAGAAGTGATCATGATGGGTGAACTTCTGGAACATTTCCCATGGTGTGTTTGTGTGAGGAAAAATCACACTAGAAAGGACATGTGTTATCCTGTGGGGACAATCATTACACATATTATCCATCCGAGCATGTGGGTGGGACTGAGTGTGGGGACCACATGTCTGTGAGGCAACTGGTGGTACCTAGGGGGTCAGGACCCCACATCCATATTTTGGCGGTGTGACTATGCTGTCACCAGGACCCAGTTGTTACATGTACATTCATAATAACAAAATGATCCTTTAAATTCCCATTTCATTTAAATATTTATTCTCAAGTGTTATAATACTATTTTAATAAAATGAAATAATTTATTATACATTGAAAAAAATTAAGAGTAATCTATATGAAAATTAGATTAATCCCATATTATAATGAACAAAATCCCTCAATTTCTTCATGATAAAAAAATTAATAAAAAACTTAAAAAATTCAATTTATATGTTTTTTTGTCAATCATAATCTTCCAAAAAAATATACGAAATCACTAAAATATAAAAAAAATCATCTAATTCCATGTTAAAATATCACACCACCCTATTTTTAAAAATTGTGAAATTCATAATTAATATTATATATTATAATTTAATATGAATTCCCAATATGATTAAAATACTAATGAAAAAATGAAATAGAATTTAAATAACAAGGAGAGAGATGAAGTAAATAAATACCTATTATGACTCATCACTATTATTAGATGAACGAAAAAATAACGGTTCCAAATGAAATCAAACTGAACTGCCATATTTAATAATCCTTATATACTTAGTAGGTTAGTGTGTATCCAAGGATTGAGGAATGAAAGAATGGGAATTAGAGAATGATTTTTACCCAACCACTTTGATCAATGAATCCATTTTGATTACCTGGACGATATATGTGGAGTACGATGGTGTGAAATAACATGTTTCCCAAGGGTATATAACTAGGTGGAAATGATAGGGTATTCATTTATGTAAGGGAGTTTAGTCAAACTGTGATAATAAGAAATTATATCACATATTTTAAAAATTATTTTATTTTAACTATCCAGTAAACCATAATGAGATGCTTTTGTGATTCAACCATGTACATCGTGTATCCGTAAGGGATTAACCCCTAAACCCCAACATCAAGTACAAAAATCCAATTAAGGGAACCTAATTGCATCCATATTTTTAATTGAATATTAATTTATTCTCAATACTACCATAATTAATTTCCTTGATACCTAATACTATAACTAAATCAATATTTCCTTATATTCCACATAGTAACATTATATTTATTCAATAAATGGATAACTAAATTTGAACACATGTGTGTAATATAAAATTTAAATTATGCTATATTATAAGAAATAAAATTATAAAAAATTAATGTACTAGGTTAGTTTCATTTTACCATTATTTCGGAATACTTTATTAATAATAGAAAAAATATAAAACATTATGTAATAAATATAATAATCTAGAAGTGTTGGGAAATTTTTTTCATAGAAGGATATATATCATGTGTTATTAAAAGTCGACATATATATTTTTTATTTTATTATTTTCAAAATGATATAATGATACCACTCAGTGGGTTATTTACCTTATTTAATAAATTAAATATGTATTATACAATATTATAAATTCAAATAACGACATAAAAACCGTTTAATATTTCTTTTATCACATAACCAACATATAGAATATATTAGTCTAATAATAAGGTTCATTATTATTTAATTTCAAATTTATGTTATATTTCACAAATGATGTTCCATAATACAATTGAAAAACCACACTCAACCATCAATATATGAAATTATTTGCTGAAAATTATTTTCCCAATTGTCACCATAACTCATGTATATTATAATAATGGTTGTCAACACTAACATCAGTACCAAATTCTACTTTTTATATGTCCATAAAAATTTATTCTATGATATTTTTTTTGGATTTATGTATACATCATTAAAATTTTATTGCATTAATGTTTTTATTAATTTAATAATGGTATATATTGTATTTTTTATGTAGATTATTTGATGATTATATACTATGCATATTTTTAATTTATTGAAAATGGTTTTTAATTTTAAGTTTTATAGGACTTATCTGAGATTTAATGATTATATAATCATTTTTTCTACAAATATGGTATGGTTAATTTTATTCAATTACTATTAAATTGATTAAAAATTTTATGAATTGTTTCTATCTGAACGGTTGTACCGTAAAGCATCATTTTTTTCACAACAACTTAATCATGGTTAATTTAATAAATTAATTTTTCAAATAATTTATTGTATGATTATTAGAATTTTTTTTGGTAATTTTTTTTAAATTTAAAAAAGGATTATATATGCATATAATATATTTTGAATAAGAAAAAATACATTATACTCATAAATAATTTGTAAATATAAATTTTTATTTGTATTTGTTATAACTATTTTATGTATATTTTAATTTTAAAATCAATTATAATATATAATATTTTATATTCATGTTTAATCTTTATAATATTTTTTTAATACAGATATTTAATATAATTGAATATGAATTAGTGATTATTATGTGGAATGAGTTGGCTATTTTCCTAAATTTATTAAAAAATATTTAAAAACATTTTTATTCTTTTCTAACCTTGTGGGAAATTCTTAATAATTTAAGGGTTGAAATTTAGTGAAATCATAGACCATATAATTTTCAATGATTTTAATTATTTTTATATTCAATTGATGTGGTAGGGTAAAATTATATACAATTCATGTTTTGTGGAAAATGTTGACTTTCAGGAAGATTATTAAGATCCAAATAAATAAATTTTTTCTTATATTGGAGTATAGGAATTTTTTTATCAATGACTAGTGAGTGTCTCTATAGTGATAAAAAAACCATTATTTCTCAGTTTAATGAAATTTATTGATCTATCAATAGTACTAGGTTACTTTCACTTGAAATGAAAAATTTATGGAGTGGAAGAAGTTAGGCATTGTTACTACAATAATTAGATAAAAAATTCATTAAAAAATTATTTGAAAAATTATCAATATATGAAAATGAAAATTTTATTCATGATGTGTATTGTTTAAATAAAGGTACATGTATTACATAAATAAATTTAATAAATGTAGAAAATAATAATAAAATATTTAAAAAAACATGGGATATCGCAATATAATATTCATGAATAACCACTTAATAAATATCAAATTATCAAGACTCGAAATTATGATATTTTGTTTCTTCAAAATATTCCTAATATAATAAAAAAATTACAACTAAAACGATCATAAATATTAATGATAGAGAATGTATGACAATATATCTAATGTAAAAATATTTTATCCAACTACTTCTATATAGAGAATTAAAATTGATCAATAATTACATGCTTTTTGAAATTTACATTAAAACTCATTATTGGATTGTGAATGAATTAATTTCATAAAAAACTATAATTAATTTATTAAATATTATATAAAATATTTTAATAATAACTTGTAACTTATATTTTTGAAATTTTATTAAAATAACATATATCGTTTTTTATTAAATTATTTCTAGAATAAAAAATAATAAAATTTTATTTCTTTATTATTTACACTATTATTTTTTTATTTAAATATATTAGGTGAAGATAGAAATGGGTTTTTATTATTCTTCTATTATTTAACATTTTCAAATATGTGAAATGATTATCATCTCTATTATTGACAACCATCCATTTCATAATTTTTCTGAATATATATATAGGGGATATGAATCAAGGTAAATTATAGAAATAGAGAATTTATTTTATTATTTGAAACATTTGAGGGAAATTATATACCTACGCAATCAATGTATTCATACTTGAGTAGCTGATATAGATTATAAAAAAAGTATTAAATTGATTTAAAAAAGAATTTTCATCCAAAACCATATCTAACTGATTAACATACTAATAGGCTAAAAACATTGATGATACCATAAAAAAGAAATATCAATCTATTAATTAAAGAAATATATGGAACCAATGATAACATTATAACAAGCTTCCTTATTGTATATATTATTTTGTCAAACATAAATATATTTATATATTTTTCAATATAAAATTTGTTATATTTGCATTTTAGAATTGTTATAAATGAATGTATTGAAAATTTATTGGTTAATTTAACATTTTGATATAATTTTAATGGGAATGTTTTGGGAGTTAAATCACATTCCTTAATGAATTGTAATATGCATGCCTATATATTGTCATACAATATCCAATAGTGGGGAAATTATTTCTCCCTTTAATTTTTATTATTAATGTTATTCAGTGTTATTCATAAAATATAGAAAAAAATCTGTTATGCGCCATAAAATATCAATACATTATTCTCCTAAAGGAATTACTCATTCCAATTTTATTCTGTGGATTAATATTCATCCATTTCAAAATGACTTCCATTATCGTGTAAAATTATTAGAATTATACATTATAAAAATGTATTTACATATACAATTTATCAAATGATATAACAATTAAATATATATACATTGTAAATTATTGATTTACATTACAATATATTTTTTGAAATTGTGTAGCATCCAGTTGTTCATATGGTGACATAAATTTTTTTAAATTCCATTATATCTATTTTTTTTGAATAATTACGAATTGTATATAAAGATAATGAAGGGTTTTATAATGAATCCTCAATAACCTGAATTCAAAAAATATGAGAATAATAATATTCAAGATGTAGTATTGTTTTGATTATGCAACATTCTTCTAGTGGAGACTAATATTTATATATATATATATCCTAAAATTATTTATGTTGAATTTGGATACAAAATTTTAATTTAAAATAATTTACAATTAAAAATGAATCATTAATATTAAAATATATTGAATTACATAAATTATTCACACTAATATATATCATTAAATGTTGAAGTGTTAATAATGTTATATTAAAAATACATCTATATGAATATTTAATTATTATATAACCTAATTATTTATTTTTTTTCTAAAAATCATATGTAGTCGATCTGATATATCAAATATAATAAAAATATTATGTATTGTCTCTTGTTAAATTTGGAACTACCAATTGATGCCATAATATCAACTCATTTCCATTTTTTACCAATTATGAGGATAACAAATGTTTTTTCATAATAATATGTATAGTTTCCCTTATTACCAATTCAGTTTTTCAGTATAATTTTTTTTAAAATTAATCTATGCATCATGTGAATTCTATGTTTCTGTCGAATAAATATAGGACATATATTTCATTATATTTTAAGCTCTTATATTATACAATAAATAGATAATTCATAAGAAAACTAAGAATGAAGATGAATTGGGTATTATATTAGTATTTATGAATTGATACCATTAAAAAAACTAAATTTTTTATTTGGGAAAACCCCATATGAAAAAAATATATTCATAACCCATATAATTAATTATTATCATTCATTTTTTTAAATAATATAATGTTTTTTGGATTAAATTAATGATTATGATGATGAATATTTTTAGATCGTACTTCCCAGGATTGATTAACAGATATTATTCAAAAGAAAATAATTGATATTTATAGTTGGAATATAATGATCATAATGATATATTATTTTTATTTTTTTCATCAAATCATATTTTTAGAAAATATGGTAATTTTTATTTATATAATAGTTTAATTATTTTCTGATCATATATAAATTATTCAAAAATATATTTAGCAATTTTATTTTAAGAAAATTTTCTAAATGCCTTGAATTCATCATATTATTTCAATTTTATCCCTTAAATATTTTATGTATTATATTAATTATTCTATCTACGAATAACATAAGTAAGAAACTATGTTTAGTTTATATTTTTTTTATAAATTTACATTAATTATATAAATTTTTATTTAATAGAAGGATATTTGAAATATTTTCTTTATCTCTTTTTTTTTCAATTTTTTTGTCACATTAGATATCCAATGTTGTATATGATTTTTTGAAAATCTATTTTTAATATTATAGACTATAATATGTTCTATTAAATTATTTTATTATATCATATTAATATTTTTATTAAATGATATGTAATAGTTTGATAGGTATTATCCTTTATAGAAATTGTTTCTAATTTTTTTATTACTCTAAAAATATACGTCATTAATTAAAATTTCATTAATAAAATATATTTCTTAAATGTGTTCAATTTATATTATATTTTATTATATCATTTTAAAATTAATATTTATTTTTATATATAACTATTATTTTCTGAATTGATTAAACTTAATAGTTAAATTTATTTGTTGGATTATATCATATGAAATATTTGAGTGACCTCGAGCTACTAGAGATTACAATAAAAATACTTATTATCAGTAAATATGATTTCATTCACCAAAATATTTTTCTACATCAATTGAGTTATATATAATTTTCATTGTTTTTAAAAATTATACATTGTATTTTAATCATTTATATGTCTCCCTTATCGAATACATAAGTATGTATATTGATTTTAATGAAAATGTAAATTTTATGTGTAGTAATTTTTAATAATATAGGAAGTTTTATGAAAAGGATTATTTGGTTAATAATGTTAGTTTCATTCATGATTATAAATGTTTATACATAATGAAAATATCAATTTCTTGGGATAGAGTATTGGAATGATCATTATTATATTTTTAATTATCATTACATGTGTTTAATCATATGATTTCTTTCATTCTAATTAGTCTGAAAAATATATACATAAAAAAGAAACTAGTATTGATGGTATATCATTTATTATTCATTGATATATATGGAGATTAAATCAACTATAAAATTAGAATTCATTTTTTGGGATGCACATAAATAATATATATGTCATATATATCACATAAATTAATGAGATACAATGATGTAATTTTGAAATGATATGAATAACATAAATTTCATATTTTGAAATATCATCATATTTATTTTTTTACTAATTATTGGAATAATAAATTTTTGGACTTTATTTAAGAAATATATCTGATCTAATACAAAAAGAAAATAAAATCATATATCCAAACATTAACTCTTGTACGGTATACACTGTTCGACAAAATAATGATGTATAAAATAATTTCTATATTGAGATGTGAGTTAATAGGTTCCATAGTGTCTTTACTTCCTCCCCAGGATAGATATGACTAATGGAAAATGAATTAAAATAAATATAACATATGATATATATGAATTGTAGTCGACATATATGATGATTTAAGGGTTATTTATTTAAATGATGTTATTAATATAATTTGAATTCATTATATATTTTGTTTCAAAATATATTTTCTTAAAATATTATATATAGTAATCCATTAAGGTAGGTAGAACAATGTGGATTTCCGTACATGTTTGTATTTAGGATATGTTATCTATATAATTGGGAAGTCCAAAACTCCTTGGTAATAAATGATTTTACAAGGTAGTTCTATCAATAATATTTTTTTTAGAAATAATGATATTCATTATAGGTGGATTAATATAATGGAGAGGGCCTAATAATTATAATATAATGCTCATGTGGTGGGTAAAATGATGGATGAATAGATTAGAGATTCAAAATTATAGATGATTGAAAACATTAAAAAATATTTTTGGTATACATATACTAGTACACTACATTTTATATGTGTATCCCACACATCCACCCACATATTCAATCTAACTAAAACCCCAAAAAAGTTTTATTGACTCATTTTTATGTATAATTTTATGAGGATCCCAAATATAATTTTAATTAATTTGAGATATTAAATTATTTTGGAGATAACATAAAAACATTGATGATGGAGAGAGGCCAACTATGGTTATGTTTCATTATATTATAGATATATCAATATCAAAAAAAATTCCTATAGATGTGTTGAATACATATGAAAATGTATTATACGTTTTTTATGTTATAGTTATATATATTTCGGATAAATTGCCTCAAATATATTTATTGATAATGTAATTTGTTTCATATTGGTATTTTTGATAAAAATATATATAATATAATATATATATCTATATTACCATTATGTCGGAGCCATAATGTTTTGACAAAGACATTTATTATCCAATATTTAAACAAATACTATTTATTATAAACATGATAGATTATCACCTTATTCAATTTCTTTGATGGGTTTTTAATATCTATAATATGATGATGAAATTTCAAGGAATTATATAACCGAGAAAAATTAAAAGAGGGAGACCATTGATCATGTAAATATATATTTCATTTTCATCAAAATTATAAATGGATTTTCCAGGTATGTCACATGTCAATCTATATTCAATTATTTTAATTCAATGAATCATAATATTTTTTATGATATTGGAATTATAATTCAATATTTTTTTATGAAAAAAATATTAAATGGAAA
Organism: Viscum album; assembly: GCA_963277665.1. Classification (NCBI taxonomy): domain Eukaryota; kingdom Viridiplantae; phylum Streptophyta; class Magnoliopsida; order Santalales; family Viscaceae; genus Viscum; species Viscum album. The sequence continues at coordinate 1,312,695,064 of OY728152.1, read as the reverse complement.
CTTGGAAAAATGATTTATTACACCAATAACAACTATAATGAATGGTATAATAAGAAAAATATTTATTGCATAAGGATATAAAAATAATGTAATAAGAGATCAGATGATTCTATATCATGTAGGATACAAATTTTTTTTTTCAATACATATATTTTTTCATTAATCCAAAAATGTATACTAATTTTGTTTTCAACATGTTTGTTTCAATTTCATATTATATCTTTTTAGACCTATGGATAAACAAATATATTTTATTCACAACTAATTGAATGATGAATTGTAAATTTTGTGATGTACTGGAAATATATATTTTATTGTTAGAATATATATCTATTTTAATGAAATTAATATGTATTTCATGCATTTAGTTTTGTTCTAATGCGATTATTTTAGATAGAAATTATGAAAGATGTTATAATTGATAAAATGTTTTTTTAAAATGTGATATAAAATTTAATATTTTAATGATTCTAAATGAATTATATTTTATTTTATTTGGAATTTAAAACAATATTTATAATATAATAGTTATATAATAAAATTAATATGGGAATTGAATATTATTTAAAATGAATAATAATTGAAATAATTTCTATAAGATATTTAATAAAATTTATTATGGGGAACTTAATTAAACACATTCTTATTATTATCTTGTAATTTTATATATTATACATATGATTAGGCATTTTTAATTTTCATTGTTATTTGAAAAACTAATTATTATCTAATAAAATTGTTAAATCATATAGAATTAGAATGGTATTATTATATCACCATTTAGAGTGGGATTAATATTCTTTTTAATATATATTATTAAACTTATACTTATTTTTTAATATTGTGTTGTTTTGAAAAAATATGACATTTATATTTATGAAATATAATTATATTTTTCCAGTTAGTTTATTAATAGGATATATATATAACGATGACTCTCATTCCAGGGTAATTTATTTTATAATAAAACTAAAAATATCATCATTTTTGTGATAGTTAATTTATAACAAATCAGAAAAGAAGAAAAAACCTATCAATGATGTTGTTTAAATAAAAACATATGTGGATGAAATTTGATATGATTAAATAATATTTTTTACTCACATGTTCAAATATATTTAAAAATTGTTAAAAATTGAAATAAATAAAAGGTCCATATAATTCTAATTTTATATGAAATCATTTGACAACATTAATGTTTAAATGCATTTAGAAGTTATTTTTTAAATTGGATAACAATAAATGTTGTAATCAAATTTCTTTATATATAATTTATATTGATGATTCTATTTAAATGTTTGTTAAAAACTGAAACCCAATGTTCCAAAATATTTTCAAAAATATATTATTTAAATGAGGCCATATGACCAAAAAATGTATATTCATACTCAATTATAATTTTATCTGAGACTCATTAAAATAGTTAGAGGTAATTATCATCCAACATTAAAAGGAAGTCATAATAATAATAAAATATTTTATCAATTGTGGTATTCAAAAAATATTTGAACTATTTCCCTTACACCATTTCACAGATAATTAAACAAAAAATGTGATTTCCCTAGTATAGTTCATTTAGTATTTGATTATTTATATCTACCATTTCATTTTGTTAATAGTATGTTTTTACAAATAAAATGTTTTTAAAATTTTCATTTTAGATATAATTTCACTATTATATTGTAAATATATAATAATATATCAACAATTTGAAATCTTTTTTTCAAAATTTATTTTACACAATATCTTTAGTTATAATTTTTTAAATTATTTATATATCCTTTATTATAATATAGTTCATAATATCTATATTTAAATTCCCATTCCTATAAAATATTATTTGTTTCTCATGTATAAGGATCAATGGAAAAATTCCCCTTAAAATCCCTTAAAGAAATCATGTATTCAATTTTTTTTTAAAATTTTGATTCCTTGATATTGTTATAAACATAATTTATTCTAAATTAGTACTACATTATAAATTAATATGTGAAAAACATGTATCATAATAAAATCATATTGAATTTAATTTTTCTCTTTATAGGAATTTAAAATACAATATTATTATCATATCAACACAATGGTAAAAATAATTTGAACAAAATTTATTCATATTAATATATAAAAATAAATAATATCACTATGGTTAATTTTTTTTGTAATTTCATATAAAAATGAAATCAATAAATGATTAAAAAAATAATAATAGTTTCCTGTAATAAGTGAAACATAAAAATTCATTTTAATAATGTCTTTATAAAATATACAATAAAAAATTCCAATGTGTTATAATATATCCATATTGCAATGAAGCCTACAATAATATTTATTACCACTCAAATTTAAAATAATTATTCAATAGATAATGAAAAATATATATTATTTTGACAACTCATATCCTGGATACCAAAAAACAAGAAATGTTACCTCAATATGATATATACAAAAAAATACTAGCATGATAGTAAATAAACATAAAAAAATAATATTATTATATTCAACCTGAAAATAAAATAATACAAATATATTATTGATAATTATATAAAAATTATTGAATATTAATAAAATAGAATGAGACGGTATAGATTGAAAAAATCACTATATTGCAAAACAAATCTATAATGTGTTTGGAATGTTTTCTTGGATGTTATATTCCAAATAATATCCAATAAATAAGTTTGGAATGTGGATATATATATTTTATTTTTATATTTATGGAAATTTTTATAGATTAAAAATGAAATAAATGATAATAGGAATTTTTATATCAAATTATGCTACCATATAATGAATAACAATAAAATCATAATCATAGAGAATGTATATAACTAAAAATTCTCTCTTTTATAAAATGTATATTTGTCAAAGGTTTTTAGTTATAAAAATATAATTGCGACACCCATTACAAATAATCATTCATATAGTGGTTTTTAGGTATATATATATATATATATGAAATCATGATCCTATAGAATAAAATTGATTTCAATTCCTATTTAATGGTTACTTATCATATAACAATTATCATAAATATAATTATCTCAAAATAAAAAAAATTAACATTACAGTTTTATATATTGAGTGAATTAAAACAAATTGGAATCTTTATTTTAGTGGACACAATGTGTTTAATAGAAAAAAATAAATGATTAATAGTTCAATGATCGTAATACTACAACATGACCCCTAGGAGAAAGGAAATTGATTGTGATGTCTATTTATCTACTGTTGTTCGAACACACCAATGGTTATAACATTTTTTTCATCAGATTAATAGATAAAAAATACTAGTTTTCACATGAAACCATTATAAATAAAAAAACATCATTCCATTGTATATATGTATTATAACTTTTCTATAATGTATCACATCATATATGCAACCCAAATATCTAATATCAAAATATTAAATGGGTGTATAAAATTATAATAATGTAATAATTTTGTTCCAATAGTGGCATAATTTTTTTCACATTGGTCATTAATGTTGTGATCCCAAATGTTCTGGGTGAATCTATGAATCTGGGATCATTTAGGGTCCATGGAGGCCCTTGAACACATCATTCAACATTTTAATGATACTCCATATTTTATTTTTTATATAACTAATTTAAAAGGGGTGATGTGAAAATCATAAGTATTCATGGTAACGTTACATGCCATCAATGAAAAATAAGGGTACCCATTTAAACCACCCAATAGTTTTAAAAAATATGTATATATTAATTTTCAATATAAAAAATAAATAACTTATCGATGATATAATGGTCTATTATATACCCTATACATGAAAAGGAACAAGTGTCATATAATCCATATTTCTTTGGCAATGCTTAAAATATTGTTGATCCCCCTGATCTACTGTGATTCATTATTATGACATATAATACACAATATTTTTTGAAAACGATCACACTAAAATGTTGTATTTTTTATTAATAATGAATTTATTCTATTTTGTCATATAAACTATGAGATTATATAAAGGAGATGAATCAGATAATGAAATAATTTTTGATTTTTTCAATAATAAATAAAATTTTCTGGATTAAAATTTGGGAAAACGTTGTGTGAAAAAAAATCATTGGCTGTAAATCACAATTTATTATGTTTATAAAGATTCCACCCAGAATAAATTATTGAAAATATAATATAATGTTAAAACTCAATTAAATATTTTCCACCTCTTTTCTAATTCCAATATAATTGGCAGCATGATGGGACACAAAAGGATGGAGAAAACATTCTTAATAATTATATAAAACTAGTGTCATGTATGTTTGTTTGAATTAATTGAGTATATGTAAAATTTATTTTTAATAGGATACGAGATCTGTAATCTTTGTGGGGTTGATTCCTTAAATCTTGTACACAACATGAAGAGGGTATATGTCATGTACATGTTACAGGATGTGTAATATTCCGAGATCATTTTATGAAAAATAAAATTATTTGTTGAGAATTTTTTCATCGATGAATAAGATACTTTCAAATGGATACATGTCATGTAAATTTCTTGACATTATGATTTATTGTGATGAATTGATTAAATTACCTTTTTTGATTTGTATCCTTATTCCCTCTCTACCACTATACATTGTCTAATGATTTTTGGACACTACATTGGTTAAGATTGACTGGTTTGGCAATAGATCTCTATTGTGATTGGACTGAATCTGACATTTTGTGTAATCATTTTTAATTCATGTTACATTGTTCTTGGTAGTGATGTTGCTTTTAATTTTCATTTACGTCGAACCATTTTTATAGTTCTTCCTGTTTTTTTATATAAATTGTGATATATCATTTAGGCGGTTATTTCAATATTTTTTGTTTTAAGATTAGTGTTTGTTCATGAGGTAGTTTTTTACTCTTCTCCATCAAAAATCTTGTTAAATTAATACAATTTTGAGATGTGATTATTTTTTCTATTTCTATTTGTGGTTTTTTGGTCATTCGTGTAGGATGAACCTATTGTAATCATGTGAGACCCGAGTATTGAGGTAGATTGTTACATCTTTATCATTTCTTTTAATCCACCTTCTTCTATATTTTGATAAATTATGTTTTTTATAAAATTAAATAATAGATTGAATTTATTTATATTTGTGTGGAAATGGTATTTCATAAAATATGGGTTTATAGTTGTTTTGATAAATGAAAATGGGTTGACAATGAATTTTTATATGCATTTTAATCAGTGGTGAGAATTAATGGTTTGGATAATAGAGAAAATGGTAATACTTGGTAATGTTTGTGTAATGTATTTAATTAGAATCATCCATCAATTATATTGGGGTATTTTATCATGGGGATTTGATCTCCACTCTCTGACTATTTCTCATTGGACATAATAGACTCATTGAAAGGTTCAATATTAGTGGTGTTCACTATTTCATAGATTCCCTTCATATATCATGGATCTTAGTGTGCATTAATATATATGATTGGTATATGTTTCATAACTAACCCATATTTTTGATAACAATGGAGTCTTGTTAAATGTGCATTAGGAACTATTTTTTTCCTGGTTTATATTATTATGATTTAAATTCAATGTATTTTTAATTATAGATGATTCATGATTAGTTTTGACAGGATATGTATTATATCATATATGGATATGAATAGATTTCATTTTTTCCACATTATATCAAAATTATAAAGAGTGGTCAATTGTATATTTTCCCACTATATTGATATAATAACTATTAAATTGTTAATATTTCTTATTTTCATTAATATTGATTATGATTGGTTTCTTATTTAATGATTTTATTTGGAACACTTGGGTGTGACACTACTAATAAAGATAAGTCAAACCTTATAAACACCTTTTGTAGCTTATAAACATGGTAATTTCCTTTGATTTGGGGATGATTAAGGCACTTGGGTTGGGCTATGTGATTTTATAATAGATTGGTTTAGGGTAGATGGTGGTGAGAGAGTGGGAGGTTTATCGCATTATCATTAGGAGATTGAAGTATTATATTATTTTTTAGACGTTTTTAGTCACACATTGCACTTGGAGATTCCTTTCATCCATTTTCAGTCATCTCTCTTATTTTTCCTCCTTTTCTTTTAGGGAATATATTTACATATTCCATTATTTCTCTCTTTTATGTTAATATATTTTATGATATTTATTCGGTTTAGTAAAAATTATCCCCTCTAATTTTTACTTTCTTGGGTGCTAGTCACCAACCCATGTACATAGAGAACTCCCATTAGGTATGAGGAGGATTGGGTATAGTAAAAATTTGAGAGGGAATCTAGGTTGGATTCGTTACAAATTATAATAAAAGGTTGTTTTTCATTGATATTATTTGTCATTAGAATTTAGGTTTACTAGAGATAGGATGCTAAGGATATGGGATGTTTATTTTTTTGTCTTTTCATATATATTGTCATGATGAATCTAAAGATAAATTTTTATTATGGGATTTCTTTCTCATATTTTTTTATAATTATGTTAATAATTTTTTATTATATAATAGTTTTGTATTTTCATCTATTTTTTTAGTTTCTTGATTATTTCATTTATATTTCTCTGTAGCATATTTCTTATGAGATATGATATCTATTATCCTTTTGAGGGTGAAGTTTATTTTCATAAAATGAATACTCAAATGGAAAGAATCATTATCATCGAAATTTTGGAGGAGGTTCTTTCAATAAATTAAAATTATCCATAATATCATAATGTATATTTTTGGGTAAAACCATGATCTATATAGTAATGAGATCAATCACTTGAACTCATTCACATGAATCCAAAATCTATTATAGGTAAGACTGATCCTCAAGAGGAATATGTCATTTAGTATAATTTAGTCTAGATAATATATATCCTCAATACTCCTTAGATTATCAATGTAATGTGTAATGAAATTCGAATTTAGGGTCATTGTATGTGTTAATGGGATTCAATGGCGCATGATGATATTTCGGTGATCATGGAATAGAAGAGTTTGGGAAATTGGGTTTTTAACCCTATTTCGACCACTCTAAGCTTGTTTTAGAGCCCAGTAATGCCCATAAATGTCATTTAATTAAATATTTAATTATTAAACTAGGTGTGTGAATCGATTTAAACTATGGGGACCCATTAATGACGTATGGGGTGTCTCAACCGCGTGGTCAATCAACGACCACACTCTTTACGCATTTTTGCATTCTTATCTCAACTGTCCTCGGCCTTATAAAATAAAAGTGTTCTCCATAGGTTTCATTTCTCGATCACCCTATGCTGGAGTACCCTTCGTTCAGACGAGCCGCTTTTCTTTCGGAAGAGCCGTAGCACTACCCATGAAGTTCCACGCCCGGGGCATAGCGTCGATCGTTGTTAACAAGTAGGGAATTTATCCTTCGTGTATCCTTTTGTGTATCCTACGAGGTGGGAATGCTTTTGTTTTTGTATAATTTGATAAAACAAAACATTAATGAAGATAATGAATGAACTATAATGAAGTAGGAGTGTTGTGATCGATGATGCTGCTTGGGTTTATAATCATCCATAATTTTATGATCCCTGAATTGTGCTGGCATACACCATCTGAAAATCATCGATGTTGGTGGTCTTTCTGTGTGCACTATCGAAATCTTGCATCTTGTGATGTTTAATAGATTTTTTTTGTGGTTGGGAACCCTTACTGTGAAATGTATATCGGTTAATTACATACATTCGGGTAAACAAATTGAAAGCACCAGGATCAACTCTGATCTGTGATAACCTTGGTTAAAGTACAACTAATTTGAAAATCATGGAGTGTGTTAAATCTTATAAATCTGAAAATACCTGAATGGGCCTACTTTGTGTTGATGGTAGTGGGTTTCCCTTTTCTTTTCACTCATGGGACGATTGCTGGGTGATGTGGGTGGGGGTTAGAACCCCTGTTATTATACTCTCAGTGGTTGCGAATTGAGGATGGGATTCTCTGTTGTATCAAAAATTGGGGTGGAATTCTCTATTGTTGAGAAAGCCTCTTGGATACTGGATTTTTGATATTGGGGTTTTCATTATTTGTGGTGGATTTACGAGAGAACTGTGTGTGGGTGTTATGGTCTATAGATGACTGTTTATTTCCCCTTGACTTGTGATTATGATTACTAGTTTCCCAAGTAGGTTCAGAAATGTAATGAAACATTATTATTAAACGTGAAAACTAGGATGGGACAAATGTGTATTGGTTTGGTGTGGGTTGTGACTTGTACATGGTTATGTTTGCATTATTTAGGAAGGCTGAAGAAAAACCTAAACATTGGGTGAGTACTTGTTACCTATACATATACTTGTAGTTTTGTGTTTCTTATTCGCGCCCCACCCAAGTTGAGAACATAGTGTCGAACACCCTAATTTCATGGGGGAGGGTGTTTTTCACAACACTACTATTTGTGGCGGGTTATTAGATCCTTTTCTTCTCCTTTTCCCGGATAGCCCAAGTACCATCGGGCAGGCTGTGATGGCCTGAATTCCATCATGACCCCAAGAACCTTCGTGCGGGGTAGTGTGGTGGTTACAACCCAGGTGTGTTTGAGCAGGTGGTCTTCCAAAGTGTCTTTGGGATGAGGCCCAGGTGTCTTCGGGTGTTGTAGTGGATCCTTTGGCCCAGGTGTCTTCAGGCGTGGTGGTGGTGGTTCTGGCCTAGATTTTTGCAGGTATGATGACGTGTGACAATTATGGACTAGGTGTTTGTGGGCGGGGGTTGGCAGTGGGACTGCGTGAGGTTGTGGACCAGGTGTCTGCGGGTGGGGTGTGGTAGTGGGATTGTAGTGAGAATGGACAGATTGGTTCGATGCGTTGGATATCTTCAATAAAAGTGTGAATGTGGCGCGGGGTACCAAAACATCGATGTGATATTATTATACATTACATGACTTGTGTTATTTGGTGAGTGTGCCTTGGTGAGGGCTGGGTGGATAGTTTTCCTTGTTAGGTGTTTGGATTACTCCTTTTCTCACGGGGCATTAGCACGTTCCCCCACTTGTGCATGAGAGTCTTTGGTTTTCCCTTCTGAGTATACTTGTATGCTTACCCTATGCATATAAAACTACTTCCAGGTTTCCAGGAGGACTTCAGGGATCATGCGGGACCATACTAGCGTAGGACCATTGGGGCTATTGCAGTTGCTATTTTTCATTCTTTGGTACATTACATTGTGGTCATTTTTGTACTTGTGGTATTACATTTGGAACATTCATATGGGAATGGTTGTTCATGGCTTTACTTTTACTTTCTGCTTTTTGTGTTGTTGGGATTTACCATCTTATCTCCCAATCCTATTAAAAAGTGTAATGCCTTACATTTAGTGAGTGATTATATACCCTTGGCATTGGTCGCCACTCCAGGAGCTATGGAAGGCAGGTTTCAGGGCTCATTATCTCTCCTTCCACTTGAAGAAGGAAGGGTCTGGCAATCTGCTGACCCTTACCTCCTTTTGGTGAAGGCGGGTCATGACACAATGGTATCAGAGCTGATTGTTGAGAGATAGGATGGAGTCTGTTGTTAGGAATAGTGAGGATTTCAGGGGATGGTAGGGAAAAAGTGTTTGGTGACCTTGTTGCGTGAATTAGGCAAGGGAAGACATGTAACGACCCGAGAAAACCATGTTTTGATTTTTGACAAGTTTGCTTTTCAATGTCACCCGTTATGTAAACCAACAATAATCTAATAAGGTAATACTAATAAATGTATCAAATGAATGAAAACTCCTTTTATTCAGATAAGTAACATTTCAGCTACAACTTCCACTGACTGAACAAGAAGATAAATTAACCAAAAATCCCAACTAAGAACCCGATTACAATAATGGGGAGACTGATTAAAACCACCAAGAGCCCAGGAATGTAGTAGGGGTTTCTGACATCCATCATAATGAACATGAGGATGGCTATAGCCACTACAACTGTGCTGAGCACCAGAGGAATCATATGAACCATCTTCACCTTTCTCCTTCAGTCACCTGGAGCGAGGGACACCCTGAGATTAGAGCATTTATAATCACACAAATCAGACCGTTGAACCCAAACAGATATAAATATGACCGTTGGTTTCTCCTATCTTCTATGTTTTGTTTTTGACCATTGGAAATTAGAATGGCTTACCCGAAATGTTTCGGAATATTAATTAAGAAATTTTCCTTAATGTTTAAAGAATGACATCAATGATAACTTAATTAATTTATTTCATGTTTCCCCAGAAATGCGAATTATGTTTTATGAAAGTTAATTTTATTATACACTACACTTATTTTTCTTAATTTGTGCAATTAAAATTTTATGTTGTAAATATATTAAAGCTAATGGGTTTTTATTTTTTCTAAATATGTATTAACCCTTGAGTTATATATATATATATTGCATCAAATTAATTGATTTGTTTTATCTAAATTAAATATAAGAGATAATAATAATGTGAATGTTTATAATTTGGATAAACAGTTTTGGAAACTACGTCAAACTATGATTTCTTTTACTTATGTGTTTCGTGGTGATGATACTTATATCAACTCCCTCTTATGTGTGATTGAATGTAGTTTGATTCATAATAATCATTAATTAAGAAAATTAAGGTAATTAGCTAATAAAGGAAATTAAAATGTATATATATATGATATGTTTTGTTTAATCAATGTTTTTAACCATTGATCTTCATAATGTAATATTAATTATTTAGTAAATATGGTTTAATAATAATAATTATAATATAATAAAAATTATTGATGTATTAAAAATAAAAAATATATATATACATTTATATAATAATATGTTTTTATTGAATAAATATATTTTTATTGACCAATGAATTTTATTAAAATAATAAAACATAGTTTAATAATTGAATTCTATAATGATAAAAACAATGTTTTAATAAATTAATGAAAATATTAATAAAACAACCTTTTCATTTTTTTAAAACAAAAACCCTGTTGAACTGCGTTTTTAAACACCGCAGCAAACCAGGGGCCACCCGATCTGTTCTCCATAGATCAGAGTCGTCCGTTTTTTTTTTGTCGCGCTGCATCCAAGCCGTTCAATCGACTTTGGGTAATCCTGGACGTCTGCTTTTTCTATGCATATTCTCCTTCCTCACGTCCCGCGGTTTTGTCTTACTCGCGTCGTCGAACCAGTAGAGCGTAGGGTGCCTCGTTTTTCTCTCGTAGGCCGGCTAGTAGACCTGGATGTCTCCTTCATTCCACGAGTCGGCACCGACCCCTCGCCTCGGATACCCTTCTCCATGGAAGTGATTCCTCGGTCATCTGTTTTTTTAAATCCCTCGTTTACACCGAAGGTAGGGAAGCTTTGCACTGATCCCTTGGATCTCCAACCACAGGTCCGGCGTCACTGCTTCGTTTCTCCTTCTCCTCTCAAAAATAAGGTAAGGGTCGAGTTCTGTTTTTAAGTTTATGTTTATGCTTCAGTTTATATATATATATATACATGTAATATATATATATATATATCTTCTATGTTTACACTTTCGGTTCCTCTTTCCTCGTCTACTCCTCCTCTCCATGAAAGGTAAGAGGCAGGTTTTATTTTGGGATGGTTTTTTCAAGCTTCATCTTATATAAATGTGATTATATATACATGTTATGTATATATTTCTGGTGCATAAAAACTGGGTGCAAACCCAGACCATGAGATCTCCCTCTCAGCATGAATAACCGATTATGAGTAAGGGGGAAAGTCCTCTTCATCGTTCCCTAGCTTTTTTATAAGTTTTACATAGTTCTATACACCTATTGTATAAATGTGTATAAGAATATACAGGACCATACAAACCTGTTTTAACTATCCCTAGGACCGAACCAGGGAAGGGGATATCTTCTTGTATTAATTTGTCACCTACTTTAGTGAATATACACGAATATATATTTGTATATATACTTCGTGTGTATGGGTGTATATATATATATTTGTATTCATACATATATATATAAGATGATACATGTATATGAACGCCTTTAATTCACATGTATATAACACTAAATTTATTTTCACCTACGAAAAATGGAGTGGTCGAATGATTGCGTGAACATGTAAAGCACACAATTATATGAAGCATAAAGATGTATATGTACATGTAATCATATGGATGTACATGTACATTAATGTGCATAAGGGTTGAATTTGTCTCTTGTGTTTTGGACTATATAACAAGATGATTTATTTACTCAAAAACATGTTATCTCAAGAAATGTATCCAAAAAAACCCAATTATATACATTTTTATATGTGTAATGAGGTTTAAAGGTTAGTTTGTTATCAAAATAGTTCATTCATTTGAAAATTTTCACATATTATCATTCTTGATAAATCAGGATTTTGGTTTTTGAGAAAATGGAAATAATTCCTCAAATTTTTATATACATGCATTTGTACACAAGGACCATGTTGCTTGGAAGATTGATTTTATGCCAATAAGGGACTTATGAAAGTTAAGTTCATTTCTTTTATATAAAAAGGAACACCACTCGGTATGCCAAACATTATTTTTGTTTAATGTATAACTTGGGAAACATTTTTGAGTATGGTTTAATGTGGTAAACCCATGCATATGTGTAGGTATATATATCATTATGTTGTCTGCAATTACAAGTTCTTTTATGATGTTTGCAAACTTTATAAGGAAAAGGGGTTCATGTTATTTAAAGTGCTAATAAGAGTTCTTTCACAATTATATACATGATTTCCCCAATATGGACCTGATTACACACAATGTATCGCTAACTGCATGTATGATTACATAGTTTTAATTAAACACCCACAATACCCATTTATCATCATATGTGTAAGCTATAAATGACCATGCTTTAATTGGGTATTATGATGTTATGGAATGTTAAGTGTTTGTGTTTATTTCCATAAAACCCATGATTCAATTGTTATGATATTTTCTTGGGTGTACGGATTTTAGCATTCATGTCTCAGTTTATTTATGATTGAACTTTCTTCAATTTATTAATATGTATGTAAAAAGGGGGTGGATTAAGAATGAATGAAACCCTATGAATGAATGACCATGCCAAGACATGTGAGGGATGTATAGGACTTACATGTGACAGGTGCACCCAGAATTATATAGCGCAATAAGAATGATGTGATGGGTGCGCCCGGAATTATACAGTGCTCCAATTCATTGGGTAAGGCAAGAGTCTCATGAGACGTTATGTGCAACGGTCTTGGCACTTAGCCTTGGCTTGTGCTACCATTGAAACGGTATTGGCAGTGAGCCATGACCCGTTATGTATGTTATACGGTCTTGAAGAAATGTCTTGACAAAGTCCAGTATTATACATTCCCTATGCATGAAATGATAATGGTCAACCAGGGGTTAGTTCAACTAACAGGACATCCCCTAGTTGAAAGCTCCCAGGACTTTGAAAATTTAATTTATTTGTTAAGAACTGTTTTTCATATGGTAAACTGTTAGAAGAAACATATATTCTCATGAACCATGTTATGATCGTCTTCCCTTCTTAGCCACAGAATTATTTTTAGAATTTAAGTAACCATGTTTAAATATTATGCATTGTTTTGTTTTCTTATGATGTGCTCTCTGATCATGTCAACTATAGAGTTTTTTCAAGTATGTACTTCTCTGTGCAAGTGGTTTTCAAAAACGATAGATTTCATGAAAAGAAAATGACTCATTTTTAGCAAAGTGTTTAATTCTCTTCAAAAAGACTGCATTGAGAAAGTGTTTTCTTAAAACGTTTTTAAAACCCCTTACTGGGCATATTTTCTCACCATATGTTTTTGTTTAAATTTTTCAGGCATGGTTGGTACTAATGAAGTTATTCAGAAGTAGCTGGTTTCCCTGAATCCTGAGCCTTGTGATATTCTGTAGTAATGGGACATGATATTTAATTTCTAATGATTTAATGAGATGTTAAGTATATCATGTCTCATTAAGCCCCCTGGGTTTGGGGGTCGCAACAGTTGGTATTAGAGGATGGGTTCAAGCAACTCTGGAAAACCAGGTGATATAAATTTATTTCTATGACTAACTAAGTATTAATGTTATAACTTTCAGATGGATGATGTACCTACCAACCTTTTTTCACTTCCCACTGAGGCTCTAGAGAACATTGTCTCTCTAGCTAGCCGTGAGAAAATTCTGAATAATACCCAAATTCGCATGACGTGTAAGCACCTGTATGACGTGTCAAACTCACCTAGGGTTCTTAGTCTTCACCAGGGATTAGGGATGGATTATCTCCTAATGATGATGTCCCAATTTCCCTCTTATGCATGTTAGGGAAGGCATCATGAAGGAACCTTCCGAGTGTTAACAACTGGCGAGGAATTTGGCACAATGCTTGATAACCCCTTTCAAGAAGCTTCTACTACCGGAGACCTCCGAGCGGCTTAACTGTGCCTGATTTTGCACTACGGCTTCTGGGGCCAGTTAATGGACTTTGGAGCGTTGGAAAATGAGTCCACCCAATTGTCTCTTAGGCAAGAAGTGTATACTGATGTTTCCCAACTCCATAACACTCACGCTAAACTCAGGAGGCGTTATAAATGATCCCATGAGTTTAGTCCTGTTTGTTCAACCTGTGTGTGGTTTGAAGAGTTAGGATGTTTTTCCACTCTTTGTGGTGTATGTCTTGTAAACTTAGACATTTCCATGTAAACTTTTGTATAAATGGAAGATTCTTGTTTCCATTCATGTATCCACCTTATCAATGTTGTTAAGAGTTTACTTTAGATGATTTTTTAAGATGGCTGGTCAAACGATCTTCTCATCACTACCCGATGAGTTAGTAGAAGTCGTCTTGATCAGGGCATGCACGGTGGATTATCCATCCTTTCTCCACCTGCGTGGGTCCCGTCAGCATTTTCTCGACCTATCAAACGGTCCAGAGATCCTTCGTTTATGTCAAGAGGATGATCATGTCTTTCAACTCATTTCCACTACTCAACTCCCCTGCTACAGGCGAAGGGGAAGATACATTGAAGGCATGTTCTAGTGTTTTACTCTGGCACAGAACTTTTCTGCCAGAGCGTGCTTCCTCGTGGCCGCCCAGGATGGACAGGTTAGTGCATCATACATGTTCCAAGTTTTGAATCTCAGTCTCCTCAATCACATCATCCCTCCCGACTACCTCGAGCGTGATGTGGCCAGAAGAGTTATCAAGGAGTTTATCTACTCGGACGTTTCTGAGCTTTGCACGACACAAGCCTTACTTTGGAAGCCCGTGTTCAGTACACACGAACAAGAGTTCACGACGTACAGTTCGATGTGTATCTGGACTAGGGAGACAGAATAGCTGTGTTCCAACCTTGGTAACCCATTAACTGAGCCATATCCACTGTTTCGGTAGTGTCCTACGTAGGGGGTTTCAGTTTTTTCTTTTTATGATAGAATTGCGAGGGCCAAATTCTTTGAAGGGGAAGTGATGTAACGACCCGAGAAATCCATGTTTTGATTTTTGACAAGTTTTCTTTTTCAATGTCACCCATTAAGTAAACCAACAATCAACTAATAAGGTAATAATAATAAATGCATCAAATGAATGAAAACTAATTTTATTCAGATAAGTAAAATTTTGTCTATAACTTCCACTGACCGAACCAGAAGAAAAATTAACCAAAAACCCCAACTAAGAGCCTTATTACAATAATCGGGAGACTGCTTAAAACCACCAAGAGCCCAAGAATGCGGTAGGGGTTTCTGGCATACATCATAATGAACATGAGGATGGCCGAAGCCACTGCAACCGTGTTGAGCACCAGGGGAATCATACGAACCATCTTCTCTTTTCTCCTTCATCCACCTGGAACGAGGGACTCCCCGAGACCAGACCCTTTATAAGCACACCAATCTGACCGTTGAACCCAAATGGCTATAAATATGACTGTTGGATTCTCCTATCTTCTATGTTTCATTTTTGACTGTTTGAAATAAGAATGGCTTACCCTGAAAGGTTCGGAATATTAATTATGTAATTTTCATTAATGTTTAAAGAATGACATCAATGATAACATAATTTATTTATTTAATGTTTCCCCAGAAATTCGAATTATGTTTTATAAATGTTAATGTTATTATACACTACACTTATTTTTCTTAATTTGAGCAATTAAAATTTTATGTTATAAATAAATTAAAGACAATGGGTTTTTATTTTGTCTAAATATGTATTAACCCTTGAGTTATATATATATAAGTTTTTCATCAAATTAAATGATTCTTTTTCTCTAAATTAAATATAAGAGATAATAATAATGTGAATGTTTATAATTTGGATAAACAGTTTTGGAAACTACGTCAAACTATGATTTCTTTTACTTATGTGTTTCATGGTGATGATACTTATATCAACGCACTCTTATGTGTGATTGGATGTAGTTTAATTAATAATAATCTATAATTAAGAAAATTAAGGTAATTAGCTAATAAAGGAAATTAAAATGTATATATATATATATATGTGATATGTTTTGTTTAGTCAATGTTTTTAACCACTAATCTTCATAATGTAGTATTAAGTAATTAGTAAATATGGTTTAATAATAATAATGATAATATAATAAAAATTATTGATATTTTAATAATAAAATATATATATATATATACATTTATATAATAATATGTTTTGATTGAATAAATATATTTTTATTGACCAATGACTTTTATTAAAATAATAAATGTTATTTTAATAATTGAATTTTTTTAATGATAAAAACAATGTTTTAATAAATTAATGAGAATATTAATAAAACACCCTTTTCTTTTTTTAAACAAAATCCATGTTGAACAACGTTTTTAAACACCGCAGCAAACCAGGGTCCATATGATCTGTTCTCCCCAGAACATGGTCGTCTGTTTTTTTTATGTCGCACTGCATCCAAGTGGTTCGATCGACTTTGGGTAATCCCGGCCGTCCGATTTTTCTCGGCTTCTTCTCCTTCCTCGCGTCTCGTGGTTTCGTTTTCCTCACGTCGTCAAACCAGTAGAGCGTAGGGTGCCTCGTTTTTATATCGTAGGCCGGCTAGTAGACCCGGCTGTCTCCTACTTTCCACAAGTCGGCATCGACCCCTCGACTCAGATACCACTCTCCATGCAAGTGAGTCATCGGTCTTCTTTTTTTTAATCCATGTTTTACACCGAAGGTAGGGAAGCTTTGCACCGATCCCTTGGATCTCCAACCACCGGTCCGGCGTCGCTTCTTCATTTCTCCTTCTCCTCTCCAAGCTAATGTAAGGGTCGAGTTCTGTTTTTATGACTTTGTTTAAGCTTCAGTTTATATATATATATATATATACATGTAATATATATATGTATATATTCTATGTTTACACTTTCGGTTCCTCTTTCCTCGTCTACTGCTCCTCTCCGAGCAAGGAAGGAGGCAGGTTTTATTTTGGGTTGGTTTTGTCAAGCTTCGGTTTATATAAATGTGTATATATACATGTTATATGTATATTTCTGGTGCATGTGAACCGGGTGCAAACCCAGACCATGAGATCTCTCTCTTGGATTGAAGAACAGATTAGGAGTGATGGGGAAATTCCTCTTCATCGTTCCTGACATTTTTTATATGTTTTACATAGTTATATACACTTGTTTTATAAATGTGTATAAGAATATACAGGACCATACAAACCTCTTTTACCTATCCCTAGGACCGAACTAGGGAAGGGGATGTCTTCTTGTATTAATTTGTCACCTACTTCAGTGAATATACATGAATATATATGTATGTATATATACATCATGCATACGGGTGTATATATATATATATTTGTATTCATATATATATATATATAAGATGATACACCTATATGAACACCTTTAATTCACATGTATACAACCCTAAATTTCTTTTCGCCTATGAAAAATGGAGTGGTCGAATGATTGCGTGAACATGTAAAGAACGCAATCATATGAAGCATAAAGATGTATATGTACATGTAATCATATGGATGTACATGTAAATCTATGTGCATAAGGGATGAATTAGTCTCTTGTGTTTTGTATGATATAACATGATGATTTATTTTCTCAAAAACATGTTATCTCACGAAATGTATAAAAAAACAATTATATACATTTTTATATGTGTAATGAGGTTTAAATGTTAGTTTGTTATCAAATTAGTTCTTTCATTTGAAAATTTTCACTTATTATCGTTCTTGATAAATTAGGATTTTGGTTTTTGAGAAAATGGAATGAATTCCTCAAACTTTTAAATACATGCATTTGTACACATCAACCATGTTGCTTGAATGATTGATTTTATGCAAATAAGGGTCTTATGAAAGTAAAGTTCATTTCTTTTATATAAAAAGGAACCAAAATTGGTTTTCCAAACATTATTTTTGTTTAATGTATAACTTGGGAAACATTTTTGAGCATGGTTTAATGTGGTAAACTCATGCTTATTTGTAGATATATATATCATTATGTTGTCTGCAATTAAAATTTCTTTTATGACGTATGATAACTTTATAACGAAATGGGGGCCATGTTATTTAAAGTGATAATAAGAGTTTTTACAGAATTATATACATGATTTCCCCAATATGGACCTGATTACGAACATTGTATCCCTAACTGCATGTATGTTTACACAGTTTTAATTAAACACCCACAACACCCATTTGTCATCATATGTGTAAGCTATGAACGACCATGCTTTAATTGGGTATTATGATGTTATGGAATGTTAAGTGTTTCTGTTTATTTCCGTAAAACCCATGTTTCAATTGTTAAGATATTTTCTTGGGTGTAAGGATTTTATCATGCATGTCTCAGTTTATTTATGATTGAACTGTCTTCATGTTATGAATATGTATGTAAAAAGGGGTTTGATTAAGAATGAATGAAACCCTATGAATGAATGACCATGTCAAGATATGTGGGGGATGTATAGGACTTACAGGTGACGGGTGCATCCAGAATTATATAGCGCAATAAGAATAATGTGATGGGTCCGCCCGGAATTATACATCGCTCCATTGCATTGGGTAATGCAAGAGTCCCATGAGACGTTATGTGCGACGGTCTTGGCAGTTAGCCTTGGCTTGTTCTACCATGCAATGGGAGTGGAAGTGAGCCTTAACCCGTTAAGTATGTTATACTGTCTTGAAGAAAGTTCTTGACAAAGTCCAGTATTATACATTCCCTCTACATGTAATGATAAAGGTCAACCAGGGGTTAGTTCAACTAACAGGACAACCCCTAGTTGAAAGCTCCCAGGACATGGAAAATTTAATTTATGTTTCAAGAACTGTTTTTCATATGGTAAACTATTAGTAGAACTTTATATTCTCATGAACCATGTTATGAACGTCTTCCATGCTTAGCCACATAATTCTTTTTAGAATTTAAGTAACCTTGTTTGAATATTATGAATTGTTTATTTTTCTTATGATGCGCTCTCTGATCATGTCTACTTTATAGTTTATTTCAAGTACGTACTTCTCTATGCAAGTGGTTTTCAAAAACATTGGATTTCATGAAAAGAAATTGTCTCATTTTTAGCAATGTGTTTTATTCTCTACAAATGGACTGCTTTGAGAAAGAGTTTTCTTAAAACGTATTTAAAACCACTTTCAGGCAATATTTTCTCACCCTACTTTTTTTTATATTTTTCAGGCATGGTTGGTAATAATGAAGTTAATCAGAAGTAGCTGGTTTCCCAGAATCCTGAGACTCGAGATATTCTGTAGTAATGGGACATGATATTTAATTTGTAATGATTTAATGAGATGTTATGTATATCATGTCTCTTTAAGAACAATGGGTTTGGGGGTCGCAACAGTTGGAATTAGAGGATGGGTTCAGGAAACTCTGGAAAACCAGGTGATATAAATATATTGCTATGACTAACTAAGTAAAAATGTTATAACATTCAGATGGTTGATGTACCTACCGACCTTTTCCCACATCCCACTGAGGCTGTAGAGAACATTGTATCTCAAGCTAGCTGTGAGAACTTTTTGAATTATGCCCAAATTTGCATGATGTGTAAGCACCCGTATGATGTGTCAAAGTCACCTTGCGTGTTAGTCTTCACCAGGGATTAGGGATGGATTATATCTTATTGATGATGACCCAATTTCCCTCTTATGAACGTCGGGGAAGGTATCACGAAGGACTCTTCTGAGTGTTCACAACTGGCGATGAATTTCGCACAATGCTTGATAACCCCTTTTAAGAAGCTTCTACTGCCAGAGACCTCCGAGCGGATTACATGTGCCAGATTTTGCACTACGGCTTCTCGGGCCAGTTAATGGACTTTGGAGAATTGGAAAATTAGTCCACATGATTGTCTCTTAGGGAAGAAGTCTATACCGATGTTTCTCAAATCCATACCCCTCACGCTAAACATAGGAGGCGTTATAAATGTTCCCATGAGTTTAGTCCTGTCTGTTCAGCCTTTGTGTGGTTTGAAGAGTTAGGATGTTTTTCCACTCATTGTGGTGTAGGTCTTGTAAACTCAGACTTTTCCATGTAAAATTTTTCATGAATGGAGGATTCTTGTTTCCTTTCATGTCTCCACCTTATCAATGTTGTTTAGAGTTTCCATTAGATGTTTGTTTTCAGATGGCTGGTCAAACGAACTTCTCAACACTACCTGATGAGTTAGTAGAAGTCATCTTGATCAGGGCATGCCCGGTGGATTATCCATCCTTTCTCCACCTACGAGGGTCATGTCAGCGTTTTCTCGATCTAGAAAACGGTCCAGAGATCCTTCGTTTATTTCAAGAGGATGGTCGTGTCTTTCAACTCATTCCCACTACTCAACTCCCCTACTATAGGAGAAGGGGAAGATACTTTGAAGGCCAGTTCTAGTGTTCTACTCTGGCACAGAACTTTTCTGCCAGAGCGTGCTTCCTCGTGGCCGCCCAGGATGGCTAGCTTAGTGCAGCATACATGTTCCAAGTCTTAAATCTCAGTCTCCTAAACCACATCATCCCTCTCGACTACCTCGAGCGTGATGTGTCCAGAGGAGTTATCAAGGAGTTTATCTACTCGGATGTTTCCGAGCTTTGCACGGCAGGAGCCTCAATTTGGAAGCCCGTGTACAGTACGCACGAACAGAAGTTCAGGACATACTGTTCGAAGTTTATTTGGACTAGGGAAATAGAAGAGCTGTGTGCCAACCTTGGTATCCCTTTAACCGAGCCAGATCCACTGTTTCGGTAGTGTTCTACGTATGGGGTTTCAGTTTTTTCTTTTTATGATAAAATTGCGAGGGCCCAATTCATTAAAGGGGGAAGCGATGTAACGACCCGAGAAAACCACGTTTTGATTTTTGACAACTTTTCTTTTCAATTTCACCCGTTATGTAAACCAACAATCAAATAATAATGTAATAATGATAAATTCATCAAATGAATGAAAACTCCTTTTATTCAAATAAGTAACATTTCGTCTACAACTTCCACTTACCGAACAAGATGATAAATTAACCAAAAATCCCATGTAAGAACCAGATTACAGTAATGGGGAGACTGCTTAAAACCACAAAGAGCCCAAGAATGCGGTAGGGGTTTCTGGTATCCATTATAATGAACATGTGGATGGCCAAAGCCACTACAACCATGCTAAGCACTAGGGGAATCATACTAACCATCTTATCCTTTATCCTTCAGTCACCTGGAGCGAGGGACACCCCGAGACCAGAACCTTTATAAGCACACCAATCTGACCATTGAACCCAAACAGCTATAAATATGACCATTGGTTTCTCCTATCTTCTATGTTTTGTTTTTGACCGTTGGAAATAAGAATGGATTACCCTAAAAGGTTCAGAATATTAATTAAGTAATTTTCCGTAATGTTTAAGGAATAACATCAATTATAACTTAGTTAATTTATTTCATGTTTCTCCAGAAATGCGAATTATGTTTTATGAAAGTTAATGTTATTAAACAATACACTTATTTTTCTTAATTTGAGCAATTTAAATTTTCTGTTATAAATATATTAAAGCTAATGGGTTTTTATTTTGTCTCAATATGTATTAACACTTGAGTTATATATATATAAATTCTCCATCAAATTAAATGATTCTTTTTCTCTAAATTAAATATAAGGGATAATAATAATGCGAATGTTTATAATTTGGATAAACAGTTTTGGAAACTACGTCAAACTATGATTTCTTTTACTTATGTGTTTCATGGTGATGATACATATATCAACGCACTCTTATGGGAGATTGGATGTTGTTTAATTAATAATAATATATAATTATGAAAATTATGGTAATTAGCTAATAATGGAAATTAAAATATATATATATATATATATATATGTGTGTGTTATGTTTTGTTTAATCAATGTTTTTAACCACTGATCTTCATAATGTAATATTAAGTAATTAGTAAATATGGTTTAATAATAATAATGATAATATAATAAAAATTATTGATGTTTTAAAAATAATATATATATATATGTAAAAATTTATATAATAATATGTTTTGATTGAATAAATATATTTTTATTGACCAATTACTTTTATTAAAATAATAAAAGTTAGTTTAATAATTGAATTTTGTTGATGATAAAAACATTGTTTTAATAAATTAATGATAATATTAATAAAACAACCTTTTTTTTTAAAAAAACAATAACCCTGTTAAACCGTGTTTTTAAACACCGCAGCAAACCAGGGGTCGTCCGATATGTTCTCCCCGGATCGGGGCCGTCCGTTTTTTTTATGCCACGCTGCATCCAATCCGTTCGATCGACTTTGGGTAATCCTGGTCGTCTTCTTTTTCTCTACATATTCTCCTTCCTCGCGTCCCGCGGTTTAGTCTTCCTCGCGTCGTCGAACCAGTAGAGTGTAGGGTGCCTCGTTTTTCTCTCGTAGGACGGCTAGTTGACCCGGATGTCTCCTTCTTTCCACAAGTCGGCATCGACCCCTCCCCTCGGATACCCCTCTCCATGCAAGCGAGTCCTCGGCCTTCTGTTTTTTTAATGCCCTGGTTTACATCGAAGGATGGGAAGCTTTTCGCTGATCCCTTTGATCTCCAACCACCGGTCCGACATCACTGCTTTGTTTCCCCTTCTCCTCTCCAAGCTAAGGTAAAGGTTGAGTTCTGTTTTTACGATTTTGTTTAAGCATCAGTTTATATATATATATATATATATGTAATATATATATGTATATCTTCTGTATTTACACTTTCGGTTCCTCTTACCTCGTCTACTCCTCCTATCTGAGCAAGGTAAGAGGCAGGTTTTATTTTGGTTTGGTTTTGTCAAGCTTCTGTTTATATAAATGTGTATATATACATGTTATATATATATATATTTCTGGTGCGAGTGAACCGAGTGCAATCCCAGACCATGAGATCTCCCTCTCGGCTTGAAGAACCGATTAGGAGTAAGGGGGAAAGTCCTATTCATCGTTCCCTACCTTTTTTATAAGTTTTACATAGTTATATACACCTTTTGTATAAATGTGTATAAGAATATACAGGACCATACAAACCTGTTTTACCTATCCCTAGGACCGAACCAGGGAAGGGGATGTCTTCTTGTATTAATTTGTCACCTACTTTAGTGAATATACAAGAATATATATATGTATATATACTTCATGTGTACAGGTGTATATATATATATATATATTTGTATTCATACATATATAGACAAGATGATACACGTATATGAACACATTTAATTCACATGTATATAACCCTAAATTTCTTTTCTCCTATGAAAAATGGAGTGGTCGAATGATTGTGTGAACATGTAAAGCACCCAATTATATGAAGCATAATGATTTATATGTACATGTAATCATATGTATGTACATGTACATCAATGTGCATAAGGGATGAATTTGGCTCTTGTGTTTTGTACTATATAACATGATGATTTATTTACTAAAAAACATGTTATCTCCAGAAATGCATCCCAAAAAACCAATTTATTACATTTTTATATTTTTAATGAGGTTTAAAGGTTATTTTGTTATCAAAATAGTTATTTCATTTGAAAATTTTCACTTATTATCATTCTTGATAAATTAGGATTTTGGTTTATGAGAAAATGGAAAGAATTCATTAAACTTTTATATAAATGCATTTGTACACATCGACCATGTTGCTTGCAAGATAGATTTTATGCCAATAAGGGTCTTATGAATGTTATGATCATTTCTTTTATCTAAAAAGGAACCCCATCCATTTTTTCAAACATTATTTTTGTTTAATATATAACTTGGGAAACATTTTTGAGTATGGTTTAATGTGGTAAACCAATTCATATGTGTAGGTATATATATCAATATGTTGTCTGCAATTACAAGTTATTTTATGATGTTTGAAAACTTTATAAAGAAAAGGGGTTCATGTTATTTAATGTGCTAATAAGAGTTTTTACACAATTATATACATGATTTCCCCAAGATGGACCTGATTACGCACATTGTATCCCTAACTGCATGTATGTTTACACAGTTTTAATTAAACACCCACAAAACACATTTATCATCATATGTGTAAACTAAGAACGGCCATGATTTAATTGGGTATTATGATGTTATGGAATGTTAAGTTATTGTGTTTATTTTCTTAAAACCGATGTTTTAATTGTTAAGATATTTCCTTGGGTGTACAGATTTTAGCATGCATGTCTCAGTTTATTTATGATTGAACTGCCTTCATGTTATGAATATGTATGTAAAAAGGGGGTTGATTAAGAATGAATGAAACCCTATGAATGAATGACCATGTCAAGATATGTGAGGGATGTATAGGACTTACATGTGATGGGTGCTCCTAGAATTATATAGCGCAATAATAATGATGTGATGGGTGCGCCCAGAATTATATAGTGCTTCAATGCATTGGGTAAAGCATAAGTCTCATGAGACATTATGTGTGACGGTCTTGGCAGTTATCCTTTGCTTGTGCTACCATGGAACATGATTGGCAGTGAGCCTTGAACCGTTAAGTATGTTATATGTTCTTGACGAAAGGTCTTGAAAAAGTCCAGTATTATACATTCCCTTTGCATGTAATTATAAAGGTCAACCAGTGGTTAGTTCAACTAACTGGAAAACCCCAAGTTGAAAGCTCTGAGGTCTTTGAAAATTTAATTTATATGTCAAGAACTGTCTTTTATATGGTAAACTGTTAGAAGAACTATATATTCTCATGAACCAAGTTATGAACGTCTTCCCTGCATAGCCACAGAATTATTTTTACAATTTATGTAACCATGTTTGAATATTATGCATTGTTTATTTTTCTTATGTTGCGATCTCTGATCATGTCTACTTTAGAGTTTATTTCACGTAAGTACATCTCTGTGCAAGTGGTTTTCAAAAACGTTGGATTTCATGAAAATAAAATGTCTCATTTTTAGCAATGTGTTTTATTCTTTTCAGAAGGACTGCTTTGAGAAAGGGTTTTCTTAAAACGTTTTTAAAACCCCTTACTGGGAATATTTTCTCACCCTACATTTTTTTTTAAAATTTTTCAGGCATGGTTGTTAGTAATGAAGTTAATCAGAAGCAGCTGGTTTCCCAGAATCCTAAGCCTCACGATCTTCTTTAGTAATGGGACATGATATTTAATTTGTAATGATTTAATGAGATGTTAAGTATATCATGTCTTATTAAGAACCCTGGGATTAGGGGTCGCAACAGTTGGTATTAGAGGATGTGTTCAGGAAACTCTGGAAAACCAGGTGATATAAATGTATTGCTATGACTAACTAAGTGAAAATGTTATAACATTCAGATGGTTGATGTACCTACCGACCTTTTTTCACTTCCCACTGAGGCTCTAGAGAACAATGTATCTCTAGATATCCGTGAGAACATTCTGAATTATGCCCAAATTCGCATGATGTGTAAGCACCTGTATGACGTGTCAAACTCACCTAGGGTGCTTAGTCTTCATCGGGGATTGGGGATGGATTATCTCCTAATGATGATGACCCAATTTACCTATTATGCACGACAGGGAAGGTATCATGAAGGAATCTACCAAGTGTTCAAAACCGGTGAGGGATTTGGCACAATGCTTGATAACCCCTTTCAAGAACCTTCTAATGCTGGAGACCTCCGAGTGGCTTACCTGTGCCCAATTTTGCACTACAGATTCTAGGGCCAGTTAATGGACTTTGGAGCATTGGAAAATGAGTCCAACCGATTTTATCTTAGGAAATAAGTGTATACCGATGTTTCCCAACTCCATACCCCTCACGCTAAACTCAGGATGTGTTATAAATGTTCCCATGAGTTTAGTCATGTCTGTTCAGCCTATGTGTGGTTTGAAGAGTTAGGATGTTTTACTACTCTTTGTGGTGTACGTCTTGTAAACTCATACTTTTCCACGTAAACATTTGCATAAATGGAAGATTCGTGTTTCCATTCATGTCTCCACCTTATCAATGTTGTTAAGAGTTTCCTTTCAATGTTTGTTTTTAGATGGATAGTCAAACGAACTTCTCATCTCTACCCGATGAGTTAGTAGAAGTCATCTTGATCGGGGCATGCCCAGTGGATTATCTATCATTTCTCCACCTGCGAGGGTCTTGTCAGTGTTTTCTCGATCTAGAAAACATCCCAGAGATCCTTCATTTATGTCAAGAGGATGATCTTTTATTTCACCAAATTGAAACTGCTCAACACCCCTGATACAAACGAAGGGGAAGATACTTTGAAGGCATGTTCCAGTGTTTTACTTTGGCACAAAACTATTCTGCCAGAGCATGCTTCCTCGTGGACACCCAGGATGGCCATCTTAGTGCAGCATACATGTTCCAAGTCTTGAATCTCAGTCTCCTCAACTGCATCATCCCTCTAGACTACCTCGAGCGTGATGTGTCCATAAGAGTTATCAAGGAGTTTATCTACTCAGGTGTTTCCGAGCTTTGCATGGCATGAGCCTCACTTTGGAAGCCCGTGTGCAGTACGCACGAACAGGTGTTCGGGACGTACTGTTTGAAGTGTATCTAGACTAGGAAAATGGAAGAGTTGTGTGCCAACCTTGGTATCCCATTTACCGAGCCAGATCCACTGTTTCGGTAGTGTTCTACGTAAGGGGTTTCAGTTTTTTATTTTTATGATAGAATTGCGATGGACCAATTCTTTTAAGGGGGAAGTGATGAAACGACCCGAGAAAACCATGTTTTGATTTTTGAAATGTTTTCTTTTCATTGTCATCTGTTAATAATCCAAAAATCAACTAATAAGTTAATAATAATAAATGCATCAAGTGAATGAAAACTCCTTTTATTCAGATAAGTAACATTTCGGCTACAACTTCCACTGACCGAACAAGAAGATAAATTAACCAAAAATCCCAACTAAGAACCCAATTACAATAATGGGGAGACTACATAAAACCACAAAGAGCCCAAGAATGCTGTAGGGGTTTCTGGCATCCATCATAATGTCCATGAGGATGGGCAAAGCCAATGCAACCGTGCTGAGCACCATTTGAATCATACGAACCATCTTCTCTTTTCTCCTTCAGTCACCTAGAGCGAGGGACACCCCGAGACCAGATCCTTTATAAGCACACCAATCCGAACGTTGAACCCAAACAACTATAAATATGACCGTTGGTTTCTCCTATCTTCAACGTATTGTTTTTGACCGTTGGAAATAAGAATATCTTACCCTGAAAGGTTTGGAATATTAATTAAGTAATTTTACATAATGTTTAAAGAATGACATTAATGATAACTTAATTAATTTATTTCATGTTTCCCCATAAATGCGAATTATGATTTATGAAAGATACTGTTATTATACACTACACATATTTTTATTAATTTAAGAGATTAAAATTTTATGTTATAAATATATTAAAGCTAATGGTTTTTTATTTTGTCTAAATATGTATTAACCCTTGAGTTATGTATATATAAATTTTTCATCAAATTAAATGATTTTTTTTATCTAAATTAAATATAAGAGATAAAAATAATGTGAATGTTTATAATTTGGATAAACAGTTTTGGAAACTACATCAAACTGTGATTTCTTTTACTTATGTGTTTTGTGGTGATGATAATTACATCAATGCACTCTTATGTGTGATTGAATGTAGTTTAATTAATAATAAAATATAATTATGAAAATTAAGGTAATTAGCTAATAAATGAAATTAAAATGTATATATATATATATATGTGATATGTTTTGTTTAATCAATGTTTTTAACCAGTGATCTTCATAATGTAATATTAAGTAATTAGTAAATATGTTTTCATAATAATAATGATAATATAATAAAAAATATTGATGTTTTAAAAATAATATATATATATATATATTTATATAATAATACGTTTTGATTGAATAAATATATTTTTATTGACCAATGACTTTTATTAAAATAATAAAAGTTAGTTCAATAATTGAATTTTTTTAATGATGAAAACAATGATGTAATAAATTAATGAGAATATTAATAAAACAACCATTTATTTTTTTAAACAAAAACCCTGTTGAACCGCGTTTTTAAACACCGCAGCAAACCAGGGCCCATCCGATCTGTTCTCCCCAGATCATGACCGTCCGTTTTTTTTATGTCGCGCTGCATCCAAGATGTTTGATCGACTTTGGGTAATCCCGACCGTCCTCTTTTTCTCGGCTTCTTCTCCTTACTCGCGTACCGCAGTTTCACCTTCCTCACGTCATCGAACCAGTAGAGAGTAGGGTGCCTCGTTTTTATCTCGTAGGCCGGCTAGTAGACCCGCCTATCTCCTACTTTCCACGAGTCGGCACCGACCCCTCGCCTCGGATACCCCTCTCCATGCAAGTGAGTCCTCGGTCTTCTGTTTTTTTAAAGCCCTGGATTACACCAAAGGTAGGCAAGCTGTGCGTCGATCCCTTGGATCTCTAACCACCGTTCCGGCTTTGCTGCTTCGTTTCTCCTTCTCTTCTACAAGATAAGGTAAGGGTCGAGTTCTATTTTTATGTTTTTGTTTAAACTTCGGTTTATATATATATATATATACGTGTAATATATATATGTATATCTTCTGTGCTTACACTTTTGGTTCCTCTTGCCTCGTCTACTCCTCCTCTCCGAGCAAGGTAAGTGGCATGTTTTATTTTGGGTTGGTTTTGTCAAGCTTCAATTTATATAAATGTGTATATATACATGTTATATATATATTTCTGGTGCATGTGAACCGGGTGCAAACCCAGACCATGAGATCTCCCTCTCGGCTTGAAGAACCGATTACGAGTAAGGGGGAAATTCCTCTTCATCGTTCCCTATCTTTTTTATAAGTTTTACATTGTTATATACACATGTTGTATAAATGTGTATATGAATATACAGGACCATAAAAACTTGTTTTACCTATCCCTAGGACCAAACCATGGAATGTGATGTGTTCTTGTATTAATTTTCCACCGACTTCAATGAATATACACGAATATATATATATATGTATATATACTTCGTGCATACGGTTGTATATATATATATATATATTAGTATTCATACATATATATATAAGATGATACACGTATATTAACACCTTTAATTCACATATATATAACCCTAAATTTCATTTCGCCTATGAAAAATGGAGTGGTCGAATCATTGCGTGAACATGTAAAGAACGCAATTATATGAAGAATAAAGA
This sequence comes from Viscum album, assembly GCA_963277665.1. Taxonomy (NCBI): domain Eukaryota; kingdom Viridiplantae; phylum Streptophyta; class Magnoliopsida; order Santalales; family Viscaceae; genus Viscum; species Viscum album. Next base: position 1,312,665,465 of record OY728152.1, on the reverse strand, counting down.
TGTATATGTACATGTAATCATATGGATGTACATGTACATAAATGTGTATAAGGGATGAATTTTGCTCTTATGTTTTTTACTACATAACATGATAATTTATTTACTCAAAAACATGTTATCTCAAGAAATGTATCCAAAAAAAACCAATTATATACATTTTTATATGTGTAATGAGGATTAAAGGTTAGTTTGTTATCATAATAGTTCTTACATTTGAAAATTTTCACTTATTATTGTCCTTGATTAATCAAGATTTTTGTTTTTGAGAAAATGGAAAGAATTCCATAAACTTTTATATACATGCATTTTTACACATCAACCATGTTGCTTGCAAGATTGATTTTATGCCAATAAGGGTCTTATGAAAGTTAAGTTCATTTCTTTTATATAAAAAGAAACCCCACTTGGTTTTCCAAACATTATATTTTTTTAATGTATAACATGGGAGACATTTTTGAGTATGGTTTAATGTGGTAAACCCATGCATATGTGTAGGTATATATATCATTATGTTGTCTGCAATTACAAGATCTTTTATGATGTTTTCAAACATTATAAAGAAAAAGGGGTCATGTTATTTAAAGTTCTAATAAGAGTTTTTACACAATTATATACATGATTTCCCCAATATGGACCTGATTACGCACATTGTATCTCTAACTGCATGTATGTTTACACAGTTTTAATTAAACACCCACAATACCCATTTATCATCATATGTGTAAGCTATGAACGACCATGCTTTAATTGGGTATTATGATGTTATGGAATGTTAAGTGTTTGTGTTTATTTCCTTAAAACACATGTTTCAATTGTTAAGATATTTTCTTGGGTGTACGGATTTTAGCATTCATGTCTCAGTTTATTTATGATTTTACTGTCGTCAAGTTATGAATATGTTTGTAAAAATGGGGTTGATTATGAATTAATGAAACCCTATGAATGAATGGCCATGTCAAGATATGTGAGGGATGTATAGGACTTACATGTGACTGGTGTGCCCAGAATTATATAGCGCAATCAGAATGATGTGACGGGTGCGCCTGGAATTGTACAGCGCTCCAATGCATTGGGTAAAGCAATATTCTCATGAGACGTTATGTGCGACGGTCTTGGAAGTTAGCCTTGGCTTGTGCTATAATGGAACGGGATTGACAGTGAGCCTTGACCCATTAAGTATGTTATATGGTCTTGACGAAAGGACTTGACAAATTCAACTATTATACATTCCCTCTGAATGTAATGATAAAGGTCAACCATGGGTTAGTTCAACTAACAGGACAACCCCTAGTTGAAAGATCCCATGACTATGAAAATGTAATTTATGTGTCAAGAACTGTTTTTCATATGGTAAACTGTTAGAAGAACTGTATATTCTCATGAACCATGTTATGAACATATTCCCTACATAGCCACATAATTATTTTTAGAATTTAAGTAACCCTGTTTTAATATTATGTATTGTTATTTTTCTTATGATGTGCTCTCTGATCATGTCTACTTTAGAGTTTATTTCAAGTACATACTTCTCTGTGTAGGTGGTTTTCAAAAATGTTGGATTTCATGAAAATAAAATTCCTTGTTCTTATCAAAGTGTTTTATTCTCTACAAAAGGACTTCTTTGAGAATGAGTTTTCTTAATACTTTTTTGAAACCCCTTACTGGGCATATTTGCTCACCCTACATTTTTGTTTAAATTTTTCAGGCATGGTTGGTACTAATGATGTTAATCAGAAGCAGATGGTTTCCCAGAATCCTGAGCCTTGCGATCTTATGTAGTAATGGGACATGATATTTAATTTGTAATGATGTAATTATATTTTAAGCATATCATGTCTCATTAAGCACCCTAGGTTTGGGGGGTCGCTACAAGATAGGTAAGGACACGCGATTTTAGGGCCCCCGTGATCTAATGCAAGGACTCTAGACCTTCCGAATGACCATGGCTACGATGATTGCCAAGTAGATAGACCCTAGAAAAGGTATATACATCATAATGACTTGTGTTATCGTGTTTCTAGGGTGTTTTGGTAATTTGAAATAAAAAATATGTTTATGAAATTTTAAGAAAAATATCCTGGACTACTTGGGCTTAGGCATTCCTTGTTTACCTTGTAGCTATAGAACCCAGAAGGTGACCATGTGTGGTACGGGCGATCGAGGCCCAGGAGACTACTTTGGCCGATTAGGAGAGTGCAAATTGAGAGGAGGAGGAATAACAGTGGTAGAAGACACTTTGTGCCTTCTAGGGACAGAACCTCGAGAAGTATGAGGGTAGAACCTCTGACATGAAGACAGAAGGCTGGATAGAAGAGATGGTGATAGCCTTTGGCTTGATCCGGTCTCTAACAGAGTACTTGGTTCCTCTGGCTGTCTGCCAGATGCGGGGAGAAGAACGTCAGTGGTGGACTCTATCCCTGGGGGAGAGGAGGGAGGCGCAGGAGGCATGGGTTGATTTCAAGAAGGAGTTCCAGGCATAATTCCTCTCTTCTATGATTAAGGCAGTGAAGTGGAATGAGCTAATCTCCCTCTAGAAAGGGAGTATGTCAATAAGGGAGATGGGGATCAATTTCAAGGATCTCCTCCAGTTTTCTCCGGACCACTTTCCCGACGAGGAGTATTGGGAAAGATTCTTAGAGGAGGCACTCCGACCCTCCATTTATTATGTTGTTACTCCCTTTACCATTCCAACGTACTTGGAGGTCCAGAAGAAGGCCGAAGTGGTGGAGAGGATGCATGCTCTATGAGGTGTGACATGAGAGGGGATCTAGCTGGGATAATCGAATGGGAAGGTCGTCAGCACCATGCCTCCATCATCAGGACCCTCTAGGTTCCGACCAGCAGGGAGCAAGCCGTGCCAGTTTCATTTCTAGTGCCCTGGTCCTTGACCTTTTCCTTCGGGCCATGGACCATGTTGCTTTGTCTATGGGTGCTATGGACATCTCCGGAGTCAGTGCCCGGACTGAGTATAGTACGGCGGTGACGGACATCCCTAGCACCTGCCCCAGCAGCAGCTTCCAGCCAGGCCTTTCCAGCAGCAGGAGGGGCTGCGAGATCCTGCTCCTCTGAGGGAAGACGTTGCAGGAGGAGGCCGACCTCAGGGCGCTCCTTAGGGTCCTTTTACAGGGCGTGGTTGGGGAGGTGGCCGAGATCCAAGGGGCAAAAGATCTGGGCTTGTATAGTTACACGCCGTGGAGGCAGAAGTTCTAGCAGGGCCGGAGGTCGTTTGTGGTACAATCAGTTTGTCTAGCACTCTTTCTTATTCCTTGTTCGATGCCAGAGCTTCACACTCCTTCATTTCACCCAGTCTATCCCGTGATTTGGGCATAAAAACCGAGAGACATCTAGTGCCTTTGGTGATGAGAACACCAGTCGGAGGTCATACCGACTTGTTATATGTTTTTCGAGGTTGCAGACTGATGACAGGGACACATCAGTCGGTCAGGGATCTTCTTATGTTATAGATTCAGTCGTACGATGTCATCATAGGAATCGACTGGCTCTTCATTGTGAGATCCATAATCTACTACTTCTGAAGAAGGGTTGTGTTTTCAAACATGGGAGATCGGCATGTTGTTTTCACCAGTGAGTGGAGTTGTCAGATGGGCACCAGGTGAGAGGAACCCCTCCTCTCCTTGTTAGTCGAGCTATGAGTGGAGTCAATGGATGCTGAGATGATGGAGGTTCCAAGGATTGTCAACGAGTTCATGGACGTCTTCCCGGAGGAGGTGATGACTCTACCCCCTCGATGTGATATGGAGTTCGGGATAGACCAGCAGCCTGGTCCTCGTATGATTTCGATGGCTCCTTACCGGATGGCACCTTCAGAGATACGGGAGTTGCATATTATGATTGATGATCTGATGAAGAGGGGTTATGTTCGACCAAGTGTGTCACCGTGGGGTGATCCTATCTTATTCTCCAAGAAGGCAGATGGTGGTCTCAGGGTGTGTATAGACTACAAGATGATGAATCAAGTAATAGTAAATAATCGCTACCCTATTTCAAGGATAGACGACCATTTTGACAAGCTGAAGGGGCATGGTGGTTCTCGAATATTGACCTGCGGTCTGGGTATCATCATTTGAGAGTGAAGGAGGGAAACATCCCAAAGATGGACATCAGGTGCAGATATGGACAATTCAAGTTCTTAGTCATGAATTTCAGTGTTACGAACGCCCTAGCTATGTTCATGGGTCTTATGAACTCCATCATCATAGAGTACCTAGATCGGTTCGTAGTCGTCTTCATCGACGATATCCTAATCAATTCAAGATTAGAGGAGGATCACGCGGAGTACTTGAGGACGGTTTTGGAGGTCCTCCGACAGCACCAGCTCTATGGTAAGTTGTCAAAATTAAAATTCTGGAATCGAGAAGTGCACATCCTTGGGAACGTAGTGTCCGAGCAAGGGGTAGCGGTGGTCCCATAAAAGGTTGTGGCAGTTGTTACATAGGCAGCACCCAAGAATGTGGCAGAGGTTCGCAATTTCCCCGGGCTGGAAGGTTACTATTGGAGGTTCGTACCCAACATCTCCTGAGTTGCAGCCCCTTTTATGTCCTTGACCAAGAACGATCGGGTTTTCATGAGGAGTGAGCAGTGTGAGGCAGACTTCAACTATCTGAAGGAGATTTTGGTTAGTGCTCTAGTGCTGAGGCTACCAGAAGAAGGGGTGGCATATGAGATGTTCTGTGATGCTTCTGGGAATGGTCTTAGATGTGTGTTGATGCATCAGCAAGGAGTGATCTCTTATGGGTCTAGGCACCTACTCCCTCATGAGCGTAATTATTCCACCTCCCAACCTGGAGCATATAGTGGTCATTTTTGCATTATGTTATGGTTGAATTACCTCATCGGAGAATGCATTTTGGTCTTCACAGACCACAAATGTTTGAGGTATATCTTCTCCCAGAGGGACTTAAACTTGTGGCAGTAGAGGTGGATGGAGTTCTTCCAGGATTACAACTTCGACATTTCCATCACTTCAGGGAAAGGGAAATGTAGTGGCCAATGCCTTGAGTAGGAGGACGCAGAAGGATGTGGTCCAAGAGTCGGCAGACACCTAGTAGGCGATGGAGGAGTTGGTTGCCTTAAACATGGATGCGAGGATGGATAGCGGTAGAGGATGCCTGTATCAGATGACAGTGCAGTCGTCTCTATTTCAGCAAGTGGAGGAGTCTCAGTGGGGAGACCCAGAGTGTGAAGTGATGTGTGACCGAGTTGACCAGAGCAATGCTCCAGAAGGATGGACGGAGGATGGTCAACACCAGATGTTTTTCCAGGGGAAGTTGTTTGTCCTAGAGGCGATGCACAACAAGAATCTCAGTGAGTTCCACAACTCACCCCTATCGGTACAAGAAAGAGTTTCCATGATATTCTATGGCTTGAGGAGTCAGTTCTGGTGGCCCAGAGTAAAGTTAGTAGTGGAAGAGTTTGTAGCCAAGTGCCTAGTGTATCAGCAGTTGAAGGATGAACACCGTTTTCCAGGTGGCCTACTATAGTCTCTGGATGTCCCCGAGTGTAAATGGGAGGACATCTCGATGGATTTCATCACAGGACTACCTAAGGTTCAAGGGGGATGTGATTCCATCTGGGCAGTAGTCAACCAATAGACGATGTTGGATCACATCCTTGCGATTAAGGAGTTGAGTGCAGTGGACTCCGTGGCACAGAAGTATATGGATGAGGTAGTAAGGTTTCATGGAGTCCCATGTTCCATAGTCTTGGACAAGGATGCACATTTTACATAACGAGTCTGGAGGGGTTTTCAGAATTCTTTTGGCACCCAGCTATGCCTTATCACAGCTTTCCACCGCCAGATAGATGGGCAGATAGAGCACACTATCGAGACGTTGGAGGATATGTTGTGGGCATGCATTCTAGACTTTGGGGGGATCATGGGTGCATCACATGCCTCTAGGTGAGTTCTCCTACAATAATTTCCTTCACACTACAATTTTCATGGTTCCTTTCAAAGCCCTATATGGAAGGCTGTGTCGCTCACCAGTGTGTTGGACTGAGGTTGGGGAAGCAGGTGTTCTTGGCCCAGAGGAGGTGCAGAGCACGACAGACAATGTTCAGCTTATATGAGAGAGGATGAAGGAAGCTCAGGATCGGCAGAACTCGTATACTGATACCAGGAGAAGACCCTTGGAGTTTACGTTTGGAGACCATGTGTTCTTGAAGGTCTCCCATCGGCATGGACAACCAATTTTCTGCAAGCGGAGAAAGCTTTCTCCCAGGTTCATCAGACCCTTCGAAGTGTTGCGGCGGGTCGGTCAAGTGGATTATTAGCTAGCGCTGCCACCGCCACTACTAAGGATACACGATGTATTCCATGTGTCCTAGTTTTGTCGTTATCTACACGAAGAATCCCACGACATTGATTGGGGAGAGTTAGATATCGAAGACGATGCGAATTTCATAGAACGACCAATCAGGATCGAGGATCTTAAGGAGAATGTACTTCATGGAAGAACCATCCCCTTGGTTCGTGTGTTGTGGAGACATGGTGGGATCGAAGTGTGGACACGGGAGCGAGAGGCCTAGTTACACATTCAGTACCCAGAGATGTTTTGACATTATGTTCTATTATGATCCTTGTGGTGTTGTACCTTGTGCTTTAATATGTATATATGGAATGCTTGTGCATTATTCCCTATTTTATGTGTGTGTGCATGAATGTGTATGATGGGAAACCAGATTTGCTAATCAGGACACAATAATGTGGATTTGATTGAACCCGTGTGGGCGAGGTAGTGCCACCCAAAGTGGATAATATCCTAACATGTAAGAGGGGACTCCGTAAGTCATACTTTGGACAATGTATGTGTTCCTGGATGTAGGGGGGTTCTGTTCCATCTATAAATCAAAGGGGTTTTCCCCTGAGAAGTATCTTTAGAAGGTGGTTGTTCGGACCACACTCTTCTACTTTCTGGTTTTCTATTATATTCTCGAGGGCGAGAATAGTTTGAGATGTATCTGATGTAATGACCTGGGTTTGGGAGTCCATTAATTTGTGAAAATATGATGTTGGGTGTTCTGGGTAGCCTGGGAATCTCGAAACGGTAGGCCTTCTGGTAGACTTAGCCTACCGGTAGCAGGCATACCGGTAGCTCGATCTACTGGTGGTCGCCACCTACCGGTAGATCTGTCTACCGATAGTTGGGTCTAACGGTAGCCGCAACCTACCTGTAGCTCTGTCTACCGGTAGCTCGGTCTACTGGTAGCTGCGGCCTACCGGTATCCCAGCCTACCGGTAGCTCCAGCCTAAACTCACATGTTTTTTCAGTAGCGCCTCTTTTTTCAGAAATTGGGTTTTTAACCCAATTTTGACCCCTCTAATATTTTTTTGAGCCCAGTAACGCCCATAAATGTCATTTAATTAAATATTTAATTAGTTAACCTGGTGTGTGCATTGGTTTAAATTGCAGGGGCCGAAAAATGACGTATGGGGTGTCTCAACCACATGGTCAACCCACGACCCTCCTCCTTACGCGGTTTTGCGTTCTTATCTCAACCGTCCCCATCCTTATAAACTAAAGGGGTTCTCCCTAGGTTTCTTTTCTCGAAAAACCTATGCTGGAGTACCCTTCATTCATACGAGCATATTTTCATTCGGACAAGCCGCATCACTGTCCGTGAAGTTCCATACTCGGGGCTTAGCTTTGATCGTTGATAACATTTAGTCAATTTATCCTTCATCTCTCATTTTGTGTATCACGCGAGGTGGACATGCTTTTGTTTCTGTAGAATTGGATAAAACCGAACCTTAATGTAGATAATGAATGAAATATAATGAAGGGGGAGGGATGTGATTGATGATTCTTCTTTGTTTTATAATCTTCCATAATTTTATGATTCCCTAATTGTGCGGGCTTACGCCTTCTGAAAATCATGGCAGTTGGTGGTCTCTCTTTGCGCAATAATGAACCCTTGCATATGGTGATGTTTAATGGAATGTTTTGTGGTTGTAAACCCTTACTGTGAAAAATAAATCTGTTAATTACATACATTCAGCTAAACAAATTGAAAGCACCAGGATCACCCCCTTCTATGATAACCCTGGTTAATGTAACGCGAATTTGAAAATCATGGAGTGTGTTAAATTTTATAAATATGAAAATACCGTCATGGTCATAATTTCTGTTGATGGTAGAGGTTTTCCCTTTTCTTTTCACACACGAGACGATTGTTGGGCGATGTGGGTGGTGGTGGTACCCCCTGTTATTATACTCTCAGTGGATGCAAATTGAGGATGGTATTCTCTGTTGTATCACGAATTGGGGTGGAATTATCTGTTGTTGAGAAACCCTCTGGGCTCATGGAGTTTGGATACGGGGATGTATCTAGGGGTTTTCATTAGTTGTGGTGGCATTACGAGATAACCAGGTGTGGGTGTTGTGGTTGATGTTTTAGTGTTTGTTTCCCCTTGACATGTGCTTATGATTACCAGTTGCCCATGTAGGTGCAGAATCGTATTCAAAAATTGTTATTGAACGTGTAAACTATAAGGGTTGGTGTCCTCATAATAAACTATTTTTTACTTTGATTACATGAATGTTCACTTATTACATATTGTTCATTGTTCTGCATGACTATAATATAATAATGTCCTGTAATATTTGTTCCATTAATTAGGTCATAGTAGATCCCCGCTATGATTAGAACCTTGAAATGCTATAACAATATTCTTAAATAAATTTCTGCGTTTTGATGACATACTATGATAGGAAACATAGTATACAGACCGTCATGTGAGAGTACTCATAAGAAGATGAGACTCTCTCTCATGGAGTTCACACTTGGTAATCTCCAAGATGGGAGATTATGAGAACAAACCTGCCAATAGAAATTCTGCAAGTCTTGGTTTCATTGGACATTGCTATCTATGAGCGTATGTAATGGTCCTTAGACTAGAAGATTATAATTAACTCATGTCATGACTTGTGCACTTAGATTTACTAACGAAAACCGTCACGTAGACAGTTGGCGGGAAGTAGGGTACATTGGGTGCGTTACAAGTGACATGTTGATAATGGATACGTCGAGAAAGGATTTGTCCCTTCCATTTACGGATGTTGATATCTCGGCCCTTTGATTGAAATAGAACTGTCGCATTAAATTCCATGGCCATGTTGTGAACTACATGTTTATTTCAGGTAGTCAAAGAACGACTGATCCAACATATTGGTTTATGACACTACCATGAAACCTGCTTGATGTGATATCGAGACAAATGGATTAAATTACACAGTAAGTGTTCATATGAGGTGATACGTCAATGCGGCGTCAACTTCTTTATCTTGGGTGCCTTGACCCGTTGCTAGCCAGTAATCTTGGACTTTAGGCAAGCCCACCTAATGCAAACGAGAAAGAGGCCGAGAGGGTCACACACTATGTATATCCTAGTATCTCAAGTTGAATAATGATTATTCCCATACGTGGTTTAATAATTATTAATGGAAGCCTATGTTTTTTTAATTGATGGAGGCAAAATAAAATAAAAAAAGTACATGCTGTGTATTATTAAATGTACATGCCATGTAGATTTATTTTGGAAAGGAAATGAATAAATGAAAACAAGATATACATGACGTGTACATTTAATGTACACGTAGTGTAGTTTTCAATGAAAAACAAGTACACGCCGTGTATTTATTATTACATGCCATGTAGTTTTTTCCGTCGGGATTTTGAGGATATAACATCGTTTTATTTGATATTTATTATAATCAGCATGAGCGCATATCAAGAAATTAATTATTTGACATTGGGGTTTTCAATAAGAGTTAATGGTAAAAATGAAATGTGTAACGTGTTTTTTTATTGTCATAACTCTACAACCTCAAACTCGATTATACATATCCTCACAACCCCAACTCTTTTCCTACACAAGAGAATCATAGTTCACAACATCTATTGAGAATTATTTCGATGCTGAAAGAACCTCTTCCTCGAAGAAAGCTCTCAAGACCGAGAGAGATCCTCTTCCATCAGATCAAGACAATCTAAGGCGGACAACGCAAGCAAATGCTTCCCCACGCTAGAACCCGGAGAATCCTTTGGCGACGCCATGATATAAGAGGTACACGTGTGGATCACCGCTAAAGGGTGTCTAAACTTGGCTTCTGTGACGCAACGACGGATCACATCAACAACATGATCAAGAACATCAATGAATAAAGAACACCGAAATGGTATTTCTTTATTATTAATTAAATTAATTATAATCAACCTGTACCGATACTTGTTTGTGGTTCTGGGACAAATCATCTTCTTTTTCCTTTTCTATGATTCGATCCGTGGAGACTGGCGTTTATCTTCGTATTGATCCCGGATTTATCATTGCTAATGACAAAAATCAATGTGGGCACATCCACCCACGCACATCTGATGCGCTTGTAACCTTAAAATGGTATCCGAGGGAGGTTACAACGTTGATTATAGTTATTTAATTTTCGTTTATAATTTACATATTTATATTTGATTCAATTCGAAATATATAGTTCTATTAATCAGAATAAACGAGATATATTCTTCCTACATCGTTTCTCTATTCATATCACATAAACGACTTTTTAATTTCAATTTGCATTAAAATAAAAATGAGGAATTCATTCGAAGGAGACTCTCTTTCTGTTTTTACAACACGGGAATACACGGCGTGTAATTAAAACTCCATGCCATGTACTTAGGTTCCACGAATCGGCACTGGTCCACCAAACTACATCGTGTGAATTGATTATAACTAAGTTTTAATCATGTCGTGTTGACCAGAATTGAATGGCATGTGGAAACCAGAATACAGGTCGTGTATGTTGGAGAAACACGATGTGTAGTCCGTTCTGGCCCAGGTGAAACCGTGTACAATGATAAGCTATGTACCGCGTACACGGGATCGCTAGGCCGGTTACCGCGTAACAAGGAATTACACACCGTGTATGATTCATCTACACGCCGTGTACTCCAAAATTTCCAATGTACAGAAAACACACCAAAGCCCCGGCGTGTACTTTGGATAAAGGGTGAAATGAAAAATACACGTCGTGTAATTATAAACTACACGTCTTGTACATTCCATAAATGGAATTTCACTAGGTTTCCTCTAATGTAAAAAGACCAGAACAAGGAATATGGATAAGAAGAATCTCAAGGAAATTCAGAAAATAATTTAAAATAAAGAATTGATTAATTATAAGATCATAATTAATTGAATTCGAGTGCGTCTTGTCTTAAATAAAAGAACAATTAAATGAAATAGAATTCTAAATATGCGTAAATGTCGTTGCATACTATGGATGACCATGAGATAGACCAAAGACCCTTTGTATGTGTATGGTTTCATTTAGATTTATTTAATTTAAATTTTTTGGCCTGCGAGCCTTCGTCCAATAAAATGTAGGGCCTTCATGCCCATGGTTTCTTTAATGTAAACCCATGTAATGGAGGATCTCCCAAGCCAGAGGAGATGGTTCCAATCCCAAAGCCGAGGCGAAACCTACGCAAGAAGATACAATGGTGGACATGTGGGAGCTGCAACACATGAACCAACAGGTTCAAGGTGTTTTCCCTAGGTCAGGGTTAGATTATCAAAACCGACAGATAAGATAACCAATAGAAGCTCATGATCATGCCATCTTATTTTAGTTCTATCTGATTGCATGGTTTATTTATTATGTATGTGTTGTCTCGATCACATAATTAATAAAATGAACAAGCATGCAAAGATGGAATAAAATAAAAACCGGACTATGCGTAAACATTATCATAACATGTTTAATCACTTAATAAAGTGTCACTTAATATTAACAAACATGTTATAATGTGAAACTATGCATAAAGGAATAAAATCCATCAATACCATATTAAGTCAGACCAAGACTTTCGTTACCCGATTAAGGGAAAGAATCAATAAAACTATGTGTTTGACCAACCATTGTTGGGACACTTACTTTTATAAAGGAATCCCTTATAAAAGGTTTCAGGATGAATTAACCATATTAAATCAAGAGAAGTAGCCCTTTCTAGACATGGTGTAATATTGGAGGAAAGAGTTGAGGAAATCCAAGTCAGGATTTCAGGATTGGGGGTCCACTCAACAGATCAAGGAACTGTAAGTTCACAGTTGGCAAAGACCTACAAACCTAAATACCTTCAAATAGCTTGACTAACCCTTGTTGGGGTTATACGAATGGAAATATGGATCCTTGCCACTAGAATGTCAAAGCAACTGGAAATTCCAAGTTCAATGGTGAGGGCCAATGGGGATAGATAATATAGTGGGAGAATTAATTCATTCATTCATTATTTCTCATAAATTGTAATCAAGATAGTACTAATAAATCTTCTCTTTTAAATTGTAGAATCAAGATGAAAAACTGATCAACCACAATTTCTCTGCGATCAATAATGGATAAAGACAATATCATCACCAGCAATAACTTTCAGGAATGGTTTAGGCGCCTTCAGGTTATCCTATGCCATGAAGGATTGTTTTACGTGCTAGAGTCCTCACTTCCAGATTATCCTTCCCCAGGGGTGATTGATGAATATTTCCTGGTCTATGATCCACATTTCAACAGTGCTCTCGACGTTCAATGTTTGATTCTATCATCTATGTCTACTGATCTCATGAAGTCTCATAAATACATGGATGCCTATAGCATGCTAGAGCACCTCCGTGGTCTATACCAGGAGAGAGAAAGACAGGAAAGGTTTGAGATCTCCAAGGATCTATTTCAGAGAAATCTTGGAGAGGGTTCCCCAGTCGGGCCTCGTGTAGTCAAGATCATTGGCTACATTGAGCGCTTGGAGGTTCTAGGGTTTAAACTCCTCGATGAACTGGGTACCGACCTCATTCTTGCATCACTCCCCCAGAGCTTCTCAAACATTGTTATGAACTTCAATATGAACAACATTGAGTAGTCTCAATCTGATCTTCTCATCCTCATTCTCCAAGTGGACACTGACATGAAGCGTGAAAATCCTTCTGTCCTCATGGTGAATAAAAGGAAAGGGAAGGAGAAGAGATTTAAGCCCAAATCTTATTCAAGGCCTTCCAAGAAAAGGATGATCAAAGGGGAGGAAAAGGAACATGATGTTGTTTGTTTTACATGTGGCAAGAAGGGCCACTGGAAGAAAAACTGCACCCATCCAAGGAATTAAGGGGAAGCTTCAGGTGCGTTTGTTATCGAATGAAATCTATATGTTATTAATAATTTGTTATTAGATACTTCTTGTGGTGCTCACATCTGTATCCAAATAAATGAACCAAGTAGATTTAGGAAGATTGATCAAGGGGAGGTAGATCTACGAGCATCCAAAGGAGCCAGACATGTTGTTGTAGCTTTCGGGGAAAACCACCTCACATTGCCTATTGGGACGGTCTTGGTTTTGAAAGGATGTTATTATGTACCCTCTCTAACCAAAACATTATTTCAGTATCCAGATTAGATATTGATGGATTCATCTTCAATTTTGGAAGTGGATGTTGCTATTTTTATTTTGATTGCAATTGTTTTGGTAGGGCACATTTATATAACAGAATTTATGTGTTACACGACACAAACCAAGTATTGTCAATCAATAAATAAGTTAATTTACATGACTCATTCCACACCCAACTTTGGAATCACCGGCTAGGTCATGTAAATGAGAAACGTTTGACAAAATTACATCCAGATGGGTATTTAGATTCTTTCAAACAAAAACCACTTGGTGTATGTCATGCGTGTCTATAAGGAAAAATGACCAAAGCACCATTTTGTGGGAAAGGTGAATGAGATAAAGTGATTATAAAATTATTTCACACAAATGTGTGTGGACCATTTCCAGTTGAAGCAAGGGGTGGGTTCTCGTACTTCATAACTTTTACTGATGATTTTAGTAGATATGTATATATCTATTTAATGAGGTATAAGTCAGATTAGTTTGATCGGTTTAAAGAATACAAGAATGAAGAAGAGAACAAGCTTGGTAAGAAGATTAAGAAACTCTGCTCAGACAGAGGAGGAGAATATCTTAATCAGGAATTCATTAATTTCTTACGGGAGTTTGGGATTCTATCTCAACTCACTCCTCCTTACACACCGTAGTGGAATGGTGTATGTGAAAGGAGGTACCACACCCTGTTGGTCATGGTGAGACCAATGAAGAGTCATGCAAGTCTTCCATTATCTTTTTGGGGATATGCATTACAAACATCAGCGCACATACTAAACCAAGTACCAACTAAATCGATAACAGGTATTCCATACGAGTTATGGAGTGGATGCAAATCCATGTTGTCGAATTTACATGTGTGGGTTAGCAAAGAATTTGTTAATTCCTCTTCAGGTAACAAACTTGCACCCCGAGGCACAATGTGTATCTTTATAGGATATCCCAAGGAAATAAGGGGATATTACCTATACAACCCCTCATACAAAAAGGTTACAGAGGAAGGAAACGCAATATTACTTGAGAGAGGGCGCATATCCAAAAGAGATAGTGGGAGAGAGATAGAATTCCATGATGTTGAGGCTCAAGATACACATGAGTTGGTAGAGGAACAGATTCCACGAAGCCCCGTGGGAGAAAAATTTGTTCCAGAGAAACAAGAACTGCGTAGGAGCACGAGAGAGGTGAGAGAACCAGAATGATATGGTTTTCTTGTCACTGAGGATGGTGAATCATTATTGTTTGACAATGATGATCCAATTACCTACAGGGAAGTAGTAAAAGGCACAGAAGTTGCCATGTGGCAAGAAGCCATGAATTATGAAATGGATTCTCTGTACCAAAACCAAGTATGTATTTTGGTAGATCCTATAATTGATGTAATGAATATTGGTAATAAATGGGTATTCATGAAGAAACTGAACATGGAGTGGAATGTCTGTACCTACAAGGCACGACTGGTTGCAAAAGGTTTTAGACAACGTCAAAGAATTGACTATGATGAAACCTTTTCATCGGATTCGATTCTGAAATCCATCAGAATCCTATTTTCCATTACCGCTTACCATGACTATGAAATTTGGAAAATGGATGTCAAAATATATTTCCTTAACGGGAACCTCCAGTAAGATGTCTTCATGACACAACCTCAATGGTTTGTGACTCCAAAGGATGCCAACAATGTATGAAAGTTTCAGAAATCCATTTATGGATTAATGTAAGCATCATGGTAATGGAACATTCGTTTTGATGAAGCTGTTATGGAATTTGGATTTGTTAAGAACGAATGTGAGCCTTGTGTCTACAAAAGTTTTAGAGGAAGTGCAGTAGTTTTCCTAATAGTATATGTTGATGACATATTTCTAATTGGAAATGATGTACCTGTCTTACAGTCAGTTAAGTAATGGTTGCATAAATGTTTCTCCATGAAAGACTTGGGAGAGGCGGCATATATTATTGGGATCATGATCCATCGTGATAGATCCAAGAAAATACTGGGCCTGAGTCAAAGTACACACATTGTCAAGATTCTGAAGAGAATCAGTATGGAACAGTCTATGAGGGGATTGTTGCTACTGTCACATGGCATTCATCTTTCCAAGAAAATGTGTCCTAAAAAACATGAGGAAAGAAAGAGAATGACATGGATCACTTACGCATCCGTGATTGGGTCAGTCATGTATGCTCTGCTATGTACGGGGATAGATGTTTCTTACGCATTAAGTGCGGTAGGAAGATATCAAGCTAATCCAGGAGACCACCATTGGATGGTAGTCAAGACTATCCTTAAGTATCTGAGGCGTACTAAGTATATGTTCTTGGTTTATGGAGGAGATGAGGAACTAGTCATCAGAGGACATGTAGATGCTAGTTTCCAGACTGGTCAAAATGACATGAAGTCACAGACTGGATACATCATCAGTTTGAATGGAGGTACAGTGAGATGGAAGAGCTCATAGCAAAGTGTGGTGGCAGATTCTATAGAAGAGTCTGAGTATATCGCAGCTTCTGAGGATGCTAAAGAAGTAGTATGGATGCGAAGCTTCTTCCATGAGTTGGATGTAATACCGAGTTGTAAATATCCTATCACACTCTATTGTGATAATAATGAAGCGGTGGCACTTGAAAAAGAGCCAAGTCCACATCAACGGACAAAGCACATATTTCGGAAGTATCAGCTCTTGAGGGATTTTTCTCAGAGAGGTAAAGTTTCAGTGAGACATATTTCCACGGATGACAACATGGTGGACCCATTTACTAAATCCTTGACTCCGCAAAAACATGATCATCATGTGAGGTCTAGTGGAATAAAAGTCGTAGGCAGTTGGCTCTTCTCCAAGTGGGAGTTTGTAAGGGTTTTTTTCCTTAGAAGCAACTATTTTTTACATTGATTACATGAATGTTCACTTATTATATATTGTTCATTGTTCTGCATGACTATAATATAATAATTTCCTAGAATAAATGTTGCATTAATAAGGTCATAGCAGATCCCCCGCTATGATGAGAACCTTGAAATGCTTTAACAATATTATTAAATAAAGTTCTACGGTTGGATGACATACTATGATAGGACACGTAGTATACAGACCGTCATGTGCGAGTACTCATAAGAAGACGAGACTCACTCTCATGGAGATCGCACATGGTAATCTCCAAGATGGGAGATTATGAGAACATACATGCCAATAGCAATTATTCATGTCATGGTGTCATTATAAATTGCTATCTATGAGCGTATATAATGGTACTTAGACTGGAAGATTATCATTATCTCATGTCATGAGTCGTGCACTTAGATTTACTAACAAAAAATGTCACGCATACAGTTGGAGGGAAGTAGGGTACGTTGGGTGCGTCACAAGAGACATGTTGATAATGGATAAGTCGAGGATGGATTTGTCCCTTCCATTTATGGATGTTGATATCTTGGACCTTTGATTGAAATATAATTGTTGCATTAAATTACTTGGCCATGGTGTGAACGACGAGTTTATTTCAGGTAGTCAAAGAAAGACGGATCAAGCATATAGGTTTATGACACTGCCATGAAATCTGCATGATGAGATATCGAGACAAAGGGATTAAATTACATAGTAAGTGTTCATATGAGGTGATACGTCAATGCGGCGCCAACTTATTTCTCTTGGGTTCCTTGACCCATTACTATACAGTAATCTTAGAAATTATACATGCCCGCCTAATGCCAATGATAAAGAAGCCTAGAGGGTCAAACACTAAGTGTATCCAAGTATCTAATGTTTAATAAAGATTATTCCCGTATGTAGTTTAATAATTATTAAAGGAAGCCTAAGTTGTTTAAAATGATGGAGGAAAAATAAAATAAAACAAGTATATGCCGTGTATTATTAAATGTACATGTCGTGTAGTTTTATTTTGGAAAGGAAATGATTAAATGAAAACAAGATATACACGCCGTGTACATTTAATGTACATGCCATATTGTTTTCAATGAAAAACAAGTACATGTCGTGTATTTTTTATTACACTCAGTGTAGTTCTTCCAGTTGGGATTTTGAGGATATAATATCGTTTTATTTGGTATTTATTATAATCAGTGTGAGCGCATGTCAAGGAATTAGTTATTCGACATGGGGGTTTTCAATAAGAGTTAATGAAATAAATGAAACACATAACGCGTTTATGTATTGTCATAACTCTACAACCTCAAACTAGATTATAAATATCTCCACAACCTCCACTCTTTTCATACACATTAGAATCTTTGTGCACAACATCTCTGGAGAATTCTTTGAAGGCCGAAAGAACCTCTTCCTCCAAGAACGCTCTCAAGACCGAGAGAGATCCTCTTGAATCAGATCAAGACAGTCTAAGGCGGACAATGCAAGCAAAGGATTCTCCACTCTAGCACCCGGAGAATCCTTTGGCAATGTCCAGAGATATGAGGTACACGTGTGGATCACCACTAGAGGGAGTCTACACTTGGCTTCTGCGACGCAACGACGGATCACATCAACAATGTGATCAAGAACATCAACGAAGAAAGAACACCCAAAAGGCATTTATTTATAATTAATTAAATTAATTATAATCAACCTGTAATGATCCTTGTTTGTGGTTCTGGGACAAATCATCTTCTTTGTCTTTTTCTGTGATTCAATCCGTGGAGACTAGCATTTATCGTCGTATTGATCCTGGTTTGATCATTGCTAATAACAAAAAGCCAAGTGGGCACACCCACCCACGTGCTTCTGCTGCACCTGGAACCTTCATAATCTATGATTGGACAAATGGGTATTGGATTGTGGTGGGTTGTGACATGGAAATGGTGTTGTTTTCATTCATTAGGTAGGCTGAAGAAAAACTTAAACTTTTAGTGACTGCTTGTTTCCTATACATATACTTGTAGTTTTGTGTTTATTATTCATGCCCCACCCAAGTTGATCACTTAGTGTCGAACACCCTCATTTCATGGACGGGGGTGTTTTTCTCAACACTACTATTAGTGGATGGTTATTAACTCTTTTTCTGATCCCTTTCCAAGATATCCCAAATACCATCGAGCAGGCTGTGATGGCCTGAATTCCATTATTTTCCCAAGACCCTTCGGGTGGGGTAGTGTGGTGGTTACAGCCCAGGTGTGTGCGGACTGGTGGTTTTCCCATGTTTCTTTGGGATGAGGCCCTGGTGTCTTCGGGAATGGAAGTGGATCCTTTAGCCCATGTGTCTTCGTGTGTGGTGGTGGTTGTTTTGGGATAGGTGTTTATAGGCATGGTTACGTATGACAGTTGTAGCCAAGGTGTTTGCGGGCAGGGCTTGGTAGTGGGACTACGTGAGGTTGTGGCCCTCATGTGTGTGTGGCGGGGTGTGGCGGAGGGACTCTAGTGAGAATGGAAGGACTGGTTCGACGCATATGATGTCTTCAATAACCGGTGGGAAAGTGGCATGGGGTACCCAAACATCGATCTCCTATTATTATACATTACTTTACTTGAATTATTTAGGGAGTGTTTTTTGGTGAGGCCTGGGTGGATAGTGTACCTTGTTAGGTGTTTGGCTTACTCTTCTTCTCATGGGACATTATCATGTTCCCCCACTTGTGCACCAGAATCTTTGGTTTTCTCTACTGAGTATACTTGTATGCTCACCCAACATATATAAAACTGCTTTCAGGTTTCCAGGAGGACTTCGGGGATAACGTGGGACCATACTAGTACATGACCTTTGGGACAGTTGAAGTTCATGTTTTTATTTCTTTAGTACCTTACCTTGTGGTCATTTTTGTAGTTGTGGTATTACATTTGGAACATGCATATTGGAATGGTTGTTCTTCGATTTACTTTTACATTCCACTTTTGGTGTTTTTGGGATATACCTTCTTATCTCCCAATAATTTTAAAAGATAAAAAAGGTAATGCCTTCCATTTATTGAGTGATTCTATAACCTTGGCACGTGTCCCCACTCTAGGACCTATTTAAGGCGGGTTTCGAGGGTAATTATATATCCTTCAACTTGATGAAGGAAGGGCATGGAAATCTGCTGACCCTTCCCTTCTTTTGGTGAAGGTGGGTCGTGACATTTTATTACATAGTGTCCTAAATAAATGTTTGAAAATAATAAAAAAATCCACATTCATTACCATTATTATCCAACACAATCAAGAACAACTATTCTATAAAAATCATTAGAGATGGTCCGTAATTTTACATCCCCTCTATAGATTCCATTAATGTTCCCCCAATCTCTCATTATACTCCTCTCAATCATTTAATGCCACACTCTAAAGGTTAAATGTAACACACTTCTATTTATAATTCACATTTATTTTATTCTTATGAATTCTATTTCCCATAAATTTTGATGGGATATCTCTATCAATGTTCCTATTATTTAAAAATTAATTTTAAATGATGATATTCCACATTATCTCTCAACATCTAATTTTATGATTTTTTATGTGATGTTGTAATGTTGATGAAATTCCAAAACGGTTATCCTTTCCATTAAAACTATAAACAAAAAAACCATACCCATTTCTAATAATGGGAGTTCATTATTAATTAAATATTATAATTTGAAATCGGACATATATTAAGGTATTCCATAGAGTATAGTCATGTCATAAATATGAATATAAATGTATACATGTTGTATGATATATATGATTTAGATATGCCTAAGAATAAAATAAAAGTGATGGGTGGGCCAAAAATTATATATTTATATAATGAATTGGGTAATATTTAGACTCCTGAGACATAATTTTATATATTAATAAAACCATATTCCTTTACAAGAATTTTCTAATTATTATGTAATGGTAGTTATAGTTAACATTTTTTTACGATGTAGTGTATTATTTTGATTCCACAGTTCCTTGACTTTATGTATGATTATTTAGTTATATAATGTGTCAGTGTTCATGTTTTTTATGATTACACCATTTATGAGCCATTTATATTTTTATTCTCTTACATGTATTGTTACATTCATGTTTTTAAATTATTATTCCAATATTATTCACTATAGCTCACCCATTTCGTATTTATGTTCCTAGGTTATCTCTAGATTTTTTTTGTATGGAAAAAAATAATGAAAATGTTTAAATATATACCATGAAAATGATATATTCCTTGTTTTACATTGTTCTGTAATGTACGTAATTTGAAAATACAATAGACTTATTGATAATCTGTGTTTTATTAAATGTACATTTATGTAATGAATAAATATTAAATTTGTAATGAAAATTAGTGTTTATATAATTGATATCATATAAAATATTTAGTGATATTTGATATTTTGATTAGAAAACACTAGAGAAATACTTTGAGACATGTAAATTAATAAGAAAACATCATAAAAATCATTTTTGTGTATGTTTTTAATCACAAAAAATATATCTATGTTTAGATACTAAAAGTTTATGTGGCTATGGAAAAAATCTATATTGAGGAAAAAATTTCTTTGAGTTAGACTCGACCAGGAGTTGTTGCATAAAAATGAACCTTTATAAACACGTTGATTTAAACTCCATTGGGGATAATCATTGATAAAAGATTAATCTCATTACAAATTATTATTAAAAAATTTAAAATAACCATATTATTATATTATTGGTCCTATATCATTGATAAAATAGATTAATGAGAATAATTTAATAATTATGGAATTTTTTAAGTTATCTCGTTAATAAAAATAGATTCCCCAATATGGTATTAACGATATTATAACAATCATCCCTTATTTTCCTTTTGTTATAGATCATGGCCCAAAATATAAATACATTTTAAACATAAAATCTGATAGAAAATTTGATGAATATCCCAATTAGATTCCATACTAGATGGTAGTAGGAATCACAGACTTTAAGATGATACTCTCTTATTTGTCTTATGTTATGAAAGGAAATATGGATCTGGTAGAGAATCAAAGTACACTAATTAGAAAACAATATATGATTGATACTGTTATGTAAAAAATATCTCCAAAATATAAATGATCATATGATCCTAGAATCACATAGTAATGAATCAAATCATTTGAGAATATCTTCTAAATCATTCAATGTTCAATGATATAGAACATTCTTCTGACTGATTATTGTATACATGCCTATAATGATCAGTTGTATAAATTGGTCAAAAATAAAATTCATGACTAATATATAAATGAGATGGGTTGGATAAAATTATACTAATTTTTTCAATAAATATTTCCTTCACAGTATTTGAAAAAAAAATTGATTTCCATGCCCTCATAAATACAGATAAAGATTTTATTGTGGAATATTAAAAAAATATCACAGGACATGCATGATATTTCTTCAGATTTGTTTATAAAATTGAATGAAGTATTTAACACTTATTTAGTGGGATAAAAACTTATTTATGAAAATACCACATGACCAAACACATTGATATATATGAGAGAATTTTCAAAGGTTTCCTCAAAGTCAAAATGGATATGAATGAAAATTAGTATAATCACAAGGATAATAATTTGATAGTGGAGTTTTATTCTGGTACTCAATTAATAAATATAATAATTGAAATAAATATCAACATCCGTATTATTAAATGTTTAGTATAAATATCCATAGAAATTGACAAACTGGATCATGAATATTCTTTAGTTGTGCGAAGTTAAGGCTTCTACCTATAAATTTCTAGAAGGAGAAACCAACCAATGTGATAGAACAAAGGAATGCTCCTACCAAACCTCAATTTAATTTTCATTTCACTAACTATAATAGAACAGTGAAATTTTCAATTCATTGTACTATTCTAAGGGTTTTTTATACAACCATCCACCTCTATGGAATTATGGGAGATATTTTTCTAAAATATACACTCATGTGGATCGGTAAAAGGATTTAGTGATTGGTACATTTGATATTCATTAAAAAAATAGAGAACATGATTTTTTTATGGAATAATGAATTTTTTCATTTTTATAATCCTAAGTTGATATATTAGGACACTAACATAATACATGGAAGTGGAGCTATGTATGAAAATAGAAAAGGGGGAAATTAATGCCTCATAAGTATATAACACATCCCATCTCATATTTTGATGCAAGAACATACATGTGAACCTTATTATAACCCCATTGGGTTAATTGGATGTAGTTATTGACATATGTGGGAATTACATGTATGGTGGAATCATAAATTACAGTGTGAATGAAATCACTCCCCGTAATGAAAAATCCTATCCTGATTATGTATATGTTCACAAAGGAAGATGGATCTTATTTTGCAGCAACCTATCAAGGGTTGATATTATTTCAAAATGATCAATAATATCTAGGTATAATGATTAAGAATATTGAAAATATCATCATTGAAGGTAATCCCATTGTGATGGAATATGTTGAGATGTTTCCTAAGGAATTATATAGTCTTCCCCATAGCCGAAAGTTGAATTTTCAATCATGTTGATACCTTGTGAATTACAATTATACCATACTATACATAAAATGGATTTTGAGGAAATTAAGTACGTGATGATAATAATACAACATAATCTGGATGAATAGTTCATACTCCCATGTGCTTCACCATTGGGTCCACTAGTTCCCTTTGTCGGAAAGACATAGGGTCAAAGAACATTTCCATTGATTATAATGTACTCAACAAGATCATGATGACGAATAAGTAATATAATATATCAATTTATGAAATTATCTTTATGAAACTTGTATCAAAATTCATCTCCATAGTGGATCTACTATTGAGATTTTACCTTGTTTCGGAGAAGGATCATATCCCATAGATTGTCTTCTTAATACTATATGAACATTTTGTGAATTAAAATCAAATAGGACTTACTAATATTAAAAAAATTTATGGGCTTAATGAATAATTTCATTTTGCATTACCTTGAATAATACATAGAGATATTAAATTTTATATTCTGATATACATACAATGCAAGGAGTAATATGAGGAGATGCTAATAATTTTTCTATACAACATACAAATGATGAGGCATTATGAAATTTATACCACATATAGAATACAAGACTTTTGGAGTGTAACTCATTAATCATACATTTTATGCATATTATGTATAAGGGTGTTGTTTGGGAGGTTTTGGATAACCTTTAAATGTTTTTAGGCTTTTCAATAGGTGCATGGGTGTCATATGGTTTTCAGAAACAATGAAATAATTACACAAAACTGTGCACATTTAGACATGGAAAAAGAAAAGGCACACTTGTTGTGCACATCATGTCTAAACCATCTATCATCCTTGTATAAACTATATATTTTAAAAAATGGATATTTAAATTTTTTGGTAGTGTCATTTTCATGATTTGTCTATGATATAGACATTATTAAAATTTTTCATGCAAGGGTTTTCCTTTATGTAGTCTCTAGTGTAAGGTTAGTTCATGGTTTTCCTAATAGTTAATCTAAACATTCCACAACAAAAAAACAATTCATAAAAAGATAATCTTACACTTTTCCCATTATCCCCCTAGTTATTCCTATTATAAATCACTAACTATTTATTTACTCTATCAATGGTCATAGAATATTCTACCATTTAATTATAAGTGATCATCTCCCATTCCAGAGTGCGTTGAATCATGATTCTTGGGGAAATGCATTTTTCATCAACATTAGAGATGATTCTCTTTGATCAAAATCACCAAATCTCCTAGTTTATTAGATCTATTCCCACTATGTAATATTCTATGATAATGGATTCCAAATATGATTAGGATTTTATTGGTTGATGATATGGGAAGATTTATAGGTTTTTGTTTGAAAGATAAAAATTTCGTATTTTTTATATTTTTATATTTTCATTAAATTTTTTCCCCTAAATCCCTTGATGAAAGTTACATCACTCCCCACTCATCGTTTTAGAAAATATATTCTTAGTTTAAAATTTATTTAATATCCTATTCCAATTTGTGATGTTTCTGTTAAAATAATGATAAAAATTTTATTTATTGACGATTTATAGTTTATGGTGAAGTTGGAAAATTCTGGTAATTTTATTGTGAAAAGAATATAGGATGTTGACATTGAAATGTTGATTTTATGATATTCATTTCTGGAGTTTTGAAATGGATTCTTGGAAAATACATTTAATAAAAAGGTTGTTTTATTGAAATAAGATTCGAATGTGTGGATTGGAAGGGTTTTTCGACATATATAATTAATTAGTTCAAATGGAATTTATGATGCTTGGTATAAATATGATATTTTTCATAGTTCCAAATTTTATGGGTACATAAGAAATATTTACCTTGTAAGGAGGATATATATTTACAATATAATGCTCTTGAGTATACTATTATCATAACGAAGAATGCATAGTTGGATATCTGGAGTAGAATGTTTATTCAACATGGAACTTGTGAAATTATATACAATAATTGATTAGATTATTTCAATGATAAATCCATTTTCATCGAAAAAACATGTTTTTGAAGAACATCTTTGTGTCGAGTAATAAACTATTTTTATAATTGATTTATATAATATATTTTATAAAATGTAGTCAAATTTTCAATCCAGGTGGCTTGTGTAGGGAATTCATTGGGGAAAACCGAATAAATTTTACAATTCACAAATATATTAATTAATTGTTGCTATTTTAGTTGTAATATACTAATAAATGGTAGAGGTAAATGTTTGAAACATCTTTAGCAATCCCTCATGATACTTTGGGAATTTGGTGAATTTGGAGGATGGAGATTTTGGACATTGGAGTCTTGTCGTTTCCTTGGAGTTTTATTAGTTTATCATCTACCATTCTCTTTAATATAGTATTCTTCCTCTTTGGTAAATGGATTTATTTTTATATTTATAAATGAAATGATGAGTTTCATTTCTTTATTTATATGAAACATTATGTGGTTTGATGGTTATGGATAGTTTCATAATATATTTTATCCCCAATGGGTTAATCTCCCCCACATGTTTTGATGCCCAATAGAATTTAATGCCATTATTTGGTATCATGGGGATGTCTCTTGGGGACTAGAAACATCTCACATCCCTCTAAATCCAATTATAATAATAACAACAATACATATGATATTATTTTTTATTTTCCCAAAATTATGATTGAGACAAATGGTATAAAATTGTCCTTTTTGTTCTCGAATAATCTGTCATCAAATCTGCCAGTCTTGGTGTTGTATATCATTGTAGTCAATTCATTTATTTGGGATCATAGAATGGGTGAGAAATATCAGGACAATAAATATAGATCATAAATAGAAATTTCAATACATTTTATGTTAAAAATAAAGTTATGAAGGAGTTCAGTACATAAGTATTTTGGAGAAACTTATTGGTTTAGAATGATAGTGTCTTGGGTTTATCCAATGTGAAATGAATGACATAGATTGTAAGAATGGATTCCCACTATGAAAACAAAAAAAAATTTATTTAATGAATTATGATTTTGTGAAAATTTGTTAATTTTATAAAAATTTAGAATGAATTTTTAAATGAAATATATTTAAAACAACCATGGTGGTGTAGTTTCAATAATTGATCGTTTTTTAAAATAAGTATATATTATACAATAATGGGTTTAAAGTAGAAACGATATATTTTGGGAAGTATTTGTGTGATAATTGATGTGATATACTTTTAAATTATAATAATTCAGTTAATATAGAGCTAGGATAATGTTTTTTCTTATTCCTATACAATTTGGATCCTTGTAGGAGTTGTAGAAACAAACTAGAACATTCTAGGATGAATGTGTTAGTACATGAGCAACATGTGATCCCTGAGTTGGTTAAGATAATCATTCGAGCATTTTTATCATTGGAAATACGAAATTAGAGGGATGAGACAAGACATGTGGATCATTCAATCTACTTTTTTCAACAACATACACCTGTATTTCCTTGATATTCTGAACCAAAAAAGATGATGTGTGGATGAACATGATGAATTGTATCATCAATTTAGTCAGCAGAAAATAATATCTAAAATTCAAGATGGAAACTTATATTCTATTGGTCATTTCATGTTAGTTGTGGCATTTATCATTTCTGGAAAATGTGGATCAAGGCCTTGGTTTGGTGGATATTGTGGAAATTTTCAAAAATTAATTCATTTCTCATAAATTCATGACTTGGATAATGATGAACATATTTATTATAAAGTTTAAAAAACTATTTATCATTGATTATGAATATATATTTATGATTTTAGTGTGATTTTCACTTATAGTTGTAGCTATTTTACCCTCAAAGACAAACATCATTGAATGGGTGTAAGGCATGATATTCACGCAATGATAGTTATGTTATTTGTTACTGATTATACAGAGACAATAAAAATAGTGATCTTGTATAAATCTTAAATCTAATAATCTATTGGAGGTTGAAGTATGATAATTCCCATTAGAACCATTTGGTAGAATAATGTTGGTAGAAAATGGAAGAGTGACTCTTATTTCCAAAGAGCTAACCCGAATAAGAATCTAATTGATGGATCGGTGCATCTTCCTCTAAGTCCCATGATAAAATAGACATGTTTCTAATACGGGTCACTTGACCACATTAATAGATAGTCCACAACATCTCTAAGATGATTCAATTATTTAAACTATAGATTTTATTTTAAATATTATTATTGCAGTTCTACGAGGTTTGGTGATCAAGACACTTCTTGGGTATCATAGGTATAATATTATTCAATGAGGTGATGAAAATAGAACCAAAATCATCAATAGAATAGATCATTATATAGTGATTCTCAGAATACCATGTATCCTCATCAAGGGAAATCTCATCAGGCCAACAATGAACAATGTTCAGTGATAATGAAATTATATAGAGCTGAATATATGAATGTGAATGAACATTCTGTACCATTTATGGGTATAGGTTTGATTTTTTTTCTGTAAACCCATATGAACAGGTTTTATAATTCTAGTTCAGATAATTCCCATTTTTATTACCATGTTATTTATTTTCTACCATTAAAACATCAGATGATGCATCCTCTAATAAAAATTAAAACTCCTATTGGGACAAGAGAATGTATAAAATTTCTATGTAGAGCATGATCTATAATTATTTATGGAACTAGGTTAATTTTGAGCATGCCATTACTGCATAAGTATGTCGATAAAAAAATCCTAGGCATGGATTTTTTGAAAAAATTCAATACTAAAATTAAATGTTATAGAAGAATATTTAGTTTTTAACCTAAATATGGTGTCTAAAATCTATAATAGGATAAAGGATTGTTAATATAGGTGAAATGGGATTGATGGCACCATAAGATGTAAAAATATCATAGCAGTTTAAATCATTTACCTTTTCATTGATGGTAGAGATTAGAATGGTAGTTTTCTAATAGTTAGGTATTACTTATTAGAGTTGTTTCCTTAGAATTTCTTAGGGTTTTCACCAATAAGATAAGTGCATATTATTATTGATCTCATCTCACAGATTAGTCTTATCTCAATAACATATTATATAATGTGACCTATATTATTAAATTTTGTTAATGTATTTATTTAAGAACATGAAAAAGTTGATTCATTTGGAATAACATGTCTCAGTGGAATGCATGGGTCTAGATTGTGAAGAAAGATGCTAGAACTATAAGGATCTATGTGGATTATCATAAGCCTAAAGAGGACATTGTAAATATTTGATATCCACTTACATGAATTGATTACTTGTTTTATCAGTTGAGGTTAGATCCTTGTTTCACAAATATTGAATTACAATCAGGATGTCATCAATTTCATGTAATGGATGAGTATATTCCGAAAGAATAATTTAGAAGAAATTTCTCCAAAATGAATATGTGGTAATGTCTTTCAGATGTAATAATTCACTAGTAATAATTATTTCTCCAATGATTCATATATTTAAATTATATCTTCATTATTATACTATGGTATTTGGTGATGATATATTGGTTTCCTCATGAAAAACACACATTCATGAGAAACACTTGGAAAAACTGTTGTGAATCATGAGATTCAATCAGTTGTATGACAAAATATTAAAGATTTTTTTAAAAAAATTAGTTACTCTTTCATGAAAATATAATTTTTTAAATAACATTTTCAATTGATAGAAAATAATATAGATGTTTTTATCTTTTGGATACCACCAAATATTGTATTTGAGATAAAAATTTCACATTTTATTACCAGTTATTACTGATGCTCAGTTCCTGACTTATAATGAGGATCTTCACCCTTGAAAACGTTGAAAAATAATAATGTACTTTTGAAATTGACATGGGAATTCCTAAAATCATCTCAATAGTTGAATGTCATTCTTATAAAATCATCTATCTAGATATGGACAGTAGTGTGACAGGGTAACATTTGTGTTAAAATTCATTAGGATCCTGGTTGGGGTTTGTTCTCATTAATGGATAATAATTTTTTTGTGGAACAATGCATTTGAGGGTGCATGAGAATAATTATCCACCACAAAATTTGGAGATAGCAGTCTTCGTCAATTCATTGAAGACATGGTATAACTATCTCATTGGTTAGAAATTAACTATGTTTATAAATCATTAGATCTTATAACATATTTTCTCACAATTACATTTGAATATTGGGATTGATATTTTGATGGAATATCTCCAATTGTTCATCACTGACTTGTTGTATTTACATACTAAAAGATGTATGGTGGGTGATGAATTAATAATAATGTACTATGCTTAATTAGAAAAAAGAAGATTTAGATGAGTTTATGCTCATTTCAGTCTTAGCCGAAAGGCATGTAGAATGTTAATAAAGTGGTGATGTGGCATTTTTAATTCCTATTTCACTTCATTATAATTTGGTGAATTTGGTAATAGAGGTAGTTAATTCCATTGAAGAATGAATTCCTATTAGATCCAAACTCAATGACGGTAAGACAATAGATAGATGGAGGCTAGATAAGAGTGTAGTTTTTTGGGTGTGATTTTAAATATTTTTACTAATGGATTTTCAAGAATAGAATTTTTATGATTACAACCATTCAACATGGTTTTATCATCCTAAAATAAAAAATATTTGTAATACATTAAAAGAACAATTTTTTTGGGTAGTAATGAAAAAGAAGGAGGATGAGATCGTTTCCTGAGGATTAGCATGGATGTATATTATAGAATAACATCAGTTACCATCATGTATGATGCAATGTTTACCTATTATAGTGTGGAAATGAGTGTATATAGAAATATAATTTGTTTTTGGTAGCGCCAGAATGATTCATAAAAATGATTCCATATGGGTGATCAAGGTTTTTTTAAAAAATTCATCACATTTAATCTATATTATTTAATCTCATATGGTGGACGATCTGTCCAAAATATATATCTAAGATGTCATAATGAGACATGGAATAATAGTTTAAAATATATAATAGAGATATTAGGATTATTTTTTATGTCATGAAACCATATAGAAATCCCTAAGGACTCAGTCGACTATGAGTACTATGTAACATTCTAAAATAGACAATAAATCTAAACAGACGAACCAGACTTTGGATGAAATTTTTCATGATTTTGAAATGTATTTTTGTTTCTCATGAGATGATAACATGTTTTTGATGGGGTTATCATATAACATCATCTATCACAGCTAATTAAATATTTATCCCTATGAAGAATAATATTGTAATCCATGACATTGTTTATTTTGTTGGGTGAAAATAGGTGAGACTTTACTATATGGGATGTACATTTTCCGAAAAAAATAATTTTTTGATCCAAATGTGGATAGAGATGACTCATTGTTGTCTGAAATATTATGAAGATCATAATTGACATCCATTATCATTTTTAATTAGTGATCATGTGTACTTGATGATTTATCGGAGGCACGGACATTTCCATTTTCGTAATAAGTATAAGTTATATCCTTGATACATATATCTATTGCAGATTGTGCATAATAATGAGAATTTATTGCATCGAATAATAATAAATCAAGTTTTGGTTTTAGGAAATATAGTCATATTCTTGATTAACCATGGGATTGCAAGATGGAAATGAAATATAAATTTTATGAACTATTTCATAGAAACAATGGTTTTCTACATTCTTCGAATGGAAAGACCAATGGTTGGGAGAATATAGCACCCATAGTTTATAGTATTAACAAATTTGTTATGTTTTTTAATTATTTAATGTATTAGAGTAATGTTGGGGACAATTTTGATTACATTTTAATGTTTTTTAGGATTTTATACTAGTGCATGGGTTGTACAAGATTTGTGGAATATTTGAAACACTTATAGGAATCTATGCAATTGAAAAAGTGGATTTTTATTTTTTATTTTTGAAGAAGTGTATCAGAATATTTGGTGCATGGTTTGGAGAGTATGTGACTTAATAGTGTAATGATTTTCCTTATTGTAGTGGATGATAGATGGTTATCGAACAATTTTCCTAACTGTGTGACTAAACAGTGCATGGATGCAAACCAATTTCATAAAATGTGGATCTAACTATTTTTCCTCCACTATAGAACTCAATTTTTTTCTTCAATATACATATCTCTTGGTTTTCACTCTTAATGGTCAGTGATGGTTTTCACATTGAATTGGAAGATATCTGATTCCATTCCTTGGTGTACTAATGCTCAATTCATGTGTGAAGGCTTCCATCATCAAAACTCATGATTTTTTAATTGGATCTACTACTCCCACTACCTCAATTTCGTAAATATATTCCCATTGTTGATAGATGTATGATATGGAATGGAAAATATGATTATACGTTGCTTGGATTTTCTCTATGGATGATAACAATGGTAGGTTTGATGATATATCAACCTAGTATTTGGATTATTTAAATTTTTTATCTCTTTTGTTAAAACGGTTGAGGTGGGAAGATTTACACTCAAATTTTCATTCAATAAATAATTGGATCAGTTTAAAATTTATATAATTTCAGAAATTTTTGTTGGGAAATTGGTGTTCAATACATTATACGAATCATCATTTTAGAGATTTTATGGTTTTTGGTGAAATTTTGGAATTGTGGTAATTTTTTTTGTGAAATGTGAAATGGGATATTGATTTTAAGATGTAGATATTAATGTATTTCATAAAAAAATAATGATATTTATTATTGGAAAACGTTTTTCAATAATTACAATTCTTTTAATGAAATGGTTTTTTCATTTTATTTTGGATTAGTTTTTGAGCACAAAAGGTTGTGTTTGATCAAGTTGCATTTGCGAGAAATTTTTGAAATATGTCATTGTTCATGGTGCCCAAGGGGTAAAGGAACATCATATATAATTACCATTTTATTGATTATTAGAATGATGAGATACCAATCAAGAGTATGGAACTATGATAATGAAGTATAAATGGTCGTATATTAGGAACATAATTATTATGAAAAATGGATCTTTTGAAATGGTTTTAAGGAAATATTATGTTAATTTCATGGAATATTTAATTTCATAGATAAAATAATTACTATTAAACTTTTTTATATTTAGTTTTACACTATTTTAGAAATTGTTTTATATAATAATTATTAAATTAATTTCAATAATTTTTAAATATGACTGGCTTGATTAGGAATCCAGTTGGGGATCACCTACTCTGTTTTGTTACTCAAACCTTATTTGGAACATTGGTGCTTTTGTAGATTTCATATATGAGGACATTGTAAAAGGTACAATATCACTTTTCTTTAGTACTAACTCAAGATACTTTTTCAATATGGTGAAGCTGGATCATGGTGATTTTTTACCATGAATTACTATATTTCTCTTGGATTTGTATTAGTTTTTGTTCAAATATTTACTATAGGATTGTATTCATCTATTTAGTACATGGTTTTATTATAATTTGGATAAATTAAATTATGATTTTCTTTTCATTATATCATGAATCATATAGTTTTTTTTTGTTTTTAATTGTATTCTTAGTTGTTTAATACAACATGGTAAAATCATCTACAAAATGTATTTAATCCCTTCAATATGTATTTTGAGCCATTAGAATCTTGGGGATTTCACTTTAGGCCTACTAATGTATCACTTCCCTCTAAAGATGCTAATAATTAGTGGTGTTTTACACCATATGCATGTGATGGTTGATGAATGTATCATGCATGTTCTTTATCATCAATAAAAATAGCATATTTTTTAAACATTGAAAAATAAACATAATTGTAGGATATACAATGACAATTTATTTTAAGGAGATCAAAACTATTATTGGATTAGATGGTTACTTCTATATATTTGAGGTAAATTTCTCAATGTTTTCAAATACAAAAACACAGATAACATAGATGGGAAACCTTTTTCATGGAATTATAGATTTCATGGGATCTTCAATGAGCTAAAATAGAGACATATCAGTGCACTGGTTCTCACATTACCCACATGTGGAGATAATTTATTGGTATTTAGATATTCTATAATGATGTTATTTGGATTTATGTTAATGTAGAATTGAATAATAATGGAATAATATAAAAGGATTAGGAATGTTAATGAAAATAACTACCAAATTGACTATATAATGTTAGATTTACTAATATTGTGGTTGAAAATTTGGAATCTCTACTGATTTTTGGATTTGTGTCTGAAATATATATATATATATATATATATATAAATGCACCAGGTATATATAAACATCGACATATATTAATATAATAAAAAAAGATGTTTATAGTTGATCATGGAATATGGCTGAACAATCCACGACCATCCTGATATGTCAAATAATGTGAAATACTTGTTACGTAGAAAGGATCTAGTAAATATAAAATTTATGATAATTGAGAGAGATTAAATTTTATTAAAATTTAAAATAATGGACATGGAAATCATAAAGGAAGTATTATCATAAATCCTTTCACAAATTATATCTCAACCTTCCATTTTGGAATGAATGGCGGGTGATCAAAGTGACTCTGTGGAAATTAATAATAATATTGGAAATATCGAATAGATAAATATTTATAGTTTAAAATTTAATAGTAATGATAGATATTATTTTGGACATGAAAATGTGTACCATATAATCCTGAGATAAAGAGATATCTTTATATTTAATTTCATATCTCACAATTCTCTATTAAAAAACGGAGTACAATAATATATTGATATCTCTGAGATAACAATTGGTAAAAAATTATAAAGACGTGGTTTTCAAAACACATATCAATGTTCCGGGTATGTCATGAAGTGAATGCTGAATGGAGTATATTGGAGGGGATGGTGAAAGCATCTAACATACCAACACGGAAAATGGAAAACACCACCCCTTGCATTGTCACTATAGATCCAAATACATGTAGTTGAAGAAATTCTATGTGGGATATTCCTGATCAACGGACAATGACATATCATTTAATTTGAATTTTATATCACCTCCCACTCAACTAAATTACACTGATATATATTGTAGATGTGGTGAGACTGCATGGAGTGACACTATCTATTATATATGATCATGATCATATATATACATACATGATCCAAAAATTCCCCCAACATGCATTTCAAATGATCTGAGCATAGGTATGTCATTTCCTCATCAAACTATTGTCTAGTATAAATGAACTATTTATAAAATGGAATTTTTTTTAAGAGAACATTCTATGAACTACAAAGGAGGACAAGTATGACATCTTCCTTTGTTCAAGTAATTATTGAACAATAGTTCTACTCAATAATCAAAATGGATCCCTAAGAATATTTTTATTGGATGTGGTTTGGAAAAAAAGATTTTGAGTGTGATGTTAGGGAATGAATACTACTAGCTCCTAGAAAGGTCCTGGAATGTTTTGAAAAGATTAGAATCATTTAGAAGTAACTCAAGACTGCTCAAAGTCAACTGAAGAGCAATTATTTCAATCATCGAAGATACCTAAAGATTAATTTTATAGAAATTGTATTATTTTTAGTGTTTAACATGATTAATGTGATGTGATTTTCTATGATTTAAATTTTAATTCAATATGAATTTTCACCTTGGAGATCATTGATCGCATCAACGTTCTTGTCTATCAACTGATACTCCATCTTTTCTCGTATCTAGTCGAAGATGTATTCTTATTATCCCTCATAGGGAATTGCATACCACATCACTCACAAGTAATCAATCTTGGTGTTGTACCATAGCTAAATGATCATTCCTATGAATGATATACAATTTAAATATTAGATAGTGGAGATAACATTCTATGAAATAATAATGTGCACCATCTCAATTAACATTAGAGAAACCACATGTCTGATTAACCGACATAAGAACAAAAGTATGTGATATAAAAGAATTACCAGAATAATTATATGTGTTGATAATGAAAATTTTGTGGGAAAATTTTCATATTGAATAATTATTTAATAAACCCAACAATTATAAAAATTACATCTATTTTATTTATTTAAATGTATATTTATGTATTATTGTTATAGAAAAAACATTCATTTACTAAATATTATTAAATTAAATTTAAATTACTATTAACAATCATTAAAATTAATAATATATTCCATTAATATTGATCACATGATTTGTGTAAATATTTTATTTTATTAAAATGAAAATACATCGATAAAGTATTTGATAACCTCAACCTATATGACCATACCCTATGAAGCCAACTTATCAGATCATATGATGCATATAGAATAATTAGTATTTGAAAAATTCCAATCCAACACTGAGATATAACATCTTAAGTATCAGATAATTTATTTATGTGGAAAATTCATGCTCATCTAGATCAGGACCTAACCATTTATGTCGAAACCCTCCATGAATGTCTCACAGTCACAAACCATACTCTTAAGTCATTTTATGTTGTATTAATGGGATATGAATTATGACCATAATAATATGAACAAGTATAATAAATATTTAATATAATAATGATCATATTATATTTTTATCATTAAATTATAAATTATTATTATTTTCATTCAATTAAGGTTAAATATTATATTTTATTAGTAGTCAATTTCAATTAAGACTTTCAGTTTAATGAATTATTAAATTTGTTAAAAACCAAATTATTAATTAGAATATTATTATTAAATTATTTTTTAGATATAAATGTTCATTTTTATATTCAAATAATGTATTTATAATGGTATAAAAATTCTTATTGTCACGAAAACCAAAACATTTCAATTACAATTGGTTATTATTTTAAATGTGATAATGAAAATATATAGAAAATTATTTGTATAATATTAATAATATTTTTTGAATCATTATGGTTAAATTATAAAATGGAAAATTATTCATTATTTTCTGAGACAGTCAAATATTCTGCATAGAAATTGATACAATATAAATATACATTATGTATTATGACATCATAATGAAACAAAATTGATGTCAAAAATACTATAATTGGTTTCTATGACTAAATATACATATCTATATAAATTAAAGGTTTTTTTGTATTATTTTATTAATTTTATCATGAATATAGAAATCCTCTAAATCCATTGATATATTTAATAGTTTTAAAATCATTTTATTCATAGTATGATTCACATCCACATCATTATGGGTATTATTATATTATTTTCCACCCTCGGCCTTATAATAAAATTAAAACCACATAAATTTAAAATAAAACATTGGAAAACATTACAAGGATACTGATTTTGTTTATTTTATTATATGATGTCTAACATCAGTATTTGAAAAATAATAAATAATTACCCACTCATTTCCTAATAATTAAACAAAATTTCCCACATATACTCACTAAAAATCATTAGATCATGTCTGTATTATTCCCTCCTCTATCTTGAGTCATCCAATGGTTCCCCAAAACTATCAATAAGATCCTCCCAAGCATTTCATGTCACACTATCAAGGTAAGGTATCAACACATTATATTCATTATTAAACATTATTTTTTATATTGGTCCATATATATCAAATTCTTAATGACGGGGAATTTCATCAAATGTTCCTATTAAAGTATATATTATGAAAAATTGATTATTTACACTGTTATCTTTCATTAACCCACCTTACAAATTTAAATGTGATGTCATTAGTCTGCCTAAATGTAACATCAATTTTTCCTAAAAAAAATTATACCAAAGACCATAAAAATTTCCTGACAACATTGTTGAAATTGTTACAACTATAATTATAATAATAGGAAAACACATGTATGTAATCCATAGTATTTATTTATATAATAAATTTTAAAATGATTTATTTATTGTTTTATGATCAATGTGCCATGAATAATTATTTTAATGAATTCAATGTGAACGGTGTGTCAGGAATTATGTAGTGATCCAATGTTTTCAGTAATGTATACTCTGCTATGATGTCATTTTGGGATAGGCTGTAATCTGATTCTTTTACGAGATATTTTAAATCATGATTTCTAGGATGTAATCCTTTTCCAATTTTTATTATGTCATGTTTTATGTTGTATCCACATATCCAATGTTCTCCTTGTGATTATCATGTTACACCATGCCTCTTTAATAATGTTTATGATTTATAATTATTTTATATCCCATTGATATTCTTATTGTATGACATGTATCATTACATCATGTCATTCCATGTTTATTCCCTTCCAAGGATTAATATCTGATTCGTTTCATTTGTATATCCCCTGGATTTAACATTAATTTTTAAGTATAATATTATATTATAAACATGTTATGGTGGTTTTAAATTAAAATAATTGATTTCTTTTTATAAGTTGTTATGTAATTTCCTATATCAAAAATACACTAGATTTATATGTATTTAGATTTGTACTATGTATAATTTACTATTATAAATCATGAGTAACTATGTAAATTTTTTTAGGGATTTTATAATTCATTTATTCATGCACATAAGTGTTAGAAACGTTGTATTTTTTATAATGGTTCATAGAATTTTCGTTATAAACAATATTTGAGGAATATCATTTTGCATAATGAAATTAATTTTACATCAATGTAGTGGGAAGAATATTATTTTAAAATTCACATTGATATATATAAAATCCCATAGAAGTGGTATTTATTAAAAAACAATTATTAATAAATACACATTGTATGATGTTTTTGAATGAAATGAGGAGTTGAACCATGTAATAATTTTATTCTCAGTTTCATCTAGAATTTTAGGACAATGTTTCATGTATGGTCTTGACTAGTGATCATTTATCATCATTTATCATAGAGTGTATTCAGAAGAATAAATACTCGTTTGATGATTTTATATGATTTTGATAGATAGTTTATATTGGGGAGACCATTAGTTGTTGGTCTCTCTATTTAAAATGTTTTATCTATTTTGGGGATCATTTTTTTATCTTTTTATCTATAAAGAGTTTGTTTTTGTATGATTTCAATTATTCTTCCTGATAAGATAATTTGAGATGTAATAGTATCATATATGATGTGGGATCATGATTTTTATATCTAGGATTGAAGCAATACATTAAGAATTCAGTGTTCAACTATTACAACTTCCAATATATTAAAGGAATATCATTTGAAACCTTCTGGATTCCTCCATCCTCTTTTGATTTTAGTGTGGAAATGGAATGAGTTATCAATTGATATTGTTTTTGTACTTCGATGTACTCCCATATTATGTGATGATATCTAGGTGGGGATAGATTTGCCGAAAAAGTAAGCTCGTTTGATTCAGATACAATACACCAATAATGTTGAGGATTTTTGTAATATGTATATGTGTGAGATTTTGAACTAACATAGGGTTTATTATACCATTGTTTTAGATATGAAATGTATCTTAACATCATGATTGTAGAGGTGTCTGTAGGATTTGATGATTAATTAGTTGATTTTTTTTTCAAAATATCATACATACGGTGACAGTAAGACAAAACCAGCTATGCATATTCAGGGAAATATTATATCTTCATGTGCCTTGGATTTTGGTTGATCTATATTTTGAAATCTACTATATGTCTAAATTTAGTTTATAAATGGTTATCATTCATCAATAATATTGGAACCATTCATTTATTTGAATAGTTACCCATGCATATCTCCTCAATGTTGGCAAGATGAGAGATATGATTCATTTGCGAGAAAAAGTATGGTTATGGATACATCTTCAAGGAATAATATTATAATTTTCATTCTGGATAAAATATTGTGTCATAATAATAATTATTTGATCAATTATTTTTTAATTTTTTTTTTACTTTGGACATAAGTTCTTCAAAAATATTAATCCTTTTTGGTTCACTATCGACTTGGAAAATACGGAAAGTAGGCAATGAGGGATGTGGGAACATCTGTTTCCACTAAGATCATTGGGAGAGTTTTATATTAGATATAAATTATCATTTAGTTGAAATTTATTCATAATTTTTTCAACATATCACACATTGGGAAATATCATCCTTCTCCCTCTCACATTTGAGATTAGAATAGATTGTGTTGGAGCCATATGATTTAGTTGTTGAGATTCAATAAATATCAATGACTCCTAAGTGAATTTATTTCATGGGATATAGATTCCATTTGTTTTTTTAATGTGGTATTTATATGATTCTCATGATATGAGGGAGTGGGATTTATTCAAGAGGTTCTCTTATCCTCATATAACATCCATGCCTGACTAACCCCTAATACATTAGACAGACCGGTGGGGCTCATGGACTCATGGTCACATACATATACGCTAGAGTCTTATAACAATAAGTAAAGTTGTAATGATGGTATTGTGGGGATATTATAAACTATTGTCATAGTAGAACACCAATTTATCAGGATATAAATATTAGTAAATATTGGATGAATAAATAAATTAAAAAGAAGAGGTGGAAGAAGGATATAATATTTGATTAAAAGTGACCAACTACAATTTACCAAAATAAATGTATAATAGTATTTTTTACAAGTATAATTAGTAAATATTATTATAATAAATAAAATATAATGAAATAATAAATTCGCAATGACTATATCTAATATAATCTCTAGAAACATATTGTTCCTCTTCCGCAACTCCATCATAGTAATCTAAATAAAAACATTGGAAACATTATTCTTATTTTTATCATTACATCCTGATTTAATGACGTCTATGGTACTACAGGTTCATGATATGGGTATGAGATATAATATCAGTAGTCCATCACCCATTTTTCTATCCTTATCATGTTTATATAAATATTAATTCAAGGTAGGTAATATGAATAAAAAAGTGTATAGAAATAATAACACATGATAGATCATGTTCTTGTCGAATACATAGCCGACTCTACCTACTATGACTCCCTTCTAGAATGAAAAATATTGATTATGAAGAAAATATATATAGTCATAATAAATTTGGGCCCATGGGCCAAAAATTTGGGCCTACATGTCATGTAATGGGCTAAATGCTCACTAGGCCTTCAGGCTATGTAATGGGTCTCCATATACCAAGTTCAAATAGGACATTGCATTGATTAAATAATAAATGAGTCTTTGGCCCCAACCTTTTAAAAAAATAGAAACAATAAATATACATATTATATTAATATATTCCATCCCCATATATGCTCCAACTGTCTATCGGAACCGAATACACAAGTACCTATATTACTAGCAACACACTAAACTAGATCGAAAATCATACATCCATAACCAATCATAATGGGAATATGAGTTCATGATATATGGTATATTCCCTGCAACCCAAATTATATTGTGGAATCAATAATAATACATTAGATGAATTTTGATACATAGTGGAGACACTATAATCTTGTTATGGGTCATGTAATGTCCAATGGTTAAATAGAATCACTGGTGTGAGATGTCATTCTCAGTTGTCGATGTAAGGGAGAATGATACCTCCATGATCAAATATTCCATAGGCAACATGTCACGAACTCTATAAAGGGACATTACAATTTAAATAGCCATGGGACATTTACTAACATCCATCTATTATATCAAACCAATACATATATACATATATTAGTGACATGAACATATATTTAATTAATTGCAATAGGAATTATATATCACATGACATTTTAATCAAGTATTACAGTCTATTGGAGGGATATGCATATTCATAACAAACTAATTTAATGAATATTCTCTCATATTCACCATTAGTAATGATTAATTACACTAAATGCAACAAAAATCATTATATGCCAAATTCAAAGGCATTTTCTACTATAATTTGTTATCCATTTTATTTATTTATGAAAACATGTTTAACAAAGTACAATTGTCATCCGGTTTCCACTACCATTGATCAAAACACCATATTACATAAGACAAAGAAATAAATTCATAAGACTATAGGGGACACTTAAGGGTGTCAGGGAAAATAAAATTCAATTTCCTACATGGGGAGTTCCGACTATCATAGGTACAAATCCATAATATTTGTTTTTTGATATATTAAATATTCATGACTCACGGTATATTTTAATTAAAATACACAAAAGAAACAAACTAAGGGTTATATATCATTAAAATACTTATCATTATGGGGAAACTAGTTTAGGGAATCATCGAAGGTCCATATTCAAAAAAATAATTTAAAATATACATAAAAATTGACACAAATAATATATGAAAACCAATGATAACAACAATGAATTTTTTTTATAATTAATCAATACAATTTAATAAAGATGATATCATATCTCCATCATGGTAATTTCATATAAATACA
Source organism: Viscum album (assembly GCA_963277665.1). Lineage (NCBI taxonomy): Eukaryota > Viridiplantae > Streptophyta > Magnoliopsida > Santalales > Viscaceae > Viscum > Viscum album. Next base: position 1,312,624,403 of record OY728152.1, on the reverse strand, counting down.
TAGATTTGTTCCTCAAAAAATTTATTTTGGATATTAAATTTTTTATTCTATAATCATAATATTGGTTACAAAATTTTGGTAAAAGGAAGAGAAAAATCAAATCCATTGGGGCCGCCTATTGAATCTTTTATGTGGAGACCCGAATCAATGTAGTCAGTGTAATGCTCCCCCTTTGAAAATCCATCACATATCTAGGAGTTGAGAGGATCCATGAACCAAATTGACGTCTATAAAGACATCAAATTGATACGAGGTTAGAGGCTCTATGAACTGGATTGATGTTTTTGTAGCCATTGTGGTGCAAGGAAGCATGAGTCTTTGTGGTTACGACAAAATTTCATGTGTGTTCACGCCAATAGATCTCTAAATTATGCCACTTGTTGTCTATAAATATCAGACTCCCCTCGAGCCCAATGTTTGGATCCTCCAATATTTCACCTTCATAACTGTCAAATTGGAAATAAATTTAGGTTCTGAGAACCATGAGCTCTCTGAGGAACTTTAGGATCAAAAATATAATTTCTTATTGCATAAATTCTACCCCTCTTCAATGGGGGATTCCCTTCATGGTTCCCAAGGGCCTTTGCAAAGGAAGTGGATCTCCAAGGGGACTCAGGTTTTCATAGAGCACTAATGTTTCGTGAAGCACCCTCCAAGAACATGTAAACCACATACAATGACAGGTTCATTGTTCTTTGTGATGCACATTTTCTTTCAATTCTATGCTTCACAAGTCACCATTTCTTTCTGAAGCACTACTCCACGAATGCCTTTCCACATTTTGAAGCACCTTTACTATGTAACTATGACCTACACATAGGCTTGTATATTTCACATTGATAATCACACAACTTTGTGAATCCCCTCTACTATATGGTGCACTAGAGCATCACAATGATTCTTTATGTGATCCACTTTAATCTACAACTAGTTTTTCATATGAAAACCTCTAGGTTTGAACAATGTGATTTAAAAGTTCCTTGGGTGGTGCAACCTGTTGCGTTGCTATGCCTCATGCTTCTTCATATAGGAACACAAATAACTATTTCTTCATCGTATTGCGATACTAATGTGGGGTCATCAATGGATCACTCCACAACACCCCCTCACATTGCATTTTTTATGCATTCAGATCCCCATGGTCGGGGTGGGTATCAGTTATGTATGTCCTATTGGTGTGGAGTGATCCCTCCTCGTCCAAGCTGTAGGACATTAAACTAAAAAGATCTATCAACCTTAGCACAAGATGTTAAAATTTGGGCTCACCCCATGCCTTCTACATGGGGATCCCAATCTCGGACATTATCTACCCTCTCTCTTCTCTATAGGATTGAGATATTCCTCAATGAAATTCAATCCTTTTTTCCGGAGTAGTGGCTATTCATGGGGAAGGAAAACCCTATTGGTGTAAGCCCACAACATTTTTGCAAGAGGTAGTACCCTTACTCCTCCTTTCATATGTGGTGCCAAAGACCAGAGGCTGGATAGGAATAAGAACCTTCCTCTCTTCTGGTCCATTACCCTATCCCATTGGGCTTTGTTTCCACCAAGGCCACCATCCTAGAGTAAGTCCCAATCTATATCTCCCTAGACCACGAAACACACGTAAGATCGTGTTTCCTCTATCTACTATGAACCATGTATAGGCCCATGTTACCACTTTTGGATCTGAAACAAGCATAAGACCGTGTTTCCTTTTAGGGGACACCAAACTCATGTAATCCCTACTCCACCTATCACACTCACACCTTCCGTGACTTGATCATCGAGTATTTGTTGTCTCCCGTTTCACACACTGAGCATGACTCGCGTGGGCATAGAGTAAGAATAAACCATGAAATCCACTCTGGGAAACCATATAGTTTAATCCCCAACACCATTCTGAACTACAGGGTTTTGATCCTTTCCAAGGTAACATAATTAAGAAGTCTTTGGGATGTTCGATCCCATGACTAACTAGTCCCGACACCTTCATGACTGTTCACCAATCCATATATAACTACATTGAATTGATCCTTGCTAAGATATGGTACATAGGTAGCCTACCTAAAATTCAATCCCATCAACTATTGGTCCCAACCCCCTTCACGTTGGTCCACCAACACCATTCTGGAACGATGTAGACATTGATCCTTTATAAGGAAATATACATATGAATCCTCCCAGAGGCTCAAGTCCAAAACCAAATGGTCATGACCCCCTTCACATAGGTTCCCCAAACCATATTGAACTATGTGGACTTTCATCCTTTCCATGTAAATGTAAATTGGAATCCTTCATGAGGTTCATGCCAAACAACTATTGGTCATGACCCCCATTCATGTCTGTCCATAAAAAGCATTTCTAGAACTATGTGGAATTTCATCATTGCCATGGAAATGTATATAAGAATATTTCGTGAGGTTCAATCCCAACACATATTGGTCCCGACTACACTTCAAATCAGTCCACCAACACCTCTTCCAGAACTACATATACATTGATTCTAGCCATGTCAATGTATGTAAGAAGAATCCCTCGGGCTCAATCCAAACACCTACTAGTCAACACCCCTTCACATAAGTCCACTAATTCATCTTCCAAGATAATGGGTACATTGATCCCTACCACGACAAGGTTCATTGGAAGCCTCTCCGAGGATCAAGCACAACACCAATTTGTCTCGACCGATCCTCATTTGTATACCAACGCCAATCATAACAACATGGACATTCATCCTTGTATCCATGGAAAGGTACATTAAAAGCCTACCTGAGCTTCTAGAACATTACAAATTGGTCCCAACAACATCAAATCGGTCCACACTCATCATGCATGACGTTAAACAGTACACCCCATTCAGTCCTGTATGATGTTAAATTTTCCCCATTCAAACTATGTGGGATTTAATACTGTTCTCTTGGGAATTGTATGTAGGAAGCCTCCATTAGTTTTAACACCTATATGTGGTAAGAAATTTTGTACCCCAACTGATGATATGTCATTGTGTCCCCCAGTCATCAGTAATCCATTGTGTACCCCAATAAGTAGTATGTCATTGTTTCCCCCAACTGACTATAATCCGCTGTGTCCCCAAATCATTGGTAAGCTGTTGTGTCCCCCAATCAGCGATAACCCATTGTTTTCCCCAATCAGTAGTATGCCATTGTGTCCCCCAATCAGGGGTATATCATTTTCTGCCAATCAGGGTAAGCCATTGTGTACCCCAATCAGCGGTAATCCATTCTATCCCCCAATCAACTGTAAGCTATTTGAACCCATATCAACTGTATGTTGTTATCAACCACAACCAGTGGTAATCTGTTGTAGTCCTCAATTGATGGTAATCCATTGTAGTACCGCTTCATTGGGACTCACAGCTCAGTTCATCCCTCGAGTGCTAGATCAACCTAGCATACTAACCATTGTAATGACATAGCATTCCAGCAATTGTTGGTGCTATGTGCACACCATGATTTCATCCCCCCAACATGGAGGTTCAACATACTCTGTCCCCCATCAATGTGTCCATCCTCAAGAGTTACCTCCTCAGGTGTCCTATCTCCCCATGATTGATTTATTTTTATAGTATAAATAAATTTATTGCTATTAATTTTTTTATATGATCCTTATTTCAAGGGTATTATGATTCAAAGGTTAAAAAATCTGTAAAACAGTTTTTCCCCAATTTGCTTACTTTGAGTCTCACTTTTTTTATGCACCTAAACTATTTATTCAATTTATATATATTTAAATTTTACATGATATATAAAAAAATTTAAATTTTCAAGATATTATATTCACCAATTAATTTGTTTTATTTAATGTATATTATGATCGAATTTTACCATGTTATAATTGTTTTTTAAGATACTCTCATCACATTCCATGATTGATTATGTTTATACTACCTCTGATTTTTTTTTATGATCAATAACAAAAAAAATATTCATAGGTTATTTTATCCTATTTTATTTCATTATATTATCAGGTATTAGTACTGTTTTATAATATTCAATGTGAAAAATAGTTAACAATGTATTTTTAAGAAAGCCCGATATTTACTAAATTTTTAATGAAATAAATGTTATCTAAAAAAACCTTCCACCATTATTCTTCCATTAACATATAATATCGATATGTCATATTTACCATTTTTTTATTTTACCTATCACATCCAGGTAATTTTCATGGCTATTTCTAAAGAAGGAAAATTTTGATGCTTTATACAGTGATAAAATAATTTTCTTTAGACCTCATACAACATTAATAGATTTACATACCTTCAGTTATTCACATCTCATTTTTCATTTTTAACATGATAATCATTAATAAAATGTTTTTAAGTTAAATTTTTAAATAAAATGTTTTTTTAAATGCTTTCATGTATTATTTATATGTTTTCAATGTGTTATCAAGGAAATGGTTTTCCTAATGTTTTAATTCTACATTTATATGTTTTCACGAAAAATAATTTACAAAAATATTAAAAAAATTATTTTGGGTTTTATGAAATTTTCAAATAATTGGTTTTAAAAATTTATTTTAATTTATCAATTTAAATGTTAAGACAAGAAAATTTCAAGGAATTTTATTTTGTTAATTTTTTTTGGAATTTTACAAGAACGCAGTTTCAAACGGCACCTGATTCCGAGGCCCGGTGTGCCCGGAATCATTTTCCAAAGATTGGCTTAGGTACATTCAGTGAATGAACGAGCAGGTTTTTCTATCTTTTGAACCGGTGCTTGGAATTGAATTCTGAGGGCACCGATGGAATCACAACGCCTGTTTTTGCTTAGAAACGCCTCTTCTGGAGTTGCATTTTCTCGGGTGTGGTTTTTTAATTTTTGGGCCTTAAGTTAAGAAATAAAATAATGTGGTACGTCAAACTTTATTTTATTTCACATAAAGCCACATGAAAGCCACTTAATGCTGCTTTAGCTGAGTTAATGCAGATATGGTACAATTCAAAATATCCTACCCTCTTGGTAGGATATTTGTGAGGTGGGGCCCGCACGAGCCCCACCATTTCTTTTCCGCTACGTAACGCACCCGTGAAAACCCCTATTAATTGAAAGTCAACTGGGGAGTTTCTTAATCTATTAAACGCTCCTTTTAATTGGGTGGTTTTATTCATTGAATTAATTCTTGAATTAATGGGTCGTTACGTAACAAAGTTTTTTCGTTTGTTGGCATGTAATAAAATAAGACCAACATTTTTCATCTTGTGTGTTGTTTGTTGAGAGGATTTGACAGAACCTTATGTCCTTCAACCTCCATCGCGAAGAACGCGAAGAACGCGAAGAACGTGAAAAATGTGAAGAACGTCGGCCTTCAACGAAAGGTGAAGAAGAACACCGAACCCTCAGAGATTGATGACGCGATGTCGTATTCCGTGATGCCAACAATTCTTCTACTGCGACGTTCTTCTACGACGTTCCTTCTTTCGCGACAAATTTTCGAATATCCGGTTGAGGTAGGAGTTTACGAATCTTTTAAATTCCTTTGTGGATTTTGTACTTGACAAAGAATTAATTCGTGTAAATTAAATACGTTTGTTTTCTTAACCCCTCGTAGATAGTCGACGCAATGCCGTATACCGCGACGACGTGACGTCCTTCCGCGACACGACGATCCTCTTCTTCCGCGACGATCAATTCCGCGAAGAACGCACGCTCGACGATTACAGCGAGGTAGGGGTTTTATTTCAGAACAATATTTTATTCCCATGGTTGTTCAACTAAAAAAATTAACCTGAATCAAAGTTCAAATTTAATTTTATTAAAATTGTGCCTTGTTGTTTTTCAGGTGTTGAATATTTTTAATCTCGTTTGTTATCACCTAACGCGGAGGGTGTGGGCCAAACAAACACGGCCCGACAACCCTCCACAGTTTTTCATTGGTGTGTGGAACGGCGGACGACCTCAAACGGGGCCGCAAGGGCGATTTGAGGGCCTTACAGTGAAGGTCGGATCCCGGAAGGACGACAGGCAAAGACCACATGCAAAACGGACCACCGGAGCGCGTCCGGTGCCCCGCGGAAGCTTCCGCCGGCGCGGCGGTGCCGGCGACCAGAGGCGGTGGCAGCGGCGCCCGGCGCGCCGCCGGAAAAACCCGCCGCTGCTGAAGCCACGGTGGTGAGACAGTTCTGTGGCCGTGCGGAACCGGGAGGCGGGACGCGGCTCAAGATGCGTCTGGGAACCGCGGAGCGGCCCCCGTGCGGGGTCGCCGTTCCCTTGCTCGGCCGCTCGGCCGAGCCGAGCCGGGCCGACCAGCGAGCCAGGTCGCGCCCAGTCCGGGCCAGGTCACACCCAACCGGGTCGGACCCGGGTCAGGTCGACCAGGTTCAGGCCAACCCAGGGGGGTTTGGGCCGGGTCGGTCCGGGCCCAGACCCCCCTTTTCCGGACCTTTTCGGTATTTTTCTCATAGCATGAGCTACGGACCTCCGAACGGCGCGCCGTCAGTGGCGAGGTGATCCTTGGATCGAGAATGACGTTTCGGTATATCACACTCATGGTTTCAGAATACATTGGGTTCAGCCGGGTTGGTTCATACACGAAACCAATCGGGCCCTCGGAGCAGAAACGCTCATAACTTGAGCTTCGGACGTCCGATTGACGTGCCGTAGACATTGTTGAATTTCTCTAAGTGAGACGGATCATTTGGCTTACTCCGCCTGAGTTTTGGATGCAGTTGGAGTACAGTCGGGTTGGTTTTTCCTTAGAAACCAACCAGGCCCCTGGGACGAAAAAGCCAATAACTCTCAGACCGGGCGTCCGATTGACGCGCCGTCTGCGATGTTGAGTTCCTGTTGACGATACAGAAGTTTTGGATACATAAAATCTAGACTAGGTGTCAGTTGATGTATCAGCCTCTCGGCTCATGGAGCGGACCCTCCCGAACGAGCATATTGTGTGCGGGGACCCTAGAGCTGGCTGCGACTACTACTATGACGACGACGACTGTACAGAGATCCTCAGTGGATTTGACTTCGATGATGATGAAAACAGTACGAGAATCCTATGTTTTTTCGGTAGTGACCCCTATGGTACATCTTGGGATACATCAACTCTGGAATACATTTTAGTTGATGCATCGACCTCTTCGCTTGTGGAGTGGACCCTCCAAGAACAAGCATGTTGTGTGCGGAAACCCTAGAGCCGTTTGAGACTTGACGACTGCTGATCGAACGACTCGGTGTGTTACGGATATCCCAGTGGGAAGCGCTTGTTTGTAGAAGCAGACCCACGGCGGAGGAGCGCTTGGTTGTAGCGGCAGACCCACGGTACTCAACAGAAGGAGTACCTCTAGAGGCTATGAGGGGGAGCTCATGGTTGTAGCGGAAGACCCACGACGGAGGAGCGCTTGGTTGTAGCAGCATGGGGGAGCGCTTGGTTGTAGCGGCAGACCCACGACATAGGAGTGCTTGGTTGTAGTGGCAAACCCGTGGAACTCAACAGAAGGAGTACCTCTAGAGGCTATGGGGGGGAGCGCTTGGATGTAGCAGCAGACCCATGGTATGAAGCGCTTGGTTGTAGCAGCAGGCCCACAATACTTGATAGGTGGAGTACTACAGCAGTCCAAGGTTAGAAGGAAGCGCTTGGTTGTATCATCATAACCACTTTACTTGATGGAGAAGGAGTTTCCCTATAGTTATGGTTTCAACTTCATGATTGATCCTATGTGGGTCATTGCGGGGGTTAGTACCTACCGATACTTTGTGGGTCTGACGGCTAGATGAATCAGTGGCTACATCTGATCATCTCTATCATCTTACGAAGAAGTATATCCTATGTGAGCTGAATCCTGTTTGCTATCCTATGTGGATTTATGTTTTTATTTCTTATGTGGATTGTGTCGTGCTATCCTGTGTGGATTTACATTATGCTTTCCTGTGTGGAATTGGTTGTACTTGATATCGGATGTTGGAACTGAGCGAGAATTGAAGACTTAGGTATATGTATGGGCATATACCTAATCCATGTCTGATGTCACTTCATGATTGTTTCTTTCCTTTGTGTTTTACCCTTTGAGGATTCTGAGAGACCTTCGGGGGTCTCAGGGTCCCTTCTAAGTAGCTATTACTCACCCCTGCATGGTCTATGACCGCACTACGTTGTGTTGGTTGGAGACGATGAACATCGCTGATTTTGGTGGAGGCTTACGGAGAAGGAAGGTACATGGAGGTGGAACACTGGTAGGGACGTACTCGGAGGGGTCGGCTGGACTCGAGGATCAGTGGATTCTATCTGTACCCACCCTTCAGGTGGGACTTCCAGGGGACAGCTCGACGTTGCGGCTTTAATTTTAAGTTGTTGTTTTCCCTTTCGAGTTGTAATTTACGTTCAGATTGGGTTTGTATTCTGGCCCACTTACTTTCCGCACTTCCTGTTGTACTAGTTTTTACTTAGTGTTTACTTCTACATGCCAACTCTGTGGTGTTTTTTGTTTACTTTACAAAGGAAATTCCTTCCCTTTACTGAGGTTTACGCCTTGGTGATAGTCGCTAGGCCTTGGCCTATGGAAGGCGGGCTTGGGGTAGTCACGGAACGGGCCCCGAGGACAGGTCGTGAAAAATTGGTATCAGAGGAGTTCGGTTCTACGGTGAACTCTGATATTTTCTGTGTGAAGAAATAGTGTTAAGCGTATTGAGTGTGGTTATCAGTCCAGGGAGCCCAGTGTTGGTGCGGCGGAAGATGTATCTGTACACCAGTACCTTGACTTTGGGTTTCCGACATAATGCACGAAAACATTGATTCCATGTGTGTTTCATGTTTTCTTTGTGATTACTTTGTATCATCTCACCAGGTATATTTTTCTGACCATGGCGCACCTGTTTCCTTTTCAGGATGGCCCCACGACGGCAGCCAGCTTGGGTTCCGAGAGTTGAGCGTGACAACATCCCGTCGAGCGATGGGGCCTCGGTACAGGGAACTTTGATAGAAGAGGCACCAGCGGTACCACTACCCACTAAGCCACCGATGATTCCAGCCCCGGCCGCTGACGATGCACGTCGCCTTAGAGCACTGCATGTGTTCCAGTGCCAGCGACCACCCAGGTTCTGTGGGGAGACGGAACCCCAGGCAGCCGAGAACAGGCTGGAGGTGGTTGTACGAGTTTTCCGTTTAGTGAGGACACCAGCAGACCTTATGGTGGTCCTTGCAGCGAGCCTCCTTCATGCTGCACTAGGCAGATGGTGGAGCATGATGCTCCAGGTGCACGACGAGGCATCACTCCTTTGGACGGACTTTTAGTGCCTTTCTCGCTCAGAGTTCGTCACAGCCACCCTCCAAGCGGTGCGCATCCAAGAGCTACTACAGCTACGACATGGCAGCATGACAGTAGCCCAGTACACGGAGAGGTTTACCGATCACTCACTCTATTCCACGGACATGGTACGAGACCCATTCTTCAGGGCCTGAACCATCGAGCAGCGGCTCAGGCGAGAGATCAGAGCATCAGTTGTTTCTCATAGAATTCCGATAGAGACAAAAGTGTTGGAGCGAGCCCTCTCAATGGAGAGTTTCCTTGCTGAGCAGTTTCCAGCAGCAGGACCCACCACTAGCCGGCATGCGACAGAGTTTCCTACAGCGGGTAGTAGACATATGAAACAGGGGTCCAAGAGGACTAGACCTACCGGTGGTCGACCGCGTGACACATGATAAATTGTGTGAGGCACCCGGGGTGGACAATGACTTACCATAAGCGGACAGTGTTACTTCTGTGGCAGGGTTGGTCACATGGCTCGTGATTGTCTGACCCGCCATACGGATTTCCAGAAGATGAATGAAGGACCTCCCAAGCAGAGGCAGAGGTTCAATCGAGCGGATCGCCTGGAGCAGGAGACTGTGGCAGGGGAGCTGGACATGCAGTGGGAGGGGGACGACGCTTCGAGGTGTTCCCACCACCACCACCAGGAGGTCCACCCAGACCACAGGGAGTTGGTGGACATGGGAGATCTCAGCTTCAAGCAGTTGTGGCCTTTGATCATGGAGCTCTGGAAGCAGATAGATAGGAGCGTAACTAGTGGATACCTCTTTTGTACTTTTAGTTCCTTGTTTCTGTTGTGTAGTGTCTTTGTATTATGAGATGAAATAAAAAAAGACGCATACCATTGTGATGTTTTAATTCCTGTCCTCTTTTGTGTTGTTACTAAGAGGTTCTAGTTTAGACTGTTGACTTGACCCTCACTTGTGAGACATCTACTGGAGGAGACCCAGTTATCACACACTGATGCCGACAGTGTGACTCAACCATTGGAGGTGATAATAAGGGTTGGATCTCATGGTAGTAGCATCGAGGCCTTATGACATCATCCTTGGTATGGATTAGTATCATCCATGTCAGGATTGACTGTATTAGGTGAATAACATGGTTCATCAAGGGGATGAGACCGAATTTATCTTATCGGCAAAGAGTAAATTACAGCATCTCTTGTAGGACCAGAAAGGTCCAATTCATACATGAGCGGATGAGGACAACTCAGATCCAGAAAAAGTCTTGTGTTGATAGAAGGTGAAGGCCACTAGAGATCGAGGATGGCGACCACGTCTTCTGGCGTGTCTCACCTCGACGTGGATTATGGAGATTTGTCCGAGGAGGTAGTCATCTCCACGCTTCATCAGACCATTCCAGGTCCTCAGCAGGATTGGCGAGCTGACATATCGCCTGGCTCTACCACCTCAGTTGCACCGGGTGCACGACGCCTTCCACGTATCTCAGCTGAGGAGATACGTGCACGACCCGACACACATCATTGACCATGGGGAGCAGGACGTTGATGATGGGGAAACCATTGTGGAGGTCCCGGTTGAGATCGAGGATCGACATGAGCGGGTCCTACGTGGACGATCGATTCATCTTGTGCGCATCAGATGCAGCACGAGAACCTCCAGGAGAGAACTTGGGAGAGGGAGGCTCAGATGTGTACTAAGTACCTCCTTTGTATCCATATGTTTGTGGTGACGCTTTACGGAGACATAAATCCCTATGGTGGGAGTAATGTATAGACCCTAAATTTCAAGGAAACTTTTTTTTCTTAATTTTCTTTGGAATTTTACAAGAACGTAGTTTCAGACGGCACCTGATTCCGAGGCCCGGTGTACCCGGAATCATTTTACGAAGTTTGGCTCGGGTACGTTCAGTGAACGAATGAGCGGGTTTTTATATATTTTGAACAGGTGCTCGAAATCGAATTCTGATATGCACCGAGGGAATCGCAGCACCTGTTTTTTCTTAGAAACGCCTCTTCCGGGGTTGTGTTTTCTAGGGTGTGGTTTTTTAATTTTTGGGCTTTAAGTTGAGAAATAAAAAAATGTGGTACGTCAAACATTATTTTATTTCACTTAAATCCACTTGAAAGCCACTTAAAGCTGTTTAAGATGAGTTAAAGAGGATAGGGTACAATTCATAATATCCTACCCTCTTGGTAGGATATTTGTGAGGTGGGGCCCGCAAGAGCCCCCCCCCCCCCCCCCGTTTCTTTTCTGCTAAGTAACGCATCCGCGAAAACCCCTATTAATTTAAAGTCAACTAGGGAGTTTCATAATCTATTAAACGCTCCTTTTAATTGGGTGGTTTTATTCGTTGAATTAATTCTATAAATTAATGGGTCGTTACATAAATTTGTTTTTTCGTTTGTTGGCATGTAATAAAACAAGACCAACATTTTGGTAAAAGGAAGAGAAAATTCAAATCCATTGGGGCCGCCTAGTGAATCTTTTATGTGGAGCCCCGAATCAATGTAGTCAGTGTAATGCTCCCCCTTTGAAAAGCCATCACATATCTAGGAGTTGAGAGGATCCATGAACCAAATTGACGTCTATAAAGACATAAAATTGATACGAGGTTAGAGGCTCTATGAACTGGATTGATGTTTTTGTAGCCATTGTGGTGCAAGGAAGCATGAGGCTTTGTGGTTACGACAAAATTTCATGTGTGTTCACGCCAATAGATCTCTAAATTATGCCACCTATTGTCTATAAATATCAGACTCCCCTCGAGCCCAATGTTTGGATCCTCCAATATTTCACCTTCATAACTGTCAAATTGGAAAGAAATTTATGTTCTGAGAACCATGAGCTCTATGAGGAACTTTAGGATCAAAAATATAATTTCTTATTGCATAAATTCTACCCCTCTTCAATGGGGGATTCCCTTCATGGTTCCCAAGGGCCTTTGCAAAGGAAGGGGATCTCCAAGGGGACTCAGGTTTTCATAGAGCACTAATGTTTCGTGAAGCACCCTCCAAGAACATGTAAACCACATACAATGGCATGTTCATTGTTCTTTGTGATGCACATTTTCTTTCAATGCTAAGCTTCACAAGTCACCATTTCTTTCTGAAGCACTACTCCACGAATGCCTTTCCACATTTTGAAGCACCTTTACTATGTAACTATAACCTACACATAGGCTTGTATATTTCACATTGATAATCACACAACTTTGTGAATCCCCTCTACTATATGGTGCACTAGAGCATCACAATGATTCATTATGTGATTCACTTTAATCTACAACTAGTTTTCCTATGAAAACCTCTAGGTTTGAACAATGTGATTTAAAAGTTCCTTGGGTGGTGCAACCTGTTGCGTTGCTATGCCTCATGCTTCTTCATATAGGAACACAAATAACTATTTCTTCATCGTATTGCGATACTAATGTGGGGCCCTCAATGGATCACTCCACAACACCCCCTCACATTGCATTTTTTATGCATTCAGATCCCCATGGTCGGGGTGGGTATCAGTTATGTATGTCCTATTGGTGTGGAGTGATCCCTCCTCGTCCAAGCTGTAGGACATTAAACTGAAAAGATCTATCAACCTTAGCACAAGACGTTAAAATTTGGGCTCACCCCATGCCTTCTACATGGGGATCCCAATCTCGGACATTATCTACCCTCTCTCTTCTGTATAGGATTGAGATATTCCTCAATGAAATTAAATCCTTTTTTCCGGAGTTGTGGCTATTCATGGGGAAAGAAAACCCTATTAGTGTAAGCCCACAACATTTTTGCAAGAGGTAGTACCCTTACTCCTCCTTTCATATGTGGTGCCAAAGACCAGAGTCGGGATAGGAACAAGAACCTTCCTCTCTTCTGGTCCATTACCCTATCCCATTGGGCTTTGTTGCCACCCAGGCCACCATCCTAGAGTAAGTCCCAATCTATATCTACCTAGACCACGAAACACACGTAAGCTAGTGTTTCCTCTATCTACTATGAACCATGTATAGGCCCATGTTACCACTTTTGGATCTGAAACAAGCATAAGAACGTGTTTCCTTTTAGGGGACACCAAACTCATGTAATACCTACTCCAACTATCACACTCACACCTTCCGTGACTTGATCATCAAGTTTTTGTTGTCTCCTGTTTCACACACTGAGCATGACTCGCGTGGGCATAGAGTAAGAATAAACCATGAAATCCACTCTGGGAAACCATAGAGTTTAATCCCCAACACCATTCTGAACTACAGGGTTTTGATCCTTTCCAAGGTAACATAATTAAGAAGTCTTTGGGATGGTCGATCCCATGACTAACTAGTCCTGACACCTTCATGACTGTTCACCAATCCATATATAACTACATTGAATTGATCCTTGCTAAGATATGGTACATAGGTAGCCTCCCTAAAATTCAATCCCATCAACTATTGGTCCCAACCCCCTTCACGTTGGTCCACCAACACCATTCTGGAACGATGTAGACATTGATCCTTTATAAGGAAATATACATATGAATCCTCCCAGAGGCTCAAGTCCAAAACCAAATGGTCATGACCCCCTTCACATAGGTTCCCCAAACCATATTGAACTATGTGGAATTTCATCCTTTCCATGTAAATGTAAATTGGAATCCTTCATGAGGTTCATGCCAAACAACTATTGGTCATGACCCCCATTCATGTCAGTCCATAAAAAGCATTTCTAGAACTATGTGGAATTTCATCATTGCCATGGAAATGTATATAAGAATATTTCGTGAGGTTCAATCCCAACACATATTGGTCCTGACTACACTTCAAATCAGTCCACCAACACCTCTTCCAGAACTACATATACATTGATTCTAGCCATGTCAATGTATGTAAGAAGAATCCCTCGGGCTCAATCCAAACACCTACTAGTAAACACCCCTTCACATAAGTCCACTAATTCATCTTCCAAGATAATGGGTACATTGATCCCTCCCACGACAAGGTTCATTGGAAGCCTCTCCGAGGATCAAGCACAACACCAATTTGTCTCGACCGATCCTCATTTGTATACCAACACCAATCATAACAACATGGACATTCATCCTTGTATCCATGGAAAGGTACATTAAAAGCCTACCTGAGCTTCTAGAACATTACAAATTGGTCCCAACAACATCAAATCGGTCCACACTCATCATGCATGACGTTAAACAGTACACCCCATTCAGTCCTGTATGATGTTAAATTTTCCCCATTCAAACTATGTGGAATTTAATACTGTTCTCTTGGGAATTGTATGTAGGAAGCCTCCATTAGTTTTAACACCTATATGTGGTAAGAAATTCTGTACCCCAACTGATGATATGTCATTGTGTCCCCCAGTCATCAGTAATCCATTGTGTACCCCAATAAGTAGTATGTCATTGTTTCCCCCAACTGACTATAATCCGCTGTGTCCCCAAATCATTGGTAAGCTGTTGTGTCCCCCAATCAGCGATAACCCATTGTTTTCCCCAATCAGTAGTATGCCATTGTGTCCCCCAATCAGGGGTATATCATTTTCTGCCAATCAGGGTAAGCCATTGTGTACCCCAATCAGCGGTAATCCATTCTATCCCCCAATCAACTGTAAGCTATTTGAACCCATATCAACTGTATGTTGTTATCAACCACAATCAGTGGTAATCTGTTGTAGTCCTCAATTGATGGTAATCCATTGTAGTACCGCTTCATTGGGACTCACAGCTCAGTTCATCCCTCGAGTGCTAGATCAACCTAGCATACTAACCATTGGAATGACATAGCATTCCAGCAATTGTTGGTGCTATGTGCACACCATGATTTCATCCCCCCAACATGGAGGTTCAACATACTCTGTCCCCCATCAATGTGTCCATCCTCAAGAGTTACCTCCTCAGGTGTCCTATCTCCCCATGATTGATTTATTTTAATAGTATAAATAAATTTATTGCTATTAATTTTTTTTATATGATCCTTATTTCAAGGGTATTATGATTCAAAGGTTAAAAAATCTGTAAAACAGTTTTTCCCCAATTTTCTTACTTTGAGTCTCACTTTTTTTTATGCACCTAAACTATTTATTCAATTTATATATATTTAAATTTTACATGATATATAAAAAAATTTAAATTTTCAAGATATTATATTCACCAATTAATTTGTTTTATTTAATGTATATTATGATCGAATTTTACCATGTTATAATTGTTTTTTAAGATACTCTCATCACATTCCATGATTGATTATGTTTATACTACCTCTGATTTTTTTTTATGATCAATAACAAAAAAAATATTCATAGGTTTTTTTATCCTATTTTATTTCATTATATTATCAGGTATTAGTACAGTTTTATAATATTCAATGTGAAAAATTGTTAACAATGTATTTTTAAGAAAGCCCGATATTCACTAAATTTTTAATGAAATAAATGTTATCTAAAAAAACCTTCCACCATTATTCTTCCATTAACATATAATATCGATATGTCATATTTACCATTTTTTTATTTTACCTATCACATCCATGTAATTTTCATGGCTATTTCTAAAGAAGGAAAATTTCGATGCTTTATACAGTGATAAAATAATTTTCTTTAGACCTCATACAACATTAATAGATTTACATACCTTCAGTTATTCACATCTCATTTTTCATTTTTAACATGATAATCATTAATAAAATGTTTTTAAATTAAATTTTTAAAGAAAATGTTTTTTTAAATGCTTTCATGTATTATTTATATGTTTTCAATGTGTTATCAAGGAAATGGTTTTCCTAATGTTTTAATTCTACATTTATATGTTTTCACGAAAAATAATTTACAAAAATATTAAAAAAATTATTTTGGGTTTTATGTAATTTTCAAATAATTGGTTTTAAAAATTTATTTTAATTTATCAATTTAAATGTAAAGACAAGAAAATTTCAAGGAATTTTTTTTTGTTAATTTTTTTTGGAATTTTACAAGAACGCAGTTTCAAACGGCACCTGATTCCGAGGCCCGGTGTGCCCGGAATCATTTTCCAAAGATTGGCTTAGGTACATTCAGTGAACGAACGAGCAGGTTTTTCTAACTTT
The DNA here is from genome assembly GCA_963277665.1 of Viscum album. NCBI lineage: Eukaryota > Viridiplantae > Streptophyta > Magnoliopsida > Santalales > Viscaceae > Viscum > Viscum album. Next base: position 1,312,608,115 of record OY728152.1, on the reverse strand, counting down.
TGAACCGGTGCTTGGAATTGAATTTTGAGGGCACCGATGGAATCACAACGCCGGTTTTTTCTTAGAAACGCCTCTTCTGGAGTTGCATTTTCTCAGGTGTGGTTTTTTAATTTTTGGGCCATAAGTTAAGAAATAAAATAATGTGGTACGTCAAACTTTATTTTATTTCACATAAAGCCACATGAAAGACACTTAATGCTGCTTTAGCTGAGTTAAGCAGATATGGTACAATTCAAAATATCCTACCCTCTTGGTATGATATTTGTGAGGTGGGGCCCGCACAAGCCCCACCATTTCTTTTCCGCTAAGTAACGCACCCGTGAAAACCCCTATTAATTGAAAGTCAACTGGGGAGTTTCTTAATCTATTAAACGCTCCTTTTAATTGGGCGGTTTTATTCATTGAATTAATTCTTGAATTAATGGGTCGTTACGTAACATAGTTTTTTCATTTGTTGGCATGTACTAAAATAAGACCAACATTTTTCATCTTGTGTGTTGTTTGTTGAGAGGATTTGACAGAACCTTATGTCCTTCAACCTCCATCGCGAAGAACGCGAAGAACGCGAAGAACGTGAAAAATGTGAAGAACGTCGGCCTTCAACGAAAGGTGAAGAAGAACACCGAACCCTCAGAGATCGATGACGCGATGCCGTATTCCGTGATGCCAACAATTCTTCTACTTCGACGTTCTTCTACGACGTTCCTTCTTCCGCGACAAATTGTCGAATATCCGGTTGACATAGGAGTTTACGAATCTTTTAAATTCCTTTGTGGATTTTGTACTTGACAAAGAATTAATTCGTGTAAATTAAATCTGTTGGTTTTCTTAACCCCTCGTAGATCGTTGACGCAACGCCGTATACCGCGACGACGTGACGTCCTTCCGCGACACGACAATCATCATCTTCCGCGACGATCAATTCCGCGAAGAACGCACGCTCGACGATTACAGCGAGGTAGGGGTTTTATTTCAGAACAATATTTTATTCCCATGGTTGTTCAACTAAAACAATTAACCTGAATCAATGTTCAAATTTAATTTTATTAAAATTGTGCCTTGTTGTTTTTCAGGTGTTGAACATTTTTAATCTCGTTTGTTATCACCTAACGCGGAGGGTGTGGGCCAAACAAACACGGCCCGACAACCCTCCACAGTTTTTCATTGGTGTGTGGAATGGCGGACGACCTCAAACGGGGCCGCAAGGGCGATTTGAGGGCCTTATAGTGAAGGTCGGATCCCGGAAGGACGACAGGCAAAGACCACATGCAAAACGGACCACCAGAGCGCGTCCGGTGCCCCGCGGAAGCTTCCGCCGGCGCGGCGGTGCCGGCGACCGGAGGCGGCGGCAGCGGCGCCCGGCGCGCCGCCGGAAAAACCCGCCGCTGCTGAAGCCACGGTGGTGAGACAGTTCTGTGGCCGTGCGGAACCGGGAGGTGGGACGCGGCTCAAGATGCGTCTGGGAACCGCGGAGCGGTCCCCGTGCGGGGTCGTCGTTCCCTTGCTCGGCCGCTCGGCCGAGCCGAGCCGGGCCGACCAGCCAGCCAGGTCGCGCCCAGTCTGGGCCAGGTCACGCCCAACCGGGTCGGACCCGGGTCAGGTCGACCAGGTTCAGGCCAACCCAGGGGGGTTTGGGCCGGGTCGGTCCGGGCCCAGACCCCCCTTTTCCGGACCTTTTCGGTATTTTTCTCATAACATGAGCTACGGACCTCCGAACGACGCGCCGTCAGTGGCGAGGTGATACTTGGATCGAGAATGACGTTTCAGTATATCACACTCATGGTTTCAGAATACTTTGGGTTCAGCCGGGATGGTTCATACACGAAACCAATCGGGCCCTCGGAGCGGAAACGCTCATAACTTGAGCTTCGGACGTCCGATTGACGTGCCGTAGACTTTGTTGAATTTCTCTAAGTGAGACGGATCATTTGGCTTACTCCGCCTGAGTTTTGGATGCAGTTGGAGTACAGTCGGGTTGGTTTTTCCTTAGAAACCAACCAGGCCCCTGGGACGAAAAAGCCAATAACTCTCAGACCGGGCGTCCGATTGACGCGCCGTCTGCGACGTTGAGTTCCTGTTTACGATACAGAAGTTTTGGATACATAAAATCTAGACTAGGTGTCAGTTGATGTATCAGCCTCTCGGATCATGGAGCGGACCCTCCCGAACGAGCATATTGTGTGCGGGGACCCTAGAGCTGGCTGCAACTACTACTATAACGACGACGACTGTACAGAGATCCTCAGTGGATTTGACATCGATGATGATGAAAACAGTACGAGAATCCTATGTTTTTTCGGCAGTGACCCCTATGGTACATCTTGGGATACATCAAATCTGGAATACATTTTAGTTGATGCATCGACCTCTTCGCTTGTGGAGTGGACCCTCCAAGAACAAGCATGTTGTGTGCGGAAACCCTAGAGCCGTTTGAGACTTGACGACTGCTGATCGAACGACTCGGTGTGTTACGGATATCCCAGTGGGAAGCGCTTGTTTGTAGAAGCAGACCCACGGCGGAGGAGCGCTTGGTTGTAGCGGCAGACCCACGGTACTCAACAGAAGGAGTACCTCTAGAGGCTATGAGGGGGAGCTCATGGTTGTAGCGGAAGACCCACGACGGAGGAGCGCTTGGTTGTAGCAGCATGGGGGAGCGCATGGTTGTAGCGGCAGACCCATGGCATAGGAGTGCTTGGTTGTAGTGGCAAACCCATGGAACTCAACAGAAGGAGTACCTCTAGAGGCTATGAGGGGGAGCGCTGGGTGTAGCAGAAGACCCATGGTATGAAGCGCTTGGTTGTAGCAGCAGGCCCACAATACTTGATAGGTGGAGTACTACAGCAGTCCAAGGTTAGAAGGAAGCGCTTGGTTGTATCAGCATAACCTCTTTACTTGATGGAGAAGGAGTTTCCCTATAGCTATGGTTTCAACTTCATGATTGATCCTATGTGGGTCATTGCGGGGGTTAGTACCTACCGATACTTTGTGGGTCTGACGGCTAGATGAATCAGTGGCTACATCTGATCGTCTCTATCGTCTTACGAAGAAGTATATCCTATGTGAGCTGAATCTTGTTTGCTATCCTATGTGGATTTATGTTTTTATTTCTTATGTGGATTGTGTCGTGCTATCCTGTGTGGATTTACATTATGCTTTCCTGTGTGGACTGGGTTGTACTTGATCTCGGATGTTGGAACTGAGCGAGAATTGAAGACTTAGGTATATGTATGGGCATATACCTAATCCATGTCTGATGTCACTTCATGATTGTTTCTTTCCTTTGTGTTTTACCCTTTGAGGATTCTTAGAGACCTTCGGGGGTCTCAGGGTCCCTTCTAAGTAGCTTATACTCACCCCTGCATGGTCTATGCCCGCACTACGTTGTGTTGGTTGGAGACGACGAACATCGCTGATTTTGGTGGAGGCTTACGAAGAAGGAAGGTACATGGAGGTGGAACACTGGGAGGGACGTACTCGGAGGGGTCGGATGGACTCGAGGATCAGTGGATTCTATCTGTACCCACCCTTCAGGTGGGACTTCCAGTGGACAGCTCGACGTTGCGGCTTTAATTTTAAGTTGTTGTTTTCCCTTTCGAGTTGTAATTTACTTTCATATTGGGTTTGTATTCTGGCCCACTTACTTTCCGCACATCCTGTTGTACTAGTTTTTACTTAGTGTTTACTTCTACATGCCAACTCTGTGGTGTTTTTTTTACTTTACAAAGGCAATTCCTTCCCTTTACTGAGGTTTACGCCTTGGTGATAGTCGCCAGCCCTTGGCCTATGGAAGGCGGGCTTGGGGTAGTCACGGAACGGGCCCCGAGGACAGGTCGTGACAAATTGGTATCAGAGGAGTTCGGTTCTACGGTGAACTCTGATATTTTCTGTGTGAAGAAATAGTGTTAAGCGTATTGAGTGTGGTTATCAGTCCAGGGAGCCCAGTGTTGGTGCGGCGGAAGATGTATCTGTACACCAGTACCTTGACTTTGGGTTTCCGACATAATGCATGAAAACATTGATTCCATGTGTGTTTCATGTTTTCTTTGTGATTACTTTGTATCATCTCACCAGGTATATTTTTCTGACCATGGCGCACCTGCTTCCTTTTCAGGATGGCCCCACGACGGCAGCCAGCTTGGGTTCCAAGAGTTGAGCGTGACAACATCCCGTTGAGCGATGGGGCCTCGGTACAAGGCACTTTGATAGAAGAGGCACCAGCGGTACCACTACCCACCAATCCACTGATGATTCCAGCCCCGGCCGCTGACGATGCACGTCGCCTTAGAGCACTGCATGTGTTCCAGTGCCAGCGACCACCCAGGTTCTGTGGGGAGATGGAACCCCAGGCAGCCGAGGACTGGCTGGAGGTGGTTGTACGAGTTTTCCGTTTAGTGAGGACACCAGCAGACCTTATGGTGGTCCTTGCAGCGAGCCTCCTTCATGCTGCACTAGGCAGATGGTGGAGAATGATTCTCCAGGTGCACGACGAGGCATCACTCCTTTGGACGGACTTTTAGTGCCTTTCTCGCTCAGAGTTCGTCACAACCACCCTCCAAGCGGTGCGCATCCAAGAGCTACTACAGCTACGACATGGCAGCATGACAGTAGCCCAGTACACGGAGAGGTTTACCGATCACTCACTCTATTCCACGGACATGGTACGAGACCCATTCTTCAGGGCCCGAACCTTCGAGCAGCGGCTCAGGCGAGAGATCAGAGCATCAGTTGTTTCTCATAGAATTCCAACAGAGACAAAAGTGTTGGAGCGAGCCCTCTCAATGGAGAGTTCCCTTGCTGAGCAGTTTCCAGCAGCAGGACCCACCACTAGCCGGCATGCGAAAGAGTTTCCTACAGCGGGTTGTAGACATATGAAACAGGGGTCCAAGAGGACTAGACCTACCGATGGTCGACCGCGTGACACATGATAAATTGTGTGAGGCACCCGGGGTGGACAATGACTTACCATGAGCGGACAGTGTTACTTCTGCGGCGGGGTTGGTCACATGGCTCGTGATTGTCTGACCCGCCATACGGATTTCCAGAAGATGAATGAAGGACCTCCCAGGCAGAGGAAGAGGTTCAATCGAGCGGATCGCATGGAGCAGGAGACTGTGGCAGGGGAGCTGGACATGCAGTGGGAGGGGGACGACGCTTCGAGGTGTTCCCACCACCACCACCAGGAGGTCCACCCAGACCACAGGGAGTTGGTGGACATGGGAGAGCTCAGCTTCAAGCAGTTGTGGCCTTTGATCATGGAGCTCTGGAAGCAGATAGATAGGAGCGTAACTAGTGGACACCACTTTTGTACTTTTAGTTCCTTGTTTCTGTTGTGTAGTGTCTTTGTATTATGAGATGAAATAAAAAAAGACGCATTCCATTGTGATGTTTTAATTCCTGTCCTCTTTTGTGTTGTTACTAAGAGGTTCTAGTTTAGACTGTTGACTTGACCCTCACTTGTGAGACATCTACTGGAGGAGACCCAGTTATCACACACTGATGCCGACCGTGTGACTCAACCTTTGGAGGTGATAATAAGGGTTGGATCTCATGGTAGTATCATCGAGGCCTTACGACATCATCCTTGGTATGGATTAGTATCATCCATGTCAGGATTGACTGTATTAGGTGAATAACATGGTTCATCAAGGGGATGAGACCGGATTTCTCTTATCGGCAAAGAGTAAATTACAGCAGCTCTTGTAGGACCAGAAAGGTCCAATTCATACATGAGCGGATGAGGACAACTCAGATCCAGAAAAAGTCTTGTGTTGAGAGAAGGCGAAGGCCACTAGAGATCGAGGATGGCGACCACGTCTTCTTGTGTGTCTCACCTCGACGTGGATTATGGAGATTTGGCCGAGGCGGTAGTCATCTCCACGCTTCATCAGACCATTCCAGGTCCTCAGCAGGATTGGCGAGCTGGCATATCGCCTGGCTCTACCACCTCAGTTGCACCGGGTGCACGACGTCTTCCACGTATCTCAGCTGAGGAGATACGTGCACGACCCGACACACATCATTGACCATGGGGAGCAGGACGTTGATGATGGGGAAACCATTGTGGAGGTCCCGGTTGAGATCGAGGATCGACATGAGCGGGTCCTACGTGGACGATCGATTCATCTTGTGCGCATCAGATGCAGCACGAGAACCTCCAGGAGAGAACTTGGGAGAGGGAGGCTCAGATGTGTACTAAGTACCTCCTTTGTATCCATATGTTTGTGGTGAAGCTTTATGGGGACATAAATCCCTATGGTGGGAGTAATGTATAGACCCTAAATTTCGAGGAAACTTTTTTTTCTTAATTTTCTTTGGAATTTTACAAGAACGTAGTTTCAGACGGCACCTGATTCCGAGGCCCGGTGTACCCGGAATCATTTTACGGAGATTGGCTCGGGTACGTTCAGTGAACGAATGAGCGGGCTTTTATATATTTTGAACCGGTGCTCGAAATCGAATTCTGATATGCACCGATGGAATCGAAGCACCTGTTTTTTCTTAGAAACGCCTCTTCCGGGGTTGTGTTTTCTCGGGTGTGGTTTTTTAATTTTTGGGCTTTAAGTTGAGAAATAAAATAATGTGGTACGTCAAACTTTATTTTATTTCCCTTAAAGCCACTTGAAAGCCACTTAAAGCTGTTTAAGATGAGTTAAAGAGGATAGGGTACAATTCATAATATCCTACCCTCTTGGTAGGATATTTGTGAGGTGGGGCCCTCAAGAGCCCCACCGTTTCTTTTCTGCTAAGTAACGCACCCGCGAAAACCCCTATTAATTTAAAGTCAACTAGGGAGTTTCATAATCTATTAAACGCTCCTTTTAATTGGGCGGTTTTATTCGTTGAATAAATTCTATAAATTAATGGGTCGTTACTTAAATTTGTTTTTTCGTTTGTTGGCATGTAATAAAACAAGACCAACATTTTTCTTCTTGTGTGTTGATCGTTGAGAGGATTTGACAGAACCTTAAGTCCTTCAACCTCCTTCGAGAAGAACGCGAAGAATGCGAAAAACATGAAGAACGCGAAGAACACAGGCCTTCGACGAAAGGTGAAGAAGAACGTTGAACCCTCGGAGATCGACGACGCGACGTCGTGTTCCACGACGCCAACAATTCTTCTGTTGTGAAATTCTTCTACGACGTTCCTTCTTCCATGACAAATCTTTGAATATCCGGTTGAGGTAGGAGTTTACGAATATTTTAAATTCCTTTGTGGATTTTGAACTTGACATGGATTTAATTTGTTTAAATTAAATCCATGTGTTTTCTTTACCCCTCGGAGATCGTCGACGCGACGCCGTATACTGCGACGACGTGACGCCCTTCCGCGACATGGCGATCGTCTTCTTCCGTGAAGATCAATTCCGCGAAGGACGACTGGGGAAGACCGCATGCCAAACAGACCACCCGAGCACGTGTGGTGGCCCGCGGAAGCTTCTGCCGGTGTGCCATGCCGGCGTGGTGGCACCGACGGCCGGAGGCGGTGACCGGAAGAGGTCGGCCGCCAGGTGGCGGCGCCTCCCGGTGTGCCACCGGCAAAAACCCACCGCGACTTTAGCCACAGCGACGAAATGTTTCTGCTGCCGCGCAGAACCGGGAGGCGGGCGTGGCTCAAGCCGTGTCCGGGAACCGCGGAGTGGCCCCCACTCAGGGGCCATGGTTCCCTTGCTCGGCCGCTCGGCCGGCCCTAGCCGGGCCGGGCCGCCCTGGCCGGGCCGGGTCGGTCCGGGCCCAGACCCCCCGTTTCCGGACCTTTTAGGTATTCTTCTTATAACGTGAGCTACGGACCACTGAATGGCGCGCCGTCAGCGGTGATGCGATCCTTGGATCAAGAAGGATGTTTCGGTATATCACACTCAAGTTTTAAGAATACTTTGGGTTCGTCCGAGTCGGTTCGTACACGAAACCAACCGGGCCCTCGGACCGGAAATGCTCATATCTTGAGCTTCAGACGTCCGATTGATGTGCCTTCGACTTTGTTGAATTACTATAAGTGAGATGGATCATTTGGCTTACTCTGCCCAAAGTTTGGATGCAGGTGGTGTACGGTCGGGTTGGTTTTTCCTTAAAAATAAACCGGGCCCCTCGGACGAAAAAGGAAATAACACTCAGACTGGGCGCCCGATTGACGCGCCGTCTGCGACGTTGAGTTCCTGTTGACGATACAGAACTTTTGGATACATAAAATCTGGAGTAAGTGTTAGTTTATTTATCAACCTCTCGGCTCGTGGAGTGGACTCTCACGAATGAGATTTCTGTGTGTGGGGACCCTAGAGCTGGCTGCGACTGCTACTGTGACCACAACGACTGTACATAGATCCTCAGTGGATTCGACTACGAGGATGATGAAAACAGTATGGGAATCCACTGTGTTTTTGGTAGTGACCACTATGGTAAATCTTGGGATACATCAACTATAGACTACATGTCAGTTGATGCATCGACCTCTTGGCTCGTGGAGTGGACCCTCCCAGAACGAGCTTGCTGTGTGTGGAAACCCTAGAGCCTGTTGAGACTTGACGACTGCTGATCGAACGACTCAGTGTGTTACAGATTGCCCAGTGGGAAGCTCATGGTTATAGAAGCAGACCCACAACGGAGGAGTGCTTGGATGTAGAGGCAGACCCGCAGTACTCAATAGAAGGAGTACCTCTGGAGGCTATGAGGGGGAGCGCTTAGTTGTAGCGGCAGACCCACGACAGAGGAGTGCATGGTTGTAACAGCATGGGGGAGCGCTTGGTTGTAGCGGCAGACCCAAGATGGAGGAGCGCTTGGTTTTAGCGGCTAACCAGTGGTAGTCAATAGAAGGTGTACCTCTAGAGGCTATGAGGGGGAGCGCTTGGTTGTAGCGGCAGACCAATGGTGAGAAGTGCTTTGTTGTAGGAGCAGGCCCACAGTACTCGAAAGGTGGAGTACTACAGCAGTCCAAGTTCAGAAGGAAGCGCTTAGTTGTAGCGTAATAACCACTATACTTGATGGAGAAGGAGTTTCCCTATAGCTATGGTTTCAAATTCATGATCGATCATATGTGGTTCATTGCGGGGGTCAGTACCTACCGATCCTTTTTGGGTCCGATGGCTAGATGAATCAGTGGCTACATCTGATCATCTCTACCATCTTACGAAGAAGTATATCCTGTGTGAGCTGAATCCTGTTAGATATCCTATGTGGATTTACATTTTTCTTTCCTATCTGGATTGTGTCGTGTTATCCTGTGTGAAATTTACAATTTGCTTTCCTGTGTGGACTGGGTTGTACTTGAGCTCGTATGTTGGAGCCGAGTGAGAATTGAAGACTTATGTATATGTATGGTCATATACCTAATCTGTGTCTGATGTTACATAGTGATTGTATTTTTACTTTGTGGTTTTTCCTTTGTGGATTCTGGGAGACCTTCGGGGGTCTCAGGATCCCTACTGAGTAGCTTATACTCACCCCTGCATGGGTTATGCCCATACTACATTGTGTTGGTTGCAGACAACGGACAGCGCTGATCGTGGTGGAGGCTTGCGGATCAGGACTGTACCTGGAGGTGGACCACTGGGTCAGACATACTCGGAGTGGTCGGCTGGACCCGAGGAGCAGTGGAGGCTCTCTGTACCCACCATTCAGGTGGGACTTCCAGTGGACAGCTTGACGTTGCGGCTTTAGTTTTCAGTTGTTGTTTTCTCTTTCGAGTTGAACTTTACTTTCAGTTTCGGTTTGTATTCTGGCCCACATACATTCCTCACTTACTCTTGTACTAGTTTTACATAGTGTTTACTTCTACATGATTACTCTGTGGTGTTTGTTGTTTACTTTACAAAGGCAATGCCTTCCCTTTACCGGGGTTTACGCCTTGGTGCTATTCACCAGCCCCAGGCCTATAGAAGGTGGGCTTGGGGTAGTCACGGCACAGGCCCCGAGGATGAGTCGTGACATTAAATTATTTTTAAAACGTTTTCTTGATGTATATATATGGATTCATGGTATTATCAATGATATGGGTCTCAAAAAATTTTCCATGATTGTTTAAATTTATTCATGTTTATTCAATAAAATATGTTTAAAATTTCTTTTGTAGATTATTTTAAATGATATCAAGAAAAAAATTATTCTTTAAGATGTAATGTATTTTTATATGTTTTGAATGTATTTTAATTGACCATTATATTCAATTTATTTTATGTATTAAAAATAATATTTCAATATTGAAAGGATCTTTTAATCATGAATTTTTTTTAGAAAATATTTCAAATTTATTTTCCTACTAATATTAATTATATTAATGTTAAACATAACTTATATGAAATGACATAAGTTTTCGATTCATATCATTTATATTAATGACTTATGCTTAATTTAATACTCTATAATAATCCCATTTCTTCATCAATGGTAATATTTGTTTCAATCCCACTTCTCTTCCACTGGTTATCTGTATTTTAAACACTCTTCTTTCTTACTTGTTATTTTTATGATGCGATGATTATGAAACAAATATCTCTACAAAGGTGGATAAATTTTTTCTTGTTCATGATAATCATTTCATTACATTGTTAATGATACAATTATTTATCATCTTGTGAAACATTAAGGTATGATTTCATTATGGGATGGTGAGACCTATATCCCCATAAAATGTATTATGTAATTATGTATATCATATGAGATATAAATTGATTGAATGTGGTTTTACTATATTCATTAATAAATGGATATAATGGTGGTTTAATAGGTTCAATAATATAGGGCTAGAATATGGGTTTACTACATTTATTTATAAATGACTAGAATGAGGGTTTACTCGGGTCAGTTACAGAGGGCTAGAATGGGGGTTCACTAGGTTTAGTAATGGTCTTTCTTCACTACAATGATATTATTATTGACTCATTCAATACAATAGAAATCTGTATATGATTTTTTTGTCCAGAATTAGATGTTTTATTCTAATATCATGATTTTATAGCTTATGATTTTTATTCCATTATGATTCATGTCTTATATAATACCGCGATTTATTCCATGATTCATCATTATGATATCTGATATGTAGGGTTTGATCTTATATTTTTAGGGTATCATTCTCAAAATCATATGATCATGGTTATGCATACATGTCTCCGTTGTTTACCCGTACTAAAAATTTGAGCACATCCATTTCTTATTTTTTCCTTTCTCTAGGATTTTCAAAATGTATTTAGGAAGAATTAAAATAGATGGTGATATTTAATGGATATGTTTATGATCACTCACTAGGATATAAGAATTTTTATCAATGATTTCAATGATACAAAACTATTATGGTCATTCGTAATGTATATTTGTAATGTCATGAATATTAATCTAAAATTTTGTAATATACATTTATTTTAAACCAGTGTCACTATAGTTTGTATCGGATAAATTTTTTATTCAACCTTTGTAAAATAATATGAGAAAACTTTCAATGATCCATAGGTTTATTTATATGGATATGTATTGGGATATCTGGAAGCATATATATAACGATGAGTTTACATTTTTTAAAATGTGACTGAAATTATGGAAAAGATAGATTGTTTTAATTCCTATAAATGCATTCATATCATGATTATACAAGTTTATGTTTCTATAAAAAATATGTACCTGGGATAAATACCATGATAAGATGTTTAAGGCATGAAATGGGGTAATTTGGAAAACTAAAATGGGCCTTTATGAACATCATGTTTGAAACTCCAAGGGGATATGAATTTGGAATTCAAAAAACTCTTTATGAAGCATAATGAATTATTTTTATATATTTTATCCATGAATAACCTAGGACAAACTGAATGATTCATATATTATGGAAGGTGTCCTTATTTAAACATCATATATGTAATTATTTCACTGAATATGAGGTTTTCTACAGAGATATTTATTTGTCAAACTATTATTCTTGTTTATGTTGATGGAAATAATTAGAAAGAACTTCATTAATGTTGAAATTAATGGAATGTTTTATAATGATAATTACGATTGTATTATCAGTGTAGGAAAAGATATTTTAATTATGCCAAATAAGAAATCATGGAAAATGATTAACGATATTATAATGGGGGATATTTATATGAGTCCTAATAAACCGAATTTTTACATTCATTGTAAGTAACATAGAGGATGGAAGATTCATATTCAATTATTTATATAATAAATGATGAATAACCTTAAGAATACCTCAAATGGTTTGTAAGATATTGATTATGTAGAAAAAGGGTTCTTGAATGATAATTTATCAGAGATTTTAATGCCTTATATATGGAGATCATGAGAATTACAAAATACAATGACCTGAGCTAAGGATTTAATTATAAATCATGTATTGACCTTACCATTTAAAATATTAATTATGAATGAATAATATATTTATTTATTTGGATTAATGAATTAATAATGTTTATTTTAGTATAGATAATTATGTTCATGTTTCTATTAATGACATATAAGAATATGTTGAATAAACATGGTGTATTTGAAATGTAATATCATGAATGTTAACATTTTTGGCAATTGGAAGGTATCCATTAATTTGTTCTTTATCTAAAGATAATAGTTTATAGATAATGTTACATAGTATATGAAAAAGTAAATCATACAATACATATTACAATGAAACTATATAAAGACCTTATTATAGTGGTTTTATTATACAACTAATGATGTTTACAACATTTTTTTATTTGAGGAGTAAATCAAATAAACATTTTAATGATGAAGGCTGCATGTTTTCCAAAAGGATTTCTAGAAATTCAGGTTATTACTATGTTAGAATGAAATATAAAATAAAATTATTCACCTATATTGATTATTACAACAATGATATACATTGGGATATAAGGGATTTCATGTTAATATTATTTCATGAATATCTTTTTATGGTTTTCGATTTTCATTTTTCAGAAGGGTTATTAGGTTATACATTAATAAAGTCATTATGTTAAACATAAAATCAATTATTTGGGAACTAAGATTGTTTTCAAAACCCTTTATTAATGTATATTCAGTGAAATTACAAATTTAAAGGATTTTAATGTTAAATATTATATATTTTTTGTTTTGAAAAATGAAAAAATGTATATCGGGCGACAACAAATCATGTCCATAATGGATGCAGGCCTTGAACCCATGACTAAATGATGATAATTTTTCATTCCTACAACTTCCATTCATGATTTCAAGGTTATGATGAATTTATTTTCAATGAATAAATATTTATTATGAACTATTATTGTGTCAATTTTTATATATTAATGCATTATTTTTTTGAGGGATAAATAGTTTGCATATTAATTCCATATAGCTCTTAATATCTGTTACATTATTATTTCAGTTCTATATTATTGAATGTTATAATATATAAATTAATTAAATGAGATAATAGATGAATTATATATATTTCAATGAAATACCCAAGAATGAAATTTTGTTTAAAGATGTTTATAATGAATTAATCCTCATTCTGAATGTGGTGAATTTTTTTCACTAATATATTGTTTTTTTAACATAATTCCTTTTAAATCATCAAAAAATTTGGACATTGAGGCCCTCAAAATTCATTTCATCATTAAATTGTTTGTGATTTATGACCTAAATAACACAGTATTAATATTTACACATTTACTCCATGTCCAATCATTACGACAAACCTATGTTCGCCTATGTGGAATCCCAGCCATATGTTATTTTGGGAACATGTTATGGTTTAATATTTTCATTATAATGGATTCCTTTAGTATTCATTGTTATGATGTTTGTTTATATAAATGTAACAATTAACTATTAATCCATTGATAACGTAGATTATTTTTAAGGGTGAAATACATTTTAACGGGGGTAGAATTGAACACCCTGAGATTTTGAGAGTTATCATATTTTAATTAATTTACCCTTTTAATATTTCTGTTTTAACATGAAACTGGAAAATTATATACATATATATATATGAGAATTCTATGTCAAAATTTCCATTGACACAGAATACTTACTTGTTTTCTGCTACATGCAATTCTACCTTTCCATGCACTATGCACAATACAAAAATGGTTTTCACAACATGCAACAATGACATGGCATACAATGCAACCAAGATTGAGTTTCTATGAAACATATTTTTTTATTCATTTAAATAAGATAGGTATTACTTAAATGATAAAAATAGTTATATAAATAATAATAACTAATTTTAATTTATTATTTATTATTGTTTGATATAAACAATCCATGTTGATAATGAAATAAATTTTTTTGGTATTGTCCTTTTATGTTAAAAATATTGTTTTATTGAGTGAATATATTCTAAATATAATGTAATTTTAGAAAAATTTCTAAAATGATTTGGACATAATGAACTTAAATTTTGAGTTCAGAATATTAAAATTATACTTGGGGGGATTTTTTGGATTTTTCTGAGAAACTTCACATTTTACTGAATAGAGAAAAATACACCATTATATTTAAAAATTGTCTTTTTTTGTTTAATTATTCATGATAAATGATAATATATATATTTTAGGTAAAATTAGATTAATATTATATATATTAATAAAATTTATTTCATATATAATATATTTCACTTTAAATCTAAAAATAAAATCTTAACAAAATTTTGAAAATTTCCCTATTGAAAACCCTCATTATTTTATCATGTATGCCTGATTAGAACTAATAATAATTTTTTTGCTTCTATGACTGGAATTTCAAAAATATAACCTACAACATTTTATTCATTCTATGGATTGATGACTAATAATTCCATGTCAATTTTTGACCATAATGATTAGTAAAAGTGATTAAAATTATTACAAATGGTTATGGACAAATGATGCTTATTTATGGTCTAAAACATAAAATTATTAGTCCAAATGTCCTAGAAAAATTTTAAACATCCATTGTATGTCCATTGACAGTCCCTAATCATTATATTATTTAATTTTTTTTGTATGACTTTTTTTAATAATACATATGCACACATAATTTGATTTAATAAATTTCATGTGAGTCCTTTTCCTTCCATATAAAGGGCCACCACCTCTACCCATTCTTCAATCATTTCAAGCACCATTGTTAAATCCAGTACCTATACAAATTTCTTAAAAAAAATTATACATTATACCACTCAGCCACCCATTAGGATGAAACCCAATCAAGGAATCCATTTTCCACAAAACAAAATGAGTTACCCGATTAAGAGTTAATGTTTTCCCTAAATCTCTTATTTTTATTTTTCTTCTCAGACCCATCCACGAACATTATACAGATCTTATGTTACGAAAACAATATCCTCCATATAGTAGATTATATTTTGATAATGGGTACAACCTAAACATACAGACACCAATATCAACTGGATGTTGAATAAACTTTTTCTATGCACGACGAACTACTATATCAAAAAATGGTGATTGAACATTTGTATTTTAACACCAATCATGGTGGCCCTAATGATGAGAAAACTATTTTTATATATAATATATAATATTTATAATTTATTTATTATCCATTAATTCTTTTACAACTTGTATATTATTTCCTTTCATTTTTTAATACGATAATCTCGTTTGAGGAATTGTGGACTACTACCGAATGAAAGAGAAGTGATTGATTCACACAAAAATTAGAATTTATTAACTATTTTTTACATGAAGCAATATGAAATATATGATATTTTAATTTAGGAATAATTTATATATATATATATATATCATTTAAATAATTTCATTAAATAAATTAATAAAGACATAAACAATATTCATCCATACGTTTGGATTACTGTCTCCATGAATGGTGTATTAATTATATACTCGTAGATTATATTAATTATATTAATATATATTAAATTTATATACATGAAATTTATTTCATTTATTACATTATGTAATCATTATATAATTAAAATGACTGAATATGTAACAAATTAAGAAGCATGTGAATAACAATGGTAATTTTACCTACAGATAAACATTATCATAATATCATTTACAAGAGGGTAATATTTGGTCATAAAAAATATGGTATTATGGTTATTAATATTCTCCAATAAAAATATTTAATAATGAAATTTTATTTATTATACATTAATATTCTATGATTACATAGGGAGTCAAGAAACAAGGTAAGGGGAATTTCCACTCACATTAAATTTCTCTTAGATTCCTATTATATTCACCACACCTTGATTTTGTGCTGTGTATTTAATTACTACGATTAATTTATAATTATAATATTAATAAATTTAAGGATATTAAAATATCTATTATATGATCCTTCTTTCATGGGATGTATGTTTCAAAATATACCAAATCAGTAAAGATTTGTTTTTTCTGAATTTACCTTATGTGAGACTCACATTTCTGTTATTCACCAAAACTATTTCATTGAGGATAATATATGTCAGTTTTACATGATATATCCTGAAACTTATCTTATAATGAAATTAAATTATTAATTTTAATTATTTTCTTACATGTAGTGTATGATCCAGTGATTCCAAGTTATAATATTATAATAAGACAATTTCATTTCTTTTTAGATTTTTTAAGATTTTTATTCAAATAATGAATTCTTTTTATTCATATCTCAAGAATATTAATGACATAACATATACACTATTATTTAATGATATTACCATATAATGGAATCATTTTCTACTATTTATTAAATAATATAACTATGAAGTTGTTTTTATAAATGATCAACTTTACCCTCACTTCGGTCAGAATTATATATATTCTAAAATGATTTTAAAAGAATATTATATCATTAACCAATTATATATAAAATAATTTTCTACCCTTTTATATATTAACATTTTATTCAAGGGAATTGTCTTGTCACATTCCAAAAATGGAACTTTTATATATTTTTAATAGTGGAAAATGAATGTTCTTTTGACCACGTATGAAATTTACTGATTTTACGACCATCATTTATTCGAAGATTCCATGGAATTATTAAAAGTATAATAATTTAAAAAATGTTTTCAATTTATATTTATAATTAAAGAGGATTTAAAAGTGATTTCTTTTCATATTTTCATTATTTTTATGGGGTTTAAAAAATCTTTTTTATAACATATTCAAGCATTTTTTATATGTTTTCAAGAAAAATTAATTTGGAAACATTTTTGAAATTTCATAATGAGTCATTAATTTATTTTCAAGGAAATAGTTTTCATTTCAATTTTAATTCATTCAGTGAAATTTATTTTATATGTTTTTTAATATTTCATTATATATTTCAAATTAATTTCAATGAAATTGTTTTAAAAAATTATTATGAATTATCTAAATGTTTTAATGTTTTTAAAAGACAATAGTTTTTAATTGATTTGAATATTATATTATATGATTACCAGGAAAATGGATTCAAAATAAATTTCATGTCTTCTATATATGTTTCCAAATGTTTTCTAACCAAATTATTTTAAAAATGGTTTTAGTTATTAAAAATCATATTTTAAACAAGCACATATATTTTCATCATGAAACGATTTTATAGAATATTTTAAAAATATTTTTCATCTCAGATTCCATCTATTGATGTTACTCATAGAGTATTTGAAATGATCTAATAGTTCCATTCTTATATTGGCTATGAATGTGTTTTTCTTATTTTCATGTTCTTTATGAAACCAATTTCATCATTATGGGTAATATATTTAAAAAACATATTTATATTTCACGAGTTATATTATTTTCAGTTCCACATAGATTTATGGGTTATGATTATGATGAAATTATTATGAAACATATATCATTACACTGGTTATGATTTGTTTACATGTTTATTATATCCAATTAATTTCATGTGTAATGATATGATTATTTATGATATTCATTCACATGTATGTATGATTTTATTATGTGATTGGTGGGACCAATGTATCCCTCCAATTAATTGAATAATGATGTATATCTCATGAAATTGACCAGGATGGATTGAGGGTTTACTCAGTTCACTGATACAGGGGTGGAATGAGGTTTTACATGATTCTGTAATATAAGTCTAGAATAATGGTTTTTATAGTTAGGTAATAGTGATCTTGAATGAGGGTTTAATAAGTTCAATAATATGGGGTTGTAATGTGCGTTCACCTAGTTCACTAAATGACATTTCCCACAAAGATACTGTTGCAATTGACGAATCAGCTACTATAGAAATTAGTATATGATTAGTTGTTTCCCAAATCCCATGACTTATTCATATATTATGAATTAATTTATTTAATTTGTTTCATTATGATTCAGGTCTTATAAAAATCCATGATTTACACCACGATTCATATTTATGATATTTGATATGCTAGTTATGATCTTCTATTTAATAATCACATTATCATACCCTTATGGAAATATTTAAACTTATATGTATCCCTTGTTTTCCATTACTGGGAACTTATGCTCTCCCATTTCTCATGACTCCTTTTTCATGGTTATGAAGAATAGTTTTTATTTGATATACTAATGGTGGAGATAATTAAGGGATATTTTTAAGATCTTTAATGAGGATATATTATTTTGTTTCAATGTTTCCAAGGAAACAAAATTATTACGGTCCTCTGGAATGTATTTTTGTATTGAACTTAATATTCATCAAAAATGATGTAACATCCATGTATGTTAATAATGGGTCTCCATAATGACCATGTAGAATGAATTTGTAAATTGTTTACATGGTGATAACATAGGGAATATGTGTAATATTAATAGATGACCCATTATCATAACTTTTTATATTTCGATTCAACCATCATGTTTCTAAAGAGTGTATGGTTAGTGTTTATTGCGGCATGGTCATAAAACTTGTACTCGAAACTTGATTGATTTTATTTTTCTTATTTATGTAAATATTTCGAGTGCAGACACAACTTATCAATGTGAACATATTTCAAGGAAACATTGGATGTGTCATATTGAGTTTGTACACATAGAATGCATGGGAATCAATATGAAAGTGAAAACATCGTGATCATGGATCAAATAATGGGATGTTGTACAGTGACATAGAGGTATATAAATAGTGGTTTGTGTTATGATGTGTTATTAAGATATACATTAGATTAATTTGTGTAGATCTTATTCAATATTATTTTCCTTCCTTATATTATATTATTACAGTCAATATTGGGTGTACATTGTTTGTATTTGTTATACGATTCTATAAAACCAATCAACTTATTTAATAATCATATAATGTATTATTTATTATATATTATATTTTATGGGGTTATTACTATTTAATATTGATATTCATGTTCATGATCAAGCATGCAATCTCTATATTTCATTAATTTAACCATTCATACCCTCTATTATAATTAGAAACCCATTTCATAAAAAAAACAGGATTCATTGTGTAACAATATCCCTAATGTAGTGATTATTGATGCAGAGATATAATGTGGCATAAAAGTGTATTTTATTTATTTCTATATTTTAGAATTAATTTTTGGAAAGTTGTATGTTTTCTCAAATTAATCTAGGGGAGTAACTAATTTTGGAAAACATCAGTTATGTGAAAATAAACTCTATTTTCTAATAGATGGTAATACCGTTAATGTTCTTCCCTAATGCCTTCATGTTGATTCCAATTATATTGAGTTGTTATAATTTATATGATTTAGGTGTATTCATTCTTCATGGATCATCATAAGCCAGCACGTAAAATAAATAAATGATTCATATTATCTATCATATCTTCATTAATTAATATTATTAATATATTATTATTTAATATGAATTAAATACTCTTACTATTTAATGAAATTGATAAATAAAAATTATTTGTATGTATATATATCATGTAAACAAATATTTTCAATTATAATAAATGAAATTATTCATTTCAAATAAATTATAGAATAATTCACCAGAATTTGTAAATGATTGAGATTAAAAAATGATTAAAATATTTTCTAAATTGAATATAATTAAATTAATTTCCCTTTTAAATATCATGTTTGAAATTATCATTGAAATAATTTTTCTTATTTATCAAAAATTGTTTCGTTTTAAATGAGTATTAAATAATTCCAGTTTTTCCATTATCATATAATTATTAAAAAAATATTTAATGAATGTGAATAATATTTTAGGCGAAATATATTTAAATGATGTAATATAATAATTATAAATAAAATTTGTTGTATTTAAAGTTATATTCTTATAATTTTTGAATATATTTATGTTTTCGTCCAAATAAAAAATCATTCTACAGTCTTTATTTTAAAAATGTATTAATAAGTTACATTGAAATATATTTATTCTATTAAATGAATTCATCTCCCATTTTATTATAAATATTCCTATTTTTTAAATTTTTATAATAATTATTCATTATTTTTTAGTGATATAATTTAAAAGATTCAAAAAGTATATTTTTAAAAATGGTTTTATTTGTTATCTAAAAATATTTATTAAAATACATCTCATCTACATTATATAGTAGAATTATAGAAATTATTTACATATTTATAATCAAAATAATTATTATTATTTAATATATTCAGAATAATATTTAAATTAATGAATACTACTGTTGGGAAATATTTATCAGTTTAGTAATGTGTCAAATTGGTTTCAATGGAAAATAATAATGGAAAGAGCCTTCATGATTTTGTAAATAAAATTTATATACTTTATTTTTTATTTTCTTACGTATCCATTATCATAATTGTGTATTTGAAAATTATAAACAACATGATTTTGAAAATTAAATTCTATTATTGAAATAATTAATGTAATTACACAAGGTTCCCACCCATCACATATAAATGCTATCTTATACTCCCCTAATAAATAGACACAATAATCCCTCTAGAATTTTCAATTAGGAGTCCAAAAATTCTAGATTTCTTCATATGGATCATCAACTACATATCTTAGACTATGATCAGTCTAAGAATCCATAATATGTAATATAATGGACATCTATATAAGAATATGTGATAATATTACACATGCTTCAAATGCATATTTATTCACCAAATAAAGAAAAATTTATTTTATCAATCCTAGAAAAAATACTTCATCATGTGGAATATATTTAAGGTAACTATAATTTTGGGGAAGTGATTTTTTTTAAAACATGGTTGAATATAGATTATATTAAACTATTATGATTCATATGTATGACCAACTATATACACATTATGGTTCAATTCATTTTTTCATCATTATATTACATGGACAGATATGAATTTGGAAAATATGACAAAATATACAATATTAATGACAGTTTTATTATTAATGAATCTTTTGATATAATCTACCTATTTATGATATTATATATTAAAAATTAATAACATATTATATATATATATATATAGATAATACCACCTACAAAAAGTGGTGCAATTAAATATTCTATTAACTTTTATCTGGGATGATAATAAAATTTTATATAACCAAAACTATTTATATTAATTTCATTATTATATTTATGATAATTGTGAAACAATTAAATAATTTATTTAAACATATTTTTTACATAATTTCATTACATTAACTGAAATATGTTAAACGGTGTACATAATAAAAAAGGTCACTTAACTTATTTAAAGTCCTTATAATATAAACATTCAAAATGAATATAGATTAGTTTTATTTTTTATAACTTTATTTGATGATGATAAATATCGTGTGAATTTATATCAAACACATAAGAATAAACCAAGTCCCACTAAATGATATTCCAATAACAATATCATGATTTTGGTAATGTTAATGATAAAAATTAAATTTTGAAAATTTTATTATTAAATAAAATTAATCCATATATATTTTATAATCCTCTTTTTATGATTTGGAGATATATGTTTATATTTAATTTCATCACTTTGTGGATCAGGAATAAATAGATTTTCACATGTCATAAAATAATGTCACGAACCATCCCTCAGGGTCCATGCCATGACGACCCCAAGCAACCTTCCATAGTCTAGGGGCTAGCAATGAGCACCAGAAAGACATATCCATAAAATTGGAAGGCATTTCCTTTTAACCTGTACATACACATAAACCAAGATCACAACAAGAATCAACCACATTGTAAAATTCTATAGAAAAATGTGTGATGAATGTAAAGGGGATAGAATAAAAGCCCAATACAAAAGTACAATTACAACTGAAAAGTAAAAATACCGCTGAAAATTGAAGAACATATCATGGATCGCCCACTAAGGATCCTACCATATGGGTAGGTAAAACTCATGATCAGTATCCCATGTGTCACATCATGCGAAATGGGCCACCTCTATGTATTTTCTAGTCCTGGGTCCCTCAGCCTCGATCAATGTTGTCAGTCGTCTACACAAGACACGAAAAGGATCAAGAGTATCCCATGAAGTGGTGAGTTTGACAATACACTTTAGGGACCCCAAGACCCTCATAGGTCTCCCAGAGGTAAAAAATGGAAATACCATAGAGTAATACCTCAATCTCAAAGCACGAAGCAATAGACATCAACTCTACATAGGTACATTCCCATACATATACCTATTTTATCAAAATACATTCGTCTCATACATGAGTGAATAATACCACAAAGGTAACACCACAAAGGTAGAAATACCACAATGGTAACACCACTATGATAGAAGTTAAACACTCGTAACACCAAGTAGACAACACCAAGATGGTAGAGGTACCACCATGTTAAAACCATGATGACCACACCACAATGGTAGATGTACCACACAAGTAAAACAACATTGATATCAGTACCACATAGGTAACACCATAATGATATCACCACGAAGGTAAAATAATCTTCTAACAATCAGTTAAAACTTATGTATAGAAGTAAAAATGAATATTCGTAAGATAAATAAACTTATTTAATTTATAGGAATTACTGCTAAAAAACACATGATCGATAGGTACTATCCTCTACTGACCCTCACAGAATCTGACCAACATAGGATTAGTATGTGCTGACCCACATTGGATCTGATTGAATCTAACCGACACAGGATCTATAGATGTTGACCCAAATAGCATCAATGTTTTTTCTTCACGTTATAGCCTTCCATAGAGAATCCTTTTACCCAGTGCACTCGTGATTTGTAGAATCAGGAACTTGATATAGAATCCATAAATTGACCAAAAAAATTCTAGAAAAAGGAGTAACCAAAAGGACCTCCATGTCATAAGGGTTACTACCTGACAGATAGTGCATCAATCAGACACTTGGACTGTGAGTTTAATGCATTTTAGTTCCAACGGCCTGGTCGGATTCTGGTTCGATCCAACCCGGGAAAACTCCACCAGTCTCCAAAACTCATGTGGAGTATATCAAATGTACTTTATCATTCCATGGTTCCAAATTACACAAACTGTTCTTAAAATATTATTCTAGTTGTAATGCGATTTCCCTTTATGTGTTTCTGGTTTTGGTTGGGCTCAGGTCTAGTCCGACATAGTCCAGCCCATCCGGGATAGACCTTACCCAGTTTGGGTAGACCCGACCCAGTCAAAGTCAAACCCCGGATGGGCAGGGCTATGGAAGGGTCCACATGTTAGGCAGTTGTCCTTCCCAGACCACACGATGGAATAACCTAGCCCACAATGGGGCGGCTTAGCATACATGGGGAGTCGACCCACAATGGGCTACCCGACTCGTAAGGGGGAGGCTCGGCCCATGGTAGAGCATGGACCTCAGGTGGCAGGGTATGCTGAGTAGGCATTAGTGGGATGGAGTTGGTCCCCCATTTGAAATGTGAACCAACATGACCTTTTGGCGATTCCTAATCACCCCTGGGACCTGTTGTGGGACCCACTGCCATGACATCAGAGACACTTGCTCCCCCGGCAGCATGCTAGTCAAGCTGCTCTCCACTTTAGCAGCCATCCAGTCTGTAAACGAGATGCAACTGGTTCCTCCAGCGGCGTAGGTGTGCCATCTCATTCATCGCGGCAGACAGGTTTCTGGGTGCACGTTGACCCGCTGCAACCCCTTGCTCACTGGCGGCACGCGATGTCAAGCCACACCTCCTCTATGGTCGGCCGGTGTTGGTCGCTGCCAATACTTATCACCCTGAGGCTCATCCAATATGAATGAAAATCTAGTAAAGGACACCCAAAAAAAGGGAAGAGGGACCGGCCATTTTTCATTTGTCCCATTCCCACTATGTTCGGTTGGTATTAATAGCGTAGGTAGGATTCATATAAATCATGTAAAACAATGTTATATGAAACCCTACCTTATGAACGATGGATAAACACCTGTAGTTGAGGAATTAGGTCTATATCCTCCATCCTTACCACTAGCCTCCTAATACGTTACTTGATCATCGATATTTGGTTTAGGATTCAATGTCATTCTTCACCACCCGCTGGAACAAGCACTGTCCTCCAAAGTTGGCATCTGATCGCATACCAATCCACTAGTCAATTCCACCCTTCCACCACTATTTTAAACATGTTTTGCAATGAATATTAAAAATATAATAATAAATTCAACATAAATTTTTATTCAATTAATTAATGTTTATCACTATTAAAAATGGAAATAATATTTGTTTTTATATTTTCATTGAATGTAGAGTATATTTGGAGGCCTGAAGATCATCCCAATGAAAACAAATGGCCAAACTCTTGGGCATAACATGGAAATATGTCCAGTTTATTGAACAATATGAATATTTTACCCTTAAAATTGGCTAAAACATTGTGGGCCTCTACAAAACATCATTTGATACAACTCTTCTTGAAAAATGAATCTGAATTGGGACATTTGGTGGCCCATATTAACCATTTTGTCAAGGGGACAAAATCATAACAAATTCAAAAGTTTGTTTCTGTCATTTGTTCATATCTCCCTATACATATGTCTATGGTCCCCCAAATTCTGCAGGGATACCTTCATGAGGCATGCCAACAATTCTATTATTTTTGTCAAGTCATGATATGGATTTCTACTATTCCAAAAACTAGTCACAATTGGAATCTCAAAAGTAGGGTTCCCAAAACCGTGTCCCATATTGGAAATAAAAAGGCACCATGGGACCTCAACTGTATGTTCGTCCAATAAGTTAATTCCTACCATTTTGATGTCATAGATGATGCTCCAACTAATCCATTTAGTTCTGGGGACCCTTATCCTCAATGGGGGAGAATGAATGATGATAGAGTTCCACTCTAGCTACCTCCTCCACCAAATTTTGAGCTAAAAAGTAGACATTCATTATTAGGGAGTTACGCACATGTCAAGGGGGTTACAATTCATATTTTAGCTACTGATTTGGAGTAATTTTGTTGTTGACAAATTTCTTCCATTGTTTCATATATATTTCCATACTTGAATTCTTGTTTTAATGCATGTGACTGACTTACATTTAATATCTAACTGATAGTTGTGAGGTTTTGAGTGTCTGACTAGTGTTGTTACAATTTAACATCAATAGAATCCATTTAATATCCACCTTCTTGAGATTTAAATCGTTTTGGGATGATCGTATTCCTTGCATATGATATGGGCCTTGACAATAGGATTGTTATGTCAAGGATTGGTTCTTTGAGAAAAGAAATAATGGATTAGAAATTAATCAGTATTTCAATTAATTTCAACCAAAAATTTATAAATAACCAAAATTAATTTCCATGAAATAATGACTTGTATGTGTGTGGTGAACTAAAAATGAAACATTTTCTATCTTAATTATAAACATCCATCTATCCTTGTGAACTATTAATCTCTATAAATAAGTCTTTTTTTTAACTGTTCTCCAAACTACCCCCTATTTTAGTAATATTTATTAAAAATGAAGACCTTAGACCCACCATTTCTCCTTGAGAGATGACTTTGGGTCTTCCCTAGACTATAAATAAAACTTAAAATATGAATTAATTAGGAATTTCATGGTAGCACAACCAAATTTTGGAGCTGATTCTGCGGTGCGGTTTTGTTTTGTGTGTGTGTTTTTATAAGTTTTTTTTAATTTTTTTGAATATTTATTTGTTTTCTATTATACATTGTAAATCACTTTTTACATATCTATTTGTTGTGTAGGATTGGTGCATGATGTAATCTACTATGGAATATTTAGAACCTTTCAAACCTGGACTGAAGAGGAACCTACGTCAACAACAATGAGACACACAAGACAACACAATGATGGAGGACACACAACACATTGAAACTATTCTTCCTCCTTCATATTATTCTATAAGTAACATCAAAACAGGGCTAAAAATAGCAGAACACTAAAATATCTGACATCAAAACATTTTCACGAGTTTAAAAAACATTTTGTTTTAACTATTTTTGACCTTCCTGTTATTATCCCATATATTTGTACAAATCATATTTTCTTAAATGATTATGCTAAAACTATGAGGTTGGTACAACATCGGCCAATCCCAAACATTTTAGAAGTTGTAAAAAATGATGTTACAAAAAAATTGGCTGCTGGAATCATTTACTCCATCTCTGATGGAAAATGGTTTATCCCCATTAATGTAGTTCAAAACAATGGCCTGACAGTAATTAAATATGAAAACAATGAATTAGTTCCAACCCATGTGTATAATAGTTGGTTTTTCTACATATACTATCGCCAACTAAACCAACACACTATGAATAACCATTTACCATTTCCATTAACTGATCAAATTCTAGAGAGGCTCGCAGATAAGTCCCATTACTGATTTATTAATGTGTATTTTGTGTCCTTTCGGATCCATATTTCCCTTGATCACCACGAAATGAAAACCTTCACATGCCCCTTTGGTAGATTTTCATATAAGAGGATGCCATATGGTATGTGTAATGGTCCAGGCACATTCCATTAATTTATGGTTAGTAATATTTCGGATTACCTGTAGAAATGAATGGATGTTTTCAAGGATGTTTTCACTGTTTATGGCTCCTCTATTGATTAATGTTTGAGTAGTAATTCTTTTTTCAACGTCATTGTCCTGAAAAGAATCTTTTATTATATTATGAGAATGTGGTGGCTGACCATATCAGTCGGATTCCAAAATCCTTGGACATTTGACTCATTCCCTTGTATTCCAATAAATGATATGTTTCTTGTTGATCTATTGAACAGAGTGCAAGATGTTATTCCTTGGTATGACCAAATTGAAATTTATTTGATATCATATTGAATTCCTAATGATTTCAATAAAAACCATGTATTTCTTCAAAAACATGAGTCTCATTGGTAAATTTGGGATGACCACTGCCATTGGAACACATGTATTGTTCATTTCCTTAGGTTTTGTGTCCCCGATAGAGAGTTTTAGTCTCTCCATTTATTCTGCCACACACTTTCTTGTGGGGGGAACATTGGTCCCCAACACACTACTATTAAAATCCTTAATTCTTGTCTCTATTGTCCAACATGTCTTTGGGATTCCAATGATGTTTTGTAAATATTTTCCATGATTTGAAATAATGGGTAATGTCTCTAAAAGAAATTAATTTCCATAACAATCCTTTCTCATTCCTGTCATTTTTGATGTTTGGTCTATTGACATTATGGGTCCATTTCCCAATTCCGTTGGAGACATATACATTCTTCTCGAAGTTCATTATGTGTCAAAAGGTGCAGTGGCACGATCTACAAGGACTGATGATTCTGAGTTAGTTTTAGAGTTTTTGGGAACCCAAATATTCTATAGGTTTTTCTTACCTGGTTTCATTATTAGTGACTAGGGTTATCATTTCAACAACCGAACAATGCATTAACTTATCTGTCAGTATGGGGTCTGTCATAGATTTTATAATGTATATTGCCCGTATAACAATGGTCAAGACGAGGTATCAAATAGAGAGGTAAAAAATATTCATGAATAAACTGTTCAACCCAATTGAAAATATTTGAGACTTTTTCATGATGATTCTTTATGTTCCAAACATACTTCTTTCAAAATTCACATTGGAATGTCACCCTATCTGCTTGTGTTTGGAAATAGTTTTCACCTGCCTATTGAGATTGTGCACCGCACCTACTGGGCCATCAAAAAATGAAACTATTATATTTCTTGAGGAATATCTCCAAGGATGCTACAAATTTATGATATTGAGAAAATGATAAAAGATGTTTATGAGAACTCCAGGATTTATAAGAAGCATACCCTGACTACCTATTAATGTTTTATATATCATCGTTAGTTCCACATTTGGCAGTAGGACGTTATTTATAATACAAGGTTGATGTTGCATCCAGGTAAGCATCTTTCCTACTGGTTTGGCCCATACAATGTTATTAATGTATCTCTATTTGGTGTTGTTCATGTTAAAAATGAATAAAGAAAGAAAATCATCACTACCAATGGGAAACAGCTCAAGCACATCCACGAAGAACTTATGGAGTTCTTTATGATGAAACTCTATGTTCAAGGAGAATAATATAAGTGAAACACACTAGGTTTTATCCTTACTACCCACATTATCAATTACTACAGTGAAGACACAACACATTCTAGATTTTGAGGGGATGGGTACATGACTGGGTTAGCTAGGAATTGATATCTATTATTTTTATTATTCTCTTTTTCTCATTCTTTATCAAATATTCCCTTTTACTAATGATTCTAGGTTCATTAGGATTTTCATTTACATTCTTCATTATTAACTTTTTCACCATCATTATGGTATATTTTCTTCCCCCGCCACCATATGGTCACAAAATCATAGAACATACTGAAAATAAATGTTGAAATTATTGATTCCATATCGATTTAACATTTGATAAGAAAACATGACTCTATTTTGGATTGAATGTTTGTATGAATTCATCATCGTAGAGTGATTTTTAATGAATTGGTTTACGGTCAATGATATAAATGGCTGTTTCACAGTGAAACATTTGAGATGATTGATGCCCCATGTGTGAGTAGTTTCTGGGGAAACTATGTCACTAATATATCCATACATTTATTTTTAACCAAACCACAATGTGATAATTTTTCATACTTAATATTAGTTAAATATATTTGAGGTTGATATTTTTCATAGTTAAATGATATTTTCACACCTTATTTCTTTATCTGAACTATTTTATTACTGTACCAGATTGACTTATGTGTGTGTGTCTAATGTTCAACTATTGTATGTCATAAAAAAAAATTATGTTTTCTCACGGGTAGGTCAAAAACCACTCATCCTCAACCATTTATCTTGTTATAACTATTGCAATTAGTGATGTGAGGATTTCAATCAAGGGATGAGAAATGAGTGTGAGATTTGTTCCAAATGAAACATCTAATAAAAATAATAAATGACAGGAGAGATGAAATGTGAAACATATATAGATATATAGGATGTGAGCATATGGATTGAATTCTGAGAATTCATAAGTGAGTCTGTCATGAACAATGATTGCAAAGGATGCATGGTATGTTCAGTGAAAAAATTTCATTTAAAGAATAATAATTTTAAAATTACCAGTATTTTGTTTGAGAGATATTAGAAAGAATAAAATGAAATTTTTTTCACTAATAAATATGTAGAGTTAGTGGAGTGGTTGAATTTTGAATTCCTTGCTCAATTTGTTTCATGATTCACTTGGAATTTCATTGTTATATAATTCATGATACATGGATTTCCATTTTCATTTTTAAAAACTCTATGATGTGGTTCATTCATTGATCACATTACTCTAATGAATAAAAACTTCCTCAAATGATAAATCTTCATGATGTTGATAATATATACTTGCATCATTTTTTTATATGTTACTTTTCCTAGGATTTTAAATGTTTCGGTGTGGGGGTGTGATCACATAATGATTCACTATTCAATTCCACCATTTCAAAAAAAATATCAAACTAGTTTTGTAATGAATATTCAAAATATAATAATATATTTCACATAATGAATTAATCAATTAATTAATGTATAGAACTATAGAAAAAAAATTTATACTTGTTTTGATAATTTAATTAAAGGCAGTGGTGATTTGGTAGCACGTAGATCATTTAGAAGAAAAAAGGGCCAAAACGCATGGCATCCCATGGACATTTGTCCACTTTCTTGAACAATAAGAAATTTACATTAATCTAAATGATATGAAAAATTTTGAGACTCTCCATAACATCATGGTATATAAATATTATTACGAAACCCAAGCAGAATTCTTCCACCTGGTTTCACATCCCATCAACTTTTTCTAGGGGAAAAAATCTTCTAGAATTCAAAAAAAATTCCGTATTTTAACAATATCTCCAAATACAGTTTCCTAATGGCTACCAAAATCAATAATGATACATAAAAGATTAAGAAAAAGAAAATAGATCATTTATACATTTCATGATATGGCTTTATACTATTTCAAATCTATGACACATGTGGTATATCAAAAGCAAGGTCCCTAAAACCATATCCCATTTTGTATTTAAAAAGGTAATCTGAGAACCTCATTTATATGTTTGGAAAATAAGTGACGTTATACCATATTGATGTCCTATAGGTGTATCCACCTCATCCTAGATGTTCTAGAGGCCCCAATCCCCCTAGGGAGGATCATTAATGATGATGTATTTCCACCCAAGCTACCTCCTCCTAATGATGTCAAGCATAACGGTGGGTGTTCATTGTGAGGGAGATGCCCACATGTCAAGAGAGTTCTGATTCATAATTTAGCTACTGATTTGGATAAATTTGTTTGTTTAAATATTTCATTCCAGGTATATTATATAATTCCATATTCTAATTTTTTTTTTGATGCATGTGATTGAAATACTCTTAATTTCTAAGAGATCTGTGTGAGTTTTTTATTGTGTGACATGTGTTGTTCTGATTGGACATCCAAAAAATAATTTTCTTACGAACCATCATGAAATTTCAATTAGAATCAGAAGCTAATATTCAATGCATATGTTTTGGACCTTGAAAATATGATTTTTATGTCAATATTTAGTTTTTTAAGATATGAAATCAAGGCTTACGAATTAATCAAGATTACAATTAATTTCAACCAATGTATTATTCCAATCCTAAATTTATTTCAGGAATGTAGATCATGAATGATTGTAGTGAACTCAAAATAAACCCATATATCTCATAATTATAAAACCCCACCATTCAATGTAAATTATTAAACACATTAATTAAGTCATTTTATTTTTAAAATTGTTTTCAAAAACACCCCCTATTTTAGTTATTTTTATTAAAAACACACACTATAAACCAACCAACACTCTTTAAGAGCCAACCTATGCTATTACCTAGACTATAAATCGACCATAATTTATAATAAATTTGATGCATAATAACAATGCGGTCAATGTCGAGGTAGATTACCAGCACTTCATTTCTTGGAGAATCGGTGCTGATACCTCTACCCAATCTCTATATAAATAAAATAGGGGGAGGGTGTATATCTCTCATTAAACATAATGGGGGATCATTAATTAGGAGCCATATTTATACTCAAAATGTAATTTTATATATGATTGAAATATTATGCCATTTTTTGGGTTGAAATGTTGCTAATCCCATTTCACCACTTGTCCATTGGAGGAAAATATGGAAAATAAAAAATAATTATTTTATTTTTATTATTATTTTTAAAAGGCCTAAAATCTATCTTTCTCTCCGGACTTACTACAGTCGAAGTGAAGCATCCCTTAAGAGAATCCTAGAACTACAGAATCAATAGATCCGTTGTATTTTTAATCAAGGCACTGATTCAAAAGTTAATAAACATTGCACGTGCATTTACTGAATATACCTTAAAAAAGTTTAGAAATTCATTCTAGTCACACCGGGCCTTGGAATAATTCAATGAAATTTTTTTTAGACTCTTCGTTATTCAATATATTAAAAAACAGTTACATGGTAAATCATGGACTTTATATTTTCTCTACCTTAGAGATTTTCATTATGGAAAGCCACAACATTGACAAAAAAACAAATCGGGGTAATAAGCACGAATTTGATCCTCCCCGTCCCACATTCTTTTTTGCAGGTTCCTGTGCTTCCAACGAATGAACAACAGAGGAATAGACAACCCAGAATGGACTTACTCTTATCGATCCTCAATTTATACTGGAAACTCTGTATATGTATCCCTATCCTCATATTACATCTCATTGTGGTCGATGATGTGTGATGGGTCATTTACGTATCTCCTCAGCGGGGATACTTAGAAGACATCAGGCACCCTCTTCAACTACAATGGATATGACAATGATGTGTGAACTCGTTAATCCTATTAATTATAATTAATGGTTCGATAAACCACGATGATAACATTCCACCTATGCCAACTCTCTATTGTCCCCGCCGATGAAAGACTAACAAGAATATGTGTTCCCCCTCCTAAATATCCAAAGGCCTCCACTTACTATCAGCATAATACTTATTTCTACTCTATGCAATCTTTATCCACTCTTGGATGATCTATACCATCATAGTGGTATCTCGTACCCACTCTTAACCCATATTTTCTAACACCCCTGAGTATGTCAAGCATACAGGATATCTGCATGGTCGATAGTACAAGGATTAAAATGGTGACATACCAATGGTGGAGTGATAATTGTTGTTTTATGAGAAGTACATCAAGGGAAAGTGGTCCTCCCAACTACGACAAAAATTTAGGACACAAGCATGAAGCATGTTTTCTAGTGTTAGTATAGTCTGCTCTGTCTGACATTTCATCTAAAGATGAATGATGGTGCTCTAACATAGCTTTGTCCTGAATGCCTACTATAATCCATTCCATAACTCAGATGTAAAAAAAATTTCATGGTTAGAGACAATCGTCGATGGTACCCAATGAAGTTGCACAATATCTTGTATATAGTGGTGTCATATGCCCTCTATTGTTCCCTACTATTGGATAGATAGGAAGTGCACCCACATGGTGATTTTATCAACAATCACACAGATTGAATCATGTATAATGGTCATACGTGGAATCCCTTCCATAGTTTCAATGGAGATTCCATCCCACTTACAATATGGAACCTATAGTGTCAATGTTAATCCTACTGGAACCAGATGCTCAGCCATCACTAGCTGACAAGTGATGCATAGAGAATCAAATCCTTCTACTTCTTTTTTCATCCATGGCCACCAGTGCTAACACGAGAGGTCCTAGTACATCTTCACAACACCATGATGTACCTCTTAAGTGGATGCATGGAACTCCATAATATACTCCCCTCGTAGAGCCACATGTACCATGGTACGTCCTCTAATGAGGATGATGTGCTCCCTAACATCAGAAAATCTATCAGGTGCCTGTCCTGTGGATATTTGGGCAAGTAAAGCCTGACTACCAATGTCCCCAAGTTGTGCCTCCCTGACTCCTTATAAGATTTTTGGAGTGATTGTCATAGACTGTAGGTATTCTACTCCATCTCTATCCATGAATGATATCTGCAATACGACAAGGTGTTATGTCCCCTCACTCAGCAACTACAAATCAGACCTTTTGTCAAGGCTTCTGCTACCACATTCCCCATCCCTGGATTTTCGACTATCTTAAAATCATTGTCCTAGATGAACTCTATCCATCACCACATTCTCAGGTTCAGGTCCTTCTAAGGTAAGATATACATAAGACACTTGTGATCAGAGTAGACTGTGTAACATTCACCAATCAAGTTCTGTCGCCCCATATTGAAGGTGAATACCACTTTTTCTAACAGTGATGTCATGGGTAGTGTAGTTCTTATAATGTTGACATAGCTATTGCTAAAAATAGGTGATCAATGCTCACTCTTACATCAGGAAACAACCACATTTTTTCCCTAATGCGTTGTGGTAGACTACATACACAACGCCCTCATTTGGTAGCCACATGATGGGGGAAACGGATTTTCACTACCTTATCTCTTGAAAACTCTGATAGCATCTCTCCATCCATATTAAGGTATGTCCCTCATTTTTCAATGCTGAAAAGGGTGCCGCAACTTTGGAAAAGTTATGAATAAATCTATAGTAGTATCCAGCCAACCACAAGAAACTTCGCACCTTGGTCACACTAATGGTTGGATACCATGAAAGTACAACCTCTATCATCGCGGTATCCACTGAAACCCTATCCCATGAGATAACATGTGACAGAATGTTTCCCTCCTATATATAGAACTATAATATTGATAGCTTACCATAAATTTGGTTCTCTATGTCTGTTTCCACCCCAATCATCAGATGGTAGGGATGCTCTGCCTCTGACGCTGAGTATATCAAGATGTCGTTGATGTATACCACCAAAAAGCTATTGTGGTATGGATGGAAGGTTATTTTCATTAGTCCCATAAACATTCATGTGTAATTGGTCATTCCAAATATCATAACTGAGAACACATAGTGTCCATACTGACATCTAAAGTTCTTCTTATAAAAATCCGCACCTCGTACCTTGAGTACATAGTCAGAGTGTTCATGAATCAGTAGTACAAACAGAGTTTCACTCTCCCATATTCCTACATGGTGACCAATATTGGGGATTACCATAGAGAAATGTTGGGCCTTATGAACCCCTTTCTCTGCAAGTCCTCCAACTGTACCCGTATCTCACAATGCTCTGCAGGAGCCATCCGATTTTCTAGAGTAGATATCAGTGTTGTCCTAGGGAATAGGTCGATGTAAAAGTCTAACTCTCTACAAGGAGATATTTAAAAAATATCATCATGAAATACATCAACGTACTCTTCCACCACTACAGGATAGCTCAGACTCTCCACTTCCACTGCTCTGATGGTAAGGCTAGCGAATTAATATGTGATCAGCTGCACCTTCCTCTAGGTATGTCCGTCTATTTCTGCAATGTTTCCCTTCTCTCTAGTGATGTTAATCATGATCCCATCCTTGCGGAAAAATAAAAATTTGAACCTAATACAGTCAATCTAGGAATGGGTTGTGGATAACTATTCCATACCCAAGATGACATCAATGGCCTCGAAGACACTACTAGAAGATACCAATTGAAGATCCCACCTCCAAGAGTAATCATATGTAAAGACCAGGAAATTTCAAGGAATATTTTTTCTTAATTTCTATGGAATTTTTGGAGTCTTTGGCTTCTAACGACAATTGATTCCGAAGCCCGATGTGCTAGGAATCAATTTTCAAAGTTTAGCTCGAGTACATTCAGAAAACGAACGAGCGAGTTTTCCTATCATTTGAAACGGTTATTAGAATTGAAATATGAGGGCACCGATGAACTCGTAGCACCGGTAATTGCATAAGGGGACCTTTACCACAGTTTCATTTTAAGCGGGGTGAGAATTATTATTTGGTTAATTACTTTTAAATAATTAAAATTGATGAACAATTTTATTTTGTAACCTTGGAAGTTAAAAGAATCCATGGGAAGTCGTTGGTGGATCCCACAACCACCCAACATCCCATGTGTGGTTATATGAGAGGTAGGGCCCACACGACCCCCATCCTTTCATTTTCCCCAAACTCCCTTAAACCCCCTTCATTAATTTTTTAAATCCACTTTAATTGTGTTAGATTTCCTTTCCTCTCTCTCACACCTTAACTCTTTCCAACACAGCTTAATTAATAATTTGAACCTATTCAAATATTTTAATAAGTGATTTATATTTTGAAATTTAAATTTCCAGTGTTAATAAAAAAATAGTATTGGCCTATAATTTAACTTTGGCACTTGTTGGGTAGGGGGATTTTGAGAGAGCTCTTGTGAAGAAGAAGAAGAAGATAATTCCACTTTCTTTGAAGAATGGCTCCTCTTTAACGAAGAACGACGGTTCCACGAATATCGATGACGCGCTTCCTTTTCTTCCTCCACATCAAGGGAGGAAATATAATTTTGGGGAACTCGCCAATGATGAAGGCTCATTGCCGACATTGACAGAGTGACAACTCTTTCTGAATCTATGACGAACAAGCCATATTCGAGTTAGGGGTTAAGTTTAATTTTAATGGATTAAAATTGTGCTTCGGTTCGTTGTTTTATAATCTTGTTTGTCCGACCAATTGCTATATCTTAACGTAGAGGGAGCGGGTCGAACATACACGGTCTGGTGACCCTCCATTTGATCATGTTTATTGATGGAATTGGTGATCAGAGGCGGATCACAGAAGAGGCTGGTGGCGAAAGGACCGTCATCGCTCACGCTAAGAAAAGACACAGCCAAGCGAGTCATGGAGGAGGAAGAACGACACTGTCGCGTAGTGTTGGGGATGAAGAGTAGTGGCCATCATAGGCCGTGAAGGAGGGAGCCAGCATCGTCACACCGAATATGCACGTGGAACTACGTCCCACGTTGTGGGCCGCTTCGGCGGAAGAACCGGCTAGCTCGTCAGCTGGCTGGGCGAAGGCGATCCACAGTGAAAGGATGGCGACGTGCTAATGAAACAAGCTGCCTTTCCTAAGGACCGTGTGCACCAGAAGGCTGACTGACCTAGCCAGCCAGTTTGGGAGGGCGTCACCACTTGGTGCTGCAGGTTTGGGAACCTGGGGGCCGCACCTAGCCGGGTTGTGCACAGCCGGGAAATTCCCAACCAGGCCGCGTCGGGCCGGGCCGCACCCCGCAGGGCCGAGACACACTACATCGGGCCGGGCCACACCCCTTTTGGGTCGGACCTTCCAACTCTGGGTTAAATCGACCCGTCATCCCACCGGGCTTAATGGGTCGGGCCCGTTTTCACTTAAAGTTGATTAACATGATGACTGCCCGTCCGATCGACGTGCCGTCTATGGGACTAGGACCCTCGCGATGAGACGGTCCTTTTTCGATACTCTAATTGAGTTTTGGATGTCTTTGGAAAATGGCTGGGTTGGGAACGAGTGTAATTCCAACTGGGCCCTCTGAGTGAAATCACTTATAACATAAGGATCAGACGTCTAATTGATGTGCCATATACTTGTTGGATTCGCCTTGATGAGACGGTCCTTTTGGCATAATTCACCTGAGGTTTGGACATAGTTGGATTATGGCCGAGTGGGATTATACATGAAATCCAACTGGTCCACTATAACAGAAATGCTAATAACTAAAAGATAGAATGTCCGATTGACACGTCATCCATTGCGTTGATACCCCTATGATGAGGTGGTCCAT
Source organism: Viscum album (assembly GCA_963277665.1). NCBI lineage: Eukaryota > Viridiplantae > Streptophyta > Magnoliopsida > Santalales > Viscaceae > Viscum > Viscum album. The sequence continues at coordinate 1,312,571,118 of OY728152.1, read as the reverse complement.
TAAGATACTTCAATGTGTGATTATGAAACAGTTCAAAGTATCGACCAATGGATCATGGAACAGATCCTCCTAATGATGAGCATACAGAGTATGGTGACCTTATAACTGGCTGAGTCCGGATAACTGCTTGTCTGATTCGATTCGGAGTGACTTGAATAGCCCGGTGGGGAGCAATACATTGTTAGGTGGTAGACCCATTTCGTAGGAGCACTACATTTTGATGTAGCAAACATGCGGTACTCGAGAGGATGAGTGCATATATAGGCTATGAGGGTGTATCACTATTGTGTTAGGTGGAAAAACTGTAGCGGGGGGGGGGGGGGGGAACTACATTGTGAGGTGGCCGAACCGCAGTACTCGACAGAAGGAGCACTCAGCTGTCTAAGGTTACTGACTAGCACCTCAGAGTCATGACATGACTACAACACTGGACAGAGGAGGAGTTCTCCAGTAGATGTGTTTTCCTCATTGTGAATAAAAATCCCAGTTTGAGCTGAGTCAATGACCTTTGTGTTTTTCCCATGATTGATATGGGTTACTTGATAACTTAGGTATATGTATGGGCTTATACCTAAGTAAAGGCTATATGTTGAGATATTTCTTTGTTATTAGCCTTGTTGGATTTAGTGTGACCTTGAGGGTCTTGGCGTCCCAACTGAGTATCGTTATAATCACCCCTACACGGGCTATGACCGCCCCTCGTTGTGTTGGATGCAGAAAATGGACAATTATGACGTAGGCCGATTGTACATGGACTGGATGGCACCTGGAGGTGGACCTCACAAAGTGTCGGCACCCGGATGTGGACCTCACAAAGTGTCGGCACCCGGAGGTGGACCTCACGACGAGTCTGTACCCAGAGGAGGTTTACTGATGAGGGCGCTGAGGAGGCTATCTGTACCTACCATTCAGATAGGATCGATGGTGGACGATCTAGGAGCTGTGCTATCTGTACCTACCCATCAGGTAGGATGCATGGTGGATGATCCAGGAGTTTCTGGTCACCATCATGCTGTTTTTTTCATTTACTTATACTTTACAGTTGGGATTTTATTTTCATCCCCTTACTTTTAGCACTACTTTTGTTTTTAGTTTTACATAGTGTTTTCTTCAACTTGTACTCTGGGTGTCTGTGTGTTGACGTTTCATAATGGTAATTCCTTTCCTTTTAATCATGATTTACACCATTGGGGCTAGTCACTATCCACTAGCCTATGGAAGGAGGGCTTGGGGTACTCACAACATGAGCCCCGAGGACAGGTCGTGAAAAATTGGTATCAGAGAAGTTGGTTCTACTACAGAACTTAGGACTCTGATATTTTATTTCTGTGAAGCAATAGCTTTAAGGGTACTAAGTGTGGTTTTCAGTTCATGGAGTCCAGTTTTGGTGTGGGTGGCCGATATATCCATACACAAGGACCTTGACATCTAATTTCTGACTCAGTGCACGAAAGCACTGATTGCATGTGTGTTTTCTAAAAGTTTTTTTATGTCATCTCAATCCATGTCAACTCACCAGGTATAGTCTTTGACCTTGTCAAATATGTTTCTTTCTGTATGTCTTCACCCAGTCAATCATCATTGGTACCGAGTGGAGAGTGCGATGATAGCCCATCGAGATGCAAGGCATCAGTACATGACCCTTTTCTAGTTTAGACACTAGCAATGAGTGCACGCCACTTGAGCATGCTTCATGAGTTCAAGTGACCGAGCCCTTAGAGGTATCAAGGCGAGTCGTATATTCAGACGGGTTGGAACCGAATGGAGTTTGTAGCACGAGCATTCCACACAGCTATGACACCCGCTGACTTGATGGTGTACCTAGCTGTTAGTCTCTTTCAGGGAGCAGCTGAGAGGTGGTGGAGCCATATGCTACAATTTTGCGATGAGACGACCTTCACCTAGGGAAACTTCAAGACATTTTTCAGGGTGGATATTATACCGGAGACTCTACACTCTGAGTTTTCTCAAGAGTCTCTTCCCTTGCCGCAGGGTTTTCCTTCAGTATCTGAGTCATTTATAGCTAGAAGAAAGATGATGCATAGGTTCAAGTGGACCGAACCTCTAGGTGGTTGACCGCACGACTCAGGATCAGTAGAGTGGGGCAGCCGAGGTGGAGTTAGTGCTAGGAAAACTAGGAATATACAATGTTTCCCCTACAGTAGGATTGGTCACATGGCATGTGACTGTCTGACTCGCCGCATTGTTGATCAGTTGGCGTTGGTGGAGCAATTGAGATACAAGAAGCAGCGGGAGCTTGAGCACCATCCGAGCAGTGGACAAGGTAGTGGAACAGGTGGACATGAGTGAGACTAGTTCCAGGCATGGGGCCTTTGATATTGGTGCTTCCAGTTTCTGTGTTGTTTTTGTTTGTGGTTGTTGTGTGTCTTTGTACATTGAGATGCAGTATTAAATTTCACATATCTTTGTGATGGTTAATTTCCTGAAATTTTTTGTAGGGTTTATACTATGAGGATTCGGTTAAAACTGTTGACTTGACCCTCACTTGAGAGATTTATACGGGAGGAGACCCAGTAACCACGCACTGATGCCGACAATGTGACTCAAACATTGGAGGCGAGTGTAACGGTTGGATCTCTTAGTAGCAGCATTGAGGCCTTATGATGTCATTCAATACATGAATTATACTGTTCATGTCAGGATTGACTATATTAGGTGAAGAACGTGGTTCATCCAGGAGATGAGACCAAATTTCTATTCATGGATGAGGAGAAATATCAGCAGCTCGTTTGTAGAACGTATATGAAGAAGGGTTGAGATGAGTTCTTAAAATTGGATAGTCTCACCCATTGTTCATTGAGCGAACGGTTTACGGTTCATTCCAACTCAATAGTATCGGGTGTATCTTCTCTTAGAAGGACATGTGCCTGAGACAGCGGCGATGGCTTGAATTCCTCCAGGACTATGACTTCAAGATTGTTTATATTCCTCGGGAGGGGAACATTTTAGAAGATGCTCATAGTAAGCGATCAGGAATTGAAATATTAGGAGTGGCGAGACAACAACTTTCCTTTCCACCTCAGTTGAACCAGGTGTATAAAATCATCTGTGTATCTCAACTGAGGAGATGTGTGCACGAAATATCCTTCATCATCAACCACTGGTAGTTGGACATCGATCACGGGGCGACATTCATAGGGTTCCAGCAGAGGTTGAGGATCGACATGAGCGGGTCCGACGTGGACGGTTGATTCCTCAAATGCGCTTTCATTAGCAGCACAAGAACATACAGAAGATCACATAGTTACAGGAGGAAAAGATGTTTTCTCGGTACCCTATTTGTTTCCCTAGAGTGGGTTGTAGCTTTACGGGGACATAAAGCCCTGAGGATATAGTAATGTAAATACACTAAAATTTCAATGAAATTTTTTTCATAATTTCATTGAAATTATACAAGTCTGTGGATTTTAATGACACCTAATTCCGAGGCCCGGTGTGCCCGGAATCATTTTCCGATGTTTAGCTTTGATACATTCAGTAAACGAATGAGCGTGTTTTCCTATATTTTGAACCACTACTCAGAATAGAAATCCGAGGGCACCGATGAACTCGCAGGGCCGATAATTGCTTAAGGGGACCTTTACTGCAGCTGCGTTTTATGTGGGATGAGAATTATTATTTGGGGAATTAGTTTTAAATAAATAAAATTGTTGAAAAATTTTATTTTTTAACCATGGATGTTTAACCCTTCCATGGTATGTTATTGGTGGAGCCCACAACTACCCAACTTCCCATGTGTGGTTATATGGGAGGTGGGGCCCACATGAGCCCCAACCTATCATTTTCCCCAAACTCTCTCAAACCATCTTCATTAATTTGTTAACTCCTCTTTAATTGTGTAACTCTTCCTTTCCTCTCTCTCCCTCGTTATCTATTTCCAAAACACCTTAATAAATAATTTGAACATATTCAAATAATTATTTAAGTGATTTAAATTTTTAAATTAAAATTTCTAGTGTTAATAAAATAATAGGATTGTCCTATTATTTTAATTTGGCACTTATTTGGAAGGGGGATTTTGAGAGAGCTCTTGTGAAGAAGAAGAAGAAGAATAAGAGAATTGCACTTTCGTTGATGAACGACATATCTTCAATAAATAACGTCGGTTCAATGAAGATCGACGATGCACTTCCTTTTATTCATCTGCATCAAGGGAAGAAATATAATAGTGGGGAACTCGCCAGTGACCACAGTTCTTTCCTAATGTTGACGGAGTGACAATTCTTTCCATATCTATGATGAATGAACCATAATCAAGGCTGGGGTTATGTTCATTTTTAATGGATTAAAATTGTGCCTCATTTTTGTGTTGTATAATCTTTTGTGTCTGTCCAATTTCTAACGCTTAACACAGAGGGAGCGGGCCGAAAAAACACGTCCCGATGACCCTATGTTTGATCCTTTCTATTGATGAAATTTTCTATTGGAGGTGAATCACAGAAGAGGCCAGCGGCGCAAGGACCACCGTCGCTCATGCGAAGAAAAGCCACAGCCATGCGAGCCAAAATAGAGGAAGCATATTGTCATCTCATCGTGCCGGAGATGCCAAGCCGCGGCCAGTTTAGGCCGCGGCGGAGGGAGCCGGTGCCGTTGAGCCTGCTGTGTAGTGGGAACCATGGCCTGCTTTGCGGGCCGCTTTGGTAGATTAACCAGTCGGCCCGTCATCCGGCCGGGTGAAGGGGAGCCATGGTGTCAAGAGGGCACTGTGCTAGAGAACCGCCTGGCCCGTCGGCCAGTCAGGCGGAGCCGAACTGTGGTCCTAGAAGGGCCCCACGCTGAAGAAACCGGCCATCCGTCATGCGGGTCGTGTGCGCCAGAAGGCCGACCGGCCTAGCTGGCCGGTTTGGGAGGGTGGTGCCACATGGAGCCGCTGGTTCGGGCACTTGGGGGGCCACACCCCCTTCTTGTTCTGCTCGGACAGTTGTATGAGCCAGCTGGGCCGCTCTCGTCCCGGTCGCGCACAGTCGGGCCTTGCTGGGCCAGGCCGCGCCACTTCGGGCCAAGCCGCGCCCTCTTCTGGCCGGTCCGACACCCCTACCTGGTCGGACCCGCAAAATCTGGGTTGACCTGACCCGTCAGCCCACCGGGCTTAACCAGAAGGGCCCCTTTTCACATAAATCGGATTAACATGAATAATTCACGTTTTATCGACGCACTATCTGTTGCACTGGGACCCTCACGATGAGGCTGTCCTTTTGTGATACTCTATGCGTGTTTTGGACGACATTGTAAAATGGATGGGTTTGGAACGTATGTAAATTCAACTGAGCGTCTGATTGATGTACATTTTGTTACCTTGAGACCCCTATGATGAGGCGGTCCTTTGATACACTCCCACACGAGTTTACGTAACACGTGGTTGTATTGACCAATGGATCGTGGAGTGGATCCTCCCTGAGATGAGCATACCGAGTACGGTGACCTTGTAGGTGGATGAGACATGATGACTTCTTGTCCAATTCGATTCAGAGTGACTTGAATAACCCAGTGGGGAGCACTAATTTGTGAGGTGGTTGAACCATAGAGGAGGAGCACTTCATTGTAAGGTGGCAGACCTGCAGTACTCGACAGGAGGAGTACCTCTATAGGTTATGAGGGGGGAGAACTACTGTGTGAGGTGCCAGACCCATGGCGGGGGAGCACTACATTGTGAGGTGGCCGACACACGGTACATGACAAGAGTAGTACCTCAGTAGTCTATGGTTACATAGTAGCACCTCGGAGTCCTGAGAGGACTACTACGCTCGATAGAGGAGGAGCTCTCTAGAACCCGTGTTTTCATCATCATGAATAAAAATCCTGGTTTGAGCAGAGTGAACGACGTTTATTTTTTCCTCATGATTGATATGGGTCATTTGATAACATAGGTATACGTATTGGAATATATCTAAGTAATTTTTATCTGTTGTGATCCTTCTTTATGGTTATCTTTGTTAGATTTAGTGAGACATTGTGGGTCTCAGGGTCCCTATTGAGTATCATTATTCTCACCATGGACGGGCTATGCCCGCACCTTCTTGCGTTGGATGTAGATGACGGACAACGCTGACGGAGGCCAAGTGTACCAGGATTGGATTGAACATGGAGGTGGACCTCACGACGAGTCAGTACCTGGAGGTGGACCTCACGATGAGTTGGTAGCAGGAGGAGGTTGACGGACGAGGGCGCTGAGGAGGCTATATATACCTACCCTTTAGGTATAATTTATGGTGGAGGATCTAGGAGCTACACTATCTATTCCTACCCATCAGGTAGGATACGTGGTGGATGATCCAGGAGCTGCTAGTCAACTTCCAGCTATTTTGTCTCTTACATGTACTTTATAGTTGGGATTGTATTTCCGACCCCTTACTTTTAACCCTACATTGGTTTTCAATTTTACTCAGTGTTTTGATCCTATTATACTCTAGGTGTGTGTGTGTGTGTGTTTATGTTTCATAAATGCAATGTCTTACCTTTTTATCTGGATTTACGCCTTATGTGCAAGTCGCCAACCCCTTGAAATTGGAAGGGAGGCTTGGGGTAGTCACAGCACGGGCCTCGAGGACTGGTTGTGACATCATACACTATTGACACCAATGTTTAATCATCAAATCATCTCTAGAATGAGTCTTTAGCCTTATGTACTGATCCAACGACACAACTAGATTCTATGAGCTCCGAACAAGTGTTGTGGCGATAAAATATGGACTAACACATGTGTCTATAATTACTGATTCTAATGTGGAGTAGACACAGATCGTACCTCTATTCTTCTCCGTAGTGCCATGGTCGCCGGCCTCACCTGCATGGAGATGAGATTGTCCCTATCCACCTACTCCATTTAGTGGGGTGAACCACCAAGAGGTGGTAGATACAGAACATCGAATCTCTTCCTACATCTGACTACACGAATAGATCTTATTAAACGTCCTCTGAAATCTTCCAGACCTCCCTGTTAAAATCTCTACCTCTTCCCTATCAATCCCACAACCATTTTTTGGTCGTCTATATAGTTGTTCAGGTAGTATCATGCAATGTGACCATACCCCCTTCCAGAGTAGCACTTCGTGATCCTTAACTATCTGCCTCTATCACATGAGCCCCACACTACTGAACTTGTATCCTGGGGTCTCCACCAAGAGCATTCTCTCTATTACCCCATCTTGCGTCAAAATTCTATGTAATATCATAGATTCTATGATCTCCCATTAGAGACACTTCTAAATGGTCTGGGGCCTGAATAAAGGGTTTTTACCATGTTAGTGGAGTAGCTAGAGAGAACAATAACCCACACTGATAATAGGGACATAGTAATGTTTCCATACTATATGTGTAGAATCTCATGTATACGCATATAGAGTATGGTTGCTGGGATAAATTTTTCCATGCAAAGGCTCTTGAAGTCCACATTGATGAGAGTCACCTCGTCATGTATATAGAGAATCATGATCCTTCATCTCTCTACTACTTCCCGAAAATGACTGAATTCTAGGATCACCATAAGGTCCGATGTCATCCAAACCAATCAGAAAACTCTTAATACAACCTTCAACCTGTCCTCAGCAGCCTACTTGTCCATATATCGTCAGAACCGCGAAGGGCACTACTTTTGAAACTCGTTCAATGCTATCTGTCGACATGTGTCCTCTAATGGTGGGGCTAGTGGAAATAGTTACCCAATGGGTATTGGTGCTAGTGGTACACTACTCAAAGGTGAAAACACCGTATGATGGACTACATTGAGGCCTCATCGCTCGGTGGGCCACCGTCACGTACTCTCTCAGGAATCCTGGATGGAAACCTACATAGAAGCTTCCTAAATGAAAACAGGTGTGCCATGGTAAATAAGTAATACCTGCTGAGGTTACTCCAAGATATCATAAGAAAAATATTTTCAAAAAACACGAAATTAGTTTTTTTTTCACTGAATAAAAAATCATATATCAGGGTCCTTGTATATGGATATGTCTCCCACTGCACCAATAGAGGATTCCCCAAAATAAAGAACACACTCATATAACAAAACACTATTTCCAAATATAATAGACCATATTCCTAGTTCATTGGTACAACGAACTTCTCTGATACTACTTTTTCATGACCAATTTCCTGGGGCATGTGTCGTGACTACCCCATGCCCTCCTCCCATTGTCCAGGGGCAGGAAAATAGCACTAGAAAGTCATATCCCTAAAATGGGAATGCATTTAATTTTAATATATACAGACACACAATCCATGATCACTAAAGAATGAAACCATGATGTAAACATCTGCAGTAAAAGTGTATTGAAAGTAAAGGGGTCAGAATACAAGTTCAATTAAATATTATAAGTACAATTGAAAAGAATAAATTCAACTAAAAAGTGAAAAATAGCTACTAGATCATCAACCAAGGATCCAAACAAATGGGTAGATAAATCTCACGATCAGTAGTCCCTACGTCACGTCATGCCAAATGGTCCACCACTGAGTACCGTCCAGCCCTGGCTCCCTCATCCTCGATCCACACTGTCTATCATCTGCACATGACACAGCCAGGTGAATGCATTGCTCGTGCAAGGGTGAGTATGAAAATACATTGTAGGGACCTCAAGAACCCATTAGGTCTCCAAGAGATCCACAATGAAAATATCACAAATTAATACCACCAAATTAATACACAAAGAAATAGACATCAACATGAGTTTTGTATGTGAACCTACATATACCAAATTTATCAAAATAAACACTTCCCATACATGAGTGAAGAATACCATGAAGGTAACACAACAGAGGTATATGGAACACACATGTAACACCACGAAGATAGATATAACTCAAATGTTACACCTTGAAAACAAAATCATGATGACAGAAGTTGCACATAGGTAGCACCACAAAGACAACACCACATAGGTAGAAGTTCCACACCGATAAAACCACGAAGATAGGTGTACTACAAAGGTAACACCGTGAAGATATCACCACACAGTTATTATAATCAACTCAAAATAAGGTATAATTTATTTATATAAGTATAAATTATTAGTCGTAATCTAGATCATCTTTTTCTTTTAAGAGGCAGTGCTACTGTCCCACAGAGGATCGATAAGTACTAACTCCCACTAACCCACACAGGATTTGACCCACATAGGATCAGTATGCACTGACCAACACACGTTCATTGTGAACTGACCCATATTTGATCTGATAAATGCAGAACCACATAGGATTGATAGATGCCAACCCCCACATGATCGAAATTCTTTCATGATGTTACATCCTGCCACATGATTTCTCGCACCATGTTCACTCAATCTTTGAAGAATCTACCCATTGATATATCGGTCATTCCATGACCACCTCTAAGATTCAAAAATGATTAACAAAAAAAGGTCTGACATGTCTTATGTGTTCCAATGTGATAGACGGTGAGTCAATCAGATGACTAGTTTATGAGTTATAAGTGTTTTAGTTCTAAGGGACCAGTCGGATTCGGGTTCGATCCAACCTGGCCATACTCTAAAAATCTCCAAAAATTATGTGGTTTATAAAATACGGACGTCTAAATCAATGGATCCCAACACCATAGACAGTTCTTCTAACAGTCGTCTAGTTCTCATGATATGGTCCTTTAGCTGTTTTTGGGTCCGGTTGGGCCTAGGTCCAGTTCGCTCAGTTAGACCGACCCAATCCAGCCCGATATTGGTCGACCCGACCCGGTGTGGGTCACCCTTACCCATTTTGGGTCGGATGCAGCTGGGCCCAGCTACGAGGGGCTTGGCCCCTTGAGTCACGGTCAGACCCGCAATGGGGATGCCCATCTTGAAATGGTGTGGCCCAGCCCGCAAGGGGGCGTCCTGAGAAACAATGGGCACCAAGCCTGCAAGGGGGCTTCCTGGCATGAAGTGGAACATGCCCTATATGTGGAGGGGTCTTCCGAGCTGGCATGGGGGTGGGAGGGGTCCACATTCCGATGAAAAATCACATAGCCATTTCGCACTATCAGGTCAGCCACTGGACAAACATTGTGTCCAACTGTCGAGGCGTCAGATTTGTGGCTCCTCTGGTGGCACCCAGGTTGCGCCACCATTCACTTCCACAGCCGACCTATGTGACAACTACTTCTTTTGACAGCCACAACTGACGATCCATGGTCGGTTCCTCCTTCATCATTGGTGTGCGTCCTCCATCCATTATGTAGGCCGGTGTGATGACTTCCTCCTTCATTTATTGCGGATTTTCCCATGGCCCCTTACTCACTATCGGAGCACGACGACATGCCATGCCTCCTCCTTCTATAGACATTGGTGGTTGCAGCAATCCCTTGTCACCTCGGGGCTCATACAACATTAAGGAAAATCTAGCAATGAAAGCACCAACCTACAACAAAATGGGCAGAGGGACTGGGCATTATCTGTTTGGCATGCCCCCTCTTAATTAGGATTATAACAAGAGGGTATGAAGTAATTAAATAACTATTGAAAAAAAATAAAGATAAGACCCTTCATCAAGAATGATGGAGAAATGCCCACAGTTGAGGTTGTGGTTCAGTGTTCACTATTCCCACCACAAGGATCCAATGACGTTGCTTCATTGTCGATCATTATTTTGGGGTTTCGTTGTCGCTTGTCACTACCCACTCGAACTGGCTCCACCATCCAATGTTTGCGTTGGGACAGTTTACCTGCACTTCATTTCTTGGCAATGAAGTTCTGATACATCTCCCTAAGCTCCATATAATTAAAAGAGGGGAGGGTTTCTAATGATCATGGGACATAATGGGGTCATGTTAATTAGGAACCATCATAATTCCCCAATGGTTTTTTTCTTAGAATTTAATGGTCACAACATTTATTGGCTTGACACATCACTATTCCCACATAGACGGTTGTTTTGAGGAAAAGAATGAAAATATAAATTAACTAAGTTATTTTTAATATTTTTTTAAAATTCCAAAAATCTAACATTATCTCTGTACCTACTGCGATTGATGTGAATCATTCTCTTATTGAATCCCGACAATGTGGATTTAATGGTGCCCTCACATTGTAGTCTGAGCAACAATTCAAATGATAGAAAATCCTACTCAAGAATTTTCTAAGTGTACCATAATATAGTTCAAAAATTAATTCATGGCGCATGGGGCCTCATAATCATATGCACTCAATTTTCACAGACTCGTAATTTTTCCATATATTGAAAATAAAATATACATAGAAAATAGAATTCTTTAAAAATAATCATAAAACCATAAATTTGGAAATCATTTTCAAAACATTATCCTTTTTATAAAATTAATAAAATTAATTAATAAAATAACATTAAAAATAATTTCTATTTTATAATGATTTTATATTAAATTTCATCAGATATAATATTTTAAATAATTACCCTCCACATCTTTTTGATATTTTACATTGCATTGAGTAATTTTTTTGTAATATAGATCTTAACATACTATTACTACAATCATAACCCTTATACATTATAATTATCAATTTTACTGATTATATGGTTAAAACAAATTAATATCAAATTCTCAATTTTTTTGAATTTGTTTTTATAATTTTATCTAATTAATATGATATAAATTTAATAATGGAATGAAATTAATTATGATATGTGGAAATATTTTTTCCTTATTCTATAAAATAATTTTTTTAACATAAATATTATACATAAATTTATAATGGATTCTATTTACTGAATATCATAATATATAATGAATATATGGCCTCCTATCCTCTTTTATTTGTATTGAATTATACCTTATTTTTAGATCATTCACATTTTTTCCATTGTCTTCTCTATTAGTCCCCAATTTTAATTTTATATTATATTATTCCAAATTTCCTTTATTTTCAATATCATTGATTCATTTTACATATTTTCCTTTTCATTGATTATTTTTGAATAGACAGTGTTTATATATATAGTGTCCCTTAAATATATCTTTTTAAATATATAGTATTTCAAAATAATGAATTATTATTGTTATATATATTATTTTTTCAATAAATATAATTGATAAATTATAAGGATTTTAGAAAATGAAATATATAGATCATTAAAATGATATCAATTAATATGATGTGAATCTCATGGGAGGAAATCCATTATAGACAATGCCTAGTTGAATTAATGGGTCTTGTGAGATAAAACATTAAGAATTACATCTTAGATGGTTATTAAATTCATTCCAATCCATTTATAAAAATGATGAGTAGTTTAATGGGATTTCTAGTAATAATCCTAATAACATGTCTATGGTCTTGATATAATGCTCATGAATGACCAAATATATAAATTTTCATAATAAATAAATAATATTACACAAATATTTTGATTGATATTTTGATATTATAAATGTCATTTCATTGAAACAATGATTTTGATTGAGTGTTATTTATATTTATTATACAGTCTCCAAATATTTTATTCACTATTTTTTTATAATAGTTTACATTCTATGTAACAAAAATATGAAAAAGATCTCACAAATATTTATGGGAATGGGGTAACAACAAAAAAGGGAAATCCTCCTTCATAGATTAAAAAAAATTACAATATTCTAAAAAATCATTTTTTAAAAATGTCAAGGGAAATATTTGAAGTATCATCTTGTAAATAATTCAAAAAAATGATATCCGGATTAGTAATCACTTTTATTGTGTACACATCAGCCAAAAAATATTATTCTATTGAAGAAGCAATGATAATATAATTATGTACAAAATATAATATAATAATTCCTACCACATAGAAGTAAATATTGAAAAAATATGAAAAATTAGTTTTCAAAATTATTTAACAATAATGATAGATTAGAATTCAATCCACATTTTATTATATCATTATTTATTTTCTATTTCAACATTATTGGTTTTAGAAATAATTTCATCATCCAAAGAACTATTGAATTGTCATAGCCTAAACAATGATCTCATTTCATCACTGTTAATATTTCTGAGAACTACAATTATTTATTGTATCATCCCTACAAATTAAATATTGATTTTATTTGTCACATCTTTGATATAAATTTTTTTCGTTCTCCATAATTTTATAATTATAATATAATATTAGAATAAAATATATAAATATAGTTTTTATGTCCACCAAACTTATTGATCCATCATGGTGTAATCCATTTTATATTTTACCAATGTAATATTGTAATCATTGTATATATGTTATTAGAAATATGTGTTAATGATTTTATCAAATCATTATTAATAGGAACCACGTGAACTATATTTTAAATGAATAATTATATCATTGTAATTATGATAATACCTTGTGATGTTACCAAATTCTTTATTTATTGGGAATTAGATTTTATAGATCAATATCCTTAAGGATTATGAAATAAAACAATGATTTTAATTGTTTATAAATTGTTCTATCGGGATGAAAGGGAATAAATTGTCTATTTAATGAAGGTATTTTCCTACTACCCAAGGATATATAGTTTTTTTATAATTATGTTGATCATGACTATGATAGGGAAGTTGGCCCTCATTATGATGAATAGATATAATCATATTGAAATAATTATTGTTACGTAAGAAAATTAACATATTATGAAATACATTTTCTTATTGAAGAATATATCATATAATATATTTATTAATGTATTATTACATTAATATCAAATTATTTCCCTTGAAAATATACTTTATTATATAACTATTAATAAATGTGAAACTTTTATTAAAGAAGTGTATTATATGTGTGTAAATACAATTCAATTTTGGATCATGATATACTAAACTGAAGTAGGTTTTGAAATAGAATATATAGAAAGAATAGATAATGAATTTATATTATTGATAAAATAATTTCTTTAAGGGAATATGGAAATAATATAGTGTATTTTCAACATATTATTTTAAAATGTAGAATAATGTGATGTAGTTAATGATGTTTCATTTACTTGATTAATATTTCATATTTCTGAAAAGATATATAATTTGGAAATAAATATTTACCATATTATTGGTATTCATAAATTGATACTATGTAATTTATATTTCACCAAAAAACTTTTATAGTCATATGATATCATATAATGTTATATAATGATAGAGAATCAACTTTAATTGTGATACATAATCATAAAAAACAAAAAATTATGAGACTATTGATAACCATTAATAATTTTTTTTAAATACAAATATAGAGAAGATTTTAATTCCAACATGATATAATTTTGGAATAAAATTCTAACATACTATTTAATGGGAATAAAATCCATTGCATGGGTTTTCATTAAAATTATATTGTAGTAATTTATTTAAAGTAGATTCATATATAGATTAATTATACATATGTGTATTAAATTATCATTATAAGGGTGTGTATATCATATACATATTATATATATACACATAGAGTATTCATACATAATTATATTCATAGACATAAGGAAAAAATTAAAATAATCAATGGGAAATTGGTTATAGAATATTGGTATTACATATGGTAAATGAATAAATTGATCATATTTAGAATGAAAATATTTGACACAGACTTTACAATGAAGTTGATATTTATATTGATGTTATCAAATATTAATAATATAATCCTTCGTCACATTGGATGTAGAAATAATGTAATTAGTTATTTTGATTAAATATATTCAAACTATTTCCTATAATAGATTTAAACCAATAATTACTTAGTATGTGAAGGACCAGAATATTGTTAAGAATACTGAAAGATCTATGATTCTATGAATTGATAATATGGAAATAAGTGAATATAATATAATGAAAATTTATTCCATGATGAAAATGTATATCATGTTTAATCATTTTAGTGTAGTTAAATATGTACGAAAACATTTTTTTTGCCATATAATAATTAACTGAAAGTGCATATGGATGATATTGTTTGGGAGAAAATTTATTTTATGTATATCTAAATTAATTTATATTCATACGCATTGGATTGTATTGGGAATCATCTATTATAATCGATATGATGAACACTGACTTCATGTATCATCATTATGATTTCATTAAGGTATTAATTGATAATATATTAATATAATATAATTGATATTATTTTCAAAAGTGGAATTCCTCTAAATTTAAATTCAATATTTAAAGAATGTATTTATATAGAAAATATTTAAAATTAAAATATGAATAATAAATTCAAAAAATGTTCTTTTTCATTTCAATTGTTTCATTAACAATTCAATATCCATTTACAATTCATGAAATTATATAGTGAGATAATATTCCACCAAGATATATTTACATTAAGTGTGTATATCTATTTTATTTAGAAGTTATCATTTAATTACTTTTTAATAAAATATCTTTCATCAAAATTGTTACAAATATTCACAAAAAATGTTATTATGTTCATAATTCTAGATTAATGAAAATAATTCATTTAAAAATCATATATTAAAATATTAAATTGATGAATATTAATATTCACACATGGAATGGATGAATTTTTTATCATATTAACCCATCAATGAATGGAGGTGTATGGTACCTAATTTATATAAGAATAGTTACAATATATGCATCTCAGATGTTAATTATTAATTAATAGAATCCTATAAATCAAGTTCTTTGTTTTTTCATAGACATTTCATTAATGACTTCAATGCATTATCATTTTCCGAAAAAAATTAAAATTTTATATAAATATGGGAAGTTTTAAATAAATAACACAAGATAATGAGATAAAAATGTGGAAATGTTAATGGATATAATTATTAGGGAATATCATTTTTCATCCAACTACAAACCTTGGTATGAAAAATTTGTTTTTTTGTTGACTAAGTATGAATAAATTTCAATTGTAAACTAAAATATTGATCAAAAGGATCCAAAATTCAAGTAATTGGTAATGATGTACAAGGTAATACTAATTGATTGTGAAAAAAATATACCAATCCTAATATTCAAGCATGATTTATTTAATAAAATTAATTTTTTCTGGATTTATGATAAGAATATTTGAAATCAATATAAATTCCATTTATAAATAGATGTCATTGGACAATATCAATGAAAATAGAATTTTGATTTACATAATTGGTTCTCTATTACATCCATCGAAGATTATAAAATATAATATTTACATTAATCTTAGGGATATAATTGCAATATACACCCTTTAAACATAAAAATAATTCATAAAATTAATGATATATGTTGATGGGTTAGATGAGAATTTAAATTTTAGACTTTGTTCCTATATATCATTATTTAAAATAAGAAATAGTTTTTAGAAATCATCTTTTAGGTGTACTTCACCCTATACATATTTCTGTATTGAAATGCGATGTTGTTATAATTTATATTGTAACTATATTCAAGATGAATACACAAAACAATGATTCCATGTGGGTTATTATTGATATCCAATATATTCCACTCAGTTAATAATTATAAGACACAATCTACTACTACATAACCTCATATGATTTGATAATAAGGTTGTTCTTCGGAATCATGGTGTCCCACCTTGAACTACATATGATCCTGAAAAATTATTTATAACAATATTTTGAGTTAATTTCATAATTTTATAGAAAAAATGATATATATTGGAACATCATATCACTATTATATATATGTAGAGTATGAAAATATTATTCAAAAATTTATAAGTATGTTGAGTTCATGCTCATATGAAATTCTAGGAAAATGAATTTATTGTTAATATTGGTTGTATTATCATCTAATAATAGAATTCATTCCATATTTAAAAAGGAAATATATTAATCAATGAATTGTATAATATGAAATTTCAAATCTTATAGGTATTATTTTGGATAATTCCATAATTTACACCATTATTTTTCTAATTTGATAATGTAGATTGTTAAAAAAAATTCAAGTCATTTTAAAGAAGTCCAATGCATGAAAATAATCCATTAAGCTAAAAACTGAATGGAGGATATGAATATGGATATCTTGGTATCATGAATTTAGATCCACAAAATGGTGTTATTAGGTATTTCATCAATGATTAACTAATTATAGGCTACATCACGTATATTCAAATTATAAAATGAATCAGTGATATAGATTTCCATTTTGTAATATCACCCGGACATTCTAATGTTCGTTAGATATTTCATATTAATTTCATGAAATAGTATGAACATAATGAATAACCAGATCCAACATATCAATAAATACAATTTGAACCTAATAGATAATATATATAATATATTATCATTATTTTTGAATCAATAAAACAAGGGTTGTGGAATCAGACAACTCAATTGGTGATAAATCATTAATAAAAATACCAAAATAGAATAGGCAATTTGGGAAATTGA
The DNA here is from genome assembly GCA_963277665.1 of Viscum album. Taxonomy (NCBI): domain Eukaryota; kingdom Viridiplantae; phylum Streptophyta; class Magnoliopsida; order Santalales; family Viscaceae; genus Viscum; species Viscum album. The sequence goes on along the minus strand of OY728152.1, from coordinate 1,312,553,816 downwards.
ATATGCCATGATAAAGAACTACCCACAACAATTATGGGTGTGTCAGTAATTAATATTTTTCAATTAATTTTTTTTAAGATGGAATATTATAATTATATATTTTGATTTATATTTAGAAAGATTTGTATTCTAATAAAACAAGATCACAAAGGAAAAATATTTTAGAAATATTATTATTAAAACATTAATTATTTTATAAAATTATAATTGTAATAATTACTTTATTTTTTATATTAAAATGTAATTAAATTATTATTATTATTTTTCGAGTTATTTTGAATAGATATTTAATTAATTTTAATAGTGAAGAATGCATATTTTACAAAACATTCAATTTTTTACAATTATAATGATATAAAATATATGATTTCACTATAGTAAATTTTATATACAAAATTCATATGGAATATGTAATATATTTGGTATAATAATATATTTTTTAAAATAAGAATGAATTCACAAACATTATGACTGTGATGAAATGTTATCATCTAAATAAATATTAAATTTCTATTATATATTATAAAATTATTTGATCAATATCATGGGATTTTAATCTGGATTAGAATGAAAATTATTCCCGATTGATTTTATGTTATCCAATTAATTCCATTTGAATATAAAAAAATGTATTTTTTTATGAAATCATTTTTTTCTTTAAAGACACATTTATATTAAATAAATTTTGTTATTTTTTGAAAACATATATTACATATAATTTATTTCATTACATGGAGTTGGTTATTCTTAAATTTATTTATTAATTTAAATTATAACAATTAATAAAAGTCAATATAGTCAAAATATTTTTTTTATAATGAGTCATGGATAGAGTAAATATTTCGCACTTTAGTTAATGTTGCACCATGTGATTTTATGATATATTTTTTTAAATTAATTGATGTATTATGTTTTATGGAACACCAGGATTAACTTGAAATATATTAAATATTTTATTATCTTGATGTAATGCATCAGTTACCTGGCTTGTGTTACATTGAAGAGATATCTTCCTTGATATCTTCTATTGCACACAATATCGAGTATCACTAAAAAACAATATCTTATTAGAATATTATTATTTAGTGGGATATAAACAATCTATTATGAATATTATTAAAAAAATTGAAATTTTTATAAAATTAACATTTATCCTATTTATTTTCTATACATAATACAAGATCAAATTACATTTTTCAGTTAAAAGATGATTTCTTCAATATTTGCAGTTTTTTCACCTTTTGATGGTGCGCCCAATTAAAATATAGTTTTATTCAATTTTATATATTATATTTGATAAAAACAATTTATATTAAGAACATAAAAATGTAATTTTTTGAAGATTTAATATATTTCTAATAAAATTAATATTTTTAGGAATATTGAAAAATTATTCATTTTAATTCAAAACAACATTTTCATCATATTTATTTTTATAATTAGATTATCTTTATAATTATTCCTAATTTGAAATTGGAATAATTTTTTATAAATTAAATAAATTTTGTCTATTGGATGTAATTCCTAATTTAAATTGGACATAAACACATTACAATCTAATGATTAGTTGTTTATTTAATAAAAACTCGCTTTTGGTTTTAACAATGGGAATAATTTTTCAATTGATTTATGAAAATTATATGCTTCAATTTATGACAAATGGATTCCATATATTGAATCATTGGGTCGATATAATGTTAATAGGTAACTTTTTTTTGAATTATCAATAGTAACATTAGTATTTATATTTTTTCATTGTAAAAGGTAAATCAATTTAATAAAGGTACCAATAATATTATAAAATTACAATAACACCTGAAAAATCCTATTTGATGAATAAATTCAAAGCTTATAATTTATATTTTGAAATGGAATCTCATAATGTTCACATTACCATTAATAGTCAATGAATATAAAAAACATTAATGAATGTGAAAAAATGTCACTCTCTCATTTTATATAAGTATATATATTTTAATTAATGTATTACTAGGAAATAAAATAAACTATAGGTAGTATCTTGGAATTTAATAGAGTTACCTACATAATAGAAATTTATTTATAATTTTTATACATTAAAGTATTATCATCAACAATGACTCAATAATGATTTAGAACTTATTTTACTAATTTAAATATCAAATAAATGAAATTAAAAATATTAATATACATATAATTTGAGTGAATTTAATTCATCCACTAATTTTATGGATAATTGTAACATGATATTTATAGTCTAGAAATGTCTATTCTAAAATATATCAATGATATTATATTTCTAAATTTTTAAATAATAAATAGGGTTAAAATTAACACCATTGATATTTTAAATAATTAATATTTTATAAAATTTTATAAAATTTATAAAAAAGTAAAATTCAGCCAACTTATTGCGAAAAATTTAAATATATCCCAAATTTCCCATTTATGGATCCCTTGACATTTTACATTTTTAATATTAACCCTTATTAGATAAAACACATTTTTTCATGGTAGGAGTTAATGGAATTAAAGAATAGTAAATCAACATTAACAGTTTTAAAATAAAATAAGAAAATGACCAAAACAATTTGGATGAAAATGAATCAATAATTATCACAATATTATATATTATGAGTTTATTAATGGAAACTTGTACAAAAAATAAATTTTATATTATTAAATTCTATTATAGTTACAAAATATCACTATCTTGTATTTGAATATCATTTATGAGTCCACATATGTCCAAAATCATGCTATGAACGAATATAAATTTCAATTTGGTTTTAAATGAAACCATTTTAATTATATGATTTTATTTTTTAAAATTTTATTTAATTACCTCAAATATCACATCAATTCAAATACAATATTTATTCAATTAATATAAATATGTAAAAATGATTTTAATAATATTATTTTGGTTATATTTTGGATTATTTATTGCATCTGTCAATTTTAAAAGATCTATGTTATATATTGTAGATGGTTTAAATCATAATATTATAATTCCCACTTTATATTATTGTAATTTAAGTCAAATTAAATGAATATTATTAAACATGGAAATTATAATATATTATTAAGTTAAATTAATATTAAAATATAAAAATATTACCAAAAAAGATAAATAATAACAAGGGTATAATATATGGTAAAATATTTATTATAAAATTCATTTATCACAATTTTTATTTATTTATATCTATAATAGTCTTATTATATTTTAATATTTTGAGAGTTTCTTTATGTGACCTTTTATTATATTATAAAACATCATCTCCTCTATCGTTTCCACACTCCTCAATGAGCATTATAGCTCCACCAACTCTGCCGAATAATTATATTAAGAATATTAGTTATCTAGTTGATTTCCTGGATTTCAAAAAATTCCATCCCAAGTGTCCCTATGAAGAGATCTATTGGATGTACAACAAATAAGAAGTAATTGTATACCAATTAAATTAAATTTTGTTTCATATTATACATCATTATTATTAGTTAACAAAATAATAATGTAATACATACAGTATATGATAAATGATTATATGTTATGATAATTATGATACAACATTACACCTCAATTTATCCACCCTACGAATAATAATATAACCATGCGTGTGTAAGTACGACTTAAAGTCTCCATGTCGTGGGGTAATTTGTTATTCAAAAAAATTATTAAGATTAGTATAATGATGATTATAATGTATTAAAATAATTATAATATCATTATAATGATTCTTTATAATTAATACAACATCCAATTACATATCATTAAACCATCAATAGAATTATTCTTTCATTGGTGTGTGCGTACGACCTATTGTCTCCACTATGCGGGGAGATTAGTACTCCATGTCGACAAATCAAGAATGATTATAAAATTTATATAATGGTTGAAAATGATATTTTTTAACTTAATTTAATGAATAAAATACATCTTCTTCATATCAATCATGACATACAAGGGAAAACTAGAATGTGAATACGAGGTAGTTAACACCTGAAATAGTGGTAATATTAAAATACTATTAACAAAATGATATAATATAATAAAATATGATATTATAAATATTTATATAGTCCTAGTATAATTTAATAACACAATTTAATAATTAAACATTATGTTACCAAACCATCTACTAATGAAATGTATATGGTATGTAATAATTTTTCAAATCATATTTTTATCCATGATTTTTTCTGCGAAATTATTCTCTAGGGTTGTATTTAGCATTCATGTCAATGTAATCTAAAATTGTTTTCAAAAAATGTATAAAATTTTTATATTAATTTTTAATGTCTGTTTTAGCCATTTTTTTATTTTACTACATGGTATTGATGGAATCATTCTTTTTTTACCATATGATGCTCTTCTTGATGTTCCCAAAAAAAAATAAGCATAATGTTTTTAAACATATATGGAATGAATAGATTCTTATATCATCGCAATGCCTTACTTACATGTTTCTTCCTTTACACAATATCATGTGTACTTTCTATAAAACTATTTTTTAAAACATTCGCACCACTTTGTTAAAAAAACATTTTTGAAAAATAAAGGATATCTTCATTATGAATTAATACCATGTGTTTTATAAAAAATATTTTCCATCTATGTGTACACTATAAATAGGGTTACGTTTCAATACCTTTCATTTCAATTATTTTATTGTGGGAATGTTGGGATAATATTTTATATGGATTGTGTTAATCTGGAATGATGTCTAATATCCCCATTTTATTTCATGGGTTATTTTATGATTAATGATTTATGTTTTTGTGGAACATTTAGTAATGATTTCTTTATGAGATTGGTGGGAACTATATCTCCTTCCAATTAATTGGGTAATTATTTATATATCATGATATAGACATTAATTGAATGGAATGTAAATATGGTTCGGTAATACAGGGATGGAAGGGAATGTACATATGGTTTATTAATACATGGTTGGAAAGATGTGTAATATCGGTTAAATAATGGACACTATCCACTATGATATTCTTGCAAACAATGCCTTGGATACTATTGAAATTATATTATGTACTTAAATTTGTTTCTAAATTTCAATGTTTTATGCCAATTATATTTTATCATGATTAATGTTCCTTAATAATATATGCCTTTGTAATTTCCAATATTTATTTAATTGCTCATGATTTTGATATTTATACTTTATATTAATTTTTTTACATTCTTATGTCCAGGGGTTGTTTTATGTTCTCCATTTTTACCCTTACTAAGATTTTATGCTCACCCATTTAATATTTTTTCCCCATCATAAATATAATGGTTTTAGATGGGAAAGAAAAGGGGGAAGATCATTATGGGAGTTATTGAAGATCATTCACAAGGATAGAATATTATGTTCCAAGTTTTTATGATTCAAAAATAAAAATGTCATAGAGAATCTGTATGAGTCGTGTATTAAGTATAAGAAAAAGTAATATAATTTCCATGGACGTTATGATTGGTTTGTTATAGTTGGAATTAGATATAAGATTTATTTAAAATTTGGAAACTAGTATGTGAATTCTTTAGTGTTATCCCAAGAGGTATTTCTATGGATTGTTCAGGGATGTCTCTAAGGGTATGTGTAACTATATGTTATAATACTATAAATATGGTATCAATAATGAATAACCTCGTATTGAGCCAAATATCTTACAGATTGAAATTACCCCTTGATTATATTAATTTCCTAGTTTGATTTTTTCATCTCAAACTATTCTTTTGGCGTTTTAGATGAATGATGGATCCTAAAAAACCCTGTAAATGATCAATTCAAAAGGCAACACAATTATTTTCTTCTTGAACCACAAAATTTATTGGGAGTTTGAATTCATATTCCATTTTCTATTCATATAGAATCTATTATTCATTCTGGATTTCCAAATGAGTAGATAATGGAACAACATTTTATTGAGTCCATCATGAGAAAACACCCACCTTCATTCAACAGGTCTTCTAAACCACATGTCGTGGAGGAATAAATCATTACAATTGAAAATTTATTTTCCATCCTTTTCTATAGAAACCATGATTTTTTTGAGATTTTTTACCATTTAGAATGTGAAGAAGATAGATGGAGGACTCTAATTAATAATTCAATGTAGCAACATGAAATTGAATCATTTGAATGGTACGAGTTCAAGATTATTATTTTCAATAAGTTCTTCACTCGTATTTTAAGAAAAAAATGGAGGTGGGATTTGTTGAGATTAATAAGGATGATGGATCCTTTGGTACATACAATGAAAATTTTAGAAGACTTGAAATTTATGCTTCTCTATTTATCATCCAACTAGAAATTAAAGATGATCGATTCTTTAGTAGTTAAAAACCAAGTCATCAAATGGAAATTATTGTATGATACATCAGTATCAATGAAGAGATTGATAGTTTTTATATCTAGGTACAGATGGTATTTGTTTTTAGATATCAATATAAATGGTTTGATAAGAAAAAAAAAGATAGGGTTCAAAGGAAAATTTCAAAACCAAGGTGAACAAAGATGAATTTTTCTTAAGCACATTGTCTGGATTGTTACAGGGTTGATATTTTCATAAAGGGACTAGAATTTTTTTTAATTATATAATATAACGACATAGATCCATTTAGTTACAATGTAATGGGAAAATGGTTTCTAATTATGTGAATAGTTAAATGACTAAATAGAATACACCACCTACACTTAAATTCTATAAGTTAATTGAAATTGGAAATTTTTCTACCCAATTTTATAATCCATGTTTTAATGATAATAGACATCAGAAGCCTCATATGGAAAATGATAAAGGCTAATCACATGGTGTCAATATTGGTGATATTTAATTTGAAAACAATTTTTTGGAAGGATTATATATTTATGTAATGGGATTCCTAAAGGGTATATTAGGATATCTATTATAGTATTCTAGAATAACGGAATGTCTATTTTTTGATCCATTGTGGTCTTCCATAATAATATTGTACTGGTAACCATGAAAAGCGATTGATATTTTTTTTATAGAACATGATATACACCTAATGATGTGATATGGATATAGTGAGATGTTTTATAGTGACATCATGGTTTGACTATATAGAATTATTGGAATTTATAGAGTGTAGAAAATATAATTTTGATAGAATGCATCGTTTTTATTAATATTCCATTGAAATTTCGATCATTACCTTTTTTCAAAATAATACAGGAAAAATATATTCACATGTTTGGAATTTGACCACCATGAACATCCAAATACAATATCTGAGGCCTATATTACGTCGGTTTAGTTCAACTCTTGCTAATGTTTTTAATTTTCAATTATTGTATGGATTTAAATGTTTTCCATTGTTGAATAGTGTATGTTATATTTCAGTTGAGGTTTTTTAGATTTATTTATTATCTCACTATAAGTAGACTTATGAATATATGATAACATGTTAAAACCTTATTGTTGAGACAGCTGGAATGACCAGCCTTTCTATTGCATAATCTTCTAACACATTACGAATAAAAAATTCAACTTCATTTATTTATGTATGTGATGATTTGGAGATCATTAGGGAATGTTCAATAGTGATATATTATTGAAATCATGTAATTTTTTATTCTCATTATAACAGTCCGTACTTTACATACATTGTTTTTACTTCAGATTGAAGAACACTTATCACAACATATAACAAAACTAAGAAAGGACCGCATAAGTATAGTGTCTTTAGAAACTGGGAAACATAAACAACTGGTTCATAAAGAATCTACTTTGCCTCCCATTTATTTCATCATATCTAGAGTCCCTTTTTGGCATATTCTACTTAATAACCTTCTTCCTCACCCTTGGAAATAAATCATACAAAAGGGAGAGTTCAAATGCCCAGTAAGGGTAAACAAAAGAAATATCAGTCACATCATATACATAAGCACATAACTTTTGGAAAATCTTAACCTGCAAAAGAGATCATAATTTCATAGCATGGGATAAATCATAGTAGTGAAATGAAATCCCAGTAATCATAACATAAAAAATTAAACTTTGTGTCATACACACATAATCATAGATAATCATTTCTTCTTAGTCAAGACTCATTGCCAAGACTATCTTAGTGGACAAAGTCTATTTCTGAACCGAGTTACCCTCATTTCAGTCCTGCTTCACTGAACCGGTATAACCTACCATTACACCGATGTCTATCTCATGAGATACAAAATCTTTACCCAATGCATTGGAGAGAGATATAGGTCCCACCCATCTCATAATGATACCATTCTTATGTGTTCTACAAAATCATAAACCATACATCATAGCATAACCCATGTAATAAAAATGGGAATCTTAAACATCGTGACATCATAAAACAATTAATATAAGATAAATGAATTCATAAAAATATAATTCCATCACAACATAATCAAATCAATGTAATAATAGGGATGAAAACCGAACCCTTTATTATCTTAGATGGAAAATAATTTTGATAAAACACTTGAACTCCATTCTGGAGGAAGAGATCATTTCTACTTCAAAAACATTTTTCCTTTCTTAACATGTCATAAAATTTTAAACTAAAATAAGTTGATTAAAAATAAACTTGAAAACTTGTAAATGAAGATTCATGGATATATTGTTTTAAAAATCCATTCATTCCGTATAAGTTAAAAAAACATTCATCTCGTACTTTTGTCGGAAAAGTCAAAAAGTACCTCGTAAGAAAAACGACAAAAGATTCCTTTCATATCTTTTACTAAAAACTCACCGAAGGGTAAAATTGGATTTATACAATTATAGGTGGATGAAAATAACATTACATATTGAGGAAACTTGGATGTGGATGATAAAATACACCCCAGTAAATGACAAAGTATAAACAATCTCGGATAAAAATGAGATTGTGATATTTCCCTTACCTTAGGTCCGATATGCTTTGTACGTGTCCAAACGTCCTGTATAATGTTTTAAATAATATTATTGACTTATTACAGAATCATACATATTTTTATGATATCATATTTGGTCATATTCTTAGCTTCTCAGTAGTAATATTTCATTGCTACTTGTTATTCGGGTGTTTATAACTTTTTGTTCTTATGCGTGTTTTGTCGAATAAATTCTTATTATTCTATTTAGGTTATAGATACCTAATTTACAGAATGGTATTAGTGTAATATATATCATATTCATTTATTTAATTCATTTATATAATCATTATGAAATAAAGATCATGTAGAACGAGTCGCATCACATCGTGGAGACGGTACTCCGTACGTACGCACGAGTGATGATATCGTTACTATGATCGTCGAATTATATTGGAGTGTATGTATACTATTTCAGAATAAGTATCACTTTATAATAGTCATATATAGTCATTATTTACACCATTATACCCATCCAAGTAAGGTGGTGGTGGAAAATAGATTACACCACAACGTGGAGATGGTATTCTGTACGTACGCACGCGTGGTGATTTCTTTTTCCATAGGATGGATAGATGGTGAAATAGGGTTGTTTCATACATATAATAAAATATCAGTATATGAGGGATACTGATGTTATTACTTCATAATGAAAAAACTAAGGAAGAAGAAGTGGATGAAGAAATAAAGATGAAAGAATCGGTAACGGACATTACCTCTTCTTTGAAGTGCTTTTTTGAGACCTCCTTTTAGGGCACTATAAAAGGTCTTTGAAGAAGACCAGGACTTCTAGGATGTTTCTAGGGAAGTGGAGAGAATAAATTGGCAGGGGTTGGCCGAGCATTAAGGCTCAAAGTGGTGTGAGGAAGAGGGGGAGGAGGTTCCCTTTTATAAAGGAGGAGAGGGGCTTCTTTGGAAAAACTAAAAATATTATTTTATTATAAATCGAGTTCGGTTTTAAATAGCTCCAAATTAATTTATTTCGAAGCTAAGGTGGGGATTGGTCGAAATACTCTCATACAATAGAATTTAGACAAGTTTAGGTTCCTATTTTAACCTTATCATTTAGATTTAACATTAAGTTAAATAATTTTACTTTTACCGTGTCTTCTTGTGTTCTTATACTATAAGGTTAATAAACCTAATATGAGCAGTAAAACTAACCCCAAGTTGTTTATTATTAATATATATAACCTTATCTATTCCATTTGGCCGAGACTTAGATTATTAGGAATAAAATAACAATTACTAATGTAATATTTGTTTTAAAAACTATTTTATGTCAATTTTGACACAATTTAGTAATTATTTTTTGTGAAAATCATAACAGAATGATTAGTTCCAAAAAAATTAATTATATCAATAATAACATGTCATATTAATCTATAAGATTATTGGAATTCATAAAAAGTGTAAAATTAAATTTATTTTGGTGTTTATAACATCAATTATGTCAATATTTCATTAATAAGATAATTACTGCATCATCATTTTGTCATAAATAAATTAAATTATTTAATGTCTAAAAATTACAAATAAAATACCATTATGTAGAAAATCTTATTATATTTCTAATGAATATTTATAGACCAATTTATCTTATGTATAACCCCATATTAAAAATGATTTACTTATTAGACTTTGATTTTAACTATTTTAACCCTTCTTTAAATAAATTAATAATAAATGTCCTAATCTAATCCAAGTGGGCCTAAATGGTCATATTTTATTTCTAAGATTGTTTTTGGTCTAATTAAACTAATCCAATAGAATTAGTACATGTTTTAGGTTAATAATAATATCATTTTTACCCTTAATTACACTATTTACTTTTAAACGTGGTAAATAAAAGTAAAAAGTACTATTCACCAAAAATTATTTTCATCTCATTGAACAACATTTTACTCACTGACATCAACCGTGTCTCTCGGATTTTTGAAATTCCACTCATAGAAGTGATAAAATTAAGTTTTATGAAAAATTCAGTTTTTTAACTGCCACTTAGTGGTTTCACTATTCATCAGAAATTGAAAGTTTTCAGAAAAATACCAAAACTTCACCCAAGGCTAATTTCGATATTACGAATCCAAAAATGAAGTCCCCTTTGAAAAATAAAATTAATAAAATTACTAAAAGTGGTTATTACTATTCATAACAGCTAGTTTTAATAATATTTTAATAGTATATCGTTTAATGAAACTCGGTATTGCGTACGACACAAGCTATCGGGGAAGGTCGCGATTTCGTGTAAAGAAAGCCAAGCAAGTGTTGTGTAGAAAAAGATTCCTTTGGTGATTTATATAACATAAAAGTGTCGGGTGTTATATTCTACCCCCCTTAAAATTAATTTCACCCTGAAAATTCATCACTTTGTAACGAACAGATGAGGATACCTATCCCTCATCACATCCTCAAGCTCCCATGTAACTTCTTCTAATTGGTGGTTCCTCCATAAAACTTTCACCAATCGAGTGGTCTTGTTTTGTAGAACTTTTTCGCTACGATCCAGAATCTATATCGGCTATTCTTCATAATAAAGATCCTTCTCCAGCGGTACAACTACTGAGCTATGTACATGTGAAGGATCGGGTATGTACATTCTTAGGAGAGATACATGGAACACATCGTGAACTTGAGAGAGATTCTGTGGAAGAGCCAATCAGTATGCTACCTTCCCAACACGATCTAGTATTTCAAAAGGACTGATATATCTAGGGCTCAACTTCCCCTTCTTTCTAAATCACATAACCCTCTTCTAGGGAGATATTCGTAAGAACACTTTATCACCCACTTCAAACACTAGGTCTTTTCTTCGGTTGTTAGCATAACTTTTCTATCGACTCTGAGCTGCTCTTATGTGTTGTTGAATAGATCTGATGTTTTCTGCCATTTCATCAACGAGATCGGGTCCTAATACCATTTGTTCCCTAACTTCATCCCAGCAAGTTGGAGTCCTGCATTTCTTTCCATAGAGAGCTTCATAAGGAGCCATCTAAATACTAGAGTGAAAGCTATTATTATAAGAAAATTCCACCAAAGGTAGGTGTTGATCCCAACCACCTTTGAAATCCATAGAGTAAGCTCTCAACAAATCTTCTAGAGTTTGAATTTTTCTCTTAGACTGACTGTCTATCTGAGGATGATAAGTAGTGCTGAATCTCAACTCTGTATCCAGAGTATGCTGAAGACTTCGCTAGAACTTCGAGGTAAATCTCGGATCCCGATCAAATATAATAGAGAGTTGTACTCCATGCAATCTTACCACTTCCTTTACATATATCCTCGCAAGATGATCCAGAGAGAAATCATCTCTAATAGCAATGAAGTGTGAAGACATTGTAAGACAATCAACTATGACCCAGATAGAATTATTTCCTTTGGATGTTTTAGGAATTTCGGTGACAAAGTCCATAGTGATGTTTTCCCATTTCTATTCAGGTATGGGTAATGGTTGTAACATCCCCTTAGACTTCTGTCTCTCAACTTTAACTTATAAACAAACCAAGCTTCGAGATACATATTCAGCAACATCTCTTTTCATGCCATCCCACCAAAAGTACTCCTTCAAGTCCCTATACATCTTCATGCTTCCAGGATTAATAGAGAATGAAGAACTATGAGCATCATCCAACAGCTCCTTCTTTAATTCTGGGATGGGAGGAACACAAACCCTATTCATGAACATTATTATCACATCACAATCAAGGTCGAATTCCGGAACATTTCTCACCTTCTTTTGTAACTCGACATCTTCTTTATGTGCCTATTTAATCTTCACATGTATAGATGGTTTAACATTCATTTGAGAAAGATACAATTTTCCCCATTCATTATAATTCCAAGATCCATCCTTTGTAAATCCATAAATATTGGATCTTTTGTTATCCTCATCATGTAGAAACTAGCATGGTCTTGTCGACTTAATGAATCTTCCACCTTGTTTCCTTTCCCAGGATGGTAATGGAATGAGCAGTCATAATCCTTAATCAGCTCCAACAATATTCTGTGATGCATTTTCTGCTCCTTTTGTGTGAAAATATACATTAAACTTTTATGATCAGTATAAATATCACCCCATTAACCATAAAGGTAATTCCCCTAAATCATTAATGCAAAGATTACCACAGCTAACTCCAAATCATGAGTTGGGTAATTTTTCTCATGTATTTTCATCTATTGTGAGGCATAAGCTATCACCAAATCATTTTGCTTAAGAACACACCCCAATCCCTTCTTGGATTCATCAATGTAGATCACCAACCTTTCTCCACTACAAGGCAGTGTGAGAACAGGTTCACTGGATAACCTTCTTTTCAAGTCCTTGAAATTCTCTTCAAATTCCTCCTTCCAAACAATCCTAACTCCTTTCCGAGTCAACTTGGTGAGTGGATTAGATAATCGTGAAAAATCTTTCAGAAAACATCGATAATATCCAGCTAAACCAAGAAAACTTCGGATCTAGGATACTGTTTTTGGTCTCAACCATCTTTCGATAACCTCTGTTTTTGCTGGATCCACAGATATCCCCTTTTTTAGATTATGTGACCCAAAAATTCAACTTTTTGAATCCAAAATTCACACTTGGTAAATTTGGCATAAAGCTTCTCCATTCTCAGGGTCTTCAATATAATTCTCAAGTGATCTTCATGTTCTTCCTTGCCCTTTTAATAGAAAAGAATATCATCAATAAATACTACCACAAACCGATCAAGATAGTCTCTAAAGACTCTATTCATCAAATCCATGAAGATAGTAGGGGCATTAGTAAGACCAAATGGCATCACTATAAATTCATAGTGTCCATACGTTGTACGGAAAGCCATCATTGGTATATCCTCCCTTTTGACCCTTAATTAATGATACCCTGAACGAAGATCAATCTTGGAAATGTATTGACCTCCGCGTAGTTGGTCAAATAGGTCATCAATGCGCGTGAGAGGATATTTTATCTTGATAGTGATCTTGTTAAGATCTAGATAATCAATGTAGAGTCTCATTGATCCATCTTTCTTCTTAACAAATAGAACAGGTGCTCCCCAAGGTGATGCACTAGGGAGTATGAACCCCTTATCAAGATTCTCTTGGAGTTTATTCTTCAATTACTGCAAATAAAATGGGGCCATTCTATAAGGTGTCTTTGAAATAGGAAAAGAACCCGGTATGAGTTCTATTGAAAACTCAACTTCACGATTCAGTGGAAGACCCGGTAATTCCTCCGGAAAGACATCATCAAACTCCCGTACAATTGGTATATTCTTAATTTTGAGTTTCTCACCAACCATTTGAGATAAATAACCTTCATTTAGTGGAATCAAGACCCATAAGATGGAAGGAATTTCCACTGGAAGGTTATGTTCATCCTTGCATCGATATATGATCATAGATTGATCTGGAATATGAAATGTGACTTCCCTTCTTTGGAAATTAATATGAGATCCATGTATAGAAAGCCAATCTGTGCCAAGAATAACATCAAATTCCACTATACGAAGGATCACAAGATTTGCATGAAGCACATTCCAAAAAACATCAATCGGAGAAGAATTATAAATTTTTGATGCGACTGTTGTGCCATTAGGTGTTGTCACAGGTAACTAAACATCTAATTGTTGAGGTAATATGGTGATACCCTTAGAAAATTCTTCCGAAATAAAGGAGTGGGTGGATCCAGAATCAAATAAAACATTTTCTACTTTAGAGTGGATGGTAAGTGTACCTTTCACCACAACGTTATCGTACTCCACATCGCTGATAAAAATTTCATGTGACTTTACTTTGTCTTTAGCCTTAAGAGTTTGTTGACGTCGACCATCATCATCAACCCTTGGATTAGGGCATTTATTGTCATAATGTCCCATCTCCTTGCACTATAAACATTGAAGTATTGTAGGGTCATTCTGTGAATCCCTTCCTTTGTTTTCATCATTAGACATCCTCTTCCCATCATTGCGGCATTAAAATGCCCGATGACCTTCCTTTCGACATTGGAAACATTTACTTGTCCCTTTAAGACAACTCCCTCCATGTTTCATTCCACACTTTGAGAATAAGGGAAAGCCCATCTTATTTTCAGTGTGCTCTTTAGATTTTCCTTTGAATTCCATTTTTCTCTTCTTATCAAACCCATATGACTGATGGGTTACTCCAATCTCCATCTCGACAGTGAGAGCACATCGAACGATTTCCTCATAGCTATTGAAGTCCCTTATGGCTAATTCCATTCGAATACTTGGTTTTAATACACTAATAAATCGATCAATTTTAAACTCAGGTTAGATAATAATACCAGAAGAGTACCTTGCAAGTCTTGTAAAATTTTCTTCATAGGTACCAACAGATTCATCATCCTTTTGCTTCAGTTCAAGAAACTCTTTCTCCATCTTTGTTCGAAGAATACGAGGGAAGTACTTATTGAAAAATAAGTTCTTGATCTCGTCCCATTCCATGGACTCAATTTCATCCCTTTGCCTCGTATTCTTAATAAGATTCCACCATTGATTAGCATCACCTTCCAAATGATACACTGCTAAGATGACTTTATCATGCTCAGAACATTGAAGAACTGAAAATATCTTTTCAGTAGTACTAATCCATTGTTCAGCAACTAATGGATCAGTAGACCCGCTGAATGAAGGTGGACGCTATCTCATGAAGGATTCAACAGAATGTTGCTCCTTCCTTTTCTCATTTGGAAGTCCTTCATGATTCATAGCTTGAGAAAGTTGTGTGAGCATGGCTGCAAGATTTTTCATTCCAGCTCCCATAATGTTTGGTTGCTCAGGGGGACAATCATTGCATTTCCCATCGCATTCCGCATTAACAAGGTTCCTTCGAGATCCATCCATTGACTAAAACCAAGAAGAATAGTGTGAGAAACACTAATTATATTAGGAAACCCACATAATCAAGAATAAAATTTCACACTTAAGCTCTTATCCTAGGTTATTCATGGCCATTTCTAAAACACTAAGATTGTGTTCTATGCTTAGACTTATCCTTAGGGTTCTTACTAAGGCTTTCACATCCTAGTTTCCAAAGGTTGACTATACCTTTCCTATGATACCAACTATAATGACCCATACTTTACATACATTGTTTTTACTTCAGAATTGATGAACAATTATTACAACATATAACAAAACCAAGAAATTAATGTATAGGTATACTGTATTTAGAAACTGGGAAACATAAACAACTGGTTCATAAAGCATCTACTTTGCCTCCCATTTATTTCATCATATCTAGAGTCTATTTTTGGGATATTCTACTTAATAACCTTCTTCCTAACCTGGGGAAATAAAACATACAAAATGGTGAGCTCAAATTCTCAGTAAGGGTAAACAAAATAAATATCAATCACATCATATACATAAGCACATAACTTTTGGAAATGTTAACCTGCAAAAGAGATCATAATTTCACAGCATGGGATAAATCATAGTAGTGAAATGAAATCCCAATAATCATAACGTAAAACATGAAACATTGTGTCATACACACATAATCATAGAGAATCATTTCTTATTAGTCAAGACTCATTTACAAGACTATCTTAGTTGTAAAAGTCCATTTCTGAACCGAGTTACCCTCGTTTCAGTCCTTCTTCACTGAACCGGTATAACCAACCGTTCCACCCATGTCTATCTCATGAGATATAAAATCTTTACCCAATGAATTGTAGAGAGATATAGGTCTCACCCATCTCAAAATGATACCATTCTTATGTGGGCCACAAAATCATAAACCATACATCATAGCATAACCCATGTAATAAAAATGGGAATCTTAAACATCGTGACATCATAAAACAATTCATATAAGATAAATTAATTCATAAAAATATAATTCTATCACAACATAATAAAAACATTGTAATAATAGGTATAATAATAGAACCCTTTATTATCATAGATGGAAAATAATTTTGATAAAACACTTGAACTCCATTCTTGAGGAAATGATCATTTCTACTTCAAAATCATTTTTCCTTTCTAAACATGTCATACATCATTAAACTAAAAGAAGTTGATTAAAACTAAACTTGAAAACATGTAAAGTTATATTCTTGGAAATATTGTTTTAAAAATCCATTCATGCCGTATATGTTAAAAAAACATTCTTCTCGTACTTTTTTCGGAAAAGTCAGAATGTACCTCGTACGAAAAACGACAAAATATTCCTTTCATATCTTTTACTAAAATCTCACCAAAGGGTAAAATTGGATTTAAACAATTATAGTTGGATAGAAATAATATTAAATATTGCGGAAACATGGATGTGGATGATAAAATACACCCCAGTAAATGCCAAAGTATAAACAATCTCGGATAAAAATGAGATTGTGATATTTACCTTACCTTAGGTCCGATATTCTTTGTACATGTCCAAAACTCCTGTATAATGATTTAAATAATGTTATTGACTTATTCCAGAATCATACTTATTTTTGTGATATCATATTTGGTCATATTATTAGCTTCTTAGTAGTAATATTTCATTGCTACTTGTTATTCAGGTGTTTATAACTTTTTGTTCTTATGCATTTTTTGTCGAATAAATTCTTATTCTTCTCTTGAGGTTATAGATACCTCATTTCCAGAATGGTATTAGTGTAATATATATCATATTAATTAATTTCATTCATTTATATAATCATTATGAAATGAAGATAATGTAGAACGAGTCACATCACATCGTGGAGACGGTATTCCGTACGTACGCACGAGTGATGATATCAGTCCTATGATCGTGGAATTGTATTGGAGTGTATGTATACTATTTCAGAATAAATATAAATTTATAATAGTCATATATATTAATTATTTAAACCATTATACCCATCCAAGTAAGGTGGTGGTGGAAAATAGATTACACCACGGCGTGGAGATGGTATTCCGTACATACGCATGGGTGGTGATTTCTTTTTCCGTAAGATGGATAGATGGTGAAATAGGGTTTTTTCATACTTATAATAACATATCAGTATATGAGTGATACTGATGTTATTACATCATAATGAAACATCTATATAAGAAGAAGTGGAAGAAGAAATAAAGATGAACGAATCGGTAACGGACATTACCTTTTCTTTGAAGTGCTTCTTTGAGACCTCCTTTTAGGGCACTAAAATAGGTCTTTGAAGAAGACCAGAACCTCTAGGATGTTTCTAGGGAAGTTGATAGAAGAAATTGGCAGGGTTTGGCCGAGCATGAAGGCTCAAAGTGGTGTGAGGAAGAGGGGGAGGAGGTGCCCTTTTATAAGGGAGGAGAGGGGCTCCTTTGGAAAAACTAAAAATATTTTTTTATTATAAAGTAAAGTTCGGTTTTAAATAGCTCCAAATTGATTTATTTTGAAGATAAGGTGGGGATGGGTAGAAATCCTCTCATCCAATAGAATTTATGCAAGTTGAGGTTCCTATTTGGAACTTCTCATTTAGATTTAACATTAAGTTAAATAATTTTACATTTACTGTGTTTTCTAGTGTTCTTATACTATATGGTTAATAGACATACTATAAGCAGCCAAACGAACCCCAAGTTGTTTATTATTAATATATATAACCTCATCTATGTCATTTGGCCGAACCTTATATTTTTAGGAATAAAATAACAATTATTAATATAATTTTTTTTAAACTATTTCATGTCAATTTTGACACTATTTACTAATTAATTTTTGTGAAAATCATAACAGAATGATTAGTTCGAAAAAAAATTCATTAAATCAATAAGAACATGTCAAATTAATCTAGAAAATTAGTGTAATGCATAAAAAGTGTCAAATTACATTTATTTTGGTGTTTATAACATCAATTATGTCAATATTTCATTGATAAGATAATTATTGCAGCATCATTGTGTCATAAATAAATTAAATTATTTAATGTCTAAAAATTAAAAATAAAATACCATTATTTAGGAAATCTTTTCAGATTTATAATGAATATTTATAGTCGAATTTATCATATGTATAACCCCATATTAAAAATGATTTACTTATTACACTTTGATTTTAACTATTTTAACCCTTCTTTAAATTAATTAATAATAAATGTCCTAATCTAATCCAAGTGGGCCTAAATGGTCATATTTTATTCCTATGTTTTATTCAGGTCGAATTAAACTTATCCAATATAATTAGGACATGTTTTAGGGTAATAATAATATCATTTTTACCCTTAATTACCCTATTTACTTTTAACCGTGGTAAATAATAGTAAACAGTTACTATTCACCAAAAATTATTTTCATCTCATTGAACCACATTTTACTTACTTACATCAACCATGTCACTCGGATTTTTGAAATTTCAATCAAAGAAGCGGTAAAATTAAGTTTTATGAAAAATTCAGTTTTTAACTACCACTTAGTGGTTTCACAATTCATCAAAAATTGAAAGTTTTCAGAAAAATATCAAAATATCACCCTAGGCTAATTTCGATATTACGAATCCAAAAATGAAGTCCATTTTGAAAATTAAAATTTATAAAATTTTAAAAATTGGTTATTACTATTCATAACGGCAAGTTTTAATAATATTTTAATAGTATATTGTTGTTTAGTGAAATTCGGTATTGCGTACGACACAGGCTATCGGGGAAGGTCGCGATTTCATGTAAAGCAAGACAAGAATGTGTTGTGTAGAAAAAGATTCCTTTGATGATTTATATAGAATAAATGTCTCGGGTGATACACTCATGAAAAAAATTCATCCAATTTTAAAAAATTATATTGAAAACAAAAAATTTATCATACTACCTTCTTATCCGTTGAATATGATGGTCCCTCAATTCATAACACATTTATGGATTCCTAATATGTATCTTTATACAAACCATATTATCTATCACTATCCATCATATCTTAATTTTTATATTTCACTTCCATATCCATGATTTCACTTCTCACCTATGTTCTCCTACGTGGAAACCCCATGATGTGTTACATTGGGTAAATGCTATGTATTTAACATTCCATTTTAAATTTATGTTTTACTATACCTTTTTAAAATGTGGGTTTCCATGAATGAATCTTTTATGTAGTAAAAATTTTATAACTATAGTGAATATCGAGGGAAACTTTCATTTTACGATGGGTAGAATGTGACACCACAATATTTTAAGAAATTTATTTTTTTATTTCATTAATGTCTTGTGTTTCACGCTACACAAATATTAGCTTTTGCTTTATGCAATAAAATATTATATTTAAATAAATTCAACACTATCTTGGCTTGTGTGCATGGAAGAGAGTACATCCTCAATAGCTTCCATTGTACGCAATACCGTGATTCACTAAACATTGATATATTATAAAAATGTTATTATTTAATGGGATATAAACATGCCATTATGAATAGGATAAACCACATTCTTAATATTATATAACATTTTAATTCATAATATTTATTTTTTATATATTCTATATGAATAAATTCATTTTTCAAATGAATGATATTTTTTTTAAAAACATGCATTTTTGCTGCCTTTAGATGGAGCAGCCATGTGAAATTTATTTTTTAATACTATTATATATTATATGTGACAAAATATACTTCAAAATTAGAATAGGAATTTAAAATTTTACTTTTATTTAATTTTTGTAATTTTTCTGAAAAAATTCAAATTTTAATAAACTGTGAAAAATGAAAGCATTTTATTTGAAAATCGGATATTAATTTATTTTATTTATGTAGTTATATTTTATTTTTATTTTGTTTTAAATTGTAATTTTATTTTTTTTCATATCATTTAATCTAAATATGGTTATTATATGTAATGTTACATTAAAATTATACATATACACATGAAAATAATTTTATAATTTTTTACATCATAAAAATGTACTTGTATGTTCTAATAATGGGAATTTATTTTAAATTATTTTCATCCAATTATATTTTATTAATCATTAAAATTGAATTCCATATTTTTAATCACTGGTTAAAAAATATTTTAAAGTGTATCTTTTATTTTTGGGCATTTTTTTTTGTATATTTTGTTATTATTTTTATTAACATGGTAAAAGGTAAATCATGTAATTAATGTTATATAAAATCTTATTAATTTACATTAACTAATGTAAAAATTGTAATGGGTGAATAAATTCGTTCCTTATCATATATGTATTGAAATATAATCACTTAATGGCCAGTTTCCTATGACTTGTATGTGAATATTAAAAAATAATGAATTTGACAAAATATTGTGCTCTCATTTTATATAAGTATATTAATATTAATTTAGATATTATCAAGGAATAAAATCTACTCTATTTATTGTATGGAAACCTAATAAAATAATATATATCATATAAATTATTTTCTAATTTTTATAAATTATATAATTATATTTAAAATTTACTCAATAGTGATGTAGAAATTATTTTATTAAAAGAAAAATCAAAAACAATTATATAATTTTTTTTTTAAAATAAATAAAATAAGAGTAAAATAATTTCATCCACAAAATTTGGGGATGAAAATGACATGTTATTTGTGGTTTAAAATATTTTTTCGAATGGATCTTTAAGTTATTACATTAATAAAATGTCAACAAGTGAATAGTGTCAAAATTGACAATATTCATATTTTAAACAAATAATATTTTATTAAATTATATAAATTTAATATAAATATAAAAATAATCCAAATAAAATGCATGATTTTAAATATGTTACTGATGTCCTATTTATGGATCATTTTGAATTTTATAGTTATATTAAAAACTCATTGTAAATAAAAACACATGTTTACATGTTAAGAGTTAATGGAAATAATAAAGGTTAAATCAAAATTATAATTTTAAAAATAAAACAAAAGATGTCCAAAAAACTATTGGATGATTTAGATTCCACAATTTACACAATATTATTTTTTTCTATTGTTTAATGGACAACTGTAGAGGAAAATTAATTATATATTATTTAAATCAATGATAGTTACAAAATAACACCCTATAGTATTTTAATAACTTTAATGTGTCAAAATACTGATAAAATCAAATATGAACGAATCTAAATATATATTTTGATATTAATGAAGTCAAGACCAGTATAATTTTTTTTAATTTTTAGAAGTTATATAATTACCATAAAAGTATCTCCAATTATAATACAATATTTATTCTATTAACATACAAATAGATTAAATAATTTAAATAATGTTATTTCTATTATATTTTGGATTAATTAATGGGTATAAAAAATTTCAGAAATCATTATGTTATATCATTTATATGTTTAGAAACATTATATTCCAAATAAAAATTTGGTATATTGTATTTTAAGTCAAATTAAATGAAGAATATTAAATATAGAAATAGTTATATCTTACTGAATTAATTTATTATTAAATTAATTTAAAGTCAAAAAAGCATTAAATAATCAATATGGGAAATGATTTTGTCGAACATCTACTAAAATGTTTATTTATTGGCCATTTTTTATTTATATCTATAATAGTCTTATTATATTTTAATAATTTGAGAGTTTCTGAAAGTACACTTATCCAATATATTAAAAAATAAATCCCCTCCCACATTTCCATACACCTCTTTAAGAATTCTAGATCTACCATCCCATTCAAAATTTGGTAAAAACATTATTATTTACACATTGATGTCCTGGATTTCCAAAAATTACACCCTAGTGTCCCTAAGAAGATATCCAAAGGATGTCCAAGAACAAAAGGTAATTACTTTACCAATTCAATTAATGTTATAATTTTATTCGACTTCATAATTTTATGTTTATTAAATAATAATGTAATAAATCTATTATATTAATTTTTTTGATATATTATTATAATTATGGGACTACGTCATACATCCTATTATCCATCCTATGAATTACAATATCCTCATGCGTGCAAACGTACACCTGACCGTCTCCACGTTATAGTCTAAATTGTTATTCAAAAAAAATTTTTAGGAAGGGTATAATTATGATTATAATTTATTTTAATAATTAATATAATCTGATAATGAATATATATTATTAATACACAATCCAATTAAATACCATTTAACCATCAAGTGAATTTTATTGTTCCTCGTGCGTACATTCAACCTACAGTCTCCATGATGTAGTGAGATTTGTTCTCCACGTTAACCCTTCAACAATGATTATAAAATTTAAATTATTATTGACAATAATTATTATGAACATCATTTCATGAATAAAATACATCCTATTAAAAACAATCATTAATTACCTGAAAAACATGAATGTGAAAATGAAGCAGTTAACACTGAAATTTTTTGTGATATTGAAAAGATGTTTAAAAAATGATATAATAAGATAATATATGATTTTATATATATGGATAAGGTCATGTTATAATTTAATAAAATTATTTAGAAATTATAAAATATGTGACCACACCCTACACTAATTAAATGTAAAATTTATCTAATAATTTTTCAAATCTCAATTTTTTCTGGGATTATTTATACATAAGTGTTCATTTCATTTTTATTTATAATAAATGTTTATATTTTACATAAATTAATTAATTAAATGTTTAATACTCATCAGTGTATTTTTAATTTCAATTCTTTTTTTTACTTTTACTACCCGGCATGGAAGGAATCGTTCTTTTTTTTACAGTACATGTTACATTTTTTACTTTTACCACAAAAGTACAAGGAGAATATTGTAAATATACTTTCAAATAAAATCATTTTTATGTCTCCATAACAACATATTTCCATGAAAATTCCTTATCATGATTACTATTTTATTTTATACTAATTTTTTTATTTTAAAATTGTTCTGCATTTTGAAAAAATAAAACATTTTTTATGAGAAATAATATTTTCCGTAGGAATTAATCCCAAGTGTTTTATAAAAATTATATTCCATATATGATGAATCTATTTAAATATGATTATGTTTCTATATCAATTATTACAGTTATTTTATTTTTTATGCTGTATTGTTATTTTTATACATTATGTTAAAATGGAATGATGTTTAAGGAAACTTTTTAATTATTTGATTAATGATATAATGAATGATTTTTGTTTTTGTGTTAAATGTAAGAATGATATAATTATGAGATGGGTGGGACCTATATATCTATCTAATTCATTAGGTAAATTTTTATATCTAATGATATATACATGACTTTAATGACAAGTAAATCAGGTTCATTAAAATACGGATATAATGACTAGTAAATATGGATCAGTAATCCATGGTTGAAACTGCATATAAACCCAGTTTAGAAATGAAATTTTCCCACTATAACAGTCTTGGATACAAGGCCATGGATACTATGGAAATTATATTAGGTGCATAACTGTTTTCCAAAACACAATCTATTATTCCAATTTAATTTTATCATATTTATTGTTCCATTAATTTCTATGTCTTATGAACTGCAATGATTTATTTCATGAATCAATATTTTGATATTTAAACATTATGCTCATGTTTTTACATTCTTCTGTTTTTGGTTTGTTTTATGTTCCTAATTTTTAACTTTAATGAGAATTTTATCTCACCCATTTTAAGTTTCCCTCACCCATGGATATAAAGAAATTTTTTATGTAGAAAATCAAAATGGGATGATTTTTATGGGATATGGGGAAGATCATTGATAGGGATAGAAGATTTTAATCCAAAATTCCCAAGACAGTAAACTAATAATATCTTTGGGCATACATTTGTGTCATGTAATAATTATTCCTCAAATTTAATATAATTCCCATGTACGTCAATCTTCTTTCGTTATAGATAATGTTCAAATGGGATAATAGTTACGAATAAAAAGTAAAATGGATTCATAATAACATAAGAAACAATATGAAATCCCACATGTGGTAATAATTTGAACATAACCTTATGATAGTTTCATTATTATAATTCTGAGTAATAATCACAAACTAATGGCATTAGGTTATTAATTTTTTTATTCCCTTGTTAATATCTACACTCTTACACAAAAAGCTTTTTAAAAGACGTTTTGTAAAAAATTATTCCAATGAAATTATTAAAATTTTTATAATATATACGGAATAATGATATTTTTAATATAATTTATTTCAAAAATTAACTTTTTAAATTCCTGAAAAAAAAAATAATTTATTATAAAAAACATTAAATTTCCCTATTCATTTTAAATATCATAATATTATTAATAAATAATAGTAATATAATTATGTTGTGCTGAATATGAAAATGATATTTATTTTGAAAAAAATATAACTCTCTTATTTTTAAATAAATTAATTAAATAATTCAAAATAATAAATGAAAAAAATATCATTAGAGAATTTTTGTTCCCATTTTGACAAAAAAACATTATACTCATATATTTAATATCAATATATAAAATATATATTTTAAATATAAAAAAAGTGATTCTGATTAATTATACATAAATTTAGCGATTTATAATATTCCCCACCACCTTAAAATTTTGATCTTCATAATTTTATTCAGTACTTATAAAATGTTTTAGAATTATTATTCATTAAAATATTAGAATCACTTAATATTTCCCTAATATTATTCATTATCAATAAAACATTAACTATAAGAATAACTTATTCTATAAATCAATCCTTATGAGGCCTATAATTTAAATAAGATATACCTTATATGAAATGTTTTATTCTTTCTAAACTACATCATATGTCGAAGTAGAATTTTCATATGATAAACATTTTCCTAAAAAACAAACATGGATTATATCATGTATATTATATATCATCATAGGAAAAATTACATTAATGGAATGTAATCCAAATTTCATTGGATTAGATATGGTCCAAAATACTATCGTCTTACAATCCCATTTTTGTAATCCACATAACACTATTCTATTAACGTTATTTATGAAAAAATTATCACCTACATGGAATGAAATATAATTATAACCATTATTTGTTTAACTATTTTGTCATTAATGATTAATATGAATATTTCAATAGTCCATCATCACATTCTAATTAGTTTCTACAATATAATATTTTTCAAATATCTAAAAATCACATACCTCATCCCACTATGCTATACTGTTACACTTCATTCCATATAATGAATCCAAGGAATGAATGTTATTCATTGATGAAAATATTTATTATTACAAAATTATGTCATGAATGATGATGATAACAATGTCCCTAATTATTCATTAAACATGCATGTGATCATATATGAATTTTATAATAGTTTAGCTTTATAATAAATTATGTAAAAGATGAATGGATATATTGAAATTCAATTCATTACCTAATAACATATTAATGGGTTTCAGAATGTTTGATGTGAAAAATGGATCACAGACAGATTCACTGAAGGGATAGTCAAATCATAACTTCATTATGTCCTTGATCTATTTTAATGGCTTAGACCATCCTAGTACATTACATTGTATGAAATGCGGGGATTGAGTTTTTATGGGATGTCATGGTGATACTTTTAAACACATTTCAAAATTCCTGGTTGTCTAGGTTTGACAACGGATCCTCCTAATAATGATGCCTCAACATGTGGTGTCACCATTGTTGTGTTACGATATTGGAGTTTCCAAAGTTTTTCCACCATTTTGGTGTCCATTGGTAGTGTCACCATTACAGTGTCACCATAGTTGAGTCACCATGGAATTTTCACCCTGTTAGTTTCACCCTAACGTTGTCACCATATTTTAATCTCACATGGGCAGTGTGTCACCTAGGTGGTAACTCGCACTGGTGGTGCCTCAACCGAGTTGTCCCTTAGTGGCAATGGAATTTTGGCTATCAGTCAACCAGTGGTTCCTCATCTAGTGATGATTCTTCTAGTGGGTACTTGATTTATAGTTTCCACTAATGATGGTAGGTGGTTTATCCTGACAGTGCCAAATCCCGCTATTATTTGTCCAGAAGTGCCTTGGTGGTGGTTCTATATCTTGAGGTTCTTGGAGTATAATTTTTATAGTTCTAACATTTTTTTTATTTTTACATAATTATATGATGTAAAAAAAATTATGGTGAAATTTAATTGGTTTTAAGACTGGATCAAAGGATATATATTGAATATTTAATTTCCATCGACTAGGGGATTTTAATTGGTAAAACCATGTAGTCATGGCCAAATATGCATTTAATGTAAAATAAAAATTATATCTAATCCCATGACTCCTGTAATATTACCCTAAATAAAATATATCTCCCATATTGTACATTCTTACATGCTTTCACTTGATACAGGAAACAATATATCCTTTATCCCATCAAAAGATTGTAAATTTATTCTATAGTATGATAATGATTCCCAATAGATTTTTTTTGTATGTGCATCCATATTTTTTGATCATCTAGGATGTGTGGATAATTCTTCTTGCATGTATTATTTCCTTCATCTTTTTTATTATTCATCATTAAGGATGGGTATCTAAATTTTTCCCCTTATGAAGGATTCTAGATTAATAATTATTATAAAATTTTAATAATAATAAATATACATTGTCAAGGGAATGTGACATATGACCTTGTTGTATGTTTGTTATTATTGATGTTGTGATTTTAATGGCCTAACTACCTAATGAAAATCCTGGTCATTTGGGGTTATTATTTCTGCAAAAAATTGAATTTTATCCTTAATGTTTTTTTCATTGAATGATATATTTAAAATTTGGGTAACAATGTATATATTGATAAAAATAGGTTCCCGTTGGATCATTCAGTTTCTATAAAAAAAATATACATGTGTAATTTTGTAAAGGATATCTCATATATCTACATTGTGCATCATGTGGAGTGGGTAGTTCTTTATTTGAGTATTATTCTTTTAAGGATTAGATTTATTTGATGTAGAATGTTTCTCTTGAATTCAACTTAACTCTCCCTTTCCAAAAATTTCCCCAACCCAAAAGGTGATGAGCCATATTTTAATTGAGTTAATTCTATAAAATCATTTAATTTTAGGAAAAATTAATTAACCTTGAGCTGGGACAATTAAAGTGGAGGAATTCCATGGGTTAAATCTACATTAATAGGGATTTGGTTGTTCCCCACCACTACAAATTAAAAATGGGAGGTTTTCTAGCTCGGGTAGTCCCCACCACTAGGCATTCAAAAGGGAGTTTTTTTAAAAAAATATGTAATTTTTGTTTTTTCCCAAAAAACATGAAAACTAGCATTCACCCTCCTCCTTCTGCGTTCATGGTAAATGTACCCATAAGCGAATATCATTTCAGGCATACTGGTCCTCACGTGCAGTCAATTTTTGCGGACTTGTAAAATTCCCATATAAAAAAATTTCCATGGAAAATTCGGGAATTTACATTCTACCCACCATAGGGATTTTCATCCCCGAAAGCCACATCACAAATACAAGGAAAACAAGTGGTGGTACTGAGCATGAATTTGAGCCTCCCTCTCCAATTTGTTCTCCTAGAGGTTCTCGTGCGACCAACATACACACACTAAATGTATCAACTGCCAAAAATCGACCTGCTCCTGTCGATCATCAATCTCAATTGGAACTTCTGTAAACGTCGCTCCATCGTCAATGATTGGATCACTGTGGTCAATGACATGTGTTGGGTCGTGCACGTATCTACTAAACAAGGATAGGTGGAAAACATTGTGAACCCGATGCAATTGTGGGGGAATTTTTATGAGGTGATCCACCTCACCAACATTGATGTGAACCAGAAATGGTACGATGAACCTCAGAGATAACATGGAGCCCCATCCAAATCTCTACAAACCTCGTCTAGGTGAGACACTTATAAAGACATGGTCACCATCCTCGAAATCAAGAGGACTATGTCTCCTATAATCCATGGATTTCTGCCAGATCTATGTAGTCATCATCATCTCCTGGAGGATCTACACCTTCTCCATAGTACCATGTACCATATCTTGTCCCATGAGTGTGGAATTCCCAGGGTTAGTCCAGAACAATTCTCATCTTCATGGTCGGCCATACAATGCCTCAAATGGTTCCATCCCAATGGTGGATTGAAAGATGTTGTCGTAGGAAAAATCCAACATGGCAATGTGGTCCTACCAGCTTCGAATGGAGTCGAGGTCACTAGCACACAACATGACCATGAGGGTCTGAATGGTCCGCTCAGTCAAGATATTCATTTGAGGATAGAAGGCGATGCTCAAACGAAGTTGCATCCTGAAATCCACCTACAACCCCATCCAGTTCTGTTATATGAATCATGCATCACGATAATAGACAATCATCAAGGGTACTTCATGTATCTGCACAATCTCCTTCACATAGAAGCATCTCAAGCTCTCTGAGGAACACTACTCTCTGATCAGTAGGAAGTGGGCCGACTCGGTGAGTCAGTTGATGATCACCCAGATAGAATCATTACCCATAGATGTACATTGAAGTTTTGTCACAAAGACTATGGATCCCCCCCCCCCACACTTCGACACTAGGACCTCTAATGGTTGAACTGAGCCAGCTGGTACCTGATGCTTTGCCTTCATTTGCGGACAATTGATTCATAGAGAGACAAACTCGGTTACTACATTCTTAATTCCCTACCACTAGTGATGTTTTTGGAGATCCTATAACAACTTCACCACTCCACGATGTACGTCTAGATGGAATGTGTGGAAATCCTTCAACAATTTCTCCTAAAGAGACACTAGTACCGTGAAACATCCTCAGAAAAGGATGACGTGATACCCACCATCAAAAAATCTATCAGGTTTTTGTCCAATAGATATCTGAGCATGTCGAGCCTCACAATCAGTGTCCCACATTTCACTTCCTTGACTTGTTGATTAATTGGGGGTGTGACTATAAGAGACTGAAGAAAAGATGCTCCATCTCATTCCAAAAATGTTATCTGTAAAGCCGCCAGCTTCTCTGTCACCTCACCTAGCAACTGTATACTAGATATCCTACTGAGTTAATCTACTACAACATTCCACTTCCCAAGAGTATAGATTATATTGAATTCATATTCCTGGAGGATATCAAGCCAATGTTGCTATCTCATGTTCATGTCCTTCTGAGAGAAGGTATACCTGTGACTCTTGTAATCAGAGTGGATTGTAAAATGTATTCCCATCAAGTAATGTCTCCACATCTTTAAGTCAAATACCACATATTCTAACTCCATTTATTGGGTATCATGTTTTGCTTATGTTTTCTTAGATGTCTAGAACCATATATTATAACTAATCACTCATGCATCAGGACACATCCAAATCCTTTCCTGGATGCGTTGAAGTAGAATATATAACAAATGATGTCCTATGGAAGTCTCTAGATGGAGGAAATATTTATCCTCTACAACATCTCCTAAAAATTCCATGGGCATCACTTATACCACACGAAGGTTTGCCCCATCTTTGTCAATTCTGATAAAGGTTCCTCGACTATGGAGAAATCTTGCACAAACATCTGGTAGTATCTGGCCAAACCCAAGAATCATCATACATCTGTCACACTAGTGGGTGGCTCCCAAGAAATTATTGCCTCAATATTCGCTATATCTACCACAAGTCAAGCCTCTGAGATGAAATTTCCATAAAATATAACCTCTCAGATCCATAACTAGCACTACGAGAGATTACCTAAATGATGTTGATATTGGAGTGCATCCAGAATTATCTGAAAATGATAAGAATGCTCCTCCATAGTAGCTGAGTAGATCAGAATGATTTCAACAAAAAATAATACAATTAGATCAAGGTATTGTTGGTAGATCAAGTTCATCAGTCCCAAGAAAACTTCTGGAGAGTTGGTCATGCCAAATTTCCCGACCAAGAACTCATTTAGGACATACTGACATCTGAAAGATTTCTTATAAACATTCATGTCTCATACACTGAGCTGGGGATATCCTGATCTGAGGTCTATCTTTAGAACCATTGTGCTCCCCATAGCTGATCAAAGAGGATATCATTCATCGTGAGTGGGTACATGTTTTTCACAGTCACCTGGTTCAGGCACTAATATTCAACACAAAGCCTCATTCTACCATCTGACTTTATGGAACGAAAAATCGGGGCTGCATAATGAGAAAAACATGGCTGGATGAACCCCTTCCCCAGTAAGTCCTCAAGCTATACCCAAATCTCATGAAGCTCTGTGGGAGCAATCCCATATGAAAGAGTGGATATCATTGCAATATCTAGGTAGAAGTAAATGAAAAATTCCTCCTCTCCATAGGAGGTATACCAGTTACATCATCAAGGAAAACAATTGTGTACTAGTCCAATAATATAGGATAAGTCAGACTCTCCATATCAATCGCTCTGAGGGTAAGGCTTCCCAACTACTGAGTGGTTGGCCACACCCTCCTCCAGGTAAGTCTATCATGTGCTGCAAAGGTTCCATTCACACCAATGTAGGTAAATATTATCTCATCCTCATGGATACACCACACATTTCTCCTAATAAAATAAATATATTCATGGACTATAGATAAAAAGTCAATACCCAAGATGACGTTGTGATGGCTCGATGTCTCAAATATGAGATCGCAGCCAAAGCTATCATCTTCTAGAGTAATATCATACTGCCTACACCAGGGTGTAATTGTTGAATTCTGTCATTTAGGAGTCCCTAGACATAAGGATCGTGCCAACGTCTCTGTCAGAATCTCTGAGATCCGAATGAAGGTACTGGAAATAACATAATGACTGGAACTTGTGTCTGTAAGTGCTGTATCTCAGGTGGAGTAGACACAGATCGTACCTTGTATTATCTCCAGTGCGCCATGGCTGTACACCCCAACAGCCTGTATAATTTTTTTCCCCTATCATCTCGCTCCATGTTGTCAGGGTGGACCACCTGTTGGTGGTGGTAGTAATATCTTGAATTATCTCCCACCACCAGCTGCATGACTAGCTCCTCTTCCACGTTTTCTTGCTCCCTGCAGATCTCCTCTGTCGAACCTCTAACACTGCCTAGGTGGTCCATCGACCATCAGATGATCATCCATCTGGCAGGTAAGGTAGTCACTAGCCATGTGACCCTACCTTCGGCATGCGTAACACTTCCTGCTCCTAGCATGGCTATCTCTATCTATGGTTCCCCGCACAACCGACCCTGAATCATGCGATCGTCCACTTTTTGGAATGGTCCCCTTAGACTTCTATGACATCAGTCTGTTGGCAGATGCATGAAGTCTCTGCTACATGATGCATGGTGGTGGGTCTCGTTGATGGTGACTTCTTAGCAAGATTTCTCTCAACTATGATGGCTCACTCTAGCATGCTAGCGTACACCAGTATGCTAATAGAAATCATCAAATACCTGAACTCTTGAATGAGTCCCCACTCTCTGGTCTGAGCCCTGAAGAATGTGTCTTGAACCATATTTATGATGTAGAATGAGAGGTATATGAACCACAATGAGTACTATGCCACAGAAATTCTACCTTGAAGTATATTTAGAAGCTCATGTATGTGTATTGTGTGAAGGGTTGCTGGAAAAAACTGGACCTGAAATAGTCTATCAATGTCTATATAGAGAAGTATCACCTCCTCGTGATCCAAGAGAATTAAGATCCCCTATATTCCTACTACTTATTGTAGAATACTGGAGGCACGAATCAACATGAGATCATCTGGTGTCCCTACCAATACTAATACTTTAACCACATCCTCTAGAAAATCCTTATCCACATGTGGGTCCACCTCACCCCTGAACCTGGGTGGCATCTGGCACTGGAACTCGTGAAATGCACTCAAATGGCATGCACCCACTACTACTGGGTCTGGTGGTAACGATGGCATAATGGGTAATGGTACCTCTAGTGCCTCTATTGGTGCCACTATTAATATAGGGTCCATCATCGTGGCATGAATGCTTGGGGTACTATCGCTGTGTACTATACCCGGAACACTATGTGGCTCTCTGCGTGGAGGAATCCTGAAACGAAAAATACTTTCCCTGATCAATATGTTATTCATGGGGATAATAATCAATAAAAATCAAAAAAATAAAACTTTGTGAAACACACACGCAATATATGTTTTTGTGCACTGAGTCAGACATAAAAAGTCAGGGACGTGGTGTATTTATACATCGACCACTACACCAAAACTGGATTCCCTAAAATAATAACCACACAAAGTTCACTTAAAGCTATATGTGTTAAAAAGAACAAAGTCCAGTGTTCTCCGGTGGAACTTACTCCTCTGATACCAATTTTTCATGACCCGTCTTCTGGGGCTCATGTCATGACTACTCTCAACCCACCTTCTATAGGCCAGGGGTTGGCGAAGAGGACCATACAACGTATTGACAATGATTCGAGAGGGAATTGACTTTATAACCTGGAAAAAAATTCATCCAAGTAAACAACAAGATACAAACACAAGTAAACTGTATAGTAAAAAGATTCTTTACAGTAAGATAATGTGCCAGAATACAAGCAGAAATGGATAGTACAAGAAAACTCAAAAGTATAAGTAAACCGAAATAACTCATGTGAACTCCCTCCAAGGACCTTACATGAATGGTTGGTACATCCCTAGAACGATCAACTTTTTGGTACGCCTCATCTGATATCCACCTATGAGCTACCTCCCGTCCTGGTACTCTCTTCCTCAGTAAGCATTGTTTGTCATCTACACCAAACACAACAACGTTTGGGCATAGCCCATTCTTGGGTCAGTATAACGATACTCATAAAATACCCCGAGTCTCTCTATGGTCTCATAAAACCCAAAAAGGATAACCAAAAATCAGGAAAAAATCTGAGAACCCTGCTTTGTTATATGCCCATACTTGTACCGAAGTTATCAAGTATACCCATCTCATTCATGAGGAAACACAAGGCCCCACTCTTAGACAAAGTACAATTATTCCAGGTAGAAAGAATACAACGAAGATAACACTACTAGGGAAATTATGATGAAGGTAACACCACATATAATTATACAATGAAAGTATCACCGTGAAGAAAAGTACCAAAATGGTACGCCACATTGAATAATACCGCAATGGTATCATCAGGAATTTAAGTACCACAATGGTACGTCACATAGAAGTATACCATGAAGGAAAGGACTCAGCTCACACCAGGTATTACATAGGAATGGTAGTATATGTTATTGGATGTAATTATTGAATCATCTTACTCTATTAATAAGGAGACCCAAGTTGGATACTAAATCATCATATCCACGTAGGTTCTTAGATCATCAAACCCACATTGAATCCTAGTATAGCAGACCCACAGAGGATCCTAGAGTAGTCCCACATGGATTCTATAGAGCGGTACAAGTGGGACTATCAAACATAGACCCATTTAGGATCCCATGAATAGATCCACCTAGGATCCATTTCTCCTGTAACAGCTCGCTTCAGGGTTCCCGCACTATGATATATTTATTATATGAGTGTCCTCTCCATACGAAACAAGTCTATGTTGTATCTTCCATGATGTCTCATAAAGAAGTACCCCAATGCACCACCACGTGTTTGAGGTCCTAACACAATAGACAGTACATCAATTGGACGTCATGTCTGTATGTTATAGGCCTTTTAGCCCCAAAGGACTGGTTTGATTCGTGTTCGATCCAAACCAATTTTACCCAAACTATATCCATCCCTCTTTTGGGGTATACCAAAAGGACCATATAGATCCATGATTTCTTGCACCATAGATGGTTCGTCAAACGGATTCTTGTAGACCAAGATATGGATGATAGAGCAAAAAGGGTCGAAGCATATCTAGGTCCGGTCTGACCCTGTCAAACCGACACGGCGTGACACAACTTGTGCGAACCCAGGTCTAGACTTAGGTTTGACCCAGACTGCTGGGTCTGGCCCAGCCTTCTGGTATGACCCGGCCAGCTGGGTGGCTCATGCTGGGCGGCCTGCTGTGGCATGCGCTAGCCTGTGACATTGTGGCACTGCGATGCGGTCCGCCCTAGCCACCACCCAAGGGGGAGGATCCCCTTGGTTTTCCAGAATGGTTGGGATGATTGGGTTGGGAGGAAAAACGGCTGGCACAACATGGTGCAGACATCTACCATGCGGGACCCTATGTCCCGCTTGGCTCACCAGCTAGAAGGATGGTCATCCCACTTACATGGTGCGGTTGTGCTCCATTCCACCACCGAGGTGGCCGACCGTCAACCACCATCATGTCCTTGCACCACGAAACCTACACACATGGTAGTGCAGACGCGCCCCCCATTAAAGTCATGTGGTTCGCAGTTCACCCGCTGCCCCCCTCACTCCGCCGGTGAAGCAGTTACACCACCTCCATCTTCAAGGTCATCCAGTGTGTCATCCGCTAATCATGAATCCTACCAGCGAATGTCACTAGTACTAGTTATTTTCCTCCTCCATCGCAAAGAATGCATCAAAAACCACAAAATTCGTAGAGTGGTCGGGCCATGTTCGTTTGTCCCGCACCCTCCACATTAGAGAAGTAACAGGAAGCTCATTTTGAGAGATTCAACATAAAATAAATTAAGGACAATCAATCAAAAACACACCCCTACCTCAAAATTTTGTTGACATCGGTGAGTAGGAAAAGTCGGACGTCAGTTCGTTGAGGTTGAAGATGTTCCTCACTGGAGATCCTTCCACGGATTTTATCGTTGGAGAATTATTCGTCGAAGGAGAATAGTTCTTCGTTGGAGAATGTTTCTATAGAATTATCTCAAACTCTACCGTGAAAACAATTTCCCCAACCAAACTGGTGGGGAGAAAAAATTTAATTGAGTTTAGTCTATTATCTCAATTAATTTTTGGCATAGTAAAATAAATTAGTGTTTCCACAATTATAGTAGAGGAATTCCATGGTTTAACTCCAAATTAATAGGGGTTCATGAGGTCCCCACCACCATGAATTCAAAATGGGAGGATTTCTATCTCACGTGGTCCACACCACTAATAATTGAAATGGGAGGTTTAAAATAATGTAATTATATTTTAAATATTATTTCTATTTCCACAAAAAACCTGAAAACAAAAACTCACCATCGTCCGACTGCGGTCATGGAGAATGTCTCCATAAGCGAATATTGGCATTGAGAGTTCAACGGTGCCCTTAAATTTTAATTCCTAGAAATGGTACAAAATTTACAAAAACCCGCTCGCATGTTTACTGAACTTGCTTGAAAAAAGTTGTTAAATTCATTGCAGGCACATTGGGCCTCAAATCACACGCTAACAATTTTTTCAGACTGGTAAAATTCCCATATAATAAAAAAACTGCATAGAAAAATCTGGGTCTTTAAAATTTTAATGCCTTTTTACCCAAACCCATCATGATTCTTTTTCATAGACATGTAATCCCACCATATCCTTCTAGATACCTTATGAATAATGTTATTAAACAATAACATAGTATCTTCATTTGTTTCTAAAAGAACAAATAGTAGTTGTATAATTATTATCATATACACATACTATGAGGATATTTATATCCTTAGAAAGAAGATGTTTTTTTGTGAAAGAACATATAGAATTGATTATTAGATTCATCCCACTAAGGATCTATAGTTGGATCACGAATGGGAATGGGTGATGGTGAAGGTCCCAATGCCTAAACTGAAGACACAACAAACTCACAAAAATTCATTTTCATGGGATTATTTTCTCATTATAGATCATGAATACATTATTCGATTACCAATATCAACATAAATTTAAAATAAATATGGGAAATGAATAAAATCATATTGATAAACATGATTTAGATTTCCACCTATCGAATATATTGTTGTAAAAATTTTAAAATTGTACTTCTAGAAGTATTTCCCAACCCACACCTTGAGGAATATGGCTCACCAAAATGATATATATCAAGTGACATACCTGTGAAGACATATTGTTTGAAAAAAATAATTCATAACATCATACTGATATTAATGAAATATGATTAAACATTTCCTATAATACACCTTCATCACAGGCAACCCATTTAAGAATTGTACACTAATAATTGAGCCAATGCTAACATATTATGAAGGTTGTTATTGAGCCACAAGGATTGGTTACAAGTATATGGAACATAAAAAATATACATGGCAATTAATTTTCTATAAAAAATAGATGAATATAATGATACATATCAATATACTCAAAAACACCAAAGAGAGATAGTACTAAAAACCACATAGGTAAATAAAACGTAGTATATAATTCATGTATTAATCTATTAAATGAAAATATAATAAATCATGATTTAATAAAAAATATATGAAACCTTGATCAATATATCTATATCGTCCAAGAAGAACATTTAATTTACATGAACTCAGTTGCATATAATCTACAAACTAAAAAATGAATATTTATAGTGTGAGATATATCCATGTAGTGTATCACCACGTGTTCAAATATATGGTTAATTAACAATATCATGAATTAAATTTTAATCAAAATTG
Source organism: Viscum album (assembly GCA_963277665.1). NCBI lineage: Eukaryota > Viridiplantae > Streptophyta > Magnoliopsida > Santalales > Viscaceae > Viscum > Viscum album. Next base: position 1,312,516,601 of record OY728152.1, on the reverse strand, counting down.
TAAAGAATTGATCATTATATATATAAATTATGAATCATTTCACTATAATGAAAATACATTTAAACAAGTCTTATATAAACACATTATATAAAAAAAATTATATAAAACCATATGCATGATAAATTCAGTTTAAAACCCAATGGGATAAATAAAAAAAGTACAAAATGTACCATAGTAATATTACTCGAGGTATGATAGTTTTTAGTTATAGTATCTTCACCCATCTCAAGTTAGTGATAATGGAAATCATGTGTACACACTTTCCTCAAGATCATGTTGAAAATCACATCATCAAAATACCATAAGTAAAAATATCTAAAAAACGTTTTTTAGATTTAGCATCATCAATCAGATGAGGGTGATTTATCTACCAAGTTTACCTTTGATAAATTAAAAAATAACTACCAATAGTCAAATTATCACATTAAATACTTATATACTACGATAATTAGTTCAATTTTGACAAATATGCAATTTTACATTTCCATACCATATATCCCCATTTAGTAAAAAACAATAAATGGGGTTTTCATATATTATTTTAATTTTGTGAAAAAAATAATTGGTAATTTTCATACCACAATTATCCATCCTTCTACAACCACGTCACAAATCATATAAAAATTTCTATTTATTTCAAAACAAATATAAATATCTAATTCCATTGGAATCGGGGTGGGGGTGTTACCTAAAATCCATACAATATTAATTATAGTTTAATTTTTCATCAAATTGGATTTTTGGAAATTAAATTGATGAAATATGAAACTCAAAAAATTCATGTTCTATTTAATTGGACATTCAAATAATGAGAAACATGACCTTTTCATTGAATAACAACAGATGAAATTGAAATCACTGATGAATTATGGAAGCTCGTTATATATATGAGAACAACCTATAATCAGGATCAAATAATTAGAGTTTAGATCCATATGGTTTTTTATTTATCAATTAAAACCATAAAGTATAAGAGAGTGAGATAGAAGAGACATTGTTAATGCTTACCTGAGGAGATGAACCAAAACCAATACGATGTTCAATCATTGAAATACTGATTCATATGTAATTGAGATCATCAAAATCCCATAGTATTAGATTTTTGGTATAGTGATTGTTAGCATGTATGATTGAAGATATAATTTCATATAAACTTCTTTCATATTACCCAAAAACATGATTTTAAATGTTGTATAACCTAATTACATGAAATTTAATTTTCATTTACCACATATTCAGAAAAACTAATAATACATTATTAAAAATATTATTATAATTATTTATTTGGAGTGTAAAATATTATAATCGTTTATAATTTATTGTTAGACACAGATTTCATGCATCTACTATGTCATGAATTCAGTCCATGTAACAAAATTATAATTCCTGAAAAACCCCTATAGACTATGAAAAAATGTTTTTATTGTGAAAATTTCATCAAAAACCTGAATTCTCCATTATATGTACCATTTCAGTTCCTTATAGGCCATAATCAACCAATTAACAAGTAATTAAAATACATGGGTTTAAACATTACTATTCAAAAGGTAACTATGTGTTACAATAACAAAACTATTCTATAACACAGGGGACTCTTGGATATTTTCTAGGTTTAATGACACACGAATTTGTTTTACAATAATGAACTCGATGATGATATCCTATGTGAGACCTCATAATCTCAATGGATGGATCATGGTATTCCACTATATATTGGATTATCATTATAACTCAAATTCCCTAGAATCACATTCCATTAATTAAGTGTCTGGAGAATCTTGAAAATAATCTTGATATTGTCACCTAAGACCTTTGTATCTGAGGGAAATATTACATAGGGAACATTGGGTAATGAGGCTAAAAATATAATGATTTTTAGTCACTATCATATATGCGGATCCAACATAGACCGATAATAACTAATAGTGTCCCATAATAACAATATACACAACCTGTATCAACTATGCCAATACAGAAGCATGCTCAGATATATCAACCTCCTCTCTAATTAACACATGGGATAATCCTGGGATTCTACAACTCATTATCCCATCAAATTCCTATGAATCAAAATATATGAAGGTGTATGTACATTGGTAGCATATCAAGTCTTGTAAATTCAAAGTTATCAAAAAAGTAGAACTCTAGGAATACTCTTTAATTCAGAGGTAATACCCTTCAATAACTAACCCCAATTGTTAACCTTATATGTTCTATAGAGTTCATATTTATATTATAAAATCACAGTGTTTCATGTTCGATTAATTTATTCTAGCATAGATATACATTTATTGAAAGGAAACCCAAATATGCAACACTTCCATTTAAACCATCTCAAATAGATAGAAAGTAACAAGGAATTAAATTAATGAACTAATATAATGTACAAAAATTGGATCATAGGTGGAATTTGAACCTACAGATATAGTCATGTTTCAAGAATTCACCCAAAATATAATAAGTCTCATTTTAATATCATTTAAACATAACATTCTTAACTTATTACAAGAAAATATAATTTGGTTCCTTCATAACATTGATATCAATTATTCATGTATAGGTTAAGCACTTGGTTACTTTAATTCATGAGATAACTCAACATTCACTATTTTATAATGTAATTGGACTTCCATATGAATATATGAAAACAACCATGATGCATTTCTTTATCACAAAAAGACAATCCATATGGTATTAGTGAAGGTACCACAAGTCCATATGCATGCCTAACCATATATAAAATGCAATTGACAAGATCTGAGGTTCTATATCCGTCATTAGGGATACTATAACCAATATCTCATGTCATTGTGTAAATAATAAAAAACAAATCATATTAACCGTAAATAAAAAATGAGGGTATATGTATCATTCAAAAATTTATATGCCAATATATTATGAATATTTGTTGTATTAGGTATTATATAAACAATGTAATAGAAGAACCTCTAAAATCGATATTAGTTCATTATCATCTGTGTGATCCTATACTCATCCATACACTATATGGACCTTTTCCATTAAATGATTCTCTAGTGATGATGTCCATGAGAGAAATAAAAATATCTAGTATGGTTCATATAAAATAAACTAATGGAATCATCTAATGATTCATAAATTTATGTTGTTATAAAATTTATCATTGGAATTTATAGAATATTTAAACAAATTAATTACCATTCAATCATATATGTGATGAATAATCCACTGGTGAACAATATAATATGATCCACAGACCTAAATGCTTCTAATATTTACCCATAACATGACAGATAAGTCAAATACCTGCCTCAGTAGTGTTATCATAGATCACCTCACATATATCCATGATAGAAGATGTTATTTTTTCACACTCAACATTTCTGACCACCTATCAACTATCCCTTTAATAAAAAATGGAGAAATTAATTTGTAATACCATACACATATTTAACAATAATCCAAAATTTCATATCACTATAGAGGGATAGAAAAAGTAATATTTAGGGATTTTTACAATGTTACATGTCGGTAGAACAACAATTTATGCACATCCCTGTAGAGGGAAATCAATACCATTCATTAATGAAATTTTTAATCAACCAATCAAACCTGAAGGACACATATTATCATTAGATACATATAAAATAGTTAGATGTTCTATGAAACAAATTAATAAACTTATATTAGGGTATGTGAAAAACAATCATAACAATATCATGTGCTTGGTGAAATAGAAAATCTTATTGTAAATATTTCCATTGCCTCATAACCACAAAAAAACTAAAAAGAATTTATAAAAATTCATGTTTCAATCAATAATAATCATTATATAATGGAAAAATCTTATTTACAATGCAAAAAATGAAATGAACTCTCTGCCTCATGGTTTTTAATGTCGGTCTCAATGACGATAACCAAAGCCATCTCCCAAACAACATCATACATAAAGAATAAAATGATACACCCATAAAGGAGCCACATTCCTAATTTTATCCAATAATATTATATTCCATATAAAATGGAAAGGATGAATTTATCACTAGGAATAATCCATTACAACACATGTTCAGTAATTTCTAAAAGGGTTCTACATGCAATGTACTTAATGAAGGAGGAAATATTCTAAAAAATTGTTGGTGGGGTGACCAATGTGAAGTGAATGGGATGAAACTTAGAGGTGTTTAGTAAATAAAACAACAAATTATATAGGTTTTAACCATTAAATTGGGATTATCTATAATAAGACACCAATTATCATGGAGAATAGTGTTGGTGTGGTTACACCATGCATCTGAACATAGTCGAACTGAATATGTAAAGTGGCATGTCTAATGTAATGGGGATTGTATATAAGGTTTAGTAGATATCAATTCATCCAGGAACCGCCATAATAATTTATATCATATGGTATAGGGGGTACATTATAAAATATATTTAGTAATTTATCCTATCAATGCTTCTAGAATGATAAAAAATGAATTGGTGACTATTCTATTTACTGGGGTACTATCAGAGTTCCATTATATATTATGAATTATGATAAATCCTTTTATCATTACTTATTCAAATCCTAATGAAAAGACCTTATTCAAAAAATAATAAGTTCCATATTTTTTCATTAATTCAATCATTTATAGAGCCCACGATGTTGGACTAGGATCTGTTACTACTTATGGAATAAATAGATTGTGTACCCTTCCTCACCAAATAATAGCCACTGAGAGAATCCAACATATATATGAACATGCAATATTATACTAAAAATCAATAAATTTTTCCAAAAAATTCCTATATAGTATTGTTTTTACTCCAAAATTGGACTGATGTTAAAGTGGATCACTATATGGAATCCTTCCACCCTACGACATGGCCAGTCCCTTACATCTCAAAAACCCATATTTTTTAGTAAATGTTTACACAATACCACATTACTAAACTATTATTTTTATAAAATCTTCCATTCAATTTAAAAATTAATTACATAACATAATAAAAATATAAAAACATTATTTCTTTTTATAGACATGAATTTTACAGGTTTTAATCTATGGTTATCATTTTATAGAATGCACATGGCATCCTATGAATTAGTTCTAATTAATTAACTATAAAATAATTGATTTTCAAAATTACTTTCCCATATTATATGATTTATGATCAATTTTATTTTCTTATTATAACCAATTTTTTTTCAAAAATTGTCCAATGACAGGTGTGTTATAATATAAGAGAATAGAAAACGACATTGTAAAAAAATAATCCAGATCATGTATGGGCATTATGAGTATTTGTATAATTTATTAGCCTGTATAAATTCTCAAATAGTTTATTTGGTAATTATGAAATGAATTATTCCACAAAATTTTAATTATATCCTTTCAGTAATTTTTATGAAAATTTGTGTTATCAAAATGTGAAGGTGTAATATTTTGATCATCTAGGTTTTCTTCATAGAAAATATAAGGAAAGTCTTATGAATATAAATAACTCTAAATATAATATTTTTATCTAAGGACTAATGTTTTATTGAAATATTATAACTGATATAGGTGTATGAATGTGTTAATAATAATATTGTTATTATTATTATTATGACGGTGTAAATTTTTTTTATGTGTTGATATTTTAGTTGCAGGTTAAAAGAGTATATTATTTTTGATAATTTAATGAATCTTTTGAGATTCTCAAAGAAATATTTAATAAAATTAAGAGTTTTTATATTTAATGAAGCATTTTTATTAAATAGTGGGGTTGGGTTTGTCAAATTAATGAAAAATAATAATAATGATATTATATTTATTTTATTTTTATGAATGTAATAATTATTATTATTATGGAAATTAAATTAGGGGTTATGGGTTGGTGTTTTTATCATATTAATGATATTTTAATAAATTGGGAGTGTCATAATTAACTATGAAATGTTTATAATGATAATAATAAATTAAAAACTGTTTCTAATTAAATGGGTTGTAACTTTTATTTTAAAAGGTTTTATTTGGACTTTTTAATGAGGTATAATATTGATATAAAATTAATGAGTGTATTGGGTATCTCAATGAAATGTCCCATTAAATAAGGAGTTTCATAAATTATAAATAATTTTTTTAATAAGTGGTGTGGGGTTTTGTCAAAGGATTAATAATAATGAAAAGAATAATGCAATTATTTTTATTATAGTTTTATGAGTGGCTGTTGTTATTATTATGAATAATAATAATAATGGATTTTTGGGGGTTTCATTTAATTAAATTATAGCTTAATAATAATTTATTTAATTGCTACAATGCATAGGTTTTTATTTTATTAATTATTGTAGAGAAAATTAATTAAACAATGATGAGTTGGGATTTATCTAAAAAGAGTAATTTTATATGGTGATATTAAATATTGAATAAATATGGAGTTGTGTTTAATTTAATTAAACCATTTTAAATAAATATATCTATTTGTGCATGAGAAGTCTAATGGTTTGGGTCAGCTGTGCGGTTATCCGATTTTTAAAATGATATATTTTCTTATGTTAAGTAAATTTTATATTTAATAACAATAATGATGATATAATTATTATTATTTTATTAATTTGATTGGATGAATATTTGGGGTTATCAGTATTTATTGTGAATCATTTATTTAAATGTTTGTTAATGAAGTATCATTATATGAAATTAGAATAATAAATTTTATTATTATTAAATTAAGACTATTATTTTCTCATGGGTGTAATTGATAATTGGGGGAGAGAACATGATGGTGGTGAACCACCATACTGAATGAATAACAAAAATTTCCCAACACCCTACTTTGAGGTGCACTACACACCCCTTGTTGGATCCTCGTCATGAGATCGAATCCTCATGGTTTCTTCTTGAATATTTCCCATCTCGTGGAGGTGAGTTAATCTGCATTTATTTTGTGATTCACATCATCCGTTTGGCTACAACCTCGACATGTTTCCTATGACAAAATCTTATGGTTCAAGATTTATTGGGTTTCCTTGTTTTTCGGGTCAAGGGATGTGCAAGGGTATCCTCTAGACCCTTTGAACCGTATTTCGGTATCTACCAACAAAGGCAAGGAATATGAGTTTTTTTTCTTTTCTGTTATCTTTTGAAAAAGGTTATTTTACTGTGGTATTATTTCACATTATTCAATTATTATTGTGATAATTTTTAAAACTCCCTGGTACCTAGTTAGAGTTGTGTTGGTCCTTACTACTTTGATTCTGAGTACCTATTTTAATATTTTGAATTTTATTTATATTGTTTCAAGGAACATGATTTATTATTTATATAGATATATATATATTTAAATAAAAGAAGAGCACACGTGAGATTGCAGACTAGTTGTGGACGGGTTTCCACCATGTCTATTAAATCACATCATATAAAAAATTGTGCAACCATGAGGTGGGGTCCTAAATCCCTATAACTTTATTTATGAATAATAGCTTCATTAAATAAATTGATAATGTGATTTTAATTTTTTATGATTTGTCTATGCATGATACTTTTGATGTTATTAAATGTTGTCGCACAAGTGAGATAAATGAGGACATCAACATGTGTTGATTTTAAGCATTTTTTGAAAATTAGGTTAAAGTGACATGATTATACAGTTAAATTATTTGAGTGGTTAGAATTTTTAATAAGGTAATAAATTGTAAAACAATTATCATGTCATGATTTGGAAAAAAAATTTCTATTACTAATTATTGAGAATATTGAATATTAGTAATGTTCAGAATAAAAATTGGAAACTGGTAATAATTAAATGATTGATTAATTATTACATGATAAATGTAAAATGGTTAATCAATTGATTTTTGTTCAAATAGATTATAATAAATTAATTAATTGTTGAATTAATTAATTAATAATGTGAATTAATTGTTTGTTACCACTATTGGCTAGGGGTACCTTTTGATGCATGTACGATTTACATGAATTAATTTGTCTGGGATGGAGTTATTTTATATTATGAGATGTTGTGTGAGATGGTTTCAAAATATATTGTCTTTGTTCAGAATATTTTTTGATGATTATGTTGTACATTTAAATTGTTAATGTCCTGGACGAATCACTGTTTGAGTGGATGAGGTAATTCATGTTATAGAAATTGGATAAGTAAATATTGATTTAATTATTTATTTATATTTCTATGATAAATTTATTGTTAATTAATTATTTGGTATTGATATTGAGAATAGTTAATTAATGGTTGAATTTTGATGGGCGATTTATATTGTTAATTAGATGTAAATTTAATTAACTGATTAGATAAATTAATTTATGAATTAATTTATGGATGGTTGTGGGCTGTTACACATGGCATTCTACACCAATGATAAATATATATGGATTATTGATAAATGTGTTGTGAGAAAGAGAGTGATGCTCCAAATACTCATAGGGTGCTAGAGATGGTGTTCTACACCCAACATGCAATAAATATTTTTTACGGGTCAGGGACTGATGCTTCAAATACCCATGGTTTGTGAGACAAGGAATGACGCTTCAAATACTCACGATTGTGCTATACATGATTTTCTACACAAATTAATTTACATTATACAATGGGTCCAATTGGTAATACATGAAATGAATTAATTTTTAAATGAAAACTACTGTGAGATTATGATATGGGAATTGAATATGTTAAAGTGTTCATGCTTATCAATGAATTGGGTGAAACCTTATTTGTGGATGGACCTTGGAGTGAATCACTATTTTTATAGTGGATTGGATCAGATACAATATATGAATGATTAAATTGTATATCTTATAAAACATTATACATGTCAGAGAAAAATCTTGTATTTGGTCTTAACGTTGATTACTTAGATGGTCTTTAGAGACATCTATGGTGAGCGAATTATACATGGAATGTCGGGATTAGTCATGATCATGATAATTATGTAGTTTAATTAGGTTTTAATAATTTATAAATGAAAATTATTGTGTAATGACTATTTGTTTGCATGAAAAATGTATAATACAGGTTCAGAGACCATTTGAGAGATGAAGCAGGTACTTGGGTATATACTCACATTGAATGATTTACATTAATTATGCATAATTGAAATATTTAAATTATTTATTTAATGTAAGGATTTGGGCTAGAAAACGGTTTTCCCGGCCTACTGAGATTTATATCTCACACCCTACTCAGTTTGGTATTGTACTAATGTAACTGAATAGATTCTATTTGGATGCAGGATTGTGGAATTTGCCTTTACTTGAATGATAGGAGAAAAGGACTGAGAAGATGCTCGACGAGACTACCCTCAGGGCTTTGAGTCATTGTTTATTTATTATTGTAATGGTATATTCAAAATTCTGTTATGTTGATTGTTTTCCATTATTGAATCATTAACATGTCGTGTATGGATCCACTATATAATTGATGTTATCTATTTGTTTGTACAAGATATATAAAATCTACATTCCACTGCATTGTCATTTAGTATACTGATTACTCTATTTATTCCCATTTTTGGTATTTACATTAACATTCCACTATGAAACTTGGATAAGAGGGTATTGTCTCCCCATTGACTGTCCTTAGACCCTCGCTGCTAGTCAGCAGCCTCTGGCGTACGGGGAGATGCACTTGAAGTTATGTGGTGAATGGTCTAGCCACTTGTTTAGTGGTGAGCCGGGTTGGGATTTTACAATATTTTTTTTATAGTTTCCTTATTCAAAAGTTATACTTATTCATCTAACATTATTATTTTTAATCATAATATCAATTATGATTAAACGTAGTGATAATTTTTAAGGGCCATAATATTACGTGAATGTGAAATTGGAATCATCAATATTTAAGAGTCATACAGTGACTGTTTTATGTTTTGATGATTTTTACAGTGAAATATTTTTATGATTTGGATATATTCATTGTCAATGTGTGAACGAAGAGGACTATGGTACTCACAAAATATTCCTTTTATGAAGAAAAATTTTATACCCGTGATCATAAATAGGTTATAGTGATTATTTCTATCAAGATAGTTCCCAAAAATCTCTTTGTATAATAATTAATTGTACATATACATCATAAGATTCATAAGTAAATTTTTCACTAAATGATATAAACCTACTTATTAAAATATGGTATAAGTATTAATATAATATTGATATTTTAATTTCATATTCCCCATGAATAGGGAATGTGAAATCTAAATCATTTCACATGATGTTACTTAAAAATTGAGAGATTGAATCAAGTGGACAATTGTAATTGATGAGTCAGTTCGATGATATGTTCATATAGGATTAACAAGAAAATTTAAATTTTTCCAGAGCTTCGTATTCAACATGGATATGTTAAGGAAAAATTTTCACTATTATATATAATTATGATGTGCTAGGGAGACCTCGTGTAACATCCATCCCATGATCTCGTACTATCACACATTGCTGGAAGAGGTTGGTTGTGAGCCCTTAAGCATTCCTTCCTACATGAATGTGGCTATAGACAAGAAATATGGGTTTCATATGTATACTAGGGATAATATACCCCATGTTTAAATAGAATAAAAAACTCTCCAATAACTAATATTTATTAATAATATTAGATTGAATAACTAATTGAAAAAAATAAAGTAATGTGGAATACCAACAATCAATGTAATCTAATTTTATCAATAAATAATGAAGATTTAATATAAATATTTTTTGGTATGTAACTAAATTTAATACATGGTGTAAAAAATAAAATATTAGAAGAATCAATAAATTTATAAAATGCGCACTATGTTAAACCCCATGATTCTTCTATCTCTTAACTCCATTCAATCTAGAAATAAATTATCCACAATCAATTTCCCCTTCCTTTATCAAATATTAAAGCCTTTTAATCTGATTATGTAAAAAATGGTAGCCTGATAGTTGGTGGGTATAACTAAATAATATTAAACCATCGTGTCTAAATATAACTAGTCTGAAATGAACTATATTAATTAATAAAATAAAAATTTTATTAAATAATTATTAATTAAATTAATACGACATTGACATGCTTCATCTCAAGGCTATAATTTCTAAAATCAAGTCTCACTATTACGACAACCATATCCATATAACTATGTTAAATTAAAACATTCCTTGGTTCCCTATTGGAATGGCTCTAATAATGTGTCACAGACATGTCAACCATATCATTATAAATAATGTATAATTTAAAAAAAATATTCAGAACCTTCAAGATGTGAATTTCAGAAATCAACTTTGGAAGAGCACGGTTTAGAAACATTTTTTAATTTATTTTTTTCAACCACTGTATAAAATAATGTCATCATGTTTATCTAGGAATTTAAAAATGTCAAATAATTTCAACATGTCTCATGATATATCGCTAAATATAATCGTTTCTACCATAATCAATGGGTATATCTCGCTATTTAATTATATAGATAATTATCACCCTTCCAAATTACATATATTATAATTATGGAATTTATCACTACACATATCCTAAAAATTGATATAACAATATCACATCATCATGGTAAATGGTTATTTAGGAAAATTACTAATTATCATTCAAATATAAATTTTATCAAATAAACCATGAATAAACAATAACTTTCTATTTTTCATAATAAACTAAGAAATCCAAGTAGTCAATATATTAATAAACCATCAAAAATCCATGTCATAGTAAAAAAATAAGTTATTTATTAGATCATTTATATTAAAGTGTTCTCCCACATAATATATTACCATATTCAAGGTCAAAAACCATTGGGATCCAATGTGTCTCCATGGAATAATCAGATTCATCATTTAATCTATTGAGGTTCATTCATGGCGGCACAATTTTAATATTTCATATAATCAACCAAATTGAAATAATAGTTTTTGGATTAAATAATATAACATTATTTAATGATCAAACAAAACAAATAATAGTAATTTATTACAAGTGAAAAGGAATGGATGATCAAATGTAATATCCTAAAATAAAATTGATCAAGATAAAAAACATTACAACATACTATCAATATATTTCAATGAAATGATTGGATAATAATGTTAGTGAAGAGTAAAAAGAATCCAAAACTACCTAACAAGGATTATATTAATTATATGTTTATTTAAGACCATGAAAGGAGCTCCAAAATTGGCAGGAAACATCCATAGGGTCTATTAATGGAACCCGAACCGGAGATTAAAATAAGGTCAAAAGCACATAATATTGTTAAAAACATCTTCATGAAATTAAACGACATGTAATAGGGATAAACATATTGTTTGTTGTTGATTCAATTTTTAAAGTACCAGTTTTCAATGATTTATTATACATTGTAGTGGAATGATACAGTACATGTAATATATGTACATGATGTATAATCTTTTCATGTTGTGAATCAATCCATTAAATGTTACCATTCATAGAATTTTCTTGGAGATAATTACATGATTTGTATTACTGGTACAGAAGATATAAATTTAAATTAGATGGATTTAAATACTAATATACTTAAAAAAACATTAAATATTCAAGATTCCTATGAACATACAATGAATACTTGGTAACACAAAACCCATTTATATCTATCCATCATTAATTCAAATGGAAATAATGAATGTATCTACATGTAGATCCTATCCAGTTTGTTTCTGGTTTCTCACAAACCCTAGTATTTATTTATTATAAATGTAAAAATATATGAACTTTAGGTAATTTTACACAATGGAAATCCCTTCCTTAAAATAAGAAATTAAAATTATGTATAAAATAAGAAACACCAAGATGCATGTACCTAGTGAATGATGGGTTCTTAAAACCACCATTTAATATAATATCCCATTCCCCAACTAATCCAAGAATCAATATAGGGTCTCAATATATAATTATGGAATATATACTCATATATCCTACTCACACTATTTGGTATCATTATTAACTCACCGTTGATTTCCCATCACATGAACATTATGAATATAGCTCCGCTATAGAATCATCACATTATGGTCCAAAATCATTATTAAAAGATCCTCATTGGATGCTTCAACACTAAGACCAATGTTAACTGTGTATATCACAATATATGGTTTTGAATTATATAAACAGAGTTACATAGAGTGAAACACATCAGGCGTGGAAATGTATCTATGTAGAAGGGATAATCAATAAACTGCTATATTGACCCAATCCATTTGTAAAATGACATGAAAACCATAGCACTAGATTTCTCAATATCATGATATAATATTTCTTCAACTATGTGGAAAAGAGAACGTTAACATGATCACTCACCACGTACACAATAATTCATCTGTAATTTCATGAATAATTTTTCATCAATCTATATATGATCACCAACCACTGTTTGGTCAACTAAAATTATTTAGACATATTCTCTATAAGACTAGGTACATTATGAACTAACTCTATTTACTGAACTATATATTAGAAAAAAAAATACATAAATATAAAAATAAAAATGTGATACATGTACTGAATACTATAATTAGTTATTATATAAATACTCCACATGTTATATATTCTACCCCTAAGAACCACTGAAAACATGAAAATGAGGTCGTAACATTTCTTTCATTAACAATGATGTCCTCTCAAATTGACTATAATTATGAGGATAATAGGATGTAAAGAATAAAACATTTGATTCCATATACATATAAATTCAACACAACAAATTCTATTTGAAACATATATATTGATCTGAAATGGTACTCTTCATAACACCGTTTAGGTGAACTACCTTGCACACAATATTTTTTCTTATATCATCGATTATGAAGGACTCCCGAATATGCAATAAATTTTCTAAAATTATTAGATGATCTAAAATTTCCAATAAAAATTCTAATTATGGGGTTTCATAGGTAATAATGTCATAAAATAAAGCATGATATCATCCAATTTCAACAATTGAATATCAAAATACTTCAAAATCCCACTTAAACTCTAATGCCCTGCTTTCAACATTAGAATAGTGAGAAATATCTAAAAATAATTGACTAGTTGGTTCATCATTACATACTATAATTACCATTTATGAAGAACATGATACATAATTGTCAAACATAGATAATGAACCCCACCCAAATCCTAAAACTCGTTTATCATCACATCACACAAGCCTATTGGAACCCGTACTCAAGCAGAAAATGTAGTGAATTTCCATAGGAAGAAGAAATCCTGATGGTGCCTCCCTACCTTATAAGCTCTATCCAAAAAATAAGGTCATTGGATGATATAATTACTAAATCATGAAAAATTCAGAATTCATGGGTATAACATATGATAATGGTAGAGCTACTCATCATTGAGACTCTTAATCAAGGAGATGAATGTTTATGAGGAGGCCTATCTCCAACCACTTATAAAAGACTCTCGAACTACCTCTTCCTTCTTCTCTTATATCATGTCATCGATAACAAAAAAATTAAATAAATACATATTATAAAATAAAATATAAAATAACTATACATTCATGGACCACTTAATATACTGATGGCTATGATCCAATTGATAAAATATTTTTTGATGATAATATAGTTTATATCTACTAGAAACCTCACACTCATGAGATTATTTTTATTTAATATTATGTATTTTACCACTATTTCAAGCACAAAAACAAGATTATAATAATTCCTACATTATTAAGATATCTATCTAGAGTCATAAGCTACCACTCACTCTTGTTACATAGAAACTAATCTATGTCCATTTATAAATGTGTCATAATACATGGTATATTCCTTACCAAGAACATGTAATTTGAGTATAGGTTTTGATTTAATCAAACCATTTATCTCTTGATAATCTCTCATAGATGTATCATGCCATAAACACATCACCCCCTTATTAGTTATCTCTGAAATTAGTGATGCCGAATAGGAAAAGTCTAAGATAAATCACATATAATAAGTTTTTTAAACTAATAAATCTTATATTATTAAAGACATACTATGGCATCACACATTATATCATGGATTCAACCTTCCATAAATATAATTAAACATTTTCATCTGATAACATATTCCACAATAAGTGAACATTATGAATGTAGAAACCACATTTGGTTATCATTATGTGAATTTTTTTCTCCTTGAATTTACTCTGTAAGATGTCTTGTTATTTGGAATGATCATCCGCTGATAGGGTGTACACTAATATTTCATAAAAAACAAAAAATATATATACGAAAGGGAAAAAATATTATTCAATAGGGATAATAATATATTTGGTTAATTATTCAATTTTAACATAAAAAAAACTCATTCAAGACTTACATACTATTAAAAGTAGTCTGAGTTATGTTTGATGGGATCACACCCAACTGATGGTATACAGATCTCAAATCAATGCAAGAGAATATATTTTAAAATATCATTTGATCTATTATTTCAATGATGCATGGAAGAGGATATATATCCCTAACCCTCAACTTGTTCAATATATGATAATCTATACACATGTGCAAGGTCCCATCAACATTCATGAAGATGAGAACTTTAGAACCCCATGGAGATGTACTCAAACCACATAAAACATTATATTCTAGATATTTTAATTGAGATCTGAAAAATGAAATCTCTATTTGTACATTTCTATAAGGAGGCATAAAAACAATATCTTCTCATTGAACTATCTCAACAGTATAATTTATATTTCTCTTGGGTGGTAATATATTAAATTCATCTAGAATTACATCCAAATAAGTGTCTACTATTGAAGGATGAAATTCCTAGTAAATCCCTCAATTATCATGAGAAATTCAGACTATTTTTTCCATGATACAATCCAATAATCACTAAATTATTTCTTATAAGTGTATCCTAAATATCTAATCCACATTTTTGTGAATTTTTAATACTTTTGGATATAATATGGTAACTAATTTTTTATAACTGTTGATATTAGACATGTATATAACATACAAATACATAAAAAATATAAACTATAACCCGATCATTTCCAATATAAATTGTTCCAAAACAATAAAATGACCAGAAATTTATAAATAATAGGACATAAATCATTTTACATTTTATAAATGTATTAAAAATTGTGTAACGGAGATAAAAACTTCATCTATGAATTACACATCCAATCCCTATCTTTTTAAAAATCTATTGGATATAAAAGAAAGAGATTCCACTGTATTGACCAAAACAAAATCAATGGTGAATTATATGATATTGATTCATCCTCTTGAATCGTTTCATTAATATTCTTGGAGACATGAATAATATAACCCCATGGAGATGTAATTGAATCATAGAAAACATTATATTCATTATATTTTTACTGAAATTTAAAATATTAAATATCTATTTGTACCTTTCTATATAGAGACATAAAAATTGTATCTTCTCACTTAACATTCTCAATCGTATACTATATTTCTCTCTTGGATGGTAATCTGTTGAAGTCATTGAGATTTACATCCAAAAAAATATCTACTGTTGAAGGATGTAATTCCTACTAAATTCCACCATCATTTGAAGAAATACCTATTATTTGGCCCATGATATAATAAAATATTCCCTAAATTATTTCATCTATGTGTAGCCTAAATATCTGATCCACACATTTTTGAATTGTTTCCTACTTTTGGAGATAAAAAAGGTAACTATTTTTCTGATAACTGTTGATATTATACAATTACATAACAAACCAATACATAATAAGAATCAAATAAAACTATCTCATTTTCCAAATAAATGGTTCCAAAAAAATATGATGACCAAAAATATAAAAAGAACCCAACATATATAATTTATAATTTTCTAAAGGTATTACCAAGGATGTATCATAGAAAAACATGCCATCTAGGAATTCCACATCCAATCCCAATCTTTTTAAAAATTGATACAATATAAAAGAAGGCCATTCCCCAATATTAAAAAAGATAAAATACTTGGTAAATTATATGATAATGATTCATCATCTTGAATATTTTCATTCAAGCACATAAGAAAAAGTAGTATATATAACATGTATTTGACTAGCCCATCTTCCCTATGCTCCAAAATTTATCCATTGTGATATACCCTATAAAGTGTATTTTTAATTCAAACTTGTTCACCATTTTCCCAAACATAAAGATAATGTCCATTAGATATCAAGAAACAACACTAATAAAGATTAAATGAGTCTTACATAGACTCTAGTGCCTTTCATGTTCCCCTTCCACTACTATTTTGTTGTAAGTTCATACAAAAACTCGAAAAGTTACCCAATTCTGCACAACAATGGCACTCCATAGTGGTTTATGGACAATAATTCCATTTTTTCCAATGTTCCCACACTAATACAATGGTATTGGAACATGGTCCTGATATGATTACCAAATTCATAGATTATTGTTACCACTATTACCATATAATAAAAATATAACATCATTATATCCATAACAAGTATAGTTAACTATTCTATTATTCGAAACAAGATGGCCAATTCTCAGGCCTCTCCCAGACACCATAATATGTGGAGTAAAATATTTGATACCTATAAAAAACCACGTAGATGGATGACATTCTCCTCCAACATGATCTCATAGGAAATACAATCTATTAAATGCCTCTTCTATGAGATAATGACAATATAAAAACATGTTATAAAGCTATGAATATAGGTGACTCGTTCTAAATTTTCATGAACTTTTATTCACTCCCACAAAAGTGCTCAAACACATGGGCCTCTCATCCATCAACATCATGGGATATAAATGGATCAAAAAAAATTCTCAATGTCCTCCTATGATAATGCCTCCATCTTTTCTATTATCTCTAATATATCCCACGTGAACTTTTAATAATGAATATAGACAGTAGGATTTAGCCAATTAAATTTGGATGTCTCTAGATGATTAATGATTTTATGGACTGAATTAATACAAAACATTTTTTTTGTGTTGAAATCTATTTGGAAGTTTCCAAAAAGACCATTTAGATAGCGATTAACTACATATATAGATCATAATATCAATATATATATATATATATATATATTCCACATGAGATATAAAACTACCTTAAAAATATTGGTTGAGTATAAAAAAATATTGTTTTGTAATTATAATATACTCTTTAATAATGGATTGTGTAATCTGATACATTAAATATGATTTTACAGATATAAGACCAGAAGGAATCAAGTGATCAACATTCATTGATGACTCATTCACTTATATGTTTAGGGAGGTATTCTACGATAATGTTAATGTATTCATATTTTATATGAAATTGATCATTAATTTTAGAAGATTTTTTAACATGGACATATTAAAATAACTATTTTCATTATTTTATATAAATTACAAGTGGTTGTGAGACCACATCTATTATCCCATGATCTGATACTCCCTCACATGGCCAAAATAGGTTTTTTATATTCTCTATAGAATTCCTCCCCATACACTAGAGGCATCTAAATATCTATAGGGGTGTGATATGTATAGTAGGTAGACATACCCCATATTTAAAGTGATTCAATATAGTAGAAAAATAAAATACAATCAAAATTAAATAAACATCAATGTGTATACTAAATTGAAAAAATAAAATATAGTGGAATACCAACCATAAATGTAACATTAATAAAATAATAAATAAAAATTAATTAATGTAATTATATTATTGAATGTATATAAATGTAATTTTAGATGTAATAAAAAATAAAAGTCTATAATAATCAGTAAAAGAATAAAAAGAAAACAATATTGAACCTCATGATGCTTCCATCTCCCAAATCCATCTATTCCAAATATAAAATTGTCACTAAAAGGTCCCATTCCCTTATCCAATATTACATTTATGTAATATGATCAGGTACCAAATAGTCTCTGTAGTATTCTAGGAGTATATCACATAGTGATTAAACCATTAATTCTAAACATACCATATCTACAAATATTTATAGGAGTTATTGAAATAGAATGTGTATTAATTAATTTAAAAAATAAATTGACACTACAGAAAAATTGTTTTATCTCCATAACATAATATATGATAGAATTTCCTACAACTATGACAACCACAACCATATGAACATGGAAAACTATATCCTATTTTAGTTCCGTGGTGGAATGTATCTATGCATGTCTCACAACCATTCTAACTGTAACCATATAAACCTGGTATAAATTAAAAAAATGGGTTATAACATGCAATATTATCATATTATAAAATAATCAATGATGATGTTGATTTATAACCATTTCACCATTTATTTAGTCCATTCAATATATATAATAATTTCCTCAGGTATGTCTAATCATATACCAACATAAAATTATTTCTACATGCCTCGTGGAATTTCTAAGTAAATAAGAATTTTCATTTGTTTCCCTTGGTATGGCTCTCTAAATAATCATTTAATAATTTCTAAACCATCATCATGACATATATAACTATCACAGTATTTATCACAATACATGTCATAAAAAATTATATCACAATATCAAATCACTAGTGATAATGGTAAATTAGGAAATTTATAATTTATTTTTAAATCACTTGTATAATAAATAAAATGGGAATAACCAATAACAATATAATTTTTTAATAATATAGTGAAATCAAGGAGTATCTATATAATAAATCAATATAAAATCTACGCCATTTTAAACAAACATTTAGTGATTAAATATGGTAATTTTAATGAAGAATTCTCTCACCAATACTATAGTCACAATTATGTTCAACAACCATTTAGATCCATAGGGACATCATGGTATAATCTAAATCATCATTTAATCAATTGAGGTTCATGTTTGTCAGAAAAATTGAAAAAATTTATACATTGAATAACTTGAAAACAAAGAGTTATGATTTATATATCCAACCTTCGGGTAATGATTAACCAATGATTCTAAAAATATTTTACTACAGGAATTAATATTTCAATTATCATAAGGATGATCCAAAATAATAATTTATTAGGATAAAAAATAACAACACACTCTATCAAGATAATTTGTAGAAATGATTAGTGAATGATTAATGGGATGAAGTAAAATGACCCAAAACATCTTAATAGAGATCTGATGAATTATAAAAATTTTAGAAACTGATAGTGGTTGTAAAAAATATCATGGAATATTCCATAGGGTTGATATGAATAATCTGAACTGAAATTGGAAATAAAATCTCCCACACATATAATATTTAAAAACATCCTATAGAAATTAAATGACATGAAATATGGTTACACATCGTTCATTTTTATATATATGTGTGTTGAAATCCAATTTTCCATTGATTTAATATTTATTTTAATATAATGTATCACAACATGTAATATATGTATGTGGTCTATAATAATTTCATCTTTTAAATTAGTTCATGTCATGTAATATTATATGACATGAGTATTTCTAAAATTATATGATGTGTATTATAGTTAAGGAACATGTAATAGTTCTATGGAATGTTTACATTCTTTGATTCATATAAAAACATGAAATACCCTTGATCTGTTAAAACATTCCATGATCCTTTTCTAAAACATAACCCATTTATATCTAACCATCATATATTAAAAAAATCCTAAACTTATTCCCAGACATATCATCTCTAGTTTTATCGTGATTCCTCAAAAACCGAGTATGTTTTTATTCAAACAATAAATTTTTTTAAAAAATATATAATTATCCACTAAAATTCACTATTCCATTGAAAAATATATTAACACCATTTCTAAAAGAAAAAAATAGAATGATTTTCATTTAGAATGATTTGAAATTACAACCTTCACATTTATAATTTCTCATTTCCAATCTTCTAAATATCTCATTATGGGGTCATAATGAATAATTTATTCTCAATTACCACATATCATATCCATATACCGAGTATCCACCTAACCAAATTAATTATTTTTATTAACATAAATCATTGAAATAAACCATCCCTATAAAAACATCATCATATAGACCAAAATCTATAATCGATTGTCCTCAATAAATAAAACAACACTATGATCAATGTTAAATTAATCAAGCATGTGATAAGGGATTGAATAATATATCCAAAACTAAAATAGGCGAATCAAATAATTAAAATAAATGCATATATATTGATTTTATAATCATTAATCCATCAGACTGACCGCATACACTAACTCTAATGTCCTGAAAAATCATGGAATTAGCATTATGTATTTCTTTATCCAAAATTTCCCCACCATAGGCAGCACCCAATGGAACATAAAACCAATCACCTCAAATTATAAAAATAATCAATAATATTCATTTTATGATTTTTTTAATCTTTAGGTTGTATCCATCAATTTTTTTCTCAACTAATTTAGTTCATAAATCTCCACCATGAGACATGGTCCAATAATAAAAAAAAATACCTGCCTCCAACTATCCATGAGGTGATTATAATTTCCTTATATAGAAAGAATCAAATAGTTCATTCTAGATTGAATCATGGAATATTTTATTATATGAATACCCTATATGTTCAATATATTGCAACAATGAAACACCAAAATCCAGAACGTAGTCTTAAAACATATCCTTCAAAACATGAGTACACCTATCAGATTGGCCATCATTAATTGGAAAATAGTCCATAACAATTAGTACAAATGATCACATATCCTTTTGAATAAAATATCATTAATGTAATTTGAAACTATTACCTTGATGTATAATGATACTTTTCCATACAAAATTAACCAAAAATAACACACACACTTAAATACTACCCCTAGAATCTATTATGATGGTCTCCCTATTAGGAAATTTATTTTATACATTAAAATGTTGATCCCAATTCATAAAAATATCCTCCTTATTTTAGTTTTCCCTAGGTAAAAATATCATAAAATCATATGTAATGCAATCCCATTTCCACTTGGGTATTTGACAATGTTGTAAAACCCTAGATGGACTCTGATTCTCACCTTTCACATATATTCATGTGATCCACATTGACAACAACCCTACTCATCCATTACTCATTCATAACCCCCTATATAATCTAAATATTTCATGATACTTAATTGTGTATCATGGATACACCTCCCAACTAGAATGCAGTAACACATTCATTATCTCCTCATTAAATATATTTTGAACCCATAACCAGTCTTAGAAAAGTATAAAATTTTCATATGAAGATGTAATAATTTGGGTGTCTCAATACCATTTGAGATTTATATTCTAATAATGAATTCATATTAAATAAATGAAAAATTTTGATCCAATCCAAAATCACACATACAACTTATTTTGATCTTAGTGATCCACATCCTTACGACACATAAACTTATTGATGCATTTTTTTTGAAGACGTATATCTCCAAGAACATGAAAAAGACTATATTAATACCTATTCATTATTCATTAATTTTTTGGAACTGGACACAATGTATCCTTTTATAGGTGTATAAGAAAAAGATAAGTCAAAGGACTATATATACATGAACCACATCGTATATCAAAGGTTATGTTCCTACAGGTAAAATATTTACTTGAGGATCATGTGTTCCATATATACCACAAACCTCTCTCAATGAGATAATTTCTATAGAATAGTTGGAAATTTACCATTACTACAAACTCCATATAATTAGTAAGATAAATCCTTTATTTTTGACTAAGATGTTTAGAGGGATAATATAGAACATGATCCGCCTGTATTAGAATTTATATGAGTAACAATACAAATATTTTATAATACACGAAATATGATTTACCTTGAACTATAAATTTGAGGATAGGTGTCGATTTCATCCTAACATTCATCTCCTATGAATGTCTCTCACAATCATATGACCAACGATTCTTCAAAAACTTTGTACCTATCTTTGACATTAGTTATGCCAAATTTTTAGAGTTCTAGATAAATGACATATATTTACCAACAAAAAACAGAAATATCTGATTCATGAAGACATTATTTTTATGAACCCAATATTTCAAGTCCTAAAAATTCACTTAATCCACTAAAACTCATTTCTCGAAATTTAAATGGCATATGATGATCAAATTATCAATCCAAAATACTATATTTGGTTAATATGTTATAAATTCAATGCTCTATAGATGTAATTAAGATATATATCAAGATGGTTTTCCTTATTTTCAAATTATACGATGTAAAATAATATTTCATAAAAAAACATATCCACAAATAGATATAAAATGTGATTCATCATGGAAAATTATACCACGCGTTTATTGATCAATCCAAAAAATATCATCAAAATCTTATTCAAGATATACTTACTCTTAATAATAATTAGAAATGTGTCTGATAGGATCAAACTCTACTAATTATATATATATATATATATCACCAATAAATATAGTATAATATCATCTAACATTATATTTGATCAACTATATCATCAATAAATACATGATGATATTGTATCTTGATGATAAACTAGGTCAATCTATGATAATCTACACAAAAATGATTATTCACATCAAAATTTCGGGATATGAGTATTAGAAAACCCCAAGGAGATACAAACTAAAACATATAAAACCATTATATTTCATAACATCCAACTGATCATTCAACTAAAGATATTCTACATGTGAAATTCTATATGGAGTGATAGAAATTGAATCTTCCCACGAAACCATCTTAATCATAAACATGGTCTCTCACTCTAGAGGAATGAAATATATGTCATCATGAAATACATCCAAAAAACGGTATATTATTATATTAAGATAACACAACTATGTCCAACGATAATTTATTTGAATAAAACCCATTAGATACATGATACTATAAAAGTTTCACAGAATTTGTCCAATATTGGCCTCCTAAATATCTGAATCACCATTGTGGGAATAGTTTCCTCATTTTAGAGAGAAAATGATTACAATAATATGATAAATGTTGATATCATTTTATCATATACCTATCCAATCCATAACAAGAATAAAAAATACTCATATCATTTGAATAATAAATGGTTCCTAAATGAAATGTTAAAAAAAATCAATAGATTACATGAATTGCATCGATAGATATTCTATAATTAAATTCCAAATAGTGTGTATATGGTCAAAACACCATCCAATATTTCTACATAGAATTGAACAATGTTTACAAGAATTGAGTAAATACATTATTTTGATCCCAAAAAATTTATCAAAACAAGATCAACATGGAATTATAAAATATTCATTCATCTTATAGTATATTATACATCATCCACACAGATTGGATTATTGTATATACCATGAAGCTAACTAGACCTTGTTCCCTAGGCTCTATCACGAATCTCATAATCCAGGACCACTACATTGTTTTTTCATTTATAAACAGAGGTATCATGTCCCCATCTTAAAATAAATCATTGAGAGGAACTCTAACTACTTCACTAGTGTGGAGTAGTGAAATCCATCTATTAATCTAGTATGATTCATGTTCCATTACAAATAATCTAATTTTTTATCCCCCTGATTCCCCTCAATAGGCACCCCAATCTTCTACAACACTAGAAATCTAATGTGGGTAATGTACACTGAGACTCTTTCTATGCCATATTTCCTCAGTAATACAATTAAAATGAATCATGGTGCATTTATTGATTCCTAGTTAATTGTAGATTTTGAACAGTATTACCCTAGAAAAAACTATCACAAAAACTATTTTTTCCATATAATCAAATGTTCGTAATTTCCATGGATGAATAAATATTCCCATTTTTCGGGGCCTCCCCTAGATAATCTTACATGTTGAGTTCCATATTAAATACATTTAAAAAACTCATATATAACATGTTAAACTATTACATGATATCATAGTGTATACCATTTTTAATACATATCTCCCAATATATGTCATCAACATATAAATATGGAACAATTAATTGTAGGTAAGTAAAACGTTCTCCATAGTAGAGCCCAAACATTCCCTCTCATGACATGTGCATGAAATCATGGACCTTCTCATCCCTCAACATCTAGGGGTATAAATGTATAATAAAATTTTATAAATGGCCAACTCATATAAATACACAAGATGCCAAGATTTAATAAGAATATCCCGCTAGTGCATATATATCCAAAAAATAATATAGGTATTTGGATTCATCCTCATATCTATGGATGTATCTATATGCTTAATTATAATATATTCTGAATCAATCTAGAACATGGTTTTCATGGGGCCTCCCACCCCATTAAATTTTGGTTGATGGTGTAGTTTGAACTCTGTCATTAGATTAGTCATCAATGCTATGGTGTGAATAGTCTGTCATTACATAGATCTAATGAAACTCGGGAACCAATTTTGATGTTGAACATCCTTCTGATCAATTTAAAATATAACATGATCAGTTTAAGATATGTTATGATTGTTCTTATATAAATTATCATGATACTGAATTTAATGAAAACATTCAAAAATATCTTCTATAATAAAAATCCAACATCATAGAAAACTAACTATAAAACAAGGTTGAACCTCAACAGGTGTCAACAACAAAGAACCACAAACTCATGGTCCATATAAACAGAAATAAAAGTGTTATATAAATACATATAAATTAATTTATTTTATTTTTCATATATTATTGGTATATAAAGTATTAGTCAACCAGAAAATATATATCACCTAAAATAAATATACTCTTATAATGTGAAACGCATGTAAATATATGTCTTTGTGGCTATTGTGATTCATGAATACTTATACAACACAATACTAGGAGATAAAAATACTTTCCAAATACCAATAATATCATTAAATCTCAACCTCACACATCATGTGAATCACATAGGGTTAAAGGACATGAAATTTTAAAAGCACATAGTATAAAAAACAGTCCACTAGAGGAACTATGATTTTTCCGCATACATTTGTTTTCTACTCCCATAAACATACTCATTAAAAAGTCCATACACCTCTTACTATTCATTCCACCATTACAAATTTAAGAAATGGAAAAACATTTAAATCAAATACCAATTTTATCATCCCCTGATCAGTAAGAATCTCAAGTAGCCAAAATATGTTGGTTACAAGACATAAATTGTGCCTCCCCATATCCTCGTGGATGGAGACTAGTGGTTGGTGTGTGATAAATAATATGGATAGGTTATACCCTATGGTTAAATAGTTACAAATAAAAAAAACAATCCAATACCAATACTAATAATAAATTATCAGAGTGAAAAATCATTGGATGTAATAAAATACTATGAAATTAAAAAAAATCAAAGAAAATTGATTATCCAAAAAAATTATAATTTAATAATTATTTGAAATGATTGAATGTATATAATGTTATTATTGTCATAATACAAAATTAAATACAATAATTCTCAATGAATGTCACAATGTTCCCCAGACCTGAACACCATGTTTGTCGCATCTCCAAACTCCTTCACGTCCATAAAAAAAGAAATAAATTTCAAAGCTTGTTACCATTAACCTATGTTGCATCCTTCTAATATACTATGGTTTTAAATGATATCCTAAATAGGTTTTTATTACTTTTAATTTGTTTGAAATAACCATTTATAAACATAAAATGTATTATAATTAGTGTAAAAAATAATTAAATAAAAAAATTTATTAACTAATTAACAAAATAATATAATACCACCTAAAAATAATTCCAAACCACGATGGAAGATAAAAATTTATGCCTAGAATCAATAACCATTTATCCGAGGTAATACATTACCTTCCTTGTCATGATTATGTAATGTCTTGGAGAATATTTCACATCCATTTCAACCATAAATTAATAAAAATGGTATGAAATAAACAAATCTAGGTCATAACCCACTATTCATTCATTTTAAGATGGTCGAGCCTAGTATATAAGGATCGAAACATTTATCAAGTACAATATCATAATATATTCCTTTCAGCATGTATCTAAATGAATATCTTGTTGTATAAACATTGCATCATGTCATAGAGAATATCCGGGTATGTAAGGATTTCATCATGTGTTATTGGGAATAAATCACTATATATGAATTTAGCTATTTATGAATCATCCAACACCCAATATAATTAATAATGTAATTATCAAAACTCATTACATATCAACACAGATGTCATATCATCACATCATCATGAACAATAGTTAATTTTGAAAATTTCCATTTTAAATCCAAGGTGGTGGGATGATTTGTTTCTGGAGAAGCGTGATTTGATGACTTTTTTACAATAATTTTGAATGTGGTGATGTTTTTTAAATCCTTTATATTTTGTTACCACATACAATTAATGTTTTTTTATAAAATATCAAAAAACAATTGTATATAGACCTAATAAACAGTCCATGAAAAGTAAAACTATATCAATCAACCACATAAAATCAATGTAATTCTAAAAATATTTTAAATAATTAAAAAACTTCATAAATAATCATGTATTCTCTGACAAGAATGGTAGAAAAATTCTAGACCAATAACCATTCTATCCAAATAGTCTTCAATAAATAATACAATTCAACATTTAATCAAATGAGGAACATTTATGTTGGTGAAATTATTATATTACTTATTATAGATTATTTTCATAATATAGGGTTATGGTTTAGAACCCCAAATATTAAATGAAAATTATAAATTCCTTCCAATAAGACTCAACGACATGTTATAGAGTGTTTTTTAAAATAATTATTGGAGGATGGAAGTTCTACTCCTCCCTTCTTCCCCATTTTATTGTTTCCTTTTCTAATGTTTTCTCTATCCCTCCTCTCTTATTTTTTACTTTAATGTAACAGGGAATAGAGAACTCATTTTTCAATTAGATAGTACTTGAGACTATATATTTTATTTGATGAGACATTGTGGGAGAGTAGATCCTTTCAGATGAATGGTTATAAACCATCATGGAATCTTCTAATCAATCTCCTTTGATTATGTATGAAGTCCACTGCATGAATTCATATCCATGCGGATTTAGCTTCATACATTGCAACATTCTCAACCTCAATATTCCATAGATTCAGAAACATCCAATACAAATCTTATAATTATTCACAATGGAAGTATTTTCAATGAATATTTCAAAAAAACAATAACACCATTACATTTCTTCTAGTTCATCCTCCACTTTTGAGTTTTTGATTAAAGACCACCACTGATCGGCATCTCCTGATAGTTGATAAGATGTTATGATAACATTATAACTTTAATTACATCCTAATTGAGGAAATATCTTCTCTGAAGAACTTATCCCCTACCCCACTAGGAATGGAATTGTTTTCCAATTAAATGATGGAGGATTTTGTCTCATAAATAGATAGAACAATGATCCCCCATTTTGAGGATCCAGATGCTCTATATCGGTACGGTTTTTATTCATAACTTGAGTCAGTTATCATAATATAATTAGAATATTCTCATCACTAGTCACCACACTAGATATAACATCATTATATTTCATTTGTTGGAAATCCCTACATGGGAAACACACATTCATGGAGTTTCTATAACACCCCATGATTCTACAGTACGCTTCTCTTTGATTAAAACAGTAGCATGTGTTGTGCGCAACTTTGAGTTCCAACACACCTCGACCAATCAAAGTTGTCGTTATGAATAATAATATCCACTTTTTAAAATATTATAAATTTAATCTCTCATAATGGACTTCATTTTTGGATTCATAATATTGTAATTAGCATAGGGTGAAATTTTGGTACTTTTCGGATAACTTTTATATTTTGATGAATAGTGAAAATTACTAAATTTTAATTAAAAACAACTTTTTTAATAGTAATAATTAACAGTTATAAATTATGAATATGAGTGGTTTTAACGTATATTTAGAATATATTGTTACCATTTAATACAATTTTGGTCATTGGACAAACTTTCACAATTAAACCAGACATAAACAAGTATCAATCGTTTGATAATTATTATATCTTAAAAACACACTTTTTATTTTGACAGCGATAATTAATTTTAAATTAATTTCTGACAATTTTGTGTTTTGAATTTGAAAAAATGGATTCCATATTTGGAATCAGGATTTCAAAATTATGGAAATGGGTAAATTCTATTTTTATACATTTGGAATATTTATTTCGGTAAATATTTTATTTACCGTGGTTAAAGGGTAAATCAGGTATATAAGGGTAAACAAATTATATTATAATTATACTAAATTACCATAAAACGTGTCTTAACCCTATTGGTTGATACTTGTCCGACCATGGTCATGTTTTGGTCGATTTGGGGACCAATGGATCCACTTGTAAGTGAAAATGACACTTTAATTTAATTAAGTTAAAATAAATACAAAAATGACATAAGCATATAACTTTTAGAAAAAAAAATTCTTACATAGGGTTATATATGTTTTATTTAAGACTATAAATATTAATTATAAATCTAATTATATTTAATACATAATTGTATTTTATTTATAATTTTTAGACATTTAATAATTAATATTATTTATGACACAATAATGATAGAGTATTTTCCTTATTAATGAAACAATCAAATAATTGGTATTATAAATGTTAAAATTATTATAATATGATAGTATTGATGACGTCCATGTATTTTATTTCTTAATATGACATTATAGGATTTCTGAATTGAATTTTGTTCGAATTAATACTGTTTTTATGAATTTAACAAAAATCAATTATTGAATAGTGTAAAAATTGACATAAAAGAATTTTTAAAACAAATATTAATTATTAATTGATATTAAATTCAACAAAACCTAAGGGTTATTCAAGAGACTTTTATCATGATAGGTGTATCATTAATGGACTACTTGGGATTCTCTTTGATGTATATAGTATGTTTATTAACTATCTAATATAACAATACATAGTGACATGGTAAATGGTAAACTAATTAACTAAGAGTTAAAACTAAAAGATAAGGTTAATATAGTGAACCAAACCAGTCTAAAACCTATTGGATGAGTGGTTTCCGACCTATCCTAATCTTAAAATTTAAATAATCTACTTTGGAGTCATTATAAACTGAATATGATTTTATTATAAAAAAATATTTCTAGCTTTTCCAAAGGTACCCCTCACCCCTCTTATAAAAGGGCACTCCCCCTTCCCTCAAATTCCTACCTTCAAAGCATTTTTATGCGTCCAAACTCTACCCAAATACCCTATAAAAATTTCTTCCTTTATCCTAGTGGAATTTCTTTAGTCAGAAAGCAAACATAAAGAGCCCTTTTGATCAAATCAAAAGGAAGAACCAGAAGAAGAGGTAATGTTTTCACCACCCTCTTTCAAGTTCATTTATTCTTCCTCTTCTTCATTATATGGTATATACATTCCATTATAATAACTCCAATATCTTATATATACTGTGATGTTATTATAAATATGTTAAAACCATATTCCTTATTCAATTCATCCATTGAATGACATGTCTCCATACGTGTGTACGTATGGCTTACCTTCTCCACGTCGTGGTGTAATTGTTATTCAATAAATTATAATTTGGATGGTTATAACAATGATGTGTAATTCAAGTTAATAATAAATATAACATTATAATGATTCTGTATGTATGATATACCAACCAATTATAGAATATTTTAAAATAAAAAGAATGATATTGTCGCTCGTGCATACGTACGGACTACCGTCTCCACGAATGCCATGAGATTCATTCTCCATCATATCCATTCAAGACTAAATTTAATTTTATGATTAAAAATAATGTTTAGAAACATGATATCATTCTGTACATGAATAATATAAACCCCATCCATAACAAACATGGCTCACATAACAAAGAATATAAAGGAAAATGAATCTGTTAATACTCGAAACGATGATAATACTAAGATATTATTAACAAATAAATGTTAAAAGATCATATATGATATAATATTAATGTATATAATTATTTAATAATTAAAAAATAATTATTTCACCATTATACAGGAGGTTAACCTACCATCAACCAAGGAAAAATTACAATGTACGGGGTTTCTTATCTCACTCTTAATTTCGTGATAATTTTATTATTCTCCACTTATTTATTCCGTGTGGTGTATGTGTACTTCCAATGATTGTATTCATTGTGTAATATACTTTAATTTATGGTTATTTACATCATCATTGTATGATCCTTCTTTCATGGGTGTATGTTTCATATGTTACCTAATCTATAAGGGAATTTGTAATTTCAATTTTCACTCATTCGGCATTAGGCATACTTCATTGATTATTTTACTCCAAGATTATGCGTGGAATCACTATTAATTTGATTATGTAATAATTTCCACTCCCCTTTTTGTTTATATAATTTTTATACATATAATAACTCCACTGATAAATTCTCAAGTCATTGATTTGAACGTGATAATAGTAATTTTAACTCAATCTGCATTTGTTGAGTTAAATATCCATTTCATTGGTGTTGTTTTTACAAAAATATGTGTGAATGCCATATTATTGAGTGTACACTAAATATCCAATCATATTGCGTGTATTTATATTTTTCAAACATAATTATGTCATTGATTTATCCTTATACAAAGGATATGGTTTTTATAAGAGAAATCATCTAAATTTACTTGCCATTGAGACTACTTTGTTTTTATACACCAAATCCCCTTTATATGGTGTATATAATGTACTTTGACATAGTATATCATGAATCCCTTTATTCACAAGATATTATAAAGTTTTTATTATCTCAATTAATTGTATTCAAGTGTCTCTAATTTGGTTAGGAACTCTAACTAAAATATCTTTTTAAAATGTTTTAAAGATTTATTATTATAAATATTTATCATTAGTTTCCATGTTTTAAAAATGGTTTTAAGGATTTATTTTTATGGACATTAAATTTTTGAAATCAAAATTCTTTTTAAAAGTTTCAAAGTGGTATGGGACACTTTGATTCAAAAATCTATTTTAAAATTCTTCTTGACAGATAGTGTGACTTTTAAATGGATTTACGAAAAAGTGGGATATTTATCTCAATAATTGGATGATTATTTTAGTCTATGAAAATATCCTTCATTTTTGTCGATTGAGGTTAATGTGATACAATACAATCTTCCGTATTGTATCGAATGAGTTATGGTTGACTGTGGATGTGATATTATTATACCATTCATGGTTTGTGGTTAAAGAATTGACATTTCGTATGCTAGTTTTAATATGAATGTTTATGTTATGCTTAAACCTGTTAATAAGAGGAATGCATTGGACTTAGAAAGTGACGGGTGGAGCCCGCTATAGCTCCTCAATGCATCGGTAGGTCTCATGAGACAAACTAGTATTGGCATGAGGCCTTTACAATATCTTATTTGTAGTCTTGGCACGAGGCCTTGGAAACGTGGTTATGATAGACTTGAATTATGGATTCCGTCATTATGAATGTGGTTATTAAAATTTTCATGTGATTTATTCAACTAGTATAATATCCATGTGGTTAAGTAAATGGAATTATTTCATTTTATATTTTCCATATTATGCAGAATTTCACGTTTAAGAGGCTTTTGGTTTTAGTTATACATTGCCTTATGTATTTATGCTTATCTATGAAAACGTCAGCTATATTGTTATCCTTATTGAGAATCTGAGCTCACCCCTTTCAATGTTTTATTTTTCACAGGATGTGAAGAAGTAATTTATGAATGGCCTACATGGATAGTATGAGGGGATATGAAGATAAGATTTTGTTGTAGTTTTTTTACCTTATGATGTAATGTAAACCTTATGAATGTATCTAGTACTTCGAAGGCTATTAAACTAATCGGCCTTTCGAGACATGATCCTTTGTGATCATTCAAATGTTATGTAACAATTCATTGACTCTGGGTAACTGGGGTCGGGGCATTACAGTTTCCATACCTTCCACTGGGATCTATTTATAAATAACAACATACAATAGATAGGTTATGGATTATAATGTATAATCTCATTTTAGAAAAATAATTTTCTTAAATTAAAATTATTTACCTTGATAGTCTCATATTTAAAGAAAAGGTTTTATTGAGGAAAAAATTAAAATTAAATACTTCATAATAGCTTGTAACGAAATTGTGAATTTTACTATTCATATCCCCCAATATTCTCAAACTAGGGGAGTAGTAAGGCACATTTTCACGTCCTTGGATACCCCATGTCAAGCCTAAAACTCCATGTCAGATTTCTCACTACTAGGTACATATCTTCCAGAACCACATCCACTGGTAGTATCTAGTAATTATGTATTTTCTAGAAAGAAACACATAATCTTTTACTTAACAAAAATTACATGATGTAAGATTGTATTTTTCATCAAATACATTGTTAAGGTTGGTATCCATAATCATCATTTTCTAAATCTAGTTTCCATGATTTCTATTATAATTTATTTAATATCAACTGTAAATAATTAACCACGGTTCCTCGGAGCATGTGACTTATTTTATTACATTAGCATATAAAAAATAAATATTCAACCCAAATGATAAAGTAGCTTATCATCATTGGAAACAAGATATATAAAATGTTTCAATATTACAACATGAAATGAAATACAACATAGAAACATTATTGAAAACATCCATAACCCGTATGTGATTTCTATACATCATTCATGGTATATCTCTTCATGTCCTGGGAAAATAAAATAGAAGAAAGGTGTGATCTCAAATTCATATTATGTTTAATAAATACATCCTCTGATATCATAAACATAAAAATTAGTCATGCAGATAAAATTAAAAACACATGACATTAAAAAATAAACATGAACAAAATATGGAAGGAATAATAGATAAATAAATAATTACATAATATCACAAGTGCATGGGTATTATATTAGTTGATTAACAACATTATCATTCAATTACTAATTTCATAATGAGGTAATTCAAAATGCATGATATCATAAACATACTGTCAAGGTCTCATGATATGACCACAAATATCAATTTTGTCAAGGCGTCTTTACAAGACCAGAAATTGTCATATGAGACCTACTTATGCACTATGGGGATATAGAGGTCCCCACCCAACACATAATAATAATAATTAATTCCTATTAGGAATTATTTTAATCATAAACATAATTTATATTCATATTGAATCTAATATATGAATTATAAATAACATTCCACAAACAATTGTCATAAAATCAAAACATTATGGGTAAATTGGTGGATGATTTCAAGATAGAACATCAACAATAAAAATATTCACAAAACATTCATTTAGTTATGGTACATTATGTTATTAAATACTAATCTCAAAAAAAACATATGAATCAATATGTGTGTTGAAATATATTATGACACTCTGATATAATCATTGAGTAATTATGGAGATAAATACTATTTTTCCTTAAAAAGAAGAGTTTATTAGCAATAATGTATTTATAAAATTTGAAATTAAGTAAGATAATATTTTTATAATAAATTAGTTATTTTTGAAATTCAATGGTTTCTAAAAATATAATATAGAGGTACATTGAAAATATTTTAGAATTTGTGAAATTCCATGGAGTTTGACATGTATTTCAAGATTAATTTTTGAAGGGTCATTTTAAAATATATAATTACCAATAAATGATGGTATGATTATGGTTGGTACATAAAAAATACTTTATTCTGGCCTGCGCATGTTATTCCAAACCATGGGTGGAATCCAGAAATACCCATCCTCTCAAGATAGTGGTGTGTGCACAGTTAGCGCACGATTTGTCAAATTGTGCAGACTAACTGTCGGACCACTTAATGGACATGTATTTAAATCCAGGCTTCATCAGGATTGAAATATTTCACTCCTAATTTTCTGTTTCTCGATCCTCAGTTGGTATTTTGTGTTCTCAGAGGTTTAATGTGCTCTTAAAGACATTTCGGAATCGATTCAATGGTGTTTCTTGGTGTTTTGAAGGAGGTTTCTCTCTTGTAAGTCTCTTCTCTTGGTTTCTTTGTGGAATCCTCATGATCTTCATCTCTCTCACACACTCTCTCTCTTATCATTCTAGATATACATTTGTTTCATGTATATATAGTGTTTTGGTTTCCATGGGTGTTGATTTTGACGCTTGTGGATGAAATGGATGGAGTTCTAGAGAGTTTTTCATGATGTGTTTGCCCAGATTGGGGTGTGGTGGCTTGTGGGATGATTTTTATGGAACTCTAAAGGTAGGTGGCTTATCACTCCACTCCACTTTTTTAGGATGAGTGGTCTTGGGTTAAAAATAATTTTTTTTCTTCAAAATATTTGTGATAATGAATTGAATATCTTATTATAAATATATTGGGTGGTTTTTTGGGGATTTTGGGAAAAAATTGTTTATTGTTTCTAAATGGTGATTCTTTCTATGATTTTAAAATATTTATTTGAAAGTCATTAGTGCTTGGTTATGAAATTTTTTTTGGGAATGGTTGGTTTTCAATGAAGATGTTTTATTGGATGTGATTTGGAATGTAATGGAAATGAATATTTGGATGTTGTGTGGCCTTGGTGGGTTATATTATTGGTTATGGCATGTGGAAATGTGATGTGAATGTTGGTGGGAATTCTCACTATAAATGGTGATGGATAGTGTTTGGGAGAACCAAAATTATCAGTAGTGATCGAGAAGTGCCACTAGTTGAGATTTGGGTGAAAGGGATGGGAAGAAGTTCCACTATTTTGGTTGTCTTGTTGTGCATTGCTTTGAAAGATGGAAATTTATGTGCAAATATTTAATGGTGAGATGGATTATGGCATGATTGTTTACCTTTACCTTGGGTTATTGGTTTGGGTTAGGTGGCTTGGTTAGAGTATGTTTGGCTCATTGTATTGGTTTCATTTGTGATTATTTTATATAAAATGAAAAATATAAATGTGATAGTAGTTTCATTGTAGTGGAATGTGTAGGGTAGTCCTTTGGGGAAAACCTACTGATTATTAGTATATTCCCCCTACTTGGGAATATTGGTGATTTCTCAGATGTCATATTCCAGGATACAGGTAAAGTTAATACATCTCGTTGCTAGTTGTTCGCGGAGATGTTTGGGATATGTGGGGGCGCTTGGAGCATGAATATTAGTGTGGAGTCATGGAGAGTGTCTTCACTTATTTTGGGTCTTTTTTTAGTATTTTTCACAGTACTCTGATATTGTGTTGGTTGTATTTGATTTGGGTTGTATTTTGTAATAGTTTAGTTCTTTTTTGGTAATGTATGAGTTGGTTTTCTTATTAACATGCATCAGGTAGTTTGTTGATACAAGATCAATTAGTTGGTCGGTTTTGTCTTAAGGGATAATCATTCCCCAATCATTTCTCGAAGCCCTCAGCATTTATTACCAGCCTTTGGAACCTTGGGAACATAACTTAAGGCCATGTAAACCTCACCGCCTCATCAAGCCAATGAGGTAGGGTGGGGTGTTACACGTTTAAATTTAAAAAAAAATCGAAATATTTTATATAATTTAGTTATAGAAACATGTTACCTAAAGAAGTATTTGCATTTAAAAAAATAATCAATTACGAATCCAGATAACTATTTGGAACAAAAATTTACAAAACTAATATCATTATGAATAAAAAAATTAAATAACACACACATTGTTTTAATTTAATAATCATACATGTTTCAGGTAATACCTATTATTTTTTGACGAATTTATAACATTCCAAGAATGAATTTTATTTATCTATATTTATCATTATTTCCATTATAACACAAATATATAAAAAAGATACCTACTTCTACAAATATTGTTATTCAAATAAATAGAACTACCATTCTCATTTCTATTCTAACATTAATGCATATAAATTAAAATTTTCAGAAATTATTTTAATATATTTTCGGAATAATATGAATAATTGGAGGTTTATTAAATAAATGAATATCAATTTTTTATGTTTTTAACATTTGTTTTAATAATGAATTATATAAAAGTATCAATATAATGAAAAAAATAAATATTATTTACCATCATGGATTTATTTATTTATTTTTTATTGTAAATATATTCAATAGTTTTAAATATCTGTTTGATAATATTACCAAAAAACAAATGAAATAGGACAATATAAATAGATCTTATAAAAGAATAAAATTGAATGGAGATCTTCTGCAACAATATTATATTTTTCATGGTTCAAAATCATAGTCACATAGTGTTTTTAATTACATAATCAAGAATTATTATTCATAATGGTTTATACATAACCTATAAAAATATATTTAATACTATACCACTGGTTATTAGTATTATGTAATATCGTCTAGGAATGTACATCTAAAAGTATAAAAAATCCATAATCGTTTAACCACAACTTATCAACGAATTAGAAAACATTAATTCAAAACATAGAGATTTCATAAAAAAAATATTATTCATAAATTATTTATATAAATAATTTTTTTGACTTATTATACGAATCCATATAGCACATGGATAGAGAAAATTATATATTGATTAAAAATGATGACATATATGAATATAAACCCCAATATAAAATCTTCATTAAAAAATTCCAAAGTGATAATAATTGAATGAATATAATGATATCAACTCCTGAAAAAGGGAAATATATCATCATGATCATATTGAGGATAAAATTATAGAGTTATAAAGAAATTTTCTTATAATCCCCTTCAATGGATCAAAAATCCATCTGAAAACTATCCCTAAAGAATGTGTTATAAATATTTTCACTCAAGAATAATATTGGTGGATAGTAATATATAGGATGAAGTTTCACTCAAAATAATTCATATGAACTCAACATGATGGTTGGAATCGAATAAATAGGATGGTTTCCATCCCCCAATAAATAGCACTAGAAATCAAATAATTAATGATGTTCTAGTAGTCTTCTTCTAAGGATGAAAATGGAATTTTTTCAGACTCCATCATTATTTTAGAATATATAACTATATATAATAATTAAAAATTATTAATTAATATTTGATAAGAAAAAAATAATGACCAAGAATCCACCCCGTTCAGTTGAAGAATGAATCATAGAAAAAAAATTATTCTCATAACACCAAACATAAAACTGTTGACTCGTCACAAACGATAATTGGTGAGAACAACCATTATTAAGTTGTATATAAAACAATCGTCATCATAAATGAATCCTTTTTCTCTGAAAGCTCTTAATTAAAAATAAATTTGATTTCAAACAACTCAATAAAATCATCTATTTCATAATTTATAATGGATCAATCATTTTTCTACCAACACATGAATTAATGATTTCATGTTTTCCTTCATTGAGTGTTATAGTTATAATCATACACACTATGATAATTTACTAACAAAGATATATGTATTTAAGGAAAACCAAATGAGAACATTAACATAGATCCATTCCATAATTAAATTTCAGAGACTTATAACCCATGAAATCAATTTTTTATTAATTATAACGTATTAATTTTCTTTTAGAATTTGTGCCATATTCTACCTAGTTCAAATATAATAGAATACATGCATTATGAATTATCACTTCCTATTTCTCTTCCCTACATGTAGAATATCATTAAATTTCATTTATAGTAATATTAAATGTTTATTTTCAAATTATTGCAGGACATATAAATTTTTGACATAGACAATTTTCATTAACTTAACACAATATAAAATATAAAAAATATCTTTTCCATAAAAAACCTTTGGTTTTCAGTAGTTCCAAACTCCAAAATCCTTTAGATCACAAAAAAATCATCTTAGATACAAATATTTCATAAATCCCACTATCAAATAGTGATCAAAATGTGTATGTATCAGAGAATGTGATAGTGATTCTAAAGCCCACCTCGAATATGTTATGGGATGGTAACCAATAAAAATTTCTTATAATTTCACAAATGAGAACGGGTTCCCTAAAATATATACGATAAAAATGATATATACTGCGAATAACCATTGAAAAAAGTTTCTATTAAAAAATAATTTAGCAATCCCATATATAATCTATTTTCATGTATAACAAGGTATTAGTAAAAAGAATAGGCAAAATTGGAATATCATTAGTAGTAAAAAAAGCCTCCAGTTGATCATGAAAAACTACATCCATGTATATTGTTGATATTGATCACCAACCTACTCAGGTTAACATGAATAAT
The DNA here is from genome assembly GCA_963277665.1 of Viscum album. Lineage (NCBI taxonomy): Eukaryota > Viridiplantae > Streptophyta > Magnoliopsida > Santalales > Viscaceae > Viscum > Viscum album. The sequence goes on along the minus strand of OY728152.1, from coordinate 1,312,477,612 downwards.
ATTAAATATGTTGGCAGAGCATAATATGAATACCCAGTATGATCTTATTTAAAATCACTTATGAAAATTGTAATAGAAGAATAATGAATCATTATGATAAAATAAATGAAACCCACTCATCTCATATTTATGTAGACAATTATTATTATTTACTCACATAATACATCTCACCAAATAATACATTGAATTATATCTAAAATAATGATTATTTTTATATATAAATATTGAAATGGTAACCTCACAGTAACATTTGAAATTGTTTATCAATATCATATCCAGTCATAGAAATCAATTAATCTTCCCTTAAATATATAATATAATCAATGATTTGATTCATTAAACAACTACAAAAACCTCATTCCCATACATGTAATTCCATTATTTATTAGAATACATAAATATATATATAACTACATCACAACCTACGACTCATTTGAACATCCCATTAGAAACTAGGTAGTAGTTCAAAAGGTATAAAAGACTGTTTAAATGAGTTATTTTTTAGTCATCCAATCTCAAGAATGAAGCACAATTTAAGCCATAACCACCACTTATTGTTTAACGTATGTAATATTCAAAAATTCATTAAGAACCACACATATATATATAGTTAATACGCAAGCCTTCACATAATCATAAGGGAAACCCCATATGATATAATCCATTAATTCCTAAAACATGACTACTTATAATATATTTTAATTTATGTCGATTGACATGTATTAGAGTGTAATATATTCCATCACTATCATGGGTATTTGAAGCAACATTTCCAAAATAATAAATTTTTTATTTCCCAAAAAAGAATAAATCAAAACCTGTTATATTCATATATATATATATATATATGAAATGATTATATATTAAAATTAATTACAAAAATTTTCAATCCATGTAACAATTGTATAAGGGTAGAAACTTTTTAGTCATATATACATAAAAAACAGTTTCATAAAATTTCTATATTTTCTCCCACTTAATTCAACATAATTATCAACCACAGTTTACATATCACACATTTTACATTTTTTCATATCATGGTGATATGAAACATACAATTTTTTTATTTTATATTCATTGTGATGATAATCACGCAATATTTCAATCTATGAAATTATTAATGAATAAGATATAATTTTTTTGAATAAAATATGAACATATATACTAATGATGATTCATGATTGTTTATAGATCATTAATTTGAGTAATGGAATTAAATATTATCAATTAAAAATACATGGGGCATTAGACAGAAATTATTCATAAATAAATTAGTAATCGTAAGATCATGTAATAAATAATTTATTAAATAACACGTATAAAATCATTAAATAATGTTATAGACAACTACCTAGAGCATAAAACCACAGTATATCCAACATCACCTCTAGAATAATATATAAGATCAATCTCATAAACATTAATCCTATAGTATATTAAGCACAGTAAACATGCATTACATTGTTATGTAATGATATTGAAAACACTAAAAATGTATCAGAATGGTATATTGGTCCCACCAATCTCAAAATAAAGACAATATATTACTGATAAAAAATCATTACCCATTCATCCTAAAATAACCCTTGAAATTTAATTGGGTTGATAAATATTTCATCATATAATAACTACTAGAAATTAAATGGATTTCATAAACATTTCATTAAATAATATAATATTTTAATCAAAGATTTTTCATAAATATTTTAACATATTATTCATAGAGATTATAAAAATTGAATTTTTATGGTAATATATGATTACATACTAACTAATTCATAACAAATTTAACAAATTTTTGTCTAATATGATTATAAATATCGTTATAGAATTCATCATGAATAATTCATTTCCATTATGAAATAACGTATATTAAAAATAATACAATTATAATGGAAAAAATTTATTTAATATTACCTAGTAATCATGTAATTTCATATTCAGATCATATATTATTCTTGAATTTGGTAATATCATATAAATTCCTATAACTTTTAAAAATATTTCTCCAAAAAAATTAACAAATAATATAAAATAGCTTTTTTGTATAACAATATTTAGATTCAATTAAAAAATTATAATTAATACATGCATAAAAATTACATTAAGCATTAATATTTAAATTATAGATAAAATCCTTAATCATTTATTTTGAATAAATTTAAAATTATGAGAATTTATTTTCTACATAAGTGAAAAATAACATTTATTTTTCATTAAAAAAAACCTCAAATCACATGAATACATATTTTGATGAAAAAGAATGAAAACAATTTATTTCAAAAAATTACAATATGATGAGAAATTAGATGACTTTCATGAGAGATTTATAATATTATTTCAACACTCGAAACAGAATACAAAAAAATCCATGTAATAATGGTATTGATACATAAAATACATTCATGTTATCTAGAATTTGAATAATAATACACATGAAGGAAAACACCTAATATAAAAATGTATATCAATTAAAATTGAAGGAATTAATCATAAAATAATTTAATGATAAGTATACAAACCACACAAAATAAATATGTTTTGTATATGGAATTTGTTCTACATAAATAAAAGTGAGACAAAATCACTTATCAATAGTTTTCTTTTAATAGAATGCATTGTGAATCCTGCATAATAATTTTTTAATTTTTATACATATATATCATAATCAATTTCATAATTATAATTTTATATAATATCCCATTATTACATTATAATATTCCTTATATCAATAAGAACATATTAAAATCATTATTTTTATAAGATAAATTTTCCATCTATCTTGGGTATTTTTATAATGTACTTTCGGTCATAATATAATTATTTATAATCAATATCCCAAAGAATATTAATTAATATATAAAAATAATTTATATTAATTATATATTTATTTATAATAATTCATAATTTTTTATATAAAAACTGAATTAAATAGATAAAAGACATAATAGATGATACGCTCTCATAAAAGGCATTTTCAAATTTTTACACATAAAATAGAAGAAATGAAAATAATTAATATACTTTATAGAATAATTATATTTTAATACATATATTATATATTATATAAACATATATTTATGACAATACATAAAATATGATAGTGAATAGTCAATATCATCACTTCATAGAGTTGGTAGTCCACAAGTACGCATGAATGACATTATCAATTTCCAATTGGATGGATGGTAAAAATGAATATCGTATATTATAATTTTGAATTTTTTATTATTTAATATGTATCAAATATAATAATCTATCCTATCATAATACTCATCCATTAATGGTAGTTATTATAAATTAAATTTATTAGTATATGGATATGGTAATCCATATGTTCACACAATATAAAATATATCAGTATATGGATATTTATTTTAATATAATGTATTATTTGATTTCAATAATATAAACATGTTTTGTTAAATTTTAATTATTAAAACAGTGAATAACCCCTAGTTATTCGATTTTAACATTAAGAATTATAACACCTTTTTTATATTAGCATTCACTCTTGTAACTCATTTTTTATAACTAGGAATTCTAATTTTGACATATATAGTTAAAATAACACAAAAAATATAAAATTTATGAATTTTTATACTATTTTATATCCATGTTGTATTATTATATAATTTTTATGATTATTAAATCATTAAATATTTTATTTTATTTATAAAATATATTTACAGTCCATTTTGTTTACATTTTATAATATAACATTGAATACATCATTATCATGTTGAAATGTGAATATATTTGTTTGAAACATCAGTAATACGTAATATAAATGTTTAAAATTCAAGGATAATTTATATTTAATAAAACTAAACTATATTATACTTTCAAAATAATATAATATTTCTTTAAATGGAGAAATAATTAATTGGGGTTACATAAGAAATTAATGTCATTACGTAATTAATTAAAATTAAAAATAAATTTTTATCATGAAAATCATTTAATCATTCATAATATAGACACTTATATTAATTTATAAGGAAATTTTCTCTATATTTAGTATCATAATTGATATAAAATACATAGTGACATTTCATAAAATGCTCTCAATTATATAATATATAATTCATCATCATGTAAATAATATCATTAAAAAAATAAATTTAAAAAATATGGTATTATGTGTCTAATTAACTTTATCTAATAAAAATTAGGATATGAATTTATGGACTTATCACATATTTTTACTCTAAATTATCAATAATTACCCTTTACCAAGGTAATAAATTTAATCAGAATTACTATTCATATAGGCAAAAAATGGAATATATAATATAAAACACAATAACTTCATTATTCAAAATAAATAAATAATTTTATATAATTCTGTAATAAAAATCATAAGAAGTGAATTATAATTTAATTGTGTAAAATTTTGTGAAAATCGATTTATAGAAGGAATAAAATTTAAGAAAGAAATAGTTCTATTCATATATAATGCCTTGAAAAAATATTAGGCGAATATTTAAATCATTTGATAAAAAAAATAATACATAAATTTCATTATATTTTTTTTAATTATAATTTATCTAATAATATAATATTAATAAATTCCATCAGGAAACATTTTTTAGAAAATAAATATCCCTTTTATATACAAAAAATATATTGTTTATTCCAATCAATTTATAACAATGGTATTAATTTTATATAAATGTATAAAATAATGTTTACAACATTTATTTATTACTATTTATATACAATTATCCAACAACTATGATATTATAAAAACATTTTATTTAAATAATGTTACACATATCTTTTAAATTAAATGTTTTTCCTAACATAGTATATAAATGATGTAATGTTTTTAGAAGATAATTATTTCATAAAAATATAAGTTTTATACATTTTACCAACATTGAAATTAAATTATAAATTTAAATTATTCACACTAATTAATAAATAAAGATACATCTACATCATCAAATCTCATGTTTCCTACATTACTTCATGTAATTTTCTGTTTCTCTAAAAAACAATGAACTAATGAACATTCTCATTTTGATTAACAATATCTCTAAAATCGTGAATATTAGGAGGTGGATAAAATTCATTCTCCATCGTTTTGAGGTAAGATTTTATTAAAATTTATCATTAATTTAATTAAATCCTATATAGTTATACATATACCACATCATAAACAAGATATAAATTTCAGGTAATATGTAATTAATATTCTAAAATCCCTATATGATCATGAATGTCAAATGGATTAACAAAAAATTGTATTATATATCTGTTCATTCCAAATTCCCTTATAATATACATGGTATATATTCATAGAAATTTCTAATCACCATATAGAAACTCAATCCTTGACTATGAGATTATTTTATATATTGTGGTATTGTAATAACATTTTCTTTGTTTTTCATAGACAGATGAGGTCCAAATTTCATTTTTCTCAAAAATTAGTCATGTTTGATTTTGTTTTACAATCTTTAATATTAATATCAATATATGATGCCAAATGAAAAATGTCTTGAATTTTATTTTTCTAAAAAATATATTACATTATATAATTTTTCACATCAACCATTCTAACCCATTAATAAATATTTCATCAATCTCAATATGAAAATAACCAGTGAAACTCAACAACATATCAGGAAACTGGACAAGAATTATCAATAACCTCAATGTAATCCCTTGATCCTAATAAACTAAAATTTCTCATGGTACACTATAAAATCATAAAAATTTCTTAAAATATAAACAACAATGTTGACCAATGGTTAAATCATATTTAATGTAAACAAATTATTCTATAATATAATCTCAATCTATAAATAAAAAGTTTCATTATTACCTATATAATTTTTTTGAGGTATGATGAAAAAACAGAAGGATATTTTCCCACATCCAAAATATAATGGGTAGTGGTTGTAACATTCCCATAACATTTTTTCTCTCAGCCTTAACTGAATGATATACGAAGAACCGTGGAATAATCACTATATTATATATCTTCATTCCATACCAAAATATATTATCATTTAAATCTCAATATATCATCATACATATAATATTCATATTGATTGATGATCTATGATATTTATTCATCATGTCATTTATAAATAATACAACAAAATGGACATATACAATAATTCTAAGTCATATTATTCCATAAAAATAAAGGTTTAACATATGAACATGTTTCAACTTATTCAATATCTCTATATATTTATTTAGTACCTCATTATTTGTTAACATGATCGTTGGTTCACCACTCATTCGAAAAAGATAATATCTACCCCTTCCATCAGTAATTCTAGATAATAACCATTGATGCCTTTATATATTGGATGTTTATTTTCCCTCATCATTGATATGATGGTATGATCCTTTAGACTAATAACATATTCCACCATGTTCATTTACACATGGTGGAAATTTATTTAGATATCATAAACATTGATCAATTCATATAATTTAAAGTAGTACATATATATCACATTCAATGACATGATATTATTCAATCATTTATGTTGAATTTATGTTTGATTCCTATAACCATATAGGAAACAGTACAATATAATTTAATAAAAAATTACCAAAAGTATCTCCAAATATTTATTATGAAATTTTTAATTCATGACCATAAATTATTAATAGAAATATTCTATAACCCTCTAATTCATCCTCGGTATGATTAATATTCTTTTAATTAGTACATCATTATATATTACAAATACATATCCACTATTTTGTAGTTCTAATACATGTGATATTACTAAAATAATACTAATAACCTTAAAAACTATTCATATTCACTTATCCAATGTAACCTGGATCCCATTAGAGTTATCTTAATTAGTAGATTCAGTTTCCATGAATCATTTTCCATAATATACTGATTATATCATCCAATTAATGAAGACTATAGTTCTTACTCAAAACCGATGGTCTAGTCTAATGATTAATAACATTTTTATTTAAAGGGTATATATATATAACCTCACTGTAGATTATATTACAGAATAATGAAATATTTCAATCCCATTATATCTTATTTAGAACTGTTAATAAATATTATCCTTCTTCTGGGTATTTATTTTATTCATTAAATGATCATCATGATATTCATTAAACATTAAATATATAATAATCTATCCTATAATATAAACCAAAACCCTATGTTGGTAATATATAATGGAATAATTAATTAAATCCATGAATATTGACAGGAAATTAAAAAGACTAAATAATACTTCAACAAAGGAATGACAATTATTCAGATCACTACAATGGAACAAGGTGAGTGGATGATAAGTAGGCTCATATATTTTGTAGAGGCTTCAATTTGGGGATGATTAACCTGGAGGAATTCAAGAATGATTGGGAGAACATGGGACATCTGTATGAGGGAATCATAAATGGATACCCTGACTCCAAGGTAAACTCTATTCCCTAGATCTTGTTTTTGAAAATTGATTACAATAGGATCAAACTATTTATCATCAAATCTATATTATCTTTTGATGTTTAATGTTGTGATGGTTTTCACTATCCCCTTAAATTTTTTTGGATATAAAAAAGTAACTTTTGATGGAACAAATTCATATATTACATACCATGTACTATATGAATAATCTACTATATCATCCATCATAAATCATAATTGGTGACATCTAGAAGGAAGAAAAATCATATCAAAGTATTGGGTTCGATGTAGTTTATAAATCCATTCATCCATAATTGCGTGACGATACATTTTTCAGAATGTGATCTTTTTCAGATGTCAATAATTAATACAGAGACTGAAAGATCCATATTTCTTTGTAAAAAATTACTCGTTCAACATATGGTGATGAACTTGGACATATTATTAATTTTTATGGATATCATGATATTTTTTATTAAATTATCTTTATATAATTTAGACAATTTTATATGTGGTATTTAAAATAGCTGTCCCTCAACTCATAATTTATACAGATGTTTCAATAGTTCAATTTAAGTGAAATCCAGTAAATTATAAATGAAAAATAGCAAAAAAAACCCATATAAACAATATTATTTTCTCAATAATTATTTTTCCCCAAACATATTTGATAAATAACCTTCATGAGTAATAATTGATACACACTGTGTATAATTGATTACCAATTGAAATTTGTCTATATTCTCGCACTGATAATGAATCATATGTTAATTCTATATATTCAATGTGAGGTCCCTAAAACATAAATTGTTGGTAGGAATATATAAATAAATCAAATAAAATATTATTTTCAAATAAAATTCATGTAATTTTATAATCACATGATTTTTGGGATTCATATACATAGAAAAACATTTTTTATAGGGAATATATTAATTTTATGCAATCATTAAAACATAGTGAAATTTTCACCACAAACTCAAAATCCAATAAATGATATAGATATTCAATACCTTTTAAAATTCCTAAGATATGAAATATTTTGTAGATTTATTATAAAATAATATATGCATTTTTCGATAGTGGATGATAAGAGTATATTTGAAAACATCATTCTGAAAACCAAATTTACAATATATTATTTCATTATATTTTTTTTGTTTATGATTATGTCACGGGGATCAAAAATGATATGGGGCTTATGTCAGAAATTAAAATTAATCACCTAATTCAATATTTTTATGTATTAAACGATATGTTGTTTATTATTTATTTTCCTTATTTTACTCTATTTCATTTACTATTGTACATGATATTTTTAGGATAATTATTCCGAGCACTATTTCAATATTTAAATCAACTAATATTTTTATTAAACTATTTCCCATAAGTTATATTTCAAAATATTTCTCATGTAGATGGCTTGAATTTCATTCCATGTTGTAAAAAATTTATCTATAATGAAACTAAATATTCCATTATCAAAAGCCCTCATTCTAACTCTTTTCTCACACTTCTCAAGCCTTTGGCTCATTAAAACTCTGCTCAAATAAGCTCCCAATATCCCTCTATTCATCCTAGAAGACATAACATAGTCATAAGAAACTTCATGAAACCCATTTCGTTCAAACCTAGGGGTGTTACCCGATTTAAAGGTAACATCTTCTCTTACGTTATTTTGTTTTATTTTACTTCTCAAGCCACTAAACACATTTGTATACATTATTTTATAGCAAAACCAGTATCCTCAATATACTAGGATGTTGTTATGTGAATTATTAGAACTACTCATAGACACACCCATATCTAATGGTAGACTAACATACCGTTTATGTGGATGAAAAACTCACACCTCACGAAGCGATGATTGTTCAATTATCTCCTACTGCCTCTCATAATGGCCATTACGATGAAAATATATTTATATATGATATATATTAAGTTTTTATTTCTATATTAATCAGTTATTTTTATTTATGAGCATACCTTTATGCCTTCTAATATGTGTATGCACGATTATTTCATTTGTGGAAGTGAGGACTACCACCCCCTCATGGTGATATGATTCGTTCAGGACATTCAACGATTGTATAAAGATGGATTTATTGAAATTGTGTAACATATATATCATATAATATCATACTTTAATTATAATATACCTATATATCATTATGTTTTCATTCAATTAAATATTAAATAGAGATGAAAGTAGGCTTCATGCATACGTTCGATTTACCGTCTCCATGAATGGTGCATTTCATTTCATATCTACAATTTTTGTGTACTATTATAAATATATAAATATATATATAATGGTTATATATGATATATATGAAAACAAAATCATTAATATTATTCTGTAGATAATGTTTTTTTGACCGCATGGAGAAATTGTAATTATAAACAAGTTCATTTTTAACTGAAATTCTGAATAATGAAAAAATGTCTTATATGAACTCAAATAATTAACTAACTATTATTTCAATGTAATAAGTGATATAAAAGTAATAATAAACATTAAAAATGTAATTAATCAAGTATAAATTATCATATGTTTATTATTCAGGATGAACAAGGCGAATACGAGTCATGTTGGACACGAGGTAAGGGATTTCATATATCACTTTTCATACCATGAGATTTCCATTTTTTCACTGCTTATTTATTTCATGTGGTATATTGGGAACTTCCTTATTATATATATTATCATTATTATATTTAAATTCATTGTATTTTGTGATTAATTTGGTCGTTATTAGCTTTTTCTCAAATTACTCGATTGATTACAACGTGGTAAAGGAATTTCATCTCACTTTTTATTCCAGTGTGATTCATCATATATTATACACTATTTCCTTTTGTGTGGTGGAATTACTTCCGATATGTGTAATAATTGTGTAATGTACTCTATTTTATGGCTATTTAAATATTCATTTTCTGATCTTTCTTTCATGGGGTTCATGTTTCGTAAGTTACCAAATCGGTAAGGGAACATTTCACCTCCACTTTTTAAAAGGATTACTTTTTTATGTATTTTAATTTACATATTATTTTGATGGGATGTGTTCTTATATATCCTTATGGATGTAAATTTTATGTCCAAGTGATGAGATATCCTTTTCAGTCTGATTAACTAATTTTTTGAATTTTAATGTGACGCTATTCGGCAATCTAATTTCAGTATGAAAACTTCATAACCCAATTTCATTATTGGGTTAAACATCTACTTATTGATTATGTCGTGTTATGAATATTTGTGAATAGACTCAGATTCTATTACAATTAATATCCACTTATATATGGTGTATTATTTAGTCACACATAATTATGTCATTGATTTATCCTTAATCTTAGGATAACTTCTTTACAATGGATTTCGTCTCAATTTACATTTCCATTGAGTATTATTTGTTGATATGCACCAATTCACTATTATATGGTGTATATACACTTATTTGTCATATTATATAATGAATTAATTTAATCTCATGATATTATTAGGTTCTAATTAAATTTTATTCCTCAATTTTTTGTATTCTAGGAATACTCCTTTTATAAAAAACACCTTAACTTAAATATCATTTTAAATGTTTTAAAGATTTATTATTATAAATGTTTCACATTATTGTCCATGTTTAAAAATGGTTTTAATGATTTATTCATATAGACATTAATTTTTTGAAATTTAAATTTCACTCAAAAGCATCAATGTGTTATGTGACTCTTTGATTAAGAAATCACATTATATAATATTATAATTAGTTTTGAAAATGGTATGATAAATTATTTGATTTCATCAAGTAATGAAATGATATATTGTTATTTCAATGTGGAAATTATATCTTTCCACATTCGTTTATCGTGGAATAAATGATTTGGATTTATGAATCAATGTAATATGATCCATGTGGCACACTTATGCATGAAATGAATTGTTTATGAAATGTGTGCCTTTATAGCGATCTAAAGCATTGGATAATGTATAGTATCATGATACATTATGTTTAATGGGTGCTTACTCATGATAATTCAAGTGAAATTAGGGTTAACACATGATCCATGTGAAATGATCCTTGGCTCATGCTAATTCTATGTTAATTGTTGTTTCCACATTTCCATGTTAAGATTATCATTCTTTATCATGCCTTTATGATTACCATTATCTTTTGCACTATTGATATTCTTATTTTCTAACATGTATTGTATTCCTCATTTTATTCCATGTTTATTTCATTAAAAGGCTTTGTAACTCACTCTTTTCTTATGCATGTCCTTAGATCATCCCATCCAATGCTATGTACAAAGGAATATAGTGGTCATGTAGAGGAATTTTTCAATAAAGATGTTCCATTTTTTAGGTTTTAAGTTGTTATGTAATGATCCTAAGCCCCATATCCACTATACCTCATGATCTTCAATGTTGTATCAAGTGAAGTTCATGTAATAAATTATGTTTAATTTTGTTATAAAAGATCAGGGCTGTCATAGTAGATAACAGATGATAAGTTTATTTATTTTTGGTAATAGGATTAGAAAACCCATGTATATAAATAGAGATAGGAATAAGTGTAATATATACATCCCTATGTTTTGGTGAGTATTGAGTAAGTGATTTACCAAGAAAATACATCCCTGTCTGGATAAGAGAAGAACTATTTTATTGTGTGGGGATGAAAAAAAATAGTAAAAGAAAACCATTAAGGTGAAAAAATGTTAGGGTTATTTTTGAGTTTTATAAAAAGGACAAAAAGAATACCGTGTGACAACCCATCGCGTTAGAAAATTCTACAATAATCAAACCCACAACCAATGTGCAATTGAGATTTATCACCTACCACTAGACTCCCAGAAGTCACTGGTTAGTATGACTTATTCTTTTATGTGAAAGGGTTTTTTGGATCAAGAATAAGTTTATTTTGGGATGTTATGTTTTATCAAATGGATATCATTAGTATAGGTAAATGATTTGGAGATTCAATGATAAATGTTATATTTTAAGACATTCTCTTTTTTTAGGAAACATTTTATGCCTTAGGAAAATAAAAAACTACAATATTTCAATTGTGGATGAATGGTTGACATTTTTTATATGAATATATGTGTTTATTGTGGTCATATTTTGATTTGGGTTATATCTATAAAATGATTAACATACCATAGAGAATATGTGATTAGGTTAATTAAACATTATTATGTGACTTTAAGAGTAGTCGATGATATTTGGAGATAAATGGTATGAATTTTTATGGAAGACTATGTGATTAAATACTTACATGTTTTGGGTTTCAATATTAGTTTGGAGTTTTTTGATGAATTTTAAAGAAGATTCTATATTTAATGGTCTTTCTTGAACTTTGGGTACTTTTTGTTGAAATTTAGAGATTAATTGTAGTATTTGTTTATAAAGGACTATCCTTTTTGGGGATTATATGATCTTGTACTAACTGTTTTGGATTTAGTTGATGTATAAAGACAAGGGAAATATATAGTTATTCTTATATGGATTATTTGATTCTCTAGTATGATGATTATTGTGATTTTATGGGACCAAGTATTTTTGAATGCTCATTATTTGGATAAAAGATTAATTTTCTGTAGAAACTTATTAAAGGATGAAACTCTACATAAAGGTAAGTATATTTACTTAGGTTTTTATTCAATGAAGTAAATGAATTCCTAACATTATAAAATGGAAATAAATGTTGTTGGTTTATGATTCCTACTGGGTGATCAGTGACCATTTAACACATCAAAAGTTTGTGATTTTCTTATGGTCATGTTTCTCCTAATCATGATTTCTATCACACTCCCTCAAAACATGACAGTTTGTTTTCTCTTCTATATCAGTTTTTTCCTACATGGAATCCATGTATCGATTAACTTGGTTGAACTATGTAATTCTCTTTCTTTATTTTAATGTGACAGTTTTACTGACGCTTTTTCCGATGTGGGACTTCTAATGAATTTTCAAAGACTAATTTTAAAATTGCGAGGACGCAATTTACAAAAGGGGGGAAGAATGTAACATCCCGAGAAAATAAAGAATATTACATTTTCATATTTATTAATATTTTTGAATTAAATTCTATGTCTACTTTAAAGGGGATGCTATGTTTGATGGCGTACCCGATACACAACAATCGGTTTCCTTGAAATCTTACATTGCACAATAATAATATAATATTGTTATTTTAAATGGTAGTTAACACTTAGTTGTTGTATTATTGGGATATAATTTAACTAAATAAAATATGATGATATATGTTTTTTTGAATATTTTAACATTTATCAAATAAATTTCAGAGTCTTAAAATAAGTAAATAATTCTATTTTAAGAATAAATACTCTACTATTCCATAAACGATTAATTTAAGAAATTTTAATTTCTAAACAACTTTAAATATATATTTTAACTTGTATATGTACTATATTACAAAATGAAAATTTTCTTTACAACCAGGACACCAAAATTTATTTTCGATTAAATTTTGGTATTTTTCAAATAAAGATCGTTTTTTATGAATAGTGAATGCTACTGTATTTTAATTCAAAAGTGACTTTTAATAAAATTTACTTATATGGATATATTATAATTTTAATTATATATTAAGTGTAATTAGAAAATATTTTTACCATTTAATCTAATATAGGTCACTGGTAATAATTTCATTTTCAAATTGGACATAAACAGCTGTCAATCATTCGATAGTTATTATTTCATAAAAACACGTTATTTATTTTAACCCCTAGGATCTAGGTATGGAAATGAATTTTTGTTTTTTAGAATTAAAATGATTTAACAATAATATATGAAAAACTAGGGTCTCTATAATTGGTATCAAAGCATGTTTTATTTATTTTGGAATATGATAATAAAAAATTAATAAAAAACCAACGTGTGAGAATATGTGAAAAAAATCAACCAAGAATCGTTGTTTTAGATGTATTATAAACATAGGTACCATAGATGATATGCCTTAAATTTTAATCTCAAAAGTAATTATTAATTAATATCTTGTTGACCAATTTTTTGTTCAATTGTTTTTTATTTTAGAATACAGTTCAAATGAGGATAAATCAGGCCAAAACCCATGTCAGCGACAATGAAAACATTTCCCTAAAAACATTTTTAATGCATTGGGGGGATATCTTAATTTAATTACAATGATTACATAGTTATCTAAAGTATTGATGAATTACATATATATTTTTTAATTTACTCCTTTACACAAGAGGGGTCAAATGGCTATGAAATCATTTATGAGGCAAGAACCACTGATGTTTCGTGGATCGTCTGAAAAAACAGTCTGGTAACAAGGGGTAAATGAAATTGGATGACCTTATTTATTTTTTGTTGATATGATATGTAAAAGGTGAATTTGATTGTTTATTGTTTAGATGGAGAAGCAGATCAATTGTGGTAATTAATTAATAATAATAATCCAATGGAATAAATTTAAGTGAGGTAGTGTCTTCAGTATATGAAAATATTTCATTATATAAGTATTTCCCACAAAATATATAATAAATAATGGAGTGAGAAGTCATATAGGTGACTAAAAAGGAGGTTGAATATATCACAATTTATCCATAATGTTTCAATATTATTACAATATATGCCTCATGGATTTTTATCATTACTGATACAAAAATATATACATTCATCTGTGGTTTGAGACCACAAATTTGATAGGATATATTAGTTTCAGACAAAGGGAGTTATGATTATTTATTTCAGTGTTATCTCTAAGTAGAAATTTATTTTGGATAATGGTCCCATCAAAATGTATATGGGAAAAAAATATTGTGTTTTATGATAGGGGATCAACTAACAATTTTGGAATGGAAACATAACCACTCAAACATAAAAATGTGGGAATAAGAATCATCGAAATTTCCATAACGGGATGGGGAACGAATTTATATCTGGGACATAATTCCACCAAGATCATGAATCTTGATGAGAAATGATGAAGAAGGATAATGTGGTAGATGAGTGAAATGCCTGGATCGGCTGTGATCACTGAGAGGGGAGGGGTGAATCAGTGATAACTTTTTCTTTTTATGAATTGTTCCTCTTGGATTATCAATTCAACCTCTGCAGCTGGTTAAAGCCTAGATCTACTCTTTTAGTGATGCAGTAATTATGAGAGCACAGAACACAGAGATTTACAAGGTTCGGTACAAATACCTTCTCCTTGCCGTGTTGGTTACACCCCCCAACACGGATTCTTCACTATGCCAAAAGATGATTACACAGTAATTGGTTACCCCCCCCCAATTACAAGTTGGTTAAACCCCCCAACTCCACAACATCATCTTCATCATGGCTTCACTTCACTTCTTCAAAGGTGTTGTTCAAAACTTCAAGTAGCTTCAACAGTCTTCAAAAGATCTCGTTGGTCTTGCTCACAAGAACCCAATCACATAGAATGATCAGTTCTTTTGTATTCACACACATAAGTGTGTACTCCTCAAAGTTGATCTTCTTCACATGTGCACACATACACTACTCATTCTTTTAGTGCACCCACTTGACTTGTCCTTCTTCTTCAATTTATAAACACACAAAGTGTGGTCTTCCTTTTGCACCCAAAGCACAAAGGTCCTCGGCCTTCTCCTCTTTGTGCACACACTCTACCCGTATACTCCTCTTCACTTGGCACACAAACACAAAGGCCTCGGCTTCTTGTTCACTTGTCTTGCACACACACTTGGTTGCGGCCTTCAATTGCACACACCCGAACACCAATCAAATGCAAGGTGCAAGGTGCAGCCTCCTCCTCAACACTGCCGCGCAAGGCTCAAGCCACAAGGGCCGCGCAAGCCACGGGTGCAAGCAGTTCAAGGCGCGCAAGGCCTCGGGTGGCCACTGCTGCGCAAGTGCTTACCGCACAGGGGGCCGCGGTGCACAGAGGTGGCGCACAAGTTCGTGCTTCCCAACCCTCTCTTCTTGTCGCGCAAAGAGGTTGCGCGCAAGGAACTTCAGCCGCACAAGATACTTGCTCGGGGCTTCAAATCTTCGCGAGGTAGAGAAGGACTCTCACGAGACTTCAAATATTCATAGGATCAGCAGCGAATCCAGAGGTCTCGGCCTCTCTTTATATAGGCAGAGGAATCCTCAAAACATCCGCGGGATATAAATCTTGATCCACCGAGATTTTCGGTTCTTTGAAAACTTCAAACGCGGGCCGAGAATCTCGTTCTTTCTCTTTGCACAACGCGGACTTCTTCTCCTTCTCCTTTATCCACGTGCATGCATTTTAAAACGCATGCAAGCCTCTGTTTAATCCATCCCATGCAAAACATGAACACCGTGTGGCCTCGGCACTTCGTTTACCTTAGGCCGAACTCCAAAATCTCTTAACCATCGTGTGCATGCATATTTTATTTCATGATTGTGTTCGTAGCGGCCAGACGATCACAATGGAGGCTTCGGCTCGATCAGCGGTGGCCGGGAACTCAAATTCTGTCATCGGGGTGGCTCTGGTTCAGCGGAGGCTCGCGGGAGGCTTCGGATGAGCTCGAGGTAGAGGACGAGCTCTCGGCCGTCGGATCGTGATGCGCGACGGCCAGGATTAGATCGCGAGCGGCGCGATGCATCGGGCGGCCGTGATCTGCCACGAGATCGCTCGGACGGCCAGGATCGCTTCCGCGGGAAAAATCCGCATCCCACATCGAAACGAGGCCCGGTTTATCCGCGGCTTATTACCATGCCGCTCCCTCAACCCCGCAATTGAACTTCCTCCTCCACGGTGCCGCCCCGCACCGTGTTCTCCCTGCGGGCGCGCTCTGCGCCCACTCTGCTCCCTGCGGGCGTGCTCCTAGCGCCCACTATGCATCCTCCGGGCGCGCGGGCTTCACCACTGCGTGCCCTCGGGGGCTTATACACGGCCCCCTGCCTCTCGAGCTTGCACCATGGGATCCCCCATGGGCATGGCGCCTAGTGCCCATATGAGCCGTGGGGTTGAACCCGTGGGTTGGCTTGAGATGGCTAATTTTTTGGCTAAGGCAAAGAATAAGCACTTTGTTAAAAAACAAAGTATCCCATATGAAAAATGCCAACCCAAGTTCTTCCAAGCCAAATTCCACTCCAAGCCTTCTTCCTCATTTTCTTCTTCATTTGAATTCCTCACTCCTACTCAACAAATAATCTTCACTTAGGAGGGAAATGTAGAAGGTTCTTCCTTCAACCGAGCTCCTTAATCACATAAATTCTTCAATAAACTTCAATGATCCAATTAGAGGTCAAGTTGGATCACACTCACATTGTCATGCACTAAGAATTAGTACATGGTCTTCTTCAGCTCACTTCATCCACTTAGAAGTTGTGGATGGCTCTCTTCATCTCCTCATGCATTGTGAGGACAATGCATGGTCTTCAATCAATGTTGTGACTTTGTATCCAGTTGATACAAGTTCTATGAACTTTAAAGATCAGCTCAACAATCCTCAGATGTAATGCTTCTGTAATCATCAATCTTCAAGATGTACTTCATCAGATGGCACACCATGACAAGTTATTGACAACAAATGCAATTACTTCACTTGGGCACAACAATCTCCCCCTTTGTATTTGGTTGTCAATACTACGAAGCACACTGATAGAATGTCGTGTGCCTTGTGCCTGATGATTTCTCCCCCTTATTGGCCAAAAAATGCAAAGGGATGAATGAAAGCCATACTCATAGTATAGAGCTTCTGGAACCTGCACATCTTCAACTACCAATGCTCCCCCTCAGGGGATGCATTCATCTCCTTCAATTCCCTGCATGTAAGTACAAGAATACAAAAAAAAATTAGGGAATAAGGAGGGACCTTCTTCTTCCTCAAGTGAGAGTAGAAGGCTGAACATGAAGTTTCAGCCTCAATTCAACAAATCTTTCCGTAGGCATAGCTTTGGTGAAAATGTCTGCCACCTGATCTTGAGTAGGAATGTAGTCTAGCTTGATGTCTCCATTGGCGACCCTTTCTTTGATGAAAAGATATTTTATATCAATGTGCTTGGATCTGGAGTGTTGGATAGGATTCTTAGACAACCCAATTGCACTTTGATTATCACATAAGATCCTCAATGGTTTTTCAGCTTTAATCCTCAAATCTGATAGCTGCACCTGCATCCAAATCATTTGAGTACATGCATGTGTAGCGGCCACATACTCTGCTTCAGCTGTGCTCAATGTTACAGAATTTTGTTTCTTGTTGTACCAGCTAACACATCCTTCTCCCAGAAAGAAGGTTCCACCAGATGTGGATCTTCTATCAGTGCAATCACCAGCCCAATCAGCATCTGTGAATCCCAACAACTGTATGTTTGCACTGTGTTTGTATAAGAGTCCATAGTTGAGGGTTCCTTTAACATATCTCAGGATTCTTTTGGCTGCAGTTAAATGAGATTCTTTTGGGTCACTTTGGAATCTGGCACACAAAGTCACTGCATATGCTATATCTGGCCTTGAAGCCGTGAGATAAAGTAGACTGCCAATAATTCTTCTGAACTCTTTCTGATCAACATTGTTGCCTTCTTCAACCTTGCATAGCTTGGTTCCGACAGAAATGGGTGTGGAGACTTCCTTTGAACTTTCCATTCCAAACCTTTTCACTAAGTCCCTTGCGTACTTTTCTTGTGAAAGAAATATGGAGTTTTGTCTTTGTTCCACCTGAAATCCTAGAAAATATGTCATTTGACCAAGCATCGAAATTTCAAAAGTTCTTTTCATCTGCTCAGCAAATTCTTCACATAGTCCTTCCTTGTTACCAGAAAAAATGATATCATCCACATAGATAATGACTATGAGGGTACCATTGGCCATTTCTCTGACATAGAGGTTACTGTCAACTGTTCCTTTGACAAATTTCATGTCTTTAAGACAACCATCCAATTTTGAGTACCAGGCTCTAGGGGCCTGCTTCAATCCATACAAGGCTTTTCTCAATCTGCACACCATACTGCCATCTTTGTCTAGCAAAAATCCCTCTGGTTGTTCAGTATACACCTCTTCTTCAAGATCTCCATTCAGAAATGCAGATTTCACATCCATCTGATAGACCTTGTACTGCTTGTGTGCTGCAACTGCTAAGAACATTCTGATAGTTTCCAGTCTTGCAACTGGTGCAAAGGTTTCCTCAAAGTCGATTCCTTCCATTTGTGAATATCCTTTGCATACAAGTCTGGCCTTGTTTCTGGAAACTTCTCCCTTTTCATTGAGTTTGTTTCTAAACACCCACTTTGTCCCAATAACATTTTTATTTTTGGGCCTTGGCACAAGATCCCAGGTGGAGTTCTTTTCAATTTGATTGAGTTCCTCATGCATAGCTTGTATCCATTCCTCATGTACAACTGCTTCAGCCACTGTGTGAGGTTCAACTTGAGAAACCAGTGAAGTCTGATCTTCCAATCTCAATCTTCTTCTAGTTCTTACTGAGGACTGTAGGTCTCCAAGGACATTTTCTGTGTCAACATGCTTCTTCAATTTGTTGTATCTTCTTCTTCCATTTTCATTACCTTCATCTTCATCACTGGTATATTCAGAGTTGATTTCACCAGCAGTTGGTGTTGGCTCAGGTAATTCTGCATTCTTCTGTTCCAAGGCTGTGTCATTCTTTGAGTCATCATCATCCACAGTGTATGGTTTGGTGTTGTTTTCAATTATTATGACATCATTGCAGTCAGTAATTTTATTCAACCTCTTATTCCAGCATCTGCAGCCTTTTCCATTAGGTAGGTAACCCATAAAGATTCCTTCTTCAGCTTTTTCGTCAAACTTTCCCAGATTGATGTTTTTAATCTTGATGATGCAGGGACTGCCAAAGACTTTGAAATATTTAACAGTTGGTTTTCTGTTAAACCACATTTCATAGGCTGTCGTTTGTGTTTCTGGTCTCAGGAGACATCTGTTCTGTATGTGTATAGCAGTGCATACTGCTTCTCTCCAGAAAAACTTAGAGATATCATGCTCAGCTAACATAGTCCTCCCCATTTCAACTATGCTTCGATTCTTTCGTTCAGCCACTCCATTCTGTTGTGGAGTATATGGTGTACTATATTGATGTTTGATTCCATGCTTGACCAGATAGCTTTCAAAGACATCACCGGTATATTCTTTTCCGTTGTCTGATCTTACTTTCTTGATGCAGAGCTCTAGTTCCTTCTCAGCCTGCCTTCTGAAAGTCTTGAACATCGTGATTTCCTCTGACTTGTGTTTCATGAACATGACATTGGTCATCCGAGTGTAATCATCAATGAAGGTTATAAAATAGAAATATCCTCTTGTAGACTTCTGTCTCATCGGTCCACATATGTCTGTATGGATGAGTTCAAGAGGCCTAGTAGTCATGATATCAACTCCTTTGTGTGACCTATGGGTCAGTTTTCCCATCTGACATGTGTCGCAGACTTCATCTCTTTCTCTCTTTAAATTGGGTAGATCTCGTACAACATTGTACTTCAGAAGTTTACTCATACTCCTTTGGCCAAGATGGCCAAGTCTTCTATGCCAGAGGTTGTTTTCATCTTTAGAGCTAAGAAAACAAGAATTGATGGGATCACCAATTTGAAATAGATTTCCAGTGGTTCTTCTTCCTTGAGTGATGATTTTTCCATCCTTTGAGCTCTTGATGATGCATGAGTCCTTCTGGAACAACACCTCATGTCCATCATCACATAATTGACTTACACTGAGTAGGCTGTGCTTTAATCTTCAACAGACAACACATCATTGGATTTAAGATTTGTTGTTGCAATCATAGCCTTTCCAACTCCCATGATTTTCAGAGAACGATCATTTCCAAACACCACGGTTCCTCCCTCATGACTTTCAATGTTGCTTAGAATTTTTGTATCACCAGTCATGTGGGATGAGCATCCACTATCAAGAATCCATGACTTGGTTTTACTGCTGGCTTTTAGAGCCACTTCAGCAAAGCATGTGATTTCATCATTGGTTTCTTGAATGCCTTTCCCTTTCATTTCTTTGACTTTTTGTTCAGGAAGAGTTGTCATACATTTATCTGCTCTATGACCTTGTTGGTCACATCTTCCACAAGCTTCACTCAGGCAGTCAAATGTGTTCTGAGTTGGTGGTTTTGATGCTTTCTGCAAAACACTCTGGGTTTCAGGATGTCTCCCCCTTGACTCATGCCTCATGTTTGGACGAGACATGTTATACCAGCATGCATAGGCCTTATGTCCAAACACACCACAACACCAGCAGTAGCCTCTGAACCTTGACCTTCTTTGTTGATAAGAGTCATGTTGTAATTTTCTGTCCAAGATTTGAGTAGTCCTTCCTAAGGATTTCCTTTCTTCCATTGAAGATGATTTTACACAGGTTGGTTCATGCCATGTTTGTCTCAATTTTATCTTTGAACCTGCATTGTTAGGAATAACAGATGTATTTATAGATTTACTTAGTGGTAAATTGACCTGCCTCTGAGCACCAGCATAAGATGATTCTGCCTTGACCTCAACAGCCTTGTTGAAGTCTTCTCTCATCTTTGTCAAGCTATTCTGTGCTTCAATCCACTTGGAATGTGTCACTGATTTCTCTTCTTCTTTGAGGTGAAGTTTCTCCTCAAGATCTTTTGCTATCTTGTCCAGCTCAGCTACCTTCAGTTTATGTCTCTTGATTTCTTCAATGTACATTGTTTCTTTCTTCATACATTCTTCCAACTCCTCAGTCATTCTTTTAGTTTCCGTTTGTAACAATTTCTTCTCTTTCTTGAGTTTAATGTTTTTCTCAAGGCAAGCCTCTAATTCATCTTTCAATATGTATTCAAGCTCTGTTCGTTCACTTTCATCATCTTCACTGCTGCAGGTATCAAACCCTTTTTCCACATGAGCCATAAAATTCGTTTCTTCTTCTGATTGACTGTCTGAAGTAGAGTCTGATTCTTCCTCTTTGCTTACATAGCTTCTTCTTTCACCTGGAACGAACCTTTTCTTTCTTACACCTGATTTGTTTCCTTCTCTTGGGTATCTACTCCATTTCTTCTTTTGTGACTTCTCATCTTCAACTTCTGGAGCACTATATCTCTTCTTGGGGCAGTTTACAGCAAAGTGTCCGATGTTATTGCAATTGAAACATCTTGATGGTGATTTCCCTTTTCCCCTGAATTTAGTTTTTCCAAACCTTTTAGAAAAAAGAGAAATAATCGTGTTGAGATCTTCATCCTTTTCTTCATTGTCAGCATCACTTGATTCTAGGACTTCGTCATCTTTTATCTTGAGTTGTCTCATGGCCTCAAAAGCCATCTCATCCTTGATCTTCTTCTTGAATACTGGGATCTGCCTCATTTCATATGCAATGAGAATGTTGTGTAGTTCATCAAGAGAGAGATCATCTCTGTCTTCTAATGCTGAGACTTTGGGGTCAAACCTGTCAGGAAAATTTCTCATTAGCTTTTTAACAATAGTGGAGTCCTCCAACTTTTCTCCAAAGCCCCGAATGTTACTGACAATTTCATTGACTCTTGTGAAATAATCATCAATATTTTCTTCTTCTCCCATCTTGACATCTTCAAACTTGCTTCTCCAAATCTGTAATTTGGCTTCCTTGACTTTCATGTTGCCTTCATAACTACTTTCCAATTTGTCCCAAATTTCTTTAGCATTCTTGAGTCCCATGACTTTTGTGTATACCTTTTCTGAGAGTGACATAAGAATGGCATTTTGAGCTTTACCATCAACTTCCATATTTCTTTTCTCATCGAGTGTCATAGCAGCTTCATTAGCAAGAGGAGGGAATCCAAATAAGGCTGCATTTCTAACTTCAAGGCCGAGAGATAGAAGGTAGGGTAACATCCGATTCTTCCAGCTGTGGTAATTCTTTCCATCGAATGTAGGAACACCCCTACTATTAACATAATTCAGATTGTCCATCTTCTCAGAAGTAGATCCTTACAGAGGGAACCTCCCTTTGATACCACTTGAAATGCCTGGATCGGCTGTGATCACTGAGAGGGGAGGGGTGAATCAGTGATAACTTTTTCTTTTTATGAATTGTTCCTCTGGGATTATCAATTCAACCTCTGCAGCTGGTTAAAGCCTAGATCTACTCTTTTAGTGATGCAGTAATTATGAGAGCACAGAACACAGAGATTTACAAGGTTCGGTACAAATACCTACTCCTTGCCGTGTTGGTTACACCCCCCAACATGGATTCTTCACTATGCCAAAAGATGATTACACAGTAATTGGTTACCCCCCCCCAATTACAAGTTGGTTAAACCCCCCAACTCCACAGCATCATCTTCATCATGGCTTCACTTCACTTCTTCAAAGGTGTTGTTCAAAACTTCAAGTAGCTTCAACAGTCTTCAAAAGATCTCGTTGGTCTTGCTCACAAGAACCCAATCACTTAGAATGATCAGTTCTTTTGTATTCACACACATAAGTGTGTACTCCTCAAAGTTGATCTTCTTCACATGTGCACACATACACTACTCATTCTTTTAGTGCACCCACTTGACTTGTCCTTCTTCTTCAATTTATAAACACACAAAGTGTGGTCTTCCATTTGCACCCAAAGCACAAAGGTCCTCGGCCTTCTCCTCTTTGTGCACACACTCTACCCGTATACTCCTCTTCACTTGGAACACAAACACAAAGGCCTCGGCTTCTTGTTCACTTGTCTTGCACACACACTTGGTTGCGGCCTTCAATTGCACACACCCGAACACCAATCAAATGCAAGGTGCAAGGTGCGGCCTCCTCCTCAACACTGTCGCGCAAGGCTCAAGCCACAAGGGCCGCGCAAGCCACGGGTGCAAGCAGTTCAAGGCGCGCAAGGCCTCGGGTGGCCACTGCTGCGCAAGTGCTTACCGCGCAGGGGGCCGCGGTGCACAGAGGTGGCGCACAAGTTCGTGCTGCCCAACCCTCTCTTCTTGTCGCGCAAAGAGGTTGCGCGCAAGGAACTTCAGCCGTGCAAGATACTTGCTCGGGGCTTCAAATCTTCGCGAGGTAGAGAAGGACTCTCACGAGACTTCAAATATTCATAGGATCAGCAGCGAATCCAGAGGTCTCGGCCTCTCTTTATATAGGCAGAGGAATCCTCAAAACATCCGCGGGATATAAATCTTGATCCACCGAGATTTTCGGTTCTTTGAAAACTTCAAACGCGGGCCGAGAATCTCGTTCTTTCTCTCTGCACAATGCGGACTTCTTCTCCTTCTCCTTTATCCACGTGCATGCATTTTAAAACGCATGCAAGCCTCTGTGTAATCCATCCCATGAAAAACATGAACACCGTGTGGCCTCGGCACTTCGTTTGCCTTCGGCCGAACTCCAAAATCTCTTAACCATCATGTGCATGCATATTTTATTTCATGATTGTGTTCGTAGCGGCCAGACGATCACAATGGAGGCTTCGGCTCGATCAGCGGTGGCCGGGAACTCAAATTCTGTCATCGGGGTGGCTCTGGTTCAGCGGAGGCTCGCGGGAGGCTTTGGACGAGCTCGAGGTAGAGGACGAGCTCTCGGCCGTCGGATCGTGATGCGCGACGGCCAGGATTAGATCGCGAGCGGCGCGATGCATCGGGCGGCCGTGATCTGCCGCGAGATCGCTCGGACGGCCAGGATCGCTTCCGCGGGAAAAATCCGCGTCCCACATCGAAACGAGGCCTGGTTTATCCGTGGCTTATTACCATGCCGCTCCCTCAACCCCGCAATTGAACTTCCTCCTCCACGGTGCCGCCCCGCACTGTGTTCTCCCTGCGGGCGCGCTCTGCGCCCACTCTGCTCCCTGCGGGCGTGCTCCTAGCGCCCACTATGCATCCTCCGGGCGCGCGGGCTTCACCACTGCGTGCCCTCGGGGGCTTATACACGGCCCCCCCTTCCTCTCGAGCTTGCACCATGGGATCCCCCATGGGCGTGGCGCCTAGTGCCCATATGAGCCGTGGGGTTGAACCCGTGGGCTGGCTTGAGATGGCTAATTTTTTGGCTAAGGCAAAGAATAAGCACTTTGTTAAAAAACAAAGTATCCCATATGAAAAATGCCAACCCAAGTTCTTCCAAGACAAATGCCACTCCAAGACTTCTTCCTCATTTTCTTCTTCATTTGAATTCCTCACTCCTACTCAACAAATAATCTTCACTTAGGAGGGAAATGTAGAAGGTTCTTCCTTCAACCGAGCTCCTTAATCACATAAATTCTTCAATAAACGTCAATGATCCAATTAGAGGTCAAGTTGGATCACACTCACATTGTCATGCACTAAGAATTAGTACATGGTCTTCTTCAGCTCACTTCATCCACTTAGAAGTTGTGGATGGCTCTCTTCATCTCCTCATGCATTTTGAGGACAATGCATGGTCTTCAATCAATGTTGTGACTTTGTATCCAGTTGATACAAGTTCTATGAACTTTAAAGATCAGCTCAACAATCGTCAGATGTAATGCTTCTGTAATCATCAATCTTCAAGATGTACTTCATCAGATGGCACACCATGACAAGTTATTGACAACAAATGCAATTACTTCACTTGGGCAAAACAATGAGAATTGAAAAAAAAACCCATGCATCATGGAATAAATTATAGGGATTAATGACTCTATGAATTACATTTCCTAATCCATTAGTACTAGTGGGTAATGAAAATCAGTAGAATCATTACGAAAATGAGAAAATGGGAAAATTATATCATTCAATTTTTATAAATCATCCCTTATTAATGATATTGGAATGAACATGCTAGTACATCTGGCAGACATATTTTTTTTATTTTGATGTTATATTGGGAATTGATTTTTGATATGTTTATCAAGCCGGAACTAACATTCAAAAAAATGATTAAGACCCATAAAATCCAAAGGTATAGTCCAGTTAAGAAAAAATGTAAGGAGGATAATGATTCTCTAAAAAACCACATGTTCAAGTGTAGATATTATTGCTTAATCTGAAAGAATATGTAGCTCAAATGATTTATATAAAAGGATAGAATCAGGATTGAAGAAATGTACACTATAGAAGATTACAAATATGTAATCCATAAATAATTACCATGACATCCTCATTAATGATTGTTTCAAATAACAATTTAACATATTCCTATATCACTATCAATATAAATGAATCCTTATATAATGTTCACTATTTAATTTGAAGGAATTAAGATGTTATCAAAAGAGAACCTAAAAAAATGTCCTGTAAGGCCAATTGTTTCAATATATTGTACTCCATCCTCTTTTACAAGATAATATTAGGATTAATGCACCTCATAATTTAATTTTTTGAGCTTAGAAAAAAGCATTATAATGAAAAAGTATCCCCTAACATGGATATATGACTTATTCAATAATTTTTTTTCCTAATTAATTAACTATGGTGTACATTCGGCCATGATAGCTATAATTATTGTTGATGAAGGATGATATATATAGTGACCCAGTAATAGAACGCATGGTTGTTACATCATTTTAGATTAATATTAAAAAAATTACCAAAATTTATTCCTAAGGACCATAATTGTTTAGTGTCATTGGAAAGGTGTAATAAAAAAATTCTTTCAATGTTACCAATCTTCAAGAACTCCCATAAAGATATCCACAATTAATACCCTAACCTAATACCATTCTTCATATCATAGGGATGGGAAACACAACAAATGGGTGATATCAGATTCTCGGTAAGGGTAAATAAATGAAACGAGGTTTCATATCATGAAAGAAGTGTATGGAACATTATAATAACCTTTTAAGATCATATCATTTATATTAGAGATAATAATAATCATATGCAGTTCATAAGACATGAATTATAAATGAATTATGAGAATATATCATAAAATAAAAATATTGGAATAAGAAATTTAATCAATGGAATGAAATTTTTTTATAACATTATGACCATTCATAAGTAGAAATAGGTTCATTCATTAATTTACGAATATGAAATCAGGCCCCCACAGAAACATAAAAATATGCAACTAGGTCCATACAAAATATATTGAAATTTTAATCAGGTTTATTCATAACTGAATAGAAATGAAACCAAGTCCATGTGTAACATTGTGATCATGTAATTGAGTTCATGAACAAAATTGTGAACATGTGACAAGGTACATTCATAATCAATCAGACATGCATATATTTCTATACATAAATTTGTGAAATTGTAACCAGCTTCACATAAAATATTGTGTACACGAAATTAGTTCACAAATAACACATATACACATGAGTAATCATTAATTACCTAATTCATTTTATAATGATAAAGATCCAACCTAAAGCATAAAAAAATAACTCATATTAGTGCTACAATAACATAAAAAATAATCATATCATAACCCATCAAATGATATATACATAATGGACATCTAATCACATCATTACTTTTATAGAAGAGG
Organism: Viscum album; assembly: GCA_963277665.1. Classification (NCBI taxonomy): domain Eukaryota; kingdom Viridiplantae; phylum Streptophyta; class Magnoliopsida; order Santalales; family Viscaceae; genus Viscum; species Viscum album. The sequence continues at coordinate 1,312,449,857 of OY728152.1, read as the reverse complement.
TGGGTATCGTAATAACAACCGATAAAAATAATCAGTTGTCTAAAGCATATAACTCATGGATGAGAATTAGGTTTCCTAAAAATCATGCAATTAATAAATATAAACATTCATTTAATGAATAAAAATGGATTAGTTGAATCATTTTATTATAAAGGCATGGTTAACAAAAAAGGATTTCATCATATATGTGAAATAATTTGGAAATGTCATTATAAAACACTTCTTGATGAAAATATAAATTCTTCTTGTAAATTTATATATCAAAACCTAAATCATTTTTTATACACATCCCATTAAAATATAGATTAAAAATTATATTAAATTCATTGAAATATTTATTGAAATATTTTTTCATTGCAAAACAATAATTATTTTTTGAAAAACAATATGACGATTTCAGGAAAAAATAGTTTATTAAAAAACTTTTTTTCCTAAATAGATTTGAAAAAATTTATACAAATAATTTAAAAAATAAATCATTTTCAAAATAAATTTTACATTATAACTTCCTATAATTATCATATGAAATAATTATTTAAAACAGTTTTGAAAACCTGGTTTTTAAAAAATAGATTTCCAACCAAAGATTGAAATACGGTGAAACATTCATAAATTTTTTTATTAATTATCTAAAGAACCAGTTAATGGTAAAATCTTACTATTAATGGGATATATCTGAAATAAATATAGGATAAGTATACTCTTGAGATTTCACGAGGTATGGCCTGTAATATTTCATTAATGTATTATAATTAGTAACAATCTCGAAAAGTGGGGATATTGTTTCAATTTAATCTTATCACTTGGAAACATGGGATCGTATTCTCCATGTAGGAAAAAGACATTAAATAAAGCATAAAATAACATGAAATTAATTATATTATAATATAACATCTAACATCAAATTATCTACAAATTTAAGCAAAAAATATTCGCATAACAAATCTAGAGTCGCAAAGAATGATACTGGAGAGAAAAATATTTTACTCATTTCAAAACATTAAAAACCTAAATACAATTGAATAATTATAATAAAATGGAAATCTAAAAAAAGATAATTTAATTATTATTTTCATAGAATATATCTACGGTCAATATTCATAACATAGAAAATGGATGGCTGTTGAATAAATCATCTACCTCCTTGAAATAAAAAGTGAGATTTAATCCCCATATATTTTTTATTGACTCTATTTGTATTCATTCAATAATAACATATAATAAATTTATGTCGATTATATATATTTTAAAGAATAATATTATTATATATAATACAATAAATTTTTATATTATTAACTTAAATTACTAGCTTATTTTCAAAACTATGTAAGGGGTTTATATTGTATAATATTAACTTTGTTATTCATTTCTGTCATAATTCATAATATCATTATTCCATATATTTATATTGTTTCTTAAATAATTTAAACCATGATATTATTATAATTCATAAAATATTTATTATTATTAATGTAATCTATGCAATATATATGTATGAAATGGAAGACCGTGTTCATGTAGACGGTACATCATTCGTACGAATGCACATTGCTTCCATTTTAATTATTGTATTGATAGAAATAAATAAAATGAAATATAATTTTTTATATAGATAATTATGATTACATTATAATTATTATTTTATATATACCATATACTTTCAATAAATTCATCCTTATTACATTCCATTTACAGTGTGATTGAATCACATCGCTTTGAGGGGGTGGTTGTATAAGGCCCCATCCTTAAGGATTAAATAATCTTGAATTAAGTTAATTATTTCACATTGAGTATAATTTAGGTTTATATTTTTAGGGAATTAGGCCATTACTATTACATCACATCATAAATATTAAAATGAAGAAACTTAAATTATTATCCATTATTTTCATTGAAAATTTTATTTAATGAAATCAATAATTCTTTTCCTAATATAAATCATCTAGAATTATTACTTTCTCTTATCCTTAGTTATACCCCATGAAATACTATTAAAAAACATGGGATGATCATAAAAAATGGTTAGAGTTATAAAATAATGAAATAAATAATTCATACACCATTACGTTAAAAAATCAATCTCTTTTACATACCATATAAAATCATAATATTTATGAATAATACATAGAAATCGTAAATTATAAAGGTTACTTGTGATATCCATATCAAACATACATGTTATATTTCGCAGCAATGTAGGCAGTTACGTTTGGAAGACCCATCTCAATATATTCACTAAATCTCTTAGGAGAAACATTAATGTTTACCACTGTCCAATTACCAAATTCATTAGAGAGCTATCTCTAGCTCACCCTCCATAGAACAACCCATATATGTAAACAATGTGCACGAACCATAACATATTCACAACAAATTAAACAAACATAATTTAAAGATTACATTTCCCCATTGTAATAAAATTATATCAATAATATATATTGACATAATCAATCCATTATAAAAACTATTTTTAATACAAAATTAACTAAAATAGTATATGGAATTTAGTTTTCTTTTAAAAACATTATTCCTTATTGAGGATGTCAAATTTCCAATAATGCTCACTGGGATGGAATGGTGGTTGTCACCACAGACATTAAAAAGAAACATTCTTTTTTTTTAAAACGATACAATGAAAAATAATAAATTTCAATGAAATGTAATGTCAAAGCGGTTTATACATCATATAAAGAGAATGTAGTGTAAAAATAAAAATATTTCGGATTGAGACGAAGTCCATTACCTCACGTTTGACATGACTCATTTGTTATTTAATCTACTAAATAATAAACTAATGATAATTTCTACATCATTCAGACCCTTATTAAATTTTATTATTCATTTTATATCACTTATTACCACATTATTAATATTATATAATTTTTTATGTTAATAACAGTTGTTTTGATGATATTTGCTAATTGTGACCAAAATGAACTTCTTATAATTACAAGATTTCCATGTGGTCAAATGACCACTATCTCTAGAAATATATTAATGATTTAGATAGAATATATATCATATATATCTAGTATATATGTCTATTTATTTATTTATAATACTACATAACATTTATAGATAATGAATAAAATGCACCGTTCATAGAGACGGTGTGTTGTACATATGCATAAACACTGATTTCATTTCATTTCCTTATTTAATGGAATAAAAACACAATGATACATTGATATATTATAATTGAAGTATAATATAATATGTATTTTCACTAATTACATCCTATATAGGTTTCACATATTTCATGAATGAGTCATATCACTTTGAGAGGTCGTATTCTGCATTTCTTCAAATGAAATTATCGCATTTACCCATTATGGAAACCGTAAAGGTATGATTTTAATTAAAAATAAATAATCATTGAGAAAATATAAATATAATATATATATATATATAAAATAATTATAGTTCAATCTTAAGGGCCACCATGAGATGCATTAGGAGATAATCCAAAAATCATCTTTTTCTGAAGCAGCATTTCGCCATATAGTGAAAAAGAATATTCATATCCATTATTTTGAGGTGTGTGTATGTGTAGTTTGAATCTTAATAATAATAACCCTGTCTATTGAGGATATTTGTTTTTTTATAAAAACAATTAATATATAGATCATAGTGAGTGAAGAAGTAAAATAAAAGAAGAGAACTTAATGGATGACTTTACCATAAAATTGGGTAAGTCTCTTTGGATCGAACTAAAAGGATTTCTTGATGTGTCTTCTGCCTAAGGTCAGGAATCTAGGAGTAATAGTGGGCTTTTGGGAGCTTATTTGGTCATTGTTTGGATGATCAGTTGAGCTTGATAGGTGTGAGTAATTTGATATTATTAATGTCTTTTTTTATGAGAGAGGAGGTCCTCTTTAGGAAAAATGGAAATTATTATATTATTATAAAATAATATTCAGGTTCAAAAGGTCCAAAACATTTTAATTTATAAGATATAATTATTAAAAGTAGAAATAAATTCATCTCATTAGAATTTTACAGGTTTTGAATATTTTTTAATTTGTATTTTTTTCATTTAAACATTGCTTAACTTATTAATCTTTTACCATGTCATCATGTATATTCATACTATATTTTAAATTTATTTACCATTAAACATTATTAGATCAATAAGAGGTTCACAAATAACATTTTTAAACATATATAAGTAATTTTTCCAATTATTAGATATTTATGACTATTTAATCATTTAAAAAATCATTGATTAATTTAAAAAATCATTCTTTTCAATCTATAAACTATTCATATCAAGATATTTAAAATTTTTTATAACAACTTGATCAATTCATAGAATAAAAATGAATTCAATGATAACAAGTCATACTCACCTATAATATTAGTGGATGGAATAAATAGTTTCAGAATAAATTTATTGTAATATTTATAATCTCATTTATTTAAAAAATTCATTAATGAGGTAAACAGTTCATCGTCATTGTGTCATAATTGAATTTATTTATTGTTTGTTTAAAATTATTAATAAAATAACATGGAGTAAAATATATTTTTACCTTTCTAATAAATATTTATAGTCCATAATTTAAATTGTATAACCCCACATTAATTTTTTTTGTGAAAAACAATACATATTTATAATACTTTTATTTTTTTACTTTAAATAAAAATATCATAATGTCATTATCATACCAAAATAGATTTTAAAGGCCAAAAGTTGTACCCATGGATTTTATTTGTTTTCCATGAATCATCCAATATGGGTTGGACAAATTTAATGGTAATTTTATATTATTATAAAATTATTTTTACCAAGAATTACCCAATTTACCATTAAATATGATTAAAAAAAAATTTCTTTTCACCAAAATTTCTTTTTATCATATTAAAGGACATTTTACAAACCGATGAAAAAAATGATTGTCAAATTTTTTAATTTAAATTCACAGAAGAAGAAATATTTCGTTTAAATAATCATGTCAGTTTTGAACAACTATACTGTGTTTTCAGTATTCATAAATACTTAAACATTATTTGAAAAATAAAAAAAAATTAACTAAATGATAATTATGTAATTATGATTTCAAAAATTGTGTCTATTTTACCAAATTCAAAAACATTGATGTTTCATTAATTTATTTAAATTTAATTTTCTTTCTCAAAACTAGAAAGCGTGTTTTTACGAAATAATAACTATCAAAATATTGACATATGATTATGTCCAATTTCAAAGTGAAATTAATTGAAATGAAAAAATCTGGATTAAATTGTAAAAATATAATCTAATTAAACATAAAACCAAATTAAAAATATAATCTAACCCTATAAATATATTATATTAAAATTCATTTTTTAATTAAAATGCATTATTTTTCAAAATTTATGAAACCATGTACATTATCAGAAAAATAAAAAAATTGCCCCCCAATTGAAAATTGTTGTCTTGATTCTAAATAATAATATTAACCTATCAAATTGAACTTAAAAAATTGACATAAAATTATTTTTGAAATGGGTTCGCCATCAAAAGGTGGAAAATGGAAATTTTAAAAAACATTCATGTATTTATGTATAAAATTGGATTCATTCACATTTTATATCTCTAACATTTTTTTTTAAATGTTAAAATAGTTAACATGCATGTATAATAATATTATAGTTTGTTTTGTTCATTATTGTCAGTACATAGGCAAGGCGTTGTCTACTATTTAAATTATCTTTATATTATTATATTTTTTCTAGTATGACTCATCATTATCTACAACATGAGATTTTAGAGAAAATCGTTGTTCTGCGTTGGCAACACCATCGAAGATAGCATCCCCATTAAAGTAAAATTAATATTTAATTCACAAATATTAATAAATTTGAAAATTTATTACTTTTTATTCACCTGGTATGTTACATCCTTCCTCATTTTGGAAACTCCATACTCTCAAATATCATTCAATTATCAAATAAATGAGGGTATTTATCCCCAATAGAATTTTTGTATTCCAACGTTTACCCATAAATCGTATGGTTTTAACACAAAACCACTACACGATGAATTACCTTATTTTTGATGTCTTTTTCACAAAGATCATGAATCATGACTAGTTTTTCCTCATAAGAATGATTGTTTTCCAATTGAACTACCTCTGAACTCAAAACAAGATATGGTTCCATAATATACTTTCTCAACATTGAAACATGAAACACATTGTGTAGATAAGATAAAATTGTAGGTAATTCAACTCTATAAGAAACTGATCCAACATTCTCCAGGATTTCAGAGGACCCAATGATCCTCAGGCTTAGCTTTCCCTTTTCACCTAAACACATCACACTTTTACATGGAAAAACATTGATAAAGACATGATAACCAACCTTGAAATCAATATCCATAATCTGGATATACATAGACCATTTATTCCTGCTCTAGGATATTCTCATGTTCTTTAAAGTCATATGAACATTTTCTTCCATCTCTCTACCAATTCTTGTCCCATCAACTTTCATTCAAAAATTTGACCCCAAAAATCTGGAGTTCGACACTACATTCTATATAATGGCTCAAATAAAGCCATATTTATATTATAATGAAAATGATATTATAAAAAAATTAAACAGTAGAAAGTTGTTGGTCCCATATTCTCTAGTAATCCATTAAGCAAGCACCTAACATATCATCCAATTTTTAAAGTGTTCGTTCTGACTACACATATTATTGTGGCTATAAAGCTTTACTAAAATTTAATTCAGTACCCAACGACTTACCAATTTTTTTTCCAAATGATAGAAATTAAATTGGGATCTAGATCAGGTACACAATAAATAGGGACTCCATGAAACATGAATATCACTTTAACGTAAAACAGATAATTTTTATATGGGGACAATATATCTCGAATAGGAAAGAAATGAGCAGATTTAGTCAATCGATCAATAATAACTCAAATTAAATTAATATATGGATAAATATTTGGTAATACAACAAAAAAAAATCCATGGAAAAATTTCATCATTTACATTTTGGAACCGGTAAAGCCTGAAACATCTCTTTTGGAAACTTCTGCTCTGTTTTATAATGTTTATAAGTCAAAAACCTCACAAAAAAGTCAACAATATATATTTTCTTTCCATCCCACCAGTAATAATCATTATGATCTCTATAAATAATTATACTGCATGGATGAACTGAAAACAGAGAAAAACATGTTTCACAAAACAACCCATTGTTCAACTCTAAATCAAAAGACACACTTAATTTCATCCCAAATCTAAAAAATCATTAATTATCTATGTAAAAATCACGAAACAAACCCATCTGAACCAAATTTACCATATTCATCAGCTCACATTCTTCCTTCTATACTTGTTTAACTTTTTCTTATGGAGATGATTTCAATGCCACCTAAAACAAAATAGTGTAATTTCCTGCACCAAATACATGTATTAAATATTTAACAAAATCATTAATCAATGGATCTTTTTTCTAAACAAAACAATGTTTATGTATTATTAATCATTTTACTCAATGAATTAGCCACACTATTTTACGTTCTTTAATGGTAATGAATGGTTTTATCATAATCCTTGATTAATTGTAGCATTATCCTCTCTCTCATGTTCAAATAAATTGGAGTAAATATATATTTCATACTTTTTGGTCCCTATATATTTAACATTTTACACAACTAAGATGATGCCTTCAAATTTTGAAAGCAAAATCAAAAAAATATAATTCCAAATCATGTGTAGGGTAATTTTACTCATAAGGATTGGACTGAAGTAAATAATAGGAAAAAACCTTATCATTCTTCATTATAAAACAACGAAGTCCTTTCAAATTGAATCTTTGTAGATAAAGAATGCACCATCTATGGATGGTTGTTCAAAAAATGGAGAATTCACTATTTTTCAATTAAATTCCTGAAAAAAAATCATTATATTATTTTGACCAAAAGAACATAACACATTTTTCAGTTAACCTAGTCATTGGTAGAGACATCCATGAAATTTTTTCAACAAACATTGAGTAATTATCTAATAAAACAATAAAATTATAAATCACATTTATATTTGTGGGCCATGTCCATTCATTAAAAACTATTGTTTTAGAAGTATCAACAATTATGCCATTTTTTAAACAATATTCCCAAGGAAGGAAATTTTTTATAACCAAAACTCACACTAGTGGAATTTCCCATACAATTTATTTTTTTAAGGATTTCATGAGAAGCCTTAAATGACATTCATGTTCAACTTTACTTTTTCAATGAAACAAAATGTCAATAATAATCACAACAACAAACTTATCCATGAACTCATGGAAAATTGTATTCAAATGTTCCACGAATACAATAGGTTCATTGGTTATCAAAAAATGAAATAGCTACAAATTCCCAATGGCTATATCTAGTATGAAATGCGTCTTCAGAATGTTTTCTTCCTTTATATTCAACTAATGGTACCCCGACCACAAGAAAATATTCAAAAAATAATTAGCTCCCTGGAGGTGATCAATATATTCATAAATATTTGGCTAAGTAGAAATGTTCATAATAGTTATATTAATCAACGATATATAATTAAAGAAATTTCTCATTAAACCATCTATCTTTTGAACCAACAAGACTTGTTCACCCCCTGGGGATGTACTTTATTGAATGAAACATTTATCTAATAACTCATACTTTTTCTTCATTAACTCTTAATGTTCAGTATGAGCATTCGATAAGGGGTTCTGAAATTGTATTGCCATCAGGAACTAAGTCAATAGTGAATTCAACTACTCGATCAGGTACTATACAAGGAAACTCATCCGTAAAAACCCAAAAGTAACTCAATTAGCATTGGAACATCTTAAATTTGAACAGTTAAATTTTTTTCAACAATGTGTGTCAGGTAACATTCATTTCCATTTTTTACAAGTCTCTCAACATCCTGATATGTAATAAATGGTAATGGTTCATTCATGTACAAAAACTAAAATTCTTTTTAAACGTACAAAACATTAGCTCTGTAGTCTGTCTTAGCATGATAAATGGAAAGACAATCCATACCAAAAATCACATCAAACTCTACTAGATGAAAAACAACATGATTTACAATTTTATTTTTTCTACACAAAAGGACAAGAAGGTACATATAATTACTATTTGTCACAACATCTCCTCCAATTTTATTTACAATAAGTTCACGATTAATATCATCATGTGGAATTATCAAATTCCATGAAAATTTCTCAGAAATGAAAGAATGAGTTGATCCTGGATCAAACAACACAATGGCCTAATCTAAATAAACAAAAAGTGTTCCTGATTCTGCATCATATGATGGCCCAACATCTATTGAGGTAGTTGCAATGAATTTCACCACCTCTTTATGTTGGTATTCCGACTGCATTCCCTCAGTTCGGTTCTTCATTGGACACTAATTTTCATGACCCCCTCCCCTCAAAGTTCTCCCACATTGGGTCGGCAATGTGAAAAGGGAGATAATGACCACCCGAGTCCTGCATCTAGTCAGCCTCAGGTTGGTGACTATCACCAAGGGATTAACAAACACACAAATGGTTGGCATTACCCTCTAATAGAAGACATGTGGAAGAGAGAGATAAGATAGACACCAACCAATTCCAAATCAAAACTAAAATATAAAAGAAACCCATGTGCACGTATGTAATTCCATGCAAAAGTACTACAACTGAAATGGGAAAAACTGCAAGTGCCCAAATGAAAGTAAAAATAGTTGTAACAACAAGCTCGAACAGCTCCTGCAACCCCAAGCTCATAGAAACCATCTTTATCTCAAACCTACCCCAAGTGACCTGAAAAACAGGTTACATATACATAGGGTGAATATAACAGTATACATAGTAGAATCCTCCCCGAGGCCTCTCATAAAATGTGAAGAATGCATGCTAAAGAACAATGAACAACAAGTGAAACTAACTCATCACCTAAACAAGTATAATACATTCCCAACCTCACCATGGATACTCTCACCATGTAACGCATACAAGAATATATAATGTAATAAATAATATCAAGGGAACCCAGCTACTACTTCCACACTGGTTTGCACCTTTTCCCAAACGCCGCACATCGGGATAATATATCTCCAAAAAGGCTTGCCTACAGGCACTTCAGCAAAGAAACACAATATGAACCTTGTGCAACAATACCACTATGTCCTCACACCAATGTAACTAGGTAGTTTTCAGGAGCCACCATAGCTCACATAACGTGTATCATATGTCGGGTATTATACCTCTATCCATTACAACCCATACACTGACTAAGGATCCTTAAGTCATCCTGACCTATACACGTTACACCGACAATAGTACATAGAAAACTATATCCAGAATATATCTTTGTGAATAACCACAATCCATTACATCCCTATACACACATATATGGGTAAAGCTAACCAATGTACCTGCCAGCACCAGTAACTATCAAGGGAAGAGAGCTAGGCCAAAGGGGGGTAGTCAGTCATTCATCCTCCCAACAGAATGTTGGGGAAAACACCCCACAGGGCTCAGAATGCATGGGGTGTCAGTTTCCCCTAATTACAGGGTCGAGTAGTGTATTGAAACAAAAAAAGTATAAGATATATTATATCTCACATCCACACTGTAGGAGTTACCTAGTCTTAGAAAAAACTGCAGCTAACGTATCTCAATAATCCAGACTGTTACTTCTATGACTAGGTATCATATAAGCACACTACAATTTAAAAAGATTTTTTAGATTACATCATTCCCTTTTTATCAGTTCCATGATACGTTAATTTATTATTTAAACATTAATTAACTATGAAAAATTCCACATTAAATTTCATTAGCATCTCACCCAAATTAAATTGTTCCTTAAAAAATTAGAACCCCATCCTTATTTTAATCCATCACCATCCCCAAGGGATAACCCCATTTATTCAATTATTCATTATATAAATGCTTTCCCACATTCCCAAGCATTCTAGAAAAACATTATATGCTACTAAACACAAGGGGGCTCAACACAGTGAGTAGATGAACTACCCGTCGAGTCTTTTCTACTTATAGCTAGATTATATTCCCATCCATCCTTGAGAAGCTAAAAACGGAAAGCATGTGGCATACACCACGTGTCTTTGCCTCTATCGGAATAAGGGAATGTAAGACCAGCTTCCTTGAGCATTGGGGAAATATAAAGAATATAAAAAACCAATAAAAATTACCAAGCATCCAAAAATCACATCTACTACATTCTATCATCAATGTTGTCCTCCTTGACCACCACATAAATAAAATGATGCATATCGCCACTCTAGGCATCATATGCTGCCACAAACAGAAGGGTCTCCACGCCTCCACATATTACAACAACTATACATGCTCACATTAAAACAGAAGAAGTAGTAAAACAAACATCTTTACAATTGGATCTTGGCCCTTAATCAAACAATAGGGAAATGAAGAACACAACAACCAATTACCTTTTAACATCCACCAGTTCACTAATCCATCTTGGGTTAACTGATTTATTATTCGTTGGATCCAAATTCATGAAACCTAACCCTCACAAATAAATAAACATGCATACTGCACTAATTTGATTAACATTAAATTACAACAAGGACCCGATTTGTTATCATTCCTCTTTATCTTTCTCCAACAATTATCAATTAATCCCAGTTTATATTCTTTACCGAATACCATCAAGAAAAAACAAAAAATAAAATCAAGCATATATATATTACACAATCTAGAAAAACAAGAGGCAATAACATACGTTCGATATCAATTTATTTATATGGTTAAAATATTTATTATTTCAATTCCATTGTCATCCAATGGGATTAAACATGCTAACAATATAGTTTCACGTAAAATAAAGAGAAGAAATTAATCCCAAACCTCAAGCAGTTCCTCACGTTATTTATCCACACAAAGGGTCATGATCCTCATATCACTACAACTGAATCCACCCGAGGATGCCACAATATGACATCACCAACCAAAACCCAAGAAATCCTCTATAAGAAGCATAGAGATTACATGATTTAACATGGAAAGTGGAAACAAGAGGATGAACAATAGAGGATGATATCTTATCCCGTATAAAGATTTAATGGGGCGACAATTTATGATACCCTTAATTCCCCATTAAATACGGATCACAATAACCCACGCGGTTTGATGATGTAAAAACATCTCGAGCCATATGAATAATTATTATATTACTTATGGTCTTTGAATCGTCCTTAAAAGTCCATAAAATCAGTCATTAAATTTATTTTACATCATAGGAAATGTAAAAAGGGGTGAAACTATAGGAAGATTGAAACACTGTTCAATGTCCTCGGTTAGAAGTTCTCTATTAGATGTATGCCGACAAATGTCCTCTGTTATAAGTGGGTTGTTAGAATTCTGCGATTAGAAGTCCACTGATAATGATCGATATTAAAAGTCCGCTTTTAGAAGTCCACTGTTAGAATTCTGCTGTTAGAAGTCCGTTGTTAGAAGTCTGCTGTTAGAAGTCTGTTGTTTGGAGTCTGATGTTAGAACCTCACTAGTAGAACAATGTTCACTAAAACCTCACTGATAGAACATTGTTCACTGAATCCTCACTCATAGAACATTGTTCACTTAATCCTCACTGATAGAACACTGTTTACTGAATCCTCACTGATAGAACAATGTTCACTAAATCCTCAATGATAGAACATTGTTCACTAAATCGTCACTGATAGAAAAATGTTATCTAAATCCTCACTGATAAAACATTGTTCACTAAACCTCACTGATAGAACACTATTCACTGAATTCTCACTAATAAAACATTGTTCACTAAAGCCTCACTGATAGAACAGTGTTCACTAAATCCTCAATGATAGAACACTGTTCACTAAATCCTCACTGATTGAACATTTTTCACTAAATCCTCACTGATAGAACACTGTTAACTAAACCTCACAGATAGAATACTATTCACCTACCATTATAGGTTACCGATAGAACTGTTCACTGATGGAATTGTTCACAGAATTGGAAATTTGGAAAAGTGTTGGGGATATGTCACCTTGACCTCCCGTAAATTCTCAAACACCATATTTTCACAAATTAATTGACTAGAGAGTTCCAGGACATTAAATCAGATACATATCAAAACATTCCCATCCTCTATAATTCATAACCAACTTAAAGATTAAAAAAACGGGGTCCGAACAACCACCCATCGAGATACCTCTCAAAAGAGATCAAGACAAAAAATCTACAAAATAAATTAATAAATAAAACAGAAATGGTCTAACCACAAAGGGAACATCATTACAGGAAAAAAGATAAACATAAAACAACTCTGGGTATTGAGCATGTATCTGTGACTTAGGTTCCTAGGTACACTCCTCCATTTCAACGTTTCACCATAAGGCATGATCTAAGAGAATAAAACACCGGCACAACACCTTCTCTTTACGGTCTTGGATCTCCATAGGTCACTCCACAAAGGTTGAATCATAATCAACATCTATCTATCCAAAATCAATAACTTGAGAGCCATAATTAAGCTAACAACGGAGCTGTGATATATGAAAAATGTCACGTATCTGACTCATCTGTGAGGGATGTGTTACTCGATAAGCCACAGCTCCAACATGAGCTAAATCTTTGAAAGGGCCAACAAACTGGGGATAAATCTTACATCCATGACCAAACCTTCATTGCATACAATGCTGAGTCACCTTCAAAAACACATGATCCACAACTATAAAATCTAAGGGCCTCCTTCTTTGAACATCATATGATTTCTGATGATATTGCACTGTCTTCATCCTCTCACGAATCACCTGGACCATCTCGGTTGTATTCTACAAATGATCCGGTCGAAGAATTACTAACTCACCGTCCCTAGTCGAGCAAAATAGAGAATGGCATGGCCAGCCAAATAAGGCTTCAAACGGCTCCATAGCGATGGTGGTGTGAAAATTATTATTCTAAGAGAACTACTCCAAGGGTAAGTGTCTCATCCATGAGCCTCCAATATCATGAACACATGTGCGTAACATGTCTTCAAGTGTCTGGATGGTTCGCTATGTCTGACCATCCATTTGAGGATGAAAAGAAGTACTAGGGAATAGTTGAGAACCAAAAGAATTATGGAGACCTATCCACACCATGGAGGTAAAAAGAGGACCTCGATCAGAAATGATCATCCTAGGGACTCCATGAAGACTCACCACCTCATATAGATCTCCCAACTGGGACTCTTCATCCTTTGGCATCAGGGATTACTATACCATCATCTGAAAAAGGCAACCTCTACCCCCAACTTCTTCCATATCAAGATGTCATGATGAATGTTCATCGATTACTCTCTAGGAATCATCAGATCCAGGAACATCATCACTATGTGACATTAGACACAGTGCATCAGCTATATATTTCCACTTTCTAGGTGTATATGATAATTCGAAGTCATATTCAAGCAAGAACACTGTCCACCAGCACTGTTGTATGTTCATGTCGGGAAGGAAGAAAACATACCTAAAACTCTTATGATCATTGAAAACCACAAAGAGCTCACCAATGAGGTAATGTCTCCAAAAAATCTGAGAAAACTCCATGGCTTCCAACTCATGTTCATGGGTGCCATAGTTTTGTTCATGGGGATGCAACTGCCGATACCCATAAGAAACAACTGACCTCGGCTGCATGAGAACAAAGCCTAAACCTAGATGTGATGCATCGCAGAAAACATCAAAATGAACTCCCTCAGCTGGAAGAAAAAGGACTGGAGCACTTACTAACTTATCTTTTAGATAATCGAATGCTATCTGAAATTGATCAATCCATATGAATGCATGATCTTTCTTAGTTGATACTGTCAGCGGAGTCACAACTAGTGAGAAATAGGCTTCGAACCACCTGTAGTAGCCTGCGAGACCAAGGAAAAATCGCACCTCTGACACTATCTTGGGGGCTTCCCAAGACACAACTTCTTCTATCTTTGATGGATCCACACCTACTCCATATTGGGACACAAAATTCCCCATGAAACAAACATCTCGAGCCCAAAAATCACACTTTGACAACTTACCGAACAACTGATGTTGGCGATGAACTCCTAAAACGGCTTGTAGAATCTCTTCATACTCCACATCTGATGTGGATTACACAAGTATTTCATCAATGAAAACTACCATGAACATGTACAAGAATGCAGGGAACACAACATTCATCAATCCCATGAATACATCTGGAGCATTCTTCACCCCCAATTACACTACAATGAAATCAGAATGCCCATGATGAAAACAGAATGTAGTCATCGTGATATCCTCATATTTCACACGCATCTGATGATATACCAACTGAAAGTCAATCTTTGAGAACCAACATGCACCTTTCATTTGATCAAATATATCATCAATACATAGAATAGTATATCTATTCTTTATTGTCACTTTGTTTAATTTGATGATAATCGACACACGAGTGCAAACTGCCATCAACATTCTTCATGATCAAAATTGGTGCACCCCATGGTGACACACATGGATGAACAAAACAACACTGTAACAAATCATCAAGCTATATACGTAGATATCGTAACTTTGATGGGGACATCCTATATGGAGACATAGAGATAGTAGATGCTTCTGGTTGTATATCGATCCCATACTCGATCTCTCGTCGAGGGGTTAATGTTACATCCTCTTCTAGAAAGACACCAGGGTACTCATCTTCGACCCAAGGAAATTCCAACCTCTAAACCACTGATTAACTCAGCATTAACTCATCCATCAAGGATTATAAGGATGGAATGCGCCTATTACCCATCTGAGGGTCTCTCTGACCAACAAACACCACTTTCTCTCCATCCTCACTAAGGAATATGAGCTTTTTCCTGAATCAATCAAAGATATCATGCACCGAATACAACCAATCCATCCCGAGGATGACATAATATTGTTGTATTCATAAACATATTAAATCTCCACAAATTTAGTGTTTCCCTAACACTAGCTCATAGTCTCAATATACTCCAAACAAGTCACCTCGACCTTCAACTGGTGTAGTCAATGCCAAGGGCACAGGATGCCTCTCTACCTCATGTAACAATTCACAGACAAGGGTAGGTGATATGAAGGATTGTGTGGCTCCTGATCCAAACACGGAATAAACTGAGGTAGAAAAAAAGCATAGGGTAACTTGAACGATGTCTGTCTCACCTGGAGATGGAAATGCTAGAGCATGAAGATGACCACAACCTCCTCTATGGCATCTCTAACCCTGATGACGACCACCACGATAAATTCACTATACTCTCTGAGGATGGGTAGCATCATGGGCATGTCCTCTACCTTCCGCATCTACCCTATTTTGATATAATGCTAGTACAACCGGTTGCTGCTTCCTCAGCTAGAACTGCCTCAATAGTGGAACCTGGAGCATAGCGTCTGGTGCATGATGACTGCTCTGAAAGGTTGGGAACTCCCACTACTAATGACCATGAGCACCATAAGAAAAAAAAAGATCCTCATCCCATGGCATAGGCCTGAGAGTTGTTTCCTCTGGAGAAATGAGTTGTGAAGGGCTGGGACCTACCCCCGAATGAATGATAACTCTTCTACCCTGAAAACCGAGAACCCCAGACCATAGCTCTTCTTTGGGATGAATCATGTCGATTCCCATCTCATGATGATTCTATCCTAGGAAAAGTCCTCTCGACAACTTATGCCCTCGCCAGTACCTCAAGATTTTATTTTAGCATAAATGGGGTGACCCGGTTTTGGATCTTTGGACACAAAGTCTCCTCGAAATTCCTTGCCATGGCCTCCACATCTAGAAGTAGGTCTTAAGCCTATCGTAAATGGTTCCTAAAATGGATTCTGAACTCTATAAAACTGGAGATCCCTTGTCGAAGGGTAATAATCTCTTGGCGACTTGACGCCTTCATAGTAGAATAATGAAACTAGACTCTAAACCTGTATCGGAACTCCTCCCATGAGATCTCTGACACCTCACGATCCCTGAGGAACAAGAACCACCACTACCTTGCTGCTCCATGCCGCATCATCACAACCAAGGACACCTAGTGTTCCTTCCAAGAATGAATTAAACTGATGTCGACCATGACCTCCTCTAACTAGTCTTCCTTGACTGCATCTGAAACGGAGCCTTCGTACTCATGTAGACTCTGGTGATGAAACTCTCGGAGTGTTTTACACCATTTTTCATCGTCGTCAACCTCTAGCATGCGGCGCTCTGCTGGAACAGCCTTCTGGATATTTTCTGTGCAAACCTGACGAGGATGTTGACCTGGAGCCATATCTGTAAAATAAAAAACGGTTATAGCTCCTAAACCTGGAATATGGAACACTCAACATTAATTTATTAATAGTTTTCTTTCATTCATTTTAGGTAATCATATCCCAAGGTATACCCATTCAAAGAAAGACACAACAAATAATGATGCATGACAATTTACATGGTCTCTACCCTGGAACTAGTATCACCTTGTTTTGTAGCCATTGTAAACATTGTGTTCCATAAATTAGATCATAGGGGGCCCTGAACGCCTATGTCTCATCCATTCTCCAGTGTTTACCTCACTTGCTAAACATGATTGACACGGTTTCCCTACAAAAACATGAAACCTCACCTATGCCTATTTCCAAAATCCATCATATCCCTCAACCAGACCTCTGATACCACTCTGTCATGACCCCCTCCACACAAAGTGTACCCCTCCTGGGTCGACAATGTGAAAAGGGTGATAATGACCCCCGAGTCCTGCTTCCAGTAGGACTAGCGATAGGGACTACCACCTAGGGTGTAATAAACAAACAAATGGGTGGAATTACCCTCTAAGAGAACCCATGTGGAAGAGATGGATAAGATAGACACCAACCAACTCCAACTCAGAACTGAAATATAAAATAAACCCAAGTGCACATATGTAATTCCATGAAATGTACTATAACTGAAAGGGGAAAAACTAAATTTACCCAAAAGAATGTAAAAAAAGCAGAAAAAACAAGCCCAAACCACTCCTGCAACCCCGATCTAGTAGAAAATAGGTTGATCTCCTACCTACTACATGTGACCTGAAAAATAGTATATATATACATAGGGTGACTATAATAGTATAATTAGTAGGATAATCCTTGAATCCTCTCGTGAAATGTAAAGAAAGCTTGATAAAGCACATTGAACAACAAGTGAATCTAACTCGTCACCTAAACATGTATACTAAGTTCCCAAACTCACCATGGCTACTCTAACCAAGTAACACATACAAGAATATATCATATTATAAATAATATTAAGGGTACCCCACTACTACATCCCCACAGGTTTGTTGCTTTTCCACAACATTGCACGTCATGAGAATCTCTCTCCAAAAATTCTTGCCTGTAGAAACTTGTGAGATGCACCACAATATGCACCGCATTCATAAAAACCCCCACGTCCACACACCAATGTAACCAGGTAGTTTCTAGGAGCCACCACATCTCGCATAACGTGTATCATATGTCGAGTATTGTACCTCATGCCATTTCAGCACATACACCAATTAAGGATCCTCAAGCCATCACAGCCTATAGACGTTTCACCTGTTGTAGTACATAGAAAACAATATCCCGAATATATATGAGTGAATAACCAAAATCCATTATATCCCTCTACACACATATATGGGTTAAACTAACCAATGTGCCTGCCAGCACTAGTTACTACCTTGAAAATAGAGCGGAGCCAAAGGTGTTAGTTAACCATCCATACTCCCACCAAAATGTTGGGGAAAACACCACCCCAGGGCTCAGAATCCACATGGTGTCATTTTCCCTTACTAAAATAGTGTATTAGCATATAGAAACACAAAGAGTATATGTTATATTATATATCACAACCACACTATGTTCATTACCTATTCTTAGAAACAACTGAAACTAATGTCTCTCATGACTCAGGGATGCTACTTATAAGGCTAGGTATCATATAATCACAGAGCCATTTAAAGAGATTTATTAGATTACATAATTCATTTTTTATCAGTTCCCCTTTACGTTAATTAATTCTTTAATCATTAATTATCCATGACCAATTCCACATTAAATTTCATTTTCATCACACCCAAAGTAAATTGTTCCTTCAAAAATTACAACCTCATCATTATGTTCCAGCATCTCTATCCCCATGGGTTAACACCATTTATTCAATTATTCATTACAGAAATACATTACAATATTCCTTGGCATTCTAGAAATACATTATATTCTACTAAACACAAGGGGGTCAACACGGTTAGTAGAGGTACTACCCGTCGAGTCTTTGACATTTATATTAAGAGCATAAACCCATCCTTCCTTGAGAAGCTAAACATGGAAGTCACATTACATACCTCATATGACATCGCCTCTTTCGGATGAAGGGTATGTAAAACCAACTTCGTTGAGATGAGGGGAAAAGTAGTGTAGATAAACAACTAATCAAAATTACCAAGCATCCAACAATCATGTACACTTCATTACATCATCCCTAATGTCCTCCTTGACACCCACATGAGTAAACTGATGCATCTCACAACTCTAGGCGTCATTTGCTGCCAAAATCAAAAGAAACTCCATGCCTACACATATTACCAAAACCATCCAGGCTCAATTTAAAACACAAGCAGTAGTAAAACAAACATCTTCGCATTTGAATCTTGGCCCGTAAACAAAAAAGAGGATTTCTCAGAACCCTACAAGCAATTTTCTTATAACAACCACCAGTTCATTAATCTATCATGGGTCAACCGATTTATTATTTGTTGGTTCCAAATTCGTGAAACCTAAACAGTATGTTATCACAAATAAATAAACATTCTTATAGCACTAATTTGATTAACATCATATTACAACATGAACCAAATTCGTTTTCCTGACTCTTTATCTTTAGCCAACAATATCAATTAATCATGGTTTAGGTTTTTTACCGATTTCCACCATGAACAAATAGCTAAGGAAAGCAATCATATATATGATACTATCTAGCAAAACAGGAGGAAATAACATACGATCGATATCAATTTATTTATTTGGTTAAATTATTTATTATGTCAATTGCATTGTCATCCAGTGAGATTAAACATTCTAAAAATACGGTTTCACATGAAATAAAGAGAATCAACGAATCCCCTACCACAAAAAGTTCCTCACGTTATTTATCTACACCATGGGTAATGATCCTCCTCTCGCGACAACTGCATCCACCCATGGATGCCACGGTACGACAGCAGCAACCAAACCCCAAGAAAAACCCTATTATTAGCATTGATATTACATGATATAACATGGAATGCAGAAACAAGAGAAGATGATCACCAAAGGAAAAACTATAAAACATACCTTCTATCGATGATTGACCAATATAGCTTGGTAGAATCAAAATATTGCAGAAGCAATTTGAGGAGTAATGTTTTATTTTGTTACTCCTATGGGAAGGATTGAATGATTCTAGAATCTCATAACAAAGAACAAAGAGGATGAACAAGGGAAAATGATATCTTGTCGATTTCAAAGATTTAATGGGGCGACAGTTTAAGATACGCTTAATTCCCCATTAAAAGATGATCACATTAACCTGTGCGGTTTGACCTTGTAAAAAAACCCCAATAAATAGGAATAATTAATACAATATTTATGGACTTTCAATTGGCCTAATGAGTCATTAAAAAAGGCTTTAAATGTATTATACATCAAAGGAAACGTCAAAGGGGTAAAACTGTAGGAAGATGGAAACACTGTTCAATGTCCGCTGTTAGAATCCTGTTGATAGGTGTTCGCTATTAGAAGTCTGCTGTTAGAAGTCTGCTATTTGAAGTTTGTTGTTAGAAGTCTGTTCATAGAAGTCCCCTATTAGATGTCTGTTGTTATAAGTACGTAGTTTGAAGTTCGTTGTTAGAAGTTTGCTTTTAGAAGTCCATTGTTAGATGTCTATGGTTAAAAGTCTGATGTTAGAAGTCCGCTGCTAGAAGTCCGCTGATAGAAGTCCACTGTTATAACCTCACTGGTATCACAAAGTTCACTAACCTCGATGATTGAACTCTATTTACTTAATCCTCACTAATAAAACACTATTAACTAAATCCTCACATATATAACATTGTTTACTAAATCCTCAATGATAGAACATTGTTCAATAAATCCTCAATGATAGAACATTGTTTACTAAAACCTCACTGATAGAACACTGTTCATTGAATCCTCACTGATATATCATTGTTCACTAAACCTCACTAATAGAACACTTTTCAATGAATCCTCACTAGTAGAACATTGTTCACAAAATCCTCACTGTTATAACATAGTTCACTAAATCCTCACTGATATAGAAGTGTTCACTAAATCTTCACTGATAGAACACTATTCATAAAATCCTCAATGATAGAACATTGTTCACTGAACCTCGCAGATAGAATACTGGTCACCTACCGTTAGAGGATACCAATAGAAATGTTAACCAATCGAACTATTCACATATTGGATGTTTGGAAAAGTGTTGGGGATTTGTCACATTGACCTCCTGAAACACCTCAAATACCACATTTTCCCAATGTAATGGATTGGAGAGGTCCGGGCCATTACACGAATTTTTATAATGACCCATTCAATTACATAGAAAATTTTTTACTGACTGTAAATCAGCATTGGTTTTATGATGCCCTGATCATTTTTTGTTCAATTACGAGCATTAATACCCATTTTATCACAACAATAACACTTAAAACAATTCAAAATAAATTTCCCATTGTGCTTTTTACCACAATTTTCACAAATTGTAAAAATATGTTTATTAACATTAGAATTTTTTGAATAGTTATTACCTTTCATCTGCCACCTCATCCTTTTTTTATTTTATTTTTTAATAAAAAAATCATCATATAAACACTTCATATCTACATTGTCTACAAATCAAACATGTCTTTCATAAATTATGAATTCACAGGATGCTAAATCCATTCGATACTTTGGATTTAATTTTGAAAAAATGGTTGATTTTACTATCAATATATTCTAATAAATTTGGTCTATAGCATGCCAGTCGAGTGATTTTTTCTCATAAGCTTCCACTATGTCATCCTATTTCATCAATTCAAAGATTAATTTTTCAATCCTATGTCGAACCGCCAATCAAAAATATTTCTCAAGAATCATAACATTGAATTCATCCGAATCTGAAGCATCAATCTCTTTGTTATCCCATATATTTTACACCATCAACCTCCACTGATCGGATTCACCTTAAAAATATTAAACAAAAATTCTAACTTTTTAATGTTCTAAACACCCCATGACATGGAAAATCATTTCTAGTGCTTTAATGATCCATTCATCCAGCACTGGGTCAGATGATCCTCTAAATTTTGGCGGAGTTGCATCATGAAATTCACTAATACTAACATGTTCTTCTTTGGTTTATCAAGCTGATATTGGGTATGTATACCATACCAATTTATATCCTGAGTCAAATGTTCCATCACTACAAAAAAATCAATTCTTATTCTAACAATCTCTGGTTGCTGATTTGGAAGTCTTATTTCCACCTAATGTTATCCCATCATTGATTACCTATTTACTCTAAATAAAACCATTCTGAAAACAAATTTTTTTTACGTGAATCTGCTTTGTAATCTATAAATTATACTTCATTTTAATATTAACATAAATTATATTTTCAGTTTTAATTTTACAATACCCTAACACCTAATGTTGACTAAACGGAACATCAATACCATCTATATGACCCCACCACTAATCATTAGAAGATCAATAATTAATTAAAATATTCACACCCATGATCATTTCATGTTTAGATTTTAAAGTATTAGTCCATAACTATAACATTACATAAAAATTATTAAAACGTAGACACTTCTACTCAGTATCCATTTTTTTCATAAAATTATAATTCATAAAAAAAAACTATAATTATTTTCTAGATATAAATCTTTTTGAAATATTACATTCTCTAACCCTGCCTTATAAAATGTGAAAAAAAATTCTAAAACATTGGATGAGCATAAAAAACTCATTAATGCTTATAAATTAAAGAAAGAAATCATAATTCCATCAATAGATAAAAAAATAATCTCTTTTGAAATCCTTTTGTAATAATAAGGATTATGAATAACCAATATAAATCATAAATCATAAAGGTATCTTGTGGAATCCATTTCAAACAAACATTGAATCTTTCGCAGCTATGTATGCATTTACGTTTAGAATACCCATCAGAATATATTGCATAAATCTTTTAGGAGAAACATTAATGTTTACCTCTTTCACATTACCCAATTCATTGAAAATCTATCTCAAGATCACCCTCCCTATGTTTATCATTGAAACACCTGTATAGGTAAACAATTTCCAAGATTCATAACATATACACAAAAAATAAAACAAACATAATGGAAATATAACATTTAAAAATTGTAATCAAAATATATCATTTAATTATATTGACATAATCAATCATTTATTAAAAACCATATTAATTGAAAAAATATGTAAATGATTATACATTTTTTTAATATTCCCTATAAAAACCTTATTCCTTGTTAAGGAAGCCAAATATCCAATAGCAATCATGGCAGCAGAAAGGTCAATCTCACGACGTATGTTAAAAAGAAACATTACCTTTGTCATTTAGTAAAATGATACATAGAAAAATATTCCCTTTTAATGAAAAGAAAATTCAATTGGGTTTATATACTGTATAAATAGAAGATCTGTATACATAAAAATATTCCTCAGTTAAAGGAGATTTATATGAGGTCCCTTAATTCATGTTGGACTTGACTCATTCATTTTTTAATCTCCTAAATAATAAACTAATGTTAATTTATAATTGATTCAGAACCTTTTAAAATTTTTCTATTCTTTTTAAATGAGTTATTTTCACATTAAAAACATTATATAATCATTTATTTTAATAATGGTTGTTTTTTTTGATATTTGGTAATTGAGTAAAAATTGAGCTTCTTTATAATTACTTGTTGTCCATGTGGTCAAAAGATGATTATCTACATAATTATATTTATTTTCTAGATATCATATACATATTATATATCTTGTATATATATAGAAATAAATATATAAATATATATATCATTAAAATACTACATAAAATTTGAGATAAAAAATGAAATGCACCATTCATGGAGACGGTAGGCCGTATGTACACATGAATTTTAATTTCATTTTTATATTGTATTAAATGAACAAGAAAATTAATTATACATAGGTATATAAGAATTCCAGAATAATATAAAATTTTATTTCATTAATTCTATCCTTTATATGTTCCATGTATGAAATGAACGATTCATATGACATTGAGGGGGTGGTATCTGCACTTCCTCAAATTATATTAGCACATCCACACATTATGGAAACCATAAAGGTATCATATAAATGAAAATTAAATAAGCATTGAGATAGTATAAATATTATATATACCACATTTTAATATAGTGGAATCATAATTTCCACCATGATAGTGTGTTAGAGATAATCAAACAATCATCGTTTCACATGGTAGTAGTTCACCATATACCGAAAAAAGATATTCATATCAATTAGATGGAGGTGTGAGTTAGTGTAGATTGAATACATCTCCTAAAAAAATTGTATATTTATTTCACTTGTTTTTTTATGTAGACATAGAATAAGAGTGTCACAAGGAGTGATGAAGTAAAATAATAGAAGAGAAAATGATGGAAGACGTTACAATTAAATCGGGGAACTCACTTTAGATTGAACCAAAAGGATTTCTTTATGGGCCTTATGTATAAGGTATAGATTCTAGGAGGAATATATGGACGTTGGTATCTAATTTAGGTAGAGGTTGGATGATCCAATGAGCTTTAGAGGTGTCTGTAATGGGATATAAGTTGTGCCATTTTAAAAGAGGGAGGAGAGGATCTTTAGAAACATTGAAAGTTATTATTTTATTTTATAAATATATTCAAATGAAAAGGGTACAAAAATTATTATATTCAATTATAAGAAAAATATAAGTTGAAATAAATTCATCCCATAGGAATTGGATTAGTTTTGAATATTTTTTAATCCTACTCTATTTTATTTAACCATTCATTAACTAATTTATATTTAGCCATGTCTTCTTGCATATTTATTTTTTATGTTAAATATAGGTATGATAAAATTACTATTGAACTTATAGAGGTTCATTAATATAATTTTCAATCTTATAAAAGTCATCTGGATGAATATTTGGATTTTAATAATATTTTATCATTGAATAAAATATTGATATATTTAAAAACACTTTAACACCAATCTATAAACTTTTAATATTTAGTCTTTTAAAAAAATCTATAACAACATGATAAATTTAAAAAAAATTATTAATTCTATTATAACAAGTATTAATCATATCTAAAACTCATGTATTGAATAAATAGTTTCAATATAAACTTATTTTCATTTTTTTTAATGTCATTTTTATAAATAATCTATTAAGGAAGTAATAAATGATTCATCATTATGTCGTAAATAAATTAATTAATATCATATCTAAAAATACTAAATAAATTATCATGATGTAGGAAATAGTTTTTAATCTATAATGACTACTTATAATCAATGATATCAATTATATAACACCAAATTAAATTTTTTTAGCAGAAAAGTACCTATTTATGATATTTTTTTTAAATAAAAAGGTATTATTGATATTATGTTACCCTAAAAGAATATTAAAGGACAAACATTCAACCCATTTATTTTATTGGTCATCCATTACTTTTCCAATATATTTAGTACATGAGTTAGGGTAATTTTATATTACTATAATATATTTCTTACATTGTATCGCCATTTTTTCCTTTAACCCCCGTAAATAAATATCCCAAGTTTCTATGAACCAAATATTATTTTCACCTTATTGAATAAAAAATTACATATAGATGACAACCATGTATGTTTTATTTTTGATATTAAATTCACATAAGCAGTAAAGTTACTTTTAATGGAAAATGTATGTTTTAACTACTACATAGTGTTTTCAAAATTCAAAAAAATTGAACATTTTCAAAAAAAATACCAAATACTCCCGTAAATATAATTTTGATACTACATAATAAAAAATGATATCTATTTTTACATGTTCAAAACATATAAGTTTCATTAGTTTATTTAACATTAATTTTCATTATCAAAACTAGAAAGCATGACTTTAAATATTATTAACTATCAAATGATTGAAACTTGATTATGCCCATTATCAAAATGAAATTATTTAAAATGACAAGAATTTGATTAAATGGTAAAAAATAATAAAAATATACTCTAAAAAATATAAATATAATATAACCATATAAATAAATTTTATTTAAAGGTAGTTTTAAATTAAAAGGCAGAATATTTTACTATTCATTAAAAATTGAACATTATAAAAAAAACAAAAATTTAATCCATGGTATATTAGGATGTCTTCATTCTAATGAATAATTTTATATTTTCATATAGAACATATAAATGTGACAAAAAATATATTTAAAAAATTGTTATCCCTCAAAAGGATTTAAATCGCCTTTGTAAAGAATATTAGAGTATTTATGCTTAAAATTGGATTCATTCACATTTTAATCCTAAAAATTTAATTATTTAAATATAGAAACATGTAACAAACATGTTTCGTAAAATTTTAGTATATTCTATTCAATACCACTAATACATCATTTAGGGGTTAACTAGAATTTTATATAATATTATATTTTTTTTATTTTTTTCAGTGTGACTGAGCATTGTGTACGAGATGAGATTTCAGAGAAACTAATTGTTTCATGTCAGATATTCCATTGAACATACCATCCCCTTTAATGTAAACTTAATATTTAATGCTAAAATATTAATAAATATTAAAATATATTATACTTTATTTAACTGGGATGTTATTGGTAGTCCATATTTACTTAAAAAAATTAAATTTATTAATCCAAATGTAAATTGTTATGATATGTGTTGTAAAATAATTATAGAAGATTAAATAAACAAAAATATAACATATAAAATATATAAAAATAGCTTCCATAAAAATTTTGACCATGATAGGTGGTAATAGAAAAATGAACAATCATTGTTTCCTGAGAAGGTAGTTCATAATACATAAAAAGTATTTGTGTTACCCATTAGATGGATGTGTGTGCAAGATTATAATGAAAAAATAGAATAAAAATTCCTAGTATATTTAATGTATTATTGTGTTTATACATTAATTGAATATAGAGAGTTATTGTGTGGACAGGGGAAATAATTGAAAGGATTTTGAAATAAGATATTACCTATAAATTGGGTAACTACATTTGGTTTGGGAAAACGGTTTCCTTGGATAACTTTTGGTATAAAGGGAGGATTATAAGACTAATATAGGTATTTATGGACAAGTATTTGGATGATATTTTTTAAACTTATGTTGTTTTCGAGGTGTAATTAAGAGTTACATTTGGTTACCATTAATAAGGAAGGGAAATGACACACATGAATTTTTTAAAACAAGTTAGGTGTGCAATCATTTTTATGTAAAATTTTTTTTTTATAAAAACTCAATAATGGATGTTTAATTTCATAATAATTTCCCGACAATGGAAGTTTTAAAATTCATTATTCCGTTTTGGGTCTTAAATTTCAATATTTGTACTTTTGTAAAAAAAATATTTCTCATAACCATTGTAAATAATTTTTATCACATTCAAATATATTTTAGGAATAAAATTGGTGACATTAGTAAAATAATAAATTAGTTTTATTAAAAATATGTAATACATTTTTACACATTCTAATCACATTAGTGGGAGTAAATAAATTAGTTTTAATCCCAATAATGGGATGAACCTTTGTGTTTTTAATCTTAAAATGTCTGAATGTTTGATATGTTTTTATACCCAATATCAATGTGAAATTTATTCATACAAAATTAATTCGATTGATTGATAAAAATATGATCTAATTTTATAATGAAATACAATTAAAATACAATTATATTTTATAAATAAGTTATATTAAACGGTATTTTGAATTATAATATTATATTTTCATTATTCATCAAAAATTGATGTTTCTCACAAATATCCCAATATATAACCCTAAGGTATTTTATAAATAATAAATACAAAAGATAATATAATTAAGTAAAATTCTATTTTTAAATTTGTCTCAAATTAAATTTTCTTCCCCAAAAAGTCATTAAATGTAATTCATTTGAGAAATTAGTATTTCTAAACATATGATTATATTAACAAAAATCAAATCCTTTTTATCATTAATTTATGTATTTAAGACCATTATAAACATTATTTTTAAATTATTTATTACTAATCATATTACAATTTTTAATTTCAATGATATAATTATCTTGATTCAATATTTATTACAATGAAATGATGTTTCATATGAGCTTATTAATGTGTTTAACTTATTACAAGTTGGTTTACATTGTAATGTATAGTACTTATGTGTTTTGTGTAACACATCATGGTCAGTATTCTATGAATTGTTCTCCATGAAAATTTTCATTGTAATGTATTCCAAGTCTATGTTTTATGTATTGTATTCCCTGTCGATGATCCATGTAATGTATGCGGAGGCTGTTTTCTATGAAATGAATTTATGACACTGTGATTTAATATAAAAATTTATATTTTCTATGTTATGTTAATTGGAAAATATAAAAATATTAAATTACATTGAAAAAATAAATTTTCCAAAATATCAAGGTGTTACATTCTAACCCACATAAAATAAATTTGTCCCATGAATTGTTTTTGGTTATTATTGGATTATTTAGTTAGCGTTTCATTAAATGAATCCCAAATAATAAGAATGAATAATAATAGTTTCCTTAAATGAGAAATTTGGAACCATAATTTATATCCAAAGTTAATCAAAATCTTATTCCCAAATTGTAGAAGATAAAAGGTAACTAAAAACAAGTACATGGAGGGAAAGTGTAAATATTCATAGGGAGAGATTTTGGTCATAAATCACAAAGAATTAAATGATATATGAATAGTTTATTGACTCAAAATGATAAAAATATAGTTATTTTAATGTCCATATATTATTAAATATGGTATCAGGAACACATGTTATTTTTACTTCATTTTCCCAAAGGTGATAAATTTTCATGGAAACAAATACTTGCATGATTTCAGGACACCCTCACCCTTTGTTTTCCTATTAGACACATGAAATCTTTCTCTAAAATAGTATGTTATTTTTTCATTCCTAAATTACTATCATATCCTGATATTGATGATATACAACACCTTTTTTCAGTTATCATCAACATCAAAAATTCGGATTAGGATATCCAATAAGAATATATTATCCTGTGGTGACATTTTACATTAATCATACATAATTCTCTCAAATCATAACATAAAATTTCAATAAATTGACTAGAATATAACCCTTATTAAACCTGAAAATCTCAGTTTTTAGAATAAAAGATTTGATATTATATTCATATTGATCCCCCATACAACCAATATATTATCTTGGTTTTCACATCCTAAATACATATGTAACCTCATCCTATATTTCCATAATATGACGAAATGACCTGAATTACCTTATATAATATACGGAATCATTCATGATTACTTTTTCCAATGATTAATGAATACATAAATTAAATGCAAGAAGATTAAACTTTAATATTTGTATACATACTCCTATTTTCAATAATCAGTACAATGGTAATATGAACCATCCGGTTTACTACAACAAATTTAAAATATCTTTATCAAATCACATTTATCTCAGCATCATGCATTATTTGAGGGTCACACAAACTTAATAAAAATATCATCTTTCCATCAATTAAAATGTCTATATCTTCATCACTATTCCTAATTTCATTTTAATTACATTGTAAAAATTTAAACTACCAATACATTTATATTAACTGATTTATATTATATAATATTTTAATTCAAAAACATAAATACATTTTGTATCCAATATTATTCATTAAAAATTAATCAAGATTCATTATATTAAATATTAATAAACCTATTGATGAATATGAAATATATATAATATCATCAGATTCTTCAACGTCAATCAAATCATGCTTGTAATGATTAAATAAAACATTACATGAATAACATCTCATACCTTTACATTATTGATTATAGTCTCTTTGGCATCAGATGTATAAACAATACTCATAGCACCTTCTTTAATAAATTTAATAGATTTACACATATTAATACATTTTTTAAAATTCTAAGACAATCACCTTATGAATCATTAAATTTTAACCTTGTTATTTTTGTTTCTCTATATTGACTAAAACTAGAATGGAAATTTTGAGAAAATCATATCATAGAATGAAACAACATAATAAAGAAAATTTACCTATATAATGTATAACTCATGAAACATACCTATTAATCAATGATATGTTGGGTTTATAGAAGTTTACTCATATCTAGAATCTATTTAAATCATTCATGATTTTTCATGAAATTTTTTGGATTATCCAAAGCATATCACCCATGTGTGTCAAACTGGTTGTCTAGTATGGTCCATTTTTGTATACTAGATTTACCTGAGATAGGAAGATTTTATCATATAAAATTTATTACCCCCATGTACATCAATTTGTGATCTAAATTCACATATAGTATCTAAATATAGATTTATTTTAATCAAAACACTCACATTATTGTTTACCAAAATATGAATACATATTCCAGAATGTTGACTCATCTATATAATTATCCATAGAGACATCATTATTAGTATACTTATACTTATTACTATGAATATATCTAAATTTTTCTATCATTAGTTATACATTTTCCACTGAACCATTCCTTTGATACCGACTTTAGTACTCTATAATATTCATACATGGATATTACATCATTATAGAGTAATATTCATTACATGAAAAAAAACATGCCCAAGTAACATAATAGTTAATAATCTTTTAAAACATTGGGAAAAAATCCTATATCCCAGTTACTGATATTCATCGACTATAATAATGATCAAAATCATTGATACTTCTACCTAAAACCATTCTTTAGAACCTGGGGAAAGGAAACATAAGAAATGGTTGAGTTGAGATTCTCAGTAAAGGGGTAATAAAAGAAACTATATAAGAATAAAATTATCTAAAGTGTGTGAAACAAGATAATAAAAATTTAATATCATACCAAAAATATTAGAAATAATAATAACGATTGTAAATTCATATTATATGTATCATTATGTAATTAAAATCATAATTATGAAAAGCATAACAAAAGAATAAGTCATGGAATTTATGGCATGCACATTTGTTTATAACATTGTGAACAAGTATTATTATAAATATGACCACTAAATAAATTATAGAAATTAAATCTTTCCCCAAAATCAACTTACGGACATGAAACCAGGTCTATTCATAAAATTTTGAATTTTTAATTATGTTCATGCATGACATTATGGACATGAAACCAGATCCATCCATAATATTGTAAATATATAATGTAGTTCAAACATAACATTTTATGCATCTAAACAAGTTGAGGAATAATATTATGGACATTATTCCAGATATATTCATGACATTGTGAACATGTAATCAAGTTCATTCATAACATTGTGATCATGAAATTAGGTACACTCATAACATATACACTCATTATTCATCAATTGTCACCCAATACATTGGATAGAGATGTTGATCCATCCCATGACATAAAAAACCAACATATAAAAGTTTAATGATATTTTAAACAATAATATTAACATAATAAATTAATTGAGATAGGCCTCATGATCATTTATTCAAATCATTTCATTTGTAAATTTAGTAGGCTTAATTATATCCACACATGAAAAAAATCATGTTTCAATATCATATAACTCATGAATGGGAAAAAGAATTGATAAAACCTCATTCCATGAAATCATTGACAATTAATAAATGAATATGAATGGAATAACTGAGTCATTTTTACATAAAAGTATGATTAAATCCAATAGATGATATATTTTATGGGAAAATATTTGTAATGGTCTTCTAAAAACTCTTCACAATGAAAATATTATTTTTAATTGAAAATTTACATTTATAACCTAAAAACATTTTAACCCCATTCAATAAAACTAAACAATAAAACTTATAAATTGTTTATTGAATTAATTTATGATAAATATTTAAATGAAAATGTATAAAAAATTGTAGGAAATATTTAAAACATTTCATTAAAATAAAACAATCTTGAAAAAAAATTTTCTAGTCAAATAGTTTCAAAATATCGTAATGGAAGAGTTAAAAACAATTACACATTTTCTATGTAATTTTACCTTAAAAATAGCCATCAACTAATAATTGAATTTTTTTTAACAACATGTATTTTTAAATCCTTCATTTTTTCAACCAAAGATATAAATTAAATTAAATTTTCATAAAAACTTTTTACTAATTATCTCAAGTAACAATGACATGAAATTTTTTTATAATAACTAGATTTATCATTACTAAAAATAGGATGTGTAATATTATGAGTTTTATTGAGAGATTTATTGTAGGATTTCATCAATAAATCAAAATTAGTAACAATCTCGAAATGCGATGAGATGGTTTCAATAATATAATATCACTTTGTATCATTAGATCATACACTCCAGGTAAGAAATTTATATTACAAGAAAATTAAAACACCATGAAAATAATTATATTAATTATATAATATGTAATGTGTAATTATTTAATGAACAATAAAATCTAGGCGAATAATTAAACAAGAGTCTCAAAGAATGTGAATTGAGACAAAACTATTATTCCTAGTTTTTTATCTTTTGAATCACAATCACCATGATACAAATATAATATAATTAAAATTTATATGTAAATAAATATAATTATATGAATCATATAATACATCCATTGTTATTATAGACACTGAACAAATGAATTGTGTTGTTAGTATAGCATGTATCTTAGATAAATAAAAAGTGAGATTTTATCCACTTACATTGTGTCTTGAATATCTTCGTACTCATAAAATAATCCTACGTAATAAATTTATGTATGTTATAAATACTTTAAATAACAATATTTTTAAATCTAATTTTACATATACATTTATTTTGACCATTTATTACTTGTGTGTTTACAATACTAGATTAATTTGTTTTCATCTGATAATATTTTCTTTGTTCTTTGATGGTGTCTTAATATTATATTAAATTAGTCCTTATTAATATATATTTATAATCATAATTTAAGAAATTATATAAATATAATGTATATAAATTATATTTGAATAAAAAACTCAATATAATATTTGTCTATGAAATAGATATCACAGTTCCTGGAGACGACATGTCGTACTTACGCATGAACGATGTTACTATTTGTATTGTATTATTATGAGGAATAATGAAAAATGAGTGTTAGTATCTATGTCGGTGTCTGTATTAATATAATTATTTTATAATTATTTTTTTATATATATCATATAATTTCAGAAGATTTATTTTTAATACATTTTGTGAATAGTGTGAACGTATCCCATCACACTAAGGGAACATTATTCCATTTTTCCCCAAATGAAATTATCATTTCTAAAAAAGGGAAAGTATAAATATATGTTTTTAAAAGTATTTTATAATATTAAACTGATAATAAATATAATATATAATATATATAAATATCATTCCCACTATAATATCTATAGTGACAGGTGTTAATTAAAAAATAAACTTTCATCATTTCGTAAGGCGATAGTTCTCCATTAGTTGATATTGTGTTCGTTCCCCATTTTATTGATGTGTGAGTAATTTTAGATATAAAATCTTTCCCAAAAAATTCCGAATATATTTTTGATATTATAATTTTGAAATCACGGATTACTTTTAGTCATGGGTGGGAAAATTGAAGAAAAGGAATAGAGCTTAAGTGTATATTTTTCCTCTTAATCAGGTAAATTTTTTTGGTTTGGGACAAAATACATACTTGGATTTATTTCATCACAAGTAGAGGTTTATATGAGGATTTTTTATGTATTATATTTATTTAATATTTATTTTATGAGATTATGTGGTTTGAGAGGAGTTCCTTATAGGGAGACGTGTTGGCCTTTTATAAGGCAAGGAAATGACACACATTGATTTTATTTTCTAAATTTTTGGTGTACAAAATGTCTTTCACAAAAGACATGACAATAAAAAAACTGAATATTGGATCATTAATGACCTAATAATGTTTATAAAATGGTTTTTGAAAATGTTTTTGTTCATTTTTTCATAAAAAATTTATGGTCCAGTGCATTATTAACCTGATTTTTATTTTATCCATTGTAATTAATATCAATCACATTCACAAATATATTTTGTAAAAATCTAATTAGACCATATTATAAATTATAATTTATTATTATTCGAAATATGAAATAAATTATTTTGACTTCCAATCATATAGGGTAGAAATTAAATTAAAATTAATCTCACCGATGGGACGACAATGTGAGTTTTTAATATCAAACATATAAAAATAAAATTATTTATACTCAATTTAAAATTGGAATTGGTTGAAACTAATTAAATGTAATTAGTTTATTCAAATATTATCTAATTATAATTTTAATCCCAATTAAAATATTATTTATTCATATAAATTTGTTAGTTGAAAATGAAATTTTGAATCAACATCTTGTATTTTTACTATTCATCCAAAAATGGTGTTTCTCAAGAAAATCAAAATAATTTCCCATAAAATAAATTACAAATTAAAAATTAATATATAAATATTATATTAGAAAATTAAATTTCTAAATGTTTCTAATTTTTTTCATTGAATGAATTTAAAAATAATATCATTTTAGAAAATATTTATATTATACATACAATGGAATTACCAAAAATTCATATCCCTTTTTATCAATATATATTATCTATATATATATAAATTAAAGAGTCATATTTAAAAACTATTTATTCTTCTTCCTAATAAAATATTTAATGGTTTATTATTATTTTTCTTATGTAAATAATTATAACACTGAAATTATGATTTATATTAACTGATTGATATGTGTCACGTAAACCAAGTCGATGTTCAGAATATTGTGTGCCAAGTCGGTGTTACATGGAACGTATTAAAAGAACATGTTCCATATAATGTATTCCAAGTCATTATTCAATTTAATTTACATCAAATCAGTGTTACAGGAAATTTATGCCATGTTGGTGGCCTGTTTAATACATTACATGTTTTACATAATAATTCTATATTTAAAAATCGTTCTCTGTAGTATGAAATGAAAAATATACAATTATTTATTTAATTCAAAAAATATCTATTCTAAAAAATCATTTAGTGTAACAATATACCCAATATTTTATATTGACTGATGTATGGAAACAATAAGGTCATAGTGAATACACTGGGATTTGGTAATGATCCATTAATATTAATTTACATAAAGAATTGTGTCTTTTGAGATTACATTCAAATGTTTGTGTGTTTTCATTAGAAATAAAATAAAAAAATACTAAAATATAATGGAGTAACATGAATTTAATATGAATATATGATTAATATGTTCGTAAGGGTGAAGCATTAAGATGTAAACAACAAATGTGTGTTCGGAATGGAGGATGTATAATATTTGGGACATGTTATCACCATCCATGTAATATATGTGGACCCATCCAAGAAAAAACCATTCAAAGTGTTTTCTAGGACATATTATATTTTGGATTATCATATTTTACTTGGTGTAAATATGTATTACTCTACATTTATGAATAACTTATCATGTTTTCCAAACCCAATAAACAATCTGACTGGGATGGGATAATTTTTTTTTTCTGAACTATTGATTGTGAATAATACATAAATGATTTTGAAAAAGAATCTTATAACATCACTAGTTATCCCAAAAATAAATAGTGGTGAACAATTTGAGGAATAAAATGATACTTCAAATAATTGAAAATGATATTTACTGATGAAAAATTTTAAATATACAAACTATTTCGTAATGATGTTGAAAATCTACGACAAAAACAATCACACAGAAAAACTGCTGTTGGATGATATGATCTTCAGGATGAAAATAGGGTTGTATTGTCCCTCTAGGGATATGTTTGTAATGTATAATACACATAAGAGATTCAAATATATATTCAAATATAAGGATCATAATATGAACTAGTAATTATGTTTAGAGATCATATGGTATTATGACTACTCAATCCCCTTCCATACTTTAAAACAAAATAAGTTTTTGTATGTTATATGTAAAATTGATCCCAGAAGGAAATCAAGGATGAGAATTGAGAATGATCAATTACAAATAGATAAGAAAATATTGTTAATAGGTATCATAGTATAATAAATACCATCAATCCATCCTCAATTTATTTCCAAACATCATTTTCATAGAATATAATGTATTCTCAATAATGATGTTTAAATTTTTACAAGTTGGAGGATATCATAATTGTGAAATCCTCAAATTTTAAAATTCTCTAAGGAATAATTTGTATGATTCTCATAATGACTATTTGCGTAATTCAATCTAGAGATAAAAAGTTTCTTCTAAATTAATAATATAGACTAACATTATGTATTATTAACATAGTTCACAAAGATGTATCGAGATCTCCTAGTTCAGTATTATTGAGACAATATAATGAAATAAATTACTAAATATACATCTCATTTTTGGGTACATCATAATGTGAAGGATAAAATGAAAAAATTATAATAGTATTATAATATCATTAGGAAAATCAAAATATAAATGGGAAAATACCACCATGGAAATTATCATTTGATATCTGAATACATTTAGATGTGAAAATGATCATGGGTTTATTATAGATCATCTAATATTGATTTCTCAAATGATCACAATTTGAGAATACATATCACATAATAAAAAAACATGGATATAAACAAGATAATTTGAAAATATGTATGGATTAACACTATCTATTATATCCGAATGAGTTCCATGATACACCTTGATGTTATAGAATAGTCTTCATCATTATCTAAACACTATGATGAACATCAAAAACACTTATCATCCTCAAACTGATGTCATATCTATGCAGACAATTTATACAGTAGAGAAAAAGTTTGTAAAATGTTATATAGATTTAATATGAGGATGGGACCAATATCTAACTAGAGTTGATTTCTCTTACTAAAAAATATTCCCACCAAGAATAAAAATTTCTCCATATGAAGCCCTTTATGAGAACTTCTGATGTTAATGGACCTAAGCATCTTGAACATGAAATTTCCATATAATTGGGGGAGAAGGTGAAACAAATTCATCATCACTTCATGGAATCTCAATGACAATTGAACACAATTGCAGTCAATCGTCGATGGGATGTAGGTTTTGAGGTCAAAGACATTCCTCCACATATCTCCATAGAAGATTATGATTAGATTAAAGAAAAAGGGAAAGCTATGTCCCTAGTAAATTCACCACATAATTATTTTTGGTTGTGTAATATTTGGGGACTACCGAATGGTACTTCTATCAACCATGTACCATGTAAATGATAAATTCCATGTATCCCTCTTGAGTAAGATCACACTAGATCCAACACATGTACAAAATCTAGATGTGGTATATTTGGAAAATGATATAACATTTGAGAATAATCAAATGAAATCATTCCCAATTAAGATAATGTTATAAGAAATATGAATAATCACTTGTTCATAGTACTATGGAAAATCCATATGTATGGATATGAAGCATGTTTATTAGAGTGAGTTATGTAGGAGATGTACCCTCACATAATTTAAACAAAAAACGAAACAAAAAACATTCTATGGAGAAATTTCATAATGGGGAGACTGTAATGAACAAAAAAATTATCACTAGAAATTCCCTTCTTAAATATATTCCATATAGTATAAATCACATATATAAACATATAGGATGAAATATAAATTTTATAAAAGATGAATGAATTGAGTAGAGTATTTTCTAGATGTAAAAAATCTATACCAATAAAATAAAAATAAGACTTTTGGGATTCTTATATTACCATTTGGAATCGAAATATATTAAATACAATATTAACCTCACCTATGAATGTATATGTAATATTTTGGTAACATAAAAATGAAAAAAATATATATATTAATTTTATGGTATAATTAAATAAACAATTTAAAATTGATAAATTATGAGTTGGTATTATTATATGTAATAAAATATTATTTAAAATATTATAATTAAAATAATAATCTAAAATAAGATTTATTTTTATAAAAAAATTTCATAAAATAAATCCTAGTGTTTTTTTTATATTCAAATCTTATGATAATTTATGTTATTTTTCAACTAATTACAAAGTATGATATATTTCTAAAATCTATATAATTATAATAAATGAATATTTTAATTAATAGTAAAATTTCCCATATATATAAATTTATTTTAATAAAATTGTGTTCAGTTTTTAATTATACATGTTGAATAATGGTTATGGTGAATTATTGTGATTTTTTAAAATATTTGAATTTTTGGTAAACAGTATAATATGGTAATTTATGGAATATACAGATTATAAGTTAAATAATATTTTACATGAGAAATTTATTATTTATTAATCGTAATCCATATATCTATATTATAATATTTATATTTGTAGTGAAAAATTTCAATCTATTCAATGTATTGAGTCAAGATAATTAACTATTAAAAAAAGAATAAAAAAACACCGCTCTCCACCACTACAAATATCACCCCACACCACCTGTTATACTCACACCCTACAAGCCTTAATGAATTTAAAATTTGTGAAATATCAAATTAAAAATAATATTAACCATTTCTATGATAGTTTTGTACTAAAAAATAAAAACACTAACCCACTTAATTAGGTTATCAACGATAATAATTCAAGATGTAAAACCATCATTATTTTTTATTTATTATATTTTATATTATATTATTTTCAATTCCAATCCAACTTTCCAATAATTCATGTGAAATTATAACTATAATATCTTATAGATACATTAATTTTGTTATGTTAAA
The DNA here is from genome assembly GCA_963277665.1 of Viscum album. Taxonomy (NCBI): domain Eukaryota; kingdom Viridiplantae; phylum Streptophyta; class Magnoliopsida; order Santalales; family Viscaceae; genus Viscum; species Viscum album. The sequence goes on along the minus strand of OY728152.1, from coordinate 1,312,410,807 downwards.
AAAAATATATCAACCAAACTCTTCTTCATTCCATTTTATTATATTAATGAAAACAACATCTCCAAGGTGGGGTGTTATCACCTCCATGGATGACAAGTTTTCACATTCCATTACTTCCACTGAGGAAGAATTTAAAAAATTATTATGTTTTTAATAGATTTTAAAAGAAATATTATAATTCTTATTATGTTCTAGTGAAAACATTTACACATAATATTAAATAATAATAAAAAAACAAGTTCGTTGTGATAAAAAGCTGCCAAAATAGTCTAAACGATTACCAATAACAATTAATGTTTTTATTCGTACTCATACAATAAAACCAAAAAAAATTAAGATCATTTATTCATCTTAAATATCATTACGAACATATAATATCAATTCATGGTAATTATGTTCATTTTACATTAACATTCATACTTTTAATCAAATGAACATGTCACAAAAATAGTGGAAACAATCGATGAATGATGGAATTGAAATATATAACTCATTAAAATGTAAAAAAGTAAACATAATAAAAAATTAATTATTAAAATATATCTAAAATATGTTTTTTAATTAATTAATTTTACTACCCATGAAATTAAGGTGAATAAATCAATCTTAAATATGGTAAGGGGATTTTCAAACCCAATTCTCATATTATAGACTTCCCTTCTCTAACTCCATTTAATATTGGATTTCCCCTTAATTTAATTTAAATATGATTTAATTTCATTATAAATTAATTTCAATGAAATACATTTTTCCAATCATGTGTTATGTAAAATGAAGTGATTTTTCTAAAAGAACTCATGTTCAATGAAAAAACATCTGTTACAGCCTGTCATAATTTTTATTTTTCACGATATATTGATAACTTTTATACCAATTATTATATTAAATTTCTATTTTTTTGAATCCCATGAAATATTCATGGATTTATTCATTATGAATATAATTCGAAACCAATTCATTTCCATGTGTTATTTAATGTCCAATATTTTTTTATGTTTTTAGTGGCATGCATGGTTTTGTAAATGTTATGATGTGATAGTTGTGGCTGAAAATATATAGTAATCCTTTTCCATGAGTAATGTAATTTATCGCATTAGATCATTTGGAAAATGCATGAACATGATGATATATATTTTCAAAAGGATTATGTTTTAATGATGCACATTTTTCATACGTGATCATGACGCATGATTTGTTCACTACAACTGGTGGTAGTTCACCAATAATATAAAATGTTTTATATTAATGAATTTATATATACCATAACATTTTCTAATAATTTATCTCATTATTAAGATTATATTTTATGATTATTATATGATTATAATTATTAATATCACACATGGTATATTGATTCTTATTCTTATCTATCCTCTTACATGGATTTTCTATCACCCAAATATTTTATGTGTAACATTAAGTGATTAAATATATTAAGTGGTAAATGTGGGACAATATGATCATAGATAATGATGAATTGAATAATGTTTTCATTTTATTATATAAATGTTATGTTTTGTCATATTTCCACCAATCCACTAATCCTTTTGTTCGAGGTTTTATATCGTATTTATGTTGTTTATTGTTGAAAAAATGCAACTATATTGTAAATAAAATTGGGTTTCTATACATATATACCACCTAATGGAAAAGAGACACATTGTTAATTGAAAAGGATTGTTTTTATGATTATATATGATCACTAAGTTCCAGATTTACTATAATATGATTGTCAATGGTCTTTTTCTAGTTTTTCTGAGAAAATAAGTCATTTGTTTTTATTATATAATGAGTGATTCATCCTCACCATGAATATAATACAACATATTCATCGAGGCATATAGGTTTAGGGGGATCCATATTTTTTCAGATATACATATAATGGAGAAGACACATGTTGGTTATCCTTGAGTGAAAACCCCTAATATATGGGAAATATTGTTATTTAAATTGAAATATTTGTTAATTAAATTAATATTATTTTATTATATTTATTATATGGAAAAAATTGCATAGATGGGATATGTTTAAATTTTTTTGTTGTGACCAACTTATTTATACACACACCATGTGCATTAAGCCATTTCATATAGGGGAATATTTTATTAATGCCGGTTTGGACTCGATAAATGGACCCTATTGTTGATTTTCGATAAGTTGGAGGTGATAGATCTTGGATAATGAAAAACATACGGTTTTGATAAATGGTAATTAGATTAATAATTTGAGTCTTCATTATCATTAATCATTATGATTTTTGGAATATGATTTTGATACATTAATCTTTTCATAACAATAATCTATTATTATATGAATTTATTTATTTTTCCCTTGTCATATTTGGTTATGTGTCAATTTATTAATATTGTTTCTATTATTTTTGTTACTCTACTAATGGTTTATATTTTCTCTGATACTCTTTTCCAATAGTTATAATCTCCCAACTATATTCTATGTATCATTAAATTTTGGTTGTGATAAACTTATTTTCTCTCAAGATGTTCACATTTATCATTTTATTTTTTTTCAACTTCGGTGATTCATTGTTTGATTTATTATATAGTTATTAAGAACATTAATATTGTATCAATATGTGATTTGATGGGTATTAAAGCATCATAATAGGACAATAGTTATATTTTAACATGTATTCTACATCCAACAAACATATTTATTTCATATGAAACAATTTTAACATGTTATTGTTCTGAAATGATATTTTTTATATAAATTGAAGATAAAATAAATGAATAATTTATGTCATAAAAATTTACCTTTTAATTCCATGTGTATAGAGACCATGTGATTGTGTTTATCCTTTTTAAACAAGGATATCTACAAAATTATAATATCAATTTTAATAATTATTTTGTTTATCATTTAGAATAAAATTATCAACCTCATAACCAAATTGATATTCCAAAGAATTTAAATTAGAACACTTCCATCAAATGTGCACTAGATAATCCCTTATATCAAGAGATTTGGATGCATGACTAGCTCCATGAAATCATCATTAGTGTAATGTGATTCATGGAGAGGTAAAATTTTCACAATAATTATATTTTGTATGAGTTTGAAATTTATTTACAGTTATTGTATCTAGAAACATTCACATGGATGGAACAATAGATATCTATGTTATTAAAGAAGTTATAAAAAAATAAATTATCTCAATACACCTATCGTTATGTGGGTGATTATTTTTGAATATGTGATACTATGACTTTAAAATATTTTTTGGGTAATTAATTAAAATTTCGGGCAAGAAGAGGAGTTATTCTGGATGGAAATCTAGGATGAAATTCCAAGAGAATAATATCCTATGATAATGATGTTTGAGAATGCATGAATGTTTATTTATCAAACACCATAGTTCATGTCTGTGAAGGAAAATGCGAGATTCTTTACTAACCATTATTGATTTTATATTTCCTTAGAATCATGTGATCTTTCCAGGGTTAATCATTTAGAGTAAGGTCATCCATGTGACATTAGGTCTTAGTGGAATATATTTATCTTAATAATCATTATTATTGTGATGAATCAGTATCTCATTATTGATGGTAATCATAGAATTTATCTGAGCGGTTTAAATACAATTTCACGTAAATTAATAAAGAAATACTCTACTTGTTGAAAGAATCATCACTATGTTATTTTCAAATTAGGTAGTAGTGGACATATATTTAATTAGTTTATACATTGACCTTAGGAAATTTTTTGTATGATGATATTTTAGGGTGTGTGTGTATGGGCCACATGACATTTTAGTTTCCTCGACCTAGAGTACATTTCCATTCACGTCATTGGATGGATCATTATCAAATGTTTTGTAAGAACCTTCTTCTAAAAATTTGTGGAAGGGGATTGGGGATTACAAATGTATTTGTAAGGGGATCAAATAACCTTCAACACAATTTTTTTTAGAGTTCCACTAGCTTACAATGACGATGAAAGGGATGTGGTTCCCCAATGTGTGAGAACCAATTCCACTCATAGGGAATAACATAGTGATGTTGTAATAGAGAATATATAAAAGGTGTGAGATACCATCTTTCAGTATAGTCTTCTTTTTCTGGTTTGTATGTAGAATATTCTACAACCAGATTCACGATTCTTAAATCCTCTACCATATCATTATATTTTTATATAGGATATTCAAAATAAATTGATTCTACTATTTCTGAAATATAATTGGTTTTGTTTTCTGAGTGAATATTTCGAGTTATTACCTTTAAAAAACAATTCAAATTGTGATCATATGGTATCAACCATTATAAAGAGTGTTCACATGAATTCTGGATATATTAAATCTTTTGAGAAATTTGATGAAAAAAATAATAGTATTTTGTATTATTATTATCATGGATTGTGTAGTCATATTATATGATCATATCACCCTTTATAGGAGGACATTTAATATTAATTATCCATATTTTTGCTGCTATACTGACCATGGTGAGTGTGATCTTCAGACTGATCATTCTGGGTCAATTAAGTGAAGATAGGATTGACTCACCACTAGGATAACAATATTCATTCTATATGATATATTAATGAATTATGATTACTCCCCTCTACTAGTGGACTGTTTTTGGAAAAAAAAAATTGATTTCAGTGTCATACTACATAGAAGGGAGACCATGTTCCTGATTGAGTTGGTTCTTAGAGAAAATAAATAATTATCCCAACATATTGGTTGAAAACAATAATGATAATAGGGGATATGTTATGATACATTGTTTTTTATTTTGTATATTCATTGGAATAGTATTATCCTCTCATTGATTTCTCATACAATAATAAATTTTTGGCATCTATCCAAATATATCATTTCAATTTCTTTTATTATATAACATTGTATTCCCCACATCCCTATAGAGATTAATGTGAGAAATATTTATTTGTAATAATCTCATTCAAGAGATGATTAATATTGTTAATTAGTTTATAATGTGGGTATTTCCCAATTAGATTATATTTAAATCATACGATGATCATTATAGATGACCTCCAGATTTTTAGGTATGTACACAAAATTTATTTTGGGTGTTCCCATTTCATGGGAAAGTGATATTAGAAACTAATGTAAGATTGTTCATAGGGTTTTTAGTAGTTTGATATAGATAAGTGGGTTAACCACATGTTATTAAATTTTTCTTTACATATTTCTACAACCCCATGAATGATGTGTTATATATATCAAAACATCATAGAAATCATTTTGATCCTTCTTACATGATAGACATTCATGAAATCACTCTCGACCATAATGTGTCCATTGATTAGAATGTAACCCATAAAATTTTATGATGTGAGATGAATATTTAGGAAAATAATATTCCTCTAATATCCGTGTACATGAATATTTGGAAATTGTGATTGGTGACGTAGGATATGGAATGTAATATGGTTAAATAGTTGCTAGAAGTTTTCTCTAATACTCTAGTGATGGTTGGAGTAGCTCAATGTTGATATGTTATTTAGTTGATTAGTTATATGATATAAATGTTTTAGTAGTATGAAATTATTTGTTCTTTTTATAAATATATAATATTTGAGTTTTCTTTTTTTATACCTGGTTCATCAAGCATAGATATGGGTTTAGTTATTTGTTATAGGGGTGATTCTGTAATTTGAGGTGAGTTCCAATTGTTGAATAAATTCACATTGGGATCCAAATCCATGATTTGTATTTTTCTTGGAACCCCTATAAATATTATTCAACCCTTAATTTAAATGTACCCTAAAAACAACTCATGAATTAAAACATTTATGAAATAAAACCAATGAATTTAATTCAACCCTAATTAATTCCAGAATATGATTTCCATCAACACATACAATGAAGCCCATGAAGATAAATAATGTAATGAAGAAATTTCATAGCATGAAATATTTATTTAATGTTTTTTAATGTCATGAAAATGTAATTTTGGACCAATAATTGAATCAAAACTCTCATAACATGAATAACATTCAATTCACGAATTAGTTTTTCATAGCCTAATTTAGAAACTATAAAAATCATGGTTTTTCTAATTCGAAAATAATTCTTGACTCTATCACATCTAATAATGATTTATTTTAATCCCTTAAAAACCAGATGGGAGGTTACATTAATTATTGAAATTAAATACCTATAGATAAAAAAAAATTATTCCTATTATGATTCCACTTCTTACTCCATTGATATCCGAATTTTTGGTAATCATTGAAATCAAACAAAGAATATTTCAATGTGACACTATGATTCACTAAAATAATTATATATGTTATATAGTTGGGTGGTATGAATATTATCTAATTTTTCTTTTTTAATTGTTAATAGTGTGTCAGATATTTGTAATCACACATGCACAATGTGCTCATGATGTAAGTAATTAGAAAATACCTCTTACAAAATTATCATATTCCAATATTACACATGTGCTTCTATTAGTTCCATAGGTGTAGAGAATAAGACATGATGATTCCTAACATGTGACATTTCCACAACTACATGTTGATACCATGTCAGCAGCAAATTAGTGCCTAGTAATAAATTGGGAATATTTAATGATATTTGGATTATTATTACGAATTTTCAAAATGTGTAAATTTTGTGGCTAATATAGGAAAAAATAACATCAGATAAATTATGTTAAATGAAATTATAATGAATTTTGATTGAATTTATATGTGATTTTGGATTTAAATATTAATAAATTTAATTGGAATAATAGTTTTTAAAATATTAATGTCTTGACAAATTATATTTTAAAAAATTTATCATTATATCATTTTGTGAAAAAAAAATTACGATTGAATTGGTGTTTAGATATTTTTAGTGTTTTAGATAATGTTTTATTGATGTAATTTATTCATTATTGATAAATCAATATCAACATATTTGATATTTTTTGATATAACACATGGTTAATGTTGATGTGTGGGGGATTGGGATATGATTAAACACCTTATAGGGTCTAGTCATTCATGTACAAGATGCCATGGAGTGTAGTGTTTGATTATAATAGACACCCTATGTCTGGATTCATAGTAATATAAGACATTAATGTGAGATTGTTTTTAACCTCGGGGAAGAGGAAATTTTTTTATGAAATTTTACGGGTGATTCATCCTCAAATAGAGAATATTCCAACATTAGGTGTGACAAATATGAATACATTTGGATCCAACCTTAGTAAAAAATTCCCAATATTGTGAAAAAGTATGTTTGGATGTACTCATTTGTTAACCCAACCATGAGGGTATCTATGTATATATAATTTATTTTATTAATTTATTTTATTAACAAATAGTATTCTATTTTCTGTATGGACTATATTTAATTTAATGGATTACTTAGATCTAGTATTGTCATCCTTCTCATTTGAACACACAATCTGGACAGGTCACTGTTTGGTAACCTAGTAGATTTTATGGGATATTATTAGATAAGTTCATGTGGACTTGTATTTTGTTTTCTATTTTATGGAAGGGATTTATCATGGATAAGAGAGGATTACAAGATTTTTACCATGTAAATCATTGTATTTATTGAGGTATAATATTTATTTAATAAATTACTTTATTTTTTATATTTAATTACATTTATCTATTCATTTTATTATTTTATTTTTATTTTTCATTTTATTTATGTTTTCTATTATCATCTCAGGTTTTATATTAATTTATTCTTATTTTTCAATTAATTGCTACCATTTTGATATTATTTTTCTCTCTCATTAAGAAATAATTTACTAGAAGAAATTTTATACCCACTGTATTTATTATGACCAATCAACATGTATATAACCTCTAGTGTACTGTAAGTCATTTTTGATGTGTTGTATCCAACAAGTTTTGGACATGTGTGACAGTGAGGGATCCCGGGACATTAATATTAAACATTGAATCCCTCTTCATCCCCTCCATTTCTCTACTCAGTTATCCAAATTTAAAATAATTCCACGATTAGTCTATTTTTTTCCCATTACTAAAAATTGTTTTTTTAAGAATAATTGAAGTACATGTAATACAAGAATGAAGTTTGTGGGATCCATGATTTATTCATTCGATTATTATGGAATGAGGATAGAATTTAAATTTTGTCTCTACATTAGTATAGTTATTTATCATTCAATTGTTATATTCCTCATTAGTAAATTATAAATATAGTATAATGGTTATGATATATGTTTATGTTGATAATTAAAGTTATTTTTACTAGATATTTTCATGGTTCATAATGGTTATATCCAATATAGCACACTAGTAGATAACAACATTGTGGTTGGGGACACCAATAACTATTTCTAAATTTCACTATTGAGGTTTTTGTAGTTGTCTAATAAAACTTCTCTCTATACTATTGAGTTGACATGTTTTCCCTTATTTTTCAATAGAATAAGGTATTACCTAACATGATGGGTGTAGGTTTTTCATCAATCATGTTAGTATCTTAGGAAATATTATTTATCCCACATAAAAAGGTTTATAACTTCAAATATGATTATCCTTTTGTTTATAGGAAATGTTAAATTATATTCAATCATTTACCCAATAACATGGGGTGTTTTCTAAGAACTAAAGTATATAATCCAATCATTCAAATTTGGTTATATATATGTTGTGGGAGATTTTTTTCATAAACTAAAATAAAAGATTCAATATTCCATAAAATTTGAAATAAATTATTTATTTAATATAATATGGTAATTATTTTTAATCTTTTGTTTGTTTTTTTGGTATGTTGACTAATTATGGATTTTCATCTTCTATCATTGATGATCAGTGAGGTGGAGTTCCTCACCATAATGTGAGAACTTTATTAACATCCATATTCCAAAAAATGTATACATTTTTTAATACATTTTTATACACTATTAGTCTTTTGTTACAAACTTATATTGAGGTAATGTCAAAATGTTTTCCATTTCAACTATATTTCCTTATATATTTTTTGGGATATCATTATATAATATAAATCCATAAGATTTTATTTTTACTTATTTTGTATATGTATTAATATTTTTAATGAATTATAATTGGTAATGTTTAAATGAATTATAGAAAAATCATCTTAGTTCTCCATCATGTTACCGATATCGGTCACCATAAGACACTGAATACACCTCCCAATACTAAAAATGATTCCTGATATCAATGTGGGTTTAATGGTCATTGGAGGATAATTTTACCCTCTAAAATAAATCGAAAATCCAAATAGTAATTTGAAAAACACATGTTCAAAAAGACTTCATAATAAAAATATTATATTACTAATAAATAATGATAATAATAAATATTATTACTCCATATTATATATGATACAAAATATCATAGTTATGTCATATATGAATATTATCTAAATGACATATTGAAAAAAATAAAATCCCTTAAAAATAGGACCTAAACCATTTTATTATAATAATATCTATTATCAAATCTCATATACCATAACACCCTTTCAATAAGTCGATAACATTATATTTTCCAAAACTACTGACATAAAATATTCAATTAAACATTAGAGTTCAATAACTCTGTCTGAGTAATCCCCAATGGAATATAATACCTAGTGCCTAACCAAATATATTATTATACAATAATGCATTTAATAGTATGATAAATAGGATAGATAATTTTTTATTTAATTATTAATATAATCCAATCCTACCTCACCATGATATTTAGGCGTACAATCGAGGTGATCTAAAACAAAATTTACATATTGTCATATGTCTATACTAAACAAAAGATTCTCTAGTATAGGATTAATTTCCCATACCTCTAGTATATTATCTTATCGATGATGAATCAACCATATTTATTTAATGTAACACGGTATCTCCCCCTTTAGAATCATATTACCAAAAATAACTCCTTCAATAAAAAAGTAAACATACTCCTCTCCCTATGGTATCATGTATTCATTAATAATGGAATCTATGTGTATTAACATCTCAAAGTCACTTATGGGATTTTATGGACCAATATCACACTATAGAAAAATTAATCTTAGGACCCCCAATGAATTACCATGATTGGATCAATTTCTAATGAAATGATATCAAAAACTATGAAAATTGGAATAATTGGGACAACATAACTGTTCAAAATTAGATATATAAATGTCCGAAGATAAATTAATTTATCATACATTTAAAACATGATGTAATAATTTTTATTGGTTAATTTATAAAAATATTAAATTATCCAACACATAATATAACTTGAATAGTTATTTATTTCACACCATAATTATAAATAAAAAATTTTCAAATTCCATATATTCAAAAATAACAATATAAACATCAATTATTATATTATCCCATTATTCCATTATGAATAATAAGGTTTCATACAAGTTAACCACATAAATAAAATCGGATTTACAATAAATGAAATTAGCCCAATTCAAATTTTGTACAACATCACATATTAATCCATTATATAAATAATTTCATAAATAAAAATGTTCCATTGATTCCTTCAAAAAAATTATTCCAACATAGTGACTTGGGGTAAAACACATCATAGGTTGTTTTATGTCCCTCATTCGACACCAATAGGCCCAAATGGAACCTTAGTTGTTTTAATCATATGGTTTTAATGACATATATTATTTAATAATTAATATAGGATGTACACATGTTTTACTATAATGATATAACTTATTTCACATGGCAGAATATAAACATAATAAATTATAATATCTATCATACCATGTAACATAAATACACAAGAATAACTAGAATGGGAAAATGTATAGTCCAAAATGTAACACCATGATCCAATAAAAAATTCGGTGGAAACACATCATAAATAATTGATTGAGTAGATCCTCATTATTTTGAAGTGAAAGCCCCAAAAAAACTGCAATCACCATTTCAAGGTTTCTATATCAAAATAATCATCTATGAACCATATTAATTAATTGATGAAGAAATTTGAGAATTAGGGAAACCAAATCCAATAATAAAACACAATTTTACTAATAAAAATGATTAACAAATTTTAAAATGGGCGATTTAGGGGAAAAAATATGATTCTATTTAACTTTATCTAGAGCATCATGAGTTAGTGGAAATGAAATGCAGAAGCACATTCTAGAAGGTAATATATTCTAGATCACCCAAGTGATCATATATTCAATAATCAGGCTAAGATGTGGATCGAAACAATGAAATTTTGGTATTGACTATTCTCTATAGAAGAATACTACTACTCTCTACTTTTATCGTCCACTACTTCAGCTTCATTGATCCCATTAAGACAACTGAAACCTTGTTTTACACAGATAATATGGATCATTATCATAATACAATGAATTTAAATAAAAAAAATGCGGAATCAAACTCGGAATATCATTTGGCACATACAACATCCAAAAATATTATATCTCAATGTGGAGTTGTGATCATATTAATTATTGAATGGAAACAACAAATAACTCACATAACTATTCACTTATATAATTATACATCACTGTAGACATGTCACGAACACACTAATTATTCCACTATACATGCATCAGAGGAATTTTCATTACTCAAAATATCATATAATATGATATAAAATATAGATAAAATGTTCCTCAATCGAGGAATAAGAATAAATTTCAATAACCTTCAAAAAATATCATTTGAGAAGGGTCATATTGATATCTCTAAAGAATTTACACATGAAACATGATTTTCATGGTACAAAAGTATTTTGGAAGTGAAAATTGGTATGAAAATGAATCAGTTATTACCACATTCACAAATGTACTCATGAACCTTGTGGAAATAATTCCCTGTTTATAGATATTTGTTTCCCCATATTATGTGAAACCTCAATAATAATACAATAACAAAACATGCACTATATTGGTATTATATGATGGTTATTGATTTATTTTTTTCCTTATCTACATTGTTAATAAAATATTTCTAATTAGAATATATTTCAAGGGAATCTTAGTCATGATACTACAATCCAATGTTGTAAATCATCCACCACATACACACAGAAAGGGTAAATTCATGAATTATATAATATGCATCTAAATGATCCTTTATAATGAACTCTATAATAGTTTTTTATATAAGAACCCAAGGATTTTCAGAGGAGTCTCCCCAGAACCACCAATTCCCATAACAGACTGTCATAACATGACTTCTACAATCTAAATCATCATCCAAATTTTTTTATCCGACATATGATGGAATGATGTATGAATAAGAACTATAAATTGCAATTCTTAATGATTTTTTTACATTACTATGATGTGAAACATGAGACTTTAATTGAAATGATGATTCTGGAAACACCTTATTAATAAACCCTATATTTTACATATATATTACCATTATCATCAATGGTGAAGCTCTACCTGATATGAAAAATTTAGTACACATTCGCAATTTATTACATGATAATTGATACATCCTCAATTTTCCAAATGTTATTGGGGACACTATCACATATTCTATGGTCACATCACCACATCTCCAATATGGATTATCCAAGTATAATAATATCCTTGGAATCCTTTAAATCTCTTACATTTTATAATGATAGTTTAAACATCACACCATAGAACCTACTACCTTTTTCATCACACCTGGCCTCCTATATTTTCTATTTTTATATTGAAATATATTTCACAGAATAGGCTTTATCAAACATATATATTCATCTAATTCCATCATCTATTGATTGTGCATACCTGTGGGAACCCATATACATCAATAGAATAGAAAAAATTCACACTATTATGAAACCAACTTCATAGTTTCTGCAATTAAATGTTTATTCCATTATAGATAAACAATCTTAATTAGAAAATGTTCCTCTCATGATATCATATTGTATAATGGGACGGATAGAAGTTAATGTTAGATTCATTCAAACTGAAGTCTCTTGAATATCCATTTTCATATTTATGATTAGAGACATTAATCAATACTTATCAAGATATTACAGAATCATATATTACTATTTATTCTCCGTATATGATTTGGAAATGATATTTCCCATATTTGAGGTCTATTACATCCGATGGAAAAAAATTGATGATACTCAGGCCCACCATCACTATAGAATAATGAGGTACCATAGTGAAGAGAATAATATTACGATCTTCTAATACATATACACAAGAATCCCCAAACCTAATAAATGATGTTCCCATAATCACAAGTTGTACACCACCATAACAATATTTATATCATGATGTGTTCGATTCCAGTAATACATCATTAAATATCTCTAGACATAAAAAATATCTATGTCCCCCATCATATATAATTATTTTAGAAAAAATAATGATATGACAAAATACATGATATAATCCTTCCTAAACAATATTATAGTTGGTATTAGATATGTTGTTATCATTAATTTTTATTTATGTAAAACCTGATAATAGTCATTAGTCCAAAAAAACATCATCCATTTCAGTTAAATTGTATAAATTGAATCTTATGAATTGGTAACTTCCAAGACAAGACATCAAAAATGTTTTTCTTAAACTATAATTATGAATACTATAAAGAGTAAGGTTTCATTCAATAGATACATTTAAATCCCATGTCTCCATATCCACTAATAATAATGTCTTGTAGATAAATTTCCCAATAATTGATCATTGATAACAACGATGTGAAATTTATATATCTTGGAACACAATTGATTATCTATTCACTGTCGAGGTGGAATAATATTTGGCATGATTATCTATAGACTAGTAGTAAACTATGTTTTCAGTGATAAAATCAATGAAAATATATTATTTGAATGGATGGAATAACCAACACATCAAATCTATGAATAATGATGGAGTTATCAATATAATGAAATTCTCTACCATGTACTCATATTGTACAAACAACTCCTATAATCTATTAACACTTTGTATAGTGGTATAATGTTCAACTATTGGTATCCCACCATCAAATCTACAACGGGGAAAACAAGACAGACTCATAGTTCATCTTAGATCATTTCTATGTGTGTATGGGGATTCCATTTCTTGACCATTATATGGTTTTTATACAATAATCCACACTTATTTTCATATTCCTATCACCCTTCATGTATATAGTCATAGGAGAACACCATGGTTAATTACTATTTCATTCGAACAAATTATATTATATATCTTCATATTCTATATCAAATCCCATGTATCCACTAGATACGTCATGGGATGATATATAGAAATATTTTGGGATCCTTGCACCAAATCAATAGTGAACGTGATATCTCAATGAAGTAGTCCGATATATAAAACATTATGAATTATGTCTTTATTATAGAACACTATAAGAGGATATCGTCCCAATAAAACATAGTATATTATAAATTATTTCATAAAACATGGGATTTGAGATAACCATATCTGTACTAAATTTTCCTAGAAAACCATCTTGATGTTCACATTCACCATGGGGGATTTTACATTCCATTTATGATGACTGTGAAGTAAAAATCATATGACAACAACTTAGGTTATCCAGAAATAAAAATATTAAATCCATTCCTAAAATAAAATAAAATCATAGTATTTATAAAGTGTAAAACATCTAAAATTACATATATCTACCAATATCAATGAAATAGTCCTTAAAGTGCCTAATTCCCACTAATATATCCTCTTATGCTATTTTTATAGTAATAAACACCTAAAATATTTCAATAAAAATCAAAAAACATTGGAAAATGAATAGATATAAATTAATATAATGCACTTGTATAAAAAATGAAGTTAGGGGTATATGGATCATGAATTGTAACTCAGAAAATGGAAGGTCATATATCCATACTAGTATTTTCATATTTTACATCATAATATTATGTCACTAAGTATCCCTATTCTATCGCCAGACTCTCATGGGATAATTTTTAAATTTTGTACTTTTACTCCACTTTTAGTGAAAAATATCACATAATTTTTCAAGATATCTTATTGAAAACATGATTACTATATTATGTGTGGTATCCTTGTCAATATTCTACACCATTTTCCACCAAAATCTCAATCCATTTCTGACCATATGTTTTCTACTAAATAAAATATATATAAAAACAATCTTACAATGAAAATGAAATTTCAATGAATGGAAAGTACGTTAGAAGAACATATTTCCTTCCATGTTAGTATGAAATTAATGTCATTGTACATAGTCTAGAGAGCTCATTCCAATCCCATGACTAATATTCCCACTACACACATGGTATACATTATCCTAATCATTATACATTATTCAAAATAATGTCATCAAAAATCATCTTAAGGAAACTAACATCCATAAAATAGTGATTTCATTTAGTTTCCATTCAATCATGATAAAATGACTTCATAATGTCTATGAAAATTTTTAAGAGAATTAAATTCAGATGTGAAATGATATCTTTTCCAATTAAATTTGATTATATATAAAAATGCATAAATTTTGTAAAATGACTATGTTATTTTATCACTAACATGATCACATATTCTATGGGAATAAATACTTAGGGACTCCCATATATCATCTTATCCACGAAGAGGTAATATATGAACTATGTATCGATCTCAATCCATGTTATATCCTCTTAAATCCTATCTATTTCTAAAACAAACGTCCTATACATAGTTAGTAATTAATGTATATAATGTTGAATTTTCACTGTCCTTTACAATAGTTTTTCCTAATATATTAATACCATCTAGATATACACAATTAAGAATTCATATACCTGAGTGATTCCCTCCTTGCTAAACATGTGAATATAATACATATTGAATTCATTAATATAAATGGATTTTGAAGTGATGGTGCAAGTAGTATTAAATTAAAAGAGGGAAATCAACCACAAGAAATTTTATTATATATGATCATCTATTTTGTTCCACCCCTGTTTTATATTTTAATACATATTTTTGCATGGTTTGTGATGATTACCACTATCCTGATGATCAACTCACCTATGACATAGAGAGATATTTTCATCATGAAAAAACATACTCCATAAGACATATCATACAAAACTAGCCCAACCACATAATAAAAATTTCCAAATGAGAACTACTAAAGAATTTTTATTCAATTTTTATTTTGAATGAAAAAACAAATATATTTTCATATTTTCAATTTTTTATAGATGTAATGGGACAAATTTTTATTATTTTTATAGTAATTTATATCATATTTGGAAAACATCTATAATATTTATGATTCATTTCAATATATATCCCTATTTTCCTACTATGATTCTGATATACTCCCCACATCACATTCCAAGCCATGATGATATTCAATAAGAGTTTCAAATTATACAACATGTGCATCTACAATGTAAAATAACATCACAATTGGGAAAAAACTCATGAATATAATCCTGATCCTTGTGAACTTCACGTTTCCCCCACACATGGGCCGACTTCTCCCATGAATTAGATCATGAACAATACTTATCTTATTAATGTTTCAAGTCTATGTTTCAAATATACTAAGTCAAAAAACACATAAGGATCATATAAACCATTGTATAATCCATTGAATTATTTCTATCTTGTAATCATGATGTGTTTCCACATGACATAAATTGTTCCTCCCCAATTCCTGGAGTATACTAACTACCACTAATGGTTTAAGGGACACAGTGAGTGATTATATCCTCTATGCGGTATTAGGACTGACCAAAAAAAATTATAAACTAATAAATTATACATGTCATGGGGACAAAAAAATATCATAGAATAAAAACATAATAAACTATGTACTTTCATACTCAAGGTGAAACAACATGTCATTAATATTAAATTAATGAATATTAAATATATGGTATACACTAAGAATGTTGTTCAAAAAACACAAGCATTATCCTATATTCATATTCATTTCTAGTTTTCCTAAAAATATATAAATTACATTGGAAATAATTATTAAATTAATAAACAAAACCAAAAAAATATACTTAGTCTGGGTATCTAGGATAACACCCATGGTTGACTAAACATTCAATTACATGACATCTGATATCATTAAAAGAGGTGAATTATTCATTATTTGATTAATCACCTATATCAATGGTATATTAATCATGGTAATAAAAAACAAAAATAATTCTTGCACCACATTTGTGTCTGAGAAACTTCATATACTAGGTTAATTTGTATTATATTGTGTATTTGACAATTCAATATAAAATGTGAGTTAGACATAATTAATACTACATTGTGAATCAAGAAATATTCTTATCTTGGAAAATATTAATTCAAAATATTTATAATCATAATTTCCCATGATAATTATGATTTCGAATAATCAGTCCATTATTCCATTTCATGATTCCTAAAAGTTATCAATATATATTCCAGGTGATTATTTATATAGTTTATTATTCAAATTCAAAACATTTTCCAATACATGTGTTATTCAATTACCTACAATGATTCAAATTCAACATAGTTCTTTAGTTTCATTGTAACCTTATTCTTTCATGGGGATTTGGGTAGCCTCAAAACACGGGTGGTTGTAATTCATGATCATACCACCCACTAGCTCAATTATATCTAGGAGAGTTATAAACAAATGGTCTCATATATTATACTGGGGTGAAATTAGGATACATTTCAAGAATTTCACTTTTTAGGGATTATATTTTTTCAAAATTTCAAAATTTAAATTAAATGACTTGAGTGATTTTCTAGCCACTATCCTAAAACAAAATTGAGGATCCCCAATGGATGTGATTATATAAAATATAATGAAAATCTATTTTCCCAAGTGTAAAATGGTTGAGACACCCCATCGTGAATGAATAATGATAATACATTGTTGAATATATATGAAACCACCAATAATATGGACATATTACCATTGAAATTCATATGGATTGAATTTCATAATAGAGATCCCAGGAAATACAATAGATAAGTACAAGGATCCTTTGATACCACTTTAAATTTATAAAACGTGATACATGCTTAATAGTTGGATTTATATTTTATAAATGGGGGTTTAAAGGAGATAATGTATTTTTAACCCACTCATTACTCTATAAAAAGAGAATCCATTATCTAGACGGTGAGCACCACTAACTGGATTGTTATGTTTAATGGTGTACCTATTGGGTAGATGACTATTTCAAAAGTTGGTGGGTCTCTTGTAAGAAACGTATTCTTCTAGTTATCCAACTATATGCCATTGAGACTAATGTACCCTTTCTAAAATTCCACATAGCCAATTAGTGTGAATGTGTTCTCCGCTAGTCTAATAATGGGATTTCAGTTTCTCCAAACCTCAAATACATCACATTGCACTACAATCCTCATCATGCCATGCCTCACTATGCAAATGATAATATCTTAAACCATATTTTAATCATAAAAAATATATATTTCACATAATATAATGACGTTAAAAGATAAAAAAATTATAATTCCTAGGGAAAACAAGGACAATACAAAATCATTGGCAAATATTTCTTTCAATGTGTGTGGTAATATATAGATAAAAATGGTGTTTTTCATTTTTAGGGGGAATAGTTCCACTAGACAAAATTGTTAATGTATCTAAATAAAGAATACATCTATTAGTTCTCAGCTTTTTTTCGTTATATGGTTATAAAAATTTTAGTTTTTCATGATTGACTTGTTTTCTCATATATCAGAAATTTTATTTTTCGTATATATATGAGATTTTTTATTTTAGTAAATTTGGTTGATTATAATGCATCTAATGATATTACATTATGTTATCTGTTAATATATTGATCTAAAATGGTGATTTATGTGGTAAAATAATAGTGTATATCTCATAATATTTTTATTGGTTAAGGGAGACCATTTATATATATATATATATAGTTTTATTAATGATAAAGAGAAGTCAATAGATTATTAAAATTGTTCATTTTTTTTAATAACTCAGTATATATCCAACTGCGCTGGGGATCCATGGCTTGATTCATGTAATTAAATTTTTTTTAATGATTTCAATATTATATATAAAATTTATTTCATTTTTGAAATGACCATTAAATCATTAATGAAAATAACTATTATTAGCATATATTAATATAATAGTTTTATATTTTGAAATACTGAATGGAATTAAAATACATCACAAAACCATATATAAGGTTTTACTAAATAGGAAATATAATTATTATTACAGTTAGTTTTATAATGTTCTATTTTTTTCATCGAATTATTATTATATATATATTTTCAATTTATGTTTAACATAACAGTTAATGATTATAGAAATAAATAAATTTTATTGAATAGTGAATTAGTGTAATATGATTAATGTAACAAAAATATAATAGTATTCAAATCACCATTATTCTAAATAATAATAAATTAGAAAAGTAAAAAAATGAATCCCTATTTATTTATATTACTTTCATTCCATATTAAATAAACTCTAAAAATTATTTAGATACTCTATAAATTAATTATTTTTTAAATAATTACATGTACATGGAATATAATCAAACATTAGTATTATATGAATAAAATATTGATTTTATAAATTTACTTGATAATTCAAACCCTTATATTATTATTCAATGGAAATTTTTTTACTATAGTTATTACAGTCATAACATTAAATTTATCCTATGGAAATATTCATCTTACAATAATGTGGTGTCTTTTAATGTATTTAGATTAATCCAAAATGAAATATAAATCGAGTCATATGGTTTTTTCTCATTTTTTAGATATTATGTTTACTCATTATATTATAAACACTTTTCATTTTAATTTCAGATGTATAAACATGGTATATTAGGATAATATTTTTTTAGGTTTACACTTTGAATAGTATTTTAATTTCCATAATATGGCATTCATATTTTTAATTATATTTTTTTGGATGTTATGGTCATCATATATTGGATAATATTTATATAAAAATATAAAGTAATAGAATAAAATTTATTTCCTTATTGATAAATTATTATATATTTGTAATATTTTGTATAATTTTTTTTAAGAATTATCATTATTTTCCCAAATTAGAATAATAATATATGGTTGTTCCCTATATATATTTTTGACCAGGTTATTAAAATCAATAAATATGAAACATTTATGAATATTAGAAGATATACTTTAATATACAATTTATATATTTCAATATTGAATTTAAAACTAATAATATGATGGATTCAATAATATTCAACATTATATAAAGAATAATTTATTTATATAATACAATATTTTGTTATATAATGTTTTAAATAAATATTTAAAATGGTGATTATTATATCTGTGATTCCATATTAGAACAGCTTGTAATCAACAAACATGATTCTTGATCATGTATTTAAGTTACATAATCCTTATTTCACATATATATTTAATAAAAATATTCATTATGCCTATTTGAAATATTTTCTTATAGTAAATATTAAATAGTATTTTTTATTAAATTTAAGAACAATTAAATGTTCATTTTTATACCAAGATCAATATTTTAATTAGTTTTTCAATATTAATTATAACTTCATAATACTAAAAAATAATATCAATATTTTATTTATCAAATTGGAGATTTGATGTTTGTGTTTAATTTTTTTACCAATATAAAATATTTAATCAATAAAAATGTAAAAATGATAACTTGTTATATATAAATTCATTATTACTACAAGATTATTATTGTTAAATAATATCGTTAAACAGATTATAAATATATATATATAAATATACAATAAATATTGCATTCATTAATTCCTAACTGATCTATAGTAGAAATAAAATCCACTAAATATGTAAGAAAAAACAATCAAATCCCCATTGAAAATTTTATTACAAAAAAATGTCCTATTTCAGAAAATATAAAAAAATATGACAACAGTAAATATGGAAATTAATATATAAATGAAAATATAAATATGTTATTTTATGAACATGTTATGATGAATAAATCTTGATTAAAAATGTTATTATAAAGTTATAAATATCTAAAAATATATAATTTATAAATTAAATTTTTAGGAAAAAAATTCCTTCTATAAAAACAATAGATATCATATTTAATTTTTTTATTAAATTTTCAAAATAAATAAAATATACATATTTTCAATACCTATTGGATTATGGTCATATTATTTACATAGTAGTTTAATTAATCATTAATGGAGGATACATTACATTGATGAAATAAAAAATAAATTAATAATTTTAAACTGAATATCTCATAAATAAAGAATTTTCAATTTTTTTAAAAAATATGTCCTATATAATGATATATAGACACACATTATCATACATGATTAATTATTCGTAGACATGGATACATAAACAACTCCATTATATAATGGGTACATCTAATCTCTAAAATATTTCGAATGATAAAGATGTTGCCACCAATTAATCTTTATGTCTGTCAAATATAAATAAATAATTATATCCATAATTAAAATTTAACTAAAATAATAATATTTTATTGTATTATAATAAATTAAATATATATTTTTATGATTATTATTCACTGATCCTGAAAATATTCATATGTGAATATTTATAAAAGATCAAATCAATACAATATATGACATGGCTATTCCACTAAAATAATAATGTAAATTCTCTACTGGGTATTATGTACATTGAGAGAATATGATTCCATTAAAGAACCTACATAGTTATTCTATTTTGACATTATAATTCATATTTTTATATTTCATTAATTTTATTATTGTATATGTTAATTAAATCTTTATCATTACTGTTTACATAGGAATTAGTGCATCAATACACTAAAATATTTACCAAATGGGATCCCAATGTTTTCTTTGATATATTTTTTTTATTTCTTAATCATATAAATTTACAAATTATTGGAAACGTTGTAACTATATAAAAACTATATTCCCATTTTTCATGTAAAAAATTATAATATTTCAAATTTTCTGAAAACATAACATTTTTAATTAATTAATATGAAATTAATAAATATTAATAATCTTATATTTATATATACCTCACCCAAATATTAATTTAATATTATAACACAACAATTTTTATCATTTATTAGTTGAATAATGATATTATATTCTAATATTATTTAATTTAATAATGATATGAGATAATTTATTAGGATATTAAGAGTAAAAATGGGTTATCCACAACTGTGTTGTTATTCACAACATAACAAACTCATTATTATATAACTATATCTATATTAAATCATTTATAAAAATTGTAATATTACAATATCATAGTGCATTTAGAGTTCAAGACTTTAAATCTATCAACAAGCTTGTTAATCATCAATCCACATTTCCTATAAAGTTATAATCGAGCATCAGAAAAATATTTTACCAAAATTGTTCTCCAATAATGTATTTAAAAATATGAATTCTATAAAAAATAAAAATAAATGTAATAGAATATGTAATGAAAAATTTAAAATATTCTCTTTATCATATTCCAAAAACTATGTATTCAAAATATTTTTGAAAAATAAGACACAAAAATTAAATTATTATTTATAATTTGACATTTCAAATAATATTAAAATTATTTTTTATTAATAACCCATTTAAAGTATATTTTAATTTAATTTTTAATAATTCTTTTAAAAAAATAATTAATTCAATTAAAATTATGTTCATACTAATATTGTCTTTTATTTAAAAATACAACTATCATGTGATAAAAAATTCAACAATAATATAATAAATGATTCACCTTCAATTTTCTTTTTCACCAATCAATTGATTTGTTCACTTATAGACTCATTCAATCTATTAGATTGTTAATAATCACACATTTAAAATACCCACATAAAATTTATGATGCATATAAAATGTTTTCAATTCTATAATTGATGTTTACATTACAAAAGAAGAAAAATATTCAATGAAATAATTAATTTGTCATTTACAATTCCTATTGAGTATAGTAATACAAAGAATTTATTGGATTTATTGAAATATGAAAGGGAATATAAAACACATTTTATGGAATTTCATTGATATTCACTATGTTATTATGTAAGATTAATCAGTTATAATTTTGATAATATAAAAATAAAATACAAAAATGTAATTAATAATTATTATTCATGATTTCGGTTCAATCATTACAATGCTCTTGTATTATGTATTAATTTTATATGAATTATTTCATGTTTTCTTATAACACAGTACTCTTCATAAATAGTTGTATAACTTGTGGATAGAATTTCTGATCACATTTAATATAATCATAAATTAATTTTTTTAAATATTACAAAAACAATACATAATCCTTCGTTTGGTAAAATATTTTCATTCTATCCCATCATACAATGACAATATTCTATTTATTTATAACCAAACTGTTAGATCGATACGAAAAATAATATATCGTTACAAAGTATTATATATTTATATATTAATGGATCATTGAATGTTTTTTTAAATTATAAATTTGATATAAATAATATATATCAAATTTATAAATATTAATTGATGACATTGATATAACGAATACATCATTTTCTCTGTAGTATAAAAACATTAGAATACCTGAATATTAATTCTTTTTAACTAACAAATATATATAAAACATACTTAATCTTGTATAATAATATGTGGTGACTTAGTGTTGCCATAATTTTTCATTCAAATTATTTAATGTTGCATTTTTATTTATATTATTAATGTTCGTCATTCATATATAAATAAATTACATAAAATTCAAAATAAAATATTCATGATATATAAATTAATACCAAATTTTTAATTTTTTCTAATTTCATTGGTTACTATTTAATTTTTTTGTTTTTAATTATACAATATATAAATAATCAATAATTTGTTAAATTATAATATATATAAAAAGTACATATAAATTAAATTAAAATATAGTATTTCTTTATTATACATTATGAATGAATTATCAATTTCAATGTTCAAAAATATTACTAAAATATCAAAATATAATGTTTAAGAATGATTTAAAATTATACAATGATTTTCTATATAATTATAACATGTATTTATTTTTTCAATAGAAGTGGTGTTATTTGAAAATAGGTTTCCAATTTTATAACCCTTTATGAAAATCTAATAATATCTACAATATAATATAGATATGTGTTTATTTATTTATAATAAATATACTCTTCCACAACCTATATTGTTGTCAAACATGTCACCTCATTTAAAAAAATCATTATCATACTAATAATGATTTCATGTAATGATTCATTTTATAAGCATCCTCAATCTTATAAAAATATTATAATTTAAAAAAATTAGGCATTCCATCTTTTATATTTAAAACTATGATATTACAGAAAAGATATCAGTTCATTACAATAAAATTTCTTCATTTCAACAATATTCATTTATCTAATTAGAGTAAAAATATTCATATATAAAAATCAAAAAACATTAAGCATATTTTAATTTATAATCATTATTAATCTAAAATATTCTCCAATATATAATGAATAATAAATGTTATGATATAAAAAAGTATCCCATCTATTACAAAAAATAAATAAATTTCCTTAATTAAAATATATTTAATGAATACAAATTTCATTATTATTTTTGAGTTGTAATAAAAAACTTCTAATCACTGATTATGATATCCCCTAGTTAAATAATAAATAACTTTTCTCAATTACGCATGTTATAGAATAATTAAACTACTTCATTATATATTTTTATGATATGTAAAAAAATAGTACCATTTTTTTAACAATGACTTTTTTAATGTTTCTATATATATTTATGCACACTCTCCAATTTACTATACATAATATATCCCCATCAGTTGAATTGTTGGTTTTACAATATCAGAAAATCACAACACAATTTTTTTTAATGTGACTTTTGATTCTTCTAATTTTAATTTTCTCACATTTTTTCCATTATAAATGAATTTTATTTAAATATTTTTGTATATATACCAAATAATTGAATCAAAAATTTGATACATAAATATAAAATTTCACCATTATTATATAGCAGCAATACAAGTTGTCCTAAAATAATTTAATTTTTATAGGATATATATAACGGTCAGAAATAGAATCATGTATTGGAATACTTCTATAATAATATAATATATCTATTACTATAATTAATATGTATTAATAGTGTTTTCTATTGAACCATACCATGTTGAGATGAAAAATTATAGTATGACAAAAATCCTTGGATGCATAATTTAATGCCTAGTAAAATTTCAATGGGATCCATTTTAGTGGCATAACATCATTCAAATACATTAATAGAATGTAATGTTATTAAATTATATATAGATATCCTAAGGATAAATAAAACATATAATTTTAATAGAAAAAACAATAATCGATGAATTTATTATTCTTTATTTCAAATTTAATTTTCATATTTATCATTTTGGATTATAAATTAATTGTATTCATATTTTATCTATAAGAAATATTTTGTTTATTATATTTTCTTAATAATACTAAATTTATAATTAAATGAATCTTCATCAAATAGATATTTTTAAAAAATATTTCTAATATATTAAAATCCACCCATAAAAATATTTTTGGTCTATTAATTTAATGTGTTCATCATTAGAGTATTTGTCTCACCATTTAATTCTTGAGATGACAATGTCTAACCACCATTTCGGTGGTGGTTTTTTCCAACCATTAACTATCCCTCAGTCGATGTGGGAAGACATTTTTCAAGAAATTATCATTATTTTCTCATGATTAAATAAATAATCTCACTTTAATGTAATATATTATGTGATCTCATTAATCATTTTGGAGAGGTAATATCTATAGGATGTGGTGGGGTCTCAAGGAATAATAAAGATAAATATCTCTAATCATGATGATTATTATTTTTAGTATAGTTTTGATACATCTTCAACATATATATTTAATTTATATCATCCTCAACATATTTTTTAATACCGATATGGATGATGAATCAAAATGGACTATTCAAACAATTGAAGACAAATTACGATTTTTTTAGATTTGGGGGGTTCATGTGTGAGGTTTCTACCCATGGTTGAATTTTCCAAAAATTGTTTTGTAATCTTATATATTATAATGAAAACATTTATCTATATTAATAGTCCAAAAATATGTCCTCTATCATTTAGTACTAGGATTACAATATATGTATTTATTTGGAATAAAATTATGAAAATATTTAAATGGTTTTTTTACATTGTGTTGGGTGTGGTTAGCTACAGGAAAACATCATCAAATGTCTTATTAAGGTTATTGTTGCATTCTTTTGGAGTTTGAAATTAGAAGACATGTGATCATGAAGTGAATTCCTTATAGGGTTAATTGTCACGACCCGTCCTCGAGGCCCATGTCGTGACTACCCCAAGCCCGCCTCCCATAGGCTAGGGGCTGGTTACTAGCACCAAAGGATTAAATCCTGAAAAAGGGGAAGGAATTGCCTTTATAATGTAAAAAAACACCACAATGTAATCCAGGAGAAGTAAACACTTAGTAAAAATGGGTACAAAAGTAAGTGTGGAAAGTAAATGGGCCAGAATACAAACCCAAACTGAATTTAAAGTACAACTGGAAAGAATGTAAAACAAATGAAAGTAAAAAAGCAACGTCGAGCCGTCCACTGGAAGTCCCACCAAAAGGGTGGGTATAGATAGCCTCCTCAGCTCCTCGGGTCCAGTCGTCCACTCCGTGTACGTCCCGCCCAGTGGTCCACCTACAGGTACTGACTTCTCCACAAGCCTCAACCACGATCAGCACTGTCCTTCTTCTGCATCCAACATAACATAGTGAGGTCATAGCCCGTGCAGCGATGAGTATATGCTACTAAGTGGGGACCCTGAG
This sequence comes from Viscum album, assembly GCA_963277665.1. Taxonomy (NCBI): domain Eukaryota; kingdom Viridiplantae; phylum Streptophyta; class Magnoliopsida; order Santalales; family Viscaceae; genus Viscum; species Viscum album. Next base: position 1,312,384,030 of record OY728152.1, on the reverse strand, counting down.
ACCCCGAAGGTATCCCCGAATCCACAAAGGATAATCCACAAAAAAGATACAATCATGAAGTAACATCCATAACTGCTTATACCTAAGTCATAAATTCTAGTTCGGCTTAAACATCCTAGCCCAAGTTCGATCACGTCCACACAGGATAGTACATGACAATCCACATAGTAAATCACAACACATTCCATATTGGAAGCAAGTCAATCATATCAAAGATAATGATTGAAAGTCAAGACTCAGCTCACACAGGTATACTTCTTCATAAGGTGATAGAGATGATCTGATGTAGCCACTGATTCATCTATTTTGGGACCCATGTAGGATACTAAACCAGCTATGTTGTCAGACCCATGTAGAATAATGGTCCAGCTTCTCTGTCGGACCCACATTGGATACTACAACAGAGGTCAAATACTGCCGGACCCACGTAGGATACAAGAAAAATAATACTGCCAGACCCACGTAGGATACACGAATAGTATTCATCATCATCGAACCCATGGAGGATTTTAGTATGGTCTTCATCACTGTTGAACCCACATAGGATTTCAGTGCAATCGTCGTTGCTGCCGAACCCATGGAGGATTTTAGAGCAGTCGTCATCGTAGTCGTAGTCACAGCCGGCTGAAGGGTTCTCGCACACATCATGCTAATTTCTGGGAGGGTCTGATCCATGATCCAAGGGGTAGATACATCAACTGACACGTAGTCTGGAGTTGATGTATCCCAAAGTTCCATCTCGTCGATAGGAACTCAACACGACAGACGGCGCGTCAATCAGACCCCCGGTCTGAGAGTTATCAGCTTTTTTGTCCCAGGGGCCCGGTTGGTTCTTAAGTCAAAACCAACCCGACCATACTCCAACTGCATCCAAACCTTGAGAGGAGTAATAAAAAATGTCGGTCTCACTGAGATGAATCCAACAAAGTCTACGGCACGTCAATCGGACGTCCGGAGCTCAAGTTATAAGCGTTTTCGTTCCGAGGGCCCAGTTGGTTTCGTGTTCCAACCAATCTGGATGTACCCCATGTTCTCCGAAACCTTGATTGTAATATTCCAAAACAACTGTCCCTATCCAAGGATCGCATCGCAACTGACGGTGCGTCGATCGGAGGATTGTAGCCCATGTTACATGAATTTAAATGAACATGTCCGGTATTAGAGGGTTTTGGGCCTGGACCAACCCGGCCCAATACCCCCTAGGTCGGCCCGAACCGGGTCGACCAGTCTCATGTATGGGTCCATTCCATTAGGGTGTGGCCCTGCCCAGTAGGTGTGGCCCAGCCCAGCATGCGTGGCCCAGCCCGACCAGCGCGGCCCAGCCCGCATGGCCCACCCCAGCCTGGGCGGACGGTTGGCCTGGCGCGGGCGCGGCCAACATGGCCGGAGAGCTCGACTCTGCCGAGCTGTCGCAGAAAGGGGGGGGGGTGCTTCCCCTTATTTAAATGCTGACCACAACATGGAGGCCGCTTCCTCTTGCCATTCGGGGGTTACGACCCCCGGTTTCCGGATCTGGCCGGCTTTTACAGCCGGCCTGTGTGTCGCCCGAGACCAGCCGGTCCTGCCCGCTCTGCACCGATGGCCGGCAGCTCCAGCCACCCTCTCCTGCACTACTGCGGTCCTGCTCCGGCCGCGGTATCATCGTGGTTCTCATGCGTGCCATGACGGTGCCACACCCCTTCGTTGCGGTCCGACTCTGGCTGAGGGTTTGTTCGGCATCAACGACGTGGCGTGACGGTTCCCCGCTTCTTCGTCGTGATTCTCCATGTTTTCGCGCGGTGTCGTTGCACCATGTAGCCTTTGTTCATGCCGCAAAAATAACAACAACAAAGAGGGAGGAGGGTCGGCTGTATTCATGCAGTCTGACCTCATCCCGTTTTAATAATAAGAGGTGGCCCAAAAAAATAAATATCCTCGTCTTGAAAGCGCAAATTTAATCCATAATTTTTGAACTCAGTCCCCTACCTCGATAAAGAGTTGACGACCGATGAGCGTCGCGAAAAGCGGCGTTGCGGGGTGTGGCTCTGTACACGTCGTCGGTGTTCGCCCCATGAAGAAAACGATGCATCATCGTTCATCAGAGAAGGCATCTCTCACTAGCTACAGAGAGGAGAGAAGACGACATGACGGTCTTCCTTTGCGGTGATGGTGTTCTTCGTCGAGGTCTTGACGTTCTTCGCGTTCTTCAACGTAGAGGAAGATGTTATTCGTGTCAAAAACCAAATTGATTGCCACCAAAAATGTTACCAATCCCACCCCGTGATAAGGCCCGAAAGGCATTCCCGATCCCTGCGGGCTGGCACAAGTGTCCGAGTATCATAAAATGAAAATTGGGAATGATTTACCCGAGTTTATAAACAGAAAACAATAAAAGTATCCAATGAAACAAATCTATATTTATCAAACCAAACTCTTTTACAAAAATTCAGAACTGAATTACATAGCTTAAAACAACTCAGATGGTCTATACCAAAGGTAAAAAAACCAAATAAGTACAACCCATGAACCCTCAGGGCAAGGGGAACCTCCCTCAATCCACCTCCACAAGACCTCACCACCAAGGACCTGCTAGAAACCCGAACCACTGGAACAAAGAAAGTTTTACCCAACCTATGACAACAAAAATAACCAAGTCTACTTACACCGAATGGTGTAAGTAGGGTGTGAGCCAATTCCCAGTAGGATACCACCACTATGAGATTCCATGAGATAAACATTTAAAGACGAATAGCATGCAAGTTTTCAAAAACATGAAAAGCCTGTTACAATTTCTAAAAGATGCAACTTTGAATAAAAATAGATTTCAAGTGGGCTATCATTAAGAATAAACACTTTTAAAAATAATTTCAACACTACTGAATTTTCCAGCCAACTATACCGTATGCCGACAGTAAGTACAAAGTAAATAATGAGCACAAGAAATAGGAAGTAACACCTAGGCACTAGCTAGCTATGGGTCCCAGGTACCTCGTATCTCGGTGAGAGTAACCATAAAAAATATCCATTCTCATGCACGATCCACTAGTAGGGAACATAGCCATAACCTAGTGGTCCCCAATCATCATCATCATAGTTTAGTTAGAGTTGTAAGCGTCAGTCTTGCTAAGTGAAACTGAGGCCAAACCCCACAGATTCACTAGCATACTAGTACACGTCCACCCACCTAGATACTCAGGTTTTCCCCTTGTGCTCAAACAAGTTCAACAAGTCAGGAAATATACATTTAACATGAAAATATCATTTCCACATCACAAATTCACCAAACAACCCATATGTATACCACACAAGTCACAAAAATTCATTTTTCATTCGAAATGATTTTGAAATCTGAATCACACCAAAATAGCCCACAACACATTTCACATTTCTTCAAATCTTCCACAAAACCATTAAACAATTTTATAAAATAATTATAAGATATTTAAACTCATATAACAGCCCACACACATGGAATATAACTCTTCTTTAATAATCATAAATTCATTTTTTCACATCACACTCACACAAAACACGCCACATCACTTTCACATCACTTTCACTCCTCATTATATCCTTCAAACAATTTAATAAAATATTTCCAAGATGATACATATCACATAATAGTCTTTTCACAAATGAAATGGACCTTTTAAAAATATACTCCTACCAAAACAGTTTTCTGATATATTTTCACTTATTACACAACCCAATAAACCATTCAAAACCTTCATAAAACAATTATAAAGAGTATACCCAAACTTTGCACATAAAATCCATTTCAAAAACCGCTTTTTAAGACCAAATCACAACAAGACCCTACCAAAACATAATTGGCAGCCCAATCAACATGTAATAATCCACTTTCAAATGTTATATAATCACCTTGAATAATATCACAAAAGATACACATGAGAACACACAAATCCATAAAACACTTTCAAGGAGTATAACAAGGTTATACCAATAAAACCATTCAAATACATCCCCTTTTTAGGCCCACATGGAACTATATCATTTCCCAACCATAATTGGCAGCCCCTTTCATCAACTAATAAACCACTTCTACATTTTACAAAACTACCACAAGAGATAACACATGAAATACATTTGAAAAATACACACTTCAAGCAAAAATGTAACTTTAAAAACAAATGCTTTACTATTGCTACAAAAAATGGTTTTCTCATAATGCACAGAACATAATGAACATGTAAAATTATTTAATCAACCAAACTAAATCATCATTAAATGGTTATCCATGGAATCACCTACCAAATGTATCGAAACCCTCAAATATTGGGGCGAAACATCAACTGCATGACCACCGCACCTCAACGAAGTTAAAAGAAACCTAAAACCTCAATATTTCACCCAAAATACAGTATATTAGAACCTAGGTAGAACCCTATCTTCTGGAATTTTTATAATTCAAGAATTAGGGAAGAAATCCTAAGCAATTTGAAAGAGGAAAGAAATAGACTCACCTACTTGAAGTATCCTGAATTAATCACTCCAAAAACAATAGTTTCTGAAATTTAAAACAGCCAAAATTAAGGTATTGTTCGAACAAGATTTAGGAGGTAATTTTGGAACTAGAATGGAGGTAAAAGAGTAAGAATTGAGAGAGCTAATAAGGGATGAAGTTACCTCTTCAATTCTGGCCGATTTTAGACACCCTATGAAGATCAGCCCAATTTCTCGATTTCAAAGAGCTCCAAGGAGGGGGGAAAGGAAATGGGAGCCCTCCTGGGTTACTTAGGGTCGAGAGGGAGGTGGAATAACCGAAAAAACGAAAATAGTGAATGAGATATAAAAAAAGTCAAAATTATTTTTAATGCAGGAAATGGGCCTTCGGGGCGGCCAAATATCTTAAATAAAAACCCATATCCACCATGATTATGGATTTATAAAGGCTCCAAATTTATATTTTGGTGTTAATATGTCAGATAAGACCATTTAAGAATTTTAATGTGGGAAAAATATTAAAAAATGTAAATGTTATAAAGGAAACAAAATTTAGTTTTGCATCTGGAATTTGGATCACGGTGTGACCCAATTCATGAAAACTGGCCAATTTCTCCATGAAACCTTTGGAAACCATCCCAAACAAAGAAATAAAGGAAAATAAATGCAATTTAACTTCAAAATAGGTCATGTATGTGACAATTATCCCTACCATGAAAACATTCCATCCCCAGAATGCTACAGAAAGGCCAGATAAGAAAGCCAAACTGAACTGATAAACCAAATGTACTCCCTTTCCAGGTTTCGCCCCCAAAGGCCAAATCACCTCCATTGATCAATTAAGGATGGAATATTTCACAACAAACCCATACACCACTTTCCTGAAACTATCAATCACATTCAGGATTTATCCCAAAGGAAAACTCCTCAAACACTATCCGAACAAGACTCAAGCAATTCACACAAACGAACAAAACATCGAAAAAGGTTACACATACCTTGCTATAACTAAACCATTGGGCACTCTGAAATCTCAATGGTTACCCAAGGAAGATTTAGGTATCTTGATAGATCCGAATAAGACTACCTACCACCAATCCTTGACCATGGATAAGTCGATGTTATTGGTACGGGGAAAAAAGGCACCCCACCATAAGAACATACAATATTAATCGACCAGCATGGGCCGGTACAGAAAGACCCCAAAATATAAAGTGTTGGGATGACCACATGGTTAGTCTACACGGTTTGGGAAACCATGAACTAACAGTAGAGATTCTACTATCTACAAGTTTTTTTTGGGGGCATGGTCACTACTAACAAAGTGAAAACCGTGTGGTCAACCTGTCTAGCCAAACATTATACCATTCACTAAAGAATCAAAGGAAACCAAAGTGGGAGGGAATAACATTGGGAGATGACATGGGCACAAGGCCCTCCCCCTATTTTCACCGAACATGAACAGTAGATGAAATATGATGACACCATAGGTTTAAACTCTTCTTATCCTTCATATTGAGGATAAGACTTTGAACTAGGGTTTAAATGACACTGGGGTTTCCCCTGACTACGCGCCATCTTCTCTCCGGGACCTATTGCTGGAGCTCAAAATATTGAAGCATCTTCGGCCTCGTGGTTAAGCTTTGCAAACCACCTGAATGAGAATTCTTCTTTCGTTGCAAACAAAAACTACAGCACAATCCCCAATTAGTTTTTCCAAGACATAACACATTCCAAACATACTTTATCCTAAATCAATATTTAACTGAAACAAGGGATTAAATGATGTACACACATCACACCTTGTTTGTTCGGGTGAGAAATAATAGAAGTAATGAACACTTATACTCACCTTCCTCTAAAATGGAATATTTTGTTTATGTTTTTTTTCAAGGGAGACATTCTCCCAACATAATAGAGACTCTCAAATGATTGCCCACCTTTCACCTTTACAGTCAATCGAGCACATGCCATCCCAAGGAATCACCGGACATGACCATTGCGACTGATATAAACAATGAATAGAGAGGGAACTTGTACAACATCCCCAAACAACACACAATTCTAAAAATTGGCCATAATATCCTCTCATGACCAGATTTCCCACACTAGTAGTTTAACATGAACTCCTTCTTCGAAGTGACTATGAAGGACCGAGAGTTCCTCTTAGACACTATCCAAATACTCATCCATGCTAACAACCCCAAAACACTTCCACCTTCGAAAAATTAAGAAACTTAAGAGGCTATGGTCACTTTCAACCATCCATAATCAATCTCCCACAACAAGAGGATACACAAAACCAATAAAAGAAATGGTGTATACTCAATCTAAAAAGCTCAAGAAATAGATTCCTTATATTGATCAACTTGAGGATTTTCCAATGGAGACACAATCTGGGTTGCGCTTCAGTTATGAATTAACCTTTAATGGGGGCGTACCTTATCCAATGAGAGAACCCAAGGACCCAACCAATCTGGTACATTGGTCAAAACAAGCCATAAACCATCTCCAAACACATGAAGGGAACCACCGTAAAGGAATCCCAAAACATTTTTCAAAAGAGACCACTAATTGTCCCTACAACACAGCTTACCGACCAAACACAAACCCAAAACACAGTTCCAACAGAAGGGGTTCTTGGAATCAAAACATCCCACAACATCAACATTTTCAAAAACCCATAATACAATCCATACAAAAATATTCATCAAGACATCATGTTTTTCTTTAAAATCAATTCTTTGAGAACAAAAGTTTAGCAGTATGTGTATCCACCAATGGTACCCCATGAGCCTCACACATGCAGGTTTTTGTGCCACAACAGACACCCTCCTCATATCCGTCCCGGCACTCATCCAATCGTGCCATCAACCATCCATCATCCCATATAACCCCATGCATGTGGTCGCAAATGGAAATACCAATGGTTAAAACAAAAATTATTTCCACTTTTCAAAACCAAAACGGCCAACCAACACATCATTTTTTCTCATAACCGCTAACCACGAGATCAAAATCCCAACTCAAATCTTACAAAAATTTTCATTAAGTCACAACAATTTAGAAAATAACTCACTTTCAAGATATTCAAATCAATTTCAAAACATATCATCCCATTAAAACACACTCTGATTGCTTAGAAAACCCTATTGGAAACACTTTTCAAAACCAACTTCAATATAGTTCCTGCTTTCAAAGAGGTGTAAGCGCACCATTTTACATTTCAAAAAAATTCTGAAAATTAATTTCATTCCATTTCATAAACCAAACCATTCCCTCTTTATTTTAAAATCATTTCACAAATTCTTTACACTTCTTAAAACTAATGTGCTAAGATTTCAAAACCTAAGCACAAAACAGTGCAAGAGGAAACTAGTTTCAGTGGGTGACATGGAAATATGGTTGGTGGCCATATTCCAATCACTTCACTGTCAAATAGAGTGGTCTAGGTAATATCCTTGGCTCCACATGGCTTTCCAGGCCCTTCGAGCTAACTAGGACCATTAACCCAACTCTCTTTTCATTTCCATTAATCATCATCGAACCAAGAAAACCGAAGGAGTTAGATAAATCTCGACTTATCTTGGAAACATGAATCCCATTATGAGGTGGGGTGATCTGGAACACTACCCATAACTAGAATTACATGTCCCAACAATCCTAACTCCAAACTATCCTGAATCTTCCCCAAATAACATGACCCAAAGAGTTATTCTGAACCTCCTTTGATACCATTTTGTCACGAACCGAATCGATCACCACCAAAAATGGCACCAAACCCAGCTCGCGACAAGGCCAGAAGGGAGTTCCCAATCCCCATGGGCTGGAACAAGTTCCCGGGTATTATAAAATAAAAATTGGGAACGATTTACCCGATTTTATAAACACAAACCAACAAAAGAATCAAATGAAACAAATCTGGATTAATCAAACCAAACTCTTTTACAAAAATTCATAACTGAAATAGATATCGTAAAACAACTCAAATGGTCTATACCAAAGGTAAAAAAACCAAATAAGGACAGCCCAAGAACCCTCATGGCAAGGGGCACCGCCCTCAAGACACCTCCACAAGACTTCACCACCAAGGACCTGCTAGAAACCCGAACCACTGGAACAAAAAAAACTGTACCCATCATGCGACAAAAAAAAAACCAAGTCTACTTACACCCAAGGGTGTATGTATGGTGTGATACAATTCCTATTAGGATACCACCACTAAGATATTCCATGAGATAAACATTTAAAGACGAAAAGCATGCATGTTTTCAAAAACATGAAAATCTAGTTACAATTTCTAAAAGATGCAACTTTGCATAAAAATAGCCTTCATGTGGGCTATCATTAAGAATCAACACTTTTAAAAAAAATATCAACACTACTTAATTTTCCAGAAAACTATACCATATGCCGATGGTAAGTACAAAGTAAATAATGAGCACAACAAATAGGAAGTAACACCTAGGCACTAGCTAGCTGTGGGTCCCAGGTACCTCGTATCTCGGTGAGAGTAACCATCACAAATATCCATTCTCGTGCACTAGCCACTAGTAGGAAACATACCCATAACCTAGTGGTCCCCAATCATCATCATCATAGTTTATTTAGAGTTGTAAGATTCAATCTTGCTACGTGAAACTGAGGCCAAACCCCACGGATTCACTAGCATACTAGTACACGTCCACCCACCTGGATACCCAGGATTTCCCCTTGTGCTCAAACAAGTTCAACAAGTCAAGAAATATACATTGAACATGAAAATATCATTTCCACATCAAAAATTCACCAAACAGCACATATGTATACCACACAAGTCACAAAATCAATTTTTCATTCAAAATGATTTTGAAATCCGAATCACCCGAAAATAGCCCACAACATGTTTCACATTTCTTCAAAACTTCCACAAAACCATTAAAAAATTTTATAAAACAATTATAAGATATTTAAAATCATATAAAATCCCACACACATGGAATATAACACTTCTTTCATAATCAGAAATTCAATTTTTCACATCACACTCACACAAAACACTCCACATCACTTTCACATCACTTTCACTCCTCAAAATCTCCTTCAAACTATTTAATAAAATATTTCCAAGATGATACATGTCACATAACAACCTTTTCAAAATTAAATGGATCTTTTAAAAATATACTCCTACCAAAACAATTTTTCTGATATAGTTTCAACTATTACACAACCAAATAAACCATTCAAAACTTTCATAAAACAATTATAAAGAGTATACCCAAACTATGAACATAAAATCCATTTCAAAAACCACTTTTTAAGATAAAAGCACCCCAAGACCCTACCAAAACAGAATTGGCAGCCCAATAAACATGTAATAATCCACTTTCAAATGTTATATTATCACGTTGAATAATATCACAAAAGATACCCATGAGAACACACAAATCCATAAAACACTTTCAAGGAGTATAACAAGGTTATACAAATGAAACCATTCAAATACACCCCCTTTTTAGGCCCACATGAAACTATATCATTTCCCAACCATAATTGGCAGCCCCTTTCAACAACTAATAAACCACTTTTACATTTTACAAAACTACCACAAGAGATAACACATGAAATTCATTGAAAAATACACACTTCAAGCAAAAATGTAACTTTAAAAACAAATGCTTTACTATTGCTACCAAAAATGGGTTTCTCATAATTCACAGCACATAATTAACATGTAACATTATTTAATCAAGCAAACTAACTCATCATTAAATGGTTATCCAAGGAATCACCTACAGAATCTGTCGAAACCCTCAAACATTGGGGCGAAACATCATCCGCATGACCGCCGCACCTCAAGGAAGTTAAAATAAACCTAAAACCTCAATATGTCACCCAAAATACAGTATATTAGAACCTAGGCACGAACCCTAACTTCTGGAATTTTTATAATTGAATAATTAGGGAAGAAACCCTAAGCAATTTGAAAGAGGAAAGAAATAGACTCACCTACTTGAAGTATCCTGAATTAATCACTCCAAAAACAATAGTTGCTTAAATTTAAAACAGATAAAATTCATGTATTGTTCGAACAAGATTTAGGAGGTAATTTTGGAACTGTAATGGAGGTAATAGAGTAAGAATTGAGAGAGTTAAAAAGGGATGAAGTTACCTCTTCAATTCTGGCCGATTTGAGACACCCTATGAAGATCAGCCCTAATTAGCAATTTCATAGATCTCCAAGAAGGGGGGAAAGCCAATGGGATCGTGTGTGGGTTTCGTAGGGTCTAGAGGGAGCTGGAATCACCGAAACAACGTGAATAATGAAGGAGATATAAAAAAATTAAAAATTATTTTTAATGTAGGAAATGGGCTTTCGGGCAGGCCCAATATCTTAAATAAAAACCCATATCCACCATCATTATGGATTTATAAAGACTCCAAATTTATATTTTGGTGTTACTAGGTAAGAGGAGACCACATAGGAATTGGAATGAGGGAAAAATATTAAAAATTGAAAAAGTCATAAAGGAAACAAAATATATTTTTAAATCTGGAATTGGGCTCACGGTTAGGCCAAATTCATGAAAACTCATCTATTTCTCCATAAAACCTTTGGAAACCATCCAAAACAAAGAATTAAAGGCAAATAAATGAAATTTAACTTCAAAATAAGCCATTTATGTGACAATTCGAGACCTCGGTTATTTTCTCCCCAGACTCCACACAACAAACCCACCAGAAACAAATTAAGACTTTGTCTTAATTTCTCCACACTTGCCATTATTTTTAAAATTCAAAAACCACCTTTAATTAATTAACGAGATTCAGTTAATTTAATGATTGTGTTGTCATTTAATTAAAGAGAGAGAGAAGGTCAAAAACATAAGGGGGGAGGTTGCTAACATTAAAGAAGGGGTTTAGGGGATTTGAAGAGGTGGGGTCTCGTTTGGGACCCACCACACTATAAACCTCACATGGGTGGTTATATCCCCCAAACCTCCATCCTTATGATTTAACCACTTAAATGAAATAAAATTAGTTTCACAATTTTATTTCTCTGTATTCTTAATCCACAAAATTGAAACAACACTTCCCGAACAAACACAAATCTAGAAAAGATCTTCTTATGAAAATATCGGCATTTCGGTATCAACGGTGCCCTCAGATTTTTATTCCGAGCACCGGTACAAAAGTTAGAGAAACCCGCTCATTCGTTTACTAAACGTACCCGAGCTATACTTCGGAAATTGATTTTGGGCACACCGGGCCTCGGAATTAGGTGCTGTCAGAAACTTCGTACTTGTAAAGTCCAAAGGTAAATTAGGAAAAAATTTCCTTAAATTTTATGGGTATTAACATTACTCCCACCTCAGGGATTTATGTCCCCATAAAGATACATCACAAAGTAGGGAAACAAATGAGGGTACTAAGCATGCATCTCAACCTCTCTGTCCCAAGTGCTCTCCTGGAGGTTCATGTGCTTCCATCTGATGCGCACTATAAGAATAAAACTCGGACATAGGACCCGCTCCTATCGATACTCAATCACCATCGGTATCTCTGCAAAAGTCGCTTCTTCATCAATGTCCAGCTCCCCATGGTCGATGATATGCATCGGGTCGTGCACGTATCTTCTCAGATGATATTCATGGAAGATGTAGTGCAACCGGTACAACTGAGATTGTAGATCCAGGTGATAACACACCTCACCTATCCTGTAGAGGACATGGAATGGTCCGATAAAGTGCAGAAATAACACTCCACCCCGGCCAAATCTCCGCAATCCACATCGAGGTGAGACCCACAAAAAGACGTGGTCTCTATCCCCGAACTCTAGTGGTCTCCGCCTCATGTCGGCATAAGACTATTGCCGGCTCTGAGCTGTCCTCATCTGCTCCTGGATGACCTGGACCTTCCCTGTCGTGGCCTGGACAATCTCCGGTCCCACAAGTGTGGACTCCCCAGGGTCTGTCCAGCAAAAAGGTGATCTGCAAAGTCAGTCGTACAATGCCTCGTATGGTTCCATCCCGATGGTGTAGTGGTAGATGTTGTTATATGAAAACACCACTAAGGGTAGGTGGCCCTCCCAGCTATGACCAATGTCGAGGACACATGCACGGAGCATGTCCTCGAGAGTCTGAATGGTCCGCTCCGTCTGACCATCTGTCTGAAGGTGAAAGGCGGTACTCAGACATAGTTGTGTCCCGGATTCCTCCTTCAACCCCTTCCAAATCCGGGAAGTAAAGCGTGCATCCCGATCAGAGATGATAGTTGATGGAACACCATGATGCTATACAATCTCTCGAATGTAGAGATGTCCCAATCTCTCTACTGAGCCCTGCTCTCTAATGGGTAAAAACTGGGGAGACTTGGTGAGTTGGTCGAAAATCACCCAAATGGAGTCGTGACCTCTGGAATTATGTGGAATTCCAGTCCTGAAATCCATAGATATCCTGACCCACTTCCACTACAGAACCTCTACGGGATGTACCACGCCTTCTTGTACCTGGTGCTCCGCCTTCATCTTCTGGCAGGTGAGGCATCGAGAAATGAATTCTGCCACAACCTTCTTCATACCCGGCCACTAGTGATGACGTCTGAGATCTCGGTACATCTTCGCCACTCCGGGATGTACCACTAAATGGGAAGTGTGAAACTCTCTCATCACCTCCTCCTGAAAAGCAGAAGGTACCATGGTACTTCCTCTGAAAAGGATGACGTGCTCTCCTACTACAGAGAATCCATCAAGTGCTTATCCTGAGGATATCTGTGCACGCCGCTTCTCACAGTCAATGTCCCCATGTTGTGCCTCTCTGATACACTGAAGAAGTGGAGGAGTGACTGTGAGTGACTGAAGAAAGGCTGCTCCATCTCAATTTACGAATGATATCTGCAAAGCGGCTAACTGCTCTATCGCCTCCGCATGTAGCTGAATGCCCATCCTCCTGCTAAGAGCATTGACTACTACGTTCCCCTTTCCAGAAGTATAGAATATCTCAATGTAATGGTCATGGAGGAACTCGAGCCATCACCGTTGTCTCAGATTCTGGTACTTCTGTGAGAAGATGTACATGAGACTCTGGTGGTCAGAGTAGACTGTAAAGCGCTCGCCCATCAGATAGTGTCGCCACATCTTCAGAGCGAAGACAACTGCTGCTAACTCCATGTCATGGGTAGCGTAGTTCATTTCATGTTGCCTCAATTGTCATGATCCATAGGATATCACCACCCGCTCCTGCATTAGGACACATCCGAGTCTGGTACCGAATGCATCGCAGTAGACTACGTACCCTACCCCCTCCTCAGATAGCCTCCAGATAGGTGTGTCGGTCAATCTCTTTCTCATCTCCTGCAAGCTCTAATGACATCTATCTGACCACACGAAGGGTTTCCCATTCTTCGTCAAAGATGAATGTGGTGCCGCAACTCTGGAAAAGTCTGGCACAATTCTTCGGTAGTACCCAGCTTGCCCCAAGAAAAACCATACCTCCGTCACGCTTCTGGGTGGATCCCAAGCTTGCACTGCCTCGATCTTCGCAGGATCCACCGCATATCCCACCTTAGAGATGAAGTGTCCCAATAAGTGGACCTCACGTAACCAGAAAAGAAACTTCGAGATCTTACCATAAATCGGGTGCTCTCAAAGTGTGTCTAGTACAACCCGCAAGTGATATGCATGCTCCTCCACAGTGGTCGAGTATATCAAAATGTCGTCGATGAAGAACACAATGAATCGATCTACATATGGCTGAAAGATCCTATTCATGAGACCCATGAACACTGCTGGAGCATTGTTTACACCAAAAGGCATAACCAAGAACACATAGTGGTCATACCGACATCTGAAGGTCGTCTTCTGCAAGTCCCCGTCCCGAAATCTGAGCCGATGATAGCCTGACCTGAAGCCTATATTCGAGAACCACCGTGATCTCTTGAGCAGATCGTATAGGTCTTCAATCCTCAGTAGAATATAGTTGTTCCTTACGGTCACCTGGTTCAGGTGATGATAGTCGATACACAGTTTCAAGCTCCCATCCGCCTTTCTAGAGATCAAAATCGGGGAAGCCCAGGGTGAAACAATGGGTCAGATGAATCCCTTTCCCTGCAAGTCCTCCAACTGTACCCACAGATCATGAAGCTCAGTGGGAGCCATCCGATATGATGGAGTGGATATCAGGGTTATCCTAGGGTACAGGTCAATATAAAATTCTACCTCTCTGCGAGGAGATAGTCCTGGAACGTCATCAGGGAAAATGTCCGCATACTGATCCACCACTGCCAGAAAACTAGGACTCCGCACGTCAACTACTCCTAGTATGAGGCTAGACAACTGATGAGTGATCAGTTGTCCTCTCCTCTGCGTGAGTCCATCCTACGCTGATAAGTCTCTCTTCTCACCGGGGAAGGTGAACCTACTCCCATCGGTGCGAACACATCACACCTTGCGCCTAATACAGTCGATCTGGGCATCGACTGTATATAACCAATCCATGCCCATGATGACAACTTAAGGCCACGACGCCACTACAAGAAGATCCCAACTGAAGCTCTCGCCTCTAAGAGCAATCTCACACTACTGGCATGAGTGCGTAATCGTCGATTCTACATCCGTAGGTGTCTCTAGACGTAAGGATCGACCCAACAGCTCCGTCATAATCTCCGAGCTCTGAACAAGGGAAGTGGCAAATAAAGAATGACTCACTCTTGTGTCTATAATAACTACAGCAAGGGTGGTGTAGAAACAGATAGTACCTCGAATCATCTCTTGTGTGCCGTTGTCGTAGGCCTTCGCTACATGATGTTGGTCCTGTCTCTGCCCGCTAGCTCCCTATGGTCTTGGTGGACCTCCTGGTGGTGGTGGTGGTAAAGCCTCAACGCGTCTCCCACCACATGTTGCTCATCCAGCTCCTCTGATCGTCTTCCTTCACCCTACATACTGCCACAGTTGACACTCTGCCTCTGCATGGGTGGCCCCTCAACCATCAGCTGCTCCTCTACACAGTGGGTTGGGAAGTCACGAGCCATGTGGCCATTCCTGCCATATGCGTAGCACTGTCTGATCCTTGGAAGGCTGGCTCTACGCCGTGGGACCCGCACCTCTGAGCCAGTGTCCTGGGGTCGTCCGCATGATGTTCTAGTCCGCCTAGACCCCTGTGACGATTGTCGACTGCAAGCAGCAGATGACTCTGCTACATGCCGCCCCGCAGTAGGTCTCGCTGCTGGGGTAGGCTCAGCATGAAAGCTCTCTACGATAAGGGCTTGCTCCAGTACGCCTGCCTGTGTTAGAATTCTAAGGGAGATCATCAATGCCCTGATCTCATGCCTCAGTCCCTACTCGGTGTTCCAGGCCCGGAAGAATGGGTCCCATACCATGTTCGTCGAATAGCGTGAGATATCGTTAAATCTTACCGAGTACTGGGCTACCGTCATGCTGCCATGCCGCAGCTGTATTAACTCTTTAATGTGCACCACACAGAGGGTGGATGGGAAAAACTCCTAGCGGAAGAGGTTCTCAAAGTCTATCCAGAGAAGAGATGTCTCTTCATGCACATGGAGCATCAATCTCCACCATCTGCCTACGTACGCATGCAAGAGGCTCGCTACAAGGATCACCATGAGGTCAGTCGGTCTCCCCACTAACATGAAAACTCGAACAACCTCCTCCATCCAATCCTCGGATTCCTGAGGGTCCATCTCCCCACGAAACCTAGGTGGTCTTTGACGGTGAAACTTGTGTAGTGCACTAAGGTGATGTTCACACTCAACGGCTGGGGATGGTGGCATCAGTGGCTTGACGGGTAGTGGTATCACTGGTGCCTCCGCTGAAAAAGGGCCATACACCGAGGCCTCGTCACTCAGTGGGTTGTCATCTCGCACAAATCTCGGAACCCTAGCTGGCTGTCATCGTGGGGCCATCTTGAAAAGAAAGAGATGTGCCATGTTCAAAACAATATATCTCGTGAGCTGACACAAAGTAATCACAATGAAAACTTTTGAAACACACATCCAATCAATGTTTTCGTGCATTGAGTTGGAAATTAGAAGTTAGGGTCATGGTGTACGGATACGTCGGCTACCACACCAACACTAGACTCCCAAGACTGATAACCACACTCAATACCCTTAACACTATTGCTTCACATAGAATAAAGATCAGATTCCTGAGTTATGTGGTAGAACTGAACTCCTCTAATACCAATTTGTCACGACCCGTCCTCGGGGCCCATGCCGTGACTACCCCAAGCTCACCTCCAATAGGCCAAGGGCTAGCTAGTAGAACCAAAGGCATAAATACCAACAAATGGGAAGGCATTTCCTTTATAATGTAAACAAATACCACAGAGTAAGCCAGCAGAAGTAAAAACTAAGTAAAACTGGGTACAAAAGTAAGTGCGGAAAGTAAATGGTCCAGAATACAAACCCAAACTGAAAGTAATGTACATCTGGAAAAAAAGTATATCAATTCAATGTAAAGTAGAAACGTTGAGCCATCCACTGGAAGTCTCGCCGGAAGGGTTGGTACAGATATAATCCTCATCTCCCCTGGTCCAACCATCCGCTCCGTGTACGTCCCACCCAGTGGTCCACCTCCAGGTACCGACTCCACCACAGTCCTCAACCACGATCAGTGTTGTCCATCATCTGCTTCCAACACAACATTGTGCGGGCATAGCCCATTCAGGGGTGAGTATACGCTACTCAGTGGAGACCCCGAGACCCCGAAGGTCTCCTAAAATCCAAAAAGGATAATCCACAAGGAAAGATACAATCACGAAGTGACATCCAACACTACTTAGGTATATTTCCAAACATATACGTATGTTATCAATTACAGTTCGGCTCTATCATCCGAACCCAAGTTAGATCACGTCCACACTGGATAGTACAACCCAATACACACAGAAAAGCAAAAAAAAATCCACATAGGATGCAAGTCAATCAAATTGAAGATAATGATTTAAAGTCAAGACTCATCTCACACGGGTATACTTATTCTTAAGGTGATAGAGATGATCGGATGTACCCACTGATTCATCTAAGCTGGGACCCACGTAAGATACTAAACTAGCTAAGCTGTCAGACCCACTTCGGAAACAAGTTCAGCTACTCTGTCGGACCCACGTAGGATACTACAAAAGAGGTCAAATACTGACAGGCCCACGTAGGATACAAGAACAGTAATACTGCAAGACCCAAGTAGGATACAAGAACAATAGTCATCGCACCTAGATTCTCAGGTTTTCCCCTTGTGCTCAAACAAGTTCAACAAGTCAGGAAATATACATTTAACATGAAAATATCATTTCCACATCACAAATTCACCAAACAACCCATATGTATACCACACAAGTCACAAAAATTCATTTTTCATTCGAAATGATTTTGAAATCTGAATCACACCAAAATAGCCCACAACACATTTCACATTTCTTCAAATCTTCCACAAAACCATTAAACAATTTTATAAAATAATTATAAGATATTTAAACTCATATAACAGCCCACACACATGGAATATAACTCTTCTTTAATAATCATAAATTCATTTTTTCACATCACACTCACACAAAACACGCCACATCACTTTCACATCACTTTCACTCCTCATTATATCCTTCAAACAATTTAATAAAATATTTCCAAGATGATACATATCACATAATAGTCTTTTCACAAATGAAATGGACCTTTTAAAAATATACTCCTACCAAAACAGTTTTCTGATATATTTTCACTTATTACACAACCCAATAAACCATTCAAAACCTTCATAAAACAATTATAAAGAGTATACCCAAACTTTGCACATAAAATCCATTTCAAAAACCGCTTTTTAAGACCAAATCACAACAAGACCCTACCAAAACATAATTGGCAGCCCAATCAACATGTAATAATCCACTTTCAAATGTTATATAATCACCTTGAATAATATCACAAAAGATACCCATGAGAACACACAAATCCATAAAACACTTTCAAGGAGTATAACAAGGTTATACCAATAAAACCATTCAAATACATCCCCTTTTTAGGCCCACATGGAACTATATCATTTCCCAACCATAATTGGCAGCCCCTTTCATCAACTAATAAACCACTTCTACATTTTACAAAACTACCACAAGAGATAACACATGAAATACATTTGAAAAATACACACTTCAAGCAAAAATGTAACTTTAAAAACAAATGCTTTACTATTGCTACAAAAAATGGTTTTCTCATAATGCACAGAACATAATGAACATGTAAAATTATTTAATCAACCAAACTAAATCATCATTAAATGGTTATCCATGGAATCACCTACCAAATGTATCGAAACCCTCAAATATTGGGGCGAAACATCAACTGCATGACCACCGCACCTCAACGAAGTTAAAAGAAACCTAAAACCTCAATATTTCACCCAAAATACAGTATATTAGAACCTAGGTAGAACCCTATCTTCTGGAATTTTTATAATTCAAGAATTAGGGAAGAAACCCTAAGCAATTTGAAAGAGGAAAGAAATAGACTCACCTACTTGAAGTATCCTGAATTAATCACTCCAAAAACAATAGTTTCTGAAATTTAAAACAGCCAAAATTCAGGTATTGTTCGAACAAGATTTAGGAGGTAATTTTGGAACTAGAATGGAGGTAAAAGAGTAAGAATTGAGAGAGCTAATAAGGGATGAAGTTACCTCTTCAATTATGGCCGATTTTAGACACCCTATGAAGATCAGCCCAATTTCTCGATTTCAAAGAGCTCCAAGGAGGGGGGAAAGGAAATGGGAGCCCTCCTGGGTTACTTAGGGTCGAGAGGGAGGTGGAATAACCGAAAAAACGAAAATAGTGAATGAGATATAAAAAAAGTCAAAATTATTTTTAATGCAGGAAATGGGCCTTCGGGGCGGCCAAATATCTTAAATAAAAACCCATATCCACCATGATTATGGATTTATAAAGGCTCCAAATTTATATTTTGGTGTTAATATGTCAGATAAGACCATTTAAGAATTTTAATGTGGGAAAAATATTAAAAAATGTAAATGTTATAAAGGAAACAAAATTTAGTTTTGCATCTGGAATTTGGATCACGGTGTGACCCAATTCATGAAAACTGGCCAATTTCTCCATGAAACCTTTGGAAACCATCCCAAACAAAGAAATAAAGGAAAATAAATGCAATTTAACTTCAAAATAAGTCATGTATGTGACAATTATCCCCACCATGAAAACATTCCATCCCCAGAATGCTACAGAAAGGCCAGATAAGAAAGCCAAACTGAACTGATAAACCAAATGTACTCCCTTTCCAGGTTTCGCCCCCAAAGGCCAAATCACCTCCATTGATCAATTAAGGATGGAATATTTCACAACAAACCCATACACCACTTTCCTGAAACTATCAATCACATTCAGGATTTATCCCAAAGGAAAACTCCTCAAACACTATCCGAACAAGACTCAAGCAATTCACACAAACGAACAACAACATCGAAAAAGGTTACACATACCTTGCTATAACTAAACCATTGGGCACTCTGAAATCTCAATGGTTACCCAAGGAAGATTTAGGTATCTTGATAGATCCGAATAAGACTACCTACCACCAATCCTTGACCATGGATAAGTCTATGTTATTGGTACGGGGAAAAAAGGCACCCCACCATAAGAACATACAATATTAATCGACCAGCATGGGCCGGTACAGAAAGACCCCAAAATATAAAGTGTTGGGATGACCACATGGTTAGTCTACACGGTTTGGGAAACCATGAACTAACAGTAGAGATTCTACTATCTACAAGTTTTTTTTGGGGGCATGGTCACTACTAACAAAGTGAAAACCGTGTGGTCAACCTGTCTAGCCAAACATTATACCATTCACTAAAGAATCAAAGGAAACAAAAGTGGGAGGGAATAACATTGGGAGATGACATGGGCACAAGGCCCTCCCCCTATTTTCACCGAACATGAACAGTAGATGAAATATGATGACACCATAGGTTTAAACTCTTCTTATCCTTCATATTGAGGATAAGACTTTGAACTAGGGTTTAAATGACACTGGGGTTTCCCCGGACTATGCGCCATCTTCTCTCCGGGACCTATTGCTGGAGCTCAAAATATTGAAGCATCTTCGGCCTCGTGGTTAAGCTTTGCAAACCACCTGAATGAGAATTCTTCTTTCGTTGCAAACAAAAACTACACCACAATCCCCAATTAGTTTTTCCAAGACATAACACATTCCAAACATACTTTATCCTAAATCAATATTTAACTGAAACAAGGGATTAAATGATGTACACACATCACACCTTGTTTGTTCGGGTGAGAAATAATAGAAGTAATGAACACTTATACTCACCTTCCTCTAAAATGGAATATTTTGTTTATGTTTTTTTTCATGGGAGACATTCTCCCAACATAATAGAGACTCTCAAATGATTGCCCACCTTTCACCTTTACAGTTAATCGAGCACATGCCATCCCAAGGAATCACCGGACATGACCATTGCGACTGATATAAACAATGAATAGAGAGGGAACTTGTACAACATCCCCAAACAACACACAATTCTAAAAATTGGCCATAATATCCTCTCATGACCAGATTTCCCACACTAGTAGTTTAACATGAACTCCTTCTTCGAAGTGACTATGAAGGACCGAGAGTTCCTCTTAGACACTATCCAAATACTCATCCATGCTAACAACCCCAAAACACTTCCACCTTCGAAAAATTAAGAAACTTAAGAGGCTATGGTCACTTTCAACCATCCATAATCAATCTCCCACAACAAGAGGATACACAAAACCAATAAAAGAAATGGTGTATACTCAATCTAAAAAGCTCAAGAAATAGATTCCTTATATTGATCAACTTGAGGATTTTCCAATGGAGACACAATCTGGGTTGCGCTTCAGTTATGAATTAACCTTTAATGGGGGCGTACCTTATCCAATGAGAGAACCCAAGGACCCAACCAATCTGGTACATTGGTCAAAACAAGCCATAAACCATCTCCAAACACATGAAGGGAACCACCGTAAAGGAATCCCAAAACATTTTTCAAAAGAGACCACTAATTGTCCCTACAACACAGCTTACCGACCAAACACAAACCCAAAACACAGTTCCAACAGAAGGGGTTCTTGGAATCAAAACATCCCACAACATCAACATTTTCAAAAACCCATAATACAATCCATACAAAAATATTCATCAAGAAATCATGTTTTTCTTTAAAAACAATTCTTTGAGAACAAAAGTTTAGCAGTATGTGTATCCACCAATGGTACCCCATGAGCCTCACACATGCAGGTTTTTGTGCCACAACAGACACCCTCCTCATATCCGTCCCGACACTCATCCAATCGTGCCATCAACCATCCATCATCCCATATAACCCCATGCATGTGGTCGCTAATGGAAATACCAATGGTTAAAACAAAAATTATTTCCACTTTTCAAAACCAAAACGGCCAACCAACACATCATTTTTTCTCATAACCGCTAACCACGAGATCAAAATCCCAACTCAAATCTTACAAAAATTTTCATTAAGTCACAACAATTTAGAAAATAACTCACTTTCAAGATATTCAAATCAATTTCAAAACATATCATCCCATTAAAACACACTCTGATTGCTTAGAAAACCCTATTGGAAACACTTTTCAAAACCAACTTCAATATAGTTCCTGCTTTCAAAGAGGTGTAAGCGCACCATTTTACATTTCAAAAAAATTCTGAAAATTAATTTCATTCCATTTCATAAACCAAACCATTCCCTCTTTATTTTAAAATCATTTCACAAATGCTTTACACTTCTTAAAACTAATGTGCTAAGATTACAAAACCTAAGCACAAAACAGTGCAAGAGGAAACTAGTTTCAGTGGGTGACATGGAAATATGGTTGGTGGCCATATTCCAATCACTTCACTGTCAAATAGAGTGGTCTAGGTAATATCCTTGGCTCCACATGGCTTTCCAGGCCCTTCGAGCTAACTAGGACCATTAACCCAACTCTCTTTTCATTTCCATTAATCATCATCGAACCAAGAAAACCGAAGGAGTTAGATAAATCTCGACTTATCTTGGAAACATGAATCCCATTATGAGGTGGGGTGATCTGGCACACTACCCATAACTAGAATTACATGTCCCAACAATCCTAACTCCAAACTATCCTGAATCTTCCCCAAATAACATGACCCAAAGAGTTATTTTGAACCTCCTTTGATACCATTTTGTCACGAACCGAATCGATCACCACCAAAAATGGCACCAAACCCAGCTCGCGACAAGGCCAGAAGGGAGTTCCCAATCCCCATGGGCTGGAACAAGTTCCCGGGTATTATAAAATAAAAATTGGGAACGATTTACCCGATTTTATAAACACAAACCAACAAAAGAATCAAATGAAACAAATCTGGATTAATCAAACCAAACTCTTTTACAAAAATTCATAACTGAAATAGATATCGTAAAACAACTCAAATGGTCTATACCAAAGGTAAAAAAACCAAATAAGGACAGCCCAAGAACCCTCATGGCAAGGGGCACCGCCCTCAAGACACCTCCACAAGACTTCACCACCAAGGACCTGCTAGAAACCCGAACCACTGGAACAAAAAAAACTGTACCCATCATGCGACAAAAAAAAAACCAAGTCTACTTACACCCAAGGGTGTATGTATGGTGTGATCCAATTCCTATTAGGATACCACCACTAAGATATTCCATGAGATAAACATTTAAAGACGAAAAGCATGCATGTTTTCAAAAACATGAAAATCTAGTTACAATTTCTAAAAGATGCAACTTTGCATAAAAATAGCCTTCATGTGGGCTATCATTAAGAATCAACACTTTTAAAAAAAATATCAACACTACTTAATTTTCCAGAAAACTATACCATATGCCGATGGTAAGTACAAAGTAAATAATGAGCACAACAAATAGGAAGTAACACCTAGGCACTAGCTAGCTGTGGGTCCCAGGTACCTCGTATCTCGGTGAGAGTAACCATCACAAATATCCATTCTCGTGCACTAGCCACTAGTAGGAAACATACCCATAACCTAGTGGTCCCCAATCATCATCATCATAGTTTATTTAGAGTTGTAAGATTCAATCTTGCTACGTGAAACTGAGGCCAAACCCCACGGATTCACTAGCATACTAGTACACGTCCACCCACCTGGATACCCAGGATTTCCCCTTGCGCTCAAACAAGTTCAACAAGTCAAGAAATATACATTGAACATGAAAATATCATTTCCACATCAAAAATTCACCAAACAGCACATATGTATACCACACAAGTCACAAAATCAATTTTTCATTCAAAATGATTTTGAAATCCGAATCACCCCAAAATAGCCCACAACATGTTTCACATTTCTTCAAAACTTCCACAAAACCATTAAAAAATTTTATAAAACAATTATAAGATATTTAAAATCATATAAAATCCCACACACATGGAATATAACACTTCTTTCATAATCAGAAATTCAATTTTTTCACATCACACTCACACAAAACACTCCACATCACTTTCACATCACTTTCACTCCTCAAAATCTCCTTCAAACTATTTAATAAAATATTTCCAAGATGATACATGTCACATAACAACCTTTTCAAAATGAAATGGATCTTTTAAAAATATACTCCTACCAAAACAATTTTTCTGATATAGTTTCAACTATTACACAACCAAATAAACCATTCAAAACTTTCATAAAACAATTATAAAGAGTATACCCAAACTATGAACATAAAATCCATTTCAAAAACCACTTTTTAAGATAAAAGCACCCCAAGACCCTACCAAAACAGAATTGGCAGCCCAATAAACATGTAATAATCCACTTTCAAATGTTATATTATCACGTTGAATAATATCACAAAAGATACCCATGAGAACACACAAATCCATAAAACACTTTCAAGGAGTATAACAAGGTTATACAAATGAAACCATTCAAATACACCCCCTTTTTAGGCCCACATGAAACTATATCATTTCCCAACCATAATTGGCAGCCCCTTTCAACAACTAATAAACCACTTTTACATTTTACAAAACTACCACAAGAGATAACACATGAAATTCATTGAAAAATACACACTTCAAGCAAAAATGTAACTTTAAAAACAAATGCTTTACTATTGCTACCAAAAATGGTTTTCTCATAATTCACAGCACATAATTAACATGTAACATTATTTAATCAAGCAAACTAACTCATCATTAAATGGTTATCCAAGGAATCACCTACAGAATCTGTCGAAACCCTCAAACATTGGGGCGAAACATCATCTGCATGACCGCCGCACCTCAAGGAAGTTAAAATAAACCTAAAACCTCAATATGTCACCCAAAATACAGTATATTAGAACCTAGGCACGAACCCTAACTTCTGGAATTTTTATAATTGAATAATTAGGGAAGAAACCCTAAGCAATTTGAAAGAGGAAAGAAATAGACTCACCTACTTGAAGTATCATGAATTAATCACTCCAAAAACAATAGTTGCTTAAATTTAAAACAGATAAAATTCATGTATTGTTCGAACAAGATTTAGGAGGTAATTTTGGAACTGTAATGGAGGTAATAGAGTAAGAATTGAGAGAGTTAAAAAGGGATGAAGTTACCTCTTCAATTCAGGCCGATTTGAGACACCCTATGAAGGTCATCCCTAATTAGCAATTTCATAGATCTCCAAGAAGGGGGGAAAGCCAATGGGATCGTGTGTGGGTTTCGTAGGGTCTAGAGGGAGCTGGAATCACCGAAACAACGTGAATAATGAAGGAGATATAAAAAAATTAAAAATTATTTTTAATGTAGGAAATGGGCTTTCGGGCAGGCCCAATATCTTAAATAAAAACCCATATCCACCATCATTATGGATTTATAAAGACTCCAAATTTATATTTTGGTGTTACTAGGTAAGAGGAGACCACATAGGAATTGGAATGAGGGAAAAATATTAAAAATTGAAAAAGTCATAAAGGAAACAAAATATATTTTTAAATCTGGAATTGGGCTCACGGTTAGGCCAAATTCATGAAAACTCATCTATTTCTCCATAAAACCTTTGGAAACCATCCAAAACAAAGAATTAAAGGAAAATAAATGAAATTTAACTTCAAAATAAGCCATTTATGTGACAATTCGAGACCTCGGTTATTTTCTCCCCAGACTCCACACAACAAACCCACCAGAAACAAATTAAGACTTTGTCTTAATTTCTCCACACTTGCCATTATTTTTAAAATTCAAAAACCACCTTTAATTAATTAACGAGATTCAGTTAATTTAATGATTGTGTTGTCATTTAATTAAAGAGAGAGAGAAGGTCAAAAACATAAGGGGGGAGGTTGCTAACATTAAAGAAGGGGTTTAGGGGATTTGAAGAGGTGGGGTCTCGTTTGGGACCCACCACACTATAAACCTCACATGGGTGGTTATATCCCCCAAACCTCCATCCTTATGATTTAACCACTTAAATGAAATAAAATTAGTTTCACAATTTTATTTCTCTGTATTCTTAATCCACAAAATTGAAACAACACTTCCCGAACAAACAGAAATCTAGAAAAGATATTCTTATGAAAATATCGGCATTTCGGTATCAACGGTGCCCTCAGATTTTTATTCCGAGCACCGGTACAAAAGTTAGAGAAACCCGCTCATTCGTTTACTAAACGTACCCGAGCTATACTTCGGAAATTGATTTTGGGCACACCGGGCCTCGGAATCAGGTGCTGTCAGAAACTTCGTACTTGTAAAGTCCAAAGGTAAATTAGGAAAAAATTTCCTTAAATTTTATGGGTATTTACATTACTCCCACCTCAGGGATTTATGTCCCCATAAAGATACATCACAAAGTAGGGAAACAAATGAGGGTACTAAGCATGCATCTCAACCTCTCTGTCCCAATTGCTCTCCTGGAGGTTCATGTGCTTCCATCTGATGCACACTATAAGAATAAAACTCGGACATAGGACCCGCTCATATCGATACTCAATCACCATCGGTATCTCTACAAAAGTCGCTTCTTCATCAATGTCCAGCTCCCCATGGTCGATGATATGCATCGGGTCGTGCACGTATCTTCTCTGATGATATTCATGGAAGATGTAGTGCAACCGGTACAACTGAGATTGTAGATCCAGGTGATAACACACCTCACCTATCATGTAGAGGACATGGAATGGTCCGATAAAGTGCAGAAATAACACTCCACCCCGGCCAAATCTCCGCAATCCACATCGAGGTGAGACCCACAAAAAGACGTGGTCTCTATCCCCGAACTCTAGTGGTCTCCGCCTCATGTCGGCATAAGACTATTGCCGGCTCTGAGCTGTCCTCATCTGCTCCTGGATGACCTGGACCTTCCCTGTCGTGGCCTGGACAATCTCCGGTCCCACAAGTGTGGACTCCCCAGGGTCTGTCCAGCAAAAAGGTGATCTGCAAAGTCAGTCGTACAATGCCTCGTATGGTTCCATCCCGATGGTGTAGTGGTAGATGTTGTTATATGAAAACACCACTAAGGGTAGGTGGCCCTCCCAGCTATGACCAATGTCGAGGACACATGCACGGAGCATGTCCTCGAGAGTCTGAATGGTCCGCTCCGTCTGACCATCTGTCTGAAGGTGAAAGGCGGTACTCAGACATAGTTGTGTCCCGGATTCCTCCTTCAACCCCTTCCAAATCCGGGAAGTAAAGCGTGCATCCCGATCAGAGATGATAGTTGATGGAACACCATGATGCTATACAATCTCTCGAATGTAGAGATGTCCCAATCTCTCTACTGAGCCCTGCTCTCTAATGGGTAAAAACTGGGGAGACTTGGTGAGTTGGTCGAAAATCACCCAAATGGAGTCGTGACCTCTGGAATTATGTGGAATTCCAGTCCTGAAATCCATAGATATCCTGACCCACTTCCACTACAGAACCTCTACGGGATGTACCACGCCTTCTTGTACCTGGTGCTCCGCCTTCATCTTCTGGCAGGTGAGGCATCGAGAAATGAATTCTGCCACAACCTTCTTCATACCCGGCCACTAGTGATGACGTCTGAGATCTCGGTACATCTTCGCCACTCCGGGATGTACCACTAAATGGGAAGTGTGAAACTCTCTCATCACCTCCTCCTGAAAAGCAGAAGGTACCATGGTACTTCCTCTGAAAAGGATGACGTGCTCTCCTACTACAGAGAATCCATCAAGTGCTTGTCCTGAGGATATCTGTGCACGCCGCTTCTCACAGTCAATGTCCCCATGTTGTGCCTCTCTGATACACTGAAGAAGTGGAGGAGTGACTGTGAGTGACTGAAGAAAGGCTGCTCCATCTCAATTTACGAATGATATCTGCAAAGCGGCTAACTGCTCTATCGCCTCCGCATGTAGCCGAATGCCCATCCTCCTGCTAAGAGCATTGACTACTACGTTCCCCTTTCCAGAAGTATAGAATATCTCAATGTAATGGTCATGGAGGAACTCGAGCCATCACCGTTGTCTCAGATTCTGGTACTTCTGTGAGAAGATGTACATGAGACTCTGGTGGTCAGAGTAGACTGTAAAGCGCTCGCCCATCAGATAGTGTCGCCACATCTTCAGAGCGAAGACAACTGCTGCTAACTCCATGTCATGGGTAGCGTATTTCATTTCATGTTGCCTCAATTGTCATGATCCATAGGATATCACCACCCGCTCCTGCATTAGGACACATCCGAGTCTGGTACCGAATGCATCGCAGTAGACTACGTACCCTACCCCCTCCTCAGATAGCCTCCAGATAGGTGTGTCGGTCAATCTCTTTCTCATCTCCTACAAGCTCTAATGACATCTATCTGACCACACGAAGGGTTTCCCATTCTTCGTCAAAGATGAATGTGGTGCCGCAACTCTGGAAAAGTCTGGCACAATTCTTCGGTAGTACCCAGCTTGCCCCAAGAAAAACCATACCTCCGTCACGCTTCTGGGTGGATCCCAAGCTTGCACTGCCTCGATCTTCGCAGGATCCACCGCATATCCCACCTTAGAGATGAAGTGTCCCAATAAGTGGACCTCACGTAACCAGAAAAGAAACTTCGAGATCTTACCATAAATCGGGTGCTCTCAAAGTGTGTCTAGTACAACCCGCAAGTGATATGCATGCTCCTCCTCAGTGGTCGAGTATATCAAAATGTCGTCGATGAAGAACACAATGAATCGATCTACATATGGCTGAAAGATCCTATTCATGAGACCCATGAACACTGCTGGAGCATTGTTTACACCAAAAGGCATAACCAAGAACACATAGTGGTCATACCGACATCTGAAGGTCGTCTTCTGCAAGTCCCCGTCCCGAAATCTGAGCCGATGATAGCCTGACCTGAAGCCTATATTCGAGAACCACCGTGATCTCTTGAGCAGATCGTATAGGTCTTCAATCCTCAGTAGAATATAGTTGTTCCTTACGGTCACCTGGTTCAGGTGATGATAGTCGATACACAGTTTCAAGCTCCCATCCGCCTTTCTAGAGATCAAAATCGGGGAAGCCCAGGGTGAAACAATGGGTCAGATGAATCCCTTTCCCTGCAAGTCCTCCAACTGTACCCACAGATCATGAAGCTCAGTGGGAGCCATCCGATATGATGGAGTGGATATCAGGGTTATCCCAGGGTACAGGTCAATATAAAATTCTACCTCTCTGCGAGGAGATAGTCCTGGAACGTCATCAGGGAAAATGTCCGCACACTGATCCACCACTGCCAGAAAACTAGGACTCCGCACGTCAACTAATCCTAGTATGAGGCTAGACAACTGATGAGTGATCAGTTGTCCTCTCCTCTGCGTGAGTCCATCCTACGCTGATAAGTCTCTCTTCTCACCGGGGAAGGTGAACCTACTCCCATCGGTGCGAACACATCACACCTTGCGCCTAATACAGTCGATCTGGGCATCGACTGTATATAACCAATCCATGCCCATGATGACAACTTAAGGCCACGACGCCACTACAAGAAGATCCCAACCGAAGCTCTCGCCTCTAAGAGCAATCTCACACTACTGGCATGAGTGCGTAATCGTCGATTCTACATCCGTAGGTGTCTCTAGACGTAAGGATCGACCCAACAGCTCCGTCATAATCTCCGAGCTCTGAACAAGGGAAGTGGCAAATAAAGAATGACTCACTCTTGTGTCTATAATAACTACAGCAAGGGTGGTGTAGAAACAGATAGTACCTCGAATCATCTCTTGTGTGCCGTTGTCGTAGGCCTTCGCTACATGATGTTGGTCCTGTCTCTGCCCGCTAGCTCCCTATGGTCTTGGTGGACCTCCTGGTGGTGGTGGTGGTAAAGCCTCAACGCGTCTCCCACCACATGTTGCTCATCCAGCTCCTCTGATCGTCTTCCTTCACCCTACATACTGCCACAGTTGACACTCTGCCTCTGCATGGGTGGCCCCTCAACCATCAGCTACTCCTCTACACAGTGGGTTGGGAAGTCACGAGCCATGTGGCCATTCCTGCCATATGCGTAGCACTGTCTGATCCTTGGAAGGCTGGCTCTACGCCGTGGGACCCGCACCTCTGAGCCAGTGTCCTGGGGTCGTCCGCATGATGTTCTAGTCCGCCTAGACCCCTGTGACGATTGTCGACTGCAAGCAGCAGATGACTCTGCTACATGCCGCCCCGCAGTAGGTCTCGCTGCTGGGGTAGGCTCAGCATGAAAGCTCTCTACGATAAGGGCTTGCTCCAGTACGCCTGCCTGTGTTAGAATTCTAAGGTAGATCATCAATGCCCTGATCTCATGCCTCAGTCCCTACTCGGTGTTCCAGGCCCGGAAGAATGGGTCCCATACCATGTTCGTCGAATAGCGTGAGATATCGTTAAATCTTACCGAGTACTGGGCTACCGTCATGCTGCCATGCCGCAGCTGTATTAACTCTTTAATGTGCACCACACAGAGGGTGGATGGGAAAAACTCCTAGCGGAAGAGGTTCTCAAAGTCTATCCAGAGAAGAGATGTCTCTTCATGCACATGGAGCATCAATCTCCACCATCTGCCTACATACGCATGCAAGAGGCTCGCTACAAGGATCACCATGAGGTCAGTCGGTCTCCCCACTAACATGAAAACTCGAACAACCTCCTCCATCCAATCCTCGGATTCCTGAGGGTCCATCTCCCCACGAAACCTAGGTGGTCTTTGACGGTGAAACTTGTGTAGTGCACTAAGGTGATGTTCACACTCAACGGCTGGGGATGGTGGCATCAGTGGCTTGACGGGTAGTGGTATCACTGGTGCCTCCGCTGAAAAAGGGCCATACACCGAGGCCTCGTCACTCGGTGGGTTGTCATCTCGCACAAATCTCGGAACCCTAGCTGGCTGTCATCGTGGGGCCATCTTGAAAAGAAATAGATGTGCCATGTTCAAAACAATATATCTCGTGAGCTGACACAAAGTAATCACAATGAAAACTTTTGAAACACACATCCAATCAATGTTTTCGTGCATTGAGTTGGAAATTAGAAGTTAGGGTCATGGTGTACGGATACGTCGGCTACCACACCAACACTAGACTCCCAAGACTGATAACCACACTCAATACCCTTAACACTATTGCTTCACATAGAATAAAGATCAGATTCCTGAGTTATGTGGTAGAACTGAACTCCTCTAATACCAATTTGTCACGACCCGTCCTCGGGGCCCATGCCGTGACTACCCCAAGCTCACCTCCAATAGGCCAAGGGCTAGCTAGTAGAACCAAAGGCATAAATACCAACAAATGGGAAGGCATTTCCTTTATAATGTAAACAAATACCACAGAGTAAGCCAGCAGAAGTAAAAACTAAGTAAAACTGGGTACAAAAGTAAGTGCGGAAAGTAAATGGTCCAGAATACAAACCCAAACTGAAAGTAATGTACATCTGGAAAAAAAGTATATCAATTCAATGTAAAGTAGCAACGTTGAGCCATCCACTGGAAGTCTCGCCGGAAGGGTTGGTACAGATATAATCCTCATCTCCCCTGGTCCAACCATCCGCTCCGTGTACGTCCCACCCAGTGGTCCACCTCCAGGTACCGACTCCACCACAGTCCTCAACCACGATCAGTGTTGTCCATCATCTGCTTCCAACACAACATTGTGCGGGCATAGCCCATTCAGGGGTGAGTATACGCTACTCAGTGGAGACCCCGAGACCCCGAAGGTCTCCTAAAATCCAAAAAGGATAATCCACAAGGAAAGATACAATCACGAAGTGACATCCAACACTACTTAGGTATATTTCCAAACATATACGTATGTTATCAATTACAGTTCGGCTCTATCATCCGAACCCAAGTTAGATCACGTCCACATTGGATAGTACAACCCAATACACACAGAAAAGCAAAACAAAATCCACATAGGATGCAAGTCAATCAAATTGAAGATAATGATTTAAAGTCAAGACTCATCTCACACGGGTATACTTATTCTTAAGGTGATAGAGATGATCGGATGTACCCACTGATTCATCTAAGCTGGGACCCACGTAAGATACTAAACTAGCTAAGCTGTCAGACCCACTTCGGAAACAAGTTCAGCTACTCTGTCGGACCCACGTAGGATACTACAAAAGAGGTCAAATACTGACAGGCCCACGTAGGATACAAGAACAGTAATACTGCAAGACCCAAGTAGGATACAAGAACAATAGTCATCGCCATCGAACCCATGGAGGATTACAGTACGGTCTTCATCGCTACTGAACCCATGGAGGATTTCAGTGCATTCATCATTGCTAATAAACCCACAAAGGATTTCAGTGCAGTGGTCATCGTCGTCGCAGTCACAACCAGTTCTAGGGTTACCGCACATAGCATGCTCGTTTCCAGGAGGGTCCGCTCCATGATCCAAGGGTTCGATACATCAACTAACACGTATTCCATAGTTTATGTATCCCAAAGTTCTGTCTCGTCGATAAGAACTAAACATGATAGACGGTTCATCAATCGGATGTCCGGTCTGAGTGTTATCAACCTTTTCATCCCATGGGCCCGGTTGGTTTTTATGTCAAAACCAACCCAACCGTACTCCAACTGCATCCAAACCTCGAGTGGATTAATCCAATGGGTCTGTCTCACTGAGAGGAATCCAACAATGTTGATGGCACATCAATCAGTCGTCCGGATCTCATGTTATAAGTGTTTCGACTCTGAGGGCCTGGTTGGTTTTGTGTTCGAACCAACACGACCGCACCCCATGTTCTATGAAACCTTATGTGTAATATACTAAAATTACCATCTCGATCCAAGGATCACATCTCAAACTGAAAGTGCGTCTATCGGAGGTCTGTAGCCTAAGATACAAGCATTTAAATGAACATGTCCGATATTAGGGGGTTTTGGGCCCGACCGACCCAGCCCAAGACCCCCTGCGTCTGCTAGAACCAGGACGACCAGACCCGGGTCTGGGTCTAGCCCATTAGGGTGCAGCCCAGCCCAACCGGCGTGGCCCGTCCCGGCCTACGTAGCCCGACCTGGCTTGGGTGGCCCGGCCCGGCCTCGGCTGCCGGTTGGCCTAGTGCGGGCGTGGTTCGCGTGGCCAGACAGCTCGGCTCGGTCGAGCTATCGAGGAAAGGGGGGGGGGGCTACCCCCCTTATTGAAATGGCGGACCCCATGTGGGGGCTACTTCCTCTTTCCATCCGGGGTTTACGACCCCCAATTTTTGGATCTTGCCGGCCGTAACGGCCGGCCAGGATGTCGCACGAGACCAGCTTATCCCGCCCCTATGCACCGGCAGTCGGCGGCTCTGACCGTCCTCTCCTGCTCTACTGCAGCCAATGTTTGTAGCCATAGTCCAACCAGCGCAGCACGACGGCACCGCACTCCTGAGCCGCATCCCCGCTCCGGCCGATGTCTCCTCGTGTTTCTCCGGAGCGGCGTGACGGTGCCGCACCCCTTTGCTTCAGCCCAACTCCGGCCGCGGGGTTTTTTGGCCTCAACGGCATGGTTCAACAGTGCCACACCACATCGTTGTGATTCTCCATGTTCCCGCGTGGTTCCGTTGCACCGCGATGCCTTTATTCGTGTCGCAATAAGAACAACTATAAAGAGGGAGGAGGGTCGGCCGTGTTCGTGCGGTACGACCTCCTCCTGTTATAACGACAACATGCGGCCCAAAAATAATAAATATCCCATTCATGCAAGCGCACAATTAATCAATAATATTTGAAGTCAAACCCATACCTCGATAACGAGTTGATGATCGATGAGCATCGCGGAAAGCGGCGTTGTGGGGTGTGGCTTCGTACACGTCGTCGGTGTTCGCTCGATGAAGAAAACAACACGTCTTCATCCTCCGGAAAAGGTGCCTCTCACCGACTGCGGAGAAGAGAGAAGACGGCACGATGGTCTTCCTTTGCGATGACAGCGTTCATCATTGAGGTCTTGACGTTCTTCGCATTCTTCAACCTGGAGTACGGTGTTCATCGAAACCTTGGTTATTTTCTCCATAGACACCACAAAACGAACCAACCAAAAACAAATTATGACTTTGTCTTAAATAATCCACACTTGCCAACATTTTCAAAATTCAAAAAACTCATTTAATTAATTAACAAGATTCAATTAATTAAATGGTTTTGTTGGCATTAAATTAAAGAGATAGAGAAGGTCAAAAACTTAAGGGGTGGGGGGTTGCTAACATTAAAGAGGGGGTTTAGGGTATTTGAAGAGGTGGGGGATTGTGTGGGACCCACCTCACTATTTACGTCACATGGGTGGTTAGTTGCACCCAACCTCCATCCTTAGGATTTAACCACTTAAATGAAATAAAATTAGTAGAACACTTTTTTTCTCTGTAGTCTTAATCCACAAAATTTAAATAACTCTTCCCGAGAAAATGCAACTCTTAAAAGGGTCTTCTTAAGAAAATATCGACGTTGCGGTTTCAACAGTGCCCTCAGATTTCGATTTCGATAACCGGTTCAAAATATAGAAAAACCCTCTCATTCGTTCACTGAACGTGCCCAAACTAAACATCCGAAATTGATTCCTGGCACACTGGGCCTCAGAATCTGGTGCCGTCTGAAACCACTTACTTGTAAAATCCCAAATAAAATTAAGAAAAAAATTCCCTTGAATTTTACGGGTCATTATAGTAATAATTTTTTTTTCATGGGTGTAGAAATTACCCCTTGATTATGGTCCATTCAAGAAGTTATATCATATATGATTTGCCACATAAAAAATTAAACCTCAATTATAAATGAGATAGATTCATGTTAAATTTTATGTTTCATAAATTAAACACAAAATATAATATCATTATACCATTATTTATTGAATACAAAATTATTTTCATGGTTTATCATTCATGGAATAATCATTGGATAATCAAGACACCATGAGAAGGTGTGGAATGAGAGTGATGTTCAATTAAGTTTTCGTACTATGGGGACACTTTTTAATAGTGGAGTGAATATGGGAACATTAGCTAAATATGAGAATTTATTATCAACTATTTATTAATGATGAATGTTTTTTTGATGATCCTATAATTAATATAACTCAATATATTATTTTATCATCATTGACTCCTCATTAATGGACATGGTCTTGCTTTTGAGTTATCTCCTCCATGCAAAGTTAATGGGACATAGTGGGCAGTGTTGTGTTCTTTTATTCAATTTCAATCTGGGTAACATTTTTGTACTCATATAATGGTTGATTATTGATAATTATCTTATAGGTTGGTTTTTTAATATGGCCCTTTTACATTAAATTCTATCAATATTTCATTTAAATTCTTGGTTGCTGAAGTTGTTTGAGATGTATATGGTTTATGGTCCCCAGACAATAAATTCTCTTATGTTTCACATTTTTTAAGACTAGGGGTCATAATGGAATCATAGAATAGGTATTGTTATTAAGGAATGTCAAATATTATTAAAAGAGTAATTCATGTTTTATGTTCTCATTATTGGAGTGATAATAGTGTTCACAACTAGAATGGATATAAATAGAAAATATTTGTGAAGTTCTATGGGTTTATTTTTTTATTGATCCATTATTTCATGACATGAGTAAATTAATTTTCAAACATTTCACATTTCTCCATTAATAATTTACAAAATATACCTATAGTTATCAATAAAATTTGATCCCAGTTATTTAGTACATATGGTATACATATTATTCTTGGTCTTAAATATTAACAAATCACGATGTGAACAAACAATTTATGATTTTAATGTGTTTTTTATAAAATATTTATAATGTCTATATCATCCTAAAAATCTATCAAATTTATCAATTTGACGTTGAATCCTAGTTTCCCAATGGTTCCCATTAAGATTATCCCGAATCATATTCTATTGTGACTTATTTTTCAACTCATTAAATCAAAATGTTTTTATCATAGGTTAGTCTTCTATAATTTCCTTATGAGGACTTCCTTTATTTTATTTTTTCCCTATTATATTTATGTAAATATATATTGATTATAATATATTTTGTTTCATAATATTCATTGTATTTTTCCCCATTTTAAGGGATTTTGGTTTCCTTAATTGATATGTGATCATTTATCAAAATGTAATATTTAATTCAATTTACAAGAACACGAAATATATCGTGTAAATTGATTCATTTCATCAATTTTTTCATGTGAAATGAGAAGGTATCATATATTTTTGTAGTAGGTAATATTGGAAATATACATTATTAGGAATAAACAATATGTAATAAGGAAATTTTTTTAGGGGATTGTGATCATACTTTTTGTGTTCTGTTGAACAATAGACTCTATATTTGTTAGTTAGTGTTCAATATCATATTGATTTATTATAATAACATGATTTTAAATCATTTGAAATTTTTATATAGTATATGGTTTATAAATAATATTTCAATTAGATAATGTTCTTGGATACATTACTAGTGTTCTTCCTTATAAGTGAAAGAAATATTTTTTATGATTGAATCATCTATTAATAATTAATATTAGTGTATAGATGATTCATTAGCTTTTATGTTGTTATAAAATTGGTTAAATGAATTAGTTTTTATGATGGTATAAAATTAGCTTTTCAGTACGGAAAATTTTTTATGTTGAGTCATAATGTTATTTTATAAAGTGTGAATTCCATTGTTCTAGGGACATGAAATTGTGGATAACAGGTCTCTCATTTAGATACATAAACCCACCCCCACTCAAAATGAAATAAATCCATTAATAGATTTAGAACATGACCTGTATCCATAATATCTATTAGTTACTCAAAATTACCTTATAATTCATTAGTCCATATTTCCACATGATCATTTCGGGTAAAGAATAAATGTGGAATCTAAATAAAGGATTATTTAGGTAAGATCCTCCTATAATAACATATCTGTTAAAGTATCCACCGCACATCAACAATATTCAAAGAGGGTTTCCCATGAAATGGTCTCTATCTTCATTAGTAGATCAAATCAAATACCACACTAAGAACTAACGTTCCCGTAAAAAATTTCCAAAACACACACATTATAATATTACTAAATAGATGTGGAAAACCTATACATCTATAAAGAGTCTATAGATTCTTTATCTGATCCCTCTTGGTTGTAGTGTACAGATGGATTTCATCTAGAAAACACTCTTGGAATTGATCCAAAAACTCATATAATAATTTAGTCATTAATAGTATTCATATTGATTAAAAATTCAACACACATATCATCATTACCAAGAACACAGAATTCCAAAATAACATAAGAAATCTATATTTATAATATCATCATATATAAAAACCTTTTAATGGTATCCCACTAACATATTGATCTTTAATAAACATCTAGATCCCCCAATAGAAAAATAATTCCACAATTCAATTGTGAGGATATCATTTCATTAAATTTACATGATATAGGTAACAACAAAAGATACATAGATACAGACACAATTGGACTTTTTGAGATGAAGAATGATATCTTAATAAGAGATACATTTGTGAAAAATAAATTCATACAAGATATAGTCAATATATATCATCCAATCACACAAGTAATATATATCAATAATATACAATGTAATTTAATGTAGGGAATAATATATTTGTATATCCATCAAAAATTAAATATCTTATTTGGTTAAGGAAACATCTTATTTAAGAAAATCATTAGGGTAATATTTCATAGCAATTAACAAAATAATGGTTGAATGAAGAGTAAATCCAACCTCATATCCCTAATCAGTGAAGGAAACTAACAAAAACACACCACTAACAAAATTTTGGGTAGAAGCCATCGATGTTAATGAATTTAAGTCCATTAGAATTGTAGAATATAATCCACATTCTGAATAAATCCAATATAGTATGCATGAGATAAAACCCATCAATGATTACACAGATTCGATATTGATGTCTCTTAAAATATAGGAATTCTATCTATGAAATTTTCATCCAATGAATGTTCTCTCTTCAAGTAATCATATGAGACATACTATCCTGACCACTAACTTCATATTCAATAATAGGGAAACAAGGTGTCCCTCAAACTCATGAAAAAAACATGTACCATGGAATGTGAAATAAATAGGATTCAATCTATTGAACCGATAAACGAATAAACCCAATGACATTAAAATTAAAATGGTATATTTTATATGGAATATATAATATCCTTTCAGAAACTCTAGATTGTATATTATTTCATAATCTATTACCCCTATAAACATATTGATATAAACATTATGAATGAAAAATATTCATTTAGGATAGTAAAACTCATCGTATTGTATATTAAAATCCATGTCTACATTTTTTAATTAATTTATTTAGTCCCCAGTGATAATACATTTACTTATACATTTTTATTTGTAGAAATGGAATTGGTCGAACTGTTATTTGTTGTTTTCTAAAAAATATTAAGTATTACCACAACTAATAACCATGGACTCCATAATATTATCATACATTTATTCCCTTGAAGCATGAGAGTATTAATGAACCATCCATAGATATCATCTGAACACCACTTCTAACAAGAATTTTCACTAGTCTCAATGGGTGTTTCTGATCCTGAAAACATATAAACACGTGTCTATGAATCGAGTGAATCCCTTTGGGTAGTACATCACCAAATATATATATATATATAAGACTATTTAATAATAAAATATATTAGTCAATAAAACTATTGGATCAAAACATGTCATAATAAATACAATTTAACCAACTAATATTTTTACACATAAAATACATCAATAAGAAAAAGATATATATCTAATGAAAACAGGTATAAATAGAACAAATAAT
The DNA here is from genome assembly GCA_963277665.1 of Viscum album. Classification (NCBI taxonomy): domain Eukaryota; kingdom Viridiplantae; phylum Streptophyta; class Magnoliopsida; order Santalales; family Viscaceae; genus Viscum; species Viscum album. The sequence continues at coordinate 1,312,345,300 of OY728152.1, read as the reverse complement.
TTAACTACCTACAAATAAAATTGAGTCCCAAAAAATCTTCATAAAACCTGTTGTTTCTCACTGCCACACTACTCAACCCATTTTAGACATGAATAATAATAATTGATTAACTAGAATCCTTGAATATGAAATATATATTTGTGATTTAAAATCACATTAGGTCAGCACAACCTACTAATTAACGAAATGTGACTCATATATAAATTCTAATAATATAGTTTTAATATAGTGAAACAATTTAGGCTTATTGTATATAACATTATAGAAATAAAAATATTTTGTGTCATCATTATAAATATTTATCATTGTTTTCCAAAACCAAACAAAAAATTTCAAAAAAAAATTATACAATGACCCATACATTTTCAAAACCACACCAACTGTTAAAATTTCACTAAACAACCCACTTGTGTTATTAAAACAGAAATTGGTATATTAAAACATTTCACTATCCAAATCCATTTTAAAACAAAAAAAATTTATCCACATCATGATGTCACACAAATTTCCTTAATTTTAAATGAATTTTTAAATAAACAATGTAACAAAATTTTACAATGTAATATATCAACACTCACACAATCCATGAATCAAAAAGTAAGAACCACACATAAGAAGACATATAAATAATAAAAAAAATTGATGATTCCACAGTAATGAGTTCAATGACAATGAGGAAAATAATGACTACGTAAATGTCCCCTTAATCACTATCAATAATCATTAAATAAAATACTCATGATCCCTTCTAGAGGATACTAATTTGTGTCAATCATAGTCTAATATTAAACAGACTAAATTTTCAATGTAAATTTTATCCTATCATCTTCCCATATTTGTATATTTCACCATCCTTATTTAAATGGTATACCCCTTCTTATAGCTCACATGCTATGTGGTCCAGCATTAGACTATGGATCCCTATTATTGGTGAACTAGAAACTACAAAAATGTATATAGGTTCCCTTGAACAATATTACCAATCTGATGCATGGCATACAATGTTCTATGTCAAACTAATAGGTCAAAAATGTCACTACACTATTGAAAAATACCTAATGTTGAAAAATCCCATTATAAAAATTACTCACATAATATTACAATAGTATTCCAACATGATGGATGAAACAGTATCGAAATATGGACAAATACCAACCCATGTGGTTAAAATGAAAGGATAAATCAATGAGTGTCTCTATCATTTTGAAAAATGAACGATATAGTTGGTCCTTTATCACCAAAACATGGCTCAAATTTCCAATACCTCTCTCAATTTAGAAAAAAAACTGTCTGTATAATTACATAAAAATGATTGTAATTAGTCTCACCATTTATATATTTCAAATATTACTGTTAAAATGAATCTTCTAATTTCAAAACCAAAATAAAAACATGTCAAACATTTTCTTACAAAACATTTCAAAAATCTAATAAAATATTCCTCACAATGGGTTGTTCTCTCATTAATTTCAAACAATCATTTTAAATCAAATAATTTCCCCATTTAGATAACTTATTGGGGGGCCTTCCGCAAACATTAAAACAGAATAATCTTGTAATCATCATTTTCATTCATTGAAAATTAAAAAGAAGAAAAAATACATTCTATGGTATGAAAACCATTTCTAGAAACCATACCAATATTATAAAGGATCTAAACACCATAAGAAGTTCAATATAAATTATTTAAACATGGAATTAAATGAAAAATATATTCTTTGCTCAAAGCATAGTGAAATTGTTTTAAATCACCATGGATATATCACATATTTTTAAACATTCATTAAAATGTAATTTAGGAATCAGATGTGAAATTTTAAATACAAAATGAAATTGTTTCATAGTAAGACATACTTCAATGTGATGATAATTAATCTGAACTATCTTGGAACCCCCCCCCCCCAATATCAACGATAACCACTCCTAATAGATTATAAATTGTTTATACGGACCTTATACACTAAAAAACAAACATTATTTCCACCTTGATAAATAATATAGGGGAATAGAGGATGATGGTTCATGGGGTTTCCATAACAACTAGATTACAAATGGAGAAATGATTAAGATTTAATGAGATATTAATATTACATCAATCATCATGGAAATCATAAAATGAATGGGATTAATCCATATGGATGATATTGGAGATCCAACATGATATCCCATGGTTCAGCCGACACAGATCAATGAGAATGGGGTTGAAATACCCTCATAATTGTTGTGGTAAATTTGGAATTAGAAAATCATATTTAACATCCAGAAAATTTAAATTATTTAGATGAATTGTTATAAAAACCATAACACAACCATGGGGTACACATCTAGCCTCCCAAAATATAAACTCAGATGGATTCCATTTGGGTGAACATTGTTTTTGAAAACCCATGTGCCTCACCTAAAACACATCAATGTCTATTCGTGGTCTCGAGGGAGAACCACACAGTATGAAAATTCATACAGAAGATGTTATAAATGATATATCCATGTGAAAGGAACATATTTATGGGAACCAATTTATGAATACTAACATTCAGGGATAACAACTCACCCACAAAAATTTTAAAAAATATATGCTTTTTCTTCAAAACATAATGAAACACATATAATCCAATGTATAAGTAATATAATACATAATAATCAACATTCTGACCCATGAGGTTTCAAAAACATGACACAATGATTATTTAATACCCTATAAACTCAATTTTCGAAATGAAAAGGAAATAGATGACATATTGTCCATGATTATTCAATATCAAAAGAAACTCACAATTTGATTAAACCATTAATCAATCCGAAAAAAGGTCAAAACGATTTATCATATACACAATATTATTCCCAAAGGACTCCAAGAAAAACATGAAAAATAATATTAAAAAATGATCACTATAAATTAATGGAAACAAAATTGTTTATCAACCATTTAGAGTTACATTAATATTGTGTCATGGATGAAAAATTATATTGAGACCCAACATCAAACAATGATGAAAAATTCATATAAATACACTTTCAACAACATGGACCACTAAATAAATAAAATTAACACTCACCTCATTTAAAAACACCTGTGGATAACCAATGGTCAATACTTGGGTCACCCTAACATCGTGCTTCTAACATGGTCACATCCAAATACCATATAAAATATAAACATAACAAGTGAATCACAATCCCTAGTACTATGGTTTTCATCTATATAAATTCTCATGTATAAAAATCAATCACCACATTGTCACCGAATGATAATGGTAGTGATAATAATAGATTGGAATAGTTTTATAAAATAATGATTCACAATTAAATAATCTTATATACAACAAAAACTCCAATGATAGTGCCACGTGGAAATAATTCCTCTAATTGTTTTTACCTTTTATGCCATTAAAACCTATCTGAAATATCACAACAATAAATCATTCATCAAATCCCAAAAAATATCGGAATGAATCTATTAAACCAATCAAATGTTTATTCTCAAAAAAATATATTTCTCCAAAGGGTCAAACCTGAAACTATTTTTAAAATACTACATGAAAAACATTTTATGATTACAGTAATCACTATAGTTAAGGGAAAATATTGGAGGATTTATATATAATGGATTAGAATTCCTCAGAGCCATACATTATAATCATGAATGGAATGATTTCATTCCATGGTATAGATAATTTTTCCACTATTTTGACTATCATATTATATATTATTTCCAACTACATAACCAATATTCCCACCATGAATCATTAGTGACAATGTTGTATCCATGAAACAACCAACCAATAGGTAACCGATGTTGTTAACTTCAACTACCATGGAATTTGTTTCATTCAAATAAAATTATGTTAATCAAAATAATAGAATATAAGAATGAATATCATTTTATATAACTACTCTATAGAAATGTATTTCTATAGGTTTTCTATCAACCATTTCAGAGAAAGGATGAAAAATATTAAAAGTTAATCCAATAACACAATCACCAATCAGTCACCCAGATATAAGACCATAAGATCTATCACCTTCACTACAATTACACCATAAAAGAACAACATGTTAAATTTATACACTTCTGAGGATTAAATAAAACCCCCAAAGAATCATATAAATCACAAACGATTCACACCTAACTCTTATAATGGAACAAGAAATGACTTATAGATTTCAGCCATTTGGTCATTAGTGTATCTAGTGAATCAATGATAAAACATATGTCTTCAAACTACCATAGTTCTTCCAATGACCCTTTACCAAAAAAATATAAAATAATTAATGATCCATGATTTTCAATACATAGTCCATCACGATGGAGGGACATGTGTTAACTAAAATATTTAGAGTCTAGGATGGAACATCAATTAAATAATCATTTTTGAAAATTTTGCTTCAAATTAAAACACAGTACATTAAAATATAATATTCAATCATTAATAAATACACCATACTATTTGACCAATATCATGGAATCATAAAAAAATATAAATATATAATAAATGAATAATAGATCAATCATAACAGAATAAATAGCTTTTAAAACAGCCATTTTAATCAATGTTATTTTTTAAATCACTCACAACTATTGTATTCCTCAAAATAAATCCATGAAAACATCAATTTATACTATAAGATGGATGCACATATCAATAAATTAGAAAGTCACAAATTCCATTTCATAACCCGCATACATTTTGATAAACAATAATCTAATTAATACTCACTAAATATCATTACCCATATCAGGACACATCAATGGAAAATTTCAATGATAAATTATCATTTTGGTGCATCATCTTTTCTAGTATGTATTTCTTATTCTCATGTTTTTTAGAAAAATAGGAATTTATGATGAAGAAAAATTAGAACTTCACACCGTTTACATGGTTTCCATGGGTGACCGTGTGACAGCCGAGCACACTACCATGCGTGGTGACCAAGAGACCACCTAATGGAGGGGCTGGTAAGGGAAAGTACATGCCGAGAACTGTCTTCTTTTTCGTTAAACGTATTGGGGTCACGTATGATGGAAATAACCATCTTCTTCTCAACCTAGTTCTTTCACGAGTGTCCATACGGTGAAAAAAATCGCAGAGCCCCCGATCGGGTGTTCGTTCTCCGAATCAAACTCTTTTAGTTGCATTAGAATCACATAGATGATTTCTCTCTTCCTTTTAATCTCATAATTCTTACTCCTTCTCTCTGGTGATATATCTTGGGTTAGCGTTTTTGTAATTTTTTTAGATATATGAATTTCTATGTCGATTCAAGGCCTGAGACTCAAGTATACTTATCTTCCAATGCCGAGGAAGGTGGTTTGTGCCATTCCATAGACAGTCTTTGGGATTAATGTGAAAAAATTTCCAATACACATTAATAGGAAATTGAGTGATTATGGTTTTAGCCCTATTATTTTCCTGTTATGACCTATATTATTCGTAGAGAGGTTATTTGTTGAGAATAGTGTCTACAATGCCATGCTAGGGAGGTTTTTCCCATGTTTTCAGATTTTGACTGCTTGGTCTCTTTTTCATGTTAGGATGATATTTTTTCCCATGAAAAGTATTGATATGATAGAGTGATTTTGTATCTTACATGTTGTTATGAGGTAGACTAGAGAGGTATGTAGTTCGTATAGATTACCTTGGCTACTTTGCATTGCTATGCTCGTTTGAATTACACAAGTTCGTGAGAACCTGTTGTAGTAGACTACATGAATAATGGACATATAGACATCTCCAAATTGTTTGTTATTAATATCGCACTATGAGACCATATGGTGGATTGATGTTGAGTGCTCCCACTGATAGTATATAGTTATGTTATTAGGCTGTAGGAGGAATTTATGTTGAGTGCTTACATAGATTGCTTGTAGGTTACCAATAAAATAATACAGGGGGAATTTGTGGTGAGTGATTCCTTTGATATTCAGTGACCACACTTTACTGTAGGATAAATTTACTATGAGTTTTTCCTCAGAGAGTGTATTTTAATGCTGAAATAGAGGGGTTCGATTTTGTGTTCTTCCCAGATGGTTGCTTGAGTTTGCTAGGTATGAGCACAGGGGATAGACCGTGATTACATCCCAGAGGGTTCCCTATTTGTTATTATATGCTTACTTGATATGTGGTATTTGAATGATTGAATCTGTTGTAATTTTTATAGTTGAGTACTTTCTTGTTTACAACATTTACATGATTCGTGCCTTACATATTTATTCACTTATTATTAGGCACAAATCTCTTTGGGGTTTCCTTTTGGTATTAGTCTCACACCTTTATTGTTATAGGCTTTTGGGAATAAACTAATTATATTATTGCAGGTATGGATAAGGGAAATCTCCCATCTACTTTAGGTACTTGACTACTTTAAAGCTAGAGATCATGGGACCATGATTTTTCTTGCAATGAAGGGGAGTTGTTTACTATTTTTCTTGTTCATTGGTTTAGTACCGTATTTCATCTTGGGGACTAATTTGGATGCTTTCCTACACAAAAGTATAATGCATCATTATATTTCTCCTCCAGATATTTATTTTCCAGTCTAATAATGATTATTTTTTCATGGTAATATTATTTTTTTTCTATTGCTTTGTGTTTTAAATATATTGTGTTACTCTGTCAATGAGGCCATTGTTTCCCCACTATAACACCAAAGGCCCTGGCTGTTAGTCGACATCCTCTGTCATTTGGGGAAATGTGCTTGAGGCCATGTGGCCAACTACATAAGGGGCCACTCTAGGTAGCATCAGGGAACAAGACATTACGAAGTTGTATCAAAGGAATTCTTTTCTTCGTGAATTAATTTTTGGAGGTGATAATTATAGAAACGATGAAAATATGTACTTGTTATTAAGTTTTACACGGGATTAGCTAAAACGTGTACATGGAAAATCCAATTTAGATCATTTATTGAAATTTTCCGGGTGATTTGATTTCAATGTTGGATGATTCATATAATTTGTGTTGTTATTGTTGATATTATTGAGGTTCTATTTCTTCTTTAACCCAATGAGATGAAGCTATCCCATCACATTCATCATATACGAACATGTTAGGAATCACATGTCATACATTCTTGACATACAATTTACAGTTCATTTTCTATTACTTGTTGTTGTGATATATTTTTTGCTAGATATGCATTTTGTTGTAATAGATTCATTTATTATATTATTTTGGTTTGATAGGGTATTGACATGTGTATGGTATTGTTTGAATAAATCCTAAACATTGGAATTTGAGGTTTTATTGGCCATCATGGATCTAAATTTGGTGGATCATTGACCTATTATTCTTGTATATGACATGGATGAGATGTCATGCTTTTATTTGTGGGGAATATGGGCGTTCATGGATCAGAAATATTCAATTTAATGTTCGTTTCATTGTTTTTGGGCATCCATAATATATTATAAGGCATACTATCCAAAAAAACCCAAAATATATGTCATGTAATTTTGAAGACATGCCATGTGTTCTTTTTTTCAGGAAGATTCATTTTTAAATAATTACACGCCATGTACTTTGTACACACACCATGTAGTCTATAACTGTGTCGCTGGCTGTGTGAACAAATACACGGGGTTGGGAAAATTTTTGAGGGACATGTTTTGTACCGAGAGTACACACAGTGTTTTCAGACCTTGTTTCTGCCTGTGAGACGAATGAAATTGATGGATAAATACTTAGTCAATACACACCATATTAATCTGGAGCACATTGTGTGGTGTAATACCTAGAATCTAGATATTTAAATAACAACATGTGTTAGTGGAAATCATTTAACACATGTCGTTTCCATCTGGAACATGTTGTGTAGATTGAGACATGTATCTGGTTGTGTCACTAACAACACTAGCTGGTGAATCTTATCTATTACATGATATGTAGTCTTATTCGAGGAGAGCAATATGGCCTAGCTGTGTAGAGGATCTCAGGCATGTGAAGAAGATTCTTGAATACACAGTGTGTTTGGACAACACACCGTGTGTTTAGGGAGTTAAATGACTTGTTTTTACAGAATTACACACCCATGTGAAATGATTAAGGGAACACGTCGTGTAATTATGTATACAATCCATGTATCCATGTTTTTAAAAACATAAATGATTTCTTTACTTTTTTCACTTCTTACCCTACATGTTTTCAGTACTTGATAATATTGATAAAAGGTGTGTGTATTCCCATATAGATTCATGCCACTGAGACATCCTCAGTTTGAATGCCAGTTGCACTACAGTGATCAGACAGCAGACATGGCTGATCAGGGACTTCCAACAGATCCTCCAGTTTTGTCAGTTTTCGCACTGTCCTTCATTCCAGACACAGGTGATGACGCATAGTTCTATGAAGGCTTTATGAGGTTCAGGTAGACCATCAGTGGAGTACCGCATCCTACCTCATCTGTGGCATATCAGATGCTGGTTATCCAGAAGAAGCATCCTCCCACTATCAATGGAGAAGGAGGACCTCTGGCTGTAGAGTAATGGTTAGAATCCATGATTTCGATCCTCGATCCTATGGACACGCCTCGAGAGAGGAGATATAATCATGCTACATTCATGCTTTGGGATTCTTCCAGGAGATGGTGGAATGTAATCTCCCATGAGTAATCCCACTCGGTCATAGCATGGGATGAGTTCCAGTGTGCCTTCTATGAAAACATATATTTGATGACATTGTGGGCCGATAGAGCCTGATGGATTATGATTCTGGACCAGGGTACTCATTTATTTATGGAGTATTCATCTCTCTTCCTTATCCTACAACACATCAAGCCTATTTCAGGAGGTAATTAGTAATTCCTATAAAGGATTTTTGAGTTTGGTATGAGGCACGACATCCTATCTCAGGTGAATATCTCCACATTAACATCTATCAATTCTATTGTGAACCAGGCGATGATCACTGAGCGTAATCTGAGGGATTCTAGAGATGTGAGCTAGGGGGCTCATCATCTATAGTTAGTATCCCTCATACTAAAAAAATAATGTTTCGTAGGGAGTCTTGACATTGATATCCATAGATTAAAGTCAATTCTTATGTTTTACAGGTGGTATACTACCATTATGTGAATAATGGGCACAAGAGGCCACAATTCTCGAGATACCTAGTGCAGTGCCGATCTTGCCGCAATATGAGCAATCTTCTTTTCTTCTGTCTTCATCAATGACTCCAAATTTAGAAGAATCACCATCCATGCTTCACCAGTCAAGGAAATGGAGTCCTTCCAGACGTTTTTGCAAAGGTGGAAGTCATGGTTGTGGTAGCCGGTCTCCATGATTTTAGAAAAAATAGGGTGGATCAGCTCAGGGTGGCCAGGCATGGTCACATGGCCATGTTTCCAGCCAGACATTTCTATTGGAGCACATTCAGCATGAACAGAATCACAGACCATCTTAATTTCAAGGTACCATACTAGTTTCTTCAGTTTTAGATTCTGCTATTTTCGATACAGGGGCTTCCCGTAGCTTTATATCTATTTATTTTTTGGAGATCCTTAGGCTCTGAATAATCTCTTCTATATATATCATGATGTTGAACAATCCATTGGGGGATCAAATAGCTAGTGTACATCAGTTCAATAAGTTCCCTCTGGAGGTTATTGTGTGTCACTTCTTTTGAGACATTTTTTTGTTATAGATGACAAGATATGACTTAAATCGTGGAATGGGCTGGTTAGTTCCTTTCCAAGATGTTGTTGACTGTTATCACATTAGGGTGAGTTTAAAATCACTAGAATGTCGATCATTTTTTATAAGGGAGCATGGTATGTCCATGTGAGAATAGAGGGACCTATGTTTCGTAGGTTTGGAACAGTTACAGCCCAGTTTTCTAGTCTATATCTTGATGGCCATGGGACCTCACAGTTGGACTTTCCATCAGTGGTGGATAGGTTCATGGATGTATTTATATAGGAATTGTTAGGTTTTCCTCCAGAGTGAGAGGTACAATTTTCTCTAAACTCTTTCGAGTAGTTGCACTAGTGTCCATTTATTAATATAGGATGTCAACACTAGAGTTAGAGGAGCTAAATAAGTAGTTGGATGAGTTGCAAGAAAAGGAATTCATTTGACCCTGTATTTATCCTTGGTGTTCTCTTATCTTGATTGAGTAGAAGGAAGACGATACCGTCAGATTTTGTGTAAATTATCAGAAGCCGAACCATTTGACTAAAAAAACTATATCCCTTTCTAAGGATTGATGATCTCATTCATCAAATTTGGGGAGCCCAGGTGTTCTCCAGGATTTAATTGAGGTATTTTTACCATCATTTGCGTGTTAGACCATTTGATTTAACCCATACAACCTTCTAAAGAGGGTATCATCTATAAAAGTATTTGGTCATGTCGTTCAGTCTCACAAATGTGCCTGGAGTTTTCATGGCACAAATGATTCAAGTGTTCCATCCATACATGGATTCATTCATGTTGATTATCCTGGACAATATCTGGGTGTACACCCACACTTGACATGACCATTACAGCCATCTTGAAATTGTTTTCAGTAAAGTCATAGATAATTAGTTATATTCACCGATTTCAGAATTCCTCTTTTGGATGGAACAGATTCACTTCATGGGACATGTTATCTCAGAGACATGAGAATTAGTTGACCTAGATAAATGGAGATCTATAGTTTCCTGGGAGCAGTCAATTAATTTATATAAGGTAAATTTTTTTAATGGATATCTAGATATTACAGAAATTTCATATAAAACGTTTCATTATCTTCAACGCCACATATGGGCCTGACTATGAAGGGTGCGAAGTACTTGTGGTCAGATTCCTACGAGTCAGCCATTCATGAGATGAAATGGTGGCTCAACCCATTAGTCGGTTGACCGAGTTCTTCATATAAATTCATAAATGGGGAAGAAGATTTCAAAATGACCAAACAAAATTAATCCCCTACATCATGTTCATTGGACAAAATCCATGTTAGATGAAATGTTGGCGTTCGTCATCCCCGACACCTAGACTTCAATGATGTCACTCGTTCATCGATCTCGGTTTGGGGTTTGGTGTCTCTCATCACCTCCCACTGGTACTGGCTCCATCCACCAAGGGTTTGGCATCACTGCACTTTGTCAGTATGCCGTTTCTTGGCAATGCAATTCCAACACCTCTCCCCAAGCTCTATTTCAATAGGATATGGGAAGGGTGTGAATCATTTGTGGGATTGATGGAGGACCATTAATTGGGAAACTTCCTAAATCCCCAACGATGGTGAAGTTACATAGATTGAATGTTCAAGCTATTTATTGGATTGACATGTCAAGGGTCACACCTTACCACTCGTCTGTGGAGGATTAGAATAAAAATATAATGATAATTTTATTTTATTTATTATATTTTAAATTTTGAAAAAATAAATATTTCACCAAACCTACTAAAGGCATAGTGAATGTCCCCTAATGCAAATATTGAAACTATGAGTTTAATGGTGCCCTCAGATTTAAATTCCGATAAATGGTTCAAAAGTTATATAATTCTGCTCGTGTGTTTACAGAATAGAAGCCAATAAATGTTTGGAAAAATTATAACAGTCACACTAGACCTGCGCCAGTCGATTTTAGGATTCGCTTAAGTGAATCATGCCCAAACGAACCTAATGGTACTCTATGATTTCCAATCTGAGCTACCGTTTAAAAGTTATCTATTTTACAATAAATTAATTGTCAGTTAATAATTTCATTTATGGAAAAAAAAAATGTTTTACTGGTGGCCCGAAAACACCCGAAAACACCGCTTTAATGCAATGAGTAGAGGACTCCAATATAGGATGTTATGGAGGTTATTAGTGAGTGGAATATTATGGCTATGTTCCATGAGATGAATTTAGAGGTTCACAATAGATATGAGAAGATGTTTCTTTCTTCGGTAGCTTCTACCTATACTATTCTTGACCGAGTGAAAATGTGTCATCTATCAGATTCTGAAGGCCTATTCCTATAAGAGATCATGTCAAGAGCGGACCCTATTGCTAGATTTAATATATGGGAGGATGGGATCTTGCGTATCAAGGGGGGCAAATGGTTTTCAGTAGATATATTCGAGGATTTGATGTGGAACATTTACTCCTCAGTTTGGGCGGATCATCCTAGTGTAAACAGGATGTATTGTGATCTACACCATTAGTATTGTTTGTATGGTATAAAGAGAGAAGTTTCTGTTTTCGTCATAAGGTGTTCCACCAGTCAAAAAGAGAAGGCATAACATCATCAACATACATGGATTTTGCAGCAGCTAGCCATTCCTAAGAGGAAGTGGAATGATGTCGTGATGTATTATGTGACAGGTCTACTAAGGTCGCATTGAGTAAATGATACAGTTTGGGTTGTCATTGAAAAACTCATGATGGTTACTCAATTAATGCCAATCAAAGAGACTTTCAGTGTTGATGAGTCAGGACAGTTGTACATCCACAAGATAGTACGTTTACATGGGGTTTCACACTCTGTTTATTTAGACAGGGAAACACATTTTTCCTCTCAGGTTTGGAAGGGATTTTAGAAGGCTTTGGGCACATAGGTACATTTGAGTACATTATACAATCCTTAGACAAAATTCCAGTCTGAACGTATGATTCAGGTGGTTTCAGACATGTTTCGGGCATGCATCCTAGATTTTGGAGGATCAAGGGAGAAGTAAATAACTCTTGTGGAGTTCTCCAACAATAATAGTTTTCAAGAAGCTATTCAGATTTCACCTTATGAGGATTTGTAAGGTCGACCATGTCGATCACCCTTATGTTGGCTAGTGTAACACCCAAACCCTAGTTACCCAAATCCAGTGCATTATTTCATAACAATGTCATGATAAAAGGAACCATGTCCTGAAAGTCCGAAATGTTTATTATTTTTGGAAACAAGATATACACAAAAGATCAACATTACAACTTGAAAAGAAATAAAACACTAATTTATTCCATTAGAAACGTCCAATCCTCCTAGAATATTCCTGCAAGTCACACATTACAAACAACTTCATATCATGGGAAAATTAAACATAAGAAAGGGGTGAGCTCAAATGCTCAGTACGACTACGAAATATAGAGGAAGACAAAATATCATTAGGCATTGTGAATAATTAAAAACACATGCCTTTAAAAATAATAAACATGAAAATTTATAGAAGGAATATGAGCTATGAAAATAATGCCATAATAAATCATATTAATGTCTATTCTTCTAGTTGAATAACCACATGAAGCATCATTAATATTTTCATAATGATAGAATGTATAATGTAGGACATTTTGATACATTCTACCAAGGCCTCATCCAAGACGTTTAAAAATGAATAAGGCCTCATCCAAAACCTATATCAATTTGGGAAAGGCCTTGTACAATTATACATCTAATTCTCTCATGAGACCTACCAATGCACCGAGGACCTATAACATTCTATATCACTCAAATACTAATTCCAATACATTACTCCTATGAAAATGTGGAAACATAACGTAAGAATTTGTTTTATAACTGGTAAAATAAATGTTAATACTTTAAACACAATCCATGAATGGTATAAAACTATCACATCCAGAGTCAAACATATCACAAAACCATCAGTACAATATGAGGGATTCGTTTCATAATAAATTGACTTCATACAAGTTTAAAAGCCATCTATGTATGTTTACATAGATGAAGTGAAAACTATTTGAAAGAAATAGATCTTTCTATTTTGAGATGATTTAAGAGTCACATAATTATAAAAGATAACATTTATTTTTAAAATATTTTTATAATAATTAATGGAATATTCTATGATGTCATAAATGTGGAAAATAGCAGCATCCTCCGTATATGGTAAAAAAACATTCTTATATTATTTTTTTCGAAATGGACATAATGTAACTTGATTGGAAAACAACCAAATGATTATGTTCAAATCACATTATGTCAAATAAGTTTATAAATGAAATTATCCCACAGTCTAGAAAATATTATAACTTTTTTGAAATACATTTATAATAAAACATGGATATGGATGGTAAAGAGGACCTCGTAGATACTTACGTAAAACCAACATCAAATAATAATGAGATTGTTAAATGAGCCCTTAGGTTATACTTTTCCTTGGTTGATTCTACATTAACATCTATTATAATAGTTAAATAACTGTTATGAAATAATACTAGAGCTATATACATAAATATTTTATCATTTATAATTATCAAATATTTCTTTGTTAATATTATTTCAGTAGTATCATCGTTTTGGGTGTTAACTTTTTTGTTTTCCTTTATATGGCTGGTTACATAATTCATTTTTGTTATGGATATGATGTATTTGATTCATATAAATAATGATATTATGTTCATAAAAAAAATTTAGTCATCAAATTAATATTATTCTTGAATAGATATGTTGGGGAAATGTATCTCATCACGTTCGTGGAGATGGTAATCTGTAGTTAAGCATGAGCCACAAACTTGTTTTATTGATAGTGAAATCATATCTAATTGGATGGTAGATCTTATATCTAGAATCTTTTAAATTGAATATTTATTATTTACATTAATTATACTCTTTATTATAGCCATCAAAATAAAGATGTTTTTGAATAACAAACTACACCACAACATAGAGATGGTAAGTCGTACGTACACACGTATCGTGACGTTATCATTTACTGATGGATAGAATATCTAAAAAGGTTGTACAATATTTATAAAACATCCCAGTATGTATAGGGTTCTAGATTTATTCTTTTTTCTATGGAAACAACAAAGAAAGAGGAAGTGTAAGAAGAAAATAACATGATAGAGGTGATGAAATATTTACCTTTTTTTGGAACACGCTTTTGATTTGATCAAAAGGGCTCCATAGGTTGGATTTCTGACCAAAGGAAGGCCTCTTGTATGAAGGTAGGATATATGGGATGTTATTTGGATAGAGTATGTCCAAGCCAAATGGATTTGGAGTTGTGATTTTGAGTGAAGGGGATGTTCACTTTTATAAGATAGGTGAGTGTCACTATAGTAAAAAATTGAAATAATATTTTATAATAAAATACTTTTCCAATTGTAATGGCTCCAAAATGATTTATCTAGAGGATATGATGGGTATGGGTCTAAAACCTCTCAATGTATTGGTTTTATATAGGTTTAGGTCACCATATTAGAATTATATTTTAGATTTAACTAATAGTTAAATAGTTTTACATTTACCATGTCTCTTTTTATTGTCATATTATATGGTTAATAAATATACAATAAAATGAAAAAAGAACCCCATGTGGTTAATTATTAATATATATATGCTTATCTATGTATTTTTGGAAAACATTATATTTTTATGAATATATATCAATTAATAATTTAGTATTTCTTTTAAAAACTCAATTATGTCAATTTTTACACTATTTAGTAATGGTTTTTTTGGAAGACATTAAAATATTATCACTTCAAATAAAATTTATTTATCCAACCCTAAATGAGATATTAACCTGTAAAATTATTGGAATTAATCATAAGATTAAATTTATATTTATTTGTATATTTATAATTTTAATTATTTTATTATTTGATTAAAAAGATAATTACTACATCATCTTTGTGTCGTAAATAAATTAAATTATTTAATGTATAAAAATAATAAAAAAATACCATTTTGTTCGAAATGTTTTTATTTTTATAATAAATATAAATTGTTAAATTTATATTGTATGTACCCCTATATTAAAAATAGATCTGTTATAAAACATTGAATTTAAGTCTTTTAACTATTCATTAAATAATATAACAATAAATGTCCTAATCTAATTCAAGAAGACCATAAAGGGTCAAATTTTATTTATAATGATGTTTTGGACGACTTATACTTATAAAATAGATTTATGACATGTTTTAGGGTAATTATGAAGTCATTTTTTACCCATAATTTCCCTATTTACTTTTAACCGTGATAAATATAAGTCAAAAGATAATATTTCATCTTATTGAACCTCATTTTACATAATGATATTAACTGTGTCACTCATATTTTTGAAATTGAACTCACAGAAGTTGAAAATTTATGTTTTATGAAAATTTTCAAATGCTCCTAGGAGGTGGGTAAAAGATGGTAAAAAGTTCAATAAAATTTTCATATATCTATTACTATTATAAAATGACTCCAATGAATTATATTTAACTTTTATATGTATTATTTATATATTTTTTCCTAAAATAAATTTAAATAAAATAAATAAATTTTTAAATAAAATATTTTCTAAACCAATAACATAGTTTTTTTTAATATTCAACAAAAATTAAATGTTCTCAGAAAATTCCAAAATTTCATCCTAAGATAATTTCGATATTAATGAATCAAAAATGAAATAAATTTTGGAAAATAAAATTTATAAAATTTCAAAAATTGCATATTACTTTTCTAAGTGGCTAGCTTGATTGGTCGTGGTGTGATAGAATCTCGATGTGTCATACAATGCAAGAAATATAATTATTCCAAGGGAAAAGTACCATGGTCGTTTGGGGTTTTACATTCTTCCCTCCTTCAAATATTATCATCCTCGAAATTTTTATAATTGTAATTCTGAAAAAAATTAGGTGGTTCTACATTATAATTTTCTCCAGTTACAACGGTGCCTCTTCCATCTTACAGTTTCTCTATTGAACTTTTACCAGACGAGTGGTCCAGTATCACAAAACATCTTCCCTAGTATCAATAATTTTGACAGGCTCATCACGATAAGAAAAATCAGGTTCTAGTTCAATTTCCTAATAGGTTAGTTAATACATTAGGTCAGGCATTATTTTATCAATAGTGATACGTTGAACACATCATGAAATTTGGAGAGACATGGAGGCATTCCCAAATGTTAAGTTATAACTCAAATTAACTATAGTATTTTGAAGGGTCTGATATACATGGGACTCAATTTTCATGTCATACTAACATGTATAACAGCCTTCCATAAAGATACCATCAAAAAAATTGTCTCCTACATGAAATTTTAAATCATTCCATAAATTATTGGGAAAAATATTTTTCCTACATTGGGATGATTTGATTTGGGTTTGGATAATCATCATTTTTTCCATTATTTCCTCAAAATGTTCTAGGATAATGAGTTTTTTCCACCAACATTATCCCAACAAGATGGTGTGTGACATCTCTATCCCTATAACGCTTCATATGGTTCCATTTGAATACTTAAATAGAATCTATTGTTATAGATAAATTATACTAGCGGTAAATATTTTTTCCACATACCTTGAAAGTCTTGTGATCACGATTTCAACATGTCTTCTAATGTTTGAATATTCCATTATGATTTTCAATCAGTTTGAGGGTGGTAGGAAGTGGTCAAAAGATGTTCAGTATCTAGGGCTTTCTAAAGGCATTTCTAGATTAATTTTTTAAAATGGGGATCATGATTAGATAAAATCTATATGGGTACTCAATGAAGTCTTACAACATCATTAATATATAGTCATGATAAACGTTCAAGTGGTAATTCTTTTATTATATGATGAAAATGTGCTGAATTTGTAATACGTTCAATAATTATCCATATTTCATCATTCCTTCTTGTAGTCTTTGGTATCCCCATGAAATAGAACCTCGTAATATCATCCCATTTCCACATGGGTATGAGAAGAGGTTGCATGGCTCTTACATAACATTTCCTTCCATTTTTTCACCTGTCAAAAAACCATAGATCCTGACACAAAAGTAGTAATATCCCTCCTCATCACATCCCACAAAGAATTTTCCTTCAAATCCCTATACATTAGGGTGATAACCGTGTGTATAGAAAAATTTGAGCTATGAGAATCATCCAATAATTCATTTATATATAATGTATATTGGGAACATAATTTCTCTACCCAAATTTTAAATAATCATCTTCATATACAAAGTCACTCAAACTCCAATCATTTATAGCATTAATCTACTTCTGAAACTCCTCATCATCATTCTAAGAACCCATTTACCTTTTCTAGTAAACATGGTTTGGAAACCATTTGAGAAAGTATTGATGTTTCAACTTCCATGGCTATTCCCACATCCATCTTTAACGGATCCATGAAAATAGGATCTCTTTCAACTCCCATATAGTTCAAAACTCCAAGGTCCTTTCTACTCAAAGAATATTCCACCATATATACACTAGGGTGATTAAATACCATATTACTCAATTCATCTAGTTCTTTCTTTAGTCCCACTAATTCCACAGTGGACATTCAATATGGGTTCTACGATATGTGCCTTGAACCATGAAATAAATAAATGCAAAAATCAATTTCTCATTGAGGAGGATATCTGGGTAAATATTCTAGAAACCCATTAAAATATTATTACACAATAGGTACGTCCACTACTAGAACATTATATTCATAACCCATAATTATTTCATTATAATCCTCCCTAATAATTTAATTTAGTTGAGCTGATATGGTGGATCTAAATATGAATCAGATGGTGAAATTTCTTCTCTAAGAACACTACTAGAAAACAGGGCTATAACCACAAAACTTTATCATCAGTTTTATAAGACTGTGTCTATAGATTATATTATACCCACAGTTTTATTAAAAATGTGTATATATCATAATTTATAGCCACAAATTTAAAAAATATGTAGCAATGTTTTTTTACTATCTATCAGGATCCTCCTCCCCAGTCTGTGACTCGTATTCTCCCTCGATCCACGAGCTCCTCCTCCCCAGTCTACGACACTATTTTTGACACTCTTCGCGATGCAATCCTCCTCAAATCCCCCGATCCCCGAGCTCCACAACTCAACTATCCATGACTCCTTGAACCTTCGACCTAGACCCGCTCTCTGTGCACTCCTCCTCGACATCGCTTCTACAATTCCCAACCATCAATGTTTCACAGAGGACTCTCCACCTTCATTCCTGACTTTCTCCTCCCACCCTTGACCCTCTCACCAGGCTAATACTTCTTCTCCCTCGTTGTTCCTCCTCCCTCATTGTTCCTACAAAGACTGAATGGTCATGGATTCTATCATGTATGTTGATTAGAATTTTATTTATTTCCTTGCCTGCGCCCTTGGGTTCTCATGAATATGAGAAATTTTTGGAAATTTTATTGGGATTTCAATGAATATATTTAGAGATTAGGGGAAATTTAGTACATGAGTGTCGATGCCGAGAAGAATCATCTCATCTTTCTCAATTGGTTCTTGTAATTGATAATAGGTTTTCAAATTTATTTGATTTCTCTTATATCATTGCGTTTTCCAAAACAAAAATATATGACATCCCGTCATAAATAAATATTATCTTTTTTAATTTTCAATGTCTAGGGAACTCTCCCACAATCACATCCCTATGATACATTATTACAGCAAAAAAACATGACTATTAGTTTAGCTAAACTTAATATGGAGTTTTAATACTGGAGTGACTTTAAATGGTCATATGTTCGATATTCATACATATCACAAAAAGAATGTGATAATGACTCTGAGAATCTCCGTATTTTAATCTATGACAGCATAAGCCTGCATTCATGTACAAAAAATCAGAAAGACTTTTCTTTTGATATTGGTATCCATGGAATTGTAATCTCGTTGTATTTAAATTATTCCTATAAGTCTTACTTGAAAACAATAGATATTTTGGAAAATCAAGAAGGGGTAATTTCATAGTGTTCATATAGTTAGGTGATTATAAGAAGATTTAATATTATTATAAGGAATGAGGAAAAAACTAATCCACACATCAATATAATGGAAGATTCTATTTTTTCATCATATATTGATAAATATATCACTGTTGAAGTTATAATTGTGGGTGGTTACTAATCCTGGTGTAGATACACAATCAATGTATTACGAGCAAGCAAATTGGATAGATTTTCTTTTCATATTGATCACAATAATTATGTTATTGATATATCAAGTCTATCTATCCCCATGATGTCACTATGATCCCAATCCTTCTATGGTGGATATTTTTACAAATAAATTGACATCATCTCACCATCCATTTGAATTAAACAATTCCTGACATTTTTTACCGGTTGTAGGGACATAATAATCATTACATTGAACATGGAAAGTTATGGAAGCCCTTTTCAAATAAAGGAAAAAAGTTGAACAAGGGTAAAAGGATGATTCATTTTCAGAACTAGGTATATTTATATAAAATGTGTAATGATATAAAAATATCCTGAGAAATCCTTAATATAATTTCACAATATTAATCAGAATCAGAATGATCCTTTAAATGATGAGATTAAAACCCCGTGTCAGCATTATGAAAACCTATTACTGAAAGAAATGACAGACTAAAAATATTATAATATAATATGGATGTAGTAGGGAGATATAAGCACTGTATTTTTATATATCGACATAAGGAAAAGTTAATTGGAAGAGGAGTCTATACCCATAGAATTTATGAGTCTTTATATAACTCATAAAATCAATTTTATAATGTTACAATATAATTTTTTGGAAGACATTTCTCAAAGAAAGGAGATGATTTTACCTTCCAGATTATGGATAAAATTTCTTGTGTTGTTGATAATAATAAAAACAAGTATTTAACTAAATATATTGATGATAAAGAGGTAAATACTTCATTTTTCTCAATATTTGAGATTGTTTTTGGGCCTGATTGGTTCACAATCAATTTTTTTATTTATCACTTGGTTTTTGTGCATGTTTATTTACATAATTATATGAGAGAATTCATTAATAATTCTCCAATAATTAATGGAATCAATTCCTATTTTATTACACTGATTCAACAAAAGGACAATGTGGTGGATATTAAAGACTTCAATCCTATTTCCATTGGGAACAAAATTCATAAAATTATTATCTTAGTCATTGATTTGAGGATATGATCTATTACATGAGGTATCAAATAATCAAATCAATTTGGAATTATAACTAGAAGATGAATCCAAAGTTACTTATTAAATTCCTCAAAATGTATCGACATTATGAATAATAATTGTAGGAATGTGAACAATTAACATAATATTTTTGAGGAATCATAGCTCAAGCATATGAATGTGATCATACATATAAGGATCATCTTGTGGTAGTTTATGCTTATATATAATGTTTGAAATTATTGTATTTATGTTTTCCATTTTAATCATTACTCCACTCATTTGAAACATCACATGCATCTCAAAATAAATTTTGGACTGACATGGGGTTGTGCCTGCTAGGGGAGATGGTGAAGGCTAGCGGTTGTGCAGGCTAAGGGGGATGGTGGTGTAGGGAGGGTTGTGCAAGCTACGGGGCTGGGTGGAGGGGGGCTGGGGGCTGGGGGCCACGTGACTAGGGGAAGGGGGCAAGGGGGAAGGGGGGATGGGGGTAGGGGAAAGGGGCATGGGGGGTGGGTGCGGGGGGGGGGGGGATGGGGTAGGGGGATGTGTGCAGAGCATGAAGGGGCCGGGGTAGGGGGGATGGTGTAGGGTGAAGGGGGTAGGGGGTAGGGTGGAGGGGACTGGGGGGATGTCTTCAGTTCAGGGGGAGGTCTGTATGGTAGAGGAGTAGAGGGTGGGTGGAGAAGGTAGTGTGGAGTGCGGGGTATGCAGGGAAGCGAGGAAGGGGGTGGTCTGCATGGGGGTCATTAGGGCCGCGGGGAAGGGGGTTGGAGTAGTGGGGTATTGGGGTAAGGGGTGGCACAGGGGGTGTAGTAAGTCTCTATAGCTTTATTTATTCATTCATAATGTTGAATAACCATTACAATCCATCTATAACTCCCTCATTTCATGATGATTATGTTTCTCTAAATATTTTAACCTATTTACAACATATTTCTATCACTAAATCATGGATTGATATTAGTTACAATAAATCAGAATTTTTATGACACCACTAGTATTTATTTTTATGGCTTTAACACATTTTCATTTAAAAATAAATTCCATTATGTCAAATTTTTTTAATTATTTCTTATAAATATTGATTTAGACCCTGTAATATTTAATTTTTTGGTGGGATGATTCCACTACCACATTGCATTAATTTATTGGTACATAACTAGATTCGATATTATTTTTTAAATTACATTCACTGAGGGAAACCCCATATATACGTACACCTACATACCAACAGTTGGAAAAAACTATTTGATTAAGTAATTATTTAATTTGTTTTCCAAATGGTTTCATTAAACCTTTGGGAATAGATTACATTATAAAATATTTTCCTAAAGTTTTTAGAAACTGAAGTGAACCCCCACCCCACCAAATAATATTTTCTATGGTTTTAGAAACTATTGGGAAAAAAACACTAATAAAATATTATCTAACTCATGAACAGATCTCTCTACACATCGTTGAACATATCTCTCCACCATCGAACTATACTTCTTGAGCATGAACCCGCGAGCACACATCCTTCATCGAGCAAAATCTCTCCGTTAATAGATCTCTCCACTAAATGTGATCTCTTCCTCCAACGAGATCAATCCTCCAACCTTACCTCCCTATCAAGAACCCTACTTGGTGAGATCACTTCCTACGTCGCGATCCCACATTCTCTAGAATGTATCTTTCAATTATTTTAGACCTAATTCATGTCTACCTCATTTGTAATATTCCATGAATCATAAAACTCTCAATCCATTCTTCGATTCAATCATCTAGATTCATTGTGTTCTTCTTCAAATTGGTGAATTCCTATTATTTTCCACAATGATATTCATCTAATGGACATTATGTGGTGTATTTATCAGTATCCATTTGGGATTATGGTGGATTACATTCCTCAAAATTTTATTTTTTCATATTAATATCATTTTTATTAAGGTGGTTGATTTAAAAAATCTCCCTAATGTTTTAATTGGTTTTATTGTGTCTGTATCACGTTTGATAGTGCCATAATGTTGTTTTTGTGACCTATTCTATTTAGAATCCTTGTAAATTTCACAAATCATCACTGTTAGACCTTCCACATATCTGTTTGGGTCCCTCTGTGAGAAGAACATGATCCATTGGCCACCAAAGAGGTGTTCTTCTCTATAACCTTGGGTTAGATCATGGATGGAATGAGTCTAGTGCCTTATACCATGAATGAGAAATTGATTAAGTGATGGATATAATTGGGAATTGAATTTTTTATTCTCATGAAATGTGAATTAGAATTTTTAATAATCAGTATTTGAATTGTAATTGACACAATTTAATTGTGAATTGATAATGTAGCATGTTACTGTATAATTTTTATGAAATTGGAAAATACATAATCTTATATTGATATGAACAGATATTTGACAAAATAGAATATGGAGAATTATAAATGGTAATTTTAATGAATTAAAAAATGTGACATATGTCAAAATATTTATCATGTATTTGTGTATTTTTAGGGGGTTCTCTCTTGGTTGTTCTTGATTTATGGTTATATAATAACTTGATTGGTTACTCTACACTTAGCATTATTTATTCTCCTTTGGAATGCAATCTTTTCTATAATGATAATTCACAAAATGTCAATTATCTCATGAAAGATAAGAGATATCCCAGGAATTGGTAATGTGTGTTAGGTCAGTGGTCCATGAAAATGGTAATGTACCATATAATGGTTCCTTTTAAAGGAAATCATCCTGGATAATGGTAGTCATGGAAAAACATATAAGGAAATATATGGAATCATATATGGCATACACTGGATGTTAACCTAGATCTTGAGTGTTGGAAGGATAATATAATGTTCAATATTAAATTAATGTATTCATGAAAATCAATATCATACTGTGATATATGGTAGATTTTTGTTTTCTAAAAACATATAATTTGTTATCATTTTATTTCTTGTAGATATAAATAAATGGATGTTCTCATAGAAGATACCACGAGAACATTATTTTTTTGTGATTTAGGTGAAAAATATATGATATTTTTATCATGTCATAAAGAATATCATATTCAATGTGAAATCATTTATAGCACATAAAAATGTAAAGAATATTTTATTTGTAGAATCATTCACACCATTGATGATTTGTGGATGCAATATTTATGTGAATGTAATTTTATAATTTGCGAATGAAAATGTTTTATAAAAAATTCTATTTTAATTTGTTCATGATGCATGAGAAGTGAAATTGGATTATGGATAAATGTGTTGTTATTTTTTTATTCAGATACAACTGAATGGGTAACCATATTTTATTAAATTATAAAGTTTTATCTTGATGAAATGTTCCCTATAAATATGGAATTAACTCATGAGAAATGTGTTGAAACTTTATTAGAGATGTTATTAACATGGATATATTTTTTTATTTTCTCCATGTTTATTTTTTAAATGGAATAATAACAATAAATAGAGGATTCATTTTTCAAAATTATTTTCCCTAAAAAAATTTATGTGAATTTCATGTTATGTTACATTTTAATTCGAGTGTTGTTTTATATCAATAGGTATGATAATAAGGTGGGTTTATCAACATCTATGTTATTAGTCTTTTTTCTCAACACTATAGTACTTATCATTTTAGCTCAAAAATGTTGGATTTTCTTTGAGCATTCGTATATATCACATTCTAAGAACTAATGTTGAGGAATCATGCTTTTATCTTCTTTCACATGATTATTATTTTTTGAAAATTTCATATTCACTTGATCAATTATACAACTCTCAATGTTTTTCATTTTATTGGGATACCGTTTTATAACTCATCAGATTATATGATCATACATTCATTCTTATCATGATCAACATTCTTCATAGGTGTGGATCCATTTTTTGTTATGATATATTCTATTTGATTAGAAATTGTGTCTTCTAGTAGACTTTTGTTATCAGTTGGGATAAAAATTTGTATCGAACAAAAAAAATTAAGCTGAATCTCAAGCCAAAATAATTATATACCATTAATAGGATGAATAATTGGTAAGTAATAGGAATGTACTATTTGGTAGTATCATTTTGAAACAGGGATCTATTTCCCCCTTACATGGAGGAACGTGATTTGACCCATGGGGCATTTTGGTTCTTATATGTTGGGTAGTGACATGTATAGCCACTGGAGACAGGTACGGTTTACTTTAGTTTTTATTTTATTTTCTTTATCGCATTGGCCTCTTAGGAGTTTTACTTCTTTTTGTGGAAAAAGGGTAATTATATTCTACGAGGGGAAGAAAATGGGGTTCAGATTGATTGGGTCTTTCAGCATTGAACCGAGGTACGATTATATGGTTACTACTTGTCTCGCACCTCATGTATTTGGGGATTTCATTGTTTTTTACTCTATATTATGTTATTAGTAGGGCTTTGGATCATTTTGTGTTGGTTCAGGTGGATTTGTTTCTCCCATTATAGGCAAGGCTTTAATGTTTTTGGTTGGTTTATCATTACATATGTAGCATCCTTTAGGTGTTTTAATGTTCCAAATATCGTTTGTGTAGTGCATTGACCCTTCATGGTGGTTTCGAGTCACCATGTTTAAGGAGACTCGCCTGTGTTTGCATAGGTAAGAAAGTATATGTATGTTGGCTCCCTCGTTACATTATAGACAACCATGTTAGTGATTATGAACGTATAGTGCTATGTGTGCCCATGTAT
The DNA here is from genome assembly GCA_963277665.1 of Viscum album. Classification (NCBI taxonomy): domain Eukaryota; kingdom Viridiplantae; phylum Streptophyta; class Magnoliopsida; order Santalales; family Viscaceae; genus Viscum; species Viscum album. The sequence continues at coordinate 1,312,319,781 of OY728152.1, read as the reverse complement.
ATATATATATATATATATATATAAATTCATACAAAGGTTAGTGGATATTGATATATGCATACAAGAATATCTGCAAGGATCTCAATGCACAAGATCATGGCCATGTGGGTGTGAGCATATGGTCTAGGTGTTCTTACATGCATGTGAAGTTGCATATACCCAGTGGGGGAGAAATAGGATTTAGTTATAATCCTCCAAAAGCCGAAGTGGATGGTTTGGTTCCACCTTAAGGTATTATCCCTTTTCTAACCTCATTAATTCAAGAATTCTTTGAATTGAATATATATATATTTTTTAATTATACTTAATTATTTTTAATTTCATATCTTGAATAAGTGTTAATTAACATTAGGGTTTCATTTGAAAAATAATTCGTGTTTTTATAATAAAACCCCTCAAACATAGGTGTGCTGTCTACAATGACACAAAATGATAGTTATGTTGTTATGGTTTCTTAAATTATTGCATTCGATTTGTGCTGAATGTGTTTTAGATTAGATGTTAAATATAATTAAATGAATTTAATGATACAGAAATGCTTTGATTTTATAATAAAACTCCTCCAATGGAGGTGCACTATCTCTAAAAAAATAAGTAGTTATATTTATTTATATAATGTTTATATTTGGTTTGAAACATTCATATGCCTCTTGTTGGTGTTTGTTTTGTGGCTAGTTAGTTTTCGTTTTCTTTGAAAATTATAAATTGGATTATTGTACTTTTTTAACTAATGTGACATTGCTCGAGTATGCATATGACTTTACCATGACACTTTCATTTTCTTACATTTATTTTTAAAAATAATATTTCCATGATTATGAATGGTGAATGAATTTGTAAATGGCTTGTGTAGGGTGTATTATTCTTTTATATCATTCTGATTCCCTTTAGACATTGCGTCATTGTACCACTCACTACAACCTTCTATGGATATCCCATGTTATAATATATTATATATTTGATCTGCTCAATAATTTGATGGCGGAGCGATGGACAGAAGGTTGCCCAGCCTCCTCCTAATCCCTTCCCTCCTTTCCCGAAGATTATGCCTCACGGAAGTCGCTGGAGTTGGCCAACTTGTTGCGGTCGCACCGCGGTCACACCATGATCCTATCGTAGTCACGCCTCAGTCACACCACGGTCACGCCGCGGTCATGACACAGTCAAGTCATGGTCACACCACGATAATACCGTTATTTGGCCATGTTCCTGGATGACACCTCGTAGCTGTTCGTAGTGATATTATTTCATGAGTCTTGTGATCACTTTTGAGACTGACTAATAATAATTTATGTTGGCAGACCGAAAACCATAATGTTTCCCCAACTCCTCCCACTCCCTTCACTCCTTGACGGAAGATGATACCCTACAAATGACATTGGACCGGTAGAACACACCATAGTCACGCCACGGTCACACTGTGATTTGGCCCTGCTCTATGATGACACGCCATGGTAGTTCACAGTGATATTATTCCATGTATCTTCTGATCAATGTTGAGGCAGACTAATCACAATTTCTTCCAGCGGGGTGATGGTCGGAATGTTTCCCCACCTCCTATCGCTCCATTCGCTTCTGGCGATAAGATGATGCCCCGCAGATGTCGCTGGTCCAGGAAAACACGCCGGAGTCACGCTGCGATCACACCCCGGTCATGTTGCGGTCACACCGCGGTCTTGTCGTGGTCATGCTGCAGTCAAGTCGTCGTCACAAAAAATTCATGTCGTGGTCATGCCGCATTAATGTCGTGATTTGGACCTAGTTCATGATGATACCCCATGACGGTTCGCATTGATTGTATTACATGAGTCTTGGGATCACTATTGAGACTGAAAAATCACAATTTCTATCGGTGGGGTGATAGACGGAATGTTTCCCCACCTACTCCAGCTCTGTTCGCTCATGGACGGAAGATGCTACACTACGAATGTCACTGGACAAAGACAACATGATGCAGTCACGCAGCAGTCATGCCGTGGTCACACCTTTATTTTGTTGTTCCCCTGGACAACACCCCGTGATAGTTCACCATGATAGTATTACATGAGTCTTTTGATCAATATTGATATTAACTAATCACAATTTCTACCAGTGGGGTGACCAATGGAATGTTTCCCCACCTCCTCCTTCTCCCATTGCTCCTGGCTGGAAGATGTTACCCCATAGATATCGCTAGACCGGGCCAACTCGCCACGGTAACATCGCGGTCGGACCGCGGTCACGCTGCGGTAATGCCGTGATTTGTCCCTACTCCAGCCATATCCATCCCAGACCATCCCCCTTCCACCTTCCTTTCAGCCCCTTGCCACCAACATTCCATCCCACAATAGACCCCCCTCCCCTTCCACCTTCGAATCATCCCACACCATCCCCCTAAGAACCTGTAACCAGCCCCCTTCCACCTACAATCAAGCCCGCACTAGCCCCAACCAGCTGCATTGTAGTCCGCACTAGCCACCACCCCCTAGCCTCTTGTAAAACACTCTATTCCATCCCTCTGCCGCCTAAAAAACAGCCCCAGCCACCAGTTTCACCTGTCACCAACCCCCGACCTCCTACATCCCAGCCCACACCATCTCCTGCCACATGACCATGAGGACACAACCACCTGCAATCCAGCCCAAACCTTCCCCCTTCCACCTCTTCCAGCCAGCACCAGCCCCCTTCCATCACCCTGCAACCTTCCTTCCCGCGCACACCAGCCACTCCAGCCCGCGCAAGCCATCACACCAACCCCCAACCTCCTGTATTCCAGGATGCATGAGAAAAACTCCATGAAAAACAAAAAAAGGAAATTATAATGTGGATTCCCTTTCCAATGAACTCTTTTCCCCAAAAAGTACCAATGTAAACTGCCATTAATGTTCTCCAAGAACATTGTGGTAGAGACGCATCTTTTAAGCCAAGATGAGAACTATGAAAGATAGCTGAGAAGATCCATAGCATCCCTTAAGAAGTTTCACAAGGACGAATCAAAACCCTTGAATAAATCAATCTTGAAGGCACAACTAGGAACCCCAAAATCAAGATGGTGGACCCAAAATAATTCATAGGAAACAAGATTCTAAGGATGAAAGGGTTTTGGTACTAAAGATTGATGATAATATAATACATCTTTAAATTTATTAGTCTCTTTAGGTTATTTTTGTAACCATCCTACTAGAGGGTTCGAGTAATAAGTGGTGGAATGCTATTATTTAGACTATGCTAGAAAAAGAATATTCCTGGAAAAGATTCAATGCATTGTTCATTTATCATTCATTAATTATGATGTGAAGTTATTTATGACTATATAATTTTCTAGGAGGGGCTGTTCTGGTGGGGTGTCCAAGGGCTCGCCATGGTGGTGCTGGTGGGGGGGGGGGGTCTGTATGGCAGGGGGAGAAAGTGGGATGTCTAGGAGGGGCTTTCCTGGGCATTTCTATGGGCTTTCTGGGGTGGTCTATAGGGCCGGGTGCAGGTGGGGTGTCCAAGGGTTGTCCAAGGGTCGGGGGTACTGGGGTGTCTACAGGGCATGGGGGAGGGTGAATGTGGGGTGTACTTCATCGTGATTTGATATGATAGAACAATAATACACTTTTTCCCATAGTTAGTGGATCCATTAGAACATGAACGTGTTTCTCCTCCTCAATATGACAATCATGCTTATCCTATGATGAAATAGGATCATAATGTACCCCGTCAGGCCATTCGAAACAGGATTTAAACTTCTTCCCAATCTCTTTATAGTTTATCCCTTACCTCATGGACAGGAAATCTACAAGCTTTCTACCTAACTATTCAATTCCATTTGATCCACTTCCATGAAAAAATACAAATAAGATATTACCTCTTCAGGACATACTGGTTAGGTTGCAAGCTACTGCTCCTTGGAATTGCGTCTACAAAATGTAGATGCCATGAATTTGTCACCTCAATTTCCAGAATATAATAATCAAGACTCTTGAATCTCCAGATCTCATGCTTCTACATGCGAGAACTGAAGCTGTTTTTTACTATTTTTATTATTTCTTGAATCATGATAAAATGATCTTGAATAAGTCACACCTCTATTGAATATTTTAATTCCTTCCTAAACAAAAATCAAGAGGAAAATACTCGTGAACCTCCTCCAGCTTCTGCAGTGTGTCTTCTGAAATGGTCATCACTTCCCAATGTTTGTGCCTCCATTACTGTTGAGTTTTCAGCAGCAATTTGGCCAATTGTTGTGTCCCATATAAAAACAGCTATTAGATAGTGAAATTACCTAAAAGTAAAAACGTTATTTCATCTTTTTTTCAATGATAAATTCCACCATGAAATATTCATTCATACCTCTTGGTCACAATAATGCGTAAAAAAAATGAGTCACACAAACCATTTCCTCAATTTGAGATGCATCTTCAAATTTCCCCACTTGTGTTTCATTTCCCAAATCCTTACTCTCTGTCCAGCTATCGAAAATCTTGGATCAACATCCATCCTTGAGTGATTTCCCCATTGGAGTATTCCATAGATAGGAAACAAACATAACATTAATGAGAGATGTTGAAAAAAGGTAGAAAATCATTGAACAAATAGACATGGCTCACATGAGATTTCTAGGATGATAAGATATAGAGATACATTAGGAGAGAGGAGAAGAATCTAAAGGAAGAAGACCACCTCTATGAGTAATATGGTCGGAACCACCCATGGACATTACCTCTCAACATCAACTAGCTGAACCAAGACAATTAATTTGTACCCCTGCCAACTATTCTCACCCCTATTTAATAACTGAAACAAATGCTAACAACTCATCCGACAACTCCCTAACTGCTATAGCTGGCCAAAATAGAAATGTATCAAGAAAGACAACATCGCCCTTAATTATTCAATACATCCCATAAACACCCCAACCAGCCCCACAAAAAACAAACCCTAACATATTTCTATCATTTTGTACTCATTAAATTCTATGATTATCCTCTTAGTGGACTATGAATAGCTTTCCTAGAATTCTTAAGTACCGGAATGACAACCTATTCTCAAGAACTCTAACTGAAACCCATAGAGGCAGCATTGGGGGATGCCTAAGTGATAATGTAACTTTTTCAAGTCTTTTCCTAAGAAGATAATTAGTTTGATTCTCACTGAGCTTATTTTTTTGGGCCATTTTGAGTATCACATGAAAAATAAACAAAACACATGGAAATAACAGTTTAAATAATAGAGTTGCATGCCCTCGAATAGAAATGTAAAACAGTTCCTATTGTACCAAAAACAAAGGTCGAGAATCAATATTTTTCTCTTAATACCAAATTTTGGAAGCATTAATCGTACGCACAATCACCGATGGTTCTCAGCGTGCTTTTTCATAAGAATAACCAACCATATAAAATTATGATTTTATTCACAAAAAAGTCTGAATTAATCTCAACCAGAATGAAATAATCTTAAAAAAACCTCCAAAAGGTATAAAAAATTACATTAATATCTCCAAATGGCTCAATGTAATAGAATGGTTCCCTCTTCATAGGCTTCAAAAATGATGTACATCAAGTATCCATTGCAGGTACCACTTTCATGCCAAAAGAAAATACTAGAATGTAGCCTTCGTCAGTTTTCACCATTGATTCCATAAAGAAAAGCTTCTATTGATTCACAAAATAATGATCTACATTCTCCTATAAGAAACCTTTAACATGGCCACTCACAAGATGTGTGTTTACTCTAACAATACTATATCTCATTGTCTCCTAAGTCATCAAACCAACCTCATTCTTCTTGTTAGAAGATAAAGTGTATCTCGTAGTTGGTATGAAATATGGTGAAACATTATTGGATAATTTGAAAATCCCATAACTACCTAGTGCTGGTTACATATAAGGACAAATATTCAACACTTCATAGGTTATCTCTCTTTCCTTTACACAATCAGAAACAAAATAAACATCTTTATTAGTAATTCTATACTTTGATACATTTATAACGAGCATAATTTTTCAAGATATAGAATATGTCTTCCAATATAATATTTTCAATTAAGATGTAGCCAAATAAGCATAGCATGAATGTAGTAACAACATCCAATTGGGATCTCCAAGAAGTGAGTGAACTCTAAATTTGTCCCATAAAGAAACATACATTTTCCCGACAAACCTAAATACAAGCACAACAACCGAACCATTCTATTAAAAATTATTTCAAAACACTACATTAATGAAATTTGACTATATGAATTCAAATGTCCAACTAGATAAATAATTCCATGTACTAGCACTATAATTCAAAAATCATGAAATTTCAATGGCATCCTCTGGAACGGAAGCAATTTGGCATGTTCATTTTCCTTCCAATTTTTTATTCTACATATTTGACAATTCCAGTTGGACTTGTGTTTTCCACAATATTATCTATTTAAATTCATCAACTTCATCGAAGATAAATAACATATATTTAGTTCTTTCGAAAAAATATTCCTGGAAATGTGTACTTATGGAATACATAAAACATATTAACCTCCAAAAAAAAGACATGCTATATTAGAAATATAAAAAATACACTTTTGTTGTTCTAATTTGTATTTCACCATGATTTTATGGGGAAGAACTCTCAAAACACATCTTTTCCTCATCAATAGGTTAGATTAGAACTAGAACATGATTCCCATACACAATATTTATTCTACATTTATCCTATAATGAAATCAGATCAAAATATACAACATTAGACAATTCGAGACATAATTCAAGCTTCTCCACTGGCTCTTCACTGTTGATCCCATTCTATTCGGACTGAAAAATCCTCCAGATTAATGACACTCTATTAACATCCATTTCATACACTTCTGTGATAATATAAATATTATATATTATGTCTTCATGACATACTAGATTGGTTTCAGGCTATTGGTCCATGTTATAACCTCTACCAAACGTACATACAGTAGCTTCGTCAACTTTTTTTATAGAATATAATCAACGAGTCTCCTTCATATCAAGTTCCCATGCATATTCTCATAAAAACTAATGATATTAAATTTTAGCATTTAGCAGTTATTGAATCAATACCATCTAATCTTGCATAAATCATAACATTGTAGAAAATTCTGACTCCTTCCTAAACTATACATATTATAATAATGCTACTGAATTTCCTCTAGCCTTTCCGACGTGTCTCCAACAGTAGTCACAACCTCCCAGCAATTATGCTTCTAGCAGAGATTGAGTTCTCAACAGTGATTTTCCCAGAAGCTGGGTACAATAGAAAAATTTGTGGTAGAGAGATAAATAATTTACAAGGATTTCACTTAATTATTCTTCTTTTTCAACCAACAACAACGCCAAAAAATAGTCATATGTACCTGCCTATCATGTTCCAGCCAAATGAAAACCATTCATAGAGACCATTTCCTCAACATGAGATGCCTCCTTGATCTTCCCCAGCTATGTTTCATTTCCCAAATTCATACTCTCTCTCCACCAACTCGTAACCTCATATGTAACACCCCAAGATATTATAGTGTGTTATTTCTTCAAAATAATTCAATAACTTTCACTACACGCAACACCTAGATCAAGCGTACCATGACTTACTAAACAAGCCATTCAAAAAGAGGATATGAAAAGTATTAACTAAATTTTAAACTTTATATAATCCTTATAATTTTACAATTCATATTATGACTTTCTTAGACATAATTTAAGAAATAATTCACTTTCAGTATTGCACTTTTACAAACTTTTAATAGTGAACACTTTTTAAATCCATATTTTAAACTTTTATATATTCAACTTGACTAAATAAATATCCTTTTTATAATGGGGACATAAAAAATTTACAATTAAACATCCCAATATTCCATGGTATGTTTCCCTTTGAATAATAAAGTAGCGTGTGTTGTACGCAACATCGAGTTATAACACACACCCCAACCAATCAAACAAGCCGTTATGAATAGTAATACCTACTTCTAGAAAATTTTATAAATTTTATCTCTCAAAATGGACTTCATTTTTGGATTCGTAATATCTAAATTAGCTTAGGGTGAAATTTTGGTACTTTTTGGATAACTTTCATATTTTGATGAATAGTGAAAATTACTAAATTTTAATTAAAACAACTTTTTTAATCAAAATAATTAACAGTGGTAAATTATAAATTTGAGTGGTTTTAAATTATATTTAGAATATTTTTTACCATTTAATAAAATGTTGGTCATTGGGCATAATTTCACAATTAAACCGAACATAAACAATTATCAATCGTTTGATATTTATTATATCTTAAAAACATGCTTTTTGTTTGGACAACAGGAATTAATTTTAAATTAATTTCTTCCACTTATGTGTTTTGAATTTGAAAAAATGGATTCCATATATGGAATCAGGATTTTAAAATTGTGTAAATAGTTAACATTTATTTTTTGACATATTGAATAATTACTTCGGTAAATATTTTATTTATCATGGTTAAAGGGTAAATCCGGTAAATGAGGGTTAAAAAATAATATTATAATAATAACAAATTACCCTTAAATGTTTCCTAACCTTATTGGTTGATACATTTCCGACCATAGACATATTTTGGTCAATTTTGGGACCCCATGGTGCCACATGTAAGTGATAGAGACACTTTATTTTAATTAAGTTAAAATGAATACAAAAATGACACAAGCATATATCTTTTAGAAAAAGACTTTTTACATAGGGTTATATATGTTTTATTTTCAACTATAAATATTCATTATAAAGACAACAAGATTTACTACATTATGGTATTTTATTTATAATTTTTAGACATTATATAATTTAATTTATTTATGACACAATGGTGATGAAGTAATTACCATAATAGTTATAAATTAAAATTATTAATATTGTAGATACCGAAATAAATATAATTTGAGACTTTTTATGAATTAAAATAATTTTATAGGTTAATATGACATGTAAGAAATGATTTAATTAACTGTTTTCTAAGTATTAATTCGGATATGATTTTAAAAAAAATCAATTATTGAATAGTTTCAAAATTGACATAAAAGAGTTTTTAAAACCAATATTATATTATTAATTGATATTAAATTCCTAAAAATATACTTTTTGGCCAAGAGACTTATATCATGATATGTGTATCATTATTGGACCACTTGAGGGTCGCTTGGATGTATATAGTATGTTTATTAATCATATAATATAAAAATACAAAGAGACATTGTAAAAGTGAAACTAATTAACTAAGAGTTAATACTTCATGATAAGGTTAATATAGTAACCCAAACCTGTAAAAATTATATTGGCTGAGTGGTATTCAACCCATAACCACCTTAACCTTTAAATAATACACTTTGGAGCCATTGGAAACAGAATATGAATTTATTATAAAATAATATTTCTAACTTTTCCAAAGGTGCCCCTAACCCCTCTCATAAAATGGAACTCCCCCTTATCACTAATGAACACATTCAAAGCCTTTTGGTTCGTCCAACCCCTGAACAAATACTCTCTAAAGGTACCTCACTACAACCTAGAGTCCTTAGTTTGATACGGAAGCCAACCTATGAAGCCCTTTTGATCAAATCAAAAAGAAGAACCCAAAGAAGAGGTAATGTTTTCACCACCCTTTTCAAATTCGTTTCTTCTTCAACTTCTTATTTCTTTGTTATTCCCATTCTAAAATAATGAATCCAACATATCCTATATACTGTAATATTATTATAAATATGGTACCACCATATTCAGTATTCTATCCATCCTTTGAATAACATGTCACCATATGTGCGTACGTACACCTTACCGTCTCCACGTCGTGGCGTAATTGTTATTCACTAAATTATTATTTGGATGGCTATAATAATGATGTATAACTAATGTAAATAATAAAAACAACATGATAATTATTCTTTATATATGATATACCATCCAATTATATGTTATTTTAATATCAAAAGAATGATATTGTCACTCGTGCGTACGTACGGACTACCGTCTCCACGAACGCGATAAGATTCATTCTCCATCGTATCCATTCAAGTATAATTATCATTTTATGATTTAAAAATAATGTTTAAGTACTTGATATCACCCTGGACATGAATAAGAAACATCCTATCCTGGAAAATCATGGCTTATGTAACAAAACATATAAAATAAAACAACTAAGTTAACTCCCGAAACAACGATAATTCTAAGATATTATTAACAAAGAAATGTTAAAAGATCATATATGATATCATATGAATGTATATGATTCTATTATAATTTAATAAGTATTATTTCACCATTATAAAGGAGGTTAACCTACCCCCAACCAAGGAAAATTACATGGTAAGGGTTTATTTCGCAATCTTTTCGTTATCCGAGGATTTTTATATGTAATTATCTACTGGGATCTCTTTATCATCCACATCCATGTTTCTTAAAAATGTATTTAAAAACATTTTTACTATTTACAAGAATATGGGTTAAAGTCATTTATACCCTTGTTTGACTTTTTATAAGACGTTTATAAAGGAATCTTTCTGTCGTTTTCCGAACAAGGTGCTTTTTATCCTTTTCAACAAAATTAAGGTAATAATGCTATTTTTAACAAATACGACAGGTGCAAATATTTTCCGCCGTTATAAAATTTTCAAATCCTCCCTTACAAGATTATAAGAATATTTTCAATGAAAATGTTTTATTTTATAAATATATGACTCTTAAATTATTTCAAAATAGAAATATATATTTCTTTAAAAAGAGTTTTGATTTCATCTATGTCAACATCCTTTGATGGATTTTATGTTTATTTGAAGTTGGATTGTTATGATACAATACTACCATATTGTATTTATGGTTTTGTGATATTTTTGAGTGTGGATGTGTTATTTTTATACCATTCTTAGTTTATGAATAAATTATTGACTTTTCATATGCTAGTTTTAATACGAATGTTTATGTTATGTTTAAACCTGTTCATATGGGGAATGCATTGGACTTAATATGTGATGGGTGGAGCCCGCTATAGCTCCTCGATTCATCGGTAGGTCTCATGAGACAAACTAGTGTCTTGGCACATGGACTTGACAAAATCATATTTGTAGTCATGGCACGAGGCCTTGGCTATGTGGTTATGATAATCTGGAATTATGCATTCCATCATTATGAAAGTGGTTATTGATATTGCATGTGATTATTAGATTAGTATAATATCCATGTGAATAAGTAAATGGCATTATTTTATTTTATTTTTTCCATACTATGTTAAAGTTCCAGTTTAAAAGACTTTTGTTTTAGTTATACATTTCCTTAAATGTCTATTATTATTTATGAAACTTTCCACTATAATGTTATCCTTAATGGGCATTTGAGCTCAACCATTTTCTATGTTTTATTTTTCCTAGGATGTGAAGAAGTTAATAATGAATGACCTGCAGGGATAGTATGAGGGGATAAGAGTGTAGACTATGGAGACTATGTTGTTGTAGTTTTTATTTTTATGATGTAATGTAAAACTTTATAAATATATCTAGTGTTTCCAAAGCTACTAAACTAATTTGCCTTTAGAGATTTGATCTTTCTTGTGATCATTCCATTGTTATGTAATAATGCACCGACTTTGGGTAACTGGGGTCGGGGCGTTATAGTTGATATTAGAGAAAGTTTAGTACAAATCGTGGAAGCTAGATTTAGATAAACTCTGATTAGAGCACATAGATTTATTATGCACTTTGAGGATTAGTATATAAAACTTCCTAGAATTTTGGTATTGTAGTGATTTTTTGAGTTTTCCGAGCAATAAGTCCCTTTCCGGATACGAGTAGGTAGAGGAGGCTCTGGCACAGATGTACCTAGTGGTAAAACCCAAAAACACCACTTTGAGCTAGACTCGAATGGGAACTAGTGCACGACAACTGGCCTTGCTGCACTATTGGATACTACACTCCCGGGGGATATGCTTTGGATAATTCTCATTTTCATTACAAACCATTATGAAGGGTTTATGAGTATATAATTTCTCAAAGGAGACATTTTTTGGATTGTGGATTATATCCATAAACTATTTAATGTATGTTATGTGTTTTACAAATTTGGGATTAGGTATTGTTATTCATAAACTAATCTAGTGTATGCCATTGTTTAGAAATGGAACCCAGTAGAAGGAATGAAAACTCCCGGAATTCACATGATTCAAAGAGAATGAGGGATCATATCTTTCATGGTCTTAAGCCAGAATATATAAGAGAAATAGTCTTCCATGTATTATCATCATAAAAAGAACTAATATCACGTGTTGATAAGATAAGTAAAGAGTTTACTGAGTCCTATGGATTTGAAGGGATGTAAGTGAAGAAAAGGATGGAAGAGGGAAATATGGATAAAGGGAAGAGGGAAAAGAAGAATTTTCCCATATGTGATAACCGTGGGAAGAAACACCCTAGAACATGCATGAATGGAATGGGAGTTTGTTATAAGTGTGGAGGAAAATGGCACAATGTATGTGACTACAAGGGTAAGAAAATGGTTTCAAATGTACAATGCTTCATTTGAAAGGAGTTTGGACACTACACGGACCTATGTCTCAGTCATCAGACTATGCCGCAAATGATGCTATTGGATAATAATCAAATTATGATACTACCACAGATAAAGAGGAATGATTAGAGTTCTTATGTTGATTATGTAATTTGAGTGGTGTATCAATAATGTACTTTAGATAATAATTATGTCATATATAAGGATTGCATTTCAGTACTATTTCATTGAGGACATGAGATTGTGTGGAACAATGAAAAGTGACTCAATAGCAGGTTAAATTTTATTAAAATATATGGTTAAGAGAATGATAAACCATAATATGATTCTTATATCGAGGTAGTGATTTTAGAATAATACATGATTGATTTGGATAAATTATATTGGATATTCTTGACTACCTTGAAACTGATTAATGATTTGTATATTCTATCACTATTTGGGTTTACAACATTTTTGGATTGAAGGAGTATAACTATTATCCTTTAAGGAATAAGGGATCATGAAGGTAATCAATAAGGTTTTATGGAAATTCAGGATGTGTTAGTGTTTTAAAAAAATACATGATGAAGATGTTCAAATGTTATTACGCGGAAAAAAGGATCTTCATTGTGTTTACCTTCCTTATAAATTTCGGACTGATGTATTTTGGATAGTTCTAGTTTGGATTATTTTGGATTGCCATAAAAGGACAACTCGGAGGTAGGGCGGGAACCAGTCGTGTCCCGCAAGGCCGTGAGACTTGAACCCACAACCGAAGAGCGACAAGGGTGTATCACCTACCACTAACCCATGTGATGTCCTGGATTGAATAATGTCATTTTTTAATGGTTCTTCTAGATGAATTATAAATTCATTTTTTAACCCTATACGAATAGGATAAATAGAATATTATTTTTATGTTCTATTATCTTTTAGAGTGAAAGATAAGTTTTTGGTTGAACATAGTTAAAGGATGAGACTATACTTGTCATGTATATATTTTTCTTCTTCTCTTATTCAATGATGAAATTAATTCTTATACTGTAGTGGAGGGATCTTAAAACAAAAAATATGTTATCCAAATACCATATTTTTTGCGGAACCAATTGTATTTTAAATTATCATAGATTGATGAATTTAAGTCCCTCAATTTTACACTTGTTTGTGATTGATGACCTCAATCACTACTTATAAATATTTACGTTTTTTCTCCAATTATATGTCTCTAATTACCACCAATGTTCTCCGAATATATTATATAATTTCTTGGTGACCCTTTCATTTCTCTTTTCCTCTTATTAAGACTAAATTTTATTAACCAAATTTCTGATGTGGGTTTTCGGACAAAGAAATTTTCTATATTCAACCTTTTATTTTAGAAAAACAATTTCAAATTTCGAGGATGCAATTTATTGAAAGAGGGGAGAATGTAACACCCCACGATTTCATAGTGTGTTATTTCTTCAAAATAATTCAATAACATGCACTACACACAACACCGAGTTCAAGTGTACCATGACTTACTAAACAAGCCGTTCAAAAGAGTTTATGAATAATAATAACTAAATATTAAACTTTATATCATCCTTATAATTTTATAATCCATATTTTTAGTTTCTTAGACATAATGTAAAACCAAATTCATTTTCAGTATTGCACTTTTACAAAGATTTAATACTGAACCCTTTTTAAATCCACATTTTAAACTTTTATATATTCAATTTGACTTAATAAATTTACTTTTTAGAATGGGGACATAAAAAATTTACAATGAAACATCTCAAGCTTCCACGGTACGTTTCCCTTTGAATAATACAGTAGTGTGTGTTGTATGAAACTTCGAGTTCTAACACACACCAAAACCAATCAAACTAGCTGTTATGAATAGTAATACATACTTTTTGAAATTTTATAAATTTTATCTCTCAAAATGGAATTAATTTTTGGATTCATAATATCGAATTTATCTTAGGGTGAAATTTTGGTACTTTTTGGATAACAATCACATTTTGATGAATAGTGAAAATTACTAAATTTTAATTAAAAACAACTTTTTAATCGAAATAATTAATAGTGATAAATTATGAATTTGAGTGGTTTTATAGTATATTTATAATATATTTTTACCATTTAATACAATTTTGGTCATTGGACATAATTTCACAATTAAACCGAACATAAACAAGTCTTAATCATTTCATAGTTATTATATCACAAAAACACGCTTTTTGTTTGGATAGCGGGAATTAATTTTAAATTAATTTATGCCACTACTATGTTTTGAATTTGGAAAAATGGATTCCATATTTGGAATCATGATGTTAAATTTTTTTAAATAGGTAACATTTATTTTTATACATTTTGAATAATTACTTCGGTAAATATATTATTTATCATGGATAAAGGTTAAATCCGGTAAATGAAGGATAAAAAATAATATTATAATAATAACAAATTACCCTAAAACGTGTCCTAAATTTATTGGTTTATACATGTCCGAACATGGGAACCTTTGGGTCAATTTTGGGACCCCATGGTTCCACTTGTAAGTGATAGAGACACTTTATTTCAATTAAGTTAAAATGAATACAAAAATGACACAAGCGTATATCTTTTAGAAAAACTCTTTTTACATACGGTTATTTATGTTCAATTTTAGACTATAAATATTAAATATAAAGATAACAAGATTTTATACATAATGGTATTTTATTTTTAATTTTTAGTCATTAAATATTTAAATTTATTTATGACACAATGGTGATACAGTAATTACCATAACAGTTATTAATTAGAATCGTTGATATTGTAGATACCCAAATAAATATAATTTGAGACTTTTAATGAATTACACTAAATTTATAGGTTAATATGACATTTTGGAAATGGTTAAATTAACCTTTTTCGAAGTAATCATTCTGTTATTATTTTTACAAAAATCAATTATTGAATAGTTTCAAAATTTACATAAAAAAGTTTTTAAAACAAATATTATATTATTAATTAATATTAAATTCCTAAAAATCTATGGTTCGGCCAATAGACTTATATCATGATAGGTGTATCATTAATAGACCACTTTAGGGTCTCTTGTATGTATATATTATGTTTATTAACCATATAAAATGAAAATAAAAAGAGACATTGTAAAAGGGAAACTAATTAACTAAGAGTTAATACTTAATGATAAGGTTAATATAGTAACCCAAACCTGTCTAAATTCTATTGGATGAGTTTTTTCGACCCATACCCACCTTAAACTTTAAATAATACACTTTTTAGCCATTGGAAACCGAATATGAATTTATTAAAAAATAATATTTCTATCTTTTTCTAAAGGTGCCCCTCTCCCCTCTTATATAAGGGCACTCCCCCTTCTCACTAATTCAAACATTCAAAGCCTTTTGGTTCGACCAAACCCTGCCCAAATACTCTCTCAAGTTCCCTCACTACAACCTAGTGTCCTTAGTTTGATCAGGAATCCAACCTATGGAGCCCTTTTGATCAAATAAAAATAAAGAACCTGAAGAAGAGGTAATGTTTTCACCAGCCTTTTTCAAATTCGTTTCTTCTTCAACTTCTTATTTCTTTGTTATTACCATTCTAAAATAATGAATCCAGTATCTACTATATAATTTAATATTATTATAAATATGGTACAACTATATTCAGTATTCTATCCATCTTTTGAATAACATGTCACTATACGTGCGTACGTACGACACACCATCTCCACGTCGCGGTGTAATTGTTATTCAATAAATTATTATTTGGATGGGTATAATAATGATGTTTAAATAATGTAAATAATAAAGATAAAATGATAATTATTCTTTATATATGATATACCATCCAATTATATATTATTTTAATATCCAATGAATGATATTGTCGCTCGTGCGTACGTACAGACTACCATCTCCACGAACGTGATGAGATACATTCTCCATCTTATCCATTCAAGTATAATTATCATTTTCTGATTTAAAAATAATATTTAAGGACTTTATATCATCCTGGATATGAATAAGATATAACCTATCTAGGAAAAACATGGCTTACGTAACAAAACATATAAAAGAAAACCAGTAAGTTAACACCCAAAACAATGATAATTCTAAGATATTATTAACAAACCAAAGTTAAAAGATCATATTTGATATCATATGAATGTATATGATTCTTGTATAATTTGATAAAAATTATTTCACCATTATAAATAAGGTTAACCTAATACCAACCAAGGAATTGTACAAGGTAAGGGTTAATTTCGCAATATCTTCATTATCCGAGGTTGTTTATACGTAATAATCTACTGGGAACTCTTTATCATCCACATCCATGTCTCTTAAAAACGTATTTCAAAAGATTTTTACTATTTACAAGAATATGGTTTAAAGTCATTTATACCCTTGTTTTACTTTTTATAAGAACTTTATAAAGGAATCTTTCTGTTGTTTTCCAAACAACGTGCTTTTTAACCTTTTCGACAAAATTAAGGTAAGAATGTTATTTTTAACTTATTCGGCGGGTGCAGCTATTTTCCGCCGTTATAAAAATTTTCAAATCTTACCTTAGAATATTATAAGAATATTTTCAATGAAATTTTTTTATTTTATAAATATATGACTCTTAAATTATTTCAAAATGAAAATAGATATTTCTTTAAAAAGAGTTTTGATTTCATCTATGTCATCATCCTTTGAGGATTTTATGTTTATTTGAAGTTCGATTATTATGATACAACACATCCACATTTTATTGATGGTTTTGGGATATGTTTGACTGTGGATGTGTTATTTTTATACCATTCATAGTATATGAATAAAGTATTGACATTTCATATTCTAGTTTTAATACAAATGTTTATGTTATGTTTAAGCCTGATCATATGGGGAATGCATTGGACTTAATATGTGACGGGTAGAGCCCGCTATAGCTCCTCTATGCATCTGTAGGTCTCATGAGACAAAATAGTGTCTTGGCACAAGGCCTTGACAAAATATTATTTGTACTCGGGGCATGAGGCCTTGGCTATGTGGTTATGATAGTCTGTCATTGTGCATTCCATCATTATGAAAGTGGTTATTGATATTGCCTGTGATTATTCGATTAGTAGAATATCCATCTAAATAAGTAAATGGCATTATTTCATTTTATTTTTTCTATACTATGTTGATGTTCATGTTTAAAAGGCTTTTGTTTTATTTATACATTGACCTAAATTTATATTCTTATTTATGAAACATTCCGCAATAATGTTATCCTTACTGGGAATTTGAGATCACACCTTTTCTATGTTTTATTTTTCCCAGGATGTGAAGTATTAAATTATGAATGACCTGCCAGGATAATATGATGGGATCAGAGTGTAAACTATGGAGACTATGTTGTTGCAGTTATTATTTTTATGATGTAATGTAAAACATTATGAATATATCTAGTGTTTCCAAAGCTACTAAACTAATCGGTCTTTCGAGATTTGATCTTTCTTGTGATCAGGACAATGTTATATAATAATGCACCGACACTGGGGAACTGGGGTCGGGTCGTTACATCATATCTTGTTTCAGCCTCACACGATTTCCCTAGTGATGTTTTCAAATGTTATGTAACAAACCTAACCATTGGGAGATTAAGAGAAAAAGGTATATATATATACTAAAAAATAGTCGTGGATCACTTGATAATTCCAAAACAAAAAAATAGAGTTACAGAAAGTTGGATAATAATAATCTCAAGTCAAAAAGACCACATTGACCACTGTAGGAGTGTGGAATTTGGAGTCCACTTTACTGTTTTACTTTTGACTTCCAGCCTACAGCCACTACTGTCGTGGATAAATATACAAAAGGCTTCATAAGATTGAATATGTCTATAACAATATATCCTCATCTCTCTATACAATTAATGAAATCATCTCCTCTAGGAATAGCTTGAGTAGAGTTTTCATCACATTCAACTGGTCAACCTATTCCTTGAAAACCCATTATATAGAATATGCCTCCATTAATCATGATGAGAATAATACACATCTCCAATTACAAAATGGAGATAATATTGGACTATATAGTAGATCGAATCAGTATCAACTAAAGCTGAGGGAGGTGGATCACTAGATGTAGATGCAATAATAGGAGGTTCCTGATAACACAAAATTACACTGAAATCTAAAAGAAGCCTTTCTTTGAAATATTATAAATAATCTATGGATACAAAATCTAAAGGAACTGCGAAAAAAAGTCTCTCAACACTAGTTAAATCATCTTCTACAATTTATGATTTAGTAGTACATCTATTGGAAAATCTTGAAGCTCACTTGTTGGGTGAATCTTCTTAAAAAAGTATCAATTAAGATATGTGAAAGGTATGTGTAGGGGGGGATGTACAGGGGGTCCACCAAGTGGGATTCTGTCCAGGGGGATCCAGCGAGTTTGGGGGTGTCTAGGGGGGGTATACTGGGGGGGTCTGTTAGCCATGGGGGCTGGGGATACTGTCCTGAGGGTCCTTGAGGGGGGTGGGGGCTGTTTTCCAGGGGGGTCCAGCAGGGGGGGCTAATGTCAAGGGGGTCGGGGATTCTGTCCATGGTGTATAGTATGGCGGCATAGAGGGGAAGAAGTGTGGGTATATGGGATGAGAACTACTATGTTATACCTTGTTTTGTAGGTATTTTTGATTGGGATCCAGACTAATTTTATAGATTGTCTTATAGGGATACTCATGTATGTGCAGTTATGTGATTTTTTATATTTGTATATTTTTAATTATTATTATATAAGTTTATTTCGTGTATAAATTAATTTGGAGGGGACTGGCAGGTGGGGTAAGGGGAATTGGAAGGGGGAAGTGGGGGCTGGCAGGGCCAGGGGGAGGGGAAACGGGCAGGGGGCATGACTCACAGGGTGGGAGGGGAAACATGCCGGGTGGGGGGGAAAGACTGTCAAGGGGTTGGTGGGAACTGGCAGAGGGAGGGGGGAAATTATCATGGGGGATTAGACGGAGGATTGTACTAGAAGGGATGGGACTGGTTGGGGAGTGGCATGAATAGGGGGTAACTAAGAGGGGGTGCAAGGGGTGGGTGTCCAAGTTCTGGGGAGGGGGTCCAGGGGGATTTGTCCAGGGTCAGGGGGGCTGTGCAGGTTCTGGGGTTGGTATCCAGGGTCTATCCAGGGGGGTGTCTAGGGTCTGGGTGTGGTATGTCCGGGGGGTCTGTCCAGGGTTATCTAGGGGGTCTGTCTAAGGGGGATGGGGGTGTCTAGGTTTCGGCAGGGGGGGGGAATGTTCAGGGGAGGGGGAACTAGAGTTGGGATGGGGACTAGAAAAGTGGGTGGGGAAAGTAATGGGGATTGGTAGTGGGAGGGAGTAACTGGACGGGGGTACAAGGGGGGGGGGGGTTCCATGTTTTGGGGTTTTTCCAGGGGGGATCTGCCCAGGGTATGGGGTGTGTCCACGTTTTAGGGAGGGTTATAGGGTTTGTATAAGAGGGTTTGAGGGGAGGTCTATTCAGGGGAGTGGGGGTCTTGTGGGTTATCCGGTTATGGGGGGAAAAGGTTTGTCTAGGAGGGTGGGGGTGGCTGTCCAGGGGAGTGTAGTTTTGGGATATCCAGGGGGATCTGTCTAGGGTATGGGGGTGTCCAGGTTCTAGGGGGTGTGTAGGGTCTGTTCAGGGGGGTTTCCAGAGTCCAAGGGGTGTCCTCAGACTATCTAGGGTGTGTATAGGGTTTTTCTGGGGGGGGGGGTTCAGGGTCTGTAAGGTGGGTGTCCGAGGTCTGTTTTGTGGGTGCCTAAGGATTTCGGGGGAGGTGTATAGGGTCTTTTTGCGGGGGGGGGGGGGGGGGGTGGTGTCCAGGGTCTATATGGGGGGGGGGGGTCCAGGGCCTTCCCAGGTGCAGGATTTGTAGGGGGGATGTCGAGGGGGTTTTGCAGGGGGAGGATTTGTCCATGGGAGGAGGGGTTTATGTAGGGTGGGTGTTTCCAGGTGGGAGGGGGCTTCTGGGGGAGTGGGATACTATACGGGGGGTCTGTGTAGGGGGTTGGGGGATATTTTTTATGGTTAATATGACCCTACATCCATGGTTTCGATCTGTGGATATAGTTCAATTGTGATAGTTTTTTATCATGGCTCTACGTCTAATGCCATGGTTTCTAACTGTGGCTATAAATTGGGTACCTCTCAAATTATATCCACAGTTCTAAATGGTGTCTATAGTTATTTTACCACGGTTTGAACCGTGGTTGTATACCTATAGCCTAGTTTTGAACCATGGGTCTAGACCTATAGCCACGGTTCCAACCCGTTGATATAGTTCAAGGCATATATTCATGCCAAACATAGCCATTGTTTCTCAAACCGTGTCTATTACCTATAGCCATAGTTTGAGGACCTATATCCAGGGTTTTAAACCATTGCTGTAGCCCGAATTTACATTAGTGTGATAAGGTACTACTTATCAACATCGAGAACTCTATCCTCCTACATATTAAAATAAATCATCACATCATGGTCTAAAATCCAAACCATACCAAGGATTATATAAAATTAAATCATGGGTATTATGATTAGATCAGGAAATAAAAATCATTTATATTCCTAAATGGGGACTGATTCTCAAAACATTAATGCAATAATACATCCCTTACTATTTTTGACGGAAAACTCACTTGTTAAATCAAATTGTAAATATATAATTTTCATAGAAAATTGGGAATATATGAAACAATTCGATGATACAGAATCAAATAAATCATTACATAAACTTAAGGAAACCATTAAATTAACTGCCACAACAATATTCAAAGCATCATCCTTAACAGTAGTGATCGCATAAGATTATACATGATCCTTTATCATTTTCTGAGGTATGTTTCCCTGACTCTTAGGTCAATCATTTGCATAATGTCCCATCTCCCTACAATTTTTTCATTGATCATTGGTAGATTCTTTCATACCCTTAAAACTAGTAGAACTATGGCCTTTCTATTCACATTTGTTGCGTTCTCCTTTTCCGTTTAGATAGGCTCCAGGGTTCTTCCTTCCAAATTATCACAAGGTGGAAATTCAAATCTTCCCTTCTTTCCAGTTTCCTTATTTCCTTTACCAGAGTGTTTAACATATATATTCTTCTCTTGCTTTGATTTAAAGACATATTATTTATTGAATTCCTTTTCTGTCTTGAAAACAAATGAGACCATATCTTCGTACAATGAGAAGGATATTTCTTCTAATTATCTATAGAGAAATGGTTGTAACCCATCAATAAAACTATCAATCTTACTTATTGGATTATATATATAATTTAAAGCATGCCTTGATATCCCTTTATTGTTATCCTCAAACATTGCAACATTCTCATCATCCTTTTTCCTTAGATTCCGAAATTGTCTTTCCATATCTGCTCGATGGTCACGAGGAAACTATTTTTCAAAGAAAACATCTTCAAACACACTAAATTAGAGGTTTGATACTTATTAATCATTATATGTGTTTTGGATTCAATTACAACCATTTATCTGTATCTCCCTTGAGGCGATAAATATCCATGACAACTTTTTCCCTTTTTCTTGTCCCCAAAGCATGAAAAATATTATCTAAGGAACTTATATGTTTCTCAGATACTAACATATTTGTACTCAAATTGAATTTTTTTTGTTGTTTCCTCATTATGTGGTCAAACATTGATCCTCTATGTTGTGGACTTGTGTTCTCTATACACGTATGGTTATTATTCATAACCTGGGTGAGTTGTCCTAGTATAGTGATAAGCTGATCAACACCAATTGCATCACCAGATCTAATATAATTATCTTGGTTAAGAGGGAAATCCCTAAATAGTTTACATTAATTGATATAGTTTTCATTATTTCCACTAGGATACATTTCTAAAAAATGGAATACAGATAATTATTTTATAAATCACAATACATAGTTCCTAACTTGTAAGACACATGACAATAATTGAATAGTTTTTGGATATAATCAATAATAATAAAAATGTTTACTTTGAGGTTGTATATAATCATAAATTTTTAATTATGGTTTGTAATGAAAATGAGAATTATCCTAAGCATATCCCCCGGGAGTCTCGTAATGAACAGTGCAGGAAGAACCGTTGTCGTGCACCAGTTCCCGTTTGAGTCTAGCTCAAAGTGGTGTTTTCGAGTTTTTCACATAGGTGCATATGTTCCAGAGCTTCCTCTACCTTATCGTATCTAGAGAGGGATGTATATCTTGTAAAACCCACAAAATATCCACATCAATAAAATTTTATGATGTTCTTATATAGTAATCCACAATTTCAATCTTAGGGTAATGTTCTCTAATATGTTTTTTCAGATTCTAGTTTCCATGGTTTGTAATAAACTTCCTCTGATACCAATTGTATCTCCCTACCCGCAGTAACTTTGTGTCAGTGCTTTCTTACATATCATTGGCTTAATAGATGGAATCATGTCCTGATAGACTGAACAATTTAGTATTATTGGAAACATGATACGTACATAATTTCAACATTACCACATGAAAATAAATATAACACCTATTTATTCTATTAGAATCATCCAAGCCTCCGTTATTATGCCTACAAGTCACTCATAACTAAGATATTCATATCTTGGGAAAATGAAACATAAGATATGGGTGATCTCAAACCCTCAATAAGGTTAAGAAATATAGTGGATGATAACATAAACATTATCCAAAGTGAAGAATTAAAAATACATTCCTTTACAAATAATAATCATGACCACGTTATGGAAGGAATATGAGCTATGTAAATAATTTCACAATAAAACAGAGTCATTGGTATTCTACTAGTTTAATAGCTACATCATCCATCATTATTGTTTTAATAATGAGATAATGTATAATGTTGGAAATTCTAAAACATTTTGTCAAGGCCTCAACCCATATGTTTCAAAATGATTTAGGCCACATCCAGAAACATATATCAAATTGGGAAATGCCTTGACCAATTCCATTTCTAATTGAATCATGAGGCCTACCAATGCACCGAGGAGCTATATCAGGATTCACCCATCACATACTATGTCCAATACATTCGTCATATGAAAAGGACGAAACATAACATACACATTCATATTAAAAATAGCATAAAAAATGTCAATACTTTATCCATAAACCATGAATTGTTAAAAAAAAACATCAATACTCAAACAAACCACTAAAACATAAATACTATTTGGATGATTTTTATAAAAATAGTTCTACATCAAACTATTTTAAAATCCATCAACGGATGTTGACATAGATGAAATGAAAACTATTTGAGAAAAAAACTCTTTCTATTTTGAATCCATTTAAGAGACACATAATTATTAACAAAAAAATTATTTGGAAAATATTCTTATAATCATGTAAGGGATGTTTCTATGATTTTATAACAGTGAAAAGTAGTCGCACCAGCTGTATGAGTTAAAAAAACATTCTTACCAGAATTTTGTTGAAAATGTCCTAATGTACCTTGTTTGGAAAACGATTGAAAGATTCCATCAAAACATATAAATGAAAATAATGGTACAAATTACTTTAAACCATAGTCTAGTAAATAGTAAAAAATATTTGATATATATTTTTATCAAAACATGGATTTGGATGATAAAGAGGTCCCAGTAGATACTTAGGTAAAAACATCCTCAGATAATAAAGAGATTGTGAAATCAACCATTAACTAGTACTTTTCCTTGGTCGTGGGTACGTTAAAAACATTTTTAATAGTTAAATAAATATTATTAAATTATACAATAACTATATACATAAATATGAAAACAAATATCATCATGTAATGTAGTTTTGTTAATAATATTTTAGTAGTATCATCGTTTCGGGTGTTAACTTATTTGTTTTCCTTTATTTTCTTGGGTACGTATGATATGTATATTATGGATAAGATGTATTTTATTCAAATAATGAATGAGATTATATTTATAGACATTATTTTTTGTCATAAAATGAAAATTATTTTTGCATGGTTATTATGGGTAAATGAATCTCATCGCGTTCAAGGAGGCGGTAATCCATACGCACGCACGAGTGAAAATGTCAATAAATTGATGGTGAAATTGTTTGTAATTAGATGGTATATCGTATATAGATAATAATTAAAATTTCCAATTAATTATTTACATTATTTATGCTCATTATTATTCCCATCCAAATAATGAAGAGTTTGAATAAAAAAGTACACCACAACGTGGAGATTGTAAGCCGTACGTACACATATATGGTGAATTTGTTATTTATAAAACAAATAGAATAACTAATATTGTAGTAACATATTTAAAATAACATCACATCATGTATAAGGTACTGGATTTATTATTTTGGTATTAAAAAAAAGAAAGAGGAAGTGTAAGAAAACAAAACTACAATGAAGCGATGAAATATTTACCTCTTTTCAGGTTCTTCATTTTGATATGATCTAAAAAGAACTATAGGATAGAATTATGACAAAAGGAATCCCTCTAGGATTAAGTGAGGAACGTTGGAAGGATAATTGGTTTGTGTTTGGCTGATTCAAATGGATTTGGAGGAGTGTTTTTGAGAGAAGGTGACGTGAAATTTTAAAAGATAGGTGACGGTCAATTTATGAAAAAATACAATATTATTTTATAATTAAATCATTATCGGATTGTAATGGATCAAAAATGATTTATTTAGAAAATAATGTAGGTATGGGACGAAAAAATATATAAAAATAGGTTTTAGATAGGTTTAGGTCTAAATATTAACCTTATATTTTAGATTTTATTCTTAGTTAAATAGTTTGATATTTATGATGTCGCTTTGTATTTTTATATTATATGGTTAATAAACATAATATAAACTACCAAGAGACCCCAATGTGTTTAATTATTATTATATATAATTGTATCTACGCATTTTGGATGAACATTATATTTTTATAAATATTATATCAATTAATAATATAATATTTGTTTTAAAAAGTCAATTATGTTAATTTTGACACTATTTTGTACGTGATTTGTTTGAAAGCCATTAAAATGTTTTCAGTTAAATTAAAATTTATTCAACCAAACCTAATATGTCATATTAAAATATTAAAATAATGGGTTTCATCAAAAGTATCAATTTATATTTATTTTTATATTTGTAATATAAATTATCTTAATATTTCATTAATATGGTAATTACTGCATCATTATTTTATCATAAATAAATTAAATTATAATGTCTAAAAATTATAAATAACATACGATTATGTGGGGAATATTTTTATCTTTTTAATTAATTTATATAGTAGAATTTTAAATTGTGTTTACACTTATATTTAAAAAGTTTTATTTTTTAGACTTTGAATTTAACTCTTGTAACTCTTATTTAAATAAAATATTAATAAATGTCCTAATCTAATCCAAGAGGACCAAAAGGGGACATTTTTTATTCCTAAGGTTTTTTGGTAGAATTATTATTATCTAATAGAAATAGATCATTTTAGGGTAATTAAAATATCATTTCAACCCTTAATTATACAGTTTATTTTTAACAGTGGTAAATAAAAGTAAAAAGTTACTATTCACAAAAAAATTAATTTCATCTTATTGTACCACATATTACACAATGATATTAATTGTTTATCATAGATTTTTTAAAATAATCAAACATAATTGGTAAAATTATGTTTTATACAAATTTGAAAATGTTTCGTTGAGTTGGGTAAAAGACGGTAAAAAGTTCAAAAATATTGATATATATATAAACTTTTTATAAAAAGACTTCAATGAATTAAATTGGACTTATATATTTATTATTAATATATTTTGAACAAAAATAAATTTAAATAAAATTAATAATTATTTAAATAAAATTATAGTTTTAACCAATAACAAAATGTTTTTCAATATTCATCAAAAATTAAATAATTTTTATAAAAATACCAAAAATTTACCCTAAGATAATTTCGATATTCCAAACTAAAAAATATAGTCCATTTTGAAAAAAAAAATATTATAAAATTTGAAAAAGTGGGTATTACTATTCACGAAGGCTAGTTTTATTGGTTGCGGTGTGTTAGAATGTCAATGTTGTGTATAATGCATTCTATGAAATTATTCAAATGGAAACGTAAAGTGGAAGCATGGGGTGTTATTTTTGGAGGCATGAAGGCTACGTATTCTGGGATGTCGTCTTTCCCAGAAGACCACATTACAGATAGAGTTGATTGGGAAAAGGATGGCTACTTCATAGTCTCGACAAAAGTCTTATGCTGATCAGCAGATTTGACCTTTGGAGTTCAAGGTTAGGGATTATGTTTTCATGCATGTCACACTGAGGATGGAAGACATAAGGATTTTGAGATAGGGTATGCTTTCACCGAGGTACGTTGGGACGTTTAAGGTTTTGGAGAGGGTCGGGTCGTATGCATATCGGTTGTAGTTACCTCAGAGGTAATAAGGTATGCATGAAGGCTTTAATGTTTCTCATCATTGATGTTATTTATCAAAACCATCTCATGTTTTTTAACCCGAGGAGGATGAGTTAGAGGTGGATGCCTCATTCGAGGAGCATCCAATCTGAATTGTTGATCGAAGTGCGAAGGTTTTTCAGTAATGGTATGTTCATATGGTACGAGTGCAATGGATGCACAGATGAGTAAAATATGATACATGGAAGAGGGATACTTATGTACACTCACAATGGACAGAGCTGTTTGAGAGTCTTCATCTACACCGATTTTCTTGGGAAAATCAGTAACGAATTTCATTAAAGTGACATTTTTATGAACCTGAATATTTTTTCAGGAATTTTATTCTTTTTCTAGTGTTTTTGAGAAAAATATGAATTTCTCAAAAAAAAAATTAAGTACATGTCATTTAATTTATAAGTACATTCCCTATTCTTTGTTTTCGTAGTTGAACATGTATAGACCATGTAATGGTCATGCACACAGCAGTGTGTGGTGACATGAATAGATCCTAAAGAGGGGATCGGTAAGGGAAAAAAAGGGTGTGTACATCGATAGTACACGTCATGCACATTATTTTTTTTTCATTAAATGTACAGGGATCATGTATAATGGATAGAATAGTATTCTTCTCAACCTAGTTCATTTTAGACCATCTTTATGACATGGATCATCGTCGAGCCCCTGATCGAGCATCTGTTCTCTGAATCGAACTCTGTCGGTTGCGTTGGAATCTCATCGATGAGTTCTATATTCTTCTTGAACAACTTATTATGATGTCTTCCCCATCATGAGATATCATGGGATGAATGTTTTTGACGTTTTAGTAGATCTGTGAAGTTATATGGTGATTCAATGTCTGACACTCATGTATAATGATCCACCGATGCTGAGGTAGGTGGATTTTTCCATTCTGTAGATTGTCTTTGAGTTGCATGTGAAAATGTTCACAATACCCATGAACAATGTAATACATGTCTATGGTTTTAGCACTATTGTTTTCCAAATATTTCCTAGTTTGTTTGGATATATATTATATGTTAAGAATAGGGTTTACTATTGCATCTTATGGAGGTTTTTACCATGTTTTCTTGTTTTGACCATTTGGTCTAGTTTTCCTTTTAGGATGCTGTTTGTTTCCCATTCCTTGTACTGTTATGATGGAGTGATTGTTTATCTAACATGATTATATGCTATAGGTTAGTTATCCAAGGATTTCTAGTGGTTTATTTTGTCCACTTTTAATTTCTATGCTCATTTTACAAACAAAGATCCATGAGAACCCTTTGTAGTAGACGATATATTGAATGGACGTAAGGTATTCTCCAATGTTTCATTAATTATCATCTTGTTCTGAGACCATAGGGCATAATTATATTGAGTGATCCCTTAATGTGACTATAGTTACGTTACAATGCCTCATGAGGAATTGATGTTGAGTGATTCCTCAGAGTTCTTGTTGGTTACCATTAAAAGACTATAAGAAGAAATGATGGTGATTGCTTCCTCAAAGAGTCTTTGATCACATATGAATATAGGTGGAATTGATGATGAGTGATTCCTCATAGAGTTTATTCTGTAGCTGATCCATATGGGTGAGACTGTGTGTGCTTACCAGATGTTTGGTTGTGTTTACTTGCAAGGATCATAGGTGATAGTTTGTGAGTACTTCCAAAACGTATACTTGTTTGTGATTTTCTACAAACTTGATATGTTGTATTTGAATGCCTGAAATAGTAGGAAGGATTACTATTGAGTACTTATTTTTTTAGGGTTTTTACCTTATTATTTCCTCCCATATATATTCACATACTATTATGAATAGATCTCTTGGTGGATGGATACTAGGATTAGTCTCACACCCTATTTGGGCCATGCTATTGGGCACAATCATACTTTTTTGTTACAGTTATAGATAAGAGAAACTGGCCTTCTACATCATTCACTATACTTCTTTGAAGCATGAGGGCATGAGACAAAGCTTTGGCTTGCGATGCTGTGGAGTAGTTAATATTTTATTGTACTTTTGTTTAGTACTATATTTCTTCATAGTGACTTGTTTGGATGCATTCCTAGAAATATTTATCATATTTCATTATATATGTGCTCCATCTGTTTATTTCTTCAGTCATCCACTGTTTATTTTTGTATGATAAAATTACTGCTTCCGCTATTTGATTATGTTTACTTCCACTGTGTTACTTTTCTTTTGAGGGTATAGTTTCCCTACTATTACACCCAAGGCCCTCACTGCTAGTCGGAAGCCTCTGGTGTTTGGAGAAATTCTCTTGAGTCCATGAGACCAACCGGGTACGGGGCATCTCTGGGTGTCTTATGGAAGAGAGATGATACACAACCCAAACTATGTAGAAAAAATCACTGAAACCTCTATATTCAAACAACCACCATACTCATCCATTCTCATCCAAAATTAACAATTATAGATGTACTGGCATCATTGAACCTGAAATATATAATTAGGAGTGAAATTCATATTACATCACCAAAACCCACCAAAACAATGAAATATGTTTTATTTTGAAATTATTCAATCCTTATTCAAACATTGAGCCATACATATATATTTCCAAAAAAACATTTTATAAAAAATCCACATCAACATTCGATTCGTTTTTCAAAAATAAATTTCAAATCCAAACATAAACCATAGGAAAAAATATATACCATCAAAATAAATAACTAACCATTCATTCAACAAAAATTTATTAAAACACCCAAATAGTTTTATGATAATAAAAAAATTCATATAAAAAATTATCTGATCATTTGAAAATTCAATTTATCCGTTTTTAAATCCATTTAATGGACTCACAATAGAGCCTTTTACTTGAAATAATATTTCCTAATACAATTAGAAAATCAATGCCCAATGAAGAACCATATATGAACATGGTTAATGGAGAAAAAAAACCAAAAATCACGTGAAATATATCAAATATAAGAAATGGTTTCTTACATAATGATAAATGAAGTTTAATCATAAAAACTAGAACATGGATAAAATACCTTAAATCACTATTATTTATTCTCATAACGGAATGTGTTATGGGTTCTATGATAGGATATCTATTGTGTATATGAACTATAGTTACATAAAATAGAACGAAATTTTATTATATGTTTTTTCATAAAAAATTATTAATTTAGTATCATAGACCAACCTCCTTTGAATACAACACCCCATCTAGCAGTTTTTAATACCCGGGGGACCAAAATTAGTTTATAACACCCAAGCTAACTGGAATCCATCTTCAAACATATTATCTAGGATTCCATTAACAAAAAAAATACGTGATGTACATGATCAAACAAGACAATTACAACTCAAAAGGAAATATTGCAACTAACCTCACCCCTAACACCAAACTTAATGTATGACCATTCATGGAGGAATAATGGTTTGTCTTTAAAAATATAAAATGTAAATTCCAAATTGTCTCTAAATATAAATATATATGGTTTATTTACAATATAATTATAAATTTATAAAACACAATCTTAATCATTTATTCCAAATGATGAAATTCTCTTAAAGAATTAAATTTATTTTTAATATACCCTTAAATAATATTTTTCATCTTTATGAAATATTATAAAGGATAGAATATTCCATAAAACTGTTCAAAAATAAAATAGGGTACTCCTCACATGTGATATACCACAAACACTTTTAAAATAATGATTTAAAATCTGAATTGAAAACCCTTTCCTAAATGATTTTGAGCCCAAAACCTCACTTCAGAACAATATTCCCTTAAATCATGGTTATAACGTATTGATAAAAACAATGTAACATCAAATTCCCCACATAGAATCCTTTTAAAAAGTCCATACACCAATTTTAAAAGGTCATAAAACCATTAATAAATCATATTCAAATATGGAATCATGGAACTAAGATGAAAACCCAAATATAGAAAACATAAAAAACAATTAAATGGTTTCAAATAAATAATTTGGTGTCACGTATATTAAAATAATAATAAATTGAAAATTTTAGAGGGAATTGAAATTTTTTAATTAAATAATAAAAAAATTATATAGTAACCCCTACCTAGAGTATATATGAATCAAATCAATGTATAATGATAATTATAGATTTAAATGGTGACCATACCAATTTCATTACAAATGGTGTCAATGAACCAAAAAACAATAATCCACATCATTAGAACCATCCAAAACAAAAATTATTTTTAGCGAAAATAATGTTTTCATTTAATAATTCAACACAGATATAGATGATATGTAGATGGGAAAATAAAAATATAAAAAAAAAGACCATATACATCCTGGAAGTCATCAAATTAATGGAATTAATTAATTTTGGGGTAGGTTAGAGATCCACTATTACATATAAACTGTCAACTATCTAATTGTTGGAGAAGGGGTTAAAACACCTTAAAATTCATGGGGAAAAGGAAATTTCCCTAATAATATTTACACATAGTCAACACCGATGAAATTTCACATAGTTTGGAATACCATTTTACTTCTATGTTAAATCTACCACTATAAAAAAACTCAAGTATCACTGTTTTTAATAATATTGCAACTAATCTAAATCCCACAAGATACACCGAATTGTATCGGGGGAGCTCCAATATATTTGAAAAATTGTGCATATGGATTACTAAACGGATATGTACATGGGATAATCCCAGGTAAACATATATATCATGTTTATTATAAACCATTAATGTTTTATATACCCATTTAAAAAACCCATAGAGAAATAAATTTCTCTAATCAATACAACTACTACTAAAAAACAAACCTTAATAGGTAATAAAATATAAAATAAACAGTACTATGACATAAGAGTGTCCAATAATACCCATCATATTAAATTCATTAATTATAACAACCATAGATTAAAATTAATATTAATAAGATATGTAATATATATGAATATAACAAGATTAATGAAATTATGAGATATTTTCAATGTTAAATACTTCAACCCGCACAAAAAATGAAATTAATAAATCTACATATAGACTCCCATATGTCCCAAATCACAAATAGAACCAGATCCTTTATGAAGGATTTATAAGAATTAAGGGAGACCCAACACGTTATCACCAACATTTAGAAATCCTCTACTGTGTTCTCCCCACATTTATGTGGCCATCTATCATGGAATCCTGAATGAAAGACATCTTTGATACATTAACTCAAAAAACTAGTAATCATATAGAAATTCACACTATCAACCACATGAATCTACAAAAGAACAAAATGTCGCTCTTATTAAGAATAACAACTGAAAAATAACATGGTTAAATATTTAGATCAACCACAAATGGTGAATATGAATGAACAATAGTCAAACTACATATTGTGTAACAAACTCGACACGTGAATCACACTATAACAACATCTCATGAGTCTATGGACTATATAATTTTGAAAAAATCATGTAAATGTATAAAAGATAAAAAAATCATACGATACCCTTTAGATATGTATTCTATAAAAGTTTCTCCATTAATATTACTTAAAATCCAACCAAAATACTTCAAGGAGGTTTGTATAGCACGGATAATTCCCTGAAAATTCATATTATTCCATAAAAAATTTCATGAAATAAATAAAAACATCCCAAGAGGATTAATTCAATAAATAAAAAAGCTATAATTTTTACTATTTAAATAACGATTACAACCATCAATGTAAATTTCCATAACAAACATATCATCAACAAAATATTCAAACATAAGAACGATTCCAAAATAGTATCTTATAGAACATATAAACATGACCCTTATATAAAAAATAGAGGAAATATTTATGATTCATGATATTGGATGACCTATTATTTGATAGATCCCCACACCAGAAGCACATTAATATTCATTTATTCCCATGGGAATGATCATTTCTTAATATATTTTACCCATCCAACTTCATATTTTTACCTTTTGGATATTCTTATGCCTACCATGAATCCATTGATAAATAGTGGTAACTAAGATAACACACACCACATTCTACTTTGGATTGATAACATCCCTCATATGGTCTTCTTAACAATCCCTCTAAAAGATATAATGAAAAATTCATCAGTAGTGAATCCTTGATCCTGGAAAACATGACCATTGATATAATTTTATTTCTAAAGTTCATTTTAAAATATATTGGATAGAAGATTACTGACATAAAAATTGATCAACATACTTCATCATAGATTCATCAGCAAATATTAATCTCACAAAATCATTCTCTGTCTCTACTTCCTCACCCCTATAGATGAATCACCAGACAATTGCCAGACTAATGAGTCCCTATAAAATTTTCTGACAAAAATATATATCACCTTAAAATCCCATTGTACTATATGAAAACAACTAATATATGATCATTATAGTTCTCCCATGAATCCTTAGATGTATCAATAGAATTAATAATCTCCCTAGTCACTTCCAACCACCTAACAAATTGCACAAAACCACCCCTCCACTAAATTAGATATAATAATGATCTTATACGTACAAAATTTGATTGTAGCACAAGCATAGTTCCATGTACAACACACTATTCAAATTATGGTATCTAATAAATGAACATATTCATTTTTGGAAATTCGAAAAAATATATCAACAAATACATAATAATAATGAATATATGGATACATTAATAGAGAAAAACTATTTTCCAATATAGATTAATAAATGAAAAACAAAATCATTCAAATAAAAAAAATTTAGTAATGAAAATACAAAATTACTTAAAATTTAAAATGTTTATCAGAGACCATTTGAAATCACCCCCACCATGGATTATCTCAAAACCATTCCATAAAAACATGAAAAAACACATTCCTAAAAAAAGATCCAAAATATTGAAAAATTAAAAACAAACATTAAAACTATATTATATTTTTAAAAACCATAAATTACATTAACTCACACAAAACCCCATTTCCATATTGGGTACAATTCTCAAATATATATCATAGAAAAATACCCTTTTAGACAATCAGATTTTTTAAACATCAATGCAGAAATAACCATGTAACAATTATTTCAAAATCACTATGTTGACAATATGAGTTTCATAAAGGCCTCATTGATTCCATAAAAATATATTTTTAAATCTAATAACATAATATTATGTACACATGAATGAAAAAAATTATAATATAATCCATTTCCAAAAAAGTAATTATCAATATAAATTATCTACCTCCAAAAGGTAGGATCCATTTTTCAATAACCATGAAGCTTGCAGAGTAATAAAGTAGATATCTAATGATGAAATAGTGCATTCATACATTGGTCTCATTTTTGTATTACCATAATAAAAATATTATTTCACTGGATGAAGAGTTTTCCCTTTAGAATATCAGAGGTATGTTCTATTGACTACATATTGTAGTCTCAATACCTTTTTTTATGGTTTGATATTGTGGTTTACAAAAATATTTTTCCTGGGATTGTATTCTTCCCTAGTTTACTTTTCTACAAATTAAATTCATTTTCTACTCTAGTTGGGATATAGTGGAATGAATTATTCTGTTTTTTGTGGTTTTTACATATCAAAATTTTGTGTGATTGGATATTTGTTCTTGTATACAGGTACATAGGCAATGACTCCCCTGATTATAATATTCCTACTCGTTGATAATTAGTAGCACCTAGCCTATTTTTTGTGGGAATGGAGAGTCACGATATGATCCCCACTAGAAGAGGTAATAAAAATAATGACATATATAATTAAGTTGTGACAATAATATCTTATTGCAGTAATAATTTGTAGAAATATTATTGATATATTGATAGAGACTACTCCATATAGTTAATCCAATTTATTCCCGATGTCACAAGAATTACTGTAAGGTATATACAAATATGATTTAATTTTCGTAAATAATGATGAATTTATTGTAGGTTATATATAGAATACATTTCAATCAATATATTATTCATTGTCATAATTTTTTATATGGGAAAAATAGACTAATTCCAAAATAACATTGATTTAATACCCTAATATAATGAAAATTAATTACATATAGGAGAACCAGTCAGTTTCATTTTTCACCCAAGATATCCCAAAACACCAATTTATGATGAAATAATGGTTGAAATAATAATTAAAAATTTATATATGAAATCTAATGTCATAATTGATCCTTTATATATGAATATGCTAAATACAAATGTCCAGACCAAAATATTTTTTGAAATAATTAAATATTCTCCATCATTTAAAATGATATATAATCCAATGAAGGATGATGGCCATTTAGTGGATTATAACATAACCATTATAAGTAATTAAAATCTAGTGTAGCCCACTAACACTAATATGATGAGAAATCCCCATGGAAAATATTCCCACTACAACCCTTTTAAAGATAATTAAATTTCTTTTCATATCTACCGAATGGTCAAATCCCAGACCTATCATTTAATACTAATATTCAAGATGATTCATAACATTCATGGATGTTTTCTATACTATGTAACTCTATCAATTCATTAGAAACAAATATATATTTATATATATATGTTCATATCATCAATTATATCCAATTTATTAACAAGAATGGGTTCCCACTATAGTCTACAGAAACAAGATTTTTAGGGTTCTCAACTAAGGTATTGTCCTATAACATTTAATAGATAACAACACATTCTCATGAATAAAAGTAGATATACAAAACATAAATAAAATTAGTATATATTTTTTACAATATTCATGTATTATGTATGTTTAATTCTAGGATTATTTTATTTACTATAATACGAAAAATGATTCCACGTGTACATTAAATTACCAAAACACACAATGTAATCAATACTATCAATTATCATCACAATACATATTGTCGATAGTATATTATATGTTGATATTGATATCAAAGGGACTATCCATTTCTGATTTCTGTTAATTATATAAGATAAAATACTAAAAATCCTGTCTACAATGGGAATCACATATAACGTTCTTAGATACAATATTTTAAATGATACAATTTATTCCCTTAAAATATCCCATCTATTATATAGAATATTAAAATGTTTTGAAATTTTAAAATTATCAATGATTTTAGATAAATATATAGAATACACAATTAAATCATTATCTTATGTGACTGATTAAGATGTATCATTCGGTAATACTGGAACCATAAATATCATACGATTCTAAATAGATGTGAGATTATAGTAATTAAAATGGTATATAAATAACTTATTGTTAAATATATATTTAAATCCTAGAAGAATCAATATAAATAAAATTCATCCAAAATGTAAATACTTTTTTAAAGTGAACAAAAAATCTATATATCCTACTGTAGTAAGTAAAAACACTATTACATTAATATATGAGTAATAATATTGTCATGAAATGAAATATGATATTAATAAAATATATACTAAATTGAATATATATAAATATATATATATATATATTCAAAACCATATTATATAATCATAGAAAACTAGTTCTATTTGACAACTCATATGTTTAATACACGTTAATTATTGATTTTTTACATAAAGGTACACAAAATAAAATAAAAAAATACTAAAAATCATGATATGTTTTTCTAATTAGACACATATAATATTTATATGAAAATAAAAAAAATAATTATTTATAACTCATACCATTACCTTAAAATACAATTAATCTTCTAAAACATCAAGAGATAACCTCAGGACTTATATAAGAAATCATTGATCTTTGATTCCTATTAGGTGAATGATCACATAATAACATGGTAAAATTAGAATATGTTAGACCGAAAACATATATATGGTCATTAAAATTGGATAAAATAATAATAATAATCGCAAACACATTATATTTGATGATAATATAAAGCAATCATCTGAAAATGGAAACGAAAAAAACCAAGTATCATTACAAATAGTCAAAGACAACGTCTATGAAATCATAACATAATATGTCTAAGATAACTGAATGTTTATAATATATGGGATACAATGAAATTAACACATTTCAAATCAATTAAATGGATATATAATTCAATAAACACCCACTACACTCATATTATGTAAAAGCGTTATTGTTCCACATAGATTATGCAACATAAGATCACACATCATTACATTTCATAAAATAATTTAAGTGTTATATTACATACATGCTTGTACCCAATTAGTGAATGATATTACGATATAGGTGAATAAGTTTGAGTGGAAATGGAATAGGAAAGCACTACACAAAAATACATTCATTGAATATTGTGGGATAATTGTTGAAGCATATTGGGAGTATATAAATAGTCAAGGAATTTTTTAATGATAGATAAAGGATCTATCCCATTATAGGGGAAACATAATGAAATTATATGGGATGAGAAAAAAACATTCAGATAATAATAATAGGAAATTAAAGGAAATTAATCAAATTAATTACATGAATAATAAGGGGAAGATACATTCCACATACCTTGAGAGGTAACTTATAAAAAATTCATGGATCATGTAAAAACAATAGGAACTCCATTGTATGTCATGATAGTGGTATGAAAGGTTTATTTCATTCTTTAATAATATTTGAGTGATGATATTGGTAAGGTGTTGTGTGAATTTATAGAAAAAGGTAGTGCAAATAACTAATAATTTATAATCATAGGTTATAGATTATATATGTGGAAAAAAATAAAAAAAAATGCATCATTCCAATTATTTCATCCATATTTGTATCTATTACAACAATTTATAAATCCAAAAACATAAAATATTATAATAATACCATTATATTTTATGTTTTTATTCAATAATATAATATATTGATTTTATTTTTCAAAATATATGATTGGTTTTGGGTGATTCATTAAATAAATATGAATTTTATTAAATAACCTGATATAATATTATTATAATGTTAGTACCTATATTTAGATTTCCTTTTCCCTTAGGAAAATTATTACAATAATTATGGGTTATAATAATGTTATATTATTGATCATATATTTATGTAGTAATTAATTTTTACCCAAAATAGTCAACCATCTCATAAAAATGTGAATCAATCACTAAAGATTAATTTTGAAAAATTGAATTTGAATATATTTATTATATTAAAAATTCAGTTCCCAATATACAAATATATTAAATTTTAGAAAAAAATTACGTACATGCAAATTCTAGATCTTATGATACAAAATCTTTTTAGACCCATATAACAATTGCGTTGGACTTCGTTAAATTATATTATAATATATATTTTAAAAAATAATTTTCATTATGAATATTCAAATAATATATAATATATATGATATAGATGAAATTTACAATATTTTTTTTACTTGATAGAAAATATTTCTAAAAAATACAAAAAAATTTCATCCTACAAAAATCATTGTTCTAAAAATATATATATTATTTTTTTATGTAATAATAAAAATTTATAAATTTAATAATTTTCTCATTATAAAATATACACAAAAAATTCATATAACTGGGTTCTAGAAATGTACCATCTTATTACAAATAAAAACTGTCTAAGGATGTCGTATGTGATTTTTGGGATTTCATGGGTTGGTTCAATGAACAATG
The DNA here is from genome assembly GCA_963277665.1 of Viscum album. Taxonomy (NCBI): domain Eukaryota; kingdom Viridiplantae; phylum Streptophyta; class Magnoliopsida; order Santalales; family Viscaceae; genus Viscum; species Viscum album. The sequence goes on along the minus strand of OY728152.1, from coordinate 1,312,281,312 downwards.
TTTTGGTTTTAATCATAATATGGTATAACATTACTCAGAAATGTAATTTATCATTCTTTATTAATTTAATCTCATATTTTTCATGGCCATGGTAATTTTTTTGGAATTTAATGTACCAAAGATGATATAAATAATTGGTTTTATAAGGTGATATCATACTGTTAGAGGACATCACATATTCTATCTATTTCAATTGTAATTTATCATATACCTTATTATATAATTATCCTAGTGGTTTCTAAAATAATAATCGATAAATTTTTATGATTGTTACATTTATTTTAGATATTCTATGATTTAATTGAAAAATAATATAAATTATCCAACTCAATGAACGTGTATTCTATAAATATATTTGTTAATAAGGAAATTGTTTATTCATTATATAATTTAAATATAAATGTATGGGTAAATAAAATATCCATTATTCTAAATATTTTCCTTAACATTTTAGTTCATTCATAATTATATAATTGGATAAATTGGTTTCATGTCAACATGTGGTTCCCATGTTACATCTTGAAGCATTTTACATGATGAATTTCATTATTTTATAGAATAGTTTTTCTATGATCATGGATTGTCACCTACTACAACTCAAGTGAAATATCATTATCCAAGGGTTTGACATTTGGATTATGTACACACAAGGATTTTTTATGAAATTGTTAAATAGTGATACATATAATGCATCATGAAAATGAAAATTTTTAGGAGTTTTATTTGATTGACCATAATATCAATGTGATCGAGGACCCAACTACTGGTGATGTATCCAAGGGTATTCTTTCCCTACACTAAAAACCTTTTAAAAATCTATCGTGGTGATGAATCATGAAACACCATATCTCTGGCCATAAACATTAGGTCATGTTATCTATTCATATATCATATTATAGATTGAATTTATGAAGAATTCATATGATGTTAAATGGTTTTAATCCTTATGTATAATAGCTTATACATGATCAGTTTTAACAATCATCTTCTCTTCAAAATATACCATGCACATTGGAATATGACACCTCTTCCCAAAGAGAGACTCATATATTACTATTTTAATGCCAGATTAGAAACTGAGATTATTTGAGAACTCTAATATGTCAATACAATAATCTATCAATCCTTGTAAATACATTGAATATGTTTATCTAATATCCTTTATATATTGTCTAGTTCCCTCGATTAGACTATCCTAAAATGGTTAATAATATGTATTGATGAATATATATGTACCCATTGGTTGATAAAGTATTCTATTGAACCGTTGAGGTTAACATCAGATCTATTCTATATAAACAATTTGTGGAAATCCATAATTTATAACCACATCTCATTGGTATATGATATCATGTTGTTCAATAGTAAAATAATCCATTATTGAAATGATATACACCTACATTGTGAGGAAATAATAAACCAAAAATGAATATGGTTTTAAAATTTTTTGTAATGGTGTGTCTTATGATCAATCATGTGATTTATTTTCTGATTGAAATATTTTACCGGGGAATTGATTATTGATAACCTAAATATAATATTTTTAGAATTTATTTTTTTGGTATTAAAATAACCAAATACAAAATTTTCAATCTAAATAATCATGTTATCAAACCAGAAGCATTCCTAAAGATATTTATATATTATATTGATATTCATATCTATGTAGAAGAATGTTATTTTATTTTCATATTTATTTACCACTTAATATAATTTTATATAGGGACCATATCCTTATCATGAACCATATAACTCTATATTTATATATTTTAAACATTTCGATATTCCCAATATTTTTCAATAGATTATTATAAATCTTTCGAGACACAATTATCCACCCAATAATATATGTTGTAGTACAAATTTGAAACATTTTTTATGAATTTCCTTTTTATATCTATGTTTCAAACCATATATAGGTCTATCTATCCCATATATATATAATGTATGGAAATATTGAATGAAAAGATCATCTATGATAATTTTAAAGCATTCATTGGTTAGTTCTACATAGGGTTAATTTTTTTAAATTTGAAATTATATATCACATTTTCATCATTTTTTGATACACAAACTAATATTTTATTGGATTCATAAATTTACATAAAAAATCAATACCCAATAGTGGGTAACAAATGGAAATGTGTAGTGAATATCCTTATATTAGAATTATTAATTTTATCCACTCATTAATTAATAAATAAAAATATCACACACATTCTTGTTACATTAGTGAGTGGGTTAGAAAATTGTGATATGTTTCAAATGAATGAACAGTTTTTCAAAACTATCAATATGAAATTATGGTTCATCAACAATGATATTTTAGCAGGATATCCTTTAATTTACATTTTTTTCAATTATACCATTGATATTCCTTTTATAAGGATAACACGCCCCATGAATGTTACTTTCTCTATAATAAACTCAAATTTTTTGAAATTCAAGAATTATTTTTACATACATAATGTCTTCTGTTAATCATTAAAATTCTGATCATGTTCTTCTTAATTATAGGATAATATAAAAATATAACCAATATAAACTATCATAAATGTATCACGATAATCCATAATTTATCTATAAATTTTTATTATAGATAAATATGTTGTATTATTGAGCCTAAAATTAATCACAATGATCTATTAATTGTCAAACTTTATACGAAATGTAGTCAAGGGGATATCCCACGTCATTACTATGACAACAAAAGATATTCTTCAATGATCCATGATTAAAATATACATGGATACATGGTTATGATCATTAAATTTCCCAACATATAGATGATTATACATACATATTATCAATATTTTGAGGTGCTCAAGATAATCAATAGAGTAGTGCATTGAACCATTGGTATTATTGAACATAAGGACATGTTGACCTCATACTGTGGAACATGGGAATATATATCTATTATCTATTGTGTCCAACATTTTCTTAATTATATTATTTCATTCTATAATGTAAATTCTACATTGAGCGATATATTTTTGAAAATCTATTGATATAATGATGATTAATAACTTGATATCACATATTGGTTGAAGATCATGTATTTCATTATCAAACCCATTTTTAACATTCCAATATAATTGATAATTTATCAATGATGATCATTTTTAAGGTCTAAATAATTTTAGATAAATTTTATTACTCCTATTAAATAATATATATTCTTGTGATAATGATAACATAGGAGATTAATCCTTTCTCTTGAAAATTTATCAAATATGATGTAGGTTTATGATACATAGGGTAATACCATTCTTTCAATAAATTATATTTTATCAATATAAGTAAAATCAATGCATGAAATAAATAAAATATAATTTTATATAAGTAAATACAATATAAGGAAATGTGAAATCTGTCCATCAAAAAGGTATTTGGGAGATATTATAACAATAATATTTACTAAATTATCTATTTTATGTTTCCAAGATATATATTAATCCATGGATTTTTTGAGGTGTTTCAATAATTCATTAATAATTTGTGGATATAAAATAATCTATAGACCAATAATAAAACATAAAATTAATAATTCATTCTTAATTAATTCTTTAACAGACATTGAATTGTTTTATTGATCCATCTCAGTAGTTATGCTGTAATAATTTGGACCATTAGATCTAGTATTAGTAGTATTATATATTCTATCATCATCCAAAAACCATTTAATAGTGCATATTTTCAGTTTTCTTATTACTAATTAGTGTTACATTATATAATATTATTAGGGTAGATTAATAAATTATTTTCCCCATCACATTTTGTAACACAATGAAACTAGTTACCCAGAGTCAGATCATTATTACATAACATTGGCATGATCAAAAATCATAAAGTCTAGAAATAACGATTAGTTTAGTAGTCGTGGAAGTAATAGATACATTCATAAGGTTTACATTACATCACAAAACTGAAAAAATGCAACAACATTGTCTCTATAGACAGCACTGATATCCCATAGACTATCCCTAGAGGTCATTCATAATATACTTCCTTGCATACTAGTAAAATAAAACATATAAAGGGGTGGCTCAAATTATATGTAAGGATAAAATTATAGCTGAAACATTCATAAGTAAGAATAAAAATTTAAGGAAATGTATAACTAAAAAATCATTTTAAAGATCGAAATCAATATAATATAGAAAAAATAAAATGAAATAATTCCATTTACTTATTCAAATGGATATTCTACTAGTCGAATAATCACATGAAATATCAATAACCACATTCATAATGATGGAATGCATAATTCCGGACGATCATAACCACATAGTCAAGGCCTTTTTCCAAGACTACAAATAAGATTTTTCCATGGCCTTGTGCCAAGAAACTAGTTGGGCTCATGAGACCTACCGATAAATTAAAAAGCTATAGCAGGCTCGACCAGTCAATTACTATGTCCAATGCATTCCTCATTTGAAAAGTTTGAAAAATAACATAAAAATTAATATTATAACTAGCATAAGAAATGTTAATGATTTATACACAAACCATGAATGGTATAAATATTGCACATCCATAGTCAAAAATAACTCATTCAGTACAATATAGAAGATTTTATTGTAACAGATTAACCTCAATCGAGAATAATGAATGATATTGACATAGATGAAAAAAATCATTAAAACTATTTTACAGAAATTTCCCCCTTTTTCTTGAAAACATTTAAAAGTCACACTATTTATCAAGAAGCCATTTTAAAAATATATTTTTGAATCAATGTGTCCCATAACTCATTGAACCTTTTAAAAGGAATTTTAATTTTAAAACATTAATGCCCAAATAAATAAATCCTTAAAAATGTTTTTAAAACATGGACATTAATGATAAATACATAAAAGAATAAATCATTAAATCATTTAAAAATGATATTTTAGTTAGATTTTCTAACCAAAAGAGACACACATGAATACAAATAATAGAGGTAATCAAAACATTGTAATATCATGATAATAAAGGTATTCATGATACACTATGTCAAAGTACATTATATACACCATATAAATGTGAATAGGTGTATAAAAACAATGAATTATCAATGGAATGTAATTTGAGATGAAAACTCTTATAATGATTGTATCCTTAGGTTACGGATAAATAAATGACATAATTTTTTGTGGAAAATATAAATACATTAAATATGATTGTATATTCAGTGTAAATAAATTATAGGAATTTCGCATATATTCTTGTAAGAACAACACCAACGAATTGGATACTTAACATAACAAATGGAGATTGAGTTAAAATTACTCTTATCAAGTTCATATCAATGTCATGAGAATTTATCAATGAGGTGATTATGTGTATCAATAGTAAATATAAAAAAAGGGGAGTGGTAATTATGACATTAGAAAATTAATAGTGATTCCACACATAATATTGGAGTAAAATAATAAATGAGGTTTGTGTAAAGCCGAATGAGTGGAAATGGAAATTTCAAATTACCTTATCGATTTGGTAACATAAGAAACATAAAAATTTGAAATAAGGGTCATACAATGATGATGTAAATATCAATAAATTTGAGTATATTACCCCATTAATACAATCATGGCCAGCACACACACCACATGTAATAAGTGGTGAACAATGGAAATCTCACGAAATTAAAATTGATATAAGAATCCCCTTACCATTTAATTTTCCTTAGTCTAGGGTAGGTTAACCTCATGTATAATGGTGAAATAATTGTTATTATATTATACAATAAACATAGATATTAATATTATGTCATATATGATCTTTTAACATCGCTTTATTAATAATATCTTAGTATTATCATCATTTTGGGTGTTAACGGATTCGTTTTCTTTAATATGTTTTGTTACATATGGAATGTTCGTTATGGATAGGTTGTATCTAATTACAATACAGAATGATATAAAGTCCTTAAAAATTATTTTTAATCGTCAAATGAAAATTATACTTGAATGGATATGATGGGGAATAAATCTTATCACGTTCGTGGAGACGGTAGTCCGTACGTATGCACGAGTGACAATATCATTATTTTGATATTAAAATTGTATATAATTTGATGTTATATAATATATAACTAATAATTATAATTCCATATTTATTATTTACATCAATTACACATCATTATCATACCCATCATTATAATAATGTGTTGAAAAACAATTACACCACGACGTGGAGACCGTAAGCCGTATGTACACACGTATGGTCACATGTCATTAGAAGGATGGATAAAATACATAATATGGTTGTAACATATTTATAATAACATCACATTATATAGATGATACTGTAATAATTATGTTATAATGGAAATAAAACAGAAAGAATAAGTGGATGAAGAAAGTAACATGAAAGATGGTGGGGAAAGCATTACCTTTTATTTGGGATCTTCTTTTTTATTTGATCAAAAGGCCCCCTTAATATGGCTTTATGACAAATGTAAGGCCTCTAGGATGAATCAAGGGAAGTTGAGAGGATATTTGGGAAGGGTTTGGCCAAGCCAAATGTCTTTTATGGTGTTAATTTAGGAGAAGGAGATGTTCCCTTTTATTAGAAGGGTGAAAGGCACCTTATGAAAAAATTAAAATATTATTTTATAATAAAATCTTTTTATGTTAAGAGTAGATCCAAAGTAAATATTTTAAAGGATAAGGTGTGTATGGGTAAAAAACCTCTCAAACAATAGGTTTTAGACAGGTTTGGGTCAGTATATTAACCTTAACTTTTATATTTAAATTTTAGTTAAATAATTTGACATTTATCATGTCTTGTTGTATTTTTATATTCTATGGTTAATAAACATACTATACACTTCTTAAATAACTCCAAGTGGTAAATTATTGATAAACCTATAATTATAATAGTCATTTGGTCGAACCTTATATTTCTAGGAATATAATATAAATTAATAATCTAATATTTGTTTTAAAAATATTTTTATGTCAATTTTGACACTATTTGATATTTTGTTTTTGGTAAATTCATAACAGCATTATTACTTTTAAAAAAATTCTACTTACAAACTGTAATATTTCATATTATCCAAAAAAATTAGTGGAATTCCTAAAATGTCTAAAATTACTTTTATTTGTATATTTATAATATCTATTATTTTAATGTTTCATTAATTAGGTAATTATTGCATCACCATTGTGTCATAAATAAATTAAATTATTTAATGTCTAAAAATTATAAATAAAATACCATTATGTAGGAAATATTTTTATATTTCTAATTTATATTTATAATCGAATTTATCTTATGTATATCCCTATATTAATAATGTTTTAGTTATTAAAAATTGATTTTAACTCTTTTAACTCTTCTTTGAATTAAATAATAATAAATGTCCTAATCTAATCGAAGTGGTCCAAAGAGGAGAATATTTTATTTCTAAGGTTGTTTCTGGAAGAATTATACTTATCCAATAAAATGAGGACATGTTTTAGGGTAACAATAATATCATTTTTACCCTTAATTACCTTATTTAATTTTAACTGTGTTTAATAAAAGTAAATAGTTACAATTCACCATAAAATTATATTTATCTCATGAAACCACATTTTACTCCTTGATATTAAACTTGTCTCTCTTATTTTCGAAATTTCACTCACAGAAGCGGTAAAATTATTAATTTTCTGAATATTCAAATTCTTCAATGAAATGGATAAAACACTCTGAAAAGTTCAATAAACTTTTTATATATCTAAAATTATTATAAATTGACTCCAATGGATTAAATTGAACTTATATAGGTATTATGTATCTATTTTGAACAAAAAAAATTAATTAAAATAAATAATTATTTAAATAAATAGTCGGTTTTAAATAATAACTTAGTGTTTTCCACTATTCATAAAAAAATTGAAAGTTTTAAAGAAAATTACCAACAATTCACCATAAGATAATTATGATATTTAAAATACATAAATAATGTCTATTTTACAAAATTATAAGAATATAAGTGGTATTAATCAATTTAAATTTAATTCCCGTTGTTAAAACAAATAATGTGTGTTTAATAAGCAATAACTATCCAAAGATTAATTATTGTTTATGTCTAGTTTCAAAGTGAAATTAATTTCAATTAACAAAATTGGATTAAATGGTAAAAATATAATATATTTATACGTCCATACCATAAAAATTTATAATTTAACAATATACGTTATTTTGATTAAAAAAATTTTTTAAATTAAAATATATTATTTTTCACTATTCACCGAAATAAGAAAGTTATCAGAAAAACAACAAAAATTTATTGAAAATAATTTCTTATGTATCAATCCCAAAGAAAAATTTTATTTTGTAAAATTGAATATATAAAAGTTTCAAATATTGGATTTAAAAAGTCTTCGCCATTAAAAGGTGCAAAATTGCATTTCTAGAAAAATACTAATTCATTCAGAAAAAATAGAATTTGTCCATAAATTATGTATATGAAACTCATAATATAATTCATAAATTATAAGGGTTATATAAAGTTCAAAATTCAGTTAATACTTTCATATCCACTTATGAACAACTAGTTTGGTAAGTCATGTTGCACTTGAACCTGATGTTTCGTTCAGTGTATGTTATTGAATTACTTCGAAAAACTAACGTACTGGGAAATCATGGGGTGTTACATTCGTTAATAATTAAATAAATTTCTTCTTCTAAATTTTTCATATCGGGCTTGTGAATATAAAGGAAGTCCCAAATCGGAAAATGAGTCAATAAAACTATTACTTTAAAATAAAGAAAGAGAAGTACAAATGTCACCCTTGATAACCCATACTAGGATTCCATTAAGAAAAAAATGGATATAGAAGATAAAATAATTCTAAATTTCTGATGGAGAGGGATATAAAACATGACCAGGAGAATGTTAACAACACGAAAATTTAAAACTTGTGATGGGATTAATGGTCATTAGTTTCCCAGTAGGAAAAATAAACGGACATCAATTTTTTGTTTTAAGTTACATTTCTTAAATATGAGGAATTTATTTATGAGATTGTATAAGAACATAAAGAGATATAATTAATTTTTAATTAGAGTTTCATTCATTAATAAATTTCTTCCACTAACTCATTTTTCTAAATGATGACTATTCAAGAAGACATGGTCACATCAGAATAGATAGAATAAAATTCTAGAGAATCACATGACACTAGTGGAAATCCAATCTATAACATCACTTTATTCCCAACGGTCTGAAAAAACCGTTGTAATAAAAAATCTATACCAATGGTTATGTCAAAAGTGTTGGATTATAGTAATATATGATGGGTTTTCCCAACGATTTTTGGAAATCATTGGAAAAAACCACATCAAATTCTAACGATTCATATGAACCGTTTGAATAGAAACACCTAAACCCAGTTTCAATTTGGATTATTCTCCCATCCTCAATGCCCCTCACACCCAAAATCTCCATCCCTACGGCACCGCTCCTCCCGACCCCCCCCCCCCTTTCCGCCACTCCCATCTCGATTCCCATCGCCACCACTACCATCCTGATCCACCTCACTGCCGCTCTCACCCCCCTCGCGCTACCCTCCACCAATTCCAACTCCCGCTACCTGCTCAATGCTCGCCACTCACTGTTCGCCTCTTCCCTCCACCCATCCTGAGCCCTAGCAGCCATCGCTCACCTCTCCCCCGCATACACTGCACATCATGTGTCATCCACAAGAAATGCACAGAGGTAGAATTTCTGATTTCAGAAGTGTATGTTTCAGGGTTATTTATTGATTTCATTGAATTATGGTCAATTCAATCATTTTTGATAGATATTATTATATATTAAGGAATGGTGGAACCCAAAATCAATGTTTCATATTCTTTATTAGGGTTATTCAATGTTTCATATTCAATGTTTTCTATTAGAAGAATTAAGAAGGATTATTCATAGATTTTTCTATAATTAGAAAGGGTTATTCATTCATTCCAATTTTTTCGCATCAATCCAATGAGGTAATCAATGTTTCATATTATTCCTAGGGGGTTTTCCCAAAATAAGTTTTCTTAGTTATTGAATAGGAATTCTCAATTGGGGCATTGTGCAGCCGAGATTCATGGATGAATTGGAAGTGAAACAGCATAATAACAACAATATATGAAGGACTCATTTTGCAAAATTATTTTCCATTAAATATATATATATATATATATATATATGAAGTGTGTGTTATGTGGAATTTATAGTCTGCATATGCTTACAAGTCCTCACCACCAAAAAAACTCAGGTAACATGGTATATCAACATCAGAAGAGATCTCAAGACAAATTGATGACTGAAAAATATCTATGTCACACCATTTCTAGTCCTTGTGAAATATTTCTACATGTTTCACACATCATATGTCATTCCACCATTAGGTTTATGCTCCCTTCCCCAGATGGAGGTAATTTCGGTTTTTTTAATGTGACTAGTTTTTTTTATCATTTACAATATTTTGGTCCTGTATGATTATCATCCTCATTACTTTACATGGATTAGACATTACTATCCGTGTCTCCTTCTAGTAACATGTCTCATTTTTTTTGAATCGAACCATCAAAATGGGCCTCACCATTGCATTTCTTAACATCATAATCCTTAAGTTATATATTTCCAATTAAGTATTATTTTATGGGTATTTTATAATATGCCTTCAAACTCCTTTCAATTATATGTTAAACAATATAATTTTATACCTTTTTAATTTACTAAATCTGTGTGATACCTTAGTCCCCATCTTAGAGGATAATTATTTTTTGTTCGTTAAAATGTGCAATTAATGGTTTAGTTGTTCCCATGATGCTTGTAATTGAAATATTTGGATCATGGATACTACATGCGATGATAGGTATAGGAGTAGGGGAATATATTTGACACTAAATTGCGAAAAATGTATTTTTATGTTCAGTAGGAATTTCGAAATGTGACAAAATTTGGTTCGAAAATCAACATAATTAGTTCCTAGTGGCCTGTTTTCAGGAGTCTATTGAATATAAAAAATTATAATTAGAGTATTTTGGTTTTATTTTATAGATAAGAAATCCAAAGGCATATAAAATGAATCATTGTCACTCATTAAAGCGCATAAGTATGAAATTAGACAGTTTAGTGTGGGGGATAGGGGGGGTGAAATTGTAATGAAATCAACAAAAAAGCAGACATAAATGGAAATGGGTCCGTTGTGACGTCTGGTGTTATAAAAATTGCTGAATTGGTATGTAATGTGGAATGGTACATATCAATAGTTTGGTCCTGGTCCTCGTCCAAGTCTTTTAAAAAATGTAAAATGTAATAAATAACAAAAATTAAAAATAATAAATATATTAAACTTACAGTTCATCAAAATAAAATAATATTGAACAAAATTATCAATTTGGATGTGCCAGGATGGGTCTGGGCTTGCGATTGGTTTGGCTTTTTTGGGCCTTAACTAGTTCGAGACCTGCCCTAAGAACTACTTGGGCTAGGCCCATTGTAATAAATATGTCTCAAAGACTGTCCAGGTCCATGATAGGCATCCTGCCATTTTTACACCCCTATTGAGTTTAACAACTAAGCTGTTATGTTTTCTTACATTCAAGAGTATTTATGGACTTTAATAATTAATTTATTACATTCATGTTACTTTAAATGGAACATTTTATTAAATAAACATTACGATGTTATATCTTTTTCAATCCCCAACACAACAACCACTTTCTCTGCAATTATTTTACATTATAAACACTCAAAATGCTAGTAAGATGGGGTGTTGAGAGTGTTGTATTGATATATGTGTTAACTTTGTTTGAATTCATTATAGACTGAGTTCACTATTGACCTGGTAATGGTGGATGCTAGTAGGAGAGCTATTTAAGACACAAGGGAAATCTGTCTCAATTTTCATTTTAAGATGCATCAGTTATTAATCACCATAGTAGTCAATCTCAAATCATGGTGCGACACAACGGTGTTCTATCATGGTTATGTGCACAATATTCAACTCAAATAATGTAGAATAGGTTCATATTCAAAGGCTATGTTTATTAGTATGGTGTTTCCAACAACATTCTATATAATGAACATAATGAACAATGAAGAGATTATTAAATGGAACGGTTTCCTCTTTGATTGCAGGAACATGATTTGACCCATGGGGCGTTGTGGATCTTATATATTGGATAGTAACATGTATAGTCACATGATACATGTATGTTTTTTTAGTTTTTATTTTATTTTTTTTATCGCATTGGCCACCTAGGTATTTTACATCTTTCTACAGACGGAGGGTAGTGATGCTATCCTGACTAGTTGACGTATATCACTTGTATATTGTAATTCCATGAGGTGTGAGTGTGAGGAAAAAATTGGAAGATAGAGGAGCATTGGGGTCTTCCATAATATGGAATTGTTATTCTAAATCATTGTGTGGGGAAATTTCTGGAGTATGGGGAGTTATGAAATAACCCCTTGTGTCCCCATGAGATAGGATAAATAACCCCAAGTTTATCCAATTGTCTCCATGCATCGTATCATCCTTACATGGTTTGGACATTCACCCAATCCTATAAAACCTATCATATTCTATGCTCTCAGTCACATATTCTAGACTCATCTCTCAAGGATTATCCCATGCCTCGATGCACATCTCATCATCCAAACTGACATAGAGGATTATTCATCTTATGATTGTCCTAGTCACAAAATCACACCATGTAGAACATATCTACATTATATTCTCAATAATTCGGTCAAGAACCTCATAAAAATAATGTATTATATCCCAGCCCCACTAACTAGGTTCCATCCTAAGCTAAATCACAAAAATCCTCATGGCATTATAATGCCAATCTTTCTGACAATACCCAATACCCACACTAGCATCTCATCCTTCATTTTTTAGTTGAACTCTTGAATCATTTAATGGAGTAAATCCATTAATAATACATTTAATATACTCAGAGGTACCATCCCACTCTATGAACCTACCAAGATTCCAATCCATACTTATATGTATTTCTTCATCAAATGCTAGATGTTAAATTGTCAAACCTATCACTATAAGGCCCAAACCTCTTAGTTATATTGTACATGATCTAAATCCTCATCATTAGAGACATCAATCAAATTAAAGTGCATAAATTTAAACAAAAACCTACATGCCAAGAATTATTCATGTGGACAGGCCCCATAATAACAGACTAAGAAATAAAACCATAAATAATAATGACAAATACATGAATCATTTTTAAATAAATATCTCATGTGTAAACATAAAATGAAACAATAATAAGACCTCATCTCTTGTATCGAACAAAAAAAAACTAAGTTGAAACTCGGGCCAAATTGATTTTATACCATTAATAGGAAGTGTAATTATTAATTAATATGAATGTACAATTTGATAGAATCATTTTGAAACATTGATATGCTTCCCCTTTTCTTGTAGGAACATGATTTGACCCATGGGGAATTGTGGTACTTATATGTTGGGCGGTGACATGTATAGTAACAGGAGAGTTATGTTATTACTATATTTTTTATTTTATTTTCTATATCGAATGGGTCACCTAGATCATTGAATTAATTTTAGTTTAGTTTTTATTTTATTTTATTTTATTTATCGCATTGGTCACTTAGATCTTTTACATATATGAATTATCTCATAAGATTTTTGTTGCATCCTAAGTTGTTAAAACATACTCAAATTCTATTGTAATCAAGGTGACTGATGTTTTATTATTAGAGTTCTAAGAAATGCATATACCATTGATAATTAATACACTTTCATAATTTGACTCTCAATCAGTAGTTTCAACTACCTTGTATAATTTTTAAAAACAACGAATATAAAATATATATCTTTATCATTCCACAATGATGAATCAAGAGTGTGTTTTTATAACATAATATTGGCTTCTATAATGTGTAGGAAAACTACATAGGATTTACATAGAACCCTAGCAGGAGGATGTTGCCCCGTGGATGTCACTGGACCATGCCAAAATGATGCGGTCACGCCGTTGTAACGCTGTGATTTGAACCTACTCTAGGACAACACCTCGTGGTAGTTCAAAGTCCTATCAGAATTTGATATCTGATACCTAGATATAATTTTACATATATTACCCACCAATTGTTATTAGGGAGGGAGGAGATGGCCGGAAGGTTGCACCATTTCCCCCCGCTCACTTCAATCCTGGTCGGATGATGCTGCCTCGTGGATGTCAGTGGACCGGTCCAACATGCCACGGTCACGCCGCGGTCACACTAAGGTCATGCAGTGATTTGGACCTGCTATAGGACGACTCCCCGTGGTGGTTCGTAGTCCTATCATAATTCAATGTTTGATACCTAGAATGTCATTTAGATATATTACACATCCATAGTTAATGGGAAGGGAGGTGACTACCAGAATGTTGCCCTACCTCCTCCTACTCCCTTTTCTCCTGACGTTATGATGCTGCCCCGCGAATACCGCAGGACCAGGCCAACACACCGTGGTCACCCAGTGGTCACGCTGCGGTCAGGCTGTGGTCACGTGGCAGTCATGCCACGGTCACACCATGGTAATTCCTTGATTTGGTCTTACTTTAAGACAACACCCAGTGGATGTTCATAGTCCTGTCAGAATTCGATATATGATACGAATATATTGTTTTAGTTACATTACCCACCAATTATTAATGGGGAGAGAGGTGACGACCGGAATGTTTCCCCACCTCCTCCTGCTCCCTTCTCTCCTGGATAGAAGATACTGCCCTGTGAATGTCGCTGGACTAGGCCAACATGCTGCGGTCATGCTGTGGTCACGCCACGGTCACACCACGGTCATTCCGCGGTAACACCGTGGTAATGCTGTGAATTGGCCCTGCTCTAAGACGACACCCCGCAATGGTTTTCAGTCCTGTCAGAATTCGATCTATGATACCTAGATAGATTTTTATATACATTACTCACCCATAGTTAATATGGAGGGAGGAGACAGTCAAAATGTTGCCCCACCTCCTCCCGCTCCCTTCGCATATGGCTGGAAGATTCTGCCCCGCAGAAGTCACTGGAATGGGACAACATGTCGCGGTCATGCCATGGTAATGCTATGATTTGGCCCTACTCCAGGAAGACCCACCCACGGCGGTTCTAATTCCTATAAAAATTAGATATATGATACATATATAGAGTTATAGATACATTACCCACCCATAGTTAATGGGGAGGGAGGCGATGGACGGAATGTTTCCCCCACCTCCTCCTACTCCCTTAGCTCCTGGCCGGAAGATACTTCACCGCAAATGTCACAGGACCGAGCCAACACGTCCCGGTCATGCCGCAGTCAGGAAGTGGTCATGCCACGGTCATGCCATTGTCATGCCATTGTCACACCATTGTCACGCCACGATCACGCCGCTCTCACAGTGTCTTCACTCCGCGGTAATTCCACGGTCACGCCGCGGTCACGCCACTCTCCTGCGGTGGTTAACAATCCTGTCAGAATATGATGTATGAAACCAATATAGAGTTTTAGATACATTACCCCCCCATAGTTAATGGTGAGGGAGTAGATGGACGAAATTTTTCTCTGCCTCCTCCCACTCCCTTCGCTCCTGGCCGGAAGATGCTGCCCCGCGAATGTCGCTGGATCGGGCCAACATGGACAGCCCACCAGACCCCCCCATCATCCTCCCTGGACACCAAAAATCTTCATTGGAAGCCCACTGAAATCCCCCCCCCCCCAACCCTCCTCTCTAGACCATATATCTCAGTCTAAGCCCTCATAATGATTCAACATAAATCCCAACGGAAATGAGGGTTTTAGAGATTTAGAAGAAGATGAGAGACGTGTGAAAACCCTAATCGAAAAAGAGGAAGCAAAAAGAGGATTAGAATCACCTGGATATTCAATCCACTTTTTAAGGAACTCAATGCACCCAAGTGATGTGTATGAGTCAACCCCGCCCCAATCTGAGGCGTGGTGTGGGTGACACCACTCAAAGTGTCTCAATTTTCTTTGAAATTGAAAACAACAAATGGCATACGGAAAATAGACCAAATGAATTAGTATTTTTTTGATACATTAGAAAAACAATTCATGGGTCATTTGTGAAGTGAAAAGGTCAATCCTTCCTCAATCTGATGTGCGGTGTAGCTGATACTACTCAAAGTGTCTCTCTTTTCTTTTAAAAGGGCATCATTTTAAGTAAATACAACAATGGACATACCGAAAATTGAACAAAGACATTCAGATTCAATTGAATCATTAAGAAAATGATCCATGGGTCATATATGAGGTGTACGAGTAAACCCCACCACAATACGAGTGTCGGTGTGGCCGGAACCACTCAATCTGTTTCACTTTTATTTGTAATGAGCAAAATTTATGTGAAAACTAAAACTTCCATAAAGAAAACCGACCAAACGCATTCGTAATGAGTTGATATTATAGTTAAATGATCCATGGGTCAATTCCGATGTGTAATAGTAATCCCCACCTCAATATGAGGAGTGGTGTGGCTGACACCACTCAAAATGTCTCTCTTTAGTTTAAAATGGGCATCCATTCAAGTGAAAACAACCACTACCATAAGGAATCCAAAACAAATAAATTCAGATTCTTTTACAAAATTAGGTAAACGATGCATGAGTAATTTTTGATGTGTACAAGTCAACCCTGCTTCAATCTGAGGCATGGTGTGGCTGCTACCACTCAATGTGTTTCACTTTTATTTGAAATGGACATCATTTTTGGTGAAAAAAGAAACTGGCATATGGAAAACCGGCCAAACACATTAGGATTCTATTAATACATTAGAAAAACAATACATGGGTCATTTGGACATGTACGAGTCATCCAAACCTCAATTTGAGGCACGGTGTGGCCGAAACCACTCAATGTGTCTCTATTTTGTTTAAAATAGATACTATTTTATGTAAAAACAACTGGCATATGAAAAACCGACCAAACACATTCGAATTGTGTTGATAATTTATGAAAACAATGCATGTGTAATTTTTGATGTGTACGAGTCAAACCCACCTCAATATGAGGTGTGGTGTGGCCGGAACCACTCAAAGTGTCTCTCATTTGTTTAAAATGATCATCATTTTAAGTGAAAACAAAAATTGAGAAACGGAAAACTAACCAAATGTATTCGAATTCTGTTGAAAATTAAGGAAAATGGTCCATTGGTACTATGTGACGTGTATGAGTCAACCCCAACTCAATCTGAGTGGTTTTGTGGCCAACACCACTCAAAGTGTCTCTCTTTTGTTTAAAATGGACATTATTTTAAGTAAATACAAAAACTAAGATATGAAAAACTGACCAAACACATTTGGATTCCATTGAAACAATAGGAAAATGATCCATAGGTAATATGTGACGTTTTGGAGTTAACACTGCCTCAATTAGAGGCACGATGTGGCCAGTATCACTCTAACTATCTGTCTTTTGTTTAAAATTTACATCATTTTAAGTAATAACAACTGATATACAGAAAACTGACCAAACGTATTCAGATTGTGTTGATACAAAAGATAAATGATCCATGGGTTGTATGTGATGTGTATGAGTCAACCCTGCCTCAATCTAAAGCATGATGTGGCTGACACCACTCAAAGTGTCTCACCTTTATTTGATATGGAAAA
The DNA here is from genome assembly GCA_963277665.1 of Viscum album. Classification (NCBI taxonomy): domain Eukaryota; kingdom Viridiplantae; phylum Streptophyta; class Magnoliopsida; order Santalales; family Viscaceae; genus Viscum; species Viscum album. The sequence goes on along the minus strand of OY728152.1, from coordinate 1,312,263,695 downwards.
CATTTTAAGTGAAAACCACAACTGGAATACAAACAACCGACCAAATGCATTCAGATTCTGTTGATACTTTTTGAAAACGATTCATGAGTCATCTGTGACATGTACGAGTCAACCCCGCCTCAATCTAGGGCACAGTGTGGCCGGTATCACTCCAAGTGTATGTCTTTTTTAATGGACATCATTTTAAGTAAAAACAACTGGTATACAGAAAACCGACCAAAAATATTCGGATTCTGTTGATACTTTATATTGTGGTTATTAGCTTCTAATTTCAGAATTAAATCATGTATGTGTTATAGAAAATGAAATTTGGTATGTATTCCTAATTCGGTATAACCCACCACCCTAGACACCCCCACCCATGTGGTCAGCCCCTCACCCGTGGACACCCCCACCCCCGGGACCCCCATCCACTTATATGTCATATTATATATGTGTTATATATAATTCAGAACTATATATGGAACATAATTAATTTTTTATGTGTTATTGATTCATAATTTAGAATTCATTACATAATTCATTCTGCATGTATTCAATTGAGAATTCAATTATGAATTCTGTATTGCATATGGTAATTGGGTTCATATACATGATTAAAATTGTGGTACATTCTATGGTTATAATAGTATCATGTTTTTATGAACTTTTGATTAATATTTGTTTCTTATGAGTGTATGCTGGTGTATGTTGTTGAGTGTGCAGTGGTATTGTTGTTGTTAAGAGTGTGTGTAGTGGTTTTGTTGCTGTTAATAGTGTCTGTAGGTGTATATGCAGTGGTTTTATTGCTTGAGGCTGCATGCGTGGTAAGGATCTGGTGTTTCTAGTGGTGTATGTGGTTTTAGCTGCTGATTTGGATGTTATATGTGCTGCTGGAGTAGACCATAGGTCTGATTGCTAGTCTTGGGTCCTTGATGATGGTGTAGGGCTATTGCTTCTTGGCTGGTGTTGAGGGGTGATATGAGGTAATTCTTGTGAAGGGTGTCGGTGTGGCTACTGGGTGATTTTTCTGGGTTTTGGGGGTGTTTGGGGCATTGGCATTGTGCTCGTGCTATTGGAGTTTGGGAGCTGGCTGTTGGTTATTGAATCAGGGTGATGGGTTTGGTTGTTTTGCCTACCTGGGATGCAGTTAGTGGAAACTGGTGCAGGGGCTATCCATCATGTAGTTGGCCCTCATTTTTTTGAAGTCGAGCGGGCTGTTACTTTGTGGTTATGAAGTTATAGTAGGGTGGGCCTCATTCTGTTGAAGTCGAGCGGGCTGTTACTTGGAGCTGGGCCTCATTCTGTATTTCCAATGGTTTGTACCATTGGTAATACTCCTATATACCAACGGTTTATTAAACCATTGGGAACCTCTAGGATTACACTTCCTTTTCCTGCGATTATACTGAAACCATTGGTAATGGCCTATCCCTATTCCTTGCATTCCAACGGTTTTCCAAACCATTGGTGAAGGTTTATTTTCTAGTAGTGTGATCCAGAAAGGATAAACATGATATTTTTCGTGTCTTTAGAGATTAATCAAAACCAAAATGATTAGTACAAGATTAGATGATCCCCTAAAAGTATAATCATTTAAAGAAATAAACACCAATATTAATTTCTAAAATTTAAACACGAATAATCCATTGTTAAATAAATACCATTCAATAATCAATTGTCCTTAAAATCCTTCAATATAATCCAAACTAATATTGAATCCAAAAACATCGAAGTATTTGGTTATGTCGTCTTCCACGTTAAATTGTAACTCCAAATTACATCTCCTACTCTTAAAGTCACATACTTAAAAGTAATTTACCTAATCACATATTTTCTATTCTAAGTTAATCATTTCCATAAATAATCTGAAACATGATAAATACTCAATAAAAAAATGTATAAAAATCCACAATTAATCCTCAAATGAAATCCCATAGTATTATATTTTCCTTTGGCATATAGTTTTCCCAACAAAGCGAACATCTTCCAAAATAAAATTTATCACTTAATCACCAAATCATTTTCCTATACAAAGGGTATTCATTCGATAAGACATAAGATCCCAAATCAACATATTATTGATCTAAAAAATAATTTAACTAAAACTAATTAGTCACACTAACCAGGGACATCACATCGTCCAGTGGTAGGTGATAAATCCCAATTGCACTCTGGTTGTGGGTTCGATTCCCACAACATTGTCTAACTTGACGAGTTGTCACACTTTCTACGTATTGTCATTTTTCAGAAACAATATTTTATAACATTACCAAAATGAGATTAATTTCTCAAAGTAACCATAACATAATTTAACCACAAATGTTATCTCATACCATTCATTTAATTCCAAAAATATAATAACTTGTAATTTCCTCAAACTCAAGGATCATATAAATGAAAATGATTATTTATAACCATATCCACAGGATAAAAGATATTTCATCTTCAAATATTATTTTCACATGATAAATTGCATGGTTAAACATATAAGGGAAAATTCATCCAAAGTAATCTCAACAAAAAATATCACTAATGCCATTAAACATTTTTACAACCATTTATTTCCACATAAGTTCTTCCTTGACCAAGACGTTATCCTATAGAATAGGCCATTGACTTGGGTGATGAGATGGTCCCATAAATTTACATCAAATGACTGTAATTGGAATCTTAGGATCATTATTTTTTTCTTCCATAGTACTCATCATTTTTAATCGAAAATTATTTATATTATGACCTTCTATCCCACACATAAATCATTTATTTGTTATATTGGGACACTTACTAGGAGTCTCCTTCCACATTTCTGGCATGTTGGAAATTGAGCTTTCTTTTGTCCTTGGTCTCCACAGCTAGAGTTCTTATCATTCACTACATTTCTCTTCTTTTTTGAGTCTAGGAGTTGGTCAATATATATTTTGTTTATCATATTTTTGGAAAACTGATTCATAATTTAGAAAATATATTTTACGCCTATCAACATTCAATTTCATTTCTCATTTTCACCAATGTTCCCACCTTGTAAATCAGGTTCAATTTACTAAGACTTCCTTGGAATCCATCCATTTACTAAAACCATAAATATAAAGACCCGACCTTAAACCTTACTTAATATTCAGTAATTTCAAGAATACACAATGAGGATCTTTTCAGGTTTAGTGTTTTAGATAATAAGATCATAAATCATGCATTGAATTCCACACTTAAACAAAGTGGTTACATAAACGATAGTATTCATTTTTTCCCATAAACGGAAACATATTTAAAATAAAACATGGAATCTTTCTTGACACTTCTTTGACACTATCATCATATCATGTAACATTCCCTTGACCTATGAAAAACATTTCAAAAACATGGGATGAGCAAAAAAAATCTCATTAAGGGATATAAAAATTTGGAGAGGAATCATTAATACATGTATATATAACAATCAATGAAATCATACTTTACTCATAAAACATAAGCATGTTAACATATCTCATGAAATCATAAGATTTATGAATAACTAATAGAAATCATAAGACATAATGGTAACATGAGGCATTAATAAAATTCTTATGTAGGGATTAACCCACATGGATACGTTTAGAATACCCATCACATTATATTATCAAAATATCTTTGGAGAAACCATAACCTTTAACCCCTTCACGTTACGCAATGCATTGGAGAGCTATATCGGTCTCACCAGCCCTTAGTTTATCATGAAACCACCTGTTTTCACAGATAATGCCCAAGAAACATAACATAATCATAGAACATAACTTAATCAAAAAGGAAAGATAACATTCCCACATTTTAATAATAATATAACATTTTAAGATATTAAAATAATGAATCCTTTTAAAAAACAATTTTCAAAACCATTTAAAACATTTACTAAAATGACTTTTGAATCAAAGTGTCCCATACCACCTTGAAGATTTTAACATTATAAACCATTAATATCCATATAAATAAATCCTTTAAAAAATTTTGAAAACATGGATATTAATGAGATATATTTATAAGAACAAATCATTAAAACATAAAAAGAAATATTTTAGTTAAAGGGTTTTTACAAAAATTAAAGACACTTGAATACAATAATTGAGGAATAACATTTAATCAGAAAATTATAATATAATGAGAATAAATGGATTCATGATATAATATTCCAAATGACATTATATACACGATATTATAGTTAATTGGTTCATAACAACAATGACGTCTCAATAGAAATGTAAAATGAGATGAAATCTGTTATAAAAAAGGTATCATTAAATTAAGGATAAATCGATCTCATAATTATGTGTGACAAATATAAATACACCCAATATAAGTTGATATCAAGTGTAAACCAATAAAAGGTCATTCAAACAAATTAAAAGTATTTCATATTCAATAACTACATGTTTAACGCAAAGAAATCGAAATTGGGTTAAGAAGTTCCCTGGGTAATATTCAACAACCTAACGATGTCACATTAAAATTCATAAAATTAGGTGATGAGAGAGGAAATGGTATCTCATCACTTGGACAGAAAACATACATCAATAAGGATATATAATTACATATCCCAACATAACATGTTGTAAAATAAAATTCATAACAAAATAAGACTTTTAAAAAGAGGAGTGTGAAAGGTTCCCTTACCGATTTGGGCAACTTTCGAAACGTACACCACATGAATGAAGGGTCATACATTGAATATTTAAATACCTAGAAATGAGACTATATTATACAAATATTAATATAATTTTCAGTACATACACCACCAATAAATAATTAGTAGCAAATGTAACATAAATCTCATTAGAATAACAAAATAGATGAAAAATCCCTTACGAAAACTCGGCAGCCTAACGGCGCCACTTAAAACGTCAAAAATGGATTTATGAGATAAAATAGGGTCTCTCATAATATTAACATAAAAATTACAGAATTAGGAATATAAAATAACATCCCCAAACATAATAAATATGTTCATAAAAGATATGTCATAAAATAGAGTACTTAAAAAGAAAGGGAGAGGTAGGATCCCTTACCTCAAGTCTGACTTGTTTTGTTCATTTCTTTATATTCCTGAATAATAAAAAAATTTCAATTTATAATTTCTTAATTTTTTCCTCTAAAGATTATTATTCATTTAATATCACATATTATAATGTTATAATAATTTTTTAATACTGTGATTTCATATCAGACATTTATTTCGATGTTTGGTACATGAGTCAAAAATGAAGTTTTTTTAAAAATGATTATCCATGTATTTATAAGTAAATCATCTCCAGAATAGTACTAGTGATTTATATATCATATATATCATGTACATATTCAGTCTATACTATTCCATTAAATTTTGAGATAAAAAGAAATGAAAAGCACCGTTCATGGAGACAGTAGGCCGTACGTACGAATGAACGCTACTTTCATTTCTTTGACATATTAATGGAATTAAAAATAATTGAGAGATATATTTATATTATAATAAAAGTATAATATATATGTTTTATAGGTCACATAAGTCCAAAAATTTCATTCTTTATACATACCATGTATTGCATAAATGAGTCACATCACTTGAGGTTGTCGTAGTCCACACTTACTCGTATGAAATTATCACATTTTCACAACATGCAAAGCATAAAGGTATGTTTTAAAAATAAAATAAAGAAACATATGAAAAACATACATACCATATATATCATATATAAAATTCAGTGACATCATAATGGCCACCATGAAAGGTGTTAAGACAAGATTGAACAATCATCTTTTCATGAGGCAGTTATTCGCCATCCACAGAAACAGTGTGTTCATTAACAATTAGACAGAGGTGTCTGTATGTGTAGCTCGAATCCTTCACATAAAACATCCTAGTATATTTAAGATACTGGTTTTGTTATAAAATAATTGAATAAAAATAGTTTAGGGGTTTGTAGAAGCAAAATAAAAGAAAAGAACACAAGTGAAAACATTACCTTTAAATCGGGTAACTTCTCTTGGATTGAAACAAAAGGGTTTCTTGAAGAGAATTATGCAAACGGTGAGGATTAAATGATGGATATAGGGATGTGGAGAGATGAAATGGCCAGGTTTTGGAAGAGCCAAAGGCTTGAGAGGTCTGGGTATGGTGGTAGAGGTGCGGGCCTTTTATAAGAGGAGAGGAGGGGCACTCATGGAAAGTCAAGAAATTTTACATTATTTTAAAAAGAGTTTCGGATTTTAAAGGTCCCACATTGATATATTTCGAGTATAAGGTGATAAGGGTTCTATATATACTCATCAAATATGTTTTTTCCAAGTTTATGTCTTATATTTTACATTATATTTTCATTTTATTTAAATCGTTCATTAATGAGTTTATCGCTGCATCATCATGATGTAATAAATAATTTAATTTATTTATTGTCTAAAAATTGTAAAAAAAATACTCTGATTTAGGAAATATTTTTATATTTCCAATTACTATTTATAGTCTAATAGATATTTTATGTAGAAAAATGTAATATTATTTTAATTTCGTGTAACATACTTTGGTTACATTTTTCTTTCATTAAAAAAATATGATAAAAGGTCACTATCAGACTAAAGTGATTCCATGGGGTCCCAATCTTGGCACAAGTAATACCATGGTCTTCTAAGATACAATAAATAGAATTAGGACCCATTTTGGGGTCATTTTATATTTTTATGATATTATTTCCTTACCCTTAATGACCCGATTACTAATTAAACACGATAATTAACGATAATTATTGTGGTTACTATTCAAAATGTCCAAAAAAGAGTCAAAATTACATAATTTGGACCTTCTGGTTCCAAATATGGAATCCATTTTATCAAATTAAATACAAATAAATTGTAGTAATTAATTTAAATGTAAATCTCGTTGTCAAAACAAAAGATGAGTTTTTAAGAAGTAAAATTTATCAAATGATTGACTTGTTTTTAAATCCAATTGAAAAGTGAATTTTTTTCCAATGAACAACATTGAATTAAATGATAAAAAAATAATTCAATTATACTTTAAAAATTATTAAAATGACAATCTAAATATATAAATACATTGGTTGAAAAGGCAGTTTTGAATTAAAAACTTTATTTTTCACTATTCATTAAATAAAGCATTATCACAAAAATACCAAAAATTTAACCCTATGATATATTTGATTTTTAAAATTCAGAAATGATGTTAATTATAAAAAATTCAAAACATATAATTTTCATTAATAAATCATATAGTTAATTCTCACTGTTAAAACAAACAGTAGGTTTTTTGGAAGTAATATCTATGAAATGATTGGCACTTGTTTGTGTCCATTTTCAAAGTGAAATTAATTCTAATGACCACAATTAAATTAAATTGAAAAATTATATTCTAATTAAACTTTAAAACCAATTAAAAATTTAATCTAACCATATATTTAAATTCGATGAAAAAGCAGTTTGGATATAAAATGTAATATGTTTCACTATTCATTTAAAAAAATGAACATTGTCAGAAACATACAAAAAATGTATCCAAAGTAAATATCAATGTCCCAATCATAAATAATAAGTTTATTTTGACAAATAGAGCTTATAAAATTGTAAAAAGTAAGATTTAAAAAAGGTTTTCCAACAAAAGGTGGTAAAACAATCTTTTAAAAATATTTGATTATTTATTCATAAAATTGGATTCATTTGGATTTTTAGCCTATAACATTTATTGGATAAATGTAAAAATATTTAACAAACCTATTTAATCATTCTGTAGTTATTTCTGTTCATTCCCTCCATTAGAACAACTAGGCGTTAACTATTATAATATTATTATATTATTACTGTGCAACATAAGATTTCAAAGAAACTCGTTGTTGAGTATTGGGTACACCATCGAGTATAGAAATACCATTGAAGTAATATTAACATCTTATTGACAAATATTGATAAAACATATAATGTAATATTATTTATTTACCTGGGATGTTACAAGAAAACATTGTGTGAGTAAGAATAGTCATAAAAGTATTTATAAAATATCATCACACCTTATTCTCAATCAAAAACACCCTAGTAATAACCAAGGATATATATTATAATATTATATTAAAATTCTTCAAATGGGGTTGTAATGAAAATTTATAATATCCTACGTATATCTTCCTGGAGTGTCGTAAGCATAAGTGCAGCAAGGCCCATTGTCATGCACTAGTTCATGTTCGAGTATAGCTTAAAGCAGTGATTTTGTGTTTTACCCCTAGGTAGATCTGTGCTAGAGATGACTCTACCTACTCATATCTATATAAGGATGCATTGCTTGGAAAACTCACAAAATCTCTATAATACCAAAATTATAGGATGTTATTCTATACTAATCCTCAAAGTATATCTACGGGCTATGTGCTATAATCAGAGTTTATCTGAATCTAGCTTCCAAGGAATGTAGTAAACTTCCTATGATACCAATTGTAACTCCCCAACCCTAGTTTCCAAGAGTCATTGCATTATTAGATAACATTGTCATGATCACAAAAGATCATGTCCTGAAAGACTGATTAGTTTGGTAGCCTTGTAAGTAGTAGATACATTCATAAGGTTTACATTAAATCATAAAATGGAAAACTAAAACAACATTTTCTCCATAGAAAATACTGATATCCCATAGAATATCCCTGGAGGTCTGTCATAATATATCTCTTTGCATACAAAAAAATAAAACATAGAAAGGGGAGAGCTCAATTACTCATTAAGGATAACATTATAACAGAAAAATTCATAAATATGCATAATCATTTAAGGAAATGTATAACTAAAACAAAAGCCTTTTAAACTTGATCTTCAGCATAATATGGAACAAATAAAATGAAATAATTACATTTACTTATTCACATTGATATTCTACTAGTCTAATAATCATACCCAATATCTATAACCACTATCATAATGGTGGAATGAATAATTCCAAACTATCATAACCACATAGTCCAAGGCTTGTGCCAAAACTACAAATAAGAATTTTTCAAGGCCTTATGCCAAGACACTAGTTTCTCTCATGGGACCTACCGATGCATCGAGGATCTATAGTAGGCTTCACCAATCACTTACTATGTCCAATTAATTCTTCATATAAATTGGTTGAAACAAACATAAACATTCGTATTAAAACTAGCATAAAAATTGTCAATAATTTAACCACAATCCATGAATGTTATTAAAATAGCACATCCGCGGTCAAAAATAACCCTTTCAATACAATATGGTCACTTGTACTGTAAAAGATTAACCTCAATTGAGAATAATGAATGATATTGACATATATGATAATAATCATCAAAACTATTTGAGAGAAATATCCCCCTTTTTCTTGAAATTTTTTGAATGTCACACTATTTGTCAAGAAGACATTTTAAAAATAGATTTTTGAATAAAAGTGTTCCATACAACATTGAAAAATTTAAATGGAATTTGAATTTTAAAACAATAATGTCTTTATAAATAAATCTTTAAAACTATTTTAATAACATTTACATTAATGAGAATGTTTTAAAAGAATAAATCTTTAAAACATTTAAAAATGATATTTTAGAAAGAGTTTCTAAACAAAAGTGATAAACATGAATAAAAATAATTGAGTTAATCAAAACTTTTTAATATGATGAGAATAAATGGATTCATGATATACTATGTCAAAGTACGTTATATACACCATATAAATGTGATTTGGTGTATAAGAACAAAGAAGTCTCAATGGAATGTAATTTGGGATAAATCTTCTTATAAAGACTATATCCTTAGGATAAGGATAAATATGAAACATAAAAATGTGTGACAGAAATAAATACACTCAATATGATTTGATATTCCTTGTAAATAAATCAGAGGACATTCACCCATATTCTTGTAAAAAAACACCAATGAATTGGATATTTAACTGAACATGTTGAGATTGAGGTAAAATTACTTTTATCAAATTCATATAGATTACTTGATAATTTATAAATGTAGTGACTATGTGTATCAAAAGCATATCCACATAAAGGGGAGAGGAAATTATGACATAAAAAATGAATAGTGATTCAACTGGTAATGTTGGAGTAAAATAATCACTGATGTACGTGTAAAGCCGAATGAGTTGAAATAGATATTTCCAATTCACTTATTGATTTGGTAACTTACGAAACATAAACCCATGAGAGAAGTATCATAAAATGATGATGTAAATTCCCAAAAATTAATGTATATTACACAATTAATACAATCATGTGATGTACACACACCACATGCAATAAGTGGTGAACAATGAAAATCTCCCGAAATTAAAAGTGAGATAAGAAACACCTTACCTAGTATTTTTCCTTAGTAGTGGGTAGATTAACTTCCTGTATAATGTTTAAATAAATGTTATTAAATTATAAATGAATAATGTATATTAATATGATATCATATATGATCTTTTATCATCTCTTTGTTAGTAATATCTTAGTGTTATCGTTGTTTTGGTCGTTAACGGATTTTTTTCTTTTATATGTTTTGTTACATAAGTTGTGTTTGTTATGGATAGGTTTTATATTATTCATATCCAGAATGATATCAAGTACATAAACGTGATTTTTAATCATCAAATTAGATTTATTCTTTAATGGATATGATGGAAATGGATCTCATCGCGTTCGTGGAGGCGGTAGTCCGTATATACGCACGAGCGACAATATCATTCTCTTGATATTAAAATTATATATAATTGGATGGTATATCATATATAAAGAATAATTTTACTGTTATATTTATTATTTACTTCAATTACACATCAGTATCATACCCATCCATATAATAAATTTTGAATAACAATTACACCACGACATGGAGACGGTAAGTCGTATGTCCACATGTATGGTGACATGTCATTCAAAGGATGGATATAATAAAGAATATGGTAGTAACATATTTATAATAAAATCACAGTATATTGAAGATACTGGATTTATTATTTTAGAATAGAAATAACAAAGAAAGAAGAAGTGGAAGAAGAAATGAACTTGAATGTGGGTAGTGAAAATAGTACCTCTTCATTGGGTTCTTCATTTTTATTTGATCAAAAGGGCTATTTAAGATGGATTTATGAAAAAAGGAAGGACTATAGGATGAAGGGAGGAATATTGAGAGGAAATTTTAGGAGGGTTTGGCCAACCCAAAAGTCTTTGATGTTGTGAATTTGAGAGAAGTTGTAGTTCCCTTTTATTTGAGGGGTTAGGGGAACCATAGAAAAAACATAAAATATTATTTTATAATAAAATCATTTTCGGTTTCTAATGGCTCGAAAATAGAATATTTAAATGATAATATGGGATGGTTCTAAATCCCCTCATCCAAAAGGTTATATATACGTTTGAGTCACTATATTAACCTTTATTTTATGATTTAACTCTCTGTTAAATAAGTTGGCATTTACCATGTCTCTTTGTATTTTTATGTTATATGGTTAATAAACAAACTATATACTTTCAAGAGAACACCAAGTGGTTAATTAATGATACACCTATAATTATATAAGTATTTTGGAAGAACCATATATTTTTAGGAATAGAATATCAATTAATAATATAATATATGTTTTAAAAACACTGTTTTGCCAATTTTGACAATATTTGGTATTTTGTTTTTTCTAAATTCATAAAAGAATTATTACATATAAAAAAATTCATCTAACCAGACATAATATGTATTATAAACCTATAAAATTAGTGGAATTCAAAAAAGATCCAAATTACATTTATTTGAATATTTATAATATCAATTAATTTAATATTTCATTTATTAGGTAATTACTACTTCACCATTGTGTGATAAATAAATTAAATTATATAATGTCTAAAAATTATAAAAAAAATAAAATTATGTAGGAAGTCATTTTAACTTTCTAAAGAATATTAATAATCGAATTTATCTTATTTATATCCTTATATTAAAAATGTTATAGTTATTAAACATTGATTTTAACACTTTTAACTCTTCTTTGATTTAAATAATAATAAATGTACTAATCTAATCCAAGACGATAAAATAGGTTCATATCTTATTTATAAGGTTGTTTATGGTCGAATTATACTTATCAAATAGAATTAATACATGTGTTAGTGTAATAATAATATCAGTTTTATCCTTAATTACCCTATTTACATTTAACTGTGGTAAATAAAAGTAAAATGATACTATTCACAAAAAATTATATTTATCTTATTGAACCACATTTTACCCATATATATTAATTGTGTCTCGCAGAATTTCAAAATTCCACTCACTGAAGTGGTAAAATTATATTTTTTGTGAATTTGCAAATTCTTCTAGAGATAGGTAAAAGACAGTGAAAAGTTTAATAAAACTTTTATATATATATAATTTTTATATACTGACTAAAAGGAATAAATTGAACTTGTATATTTATTATGTATCTATTTTGACCTAAAATAAATTTAAATAAAATAAATAATTATTTAAATAAAAATTATATTTTAATTAATAACTCAGTGTTTTTTATTTTTCAAAAAAAATGACAGTATTTAGAAAAATACCAAAAATTCACCCTAAGCTAATTTTTATATTTAAAATTAAAAAATTAAGTCTATTTTATCAAATTATAATCATATATGTTGAATTAATTAATTTAAAACTAATTCCCGTTGTTAAAAAATAGAGTGTTTTTAAGAAACAAAAACTATCAAAAGATTGATTCTTGTTTATTTGTAGTTTCAATGTGAAATTTATTCCAATAAATAAAATTGTATTATATGGTAAAAATATAATCTATTTATACTTCCAATACAATTAAATATATAATTTAACACTAAATTATTTTGATTAAAAATGTTGTTTACAGTTAAAATATATTATTTTATATTATTCACCCAAAAAAGAAACTTATCAAAAAAACACCAAAAATTTATTCAAACTAATTTCTTATGTCCTGATCCCAATGAAGAAGTTTATTTTGTCAAATTGAATAATTAAAAGTTTAAAATATTGTATTTAAAAATGGCCCTCCATTAAAAGGCGACAAAATTGCATTTCATGAAAATACTTCTTTTATTTAAAAAAATGAATTTGTCTATAGTAGTATTTGTATGAAACTCATAATATGTATTCTATAATTATAAGGGTTATATAATGTTCAAAATTCTACTAATATTATTCATAACAACTTTTTAATGGCTAGTTTGGTAAGTCGTGGTGCGCTAGAACCCGATGTTGCGTGTAGAGTATGTTATTGAATTACTTTGAAGATCTAACGTACTATGAAATGATGGGGTGTTACAAATTTTTTGGATTTTTCAAAAATAATTACATAGCTTTGTGTCCATTTTTCCAACTCCTAGACCATTTCCATTTCCCTATCTAGGTATTTCATTTCATCTTAGTAACGAAATTTAGAAAATTGGTATGTTGTGCATTCATTCCGCACTAAAATTTTACACTAGCTCCATTTTAAATTGAATAAATATTCCACATAATATATGTAAAATCATGGTTTTCAATGATGTAATGGCCTGGACCACTCTGTTGCATTCCTCTATGAAAATCTAGTGATTGAGGTGTTACGGTGGTCGAGGTGACTCATCCCCAACAATTTTCAAATTTTCCATCAATGTGAACAATGCCATCATTGAACTTCTGTGAAAAATGTCATTATTGATCTTCTATGAAAATTTTCTACATTAAACCTCTTTGAAAAATGAAATTGTAAACTTAGGTGAACAGTTTCACCAATGACATTCTTCAAATAGTGCAACTGTAACCCTAGGTGAACAATGTCATCATTAATATTATGTGAACAGTGCAACATTAACCATAGGTGAACAACATCATCATTGAACTATTGTGAATAGTTTCATCACTAACCTTCTATGAACTGTGCAATAGTAACGTTAGGTGAATAGTTTAATCATTCACATTCTTCGCATAGTATCATCAGTAATTTTAGGGTGAACCGTGTTCCAGAACGGTAGGGTGAACATTGTTTCCAACATCCTACAGTTCTCCCCTTTGACATTTCATTTGACGCAAAGTGCCTTTAAAGCCTTGATTTAATGACATGAAGGCTGATTCAAAGACCAAAACTCCTATATTAATTTTTCTCTAAGGCTTCAGATGTCTTTTCTTTTGTCATACCTAGTGGTTTAAGGTGATCCACTTTTAATGGAGAATCAAGTGCATCATAATGTGCTTCTCCATTAAATATTCATAATGGTTGCTAAATCTTCCTTGTTCATCCTCTTGGTTCTACATTGCTTAAGATGACCGAACTATTCCTTCTTTCCATATAGATGGTGTGTTCAATCCTTAATCCACATATCTTTTTCCCCTTGATTTTCTTCCTGCTGAATGTGAACCCCCTACATTGGTGCAAGCAGCAAGGGTCAATCCTTCATCAAAATATGGAATGTTTTACAATGGTTCTTTTGGGTTATTCTTCTCCAAATAATCCTTAAAATGTTATGGAATGTTATTTACATTCTTTTAATGGTGTTTTGTAAGGTTTATGATGGTGCAGTCTTACCAAGGCATCCTCAGGTGGATGCAGTTGTCGCAAGAGGAGGTGATCGTGATCCGTTGTGTGGATTGTTCTCATATAATGAACTTCAACAACTATTTAATGTAGGGGATTTGTTTATTCTCTCTTCATTTACATGAAAATGTATCATTATCATGTTTTATCGCACTAGATGAAAAGGGAATTTACATAAAAAATATTTGAACCAGATAAATAAATTGATATCGGTTTTATGTTATTACCTCTTGTTTTGCTACATAGTGTGATATCTATTCTTGCTACGTTTAAATTTTTTTTCTTGATGGAAATTGGTAAATAACCTAAACCAGGATGAATTGATAATTATTTTTCTAGAGATAAAAAGTCATGTAAACGAATATGGTTCGTTTTGGATTATTTATGTTAATATAATTGGGGCAATAAGTTTGTTTAATTATTTATGATAGCTTACAGGTTTTGTTTCCTAATTTGGGAATCTAAGGATAATAATAAATTAATCCAATATGTATTAATGAACTAGTTCTTCGATAAAATATAACTCCTTGTAGGTTTCTGAGTTACCCTCTTGTTTGTTAAAGGGACAAGATCCAAATTGTTAAGAAGTTTTTTTCCCGCTGCATGTGTTGGGATGTGATCCGGGATGGCTGTTGTTATATGTGAGGTCATTTTGGCCTTTTGGTTTTGGTAGTAGATAAAGCCTAGAGTGGCGAGATGCATCGGTTTATGCATGTGGGTGTTGGGGAGGACACCTGGGATGATGGAAAAATAAGGATTTGATTATTAAATTATTTTTTATTCTTATTTATTAATTATCTGCTTTACTTTTCCACACTGCACAAGTCAGCTGGTCTTTAATATCCTTTTTCCAAAATATACGAAGACATAGGGTGAATTCCACATGCTTTCTGTGTTTAGATTCTCAAGGGAGGATAGGTCTACGCCCTTTCAATTGGTGGAAAAGAGTCGACGGGTAGTACATCTACTCACCGTTAAGAGCCCCCATTTGTTTAATATAATAGAATGTTTTTCTAGAATTCAGGGGAATTCGGGAAACTAATTCAGTAATGAATAATTGAATAAATGGTGTTAAACCTTGGAATTGGAGTTGTTGGAACATAATGACGAAGTTATAGTTTTTATGGGATAGTGTACTTTGGGAGTGATTCTAATGAAGTTTAATGTATAATTTTAATTTGTAATTTAATGTTTAAAAAATTAATTATCATAATATGAAATTTATAAAAAGGCAATGAACTAATGTATTAATGCTCTTTAAATGGTTTTGTACATATATGATACCTAGTATTAGAAGTTGCAGCTTGGAGTCCAAGAGACGTTAGGTGCAGTTGAGTCTAATATTATGTAATGCCCATAGTGTGGTTGTGAGATACAATACAGTCTATATGTTATGTGTTTCTATACACAACTCTACCCTTTCAGTAAGGGAAACCGACACCCTGCGGATTTTTAACCCTTAAGGGTGTTTTACCCAACATTTTATTGGTAGGATGGAAGGCCGACTATCCCCTTTGGCCTCGCTCTACTCTCTTGGTAGATACTTGTCCTGGTTGGCACAATGGTTAGTTTTCCCCATATATGTGTGTAGAGGGATGTAATGGATTGTGATTATTCACATACATATATTCTGGATAAAGTATCTTCTGAACTACTATAGGTGTAACGTGTATAGGTTGTGATGGCTTGAGGATCCTTACTCGGTGTGTGGGTTGTAATGGCTTGAGGTATAATTCCCAATGTATGATACGCGTCATTCGATCTGTGCTGGCTCCTGAAAAATACATGTTGACTTTCATGAATAGAAATGGTGGTTTTTTTGGCATGAGGTGTATTTTGTGGTGCTTCGCCCAGGTTTTTATGATTATGCCTTATTAGAGAGAGATTTATAGGACATGTGACTTTGAGTAAAAGAGAAAAAATAGTGGGGAAGTAGTAGTAGGTTCCCATTGATACTGTTTTTTATATGATATATTCTTGTATGTGTTACATGATATGATTATCCATGGTGAGGATGGGAATATAATATACCTTTTTAGGTGATTCCTTATTTTAACATGTTTTTCAATGTGCTTTAGCATTCTTTCATTACATTTAATGAGAGGCTTCAAGGAGGATCCTACTATGTATACTTTTATACCCACCCTATGTATATATAAACTATTTTTAGGTCACTTGGATCGGGTTGGAGATCAAGTTGGTTTCTTCTCGTTTGCGATTTTAGGAGCTGTTCGAGATTGTGGTTGTTGCTATTTTAGATACTTTATGGATAATGTAGTTTTTCCCCTTCCAGTTGTAGTGTATTTTCATGAAATTCCATATGTGTACATGGAATTTATTTTATCATAATGGTTGAGTTGGAGTTGGTTGGTGTCTATCTTATCACTTTCTTCCACATGTGTTCACATAGAGGCTAATGCCTCCCAATTGTGATTTTATTATACATTCGGTTCTAGTCGGAAAACATAGGAGAACTAGAGGTGGGTCTTGGGGGGTCATATTCTCCCTTCTCACATTTTCGCCCTACGAGGGGGTACACCTTTTTGGAGGGGGTATTTATAGAGTGACATCAATGTTCTAGATATGAGAAAGGATGGAGATTTGTGTCAGACATAAGAAAGGTTGTATGGGATGGTTGGGAATGAATGTCATTCATTTTTAGCAAGTGTTGTAATCACGGGACACCAGCTAAGACATAGGCATTTAGGGCCCCCTTTGATCAGATGGAGGAACCATTAAGATTACAATGGTTACAAAACAAGATGATACTAGTTGCAGGGTTGATACCTACGATAGGATCATACATTTTTCTTCTTCATGCAAGTGTTTGAATGGGTAGACTATGGGTTAGGTTTTAATAAAATCAATGAAGGAACACATTTTATTTATTAATGTTGATTATTCTATATTCCATGATAAGGATCTCTAAATATTTTTTATTTTTTAGGCATGGCTCATGGATGACGTACTCCTGAGGTTTGCGGAGAAGATGTCTAGCAGGCTGTTCCAATTGGTCTCTGTTGGGTAGAGGATGACAACGATGACACATTGATGAGGAAACTATGAGCATTTGAGTGCTAGAGTCTTCAGATGTATGATGTCTCAATTTCAGATGTTATCATAGAATAATTCTTGCAAGAGGTCGAGATAAGATTCAATTCGATCCATGCTCGGAAGGAGAGATTGGTGTCATTGGTTGAGAAGAAGATGCATGGAGCAGCCAGGCAGCGGGGGTTCTTGGTCCTCAGTGATCACGAGGAGTCATCGATCTCATGGTCGGAGTTTCGAGATATGTTTCGAGTCGGGTTTCTTTCTTCGACTGCGAGGGAATCTAGTCTCCAATAGCTTCTTTTCACATCGATAGGGGAGATCTGGTGTGCGAGATTTTTGAATGAATTTCAGGAAAATTTTATGATATGCTTCGGACCTGTAGCCAGATGAGGATGCCAGGTCGAGACATTTCTAGGAGGCTTTGCATCCCGAAATCCAGCGTTAGGTCTCCCCATTTATACTGAAGAAATATCATCAGGTGACAGCGAGTGCATATGTTATTGAGAGTACATGGGCCAGGACCGGATCATCATTATAGGGGAATCGTCAGGATTCCTCATGTTGCAGAGTTGTGGTCCAGGGATCCTAGTTTTCAGAGAAGAAGAGTTTCTATTAAACCGGGGGTAGGTCCCAGCCGTTCACATCCTGTTTTTCCTGAGGGAGAAACTCTCAGGCCTATTTCTATGGATCAAGCACTTGTTTTTCAGGTGGTGGACAAGTTCATCACTAGTGGGAGCACCCAAACTTTCAGACCAGTCATTGTGCACTAGGTCTTTCACTCCAGGATCCTCTGTTGTGGCAATTCTAGCTGAGGAAGCAGCAGTAGGTTTCACCAACATTATATCAGCAGAGGTTAGATGGGGATTGTAGATGATAGTCCCATTAAATTAACCATCCTCTGAGAGAAGTGTGTGGTCATGTTGGTGGTCATCATCAGGGTCAGAAAGGCTATGGAGAAGGTCATGGTCATCTTCATGATCTAGCGTTGCAAGCTCTATGAAAACCAGATGTCTTTCGAGGTACCCTTTGGTTGTGTTCTAACGTGGTGAATGACATGTATGATTCCTGAGTGACACAATCCTCATATTACTAACCCTTGATCATATTTTGGGAATTGTTATAGTGAGGCTTCCATTTCCCTTGGATTTGACTACGACGGTTGGAGGTCAAGCTGAACTGTTTGAACTTTATAGTGACTTTGAGCTAGTGTTGTGAAACACCACTCTTGGGGGGATTTATTATTTTTACATATACAACGATATGATGACATCCTTGGCATGGATTGGTTGTATTCTGTGTTTTCTATCGTGGATTGCTTAAAGAATAAGGTCATTTTCTTTGGTGTATATGGAGAGGCGGTTGCAACACCCCATGCTTCCATGGTACACTTCTTTATGAATAATACAATAGTGTGTGCGCTACGTAACATTGAGTTAGATCACAAAACAACCAATCAAACTAGCCGTTATGAATAGTAATACCCACTTTTTAAAATTTTATAAATTTTATATTTCATAATTGACATTATTTTTCGATTCGGAGTTTCATTATTAGCTTATAGTGAAATTTTGGTATATTTCTGAAAGCATTCAATTTTTTCAGAATAGTGAAAAACAATGAGTTATAGTTTAAAACCTAATTCTTTTTTAAATATTTATATATTTTATTTAAATTTATATTAGGTAAAAATAGATACATAATACCTATATATATTAAATGTAATTAATTGGATTCAGTTTATAATAATTTTAGATATATAATAATTTTATTGAACTTTTTTCTGTCTTTTACCCACCTCCTTGGAGCATTCAAAAATTTACATAAAACATATTTTTACAACTTATGTTAGTTTATTTAAAAAAAACATGAGAGACACGATTTATGTCTTTATGTAAAATGTGGTTCAATAAGATGAAAATAATTTTTGGTGAATAGTAACTTTTTACTTTTATTTACCACGGGTCAAAATAAATAGGGTAATTAAGGGTAAAAATTATATTATTATTACCCTAACACATGTCCTAATTCTATTGGCTAAGTATAATTCTACAAAAAACAACCTTATAAATAAAATATGATCATTTATATCCACTTGGATTAGATTAGGACAATTATTGTTATTTAATTCAAAATAGAGTTAAATGTGTTAAATTCAATGTTTAATAACTGAAACATTTTTATTATATGGTTATACATAATATAAATTAGACTATAAATATAAATTATAAAGATAAAAATATTTCCTATATAATGGTAATTTATTTATAATTTTTATAGAATATATAATTAAATTTATTTATGACAAAATAATGATGCAGTAATTACCATATTAATGAAATATTTAAATAATTGATATTATAAATATTAAAATAAATGTAATTCTAGAATTATTATAATTTAGACTAATTTTCTAGGTTAATATGACATGTTAGGGTTGGTTATATGAATTTTTTCTGAAGTAAAAAAATGCATTTATAAATTTAGAAAAATCAAAATACCAAATAGTGTCTAAATTTACATAAGAGTGTTTTTAAAACAAATATTAAATAATTAATTGATATTCTATTCCTAAAAATATAAGGTTCTGCCAAAACACATATATAATAATAGCTATATCATAAATTAACAACTTGTGGATATGTTGGATGTTTATATTATGTTTATTAAACATATAATATAAAAATATAAAGAGACATTGTAAATGAGAAACTATTTAACTATGAGTTAAATTTAAAATATAGAGTTAATATATTTATACAAACCTATTTAAAACCTATTGGATGAGTGGTTTTCGACTCGTACCCAAATTTTTCAATTAAATAATTAATTTTGTATACATTAGAATAGAAAATTATTTTATTATAAAATAATATTTCTAGCTCTTCCTAAGGTGCCCCTCACCCCTCGTATAAAAGGGAACTCCCCCTTCCCTCAAATTCACACATTAAATGCATCTTTTCTTGTACATCCCATTAAAAAATACTCTCTAAGCTGTCTTACCTTCATTTTATAGGCCTTCATTCAGTCAGGAAGCCATCCTAAAGAGCACTTTTGATCAAATAAAAAAACCTAAAGAAGACGTAAAAATTTCATCACATCATTCAAGTTCCCTTCTTCATCCACATCCTTGTTCTTTTTTTTCCTATATATAATAATAACTCCAATATCTTATATATAATGTGATGTTATTATATATATGGTACATCCAAATTCCTTATTATATCCATCCATTGATGGACATTTCACCATACATGTGTATGGACGACTTACCGTCTCCACGTCGTGGTGTAATTGTTATTCAATAAATTATTATTTGTATGGGTATAATAATGATGTATAATTTCTGCCATCGATAAATAAAACATTATAATGATCCTGTATATATTATATACAATCTTATTAAATATTATTTTAATATCAAAATAATGATATTGTCCCTCGTGCGTACGTACACATTATCGTCTCCATGAACACTATGAAATTCATTATCAATCATATCCATTCCAGTCTAATTTTCATTAGAGGATTAAAAAAATATTGACAGACTTCATATCATTCTGAATATGAATAAGATAAATCCTATCCATGAAAAACATTATTTACGTAACAAAGAATATAAAGAAAAATGAATAAGTTAACACCAGAAATGTCGATTTTACTAAAATATCAAGATTAGAAGATAATATATGATATCATATTAATTTATTTTGTTATTGAATAATTAAATAACAACTATTTCACCATTATTTAAGAGGATAACATAACCTCCACCAAGGAAAAGTACAAGGTAAGGGTTAATTGTACAATCTCTTCATTATCCGGGGTTGTTTATACGTAATTATCTACTCAAAACACATTATCATCCACATCCATGATTCTTCAAAATATATATCAAAACATTCTTATTATTTTATATACTATGGGTTATATTCATTTATACCCATGTCTGGATTTTATACGATGGTTATAAAGTAATATTTCCATCGTTTTCCAAACATGGTCCTCTATAAAAATTTCAACAAAATTAAGATAAAATGTTATTTCAAACTTATACAGTGGTTGCAGTTATTTTCCACCATTATAACATTGTCGAATATTCCCATACAAGAATATAAGAATATTTTAAAAATAAATGTTTTCTTAAATTTTTTCCAAATATAAAGAGATATATCTCTAAAAAAGGTTTAGATATCAACTATATCAACATCCATTGATGGATTTTAATCGTATTTGATATTGCTTTATTATGATTCAAAGAATCAAGATCGTATTGAATGTTTTTTGACATGTTAGACTATGTATGTGTTATTTTTAAACCATTCATGGTTTACGGATTAAGTATTTACATTTTCTATGCTAGTTTTAATATGAATAATTTTTTTATATTTAAACCTTTTTATATGAGGAATGCATTGGACTTAGTAATTGAAGGGTGGAGCTCACAATAGCTCTTCGATGCATCGGTTGGTCTCCTGAGATAAAATAATGTCTTGGGAAAATGACTTCAGAAAATATTATTTGTAGTATTCACACAAGTCTTTTACATTTTGGATATGAAGTCTGTCATTATGCACTCCATCATTTTGAAAGTGGATGTTGATATTGAATGTGATTATTCGACTAGTAGAATATCCATGTGAATAAGTAAATGGATTTATTTGATTTAATATTTGTCATATTATTCTTAATTTCATGTTTAAAAGGATTTTGATTTAGTCTAATACATTTCCTAAATTTAATATTCCTATTTATGAAATTTTTTGCTATATTTTTACCCTTATTGAGAATCTGAGCTCTCACATTTCTATGCATTATTTTTACCAGTATGAGAAGAATTATATTAGGATAGACCTATAGGGATAGTCTAAGAAATCTCAGTGTTGTCTATGGAATCAATTTTGTTGTAGTTTTCTATTTTATGATGTAATGTAAACCTTATGAATGAATCTAGTTCATCCAAGGCTACAAAACTAATCGGTCTATCGAGACTTGATCTTTTTAGATCATGCCAATGATATTTAATAATGGAGCAACTCAAGGCATCTGGGGTCAGGGGGTTAATGTTGGTATCCGAGGATGTTTAGTACAATAATTAGAAACTAGATTTAGAAAATATTGGATTAGATCACATATCCCTAAGATAGAATTTGAGGATTAGAATAGAAGAACATCCTAGAATTTTGGTATAGTTGTGATTTTGTGAGTTTTACAAGAAATAAATAACTGTCTAGATACGAGTAGGTAGAGGAGCCTCTTGCACATATGTACCTAGGTGTAAAATCTGAAAACACTGATTTGATCTAGACTCGAACAGGAACTACTGCATGACAATGAGATTTGCTTCACTCTTGGTTGCAACACTCCCTGGGGATATGATTAGGATAATTATCATTTTCTTTACAAACCATCATGAAGGGATTGTGAATATATAATTCTTTAATGAAAACATTAATAGGATTATGGATTATATCCATAAATTGTTAAATTTATGTTAATTGTGTTACAAGATTGAATTTATGTCTATTGATCATAAACTAATATACTTTATGCCATTGTTTAGAAATGGAGCCTAGTGGAAGGAATGTAAACTGTATCAATGAACGCTCTCCATGTAGGGATTTCCCTCCTACTCATAATAATTAAAGTGGAGCTAGTGATGCAAGTGGTTCTAATTAGCTAATCACCATACTAGTACAATTCACTCAGGTTATCAATGTTAGATCACATCATAAGGCAAAAACCACCAAAATTAAATGGGAGTACAAATCCACTAGTGGCTTAGTGATAGATAAATTCCTTAGAGATAATATTCGACACCTTGGGCTGTAGATAATGGGAAAAAGTTTTCATGGAAATTTACCGCCTCACTGATGATGCTGATCAATGATTATCATTGATTAAAAACACAAAGGAGGAGGATGAAGTATAAAAAATGGAATCGGGGAATTTAAAGTAATTTTATTAGAAAAATACTTTCTTCATGACCATTGAGCAGATATATAAAGAAATTTTTAGAGTCTGAGGCATAAGGAGGAT
Source organism: Viscum album (assembly GCA_963277665.1). Classification (NCBI taxonomy): domain Eukaryota; kingdom Viridiplantae; phylum Streptophyta; class Magnoliopsida; order Santalales; family Viscaceae; genus Viscum; species Viscum album. The sequence goes on along the minus strand of OY728152.1, from coordinate 1,312,240,093 downwards.
GAGAATGTCGCATAGTATGAAGCTAGCATTACCAGGTTAGCGAGGCATGCTGCAGATTATATATGTAACCTAAGAAGTATGATTGATTGCTTTTTGATGTCTTAAAACCATTTATCCTTCCAGGATTAGTCTCACAATCCTTCTCATCATATAATGATATTTTCTCATGTGCTATCAAGATAGAAAAATAATTCTCTAAGTCTTACTAATTTAAAGCATGGATAGAGTAGAATAGATCTACTGAACACTCTCTAAATGGAAAGAAGGGGAATACGGGAAAAGTTGAATATCCATCCTATAGTAAATGTCGGGAAAAACACTATTACTTTCTTGAAGGGTAAAGAGTGGTGAAAAAATCCACCATGCTTGTGATTTCAAGGGGAATAAAGAGGCTGTCGATATTGAATGATACAACTGTAGAGTAAGGGGGAATTATTCTAATGAATGTCTTAATCATCAGGGTAACATACCTCATAAAAGGCCATGGGATCAAGGCCAATCTTATTATATCATTACTTCTGAGGTTGAATCTCTGAAATACATGGTGGTAGGTAATATAATGGTTTCCTCATGTTTAGAAGTTGCTTTATTTGATTCAGGATCACCACATTGTTTCATATCTTAAAAATATACTATGAAAATTAGATATTTAAAAATTAATTTACCATGGGAGTTACCATTCAAAACTCTTAAGGTAAGTATAATTTCAACAATGTTTTCTGAATCTATTCCCACTAAGTCTTACAAACGTTATTTATCTGCTAATCTCACCATCATACACATGGTTGAATTTGATATAATCTTCGGTATGGATTGGATTTTAGGCCATGTTCCAAAAATTTATTTTTAGAAGAAGGCGGTCATAATTTTTTATGATGATAAGAAGTACCTTATATTTAGAGCAGAAACATAACCACCTTATTCTTATCTAGATCCACCCGTAGTAGCTCAACTAAATTCAATTACTGGGGAGGATGAGAATGAAATAACTATGTGTGAGGAGAATAATGTCAAATAAAGGATGTACCTATTGTGAAAGAGGGTGTTGATGTATTTACAGAGGATTTACCTGGACATCCTCTAGAATAAAAATTTGAGTTTTCTATTGATTTAATTCCTGGACTAAGGACCATATCTATAACCCCTAATATAATTTCCACTGTGGAATTAGTGGAACTAAAGAAACAACAATAGAAATTGAGTAATAACGAATTTAATCACCCTAGTGTTTCTCCATGGGAATCCCATGTCCTTTTTGTTAAGAATAAATATGGATCAATGAGGTTGTACATTGACTACAAGTAGATCAATGCTATAAAAATAAAGAACAATAACACCTACCTCGAATTGATGATTTATTTGAAAACAACATGGCGCTCTATTATTTTTAATGATTTACCATCGATTTGCATATAATTAGTTGTGTATATTGATGATATATTGTTATACACCAAAAGCTACGAAGATCATGAAAATCACTTGCGCATTATCCTGAATACTGTTAGAAGACACGAATTATATGTGAAGTTTAGCAAGTGGGAAATCTGGCTTAAGGTGATTTCATTTTATGGACACATTATATATAAGGATGGAATCTATATTAACCCTTCATCAACCATGCCAATCCATGAATGGCCAGCACCGATAAATATAACTGAGGTAGGCAGTTTTGTTGGTTTAGCATGTTATTATCGACGATTCATCCATATGTTTTCCTGATTGGATAACCCATTTTCAAAGTTCACACGAAAATGATGTAACTTTGTTTGGACAAAAGAGTGTGCAGAATGTTTTGAATAACAAATGAGAAGATTAGTGAATGATCCAATATTCACGCTTACATCGGGGAATTATGGGTGTGTTATTTATAATGGTGCATCAATGAAAGTAGTTGGCATTGTGTTTATGCAGAATGATAAGTTTATTGCCTATGCCTCACGATAGATTAAAATTCATGACCAAATTTATACCACTCATGATCTTGGGTTAGCCGATGTAATATTTTGTTTGAAGATATAGAGACATACCCTCACTGGTGAAAATTGTGAGATATATAATGATCAAAATAAGTTGAATTCTATTTTATCATAAAAAGAACTCAACATGAGGAAAATGAGATGGCTTGAACTACTCATGGATTATTATTTCACTATACATTACCACCCGGGGAATGCAAATAAAGTGGAAAATTCTTTGAGAAGAAAGGATCAAGGATTTTTGAACAAGATAAGAGTAGAAAATGATCCTATTTTCATGGATCAATAAATATGGATATTGGAATAACCATGGAAGGTGAAACATCTGTGGTTTTTCAAATGGTTTCCATACCATCATTAATATAACTAATAAAAAGATCTCAGGTTGAAGATGATGAGTTTCAAAATAATATTAAAGTTATGAATTATGTGAGATTGAGTGACTTTTTATATGAAGATGGAATTCTGAAATTTGGGAAGAGACTTTGTGTTCCTGATATACCTGATCTAAAAAGAGAATTGTGGGATTATGCTCATAGATCCAATTTCTCTATACACCTTGGGAGCACCAAAATGTATAGATATTTAAAGGAACGATTTTGTGGGACAACCTGAAGAAGGATATTTCTTATTTAGTGTCAAGATGTATGGTCTTTCGACAAGTGAATGCTGGAAAAAAAACATCCTAGAGGAGTCATTCAACCTCTTCCCATACCTTCGTGGAAATGGGATGATATCACGATGGGCTTTTTCAAGGTTCTTCCAAAGACTCCTAGAAGGGACAATACAGTATTGGTCATTGTTCATCATCTTACCAAGTCAACACTATTTCAAGATATAAGAGAAGATTTACCACATGAACGATTAAAAAACTATATATTAACGAAGTTGTAGAGACTTCATTTGAGTACCACTATTGATTGTTTCAGATCGTGATCACCGTTTTACATCAAGATTCTAGAAAAGTCTTCAGAAAGGCCATGATAATGAACATTTTATCAGCACTGCCTACCACCCCCAAACTAATGGATAATTATAATGGACTATTAAAATATTATAAGAAATGTTGAGATCATGGTCACTTGACATTCAAGGTATGTGGGATCAATATTTACATATGATATATATTTAATATAACAATAACTTCCATTCATGTATTTAGATGGCACCATCTGAAGAGTTATATAGAAAGAGATGTGGCACACCAACCTGTTAGAATGATGTTGGTGAAAGAATACTCGTAGGGCCAAAACCTGTGGAGGAAATGGTGGAAAAGGTTAAGGTAATCCAAAACCACCTCAATGCAGCTCAAAGTCAGAATAAGATCTATGTCAATTACCGAATAAATGATTTGGATTTTCTGGTAGGAGATCATGTTTTATTGTAGGTATCTCCATGGATTGGTGTTATATATTTTGGTATGAATGGATAATTGAGTCCCAAGTACATCAGACCTTTTGAAATTCTAGAGTGAATTAGGGTTGTAGCTTACCATTTGGAAATGCCTCCATGTCTCTTCAAAGTTCATGATGTGTTCCACATATCACTATTGAGAAAATACTTGCCTTACATAATGTGTGTACTCACCTGTGGAAAATTACAACTGGAATGCAATCTATCATATTTTGAAGATCCAGTCAAGGTTCTTGATACAAGGAAACAAGTGCTGAGAAACCAGACAACTCGTCTGGGAAATGTTATATGGAGGAACCAGAAGATTGAAGCGGCAACGTGGGAACCCGAGAAACTTATGATGAAGAACCACCAGAGTCTTTTTATTCCGCAATATTCAAGAAATTTCTAGGAAGAAATTAATTGAAGGAGGGTAGAATGTAACTCCCCAAGCTTCCAAGGTATTCTTCTCTTTGAATAATACAATAGCATGTGTTGTACAGAACATCACGTTCTAACACACCACAACACATCAAACTATCTGTTATGAATAGTAATACCCACTTTTTTTAATTTTATAAATTTTATCATTCAAAATTGACTTCATTTTCGGATTCAGAGTATCGAAATAAGCATAGGGTGATTTTTTGGTATTTTTTTCTAAAAACTATAAATTTTTTGATTAATAGTGAAACACACATAGTTATTGTTTAAAATAAAATTTTTAGTTAAATAATTATTTATTTTATTTAAATTTATTTTAGGTCCAAATAGATACATAATACCTATATATGTTTAATTTAATTCATTGGACTACTTTTATAATAATTTTATAAATATAAATATTTTATTGAACTTTTTACCATATTTTTCCAACCTCATAGAAGCATTTACAAATTTACATAAAAAATAATTTTACCTCTACTGTGAGTCGAATTTAAAAAATTAAAGAATCATGATAAACATCAATAAATAAATTTTGTACAATAAGATGAGAATAATTTTTTTTGAATAGTAACTTTTTTCTTTTATTTACCACAGTTAAAAGTAAATAGGGTAATTATGGGTAAAAATGATATTATTATTAACCTAACACATGTATTAGAACTATTGTCTAAAAATATTCCACCAAACCCAACCATATTAATAAAATATGATCCTTTAGGTCAACATGGATTAGATTAGGAAAATTATTATTATTTAATTTAGAGAAAAGTTAATAGTGTTAATTTCAATGTTTAATAAATAAATAATTTTTAATATATTATTATAAATAAGATAAATTTGACTATAAATATTAATTATAAAGATAAACATATTTTTTACACAATTTTATTTTATTTATGAATTTTAGACATTAATTAATTAAATTTATTTATGAAACAATGATTATGTAGTATTTACTGTATGAATTAAATATCAAAATAATTTATATTATAAATATCTAAATAAATAAAATTTCTGTATTTTTATGAATTAAACTAAATTTATAATTTAAAATTCCATGGTATGGTTTGTTAGATGAATTGTTTTCGATGTAATAGTGGTGTTATGAATTTATCAAAAACAAAATACAAAATAGTTTCAAAATTAGCATAAAAGAGTTTTTAAAACAAATATTATATTATTAATTGATATTCTATTCCTAAAAATATTAGGATAGGCCAAAAGACATATATAATGATAGCTGAATCATTAATGAACCACCTGGGATTTTTTGGATGTTTATAATAATTTTAGTAACCATATAATATAATAATATAAAGAGACATAGTAAATATCAAAAAATTTAACTAAGGGTCATATCTAAACTATAAAGTTAATATAGTGACCCAAACCTATCTAAAACATATTGGTTGAGTGGTTTTCGACCCATCTGCACCTGATCCTTTAAATAATTTATTTTGGATCCTTTGGAAACTAAAAATAATTTTATTATAAAATAATATTTCTAGCTTTTCTTAAGGTACCCCTCACACATATTATAAAATAGAACTCCACATTCACTCAAATTAACACCATAAAAGACTTTTGTCTAGGCCAAAACCTGACTGAATACCCTCTCAACTATCCTCACATCATCTTAGAGGCCTTCCCATAGTCCTAAAGCCATCTTTTGGAGCCATTTTGATCAATTCAAAAGGAAGAACCCAAAGAAGAGAAAAATATTTCATCACCTCTTTCAAGTTCCTTTCTTCTTCCACTTCTTCATTCTCTGTTGTTTCAATTAAAAAAAATATATATCTAGTATATTATATATATTGTGATGTTATTATAAATATGTTACAACTATATTAATTATTCTACCGATCTTTTGAAGGACATGACACCATACGTGCATCCGTACAACTTACCAACTCCACATCGTGGTGTAATTGTTATTCAATATATTATTATTTGGATATATATAACAATGATTTGTAATTGATGTAAATATTAATTATAACATGATAATGTGGTTTTATATATCATATACAATCCAATTATATATTAATTTAATATCAAAAGACTGATATTGACACTCATGCCTAGGTACGGATTACCGTCTCCATGAACGCGATGAAATTTATTCCCAATCGTATCCATTCAAGAATAATTTTCATTATATCAGTAAAAAAATGTTTAATGCTTAATATCATTCTGAACATTAATAAAATGCATCCTATCCATAAATAACATTACCTACATAACAACTAAAATAAAGGAAAACAAATAATTTATAACCGAAACAACTATAATAATAAAATATCAATATTAAAAGATCATATATGATATCATATTAATGTATACGGTTATTTTATAATTTAATAACAATTATTTAACCATTATACAGGAGTTTTACATACCCTCGACCATGTAAAAGTACAAGTTAAGGGTTAATTCTACAATCTCTTCATTATCCGAGGTAGTTTATAAGTAATTATCTACTAGGAACTCTTTATCATGCACATCCTTGATTCTTAAAAATGAATTTCAAAACATTATTACTATTTTATAAAATACAGGTTAACGTCATTTTCAGCCTTTTATGACTTTTATAAGATGTTTATAAGGGAATCATTCTGTCAATTTCCAAACAAGGTCCTTTATAACATTTTCGACAAAATTAAGGTAAGAATGATTTTTTAACTTATACAGCCGGTGCAGCTATTTTCCTCCATTTTAAAATTATTGTATATTCCAATAAAATATTATAATAATATTTTCAAAATAAATTATTTTATAAATGCTTTCAAAATAAAAAGGGATATTTCTCTAAAAATGTTTTTTATTTCATCTATGTGAACATCCTTTGATTTATTTTAAGCACATTTCATATTGATTTATAATGATAAAAAATATCCATATTGTATTGATGTTTTTGTGATATGCTTGAATATGTATGTGTTATTTTTACACCATTCTAGGTTTATGGATAATTTATTGAAATTTCGTATTCAATTTTTAATACGAATGATTATGTTATGTTTAAAACTTTTCATATGAGAAATGAATTGGACATATTAAGTGATGGGTGGAGCCCGCTATAGCTCCTTGATTAATCGGTAGGTCTAATGAGACAAAACAATGTCTTCGCACAAGGCATTGAAAAAATATTATTTGTATTCTTGAATAATGGCCTTGACGATGTGGTTATGATGTCTGGAATTATGCATTCCATCATTATGAAAGTCGATATTGATATTGCATGTTATTTATTGACAAGTAGAATATAATTTTTATAGTAAATGGAATTATTTTATTTAATCTTTTCCATATTATGATGAATTTCTAGTTTAAAAGGCTTTTGTTTTAGTCTTATACATTTCATTAAATTTTTATGCTTATTTATGAAAGTTTTCACTATATTGTTATCCTTACTAAGAATCTGATCTCACCCCTTTATATGTTTTGTTTTTCCAAGGATGAGATGAATTATTTTATGACTGACCTATAGGGTTAGTCTGTGGGATCTCAGTGTATTAAATGGATACAAATTTGTTGTATTTTTATATTTTATTATGTAATTTAAACCTTATTAATGTATCTAGTACTTAAAATGAAACTAAAATAATCGGTCTATCAAGACTTGACCTTTTGTGATTATGGCAGTGATACATAATAATTCACTAAATCTGGGCTTCTAGGGTCAAGGCATTAAAGCAGTGGTATTTTTTGCAAGAGAGATCACTGGTTGTGTCATAGGCACATTCCGTCCTTAACATCCATGATGGCTAAGATGATGTTGAGTACATCAAAGGATTAGCAGTTTGCATTTCTTAGGGTCGGAGAATAGTACCCTGATGTATTTACAGAAGAGGTTGTAGCATTACCCCCCGATTAGAGATCGTGTTTGGGATCGATCTACAACTAGGAGCTTCTCTGATCACTTTGTATCAATATTGGATGTCCCCTTCTAAGATACGATAGCTACATATATAGCATGATTGTCTCTTTCATTGCAGTTTTGTTTGGCCAAGTGGGTCACTGTGGGGTGCACTAGTTTCATTCGTGAAGAAGGAAGACAGAAGATTGCAGTTTTTTGTCGATTATCGTTGCATTAACCAAGTGAAAAAAGGAATAGCTCTAATATTCCTTGGATTGATTATTTATTAGATCAACTTATGGGTGAACTTTGGTTGTCAAATATCGACTTGTGGTCACGATATCTTCATATTCCTATGATGGATGAAGATATCCCAAAGGCTGTGTTATATTGTCGTTAACGACATTATGTGTTCGTTGTAATGGAGTTCAGTGTGACTAATTCTTTAGTTGTGTTCATGGGATTGATTAATGCTATGTTCCATGTTCTCCTGTACATGTTCGTCGTGGTTTTCAATGATGACATCCTTGTATAATCCATGTATGAAAAAGAGCATGAAGAGAATCTACAGGCCATTTTTGGAGTTCTTCATCAACATCACCTATTTGGGAAGTTATCAAAGTGTGAGTTTTGGGATCGATATTTCTATTTCATAGGTAATGTTGTGTCCCAGTATGGAGTATCTAAGGATCCATTGATGATATAAGAAGTTGTGTCTTGGACAGCACCCAAGACAGTGCTAGAGGTGCGAAGTTTCCCTGGTCTCATAGGCTACTACAGGAGGTTTGTAGCCGATTTCAAATGAGCTGTGACTATTCTAATAGATTTGACCAGGATTGATCTGTAATTCATATGGACTGATCACAGTTAGGTATCGTTCGAGTATCTAAAGGAGAAGTTAGTATGTTCTACGGTCCAATGTCTTCCAGTGGGGGAGTTCAGTTTGATGTTATCTGCAATGCATCACATCTGGGGTTAAGTTGTGTTCTGATGCATTATAGATCAGTTGTTTCTGATGGGTCTTGGATGTTTCATCCCCACGAGAGTAACTATACCACCCAAGAACATTAGTTCGCCGCTGTGGTGTTTTATCTGATGTTTTGTAGACATTACCTCATTGGAAATTCTTTTTCCATTTTCAATTATCATATGATTTTGAGATATGTTTTCTCCAAGTGTAAATTGATCATACAACATCGTGGGTGGATTTGAGTTCATATTGGGATATGATTTCAAGATATCATATACACCTGGAAATGGTATCTTTGTAGCTGAAGTGATTATTCGAAAGTCGTGTATTGATGCTGTGTGTCAATCTTGTGATTCCTGAAGTATAATTAAAGAACTACCAGCATTAAAACTTGGTATGGGAGAAGTTCGTGATAGAGGTTGTCTTTTTCAGATGACAATATGGTCATATCTTGTGAATAAGGTGGAAGAGTCACATTTGGGGGATCTAGAGGGGGAGGTCTAGAGAGACCAAGTTGTTTGTGGTGAGGCCGATGATAGGTGGTATGAGGATGAACACCACTTAGTGTTGTAACATGGAATGCTTTTTGTTCATTTTCTGAAGCGATTGACGGTTCTCAGAGAATTCCATAGTTCTTCTTTAGTGGTTCATACTTGCGTGAAAAAGATGTATCGAGCCTTGAGGAGTCATTTTTTGGGGCCTTGGATGAAGTGTGAAGTTGCGTAGTATGTGTCTCGATATGTGGTCTGCTAGAAGGTGATGGTCGAACACCATGTTGCTAGTGGTCCGCTCCAGCCATTATAGATTTCATAGGGGATGTTGGATGACATCCCAATGGACTTTGTTACTAGATTACCTCGAGATCATGAGGGATAATATTCAATTTTAGTTATAGTTGATCATTTAACAAAATCGGCCCACATCATAGCGATTTTGGGGTCGAGCTCAGTGGATGTTTTGACATGGTAGTATCTAGAAGAGGTGGTGGGACTTCATAGATTCCCAAGGATGGAAATTTTTGATCGAGATCCATGTTTTACCTCTAGGGTAAAGATATGCCTCCAACATGCATTTGGTTATAATCTATGCCTTATCACTGCATTTCATCCTCAGACGGACGGTCAGATAGAGTGTACAATCCGGACTCTTGAAGACATGTTACACTCTTGTGTCCTACAATTTTGAGGTTCATGGAAGTGGCACATAACTTTTTTAGATATCTCTTACAATAATAGTTTTCACTCCACCATCAGTATGGCACTGTTTTAGGCCTTGTATGGCTGGCCTTTCCATTCGTTGCATTGTTGTACTGGGGTCGGAGAGTCATAAATTCTTAGGCCGAAACATTTACAGAATACAACACAGATGGTTCATGTGATTTTTGAGAGGATTAAGACAACACAAGATCGTCAGAAATCATATGTCGACCATAGTAAGAGACCATTAGAGTATGATTTTAGGGACCATGTGTTTCTGAAGGTGACTCCCCATCGTGGTCAACGAAGTTTTGGTCACGTGGGTAATCCTTCTCCATGTATTGTTGATCATTTCAAGGTGTTAGCTCATGTTGGATCTGTGGTGTATCGAGTATCACTTCCCCCATAGATGAGCTGGATACATGATGTTTTCCATGTATCACAGCTACATAGTTATCATCATGATGACTCTCATGTCATCAATTGGGGAGATCTCGATGTTGATTATGATGAAACCTTTGAGGAGAGGCATGTGGAGATCTAAGACCACACACATAAGGTGTTGTGTGAGCATTCTATTCCAATGGTTCGTGTCTTGTGGCAACACAACAGCATGGAGGAACGCATCATGTGACAAGAGTCACATATATGTGCTCAATACCCAGTGTTTTTTTATGTTTAACTCTTTTCATGTAACGAGGTACACTATGTGGTTATAGACCATTGAGATTATGATAAGGCTTTCCTTGATATATTCTTGTGGATTTATCTATTTTGAGAGGAATCTCTATGGGAGGTTGTTCTGACTTATTTTCTGATCACTTTTAGGTTCGTTTTGAATTCTCGAGGAAGAAAATGTATTTGAGAGGTATCTGATTTAATGGCCCAAACCTCTCTCGTACATTACTCTAAGAATATCTAGCATTTGAGGAGTTCTAGTGGTCGAGGTGACTCATCCCCTAAATTTTTCCAATTTTCCATTTAGGTGAACAGTTTCATCATTGTCATTTTGTGAACAATGTCATCCCAGAACGTCTGTGAATAGTTTCATGAGTAATATTCTATGAACAATGAAATTGTAAGCTTAGGTGAACAATTTCATCATTGACCTTCTGTGAACAGTTCAAAAGTAAACATAGTTGAACAAGGTCTTCATTGACCTTCTGTGAACTAATAAATAGTAACCTTAGTTGAACACTGTCATCATTGACCTTCTGTGAAATGTGTCATCATTAACCTTCTATGAACTATTTAATTGTAACCTTATATTGACAGTGTCATGATCAAATTTCTATGAAAAGTTTCATCAGTAACCTTTTCAAAATAGTGCAACTGTAACCATAGGTGAATAATGTCATCATTGACCTTCTGTGAACTGTGTCATCAGTATCCTTATGTGAAAATTACAACGGTTACATTAGGTGAACAATGTCATCATTGACCTTCTATGAACAGTTTCATCAGTAAATTTCAATGAACAGTGTAACGATAACCTTAGGTGAATAGTGCCATCATTAACCTTCTGTGAACAGTGACATCAGTGACCTTCTGTGAACAATGACATCAGGGACCTTCGGTGAACATTGGGATCAGTGACCTTCTCTGAACAGTGACATCAATGACCTTCTGTGAACATAGAAATCAGTGAAATTATGGTGTATAGTGTTTCTATCATGTTAGGATGTATAGTGCTTCCAGAATGGTAGGGTGTAAAGTGTTCCCAGAGCAGTATGGTGAATAGTGTTTCCTACAACCTACAGTTTTCCCTTTTGACATTAAATTTGACATAAAATGCATTTAAAGTCTTGTTTCAAAGACATTATGGATGATTAAAATTCCCTAACTCCTATATTTATTATTCATTTTGCTCAAGAAGTTCATATTTAGTCAATCCATGTGGTATAATGTGAAATTCTTTTAATGAAGAATCAGGTGTATCTTAAACGGTTTCTATATTAAATCTTCTAAAGGGATGCTATATATTCCATTCTGTTCATCATTGTTATACCTTTTATAAAATGCTTGATCCTATCCTTATTCCTATATGAGTGGTGTGATCGAACATAAATCCACAGATCTTTTCCCCTTAATGTTCTTCCTGCTACATGTGCACCCCTTGCTTTGGTACAAGAAACCAGTGTTGATCCTTCATCAAAATATGGTATGTATTACCATGGTTATATTGGGTTAATCGTCTCCTACAACTCATTTCCATGTTATGGAATGTGATCTCAATGCTTTTATTAGAGTTTTTGTAGGTTTGGGATGGTGCGGTCGTATGGTGGCATCCTCAGGTTGATGCAGTTTTCGTGAGAGGAGGTGATAATGATGTGTTGTGTGGACTATTCTTGTATAAAGTACATCAATAAATGTTTGATATAGGGGATTCATTAATCCACTCTAATTTTACTTGCAACTATATCGTTAGCTTGTTAAAATCCACTGGATAAAAATCGAATTGATATAATAAATATTTCATCCTGATAAATAAAATGATATCGATCATTTGTTATTGCCTCTTATTTTGCTACATACTGTGATATATGTGATTTCTCTGTTTAGTTATTTGATGAAGATAGAAATTGGTAAATAACGTAAACAAATATTAATTGATAATTGTGTGGCTCAAGATAATGAGGCATGTAAACGAATCAGTTTCTTGTTGTATTTTTGATGTTTATCAAAATGGTGCAGTAAGTATGTTTAATTATTTATGATATATTTCTAATTAGGTTTCCAGAATTTGGAATCTCTGAATAATAATCAGTTAAACCAAGGTGGATTAAAGAACCGGTTGTTCGGTAAAATAAAATTCCTTGTAGTGTTCTGAGTTTCCCTCTTGATTGTTAAATGGACAAGAGTCCAATTTTTAAGATGTTTGTTTTCATGCTTCTTATGTTGTGATGAGATCCATGTTGGATGTTGTGAAATGAGGGGGCATGGAGGCCTTTTGGTTGTGGTAGCAGATGACACATAGAGTGGAAAGATGAATCGGTTTATGCATGTGGGTGTCGTGGAGGACACCCTAGATAATGTAACTGGATGGACGTTATTGGTGGATGCTTGCTAATTTTTATTAGTTAATTATCAATTATTCTTTTCCCCACTACACAAGGCAAATTGTCTTCCTTACCCATAATCCGAATGAGGCGAAGACACTCAGGGTATGACACGTTATTTCCATTTTTTGATTTTTAAGGGAGGATTGGTGTATGCTCTTGCTATAGGGGTCAATTAATCGAATGGTAGTACATCTACTAACCGAGTTGAGAACCCTTGTGATTAGTAGAATAGAATGTTTTTCTAGATTTCATGGGAATGTGGTAATGTAATTCTGTAATTAATAAATGTATAAATGTTGTTATCCCTTGGGTTGGAGTTTTTGGAATATTATGATGAGTTTTTAATTTTAAAGGAACAATGTACTTTGGTAATGATGCTAATGATGTATAATGTGGAATTGTAATTGGTTAATTAATGATAAATTAATTAATTAACGTAAAGTGAAACTAATAAAAAGGGAATGAAATAATGTATTAAATCTATTTAAATTGTTGTGTGATTATTGGATACTTAGTTATAGAAGTGGCAGCTAAGAGTTTGAGAGACGTTAGCTGTAGCTAAGTCTAATATTAGGTAATGCCCATAGTGTGGTTGTGAGATATATTATATTCTATAATTTTTGTGTTTCTATTTTCTACTCCACCGTGTCAGTAAGGTAAACTAACACCCTAAGGATTCTGTGACCTAGGGGGGTTTTTCCCATAATAATCTGATGGGAGGATGGATGTATGACTACCCCCTTTTCCCCCACTCACTTCTATTGGTAGATACTTATTTTGGTAGGCATAGTGGTTATCTCTCCCATAGATGTGTGTAGATCGTTGTAATGGCTTGTGGTTATTCACACACATATATTATGGATATAGTATCATAGAGACTACTATACATGAAATGTGTATAGGCTGTGATGGCTTGTGGATCCTTACACTATGTATGGGATGTAATGACTTGAGGTAATACTTGACGTATGATACACATTATACAAGCTGTGGTGGCTCCCAGAAATATCCTGGTTACATTCTTCCATGGACATTGTGTGTTTGTTGCATGAGGTTCATAATGTGGTGCATTTCCCATGTGTCTACAAGAAAAGATTTTTGGAGAGAGATGCTTAGGATGTGCATTTTTGTGGAAAAGAGGCAAACCTGTGTTGAAGTAGCATCAAGATACCCATGATATACTTTATAATGTGATATATTAATTTATGCAAATCTTGGTTAGAGTATGCATGATGATTTTGGGAACATAGTATACCTTTATAGGTGATGAGTTAGTTTCACTTGTTGTTCAATGTTCATTAGAATGCTTTCTTTACATTCTCATGAGTGGCTTCGAGGAGGATCCTACTAAGTATAATGTTATACTAACCCTAGGTATATATAATTTATTTTTCAGGTGACTTGGAACGGGGTTATGATCAACAAGTTTCTAATTTCTTGTGGCTGGAGGAGCTGTTCGGGCTTGTTGATACTGTTGTAATACATCATTTGGGGTACTTGTAGTTTTCCCCTTCTAGTTGTTGTGGTTTTCAGATCATTTCATATGTGTACTTGGGATATCATTAATCTTACTAGTTTAGTTGGAGTTGGTTGGTTTATATATTATCTCTCTCTTCCACCTGTGTTCTCATAAGGGGTATAGCCTCCCATTTGTGTGTTTATTATACCCTCAGTGCTAGTCGCCATCCCGAGGGCTACTGGAGGCGGGAATCGAGGGTAATTATCTATCATCTGACATTTCCATCCCAGAAGGCATACACTTTATGGGGATGGGGTCTTGAAAACAGACCTCCAATTAATGTTTTATTGAACCATTTATAATTTCTTCATATTTATTATTGTCTCAAATCACCAATTACTATTGAAGAATGATATTTATCCCTATAAAGAATCTATTTTATATACGTTAAGGGTAAATGAAAATATCTATGGGATATAACACATGACTTGTTATGGTTCCACCATATGACTTGATGGAATATGTATCCTTTGTTGGGATGAAAAATTATTGAGTCCCCATTTTTGGATATTGAAATGAATATATTTAATGATAATTTTCCACTAAATTCCATACAGTCAATCTATTTTATCTCCCATCCAAGATTGAAATATTTGATTAAAATCCTCCATTTATTAGATTCTACATCCAGATTATAAACAAACATAATGAACATAAATTTCTTAAAGCATTGAATACTTGATAATAAGATTTCAAATGATTTGATCTATTTTTTCACGATTAAGGGATCCAAACATACAATAAATTTAAATGACATTTATCATATTATATAATAAATTATAAATTAAATATCATATGGATGTGTGTTTTTTCCTTATAATTCGCATATCTATACACAAATCTATTATTTGAATAATATTAAACATGATGATATCACCTCTTTCCTGGATTCAGTTGGGAATCTCATTTTGGAAATTCCTGCCACAATTTTTGTTGAATAAAATCCTAAAATATCCATCTAATTCAAAAAATAAAGGTTAATAAATGGGATACAATCAATTAGATATTAATAAAATAAAGGGATACTATGAACATTCAATGGTTAACTGATAAATGATATACTTTCAGTAATCATTGAATTTCAATTTTTCAATCAATATTATCAATTATATATGTCACTAAATATGATCTTCTATGGATTGAAGTTTCTTTAAAAACAATTTATAATTATCCTATGAATTTCCCATTGTATAACCCATGATGGTGTCATATTGGGTGGGTACTTTTTCCAATTCTTCTGGAAATAAGGTATTCTAAAGTTATTGTCGATTGTTTCCTTTTTGGGGTTATTACCAATGTGTACATCATTTTCATATCAACATCCACCTATAGTTTCTCAATAGGGATACAATTTAATGAATATTTGTCAATCAATTTATTACCATAATTAATGTATGTTTTTCCTAGTTTTTAGTCTTATAACAAACTCATTAAATAAATTATTATTATCATAATCCTATAAAACAACATGAACTCACTATGATACAAAAATTGAAAACCCATATCATTAAGAAACATTATTTCATGTATTATTATATATAAATGGATATAATAGATTCCATAAATATCATAAAAAATCCATATTTTTTAATTAGTTATATAACAAAATAATTTGAAAATTCAATTCAACTATGTTGTTTTAATCACTTAAATAGGCTTTGAAAAATCCACGACAATTCATTAATTGTGTGTGATATCATAGAATGGGACATGTGAAATGGGTGAGGTACTATTTATACTATGGGAATAATCAATGAATAAAATAATTTCTGTAATATTTATTAGTAAACAGCAATACTATAGTGATATAATGTTTCTAATAATCATAACCATTTACATTGAATCATAATATAATATGATAACATCCCAGAAATAAGGAATTTCATGAGAGTATAAATATTAATTTTTTTAAATAATTCAACTATTAAACCCCAAGACGAATTAACAGTTTTGATTAGGATAACATATCACTCACCATACATTATTTATCTCTAGGTAATGAAATACCCTCATTGAGTTATACTTCAATATAATTATTGGCCCAACTGTAACATTCATATAATGTAAATTTTTCACTATCCAACATAGATCATACAACATCATAATGCATTTCATGATTTTTAATCATGTGATTTGGGAGTGTGGTTCATATAAGTGGATGTCTAAAATAAATTAATTACTGGAATATCATGGTCGACACACTTCATTGGAACGAAAAATATTTATTGACTAAAAAATAATGTCATTTGAAAACTGTTGGATTATTTATGCATCATAAACGATGTATATAATGAATCATCGAAGGTATTAATGAGAGGTAATGGTGGTTAATAATAACAAAAACATAATAAGGGTAGTAAAATGAATGTTTAAAAACACATTACATCATGAAATAGTGGAAATCAAATGGAATAATATAATGAAAATTAAGGAATAAATATGAAATCAAGGATTCCACATATTGTTTGATGGAAATACCAAATGAATTGGAGTAACTTCATAAGTTATTAGAAATTACATTAATCATATATAGATTGATATATAGAAAAAAACTTCATTTTTGATAGGTTTTTAGTGAATGTGAGCGGGAGGTTTGGTATGTATTTTTAGAAACTGTGAGGGGTATTTTTTATTAATTTATAAACAACTGTATTTTACACTTAATGATAAAATAATCAACACCAAAAAATATAAAAATATTTTTCCCCACTGATTACACAATATAAACGTCTGTCAAATATTTTTTATGGCCATGAATTGATCATATTTGATTGTACCATTTTTTAGGATTAATATTATCATGTTTACATGGAATTTATTTTAAAAACATAAAATAATATATATATATATAATGAAATTCATTAATGGATTTTAAAATGTATCAAATATAAAAGAATATTATTTTAAATTTAGATCCTCTACTTATTCATGAATTCTAATTATATTGTTTATTACTCCATTTAATGGTAAATATAATGTAATAATACATGACATAAATTAATAATGGATTTTATGTTATCCCAAGAAATGTAAACGACTCTTAAAATTATTCCAGAAATTATAATTTTAATATTTTCTTATTCTGATAATAATTTTAATTATTAATTTATCTATTCATTGTCCAATATGTAAAAAATTTTAAATTTAAACATAAATATTGTTTTCTAATTATCATTATTGTTTACGGTATAAGAAAAAAATAAGACCCTTATAAAAATTACATAATATGTTATTATATAATATTATTTATTATATTTAAATAGTTTTTATTTATTTTGAAATATTTTTCAAATAATATTTATTTTTAAATATGATGTTATAATCCAATGTGTGTCTTAATTAATATTATATATTTCAAATAATAGAATTTGTTTATATATATCAAAATATATAGTTTAAATACTCATTATATATTCATGTATTATGTAATAATAAAATGTTGTAAATATAAAATATAATTTAATAATTATTAATGATATACATGTTCTTATTATTTAGGGTCCATATAAATAACCTATTGCGACACAATTTCTGTACCAAATATTGTGTATGGCGATTGTAGGGATTTCTTAATGTAGTTTGGAATGTAATTGTTTATATAGGATCTTGATAATCTTGAACACTTACCATAAGCAAATTTCATGGATATCATATTATTGAATTGTATTAGGGTGTTATTTAATGTAATTCTTATTGATTCTACCACAATAAAAAGCTATTATAAATGTTTTTTATAGTGTACATGACTAATATATGGGCACTCACATGTTATATCAATTCTAATAAGAATATATCATACTCTATATTATAATTAATTGATATTTTTAAATGTAAAAAAAATAATCTAAATGGTTTTCATTCCTACCAATATTTTAATTATGATTGGATTGCTTTTAAAAATTTTCAAATGTAACCAATGTACTCTAGTAGAAAACGTATTTATTATGTTAGCCATTTCACATATGTTATTTATAACTGAAGTGGAATTCCGTGTAAATTGATATATCACAGCAAATATATTATATCTTACTTCATAAATGAATTATCTAGGTGTATCACATTAGATATATAATAACCAACATTTAAATAAATTATATCACTTTATCATTTCATTTATTCTATACCTGATTTGAGAAATCACATTTTTACGATAATTTTTATATAACCTATGTGATAAATATAATTAATTGTTGTTTATTAGATACCTTATAAAATAACTTACATGATATTTATTTTAAAATTTTATGAATTTCTGGTTTGAGTCATTGTAGTGTTTTTCTATTAGGAAATAACAACTCTGTTCTCTATCATGAGGAAACCCTTAAATCATTTCATCGATATTGTTTCCTCCAACCACATTTTTTTTTATTTAGTAATAATATTTTTTGTCAGTGCATCAATTTAATCGACTCATAACTCACATTTATGGCTCTCACTACTCAATTTCAGTCAATCTATTTCACAGGTTCCCCAACACTTAATTTTGTGATTTCTGTTACTAGAGCGTCACTATACCAACTTGTTTAATTTCTTTATGTTATATCATAGGATCCATAACCCTAAGAGATGTAAGTGTCTAATCCATGTTATAATTTATGAGGTACATGGCCTTTATTCCAATATCAGAGTATATATTCAATATAATTCTGTGATTCTTTATTTTATTTAAATTCATTGTTTTTTATATGTATAATTCGTTATTAGAACAAATTTATTCATTGTTTCCTATTGTGTGATCATATGTGAGGTTGAAAATCATGAGCACTTTTTACACATAATGAGTCCCTATAACCTTAAATCATATGGCTATAAAATATGGTTCATGTTGTAAATCTATCGATAATTACCACAAAGGACGAGCTATTATTTTTTTCTCGAGTGGGGGATATGAATCTATGTAAAAGGATTGTACTAATTTTGTAGATGTCGTGTATCTATGTTTCCTATAAAACAAAATAGAACCTATTAATGGGTTATAAAAAAATTCATCAAATATTCATGGTCAACTTATGGTCATCTGGTGTTGAACAAACATTATATTTCAACTACTAGTATATATAAAAAAATTTTATAAATAAACATGTTTCAAAAAATTCATAATTTTATCTAATGATAAAAAAATTATAAATATTTATAAGAATCCAAAAAGACCAGTTGTGTGATATGGGTTATGTAAAATTATCATCTTCCCCATTACAATAATGTATGTTCATCATTTTCATTCTAATTCATAATAATATAAGACTTATAGAAACCTCAAAATCATAGAGTTATTTAATTTTTGATGTGATTTGTATTAAAATTAAAAAAAATTAATTACCATTAATTATAATTTTTTTATTTAGATAATGATTTTGTCTAGACTATTGTTGAGATAAAGGCTCCTTTGGATGAATCTATATAGAATTAATAAGAAATTAACACCACAAACATCCAAAACATCATCATACAATAATATAGTCAGAGTATTAATTATTATCATATAATATATCATTCGAAAATAATGCCATGAATTCCATTATGAGAATTGAGTATCAATATAATATTAAATCATTTTCGGGAATGGTAATAACAGTAATGTGTTTATTTTTCTCCCAAAAGTCCTATATAATTTTTTATTTGTATGGTTATCAAGATTACATAACGTGGATTTGTTTTTATCAATAGTAGTTATACCATAAAATGATGTAACCCTTGGAAATTTATCATATTAATAATCTAATTGAAGTGAGTTAATCTGTAGTGTGACATTAATGATAGTGAATAATTATATGAATTCAAGAGTTTAATTATTATATATTGATTTTTCAACGAGTTACATTGAAAAAAATAATATTCTGATGGGTTAATAATAACTCAAATTATTGGATGATGATTTATTTTTACAAAGGGGGTTTATTTATTATTTCTCAAATAAATATCTTTATAATTTTAAAATACACAAATATTTTTTATATTTTAAAATTGGTTTAATTTCAAATTATGTAATATTTCATATAAATATAAAATTTTATTATCTAACTAAATTATATTTTTTAAATTATTTCCATGGATATCTTTTTATGATTTATTGTTTATATTTAAACATATCATCCATTATCGAATAGAATTTATAACTATATTTTTCAAATATACATATTTTTTTTATATTTCATAAATTTATTCCTTTCAATTAATTAATTATTTCATATAAATATAAATTTATATTACCATATATATATATAAATTTTATTTTATCGGTTATAATGAGTTGATGATGGATTAAAATACATCAAATGAGTTATGAATACAAAGAAGGTGTTGATTATTTTTTGGAATATTCTAAACAATAAGTTGAAATCAATAACATGTTTTTCATTCTAATCATGAAATCATTAAAATTTAAGATGTTGAATATTAGAGAGATTAATGATCATTTAATTTTTCAATGATTTAATCTGAGTTACATCCCATGGATTTGGCATACTGAAACTATATATAATTTCGCATCAACTGATGATGATGCTTTTCAAGATGGAAACTCTGATGAAATTGAAGAACTGATCGATGATATTGACGTAATGGAATTTGATATAGAACCAACAATTAACTGTCTATATGGTGGTGGTGAAAAATAGTTGAATCATAGTTTTATAAATTATATTGTTTATCACTAGTGTTATGATTGATTAAATGGACGAAAAACATTATGGGATTGAATTTTTGTTACTGATTTTCTACAATTTTTAAAATATAATCTTCCTAATAAAAATGATATTCCTACATCAAATTCAATAGAGAAGACAATAATATTTTTGATGGGATTGGGTTACTAAAAAACATAACAACCCAAAAAAAGGATTAATATATAGGGAAGAGTATAATTTCTTGTTAGAGTTCTCAAAATGTGTGACATCATAGTATTAGATGAAATAAAAATAATAGGCTAATTTAGAGGATAAAGAGTCCCTTAAGAAGTTATTTCAGTACCTTCCTATAATTCCTCATTTGAAAACTGTATATTTTAATTCGCATGATGAAACATATTTATAATGGTATTCAAATTAGTAGATATGTTTGATATAATTTAAATAATCCCAATAACATAAAATATGTCATTTATATCCAATATAAACTACAAATCCTTCACTATTAACAACATGTGATGATTGTAGGTAAAATATAATAATTTTTTTTAACAATTTAGTTTTATATTTTATTCATGAATGATGATTTTGTAACGCATTTTATGGAGGTGGGTGATGACTTAGGTTATATTCATAACATAAAATTTTTTTATATTAAAATTACTTTATTAGGTAATAATGGTGAAATATGTGTTTAATGAGGTGGGGGGGAAATAAAATAAAAAATCCTCTTAGAAGAAGAATAACTCTTCATCATGTATCATTCTTAGATTTTACCTAAAAAATTTAATGGTTGGATTTATGCACAAAATAAGGAATCTTGTATGAGGGTAGGAAATATGGGTTGTTATTCAGTAATGTATTGTTCAGAAAAAGTAGTTTTTGGGCATGAAGTGGAGAGATGTTTATAACAACCATATTCCTTATTACACATTGTGACATGCTTTATTAAATAAAATTTCAATTAAAAAACCCATATGATTGGGAGGTCTAGTGTGTTGGGGAATTGGATCATTTGATAACTACATAAAACATTAAATACATGTTTTTATGGGAATCATTATCTGTGTGAACAAAACATTCATTTTTACATTGCATTGCACGGGATAACCTAAAGACATACATAATAAAAGGGGTGAGATATAATGCTCAGTAAGGGTGTATAATAGAAATAACATAAAGAATAAAATACATGTTAGTTAATAGACATATCAATGGAGAATACGAGAAACATGATCAAAATAGGGATGACATAGAATTATTATCAAAACATGGTAATGTGGGATCAAATTAAATCATTGAATTATTAAAATAATTGAATTAGGGAAACTCGTATCCCATCATGCTAGGAAATGGCCATAAAGAGAAATAATGTAAACTCAAATCCCAAAAATATGTATAACGAAACTAAACATTTCTAATTTATTGGAGTGATATCAAATGTCACCCTTGATAATCATTTCAATCTCAAGATTTATTATGTCACATGGATTATATAACATGTATTCATTCAACATAATAATTTATTCGATGGTCAATGAATGTGGAATATATTCATTTAATTCCCAAATAAATAAGTATTTGTGTATAAATCGGAATATCGTTGATTGGTGAATGGATACCATATTCCCTATATAATGATTTTGGTATGGAATATTGTGGTGCAATTTCAGAATCATAATAATGTCATATAGAAATATATAAAATTGGTTATTTAAAGAGAAAGGGGTCTGTATTAATTTATAAAAAAATGGACAGTGAGGGAATCATATAACATAATATCATAACATATGAGATGAAATATAAGATACATAATACAAATTATGTGATTGAATTATAATTGTAAATTGAGAAATATCTTATGTAATTTTTGCATAGTAATGACATAGGTAAGTGTCTAAATGGGATATGATAAATGATCCCACATTTAAATAACATTAAATGGAAATTATGGAATTGATTAAAAAAGTATTTAAATATTACAAATTTATATTAAAATATCTAATTTAAAACACATTTTATGATGTAAAAGAATGAGGGAAAGGTGAGGATTCCATAAGATAATTCGGCATGGTAAAATGTATACATAAGGGTTCATATAACAGATAAATGAGAGTTAAAGGGGATGTCATCATATATTAACAAAATGGAATGAATTGAAGATATTTAAAAACATATCTCGAAAGATGAATAAAATAAATTGAAATACATTACATGAATGAATTCTTTATAAACAAAGAGAGTGGAAGAACACTTTTGAAAATTCGACATGGTAACAGGTCCACATAATGGTTAATAAGAGAGATAGATGAGAGGGAAATGGTATATAATCATTTATAATAAATATGGGATGTGTGTAGGATATTTATTAATATAACCCAACATATTAATATTATTAATTAATAGTCCTTACATGAAACGAATGATTGAAAAAAATGGAAGGTGGAAGATCCCTTACGAAAATTCCACCTAGTAACACGTGGACATAAGGGTTCATAAGAGCGATAAATGATAGTGAAATGACATATAGTAATATATAAATAAAATTCAAGTTAATTAGGATATTTAATATAATAAAATATATTTTTAATAAGGTAAATTAAAATACATAATATAAAAAAATATTTGAAAAAAGAGGAAGGTGAAAGATCCCTTATGAAAATTCTCAAAGGTAACATGTGTACATAAGGGTTACTAATAGGGATAAATGATATTTAATGGAACAATAATTAATTATACTATAGTAGGAATGCATCAAAAATAGTTAAACACATTTCCCAACATAGGTATAATAGAAATTAACAGTCATAACAGGAAAATAATGCTTCGTAAATGAGGGGGTTAAATACCCCTTACTTGGGTGCGCGATACCAACGACTTCAGAGATGATTATTGGGAGGTTAGGGAAACCATTGGATTATCGTAGGTCATATGGGGAAGAGCTTATTCTAGCATAAAATATTTTTAGTTATTAAAAATCGATTCTTGGGTGAGTTAATATAGAAATGGTGGGGGTAATAATTCTTACTTTTGTTTTGGACCCCCCACACTAAAATATTCAAAACCACAAACCATCCTATGTTTTTTCCAATGGAATATAGAAAATGGGATTGTTATAAATTATATTAATAGGATAATGTCCTATGATATTAAAATATATCCCTTGAATATGTGGAGGTGAGTCACAATTTCAGGGAAATGATTTTGAAAAGTAAAATATCTTTAATATGACTTGGAGGATTCAATAAGGCTTTACGAAATAAATAAAATAATAATAATATAGGGTTATTTTAAATGAAACATATATTTGGATGACTAAAACCATTATAGTACTTTATTCTGTCACAATTGAGTCATTATTATGTCTTAACACACATTATATATTTATATGATATTTAATTTTTACCCAAAATTTCAATTGTCTCGGAAAATTATAGAAAATTTATTGTTGGATTATTTCAACATCTCGATACCAAAAAATATATTATTTTATTATGAAAAAAAATTATAAATATTTTAATTTTCACTTTTATCATAATAACATATAATTATTTGAAACTGATGGGTTTTATTAAAACTTGTTTTGAGACCATAAAAAAAATTACAATTTACATTATAATATTTATACAATAATTTATTTTTAATAAATTTAATTTATTAATATATTTTAAAAATATTATTTAATTTAAAAAATCAAAACAAATATATTAATTTAATTTCATTATTTACCAAAAAATACTTGATGTACATTAAAAGTCATTTACATAGTAATAATAATTAAATCAATGTATAATAATTATTATATATAAAATAATTCATATAATCAAAACTAAAGTGTCTTGTTACATATCAATATATTACAGAAGCATGTTCCATTAGAGTAAAGAGTCTGATGGTGGGGATTTCTTGGGGTCGTTTGGTTAACATGGATTGGGATAAGAATTTGATGAGCTTGAACTACTTCGATAAATGGTTTCTATAATTCTTATGTTGTTGGATCTTAGCTTCAGAATGATCTAGGGAAAACCCCAGAAATGATATCTCCATAGGAAGCTCCGATAAATGGGCATCATAGGTTATGATCTTATTGGATGAGTTCATCACAACATTTGACTAAGTCAAATGGATTTGTTAAAACCATATATTTATACTAGTCATGTGATCATTATTCAAATGAAATATTAACAATGTAAGGCATACATAATAGTCATTTAATTCTAATTAGATATAAAAAATGATTGCATGTATATTCTATATTAATGAGACATTTAATGAAAAAAAATGAGTTTTATTAAAAAATGTTCGGTAATTTTAATGATTTGGCGAACTTTTATAAGTTGGGAGACTAGATGACCTGAAATAATTTGAACGGGTAAATTCAACCATGGTTTTGTTCATGTTAGTAGGCCCAAATAATGATCCATTTTAAATAATATCAGTTATGAGGTTTCTTTTTACCCATAGAAAGGTTTTTTTGACATATATCAGGTTATTTTTAATGCTTTTATTCTTAGTTCAACCACTCAGTAAACATTTTTTCCATAATCAGTATGATAATTTTTAAATATTTTAAATATTTGTTTTGGTAGAAAATATTTTGACTTTATTAGAAATAAAAAATTAGTATAGCTAATATATTTTTGTACAGTTTTCCAAATTCCAAGAACATATGTTTAAAATATTAATTTAAAATTAATGAAACATAAATGGTGAGAATGCGGGGTTTTAAAAAAATTTCACATTTTACAAGGATTTTATAAAACAATTTGTCAAAAAATTAATTCCAACATACTATATGAAATAATACATTTATTATATAACAGTTTTCTCTTTAAGAGAAATTAATTTTATAATTTAACATTATAAATTATTTTGATGATAAGCCAGTTTTCAAATTATAAAAAATATATTTCAATATTCATCAAAATAATCAATCATCTAACAATTTTTTACAAAATATAAATTAGACTACATTAATATTTAAATTTAAAATATCATGTACTGTTTCTAAATAAATTATATAAATGTATTATAAAATATTATAAAATTAATTGTTCCATGTGTTACTAAAACATTATTTAGGAAAAGACTTGGTTTGTGAAAATATTTAATATTTTAAAATCATTATTGTTTTTATTCATAACAAATAGATAACCAGTAAATGTGTGAACTCTATAAATGTTCATAATTTGATTAATTAAATTCATTCCAAACATTCTAAAGTATTTTTTTAAAACAATCATATTAAATAATAATAATTATAATATATGGTTTTCTGGTAAAAATTATTCTTCAAGTCCAATCAATCAGTTGAATGATAATTCTACTATGTGTAACACAATATAAGCTCATAGTTCCTTCTATATAAATAAAAACAATGTGTTGTGTGTAATAAAATATATACTCAGTGCTGAATGTGCTATATTCTATCAGATATATTAAATTTATCTAGGTAGAAAAATAAAATAATGTCTCAAAATTTATGTTACCTTTTAATCATAGTGTCGTGTATCATACATTATATAGAATACAATGTACTTATTTTCTAATTTCATGAATTTATATTATCTGATAATTAAATAAATAGTTTCCTCACAATTTAATCATGTTCATGGTAATTTATGTTTCTTTATTTATAAAATTATTTGATTATAAACACACAATGAATGGGGTCAATGAAATATCATTTTAATAAGAGAGAGAGTGAATTAAAAATCTCGTATATACTATCAAACAACTAGGATTACATTTTCAAAACATCAACGGGAAGTGATTATATGTACATGATGATAATTCATAAATATTTATATAGTGTTATTGAGGTTACTGATAACAAGTAATTGATTGATCAATAGAATGTAGGTGGGGTAAAAAAATTAAAATCAAGAATGTGATAAAAAATCATTTATAAAATAATAAATGATGCTAATATGTCAGTATTTTAATTCATGATAATTTTTATAGAGATGAGAAATAATATTATAACTATTAATATAATGAAATATAATTACACGATATATTTCTTTTTCATAATACCAATTTAATAAAATGGATTTTCATCGATCAATATCCATTTATCACTTTACATGATTAAATGAATATCTAAAATTATTTTTTATGCATGATTCACGAAATATAAAATATCAATTTATCTTATTATCTACAAAGTACTAAATAATTATTACATTTGTAGATAAAAATTTTAAAAAATTTATATGGATGATTAATTAATCACTATTGCTATAAAATAATAAAGTTATTTCATAATTAATTTTTATTCCTAAATTTTTTATTGTTGAACCAATGAAATATTAATCTAGGAATCATATAGTCTAGTTTTAGTCATCGAGAAATTATTATACATTAGTCATGAGATTAATCCATAATTCCTTTCCAGATGAAACATTTTGTCCCCCATTATGTTAGTTTTCAATTTAAAAAAAACATTAATATAATTATTATAATGTAAATAAGAAATTATGATGTACAAATAAGTATAAAAAATAATCATTAACTTATAATTTTCATAATATTTTCTATATATTTTAATAACTTTTTTAAAACATTAGGATAATATTTTTTTATTACTATCACAATTTCATAAATGATAAAACTATCCATAAATGATATCAATGCCATTAAACTTTTTTTCTATAAAATTTAATGAAATTATTCGATAAAAAATAATTCTTCTAAATTATTACCTTAAATATTTTCCACAAATATCTTCAATATAGTCAGACACTCATCACAAGAAAAATATTAAGTCGGTTTTATGAAATTGAACATATGGTCATTGTTATACACATAATCATGTTATTTTTTTAAATAAATATTAAATTATACCTCACGTATGTTATGAGAAAAAAATCCTTAGATGTTTCATTAATCTTATCACCAAAAATATTATTAGTAAAAAGAAATATTAAATTAAAATTTTAATCTGAATAGATAAATAATTATTCAAATTAATTTCCACATGGTTATTAATTATTATATGAGTTTACCTAATAAATTAATTATATTTATATATTAAAATACATCGTAATGGTTTGTATGAAAAATGTGAATTATCTAAATCATATCCCATAGGTGTGTCAATTGACGATTGTATTATTTATCCCTTACATGTAAAATGTTATGAAATAGTAATTATTTCTACAACCTTTTTATAGTTATTAACCCTTGGTACAATTGTTCTAGAACAACGTTAAATTTTAGTATCTAGATAAATATTTATTTCAAAGAAAATCAAGATCATCACTATCATAGGAAAACATTATGATGTTTATTTATAGATTTCTTCAAAATCTATTTTTGGGTTATTATCCTTATTGTATTCATTCCTAAATCTATTTTAAAATGATTATATGAAAAATAATTTCATTCAAACTATATTTACCATGACCCCAAATGTCTAGATATAGTTCAATCTACAATGACCCTAGCATCTGATACAATGAATCACATCTTGAATTACCAATCGTATTTTACACAGTATAATGTAGATACATTCATGATTCCAATTTAAACATTGAATAAATTATGTAAGAAATAATATTTTTAAAATTTCATCCCTCCAAAATATCCTATAATATTAGTCACAGTAATCATCCTAAAATCCTCAATAAATGAATCTAAATATTGGTGAGTTCAAATTATCAGTATAGGTTAATTATTGTAGAATGAATCATGATTAATTAATTTATACTCAAAATGGAAAGGTAAATATATGAATAAAAATTCCTTTAAAATAACCTCATAAGGAATAATCAACATGTCGAGTTTAATAGCTAAAAAATCTATATAATTTAAATACATATATATGGAATAATCCATATTTAATTTTAAGTAACTGAAATAACATTTCATTAATTCATAAAAAAGAAAAGTTTATGAATCTTAATATAATGGAATAGTGATAATATCGTATATACTAATAATTAAATTATTAATATAGATAATAATTAATTATTTGATGTCATGTATCCAGGACAAATTATACCATTACTGCCATAATCTATTATCAATACTGTTATGAACTACCAGGTAAAATCATATCTAATTTTCTCTAATGATTTCTCTCATGAGTATACCAATATATCAAGGGGGTTTCATTAACTAGACCACACTCATGTCTGCACATCAAAATCGTTCAACATGTAATGACTAGTTGATATAATATTTTTTCGTTTCATGAATTATCATATTTTGTAAATAATATTGATTTACCAATATTTCCATTTATATAAAAATTACTACCAATATAAACACTATATGTAAAAAATGTATTATATTTTGAAAAATAATTGTATCCTAGATTAATTATATAAATATATTGGGGAATTTTAATGTTGAATGAAAATATGAAATTGAATAACTAGTGGTGAATATCTGAATTCTCACCAACAACCAACTCACACCTAGATGGGCAAGGGGAATAAAAATAGATCAACTAGAATCAATGAAATTGAAATATATAGGTTTTTTCTAAAAACCCCATATGGTCACCACATTCATAAAAAAATGAAATATGTTTCAGAAATAAATCCATTATTTATTTATTTTAAATAGTTCTAGAAGGAATATTTATTGAATATAATTATATGTAACTCAACAAAATCTGTCATGTTTTTTAAATAAAAGTCAATTTTTTAACTAAAAAAACTATTTTACCAAAAAATGACCCATACCTAATCCATTACTATTCCATTACTAATTTTAATATTTCTCAAAAAAACTCACTAGCAATATTGAAATTTAAATTTTCACAATAAGAAACATAACAATCAAAATCCATTGAAAACCCTTTTTTGAAATAATCATCATGAACTAAAAAAGTTTCAATAATTTAAAATTTTATATCCAAACACATTTGAAAACACATTTTCAAACACAATACGGTAATACGAACATGGATCTAGAATAAAAAAATGAACCTCCTATAACACTTCATATATCAAATATAAACAATTAAGAGTTCCACTACAAAATGAAGGGGAAGTGATAAAAACAAAAAAAATGGTTCAAACTCTCCTTCATTAGTAACAATGAATCATGGAATCGATTATTCTGGGGCTCTAATCTTGAATCACTATTGTGTGGACATCATAGCCTCATTTAAAATATACTGACATGTCAATGAATATTGTGTCCTATCAAAAACACATATTAGTGGCATGCACCATCCTCATTATAATTGATTTTCCTATCTTACCCTTTTCTTTATTTATTGGAAACTAATACTGTGTTTCTAAATTTTTTACCATTTTTTGAGATTACTAGATTGTATATATGTTCCCTAGATTAATAATTTGGATGTAATATATAGAATCTAATGATCCAAGTCTAAATCATAAGGCATAAACTCAACTACCCTTTCCTATATCACATAACAATGAAAACCTCATTACTTAAATAATTAACTCATAGACTAAAAGGAAGATCCACACAAAATGGGAGAAACAACATCACATAGTGATCAAGAAAAAAAAATGGTAAACGAGAATGGTGAAATCATGGTGTTTCTCTCAACTTTTTAACCTCAAATGTGAGAGGTTTCCATTAATAGAAAAACATTTCGATAATTTCATCTATATTTATCACTATATAATTCACCATATAAATCATTAAATCAAAATTATTTTAATCAATAACACAATTAAATATAATATAAATATTCCCTTCGTTAAGGATATTCCCCATTGAAAACATAAACAATCAAAATGTCCATCAATCTCATTAAAACCATTAAAAAATTATTTCGAGATACCAAGAAAGGGGTAGACCCAAAAATCAATTAAAATCATCAATTTTAATAAAATAATCCCAGCTTTCACAAATAATATTCATTGACACACCTCAAATAAAATCCAAATTCCAAATATAACTTAGTTTTAACTAATTTAAAACCAAAACTAGAGAAAAATGTATTTAATAACAATAATATGATTTCCAACAACCATCATAGTATTAAATATAAAATTGTCTCCATTATTTAATTAATTTAAAATATGAAAACATGAAATTCATATGAAATAAAAATTATTTCATGTCTAATGAACCTTGAAATTGAAACAAATAATAATGGATTTATCATATATTTGAATGAATTCCTAGAAAATGAATTTAGGAATAACATGGAACATTTTATTTACAATAAAACATTCTTAGGAATACCAACAAAAATGAGATTACTATCAAGCCCAACAATCAAAGAACTCATCGTTGTTAGTAAAAAATCCTCCCATTCAAGTTATTTGTTTTCAACAATCTGTATACACCAAAACACTACAATATATTAAAAATGAACCCTAATAATGGCCAATATATGTATAAAGTTTAGGTGGGATTTCAAGACCAATATGTGAGAGAGAATAAAGGGATAAAAAGTAAAATATAAGAATAACACAGCCAGATCCTCTATGAGGTGCGTAGTTTTATTGGTTTAGTAGGTAATTATCGACGGTTCGTACATAATTTTTCCCGATTGGCTAACCCATTAACGAAGCTTACACGTAAAGGGGTTAAATTAGTTTGGACAATAGTGTGTGAAGAATGTTTTGAAGAACTGAAGAGAAGATTAGTCAATGCTCCTATATTGACTCTACCATCGGGGAAAGATGGGTTCGTTATTTATAGTGATGCATCAAAGAAAGGACTTGGTTGTGTCGTTATGCAGAATGATATGGTTATTCTATATGCATCACAACAGTTGAAAATTCATGAAAAAAACTATTCTACTCATGATCTAGAGTTAGCAGCTGTGATATTTGCTTTGATGATATGGAGGCACTACCTCTATGGTGAAAAATGTGAGATTTATACTTATCACAAGAGTTTGAAATATATTTTCTCACAAAAAGAACTCAACATGAGGCAAAGGAGATGTCTTGAACTACTCAAGGATTATGATTGCATGATACACTACACCCGGGGATCAAAAACATGGTGGCAAATTCTTTGAGTAGAAAAGACCATGGAGTTTTGAACAATATGAGAATTGAAAGGGATCCAATTTTCATGGATCTAGTGAAGATGGGCATGGGAATAACTAGGGAAGGAGAAACTTCAGTTGTTTTTCAAATGGTTGCCAAACCATCTTTACTAGAAAGGATTAAGAGTTCTCAGACCAATGATAGAGAATTTCAAAAGATGATTAATGATGTGAATGATGGGAGATTGAGAGACATTGTGTATGAAGATGGAATTTTGAAATTCGGGAAGAGGCTTTGTGTTCCCGATATACCTGATCTAAAAAGGGAATTGATGGATGATGCTCATAGTTCCAATTTCTCTATACATCCTGAGAGCACCAAAATGTATAGAGATTTGAAGGAACATTTTTGGTGGTTCAACATGAAGAGGGATATTGCTGATTTTGTGTCAAGATGTATGGTTTTTCAACAACTGAATGGTGGAAGGCAACAACCTGGAGGATTCATGCAACCTCTTCCCATACCAGAGTGGAAAATGGACAATATTACGATGGACTTTGTCATGGGGCTACTAAAGAATCCTAGAAGGAATGATGAAATATGTGTTATTGTTGATCGTCTTACCAAGTCAGCACATTTTCTTGCTATTAGAGAAGATCTACCACTAGAACATCTAGAAATACTATATATTAATGAAGTTGTGAGAATTTATGGAGTACCCCTATCGATTGTTTCTGATTGTGATCCCCATTTTACTTCAAGATTCTGGAAGAGTCTTTAAAAATACCTGGATACTGAAATTCATTTGAGCATTTCCTACCACCCTCAGATAGACATAAAATGATAACGAACTATTCAAAACCTTAGAAGACATGTTGAGATCTTTCTCACTTGACTTTCAGGGTGTGTGGGATCATTATTTACATCTGGTAGAATTTTTCTATAACAATAGCTTCTATTCGAGTATTCAGATGGTACCATATGATGCGTTATAAGGAAAGAGATGTCGCACAACAACTTGTTGGGATGACGTTGGTGAAAGAAAACTTCTATGTCCAGAACTGGTGGAGAAAACTATCGAAAAGGTGAAGGTTATCCAAAATCACATCAAAGCAGCTCAAAGTGGGAAAAAGAGCTATGCCGATAATCGAAGGAAGGATTTAGAATTTCAAGTTGGTGATCATGTTTTCCTGAAGGTATCTCCATGGAAGGGAGTCATACGCTTGGTAAGAAATGTAAATTGAGTCCCAGGTACATCGGACCATTCGAAATTCTAGAACCAATTGGGGCTGTAGCTTACCTATTGGCAATTCCGCCAAGTCTCTCCAAAGTTCACGATCTGTTTCACGTATCTCTATTGAGGAAATACATGCCTGACCCAACGCATGTACTCACCTATGAGGAGTTAGAACTGAAACCAGATCTGTCTTATTGTGAAGAGCCCGTCAGGATTCTTTATACGAGAGAACAAGTACGGAGAAACCATACGACGCGTCTGGTAAAGGTTTTGTGGAGAAACCATAAGATGGAAGAGGCAACGTGGGAACCCGAGGAACATATGATGAAGAACCACCTGAGTCTTTTCATGCAATAATATTCTACAAATTCCAAGGATGAAATTATTTGATGTAGGGGAGAGTGTAACACCCTAAGCTTCCACGGTACGCTTCTCTTTGAATAATGTGTTAGCATGTGTTGTACGCAACACCGAGTTCTAACACATCATAACCAATCAAACTAGCCGTTATGAATAGTAATACCTACTTTTTGAAATTATATATATATTATTTTTTAAAATGGACTTCATTTTTGGATTCGTAATATCGAATTTAGCCTATGGTAAAATTTTGGTACTTTTTGGATAACATTAATATTTTGATGAATAGTGAAAATTACTAAATTTTAATTAAAAACAACTTTTATAATCAAAATAATTAATAGTGATAAATTATGAATTTGAGTGGTTTTAAAGTATATTTAGAATATATTATTACAATTTAATATAATTTTGGTCATTGGACATAATTTTACAATTAAACCGGATATAAACGGGTGTCAATCTTTCGATAGTTATTATCTCTTAAAAACACGCTTTTGTTTTTAACAACGGGAATTAATTTTAAATTAATTTCTGCCACTTCTGTGTTCTGAATTTGGAAAAATTGATTCCATATTTGGAATCAGGATGTTCATATTGTGTAAATAGGTAACTTTAATTTTTAGACATTTTGAATAATTACTTCGGTAAATATTTTATTTACAATGGTTAAGGGTAAATCTGGTAAATAAGGGTTACAAAATAATATTATAATAATACTAAATTACCCTAAAACGTGTCCTAGAATTTTTTATTGATATATTTTCGACCATATGAATCTTTGGGTCGATTTTGGATCCAATGGAGGCACTTGTATATGATCGGGACACTTTATTTAATTAAGTTAAAATGAATACAAAAATGACACATGCATATATCTTTTAGCAAAACAAATTTTACATAGAGATAAATATGTTGTATTTTCGACTATTAATATTCACTAGAAATCTAAAAGACTTCCTACATAATGATATTTTATTTTTAATTTTTAGAGATTACATAATTTAATTTATTTATGACAAAATGATGATGCAGTAATTACCATAATAGTGAAAATTTAAAATAATTGATATTATAAATACCCAAATAAATATAATTTAGGACATTTAATGAATTAAACTAATTTTAAACGATACTATGACATATTATGATTGATTTAATTAACTTCATTCGAAGTAATCATCCTGTTATGATTTTTACAAAAATCAACTATTGAATAGTGTCGAAATTGAAATAAAAGAGTTTTTAAAAAACAAATAATGTTATTAATTTATATTAAATTCCTAAAAAACTAAGGATAGGAAAAGAGACTTATATCATGATAGTTATATCATTAATGGACCACGTGGGGGTCTCTTGTATATATATAGTAAGTTTAATAACCATATTATATAAAAATACAAAGAGTCATTGTAAAAGGGAAACTAATTAACTTAGAGTTAATACTAAAAGATAAGGTTAATATAAGTACCCAAACCTGTCTAAATTCTATTGGATGGGTGGTGTTCGACCCAACCCCACCTTAAAATTTAAATAATATACTTTGGAGACATTAGAAACATAATATGACTTTATTATAAATTAATATTTCTAGCTTTCCCAAAGGTGCCCCTCACCCCTCTTATAAAAGGGCACTCCTCCTACTCATTTTTTCACACCTTCAAAGACTTTTTTTCGGCCAAACTCTTCCCAAATACTCTCCAAACTTCCATCAATACATCCTAGAGACCTTAGTTTGATCATAAATCCAACCTACGGATCCCTTTTGATCAAATCAAAAAGAATAACCCGAAGAAGAGGTAATGATTTCACCACCCTTTTCCAAGTTCCATTCTTCTTCCACATCTACATCCTTTTTTATTACCATTATAAAATAATAACTCCAGTATCATATATATAATGTGATTTCATTATAAATATGGTACCACCATATTCATTATTTTATCCATCCTTTGAATAACATGTCACCATACGTGCGTACGTACGGCTTACCGTCTCTACATCGTGGTGTAATTGTTATTCAATATATTATTATTTGGATGGGTATAACAATTATGTTTAACTCATGTAAATAATAAAAATAACATGTTAATGATTCTGTATATATGATATAAAATTAATTTATATATTATTTTAATATCAAAAGAATGATATTGTCGCTCGTGCGTACGTACGGACTACCGTCTCCACGAACGCGATGAGATTCATTCTCCATCGTATCCTTTCAAGTATAATTATCATTTTATGATTTAAAAATGATGTTTAAGGACTTGATATCATTATGTATATGAATAATATACAAACTATACTTTAAAAACATGGCTTATGTAACAAAACATATAAAATAAAATGAGTAAGTTAACACCCGAAACGACGATAATACTAAGATATTATTAACAAAGCAATGTTAAAAGATCATATATGATATCATATAAATGTATATGATTACTCTATAATTTAATAAAAATTATTTCACTATTATACATGATGTTAAACTACCCCAACCAATGAAAAGTACAAGGTAAGGGTTATTTCACAATCTATTCATTATCCGAGGTTGTTTATACGTAATAATCTACTGGGATATCTTTATCATCCACATCCATGTTTCTTAAAAATGTATCTCAAAACATTTTAACTATTTAAAAGAATATGGGTTAAAGTCATTTATACCCTTGTTTTATTTTTTTAAGAGTTTTATAAAGTAATCTTTTCGTCGTTTTCCAAACAAGGTGCTTTTAACCTTTTCGACAGAATTAAGGTAAGAATGCTTTTTTAACATATACGGCGGTTGCCATTATTTTCCGCCATTAAAAAATCGTTGAAGCTTCCCTTACAATCTTATAAGAATATTTTCAAAGAAAATGTTTTATTTTATAAATATATGACTCTTAAATGATTTCAATATAGAAAGAGATATTTCTCTGAAAAGAGTTTTTATTTCATCTATGTCAACATCCTTTGATGGATTTTACGATTATTTTAAGTTGATTTATTATGATACCAAACTTCTATAGTGTATTGATGGTTTTGTGATATGTTTGACTGTGGATAAGCTATTTTTATACCATTCATAGTTTATGGTGAATTTATTGACATTTCTTATGATAGTTTTAATACGAATGTGTATGTTATGTTTAAAACTTTTCATATGGGAATGCATTGGACTTAATATGTGACGGGTGGATCCTGCTATATCTCCTCGATGCATCGGTAGGTCTAATGAGACAAACTAGTGTCTTGGCAAAATTCCTTGACAAAATCTTATTTGTAGTCTTGGCACGAGGCCTTGGCTAAGTGGTTATGATAGTCTGTCATTATGCATTCCATCGTTATGAAAGTGGTTATTGATATTGAATGTGATTATTCGATTAGTAGAATTTTCATGTGAATAAGTAAATGGCATTATATCATTTTACTTTTGCCATACTATCTTAATGTTCAAGTTTAAAAGGCTTTTTATTTAGTTATACACTGCCTTAAAATTTTATTATTATTTATGAAAGTTTCCGCTATATTGTTATCCTTAATGGGCAATTGAGCTCACCCCTTTTCTATGTTTTATTTTTCCTAGGATGTGAAGAAATAATTTATGAACGACCTGCAGGGATAGTATGTGGGGATATGAGTGTTGAATACGGAGACTATGTTGTTGTTGTATTTTTTCACATTATGATGTAATGTAAAACTTTATGAATATGTCTAGTGTTTCCAAGGCTACTAAACCAATCGGTCATTCGAGATTTGATCCTTCTTGTGATCATTCCAATGTTATGTAATAATGCACCGACTCTAGGTAACTGGGTTTGGGGCGTTACATGATGTATATTCAAGTACATCTCTAGAATCTAGAGTTGGGTGTGATTAGATATTTGTTGTCCTCAAACAATGACCTCAATGAAAATTTCTTGTCAATAACAGTGTATAATGTTTTATAAATTATAAATTAAAGTACATATGTAATTAGATATGACATTTAATTATTCTTTATTTAAAAATATAATCCTTAGTGTTCATGAGGTTACATGAACCATCATTAAAAAATTATTCCCATTCTACAGTTAGGAACATAAAATAATACAATTTTTTCAATTTTCATTTCATTTCATATAATGTCAGGTTCAATGCGAGCCATAGTCAAATGACACATTATGGGTGTTGAACGTGGTTTCTGACCCCCCATGGGTATTTCGTGTCTTAGTCCAAGTTCTATCCCTCAATTCCAAATTGGTTTTTATAACATACAACCATGTATTGTACTGAGTATCTCTTGTGGGAATGTAGAGCCTTAGTCCTGATCCGACAAACATTTATCAAACATACATATTTTAAGCCTTAGTCCCAATCTGAAACACATTTATCAATCATTGTTTTTGGAGCATCAATCCATATCCCACGTACATTTATCATAATGGTATTTTGATGTATTAGATGATTTACAACACATGAATACCACAATCACACATATATCACATATAAAAAATCAATAAAACATAATCATCCATTACCCTATCATCACTTTCACATCAATTAATATACTATTTAGACTATCGAAATAAGTGATTATATAATACATTAATCCCAAGGAATAACATGATAATTTCAAAAGTAATTGATTTAACAATATTCCATTCACATAAAAAATTATCCCAACAAGTTAATCTCACCAATCCCATAATCCACATTGTGAATTAATTTCTAAAAATAACAACTGGTAAATTACACATACCAAATTTTCCATAAATTCCTTATTCATAATTATAAATTAATTAATTAAAAACTTCATTAATCTAATTCTACCAATTTCATATTCTCAATATTCCATTAATTAATTCACCAAATTATTAATCAAATTCCACCAATTTCATAATTATAACAGTAAATTAAGTAATTCACTTATTTATTAATCTAATTCCTCATGTTGTATAATCAAATCCTTAAATTAATAAATTCCATAATTAATTAATCAAATGTCACATTTCCATAAATTAATTAACAAATTAATTTATTCAATTAATGATTCAACTTTCATAACGTACAATTAAAATATAACAATTCATACATTTAATTAGAATCTAGAATATATGAATTGAATTTAGACCACCTACAACAATATTTTTTATGAAGCTCGCCCTAAAATTCCACAATTGATGAGGTATAATAATGAACACAAATAAAAACAAGATCTGGATTTGAATCCAATATCCATGCTCAAAATAATCAATATATAATAAACTTATTTTTTGATCAATAATATTATAGGAAAAAATCCTTTTTAAATGCGACAAATATTAGAGATATGTTGTAAATTATAATGGATGAAATTCTTTATACACTTAGAGGTGATGATAATCAATATAATATTATAATAATAAAAAAATTATTTTTAATGGCCTTATAATACATAAGATAGCCTAAAAAACGAGATAAATTTATTAGGGTCGAGTTGGGATAGATTTTGGGTGAATTCTAGGGGTTTAAGTATTTTTATTCTAATTTTATGAGGATTTAATTTCAACACATATGGTTTCATATGAATAGACTCTTGTATTTTTAAAACTTTAGTTAACCATGAAACAATTATAGGGGGTTCATAATTCCATATTATTGGGGGAAGTGTTTAAAAAATCATCCATTATGAATTAAAATCATCTCTATTTGGTTTCACAGGATTTTATGGTCATGGAACACTATTTAGGAAACAGTTCACAAACAATGTATTGCCCCTATGCATTATAAAATGGTCCAGTTTCACAAAACAACTAACAAATGTAAAACCTATTGTAGATAATCTCAGGAAAATATAATATTTTACTTGTAATGGAGTTGGATACATGTCAAAAAATGGTCAGTAACATGCATAACACCAAAA
Organism: Viscum album; assembly: GCA_963277665.1. Taxonomy (NCBI): domain Eukaryota; kingdom Viridiplantae; phylum Streptophyta; class Magnoliopsida; order Santalales; family Viscaceae; genus Viscum; species Viscum album. The sequence continues at coordinate 1,312,200,640 of OY728152.1, read as the reverse complement.
CATGCCTGAATTATTGAGAGGTGGTGGATCATTCCTTTATGAAAAATAGTAAGAAAAAAATGTATACAAACATTCCATTTAATCATCCTAAATGATGTTGTCCAAAAAATCCCCCAAACAAAGTGTAATCCCTGGAAAGAAATATTAATACCATTAAAAAATTGTTATTCCTAAATAATATTCACATCCACAAAGCAATCAAATGCATAAACACTTCTAAAGTACCTTCATAAAAAACATTAGATGATCACCCAATGGCCCAAAATGAAGGAAATACATAAGAAACATAATTAAGGATGGATTACAATTACATAGAACCCATATTAGATGAATATAAAAAATAATTTCTTCCCATGGAATGATCCATTTCTCTATTATCATTCACATCATTGTTTTCTCAAAGCCAAAATTTTTATCACTTTTCCTAATAAGATTCATTACTCTGGGAACATGAACTAATGTATCATTCACCACATGATTCATATGTTGGTTTTCTTCCAATAAAATGGACATCATGATAATCACCTAATGTAACACCCCAAGCTTCCACGGTATGTTTTCCTTTGAATAATGCAATGGTGTGCGTTGTACGCAACTTCGAGATTATAACACACCACAACAAATCAAACTAGCTATTATGAATAGTAATACCTACTTTTTGAAATTTTATAAATTATATCTCTCATAATGGACTTCATTTTTGTATTGGGAATATCGACATTAGCCTAGGGTGAAATTTAGGTACTTTTCAGATAACTATCATATTTTGATGAATAGTGAAAATTACTAAATTTTAATTAAAAACAACATATTTAATCGAAATAAATAATATTGATAAATTATGAATTTGAGTGGTTTTAAAGTATATTTAGAATATATTTTTACCATTTAATAAAATTTTGGTCATTTTACATAATTTTACAATTAAACCGGACATAAACAAGTTGCAATCTTTTGATGGTTATTATCTCTTAAAAACACGCTTTTTGTTTAAACAATGGGAATTAATTTTAAATTAATTTATGCCACTTCTGTGTTTTGAATTTGGAAAAATGGATTCCATATTTTTAATAAGGATGTTCATATTGTGTAAATAGGTAACTTTTATTTTTAGACATTTTGAATAATTACTTTGGTAAAGATTTTATTTACCATGGTTAAGGGTAAATCCGGTAAATAAGGGTTAAACAAATAATATTATAATAATACTAAATTACCATAAAACGTGTCTTAAACTTATTGGTTGATAAATTGCCGACCATGGGAATCTTTGGGTCGATTTTGGGACCCCATGAATCCACTTGTAAGTGATGGGAAAACGTTATTTTAATTAAGTTAAAATGAATACAAAAATGACACAAGCATATATATTTTAGAAAAACAATTGTTACATAGGGTAATATATGTTGGAATTTAGACTATAAATTTTCATTAGAAATCTAAAACTATTTCCTACATTATGGTTTTTTATTTATAATTTTTATACATTAAATAAGTTATATTATATATGACACAATGATGATGCAATAATTACAATAATAGTGAAAAATTAAAATAATTGATATTATAAATACCAAAATAATTATAATATTAGACTTTTTATGAATTGAACTAATTTTATAGTATAATATGACATGTGAGGATTGATGTAATTAACTTTTTGCGAAGTAATAATTCTGTTATGATTTTTACAAAAAATCATTTTTTTAATAGTATCAAAATTGACATAAAAGAGTTTTTAAAACAAATATTATATTATTAATTGATATTAAATTCCTAAAAATTTGTGGTTCGGCCAAGAGACTTATATCATGATATTTGTATCATTAATGGACCACTTTGGTGTCTCTTGGATGTATATAGTATGTTTATTAACTATATAATATAAAAATACAATGTGGCATAGTAAGTGTCAAACTAATTAACTAAGAGTTGAAACTAAAAGATAAGGTTAATAAAATTACCCAAACCTGTCTAAATTCTATTGGATGAGTGGTATTAGACCCATACCCACCTTAAACTTTAAATAATCCACTTCAGAGCCATTAGAAACCGAATATGAATTTATTATAAAATAATATTTCTAGCTTTTCCAAAGGTGCCCCTCACCCCACTTATAAAAGGGTACTCCCCCTTATCATTAATTAAAACCATAAAATCCTTTAGGATAGGCCAAAACCTGCCCAAATACTCACTACAAATCACTCAATAAAACCTAGAGGCCTTAGTTTGATCAGAAATCCAACGTAAAGCTCCCTTTTGATCAAATCAAAACGAAGAACCCGAAGAAGAGGTAATGATTTCACCACCCTTTTTCAAGATCATTTCTTCTTCCACTTCTTATTTCTTTGTTATTTCTATTATAAAATAATGAATCCAGTATATCCTATATAATTTAATATTATTATAAATATTGTACAACCATATTTAGTATTCTATCCACCCTTTGAATAAAATGTCACCATACGTGTGTACGTACGACTTACCGTCTCCACGTCGTGGTGTAATTGTTATTCAATAAATTATTACATGGACGGGTATAATAATGATGTGTAATTCATGTAAATAATAAATATAACAAGTTAATTATTCTTCATATATGATATACTATCCAATTAAATATTATTTTAATATTAAAAAATGATATTGTCGCTCGTGCGTACATACGGACTACCGTCTCCACAAACGCGGTGAGATTCATTTTATATCGTATCCATTCAAGTATAATTATCATTTTATGATTTACAAATAATTTTTAACGACATGATATCATTCTGGATATGAATAATATACAAACTATCAATGACAACCATGTCTTACGTAGAAAAACATATAAAAGAAAAAGAGTAAGTTAACACCCGAAACAACAATAATTCTAAGATATTATTAACAATTAAATGTTAAAAGGTCATATATGATATCATATTAATTTATATTATTATTGAATAATTTAATAACAATTATTTAAACATTATACAGGAGGTTAACCTACCCTTAACCAAGGAAAAGTACAAGGTAAGGGATTTTCATATATCACATTCAATTCCTAGAGATTTCCATTGTTCGCCACTAATTTATTGAAAGTGGTATATTGTGTACTTACATTGGATTTATATTATCATGATTCTCTTTATATTAATTTTATTATGTAAATCATCTGGTGGTTATTAACTTTTTTCATATGACTCAGTTGATTGCAACGTGGTAAGGGGTTTCTTATCTCACTTTTAATTTCTGTGAGAATTCCATTGTTCACCACTTATTTATTTCATGTGGTGTGTGTACTTCCCATGATTGTATTCATTGTTTAATATACAATAATTTATGGATATTTACATCATTGTTTTATTATCCTTCTTTCATGGGTGTATGTTTTATAAGTTACCAAATCGATAAGGAAATTTGAAATTTCAATTTCCATTTATTTGGCTTTACACAAACTTCATTGATTATTTTACTCCGAGATTATGTGTGGAATCACTATTCATTTGATTATGTCATAATTTCCATTCCCCTCTCTGTGGATATACTTTTTATACACATAATCACTCCATTTATAAATTCTCATGTCATCGATATGAACTTGATAAGAGTAATTTTTACTCAATCAAGATTTGTTGAGATAAACATCCAATTAATTGGTGTTGCCTTTACTAGAATATGTGTGAATTTACTTTGATTGTTTTAAACTGAATATCCAATCATAATTAGTGAATTTATATTTGTCACAAATAATTATGTCGTTGATTTTTCCTTAACCTAAGGATACGACCTTTATGAGAGTTTTCATCTCAATTTACATTCCATTGAGACTTCTTCGTTGTTATACACCAAATAACTTTTATATGGTGTATATAATGTTATTTGACATAGTATTTCATGAATCCCTTTATTCTCATGATTTTAAAAAGTCTCTGATTACATCAATTATTTGTATTCTAGTGTCTCTCCTTTGGATAGAAATTCTAACTAAAGTATCATTTTTAAATGTTTTGAAGATTTATTCTTCTAAATCATTCTCATTAATGTACTTGTTTTAAAAATGGTTTTAAGGATTTATTTATATGGAAATTATGGTTTTAAAACTAAAATTACTTTTAAAAGTTTCAAAGTGGTATGGGACACATTGATTTAAAAATATGTTTTTAAATGACATCTTCACAAATAGTGCGAATTTTATATGATTTCAAGAAAAAGTGGGATATTTCTATATAATAGTTTGATGATTACTTTAATCTATCCTTCATCATTCTCTATTGAGGTTAATCTGATACAATAAAATCTTACATATTGTATCGAATGAGTTATGTTTGACTATGGATGTGATATTTTTATACCATTCATGGTTTGTGGATAAAGTATTGAAATTTTGTATGCTAGTTTTAATGCAAATGTTTATGTTATGTTTCAAAATTTTAATATGAGGAATGCATTGGACTTAGTAAGTGATGGGTGGAGCCCGCTAAAGCTCCTCGATGCATCGGTACGTCTCATGAGACAAACTAGTGTCTTGTCACATAGCCTTGGAAAAATCTTATTTGTGGTCTTGGCACGAGGCCTTGGCTATGTGGTTATGATAGTCTGACATTATGCATTCCATCATTATGAAAGTGGTTATTGATATTCCATGTGATTATTCGATTATTAGAATATCCATGTGAATAAGTAAATGGAATTATTTCATTTTATTTTTCCATACTACGTTTAAGTTCATGTTTAAATGGATTTTGTTTTAGTTATACACTACCTTAAATGTTTATTCTTATTTATGAAGGTTTCCGCTATATTGTTATCCTTACTGGGCATTTGAGCTCACCCCTTTTCTATGTTATATTTTTCCCCAGATGTGAAGAAGTAAATTATGAATGACCTGTAGGGATATTATAAGAGGATAAACGCGTGGACTATGGAGACAAAATGTTTTTGTTGTAGTTTTTCACTTTATGATGTAATGAAAAAATTTATGAATATATCTAGTGTTTCCAAGGCTACTAAACCAATCGGTCTTTCGAGATTTGATCTTTTTTGTGATCATTACAATGTTATGTAATAATGCACCAACTCTAGGTTACTAGGGTCAAGGCGTTACAGTTGGTATCAGAGGATGTTTAGTACAAACATTGGAGTCTAGATTTAGATAAACTCTGATTAGAGCACATAGACCTAATATGAACTTTGATTATTAGTATAGAAGAACTTCCTAGAATATTGGTATTGTAGAGATTTTGTGAGTTTTCCAAGCAGTACATCCCTGTCTGGATACGAGCAGGTAGATGCGGCTCTGGCACAGATGTACCTAGGGGTAAAACCCGAAAACACCACATTGAGCTAGACTCGAACGGGAATTGGTGCACGACAACGTGACTTGCTGCACTCTTGGTTACGACACTCCCGGGGGATATGCTTAGGATAATTTTCATTTTCTTTACTAACCGATTTGAAGTATTAAATATATATGATGAGAGTAAATGACCTTGGTTAATCCTAATGTGTTTCAAATTGATAATATGGTGACATTTTAATCTCTAAATGATTTTATGACTACTGTTACTCACAAAATTTTTTCTGGTTTTAGTCAATGGATGGATTCCAAGGAAGTCATAGTCACTTTGAGAATGATGTACAAGGTGGGAACAGTGGGGGCAATGAGCAACAAAATGGAATGTTGATAGGCATAAAAGATATCGTCTTTATGCCGAATCAATTTTCCTGAAATATGATCATAAATATATATATTAACCAATTCCATGACTCAAAAAAGAAGAGAAAGGTAATGAATGATAAATTCTCCAGCAGTGGAGACCATGGAGAAAGGAATCCTCAATTTCCATCATGCAGGAAATGTTGAAGGAGACACCCAAGAATGCGCCTCAATGGGGCAAAGAAAAGCTTTACATGCGGGAAGGAAGGACATAAAGTGAAGAATTGTCGAAGAAAAATGAAGAGTACTATGGAAGAATATAAAAATGGTCCCAAGAGTCCATTTACAGTCATTTTCCGTAAATTTAGGGGACCTGGCCAATACCAGAGGGAATACCCTATTCAATAGGACATTTTCTTTGTCCAAGAAGACGCTATGTGTAAATAAATGGTTGGATAAATGTTTAAAAAGTATTAGCGCTCCTTGTTGATGGGTTTACATAGGAATAATTTTCCCTATTATTTGTAACCCCACAGATTGCCATGTGAGAATGATATTTGAGGAAGAATTATATCTTCTCTTATGTATATAGGTATAATTAACCATTTGGTTTTATATGATCATTGGGGTTTGAGAGAATTATAAGTTATTATAATTTGGGATGAAAATGAGAGGTATGATATAACATTTGTGGTTAAATTATGTTATGGTATTTTGAGGAATTTATCTCATTTTGGTAATATAATAATATATTGTTTTGAAAAAGGACAACACATAGCCCGTGTGACAACCCGTCACGTCGGATAAATATGTGGGAATCGATCCCACAACCAAAGTGCGATTGGGATTTATCACCTACCACTAGACTACATGAGGTCCCTGGATAGTGTGACTAATTATTTTTAGTTAAATGATTTTATTGATCAATAATAATTTGATTTGTGTTCTTTTGTCTTATTAAATGAATACCCTTGGTATAGGAAAATGATTTGGTGATTAAGTGATAGATGTTATTTCGGATGTTTTTCTCTTTGTTGTGAACACTATATGCCCAAGGAAAATAGAATAGTATGGGATTTCATTTGAGGAGTAATGGTGGAATTTTATCTATGTATTTATTATGGATTTATAGTGATTTGGGTTGTTTATGGAAATGATTTGGTTAATTACATTTATGTATGTTACTTTAAGAGTATTTGATGTCATTTGGAGATACAATTTAACGTGGAAGACTACATTCTTATAAGTATTGAGTTTCAATATTTGTTAGGATTATATTGAAGGATTTTAAGGACAAATGATTATTGAATGGTATTTATTTAACTTTGGGGTATTGATGGTTTAATTTTAGAAATTAATATTAGTTTATTTTCTCTAATGGAATATCCGTTTGAGGGGGGGGGGTCATCAGATATTATACAAACCATTTTGGTTTTGATTAATCTATAATGACAAGTGAAATATATAGTTTATCCTACATGGATCATGTATTTCTATAGAAGATTATTCTAGCTCTTTTATTATGACCAAGCCTTCTTGTATACTCATTGTTCAAAAAAAGAGTAAGTGGTAAAAAGTAATTAAATAATAAAACTCTACTTAAAAAGTAAGTATATATCTTTATGTTCTTATTAAATATCATAAATGAATTCCTCGCCCTTATGAAATGTAACTTAAAACAAAAAAATATTGTCTTTTTACTTTTACTACTAGGAGACTAAGGACCGTTTGTCCCAACACAAGTTTGTAATTTTCTTATTATTAACTTTCTCCTGATCATGTTTTCTATCCCTCTCCATAAGAACTGAACACTTAGTTTATCTTCCATATCAATGTTTTCTTACATGGAATCCTAGTATGGGTTATCTTGGGTGACCTTTGTACCTCACTTCCTTTCATTTAAAGTGATAGTTTTATTGACCCTTTTTCCGATGTGGGACTTTCCATTATATTCTTAAGCCCATTTTTTAAAAAATTGCGAGGATGCAATTTATTGAATGATGGGATAATGTAACACCCCAAGCATCCACGGTACGTTTCCCTTTGAATAATGCAATGTCATGCATTGTACGCAACTTCGAGATTCTAACACACCACAACCAATCAAACTAGCTGTTACGAATAGTAATACCTAATTTTTGAAATTTTATATATTCTATCTCTCAAAATTTACTTCATTTTTGGATTCGGAATATCGACATTATCCTAGGGTGAAATTTTGGTACTTTTCGGATAACTTTCATATTTTGATGAATAGTGAAAATTAATAAATATTAAATAAAAACAACATTTTTAATCGAAATAATTAATATTGATAAATTATGAATATGAGTGGTTTTAAAGTATATTTAGAATGTATTTTTATCATTTAATACAATGTTTGGTCATTGTACATAATTTTACAATTAAACCGGATATAAACAAGTGTCAATCTTTAAATGGTTATTATCTCTTAAAAACACGCTTTTTGTTTTAACAATGGGAATTAATTTTTAATTAATTTAATCCACTTCTGTGTTTTGAATATGGAAAAATGGATTCCATATTTGGAATCAGGATGTTCATATTATATAAATAGGTAAATTTTTTTTAGACATTTTGATTAATTACTTCGGTAAATATTTTATTTATCATGGTTAAGGGTAAATCCGGTAAATAAGGGTTAAAAAAATAATATTATAATAATACTAAATTACCCTAAAACGTGTCTTAACCCAATTTTTTGATACATGGCTGACCAAGGGAATCTTTGGGTCGATTTTCGGACCCCATGAATCCACATGTAAGTGATAGGGACACTTTATTTTAATTAGGTTAAAATGAATACAAAAATGACATAGGCATATATCCTTTAGAAAACAAATTGTTACATAGGGTTATATATGTTTTATTTTAGACTATAAATATTCCTTATAAATCTAAAAATATTTCCTAAATAATGATATTTTATTTAAAATTTTTAGACATTAAATAATTTAAATTATATTTGACACAATGATGATGTAGTAATTACCATAATAGTGAAAAATTAAAATAATTTATATTATAAATAAGAAAAAAATATAATTTGAGACTTTTTATTAATTAAAATAATTTAATAGGATAATATGTCATGGTAGGATTTATTTAATTATCTTTTTTCTGAGTAATAATTCTATTATGATTTTTACAAAAATAAATTATTAAATAGTGTCAAAAATGAGATAAAAGGGTTTTTAAAAAAATTATTATATTATTAATTGATATTAAAGTTATAAAAATCTAAGGTTCGGCCAAGAGACTAGTATCATTATATTTGTATCATTTATGGACCACTTGGGAGTCTCTTGGCTGTATATGGTATTTTTATTAACTATATAATATAAAAATACAATGTGGCATGGTAAGTGTCAAACTAATTAACTAAGAGTTAAAACTAAAAGATAAGGTTAATATAACGACCCATACCAGTCTAAATTATATTGGTTGAGTGGTTTGAGACCCATCCCCACCTCAACCTCTAGATAATCCACTTTGGTGCCATTAGAAACCGAATATGAATTTATTATAAAATAATATTTCTAGCTTTTCCAAAGGTGCCCCTCACCCCTCTTAGAAAAGGGAACTCACCCATCTCATTAATTCACACCTTCAAAGCCTTTTGGATCTGCCAACCCCTGCCCAAATACTCTATCGACTTCCCTCAATACAACCTAGAGGCCTTTTTTTGATCATAAATCCAACCTAAGGAGCCCTTTTTATCAAATCAATATGAAGAACCCGAAGAAGAGGTAATGATTACACCACCATTTTTCAAGTTGCTTTCTTCTTCCACTTCATAATTATTTGTTATTTCTATTCTGAAATAATGAATCCAGTATATCCTATATAATTTAATATTATTATAAATATGGTACAACCATATTCAGTATTCTATCCACCCTTTGAATAACATGTCACCATACGTGCGTACGTACGACTTATCGTCTCCACATCGTGGTGTAATTTTTATTCTATAAATTATTAATTGGATGGGTATAATAATGAAGAGTAATTCATTTAAATAATAAATATAACATGATAGTTATTCTTCATATATGATATACCATCCAATTACAAATTATTTTAATATTAAAAGAATGATATTGTCGCTAGTGCGTACGTACGGACTACCGTCTCCACGAACGCGATGTGATTCATTCTTTATCGTATTCATTTAAGTAAATTTATCATTTTATGATTTAAAAATAATGTTTAAGGACATGATATCATTCTGTATATGAATAAGATACTACCTATCCTTGAAAACTACGGCTTACCTAACAAAACATATAAAAGAAATCGAGTATGTTAACACCCGAAACAACGATAATTCTAAGATATTATTAACAAAGCAATGTTAAAAGATCATATATGATATCATATTAATTTATATTATTATTGAATAATTTAATAACAATTATTTCAACATTATAAAAGAGGTTAACCTACCCTCAACCAAGGAAAAGTACAAGGTAATGGATTTTCTTATCTCACTTTCTATTCCGTGAGATTTCCATTGTTCACCACTAATTTATTGAAAGTGGTATATTGTGTACTGCCATTTGATATTTATTATCCTGATTATATTTATATTAATTTTATTATGTAAATATTTTTGTGGATATTAACTTATTTTTCATAAGACTCAATTGATTACAACTTGGTAAGGGGTTTCTTATCTCACTTTTAATTTCTGTGAGAATTTCATTCTTCACCACTTATTTATTGCATGTGGTGTGTGTACTGCCCATGATTGTATTAATTTTGTAATATAATTTAATTTATGGATATTTATACCATAATTGTATTATCTTTCTTTCATGGGTTTATGTTTCGTAATTTACCAAATTGATAAGGAAATTTGAAATTTCAATTTCCATTTATTCAGCTTTACGCAAACTTCATTATTTATTTTACTCCGAGATTATGTGTGGAATAACTATTCAATTGATTATGTCATAATTTTCACTCCCCTATCTGTGGATATACTTTTAATACACATAATCAATCCACTGATAAATTTTCCATTCATCAGTATGAACTTGATAAGAGTAATTTTTACTCAATCTCGATTTGTTGATATAAACATCCAATTAATTGGTGTTGTTTTTATAAGAATATGTGTGAATTTATTTTGATTGTTTTACACTAAATATCCAATCATATTTAGTTTATTTACAATTTTCACACATAATTCTGTTGTTGATTTATCCTTAACCAAAGGATACGACCTTTATGAGATATTTCAACTCAATTTACATTCCATTGAGACTTCTTCGTTGTTATACACCAAATCACTTTTATATGGTGTATTTAATGTACTTTGACATCGTATAGCATGAATCCCTTTATTTTCATGATATTAAAAAATCTTTTATTACCTCAAATATTTGTATTCAATTGTATCTCCTTTGGTTAGAAACTCTAACTAATGTATCGTTTTTAAATGTTTTGAAGATTTATTCTTCTAAATCTTTCTCATTAATGTCCATGTTTTAAAAATGGTTTTAAGGATTTATTTATATGGAAATTATGGTTTTAAAATTAAAATTTCATTTAAAAGTTTCAATGTGGTATGGGACACTTTGATTCAAAAATATTTTTTTAAATGACTTCTTGACAAATAGTGTAAATTTTATATGATTTCATGAAAAAGTGGGATATTTCTCTCTAATAGATTTGATGATTATTTTAATCTATCCTTCATAATTCTCTGTTGAGGTTAATCTGATACAATACAATCTTCCATATTGTATCAAATGAGTTATGTTTGACTATGGATGTGCTATTTTTATACCATTCATGTTTTGTGGATAAAGTATTGACATTTAGTATGCTAGTTTTAATACAAAAGTTTTTGTTATGTTTCAAACTTTTCAAATGAGGAATGCATTGGAATTAGTATGTGACAGGTGGATCCCTCTATAGCTCCTCGATGCATCGGTTGGTCTCGTGAGACAAACTAGTGTCTTGGCACAAGGCCTTGGAAAATGCTTATTTGTAGTCATAGCACGAGGCCATGACTATGTGGTTATGATAGTCTGGCATTATGCATTCCATCATTATGAAAGTGGTTATTGATATTCCATGTGATTATTCGATTAGTAGAATATCCATGTGAATAAATAAATGTCATTATTTCATTTTATTTTTTCCAAACTATGTTGAAGTTCAAGTTTAAAAGGATTTTGATTTAGTTATACACTGCCTTAAATGTTTATTCTTATTTATGAATGTTTCCGCTATATTGTTTTCCTTACTGGGCATTTGATCTCACCCCTTTTCTATGTTTTATTTTTCCCAAGATGTGAAGAAGTAAAATATGAATGACCTGCAGGGATATTATAAGAGGATAATAGTGTGAACTATGGAGACAATATGTTTTTGTAGTAGTTTTTCAGTTTATGATGTAATGAAAAACTTTATAAATATATCTACTGTTTCCAAGGCTACTAAACCAATCGGTCTTTAGAGATTTGATCTTTCTTGAGATCATGCCAATGTTATGTAATAATGCACCGACTCTAGGTAACTGGGGTCGGGGATTTACAGTTGGTATCAGAGGAAGTTTAGTACAAACCATGGAGGCTAGATTTAGATAATCTCTGATTAGAGCATGTAGACCTAAGATGAAATTTGAGTATTAGTATAGAATAATATCCTAGAATTTTGGTATTGTAGAGATTTTTTGTGTTTTCCAAGCAATACATCCATGTCTGGATATGAGCAGGTAGAGGCGGCTCTGGCACAGATGTACCTAGCAGTAAAACCCAAAAACAACGCTTTGAGCTAGACTCGAACGGGAACTGGTGCACGAAAATGGGCTTTGCTGCACTCTTGGTTACGACACTCCCGAGGGATATTCTTAGGATAATTTATATTTTATATGCTAACCGATTTGAAGAATTAAATGTATAAGTTGAGAGTAAATGACCTTGGTTAATCCTAATGTGTTTCAAATTTATAATATGGTGACATGTTAATCTCTAAATAATTTTATGACTACTGTTACTCACAAAATGTTTTCAGGTTTTAGTCAATGGTTGGATTAAAAGGAAGTCCTAGTTACTTTGAGAATGATGTACAAGGTGGGAACAATGTTTACAATGAGCAACAAAATGGAATGTTGATAGGTGTAAAAGATATCGTCTTTATGCCAAATCAATTTTCCAAAAAAATTATCAACAATATATATATTAACCAATTCCCGGACTCCAAAAAGAAGAGAAAGGTGATGAATGATAAGAGCTCCAGAAGTGGAGTCCATGGAGAAAGGAATCCTCAATTTCCATCATGTAGGAAATGTGGAAGGAGACACTCATGAAAGTGTCTCAATGGGACAATGAAATTCTTTACATGCGAGAAGGAAGGACATAATGTGAAGAATTGTCGATGAAATATGGGGAGTGTTATGAAAGAAGTTAAAAATGGTCCCAAGAGTCCATTTACAGTCATTTTACATAAATGTAGGGGACCTGTCCATTACCCGAGTGAATGCCCTATTCTATAGGATATTTTCTTGGTCAAAGAACAAGATATGTCGAAATAAAAGGTTGGACAAATGATTAAAAATTATTAGCGCCTCTTGTTGATGGGTTTACTTTGGGATAATTTTCACTTGTATTTGTATCCCCTCAGTTTTCCATGTGAAAATGATATTTGAGGAAGAATTAACTCTTCTTTTGTGGATATAGGTATAAATAACCATTTGGTTTTATATGATCATTGGGGTTTGAGAGAATTATAAGTTATTATAATTTGGGATGAAAATGAAATGTATGATATAACATTTGTGGTTAAATTATTTTATGGTATTTTGAGGAATTTATCTCATTTTGGTAATATTATAAAATATTGTTTTTGAAAAAGGACAACACGAAGACCGTGTGACAACCCGTCGCGTCAGACAAAGCTGTGGGAATCAAACCCAAAACCAAAGTGTGATTGGTATTTATCACCTACCACTGGACTACGTGAAGTCCCTAGATAGTGTGACTAATTATTTTTAGTTAAATGATTTTATTGATCAATAATAATAAGTTGATTTGGGTTCTTATGTCTTATTAAATGAATACCCTTTGTATAGTAAAATGATTTGGTGATTAAGTGATTGATGTTATTTTAGAAGTTGTTCACTTTGTTGTGAACACTATATGCCCAAAGAAAATAGAATAGTATGGGATTTCATTTGAGTAGCAATGGTGGATTTTTATCTATGTTTTTATTTTGGATTTATAGTGATTTGGGTTGTTTATGGAAAAAATTAGGTTAATTACTTTTAAGTATGTGGCTTTATGAGTATATGATGTCATTTGGAGATACAATTTAACATGGAAGACTACATTCTTATATGTTTTGAGTTTCCATATTAGTTTGGATTATATTGAAGGATTTTAAGGACAACTGATTATTGAAGGGTATTTATTTAACTTTGTGGTATTGATGGTTTAATTATAGAAATTAAGATTAGTTTTTTTCTCTAATCGGATTTCCGTTTTGGGGGGGGGGGGTTAATCATATATTATACTAACCATTTTTTTTCTGATTAATCTCTAATGTCATGTTGAATATATATTTTATCCTACATGGATCATGTATTTCTATAGAAGTTTATTCTAGCTCTTTCATTGTGACCAAGTCTTCTTGAATACTCATTGTTCAAAAAAAGAGTTAGTGGTAAAAAGTTATTAAATAATAAAACTCAACTTATAAAGTAAGTATATATCTTTATGTACATATTTAATATCATAAATGAGTTCCTCGTCCTTATGTAATGAAACTTAAAACAAAAAATGATGTCCGTTTACTTTTCCTACTGGGAGACTAAGGACGATTTGTACTAAAAAATGTTTGTGATTTTATTATTGTTAAGTTTCTCCTGATCATGTTTTCTATCCCTCCACATCAGAACTAAACACTTATTCTATCATCCATATCCATGTTTTCCTACATGGAATCCTAGTATGGGTTATCTTAGGTGACCTTTATACCTCTCTTCCTTTCTTTTAAAGTGATAGTTTTATTGACTCTTTTTCCGATGTGGGACATTCAATTATTTTCTCAATCCCAATTTTAAAAAAATTATGAGGACACAATTTATTGAAGGAGGGGAGAATGTAACACCCCAAGCTTCCATGGTACGTTTACCTTTGAATAATGAAATGGCGTGCATTGAACGCAACTTCGAGATTCTAACACACCACAACCAATCAAACTAGCTGTTATGAATAGTAATACCTAGTTTATGAAATTTTATAAATTATATCTCTCAAAATGCACTTCATTTTTGGATTCAGAAAATCTACATTATCCTAGTGTGAGATTTTGGTACTGTTCGGATAACTTTCATATGTTGATGTATAGTGAAAATTACTAAATTTTAATTAAAAACAATGTTTTTAATCGAAATAATTAACTTTGATAAATTATGAATTTGAGTGGTTTTAAAGTATATTTAGAAAATATTTTTACCAATTAATACAATTTTGGTCATTGTACATAATTTTACAATTAAACCGGACATAAACAACTGTTAATCTTTTGATGGTTATTATCTCTTAAAAACACGATTTTTGTTTTAACAACGGGAATTAATTTTAAATAAATTTCTGCCACTTCTGTGTTTTGAATTTGGAAAAATGGATTCCATATTTGGAATCAGGATGTTCACATTGTGTAAATATGTATCTTTTATTTTTAGACATTTTGAATAATTACTTTGGTAAATATTTTATTTATCATGGTTAGGGGTAAATCCGGTAAATAATGGTTAAAAAAATAATATTATAATAATAAAAATTTAACCTAAAACTTGTCTTAACCCTATTGGTTGATACATTTCACACCATGGGCATATTTGGGTCGATTTTGGGACCCAATGAATCCACTTGTAAGTGATAGGGTCACTTTATTTTAATTAAGTTAAAATGAATACAAAAATGACACAAGCATATATCTTTTAGAAAAACAATTATTACATACTGTTATATATGTTTTATTTTAGAATATAAATATTAATTATAAAAATAAAAATATTTCCTACATAATTATATTTTATTTATAATTTTTAGACATTAAATAATTTAAATTATATATGACACAATGATGATGCAGTAATTTCGATAATAGTGAAAAATTAAAATATTTGATATTATAAATACCAAAATAAATATAATTTGAGACTTTTTATGAATTAAACTAATTTTATAGGATACTATTACATGTTATGATTGATTTAATTAACTTTTTTTGAACTAATCATTCTGTTATGATTTTTACAAAAATCAATTTTTGAATAGTGTCAAAATTGACATAAAAGAGGTTTTAAAACAAATATTATATTATAAATTAATATTAAATTCTTAAAAATCTATGGTTTGACCAAGAGACTTATATCATTATAGGTGTATCATTAATGGACCACTTGGGTGTCTCTTGGATGTATATAGTAACTTTATTAACTATATAATATAAAAATACAAAGTGACATGGAAAGTGTCAAACTAATTAAATAAGAGTTAACACTAAAAGATTAGGTTAATATAATGACCCAAACCTGTCTAAATTCTATTGGTTGAGTGGTTTTCGACCCATACTGACCTTAAATTTTATATATTCCACTTTTGAGCCATTAAAAACAGAATATGAATTTATTATAAAATAATATTTATATCTTTTCTAATGGTTCCCCTCACCCCTCTTATAAAAGGGCACCCCCCTTCTCGTTAATTTACACCTTAAAAGCCTTTAAGTTCGGCCAAACCCTACCCAAATACTCTCTAAACATCCCTCACTACAAACTAGAGGCCTTATTTTGATCATAAATCCATCATACGGAGCCCTTTTGATCAAATCAAAATGAAGAACCCGAAGAATAGGTAATGATTTCACCACCCTTTTTCAAGTTCCTTTATTCTTCCACTTCTTCTTTCTTTGTTATTTCTATTCCAAAATAATGAATCCAGTATATCCTATATACTGTAATATTATTATAAATATTCTAAAACCATATTCAGTATTCTATCCACCCTTTGAATTACATTTCACCATATGTGCGTACGCACGACTTACCGTCTCCACATCGTGGTGTAATTGTTATTCAATAAATTATTATTTGGATTGTTATAATAATGATGTTTAATTCATTTAAAAAATAAATATAACATGATAATTATTCTGAATATATTATATACCATCAAATTATATATTATTTTAATATTAAAATAATGATATTGTCGGTCGTGCGTAAGTACGGACTACCGTCTCCACGAACGCGATGAGATTCATTCTCTATCGTATCCATTCAAGTATAATTATAATTTTGTTATTTAAAAATAATTTTTAAGGACTTGATATAATTCTGTATATGAATAATATACAACCTATCCATTCCAACCATGACTTACGTAACAAAACATATAAAAGAATACGAGTAAGTTAACACCCGAAACGACGATAATTTAGGATATTATTAACAACGCAATGTTAAAAGATCATATATGATATCATATTAATGTTTATTATTATTAAATAATTTAATAACCATTATTTCAACATTATAAAGGAGTTTAAACTACCCTCAACCAAGGAAAATTAAAAGGTAAGAAATTTTCTTATCTCACTTTCAATTCTGTGAGATTTCCATTGTTCGCCAATAATTTATTGAAAGTGGTATGTTGTGTACTACCATTTGATATATATTATCATGATTATATTTATATTAATGTTATTCTGTAAATAATTCGGTGGTTATTAACTTTTTTTCAAACAACTCAGTTGATTACAACATGGTAAGTGGTTTCTTATCTCACTTTTAATTTCCGTTAGAATTCCATTGTTCACCACATATTTATTGCATGTGGTGTGTGTACTGCCCATGATTGTATTCATTATGTAATATACTTTAATTTATGTATATTTAAATCATCATTGTATTATCCTTCTTTCATGGGTGTATGTTATGTATGTTACCAAATCGATTAGGAAATTTGAAATTTCAATTTCCATTTATTCGGCTTTACGCAACCTTCATTGATTATTTTACTCAGATATTATGTGTGGAATCACTATTCATTTGATTATGTCATAATTTCCACTCCACCTTCTGTGGATATACTTTTTATACACATAATCACTCCATTGATAAATTCTCAAGTCATCGGTATGAACTTGATAAGAGTAATTTTTACTCAATCTCGATTTGTTGAGATAAACATCCAATTAATTGCTGTTGTTTTTACTAAAATATGTGTGAATTTTCATTGATTATTTTTCAATGAATATCCAATCATATTTAGTGTATTTATATTTTTCACAGATAATTATGTAGTTGATTTATCCTTAACCTAATGATACATCCTTTATGAGAGATTTCATCTCAATTTACATTATATTGAGACTTCTTCATTGTTATACCCCAAATCACTTTTATATGGTGTATATAATGTAGTTTGACATAGTATATCATGAATACCATTATTCTCATTATATTAAAAAGTCATTTATTACCTCAATTATTTATATTCATGTGTCTCTCCTTTGATTAGAAACTCTAACTAAAGTATCATTTTTAAATGTTTTGAAGATTTATTCTTCTATTTCATTCTCATTAATGTCCATGTTTTAAAAATGTTTTTAAAAATTTATTTATATAGACATTAGGATTTTAAAATTAAAATTACTTTTAAATGATTCAAATTGGTATGGGACACTTTTATTAGAAAATTTTTTTTTAATTGACTTCTTGGAAAATAGTGCGAATTTTATATGATTTCATGAAAATGTGGGATATTTCTCTCTAATAGTTTTGATGATTATTTTCATCTATCCTTCATCATTCTCTATTAAGGATAATATGATACAATACAATCATACATATTGTATCGAATGAGTTATGTTTGACTATGGATGTTCTATTTTTATCCCATTCATGGTTTGTGGATAAAGTATTGACATTTTGTATGCTAGTTTTAATACAAATTATTATGTTATGTTTCAAACTTTTCATATGAGAAATTTATTGGACATAGTAAGTGATGAGTGGAGCCTGCTATAGCTCCTCGATTCATCGGTAGGTCTCATGAGACAAACTAGTGTCATGGAACAAGGCCTTGGCAAAATCTTATTAGTAGTCTTGGCATGAGACCTTGGTTATGTGGTTATGATAGTCTGGCATTATGCATTCCATCATTATGATAGTGGTTATTGATATTTCATGTGATTATTTGATTAGTATAATATCCATGTGAATAAGTAAACGACATTGTTTCATTTTATTTTTTTCATACTATGTTGAAGTACATGTTTAAAAGGCTTTTGTTTTAGTTATACACTGCCTTAAATGTTTATTATTATTTATGAAAGTTTTTGCTATATTGTTATCCTTACTGGGAATTTGACCTCACCCCTTTTCAATGTTTTATTGTTCCCATTATGTGAAGATGTAAATTATGAATGACATGTAGGGATATTATAAGAGGATAATAGTGTGGACTATGGAGACAATATGTTTTTGCAGTAGTTTTTCAATTGATGATGTAATGAAAAACTTTATGAATATATCTAGTGTTTCCAAGGCTACTAAACCAATCAGTCTTTCATGATTTGATCATTCTTGTGATCATGCCAATGTTATGGAATAATGCACCGACTCTAGGAAACTGGGGTTGGTGTGTTACACCTAAAATAATTTCATGAAAAATGTAATCATACTCAAACCAAGATATGGTTGATCACTACCTCTGATGAATAGATATTACTTACATTCACTAACTAATATATAAGAGATAGAATAATAATATATAAATTTGAACTACATACTACATCAATGATTAGTCATCTTATGTCTTTCATTAGAGTCACTATCTCTGTCTCCACAATCCCAAGCTAATGTAATAAGCAGTGAACAAATGTCAACATTACGAGCTACCAAGACAATCCTTGATGAGAGAGATAATGCATCACAAACTCCAACACTACTATAATAAACAGACACAATAGGATGTAACATATTTCCCCCATAAATCCATAAGTGTATCAATATAATTTAGTATCACATAAATCCATTTATACAAATGTAATACTTACTAAATTGACAAACATCCACCAAACAAAAATCTGGTGTTGATCTATGTAGTCCCAAATGGTTCCAAGTAAAAGGAGTGTATTGTTTTCACCGCTATATTAAGTGTCATGGTTGGAATGGGAACTGATTAAGCGCATTTTACAATTCTATGTGAAATAAAAAAATGGAATACATATTTCCAATCTAGTTGTTTATGAATTAATGAAACGATTCCACCAAAATCTATAAATCCAACAAAATCAAAAATCCCAAAACGAGGAACACATAATACATAATTAAAGGGAAATATTTTAAAAAAGAAACTATCATCAATGAATAATTAAATCAAGAATGTACATTGTTTTTATCTATAATATGAAAATAAAATATAAAATATAAAATGTCCTTAGTGGAAAACACATATCCCAAACAATGACTTTGTTATAATCATGTTTAAAAAATATTAATTTTACAAACTATACATACATAAAATCCCATAAAACCCCATTTACCTATATAATAATCTATTTAAACACGTTTCAATGTAATATCCTACTTTTAGAGCATGGCAAATTTCAAAAACAACCCTTGGGATGAACCCATTTAACATAAAATTAAAAAACCAATGTATAAAATGATCATATCTCTTAATTGACATATAATATTAAAAAAATTCATTCCATGTTCAATAACCTGAAAAAAAAACAATATATATATTTAAATAATTCTCTAATGAACCACATACAATAAAGTAAACCACAAACTCCCAAATATAGCTATAATATGCGGAACCCTCATTTAGAGAATATAGATTCTTGTAGAGTAAAAAACGATAACTAAAGGAGAAATTTTGACAATCATGCATTAGCTAGATTCTCATATATTATGGTTATCTATGTCATATTTAATTTTCTTTATAATATGACATCCCAATCATAAAAATGTAAAATGATCAGAAGCTCAAATAAATTGAAAACATAGGATCTAATGAAATTTTTTAGTAAACCATTCTATTCATCAATCTAACCAAAAACAATATATTATAATTCACAATGATCAATGTGAATAATTGATCACCACAAGATAGAAAATAATTCATGGTATCCATTGGAATCACATTGTAAAATATTTTTTCCCATAAAATTGTTTAATGAATGTTGAAAAAAATACAACTAGTAATAAAAAATTATCCAAACTAGTCATAATCAACTATAAAGAACCAAATAATTTCCATAAACATAAAAAATGTACATGATAACATGATATAGATAACCATAATATTTGATAATCTAGCCACAAATGTAAATACTACCAACCTACAAAAATATTGAGAAAAAACACCATGAAACCTATGTATTCTCACCATCACCCTAAAAATCACATTTCATCCATTATGAATGATAGTGGATCAATTTGATTCCTGTAAACTGACATGTATATGTGCGATCTAAAAGTCACTGCAGTTACTATAATCCACCCAAACTATGAAATAGGTTTCATATGTTATTTCATCATTTCACATCTGAATACAGATTTATAAATTAATTGGGTGACTAATAAAATTATAGGAAACGAAATAATATCATAACATATTAAAAAAACTTTATCATTGTTTTTATAATAAAAAAACACATGTTTACATAGATGAAGACCATAATAATCCACAAAAAAACCACACATACTATTTTAATTTATAAAATTAACCTATTAGTTTTTTAAAAATGATTTCATATTATAAAATTCACCTTTTCGAATTCATATCAATTAAACGAATATGAAATCCCCATAATGAACTCACAATGAAGCTTATTAATTTAAAATGTGTTTCTAAACACATATAGAAAAAATATTATACAATGAATCAACCACACAATAACATGTGTAAATAATAAAATAAAATACACCATGAATCACATCAAATACAACAATTATAAACCATGCATGGATTAATAATAATGAATATATGATAATGGTACAAATAACAAATTTGTAAAACACTCCTTAAAAACTATAATAAATTAATTTAATAAAATGTTTCACGGGATGTAAAAAAGGATCCCTGTTGTTCATATTTTTCAAGCATAAATAATATATAACAAAATTTTATAAAATTTTGTTTCATAAAAAAACACAACTAAATATCTTTTACCAGACTCATTCGAACAATACACCCCATTAATACATTTTTCACTATAGTGATATTAGGTCCCAACCAAAAACATTAAGTAATATATATATTTAAACATAATTCACTTTGTTACATTTCTAACATATTTTTGTCTTGGATTTTTATAATTCCAGGATATAACTCATATATTTCAACCCATTAGTATACCATTTGGGTACTATTTAAGAAATCTTCATTAAAATTTAACACAAATAAACAACATTATTTCATTGAAAAAACATCATAAAATATAACTTGAGTTCCTTATTTCTCTTACACATACATATTTACTATGAATTTGTTTTCAAAAAATCCGATGAGAATAAAAATCTCAGAAATGGATATAAATAGATGGAAGGAATAAATTAACCCATGAGTACTTATAAACATATAAAATCATTTCACAATGATATAATTATCACTCACATTAAAATACATTGTGAATCATGAAATTTCTATAAAACATTAAGGAACATATATATATACAACAATAATATTATCTTTTGGAATTAATTAATTATATTGTAACCCTATTGGCTACATTAGGATTTGTAACCATTAATTTTATATTAAAATGAAACCTTCATGTCAACCTTAACATGTAACCATCACAGTTACACAATGAATAACCAATTTCACAACCATACACCCTATAATGAACAAATGCATTGGATGGAGAAATAGGATCCACCATTAATCATAAATAGTTCCCTAAAACCATTATATAATCATTAAACATGGATAATTTCATAATTTTTTTTGAATTGAACATGATACACATCCATGTTGGTGAGGTCTCCTTATGTTCATCTAGGCGACCTAGGATCAAATCCATGACGATGTATATTTCTAGGATTGTATCAGGACAATATTAGACTATTGCAGGTTCTGTAGAAGGTACTGTTCTACACTATAACAGTTGGGACTATCCCACATGTGGTACTTCGGGCAACCAATTTGGTCTTCGAGTCCTTTAAGACCATCGATCCAACCAGGAATTTTGGTATGTAAGGCAATCAGGCCACCTTAAGGCCTTTAGACCACCTTCTGTGTTGATGAAAACCATACATCCTATAAGGAACAAGCTCCCGATGGAGGATGAGCAAGGATCATTTTCTATAGTAGAAGAAAAACAGATTTCAAGAATGAGATGGAATAGAACCATCCATCCAGAAAATCCTATGCATGTATGGGAATGCCATTATGAAAATCCATTCAAAGGTGGAGAGCATATTTCATTATGAAGATGTTATGGAGGAGCGGTTCCATGTAGTAAGTCTAGGTTCTACGTAATGTATGAGGCCTACTGGAAATTAATTCCTCTACGGCCTATGGTCCATGTAATACATACACCTATGGGCCTTGTAAGGATTCCTCGTAGCCCCATGAAAGGTGTATTATAAAAAATTTGTAAAAAATGAAGTCCTTTGGGCCATTGGAGGACATTGTTTTTCAATTTACTTATATTGAATTTTAAAATATGATTTTTAATGGAATTTCGCTATAAAATATCTTATAAATGGCGAGAGAAATTTATAGATTTAATTTAATTTCTGTATACAATGTAAATAAACATAATAATCCATTATATTAACAAAAAATATTCACAAAAATAATCTTAACACCATATAATTAATAATGATGAAGGTTAACCCAAATAATACAAATTGGGTTAAGGACTCACTTAAATATAGTTCATCCTACATTAAAATTGACTAAACCACATGTGTTATGGTTAAAAAAGATTTATTAGTATTATACAAGAAAATAAAAATATTTTTAACAACATATATGATCATATTATAGAATCATTCAACAAATTTATTAATATTTTTTTGTTATTACAATAATTTTGAGTTTTTTCATTATATTGTATTTATGGTATCTTCATAAAGTATTTCTTATTAAAAGTAAGAGAACCCAATGAAGTGGAATGAAATGGTGCAAATATGTTCCCATAATATTAAATTATGCCATAAATTTGTTTGGTTTTGTTGTTAGGACCCATTCCCCTAGTCCTAGGCCGTGACTACACCAGGACCACCTTCCATAGGCTATGGGATGGCTAGTAGCACCGAAAGGCATTTTCACTAAAATTGGGAAGGCACTACATTTATAACCTATAACATCACATAACCAAGAAAACATTAAGATATGAACACAAGAAAACTGTGTAACAAAAATAGTGCTGAATTTAAAGGGACTTGAATAAAACCCAACAGTAAAGGTATAAGTACATCTAAAATACAGAACCACTGAAGAAATAGAAAATACTATTATTGGATCATCCTCAAAGGTTCCTACATGATGGCTAGGTATTGATCGCCTACTCAGAACTCCACGTCCACATGTCTACTCCGCGTACCGACATGCCGTATGGTCCACCTCCAAGTACCATCCAGTCCTAGTACTCTCAACCTCAGTCAGCGTTGTCCACCATCTGTGTCCAACTCAAAAAGGTGTTGGAATAACCTATGTAGAGGTGAGTATTACGATACTCATTAGGGTCCCCGAGACCCCCATGGTCTCACAAATCTACAAAATATAATCCAAAAAGTATGAAATCAACAGATAACCCTGCTTAGGTATATGCCCATACATAAACCTAAGCTATCATGTAATCTGTCACAAATATGAGGAAAAAACATAGATACTGACTCTACACCCAACATGATTAATTCTAGGGGTATAAACAAGTAACATCTCTAGTCACACTGCCGAACACCTCGTCTTCTAGAGAACCCCTCCTCTATTGATTATAGTGTGCTCGTCGCATCACACATAGGCACTTACCACTAATCTAGAACTGTTGAGGTACTCCACCTGTCGAGTACTATGGGTCAGTAGAGTCACACAGAGGTGATTCCCACCGTGGGTCTTTCATGTCACATAGAGACGCTCCCCCTCGCGACATGCTGAGTTACTCCTCCGGTCGAGTAACATAGGTCTGTCGCGTCACATAGAGCCTCTCCCCACCATGGCATGCTGAGGTACACCTCTTATTAGATAGCATGTGTTTTCCACATCACACATAGGCACTCCCCACCATGGATCTGATGCTTCACACCGAGACGTTCCCCACTAGGCATGTCATGCCACTACATGTCGAAAAGGACATCAGTCGTCAACTCTCATCTAGCTAATACGATCCAGCACTATGCTCACTCATATTCGAGAGGATCCACTCCATGATCTACTAGTCGATATTCCCAAATCTATGTATTCCCACGAATAATCATCTCAAAGGTTGGCCACATCATAGGGGTCCTAACACAACAGACGTCGCGTCAATCAGACATTCGGTCTGTGAGTTATTAGACTTTTAGTCCTGGATGCCCGGTTGGATTCATGCTTGATCCAACCTAACCATTACCCATATTAATCCAAAATTCTAGTGGTGTATACTCAATGTGAAAATATCGCAATAAGATTTTCATCACTGCTAACGATTCATCAAATTGACATCTGGTGTTAATGTTATGGCCCATGTAACGTAAAAGGGTTATATCAGGTCAGGGTCTGGTCCGACCTGGTCAGACTAACCCGACCTGACATGGCATGGGTCAACTCGGCCCAATCTACTGGGTCATGCTCGGCACATAGTGCGGCCCGTCCCGTAGGGCAACCCATCTCGCTGTGAATTCCAATAGGCCGCGAGGGCAGTGAGGGCCGCGGGTACCGCTTAGCGGTGGAGGTTGCGGTTCGGCTCAGCCACGGATGGCGGCTCGACCGTGGGGATTCCGAGAGACTGCGGGGTGGTTTGGCCCCGCTCGAGGTGGCTTAGAGAGTACATGGGCGGCATGGCCGGGTCAGCTCCGAGGGCAGCAGGTGGCACAGCCGAGGAGGCGCGGAGGGTCGCAGGTGGCTCGGTCGAGGCAGCTCAGATGGTCGCGAGCAGCGGGGCCGAGGTGTCTCGGCTGATGGAATGGTGGGACGACGGTGGCACAAACGATGCTGGTTGCCGGTTTGGGGACAAGGTCAGCGAACCGAGGGATGGCGATGACGGATTGGTGGATGGTGGTGGTGGCTCGGCTCGGTTGACCGTGGTGGCTTGGCCTAGACAATGACAGCCGTGGGCGGCATGTCGGGCCCTCCGGGGTGGAGTTGTGGGGTTAAACGGTCATGGGTTCCATGGAGGGGCTCACCCACGGGGGTTTCGCAAGGGAAGGGAGGTCGTGAGGTGACAGTGTCCGCTGGGTGGTGTCGTTGCACTGTCGTCTTCACCGCGTTCAACACCACAAATCATCACATTATTTTCCTAGGGGTTAGGCCTTTTTTGTTTTTCTCGTATGCTCTAAGATAGGGTGGTAGAATATGTTACAACAGGAACTAGAAGAAGATCATCAAGTTTTACGACCTCACACAATGATTTATTCCCATTCCCGAAAAACAATTCAAGGGAAGAACATGGAAAACATATTAATACACAAATACGCCACTACATCGTTCATTTGATTCATTGAAGATTGTCCACGACAAAGGAGGTGATGTCGTTGGGAAAAGACAAACATCAGTGATATCGGTGTTTCCTCAATCATCGGTTCGTTGATGCTTAAGATGTTCTACCTCAATGAATAACCAGTGGCTTAATTATTGTATTTCGTTGGCACAATTAATGGGGAGGAAGTACAAGAGGCTATTCGACCTTAAAGAGGGAGTTGAGAAGTTTCTCCCTCACTAACAGTGGTGTTCAAGAGGTTTATGTGTCAGGTTGTCCCCACCACCATAACCTCTCATGGAAGATTAGTTTGGGTGGTACTGATCATTAATAACCTCTCATGGGAGGTTTAGTTATACTTGTCCCCTCTAATCAACATCAATATTGAATAAAAATAAAAATAAATGTTACACAATTTTAGTTTTATTTTTTTCTTTCACGAATATGTGAAAAGCTAACATCCACCATCGACCTACTATGGTCGAGGGGAAGGTCTCCATAAGTGAATACCGATGATGTGAGTTCAACGATGCCCTCATATATCAATTCTAAGCACCGGTTCAAAAGTAAAAAAATCATGCTTGCACGTTTAATGAACGTAAACAAAATAATGTTAAGAAATTCATTTTGGGCACTCTGGGTCACATAATCATGCAACATCAATTTTTCCAGACTCGTAAAATTCATATATATTTTTTAAAAAAAATAATGGAAATTTCGGGTCATTACATTCTCATCACCTCTGGGATTTATGTCCCTGTAATCCCCAACTCAAACGAAGGGAACATATGGTTTTACTAAGAAAGCATCTGATCCTCCCTCTATCACGGGCTATCATGGAGGTTTTCTTGCTGCCTACAAATGCGCACCAGAGGTGTCGACTGTCCATGAAGGACCCCATCCTGTTGATCTTCAATCTCTTCTAGAACCTCTGTAAACATCACCCCATCATCGATATCCATCTCTCCATGGTCGATGATGTGAGAAGGGCCGTACACGTATCTCCTCAGGTGGGATACGTGGAAGATGTCATGCACCTAGTCAAACTGTGGTGGAAGATCTATGCGGTATGCCTCCTCACGAACACTACCGAGGACATAAATAGTTATTATGAACCTCGAAGAAAACATTCAGTCTCCACCAAATCTCCGTAAACCTCATCCGGGTGAGACCCGTAGAACTATGTGGTCACCATACTCTAACTTTAGAGTTCTTATTCTTCTATATGTATACAACTTTTTTACTTCTTTCTGTATTCTTCATCAACTACTAGATGATCTACTCCTTCACTATGGTATCTCATACCATCTCTGGTCCCACGAGTGCTGACTCCCATAAGTCTGTCCACCACAATGGTGATATGCATTTTCGGTCATACAACATCTCAAAATGTGACATCCCAATGGTGGATTGATAACATTTGGTGTATTAAAACTCTCCCAATGGAAAGTGATCCTCCTAGATTTGACCGAAGTCAAGGACACAACCACGCAGCATGTCCTTGAGGGTCAAATTGTCCTCTTAGTCTGGCAATCTGTCTGAGGATGGATGACAGTGCTCAATCAATTTTTTTCCAAAAAGCCTCCTCCAACCCCTTCCATAGAAGGAATGTAAAAAGTTCAAAAAAATCAGAGATGATCGACGGGAGTGCTCCATGCATACATAGAATCACTTTCAAATAGAGGCATCCCAAACACTCAACTAAACCCTACTCTCTGATCTTTAGGATGTGGGGCGACTTGGTGAGTTGGTCAACAATCACCCAAATCTAATCATGACCCATATATTTACATGGAAGTCTTGTCATAATGTCCATTTTTTCACACCCCACTTCATCTTTGGGACCTCCAAAGGCTGATCCAATTCTTTTGGAACCTGATGATCGGACTTCACTTTATGACAAGTGAGACACAGAGAAACAAACTCTCCAACTACTTTCTTTATTCCGAGCCACCACTGGTATCATCATAGATCCCAGTACATGTTCGCCACTACTAGCTGTATCGTTAGAGGTGATGTGTGGAAATACCTCAACACATCCGACTAATGTGACACTGGTACCATGGTACGTCCTATAAAAAGGATGACATGCTTCCCACAATCAGAAAATCCATCAAGTGCATGTCCTGTAGATATCTAAGCATGTGGTGTCTCGTAGTGAACATCACCATGTTGTGCCTCCCTAACTCTATAAAGGGGTAGGGGAATGAAAATAAGAGACTGAAGAAAAACTGCTCTGTCTCTATTCACAACGTATATCTTCAAAGCAGCCAGTTGCTTTTTCACCTCACCTATTATTTGTATACCAGATCTCCCAGTGAGTTTATCATCAATGTCATTCCCCTTCCAAGGAGTATAGACTATCTCGAAGACATATTCCTAGAGGAAGCCAAGCCAACATCGTTGTCTCAGTTTCATGTACTTATGGGAGAAGATGTACATGGGACTATTGTGGTTAGAGTACACTGAAAATCACTCACCCACCAGATAATGTCGCCACATCATCAAGACGAAGACCACTACTGCTAACTCCAATTCATGGGTAGCACAGTTCTGCTCATGTTGTCTGAGATTTCGAGAATCATATGTGATCACTACTCGGACATACATTAGGACACATCTGATTCTTTTCCATAATATGTCATAGTTGAATACGTACCCTACGCCTTCTTCTGGAAGCCTCAAAAATTGTTCACATTTTAGCCTCTGCCTCATATCATGAAAACTCTACGGTCATCTCTACAACCACACAATGGGTTGCCCCTTATTTTTCATGGTTGACAGTGGTGATGCAACCCTGAAGAAGTCTAGCACAATCCTTTGGTACTATCCATCCAATCCCAAGAAACTTTGTACCTCTGTCACACTCCTGTGTGGATCCCAAGAAAGTAGCACCTCAATATTCGCTGGATCCATTGCAACTCCAACCTCTAAGATGATATGCCATATAAAGTGAAATTATCAGATCCAGAACTAGCTATATGAGAGCATTCAATAAATATGGTGATCTCTAAGTGTTTCTAGTACTACATGATAATGATATCGATGCTCCACATCAGAAGGCGAGTAGATCAAAATATTGTCGATGAAGACTACTACAATGTGATCATGGTGTGACTGAATGATCATTTTCATTAGTCCCATGAACACTTCAGGAGTGTTGGTTATGAAAAATGGAATAATGAAGAACTAATAATGGCCATACAGAAATCTGAAGGTTGTATTCTACACATCATTGTCTTGTACTCTGTGCTGGTGATAGCCTGATCTGAGGACTATCTTTGAGAACCATCGTGCTCCCTTTAGCTAATCAAAGAGTTCGTCTACCCTCAAGAGTGGGTACTTGTTCATCATGGACACTATGTTCAGGTCCCATTAGTTGATAGAACGCCCCAATCCCCCGTATTATTTCTTGGTGAACAGAATTAGGCATCCCAAGGTGAGACATTGGGCCATATGAACCCCTTCCCCTGCTAGTCATCCAGCTATACTCGCAGCTCGAAAATCTCTGCAGGAGAAATTCAATATGCTGGTGTAGATATTTATGTCGTCTTGGGGTACAAGTCAATGTAAATGTACACCTCTCAGCTAGGATTTATGCCCAGAACATCCTCATCGAAAAACATATGTGTACAGGTCCACCACTACAGGATAGCTCATACTCTCCACATCAACAGCTCTGAGGGTAAGACTATGCAACTAATGTGTAATCAGATGAACTCTCCACCAGATAAGTCCATCTTGCGCTGCATATCCTTCCTTCTTTCCGGTGATGGTAAACACAGTCCCATCCATATGGACACACCGCACTTTTCACCTAATATAGTCAAGTAGTTAATGTACGTTAGATTACCTATCCATACCCAAGATGACGTCGTAAGGCCTCAATGCCAATACTAGGAGATTCTATCTGAAAATATCTCATCTTAGAGTAATATCCCACTAGCGGCACCAGTGTGTAATCATAGAATATACTCCCATAGGATTCTCTAGCTATAAGAATCAATCCAACCTCTCTGTCAGAATCTCTGAGCTCCGGACGAAGTAAATGGCATTAAAATAATGTCTGGTTCCTATGTCTATAACTATTGCAGTTATGGTGGAGTAGATAAATATCCTACCATATATCATCTTTAGAGCGCCATGATCGTAGGACTCAGCTTCCTAGAGCTGGGCTCTCCCCTGTCTTCTAGCTCCCTGCGGTCGGGGTGGACCTCCTTATAGTGGTGCAGTAACATCTCGAATCATCACCCACATCTAGTTGTAAGACCAGCTCCTCTTCTGATTCTGCCTTCTCCCAAAGGACCTCCTCCGTTGATCATCTGTCTCTATTTGGGTAGTCCTTCAACTATCTGCAGGACATCTATACGATGGTTCAGACAGTCACAATCCATACAACCATGCTCGCCGTATAAGTAACAGTGTGTGATCCTTGCCTGACTGGTTCCGCCTTGTGTTCCCCACACAACCGATCCTGAGTCATGTGGTCTTCTACCTGTAGGTCTGGTCCACATAGACCTTTGCGACATATGTAAGCCTCCAGATGCAGAAGAATCCACTAAATGAAGACTTTTAGTGGGTCTCGCTGCTCGTGAGTACAAAATAAGGAAACTCTCCACCATGAGGGTGCTCCGTAGAACCCCCACCGACATCAGGATGATGAGTGAGATCATAGAAGCCCTGATGTCCCACTTAAGCCCCTACTCAAATGTATGCTCACTGATGAAAGTGTCCTGAACCATATTAGTGGAGGAGTGTGAGAGTTCAGTGAAACTTGCTGATTACTGAGTTACAGTCATGATTCCTTGCTGTAGATGAAGAAGATCCTGTATGCGAACTACATGAAGAGTCATTCGGGAAAACTCAGCCTGAAATAGTATTTTGAAGTCTTCCAAGAGAAGCATCACCTCGTCGTGAAACTAAAGAATCATGCTCCACCATCTACCTACTGCTACCTGTAGAAGGTTGGTATCAAGGACCACAATTAGATCGGATGGTGTCCATATGAGTCAAAAGATTCTCACCACAACCTTTGTCCAATCCTCAACTACATGCAGGTACATCTCTCACCTGAACCTGAGTGGCCTATGGCACTGTAACTCATGCAATGCGCTCGAGCAGTGGGATCTCTCTTCTATTGGGGATGGTGGTATCAGTGTCACAACAGGTAATGATACTACAGGTGCCTCCACTGGTTCCTCTAGTAGAAGAGGACCCTGCACCAAGGCCTCGTCATTCAGTGGGCTATCAGTGCGTGCTACTCTCGGAACCCTAGCTGTTTTTCTGTGTGGAGGCATCCTGAAAAGGAAGTATTGCCCCACGATCAATAATTTATACCTGGTGAGATGACTCAATAGATAACAAATAAAAATCATGGAAACTCACACACAATTAGTGTTTTCGTGCACTGAGTGGGAAGTCATAAGACATTATCATGGTGTATGGGTAGATCGGCCGCCACACCAACAGTGTGATCTCTAAACATTTAACAACACTCACAACACTTAACAGTATTAACATTAAAATAAATATTAGAGACCTATGTTATGTGGTAGAACCTACTCCTCTAATACGAATTTAATGTAACACGTCCCTCGAGTCCTATGACGTGACTACTCGAGGCTCGCCTTTCATTGGCCAGGGGATGGTGACTAGCACCAAAAAGAGATTTCCCTAAAACTAGGAAGTCATTTCCTTTATAACCGGTAACATCAAGTAACCAATCACAAAATAATACATGAACACAAAAAATTGAATAACCAAATAAGTGATGAATGTAATGGGGACGGAATAAAATCTCAACAGAAAAAGAACAAGAAAAAATGAATTTAAAATCAATTAAAGAACAAGAAAAGAAACTAATTGATCATCTTATGTGGTTCCTAAAATATTGGTAGGTACTGATCTCCTCCTCGGCACTCCACGTCCACCACTATCCTCTGCGTATAGAAACATCGTATTTTCCACCTCCGGGTACTGTCCAGTCATTGTACTCTGAGCCACAATCAGTGATGTCTGTCGTCTGCATCAAAAACAATAAGGGGCGTGAATATCCTGTGTAGGGGTTAGTACAATGATTCTTAGTAGGGGCCTCGATACCCTCACGGTCACACAAATCCATCAAGGATAATCCAAAAAGTATGAATTCAAAAGATAACACTACTTAGTTATATACCCATTCATATACCTATGCTATCAAGTAATCCATTTAAAACATGAGGAAAAAACAGAGATACTAACTCAGATCACTCTAGGATTTATTATTGGGGTAGTTAAAAAGTGACATCTCTAGTAACATCGACGAACACCTCGACAACTAGAGAACCCCTCATCTATCGAGTATAGTGGGGCTTTCGCGTCACACGGAGTCTCTTCCCACTAATTTTGGACTGATGAGGTACTCCTCCTGATGAGTACCATTAGTCTAGTGCATCACATAGAGGCACTCCCCATTGTGGGTCTGCCACGTCACATAAAGGTGCTCCCCCTTGTGACTGGTTGAGATACATCTCATGTCGAGTACCGTGGGTCTGCCGCATCACACATAGGCGCTCCCCATCATGGCCTGCTGAGGTACTCCTCTTGTTATATACCATGGGTCTACTGCGTAACATAGAGTCTCTACCTAATTTGGGCCTGCCTCATCACACATAGGTTCTCACCTCGAGGCTTTTCATGTCACACCATTTTCAAAAGATCAGCAGTCGTCATGTCTCAGCTAGCTACCTGGTTCCCGCACTATGCTCGCTCCTCCCCAGGTGGATCTGCTCCATGAGCTACTGGTCGATACTCCAACTTCTATAAAGACACTTAAAGAAGAATCTCAATGTTCCTCCACGTCATTGTGGTCTCAACTCAATAGATGATGTGTGAATCTGATTCATGATCAGTGTGTTCTTATACTTTTAATTCCATTGGCCCAGTTGGATTCATGCTCTATCCAACCATAATGTTCCCCATCATAATATAAAATTATAGTGGGGTATACTCAAAGTGACTGTATCACTCCACGATTTCTAGCTCATGGTGCATCCAAGCCCATTGGGCGGCCCGACCCACTGAGCGGTCTAGTTAGCCGCGAGGGGCGCATGTACCACTAGGAAGCAGAGGCCCCGGGAATGCTCGGAAGCGGATGGCGGCTCTATCGTGGGGGTGTCGTGGGGGATTGGGGTGTTTCAGGCCAGCCCAAGTTGGATCAGAGAGGCCACACGTGGTAAGGTCGGGCAGTTCGGAGGGCAACCGACAACTTGGTCAGGGCGGCTTGGACCGCCACAGGCAGCGCGACTGGGGGGGGGGGGGGTTGGGGGATATTAGCGGGCCGACTGTCAGTGGAAACAACATGGTGGATGGGGGAGTCGGGTAGGCATATGGAGGTTGTGTTGTGGAAGACGGTGGCAGCGGTGCGACCCGGTCGTCAGCGACTCGGCCAGGATGACTACGGCCGAGGGCGGCAGGGCGGGGCCACGGGCGGCGGAGCCACGGGGCGCAGTGGCCATGGGTTCCACAGAACACCATGGATGCAGGGGTATAAAGAGGGCGCCTATTTGGAAATTCAGTAGTGGCCTCATGGGTGGAGTCATTGCACCGTTAGCTTCATCACATTGAATAGCACAAATCATTAAAAGATTTGTGGAGGGGTCGGGCTATGTTTGTTTGGCCCGTACACTCCGCGTTAGGGTGGTAGTATATGGCTCAACAAAAAAATAAAGAATAATGTCAAGCATTAAATCCTCATGCAACCATTTATTCCCAATCCTGAAAAATAATTCAATGGAGGAACATGAGAAAATTATTCATACACAAATAATCCCCAACCTCGTTTATTAGATTCATTGAATATTGTCCATGAGAAAGAATACGATGAAGTTGGGAAAAGGCAGATGTTAGTGAAGTTAGTGTTTCATTGATCATCAGTTCATTGAAGTTGAATTCATTCTTTGTCAAAGAATGTCCCATGGAAGTAGAAGGAGTCGTAGTCAGCGTTCTTCTTTTTAGTTCTTTGTTGGAGACCTTTTCTCCAAGAGCTCTCCCCTTGGCCAATCCTTTCCCTCAATCTCACAAAAATTAAAATAGAAAACTTAATATTATAAGTTTTTCAAATTAAATTATGTGGGAACATTTATTGTTGGAACAATATTAATTGGCATAATTAATGTATGGTGTTGGGACAATTAATTGGGTGGAAGCTCAAGAGACTCCTCCACCTTATATAGGTTGTAGGGAGGTCTCTCCCTCATAAGGAAGGGATTTCAAGAGGTTTAAGCCGCAGGTGGTCCACACCACCATAAACTATAATGGGAGGTCAGATCGGCTGGTCACCACTATAATAACCTCTCATGGGAGGTTTAGGTTTTATGTTCCCAAATTTTCAACATCAACATGGAATAAAAATAATTATAAAATTACACGATTTTTTTTATTTTATTTTTTCATGAAAATGTGAAAAGCTAACTTTCACCCTCGACCTACTGAGGACGATGTGAAGGAATCCTTAAGAGAATTCAAGTGCTGCGAGTCCAAAGTTACCCTCAGATTTCAATTCGATGAACCACTTCAGATGTTTGAAAAATCAGTTCGCACCTTTATAAACGTACTCGAAATAATGATAATAAACTCATTTTGGGCACTCTGGGCCTCAGAATCAAGCACCGTCAACATTCACAGACTCGTAAAATTACTATATATTTTAAAAATAAATTTTACATGGAAATTCTGGGTCATTAAATTTGTGTTATGTGGATGAATGATTTGGTAAATCAGAAGTTATAATTTGTTTATATCATTTTTTCTATTCATCTATCATCACAACATTGTGTCCTCATATTCATTTGATATTATGAATATAATTATATTATAAAATATAATATCCTTCATATCAGACACTTCCCTATAATTTTCAATCATTAAAATCATTTTATGAATTGATTTTAAGGTATTAAATAAAATTAAAGACATGTAATCCATGATGTCAGAAAATCAACACATCATGAATGATGTTTTATTTTTTAGAACAATAGGAAGAGGAGAAGATGGAAATTGATGTATTTTTTCATTAAATGGATTACATCAATCTTGTATAAAATTTCAAATCTTTAACTAATCATTCATAAGGGGAGGTGGAGATAGTATATGAAATGAAATGAATTGAAAATGAAAAGGAAGAAAATGAAAGCTGATATTTAACTATTGATATATTATGATTTAGATCATCCTTAAGGCTTGTGGTTTTGGACTCATGGTGGGACCATCAGGTCTTGGACATGGGGAAGGGACTTCATAATGATATTTGGAATAATTTAGATAATATTCAAATATTAATAGGTGTGTGAAGTAAATGGCGGTGAGGGTGGTATTAATAGTACATGTAAGGGAGTTTTAAATTAAATTCAAAAGACACCAAATTACTGTTATTTCCAAAACCATGGATGTTACTATTGTTTTCACCAATGGTTTTGATAAAAAGTTACACCATATATCATATTTGAGTCCAAAAGAGTTGACTAGAATGATTATATCATTATTACAACAATATGATGGCATCATACACATGAAAAAGTATAACTGTATTTTTACTATTCACTGAATATTCAAAAATATTAGGAAAATCCCAAAAAACTATCCTTTTATCAAATTGTATGATTCAAAATTGAACTCCATTTTTCAAATTAAATGTCTAATTTTGATTAATATAATTTTTATATAAAATCAAAATTTATTAGATATATAACAATTTTAAAACTATCAGTCATTTTATATGAACTTGAAATTTTTTATCAAGATATCATTATATTATATCCATAATAAAATTATAAAATAATAAGATATACTATTCATAAGGGAAATATTACTATTCAGACTACTATTAAAAGTTTTATGTTACTATTCTTAAATGAAATATGTTGGTTCTATCTTACTCTAAATAAATTATTGATCACAACCATAGTTGATCGTATTTTTAAATTTTTATCATAGAAGTAGAAATATTATTTTTTATGGCTAGTTTGTAATTATTTATTAAAACAATATCACCTTAATTAATAATAATTTATAAAAAAAATAATCTATTAGATAATCCCCACCTTATGGAATTTATGACCTCATAATTTTATTTACTAATTAAAAAATTGATGGTTCCTTTCACTCATGGAATTTTCGGATTCCAATATCGATTTTTCCACTATATGTTTTCTCCATGAAACCAATACATTGTGTATTACCTTATTCTGAAATAAATGTTCTATTAGTTCAATAATTTGAACCGATTTATTTTTATAACAATGATTCCCTTCCAAATGATCTGCTTATAGGCTCCAAAACTGATATGAATCTTGCTCATGATTTTTAAATATTGAAATATGAAAAAAAATGTGTACCTATGATAAAATTGATGTCAATGATACTGCGTACTAATATGATGCTTCAATATACAATATTACATAAGGTCCAATGAATTGTGGACATACAATTCCATTATTAACAAAACATATTACAGTTTTCTATGGTGAGACTCTAAGAAAAAAAATGATCACCTATCTCAAGAAAAATTATTTCCTCATGTTATCTATTGAACTTTTATTCTATCTGTGAGTTTTCCTCAGTATATTTAGTATCATTTTCACATCCTTTACCAATTACTCTACTAATTATATTCTTTTTATAATTCCCTTCCCCAACTCTATCCCAAAACATATGTTGTTCTACCCCACTTCCTTTATAATGCCTCAAAATATTCCTTCATTGTACTGGAATGAAAATTGTTATTATAAGAAAATTCCCCTAATTAAATATATTGATCCACACTTCTTATGTAATCAATTGAACGAACATGAATTATATCCCCCATTTTCTTAATATTCTGTTCTGACTACCCCTCAGACTGAGGGTTAAATGTTGTAGCGAAATTTAATTGTGTTCATAATGACTACTGACGGCCTTTCCAAATGTTAGATGTGATCTTGGGATAATAGTTAGACACAATGGAAAGATAATCTCTATGAAAACTGAGAATACCTTTAATGTAAAGTGGTGAATGATGATCCAGAAACATCATATCATTAATATTAATGAAATGAGATGATATAGTCATATTATCAACAATAAACCATACTGAATTTTTATATCAAGAAGTAATTGGTAGTCCAACATTAAATTCATTTTTTATTTTTTCCCATTTCCACTCTAAAATTGGTAAAGGATGATGCATCTCCTTTGGTATCCACCAATGTACAAGAACCTATTGAAATGTAAAATATTTCCCAGCAAAATCTAAAATATCCCTTTTATTTCAACCATAAAACTTGTACTCTTAAATGAAAATGTACTTCATTGTACTTACATGATGAAAAAAATGGGAATTATTATCTCCACACAACAATTCTTTATTTGGTTGAGA
This sequence comes from Viscum album, assembly GCA_963277665.1. Taxonomy (NCBI): domain Eukaryota; kingdom Viridiplantae; phylum Streptophyta; class Magnoliopsida; order Santalales; family Viscaceae; genus Viscum; species Viscum album. The sequence continues at coordinate 1,312,162,919 of OY728152.1, read as the reverse complement.
ATCAAAAGAGAAAATTTTTTTCCAGTCTCAAAATAAGGTCTTCATCAAGGTTAAATTATAGAAATATACACTTTTTATCCTATTATACATTTTTTATAACTCCATGTATGTATTCTATAGTTTCTTAATTCATTCTGAAAATGAAGAATGAATTAAAATCCAAAAAATAGAAAGAAGTTTCGTTCACTAATGTGACACACTGACCCCAGTTACCCAGAGTCGGTTCATTATTACATAACATTGGAATAATCACAAAAGATAAAGTCTCAAAATAATGATTAGTTTAGTATTCTTGGAAACACTAGATATATTCATATGTCTTACATTGCATCATAAAGTAAAAAAACTACAACAACATATTCTATTCATATCTCTTAATACAATCCCTGCAGGTCATTCATAAACTACATCATCACATCCTGAGAAAAAAATAAAACACTGAAAGGGGTGAGTAGAGATGCTCAGTAAGGATACAAATATAGCAGAAACTTTCATAAATTAGCATATTCATATAAGGTAATGTATTACTAAAACAAATGACTTTTAAACTTGAAATTCAGTAAAATATGGAAATGGTAAAATGGAATAATTCCATTTACTTATTCACATGGATATCCTACTAGTCAAATAACCACATGGAATAATAATAACCACTTTCAAAATTATGGAATTCATAATTCCAGACTATCATAACCACGTAGTCAAGGCCTCGTGCCAAGACTACAAATAAGATTTTGTCAAGGCCTTGTGCCAAGTCACTAGTTTGTCTCATTAGACCTACCGATGTATCGAGGTTCTATAGCTGGCTCCACCTGTCACTTACTATGTCCAATGCAATCCTCAAATGTACTGGTTTAAGGATAACATAATGATTCATATTAAAACTAGAATTCGAAATGTCAATACATTATCCAAAAATAATGAATGGTATAATAATATCACATCCACAGTCTGACATAGCTCATTCAATACAATATGGTAGATTTTATTGTATCAAATTAATATCAATCGACAATAATGACGGATATATGAAAATAATCATCAAAACTATTAAAGAGAAATATCCCCCTTTTTTGAAATCATTTAAAAGTCACATTATTTTTCAAGAATCCATTTTAAAATAGATTTTTGAATCAAAGTGTCTCATACCACATTGAAACTATTAAAAGGAATTTTAATTTAATAACATTAATTTACATATATATAAATCCTTATAAATATTTTTAAAACATGGACATTAATGATAATGATTTAGAATAATAAATCTTTAAAACATTTAAAATGACATTTCAGATAGAGTTCCTAACCAAAATAGAGACACTTAAATACAAATAATTGAGGTAATAAAATCATTATAATATCATTAAAATAATGGTATTCACGATATACTATGTCAAAGTACATTATATACACCATATAAAAGTGATTTGGTGTATAACAACAAAGAAGTATCAATCGGATGTAAATTGAGATTAAGTCTCTAATGAAGAATGTATCCATAGGTTAAAGTTAAATCAATGATATAATTATGATTGAAAAATATAAATACAATCAATATGATTCTATATTCAGTGTAAATCAATCTGATTACATTCACACAAATTCTTGTAAAAACAACACCAATGAATTGGATGTTTAACTCAATAAATGGTGATTGATTTAAAATTAATCATATCAAGTTCATATAGATGACTTGATAATTTATAAATGGATAGATTATGTGTATAAATAGTATACCAAAATAATTGGGAGTGGAAATTATGACATAATAATATTAATAGTGATTCCACACATAAGAATGGAGTAAAATAATCAATGATGTATGCGTAAAGTCGAATGAGTGGAAATTTAAATTTCAAATCCCCAAATTGATTTGGTGACATACAAAACATACACCCATGAAAGAAGTTTAATAAAATGATGATTTAAATATCCATAAATTAATTTATATTACACAATGAATACAATCATAGGCATTACACACACCACATGCAATAAATAAGTGGCGAACAATGGAAATCTCACGGAATTAAAAGTGAGATAAGAAACACCATACTTTGTACTTTTTCCTTGGTCATGGGTAGATTAGCCTCCTGTATAATGTTTAAATAATTTTTATTTAATTATAAATGAATCATATACATTAATATGATACCATATATGATCTTTTAACATTTCTTTGTTAATAATATCTTAGTATCATCGTCGCTTCGGGTGTTAACTTACTCGTTTTATTTTATATGTTTTGCTACAGAAGTCGTGTTTGTTATAGGTAGGTTGTATCTTATCCATATACATAATTATAATAAGTCCTTAAACATTATTTTTAATTATAAAATTAGAAATAGTCTTGTATGGATACGATGGGGAATGAATCGCATCGTGTTCGTGGAGACGGTATTCCGTATGTACGCACGAGCGATAATATAATTTTTTTGATATTAAAATCATATATAATTGGTTGTTATATCATATATACAGAATAATTATCATATTATACTTATTATTTAGATAAATTATACATCATTATTATACCAGTACAAAAAATAATATATTGAATAACAATTACACCACGACGTGGAGATAGTAGGCCGTACGTAGGCAAGTATGGTGACAAGTCATTCAAAGGATGAATAAAACACTGATTATGGTTGTAACATATTTATAATAACATAATAGTATACATAAGATATTTTATTTATTATTTTATAATGTAAATAACAATGAAAAAAGAAGTGGAAGTGGAAAGGAACATGAAAGAGGGTTGTGGATTCATTACCTCTTCTTCCAGTTCGTCCTATTGATTTGATCAAAAGGTCCCCTTAATTTTCTTTTCGGACTAAATGAGGTACTCTAGGATAAAGTTAGTGATTTTTATAGGATATTTGGGATTGTTTTGGCTGAACCAAAATTCTTTGATGGTATGAAATTGAGATAAGGGGGAGTGCCCTTTTATAAGAGGGGTGAGGGTCACCTTAGAAAAAACATAAAATATTATTTTATAATAAATTCATATTCCATTTATAATGGATCAAAAGTATATTATTTAAAGTTTATGGTGGGTATGGGTAGAAATAATTTCAGAAAATATATTTTAGAGAGGTTTGTGTCACTATATTAACCTTATCATTTATATTTACCTCTTAGTTAAATAGTTTGACATTTACCATGTCTTTTTGTATTTTAATATAATATAGTTAATAAACCAACTATATACCTCCAAGAGACAACCAAGTGGTCCATTAATGATACAAATATAATATTATAAGTCCAATGGCCGAAAATTATATATTTAGGAATAAAATATCAATTAATAATAAAATATTTGTTTTAAAAACTCTTCTATGATAATTTTAACACTATTGGGTATTATGTTTTTTATAATTTTCTACAAGAATTATTTCTTCGAAATAAATTTATATAACCAATACTAATATGTCATATTAACCAAGAAAATTAGTGTAATTCTTAAAAAGTATCAAATAATATATATTTATATATTTATAATATCGATTATTTTAATATTTCATTAATTAGGTAATTAGAGCATCACCATTTTGTGATAAATAAAATAAATTATTTAATTTCAAAAAATTATAAATAAAATACCATTATGTAGGAAATATTTTTATCTTTCTATGAAAAATTTATAATGGAATTTATCTTATATAGAACCCTATATTAAAAATGTTTTAGTTATTAAACATTGATTTTATCTCTTCTAATTCTTCGTTGAATTAAATAATAATAAATGTACGAATCTAATCCAAGTAGACATAAATGATAATATTTTATTCCTAAGATTGTTTTTGGTCGAGATCAACTTTTAAAATAGAATTATAACATGTTTTAGTGTAATATTAATATCATTTTTACCCTTAATTACCCTATTTACTTTTAACCGTGGTAAATAAAAGTAAAAAATTACTATTCACCCAAAATTTTATTCATCTCATTGAACAAAATTTTAATCCTTGATACTAACCTTGTATATCATATTTTGTAAATTCCACTCACAGAAGTAGTAAGATTATGTTAAATAGAAATTTCCATATTTTCCAATGAGGTGGGTAAAAGACGATGAAAAGTTCAATAAATTTTTTATATATCTACAATTATTATAAACTAACATTAATGAATTACATTGAAATTATATAGGTATTATATATCTATTTTAAATGTAATTAAATTTACATAAAATAATTAATTTATGAAATAAAAATTTGGTTTTAATCTATAACTCAGTGTTTTTCACTATACATCAGAAATTGAATGTTTTCCGAAAAATACAAAAAATTTACCCTAAGCTAATTTCGATATTCCAAATCCAAAAATGAAGTCCATTTTGATAGGTAAAATATAAAAAATTTGATAATGTGGGTATTAATATTCATAAATGTTAGTTTGATTTGTTGTGGTGTGTGTTAGAACTCGAAGTTGCGTACAACACACGCTATTGAATTATTCAAATGGAAATGTACCAAGGAAGCTTGTGGTGTTACATTCTACCCTCCTTCAATAACTTGCATCGTCACAATTTTTAAAATTGTTCTTTGGAATATAATGGAAAGTCCCACATCAGCCAAAAAGTCAATAAAACTATCACTTTAAATGAAAGAAAGAGAAGTAAAAAAGGTCACTCGAGATAACCTATACTAGGATTCCATGTTAAAAAACATGGATATGGATGATTAAATAAGTGTCAAATTCTGATGTAGAGGTATATAGAACATGATCAAGAGAACGTTAACAACATGAAAACCAAAAACATGTGATGGGAAAAATGGTAATTAGTGTCCTTGTAGGAAAAGTAAACAAACAACGTTTTTTTTGTTTTCTGTTTCATTACAAAAAGATGAGGAACTCATTTCTGAGATTGAATTAGTACATAAAAGGATATAAATACTTTTTATGTAAAGTTATATTATTAAACAAATTCTTACTATAAACTCATTTCTAAATGATGAGTATTCAAGAAGACTTGGTCACATTGGAAGTGTTAGAATAATCTTCTTATAGAATCTCATGATCCACGATATATAAACTATAATTTACCTTGTCTTTAGAGATTAATCAAAACCAAAATGGTTAGTATAAGATCTGATGATCCCCCAAAAGGATATTCTATTTGATATTGAAACACTAATCTTATTTTCTAAAATTAAAAAAACAATAACCCAAAGATAAATAAATACCATTAAATATATAATTTTCCTTGAAATCCATCAATATAATCCAAACTAATATTCAAACCCAAATTTTAGAAGAATTTGGTTATGTAGTCTTCCATGTTAAATTGTACTTCCAAATGACATCAACTACTCTTAATGTCACATACATACAAGTAATTATCCTAATCACATATTATCTATTATAGGTTAATCATTTTCATAAATAACCAAAATAACTATAAATCCACAATAAAAACTTAGATAAAATCCACCATTACTCCTCAAATGAAATATCATAGTATTCTATTTTCCTTGGGAAAATAGTGTTCCCAACAAAGGGAACATCTTCCAAAATAACATTTATCACTTAATCACCAAATCTTTTTCTTATACTAAGGTTATTCACTTGATAAGACATAAGATTACAAATATAATTATTATTGATCAATAAAATCATTTAACAAAAAAAAATTAGTCACACTAACCAGGGACTTCACGTAGTCTAGTAGTAGGAGATAAATCCCTATCACACATTGGTTGTGGGTTTGATTCTTACATCTTTGTCCAACGTGATGTGTTGTCACACGGTCTGAGTGTTTTCCTTTTCCAAAAACTATATTCTATATCCTTACCAAAATGAGATAAATTCCTCAAAATAACCATAACATAATTTAACCCAAATTTTATCTCATACCTTGAATTTTCATCACAAAATATAATAACTTCTGATTTCCTCAAACCCAATGATCAATTAAAACCAATTGGTTATTTATAACTATATCTACAATAGAAAGGACAAGTCCTCCTCAAATATCATTCTGACATGATAAATTTCATGGTTATACATATAAGAAAAAATTCACCCAAAGTAATCTCAACAACAAGGATCAATAATACCTTTAAATATTTTTCCATATATTTTTTTCAACATAGGTTCTTCCTTGACCAATATATTATCTTATAGAATAAGGCATTGACATAGGTGATTACAAGGTCCGTTTCCTTTATGACAAATGACCGTAATTGGAATCTTGGTACCATTTTTATTTTCTTCCATAGTACTCTTCATTTTTCCTCAGAAATTATTCAAATTATGTCCTTCCTTCCCACATGTAAATCATTTCTTTGTTCCATTGAGACACTTTCATGGGTGTCTCCTTCCACATTTCCTACATGATGGATATTGACGATTCATTTCTCCATGGTCTCCACTGCTGGAGCTCTTATCATTCATCAAATTGCACTTCTTTATTGAGTTTGGGAATTGGTTAATATATATATTTTTGATCATATTTTTGAAAAATTGATTTGGCATGAAGATGATATATTTTACACCTATCAACATTTAATTTTTTTTATCATTTCCACCACCATTTCCACTATGTAAATCATTCTCAAAGTCACTATGTCTTCCTTGGTATTCAGCCATTGACTAAAACCAGAAATAATTGTGTGAGTAACAGTAGTCATACAATTATTTCGAGAATATCATGTAACCATATTCTCAATTTGAAACATATTAGGATTAACTATGTTCATTTACTCTGATAATACTTCAAATTGGTTTGTAACGAAAATTTAAATTATCCTAAGCATATCCCACAGGAGTGTCCTAACCAAGAGTGCAACAAGGCCCGTTGTCGTGCACCAGTTCTCGTTCGAGTCTAGATCAAAGTGGTGTTTTTCGGTTTTACCCCTAGGTACACCAATTCCAGAGCCGCATCTACCTTCTCGTATCCATACAAGGATGTATTTCTTGGAAAACTCACAAAATCTATACAATACCAAAATTCTAGGATGTTATTCTATACTAATCCTTAATGTCTTTCTTAGGGCTATAATCTCTAATCAGAGATTATCTAAATCTAGTATCAACAGTTTGTACTAATCTTCCTCTAGTACCAAATGTAACGCCCCGACCCTAGTTACCCAGAGTGTGTGAATTATTACATAACATTGGAATGATCACAAATTATCAGGTCTCAATCAACCGATTAGTTTAGTAGTTTTGTAAAGACTAGATATATTCATATGTCTTACATTACATCATAAAGTAAAAGAAGTAAAACAACATCTTGTCTTCATATCCCCTTATACAATCCTTCTAGGTCACTCATAAATTATTTCTTCACATCATCAATAAAATAAAACATTGAATGGGGTGAGCTTAGATGCTCAGTAAGGGTAATAATATAGCATAAACTTTCATAAATAAGAATAAACATTTAAGGAAATGTCTACTAAAAAAAATCCTTTTAAACGTGAACATAACCTTAATCTGGAAAATATAAAATGAAATAATGAAATTTACTTATTCATATGGATATTCTATTAGTCGAATGAGAACATGAAATAGAAATAACCACTTTCATAATGATGGAATGCATAATTCCATACTATCATAACCACATAGTCAAGGCCTTGTGTCAAGACTATAAATAAGATTTTGTCAAGGCCTTGTTCCAAGACACTAGTTTGTCTCATTAAACCTATCAATGGATCGAGGAGCTATAGCGGGCTCCACCTGTCACTTACTAAGTCCAATTCATTCCTCATATAAACATGTTTAAATATAACATAAATATTCGTATTAAAAATAGTATTCGAAAAGTCAATACATTATCCACAAACCATGAATGGTATAAAAATATAACATCCACAGTCAAACATAACTCATTCAATACAATATGGTAGATTTTGTTGTATCAGGTAAACTTCAATCGAGAATAATGAAGGATAGATGAAAATAATCATCAAAACTATTAGAGATAAATATCTCCCTTTTTCTTGAAAACATTTAAAAGTCACACTATTTTTCAAGAATCCATTTAAAAATAGATTTTTGAATCAAAGTGTATCATTCCACATTGAAAATTTTAAAGGGAATATTAATTTTAAAACATTAATGTCCATATTTATAAATCCATATAAACATTCTTAAAACAAGGAAATTAATGAGAATGATTAAGAATAATAAATCATTAAAACATTTGAAATGATATTTTATTTAGATTTCCTTACCAAAATAGAGACATTAGAATACAAATAATAGAGGTAATCAATACTTTATAATATCATGAGAATAAATGTATTCATGATATACTCTGTCAATGTACATTATATACAACATATAAAAGTGATTTGGTGTTTAACAACAACGAAGTATCAATGGAATGTAAATTGAGATTAAGTCTCCTATAAAGACTGTATCATTAGGTTAAGTATAAATAAATGACATAATTATGTGTGAAAAATATAAATACAGTAAATGTGGTTGGATATTCAGTGTAAATGAATGAAAGTACATTCACATATATTCTTGTCAAAACAACACCAATGTATAGGATGTTTAAAACAATAAATGGAGATTGAGTTAAAATTACTCTTATCAAGTTCATAAAGATAACATGACAATTTATAAACAGAGGTATTATTTGTATCAAAGGTATATCCATATAAATGGGAATTTAAATTATGACATAATAAAATTAATAGTGATTCCACACATAATCATTGAGTAAAATAATCATTGATGTATGCGTAAAGCCGAATGAGTGGAAATTGAAATTTCAAATACCCATATTGATTAGGTAAATTATGAAACATAATACCATGAAAGAAGGATTATACAATGATGATTTAAAAATCCATTAATTAATTTATTTTACATAATTAATACAATCATGGGAATTACACACACCACATGCAATAAATAAGTAGTGAATAATGGAAATCTCACGGAATTAAAAGTGAGATAAGAAACCCCTCACATTGTAAGTTTTCCTTGTTAGAGGGTATGATATATACCTGTATAATGATTAAATAATTTTTATTTAATTATATAATAATCATATACATTAATATGATATCATATATGATCTTTTAACAATGCTTTGTTAATAATATCTTAGTATTATCATCGTTTCGGGTGTTAACATTCTCGTTTTCATTTATATGTTTTGTTACATAAGTCATGTTTGTTATGGATAGGTTGTCTATTATAATATATAGATAATATTAAGTCCTAAAACATTATTTTAAATCATAAAATGATAATTAGACTTGTATATATATGAAGGGGAATGAATCTCATCGCATTCGTGGAGACGGTAGCCCATGCATATGCACGAGTGCTAATATCATTCTTTTGATATTAAAATATTATATAATTGGCTGGTATATCATATATACATAATCATTATAGTGTTATAATTATTATTTATAGGAATTAAACGTCATTATTATACCCATCCAAATAATAATATATTGAATAATAATTACACCACGGCGTGGAGACGGATGGCCATATTTACGCATGTATAGTGACATGTCATTCAAAGGATGAATAAAATATTGAATATGGTTGTAACATATTTATAATAAAATCAAAGAATATATAAGATACTACAGTTATTATTTTATAATGGAAATAACGAAGAAAGAAGAAGTTGAAGAAGAATGGAACTTGAAAGAGGGTGGTGAAATCATTACCTCTTCTTCGGGTTCTTCCATTTGAATTATGAAAAGGGCTCATTAAGATGGATTTTAGACCAAATGAGGGCCTCTAAGAAGAAGTGATAGAAGTTGAGAGGCTATTTGGGTAGGGTTTTTCCGAACCAAAAGGCCTTGAAGGTATGAATTTGAAAGAAGAGGAAGTGTACTTTTATAAGAGGGGTGAGGGGCACCTTAGGTAATACTTTAAATATTATTTTATAATAAATTCATATTCAGTTTCTAATGGCTCCAAAGTGGATTATTTAAAGATTAAGGTGGGGATGGGTGGAAATAATTTCAACAAATAGATTTTAGTTATGTTTGGGTCACTATATTAACCTTATCATTTATATTTAACTCTTTGTTAACTAGTTTGACATTTACCACATCTCATTGATTTTTTTATTATATAGTCAATAAACATGGTATATACCTCCAAGAGACCCCCAAGTGGTCAATTAATGATACAAATATCCTTATATAAGTCATTTTCCCAAACATTAGATATTTAGGAATATAATATCAATAAATAATATAATATTTGTTTTAAAAACTCTTTTATGTCAGGTTTATAACTATTGGGTATTCTTTTTTGATAATTTTTTAACAACATTATTACATCAAAATAAATTTATATAACAAATAATAATATGTCATATTGACCTAAAAAATTAGTGAAATTTATAAAATGCCTCATATTACATTTATTTTGATATTTATTATATCAATTATTTTAATATTTCAATAATTAGGTAATTATTGAATCTCCATTGTGCATTAAATAAATTAAATTATTTAAAGTCTAAAAATTATAAAAAAAATACAATTATATATAAAATCATTTTATATTTCTAATGAATTATTATAATAGATTTTATCTTATGTATAACCCTATATTAAAAAAGTTTTAGTTATTAAACATTGATTTTATCTTTTTCAACTCTTCTTTGAATTCAATAATAATAAATGTCATAATCAAATCCACTTGGACGTAAATGATAATATTGTATTCCTAAGATTGTTTTTGGTCGAGATACACTTGTCCAATAGAATTAGGACATGTGTTAGGGTAATATTAATATCATTTTTACCCTTGATTAACCTATTTACTTTTAACCGTGGTGAATAAAAGTAAAAAGTTGCAATTCAACACAAATTATTTTCATCTAATTGAAGAACATTTAACTACTTGATATTAACCATGTCTCTCAATTTATTGAATTTCAACAAACAGAAGTGGAAAAATTATGTTTTATGAGAATTTCCAAATTCTCATTGGACGTAGGTAAAAGACAGTGAGAAGTTCAATAAAATTTTTATATATCTAAATAAATTCTAAAATAAGTCCAATGATTGAAAATGAACTTATATAGGTATTATGTATCTATTTTGACCTTAATAAAATTTAAATAAAATAAATAATTTATTCACTAAAAAATTGATTTTAAACTATAACTTAGTGTTTTTCACTATTCATCAAAAATTTAAAGTTTTCAGAAAAATACCAAAAAAATCACCCTAAGATAATTTCGATATTGTGAATCCAAAAATGATGCCCATTTTGAAAGATAAAATATATATAATTTAATAAAGTGGTTATTACTATTCATAACAGTTAGTTTGATTGGTTGTGGTGTGTGTCTGAACTTGAAGTTGCGTACAACCCACACAATTGCATTATTCTATGTGAAATGTACCGTGGATGCTTGGGGTGTTACAACCAATAACATAAACGATAAAAATCAATGAATCATTACTCAAATGGTCATGTTCCAAAAATAATAGTTAATGATGCCTAATGTTTTTCACTCCCAGAACATTCCACATTTTTATTTTCAAGTAAGGTAATTGTTCAAGTAATCAAAACCCTTTACCAATTTAATTTATACTCTATACCGCATGATTATTTCCTTATTAGTTAAAATATAAATCACTTTTTTTAATTCAGTATATATTTCACATTTGTATCTGTATAAAACATAGTTTCAAAATTATTAAAGAAAAAAACCATAGATGCTAATTCAAAATCAACTTTTGGATAATTTAACTCTTTATGTTTTAGTTTATCTAAAATATAAACAATAACATGATCATTCTTCCCCAGAAAACTGCCAATTCTGTTTAATGAGGCATCAATGTAGACGAAAAACTCTTTATTTCTAGAATGTAGCATAACAATGGACCATTAAACTGTATTATTATAAATTATTGACAACAATAATCATGTTATTTTGTCCAGATGAATTTAAATACATTTCTATTTTTCATTGTCAGTGGACATGATAATTGGGAATTGTTTTCAACCATCTTCCTATAACAACTTACCATAACAAAAAATCTTAGAATCTCTTTTATATTGGTGGTTATTGACCATTCATAAAAAACTATTGTTTTATAAATATAAATAGTTATACCGACTTTATAAATGATGTGACAAATGAAAGAAATTTTTGGTCACACCAATTCACACATTCTGAATTTTCCTTGCAGTTTCATTTTTTGTATGGTTTTGAAAAAAACCTAATATGTTTTTCTTGTTCTTATTTATTTATAGATTATACCATAATTTCATCAATAACACAACCACAAACATATACATGAACTCATTAAATATTATATTCATATGATCCATGAATATAATTAATGTATTAGTTAAACCAAATGAAAATAAACTGAATTAATAATTACCATATCTATTTCAAAAATGTGTTTATTGAATTTCATCGTCCTTTACCGGCATCTAATGGTACCTGAATCTCATTTTTTTCAATTAAAAATACTAATCACCCCAGATTTTGTCACACAATTCATCAATGATTCGAACGTGAATCTTATTACTAACATTAATGTTATTCAAAACTCTATAATTAATGAAAATTCTTGTGGAAAAATATTTCTATTTAACAAATAAAATAGGATATCTCTATGGATATGTGCTAGGATGAATTAATCCACTATCAGGTAATTCGTATAACTGATTTATCAACAAATGAATTTTTTTGATGTATTTGATAAGAGTGATTTGAAATTGGATTAAGATCTAGAACTAAATAAATTGAAAATTCATCTTCCTGGTCAGGTATAACACCTGGTAACTCATCATGAAAAACATTAACGTGGTCATTTACCACTGGCACATCAGTAAACTAAAATGTTACCCTATTTTCAAAATTATATAAAAAATAACATCCATTTATATCCTTGAAGAATTTTTAAGATTCATAACATGTTATTAACTGTATAGGATTGTTCTTCTATAAAAATTGACACGCTTTTTTAAAGAAATTGTTTTTAGCTCTATAATAAATATTTCAATGATAAATATAAATAAAACCCATACATATAATGAAATCAATATTTTCCCAGGAAAAAACAACATGGATTTCTAGTAATGTCATGCCACAAATAAAAATATGAAGATTCATGAAATATATTTTCTATATAAAATTTCCCCTGGTGTTTTAACAATATGTTATGGTCTCTTTGGTGGAGGTGATATTTAAAAATTACTAGAAAATATCTATTAAAAGATGAATGTGGAGACCCTATAACAGAAAATACATTATAAAAATCTTTGTACATAAAAAATTATATGATATCACTTCATTGGATGTCCCTATATTTTCTGAAATATTTGCAAATGATCTCACTACACCTCTCTTCTTATAGTATAGCTATTTTACATCACTCGAAACTTTCATTGGGTATGAATATTCATAATTCCCCATCTTACCACATTTGGAACACATTATAGTTTTATTAACATAATTAATAACAATTTATATATTCATTAAATTCACCGATCATATTTCCAAATATTCCACAACGAAAAAACATCTTAGTTTTTGTAATAAATTCTCAAAGGGTTATTTTGCATTAATTTTAAAAAAATATAACAATAATTTCATACCATCAGATTTGTTTTAGTGATTTTGTCACATCATATTCTATCTATAACTCTTCATATATTGGTATTAAAAGTACATGTGCTCATCAAAAAACTCTATTTAAACCCTCACATCCCATTATTTAAGATTCTCCTGACATATTAATTATCTGGAGGATGATTCCCGCACGTATCATGGCTTTAATCCTAAAAAAGGTATTTAATTTGCTACCATGAAACAAAAAATATTTGGAGCACACCTTGACTGTCAGATGAATTTGGAGACATCCATGGAAAATAATTCTCCTTCCTTTTTCATTAATTTAATGAATTTTTTCTACATCGTTTGTTGATGCACCTGAGGAATTTTTTTTAAAGTAAAATACTTTTTAATTCCTTCCACTCTAAGGCCTAAATTTCATCTCTATCCCAGATATTCTTCACCATTGACCACCAATGATCATAATATCCTTCTAAATGATAAATGGAAATACTAAAAATATTATTTTCTAATCATCCCATAACATAAAATATATTTTCAAGGTCTTTAATCCATTATTATGCTGCTACTGTGATATAAGATCCACTAAAAGCATGATGGTGATGCCTTATAAATTTACTGCATTCATCATGTTCCATTATGGTTGATCAGGTTGTTCCATTTAATGAATTTCATAACTATTTATTTAATTTTTAGGTTGATATACTAATATCACAAACTACTCAGTTCCAATTCCATGTCTTCTCAATTTCAGATTTGGAATGAGATCAGCCTCTCGGTTCATACAAACATCACCTTCCATATTGATTCTACAGAAATCCAATCTAAAATCTGATAATATAGGAGATGAAATGTTCTAATATTAAAATTCTATAACATTTCTACATAAACATAATGTAAAAATAATTTATGTTATTTTTTTATCATCATAGTAACTCATATTGTAATATAAATCGTGCTCGGATTCCATATTTAAGGACCCAACAATAAACATTAAATAATCTATATATTTCAACTAGATTCCACTTCATTCTATTTCCAATGAACTTTTGGATGTATTTATTTCATATTTTAGGACATTACTCAAACATATCATCCCACTAGAAAACATAATGGGTACCATTAAATCGGTACCATTAAAATTTTAACAAAAAAACGAAATCATTATTTCTTGGAAAAAAACAAAATAAAATTTAAACTGAATTCCTTATTTCACATAAAAATCCTTATTTCATGTGAAATGATTTTTAAAACATGGAATGATAATATAAAACATATTTAAGTGTCATAAAATGAAGGAAATAAATCATTAGTCTTAGAGTACGTATAATTATACGAACTCATTTCACCAGGATATAATACTCAACCATATATAATGACTTTTTAACACATCATATTTCCATAAAATATAAAAGATGATGTATAGGGAAATATTAAGGCCTCTTTTTTGAATAAAATATTTATATTTTAACCATCACGGAAGCCTTATGATTGTTAACACTCACAACTACACTATGATTTATCCCTCATGACGACATTACGGTGTAACAATCGTAGTTACAATTGGATTAAAAACATGGTTGACCTACAACTACCACAATAATAAATAATTGTAGGTAGATTTATGGCCCACTTCAATTTTAAAAAATTCCCTAAAACCCAAAAACTTTCATCAAACATGGATAATTTAAAAAAATATATTTTCTTTTTAATTACGTAAAATGGAATTTAAAAATTGGATTTTCAAATGAAAGGCCCATGAAAATTTCTTATAAATGACGTGAGAAATTAATATAATCAATTAAATATACCTATAAAATATAAATAATAATACTGAATAATATTATAAACAAACATTTATCACAAATATAATCTTAATACTACATAATAAATACAGATGGAGGATAACCTAAAAAATGGAAATTGGGTATTTAATTCTTTTAACTCCTGTTCATCTTACATCAATGTCATATAAACTTTATATATAATGATTAAAGTGGGGTTACTAACATTTTATATAAAAAAATTAATTTTCATAAGAACTTATATGAGCATTTTTATATTTATTCAAATAATTTATTTATAATATTTTGTTATTTTCATTAGTTTAGTTGCATTCTAGACATGGTATCCCTGGTTGATTAATACTGGGTTTAATTGTTTAGTCAATGAGAAATAATATAAGTGGACTAAAATGATGTTAATATTATTCCTTAGGAAAAAAATGACATAAATAAAATTATTCATATGGTATGATGATGAATCATTAGGTAAAAATTTAAAGATATTCATTTTGAATATTTTTCCAATTCATTGATGATCACGAACTTATTCCATCATATAACATTGATATTATAAATATAAGGTTATTATAGAACCAAATAAAGGACATATAATACACTTCAAAATATGTTTCAATAATAGTAATTGTTTTATAACCAGGTTTTAAGGAATTAATGTAAATTGATTACAAATCATCCACGACGTCGGTAAATTGACACATCACTGATGGTGTGTTATATTTTAGAATTAGTGGTCAAGGAGATGAATTAAATTGATATTATTTTTAAATTAACAATATAACATCTAAAAAATATATGCTTCTGGGACATTCATGCCTCTTAGATATTATGATTATAATCAATTATTAAAATAAAAATAATTGATAATAAAACATGAGAAAATGAAAGAGTTTCATTACCTGTTTATCTCTTCTCTATGAGATCCACCTTATGACCTTTGGTTTTAGTCATTGGTGAGACCTGCAGGTCTTGGACATTGAGGAGATCCATCACAATGGGATTGGGAATAATTTAAACAATTCTCAATTATTGGGAGGTGTAATATGAAGAGGAGGAGAGGGTCGTATTTATAGTTAATGTAGGGGAGTTTAAAATTATTTTCAAATGACACCTCAATAATGGTATTTGAAAATAGTGGGCTTGCCCATTGATTCAACAAATGGTATTTTCCACAATATATAACTAATATAATACTTTATCCCAATGTATTTGACAAAAATGATTACATCCTTATTAAAAAATTATAATGTTATTAAACACGCGAAAACATAAAACTATATTTTTACTATTCACTATAAAATTGACTATCTCAAAAAAAAAATACAGAAAAACACTATAACCATTTTTAAACATCTAATATTAAAAAAATGAACTCCATGTAATGTCCCGGTTTTGGAAGCCACCCAGATGCACCCCCTACCCTGTTGGTCACATGGTCTTAAGCACATTTCACCAAACGACAGTGGCTTTCGACTATCAACGAGGGCCTTGGGTGTTATATTTGGGAAACTGTTACCTTATTGGGAGAGTACACATCAGAAGAAAAAAAAAGTAATACCAGAATATGTAAACCTCCATACAATAGTAAACAATGGATGACTGAAATTATAAATTTCTGGAGAACATATATAAATAATGCATGATACATATGTCTAGGAAAGCCTCCCAACAAGTCACAATGCTGGAATAAAGACATTAATAAACCAAAGTACAAAATAAATTATAGAAAAATCTGCATCATCACAATCATAATATTGTTCCCATTCTCTCTAGATCCACAACAAATCCATCACCTGAAGTAGAAGGGTGTTTTCCCTTATCAAAACCTGCATCAATATAATCTTTTTGGGCCAAAAATCATGGACCAAATAGGGTGTGAGACTAAATCCTAGTAGGTAAGCACCCAAAGATCAATGACTATTAGTTAGTGAATATATGGTAGGTAATGTAAAAGAAACAATAAATTGGAATGTTCTCAATAGTAAAAAATCACAAATTTCAAAATAAATCAATATGTAAATAAGCAGGAAACCACAAATAGTTAACCCACTAGGAAATATTCACAGCCACTCCCTCTGGTCCTACATAACAAGTAAAAGCAACCCTCTGGGCAGCACACATGGTCTAACCCCTCTTGTTTTGTATAACAATACTATCTGAAGAACCACTCACAGTCAATTCCTGTTATAGTCAATTTTAGTCAGGAACTCCTTGTGAAAGCTCACACAGTAAATTCAAAGTATAGCCCCATGGTTAGGGACACTTTGAGTATGCTCACTCTGTCAATTCCCTTAATAGCCATGGTCATTCATAGACTCCTTTAGAAATCACACACTGTCAATTCCCCATATAGTCTAAACAGTTCAGGAATAAAATAAAAGACTCTCTGATAAGATCACTCGTTCAATTCCCTTTATTGTCTAATGTAGAGAAGGAATCTATGAGGAATTTTGCTCGGTAAATTACCCTTATAGTTTACTACACTAGGTTCTCACGTCCCTGTGAAGGTAAACAATCATAGTAGTGTAATATGGCCAATTAAACCTAGAGAAATACATCTCTAATTAGTCTAAAACATAACAAGCATGTCAGAATACAAACAATCCATCCTACTGGAATGGGCATGGGAAATAGGCAAGGCATCAAAACTAGCTAAACATGACAAAATGGTCATAAATAGAACATGAAAGGGAAATACATACAAATCAAGGAATGAAGCCCTATTAATATCCAAATTACCTATACACAAGCATGAAATCATGGAAGGAAATCATCATGGGTAAAATGGTAAACACACAATACTCCGTACAAGGGTATTGGTGGAATTTGCACGTAATACTCAATGACTATGAATAGAAAGGTGAAAGAATCCTACCTCTGGGTTAGGATATTGCAACCAACAACGTTTTATTCATACGATAGTCTAAGGCTCAAGGGTTCATCAAAGAACCGCAGTCGTACAATGCTCATAGATGAGATGAACGATAAAGGGGTGTTTCTATCGATTAGATGTGACCCCAATCATTTTAATGAAAAAAATAATGTACATGACATGTACATTTGGATTACCCAATGTGTACTCTCCTTTTCTGTACTCCTCTTTTAGTGGCTTCCATGTCCCTCCCACACAACCGTGGGCATGGAAACTACATGTCCAGTACACGGCCATTTTTCGGAATGGATGTACACGACGGGTACTCATAAAGTACATGACATGTACATAGACAATTTCCAGAAAATACTTTTTCCTCAAAAACGTCCTGAAAAGGAAAAGAAAACATGAAAAGAAGATCCATGTTTTTTAAAACTTCCCTCCTTATCAAAATTCGTCCACGAATTTTACTTGAATGACAAAGAAGAAGAAACCCCAAAAAGCACATGCCACTATGATCACACGTCTGTCTCCCCCACCCATGTCTCATCCTGTACTCGCCCATGCTGCCAAAGCACCTGTACCAGAGGAACATACCAGCCACAATGAACCTTCATAGAGTGGTCGACGATCCAGATTACATGCTCCACAATGGATGCATCCACTTCCAACTCAACCTCCATGGGATGGATGATGTGGGACTGGTCTGAGAAGTATCTTTAAATATGATAAACATGGAAGAAGTTTGTTCATATATCGATACCTCTTAGGTAATTTCAACCGATTGGCAACTGTCCCAACTCATTACAACACCTCAAATGTCCATAAATACTTTGGAGGAAGCTTACCATGTCTCCTAATCCTCTTGTGTCCCATCCTTGGTGTGACACGGTGGAAAACATGATCCTCGACCTCGAACTCTAGAGGTCGTCTCCTCTTCCCAGAATAAAACTTTTGTTCATACTATGCAGTAGAAATCATCTTCTTAATAAACTCTATCTGATTTGTGGTCTCCTGAACAACACGAGGTCCCAACAATGATGACTATCCTGCTTTCAGCAATCATAATGGTGATCCACATGGCCTACCATTCAAAGCCACATAGGGATCCATCTGAATAGTTTCATGAAAACTATTTTTGAAGGAAAAATCCACAAGTGGTATATGATTCTCCCAAGAACCTCCAAAATCTAAAATGGATGATCGGAGCATATCCTCAATCACCTGAATTGTATGCTCAGAATTCCCATCTTTCTAGTGGTGGTAAGCAGTACTCAAAAATATCTATGTACCCAAAGCCTTCTAAATCCCTTGTCAGACTAGAGAAGTAAAATGTGAATCCCTGTCTAAGACAATTGTGTGTATAACCCCTTATAGACGTATAATCTCTCAGATGTACAATATTCCCAACTCATCAAAACTAATGGTCTCCTTGATTAACAAAAAGTGAGAAACCTTCTTGAGTTTGTTAATGACAACCCATACTGCATCATTCCCTCAAGGCGACCTCAGATGACCTACAATGAAGTCCATCGCGACATAATTCCACATGTAGTCATGAATGGATTACAACTGTAAAAGACTTACTAGCCGATGATGCTATGCCTTAACTGGATAACAGGTTGAACATCTCATGAAAAAACCAATAATGTCCCTCTTCATACCTTGCCACAAATAATAACGGTGTAGATCTTGATCAATCATGGTGATTCCATGATGAACTACCCAAACTGAGAAATGAATGTCCCACATCATCTCCTCGCGTATGTCTGCTGGCACCTATACGCGCCCCTAGAAATGAAAAATCTCATCCACACCTACGGTCCATCCATGAATTGGGTCCTCTCCAGATACACTGTCTCTTTTGACTGGGCCTTCAGAATCTGATAGGTTCTCCATTCCAACTCGATCATGAAGATTAGAGGTAGCAACTATCGGCGGTAGAAAATGCTGTTGATGACTATCGGGAACCTCTAAATGAAACTAAGATAATAGATTTATAAGCATCTACTGACTACTAGCCTCCTGAACAACATTTATTTGTGTCCTCCTTCTCAATGCATCAGCCACTGCATTTCCTTTCTCAATCGTATTGCAAGCTCATAGTCAAAGGACTGTAGGTACTCAACACACCTCCTCTGACTCAAATTCATTTCACATTGAGTGTATATTTACTTGAGAAACTTGTAAACATTGAAAACCAAATTGTTATTTTCTAATAGATAATGTATCTAACAGCGTAGGGAATGAACAATAGCTACCAACTCCAGAACGTGCGTCAATTAATTCCTCCCATGTGGCCTCAACTGTCGAGACCCGTACGCAACGACTCCATTACCCTGCTTCAGAACAGCTCCTAGGCCGATACCTAATGCATCACAACAAACAATATAGCTCTTTCCTGGCTCTGGCAAGACAAGTATCAGTGCTGATGTCAACCTCCATTACAGATCCTAAAAGGATGACTCACTAGAATCTGACCATAATAACTTTTCTCCCATCATAGTCAGACCTTTCAGTAGTGCTGTAAAGTGTGAAATGTCCTGTATAAAGAGTTTTTAGTATCCATCCTTCCCTATAAGGCTCCGCACCTCAAAGACGTTCTTCGGAAACTCCCAGGAGACTACAACTCTCAATTAATCTGGGTCTAATAAAACTCCCACCTTTATGATAATATGAACTAGTAAGTGAATCTAATCCATCCAAAAGTGGATCTTTGAGATCTTAGAATATAAATTATGATACATCGGTGTACTAAAAATGGTCTCAATATTGGTAGCATGGTTGTGTCGAGTTTGAGAGTAAACCAATATATCATCCACAAAAACAACCATGAAGGAATACATGTATGGATGGAACACTCAGTTCAACAGTTCCATGAATCCTGCAGGCATGTTCATGATACCGAACAGAATAACCATATACTCATATAAACCATGCTTGCTTTGGAAGGTTTTAATAGGTATATCAGATGGTCTAATGTGAAACTGATGATAAATTGACCTCAAATAAATCTTATAGAACACCTGGGATCCTCAATGCCGATCAAATATATCATCAATCCAAGGCAAGGGATATCTATTTTTGACCGTCAACTAGTTCAGCTTCGGATAATCCACAAAATGCCTATAGGTACTGTCTGCATTATCTACAAATAGGATAGGCGAACCCCAAGGAGATGTACTGGGTCAGATGAAACCCTTTGGTTTGCAACTCCTCTAACTATTTCTTGAGCTCCTATAACTCTGGTGTATCCTTCCTATAAAGAGGAATGGACACTTTTGACACTCCTGGATCATGATCAATAGAAAATTATACCACACACTCTAGAAGCAATAAAAAAAGTCCACTGGAATGATATCTATGGAACAATCTACCATTGCAGGAAAATATAACCATGATGTACCCTTGTCTTCCAAATATAGACTAGAAATCTGGGTTGTAACTCCTCCCAACCCATGATGCTCTGGACCCGCTCTGCTCGCCTGGACATCCCAATCACCCTTATTAAGAAATGATTTTCCATCTCATGATACGAAACAAACCCTACAATGATAACAATGGATGACTACATAGAATGGAACTAGCCATTCTATTTAGATAATGACATCCTAGCCTGTCATCAACAGAACATAGAGGTCCCATAGAAAGAGAGATCCATCATACTCTAGTGATAAATCCTTGTACTAACATACAGTAGCCGTTCTTGTCCCCAACAATGTGTCTAGCGTTAGGATATCAGCAGAGGAAATGATACAGAGAACAAGGCTCTCCATAACAGCAATAAATATAAATCTATTGGAATATCATGTGTCAAAAAGAGTTGAGGATAAAACTGAGGCTACTATGATCGTTCCTCGAAATGTGGAGGGTCTGGGATCATGGTCCTGCTGGGACTTCTCCACTGCAAATTTTCGGCCTATGTCACAACCCTGCGACCCTACCTAATCACTCTGAGCTAATCCATTCAGGTGTCGCTGAAGAACCGACAATTGAATACAATGGCCACAACCACCACCTCAGCCCCAATGGAAGGAAGAACTCCATTTCCTAGACTGGTGAGAAAAAGGTGGCCCTGCTTCAGAATGCAAGGTCACAGAAGAACCACTATCACTAGCTGCTAGTGATAAGAGCTGACAAATTCACTGAAAAAGTACCATATTGCTACAAGATCGGCACTCCACTGGGTCTCTCGGGCAATGTGGCCTCGTATAACCACTTCTCCCATACTGGTAGAACAACACCTGGTTACCTGAATATGCATCACTCCTCAACTAAAGTCCTCATGTAGCCTCTGTATGACGCATCCAGCTATCAACTAGCATAGAACTAACTCTGGTTGCTGAAATTCCCAAGCTCAAAGCTCTATAATCACTTAGATTGTGCTCTATGATCAAAAACTGGTGTAACGCCCCGACCCCAGTTACCCAGTGTCGGTGCATTATTACCTTACATTGTCATGATCACAAGAAATATCAATTCTCGAAAGACCGATTAGTTTAGTAGCCTTGGAAACAATAGATATATTCATAAGGATTACATTACATCATAAAATGAAAACTACAACAACATAGTCTCCATAGTCCAAACTCTTATCCCCTCATACTATCCTTTTAGGTCATTTATAATTTACTTCTTCACATCCTGGGAAAAATAAACCATCGAAAAGGGGTGATCTCAAATGCCTAGTAAGGATAACAATATAGCGAACACTTTCATAAATAAGAATAAACATTTAAGCCAATGTATAACTATAACAAAAGCCTTTTAAAAATGAACTTCAACATAGTATGGAAAAAATAAAATGAAATAATTCCATTTAGTTATTCACATAGATATTCTACTAATCGAATAATCAAATGCAATATCAGTAACCACATTCATAATGATGGAATGTATAATGCCAGACTATCATAACCACATAGCCAATGCCTCGTGCCAAGAATAAATATAAGATTTTTCCAAGGCCTTGTTCAAAGACACTAGTTTGTCTCATTAGTCCTACCGATGAATAGAGGCGCTATAGAGGGCTCCACCTGTCACATATTATGTCCAATGCATTCCCATATGAAAAGGTTTAAACATAACATAAACATTCGTATTAAAACTATCATACAAAATGTAAATACTTCATACATAAACCATGAATGGTATAAAAATAACACATCCACAGTCAAACATATCACAAAACCTTCAATACAATATAAAAGTTTTGTATCATAATAAATCAACTTCAAATAAGTGTAAAATCCATCAAAGGATGATGACATAGATGAAATCAAAACACTTTTTAGAGAAATATCTCTTTCTATTTTGAAATCATTTAAGAGTCATATATTTATAATATAAAACATTTTCATTAAAAATATTCTTATAAGCTTGTAAGGGAAAATTAGACGATTTTATAATGGTGGAAAATAGCTGCACCCACCATATAAGTTAAAAAAACATTCTTACCTTAATTTTGTCGAAAAGGTTATAAAGAACCTTGTTTGGAAAATGACGAAAAGATTCCGTTATAAACCACTTATAAAAGTCTACAAGGGTATAAATGAATTTAAACCATATTCTATTAAATAGTAAAAAAATGTTTTGAAATTCATTTTTAAGAAACATGGATGTGGATAATAAAGAAATCCCAGTAGATTATTACGTATAAACAACATCAGATAATGAAGAGATTGTGAAATAAACCCTTAAATTATACATTTCCATGGTTGGGGTAGGTTAACCTCTAGTATAATGGTGAAATAATTGTTATTAAATTATACAAGAATCATATAGAATCATATGATATCATATATAATCTTTTAACACTGCTTTGTTAATAATATCTTAGAATTATCGTTGTTTTGGGTGTAACCATACTCATTTTCTATTATATGTTTTGTTACTTAAGCCATGTTTTTCATGGATAGGTTGTATATTATTTATATCCAGAATGATATCATGTCCTTAAACATTATTTTTAAATAATCAAATGATAATTATACTTGAATGAATACGATGGAGAATGAATCTCATCGCGTTCGTGGAGACTGTAGTCCGTACGTACGCACGAGCGACAATATCATTCTTTTGATATTACAATAATATATAATTGGATGGTATATCATATATACAGAATAATTATCATGTTATATTTATTATATAAATTATTAACAAATAATTATTATACCCATCCAAATAATAATATATTGAAAAACAATTACACCACGACGTGGAGACGGTAAGCCGTACATACGCATGTATGGTGACATTTTATTCAATGTATGGATAGAATAATGAATATTGTTGTACCATTTTTATAATAATATTACAGTATATAATAGATACTGGATTCGTTATTTTATAATGGTAATAACAATGAAATAAGAAGTTGAAGAAGAAATGAATTTGAAAAAGGGTGGTGAAAACATTACCTCTTCTTCGGGTTCTTCCTTTTGATTTGATCAAAAGGGATCCATAGGTTAGCTTTCTGATCAAACTATGGCCTCTAGGATGTTTAGTGAGAAGATGAGAGAGTATTTGACCAGGTTTTGGCCGATCCAAAAGGCTTTTATTGTGTGAAGTAATGGGAAGAGGGAGTGCCCTTTTATTTGAGGGGTGAGAGGAACCTTTGGAAAATCTAGAAAGATTAATTTATAATAAATTAATATTCGGATTCTAATGGCTCCAAATTTGATTATTTAAAGGATAAGGTGGGGATGGTTCGAAAACCACTCAACCAATAGAATTTAGATAGGTTTGGGTTACTATATTAACCTTAGCTTTACGTTTTAACTCTAAGTTAATTAGTTTATCTTTTACAATGTCTCTTTGTATTTTTATATTATATGGTTCATTAACTTACTATATACCTCCAAGAGACCCCCCAAGTGGTTCAATAATGATACAAATATCATGATATAAGTCTCTTGGTAGATCCTTATATTTTTAGAAATTTAATATCAATTAATAATATAATATTTGTTTTAAAAACTCTTTGTCAATTTTGAAACTATTCAATATTTGATTTTTGTGAAAAACATAACAGTATTTTTACTTAGAAAAAAGTAAATTAAGTCAATATAACATTTCTTATTAACCTATAAAATTATATTAATTCATAAAGAGACTCAAATTACATTTATTTGGATATTTATAATATCAATTATTTTAATTTTTCACTTTTATGGTAATTACTGCATCATCATTGTGTCATAAATAAATTAAATTATTTAAAGTCTAAAAATTATAAATAAAATATAATTATGTAGGAAATCATTTTATATTTCTAATGAATATTTAAAATTGAATTTATCATATGTATAACACTATATTAAAAATGGTTTATTAAATAAACATTGATTTTAACTCTTTCAACTCTTCTTTGAATTAAATAATAATAAATGTCCTAATCTAATCCAAGTGGACCTAAATGATTATATTTTACTCCTAAGGCCGTTTTTGGTCGAGATACACTAGTCCAATAGAATTATTACATTTGTTTGGGTAATATTAATATCATTTTTACCCTTAATTACCCTATTTTCTTTTAACTGTGGTAAATAAAAGTAAAAAGTTACTATTCACCAAAAATTATTTTCATCTCATTGAACCATATTTTACTGCTTGATATTAACCGTGTCTCTAGGATTTTTAAAATTCCACTCACAGAAGTGGTAAAATTATTTTTTATGAAAAATTCAGTTTTTAACAACCACTTAGTGGTTTCACTATTCTTCAAAAATTGATGTTTTTCATAACAATGCCAAAATTTCACCCGAAGCTATAATTGATATTCCAATTTCAAAAATGATTTATATTTTAAAATATTCCAAAAATATAAGTTGCATTAATTAATTTTACAATTCATTCCTATTGTCACAACAAATAGCGTGTTTTTAAGAAAAAATATTTATCAAAAGATTGACAATTGTTTATTTCCAATTTCAATGTGAAATTAATTCTAATAAACACCATTGGATAAAATTGTAAAAATATATTCTAATTATACTTTAAAACCACTCAATAGTATAATTTATCACTATAAATTATTTTGATTAAAAAAGCTGTTTTTAAGTATTTCTCACTATTCATAATAATTGG
This sequence comes from Viscum album, assembly GCA_963277665.1. Classification (NCBI taxonomy): domain Eukaryota; kingdom Viridiplantae; phylum Streptophyta; class Magnoliopsida; order Santalales; family Viscaceae; genus Viscum; species Viscum album. The sequence goes on along the minus strand of OY728152.1, from coordinate 1,312,136,602 downwards.
AAGTTCTCAGAAAAATACCAAAAATTCAACTTAGGATAATTTTGATATTCTGAATCAAAAAATGAAGTCCATTTTGAAATATAAAATATATATAATTTCAAAAAGTAGGTATTACTATTCATAATGTCTAGTTTTATTGGTTGTGGTGTGTTAGAACTCGATGTTGCATACAACACACACTATCTTATTATTCAAAGAGAAGCGTACCATAGAAGCTTGGGGTGTTGCACCTAGTTTATGATAGAATATATCGAAGTCAACCTAATGATGTTCATAAAATATCAGATGTCATGCCTAATACCACACTCAAACATCCACGATAGGAAAAACACATCACTTCCTGGAATAGGCGTGAAACACTCCAGCTCTATGAAGAGGGAGAAATACTCCATAACAGTATGAGTACCCTTCTCCAAACTCATGAACTCTCAGGCTTGATAGGCCCTTGAGGTATCCGGATAGAACTACTCATAGAAGATGAACTAAAACTCTTCCAAAACCATATTAGGATGGCAACCTACCTATGATATCACATCCCACCACCTCTTGGGAGAATCTCAGAGCATGTAGTTCGCTATCTTCATCCTCATCTCTAGAGGTATCTCCACATGCTTGAAAAATGTCAGTGTGGCTTCTAACCATGACTCTGTAGCCTAAGGACCTCCATCACCTTAGAATGTAAGAGGATGCTTCTACTGGATGACCCGTGTCAAATCAACCATTAATAGGGCAGGAGGCGACATTCCCTGAAAGGTGTGCATCATACTCATAATTCCCTCCCTTAACTATGCATCAACACCTATGTCGGGTACAATGGTCGGTTCAAATACGGGCACAACTAGTGGATCTACAGGTAGTCTCTGATCAGCAACGTTCATTGTCTGATCACCACATGGAAACTGGTGCACAAGTGGAGGACATATCGGTGGCATGCCTCTGCATGGAAAAGCACATTACATATATAAATATTACCATGTGCAGAAAACAAGAGGTGTTTGTAGGAAACAAGTGAAAGAAATCAAAAAAATTTAAAAAATCATGACTACCCAATATATACATTTCCAACATGATGTGTTCCCTTAAGACATTTACATGGGCGTGTACTCCTACATAAACTATTTGTGTAACACCCCAAACACAAGATGTTTTGTTTTTACACACGGTTTTTACTTGAATCATCTTCCTCAGCATTATTCCTTCTACATGGTTAAGCCCCACGACCCCCTTAGGACAAGGCTGTGTAGCATTTTCTAGATATACATGGTGTTTACTAGTCATGATTCACCTGGACAATGTTGTTATTGACATTTTCTGGCACACATCTTACACTACACAGTGTTTTCCAACCGGACATGGCGTGTTCCAGAAGGGATAACACATACATGTTTTATTCATGACAAGGTCGGGTACCATGGTCAGACTACACGATGTGTTAAATGTGGACATGGTGTAAATTGCTTAAGTTATTATCCATCTGTGTTGTTGGTTACACGAGTGGACACATGGTCGACACTACATGGTGTGATTTTCTGGTACACATTGTGTTCCCACTGGACTTTCCACATCCTGTGTCTCTTCCCACATGGCCTAAGAAACAGTTAGGGGCACAACATCGTGTAAATAAATTACAGTGAGTTTACTTAGGAAAAAAAGTTTCTTCCTGAACAAAAGAACACATGGTGGGTAAATAACACTACATATTGTGTATTCTAGGTTTTTCCTATCAGTAAGCCTCAAAAACTACTTTGGAACCCATAATACACTAAAACGAACATTAAATGTGCCAAATTCTGATCGTTGAGGGCCCATACTCCCCATGAATAAAAGTATGTCATCTTATACCTGATATAACAAGTCAAATAGAGCAATGATCTACCAAATTCTGGTCCATGAGGGCCTATAACACCTCTAGAACTAAAACATGGCATTCATTCAAGAAAAATATTAAAAAAACAATACCCTGTCAAAAAGTAGGTATTATTATCCAGTCATCTATCATAACAACATATGTATTTTTCACAAAATTTATCACAACATCATTCGATCACTAATTCAACCGAGATGGAATGGAAAAAATGCATGACATGTGATTTCTAGAAAGATTCTATATGATGCATGAGATTGCATACCCTCACCTCATCGGGTTGAAACAGAAATAGAACCACAATAATATCAACAACAATGACACAAATCATGTGAATCATTCATGTTAAAATAAAATAAACTATAATAATTGGAAAATTAGTAAAATTACAATTCACGTGGTTGATTGGTTTTTCCCAGTACACGGGTTAGCTACTCCTGAGCACAAATTATTACCAAGTACATATTCCTTCCAAACACAAGGTAAATGCCCCAAACGGTAAATTAAGAGAAATTAATGCCTCTAATCCCACTTTATAAGGTCATGTTTCTGGAAGCCACCCAGAGGTTCCATGTACCGAGTTAGTCATATGACTTTAAGTGCATTTCCCTGAACTCCAAAGGATGGTGATTACTAGTGAGGCTCTTTGGTGTGATAGTTGGGAAACTATGCCCTCATGGGAAGAGTACACATCAGAAGAAAACAAGCAATAGATGAAGTAGTAAAAATCCGTACAAGAGTATATAGTGAAATACTAAAAGTACAAACAACTGGAAGACATATATAAATTATTCACGATACATATCTCTAGGAAAGCAGTAAAAAAATTCACAATATAGGTATACAAATAGTACAGAAACAATATAAAAAATAAAAGATATAAAACTCCTCAGCATCACAAGAATATGCTTGGTCCCATGCTCCCCAACTCCACAGAATTTTCAGCACCTGAAGTAGAAGGGAACTTGCCCATATCTACACCTACAATAATATAATCTGTTTGGGCCCAAAAGAATGGCCAAGATAGGGTGTGAGGCAAAATATCCGTAGACAAAAACATGAAGATCAGTTCAAAATAGTCAGTGAATATATGGTAGGTAAAGTATAGAAAACAGAAAAATGAAAGCGCTCAGCAGTAAACAATAGACAATTTCAATATCATGCAATATCTAAACAAGATGCTCAAAAAATAGCTAACCCTCAAGAAAATACTCACAACGATCCCCTCTGGTCCTACATAACAAGTACAAGCAACCCCATGGGCAGAACATTCTGTCTAACCCATCCAGTTCTGTATAATAGGACTCTCTGAGGAAGCACTCAAAGTCAAGTACAATTATAGTCTAAAGTAGTCATGAACTCTATGAGGAAACTCACACAGTCAATTCCTCTTATAGCACCAAGGTCAAGGACTCTCGGAATAATCTCACTCGGTCCATTCCCCTTATAGCACTGGTCATTCATAAACACTCTGAGGAAGAACTCCCCATAAATTCCCCATATAGTCAAAAGAGTTTAGGAATACAATCAACGACTCTCTGAGGAATCTCACGCGTTCAATTCCTCTTATAGTTTAAACCAGACAAGGACTCTCTGAAGAAGCTTTCTCAGTCAATTCCAATTACAGTCTACTACACCAGGTTCTAACTACCCTGTGTAGGTCAACAAGCATAGAAGTGTAATATGGCCAAGTAACACTATTGAAATACATGGATAAATAGTCTACAACATAACAATCATGATACAATAAAAACTCTCCATCCTACAGCAACCGGCATGGAAAATATGCAAGGTTGCCAAACTGGAAAAATAGGACCAAACGGTAGTAAACAGAACATGCAAGGGAAATAGATCCAAAGCATGCCAATCAACCATATTCATATCAAAATTACCTCTACAAAAGAATAAATAAAAGGAATGAAATCAACAGGTGTAAAACGGTAAACACGCAAAACCCTGTTCAAGGGTATTGGTTGAATTTTCACATAATACAAAATGACATTGAATTGAAAGGCACAAACCACCTACCTCAGGGATAAGATATCACTATTTGTGAACCTTGAAGCTTGAATATCCATACAATGTCAAAGATCTATAAAAATATATAAAATGTTCCACGCAAGTTATATCAAGAGAGAGGATAAATCACGAAACAAGGATCAAATTGAAGAGATAAATCACTTATGTGATTCAAACACAACAAACAGTGTTTGATTCTAACGAAGGATAGAGGCTCGAGGGTTCATCTAATATCCACAGTCCTAGGATTCCCCTGGATGAGACGAATGAAGAAGGGGATGATTATGTCCTTAGACGTGACAGGATGCGTTTAATGGGAAAAAAGTGCACGGTGTGTAATTTCCTTTTCTGTACTCCCCTTTAAGCGGACTCCAAGTCACTCCCACACGGCCATGTGTGTGGATACTACACGGCTAACACACGACCTCCAGTGGTAAGGAAGTACATTGCATGTACTCATAAAGTACACATCGTGTACTTAGAAAATTTCTAGAATTTCCTCTTTCCTAAAAAACGAACAGAAACGGAAAAGCATAACAGAAAAAACGTTTTGGGTTCTTACACTCTATTTGTTTAAAAATAATTTCAAAAATATGAATAATTATTTTTAAATAAAATAATAATTTTTTTGAAAACTAAAATATTTAAAACTCTAATTCATTTTGTATCACCTTGAAAAATAAATCTATAAATCCCTATCTTATATTCATAAAAAAATTAATATTATAATATGATTTACTAATCATAGTGTTTATATTTATTTTCATTTTATTATTTATAAGGGTATAAAAATATTAACCTAAATCAAATTTGTTTCATCAGAATCTTGTTAACATACTAAACATAATTGTGTATGAATGTTTTTTGAAATACAATTCCAAGAAGAGGAAATATTATTGTTGTTGTCTAGTTTATAGGAATTTTTTAAAAAACGTTTCATAAATTACAAATTATTTTTAAAAACATGTGGTATTAAAAGTGGTGTCACTATATTTTTACACAACACTAGTATATTTTAATTCCAGATCCCACATAGAATGTTTTATTCCATGACCAGTAAAGAAGAATAATGTCTCAAGATTTAAGGATCCAATTAAAAATCAAATTTAATAACCACAAAAACCCTCACCACTAACACCCAATGATAAAATACCACATATATACAAATATACCAAACAAAAGAAATTGAATATTTCCATATAAATTGGGAAACAACCTGTCATTGTGACTCAGAACCTAAAAAATAAGTGACCATGAAGGGGGAAATAAAGGGTTCTCTCTCAACATTTAGAAAAATGCTCCAACTAGACAATTTACGTGAATAAATTGTTTGTATTTACAATAAAATTTTAACTATATAATACATGATTTTATATATGTATTTAATGTTATAAATATCAATCAAAACATCCATTTCATCTCCGATAGACTCTAAAATAGTGATAATCTTCTTTAGAAAACCAAACTATTATAATGGTTTTCAATATCAATAATAAATTAAAAAATCCAACAAATAATTCCTCACAAGAGGTATACGACGTAGAAATTTTATATAATGATTTGAAATCATAAAAAACCCATTTCTTGAAATATTTTTAAATAAAGTCTCACTTTAAAATAATATAAATGTCAAAACATTGTATTATTTTATTGAAAATAAAAAATTTGTAAATTCCATTTCCAAAATGAAAACTATTTCTCAAGTGTATATAATGTAAATACATGATTAGATAAATATTAATCATTATATTTCAAATATAAAAAAAGGAATTATCCTGATAAACTAGTTAAACCAGACAAAAACACAATGTTATAGTTTCAAATATATCAGGAGGCATCACAAGTAATCATACATTAATAATATTTTAATTTATAAATTATAATAACACATTTAATTGAAAAATGGAATCTTATCTAGTGAAGAGTCCCAAAATGATATAGTAGTCATGCTAATGTATCTTGTAACTCAACACTTATATGTTTACGACACAAATAGGAGTACCAATGGTCTCTAAGAACCCTATATACAAATATAACAAACATTATAACCACCGAGAACACTAAAATAAGTAAAGGGAAATATATTGGTCATTGGGGAGTTCAATACCATAAAATAGTATAGATTGAAGGAAAGACTAATTAATGATAGGAAAAACACACTATACACCTCATAGAAGTCTTCCATAAAAGGAATAATGTACAACATGTTATAGGGTGGAGATATACCATTAGATACGATAGGAATATGATGCCTCATTGTGTAAAGGGCATACAACCATATCAATTAGAGGGGTAAATGCGAATAACCATAATGAAATTTACACCTGGATAACTCACATGGATTTTATTTAGTGTTAGGTAAACCATGTGTTAACTATGTTTGACCAACTACCTCTCAAATATTTCCTCCAGACAATTTTCAAAAGAAGTTCACCTCACCCTAAACACAGTAGAGACCCTGTACGATTTCTATGGACATCCAATATATTTGAATAAATGTCCACATGTAATTAAAAACGTATATATTCCAATGATAGGTCAATAATCACAATTATAGAATGGTTATTAATAACAACGTAGATTAACAATACAACATCCAAATATTCTCAAGTGACAAAAATTTTCAACCCATGAAACTAAAAAATTAAAAACTTCACTAAATAAGTAATACATTATAAAATAATAAATACATTGATATGTTTATATTCCGAAATTACACACCATTCCACTTTATACACCTAGAAATTCCATAAATTAAATGTGAAGGCAATATATGTTGGATGATAAGAGAACAACCAAATAATTAACAAAACCTTAATGTGTATCTACCAAGAAACTATCAACTAAAGTCCAAATTAAATATAATACTAACAAACCACAATATTTGAAAATATATCTAACCACAACCATAATAATATCCTTAAAAAATGATTTATTTAATAATAGAGAGACAAAAAATTGTATCTCACTCATTTTGACTTTTTCTAGCATGGTCAACCTACTATTCTATTTTACTATAAAATGGAATCCCAAAGTAAACAATATTGAAGAAAAATGAACTTAAACAACCAATAAACAGTGCAAAAAATACATTCTCTGCAACATTTAGTCTCAAAAGAAAAAAAAGTCTCTCACAATAGGTCATGAAACATTCTAATAAGTTAATGTCGATACGTGGTTGAACCAACATGGTTCATATAAAAGATACATTTTCAACCACCAACTAGTATTTCAAACTCAAAAAGTTGATAATTCATAACTAACTTATCATGTACTGAAGGTGTATCTCATTCCTAAATAGAAACAATCAAAATGGACCAACAAGGAATCAAATGTTTTAAAAAACAGTGTTCAAATGTACTCTAGAATAATTTATCTCAATGAAACATGATTATTGACAACCACACTACATTAAATATGGTCATATTGGGTGGATAATTCGATGAAAAATATTTTTTAAAATCAAATAGCATTCAACAAATATATCTAAACATCCCAATAGGGAATCACCCACAAAATCTGATATCCATAGATAATTAACAATTAATAATTATTACAATCATAAAAAAATAGTTAACACAAAAAATATCACTCATACAAGGTTCAATGACAAGACCAATTCAGTATTTCCATCATATAATGCTTCTAAAGATAAAACAAATTTAATAATTGGTGGAATAATCAATGAGATATTAGATTAAAGGGATATTCACTCCATTGACCCCCATAGTAGTAGTAAAAAAATAATATTTTACCTACACTTGAATGATTATTTCCATGATTATCTAATACATACTTATTTGTCTTATTGAATTTGGGATGTCCATATACAGAACATGCATCTACTAAGAATCTTGTGTAACTAAAGAATCATCCACCACATTCTCCATATAGTGGTAATCTTACACTCAAATTCGGATAATAAAAAACTATTGATAATATCTATTTAAATATGAAATCATATTAACACCAATATCATGGAAAAATACCACCACTAAAGAAATGATATTTTCATGTTCATTTACCTCTATATTAATGACATGATGAAAAATATAAAAAATTTATTAACATATATCATCATTGGTTTATCTCCCTAATTTTAGCTCAAATTCTCAAACTACATGTACACATGAAAACCCCTCATGAATCTGCCACAAAAAAAATTGCACCCTAATGACGTCCCATGAAATATATCCACTTAATTTTAATGCCACTAATAAATACCACCAAATCATGTCTAAGCCTACAAAAACATGTTGAATATTGTTGAACTATATAGCATAAGATATCACAATGAAATCATTCCCTAGTGTGATCACTTCCAACTACATTATTATTTTCACTAACAACTTAGAACCACTAAACAAAAGGTGATGATGATCCACTATGTTCAAAATGGATACCATGAACTCAGATGGTTCCATGGGCAACACTCTATTCAAATTATATGCAGGAAATGGATGTAAATATTTCATTTAGACCTTCTAATAGAAAATAAAAATAAGGGAATGAAAATATGGAATCCAATCTTCCGTGTAGAAAAAAAATTCCTTCACAATGGAGAAATAAAACAAAGACAATGATTTATTAAATAAAGAAGATATTTTTAATCTAAAAAATTTTATTTCAAAACCACCGTTTTTTATTATATATTTTTAAAATAACAATCGACTATGATTTTTTATCGAAACCAATAAAAATGAGAATAAAATAATAATTTTTGGAACAAAAAATTAATAATCTAAAAAGTCCTAAAAATAAATTTTACTAATCCATTTCATTTGTGAAAAAATCTAATGAAATCTACCCAAAACACATTCCCCTGGTTAATTCACATATAAAAATTATTTTTTGGGAAAATACCCTTATTATTGAATATATTTTTTCTAGAAACAGATAGTTAAACAACCATTTCAAAAACACTTCACTCTAATAAGGTTAAGAATAATAATTTCAATAAAATATAATTTATTTAAAAAAAATAAAAGGACAATAAAATACAAATCAATATAAAATCTCAAAAAAAGATCACCTGAACCACATCCAAAAAAGGAATCAACACACTTATCTATCCCCCTCAAAATTATACAATGATATTTTGGAGACTACATTTTCATAATTAGTCTCAAAAATGATATCCATGTAATAAATAGAATTTTTTATGCATTACTCAAATTGTTGGGTGACCATATTCCAATAACACATCAATCTCAATAAGAAATGTAGGTAAAACCAAATAGATTCCAAAAATTAACCCAAGCTATTGAGTGATCAATATTAAACACATTTTGTCCTAAATTTCCTAAAAAAAATTAAAACCTTAAATAATTTACCTCAGTCATATGTTTTAATAAAATCAAACATATCTAATTAATTTAAAACAACTAAAAATTATTATGAATCCTCAATTTGAACCCCACTTCCATTAATAGCTTTGGGATTGTGTTAGGAAAGAGAAATATATATTGTTCATTCCCATTCCTCAAAAGTTCTAATAACTATAAATACATTTCCATCGAGACATCCCAAAATTATATAATCTATAAAAAACAAATTTTGAATGTTCTAATGGGCTTATGGCATATGGTACAATTTTTAATGGTTCGTTAAATGATTCCATATGACCCAACACCTAATATATATTTAAAAATTCCCAAAATGAATTATCAATCCCCAAGATCGGGTAACTGGTTCTAACACATACTATCAATATTTTTGGAATGATCTTTCCAAAAAAAAGATATAATAGTCTTTGTACTAAATAAAATCAATAGTCAAGATAAATAATCGATCAAAACAATTAATAAGAAATTACATTAAACCATTTAATTTTAATATAAATAATTTGAATATATATAAATTATTCAAAGGAGATTAACCAGTGAAAATGTACCAAAAAATGAAATAATTATCAACAAAATCAAATTGATCCCAAAAAATATCCATGAATCAAATTTTTTATTACTACGACCCAAATTATCCCACATCCCCTAGAACCAAAAAGAATAGGTTAACTAGAATCGTAAAACCTAAAATATAATTATTTGATTTAAATGTCCATTCATGTCAACATAACCCATAGAAACAATTTAATATGATTCATAATGATATTCATCAATGATTGTTTTAAAATAAAAAAAATGGTTGATTTTAACACATTATTTTATAGAAGGAAAAAAGAAAAATGTCTATAAAAATATATCAATTTTTTCAAAAACTGAACACAAATAATAGAAAAAAATCCACAATCTATAGTTATTTTAGTACCACATTGAAACTCGAAAATAACACATTTTTGAAATTTGCATCATGTATTCAATAAAGATAACATAATATAAAAATGCTTGTTTTAACATATTATGAAATTAATTTTACCTTGAAATGACACAACATGATTATTGTTCATGATGAATAAGGATGGAACAATGATTCACCTGACATATATAAAATATTACCCAACAATTGGGACATTGTAATGAAATTGAATAAAATGACACAAATAAGAAATATGTATGACATCACTCTATCACTGAATAAGTATCACACAATTGAATGTGTCATGGTCTAAAATTTATGTTATTTATTGTGCACACAATCTATATTTTCTTAACATATACCAACTTTATGTCCTATGTTTTGTCACAAAAACCACCAATCTATGTGTCTTGCACAACCCTTAGTATAATGATTGATCCCATAAGGAATTTTTTTAATCATGGAGGTTCCAATATTGTTATGATACATCCTAGTGTAGAATAGTTCAAAACTCCCACATTGTATCATGGTTATCTCAACCAATAAAGATGAAATAATTAAAAAGATTAAATGATTCCTTTATTTCTCACAAGGAATAAACCCCACTAGCATAAATTGATGACATCCCCCATCAAATCCACAACACCACAAGAACATTCCCACAAAAGGGGATTGACAACATCGCATAGTTTTCAAGAACCCAAATAAGGAGTAAACCTATAAGTGGAAATTAAATAGGGTCACTCATCATTTTAATAACTGATTTCTCAATAAATTATTTTACATAATGACAAAATATGGATGTTCACACCCATTCTCACATCATTAAAAAATTATTCAAAACTATTCTTATTAATGATGGAAATCACTCATAAAATTAAATAAATATATATATATTTGTACAAGAGTATTCTTCTGTAAAAACTAAGATGTATATAATGTATATACTTTTCCATAAAACCAAATTATAAATAAAATATTTATTTACTCTCAATGGGTAGACCAGAAACACATTTCAAATCAATATAGAAAACATGTTTTCCATTTATTTAATGAAATCAGAAGACATCAAGACCAAATTACTTTTAAAACATTTTTTGACACATTGATAACCAGAATAGTTTAAAACGAAATTAAATAACATGAAAACCACTTCTATGGTCCATATAGTAATTAGAAAATATCTTCAGATGATTTAAATATAATACAACTATGAAAACATATAATTCAAAATAAAATCCAATTATTCCATTCTAAAAACACCTCAATTTTTAATAATATTATAAAAATGGTATATATTATAATAATACTTTTAAAAAAGTTTGCTGAATAAAAACATTTGAATTCCAAAATGAAATAATTTCACAACAACAAATACCAAATTGAAATGAAAATCAAGATAAAGAATCAATTAAATCACTTCCTTTAATATAGAACTACAAAATTATTGTATAAATATCATCTAAAAACCGAAAATAAAAAACATAATCCTTAGATCCAATAAATAAGCTAAAACTAGACCTATGTGATATAATACTTATGGGGGAAACTGAGGCCAAGATGGATAAGAGGGATATGGATGACGAATGAATTATATTATGAAATCAACTCAAATATTATTCCAATAATCAAAATAATGAATGAATCAATGGTGCATGCATATTGACATTTCTTAGATCTCACAATGTTCGAAAGATTCATTTTGGTGGAGAAGGTGATAAAATCTATAAAAATTTGAGAGGGTAATATTGGAATTAAGGAAAAAAATATTATACCATTCTATCTCACATGGAATGGCCTCACGATTAAGGAAAATTGGATCCATACATGTGGGATATAATAACTGTAATAAATTTATCATGCAAGGGTTCTGGTTGGGTTCAAATCTTATAAGAAAAAATTGGTTCCCCACCAGATACCAACAAGACACCCACACGGTCTCAGGTGTTCTCTGTAATAATTGAAAAACCATACATTAGCCATCATATGTGGACATATCTATGAGAAGAGTCTATAAATATGAAAATTAAATTTTTATTTTAAACCATTTGGGATTACCATAAACCACGAAAAGACACTAAAATTATATTTTTATTCTCATAACCACTGTAAAAAAACACCCATTACAACTAAATGAGATACAAAATCATCTGCACTGCGAAATAAGGTTACATCATACCAGTATGTTTCCACACCAAGTGAAATGATATGATGTGGTATTAAACATAGAATTTTATATCTAAAATCAATTCTATCAAAAAAAAAACAAGGAACCCCACACTATATCATGTCTACATTGAGAATACTAAAAATTATCCTCTTAGAATAAATATGTCTAATGAAATGTATTGTCAGAAAATGATTCCCCCAAAACAACATGATTAATTTTTATATAATAAATATAGTAATTGAGAACATTTTATTGATATATAAATAAATTATAAATTACGATCCTTAGAAGAAACATTGATATGTAAGTGTGATGTATATTGGGGATAGATTCAAAAACAGATCCCAAAATCCTACAAATGGGACATTACATTTATATATGTAATCACATCTTGATTACTAACCTAAATTTATGTAATATAATATATATCATATCTTAAATAATCTCATAACATCTACCAAGAATGAAATGGCTCAATGTGACCCTAGAATAAGACGGACCACCACTACCTAGATTCCCTATTAGATCATCATAACAACAAATGGATCCCATTGCTTGATTCCAAATAAAGATCTTACTAAAGGAAATATACACTCCCTCCAACGAGTCCACATACACCAAATATTAAAAACATCCACAATTCGTCTTCAATCTCTTTATCTAACACTATTTGAGAGTCCCCATTATTCTTCTATTAACTATAATCATTACCAAATAATGATATTTTATGACATCTTACATAAAATATCCATCATATTACCTGTGGGAATGTCAACCAATAACCATATTTAAAAATCAATTAATGTATAGGGAATCCTAAAATTAGAATATGGAATATTTATTTTTAATTAATTAATTATACACTTATACCCAATAAATACATATTTAAAACACACTAACAAACTACGGTGTAACTTAAATACCATTAAAAAATAAAAACACGCCACAATTGTTCCATAAAAACAAAATCTATCATTTCCCTCATCTAGAGTTTTAAAATAATATTTCATCTCCCCATTCCATAAATGGTTTCATTAATGAAGTGATAGTGAAGAAATAGTGATTATTAAACCCAATTTCATCCTTTTTTAGGAAATAATTTATCGATGTGAACCATTGGTATACCGAACACCCAAATGTGAGGCATTTCCATTTACTAAAACGATGGTTTATGATGTATATGATATAAGCATATGAAAATCAATGTAATTATATGTAACTACACACAACACATGCATCTTATGTCATAAATAATTGAAAAATTATAAATAGAATTTACATGTTTCCATAATAGATCCTCCGTAGTTAACTCTAATCTCAAACACCTCTTGAACAACTCCATATGCTAGAAATTGCATACACTATCAACACTCATATCGTATTTACCTAGAATAAATTAATATATATATTGGTGAGGATAAAATGTATAATTAGTAGGACCCTACAAAATCATCTGTTGTTAATATATAGAAAGGTAATAATCCATTTTAATAAAAAATAAATAAAATGCATCACTTAATCTGGTATACTAAATTTCTATCCCCACAATTGATCCCTCACAAATTGAAATGTATATGGAAAAAACAATTAACATCATGGGTATAAATTTTTCTAAACCACTCAATGACATCTTCACTAATGTTTTCACTCACACCCCAAAATCACACGTCATGATATATTTCCCTCCAATTATCAACATGTACATTGTGTTTCTTAACAGTGTAATCAGATAAATGTGAATTAGAAAAATATCATCATCAGCATCCCCATCTCAACATTGTAAGAAATTATTTTGTTCTAAAATCACCAATTGATTTTAATTTTAGTCTTGTAAATTAATTCCTCGATAATAATTTAATGATAATATAAAATAATTCTTATGATACTATTTCTATAGATACATATATTTTAAAAATCAATAATACATTACATCATCATACATATATATATTGGAATGTAACCCTCTTGCATTCCATAATGTAATACTACACCTGATGGTGAGGGTAGGGGAGAGGGGATAAAATGATATGTGTCTTAACCCACATATTTAATGAGAAATTACGAAAAAATTCAAATTGTTGAGAGTTCCCTACATAAATTGGGTTTTTAACAAATAAAATCACATTTCTAAAAAAAATTATTTACATATAAAATAACAACAATATGGAAAAAAACTCAATAATAAATATCATCTATCAGGACCCTAATCATATTCCACAATGGACTATATACCAGATAAGGACAAATATATGGAAATCAATTCATCATATTGAACAATTATTATTAAATAATTTAAAAAATAATCCCTATCAAATATTGAACCCCTAACGCCATTGGTTAATTAAATTAATATTCATTATAAATTTTTATTTCTAAAAATATTATTTCTCATCCTACATTTCCATAAAATATTAATATTGAATGAACATATAAATATGTTGTGTAGTGGGTAATAGAATGTAAAAAATCATATATTTTATACATAAGTCCATACAATTAAAAATTATTTGACATTAATAAAATTTCATTTCATATTAAGTTATAAATTCAAATCATATCATTCAAACAGATACATATGTCATGTTTCCATCCCAAACTCCTCTAACCAGGAAGAAATATATCTAGAAATCATTGAAATCATCAACATCCCACCCATGAAACCCTCTCTATTTCATTATAATCCTCTAGAAATAATAATAACATAATAAGACTGATATAAATTATATATTTGTAGAGTGGTCAGACAGGGATGATATGAAATAATTAACAACTAAAATATAATCAATGTAATTGAAATATGGAAAAAAAATATTCATATAAAAATTATAGGATTCAAACATAATAAGTTGTCTAAAATATTAAAATTTCATTACCATATTGATTTTAAAAAATACATTTAACTAATATATCATCTAATATAATTCTAATGAATCAAGTATCAACCATAATAACATATGGATATATGCTTAATTCATGATATATGTTTTCCTACATTATAATAAAATAAAATATAAATTTCACATGCCTCATTATTAAATGAAAATGTAATTAAAATAACATTGAATAAGAAATTTCCAATCATTAGAAATATGTTAATACATAGTAGAAAAAAATACTTCACACAATTATCCATATATAGTGAACTTTTTTCAGATCATAAACTTTCAGATGATCAAAATATCCCAAATCCATTTTATTCATTAAATTTGGTTTATTTTTCCACTATTATAAACATCATATTTACCCAACATGATAAAGAATGATAAAATCATATTCTATAGGAAATAAGATGATTAATAAATCCAATAAGCCATGAAAATTATTGTTCATAAAATAATATTGTAAAATCCATTAAAATAATTTGAGCATGACTCTAGAAAATATATTAAATTTTTTTTGGATGCTAGATGAAAAACACCCAAACATGAATCAAAATATCCCAATGAGAAAATAAAGTGATAAAACTCAAGAATAATGTATTATTTTATTAGAATGAAATAAAAATTAATGGATAAGAAAAAATAGGATATTAATGTCAAAATCCACTAATATATCCATAGATTAACTATATAAATCCATCAATCCATTCCAATCAATTTGGATTGAAAAAACTATAAATGTAGATATTTTGATTCCTATGGTTTAGTGAAAAATAGAAGAGCATGGTAGAGTTCGAGGATAACGTTTTATTATTATGTCATATCAATAAAAATATTTCATGAAATTAATAGTTTATTAACATCATCAATTGATTTAGTTCACTACCATGAAATAAAAATTAATCGATCATATCATATATTATTTGGATATATTAGTATGTTAATCTAAAAGGATATGGTGTGGATTATTCAGTAACCTATTTACAATTTTTGGTCCCTACTATATTATACTTTTTACATAATGGATAACATCATGATTAAATCCCAATAAATGTTTTTGAAAAAATATTACATTCTAGGATTCAACATATAATCATTTTCTCTTTCAGATTTATTTGGAAATTATAGAAATAATATATTTTTGAAAAAAAATTATAAATCATTTATATTAAATATACTATAACAATTATAAAATGATCATGATATAAAATTTACATAAAATAGTATAAAATCATAATGGTTTAAATAATCTATATATATAATGTAATTTAATGCATCTAAAAATATAAAGCGAATCATATGAAATTGTGTTTTTCTGATTTTTTGATATAAATATAATTCTTTTAGAAAAATAAATATTATTTTATGAATGAATCATTAAAAAAATTAATTATATTGTTCAATGTTATGGTTATTATTAAATTATAATTATACTTCATTATTTATAGTTGTCTAAATAAATCAATGGGAATAAATATTATAAATGATTCTGGTATAAAATTAGTTTTTTCAAATAGTGTGAATTTTTTTACCAAATAACGTTTTTTAATCCCTATTGTGAAAAAACATTGAATGTGATTCTAATAAATTATAAAAATTTATTCATCGAAAATATTTTAGAAATTTTTAGTAATCATGTTCAAATTTATTTATTTGAATATTTTTATATTTTATAGTAATTTTGTTAAAACATGATCACAATGATACAATGTAACGTGATTTTAATAGAGTTTAAATTATATTTAATGACCATAATTTCAGAAAAAATCTACACATTAATATAGTGGATGCGTTAATGTTAACAACGATCACCCTACTATCTAAAATATGGTGGCGAATAAACATAAATGTGAATTAATTTGTTTTAACATCTCTAAAATGTATTCATATTAATAAAAATATAGTTTGATTTTCTACAAATGATTATTTTGAAAGGGGAAAAATTATTTTCATTAATGAAATTAATTTTTTCTTTTATTCTAGTTATAATTTTTATTAACGATGTCAAATTATTAATTCATGTTCTGTGCAGGTATTGGAAAATAGATATTAATTATCATTAACATATTTTTAGTTAAATTTTCATGAAAAATAATGTTGTTACGAAAATTTGGATAATGATATATAATTAGAGTAGATAAATTTATTTGGAACAAAATTCAATTTTTATCATGGATACCTAATATTACATATATGTTTATATTCATAAAATTGATTATGTGTACATTTAATGTTATAATACATCATTAATTGACATATGGAAAAAAATTATAATATTTTTATTCCTTTATTTCATCAATATAAGACATTTTAATCAAACAAAATTTTTTTTTGTTCAAATGAAAATTTTCTCCCCATCATGAAGCCTATAGTAAATGACATAGAGAAATATGAACACATATCCACCATATCATTTTAAAAATGTTTACAACTAATATTTAGTGTCCATGTTAAATATTTGGGATATAATAAAATTAATCTAAAAATAAAAACATAATAACCTTGTGAATAAATTAATAAAAACATAACGGGGAACAATTGAGTAAAATTATTGAAATTATATAACATAATATACACACAGTATCTTTGTGTCCTATAATGTTATAAATCAAAGTCCCCCAATGTGGGGGTTTAATTAGAGTGTAATGGTATATTTAGACTATTTATGAGAATTCCATCCAAACAAGAATATTTATATCATCATCTCTCTATCTCTTAGACCTTTCCATTTTTTGGATCTCTAATATTGATATATACATGCATGTTGATATTATTATCCAAGGTGTGAGAAAAAATATAATAAAATTTCTCAAATGTATCATTATTATATAATCACATTCATTGGATCTTCATTTAATTATATTAGATAATTTTTATAAGAAAATCAATCATAGCCCAATTGGGGATGTTCTTAACATGGTATCATTTCCTGAACCCTTATTTTTGTAAATTTAATTTACCTTCAGAATATAATATTATGTCACGAATATAAATATAATTTTTTAAAATGAAATTTCACCACATGATAAATAAGTTATATTTAATTATATTAATTTAAAAATAACATTTAGAGTATAAAAATCTCCATGATAATTGGGAATATTCTTATGGAATTAAAATTAAAAAAAATTAAAAAAAATGAAAAAATTAATAAGATCTATCTTCTGAAAGAATCCCACATTGGGAAAATAAGGAAGAAGAATATTATAATAATAATAATGTAATAATCACCATTAAATGATGATATAAATATGAACGAAAATATAATTGAATGATGAATGAATGGAATATGAAGTATTTATAGATATTATGGAATCCATATAACTAATATTATATTTATCAATAGAATAATTTTTTGGCCAATATGAATCGTAATTGGACAATTATAATAGTGAAATCAAATATGGGCATGTAAATTATTATTTATTTCACCTTTTGAATAATAAAAATTTAATATTTTAACAATGGTACAATAAAAAAGATCATTTAAAAATGCTAAATTACAAGTTTGTATTTCATATAAAAATAAAATAATTTATATTGTAATTTTTACCAAAGTAATGAATTAATAGAAAATTTATTTTTTTCTAATAGAGAAATAAAAAAATATCTTTTATTACAATTTCAATGTAATTTTATGATATAATAATTACATTTTTTAAATGGAAAAAATTGATCATGTTATTATTATTTTCATTTCATTAATAAATAAGGATTTTAAACTAATATACTTTTTTAATTTAGGAATTTTTTTTAAATTGACATAATTTCATTTCTATAATTTAAATGATAAAAATTTATAGGGGTTATGTTTCTGTATTGTTTTAAAATATTTTACATTTTCATTTTTGAAATACTATAAAATAAGATATTTTACATTATAAGCTAAATACATTATTTTTTTTGTGTCATCACACTTTAAATATCACACACGATGGATCTCACATGAATAAAAAAATTTATATAATCATAAGAAAAAATTATATTTTTATTCATGATAATTAAAAACAAACTAATCCATCTTATGTTTAAAAACACCACTATCCACGTCTTGTAAATACTACCCCTCACCATCCTTTCTCCTCACAAATTCTAATACTTTAGTATTTCTATATTTAATTGTAAGTCTAATACCAAATATATCCCCCAAATTCTAATGGTACAGGTCTCAATATAATGCAAACTCCATGTTCCAAAAGATGACTATTTTGGGGAGAAATTTTGGACACATTATTCATAATCTACCATATCAAAATTAATTTCTAATTCTACATTGTCAATCAGTACCATATAAAACATTTATTAGTAAGTATAGTAACATATATAAAATACAATTTTATATTCTTTGTAATATGTACAAATAAAAAATAGATCATCTCCACTTATTCTAAAAATTTAATTTGTGGGCAATATTATTTCACTAAATCACCATCATAAATGATGAGTTCTATTTTTTCCACTATCATATTCATGGAAAGATTACGTTAACACATTATTTTTTAAAATAAACTATTTACATATATAAAATACCTTTTTATAATTATGTAATGAATAATTGGATATAATATTTTGTAAACTGAAATTAATTTTTGAATATTGGTAATACTTTCCAAATGAACAGACTGTATAATGATGCCATTTTTATTAAAATAATCATCACAATTTCAAATCACATGTCTATTTTATGAAATAATATAATTTCTAAAATTAAATTAATACCATTTCATTTAATTTTTTTAATCCAATTATCTGTTAACATCATTAATTATACACAATTTATTCGATTATGGATCCATGAAACAAACACCCTTTAAAAATTAAAATCTGACATTGTATCTCTTTTAAATAATTATTAGTAAACATAATAATATTATATGGAATCCAATAGTAATATAGTAATTTTCAGATTATGTAAATAATTAATTTATGTCATTATCGTAGGCCTTATGTTCTAGTAAAAATTAATTTGGGAACATATGGTTATGGATCTCTCTAAACCACCATTTTTCGTTGACTTACTACAATTATCTATAAAAGATAATTTAAATATCTATTTAATTTTTTAAAATGATTCTAAATAAATTATATATGTCTCTTTTATATTTACATATATTATTCTCCATTATTTATTTGGTTTAATACAAGCCTTTTTTCATTATTTAAATTCCATATTTAATAATTCACTTTTTAACTATGATTTGATGAATTACTATTCAAACCAATTCATTCCATGTGATATTATTATGTTTATACCATATGATTTATTTCATTTTTATAAAAATAATAATTTACCTTCATGATGGTGAACACATATATCTATCCATTAAATTGGGTAACTTTTTATTTCTTGAGATGTTATGAATGGGGTTATGGAGTGAAACAGATTGGTGATGGGTATCTGGCCACTGTGTGAAATGGTCTTGGTGGTTAGCATGTACCTATGGATCTTTTGATATATGTTTCTACTACATAATATGTTACCACGATAAAAAATCACCACAATAATTATTTTAGTATAATATGTGATGAATCATAACATTTCACTTTTTTGGTATGTTTTTTTGTCATTTACTTGAAATGTTATGATTCATAATCAATTTTATTCTCTTACAATGATTTTTAGATCCCCTTTTATTATTTTCTATTATTATATTGACTTTTTATAAAATTTATAAATGTGTTAATATATAAAATGTATATTCCAATATAATTATTGAGGATTAATCTATTTTTAATGGACTTAACACATGTACATTTCACCTTGACAGTCTATGATGATTGATTATGAGGATGATAAATTGAAAAAGACATGTGTTAAATAGTTTTCATTATTTTTATAGTAATGAATTATAAATACATTTTTTTAAAATAATAATTTTTATAATAAAATGATTATCCTTGGTTAATTTAATTCTCATTGAAAATATTTGTTTGATTGAATACGAGAAGAAATGATATTGAGGAAATTAATTTGGAAATGGTTGGATTTGAATACTATTTAGCAAAGGGATTGAATTATTTATTAACTAAAAGGATTATGCCTCACATTATAATTTAGGTACCTTCCATATGATCTACCTATATTTGATACCTACCACATTTAGGGAGACCTAAGGAGTCATCCCCTATTTGGAGGCCATCCCTAGATAGACCATGGATAACAATAGTTATGGTGTCATCTAGGGAGGAATAGCCCTTCTAGATGGATCATGGACCATGTGTGCCTGCTGGCGCACATAGACTGGCCTACAACCCTATTGATATGAGTTTGTCTGGTAGGTTTGTGTCATCAACCCCTCCCTTTATATATACCACAATGATGGGAGAGAGATAATGACTCTCAAGTCTTACCTCTAGTAGGCCATGGGTTCGCGACAATTACCAAGGGGGTACAAATTTCACAATTTCTGAGGCATTAAACCTTAAATTAAAATAAAAATTGGATATATGATTTATCTAAAATAATAAAATCTCTGATATATATATATATAATGATCCAGAAAAATCTCTATATGAGTGTATAAATAGAACTATTACAGAAAAATGTCTCTGAAGTAAACTCCCAAAAGTAAAGCTAAATAAGTTACACAACAAACTATCATGGATACCAGCATATAAGGTCCATAACGGTCCAATATTTCCACCTATAACCCATAAAAATATTTTATATAAGTTTGGTGAGGATACAAGAATATATAGTATAAATAAAAATGTCTCCCATCCCCAAGTGAAAGAAGCATACTAATACACATGTGAAACAGTAACAGAACCAAACAACACCTAAATAGCTATAATAACTATCCCAACCTCACAATGGCATGCTCATCATGTAATGAATTTCATGTAATATAATATAAGTTAATGAACATATATTATATAGTTACATGCACCAAATTACCATTGATTCACCTCTCTCACACCAAAATGAAAATATCACGTGCTCCCGCCTTTTTGAATATACCACATAACATTTTACATACACACAATTGGGCCACATAAAACCAAAAATACCACCCCACACACATAGGCCTCACTCAATATTCATCCCGCACACACATGGGAGAAACATCATATCCCACTCACACACATCAGAGATACGACATGTCATAACATCATTCATGGAGATGCTTGGTATGTCACTGCCTGGAAGAGAGAGAAGGGATGAGAAGGTGGACTAACATTCATCCTCCCACCACAATTATGGTAAAGACACCACCTACATTACTATTCGGGTGTTCGACACATATTTACCAACATGGATGGGTGCCTATATAAATAATAATGAAAATAAAAGTATATATATATATATACCATCAAACAAGCAAGAGCAGCCTAAGGGTTCTCAAAAAACAGACCTACTCACAACACTATCACCATCTATTCTAAATCTATATGAATAAAACCACACAATAATTCAAAGAAATCATTTAATATTTGAAAACAATTTCATTTATTCATCCAAATATTTAGCAATAACCTTCACTAACAACATAACCCACCATTTAATTTTACATTATAAAATTTACTTCCCATTAACCTGAATAATTCATTAAATTTAAAAAATTACTAATCATTAATTCATTTATTCCACCAGAACTCAAAAATATAGTACATGGTAAAAAAATATGTCAAATAGCTCAACATCATCAAAATACTCACCTATCAACCACACAATAATGGCCAAACAACCACTACCTCACAACCCCAAAAGCATGGACCATAAACACTCATACCCACATGACACAACCATAGATCACTATCCTACATGAACAGTTACACATATCACAATAAATTAACATCACTTTTTATTTAGAAATGATATTTTTACACATTAAAATTTATTTCATTGGGACGTTATCACATCGGTCAATATAGCAGGTCATCTGTTTTTTTATAAAAATATATTCAATTAATCAATTTATGTTTAGTATGTAATAAAAATAATCGTAACAGTAATAATAATCACAATAATCTAATACACATATCATATGGAATAAAAAACCCCAACTGCATCAATTTTCTATGTGGCATCATGCTCTTAAAATTCACAACATCACAATAACAATAAAGATGTAAAAAAATTAAAACAAATTTCATTACACGAAAATTATAAATTAACCCAATTTTTTTATATGATTAATATGATACAACCATATCCCAAATATAAAAATAGTGAACCCCTCCTACATAAAAAATAATAGATATAAATAATGTAAATATTACCTCGATGAATCTTTTCACAACACTATGAACAACATGGGGAATAAGAGACCACCATAAGTGTTTGTTTTCCAAAGAAAATTGAGGAATAACATACACCGCACCAAAAGGTGGTAAAAAAACTAACCAATAGTCCCCTATAAATATAGAAAAACTCCCATAGTAGACCCATTGGAGAAAAACCGAATAAAACAGAGGATAATGAGAGGATAAATCACCACAGATAAATGATTGATTAACAACGAAAAAAATAATGGATAAATGGATTAAAGAGGGAGGAAAAGAGAATGATAAAGACCACATGGCACATTGGGTTTATCCAAATTTTGAGGAAGAAGAATCCATTGCTAAATAAATGAAAATTGGACGAAATAAACATTAAATGTGCATTGTATTTGGGAATTACAAAATGTGTGTTCTCCTTTCATATTTTCTAATACTTGGTGTCCGGTTTTCACTAAAAGATGTTTCACCTATTCATTTTATTAATTATTCTTAAACCTAGTTATATAATACATCGTGAAACCCTCGTTCATGTTATGTAAAACGATTAAACATCCTGAAAAGCACTTTATTGTCATGTAAAATCTATACACATCATTAAATATCACTCCTTCTGTCCCACAGAATCCAAAAATTTATGAATCCCTATGAAAACTCCTAGAACCTATCATGAAATCATAAAACACTAAAAACCATAGAATTAAAAAATTTGGATGGAACACACAGTTACATAATATAACTCTCAAAAAATTTTGTCCCTTATGATTCCAATAACAAGCCCAGCTGAAAAGGGGGTCAGAACAAGAAACCCGTGAGATACCTCTTAATGATCTCACCATACCTCAATGTTCCCACCATCAAAACATGTCAAACCAAACAAAAAACAACTTGAATAACCATATCATGATGAAAAATTAACTACATATCATATCCCCTCACACAATTATCTCAACCTCAACAAAACCTTAGAAAACCATACTAACAACACTATATCAAACACATGAATCATAGAATTCCATATTTTATGTCATGATATTATCCTCTCTAGGTGAAACTGACTAAATCTCATGAGTTTAATCATATAACGATTAATCTCTCTTGATTATGAATTAGGCCCTAAATTTTTCATATGCATAGACCCTATCAGACGTTGCAAATAACGGAATATTGAAAATTTTATAAATTGAATGATTCAAACAAAACATCAAAAATAAAAAGTGGGAAAATAAAATATCAAATCAACCATCAGTACTAGGAATAAATCTACATATCTCACACCCATGTAATATCTTCCAGACATCCATGCCTCCACAACACATGAAACAAATTGATGGTTCATCCACAAATTTCATTATTCTTATGAAATTGGATCTACTCTAGATTCACAAAGAACATCACATCATCATTGATATCCAACAAAACCTAGTCAAGGAAACGTGAGACATCATGAGGTAACAATATAAGTTGAGAGAATTGGATGACATCGTAGATTGTTTTCAACCACGGTGTCAATTCCAACTAGAATTCCACCTCTCCAACTCTCCGTAATTACTAGAATGCCCCATGGTACACAGTTGGAATATAAATCCCTTTACCAAACCACCCCTACCCACATCATGGTGAAACCTTCATGAAAATGTGGTCCATAAACTCATACTACAATGCCTACATCCTATGATCATTATAAGAGTTACGTTGGTCAAACATTACTTTCATCCTCTAAAACAAACTAATAATTATCCATCATGATAAGCACCACATTGGGACCAATAAAAGTTGTCTCCCTTACCTCCATAAAGAATAACATTTAATAATATAGTCATTCAAAGAAATCATCAAATGTATTCCTTCTAATGGATGATTAATAGGTATTATTATAATAAAAACCCACCAATGGTATGTGTCATATGAATGATACCCCCAATACCATGTTGATTGGATATAAAAATTCCACTAATAAGTATATAAGTCATTATGTATTCCCATATATTTGAGGGCAGAAGGAATTTCTGAGGAATCACTAAGTGAAAAAAGCAGGAAACAATCCCCTCTATAATCTTGACATAAAATGTGTTCTATTATTCGATAAAATGGACCACATAACTATTTTAAAATAGTATCACCTCATATATGAACCTCTTTTCCAAGGAATCCACTATTCTCAACAACTTGATTTTTATAAAGTGTGATTTTTTCATCAGATTATCCACAATCACCTCAATATCAGGACAAACTCTCCTTTTTTTGGCTAAACTTTTGTTGGAATCAATCAATATGTCCTCCCATTTACAACCACGAACATACATGGGTTGCAATAAATCACCAGGAACACTATTTTTTGTCATTACCAACATGGACACAATGAACCTTGTTAGAGACACTACAACAACCCTCATTATCCCGGGCCACCAAAACTGAATACTTAAAGATTGTTACATATTATAAATTCCAAATTTGACCACAATGTTTAGGTGAGGAAAATACGAGTGTTAGACATTCATATTGAAAGTTGAAGAAGAATCCTTTTACAAAAAAGCATAAGGTTCCATCTATGATTCAAACATCCCTTCAAAGAATCATCGTGGCCCACATGATCTTGCATAACCACTTCCAATGAGTCTCCCCAAAGTGTTTCCTCCACCTGCTGCATCAGAAAGGATTTAACTGTCTTCTAAACATATATCCTTTTCCACCGTTCACCATTACATTATGGTGAAATGCTTCCAACTCCTACATTTCTATCCAAGAATCCTCAGAGTCCCAAACAACACCCATCCTCGACTACCTACTCATTGAATTGGTAACAACATTCCACATTAACATGGGGTAGAAGATCATAATATCATAATCCAAAATAAACTCTATCCACATCCACTATTAATTATTTGGATCATGGTGAATATATAAATACCTCAATATTTTATGATCTGTTAAGAGAAAAAAGCATTCCATAATGAGGTAATGTGAATCTAAATATAGAGAAAATAAAATTGATTCTTTCGATAGATAATGGGTGTAATATTGTTTCTCTGGGAGATGAAACAACTTATACCATAAATAGATCGCTTATCTCTGATGTATCAATATGCACCCTAATCCCAGATGGTAACCATAAAAAAAACCTAAAACATTAACCGTTATTCTATAAAATAGAGCACGATATTTCTAACCAATATCCATGTACGGAAATATAATGATTACTAGGAATAATTTGTTTACACAAAATCTTGATATTTCCTAGTTAATGAGGTAAATTGGGCTACCAATTTAGAAAAATTGGGCCAAATCTATGATACTTTCATTGTAGACCCTAGAAGAAAAAATCATCTAGACTAATCTTGGTTTGTACCCATGAAAAAACATCTTCTACCATTGAGGGGTCATAATACACACTCTTTTGATTAACCACATGTATTGGAAATGAATATATCATCTCACAAACATAAAACTAGAAAACATTCCATAGAGCTGATGGAGTCAAAGAACAGGAACGACATTTCCCTGATTCTTGGCATGCTCCTCCTATAGATTTGAGTAGATTAAGATATCATCAAACAAAACATTGGTAAACTTATACAAATTATACTAGAAATTAGTGTTTATAATCCCCATGATCATGGTTGGTTCATTTTTAACATTTAGTGGAATGACTATAAACTCGAAAATCCCAAACCTACACCTAAATTAAGCCCATGGAATATCTCCATTCATCACCATCAATTGGTGATATACAAACCGAAGATTGATCCAAGAATAAAATCTCACTCTTATGATATGGTTGAAGTGATTACTGATCCTTAGAACTGGGTAATAGTTTCTTATGGTCATTTTAGTCTACATCCAAAATCCTATAAAAACTTCAAAATATATTCCACCTTATTTGATAAAATATTGGATCACCCTAGAAAAACAGAATATGATGGATAAAATCCTTATACATTATATCATTTATCTATATAAACTTATCCATCAACTTATAATCCACCATTCGATATTTATCCATCGAAATTAGATAAGCACAACACTGTATGATTTTCCAAAACTCAACGTCACATTCAATGGGTAGCATCAAAACCTCTACGGGAAAACATCAAGTAAATCACATTGACCATTGAAAACACAACAATCCATTAATATATTAATTCCATTGACAACATGACCAATAAAGAAAGAAGGGGGTCTACATGCTTACTTCCCCACCTACAATCTCCAAACACTGAAGAAAACTACACACTGCCGAGCCACATCACAAAATAAGACTCTTCTATAGATGTATTCGATAATATATCATCTACAATATAAACATTGGCAATTGATGATGAACTTTTATGGCTACATCTGTAGAAATAAAATATTTTCATGGGACTGATGCAACTCCATCATTAGTCTACAACCCCATTGAAATACAATCAAGATGATATAACCTCTAACCGACATAGTCTCGACCAGGGGTACTGAAATCATCATTATATTTATATCCATATATTGGTCTTGATATGATCCAACATAACTAGTTTGAAAATAAAAAATCCATCATGGATAAAAATATTACAAAACAATCCAATTCAAGCTTTCAGTATCTCTATAATCCTCATGAACTTCTATATTCTCTAGGTTCAATAGATGAAACTATTCTCCTCTACCTATCGTCTATGGAATACATACACATCATTTCTAAAGCTGTGGTACCTAAAAATTATGAACATGTTGAGGTCGGCCTCCACCTTCTCCTTCTCCCCATAGAGGAGCATAGGCCTACTACCCCTACTACTAAAACAATCTCACTGGTAACTGTTATTGAGGATATCAATGAACCTGTCCACCATGGAAAAAATAATCTTGAGTCGCCACTAAGAACTATACAATATGATGGAAATGAATACCATAAAATAACATCATCGGCCCCAAACACACAGAAAATCCAAGAAAACATGATGGTTGAAAGGAATTCTCCAGAGGTCCACTTTTGATTAGTCAAAACATCAATGGTCATAATGCCTTTGACCTTCAATTGAATACTATACCCATCAAGGAACCCAACTAGTTATTCATCCCTAGAAAACATTCCCATAAGTTCTCATAATTGATCACATCGTACTTATTGTCATCCTTCAGGATGTTGGATACTTAAAATAAGTAACTACATACTAGATATAAGGATGGAGTTCCTATAAAAGTCATCTCACATTACTCACCTACATTGGAAAAAGATCTATGAAAAATATAGAAGGCCATTGATCTTTATTAGAAACTCTCAAATTGATATTCTCTACTAATGAACATAAATAATCTGTTTCAGATCACTTTGAACATGTTAGATGAACTGAAATCTTTCTAGAACTCCGTTTAGATGTCGACCAACAAAATATTTTTCTCCCTCCACTCTAAATAGTATTGATTCAACAAATAACCTGATGCTATTTAAATCAAACTGACATCTAATGTTACCCAGTATTCAATCTAGAATAGATCAAACTGAAAGTAATCTACAATTCATCAAGATAAATAATTTGTTTTCACATATAAAACACTAACATAATAATTATGTAAATAATTCCACTGGATATCACACAACATCTTATACCATTTATCAACCTATTCAACTGTATCAACCATACAATTATCAACCAGATCATCCTATTGAAACATAACTACCTGATACTTGCATAAAATATCAAAATTATCCACAATTGAAAGGAAACAAAATATTTCCAATTCCTATTTGTTTGGAGTTATTATTTATATTATTTTTAATAAATTTTATATATACCATCCATTTTATCCATACCCGAAAAAACCAATTCTATCAAGAACATAAGTAATTATGAGGTATGTACCTATATGGGGTCTCTACCGAATGATTACGTCATCCTCACATGGTTGTTAAATTAGTTGAGAGTTTGTGTAGTGGATCACGAAGGGTGTGGGTGGGGGCATGGGGTCCCATATCCTATCCAGTCTCACTGGCCAATGTCATGAACCACATTAACCTAAAACTATTTCCATACCACCCACATGAAATCCTCACTAATTAAACATACAAACTCCAAAAATACTTTCCACTATCAACATTGATACCACTCTATCATTTCCCCCTCCCTCAAAAGATACTACAATTAGACGAGATAGAAAATTACACTTCAGTCTCATCTCTAATGGGCCCTGTTTTGGAAACTAGAACCAATGTCATCAAAGTCTCAAGATATTGGAGGATTTAAATTTATATGAAAACAATATCAGGAGATATAATGTATCCAATACAATAAACCCCATGATATATATATATATATGAAAACAAAAAATCAATCCCACAATTAATGTATAAATATATCTGATTGTGAATAAAGAATACAAATTAATTATCCACAATTAAAGCTGATGTTTGGAAAAAATAATAAGAATCTATGCTAATTTTCTCTATCACGATCCATAACATCCTCATGAAAACCAAAATTCAGATTTATATATATAGGATGTTCATACAAGTATAGAAACTAGGAAAACAAAATTCTGTTGTGCACTTGTTAATCAAGCAGTCTAATGCACCTATGAAAAAATAGTTGAACCATCGATCACCTAAACAAGCATACAACCCATCCCATACATAACAAGAAATGCTCACAATGTAACACACATCAAGAAATATATTATAATGTAATGTGAATTGAGTATAGGGTACCACAACTTGTTTCCCACTAATTAGAGATTCTCACACCAAACATAAAACATCATGTAACTCCCATAATGTTGTAATATACAACATCACATTCTTCGTACACAAGCATGGCCCATATATGTAATGACCCATACTTTAAATATATTGTTTGTACTTCAAAAATTAAGTACACTTATTAAAACATATAAAAAACCATGAAAGGACCGTATAGGTATAGTGTCTTTAGAAAATGGTAAACATAAACAACTGGTTCATAAAGCATCTACATTGTCTCCCATTTACTTCATTATATCTATAGTCCCTTGGAATATCTTACTTAATAGCCTTCTTCCTAGACTGGGGAAATAAAACATACAAAAATGGGAGCTGAAAATCTCCGTAAGGGGAAACAAAAGAAATATCAATCACATCATATTCATAAGATCATAGCTTTGGGAAATCGTAACCTGCAAAACAGATCATAACTTAATAACATGGGATAAATCATAGTAGTGAAATGTAATCCCAATAATCACAACATAAAACATGAAACTTTGTGGAATACACATATAATCATAGAGAATCATTTCTTATTAGTCACGACTCATTTCCAAGACTATCTTAGTGGACAAAGTCCATTTCTGAACTGAGTTCACTCCTCATTTCAGTCATGGTTAACTGAACCGGTTTAACCTGCCATTCCAGCCACGTTTATATCATGAGATATAAAATATTTACCCAATTCATTGAAGGTAGATATAGGTCCCACCCAT
Source organism: Viscum album (assembly GCA_963277665.1). Taxonomy (NCBI): domain Eukaryota; kingdom Viridiplantae; phylum Streptophyta; class Magnoliopsida; order Santalales; family Viscaceae; genus Viscum; species Viscum album. Next base: position 1,312,105,764 of record OY728152.1, on the reverse strand, counting down.
CTCATAATGATACCATTCTAATGTGTGCCACAAAATCATAAATCATACATCATTGCATAACACATGTAATAAAAATGGGATTCTTAATCATCATGACATCATAAAACAATTCATATAAGATAAAATTATTCATAAAAATAATTCCATCACAACATAATCAAATCATTGTAATAATAGGGATAGAAACAGAACCTTATATTATCTTAGTTGGAAAATAATTGTGATAAAACACTTGAACTCCATTCTTGAGGAAAATATCCTTTCTACTTCAAAAAATATTAATTTCATAACATTTCATACAATTTTAAACTAAAATATGTTGATTAAAAATAAACATGAAAACTTGTAAAGGATGCTTTTTGGAAATAATGTTTTAAAAATCCATTCATGCCGTATAAGTTAAAAAAACATTCTTCTCGTACATTTGTCGGAAAAGTCAAAAAGTACCTCGTATGAAAAACGACAAACGATTACTTACATATCTTTTACTAAAAACTCAAGAAGGTTCAAAATTGGATTTAAACTATTACATATTGAAAAAACATGGATGTGGATGAGAAAATAAACCCCAGTAAATACCAAAGTATAAAGAATCTTGGATAAAAAAATGAGATTGTTATATTTTCCTTACCTTAGGTCTGATTTGCTTCGTAAGTGTCTGAACCTCCTGTATAATGATTTAAATAATGTCATTGACTTATTCCAGAATTATAATCATTGTTATGATATCATATATGGTCATATTCTTATCTTATTATTAGAAATTTTTCATTGGTACTTTTTACTCGGGTGGTTATTACTTTTTGTTCTTATGCGTGTTTTGTCGAATAAATTATTATTATTATTTTTAGGTTTTAGATACCTCATTTCCAGAATTGTATTAGTGTTATATATATCATATTAACTCATTCACTTCATTTATATAATTATTATGCAGTGAAGATCATGTAGAACGAGTCGAATCACATCGTGGAGTCAGTATTCCGTACGTACGCACCAGCGATGATATCGTTCCCATGATCATGGAATTGTATTGGAGTGTATGTATACTATTTCATAATCAATATAACATCAAAATAACAAGATATATTCATTATTTACACCATTATACCCATCCAAGTAAGGTGTTGGTGGAAAATAGATTACACCACGGCGTGGAGACGGTATTCCCTACATACGCACGCGCGATGATTTCATTTTCAGTAGGATGGATAGATGGTGAAATAGGGTTCTTTCATACTTATAACAAAATAACATTATATGAGTGAAACTGATGTTATTAATTCATAATGAAACAACTAAATAAGAATAAGTGGAAGAAGAAATAATTTTGAATGAATTGGTAACAGGCATTACCTTTTCTTTGAAGCGCCTCTTTGAGACCTCCTTTTAGGGCACTAAAATTGGTCTTTGAAGAAGACCAGGACTTCTAGGATGTTTATAGGGAAGTGGAAATGAGAAATTTTCAGGGTTTGGCCGAGATTTAAGGCTCGATTTAGTGTGAGGAAGAGGTGGAGAAGGTTCCCTTTTATAAGGGAGGAGAGGGGCTCCTTTGGAAAAACAAAAAATATTATTTTATTATAAAGCCAAATTCGGTTTTAAATAGATCAAAATTGATTTTTTTCAAAGATAAGGTGGGTATGGATCGAAATAATCTCATAATATATAATTTAGTCAAGTTTAGGTTCCTATTTTAACCATATCATTTATATTTAAATTTAAGTTAGATAATTATACAATTACCGTGTCTTCTTGTGTTCTTATACTATAAGGTTAATAAACTTACTATAACAAGTCATAAGAACCCCATGGTGTTTAATATTAATATCTATAACCTTATATAAGTCATTTGGATGAACCGTATATTTTTAGGAATAAAATAACAATTAATAATATAATATTTGTTTTACGAACTATTTTATGTCAATTTTGACACTAATTAGTAATTGATTTTTTCTATAATCATAACAGAATGATTAGTTAAAAAAAAGTTTACTAAATCAATAATAACATGTCTTATTAACCTATTAAAATTAGTGTAATTCATAAAATGTCTCAAATTAAATTTATTTAGGTATTTATAACATCAATTATGTCAATATTTCATTAATAAGATAATAATTGAATCATCATTGTGTCATAAATAAATTAACTTATATAAAGTATAAAAATTACAAATAAAATATTACTATTTAGGAAATATTTTTAGCTTTCTAATTAATATTTATATTCGAATTTATCTTATGTATAACCCTATATTAAAAATAATTTTCTTATTAAACGTTGATTTTAACTATTTTAACCCTTCTTTAAATAAATTAATAATAAATGTCCTAATCTAATCCAAGTTGGCCTAAAAGGTCATATTTTATTACTAAGGTTGATTTTGGTCGAATTAAACATATCCAATAGAATTTTTACATGTTTTAGGGTAATAATAATATAATTTTTACTCTTAATTACCCTATTTACTTTTAACCGTGGTAAATAAAAGTAAAAAGTTACTTTTTCACCAAAAATTATTTTCATCTCATTGAACTAAATTTTACTTACTGACATCAACTGTGTCTCTCGTATTTTCAAAATTCCACTTATATAAGTGGTAAAATTATGTTTTATGAAAAATTCAGTTTTTTTAACTACAACTTAGTGGTTACACTATTCATCAAAAATTGACAGTTTTCAGAAAAATACAAAAAATTCATCCTAAGATAATTTCGATATTACGAATCCAAAAATGAAGTCATTTTGAATAATAAAATTTAAAAAAATTTAAAAAGTGGATATTAATATTCATAACTGCTAGTTTTAATAATTTTTTAATAGCATATCGTTGTTTAGTGAAACTCGGTATTGCGTAAGATGCAAGCTATCGAGGATGTTCACGATTGTGTGTAAAGGAAGACAAGATGGTGTTGTGTGTAGTGAAAGATTCCTTTTATGATTTATAAAAGAAATACTTCTCATAAAAGTCTCGGGAGTTACATTCTACCCCCCTTAAAATGAATTTTGCCCTTGAAATTCGTCACTTTTTAACAAACAGATGAGGATACCTCTCCCTCATCATATCCTCAAGATCCCATGTATCTTTTTATGATTGGTGGTTCCTCCATAAAACTTTTACCAAGTGAGTGGTCTTTTTTCGTTTTAATTTTTCGCTATGATCCAGAATCTCTATCGGTTGTTCTTCATAATAAAGATCTTATTAAAGCGGTAAAACTTCTGAGCTGAGTACATGTGAAGGATCAGGTATGTTCTTTCATTGGAGAGATACATGGAACACATTGTAAAATTGAGAGAGATTCGGTGGAAGATCCAATCGGTAAGCTACCTTCCCAACACGATCCAGTATTTCGAAAGGACCGATATATCTAGGGCTCAACATCCCCTACTTTCCAAATCTCATGACCCTCTACCAGGGAGATATTCATAAAAACACTTTATCACCCACTTCAAACTCTATGTCTTTTCTTAGGTTGTTGGCATAACTTTTTTGTCGACTCTGAGCTTTACATATGTGTTGTTGAATAGATCGAACCTTTTCTGCCATCTCATTAACATGATCAGGTCCTAATAGCTTTCTTTCCCCAACTTTATCCCAGAATGTTGTAGTCCTGTATTTCTTTCCATAGAGTGCTTCATAAGGATCCCTCTAAATACTGGAGTGAATTCTATTATTATAAGAAAATTCCACCAATGGTTGGTGTTGATCCCAACCACCTATGAAATCCATAGAGAAAGCTCCCAATATATCTTCTAGAGTTTGAATTGTTCTCTCAGACTGACCGTCTGTCCGAGGATGATATGCAGTGCTGAAACTCAACTCTGTATCCAGAGTATGCTGAAGACTTCACGAGAACTTTGAGTTAAACCTCATATCCCGATCAGATATAATAGAATGTGGTACTCCATGAAATCTTACCACTTCCTTTAAATATATCCTGGCAATATGATCTAGAGAGAAATCTTTTCTAATAGCAATGAAGTGTGAAGACATTGTAAGATGATCAAATATGACCCATATAACATTATTGCCTTTGGATATTTTAGGAATTCCGGTGACAATGTCCATAGTGATGTTTTACCATTTCCATTCGGGTATGGGTAATGGTTGTATCATTCCCTTAGACTTCTTTCTCTCAGCTTTAACTTGCAGACAAACCAAGCATCGAGAGACATATTCAGAAACATCTCTTTTCGTGCCATCCCACCAGAAGTACTCTTTCAGGTACCTATACATCTTCGTGCTTCCAAGATGAATAGAGAATGAAGAACTACGAGCCTCATCCAGCAGCTCCTTCTTTAATTCGGGGATTGGAGGAACAAAAACCCTATTCTGGAACATTATTATCCCATCACAATCAAGGTTGAATTCAGGTACATACATTTCTCACCTTCTTTTGTAACTCTACATCTTCTTTCTGTGCCTCTTTAATCTTCAAATGTATATATTGTTGAACATTAATTTGATAAAGATAAGATTTCTCCACTTCCATTATAATTCCAAGATCCATCCTTTTTAAATCCCTAAATATTGGATCTTTTGTGATCCTCATCATGGATAAACTGGCATGGTCTTGTCGACTTAATGCATCTTCCACCTTGTTTGCATTCCCAGGGTGGTAATGGATTGAGCAGTCGTAATCCTTAATCATCTTCAACCATATTCTTTGGCGCATATTCATCTCCTTTTGTGTAAAAATATACTTTAAACTTTTATGATCAGTATAAATGTCACACCTTTCTCCATAAAGATAATGCCTCCAAATCTTTAATGCCAAGATTACTGAAGCTAACTCCAAATCATGGGTTAGGTTATTTTTCTCATGTATTTTCAACTGTCATGATGCATAAGCTATCACCATATCATTTCGCATAAGAACACACCCCAATCCCTTATTTGATGCATCACTATAGATCACAAAACTTTCTCCACTACAAGGTAGTGTGAGCATAGTTCTACTAGATAAACTTCTTTTCAACTCATTGAAATTGTCTTCAAATTCTTCTGTCCAAACAAACATAACTCTTTTCTAAGTCAACCTGGTGAGTGGATTAGATAACCGTGAAAAATATTTCACAAAACATCGATAATATCCATCAAAACTAAGAAAACTTTGGATCTCAGTTACTGTTGTTGGTCTCGACCATCTTTCGATAACCTCTATTTTTCCTAGATCCACAGATATCCCCTCTTTTGAGATTATGTGACCCAAAAATGCAAATTTTTTAAGCCAAAATTCACACTTGGTAAATTTGGCCTAAAGCTTATCCTTTCTTATGGTCTTCAATATAATTCTCAAGTGATATTCATGTTTTTCATTGATCATTGAATATACAAGAATATCGTCTATAAAGACTACCAAAAATTGATCAAGATAGTCTCTAAAGACTCTATTCATCAGATCCATGAGGATAGAAGGGGCATTAGTAAGACCAAATGGCATTACTATAAATTCATAGTTTCCATACATTGTACGGAAAGCTATCTTTAGTATATAATCCCGTTTGACCCTTAATTGATGATACCCTGAACGAAGATCAATCTTAGAAAAGTATTGATCTCCTCATAGTTGGGCAAATAAGTCATCAATGCACGGGAGAGGATATTTGTTCTTGATAGTGATCTTGTTATGTTCTCGATAATCAATGCAGAGTCTCATTGATCCATCTTTCTTCTTAACAAACAGAATAGGTGCTCCCCACGGTGACACACTAGGGCACATGAATCCCTTTTGAAAATTCTCTTGGAGTTGCTTTTTCAATTCACGTAACTCAATTGGGGACATTCTATAAGGTGTCTTTGAAATAGGCAATGCCCCTGGTACGAGTTCTATTGAAAACTCAACTTCACGATTTGGTGGAAGACCCAGTAATTCCTCTGGAAAGACATCCTCAAACTCCCGTATAATGGGAATATTCTTAATAGTGAGTTTCTCACCAACCATTTGAGATAAAAAACCTTCATTTAGAGGAATCAAGACCCATTATATGGAATACATTTCCACCGGAAGGTTATGTTCATCCTTACATCGATAGACGATCATATATTGATCTGGAATATGAAATGTGACATCCCTTATTTGGAAATTGATATGAGATCCATATAGAGAAATCCAATCCATGCCATGAATCACATCAAATTACACTATAGGAAGGATCACAAAATTTGCAGGAAGAACTTTCCCACAAACTTTAATCAGTGATGAATTATAAACTTTTGATGCGACTGTTGTGCCATTAAGAGCTGTCATAGCTAACTCAACATTTAATTTATGTGGTAATATGGTGATATCCTTAGAAAATTAATCAGAAATAAAGGAGTGGGTGGATCGAGAATCAAATAAAACATTCGATACTTTAGAGTGGATGGTAAGTGTACCTTTCACCACTTCGTTATCGTACTCCATATCACTGATAGAAATTGCATGTGAATTTACTTTGTCTTTAGCCTTAAGAGTTTGTTGACGTCGACCATCATCATCAACCCTTGGATTTGGGCCTTGATTGTCATAATGCCCCATCTCCTTGCACATGAAACATTGATGTGTAGTAGGTTCATTCTTTGTATCCATTCCTTTGTTTGTATCATTAGACATCTTCTTCCCATCATTGTGGCATTCAAATGCCCGATTACCTTCCTTTACACATTTGAATCATTTACTTGTCCTTTTAAGACAACTCCCTCCATGTTTCTTTCCACACTTTGATCATAAGGGAAAACTCATCTTCTTTTCATTTTGCTCTTTAAAATTTCCTTTGAATTACATTTTCCTCTTCTTATCAAACCCATATGACTGATCGGTTACACCAATCTCCATCTAAACTTTGACAGCACATCGAAAGATTTCCTCGTAGCTATTGAAGTCCCTTATGGAAAATGCCCTTCGAAGACTTGGTTTTAAGACACTATAGAATCGATCGATCTTAATCTCAGGTTGGATAATAATACCAGTAGAATTCCTTGCAAGTCTTGTAAAATATTCTTCATAGGTACCAATGAATTCATCATCATTTTTCTTCAGTTCAAGAAACTCCTTATCCATTTTTGTTCGAAGAATACGAGGGAAATAATTATTGAAAAATACGTTCTAGAACTCGTTCCATTCCATGGACTCAATTTCATCCCTTTGCCTCGTACTCTTAATAAGATTCCACCATTGATCAGCATAGCCTTCCAAACGATACACTGCTAAGATGACTTTATCATGTTCATAACATTGAAGAACTGAAAATATCTTTTTAGTGGTACTGATCCATTGTTCAACCACTAATGGACCAGAAAACCCGCTGAATGAAGGTGGACGCTGCCTCATGAAGGATTAAACCGAATTTTTCTCCTTCCTTTGCTCGTTTGGAATTCCTGCATGATTCATAGCTTGAGAAAGTTGTGTGATCATGACTACAATATTTTTCATTCCAACTCCTATAATGTTTGGTTCCTCAGGGGGACAATCATTGAATTTCCCATCGCATTCCGTATTAACACGGTTCCTTCGGGTTCCAGCCATTGACAAAAACCAATAAGAATAGTGTGAGAAACACTAATTATAATAGGAAAACCACCTAATAAAGAATAAAATTTCACACTTAAGGTCTTATACTAGGTTATTCATGGCTATTTCTAAAACACTAAGATTGTGTTCTATGCTTACACTTATCATTAGGATTTTTACTAAGGCTTTCACATCCTAGTTTCCAAAGGTTGACTATACCTTTCCTCTGATACCGAATGTAATGACCCATACATTACATACATTGTTAGTACATCAAAATTTAAGTACACTTATTACAACATTTAACAAAACCATTAAATGACTTTATAGGTATATTGTCTTCAGAAACTGGGAAACATAAACAACTGGTTCATAAAGAGTCTACACTGTCTCCCATTTATTTCATCATATCTATAGTCCCTTTTGGTATATATTACATAATAACCTTATTCCTGTCTTGGGGAAAGAATACATACAAAAGGGTGAGCTCAAACGCTCAGTAATGGTAAAAAAAGAAATATCAATCACATCATATTTATAAGAACATAACTGTTAGAAATCATAACCTGCAAAAGAGATCATAATTTCATAACATGGGATAAATCATAGTAGTGAAATGTAATCCCAATAATCACAGCTTAAAACATGAAACTTTGTGTCATACAAACATAATCATAGATAATCATTTCTTATTAGTAAAGACTCATTGACAAGACTATCTTAGTGAAAAAATTCCATTTCTTAACTGAGTTCACACCTCGTTTCAGTCCTGGTTCACTGAACCGGTTTAACCTGTCATTCCAGCCATGTCTATCTCATGAGATATAAAATATTAACCCAATGCATTCGAGGGAGATATAGGTCCCACCAATATCATAATGATACCATTCTTATGTGTGCCACAAAATCATAAATCATACATCATTGCATAACCCATGTAATAAAAATTGGATTCCTAAACATCATGACATCATAAAACAATTCATATAAGATAATGGAATTAATAAAAATAATTCAATCACAACATTATCAAATAAATGTAATAATAGGGATAGAAACAGAGCCCTATTTTATCTTAGATGTAAAATAATTTTGATAAAACACTTGAACTCCATTCTTGAGGAAAATATCCTTTCTACTTCAAAAACATATTTCTTTCTAAACATGTCATACAATTTTAAACCAAAATCAGTTGATTAAAAATAAACTTGAAAACATGTAAAGGAAGCTTCTTGGAAATAATGTTTTAAAATCCATTCATGCCGTATAAGTTAAAAAAACATTCTTCCCGTACTTTTGTCAGAAATGTCAAAAAGTACATTGTACGAAAAATGACAAATTATTTCTTTCATATCATTTACTAAAAACTCACGAAGGGTAAAATTGGATTTAAACTATTACATATTGAGGAAACATGGATGTGGATGATAAAATACACCCCAGTAAATACCATAGTATAAACAATCTCGGATAAAAAAAATTAGATTGTGATATTTTCATTACCTTAGGTCTGATTTGCTTCGTATGTGCCCGAACCTCCGGTATAATTATATAAATAATGTCATTGACTTATTCCAGAATTATACTCATTGTTATGATATCATATATGGTCATATTCTTAGCTTATAATTAGTAATATTTCATTGCTACTTGTTATTCGGGTGTTTATTACTTTTTGTTCTTATGCGTGTTTTGTCGAATAAATTCTTATTCTTATTTTTAGGTTATAGATACCTCATTTAGAGAATGGTATTAGTGTAATATATATCATATTCATTCATTAAATTCATTTATATAATCATTATGCAATGAAGATCATGTAGAACGAGTCACATCACATCGTGGAGACGGTATACCGTACGTACACACGAGCGATGATATCATTCCCATGATCGTGGAATTGTATTGGAGTGTATGTATACTATTTCGTAATCAATATCAATTCACAATAATCATATATTTTCATTATTTACACCATTATACCCATCCATGTAAGGTGGTGGTGTAAAATATATTACACCACGGCGTGGAGACAGTATTCCGTACGTACGAACGCGCGATGATTTCATTTTCTATAGGATGGATAGAGGGTTAAATAGGGTAGATTCATAATTATAATAACATATCAGTATATGAGTGATAATTATGTTATTACTTAATAATGAAACAACTAATTAAGAAGAAGTGGAAGAAGAAATAAAGTTGAACGAATTGGTAACGGACATTACCTCTTCTTTGAAGCTCCTCTATGAGACCTCTTTTTAGGGCAATAAAATTGGTAATTAAAGAAGACCAGGACCACTCAGATGTTTCTAGGAAAGTGGAGAGGAGAAAGTGGCAGGGGTTGGCTGAGCATGAAGGCTCAATGTTCTGTGAGGATGAGGGGGAGGAGGTGCCCTTTTATAAGGGAGGAGAGGGGCTCCTTTGTAAAAACTAACGATATTTTTTTATTATAAAGCCAAATTCAGTTTTAAATATCTCCAAATTGATTTATTTTGAATATAAGGTGGGGATGGGTCGAAATAATATCATCAAATAGAATTTATAAAAGTTTAGGTTCCTATTTTAACCTTATCATATATATTTAACTTTAAGTTAGATAATTTTACTTTTACCGTGTCTTCTAGTGTTCTTATACTATACGGTTAATAAACATACTATAACAAGTCAAACGAACCCCAAGTTGTTTATTATTAATATATATAACATTATATAAGTCATTTGGCCTAACAATTGATTTTTAGGATTAAAATATCAATTAATAATTAAATATTTGTTTTCAAAACTATTTTATGTCAATTTTGACACTATTTAGTAATTGATTTTTTTGAAAATCATAATAGAATTATTAGTTAGATAAAAGTTAAATAAATCAATTATAAAATGTCATATTGACCTATAAAATTATTTTAATTCATAAAAACTCTCAAATAACATTTATTTGGGTATTTATGACATCAAGTATGTCAATATTTCTTTAATAAGATAATTACTACATCATCTTTGTGTCATAAATAAATTAACATATTTAAAGTCTAAAAATTAAAAATAAAATATAATTAGATAGGAAATCTATTTATATTTCTAATGAATATTTATAGTCGAATTTATATTATGTATAACCCTTTATTAAAAATTATTTTCTTATTAAAATTTGATTTTATCAATTTTAACCCTTCTTTAAATAAATTAATAATAAATGTCCTGATCTAATCCAAGTGGGCCTAAATGGTCATATTTTATTCCTAAGGTTGTTTTTGGACGAATTAAACTTATCCAAAATAATTAGGACATCTGTTAGGGTAATAATAATATCATTTTTACTCTTAATTACCCTATTTACTTTTAACCGTGGAAAATAAAAGTAAAAAGTTGCTATTCACAAAAAATTATTTTCATCTCATTGAGCTACATTTTACTTACTGACATCCACCATGTCTCTTGGATTTTCGAAATTCCACTCACAGATGCGGTAAAACTAAGTTTAATGAAAAATTCATTTTTTTAACTACCACTTAGTGGTTTCACTATTCATAAAAAATTGAATGTTTTCATAAAAATAGGAAACTTTCACGCTAGGCTTATTTCGATATTCTGAATCCAAAAATGAAGTCAATTTTGAAAAATAAAATTTACAAAATTTTAAAAAGTGGATATTACTATTCATAAAGGCTAGTTTTAATAATATTTTAATAGCAAATCGTTGTTTAGTGAAACTCGGTATTGCGTATGACGCAAGCCATCGAGGATGGTCGCGATTGCGTGTAAAGCAAGCCAAGCTAGTGTCGTGTGTAGTGAAATATTATTTTTATGATTTATAAAAAATTTATTTCTCATAAATGTCTCGGGTGTTACAACATATCATGGAAAATCCTTCCTCGACACACAAGGGCCTCATAAAACATTCCATCCAAACACATATGGGACTCACAACACATCCCACCAAAAACACATGGGATACCATATTGGATCAAATCATTCTTAAAAGGAATTTTCTTTCACTGTCTGGAATTGAGACTAGGGATGAGTGGGCGGATTTCTATCCATCTACCCACATGGAGGATGATAAAGACACAAACTACATGAATTATATTGTGTCTATTAAAGAGTGTTCAACCTACATGAAGGTAATATGGAAATCACACAGAATACACTACTATATATGTTTATTGTATTAGAAAATGAAATCACACCTATATGTTGTCAAACAATCTAACCAAATCATAACACAAACTCCTTTGCTACAGCCTCTTGATTCCTATCATCACCCAGTATGTCTAGAAAACCACATCACAATTCCAACCAATTTGATTTAGTCATCCAATTATTTAGAATCATCCATGTTTAACAACACAAAAAACTATTTAATTTTCAATTTACAAAATTCCATCCAATTAACTAAACCAAAACATTCCATTTTAAAAAGTTTTAAAAATTTTATTTATTCCACCACTATTTGTGAATATAGTACATGGAATCCAAATTTCAAAAGTTTATCAACATCACAAAAAATATCACCACACTGGCCCACAAGAATGTCCAAAAAACAACCAATTCATTTCCCCCATAATAATGGACGACAAAACATCATCTCCACAATCCTCTACAATGGATCACCATTCCACAAGCATGAACATACACATCACAACACAACAAGATCAATTTATAAAATTAAAAAGGTGGTTTTATCACATCTAATTTTATTTATTAGGTGAATTATCACACTAGAATAAATCAAGGGGAATAAATATTATTTTACAACTTAATTAATTAACCAATTCCAATTTTGGGTGATATTAGTTCAATCAAAATAGTCACAATTATCCCTAAATTCACAATAAATATATGTAATATAAAAAAGTCCCCCATCAAAAAAATGTTCAATGAGGCATCAAACCCATTGATTCAGTAATAACACAATAATAATAATTCCATTGAAATATGTGAATAATACCCTTTAACATTTAATTTCAATTTACCTAATTTTATTATCATTTATTAAGCCATCAAAAACATAACCCATAGTTAAATACAACAAAACACTCTAGTATGATTTACTATAAATATAAATGAGGTAAATCCAACCTAAAAGAAACATTATAACTTACTGTGAACCATAGGGTGAAGAAGAAACATTTTAGGAACCACAGTACTACAAGAATCTTACAGATAAACCTACATTGAACCAAAGGGTGTTAGAAACCACAACCCATACGAACCTCCAACCAATGATACCCCACTAAAGTGAATCTTCATGATAATAATGGATTAAAAGTGGGGAGAAAGAGAGGATAACTAACAATGAAATTAGGATAAATCTCCCACAAACATCCAATGTTATAAATGGATCAAATATAGAATAAAAGATCATGATGAACACATTTGGGTACCTATGGTTAACCAAAAATGAAATTAAGAAGGATACATATAAAAACAAATGAGAATTAGGATGAAACATACATTAATTATCCACATTATCAGGGGTATTACATTTTTTTATCCCCTTTCACATTGTGTGATACATAGTGTGTGTTTTCATTAAACAAACATCTATTTTTTATTTTAATATTAAATTTTTTATCCCATATATATATATTACTGGGTGTGAAACCTTCTTTGAAACCATGTATTATGTTTACACATCATCAATTATCCCTTCTTCAATCCATTAGCAATTGAACATATCAGGACTCCATTCGACAACTCCCAGAACCTCCACTGAACAAATATGTCTCTAATTAATAGAAATGTATTCAACTCAAAAGGCATAAAATGTTACATTTTGTGTATGTGATACTCATGCCCAACGTCATAGTTTTCATGACCGAATAGTGGTGTTATATTGATTTATAAAACACTATGTTATCCCTGATAATATAATTTGTTGTATGGGGATGTGTTGGGTATTGTTCTAGTGGCATTAAATGTTATGGATAAATGAATTATGTGGGATTGAAATGATTTCTGATGTCAGTTCAGACCTACAATTTTTAAATATAAATATACTGAGTATAAGAAATTATTATTTGAATTAAATATAGTATAATTCAAAAATAATCTGTTATATTCATCCACATCATGTGGTGTCTTTCTTCATGATCGTATGAAAACCACAATCGTAACACATCGTGGAAATGATTAATCAAACTAATGTTTGCAATGCTACATAATATTACATGAATGATGCATTAATGTAACAATAAATACATTATAAAAAGTAATAATACATTGATAAATCTCTTGAAAGAATTATCTAATGAAATTATAATCATGAAACCCATTTTTGATGATAACCAAGAAATTACATAAAGGTGTCATAAATAGTGAGTTCAATCACAGATCCTTCAAATGAACCCAGATGATTTCATAAGTAGATAAACACATATCTAACATCATGATACATCCATGTAATTTATGAAATATTAAATGTATTGTTTTAAACTACCAATATTGTGTTTATAGGGGAATCACATTCTCAATAACATGATAATGAAAATCTATCACATGATTGGGAATTCATAAATCAGTGATTGAAGATGTTGATGGTTTTGTAATTCATGAGATCCCACTATCTTAGAGGGCCTATATAGGTCCTTAGAACAACTAAATAATTTTATCACCACATTTTTTATAAATCAAGGCCTGGTCAAGAGAATGATTTTAATGTTTTTGAAAAGTCAAGGAAATCTCTGAAAAAAGAGAATGCATGTGTGATCCAATCACACGAAGAAGTATTACATGATATATCTAATCTATCATATTCATTTTTTGATTGATGCTGTATAATGGAACGATTACTCCCAAAGATGAATACTTTATGACATCCATATCACCCAATGAATTCTAAAGTAACCCATTAGACACTATATTTTATGAAACAATGAATGATAGTGTCTTGGATTGAACCATGTGTCTTTCGGGAGACCTACAGACACCACCAATGGAACAAAATGGGTAGAATTATATTCATGAAACTTTTTCAATGATCTTAATTAAATCATTTAAACTGAAAGCATTGAAAAAAAATTCACTCTCATAATGGTAATAATGGACCATAAATTTCATTATTGATAGAGTTTGGTACAATAATGAGAAAACATATTATCCTTAGCTAAAGAACATGTGCGAAAATTGGTCTTGAGAAGAGGTTGATATTGTAAACTATGGTAGCTGATTCTTCTATTAATAAACCCATAGATAAGCCTCGTTTCATGATTGGGAAATTATGGAGAACAAAATAATTTTATGGTGAATATTTTTTTATCAATCACACATTACATCGCTTGATGACATCATACAAAGGTAAGAGGAGAACCTGCAACCGTCAAATTTCATATGAGAATGCCTTGAATATATTTCATATTAATTGATAAATCATCCTCTTTAAATGAAATATTTAATAAGGGTGGATTATAAATATTACATTTTACTCATGTAATATGTTTCATGAATTTCTTGAATAAATATGACTTGTGTGTACCCATTTGGGATTTTGATCACTATGTTGAGGCATGGTGTGAAATGTTCAATAATGCATCCAGATTTGAATAAGAAATTGAGAAATATTGATACTTGAAACCTAATTGATAATAGAAAACAATAAAATAAATATCAGAAATTAATTAAATGTGGTTTCATATTCCCTGCGAACCATGAATGAATTTATCAATACATCGATATTAAAGCTGGGTAGATTACCAGAAGATCTTTCATTCGAGTTAATAATGCTTACAAAATCAAAAAGATATATTGATCTGGAATTGTGACATAGAATTGTTTCTTAAATTTTTTTAAGATGCAGTGAGTAAAAATTTCACACAATATTTTTTTCATACATCATCAATAAATGAATAATATACTGATAATTGTTTCTCTATTTAAAATTATATGATATATGTGATCATATAATTTTGATGAAGACGAGTATCTTATGGAATGGAACCCGATTAGGATTTGTGGTTTTTTTATTGTGAAATATTATTAAATAAGCTGAATGGATAATCATATAGATAATAAATACCTAAAATGGAGGTGGTATTTTTTGTTTATTTAGGAGAATAATTCTATTATGTGACTCAGAAGAGGAATTCTCTAGTGTGGATTCTATATAAGGCCATTTTGGATTCTGGTACCACTATGGGATGTAGTATATATTAAAGAATATGTGTTTTTTGATTGATATATTGTTATTATATATTTATCATTTTAGTTGATATTATAATTAAATTTTAGAATATGTGCCTGATAGAATAAAAAACAAGTAAATGTGTAATCCATTGTGATAAAATATGACGATATTAATTTATGGTCCTCATTGTACAATATTCATTAAAATTTATATATCCCTGAGTTTATTTAAAAAATTATCAAGTTCTATAGGTTTAATTCATATAAATTCATTTCTAAATTTTAATCCACTGATCCACCTCCCCCCACCCATCAATGGTCAATCTAGCACCCGTAATTATAATTTTTTTAAAAGGTTAGGCAACCACTAAAGTTATAATATTGTTTTTTTACAATTTGAATTTAAGAAATGATTGGTCTATCACATATTAATAACAAATAAGTTAATAATAAGATTACGAATCTGAAATTTTTACCATGACTCAGATAAATAATACAGGAGCCATGAAATAATGGTTAATATGAATCGTACATTACCAAAAAATACACCTAAAATTATATATAATAAAGAAGATATATTTTTTTGTGATAATTATTTTTATTATTATTACAAATAATCTTGTAGATGTTTTGTTGTTCATCAATCACATAGTGATCTAATTCGTGAATTCATTAATCAAATTAATAACATAATTGAACGTAATATATTATAGCTATATTAAAAGTATCACTAAAATTATATTATAGATCACATTTTGGTTGGGAATATTTTTGGGTTTCCAGAAGGGAATTTTTTATAAAATTATAAATATATAGTCTAGTGTATTTTTGGAAGAATGATTTTGAAACTATGAACACCCTCAATACAAACAATTCAAACCTAGGTAGTGGGGGTTTTTATGGATTGTACATGGGTTTTCAGACAATGAACATTCTTAAGAGAAACCATGAATCCCATTTAAAACAAATACAAATCCAGGATGAATATTTTTTACTAACTATTTCGATCCTCCTATCTAACCATGCATTCAAGTTTTTAATTAATCCTGATTTTGATTAAAAAATTTCTGAACCCCCTTTTTATGCCCTTAGAGGATCTAAATGAATTATATTCAAATTCTCCAATAAATGGAGCTCCCATTATTTTTTATAGAACATAGTATCCATTATATATGTCAATTATGGCATTACTAATGCCTTTTGAACATCTCCTATTATGTTCCCTCACAACGATCTTCATATCTTATGATCTATATCCTCCACACTAGAGTTTGTTGGAACATCATTTTTAAAAATGAATATAATATCATATATTTTATAATATATAACTTGTTTGGATACTAGTTTCTTGATTTCCATGATTATCATTATTCATTGATTAATCTTTCTTAGTGGTTGGTGATTTGATATCCTTTGATAATGAGGTATGTTTTCGTTAGGACCCCATTCTGTTAATGTCTCTAAATTTCTTTGTATAATTTAAATTATTTCAATTAAATTTAATTTCATGACATAAATTATATTGAAATCTATTTTTTGGGGGATACCCAATTATATTGAATTGGGTTTTTAAAATTGGGTTTTTATTATTAAAATTTATAACCCAAAAATTCCATTGAATAGTGGTGTCTTTATGGATATTGGTAAAATTTAAATATTTATGGTGATTAAATTAAAAATTTTATATTTATTTTAAAAAAATTTATTCGTGGAAAATTTATGATAAACACAAATTCCATAGACATTGGTGGATAGTGGTGACCTTGATTGATTTGTTTTAAATTAAATAGTTGAATTTAATAGGGAATGTGAATTGTGAAATTGAAATCTGAACCCATTTCAAATTTTTTTTTATAAAAAATGGATTTAAATTGATTTGAACGAATATTTAGGGTTTTATCATGGATCATTAATGTTAATATTTGAAATCCCATTTTTTTAAGTTCAAAATTGGAATATTTCAAATAGATAATGGAATTAAATTTATTTTTAGTTTTCATGAAAATATTTCACATATTTATTATAATATATAAAATTAATGACATAAAAAGTATGTGAGTTAATGATATGGTACATTACGATTTAAAATTTTGCAAAATGTAATTGTAGTATGTCACATCCATTTGATTATAGTGATGATTTCCCATTCCCATGAGTTCAAATGAATGTATTTAAATTTTGTCATGTCAACTAGATTGTGGAGTACCAATAGGAAAGAACTATAATATCTTCTTAGGCATGTGGCCTGGTTTCTTGTTTGTTTGTATTTTATAAAAATATATTCTATTGTTTAATACTATTTTACATGAATTCTGATTATATAAACTCTTTAATATATTTGTGTTTTATTAAGTGATTTTTAAAGGTGACATTATTATAGAAAAATTACATTACATGATTAGTAAATCCATTTATTAGATTATTTCTATATTATCAAGTGTAATTAATAAACTATTTTTATTATACCTTTGATATGAAAACCCTATTTATTGATAATAAAAATCACTTTATTTGGTTTATTTAATATTTTATTCGATTATAGAATATTCACTGAGACCCTACATGGATTTTTACATCGTAACCTACCAATTCTATTAGGTGTTATTAGATTATATCCCCCTATGTTCAATCTGGGATAAATCAACTCCTATTGGTTGTTCTAGATGTTGATTAGTGGACTTGGTTAGTTTCATACATTGGGACATGGGATGTTTATCCTATATTATGGTACATTAATGTATTATTTATGGTTGTAATATATATTTGAAATATGGTACATATGTTCCGATGGTGTTTCTTTTGTATAAATACTATCATATTTATTTTAAATCTATATTTTTTTGTGGATAATTCATTACATTATCATTAATAATGATTATAGGTTCTTGTAGGTGAACCATGGGGATTATGAATTCCCTTCAAGATATGTATGGGTTGTCTCAGTTAGTAAGAAACTAGGGTTACATAGATGGATCTTGAAAAATTGGTATGAATGGTATGGTTGGTATTATTTTCATGATGTTTGCATTATAATGTTGGGTAGCATCATGCCTTCGAGAATATGTTTCAATGACATTCTAGAGGAAAATTTTTCTTAACTACAATGATCCAATCCTCTTGTGCATCAATTTCTGATTGAGGAGATTGTGCACACTATCCAATCCGAAGGATATGCACCACCTCCATATCCCATTCAATATCTATATGTGGATCATCAGATGTTAATTATGAATTTTTTTTCTCAACAGTTCTTTCTATAAAAAATGATATAATTAAAAAGTAAAAATATCCCCAAGAGTTAATGGAATTTTTGGGGAGGATATAGTGTTTTTATATATTCTTGGTCACACCTAATGAAATCAATTTGACCTGTTCTTCCTTAATGATAGAAGAAAAGAAACAAAGATCTTTGGGACATGATGGTTATGGTGAAGAAACAAGATGTTATAGAGTGAAAATACATTGAGGAACATTTCACAAAACATTTATATCCAGAGACTATGTTATTTTTCAAGGCTATATAATTTTTCAGACATTAGAAGGATTAATGGAAAATGACCTAATATGAAAATCATGGTGGTGCGCTTCTCTAATTTTTAAATGAAATTGTTTAAAATTGAAAGATTAAGGCTTGTTTGTTTGTGTTAGGACATCAACAGTATCTACGATATCATATTTTCTAATGAAGCTACCCATTTATGATAAATTACAAGATAGATCACTAATGGTTGAGTTGAAACTGGACAGAAATTTAGGGTTTTCAGTAGTTTCATTCTTTCTCACAGGTAGTGTGCATTCATCCAAGGTAAATAGGATTCCTGAAGATTCACATGGGGGTACTCGACAACATCGACATTATTACCACCTATTTGAGCCTATAATAGGTATTTTAGTTTCTTAATAGTTTTTATGTAATGGAAATTAAAAAATATATTTCATTGAGGTAACCATGTACTATGGCACATGTGGACTCTTTGGTGACTTATATAGAATTATACATGTTTATTCGAATGTTCCTTATCTCATGAGATCATCTAAACCTTCAAAAAATGTTGTTCAATCATATCTGTAACATGAAAATTTGTTCTATCCCAAGGAATAATGAATGAATCTTATCCACAGAGTGGAAGGGTCTCAAGAATAATAAGATAGGGTTCCAAAGAACACGAGAGATACAATTTCCATAAATGTTTCATTACTGACTGCTCTATTTTATACTAGTGTATCTCATTTTCTATTTAGTCTTTTATCTTTAATCTATTGAATTTTTATAGGTAGATTTTATCTTTTTCTATATATATTACTATATCTATTTTTACATTCAAATAAAAGGATCATTGTAGTCCCTCTTGTTCTTTTTCACTATTAGATGTTGTTTTTTTCATGTAATTTTTTGGTTCTCAACATGAAACCTATTGATGTCATTTTTTGGGATGGATTGGATCATTTCAAAAAATCATTGATTTATTGTTATCATATATGAGTCTCCATCCCAAAACAATTTTTTTTGTGTCGTTTCATTCATGGATAATGGGAACCGTTTCTAGTAGAGACAAAAAATTTATATTGATTTCACGAATTCCATATATTTTTTTCATTTATACCAAGGGGGAATCAATGTGTGGTGGTCTCCCAGTAGTTTTGATTGATAATCCTATGGTGTTTCAATATGAATTCATTTGTTTCCCCTAGAAAGGATGGTTGGGTATTTATTTAATTAATTATATTTACTATACAATTTTATATTCTATTCTACTGAATAGAACCAGGTAATATGAAAGATCACATGTCCTAGTAGGATAGTCTTCTTGAGAAATGTTTTATATGCCCGAGTGTGTCACCATGGGAAGTGCATGTTTTCAAATATAGATAAATTTAATGGAGAAATTCACAAATGTTTTGAATTTTAAAAAATATATTGTCTTACAATGATGAACAATTATGCCTTTCCATGGATTGATGATTTGTTTGAGTGGTTGAAGGGGGAAATGTGGTTCATGAGGATCGATCCTTGATCTTCCAACTATCAATAAAGAATAAACTAGTTTGAAATTTATTTAACCTATTCTTATATTAGGTATGATCCTTATGAGTTCCTTTTTAGGCCAGTAGGTCAATTAATTCCTACTATATTTTGTAGGGATTTAATGAGAAGGATTTTCTATGAGTATCTGGATACATTCATTGTTGTATTTTTTGATGAAATTAATTATTAATAATTGTTTGAAGAGGATAATATGCATCATCTAGGAGAATTTCTGGGTCCTCTAGGAAATCACTGACAATATTCCAAGAATAAAAAATCTATTTTTTCGATTTCGAAAATGATTTATTAAGAAAAAGTGTGTTCGAAAATGTTATTTTTGTTGATCTTAGAATGGTGAAATGTGTTATGAATTGTGTGAAATGATAATATTTCATTGAAATATGGATCATAATATCCTAACTATCTTTTATCTACATTTCGTTAAGTATTTCTCAATGTTGTATTCTAGGATGAATGAAATAACTGGTAAGTTAATAATGATTTCTTAGGATGATAAATGTCAGAATTTATTTATTGAGTTGAAACATCATTTGACTACTCCACCGATGTAGACTCTTCTAGAGGCAGGGAATTGCTATGTGGTCATTTTTGATGCATTAGTTTTAGTATTTTGATATGTTCGTATGAAATTTGATCATTTAATTTACTTTAAAAATGAGAATCTTAGTCTTTGTGGGAAAAATTTCATGAGCTGTGACCATAATACTGAACATGTTATCCAAATGCCTTGTAGAGGGAAACTTTACATTTATATATTTAGTGTTTCTATGTTTTCAGAAAAAGAGAGCTTTATTTATATATTGTCTCAAATGAATTTGAATCTCTAACAGATAAATTCGGTGGAATACATAGAGTCATTTTTTTTCAATATCGCTTATACCTGGAGGAAAGGAGATGTTATTGTTGAATCCTTGAGAATGAAACATTTTAAAAAGGTTGTTATAATCAATTAAAATGTTCTTATTCATGTATCTATTTGCATAATTTCATATTAGAGCCATATAATATAGGGTTAATGATTTCTTGGATATTGTTTTTATGAAATCCACTTTCCTTGAGAAGATTATGTTGGATCCGTAGCTATAGGATTAGTTCTATAGCAATAACTTCAGTCTTTTTGGAAGGGAGACAATATTTGATTTTTCTTTCTCCATTAATGGAATAATATCCTATCATAATTTTTTTGTACTATATTTGGTATGGAATTATTTTATAGAGGATTTCCATCATTCTTTGTGTAACGTGAACTCAAAAACTATGAAATATTTTTGTGACATGCTGCATAATTTCTTCTGGACACGTATGCGATGAAGCTTTTCTGAGTCTGTCACTCATTATAATATATTAGAATAAGTAAAGGTTCCGAACTATAATCCTTCATGTTTTTTTCAGACACATCATGTCCCAATGTTTATGTGGGATATGATCTCTATAGACATTGTGTATGGTTTTCATGTACCCAGAGAAAGAAGAATGTGATATAGGTTGTGATCGATAAACTGACTAAATAATCACACATTAAACAATTTGTGAAATAAGAAATGTTGATGTATTGGTAAATCAACATGTTCAATAGATTTTTCATTTTCATGGTGTTTTATCAACTATAATTTCTTATAGGGATCATCGGTTCCCATCTTATTGTTAGAAATTTTATTAAGAGTCATTGAGGTCTAATTTCAATTTGAGTATGTAATAACATCCACATTCATATGGCCAGAAAAAAATAGGATAATATATTCTTGAGGATATCGTCTTCTCTATTGATATAAACATTAATGTGGTTTTGAATGATTGTTTGGATCTAGTTCAGTTTTTCTATAACAACAATTATGAATTAGAGATTAGAATGGCTCTTTTGAGTACTTTTATTGTTTACCATGTATATCATTGTATTTTTAGTTAGATATTTTTTAATGATCATTAGTTATACCAATTAGAATCCATGTTACAATAAAGAATGTCAATTTTATTCATCTTGAAATTTTTCTGGCATAGAGCTAGTATATGTATTTTGATGATGTTTACTATAGACCTTTTTAAATATCTATTGTTGACAAGGTGTTCTGGAATGTTTCTACTTGTTTGGGTTATCATCAAAATAGATGTAATGAGATCCTTATTATTTATTTTCTAGAGACCATTTAATGATTTTGAGATGGTGGGAAATGATTCATATCATTCAAATCATCCATTTTATATGATGTCAATACATAATTTATTCCATATATCTTATTTGAGAAATTATCGATCTAATCCATCTCATGTATTGAGCTAGATTAATGTTGAGGATGAAACTGATTGAACCATGAATGAATGAAAAAATGGGATAGTTGACTCTGAAAAGAAGGTACATAATAGGTAGATGATACATTTGGGTAATGTGATATGGAAACATGGTTTTAATTATCATGAGATTTCTAATAGAGTGGCACTGAATAGATAGAGTATAGCCTCATCATATTGGCTTGGGATCATCGGGGTAGGATTTTGTGGAATAAAATGTGTCTATGGAGGGGAGGTTGTAACATCCTACTAAAAAAATTAGGTATTACAAAATAAATATTTAGAATATTCTTTGGTTTTTTTGTTTAGGTTTTCCCTAGGGAATTATTTAAAATTGTCAAAAACATTCGGCTAGTGGATCGTTTGAACATAGTTTAACCAATCTATGAACACTCTCAAGACATGCCATGAAAACCCAGATAACAATGATTTTCACAATTTACATATTTTTTTGAGATTTTTTTCTTTTAAGAGACTGTATTCGGCCTTTTTAAAAGATGTAAAACACATGGATTCATGGTTGGGTATAACCGTGTAGTTATGAATTATTACATCTGTGTACATGTTTTTTATTAATCAAATTTTTGTTCAAAATTATGAAACCCTCCATTTGACCAATGACTAACTAGAATGAACCATAATCAATTTATCCTATCCATGGAGCTCCCACAATGGGTTTTGGAATCTCAGATCTATCTTGAAAGTGATTCATATAATATGGAATTCCCTTTTATTTTTTCCAGGTTTTTTTCCACACCTCGTTCTCAATCCCTAATGATCTCTCTTCTCCTCCCAAGGTATCTATATATCCTCTAATTTAATTTTTTCAATCAAATAACCAATATTTTTGATTATAAACCTTGATTTGTTACTTTTTCCATGTTTTTAAGATATTCATTCTTCAATGTAGAATCCTATTTAGGGTTGGGTGATTCGAGTTCTATTTATCCTAATGTAGGTGTTTTCATTATTATTGTTATATTTTATTAACTATTACATACTTTAATAATTTTAGTTGATTTTATTAAATATAAATTTTTTTATTTCAAATATTTCTTTTGTTGAAAATAGTTACTTCCATTGAATTTTGTTGTTAAATATGGCCATTTGGTATAAAAATGGAAAACCCCCAATTCCATTGATTTTGGGTGTGTTTATATAAAATGGTAAAATTTAAATTTGTTAGTTTATATTGCAAAATTGTATCCATTAAATATTTTAATTTAATTATTATAAAAAATGGGTTGATGGAAATTTTTAGAAAACCACACACTCCATTACATTGTTTCATTTAGGGAAATTTATGGAATTTAAATAAAACTACATTTTTTTAATTTAATTTCAAAATTGAATTGTGAAATTTTATTCTGAATTGATTTCCAATAATTAATTTTCCAAAATGGATTTAAATTGGTCAGATAGAAACTATGAGGGATTAATATTTTAAAAATTAATGTAGATTACTAAAACCCTTTTCTGTTTTTTAAATTGAAAATTGACATATTTGAATGTATAACGGGTTGAAATGTATATTTTTTTAAATAAATTTCTAATTATAGTTTGGTACAAAATCACATGAATTAATTGGGAATAAAATGAGTTTTTTGGATGACACATAATGATTTATAATGTTAAAGAACATAATTACGACCTGCAATATAATTGAGTGGATGGTGATGAGTCCTCCTTGGTAAGTGTTCAATGAGATGCATGTATATATTCTCATGTCACCTTGAGTGTGGAATGCAAGTAACGTGGAATTATCATTCATTTGGGGCATATGACTAGGTTTCTATCTTTTTTTATATTTCAAATTAATATATTAAATTTTTATAAAGTGTTTTACATAGCATTAGATATGTAAAAAAATATTTAACATAAATGATTTTATTTATGATATTTCCTATTTATTTTAATTTTTTTGTGTTCTTCAAATACATGAAAAATAAATCATTTTCCAGAAATATTTTCATATTATAAAGTGTAAAAAATGAAATATAATAGTTATCATTTTGAAATGTCAAACATGTTTATTTTAAATTGAAATCAATTTAATTTTGTATTTTAATTTTTATATCTGGTATGGAATCCTTGGTGATACAGTACATGGATTATTAGCTCACACCCTCCTTGTGGAGTCAATTTTTTTAGGTAATCAATTTATTGGTCTGAGTATGGTTAAATCACCACATAGAGTAATTTTTATATTTTGATCCATTAACATGGTGAGTTTCCTCCTTTAGGTCATGTGACTTTTTCTATTTTTCTATTAAATAGTTGTAGTAATTTCAGTTTTTATCCCTATTTGACATCTGTTACATATATCCCTCCAATGTTTCATTTAATTTAATATTTTATTGTTTTATTTTATATTAGTAATTTTGGTGGAAATTTTTTTCCTTAACTCATTTTGTTAGATTGTAGGTGATAATCTTATACACATAGGGATCTGGATTTCCCATATGGCAATGATAGGGCCAGCTGATTTTTCATGATACCTAGGTACCCGAGATAGTTTTTTATACAAAATATGTTATATGAATGTTTTTAAAAGATTAAAGGGTCAATAAGATGAATAATTAAATCTAAAAGGATAAGATAATACCATGGAGGAATAATTGGATAAAATAGTTGCGATATCACGTACTCCCTAAAAACAATTTAATGAAATGCTGGAGTAAAATTTATCATTAATTGGATGATATGTTAAAAATCTTATTAATTTAATGAAAGCGTTTATGAGATGGTTTTCTTTGAAAATGTATCTGTCTGATAATTCAATTCATTTGAAAATTTTAATATGTTTATAAGGATTTCACATTTTCATAACAGGTTGTTATATAAAATTGGTAAATGTAGTTTGATAATTATTCATAAACATCAATATATATTAATGAATAAAAAATTAAGAATCTGATGAAGGTATGATAATGGATGATGATATCATTTATGTGAACATTCAATATTTAGAGATAGTGTTGAGACTAAAAAATTTGGAATCACCCCAATCTGGAATATCATATACAACTCAAATAAATGATGGTAACTCTCGTGTATATATTGAGGATTGTGATTGCATGAATAAAAAATCACCAACATCTAATCTAATAGAATCATACTTAAACATAGAAGGTATCCCATAACCCACAACCATTTTTATGTATTAATTTTGATTCATGTTATATTACAGGTTCCCAAAAAATCAATGAAAATATGGAATATATAAAAATATTTTCAATCATCCACATAAATAGTGGATATATAATATAGCATAAATAATTTTTCCCTAATATGTATCCCAATGATTTTATATTCCAGATAGGTAAAAGGGGCTCAGAATATGTGAAAAAAATAAATTTCATGGTAATATAAGTGAATAATGTTCATAGGCTACCTATTGTGTTGTTTGGAGTAGGAAAATGATTCTTTAGATTTTTTGGAAAACATAAAAATCCATGAAAATTATATAATGAAAATATTTAGTGGTAGAATAGATAAATTGAAGAGGAAACATGTATCAAAGAAGAAAAATATACAGAAAATGAATCTATATAAGAATAATGTAGTTGATTGATTTAAATATGTCAAACAACGTTTCAATAAAAAAAATTCACAATTATCATAATATATTGTTTTTAAATATGAATTATAATTATTATGATTATGAGAAGAGAGGACCATAAATAATGGGATATCATATAAGAAACAAGGGTTAAATATTTATATTTTGGATGTAAATTGAAGAAGAAAATGGTTAGAAAAAACATTCACCTAGAAGAACAATAATATATCCTATTTATTATCTTATAGAAAAATATATGTCTTAGTTAATCATTATCCCCCACCATGAAAAAGTGGAATCAGTTACAAGATGAATATATGTTACACATTTCAATAATGAATATATATCATGGTGTCAGATCTACGATTACAAGTTATTGATGATATAGTGAATCACCTAGGAAAAAAGCCAACTATTTCATGTATAACATATTCATTCAATAAAACATGAATTAATTTTGTGGGTTCATGTTGAAAAAATGTGATTAGAGACTCGGATAATGAAAGATGTGACTATAAATTCACTAAATATAATACGAAAAAATATTACTGGTTAAAATAAGTTTGAAGATTATGTACATAGAAGGGTCACAATGTTATGAAATTAATGAAATGAATTACAATAGATATTCCATATGATATGAAGTATAAGATATAATAATAGGAAAATAATTTCATTTCATTTTATGATTCTGAGATGAAAGAGAATGTTAAGAAATATCTCTTAGATGTCACCACCAAATAAATTCAAATTTGATTAATAACATAATTATTTTAAAAAACATTTCAATTCAAAATGAAATCAACTGTCTATAGAAATTGGATTGGAAGATTATATTTCACACAATGATGGTGGCATGTTTATAGGGAATTATAAATCTAGAAAATCACAACACCATTGTATGGAGATTTAAATTTTTTATTTGGATCTATTTACCTTTAAATTAAGACATCTGGAGATATAATGTACTCAAATGACTAAAATTTAAAAGCTGACTTTACACAAATGAATGATTAATATTTTGAAAAAATATTGGCCATGGTAGAGGGATGAATATCTTCTTAACATTTTGGGAATTTATGGTCATATATGAACCCCTTGATATAGATAAATAAATATATCGGGATATTAATTATTCACTACATAGTGAATATATATTTCAAAAAATATATTTAATAACAATAAAATAGTAATCACTTGTTATTAATTAAATTAACAATATATATTTTTGAGGAGTTCTTTGTTGATTACATATTAAAATAAAGGGTTGTTTTTATCATATTCCATTGAACATTATTATTATTTTTCTGATGCATGTGAAGTATTTAGAAATTTGAAGATAAATATAATTATTTACAATCAAATTAATGAAAATTGATAATTTCTACGAACGATTTCACATTGGTTATATTTTAATGAGATCATAAACATACATTGTTCTATATCACTTCAATTATACCTTTCATTTTTCAAATGTAAACATATTTTTGATCAACTATGGAATATTTTTTTGGAGAATCATATATGATCATTAGTATAATAAATGTAGTATTGAAATATTCATATAAGGGATATGATCATGTTTTTTAGAATATTAATATTTTATAATACCCCATTATCCCTTTTCATGATTATTTTCAATAACAATGAGAAATTTTAAAACAAAATTTTAGATTATGATATGTTCAAATAATGCCAAAAAAATAAAGGATTTGAGACTATTGATCCTATATTTCATTTTTTGTCAATATGTCAAAATGTGATAGAGTATGAAGTAGATATGTTGTTAGAATTTTAATAAATTCATTTAATGGAATAGGATGTTACTCTAGGACAATTATCTCTTTTAAAATCTAATTATAGATTTTTTTGATCTTATGTAGGAAGGTAATATACTTTTTAATTTTTAACAAATTTGTTACACATAAAAATATATAAAAAACCTGACACTATACAATTTTATATGAAATAATTTGATGAGAAAAATTTCAATATCCTTGAAAATACATTTTTGATTAATTATTAAAATAATTAATATTATGTCATTTAAATTTTTAATGGTTGGATTGAAATATTATTAAATGAATTATTGTGATTGTTTCTCAGATAATATCAGTAGTCCTCATTTGAAAAACTAGTGCCAAACCATGTGATACCGCAAGGATATCCCTCTACCACAAATAAGACGTACAAAGGAGTCTAACCCTATTGGAAGGAATGAAATAGGTTACCTTTCATTGGTAGTATGAATGGTTCTTAATTGGTGAAGTTGGGACATGGTAAAAGGACCACAAGGTGTGAGTTCCCCAATGAGCTCATAGAATGGGTGAGATTAGCACAAGGATGAGGGTTGATGGTAGGTCAATGTTGGGGGAATGTGTGATAAACCTCATAGCTAGCATAACAGAATAATTGTCACCACATAATTGATAAACCACATCGCCAACTATTAGCAGATATATTTTGGGAAGGATATTCATGGGTTAATAGTCTCATGTCAATAGAAGTGAAAATAAAACATGATCTGTCAGATTGATATGATCTTCACATTCAATTCAATATAACATATAAAACAAATAAATAGAAAAATCCCATTAATAATTATTTGAATAAAAATTTTCATAATTCATATAACATTTATGGCCATCGGTATAGAAAACCATTCCTTTTAAACATAATATAACTTGATTTTAATAATAATAAAACATTATATTACAAAATAAGGATCGTAATGTCTAGTGTATTGGAATACAAGTTAAATAATGCATTACTAAAATGAAAAAAACACATCTTTATTTATTCATCATAATGTGATCCTAACTTTGTTAGAGTAATTACCTCAATATATTGTACCATGTGGATCACATTAATAATGAGATGAGACAAAATCTAAAAAGAGAATATACATTAGAATAATTCTTAATAACATGGGACAAAGATCATTACACAATGATATATAATTGAATGAAGAATCATGACATATAAATGTGGGTACATATATACATTTAATCACAGAAATGTGGAAGAAAATCAAATCATTACTTTAAAACAAGTCATAGATCATTGAAAATAGAGGAGTAAAAGTCAAGGATAACCTCTTAGACATTTGCACCTTGTATAATAATTCAAGGCTTACATGCATGACCATTTAACGTAAAATGTCATGAT
Source organism: Viscum album (assembly GCA_963277665.1). Classification (NCBI taxonomy): domain Eukaryota; kingdom Viridiplantae; phylum Streptophyta; class Magnoliopsida; order Santalales; family Viscaceae; genus Viscum; species Viscum album. The sequence continues at coordinate 1,312,076,078 of OY728152.1, read as the reverse complement.
ACTCAACAGTAGCCAATTCATTGGAGCTCTATCAGGGTACACCATCATAAAATGATCATAAAATAGGTTTTCCACAAAAATAATCATACATAATATACCATAAAAACATAATGGTTACCTAGAGAATGAATTGGGTATCATAATATTGACATAAGTCATATAAAATGAACGTATCATAAAAGTGATCGTGACGTAAAAGAAATAATGAATTATTGGACTGTTATAGAGAAAAAGAGGCTTTAATAATGATAATTAGTGTCAACATGAAGTAATAACACGCATAAATGGTATTTGGGAAACATTAAAATTTAATCATTTTTGTGTGGTTAAAGGTAAATATGAAAGGTCATATAAAACATAAAAAGGTCATGATAATTTATTTTAAAAAAGTTGTTAACAAGGAAGGATTTCATAATAAAATGTTTGGTTTTATAAATACACCTTTTTCTTAAAAGAATATTATATAGTGTACATGATGATGGTAAAAAATTTGGAATGATCCCTTAAAATGGGTTTGCATTTCAATAATTATTTTTGAAAAAATCATTTAATAAAATGTATCTCCCTGAAAGAGAATTTTTGATGGATCATGATGCATGAATTTAGAGAATATACATAGTATGTAAAAGTTTTTCATCAAAATAACATACAACATCATTAGTTTTAAATTATCATCTTTTAAAAATCATGTTAAATGAATGGGGGAGGAGTGAAATCAATCTCCATTATTAGGAGTTACACGTAAATTGGAAATACATACATGAAATTTATGATTAAGAGTGAGATAGAGAGGATCCCTAACATTAAATATGATAGTGTTCATCACTTGATCATATTGACTAGAATAATCAAATTAGGTTCATTAATTAATAAATAAATAACCACAAATACATGTTACTAATTAATTATAACCTTATTAAGTTTATCCATTTCGTTTTGATGAGATAATTGGATCAATTTTACTATTTGGGGTCATTTTAAAACATTTATTTAATGATCAGTTCACATATATTCATGTTCAAATAAACATTTATGTGGAGAATGGTTGTCCAGAATTGGTGTTATATGACATTAGTTATTATCCAAATGAATAAATGGTTATAATATTCATTTTTTTATTCCAGTGAAGGAGATTCATAATATAAAATTTAATGATAAACACTTGGATTATGTTGGAGATTTCTTCTCATATTTGACTTGTTTTTTGTAATTATATTACATAATATGTGAAAAAGGATTCCACAACATCAAATAAGATAAAATAAATATTTAATATTTTGATTCAAGAATAAAAATGCTTTTATGACCCAAATTGAAGAATCTATTAGAAATTGACAACATTTCTTCCTTGAATGTCACAAATTAAAATATCTCAAATGATGTTTTCATTTCATTCATATAAAAGAAGGTGAAAAGGGAGATGAAAATGAACTATCACATTATAAGAAAAAGTTTATTGTACAATTATTTTACTTTATTTTTCATACCATTTAGATGAGGAGATGATAAGAAAGTAATAAGAATAAATGAACATTTAATGAAAATGGAAGAAAATAAAAGAGTAATTTTCCTCTTGGTTTAATCATCATTAAGATCCTATAATGGGATGAGGATTGCGAATTTTATAGAGAAAAAGATATTTTTCTTATTGGAGAGGATCATCGGGAAAGATTTGGGTAGAATTAATGGAAACAACAAGTCAGGTTAGGAGTTTAGAAAGATGGGATTGTGGGTGGTCTTTGTAGTGGAGGATGTGAGGGTTCTTTTAATATTTAATAATTAGTTTATTATTTACATAATTATACAAGAAGTAGTAATTACTAATGGGGTAAATATACTAATCATTTCATGTGAGTTCAAGAAAATGGCCATAGATCATATCTAACTCGATCATAATGGAAAAATTTTGTTTTTCGTATGTATCGTGAATTATCTTCTTTTACTATTCATAAAAAATCATGTATTTTATAAAATTATCTAAAACAATTCCTATATGTTTTTCAATCGTGAAAATCCATAAAAGATATCAATTTTAAAAAAATAATTTTCTAAATATGATTAATTTAATTTTTTTATTAACTATATTACATGAAGAATAAAATATATAAAACTATATCTTATATTAAAATGCATTCAAAAATAACATAAGTAATTATAACATTATCTTAAAACCAAAAGGAATAAAAAAATTTATTTACCAAAAACATTTAAGATAATACATTTTATTTTTAAATTTAATAAATAATTGTGATTAATTATTTTTGACTTCCAGAAAAACCATTACATTTACTATGTAACATTATCACTTATAAAATGCGTAAATTTTGTTTATACAATCATGGTTGATGTTACAATTTTTTGTATGATGTAATTTTCATAAGTGTCATTTTACTATTCATAAGGGTGGGTTACTATTCATAATGTTAGATTACTATTCACCTAAAATATACTTTGTCAAATCAGACTCCGAACAACTTACTAATAGTATTATTTTATGTCATATTATCAAAATTAAAATCACATAGGTGAAAATTTTTTGTAGAAAGGTCACAATTTTCTTACTAGTTCATTATGTTGTGATTTCATATGATTATATAAAATAATTATAATAATGTAATAACCATTGATATATCATATGGACGTTACATTTTCCCCACATATGAAATTTGGACATCAAAATTTCATTATACAATCAAAAAAATAAATTTGTGCGAGTACTTTTCTTTCACATCCTCTTCTAGTTCCCATGTTTCATCTTCATACTTATGGTTCCACCCTATTTAATTGAAATGTTGAGTAGACTTGTTACTTACATCATTATCCCTATGATCCAAGATCGTCAATATTTGATCCCTATAATAATGATCATTCACCAACTATACCACCTTGAAAGAGAGTACATTTTAAGGTTAGGGTTTTACTTCGTTAAGGGGATACATGAAATTAATCATGTACTATGAACATGTAGTTGTTTGTGATACATGGGAGGCCAGAACCTCGACACAATCGAAAATCTTGATGGGGAAAATGTACATGAGACTTATCATTCCGTATTCTAAATCCTCATGTCCTTCATCCATGGAGATATGTATAGAAATAACATGCCTCCAACATTGATCACAATGTCTCATCAATGATTATTTACATAACTCATTTTGAGACTATGGGATACCTTGATGTTATTTTTTAGGGTTTTCACCTTCTCAACAACATCATCGACCATTTAATGTCATAGAAGAATATTCTCACTGACTTAATCCCAACACATCGGTGTTCTACACCAATTCACATTAGTGGAATAGTATGGTGCCATTAGGATACTCGGGAGGAATTAGTTTTTTTGGAGAATTTAACTAGTTTAAGTTGTTTTTACAATCCTACATTGAAGTCTATATAACATTATATCAACTTATCTTCTTGATTATGAATAGTTTGGAGATTTTGGCCATGATTTTGAGGATGATATTTCATACTAAAGCTTAGTTTAGTTCTATGATCATGCTTGAGACATTTCAAGAACATTGAGTTGATTATTGGATGCAGATCAAATATAATAGATAGTGGTACATCTTGAAACTAGAACACTTTGTTGTTATATATCTATTAATTTTGATCCAATTATATGTTCTCTCAAATTGAGATAAAGTTATCTATCACTCTATGACGATCCATAATGATCCATATAGCATTGGATCCTCTAGATGTCCTTTGATATCCTATAGTAGAGTCCATGGAATATTCTCCCACTTTTATAATTTCATTGGTAGGTGTTTTATCATCCCCTCATACATCTATCATTAACCATTCAATTGATGACATACTAGCACATTGAGAGGTACTCAGTAATGTTTTTCTTTATATTGTCACACCAAAGGTTTTTTTGGAGATCTCGATACATCTTTGTGGTCCATGTCAGATTTGAAATAGTTGAGTTATGTGTATCTCAAGTGCTCTTTCAATATCATTGTATCACATTTTCCACATAATAATGATTCAAATCATAAAATTCCTTCCTCATCAATTATGAACTCAAATAATTCCATCTTTTATAGATTCCCTCCATTTTTGAATTTCCACGTCTTTTCATTGTGAATCTGTAATTTTTTCCTTGAGGGATGGTTGAGAAGTCATTTCATAAAATATTCATCATGTTCCTCACTTAATGATTCTTATGTCCATACTCGAAAAATATAATAGGTCTGGATCCTTTTCAATTCAAATTTTGATAAAGATGGAGGATCATTTCAACGAAGAGCATATTCCCACTTATTTATTTTACCGGGATGTTGGTGACTTGAGAAATAATATTCATTGATGATCTCTTTCCGTCATTGTTGAAATATATTAGGATAATTTTTTGTGAATATATATATGATATTTATCTAATAATTATACAACTTACACTTCTCTCCATAGAAAAATTCCACCATTTAATTAATGAAAACATCAAATCCACAAAGACTATATCCTTCACAGGAATGTTTTGTTCATATATGTGTATCTTCCATCAGGTGTAGTTTGTCACTTTATCATTTTTCATCAGGAAACAACTAATTTCCTTCTATGAATCATCATAGTACACCCAAAGAGGTTTCCACTTGTTATGAGTGTGAGTACTGGTGCAATGATTATTCATTTCTCAACTCCTTAAACCAGAATTTACAATCTTGAGACTATAAAAAATAACTATATTACATGTCATCATGGAAATTGGATTTAGAAATCATGAAAATTTCTTCCAAAATCAATAATAATATCTATCTTTCACATGATAGCTAAGGATATCCATTATAGATGTTTCCTCAGAAAATATTCAATCACATATTTCATGGAAGGGTCAGTAAATATACATTTACTGGTGATAACATTCCCCAATAATGATTTTTCCTCCTTACAGAACTCATATTTACTATAAATTTCCTACATCTTCCCCCTACAAAAATTCATTAATACATTATCAAAATAATCCTCATGTTCCCCTTGGATCGTGGATTATATCAATATATTTTTGATAAATACTACCTAATATTTGGAGAGATAATCCCTGACGACTGTAACATTAAATCCCTGAATATATCTATAGCACTACTGAGTCTGATGAGAATCAATACAAACTCATATTTTCAATACATTGTTCAAATGTAAGTCTTTGAAATATCTTCCTTCCTGACCATTAATTGGTGATATCCTGACCGAAGGTCCACCTTAGTGAAATAACGGGCTCCATGATATTGATCGTACAATTCATCAATATTTTGTAGGCGATACACATTAATTATTGTGATTTTATTTATATTTTTATATTCAATGTATAGGTTCATTAATCCATCCATATTCATGATGAATTGGACTTGTGCACCCCTTGTTGAAGAACTCATGTGTAATTCCCCAACCCCAGTTACCCAGCATCAGTGCATTATTACATAACATTTGAATGATCATAAAATATCAAGTCTCGAAATACAGATTAGTTTAGTAGTATTGGAAACACTAGATATATTCATAATTCTTACATTACATCGTAAATTAAAAAAACTATAACAACATCTAGTCTTCATATCCCCTCAAACAATTCCTACCGGCCATTCATAAATTACTTCTTCACATCCTGGGAAAAATAATACATTGAAAGGGGTGAGCTCAGATGCTTAGTAAGGATAAAAATATAGCAGAAACATTCATAAATAAGAATAAACATTTAAGGCAATGTATAAATATAAAAAATTCCTATTAAACATGAAATTTAGCATAACATGGAAAAGATAAAATGAAATAATTACATTTACTTAATCACATGGATATTCTACTAGACGAATAATCACATGAAATATCAATAACCAATTTCATAATGACGGAATGCATAATGTCTAACATTAATTTCTTTGTCAATGCCTCATGCCAAGACCTAAGGGATAACTATAACCAGAAACCAACCCAGAGAGCCTTTGTAACCGGACTCTATCCCGTAGAGACTTTATAACTGAACTCCAACCCGGAGTGCATCTAATAACCGGACACCAACCCAGAGTGCCTCTAATAACCGGACACCAACCCAGAGTGCCTCTAATAACCGGACACCAACCTGGAGGGTCTGTTGTAACCATACCTCAACCTGGAGGGTTTACTTTTACCAGTCCTCAACCAAGAACATACTAGTCCAACACATTCATCTTAAGAAGAGTATGAAATATAACAAAAACATTCCTATTAAAACTAGCATACAAAATGCCAAAACATTCATCTTAAACCATTAATGACATAAAAATAACTCATACATAGTCAAACATATAACAAAAACTTAAATACAATATGGTATATTTGTATCATAATAAATCAACTTCAAACAAGTGTAAAATTTATCAAAAGATGTTGACATAGATGAAATTATTACTATTTGAGAGAAATATCTCTTTTTTGAAATCATTTTAAAGTCACATAAGTATAATTCAAAAAATTTATATTGAAAATATTCCTACAAGATTGTAATGGAATTTTCTACGAGTTTATAATTTTAGAAAATAGTTGCACCGTCTGTATAAGTTAAAAACAGATATTTTACATTAATTTTGTCGAAAAGGTTAAAAGGACATTTTTTGGAAAACGACAGAAAGATTCCATTATAAAAATCTTATTAAAAGTAAAAATATTTTATAAATGACATTTACCAATATTCTATAAAATATTAATAATGTTTCAAATACATTTAAAAAAACTAGGATGTGGTTGATAAAGAGGTCCCAACAGATAATTACGTATAAACAACCTCTGATAATGAAGTTGTTGTGAAATAAACCCATACCAATTTGGTAACTTACGAAACATACAACCCATGAAGGAGGTATAATATAATTAATATGAAAATAAACATAATTAAATGTTTATTACAAAAATAATACAATTAATGGAAGTACATACACCACAAAAAAGGTAATAGTGGCAATATGGCATGTATCTCACAGGAATAAAGAGTGAGATAAAAACCCCCTTACCTTGTACTTTTCCTTGGTCGTGGGTAAGTTAACCACATGTATAATGGTTAAATAATTGTTATTAAATTATACAAGAATAATTTAAATTAATATGATCACATATATTATCTTTTAACAATGCATTGTTAATAATATCTTAGTATTATCGTTGTTTCGAGTGTTTACTTACTCGTTTTCTTTTATATGTTTTATTACATATGCCAAGTTTTTTATGAATTTGTATTATATTATTCATATCCAAAATGATATCAATTACTTAAAAATTACTTCTAATCATCAAAAGAGAATTAGACTTGAATGGATACAATGAGGAATGAATCTCATTCCGTTCCTAGAGACGGTAGTCCGTACGTACGCACGAGCGACAATATCACTCTTCTGATATTAAAATAATATATAATTTGATAGTATATCATATATATAGAATAATTATCATGTTATATTTACTATTTAAATTAATTACACATCATTTTTATACCCATCCGAATAAAAATGTTTTGAATAACAATTACACCAGAATGTGGAGATGGTAAGCTGTACGTGCACACGTATGGTGACATGTCATTCAAAAGATGGATAGAATACTGAATATGGTTTTACAATATTAATAATAGAATCACATTATATATAAGATACTTGAGTTATTATTTTATAATGGTAATAACATATAATGAAGAAGTTAAAGAAGAAAGGAACTTGAATGAGTTTGGTGAAAACATTACCTCTTCTTCGAGTTCTTCATTTTGATTTGATCAAAAGGGCTCATTAAGTTGACTTTATGATAAAACTAAGGCCTATAGGTTGAAGTGAGTGCAGTTTAGAGAATATTTGGTCAGGTTTTGGCCGAGGTAAAAAACTTTTATGATGTGAAGAATTGGTTAGAAGTGGTGTCCTTTTATAAGGGGGGGAGGGGCTCTTTAGAAAAAACATAGAGTATTATTTTATAATAAATTTATATTCAAATTATAATGCATAAAAAGTGGATTATTCAAATTATAAGGTGGAGATGGGTCTAAGTCCTTTCAAATAATATATTTTAGATAGGTTTGGGTCATTATATTAACCTTATCATTTAATTTTTACACTTAGTTAATTAGTTTGACATTTACCATTTCACTTTTTATTTTTATATTATATTGTTAATAATCATACTATATATATCCAACCCACCCCCAATTTGTCCATTAATGATACACCTCTCATGATATAATTTATTAGGATGAACCTTAGATTTTTCACAATAGAGTATAAATTAATAATATAATATTTGTTTTAAAAACTGTTTTATGTCAATTTTGACACTATTGGGTATTTTGTTTATGATAATTTCATAACAGCATTATTACATAGAAAAAAAATTTATATAACCAATCATAATATTTCATATTAACCTAGAAAATTAGTGGAATTCATAAAAAGTCTCAAATTATATTTATTTTGATATTTATAATATCAATTATTAAAATATTTCATTAATTAGGTAATTATTGAATCACCATTGAGTCATAAATAAATTGAATTATTTTATATATTCAAATTATAAATAATATACAATTATTTTATAAATATTTTTAGATTTCTAATTAATATTTACAATCGAATTTATCTTATGTATAACCCATTATTAAAAAATTTATAGTAATTAAAAATTGATTTTAACTCTTTTAACAATTCTTTGAATTAAATAAATATTAATGTCCTAATCTAAATGAAATAGAACTAAATGATAATATTTTATTCCTAAGGTTGTATTTGGTCGAGATACACTTTTCCAATAGAATTAGGACATGTTTTAGGGTAATATTAATATCATTTTTACCCGTAATTACCCTGTTTTCTTTTAACAGTGGTAAATATAAGTAAAATGTTACTATACACCAAAAATTATATTCATCACATTGAATCAAATTTTATTCCTTGATATTAACTATGTCTCTCATATTTTCGAAATTCCAGTCATAGAAGTAGTAAAACTATATTTTATGTTAATTTTCAAATTCTCCTAGGAGGTGGGTAAAAGAAGGTGAAAAGTTCAATAAAATTTTTATATATCTAAAATTATTATGATCTAACTCCAATGAATTAGATTGAACTTATATAGGTATTATGTATCTATTATGAAATTAAATAAATTTAAATAAAATAAATAATTATTTAAATAAAAATTTTGTTGTAAACTATAACGCAGTGTTTATTTACTATTCATCAAAAAGTGAACGTTTTTGAGAAAAATACCAAAATTTCACCTTTAGCTAATTTTGATATTCCGAATCCAAAAATGAAGTCAATTTGAATGATAAAATTTATAAAATTTAAAAAAGTGTGTATTACTAATTATAATGGATAGTTTTATTGGTTGTGGTGGGTGTTAGAACTCGAAATTACATTCCACACACGCTACTATATTATTCAAAGAGAAGCGTACCGTGGAAGATTTGGGTGTTACATTCTCCCCTCCATCAAATAATCTCGTCCTAGAAATTTCTATAATAATACAGCATGAAAATACTCGAGAGATTCTCATCATAAGTTCCTCAGGGTCCCATATGGCCTCATCCATCTTATGGTTTCTCCATATAACTTTTTCCAGACGAGTCGTCTGGTTTCTCAGCACTTGTTCTTTGGTATCAAGAATCCTGATGGGCTCTTCGTAATAAGACAGATCAGGTTCCAGTTATAATTCATCATTGGTGAGTACATGCATTGGGTCAGGCATGTATTTTCTCAACAGTGATACGTTGAACACATCGTGAACTTTGGAGAGATTTGGCATCATTGCCAAACGGTAAGCTACATCCCCAATTCGTTCTATAATTTCGAATTGTCTGATGTACTTGGGACTCAATTTTACCTTCGTACCAAAATTTATATCTCCATTCCATGGAGATACCTTCAAGAAAACATGATCTCCTACCTGAAATTCCAAATCCTTCTTTCGGTTGTCGGCATAGATCTTTTGCCTAATTTGAGTTGCTTTGTTGAGGTTTTGGATTGCCTTTACCTTTTCCATTGTTTCCTCCACCAGTTCTGGGACCACAAGTTTCCTTTCACCAATGTCATCCCAACAGGATGGTGGGCAACATCTCTTTCTGTATAATGCTTCATATGGTGCCACCTGAATACTTGAATGGATGCTATATTTATAAGAAAATTACACCATTGGTTATTATTGATCCCACATACCCTGAAAGTCATGTGAGCAAGAACTCAACATGTATTCTATGATTTGAATAGTCCGTTCTGATTTTCCATCATTTTTAGGGTGGTAGGAAGATCTCAAATGAAGTTGAGTATCAATGTCCTTCTGAAGACTTGTCCTTAATCATGAAGTAAAATGGGTATCATGATCTAAAACAATTGATAGGTTTACCCCATGAAGTCTCACAACTTCTTTAATATATAGTCTGGCTAGACATTCCAGTGGTAGATCTTCTCTTATAGCATGAAATTGTGATGACTTGGTATGACGATCAACTATGACCAAATATTGCATCGTTCCTTCTAGGAGTCATTGGTAGTCCCTTGACAATGTCCATCGTGATATTATCCCATTTCCACTCTGGTATGGGAATAGGTTTCAATAATCCTCCTAGTTGTTTCATTCCAATATTCCCTTGTTGAAAAACCATACATCTTGACACAAAATTAGTAATCTCCCTCTTCATGTTGTCCAACAAAAAATGTTCCTTGAAAACTCAATACATTTTGGGTCTCCCAGGGTGTATAGAGAAATTCAAACTACGAGCATCATCTGAAAATTCCCTTTTTAGATAAGGTATATCAGGAACACAAAGTCTCTTCCCAAATTTCAAAATTTGATCGTCATTCACAAAGCCTCTCAATCTCCCTTCATTCACACCTATAATATTCTTTTGAAACTCTTCATCACCGGTCTGGGAACTCTTTATCTTTTCTAGTAAAGTTGGATTGGAAACCATTGGGAAAAGTATCGATGTTTCCCCTTCTATTGTAATTCCCATATTCATCTTCACAAGATCAATGAAAATAATATCCCTTTCTATTCTAATCATGTTCAAAACTCCATGATCTTTTCTTCTGAAATCATATTCCACCTTATTTTCCTTCCCTATGTGGTTGTTTATCGTGCACTCATATTCCTTGAGAAGTTCAATCCTTTGCCTTTGCCTCATGTTGTGTTCTTTCTGTGAGAAAATGTACACTAAACTCTTGTGATGAGTATAAATCTATCATTATTCACCATAGAGAAAATGTCTCCATATTTTTAATGAAAATATTATAGCATCTAACTCAAGATCATGAGTAGGATAGTTTTGCTCATAAATTTTTAGCTGTTGTGATGCATAGGAAATAACCCTATCATTCTTCATAATGACACAACCAATTCCATTCATTGATACATCACTATAAAAAACGAACCCATCATTCCCTGATAGTAGAGACAAAATAGGGGCATTCACTAATCACCACTTCAATTCTTCAAAACATTCTTCACACTATTCTGTACAATCAAATTTAAGCCCTTTATATGTGGGATTTTTTAATGGGTTAGACAATCAGGCAAAATTCAAGACATAACGTCGATAATAACTTGCTAAACCAATAAAACATCATACCTCAGTTATACTCATTGGTGCATTCCATTCATATATTGCATTGTTCATTGAAGGATCAATAGCGAATCCATATTTTGAGACAATATGGCCAAGAAAAGAAATCTCTTGAAGCCATAATTCACACTTTATAAACTTCCCATATAATTCATGTATTCCCAGAGTCTTTATGATAATGAACAAGTTATTTTCACGATCTTCGTAGATTTTGGTGTATACTAAGTTATCGTCAATATAGACCACCACAAAATCCTCGAGATATTCCTTGAAAACTCTATTCATTAGATCCATGAATACCGAGGGTGCATTAGTCGATCCAATAGGCATTACTGTAAACATGTAATGCCCGTACATGGTTTGAAATCATGTCTTCAGAATGTCTTCCATCTTCACACACTATTGATGGTTTCTAGATCACAGTTTAATATTTGAATAGTATTGACCTTCATGCATTTGGTCAAATAAATCATCAATGTGAGGTAAGGGATTTTTATTATTTATTATTATGGCATTGATCTCCCTGTAGTTGATACATAACCTCATAGATCCATCTTTCTTCTTAACAAAAAGGATAGGGGCTCCCCATGGAGAAACACTATGTCGAATAAATACCTTATTACTCAATTACTCATGTTGTTTCATTATTTCAACTAATTCCACAGTGGCTATTCTATAAGGGGTCTTCCATATAGGCCTTGAACCAGTAATTAAATCAATAGAAAACTCAATTTCTCTTTCTGGAGGATGTCCAGGTAAATCTTCTGGAAATACATCTACATATTCGGTCACAATAGGTACATACCCTATTTGAACATTCCATTCCTTACCCACAGTCATTCTATTGTCTTCCTCACCAATATTTTAATTTAGTAGAGCTACTGGGGGTGGAACTAGGTAAGAATTAAGTGGGGATGATTCTACTCTAAAAATAAGGTGTTCCTTATCATCATCATCAGAAATAGTAACCTCCTTATTATTAGAATATATTTTAGCATCATGGTCTGAAAGCCAATCCATAACTGGGATTATATCAAATTCAATCCTTGGTATAAAGATTAGATCAGCAGATAATGAACATTTATGTGCTCTAATGGGGGATGATTCACAAAACATTGTTGAAATGATACATCCCTTAGGTGTTTTAACTGACAACTCCCTTGTTAAATAAAATTGTAAATATCTAATTTTCATAGAAAACATGGAAGATATGAAACATGGAGATGATCCAGAATCGAATAATGAATTTTCTAAACTTCAGGGAACCATTAAATTACCTGCCACCACGTCTTTTGCAGCTTCTATCTTAGAAGTAGTGGTAGAATAAACTTGGCTTTGATCCCATGGCCTTTTCTGAGGTATGTTCCCCTGACGCTTAAGACATTCATTTGCATAATTTCCAATATCTCTACAATTATAGCATAGAACACCGGTAGCTTATTTCTTCCCCTTTCAATCATGATCTTGGTGGACTTTTTCAACACACTTGTCATAGACTCTCATTTCATTCAAGCATGTACAAGGGTGTTTCTTCCCACATTTACTGGGGGATGGATATTCAACGTTTCCCTTATTCCCCTTATTTCCATTCCCAAAGTGATCAGAAGATCTCTTCTTCTCTTTCTTTCCTTTAATTCATAAGACATTGAAAATTCTTATTCTGTATTGATAGCACATGAGACAATATCTTCATACAACGATAAGGATTGTGACACTAATGCTCAATGAAAAATGGTTTTAACCCATGAAATAAATTATAAATCTTACTTCTTGGGTTACATATATAATCTCTATCATATCTTCCTAACCTTGTAAAGTTAGCCTCATACATTATGGCATTCTCATCCTCCTTTTGTCTCAGACATAGAAATTACCTTTCCATATCTGCTCGATGGTTACGAGAAAGTATTTTTATAAGAAAATATCTTTGAACTCTCTACATTACATATATGATACTTCATAATCTTCCTTTATGTTTTTAATCAATGACCACCATTGATCAGCATCTCCAGTTAAGTGATTAACTGCAATGATAACGTTTTCCATTTTACAACTCTAAAAAGACTGATATTTTTTCTCTAGGGATCTTATACATTGCTCATCTACTAAGGGATTTGTACTCCCATTGAATATTGGTGGTTGTTTCCTCATGAATCGGACTGTCATTGATCTTCCATGATGTGGATCAGGGTGATCCATATAGGTAAGTTTAATATTCATAACCTGAGTGAGTTGTCCTAGTATGATGATTACCTGATCAGCACCAGTTGCATCACCATATCCACTATAAATTTCTTGAGCAGGAGGGAAATACTTACATAGAGTTTATGAATTGATACAGTTTCCATTCCTTCTACTAGGAGACATTTATAAACAATGGCATGAACTAGATCATTTTATGAATCAAAATACATAATTCCATAGTTGTAAAATTGATAACATAAATTGAACAATTTATGGATATAATCCATAAACCTAAAAATGTTTTCTTTGAGTATGATTATATTCATAAACCCTTCATAATGGATTCTAAATATAATGATAATTATCTGAAGAATATCCCTCAGGAGTGTCATAATGAACAGTGGAGAAAGGCCCATTGTCGTCCACCAGTTCTTGTTCGTGTCTATCTCAATGCAATGTTTTTAGGGTTTACCCCTAGGTACATCTGTACCAGAGCCGCATCTACCTGCTCGTATCCAGAGAGGGATGTATTTCTCAGAAAACTCACAAAATCTCTACAATAACAAAATTCTCGGAAATTCTTCAATACTAATCCTCAAAGTCCTTCTTAGGTCTATGTTCTCTAATCAAAGTTTATCTAAATATATCTTCCAAGGTTTGTACTAAACATGCCCGGTTACCAACTGTAATGCCCTAACCCAATTATCTAGAGTCGGTGCATTATTACATAACATTGGCATGATAAAAAAAGATCATATCTCAAAAGACCTATTAGTTTTGTATTCATTGAAAAACTAAATATATTCATAAGTATTACATTACATCATAAAGTAAAAAACTACAACAACATCTTGTCTTAATATCCCCTTATACTATTCCTGCAGGTCATTCATAAATTATATCTTCAGATCCTGGGAAAAATAAAACATTTAAAGAGGGGATCTTAGATGCTCAGTAAGGATAACAATATAGCAGAATCTTTCATAAATAAGCATAAACATTTGAGGCAATGTATAACTAAAAAAATCCTTTTAAACTTGAAATTCAGCATAATATGTCAATGATAAAATGAAATAATGCCATTAACTTATTGACATGGATATTCTACTAGTCTAACAATCACATGCAATATCAATAACCACTTTCATAATGATGGAATGAATAATTCCGAATTTTAATTTTTGTGTCAAGCCCTCCTACCAATACATAAGGGATAACTGTAACCAGAACCCATCCCAGAGAGACTTTGTAACTGGACGTCATCCCAAAGAACCTCTGTAACCGGACTCCACCCCGGAGTGCCTTTAATAACTGGACACCAACCTAGAGTTCTTATAATAACCGAACATCAACCCGGAGTTCCTCTAATAACCGGACACCAACCCGGAGGATCTTCTGTAACAGGTACCCAAACCGAAGGCTTACTTTTACTGGTCCCCAACCAGAAACATACTATTCCAACACATTAATATTATGAAGAGGATGAAATATAACATTAATATTCATATTAAAAATAGAATATAAAATGTCAAAAAATTAATCATAAACTATTAATGGTATAAAAATAACTCATCTTTAGTCAAAAATATCACAAAACCTTAAATACAATATAGAATATTTGTATCAAAATAAATAAACATCAAACAAGTGTAAAATTTATCAATGGTTGTTGACATAGATGAAATGAAAACTATTTGAGAGAAATATCCCTTTTTTGAAATCATTTAAAAGTCACATAATTATAAATGAAAACATTTACATTGAAAATATTCTTATAAGCATGTAATGGAATCATCGATGAGTTTATAATGGTAGAAAATAGTCACACCCACCATATAAGTTAAATAGAGACATTCTTATATTAATTGTGTCATAATGGTTAAAAAGACATTGTTTGGAAAATGACTGAAAGATTCCATTATAAAAATATAATAAAAATTCAAACAAGGGTAAAAATGACTTTAACACATATTCTGTAAAATAGTATGAGTGTATTGAAATACATTTTAAAAAAACATGGATGTGGATGATAAAGAGGTCTTAGTAGATAATTACGTATAAACAACCTCGGATAATGAAGAGATTCTGAAATAAACCCTTTCCAATTTGGTAACATACGTAACATACAACCCATGAAAGATATATCGTAAAATGAATATGTAAATACACAAAAATTAAATTGTATTACACAACGAATACAATTACAGGTAGTACATACACCACACAAAAGGTAATAGTGGTAATATGGCATGAATCTCACGAAAATAAAATGTGAGATGAAAAACCCCTTACCTTGGACTTTTCCTTGGTTGAGTGTAGGTTAACCTCTTGTATAAAGGTTAAATAGTTATTTATAAATTATAAACGAATCGTTTAAATTAATATGATATCATATATGATCTTTTAACATTTCTTTATTAATAATATCTTTGTTTTATCGTTGTTTCAGGGGTTAACATACATGTTTTATTTTGTATGTTTTGTAACATATGCCATGTTTTTTAGAAATAGGTTGTATATTATTCATATACAGAATGATATAAAGTCCTTAGACATTATTTTTAATCATCAAATGAGAATTAGACTTGAATTGATACAATGGGGAATGAATCTCGTCGCCTTCGTGGAGACGGTATTATGTACGTTCGCACGAGCGACAATATCACTCTTTTGATATTAAAATAAAATATAGTTGGATAGTATATAATATATAAAGAATCATTATCATGTAATATTTACTATTTACATTAATTAAACATCATTATTATATCCATCCAAATAATAATGTTTTGAATAACAATTACACCACGACGTGGAGACGGTAAGCCGTACGTACGCACGTATGGTGACATGTAATTAAAAGGATGGATAGAATACTGAATATGGTTGTACCATCATTATAATAACATCATAGTATATATAATATACTGGAGTTATTATTTTATAATGGGAATGACAAATAATGAAGAAGTAGAAGATGAAGGGAAATTGAAAGAGGATGGGGAAAACATTACCTCTTTTTCGGGTTATTCCTTTTCATTTGATCAAAAGGGATCCTTAATTTGGCTTTAATATCAAAATAAGGCCTCTAGGTTGATGTGAGGGATGTTGAGAGAATATTTGGATAGGGTTTGGCCAATCCAAAAGGCTTTGAACGTGTGAAGAATTGGTTATAAGTTGTGTAATTTTATAAGGGGGAGGATGGGCTCTTTATGAAAATCTTAATTTATTATTTTATAATATATTCATATTCACTTTATAATGTATCCAAAGTATATTATTAAAATTATATGGTGGGGATGTTTCTAATTCCTTTAAAAAAATATATTTTAGACAGGTTTGAGTCATTATATTAATCTTTTCATTTAGTTTTAACTCTTAGTTAATTAGTTTGACATTTACCATGTCACTGTGTATTTTTATACTATATAGTTAATAAACATACTAAATACATCCAAAAAACCCCCATGTGGTCCATTAATAATACACCTATCATGATATAAGTCCTTTGGCGGAACCTTTGATTTTTAGCAATAGAATATCAATTAATAATATAATATATGTTTTAAAAACTCTTTTATGTCAATTTTGACACTATTGGGTATTTTGTTTTTGAAAATTTAAGAGCAGTATTATTAAATCAAAAACAACTTATATATCCAATCCTAATATGTCATATTAACCTATAATACTAGTGGAATTCATAAAAAGTATCAAATTATATTTATTTTCATATTTATAATATCAATTATTTTAATATTTCATTAATAAGGTAATTACAGCATCCCCATTATGTCATAAATAAATTAACTTATTTAATATATAAATATTATAAATTAAATAAAATTATGTATGAATTTTTTTAAGATTATTAATTAATATTTACATTATAATTTATCTAATTAATAACAATATATTAATAATGTTTTAATAATTAAACATTGGTTATAACTCTTTAAACTCTTCTTTCAATTAGGTAATAATTAATGTCCTCATCTAATCCAAGTGGACATAAATGATAATTGTTTCTTCCTAATGTTGTTTTTGGTCGAGATACACTTTTCCAACAGAATTGGGACATGTGTTAGGGTAATATTAATATCATTTTTACCCTTAAATACCTATTTACATTTAAAGGTGATAAATAAAAGTGATAAGTTACTATTCACCAAAAATTATTTTCATCTCATTGAACCACATATTACTCCATGATATTAAATGTTTGTCTCGGATTTCTGTAATTCCGCTCACAAAAGCAGTAAAATTAAGTTTTATGTGAATTTTTAGATTCTCATAGGAGGTGGCTGAAAAAAGGTGAAATGTTCACTAAAATTTTTATATATCTAAAATTAATCTGAACAAACTCCAATGAATTAGATAGAACATATATATGTATTTTTTATGTATTTTGACCTTAATAAAATATAAATAAAATAAATTAATTATTTAAATAAAAAATCTTTTTTAAACAATTACTAGGTGTTTTTTCACTATTCATCAAAAATTGAATGTTTTCAGAAACATATACAAATTTCCCCCGAGGATAATTCTGATATTCCGAATCCAAAAATGAAGACCATTTTGAAAGATAAAATTTATGAAATTTCAAAACGCAGGTATTACTAGTCATAAAAGTTAGTTTGATTGGTTGTGGCGTGTGTTATAACTCAAAGTTGCGTACAACACACGCTACTAAATTATTCAAATAGAAGCATATCGTGAAAGCTTGGGGTGTTACCTCAGGTGTGAAAAAATTTTCTCTATATTCTCCGGTAACAACTTTATCAGTTCCTCCAACTCTACAATGTCTATTCTATAGGTAGTGTTTGATATAGGCTATGATTCAAGAATATGTTCAACTAAAATCATTACCACTTGATTAAGAGGAAGTCCATGAAACTCATTAGTTAATAAATCATTGTAATACATCATGATGGGATTGTTTATAATCATGATTCTCTCATTTGTATCAATCATTTTAGTTATACATTCTTTCCCATAAGTAATTAATATCTACACTTGAGACAAGGATTCCAAAAGATATTCATCTTCCAACTTACACATGTAAATAATTGGATGATTTTGCGAGATGTGATTAGTGATCTCCCATTTCCAAATGTCGATGATGTATTTTTATAAAGTTATCCAATCGATTCCCATGATAGCATCAAACTCCACTAAAGGATGTATACTGAAATATTCTGGGATATCCAATCCACAAATTTTAACCGCGGAGAAGATAAAACCATGGATGCAATAATTTCCACATTCAATATTTTCATAGATAATATTTCATATAAATTTAGAGATTGTGTTTGAATAGTTAGACTAATTTTTTTAACAATGTTTATAACTAGTATAAAATAGTATAATCACTATTCATGAATGAATAAAAAGTGTACTTTTCACCACATCATTGTCTGTCTCCACCTCAATAGTTGTAATAGAATCATCCTTTCCCTGTTTCCTTCGAGGTAGGTATCAATTGCCTCAAAAAAACCTCTAGTTAAGGAAATTATTAATATAATTCCCATGCTCATTACAGTTGTAATAGTACACTACAAGAAGACTATTGATCTGAACCATTATTTCTTCTACCATATTAGTGAGATTTTCAATATTCATTCTAGAGTTTATAGTGTGATATCTCAAAATTCCACATTTTATGTACCTGTTGGGCCCCATTAGACATTTCCCAGGATGTTTAATCTAAATTTTTTTTCACGTGGGATGATTGGGCCTCATTCTATAATGGAGTTGATTTGTGGGACATCTCACATTATAATCCATTTTCCACTTTTTTCATTGGTTCCATGATACAACTGAGATTCTATGAAAACTATTTTCTCCATAATTGAATTAAAAATATATTTTCATAGTTATCAATCACACTAATAGACAACACTTATCATAGACTTGGATTTTGTCCTCTGAAGAAGCGATCCACCTAACAATTTGTCTAAATGATAAATCATAGGCGTACCTTGCATTCCATTAAAATTTTTCTTCATACAACCCAATTTACCCTTCCTAATTCTACTTGAGTCCAAGTAACATTCATTCCATTTTCTGATTTTGGGTTCATGGAAAATATTTATTGAAAAACATTATCTTGAATTCCTCTCAAACCATGGAATCAATTTCATCATGGGGCTTTGTCTTCTGGATCAGTGTAAACCACTGATCTTCTTCCCCATCAAAATGCTATACAGGTAGTATGACTTTATATACATATGAGCACTAGAGGATAGAGAGTAGAATCAACTGTTCAATGTGGATGGGATCAAAAGATCCACAAAACATGGGAGGCATTTTACACATGACAGAATCAATGATAAAATTATATTTCCTTAGAGGAATAGGTTTTTCCCATGATTGATGTTCTTTTTTAATACATGATCCATATTATTAAGTATTGTCAAGAATTTATCATCTTCTACAGTAATATTTGGTATATCATTAGCGCATTTATCAGAATCCCTATCACATTTATTTCATGGACATCTATGACTATTTCCTCTAATTAAATGATAAAAATAACATACCATTATAGGGATTGAGTACATAGATATTAAGTATAGAAATAAAACTATAAACATAGAAGGATAAACTGGTAAAGGAGAATTATATCCTTACTAGTGATTCCCTCGGTCTAAATCAAGGTTATCCATTATCTATTTCTTAACATATATTCATATGGGATATTTTTTTTAATTGATAATGGTTTTTACTAAGCTCATGAATTTACGAAATCATATCAACTTGGTGTTTTAAATCGTGATTGCTATAATACTAGATTTTGTGCATCAGTTCTTGTTCAATTCGAATTCAATGTGGTTTTTTTAGTTTTTACCTAAAGGTACATATGTGTTGAGCCACCACTACCTTTTTGTAACAAAACATTGATGTATTTTTGTAATAACCCACATACACTATATATATAATAAATTATGATTGTTTTATTATAATTAGTCTCATTCTTAAGTTCTTATCAATGTTCAGTATTCTTAGTCTCCAAAATTATCTACACCATCTACTGGTATGAACTATTTCAACCCAACAATTTTTCTCATAACAACATATGATTCTATGAGATGTAATAAATATTATAACCAACCAAGAATATTAATGTATAGTTTCAATGAATACTAGGAAGAAAAAACAAAAAACATGGGACTATAAAAAAACTTATTTATTTAATTTTTATAAGTAGATCCTAACATACATTGAGCCAATAAATCAGCATAGTGTACCCTATGGATCACATGAATTTAGGGATGAGAAAAAATCCAATAAATGGGAATAAAATTAAGAATAATGATATAACACATATGTGAGAGGTCGTGACATAATGAAATAATATGGAAAATAGAATCATAACATATAAACATGGGATAATATAAAAATTGAACCATATAAATGTCGTAGAAACATAAATCATGACATTAACATAATCTAAAACTTGATGAACATAAAAGGGTACATTTCCTGGTTAACTATTGAGACTGTGGCACATGGTAGCACAAGCCAGTGCTAACCACCATGATCGTTGCAACTAATGTCTTGTGACACTCAAAATTACCCAACACATTGGAGAATAATCATGGAAAACCTATATAAACATGTTCATGAATATAATTGCCACAAAAATAACCACACATAATCCACCATACATAAACATGAGGTTTACACAAATAATGAATTCGGTATCATATTCCTGACATATGGAATATAAAATCATCGTATGATAACAGTTATCAGGATAGAATGTAATTAGAGAATTTAATGACTATTATATATATAAATAGACTTAAATCATGATACGTGATGTACTAATGAAGTAATACCAGGAAAAAAAATCATATTTGGGATACATTAGATTTTAAACATTTTCATACTGTGAAAGGAAAATATCAAAGGTGCTTTAAAACATAAAATTTTATGATGATTTATATAAAACCAGGAGTTAAATATGAAGGTTTTAATAATTAATAGCGTGGTATTAGAAATAAAATGTTTTATTATGCATATTTTATATATTGTACAAGATTATTTGTCTGAATTTGGAATGTTCAATTTAAACAGATTATATAATCCAGAAGTATTGAGGATGTAATCAATTTAAAACATATAAGTCCCCAAAGGATAACGATGTATGGATCTTATGAATTTATTATATTGAATATAAATTGTGTTAGGAATATGTACATAATATGAAAATACAAATTAATTTGGATAAAAATAATGATAGGGACACATGATAGAATATAAGAGGTTCGGGTAGAATCCAATACGAAATATCAGCATGTTATCTAGTGTACATTAGAGGGATTAATGAGAGTTAAATGGGTTTCACATTTATTATCCATCTTGATGGAGGTATGAGGGAGGTTGAAATTGTACCCTTAATTTAGAATTATATATAAAATTTCACAGCATGTAGGATATTTTTGAATAATTGTCAGATGGAGATGATTCATTACCTTATGTCTGATGGAGTTTATCAATTGATCTTATTGACCTTAATAAAAAAATAAGGATAATTAATTAATATATATAGAACCTCCAATTCATGTTATAGATTATTTATAAGTATATTATGTTTAACATTTTATTTAATGAGATAAGATGTTCAATTTCGTTGTTTGGGTGAGTTTTCATCAATGGTTTTAATGATGAGTTCACTTATATTATTTTTCGTATGGACATGTAAGGTGAAAAATTATTTCATGAATTTAAGATAAATTATATTATAGAAAATACATAATATATCATGGTTAAAAATTTAATTTGGTTTTTTAGAGGGTAGGTAAATCATTATATAAATAATATATGATAACTGATTGTATTTATTTGTTGATATTTCTCATAATTATCTTGTTTTGTGTTATTATTTTACATCATGTGAGAAAAAAGATTACACAACAACACATAATATATAATATATATTTAATAGGGTGGTTTAATATAAAAATTTAATTCATAATAAGAATTGATGATTGTAATAGGAATTGCCAACTCATCTTACCTAAATGCGATAAATTAACACATCACAAACAGAGATTTCATTTGTTCTTTATAAAAGATGGTGAGAATAGAGATGATAATTATTTATCACATTTTCATAAAAAAATTACATTTCATGTATGGTAATGGACGTTTAATACCATTTGGTTGATGATATGTTATGAAAGATAAGATAACAAAGGAATATGATAATAAAATTAACTAAAGGAAAAGTTGAATTGACCTCTTGATATAATCTTCCATAAGTGCCTCGTATGGGGAGATGATTTGGATTTATTTTCGATACCAACTGATTTAATACTTGTTATTGGATCTTGTGGATATATTTTGGAAGAATTTATGAAAGGCACTAGTCATGAGATAAGTGAAGAGAATAGGGGGTGTGGGTGGTTTTTATAGTGGAGGATAGGAGGGTTTTCTTAATATTTTAATCATAAGACTTTTATTTTTTTCTGAATCCAGGAAATAATAATGATACATAACACCACATAAATTTCTATTTGCATTATATTTGAAAAAATGGCCACTTTCATCATCCATCTCTCATGCATGATGCTGAAATTCCGGTATTCACAATTATCATGAATTATCATATTATACTATTCATAAACATTTATGTATTTTAGAAAAATCCAAAAAATATCCCTAACCATATTTAATCATTTAAAATATAAACATGACATTTATTTTTCAAATTTATTTTCTTAATATAATTAATTTATCATTTAATTAAAATCTTAATATACTTGAAAATTAAAATTTTTAAAACTATAACAGATTTTATAATGCTTTAAAAATTTAAATACGGGCTTCTAAAATTACCTTATAACCGAATGACATAATATTTTTAATTAATGATCATTTTTTTAAAAATAATCTTTTTTTAAAATAATTAATTAATTTCAAATAATTATTTATTACTTTAAATTACCAAAACATATTCTATAGTCGTATTATAACTCATAAGATCCCTAATTAATAATAATACAATCAAGTGTGGGGATAAAATTACTTTTGATGCTGTAATACTCTTAAGGGTCATATTTCTTTTCATAAGGGTTGGTTAACTATCATAATTGTAAGTTTCTATTCACCAAAAATTATGTTTGTCGTGTCAAACACTAAACATCATACTAATCACAATAGTGTATATAAGAATTTTAAATTTAAATTTATAAAATAGGAAATGATATGTCTAATGTAAATTTAGTCTGTAGTAGTTCATTGTGTTGTGATTTCATGTGATTATATGACATAATTATAAGAAGATACATTCCATTGATAAAACATAGTGTCGTTAAAAACTACCTCAGTGCGAGGAGTCTACCGACATGACCATAATACAACTAGAGACAACAATACATCGAGAAAAATATTAATAAAATCAAAACAATTTTGGAAACAACATCATGAATGAATACTATAGTTTTTGAATAATATAAAAACTGTGAGAATACATAACACGATCCAGTGACATCATATGATTATGTCACATATTTATATTAATACAGTAATCCTCATTGGCGATAATAAACAATCCATTTCATGAATTTTGTTTTATAAACTAAACATGAAAATTGAGCCATCAAATGATATCATATGTTTTCACATAATGATAAACAATTCTCTAAGTACATGAAATATCAAACATTTTTAGAAATAATCACATGTATTAATCATTATTATCTGGATGGTTTTCATTGGGAACTGACTTGATAAATGTTGTTATCATGCATTAATTTCATTTGAGGAATGGATTATTCATGTAGTGGATAAATGTGTCGATAGTTTATTCATTCATGATATCGTGAATGCATATGGATTTTATACTTGTTCTAATGATGCAATCAATAGTGGATAACCTCTACCTATATAAACAAATGAATGGTTGTGGGAATGTTTTCTACACATTTGAGAACTCTAGGAAAAATATTGAAATTGAGAATTCATACATGATTCAATAACATGATTTATTATTTCCTTAGATATATACATTTACAGTGAATTTTTTTAAAATGAATTTCTGGAAAGATATGATTGTCTTGAAAAGGTGAAAAATTTGAAAAATCCTAGTCATTTTAATGGATTGAGGAGAACCCAAAAAACACTATATCTCATTATTTAATTGAGGATATAGCCATATATAAAGCCTCTTATCTTGTGAAGTACCTGCAAACACCACCAGTCACACGATTGTATGAATGTTTTATATAACACTCTTGTGATTCTCTTATGTGAATAGTTTTATGATAATTCATTTATAAAAAAATATATCTCACAAGGGAATTGTAAAGAAATTTTTCCATATGTGAAGGATATTGGGGATTTAACACATAATTGTATTGTCTTTCTAATATGAAAACAATAGACAATATGTTATTTGAAGAGGTTGAGACGGTCATATATCGATACCTATTTTCTATTGAATCAACCCATAGACGTATCACTTATCACCTGGTAGGCATTGTGGATAACTCCTGGTTCTTGTGATGCACCTATTTTTCACAATTAACACTGAAAATCATCTGATCATTTCATTCTAAGAACGGTGGGGAAACTGATGGACTCAGTTTTTTATGAAAATTTCATAAAAAATCACATAAACCTGGATAGGTCATTTATTTGAAATGAAATCATATCTAATAATGGAAAAACCAATATTTCAGGAAACTAATATAATACATTACATGTAGGGAGTAAAGAAAAATGAAATCTATTGTGTACACATCTATGTATGTGCACAAGACAATGATACTGGATGGTTAATAATTCATTATCACCCTAAAATTTGAATAATCACATTATAATTTTATTATCCCAGATTATTACTTATAATATCATAAAAAATATATAATTAAATAAATTATTGTGTTATAGTTTTTAATTATATAAAACCATGCATGATGGCTGATTACTTTCTTGCTGAAGCTGGGCATTATATAAAATTTGATTACATTCAAATTGACAATAATTACGAATTCATGATGATAGATTGATCAAAAATTATGAAATATATTTCCTGAAAAAAAATATTTATGAAGGATTTTTTTCTCCATTTTAGAAAAATTTGTGAAGTGATAAATTTTTCATCAAAATATGTAATTAAACTTTATTTTGGTTCACTAAGGAAAGGGTTCAAATACAATAGATTAGTGATTTGCAAAGATGACCCACATGAATTGAAAAGGTACAAGAACATGTTCATGGGAAACTATTGAACAAAAATAATATGTAGTATGAATAATACAGAATCCTATATTGGATCATTACATAATGAAATTATTATGGATTCCATGTTGAAATTGGGAGAAGAAGGCTCTTTTGTCAATCAAGAGAAGTATACTCTATTGTGGATTCTGGAACTAGTCATTGAATATTCTGTTAATAATGTTAGATGATGTATAAATAAATAAATTCTTGATTAATTATATATATATAGTCTTTTTAGTCATATACAATTTAAATTTATTATATAATTATAGTGTAAAAATGATGTTAGGTAGAATAACCAATATAGGAAAGTGTATGTATTTTTTCCTAAGGTTGTAAATATCATGTATTTTTATATCTCATATTAATTATTCATATGATTTGATAATATAATATATCATTTATTGGATCATGATTTTTAAAATTTTTATGTTCTAAAATTTTAAATAATTATTTTCTAAAATGTAAACCACTGATTCACCCCCACCCTAACCTATAAATGGTCCCTCTATCCTGGGGCACTACAATATTTACCACCATGATATCCAATGAAATTGAAGGAGTTAAAATTTATTTTCAAGAACATAATGAATACTAATATAAGATATTCTTATTTTAGTTTCACAATATTTTACTTTGATCCTAGCATTAAAAAGTTAGTAATACTTTTAAATCCATTTTTTTTATTATAATTGGTTTTCAATATAAGTACTATGTAATAATATATTTAGAAATGTTGGTTTTCTATATCATTCATGATAGAATGTTCTTTACCTTTTTTTGTAATAGGACAATAATATTTTTTTTGAAAACTGTCCAAATAATTCTAGCAATAAAAAAATATCCACGATTTTTATGAATTTTAGGGTATGTGGTTTTTATTAAATTGCATCCCTACGAGAATAATATAGGTGGATGTGGATCTGGTTTAGTTTTACTATATTGGGATCACCATTAAAATAACACATTGTGTTTAATCTCAATCATCACATAGCTCATGATTAATGGAAAATTCTAATCAACTAGATTGTATCTCCCAATGGATATGCATTGTAAAAGCATGGACTCTTTACCAGCCTCTATAAATGACAAGGAAAATTTATAGGAGAGAAAAAAAATAGGGAAATTACTACTATTAACATTGATTTAAACATATAGATACATAATATTGGATAATATTTTCTTATAGTTTTTATTTCTAAAATATTCTTAGTTTCCAAATTTAAATATGTGTTAGTTATATTATTACTATTCAATTTTCAAATTATTAAAATTGTTGGAGAGAAATAAGAAAAATCATGTTAACAATCAAAGTGGTATTCATCGTAATGATTCACCTATTGAAATTAAGAACATTATTAGAGAATAATATATGAACATCATGGAAGCACTAGCTCAGTTGAATCATTCTATTAAAATTAACATGAATAATGTGTAACACCAACTAATTGTTATGAAAGAGAATATGGTTGTATAATCCTTTATATTGAAAATTAAACCTTCCACAAAGTGATCTGTTCATCCCATTATCATAGAATAGAGGAATAAATAAATTAAGAAGATATTATCTATCTTCCAATTCAATGAACATATGAATGATCTAATAGTTGTTTATTTTCTGAAATAGAAAGTCAATAATTGGAGGACACTGTTTAGAAAAAAAATCCAAAATATGATATTGAGTCGTTGAAATGGGATGAAATCAATAAAAAATATTCAATATATATTTCTTCTGAAGACACTATCATAAAATAGATAGGGATTTATATAGATTAAATAAGAATGTAACATGAGTCTATTAGGTCATATTTGGGAAACAATTCAATCTTTTCATGGTACACCATTGACTATTTCATCGAAATTTATATTATGTTTGACCACATCCTTAGTGGGTTGAGGAATATACCATAATATTATTTAGTTATTTTGTAAATTGAAATAAAGAGATTATATGGTGTTTTTTATAGTCCCAATGGGGATTTTTTACTCTCATTTCCCATATGGGAATTGAAATAAAAATAAAACATTTATTTGTATTGTCCTGAGGAGAAATATATTAATATCATTGAGGAATGAAAAAATCTCTTCTAAAATGTAAATTTTTTTGAAATATGAATTATAGAAACTATCTAATGGAATATTACAAATGATTTGTGTTTGGAAAATATGTCATTTGTCTCTTCAATATTTTGGATACATTAATAAATCCACAAATATGTTGGTGGAATCAAATGTCACAACCAAAGCTCAAAATGTGTTATAGTGTTTAAATTGTAATGAGATCATGAGTTATATGAAATAATCTCCTTTGTCATTTTTTATTAATGAAATTCAGTGAGGGAATACCAAAAGATGAATAATTTTGAGTTTGGTTTAAAAAGAAGAAGTTACAAGAGAATATGGAAAGGGGTTTCAGTTTCATTATTTCTTCACCATGGGGTTCTCTACTGCTCTTCTTAAAAATTATTAATGGTAATTGGGATTTTTTATTAATTATTACTTACTCTTAAACATCATATTAATTAATATTTATACCAGACAATGTATATATTAATTTTTTAATAAACTATTGAGAACCTGGTACTTCTCAGTGGTGAACCATCAAGTAGGTTATCTCCAATTTAATTTAACGAATTATAATCTTCACAATATTTAAATTAAAATTAGTTATATATATAATTTGCATCATGAATGTTAATAAAGAATCACATAATGGAAAATGAGTATTATAACATAACTATTCCCCAAGATGACTTAAAATTTTCATAATTACATTTTATTTATCAATGTTTCATGGAAGGTATTTGGTAGTGTACCAATGCCATATAAATTAGGATACCATATTACTATAAGAATATTAATTATCCTTAGTATAACAATCCATTTCAGTAATTGCAGTTTAGTATAAGACCTATGCATTAAAAATATTGTTTAATTACATCTATAAAGATATGTGTTTAACAAATAAAAATATTTAGATCACCAACCATATATTTATGAAGAATGTTATAAATATTCACATAAAAATTTATTAATAATTATCCAAATATATGATATCTCAATGTAATACCTTCACAGGAAATTAAAAAAATAATAGATAACTTATATAGATAATATCTATAAACATTACCATTGATGAGTCCTTTGAAGGATAAAATCAGCGTAGATAAGAAATGGACATAAGTTGGGATCATAAAAAAAAGATACTCAATTATTTATTTTTCAAATTATAACTATACAAAACTAGTAGAGAGAAAAAATATTAATAATGAGAGGATGTAAAATTTGAAATGTAAGATAATGAAATAAAATATGGGAAATCCTCTATGTTCCAAAGTGATGAATATGGAGTTGTAATAATTTTTTATGATCATGTGTGTCGTCAAATTCTTATATAATGATTGAGTGATTAAGTGATTCACTTTTATAATAATTATCCTTCTACATTGGGTATATAAATTTGTACCGATATCATTGTATTTACTAGATGTACCACAATATAATGGTGAAGATTGAGTAAAACATTCTGAATTTCATACTCTGTAAGCATGTGATGGTAAAAATTAGAATGTCTAATGGGAAGATAGATCCATTATCTATTCCTAAAAAAATGGGAAAACCACACCATAGAAATTATCAGTAGTCCTTTAATGAAATCAATTAGATATAATGTTATATGTATTGTGTTGGATCATTGTATGAAAGAGTGGTAAATATCTGAAATTATATAGGACTTCTTACTGATTTAAATTTTAATGATATACATTATATATGTAATTCGGTTAAATGAGTCACCACTATATGTTATATCTGGGTGAGGACTCATATTTACCTCATTATTATTTAAATGTATCAGATAATCCCTAATCACTTAGTACAACAACATTATGTGTTATTATACTCAAAACAATGCCAAACTATGAATAATTTCAGTCACATTAAATCATTTTTAGATCATTCTCAGTAATCATCAACTGATAAAGGGAACCACATCTTCTTATATTTGAGTTCTTATATGATTATATCATTCACTAAACATTATAAATTTCTCTATAAGAATTCCTTAAATAAATAATATGTAAAAAACATACTTTATTAGATGAAGTAATTGATTGTAAGTTGTTATGTACAAAACTGATTGATGAAATTTTATAAATGGTGGTGAGAATTCAATTAAAATTTTTGGGTTTCAATAATTCCATTGATGTTATATGTTGATAATTGTCAATGAGGACTAGATTTTTTGGTCGAATATATAAAATTAAATTGTTTTCTACAGTACATTGGTTTATTATACATGAGATGATGCTTATGCTACAATCAACAAACATGATCCCTGTAGAGATTCTCAATTATATCAATGGGGTGGATTATCAGCAAACAAACCCACCTTCTTTTTGTCAAGTACATGAAGAATTCTATGTATCCATCATGTGGATGTAAATTTAAAATCCATCTCTTTTCCTGAACATTAGAAAGATACAACTCGAATGTGAAATATCTTTTGGGGAGAAAATAATTAAATTATCTTCCATTGAGAATAATTTCTTTTCCCTATGACAACTAATATAGTCAATGTAATATTGAAGAACAAAGAGTATGAATAAGTGAACATGGAAATATAAGAATAAATAATGTAGATGAACCTAAAATATTATGACCATAATATGTAAAATAATATTTCATGGGAAAAAATATATAGGGTAGAAGAATCTTGAAACCGATAATTTAATCAATATAATTTCCATTATGAAAATATTATGGTTTTAAAAATAGTGTTATCGTTTTATATAATCATCACATACCATATGATAAAATAAGAAATATTTTTTTATATTATATTGATAATTAATATTATAGAAACAAATTTTTCATGATATTTGATGATATTACAGTTGGTTAAAAATTTTATATTAGAAATAAAATATTATAATTTTGATCATACAAATAAAAAAAATAAAAACTAACATGGAAGAAGTTAAAAATTAAATAATAATATAAGTAATGTGATATATTTGTGGAATATATATATATATATATATAAATGGAAGTGATATAAAATAGGAATTAATGATGACTACATGTATTATTAGATATTGATAGAAATTAGGGTACACATATATCTGTTTCTTGTTTGAAAAATTCATTTGTAATTGGACTATTAAGAATAGTAATGTAATTATTAGAATAGTAAACTCACCAATGGAAGTGAAATATAATATTTATGTTTCATATAATATTAAAATATGATGTATCTATATATATTATATTTTATGTGTACATAAATGTTTTAAAATTGAAAATATATTTGTTTGTATTTTTATCAACTAATTATTTAATTAAAATTTATTATAAATATAATTTCTACAAAAAAGATAATTTTGCTAATATGTATATAAATATAAATAATATGTTGAATACTAATCATGATATAAATACATGAGACTATAATTTCTTTTTCTAATGGAAAAATAATTGATCACAATATTAATATTGAAAATTTTCAAATAAATGTGGCATTAATATAAAAATTAAATTCCTAATATTTAGAAATTTATTCCTAAAATTGAGTTCTTGTTTGAAATATTAATATTGATAAATTTAAAGGATGTTGTTTTTTTAATAGATTAATTTTTTTGAATAATAAACATATTTTATATTATTTTATGAATAAAAACCCATTGTTTCATTAATTATGTAAGAACAATATTTTTCAAAAGTTGATGAATCATGAAATATACATAGTCCGATAAAATAATTATATTTGTATTCAAAGGTAAAAATAAAATTCTTTTGAATATAATAATTAAAAACAACCATCTCCGAAAATTATACATACCACCCTTGATTACCCATTCTCTTCATACTTTATAATACTTGGATAATTCAATATTTGTTACAAAATATCATGGGGGACCAATAACTAGTGTTTATGTGATACTAGTCTCAGAAAAATAAAATATATATTTTTCTTAAGTAGAATTTCGTGTTTTCAATTTTTATTGTTGATATTCTAATTTTTTCACATCTAAATTCTTTTTTTCATCTACATTATCCATTCTTATATAACATTACATAGAATAATCATTCTAGTATCACATATAAAAAATAATTGTTTATATTATAATTAATATCTACCATCCACCACCTTATCATATCCTTTTATTCTAGAAAAAGAATCTAATATTAATATCATATCTAGTAACAACAAGGATAATGAGTTTTTTCCCTATACCAATCCTTGTATTTTTAAATTCACTTATAATGAAATTAAATAAGTAAAATTGTGTATAATAATTTTTCTTTCACATTATGGAATTAATATATTGAAATAATTTTTAAAAAAAGGATGCTAGATCATGATGGTATGTAAAAACCCAAAATTGAACTAATTGTATGAAGATGAAATTATTACTATAGGATTCATCTCATTATTGGGTCACATGTTTGTATTTGAGACCAATTCCATTAATATAATTTCGTGATCGAAATTTAATTTAACATCTGTAATTGTATTTAAATTTCATAAAAAACCATAATCATAGAAAAGTGTCAGACCATAGATCTTTGAAATGAACTCCCTTAGTGAAGAGAAATTAAATGTTTAATATCATTTTATTTATTATAAAAGAAGTTATAAAAAATAAAAATGTTAAAGGTTTGGATTTATTAAATTACTGAATATAGTTTTTCCATCCATAATATTTAGTGCTTGTTAATAATGATTATAGAACCAACGGTAATGGGTCTCTTTGAACCATCCTTTTTATATTTAGATATAAAAATTCACTCTCTAAGTGGCACTGAATCACACATTATTAATATTTAATTTATCTATGTTATATATAAATATATATTACAAATATATATTACTATGTTATTATACCATGTATTGATGGGGTTATACATGTCAAATTTTAAAATCCTGAATGACTTATTTATGAAATGTATTTTTATTATGATATGATAGAACATAATGCTAATCATTTCTCTACATTGGAAATACAAATTTTTAATCAATATTACAGATTTCCATTTAAAGAAAACATAAATATGTACATTTTATGGTGTATGCACCGAAATAGTTCTCTATAAACTGGGTGATTTATTTTTTTCCTAAGATATTAGAAATTATTTTCGTGAGTTATTGTAATCCAGGGTTGCACACAATTAACAATGTGATGTTTTCTTCGATGTTATCCAGGAGTTATGTTTATGAACTTTTATATATTTCTTCCACTATAATATATATTAAGGATTATATTATACAATGATCAATATGTTGTTCTCACACATTATCAATCATGATCCCTCTCTTTTGTAACATCATTTTACGTAGTTTTAATATCATGATATGATTCATTATCATGTGTGTTACCCTACTCGAATTATCAACTCAATATATTATTTATTTTCTTTCAAATTTTATGCAACGTATTTTTAGAACAAAAAAGATCATTAGTATCACATTATATATAATAAAATAGATTCATTTTTTACATTTAATTATCAATAACCTAATAATAAAAATATTATATGTCTTTTTGATTTTTTTGTGCTATTTAATGGATATTTATGCTAAAATTATGATAAATATTTTTTATAAATGGATTGGATCACTATAATGACTATCACTATTCGTAAACATATTTTCTGTAATCTATAATAAAGTTTCAATAGAAGATGGGATCATGGGACACCGACATGGTCACTTCATTTTCTCTAATGTAACCAAATTGACCAAAAAAACTATTTGGGTCATATTTTGTTCGATCATTATATCTATCATCGGAATGGCTTCAAGAACATCATAACAAGTCCGTACGTTTGGTTGGGACACAAAATAATAATATTTATAACGGAAATGGGTCATGAGTCAATCCATTCACATAAATTCCATCAGTAATTTTTTTTTCATATTTATCATCGAATGTCACAAAATTTGTCACTCTAGGTGATAAAATATTGATTCTGAGGTCCACTATTGACATACTACCATGAAAAACCTCCATATTTTAAATATTTAAATAAAACATGGAATAAAAAATGTAGGTATAATTATAATATATCAATCATGACTCTCATGATCAATACACACACACACACACACAAAAGAGATCAATATTAAAAATGGGTCTCATATTTAACAAATACATAAAAATGTTTTCAATATCCAAAATAAGCCTGATATATTATTCACACACACACATCATATCAATATCAATCATGGGTAATAGGTGATAACCACACACACACATGGACCCATAATCATGTCAACAACCTTATAAAATTTATCACATAAAACATATATTAATATATAAAATGTGATAGAGACATAAATAAAATAATAAAAATCCATAATGATCCCTAAATTCATATTAAATAATGAGAATTATGGTAATGAATGGTCATCAAGTTGTGATGATTCTAGAATTAATGGTGTTATTTGGATCTATAATTTCCCATAAGGATTTCATTAATCTAGAACATATATCAATTCTTCAATATTTTTCTATATAACACACTATTAAACCGTGAACCATGAGCCCAACCACTTCCTCAGTGAATAATATAGTTAAATCCCATGTTTGAGGAATGAAAATAAAATATCATGGGACATGAGATATCTTTGAATTATGAATATTTGATCCTCTAATGTAAGGAATGAATAAATATATTGGGTACTAAATTCTCCCTTGATGATTCTATAGATATTTCCAATGTTTCAGAATATTGACTCTGGAAAAGAATTAATTGATGGGAATTTGGGATTTAAAATAAATATATAAAAACGTTCAAGCAGTGTGGAACATAGTTAGATACACCAATAGGTACCAAATATTCATAAACTATGGAAAAACAATATGGTTCTACGATAGTGGTTACCGGTAAAGGATTTGGTCATATTATATGATATGAATAATAGTGATATATTATATCCATGTAAATGGTAGTAAAACACAATTTTCACCATATAAATGTATCTTATGGGACCTCACCATTCTACAAAACTACATACACCATCCATGTTTAAATTATAAAAAATATGTAGAATAACCGAATATAAAACATAAAAGCCTTCATGCATTGTCCAATGATCTATTCCAGAATAAGACAAAATATAAAACTATTAGTCCACATCATTGGTCCATAATCACACTATATGTAAACCCTACACAGTGGTGAGTATGGAGCATGATATGGAACATATTTCAATCAAAAAATTTGTTTTAAATCAAAAATTATCATCTAGATGAAACACCAGGATGCTCCACAAAATAACAGTGTCTTTAAAACATACAACTATAAATAATTATTGATTATTATATGTGCCTATAATGAACCTTCTATAACAACATCATACATTCATCTAGAGCATCAGAAACATGATCTGACATTTTCTCTATCCTTCATCAATCTCCTAGAAGACTCGAATAAGTGTTACTACATTCCCCTTGAACAAATAATCACATTGATATTTATTTTAATAAAAAACAGTTGCTTCCAAATTTTTCCATTTTCCATGTTGTGATACACTTGTACATGGTTTCAAATATTATCCTAGATAACCTTGTTCAAATATAATCAAGCTTATCCAATCATGTTTTGATAGTCATTTCTAATTCAGACATGTCATTGGCTAGTACCCTTTATCATCCAATATAGTCGTGGGAATGGTTTTCCACATAAAATCCAGACGAAACATTAACAATTCATTATTATCAAAAGAAAAAACAACAGAGATAATAATACAATAAGTAAGATATGTAAATAAACCCAATGTAAAACCACAATTAACAAGAAATACATTATTAAATAGAACAAGTACCAACACACACAACACTCCTAGACTAAGAAATCAACAACCACCACCTCAATATTGTACCTTTAGCTTTCAAGAACCATTAAAAAATGAAATCAATAAACTCTTTAATGATATGGAAGTGTGTTAGATAAAATCCTACTATGGTCTCAACAATTGATCCATATAAGACTCCATTAAACATTAAATAAAATCATTCATACATATTTACAAAAAAATTTGTATGGTAGAACATTGTTCATATTTATAATAGATCGGTCTCTTCATTTAAAATGATGTAAAACAAATGAATCATTGATTAAATTGTCACTTAACATTTAAAAAATTTATATAAATAAATAGTTTTCATGTGTAATGAAGATTATAATCATTGGAATATATGTATATATATATATATATATATATATATATCAAAACATCATAGTAGTTAACATTATCATCTAAAAAAATGGTATAATAGTATCAAGTTATGATACCCTCCCACATTTATATCTATAACCATGAGGATTTCAACACATTTCCTTCAATATTAGGATAATAATACCCATCAATATCATGTTATGGATAAATTCCAAAAACGATGTGTTTATCATAGTTTTAATTAGTCAATTAATTTTACTGGGAATTACTATCCTATCTAATTTTCCAAATTTTTCACTAGTTACCCATGTTCCCATGGGCTCAATCAATCAATCAATAATTACGAAATAATTTTAAAATAGTTACATATGATATTGACCGATTATTTGTTTTCATAATTTTATTACCATTACAAATGAAAATATATGTTTAAATAAATAAATTCATACCATTTTAAATAAAAATAGTTGTAATCCTCTAATATAATTATTTTTTTAAAAAAAAAATTAAATAAATTAAAAATTTTTCACAATATTCATCAATTTTATATGAGGAAAAAAACTCTAATTCCATTGGAATAGGTTTATTTTCCATAATATCATACCGTGGATATTAAATTCCCAATTATAATCAATTAGATATTCATAATTGTATTGAACTAAATTTCAAGGATCAAGAAAATCATGGTTTAATACATTTTTAATTTTAAATGGAACCACCAACGTTTATTATAGAAACACAACACATGAAAGGGAACTCACCAAAGAGAATTAGGGATCCAACTATCGATGAACAATTTTTAATGAAAATATTCAATATAATTGATATTATAAAAATAAATCCCATGATAATATATATAAATATATGAAGGTAAATAAAATGGGGCATAAAGATGGAGAAACCAATTACTAGGATAGATGTATCACAACTGCAATAATAATTTATCAATGAATGAAATAATACAGATGTGTTAGAGGAATCTGAACCCGCTTGCTGATGGATATTTGTATAGATCAATTAAAAATAGTGGAATTAGAATAAATTTATTTTTTATTCACCAACTAAAAATGAAATTCGGGGCATTACATGACGTTTAAGAGAAATTCACGGCAAGTAAATATAAACTCCCTATTACGCATAAAACCATGTTTCCTATAATTAAAAATCATATTTTTAATTTATATATGCTGAATATCCCTTAATGTTTTGTACCAATTTAACAGAATATTATAGGTGATTATTACATTCCATGAATCCAAATTACATTTCCTATAAATCCCTAGTAGACTACACAACCCAATGGGTTAATTCTAAATAATGAAACAAATACCTAACATCACCAATACATTTAACCTCACGGTTTCCTCCCAATTTTATTTATGTAATGAAATGGAAATGAAAAAATAAAAACCATAATAATTAATCCATATAAAGGAAACAACATGACACAGTGGTAAAATATGATTCCTAGAATGTATGTAATATTAAAATTTTATGAAAACAATTATGTTATGGAGTAATGTAATGTCATAGATAGAGTGATCATATATTCTTGTATATTTCTAAAGATCCAAGATAATATGGTTCTTTATTACTATTCCAAATCAAATGATTAATCCACAATGAAGGTGAATCCAATATTAAATACATATACCCCACTAAAAACACAAAAGGATTCCTCATCCAATTATAACATTATCATTTTTAATCTATTAAATGAAAAAAATTACTTTTCAAATAAACCATATTTATGATCTCCTACCCAATACTCATCATAATTACTGATTTTCTATTACATACCACCAACAATGTAGTGTGAAACAAAATCGACAATAATGTGTTTTTAAGGATTCTTTATGAATTGATGCCTAGACTAATACTATATAAAAATATTCACCTACAGATTATAATTATCATATTTAATAAAATGGTTATGATATATTATCGATATATATCCTATAGAATCTTGAAAATATTCACAAAATGTCTATCATTTACCTGATGATACACTGTTCGCATTTATAACTAGGTACCCAAATACATTAATAATCCTAGTCAAAATCATAATGTAAATATGAAGCTCAATCTAATATTATACTAAAATAAAATCAATGTGGCTACAATATCCCAAGAACAATATATATTCAAAAATATTATTTATAGTTATTTTCTCATTTAGGAATTTAATGTGCCACATTATATAGAATATCAATTATCTCAAGGAAATATATATTCCACATTGTGTTGTAGGAAACATTTTATAGGTGACCATCATCACCATTTCATAAATCCATGTCAGAAAAAAAATGTTTCAAAGTGTTCCCATCATATTGTTAATGACCCAACATGATTTTTTATATTTTTCATGAAATGGAAAATAATGCTTCTTAAATCTATATTTATTCCCCACCAAAATATATGCCACATGATATCCAAATAAATCTACATATGACATTGTTTCAATAATTAGTGTGAAGTTTCAGGTACCTCTTTAGCACTTCATTCATTATATAATAATAGACAATACTAAACTAATAATTTTCTTCTCATCTATATATATAATGTATGTTATTACTCTGTTATATTGTTCCAATTTTCCATAAATTTGAAATTATCATAAACAAAAACATTATTGTTATTTACATGGATGACCATCATAGAATATATATATATATATATAGGATATCAATTCATCAATCCTCAGTTCTCATATCATCAACCAACTATTCATCTTTTAATCTCATCAACAGTATTATATACATATATTATTCATCTCAAACACTAAACATATCCTTAGGATCTGGGAAAGGGATCATTTTGACTTCATATGAACCTCCCACTATTAAGGAGACTTCTAACTAGTAGTGAGGGTCTAAATTGTGCAGTGGGGGTACAATACTACCAATAAAAAAAATTTGACATCAAAATATTTCAAATTAATGATTAAATAAAAGAAAGTGGAAAAAATAACTAAACAATTTATATGATAAAATAATATGAAATAATAAAATGAATAAATAAATTTTAGAGTCTCTCTAATGATCATCTTGGTACGACTTTTATGAAATATGATATTTCTCATTAGATCCATGTCTTAATGCTAAGTTCATTTCTTGAATCCCCAATCATGGATTTTTTATGTACATTTTTATAATATTCATGTGTGACTGTGTGAACCATTTGGGAATCCTCGAAGGATTAATTACTATAAGAGCACATGTATAATAGTTTTTTACCTTGGTAATATTAAAAATAGCCTAAAAATAATAATCAATAATGTTTTGTTTCATAGTTGAATAAAAAAACCACCATGAATCCAAGTGTAAACATCATCAATTCAGAGCAGTAAGAATAAAAAAAAATGGAATTCAAAATTGTGTTTCTACTGTAACAAAAAAATACCAATATTGAAATTTTTTATGAAAAACCATAGGTTGTTAAACAAGTTCATTGTTCCCCATCTTTATCATGGGACATGAATCATTTTTATCATTAACTGTCACTAAATATAGTCCACATAAATGGTCAATATATAACTTGATTATCATGCTTCTTTTGTCATGACCATCCAATCCTAATCCTCTATCTGTTTCAGTCATAATAACTATTTAATGTTACCCAGAAACCTTTTATGGGGATTAATAATACATCATTATCGACATATGAATTTATAATAGAAAAAAATCATCAACATGAAATAGTCTCATATATGTTAATGAATCATAATGTCAAATAAAAATATCATATAAATAACAAGTCTATATAGACTATGGAACTCATGTGATCAAATTAACTCATGTGTATCACGGGATACACATGCACACACATGTGATCATTATCAAACATGTATTGTATGTGATGAAAACACTAAATATGTCATCACAATATTTAAAGGGACTAATAGGATATAATAAATCTCAATTGTTTTCAACTTTAATGAAAAAAAATTAATCAGAGGGCCTTTATGGTATATTACTTCCTTCTATAAGTGTGATGAATCTCATAATTTTTTATTAAACACCATGAATGTGGATTATATTCCTAATACACAATTTTAATAACTGAAATTTACTTTTATTGAGTTCACTACTATTTTCTATAAAAATTTATTTGTTTTTATGGTTTTTACTAACGATAGACCATCAACCATTACTTATTTAGTATCCATTTTCCATGAATACACACCCATCTTAAGAAGAGGATTGAATTAAAAAAAGTATATTTTTTAGATAAATTGATCTATTGAGAATAAATGATGTGATAATATCAGATATGAAGAGCCTCTCGGGTGTTGTCGATTTGAATTTGACTTTGAAAAAGACACAAGGGCAATTAATTTTGTCCTTCCAAAATTATATAAATTGAGGAAACCTATATTTTAATATAGAAACCCATTACACACCTATTAAAGAGTATTCAACATCAAAAATAAATTGTGGAAAATAAAATAGTGATGTTTATTGGTTTAGAGAATAGAGATACCATATTTCACTCGACCAACACTCAAATAAATGAGCATGGTGAGTTTCACTTGTATATCTTCTAATCTGATGAAATATAATAAAATATTAATAGTGTAAAAGAATTTTAAACCTCATAAGTCTTTTCAAGACTCTTTGGGTTCATTTATAAGAAATAGAAAGTCCACATAATTTTATAAGATGTTGAACCATTAGCATGATTTAGTAAGAGGAGTAAAATTTTCCAATAAACCATAATAGAATTATTTTATTTAGAACAAATTTTAAACATCATATCTTCGTCAACAACAAAATGATATATTTGATCATCAACAGAATA
The DNA here is from genome assembly GCA_963277665.1 of Viscum album. Classification (NCBI taxonomy): domain Eukaryota; kingdom Viridiplantae; phylum Streptophyta; class Magnoliopsida; order Santalales; family Viscaceae; genus Viscum; species Viscum album. The sequence goes on along the minus strand of OY728152.1, from coordinate 1,312,035,096 downwards.
ATTAATTTAATATATCTTCACCATTACATAGGTTTTATTCAAATTGATATAAATAAAACACCTAGAAAATAAATATACATTTTTGTCTACAATATGTATCACTTCCAAATATATCATCTTTCTTGAATAAAACTATGTTCCAATATATTTAGTGTCTTCATAAGTATAAACAAAAATAACAGATAAAAACACTTATGTAACCAAAGTGTGGAACGTAACATAACGAGACACCAATTATGTTTCAAACACAATATTTCCTTATATGAATCTCATTTATATTTTTCCAATAAATAACTTCTCGAAATTTATATTTTCTTTAGAGAAAAATATATATCAAACCATCTATAGTAATAATGAACAATAAATCCTTAATATTTGAATTAAAAAACAACTAATATAGTCATAATAAATTATAAAATACATACTATTTGTGGCATTTTATTCAATTTTTTACAATAGCAAAAAAGAGCCATTAAAAAAGTAGTAAAATAATATTTCATGAATATTTGAATTTTTAAAATCAATTTCATCTATCATTGAAAATATGATATATTCAAAACTTCATCATTTAATAGTCAAATGTTGGGTTACTTCATGTGAGAAAACTAATTCAAACGTAAGGTTGGAAATATATGGTTCATCAATAACGTAGTTTTGGGGCACTATATGTGTGATTCAATAAATACAGGATTCCATAAAATTATAGATTATATTATACATAAATTATATTTTCAATATAAATTTTTTAAACCATATGTTAGGATTGTACATAAAACATAGGGTTTGATCAACATTTCAATAATAAATTTAACTGTTTTTAAAAAATTCAGAAAATATTTCTACAAGATTAAATCCATGAATATATCTCAAGAATAAATATTTTTATACCAATTATTTTATTTAATGTGAACATAAATAAAATTCATTAGTAACATAAATATTGATGTTTTTGGGCATCAAAATATAAATTAAATTTATTATATTTTTGAATCAATATATTCTCAACAATATAACCCTATTATGCAGTCGAATGACCCACAAAAACATGTTAAAGTATTGAAAATTCAAAACCATGGAAAATAATAGTTCCCATTTATTAAACATATTTTCCACTGTAAATATTTTCTTGTTTATGTATCATTTTTCATAAAAATTTAAAATTATTATATAATCATTTTTTATTTAATAATTTTAGAATTGTAAAGGTTCATTCATTGTAATTTCTCCCCCATGTTATCTTTATAATATTTTTGAACAAACAATGATCTATGATGTTATTAATATAATTATGATAACCAGTATTTTGATAAGAAAAGAAACTTCTCATACTTTTAGAACTATAAAATTCTCCCTCATATTGTGAAATGGAAAATAAAATAATAATAAAAAGTTAATATAAAATATTCTTAAATCAATGCTTCCATAAAAATATATTGATATATAATGATGGAGTTTTAAGAATTATTTAATTTATAAAATAATATTTTATTTAAAACATACCGATATTAAATATAGGATAAATAATGGATTGTAACATTCATAAATAAATAAAATTCATTTAACTACATTTTTTATAACGAAAATATTATTTACATACAATAATAAACTAATTTTATAATTGGTATTAATATATTTTAAAATCAGTCATATTTAAGATAAAATTTTAAAAAAAAACCATGAAACAACTAATGGACCATATTTTCACAAATTTATCCATTAAAAATATTATATATAACATTGAAATAAAAATAATTAATATAAAATATAATTGGAGAGTATATAAAGAGTAGGTGGTTCATAAAAAAATTCTAAAAATCAAACTTTTTAACATACATTTTCAAAAACATGTAACACATCTACTACTCATTTTTGAACATTATCTATTATTTTATATGAAGAATTTGATCTTGTTCAACTGGAAATAGTTTCATCGCATAAAGACCAATCATTTTAACATCTTCTCTTATGAATCAGTCTGATAGGTTTATGATATCCACATAAAAATATTATATGTATTGTTTTGAGATCAAAATACCATTAATATTTGGATATTCCTTTTATAATTAAAATAAATTATATACTTTTCTTTCTTGTAGATCATCATAACACATTCTAGACATATAAAAAGTATCATATACAATACCTTTTTCATCATTTATGATGATGACTATGAAAAAAGTACTTTTCTAGGGAATTTGAGATGAAAAAACATAATGTTTATTTACATCATGAATATACATATTTCATTTATATGACATTTAAAAAGATTGTTCAACACATTAAACTGTATATTCTTTTAAATGATCAAATAAGATATGTTTTACCTATTTTTTTAAAAAAGTATTCTAAACAAGATGTTATAGACCTTTTAATCATTTCAGGACTAGTTTTCATAAACCTTTAGACATGATGTTTCATTGATGAAGGTTTCTAAATTAAATTTTTTAATATGGACATGATATTTTAGTTGTGAAGCTTTTCATATGACATTATATTCTTTAGCGGAAAATTAAAAAATAATCATTATATATTTTAAAATTTAATAGTATATATTACATAAGATAGATGTTTTACCATGTAAATCCAATTAAATTTTTAGAAAATTAATTTGTATATTTCATAAATAGATTAAAATGTATAAAATATTTTTTTTCATAATTTAAATTACTGTTATATTTATTTTATGAGTAAAATAGTGTGTTTAGATATGATGAAATATTTTAAAAAATAAATATAAAATAAATATTGACCATGACATGGTAAGTATGTTCATTTATAAAATTATAAAATACATTGCTTTATCCTTGTATAAAATAGATATTCCACATAATGCATATAGATATATTAAAATGAAATACATCATGGATCAATGATTTTTTTTAATTTTTTTTTGATAAAGAACTGCTCTTATATTTATAAATCCTTTAGTAGTGACATTCATATATCATTCAATCAACCACTACATGATTTAATTATACATCGTAAAAGTGTAATAAAGGAAAACTGAAATAAAATATCATTTTGGTTCTTATAAGATTTTGGGTTCAGTAGTGGTAGAATATATATTTTTATGCCAGCAGACCTATTCATTTTTAGTATGAATACAACTATTTATGATAAATAAATAATTTATAGATAAATATTTTTAATAACAAAAAATTTAAGTTCTCTAAATAATTAATCATTTAAATAATGGCTTCTTTTATATCAACATAAAAATTTTCTAACATATTTTACTTTTCAAACTAGGAACAAAATTTTTCTTAAATAGTTTTTTTCATTCACCATTACATAATATTCAAAATTTTCCTTCATGATTTTTATTATTTCCTAGTATTTGATTCCAAAATTTTTATAATTTTTTCTACGTAATAGTATATTTTTTAAAATTATCTAATTATTCTATCAAATATTTAATTTCATAAACATGTGATTCACATGTAATTTTATAAGTATATGATTTTCAATCTTTAATATATTATGAAACATTTACTTTGTCTAATATACAATTATTATATGATTTTATAATTATACTATGGACATTATTTCAAGAGTTATATTTATGTTATACCATAATGTAATACATTGTTAATTAATCATATGGATGTCTTTCACAGCTATAGTTAATTGAGTTTGAATATTGTAAATTGTCATTATGTGACATAAGAAAGAACATTTTTTATGCACTATCTTTGAATCTGCCGAAGAATCTAAATGAGAAAGATTTTTATTACTCCTTGAATCCATAGAAATATTATTTCATTTTAACTATATATATAAGAATTTCATTGACTTTTTATTATATAAAAATTATCCTTATTAAGTGATTTATCTTGAAAATATTATCATCTAATTTCTAAAGTTCCATTAATTTTCTTATTATATATTTTTCCAATTTTTTTAGAATGATATGATAAATTTTTATCAAAATATATATGACATGAATAAAATTATTAATCCATAGTATTAGGAAAGAAAATTAATTTTATTTTATTTTATTTTCAGCATTAGACTACATCTTATCATCATTCATCATTAATGTGCTAGTCAATTTCTTCATATGAAATTTTTTTATTACTGTAGATTTTGGTAGAGCTAAAGATATTCCATTCCATTAATACGGTAGTAATCAATGTTATTACAATTCCTGATCAAATTGTAAAACTAGATCCCTCAAAACATCATCGTTATTAACAATATTTTTCAATATTCCTTTAATTTGAGTGATATATACATCCTCATTCATTCTGAATCTATCAAAAATTAGATTCGGTGTATTATGCCTTAATTGTAAAATATTTATAGTTCCTTCATAATCCAAAAAAAATTATACCTCATCATCTATGATGTTGGACATTGAGAAACTCAATTGACCTCATCAGTTCGTAAACTACACACAATAGAATTAATTTCTTTTTAATTTGTATAATATTCTATTTCATGCATATTATTCCAATCAAAAAAATGATTATAAATATCATAAGGTATAAAATTCATTAAATATAATCATATTCCAAGATTTTTCCAATAGATATCCTTATATTAATTCAAGGCTATATAACTATCACCATCATAGTAAGGAGAACATATCATATTAATACCATATATAGAAAAATCACTTCAATATATATTAATATTAATATATAGATATGGATTTTAAGATCCTTTAAATAATTATTAGTGCATTTCCTCTAATTCCAACAGTTATATTAAGCTAGATATGATGAAGATTAATAAACAAGTGGGGTCATTGTTGTTATAAAAAATATCTATAAATTTATAACACCTCCCTAGTTATGAAGTGAATCATTTTCCACTAATTTGGATGATTTGTAAGTAGAAATAAGTATTCTATAATTACAATGTGATTTATTTTATTTTATGGAACAATGATCCCCTAGTCCACTATAATAACTATCAACTCCACGTTCATGGAGAATTTTAAATGTTGATCCACTTATCTAGAGATCTACAATAAAAATAACTAAGCGCTGGTATTTTAAACCTTAAATGGATTTTATAGGGCCTTCTAGTTTTATTATATGGAACCAAAAATGGAAAAAATATTATAAGGATATGTCACTTCACAATGATTGAGTACTAGCTACTGGAACTCTATTACAAAAATGGTGATTGATTTTATTGATAACATAGGTTGAACATCAAAGTTTCAGTAGAAAGTTAAAAATGTAGTTAATGTTAAATAACACATAATAGTAAATAGATCATTAACATTCTGATGGAATTTATAACATATAATCAATGAATATAAAATATATATATATAAACATATATTTTTGCAAAGTATATCTCCTATGAATGATATTTTTTTACATAATGAATTATATGTAAAAATAATTGATGTATCGACAATATATAAAACAATAGTATTATCTCAAAAAATGTATGTCTCAAAAGTGTTTCTCAAAATTCAGATTCATTATTTATATTTTTCGAAAACTAGTCTTCCTTATTTACATATCTTCTCCCATTGTCTAATGATGAACATATTGAAATTTATTTTATAGGTTAATGTCACAACCTTGAACTATATCTAGAAATATCAGAAAATAAGTAATAAATATTATAATTTAAAATAATTCTTTAGATTTGTAACATAACATCAGAATATGAATCATTTTCTCTTATGAATATGATACTATAATTAAATCATAATGGGAATTTTAAATAGCCATAAAATAGATTTTAATTATTATTTACTTTAATCAGGACTATTTTTTAAATCACATGTAATATCGAGGATTTTAAACTCAATTTATAAAGAGTAAATCATAGGGTTCCATTATCTGATTAAAAAACATAATGAGTATGACTATTATTATATACCAATTGACTATTTATCTGAAGACGAAAAAATCAATCTTGATATCATGCGGCCTATATAATCTAAAAAATGATGGGTATAACCATTCATAACTACCGCTCATGGTTGTCAATAATAAGTTATTTAATTGATATATATATATATATATATATTAATAAATATTTATTAATCTAAAATGATAAAATATAATTTACTTTCTTTCCGTATAATTTTTCATAAAATGACATCATCACTCATATATATATTAGATAAAAAACATCCATGAAGTGATATGATTTATTTTTTCATTATTATTTTCATGAGAGATCATAATGATTCTTATGATGATTATATATGATATTTTTTATATAAATATGAATTTTAAGTGATTTTTAATCATATATTCAATTAATTTTCTACAATTTTAAATACCAGAAAATCAAATTAAATAAATGGAAACATTAACCAAAATGAACAATGACTTCGATATTTTTATGATCACCATGAATGAGTGGATCTAAAAATTAATTCAATAATAAAAAATTAAATTCACGGCAATATTAGTGATCATGATATTATGTAAATTATTTGTAATACTATTATCCATGAAAAATATAGCATGTTAATTTCAAAAAAATAATTATAAAATGACCATAAAAATGGTATATATATTTAATACATTTTTATAATGAATTTACTTAATTTTAATTTTTTTATCATGAATATTAAATGTTCATGTCCAATGATGATTTCAAGGTAATGATATTTACCCCCAATTCCAATACATTGTGATATATTTTATATAATTCAACAACATTCATATTTATAATATTCATATTTTTAAATTAACATAATATATCATTGATTCCTCATTACTCGTTATATATAAGGATTCAACTTATTTTCACTCTTTTATGGGTGTTTTATTCATATGAATTTGAATTTGTAATGGTTTATTTTAAAATCATATAAATATCTATATTTTTTTTTATAAAATGTTTTTTGGATAATAATAAACTATTTAATTATTATAAATAATATATTATATTATTATAAGGATATTTTTGTAATTTCTATTCATTCAAACAATTGTTACTCCCATTAACACAATACAAAAGTAATATTTTTCATTATAAATTAGAAATTATTTTCCCATTTTAGATATAAAATAAATATAGATGATATACATATTCATGAAATTTTATTATTAATGCTTATATATAGATTAAAATTTATAGAAATGTAATTTTTATAAAAATAATTATTTTCTTTAAAATGGTTGAAATATAACCCTTTTGATTGGTTCTGATCATGACATTAATGATGTTCTGTATAGGTTGATTAATATAATTTAAATATATGAATTCCAAATAAAGAATCCGGATTCAATAGTAATTTTTTTTAATTTTATATTTATTTTTGAATATATATTCTTTCGTTTTTTTGTGAATTTTATTTTGTTTAATTTTATTGACATTAAATTTTAATAACAACATAAATGATTTAATTGATATTTCATATTTGGTTTGTATGTTCTATCATTCACTATTAAATTTACATTAATAATAAAATTATCAATAGTTGATAGTATGTTATTTTTCAATAATATACATTCATAAGTCTCATTAAAAACTCATCAATGAAATTTGGAAATTGTTTATTTCTTCATTAAAAAAATAATTTAATAAAATATTTAATGAATAATATTTTCAAATTTTTATTTCCTTTTTCCTCTCCACATATAAAAATGTATTTATGAAAATAATACCAATAATTTTTTATAAATTAATGTACTCATTTTATCCATTAATTTGTTCTCTTTTATCCCAAATTTTGAACACAATATAAAATCATAGTCATTCTATCTATAATTATACAATATTTTCTGACATTATATTTACAATCATTTGATCATGTATTTATTTATCCTTTATATATTTTCAAACATGAATAAAATTTATAGATTCCATATTATGTTAATAATGGTTATAAAAAATTTATTTCATTCACATAAGAAATAATGATGAACTAAATTAATTTGATTCAATATGAATATTTATCGATTGTTATGGTACATTTGTAATTAAATAATTTCATAAGTCCAATTAATTTAAATCACATTTCCAAAAAATAAAGAAAATGTGTAAGATATTTTGTAATGTAGACATGATTTTATGATTCATGATGTATTTGCTTATGTTCATTATATTAGGATCAATAATTTTTGAAATATTTAATTTAAATCATTTATAATTAGGTTATTATTATAAATTTTAATCCTATATTTATATTAGAAATCGATGTCTTATAAGATAATATTTTTCATTAAAGGAAATCATTTTTCTTATACACTATATATCATTAATTCTTTCAATTATTCATACAAATTCATATAATTATAGATCAACCATTTATTTGATAGATCATTCCCCAAGATATCAATAGGGGAAATTAAATTATATTTTTTATAAAATATTTTTTCCATTATAAGTTTAAATTTTATATTATAATATTAAGTAATTTTATATATTTTCTATTTGAAGAGGGATAAATTAATCGATTCTTCATGATATGACTTCGTGTAGCTGTTGTCAATCTTTAAGATTAAACATTGACAATGTATTTCTAGTATTATTGTTTCTATAGTTGGTATTCAGGAATGTTTTGGGGTAACAATGGAAAATATATTTTTTATGTTAGAATATTAAAACATTGTGTTAAACCCATTAGAATATTATTGAATATCCACATTAATATTGGTTTTTAATATATGGATAAATATTCATTATAATTTTCATATTTATATTTTCAATAATTTCATAGAGATGGATCATAGAAGACTATATGTTATTCCTAGAATCATGGTCAATGTATATATTTCATACTAGAAAATGTCAACATAGATTTTGTTATGGAAAAATAAGTTATGAGTTCATTATGACAACTCTATCATTTTTTCTGAAATAATTATTCCAATATAGATGAACATATATCATATCAGTGTAGTGAAAAGAATGTAGGACACTAAATATGATTGAGACCACTATCCATTAATTAAATAAAAACTATCGGTTTGTGAGAAAATATTCAATTCCTTTGAAAATATATTTCTCGAGTGACCAAATTATGATAAATACAATAGTTATCTTAGAAGTTTAGTGTTCAGATAGATATTGTGATCAATGGTGGCCAATGAATCAAATCAATTTGAATGTATAGAAGATAGAATGTATGATATAAAGAAAATTAATCATATGTTGTTTCAAAAAAAATTTCCCCTTTAAACATGAGCTAATCTAAAAATTAATCAATTGAATATAAAGAATAATTAAGAGGGATTTATTTCTAATATTTAGGATAAATTTTATAAATATTCCAGTAATCATGTTGATAATATATGCGATCTATATACTCATATTGATTATTTCATTGATAGTATTATGTGGATACTTCAATGGGATGTAGATTGAAAAACTATTTCATCATATTATTATATGATATTATGTTCCACTATTATATGTATGAAATAAAATATATCAAATATTTTAGATGGAAATCACTAGAATATGTGGTAGACTAACAACCATTAATAATGATATGTAACATTGAATAATAAGGGAGTGGATGATTAAAAAAGTAAAAAATGCTGAATCCATAACCAATTTGAATAATTAATTTGAATTATATATATTATAAATTCAAAAAATAATTGATACGAGGATCATAATTGTAATTGAATGGAAAAAAATCATCAACACATAGTGTTCTAACTATAAGGATATTCTATGGTATTCAGATAAACTCCCCATGAATCATTAGTTATTTATAATATAACTATTGTATTTATTAATGTTATGATTGTATACAATAAAAGAGTTTAAGGGAATATGAATCACATTAGGATCATTCATGATCTTATTAGTTGAAAAATATTAATTTTTAAATTTATCATGTTTTTTATTGGGGTTATAATATTTCATTAGGTTGAAATATTTCTTCTATAGATGGAATATGTTTTGATGTATTTATGGGATGAAAATTCCCCTTCGATCATCTATATTTTAAGGGGTTTATTTTTATTTTATGTAAGGGTTCTATTAGATAAATTGTATGAATATATGATAATGGTGTATCCAAATATTTTATACCATTACATAATTTTATTTTCATTATTGAGGTTTTTTAAATTAAAATTTTTTTCTTTAGTTTTACATATTTTATTAATTTACATATGTTATAAGTTTTTTTTAATTTTCATGACACTATAGGAATATACCATACAAAAATAATTAAAAAACACATTTTTAATAGATATAATGATCTATTATGAGTTTATTTATTTTCCACATGACTTCCTAATTTTCCTAATTCTTTCATTAATATCAAAATATGATGAATAACAAATATAAAATATACCAGAACACAACTATAGGGAAAAATATATATTTTAAAATATAATTAAGTCATTTTTGTTTAAATTATAAATCAATCATAAGATATTGAACATAAATAATTCATTTTTTCTATACAATATAAGGCATAAATATCATGGTATTAGTTTATATAGAAAATAATAAATATAACTCCTATATGGGTACACATAATTCTAAAAAAATGTTAGTGATGAATTAATAATGTCCCAATTATTATCTAAAAAATCAAAATTCATGATTAAAGATATTATTTATTAATGATTTGCAAAAAAAATAATCAAAATTGTTGAAATATAGTTTCATTAATAAATATAGATTATAAAGGAACTACATTAAAACATAGTAATATGATATATGACAGATTGGTATATTAGAAATAAAAATCTAAAATGAACCAAACAATTCTATAGAGATATTATTGTTTAAATTTAAAAATTATTACTTATATATCTGATTGGTTGGAATAAATATGATTAACCCCAATGAAATATTTCTGTAATGATTCTTCTATATAAAAATATTATTTTTTAATTTCTAAAAATTATGATCTTAATTAAATTATTTGACTAAAATCTCTTCAGTATAATAATAACTAAAGTTGAATAGGATCATAAATATAAATTTTTTTATAAACATTTATTTAAAAGATTAAATTATAAATTTTTTATGTTAAATATGGTAGAAATGAATAATTGTTTTTAAGATCATATTAAAATAATATATGGTTGATTTTTTTGATTTTTTCTTTAAATATTTTTATTTTTTATTATATTGAAAAAAACTATTATTTCATATATTTTTTTAATCATTATCAGGATATTAAAATCAATAATATGAATATGAAACCAATATTATTGAAAAACTATTCATATATGTATTTTTATAATCCATTAAATATATAATTTTAACCTTCCAAATATATATTTGACATTTTGAAAATCTAAGTAATATTATTAATTAAAATAAAAAAATGATTCTAATAATGTAATGAGTAATTAAAAATGTGAATAAATATTTTTTATGTTCTAATGTCTACTAATTCTACATTTATTGAACCTCAATCGTATAATTTAATATGAGAAAAAATAAGCCGTATTTTGGTAAAAAATTATCTTTTATTCCTAAAATACTCATTTTTCTAGAATTGTATTTTTATTTAATTTTGGGAATTTATAATAAATATATTTTTACCACTTACTCAAATTTAAATAATGGAAAATGATTCTGTACTTTTAATTGTTATTTCCCATATAGTTATAATATCAATTTAATTTTTGACCATAATGAATATTTATCAGGATATAAGTTAGTCACATTTTTGAAATGTAACATGATCTAATGCAGATCTAATAATTATTATAATTCATAAAAATACTTCATTCACATGAATTTTTTTTATTATATTGAATTATTTATTAAAAATTTATCCTATAATATATAATATGGAAATTTTTTACAGTTAAAATATATATAATTATATATTTATTATTTTACTAATGAAATATATATAACATATCCCACTCTATTTGTAATATATATAATAATTTTTCATTAGATAAAATGATTTGATAAATTTCTCTACACTGTTATTAGGATGGAAAATAAATTATATTCAATGATTTATCCATTATTAATTTTGGATTTTGAAATAATTTGAACGCATATGAATCACATAAAACCATTTTATAAGCTCTAGAAACGTAAAAATAAATGGTTTATCAAAAATTAAACATATAATATTGTTAATGAATTAATATTTATTACGAAATTTTAAAGATGTTTTTAAAAAGATTATAGATCTTATATATATTTTTATCAAAATTACACTATTATTATGATTCTATAAATATATCATTATATGAATAATCAAATAAATGAATACTCTTGAATTTTAAAAATTTATTATTTTCATTAATATATTCATTAATATTTATTAAAACTCATTGTATTTTTTATATTTTTTCATAAAACATATTTCAATTTATGAAACAAAAATTTATTGAAACATAACATTAATTTCCTTAAAAAAATATCAAAATGTCTCAAGTATTTACAATTTCTCCATACATCTAATTTATAATCTGGCACCTACCAACCAAACATATGTAAACATAATTAATGATTTAGGTTGTCCAATACCTGACCCAATATCATAGGACCATCATTATCCACAACCTAATGGTTCTTGTTTATTGAAAATAATTCAACAAGAATGATTAATATGTAATGAAATATAGGATTTATACAGTGCATGTAATAGACATAACATACTCCATTTAATTAATTTAATAAAAAAATCATACACAATTTCTATCATAATAATTTATATTAAGATATAAGTATCATAAATATACTGAAATGTAATTATGTTGATTTAAATATTTTTATATATCAATAATCTATATGATTGACAAAAAAATCATAGCACATGTGTATATATAGACTATAGCCCCCACCATGTGATGTTCATTAAATTTTATCACTACCCAATATTCAGTATTATAATTATCATTTGGTATAATTGTTTTATTACTTATAATAATAAGGTTATTCATTAAATAAAATGTTTTATCTAACTTTATTCCCTTTAATTTCATTGAGAATGATTCTATCATTCGTGCATATATACAGATTATGACCACAATAGAGAAACCTGAATCATTATCATTTCATATTTATTATGATTTTCATTGAAAATATTTATTGAATATATAAAATATATACAATGTAATTGTTAGAAAATATTTTTAAATTAAATAGTTTATTTCCATTCCAGTCATTATGATAATAAAAATTTCTTAATTCATATGTATGGAATGATACCCTCAAATAATTACTTTTTTTATTTTTAAATAACTTTAATACATTAATGTATCTAATGTTTTATACCATATGTAATCTTTTATTTCATGAAACTATTGAAATTATATATTTCATAAAATTATTTCATAACACCTTTTTATAGGTTCAATATATTAATTTCCTTTAAGTGGAAATGATTTAAATCCATTAAACTTGAGTTAAACACCAAAACTATACAAGAAATAGAGGATTATAATTAATAAAAGAATAATAATATTGTCTAAAATGTTCAATATTAATGAATGTAATTAATTTAAATTGATTAGTCAGTATTATATAATCAATATAACTAAGAATAAATATAGTTAAAGTGGTTTCAATGTCAATTACACACCCTTGAGCCACAATAAATATATTATTCAACTAAATTATTTTATATGGTTAATATGTTTCTATATTTATAATTTTTTATGAATAAATCTTATTTATTTATAGTATTTAATGTTTCAATTAATTTTTTTATATTTTCATATTTTTTATTGAAATTTTATTAATTATGAAATGGTTTACTATAAAATTTCATTGAGTACAGAATTCATGTTTTTTAAGATTTCATTGAAGAAGAACATAATGGTACGAATTAAAAAGTCTTATAAAGTGGGATAATAGGTATAATCCTTAATGTCTAAAAATATTTATATCATTAGAAAAATGTAATTTTTTATTCAAGTGAAACAAGAACAAATAAATTATATGATGTAAGGATCTTAAAATATGATTCAAGTGCCCAATTATTTTTTTCATGATATTTATTAAATATAAAATGTTATATCTATTTCATGTTAGTATCATATTATTCAATAAAAAAATATTGATCCTTCCAATATGGTTTGAAACCTACTATATTTTTCCAATTTAATAAGTCAATCATAAGATATAGGTTAATGGGATTATGGTTTTGAAATAGTTTCTCAATTGAAAATAATTATACAATTCGCCAATGCACCATTACCACCTACAAAAAATTTGAAAACTATGCCATTTATTCAAATATTGTATCTAAGATATATAAAACACTATAATCTCATCATAGTGAAATCATATCAGAAATCTTATTATGGTAAAATACTATCTCAATTATGTACATTAGTGAACCATATGGTAGTTTTCAAATAAATATATTAACATGAAATGGTATTTCTATAGTTATAATGAATTAAAAATACAAAATTTATAAAAGATGTGTAGGGTTTAGATGTTTCTTTGGATAAATAGTTGTCAATTATTCAAAAAACTATGATGGTATAGGGGATTGATTGTATGAAATTTAAAATATTTAAGGTGATATTTTTTCTAAAATAATTTCCTCATAAACCATTAGCAAATATAAAAATTAAATTTATGATCTTGAAATTAGTGTTAAGATATAATTATTAAAATAATTTATGATAACATTATTTTTTTTATCAATTATTCTCATTTAACCATAATTGTAACTAAAAATTCATATTTTTTTAAATTTTGATGGTTAGTAATATTTGAAGACTTCAATGTGAATAAAAATGAAAAACCCTTTCACCATATATTTATCTTATATCATGTTAAATTAAAATAGATTAAAAATTATATATGCCTTATATTTGTAATGTAAATAGATAAAATAAATGGAAGTCCATGAAAACTAAAAATAGATATCTAACATTTTATAGTAATGAATGAGTTGAATTTAAAACTTTAGAAAATTATATAATAAATAATATCATCAAATAATTAATTATAACGGTTTACTTTTAAAATGAAAATATAATTTATATGTGGATCCGAATTGCAATGGAAGTAATTTTGTCATCCATGTTTTGTGCATTAACCATAATGAGGAGACATAATATTCTAATAAATTCCAAAAGGACCCTTCAATGAATAGATAATATTAATATTATATTTATAGATGTAATATTGTTTTAAAAAAGAGCATAAGGTAATTTTAATAAATTTTGGATAAATCACCTGACTATCAGTGGAAATATGTTGATTAAATAATTTACCATGTTTTTTTTTAGCATCATATTGTTTCTTCAAATTAAACTATTTCTTTTTAAGGTGGAAGATTTGATATTTCTTCTATGACATGCCAAACCGGAAAATTCATTAATAACCATTAGGATCATGTTATTGTATTGAATTATGTTTAGTAGTGGTAAATTAGAGTGATTAATTTATTATGGTGTATTCATATTTATTATAACATTTCATACATTTATTTTTATTATTATTGTTTTTGAAATTTTAATATTACACATTATTTTTGAAATATTTTTTTAATTTACATATCCATGTATTTTTTACATGTCATCGAACTATTTGAATCTACCATCCAGTAATCATTCAAAAAAGACCCCATCTTGTAATGGATCTCATGATATACTAAGACTTATTTTATGTTCTCAAAGATTTATAAATTCAAATTGTTGATTCATTATTTTGAAAATTAGATTATTTTTAAAATATAAAATTGATCAAAATGAAGTTGAAAATGTAAATATATATCATAAAATAGAATTAGATAAATTTTCTATACATTATAAAATATAAATAAGAAATAAAAGACAAATGATTTATGTTTTTATTGGAATATATAACTAATATATCATATTATTCATCTGGATAGAAAATATGAAATTTAACTCTTATAAGAGTACACATAATGCTCAAAAAACAGTTGTTAATGAAATAATTTATTCCATATTATTTTTTAAGAAATTAAAAAACATGATAAAATATATTATTATTTTTAGATATTCAAAAAAATAAGAAAATTTTATGTGATGTAATTTATATAAGAAATGTATATTATGACACTTCTATATTTAAACATGATAATATGAAATATGAAAGATTGTGATTAGTGTAATAATTCTCTAAAATGAACCAATATATACTATATACATACTATTATTTAAATATTTCTATTATAACCATATTTTATTATTGGTGCGTATTAATATGTGTAACCACATTTTAAAATATCTATATATATGATTCATTATTAAATATTGTTGAATAATTCCAATTAATTATGTTCTCAGTTAAATTATATGACTAATATCATAGTAGGATAAGAATGATAGAAGATAAAGTGGATCATTATATTATAATAGTGTGCTTTCTATATACATTTATCCAAAAGATAAAATTATAAATTATACAACTGTATTACGATAAAAATGGAATAATAATTTTTCACATAATATTTATATTATCTAAGAGTAAATTTTTGTATTTTTTCAGAAATTTTTTATATTTTTTTGTGAATTGAAATACTCTATTATAAAAAATGATGTTTATTTGTTATCATTGTCAACATATAATAATGAAAATAAATAATATGAAAAATATATTATATAAAAAATATAAATATAGGAGTTATCAAAATTTATTTACTAAGTATTTTTATTCATATAAATATATGTTTGCCATTTTATGAAATCTATATAATATTAATATAACAAATTAAGAAATAATATTTTTTAAAAATATAATCAATAATTTAAAAATATAGTTAATATTTATTGTGTTCTAATGCCTAATAATTTTCCACTTTTTTAACTTAAAACCTATAATTTGAAATTAATATACCATATTCATGATTTAATAAAAATACACCTTTTTTCATGATATATTTTTCATCTAATAATAGATATTCAATCATTTTTGTGAACTTATATTAAATTTCATTTTATCCATATATGGAAATATAATCTTGAAAAATGGATTCCATGTTTTTATTAATATTTTGATACATATTAATGTTTGCAATTGTGTTTCTATACAAAAAATAAAAATAAATACCATATAAGTTGGTTACATCGGTAAGAGAAACAATGTGAATTTTAAAAAAAAAATATGATAAGTTA
Source organism: Viscum album (assembly GCA_963277665.1). Taxonomy (NCBI): domain Eukaryota; kingdom Viridiplantae; phylum Streptophyta; class Magnoliopsida; order Santalales; family Viscaceae; genus Viscum; species Viscum album. Next base: position 1,312,018,123 of record OY728152.1, on the reverse strand, counting down.
TATAAATAATTCAATAAAATGAATTTATATTATTTAATACATTTATTTAAACAAAAATTACCCATTATTATATAATATGTAATTTTATTCCATTATAAAATTTAATTATATTTTGAAAGAAATATATTTAAATTCTCCATCCCTATTTCTAATGTCTATAATAATATTTTACAACAAAAAAATCATTTATAAATATCTCTATACTATATTTGGTATAATATCGAATTATTTAAATTGATTTTCTTTCATAATTACAATTGTCAATTGAATTACATTATATGTTCATAAATCATGGAAGAAACGATTTTACGAGAAATAGAATATTGTGGAAAAGACATAATATTACACCAATATAAAGGTAAACAATATAATTGTATATACATTAGGGATTTGAAGGTATAATGTCTTTTGAAAACTAGTATCATACATGACATTTACTACATCAAACATAATTATTTATTTAATCTATCCTTATGAAAATTCTTATTATCCCTCGAAAACTCCTTAATAAAAATAATCTCCAGAGGATATACATCATAATGGTAGATCTATGTAATGACCCCCTCCTACCAAAGATGCCCCTCCTGAGCTGGAAATGGTGAAAGGGAGATAATGACCACTGAGTCCTACCTCCAGTAGGCCCCGGGGTGGTGACTAGCCCCAAGGGTATGAGTTATTCACAAAATGGGAGGCATTTCCATTTTTTTTATTTAAGATCATGAAATAGGAAGAGTCATCCACCAAAAGAAAAATAAGGGAATGAAAAGTAAATAAACCCAATAAAATCCCATATGCATGATTAAATTGTTCTGAAACAGGGTACAAGTAGATGAATTATCAAATGTATAATACCAAAACAAACAAGAGTACATCAAACTACAACAACTCCAAATTCCCAACTAGTAGGGTCCCGCACGACCCTAGTAGTCCTCTAGGAAAACTGAAAGTAAACGTAGGGTGAGCATAAAAGTATACTCTGTAGGGTAACCTAAAGCGCTTTTGCACAAGTGGGGCGTCATCTTAATGTCCCATGAGAACAACAGATGAAACCAAAACCTATCAAGGAATTCAATCCACCAAACCTCACCAGCCACGATCGCCAAAACACAAAACAACATGTATTAGTATATAATAACAAGGCTATTGGGTACCCCACACCATTTCCCCCCACTAGTTAGATGCTCTTCCTAACGGAAAATGACCGGATGCTACCACACTATTCATTCCCATACACACCTGGGCCTCACAACCAGATATCCCGCCTGCACACATCTGGGCCTCACAACCACATATTCCTCCCGCTCACACCTGGGACTGAAAAACCACATTTCCCTCCCACACATACCTGGGCCTCACAACCACATATCCTACCCGCACACACCTGGGCCTCATCTCAATGATTCTTTGAAAAAAGTAAACCTGCCCGAAGAGAATTTGTATACTACCAACCCAATCGAATCCTACCGGAAGAGTCTTAAGATTAAGGTCATCTCAAGCCATCGCAACCTATGGAAGGAGAAGGAAAGAGCTAGTAACTAAGGGGAAAACACCCTATCCTATGAAATGGGTGTGTTCGGTAGTTAGTGCTCAACATGGGTGGGGTGAGACAAAAGACAAAGATACATATATATATATATGTATACCAAACACACAGAAATAACTATGGATTCTAAATAGAGAAATTGAGCACGTGCCTCAGTACTAATATGTCAATGAATTCATAAAAAAAACCCCAACCCCATTTAGGTTTTCAATTTTCAAAATAATTAGTATATTTGTTCCTTAACTACTTGGAAATAATCCACCACAAAACAAATCATTCGTTCATAAAACATATCCCTTCCATCCAAAAATCAGGTTAGGAAAGTACACGAAACACAAACAAGTCCCTTATTATTAACCAACCAGCCCCAGTGATTAGTATTCCCTTTCCATTACCATTCCCCACCATTCATTAACTCATCCACTTTTATTTATTATTCACAACCCATAGTGCGTTCACATTCAAACCCATTCCTTCATCCCCACTGCCAACCACCATAACCAAAAACACACCGAATCTTGTACACCATCATTCCTTGATACCATTTATCACAGCCCCGCTTCCCATCACCTAACATAGCATTCAAACCAACCCACAACCAAGCCAATCATAGCCCCACTACTCACCCTATCCAAAAAAATCCAAAAAACACCACCTTCACATAATTAATCCCTAACCAGCACCCACATTTTTATTATTTCAGTTTTGTTCAACCGGGGTGATCACACAAGGGTTCCAGTTATTCATTTAATCCACCAACTTTATGTGATTAACCAATTCCCACATTCCACAAGTTACTATCCATAAAAAGTCTAGAAAGATAGGGAATCATTTAATTTCAAAATCAAAGGCCCCCAATGACCTTGATTTTCAGTAGGCATAATCTTATTCAATTCATAACATAATATCACAAGATATAAATAATGTTACAGCCTTAAAAATTTCCCATCCACATTATGTAAGAAAGTTATTATCTTCATTAAACTAGTTCAAATGTGTTTCACAAAAAAAATAGGAAACCCACCCCACATGATACCCAATTTAGAGAGAAGAAGGTAAGATCTCTACCTCCATAGGTTCGGATCACAATGCTCCCCTAGGTCAAATTTAGAAGACGTTCTTCTGATTCTGTCACTTATTTAAAATCTTAGAAATACATCCTTGGGTGGATTATTTGAAGGAAATTCCAAAGGGAAGAAAACAGATCCAAGCTCAAAAGTTCAGCCTCATCGTTACGATCCTGTGGCCGCTGACAGATCATAAATCTAAGCTTTGATGAATAAGATATGGCAGAAAAGAGCCTTGGATTCTCTTGGGAGAGCTCTGCTCGATGGAATGTGGAGGAGAGGAGTGATTTGAAAAAGAGGAGAGGCCCACTCCTTTTATTGGAAAGAATAAAAAAGAACACAATGTGTACTTTCTAGTACATGGTGGGTACTCGGCCATTTCACATAGTCACCACGAGGCTTACAACACGGCCTTTAATGCAGAACTTGGCCGTTGACTGGTCAAAATACAGTTTGAGGGTAACTTGTATACAGGGAGGGACTACACGTCGTGTAGTATGTGATACACATCATGTACTCATTTATTTCACATGGAAAGGACACGACTTCAACACGGAGCACAACCGTTGACTGGTCAACACACGGTTTGAGGGTAACGTGTACGCGGGGTGGGACTACACAACATGTAGTATGGGTTACATGGCGTGTACTCATTTATCTCACATGACAAGGACACAACCTTTAACCTAGGGTATAACTGGCGAGGGGGTACACGACGTGTACTCACACTACACGGTGAGTAGTTACAAAATTCTTAAAAGTGTGGGAAAAGTCCATTTAACCATCCAGAACACTTCATGAACTTCTTTTTAACAAAGTAATGGGTCGGAGAGGTCCGGGTGATTACATCAGATACCTATTAAAATAATCTCGTCCTCGAGAATTCAAAATCCAACTTGGAGGAACCCATCTAGATACCAATTATGGCTCTCATTATAACGAAAACCCATCCAACAACCCTAATCATATGTTTTAGGAATTCCTTCTCCTATGACGAGATATTATCAACTTTAGGTGGCACTGACTCGCCTACACGGGTTTAATCGCATCCTTATTAAAGTGTACTGATTAATAATTGGGTCTTCCCACTTCCATACAATAGGATTTTTCATCTTGCGCTACCCTGAACACCGTATAACCAATACACTTCCCGAAAACATGGTTTGGGGAAATTCCTTCTCCTATGTCGAGATATTATCCGCTTTAGGCGGCACTGACTCACCCACACTAACTCAATCGCATCCTCATTAATGCGTCTCGATTAAGGATCTAGTTTTTCCATTTCCTCACACATCCAGACATGTTACACACTTCCTGAGAACTAGGAAACAAAAAGTCTCACAACCAACAAGCCAATAATTCTATATATCAAAGGTACATAGTATGACCTCAAAAAAAAGCTCAGAAAGAACAATGAAAAACTAAAGTCAAAACAACTCTGGGTATTGATCTTGGGTCTGAGCCTCCCGCTCCCAAGTACTCTCCTCAAGGTGGCCATGCCTCCACAACACACAAACAAAGGGAATAGTTCATCCACGGAGCAAATTCTCTTTACCATCCTTGATTCTTGACTAATCGTTCTTCGAAAGTCCCTTCATCTCCCATATCTAACACTCCCAAATCAATAATATGAGTGTCGTCGTGTAAGTACCAACGAAGCTGGGAGACATGGAAGATGTCATGAACCTTATCCAACTGAGGTGTCAGAGCTAGATGATATGCCACCTCACCGACTCACCTCAGCACCTCGAAAGTTCCAATGATCCTTGGGGAGAGATTACTCCCTTTCCCAAACCTCAATTGACCCCATCGAGGGGAAACCTTCAAGAACACATGATATCCCACCAGGAACTCCAAGGGAATCCTCTGATGATCAGCATAAGACTTCTATCGGCCCTGAGCTGCTTTAAACCTCTCACGCACAAGCTGGACATTCTCTATGGTGCTCTGTACTACCTCTGTTCCATGAACACCTGTCTCCCCAACCTCAGCCCAACAAATGGGTGAACAACATGGTCTTCCATACAATGACTCAAACGGTACCATGGAAATAGTGGAGTGGAAGCTGTTTTTGTAGGCAAACTCTACTAAAGGCAAGTGTCATACCCATGACCCTCCAAAATCCGGAACGCATGCTTGCAGCATTTCCCCCAACGTCTGGATGGTCTTCTCTATCTGTCTATCGGTCTGGGGTGGAAGTAAGTGCTAAGGCATTGCTGAGTACCAAAAGCATATTATTACCCAATCCAGACTCGTGAGGTAAACCGAGTATCCCGATTTGAGATGATAGTCTTCGGAACTCCATCAAAACTCACCACCTCACCTATGAAACTCTTTGTTATGGTACTCACTGAGCCTGAATCCTTAATTTCTATGAAGTGAGCTGATTTCATCAGTCGATCCACCACTACCCATATAGAATCATAACCACCATGAGCTCCAGGTAATGCTGTGACGAATTTCATTGAGATGTCATCCCATTTCCACTCAGGGACATCAAAAGGATGCAACAAACCACTGGGAACATGGTGTACATCCTTCACTTTCTGGCACACTATGCACTTAGCCGCAAACTCTCCCACTGCCCGTTTCACCCTGGGCCAAAAAATATGTTCCCTCATGCCTCGTTACTTTTTTGAAACACCTGGATGTACCAACAAGGATGAGCTATGGAACTCATGGAGAACTCCCTCACGCATTGCCTCTTGAAAAAACATCCTTCAATGAAAAAACATCTGATGTCTGCTGTCCTCTGACCATCCTTCTGGAGAGTTTCCCTAATCGATATGATCCTACATTACGTCTGCCTCAGAGTCTCCCCACTGAGACTCTTCCACCTCCTGCAACAATGAGGACGACACCGTCATTTGAAACAAATAGCCTCTAACACCCTCTATCGTTGAATCCAAGTGCAAGGAAAACAACTCTCCCATCACTCTCTGAGTATCATCGGATTCCCGAACCACTTCCTTATGCGACTTCCTACATAGGTAATTAGCCACAATGTTTCCCTTACCTTCAGTGTAAGCGATATCGAAGTCATAGTATTGGAGAAACTTGACCCTTATCCAATACTGTAAGTTCAGGTCCCACTGGTAGAAGACATTATGTATTCTGTTGTGATCTGAGAAGACCAAAAAATGCTCCCTAAAGAGGTAATTTCGCCACAATTTCAGTGTGAACACTACTAATTCATGCTCTAGGTCATGGGGTGGCATTGTTACGCTCGTGAGTGTGCAACTACATAGACCCATAACAGAGCACACCCATCTTCTACATCAGTACACACCCCAAACCAAGGACAAAAGCATCAAAAAACACATCGTACAACAACCCTTCCTCTGGAAACCGGAGTACGAGAGCACTGACCAACTTCTCCTTCAATTAGTCGAAAGATTTCTGGCACTGCTCGCTCTATAACAAGACCTGGTTATTCCTAGTCAAAACCGTCAATGGAGGAGCAACTCGAGTGATGTCCGAAAGGAACCTCCAATAATAACCTGCCAACCCCAGGAAACTATGAACTTCTGCCACGCTCATGGGTGTTTCCCAAGAAAAAACTACCTCGACCTTCGATGGGTCCACTGACACTCCATGTTGAGACACTATGTGCCCAAGGAAGTTTACTTCTTCTGTCAAGAACATACACTTCGACAATTTCCCATAATACTGGTGGTGTCGATGGAATTTAAAGACTGCCCTGAGATGCTCAATGTCCTCATCTATTTATCATGAGTAGATCAGGATTTCATTGATAAACACAACGACGAACCGGTCTAGGATCTCTCAGATGACAAGGTTATTATGTACCGTGAACACAATTGGTGCATTTTTAACTCCAAAGGGCATCACTACGAACTCGAAGTACCCATACCTGCACCTGAAATCTTTATTTGAGATGTCATTTCCCTGTACCCTCAGATAATGATATCCAAATCGTAGATCAATCATATAAAACCAACATGATCCCATCAGCTGGTTGAAGATATCACTTATACTTCGAAGGGGGTAATGGTTCTTGATCATTACCTAATTCAACCTTCAGTAGTCTATGCATAGCTTGAGTCCACCATCTGCCTTATTCACAAAAAAGTAGAGCACCTGATGGCCACTTGCTGGGTAAATCAAAAATCTTCTCCATCAGATCGTCAATCTGAATTCGCAACTCCCGCAACTCCGAAGGTTCCATCCTATATGGAGCCATCAAAATCAGATAGGCACCAGGTTGTAAGTCTATCCCAAACTCTACATCATGTCGGGGGGAGGGGGGTATAGTCACAACCTCCTATGGAAAAATATTGAATATCTCCCGAAAAACCTCTAGGACATTCTCTCACAACCCCCTCCCACCAAAGATTCCCCTCCTGAGCTTGCAATGGTGTAAGGGAGATAATGACCCCCCGAGTCCCGCCCCCAGTAGTATCCGGGGTGGTGACTAACACCAAGGGTATGAGTTTTTCACAAAGTGGGAGGCATTGCCCTTTTTATTTATTTACAATCAGGAAATAGGATGAGTAAACAACCAAAAGAAAAAGAAAGGAATGACATGAAAATAAACCCAAACCAATCCACATGAATGTTTAAATAGTTCTGAAACAAGGTACAAGTACAAGAAAGATCCAAAGTACAATACCAAAAGAAACAAGAGTACAAAAAACTACAACAACTCAAACTGTTCCGACAAGTAGGGTCCCACACGACCCTGGTAGTCCTCCTGGAAACCTGAAAGTGAATGTAGGGTGAGCATACAAGTATTCTGAGTTGGGAAACCTAAAGCTCTCGTCCACATGTGGGGAGACATCCTAATGGCCTGTGAGAAAAATAGAAGAAACCAAAAGCTATAAAGGAATTATATCCACCCAACCTCACCATCCATGCTCAAAAAAACACAAAACAATAGGTAATATTATATAAGAACAAGTGTATTGGGTACCCAAAAACATCCCCCCGCCCCCACACTAGTTAGCTGCTCTTCCTAATAGAGAACATCCTGACGCTACCACACTCTTCCCGCCCGTACACACCTGGGCCTCACAACCACATATCCCACCCGAACACAGATGGTCCTCACAACCACATATCCCATCTTCACACACCCAGGCCTCACAACCACATATCCCGCCTGCACACACCCGGGCCTCACAACCACATATCCTGCCCGCACACACCTGGGCCTTAGAACCACATATCCCACCTCCACACACCTGGGCCCCATCCTGAAGCTTCTTAAGTAAAAAGTAAACACATCAGAAGAGACATGGGATAATACCACCACAATCGAAACACACATGAAGAGTCTTAGGTGTATGGACACCTCAATCCATCACAGCCTATATAAGAAGGAGCAGGATGGAGATAGTAACTAAGGGGAAAACACCTTCTTCCATGAAGTGGGAGTGTTCAGCACTAAGTGATCAACATTGATGGGGGGAGAAAAAACACAAAGATACAAATATATATATGTATACCAAACACACAGCTTAACCTATGTCTTCTAAATAGAGAAACGGAGCACTTGCCTCGACACTGCATTGACGAAGCATGCATACAACAAACAACCCCAACCCCATTTAGGTTTTCATTTTTCAACAGAATTATTTTATTAGTTCCTTAACTATGGGGAAAATATCCACAACCAACCATATCAATCGTTCGTAAAACATATCCATGCCATCCACAAATCAAGTTAGGAAAACACAAGCAATAAAAACAAGTCCATTCTTATTAACCAACCAGCCCAATTGATTATTATTCCCATTCCATTACCATGCCCCACCATTCATTAAATCTTACACATTTATTTATTATTCAAAACCCATAGTTAGTTCACATTCAAACACATCCCTGTAGCCCTTCTGCCAACCACCATAACCACAAACACACCAAAACCTGTACATCATCATCCCTTGATACCATTTATCGCAGCCCCGCTGCCCATCACCTAATATAACATTCACACCAACCCACAACGAAGACAACCATAGCCCCTCTACTCACCTGATCCATAACAACCCACATAATACCCCCTTCACATAAATAAACCCTAACCAGCATGCACATGTTTATTATTTTGGTTTTGTTCAACCGGGGTGATCACACAAGGGTTCAAGTTATTCATTTAATCAGAAAACATTATGTGATTAACCAATTCCCACATTCCACAAGTTCACATCAATAAACGGTCTAGAAAGATAGGTCAGCATTTAATTGTGAATGAAAATGCACCGAACGACTGTGATTTTCAGAAGGCAAAAGCCTATTCAATTCAAAACATAATATCATAGGATATAAATAATGTAACTTCATTCACAACTTCCCATCCCTATCATATAAGCCAGTTATAATCTACATTAAACCGGTTCAAATGTGTTTCATGACAGAAGAGGAAACCCACACTGCTTGAATCAAAATTTAGAGAGACAAAGGTATGATACCTACCTCCACAGGTTCTGATCACAACGCTCTCCTGGGTCATCATTAGAAGACGTTCATCGGTATACATCACTTCTATAAAATCCTGAAAAAACCTAATTGGTTGGAATCTGGGAAGGAAATAATGAAGGGAAGGAAACAAATCCAAGTTCAAGATGATCTGCCTCCTAATTACGATCATGTGGCCGATAACGGATCATAAATCGGAGCTCGGACGAAGAAGTTATGGAAGAAAAGAGCCTTGGAGTATCTTGGGGGAGCTCCGCTCGAAGGAATGGGGAGGAGAGGAGTGATTTGACAAGGAGGAGAGTCCCCCTCATTTTATATGCGAGAAAAAAAAGTACATGACATGTACTTTCCTGTACACGGTGTGTGCTCGTCCATTTCGCATGGTCACCATGCGGCTTCCATAACGGCATTCAATGCGGAACACGACCGTTGACTGGTCAACACACAGTTTGAGGGTAACACATACATGAGGAGTGACTACACGACAAGTAGTATTTGATACATAGTGTGAACTAATTTATTTCACATGATAAGGATATGTATTCAACACGAAACACAGCCGTTGACTGGTCAACACACGGTTTGAGGGTAACGCGTATGCGGGGAGGGACTACACGACGTGTAGTATGGGGTACGTGGAGTTTACTCAATTATCTCATACAACTAGGACACAACCTTCAACACGGGGTATACCCAGCAAGGTTGTACATGGTGTGTACTCACACTACACGGTGTATAGTTACAAAATTCAAAAAAGTTTGTGAAAAGACCATTTTACCCTCTAGAACACTTCATGACCTACTTTATGACAAAGGGTTGGGTCTAAGAGGTCTGGGAAATTACAATCTAAAACCCCAATAAGAGGATAGTAATTAACAATATAAAAATGGGTGAGAATAATAATAACATAGGAAAATTATCATGAACCTTTGAGGAAAAATTAATAAAAGACTTTCTATGTGGCAATGCTTATAAATGAAACCACATATATTAGTGGGTAGCTACAAAACATTGATTTGAACAACTACAACATTATGTTTACAAATCACTTCACTTTAACTAATGTCATTAATCACTTTACAAAAATAAATGAATCACTTTTTAATTTTTTTTCACACCTTTTTAATTCAAACATTCATATTGTGCTATATAATTCTTGTTGCAACGGTCTCATTATAATAACCACACCATTATGCATTCCACAATGAAAATATGTCAAAAATCATCATAAAATAACCATTTAATGAAATTTGATTCACATTATTTAATCATATATTAAAAAACATTTGGTTTCCAAAATAAATTGGCAGCATAATTTTTAACATAGTACCATTAACCATGAGTGAATAGTTAAATAATCATTGAAATGTTAAAAAGGGTGTGTTTATTCGAATGAAGGGTTCTTTTGGAAAACAATGGGATTTTTTATGAAATAAATTATTTAAAATTTATATTCTAGTAAAATAAATATAATGATGAATTAATTAATTTTATGTCATATCCATACTGAAATTTTTTTGAAGAGTGAAACCCCATAGAAATAGAGTTGAGATCAAGTGTTTCCCATTACATTGTATCTAAACTAATTAATCACTATAATGTCTTGAAAAATAATATAATATTTATTAATTATTAATTCCATTACCTTATATAAATGAATATAGTTCATTATGGTTTCATTATGTTCTTTTATGGGATTTTGAATTAGTTTCATAGTTTAATTTCATTCTTCATGAATGTTCATTTTTGACGTTTCTTAAACGGTCCATTTGTATTCATGAATGGATGTTAATTTCAAATGTGTATTAACATCAATAATTTTAATTAATTTTAATTTATGATGTTAATAAACATGACATGATATAATAAATAATTTTTTTATATACCGTTAGAATTATTCATCAGATAATAGTTTATTTATGATCATTTGATTTAACTCTAGATTTTTTTCCACCACATTAATCATGTTTTGTTTTATCATTTAGTAATATATACATAATATGGTTATAGTACATTAAATAGTATATAATAAATATTATATAATCATGTTAAACCATAAAAATTAATTCATAACCAGATATGATGGCTATAAAAAAATGAAGACATGTAATTCATTAAGGTGATAAATTAACTCCTCTCGAACAACTTTTTCCCTTCAAAAATAAAATAAAGAGGATAAGGAGGTTTGAGGAGATATTATCCTATTTTATTCATAAAATTCTAGTATATTTATGGTACTAGAATTAAAATATTATTCATACGTGGATATATGGGATGTGATGAATAAAAGAAATTGAAATTGTATGGATGTTAAAGGAAAAGATATAGAGTGGAATTGCATCTTGAATCCTTATTAAAGAACCTTTGATTGTTATTTTGATTTCAAACAATGCTATTGGAAATGGGGGGGTGTAGATAGGAGGTTTGGGATGATTCTAGACAAGGCTTGCATCTTGTGGGGTATATAGAAATATAGGATTTATATGTTGTATTTAATGTTGAGGGTAGAGGGGTTTTCATAATTTTGTAATCATTACATTATTAATTTCAACCAATATAAGAAATTGTGATGATTCTATAACCATGAATTGTAATGAGGACATGTGAGTTAGTTATTTTGGTGCTTTCATGTCTTGGGATGTTAGAAATGGATTATTTAACGTATAATGTATTTATATTGTAAATTAATGTATTTTAATGCTCAACAAAAATTCAAGTATTTCAGAAAAATCCCAAAAACTCAACCTAACGGTTTTTTAAAATGTACAATACAAAATAGAACTCCATTATGTATTTTTAATTTTAGATATATTATTAATTTAATTTTTAATTAAAATCAAAATTAAAATTAAAAATAATTGTATTCAAATGAAAACTTATTTTATAACGCTTTAAAAATTACATGTGGTCCTATAAATTTTTATTAAAACCATAAAACATAAAATTATTAATATATGATCACATTTTTTGAATATCCATTTTCTTTTATGTTAATTAATTAATTATAATTATTTATATATGACTTATAAAAATAATGATCCATATACTATGATCATATACTCACTTATAAGAAGACTAATTTTTTTGATCATTTATGAGTGAAGTTATTGTTATTTTGAATGATTTAATATTCATAAGGGTGATATTTTTATTCATAAGGGTAGGTTACTATTAAAAAAATTAATGTGTGTCCTATTAGTATTCCAAAATCACCCTAAACGCAACCACGAATGTATGATTATCAAAAATCAAAACAAAATAGTGGAATGATTATATTTAATGGTCACATTGTAATTAATATCATGATATTTCATCATGATTTCTATTGTGATTATAATATAAGGAATAATTATAAGAAGAGAATTCCATTGATAATAAATTGGGTCATTACATTATTCTCCCCTTATGAAATTTCTCCCTCGAAATTTCATTATATATAATCAGGATAGGGTACATATCCTTCATCGCCTCTTCTAGTTCAAAATTAGAATCTTATAACCTATGATTCATCCACAACACTATTAAAAGATAGGTTGTTTTGTTGCATAAGTCCTTATCTCTATTTTCTAGAATCTGTACTAGATTCTCAACATAAAGGTGATATTCATCCTTCTGTACAACCTCCGAGTTAAGTTTATAGGTGGGATATGGTAAGTACTTTCTAAGAAGTGATACGTGAAACACATCCTTTACTTGATCCATATTCGGTGTATGTTAAAGACCATGGTCCATTGATACTATGCTTTAAAAGAACTTAAATGGGACAATGTACCATGGGATTATATTACCTTTATTTTAAAACCATATTACTCTCTTCTATGATGATATTCTAAGGAATACATTATCTCCAATTTTGTACTCCATGTCACTTCGATGGTATCCAGTATAGCTCTTTTTCTTAATATTAGAAGATTTTATATGATTCTAGATGACATTATCCTTCTATGTCATCTCTTGTAAAATGTGAGGTCCATGTTTCTTTCATTCCCTAACATTATCAAAAGAGGTTGGAGATCTAGATTTCATTTCATAGAGATCCTAATATGGAGCCACCTGAATACTCGAGTGGAAGCTATTATTTTATGAGAACTCAGCCAATCAGTGATGTTGATACAATCCACCATTGAATTATAAAGAGTAGTATCTTAGTATATCACCATTCATCTGAATAGTACATTCATATAAGCCATTATTTTTGGGGTGATTGGCCATGCTTAAATTAAATTTAGAACTCAAAGTCTGTTGAAGACATCTCTAGAATTTAGATGTGAAACTTTGATCAAGAATCAGGGACAACTAATAGTGGAACACCATGCAGTCTCTCCACTTCCTTCAAATATAACTTGTCAATTTTTTCCTGAGAGAGATTTTCCTAAATAGTGATAAAATAGGTATTTTTGGTGAGTAGGTCAACATACAACCATATAAAATTATTTCCCATTGATGTCTTCTAGTGACCCATGAGATAGTACATAGTGACATTCTCTCATTTCTAAATGCTTATAGGAAATGGATTATTAATTTTATTGGACATTTATCTCTTTGATTTAACATGATGAGATTCCATGCAACTTGGGATATATTCTTCTATCTTCATAATCATTTTTCACATAGGAAGTGTTATCAGAGATCTCTGTACATCTTGGTGCTACTAGGATGGATATGGAATGTTTAGCAATCTGCTTTGTCAAATGGATTCTTCTATATCATAGTTGACGAAAGATCAAAAATCCTTGTTCTAAACCAAATCATACAATCATATTTGATATAAAACTCATATATATTCACATCCTTTATTGTATTCAACTTTTTTGTAAATCCAAATCATCCGGTTGTGCCCCATTAATCATATATTAGATTGATTATTGCAAATTATTTTTCTAAGGTAAGATTTATACCATATCCTTATGATTATCAAATATTTCCTTTAAATATCAATGAATATAGGGATTTTCTCAATATTTAACATGGATATAGAATATATATCTTTTATACATATATCATTAGAAACATATTTCGTATTTCTATTATTATAGTGAATATAGAAAAATTTATCACTGATTAGATCTATCAATATCCTTTGACGAAGGTTGTGATCATTTTGTGTGAATATATACAGTAGGATATTTTGGTAAGTTTATATGAAACACTTCTCACAACAATGGTAGTTCAGCTATATTTTCCTGTGGAAAATTCACAATTGTTATCACTAGATCATGCGTCGGGATTTTATACTCATGAATATTCACTATCAAGAGGCATAGGTTGTCAAATTATCATTTTTCATGAGTAAAAAACAAAATAATATATTTTAAGAACCAAATTATATCAGAAAACATTCTCCAATATTTGGTAGCATGAGTATAGGGGCTATAATCCGCCTTCACAATAGATCCTTGACACGTCCCTCACATTCATCCGTCCAGAGATACATTAGAACATTCTTTGTAATATTACTTTGTAGGCCAGAAAATCTTGAGAAAATTGTCATAAAATATTTTTAATACATAACTAATCCAAAAAAACATTGGATTTCTATGTCATTAGAGTGTCTGGGACATTCCTCATTCCCCTTTTTAGGGGTCCAATAAAATTCCATTACATTTGATCACATGTCCCATTAACGTGACATGATTATTTGAAAAGTATGTCTTGATGTACTCGGATAACAAAATATCCTTTCTCAATGTCTCTAGAATATGATATATATGTTCATAATGTTCCTCCTATTTATTAGATTTGATGAGAATATAATCAATAAGAAATCGCAAAAATTTCACAAGTTAATATCCAAAGACATTATTAATCAAATCAATAAAGATCACAGGGGCATTAGTATGTCCAATGGGAATGACAAAAAACTCAAAGTGCCCGGACGTTGTACGGAAGGTAGTACCATGAATATCTTATTTCTTCAACTTTCAATGATGATATATAGATTGAATATCATATTTTGAGAAGTAGTGAGCTCTACTTAACAGATCAAACTAGTCATCAATCCTTGGAATATGATACTGCTTTATATAGATCTTTTTTAGTTCCATGTAATAAATATTCAACAACATTGTTCCATCAGTATTATTTATAGAGTGAATAGGCTCCCCACCTAAGTTGAATTATGAGGGAGTATGAACCCTTTGTCCAAATGTACATCGACCTTCTTCTTTAACTCGTCAAGTTCAATAGGATAAATACTCTAGGGAGACTTTGATATAGGAGTAGCTTCGACTATGAGTTCTATAGAGAACTATACCTAATAATCAGAAGGGAAGTCTGCGGTTCACAATAGGAAAAACATCTTTGTATTCCCACATAGTAGGAATTTCAACAAGGTTGTCACTTTCCTATGACTCAAAAATTTGGGCGAGGTAGGTTCATTATAAGGAATCAAGACCCCCACCGTTGAATGATTATTCAAAGGTGACTCAGGATCTTCCCAGTTTTTGTAAATGTGTAATTGTTGGTTTGGAATATAAAAATATATTTCCTTTTTCAGATAGTTGATATGTGATCTATATAACAAGATCCAATCCATTCCCATTATAGAATCGAATGCCACCTATAGAAGTATTATGAGATTCGCTGGTAGAATCAGCCCATATACACCAATAAAAGAATATTCAAACACTTGGGTTGCCTTTATTTCGCCACTTGGGGTTTTTAACAATATATCAACATCATTTTTTTGGGTAATTCGTTTTATAGTTTTAGGAAACATGAATGATATAAAAGGATTCATAGAAAAAGAATCAAATACAACATTTTCCATTAATGAGTGAATATTAATTGTTCCTTGTTTGACATCGTTATATTTATCCACTTATGAATTAGTTGTACAAAAATCCATCCCTTATTTATTTGTATTTGGTGGCCTCTTACATGTGTTACCCTCAAGGACTCGAGGATTAGTGTAGTAGCTTGCATAGTGCCCTTACTCCCAAAAGTTTTTAGAATTGGATCATGGGTGGTTCTCTCCATTCGTCCAGCACATTCTCCATTCTTCTCATTTCTTTTTGAAACTCTAGAGCTTGGTGGCCTTCTTTCCCACACAAGACGCAATTCCTCGTCCCTTTTAGGCAGTTCCCGTGATGAGTTTTCCTAAATTTTTCGATGTGTGGTTCTTTCTGTTTTCATCGCACCATTATCAGTATATCCTCCATATTTAAACTCCATATTTTTATTTTTATCAAAATATCCATGGGAACATACCTCTAAAACCATTTCCATTTTTATTGCACACCAAAAAAAATTGTGTAACTCTTAATGTCTCAAATTACAAGATCCTTTCTATGGATAGATTTTAATCCACTAAATTATCAGGAAATTTTCCTATCATTATTAATACAAAAACCCAAAGTGTGCCTTGAATGCCCTATGAATTATGCTTCTTTGGTCATGAAAGATTCTCCTTCCATTTGCTTGATCTCTATAAATTCACTCTACATCATCTAAGAATAGTTCTTGGCGAATTATTTTAATAAACAGGTTCTTAATGTATTTTTATTCCATATATTCAACTATATCACATGGATTCTTGTTTAACAATTGAGCACCCAATTGATGGGACTCTCCATACAGATGATAAACAACTAGTTCCGCCATCTCCATAGATCAAAATTGAAGCAATGAAAAGATCTTCTCCCTTATGATGACCCATTTTTCGGAAACAAGTGAATAAGAAGATCCAATAAAGGAATTTATTCATTTCCGCATAAAACAATTGATATCAAGTTTCTCCATCTTATGTGGAGGAGGATGTAACACATTTTTTTATTTTTCATAACCTGAGATAGTTGGCTATGAATATCCACGATGTTATGAAATCTACCTCCCAAAGCATTTGGGATGTTGTTCTAGTCATTATTTCATTATCCCTCGCATGAGTTTTTGGACTAGTTTTTCTTGGTTCCAATCATTTTCTATAATAGAAAAGTATAGAAAAAATGATTAGTCATAAATTCATGAATCAATAATAAATTGAATTTTACAATTTAACTAGTAGAATATATTATGGGATCCATATATATAGAAAATATTATTTTGTGTATAATTGTACATAGTCTCATAATGGAGATTTTTTAAAGGGTTCTCTGATCCTAATTCCCAAATTAAATA
This sequence comes from Viscum album, assembly GCA_963277665.1. Lineage (NCBI taxonomy): Eukaryota > Viridiplantae > Streptophyta > Magnoliopsida > Santalales > Viscaceae > Viscum > Viscum album. The sequence continues at coordinate 1,312,000,957 of OY728152.1, read as the reverse complement.
TATCTTAGCTCTAATACCAACTATAATGATCCATACATACTATTACATTATTTTCATTTTAAAAAACATAATATTATTACACATAAAAGGTACTAAGGTTTAGTGTCTTGGGAAAACAATGAACATGAATAACATTTACGACGTTATGCCTAAACATTTATTTAATAAATTCTTCTCTGGAATCTTATTGCCCCATGAAAACTCAATCGTACACATAGTCTCCTGAAGATATACATAAAAAGGGATGTTATTAAATAAAATAAATTGTATAGATATGAAAAATATAAAATAGTGTGATAATAATCATTCAATAAAAAATGATCATGATCATGAGAAGAAGAATTAATAAAAGAGAAAAAATGTTAAAAGGCTATAAAATGAAACATGATGTCTTGGTGGTTAACTACAAAACAAAGATGTAAAAACATATAGCATTCCGATAATTCTTAATTATTATTAACTAATTAGATTCTTCATTTAGTCCAATTCATTGGATTTCTATATAATACTAGGTGCACTTGTCACACTCAAACATTCATATTGACATATATCATTCGGGGGGCACCGGTCATATATTAATATATACATCATCATGCATGAAACACTGATAATATGTCAAAAATGTACATAAAATATCCCATGTAAAGAAATGGGTTTCAAATAAATAAAAATAAATTAATTTTTTCCCTAAATTAAAAGGGAGTATCATTCATGAATTAAAACTATTGATTATAAGTGAATACTAAAACAATATTTTAGAAGTAAAAGGGGTGTGATTATTTGAAGGAAGAGTTATTTTTGAAAACACTAGGTCTTTCATAAAATCAATTAAATGTCAGTTTTATCCAATAAAAGGATATAAAATGACACAAATATATCTTGTAAGGAATATCAATGTGGAAAATGGGAAATGGGGGGAAAATCCATTGAAAGAGAGTTGAATTTGAGATTTTCCCCTTAACTTGTATCTGAATGATTTCTCCCCATTAATTTCCTGTATAACGAAATTATATTAATAAATTAGAAATTTTAGAACCTTTTTTTATCAATTTTTTTTTCATTATGGTTTCATTATATTATTTTATGGGCATTCAGATGAGTTATAGTGTTTTAATTCATTGTTCTAGAATGTTTCTTTACCAGTTTTCTTGAACGGTTGACTTGTATTCATGAATTGAAGTTCATTTAAAATGTGGATAAACATCCAGATTTGTAAAAATAGGTAATTAATGATTTAAAAAATGTTAATTGATATTATAAATATTTTTTTTATATAACATGTGTATGAATTGGCAGATAATAATTTAATGATTATTATTTTGGTTAATTTAGGCAGTCTTTCAACCACAATGAATTTGTTTTGTTTAATCATTTAGTTGTATGTACATAAGGTAGTTCATGAACATTAAATAAAGTATAATACATATAATATAATCTGGTTAAACCATAGGACTAGTTTCAATACCATATCTGAAGGAGTTAATGGAAAATGATAACATGTTGTTCTGGAAGGTGATAAATTAATAACTCACGAACAATGTTTTCCATTCTAAAAAAATTAATAATATAATGGTTTAAAAGATATATTATCCAATTATAATCATAAAATACTAGTATTCATATGATATTTACCAAAGTTACCATAAAATTTTCATGGGTATAGGTGGGATTATATTATGGAAATAATTTGAAATTGAATGGATGCTGAAGAATTGAGAGAGTGGGAATTACTTATTGAATCCTTCTTTAAGGCACCTTGGAATGGTATTTTGATGATAAAATATGCTATTGAAAGTGGGAGAGGGGCAACTTATGTTTTATGGAAAGTTTCTAGGTAGGACTCGGATCTTGAGATGTGTGAGGAAATGAGGGTGTGAAGGGTGGTATTTATAGTGCAGGGGAGAGGAGTTGTCTTAGTATTTTAATCATTAGTTTATTTGTTTCTTCAAAGATAAGAAATTCTGATGATTCAATGAACAATTTTAGGAAATATAAAATGTGAGATCTATAATTGGGTGCTTAATTCCTTTGTGATGTCATGAATAGTGGATTTAAATTATAATGATTTTATCCACTAAATTAATGTATTGTTCTATTCACTAAAAATTCAAGTATTTAAGAATAATCCCAAAAAAATATCCCGAACCATTTTTCGATAGATAGACTCCAAAAATGAACACCATTCTCCAATATTACTTTTATTGGTATGATTAATTTAATTTTTATTAAAAATTGTTATTTTAATGGAAATACATATTTTGAAATTAAAATTTATTTTATATTACTATAAAATATTACATGAAGTCTTATGAAATTATCATAAAACCATAAAGCATAATTTTTTTAATTTATTAACACATTTTAGGAAAATATTTTTTCTCTTAAATTAATTAATTATTTGTAATAAATTTTTTATGACATTTAAAAGTACTAATTATTATAATATGGTAATATTGTCACTTAAAAGATACCTAATTTTTTAAATTCCTCATGGGTGTGATTACTATAATTTTTGGTGACTTAGTATTTATAAGGGACATATTACTATTAATAAGGGTACATTATTATTCACCAAAAATTATGTTTGTTCTATTAGACTCCAAAAATCATTCTCAACAAAACTGAGTATGTCAAAATTTTGAAATTCAAAACACAAAATTGGAAAATTATATTTAATGATAACATAATATATACTATCATAATATTTAATTATGATTTTTAATGTGAATATATTATAATTAATAATTATTTTAATGGAATTTCATTGATAAAACATTAGATCGTTACAAAAAACATTGATCAGAAGATTTATAAAAAATTAAAAATATGATATTATTGATGAAATGTCGTTTTTTATAAGTCTATATGTTATTAAAAAATATTACTAAATTTAAATGTATTTATATTAAAATTAAATTATTAGAATGATTCCAAAATTTTAGAATAATTTTTATAATCACAAAAATGTATTAATGTGATTTTTATAAATAATATTTTATTATTATCATTATTAAATAAATTATAATTTATTACAACTCACATGTTATTTTATATTTTCTCATAACACTTATTTTAATTTAAAATTTGACAATTCAGATCAAATTGACTTTTATTTTTCTTAAATTATTAAATAATGACTTAATTAATTACATGGTCTCCTTACATTTCACATAAAATAGGGAACCTACCCATTTTACTACTCTAAAATTAATCATCCAATTAAAATGTCCAATGCCTTTATCATATATTTTAAAAATAATTATACCAAACATATTGGTTTTGGATGTTCAAAATTAACACATCATTATATTTTATGATGTACTCTAATGGAGGTTTTATAGAGAATAGGTCATCAACATAACATACTTTGTCTAATATATTTCACTTCAAACCTCCTTAAAATTTATATAATAAAGTATAATATTATCAAATTAGTATCATAGAAATATTTTAATGTTATTATGATAATGGAAATATTATTATATATGACTAATCCATCAAAATGACTAAGAAAACATCGCTATTGAGTTTGTATACACTGTAGCCACCACCGTGCGATATGTATTAATTATCATCAAAACCAAATATGGACTGTTATAATGATATATTAAATCAATAGGTGAATTATTTTATATAATAATGTTATTATAGAAATTAATAAATTTATCTTGCTTCATGGTATTTTATCTGATTGAGAATGATTATTTCAATCATTCATACTTGTGAACTATGACCTCAATTGAGAAACCGGATTCTTTTTTCATTTCATCCTTTTAGGGGTGATCATAATAATATTTTTTTTGAATATATAAAATACATTCTATGAACTGTAATTATTTTACAACATTAAATAGTTTCATTTATTTCAATCCTTTTGGATTATTATAATTTCTTTTTTTGAATGTGTGGATCACAAATCGAATGATTGATTATTCTCATTGTAAAATTACATCCTCACAGTGATGGATCTATAATTTTATAAAATGAGTAAAAATTAAATTAATGTAGGAATCAAAATTATTGATTTGATATTACTATTTCATAACACCATTATTTAGGGTTAATATAAAGATGGATTTTTGGAGATATTTATTGGAAAACCATATACATGAGACAAAGAACAAAACTATATTTGAAATCAGTGTTTTTTATTTATAATATACCATCAAAAAATAATATAATTTAAAATTTTAAATATGAATTTATTTAATGTACTTAAATTGACTACTCAGTAATATATAATGATTATGAACAAGAAAATGTAGGTATACGGTTTTTCATCAAAATTTTGCTTCCTTGATCCATTATATATATTATAATGCTAATTTATTGTATATGGTTTATATTGTTATATATTAAACATTTTTTTGGAATAATTCCTTTTTATTAATGTTATTTAATATATTCAGGTAATTTTTTAAATTTTCTAATTTCTATTGAAATGTTATTTATGTATTATTGGATTATATTACTTTGTTATAGAATAAATACTTTACTGTATTTAAAAAATATATGTTTAAGGACCTAATCATATGATAAAATATACTATGATGGGAGGGGATAATGTATGATAATTAAGGTATAACATTATAAATTTATTTAATTTTGTAATGAAAAATCTAATAGTCATCTGATCCATATATTGTAATTATTGTGGTATGTTTTCTTATAATAAATTAAATGGTTTGATTTTTAATCATCCACATGATTATATTGATTATTCATTATTTAAATTTGATATATTACATTTTATGTTACTCTTAATTAGAATCAACTCCCAAATCATTATATTTTTATCATTTCTTGTGCATATATGAGGATTGTTTCCCTAAATACGATTTAAGTATTAACATATGTTTTATGATATTTTCTTAATTTAATAATTAATATGGAATCCATTAATGTATCATGTTTTTTAAAATAACTATGTTGATCATTCTAAGTTTGTGTGATCCACTGTAACTTTTACATTTGTTAAAATGAAACATAAGATCTTTGATAATTGGTTTTGGGTTCTATATGTTTTCTTGGTTAATAATATTTTAACTATAGGATAGAGTATTAATTACTTTGTACAATATATCACATGTCTTCATATCAACCACACATAATCAACTATACCCAAACTTATATTTGACATCAATAACATGGAAACAAAATTTTATAACAAGGTAAAAACATATAATAAAACATTTTTACTAATAATTGTAATATTGTAAAAAAATAATATATATCTTATAATATGGTTTCTATGAGCTTGATATATTAATATATTGGAAAAATAGGAAAATATTTATAGTTTTTTTATGGAAGATAGGTATGAACAGTCATCCTAATCAATTAACATTTTTCAAAATATAAATTGGAAGAGGATATCCCCTTGGTTTTAATAATTCTGTAAATAACATCTTTAAAAAATACCTATATTTCTTAAGAGGATAATTTAATGTTGTTAGGATCCTTCATCATATAATATATATCAATTAAAGCACAACAATGCAGTTACCATTTATTAAAAAATGAATTTAATTTCATTATGAACAATGATTTTAATCAAAATATTATTTATCTACTAGATGGTGTAACACGTCTCAAAATATTCACAACCGAAATATTCTGCATCCATAAAATATAGTGAATATGTAATATTTATTAATTTAATATATATTATTATATATAAAATTTTCTGTCAAGTTAGACATGTGAAATCCAAATATATGTGGTAGGAACCATAATACTTGGAATAATATGCTCCATCATAATGATGATCATCATTTAGTTCTCCATAAAAAAACTAATAGTTGAATAATCTTTTAATGGCCCAAAAATTATTTCATAACATTAAAAACGTTGAGTAATATGGGGTTATAACTTTAGAAGATAGAAACTGAGGCATAAAAACACATATTTAATTCCCAAAATTATAATAATATAATGAATACTTCACAAATGATTAATATATAATATATATAATACATGAATATCGAATTATGGAGGGGGAAGTTTTTTGAATTTTATCTTTGGAATTTTGGGGAAAATATTCCCTATATTTGCATCAATTTATATTAGTTTAATGAAAATTATAATTTAATGTATATATGTCGAAAATTATACCAATACATACCCTCTATAACTCTATTATACCTCATATTATTTTCACACTCTTTAATATTCCACTAACAATGTAAATTTCCACATACACTCACATTAACACTTTTATTTGATCTAGCATGAATTATGATTCAAAATGGTTATCTTCAAAAACCCTCATTCTTGAGAATGTTATCCTAAAACATAGACCTAATAAATTATTGAATGGTCCAAAAACAAGGTAGTAAAAAATTATATGAACATTATCTAATAATTTATATATTTCATACATCAATAAATATATCTTTCCTAGAACCAATCCAAAATAGATCTCTACTATACATAAATTTTCATTAGATATCATTATTCCCTATCACATAACAACCTAATCTTCGACACCAACATATCAAAATTCACCAATAACATATGCTCATTGATATACCAATTAAATAATTATACAACTAAAAAATAATCCAATATCCTGAGAGTAGTATTCTTATACCGATTACTAATTTTTTTTTTCACACCATAGAAAATTAACCTAGTTTATCCAGAATTTTTTGATGGAAAAATATTATATATAGGTGTTCCATCCTAAAACATTAGACACATTTTAATAATCATCAAAAAATTCTGTTATATATAATCACTATCCACTACTCCATTACACATATCAACTTTGTGTTCTTAATTTTTCACTAGGATCCTTAAAGTTGTTTTCATTTTCCACTGAAAATTATGAATTCATAATTTTTTAACACATGTAAGAAAACATGAATCATACATAATAGAATATTTTTCAATATTTTTGAACAACCTATTATCACATTATAATTTTATTAATTTATAACCAAATATTTAATATTATATTAATATATTATTTATCTTGCTTTTGAATTTTGATTATAAACATTAATTGTAACATCCCAAGTATGTAATGGATAATATATATTCTTATCTATGTCTATTTATGAATTATATAGTGTTTTAGGGCATAAAACGAGAATAAACCCAATCTTAAGCATGGAATACACTAATATTTTATTGCCTATTGATGGAATACCATTTTGAAATCGAACTTTTGACAATTTTATATGATATATTTGTCAAAATAAACATATTATTTATGATTGGTACACTGAAATTTACTTTGGATAAATTTTTTGTATTTTTCTGACAATGTTCATTTTTTAATGAATAGTGAAAAATACTGCATTTTACATCAAAACTGTGTTTTCATCTAATTTAATTATATGGATATATTATATTTATAATTGGTTTTAAAGATTAAATAGAATATATTTTTACCATTCAATAAAATGGTTGTCATTGGTATTAATTTCACTTTTTAATTGGGCATAAACAAGTGGAAAAATGTTCATAGATATAATTTCTAAAAAACCCGATATTCGTTTTCACAACGAGAATTATTTTTTAAATTAATTATTTGAATTTCTTTGTTTGTAAATTTTTAAAATAGATTAAATATTTGGAATCAGATGTTCCAAATTTTGTTATCATTACACTTTTTTTCGAAATTAATAATAGTAACGACGATAATTATATTTAATTATCATGATGAATTAGTAATCGGGTAGTTAAGGATAATAAAATAATATAATAATAAAAAAAATGTCCCCAAAATGTGTTCTAATGCTACATTTTCTGTCCTGTCCTACCATGGGTTTACTTGTACAAAACTTGGGGACCCCATGGAATAACTTTTGTGTGATAATGACTTTTTATCTTTGTATTTTTAAAGAATGTTAAATATAACAATGAATGTATCACCTGAGTAAAACATTTTTAATTTTTTCTACATAAACTATAATTTGGACTATAAATAATCATTGTAAATATAAAAATATTAACTAAATCATAGTATTTTTTTATAATTTTTAGACATTAAATAAATTAATATATTTATGACATCATGATGATGCAGCGATTACCTCATTAATGAACGATATAAATAAAATGAAAAAATAATGTAAAATCTAAGAATCTCTGATAATTTTATCTATCTAAATCCCTATATTCATCCTAGAATCTTTATCTTAGGCAATAAGATCTTCAAGAAACCCTTTTGGTTCAAACAAAAAGGAGTTACCCGATTTAAAGGTAAAGACATCTCTAATGTTCTTTTGTTTTATTTTTCTTTTCCAACCCCTGAAACTCTTTTTATTCATTTCTTTTGTAACAACTCTAGTATCTTCAATATACTAGGATTTTTTTATAAGACATATTTTATCTACACTAACACACACCTATATGTAATTGATAAAGAACATACTGTTTCAGTGGATGGCGAATTGTTTCCCTCACGAAACGATGATTGTTCAATATTCCTATAACACCTTCAAAGGTGGACATTAATATTTTATTATATTTATATATGTCATATAATATGTTTATGTTTTCCTTAAGCTTTTGTATTTTTCATTTATGGAATACCTTTATGGCTTCCATTATGGGTAAACGTGATATCTTAAATTTAGTAAGTGCGGACTACCACCCCCTCAAAGTGATTTGATTCGTTAATTCCATATGTGGGACATATAAAGAATAGAGTTAATGATATTTTATATGATATTATACTGGAATAATAATATACCTTTATATCATTGTGATTCAATTCCATTAAAAAGTAAATATAAATGAAAGTAGCGTTCATGCGTAAGTACGGCTTACCGTCTCCACGAACGATGCATTTCATTTCATACCAATAAATGTTATGTAATATTATAAATTCACGTATATAATTGATATATATGATATATATGATATATAAATCATGAATAAAATTCAGGATATAATGTTTATTTTACATCATGAACAACTTGTAAATATAACGAGTTTATTTTTGACTCAAGTACCAATGATAGACAAAACGACCATTATTAACATAAATAATTACATAGTGTTCATAACATGGTAATAAGTGATATAAAAAAATTAATGAACTTGAAAAAGTTTCTTCAGAAAGTAGAAATTAACTCATGTTTATTATTCAGGAGGTTAAATAATGATTGAGTCAATTTGGACCTGAGGTATGAGACTTCGTCTCAATCTCTTTTCATTAGGGCATATTTTTTTATACCCAACTTTATTTTATACGGTGTTTAAACCCCCTTTAATTTTAAGTATATTTAAAAGGAATCTTATTATATGAAGTGTTTTAATAAATGACAAAAGGAAATGTATTTGTCGTACATATGCGGCGACAACGACTTCTCCACCGCCGTGACCATTATTTGAGTTTTGGCATCCTCTACAAGCCATAACATTTTTTAAAAAATGAAAAATAAATACCATGTTTTAAATTTCTTTTATTTTGGTATTGAAAATGATTTTCATAATGTTTTTATTATATCAATGTGTTTTATTGATATCTTGTGATTGAAATGTTGAAATTTTATGTTTCCTTCATGCATGTTTTAGGTGATAAGATTATGTTATGGTTCATGGGAATTTTTATGAAGACAGATGGTTCGATGAAAAACTAAGGGCTGGTGAGCCCGATATAGCTCTCCAATGCATTGGGTAACATGAAGGGGTTAAACATTAAGGTATTTCCGAAGAAATTTCGGGAATATACTCTGATGGGTATTCCAAATGTAACCATGAGGGTTACTACCTACGTAAGAATGTTATGAATGCCTCAATTTAACTTTTTGTATTATGATTTCTAAGATTTATTCATTAATATTATGATATCATGAGGTATGTTAATGTGCTTATGTTTTATGAGTAATGTATGATTTCATTGATTCTTATGTTTACATGGACTAATGTTTTCATTCCGTACTTTTATATCCCTTAATGATATTTTTATGCTCATCCCATGTTTTTGAAATGTTTTTCAAAGGAAAAGGGAAAGGTACATGATGTGATGATAGTGTCAAGGAAGTGTCAAGAAAGAATCCATGTTTTATTTTAAATATGTTTTCATTGATGGAAATAATAAATACTATCTTTTATGTAACCACTTTTTTTAAATGTGGAATGTAATGCATGATATATGATCTAATTCTCTAAAACTATAAACATGAAAAGATCCTCAATGTGTAATCTTATAATAACTCAAGATTTAGTAATGCTTAAGGCTGGGGCCATATAGTTTGTATCAGTGGTCGGTTTAGATAACTTTAGGGGTTAGCATTATAATTAATGATTATCCAAAAATAATTTTTATGGTCAAATTTGAAATTATATAGAATTTTAAGATTACCATGTTTCTTCATCTACGACATGTTTGTTCCGAATGGTTTTCCGTAGAGAAAATATGGAATCGGTTCTAGGAAGGAAAACAGATGGAAATGTCCTTCTGAAACAGCATCTTGAGATGGTCGGAGTTAGAAGTGACGAGTTTGTTGCAGTAATGGTGCAGTTGACTCAAGTGATAAATGGTGGTGGTATCCATGCACGAGATCAGCCAGATCAACTGTAGTGGAACATGTCAGTGGTGGAACATTTAATGAGGCAACATCCCCCATGATTCATAGGATCATCTGACCCTATGCTAGCTGAATGGTGGACAAAATAACTGGAGATGATTTTTGATGTCGTGGGGTGTTCAAACAATAAAAAGGATATACTTTCTATTTACCATTTGGATGGTGAATCATATCAGTGGTTGTCGATGGTAAAAAATATCAGAGACACTGATGAGATTGATGCTCTCGATTGGGATGAATTCAAAGGTATGTTTCATGAGAAGTATTTTCCTAATGATTTTCTACTTAGGTTGGAAAAATAATTCTTGGAAATTGAGGAAAGAGGACAACTCAGTGGCTACATATGAAGAGAGGTTCACTCGATTGGCAAGGTTTGCTCCAAATTTTATCTAAGACCTTGATAGTAAAATCATTCGTTTTTACTCAAGATTAAAGACAAAATATCTAAGGTAATTGGATTCTCATGAGTTCAAAAGTTATGAAAATCATGTTCGATGTGCTGAGAAGGTGAAAATGGAGTTTTCATATGATCACGTGTTCTATAACAACCAACAGAAGAAGAGAATGAGGTGGCAGGAGAAAGGGAATAATTCTTCAAAAATGTTGGATGGTAAGAAAAATATGTTTCTAGTTTGTGTATATGTGGTAAAAGGCATGCTTGGGAATGTCTTCTGAATTTTTTTAAGTTCTACCGATGTGGTAAGATGGGACATAAGGCTTGTGATTTCACTGAAAAAGATCAGGGTGATGGTAATATCAAATTTTATTTACAGTTAGTGAAATGCTTTATGTCCAATGAGATTGGTCACTATGAAAATGAGTTTCCAAAAATGATCTCGAGTGATGGGAAGAAGATAGAATATAAGAAGAAAGGGAAGGTGAAATCCTTTGTAACTACATCAGCAGATGTTGGGGCATCAAATGAAGTGGTATCAGGTACATTGTTTGTTTTTTCAGATTATGCCAGTGTGTTGTTTTATTTAGGGTCTACACATTCTTTCATCACCGAAAACTTTTCTAGTAAAATGGGAATACCATTTCATGAAATGAATTCTAAACTTGTGGTAAAACACCTGAGGAAATGTTGAGGAAAAAAGATTTTATAAGAATCTTCCTATCCTTATCAATGGAAATAACCTACTTGTAAACCTTATTGTTTTACCTCTAGTAGAGATTGATGTTATCATGTGTATGGATTGGCTCTCTGTTTACCATGAAAAGATTAATTGTAGAGATAAAGAAGATTGTTTTCAGAAAGGCATTCAGTTTGTGTACAGGAATGAAACCTTACTGTTGATAACATATCAAGAGGCTAAAAAACTTGTAAAATATGGAAATGAATGTTACCTTGAACATATTGTTGAAAACAAAAGAACAGTACTGATTAATGATGTGCTTGTGGTAAATGAGTATCCTGATATTTTTATGATGAGTTTCATGGAATAATACCAGATTGGGAAGTTGAGTTTATTGTTTACTTAGATCATGATGCTAATCGAATTTCAAAACCCCCTTATCAAATGGCTCAAATTGAACTTTTAGAGTTGAAGGCACAATTGCAATATTTATTAGAGAATGGTTTCATTCGACCAAGCACATCACCATGGGGTTCTCCTATATTATTTGTTAAAAGGAAAGATGGTTCATTGAGACTTTTCAATGATTATAGAGCCCTGAATAACATCACATTTAAGAACAAATATCCTTTTCCTCATATCGATGGTTTTTTTGATCAGCTCTTGTGAGCTCAGTATTTTTCAAAGATTTACCTGAGATCGGGGTACCATCAGTTGAAGGTAAAGGATGCAGATACTCTGAAGACAATGTTTCTTACAAGATATGGCCATTTTGAATTTGTAGTTATGCCTTTTGGACTAACCAATGCACCTATTGTATTCATGGATCATATAAATAAAATTTTCCATTAGTTCTTTTATATGTTTTTGGTTGTTCTCATTGATGATATTTTGGTGTTTTCTAAAAGTAAAGAGGAGCATGAAATACATTTAAGGGTTATTTTGAAATCCTTAAATGAAAAGAAATTGTATGGTAAATTCAGAAAGTGTGAGTTTTGGTTGGAACAAATTTCATTCCTTGATCATATTGTTTCAAATGATGGGATAACTATTGATACTACAAAAACAAAGGTTGTTGAACAATAGCCAAGACCCACAAATGTAACCGAGATTTGTAGTATTATTGGTTTGGCAGGATATTACCGATGATTTGTTAGAAATTTTTCATGGTAATCTAGTCTAATGACTAAGCTTACTCGGAAGGCTGTTAAGATTATCTAGAAAAAATAATGTGATGATTGTTTTCAGGAATTGAAAAGAAGATTGGTGAATTCTCCAGTTTTGGTACTACGTTCCAGGAATGGGTATTTTGTTATCTATAGTGATGCTTCATTGAAAGGACATTGTGGCGTCCTAATGCAGAATGATTAGATAATTGATTATTGTTTCATGTCAGTTGAAAACTTCTGAGGTAAGTTACCCTACACATGATTTGTAATTAGTTGTTGTTTTTTTTGCTTTAAAAATTTAAAGGCATCATTTGTATGGAGTAAAGTTTCTAATATATACTGATCACTAATGTTTAAAGTATATATTCACTCACGATGAATTGAACATGAGACAGAGGAGATGGATAGAATCAATCAAGGATTATTATTGTAAAATTCATTACCATCCGGGTAAATCAAATAAAGTGGCTGATGCTTTGAGTCGAAAATGTAATTCTTCATTAAAAATGTTGTGTTTGGAACATGATCCATTGGTTAAGGATTTAATGAACTTTGACATAGAAGTTGTTGGTGCCGGATGTCCTTCTATTTTGTTTCAGGTATCAGTGAATTCTTCTCTATCAGACAGAATTATGAAAGAACATAAGCAAGACAGCGAGTTTCAAAAAAAGGTAGATCTGGTTCAGAAGTGTAAGTTTCCTGAATTCAACATTGATAATTATTGTGTATTGAGATTTGGGAAAATATTGTTTGTTCCTTGTGATTCAAAGTTTAAAAGAGAGTTGTTATGTAAAGCTTAGAGTTCTCCGTTTTCAGTTGATCTAGGCAGTTCTAAGATGTATAGATATCTTCGATAGTATTACAAGTGGGATGGAATGAAAAGGCATATTGCTGATTTTACTGTGAATTGTTGGAATTGTTAACAGGTAAAAGCAGAGTGGCAGCTACCGAAAGGGATTCTTCAACCATTACCAGTGCCATAGTGGAAATAAGAGGATATATCAATGGACATCATTGTGGTATTTCCAAAGACGCCTCGAGGTAATAATGCAATTAGGGTTATATTTGATCGCTTGACTTAATCTTCTCATTTACATGCTATACGAGATATTATTTCCCTAAATCAACTTTCCCATTTGTATCTTAAATAGATAGTAACTTTACATGGAGTTCCTCTCTTCGTTGTATCTGATCGTGATCACAGGATCACTTCTAACTTTTGGAAAGGCCTTCAAAAGTCGTTGAGTACTAAATTTTATTTTCGTACAAATTTTCATCCTCAATCTGATGGGCATTCAGAATGAAAAATTATTACATTGGAGGATATGATACCTTATTGTTCGATGGATTATCATGGATATTGGGACCAACATATCTCTTTGGTTGAGTTTTCTTATAATAACAGTTTTCATTCTAGTATACAGATGGCATCATTTGAGGCATTATATGCGAAGTGGTGTCGAACTCCAGATTTTTGGGATGAAGTGGGTGAAAAGAAGTTGATGAGACCAGAATTGGTAGAATAGTTGGTAGAAAAATTTCAGATGGTACAGAGACACATGAGAATAGCTCTGAGCATGTAGAAGAGTTATGCGGACAATAAGAGGAAAATTCTCTCTTTTGGGGCAGGTGATCATGTTTTTCTCAAAGTATCTCCATGGAAAAGTGTGATGCGATTTGGTAAGAAAGGAAAGATGAGTCCAATGTTCGTTGGAACATATGAAATTATGGAGAGATTTGGATCAGTTTAAGACCGAGTGGCTTTACCTCTGAGTTTATCTCAGGTACACACTGTTTTTCATGATTCAATGTTAAGGAATTACATGCCAGATCCATCTCATGTTTTGATTCCAGAGGAAGATCTGCTAGAAGAGAATCTATCGTATGAGGAACAACCGGTCCATATTCTTGACCATAGGGAGAATGTGTTTTGGAATAAGGTGATTCATTATGTAATTTCGTTGTTGAAAAACCACATGAGTGAAGAGGCAACACGGGAATCTGAAAATGCAATGAGTGATAAATACTCCCACTTATTCGATAAGTAAATAAATTGCGGGGACACCATTTTCTATAGGGGGAAGGATGTAACATCCCATGTAAATAATGAATAATATATATTATTATCTATATATATTTATGAATTAGATAGTTTTTTAGAGGCTTATAACGAGAATAAATCCAATCTTATGCTTGTAATACACTAATATTTTTAAAAGATTGTTCTACTGCCTTTTAATGGAAAACCATTTTTAAATCTAACATATGAATATTTTATAAGCTCTATTTTTTAAAATAAACTTATTCTTTAATATTGGGACATTGAAATTTACTTTGGATAAATTTTTGGTATTTTTCTGACAATGTTCATTTTTTAATGAATAGTGAAAAATACTACAATTTACATCAAAACTGAATTTTCATCTAATTTAATTATATGGTTAGATTATCTTATTAATTGAATTTATTGTTTAAATAGAATATATTTTCACCATTCAATAAAATGGTTGTCATTTGGATTAATTTTAATTTGGAATTGGGCATAAACCAGTGTCAATCTTTTCATAGATATTGTTTCTAAAAACCTGCTATTCGTTTTTACAATGGGAATTATTTTTAAATTAATTATTTCAATTTCTGTGTTTGTTATTTGGTAAAATGGGTTACATATTTGGAATCAGAAGGGACAAATTATGTAATCAATACTATTTTTTTTCTGGACATTATGAATAGTAACTACGGTAATAATCTTTAATTATCATGATTAATTAGTAATCTGGTAGTTATTGATAATAAAATAATATCATAATAATAAAAAATTACCCCAACATGTGTCCTAATGCTACCGGTTGTGCCATGTCTAACCATGGGATGCCTTTTTCCAATCTTGGCGACCCCATGGAATAACATTTGTGTGATAATGACTTTTTATGTTTTTATTTTTTAAGAATGTAAAATATAACAAAGAATGTATCACCTGAGTAAAAAAAATTAATTTTCTCTACATAAATGATATTTTGGACTATAAATAGTCAATGGAAATCTAAAATTATTTCCTAAATTATAGTATTTTATTATTATTTTTAGACATTAAATAAATTAATTTATTTATGACATTATTATGATGCAGTGTTTACCTCATTAATGATCGATTTAAATAAAATGAAAAGATAATGTAAAATATAAGACTTACACTTGTAAAATACATATTTTATGAGTATATTTCGAACCCTTATCAGATCATACTCTAAATATATCAACGTGGGAGCTTTTAAATCCGAAACACATTTCAATATAAAGTAACATTTTATAACATTCCAAGAGTACCCCTCATCTCCTCTTATAAAAGGCCCCCGCCTCTACCTCATTACACACAGTTCTCAAGCCATTGGCTCACACAATATCTGCTCATTTTGTCTCTCCACATCATTATATTCATCCTAGAATCCTTAACTTAGGTATAAATCTCTTCAATAAAACCTTTTGGTTCAATCCAAGGGGAGTTATCCGATTTAAATGTAAAGACTTCTCTAATGTTCTTCTGTTTTAGTTTACTTCTCCAACCCCCTAAACCCTTTTTGTTAATTTATTTTGTAAAAACACTAGTATCTTCAACATACTTGGATGTTTTCATAAGAATTATTAGAGCTACTCTTACACACACCTACATATAATGGTTAAAGAACATACTATTTCCGTGGATTGTGAATTTCTGCCTCCTGAAACAATGATTGCCCAATATTCTTATAACACCTTCAAAGGTGGCCATTATGATGTCACTATATTTATGTATGATAAATAATATTTTTGATTATTCCTTAATCTTCTTTATTTCTCATTTGTGGAATATCTTTATGGCTTCCATTATAGGTAAACAAGATATCTTCATTTTAGGAAATGCGGACTACCGCCCCCTCAAAGTGATTTGATTCGTTAATGCCATATGTGGGAAATATAAATGAAGGAGTTAATAATTTTATATATGATATTATACTGGAATTATAATATGAATTTATATCATTATTATTCAATTAAATTAAATAGTAAATAGAAATGAATGTAGCGTTAATGCGTACATACGGCTTAGCGTCTCCATGAACAATTAATTTCATTTCAAACCTCTATATGTTATGTAATATTATAAATGAATGTATATACGGGTTATATATGATATGTATGATATCTAAATCATGAAAATAATTCTGTATATAATGGATATTTTACCACATGAACAACTTGTAATTATAAAGATTTTATTTTTTACTCAAGTACCAACAATCGACAAAACAACCATTATTAACTTAAATAATTACATAGTGTTCATAACATGGTAATCAGTGATATAAAAGAAATAATGAACATGAAAAAGGTTCTTAAGCATGTATAAATTATCTCATGTTTATTATTCAGGAGGTTAAAGAAAGATCATGTCATGTCCGACCTGAGGTAAAGGACTTCGTCTCAATCTCCATTCATTGAGGAATATTTTGTTTTAAAAACAACTTTCTTTTATACGGTGTATAAAACCCTTGGACATTTATGTTTATTCAAAATGAATCATTTCATATGAACTGTTTTACTAAATGAAAAAAGGGAATGTTTTTGTCGTACGTATGCGGCGACAAAGACTTATCCACGGTCGTGACCATTATTTGTGTTTCACCTTCCTCTACAAGCCATAACTTTTTTAAAAATTTAAAAAAATACCAAGTTTTACTGTTTGTTTATTTTTTATTGAAAATGGTTTTCATAATGTTTTTATTATATCAATGTGTTGTATTGATATCTTGTGATTGAAATTTGGAAATGTTATGTTTCCTTTATGTAGGTTTTGTGGGATACAATTAAGTTATGGTTCTTGAGAATTGTTTTAAAGACGGGTGGTTTCGTGACAAAATAAGGGCGGGTGAGCGTGATATAGCTTTCCAATGCATTGGGTGATTCGAAAGGGTTAAATGTTATGGTTTCTCCGAAAAAATTTACGGAATGTACTGTGATGGGTATTCCCAACATAACCATGAGGGTTACTCCCTACGTAAGAATGTTATGAATGCCTCAAGTTACCTTTATGTCTTATGATTTCTATGAGTTATTTATAAATCTTATGATTTCATGAGGTATGTTAATGTGATAATGTTTTAGGAGTAAATTATGATTTCATTGATTCTTATGTTTACATGGACTAATTTCTTCATTCCGTACTTTTATATCCATTAAAAATCTTTTTATGCTCATCCCAAGTTTTTGAAATGTTTTTCACAGGACAAGGGAAAGGTACATGATGTGATGATAGTGTCAAGGAAGTGTAAAGAAAGAATCCATGTTTTATTTTAAATACGTTACCATTGATGGAAAGAATGAATTCTATCTTTTATGAAAACAATTTTATTTAATGTCGAGTGTAATGCATGATTTATAATCTAATTCTGTAAAACTCTAAACCTGAAAAGATCCTCAATGTGTAATCTTGTAATAACTCAAGATTAAGTAATATTTAAGGCTTGGGACTTAAACTAACACAAAATCTTTTAAAAAATATAGAGGACTTAAAAATAACCCCCCTTACACATATGGAAATGAATAAATCCAGATGATTTCATATTATGATTTACAATTGGAAGAAACATTAATTTAAGTCAAGTCTCCCATATACTACATAAACACATGATATTACCACTATAAATGTCTACTTACATCACAAAATTATTATCATATTCCAAATCAATTATAGAATGATATATTATTCTAAAACAATCTTCTGTATCAATTTCACCCAAAAAACCATCGATATTCAAGTCTTGTTTATTTTATTTAAATTAAAATAATGGAAAATTATTTCACAATGAAGATGTAGATTCTCATGGACAAATGTATTTCAAACATCATCATCAATGTTAGTATCCATAAAATTTAATAAGTGTATAATTTTAGTCTAGAGATAAAAAATCACTCCGAACACATCAATACCTCAAGGAATCATCAACATCTCTACCCTAATTATTATTGTTACATGATCCTATATTCATTTAGAATTAAATTTCTATTTATGATGACATGTGGTTCTATACATCCATGGATTTTCCCAATGACCAATAATTCATTGAGAAATAATCGACATTGGGTATTTCCACCTCTTGATCCACTTATACAACTAATGAATATAATGGAAAATATAGAAAGGATGAAATAAAATATGAAATTTATTAGTATGTTTCTATCCAAAAATATCTTCTTCCAAAATCATAAATGTCCCAACCCACCATTATATGTAGCGAACAATATTTTCATCAAGATTCAAATAAATTGGTAATAGTCCACCATATATATTATGAATCATAACCAAAATGATTATGATGGATAACAAAATCACTTTTAACATATCATTATGAGAGGGTAAATTATATATAAGAATTAATTTCTATTTGAGCTAATACTCATAAGTATTGTTTCAATTATCATGAAATAGACATATCATCTAATACTTGTAATGTGTTACACTGACAAACATAACCTTAACAATTATTCAAATTGATTAAGATACAATATTCCACTTACTATGATTATATTACATCCTTCTTTGAAAATAATGACATTAATAAAAACACACATTTAAATATTATCACTCATTTCAAAAATATATATAACTATGGATATTTTGTGTAATATATATTATGATACAATACCATATAATATACTGACAATATAAAATGAACGAATTATATATACATTTTATATATAGAACATGAGTTGGATAAATAATTTTATATGTATTAATCATTCCAGAAACATAATTAATAGTAAACATATTCTATATTTATATATTCCAAAAAACCCCAAGTAATTCAAAATTAACATTATTTTAGATACCCACATATTGAAATCATTAATAAATCATAGATCCACCATTGATCTTCTAAATTCACCACACATAATCATCGAAGTGTATAAAATTTTATCATTTTCATATAATGAAATACATTACTCATTTTTATTAATATATATCATGAACCTGAATCCTTTTGTATCAATGAAAATCTAAAATTGTATGGATTGAAATTTTATTAATGATAAATTACCATGAAAAAATATTTATGTTGTTCTATAAAAGAAATTTTTATCCAATACGATTAATGAAAATTCCCATGTAGTATATGACAATAATATCATATGGATAATTTAATGTATCATAATAAATCTAATGTTCCTTGACACACCTGAACGAAAATCATTGAATATGATCCAGTATTCCATAATGCATTATATGCACCTCCACATATACAATAGGATTCTAAAAACAAATTTTGTTTCTAAATTCGTTTTTTGGTAAACGATCACCTTAATATAATTAAAATAATGGATAGTTAAATATATAGGATATTTAATATTAAATTACATAAAAATATAATGGGAAATAACCAATGTTATATAGAAAAAAAATACTATCTCTAAATGTGGTATGTCAAAAATATTATGCTATATATTTAAGAAAAAACACTATGTTATCACTAATAATTCAATCACCGTACAACCTCCATTAACATGGAATGGTCACATAGATTCATATTAATATCACATTCCACATTCATGTATCTCATATCATAATTTTTACGAAGGAATCATGAAACACATGTATGTTGTGACTACAGTCCCATTTAAAAGATAAAATATTGTCTTATAATGAGTTAACACATAATAGTGTCAATGTCATAATAATAAATTACAAATTAAAAACATCATTGAATTAGATACTGTTCGATCTAATCCTTAATCAGCATAAAAAACCCCATGATTGTACACACATCATGTTTCTTATGAAGTAATATTTATAGTGGAATTGACAGGAAAATTATTACCATAGGACCAATAATTTTATTCTAAATATTAAATTTTTTTTTGTTCCATAGGTCATGCCACAAGGGAAAGGTCCCTCATCTTTATCTTGGTTGAAAATATAAAAACCTGACATAAAATTCATTCCTAGAATAATATATATATTTACATCTTCTCAAAAATATTAATGGTCTCATAGATCAGAACATTTATCACCATTATTCCCACAGGTTGGGCCACATGGAAATTATGACACATCATCTATAATGGCCATGTGATCATTTTACCAAATTAATACCCACAAAATAGTTACATATAACTATGATTAGTCTGATTGTCATGTTGGAATTATATATATAACAAAAAATCACATAATAAATATATATCACATAAACAAGATCATCACAGTCAAAGGAACTACATAGAATTTCAATAATGAGAATATTTATAAAAATTTTAATTTATAGGATTTAACCCAATCTTATGTCAAATAGGCTACACATAGACACAAATATAGTAAGACCCATTCATTTTCTAATTTATACAAAAATTAAATGAAACATAATGTAAAAAAATTATTACCCGACCAATGAATTTTCATTGAATGATCAATTATTTAAAAAATTCATACAAATGATCAATAAATTATAGTGATGATCTATGAAATTTTTGGCATTCATTGGGGGAGTTTCAATTAATAGGATGAATAAATGAACTGAGTGGGATTTTCATGACACATGGAAGAGGATTGAGGTTTTGGGGTGACACATGTATGTGGAAGAAATATATGAAACTATATATGGTAATTCATATGAATATGTGTATATAAATAATGACAATGGACACATAAAATACCCATATCAGTTTATTATAATTCCATCATTGTAATAATAATATGTAACACCCCATTCTGCCATGGTACGCTTCTCTTTGAATAATACAATAGCCTGTGTTGTGTGCAACTTCATGTTCTAACACACACCAAAACCAACCAAACTAGCTGTTATGAATAGTAATACCCACATATTGAAATTTTATAAATTTTACCTCTCAAAATGGACTTAATTATTGGATTTGGAGTATCGAATTTACCCAATGGTGAAATTTTGGTACTTTTCAGATAACTTTTATATTTTGATGAATAGTGAAAATTAATAATTTTAATTAAAAACAAATTTTTTAATCGAAATAATTAATAGTAATAAATTATGATTTTGAGTGGTTTTAAAGTATATTTAGAATATATTATTACCATTTAAAACAAATTTTGGTCATCAGAAATAATTTCACAATTAAACCGGACATAAACAAGTATCAATCTTTTGATAGTTATTATATCTTAAAAACACGCTTTTTGTTTTGACAGCGGGAATTAAATTTATATTAATTTCTGCCAATTTTGATTTTTGAATTATGAAAAATTAATCCCATATTTGGAATCAATTTTTCCAAATTTTTTAAATAGTTAAATTTTATATTTAAACATATGGAATAATTACTCCGGTAAATATAGTGAAATCTTATATTTAAACATTTGGAATAATTACTCCGGTAATTATTTTATTAACCATGGTTAAAGGGAAAATCCGATAAATAATGGTTGAAAAATAATATTATAATAATACTAAATTACCCTAAAACGTGTCCTAAACATATTGGTGGATAAATGATAGACCATGGGCATCTTAGGGTCTATTTTGGGACCCTATGAAGCCACTTGTAGGTGATAGGGATACTTTATTTTAATTAAGATAAAATAAATACAAAAATGACATAAGCATATATATTTTAGAAAAAAAAATTTTACATAGGGTTATATTTGTTTTATTTTTGACTATAAATATTCATTAGAATGATAAAAATATTTAATACATAATTTTATTTTATTTATAATTTTTATAGATTATATAAATTAATTTATTTATGACACAGTGGTGATGTAGGAATTACATAATTATTGAAAAATAAGAATAATTGATATTATAAATACCCAAATAAATGTAAATTGAGACTTTTTATAAATACCAATACTTTTATAGGTTAATATGACATGTTAGGATTTATTTAATTATCGTTTTTTGAAGTAATCATTCTGTTATGAATTTTACAAAAACAATTATTGAATAGTGTCAAAATTGACATAAAAGAGTTTTTAAAACAAATATTATATTATTCAATTGATATTAAATTCCTAAAAATCTAAGGATAGTCCAAGAGACTTATATCATGATAGGTGTATCAATAATGGACCACTTGAGGGTCTCTTGGGTGTATATAGTATGTTTATTAACTATATAATATAAAAATACAAAGTGACATGGTACTTATTAAACTAATTAACTTAGAAAAAAAACTAAATGATAAGGTTAATATAGTGACCCAATCCTGTATAAAACCTATTGGTTTAGTGGTGCTCGACCCATACCCAACTTAACATTTAAATAATCCACATTAGAGCCATTATAAACTGAATATGAATTTATTATAAAATAATACTTCTAGATTTTCCAAAGGTTCCCTCACCACTCTTATAAAAGGGCACGCCCCCTTATCATTAATTCACACCATCAAAACCTTTTGGTTCCGAAAAACCCTGCCCAAATACTCTCTCAAATTCCCTCACTTCATCCTATAGGCCTTCATTTAGACATAATGCCAACCTGAGGAGTCCTTTTGATTAAATTAAAAGGAAGATCTCGAAGAAGAGGTAATGTTTTCACCACGCTCTTTAAAGTTTTTTTCTTCTTCCACTTCCTCTTTCATTGTTATTACCATTATATAATAATAACTCCAGTATATTATATATAATATTTTTTTTATTATAAACATGTTACAACCATATTTCAGTATTCTATCCATCCTTTGAATGAAATTACACCATACGTGCGTACGTACGACTTACCGTCTCCACGTCGTGGTGTAATTATTATTCAAAACATTATTGTATGGATGGATATAATAATGATGTGTAATTCATTTAAATAATAAATATAACATGATAATTATTCTGTATATATGATATACCATCAAACTAAATATTATTTTAATATCAAAAGAATGATATTGTCACTCGTGCGTACGTACAGAATACCGTCTCAATGAATGTGATGCGATTAATTCCCCATCATATCCATTCAAGTATAATTCTCATTTGATGATTAATAATAATGTTTAAGGAATTAATATCTTTTTGGATATGAATAAGATAAAACATATCCATAACAAACATGTCTTAGGTAACAAAACATATAAAATAAAAAGAGTAAGTTAACACCCGAAACGACAATAATATTAAGATATTATTAACAAAGAAATTATAAAAGATCATATATGATATCATATTAATGTACATGATTATTTTATAATTTAATAACAATTATTTCAACATCATACCAGTGTTTAACCTACCCCCAACCAAGGAAAATTACAATGTAAGGGTTATTTCACAATCTCTTCATTATCCGAGGTTGTTTATACGTATTTATCTACTAGGACTTCTTTATCATCCACATCCATGTTTCATAAAAATTTATTTAAAAACATTTTTACTATTTACTAGAATATGGGTTAAAGTCATTTTTACCCTTGTTTGACTTTTTTTAAAAGGTTTATAAACGTTTCTTTTTGTCGTTTTCCAAACAAGGACCTTGTAACCTTTTCGACAGAATTTAGGTAAGATTGTTTCTTTAACATATATGGCGGGTGTGACTATTTTCTGCATTATAAAAAATAGAAGCTTCCCTTAAAAGCTTATAAAAATATTTGCAAATTAAATTTTTTATTTTATAATCATGTGACTTTTAAAAGATTAAAAAACGAGATATTTCGCTTAAATAGTTTTGATTTCATCTATGTCAACATCCGTTGATGGATTTTAAGCTTATTTGAAGTTTATTTATTATGATACATAACATCCATATTTTATTGAAGGTTTTGTGATATTTTTAGTGTTGATGTGCTATTTTTATAAAATTCATGGTTTAGGGAGAAATTATTGACATTTTGTAAGATACTTTTAATTCGAATGTTAATAGAATTTTTGATATTGTTCATATAAAGAATGAATTCGACATAAAATGTGACGGGTGGAGCCCGCTATAGCTCCTCGATGCATCGATAGGTCTCATGAGACAAACTAGTGTCTTGGCATAAGGCCCTGACAATATATTATTTGTATTCTTGGCATGAGGACTTTACTATGTGGTTATGATAGTATGGAATTATGCATTCCATCATTATGAACGTGGTTATTGATATTGTATGTTATTATTCAATTAGTAGAATATACATGTTAATTTGTAAATGGAATTATTTCATTTTTTATGCCATATTATTTTTAAGATCATGTTTAAAAGGCTTTTGATTTAGTTATTCATTGCGTTAAATGTTAATTCATATTTATGAATTTTTCTGCTATATTGTTACCCTTATGGGGCATTTGAGCTCACCCCTTTTAATGTTTTATTTGTCCCAGGATGTTAAGAAGTAATTTATGAATGACCTGCTAGGATTGTATGATGGGGATATGATTGTGGACTATGGAGACTATGTTGTTGTAGTTTTTATTTTATGATGTAATGTAAACATTATGAATATATCTATTGTTTCCATTGAAACTAAACTTATCGGTCTTACAAGACATGACCTTTCTTATGATCATGCCAATGTTCTGTAATAATGCACCGACTCTGGGAACTGGGGTTAGGGCATTATAGTTGGTATCAGAGGATGTTTAGTACAAACCTTGGAAGCTAGATTTAGATAAACTCTAATTAGAGCACATAGAACTAAGATGGATTTTGAGGATTAATAAAGAAGAACGTCCTAGAATTTTGGTACTGTAGAGATATTGTGAGTTTTCTGAGAAATACATCCCTATCTGGATACGAGCAGGTAGAGGTGGCCCTGGAACATATGTACCTAGGGGTAAAACCTGAAAACACCGCTTTGAGATAGACCCGAACGGGAACTGGTGCACGACAACGGGCCTTGCTGCACTCTTGGTTATGACAATCTTGGGGGATATTCTTAGGATAACTCTCATTTTCCATAAAAATCATTATGAAGGGTTTATTAGTATATACATCCTCAAAAAAACATTTTTCGGATTATGGATTATATCCATAAATAGTTCAATTTATGTAAATTGTTTTTTAAGTATGGAATTATGTATTTTGATTCATAAACTGATCTAGTTTATGCCATTGTTTGTAATTGGTGCCTAGAGGAAGAAATGGAAAATGTATCAGTGCACGCACTCCATGTAGGGATTTCCCTCCTGCTCAAGATAATTACAGTGGTGTTGGTGATAAACTGGTGTTGATTAGCATATCACCATACTGTAACAACTCACTCAGGTTATGAATAATAACCATACCTGTATGAAGCACCTTGATCCGCAACGTTGAGGATCAATGTTAGATCCCTTCATGAGGAAACAACCACCAATATTCAATGGGAGTACAAATCCCTTAGTAGCTAAGCAATGGAAAAATTCCATAGAGAAAATATTTCGGGATTTGGGGAGTAGTGAAAGGGAAAAAGTTATCATAACAGTTTTCCACCTCACTGGAGATGTTGATCAATAGTGGTAATTGATTCAAAACATGATGGAAGATGATGATGTATCAAATATGGAATGGAAGGAGTTAAAATATCTGTTTTTAGAAAAATACATTCCTAGTGACCATCGAGCAGATATGGAAAGGAAATTTCTATGTCTGAGACAAAAGGAGGATGGGATTGTCGCAATGTATGAAGCTAACATTACAAGGTTAGTAAGGTATGTCGGAGATTGTATACGTAACCCAAGAATTAATATTAATCGTTTTTTATGAGTTAAAACCATTTATCCCTTGTGTATTATTCTCACAATCCTTCTTATCGTACGAAGACATTGTCTCATGTGCTATCAAGACAGAGAAGGAATTATCTAAGTCTTATGAATTTCAACCAAAGAAAGAGAAGAAGTGATCTACTGATCAATCTAGGAATGTAAATAAAGGGATTAAGGTAAAAGATGAATATCCATCCCACATTAAATGTGGGAAGAAACACCCCGGTACTTTCTTAAAAGGAACGAGATTCTGTTACAAATTTGGTTAAAAAGGCCACCATGACCGTGATTGCAAGGGGATGAAGGAAGCTACCAATGTCCAATGCTACAATTACAGGGACATGGGATATTATGCAAATTAATTTCCTAAGAGTCACGAGAACATACCATAGAAAAGGTCAAGGGTCCAAGGCCAAGCATATGCTATTACAACTACTGAGGTAGATGCTCTGAAAGACGTGGTGGCATGTAATTTAATGGTTTCCTTAAGTTTAGAAAATGCATTAGTTGATTCTGGATCATCGCATTGTTTCATATCATCCCAGTTTTCTAATAAAATTAGATATTTCCAATTTGAATTAACAAGGTAGTTGTCAGTTAAAACTCCTAAGGGAAGTATCATTGCATCAATGTTTTGTGAATCAGTCCCCATTAAGGCACATAAATGTTCTTTATCTATTAATCTCATTGTCGTGCATGTGATTGAATTTGATATAATCCTAGGTATGGATTGGCTTTTAGACCATGATGTGAAGATTTATTGTAAGAAGAAAGTGGTTACGATTCATGATGATGATAATAAGAAACACCTTTTCATTAGAGTAGAATCCTCGCCACATAATTATTATCTTGATCCACCCCCAGTAGCTCAAATAAATTCAACTATTGGTGAGGAAGTGAATGAAATGACTTTGTGTGAGGAAAGGAATGTTCAAATAGAGGATGTACCTATTGTGAATGAATATATAGATGTGTTTCCGGGAGATTTACCTAGTCATCCACCAGAACAAAAAGTTGAGTATTCAATTTATTTAATTCCTGGATCAAGGCCTATATAGGAGACACCTTATAGAATGACCACTATGGAATTAGATAAACTAAAGAAACAACTAGACGAATTGAGTAATAGGGGATTTATTCACCCTAGTGTTTCTATATGGGGAGCCCCTGTTCTTTTTGATAAAAATAATGACAGATCTATGAGGTTATGTATCAAATATAGGGAGATAAATGCTATAACAATTAAGAACAATTATCCCCAACCTTGCATTGATGATTTATTTGACCAACTACACAGAGCTCAATACTTTTCAAATATTGACCTTCGGTCTGGATACCATCCGTTGTGTGTGAAGAATGAAGACATTCTGATGACCGAATTTCGAACCAAGTATGGGCATTACGAGTTTACAGTAATGCATTTTGGGATGACTAATTCACCCTATGTATTCATGGATCTAATGAATACAGTTTTCAAGAAATATCTAGATAAATTTTTGGTGGTATTTATTGATGATATCTTGGTATACTCTAAAATCTACGAAGATCATTAAAACCACTTGTGCATTATCCTGAAGACTCTGAGAAGACATGAATTATATGGGATGTTTAGAAAGATTGAATTCTGGCTTCAGGAGATTTCATTTCTTGTCCATATTGTCTCCAAATATGGAATCCTTATTGATCCTTCTAAGACAAAGTCAATCCATGAATTGCATGCACCTATGAGTATAATTGAGGTATGTAGTTTTATTGATTTGACATGTTATTATGGACGTTTTGTCCAGAATTTTGCTCGATTGGCTAACCCATGAACAAAGCTCACACGTAGGGGGGTTAAATTTGTTTGGAAAAAAGAGTGTGAAGATTTTTTTTAAGAACTGAAGAGAAGATTAGTCAATGCTCCTATATTGAATCTACCATCGGGGAATGATGGGTTCGTTATTTATAGTGATGCATCGATCAAAGGACTTGGTTCTGTCGTTATGCAGAATGATATAGTTATTTACTATGCATTACCACAATTGAAAATTCATGAGAAAAACTATCCTACTCATGATCTCGAGTTAGCAGCTCTGATCTTTGCTTTGAAGATATTGAGACATTATCTCTATGGTGAATAATGTGAGATTTATACTGATAACAAGAGTTTGAAGTATATATTCTCATAGAACGAACTCAACATGAGGCAAAGGTGATGGCTTGAACTACTCATGGATTATGATTTCATGATACACTACCACCAGTGAAGGCAAATAAGGTGGCAGATGCTTTGAGCAGAAATGATCAGGGAGTTTTGAACATGATGAGAATTTAAAGGGATCCTATTTTTCTTGACCTAGTAATGATGGATATGGGAATAACCATCGAAGGTGAAACATGAATGATTTTTCAAATGGTTGCCAAACCATCATTACAAGAAAGGATAAAGAGTTCTCAGACCAATGATAGAGAATTTTAATAGAAGATTAATGCTATCAATGATGGGAGATTAAGAGACTTTGTGTATAAAGAATGAATTTTATTATTTGGGAAGAGGCATTGGGTTCCAAATGTACCTGATCTAAAAAGGGTATTGTTGGATTATGCTCATAGTTATAATTTATCTATACACCCTGGGAGCACTAAAATGTGTATAGATTTGAAGGAACAATTTTGGTGGGACAACATAAAGAGGGAGATTGCTGACAAGTGAAAGCTGGTAGGAAATAGCCTAGAAGAGTCATTCAACCTCTTCCCATACCTGAGTGTAAATGGGATAATATTATGATGGACTTCGTCATGGGGCTACCAAATACTCCTAGAAGGAACAATGTAATATGCGTTATTATTGATCGTCTTACCAAGTCAGCACAATTTATTGCTATAAGAGATGATTTTTCACTTGAACATCTAGAGAGTCTATATATTAATGATGCGGCGAGACTTCATGGAGTACACCTATTGATTGTTTCCGATCGTGATCCCCATTTTACATAATGATTATTGAAGATTCTTAAAAAATCCATGGATTCCGAAAATCATTTGATCACTACATACCACCCTCAAACAGATAGACAATCAGAACAGACTATTCAAACCTTAGAAGACATTTTGAGATCATGCTCACATGACTTTCAGGGTATGTGGGATCAATATTTAACTCTGGTAGAATTTAAAAATAATAATAGCTTCCATTCAAGTATTCAGATGGCACCATATGAAGCATTATACATAAAGAGATATTGCACCCCAACCTGTTGGGATGACGTTGGAGAATAAAAACATGTAGGCCCAGAACTGGTGGAGGAAACAATGGAAAAGGTAAAGGTAATCCAAAACCACATCAATGAACCTAAAAGTAGGCAGAAGAGCTATGCCGATAACCGAAGGAAGGATTTGGAATTTCAATTCGGTGATCATGTTTTCCATATTATATCTCCATGGAAGGGAGTTATATGTTTTGGTAAGAAAGGTAAATTGAGTGCCAGGTACATCAGACCTTTCTAAATTCTAGAAAAAATTGTTTTTGTAGCTTACCATTTGGAAATTCCTCGAAATCACTCCAAAGTTCAGGATGTGTTCCTTGTATCACTGTTGAGGAAATCCAACCATGAACCAACGCATGTAGTCACCTAAGAGGAATTTGAACTCAAAACCGATCTGTCTTATTGCGAAGAGCCTGTCAGGATTCATGATACGAGAGAACAAGTACTGAGAAACCAGATGACTCCTCAGGTAAACTTTTTGTAGAGAAAACATAAAATGGAAGAGGCAACGTGGGAACCTGAGGAACATATGATAAAGAACCACCCAAGTCGTTTCTTGTGGTAGTATTATTGAAATTTCGAGGAAGAAATTATTTGAATGAGGGGAGAATGTAACACCCCAAGCTTCCACTGTACGCTTTTCATTGAATAATACAGTAGCGTGTGTTGTACACAACATTGAGTTCTAACACATACCACAACCAATCAAACTAGCCATTATGAATATTAATACACCATTTTTGAAATTTTATAAATTATACCTCTCAAAATTTACTTCATTTTTAGATTCGTAGTATCGAATTTAGCCTAAGGTGAAATTTTGGTACTTTTGGGATAGCTTTTATATTTTGATGAATAGTGTAAATTACTAAATTTTATTTAAAAACATCATTTTTAATCGAAATAATTAATAGTGATAAATTATGAATTTGAGTGGTTTTAAAGTATATTAATAATATATTTTTACCATTTAATAAAATTTGGGTCATTGGACATAATTTCACAATTAAATTGAACATAAACAAGTATCAATCTTTTGATAGGTATTATATCTTAAAAACATGCTTTTTGTTGTGACAACGAGAATTAATTTTAAATTAATTTCTGCCACTTTTGTGTTTTGAATTTGGAAAAATAGATTCCATATTTAGAATCAGGAGTTCCAAATTGTGTAAATAGGTATCTTTTATTTTTAAACATTTTGAATAATTACTTCGGTAAATATTTTATTTACCTTGGTTAAAGGGTTATTCGGATAAATACTGGTTAATAAATAATATTATAATAATACTAAATTACCCTAAAATGAGTCCAAACCTTATTGGTAGATTCATATCCGACCATGGACATCTTTGGGTCTATTTTTGTACCCCATGGAGCCACTTGTAGGTGATAGGGACTCTTTATTTTAATTAAGTTAAAATAAATACAAAAATGACATAAGCCTATATATTTTAGAGAAAAGAAATTTACATTGGGTTATATTTGTTGGATTTTTTACTACAAATATTCATTATAAAGATAAAAATATTTCCTACATAATTTTATTTTATTTATAATTTTTAGAAATTAATTAATTTAATTTATTTATGACACAATCGTGATGTAGGAATTACTTAATTAATAAAAAATTAGAATAATTGATATTATAAATACCCAAATAAAAGTAATATGAGACATTTTATAAATACCAATAATTTTATAGGTTACTATTACATGTTAGTATTTATTTAATTAACTTTTTGATGTAAACATTCTGTTATGAATTTTACAAAAAACAATTATTGAATAGTGTCAAAATTGACATAAAAGAGTTTTTAAAACAAATATTATATTATTAAATGATATTAAATTCCTATAAATCTAAGGTTCAGCCAAGAGACTTATATCGTGATAGGTGTATCATTAGTGGACCACTTGGGGGGTCTCTTGGATGTATATAGTAAGATTATTAACTATATAATATAAAATTAAAAAGTGACATGGTAATTGTGAAACTAATTAACTAAGAGTTAAAATTAAAAGATAAGGTTAATATGGTGACCAAAACCTGCCCAAAACCAATAGGTTGAGTGGTATTCTACCCATCCCCACCTTAGCATTCAAATAATCTTCTTTGGAGCCATTATAAACTGAATATGAATTTATTATAAAATAATATTTCTATGTTTTCAAAAGGATCCCCTCACCCCTCCTATAAAAGGGCACTCCACCATCTCATTAATTCACACCTTCAAAGCCTTCTGGTTCGGCCAACCACTGAAAAAATACTCCCTAACCATCCCTAACTTCATCCCAGAGGTCTAATTTAGTCAAAAATACAACCTATGGAGTCTTTTTGATCAAATCAAATTGAAGAACCCGAAGAAGAGGTAATGTTTTCACCACCCTCTTTCAAGTTCCTTTCTTTTTCCACTTCTTCATTCTTTGTTATTACCTTTATAAAATAAGAAATCCAGTATATTATATATAATTTTATGTTATTATAAACATGGTACAACCATATTTCAGTATTCTATACATCCTTCGAATGACATTTCACCATACGTGCGTACGCATGGCGTACCGTCACCACATCGTGGTGCAGTTGTTATTCAAAACATTATTATTTGTATGGGTATAATAATGATGTGCAATTCATGTAAATAATAAATATAACATGATAATTATTATTTATACATTATATACCAAGAAATTAAATATAATTTTAATATCAAAAGATTGATATTGTCACTCGTGCATACGTACAGACTACCATCTCCTTGAACACGATGAGATTCATTCCCCATCTTATCCATTCAAGTATAATTATAAATTTAATAATTAATAATAATGTTTAAGGACTTAATATAATTCTAGATATGAATAAGATACAACAATTCCATAAAAAACATGGCTTACGTAACAAAACATATAAAATAAAATGAGTAAGTTAACACCTGAAACCAACAATAATATTAAGATATTATTAACAAAGCAATGATAAAAGATCATATATGATATCATATTAATGTATATGTTTCATGCATAACATAATATAAATTATTTCACCATTATACATGAGGTTAACCTACCCCCAACCAAGGAAAAGTACAAGGAATGAGTTTTTTCACAATCTCTTCATTATTCGAGGTGTTTATACGTAATTATCTACTAGGACTTCTTTATCATCCACAACCATGTTTCTTTAAAATGTATTTCAAAACATTTTTAATATTTACTAGAATATGGGTTAAAGTAATTTATACCCTTTTTTTTACTTTTTATAAGTGTTTTATAAAGGAATCTTTCCATCGTTTTTCAATCATGGGCCTTTTTAACATGTTCGACATAATTAAGGTATGAATGTTTTTTTAACTTATATGATGGTTGTGGAAATTTTCCACCGTTATAAAATCTTAGAAGCATCCCTTACATGATTATAAAAATATTTTCAAAGAAATTTTTTTATTTTAAAATCATGTGACTTTTAAATGATATCAAAAAATAGATATTTCTCTCAAACATTTTTTATTTCATCTATGTTAACATCCTTTGATGGATTTTAAGCTTATATGAAGTTTATTTATTTTGATGGAAAACATCCATATTGTATTGAAGGTTTTGTGATATTTTTTACAGTGTATGTGATATTTTTATACCATTCATGTTTTATGGAGAAAGTATTGAAATTTCATATGCTAGTTTTAATACGAATGATTATGTTATGTTTAAACATTTTCATATGAGGAATTCATTGGACTTATTATGTGACGGGTGTAGCCTGATATAGCTTCTCGAGGCATCAGTAGGTCTCATGAGACAAACCAGTGTCTTGGCACCAGGCCTAGACAGAATCATATTTTTAGTCTTAGAACGAGGCCTTGACTATGTGGTTTTGATATTCTGGCATTACACATTCCATAATTATGAAAGTTGTTAATTATATTGCATGTGATTATTTGATTACTAGAATATCCATGTGAATATGAAAATTGAATTATTTAATTATATTTCTGCCATTATTATGTTGAAGTTCATGTTTAAAAGGATTTTTTTAGTTACAAATTTCCTTAAATGTTTATTCTTATTTATGGAAGTTTCTGCTATATTTTTACCCTTACTGTGCATTTGAGCTCACCACTTTTAATGTTTTATTTTTCCCAGGATGTGAAGAAGTGATTTATTAATGACCTACATGGATAGTATGTGGGGATATGAGTATGGACTATGGAGACTATGTTGCTTTAGTTTTCATTTTATGATGTAATGTAAACTTTATGAATATATCTAGTGTTTCCAAAGATACTAAACTAATCTTCTTTCGAGACATGATCTTTCTTGTGATCATGCCAATGTTTTGTAATAATGCACTGACTCTGGGTACCAAGGGTTGGGGCATTAAATAATATATGAAAATTTCTATAAGAAATATGTTATTGTAGATGATTAATGAGAGGAATAATAATATATAATTACCATGAATTGAAATTATAATTTCATAATGTATATAATATAAGAATATTTTTATAAAAAAGTTGTGTGTGTAGTATTCATATGATATAAAATATTATATTTATTTTGGAATATTTATAAACATAATTTTTTTTGTTTGAATCATTAAATATAATAAAATTTCTAAAATTATACAAGGATTCATGTTAACATGGCTAGGTGGTCCTTACATAACACAATATCACCTCACATATAATTAATTGATTCTAATACCTCTATACGAGACCGAAATTTTGAATCCATATTGTTATATCTCTATAGTCGGTATACTCACCATTTGCTTAACCTGCAACCTACTATAAAAGAAAAACCATTGATATGATATCCATCATTGATTCTATGAAAACCTAATATGAATTACAAAATCCTAACACATATTAGTATAACCGATAATCTCAATCACTAATGATAAGGTGATCTCTAAAAATATGAGAAGTAAATATCCAGTAACTGAGTGAAACCAAAAATGGTGATATGTATATCGAAATAATGTGTCCTAAAAATACACCAATTATTTAGAAGTTACCTAGTGAAAATAATAAATTTTAAAATCAATAATAAATTTATCTGACATTGGATTACTCCAAAAAATGGAGTAAATTGGTATACTAAGATCCCTTTATGTGGTTCATGCACTCCTATTCTTGGGAAGACCTAGTGGGCTCCTTGTATCTTCTGAATGTGAAGATCACACACTCCCAATCTAACTATTGACATTTGTGGCCTATATGTGTAAATATTTCTGTAAATTCGTTACAATTATTTATTTATAGCTAAATGAACACCTTGATATTTCTATGGAAGAGTACTTCATTGAAGATCAATTCTGTGAACATTGATTTATCAAAAACATCTTCCCCACCATGTGATTGTGTTTATTCCTTGCCCATTAACACTGAAAACTAATTCTCTTATTCCAAAAATGATTTACAACTGATGAATCATGATATAAATACTGATGTACTATCTCAAATTGAATTGTGTCCTCCTTAATATTATCTTCATTACCAAAATTCATGTATAGTGTCTTCAGTAATTTATGTTATGTTGTAGGACGTCTTAGATAATCCCAATCCATTCAAGCAACTTGATCTACTGATTCATTTGATTATTGAAGTATGTTGAACTTCGTATACATTCTGTTTTGGGGGAGAATTCTTATTTATATCATTTTTCTTATTATCAAAGTCATATTCATATAATATCATGATGTCAACTAAATATGTTATAAATTTTTATTCTTCTATACATTTTAGGAAAATAAATCCACTTATTCCCATAATCTCAATATAATTCATACCAAATTGAGTGTGAAATCCCTGTATTAATTTTCACCAAAACAATGAGCATCCATATAATTATTGTACAAACCAAAATTATCAGAATTTGTCTATATGATTGATCTGATATTCGGTCGGATGTTGTGGAATTGGATGTCATTTATAATCCCCATCCCATAATGAAATCATCCATTCTCCACCACTAATTTTGAATCCATTGACTACCTGACTTGCTCGATCAAATGTACAAATTCATGGGGGGTGCATCAAACATTTACCTATAACTTCACACATTGGGGAAAATCATAGATAGATGTAATGTCAGAGAGAGAGAGTGCTGCGAAGAACATAGTTTAAAAAATAAATTTGAATAAATTATATTATAATTTTCGTACTTGTTATCAGTTTATTCCATACATATCATTATTTAATTATTTTTTCTAGTAATTTAATGATTCTATGTCTAATCTCTGGGTACATGCCTTAAAATATAGAAAAATATGGATGCTTTTATATTTACACCAAGAGGTAAATTCAACGGAATGATGAACATCCAAAAATGAACATAAACAATGAAAATTGTGTGTTTTCCTAAGCATATAGTTTTATACAAAATGTGACTATATAGATAATGTATTTATATAAATGTATGAATCTTGTGGTTTTTATAAAATGTTCATGTATGTTTATAGGTGTAGTAAATTTCAGACAATGTAAGACGTCAACATATATCAGAGTGTAATTTAAAAAAATTCATTTACCCTGTATAAAATTCATTAATCTGCAACAAGATTAGGATAAATACTTAAATTTATACATAAATATTCATATGATTATGTAATTATTTTCTTCATATAATATAATATTGTAATATAGATTTTTTAAGATTCAAATTATGTATTCTAGTAGTATGCATATAAGTGTTGGTAATTTAAAAAAACATATGGTTATCATACATTTATTTGATATAGCAATGCACATACAACATATAATGTCTAAAAATTTTAATTTCACACTCTATAAATCTGAATGAAGTTTGGTAGGTATATATATTTTTATATAATGATACAATTTCATAAGTGGGTATAATATAAAAATGTTAGGAATGATATATTTTTACCCATTTTTTAAGGGAAAGGAATATCATTTGATATTGATGAATTTTGTATATAATAAAAAGGATACTAATTAAATTGATATCAAAGATATGTACCCATGAATAAACTTAAATAAATGATTAATCGATGAAGTTAGATATCATGAATTTTTCATCCGATGAACATTTTATACGGTTAAAATGTGAAATGGTGATAAAAATGATTTTCTGAATTACATCCTTTATAGATTATACAAAATATTCAAAATAAATTAAAAAATGTATGGATTAATAGAAAAATAGCATATAGTTTTAGAACACCTATAAAAAAAGAGATGTCCCAAATAATTTGAGATTACATGAATGTGGGATAGTCTTCCATTTTATTAATTATAATTTCAATGCACAGTCATTCCCAAATTTTTTTAGGACCACTATAACCTAAACATTTTCATTTTCCAAAAAAAAAAATATTTCTCGTAACAAAAAAAAATTTATAGAATGTGATAAATGTATATAAATAAAACTAGTATGGCTGTCTCAAAAGTCCATATATAATTTTCCACTAAGCTAGATATTTATATATTATTGTGGAGGTTTTAAGATAATATAATAGATTAGTATCATCCGGATAATGTTGACATAAAATATTACATATAGAATTTTTATTCAAAAGACTAAATCACATCATCTGTTACGTCATTGAATCGAATGTGCCTAAACAAATAAATGAGTTCAGTAATTAAAAGTATATAAAAAATATTAAATAACACAAGTAAAATTAAAAAATCA
The DNA here is from genome assembly GCA_963277665.1 of Viscum album. Taxonomy (NCBI): domain Eukaryota; kingdom Viridiplantae; phylum Streptophyta; class Magnoliopsida; order Santalales; family Viscaceae; genus Viscum; species Viscum album. Next base: position 1,311,963,589 of record OY728152.1, on the reverse strand, counting down.
TAATTAACTGAATATTTTTGAATTTTATTTAAAATATTTCAGTGTTCTCTGTAAAAGGAAAAAATGGGAAGGGAAGCTAGTGAATTTTTTAGTGAATAATCAATCATACATATTCAAAATTTCTAAAAATGTAATTATTTACTAATTATTAAATGTGTGAACTACCCACTTTGTCAACAATTGATATTCAAATTATAATAGATGTAATAGACAGTTAAATGTACCATACCTTCAACATTTATAGAAAATATGATATCATTATTATGTAAATATAGTAAAAATTACCATCATAATATTTAAACATGGAAAAAATATAATAGATTAAATTTATTAATCACAAATGATTATAATGAAAATTTATTAATACCATTATAAAATTATAATATATGATGTGAAATAAACAATATATTAAATTATTCTTGATACATAAAACAAAACAGAATATGAAATAACATTTTAAACATAATATCGGAATATTGGTATGTCAATAAGAATGTAATTTTATCCAAAATTGTGGTTCATTTATATGATCCCCTAATGTTAATCAATTTCTATTTAATTCGTTACAGATTTACACAGATGTACAAAATAATTATTGATCTAATTCTTGTCCAAAATATATCTTCATGTAATATTTTATTTAATATGAGAGGCAATTATAGAAAAAGTAATAGAATATGATGTTTTGATAGTTTTAAATTAATAATTCAAATCCATAAACAAGTTACATAATATAATTTCATATTTAATAAAAAAAATCATAAATGTAACATCCATTTACATATTACAAGAATGTGTTTTATTATACAGATATATTTACTATCTTTTTAAATTATTGTAATGTGTATCGAAGTATTGGAAGAGTTAATGAAGATACCTATAAAGTGTTTTAATTATAGAAATACGATGAAATGAATGAGAATATATAAAATATATTTTGTTGTGGAATATAAGTTAATAAAAATTTGTTGAAGAGATTAAAATAATTTCATCATGAAAACCAGATAGATAACCCTTCAAAATTGGTGATTGGATTAGGAAATTTATCAAAAATAAATACCATTAAATAAATATAATATAATATATTTCGGGGGAACAATATATATATATATTATTGTTTATAATATACAATGGAAATGGAAGAAATGATTGCATGAAAATATAATAATATATTTTGAATTGTGGGATTTTTTCATAAGGGTTTCTTTGTGTGTGAATTTTTATTGCTATCAGTTTGGATGATCTCATAATCTGATTCCTAGAATAACACATTGATGACTAATATTATTTTAATTTTGAATTTCACGACACATATCATAGAAATAAAATAAAATATATACTATTGGCGATGAGTTTTCTAATATATTACTTATGAAATGTATTTAATTCAAAATTATGTGATCATCATATATATCCTCTTTTTGATCACATTGAAATAACGATTGTGATAATTTGGTAAAAAAATTTCTATATATTAAATTAATTAAATTATATTAATATTTTATTAGAAAAAATTTTAAATATAATTTATATCAGTTCTATTATCTACTTGTTTACACATCATCAATAGATTATAACAGTTCTATCAAACATCTTCCATAGAATGGAAGGCTTTGTAATTAGTATCAATTTGTTTAAAAATTAGTATTATTATATTTTGAGCCATTACTATAATCATATTCATTGAATCGAAAACATTATACTAAAAAAGTATCTAGATTAACTCCACTACATGTCGAAAATTTTACAGTAATGACATATTATCCAGTAAAGAGACTGTAACTAGAGTAATTTAATTTAAATGAATAAATTATTAATGTATATAAATTCATCATATACTGAGTTTTATAAATTAAACATGTACTCAATTTCAAATTGAAATCTAGAAGAATGTTAATATTTAACACTATTGTGTATGATGATCTATTTTTTTGTTCATACAACTGATTGTCAGGGGGATTAATTAGAAGTCACGACATGTAAGATAATTAAATTTATCAGAATAACGTACATGTAATGAGAAATTGATTTAATTATTGTGCTCTAAATTTTTTAAAAGAGATCTTGAAATCACTGATTTGTTCCACATTATCTATAATGTAGATAAAATTGAATTTATTTTGTCATATTAGTTATTGTATGTTTTGTATATAGAATTATAGCACTTCAAAACCTATAAAAATGGTTGTAAACATGAATATAAACATGTAATCAAGAAAATAAATCTCAAAATTATCCTATGATTTTTTAATATTTGTTCATTGCATTTAAAACATTCATAATAAAACAATAAATTATTATTAATCATTTACCTAAATCATTAAATCTCTATGCTCATATCTTTTTTCATGTAAATTGTCTAATATATTTTTCAAATATAATGGTCAATAATATATTCATCATTATACAATTTAGTAGTTGAAATCGATATATGAGGGAATAAATTTAGTCAAATTTGATATAGTATAATTTGATTTGAAAGTTCCATAATTTTAGAGTTATGTAATACAAAATATTTCTTCTCATCAAATTATGTATGATTTTTACATTATTTATTGCAATATTTCATTAATAAAATTAATTTATATCATTAAAGATATATAAAATCAATTGTGTGTAATATGAAAAAACATGTTTTAAAATAAAATTATCATTACAAACTAAACTATAGTAGTGTGAAATTGTCATAAAACTTTAATGTTATCATGGAAATGTAATAAAATTAACTTGAAAATTTAAAAGGAGGTGATTAATTAAATTTATAGAACTAAATATGTTAAATCATGTAATGAACCATATTTATAGAATAAATTTGTGATTATTTATTCTAGTTGTAATTTCTTTGAGTTTATTCATGGTATCCATCACTGCGAACATTTGAAACTATATTCCATGAAAGTAATCATTATTAAGTATCAATCTTATATAATATTTTCCACAAATCAAATATATTTTAGATTTCGAATAATAAAATCCATTATACAACATGTTTTAATGATCTAATTTCATTTATTGTTTTCTTATTTTCAATCATATGAAACATTGTTTTGAATGATATATAATGTAAAGACCCAAAAAATGGCATTTAAATTTGTTTATATTATTTGGTATTATTATGATTCTTTGAAAAATTATGGAGCGTGATTCTGAGGCCTAGTGTTACTAGAATGAATTTATAAAAAAAATTATGTACATTTAGTAAAAGCTTGTGTTGTATTTTATATCATTTGAAAGAGATCATAGAAATGAAATATGAGAGCACCATTGAATACATAGGGCCAGTATTATCTTAAGAGAAGCTTCACTTTTATAGTAGTTGTTTGGGAGAAAAATATAGTTTTTGGACTTTTGTTAAATAAAAACAAAATAATATGTAATTTTAAATTTATTTCAATTTTCTTCAATAGATGAGCGATGGTGGAGGGATTGGTTAATAAAAAGAGGTTCATTAATTCTTCTAATAAACCTCATTAATTTTTCAACATGTTACTCACCAATATCCATTCTATTTACATGGAGCTCGGGGTGGGGTTTTGGAACAACATCATTATGTGATGAAACACTAGTGATGTTCTGTGGAAACATCCACTGACGGAGGATAAATTATCGTACAACAAGGATCCTACATCGATGAATGCTGACGACTCTAACCAATGCGAACGCTCCTCCGGCCACAACTGCGAGACCTCCCTCAGATCAAGAGGTAGAGGTTTTTGTTTGGTTTTGGTATGATAGTATTGAAATGTATTCATTTAATTTTTAATTTTAGATAAACATTCTCTTGATTGTTATTATGTTATCACGGAGTGCATGAGCAATACGAAAAAGGCCCAGACCCTCGGAATCTTCATACATATTGCATTTTTTTCGGATGTATTTCCTCAATTTTGAAGGAAAATATAGTGCATAGGTTCGTGATTTGATGATGGAAGTTAGGGAGACACATAGGCACATAATACACCATGAATAGACCATAATAACATGTCTGATGACAAACTAAAAGAACCACTGGAGCGCCATGCCGGCAGGGGTCGGAGGATGCATGGGACAAAAAGAACGTGACTGAGGTGAGGGCGGTGTGCCATCGCGCGCCACAGTGGCCATAAGTGATCTAATCTAGTCGGTTGTGTGGGATATGGGTGTCCCCCAAAGGCGCCATCACCAAATGTTGGCGTGGCTAGTAGCCCACGACATGAGGGGCAGCGCGACCCCACACCACGCCACGTCGGTTGGAGACTGGTCGACCCCCATTGTCACTTGTTTCACCTGGAGGGGTAGAACCACACTAGCTGAATGAAATGGTCCCGCATCTGTGAGGCCAACTAGAGACAACAACCCTCTTAATGGTGGTCCAGGATGGACGTGGGGATGCAGAACGGGTCGGACCCGCGATCCAGCGAGGGTGGGCCGAGCCACACCTGGAGGTCCAGGCCAACCGTGTCTCGGTCCCGTGAAACTATCAGGCCGACCTCAATAGTCTTAACAAAGTGAACAGTTGCGACCCATAATAGGAAATTATTGTGATGGGTCAGAAATACCCCATTACCAATTGCCTCGAGCTATCTGGACAGAGTCGGAACGGGCAAAGACTCAACAAGTCCCCGAATAATGGAACTCCGAAAACTAACAAACCAGTTGTCTGCTTGACATTCCATTAGTGGCGTTGGGACCCCTTTTGAGAATAGTTTCATTAAGAATATTTTGTTAGTATTTAACGAGTCGGTCCGGACTAAGGTGTGATCACATTCGCTTCACGGAAAGGGAGGTACCTAATAAATCGAGAGTCTGATCGATGCATCATCTATCATATTGGGACCACTATGATGTGGTGGTCCCATGGGTATTTTTTTGGGACATCATAAAAGTTACAATATGAATGATGGATTGAGTAGAATAATATTTCGATGATCAATCATTCTCCGTGGGGGAATTCAGTGGCTGGTTGTGACATCATCAAGAAGAGAGACCAGTATGGGTCAACATCAAAATCTCTAGTGTGGGATGATCAAGCTGTATGACTAATCATCCCATCCTCTGTTTTAATGACCAATACATGCCCGCACCATCTACGAATATGGTTCAACACTATGAACCATTATGGGTTAGCATCATGCGACCAATATGGGTCAACAAACAATAACATATATGGGGCAGAAGTGGAGTTATTATGGATAGGATGATCTAAAATTATGACTATTCATCCCTATCCCAATAACCTAGATGTTATACCATTAGAGTGAGATGTCACATTTTCATTATGTTCATGATTTAGATAATTCTTGTGATAATACCTTTATTGTATTTCTTGTTATTGTTTCATTTTTAGATGACTGATACACCTTTGGGGGTATTGGGATCCCCTACAACGTTTTTATACTCACCCCTTCATGGGTTCAACCTTCACGTGTGGGTCTGGGGTAGAATAATAATGCTTTGTGGATGACATTGGAGGGTTGGGAATGGGTCGATCATTGTACACTGGGAGTTTCCGAGATCATATTCTTCAACATCAGACATATAAATAATTCCCTCTAGGTAGAGATCCAGGGCATATTCGATAGGTGTTTACTTTATTTTCAGTTTCTGGGGACTGTTTTCAGTTTATAGTTTTACATGATTTTTTAAATTACTCCCATGGTTATACCTTACATTTGATGGTTTTTTTACTTTATTTTTAATTTTTGGGTGTGTACAGATCTCGAAAAAAATGCCTTTTATGTTAGGGAAATGCCTTCAGGTGCTAGTCACCAACCCCAGGACTACGGATGGTGGGCATGGTTTAGTCACATCCGAGCCCCATGGGACTAGGCGTGACAAAGTTGTATTATATACTGGTTAGTTATACCTGAAAACTATGAATCTAATTTTAGGGAGGCAATGGTTTTATGTGTCTTCTGCTAAATTTTAATCACAGGGAGTCTGGTGTTTGTGTGGCGATCGTTGTATCCATACACCATGACACTGAATTCTTTTTTCCAAATCAGTACATGAAAACAATGGTTTCCAGTTTTTTTTAAATTTATTATTGAAATTTCATATGTCATATCACCATGTATAACTTATTTACCATGGCATATATGTTTCATATAGGATGTCTCCATGAATAAAACTAGCCATTATTCTGGTAAGAGATCATAACAGTTGCTCACTATGAGGCGTTGCATCAGTACATGGACCACTCACAGTGATGGAACCGTCGACTGGTGTACCAGTAGCACCACTGCCCATTCAGAAGAAGACGCTATCAGTGTATAATTCACACTGGATAAACACTTATAATGTGTTTCATAGACATAGACATCTGATGTTTTGAATATAGACAGACACCCAGATAGCAGAGGACTAGCTTGAGGCAGATTCGCTGGTCTTTTTCTTTGTAGAGACACCTCCAAGAAGATGTTGATCATGGAAACTAGCCTTATTTAGGGATTTATAGGATGTTGGTGGAGCTCAAATCTCCATGTACATGAAGATAAGACCCTCACATGGATAGATATTGTGAGCCTTTTCAGGACGGAGTTCAGGCCGGTGACACTACGCACTGTACGTATTTATGTGATGCAGTATCTGCATCAGATCATTTGGACTATGGCTCAGTATTCAAAAATATTTACTTATCTTTTTCGATACTCCATATAAATGGAACACAAACCTTATTTCCGGGACATGACCATTTATTAGGTGCTCCGATGAGAGAACAGTGTTGTAACCGTTTATCTCCGGATCCCATTGTATGATGTGGTACTCGAGTGAGCATTTCTAATTGCATGCTTCCTTCCCGAGAGGGCACTGATATAAATAGCTCCTACCAGATGACCAATGGAAAAGTAATATGCATCTTGTTTTATATTGGTTTTGTAGAATCCCATGTGGAATGACCATCTGAACAGAAAACCAGGGATGTCAAGTAAGATGTGAGAGGCTCAAGAGGGTGAGGGAGATTCCAGCTGGGCATGATCAGTTTTTCTTATGGGGGATAGGTTCATAGAGCTCGTGACAATCCGAATCCCTGCATGGATGATCGTTAGATAGTGGAGGTTCCACCGAGGGAAAGTTAGTGGAATGATCATGAGTGTCATCCATGTGGCAGACTAGGCAGAGGAGCAAAATGGGCAATAAGAGGTTGTTGGTGTCACGAGGCACTACCACCACCACCCTAAGGTGGTCCACCACATGATCAGGGGGTATGTGGAAGTGGAAAGTCCATGATAGAATTAGTAGAGGATCACAATACTTACTTCCCTAAGATGGTACAAGGTACGATCAATGTATTCATTTTTTTAGGGATATGTCTTATCGACCCAGGTTCTACCCATTCTTTCATTAGTGTGTACTTTGTTCGAGACTCTGAGATTCATACTGAGCTATATGCTCGACCTTGGAATCTGGATACTCCTACTATCGTAGATTCATTTGTCACACAGTAGAACCAATAGTGTGACAATACTCTCAATGGTGAGAGTTTCATATTGGATCTCCTAGTATCAATGATGAAGCCATATAAAATTTATTTGGGCATAGAATGGATATAAACAGATCACACATATATTGACTTTTTAAGATGTACAGTGTGATATACACATAGAGATATAGGCCAATTTTACATTATGAGTGAGAAGTAAATCAGAGCAGCTTGATATGGATATGTGCTCATGAGGGTGCAGTCGATTACATATTAGCTGGCTTGCATGATCACCAAAACAGTGGATGAGGCGAGTCCACGGTTCCTAGCTGTGGTCAATGAGTAAGAGGATGAATTTCCAAAATATGTTCCAGGACAAACAACTCGTAGAGAGGTATACTACCACATTGACATGCACCCATGAACAACATTGATATCTACACAAGCATATTAGATGTACCATTTAGAGATGATGGAGTTGAGGGTACAATTTGTGGATTTACAGCGGAAGTGATTCATATGGTCCAGTGTTTATCCATGGAAATCCATGGTGTTATCATCCGAGAAGGAAGACGGATGTCTGAGGCTGTGCATGAACATCTAATGCCTAAAAAAGATGACTATGAAAAAACGTATCCTCGAATGAGGATTGATGATATGTTTGATAAATTTAACGGAGAGAAGTGGTTCTTGAAGATATAACTGTGATCACGATAACATCATCTTAGGTTATGGGAATAAGACACACCAAAGACAGCCATCAGATGTCGTTATGACCATTAAAATTATATGGTGATGCCTCTCGGTGTGACCAATGTTCTAGAAATGTTTATCTGGCTTATGAATATGATCGTAAAGCCATTCCTCAATCGATTTTTGGTGGGATTCATCAAAGAAATCATGATGTGATCAACATATATGGAAGATCACATTGTACACTTAAGGATATATCTGGAAATCATACAGAGAACCAGTTATATGGGATGATCAAAAAGTGTGAGTTCAACATAAATAGGATCCATTACATGGGACACAACATCTCTGAGGATGTAGTTTTCATGGATCTAGCATATATTGGGACAATATATGATTGATATCCTCATAGGATTGTTAATAAGGTGCAGAGCGTCCATAGATTCGTAGGTTATTATTAGAGGTTTGTAACAGATTTATCCAGAGTAGAATAACTAATAATTACCTTTATGTGGAAGGGGAATCCCTTTCTACCGTTAGAGACATGTTGGAAGAGTTTTCATCATTTGATGCACTGCTTGACCAGCTCTCCCATACTGATTTTGCAAGAGGTGGGCACAAACTACATGGTTTTATGTGATGCATCATGAACATTACTCAGTTGCATCCTAATGCAAGGTGATGCATTTATTACTTATGGATCACGACAGATGAGGCCTCTTGAGAAAAATAATGTTACTCATAACATCGATTTGGCATCATTAGTCTTCACACAGAAGTTGTGGACTCACAACATGATGGGATGGCTTTATTTTACTGTTTAATCAGACCACAAGCATCTCTGATATATCTTCACAAAAAAAATATATGTATATGAGACAATGATGTTGGCTATTGTTCTTCCAGGACTATGACATTGTGATAGTATATACTCTTGGGACAAGAAATGTAGTGAAAAATGCAATTATCCAGAGATAGAGATTACAACTACTGAACGGGGATTTAAAGTAGTTACCCTCACATCAAATATCCAAAATGGATAGGGATGAGACATTCCACCACCAATAAATGGTAGTTTCCCCAACACTAATTTAGCGTGTCAAGGATGAGGAACTCATAGACCACAACTGTGACACTACACATTCTCAGATATCCTAAATCCATCCAGCTGATGGATATTTTAATGGTGGGGAGCACACTATCCTTTTCAAAGGACGTACAGTTGTGCTAGTAATGCTGCGAGAGGATGTGAAGAATGAGTTTCATACATCCCCATGGCAGTATATCCAGGCATGTTGAAGATGTATTAAGACCTACAATGTTAGTAATAGAGTCCAAGGATGAATAATGTTGTGGCATAGTTTTTTTCTTGATGACTCACTTTCTAGCATATGATTGTTGTGCTCCGTGTACTAGGAGGATTCACCCAACCCCCCAAGATACTAGAGTGCAATTGGTAAGAGATGTCGATGGACTTCATGACAGGGAAACCACGTATATCTAGAGGGCACGATAAAATATGGGTGATCATTGAACGACTCACCAAGTCAGCACAGTTCTTTGCTTTTAGAGGGAAGGGTTCAGTAGAAAGCATGGGATGTCTCTACATTCAGGATATCGTGCGGCTCCACCAGGTTTTTTTGAAGATAGTCTCAGACCATGATGCACACTTCACATCCATGTTGTGTAATGAATTGTAGGATGATTTCAAGACTTGGATTGTCATGAGAAAATAATTCCACCAATAGACAGACAGTCAAACTTATTGTACAATCCATACCTTGGAGGACTTGCATCATGCATGTGTCCTATATTTTTGTCGCAGTTTGTAAGGACCACCTACCCTTGGTAGAGTTCACCTAAAACTAGATATATTACTACACTATTTTTATGGCCACCATTGAGGAATTTTACAGATTACTGTGCATATCACCCATGTACAGGACAGATCCAAGGGAAGCAGCACTCAGGGGCCCAGAGATGGTACATGGTTCCAGTTAAAAGTTTCATGTCATCTGAAATTGGATAATGACTGAACTGCGCCAATATAAGTCCAATGCTAATAACTGATGAAGACCATTGGTGTTTCAGAAATGGGACCATGTATTCTTGCGAGTATCCCCTAGATGATGAATACATAGATTTTGTTGTGGAGAAAAAAAATAACCGAGGATTATCACACCATTCCTGATACATCAAAGGATTGGAAAGTTTGTGTACCACCTGGAACTGCCACAACATTTGGATATAGTGAAAAACGTCTTACTTATATCCCTGATGAGGAGATATGTGCAAGACCAATCTCACATCATCGACCATGATGATCTGGAGAATGATGACAGAGTGACTTTTGCGGAGTACTAGGTGGAGAATGTGGAAAGTAAGGATCAGATAATTTGTAGGCAATTGATACCTTTGGTATGCATTCAGTGGCATCAAAAATTCTCCAAGAGAGTTCATGGGAAGGAGAGATTCATATTTTTTTTACCATTTCCCCTCTTTGATTTCGTAGTCATGTTATGATTTCATGGATGTAAATGCCTATGGTGTAGAAAATTTAAATACCTCGAAAATTCCATGTAATTTATTAATTATTTTGGATTATTACATGTCTTCGAAAATTTATAGTTCTTGATTCCAAGGCTCTGTGTGCCTGAAATGGATTTTTGAAATTTTATGTTATGTTATGTAAACGCATTGCAATATTTTAATATCTTTTGAATCGGTTCCTGGAAATGAAATTTGTGAGAACTGTTGAATCCATAGTGAATTTATTATCACAAAAGTATCTTAACATCATCTGCATTTGGTTGGGAGAAAAAGTTAGTATTTTGGGATTTTTAAAGAATAATAAAATAACATGTAATTTTTATTTTTCTCTCCAATGGATGAGCGGTGATGGTGGGACATGTGAGGTGTCAAGCCATTTAGTGGTTTAATCATCATCAGCTTAACTCCACTATTGTGAATTATAAAAGGTTCATTAATTAGTTTAAGGAACTTAATTAATTTTCTAATGAGTAACTCAACATTCCCCTCCTATTTAAATGGTTCACTATGTGGGGTTTTGGCATGGCTTCATCAAACGTGGAAAATCATGGAGAGTACACCGAAAACATACACTGATGGATAATGAATGATTTGGAGGTAAGGATCCTAGATCGATGAACACCAATGACTCCATATAATGTGGATAATCCTCCCTCCACAATATCCACACCTCCATCAGATCTCGAGGTATGGGGTTTATGAACGGTTTTTGTTTAATATTTTTTAATTTTTTTATACTATCTATAATGATAGATTAGTATTCCACTGCTTGTTATCTTGTTAATGTGAATGGCATGGGCCAATGGTCATGTTGTGACAGATGCAGTCTGGGAGACTCGAATGCATAGAAGACACCATGAACTAACCATCAGATCATATCAAGTGGCTCGTAGAATGAAGCACGGACGCCCCATGCAGGAGGTGGCTGGTGGAGGCTCGAAGCAACCAGCTACGGGTGGTGTTAAGGTGGCGAACTATCACGTGCCATGTTGGTCAAAGAAATCCGGACCGAGCTGGACACATGGGAGAAGGGTGGTGCCTACAAGCACCAAAGATAGTAGTACCCTCACCCAGTGGGTCACTACAGGAGGGGGTTGCATGGCCTCGCTCCATGCTTCGTCATCTTGAGACCGGTCGCCCCTGGCAATCCATTGATACCGATGGGTCAGAGCCCCACCATTTTTATTAAACGAAAACGCATCCACATGGCTTGCTGGAGACATTGGTCTGCCTTCAAGAAGACCAGGCAAGATGCGGGCTGTTCGAATAGTCTGGACCCGCCGACTGGGCCGATCCATACCCAGATCCCAATGGGCCAGAGAACAAGTCAGGAAGACCCCAACTCTCCAGACCCAATGAACCCTTCTGAGCCTTAATGGGCCGTACCCATGTGGGGTTAGGAAGAACCTAGGAACCATTGCGTTTGGATGACCTAATTGAGTAAGACCAGGCCAGGATCCAACCATCCCTCGAATAAACGAACGCCAATAATTGAAAAACTAGGATTCTGTTTGAAACATCACCATCAGTATTAGGAACTATTTTAGGAAGTGTTACATTTGGAATATTCTGGCAGGCACGTCTGAGTTGGGCCAGACTAAGCTGTGATCCACCCCATTTCATGGAAAGGGGTATAACATACGGACCAGGTGTCTAATCGATTTGACATTTTTTAAATAAGGATCCTTGTGATGAGGTGGTCTTTTAGAGATACTATAAATGAGTTTTGTTGGAGTTTGACGTGGGACATGGGTTGTATCAGATGTGAATCCAACCAGACCCTTTTTACAGAAGTGTACATATCTCAATAACCAGGCATCTGATTGATGTGTCGTCTATCACTTTGGGACCCTTATGACTGGGAATTCCCTTTTGTATGATTTTTATGTGACTTTGTACCTGTTGAAATATGGCTGATTTCTTGAGGAGGAAAATCTTTCGTAGATCAAATGTGTTTCGTGCGGGCATCCAATGGTTGGTTGTGACATGAAGAAGAAGAGTGATCAATACATGTCAACATTAGAAACTCCAGAGTGGGATTATCTAGATGTTCAACTAATCATCCCTCATTTTATACTCATGAGCAAAATGTGTCATCACCATCGACCAATACGGGTCAGCACCAGTGACCATTACGGGTCAACATCAAGCGACCAATATAGGTTCGCATACAATTACCTATTTGGGTCAACGGTGGAGTTTCCACTTTTAGAAAGATATGAAATTACCCCAATTCATCCATATCATAGTAACAGTGATGTTATAACATTAGAGTGAGTTGTCTCATTTTCATAATACATCATGATTTAGATCATGATTGTGATGTTACCTTTGTGGTATTTCTTATGATGCTTTACTTTGTGGAATATTGAGAGAAAGTTTTGTGTCTCGGTGTCCCCTGTTGAGTTGTTATACTTACCACTATGTGGTCTCCACCCACACATGTGTGTCTGGGACAAACTACTGACACTATGAGGAAGACATTGGAGGTTTGGGACTTGGTATAGATTGGTGCAACAAGAGCTGTTGAGATCATATTCTATGACTTCAATAAAATAGCTACTACCCTCCTGGTAGAGATCCAGGGTATAGATGACAAATATTTACATTCATTTTAGTTTCTAGGACTTGTATTGTAGCCTATTTTTTGCAGTTTACTATTGTACCAGTGGTTTTACATTACTCTTGTTTCAATACCATAATTTTTTGAGTTCTTTACTTAAGATTCCCCTTTTGTGTTTGTACATATTTCTATGGAAATTCCTTGTTTGGAAAAATCATTCATGTTCTAGTCACCATCCCCGGGCCTATGGAATGTGGGCTTAGGGTAGTCACTTCTGGGCCCAATGGGACTGGTCGGGACAAAGAATGTATTGAAGATATTTTTCTCATGTTCCCATAATAATAATTAATAAATAATTAATGTGTAATATCAAATGTATGATAAAATACTAATTGATTATGTTTGATGAAAAAATTGAAAGTAAAAAAATTTTAGTTGTAAATTTATAATGTACTTCAATAAAGTTGATTCATGTGAAAATGTAAATTTATTTTTCAAAAAGGATTAATAATAAAAAACATATTGGAAATAAATAATCACATATTGTGATACAAATGGCTTAGAATATGAAAAAAATATTCATTTTTTATATGTTTACACAAAATGATTAGTAAATTCAAAAATATTGTACTATAGGAATTTCCCTAATAGAGTAAAGTCTCTTTTTCATTCAATCTTGTGGATACAATTATTATGTACGATCAAATTTGGATGAAATATAATGAATTAGTAGTATCGTGTATTTTTGAAAATAAGATATTTAATATTTAAGGATTATTGAAATATCATACTATTTACTCTCATTTCACAAACACATTACAAGACCAAAATGTTTGTTGTTATGGATTCATTTTTCATATTTTTTAACGTAGTTTAAACAATTCTTCCCACAAACTTTGGATGATACTTGTTCCACTATTAGATGTTATTGTTAATGTAAAATAAATATAATTATAAAATTCCATTATCCTTAATAATTTCGAAATTGAATTTATATTTACCTATCATTAATCAGATTTAGTAACATTCCGTTTATTTTTTATCCCAATCCTGAAAAGGCTAATAATGATATAACATTCAAATAACATCTAATATAAAATTATAATTTTTGATACTCTAACTATAATAAAATGAAATTATTGACTATTATATAATGTTTATATTAAAATAAAAATTCCTATGAAATTATTATCGGTTGCACGATTTTTTTTTATGAAATCATGTGAAATGAAATTGATTCAAAAAGAGTAATATTCATGAAAATTTGGGGTTTTATGAGTACTCTAGATAAATAAAAATCGAAGTAATCATTTCTTAATAAATAATTAATCTTCTTTTTTTATATTCATATATTTTTTTTAACATAACACAAGCCTTCCAAAAGAATTTTTATAAACATTGGTATATATTTCCATCCAATAAATATTTCATGAATCGTTGTTTCCTGCAAAATATAATATAACTCGTATGATAAAATTATATCAAATATAGTGGTAAATAAATTTATTTGTCTCTGGAATAAATGATAATATTTCTATAATAAATATAATTTAATAAACTATAAATGATGTAAAATAAAAATTTCATTGAATATGATATATTGAAACAGTGTTACATGAGACATGGAAAAAAATCATGATATTAATTTAATTTCAATAAAATTTAGATAATAATGACTTTTAATTTCATTGAATACAAAATTTTCTTTCACATAAAATTGACATACAACTTAGATATTGGATACAATGTAAGAAGTATCATATTCATATATATTTCAATAATTATATTACTATTATTATATAAATTGAAATTACATATAGACATCATGATTAATACAATGTAATCTATATATTTGAATATTTTAATCATAAATTTCATTATATATCTATAATAAATAACTCACATTTACATCAATAGGTATAAAATTTTTGAATTCAATTCCAATTTTTTTTTAATTTATTAACAACATATGAATTATTTGCAATTTAATTTTAAATGGTCTTTTTCCATCAATGGAAATAATTTATAAGTGAGTGTAAAAACAATACATTTTAAGTATGGTTCATCAATAATGATATAATATATTTTAGAAAAGAAAAAATCATTATTAAATGAATACAGTATAAAAAATAATAACACTAAATTTATATATTTTAATGAAATCTAATAGTTAAAATAGATTTTTAAATAACGTAAGTTTGGAATATTAATATTTATGTAATATTAGTTTTCCACCTAAGTGGTTATTTCTCTCTATCACATTATAGTGACTTCCAAAATCGGTTGTCTGTTACATTGTATATTATTATATTTAACATTCAATGAAATATAATTTAAAATTTATATTCTAATTGAAGAAAGATATTGGCCTTCAATATTGTTTTTTGTCATTAAAAATGAAATATCTATAGTATTATATCCCATTTGAACCATGATATTACACCTTTAATAATAATATGTCATATTTAACATGGTTATCAAGGAATGTGTTCCAGAATTAATTCCCACAATAATCTATGATCTGATTACATGAACATTAATATCTAATAATATTAAACATGATCCGTGAAAAATTCAATTATGTTGGTCTAAATTTCTCAACATCACTAATAGTAACCCCAATTTGATAATTACATTATTCCACAGTAAACATGATGTATTTATTCAATTAATAATATATTGTGTGTATAATTCTTTTGGTGTCTCTCTATCTACATATCATGAAAAACAAAATTAGACCTGAGATAATAAATTTCCTCAATAGGAATGAATGTTATCATGTAATCATTAGATTACTGGAAAACATTTCATGTGGGTTCTAAAATAGACTGTTCTATTATGTATTTTGTATCCTGGTAATTTTTAGATATATGGGGTGATTTTCATTTAAAAATAGTATCAATTGGGTTTTGAAATAAACATTGTAGATTATCTTATGGAATATTATTTTATGTATAAGGCCCCTACCTTAAATGTTTCATAATATTGAGATATGTCATCATTTCACCTCAAATTAACTTAAAAGATCTTTTTATCTATAAAGCCGCAATGATTTATATCATAACTCATTCATTACAACATAAATATTACATGTAGTCACTTGTACTAAATATCTGATACTTTCAAAAATAAAAAAAATAAAAGTAAACATGGTTCATTTCATGTTTAAAAATCATGGCTTCTTTATGATCGGATCCTTGAATCTATTCTTCTTTATGTCCAATGAAAAAAATTATATTTATTTGGATGATCATAAAATAATTTTTAAGGGATACATAATAAATTTCACAAAATATTCTTGATAATGAATGTTAACCATGAATACATTATCATAATGTTATTCATTTTACCATTAAGACGTAATAAATAGATATCACTAAATATAATCTCATTGATTACATATTTTGTTACCAAATAACTATGATGAATCCCAATTAATTAAAAATTTAACAGATAAAGTAAACTTTGGACTTAAACATACATCAATGGAATAATCATACTATCATCTTCCACACATATAACTAAATGCAATAGCCATACAGCTAACTTCAACACCCTATACATTGGAATATATAATTTAAACAAACCAAGCTTTATCATGGAACCACCAGTGATTGCTTTATCACAAAACCACTAAATATTTGATTATAACAAAACCACCCATCCAATGCATATGTACCATTATTTAACAGTAAATTTAAAATATTGTAATTATGAACATTTGACTCATAATATTTCATTTGTAATAAAAATAAATAATTTCATGATATTGAGATAGTTAATACCCTTTGAAAAGTATGTTAAATACCAAAATACTGAAAAATAGAATATGGTATTTCATATTCATTTTATCAAAATATTATGTATAATAGAGGAGTACAAATATTAAATAATATTTATGGCGAGAGGGAAAACATTGGCGCCACATACGAAAAAACATTCCTATTTTCATTTAGTGAAGCACTTCATTTATAAAGATTCCATTTTGAAAAACATTAAATTCAATTTAATGTAAATGGTTTTATTATTCATTGTGTAAAAGAAGTTTTTTATTATCATTATACACTGAAATGAAAGTAGATAGAGAGAAAGTCCATTACTAGGAGTCTAAATTATCATGTACAATAGTTTTGTTCAAGAATAATATTCTTTGGTTAATTTATATTTTCATCAGAACCCTTTTCCTGTTTATTTTTTCCTTTATATCACTTATTACAATGTTATATAAATTCAATAAATATTTATGTATATATAAGTCATTTTGATGATTTTCGATATTTGAGTCCAAAATGAACTTAATTTGATGTAAATTGTCCATGTGGTCAAAATTCAATAATATTTAAAATATTTTTTTAAAAATTCTTTATATATGTATATGAATTTTATTTTTAATATCAATAATAATTATAGATACGACATGAAATGCACCATTCATGGGTATGGTAGTACGTACATACGCATTAACACTACTTACATTTAAATTTCATATTAAAAGAATAATAATATAATTATATTAATGTATATTATAATTCTGGTATTTTATAAATGAACTTTATTACTCATAGGTTTCATGAAAACATTATCTGTACATTCCATGTATAACGGGAAAGTGTCAAATTTCTTGGGGTGTAGTACAAACATCCTTAAGGAAAATTATCGTATTTACACAACATGTAAAGAATTAATGTATTCCCTAAATAAAAATTACTAAATAATACAAAAAATATAAATATAATATATATCATATTATTGTTAATTTACATTATAATGTTTCCAATTATAGGTGGTAGTGGATAATTGAACAATCATCATTTTGTGAGGTAGTAGTTCGTTATACACCGAAATAGTATGTGTGTATCCCATTAAATAGAGTTGTGTGTATCTACTAGTTAAAATAACATTATAACAACATAATGGTATATTTTAGATATATTTGTTGTTTGGTAATCATAAAATATTGAGAGTATATTAAATATACAATGGAAATAAAACTAAACATTATGAGAGAAGGTGTTACGATTTTATCAGGTAACTTCTATTTCATTATACCAGAAGGATTCCTTAGGAAGAATGATTCCCTAAGTGAGGATTCTGTGATGATGTAAGGGATTATTGGAAGAGTTCTAGGAATATCTTCACCAAACTAAATATTTCATCAAGTGTGAGTATTTGAGAAGAGAGAGAACCTTTTTATAGTAGAGGAATGGGTAACCCATGGATGGTATTCAATTATTAAATTAATAAAAATAATTATTTAATTCCAATTGATCCAAATTGAGATATTTATAAGTTAATATCAGGATACTTCTTAACTTGATCATCTTATATTTTTTATACTTTTATAAATTTTATTATATTCCTTATCTTTTTTGTTTTACCATTAATTATTATATTTTAATTTTAATTACAGTAAAATGATTCTAATTACTAAGAATATATTTTTTTTAATAACAAGGGATCAATTTCCCCTAACTGGAAACCTGATAAACATGTAAAACGTATCGTAGTAACTTTGGGATTTTAAAATATTTTCTGGATTTTTAAATAATATAATAAATTACTATTATTTAAAACATCAATTATGTCATTTTTGAAAAATTCATTTTATTTAATTTTAAAAAATACAAATTGGGAGATAACATCAATCTAATGAATTTAGTAGTCTTATAACATGTCATATTCAACTATTTTTTTTGAATGTAATTAATATTTTAATTAATATTTAATTTATTATTTATGATATCATTAATTTGATTCCTTCGTTAATAAAGAAATCATTTCATCATCATTGGGTCATTATTGAAATTAATTATATATTGTCTTCAAATAATAAATAAAATAAAATGATGTAAGAAATGTATTTTTATTTCATTTGACTATTTATAGTCAAGTATATCATTTATATAAACCCATATTAAAATTGGTTTAGTAAGAACACGTATGTTTTTATCATATATTTCCTTTACATTAAATTATAAGATAAAAGTGTCATTATTATACTAAGTGGCATCCAAAAGGAAATTATTTTATAAGGGATTTATTGGCCAAATATATCTCATAAATTAGGATTAGAACACATTTTTGGTTGATTTATATTATTATAATAATTTTTATGCTTATTTATCTGAATTACCAATTTACTATTGTAAATAGAAATAATTACTAATGTTACTATTCATCATGTCATAAAAAGAAAAATATTTACATAAATTGGATTATTTGATTCAAAATATGGAATCAATTATTACAAATTCAAATCAACTATTTAACAGAAATTAATTTAATTTTAATTACCATTGAAAAAAACAGAAAATGGGTTTTATGATGTGATAATGATAAAAAGATTGACATGTTTTTATATCAAATTTCAATGGGACACTACCTCAAGTGACAGAAATTGTATTAAAATATAGAAACATATTACGAATATAATTTAGAATCAATTCAATAGATAATATTAAAATATAAATAAATTTAACCAAAATGATGTGTTCTATTTAAAATGAGTATTTTTTACTATTCATTAAATCACTATTTTTTTCTAAAAAATATCAAAACATTAACCAAAGTTAATTTTTATGATCCTATTATCAATATTAAGTTTATTTTATCAAATATAACATATATTAAATGAAAAATAATTTATTTAAATTGGATCATCATCAAAAGGTGGTAAAACAACATTTTAAGTAAATATTAATGTATTTTATGCTTAAAACTGAATACATTCTTATTTTAAGATGATAAAATTTATATGATAAATGTTAAAACATTTTAAATTAATTTGAAATTATACTGTAGTTAGCGTTATTTATGTCAACCAATTCAACTTTTATGCATTAACATCCATTTAAAATAATTATAAAATTATTTTAATAATTTTCGTTATAAATATATATTATGTGAATAGTATGATCTCGAAGAAACACATTGTTGAGTTGAAAGTATGCTATAAAAAACATTAAATTTAGTATAAAGTTAATATATTATTCATAATTATTAATATATATAAAAATATATGAATTTATATATACCCAGTATGTTACATCTTTCCTCATTCTGGAAATTTCTCCTTCATAATTTTTTGTTCCCATCCAATGAGTGGGGATATTTATCCCTTGTAGAATTTTCAGATTCCCACACTACCTCTTAAACTATATGTGATTTACAAAAAAAACCATTATATGATGAATCACCCTATTCTACAACTCTGGTTCTCAGTGGTCAAGAATCTACACAGTATGTTCATTATAAAAAATATTCTCTACCAACTTAACTACATCTGGACCCAAATCATGTGATGGATCTGTCATATACATTATTAACATTGAAACACAAAAAATATTGTGTTTCTAGGACAATAAATTATGTAAATCCACTCTGTAGTCAACAGACACTACTTTCTCTATGATTTCATAGGGTCCAATGATATAAGGGCTCATCTTCAAATTCTTATAAAAATTCCTCACACTTTTACGAGGTGCAACATTTATAAAAAAGTGACCACCTACCATGAAAAAAATAACATTCCTTCGGTTGTCCATATATCTTTTCTACCTTCTAGGAACTATCCACATATGCTTCTGAATTAACTTATCTTTTTCTGTCATCTCTTCAACCAATTCTGGTAATATCAATTTCTATTAGCATACCGGATTCCAAAAATATGGAGTTTGACACCACATTCATATAATGAATAAAATGGGCCATATTTATACTGGAATGAAATCTTTTATTATAAGAAAAATCAACAAATTAATGTAGTTTATCCCAACATCATTGGTAATCCATTGAATCAGCGTGTAACATGTACTCCAAGGTCTGAATTGTACATTCTAACAACCCATCTGATTGATGATGAAAATTGTACTGCAATTTAATTCTTTTCCCAATCACTTTTGAAGGAATTTCCAAAAGATAGAAGTGAACATCGGATAACCATCATATTAAATAGAGAGGGAACTCCCTATAATCTGAATAATTAATTAATATATGATAATGAATATTGATCTGTAGAAGAGTATCTCGAATAGAATGAAAACATGCATATTTTTTTAATTGATCAATAATAACCCATATCACATTTTTAACATGATAACTAATTTTTTATCACACAATATGAAAAATGTGGATAAAATTTACAATATCCACTCATGAACTAGAAAATTCATAATCTTCGATTTCTATAATTTTGGCTGTTTTTTATCCTACTACCATGTCAAACAATTCATAGTAATGTTAGAAATATCTTTTTTCATTCCATCCCACCAGTAATACTCTCTATGATCTCTGTACATATTACTAATTAATTGATTTTCTAAAAGTATAGAAGAATTTGATCCAAATAACTACTCATTGATTTATAGTGAACCAAAAGGCACACCTAATATATTTAAAAACCTCAATAAACAATATTTATCAACATTTATTTCAGGTAACTTACTCTTTTTAAAGAAATCTACATTTTTTACAACATACTACTATTATTCTATGTTTGCATAATTTTTTCCATAAGAGATGATTTCATAGCCACCTGGAGGAATAAAGTGTAATTCCAAACACCATCATCATCCTATTAAAAAATCATCAAATCTATAATAGTATGATATTTTCCCATACATATCATGGTTAATATAGAATTACATTTTCAACACAATGAATTAGCCACATTATTTTCCATTACTAGATATTAATGAATTTTGAAATCGTTATCCTTGATTAATTACATCCATCTACTATGTATCATGTTAAATTATTTTTATGTTAATATATACTCTATACATTTCTTGTCATTATTAACTTCACACTTTTCACAATAAAGAGATGTCTGCAAAATTTTAATGAAAAAATGAAATCATATCTTCCCAAATAATTTATAGGGTAATTTAACTCATGATGTTTGAGAAAACATTTGTCATAAAAAAATTCTTATCATTTTTCATCATGACACATTCATGTCCTTTCAATTGTGCATCATTATAGATAAAAAATCCCTGATTCATGGAAGGCAATGCCAGAACTGTAGAATTTAAAAAAAATTCAATTTAATTCATGAAAAAAATTATTTTAGAATATTATATAGATGAACATAAAAACCATATGTGTATTAATAGTATGTGAGATAGAGAACAGTGGAATGTTTTTAAAAAACTATTAGTAAAAACAGGATAATCTCGAAAAACTGTGAATCTCTTTTATTTTGGTAGTTCTTGACACCTATTAAAAAATTACTCTTTTAGAAGGGTCCACGATAATGCCATATTTATAGTCAATATGCCCATGGAATGAAATTTTTTCCACCTAAATTAACTCTAAATGAAAATTATATGTAGTTTCCTTTCATTTATGGTTTTTAAAATAATTCATAAGTGACTTTCATGTTCCACACAGATTTTAGAATATGCAAAAATATCATCTATAAAAAAACCAAAAAAAACCAAAACAAATTACTGACTCCATTAATGATATTCACAATCATAGATGGTAAATTAGATATCATGATCGTCCTAACTACAAACTCATAATCCCCGTATCTCATTTGGGAATCTGTATTTGGATTGACTTTCTCATTCTACTTTAGTTGATGGCACATAGATCTCAAATCATTCATTTAAAATTACTATGCTCCCTAAAGCTGATCAAACAAATCATTCATAAGAGGAAAAATATAGTAGTTCATAACAGATATTTTATTCAAGGATCTATAATCAATATATAGTCATATATAAACATATTTATTTTTTCACAAAAAATAACTCGAGCACAACATGGTGAGCTGTTAGGTCGAATAAATTCATTAAAAGTTAAATCATGAATTTTTTTTCAATTCCATAATTTATATTCTATAAATTTGATAAGGGGGTTTAAAATTAGGCATAGAATCATGATATACATCAATATTAAATTCCACATCACGATTAAGAAATATACAAGGTAATTCCTATAAAAAAACATCTGAAAATTTTTTCATTACTAAAATGTAACTAAACATTATTGTTTTTTTATTTCCAGCAACATGATCCAAATAAAATTTGATTCCATCATAAATCAAATTTAATCATCATCGACTGTGAACAATTGTATGAAATAATTTAATATAACATTATTGTCTTTACAATCTATTTTTAATGATAAACTAAAAGACAATCTATATCCAAAATTATATTAAATTCCACTACAGTAAGATCAACAATATTTTATGGAATGTCTATCCCACTAATAATAATAAGAATATTCAAATAAATCATGGATTATTTAATACTTCCTCCATTATTCTTAGCCGAATGTTCTATATCATATTCATGAGCTGTTATATGAAATTTACTAGAAAATTTCTAGAAAATGAATAAATCTAATGGTCTAATGTCAAATATAGTATTGGTATATTTTTGAAAAAAAATATATCCATTTATGCACTTCTTTTGAAGTTCCCACATCAACCATAAAAATATAAAATGATTTCCCCTTGCCCTTATTATTTCAATCTTGTTGGTTTCCACATTGGCTAATAAATTTTGGACACACATTGGAATAATGTTTTAACTCATTGTAACTAAAACATCTTACCTCATAGTTTTAATTACCTTCTATATAATCTTCATTATAGATATGATAAATATAAACTATCTTAACACATTTGTAGAATATCCCATACATTGAGAGTAATTAACCATGGTGATTTTTACCACACGTCTCACATGTAGTTATTTTTGTTCTCTTACCTCTGTAATTCATTGAAAAATTACTTGACATTTACATATAACTTGATATATAATTTTTATTTCTCTCATGGAAGAAATTATCAACATAATAGTATATATCTATCTTATTAGTAGATGAGACATGTTTCTTAGAGCTTTTGAACTCACTTGAATCTGATTCCCTTCGATATTTCAGATTTAGTCTTGAGTAAAACCGATTTATTTTACAATAAATATCCCAGATAAATAATTTGACATACCTTGACAAAATGGTGAATTTTTTTATTAATCCACAAAACATCCACATTTTGTCTCAATTATATGATTTTTTTCTATCCTATTTCAAATATCCATTGAAAATAATATTTATTGAAGATATTATTAAATTCACCTCATTCCATGGAATTAATCTCTTCATTCCCACTATTATTTTTAACCATTTAACACTACCTAGAAACTTCACCATCTTAACGATAAATAGTAAGACTACCCTTAATATTATCTAAACATCGTATTACATTAAAAAATATTTCATGTGGTTTAATCCACCCTTTATCTTTCACAGGGACATATGATCCTCTAAATAGTGGGGGGAGTTGCCTCATTAAATTTTACACTATAGACATATTACTCCACTGTTGGTCTAGTTTATATTGTTCATTGACACCACCCAAATGTTTCTTCTAATTCAGCTGATCCATCACTCCAAAAAAATTACATCTGAATCTGTTCGTCTCAAAATATTTATTATAATGACTATTTCCCACTTTATGCCTACCCATCAATGTATCCATGTATAATTTCTAAAAAACCATTACGAACTATCATATTGTAGATGAATTATCTTGGAAATCATCAAATTCTATATAATTTCAATGTGACCATAAATTTGAAAAAATTTATGTATATTATATTAACAATTTTTTAACTTCTAATATTATCTAAACTGACCTCTGATTCCAATTTTAACTCCCCAATCATAACTATTACACAATCTTGAGATAAGTCAACTATACGATGTATATTCACTGAGAGGATCATTAGATGTTTAGATAATTTGAAAATCATGTCATACCTCATAAATAACAACTTAAATATTATAATTATAAACTTCTAATCCCAATCCAACTATTTTTCATAAAATTAAATATTTCTTACAATTAAACACGGTTCATTTCTTGTTTATACAATGTGAATTTTCATTGTTCCCATAATTAACATAGTTTTCATTATATCCTAAAAGAAAATTAATATCATATAATGAGAACAAAATCTCATTCAAATATCCATAAATTATGAAATCAATTGGTATTCAGAAAACAAGTAATCCATTATTATCTTATCATAAATTAATGTTATTCACCTTTAAGAAGTTTTTAACACACTTCACTAAATATAAGATCATTTCCTTCCTTTTTTTCACCAAAATATTACAATAAATTTTAGATAAATAATCATATAACATATAAACGATACTTGGGGAATAATCATACTTAAATGGAATAGCCATATGGTCGATTTACACACATATAACTAAATGGAATAGCCATACAACCGACTTCTATACCAAATTAATTTAAGGTTATAATGTTACCAATCGTCCTCAGTTTATCTTGGATCTACCCTTAATTGTTTTATCATATAACAAACCATCATTGGTTTATTGAATAACCAACCATCAAATTTACAAGTACAAAAATATTACAAGAACACATGAAAAATATTAATTATGAATATTTATATCATAAAATTTCATTTTCAAATAGAATAAATCATTTCATGATATTTAAATAGACAATCGATGTTGAAAACCAAATTCAAAACTAAAATAAAAATAATGTTAATATGTTATGTTTTTTCATTTTATGAGGGTATTCACTCAAAAATAGGATTCTAAATATCAAATAATGGTTACTACGATAGAGATGTTTTTGTCGCCACATATCTAAAATCATTAATTTTTTCTTTTAGTGAAACACTTCATATAAAAAGATTCAATTTTAATAACATTTCATTGAAATTAAAATTAAAAGGGATTATTATAAAACTTTTAATATAAGGTGGAGTTTATTATCTGAAAATGATTCAATGAAAGGAGATTCAGAGGAAGTCCCTCACCTTGTGTGTGACTCGTCATGTTCATTCATTATGTTCCTAAGTAATATAAGTAGGATAAATTATAAATTCATGAGAGAATTTTCATTTATATTATTCCTTTAAAATCACTTATTAATATTTAAAAAAATACAGAATAACATACCTTCATATTGATCATTATGTTAATATTTGGTATTTGAGTCAATAATGAACTTGTATTGATGTAAATTGATCATGTGGTCATAAATCCAACATATCCATTATTTTATTAATTATTAATATATCATGTATATATATAGTATATATTTATTTATAATATCATTCATATTGGGAGATAAGAAAATAAATGCATTGTTCATTTAAACAGTTGGTCGTATGTAGGCATGAATGTTACATTCATTTCATTGTTAAATTAAATGATGAATGGAATTTTATTAATGAAAAAGAGAAAACAATATAAGTAAAAATAAAAACACAATACACCAAAAAACCATAATTTATGTTTATTGTGAAAGAGATAAAAAAAGAAACAAGAAACAACCATTGAAATAAGGAGGGCTCTGGAAGACAAGAAGAAGACTATACATAAGGAATCCCACAATAAAAGGCTTCCGGTACATAGAAAGAAAATATGTTAAAGCATGAAAAATGTGTTTGGTGCCAAAAAAATCATTTACAATGACTTCCTCCATTGATTCAAATTTTATGGAAATTTATTCTTTAATAAGGGATGATCCAATAGGAAACCCTTGAGCTTTGGATCATGCACTACTCCCATGAGATAATAAAGATCCTAAAAATTAGTAACAATGTTGTCCACTATAGGCTGAAAATCCAGGAAATATGCCCTGGTAAAATATGAAGTAATAAAAAAAACACCACGAAATGCAAACAAATAGATACATATTGAAAACAAGAGTAGTAATTAACAGAGAACTGTAATCCTGCGAATATATTCTTGTAGAATAAATAGAAACATTTCATTTTCCAATTAAATGATTAATAATAAAATGTTATAAATTTATATTATAATAAAATTATTATATTAATATAATGTACAAATATTAGGTTTAATAAAACCATCCTTCTTATGTTCCATGTATTACCGAAACGAGTCACTTCACTTTGAGGGGGCAGTTTTGACACTTACTCAATCAAAATTATTGTATATAGGCAATAAGAAAATTATAAAGGTTTTTTATAAATAAAA
This sequence comes from Viscum album, assembly GCA_963277665.1. Lineage (NCBI taxonomy): Eukaryota > Viridiplantae > Streptophyta > Magnoliopsida > Santalales > Viscaceae > Viscum > Viscum album. The sequence continues at coordinate 1,311,936,374 of OY728152.1, read as the reverse complement.
TATACATATGGATATAGAATATATAAATATCAATTTATATATTATTTAAAATGGATTCCATTATAATGGACACAATGAGTGGTGGTAGGGAATAATAGAACATTCATCCTTTCATGAGACAATATTTCTCCTTACATAGAAAGAGTATTTTCATTACCCATTAAATTGAATTTTGTATATGTGTTGGTTGAAACCAAATCATAAAATCAACCTATTATATTTATGATACTTGTGTTGTTATGTAATCAAATAATAATAATTGTATAGCGGGGGAGATTAGAAATGAAAACAATCATGATAGAAGGCAATAACTTTTAATTGGGTAACATGATTTGGTTTATATCAATAGTCTTGTTGGGAGGATTTATGCCCTCTGTTTGGCCTATATGATGAGGTAACTAATTTTATTTAGTCATTTGGGTAGATCATTTCTGAAATAAAGAATTATTGAGGTGTGAGTATTAGATAATACATGGTACCTTGTTATAGGAGATGGAAGAGGCACCCTTGGATTGTATTAAAATATAAAATTAATAACAAATATTTGTTTTAAAAATGGATCCAAATTGAGATATATAGAATATATGATAAGGATAGTTCAAAATACACTCATCTAATAGTTTGATACCTCTACTTATTTTATTTTAATCCATATCTTATTGGATTACCCTTAATTATTCTCTATTAATTTTAATTGTACTAATAACATTATAATTATTAATCGGCTATTAATATTACTTATATGGGGTTAATTTCCCGTAATTGAAAAATTAAAAATCAATTAGAAATTTCCAAATTCACCTTTTGTTTTTAATCTATTTTGAGGATTTATAATAATAAAATTAATTACTATTTGTATAAAACAAAAATAATGCTAATTTTTACAATATTAATTGTTTTTAATTTAAAAAAAATCCATTCATAGATATTACTTCAATCTATAGAATTTTATAGTATTATAACATTCCATATTTACCTGTAAAAATAGTTGATGAAATAAATTATGGCAAATAGAATTTATTTAATTTTAATAATATCATTTTTTATATTTCATCTTACATAATGAAATCCCTATATCATCATTGTGTTGAAATTAAATTTAACAGTATAATTTCTAAAAATTATAATTATAATATAATGATGTAGGAAAAAAGTATAAATTTTGGAAGACTAATTAGTGTGGAAGAGAACATTTTTATAATCCCGTAGTATAATTGTTTTATAAATATGATTTATGTTTATAACATATATTCATTTATTTTAAATTAAATAATATAAGTTCCATAATCAATCCCGAGTGGCATCCAAATGAGACATTTTCATTCAAATGAGTTTTTGGTTGGTCATATCTCATATAATATAATTAGGAAAAACAATATTCTATTTTTATATTATTATAATATTATATTTACACTTATTTTTTTATAAACCCCTTACCCTTGGTAAATAAAAATAATTACTAATGTTACAAATCATCATGTAAAAAATTAAAAGGAAGCTATTTACATAATTTGGGCCTTCTGATTACGAATATTTATTCAATTTTACCAATTTAAATCATATTTTTTTAGTAATAAATTATAAATTAATACATTTAATAAAAATGATAAATCATCTTTTTTATTAAATTTAATCCTCCAAAATATTAACATGTTTTTATATCAAATATCAATGTTAGGTTACCTCCAATGAAAAAAACTGGATTACATGAATTAAAAATAATCTAAATATACATTAAAACAACTTAAAAAAATATAATATATCAATAAAAATAAATTATATTGATGCAACTTTTAAATTAAAATACATTATTTTTCAGTATTCAATATAATTTATATTTTATTAATAAAATAACAAAAATTCCTCCAATGTAAAATTTTTTGTACTTATTCCAATGATGAAATATACTTTTTCTAATAGACCATATCAAAGTGGATGAACTATTTTTAAAAAGGGTTGAACATCAAATGGTTGTAAAACAATATTTTGAAAAATATTAGATTACTTGATTCTTTAATTTGATTCATTCATTTTTTAAGACTATAATTTCTTTTTGGGATAAATAAATTTTTATAACAAGAACATGTAACAAAAATATAGATATTTCTTTTACTCATACCAATAATACTTATAATTGTTAACTACCATTTAAAATAAGAGTAGTAATATTGTTTTATTATTTTCAATATAAATCATTTTTTTATAACGTATGGTTTTAGAGAAAACTGTTTTTTTAGGAGTACACTATCGCCAAAAAGCACCGCCTTTTACATAAGATTATTATATTATTCATAAATATAAATATTTATAAAAAATATATTTTTCTATAAATACATGGGATGTTACATTATGTCACATCATTTATTTGATCACCAAGCACAACATCACCTATTTATAGAATCAAACCAGGAAAATACTAGTTTTTAGAAGAATCAATTCAGGTCAGAGAGGAATTTTTTCTCATTTTAACTATTAGGTATAGTATGTAACAATGATTCCATATATTATAAGATTTTATACATGGAATAAAATATTTCTTATATTCCAATGATGTAAAACTGGTAAAATCTCCAAAAAATATCCACAAAAAACAATTTTATTCCAATAAATATTTGATAAGATACATGTTTAAAAAAATTTATCTAGATTTCCCTATATTTAAAATATATATCTTCAATGAAAACTTTTTGTACAATTTGCGTTTCAACAAAAAATAATTAATTTTTCTCTTTGAAAATGTTTAAGCAATTTACATGATTTTTGAATATTTTTTGTTAAGATTTATATATCATATATTGTTAAATAAAACTGAGATTTAGTTGCTCAAAAAACATGAAGAAGAAATGATTTTATACAACATAAATCTAAAAAATTACAATATTTATATTTTAACATTGTTGTGAAATTTTTACATTATATTAGAATGATTTTTATGCCCCAATGTCCATGTATAAAGAAAACCCCATTGGTGGGCCTGTCATATGCATTAATAATATGGGTTAGTACTTATTCTTGTTCATTTTCCTATGTTCCACAAAGTGTTTTTATTTATGTAATAATTATTATCATTTAAAAAAAATACTTATATGTGAATAAATTTTTTATTTATGAATAAATTTTTTATTTATGAAATATATTTTATCAAAAAGAAACGAAAATAGTTTTTTAGGGTGAGACCTATAATATATTAACATGGTAATGTAACACAAAAAAATTATAATAATTCCTAAATAATTTCAGACAATGTATCATGTTATAATTTATAGAATTATATTTTTAATTTTTAGATCATTTTAGTTATTTTATTTAAATATGATATATTTTCAGTAAAATTAATTTTAAATTACTTTTCATAAACAATGTTTTAATTTTTATATCAAAATACAATCGTACTATGTGGATAATTTTGTATATAGATTCTAACATGATGTGTAGTGACATTTATATAGAGGGAATACAAAATTGGATATTCTATTATCACCATTGAATATTTAATAGTTGTAATTAAATTATATATCTACCTCAATAAAAATAATTTTCAATGAATAAATTATTTATATCCAATAAACTACAGTGGTTTATGTAATTAATAATGTTTGTAATTATTTGGATTGAATAAATAAGTTAATTTATAAAAAAAGGATAAAATATGAAATGATTTTATTTCATTTTTTATCTAATAATGTGTGAATATTTTTATCAATACCTTTTATACTACATGTATCAGTGGGCATATAGTTTGTAACATTGTGGAAAACCAGTCAAAGTTCTATATCAAAGGGGATAAAAAATAGATATACTATCTTTGGCACTAAAAAATTAATACTATACACAAACATATGTTTATGTGAAATATATTAAAATATCTGTAATTTTTTTAGTTATTTGATACAATTTACAATCATTTATTTAAATTGTAAAGTTTTATATTATTTGAATTGAATTATTTAGTAAATTTTTTAATCATTATTGAATATCAATAGTATTAATTTAATCTAAATTTATTAAACAATATATATATTTTTTTCATTGAATTTTGTTTTACAAAATGTAACATTGATCATTAATATTTTAAAAATGCTAGAAGGTCCCAGTGGACATGTAGTGTAATGGCCTAGACCTCTCTGGTCCATTCCATTGTGAAATCTGGTGCTGGAGGTGTTGCAAGAGGTCAAGGATCCTTGGGGGTGTGTTTGGGTGGAATTTTTTAAAGATAGATAAGGGAAATATATTTTTCACGGTTAGTGCAATATTTGGCTAAACCGTGCAGCCAAACAGTGCAAGGTTTGTGTCGGAAGAAGTGGCTAATGCACAGTTAGTGCACAATTTGGCTAACCGTGCAGACTAACCGTGCGAGGAGTGTTTGGCGTGGAAGAAGCTAACGCACGGTTTTCTAAACTGTGTGGATTAACCATGGAGGCACTTAAAGTTATATCCTAAAATTTTGAATCAGATCTACTTTGCCTCTAAATGGATCTTTTAAACCCCTAAGTAGCCATTAATCAGTTTTACCCTTCCTTGGAGGTGTAAGAACCTCTCCCATGCGTTTTGGAGGCGATCTGGTGGCTTCTCTTCAGGAATCAAAGTCGGTTCCTTTAGGATTGTGATCGTTCTTGTTTTTATTCTTAGATATACTCATCCTACTCTATCAGTTACTTAGATCTATTCTCGTTATTGGTAGATCTATGCGTACAGATGTCTAACATGATGAGCTTTGGTCATTGTTGTGTTAGGAGAGGATATCTAAAAATGATTCGTGGAGAATCAACCCGGTTTCTTGATCGTTCTTCGACCATCGTGGTTTTTTCATAAACCTTGAGGTAGGGATTTTAGCTTCGTCTCTCTAATTTGTGGATCATGTGGGATGGGTTTCCACTTTATTTCATGAGACATTGTTGAACCAGTTTAATGATGATAATAATTTACTTAAAAACGGGGATGGGAAAGTTGTTATGTTTATCTTTGTTTATCATATTATTATGTTATGAATTGAATATGCTTATGCCTAATAAAAATCACGGTCATTGGGGGCCTTTTCTTGCGAAATTAAATGTTTCTCTATATTTTTAAACTGTTTTGTGGACGGAAAGATTATGGAATATGGAAATTGGTTAATCACGTAATGTTGGATGATAAAATGAATATCTAGAACCCTTGTGTTATCACCCCGGTTGAACAAAATTGAATAATGAACATATGTGTGTTGGTTTGGTTACATGGTGTGTGAAGGTGGGGGGGGGGTATATCATAGGTTATTATGTACTAGATGGGTAGAGGGGTTGTGGTAAATTATATTAAAGGGCAAATGATTTTGCATGAGCCATGTTTTGTGAGACGGTTTGGGAGATGTGGTTATAGTGGAAACAAGGCTGCAGTAATGGGTCATGATATTAAAAGAAAGTGGAAAGTTGATAAATGAACTATTGGGAATGATAATGAATTAAAAACAGGAACAATCAATGGGGATTTATTGATGATGAAATGGTTGGATTTTTGTTTCTTGTGATCTAGCTAACATGATTTTTGTTTGGCATGGTTTTTCTACAAAATGCTTGATCTGGTTTGATAATTGCCCAGTAGTTATGGATCTAATAAAATAACTCTGTTGAAACATGAAACCCTAAATGGGTTTTGGTTAGTTTTTTATAAGAATACATCGTAGCAGCAGTGTCGAGGCATGTGCTCAGTTTCTCTTTTTAGAAGCCATAGGATGGGTTGTGTGTTTGGTATACATATGTGAATCTCTATCTTTGTTTTTATTCACACACCACCCATGTTGAGCACTTAGTGCCGAACACTACCATTTCATTGGAGATGGTGTTTTCCCCTTAGTTACTAGCTCCTTCCTGCTCATTGTTCCATAGGCTGTGATGTCTTGAGGAGACCTTACACCAAAGACTCTTCGAGTAGGTTTTGATTGACTTGATTTTAGCCCAAGACTCTTTAGGAAGGTATACTATTCCTAAGAATCTTCGGGATGAGGCCCAGGTGTGTTCGGGCAAGGATGTGATTGTGGTTTGTGAGGCACAGTTGTGTGCGAGCGGGATATGTGGTTTGTGAGGCCCAGGTGTGTGTGGGTGAGATATGTGTTTTGTGAGGCCCAGGTTTGTGCAAGTAGGATATGTGTTTTTTTTGGGCCAGGTGTGTGCCGGAGAGATATGTGGTTTGTGAGGCTGAGGTGTGTGTCGGTAAGAAGAGTGTGGTAGCGTCAGTACATTTGTCACTATTAATAGTAGCTAACTAGTGGTGGAAAATGGTGTGGGGTACCCAATACTCTTGTTCTTATATACTACAACATGTTTTTTTGTTTTTTTTATGTGCGTGGCAAGTGAGGTTGGGTGGATAGAATTCCTTGCTAGGTTTTTGTTTCTTCTCCTGTTCTCAAAGGACATTACGATGTCTCCCCACCTGTCTTTGAGAGCATTAGGTTTCCCTACTGGGTATACTTGTATGCTCAACCTACATTTACATTAAGGTTTCTAGGAAGACTACTAGGGCCGCTCGGCAACCTACTAGTTGGAACAGTTGGAGTTGTTGCAGTTGATGAACTCTTGTTTCGTTTGGTATTGCACTTTTGAGATTTCTTGTACTTGGAATTTGTTTTAGAATTGTTTCAATATTCATGTGGGATTGGTTATGTTTTATTTTCTTTTACATTTTCCTTTTTCTTTTTGGTGTTTGACTCATCTTATTCCTGGATCTTAAATAATAAAAAGGATAATGCCTCCCATATTTGTGAAAACTCACACCCTTGGTTCTAGTCGCCACTCCGGGGCTTATTGGAGGAGAGACTCAGGGGTCATTATCTCCCTTTCACCATTACCAGCTCATAAGGGGCATCTTTGGTGGGAGGTGACTGTGACCGAATGGTATCAGAGGATGATGGTTGAGAGATAGTATGGAGTCTAGAGATAGTCACAGTGAGGATTACATGGGATGGTAGGGAAAAAGTGTTGGCTGATCATGGGGTGTGACATAGGCTAGCGAACACCATCTAGGACACAGAATTTTAGGGGCCCCCATGATAAAATTCAAGGACTCTGAGACTACCGAACGACCAAGTGAGAATACATTTATTGGAGGGTAGAGACCCTAGGGAGGGTACCTACATCATCATGACTGTGTTTTACGTGATTTGGGTGTTCTGGGAAAGAAATTGTAATAATGTTATAATATGAATCCTTTAGAAATATCAAAACTACTTCAGCTTAGGCTATATTTGATTACCGTACAATTATGGCACTTAGACGTTGTCCCTGGGTGACTCAGACAGTCGAGGCCCGGTAGATTCAGGCGTTCGATCAGTTGATGATTGACTGGGAGGAGGAAGATGATCAGTGGAAGATGACTCTCAGTTATTTCCAGTGTCAAACCCTCAAGATGTACGAGGGTAGTACTTAAGATATGAAGATGGAGGGGTGGGTCGAAGATCTAGAGATTTCTTTTACATTGATATATTCTCCGAGGGAGTATTGGGTTCCCCAAGCAGTCTATCAGCTGAGAGGTGTGACACGTCAGTGGTGGACGCTCTACCTCGGGGAGAGGTCAGAGGTAGAGGTTCTGTGGGCTGACTATGAGAAGGAGTTCCTAGAGGAATTCCTTTATTCCATGATAAAGGCATAGAAGCGGTTAGAGTAACTCTCCATCCAGCAGGGGAGTATGTAAGAATGAGAATTGGGGATCAAGTTCAATTGTCTCCTATGGTTTTCTCCAGATCTCTTTCCGGATGAAGAGTCTCGGGGGAGACGTTTGGAGGTGGAGCGTCGTCCTTTGCTCTAGTATGTTGTCACCCCCTTCACCCTTCCAATGTAATTGGTTGTACATAAGAAGGAATAGGTTGTAGAGAGGATTCACTCACAGGGAGGTGCACCACGAGAGGGGATCCATCTAGGTTCATCAAAGGGGAATGCAGTTAGTAGCAGGTCTCCTGTGATCGGACCATCCAGATCTAGGCCCGTAGGGAGAAGTCCCCATCAGTTCCAGTTCAAATCTTTGGGTCGTCGTACCATTTTCATGGGCGTAGGACCGAAGTGTTTCTCTTGAAGAGTTTTCGGCCACATTCTGAGTCGGTGCCCGACCCGAGCTTAATACGGTGGAGGTGGGAAGGTTCAGCACACGCCTTAGCAGCACAAGTTTCTAGCAAGGCCCTTCCAGCAGCAGCATGGCCCTGCTCATTTGGGGGATGACTTTTCCGGAGGAGGATGACCTCAGGGTGCTCCTCAAGTATCTCGACCATGCCGTGGTTGAGGAGGTGGTCAGAATCCGAGAGGAATAGGAGCTGGGCGTGGATAGTTGCATGCAGTAGAGTTGGCAGCTCCAGAAGGACCAGAGGTGGTGCGAGGTATGATTTGTTTGTCCAGCACTCTCATTTATTCATTTTTTGATTCGAGAGCTTTGCACTCTTTGTTTCACCTGGTCTATCCTAGGCTTTGGTTCTAGAGGTAGTGATACATTCCATACCCCTGGTGCAGAGTACACCAGTTGGAGGTAAGACTCGCGTATCTTGTGCTTTCCAGGGATGTGGGTTGATGTTGGGACCGCATCGATCTAGTGGGGATCTTATTTTTCTACAGATGCATCCCTACGATGTCATCCTAGGTATCGACTGGTTGTTTTCTGTATGTGCCATTATCGACTGCTTCTGAAGAAGATTCATGTTCTCTGACGTGGATAGGCAGCATGTAGCATTTGATGGTGAGAAGAGCTATCAGGTGGAAATCCATCATGAGAACCCTCTCCTTTCCTTGTTAGGCAGGTTATTAGTGGTTTCAGTTGATATAGAGATGATGGATGTCCCTGAGGTTGTTGGGGAGTTCCTCGATGTTTTTCCCGAGGATGTTGTGACTTAACCACCCCCCCCCCCCCACCCCCCCCCCCCCGACGCGATGTTATGTTTAGGATAGACTTACAACTTGGTGCCCATCAAATTTCAATGGACCAATATCGGATGGCACCTTCGGAGTTACAGGAGTTGCAGATTCAGATTGATGATCCAATGGAGAAGTGTTTTGTTCGACCCAATGTTTCACCTTGTGGTGCTCTATTTTTTTCGTGAATATGGAAGATTGTTGTCTTAGGCTATGCATAGACTACCGAAGGTTGAATCGGGTAATAGTCAAGAACTGTTACCCCCTTACAATGATAGATGATCTATTTGACCATATTAGGGGAGAAGGATGGTTTTCTAAGATTGACCTATGAGCTAGATATCATCAGCTTAGGGTAAAGGACAATGACATCTTGAAGACATCTTTCAGGTGCTAGTATGAACACTTGGATTTTGTAGTGATGTTGTTTGGAGATACAAATGCACAAGCTGTGTTCATGGGACTTATGAACATTGTCTTTCGAGTTTTTTTTGTACCGGTTCATCGTTCTGTTTATCGATGAAATTCTGATCTACTCAAGATCATAGGAGGAACATGTTGAGAATCTTAGGGAAGTCTTGGAAGTCCTTCGACACAACCAGCTTTTTCGGAAATTGTCAAAGTGTATGATCTTGACGCAAGAAGTACACTTCCGTGGCCACGTAGTGTCTCATCATGGAGTGTCAGTGGACCCTTCGAAGGTGGAGGTAGTTTATTAATGGGTGGAAAACAAGAGTGTGGCAGGTGTTTATAGTTTCTTAGGGTTGGAAGGTTATTATCATATATTCATTTATGACTACTCTTGAGTTGCTACTCCATTGATGGCTTTGACATGGAAGGACCAGGCATTCCTATGGAGCTAGCAGTGCTAGAAAGCTTTCGACTACCTGATGGAGAAGTTGTTCAGTGCTCTAGTGCTTAGGTTTCCAGAGGTAGGGTTGTTTTATGAGGTGTTTTGTGATTTTTCTGGCCTGGTATTAGGGTGCGTACTGATGCAGGAGAAGGGTGTGTTCTGTTATGGGTCTAGTTAGTTTCTATCTCACGAGCGTAAGTATTCCACCCATGACCAAGATCTTGTAGTAGTAGTGTTCTCACTGATGTTGTGGCAACATTTCCTCATTGGGGAGCACTTTATGGTCTTATCAGATCACAAGAGCTTACGCTATATCTTCTCCCTATGTATCCTGAACTTATGAAAACAAAGATGGGTTGAGTTTCTCCAAGACTACGTCAATGATATCTCTTACACTGAAGGTAAGGGAAACGCTGTAGCTGATTCCATGAGTAAGAAGTCGCATAAGGATGTGGTTTGGGAATCCACTGATTCTTGGAAAGCGATGGGAGAGATGGAAACCTTTCACTTAGATGCAAGGTTAGAGGGTGATAGAGTCTTTCTGTTTTAGATGATGGTGGAGTCCTCTTTGATGTAGTAGGTGGAAGAGTCTCAGTGGGGAGACACTGAGGCGAAATTAATGACTGACCATATTGATTAGGGAAATTATCTAGAATGATGGTCAGAGGATAGCTAACATCAGATGATATTTCATGGAATGTTGTTTGTTCCAGAGGCGATGCATGAGGGAGTTATCTATAACTTACATAGCTCAGACTTGGTGGTACATCTGGGAGATTCAAAAATGTACTGAGGCCTGAGGGAACTTTTTTGGTGGCCATGGGTGAAACGAGCAGTGGCAGAGTTTGTGGCTAGGTGCCTAGTGTGTCAACAATTAATGGTTGAACACCATGTTCGCAGTGGTTTGTTGCATCTTTTAGATGTCCTCGTGTGGAGGTGGGATGAAATATCAATGGACATAGACACATGACTACCTAGAGTTGAGGGTGGTTATGATGCTATCTAGTTAGAGATTGATCGACTGACGAAATCATCTCACTTCGTAGCAATTAAGGAGTCGGTCCTGGTGGGTACCTTAACATAGAGTTACATAGACGAGGTTGTGCGTTTTGATGGAGTTTTGAAGTCTATCGTCTCATATTGGGATACTCGGTTTACCTCACGAGTCTGGAGGGGGTTACAGTACGCTTTTGGAACCCAGCTACACCTAAGCACTGCTTTCCACCCCCAGACCGATGCGCAGACAGAGTGGACTATCCCGAAATTGGAGGTCATGATGCAGACATGTGTGCTAGATTTAGGAGGATCATGGGTGTGACACTTTCCTTTTGTAGATTTTTACTACAAAAATAGCTTCCACTCTATAATTTGCATGGCACCATTTGAGGATTTTTATGGACGACCATGTCGGTCTCCCATTTGCTGCGCATAGGTTGGTGAGACAGGTGCTCTTGGGATAGAGGTAGTACAGATCACCACAGAGAATGTTCAACTTTTGCGTGAGTGGATTAAAGCGGCTCAGGACTTTCAGAAGTCTTATGCTGATCGTCGGAGGAGGACCTTGGAGTACGAGGAGGGAGATCACATTTTCTTGAAGGTTTCCCCTCTACGGGGGCAACATAGGATTGCTAAGGGGAGTAATCTCTCCCATAGGATCATCAGACCTTTCGAGGTGCTGAGGCGACTAGGCGAGGTGGCATATCAGCTGGCCCTTCCACCTCAGTTGGAGAAGGGCCATGACGTCTTACATGTCTCCCAGCTTCGTCGGTACATACAAGATGACTCTCAGATTATCGGCTGGTGAGAGAAAGATATGTGAGGTGACGCGACCTTCAAGGAACGACTTGTTATAATCGAGGACCATGATGAGAAGGTGCTATGTGGACAAACCATCGCCTTTGTTCGTGTGTTGTGGAGGTATGGCCGCCCCAAGAAGAGAACATGGGAGTATGAGGCTCAGATGCATGCTCAGTACCTGTAGTTGTTTTGACTTGTGTTTTTCTTGTTCTTGAGAACATTGTACTGATGTTTTAATTTGTACCTTTGTTATATGAAATCCATGGCTTGTTGGTCATGAGAATTTTTCTTCCCCTATTCTATGGAAGTGTGTAACATGTCCGGATGTGTTGGGAAAGGGAAAACCTGATCCATAATCGAGATGCATTAATGCAAATGCATTTGAACCCGTACGAGAGCTTTAGTGGAACCTAAAGAGGATAATATCTCAACATGGGAGAATGAATTCCCCAAGCCATGTGTTCGGGAAATGTTTTGGTTGTACGGTGTTGGGGCAGTGTATGTTTGAAAAATCCTAACATATAAAAGTGGGAAGACCCATTTCTTAATCGAGAAGCATTAATGCAGATGTGATTAAACCTGTTCATGAAAGTCAGTGCCGCCTAAAGAGGATAATATCTCGACATAGGAGAAGGAATTCCAAACACATATGATTAGGATAGTTTTTCCATTCCTGTTATGACAAGATCTCTGAGAGGTATCTTGCGGGTTGGTTGTTCGGACCATTACCCTTTTTAAGGGTTAGTTTTTAATTCTCGAGGACGAGAATGTTTTTAGAGGTATCTGATGTAATGGCCCAGACCTCTCTAGTGCATTCCATTGTGAAATGTGGTGCTGGTGGTGTGCCTGGAGGTCAAAGTTCCTTGGAGGTGAATTTGGGTGGACTTTTTTAAGGATAGAAAAGGGAAATAGCATTTGCCCAGTTAGCGCACGGTTTGGCTAAACCATGTGGCCAAACTATGCAAGGTTGGTGTTGGAGGCAGTGGCTAACGCACGATTAGCACACAATTTGGCTAACCATGTGGACTAACCATGTGAGGAGTGTTTGGCTAGGTAGAAGCTAACACACGGTTAGCACACGGTTTTCCAAATCGTGCAGACTAACCGTGCAGACACATAATGTTGGATCCTAAAATTGTGGATCTAATCTCTTCTGCCTCTAAATGGTTCTTTTAAACCCCTATGCGGCCATAGCTCGAGTTTACCCTTCCTTGGAGGTGGATGAACCTTTCCCAGGTGTTTTGGAGGTGATCCAGAGGCTTCTATACATGAATCGAATATTGTTCCTTGAGGTATGTGATCATTCTTGTTTGTTTTCATAGTTCTCATCCTCCTTCTCTCTCAGTTTCTTAGATATACGCACGTTATGGGTAGATCTAAGCATGAAGATGTCGAATATGAATAGATTCGGTCTTGGTTGTGTTAGGAGAGGATATATAAACAATATTCATGGGGAATCATCCCGGTTTCATAAGAATTCATTGACCATTGTGGTTTAATCCAAAACCACGAGGTAGGGATTTTACCTTCTTATCTCTAATTTGTGCATCATGCAAGATGGGTGTAATCTTTATTTCATGAGACATAGTTGAACCAGTTTAATGAAGATAATAATTCTCTTAACAAAATGGGATGGGAAACTTGTTATGATTATCATTTTTTATCATATTGTTATGTTATGAATTGAATAGGCTTAGGCCTACTGAAAATCACGGTCGTTAGGGGCCTTTGCTTGTACAATTAAATTTAGGCTTAACTTTCTAGACTGTTTTGTGGATGCAAACTTTTTGGAATAGGTAAATTGGTTAATCACGTAAAGTTGGAAGATTAAATGAATATATGGAACCCTTGTCTGATCACCCAGATTGAAAAAAATGCAGTAATGAACATGTGGGTGTTGGTTTGGTTACGTGGTGTGTGAAAAGGTGGGGGGGTGAATCCTGGGTTATTACGAATATGATGGGCAGCAGGGATGTGATAAATGATATTATCGGTTCAATGATGTGGCATGATCCTTGTTTTGTGAGACGGTTGTGGAGATGTGTTTATAGTGGAAGCATGGCAGCTCTAATGGGTTATGATGTTAATATAAAGTGGAATGTTAATAAATGAACGGTGGGAAATGATAGTGAATTAAATGCGGGAACAATAAATGGGGATTTATTTATGATGAAATGGTTGGTTTTGTGTTTCTTGTCTTCTATCTAACAAGATTTGTGGTTGGAAGGGTTTTTATATGAAACACATGATTTGGTTTGATAATTTCCCTATAGTTAAAGAACTAATAAACTAACACTATTGAAACATGAAAACCTAATTGGGGTTGGGTTCTTATGTCATATGCATTCATCATAGTAGCGGTGCTGAGGCACGGGCACAGTTACTCTGTTTAGAAGCCATAGGTTGGGCTCTATGTTTGGTATACATATATGTATCTTGATCATTGTGTTTTTTCTCACCCCACCCATGTTGAGAACTTAGTACCGAACACTCCCATTTCATGAGAGCGGGTGTTTCCCCATAATTACTATCTCATTCCAGCTCCTTCTTCTATAGGCTATGATGTCTTGAGGCGACCTTACCACCAAGACTATCGGAGTAGGTTTTGATTGGTGTGATTATATCCCAAGACTCTTCGGGTAGGTATATTGTTCCAAATAATCTTCGGGACGAGGCCCATGTGTGTTCGGGTGGGTATGTGATTGTGGTTTCTGAGGCCCTTGTGTGTGCAGGCGCAATACGTGGGTTGTGAGGCCCAGGTGTGTGCTGTCGGGATATGTGGTTTGTGAGGCCCTAATGTGTGAGGGCATGATATGTGGTTTATGAGGCCCAGGTGTGTGTGGGAAGGATAGTTGGTTTGTGAGGCCCAGGTGTGTGAGGGAAGGAAGAGAGTGGTAGCGTCAGGACATTCGCCATTAGGAATATCAACTAACTAGTGTGGGAAAATGGTGCGGGGTACCCAATACTCATGTTCTTATATACTACTACATGTTGTGTTGTGTTATTTGTGAGCGCGGATAGTGAGGTTGGGTTGATTGAATTCATTTCTAGGTTTTGGATTCTTCTGTTGTTCTCACGGGACATTAGGATGTATCCCCACATGTGCACGAGAGCCTTACACTACTGGAAAACTTGCCTATACCCACGGTTCAAAACCGTGGGTATAGCCCCCAAAACCGTGGGTATAGGCTATACCCACGGTTTTGGGAACCGTGGGCTGGAACGGCGTCGGGATAGGGGGTTCGGGCTATACCCACGGTTTTCAGAAACCGTGGGAATAGGATAGTCACAGCGTGGCAAGTGCATGGCCACGCTGGCACGAATTTGACCCCACGGTTCTCAAACCGTGGGGATTTATAGTCTTTAAAAAATGTATTGCGCAGGTTTTGAACCCCTCTCTCGCGCAGAAGCAGCCGAACGGGCCACCCAATCCGACCAACTACGCCACCATTTTTATTTGAAGTTATATATATATAAATATATATATACTAATATTTAATATTTTAATTTTATAAAAACAAACGCGTGTTTCGCGTCTGCACCCACTGGGTTTCGAACCCGTATTTCCCGCGGTAGCGCAACGGGGAAGGACCAACTAGGCTATATTTTTTATTCGTGTTTTTAATATATGTCTTTCTATATATATTAATATACAATGTTAAATTAAAGAAAACCGCGGCGAGATTCGAACACAGGATCAGTATACTAAACTTGCCAACGTAACTACCGAACGGACCAACCGAGCTCTGAAACTAATTGGTTAATTTATATTTTTGTTTATAGATATATTAATATAAGCCGTGAAAAAATATTTCCCCGCCAAATTTTTTTGGTGCTCCCGCCTAATTTTCTTTTCCCGCCTTATGGCGGAAAGCTATACCCACGGTTCTTAAAACCGTGGGTATAGGTCTTCAAAAAAGTTTACCCCAATGCCCACGGTTTTAAAGAACCGTGGGTATAGGTTATCCGAACAATCTCTATACCCACGGTTTGGGCCAAACTGTGGGTATATGTCTTAAAAAAAATGCATTTCTACCCACGGTTTGGAAAACCGTGGGTATTGGTCTTCAAAATTAAGCTATACCCACGGTTTTGAAAACCGTGGGTATAGAGGTACCCTATACCCACGGTTTTTTGCAAAACCGTGGGTATAGCTCTATTTTCCAGTAGTGTTAGGTTTCCCTATTGAGTATTCTTGTATGCTCACTCTACGTTTACTTTCTGGTATCTAGGAGGACTTCCAGGGTAATGAGGGACCATAATAGTCGGGACAATTAGATTTGTTGTAGTTTATGTACTCTTTTTTCTTTTGGTATTGCACTTTTTATTTATCTTGTACTACTACATTGTTTCAGAATTGTTTAATCATGCATGTTGGATTGGTTTGTGTTTATTTTATTTTACATGTTCCATTTTTTTTGGTGTTTAACTCATCATATTTCCCGATCATAAATAATAAAAAGGGTAATGTCTCCAATATTTTTGGAAAACTTGTACCCTTGGGGCTAGTCACCACTCCAGGGCCTACTGGAGGTGGGACTTGGGGATCATTATCTCCCTTTCACCATTGCCAGCTCAGAAGAAGCATCTTTGGTGGGAGGGGGTCGTGACATGTAGAAAAAGACCTACAAAACTAAATAGACTCATATTTAACCCACTTTCGTAGTAGGTATACCATACTTTTAAACTAAACTAATATTTACAACAAAATAAATCATTTTAAAATTACACAGGATGCATTGGAGAATTTATTAAATGCATAGGAAATTATTATGAAATTGTAGATGATGCTTTTCCATAGTAAATTAACTTATTTTACATTCATGATTTGTTGGAAACATAATTGAATATTTTTTATTCAAAATACATGTAGTTTAGTGACAATATTGTTACACCAACATTAATGCAGTATACAAAAAAAATGTGACTTATGGATATCTTGTTATGGTCATTACAAAAATAATGAATCCACTATTATAGTATAAATAAAATTTCACGTAAAAAATGAAATTAATTAAAATAATGAAATAATGATAATAATATGGAATTAGTAACATCTTTTTTATGTATTTTAATGTTATGTTATAAAATTTACATATAAATATGAAAATGAAATATCATAATACAAAATTCATATACATTTTCATTGTAAAATGTTTCAATGAATATATAAACTATCTTGAGATAGTATTTTCCATGTGTTTCCCAATATATGATCTAGTATTGAAACTATGTTTTAGAATAGTAACATAAAAAACAACATGAACATGAAATTCCTCGTTTCCCAAATTTTTTCATTTGTAATATAATCTACAAATTATTTTACAACATTATGTAATCCCAAATAATAGAAAAATTCTCATATAGTGTGATGAATATTTTGATGGATATTCAAGATATAATTAATATATGCTTGTCCTTTATCATAATTAATAAAACTTTTAAGATTAGGTACATCTATAATTATGGAAGAAAAATAATGTAATATGAAAATATAAATTCATCACATCCATGGATACCATGTTGATTCTCCAATACAGTAAATCTTTTTACGAAAATATATATATTTGATTCTTTTTGCATTTGGTAATGTTTTATATCCTCCAAGTAGTGTGGTGAAAACTTCTTAGGAGATTATTTATTTTTAGAAAATGAAATCATGTTTTGTTCTATATGAATAAGTTATTATTTTTTTTGTGAAATATAATATACAATCTCTCAACCGAGGGAATCCTAGAATTGATTTCAAAGCCATATATTATCCATTCAGCATCACATGGTGAAATATATTGATTTTCATTATATATTTTTATATAACCATTCTATTTATAACACTATTTTGTATTATTTATTTTATCGAGTACCGGTATCTCATTCATGACATTAGTTGATGTAATAAAACAAATACATTATTGAATGATACTGATTAAAATTTTCAAGGACGAGGTGATCCTGTTATTTTACAAAAATTGGTGTTTAATAAGGAAATACATAATTATTTTCCACTTCATTTCCATTTTTCATATTGATCGACCACCCTCTCATCTTTTGTAAGTATCATATACATATGCTCATAAAAATAAAGAAACATAAAAACTATTTGTGGAAGAATATAACACCTAACATTTTTCATGAAGGTGGTCATGGGTTATTATAAACATAAGGTATGTGAATCAATATGTTTTTTAATAATTCATATAAATGTCCTCAGACATATATTTTTCTATTTTATATGAATTTAGTTGATTAATAGATAAAGTAGTTATAAAAAATTTAATAATTTATATACAAGTAATAATAATATTATACAAGGATAAAAAAAATAAAAAAAATAACATTGTAATGTATGAATATAAATAAACATGTGACAAGATGGACTAAAGATAAGGGATTTCATCTCAATTAACATTTCATTGAGGCATAATTTTTGTTATTCACCAATTAATTTTTTATGGATTCTATATCACACATTGACATTATATATCTTTAATATTATTATATTTATGATATTTAACGTTTCATTAAATTTTATTCCTTCATGGGTATTATGATTAAAATGTTACAAAGTGTAGTGGGACACTTCATAGCATGTAAAGATCACTCTCCATGTACTAGGAGGCTTCACCCAACCCCATTTGATACTAGAGTGGAATTGGGAAGATATATCGATGGAATTCATGACAGGGATATCATGTACGTCCAGAGGGCATGATACAATCTGGGTGATCATTGAACAGCTCACCAAGTCAGCAAACTTCTTTTCTTTTAGAGGGAAGGGTTCAGTAGAAAGCATGGGATGTCTCTACATTTAGGATATCGTGTGGCTTCACTGAATTTCGTTGACGATAGTATCTGACCATGACGCAAACTTCACATCGTAGTTGTGGAATGGATTGTAGGAGGATTTCAATACATGGCTTATAATGAGAAAATCATTTCACCCATAGATAGATAGTCGAACTTATTGGAAAATTCAGACCTTGGAGGACATGCATCATGCATCTGTCCTAGAATTTGGTTGTAGTTGAAGGACCACCTACCCTTGGTGGAGTTCACATTAAACCACATATATCACTACACTATTTTTATGGCCACCATTGAGGATTTTTATGGATTAATGTGCAGATCACCCATGTACAGGATAGATCCAAGAGAACCATCACTCATGGGCCAAGAGATGGTACATGTTTTCACTTAAATGTTGCATGTCATATGATATTGGATGAGGAAGGCACTGAGCCGATATAAGTCCAATGCTAATAGCTGATACATACCATTGGTGTTTCAGTAAGAGGACCATGTATTCATGCTAGTATCCCCTTGATGGTAAATGCATAGATATGGATGAGGCGGAAAAAATTAACTGAGTTTTATCACACCAATCATGATACTTCAGAGGATTGGCATGTTTTTGTACCACATGGCACTACCAAAATAGTTGGAGATGGTGAAAAACGTCTTCCATATATCCCCGATGATGAGATATGTGCATGACAAATCTCACATCATCGACCACCGTGATCTGGAGAATGACGACATGATGAATTTTGTAGAGTACTAGGTGGAGATTGAGTAAATAAATGATTATATACTTTGTGGGCAATTTATACCTTTGGTATGAGTTCTGTGGCATCAAAACAATCACCAAGAGATTTCATGGGAGGGAGAGGATCATATTTGTTACCATTTCCCCTCTTCAATTTTGTATCCTTGTTACGATTTTGAATACCGAAATCCCGAAGGTGTAGAAAATTTAAATACCTGGAAAATTCCACGTAATTTTTTAATTATTTTTTATTATTACAAGTCTTCAAAAATTGAAAGTTCATGATTTCAAGGCTCTGTGTGCCTGAAATGAATTTTTGAAAATTTTATGTTACGTTCAGTAAACGCATTGCTACAATTTACTATCATTTGAATCGGTTACTGGAAATGAATTATCTGAGAACCGTTGAATCCATAGTGAATGTATTATGTTAAAAGAAACTTATCATCATCTGAATTTGGTTGGTTGATAGAGTTAGTTTTTTGGGATTTTTAATGAATAATAAAATAACTTGTAATTGTTATTTTTTCTCCAACAGATGAGCGATGATGGTGGGACCAGTTATGTGTCATGCCATTTAATGGCTTGAATCATCAACTACATAACTCCAATGTTCTGAATTATTCAAGTTTCATTAATTCTTTTAATGGTCTTAATTAATTTTACAACGAGTTACTCAACATTCCCCTCCTATTGAAATGGTTCTATAAGTGGGGTTTTGGCATTGCTTCATCAAACGTTGAAATCTAGTAGAGTACAATGGAAACATCCACCGATGGATAATGAATGATTAGGAGGAAAGGATCCCAGTGCGACGAACACCAATGAATCCATTTAATGTGGATTCTCCACCCACCACAACATCCACACCTCCATCATAACTCGAGGTATGGGGTTTATGAACGGTTTTTGTTAAATATGTTTGAATTTTTTTATTTATTCTATAAGGATAGATTAATATTCCCCTTCTTGTTATCATGTTTACGTGAATTACATGGGCTAAGAGTTATTCTATGACAGATGCAGTCCAAGAGATTTGAATGCATAAAAGACACCAAAAATTAACCATCTGATCATATCAAGTGTCCTGTAGAAAGAACCATTGATGCTCCATGCTTGTGGTTGATGGTGGAGACATGAAGAAACCAGTTGTGGGCGGTGGGATTGTAGAGAACTATCATGTGCCATGTTGGTCAAAGGAAACCGGACCGATCTAGCCACATTGGAGAAGGGTTTCACCTGAAGGCACTGCATACAGTAGTAGCCTCACCCAGTGGGTCACGATAGGAGGGGGCTGCATGGCCTCGCGCCACGCTTCTTCATCTTGAGAGTGGTCGCCCCAGGATATCCATTGAAATCAGTGGGTTAGATACCCACCATTCAAAGAAAATGTCATCACATCCATGTGGCTTGCTATAGACATCGGTCTGCATTCAGGCGGACCATGAAAGATGTGGGTTGTTCGAATAATCTGGACCCACCGACCGGGCCGAGCGATACCCACAACCCAGCGGACAAACGAACATGTTAGGAAAACCCCAACTGGCCAGACCCTATGAACCCATATGAGCCATAACGGGTCTCACCCAAGTGGGGATAGGAAGACCCTAGCAACCGTTCTGTTTGGCCGACCTGATTGAGTCAGACCAGGCCAGGACCCAACCATCCGTCGAATAAACGAATGCCAAAAACTAACAAACTGTGTGTCTATTTTAAACATCACCATCAGCATTAGAACCCATTTTAGGAAGTTGTCCATTTAGAATATTCTAGCAGGCACAACTGAGTCGGGACCGACTAAACTCAATCCACCCCATTTCACGGAAAGGGGTTTAAAAAACTGAATGGGCATCTAATCGATTGGACGTTTTTAAATAAAAAGACTTGTGATTATTTGGTCCATTAGAGATACTATAAATGAGTTTTTATGGAGTTTGACTTGCGACCTGGGTTGGATCAGACGTGAATCCAACAAGACCCTTTTTACAGAAGTGCACATATCTCAATGACTGGGTGTCTGATTGACGTGTCGTCTATCACATTGAGACACTTATGACTGGGCAATCCATTTGGTATGATTTTTGTGGGACTTTGTATCTGTTGAAATATGACTAATATCTTTAGGAGTAAAATATTTTGTAGATCAAACTTGTTTTGTGTGGGCATCCAGTGGTTGGTTGTGACATGAAGTAGAAGAGTGATCAATACAGGTCACCATTAGGAACTCTAGAGTGGGATGATCTAGATGTTCGACTAATCATCCATAATTCTATACTCGTGACCAAACTAGGTCATCACCAGTGACCAATACGGGTCTGCATCAGTGACTAATATGGGTAATCATCAAGTGACCAATACAGGTTAGCATAAAATTACCTATTTGGGTCAATAGTGGAGTTACTACTGTTAGGATGGTATGACATTACAACAATTCACCAATATCCTAGTAATAGTGATGTTATACTATTATAGTGAGTTGTCTCGTTTTCATTATACTTCATTATTTAGATCATGCTTTTGATATTACCTTTGTGGTATTTCTAATGATGCCTTATTTTGTGGATTACTGAGAGATATTTGTGTGTCTCGGGGTCCCCTATTGAGTTGTTATACATACCACTATGTGGTCTCCACCCGGACGTGTGTGTCTAGGACAAACTACTGACACTATGAGGAAGACTTTGGAAGATTGGGACTTGGTACAGATTGGTGAAACAAGATTATTTGAGATCATATTCGATGACTTCAATCAAATAGATACTACCCTCCTGGTAGAGATCTATGTTACATGAGACAGCTGGTTACATTCATTTTAGATTCTATGTCTTGTATTTTGGCCTAATTTTTATTGTTTACTGTTGTACTAGTGGTTTTACATTACTCTTGTTGCAATACCATACTTTTTTGAGTACATTACTTCAGATTCCTTTTTTTGTGTGTAGATATTTATAAAGAAATTCCTTGTCTGGAAAAATCCTTCTTTTTCTAGTCACCATCACTAGGCCTATGGAAGGTGGGCTTAGGGTAGTCACATCTGGGCCTCATGGGATGGGTCATGACAGAAAATGTATTGAAGTTATTTTTCTCTTGTTTCCATCATAATAATGAATAGAGAGTTAATGTGTAAAATCAAATTTATGATAAAATACTAATCAATGATGTTTGGCGAATAAATTGAAAGTAACAAAGTATTAGTTGTAAATTGATAATGTACTTCAATATTGTTGATTCATGTGATAATTTAAATTTAATATTAGAATATTTTTAATAATAAAAGACATATTTGAAATCAATAATCACATATTAAGATAAAAATGGCTTACATTATTAAAAAAATATTACTTTTGTATATGTGTACAAAAAATTATTAGTCGATTCAAAATTATTGTACTTTAAGAATTTCCCTAATAGAGTAGAATCTCCTTTTCATTCAGTCTTCTGGATACAATTATTATGCACGATCAAATTTGGATGAAATGTAATGAATTTTTAGAATCATGACTTTTGGAAAATAAGATATTTAATATTTCAGGATTATTGAAATATCATACTATTTACTCTCTTTTCACAAACACATTGCAGAACCAAAATGTTTGTTCTTATGTATTCAATTTTCAGATTTTTTGAATGTATATTATAAAATTCTAGCCAGAAACTGTTGATGATACTTTTTCCACTATTAGATGTTATTGTTAATTTAAAATAAATATAATTAGAAAATTCCATTATCCTTAATAATTTTGAAATTGACTTTATATTTACCTGTCATCAATCAGATTTAGTAACATTCCCATTATTTTTTTATCCCAATCCTGAAAAGACTGATAATGATATAACATTCAAATAAAATCTAATATAAAATTATAATTAATGGAACTCTAACTATATGAAAGTGGAACAATTGAATTTTATAGAAGGATAATATTGAAATAAAAATTCCTATGAAATTATTTTCGGTTGCACAATTTTGTAGTATGTAATCATGTGGAAGGAAATTGATTCAAAAAGGGTAATATTGATGAAAATTGTGGGGTTTTATAAGTACTCCAGATATATAAAATTGAAGTAATAATTTCTTTATAAATAATTCCACTTCTTGATTATATTCATATTGTTTTTATAACAAAGCACAATTCTTCTCAAAGAATTTTTATAAACATTGGTATATATTTCCATCCAAAAATTGTTTCATGAATAGATGTTTCGTGAAAAATATAAATTAACTCGTATGATAAAATTATATCAAATATAGTGGTAATTAAATTTATTTTTATCATAAAAAATGATAATATTTCTATAATAAATATTATTTATTTAATTATAAATTATGTAAAATAATCATTTCATTGAATATGATATATTGAAATACTGTTACATGGGACATGAAAAAAAATTCATGATATTCATATAATTTCAATAAAATTTATATAATAATGTATTTTAATTTAATTGAATACAAATTTTTCTTGCACATAAAATTGAAATACACCATAGATATTGGATACAATGTAATCAGTATCATAATCATATATATTTCAATAAGTTAATTACTATTATTAAATAAATTGAAATCACATATAGACATCATGATTAATACAATGTAATATATATATTTTAATATTTTAATCATAAACTTCATTATATTTCTATAATAAATAACTAACATTTACATCTATAGGTATAAAATTAATGATTTCTATTTCAGCAAAAAAATGGTTAAATTTGTTTACAACATATGATTTATTTGTAATTTAATTTTAAATTTTCTTTCGCCATAAATGGAAATAATTTATAAGTGAGTGTACAAACAATCCACTTTAAAGAATGTTCATTAATAACGATATAAATTATTATAGAAATGAAAAAATCATTATGAAGTTAATACTGTATAAAAAATAATAACACTATATATATAAAATTTAATGAATTGTAATAGTAAAAATGGATTTTTAAATAACGTAAGTTTTGGAAGATTAATTTTTATGTAATCGTAGTTTCACACCTAAGTGGTTATTTGTCTCAATCACATTGCAGTGATTTCCACAGTAAACATGATGCATATATTCAATTTATAATATTTAGTGTGTATGAATTTTTTGATGTCTCTCTTTCTACATGATCATGAAAAACTAAATTAGACCTTAGATAATAAATATCCCCTACAGGAATGAATGTTATCATGAAATCATTAGATTACTAGAAAGTATTTCATGTGGGTTCTAAAATAGACTGTACTGTTTTGTGTTTTGTATCCTTGTAATTTGAAGATATATGGGGTGATTTTCATTTAAAAATAGTATCAATTGGGTTTTGAAATAAACAATGTTGATTATCTTATGGAATTTGATTTTATGTATAAGGCCTCTGCCTTATACGTTTCATAATCATGAGATATGTCAATATTTTACATAAAATTCACCTCAATGTTCTTTTCAGGTTTACAAACATAATGAATAATATCATAACTCATACATAAAAACATAAATATTACATGTAGAAACCTTTACTAAATATTTGATATTATCAAAAAAAAAATTAAGTAAACATGGTTCATTTCGGGTTATAAAAATCATGGCTTCTTCATGATCTGATCCTCTCATCTATTCTTCTTTATGTCATATGAAAAACATTATAGTGATTTGGATGATCATAAAAAGATTAGTAAGGTATACTTAAAAAATTTATAAAAATATTCTTGAGAAAGCATGTTAACCATGAATACATTATCATAATGTTATTCATTTCACCTTTAAAAAGTAATAAATATACATCACTGAATATAATCTCATTGATAACCCTTTTTGTTACCAAATAACTATGATAAATCCAAATGAATGAAAAATTTATCATATAAAGTAAACTTCACACATAAACATACAGCAATGGAATAATCATATTATCATCTTCCATACATATAACTAAATGGAATATCTATACAGGTGACTTTGACACCCTATACATTGGAATATATAATTTAAACACACCAGGGTTTATCATGGAAGCACCAATCATTTGTTTATCAAAAAACCCCTCATATTTTTATTATAACAAAACCACCCATCTAATGTATTTGTACCATTATTTAACTATAAAATAAAATATTTTAATTATGAACATGTCACTCATAATATTTCATTTTCAGTCAAAATAAATAATTTCATGATATTGAGATATTTAATACCCTTTGAAAAATATGTTAAATACCCAAATACTAAAAAATAAAATATGGTATTTCTTTTTCATTTTAACAAAATATTGTGACTTATAGAGGAATCCAAATATTAAATAATAGGTATGGCAAGATTGAAAACATTTGCACCACATAGGAAAAAAACATTCATATTGTCATTTAGTGAAGCACTTCATATATAAAGATTCCATTTTTAAAAACATTCAATGAAATTTAATGTAAATGGGATTATTATTCATTGTGTAAAAGAAATTTTTTATTATCATTATACGCTGAAATGAATATAGACAAAATCCCTTATTAGGAGTCTGAATCATCATGTACAATAGTTATGTTCATGAGTAATAATATTTGGTTAATTTATATTTTCATCAGATCCCTTTTCCTATTTATTTTTTCCCGTTATATCACATATTACAATGTTATATAAATTACATAATTATTTATGTTTATATCAGTAATTTTGATGATTTTCGGTAATTGAGTCCAAAATGGACATATTTTGATGTAAATTTTCCATGTGGTAAAAATTCCATAATATCTAAAATAGTTTTTTTTTAAAATTCCTTATATATCTATATGAATTGTTTTTTTAATAACAATAATATTTAGAGATACGACATTAAATTCCCCGTTCATGGGTATGGTAGGCCGTACATTCGCATTAAGTCTACTTACATTTCATTTTCTTATTAAAGGATTAATAATACAATAATATTAATGTATATTATAATTTTGGTATTTTATAAATGACATTTATTACTTATAGGTTTTATAAAACCATTATCTATACATTCCATGTATAATGGGAAAGAGTCAAATTGTATTGGGGGGGGTAGTACACACATCCTTAAGGAAAATTATCCTATTTACACAACATGTAAAGAATTAATGTATTCCGGAAAAAAATTACTAAAGAATACAAAAATTATAATTATAATATATATCATATTATTGATAAATTACATTATAATGTTTCCAATGATATGTGGTAGTCTATAATTGATAAATCATCATTTTGTGAGGTAGTTGTTCGTTATACACCGAAATAGTATGTGTGTTTCCCATTAAATAGAGTTGTATGTAACTACTGGTTAAAATAACATTATAAAGACATAATAGTATATTTTGGATATATTTTTTGTTTGGTAATCCAAAAATATTTATTGTATATTAACTATAGAATGGAAATAAAACTAAAAGTTATGAGAGAAGGTGTTACGATTTTATCAGGTAACATCTATTTCATTATACCAGATGGCTTCCTTAGGAAGAATGATGTCCTAAGTGAGGATTCTATGATGATATAAGGGATTATTGGAAGAGTTATAGGAATATCATCACCAAACCAAATATTTCATGAATTGTGAGTATTTTAGGAGAGAGAGAACCTTTTTTAGGAGAGGAATGGGGCACCCATGGAGGGTATTCCATTATTAAATTAAAAAAAATAAATTTTTAATTAAAATTGATCCAAATTTAGATATTTATAATTTAATATTATGATATTTCTAGACTCGATAATCCTATATTTTTTATACATTTATAAATTTTATTCTATTACTTATCTTTTTTGTTTTACCTTTAATTTTTATATTTTAATTGAATTACGGTAAAATGATTCTTATTATTAAGATTTTATTTGTTTTAATAATATCGGATCAATTTCCCCTAATTTGAAATTTAATAAACAGTAGAATGTATCATAGTACCTTTGGGATTTTAATATATTTTTTGGATTTTCAAATAATTTAATAAATTACTATTATTTAAAACATCAATTATGTAATTTTTTCAAAGTTGATTTTGTTGAATTTTAAAAAATAAAAACAGAGAGATAACATCAATCTAATGAATTAAATAGTCCTATAACATGTCATAGTCAACTGATTTTTTGGGATGTAATTCACATTTCAATTAATATTTAATTTATTATTTATAATATCATTTATTTGATTCCTTCGTTAATAAAGAAATAAGTGCATCATCATTTATTTGTTTATAATATATTTCTCCTTCACTTATAATTATAAGATAAATGTGTCATTATAATACCAATTAGCATACAAAAATAAATTATTTTAAAAGGGATTTGTTGGAAACTTATATCTCATAAAATAGGATTAGAACACTTTTTTGTTTGATAGATATTATTATAATATTGTTTACCCTTATTTATCTGAATTACCAATTAACTTTTGTAAATAAAAATAATTACTAATGTTATTATTCATCATGTCAAAAAAGAAATATATTTACATAATATAGATTATTTGATTCAGAATATGGAATCAATTATTAAAAATTCAAAACAAATATTATACAGAAACTAATTTCATTTTAATTACAATTGAAAAAAATTAAAATTGGTTTTATGAAGTGATAACGATAAAAAGATTGACATGTTTTTATATAAAATTTCAATGTGATACTACCTCAAATGACAAAAATTGGATTAATTGATAGAAGAATAGTATGAATATAATTTAGAAACAATTCAATATATAATATATAAATTTAACTAAATTTAACCAAAATAATGTTTTGAATTTAAATTTAGTATTTTTTACTATTCATTGAATCGTATTTTTTTTAAAAAATTCAAAATTTCAACCTAAGTAAATTTTTATGCTCCTATTTTCAATATAATTATTATTTTATCCAATATAACATATATTATATGAAAAATAATTTATTAAAAGTGGTTCATCATCAAAAGGTGGTAAAACAAAATTTTAAATAAATATTAATGTATTTTATGCTAAAAACTGGATTCATTCTTAATTTAACTTGATAAAATTTATACGATAAATGTAAAACCATTAAATAATAATTTTAAATCATACTATAGTTAGCTTTATTTATTCCAAAAAATGAAACTTCTATTCATTAACACCCATTTAAAATAATTATAATATTTGTGTTTTATTTTTCGTTATAAATATGTATTGTGTGAATAGTATGATTTCGAACAAACACATTGTTGAGTTTCAATTAAGATATAAAAAACATTAATTTATTATAAAATTTATATATTATTCATAATTATTAATATAAATAAAAATATATAATATTATAAATACCTGGTATGTTACATCCTTCCCCCTTCTGCAAATTTCTTCTCCATAATTTTATGTTCCCATCCAATAAGTGGGGGTATTTATCCATCATAAAATTTTCAGATTCCAACATTGCCTCTTCAAATATATGTGATTTACAAAAACACCATTATCTGATGAATCTCCTTATTCTACAACACTGGTTCTCAGTGGTCAAGAATCTACATAGTATGTTCATCACAAGAAACATTCTCTACCAGCTTAACTACATCTGGACCCGAATCATGAGATGGATCCATTATATACATTATTATCATTGAAACACAAAAAATATTGTTTTTAAAGGCTAATAAATTAGGTAAATCCACTTTTAGGCAACTAACGCTACTTTCATGAAGATTTCATAGTGTCCAATGATACAAGGACTCATCATAAAATTCTTATAAAAATCCATCATACTTTTACGAGGTGAAACATTTATAAAGAAATGACCACCTACCATGAAAAAAATATCCTTCCTTCGGTTATCCATATATCTTTTCTACCTGCTATCATCTATCCACATATGCTTCTGAATTAACGTATCTTTATCTGTCATCTCTTATTCTAATTCTAGTACTATAAATTTTTATTAGCATACTTGATTCCAAAAATATGGAGTTTGACACCACATTCATATAATGAATGAAATGGTGCTACATGTATACTGGAATGAAAACTTTTATTATAAGAAAACTCAACAAATTAATGTACTTGATCCCAATATCATTGGTAATCAATTGAATAAGCACATAAAATATCCTCCGAGGTATAAATTGTACATTCTAACAGCCCATCTGATTGATGATAAAAATTGTACTACAATTTAATTCTTTTCCCAATCACTTCTGAAGGAATTTCCAATGATAGAAGTGAACATGGGATCACCATCAGAGACAATATAGTAGGAACTCCCTATAACCTGACGAATTATTTAATATACGATAGTGAAAATTGATCCGTAGTAGAGTATCTCTAATAGGATGAAAATGGGCATATTTTGTTAATTGATAAATAATAACCCATATCACATTTTTAACTCGATAATTATTTTTTAATAACATAATATGAAAAATGAGGATAGAATTTACAATATCCACTCATGAACTAGAAAATTCATAATCATCCATTTCTATAATTTTTGTTCTTTATTAACCTACTAACATGTCAAACACTTCATAGTAATGTTAGAAATATCTTTTCCAATTCCATCCCACCAGAAATACTCTCTATGGTCTCTGTACATATTATTAATTAATGAATTAGCTAAACGTATAGAATAATGTGCTCCAAATAACAACTCATTGATTAATAGTGAATCACAAGGCACACCGAATCTATTTAAAAACCTCAAAAACAATCTTTGTCAACATTTAATTCAGGTTACTTACTCTTTTTAATGAAATCTAAATTTTTTTACATCATAATATTTTCATTATATACTGGAATAGTGTTTTCTATAAGAGATGATTTCACAGCAACCTGGATGAAAAAAGTGTAATTCCCAACACCAACATCATACTATTAATAAATCATCATATCTATAATAGTAAGATATTTTCCCATACATATCATGGTTAATATATAATTACATTTTCAACTCAAATAATTATCCACATTATTTTCCATTCCTAAATATTAATGAATTTTGAAATCATTATCCTTTATTAATTGCATCCATCTACTATTTATCATGTTATGTTATTTTTATTTTAATATATACTCTATACATTTATGGTCATTATTAACTTCACACTTTTCATAACAAAAGGGTTGTCTCCAAAATTTTAATGCAAAAACGACATCATATATTTCCAAATAATTTATAGGGCAATTTAAATCATGCGGTTTGAGAAAACATGAATCATAAAAAAATTTCTAATACTTTTTCTTCATGACACATTCATGTCCTTTATATTATGCATCACTATAGATAAAAAATTCCCGATTCATTGATGGAAATGTCAAAACTGGAGAATTTACCAATATTCATTTTAATTAATGAAAAAAAATCATTTAATAATATTGTATAGATGAACGTAGAAACCATATGTGTATTAATAGTATTTGAGATAGGGAATAGGGGATGGTTTTCAAAAAACTATTAGTAATAAGAGGATAATCTTGAAAAACTGTGAATATATTTTATTTTGGTAGTTCTTGACACCTATTATAAAATTACTACTTCATAAGGGTCCACAATAATTCCATATTTATAGTCAATATTCCCATGGAATGAAATTTTTTTCCACTTAAATTACCTCTTACGGGACATTGTATGTACTTTCCTTTCATTTAGGGTTTGTAAACCAATCCTTGTGTGAAATTCATGTTCCACACAGATGTTAGAATATGCAAAAATATCA
Source organism: Viscum album (assembly GCA_963277665.1). Taxonomy (NCBI): domain Eukaryota; kingdom Viridiplantae; phylum Streptophyta; class Magnoliopsida; order Santalales; family Viscaceae; genus Viscum; species Viscum album. The sequence continues at coordinate 1,311,905,657 of OY728152.1, read as the reverse complement.
TCTATAAAAAAATCCAAAACCAATCCAAAACCAATTAATGACTCCATTAACGAGAATCACAAACATAGATGGTAAATTAGATATCATGATGGTCCTAACTACAAACTCATAACCCGCATATCTCATTTGGGAATCTGTATTTATATTTTATTTTACTTTCTACATCAGTTGATGGCACATGGATCACTAATCAATCATTGAATGTTACTATGATCCCTGAAGTTGTTCCAAAAAATCACTAATAGGAGGAAAAATACACTAGTTCATAACATAGATTTTATTCAAGGATCTATAATCAATTAATAGTCCAATATAAACACATTTCTTTTTCCACAAAAAAAAACTCGAGCACAACATCGTGAACTGTTAGGTCGAATGTATTCATTAACAACTAAATCATGAAGTTTGTTTTTCAATTCCATAATTTATACTCTGTCCATTTGATAAGGGGGTTTAATATTGGGATTAGAATGATGAAATAAATAAATAGTAAATTCCACATCACGACTATGAAATATACATAGTCCTTCATATGAAAAAACATCGGAAAATTCTTTCACTACTACAATGTAACTATAAATTATTGTTTTTTTATTATCACCAACATGAGCCAAATTAATTTTGTTTCCATCATTAATCAATTTTAATCATCATAGACTATGATCAATTGTATGAAATAATTGAACACAACTTTATTGGCCTTACAATATATTTTTTAATTATAAACATAAAGTCAATCCATATCCAAAATGATATTAAATTCCACTACGGTATGATCAACAATATTTTATGGAATGTCTATCCAACTAATAATAATAAGAAGATTCACATAAATCATGGTTTATTTAATACTTCCTCCATGATTATTTACCAAATGTTATGTATCACATTCATGAGGTGTTGTTTGAAATTTACTAAAAAAGTTCTATGAAATGAATAAATCTGAAGGTCCAAAGTCTAAGATAGTATTGGTATATTTTGAAAAAAAATTCTATCCATATATGAACTTCCTTTGAATTTTCCACATCAACCGTAGAAATATAAAATCATTTCCTCATGCCCTTATAATTTCAATCTTGTTGGTTCCCTCATTGGGTAATCAATTTTGGACACACATTGGCATAATAGTCTAACTCATTGTAACTAAAACATCTTACCTCATGGTTTTCATTACCTTCTAGATCATATTCATTATAGAAATGAGAAATATGAACTATCTTAACAAATTTGATGAACATACCATACATTGACTGTAATTAACCATGATTATTTTTACCACACATCTCACATGTAGTAATTTTTGTTCTCTTACCTCTATAATTCATTGAAAAATTATTTCACACTTCCATATGACTTATTCTATTATATTTATTTCTCTCATGTAAGACATGATCAAAATAATACTATATTTCTATCTTATTAGAATATGAGAAATGTTTCTCAGAGATTTTGAAAAAACTTGAATCTAATTCTATTTGATATTTCATATTTAGTCTTGAGTAAAACCGATTTATCTTACACTAAATATCCCACATAAATAATTTGACATACCTTGAAAAACTGGTGAAATTTTATTATTAATCCACAAAACATCCTACTTTTGTCTCAATTCTGTGTTTTTTTCTATCATAATTCTAATATCCATTGGATATAATATTTAATTAAGAAATTATTCAATTCATCTCATTCCATGGAATTAATCTCTACACTTCCTCTATTATTTTTAACCATTGACCACTACCTAGAAACATCACCATCCTAACGGTAAATAGTAAGCCAACTCTTTATATTTTCTAAACATCATATTACATTAAAAACATTTCATGTGATTTAAGCCACCATTTATCTTTCACAGGGACATATGATCCTCTAAATATTATAGGTAATTACCTCATTAATTTTTTAACTATTGACATATTCCTCCACTGTTGGTCTCGTTTATCTTGTTTTGGGACACCATATAATTTTTTCATCTAATTCATCTGAGCCATCACATTATAAAAATTATATCTGAATCTTACCATCTCAAAATATTTATTATAATGACTATTTCCCACTTTATGCCTACCCAGCAAGGTTTCCATTTATCCTTTGCGAAAAACCATTAAGAACTATCATATTGTAGATGAAGTATATTGAAAATATTCAAATTCTATATAATTTAAATGTGAACTTATAATAAAAATTATTTAAGTATATTATATTAACAATATTTAAACTCCTAATGTAATATAAACTATCCTTTGATACCGATTTTAAGGCCCCATACATAACTATTATACAATCTTGAGATAAGTCATCTATATGACGTTAATTCACTACGAGGATCATTCGATGTTTAGATAATTTGAGAATCATGTCATACCTCATAAATAACAACTTAAATATTTTAATTATACACTTATACTCACAATACCACTATTTTCATAAAATTAGATCATTTTTAAAATGAAACATGGTTCATTTCTTGCTTAAAGAATGTGAATTTTCGTTGTTCCCATCATTAACAAAGTCGTCATTATATCATAAACGAAAATTAATATCATAGAATGAGAATAAAAATCTCATTCAATTGTCCATAAATAATGAAATCAATTGGTATTCAGAAAACTTGTAACCATTAATGCTTTATCATAAATTAATCCTATTCACCTTTAAGAAGTTTTTAACACACTTCACTAAATATAAGATCATTTTCTTCCATTTTTTCACCAAAATATTACTATAAATTTCACATAAATAATCATATAACTTATAAAGGATACTTGGGGCATAAACATTCTAAAATGGAATAGACATATGGTTGATTTACATACATATCACTAAATGGAATAGCCGTATAACACTTCCATATCAAATTAATTTAAGGTTATAATGTAACCAACCGTCCTCAGTTTATCATGAATCCACTCTTAATTGTTTTATCACCTAACAAACCATCATTGGTTTATTGCATAACCACCCATCAAATTTACAAGTACAATAATATAACAATAACACATGAAAATTTTTAATTATGAATATTTCTCTCGTAAAATTTCATTTTCAAATAGAATAAATCATTTCATGATATTTAAATAGACAATAAATTTTGAAAACCAAATTCAAAACTAAAATACAAATAATGTTAATAAGTTATTTTTTCATTTTATGAAGATATTCAGTCATATATAGGATTATAAATATCAAATAATGGTTACTACAATATAGAAGTTGTTGTCGCCGCATATCTAGACACATTAATTTTTTTTGTTTATTGAAACGCTTAATATAAAAAGATTCAATTTTCATAATATTTTATTGAAATTAAAATTAAAATCGATTATTATAAATCTTTTAAAATAAAAAGGTTTTTATTATCTGAAAATGCTTCTATTAATGGAGATTTAGACAAAGTCCCTCAACTTGTGTATAAATCGTCATGTTCAATCATTATGTTCCTGAGTAATATTATTAGAATAAATTCTACATTCATGAGAGAATTTTCATCTTTATTATTCTTTTAAAATCACTTATTACTTTTTAAAAAAATAGAAAATAACATACCTTCATAGTAATCAATATGTCAATATTTGGTATTTGGGTGAATAATGAAATTGTATTTATGTAAATTTTTCATGTGGTCATAAATCCATCATATCCATAATATTATTCATTATTAATATAACATATATATATTATAAATTTATTTAAAATATCCTTTATATTGGGAGATAAGAAAATAAATGCATTGTTCATATAAACAGTAGGTCATTTGTAGGCATGCATGTTACTTTCATTTCATTATTAAATTAAATGATGAATGGAATTTTACTATTAAAAAAAGAAAACAATACTGGTAAAAATAAAAACACAATACACCAAACAATCATAATGTATGTTTATTGAGAAAGAAATCAAAAACAAAAGAAACAAGAAACACCCATTGAAATAAAGAAGAGCTCTGGAAGACAAGAAGAAGATTTTACATAAGGAGGCCCACAACAAAAGGCTTCGGGTAAATAGAAAGAACCTCTGTTAAAGCATGAACAATGTGTATGGTGCCAAAAAAACCATTCACAAAGACTTCATTCATTCTAATTTCGTGGAAAATTATTCATCAATAAGGTATGATCCAATAGGTAACCCTTGAGCTTCCGATCATGCACTACTCCCATGAGATAATAAAGCTCCTAAAAATCAGTGACAATTTCATCCACTATAGGTCAAAACTCCAGGAAATATGACCTGAAAAATTCTAAAGTGATCAAAAAAATGCCAGAAAATAAAAAAATATATACTTATTGAAAACATGAGCATGAATTAACAGAGAACTGTAATCCTGCCAATTTATTCTTGTAGAATAAATAGAAACATTTCATTGTCCAATTAAATGATTAAAAATAAAATGTTATAAATTTATATTATAATAAGATTATTATTTTAATATAATGTACAAATTTTAGGTTTAATAAAACCATACGTCCTATGCTCCATGTATAGGAGGAACGAGTCACATCGCTTTGAGGGGGATGTTTTGAAACTTACTCAATCAAAATTTATGTATATAGACAAAAAGAAAAGAATAATGTTTTTTTAAATAAAATATACATATGAATAGAGAATATATAAATATCAATTTATATCATATTTAAAATGGATTCCATTATAATGGACACAATGAGAGGTGGTCGGGAATAATAGAACATCCACCCTTTCGTGAGACAGTATTTCGCCTTACACAGAAAGAGTATGTTCATTACCCATTAAATTGAATTTTATGTATTTGTAGGTTGAATACAGTCATAAAATCACCCTACTATATTGATCATACATGTGTTGTTATGTAATCAAATTGTAATAATTCAATAGCTGTGGAGATTAGAAATGAAAACAATCATAAAATTAATCAATAAATTTTAATTGGGTAACATTATTTGGTTTCTATCAAAAGGCATGTTGGGAGGATTTATGCCCTCTGTTAGGCCTATATTATAAGGGAACTAATTATATTTAGCCATTTGGCTACATCATTTCCAAACTAAAGAATTATTGAAGAGTGAGTATTAGATAAGAGAGGTTACCTTGTTATAGGAGATGGAAGGGGCACCCTTGGATTATATTAAAATATAAAATTAATAACAAATATTTTTTTTAAATGGATCCAAATTTATTTATATAGAATATAAGATAAGGATAGTTCAAAATACTATCATCTAATAGTTGTATACACTTACTTATTTTATTTTAATCCACATCTTATTGGATTTCCCTTAATTATTCTCTTTTAATTGTAATTGTTCTAATAACATTATAATTATTAATGGACTTTTAATATTACTTATATGGGGTTAATTTCCCATAATTGAAAAATAAATAATCAATTTTAAATTTATTAATTCACATTATGATTTTATAATATTTTGAGGACTTTTAATAATAATATAAAATACTATTTGTATAAAACCAAAATTATGCTAATATTTACAATATTAATTGTTTTTAATTTAACAAAAATCCAATCCTAGAGATTACATAAATCTAAACAATTTAATAGTATTATAAAATTTCATATTTACGTGAAAAATATTTTATGAAATAAATTATTGAAAATAGAATTTATTTACATATTAAAAATATCATTTATAATATTTCTTCTTACATAAATAAATCACTACATCATCATTGTGTCGTAATAAAATTTAACAGTATAATTTCTAAAAATTATAATTAAAATACAATGATGTAGGGAAAATGTAAACATTTTGGATGACAATTTAGTGTGGAAGAGAAAATATTTATAATCCCATAGTATAATTGTGTTATAAATATGATTTATGTTTATAACATATATTCCTTAATTTTAAATTAAATTATATAAGTTCCATAATCACACCTGAGTGGCATCCAAATGAGAAATTTTAATTCAAATGATTTTTTGGTTGGTCGTATCTCATATAATATAATTAGGAAAAACAATATTCTAGTTTTATATTAATATAATATTATATTTACCATTATTTTATTTATAAACCCCTTACCCTTGGTAAATAAAAATAATTACTAATGATACAAATCATCATGTAAAAAAATAAAAAGAACTTATTTATAGAATTTGGGCCTTCTGATTATGAATATTGAATCAATTTTACTAATTTAAATCATATTTTTATTAGTAATAAATTATAAATTAATACATTAAATCAAAATGATGAAACAATATTTTTAAAATTTAAACCTCCAAAATATTGACATGTTATTATATCAAATTTCAATGTGAGGTTACCTCCAATGAAAAATATTGGATTAAATGAGTATAAAAAACTAAATATACATTAAAACAAATTAAAAATTATAATATATCAATAAAAATAAATTATATTGATGTAACTTTTAAATTAAAATGCATTATTTTTCAGTATTCGATATAATTTATATTTTATCAGAAATATAACAAAAATTCCCCAAATGTAAAATTTTATGTACTGATTCCAATGAAGAAGTATATTTTTTATGATAAAACATATTAAAGTGGATGAACTTTTTTTAGAAAGGGTTAAACTTCAAATGGTTGTAAAATGACCTTTTGAAAAATTTTAGATTACTTGATTCTTCAATTTGATTCATTCAATTTTTAAGACTATAATATCATTTTGGGATAAATAAAATTTTATAATAGGAACATGTTATAACAATGTATATAGTCCTTTTACTCACACCAATAATATTCATAAGTGTTAACTACCATTTAAAATAAGACTAATAATATTGTTATATTATTTTTCAATATAAATCAATTTGTTTACAACGTATGGTTTTAGAGAAAACTGTTTTTTATGAGTACACTATTGCAATAGAGAACACCCTTTTACATAATATTATTATATTATTCATAAATATATATAGATATTAAAAATATATTGTTCTATAAATACAAGGTATGTTACATTATGTCACAAAATTTGTTTGATCACCAAAGACACCATCACCTATTTATAGAATCAAACCTAGAAATTACTGGTTTTCAGAAGAATCAATTCAGGTTAGAGAGGAATATTTTCTCATGTTAACTATTATGTAGACGAATTAACAATGCTTCCATAGATGATAAGATTTTATACTTGGAAAAAAATTTCTTATATTCCCATGATGTAAAACTGGTAAAATCTGAAGAAAAAAATATCCACTAAAAACAATTTTATTCCAGCAAATGGTTGATAGGATACATGGTTAATATTTTTTATCTATATTTCCATATATTTACAATACATATCTTAAATGAATTTTTTTTTACCATTGGTGTTTCAACAAAAATAATTAATTATAATCTTTGAAAATGTTTAAGAAATTAACATGATTTTTGAATATTTCTAGTCAAGTTTTATATAACATATATTGTTTAAAAAATTGAGATTTAGTTGATCAACCAACATGAAGATGAAATTATTTTATACCACTTCATTTTAAAAAAGTACAATATTTGTATTTTAACATAGTTGTGAACTTTTTACATTCTATAAGAATGATTTTTTTATTCCCCAATGTCCATGTGTAAATAAAACACCTTTGTTGGGCCTATTTTATACATTAATAATATGGTTTAGTAATAATTATTGTTCATTTGTCTATGTTCCACCGAGAGTTTTTATTTATGTAATAATTATTATCATTTAAAAAATACTTATATATGAAAAAAATTATTTATGAATGAATGTTTCATTTATGAAATATATTTTATCAAATAGGAATGAAAATTGTTTTTTAGGGTGAGACCTATAATATATTAACATATTAATGTAACACAATAAAATTTATAATAATTTCTAACTAAATTCAAACAATGTTTCATGTTATAATTTATAGCATGCTATTTTTAATTTTTAGATAGAGTTAGTTATTTTATTTAAATATGATAAATTTTATTTAATTTTGTTTAAAAATTACTTTTCATAAACAATGTTTTAATATTTATATCAAAATCCAATTTTACTACTTGGATAAATTTGTATATAGATTATAACATGATGTGTAGTGACATTGAAGTATAGGGCCTACACAATTGGATATTTTATTATATCCATTGAATATTTAATATGTTGTAATGAAATTATATATCTATCTCAATAAAATTAATTTTCAATGAATTAATTATTTATATCAATCAAAGTAAAATGGTTTATGTAATTAATAATGTTTTTAATTATTTGGATTGAATAGATAAGTTATTTTATTTAAAAAGGATAAAATATAAACTGATTTTATTTTATTTTTTATCTAAAAATGTGTGAATATTTTTAATAATACCTTTTATACTACATGTAGAAGTGGGAATATTGTTTGTAACAATGTGGGAAACCAGTCATAGTCCTATATCAAAGGGAATAAAAAATATATATACTATCTTTCGCACTAAAAAATTAATATTAGACGCAAACATATGTTTATGTGAAATATAGTAAAATATCTATAATTTAGTTATTTATTTGAAACAATTTACAATAATTTATTTAAATCATAAAGTTTCATATAAATTGTATTAAATTATTTAGTAAATTTTTTAATCATTATTGAATATCAACAGAATTCATTTAATCTAAATTTATTAATCAAATTATATATTTATTCACAGAATTTTGTTTTACAAAATATAGCATTGATCATAAATATTTTAAAATTGATAGAAGGTCACAGTGGACATGTAGTTTAATGGCCCGGCCATCTCTGGTCAATTCCTTTGTGAAATGTGGTGCTAGAGGTGTTCCAAGAGGACATGGTTCTTTGGGAGTGAGTTTGGGTGGAATTATTTACAGAGACATAAAGGCAATAGCTTTCGCACAGTTAGCACACGGTTTGACTAAACCATACGGCCAAACCGTGCAAGGTTGGTGTTAGAGGCAGTGGCTAATGCACTGTTAGCGCATGGTTTGGCTAACCGTGCAGACTAACCATGCGAGGAGTGTTTGGAGAGGTAGAAGCTAACGCATGGTTAGCACACAATTCTCTAAACTGTGCAGACTAACCGTACATGCACTTAATGTTAGATCCAAAAATTGTGGATCTAAACACTTTTTCCTCTTAATGGTTCATTTAAACACCTAAGCGGCCATATCTATGGTTTACCCTTCCTTGTATGTGGAAGAAACTCTCCCAAGAATTTTGGAGGCGATCCAGTGGCTTCTATTCATGAATCGAAGTCGGTTCCTTGAGGTATGTGATCATTATTGCTTGTTTTCTTAGATCTACTCCTCCTACTCTATCAGTTTCATAGATCTCTGCCCATTATGGGTAGATATAAGTGTGTGGATGTCTAATATGATGATATTTTGTCTTGGTTGTGTTAGGAGAGGATATCTAAAGAATATTAATGGAGAAAGAACCGAGTTTCGTGAGTGTTCTTCGACTATCGTGGTTTCGTCGAAAACATTGAGGTAGGGATTTTACCATTGTTTATGTAATTTGTGCATCATTGGGGATGGGTATCCTTTTTCTTTTATGAGACACAGTTGAACCAGTTTAATGAAGTTAATAATTTTCTTAATGTATGGGGATGTGAATTTTGTTATGATTATCTTTGATTATCATATTGTTATGTTATGAATTGAATAGGATTATGCCTACTGAAAATCACGGTCGTTGGGGGCCTTTGATTGCACAATTAAATGTTGCACTATCATTCCAGACTGTTTTGTGGATGGAAACATTATGGAATATGAAAATTTGTTAATCACGTAAAGTTTTCTGATTAAATGAATATCCAGAACCCTTTTGTGATCACCCATGTTGAACAAAATGGGATAATGAACATTTGGGTGTTGGTTTGGTTAAATGGTGTGAGAATGGGGGGGGGGGGTGAATCCTAGGTTATTACGAACAGGATGGGTAGCGGGTCTGTGGTAAATGATATTAAATGGGAAATGATGTAGCACGAGCCTTGTTTTTTGAGACGGTTGTTGGGATGTGGTTATAGTGGCAGCAGAGCTGCAGTAATGTGTTATGATATTAAAATAAAGTGTAAATTTTATAAATGAACTATGGAGGATGATAATGAATTAAATGTAGGAATAATCAATTGGGATTGATTGATGATGAAAAGGCACGTTTTTTGTTTCGTGTGATCCATCTGACTTGATTTTTGGTTGGCAGGGTTTTTCTACCAAATGCTTTATCTATTTTGATAATTGCCCAGTAGTTAAAGATCTAATAAACTAACAATGTTGAAAAATGAAAACCATAATGGGTTTGGGTTTTTTTAGTATTCATACTTCGCAGTAGCGGTACTGAGGCACAAGCTTAGTTTCTCTGTTTAGAAGCCATATGTTGGGATGTGTGTTTGGTATACATATATGTACCTGTATCATTGTGTTTTTTTTTCACCCCAACCATGCTTAGCACATAGCGTAGAACACTCCAATTTCATTGGAGAGGGTGTTTTCCCCTTTGTTTCTATCACCATCGTGCCCCTTGTTCTATCGGCTATTATGGCTTGAGGCGACCTTACACCAAATAATCTTCGGGTAGGTTTTGATTGGTGTTATTTTAGCCCAAGCCACTTCGGGAAGGTTTACTGTTACCAAGTATCATTGGGATGAGGCCCAGTTGTGTTCGGGCAAGGATTTGATTGTGGTTTTTGAGGAACATGTGTGTGCGGGTGGGATACATGGTTTGTGAGGCCCAGGTGTGTGCGTGTGGGATATGTGTTTTGTGAGGCCAGGTGTGTGTGGGCAGGATATGTGGTTTGTGAGGCCTTGGTGTGTGACGGCGGGATATGTGGTTTGTGAGTCCCAGGTGTGTGTGGGTAGGAAGAATGTGGTAGTGTCAGGATGTTCTCTGTTAGGAAGAGAAGCTAACAAGTGGGGGAAAATGGTTCGGGGTACCCAATACTCTTGTTCTTATATACTACTACATGTTGTTTTCTATTATTGATCAGTGTGGCTGGTGAGGTTGGGTTGATATAATTCCTTGCTCGGTTTTGGTATCTTTTGTTGTTCTCACGGGACATTAGGATGTCTCCCCAACTATGTACAATAGCTTTACATTTCCCTATGGGTATACTTGTATTCTCAAACTACATTTACATTCAGGTTTCCAGGAGGACTACCAGGGCCGTGTGGCACCCTACTAGTCAGCACAGTTGGAGTTGTTGCAGTTTCTCAAGTCTTGTTCTTTTGGTGTTGCACTTTTGTGTTTTCTTGTACTTGTACTTTGTTTCAGAATTATTTAAACATGCATGTGGGATTGTTTTGGGGTTTTTTATTTTACTTTTTCATTTTTCTTTTAGGTTTTTGACTCATCCTATTACCCGATCTTAAATAATAAAAAGCGTAATGCCTCCCAAATTTGTGAAAACTCACACCCTTGGTACTAGTCGCCACTACGGGGGCATACTGGAGGCGAGAATCGGGGGTTATTATCTTCCTCTCACCATTTCCTGCTCAGAAGTGGATTTTAGGGCCCCCCCATGATTCGATACAAGGACTCCGAGCCTACCGAATGGCCAAGTGAGACTACATTGACTGCTGGGTAAAGACCCTAGGGAAGGTACATGCATCATCATGATTGTGTTTTAATTTATTTGGGTGTTTTTGTAATGAAATTGAACAAAGTGATAAAATGAAACCTTAAGAAATTTCTTAACTACATCAGCATATCTGACCATTGTTTACCATACAATTATGGCACCTGGACATTGTCCCTGGGTGACTCTGACAGTCGTGGCCTAGTAGATTCAGGCATTCGATCAGTTGATGATCGACCGGGAGGAGTAAGATGATCTGTGGAAGAAGACTCTCCGTTATTTCCATAGACAAACCGTCTAGATGTACGAGGGTATTACTTCAGATATGGAGATATAGGGGTGGATTAAGGGGAAAGAGATTGCTTGTACTTTGATCTGTGCTTCGAGGGTGTACTGGGTTCCCCTAGCTGTCAGTCAGCTGAGTGGTGCGACACATTAGTGGTGGACACTCTACATCAGGGAGAGGTCAGAGGCAGAGGTTCTATGGGATGACATTGAGAAAAACATCCGAGATGAATTCCTTTCATCAATGATCAAGGCAGATAAGCGGCAGGAGTTACTCTCCCTCCAATAGGGGTGTATGTTAGTACAAGAATTCGGGATCAAGTTCAAGGGTCTCCAAAACTTTTCTCCAGATCTCTTTCTGGATGAATAGTCTCAGGCAAGGCATTTGGAGGAGGTTCTCTGTCCTCCGCTCTAGTATGTTGTCTCCCCCGTCACCCTTCTGTCGTACTTGGACGTGCAGAAGAAGGCAGAGGTTGGAGAGGGGATTCACTCGATGGGAGGTGCACCACAAGAGTGGATCCAACTGGGTTCATCGAAGGGGAATGCAGTTAGCAGAAGGTCTCCTGCGATAGGACCTTCTAGATTTATCCCTGTAGGGAGTATTCCCCATTAGTTCCAGTTAATATCTTCCGGTCCTCGTACCTTTTTAACGGGCCTAGGACTAAAATGTTTCTCTTGAAGAGTTTTTGGGCACATTTATAGTTGGTGCCCAACCCGATCTTAGTATGGTGTAGGTGGGAATGTTTAGCACCAACCTCAGCAGCATCAATTTCCGGAGAGGCCCTTCTAGCTACAACATGAACCTACTACTCCGAGGGAAGACATTACAGGAGGAGGCCAACCTCAGGGTTCTCCTCAGGCACCTCGGCCAGGGCATGGTTGGGGAGGTGGTCTAAATTAGAGAGGCAGAGGTGCTGGGCGTGGACAGTTGCACGCAATAGTGTTGGATGCTCTGGCAGGACCAGAGGTGGTGCGAGGTATGATTTGTTTGTCCAGCACTCTAGTTTCATCTTTGTTCGATTCGGGAGCATCACACTCTTTTTTTCACCCGGTCTAGCCCATGCTTTGAGTCTAGAGGTAGAGAGACTTTCCATAACCCAGGTGCAGAGTACACCAATAGGAGGTTAGACCCGCGTATCATGGGTTTTCTAGAAATGTGGGCTGCCGTTGGGACTACATCGATCAAGTTGGGATCATCATTTTCTACAAATATAGCCCTACGATTTCATCCTAGGTATCGACTTGCTGTTTTCTGTTAGTGTCGTTATCAACTGCTTCCAAAGAAGTCTCGTTTTCTCTGACGTGGATGGGAAGCATGTATCTTTTGTTGGCTAGAGGATCTATCAGGTGGGAAGCCAGAATGTGAACCCCCTCCTTTCCTTGTTAGGCAGGTTGTCAGTGGTTTCAGTTGATATAGAGATGATGGATGTCTTAGAGGTTGTTCGGGAGTTATTGGATGTTTTTTCCGAGGTGGTTGTTACTCTACCCACCACCCCCAACGTGACGTTGAGTTCGGGATAGACTTACAGCCTGGTTCCCAACCTATTTTTATGTCCAATTATCGGATGCAACCTTCGGAGTTGCGGGAGCTGCAGATTCAGATTGACGATCTAATGGAGAATGGTTTTGTTCAACCCAACATTTCACCTTGGGGTCATCTAATTTTTTTCGTGAAGATGGAAAATGGTGGTCTTAGGCTATGCATATACTACCGACGGTTGAATCAGGTAACAGTCAAGAACTGTTACCACCGTCCAAGGATATATGATCTCTCCGACAAGCTTAGGATAAAAAGTTGGTTTTCTATGATTGATCTACGATCTGGATATCATCAGCTGAGGGTAAAGGATAGTGACATCTTGAAGACAACTTTCAGGTGCTGGTATGCGAACTTCGATTTTGTAGTGATTTCTTTTGGAGATACAAATGCATCTATTGTGTTCATGGGACTTATAAACTTTTTCTTATGAGATTTTTTGGACCTGTTTGTCATTGAGTTTGTCGACGACATCCTGATTTACTCAAGTTTAGAGGAGGAACACGTTGAGAATTTCAGGGAAGCCATGGAAGTCCTTCGAAACCACCACCTTTCTGGTAAATTGTCAAAGTGTATGTTCTTGACATAATAAGTACACTTCCTTGGCCACGTACTTTCTCAGCATGGAGTGTCAGTGGACCCATCGAAGGTGGAGGTAGTTGTTTCTTAGGTGGACACCATGAGTGTGGAAAATGTTCGTAGTTTCATGGGTTTGGAAGGTAATTATTGGAGGTCCGTTTCAGAATACTCTCGAGTTTCTGCTCCATTTACAGGTTTGACTAAGAAGGAACAGTTCTTCCTATGGAGAGAGTAGTGCTAGAAAGAATTCCGCTACCTAATGGAGAAGTTTGAAAGTGCTCTAATACTTAGGTTTCCAGAGGTAGGGTTGTTTTATGAGGTGTTTTGTGATTCTTATGGCCTTGGTTTGGGGTGCGTACTGATGCAGGAGAAGGGTGTGATCTGTTATGGGTCTAGGCTGTTGCTCCCTCACAAGAGTAACTATGCCACCCATGACCTATAGTTTACTGTATTAGTGTTCTCACTAATGTTTTTTTTTTGACATTTCCTCTTTGGGGAGTTCTTGGTGGTCTTCTCATATCACAAGAGATTACGCTATATCTTCTCCCTGCATGACCTGAACATACGGCAGTAGTGACGGGTCAAGATTCTCCAACACTATGACATTGAGATCTCTTACACTGAAGTTAAGGGAAATATTGTGGCAGATTCCATGAGAAAGATGTCACATAAAGAATTGGTTCGGTAATCTGCTGATTCATGGAAAGTGATGGGAGAGATGGCTTCCTTGCACTTGTATTTTTGGGTAGAGGGTGTTAGAGGCTATTTGTTTCAGATGACGGTGTAGTACTATTTGTTGCAGCATGTGGAAGAGTCTCAGTGAGGAGACTCCATGGAGGAATTAATGCTAGATCTTATCAATTAGGGAAAAACTCCAGAAGGATGGTTAAGGATAGCTGACATCAGATTCTTTTTGATGGAATGTTTTTTGTCCTGGAGGAAATCCACGATGTTGTTATCCATGAGTTACATAGCTCATCCTTGGTGGTACATCTGGGAGTTTCATAAATGCACCGAGGCATGAGGGAACTATTTTTGTTGCTAGGGGTGAAACGGGCAGCGGAGGAATTTGTGGCTAGGTGCCAAGTGTGTCAGAATGTAATGGTTGAACACCATTTTCCCAGTGGTTTGATGCATCCGTTAGATGTCCCCATGTGGAAGTGGGATAAAATCTCAATGGACTTCATCACAAGACTACCTAGAGATCAAGGTGATTATGATGATATCTGGGTAGTGGTGGATCGACTGATGAAATCAACTCAGTTATTAGCAATTAAAAAGTCAGGCCTGATGAGTACATTATCACAAAGGTACATAGATGAGGAGGTGCATATTCATGATGTTCTGACGGCTATCGTCTTAGATCGGGATACCATGTTTACTTCACGAGTCTGGAGGGGGTTACTGCATGCTTTTGGCACCCAGCTACGCCTTAGAACTTCATTACACCCCCAGACCGATGGGCAAATAGAGCAGACTATCCAGACGTTGGAAGACATGCTACAAGCATATGTTCTATATTTTGGAGGATCAGGGGTGTGACACATTACTTTAGTAGAGTTTTACTATAACAAAAACGTCCAATATACTATTTTCCTGGAACCGTTTGAGGCTTTGTATGGATGACCAAGTCGTTCACCCATTTGCTTGGTAGGGGATGGTGAGACAGGTGCTCTTGGGCCAGAGGTATTACAGAGCACCACATAGAAAGTTCAAATTGTGCCTTATAGGATGAATGCGGTTCAGGACCGACAGAAGTCTTATGCTAATCATCAGAGGAGTCCCTTGGAGTTCAAGGTGGGAGATCATGCGTTCTTGAAGGATTCCCCTCGACGGGGGAAGCAGTGGTTTGGGAAGGGGAGTAAGCTCTCCCCATGGTTCATCGGACTTTTCGAGGTGATGAGGTGAGTCGTCATGGTTGCATATTAGCTAGCCCTGCCACCTCAGTTGGAGAAGGATCATGAAGTCTTCCACGTCTCCCAGCTTCGTCGGTACTTACATGACAACTCTCACATTATCGACTGGTGAGATCTAGATATGGGAGATGATGTGACCTTCATGGAACAACCAGTCAGAATCGACTATCATGAAGAGAAGGTGCTCTGTGGACAAAGCATCGCCTTGGTTCATGTGTTGTGGAGGCATAAAAGCCCCGAGGAGAGCACTTGGGAGCGGGAGGCTCAGATGCCTGCTCAGTACCCGGAGTTGTTTTTACAAGTGTTTTTCTTGTTCATCTGAACATTGTTTTGATGTTATACCCTTTAACTTTGTTATATGGAAGTCTTTGCTTGACGTTCGTGAGACGTTTTGTTTCCCTATTCTCTCGAAGTGTGGGACATGTCTGGATGTGTGGGGAAAGGGAAAAACATGATCCTTAATCAAGACGCATTAATGCAGATGCATTTGAACCCGTGTGGGCACGTTACATCCGCCTAAAGTGGATAATATCTCAACATGGGAGAATGAATTCCCCAAGCCATGTGTTCGATTAGTGTTTTGGTTGTACGGTGTTAGGGAAGTGTGTGTTCAGAAAATCCTTATATATGGAAGTGGGATGATCAGATTTTTAATTGAGATACATTAATGCAGATATGATTAAACCCATTCCGGAATGTTAGGGCCGCCCAAAGCGGATAATATCTCGATATAGGAGAAGGAATTACTAATACATATGATTAGGATAGTGGTTACATTACTTTTATAATGAGATCCCTGAGAGGTATCTTTTGGGTTGGTTGTTCATAATATTCCCCTTTTTTATAGGTTATTTTTTAATTCTTGAGGATGAGAATGTTTTGAGATCTATCTGATGTAATGGACTAGACCTCTCTAGTCCATTCCATTATGAAATTTGGTGCTGGTGGTGTTCCAAGAGGTCAAGGTTCCTTGGGTCTGCATTTGGGTGGACTTTTTTACGGATAGATAAGGGAAATAGCATTCGCATGGTTAGTGCACGGTTTGGCTAAATCATGCGGCCAAATTGTGAAAGGTTAGTGTTGGAGGCGGTGGTTAATGCATGGTTAGAGCACGGTTTGGATAAACATGCGGACTAACCATGTGAGGAGGGTTTGGCGTGGTAGAAGCTAATGCACAGTTAGCGCACAGTTTTCCAAACTATGTGGACAAACTGTGCATGCACTTAACGATAGATCCTATAATAGTGGATCTGAAATCTTCTGCCTCTAAATGGTTCGTTTAAACCCCTAAGCAGCCATAGATCAGTTTTACCCATAAATGGTGGTGGATGAACCTCTCCCAAGCATTTTGGAGGTGATCTGGAGGCTTCTCTTCGTGAATCGAAGCCGGTTCATTGAGGTATGTGATCGTTATTGATTGTTTTCAACGATCTACTCATCTTACTCTCCCGGTTTCTTATATCTACACATGTTATGGGTAGATCTAAGCCTGCCGATGTCAAATATGATGAGATTTGGACTTGGTTGTGTTAGGAGAGGATATCTAAAGATGATTCATGGGGAATCGACCCGATTTCTTGAGCATTCATCGGTCATCGTGGTTTCTTCCAAAAACATGAGGTAGGGATTTTACCTTCATCTCTATAATATGTGCATCATGAGAGATGGGTGTATTATTTATTTCAATAGGCATAGTTGAACCCGTTTAATGAAGATAATATTTTGCATAACGAAATTTGATGGGAAACTAGTTGTGTTTTTCTTTTATTATCCAATTGTTATGTTATGAATTGAATAGGATTATGCCTACTAAAAATCACGGTCTTTCGGGGCCTTTATTGCGTAATTAAATGCAGCCCTATCTTTCTAGAATGTTATGTGGATGGAAACATTGTTGAATATGGAAATGGGTTAATCAATTAATGTAGGCCGATTAAATGAATATCTGGAACCCTTGTGTGGTAACCCCGATTGAACAAAATGGAATAATGAACATGTGAGTGTTGGTTTGGTTACGTGGTGTTTGAATAGGGGGGGTGAATCCTGGGTTATTACGAATAGGATGGGCAGTGGGGATGCGTTAAATGATATTAATGGCGAATGATGTGGCATGGGCCTTGTTTTGTGAGACAGTTGTGGAAGTGTGTTTATAGTGGCAGCCAGGCAGTAGTAATGGGTTATGATATTAAAATTAAGTGGAAAGGTAATAAATGAACTGTGGGTAACGATAGTGAATTAAAAGTGGGAACAATAAATGGGGACTGATTGATGATGAAAAGGTTGGTTTTGTGTTGCTTGTATTCTATCTAACATGATTTGTGGTTGGCAGGGTTTTTCTATAATACACCTGATCTGGTTTGAAAGTTTTTCAGTAGTTAACGAACTAATAAACTAACACATTCGAAACATGAAATCCTAAATGCGGTTGGGTTTGTTTGTTGTATTCATTCATCATAGTAGTAGTTTTGAGGCACGTGCTCAGTTTCTCTGTTTAGAAACAATAGGTTGTGCTCTGTGTTTGGAATACATATATGTATCTGTATCTTTGTGTTTTGTCGCACCCCACACATGTTGTTCACTTAGTGCTAAACACACCCATTTTATGGGAGAGGGTGTTTTCCCCTTAGTTACTAGCTACTTCCCCCTACTTCTTCTATAGTCTGTGATGGATTGAGGCAACCATACACCTAAGACTCTTCGGGTAGGTTTTGATTGTTGTGATTTTAGCATAAGACTCTTCAGGCAGGTAGGTTGTTCCCATGAATCTTCGGGATGAGGCCCATGTGTGTTCGGTCGGGTATGTTATTGTGGTTTGTGAGGCCCATGTGTGTGTGAGTGGGATACGTGGTTTGTGAGGCCCAGGTGTGTCCTAGAGGGATATGTGATTTTTGAGGCCCAGGTGTGTGTTGGTGGGATATATCTTTTGTGATTCCCAGGTGTGTGTGGGCGTGATATGTGTTTTGTGAGGCCCAGGTGTGAGCAGGCAGGAAGATAGTGGTAGCGTCAGGACGTTCGCCATTAGGGAGAGCAACTAACTATTGGGGGAAAATGGTGCAGGGTACCCAATACTATTGTTCTTATATACTACTACATATTGTTTTGTGTTATTGGTGAGCGTGGATAGTGAGATTGGGTGGATAGAATTCATTTCTAGGTTTTGGTTTCTTCTGTTGTTCTCACGGGACAATAGGATGTCTCCCCAAATGTGCATGAGAGATTTAGGTTTCCCTACTGAGTATACATATCTGCTCACCCTATGTTTACTTTCAGGATTCTAGGAGGACTACTAGGGCCATGATGGACCCTACTAGTCAGGACAATTGGAGTTGTTTTAGTTGATGTAGTCTTGTTTCTTTTTCTATTTCACTTTTGATTTATCTTGTACTTGTACTTTGTTTCAGAATTGTTTAAACAATCATGTTGGATTGTCTTCGGTTTATTTTCATTTACTTGATCTTTTTTATTTTTGGTGTTTGACACATCCTATATCGTAATAATAAATAATAAAAAGGGTAATGCCTCCCATATTTGGGAAAACTCATACCCGTGGTGCTAGCCGCCACTCTAGGGCCTACTGGAAGTGGGACTCAGGGTTCATTATCTCCCTTTTACCATTTCCAGCTCAGAAGGGGCATCGTTGGTGGGAGGGTGTCATGACATGTAGAAATAGTCCTACAAAACTAAATAGACTCATATATAACCCACTTTCGTAGTTGGTCTACAACACTTTTAAACTAAAAGAATATTTACTACAGTTTAAATCATTTTAAAATTACACAGTAGGCATTGGAGAATTTATGAAATGCATAGGAAATAATTATGAAATTGTAGATCATTATTTTTCATAGTAAATTAACTTATTTTACATTCATGATCTGTTGGAAACATAATTGAATATTTTATATTCATAATACATTTATTTTATTGACAATATTATTACACCTACATTAATGTAGTATACATCAAAAATTGTGACATGTGGATATCTTGTAATGTTCATTACAAAAGTAATGAATCCAATATTATAGTATAAATAAAATTTCATATATTATATGAAATTAATTAAAATAATGAAATAATGATAAGAATATTGAATTAGTAACTTCTTTCTTATGTATTTTAATGTTATGTTATAAAAATTAGATATAAATATGAAATTTATTTTGAATAATAAAAAATCCATATACATTGGCATTGTAAAATGGTTCAATGAATATATAAAATATCATGAGATAATATTTTACATCTGTTTCCCAATACATGATCTAGTATTGAAACTTTGTTTTAAAATAGTAACATAACAAACCACATGAACATGAAATTCCTCATTTCCCAAATTGTTGCATTTTTAATATAATCTACGAATTATTTTTCAACATTATGTAATCCCAAATCATAGAAAATTTCATATAATGTGTGATGGATATTTTGATGGATAGTCAAGATATCATTAATATAGGTTGGTCCTTTATGTTAAATTATAAAACTTCTATGATAAGGTACATCTATAATTATGGAAGAAAAATAATGTTATATACAAATATATATTCATCACATTTGTGGATACTATATTAATTCTCCAATACTGTAAATCTTTTTAAGAAAATATATATATTTGATACATTGTTCATCTAGTAATGTTGTGTATCCATCGACTAGTGTGGTTAAAACTATTTTGGAGATTATTTATTTTGAGAAAATGACATCATGTTTTGTTCTATATGAATAAGTTATTCTTTTTACTGTGAAATATAATATACAATCTCTCAACCAAGGGAATCCTTGAATTGATTTCATAGCCATATATTATCCATTCAGCATCACATGGTGAAATATATTGATTTCCATGATACATTTTTATATAACCAATCTATTTATAACCTTATTTTGTATTTTTTATTTCTTATCGAGTACCAATATCTCATTGATGACATTAGTTGATGTAATAAATCCAATACATTATTGAATTATACTGATTAAAAATTTCAATGCCATGGTTATCCTGTTATTTTACAAAAAATGGTGTTTTATAAGGATATACATAATTATTTTCCACTTTAAATTCATTTTTTCATATTAATTAACCACCCTCCCATCTTATGTCAGTATCATATCCATCTACTTATAAAAATAATATAACATAAAACCTATTTGTGGAAGACATTTACCACCGGTCATTTTTCATGATGGTGTTCATGAGTTATTATCAACATATGGTATGGGAATCATTATGTTTTTTAATCATTCAAATAAAAGTCTTCAGATATATTTTATTCTGTTTTATATGAATTTAGTTTATTTATTGAAAAATCTGCTCAAATTTATTTTGGAGGTTCATGGAATAAAAATATATGGACATTATGGAGGCCATGATTTTGAAACTTAATTGTGAAAACTGATATAAAGTTAGATTATTTTTAGTTGAATACATTTTTATAAATGTTTACAATGAAATATTATAATAAATTTGAAAATAAAAAATTATACATTATTGATCCATTAAAAAAATAAACCCATTATATAAGTCATTCATTAAATTGTCAACCATGACATTGAAATCCAATATTAGTATTATGGGACAATCTATTGTAAAATGTTTATGAATTTTAAAATATAGAATAATTGTAGGACAATATGTGTTTCATTTGAATATGAGTGACATATTATGATAGAAATCCCATTTTCCAATTTCGATCAGATACTTATAATTTTGTATCATGTATCATGGTCTACAAGTTAATGTCAAAAAAATATCGTTTCCACAAAATATTTAATCATTTTGTAATATTATGTAATATTTCTTCGAATCAGATTTTGAATCAAAACTATATTGTTTGTTATTAAACTTAATAAACAAAAAATGTTCAGATTCATCAATTTTAAGTGAATAAGAAAAATATTGTAAATTATTCTGGAATGTCATAATATACTCAGTATATATTCTCTAAATTGAAGATGGTATGCAATTTTCTCTAACATTTTTTTAATTTCGAACTCTTGATGTTATGGAATAAAAAATTTTGGAAAAAAAATTTGAATTCCTTTCACTACCGTTGAAAAAATTAATGTGCCACATTAATGTATGATATTGGGGTTGAAGTTCATATATATGTTCCATGTAACCTAATAGTGTCTTTATGATGATATAAATTTCATAATTATCATATTCAAAATCACAAACTATTATAATACAAACTTCCATTGTCATTCCAAAATTAATATATGTTAATCAAATACCAATCACCAAAATAGATTTATCTTTAAATATTAGCTAGAATTTGTATTTTATAAATCCCTTATTATTCTATTTTTATACATTCATGGATTTAATTCCCCAATAGAAAAATTCTATTGTTGGTGCATTATATCATTAAATTGACATGAACAGTTGGAATCAAATAATGATGGACAGAATAGTTAATTAGTATGAGAATTAAATTTAAACACATGTTACCCATATTACCTTTTTAATAGAAATAATTTATATCATCAATAAAATATCAGCCTCACAGAAACCCATTTAATGGATTCCTCTTCATAACCTGGGGAAAAAACATTTTATGGGTGTGCTCAGATTCTCAGTATGGGAATGTAAAATGAAATTATTAATCAATTTATAATCCTGATTTTATAGAAAATAACTATTAAGTAATCATATTAATAACTTGATAAATCATAATCAATATAGAAAAGTAAATAATTTTAAAAAAAATTCATTCATTGAATCAAAATATAATGAAATACATCCATAGAACTTATCATACAAAAATATCATGGGTAATTAAAATAAAAATGAAACATCTATGAGGTAAATAATAAATTATTCAACGTTACAATAGAGCCACATAAAAATCTATTTTTTCATGGACATTCATAAGATAGATTAAAAATATGGGTAGAATACCATTTAATTTTTCGAAATAATTTTCTCATGTGAACTGGATGATGCACCAAGGGGATAAATAAATATTAGTCTCCAACCCTCACATCATTTCCAATGCATGACTCATATCAAATTATAGATTCAATTAATAAACAATGTTACGTATAAAAATATAATTATTCAATAAATAATTGTTATTTATCTATATTTCCTCATTGGTGGAAAAATAAAAACTATGATTTTTTATGGTAATGAATTGATAAACCATTGTGATATATTTTAAATATTCTTGACGAAGACAATAATTAAAAATATAACGTTTCCCATACAACATTTAATAATTTATATCATAATCCAAATGAAGGATTAAAATTAAATTAAAAATATAATATCGTCAGACAAAATATATTCCTATAATAACATATCAAAGGTATGTCTATACCTCATATAAATGTTAATTATTGAACAACAATAAAAAATACATAGAGGAATGTATATTGAAATTAAATCCCTTACATTTAGTTTTACTTGTCATGTGTGTCGTTATATTCAGGAATATTAAATTTATATTAATTTCATTCTTGATTCATATCATTTTAAAATTTTATTATTACATTTACATAAATAATTACATTTTGTTTATAATTACTCAAATGATTATGTTTAGATATGGTATTCCTAAAAAAATTCAGTCCATTTGTCAGAAAATGACATTGGTAGGTTTACTCTAACCAATGATTCGATTATGTAATTATAATCATAATAAATATAATGATAAAATTGTAGTATTAATTAATCAATTATACTTTCAAAACATATCATTAATGATTTTTATAAAAAATGAACCAATTTAGAAATCATAGAGAAGGAAGGCCATACAAATCCATGAGAAGCATTCATATTTTCAAACGATCATTATTGAATGACTGTATAAAACAATGTATATTTAAATAGTTATAATTATATCATAATTTTAATTTAATTTATTAATTATTTATTATATATATAATTTTTGGGATGTAAAATGATTCACGTCATATAGAGAATGGAGAAGTCCACACATTGATAACTGTCATAATCAATTTTTTTTGTGTTTAAATGGTAACAATGAAAAATGATATATTAAACAAAAAGAAATGTAATTGTGTAAATTATATTAATTTATTTCAATTTTTTACATATTTATAATTAAATATTTCTTTAATACATTGGTTGTAATTTTTGAACCTATCACATCCCTTTGAGGAGGATGTAGTCCACACATCCACAGATGATTATATCAAATTCCCACAAAAAGGAATTTATAAAATAATCTGTAAAAAATAATTAATTTTGTATAAAATCCTTATTAATATCATCAATAAAATATAAAATTTTATTTCTTTAATAATTACCACTTTTATCGGTGGATAGGGAAGAAAAAAAAATAAAAAATTTGTGTGGTAGTACTCCACTTTACCAAACAACGTTTTGTTCACCACCCACTAGATTTAGTTGTCTTTAAGGGTATATAAAAACCTTATAAAACTGTAATATTATTATATTTTGGATATTGGGGTTATTATATAATCATGGAATAATAATTGTTGATGTGTATATAAGGAAATAAAATAAAATTGATATTGAAAAATGTTACCTCATTTTCGTGTAACTCATTTATTGTTTTAATGAAATGGGAATCTTGGGTTGTTTTTATGTACATGGTGAGGCTTATAAGATAATAGGTGGGTTATTAGGATATTATTTTTTTATTTTTTTAAACAAAAAATTACATTATTTGTTTTAATATGTGGGAGGTTTGAGATCCTATTATTGCGGATTAGGAGTGGATTTTTTGTAAATTTAGGAAATGGATATTAATCACACATTTTTACTATGTAATTGGGATAAAATATTGGTAAAAATATAATTTGTATTCTAGGATATAAATATTTACTTCCAATGAATTTTGGACAAGTTTATAAGTAAATTGGGTCTTTATTTTATGATATTGTCCCTTGTTAAGATTATTTTCCTCTTAATTTTTGTTATCATATTTA
The DNA here is from genome assembly GCA_963277665.1 of Viscum album. Classification (NCBI taxonomy): domain Eukaryota; kingdom Viridiplantae; phylum Streptophyta; class Magnoliopsida; order Santalales; family Viscaceae; genus Viscum; species Viscum album. The sequence continues at coordinate 1,311,880,924 of OY728152.1, read as the reverse complement.
GTTACTTTCTATAATATTCTATGAAAAACATTACTTTAAACATACATAATTTATGAATTACTACTAATAAATATATGGGATCCATATTTTAATTTGCAATCACATAATTCGAATAAATTAATTTAAAATGAATCCTATATACGAGACAACAATGCAGGTTTTTAATATATAAAAATTCAAAGGTTTGCTCAGTTTTTATGTATAAATTAAATATTAATATCCTTATAATGACAATAATTTTATTAATATAGTTTAAATTTACATAATTGTACATAAAAACAAATTTAATATGTTATAAATTTTTATAAATAAATTATAGGATGAATTACTTTTTTATTTATAATCAATATTTTCACACTTCATTATAAAATGAAACATCAGAGAATTATATCAAATTAATTCCACCAATTATAATGTTTTAGTTTTGAATTAAAAATTAATTTCTATTTTGAAAATTTAAATTTAAAAAATTCCTAAATATTTTAGTTTAAATAGGTACTCAATTAAAACTGAGGAAAATAATTCCCCCATCCGAGCCCAGTTTGTCTTAAAGGGTCGTATCATACAAACCAAACGTTCATTTCAAGAATCGTCTATGGTGACAGGATCCTTGGATTTAGATAGTCCATTTGAGATACTTCACATCGTATTTTGAGAATGATGGTGTATGGTCGTATTGAATCATACCCGAATCCAACTGTGACCTTGTCAATAAAATTTCTATAACTCACAAATTGTGCAACTGATTGACACATTTTCAGTTGTGTTGGAACCCATATACATTGAGGGCCCTTTGGGATACACATTTTTAGAACATACTATTAGTTGAGGAATAAATGATATGTAGAGGAAAAGAAACTACGGAACACAAGATCATCGGGTGTTGGAAATCTTATGGATGACAGTCAATTCTGTAGCGACCATGTACGGATAAACATTTATAGAATCCCCGTGTGGATCAACATCTTAATGAAACTCTGTAGATTTGATTATTAATGAGCCAGTGTGGCTTAGCATCTTATATACCCTGTGTGGATCAGTATCATGCGACTCTGTGTGGATCAACATCAAATCCACCCCGTGTGGATCAGAATTCCATGGACCCTGTGTGAATCATCTTTGCTAATTCGAATATGAACCATCCATAAAGCAGCCCGTCTTGGATCAATAAATTACGACCCTATGTGGATCCACAATGGAAAAACTCTCTCATGTATATATTATTTGAAACATCCTAATAGAATAAAATGGTATTGCATTATCCTAATAATCATTATTCCTCAACTCTGATATTTATACCCAGTATGAGATGAGTCATTTTCTTTGTGAATTTTCATTGATATAATGATTTTTGGTTTTCTTGGTGGAGTTTTGATAGATATTTAGGGGATAGAATTTCCCTACTGGATATTTATATTCTCACCCAAGCACGAGCATTGCCCGCACCTTGTTGTGTCTTGTACATATGATAGGCAACATTGACTGTGACTTGGGGTGTAATGACCTTATGGTGGATGATGGTGAATGTTGATGTAGAGAGATTTGTGGACAATTTTTACATACAATTTAGGTCGGATCCTTGGTGGATGATTCCATGTTCTTTTTACTATTTTCTATTGTAGTGGTATCTTTCAGTTGGGATTGTATTCTGGTCCCATTATGTTTATTATAAACTATTACTGTCATAGTTTTACATCATGGTTTTATCATATAATGTTCTTGGAAAATGATTTTATAAGGGTTAAATTGTAATTCCTACCCATTTAAGGTATATGCCATTATGATGCAATCCTCCAACCATATGTCTATGGAAGGTGGGCTTGGGGTAGTCACGGCACGGGCCCAAGGGGATGGTTCGTAAAAAAAATATTGATGCACTATAATCATTCCTCTTTAGTTATGTCAATAACATATTCTTTTCCATTATCCAATACATTATTATGAAGTATATTCACTATATTCATGGGTTATTATTTTCCATATATCTCTATATCCTAATAATTATAGCCCTAAATAACACAATAATCATACTTTCCTTTTTATTCCCAATCATGGTGGCTATTTTCTACACACACAAAAAACACCAACCCCTTTCAGGTATTCACCAGGGAAATTCTTTTCACTATTATCACAAATGGAGAAATCATTCATTCCCTTTTCCCCTTTTCCTTTAATTTTGTTTTCCATTATCAGTTTGTATTAATTTCCTTTGATTCCCCAATACTTGGAAAATTCTTCCTCTAACATGATAACACAATAAATTATTTCATCATGTGATGCTATCATCTATGAAACTTGTAACCATAAGAGATTTATCTTAATAAAATTAATGAAATATTTTATCATTCACTCTATATTTCATATTAAATGTATAAAATACCATAATATCATTGAAATGGTATCTTTATACTAAACAACACAGTATTCCTCCATTATCTTTAATATAATTATCATTGTATTCAAAAAAAAACTTAAAGATGGAATTGTTTATAAAAATGGTTTAATTAACATTTCTTCATTCCATGATATCTATTTATTCATAATACTTAGTATTCTCAATCAACAACCACCATTGATATTATCTTCATTGTGATAGTACACATAAGGTATAATATTTTCCTTTTAACCACATTGCAATTCCATAAATATCTTCTCCAAATACATGATCTATTTCTAATTCATTACTGGGTTAGTAGTCCCGCATATGGGGGCCACTGTCAAATAATTTAATCCCACATTATAGAATTTTTTCGCAGAATGACTTTCATCATTAGAAAAAGTTTTTGTCTCATAATCTGATTATGAAGCCATAATATAGCCATAATTATCTCAATTCTAATACCTATTGTATTTTTTCTTTGAAACGAAATCCAACACCTTTTCCATGAGTATTAATATTCATCATCCATCCAGGTAATATTTTTACAAAAAAACATATATTGGATTAGATAATAAAATTATAAACATTGTTTAATTCTAAATATGGAGAAACAATTAAAATAAATTGAATTTTTTAAATATATATTCTCATAATCGTAAAAAAATTATTCAGAGATATTTTACATTTCAAATATATGATAATGATTTTAAAATTAAATTTGAAATATCCATTTTGAATCCACCATGAGTGTCAATTCAAGTGAATAATAATGCATGTTGTCATGTACCAAGCTACGCCTATGTTTGGACCAATGCACCTCGTCAGAGTTGTTAACCCATGGTACATATTCTATAGAACCACATTTATATTTTGTATCAAAAATTGGAATTATTTCTAGGATGACCAACTTAATCTCCCGCACACCAATATTATAGGATTTTCTTCTATACATATCCTCAATTTCTATACTAGTTTTATGATTTTTGATCTTTGTTTTTTAAATAATGTTTTTATGGATTATAATCAACATCATTGGATACAAACTATAATTCCAAAACACTAGAACCTCAGATTTAGTGAATAAATTTATAAATGTTCAATTTTAAAATGAATAAAATATCGAGGTACCAAAAATTTTATCATTTATGGAAATAATATTTAATATATTATATCTATATTACATAGTTAATGTATTGATATCCTTACAAAAACAATTTCTCACAATCCTTGAAAATCATTCAATAGATTATTATTCATAACGTGGGGAATGATACCATAACAAGGGTTATCTAATACGCTCAATAAGGTTATGTAAAAAGGTATTAATAAATAATTAAATAATAATAATGACATAGTAGATAACTGAGAACACCTGAGAGTCCATAAAAGGATATTGAATAATTAATACTAAAATATATGAAATTGAAAACACATAAAAATAAATCAATAATTTAGTAATTAAATGATTCCATATATTTTATTATATTAAAATATCATGGATAATCATTATAATAAAATAAATATCTTTAAATAAAATACATACTTATTGGGTGTCAGGTTTATGGAACATGAAAACCAATATAGTCATGAAAATTCACAATATGGTAAAAAACTACTGGTTGAATCCAATTTAATTTTGCTAACTTTTTTTCTAATGATATGTTGTTGATGAATTGAGAATATATATGACATATAGGACTACCCATCCTTTTTTTCCTAATGAATTTATAATATAGAATAAATGATAAAATTAAAAAATATATACAACATAAAAAATCCATATCGAAAAGGAAATATACATTTTCTGTATTTATTCATTTTAGGACAGGTAACAACATGGTTTTATGATGTTGATTAATGTAAATACCATTGATATATCATCAAAACATTCTAGAGAAAATCTAATTATAAATGCTATAAAGTTTCCCACTTCACTTTTTAACATTTGAATCATAATACCCATGAAGTAATCAAATTAAATGAAACATTAGATATCATTATTATAATAATCTTCATGATATATAATGTCAGTGTGTCGTATTGAATCCATAAAAAAATAATTGGTGAATATAAAAAATTATGCCACAATGGAATGTTAATTGAGATGAAATCCCTTATCTTTAGTCCATATTTTCACATGTGTGTTTATATTCATACATAACAAAGTTATTTTATTTATTTGTTTTTTATCCTTGTATAATCTTATTATTACTTTTATATCAATTATTACAATTTTTATAACTACTTTATCAATTAATTTTATAGGGGTGTTTGTAACCAAATTTGGATCATTTGTCAATAAAGACATAGGTAGGTCATCTATGGTCAAAGGGGAAATTATGTAAACATATCTAGAAAATAAATCATGAATACTATATTATAATAAAATAAGTTATACACTCAATATAAATTATGGAATATGGTTATTATAAATCAAAAACTTTTATAATCATAGAGATGGTATCTGGTACATATGCAGGCATAACATTGTCATTTTCTAATGATTATTATAGAAAGAATGTAGGTAATATTACTTGATTCATTAATTATCATTATATAATATGTTACATGATATTATATAATATGTACTATTATATATAATTCATATGATGTAAAAGGATTCACATCATGTCGAGGAGGAGGATGTTTTCACGTCCACAAATGAAAATATAACTTATTTACTATTTGAAAAGTGTAAAAAATAAATTGATATATTATATTTATAAAAATAAAACTATTTCATTAATATAATATATATATAATTTATTTCACATATTTTTAATAAAAACCAACTTTTATACATTCGAGGTATTATTTGAACATATCACATATCACGACCCCCTCCACACAAGGAGTACCCCTCCTAGGAGGAAATATGATAAGGAAGATAATGACCCCTGAGTCATGCCTCCAGTAGGCCTCGGGTTGGTAAATATCCCTGAGGGTATAGTAAACACAAAAATGGGGGGAATTTCCATATGAGAACACAAGAAAAAGAGTCAGATAATATAGAAACCAACAAACTCAAACTCATACTGAAATATAAATGAAATCCCAAGTACACATATTTATTATAAAGAAAGCTACTACAAGTGTAGGTGGATAAACATAAAGTACCCAAAAGAAAGTAAAAATAGCCGCAACCATAATCCTGAATAGATCCTATAACACCAAGCCAGGTAAAACTAGCTTGATCACCACCCTTCTCTAAGAGACATGAAAAAAAAGTATATATATACATTGGTTTAGTATAACAGTATACTTAGTAGGATCCTCCTGAGGCCTCTCTTGAAAAAGTAAATAAAGCATGCTAAAGCATAGTGAACAAAATCTGAAACTAACTCAACACCTAAACAAATATACAATGATTCCATCCTCACCAAGGCTACTCTCACCATGTAATGCATACCAGAGTATATAATTTAATAAAAAATATTTAGGGTACCCCACTATTACTTATCCACTATTTTTCGATATTGGCCGATTGTCGCACTTAATAAGAATCTCTCTACAAAAAGGAATTCCGATAGACATCCTGGTAAAGCACTAGAACATCCACCTCGTGCTACGAGGCCACCACTACCACACATGAAAGTGACCGTGTAGTTTCTGGGAGAAACCATAACTCGTATAATGTGTATCATATGTCGGGTATTATACCTTAATCAATTATAGCACATACGCTGAGTATGGATCCTAAAGCCATCACATCCTATACAAATTACACCTATAGTATTCCATATATTACTATATTGGGAATCTATGTGTGGGAATATCCACAAGCTATTACAACCCTCAACGCACATATATCAGGAAAACTAACAATTGTTCCTACCAGCATATGTAACTATCACGAAAAGAGAGTATTGCAAAAGGGGGTAGTCAGGCATCCATCCTCCCACTATAATGTTGGGGAATGCACCCCCCATGGCTTAGATTCCACATGGTTTCAGTTTCCCTAACTGATGGGGTGGAGTAGGGTATAAAAACAGAAAATTATAGAATATATAATATCTCACAACCACACTATGGGCATAGCATAAAATTAGACTGAACTGTAGAAAGCGTCTCTCAAACTCCTGGATACCACTTCTAAGTCTTGGTATCCTTTAATCTCGAAACCATTTAAAGATCATTATAACATGACATAACTCCCTTCTTGTCATTTCGACTTTACTTTAATTAATTCATTATACATTAATTTACCATTACCAATTTCCACATTAAAATTCATTAGCACCACACCCAAAGTCCACTGCCAATTTAAAAATTTAACCTCAACATTTCAACCCAGCACGCTACCACCCCATGGGTCGACATCATTTATTCAATCCAATAAAACATATATTCCAAACATTGAAAACCAATACGAATTTGATCTTGTTTTGTAAAAATTACTCTTTAGGAATGGAAAATATGTAATCCATTAGAGGTTTTCTATAGAAGAGGTAATCAGCAAAACTAACTGCGTTAAATTATGTCATTACTGACTTCATTGATATTTATCTTATAAATACTAATATTAAAAAATAATTATGGTTTAAACACATATTTTTTTATATTGATGTCAATATTATTGTATTTCACTAATAATTTTGATTAATAATGAAGACATCACTCACAATAATGTATAGACAACAACCACCATGGTGTGATGTGCATCAATTTTTATAAATACTCTTGATAGTGTTTTATAATTATTGATACAAATTATTGCTGTTTTACCCATCATATAATATTTATTCATCAAATAAAAATTATTATATACATTTATACCATTCAATACATTTAGGAATGGATATTTTATATGTGGGTATGTATAGACTATGACCTCAACATAGAAACCTAGATATTTATTCATTTCATATTTTTAGGGATGATTATAATAATAAATTTATTAAATATATATGATACTAATTATGTAAATTTTAAAATGTAGTTTTTTAGTTATATAATCTTGTTCTGTTCCATCATTTAGAATAATTGAAATTTCATAATTTTTATGAGTGGAACACCACCCAGTTTAAATAAATGTCATTTTTAAATTACCACCATATATTTATTGATATAAAATTATATAAAATGACTTATAATTAAATTTATTAACATATTAAAATTATATATTTGTTATAGATACTTCATATAACATTTATTTATAGTTAATATTAATATATATTTATTTTTGAAAAATTCACTTAAATCCATATGACGGAAACATAGACCCAAACAACCAATGAAATCTATTATTATTATTTATAAAATAATATAATAAAATTCATATATTTTAAAATCATTATTTTGGATGTATATATTTATTATAAATTAATTATTTTGAATTATATAATTAATCGTACCCGAATGAAATATAGTGAAATGGTTTTTCAATAAAATTAAACTCTTGAGTCCATGTAAATATTATTGAGATAGTTTATTTTATATGGGTTATATTTTTATCCTCTAAAATTATCTTAAGAATAATTAATATTAATTAATGTTACGAAATGTTTTTGATCATTTTTTTATTTTATGATTTTATTGAAATATCATAAATGTTTTATGGGTTTATTTTACTATATCATGGAATAAGACATTCCTCGTCTTTATGATATCATTGAATAATTCACTAGTGGTATGAATAATGTTTTCATGGAATATGGGATGAATGGAATGATTTTTAATTTCTATGTTAATTTATTTCGTTAATTTTTGGATTCTTTTATATTTGATATGAGATTTATTAGTTATTACTACTGGAAGAATAATTTTTTTATTTTTTGTAATAAAGTAAATGATTTTGTTTTTATTATCCACACTAAATAATTTCTTATTCCTTATTTAATAATTATATAACAAATTTTATAGTTCTCATAATTAAAATATATGAAAAAATCATTATTTTTTTCACTCCATACTTTATTTTTTTTGAAAGATCCTCATATAATTTTAAATACTTCAATGATGTTTTTCATGATATTATTATTATATAAAATGTAATAAATTTTATTTTTGAATCATAATTTTTAATCCAACTAAATTCATTATTCAATGGTGGTGTGATCCCATTATCATTTACCTATATAAAAAATTTAACACGAGATCTATGTGATTTGATTTGGTGGTTATATATAATGTCTTGATTATTAATATTCAATATATAGGCCTGATTATCCCTTACCATATACAACATATAACACGTGTTAATATCATCCCAACATTATCAGTCATATGCACTATGTAAACTGACTTTTATAATGTATAAATCATATAAAAAATAATTTCAAATATTCATATATTTCGCTTTTATTTATGATTAAAATAATGTACAACAAATTATTTTTCAATTATATTTGTTATTATATGATGTTTATATATTCATATATTGAATAAATAGAAAGGAATATCTATATTTTACACAGTATATATGGAGGAACACTCATCCAAATCGATTATATTTTTTCCAATTCTAAATTGAAACCTGATTTTCCTATACCATTATAACAAATGGTGAATAATACTAATAAAAAATTACCCTGTGTATAAACTTACTAATGTGAAAAATGTTATAACCCTCGTATTGACAAATATTTCAATTAAATATCATCATGACTATGATAAATTTGGGAAACATAGAATAGTTCTTCCGTAAGAACATCATTTTTTTCCACAATATGGTGTTGGAACTATATTGTATAATGTGTCAAAACACATTGATAACCTTAAGTGTCACATCCATTATATAAAACTTCATAGAATAATTTTTTAATTTAATATATATTATGATATTGAATATTTACAATCCCCCAAGGCATGTGTAATACTTGCATATTTGATAGGAACAAAAACCTATGAATAATATGGTATATCTCAAAGTTGACATCAGGTTTGTTCACCCTATAAGAGTTATGGTATAATAATACTCAAAAAGGCCCAACTAATTATTAATAACAATTAAAATATTTCTTAAAAATGAATTATATTATAAAAAAAATGAAGTTTAAAAACACTTATTTAATTATCCTTCTAATAATTTATTAATGAATAGAACACTCATGATGAAGATATATTATAAAGAATATATTAATCCATAATCAGGAATGGGAATGTTTTGTTTATATTCTCAATGAAATTGATGTGGGAAATCCATTCTATATATTTGTATCCATTAAAAATATTTCAGTGAAACTACTAAATTCATCTACACCACTTGAATATCCTCATTTATTCCTAATATTGGGCAATTTATTCATATAAACCAACATATCTATATTCAAATATAAAATATCCTCATTATTAGATCCATTTATCAAATTTTCAAATAGAATCAATTACAACATAAAGAATGTAGTATTCTCATACAAATCAATGTTATGATTTTTTCACATGGTGACCAATCTTTATGGTTTAAACACGTCATTTTTATAACGAATAAAGGAGACACATATATATGCCATATATACTTTTGTGAAAAATAAAATTAATTTTCTATATTTTGAATTTATGTAGAATAAATATATATTAATGATCAACAATGTTGTTCAATGTTCTTCGATGATCCTGAGTAATACATTCAAAATCCTATAAAAATTTTGATTTCCCAAAAAAGTTATAACATGTAATAAAACATTTCATAATACATCAAAATATAGTCTTCTATTCTGCAGAAAGATAGATGATCACATCATAATATGACTAATGTCTATCAAATTCATTAATAACCTAATATTATCTGATTAATCGTTCATGTGAATTATGAGGATTACACTAATATGGGAACCTCCAAATAATATAAGGTTCATAAAAATCAATATCCTTATAAATCCAAATATGAAAGAATCAGGATCCCTGAATACTTTTTTTTATAATATGAAAACAATTATAATTTAATGTAACTATACCTTAGACTATATAAACACATGAAATACTCAATAACCATTTCAACAAATATCATGATATTATTCTCATGTTTCTATCAATTTCAGGTTGGTATAGTGTTGCAAAAAAATATTCTATATCATGTTAACTCTAAAAAATATATCATATTGGAGACCAGAATATTTTATTTCTATTTGAAAAAATAAAAATCATCCCACCCTAAAGATTTATATTCAAAAGTACATATAGAATTCCAATATCATAATCAAACTGAGTCTACCTAATTAGTATGATGCTAGTAATGTTGTTCTAGAATATAAAAATATTCCACACCACAATACTACCTCAAGGAATCCCCACAATCCCCATCATAAATTTTATGGTGACAAGATCAGATATTCAAATACGAATGTATTTTTATTGATGATGACAAGTGGTTCATTATAACTAACTATTTTCCCATTGTATTGTGATTTAATGTGAAATAATTCTTTTTGTTTCATTCCACCTCTCGAGCCACTTATAGAACCAGTGAATGTAATTGTACATCTAGGAAGGTGTAAGAAGAATATGAAATCTATATGTATGTGAATCACTATCCATCTTGTTAAACATAATTACATTTTTTTCAACCCATCATCAAATATATAGAACACTATTATCATCGTTATTTATAGAATTTGGTAACACACCACCATACATAGTATCCACCATAACCACAGTGTATATAATGGATAACAAAATCTATATTAAAAAATAATCAAGTGAGGATTCCATTAGTAAACGAATTTGGTTATATTAGAGATAATTCTCATAAATATCAAAGAAATTCTTATGAATGTTACTTTTCAAATGACAATTTTAAAGTGATATAAAAAATAATCATCACCTTAGAATTTATAGTCATTGATTTAGATTAAATATACACCTAATTATGTTTATAAAAGATCATGATTTCAAAATATTGATTTTATTAATAAAACCTTCGTTTGAAATATAATAATTAGTTTATTAATATAAATACAAAAAATTAATTTTCAGCATACATATTATTAGACAACCTCATAGAATATTCTGTCATAAAAAACGTAAAATAAAAAAATGAAAATGTAATATCTAGAACTAAAGTTGGGTAATAAATTTTATATAGATTTATCCTCTGTGGACCATATGAAATAATTAATATATGATATTTTTAAATACATTCCAAAAAATACCTAGTGCTTCAAAATAAATATTAAATTCATTCTAATCCTATTGTATGTTAAAAACCATCCCGTATTCTACCTAATATTTTGTAGATGCATCATTCAAAAACATAAAAACATTTCGTAGTTTTTAACTACTACATTTTGTATTCAAATGATTATTCATATAAGTTGATCTCATGTAAATTTATACTTAATATCGAATAGAAAATAAAGATAAATTAAAATGAAAAAACATCAACATTAGAAAATTTTTGTAATTAAAATTTTTTATATCAGTTAAGACACATTCCATGAATTAGAACACACTAATACGATTTTGATAATTTAATGAATATGTAAAAATATAATATTCCAGGTATCACCACTACAAGAATCATTGAATAAGATATATAATTCCCTATGGACTCACGTGTTCCCCCATATATGCATAAGGGTTTTAACTTGAAGTGAGTGTCATAATGAAATTTTTGTTGAAATTATATCATTAGTATTAGTAATAGAACGTATAATTAATAATAGATCAAGTTCAATATGAAATGATATAAAATAGAATGTGATGTATTACATGTCATATAGAAAAAAATTAATGTCACCCAAATCTGTAGGTCTAAAAATATTGTGAAATACTTATCTGAAAAAACCCTATGTAGTCACAATGAATTCCATCCCTGTAAAACTTCATTTCACCATAAACCATCCCTTATCATACTATCATTAGACTATTTTCATTTATTGAATCCAATATCATGATTTTGGAATAGGTATTACGAAAACAATGTGTTGTGTGACTATAAACCCATTAGGAAACAAAAAACTTATCCTTATAGTGAGTGAACATGTATAAGTGTGTATGTTATAAAAAATGGACTATAGAAACCACATAATATTATTCTATAATTGATCTCACCCCTTATATGATACCACAAAACACTTTATGTTCATTCTTACTCTTTTTGATGGAAAAATACTCTTAATGTATGTCCTTAGAATCTTATGAACACATGTTCAAAAAATGTATTCCACAAATTCAAATTGGTTATACTGCATAGGACTTTCCACAATGACACCATGCCTCATATCTTACATGGTCGCAAATTTAAAATCACATCCTAAAATTCATTGTTGTTCTCATATCATTGTGCTTGAGATCAAATTCATCAATGGCCTCAAATATCAGATCTCTTCTAATGATCATGCCCCCATGTTGGAACACAGTGTTTTTATACACCACCATCAATCTTGGCCATGATAACATATCACCAATGTACCACCCCCAATAGGTCCATACATCCAGAAGAGTCCATATTTCACTTTTTCATTATTCATAGAAAAAAATAATATAATAAATATATGTATTGTAAAAATAGACATAACATACATTAGAAATAATTGAATTTTAAAAATTATATGAAAAACTAAATTTTAAACACATGGAATTGAACCCATTAATTTGTCTCAAAGGATGGACATATCCATAAATATAGTCAGACACATGATTTGTGTAATGAATATAGCCATTCAATGAAGCACCATGTTAATAGGAATATTGGGAACCTATAAATACTAATGATCATCCAACCTGAATATTTTTGGTTTCAACATCGTGATTTTTTATGTTAATATCCACCCGAAAAATTTTATCACATAGATATACTCATTCTCATATGTCCATATATAAAAGAACATGTTCCAATTATAAAATATTTCAGGTTCTAGAATGATAATTATTGTAGAATAAAATAATTTGTAGAATTGATGCAACAAAAAAATAATAGACAATTGGGGATTCATAAATAAAAATTCATATATATTGACCCTATCATTTTACATATAATATTAAAATATTTTAATAATAATCACCCACAAAATACAAACTATGATCACTAGTCAATTATCTATCCAATAATAGTTACATGAAATAAAAAATTGGAACAATAACAAGAAACCTAATTTTTAATATTACATTATGATATATAGATGTCGATATTTCAACTAAATTTTTATAGGATAACATGTGGACCACATATACAAAATAAATCATTCTAAAATATAAATAAGGGAATAAACATGACAATTAATTATCACACATGAGATATAAAGTAATATCATGATAAATTAAATGATATTTATCATGATTAATAATATAGATGCATAACATATAGAATAATGAATCATATAATTATGGTATTTAGAAATATATCATAAATATATAACAAGACATAATCCTGACTGAAACCAAACTACGATGACTATGTCACTTGGTGGATTAATTACCATAATTGGAATTAGTTTGCTCACAAATATCATACATCATATTGTTAGAGGCTAAGCATTAAAAAATTCATTGGAGTTATATCTGTGCACCACCGTAATAAAATGATCATTTGTATTTGTTCCACATAATGAATCAAAATTGAGGAATAAACATAAGTGTTACCCCTGGAAATATATAGGTATCATATTCACTTCTTAAGAAAAAACCAAAAGTTCTATCATAAAATTATCCATGAAATATGGGAATAATAAATTATTATCCAAACAACATATAAAAATAAAATAAAAACCCTGAATAAAGATGTCCTTATAAAGTGAATAAATTAATTATATTAATTATGAAAATTATAAAATGTGACACATTTGTGTGGTTTAAGGGAAAATATTAATGATTCATTAAAGCGGATGATGGAATTAATGTTCTTATAAAACCAAAAAATAACAAAAATATGTTTTATGATAAAATTTTATAATTTTTAAAAATATTTTGTTGCTTAAAATAATATATAAATTTTACTTGAAAATGGGAAAGAAACATAGAATATCCCCTTAATAAATCATTTTTATTTGGATTAATTATGAAGGTAAAAATTTCTATCATGTAATCCCCATAAAATGACTAACTGACATTGATAAAAAAAATTGGTACATATACACAGAATATTTATCATTATATAATTATAATGTTTTATTACAATGGTGAAAGGAGAGAAAAGGTGTAACTTAATTTTAATTTTTGATTTTATAATGATCTCTTAACATTTGTTAGTACACATTCTCCATATACATAATATGTATTGGATAAAAAAATTATATTAGTTAATTAAATATTTAAAACCCTATTATTCATATAACAACATTTATATAATTTTGTTGAGTGCATTTATGGCCATCTCAATGAGTTATTGATATCAATTTCGTCACCCTTATATCATTATTTTTGTGATTTAATCGTCATTTTTCTTATGAAAATTTAGTGAGGTTCATTCAGTAATTTAATAATTCAATATAAGATAAATTATATGGTCCAAATAATCTTATAAATTTTATGAAATTTATCATATATCATTCTCCTTTCTAATATATAGTTGGTTGATTAGAAAAAACATTAATGACTGTTGTTTAGTTTATTTTTGGTAGTTTTTTCGACCATCATTAACTACATTCATTGGGATAAATTTTAGGATAAAATGTTACTTCCAAACAGGTAAAATGTTATAATATACATATTAAAATCATTATTAAACATTATAATGGTTTTATAAAAATTCTTCGAGGGTGGTAATAAAACAAATAATATCTCTTCCACAGTAGCAGTGAGCTAACATATCTCAAATGATGCTTACTTTTTCAACATAAAAGAATAATACGATGCATTTTGTTATGGATATTAAATTAAAAAAGTAAAATTTATTTATAAACATTTTAGTAAACATATCATTCTATTTTTGAAAACTGTTTTCAGGAGAGGATAACGAAATAAAATAAATTATAAGATAATGACTGAGGATTTTACTTCTTGAATGCTATCTCCTTTAGAACCGTGATAAAGAACATGGATTTGGTATTATATTGAGCCCAAAAATTCAAATATATAGGGAATATTTTTAGTACTAGAAATGGTAAGAATATTTAATATTTAAAATTCATATATGGTTTGGGGAGAAGGGGTAGTGATGGGTCAAATTTATAAACATAGGAGAGGGGTGTTTTTTGTTATATCATCAATTTGTTTGTTATTTTCACACAATTATTTCATAATTATTTATTCCTATTAATAAATACAGTAACTATAGTAGGTGATGTTATGTTACGGGTGGTTAAATAATCCATTAATCGAATTTTACTTAAAATATTTTTATTTAATAGATAATTGAAAATATAGTAAAATATTGTATTCCAGAATTCCCAAAAAATTAAACTATATAAGTTCAATCCAAAAAATCCACCATAAAAAATTATTATCCTGTTATTTTCATTAAAAAAATACATTTATGGAAAAAAATTATAATATTGTAGAAAATTATATTTAAAATAAAATAATAATTTATTTGAAAAGTACATATTTAAATCTTATAATAAATTTTATATCACATTGAATAATTAATTAAGGTCTCATAAAATTTTATTATTATAAGAATAGTAAAATATTTATCTATTAATAAAATTTTGGAAGATGAACTTTCTTATAAATCATTATATTAACAAAAATATTGTAAATAAAAATTTTAATATTACAAAAATAGCTATACATGATTTAGAAATTATAAAAAAAATTACTAACTTATTAGATGTTTTTAATTTTCTCATTCTTGATATATTATATTTCCTTTATAATTCCACTATAATATTTGGAATTTTTTTGTTTTATTTTTTGGATAATGTGTTTCTTATTATTTATGATAATACTGTTTTTATTTTGTTTTATATGTGATATTTGTTTTTTATGAAATAATTATTTGATGTGAAATTTCATTGTTAAAATTATGGGACATTACATTATTCCCCCTAATGAAATTTCACTGTAAATTTTTTTTGTACATACTAAGGTTAAAATAGGTGATGATATTATTCCTTCATTGATTCCACTGTTCATAATGTCACATATTAATAAATACTTTTATCTATTTTTATTTTACAAGTTGATAAGTTTTAATACATAAATCTTATCATTATCTTCAAAAAAACATCACCAAATTTCTCTCATAAAAGATATCATTTTATAGTTTTACCTTATTATAGTATTGAAAATTTTAGGTATTTATTATGTAAATACTTAGTTGGGATACGTGGAATACACCATTCTCTTAAGAAAAAATTTCTATTAATTCAATTCGACAGGCCATAGCTTTGACACAATCAATAATCTCATTGTTTTCAATGTAAATGTGCCATAGTTTTCATTTAATCCAAAATATCTTGAATCGTATCCATTGAGATGTGTAGAGTAATTTTTTCCATATACCACAAACATTAAGAATCATTGATTATTATCTTCAAACTTATTATATCAATTTTCAGATGCACCGATATAATTCTAGATGGTATTTACCCTTTCTAAATGTTCCTCATCCATGTTAGGTCCCAACTAGAATATTTAACCAATGTTTTCCCTGCATTCAAGAGTTTTACATTTTGTTTCATAATTTTATTCATATTGATCCACATAGTGGATTGAGTGGAAACCAATTTTTTAATATAACTCGACCAGTGGATCATGTTGACCTTATGCACTGTTAAATTAAATTGAAATTATTTTAAACATTTCATCCATTTTTTCAATAATCCAATCATATTGGCATTTTTTGTTGTTATATGTTGTATTAGAGTTGATATATGTTTTTAGATAATATTGGAGACTTTTTCAAAAGGAGGATTTAAATCTCTAACTATAATCAGATAAATTAAATAATGATACTTCATATGTTCTCAGTACATTTTTTGATGTATATCTATGAAATTTGTTTGACTGAGAAGTCATATAAAATTATAATAATGTTATAATTATTTATAAGATGATCCACAATGAATCAAATGTTAATATTTTATCTAGATGTCTTTGTATGCCTAGTGTAAAGTTATATGCTGATGTTTTAACATTTTGATTTATTAATGTGTAATGGCTGAATCATCCCCTTGGAATAATTACATACATAAATCACATTCTTAAATAATGAGAACATTGATTTATATTTACTGATATCCTTCAACATATTAAGCCACAAATAGTGCTCCAGATATCTATATATATATATATTTCATATCTAGTTGCATAGATAATATTGAGCTATGGGAAACTGAAATGATTTGAAATTTATTAATGAATCGAGGTTACACATAGTAATTACCAAAATTCCAGGATACATTCATTGTCAATTTTTAGGATTGATGTTTTTAGATTTTTTTAAATCGTCTTTATTCATTAGAATTTAACATCATATCTTTTAAAATCCATTATCATCTAAATAATGGATGGTTGATCAATCATTTGAGAAAATAATGATGATGTTCGTTCCATTATGATTATAATTTAAATCTTTAGAAATTTTAATATGGGTGGAAAACTATCAATTATCATAATTTATAATGATACTATTCACATTCTACTTATATCATTTTCAACATTATTTTCATTACACAGATGATATTGGATTGTTTTATCAGAATACATTATGATCTATAACCATATTCAATAGAGCGTGTTAGGATACATCAGTGATAATATATATTTTGGGATCTTATTATTAATTTATATCTCACACTTCTTTTCATATATTTAATTTCACCTACAATTTATTTTGATGATCATAGCTACTAACTACACCTATTGATTGGGATAATATTTCTCATGAATAGTAAACTAAATTGATTTATAGTATAATATTTGTCATTATCATAATTACTCATCCTAAAATGTTCTCTCTGCAATCACTATATACCACAAAGTGTTCCCCACATTCCATTAGTGTGTGTACTAGAGTAATGATAAACATCATATTCAACACTTTGAAGTTTTATTCACACTCTCTATTCTAGAATAACATTACTCCCTACTATTTATGCTTAATTATTGGGTTTTATAATCTTGATAATTTACTTAAAAATAGTTTTAAATACTTATATATACCCATAAAACTTGTATCTTTATCATAGATTCTTGTTTGGGCGACTGTTAAACTGCCTTTTTAAAAGTATCAAAATGTTTTCATTTCTGCATGACTACATTCAAAAATATTGAAACTTCCTCCAGAAAAAAAATTTAAATTTTTTTTAATATATTCAATCCCTTTACATAGTTATTTTAATATTATTAAAATGCTCCTCGTATTCATCCTTTTTCATTGAGTATCTAATAATATCATCTATAAAAACTACCAATTTTATTTGTTATAATAGAAAACTACTCTATTGATTATGTCCATAAATTTAATTCTAAATATGTGAGTATTAAGGGTATCACATTTAATTAAAAGTCTCTATGAATTTTTTGAATTGTTTTCTTGGTAATATCTTCATTTTTTCAGCATTAATTTGCGATATACAGACCAAAGGTCCAACGTTGAGAAGTAATTGTACCCATGTAATTGGTGGAAAAATTAATTTATTCCAAGATAGGGTCACTTGTTCTTTTTCAGGATTTATTTAGCTCATGGTAATTAATTTGGATGCATGTTGAACTATCTATATTCTTATTATAGATGAGTGGATCACTCCATAGTGAATCACTCGAGGATGTGAAACTCCTCTCAATATTTTTCATTAATTGTATATTTAATTCTTCCAACTCAATGAAGGAAATTATATTTTGTGTCATTTATATTGTTATAAATCCATGTATTAGATAAATTGTGATCTCAACATATTATTTAGTTAGAAGAACAAAAAGTAATTAGGAATCACATCAGTGTACTCCCTCACAATGGGCATTTCTGTAGGCAATATCCTCTATATAATCTAAAATAATTTGATTTAAATATGATAGATTATAAAGTATTTTTACCCACAATTTTGATGATGATTTGGAAAATGATTTGACATCCTCATTACATATGTAAATTATTGGAGGATTCCTTGAGATGTGAAGAGTGATCCCTCTATCTCAATAATTGAAATTGAATTTGTATAAATATAGGAAATTGATTCCAAAAATAGCATTAGAATGTAGAAATGAATGTAAGACTATATTTTTCGGAGATTTTTTTCCACAAACATTGACCCGGGAAGTTAGATATACCTTTGATACAATAATTTATGAATCTTATATTCTAACAAATAACATAACATTCATACATTCTTATGGTATTTCAATAGTTCTACATAACTTTCATGATTTGAAATAATTCAAAGAAAAAAAATAAAATTGTTTGTTTTAAACTATTTAAGGAATAACCATCATACATATAACCAAATCATTGTTAGGATTGACCTAATTAGTAGTGATACCATATTTCTAGCCTTGTATCCTTGGAGGTAATTTTTCTTCATCTTCATTGATATACCATGGTTTAGGGAATTAGATTTCATAATGGACATGTTTTTTGATGTTGAAACACATCTCTATATGTTAAACATTAATATAATCATTCCATACATCATTAAATTAGTTGTAATCATTGAATTCATCAACATTATTTTTCATGGATCCCCACACATCCACATTTGGTGCATCTCATAGTAAAATATTTAATGTTCTTTGGATGCGTCATCAGAAACGATTAACATGGAGTGTACTTGGTATCATTTCCATCATAAGATTTATCTGTTAAGACTACTGTAATAAAAACCATTTCCACCTTTTTATCTCTGATCCCATGATCAAATTATGAGTATTCTATACCCTTTTCAACCTTAATGGTAAAATGTATAATATCTTCAAAGATATCAATGTCTAGAATTGATTATTATTTTATTACCCTCCAATATAATAAAATATATAATATATCCAAATTTCATTTAGTGTTGACGGTAATTTCATATGAATATAATACAATAATTATGGAGATTACATCATATTACACCAATAGGCATGAATTATTTTTTCATCCGTCCATGGAACTCCCTCCACATCATAACACAGGGAGTTGATGAAAAATATTAATTGTAATATCTTTTCTTTAATCAATTCCAATCCATGCAATGAATATACTATGTATTCTTTTTTTATAATTTCTACCATTGATTAACAAACCTATAAAAATTATAGGCTCCATAATTACATTATCTTCTTCCACACATTGAATGAAATATAATATATTCTAAACAGTGTTAGAACATTGTTCCTTGAAAATAGGTCAAAATATCCACCAAATATAGGAGGTCATTGTCACATAATGGATTCGACTATAATAATATCGTTATTCAGAGAAAGAGGGTGTTCCACTCGATTAAATTTATTTATCATATCACCAGTATGTTGATCTAGTAATGCCATGACGTTATAATCTCCTATTTCCATCATATTTTTTATTTCATTAGGTAAGAAATCAAATTTGATATCACATTTGTTATCATAACAGGTTCTCATATTTCTCTACATTAACTAATAAAAACAAATAAAATACAACGAATAAATTTTAGTACATATCCAATGAAAATATAATAATACATACATTAATTAGTAGAAGAGAACTTATAAATGAAATTATGTTCAAACATGTGATTATTTATTTTTCAACAGTGGTTAGACATGGTTGTATAATTATCTATCAGGTTATTATAACAGTTTTCATGTCATAATAGCAATAATAAATTTACTGTTATTTGTTTCCAACTATATATACCCTAGAATATTAAACATACTATTCTAGTATTTTATTAATAACAATCCCTAATATACATCTCCATGATTTTAATGATTAGATTATTTCGACGAATATGTATATAAAATTAAAAAAAATGAAATAGAATTAAACAAATCCTTATTAATATTTAATAATGAGCTCGTAACATCGTTTGGGATCGTATATCTACATAGGATAACATGGAGAATACTTACACAAAAGGTATTCTATAAAATCCCTGTAATGTAATAAATAAGTCCACGAATCATAGAACATGACTTAGAAATGAATAACATGACAACATAAAGGGAATAGATCATGAATAAACATATAGAAACCTAATAAATGGATCATATAATCACATGATCTTGAAAATATTGGAATGAGGTTGCAACATATAAAAAATCATTAATATCATTCAGAGTTATAAACTAAAAATGTATCACATGGTGGAAAAAGTACCATAATTGACTACTCTTACTCCCTAATCCCATTAATGATTTATCCTGAGTATATCCATTACCAAATAATTTTGTGTTTCATCTAGGATCACTCATCGTAAAACATTCATTATTATGTGTGGTTCATAATGATTCAATCAGAATGAAAAAGTATAATTGCTTCCTTTGGAATGAAATGGGGATTTTAATCATGTCATAAAGAAAAAACAAAAGGGTGCATCTAAATGGTATCCATGAAAAAAATGGATAAAGTTATTTACTGACAATAATAAATATAAAGTATTAATGATTCATTAATTATTATTTCCAAATAAAATTTTTTATATTAGAATTAGTGTTTATAAAACATACAAAATGAGATTATTTAGTTCGATTTAAGGGTTAATAATAAAGAGTATTTAATGAAGAAGATTGTATAATTGTTTTCGTAGTAAATGAATTGAAGTAAAAAAAAATCATTACAAAAATATATCTTTTATCAAATTTTTTTTGTACTAATATAGTTTATCAAGTATAATTAAAATGGGTATGGAATAAAACATTTCCATTTAACTGGGCTTCGTTATTAAGTGGAATTGATAAGGGGACCATTTGAAATACATAATTCCATATCAATAAAATTTTATTTGTGTACATAAATATATTTCATAAGTACAAAAATAATATTAGTGAAGTTTATATGATTAATTTATAAGAAATTTTGAATAGAGAGAGAGCGTGTATCCCAAATATAATTTTCATGTTTATATAGAACCCAAATATATCTTGGAATGTGTTCAACTATTCCAATTCATCAACCATAAAATAATATTTAATTAATTAATTACATAATTAAAAATATATTAAACATTTATTTTATTTAATATATTTTTTGGTATAATTAGGATTATTTCAATGAGTTATAATGTCTAATTTTTTCATTCAGGGAGAGTTTGTTTGATGAATTCTTGGTTGTTTCGCTCGTTTAAAACTATGAAAGATATTTTCAATGGTCATATTTTTGTAGAAGTTAATATTATATTGTGCCAATTTAAATAAATAGTTTTATATTTTCAAAATTATTGTTTTTTATCGAATAAATATGATTTATTTTATAACATATTATGTGAAATTATTTAGATTATTTTTTTCATTTTTTTGGGACTTCATGAACATGTATTGTTTTATTGAATATTTTTTGTTTTATATAAGTTAAATATTTAATAACATATTATTGTATACATAAAAAATAATTTTTAAGCATTATATTTGTTTTCTGACCATCTTTTTAGGTATTATAGAAAAAAACTCATTATCCTGGATGGTGATGAATAGACATATGAAATATGATTATTTTATATTTGGAATAAAAAAAGGTGAGATGATATTTTTTTTGGAATTTCATTAAAATAATAAAATTAATGAAAAAAGATAATTATTTTATCATTTTACTTTTTCATTGGGGTGTTATTAAAGGTTCAGAAAATATGAAAAATTAAAAGTGTTCATTGGCGGATTTTACCTCATAATTTTTGTCTCTTTGAGAACATAAATAAGGTACATTTGATTATTATTATTTTTTCAACAATTGGTATTGGACATGGTGATGACTATTAGGAAGTTAATTGGAAATAATATTAGAATAATACATGCCATTGAAGGTGTGTGTAGAAGGGGTGGTGAAGCGTGGTTTTTTGGGAGTGGGGAGTGTTTTTAATAATTAATTTACTAATATTTTTAATATTATGGATAAAAAATAAATTACTCTTCATTAATATTCATAAATATATTATCCTTATATTGTGAGTTTAAGGTAATGGGTACACATATACACCATGACTCAACCATTATTCAATATGTAATTTATTTAAATAATAATGTTAAATACAATAAATTAATATCTTTTAATCCTAATAAAAATATTTACAATTTTATAACCATATCAAAATCTATCAAGTCATTTTTCAACATTAAGATTTAAAAAAATTCCATTAATGTTAAAAAAAATTGAATATTAGAAATCTAATTTTTAGATAAAATCATCTGTTATTTTAATCATTCAATTTTTAATGATATAATCAATGTCATGACAATTTGAAAAATTAATAAAGGTGTCATTAATTTATATTTTATCTACCAAAAATTTTAATTTAGGAATCTATTATATGATATTTAATTTTCTTTTAAATGATTGTATTATTTTTAAAATTTTAATAACACAATTACATTTTACAAAAATTGCAACACTAAATTTTTTATTTATTAGAAAATTATATACTTATAAAATGATATAAATATAACATATATTCAATTATAATGTACCTAAATTTTTTTGTATTATAACATATATTCAA
The DNA here is from genome assembly GCA_963277665.1 of Viscum album. Classification (NCBI taxonomy): domain Eukaryota; kingdom Viridiplantae; phylum Streptophyta; class Magnoliopsida; order Santalales; family Viscaceae; genus Viscum; species Viscum album. The sequence continues at coordinate 1,311,857,113 of OY728152.1, read as the reverse complement.
TTATATACTTATAAAATGATTGTATTATTTTTTTCGTACTTTTTTATTAGTGGATACTATTATAACATCAAGATTACAATTTCTAATAGTCAGATTAGAATTTCAAAAGATAAGTTACGATTCCAACAGTATAACATCCTTAATTTATATAAATACATCTATTTTAATTAATTATTATATTTTACAAGAGGGATATATAATTTCATCCTAAAACTGAATAATTTATTATTAACATTATGTTTTATTTCTATATAAATGTAAATGAGAGTGAACATTCCACTTGGTCAAGAAGATCCAAAATTTCCCACACTTATTATCTTATTTTCTATTTCTAGTCCCAATATTGTATGTGGATATTGTATTAGATTATTCACTTAAAAATGAAACATTTTTTATTTTAAAGAATAATTTTTTTAATGGAATAAATTTACAATGTATATGTTTAATGACATAATTATAAATATTAAAATTTTATGGTAATATTCTTTATGGATACCTCAAAAAACACTCTCGATCATCAATAAAAGTTTTTATTAATAAAAAAATGGAAAAACTCTTTCAAAAAACTAGGAATCATAGTTATTTTAATTAAAATTTTTTCCATGGTAACTAAAAAAATATAGTATAAATTCATCAAAAATAAGTATTAATCACTTTTTATCTGAAACAAATCACACAATACCAAATGAACTAAAAATATAGATTGAATAGTGGGCATAAAAAAATCATTCTTATATAAGAATGACATTAAATGGATGAATTTATATATATTATAGGACCTACATATCCTAAATATTATATTATATTGAATATCCACAAAATAACCAAATTATGAAATGGACGAAGAATTTATGAATTTCATAGAAGGGAGTTAGTTGAGAAATTAAATAAACACCAATAAAATTTTATGTAGAAAATATTAAATACCAAACAAGGGACATTGATGGATATCCTTCGAATGATGGGTTTTTATAGTTTTATAACCATTTGGTGTTTTCATTCCCTTATCCTTAACCATCAAATAATTCTTAGTGTTCATGGGACATCACAAAATTATTAGTCCTCCATTGATGTCTAATAATATTATTACCATTTTTCATTACGACGTCCACAAAAAGTGGTTTCATAAGCTCATCTAGACCACATATTATAACATCAATCAATGAACACCACTTCATGGCCATCCTTTTTCCCCTTAAATTTATTACACTGTGGAATTCCAGGGACTTACAACGAGTGAAAAACCTCTACGGTGTTTCACATTGTGTATACAAAATATTGAAACACCTTTTTTATTTTTCACATCAATTTATAAAAATCACCCATACATTTAACAACCTAAATAAAATAAAATATGACGAAAACAATGACTTTATTTTTTTTTCAAAAAAAATTAGAGGCCTTACAATCTCCCCTAAAAAGTATTATTATCCTCAAAAACTTCAAGGGTGGTATTATTTGAGACACACTATCATTTATCACCATCACATAACTATCATTATCATGCCTTCACCACTGTCAGTTGATGATTATAAAATATCTAAACATGTTTTATTATATTGCACCTCAACACATCATCAAAATTATATATTACCCACACTTGGTTCGTCACAACAGATACTTATAGTTCTTCACAATAACATAACACTTGATCTGATGTGAAATATCGAGTATGTACCTATGATGCTGAAAATTTTGGACAAAATAATTCATTGATTTATTAAATTTAGGATATTCTAGTTTATTATATGCATCTATGATATATTTTATGATCTCAAATAGTAATTCAGAATTATTCATTTATCATCCAATTATTCTACAACTAGAGGTTCCCCAAATAAGGTGAGAAAAATAAAAATATGTTATCTATAATAATGAAATCAAATTTTTTTCCTTTAGTTGAAATTTGATTGAATTATTTATTGGGTGGTAAAAAATTTCTTATGATCATATTCATTCTATTGTTTCCCTCTATAACCAAACTCTACCAAAAAATTGACGAGTTTCCAAAATCATCCCAATATATTTGTAAAGGGAGAATCACATCATAGTTAACCTAAAATGATGAAATACTAAATGAATAATGAATGATATTTTTACATGAAAAAATAATTATAAAGTCTTTATACCAACTATCCATCTATATCTTAGAGGCATGCTAAATGAATATCCTTTGTGATCTAAATCATCCACTAATTGTCCATCATTATACAAGTCAATTCAAAAGCATAGTGTGAATATTTCTTGTGACTATATTAGGTAATCAGTTGAACTATATGGTGTCTAACAATATCTCATAAATACATATTTTCAACTAATCAATATAGTATGTCTCTCGCACCAGTATTAAATAAAAAATGATTATTATCTTTTCATCTACCACACAATGAGATTCAAGAATTTTTTTGGTATTGGGTATCCCTATCATGAATACCAATGTTCAATTATTCCATTTCACTAGATGAACTAGTATTGGTGGTTCAATCATCAAGGTTATAGTTCTATTCCATTGAAATATCACATGTATGGCATCATGATCTAAAACAAACAGTTCCCAAGTTTTTTCCCAGTCACCAATACAGAAATTAGATGTCACGGTAAATAATAATAAAAATTGGATGAACTCCCCATATTATTGAATGAGAGTATCTCTTTTTCTCTTCTCTCATTGGATTTTTTACAAATAATCAATTATAATTAATCATCTCATAATCAACATTTATGGAACAACTATGTAATAGTTAACTAGCGGTCATGCATTCATACATAAATAATTACTTGAGGTCTAAATGTTGTAAAATTTTCACACATTCTACTATAGATTACGTGATAGCTAAAATTGATCAATTCAAGACTCCTCAATCCACAGATTCATCCACATGACAATAAACATTCAAACTGATGGATATATATTCATCCTATTATGGATACTCACTCATATCATTTTTCACCATAATTTTCCATCTACGGAAATAAATAATGACGACATCCTCACCTAAATCATAACCCATCCCAATGTGTATATCAAATTATACTCCAAAAAAATCACTTCCACCATTTCAAATCTAATGATATAAGATATATTGGTGTTTCTTTTCATACATGTATATAAATAAATTATCTCGAATGATATAATGGTTCCAATCCTTCATGAAATATAATATAGAATCTATATAATATCCCCTAATTTGGAATATTAGTTCATGGGTTAATAACTTCAATGACCCATATGAGGTAGTTTTATCTTTATCCATCTACATAGAACCAAATACCAATTATGGGGAATCAAAAGAAAATAAATATCATATACCAGAATATAGGAATTTTCTGATCATGGATATTGTCAATATTACCTTAGACAATATGAATAAAACTTTTATCTAATAGATCATATAATATATTTTCCCTTTATTTTTCAGTTCCATCATATGTGCTGCCAAATAATGGATTTCCAATATGAGATTCCGATATTAATAATAAAAAATGAGTTTCATAAAACTTCAAATCACTACAAATAATATCATAATATATCATTACCTCTAACATCACTTGGTAAACAATAATTTCCCACCTTAGAGATCACATTAATTAGCAAACCCAACACCTAATTATAAATGTGACCTGACAATAGTTTTACATGAATCAAATTTGGTTGATGTGTTCCTTATGTAATATTATGGTTCATTTCTACTGAATCTATTTTGAAAAATTATATGAGGATATAGTTAATAAATATAATAAATCAGGACTCAATAGATTGATCTATGTTCTTACTCATGAGAACCATGATCATTGAAAGTCAATTTTTTAACAAAAAAAATGATTGAAAATATACATATATATTTGTGTTTACTACATAGGCTGGAATTATTATCATTATCCTCTCTTAACATAAGAATGTTATATAGAATATAAAAATCAATATATCATAACTACAAACCTCTCATTAATATGTAATTAAATTCTATGATCCATGAAATGTTTTATCATCTAATTTAGGTAAATTGGTTCCGATCTACGTACCTTATAGAGTATCAAATAATTAAATATAACATATTTTATAACAATAAATTGAAACCATAATCTTATGGATTATTAAAAAAAATCCATCACCTTTAAATCGTCATTTGTTAGATTTAGTTTCTTCAACACATATAATTATATATGATATAAGTGAATCCCTATATGTTATTTTCTATGTGGGAGTTCAATACCAATTTAAATTCCCCTCTAATGAGTGCTTCCTAAAAAGTATTCTTGAATGTAAATTATTTCAGGTCCACAAATCAAGGAAAAAAGCTGCACTTTAAACTTCACTATATGAACAATTCAAACCACCTCTCACATTATTTATCAAATATCACCTTTTCTATTACGCACTCTATATTCTCCCATATCCCACCCATTTGTATTAAAATATTCTCCCCATTTTTTTGGGATGGGTAACTGTCTATTGTAGTAGTTGATGCTTTCATGGTAACTACTCAACCATTCCATTATGAAGATCATACATAAACATGTCATATAAAGGATCCTGAAATACTATTGATAAATGTAATTGAAAATGACAACATGAAACTAAGGATACAATGAAATAATATTAAAATTATATATCAATAGTGTTTATACATAAGGAAAACCTAATGATACAATTTTTTCAGAGTTAATTCCTAATATATTTATGTTTGTATTAAAAAATAAAATGAAATATTATTGAATAATTGAAGTGAAATAGTCGATGTTATTAGGATCGTACCATGAATAGTTGATTGTCCATCTCCATCATCTGTCACAGCATGTTCTTTCAAATACACATTACAATCCTCACCTACAAATCCATTTCACTAATATGCATGACCCTCCTATGAAATTATTGTAAAAAGTGTCAGAAACTACTAAAGAAGTCTGTGAATGGTATCAGACCGCATTTCTTATGACTAAAATATTATAAAATGTGAACCTGTTGCTTATTCCGTTTTTGAATAAACACATGAACATCCAAATATTATGTTAATAATGGAACTTAACCAAAGGAAATGTGAATTTTTTCTAAATCTAATATTGTGTATAGTTCAATTACTAGGGACCACATTCTCTAATTTAAGGTTCTAAAAAAATCTTTTTTGATCTCACTATCTATTTTTCTTTAGAATGATTCTTCTTTCATCAAAATAAAATAATAAAAAATATCAATATTATGTTTCCTAATGGTTGAATAACAACTTGACACTATTTCCACTCAACTAACAGATTCAGTTATTAAGGAATCTTGAAACACATATATGTATTATGTCTTATTTAAGATCCTAACACGATCTATCAAATCTAAATGAATTATATTATTAAACATCATATACTTTGATGACTTTTTAGATTCTAAGTGGTTATCAATGTGTATAAACTATATAAAACATACCAAGCAAGATGAATACATTATCATGTATTCATTAATCACTATGAAATCCCTTATTCAGTCTAATATAATCAAACAATGTATGAAATCCATGATGAATATTTCAATTTCTATCCTCCACATTTAAAACTCAAATCTTAAATCAAGGTTCATAGCACACCATAGTATCAATGTTTCTCCCAAAATAATGACTTTATTTACTTTTACTCAATAGTTCTCTTCATTCAATGTTAGATTGATCATCCCTTCAATAAGGTCAATAAATTATTTATCCTACACGGGGACTCTGGATCTCTCAAATGATGGTTGGTTTATGATATGAAAGGCTCAATAACAATTTACCATAATCATGGTAATTATACTAAGATTAACATTCACTCTGTGAAATACCGCATGTTGAAGAAGGAATTTTTACTGATCTATTTGGTTCTGTGATATATTATACTCATAAAATTTATCCTCCATAGTTTGTGCATTAGTTTGAATATCTTTAATTTTAGGGTCATTATAGAATAATATACATAGTGACTAATTGAAGCATGATTTACATTTAATTATTCAAATATTAAAAAAAATTATTTTAAATCCATTAAATAAATTCTTCTATTCCAAAATGGATTACAATACAAATTTATATAGAAACTTATCCAATGAGGATACCCAAAACCTTAAGGAACAAACAATATGGATCATATATTAGAATGCTAGTCAGAAATCTTATATATAGAAAATCTTACATAACAACATGATGAAGATAAAATGGATAATTCATAACATATATATAAAATCCACATGAACATAGATATATTGAAACAAAAAAGAAAAAAAATATCTCAAAATGAATTTGAAATAAAGGGATTTTGATAAAGACCAAATTTAAAACAATATATATATATATATATATAATAAAAATGGTTAATAACAACACATGGACACACCAAAACACCATAAAATAATATTAACCCATATCCTTGGGATAAATGATAAATTATTAAACAAAAAATATAATAATTATCCCAACTATAGTAAATCTGATATAAAAGAACATGTATTGTCCACGAACACATGGAACAAAACATCTTATATCTCACAAATCCTAAAAATTTATTTCCATACCATAAAATGTGTAAAGTTATGAAATATGGAAAATATAACATGACACCACCATATTACCCTATGACACGAATAAATAAATCTAGGAAAGAGTGCCACATTCCATCATGTGTGTATCACCATACTCAAAAGTCTTCCCACAAGTAGGGAGGGTGTGAACATCATTAATGTGGTGGATATGACATCAGTATCATAAAATAAATATACAAATGTTAGTTAAAATAATAATAAATTATATATAAATGTAATTATTAATAGAAAATAAACCACGTTCCCCCATTGGGGTATTCCATGAACAAGTGTACATTGTATATAATTAATAAAACACCATATCATTATTTTAGAATATATCTCCACAAAATATCTATTCACCTTGAGTTGACTTCTATTTCACTTTTTAATATGTAATTTTTTATTCATGTATCCATGATAATGATGTTTACATGCCAATCAAGATACCACTATTGGGAATGAGAAAAAACATAGTAGGATATCACCATTGTGTATATAAAAAAATTGATCATGTATAAGAATGTATATCATTATTAGAAATTAATTTAAAAGAAAAAATCTATAATATCATAATCTGAGTGGTCATACACTAATCAAGTCATTGAAATATCCCAACTATTCTAAAAACATTTTCATTTTGATGAAATAATCAAAATGGATGTAATGATATGTATCTATACAGAAGGATGTAATAGGTATTCAATGAAATTAACAAGCCTATGAGACTTATTTCATGGAATAAATCCTTCATGTCTTATCTCTACCATATTCACATAAAAACATGTCACAAAACTCAAGAATGATCTCTCTAGTATAAACATTCGATCAAACTCAATCATTATCACATGGGAATGATATTATAAAACTATTTTTCCACAAGGTTATTCCATAATTCCATCATGTACCATCATCTATCTCAGTCTTCTCCTCATATAAAAAAATAAAATCTAATAATTCACCTCATATAGGGCCAATGATCTGCAATATATATATATATATATATAATTTCAGTAGCATTCATAGAAAAAAAATATAACATATACAGAATACATAAAAATAAAATTGATCCATTAAATATATTGTCCCAACATATCATGTCTATCATTTGATGGAAAAAAAATATATAAAAATGTTATATAGCTCAAAAATTGTTTTCATAAGATATATATAGTCGTAATCAAACTTAATAATAGTGTAAAAAATATATTCACTCAAAAACATATCATGCTAACCATCATATATTTTAACAATATATTTTATAGAATTCATACATAAATAAAATTGTGGTCTTCATCACATTTTTTCTAGAGTGTAACCTCCTGAACCACACTCCCAAAAAAATTAACACACTAACAATCTATTCTATCAAACATATACATTAACACATAATGTTACGAAATTATTGAATAAGTCCTATATATGTCATCATAAAAGTTTTTCAAGAGTGAATCCACATGAAAGATAATTACAAAAGAATTGAAAACATCTCAAAGAAAATGATTTCATAGAACCAATTCAACTAAAATATGACATTATTACATGAATGAAGATTCCATCAGAGGACCATCAAGTAAATAATGTTATAGAATCCCCAATTATGATTCTCCAATAAAACCCCAAAAAGACATAATAGAATTAAATAAATCTCCTGTACTTTTTATTGTGGTACCATATTCATTAAATAAATAATTATAATATAAAAAAATTCAAATTCTAACAAACAAAAATACATCACTCTATGGTCATTAATGAAAGATGTAATATAAGTGTAAAATAAAAAAATGAATCACTAGAGTTATCTAAAAAAATATATAAAATTGAATCTCCATTAGTGGGTGATAAAATTGGAATAAATAGCAAACAAATTGAAATACATTACTGATCCAAACATGGAAAAAATATCCACTCTGATGAATTCCACCCCACCAAAAAACAATTATTTCAAGAATGATAAAAAAACATCCTATATGTTTGATAGAAGATAAATAGTGTCATTTAATCCTTGTAAAATAAATATGAATATAATTAAAAATTTAATTATTATTTTTGAATTCATTTTGAATATCAATCATGAAACATTATTTTAGATTCTATGCAAAAAGTGGAATTTCGTCGTTTTAAAAATACCTAAAGTAACCGCACATATCATTAAAAGGTGGTTATTGTCTTTTGGTTATTAATAGAAATTAAATTATCCTTCCATAGAATATTGAAATATGTATATCCATTATATCTAACTATTACCTAAAAAATGTGGGTGTTGAGGTCTCCTAGGCCATGATGGTTATATCCACCCCCAAGAACCATATCATTGAATGTTGTTTTCAACATTTCCCATTTTTCACGAATGAAATGTATGGAAAACCATGACCTACAAACAATCATCAAATAAATTATTTATTATTGAGAGGATATAAATTTCAATTTAACAAACCCATTGATTTAAAATCCACTACAGAAAATGGATCAACCAAAAAAATCAAACGAATGTAAAAATGGTTTAAAAACTTTTTCATAAAACATAATTTTATATATTCTATGTTTAATTAGATAATGATCTATATTTTGAGAATAATACTATGAATAACGAATTTTTTAAATATTTTATTTCCTATACCACATATACAATCCAATTATTGATGAATGAACATATTACTCTAGTCCTATAAACATGGATTTTATATTCGTCAATATGAATACATTTATAATTAATCACATAAGTATTTGTGATCCTCAAAATTAATATCAATATAATTTATAAGTAAAAAAATGATTGATGATAAAAATGTTTATAACTTATCGATGGGAACAATAAATCATAAATAAATGTGTTAAATATATCACAAATAAATTAATAAGGGTTTAAATACCTGATTATCATTAATTTATTCTCCAAGTATTCAAAAAAATGGTTCTAAAACCCATATATTTTTTGGATATCAGTAAAAAAAGAACTAAAATGTGATGTGGTATGCCTGTAAAACCAATAAAATAATGATTATATAATATGAGTCATCTCTTAGTTAAAATTCATGGATCATTCCTATAAGTAGGGGTATATATAGGTCAACACTAATAATGGGACCAAATATAATATCAAACACTCACTTTGATTGAATCCCTATCATGTACATGTTGAAATAACTCTGATTTTTTATTCAAATTTGTAAAACCCTTTATTTGATCTCCTTATCATTTAAATAATCAATAAAAAATTATATTGATAGAATCCAGTTCTAATGAGTTCCTATTACTGAATAATATACATGTACATGCCTCCCACCTATAGGATAATATGAGTCGCCAGTTTTAGTGATTAATGATAGAAACATGCTATACTAGTTGATGTGTGATTGATAATGAAAAATAAAATCCACCAGAATTACATCATCAATGATGCATATCATAAACAAAATAATTTTTAATGATACTGATATATATTATCAATATATATTACTTAGAACATATATGAATACACTTATTTAGAACTTATATTAGATTATTGATATACATCTCTCCAAAAAGTTACTATAATTTATTCCCTATTTCAATGGTATAAATTTGTGTAATATACAAATAAAATGAATTTTTTATAAATAATGATAATGTAGCTGTAGGTTCAACAAATATAATATTTCAATCAATTTATGACTCATTATTATGATTACAATTTAATATTTTTATATAATTAAACTTTCGAAACTCGAGCCGCAACATCAGACTGAAGAACATTAATTACCGATATAGATTCCACTCTATTTCATGTTTCATCCATGAAATATTTTAAAAAATATTTATGATAAATTCATTGGTGAACTAAAAATTACACCATTCAGTATGAAAAATTATATCATAAATAGTTCTTTGTTTTTTACATCCTATATACTACTATCATGATCAAAATAATACTGTTTGAAATGTTAAATTTCCCACAACTTCACATAAAAGTGTCACTCCAACGGAGGTTGATAGACATTTTTTATAGTGCGACCATTATAACATTAATAATAATAAACAAGTGGATATCGCAAATAGTGGAATAAATAGATAATCTTCGGTTTGAAATTACCATCAATAATTTTTTTAGGATCATTAAAATTTATTTATAAACCCTTATATGATCATCTCTATGCCATAGGAGAAAAAACTGACATTGTAGAAGGTTTTTATCGATGTAATATGTTTTCAATAATATTCACCTCTCTAACAGAAAAATAAACACTTATAAAATATGTAATATAAAAAATTATATTATATTTTATAACATGAATTTGGTCCCATTATAGTAGAAACACACATTATTTCTAGGGTTCACAACTAACCTCCGGTCCTCTAACATTCAATATATATGCCCAAATTGTAAGGTCCTTGACGTAAATAACCAAAATCTAGGGCCTTAAATTATTATATTTCTAAATAAACAATAATGATACATCCTGAAGTATCAAAGAGTATATTTTATTTTGAAAACATGATATGTTAATAGGTTCAAAATTATAACTTCATATAAAATAAAAATTATATACTCCATTAAAAATAAATGTATTCATCTAGATTATCAAATAATTTCATTAATATTATTCTTGTGTGTATCCTAGGGAATATAAACATAATAAAGGGGTGATCTATAATGATCTGTACGCTGATAGTACAGAATAAGCTAAAAATAAACCATTAGGAATGGTGAATCAAAAAAAATCCATAAAAAACATGCTCATAGTATGAAAGTTTTCTCATACAGGACATATTGTAATGTTAAATTTCATTAAATTTCCAATAATTATTTTTGTTGGGGTTTCCCAAGAATTTATGGAGGAATGGGTGTGGTTTAATGAATTGGGGCAAACCGTGAGCCCAATTCTAGATTTAAAAATAAATTTTAATTAATTATAACTATTTATTTTTTTAACTATTTTTCTTCCATTCCAATTCCTACCTGTCATCCCCATACCTATAAGCACCAGGAAATTTATTTGGGAAATTTAAAAATCTATAATCATGGTGGATTATAGTTTTTTTAATGGATTAGGCCTGCCTAAAAGCGCATTTTTGGAATTAAAAATAATTTTTAATTTTATAATAACTCATTCTATTATTAAGGTTTCTCATTGATTCCACCTCCCACAAAAACCCACATACCTAAGGCACGCCCCCATTCTCTCCCCCATAATTTGGAGCTCAATAGAATCACGAAATTTGGAGAAACCCATCTGAATTTCAAAAATCGCCCAGATTGGAAGAGGTAAATTTATCCTTTCATAGCTCCTTATATTTTTACTATCCCCCCAATTCCATTTCCTACATGTTCTCCTCATCCTAGTTCAAAAGTATCTTCATTTTTTAGTTGTTTTAAAATTCAGATTCTGGTGATATTTTGGTCATTTCCTTCATGATTGTTTTGGGTAAGTGTTTCTCTCTTCAATTCCTTCCTTCTGATTAGGGTTTCCCCCCTAATTCATAAATTTATAGAGTTTCCATTGGTTATGGTTCATTAATAGGTTTTTATTTGGGGTATTATTAGTGAAATCATATGGTTTAGGGTTCATTTTCACTTCCTTGTGATGCAGAGGAGGTGCAGTAGATGTTTCACACCAAGATTCCAGGGTTTTGACTCAAAAGGTAGGTGATTCTACCTGTAAACAATTATTGATGAGTTAGATTGTTTTATTTACTTATTTTACATATTCCTCATATGTTGGGTGTGGTGCGAAAAATGTTTATGATTTAATTTGTTATGTTTTAAAATTTATAGTTGCTTTTTAACATGAAATTGGGTGTTTTCATGTTTAACTCTTGGGGTATTATTTGGGTGTATTATATGAATTATTTAATTGGTTTAATACTTCGTCTTTGGCCTTCCAATTATGTTTTGGAAATTTATTAGTGTCATGAGGTCCTTAAAAAGGATTTTGAATAGTATTGATTTGTAAAACATTGTTATAATTCTTGAGACCATTTCATGAAAATGTATTTTTTCATTTGTATCTTTTGTATTATTATTCAATGTTATTTTATAACAATTTAATGTGGTTTAATTAATGTATCGAGGGCTTCCAATTAAATTTTTTATGGGAATTGGTATGGTTTTGGTCTTAAATGGGGGTTTTGAAATGGGTTCTGTGTGCAAGAAATAGTTACACCCCTTGAGATTGTTTTATAGAAGTTATGAATGTTTTGTTAAGTTAAACATAGTGGCTAAAAGGGTTTATATGTACTATTTGGGGGGTGGCTCACCAAATATGGGGTTTTTAAAGGTATAGTTCATATCTAATATGTCAAATATTTTTTTATAATGTTTTATAAGGTGTCGAAATGTTGTAGAAAACGGAAAGAGAGATGCAAAACATGGTTGTGGGCTGTATTTGGTGAGTGTATTACGAAAAATGAATTTAATTGATGAAAGAGGTATTATATGATATTTGAGTGGGCTGTTATGTGAGATATAATGTCTTGGAATGTTTTATAAATTTTTTTAATGGATTTGTGTAATTGATAATGAAATGTGAAATGTTTTGTGGGATATTTTGGCGTGAGTCTGATATCAAAATAAATTTGAAGGAAAAGTGGAATTTTGTGACTTTTTTGGTATACATGTGTGTTTATTGGATAATTTGTGATATAGAAATGATATTTTCATGTGAAAATTATATTTCATTACATTTTAAAATTGTTTGTTCCCAAAGGAAAAAACCCAGGTTTCATGGTGGGTGGAAGTGTACTAGTATTCTATTGAATCTGTGGGGTTTGGCCTCCGTTTCACATAGCAAGATTGAAACTAACAAATCTAACTAAATTTTGATGATAATTATTAGGGACCAGTAGGATATGGGTATGTTCCCTACTAGTGTCTCATGTATGAGAACAAATATTTGTGATAGTTACTCCCTCTGAGATACAAGTTACCTAGGACCCACAATGATGTAGTGCCTATGGGTTATTTTCTATTGTTTTTGTTCATTAGATCTTTTATACTTAACATTAGAATATGATATATTTTTATGGAAAATTCAGTATCATTTTAATTTTTTAAAGTGGTGATTCTTTAATTTACCCCACCTAAAAAAATAATTTTTTATGTTGCATCCCTGAGAAATTTTAACTAGAAATTAAATGTTTTTGAAAACATGCATTTTTTCATATTTGAATGTTTATCACATGAAATATCTTAGTGGTGGTATCCTACGGGGAATGGTCGCACACCCTACATTAACCTTTGGGTGTAGGTATACTTGGTTATTTTTTTGTCGAAGGTTGGGTACAATTTTTTTAGTTCAAGTGGTTCGGGGTTCTAACAGGTCCTTGATGGTGAAGTCTTGTGGAAATGGTTTGAGGGAGGTTCCCCATGCCATGAGGGTTCATGGGATATTTATTTTTGGTTTTTTACATTTTCTAGAGTCTTATTGAGTAGTTTTAAAATATGAAATTCAGTTCTGAATTTTTGTAAAATATTTTTTTGTTTTAAAATTCCAGATTCGCTTTATTGGATTCTTTTGTTGTTTGGAGTGTATAAACACAGGTAAATCATTGAAAATTATAATTTTATGATACCTGGGAATTTTTTCCATCCCATGGGTATTGGAAGTGACCTATAGACCTTGTAATGGGATAGGTTTTGTGGAGGTTTTGGTGGCGACTAGATTACGTTCGTGACAGGAGGAATAAACACTAATTAAATCATACCATATAGAAAATCACATGAAAATTATACATAACAATGGATATTCAACTAGAAAAATAATAAAATCGAATATCAAATAAAAATATCATAAAGAGGGAATTCATAACATGGTACATCATAAACATAACATCACACATTGGACCAATACACCATACATAATCGTGTAAGATGTCAACCCACACCCAAAATAGTTTCTCTGATGAGACATATTATTGCACCAAGAGGTGTAGTGGTCCCCACCCAACACATAACATGTCTGATGAATTACACATATTGAAGGTTTGAAACCTAATGAACATATGAATTCATATTGAAATAAAAATATGAAATATGAATAACTTTTCCAAGTTAACAAACATAACCACTAATCATTCAGAGTAATTTGGTGAATAGTGTCAATATAGAGCATCCATATTGATTGTAATAAAAAAATCAATAAAATATGGTATATTTCATAATAAAATATTAATCCCAATTAAAAATAATAATTTAACATGTTACTGAACTAGATGAAAATACTCATAAATAATCATTATGGAAATCTTGAGGGAATGACTGATTTCACATTGTTAATAATAATTCATAGTGTAAAAACCTAGTATAAACCCTAAAATTATTAAGATATTTTTTTTTCATGAAAATTGGAGTGATTTTATAAAAATAAAAATTCATTAAAACATATTTTTTATGGTACATTAATATGGGTAGGAAATTGACAAGTTCCATTTAATCAGGTGTGCGAATCGGGTAGAATTGATAAAGGAACCTCTATAAAACTTGTAATTCTAATTAAATTAAATTAAATAATGAGGTTGGGATATATAAATAGAAATTATAACAATTAAATAAAAGAAATTATGATTCACAATGGTGTATGTCGGAATAAATCATAACTCGAATGAATATTGAAGGATCCAGAAGAAAACATATACCTTATTTCTGAATATGATCCACAAATAATTTTAATGTCCAGGATTATTCAAATAAATAAATAAATAAATTATTTTCGAACCTTTGATACATTAATTGGAGATATAATAATCTTATTATGTTCATTTATGGCCAGGTAGATGAGATATAGTGTTTAATTTCATCGTTCAGAGACATTCGTTTTTTTATTTCCCTGAAATGATTTACTTGTTTTTTATTAATGTTTTTCATGTAAAATTGGTATAATAAGGTACAATATGAATTATATTTTAGTAATGAAACCCCTAATGAATAAATTTTTATATATTACATTTGGTTTTATGTAATACAACAAAATCATTACATAAAATGTTAAGGATATTTTTTTAAATTAATTTATGTTGTTTTAGATCAAAACAAACATAAATTATTTTATCATTTTGTATTGTAAGAATATTGTTTAATCCCTGAATTAAAATTTTTAAAATATAATTTTTTCATTTTTTTAAACCTTTAAAACTTTTTCAGGAATATACATGTGTTAATTTTTATAAAATGAAATCTATTAAACCATGATGGCGAAAAAGAAACACCTAATGGACTATGTGTCAATTTTTCGAATAAAAGGTGGAGGGGAAATTGGTTTATACTAGATTATTCCATGAGAATAATATAATTAATGTATATGAAAGGTTATTCAGTCATAATTATATTTGTATTAGTTTAGGTGAGGAAAGAATAATAAAATAAAATAACATGAATTTAAATTAAAAGGAAAGGGAAGTGGATTTTACCTCTTGAATACCCCTCTTTCAGAACATCCTTAAGGGATCTATTTTTCATCATTTGTCAGGAAAACAACACCTATGATGTGGGGAAGTTACATGGGATGTGTATTGGGTATAAATTAGGGATCGATAAAATCATTGATTGTGTGAGCATAAGAAGTGGTGGGGGTGGTATTTATAGTGATGGAGAGAAGTGATTTTTGAATATTTTCTTAATTAGTTTTTTATTTTCTCTCATTATTGTCCATAGATTTAACATTGTCATAAAATATATTAAAATAATTATGGAGGGATCTATATATTTTTGATTTAATTTGTGAAGACTCAATGAATATTTTATTTTTCTTATAATTTATTTATATGATAAATTATCATATTTTAATATTCACTAAATATTCATGTATTTTCAAGAAATTGAAAAAACTAAATGAAACAATTTTTTGATGTATACAATTGAAAAATAAACTCCAATGTATGATAATAATTTTATATTTATTATAAAATAATTTTTGATTAAATACATTATTTACTTGAAATATATATATATTTAAATTTTAACTAAAGTAATGACACTCTGAAAAAATAACCAAAGTCTCATTAAATTGTACTAAAATCATAATTCACAAAAATATTGATTTATGAATACATTTTTTGAAAATGAATTTTCATTTAAATCATATAATTATTTATAAAATTGTTATTAAATATCTGTGACTCACAAATATAAAAATACTTCATTATTAATATTTAAAATAATTAACTAATTATATAATGATATAATTACATAAAAATATCAATTATAATATTCCTAAAATTTATCTATACTTTCCTAGGTGATGTTACTTTACACTTGGTCAAATTAATATTCATAATTGGTAGCATTACTATTCTAAGGTGTTAACATTCTTTTCCATCAGTATCAGTTCTCTAAATTCTGGAAAATAATCTTATTTCATTGATTATTCCTTTATAATGTTTTAATTGCCTTATCAAAGGGGTATTATGTTATTTATACTATATAAAATATTTAATGGAAAATCCATTGAAAAAATTATGTGTTAAATTTTTCCCTTGTATAAATTTTTTTTCATCGAAATTCCCATATTGTCACCACCATGAAATGACATGTGTAGTTAATCATCATACCATCCTCAGGAAACCATGTCAAATATTCAATTTTATGAATTTTACAAGTTACCTTTACCAGTTGATTCATCTGATTCCCCATAACATATTCTCTAATGTCCATAATTTTGAAGGGCTATTCCTAATAACAAAAACCATGTTCCAATTATATTCCATTATAATTGAAGACATGTGATTGTTCTGGAATATACATCCTCAGTAAGGAGATGTGGACCACAAGGTATACGTCATAAACGACAGGTGTCATTGAAAAAATAAAATACACAAATAAAATTTTCTCCATTATTTTAATATGTCCAATGTACAAGGGGCTTATTTTTAATTTCATTCCAAATTTTATATCATCATTCCATACAATCTAGAAAACATGATCTCCAAATTTAAATTTAAAATCATCCTTTTTTATTTTAATATTTTTTCTTATTTCTAATTTGAGAAACATTGATTTGGGTTGGAATATTATTTATATTTTATTATAGTTTCCTCCACATGAACAGGGACAAATAGCATCCATTAACCATCCCCATCCTAACAAGTTGGTGTATGACATCTCTTTCTATACAATGATTCATATGGTGCCATTTGAGTATAATAATGAGAATTATTGATGTAGGAAATATCTACCAATGGTAAATATAGTTCCCACATTGCATGAATTTCATGTAATCATGATGTCCTCATTGCATCCAATGTTTGTTTCATCCTTCATGACTACCCACTAGTTTGAGAGTGATAATCTGTGTTTAATTGAAGCTCAATATCCAATGTTTTTTTAATAATTTTGCAAAATTTTGATGTAAACATTTTATTAGGGTCATAATATTTAAGAGTGGTTCTCCATGATGTCTTATATCTTCATTAATATATAGTCATTCATAGAAAACAAGTTTAACGTTAACACTTTCACTAATGTAGAAGATGTTTATAACATCCCTATTTTTTACCTCGGTTATATAAAACTGATGTGATAATCTGTGAAACGTGGTTTTTTACATCGGTTATTTTAATAACCGACATTAAAAATCACACGCGTTTGTTTTTTACACCAGTTATAAATTAACCAATTTAAAAAACTAATGAGCAGGGTTTTTTACATCGGTTTTCAAAAATCCGACTTAAAAAACGAGGTATCTTTGAATTTTTTATGTCGGTTATTATATAACCTACATAAAAAGTGCCTTTTGAGGCCTTTTTGACGTCAGTTCTTTGATAACATACATAAAAATCCAACCCGAAGAATTTTTTACATCGGTTATATTATATCCGACGTAAAAAACTGTGATTTCTGATGTATTTTTTAAATCGGTTATTCTATAACCAACGTAAAAAACCATCAATCCGATTTTGTTACATCATTTATAAAATAACCGACGTAAAAAAAGCCATATCTGATACATTTATAACATTGGTTATTATAAAAAATGACATTATAAATGTATTAAAAATAGTTTATAATGTCATTTATTAAATAACTGTCTATATAAACCATTTAAAAAATTAACACCCCATGTGGATTGTCATTTACGATTTTTCGATCGACAGTCCGGCGACTCATCTCTCTAGCACGGAAAACCCTAATTGACTTGTCGATCTCACTACGTTAAATTATTTTTTCCATCATCTTTTATCATCTTTACTCTTCTCGGATCTATCTTCTCAACTCGCAACACTGTGGTAAGCCTCCCATGACTTTATTTCATTCATTTTTTTCCGGATTGTCAATATTGGTGTTTTGTAATTTTTTTTAAACTAGGTAAGATTCTTCTATTTCGAACCCTATTAAATCTTTTTTCCATCATCATCTTATTTATTATCCCTAGATCTATTATATCAACTCGCAATATTCACGTAAGCCTCACCAACCACTATTTTTTTGTTTTTGATTAGCGAATTCCGATATTGATGGTAATTTTTGTTGTCATTGACAACTAATGATCTCATTCAGCTATATAACTGCAATTTATGTGTAAAAAATTGTGATACACCCATTCCGTGTACCAGTGTGATTTATTTTATAAGTATATATATCATTTTTCATGGTGTAATGTGTGTCTTGGATCCTTGGTTGTTTTTATTTTTAGTCTCACTTATTGTGGTTCCATAATCTATTTATGTCACTTATTTTCGTGGACTATAATAATTCTTCATATTCTATTAAAATACAATTCATTGCATAATAGATAATTTTAGACTAATAAGAGATACAATTCATGGTTCTCATTTTGAATAATGGTATGATACCAAATATAGTATCTTGAGGATAAAATCTCTAGATATTCAAAAACTAGTAGCTTGATGTTAAAATCGCATGGTTCTGGGGGGCTGTCAAGAGGGTTGGTGGTTGTCCAGGGTGTCCATGGAGGTGGGGGGGGCAGTCTTGGGGGTGTGGGGGGGGGGGGTCCAAGGGGGTGTGGTGTCGAAGGGGGTGGGTGGGCTGTCCAAGGGGGTGGGTGGCTTGGGGTTATGTCCAAGGGGGTTGGGCCTGTCCAGAAGGTTGGGGGTGTCTAAGGGGTGTCCAAGGGGGTAGGGGGTGGGGGTGCTGTCCACGAGGGGTGGGGTTTGCTTTTTAGAGGGTTGGGGGATGTCCAGGGGGTGGGTTGTCTTTCCAGAGGGTCGGTGGGTGTATAGGGGGTGTCCAAGGGGGTGGGGGTGGGTGTGGTGTCCAAGAGCGGTGGGGTGGCTGTCTAGAGGGGAGGGGTGCTATCCAGGGGGTGTACAAAGGGGGTAGGGGTGTTCAGGGCGGTGTGCTAGGGGGTGGGATGGTGGGGGGGATGGTTTTCCAAGGGGGTGGGGCCTATCTAGAGGGTTTGGGGGGTTGTCAGGGGGGTTATCCAGAGGTTTGGGGTGTCCAGGGGGTGTCCAAGGGGGTATGGGGTGGGGGTGGTTTCCAGGAGGGGTGGGGGTGTTGTCGAGAGGGGTGGGGGCTGTCCAAGGGGTGTCCAATGGGGTAGGGGGTGGGGTGGTGTCCAGGAGGGGTGGGGGTGCTATCCAGAGGGGTGGGGTCTGTCCAGGGGGTAGGGGGATGTCCAGAGGGTTGGGGGTGTCTATGGGTGTGTCCAAGGGGGTGGGTGGGTGGGGGTGTCCAAGGGGTTGGGGAGCCTTTCCATAGGGTTTGGGGGGTTATCCGGGGGGTGGGGGTGTCCAGATGGTTGGAGGGTGTCTAGGGGTGTCCAAGGGAGTGGGGGGTGTCCAAGGGGGTGGGGGCATGTCTAGAGGGTTTGGATGGTTGTCTGGTGGTGGGGGATGTGCAGAGGGTTGGGGTGTCTAGGGGGTATCCAAGGGGGTACGATGTGGGGGTGGTGTCCCGAAGGGATGGGTGGAGTTGTCTAGAGGGGTGGGGGCTGTCCAGGGGGTGGGGGTGTCCAGGAGGGGTGGGTGGGGGGTGTCCAAGGGTGTGGTGGTGTCCATGGGGAGTCCAAGGGGGTGGGGGTGGTGTCAAGGGGCGGGGGGATATGCAAGGGGGTGGTGTTGTCCAAGAGATGTCCAATGGGGTGGGGGTTAAGTTTCATTTGGTATTGACTACTGCATCGTGGTTTCTGAGATTATGACATAGTGATTGTGCCATGATGTCTGGATTTACATTGTTATTTTCTCCATCTGAATTTTTATTTTAAATTAGATTTGATTCTCAGGTTTACTCCATTTTCTCCAATTTTCTATCAACCATTGTATTCCCATGGTTTTCATTGATTAAATGGAATTTAAAATAGTTATATCTAAATATATTTTGTTTATAAAATAATATTCAGGCATATTTTTTTAAATACGCATAGATTTGTATTATATTTCAAAATTGTTTTACATTCAAATAATGATTTTTTTACATAAACATATAATTGTATTATCCAAAAATTATATTTTTTTGATATTTTTTATAGGTAATAATGATTCGAATTTAGATTAAGGCACATATATTGAGAAATCAATAAGAGGAAGGTTTTGATGCCTTTTTGGAATTTGATAAACAAAATGTTCCATGTAGTGACATTTTTGTGTCCATGCCTGAAATGCTTGAATATGAAGAAGATAAAAAGTAGAGAGACAAAAGATCATCTGATTTTTCATGGTTTTAATCCGAGTTACAACCCTTGGATTTGGCATGGCGAATCTGGACGGAATTTAAATGATGGTTATGATTCGCAAGATGGTAACTCTGATGGAATTGATGAAATGATTCGCGATATTATAGTAGAACAAATTGAGATAAAACTGACAGTTTCACATATATATGTTGATACTGAAAAACCATTATATAATGGTTGTACCGATTTAACTATTTTTTCGGTGTTGTTAAGATTTATTAACTTGAAGTCGAATCATGGATGGAGTTACATAAGTTTTACCGAGCTTCTACAATTGATGAAATAAATTCTTCAAAAAGATAATGATCTTCCAGAATCACATTATAAGGCCAAGAAAATATTATGCCGGATGAGATTGGGATACAATAAAATACATGCATGTCCAAATGATTGCATTATATATAGGAAGGAATATTAATTTTTGTAAGAGTGCCCAAAATGTGGGACATCACGACATAAGGTGAAAAAAAAATTCACATGCTGATGTAGATATTACAAATTTCCCTTCAAAGGTATTTTGGAATCTTCCTATAATTCATCCTTTAAAACGTTTATATGCTAATTCACATGAAGCAAAAAGGATAATATGGCATGCTGATGAGTGGGTATGTGATGGAAAAATACATCATCTGGCTGATTTTCCATAATGGAAGAAAATTGATGTGTAGTATTCTAAATTTGGAAATGAAATTAGAAATCTCAAACTGGGGTTCTGGACAGATGGAATAAATCCATACCGAACCCTCAGTAGCACACATAGTTCACGGCCTGTTTTATTTGTAATTTACAACATGTCACCTGAAGTTTGTATGAAGCACAAATATGTCATGTTGAGTATATTGATCTCTGGTCCAAAGCAACCCGACAATGATATTGATTTTTACTTATCACCGTTGATTGATGATTTCAATCTATTATGGGCTATTGGTATTAGGGTGTATGATTCTTATAAAATGTTATATTTTAAACTGCATCCAGTACTTCCATTCACTGTAAATGACTTCCTAGCTAGTGGAAATTTGTCTGGATACAGTGTTAAAGGGAATATATCATGTCCAAATTTCGAACAACATACGTCATATTATCAATTGCATCATGGGAGGAAAATAGTGTACATGGGCCATCAAATGTTTTTTCCAATGGATCACCCTTATAGAAGACTAGAAAAGTCATTCAGTGGCTCACAAGAATTTGATACTACACCAAAACGATTATCCCTTGATCTGTATTTTGAGAGGGTGAAAAACAAAGATGTGACATTGGGAAATACACAGATATCTGGTAATGATAGACATATTTTGAAGAAAAGGGAAATATTTTTTGCGCTACAATATTTGATGTATAATGACGTTAAATATAATATTGATTTCATTCATGTGGAGAAGAATATATTTGATTGTTTGATTGGATCATTGTTAGATAGTAATGAAAAGAAAAAAGATGGGTTGAATGCAATATTAGACTTAATATCAATGGGAATACGTTTGGATTTAGCTTCCACTCCTAAAAGATGATGATAATTTCTTCCCCCGACATGTCATACATTATTGATGAGGGAGAAAATTATCTTTTTTCAGTGTCTTCATGATATCAAAGTGCCTCAAGGTTATTCTTAAAAAGTAAAAAAATTTGACTCATTGAAGGACTTGAAGTTGATATGTATGAAATCACATGATTGTCACGTCATGATGCAACAAAATCTACCAGTTACATTGCATGGAATACAACCCATCCGCATCGAAAAGTCTATAATGAAGTTGTGTTATTTTTTCAGTTCAATTTTTAACAAGGAGATTGATGTGAATGCTTTGATCATTTTGGAAAAGGATTCATTTTTTATACTTTTTATATTGGATATGTATTTTCCTACAACTTTTTTTGATATAATGGTGCATTTAATGATTCATCTAGTTTGAGAAATAATGCTTTGTGGACCTTTATATCTTAGTTAGATGTTTCCTTTTGAAAGGTATATGAAATTATTAAAAGGTTATGTTAAAAATCCATATCAAACTGAAGCCTCCATTACTGAAAATTATATTTATGAGGAGGTAGCAGAGTTTTGTATGAGCTATATGGATGCGGCACAACAAATAGGTTTGCCTCCATCTCACCATAAATGAGTTAATAATGAGGGAAAGGGGATTATTGGCTTGAAATACAACTCATTATCTGCTGAATAGATAAAGAAGTTGGAATCATAAATCTTGAATAACATAGATGATGCTGAACCTTATATCACATTACATATTAATGAGTTGAATCAATTTCATCCAAATAAGAATGAAATGTTGATTTTGAATGAGCAAATACAACTTTTTTATCATGGTTTAACAATACCTTTCTTGGTAAATCAGATGTATCAGATACATTAAAATGGATAGTGGGTGGTCCATGGTTAAATGTGTTATCATGGTATGATTATGACATTAATGGCTGTACATTTCATACTAATGCTCAGGAAAATAGAAACACATTTCAGAAAATTAGTGTATTGGTGTTTGCAGAAGCAATGCATTTTTTGAGTTATAAGGTCAAAAACTCAATTTATTTATCATGTGCATATTATGGATTGATTGAAAAAATATGGTAGGTTCGTTAAATTAAAAATAAAGATCATGTTTTTAAATATAAATCGATAATAAGTAACAACAATGTCATACATGGTGAATTTGGAATGACACATGTTAATCTGAATAGATTGGAAGGAAAAGATGATTCTTTTATAATAGAAACACATGGGAAAAAAATTCTATGTAGTAGATCAATCAGATATGCAGTGGGATGTTGTTTTACAAGGGGAAAAAATATGATGGTGAGGATGAACTTGATTAAGATGCTGATATATGTGATATCCCTACATCCATGGAATGATTAACAGAACATAATGATGATCATGTTGAAGACATGGTTCGTTCCATAAGAACGATCACGACGAAGGAATTTGGGAAAAAAATCTGTTTGTACATGACTAAAATTACAGGTAACATATGTTTATTTCATGTTTACATTTATTTTTTTCATCAAATGATAGATATTGTATGTTTTTTCTTTATTAAAACATTTATTAAAACAAAATAATTATATGTTTTTGTTTTTTTATGTTTATTTAGTTTACTTTATCATGTTTACCATTAGATGAATTATATATCTATTATTTATGTTCAGTGACAATTTCATTACCATTTTTACCTGGTTTTCCATGTTTACCATGTTTACCATGTTTACTATCATGACCATCTTGACCATCATTACCATTGTTTAACATGATTTCTATATTAACAATGTTTACTATTACGTAACATAGTACCATTTTCTATTTTCTGATTTCAATAGTATTAAAATATTTGAATTTGTATATTTGTGAACTAATGTTTTTTTATATAAAAGATAATGACAGATCATTCAGTTGATGAGACACATGATTCTGGAGATGATAATAATGGTCATACCTCTGGGGAGGAACATTCACATGCTCCTTTTGATGTTCCCCAATCGTCCTCATGTGATCCTATTACGACAAAGAGTTCAAAGGTTGGTAAATGTGGGTGCACATGTTTACAAAAATTAGCACTTGTCCGTACATAGGATCAGAAGATGCTCGTTGAGTTTGATGATGATGATATTTCTAGAGGTCCAAATGCAAATGATTTTAAGATTTTTGTATCAACTCAGGCTAAGAGCAAAGTAATCATTTTGTATGATGACTTGAGAACTTGGGATAAAGCGATAATCTCTCAGTTCTGGGAGACAATTATTGTAAGATCTATTGCTATTGTTTTAATATTATTTAAATGTTTCTAGTACATATAATATGTTTAACCTATTCTTTATCAGATGAAATTTGATATTCTTGACACTGGAGGAGTCAAGAAGAAATTCTTATCGTTGGCTACCAGGAGGTGGAGGAATTTAAAATCAACCCTCTAATATGATTTCATTTATGGTCATAAGAGTCATGAAAATACATATCATATATATCCTTTTATAGCTGAAGACACATGGAGACAGTTTTTGAAAGTATATGAAAAGTGTAATTTTTGGTAAGGGCAGTGTAAACTTTTATAAGATTTCTTTTATAAATTATCTTATTAATGTTTTGTTAATGATTTCGTATTCTTAATATAAATAAAAAAAGGAAATATTATCAGGAGATACAATCTGAAAATGTATACCCTCATAGTTTATCTCGGGGAGGGTATGCATTTTTGGAAGTACAAATGATGGCACAAAAACATCAACAACTAAGAGCTGAGTCTTCAATCACAGGAGAGGTGGCCCCTCCATCCCCTCAATCTAGACATGAAAAATGGAAGATAGCTCGGATGGGAAAAATGTGAAATATAATTCTGATGAATTTAGAATCGTAGTTGAGGGGATTGTTAGATATCTATTTTATTTATATAAGTTAATTATATTCTTCATATAATTTCAATCATTACAGAAATGTTCAATTAAATAATACCGGACTCTCATGATGAGAAGAGTTCACATGGGGAATTTATAGCTAGTGGGAGGCAAGATATTTTATCTGTAGCATTGGGAAAGCCCAAAAATCCTGAACATGTAAGAGGATATCTGAAGATGTATTAGTAAGAAAAGCGTTTCCATGTTCTTAATATTTTAATGTTGAGGGGGTTTATAAGAAAAATAGTATCCTTGGAGGCTGATGATCATAATATTAATGAGAATATGAAGGAAAATATTAGATCATCGGTATAGTCTATGTTTGCAGACATGAAAAGTCAATTTCAGACTGTAGCTCCCACTCATCCAACTCCCCTTGCAGACCCCATTATTTATCCTCAACCTCCTCTAGTACCTTCCACTCACCCACCTCTTCCTGCAAACCCCATTTTTTATCCTACTCCTCCGCCGCAACTTCCTACTTATTATGAGTTATATGTTGATGATCCTCCACATAATATTGTTGCATGTGGGTTGTGTATTATATACGAGATACAGTTTATCATCAAAAATTAGACGTAGATAATGAAAGGGTTACTATACAAGATATTATAGATAGACCAGCTTGAGTAACATTACCTATAGATGAGGTGATGATAGTTGGACATAGTATCATTCATTTTTTAATTTGGCCATCCCGACTTCTTCAACTCATTACCATAGAGGTATGAATGGTATATCATTTATTTAATTTTTTTTTTATGAAATGTTTTTTTATCATTTGAAAACCTATATATTTTCCTATATATTTTTACATGAATACATCAATGGTAAAGAAATACTCTATAGACAACAACAAAGGCAAATGGATATGACATTAGATACAAATTCTATAAGTTTGGATAGATTGTGAAGATATTAAAATTTTTTGGCTGATCATTATGAGTTTCCAATGGAATCTCATGTTTATAGACGTGAAATAAGTGTGGGGATTATGATAACTGATATAATGGAGCTTGTTATTGGAGATATGTTTGGCATAAACATGGTGAAAAATTTTTCAATGTAAGTATTAACACCTTTTCCCTGCGTTATATTTATTAAAAATTTATACTTATGTATGTTTTGTATTTGGAATCATTATAAATTTTCTGATAGGAATGAGCTGACAGATGTATATAGATTCATTGACACCCAATTAAATTCTTCGGAAGCTTGTGCATTATATGAGGAACATATAATGCTTTATATTGATGAAAGACTTGAAATGAATATAGTCACACAATGTTGGATGATTCCTTTTGTGAGAGGTATGGAACACAGCTCTCTCAAATATTTCATTATCATTTAACATAAAAACCCACTAACCTTAAATTTCCTTTTATCAGTGATCATTAGATGTTAGGGATTTTTTTCCCAAGGGAGAAATCACTTTATTGGATATTCTATCTCTATGATGTTGTGCTGGAATGTGATAAGAATATATTGGAAAATTATGTTTCAATTTCTCAATAGTTTTATATATTATTATGAATTTTAAATTTACCCCATTCGTATTTTTTTCTAACAGGGCATTGTTCTACTTTGAAAAACACACAAATAATAAACGTTCAAAGATCAAATATGTAAATTTGATGGTAAATATCCAATTATAATTTGTACTTTTTGATTTATTACATCAAAATAATATATTGAATTTATACTCATTCAAACAGAATTGTCATGAACAACAAGGCATCATAGAATGCAGATATTATATGTTATGATTTATGTATGAAATAAAAACAACTTGGATCGTTTTAGGAATTTTTACCTGGTAATATTTCCTCTTAAACATTGCCATAATATATCAATTTGATTTATTCATTATACACGTTAACAACTATCCTTTTAATTTGTATCATTTTGATGAACCTCAACCCTATACTGCTAAAGATATCAAACACTTACAAGTGGAGTGGTCAAATTAGTTTACTGGTTTTATTGAATTCTAGTTGCTTGTTATGTAAAATGTAATTTTGAATATTGTCATTGTCATTGTGTATTTGGTAGTTGTTTAGGTTGGATTTAGTTTTTTTTAAGTTGACATTGTATGTTTTGAATGTTAAATTTGTGAATGTTTAATTATTCTCAACTTGTTGTTTTGGTAAACTTATGAGGGTTTTTCTTGTATATATTCTACTCTAGGGGGGAGGGGTTCCAATGGGGTGGGGTGTTTAGTGGGGTGGGGGTGACTAGGGTTCTGGGAGGGATATTCGGTAGGGTGGGGGTCCTGGGTGTCCATGTCAGTGGGGGGAAGTCCATGGGGCTGGGAGAGTTTCCAAGAGGGTGAAAGGGCAGCCCAGTGGATTAGGAGGCTTTCCGGGGAGTGTCTAGGGGTGTGGGGTGTTTTGTAGGGTGAGGGGGGTTTCCAAGGGTGGGGGGGATATCCAATTGTGGAGGGGGGTCTAGGGTGTCCATGGGGATGGGGGGGCAGTCCAGGGGTGTGGTGAGAGCTGTCACGTGGGTTGAGGGGGTTCTGGTCTATTTTGGTAACATTTTTTTCTATTTCAAGGGAGTGGGGGGCTGTCTAGATATGTGGGAGTGTTGTCCAGGGGGTGGGGGTCTACATGAGGGTGGGGGGATGTCCAGGGGTGGTGGTGATGTCCATGGGTTTGGGGGGGAGTGTCCAGGGCTGTGGTGGGGGCATTCTATTGTCGTGAGGGGGTTCTGCTTTGTTTTTGGTAACATTTTGGTCAGTTTAAAAGGTGTTGGAGGGCTATCCAGGGGTGTGGAAGTGATGTCCTTGGGGTTGGGGTTATACAGGAAGGTGGGGTAGTTGACCAGGGTTGTTTGGTGCTGTTAAGGCGGTCGAGGGGCAGTCCAGGGGTGTGGTGGGGGCTGTCCAATGGGGTGGGGGAGGGTTGTCCAGGGTGTGGGGGGGGGGTGGGGGAATAAATGAGGGTGGGGGGTTGTCCCGGGTGTTTGGGGATGTCCAGGGGGTCGGGGGTAGTCCGGGGTTGTTGTGGGGGCTGTCAATTGGAGAGAGGGGGTGGGGGGGTGTTGTTCATGAGGGTGTGGGGTTGTCATGGGGTGGTTGGGGCTATATAGGGGGTCGGGGTGGGTAGTCTAGGGGTGTGGTGGGGGATTTCAAGTGGGGTGATAGGGTGAGGGGGTTCTTTTTAGGGGGGTGGGGGGATTTCCCGGGATGTTTGGGTTTGTCTAGGGGGTCAGGGGGCAGTTCAGGGGTGTGGTGGGGGCAGTTAAGTGGGCTGAGGGGATGTTGTTCTGGGGGTGGTGGGAGGGATGTCCAATGGGGTATGTTTTATATGTTTTCAATGTAAATGATTAATTATTCATTAGTTTTTGTTTTGATCTACTTTTTTTTGTGGTACGAATTCACGATTTGGTTTCTACTTGTTTCTCGGTGAGATCATAGGACTGCATTCAATTATTTTTTAAAAAAATTTGTCTTCCACATCGGTTGTTTTAGAACTGATGTGATAAAGAAATCCTTAAGGGTTTATCACGTCGTTTTTTTAATAATCGAATTGATAAAAATCTTTGGAATGGTGTATCACGTTGGTTATTTAATAACCAACATGATAAACCCCATGGTTTGTCACGGAGGTAATATAATAACAGACTTTATAACCCCCAACAGTTTTTGAACGTCTATTAAAAAATAAACGACGTGATAAACACTAGTATGTTATGTTTTTTACGTTAGTTTTTAAATAACCGATGTAAAACACCTTATTTATAACATCATCCGAATTAACGTCGGCTAAAAACCGATATAAAGAATAAAAAATAACCAACGTAAATTATGTTTTCTGCACTAGTGTTTATTGCTAGTAAATTAATAGATTTTGAAAGGTGATAAATAATCACCCATATTAAATCATTAGGTATTGGATTTTTTGGAGATCCAATGACAAAATACACTGTGATGTCATTCCATATCAATATAAAAATAGTCTTATGATACATTTCTGCTCTAGGAAGTTTTCTTTGATCCCACAACAATTAATAGACTAAAAATCTTGATACATTTTCCGAAATCTCCCAAATTATATTATGCCACATAAAATTGATCCTTATAAACACTATTCATCATCGTTCTACCAAGGTGTATTGAAAAATTTAGTGAATGTAAATCTTGAAATAACTCCATTTTTAGCTCTAGTATAGATGGAACTCATAGCCTCCTCCCAAATTTTAAAATTCCAGATTCACACATGATGTTTGGAAATATCCCACAATTCATATATTTTATTTTCATTGAAATATTCTAATCATCAGACTGAAATATTTTAACCATTTCCAAAAATATTTTAGGGAATCCAATATAAAATGTTATATGTTATAATGATCCTCATTAATTCCCATAATCATCATTGATGGATCAATATACTTAGGATACATGTTAATAATCATTTTGCTCAGAACTCTACGATCATTTTTGGTAAATGCATTTAATAAATTTTTCTCCTTCTCATGGATATAGTGTATTAAATAATAATAATACATGGGTAGTTAGGGCCATCTCCATATCCTCATGTATAGTTCATTATGTGAGAATTTATATTTCAATATCTTTTGATCTGCCTATATTTCACATTGTTCTATATAGATAAAATTTCTCTACATTTTCTGAGGAAAAATTATATCTTATAACACATCATCATTAGATAGATAATAGTTTTCATTAATTTTTTACTTACTTGGGTAAAATTCCATAACTCAGTCATCATGTATAATGACACACCTGATTCATTTATTTGATTCACTACTACAAATCAGAAACCAACCATTTCATGATGGTTGATTAATGATCATAGAATTCAATAATATTATTTAAATTCATCACAACATTATTCACATTCATTTATCCTTTTAGAATAACCCAATTTTGAGTAAGATTGTTTAATGGTTTCTCTAATTGGGTGAACATATGAAAAAACAGTGATACTATACTTCTAAACCAAAATAACTACCTACATAGGAAATATTCATTGGTGTAGGAAATCCTGGAAAACCATTTTCTTCATTGGATTAACATATATTACATAATTTGAGAGAATATTTCCATGAAATAAAATTTATATAAGCCAAAATTAATATTTGATAAAATTATTATATAAATAAATTATTCTGTCAGACGTCATAACAATATGAAAGTGATTCCCATGGTCATTATAAGTTTTGGTGTATAAAAATATATCATCAATTAATATCAAAACTAAGACATAAATATATTACATGAAAACTCTTTTCATTTTTTCCATGAAAACTGTTGGTGTAGTAGTCTGTCTAAATAGAATTTCTGTAAATTTGTGATGTCTATCCTTGTTTTGAAATGCAGACGTTGGAATACCATCCTTCAAAAAGTTTAATAGACGAATTCTAGATAAAGGTTCAATCATTGAAAAGTATTCAGATATGTGAATTTGAAAATTAAATAATAAGTTGTGAGGAATTTGATACATTTTTTTATTTTAATAGCATTTATTAATCTATAGTCAGTACATATCCTCATGGTTCCATATTACTTCATGACAATGGGAAGAGGGGCTCCCCATGGAGAAACACTAAGGGAATAAATTAATTATTAATCAATTACACAGGTTATTTAATCATCTACAATAATATCAATATATTCATTCTATAATGAGACATTGATATAGGCATTTCCAAAGAAATTTAATAAATAGAATATTCAAATTATCACACCATATGATGTCCAGGTAAAACCTCTCAAAATAGATCAATATATTCCTATAAAGTAAGTCATTACTCTATTTGAAGATTTATTTCCTCCCCAGTATATATTTTTTTCTCTTCTTTCTCAGTAATTTCATTCAGTAGTGATATAATAGGTGGATCTAGATAATAGTCAAATTAGATTGATTGAGTTTTATATATAAGATAATTTATATCATTATTTAATATTTTTACCTTCTTGGAATATATTTCTAAATCAGAAGTTAACTTATAAAATGTATGAATAATTATTTCAATGTCAATCATATATATGATGATAAGGTCAACAACTAATGAACTTATATGTTTCAAAAAGGGGACCGATTGATACAAAAATTTTTTAAATGATACATACATTATTAGTTTTTACTTAAAAATACATTATTAAATTCAATATGAAATATCTAATTTTATTGGAAGAGGTGGTATATGTAAAATGGTGTGATATCCAGAAAAAAATAACGATTTAACTCATTTCATGGAAATGATTAATGTACCTTCAACTATATTTTTAGAAACATAATCCTCAAAATTTATGACCTTATAAGATTGAATGTGATTCCTTGGCCTTCATTAGGTAATGATTCCTTGTCTTATTTGACCTTCATAAAAGTAATGTCCAATATCAATTAAATTATATCAATTAAAATTTGAATATATTTTTTTCAATCATGATCTTGGTATCATTTTTATCCAACCTCGTAATATAATCCCATTAACATCATAATAGTTCTTGGTTGTTTCTTCCCACAATTAACACTGTATGAAAATTAAACTATACCCTTCTTCCCAATTATCATATTTCACTTTCTAGAGATTTATCCATACTTAATATTCTATTTCATTACATTCATGCCAAATGACTTAAATAATTATTTTTATTTATTGATATTACACGAGACTATATCATAATAAGATGATAAATATTGGTAGAAAAGTTCCCTTTATAATAACTTTTTTAAAACAAAAAATATATGATCGATTTTTCACATTGGATTACATATATAGTCTATAGAATTCCTTGATAATCTTTTAATTTTAGATTCAAACATCATAAGTTTTATGTCCTATTTATATCCTAGACTCAAGAATCGCCTCTACAAATATACTAATTGTTTTATAGGAAAATATTTTTCTTAATCAATTTCCTTAAATTCCCTACATTAAATATTCTAAATTTCTTCTTTATCATTTTAAATTTTCAATTAGTTTCCTTAACTAATTTTCACATCCCATTAGATGATAAACATATATTAACACCTTCTCTATTTCATCACTTCCCAATGTGTGAAATATAATCTCTAAGAAAAATATCAATTTATACAATGAATTGTTTTTTCAGAACCATTAAATAATTCATATTGTGGCTTTGTAATTTTGTATATCATTTCCCCCACCACATTTTGGTTCATTATTCTCCATACATGAGATGATATTTTATATAACATGAGTTAGTTGTCTCGTTATATTTATAAATTTCTCAGCAACATTAGTAGCACAAATACCTACATCATTATATTATATAGGATTGAAATTCATATATTGGATACAAGAATAGTTATAGTTTACAATACATCCTCTATGATCCATTTCTAAATAATGGAATTCACTCCATCATGTTCTACTTTGTAATATATAATATCATACTATAAAAACATATAACATTAATTGAAATAATATGCATATTTTTTCACATTTACATAAATTTGGTTTCATTGGGTACATATTATCCATTATATCCTTAAAGTCTATTTTAGTAATATTTTTACTAATATATGTTATCTATGTCTAGTTTCCATGGATTCCTCTAAAATCGCTTTGATAAAATTACGATGGTCCTATACCATGTAGACTACAGTGAGTGACTTGATTTATTTCATTAAAATATAATCAATAATGGTGAATACCAAAGGACCTAATTATTTAGTTTCTCATAAAAATAATATACATATAAAAGTTCATAATTATACCATGAAATGAAATATGTCAAATTGAATCCTTTGGAAACAGAAAAATTCTTCAAGATTATCTTTTAATGTTATATATATAATTTATCTTAGCATCTTGGGGATAATAAATATAAAAAAGGGGTGGGCCCTAAATCTTTGTAATATGTAGAATTGAATTTATTATAAAAATAAACCAAAAGTTGAGGTGAATAACTAAAAAGAGTTTCTTCAAAATTTTATCATAATATAGAAGGAATAAAAACTAATTAAATAATTAATTAAAAAAAATCAATTAATAATTATCATTTCCCAAAGATATTATACTAGTAGAATAATAACAAGGATTTTTGAAATATTAATCTCATGATATTGGAGTTTATAATGCGGGATGTCATAAACATACCATCATGACTTCCATAACCACACTATACATAATCTGTTAAATCATTTGCCCATGGGAAAACAAGATTGTCTCATGTGAACTAATGATTATTATAGGGATTATAGAGGGACCCACATTACACTCACTATGTTAGATGCATTCCTTTTATGAAAGAGGTGATAAAAAATCAACATATATATTATTGATAAAACAAATATATGATATTTATATAGCATTCCCAAATCAATAAGCACAATCAATAGCCATTCAGAATAATACGGTGAACAGAATCATGATAGCACATCCACATTAACACAAATAAATACCATTCAATAAAAAAAGGTAGATTATATCAAAAAATATTAATCATGATTTATAATAATAGTCAAATAAGATCATGAAATTGATGAAAAAAAATTTATAAAATAATCAAGGAAATCCTCATAGAAATACTCTTTATATATTCCAAATAAGTGACATTTTTGAAATATAATTGAATAAACATACAAATGAACTAAGATAATATTTTCTCATAAAATGTTGTTATTTTTGAAAAAAAAAATTGTCTAATAAAATAGATAATATATTATACATAAAATGGGTTCGAAAATAAGATGTTCCTTTATTCAGGGTTATATATCGGAAAGGATTGTGAAGGAATCCTTTTTAAAACATGTAATTATCATATAATATAAATGTAATGATGATGTTTTATTGTACAAAAACATTTATTATAAATATGTAAATATAATATGATATTACATTACTGTGTAGAATAATAAATCAAAAACTTAATGAATAATGAATGTTTGTGTAGAAAACCCTTACCTTATGTATGAATGTTTTTTTTACTTGAAAATAATGTCTCCTATAATAAAATTAAACTTATTAATAACATGATTCAAAACCATTTATAAATTTATTTCATTTAGTGTAAATACTTAATGATATTTTTTTGATTCGTTGAATAGTTATAGAGTACAATTTCATAATTTTAAATC
This sequence comes from Viscum album, assembly GCA_963277665.1. NCBI lineage: Eukaryota > Viridiplantae > Streptophyta > Magnoliopsida > Santalales > Viscaceae > Viscum > Viscum album. Next base: position 1,311,822,488 of record OY728152.1, on the reverse strand, counting down.
ATTCAATTTATTGGTTTCCTTGATTGGTTATCATGTTGATGGGAAATGAAGTTCTTGTAAAATGGGTATAATTATCTCCAATAGGAATTATATGTTTTTAAGGAACATCCAACTGGGTATGTGGTTATTTTTATCATTATATTTTATAGTATGAGGATGAATCATTCGGTAACATGTTAATGAAATTTGTTTAGATTAATTTAATCGGTTTTAAATCAAAAACACACTAATTTTGTTTTATCTTTTATCATTATGTACATATGTTAAATTATGATCACAAAAGGGTTACGATATAATTTTTTAATTTTTTTTCAAAAATTAATTTTTATTATGAATATCCTAGAATACACTTAATGATATTGAATACACAGTGTCTTTGAAGGGGATGAAACAACACCTCATAAATAATGTTTTTTTTAGAATAAAATGGTAAGAGAAGGAGATTAATTTGGGATTACTAAATTAGCATTAAAAATATAGAATGTGTACGTTACTAGAGTAATCATGCTATATGTATGAGGGGATTTGAGGATGAATATGAAAAGAAAATAACCTGAAATGAAATTATAATTAAAAGGAATATAATTTTACCTCTTTAATACCACTTCATGATGTCCTAAATAAAAGAATTTTTTGGGTCCATTTCAAAAGAAAATTATTTATAGACATGAGTATGCTATATAAGAAGAATATATGGAAGAAATTTTACAAGGCTCAATGTATGTATTTATAGATTAAATTAATGTATATTACTACTCATAAAAAATTCATGTATTTTAGAGAAATAGAAAAAAACCACCAAAACAATTTTTAGATATATATAAATAAATAAATGATTTCCATTTTATGGAAATAATTTTCTATATATAGGAAATTTAATTTTTATTTAAATTCATTATTTAGTCAAAAAATTAATATTTTTAAATTGATAACATATTTTTGATCAACCAATAAAATTAACTATGGTCTCATTATATTATCCTAATATAATTAGATATACAATTATTATTTTTAATACATTTTATGAAAAATGATTTTATTTTAAAATTTTTTATTAATTATAAGATTTTAATAAAATATTTATGACTCATAAAAATAACAGCACTTAATTTTTAATAATATAAATATTTATTTACATATATAATGATATAATTAAATTAAATTTTCACTAATAAGATGCCAACTTTTTTTCCATACATTGATAGGTGATGTTAATATTCTATTCACCATATTATTATTCATAAGTGTATCATTACTATTCCAAATGGTTAACATTCTATTCAGTCACTAAAGGTTCTCTAATTTCTTATAAAACTCTTATGTCACTGATTATTCTTTTATAATATTTTGATGTGTTCTAAAATTGGTTTTATGGGATTTAAACTTTATAAAATATTTTAGGGAAAACCCATTGTTAAAATATTGGATTTATACACACATTCTCACTTGTAGAAACATATATAAGAGGTTCTAATACAATTATTTAATGTAATAACAAAATTAATCATGTATTTTATAAAATTGATTCCACTATGATTTTATTTAGTGAAACACTATATAATTTTACATACACACAATAAATTTGAAAAACCTTGCCTCATAATCAATATCATTAATCATTATCATGAACCATAATATAAATATAATATTAAATATTAAGATTTATGTATCAAGTAATCACCCCTTTCGATTTTATGGTAATGATAAAACCTAAAAACCCATTAATAATGTCTAAAATTCAATGTATTTTTTTAAAAAATAATATATAAAATAGAAATAATAGAATATTATCCATATCAATTATCACATTGGAAGCAATAATACATTATTCTGGTAGTCCTTTTTTTTAAGATCCATTCAATCCCCATAAATTAAGATATGTATTATTTAGAATAATGAAATGAAAATAAATATTAAAATAATCAAAATTTTGATACGAATTTATTGAATCGACAATCTAATTCTTCTTTATAGGGACTGATCCAATTGTGTCATTCAATATAAAAGAAACCATTAATATCATGTACTAAAAATTATATTTGCGATTCCAATAATAAAAATGGAATGTTCTTCATATTTTTTTTAATATATATAAATCCTAAAAGAATTAATATAAATAATATCCACAACTATTGTAAATAAATGTTGATAGTTAAGAAAATATTTATATCTCATGGTGTACTAAATAACAACTCCACTTCAATAAAAAAATGTTTGATAATTGTGTCTAGTAATGACATGTGTTTTTAATAAATTATATCATAAATAGAATAAATAAATAAATAACTAATTAAAATGATATAATAATTATAAAATGGTGGAATATAAAAACACATATATTTAGTAATCCTTAATTCATTATTTATTACATAAATTCATACATATTTCTATAAAAGAAGATTAAAATACAATATATATTAAAAAATTAGATATATACCATTTTTTAATATTGTGTTATCTTGAAACAATATGATACGATAAATTTATTTAATACAATTAATCATACATGAGCCAAAAATTATGAATTTTTTAAAATTCCTTCTCCAGGAAAACAATAAACCAATACGTTAATCATAATAATACATTATCTCTATATTAATTACTTTATTTTTAATATTGTATGCCACCATGTTTACCTCTCACTACACAAGTGTAAAATTTTATTTCTGCTCCAAAATAATTTTGAGACATTCAATCTATTTTGTAGTGAGTTTGCAATACACATGTGTCATTAAATTTCAAATTGTTTCTAACACATTGGTATAATCACATTCCAGAAACATATTAATCAACACCTCAATATTAGCATTGTTGATAGAATGTATCATGCTGATCGTTTTAATCTCTTTTGAGGAGGAGATTTCACATGTTCACAAGAAACATCCAATTATATTTCCAATGTGGTCCATAAATATATAACCACATGTTTTGGGACCCAAGATTCTATTTTATTATCCATAAAAATTGATATCAGTATACTCTTTTAAAGGAGTATGCCAGAAGACATCATGAAGTCCTAATGTCTACATGTATATTCCAGGGAATCTAGGTTTTCTGAGGAACATGAAGTGTTATAATAATTTGTTGCACTGTCCAAACTGCATAGAATGTTTTACTATTTCAACATTAATATGGAAATCCAGAGTTGCCTATATAGATAAGGTATTCTTCCAATTCCTAATGTAAGTCCTTCAATCCTAAATGATGTGCTTGATTTCTATAACAACCGACAGGAATCAGTTTTTGAGTTTTGGGGTTGCATGTAGTTTTTTGAAATTCTACAACATATCTGAAATGTACGGTATGTCATGTTGTTGTAATTTGAGTATATATTGAAGGTATTTATAGAGTGTTGTTGTTTTGGAACATGACCAGAATTTGTTTTAACATCTTCTCTTTGTTGGTTTTAGAAAACACACCATGAACATAATATAATTCCACAAGTTTCTATGTAATCATCATTATGAAATTTATTGTGAGTACGCCTCAATATTTGGGTCATTTTTATGGTCATATCGACGTCTTTTTAAAATGTTTGAGCCAATATAAATTGGAATCTGAGTTAAAATTAGACTGAAAAACTCATTTGATATCATGAATACCACTCATATCAAATTTCCATATTATGTAATCCTTGTGTGGAGAAAAGACATAATATTCCAATAGGTTGTGGATTATTTCGTCATATATATATATTGAGTATACAATAAGTCATGAATTTAGACCAAAATATTATGTGGTAGAAGATGAGAATCAATAGATGATATATGTGGTGTTATAATCCAATTTTAATGCCAATAGTTAAAAGAAGACTCTCTGTAATCCATATATCTATAGTTAGAAATTATATTGGGGAATGAGAATTTGATGGATGAAATAATTGTAGATCCCATATTAGAATTACTTCCCTTTTCGTGTTCATAATGAATATATATATAATAAAGGTATGAGCCAGCAAGTCACCATTAAAAAGAGACAAAGTAATTCATTCATAAATTGATTCACCAAATAACTTAATGTTTTTAATTTCCGTTCCTCTCTTATCAATGGGTTTATAAATTGGGAACCATGATATTGTGATTCATTTTATTTATATTTTACAGACACACCAAAAAAATGTTCATGATGCAAAGATTTAGGTGTTTGATTATATAAATGGTGTTTTTAATTATCATATAAAATGAAATAGTTTTGAGATAATTTTGTATATAACTTGTATTAACCTATAATACATAGGGATAAATATTCTATTTTATGATGAGATATGATAATTGATTTGATTAATATTGAAATGAAATGACTAGATTTTGGACATCCTAGGAAATGTGGGACCCCATGATATTGAATGGGAATGTGGGATTCCTTTTTTACTATTTCTAACAAGAGATTTGAAATTCTAGTGGTAGAAATGTTTCTACTAAAATAAATAAATTATTTATTCCCATTTATAGCATTCCCTATAACATTCTAATAACGAGACTATATATTCTTCAAATATTTCATATATATTTTCCCCATAAAAATGATGAGTTCATCAACATGTAATATTTGAAATGGACTAGTAAGGTTCCATGAAACATAAATAAGATTAATCCCACAGTTCTAACTCATCCGAGTAAGAATTCAGCTCATATAATCTTTTCCAATAGATAATTTAATGGCAGAGAGAGTATTAGATATTTTGACGCCATTTGAAATTTTTTAAAACCCCTCCGGAAAAAAATTAATATGAATATAAATCTTAGATGACATAAACTGAACATTCACCCAATTCACAAACATGGTACAAAAGACAAATGTGAGAAGCACATTATAATGAAATCCCATATAAATTTATCATATTATATTATAATGACTTTATTTTGAGTAATGAAACTACCTCTTTTTATTTTAATAAGGATATTGACACACTCAGAGGATGTGATAATGAAATATTGTATGGTTCTTCATTTCAAAATCTGGGCATGGCTCTAAGAGGCAATATTACATGATTTAGTTGTGGTCTTGTTGGCCAACAGTCTCGTGATAATATTGAATCTAGTTCTAATGAGGGATGTGGGTTAGAAATTATGTACTTCAAGGGAATTTTCACCCTTTGGGATAAGTGTGAGGAATTTTGAATTTTTCCAATGAGGTAAAAACTTTTAGAGAAGAATGTTTTGACTAGTCCTCATTAATCTAAATGAATAATATCCCAAAAAATTTTGAATAAGACATTAGTAATGATATGAACATTGTATTTAATATCAGTCATCATGATAGACACTAAATCACTAATTTAAAGGTTTTCCTCATCACTGAAAATATTTTTAATTAATACATCTTCCAGAACATCACTAACATCGTGAATAATAATCATATTTGAAAAATAGTTTAAAATATCAACATAAAGGTATTACTTATTGTAAATTATTCAGTCTCAATTTTTTTAGATAGAGAGGGGTTCAATACCCTTTTTATAACATTATAGATCATTATAAAATTTTTAATCTCTATACCCTCCATAATATATTTAACATTGAAGGTCTCTTTCTGATGTTTTTCTTTGATAGAGAGGATATCATTCATCATAGTAGAGTAGTTTTTTTTATAAAATATTTTCATCAAAATTATAAATGGTGACATTTGATAGAATCTGGTTAAGTTTGGAATTATGTGAAAAAATAACATCCCACTAATCATGAAATTTTCATTACACGAACACATAACATTGTATTTCAGTAAACTCTTTAAATGATTATCATAATCACTTAATATTTTAAAACAAGAAAATATAACCTCAATAAATACATATGAAATATGTGATTTATAAATCATATAATGGGAATAATCAAATCATAAAATTGTGGGATTAGTATATGTTAGAAAATATCCATATAGATTATATATACAAGGGGATAAAATCATAAACATAATCTTCAAAACACGATACAAGATGATAAGATCAGGCCATCATTGGAAGGTGGAAACAATTTAAAACAATGTATAATAATCATTACATGTGAACAACCTGTACGAAATCAAAAGCTATGGTTCTTAATATAACCTAATGTACCCTATATATGAAAATTCATTAAATAAGAACATTAAAAAATAAATTGGAGGGGATTATAATTTTAGGACCACCCATCAGATTTATATAATATACACGCATTAGTGTCCCACATAGATTATAAATAATAAAAACACATCTCATAAAATTAAATCCAATGACCAATGGTTGATTTTACATAATTTTTTTCCAATTAAATGAAAGATTTTAACATCTTGGTGAATAAAATTTTGTGCATGTCACATGGGTAATAACTATACAAAATGATGGCATTGAAAATTATATGATAATTGTGGAAGTATAGTGGGCATAAATAAATATTCATGGAACTGTTTAAAATTTGTGAATTGTTGCCTATCATTACATAAAAAAATAATTAATGTGAAATGGATGTGAAAAAATAAAGTCAAATGTTAATTAAAACTAATAAAATGTTATCAAATAATGAGATTTACTAAATAAAGAATATGATGAAAGATTATGTATAAAGTGATATGGAACTTCAAAAACATTAAGGGATATTATAAATATAATGGGAACTCCATTGGTGGTTGTTATAAAATTATGGGGGTGAGGAATGACTTTAATAATATGTTTTGAGTCAATATTAGTGAGAGGTTTGATGGTGTTTATTGGAAAATATTTTGTTAATTGTTATTAATTATTATTCGCATGATTTGGACTTTTAATGATATGTAATATTAATCGACAAAGATAACCATGTTTTTCACCGTTATTTAAAGCAATATGGTGTAGATTCTAATATTTTATCAATCTGTTAGCCTCTCAAATTTAAATAAACCACTAGTTTAATTTTAGTGAGTTAGGATTATAATTTATTGATTATAAACCTCAAAATAGTATGATTGATATGGTTGGTTCATTAAGGATGTATGAAATTAATTCAATAAATTCAAAAAAATATTATTTTAATTTTGAAACATATATTTCATTTTATATTCCCATTATATAATTTATTAAAATACTTTAGGTTATTATGATTTCAAAATATAGTCAGTACACTTATGTAGTAAAAAATCATAACATAAAATTTTAAACAAACACAAAACAAAATTACATCATCCCCATTTTCTATTTTTTAGGATTTGGATATACAAATTGTTATTATATAATTAAATGAGTTTCCAATATATTATAATTTTATGTATTAAAAATCAATTTTTACAAAAAAATACATGTTTCTACAATACTAACAACTTTTTGGCCCCTCAAAAAATTACATTGGTCATCATTAAATAATAATTAAATTTTTATTTTGATATATTTTATTAAATATTATTCAATAAATATAATAACATTTACTACATAATCATAAAATTGAAAATTCTATGTCTTAATTGAGAGAATAAATTTCAAAATAATAATAATTTTTATTTTCATACAAAATTGTTAATTTTAATTTAACATCATATCAAATTTTATAGGTATTCATAAAACCATTTTTTAGTAATTCCATATTTGGGATTCTTGTGGGGATTCTTTTGGGGAAAATTATGAAAAATTTCAATGTTTCTTGGTTCTACACGTTGGTGCATAGTGTTCCTAAACCATTCACCCAATCAAAGAAAACAATTAAAACAAATCTAGTTATGGGTTACATGGATGGTGAATGGTTTGGAGAACCATGTTGTAGTCTAGGAAAACCCATTAAAACCCATTAATGCTGAAGATTGTTAGGGTGAACAATCTATCAAAAAGTGTATCCCTTACCATATAACTATGATTAAGAAAAATAAAAAATTATGTTTAAAATTAAAAAACCCGCTTTTTATATTTACGAATTCCTAAAAGAACCCCTATATGGATTTGTTTCAAAATAGTATCCCAATAGTTTATTTTTTGACCTTTTACTCTATTTCAGAAGTGGATACAAGCTTGGATAATATCCTTAGATCTATATGACGTAGCATTCATCTTCTTATTCTATTTCTCCCACTCTCATGTTTCCATCCTAGTGTTTTGTAGATATCCATTTTTTTAAAGATAAAATATATTATTTTTAAATCTTTATTCATTGTTTTAATGTCTGGAAACAATTGAATATGTTATTTTTTGGATTTTCCTAACATAGGTTTCGCATTTGAAGATCCCAGGATTCCATGGTAGGATGATGTATTTGGAATAGCTAATTTTATTAATAGAAGAATTTTTTTTATGTAATTTTTTTAATAATAAATTTTTAAACATTTCATTAAATTTATATATTTAAATGAAATTTCCAATGAAATGGTGGATTTGGTATTGAAATTTAAATTGAAATTAAATTGATGAAAAACGAATTCCCCGTGAATTGGGCTGTATTGTGAAATAATATAGAATTTGTTTCATTTTTTTCAAGTAAATGGTGAATTTTAATTGTGTAATTGATTTGATAAAATTGATTTTAAATTTATATTTGAGAAAATAAATTAATTTTTTTAGATACCCATTAGATTTATCATTAAAAAAGTTTTGATTAAAAACAAGTCTTGGTTATTAAAATAGAAAATTCCAATATACGTATTTGGGGAATGTTATGAATTTTATTAAAATAAATTTTAAAACAAATTTTCCATATTTTATTTTTATTAGAGAAAATGAAAACATAACTACATATTGAGTTAGTAGTGATATCCCACTATGATTTAAAATTCTTAAATACTTCTATTGTAGTCACCTCACCAATGGGATAGTAATTATGCTTTTTTGAATTATACAAAATGGATGTGGGAACACAAAATTTTGTGATATCATTTTGTGTATGAGGATTCCCATATCATGAAATTATCATTCCATTAGGTATATTATGATGTTATTTGTTATTTAAATTTTATTATATATATATTCCAATGTTTTAAAATAGTTTACGATTCCTTATTGGATTATATAAAATGATTTATTAAAACAATTTATTAATATATTTTAATGTTATTTCTATACATTTAATTTAATTGATTGATTTTTTTAAAATAATATTTTGATTATACATGCCTATTTATTTAAAATTTAATTCATTTTTTTGGTCAATAAAAGATGGAGTGTTATTTTTGAATCCTTAGTCGGACCCTACTCAGATTTTGGATCACACTCAACCTATTCCATTCGGTGATTGAATATTATCTTCACACAGGTTTCAGAAATGGTAATGTGCCACATGGTGGTGGTAATAGATGTTGTTAATCCTTGTTATTGTATTGTTATATTCATTTTTACATTGGTTGTTATCGTGTTTTCAGGAACTTTGTGGTTATACATTTTTTTTCCGGTCAATAAGAATTCTGGTACACTTATCCCTGTTGAATTTTTCTCATACGTTTATTGGCTTATTTATCCCCATTATATTGTGTTTGTAACCAATTTGACCCTTCTTTAATGTTGAATGATGTTAGGTTCTGGTACCGAACCCATGCGGATCAATGAACCCCTTCATGATATTCTCGGTATCACTTGATTATCAAGGTTTATGGGAATCTTGGTTAATTCATGACATATTGGAATCAATGGTGCTAGATTTTTTACATGAGGTGAGTATAGAGTCGTGTAATAATTTTGGGACATAACATGTAGTTTTGATTAATTACCAAGATGGTTCTTACTGCAGTGAGCCTTAAGTCACAAGGGTTGGTTTTGGTAAATACATATTTATGATTATTTATATTCTTTTCCATACATTTGACATAGATATGTTCAAATATAAATAATTTGTTTTTATATATTCAGATTAGGATCCTTTATTCCTCTTTTGAATAAAAAATTTATTCCTTAACATTTTCTATTGATATTGTGTTTCATTGTTCCTTCAAAATGATGACTGAATTATTTCAAGGAGGAAGTTGATATTGATCCATGGTGAACAATCCTACCATGGACCCGAGTCTGGTTTAGAGGGAATGTGTATAATATACAAGAACTATTTTTGGAATAAACAAAAATTCTTATTGAGGCTCATGATATTGAATCTTATAATTATTACTTCCAGAATCATTCACTAGAGTTCGGTAGCTCAATACAACTTGTGTCCATGAGCTACAGTGATTATGAAGAGGGTGAGGGAAGGTTGATCATGATTTGTCATCTATTTTAGTTCTTATAGAAACCTAATGAAATCAAGGTAATATATTCCACCTTAATTTTGAAGGGACATAATATGACAATGTAGGACATGATGGGAACAATAATGAAAAATGATGGATGGGAGTGGAAATACATGAAATCTCTATTAAATGATCATTTCTATTATGAGCCTTTGGTGTTGTACAATGATATTTTGTTTTCATACATGATAATGAAAAAAACACCATGAAGGAATATTCATATCCCTTTTCATATATTTTACAGTTTTTAGCAAATAAGGTATAAAAAATGGGATGAAAGCATGATTGTTCGAACATTGAATTTGATCTAATATTTATTCTCATTTTTTCTAATTCAATCTTCCATCTTACAGTGATGTGATGGATAGAACAGTGATGATTGAAATGGTCCATTATAAAACATCAGGGTTGTCAAGAGTTAATTCTTCTCCAAATGGTAGTGTCACCTCATTTAATTGAAAAATGATGCCCGATTATTCTATTAGTGGTTCTCTGTTGTTGGGTTATTCTAGACCACTTGGAGATCATGGATGTTCACCATCAATTTTCTATTACTTTGGAAATTAATTAAACTCAATGAGGTTTTTCACTTAGTCACCCTATATATTTGGATCCTTTAAACTCTCAGGTAACATGCTGAAGAATAGATATATCTATTTCACTTTGCTTAGTTGATCATGATCATCAGCGCCTTATAAAATTATGGATAAATCATATTCTTCACAGATAAACAAAATCCTAATATATAAATTTATAGGAACATTTCATGATAGATTGGAATGATGTCAAGAGGAAGAAGATAGAGGTCCAATGACTGTAAGAGGTACCCTCACTCTATCATCATCATTAGTGATTGAATTAATTGATATTAGTGCATATCACTCATTTATTTCAACTCTTATTGTAAATATGAAAAATCTTCTTTTGTATCTTTTTTTGTAATGCATATTATGAAACCCATTATAATAAAGATAAAAAGCGTCCACATAGTTTATCTTGTACTTTCAATTTATTATATGTACAACTATCTTTGGATTTTATGGTTCTCGACATCAAACATCATGACATAATATTTAGGATGGATTAGAACATTTACATTAATTCCAATATTTATTTTTTTATCATTGATGGGTCTCCATTTTTCACGACCCCCTCCCAACAAAGATGCCCCTCCTGAGCTGGAAATGGTGAAAGGGAGATAATGACCCCCGATTCCCGCCTCCAGTAGGCCCCGGGTTGGCAACTAGCACCAAGGGTATGAGTTTTTCAAAAATATGGGAGGCATTACCCTTTTTATTTTAAAAGATTGGGAAATAGGACAATTCAACCACCAAAAAGGAAAAAAGCAAGTATATAGAAATAAACCCCACACCAATCCCCTATGCATGTTTAAACAATTTATAACAAGGTACAAGTATATGATAGCTCAAAGTACAATACCAAAATAAAAACAAAGGTACAACAATAGAAACAACTCCAACGGTCTGACTAGTAGGGTCCCGCACGGCCCTGGTAGTCCTCCTGGAAACCTGAAAGTAAACGTAGGGTGATCATACATGTATACTCAGTAGGGAAAACTAATGATCTCGTGCACAAGTGGGGAGAAATCCTAATGTCCCGTGATAACAACAGAAGAAACCTAGCAAGGAATCCTATCCACCCAACCTCACTAGCCACACTCATCAAAACACAAGCACAATAGGTAGTAGTAGTATAAAAACAAGAGTATTGGGTACCCCTCACCATTTCCCATTAGTTAGCTGAACGTCCTGACGCTGTCACACTCTCCCCACCCGCACACAACTGGGCCTCACAACCACAGATCCCGCCCGCACACACCTAGGCCTCACAACCACACATCCCACCCGCACACAATTGGGCCTCACAACCACACATCCCGCCCACACACACCTGGGCCTCACCACCACGACCACATCCCTGCCCGAAGACACCTAGGCCTCATCCCGAAGATTTTTGGGAATAGTAATAGTAAAAGAACACTCGCCCGAAGACACCTGGTCCTGAAATCGAAACCTACCCAAAGAGTATTGTGTGTAAGGTCACCTCAAGCCATTATAGCCTATAAGCCTGCTGGAAGAGTCTTGGGCCTAATCACCCCAATCGAAACCTACCCGAAGAGTCTTGGGTGTAAGGTCGCCTAAAGCCATCACACCGTAGGGTATAAGGAGCAGTATGGAGCTAGTAACTATGGGGAAACACCCTCTCCCCTGAAATGGGAGTGTTCGACACTACATGCTCAACATGGTTGCGGTGAGATAAAACACAAAAGATACAGATATATATATATATATATATAGAAAACCCTCAGCCCAACCTATGGCTTCTAAAAAGAGAAGCTGAGCACATGCCTTGGCACTGCTACCACGAAGCATGCATAAAACAAACAACCCCAACCCCATTTATGGTTTTCACGCTTCAGAAGAAATTAGTTTATTTATTTCCTTAACTACTGGGAAACTATCGACAACCAACCATAACGATGATTCGTAAGCATATCCCTATCATCCACAAAGCAAGTTTGGAAAACACAGAAACACGGTAAGTCCCATCTTATAAACCAACCAACCCATTGATTATTTTTTCTGTTTCATTACCATTCCCCACCATTCATTAACTCTTCCAATTTTATTTATTATTCACAACCCATAGTTTGTCCACATTCAAAACCATTCCTCCAGCCCTGCTACCAACCACCATAACCACAACCATACCATATATCATTATCTCTTTAATACCATTTATTGTAGCCCCTCTTCCCATCCCCATTATATATTCACAACTTCCCACAACCAAGCCAACTGCAGCCCCGCTGCTCACCCATTTCACAACAACCCACAAAACACCCCCATCACATGCCACGTATCCAAGCCAACACCCACATGTTCATTATTCCATTTTGGTTCAACCAGGGTGATCACACAAGGGTTCCATATTTTAAACAGCCAACATTACGTGATTAACCAATTTCCACATTCCAGGAAGTTTCCATTTACAAAAATGGTATAGAAGATTGGGTAACATTTAATTGAGAAAGAAAAGGCCCCCAATGACTGTTATTTTCAGTTGGCATAATCCTATTCATTTCACAACATAATTTCACAGGATATAAAGTAACAACAAACTCAATCTTCCCAACCCTGTTATATATGTCAGTTAGTATATTTATTAAACTAGTTCATAAGTGTTTCACGTAAACAAGAGGACCCCTACACTACATGATGCACAAAAATTAGAGAGATAAAGTTAAGATCCCTACTTCAACAGGTTCTAGATCGCAACGCTCCTCCGGATCAACTTTAGAAGACGTTCATCGATGTCCCAGCAAAACCTCCATGGTTGGAAAGTAAAATCCAAAGGAAAGACAACAGATCCAAGCTCCAATGTTCTGCCTCTTCGTTACGATCCCGCGGCCGCTGTCGGATCGTAAATCAGTGCTCGGACGAAAAACTTATTGAATAAATATCCTTTGAGTCTCTTGAGAGAGCTCTGCTTAGAGGAGAGGGGAGGAGAGGTGTGATTAGAAAGGAGGAGGGGACCGCTCCTTTAATAGGTGTGAAAATAAAAAGTACAAAGTGTGTACATATGGTACACAATGTGTACTCGGCCGTTTTCACACGGTCTCCACACGGCCTCCAACGCAGCTTCGCGACCATTGACTAGTCGACACATGGTTTGATGGTAACGCATACACGGGGAAGGACTACATGGTCTGTATATTGGACACACGGAGTGTAGTCATTTATTGATCATGGTAAGGACACGACCTTCACATGGCACACGGATGATGACTAGTCAACACATGGTAACACGCACGCGGGGAAGGACTACACGACGTGTAGCACTGGACACACGGTGTGTACCCATTTTACCCACACGGCAAGGACAAGTCCTTTAACACGGGGTATACCCGGGAAGGGGGTACACGGAGTGTACTCAAACTACACAGCGTGTAGTTTCAAAATTATGGAAAGTGTGTAAAAAGTCCATTTTACCCTCCAAAACACTTCTTGACCTTTTTTTGACAAAGGAATGGGCCGGAGAGGTCCGGGCCATTACATCAGATACCTCTTGAAACATTCTCGTCCCCGAGAATTTAAAAACCAACCCAGGGGTACCCAACAAGATACCTCCTATGGTCCTCATTATAACAGGAACCCAACAAACAATCCTAATTAGGTGTTTGGAATTCCTTCTCCTATGTCGAGATATTATCCGATTTAGGCGGCACAGACTCGCCTACACGGGTTTAATCGCATCCTCATTAATGCGTCTCGATTATTGATTGGGTCTTCCCACTTCCATACATTAGTATTTTCATCTCGAACTACCCGAACACGAGGTTTTGGGAAAATCCTTCTCCTATGTTGAGATATTATCCGCTTTATGTGGCACTAACTCGCCCGCACATGTTCAATCGCATCCGCATTAATGCGTCTCAATTAAGGGTCATGTTATCCCCCTTCCCACACATCCGGACATGTTACACATTACCAGGGAACAAGGAAACAAAAGGACTCTCAACTGATAAGCCAAGCATTCCACATAGTAAAGGTACATAGTACAATATCCACACAAAGCTCAGAAGAACAAGGAAAAACACAAGTCAAAATAACTCCGGGTACTGAGCGTGCATCTAGGTTTCCCGCTCCCAAGTGCTCTCCTCGAGGCTGCCATTCCTCCACAACACACAAACCAATGGAATGGTACGTCCACAAAGAACCTTCTCTTTACGATCCTCGATTCGGAATACCCGTTCCTCGAAGGTCGTGTCGTCTCCCATATCCAACTCTCCCTAGTCAATAACGTGAGATTCATTGTGTAAGTACCGACGATGTTGGGAGACGTGGAAGACGTCATGGACATTCTCCATCTGAGGTGGCAAGGCCAGCTGATATGCCTCCTTGCCGACTCGCCTCAGCACCTCAAAAGGACCGATGAACCTACGTGAGAGCTTGCTCCCTTTCCCAAACCTCCGCTGCCCCCGTCGAGGGGAATCCTTCAAGAAGACATGGTCTCCCACCTCGAACTTAATGGGCCTCCTCCGATGATCAGCATAAAACTATTGTCGGTCTTGAACCGCCTTCATCCTCTCATGTACAAACTAGACATTCTCCATGGTTATCTACACTACCTCTGTCCCAAGAGCACCAATCTCACCAACCTTTGCTCATCAAATGGGTGAACGACATGGCCTCCCATACAAAGCCTCAAATGGTGCCACGCTAATAGTATAGTGGAAGCTGTTGTTGTAGAAAAAATCTACTAAAGGAAAGTGCCATACCCCTGATCCTTTGAAATCCTGAACACATGCTCGTAGCATGTCCTCCAACGTCTCGATAGTCCGCTCCATCTGCCCATCGGTCTGGGGGTGGAAAGCAGTTCTAAGGTGTAGCTGGGTGACAAAAGCATGTTGTTGCCCCCTCTAGACTTGTGAGGTAAACCGAGTATCCTGATCTGAGGCGATATTCCTCAGAACTCCATGAAAATGAACCACCTCGTCTATGTACCTATGAGATAAGGTACTCACCGAGCACGACTCCTTGATTGCTAAGAAGTGAGCTGATTTCATCAGACGATCCACCACTACACAGATAGCATCATCACCACCCTGAGATCTGGGTAGTCCTGTGACGAAGTCCATTGAGATGTCATCCAACTTCCAGTCGGGGACATCTAAAGGATGAAACAAACCACCAGGAACATGGTGTTCAACATTAACTTGTTGAAACACTAGGCACTTTGCCACAAACTCCGCCACTGCCTGTATCACCCCGGGCCACCAAAACTTATCCCTCAGGCCTCAGTACATTTTTGAAACTCCTGGATGTACCGCCAAGGCTGAGCTATGGAACTCACGGAGAACTCCCTCACGCATCGCCTCTGGTACAAACAACCATCCATGGAAAAGAATCTGATGTTGGCTGTCATCTGACCATCCCTCTGGAGCATTCCCCTAATCGACACGATCCTGCATCACCTCTTCCTCTGAGTCCCCCCACTGAGACTCTTCCACCTGCTACGACAAGGAGGATTGCACCATCACATGGAAAAATCAGCCACTAACACCTTCTTCCCTTATATCTAAGTGCAGTGCAGCCAAATCTCCCATCGCCTTCCAAGAATCAGCGGATTCCCGAACCACTTCCTTACGTGACTTCCTGCTCAGGGAATCAGCCACAACGTTGCCCTTTCCATCAGTGTAAGAGATCTCGAAGTCATAGTCTTGGAGAAACTCAACCCATCTCCACTGCCGTAAGTTCAGGTCATGCTGGGAGAAGATATAATGCAAGATCTTGTGATCTGAGAAGACCAGAAAGTGCTCCCCAAAGAGGTAATGTCGCCAAAACATCAATATGAACACTACTGCTGGAAGCTCTAGGACATGGGTGGCATAGTTATGCTCATGAGGTCACAACTGCCTAGACCCATAACAAATCACGCCCTTCTTCTACATCAGCACACACCCCAGACCAAGGCCAGAAGTATCACAAAACACTTCATACAAGAACCCTACCTCTTGAAAACTGAGCACAGGATCACTAACCAACTTCTCCGTCAGGTAGTCGAAAGCTTTCTGGCACTGATATCTCCATAGGAAGACCTGATTCTTCATAGTCATAGCTATCAATAGATCTGCAACTCGAGAGAAGTCCGAAACGAACCTCTGATAGTAACCTGCTAACCCAAGGAAACTACAAACATCTTCCATGCTCTTGGGTGAGGCCCAAGAAACAACTGCCTCCACCTTTGAAGGGTCCATTGACACTCCATGCTGAGACACCACGTGCCCAAGGATGTGTACTTCTTGTGTAATGAACTTACACTTCGACAATTTCCTGTAATGCTGGTGGGGTCGAAGGACTCCCAAGACCACACTGAGATGCTCAGCGTGCTCCTCCTCGGATCTTGAGTAGATCAGGATGTCATCGATAAACACAATGATGAACTGGTCCAGAAACTCTCGGATGAAAAAGTTCATAAGTCCCATGAACAGAGCCGGTGCATTTGTAACTCCAAACGGCATCACTACAAACTCGAAGTGCCCATTCCATCACCTGAAAGCTGTCTTCGAGATGTCACTATCCTTCCCCCTTAGTTGATGACATCTTAAATGTAGATCAATCTTAGAAAACTAACCTGATCCACTCAGCTTTTCTAAGAGATCATATATCCTTGGAAGCGGGTAAAGGTTCTTGACTGTTACCTGGTTCAGCCTTTAGTAGTATATATATAGCATGAGACCACCATCTGCCTTCTTCATGAACAAAATTGGAGCACAACATGGAAAAACGCTTGGTCGAACAAAACCCTTCTCTATCAGATCGTCAATCTGAATCTGTAACTCCTACAACTCCGAAGGTGCCATATGATAAGGGGCCATCAAAATCGGACGGGCACCGGGCTTTTAGTCTATCCCGAACTCAACGTTACGTCGGGGGGGGGGGGGGGGTAGAGTCACAACCTCCTCAGCAAAAACATCGAGGAACTCCCCAACAACATCTGGGACATCCATCATCTCTATATCAGCTGGAACCACTGATAACCCTCCCAACAAGGAAAGGAGAGGCTCCACAAGCTGAATTCCCGCATGATAGCACCTCTCAACAACAAAAGATACGCGCTGCCCATTCACGTTGGAGAACACGACTCTTCTTCGGAAGCAGTCGATAATGGCACTAATAGAAAACAAACAGTAGATGCCTATGATGACATTGTATGGCTGCATCTGTAACAGAAGATGGTCCCCACAAGATTGATGTGGTCCCCACGTTATCCCACATCACCGACAAACACAAGATACGCTGGTCTGGCCTCCAACTAGTGTACTCAACACTAGTGGTACGGAAAGTCTCCCTACGTCTAGTTCCAAAGCATGGGCTAGACCAGGTGCAACAAAGGAGTGCGAAGCTCCTGAATCGAACAAACCAGAAACAAGAGTGCTGAACAAACAAATAGTACCTCACACCACCTCTGGTCCTGCTGGAGCTTCCCACTCTACATCGTGCAACTGTCCACACCCAGCTCCTCTACCTCTCTGATGTCATCCACTTCCCCGACCACACCTTGGTCGAGGTCCCTGAGGGGCACCCTGAGGTCATCCTCCTCCTACAAAGTCTGCCCTCGGAGGAGCATGGTCCTGCTGCTGCTGGAAGGGCCTCGCCGACAACTGGTGCTACTGAGGTGGGCCCTAAACCTGCCCACCTCCACCGTACGGAGCTTGGTTCGGGAACCGACTCTGAACGTGCCCCAAACCTCCACATGAAAAACACATCGGTCTCAGGCTCCTGGAAAAGGGACGAGGACCCAAAGATCTGAATAGGAACTGATAGGGCCTGCTCCCCACTGGCCTGAACCTTGAAGGTCCTATTGCAGGAGACCTGCTGCTGAAGACCTTCCCCTTCGACGAACCTGACTGGAACACATCACGTGATGCACCTCCCAGTGAGTGAATCCTCTCTACGACCTATGCCTTCTTCTGCACCACCAAGTACGTTGGAAGGGTGAAGGGGGTGACATCATACTGGAGTAAAGGACGAAGCGCCTCCTCCAAACGTCTCGCCCGAGACTCCTCATCCGAAAATAGATCCGGAGCAAAGCGCAGGAGATCCTTGAACTTGATCCCCAGCTCTCGTACTGACATACTCCCCTGCTGAAGGGAGAGTAACTCATGCCGCTTCTCCTCCTTGATCATGGATGTAATGAATTCCTCTTGGAATTCCTTCTCAATTTCTGCCCATGGAACCTCTGCCTCTATCCTCTCTCCGAGGTAGAGCATCCACCACTGTCACGCCGCACCCCTCAGCTGACTGACGGCTAGGGGGGCCCAGTACTCCCTAGGAGCACAGATCAAGGTAAAAGCAATCCCTAGTTCCTCAAGCCACCCCTCCGTCTCCGTATCCGAAGTACGACCCTCATACTTTTTGAGGATCTTCCACTGGAAAGAACGAAGAGTCTTTGGCTACTGGCTATCTTTCTCCTCTCGGTCAATCCTCAACTAGTTGACCGCCTGATTTTGTTGGGCCTCTGCCGTCTGAGTCACCCGGGGATGACATCCAGGTGCCATAGTTGTACGGTAAACAAGTATCGCCTAAGCCCAATTAGTAAGGAAAAAATCAAGGTTTCATTTTATAATTTTTTTTCAATTTATTTCCCAGAACACCCAAATAATGTAAAACACAATCATGACGATTCATGTACCTTCCCTAGGGTTTCTACCCTACAATCAATGTAGTCTCACTTGGTCGTTCGGTAGGCTCAGAGTCGTTGCATCAGATCACGGGGGGGCCTAAAATCTTGTGTCCTAGCCGGTCTTCCCTGACCTATGTCACACACCAAGATTAACTAACACTGTTGCCCTACCATCCTGTGCAATACTCACTCTGGCTAACTCCAGACTCCATCCTATCTCTCAACCATCACCTCTAATACCATTCTGTCACAACCCCCTCCCAACAAAGATGCCCCTCCTGAGCTGGCAATGGTGAAAGGGAGATAATGACCCCCCGAGTCCCGCCTCCAGTAGGCCCCGGTTTGGCAACTAGCACGAAGGGTATGAGTTTTTCAAAAATATGGGAGGCATTACCCTTTTTGTTTTTAATTATCGTGAAATAAGACAAGTCAACCACCAAAAAGGAAAAGAGAAAGTATATAAAAATAAACCCCAAACTAATCTCACATGCATGTTTGAACAATTTATAACAAGGTAAAAGTATAATAAAGCTCAAAGTACAATACCAAATGAAAAACAAAAGGTGCAGCAACAGCAACAACTCCAACGGTCTGACTAGTAGGGTCCCACACGGCCCTGGTAGTCCTCTTGGAAACCTAAAAGAAAACGCATGGTGAGCATACATGTATACTCAGTAGAGAAACCTAAAGCTCTCGTGCACAAGTGGGGAAACATCTTAATGTCCCATGAGAACAATAGAAGAAACCTAGCAAGGAATCCTATCCACCCAACCTCACCAGCCACACTCACCAAAACACAAGCACAATAGGTAGTAGTAGTATAAAAACAATAGTATTGGGTTCCCCGAACCATTTCCCATTAGTTATTTGAGCGTCCTGACACTGTCACACTCTCCCCGCCCACACACACCTGGGCCTCACAACCACAGATCCCGCCCGCACACACCTGGGCCTCACAACCACACATCCCGCCCGCACACACCTCGACCTCATAACCACATATCCCACCCGCACACTCTTGGGCCTCAGCACCACGACTACATCCCCCCCACCCCTGAAGACACCTAGGCCTCATCCCGAAGATTCTTGGGAACAGTAATAGTAACACAACTCTTGCCCGAAGACACCTGGTCCTAAAATTGAAACCTACCCAAAGAGTCTTGGGTGTAAGGTCGCCTCAAGTCATTATAGCCTATAAGGCTGCCCGAAGAGTCTTGATCCTAATCACCCCAATCGAAACCTACACTGAGAGCCTTGGGTGTAAGGTCGCCTCAAGCCATCACAACCTATGGAAGAAGGAGCAGCAAGGAGCTAGTAACTATGGGAAAACACCCTCTCCCAGGAAATGGGAGTGTTCAGAACTAAGTGGTCAACATGGGTGCGGTGCGATAAAACAAAAAAGATACAGTTATATATATATATATAGAGCAACCCCTCAGCCCAACCTATGGCTTCTAAAAAGAGAAACTGAGCATGTGCCACGACACTGCTACCACGAAGCATGCATAAAACAAAAAACCCCAAACCCATTTAAGGTTTTCACATTTCAGCAGAAATTAGTTTATTTAGTTCCTTAACTACTGGGAAACTATCAACAACCCACCATAACGATCGTTCGTAAGCATATCCCTGCCATCCACAAAGCAAGTTAGGAAAACACAACAACACGGCAAGTCCCTTTTTATTAACCAACCAACCCATTGATTATTATTTCTATTTCATTACCAAGCCCCACCATTCATTAACTCTTCCACTATTATTTATTATTCACACCCATAGTTTATTCACATTCAAACCCATTCCGGAAGCCCCACTGCCAACCACCATAACCACAACCGTACCATACATCATTATCTCTTTAATACCATTTATTGCAGCCCCGCTTCCCATCAACATTAAACATTCACACCTTCCCACAACCAAGCCAACTGTAGCCCCGCTGCTCACCCATTTCACAACTACCCACAAAACACCCCCATCACATGCCACGTAACCAAGACAACACCCACATGTTCATTATTCCATTTTGGTTCAACCGGGGTTATCACACAAGGGTTCCGAATTTTAAACATCCAACTTTACGTGATTAACCAATTTCCATTTTCCATGAATTTTCCATTTACAAAAACGGTCTAGAAGATAGGGAAGCATTTAATTGCGCAAGAAAAGGCCCCCAACTCCCATTATTTTCAGTAGGCATAAGCCTATTCATTTCACAACATAATATCATAGGATATAATGTAAGAGAAAACAAAAACATCCCAACCCAGTTATATAAACCAGTTATTATCTTTATTAAACCGGTTCAAAAGTGTTTCACATAAACAAGAGTACCCCCACCCCGCATGATGCACAAAAATTAGAGAGACAATGGTAAGATCCCTAATTCAACAGGTTCTAGATCACAACACTCCTTCAGATCAACTTTAGAAGACGTTTGTCGATGTCCCGTAAAAACCACCTTGGGTGGAAAAGAAGAGCTGATGGAAAGACAATAGATCCATGCTCGGACGTTCTGCCTGGTCGTTACGATCTCGTGGCCGCTGATGGATCGTAAATCAGAGCTCAGAAGAAAATGTTATGGAAGAAAGAGCCTTTGAGTCTCTTGAGAGAGCTCTGCTCAGAGGAGAGGGGAGGAGTGGTGTGAATTGAAAGGAGGAGGGGACCCCTCCTTTCATAGGCATGAAAAGCCAAAGTGCACGACGTGTAATTATGGTACACGTCGTGTACTCGGCCATTTTCACACGGTCACCATGAGGCCTCCAAAGCGGCTTCACGGCCGTTGACTGGTCAACACACAGATTGAAGGTAACACATACGCGGGGAAGGACTACACGTCATTTAGATTGGACACACGGCGTGTACTCATTTATTACACACGGCAAGGAAACGACCTTCACACGGCACACAGCTGACAACAGGTCAACACACGGTAACGCGCACGTGGGGAAGGACTACACGGCATGTAGTACTGGACAAATGGACTGTAGTACTGGACACACAACGTGTAGTACTGGACACACGGCGTGTACCCATTTTCTCCACACGGCAAGGACACGATCTGCAACACGGGGTATACCCGGGAAGGGGGTACACGGCGTGTACTCAAACTACACGGCGAGTAGTTTCAAAATTCTGGAAAGTGTGGAAAAAATCCATTTTACTCTCTAGAACACTTATTGACCTTCTTTTTGACAAGGAATGGGCCGGATAGGTCCGGGCCATTACACCATTACATCACCATCTTTGGGATTTCCATATCATTCAAGCAGAATAGTACATGAGGTTGTGTAGAGTTGGACCTTTTTAGATAATATTTGTGAATGTGATATCGATGTATTCTTTTGATCTGGAGAGTGAATCATTAAGAAATGATGTCACTATAGTTATTATTCAGTTTCATAATGCTTTCGTTTATTAATTATTTGGGTTTCCACTAGCAAGGGAGGTAATGTTTTTCATATATTTGGTGTATGGTACTCAATAAAATTCTATTTCCACTTACATATTGAACCAAATGATATAAAAGTGTTTTGGACTATGTTGGGTTATATTATAGAGAATGTAATTATATAATTGATTAAGTCACCTTTTGTAAAACTAGTTATAATTTCTACAAAATCTAATAGTTCACTCGTCCTTTTTGTTGATTATGAAAAACACCATAGAATGATGTTAATAAAAAACTATCTATATCCATTGTTTGATGTATTGTTATAGTAGTTTAAATGGGAGAAATGGTTTGTGAAGATTCTTATTTTTTCAAGTGACCTTATGTTGAGGATAAGAGAATTTTACACTTACTAAAGCACCATTATGAGTATGTTAGACCTGTACAAGTAAGTTGTATTGAATTTTGGAATATTCATTTCCCATATATTTTTTATGGATTCACGGAATATTACATTCCATGAATGTCTTGAATATTTTGTTGAGGATATTGTTGATGACATTCTTGTTTAATCAAAAACACAGAAGGAACATGTACATCATTTTATAGTTGTTTTGGAAGTATTCAGGATTCATAGTGATTATGTTATGTTATAAAATGTTATTTCAGGCTTTGGGAATTTAAATTTTTTGGACACATTATGTCAAAACATGGTATTTAAATTGATCCTAAAAATAATGGTTTTTATAAAAAGATGAAAACAAGAATATTTTTTATATTAAATGGTAATTTGGTCATGATGGTTAATATAAATGGTTTTTAATGACTTTTAAAGTGTATTATCCAATGACTACTCAAACTCAAAAGGGAGAAATGTTTTTTGTGAGTTGAAATATTATATTTATTTTTTGAGATAAAACATATTTTGAATAATACGATGGAGTTGAATCTTTCTGAGGATGTCTATGGATATATAGTCATCTTTTATTCATCTTATTCATGTTCCAGGTTCATTATTATGTAGGGTAATCAGGTTACAAAATATAGATCAAGTTATCTATGACCACATGAAAATAATATCCATCAAATGTACTTATTCATTTTTCCATGATGTACACACTTAATAATTGGTTTTATTACCTCTTTAGGCAATGGTTTACAATATTATCATATCACAAGTGATTCTGTTATATCATATCTTAAATAGAAATCGACATTTGTAAGAGGAACTGGGTTTAATATCTGCAATCAATTGGCAATAACATCACATAAACCTTAGATAAATGTATTTTTTATTACATATTCCATGAGAAGGAATCATTACATCTAGGATATAACAGAGTCATCATTAGAGAGGAATTTGTTCAAAATTTTTTCATTGATAAATATTGGATATTGGGAATTCGGGGAAGAAGATTCATTGGATAGTGTTATTTTTTCATATGCCCATCAAGATTGGGTTCACCATGAATTAGAGTTTTATGATCAGTTTCATTGAATTAGATACACTAATTATGGTGGTGTGGCCATGCATTACTATTCATTCTCAACAGAAGGAATTCTATCCTATTAAACTCACTTCATTTCCCCGTTAGTGATAAGTAATGTTGGGATAAAGGATTAACATTAATTAATGTGTTATGGGAACCCATGTACCATAAATATGTTCTATGAAATTAAAAAAATACTAGTGTCCATCTATTCAGAAAGTTATTGATGATTTTTTCAATCATGATCATACAAAATAATAGGTAAAGGTCAAGCACTAGAATCCATTAGGTTTTCTTCAACCACATCTAGTGATGATATGGAAATGAGATGATATCCTTATATATTGTATGGTTTTATTTATTCATACCCGTATAAATAATAATGGGATTCGGTTTTTGGTTGATGGGCAGACTACGTCCGCTCACATTAAATAAATTCATGATATATCCAAAGACTATTAGTGTATAAAATTTTATATAAAAGTGAAAATTCATTTTCAATTATTTACATCAACCATAGTATTTTCAAGGTTTCCTCTATTCACATCTCATTTTTGGATAGGCCTTAAAGAGGCCTTAGGATATCAAGTTCATTTGAGCACTGCTTTTTATTGAAAGATGGTTGGCTAAAATGAAACAACAATACATATTCTTGAAGACATAATATATTCATTTTTTATTAACATTGATTGATCATGGGTAGATCATTTGACAGTGTTTTCGTTTTATTATTACAATATTTAATAGCTCATGATTATAAACGATCTTTTCTAGGCCTCATACAGTTGGCCATGAAGATCTCACTTTTTGTTGGTCAGTGACCATTGTAACTTCTTTTGTCGGATAAGGATTGGTTCAATAGATGACATAATATATATACATATTGATAATATATTTTTGATATCATACATTTGATATATTTCTAATATATATTTTCTTTTGAGACCATTGTAGTTTCCAGTTAGTGATAATGGTTTCTTGAATGATTCACAATGTTTGGGTCGTCAACAACATGGGAGGAAATGAAAAATGATTCTCCTTTTTGTGGGATATTTTGTGGTTGTTGATAATTTGGGAATAATATCGTTCCATTTATCACTTACACTACAGTTGATGTCGATACATAATGTGATTCAAGTATCACATCATCATTTGATTATATCTGATCTATCTCATGATCTGTATTTTAGTAGTCTTAAGGGTGAACCTGATTTATCCTAGATTGAACATCAAATTAAGATAATTTATTCTAAACACAATGTACATAATGGGATAATTATTAAATTGGTTCATGTGCTATTGTGGAGTGGTTTTGATATTCAAGAGATGTGGGGGAGGTAAGAACTAATGAGAGAGTTGTGGCCTAATTTTTTACATGGATGATTCTATGTATGCTATTGGGGATTGAATGATTATATTATGTTGAGGTTTTACAATAATGTTACTATATCAAGGTATTCCCAATACACAATATTATTCATTCCATGGTTGGGTTTCATTTTTTGATTCATTGCATGGAAATTTGGAATAAATTTAAATATAATGGGTGGTATACAGTTTGCACACAGTTTTTCAAAAACATATGACTTCTTAGGTGAAACCACGAAAAAATATATAGTGGGGGTTTACATATATATTTCATAGACATATAGACCGTGAACCAACCAAAGAGAAATATTATAACCAAATTTAAATGGGTTCACAATTAGGGTGCACAGATATTCGAACCATGTGGACTTTCCCAGCTATCCCTATAAATGATTTTTTTTTAAATTGTAATTTTTTTTAAATCATGAATTCCTATTTTTAGATTCTAGATATGCTAGAATGACCACTATACATTTTAAAATTCATTTGAGGATCCCAAAATATAATTTTGGATGCATTATATAATTCCTGATGTATACTGAATCTTGGTGAATGAAATTCTATCTCTACGTAGTAGGTTTCCTAAAATTGTGCTCTTTCTCCAACTATCTCCTCTTTCCACCTTATTATTTTTTATATCAAATTTTTATGATATAATTTATGTTATCATGGATATTCAATAAACGGTTTTTCTTATGTTTTCATTTTGAATATTAATTATTGTAGTTTTCTAATTGGAGCTACTCATTTCTAGATTCTCAGATCTAGAGGAAGGTGGTTCTACATTGACTGGTCAATTGTATTAGAAATAAATATATTGATATAAATAACATTTTTTATTAAAATTAAATTTCAAAAAATATTATTTAAATTTATTTATTAGAAACCAAATTTTGAATATTGGGGATCTTCTGAATTGAAATTATATTTCTCATGAAATTGGGATAAAAAATCATCCAATTAAATTTATTTTTGGTGTGTTGTTAAATAGGATGAAATTTTATCAAATTGAATTGTTCAATTTAATTATAGAACATAATTTGTGAAATTTAGTTGTTGAAATAAATTCAAATTAATATTCAATAATGTTTCGTAAAATGGACAAGATAGAAACACATTGGTTTTATAATTTAAAAATTATTTTTTGGATTTAAAAATAGTTTTGGTTTTTAAATATAAAATTATAATATTTGTAATGGAATAATTGGATGTATGTTATTTTAATCATTTTAAAATAAATTTTCAATCATCGATTTTTATTTGAGTACATGAATGTCTAGATAGTGAGTGATTCATTTGATAAAACACTATATGATATAGTATATTTAAAATACATATATTGTAGCCACATCCTCACTAGGATCGTGATGAGATCACATTGATAAGATCCCATGGGATGTTTGTACACCAAATTTCATGACACTTATTTGAGTCTGGGGGGTTCCAATATCATGTAACTTGCATTGCTTTTTGGAGATGGAAATGTTTCTCTTATTTTTATTTTAAATTTATTTATATGAAAATGTGTGAAATATATTTACCATACCATATGAATTTATATAAACATTTTAACATAAATATTTTATTAATACATTTTAGTAATGAATTTAAATTTGTTTAATTGAAGGGAATTCTTTTTTGAAAAATATAGTTTCAAAATTCCATGATAGTTTATTTTAAATTTAAATATTTATATATTTGATTAAATGTTGATAAGATATTATATAATACTTTTTCATACCCAACATGGAATTTATTTCATACCCATCCTATTATATTGGGTGTTTTTATATTATCTTATTCTCGGTTTGAGCGAGAGTTAGGAGAAACATGAAGGTGGTGTTATTTATTGACTCTTGGTCATGTAGAATTTTTTCATCTCGGACATAGATTTTTAACATATTTTCATGTAAACATTTGTTGTACTTTGAGTTTCAAACCATTATGAATTCTAAAACACTTCTTCCTCTATATTATTTTATGAATTCATATTCTCTTGTTTATCATTCGTCAGTTTTTTTATAGATAATCAGTTCCAACATTCATGTTATATGATTCCAAGATATTGTATCCTACATATATAGATTAATAATTCCCTTTGGGAAATGTCAGTCTAATCTCAGTAATATGGGTACCTAGGTATCTGAGCTTGTTCGTTACATTTTAAAAACCAATTTAAAAATAATTTATAATTTGATAAATAAATGTATAAATATATCCAATATTTCATTAATTTATCAACACCTTAAAATTATTATTACTAGGTTCATGAATCCTAACACCTTAACAAAAACATTCACTCTATGTTTGTATTTTGTAATATCTATGCATTATCAGGGTGGTTCAATGATCATTGTTTGGCGGTTGATCTTAATAATCCTGACTATCACTCAAAAATGGTTTTGATCAAGCATTATATAAACTTTCTCATTTTAGGCATGGTCATTGGGGAATTATATAGAATCCATTTATCATAAATGATACAAAAAATAGGTTTTATAGGGTATCATCTTACTGCTCAAGGATATCACGTCATCTGTATATGTCAATTTGAATTTATCAAAAACTCTGTTGAATAATAATCCATGACATTACAGTAGAATATATATATATTCTTTTTATGATCAGTAATGGTATTTCAAATTTTATATGATATTGTTTTTAAAAATTACAAAATATCATATGTTGATAATATATTTTTTAAATTTATATTAAATATAATGGAAATTATTTATTCAAAAGTGACTTTCATATATAAACATACAAGTTATCACTTTCTCCACCATTTAGAAATATGTCCCTAAAAATTTGATTCATACAATGATGAAGTATTGTTTAATTATATTTTTTTTCTTCATATTCATCTCATGTTCCATATTGAAACATATGGTTAACTGTAGATTATTGATAATATCATTGCTATTATTTCAATTAAAAATATCTCCATGATCTATGATCATCACCTTCTACACCTCGTATTATGTATGTTTCTCCAAAATATTTACCTCCAGATTTGTAACATTTGACGGTCATGTATGTACATTTTGAATAGGGATTCATTGAATTCATCATGTTCATATAATATATTTATCTGGAGTTAAACAAGATATCCCGCCTCACTAATATGATCAATAATATAAATAGTGACGATGTATCTAGGGATAAGATTTCCCTTTATACCAACATCAAACCATTCATCCATGGATTTGTATACAAAACACCATATCTCAATCCATTAACATTAAGTCTTGTCAATGATTCATGAAAGAGATTTTATGCTAAATTATGGAATAAATAATGTGATATTGAATGGTTTTAAACCTCTATTCCATCACATTGATATGATCTTCTCCCAGAATACTCTTCTCTAGAATTTCATCCTAGCATGTTTGATACTGATACATTATCCTATAATGTGAATCATATGTTTCCATTTTAATGCTTTAATTGAAAATTATATTAATTATGAACTCCCAAATAGGAGGATAATAATATAAAAATCATTGTAAAAACATTTAACAAGATCATAGAATATAATCTATAGTTTTAATGGTTCCCTCTAAATTACATTCCTTTAAATGGTGATAAGAAGTTTTGAATATGATCATTATATCCAGTGCATGTTGATGTCTTCTTCAGAACCATAAGGTGAACATATATTCTAATTCATAAACAATGGAGAGTTGCACTCCCTTCAATATAAAGATATATTTTCCTTATATGATTTCAATTTTTTCAAGTGTAAAATATTCCATGACTGTAATGAAATTATCTAAATTTATGAGGTGACAAACAACCACATATATTATTTAATTAGAATCTGAATTCATGGGTATTAATATGTTAAAATAAATAATTACATTTGTTAGATTTCAGTATTATAATGGTAAATGGTTTATTTATACCCTAATTATTTTATTTAATTTTCATTTTTTTATATTTCCAATCATCAAGATTCAATGTTTGAAATCTCCCTCAACATGTTAAACAACCAGAATTTTTTTATTAAATCTATATTTCTCATTGTGCCTCAAATATCAATAGGGAATGATTTTACATCCCTATCATATATTACTTACCATTTAAATTACTTTTATCATGGATAAAATATAAATGGTCTAATACTCATAACTCTATATTTAAAAAATTATAAAACAATAATATTCAGTACCTATTTCCATAGAAACACATCACCATTTTGTGCCTCCATAATCCAATGAAAAATATATGATTGAAAATATAATTGTTTTTAGATGGATATTATTTTATTGTTGTGGTTTCAATTAATTTTATGTATAATAATATTATATCTCATTCAATCATAATCACAAATATGGTTTTATAATCCATTGTCTACTAGGAATATATCACATTGTATATATTCCCATGATGGTAATGGAATAAAAAATTACATTTAATTATCATAACAATAAATAATTGTTGGTGTCTATTGATAAATTTTATTATGAATAAAAATATGATTATTTTTCTGTCGAGATAAGTCACAACGTTCCCTATAAATATAATTTTTAT
The DNA here is from genome assembly GCA_963277665.1 of Viscum album. NCBI lineage: Eukaryota > Viridiplantae > Streptophyta > Magnoliopsida > Santalales > Viscaceae > Viscum > Viscum album. Next base: position 1,311,792,350 of record OY728152.1, on the reverse strand, counting down.
GAATATTCAACGCAATGATCATTGTATCATATTTTATATAATATTTGGGGTATTTATACATGTAGATAATTATGTTTAATTTTTCATTTTATATCACTCTTTAATCATGAATTGGTACACAACTGAAACCTTTTCTGGACACCACTATGTATATTAGAAAGTCATCCCCAGTCAGGGATAATGGAATGAAATGTATAGTAATAAATAGAATCATAAAATCCATGAAATTATCCATTAAATCATTGGTATATTATAAAATAACTCCCTTTTGTGTTTGATTTGTATGTGGGTTTGATAATTGTGGTATTATTCACACAAATAAATAATATCACCCAATAATCACTATAGTAGTGTTCTTCATCATCACATATATTAAAATAGGACATCATTCAAATTTCATTTTTTGTAATGGATCTAATGAAATTATTTTATTTTGATAACACACTCCAACAATGATTCATTATCTTTCAAAAACTCATCTTTAAGTTAATTACCATTTAAAATTTACATTCTCAATGTCTAATGTAAATAACTCAAATACTAATCATATTCCTCCTATCATTTAGAGTATATAAGAATATAATATATAATGAAAATCATATATTTAACATGATAATCCTTAATGAAACAATTAGTTTTTTTGTTAATAAATATAGATAATTAGTGAGTCCAGATGAAATCAAAATTAGCAAATAATGCTCATATATTTAACAAATAGTGGTCATGGGGATATCCTCATTCACAATTACTAGAAATAATATTGACTGAAGGGCTATATTATTTAAATACTAGTGTACATATAGCTGATAAATAAAATTTCCAAAATATTTATGAGGGAACATGGACATTATATTGATTTTTTTAGCTCATTATAATCAATACAGATGTACATTGAAGAATCCATATTCATGACAAAGAGGACAATTGTAGCCCTTATCAATGAACATTTGAATATTAATCATTTATCATGATTAACCTAATGTTATATAATCATATATTCATGTTCAAAAGATTAAATTATATATTATGTTTTAGATAATGGAAAATCCATTGATATATGATTCACTAAGAACCCAACCTAACAGTTTGGTTGAGGAATACATAATTTTCTAGTAATCATTTAGAAAAATATTATTACAGTACGAAATTCATAATGGATTGTTTATGATATAGTATCAATCATTTTTTTTTATTAATTCTCATAAATAATAATTTCTATTCTTGAGGGGGTGATAACAAAATGACATTCATCATTATCCTTTCACTTCTACTGTGACACCCCGAGCCCGCTCTTCCGGACTCGGTGCTTGAAAAATGCTGTGAATTTTTTATTTTTTTTAAAAAAGAGAATAAAAAAATAACACAACACTTTAACAAAACGAGGATATTTTACCGGTCTAGGTTCTGGAAGATTTAGACATAACCTTACATTTATCAGAGCGGAAACAATAAAACAACTGCCCACTACTCTTCCGCTGCACGCTACATGAATGATAACCAACTCTGGAATTCAAGGTAACATGTAAAAATAATAATTTCAAAAACGTAGGGTGAGCACAAAAGTTGCCCAGTAAGGGTTTTTTATGCCTTTGATAAATTTCTTTTCAAAATATTACTTGATAATACATTTAAAATATTAAATCAGAAATACCTTTTTAAAATAATTCTTTGGAAAATAATTATACTTTGAAAACAATTTTAAATTAATCCAGTGATTCGATTGAAAATATTAAGCAAGCTCTTGAAACAAACAACTAAGGACACTTGAAACTTTGAAGGCTATCATGGGCCTACCCACTTGAGGGATGGATTCATTATCCAATTCCCTATCATATTTACAAAGTTCAAGCACCATTTTTTTTATAAAACATTTTTTAGCTTTCCTTACATACATATAATTTTCACTGGAGTTTTAAATTTTGAAAACATGTTACGGCATTAAAATACACATTACACTTATATTTATTTATATATATATGATTATGTATGTATGTATATATATATATGAACTTCCATTGCATTACACATTCATGTTTGGTTTTGAAAAAACATCTGTCACCCATACCTTAGATAAACATCCATGTACCTAAACATTTTATGGAAGATATGATTTTAATATTGATATAATTTTAACCGTTAAAATGAAATCCTGAATAAAAATTTCCAACGAAATACTTGTTTAATTAATTATAAGCATGAAATAATGTAATGAATATATAAACTACTAACAATCACATGCAATCTTTATGTCACATATGAAATTTTCAATATCATTTCATATACATTCACTCTTTCGTGAATATATATATATATAGTTCATACAATATGCATATTTATTATCCATAGACGATTAGTGAAACTGACATGCACAATATACAATTAATAAAAATAATGGTCATTACTAATATGAATTTCATGTGTTAATTATAATACAATGACTGTCAATGATGAGAAAAATAGCATGGATATGTATCTATGCAAATGTGATGCCCATGATATTGATAAAACATGATGGTATACAATTTGTTTTTTTTTGAAACATGGAGATAAATAAAAAAAATTATAAACATCAAAATATCATCTATATATATATATATTTGGACATGTACTTCCATGAAAAAAAACATAATTAAAACACTAAAATCATACATCAAAATAATGTTTTCACTCTTAATAAATTCTGTAGAAAAGTATCCAAAACTAACAATTAAGAATTAATATTTAGCATGGTATTGAAATTAACATATAAATATCTATATATAAATATGTATATACCAATATATATATATATAATAGTTTTCTTTAACAAAACATAACATAAAACACTCTTTTGAAAGTTTTAAAAAGGGAGGGATTGAAAAAAAAACACTTGAGTATATAAAACTGCATATACAGAATTATGAAACAAAAGTTTTGTAAAATATAGATAATTGAAAATAGTACCTTACTATATTCTACCAAAATTTTTAGAAGTGAAAAACATGCTAATTTTGAAAAAGAACCCATAGATGAAATAAATTTCAATTGCACAATTATAATTTTTGAAGAAAATAAATTGACCGAATAAATATAAAGATCCCGTACATGGTTTGGCGTAAACTGAGAGTCCAAATTATCTTCCTACCATTCAGACTTTCTTTCCCCCCTTTTTTTTCTAAACAGAAATTTATCCCTCGGTGTTCTCTCACGTTAGCATAACTGGCAAGCATAAAGGAAAGAGGATAGTGGTTCACCACCCTTCTAGTCTCCACATATAGAGTGGAGAATCCTCCTGGGCTACGAGTAAGATAGACATGATTTATATAGTAGTGTTATATCTTATAAGATACGCTAAAAAACTAAGTGCATATGCTACAGTGTGTGAATCCTATCAAAAGAGTTTGACAAAGCTAAAAAAAATATGGCGGAGACGTCAATTCTCCTACAGTCCAAATGCAGTGTATCAATTAATAAAAATTGAATTTGATGGATTGATGAAAGCAATCTCTTAAACTATATTAAAGGACCATCAATACCCACACATAATCTAGAACATCTTCCAGACGTATTAATTGACAGCCGCTCAATAAACAAAATGAAATACTAGAAATCCAAACTTGAAGTAGATTACACTATTTTAAACATCGACATTTGAATAAACAACTCATCTATGATGAAGATATGGATTGGAACGGGTCAAGGATTCATCATAACACAACAAACCACAGTTATTCACATTTCGGTATTAGACGAAACCGTTGGCAAAGATAAGTATACCAATTTCTGATCATAAACACCATAGAAATTTAATAATATAAACAGATTGATATCTAATAACAGGACAAATGGACAAAGATTCGAATAATAAGATTTCTGAACACATAATTCCGAAATAAACAATACAAAACAGATTAGAAAAATATAAACCAAAGATGAAGTCGATTCAAGTAAAAAACACCAAAGCCACTCAGATATAGACAAGAAGATCACCTTCAACCTCAGGTACAAAAAATGGAAACCCTAAACCGAGATCATACATGGTGTTTCGGAACCCCTACGGAATCGACCTTTGGACGACTCCCAAGCATCAATCGAAGTTTGACGTCGCCCTCCCCATCTCGAAGTCACGTTATCGGACTCCTGGTTCGCGAAGAAGAGAACGAAGACTAACCTTGGCTTTTGTATCTCCCGAAACCAAAATGGAATCCCGTGAAACCAAAACCCCTTTTTTTCCTTCTATTTCATTTTTTTTATATATCACTTTACTTACAAACTTTTATCGGTTTGTTGTTTTTTTTAAATAAAATAATTTTCTGAATTTATATATTTGTTTCGGTTTATATATATATATGAATATTCATTCTTTTGGTTTTATTTTAAACTCAAATTATAAAGTTCTATATATATTACTATGTTTTAAATAAATTATCATTATATATATATACAAAACAATCCTTAAAATTAAACATATAAATATATATTTATAAAATTAGTTTTATCGCCATATATAGTGTGCGCTCATAATTGAAATCTTATTCTTAATATTATGATTCCATTATAATTTCTAATAATTCCACATTATTTAATAAAGTTTATTAAATTCACAAAGTTTGTCTATTCTATATTAGTTATATAATAATATTTAAATCAAAATTTTCTATTTATTTTATTAACAGTTGTCAAGTGTTGGTTTTAAATATTACAGTTTTTAACAGATAGTTCCTTTTTATAACGTTCGGATAAAACTCTATAAATACCAATGTTTTATGGGTCTTTCAAATAATCAAAAGAAAAATATCTCAACGCTCACGCCACTACTTTCAGAGATGGTTTTATATGTTCCTGTTATTTTTAGTTTCATTGCTATCATCCTTGCCATAATGTTTGTTCTTCTATCAGATCCAAGAGATGATAACTACTCGATCAGCATCGTTGTGTTTATTGGTAGACTTCCAATTGTTTTATTATCAATAGTAGTGGGTTTAATGGGTTAGTTCTTGTGTATCAAGGGTGTATTCTGGTATTTTTATGAATAAAGTGCTCGCTAATTATATATTTTCATTCGGTAATTTATTTTATTACATCTTGGAAACATTGTCAAAACATAAAACATAATTTTAAACCTGGGGTGTTACATTCTACCCCCCTTAAATAGAATTTCACCCTTGAAATTCATTTACACTTATTTCTCTTAATTCCCATCTATTCTGAGTCTCACATGATGTCCCCAAGGTCTTTATAGTTGTCTTCCAGGATTTTCATGTCTCCCTAAGAAATTAAAGTTCAATGTGGCTTCGAAATCTTCCACTTCCTTCGCCCATATGCAACTAGTTCAAGAGGGGTTGTATGGATGTAGGCACCAGAAGACAGTCCTTAAGGAATGATAATCAATATAGTATTCGAGAAGTTCGTCTTGAATTTGATTCCTATAAGAAAGTCTCATTGCTCCATCTTCGAATGTTTCGAATTCATCATAAATTCTTCCTGTGAAGCAAAAGCTTAAAAGTTGACACATAAATGTTGCACGAAGATTTCCTTCTTCAGCTGCTCCATAAAAATTGGAGATTGATTCTGGTTGCTCAAACATTGTAAAACACCTAAAAAGTCCTTCGTAATATGCTCCTGGGGGTCGATAGAAATGACGTTGGATCTGCCTGATATCTTCGAAAATGAAACCAGAACCATGATGAAAATGAAGTATATCTGGTGTGCCTGATATATTATAGAGACGTTTACAAGAAAGTCGCATGGCTTCATAGGGATCAGATTCTTCTTTGCATGATTTTGCCATGATCATAGCGAGTAATTCCTCCGGAAGGCCTAAGAGACTTGTTTGAGCTCTCCTTCATTCCATCTGAAAATTACAAAGAAGAATGTTGATTGAGAAGGACAATCAATTTATCAAAGGGTTCTAAATTTCCAGAGTTATCTAGAACCTCCCTTTAATACCAAGTGTGACAACCCGAGCCCGCTCTTCCGGACTCGGTGCTTGAAAAATGCTGTGAAATTTTTTAAAAAGAGAATAAAAAAAATTACACAACACTTTAACAAAACAAGGATCTTTCACCAGTCTAGGTTCTGGTCGATTTAGACATAACCTTACATTTATCAGAGCTGAAACAATAAAACAACTGCCCACTACTCTTCCGCTGCACGCTATAAGAATGATAACCAACTCTGGAATTCAAGGTAACCTGTAAAAAAAATCATTTCAAAAACGTAGGGTGAGAACAAAAGTTGCCCAGTAAGGGTGTTTAAAGCCTTTGATAAATCTCTTTTCAAAATATTACTTGATAATACATTTAAATTATTAAATCAGAAATACCTTTGTAAAATAATTCTTTGGAAAATAATTATACTTTGAAAACAATTTTAAATTATTCCAGTGATTCGATAGAAAATATTATGCAATCTCTTGAAACAAACAACTAAGGACACTTGAAACTTTGAAGTCTATCATGGGCCTACCCACTTGAGAGATGGATTCATTATCCAATTCCCTATCATATTTACAAAGTTCAAGAACCATTTTTTTTATAAATCATTTTTTTAGCTTGCCTTACATACATATAATTTTCACAGGAGTTTTAAATTTTGAAAACATGTTACGGCATTAAAATACACATTACACTTATATATATATATATATATATGATTATGTATGTATGTATATATATATATGAACTTCCATCGCATTACACATTCATGTTTGGTTTTGACCAAACATTTGTCACCCATACCTTTGATAATCATCCATGTACCTAAACATTTTATGGAAGATATGATTTTAATATTGATATAATTTTAACCGTTAAAATGAAATCCTGAATTAAAATTTCCAATGAAATACTTGTTTAATTAATTATAAGCATGAAATAATGTAATGAATATATAAACTATTAATAATCACATGTAATCTTTATGTCACATATGAAATTTTCAATAGCATTTCATATGCATTCACTCTTTCTTGAATATATATATATATATAGTTCATACAATATGCATATTTATTATCCATACACGATTAGTGAAACTGACATGCACAATATACAATAATTAAATATAATGGTAATTACTAATATGAATTTCAGGAGTTAATTATAATACAATGAGTGTCAATGATGAGAAAAATAGCATGGCTATGTATCTATGCAAATGCGATTCCCATGATATTGATAAAACATCATGGTATGCAATATGTTTTTTTTGAAACATGGAGATAAATAAAAAAAATTATAAACATCACAATATCATCTATATATATATATTTGGACATGTACTTCCATGAAAAAAACAACATAATTAAAACACAAAAATCATACATCAAAATAATGTTTTCACTCTTAATAAATTCTGTAGAAAAGTATCCAAAACTAAAAATTAAGAATTAATATTTAGCATGGTATTGAAATTAACATATAAATATCTATATATAAATATGTATATACCAATATATATATATATATAATAGTTTTTTTTAACAAAACATAACATAAAACACTCTTTTGAACGTTTTAAAAAGGGAGGGATTGAAAAAAAACACTTGAGTATATAAAATTGCATATACAGAATTATGAAACAAACGTTTTGTAAAATATAGATAATTGAAAATAGTCCCTTACTATATTCTAACAAAATTTGTAGAAGTGAAAAACATGCTAATTTTGAAAAAGAAACCATAGATGAAATAAATTTCAATTGCACAATTATAATTTTTGAAGAAAATAAATTGACCGAATAAATATAAAGATCCCTTACCTGGTTTGGCATAATCTGAGAGTCCAAATTATATTCCTACCATTCAGACTTTCTTTCCCCCCTTTTTTTTCTAAACAGAAATTTATACCTCGGTGTTCTCTCACGTTAGCATAACTGGCAAGCATAAAGGAAGGAGGATAGTGGTTCACAACCCTTCTAGTCTCCACATATAGAGTAGAGAATCCTCCTGGGCTACGAGTAAGATAGACATGATTTATATAGCAGTGTTATATCTTATAAGATACGCTAAAAAACTATGTGCATATGCTATAGTGTGTGAATCCTATCAAAAGAGTTTGAAAAATCTAAAAAAAATATGGCGGAGACGTCAATTCTCCTACAGTCCAAATGCAGTGTATCAATTAATAAAAATTGAATTTGATGGATTGATGAAAGAAATATCTTAAACTATATTAAAGGACCATCAATACCCACACAAAATCCAAAACATCATCCAGACGTATTAATTGACAGCCGCTCAATAAACAAAATGAAATACTGGAAATCCAAACTCGCAGTAGATTACACTATTTTAAACATCGACATTTGAATAAACAACTCAGCTATGATGAAGATATGGATTGGAACGGGTCAAGGATTCTTCATAACACAACAAACCATAGTTATTCACATTTCGGTATTAGACGAAACCGTTGGAAAAGATAAGGATACCAATTTCTGATCATAAACACCATAGAAATTTAATAATATAAACAGATTGATATCTAATAACAGGACAAATGGAAAAAGATTCGGATAATAAGATTTCTGAACACATAAGTCCGAAATAAACAATACAAAACAGATTAGAAAAATATAAACCAAGGATGAAGTCGATTCAAGTACAAAACACCAAAGCCACTCAGATCTAGACAAGAAGATCACCTTCAACCTCAGGTACAAAAAATGGAAACCCTAAACCAAGATCAGACATGGTGTTTCGGAACCCCTATGGAATCGACCGTTGGACGACGCCCAAGCTTCAATCGAAGTTCGACGTTGCCCTCTCCATCTCGAAGTCACGTTCTCGGACTCCTGGTTCGCGAAGAAGAGAATGAAGACTCGCCTGGGCTTCTGTCTCTCCCGAAACCAAAATGGAATCCTGTGAAACCAAAACCCTTTTTTTCCTTCTATTTCAATTTTTTTTATATATCACTCTACTTACAAACTTTTATCGGTTTGTTGTTTTTTTAAATAAAATAATTTTCTGAATTTATATATTTGTTTCGGTTTATATATATATAGATGAATATTCATTCTTTTGGTTTTATTTTAAACTCAAATTATAAAGTTATATATATATTACTATGTTTTAAATAAATTATCATTATATATATATACAAAACAATCCTTAAAATTAAACATATAAATATATATTTATAAAATTAGTTTTAACGCCATATATAGTGTCTGTTCATAATTGAAATCTTATTCTTAATATTATGATTCCATTATAATTTCTAATAATTACTCATTATTTAATAATGTTTATTAAATTCACAAAGTTTGTTTATTGTATATTAGTTATATAATAATATTTAAATCAACATTGTCTATTTATTTTATTAACAGTTGTCAAATGTTGGTTTTAAATATTACAGTTTCTAACAGATAGTTCCTTTTTCTAACGGTCGGATAAAACTCTATAAATACCAATGTTTTATGGGTCTTTCAAATACTCAAAAGAAAAATATCTCGACGCTCACACCACTGCTTTCAGAGATGGTTTTATATGTTCCTCTTATTTTTAGTTTCATTGCTATCATCCTTGCCATAATGTTTGTTCTTCTATCAGATCCAAGAGATGATAACTACTCGATCAGCATCATTGTGTTTATTGGTAGTCTTCCAATTGTTTTATTATCAATAGCAGTGGGTTTAATGGGTTAGTTCTTGTGTATCAAGGGAGTATTCTGGTATTTGTATGAATAAAGTTCTTGCTAATTATATATTTTCATTCGGTAATTTATTTTATTACATCTTGGAAACATTGTCAAAACATAAAACATAATTTTAAACCTGGGGTGTTACATTCTACCCCCATTAAATAGAATTTCACCCTTGAAATTCATTTACACTTATTTCTCGTAATTCCCATCTATTCTGAGTCTCACATGATGTCCCCAAGGTCTGTATAGTTGTCTTCCACGATTTCCATGTCTCCCTAAGAAATTAAAGTTCAATGTGGCTTCGAAATCTTCCACTTCCTTCGCCCATATGCAACTAGTGCAAGAGGGATTGTATGGATGTATGCACCGGAAGACAGTCCTTAAGGAATGATAATCAATATATTATCCGAGAAGTTCGTCTTGAATTTGATTCCTATAATAAAGTCTCATTGCTTCGTCTTCGAATGTTTCGAATTCATCATAAATTCTTCCTGTGAAGCAAAAGCTTAAAAGTTGACACATAAATGCTGCGCGAAGATTTCCTTCTTCAGCTGCTCTATAAAAATTGGAGATTGATTCTGGTTTCTCAAACATAGTAAAACACCTAAAAAGTCCTTCGTAATATGCTCCTTGGCGTCGATAGAAATGACGTTGGATCTGCCTGATATCTTCGAAAACGAAACCAGAACCATGATGAAAATGAAGTATATCTGGTGTGCCTGATATATTATAGAGACGTTTACAAGAAAGTCGCATGGCTTCATAGGGATCAGATTCTTCTTTGCATGATTTTGCCATGATCATAGCGAGTAATTCATCCGGAAGGCCTAAGAGACTTGTTTGAGCTCTCCTTCCTTCCATCTGAAAATTACAAAGATGAATGTTGACTGAGAAGGACAGTCAATTTATCAAAGGGTTCTAAATTTCCAGAGTTATCTAGAACATCCCTTTAATACCAAGTGTGACGCCCCGAGCCCGCTCTTCCGGACTCGGTGCTTGAAAAATGCTGTGATTTTTTTTAAAAAGAGAATAAAAAAAATTACACAACACTTTAACAAAACGAGGATCTTTTACCGGTCTAGGTTCTGGAAGATTTAGACATAACCTTACATTTATCAGAGCTGAAACAATAAAACAACTGCCCACTACTCTTCCGCTGCACGCTACAATAATGATAACCAACTCTGAAATTCAAGGTAACCTGTAAAAAAAATCTTTTCAAAAACGTAGGGTGAGCACAAAAGTTGCCCAGTAAGGGTTTTTAAAGCCTTTGATAAATCTCTTTTCAAAATATTACTTGATAATATATTTAAAATATTAAATCAGAAATACCTTTGTAAAATAATTCTTTTGAAAATAATTATACTTTGAAAACAATTTTAAATTAATCCAGTGATTCGATAGAAAATATTAAGCAAGCTCTTGGAACAAACAACTAAGGACACTTGAAATTTTGAAGTCTATCATGGGCCTACCCACTTGAGGGATGGATTCATTATCCAATTCCCTATCATATTTACAAAGTTCAAGCACCATTTCTTTTATAAATCATTTTTTTAGCTTGCCTTACATACATATAATTTTCACTGGAGTTTTAAATTTTGAAAACATGTTACGGCATTAAAATACACATTACACTTATATTTATATATATATATATATGATTATGTATGTATGTATATATATATATGAACTTCCATCGCATTACACATTCATGTATGGTTTTGACCAAACATTTGTCCCCCATACCTTTGATAAACATCCATGTACCTAAACATTTTATGGATGATATGATTTTAATATTGATATAATTTTAACCGTTAAAATGAAATCCTGAATAAAAATTTCCAACGAAATACTTGTTTAATTAATTATAAGCATGAAATAATGTAATGAATATATAAACTATTAATAATCACATGTAATCTTTATGTCACATATGAAATTTTCAATAGCATTTCATATGCATTCACTCTTTCTTGAATATATATATATATATATAGTTCATACAATATGCGTATTTATTATCCATACACGATTAGTGAAACTGACATGCACAATATACAATAATTAAAAATAATGGTCATTATTAATATGAATTTCATGAGTTAATTATAATACAATGAGTGTCAATGATGAGGAAAATAGCATGGCTATGTATCTATGCAAATGTGATGCCCCTGATATTGATAAAACATGATGGTATGCAATATGTTTTTTTTGAAACATGGAGATAAATAAAAAAATTATAAACATCACAATATCATCTATATATATATATATTTGGACATGTACTTCCATGAAAAAAACAACATAATTAAAACACTAAAATCATACATCAAAATAATGTTTTCACTCTTAATAAATTCTGTAGAAAAGTATCCAAAACTAAAAATTAAGAATTAATATTTAGCATGGTATTGAAATTAACATATAAATATCTATATATAAATATGTATATACCAATATATATATATATATATAATAGTTTTTTTAACAAAACATAACATAAAACACTCTTTTGAACGTTTTAAAAAGGGAGGGATTGAAAAAAAACACTTGAGTATATAAAACTGCATATATAGAATTATGAAACAAACGTTTTGTAAAATATAGATAATTGAAAATAGTCCCTTACTATATTCTAACAAAATTTGTAGAAGTGAAAAACATGCTAATTTTGAAAAAGAAACCATAGATGAAATAAATTTCAATTTCACAATTATAATTTTTGAAGAAAATAAATTGACCGAATAAATATAAAGATCCCTTACCTGGTTTGGCGTAAACTGAGAGTCCAAATTATATTCCTACCATTCAGACTTTCTTTCCCCCCCTTTTTTTCTAAACAGAAATTTATACCTCGGTGTTCTCTCACGTTAGCATAACTGGCAAGCATAAAGGAAAGAGGATAGTGGTTCACGACCCTTCTAGTCTCCACATATAGAGTGGAGAATACTCCTGGGCTACGAGTAAGATAGACATGATTTATATAGCAGTGTTATATCTTATAAGATACGCTAAAAAACTAAGTGCATATGCTACAGTGTGTGAATCCTATCAAAAGAGTTTGACAAAGCTAAAAAAAATATGGCGGAGACGTAAATTCTCCTACAGTCCAAATGTAGTGTATCAATTAATAAAAATTGAATTTGATGGATTGATGAAAGAAATCTCTTAAACTATATTAAAGGACCATCAATACCCACACAAAATCCAAAACATCTTCCAGACGTATTAATTGATAGCCGCTCAATAAACAAAATGAAATACTGGAAATCCAAATTCGCATTAGATTACACTATTTTAAACATCGACATTTGAATAAACAACTCAGCTATGATGAAGATATGGATTGGAACGGGTCAAGGATTCGTCATAACATAACAAACCACATTTATTCACATTTCGGTATTAGACGAAACCGTTGGCAAAGATAAGGATACCAATTTATGATCATAAACACCATAGAAATTTAATAATATAAACAGATTGATATCTAATAACAGGACAAATGGAAAAAGATTCGGATAATAAGATTTATGAACACATAAGTCCGAAATAAACAATACAAAACAGATTAGAAAAATATAAACCAACGATGAAGTCGATTCAAGTACAAAACACCAAAGCCACTCAGATCTAGACAAGAAGATCACTTTCAACCTCAGGTACAAAAAATGGAAACCCTAAACCGAGATTAGACATGGTGTTTCGGAACCCCTATGGAATCGACCGTTGGACGATGCCCAAGCTTCAATCGAATTTCAACGTTGCCCTATCCATCTCGAAGTCACGTTCTCGGACTGCTGGTTCGCGAAGAAGAGAACGAAGACTCACCTCGGATTCTGTCTCTCCCGAAACCAAAATGGAATCCCGTGAATCCAAAACCCCTTTTTTCCTTCTATTTCATTTTTTATATATATATCACTTTAATTACAAACTTTTATCGGTTTGTTGTTTTTTTAAATAAAATTATTTTCTGAATTTATATATTTGTTTCGATTTATATATATATAGATTAATATTCATTCTTTTGGTTTTATTTTAAACTCAAATTATAAAGTTATATATATATTACTATGTTTTAAATAAATTATCATTATATATATATACAAAACAATCCTTAAAATTAAACATATAAATATATATTTATAAAATTAGTTTAACGCCATATATAGTGTCTGTTCATAATTGAAATCTTATTCTTAATATTATGATTCCATTATAATTTCTAATAATTCCACATTATTTAATAAAGTTTATTAAATTAACAAAGTATGTATATTGTATATTAGTTATATAATAATATTTAAATCAACATTGTATATTTATTTTAATAACAGTTGTCAAATGTTGGTTTTAAATATTACAGTTTCTAACAGATAGTTCCTTTTTCTAACGGTCGGATAAAACTCTTTAAATACCAATGTTTTATGGGTCTTTCAAATACTCAAAAGAAAAATATCTCGACGCTCACACCACTGCTTTCAGAGATGGTTTTATATGTTCCTCTTATTTTTAGTTTCATTGCTATCATCCTTGCCATACTGTTTGTTCTTCTATCAGATCCAAGAGATGATAACTACTCGATCAGCATCATTGTGTTTATTGGTAGTCTTCCAATTGTTTTATTATCAATAGCAGTGGGTTTAATGGGTTAGTTCTTGTGTATCAAGGGAGTATTCTGGTATTTGTATGAATAAAGTTCATGCTAATTATATATTTTCATTCAGTAATTTATTTTATTACATCTTGGAAACATTGTCAAAACATAAAACATAATTTTAAACCTGGGGTGTTACATTCTACCCCCATTAAATAGAATTTCGCCCTTGAAATTCATTTACACTTATTTCTCCTAATTCCCATCAATTCTGAGTCTCACATGATGTCCCCAAGGTCTGTATAGTTGTCTTCCACGATTTCCATGTCTCCCTAAGAAATTAAAGTTCAATGTGGCTTCGAAATCTTCCACTTCCTTCGCCCATATGCAACTAGTGCAAGAGGGATTGTATGGATGTATGCACCGGAAGACAGTCCTTAAGGAATGATAATCAATATATTATCCGAGAAGTTCGTCTTGAATTTGATTCCTATAATAAAGTCTCATTGCTTCGTCTTCGAATGTTTCGAATTCATCATAAATTCTTCCTGTGAAGCAAAAGCTTAAAAGTTGACACATAAATGCTGCGCGAAGATTTCCTTCTTCAGCTGCTCTATAAAAATTGGAGATTGATTCTGGTTTCTCAAACATTGTAAAACACCTAAAAAGTCCTTCGTAATATGCTCCTTGGCGTCGATAGAAATGACGTTGGATCTGCCTGATATCTTCGAAAACGAAACCAGAACCATGATGAAAATGAAGTATATCTGGTGTGCCTGATATATTATAGAGACGTTTACAAGAAAGTCGCATGGCTTCATAGGGATCAGATTCTTCTTTGCATGATTTTTCCATGATCATAGCGAGTAATTCATCCGGAAGGCCTAAGAGACTTGTTTGAGCTCTCCTTCCTTCCATCTGAAAATTACAAAGAAGAATGTTGACTGAGAAGGACAGTCAATTTATCAAAGGGTTCTAAATTTCCAGAGTTATCTAGAACATCCCTTTAATACCAAGTGTGACGCCCCGAGCCCGCTCTTCCGGACTCGGTGCTTGAAAAATGCTGTGATTTTTTTTTAAAAAGAGAATAAAAAAAATTACACAACACTTTAACAAAACGAGGATCTTTTACCGGTCTGGGTTCTGGAAGATTTAGACATAACCTTACATTTATCAGAGCTGAAACAATAAAACAACTGCCCACTACTCTTCCGCTGCACGCTACAATAATGATAACCAACTCTGAAATTCAAGGTAACCTGTAAAAAAAATCTTTTCAAAAACGTAGGGTGAGCACAAAAGTTGCCCAGTAAGGGTTTTTAAAGCCTTTGATAAATCTCTTTTCAAAATATTACTTGATAATACATTTAAAATATTAAATCAGAAATACCTTTGTAAAATAATTCTTTTGAAAATAATTATACTTTGAAAACAATTTTAAATTAATCCAGTGATTCGATAGAAAATATTAAGCAAGCTCTTGGAACAAACAACTAAGGACACTTGAAATTTTGAAGTCTATCATGGGCCTACCCACTTGAGGGATGGATTCATTATCCAATTCCCTATCATATTTACAAAGTTCAAGCACCATTTTTTTTATAAATCATTTTTTTAGCTTTCCTTACATACATATAATTTTCACTGGAGTTTTAAATTTTGAAAACATGTTACAGCATTAAAATACACATTACACTTATATTTATATATATATATATGATTATGTATGTATGTATATATATATATGAACTTCCATCGCATTACACATTCATGTATGGTTTTGACCAAACATTTGTCCCCCATACCTTTGATAAACATCCATGTACCTAAACATTTTATGGATGATATGATTTTAATATTGATATAATTTTAACCGTTAAAATGAAATCCTGAATAAAAATTTCCAACGAAATACTTGTTTAATTAATTATAAGCATGAAATAATGTAATGAATATATAAACTATTAATAATCACATGTAATCTTTATGTCACATATTAAATTTTCAATAGCATTTCATATGCATTCACTCTTTCTTGAATATATATATATATATATATATATATAGTTCGTACAATATGCGTATTTATTATCCATACACGATTAGTGAAACTGACATGCACAATATACAATAATTAAAAATAATGGTCATTACTAATATGAATTTCATGAGTTAATTATAATACAATGAGTGTCAATGATGAGGAAAATAGCATGGCTATGTATCTATGCAAATGTGATGCCCCTGATATTGATAAAACATGATGGTATGCAATATGTTTTTTTTGAAACATGGAGATAAATAAAAAAATTATAAACATCACAATATCATCTATATATATATATATTTGGACATGTACTTCCATGAAAAAAACAACATAATTAAAACACTAAAATCATACATCAAAATAATGTTTTCACTCTTAATAAATTCTGTAGAAAAGTATCCAAAACTAAAAATTAAGAATTAATATTTAGCATGGTATTGAAATTAACATATAAATATCTATATATAAATATGTATATACCAATATATATATATATAATAGTTTTTTAAACAAAACATAACATAAAACACTCTTTTGAACGTTTTAAAAAGGGAGGGATTGAAAAAAAACACTTGAGTATATAAAACTGCATATATAGAATTATGAAACAAACGTTTTGTAAAATATAGATAATTGAAAATAGTCCCTTACTATATTCTAACAAAATTTGTAGAAGTGAAAAACATGCTAATTTTGAAAAAGAAACCATAGATGAAATAAATTTCAATTTCACAATTATAATTTTTGAAGAAAATAAATTGACCGAATAAATATAAAGATCCCTTACCTGGTTTGGCGTAAACTGAGAGTCCAAATTATATTCCTACCATTCAGACTTTCTTTCCCCCCTTTTTTTTCTAAACAGAAATTTATACCTCGGTGTTCTCTCACGTTAGCATAACTGGCAAGCATAAAGGAAAGAGGATAGTGGTTCACGACCCTTCTAGTCTCCACATATAGAGTGGAGAATACTCCTGGGCTACGAGTAAGATAGACATGATTTATATAGCAGTGTTATATCTTATAAGATACACTAAAAAACTAAGTGCATATGCTACAGTGTGTGAATCCTATCAAAAGAGTTTGACAAAGCTAAAACAAATATGGCGGAGACGTAAATTCTCCTACAGTCCAAATGTAGTGTATCAATTAATAAAAATTGAATTTGATGGATTGATGAAAGAAATCTCTTAAACTATATTAAAGGACCATCAATACCCACACAAAATCCAAAACATCTTCCAGACGTATTAATTGATAGCCGCTCAATAAACAAAATGAAATACTGGAAATCCAAATTCGCAGTAGATTACACTATTTTAAACATCGACATTTGAATAAACAACTCAGCTATGATGAAGATATGGATTGGAACGGGTCAAGGATTCGTCATAACATAACAAACCACATTTATTCACATTTCGGTATTAGACGAAACCGTTGGCAAAGATAAGGATACCAATTTATGATCATAAACACCATAGAAATTTAATAATATAAACAGATTGATATCTAATAACAGGACAAATGGAAAAAGATTCGGATAATAAGATTTATGACCACATAAGTCCGAAATAAACAATACAAAACAGATTAGAAAAATATAAACCAAGGATGAAGTCGATTCAAGTACAAAACACCAAAGCCACTCAGATCTAGACAAGAAGATCACTTTCAACCTCAGGTACAAAAAATGGAAACCCTAAACCGAGATTAGACATGGTGTTTCGGAACCCCTATGGAATCGACCGTTGGACGATGCCCAAGCTTCAATCGAATTTCAACGTTGCCCTATCCATCTCGAAGTCACGTTCTCGGACTGCTGGTTCGCGAAGAAGAGAACGAAGACTCACCTCGGCTTCTGTCTCTCCCGAAACCAAAATGGAATCCCGTGAATCCAAAACCCCTTTTTTCCTTCTATTTCATTTTTTTTATATATATCACTTTAATTACAAACTTTTATCGGTTTGTTGTTTTTTTAAATAAAATTATTTTCTGAATTTATATATTTGTTTCGGTTTATATATATATAGATTAATATTCATTCTTTTGGTTTTATTTTAAACTCAAATTATAAAGTTATATATATATTACTATCTTTTAAATAAATTATCATTATATATATATACAAAACAATCCTTAAAATTAAACATATAAATATATATTTATAAAATTAGTTTAACGCCATATATAGTGTCTGTTCATAATTGAAATCTTATTCTTAATATTATGATTCCATTATAATATCTAATAATTCCACATTATTTAATAAAGTTTATTAAATTAACAAAGTATGTTTATTGTATATTAGTTATATAATAATATTTAAATCAACATTGTATATTTATTTTAATAACAGTTGTCAAATGTTGGTTTTAAATATTACAGTTTCTAACAGATAGTTCCTTTTTCTAATGGTCGGATAAAACTCTATACATACCAATGTTTTATGGGTCTTTCAAATAATCAAAAGAAAAATATCTCGACACTCACGCCAATGCTTTCAGAGATGGTTTTATATGTTCCTCTTATTTTTAGTTTCATTGCTATCATCCTTGCCATAATGTTTGTTCTTCTATCAGATCCAAGAGATGGTAACTAATCGATCAGCATCGTTGTTTTTATTGGTAGTCTTCCAATTGTTTTATTATCAATAGCAGTGGGTTTAATGGGTTAGTTCTTGTGTATCAAGGGTGTATTCTGGTATTTGTATGTATAAAGTGCTCGCTAATTATATATTTTCATTCGGTAATTTATTTTATTACATCTTGGAAACATTGTCAAAACATAAAACACAATTTTAAACCTGGGGTGTTACATTCTACCCCCATTAAATAGAATTTCTCCCTTGAAATTCATTTACACTTATTTCTCCTAATTCCCATCAATTCTGAGTCTCACATGATGTCCCCAAGGTCTGTATAGTTGTCTTCCACGATTTCCATGTCTCCCTAAGAAATTAAAGTTCAATGTGGCTTCGAAATCTTCCACTTCCTTCGCCCATATGCAACTAGTGCAAGAGGGATTGTATGGATGTATGCACCGGAAGACAGTCCTTAAGGAATGATAATCAATATATTATCCGAGAAGTTCGTCTTGAATTTGATTCCTATAATAAAGTCTCATTGCTTCGTCTTCGAATGTTTCGAATTCATCATAAATTCTTCCTGTGAAGCAAAAGCTTAAAAGTTGACACATAAATGCTGCGCGAAGATTTCCTTCTTCAGCTGCTCTATAAAAATTGGAGATTGATTCTGGTTTCTCAAACATTGTAAAACACCTAAAAAGTCCTTCGTAATATGCTCCTTGGCGTCGATAGAAATGACGTTGGATCTGCCTGATATCTTCGAAAACGAAACCAGAACCATGATGAAAATGAAGTATATCTGGTGTGCCTGATATATTATAGAGACGTTTACAAGAAAGTCGCATGGCTTCATAGGGATCAGATTCTTCTTTGCATGATTTTGCCATGATCATAGCGAGTAATTCATCCGGAAGGCCTAAGAGACTTGTTTGAGCTCTCCTTCCTTCCATCTGAAAATTACAAAGAAGAATGTTGACTGAGAAGGACAGTCAATTTATCAAAGGGTTCTAAATTTCCAGAGTTATCTAGAACATCCCTTTAATACCAAGTGTGACGCCCCGAGCCCGCTCTTCCGGACTCGGTGCTTGAAAAATGCTGTGATTTTTTTTTTAAAAGAGAATAAAAAAAATTACACAACACTTTAACAAAACGAGGATCTTTTACCGGTCTAGGTTCTGGAAGATTTAGACATAACCTTACATTTATCAGAGCTGAAACAATAAAACAACTGCCCACTACTCTTCCGCTGCACGCTACAATAATGATAACCAACTCTGAAATTCAAGGTAACCTGTAAAAAAAATCTTTTCAAAAACGTAGGGTGAGCACAAAAGTTGCCCAGTAAGGGTTTTTAAAGCCTTTGATAAATCTCTTTTCAAAATATTACTTGATAATACATTTAAAATATTAAATCAGAAATACCTTTGTAAAATAATTCTTTTGAAAATAATTATACTTTGAAAACAATTTTAAATTAATCCAGTGATTCGATAGAAAATATTAAGCAAGCTCTTGGAACAAACAACTAAGGACACTTGAAATTTTGAAGTCTATCATGGGCCTACCCACTTGAGGGATGGATTCATTATCCAATTCCCTATCATATTTACAAAGTTCAAGCACCATTTTTTTTATAAATCATTTTTTTAGCTTTCCTTACATACATATAATTTTCACTGGAGTTTTAAATTTTGAAAACATGTTACAGCATTAAAATACACATTACACTTATATTTATATATATATATATGATTATGTATGTATGTATATATATATATGAACTTCCATCGCATTACACATTCATGTATGGTTTTGACCAAACATTTGTCCCCCATACCTTTGATAAACATCCATGTACCTAAACATTTTATGGATGATATGATTTTAATATTGATATAATTTTAACCGTTAAAATGAAATCCTGAATAAAAATTTCCAACGAAATACTTGTTTAATTAATTATAAGCATGAAATAATGTAATGAATATATAAACTATTAATAATCACATGTAATCTTTATGTCACATATTAAATTTTCAATAGCATTTCATATGCATTCACTCTTTCTTGAATATATATATATATATATATATAGTTCGTACAATATGCGTATTTATTATCCATACACGATTAGTGAAACTGACATGCACAATATACAATAATTAAAAATAATGGTCATTACTAATATGAATTTCATGAGTTAATTATAATACAATGAGTGTCAATGATGAGGAAAATAGAATGGCTATGTATCTATGCAAATGTGATGCCCCTGATATTGATAAAACATGATGGTATGCAATATGTTTTTTTTGAAACATGGAGATAAATAAAAAAATTATAAACATCACAATATCATCTATATATATATATATTTGGACATGTACTTCCATGAAAAAAACAACATAATTAAAACACTAAAATCATACATCAAAATAATGTTTTCACTCTTAATAAATTCTGTAGAAAAGTATCCAAAACTAAAAATTAAGAATTAATATTTAGCATGGTATTGAAATTAACATATAAATATCTATATATAAATATGTATATACCAATATATATATATATAATAGTTTTTTAAACAAAACATAACATAAAACACTCTTTTGAACGTTTTAAAAAGGGAGGGATTGAAAAAAACACTTGAGTATATAAAACTGCATATATAGAATTATGAAACAAACGTTTTGTAAAATATAGATAATTGAAAATAGTCCCTTACTATATTCTAACAAAATTTGTAGAAGTGAAAAACATGCTAATTTTGAAAAAGAAACCATAGATGAAATAAATTTCAATTTCACAATTATAATTTTTGAAGAAAATAAATTGACCGAATAAATATAAAGATCCCTTACCTGGTTTGGCGTAAACTGAGAGTCCAAATTATATTCCTACCATTCAGACTTTCTTTCCCCCCTTTTTTTTCTAAACAGAAATTTATACCTCGGTGTTCTCTCACGTTAGCATAACTGGCAAGCATAAAGGAAAGAGGATAGTGGTTCACGACCCTTCTAGTCTCCACATATAGAGTGGAGAATACTCCTGGGCTACGAGTAAGATAGACATGATTTATATAGCAGTGTTATATCTTATAAGATACACTAAAAAACTAAGTGCATATGCTACAGTGTGTGAATCCTATCAAAAGAGTTTGACAAAGCTAAAACAAATATGGCGGAGACGTAAATTCTCCTACAGTCCAAATGTAGTGTATCAATTAATAAAAATTGAATTTGATGGATTGATGAAAGAAATCTCTTAAACTATATTAAAGGACCATCAATACCCACACAAAATCCAAAACATCTTCCAGACGTATTAATTGATAGCCGCTCAATAAACAAAATGAAATACTGGAAATCCAAATTCGCAGTAGATTACACTATTTTAAACATCGACATTTGAATAAACAACTCAGCTATGATGAAGATATGGATTGGAACGGGTCAAGGATTCGTCATAACATAACAAACCACATTTATTCACATTTCGGTATTAGACGAAACCGTTGGCAAAGATAAGGATACCAATTTATGATCATAAACACCATAGAAATTTAATAATATAAACAGATTGATATCTAATAACAGGACAAATGGAAAAAGATTCGGATAATAAGATTTATGACCACATAAGTCCGAAATAAACAATACAAAACAGATTAGAAAAATATAAACCAAGGATGAAGTCGATTCAAGTACAAAACACCAAAGCCACTCAGATCTAGACAAGAAGATCACTTTCAACCTCAGGTACAAAAAATGGAAACCCTAAACCGAGATTAGACATGGTGTTTCGGAACCCCTATGGAATCGACCGTTGGACGATGCCCAAGCTTCAATCGAATTTCAACGTTGCCCTATCCATCTCGAAGTCACGTTCTCGGACTGCTGGTTCGCGAAGAAGAGAACGAAGACTCACCTCGGCTTCTGTCTCTCCCGAAACCAAAATGGAATCCCGTGAATCCAAAACCCCTTTTTTCCTTCTATTTAATTTTTTTATATATATCACTTTAATTACAAACTTTTATCGGTTTGTTGTTTTTTTAAATAAAATTATTTTCTGAATTTATATATTTGTTTCGGTTTATATATATATAGATTAATATTCATTCTTTTGGTTTTATTTTAAACTCAAATTATAAAGTTATATATATATTACTATCTTTTAAATAAATTATCATTATATATATATACAAAACAATCCTTAAAATTAAACATATAAATATATATTTATAAAATTAGTTTAACGCCATATATAGTGTCTGTTCATAATTGAAATCTTATTCTTAATATTATGATTCCATTATAATATCTAATAATTCCACATTATTTAATAAAGTTTATTAAATTAACAAAGTATGTTTATTGTATATTAGTTATATAATAATATTTAAATCAACATTGTATATTTATTTTAATAACAGTTGTCAAATGTTGGTTTTAAATATTACAGTTTCTAACAGATAGTTCCTTTTTCTAATGGTTGGATAAAACTCTATACATACCAATGTTTTATGGGTCTTTCAAATAATCAAAAGAAAAATATCTCGACACTCACGCCAATGCTTTCAGAGATGGTTTTATATGTTCCTCTTATTTTTAGTTTCATTGCTATCATCCTTGCCATAATGTTTGTTCTTCTATCAGATCCAAGAGATGGTAACTAATCGATCAGCATCGTTGTTTTTATTGGTAGTCTTCCAATTGTTTTATTATCAATAGCAGTGGGTTTAATGGGTTAGTTCTTGTGTATCAAGGGTGTATTCTGGTATTTGTATGTATAAAGTGCTCGCTAATTATATATTTTCATTCGGTAATTTATTTTATTACATCTTGGAAACATTGTCAAAACATAAAACACAATTTTAAACCTGGGGTGTTACATCTACAAAATCAAATCGTGATATATGACACAGTAGGTAGTCTACTTCTCAGAGTATTTTATATTTTCTATAAATTACTAATGTAAATAAATACATAAAAAATAAATATTTATTATAAAGAAGCTATCCCAAGGGTCGATTTCAAATTCATCCAGGATATGGAGGCATAAGTGACTTAATATTCCTTTTATTTAATATTTTATCTTTTTTCCATTTTTGCTGATATAATAACATTTATTTTTTGTGGTATTTTTTTGAAATGATATTCTAAAATTGAAAGATATAAAATATCATATATACCTAAAATGAAATATTAAATTCCATATTCTTTAATGAATTATTATTTAACATTCAACACATTTTGTAGATCATATCAAAAATTATGTTTTCATAATATTGAAATTTCAATCAAGGATTTGGAGGATCCTTCCATCAGTTATCCTAAAAAAATAAATATCTATTATCATTTATTTTTATAGGGACATTATTTCTAATATTTGAAAAAGTGGAAAATTGTATTAGTGAATATTACTCAATTATTTTCATTAATCAAATTATTTGGTTTGTCCTAAAAAAAATCTCAAGAATGGTGACCATCATTCCCAAACCTATACAATATCAATTTCCCAATACAAATATTTATTTTATGCATAATTCCACACTTTTGAAAAGTGGTATGTTGTAATTTCATTCCTCTATGATATTTTTTGAATAATCCACAAGAAATAAAATCCAATATAAATCCAAAACCATGATATTCAAATAACTCCATTTAAAATATTATGCAACATTGTAAATTTGGTTCATATATATTGATGTCTTAAATCAGTAATGAACATTTTAGATTCAAATATATCCCAAATAAATAAATGTGACATATATTCAGGTTTAATAAAATGATTTGATTCATTCCATACTTGTCTTGTGAGGTTTTCCTCACATGCATCGATGGTTTCTTCATTCATTATATGATATAAAAATTAGTCCATAACCATTTTTATTATAGAGTGAAACTAACATATTTATTTAAAAGAACCCAATAGTATATTCTCCCAACTCAAATTCTTTAATCTCCTCCTTAAAAATTATTTATTTGATCATATTTTATTATTAGATAGCTTCTCTATCCAAATTATAAACAAAAATATTTTATATAACAATCTCAATTATTTTATTGGTTAAAAATATATATTATAATGCATTTGATACATCAGTTGATGATTAAAATATCGTCAAGATCAAAAAATTTAAATGGGTTTTATAATATAATGTTTAAAATTATTACATTCCACTTCTTAGTGGGTTCTCTAGTTCACCAAATTTCATGTTTTTTATTCAGAATATGAGTTATTGGAGTATTATTTATCATGATGTTCTCAACTCATGCTCCCATTAAGATGGGAATATTTATTTAGTTATTATTCATCTCAATGTATGTGACTTGGTACCTCCTATATTTATCCATTTAATAAAATAATTATGAAATTAGAATCATGAATTTATAAATTATTAAATGATGAAATGTAAATTATGTATATTGAATGGATTACTCATTAATTATAAACCTTCATTAATCATTGAATATATAATTTTCAATCAATATTATCAATATTATATATAATAACATAAATAATTTTGCGTATTTAGGTTCCATTCACAGTGTTTCTTAATTTTTTGTTGATTTTACCCTATTAGATCCCACGAGAATGTCAAATTGGGTGTGTTGCAGAGCTTATTTATTATGAATTTTGTGATGTTTGATTTAATTCCCCATGTTACCTTTTCTTAGTTATTACCCATTTTTATAATTATGTTAGTTCCACATCCATATTCAATATCATGAAAGGGATATTATTTCATTCAAACCCCTAATTCTATAATTTCAAATAATTATGTTATTTTTTCCTATGATTTAGAATAATTATTATTTTATTCAGTAATTTTTTATAATCCTAATGCATGAAAATAACAATACTACATTTTGATACACTCGCTAACAATCTAAATCTTTAATATACATTATTTCATGGTAGATTATATAAATTCACAAAAAATAGATTCCTAAAATAACAAGAATCCTTGATTATTTTGGAAATTATATACAAAACATATTAAAATGGAGATTACATCGAGCTAAATTATTTTAAACATATAATGATTCTTTTAAAAATCTACAATATTCACGAAAAATGTGATATCCTTTAGACATAAATATGTAATGGCGGATGAATAATATCTTTTATTAGAGTAATCAAATAATAAAATAATTCATGTAATACATGTTAGTAAATATTCAGATCATGATGAGAAAAAATGGTTGATAATAATAAAAATGCATATTGAATCATGATATACGATGATAAAATTCGGAAAATATAATAGTGTGGTGAGAATATAACACATTACATTATAATAATATTTTCTTGATTTCACCCTGATACAAAAAATCATATTGTGATTGGGATAACCTATAATTATCAATAAAAATTATATCTCTTTAGATAAATACATTACCCCATTAATTTTGTGGCAATATAATTCTAGTCCCACACACCACATTCATATAAATTACTATTGTAACTATACAACAAACATAATACGACATTATAGTTAATTTGATAAATTTAAATCCTATAATTATAGGTAATGGAACATATATGGGGATGTATCAACTCAATGATGTGTGGTAAAATCAAGATGAATTGTATTAAATAGAAACGAGGATTTGTATTCACTATTAATTTTTTTAATGGAAATCCACTACATTATATATATAGCATAAATAATGTATATAATCATTCATGGATGTTTTTCATGAGAGGTAATGGTGATTCCACATTACATAATCACTATTCAGATAGTAAAATGAAAGTGAAAAAACACATTAAAACAATATAAATTGGAAATAAAAAGGAACAATAAAAATAAATTTATTGAATAATGTTGAGAGTAGGGGTTACCCTAAAAATGAGTGGGAACTACTAAAACCATAAAAATATAATATGATGTGAATTATAGTACCTTTATCGGCATATATGGAGGGATATGGAGATGAAATTCATTCTAAATAGAGTTCTTATTATGGTGAGTGGGAGGTTGGATGGGTATTTTTTCAAAATCTGAGGTGGGTATTTATTGATTTATGATCAAATTATTTAGACTCTATATGATAAAATAATTAGAAACACAAATCATTTTGTAGTTTTTCCCAAGGTTGTCAAAAATTACAATTGTATTTAAATATATTATAAGCAAATGGACTTATCTTATTTAAATATGACCATTGGTTATCTTCATAATAGTAAATATTCTAAATTATTTCATTTATAACATTAAAATTTAATTTATATTTTATTAGATTTATTAAAAAACAATAAATTTTAAAAAATAACAAAATTAAAACATTATTATAATTTAGTAACCACTACTTACTGGTGGATTCCCATTATATAATTTATTACATAACTTTTGTGTAATTATTATGTAGTAATAAATATCATATATATATATGTATAGGATTTATTTTTTACACAAAAAATAAAAACTATATAGAAACTATGAAAAATAGATATTATAAAATTATATTAGTATGATTACAAAAGTATTTACTATTTATCATATTAATTTACGATAATTTAGAATATTTATTTTTTAGTAAAAAACACTTTTAACTAGTTAAAACAAATATTCATAATATAAAAAATTATAGACCATAATAAAAATTAAATTTTACTTCATTATATTATATAATCAATCATATATTAATAGATATAAGTAAATATGAATTTTTTAATTAAATAATAATTATTTGGGAAAATTTAAACAAATAATCAACATTATGTCTTAATGTGGAATATATATTACTAAAATTCATCTTATAAAAATATAATTTCAATCAAACTCATGATATAATCATTTATTATTAAATATTACATAGGTATAAATATAATAATTATTTTAAAAAAATAATACTATAAAAATTCTTATTAATTTTGATCTAGATAATGAACCTCTTATTACACTAGTGTAGACCAAAATTGTGTGACCTATGATGGTGGGGAATTATTATATTTGACTATTGAATAATTTCTAGTCTATGATCTCAGTATTTTCAAACATATTCCATCAATAGATGATCCTGAGCTTCATTTACATAATCTATTCATGGTGTCAGTCAATGGAATTCCTTGTGATATTTCCTCGCTAGAAAGCCAAAATAAATGGGTTTTATAGGGTGTGGGCATTCAAGTGGGGACATAACTTCTTTCATTAGTGTCAATTGTACATTATCATAATACTTTTTATAATTTAATCCAAATTTGAACTGTAAAATTTCATTATTCGAAGCACTTGTGAATATTAATAGTATTTTCATTTCTGAATAGATATTTTTAAGAATTTCACAAATATATAGATATTAATTATTGAATCCCAGACCCAAGTAGCCTGGGGATGCTGCATTATACCATTACATTGGAATAAAATATAAGGAATAACGCCTCTAATGTACAAATAGTGTATTTATCTAGTTAAAATAGAAATATTCACTATTCCCATATTACATTTCAATAAAAATTTACAAATTATGTTGTTTTAAAAATTTCATTATTCCCTATAGCATATTATTTTCATATCTGTCATAGTAAAATTATTTGATTCCTTGAAAATTGAAATAAAACTAGTGTGATTTCAAATTATCAAAAAGAGTTATGTACAACATAAGCTATCATGAATCAATAATTAATTATAAACATGAAAATGTAAGAAACTGAATACACATGTCTTTAAAATAACTATATTAGGTATAATAAATATATATTAATTGATAAATGAACACACAAGCTATAAAAATTAGTGGATAAATCGTAATCAATATGGGAATGTAAATAAATTAAAAGTCAATCCATATAATTAATATAATGAGGTTTAAATTCTTCCAAATATTTTATAATAGTACAAATATGATTGATATTTATTAATAATGACTTAATATATACTATTTATAATTGTTGGAAATCATTTTCCCAAGATAAATTTATTATTAATGTCAAGATATATTCTGAATATAGTTTAAGAATATTGGGAAAAGCCTATCATATTATTCTATCAGATTAATATCATAAGACTACTAATCCCTCAAATAGAAATTATTAATTGATCCCCACACATGTCTCAATGTCCAAAGCATTCATCCTAAAAAAATAATCTATTAAATAATGTACATAATCATTAATTATCTTTATTGAGAAAATACAATTATTTTATTGACATTTACCTATATATAAAATTTCTATCAATGTATACAATTTACATAAAAATGTTATATCATTTAGGTAAAAATGACATCCCTGATAAATTACATATGTTTATTGAGTATTTAATGTTCAATGATCATTATAAATATAGTATGTAATGGGGATGATAACGACTATGAAAATGCATTAAAAGGGTGAATATTAATATTATCCTCATTATAATTAATCTAAATCCAAATTAAGAAATAGAAATGATGGTATTAATAAAACATATACCAATTTTACTATGAATAATGGCTTTTATCCCTGATGAATAAAATTACCATAAATAGATCTTTAAATATATTTTCAAGGAAATATACTATTGATTTAAAACAACAATTGGACAATAATTTTTTAAAATAATTTCAAAAAAAACATATACATTTAAGAAAAATATTTACTGTTTTAAATTAGTTATCAAAAGAATTGTTGTAACTTCAGTGGGTAATTAAGTACATGTGGTAAATTATATTATTTATTTATGGTAAAAAGGATATATAAGTTCATTGTTCGGAATGATATTAGAAGATACCATGGAGAAAATTTTATAATATTTTTTTCTGGTTTAAATTTTATTTTAATTAATATTTTTAAATTATTAAATAAAATACATTTCTAATTTTTATTTTAAAACATGAACATTTATGAAAACATATAACATACCAAAGAGTAAAAAGAAGTCGTATTTCATTGAATCATTTTCTGTAAACTATTAAGTTAATAAAATTTCAAAATGTAATATCTATGAAAAATATTATGTATGAATATATGATGATAAATTAAAAGTGTTCATTAATAAATTTTCATAAAATTAAATTAACTGAAATTCTATAATAAAAAATCTAGATTAGATATCAATTGTGATAGAAACCCTTAAAATGATCACAACGTCGATGTGTAAATTAAATAATGAATATATTTTGTGTATCAATATTATGTAAACATAAAAATGTGTAAATACATTAATATAGATTAAAAATTTACTATACACATAAAAATATAATGTTAATTACAATAAGTGAGTAATATAACCGAATGAAAACAAATACATTTATGAAATTTGTTTCCACACAATAAAGTCTAAGTCAAATCTTCTTAGATGAAATAATTCTAATGGTAACAAAAAATTACATTTTAATGATAATACAATATATTACTTGTCAATGGTAATTATATACACCATATAAATTTATTTATTTGCATAACATAACAATATTCCCAAATGAAATGACATTTAAACAAAATCATTTACCATATGGTTCTATTGGGATACACATTTGTTATATTTTTATAAAATTATTTTACTCATTTTATAAACTTATAGAAAAACATTATTAATATTTTTGATATTTTATAAGATTATTTTATAATTTCTTTGTAACCATTTTAAAATTATTATTCATCATTATCATTGTTTCAGGAATAATTAACTTGTTTTTTTTGGTATATTTTTACTATTTTTTTATCTAATGTTTATATTTATTTAAATAACACTAGAGTAAAAACGTAAATTAAAAATAATCATTATTTATTAAATATGTATTTGATTTAATCCCCAAATTTTTGAGTAATGAAATTAAATTAATTGTTGTTGTTTATCGTAGGTCATGCGTATGCTTGAATGCTATTTCAATTTTCTTAATGTATTTAATGGATGAAATGTAAAAGGAATATAAATAGGATATCATCTAAGCATAATTTTTTACATCATATAAATATAATATTTTTATTAAAATCCTCATTAATACAGTCTATATAATTCAGGAATGAATCATTCTATTTTACAGGGTGGTTGTTTGTTCTACACAAGGCTGATGTTATCATATTCTGAAAAAATAATAAACATGGAGGTTTTTGAGAAATAATAATTCTAAAATAATAATAATAAAATAAATATCAAATATATCCCATATAAAACCTAATTTCATCTTTAGAATAAAATCTTATTAGAATATTAAATTCAATAATTTCAATATATATAAATGGTATAATTGTAATTTAATACTCTGTATAAGGAAATAAAATAAAAAAAATTTAAAGAACATTACAACTTCTTCAGGAATCCCCATTATTATTTCATTAAAGCCTTATGTGTTTATCTTTATTTGAAAAATATCGATTCAATTATTAGTATGGGTAATATGGGTTGTGATTCTTTAAGGTATTGGATTGAGTAAATTGGTTTTATGGTTTTATGTTGATAGAAGAGTGGGTGACCTTTTATTAGTGGGTAGAGTGGAAGACTTGTGAATTTTTGAGAAAGTGACAGCAAAATATTTTATTTCACGTAACAAGGCTTCAATAAAGTAAAATTATCACTAATTAAAATGTTAAGGGGGAAATATATCCGTAAAATTAATTTTTACATTTTGGAGTCCTTTTTCACTCTATATTCTATGTTTTACAACTTATTAAACTTTTTTCTCCCTATTCACTATAATAAATTTTAACAATTTTCACTATATATTTTTTCAAAAATAATTTTGATAGTATTACACATAATTAATTTTTTTGACTCAAATTATGGAATCCATTTTTAAAAGTTAAATTATCATTTTTCTAATAACAAATTAAAATTAATCACATAGACATGGTGATATTTTTGGTTTTAAATGTGAGAATTTTCAAAACATCAAAATGTATTTATATCAAAATTAACTCTAAAATTAACATAATGTACAAAATTGTAATATAGTGTCTATTATTATACAATAATATATTCAAAATTTATAATAACATAATTTATCCTTACAAATTATTTTGATGAAATTGAATTTTGTAAATAAAATCTATCATTTTATAATATTCATCAAAAAATGAAACTTATCATAAAAATGAAAAAAAATATTCTAATTTGAAATAATATATCTAAAAATAATATTATTTTCCAAAAAAAATCTTACTAAATTAATAATATGTAATTTCAAATTAAGTGTTCCAAGCACGACTATACATTCTTTTAAGTAATTACATCTTTATCAAAACCTTTTCATTTATTTGAATGAATCTAATAATAATTAATTATCAATAGTTGACCAATAAATGTGTGTAAAATTTATATTTTCATAATTTTTGTAGTATTATTAATTATCTCCATTCTAATTTCGTGGTGATAACTATTATACATAGCATTAATGGAGTTCCAAAACCCCTTGGGTTGCTGACAAGCACCTCGAAATTAAAAAAAAATGTGGGTTGTTTTTTTACACAAACAATGTGGATGTTGAGAAAAAATTCAATATGTATAGAAGATAAACTCTACAGGTAGTAGTTTAACAACTGTCAAATATGAAAAAATATGCGAAATTCATATAGAAAAGTACTAGATTCAAAGATAAAATTCCAACTCCCAATAGAAACAACTCTTCATGAAAAAGGATCATCTGGCACAACTACCTACTAGTGGATCATTAACCTTGCTCAAAACATGAAGAATATTATCTAAAAACACCTTAATCAACAATTAGGGTATGATCTACAAATCCATTAGGGTCTCAAAACGGATTCCTTATTAATATTTAAATACTTTATTAAAAAATTAATGCTTTACATTTTAATAAAGTAGTCATTGAAGTTAAAAATTATATATAAAACCACTCTTGAATTAAATTTAAAATGATGGAAATTATTTATGAAAATGGAAATAGATAAAATTATATATTAAATTTTTTACAAATTAAAAAGGCATGCGAAAAATCGATTATGACAAATAATGGAATATATTTCAAATAAATACTATGAGAAACATGATCATTTTCAAATTGGAATGATATATCCTTGGTATGGGATCCTAACACACCCAAATTTGACCTGGGAAATATGTGTATTGACATGTCCCTTTGACACTATTTGAAGGAGTATTATCATTATACCAATAGCGATGTGACCTACTACACAATGTTTTGTTTTAGTTTTAATGCTTAAAAATGTGTTTTATCACTATAACTCACTAACTAGATAAGATTTTATTTTCCCGAAAAGTAACCAAAAATTTTAAATTTATTTTAAAACATTTAAAAATACAATTAAACCCATTCCATAGTTCAAAAATGCCTATTAACATTTAATTAAATAATACAAGTTTTTATTTAAAATTTTCCTTTTTTATAAAAAAACAAATGGATTCTATCAAACCCATTTATCCCATTTCATCAAATTAAAATAAAAAAATAAATATTTAACTTTAAATTTCAAAAAATCAATTTCCTAAATAAAATTCAATAATTTAATTTCTATATTTTCCTTTAATTTTACATACACACACCAATGAAATGGAATTTGGAGTTTTATTAATTTTCATTCAAAATAAAATATAATCACTAAATTCATTATAATTTGTATTATTTAATATAAAACTGAAATAAGTTTCATGTATTTTAATTTAACTAAATCTATTTATGGTCAATAAATTTTAGCCAACTAAAAAGTCCAACTAAATTACCATGGAAACACACATATAATAATTAAACATGCAAACAAAAATAAAGGAGTTGATCTTCTAAGAACTCATCCAACAATGAATTATCCAAAATATATATTTTTTATCCATCATTCCCATGATGATCCATATATCTCCGTGTTGTCAAAGAGAAAATGAGGTAGATATCGAGATATTTATTACCCTTAATGTTACACCAATACCAAAATAAAGATCAATTTTTGAACAAAATTGCATGGAACGGTTTGAGGGCACCAAAATTATATGGGATGGCACTTCTTCATTTCAATGTAACTCTATAGAAGATAAAATAAATTTTAATCCATGATTCATTTTTAAAATGTAACCTCTAGAAATTACATGATGTGTAACACAATTTAACAAAAGGTAATTACAAATCCTATTATCGATGAAAAAAAGTGCCCTTTTTAAATGGATTTATTATAAATTTTGAATTTAATCATCAATAAACCATATTAAATGATATGTAATTACCTAGAAGTATATATAAACCATATTTTTTATGCAGAAAAATCCATAAAAATATATTACTTCACCATTATTGGTATCCTATAATTATCCTCTCATCCCATCCTAGATAAAAAATGAAAACCACCACAATGTTTTATAAGTACGAAACATATAACTAAGGGGATTTTGCCACCACCCCAACATAAAAATGAATTTCTCCAGAAATCCTATTCGGAATCATCCATATCAAAACATAAGGAAACTTCTCTTTCATATGTACCTCTCAATCCCATGTATCTTGATAATATGTACCATATTTTCAAATCCCATATTCCAAAGCTATCTTCCTCCCACGAAGTTCCTTGGGCTCAAAATAAACTATCCAAACTAGCTATTATATAACAAATAAATCAGCTTCTACATAAAAATCACTCCATATTTGAAAATGAGATAGATCAGATAAATAATATTGTTGTTGATATACATTTAACAAGCCTGGAATTAATGTAGTCTTTGGGGAATTTGATAGAATTTAACTAATGTTTTCCCCCATCTAAAAAATCTCCAATTACCCCAAAAATGAGAAGATATATTTCCTTTCCCCCCAATCAATCGATGACCCAACTGAGGAGAAATAATCCACATAACATATTCATGAACTAAAAATTACAACATTTTATGGAAATTATTGATATATGATTTATAAGGGTGTTATGCCATCAAAATTCTACGATGAATTAAATAACTATTTGAGGACTTCTCTTAATCCATTCATGGTCCATCCATGTAAATTTAACCAACTTCCAACCAACACAATAGATATCAATATTTTATATTATACTAAGCCTCTATATAATTATTTCTAATAGATGACTGGTAACTATTTTTGTAATGATGTTCAACCATACATTTATGGTCATCCCAATATCCACCAATGTCATGAAAAAAATTCATGTAGAATACCCTAAAGAATTTTAGTAGCTCTTTCTATCTATAAATCCAAATAATGATTGTATTTTGTTCTCAAATGGGCCTAATATACTGGTTATTCTTAAAGGCCACTCTAAAATGAAGTGATAAATGAAGGATTTATATAATAAAATATAGTATATATAACTCCTTTAAAATAAAAAATAACATTCTCATAAATATTCCTAACTCCTCAACATTGGTTGTGTCACAAATGGGTAAAAAGTGGGCCAATTTTTTTAGTTGGTGGATCACAATACATATCATAGTTTTCTACATCATACTATGTGGATACCCAAACTCAATTTTTATTGAGATCACATTCCACTACCATATTGATACTATATGTTGTTTAAGAAATACCTTTAGTTTTTATTGCTCGGTATTAACTAGTTTGAACATATAAAAATGAGAGACAAATTCAAGAGTGCCCCAACTCATTTCTAGAAACATGATTTAGTTCACCATGTCATAAAACATATTCATGGTTAATGGGTGCACTGCCCACTGGGAATTATTCATATTTTTCATCACAATATTTATTACTAATAATAGTAAATAAAAATATGATATCATAGAATTCCCTTGTTGAAGACTAACAAAACAATTACATTATCCTCAATTAAAAGAGAGTTTCTAATTATAAATAAATCATTTTTACGATGTTGTTCCTAAGGATTCATCTCGAGAAGAGTGGATGTCAGCTAACTAATTTCAAACTAATCCTCATTCCCAGACTCTCAGAATACAATATAATAATCTTCAATGAGATCCGAGATGTTCCATTGTATCAAATATTCACTCTAGGAGTGTGTTAGAAGCTTCCACGTTAATTAATCAAATTCAAAATTCTCTTTCTGTAGGATATGTGTGATGTTTACGATGAAAGAGTATATATATTTCCCCAAATTACTCTGAATGAGATTCTATTGTTTTTTATAGAAGATATACCTTATACACTTTTGGTAAGAGTGCATGGTAAACTTTTCAATAATAGGGTAATATTGCCTACTCTTACTCATGTGTTTTATATATTCATGTTCAAGATCATGGTTCAAAAACTTATTCCCATTTTTATCAATATAATTGCTTCCTTGCACAATTACATAATCACGATGAATAATAAAGTAGCCCAGACCTATACATGATTCGTCACATAATATAATATAGCACTTTTTGGATTCTAGAAGCACTATCACCAATAAATTAGTCAAAATAAAATTCATATCAATTAAACAATTATGAAATTTCTCATCCCATGAAAATTGTACTCCCTATCATGTTATACCAGTCATCATTGAGGACAATATTGTAAAGTGCCCTACAAATATGGCATATAACTAAATAATCCCAATAACATCTAAGTCTTAAGAACAACCCAATATTTTTCCATTTTATAGAAGCTTTTACCTAATAAGGATCAACTAAAATACAATGTTCTTACACCATGTGTCCCATGAACATCACATCCTAAATCCATATATAACATAAACAAATATGGAATAAATATGGTGATTCCTTAATAATTCACTAAATTCCATTAGATAACAACACGATCCTCATCCAACTGATATTAAATATGGATATCATCCACAAATACTACTACAATTATATAAACATACTTTTAAAAAATTCTATTTATTAATTACATAAATTCTGACTGATCATTTTTAGACAAAAAAGCATGACTAGGTATAAATTATGGATGTACCGTCTCCAAAAGGAAATTTTTGGAATCTCAGACTCTTTAATTTCAACTAATGGTAACTATATATAAGATCATTATTTTAATTCCACTATTCCCCTTTTAATTGATCACATAGATCATCCATACCTAGATGTGGAAAAATTTTCGTTACATTAAATCAAATTATTTTTCCATAGTCAAAAAATTCTTATGTAAACAATCATATTTCATAGAAAATTAACTGTTTCTACTCATGGTGTCATGCTCAAGAATATAAATCCTTTCCCTAATATATCATCCAATAGAAAGTTCGACTCTTTCATTTCTTTTTTTGACGTTATATATATGGAAGTTCTTGTGGTTGAGTATCAAGGGCTAAATTTATATTATAATATACCTATTATAAGGGTATAATACCATGGATGTTTGAAAGAAACATGTTTCTAAAATCAGTAACAAATGTAGAGAGATAACCACTAAAATATTATCTCTATTGATTAATTACATTCACATATATCACTTTCCACAAATCTAGATAATAATTTTCATATCTACTCAAAATTATGTCACATTCTCCATGAAATATAATACATACAATATTAGGTGTAGTAAAGGACATCACTTGAATATTGAAATCAGTTCATATTTTATTTTTAAT
The DNA here is from genome assembly GCA_963277665.1 of Viscum album. NCBI lineage: Eukaryota > Viridiplantae > Streptophyta > Magnoliopsida > Santalales > Viscaceae > Viscum > Viscum album. Next base: position 1,311,755,070 of record OY728152.1, on the reverse strand, counting down.
GATCCAATCCATCCCAATTATTATATCATGTGGTATCATGTAAAGTACCAGAAATCTTAATACCATCTGAATGTCTAATAGAGAGAAAACACAACTATAACAATAGAGACCCTTCTCTATCTTTGTTTCATGGTGGGTAGTAATATGAATCATGTAATATAGAATCTCTATATGAATATTGAAAAAATTAAAAAATGGGTTGAAATTAATGAATGAGATGAAAAAGTATCCCATAAATCGGTACATTGTGATGAAACTGTAATGATGGTACATCTCACTATTGTTGAACCCATATAAGTATATTATAGTGACTCTTCCACTGAATGAAAAGTTTAGTTCTAGATTCCCTTTTCTAGAAACCCTTTGCCGGTGAATAATTTGATTGGACCATTATTTTTTATGCATATAATGATATCTTCCCAATACAGAGAGTAGAATAGACATTTCATAACTTCAACAAGTGACATTATCATCTCACCGATCCAATTATCTTGGATGTATCAATGAAAACCCTCATTGATTTCCTTTTCTTCTATAAATTGTATTAAATCAATGATATTCATCATGTTATTGAACTAGGGCTCAGAATAGAAATCTGAGGGTACCGTTGAACATGCAGCGTCGGTGATTTCTTAGTGACACCTTCAACATAGTAGTGTTTTATTGAGAGTGGAATATAGTTTGTGTGGTTTTTAAATAAAATTAAATAAAAAATAAGACTTATCGTCTTTTTATATTATGGTGGATAAAACAACTAATTGGAGTCTAGTTGTGGGTGCCACCCGCACCTAGCCTCCCTTGGGTGGATTTTATATAGTGAGGCCCACATGATTATCTTAACTCTTATAACTTCCCATTAAATTTGGAACACCTCTAAACCCCCATTTATGTGTGTTAAACTCTCCACCTTCCCCCATTACATTAATGTGCCAAATCATTCACAATTAATTAATTATGGCATGGCAATTATTTAATTATCACCTTTTGAATTCTTTTGAACTAATACAAAAGATTAATTAATAGACAAAGCTATTATTTCATTTGGTTGGAAATTAATTTTGGTGGGACTTGAGAGAGAACATAATTCTCTCAACCAATAGCACGAAGAATGCTCCTTCCATTGAAGAATTATGAGCACCATCTTCACCCTCTTCAACCTAGGTAGGTTAAGGAAACACCACCGTCCACGAAGAATGCTAACGACGTCATCTCGACTCTTCTTACACAAATCCTTCTACCTCATCTAAGTCATCTTCAACCAGATGTCAATGGAACGACGTCTGCATCCCAAGACTTCATCAATGAGCGACAATCAAGTTAGGGGGTATGAATTGTTTTATACTCATTTTTGTGATAAAAATTTCTTTTATGAGAACCAAAATATATCACTTTAATGAGGAGGGTTCGTTTCGCGTGAACATGGTCGAACCCTACCCTTTTTTTATTGTTCATTGATGACAAAAGAGATACACGGGGAAACCAGCATCGAGCCGACCGTGAAGAAGCCGGCGGCGCAGGTCCACCTAGTCGCCACAAGGGCACAACACCATTGTGCTGCACAGAGAACCGATTCATGGACAGGTGGGCCATGGTGGTGATGGAGGGACACGGTGACATCGCACCACATCAAAAGGAAGGTCCGCGGTGGTCAGATGAGGAGTGCGACATCGTCGCGCCGCATGGAAACCAACAGGAGGCCGCGGCCAGGACGGATCGCAGAGGAGGGGTGCGGCGCTGCACTAAGGTGTGGTGCGGTAAGCTGCTCGGGCCAACAGGGAGGTGCGGGACCCCGTTGGGTCCCACGTGAGGTGGAATAGCACATCCGATGCTGGTTTTCTTCTAAACGAATGACTAAGATGTTCAGTTTCCCTAGAGAGCATGGTTCAACCCCAGGATGTGGATAAAGTGGTCCCCCGCCGGGCCACCTCGGGTCAGGCCGCCCTTGGGCCGGACCGCAACTTCAGGTAGGGCCTCCCCTTTGGGTCGGGCTTCCCCCATGGTTATGGACACCACCATGGTTCGGGTCACCCCATTAGACTGTGTCAGACCCGCGGACTGGGTCGGTTCGACTGGGTCGGACTGGACCCAGACCCGCTATGGCCCGATTACACCTTTCCCCCATATCATGCGCCATGGCTGTCCGATCAATGATCCATCTATTACGATGAAACGATTAGTGTGAGAAGGTTCATTTGGAATACCGCACATAATGTTTGGACAGAGTGGGGGTACAGTCAGGTTGGTTTGAACCTAAAATAAAATTGGGCTCCTGGGACGGAAATGTCAATAACTCACTACTCGGGCGTCGGATTGACGTGTCGTCTAATGGATTGAGACCCTGGTGACATGGAATACTGTTGAGATACTTCCATGTGAGTCTTCGTGAATTTTCTAGTATTGACATTTAGCTTGTGGAGAGGATCCTCTTAGATACGAGTTTACAGGGTGTGGAGACCATGTAGCTGACAGACCTGATGAGTGCTCGTCTGATTCTACTCAGAGTGATTCGACTAGACCAGTGGGGAGAATATGGTATTTAGAGTAAGACTCATTTCAGAGTAGTGCATGGTGGTTGGAAGAAGACCAGTAGTACTCGACAAGAGGAGTTCCTTAGTAGGCTATTAGCGGGAGCGCACGATATTTGGTGGCAGTTCCACAGCAGACAGTGCGCCTGATATTTGGCAGCAAAACTGCGGTGCTCGACAGGAGGAGTTCATCAGTAGCCCAATGGTAGTGAGAAGCACCGTGGTGTCATGACCGGTCCAATATACTCTATAGAGGATTAGTTCTCCAACATTTTTGTTTTTGATAATGAATATCTTGTTTTGATCAAAGTCAACGACCTTAGTGTTTTCCTCATGATTGAGATAGGTTATTTTAAAACAATGAAATATTTATGGGCATATAACTTTGTAATGGTCATCCGTTGATTTAATACATTGTGTTTTATCCTTGTTGGATTTTGTGAGACATTGAGGGTCTCAAGTCTCTATTGAGTATCATTATACTCACCCTTGTACTGGTTATGCCCGCACCTTGTAGGGTTGGATGCAGACGATGGATAATGCTGACGGAGGCTGAGAATGCCAGGACTGGACAGTACTCGGAGGAGGACCTTAGGACGTATTGTTACATAGTGGAGTCCGACAGACATGTTGTGATGTGGAGTCCATATGTACCAACCCTTCAGGTAGGAACCCCAGAAGATGAACTAAGAGATGCTTTCACCTTTCAGATATTTGTCCCTTTTCAGATGTACTAACTTTCAATTGTATTTGTACATTATATTTGAACATGTATTCTAGCACATGATTACATTCAGTACACTTTTTTTTACCTCTTTTACATAGTTTTTGATTCTATTTGTACTCTGGTTGGGTGTGTTTACGATTTATAAAGGCAATTCCTTCCCAGTTTTAAGGAATTATGCCATTGGTGCTAGTCCCCAGCCCCTTGCCTATCGATGTTAGGCTCGGGTAGTCATGATACAGGCCCCAGAGGTTGGGTTGTGACAAATTGGTATCAAATTAGTCGGTTATACCAAATATCATAAGACTCTGATATTTCATTTCTGTGAAGGAATAGTGTTAAGGGTACTGAGTGTAGTTTTAAGTTCATGGAGTCAGTTATTGGTGCAACGACCAACGTATCTATACACTAGGACCATAACTACTGATTTCAATCTTAGTACATGAAAAAACTGATTGCGTGTGTGTTTCAACATTTTTCAATAAGTCAGCTCAAACGAGGTAAGATCACCAGGTATAGTCTTTTGACTGTTTCACATCTGTTCCATTCAGTATGCCTCCCCATGGGTGACCATCTAGAGCCCAGAGAGTTTTATTCAATGATAGCTCGCATGGACGACGGGGCCTCAATACTGGTCCCACTTCCTGTTGAGTCACTAGTTGAGGAACCAGCAGTACTACATCCTATTGGGCCACTTATGCCACCATCCCTCGTAGAAGAGAGTGCACGCCACTTGAGCGTGCTGCATGAGATCCAGCACCAGAGTCCACTAATGTTAAGGGGAGAGACAGACTTGCAGGGGGCTGAGCATTAGCTGGAGGTTGTGGTTAGAGTCTTCAGACTGGTAGGGACTCCAGCCGACAATATGGTGATCCTTGCTGCCAGCTACCTTCAGCTAGAAGCATGAAGATGATGGATCTTGATTCTCCAGGTACACGTCGAGGCGACACTTCTATGGGCGGACTTTGAGGACCTATTCCCAGAAGAGTTTGTTCCATACACCCTTCAAGTGGTTCGGATACAAGAGATACTCCATCTACAGTAGGGAAGGATGAGTGTAGCCTAGTACTCAGCGAGGTTCACTGACCTCTTGCGCTACTCCACTGATATGGTACGAGACCCATTCTCCAGGGCATGAAAATTTGAGCAGGGACTAAGGCGAGAGATCATACATTCAGTTATCTACCACACCATCCCAATGCTGGAGGGAGTTTTTTAGAGATCCCTACTAGTGGAGAGTTTCATTGTTGAGAAGTCTCCAGCAACGAAACCCAAAACTACTTGACTTTCCTGCAGCTGTCAGTAGACAGATGACAAATAGTTCCAAGTGGAACAGACCCATAGTTGGTCGACTGCATGATTTAGGATCAGTTTTGCGGGGAACCCTGAGAGGAGTCAAAGGTAGACATAATAGGAGGGGACATTGTTGCTCCTGCGGAGGTCTTGGTCACATGGATCGTAACTATACGAACCGCCATACTGATTATTAGCAGACAATTGAGGGACCTCCCAAAAAGAGGCAGAGGACTGATCAAGGAGGTCAGCAGGGTGAACGTGGATGTGGCAGAGGAGCTGGGGATATAGGTGGTGGTGGTCTATGAATCATGGTGTTTCCACCCCCACCACTAGGAGGTCCATCCCAACCGCACAGAGTGCGTGGACAAGGGAGAGCTGAGCTTCAGGCTGTTGAGTCCTACGACCATGGCACTTCAGAGATGATTCGAGGTACGATCTGTGTCTACTATACCATAGATACATTTCTATTAGACACAGGTCCCAGTTACTCATTAATAACCATTACCCTCTTTCGGATCTCATAGATTCTGACGGAGTTGTTCACTCGATCCTTACAGCTAGAAAATCCTATAGGAACTGATTTCACGAATATAGACTGGTTCCAGCGGTGCGAGCTTATTCTAGGAGGTGAGAGCTTCAGCTGGGATTTCCTCAAAGAGGCGTCGATGCCATACAACTTCATCATGGTTATGGACTAGTTATATACATTTCATGGTCATATCCATTGTATTAGTTTCAAAGTGTGGTGTGTCTACATGGATGGGACTAGTTTCACGTTCACCGATGAGAAGGGAACATTTGCAGCACATTACAGACTTACTCAGAGGAGTGTATAGTGGCTCAATTACCAGTGGGTTTGCCATACCCTCAGATCTGTTGATGTGGAGAGTCCGACATATCTTCTAGTGTTGAACCAGTATGTGGATGTTTTCCCTACCGATGTTCCAGGACTACCTCCTCGAAGAGAGGTGGATGTCACGACCCGCCTTCACCAAAAGGAGGGAAGGGTTAGCAGATCGCCTGGCCCTTCCTTTGTTAAGTTGAAGGAGAGATAATAAACCCTGAAATCCACATTCAATTGATCTTGGAGTGGAAACCATCTCCAATGGCATGAAATCACAGACTAAATTGAAGGAATTACCCTTTTTTCTTTTAATAGGATCGGGAGATAAGATAGTGAATCCCACAACACCAAAATGAAAGTAAAAGTAAAGCCAATAACCATTACCAATGCATGTTACAAAAGTAAAATCTACAATGTATTTGGAGACTACAAAGGAAAATACCCAAAAGAAAGAACAACAACAACTGCGATGGTCTATCACAGGGCCTGAGCTAGTACGGTCCAGGACGATCCCAGAAATCCTCCTGGAAACCTAAAAGCAGTTTTATATACATAGGGTGAGCATACAAGTATACTCAGTAGAAAAAAACCAAAGACTCTCGTGCACAAGTGGGGAGGAATACTAATGCCCTGTTAGAAAAGAGATTACCAAGCACCTAACAAGGAAACTAACCACTCGAGCCTCACCAAGGCACACTTCCCAAATAACGCATGTCATGTCATGTATTAGTTATAACACATAGATTTTTGGGTACCCCTTTCCACATTCAAACTGGTTATTGAAGACATCCTATGCATTGAACGAATACCACCATTCTTATCATAGTCCCACTGTCATAACCCTCCCAAACACACCTGGGCCACAACCACACATCCCTCCCGCAAACACCTAGGCCACATCCACTAACCTACCCGCAGACACCTAGTCCACAACTGTCACATGTAACCACATCTGCAAACACCTAGGCCAGAACAACCACTACCACACCCAAAGACACCTAGGCTAGAAGAACTACCACCATGCCTGAAGACACCTGGTCCTCATCCCAATGATACTTGGGAAACCACCTAACCGCACACACGTGGTCCAACCACCACACTATCCTTCCCAAAGATTCATGGTTTAATAATGGACTTTAGTCCATCATAGCCTGCACGAATATACTTGGGCTATCCAGGTAAGGGAGTAGAAAGGAGATAATAACCAACAACTAATTGATGTGTTGGAAAAAACACTATTCCCCATGAAATGGGGGTGTTCGACACTAAGTGGTCAACCTGGGTGGGGCGCGAATAAGAATCACAAATTCAACAAGTATATGTATAGGTAATAAGAACTCACCCAATCTGGGATTTTCTTCAGCCAATATAAAGAACATTATCCATACTATTCATTCATAAGAGAAGAGAACACCGCCCATTCCCAAGTCACATCTCACATCAAACCAAAACCCCATTTGTCCCATCCTTGCTTCCTTGTTCAGTAATAATGTTCAAATAAGTTTTTGAACAACTGGGAAACTAACAGCATAAGAACAACCAAGGTAAAAAGTTACTTCCAACATCAATTTACGCATTCACACCCGGTTCTCTTGCAAAGTCACAACAATAAAGGGATACGTTAGATCCCTCGATGTACTGGAACCAATGAAAACACCAAGATACAGTCCCATGTCCACAATATCTAGGAGCCAACAGTTTCTCAACAACAAAGGATCCCACCCCAAAATGTGAAACAAACAGAGGATCCCATCCTCACCCACATCACCCCCTCCAATATAAGCCCCCATCCCAGAAAACCATATGGTCACCCGTACTCAACATGTGGTGGAATCAACCAAACCAATACAACAAACACAACGAAGACTCAACATGTATTTCCAGATTTAAATGATTTGACACACGCTATGATTTAAATTCCACTGGGATTAAACCGGGGTTATTATAGAAAATGCGTTGATCCTGGTGCTTCCAATTTATTTAGTAGAATGTACATAATTAACCATTTTCTTTTACAAAAAAAATGTTTCACAATCAAAAACCAAACCATTTAATCATCACAAGGGGTAAGGGTTTATTAGATCACAGAGAAAGACCACAAACAACCATGATTTTCAGTAGGCATAAGACCACACAATTCAGAAATAATTAATCATGAAGGAGGATAAAAACAGAAAAACATATTCAATTACACCCCCCCTTAATTCTTTAGAATCCATTTATTATATTTATTAAAGTTAGGTTCATCCAATTCTATAGAATTAGTAGCGTACCCACCCCACAAGATACATAGAAATGAGAGATAAAGGTGAAACCCCTACTTGACGATTAAGGATGGACGTTAAGTCCTCACATGGAAACTGTAAAACAGGAAAGGCAAGAACTCCAAAGAACGCGACCAAGGAGATCTTTAGAACATGGGTACAGTTCGTCGGGAGGAAGTGTACTCCGAGCAGGATGATCGAGAAAAGAAGCAGAGGATAAGACTTTTGGTAATAAATTCTAATAAGGGCTGAGACACAACACTCCCGGACAGTTAGATACGGTGAGAAACTGTGTATAGAGCGGGATCGTGGGTGGACCACGCAGCTGAGACACCCCACACGTCATTAGGGTCCCCACCATTAGGGGCAGTTTAAACCGACGCACACCTCATGGTTTTTCATTTAAGAGTTACCTCACCAATAATTTAATTTAAATGGGCATGAATGGGATTTTAAATAGGATTAAAGGGGTCAAAATGCGGCTTCAAATCCAATTTTCCAAAAAAGAGGCGCCACTGGGAAAACTCGTGGTCCCCAGGAGGCTAGTTCTACCGATAGACCGATCCACCGGTAAGCTAAGGCTACTAGTAGGCCAAGCTACTGGTAAGTCGAGGCTACCAGTAGGCTAAGATACCTATTAGACAAAGATACTGGTAGACCGAGCCACCGGTGAGCCGCGACTACTGGTAGGGGAGCTACCGGTTTGCCGAGCTACGGGTAGGCCTATTATCAGTAGACCGAGCTACCGGTAGGCCAGCTATCTATAGACCGAGCTACCGGTAGACCGAGCTACTGGTAGACCGAGCTACTGGTAGTCATGCTACCGGTAGACTGAGCTACGGGTAGACCGAGCTACCAGTAGACCGAGATATTGGTAGACAGAGCTACTGGTAGACCGAGCTACCGGTAGACCTACTACCCGTAGACCGATCCACCAGTAGACCAAGCTACCCGTAGACAAAGGTACCATTATACCAAGCCACTGGTAGTCCTGCTGCCGGTAGACTGATCCACTGGTAGTCCGAGCTACCTGTAGGCCAAGGATACCATTAAGCTTCACTATGAAGCTGTGATAGCTTCCCGAAATACCCTGAACACCTAAACATCACATTTTTACCAAGTAATGGACCCCAAAACCCGGTCCATTTCATTATATACTTCATAAACAATTCTCGTCGCAGAGAAAATAAGAAGGAACTAGAAGGAGAAAAGTGGGTTCTGAACAACCTCCCTCTAAAGATACTTCTCAGGGGAAAACCCCTGAGTAGAACAACCACCCTCTAAATATACATAACAGGAGAAAACCCCTGAGTTGTTCCAAAGATGGAACATAACCCCTCCTACATCAAGGAAAACTCTACCATGAGCCAAAAACATTCACAACAAGCACTTGGATCACACCATCCAACACATGATTTAGGGAGTCCCCTCCTATGTGACAGGATATTATCCACTTTAGGCGGCACAGACTCACCTGTATGGGTTTAATCGCATCCACATTAATGCGTCCTGATTAGCAGTCAGTTTCTTCCTTCATCACACATTCGTACACACACGAAGAACATGGATGATATCATCTAATAGATTAGGAAAACAATAATTCAATATATTAAAGCACACGGTACAATATCTCAAGGATCAGAACAAAAACAACAAGTCAAAGTAGCTCTGGTTCTGAACCTGTAACTGGGCCTCCCGCTCCCATGTGATTTATTCCAGGCCACCATGCCTCCACAATACACGAACCAATAGGCTGGTTCATCCTTTAAGCACTTTCTCCTTACGATCCTCAATCTTGATTTGTTGTTCCATGAAGGTCACATCATCTTCGACATCTAACTCTCCCCAATCAATGATGTGGGAGTCGTCGTGTAGATATCGGCGAAGCTGGGACACATGGAATAAATTGTGTATCCTCAGTAGCAGCAGTGGTAGCTCTAACTGATAAGCCATTTCACCAACCCGCCGCAACACTTCGAAGGCTCTGATGAACCTAAAAGAAATCTTAATTCCCCTTCCAAACCTACCCTTTCCACGCCAAGGGGTGACCTACAAGAACATTTGGTCCCCGACCTCGAACTCCAAGGGTCTCCTCCTATTATCGGCATATGACTTTTCCAAGTCCTGAGCCGCCATCATCCTTTCTCGTATAAGTTGAACATTCTCCATCTTGCCCTGCACCATATCTAGGCCAAGAACACCAGCTTATTCAAACTCAGTCATGCACATGGGTGAGCGACATGACCATCCATATAGGTCATCTAATGGAGCCATGCCAGTGGTAGAGTGATGGCCATTATTTTTAGAGAACTCTACTAGAGGAAGGTATCACACCCATGATCCCCCAAAGTCCAGAATACATTCCCACAACATGTCCTCCATGGTCTGGATAGTGCAATCTATCTACCCATATGTCTAGGGGTGGAAAATTGTGGTAAGATGTATTTGGGTGCCAAAATCATGATGCAACCCCCTCCAGACTCGTGAGGTAAAATGTTCATCCCTTTCCAAGACTATGGAACTAAGAATTCCATGCAACCACACTACCTCTTCCACTTACTTCCGTGCTAGAGTGTCCACTCCACTTGACTCCTTAATCGCCAGTAATTGAGCCAACTTTGTCAAGTGGTCCACCACTACCCATATGGAATCGCATCCCCCTTTAACCTTGGGTAGTCATGTGACGAAATCTATCGAGATGTTGTCCCACTTCCACTCGGGGACATATAAAGGTTGAAACAACCCTCCAGGAACACGGTGTTCAGCCTTTACCTGCTGACGCACTAAGCACTTGGACACACAAACTTCCACTGCTCATTTTACTCCGGGCCACCAAAGGTGTCTCATTAGTCCCTGGTACATATTGGAAACTCATGGGTGTACTGCTTGGGGTGAGTTGTGTAACTCACTATAAACCTGGCCGCATATCGCCTCTGGATGAATCAACTTTCCCCAGAAAAGAATCTGGTTCTAACCATCCTCCATACACCCTTCTGGAGCATTTCCATATTCAACTCAGTCACACATCACATCGCACTCTAGATCTCCCCACTGAGACTCCACCACATGCCGCAAAAGAGAAGACTGCACTGTCATCTGATACAGGCAACCTCCACCACTATCCATCCTCGCATCTAGATTCAAGGAAGACAACTCTTCCATCGTCTTCCAAGAGTCTGAAGACTCTCGGACCGCATCCTTCTATGGCCTCCTGCTCAAAGAATCAGACACTACATTCTCTTTTCCTAAACTGTTGGAAATATTGAAGTTGTAATCCTGGAGGAACTCCATCCACCGTCACTGTCGTATGTTTAGGTCCCACTGGGAGAAGACATACCTCATGATTTTGTGATCCGTGATGTCCACAAAGTATTCCCCAATGAGGTAATGTCGCCATAACATCAGTGCAAAAACGACCGCTAGAAGTTCCATATCGTGTGTGGCATAAATATTCTCATTAGGAATTTGCTTCCTAGACCCAATGGAGATCACCCCTTGTTTATGAGTCAACACACATCTGAGTCCTTGACCTGAAGCATCACCTAACACCTCATTCACCACCCCTTCTTCTGGTAGTCTCAGTACTGGTTCACTAACCAATTTCTCCTTCAGATAGTTGAAGGATGCCTCACAATGCACACTTCATACGAAATCCTAGTCCTTATTGGTCAAGTCTGTTAAAGGGGATGCATCTTGGGAGAAGTTGGGTACGATCCTCCGATAGTAACCTACCAGCCAGGGGAAATAGTGAACCTCTGCCACATTCTTGGGTGCTGCCCAAGAACAAACCGCATGCTGCTTTGATGGGCCCACCACTACCCCCTGTTCAGACACTACGTGCCTAAGGATGTTTTCATCCCGCATCCAGAACTTGAATTTCGACAACATCCCATAGAGCTGGTGCTGTCGGAGGACCTCCAAAATAGTCATCAGATGCTCTGAGTGGTCCTCCTCTGTTCTTGAATAGACCAGGATGTTTTCGATGAACACAACTACGTACCGATCCTAGTACTCCCAGAATATGGAGTTCATATTACCCATGAACACAGCCGGGGCATTCGTAACACCGAAAGGCATGACTAAAAACTCGATGTGCCCATATCTACACCTGAAGGTCGTCTTCAAGATGTCTCCCTCCTTAACCCTCAGCTGGTGATATCCAGACCGTAGGTCATTCTTCAGGGACCATCCTTCCCCTTTCTGCTAGTCAAAGAGATCATCTATCCTCAGAAGAGGGTAACGATTCTTGATCATTACATGATTCATCCTCTTGTAGTCTATGCACAATCTGAGACCACCATCTTCCTTATTTGCAAACAAGACTGGAGCACCCCATGTTAACGCACTCGGTCAAAGAAAATCCTTCATCATCATATTGTTGATTTGAATCTGCAACTCTCGTAGCTCTGATGGCGCCACCCGGTAGGGATCCATCAAAATCGGACGAGCACCATGCTGCAAGTCTATCCTAAAACTCAATATAACATCGAGGGGGTAGAGTTGTCACCTCCTTTGGGAATACTTCCATAAACTCACTAATGATCCCTGGTACATACATCATCTCAGCATCCACTGACTCTACTAACAGCTCGGATAACAAGGGGAGGAGGGGTTCCTCACGCTTTCTCCCTTCTGTCCAATCTGCTCGCCGGTGAAAGTAACACATCGACCACCCATGTCTGATAACACAATTCTTCCTCAGAAGCTGTCGATGATGGAAAACATAGATAATAGCCATTCGATGCCTAGGATGACATCGTATGGATGTATCTATACCAGTAGTCGATCCCTGACCGACTGATGTGGCCCTATCATCAGTCTGCATACTCTAAAAACATAAAACAAGTTGTTCTGACCACCGATTGGTGTGCTCAGCACCAAGGGAACTAGAAGTCTGTCGGCATCTAGACCTAGATCACATTCCAGACCGGGTGAAACAATGGAGTGTGAAACTCCGGTATCGAACAAGGTGTAAGTAAGGGTATTGAACAAACTAATCGTAACTAGAACAACCTTCAGTCCCACTAGAACTACTGCCTCCCCAGCGTACAACTGTCCATGCCCAGCTCCTCTTCCCCTCAGCTGTTGTATGACTCTCCGACCACGCCCTATTCGAGGTCCCTGGGTAGATCCCAATTGTTAGACTCCCCCTACAACGTTTGCCTTCGGAGGAGCAGGTGATCTCTGACCCTACTGCTTCTTCTAGAAGGGCCTAATTGGAATCTACTACTAAGGCGGGTGTTGGGCATATCCACCTCTGCCATCCTGAACTCGGTCAGGGCATTGATTTCGGAGATGTCTATGTCTCCCAAAAACAAATCACCATAGTCCTATGCCCGAAAGGAATGGGCGAGGACCGAGGGACCGGAACTGGAACTACTTCGGCCTTCTCCCTGTTGGTCGGAACCTAAAGGGTTCCGAAGATGGAGGACCCATGCTCAATATATTTCCTTTTGACGGGCCTAGCTGAATCCCCTCTCGTGACACACCACCCAGCGCGTCCATCCTATCCACCACCTCTGCCTTCTTCTGTGCCTCCAAGTATGTCATCAATGTGAAGGGGGTAACAGCGTACTGTAGGGAGGGTCGGAGCACCTCCTCCAAATGTCTCACCTGAGACTCCTCATCTAGAAAGTGATTCGGGGAAAAGCAGAGGAGGTCCTTGAACATGATCCTCAGCTCCCTTACCAAAATACTCACCTACTGGAGGGATAGTAGATCCTGCCTCTTCTCTGCCTTCATCGAAGAAGAGAGGAATTCCACTGGGAATGCCTTCTCCAAACCAGCCCATGCCACCTCAGGCTCTCTCCTCTCCCCCAGGTAGAGCGTCCAACATTGACACACTGCTCCCCGCATCAGGCTGACTGCCAGAGGAACCCAGTACTCGGTCGGAGCCCGAATCAAGCCAAAGGCTATTACTAGTTACTCTAGCCAGCCCTCCTTCTTCATGTCAAAGGTGTTGCCCTCATAATTCTCGAGGGACTTCTACTAGAAGGCTTGAAGCGTATTCTGCCATTGGTCGCCCTCCTCCTCTCGATCAGCCCTCTACTGATCGACCAAGTCATCCTCCTAAGCCTAGATCTCCTGTACAACTCATGGTCATCTCCCAGGTGCCATAGCTGCAAGGTAAACAAATAATGCCTAAGCCCAAGTAGTGTACAATATTGTTCTTAAAACATCTTTAAAATTCTTATTTATTTCAAATTCCACAAAACACCCTTGAAACACGAGAAAACAAGATATTATGATGCGTGTACCTTTCCAAAGGTCTCTACCTAGAAATCATCATGGACTCACATGGACGTTCGGTAGGTCCAGAGTCCATACATCAGATCACGGGGGGACCTAAAATCCTGTGTCCTAGCCGGTCATCCCTGGCCTAATTCACGCACCAAGGTCACCCAACACCGTTTCCCTACCATCCATGCAATCATCACTATGCCTAACTACAGACTATATCCTATATCTCAACCCAGCTCTGATACCATTATGTCATGACCCTCCTACACCAAAAAGATGGAAGGGTTAGTAGATTGCCAGACCCTTCCTTCATTAAGTTGATGGAGTGATAATGACCCTCAAAACCTGCCTTCAATAGATCCCGGAGTGGCGACCAGCACCAAGGGCATGAAATCACACACTAAATGGATGGCATTGCCCTATTCTTCTTATAATAGGATCAAGAGAGAAGATAGTGAATCCCACAACACCAAACTGAAAGTAAACGTAATGAAAAGAACCATTCCCAATGCATGATACCAAACAAAAACCCACAATGTATAAGGACACTACAAATAAAAATACGCAAAAGAATGAACAACCAAAACTATGATGATCTATCATAGATCCTGTGCTAGTACGGTCCAGCACGATCCCGAAAATCTTACTGGAAACCTGAAAGAAGTTTTATATATGCTGGGTAAGCATACAAGTATACTCAGTAGGGAAATACCAAAGAATCTCATGCCCAAGTGGAGAGGCATACTAATTCCCTATGATAATAGAGATAACCAAGCACATAAATAGGAAACTAACCACCTGAGCCTCACCCAGGTACACTCTCCAAATAACAGATGTCAAGTAATGTATAGTAATAGCACATATATGTTTGGGTTCCCCACGCCACTTTCCCACATGTTATTGAAGACATCCTACGCATCGAATGAATCTCGCCATTCTCATCGCAGTCCCACTGCTATACCCTACATGCACTCTCCTAGGCCACAACCACACATCCCACCCGTATACACCTCAGCCACAACCACTAACCTGCTCACAAACACCTGGGCCACAACTGTCACCTATAACCACACCTGCAAATACCTTGGACATAACAACCACTGCCACGCCCGAAGATACATGGTCTAGAAGAACTACCACCATGCCCGAAGACACCTGGGCCTCATCCCGAAGATACTTGGGAAACCACCTGCCCGCACACACATGGGTCAACCACCACACTACCCTGCCCGATGATTCTTGGGTAAATAATGGACTTCAAGCCATCACAACCTTCACGAAGATACTTGGGATATCCGGGAAAGGGAGCAGAAAAGAGCTAATAACCACCAACTAATAGAATTGTTGGGAAAACACCTTCCCCCATGAAATGGGGGTGTTTGGAACTAAGTGCTCAACATGGGTGGGGCACGAATTAGAAACACAAAAACTACAAGTATATGTATAGGTAACAAGAACTCACCCAATCTAGGTTTTTCTTCATCCTGTCTGAAGAACACTCTCCATACTATTCGTTCATAAGAGAAGTGAACACCACCCATGCCCATGTCACATCTAACATCAAACCAAAACCCCATTTGTCTGATCCTTGCATCCATGTTAAATAATAATGTTCCAATAAGTATCTTCACTACTGGGAAACTAACAACATAAGCACAACCAAGGGAAAAAGTTACAGCAAACAACAATTTAAGCACTCAAACCTGGTTCTCTTGAAAATTCACAACAACAAATGGATATGTGATTTCCCTCGAAAAACATGAACAAAAAAACCCCAAGATATATCCACATGTCGATAAAATCTAGGAGAAAACGGTTTATCAACAACAAAGTATCCCACCCCAATTTCGGATACAAACAGAGGATCCCATCCTCACCCACATCACCCCATCAATCTAATCCCCCATCAAAGAAAACCATAAGGTCACCCGTACTCGGCCCTGGAGGAAAGAACCAAACCAATACTACCAAAACATGGAAGACTCAACAGGTATTTCTAGATTTAAAATTTTTAACACATTCCATGATTTCAATTAAAATGGGCTTAAACTGGGGTTATCATAGAAAATGAGTTGATATTGGTGATTCCAATTTATTTAGCTGAATTTATGTAATTAACCAATTTATTTTACACAAAAAAAGGATTCACAATCAAAATAAAATCCATTAAGTCATCACAAGTGGTAAGGGTTTATTAGTAAACAGAGAAAGACCACCAACTGCCATGATTTTCAGTAGGCATATGACCGCACAATTCCGAAATTATTAATCAAGAAAGAGTATAAAAACAGAGCATCATCTACAATCACAACCCTCCCCTTCATTCATTAGATTTCATTTATTATCTTCATTAAATTTAGGTTCATCCAATTCTATATAAGCAGTATCGTACCAACCCCCAAGATACATTGAAAGGAGAGATGAAGAAGAAACCCATGCCTAACGATCTAGGAACTATGTTAAGTCCTCTTGTGGAAATATGAAAATAGGAGTGGAAGGAACTCCATGGAACGTGATCACGGAGAACTTTGGAACAGGAGTATGGATCGTCTGGAGGAAGGGTACACTGAATAGGATGATTGAGAAAAGAAGCATAGGACCAGACTTTAGGTCACAAAGGCTAATAAGGGCTGAGATACAGCACACCCAGATGGTTAGATATGGAGAGACACCGTGTAAGGAGTAGGATCGTGGGTGGACCACATGGCTGAGACACCCCACACGTCATTAGGGTCCCCACCATTAGAGGGCAGTATAAACCGATCCGCAACTCATGGGAGTTTCTTTAAGGGGTACCTCACCAATCATTTAATTTAAATGGGCATTAATGGGCTATTAAACACGATTAAAGGGGTCAAAACGCGGCATAAAATCCAATTTCCGCAAAAAGAGGTACCACTGGGAAAACCCGTGGTCACCGCCAGGCTAGGTCTACTGGTAGACCGATCCACAAGTAAGACGAGGCTACAATAGGCCATGATACTAGTAGGACAAAGCTACTAGTAGACCGAGCCACTGGTAATCCACGACTAATGGTAGGCTGAGAAACATGTAAGCTGAGCTACCAGTAGGCCATGGATAACTGTAGGCTGAGCTACCGGTAGTCCTACTACCTGTAGACCGAGCTACCAGTACACTATTCTACCAGTAGTACTACTACCGGTTGACTGAGCTACTGATAGACCGTGCTATAGATAGACCTGCTACCGGTAGACTGAGATACTGGTAGACCGAGCTACCGGTAGGGCAGCTTCCTGTAGACAGTTCTATCGGTAGACTGAGCCACCAGTATTCTGATCTACTGGTAGGCCAAGGCTACCGTTAAGCTTCACTTAGAAGCTGTGATAGCTTCCTAGAGTACCTCAAACACCTAAACATCACATTTTTACCATGTAATGGACCCCAAAAACTCGGGCCATTACAATGGACTTCTATATTGACTAGTACCTCAGGGAGACACCGATATCTAATAAAATATATCAGATGGATCCCTCTAAGATTCACGAGGAGAGGTTACAACATGATGACTTTAAGGGGAACAGATTCATCTGGCCTAGAGTTTCTCCTGGGGCTTCCCAGAATCTGTTCTCCAAGAAGTTGGACGAGAGATTGAGGATCTATAGAATATGGAATTCTTTTGTCGTTATGGCCACTAGGAGTTCTTGGTTATTACCTTAAGTATAAAAAATTCTCCAACAGTGTTACTGGGTATCTTGAACATGATCTCCTATCCCTAACTCAATCTCTTAGTTGTGGTCTTCACTGACGACTTCATGATCTAGTCGACTACTGAAGAGGATCATGCCTACAATTTCCAGGTAGTACTAGACACACTGAAAGAGAACCTTCATTATTGAATGTTCTTTAAGTGCTAGTTTTGGATTCAAGAGGTCCACTTTGTGGGTCAATTCTTCTCAGAGGAAGGAGTTGTAGTGTATCCAGAAAATATCTATGTGATACATATAGAGGAGCCACCCAAGAATGTGATAGAGGTATGGATTTTCTTGGGATTGGCTGGATACTACCGAAGATTCATTACGGATTTCTCCAGAGATGCAGCACCACTATCAACCATGAAGAAGATGGGATAACCCATCGTGTGGTCGGAGAGATACCAGTAATCATTTAAGGAGATCAGGCATAGGCAGACTAGTGCTCCCATCTAGAGGCTTCCATGAGGAAGGTGTAGGGTATGTAGTCTATTGTGACGCATCAGGGACATGACTCAGGTGTGTTCTGATTCAGGAGTAGTCAGTGGTCACATATTGTTCTAGGAAGACGATACAGAATGGGAAGAACAACACATCCCATGACTTGAAGTTAGTAGTAGTGGTCTTTGCCTTGATGATGTGGCGACACTATCTGTTGGGAGAACGTTTTACTGTGTACTATAATAACAAGAGTCTCAGATATATCATCTCTTAGAACGACTAGAACTTGAGACAATGGATTGGCTAGATATCCCCAAGGACTGTGACATCGATATAGTCTATACTCTTGTGAAAGGGAATGTTGTTTCAGATGCTCTCAATAGCAGATTAGGCATTCAACTGCTTGGGGAGGAAACATAGAAACTAACTACCTTAAATATATTTCGTTTGTGGATATAGATGGAGGTACATATCTTCAGTCTCATATAGTAACTCCTCCACTTCTTCAGTGAGTCAGGGATGCGTTGCATGGAGACGCTAACTATGAGATGCGACTTGCTCAAATATCCATAGGTCATTAACCTGATGGATTTTTTGAAAGTGGGGAGCATGTCTTCCTCTTCACAGGACTTACCATTATACCAGTTCTACTTCAGGAGGAGGTGTTTAGATAGTTCCACACTTCCCCTCTAGCAGTACACCCATGAGTGGAAAATATGTACCAGGACCTTCGAGGACAACACTCGTGGCCAGGTATGAAGAAGGCAGTAGAATAGTTTTTCTCATGGTGCATCACTTGACAGTAAGTGATGGCAGAGCATAATATACCACTAGTCTTGGTTCATCCACTAGAGGTCCAGGATTTGAAGTGTTATGGGATATCCATAGACTACTTGTTGGGTCTTCCACGTATATCAAAGATTCATGACTCGATTTGGGTGATCGTTGACCGACTCAACAAGTAGTCCCACATCCTATCAATAATATAGAGGGGCTCAATAGAGAGTTTGGGATGCCTCTATGTATAAGAGATTGTGCGATTACATGGAGTATCATCTCTTATTGGCTCAAATTGTGACACACTATATACTTTCCCGATATATAAGGGGTTGTAAGAAGCTTTCAGGACACAAATTCCCTTGAGCTCCGCCTTCCATCCTCTGACGGATGGTCATACCTAGAGGACCATCCAAACTGTCTAGGACATTCTACGTTCATGTGTCCTCAACTTCGGTCAAAGCTAGGAGGACTGCTTACCTTGGGTGGAGTTAGCCTACAAAAACAGCTATCACTCCACCATCAGTATGGAATCTTTTGAGGCCTTGTATGGTTGACCATGAAGATTGAAACTATTCTGGATAGACCAAGAGGAGTTAGTACTAATAGAACTAGAGAAGGTATGTGCTTCCACAAAAAAGGTGCAAATCATCCAAGAGCATATGAAGACTGCACAGAGCAGACAAAAGTCATATGCCGATAGGAGAAGGTGACCTCTAGAGTTTGATGATGGTGACCACGTCTTCCAAAGGGTCTCATCTCGATGAGGTCTATGGTGATTTGGCTGAGGAAGGACATTATCTCGACAATTCATCAGACCTTTCCAGGTCCTTAGCAATGTAGGCGAGGAGGATTACTTTCTTAGCCCTTCCACTTCAGTTGCACCGGGTGCAAGACATCTTCCACATATCACAGCCGAGGAGATACGTTGACGACCATTCCCACATCATCAACCATGGAGAGCTGAACATAAGTGATGAGGTGACTTTCATGGAGGTTCCAGTTGACATTTGGATCGATAGGAGTATGTCCTACGTAAACATTCGATGCCTCTGGTGTGTGTTCGTTGACATCACATGAACTTCCTGGAGAGAACATGGGAGAGGGAGGCTCAGATTCATGCTTAGTACCACCATTTGATCCATTAGATTGAGTTATAGCTTACGGAGATCTAAAGACATGAGGTGGGGAGAATTTAAAGACCCGTATTTCCTGTGTAATTTTTTTAATACATGGAAATTTTACATGTCCACAGTTTCTGACTGTGATTGATTCTAATGCCCGATGTGGCCGAAATCAATTTCTAATGTTTTGTTTGGTTATATTCATTAAACATACATTCAAGTTATTATATCATTTAAACTAGTGATCAGAACTCCAATTTGAGGGAACTATTGAACTCGAACCGTCGGTGATTTCCTAGTGATACCATCACCGCAGTTGCATTTTAACGATAGTGGATGATTGTTTTTGGGGTTTTCAATGAAAATTAAATAATAATAAGACTTAACATATTTTTAGTTTATGGTAGATAAAACCTCCATGTCATGGTTATTGGTGGGGGCCACCAGCACGTAACCTTCCTTGGGATGAATTTATTTAGTGGGGACCACATTAGTTTCTTAACTCTTCTAACTCCCCATTAATTTTGGATCACCTCAAAACCCACATTTATGTGGGTTAAACTCTCCACATTCCCCCATTACATTATTGTTCTAACTCTCTCACAATTAATTAATTAAACTATTTCAATTAATTAATTAGATACTTTTGAATTCTTTTTAATTCATGAAAATAATAAAATAATAGACAAAGATATTATTTCATTTGGTTGGAAATTAATTTGGGTGGGACTTGAGAGAGATCTTAATCATCTCAATAAATAAAGTAATGAAGGCTCCTTCTACCCAAGAACGAACGACACCATCTTCTCTCTCTTCAACTAGGGCATGTAGAGGAGACACTACCATCCGTGAAGAATTCCAACGATGTCATCTCGACTCATCTTCCCAGAATCCTTCCTCGTCAACTTCTTCAACTTGTAGCCAACGTCAAAGAAATGAAGTCAGCTTTCCCTGAATTCATCAACGAGCAACAATTGAGGTAGGGTGTCTGATTTTTTTTGTACTAATTCTTCATCATAAAAATTTTTGGTATGAGAACCATCTGATTTCACTGTAATGAAGAGGATTCAGACCGCACAAACATAGCCCGACCCTCCCCTTTTGTATGTTCATTTTTGTTGATGACGGAGGCGTTACACGTGGTGACCGACAATGAGCGGGACGTGATGATACTAGTTGTGCAGGGTCACTGGGTCACCACTAGGGCGCGACACCGTTGAGTTATGAAATGAACAGAGCCACATCTTCGTGTGCTACGGCAGTGCCAGAGGGACGTGGGGTTGTCGCATCGTGCCTGAAGGAAGGGTCACGACGTTCAGACTAGGAGGAAAGTGTCATCTCACCGCGGGGATTCCACATGAGGTTGTGGACTAGCTAGCCCATGGTGGAGGGGCACGGTTCCACTACGTCACACCGTGGTTGGGAGTGACGGCCCGCTTGGGCCAGTCATGGGGTTCAGGACCCCATCGGGTCCAGGGTGAGCTGAAGCGTCACCAGTTCTGTTCTACATGAACAGCTAAGCCGTTGGGGTTCTAGGAGGTGCACGGTTCCCCCTTGGTCACAGCTAAGGTGGTCCCCCACCGAGATGCCAGGTCGCCAGGACGACCTGGCAGCCAGGCCGACTTGGCCGCCGGGCCAACCGGGCTGTCAGGCCGCATTCCAGGCTAGGGTGCGCCTTCAGGACTAGACACCCCTTCAGGTCGGGCTGACCCCACGGTCTGGGCCGCCCCATTGGATTAGGTTAGACCTAAGGACCAGGTCAGACCTGCAGACTAGGTTAGACCCCACATTGAACCGGTTTGGGATGGCTCAGTCCGACGGGGTCGGACCTAACCCGGACCCGCAATGATCATAATTACACCTTTTCGCCCGTATCATGGGCCACAGGTGACCGATCAACGAACCATCTATGGAAACAAAAATATTAGAGTAAGATGGTTCCTTTGACATAACCCACTTGAGGTTTGGACATAGTTGGGGTAATGTTGGGTTGTTTTGATGTTAAAATCAAACTAGGCACCTTGGACGGAAATACCAATAACTGAAAGATCGGGCATCTGATTGACGCGTCCTTTGTTGTGTTGAAAACCCTATGACATAAAGGTGTATTCAGATACTTCCACGTTAGACTTCATGACTTTTTTATTATCGACCAAAATCTCGTGGATTGGATCTTCCAAGAGACGAGCATACAGAGTGAAAAACCCAGTAGATAATAGAACTAATGACTTCTTGTTCGGTATTTGGATGTAGACCCACATCGGACGAAGCACCTGGTAGTTGGTAGCAGAACCATGGTACTCGACATGAGGAGTACCTCATAAGTCCAAGGTTAGTTAGAAGTGCCTCAGAGTCACGACAGTCCCACTGTACTCGATAGAGGAGGAGTTTTCCAGTATTCATGGTTTCGATAATGAAAATTTTTCTTTGAGATGAGTCAATGACCTTTGTGTTTTCATCATGATTGAGATAGGCTATTTGATAACATATCTATATGTCATCAATATACATAATTAATGGTTATATGTTGATTTCATACATTTTGGGTTATACTTGTTGGATTTGGTGAGACCGTGAGGGTATCGGGGTCCATACTATGTATCGTTATACTCAAACCTTCATGGACTATGCCCGAACCTCATTGTGTTGGATGAAGACGACAGAAAACACTGATGGAGGGAAACAATACCTGGACTGGACAATACCTAGAGGAAGACCTTATGACGTATCAGTATACGTTGGAGTCTGACAGATGTGGCGTGCTGTGGAGGCCATCTGTACCTACCCTTCTGGTAGGAACCCCTGAGGATGATCCAGGAGCTGCTTTCACCTTTCAGATATTTGTACCTTCTCAGTTGTACTTGCTTTCAGTTGTATTTGTACTTTATATTTGGGCTTTTATTCTGTCCTACTATTACTTTTAGTTAACTTTTTTTACAACTTTTACATATTGTATGCTTCCTCTTGTAATCAGATTGTGTGTGTTTACGATTTATAATGGAAATTCCCTCCCAATTTTAAAGAATTATGCCTTTAGTGCTAGTCTCCACCCCCTGGCCTATGGATGGCGGGCTTAGGTTAGTCCCGATACATGCCCCTGGGGAAGGGTCATGACAAAAAACCACCATGGGAATCGCCACTCATCCTTTTTTCTAAGGATGAATTCAAACTACCACCAAGATAAAATATAACTACCTACTACCCCATCTTGATGGAATGGTCCATCATGACCCCCAATGCTCTTTTGTGAACATGATAAAAAATAAGGTAACCTAAAAAAGAAATATTTAAAATGAATATATTCTAAAAATACTATCTAAACTCGTTGATTCATCATCATCTCATTTGACACACCCTCAGGTGAAAAAAAACTAGCTCAATAAAATGATTCACATACCCTATCATTGATATGTCAACATTATTGAGTTTATATAACCCAATATCCTTGGACTAAACCATTTAATATAGATATAAATAGATGTAGAAAATAAACTTCATGTCTTTATAAGTTCATTGATCTTTATATTTCACAATCACCACAGTGTCCCAATATTTCATTATTCCCCCACCCCCACAATGATGGTGTCACACATCACCTTTTTTTCCTCATGTGTTTCTAGGAACATAATAAAATTAAATTCTTCATAACTAGTCACACCTCTGGAGGATTATAAAATGCATTGAAACCATGAATCATCTCATGATGTGAATCATGAGAATGATTTTTGGAAAACATCCCCTGGAGGTCACATAGAGAGAGCCTAAATGGGAAAAGCTTGTGCTGCTTTTCTTAGAGAATGTGAAGTAATGAAAATCACCTCTAACAAAATCTGGTCTATAGGAGGATTTAATCAATTAATTTCTTCGACATATTGCTCCTAGATTCGTTTTTGACATCATATCATGGGAATGATTCTACAAAATATTAGTAAACATCACAGAATCAATGATATGGATATTCAGAAAACGAAACTAGTTTAATTAATCCCAGCTATAAAATCACATGATTTTGATTTAAAACATTTCAAATAGAAATAAAAAATAATACTAGAACTAATCATTAATACATAATTTTATAACCTCCCATGATAATTTTAGGTTCCTCGAGATAAGATCAGGCCATACACTCAAAGATATCTAGCTCAACTATCTTGAAAATATTACAAAACTACATACTATCATCATGGAAAGAAGAAAAACATGCCCCTCTGAGACCATATTATGTCCAAATATCTTGGATACCCAGGTTACCCAATAACCATGAAAATCCGATATTTTCGTAAAGGTAATTCCTAACCACTGAAGGATGGAGACTAGAAGCTGACATCATATAAAATAAATGTATGAACTATTTTTTCTCAAAAATTATTGGATGAAGAGAATAAAATTCAGTATTAATACATGATAAAAACTACATGGTGTAATGTTCATGAATTTAAATAGGAATAAACATCCCATCATGAAACAATAATGTACCAAGCAACAAGATAAAACTCCAATTCCCAACAGAACAAACTCTCCAATCCCAAGGATTAATAGCTACAACAACCTTTTACTTTGACATTAACCTTTCCAGAACCATTAAAAATAATATATAC
The DNA here is from genome assembly GCA_963277665.1 of Viscum album. Taxonomy (NCBI): domain Eukaryota; kingdom Viridiplantae; phylum Streptophyta; class Magnoliopsida; order Santalales; family Viscaceae; genus Viscum; species Viscum album. The sequence goes on along the minus strand of OY728152.1, from coordinate 1,311,730,527 downwards.
AAACACCTTTTGTCTTGTGTATAGTTTAATCTAAAATCACAATAGGGTATCAACAAGTATTCCCTAATAATATTCCATCATTTAATTATCATATTATATCAATTGATTTTAAATAACAATAAATGGATGTTCAAATGAATAATTAAAAATTAAGGATTTAAATTTAAAATCATATAAATAATATAAAAAATTCTGTTAAGGATATTTTATATATTGTATTTTATAAATAATTATATGACATTTTTAAAATTGTATACAAAAAACAATGGCATATATTTTAAATTCATTCGAAGTGAAACATGGTAATCCTCCAAGATTTATGATACTTCCAGAATATAGAGACCTCATACAATCAAAGGTGATCACAAAAATATGTGTATACACACATCACCCTAACACTGGCCAATATAAATTCATCACTATCCCATTAGGGATGTGACATATTGCACTATGTTTTTTAGTTTTAATGCATCAAAATGATTGTTGTCTCAATAACTCAATAACTACGTAGTCTTTAATGTTCTCAAATATGAATTATTTATTGTATGGTTATTTTAATTTTATTTACAATACAATTCACCCCATTGAACATTTCAATTCTGTTAATTTTCATTTAAAAACCAACAAATGGTTTATTAGTAAAACACATTTTTATCAACGATTAATTCACATTGATGTTATTAAAATCATTTTGATCCATTTTTTTATTTTAAAACATCAAAAACTAATTCAAAAAAATCATAACATAATTTTAAAAATTTAAATTCCACAATATTATATCGATTTCCAAGACACATAATAATTCAATGGAATTGTGGGATTCCCCCAATTTCAAGCCAAATTAGATTCCATACACCATTTCAATGGAATTATATTTTATAAATTAAAAAATTGATAAAATTTCATGGTATTAAATATAAATCAATAAATTAAATTATAATAATTAAATATAGGTTTAATCCAATTTGGCCAATGAAAATGGAAGCACCAACCATTTCATGGAAACTAAAGAATCGGAACGGATCATGCCAACAAGAATGAAGGTGGATAAGTTATATGAACTCAACATTGAAACAAGATTGAATAATAATTATTTTAGATCCATCAATACCATGATTATTAATATAACTGCATGGCGGAAATCTAAAAAGAGACAAATATATTTGGAGACCGCTTATATTAAATGTCACATCACAACCACAATAATGATAAATTGTTGAATGAAATGCCCTGGAAGGGTTTGAGGAATATGAAAGAACCTAGGGATAAACAATAATCAAGATGAAGGAAGTATAGAAAATATGAAATAATATTTTCAGCAAGGATACCTTTCTAAAAAATAAATCATGAGATGTTACATGACGTGTATCCCAATTAAATTTCATGTAATTGAAAAAGATAACACTTAATAAAAAACCACATATCTTTTAATTTTATATATATTTTTATTATTATTTTATAATTTTCATAGTATGTAACCTAGTTACATGGTGGTTAATTATCCAGGATGGTAGATAAATAATAAGTTTTATTATGAAAATTACATGAAATCACCCACATAAACATTATTGGAATCCTCCCAATTTCATATCAAACGTACAAAGATAAATAAGAATGAAAACAATAATTATGTTTAAAACATAACATATTGAAAGGGAAAAATATTTAACAGTAGATTGTAATATATTATTGGCGTTGTGTTTGATAATTATATAGATCAAAAATCGACCTTATTATAGAATTTCAGGGTGTTATATGCTCCCCACCTAAAATAAATTGTTTCCTCATGATATAAAAATGATATCATTAATATTCTTTTTGTTATTTGTGAATTAATTTTTTGGTATATGCACACTGAAATATTTGTAACTAAATACCATCATTATATGAAATAATGATAATTAAAAAGGTTGTAAATAGAAACATATAAATATTATTTTTATTATGAGAACATTATCAGGAAGTGAAGATATGTAAATGGAGATAAATATTAACTATTTATCGATTGTGATTAAAGGCATTGATCACATGTTAGTTAATGATAAATGGAATGTTATATACTATAAAAACACAAATAATAGGTATGAAAAAGGATAAATGATATTATTAGAACTGACGGTAATATGATATAATTGTTTTTGAAGATCCTTTTTCTAATGTTTATAAATTATTATAAATTCTAAATATATAATGAAATATTATAACCTTATAAATTTCTATTTGTTAATAAAAATTTCATCATTTTTTTCTTCTTCGATAAATTTCTTATTTATCCATAAATTCAATAAATGATTATCCAAAAACGAATTTTTGTTATGCATTAAGTACTCAAATTAAATTTTATCGTATCTTACGATACACGAAAGAAGGTAATGTCATTATATCTATCTCTAAATGTTTTGAAAACCCAATTTTTTTTTAAAATTCCTCACAAACCCAAGAAATTATTTATTTCTGTTAATCATATATATTAATTCATCAAATATTTTAACATGAAAAACATCTTATTTTTCAGGACATCACATTGGACATGTGAATGCATGAAAAAAATATCTTCTTTTATTCATAGATTCAATCCCCAACCCCTAGAATAATATGATATGTATTCAACATGTATGTGTTTTTTACATTTAATAAAAAATATTATCACATTCCTTATAACATTCCCAAAAAATTTATGATGTACACTTATCTAAGAAAAATATTAATTAAGAAATGTTTTATTAATATTTTCAAAAAAAATTTATAATAAAATTTCTTACAATCATACATGATATTTATTAAAATTCCATTAATGATCATACTAACCCTCAAGTATATCAATACCATTAAATAAATATTTATAAAATTTATATAAATTATTCCTTAAAAATCAACTAAAATGCTAATATAAATTTATCCCAATATATCCATAATCTTGTTAGAATATCATCCTATAAAATCTAATATTAGGGTTTGCAGTATTTAAACGTATGATTAGTCATAGACTAATAATCATGTCGTGGTATCCATAACTCATAATTTATTTATGACATATTTTATTCTAACAAAATCCAGTGATGTTTATTGTATATTATAACCAAAACACCATTTGTAAAAATACATTAAGAATATAATTGTTTTTTGAATCGAAAAAAATAAATACATCATACATTTAATTCAAAATGGATGCTTTTTTATTATAGGGTTTATCTCAGGTCATTAATTATTATTAACTATTCAAATCCATCATAATGGTTTGTAAGTAAAATATTAATTATCCAATGAGTATACCATTGGTTTTTAAAATTTGGTGCATATTAAGGCTCAATGATATATTCTAGGAGATGGCCGAGTTATGCATGTCATTTACATTTTATAGATATTACCACAAGTTTCATATCCACTTATAGTTTCAAAACTATGATGTATTGAAAGAAATAATCACATACTATTTACCTTACCTAAACATTAGATTGTTCTAAAATTCATGTTCACAAAGTTTGTCATATGTATATTTTCCCTAATCCATGATTTTATAAATCAAATTTCAATGGATTCTACTAAAAATCCTTTTAATAAAACTATAGCATCCCTGACCACAATATCACAGGGTTGGTTACTAATACAATGACAATGTCATATGATAGATGTAATTTCATCATAAAGGGTGATATAAATAAGTAATATTGGAAACCTAGATACATATATGACTTCAAGATTATGTTTGAATAGACAAAATAACAAAATAATTTTTCATCGAAAATTTCTTTATTCCCTCCATCGTATCTTATATTTTCTTTCATATTAAACATCATGGAATCAGAGAGAAAAGAAAATGTGTAACAGTGTGCTTAAATGATTAGTAATAGTAAATTAATATATATTTTATATCGAATCAATAATGAATAATAACTATGATAAGATAAATAAATTAATACATATGCCATTTAAATAATTGGATAAGGAATTAAAAATATGGAAATTTAAATAAATAAACACACATTCCATTTAAAAACATAATTGAGTAATAATCAATATGAAATGTCAAATAAATATAAATTAATTTATTTTAATTAATAAATTGAGGGAGAAATTCATTTATATATTTTATGAGGAGTGAAAATATCATAGATAATATAAATAATTAAATTATCAAATCATAAAATTCTAAATTAATAGATTTTATATTTCAAAAGTACATGATACATTTAACATCATAATTTATTTTCAAAACAGATTTAGAAAATTGGGAAAACAACCATACCATTTTTCAAAAATATTCATCTCATGATCCTACTGATGCATCCAAGGGATATCATTAACCTACCCTTACCCATGTCTGCAAGTCCAAAAATTCAAAAATATATTGAATAATTGAATTAATAAAATTTATTAACATAAATTATCTCTCTTGAGTAAATAATATAGATTTATCAAAATTTCCCAAGACATAAAATTAACAATTAAATAAAAGAACACTTGTCATTATGGATTCTATTTCTGGATTAAGTCATCTCCATTATAAATGATATTCAAATTTTTTGGAAATTTAATGATCAATACACACAGAAAAGTCAATAACTCATAGGTGAATTAATGAGTATAGAAATTCTTCAAGTATGTAAATGTCCATTGAACCATGGTTAACATAATAATAGTCAATCAATTTCAAGAATAAGAATTTTATAAATAAAACATATATCCATTATAGTTATAATAAATGTTTTTGTCAATAGTTAATAAAATTAAAATTATAAAATATTTAAAATAATTCTCATAGGTTAAATATAATTTTTAAAAAATAAATTTTCGAAAATGTTCATTTAAATTAACCTCTTACATAAGAAAAATAATTTTAAAATAAATTTCCTTCATGTTAGAGGTTAATTCTATAACTTTAATAATGAACATTCCTTTTACATGGTAAAATTGTTATAAATATACCTTGATTGAAAAGTCGAATTAATATTCATTTCAAAATATTTTGTAAAAATAATAAAATGAAAAAAATATGTTTATTATATAAATTTACAATAATTATATAATTTTTAATTTTTTTAAAAATAAATATTTTTAATAAAACAGTTTATCGGCTGAATAAAAAATGATGTCTATCTATATTAAAATATTTTACTGAAACATTAGAGAAATAAGGGTATTATTACATATAAATTATTATGAATTACTATAGGATAATAAAATTACTAGTTTTATTAAAATATATATATATGGTTCTTTTAATTTGAATTAGTGGATAAACAATCACATTTAAATTATTATTGTGAAAATATACCAAAAAATAATCATTAAGATGACGTTTAAACAGAGAAATAATTTAATTGTGGTATCAGTTAAATATATATATATAAAAATAAATATATAAAAATATGGTCAATATAATTTGTACACATAATCATATATAAATAATTACAATGATGGAATAATATAATATAATGAAATGGAATTGAGATTTAAAATCATTAAAACATGTTAAATTTTATTTCAAATGATCATAACTAGTACAATTCAAATTGAAACAAAAAAACATTAATAATAACGTATTAATGATATTATATTTAACATGTTTGAATAAAAAAATATAAAAGTAATTATTTTAATTATAATCCAATATTTCCAAATGAAATAAAATAGTGGAAAATTCAATTACTATACACTATCGTTTGGTTAAAAACTCATTTACATCATATATAATGGTTTTTTAAATTTCATTAACATACACCATATCTATATTGATATTTTATATATCATATATGATACTTTTATAATATATATTTCAACCATTTTTAATTAATCTTTCATTATTTTCGTTTTTTGACGTCTTAATTGTCATTTTTTTATATGATTGGACTTAATATTTGTTCATATTTTGTAGATATTGATTTAATAAAATAAATAATTTATACCATGATCTAAATATAATATTTATTTATTACATATATACTTAATGTAATCCATATTAAATTGTGAGAGAAAATGAAACATATTGTTCATTGAAATGGTAGGTAATAAATACACAAAAATGTTGTTTCAATTTTATTATCATATTTAAATAAAGAAATAAAAATGAAATATATTTATATATATTATAATTTTAATATAATTTAAATTTTACATATATATAACTCCTTTTTATTCATCATATTCTTAATACATTCATTGAAATGTTTGAACTAATCAATGTCTTCGCAATGCGGTGAGAAACCATACACACTAGTAACATTCACATATTTCTGTAAAAATAAAATCATTATAGGATATGTGATATAATTATAATAAAAGAGAAATAAAATCATTAGTATCTTATATATATTGTTTTAAATATCAATACATCATTTTTTAAACAACGATCTGTGTAAATGGATAAATGATAAACATCAGTTCTCGAGGTGGTACTGCACCGTACATACATAATTATTTTTCAGATCCCATTTGATGGAAGTGTGGAAAATTTTATGTCATATCACTAACATAAAAATTGTTATTCATATTGAATATAAATATGTTATTATATAATAATGATATAATTTTAGTTTAAGGATGTGCACAATGAGAGATAATAACATGCTTTTAGGAAAACATTTCCTCTTCGTCGTGTTTCCCACATAGATTTGAACTAAAACATTCAAGGATTAATTTTTCAGAACATTATTATTCTCATATTAGGTTAAGTATCTGATGATGTTATTTAGTCAAGAATTGGTATAAGAAATTGATTTTTTTGGATTGATGTTTAGAAAATAGAGGGTGTCCTATTATTGGAGTGTTTCTGGCACACATATGATTTTTTTAAAGAGTGATTTCCAAGAATGATTTTTAATGTTACAAGGGAAAAATAATTCTACATTATAGATAATATATTGTATATAGTATAAATATTTCGAAAATAATTGTATTTATACTTGTTTTGGTTAAATTATAATCATTATATAGTAATTTAAATCATTAAGTAACTCATTATCTTCATATTTACTATAAATAATTTTAATTTCATTCACCAATCAATTTTGTAAAAAATTTTGTTGAACTAATTATAAAATTTAAATATTTCAATTATAAAAAAATGTAAGAAATTTTCAAATATTCAATCCAAATAATTTGAAAAAAAAAATTATTTAAAATAAATCTCATAGATAAGGAGAGAGAGAAAATATAAAGTTAAAATGATCAAAATATTACAATGGTTTTATAAAAAAAATTATTGAATTTATTCCAATTACCTAAATTCGATTAATAGATGTATAATTGAACTATTTGTTACTATAATACAATTCAAAATATATTTTCCATTATAAATTATTTAGATGGAAAATTAGTTTTAAAATAAAATCCATATTTATTCAATACTCGTACAAAAATAAACCTAGAATTAAAATTTCCAAAATTCACAATAATAAAATTTATATATTGAAAATAAAAAAATTATTTATTAAAATATATAATCTATAATTTTTCAAAAAAAAATTATAATATTTGTGTCATATGACACAATCCTATCTTTTATGAAAATACTTTTTTTTTCAAACACATTTGGTTTCTATTGAATGTTTATTATATTTATTATTCTTATTGTTGTTGTTATTAGTATTGTTAATTATCATATAAACATTAAATGTGAGAAAAAATATATTTTCATAACCTAGTTTATCTTATTAATTCCTATAATTCATATGGTTATGTGATAACATTCATATTAAATAATAAATAGTACATTGTAGTTTTGCAATACTCTGTTAGGCATGTAATGAATCATTTGTAATTAACTTTTTGTCATGTGTAATGAATTCCAAATATGGTGATTTATTTATATGTCATTTTAATCAGTATTGATATTAACACATGATGTAGAGACCCGATGCTTGACATACATGATCATTACATTACTTTTGCGGAATACTTAATACATAACAAAAATAGACACATAAGGACCGTAAAAGTTTAGTGTCTTTGGAAACATGTAACATAATCTTCTAATCGTTGTGAAAGATCTTCAACATCTCCCATAAATATCTTCCCCTTTTTTCCTACCTAAAACATTTATTTATATCCTGGGGAAAAGAAAACATAAAAAGGGTGAGCTCAAATGCTCAGTAATGGTAAGCATGGATAAAATAAAACATACCATATACATTTTAACTTAAAAACATGAACATAATATTTAAATATCAAAAGCTTGAGCAATGACATAAAACATGGAAGTACGTATGACATGTATAATAAAAAACATTAAGCCTGTTAAAATAGAATAGGAATAAAACATGTAATTGTGGAAACCATTAATCACATGATATGATTTCCATAGTAGCCATGGCATTTCTTCCAAGACCATCTTAGTGGACAAAGTCCCTTTGTGAATCGAGTTCACTCCTCATTTCAGTCCTGTATTACTGAACCGGTTTAACTTGTCGTTCCATCCATGTCAATCTCATGAGATATAAATCTTCACCCAATGAATTTGAGGGAGATATAGGTCCCAACCATCTCATAATGAAATCATTCTTACTTGTGTCACAAAATAATCACACGTCATTAATAATAACCCAATAAATAAATTGTGTTTCATAATCATAATCCCATAATCACATAATCCATATAAAAGAAATGGATATCATTTCATAATAAGAAAAGTGAAACCATGTAAATCATAGAGACTTTATACTTGAAAAATACACATATGAAATAATGTCATCTTAGATGAAAAAAGGTTTTGATAAAACACTTTAAATTAATTCTTAAGGAAAATATCCTTTGTTCTTCAAAATCACATTCTTTTCACAAAACTTCATGCTATTTTAAAAGAAAGAGATTTTTTTGAAAATAGTCACGAAATATTTTGGACTAATATTCATGGAAATAAGTCTTTATAAAACCATAAAAATCTTTTCATGCCGTATAAGCTAAAAAAACAATTTTCTCTCCTTTTGTTGGAAAAGTCAAAAAGTACGTTGTACGAAAAACGACAAAAGATTCCATTCATATCTTTTACTAAAAACTCACCGAAGGGTAAAATTGGATTTAAAAAATTGTAGGTGGATGGAAATAATATTACATATTGAGGATACATGGATGTGTATGATAAAATACACCCCAGTAAATTTCAATGTATAAACAATCTCGGATAAAAATGAGATTGTGATATTTTCCCTTACCTTATGTCTGATTTGCTTCATAAGTGTCCAAACCTCCTGTATAATGATTTTAATAATGTCATTTACTTATTCCGGAATCATATTCATTTTTATTATATCATATATGGTTCAATTATGACTTTATATTACCCGTTCATTTGTAAATTCCATGTTAAAGAGCGTTTTGGGTAAAATCATTTCATTTGTCATCCGTCTTTTGACTTATAATTATTCATAGGATTACATAGATCATGATTACATAATTCAATAATATATAACATGATTTATATATAATATATATTCATAATATACATATATATAATAGATATATGAATGGAAAAAATACACTGTTCATTGAGATAGTAGGCCATACGTACGCATGAACGCTGTTTTCGTTTCCTTATTGAATTGAATAGAATTAAGTAGATGAAATAAATATATATATACATAAATCCAGTAGAATTATTATTTAATATATTTTATTATTACTTATTATATATAATTTATAATCATTCTTGAACGGTTATCATGGAGAGTGAATCTCATCGCGTCGTGGAGACAGTATTCCATACGTACACACGAGTGATGATATCATTCCCATGATCATGGAATTTTATTGGAGTGTATGAATACTATTACAGAATCAATATCACTTTCCATTAATCATATATATTTATTATTGACACCATTATACCCATCCATGTAAGGTGTTGGTGGAAAATATTTTACACCACGGCGTGAAGATGGTATTCTATACGTACGCACGCGCGGTGATTTCATTTTCCGTAGGATGGATAGATGGTGAAATAGTGTTGTTTCATACTTATAATAACATATAAGTATATTAGTGATACTGATGTTATTACTTCATAATGAAACAACCTAATAATAAGAATTGGAAGAAGAAATAAATGTGAAAGAATCGGTAATGTTAATTACATCTTCTTTGAAGCGCCTCTTTGAGACCTCCTCTTAGGGCACTAAAATTGGTTTTTAAAGAAGACCGGGACCTCTAGGAAGTTTCTAGGGAAAGGGAGAAGAGAACTGGGTAGTGGTTGGACGATATTGAAGGCTCAATTTGGTGTGTGGAAGAGAGGGAGGAGGTGCCCTTTTATAAGGGAGGAGATGGGCACCATTGTAATTCTAAAAAATATGAATTTATAATAAATATAACCCCACTTTAAAACCTCCAAAAATGACTCATATTAGAATATTATATGGTATAGGGTTGTAATATCATCAAACAATTAAATTTATACATGTTTGGATGTTATTCTAAACCTTATAATTATGATTTCTTCTTATTTAATCTATTTATGTTTATTTGTGGTAATAAAATTCTAAATTTTAAATTATAACAAATAATTACATATTTGTTGTTAATATTCCATAATTGACTACTTTATTACATTATAGACCATATAAATTTAAATTTATAATTTTTAAATTTTTTTGTGATTTTTAAACAATTTTATAATATGTTATTTTTATAAAATAACAATTGTGTCAATTTTGACACTATTCATTTATTTGATTTTAAAAAAACTATATAAAGAATATATGTTCAAAATAAAAGCATTAATAGATTAATAAAAAGTCATATGTATATCTAAAATTATTTTATCACATTTAATAGTTCATATAATATTTATTTTATTATTTATAAAACCATTTATTTGGTTTATCACTTAATAAAATAATATCTACAACATTTTTGTATAATTATTTAATATATTTATTTTTTGCATAAAAATTAAAAATAAAATCCTTTGATGAATATAATTCTATTAAATTTCACAATAATACTTATACTAGAATTTATCATCTTCAAATCACAATATTTAAATTGTTATATTTATTAAAATATGAAGGTGACAACTTTGGCATCATTTAAAATAAAATAATATAAGTGTCATAATCACTTTTAAAAGGCTCCAAACGGTCATATATTAGGTAATTGGATTATTAATGTGTATATATACACTACCAATATGTTTTGGTCAGGTTTGAGGTCCTTTTAATGGGTATAATTTTTTCCATAAAAACTATATTACTTATTTTCCACTTAATAAATAATTTCTATATCATTAATGTATCACCATTAATGACAATTATTTAATCCCTAAAAATTCTAAATAAATCATCATTATGTAGATAATATTAATATATTTCTGGAGACTATTCATCTTCGATGTTTTATAATGTTTACAACTAAATTAAAATTATTATACTTATATGATTTAAGAGAGTGACATGTTGTCACTTTTTTGGTTTTAATAATAATTAAATTATTTTCATTGTAAAAAGTCCATAAAATGAATTTAATCCGACCCTTAGGTTATATGGGTATACTTGTATCCATAAAAGAGAAATTTGGCTTGTGTTAGGGTAATTTTATAATATTATATTTACCCTTAATTACCTGATTTACCTTAAACTATGGAAAATAAAATTTATCGTAGTTACTATTCATAATTCCCAAAAATAAAAAGTAGATTATTAACATAATTTGGACCCACAGATTCTAAATATGGAATCCATTTTTCCAAATTCAATACACAAAAGTTGCAGAAATTAAATTAAAATTATTCTCGTTGTCGAAAGAAAACGGGTTTTTCTTTAAAACATTGCAAAATATTGAATTGATTTAACCTACGAATTTAATGTAAAATCAATGATAATGACATAAATTATATTAAAAGGTAAAAATATATTATATTTATACTTTAAAACCATTCAAAATTATAATTTAACCATATACATTATTGCGATGAAAAAACATGTTTTTCATTAAAATATAGAGTTTTTTACTATTCATGAAAATATGAAAGTTACCAGAATAATATGAAAAATGTATCCAAAGTAAATTTTTGTTTCTTGATTCCAAATAAGAATTTTATTTTGTCAAATTGAACTTATAAACATGTCAAAAACTAGATTTAATGTGGTTGCGCCATCAAAAGGCGGCAAAACTGTATTTTTTAAAAAATACTTATTTTACACAAAAAATTTATTTTGTTCTTTTTACATGTTCTAGAAAATGTGTAAGATGAATAATAATGTTATAAAATTAAAAATTTAGTTAATACTATTCATAACATCTAGTTCATAATAATATTATAATAATATATCATTGATTAGTAAAACCTGGTATTACGTACAACACACGCTATCGAAGAAGGTCGCGATTGTGTGTAATGCAATCCATGTCAGGGTTGCATGTTGTGAAAGAATCCATTGTTGTTTTGTATAATAGAATCCAACCATATTTCATTTATACATTGAATATATATATATATATTCAATGTTCTATAGAATATCTATTATAAAAATTGTGTGTAACACGATCCAAGAATAGTGTTGTGTATACTGAAATCTAATACGGTGTTGCCTATAGCGCAAGGTAATATTGGTGTAGCATAAAACACAAGACATTATTGAAAATAAAATAATATTTTTCATAAAATCTCAGGGTGTTACATTCTACCCCCCTTAAAATGAATTTCTCCCTCGAAATTCGTCGGGGTTATAAGTGGTTTACTACTCAAAATCTTATTTAATAGAAACTCACATCGTAAAAAGGAATACCAAAACATGGCGTTAAAATCTAAAGTATGAAACGTAACGATTAACCAAATTAACTCATCACTAGGTTTCTATGTAGGAAAACATATGGGAAAATATAGGTATGGAAGAACAATCTAACTATCATGTTCTGATGGAGAGTGGTAGAGAACATGGCTATGAAAAGGCCAACAATCACAAAGCTATTGATTTGTGATGATATATGGTACCATCTGATTCATCAGATATAAGGGAACTAGGACAACATTTTTTGTTTTCAAGATCATTTCCCTAATGTTGAAGAAATTGAATTTGAATAAATACTTACTTTATTTTGGTACAATATCACTATTGTTCGTGCTTTGAACAATTTCAAATTCATCTCTTAAATAAATGAAGTTGAATTTGTTATTTGTGAAGTGTTAACAGATCATGTGATAGAATGATGGGTCATTCCATTTATTTCAAACAAAAGGTTAGCAAAAGTTATCAAATATACATAAGTCCATCTATGGTGAGGTTAATCATATACGATTCCAAAATTGAACTTATATTTCATATATCACTCCACATAATAAAATAAAACTAGTTTCTACTAACCAGGGACATCCTGTAGGCCAGTGGTTGGTGATAAAGGCCAGTCACACTTCAGTTGTGGGTTCGATTCCCACAGCCTTCTCCGACGCGATGGGTTGTCGCTAGTCCTGCAGGTTGTCCTTTTTCTAAAACTACATTACTATAACATCCGACCAATAATATCGAAAAATGTTATATCCTTAAACAATACTAACTTATGTCCAACATAATCAATTCCAATCTTTAGGATTATCTAAATTACATCGATCCAAGCTCATAGTATAAAGAAAATAATTACTTGAAATGTCACATAACAATCACGTGAATGCCATCATTTATCCCCCATATATCATAACATATATCTTGTTGGTCAAATTACAAACATGTGAATACCTTAATCATGTATTCTATTGAAAAATGAATACCGATTCAACTTTAGTGAAAACATGAATGCTATCAAAAGTTAACTATTTCCACATACTAAGATCCCAAAATTTCTATATAATCAAACCATTATATCACTTAGTCCTTATATCAGTCATGATCTCAGGAATACAATCAAACATCTCATTATCTTCTTGTCCCTTCATTATGCGCATATCATCTACATTCCAAAAATATCTGAATAACATTCCATTGTTACCGGTACCATTCAACATATAATTTTATATACTTTAGGAAAAACAATTGTGTAACAATCCTTAGATGATTATTTATTCCATAGTACCATAAATTATTCTTTATAAACATAAAATCATTCAACTAAATTCTTAAACCACCAACAGAGCTTCATCATTTATTTCATCTCATATTTCATTTGTAGTCTCTTGATCATCATCCACATAAATACTACCCGTATGACCATGCTGATTCTCATCATGAGATTTTACCTTAGGGAATTGGTTTTCATAATGCCCATACATTCCATATTTAAAACATATAATCATTGTTGATGTCGTAGAAATACCATTATCCTTGTCCATTTTGTTAACTGAACCATTTCCTTTGCACTTACTAGCTTTGTGTCCTTCATTTCCACAACCATATCATCTTCCAGTTCTTTTGAAACAATCTCCCTGATGCCTCTTCCCACATGATTTACATGAGGGAAATTGAACATTAATTCCTCTATGATCATCATGAAACTCCATCTTTCTCTTATTATCTGAGTTGGAAAACTTTCCAAAGTTGAGATTATTGATAATATTATGAAATTTCTGATTAGGCATAATAATGATGTTTGGACATCCAAATCCTATTTCATTTGTTTTCTCATGAAGAATACCATTCCATTGTCTGTCATATCCTCCATTGTCATGAATCTTCCTGTTTCAATCCATTTTCTAAAACCCAAAAAGAATAGTGTGAGAGGCAAAAAATCATGTTAGGGAAAACAACATAGTAAAGGGGGAGTACCCTCAATATCTAACATCTTAGGTTAAATTCTAGGATCTTTACCGTAGTTCTAGGACTATATCCTATACATATACTTATCCTTAGGAATATCCCTAGATATAACTTAGAAATATCTCTAGGGATCTCACTAACGTTTTCACATCCTAGTTTCCAATGGTTGTCTAAACCTTTTCTCTGATACCAAATGTAGAGACCTAAAGCTTGACGTACATGAACATTACATTACTTTTGCGTAATACTTAATACATAACAAAAACAAACACACAAGGACCGTAATCGTTTAGTGTCTTTGAAAACATGGAACATAATCTTCTAATCGTGGTGAAAGATCTTCAACATCTCCCATAAAGATCTTCCTCTTTTTTCATACCTAAAACCATTATTTATATCCTGGGGAAAAGAAAACATAAAAACGGTGAGCTCAAATCTCAGTAAGGGTAATCATGGATAAAATAAAACATACCATATACATTTGAACTTAAAAACAGGAACATAATGTTTAAACATAAAAAGCTTGAGCAATGACATAAAAATGGAAGTACGTATGGCATAGATCATAACGAAACATTAAGCATGATAAAATAGCATTGGAATAAAACATGTAATTGTGGCAACCATTAAGCACATGGTATGATTTCCATAGTATCCAAGGCATTGCTGCCAAGACCATCTTAGTGGACAAAGTCCCTTTCTGAATCGAGTTCACTCCTTGTTCCAGTCTTGTATTACTGAACCGGTTTAACTTGCCATTCCAGCCATGTCTATCTCATGAGATATAAATCTTTACCCAATTCATTGGAGGGAGATATAGGTCCCACACATCTCATAATGAAATCATTCTTACTTGTGCCACAAAATAAACATACATTATTCATAATAACCAAATAAATAAAATGGGTTTCATAAACATCATCCCATAATGACATAATCCATATAAAATAAATGGATATCATTTCATAATAAGAAAATTTAAACAATGTAAATCAAAGAGATTTTATAATTGAAACATACGTATATGAAATAATGTCATCTTACATGGAAACAGGTTTTGATAAAACACTTGAAATTAATTCTTGAGGAAATTATCATTTCTTCTTCAAAATCAATTTCTTTTCACAAAAAGTCATGCTATTTTAAAAGAAAAAGATTTTGTTGAAAATAGTCATGAAATATTTTAAAGTAAGATTCAGGAAAATTAGGCTTTATAAAACCATAAAAATTAGTCCATTACGTATAAGTTAAAAAAACATTCTTCTCGACCTTTTGTCGGACAAATCAAAAAGTACCTCATACGAAAAACAACAATAGATTTCTTTCATATCTTTTAATAAAAACTCGCCGATGGGTAAAATTGGATATAAAAAATTGTATGTGGATGTAAATAATATTCAATATTGAGGAATCATGTATGTGGATGATAAAATACACCCCAGTAAATTTCAATGTATAAACAATCTCGGATAAAAATGAGATTGTGATATTTTCCCTTACCTTAGGTCTGATTTGCTTCGTAAGTGACCAAACCTCTTGTATAATGATTTAAATAATGTAATTGACTTATTCCAGAATCATAATCATTGTTATTATATCATATATGGTTCACTTATTACTTTATATTACCCGTTCTTTTGTAAATTGCATGTTAAAGAGCGTTTTGGGTAAAATCATTTCACTTGTCGTCCGTGTTGTGACTTGTAATTATTCATATGATTATTTAGATCATGATTACTTAATTCCAGAATATAAAACATGATTTAGATATTATATATATTCATAATATACATATATATAATAGATCGATAAATGGAAAGAAATACACCATTCATAGAGACGGTAGGCCATACGTACGCATGAACGCTGTTTTCGTTTCTTTATTGAATTGAATGGAATTAAGTAGATGACATAAATATAAATATACATAAATCCAGTTGAATTATTATGTAATATATTTTATGATTACTTATTATATATATACTTTATAATCATTCTTGAATGGTTATCATGGAGAGTGAATCTCATCGAGTCGTGGAGATGGTATTCCATACGTACGCACGAGCAATGATATTGTTCCCATGATCGTGGAATTTTATTGGAGTGTATGTATAATATTAAAGAATCAATATCACTTTAAAATAATCATATATAGTTATTATTTACAAAATTATACCCATCCAAGTAAGGTGGTGGTGGAAAATAGATTACACTACGGCGTGGAGACGGTATTCCGTACGTACGCACGCGCGGTGATTTCGTTTTCCGTAGGATGGATAGATGGTGAAATAGGTTTGTTTAATACTTATAATAACATATCATTATATGAGGGATAATTATTTTATTACTTCATAATGAAACCACCTATGAAGATTAAGTGGAAGAAGAAATAAAGGTGAAAGAATCGGTAATGGAAATTACCTCTTCTTTGAAGCGCCTCTTTGAGACCTCCTCTTAAGGCACTAAAATTGGTCTTTGAAGAAGACCAGGACATATTAGATGTTTCTAGGGATGTGGAGAAGAAAATTGGGCAGGGGTGGTCCGAGCTTGAAGGCTCACAGTGGTGTCTGGAAGAGAGGGAGGATGTTCTCTTTTATAAGGGAGAAGAGGGGCACCTTTGGAATTCATAAAAATAATAATTTATAATAAATCTAACCCCACTTAAAAACCTCCAAAAATGACTCATATTCTAATATTAGATGAGATAGGGTTTTAATATCATCAACCAATCAAATTTATACATGTTTGGATCTTATTGTTAACCTTATCATTTTGATTTATCCTTATTTAATCTATTTAAGTTTATTTGTGGTAATAAAATTCTAAATTTTAAATTATAACAAATAATTACTTATTTGTTGTGAATTTTCGATAATTGATTACTTTATAACATTATAGACCATATAAATTTAAATTTAAATTTTTAAATATTTTTGTGATTTTGAAACAATTTTATAATATGTTATTTTTATAAAATAACAATAGTGTCAATTTTGACACTATTCATTTATTTGAATTTAAAAAAAATATATACAAAATATATGTTCAAAATAAATGCTTTAATAGATTCATAAAAGGTCATATGTATCTATAAAATTAGTGGATCACATTAAATAGTTCATATAATATTTATTTTATTATTTTAAAACCCATTTATTTGGTTTATCTCTTAATAAAATAATTACTACAACATTTTTGTATAATTATTTAATATACAGATTTGTTTCATATAAATAAAAATTAAATCCTATGATGAAGATAAATATATTACCTTTCACAATAATACATTTACTCTAATTTATCATCTTAAAATCAAAATATTTAAATGTAATATTTATTAAAATATGTAGGTGACAACTTTGGCATCATTTAAAATAAAATAATATAAGTGTCATAATCACTTTTTAAAGGCTCCAAACGGTCATATATTAGGTCATTGGATGATTAAGGTGTAGATATACACTAAAAATATGTTTTTGTCAGGTTTTTGGTCGTTTTAATGGGTATTATTATTTCAATAAAAACTATATCACTTATTTTCCACTTAATAAATAATTTATGTATCATTAATGTATCAACATTAATGACAATTATTTAATCCCTAAAAATTATAAATAAATTATCATGATGTAGATAATTTTACTATATTTCTTGAGACTATTCATGTTCGAAGTTTTATGACGTTTACCACTAAATTAAAATTATTATACTTATAAGATTTAAGAGAGTGACATGTTGTCACTTTCTTTGGTTTTAATAATAATTAAATAATTTTCATGGTCAAAAGTACATAAAATGAATCTAATCCGACCCTTAGGTTATATGGGTCTACTTTTAGACATCCAATTAGATTTTGGCATGTGTTAGGGTATTTTTATAATATTATATTTACCCTTAATTACCTGATTTACCTTTATCTATGGTAAATAAAATTTACCGTAGTTACTACTCATAATTCCCAAAAAATATAATGTAGATTATTAACATAATTTTGACCCGCTGATTCCAAATATGGAATCCATTTTTTCAAATTCAATACACAAAATCTGCAGAAATTAAATTAAAATTAATCCTGTAGTCGAAAGAAAACATGTTTTTTTTAAACATTGCAAAATATTGAGTAGATTTAACCTACGAATTTAATGTAAAATCAATGATAATGATATAAATTATATTAAATGGTAAAAACATATTCTATTTATACTTTAAACCCATTCAATTTTATAATTTAACCATATAAATTATTGTGATGAAAAAAGTTGTTTTTAATTAAAATATAGCATATTTTTACTATTCATGAAAATATGAAAGTTAGCAGAATAATATGAAAAATTTATCCAAAGTAAATTTTTATTTCTTGATTCCAAAGAAGAATTTTATTTTGTCAAATTGAACTTATAATCAAGTCAAAAACTAGATTTAAAGTCGGTGCGCCATCAAAAGGTGACAAAACTTCATTTTTTGAAAAATACTTATTTTACCTGAAAAATTTATTTTGTTCTTATACCATGTTCTAGAAAATGTTTAAGATGAATAATAATGCCATAAATTTAAAAATTTAGTTAATACTATTCATAACGGCTAGTTTATAATAATATTATAATAATATATCGTTGTTTATTAAAACCATGTATTGCGTACAACACACGCTATCGAGGAAGGTCGCGATTGCGTGTAATGCAAGCCATGTCAGGGTTTCGTGTTGTGCAAGAATCCTTTGTTGTTTCATATAACAGTATCCAACCATATTTCATTTATACATTGAATATATATATATATACTCAATGTTGGGTAGAATAACTATTATCAAAATTGTGTGTAACACGATCCAAGAATAGTATTGTGTATACTGCAAGCTAATACGGTGTTGCATATAGGGCAAGGTAATCTTGGTGTAGCATATAACAAAAGACATTGATGAAATTAGAAGAATATTTTTCATAAAATCTCAGGGTGTTACACATGATATTATCAGTTGCATGTGTATTAAAATCTACTAGTGATATATAATATATCCTAATATAAATTTATATTAAATTATTAGTATGGTATAATCCCATCTACGATTAGTGTTGTGTGTCATACATGCTGTCAAATATATTATTCTTATTTTTTAATTTTTTGATGTTCCAATAATAATTGTTTTTTCTATTTCTATATTAATAAATAAATCATTTCATTATTTTATAACTGATTGAAATTTGATAATGTTAAGATCATTACATCTAATGTTCATGCTCAATCAGGAGTCCAATATCCTATTATGATCAATTTTGGCCATCGATATTTTCCATTTTCTAATACATTGAATATTTACCTTATCATCTATTAGAGTTCAATAGGATCCATGATAGGTATGAATTAAATTAATTTGTTCATAATGAATTACATCCCATGTTATATCTAATAATGTTTGTTCGTATGGATTGTTATAGATTTAAATTAAAATTAAAATGAAATAACAATGGAAAAACATATCTCAAAACTATATGTCAAATATAGTCACAATTGTGTAATCATATATCAAATAATGTTTTAATGTAACATAAAATTGGAAATCATCAATTATAGAGATATTTTTTATCAAATTATAATTATGCATGGATTCTTCCACTAATAAAATATTTACCAGGACCTATGCAGTATGTAAAAAATATATCCAATGTTATGTAATTGAATAACTAAAAAAATTATATTGATAATAACAACTATGAAAATATAATTAAAACATTATCACATAAATTATAATATAATTTTAATGATATTACAAGTAAAAAATATTATTAAATAAAAAAACATTACAAATAGAGGGAATAATGTCTCCAATCATAGTGAGTCACATGATACTATGCCATCTGTATTTATGATCTTTATATGAGTAAAATTGAATCATCTCTCATAAAAATTGACACTTATAAAGGTATGAAATCTACTCAATATATTTTTAATAATAGTTTTAATATATCCCACATCTATGGGAAATAATATACCCTTGAACAATGAATGATTTTCACAACTTCATAGAGGGCACATGAAAATATCGTTCCACCATCGCTATAATTTCTTCTATAAAAAAAATATATATATTAATTTATTATTTCATATTATTAAATTAAATTATGAGGGAATATTAAAGGTTTATTCTCATGAAGATATAATTTTTTTTTATTAAATAACTCCTGTTAATTTTTTTGAGTACTCTATATATAAATAATATTAGAAAGAAGGTATTTGTGATGGGGTTTTCTATAATTTTTCTGTTAAATTAACATTATTTATTTACAAAAAAATTCTTTAATATTAGTTAATGTTAATAATTAATTTTATGTAGATCCATATCATAAATTTCTTACATAAATAAATTCTGAATAATGTATAATATAACGAATAAAATTTTGGTATCACCTACCTCAACAAAGACTGTGTAGTTTCATGATCATTCATAAACCTATAATATTCTTTGATTCCTATAAATTTACTATTAATGGAATATTAACATGACACAACTAATGAAATTTTAACAGTTATTACTTGATCACACAATATATCCTTCCTATATTTTCTAGAAAACAACATCAAATGATTTATAGACAGTGTGTTTGGATGGGAAATTACATTATTTTAATGATAAAGATGATATGAGAATTTCTAATAAAAACATGGAATTATTCATTTACTCATATTAGAAGCCCAATACATATCCATTATAGAACTCAAAATATAAATAAAATAAATATTATTTACATGGGAGAATATTTAATCATCCCTATAGATTTAGATTCTATTTATTTGTAAAAAATGATTTTGAATATTCACATAGATTTTATTAATTAAATGAATTAAATTATAAATTATATTGAAAATTCAGAAAAAACCTAAACAAACATTTAATGTTACATTATGTTGAGATATTAATCCATAAAATTATATATAGATTTATATATTATGGTTATATGGGAACATTATTATTTACTGAAACATTATAGTTCAATGAGAATCCTAATCCATTAATCACATATTTAACTAAAACGTTTGGTGGTGGGGTCGATCCATGTTATTTATAGGAATAAAGGATTTTTCACATAAAATTTTATTTATATAATTTATTAATTAATAAAATATTTTTTTTTTGACAGTATGATATATATAGATTAATATTATGATATTTGATTTTGAGTTTTCTAGGGAAGTGTGATTTTTATTTTTTCATCCAGAGTTGTGTTGTGGTGTTTTTATCAATTATAACCCTATAATGTCATCAGATTTAGGTTTTATATGTTTGATGATGTTCAGGATCACATATTGGGGATTAGTTTTTACATGTTATTCAAATTATTAACAATTTAGGCGTGTAATAAGAATTAATATCTTATCATACCTAACTCTTAGAAAGAAATTTTTTTCTATAATTAATACACTTTTATGATGGTGTCATTTTAATATAAAATTAATGATTATTAATTTGAAAAATTACTTACCCAATAGAAATGATTAAATTTTGTTTCATTCATGGTTAATTAATTTTATATGGGTGATTATTACTGTAATTTCTATTTAATATTACTTGAGTGTTGTTTCCTTATCTAAAAAATGAATCACTCCCTTCTGCTTAGTAAGAAATATAGTAGGGGTGACCTGGCCAATCATCTTTATGAACATGAAGTGGTTTTTAATTTATTCATAACGCAATTTATTCCTTCACTAATCATATTTAAAAAATATAATCAATATGGAAAACTGATAATATAAAAATATTCTAATATAATTACAACTATTAATGTTCTATATTATAAAAAATCACAACAAAAGCAACTGTATAAAAAATGATGTAATAAAGTAATCATTATTATTTTTAATGAATGAAAACATGTTTTAATTTATTAAATATTTAATTTTTGAATAAAAAATACTAAGAAGAATCCTTGAAAATTTACTGTATTATATATATTATATTGTATTTATATACAAATTCAAAATAACTATAATCCTAATAAAATCCTTTAAATAAAAAAATTATTTTTATTCTAAATATTCAATTTTTGTAATTTATATGTATATGAAATTATATTATTTCTCTATCCACCAATCATAGTGGAATTATAGTTCACTTCTCATGTCCATTGAACCAATTCAAACTAGGAACACTCTTGATATAAAAATTCACAAGACTAGAATCACTGATACTCATTCCGAATAAATTTTATATAATCCTTGTAATTAAATCCTCAATACAATTTAATTATTTGTATAGGAATCCTATCATATTATTTTGAAGATGGGGGTGACTGACAAGAAGACCAAGGAAAAATTATTAAAAAGAAATGGGCTATAAGAGTTTAAAATAGGGAAACATATTACAATTATTATAATGAAAGGGGATTAGATTAGTGGGAAGATCATCAAGCCATGTAATATCATGATTAATCCCATTACTCGAAAGGACACCAACAACCATGTTGGCAACACAATAAGTGTGATTGATGATGTGGATGATGTCATGAAGAGTACAGAGACATCTCATCCAGCGAGTGGTGATCGGCCACGCAAGGTCAATCACACCATTCCAAATGGCTTGCACAATGGTGGTCGAGTTACTCTCATTCCAAATGATGGTCCAACCTTGTTTATTAGTGACCGAAACGAACTAAATCATGCTCATCAATTAAGATTATAGAGAAGTGGTAGTACCACAAATCCCATAGAAGCATCTAAGGATCTAATTTTCATGATTCCTAATGATTCATCCACAACCTGTAGGGCCTGTATTTCCCTTAGAAGCCTCATCCACATTAATATTAATTCGGCTTGGAAGAGGGGAATAAAAAAAGACTTCAAAAGTGTGACATAGTTTGTAGAAACTTCCATCAATATGGAGTCACCAACGAATACCAAAATCGTGCACTGTGTTATTGTAGTGTCCCTTTTGGATAGAATTATCTTCACATATAGCAATAAGTATCCTCAAACACCCAGCATCACAACTTAATGATCAATTATTATGAATAAGATAATTTTTATCATCCCAGATCACATGGTGGAGCTCTAAGGGAATAACAAGGAAAATATTTTTCATATGTTGAGAATTCTTCCACTCTCCAAATCCCATTAACTTAGATTTGATATTGTTATGTATAAACCACCTAAAGTTAATATTATAAAAAATTTAATTCGAATGAGTAGAAGCAGCGACACAGGAATGAAAGAGATGATTGGCATCTTCTCTGTGTTGGTTGCAGAGACAACATTTAGAACATATATGAATTCTGTTAAATTGATGATGATCATCAGTTGGGATCATTTTGTGAGTAATTCTTCAAATGAGGGTAAACCATGATGGCTTTATCCATGTTTTGTCAAAGTGATTAATCCACCAAAAATCACTTTCAGAGTTGTGATAAATGTGTTTGTAGTAGTTTTTTGAGTTAAGAATTCCATTTTAAGTAGGTTCCCATACTAAGAAATCATCAGAGTTGTAGAAAGTATATGTATCAATCACATTCTTGAAAATTTTAAGAAGATTATCATGTTGAGAGAAAATGAAATATGTGATGGATATGGTGGTGTTCTCGTGAATTATTTTACGAATAGTTCTTGAAATTTGGGGAATTACAGTCGAATTATACAACCAAAAGTTCTTGGTAGAGTCTCTAGAGACCATCCACCGACCATTATTCATAATAGAGGAAAAATATAGTTTTATAGAAGTCCAGATAGAGGAGGCAATAATCATTGATTGACATTTTTTATGCATTTTAATAAAAAAAAATTAAGTAAACTAATTGAATTTTAATTACTATAAATGTGGTCCAAGGTGAGTCTGTCTTGAAGAACCTCATTAAAATGTCTGAGATTTTTTATTCCAATGCCTCCTTTATCAATAGGGTTTCAATAGTTTCACTGTGGAATGGTGATAAGTTTCCTTTACATTATGCTACTTATCCAAACAAAATATTTAATATAGCTATTTATTTTTTTAATAAGTACAATAGGACATTTATAAGCCATCACAGAGTGGAACATTTTTGAGACAATAGTATATTTAACAAGACAAATTCTTCCGGCCATATTAGATATTTTCACATCCAAGAAGAAACTTGGTTTATAACTTGGGAGGAAATTTTAGAAAAATTTGATACATTAGGTATTCTCCATAATATGGGGACATAGAGATATTTGGATGGATGATATCCTTCCTTTATACCTAATTCAGTTGTAACGATGTATTTTCTATTATCAGGAAAATCATTCCCAAAGAAAACAGAAGATTTGTTTCAACTAATCATTTGACCAAAGATCTCTTCATTTTGTGCAAGACTTTTTTTGAGGGTTTGAATGTTTATTTTATCACCATGAAGAAAAATGATTATATCGTCAGTGTATTATAGGTGAGTGGGAGTATTCAGATTGCATGACACATGAAATTTCTTGAGTTTATTTTGATCAGCATGAATAATGAGTAAACGACTAAGACAATCATTCATAATGGAGAAAAGGATACCAGAGAGGGTATCCCCTTGTATTACACCTTTAGTGAATTTGAAGTAACCTTTGGGGGATCCATTGATTAGGATGGATATTGAAGCTGAATTGAATAAGGTTATATGATTTGTGAGGAAAGCATTACAAAATCCTAAAAATTGAAGCACATTATAGATAAAACTCCAGTCCATTGAATCAAAATATTTTTTAATGTCAAGATAAATAGAAATATTACCTCCTATATTAACTTTTTTTAATGTGTTAAAACACTCGGATGAAAGATAAATGAAATTTTGGATGGATCTACCTTTAATAAACCCAAATTGATTCCAAGTGACTATTTTAACTGTGATGAAAGAGAGCTTGTTGGATTTATTTTTCGAATAATTTTGTAAATATTGTTGATGAGAGTGATGGGACTAAACTGGTTAATCTCAAATGCATTGTAAAATATAGGTATTATAGAGAGGAATTGTGCATTTATTCAATGAGGAAGAAAACCATTGTTGAAAAAGGATTTGTCAAGTTTTCAAACATATTATTAAATAATATCCCACTACTACCAGAAGAAACCATTATTAAAGATGTATGGAGTAGGGTCACTATATGGATTTATACTGAAGACCACGTCATTAATTTCGTGATCTAGAGAAGTGTTCATATGAAAGGTGTTATATTTATCATTGACTACTACATGCTTCCAAAAACAGGTAGTGACCATTAATTTTGTTATCGAGTAAAATATATATAGTATTTCAGTATTATCCAATAGTGTCATAATTAATTTAAACTAAATATTATTTCCCTCAATGCATGATAATAATATCCCTATAATTTTTTTCCCTTTAGAAATAATTCCGAATGTAATTTTACATATGTATTTACCAACCCATGATGGATTTGTACGACTTTAAACAACATACCACCAAAATATTATACACATTATTGTTAAATAACATGATTTCATCATAGTCATACAACATTAAAAAACATTAATGTTTCATCAACACCTAACATCAACAAAATGTCATTCATTGTGTGAGATGAATAATAGTCCACATGTGACAATTGCGAGATGATTCCCTTAAACATTTTGAAACCTTCAATGTTTACTCCCACCCCATCCATATTTTTCAATCCATTAAAGACTCATTCTTCTATAGCGTATGATGTTAAAATTTATGAATTAATATCATCCAAAAAACATTTATTTAGATGTAAAAAATATGAGTCCTCATCCATAAACATTAAATAATATTGAGTTATGTTAGGAATTCACATTGAGGATCTTCTCATGATTAGAATTTTTGTGAATCGAGAACAAACTATTACATCTCAATCATTACCAAGTACACACTTCTTCTATATCAACATTTTTAAAAATAATAAAAACCTTTTTTTAAAATAATAAATATTTTATTTATATAAATATTCTTTAATTTAGTATTTCCCTTACCCTTCCTTATACCTTGTTAAAATATTTAAAAAAAATTCGATGAGCCTTAGAATCTCAATAAGGGATATAAAATACGGAAAGAAAACATAAGTCCATTAATACATACGAATCAATGAAGTCGTAATTTTCACTCATAAAACATAATCTATTTATCATACCTCGTGAAATCATAATATTAATTAATAACTCAAAGATATCATAAAACATAATGGTCAACTGGGGTATTTATAACTTATATTCAAATTAGCTTTCACACATACATAGGGTACAACCGTCATGGTAAAGTTTTGAATACCCATCACATTTGATTCCTTAAATATCATATGAAAATCATTATCAGTTAACTCATTCCCCATACCCAATGCATTAGAGAGCAATCTTGTGCTCACCTACCTATGATTTATCATAGAATAACCCGTATATTTACACAATAATAATGATAAATAAAAATTTCATAACACATAAGACATGCATAAAAGAAAATATAAATATCCACATTGCAGTCAAAAGATATCATCTCAATAAATTTATATAATCAGTCCAATTAAATAGAAAAATTTAATAAATTATAAATAGTTATATTGAATCAAAGTGTCGCATATAACATTCAATCATTTAAAATAATTAAAATTTTAAGTCATTAATTTCCATATAAATAAATACTTAAAACTATTTAGATAACATTGAAATTAGTGAGAATTATTTATAATATGAAATCATTAAAACATATATGAATATATTTTATTTAAAGAGTCTCAAAAAACATGAGAAACACTTGAATAGTAATAACTAATGAATAACAATAGAAAAAAATTCAAATATCATGACAATATATACATTCATGATATAGAATGTTAAAAGTGTTGTATATGAACAATATAGTATGTAAAAGGGGAAAAATATCGAGATATGCCATAATGAATGGAGAATGAAATATTGTATCTTAACAATATCATATTATTTGATTATGTATAAATCAATGACCTAATAATTTGGGGGAAAAACAAACACACCCAATATAATTGGGTATTATTTAAAGAAAAAATAAGAGGACATTAACACATATTTATGTAAAAATAAATCCAATGACATGGAAATTTAATTCAATGAATGTCAATTGAGTTAACATATACCTTACAATTTTCGTTTAAATGATTATGAATTTATCAATGGGGTGATTATGTGTAGAAAAAAATATATCAAAATAATGGGAATATAAAATTAAAAACAAAATAAATAAATATGTATTCAACACATAATAATGGAATAATATAATAAATAAATTTTGCATAAAACTCAATGAGGTGAAATTTAGTTTATAAATTCCCTTACAAAGATCATTTTTTAATAAAATAGATAATATTATGTGTATTATCTATAAATACCAATAATTAAATTATATATAAAATATAGGATATAAAATTTTATTTATCACATAATACCAGAATGACATTATCATGATGTAGAAGATTATCCAAATGAATGAAATTTGGGTTTAGAAGTTCCCTTACGAAAATTCAGCATCATAACACCGTCAATTAAAATTTTTGAAAATGAGTTGATGAGTGAAAAACGGTTATATCCTCATTTGAATAAAAAATATAAATAAATAAAGAAATAAAATAACATACCCTAACATAAGAAAATGTAAATTAAAAGACATAACATAAAAGAATATTTGGACTAAAAAGAGAGAGTGTAATGTTCCCTTACATTGAGTTCGAATTGTTGTGTTCTTTCATTATATCTATGAACAATTAACTTATGTTATTTATAATTTCATAAATACTTTTTAATTTTTATCATTACATTAATATAACTTATTTCCTTGATTTATCAGTGAGTTTAATTTTCTATTTCATATCTGTCATTTTGTTGATAATCATTACAAAAGTCGAAAATGAAGATGTTATAATTACAAATGATCGATGTGATAAAAATTACACTATATAAAAAACACTATTCATTATTTAATTGTCTTATATATAATTTATATATATGTATCTATAATTGAACATAGCATTTTAATATACAAAATGAATTGCATCGTTCATGGGGATGGTAGGTCGTACGTACGCATGAACACAACATTCATTTCATTTTCATATTAATGGAATGAAAAAAAATGAATAAGTATATTATAAATCCAGTATATGTTACATGTTATATATATTACATAAGATCATCAATTAAATCCTTTATATATTCATTTTCTAGTATGAATGAGTCATATCACTTTGCATTGGTGGTAGTTCGCAATTCCTCAAATGAAATTATTTCATATTCACTTGATGTAAGGTATGGTGTAAATAAAAAATAAATAATAATAAAGACAATATAAATATAATATATATCATATATAAATATGTTTCCTTCATAATGGCCAACAAGGGAGGTTGTAGGAGAAAATTGAACAATCATCGTTTCATGTGGCAGTAGTTCACCAAACGCAGAATCTGTATGTTCATTTCTATTAGATGAAGAAGTGTGTTAGTGTAGTTAGAATCCTTCTAATAATAACATCATAATATATTGACGATATTTTTGTTGGTGTGTAATCACAAAATAATTACATAGTAGGTTGTGGAGAAGGAAAATAAAATAAAATAACATGATATAATATGTTACCTGTAAATAGACTCACTTTCTTTGATTTGATCCAAAAACACATTCCTAAATTCCCTTATTACGATGGTAAGACATCTTAGATGATAGTGGAGATGTTGGGTGATTAATTGGGAATAATGTGGATGATCTTAGGTGCATGGGAGTGTTGAGTTATTTTTTTCGATGTGGTGGCCTTTAATAAGAGTGAGGATGGATCTTTTGGAACATCTAGAAATAATAATTTATTACAAATTAAAATTCTATTAAAAATGGTCCAAAACATATTAAATTCGATTATATTATGATTTTGGTTCTAATTTAAAACATCCAATAAATTTTTGACATGTTTTGAATATATATTTATCCTTATATTTTTCATTAAACATGTTTTTACCATTTTTAATCTTAAAGTGATATCATGGTATTTATAAATTATAGGTAAATGTAATTACTATAGCACAAAAAACAGCCTAGAAGAGTCATTTTTGAAATATATTGATTTTATTAACCATTTGGATGAATATTATATTTTTAGTATTTTAATATCATTTAATAAACTAATTTATTTTTTATGTTATGAATTATGTGAATATGGGACACTATTCATACTCGTAGTTTCATACAAATTCATAAGAAACTATTTCCATAAAAAGTCAATAAATACAATATTATATGTCAATATCATCAATAAAATTCTTGTATGTCATATAAATAGCCATATTTAATTTATTTTAATATTTATAGTATCATTAATTTCAATACATTATTAATAAATCAATCATTGGATCATCAATGATTCATTATAAAATTTATTTTTTTAATCTCTAATATATATATATATATATCATAATTATTTAGAAAATAATTTTAGTATTTTAATGAATATTTATAGTAAAATAAACAAGTTCTATAACCCAATATTAAATTTGGTATAGGAAAAGTTATTGGTTTAGGTTAAATTTTTGTTTACTATAAATTAATTCTTATAAAATGATATTTTCACTCAAAAGTAGATCCATGGGGATGAAAAATCGACCCACAGACTTCCATGGTAAAAATATATCTCATAAAATAAGATTATTAAAAAATTAGGGTATTTTAACAATATTATAATATTATCTGTTATTCTTATTTACCAGATTAACCCTTTAACCATGGTAAATTAAATAATTAATGAAAGTAATATTCATAGTGTCAAAAAATAAAAGGTGTCTACTCTAAAAATTAGGGAATTATCTTTCAAAATACGGAATCCATTTAAAAAAACTAAAAAAATAGAAGTTTAAGTAATTAATTACAAATTAAATTTTGTTTTCAAAAATTAAAAATGACTTTTAAAAAGTATTAATTATCAATAGATGGGCATGTGTTTATGTCCAATTTCAATGGTAAATTACATCAAATAACCAAAATTTGATTGAATGATAAAAATATATTCCATTTATACATAATAACCATTAAATATTATTATTTAACAATATAAATTATCTAAATGGAAAATATTGGTTTTAAATAAGTTTTATCTTATTTTTTACTATTCATCAAACAATGATACTTATCAGAAAAATATAACAATTCTACCAAAGTAAATTTTTTTTCTTAATTTTAAATATTAAATTTAATTTTTCAAATAGAAAATATAATACTGTAGAAAATATATTTAAAAAGGACCACCATTTAAATGTTGTAAAACTTCAATTTTAGAAAAATAATTCTTTTATCAGAAAATTTAATTTGTTCTTATATTTTATTTAGGAATCTTATAATATGAATTTAAAACATTATATTAAATGAATAACATAAATTTATAATTAAATCAAAACCCATAATTATTGAAATACCATTTAAAATAATAATATTATTATTGTATTATATTTCGGTATAACTCAATATTTTATGAAATGTTTGTTTTTATAGAAACCCATTATTGGTTGCTGAGTATGCAATAGGAAAAAGACCCCCCTTTAACATAAAATTAATATCTTATACATAAATATTAATATAAATTAAAATTTTTTATTCTATAAAAATATGGATAATTACATCATTCCCCCTATTGAAATTTATTCTGCACAATTTTAATATTAGGCTCTAAAACATCTTGGAACATCTACCATCAGAAAAAGAGTCAATAAAACTTCACATTAAAAGAAAGAAATAGATGTAAAAAAGGTCACCAGAGAAAACACATATTAGGATTACATGTTGGAAAACATAGATACAGAAAAAAATATTACAATCATGTTTTGATGGATATTGATAGAAACCATGATCATATGAAAGTTAAATACTAGAACACCATAAACATGTGATGGGTCAAATAGTGTTTCATAACACCATAGGAAAATCAAATAAAAATAATTTTCCTTTTATGTTACTTTTTAATATGTTCATAAATGTTTTTGATATTGACTATGAGAATATATAAATATAATTAAATTTCAAGTAGATTTTCATACATTAATAAATTTATACCACAAACTAATGTTTTCTCTAAATTATGAGTTTTTTAGATGACGTGGTCACACGTGAAACGCTAGAATGAACTTCTAGAGAATTAAATAATCCAAAAAAGATGAAATATATATTTTTCATGACTTTAGTCATTAACCAGAACCAAAATAATTAGTATAAGATCAGATAATCCCAAAAAATGATAATCATTGTGAATATAAATACTAAAAATAATCTCTAAAATTCAACAAACAATACACAATGTTGAACAAATTTCATTCAATAGAAAAGATTCCTAAAAAAATCTCAAAATAATCCAGGTAAAATTGAATCCCTATACTAAGATGTATTTGATAACCTTGTCTTCCATGGAATATCGTAAGATTTATCTCCAAATAACATCAACTAATCTTAATGTATCATAAATAAAAGTAATTTACCTAATCAAATTTTATTCCATGATATGTTAATCATCTTTATAAATAAACAAATTCCTCATAAGTCCAAAGGAAAAAACCCTAGATTATTCCCAAAAAATTGTTTAACCATAACACCTCAATTAAATCCGATAGTATTGTATTTAACACAATCATATAATGTTATAAAAGAGTACATATTCCAAAATATCATTTACCACATAAACCCAAAATATGTTTCCTATACTAAGGATATCAATTTGATAAAACAAAAGCTAAAAAAAATCAAATTATCGTTAATCCAAAAAATCATTAATCTAAAAATAATAAGTCATATTAAAGAGGGAATTTATGTAGTCTAGTGTTAGGCACTAAATCTCTATCACACATTTGTTTTGGGATCGATTCCAACAACATTATCTAACATGATAGGTGGTCACATGGTCTACATGTTGTAAATTTTTGAAAATGATATTATTCAATTCACAGTATAAAAATGAGATAAAATATTCCAAAAAAAGCAAACATGATTTAACCTCAATGTTTACATCATTACACACATTTTTCATCCCAAAAAATATATCCAATAACTTCCACAATGGTAAATGTCTCCAAAATTTTAGTTTATTACCTTGAAAAATCATATGACTAAAAGGGGGCTTCTATGTCATTGAAATTATAATATACATCAAAATTATAAACCCGTGATCATTTCCCAGAACATTAAAAAATATAATAATCTATTATATTGTCTAAAACATTACTTTGATACCAACTATAAGGCCACACCCATATGAAATACATAATCATGAATTAAATAATTAATTCACAGTGAAAATATTTTCTGGATTGGATATTTAGAGAATTATGCCCTAACTATTACATGTAAATTATTACAATGCAGACACTTCTACTATATCCAATTTTTTCACAATACTAATACTCCATTAATAAAAAAATAATTAATTTCATGATATAAATCTTTTTAAATTCTTCCATTCTCATACCCTACAATAAACCATGTAAAAAACATTTCAAAAAATTGAGATGAGATTAAAAATCCTAGTAATGTATATAAAATAGGAAAATGAAACATTATTCCATGAATATAAAGATATCAATGAAATTATATTTTTCACCCATAAAACATAAGATCGTTAACATACCTCATGAAATCTTAAGAATTATTAATAACTCATAGAAATAATAAATCATAAATGTATGCTTAGGAATCTATAACATATATACATTGTGGATTTCAAAAATACATAGGGAGTAACCATGATGTTTACATTTTAAACACCCATCATAGTATATTTCATAATTCTATTTGAATAAACATTACTGCTTATCTCTATCACATTACCGAATGAATTAGAGTTTTTTCTGGGGCTCACCCACCCTCATTTTATCACGGAACTACCAGTATACATAATAAATGATCAGGAACCATTAAATAATAATAAAACATAAAACAAGAATAATTTAATGATAATATTTCCACATTTCAATAAAAAGATATCATTTTATGATATCGAAAAAATCAATCAAGTTTACAGGACACATTTAAAACATTTTAAAAAATTTTTGAATCAAAGTGTCCTATACTAATTTGAGACTCTTAAATGAATTAACATATTAAAACATTAATTTCTAAATAAATAAATCCTTTAAACCATTTTGGAAACCTATACATTAATGATTATCATTTGTAAGAATAAATAATTATAAAAATTAAAATGATATTTTTGATAAAGAGTCTCACAACAATTGAGAAATAGTAAAATAAAAATATTTAATGAATAACATTAAATGAAATTTTATATATCTGTAGAATAATTAAATTCATGATATAATGTTTCATAAGGGATTTATATATACTATAAAATATATTAATGTTGCACTATATCAATAATTTCCTCAATAAAAAGATATTGATAAATAGTACCTTATATATATCGTATCATTAGATTAAGTGTAAATAAATTATATAATTATGTTTGAATAACATAAATACACATAATATATGTAAATATTATGTTAAAAATATCCAAATTTCATTCACAGATAATCTGGGAAAAACAAATCCAATGAATTGGATATTTAACTCAATTAATGGAAATTGAGTTAATATATCCCTTATAATGTTTGTCTAAATAGCGTAAGAATTTATAAATTGGGTGATTATATGTAGAAATATTATATACACACAAATATAAGTGTAGATTATAAACTAAAAAAATAAACATCGATTTCACACATGATAATTTCATATTATAATCAATGATGTAAGCGTAAAACCAAAAAGTAGAAATTGGGTTTTGAAATTCCATTACAAATACTATTATTTAATAAAATAGATCGATTATGTGTAATAACTATAAACAATCATAAAGAAAGTAAAAATAAAAGATATCATATATAATTTTATTTATAAAATAATCTCTTTATTACATAATCAATATATTGATGATTAACATAAATAATGATAATTGGGATAAGAAGTTCCATTATGAAAAATTGGTAGCCTAATAGTGTCCCATAAAAATTGAAATACTTAGTTAATTGGAGAGAAAAATGTCCCTTTTCATTTATAAATTTAATATATATAAATAATTATTTATAATAACATACCAAAAAATATTAAAATGGACATTAAAAGACCTTAAATAAAAGTAGACTGTGACTATAAAAGAATAGTGAAAGGTTCCCTAACCTTGAGACTGACTTGTCTTGTTTGTTATTTATCTACCAGATTAATAAACATAAGTTAATTTATACATGATTCAAAACTATATTCATGTATATTATTCCATATATATCACATATAACCTTTTTATAAAAATCAAATAATTATTCATGTTCATATCGGCCGTTTTGTTGATATTTGTTACATGAGTCGAAAATTTTATTATTATAATTACAAATTTCCCATGTTAAAAAGGACATTATCTCTAGAATAATATTAATGATTTAAATATCATATGTATCCAATATATATATTTATTTGTTATTGTACATAAAATTTGTAGATAAGAAATGAAATACACAATTCATAGAGATAATAGGTTGTATGTACGCATGACCTCTAATTTAATTTTATTTTCATTAGATGTAATGAAATAGAAGTGATACATAGGTATATTATAATACAATTATAATATATATATCAAATTTGATACATAATTTCATTAATTATATCCTTTATACATTACTTTTATGGAATGGATGAGTCATATAAATTTTAGGGTGTGTTATTTTGCACCTCTTCTAATTAAATTATCATATTTACACATTATTAAAGGTACAAAATAATGTTTTCAATAAAAAATAATAAATAAATACATATAAATAATATGTATAATATATAAATAAATTTAAATCATAATGTCCACCATGAGACGTGGTACAATAAAATAGAACAATCACTGTTTCTGATGTAGTAGTTCTTCGTACACCAAAACCGTATATTTATATCTATTAGATGGAAGCATGTGTAAATATTGTAAAAATTATTCTTAGAAAAAAATCCTTTTATGTTTTGGAATATATTATTTTTATGTAATAAAATAATAATAAGATCATAATGATTGTATAAGGGAAATAAAAGAAAGGAACTTGAGAGAAAACATTACCACTAAATCTGGTAACTTTTTCTTATTAGTGATAAAAGGATTTATTGAATTGCCTAATGCCCAAGGTATAGGTTCTTAGAGTAATGGAGTGATTTTGGGAGTATATATAGGCTGAATTTGAATGATCCTAGGGTAATTGAGAGTTGTGAGTTCTATGGAAAGATGTGGTGGCCTTTTATCAGAGGGAGGATGATCACTTTTGAAATATAACGAAATATTAATTTATTATAAATTCAATTTCGAGTAAATTTTTTAAAAATATCATAAAATTTGTAGATAAATTATTTTAGTTATATTACCAATAATCCAATAATATTTATACATGTTTTGAATATTTTTATATCCTTTTATTTTTTGTTAAATCATTATTTTATCATTTTTAATATTTTGGTGATATCATGATATTTACACATTATAGGTTAAAGTAATTATAATATTATGTCAAATGGCATAGAAATAGTAATTTATGTAATATTATTAATTTTAATAATTATTTTGAATTATATTATATGTTTATAAATATTATCTCATTTTTTAAACTATTTTACGTTTTACGTTATGAATTATGTCAATTTTGGACACTATTCATTTTTCAATTTTTTAAAAAATTCATGAAAATATTATTCATCAAACCAAAATAATTTAATAAAATATAATATATGAATATCATACATAAATTTAATGTATGGTGTTAAAATAATCAAATTACATTTATTTTAATATTTATAATTTCTTTTATATAAATCCATTATTAATGAATCAATCATTAGATCATCACTATGTAATAATTAATTTTTTTTATTTAATGTCTAAAAATTATAAAAAAAATCACCATGATGTATGAAATCATGACATGAAATCAAATTGATTTATTATATAACACCAAATTATAATTCTTTTAGGAATATATACTTATTTATGTTATATTTCCTTATACTTAAATTACTTTTTATAAAATGTAATTATCATATCCAGGTGGCTCAATGGGGTCCCAAAATCTACCAAAGGATGAATATAGTAAGTAATATCCCATAAAATAAGGTTAAATCAAGTTTTATGGTATTTTAATATTATTATAATATTACTTTTCATCCTAATTTACAAGATTTACACTTTAACCATGGTGACAAAACAATCACTGTAGATACTATTCATAATGTCCAAAAAGTTATATATTCTCAAAATTAAGACCTTCTGATTAAAAATATCTAATCCATTTTTCAAAATGAAAAAAAATATAAGTTTTAGTAAGTAATTTTAAATTAATTACGATTGTCAAGACTATAAATCCAGTTTTGAAGAAGTAATAACAATCAAAAGATTGACTTCTAATTATGTCCATTTTCATTGGAAAATTAAATCCAAAAACCATCATTGGATTAAATGATAAATATTTATTACATTTATACATTAAAACCATTAAATAATATGATTTATCAAAATTAATTATGTATATTTAAAATATGATTTCAATTAAAATTTAACATATTTTTTTACTAATCATCAAAACATGGTACTTATCATAAAAATATTATAAAACCTTCCAAAGTAAATTTTGATGTCCTACTTTGAAAAAATAATTTCATTTTATGAAAAAGATAATATTTATTTTTCAAAACATAATTAACAAATGGTTCACCATCTAAAAGAAGTAAAACTGGATTATTAGAAAAAAACTTTTTTTTATTCGAAAATTTGATTTAGTTTTTAGATTATATCTAGAAATCATATAATATGAATTTAAAACATCAAATTGTATATAAAAAATATATTATTAAATAAATAAAAAACCATAAAATGTTATATGATTTTATAAAAATAATTATTCAATTTTAAACAGGTTTTGATTAAAAACGTTTAAATTCTATTGGTTATTATTTACATTTCTAATAAATTTGGAAACCAATGAATCTTTATTTAAACATATATAAATAATATTTCAAAATCCACTTAGTACTATTAATTCCCTCTATTCTAATTTCAAGGCATTATCAACCATCTAAAATAATAATATTTTAATTGTATTATATTTTGGTATAACCCAATGTTGTGTGCAACATATGATTTCAGATAAAACCCATTTTCTCATGTCGAGTACCCAATAAGAAAAAACTCCCACTATAACATAATAATAATATAATATTCTTAAATATTATTTGAAGTGAAAAATATTATTCTATAAATATTTGTGTATGTACATAATTCCACAATTTTAGAAATTTTGTCCTCATAATTTAAAATTTCATCTCAGAACATTCAATAAAAATACCACATTCGAAAATAGATAATAAAAAAATTACATTAAAATATATAAAGATAATTACAGAGTCCTCCAGAGATAACACATACTAGGATTTCATATAATAAAAATTGTATATGGAAGAAAAAATAACAATAATGTTTAAATGTAGAGTGATAGAAAACATGATCAGGAGAAATAAAACTATGAGAAAACCAAAAACATGGAATGTGTTAAATTATAATTCGTTTACATATAGGAAAAATTAATTTAAATTGTTTCTAATTTATGTTCCTTTTTATTAAATTGTTTAGTTTTTTAATGATATTTACTATGTATATAAGGAAATATAATTAATTTTCATGTACAGTTTGATCCTATAATATTTTTCTACCACAAAATCATATTTACTCCAAACTATGTGTATTGAATTTGACACGGTAAACCTACAGAGCTATAGGATACTAACCTCCTTTAAAAATCAAATTCCATATAATTTTATAGTAAATATCATATATTATTCCCAGAAATATAATTCAACCATAAATCATCAATTAAACCCCAGATTATTTCATTTACCTTAATCGTATAATGTTCTAAAGATAACTTCTTCCCAAATAAAATTTTTCACTTAATCATAAAATACATTTAATACACTATGGATATCCATTTTATTAAAAATGATCCAAAATTGATATTAGTTTTATTCCTAAAAATCAATTAACTATATATTAATAATCGTTCTAAACATAGTCGTTATATAGGTCAGTGTTAGGTGATAAATCTCAGATGAACTTTTGATGTTGGTTCGGTTCTCGCATATTTTTCTGAAAGGATAAATTGTCACACAGTCTACATGTTGTAATTTATTAAAAATATTTATCTCTAATAACATTAATTTTTTTTCCAAATACTCTAAAAACCCTCACATGTTTTAACCTCAAAAGTAATTTCATACATCACATTTCTCATTACAAAAATTAGTAACCCATAATTTCATCAATGGTGAATGTCTTTAAAAATATAATTAATAAAATTGAAATAATTTAAGGCTCAAAAGGTATTTATAATTCATTTATATTATAATAAACAATAAAATTATTAACCCAGGAACACATCCCTAACCGTTGAGAAAACATCGAAATCACTGAAGGTGTTTATACAATTCCTATGATAAAAAATATAAGGCCCTAACTGTAAACATTACATAATAATGGGTTAGATCAGTAATTCAAATTGAAGAAATTTTCTCGTATAGAGTTTTAGGGGATTATTTCAAAACTATTACATCCCAAATATTATAATGTGGACTATTCCTATCTATCATAAATTTTCACAAAAATAAATCTCTTAAAATAAAAAAATTATTTTTTTCTTGATATAAATCATATTGAATTCATATTTTAGCTTACCCACACATATACACTATGAAAAACATTTCAAAAAAAGGGACGAGAATAAAAAATTCATTAAGAGATATAAAATATACAAATAAAATATCTATCCATGAATACATAAAAATCAATGGAATCATGCTTTTTACTCATAAAACATATGATGTTTGACATACCTCGTTAAATAATATGAATTATGATTAACTCAAATAAATCAAACATATCAAATGTAACATACGAAATCCATAACATACTTACATTATAGCTTTCTTATATACATAGGGAGTGACCTTCATGGATAAATTTCGAATACCCATCACATTATATTCCCTAAATATCTTAAGAGATAATTTATCATTTACCATTGTCACATTACCCAATGCATTGGAGAGGTATCTCTGGTTCACCCACCCTTAGTTTATCATGGAACCACAGTTATATAAAAAAATGCTCTAGAACGATAACATAATCATAGAACATAAAACAATAATAATGGAATGAAAACATTTCCACACTACAATCACTTGAAATCTGTTCATGAAATTGAAATTATTAGTTAAATTTTAAAGACAATTAAAAAATTTAAAAATAATATTTCTGAATAAATGTGTCCCATACCACATTGAAAATTTCAAAATAAATAAAATTTTAATACATAAATCTCCATATAAATAAATCATTAATTGCATAGTGAAAACATGGACATTAATGAGAAACATTTAGAAGAATAAATCATTATAACATTTAAAATGATATTTTAGATAAAAAACCCCCCAACACATGAGAAACACTACAATTGAAATAATTAAAGTATCACATCAGTGAAACATTATATATCATTAGAAGATTAAAATTAAGGATTTAAAATGTAACAATAGATGTGTATACACCTTATATTATATAAAAGTTTCAAAATATTGATCTATAATACAATGATATGTGTTTGAGATGTAGTCGTATACAAATATCATATCACTTGAATACGGATAATAAATGAATTAATTATGTGTGAAAAATATAAACACACCTAATATAATTGGATGATATATGTAAATAAATAATACCACATCCACACATATTCCTGCAAAAACTATTTCAATTACATTAGTATTTAACTCAATGAATGGGAATGAATTTAAGATCACCCACACATAGTTCGTCAAAATGAAATATAATTTATCAATTTGGTGATTATCTGTAGAAATAATATCTCCACACAAATGGATGTTGAAATTGAATCCTAAATAAAAATATATTTATTCCACACATAATCATGTAATAATATAATCAATGAAGTATGCGTAAAACCCAATGAGTGGAAATAAAATTCCCAACTAAATATCATTTTTCATAAAATTTATCCATTAAGTGTATTCACTATAAAAAAATAGGAAAGGAATAAATAAAAAAAATATATCAAATTTTATTTATCACATAATATTTTGTGACATAAAAAATATGTAGTATATTAACGATAAAATGGGAATTGGGTTATAATGTTCCCTTACAAATATATGATAGCCAAATGGAATCCCACAAAAATTCAGAAAATGTGTGGATGATAGAGAAAAGGGTTTCTCATCATTTTTATATGAAATGGATAGTAATAATAATATAAAATTACATACCTAAATATATGATAAAGTAAATTAAAATACATAACAAAACATTAGTCTTTGACTAAATGATGAGGGTCAAATGTTCATTTAACGTGAGTCTAACATGTGTTCTTCATTATTTATATCCCTGAATAAAACACATATGTAAACATATACAAGAACCAGTAAAATTTTCATCTTTATTATTAATTTATATCACTTATCACCATGTTATAACTATCATATAATTATTCATGTACATATCAGTCATTTTTTTAATATTATATACTTGAGTAGAAGATAAACATTTTATAATTACAAATTGTCCATGAGGTAAAAAGTCCATTATCTATAAAATATTATCCTAGATTTAAATATTTTATATACCTAGTATATATATGAATTTATAATAGTTCATACATATGGATATTATAACTGAAATGAACCATTCAAGGAGATGGTATACTGTACGTATGCATGAACGCAACATTCATTTAATTTTCATATTAATGGAATGATAACTAAATTATAAAATGTTACCTTATAATTAAAATATAATATATATATTATATATGTTACAGATGTTAATTACATACGTCCTTTATATGTTTCATGTATGGAATTAACGAGTCATATCACTTTTATGGGGCGGTAGTCCGCAATTCATAAAATGAAATTATCATATTTACACATTATGGAAGTCATAAAGCTATGAAGTAAATAAGAAATAAAGAAGCATAAAGAAAATATAAATATAATATATATCATATATCAATACAATTCCATTATAATGTCCTTCATGAGAGATGGTAGGATAAAATTGATTAATCGTCGTTTCATTAGGCAGTAGTTCGATGTACATTGAAACAATATGTTTGTACGCATTATATGTAGGTGTGTATAAATTTAATTCCAATAATTACCATAAAAACATCCTAGATTTTTTAGAATAATTTTTTTTATGTAATAAAATAATATGATTGGAATAGAGAGTGCAAAAGAAAAATAAAATAAATGAACTTGAGGTAGGATGTTACATCTGAATCAGGTATCATATTTTCATTACATCCAAAATGTTTTCATGAATTAACTTTGGTCGGAGTTATGTCATAGGGGAGAAAGAAATTTATTTTGGGATCTTATATGGGTAAAATTTGGACTATCTAATTGGCTTGAGAGGTGTTAGTTCTTTGGTTAATGGTGGTGGCCTTTTATAAGAGGGATGATGAGCACTTTATGAATGTCATGGAAACATAATTTATTATAAATTATATATCGATTATAAAATGGTTTTAAAAACATTTTATTCAAATATATGATGATTTTGGTTTGAATATAAATCATCCAATAATTTTTAGATTTGTTTTGAATATTTTGGTATCCATATCTTATTGATTTTACCCTTATTTTAAATTTCATAATCATACAATGATACCATGTTATTTACATATTGTGGGTTAATTTTTTTTCCATATCATGTCAAATGTCAAAAAAAAGTAACGTATGAAATATTTGGACTTTTAATAACTATTTGTATTAATATTAGATTATTTTTTAATTTAATATAATTTAATAAACTATTTTCTGTCTAAGGTTAAAAATTATGTTAATTTAGGACACTATTCATGCTTGCCATTTTTTCACATTCATTAAAACATGATTCCTTCGATCCTAAGTAATTATATCGAAATCAATATGTCCATATCATATATAAAATTATTCAATGGAATTATAATAATCAAATTAAAATTTTTATAATATTTATAATTTCATTTTTTTGAATCTTTATTAATGAATCCATCACTACATCAACATTGTGTCATAATTAAATATATTTATTTAATTATTAATATTTATAAATAAAATAAATTATGTAGGAAATAAATTTAGATTAGTAAATAATTACAGAAATTACTATTGTTATTACCCAAAAATTTAAGGTACCTATTAAAAAAATATTATCCTTATTATTCTAAATATGGAATACATTTTTCCAAATTCCAAATAGATATGTTAATATAATTATTTTAAAATTAATTCCTATCGTCAAAACCAATAAATGAGTTTTTAATATTATAAAACATTTAAAAGATTGATTGGTTATTATATCCAATTTCAAAGGGATATTACATCAATTTATCAAAAATAGATTAAATGGTAATACTATATTCCATTTAAACATTTAACCCATTAAATAATTTTAGTTATCTACATAATTTAACTCGATCGAAATTTTTTTTTCAGAAAAGAATTAGCATAATTTTACTATTGATCAAAACATGATAGTTATCAACAAAATATCAAAAAATCATCCAAATAAAATTTTGATTTCCCACATCTAAATTAGATGTTTAATTTTTCATATAGAAAATATTATTTTGTTAAAAAAAATTAAAAGTGTTATGCATCTAATGGCGGTAAAATTGCTTTTTTAGATAAATACTTCTTTTAATAGAAACATTGAATTTGTTCATATATCATATTTATAAAACATATAATATGAATTTAAAAAATCATATTGAATATATATCATATATTTTTAATTAAATAAAAATCCATATAAATTGATATGATTCTATATACTGAATTATTCTCCTTTAAATATGTTTTTATAAAAACACTTTCTTTATATTCAATTCGTTTTTAATTACATTTATAATTAATTTGGATACCAATGAATCATTAT
This sequence comes from Viscum album, assembly GCA_963277665.1. NCBI lineage: Eukaryota > Viridiplantae > Streptophyta > Magnoliopsida > Santalales > Viscaceae > Viscum > Viscum album. Next base: position 1,311,686,888 of record OY728152.1, on the reverse strand, counting down.
ATAAAATTTTTAAACCATATTTCAAAATTAATTTTATATTTTTATTCATTCTATTTAGACAGAAAGGTGTTAACTACCATTTGAAATAGTAATATAATTATTTTATTATATTTTCGTATAACTCAATGATGAGTGAAATATAATATTTTAGAGAAAAATATTGATTCATGTAATTTATATTATCTGAAAAATGATTAACTTTAATATAAAATTAAAATCTTACTCTTAAAAAAATTAAAATATAAAAAATATTATTCTATATATACCTTAGTCATTAGATAAAATATAGGTTTTTTATCCCTATGTTATAACAGGGTACATATGAAACAATGATGATAGTAAATCAGAACATCCCAATTTTTCCCTAAATACACCATCCCATGTGGCGGTGGTAAATCCAATATTATATTACTATTATGTAATATACTCCACCAGTCATTATTTAAACCCAATTACTATATTCAAAGATAACATCTCCATATGACATTAATTATCATAGCCTTGTATATGGATATGTAAAATTTCAATCATCTCTAGGGGAATTTAATCCAAGGGTAGACAATAATTACTACCATATTAATAATATTATACATTGGACTTTAAATATATTAATCAACCTCACTCGGATAAAAACATGTGACAATAGTTGATTAAGTATAATCTCATCCCAATGTGGTGATCCTAGGGATACTTATTTTGATATCGTATAAGGTTTATGTGGAGATAATAAATTCTATTTCACCCCTTATATCATATTATAGATCAACTAAATCATGTTATGAAAATTAGATTCGTTACCTGATTAAACATGGTGTGATTATTTGATTCATTTAAATTTATAGTCCATAAAAATGTTGATGCCACATGTAACAAATAAAAAATTAATGAAACCATGTGTGGTGAATAGAAAATTATTTAGAAGAATATTCATTGATTATATACATGTATAGAATATTTTTTATTAGAGTTACCATTATATTATATGGTGTTTTCAAAAGATAATCATTTGAAGACTAGAATTAGATTCCATCACAATATCAAGTGATGAAAATCCTAATATAATCCTAGTATAGCTAACTGGATATAATATTTCTATAACTCCAAATAATACTTTCACTATAGATCATATGATTCTTCCAAGCCATTTATTTATTTTGTGTAATTATTTGATATAGTTGAGAATATGGAATTAGAAATAAGAATTAAGAACATTTCATTGATATATGAGAGAGTAGGGGATTATGTTATGAATTCCATGGAGGGATCCATTATAGGTAGGGACGATATCCCATCCTTCCAATACAATCAAGGATCCAACAATATTAGAAGTGGTGGTGGATGCTGTATATATTTTTGAAAAAGAATATATGGAAACCAGCATAGTCCACAAGTAGTCCAATGATTCATACTACACCAAAAAGCGTAGTATATTTTTATTCTATATTATTTTTTATAAAATAAGTGGTTAAATTTAATTTATATAATATTTATATAATATTTATTATTACAGAATTATTTTACCTTACTTACATTCATAGAAACTTATATTCTCACAATTGAATGTGTAAAATTTTAAATATAAGAAGATCATTGAATTATTATTCATTATTCTAAAAAATGAAAAGTAGTAAGAAATTTTTTTGATTATTATAGATAATTAAAATAATATTTACATTATTTTATTTCCACACTGTAAAAAAATGAAAACTATGTTTAGAATACGTATAAGCTACTGTATCCATAAGAAGATTTAGTTTTTTATAATATCACCACATCACATTAATATTTTCAATGTTATATTTTATGTAATATTTTTTTATTTATAACATTATTTTGAAAATGGTTAATATAGAAGAGGGATCTGTTTTAACCATGGATAATGCACCAAATCTATTTTTTACATTACTACTAAATAACATTAGATGTAAACATAATATATTTTTTAAAATAAATAAAACATGGACCAAAATGAAATCAATTGAATAATGTTGATTGTAATGGCCCAGACCTCTCCTGTACATTACTTTTGGAAATTTTGGTGTTGGAGGTGTACCGGGAGGTCAAGGGGACTTATCCCCAACACTTTCCCAATTTTTCCAGTTTTGTGAACAGTGATTCCAGTTTTATGAACAGTAACAGATCGGTCTCACCGATCGGTCTGAAAGATCAGTTTCACAGATCAGTCTAACAGATCAGTTTCACAGATCGGTCTGACAGATCGGTTTCACAGATCGGTCTGACAGATCGGTTTCACAGATCGGACTGACAGATCTGTTTCACATATCGGTCTGGCAGATCGGTTTCACAGATCGGTCTGACTGATCGGTTTCACAGATCGGTCTGACAGATCGGTTTCAGAGATCCGTCTGACAGATCGGTTTCACAGATCGGTCTGAAAGATCGATTTCACAGATCGGTTTCACAGATCTGTCTGACAGATCGGTTTTAGAGATCAGTGTGACAGATCGGTTTCACATATCGGTCTGACAGATCGGTTTCACAGATCGGTGTGACAGATCGGTTTCACAGATCGGTCTGACAGATCAGTTTCACATATCGGTGTGAAAGATCAGTTTCACAGATCGGTGTGAAAGATCAGTTTCACAGATCGGTCTGACAGATCAGTTTCACAGATGGGTTTCACAGATCGGTTTCACAGATCGGTTTAACAGATCAGTTTCATGTACAGTAACGGTGGGTGAACAGTGTTTCCAGACTCCTACATTTTTGCCCTTTTTGACGTTTCCTTTGACGTAAAATATATTTAAAGCCTTTTTTAGGGCTCTTAAGGCCTTTTAAAATTCCACAAATCCTATATTATTTATTCTTAAGGCTTGGAATGTTTTAATTGGTCAAACCGCCTGGGTTAATGTGATCTGTTTTTAATGGAGAATTAACTGGATCTTAAACTGTCGCCCCATTAAATCTTCAAAAAGGGACGAGATATCATTCTCCCTTGTTCTTTCCTTTGTTCCCAACTAATAGACGATAGAACCTTTCAATAATTCCTATAGGAGTTTCACAATCAATCTTTACTCCGAGGATTGGTTCTGCTCTGTTTTGGATGCAACTGAACTGTGTCGGTCAATCTTCCTAATAAGGTATGTTTTATCGTCATTCCATTGGGGATCATCTTCTCTTGTTTCTCCCTTCCATATTATACCATGTAATTTCCATGATTCTAATGGGTTTTTCTTGGGGCTGGTTGGTACTGTCGTACCGTCGCATCCTCCGGTGGATGCAGTTGTCGTGAGAGGAGGATCGTGACCTATTGTGTGGATAAAGAACGTGAGGAACTGTTTGAGGTAGGGGATTCATGGCTTCTCTAATTTTATATGTGAAATCTTAGAATTAGCATGATTTATCCCTTTGGATCACAATGAAATTGACCTAATAAAATACTTGAACCGGATTAAAAGAATTTGTTGATCGCATGTTGTTGCTTTATACCGTGATAACGGTTGCCTCATGTTTTCCTAGATATAGTGATATCTATGTTTTATTTGATTTGTTGTTCGTTCATGATAGAAATTGATAATGAACCTAAAGCTGGAATTAATTGGCTAAAGATAAAGAGGCATGTAAATTAATCTGGTTATTGCTGTTGTTGTAGTTGTTCTAATTTGAGGATAATCAAATTAGGGAAGTAAGAATGGTTATTTGAATTGTGATAGCTTGCAGATTAGGTATCCGTGATTGGAACCTACAAATAACAAATATGCCAATTCAATATGGATTAAAGAACATATTATGTGGGAATTTCTAAAGGGGTTCGGAGTTACCCTCTTGTTTGCAAAAGTGTCAAGAGCCCATGGTTGTGATTGTTGTTTTTCTTCTTCTTGTGCTGAGATGTGGGCCTGGATGGCTGTTGTGATATGTGGAGGTGTGGAGGCCTTGTGGTTATGGTAGTGGATGATGCCTAGAGTGGCGATATGCATCAGTTATGCATGTGGGTGTCGTGGAGGACACCAGGGGTATTGGAATGGGATGGATGCGGTTGCTGGATGCTTGTGGTTTTCAATGAATGTTAATCTTCATTGGTTTTACCCACTTCTCAAGGCAGCTGGTCTTGCTACCCTTCTTCTGAAGGAGGCGAAGACATGCGGGGTATGCCACGTTCTTTCCGTGTTTAGCCTCTCGAGGGTGATGGTTATATGCTCTTTCTATAGGTGGAAAAGACTCGACGGGTAGTATATCTACTCACCGTGTTGAGACTCCTTTGTGTTTAGAAGCATAGGATGTTTTTCTAGAATTCCTGGGAATATGGAAAAGTAATTCTGTAATGAATTGTGGATTAAATGGTGAAAATCCACGGGGATGGAGATACTGGAATTTAATAGTGATGTGAATCCTAAAAAAGGAGCAGTTTTTGAATGTGATGCCAATTTAGTTTAATGTGGTAAATTGTTCATGGTTAATTATTATTTTAAGAATTAATTAACGTACAGTGGAACTGATAAAATGAGAATGGAGTAATCTAATAAAGCTATTCAAATGTTTGTGTGCTTATAGGATACCTAGTCTTAGAAGTAGCAGCTTGGAGTCTGAGAGACGTTAGCTGCAATTGTGCCTATGACTAGGTAATACCCATAGTGTGGTTGTGAGTTATATATATTCTATACATTTTGTGTTTCTATACGCTACTCCACCATGTAGGTAAGGGAAACTGACACCCCAGGGATTCTGAGCCCTGGGGAGGTGTTTTCCCCAACATTCTGATGGGAGGTTGAATGGCTGACTACCCCCTTTAGCCCCGCTCTCTTCTCTTGGTAGATACAAAGTGGTTAGTTTTCCCCATATATGTGTGTAGAGGGCTGTAATGGCTTGTGGTTATTTCACACACATATATTCTGGATATAGTATCCTATGGACTACTATAGGTGTAACATGTATAGGCTGTGATGGCTTGAGGATCCTTACTCGGCGTATGGGTTGTAATGGCTTGAGGTATTATACCCGATGTATGATACACGTTATGCGAGCTGTGGTGGATCCCATAAATTACCTGGTTACTTTTGGTTGTGAGGACGGTGTGGTGCTTCGCTCAGGTGTCTTCGGGCAAGCCTTTGTGGTGCACAAGGTGCAGATTGTGGAGCTTAGCCCAGGTGTCTGCGGGCAAGCCATTGGAGAGAGATGCACAAGACGTATGTCATTGGGGAAAATCGACAAACTAGTGGGGATGTAGTAGCAGGGTACCCTTGATATTCTTTACTATATTCTATATTCTTGTATGTGTAACTTGGAGAGAGTATCCATGGTGAGGTTGGGAACATAGTATACCTGTTTAGGTGACGAGTTAGTTTCGCTTGTTGTTCACTGGGCTTTATCATGCTTTCTTTACTTTTTCACGAGAGGCTTGGGGAGGATCCTACTGAGTATACTGTTATACTCACCCTATGTATATATAAACTCATTTTCAGGTCACTTGGAGCAGGTTGGAGATAAAGTTGGTTACTACTAGCTTGCAGTTGGAGGAGGAGCAGTTCGGGCTTGTGGTCACTGTCGTTTTACTTTCTTTTGGGTACTTTTAGATTTCCCTTTTAGTTGTACTACTTTTTCATGACATTTGATATATGTAATAGGGTTTATTTTATATTTAAGTTCTGAGTTGGAGTTGATTGGAGTCTATTCGATCTCTCTCTTCTGCATGTGTTCTATTAGAGGGTAATGCCTCCCATTTGTATGTTTGTTATACCCTCGGTGCTAGTCGCCAACCGGAGGCCTACTGGAGGTAGGACTCGGGAGTCATTATCTCCCTTCTCACATTGCCGGCCCAGGAGAGGTACACTTTGTGGGGAGGGGGTCGTGACAGAGTGGTTTCGAAGGTCTCGTTGATGGATATGATGGAGTTTGGAGTTAGGCACAGGTAAGGATGCATGGGATTGTAGGGAAACGGTTTCATTCATGTTTAGCAAGTGGGGTAAACACTGGTTACCGGCAGAGACATAGGTGTTTAGGTCCCCCTATGATCTGTTTCACAGACCTTTAAGTTTACGATGGCTACTAAACAATGTGATACTGGTTGCAGGGTAGAGACCTATGAAAGGATCATGCATCGTTATTCTTTGTGCATGTGTTTGAATGGGTAGACCTTGGGATAGGTTACCTGAAATAAATAAAACAAAACAATTAATTAATTAATATGAATCTTCCATATTCCAGGCTTGGGAGTTCTAACAGTTGTTATTTTACAGTTATGGCTCCAGGTCGACGTCCTCGTCAGGTTTGCGCAGAAGATGCCCAGCAGGCTGTTCCAGCAGATCACCGCCGAGTAGAGGTTGACAAAGATGACAGTTGGAGGAAGAAACATTGAGAGTTTCAGCGCCAGAGTCTACAGAAGTAAGAGGGCTTCGTTTCAGATGCAGTCACATAAGACTGGTTGGAGGAGGTCGATATAGGCTTCAGTTCGATTCGTGCTCGGAAGGAACATTGGGTGTCCTTGGCTGTGACGATGTTGCGTGGAGCAGCAAGGCAATGGTGGTTATTGTTCCTTGGGGATCGCGAGGAGTCAACAATCTCATAGGAGGAGTTTTGAGACAAGTTTATGGTCGAGTATCTATCATCTATTGCGAAGGTGTCTAGTCGTCAGGAGCTTCTTACCCTTCGACAGGGGAGCTCCAGTGTTCGAGAGTTTGGAATCTGTTTCAGGAACCTTCTACGATATGCTTCAGACCTGTTACCAGATGATGAGGCCAGGGAGAGGCATTTCGAGGAGGCTTTGCTTCCAGATATCCAGCGCCAGGTCACCCCATTTATGCTGAAGACATATCATGAGGTGCTGGTGAGAGCGGATGTTGTTGAGAGGACTTTGGCCAGGACTGGATCGTCACGAGAGGGGAATCGTCATGATTCCTCACGAAGCAGAGCTATGGTCCGGGGATCCCGGTTTTCACGACAGAAGAGTTTCCGTTCACCTGGGGGTAGGTCCCAGCCCTTCCCATCTCGTTTCTCCGGAGGCAGCAACTCTCAGGCCTATGCCAAGGGATCAGGGGCTTGTTTTTCTTATGGCGGTTGTGGTCATCAGTAGCGGGAGTGCCCAACTTTTCAGAGCAGTCATCGTGCACCGGGCGCTCCACTCCAGGTTCCTCCGTTAAGGCAGTTCCAGCCAAGGTAGCAGCAGTAGGTTTCACCAGATTTAGATCACCAGAGGGTAGATGGAACAGGTAGAGGACAACCCCATGATGCTCCTCATCCTCAGAGAGTAGAGCGCGACCATAGTGGTGGTCGTTATCAGGGTCAGAGAGGCAGCGGAGGAGGTCGTGGTCAGCTTCATGCTCTAGCGTTGCCAGCCCCCGGCAAGCCAGATGTCGTTCGAGGTACCCTTTGATTGTTTTCTACCTTGGTGTATGCCTTGTTTGGTTCAGGAGCAACACACTACTTCATATCACCTACCCTTGTCCATGCTTTGGGACTTGAGGTAGAGAGGCTTCCAGTGCCCTAGGCGTTGACTACGCTAGTTGGAGGTCGATCTGACTTTTTTGAAGTATGTAGAGACTGTGAGCTAGTGTTGGGGCAACACCGCTCTTGGGGAGATTTCCTATGATTACGAATACAACCATATGATTTCATACTCAGCATGGATTGGTTGTATTCGGTGCAGGCTATTATGGATTGCTACAGGAATAAGGTCATTTTCTTTGATGAAGATGGAGAGGAAGTGGTGTTTGTTGGTGAGAGAGATCCTCGAATGATTCATAGACGAGTTTCATCCTTATTATCCATGATGGCGGGATGATGTTGAGTTCTTTAGAGGTTCAACAGTTGGCGTTTCCTAGGGTCCTAGTGGAGTACCCTGACGTATTTCTAGGAGTGGTTGTATCCGTACCCCCTCGACGAGAGAACGAGTTTGGGATCGAGCTACAGCCAGGAGCGTCCCCTATCTCTATGTCTCCATATAGGATGGCCCCTTCTGAGTTACGAGAGCTACATATTCAGCTTGATGGTCTGTTGCAGTGTGGTTTTATTCGGCCAAGTATGTCACCTTGGGGTGCACCAGTTTTGTTTGTGAAAAAGGCTAATGGCAGTTTGCGGTTGTGCGTCGATTATCGTCGATTCAACAAAGTGACAACAAAGAACCGCTATCCTCTCCCATGGATTGATAAATTATTCGATCAACTGAAGGGTGAAAGTTGGTTCTCAAAGATTGACTTTCGGTCAGGATATCATCAGATGCGTGTAAAGGATGACGATATCCCAAAGACTACTTTCCGCTGTCGTCATGGGCATTATGAGTTTGTTGTAATGCCATTCGGCGTGACGAATGATCCAGCTATTTTCATGGGGTTGATGAATGCTGTGTTCTTTGAATTCCTGGACAAGTTTGTTGTGGTTTTCATCGATGACATCCCTGTGTACTCCACATCTGAAGTGGAGCATTCGGAGCATCTACGAGCCGTTTTCGGAGTTCTTCGCCAATATAAGTTGTTTGGGAAGTTGTCCAAGTGTGAGTTCTGGGCTCGAGAAGTTCGTTTATTAGGGAATCTTGTGTCCCAACAGGGAGTAGCTATGGATCCATCAAAGATAGAAGCAGTACTGTCTTGGGCAGCCCCCAAGAAAGTGTCAGAAGTGCGAAGTTTCCTTGGTCTCGCAGGCTATTACAGGAGCTTTGTAGCCAATTTCTCCCGAGTTGCGACTCCTCTGAGAGGTTTGACCAGGAAGGATCAAGCGTTCATATGGACTGATCAGTGTCTGGCAGTATTCGAGTATCTAAAGGAGAGGTTGGTAAGTGCTCCAGTCCTTTGTCTTCCAGCAGAGGGAGTCTAGTTTGATGTTTTCTGTGATGCTTCACATCTGGGTCTAGGCTGTGTTCTCATGCAGCAGAGGTCAGTTGTTTCTTATGGGTCTCGGCAGTTGCGTCCCCATGAATGTAACTATGCCACCCATGATCTTGAGTTGGCAGTCGTGTTGTTTGTGCTGACGTTGTGGAGACATTACCTCATTGGCGAGCGGTTTTTGGTTTTCACCCATCATAAGAGTTTGAGGTATGTTTTCTCTAAGTAAGACATGAACTTGCAGCAGCGTCGGTGGATGATGTTCTTGAAGTAATACGACTTCAAAATATCGTATACGCCTGGGAAGGGAAATGTTGTTGCTGATGCGCTGATCCGGAAGTCACGTAGTGATGCTTTGTGTGAATCCGGTGATTTTTGGAGAGTAATGGAGGAACATTCAGCATTACATCTTGATATGGATGAGGTTGGAGGCAGAGGTTGTCTTTTCCAGATGATGGTGAAGTCATCTCTGATGCAGATGTTGGAAGAGTCTCAGTTGGGAGATCCAGAGGTTGACGTTTGAAGAGACAGAGTTGTTTGTGGAGAGGCCCCTAATGGTTGGTCGGAGGATGAACAGCACCGAGTGTTGTATCATGGCTGGCTGTTTGTCCCCTTGGCGATGCGCGAGACGGTTCTATGAGAGTTCCATAGTTCACCCTCGGTAGTACATCCAGGTGTGACAAAGATGTACCGATCCTTGAGCAGTCAGTTTTGGTGGCCTGGGCTGAAACGTACGGTTGCTGAGTGTGTGTCTCGATGTTTAGTCTGCCAGAAGGTGAAGGCCGAACACTGTGTTCCTAGTGGTCTTCTCCAGAAATTAAAGATTCCTCAGTGGAAGTGGGAGGACATCTCAATGGACGTTGTTACAAGTTTACCTCGAGCTCTGGGAGGACATGATGCTTTATGGGTGGTAGTGGATCGTTTAACTAAATCGGCCCACTTCATAGAAATCAAGGAGTCGAGCTCAGTGGAGGTTTTGTCGAGGTAGTATCTGGAGGAGGTGGTGAGGCTTCACGGAGTTCCTAAGACGATCATTTCTGATCGAGATCCTCGTTTTACCTCTAGGGTGTGGAGAGGTCTCCAGCAAGCTTTTGGTTCTCAATTATGCCTCAACACTGCTTTTCATCTTCAAATGGATTTTCAGACAGAACGACCAATCCAGACTCTTGAAGACATGTTGCACTTTTTTGTTCCTGATTTTGGAGGTTCATGGAGAAAGCACTTACCCTTGGTAGAGTTCGCTTACAATAATAGTTTTCACTCTACCATCGGCATGGAGCCATTTAAAGCCTTTTATGGCCAGCCATGCCAATATCCATTGTGCTGGACTGGGGTCAGAGAGTCAGCAATTCTCGGACCAGAACTAGTGAAGAATACAACGGATATGGTACGGGAGATTCGTGAGAGGATGAAGACAGCACAGGATCATCAGAAATCATATGCTGATCAAAGAAGGATACCGTTATAGTTTAATGTTGGGGATCATGTGTTTCTGAAGGTGACTCCCCGTCGTGGGCAGCGAAGGTTTGGTCATGGAGGTAAGCTTTCTCCCCGGTTTGTTGGGACTTTCGAGGTGTTATCTCATGTTGGAGTTGTGGCATATCGAGTAGCACATCCCCCTCAGATGAGTCGGATACATGATGTTTTCCATGTATCACAGCTCCGTTGTTATCTTCATGATGAATCTCATGTTATCGATTGGGGAGAGATCGATATTGTCGATGATGAAACCTTCGAGGAGTGACCTATGGAGATCCAAGACCGCAACGAGAAGGTGTTGTGTGGGCGTTCTATCCCCTTAGTTCGTGTCTTGTGGCGACATGGTGGCATGGAGGAGAGTACCTGGGAACGTGAGTCACAGATACGTGCTTAGTACCGAGATTTGTTTAATGTTTAACTTTTTTGTAATGATGATTCCTTTATGGTTAGACATTTCATGTTTTATTTATGTACCTTTGATGTGATGTTGTGAATGAATTGTTTGGGTATGGATTGTTTGTTCCTAGATGTTGTAGTTTTGTTCCAGCTTTCGAACAACTCATGGCGGTTTTCCCCTGAGAGGTATCTTATGGGGTGGTTGTTCGGACCCCTCTTTTCTTTTGGGATAGTTTTTAATTCTCGAGGACGAGAATATTTTTGAGAGGTATCTAATGTAATGGCCCGGACCTCTCCGGTCCATTACTTTGTGAAATTTTTGTGTTGGAGGTGTTCTAGGAGGTCAAGGGGACTTATCCCCAACACTTTTCCAATTTTTCCAGTTCTGTGAACAGTGATTCCAGTTTTATGAACAGTAACATATCAGTCGCACTAATCGGTCTGACAGATCGGTCTAACAGATCGGTCTGACAGATCGGTTTCACAGATCAGTCTGACAGATCGGTTTCACAGATCTGTCTGACAGATCGGTTTCACAGATCGGTATGACAGATCGGTTTCACAGATCGGTTTCACAGATCGGTCTGACAGATAGGTTTCACAGATCGGTTTGACAGATCGGTTTCACAGATCGGTCTGACAGATCGGTTTCACAGATCGGTGTGACAGATCAGTTTCACAGATCGGTGTGAGAGATCGGTTTGACAGATCGGTTTCACAGATCCGTCTGACAGATCGGTTTCACAGATCGGTCTGACAGATCAGTTTCACAGATCGGTCTGACAGATCGGTTTCACAGATCGGTGTGACAGATCAGTTTCACAGATCGGTCTGACAGATCGGTTTCACAGATCGGTGTGACAGATCCGTTTCACAGATTGGTGTGACAGATCAGTTTCACAGATCGGTCTGATAGATCAGTTTCATAGATCGGTTTCACAGATCGGTTTCATAGATCGGTTTCACAGATCGGTTTCATGTACAGTAACGGTGGGTGAACAGTGTTTCCAGACTCCTACAGTTTTGCCCTTTTTGACGTTTCCTTTGACGTAAAATACATTTAAAGCCTTTTTTAGGGCTCTTAAGGCCCTTTAAAATTCCATAAATCCTATATTAATTATTCCTAAGGCTTGGAATGTTTTACTTGGTCAAACCACGTTGGTTAATGTGATCCATTTTTAATGGATAATTAACCGGATCATAAACAGTCACCCCATTAAATCTTCAAAAAGGTACAAGATATCATTCTCCCTTGTTCTTTCCTTTGTTGTCAGCTAAGAGATGAAAGAACCTTTCAATCGTTCCTGTAAGAGTTTCACAATAAATCTTTACTCCTATGATTGGTTCTACTCTTTTTTGGAAGCAACTGAACTGTGTCGGTCAATCTTCCCAATAAGGTATGTTTTATCGTCGTTCCTTTGGGGATCATCTTCTCTTTTTTCTCCCTTCCATGTTATACCATGTAATTTCCAAGATTCTAATGGGTTTTTCTTGGGGTTGGTTGGTACTGTCATACCGTCGCATCCTCTGGTGGATGTAGTTGTCGTGAGATGAGTATGGTGACCTTTTGTGTGGATAAAGAACGTGAGGAACTGTTTGAGGTAGGGGATTCATGGCTTCTCTAATTGTATATGTGCAATCGTAGAATTAGCATGATTTATCCCTTTGGATCACAATGAAATTGACATAATTAAATACTTGAACCTGATTAAAAGAATTGGTTGATCGCATGTTGTTGCTTTATACTGTGATAATAGTTGCCTCATTTTTTCCTAGATATAGTGATATCTATGTTTTCTTTGATTTGTTGTTGGTTTATGATAAAAATTGATAATTAACGTAAATCTGGAGTTAATTGGCTAAAGATAAATAGGCATGTAAATTAATCTGGTTATTTCTGTTGTTGTAGTTGTTCTAATTTGAGGATAATCAAATTATGGAAGTAAGCATGGTTATTTTAATTGTCATAGCTTGCGGATTAGGTATCCGTGATTGGAACCTACAAATAAAAAATCTTCCAATTCAATATGGATTAAAGAACAGATTATGTTGGAATTTCTAAAGGGGTTCTGAGTTACTCTCTTGTTTTCTAATGTGTTAAGAGCCCATGGTTGTGATTGTTGTTTTTCTTCTTCTTGTTCTGTGATGTGAGCCTGGATGGCTGTTGTGATATGTGGAGGCGTGGAGGCCTTGTGGTTATGGCTGTGGATGCCGCCTAGAGTGGCTATATGCATCAGTTATGCATGTGGGGGTCGGGGAGGACACTAGGGGTGATGGAATGGGATGGATGCGGTAGCTGGAAGCTTGTGGTTTTCTTTGAATGAAAATCTGCTTTGCTTTTTCCCACTTCTCAAGGTAGCTGGTCTCTCTACCCTTCTTCCGAAGGAGGAGAAGACGCGTGGGGTATGCCACGTTCTTTCCGTGTTTAGCCTCTCGAGGGAGAATTTGTATATACTCTTTCTATAGGCGGAAAAGACTCGACGGGTAGTATATCTACTCACCGTGTTGAGCCTCCTTTGTGTTTAGAAGCATAGGATGTTTTTCTAGAATTCCTGGGAATATGGAAAAGTAATTCTGTAATGAATGGTTGATTAAATGGTGAAAATCCATGGGGATGGAGATTCGGGAATTTAATAGTGATGTGAATCCTAAAAAAGGTGCAGTTTTTGAATGTGATGCCAATTTAGTTTAATGTGGTAAATTGTTCATGGTTAAATAATATTTAGAGAATTAATTAACGTACAGTGGAACTGATAAAATGAAAATGGAGTAATCTAATAAATCTCTTCAAATGGTTGTGTGATTATAGGATACCTAGTCTTAGAAGTAGCAGCCTGACGTCTGAGAGACGTTAGCTGCAGTTGTGCCTATGACTAGGTAATGCCCATAGTGTGGTTGTGAGTTATATAAATTCTGTACTTTTTGTGTTTCTATACGCTACTCCACCCTTTTGGTAAGGGCAACTGACACCCCGGGGATTCTGAGCCCTAGGGAGGTGTTTTCCCCAACATTCTGATGGGAGGTTGAATGGATGACTACCCCCTTTAGCCCCGCTCTCTTCTCATGGTAGATACATAGTGGTTAGTTTTCCCCATATATGTGTGTAGAGGGCTGTAATGGATTGTGGTTATTTCACACACATATATTCTGGATATTGTATCCTATGGACTACTATAGGTGTAACGTGTATAAGCTGTGATGGCTTGAGGATCCTTACTCGGCGTATGGGCTGTAATGGCTTGAGGTATTATACCCGATGTATGATACACGTTATGTGAGCTGTGGTGGCTACCGGAAATTACCTGGTTACTTTTGGTTGTGAGGACTGTGTGGTGCTTCGCCCAGGTGTCTATGGGAAAGCCTTTGTGGTGCACAAGGTGCAGATTGTGGAGCATAGCCCAGGTGTCTGCGGTCAAGCCTTTGGAGAGAGATGGACATGACGTATGTTATTGGGGAAAAGCGACAAACCAGTGGGGAAGTAGTAGCGGGGTACCCTTGATAGTATTTACTATATTCTATTTTCTTGTATGCGTTACCTGGCGAGAGTAGCCATAGTGAGGTTGGGAACATAGTATACCTGTTTAGGTGACGAGTTAGTTTCGCTTGTTGTTCACTGGGCTTTAGCATGATTTCTTTACTTTTTCATGAGAGGCTTGGGGAGGATCCAACTAAGTATACTGTTATACTCACCCTATGTATATATAAACTGTTTTTCAGGTCACTTGGAGGAGGATTGAGATCAAGCTGGTTGCTACTAGCTTGCGGTTGGAGGAGGAGCTGTTCGGGCTTGTGGTTGCTGCCGTTTTACTTTCTTTTGGGTACTTTTAGTTTTCCCTTTCAGTTGTTGTACTATTTCATGGCATTTCATATATGTACTAGGGTTTATTTTATATTTAATTTCTGAGTAGGATTTGATTTGAGTTTATTCTATCTCTCTCTTCTGCATGTGTTCTATTAGAGGGTAATGCCTCCCATTTGTATGTTTATTATACCCTCGGTGCTAGTCGCCTACCCGGGGCCTACTAGAGGGGGGACTCGGGGGTCATTATCTCCCTTCTCACATTGCCGGCCCAGGAGGGGTACACTTTGTGGTGAGGGGGTCGTGACATTGATAATATTAATATAAAAATAATTTTATTAAATAAAATCAATAAAAAATATATTCTCCGTTTAGAGAAAAATTAAAATAAAAAAGGAATAATGTAAAAAAATTTCATCTACATATCATTTAAATAATATTTAAAATTTATTTATTTAAACATATAATTTTTTTTAATAAACATCAATATAATAAAATTTATTATCAATATAAATTTATGTGATTTTCAAATACTATTTGTATACCATCCAGAAATTTCCATATGAACAAAATGTTAAGGAATTTTTTATTAATCATTAATTATGATTTTTAATATATCCATTCAATCATTTACCCTATATATCTATATTCATTAAAATATAACAATTATTTTATTACATATAATATTAATACTATTAATTATTGTTTTCTTCAATTTTCTACAATGTTCATAGTTTTCGATAGGTAAAACTTCTAATCCATTAAAAAATGGTCATGTTTTTAACGTTAATAAATTGTGAATAATTATTCTATTTTATTTATAAATTATGAATTTAATTTATAACTATCATTTATTTTTATTTAATATATTCCTAAACTATTATTTCACTTTTTTTCTTTAAAAAATAAATATTATTGTTTTAGTATGAAATTAAAAAGGTTAAATGGAATTTTTTCTTAAATGTCTGTCATTATACTATAATTAACATTGACTTAATTATTTGTTAAAAATATTATACTATGCTATTTTTGATGAAAATGTTAATGAGATCAAATTTTATCATAAAAAAATTGTACATCAGAATTATATAATATGGATGGTGATCCCAATATGATTCATTAGGATGGTTGATTATGGTATGACTTGAAAATTAATTTGGTAATATTTTAACATTAATAGAAGAAAATAATAGAGATTAAAGAAATATTACAATAGAAATAAAAATGATTTGTTTATTCTAATATATTTATAACATGGGTGGATAGAGAAATTGATTTTGCGGGTCCATGATATATACTTAATGGTGGCTAAAGTAATTCATTAAACAATCTATTTCACATTGTATGGAAATGTTTGATTGATTTAATGTGGTATATATTTTAAAATGGTAAAATTTTTTAGGTATATAAAATCTTTTCTTTCTAGAAAACGTCATAAAATTGGATTTTACATTAATTTATCTTAATTTTTTTATAAAAAATTATGGAATGAAACTAAAAAACATTAGGGTGTAAAATAAAATTTGTTCCCAATGGTAATTTTTTTAAATTAAATCAACATTATATTAAAAAAAATTCAAATTATGTTTAATGAATTTACATTCATGGAATATAAATTATTTATATTTTCGATTTCAAATATCATTGTTTAAAATGGTTTTCATTAGGTTGAATCATGTGTAGAGATTTTTCTAATGGTTGTGGTGAAATAGCATAAATTTATTATTATTTTCTATAAATGATATAGGGTTGTAAATTTCAAACAATTTTTTATAGATAAAAATCACACTAATTGAATTTTAGTACATTATTCTTATTTTTTTTCTTATTTCTCTAAAAATATAAAATTTAATTGAAATTTAACAGTTTGAAATTCATACATGTAAATATATATATATATATATATATATCTGTGTGTGAGTATTGATATGGATAAACAATTTTAATGTTAATATCATATCATGGGATTAGATGAAATTAGTGGTTAAAGAATTACAAAATGAGCATAATAATATAATTTTAGGTACCTTTTTTGGTTAATATGTCTGTGGATTAAAATTAATATAGATTTCTACTATAACCCTAATGATTAATAGGTTATGCAATTTATTTTTATTTTTAAAATATAATAAAAAAATTAAAAGAAGAAAAAATATTAATGATATCATAGTAGTACAAACCATTATGATTATATTATAAATAATTTGTATTGTTATTAAAATATCTTAACTATATTTTTATATTCAATATTAAAATGTAATTTAATGAACAAACAAAAATGAAAATACTTTTAATTAAATTCTTTTATTTTAATGTTTTTATTTAAATGATT
The DNA here is from genome assembly GCA_963277665.1 of Viscum album. Taxonomy (NCBI): domain Eukaryota; kingdom Viridiplantae; phylum Streptophyta; class Magnoliopsida; order Santalales; family Viscaceae; genus Viscum; species Viscum album. The sequence continues at coordinate 1,311,670,111 of OY728152.1, read as the reverse complement.
AATTTCTAAATTGTACGATTTTATTTTAACTATATTAATATAATTTTTAAAATTATAAAAACAAATTAAACATATTTGGGGTATTTTTGGATTTATTTTAAATATTTTAATTTATGAATGAATAATGAAAAATATTTTTTTTGAGAAAACAAATTCATTTCAATAAATATATTAATTTAAAACTCATTTTTTTAATTTAATTTGATATAATTTAACATATTTATTTAGTATTTATATTCATTTTTATTAATTACTCATTAATCCCTATTAAATTTAATTATACCACAGGTTTATTTTTGTTTTGAAGAATGATTTTACCTGAAACTATATATTAATTGGGATAATGATTCTCCAATTTTCTTTAGTAAGACAACACTTAATGTGGAACTATTTAAATAAAATATATTGAATATATATATATATATATATAATTAAAAATATTTTAATTATCATTACTAGTCATAATATTTATATGAAATCTTATAATAGATGAAAATTTCAACATCTCACACAAAATGCCATCTTTTGTAGTATTGATATTAAATAATATCCCTCGTCTTGTGAAAATTGAATTTTTAAAAATGGACACCATATTTAGAATCTTTTAAAATTATTTTATTTTATTTCATCATCTTAATTTTTTTCATATTTAATATTATATATATTTAAAAACATTTTTCATGTATAAAGTAGTGATTTGTTTATAGATGTGTTAAAAAAGAAATAATTGATTAAACGACTTAAAAATAGAATATAATAAATTATATAGAATTATATATAATTTATATTATCTAAATATATGTAATTACACATATTTTTTCTATGTCATATGTGAGAAACATGGTAATAACATATTCATTAGAAAAATTACACGTGTTTCATCTCCCAAACATATAAATGGTCATCGACTCTCATATCCACTCCTAATCATCAATAAATGATATCATCCAATAAAAAAAAATCAAATTTAACAATTCCATCATCATGTCCTTGATTCCATCATTTGATTGTAATTTGAATCAATTAAGGCTATAATATTATTATTAATGGTGTTATTTGAAGAAGATGTATCTTTTTGAACATATCAATTTTTTCAATATCTTCTCCTCTTTAAAATATTATTCAACAATCATGATATAAAAAATATGTATCTATAATATAATTATTTTTTATTATGTTAAGAGATGAAATTTAATCCATCTCATGATATATAATAAATATTATTATACTGTCATTTTTGTGTACGGTATAATACCTTTTTTGAACCAATGTAATTTATTTTCTTCATCTCCTCTCACTGAAAATTGTAATTCAGGATATATTCTATAAATTATATACATGTGACATACATAAAATATATAAAGGATAATATATAATTTAATTTAATTCATTTCCACTCAATGGAAAAAAGGAAACGCCTTCCATGATAATGTGTAGTCTACCACCTCCAAAAAGTGTTGTGATTTTTTTATCACAGAATTATATAGATGATTTATATGGGAAAGTTTAAATAATTAATAATTAATTTTTTTATTTGTATAATTCTAAAAAAGAAAATATTTTACACAATCGTTCATAATAATATTTCATAGTTTTTATTGATTGTATAATTGACTATCAAAAATGATAATTATTCCATGATTATTCCTTTGGTTTTTATTATGTCATGAAATTGTTTACCATATTCAACCTACCAAATTTAATTTGGAAAAATAATTGTATTACCACCAAAATTTCAGAAGTGATCTTTATTTTTAAACAAGTTTTATAAAACATTATAATGGTTATAATTAATGGTAAAATAAATAATGACAATGTAACTAAAAATGTAAATAATTTATGTATGTTATTTATTTATTGTGAAAATTATTCAGGAGATGATTTAGTGTCCATTTATGAGATAATATATCTTCAAAAATTGTTTTAAATGTTTAAATTATTTATTTTATTATATCTTTACCATCAATCTATGGGTTCATTAGAATGATTCATGAATAATTAAATTTATTATTTAATGGATGTTAAATATCATTTTTTACTAACATAGAAATTGAAAAAGATAATCATTTTTTTCATTACATCAGGTGATTTTTTTGTAAAAAAATTTCAATAAAAATTTAATTTCTCATCAATTTTTCCATGATGCCCATATTTTAATTATTATTTTACTATTTTTTTCATTTGGTCCTAAAATATCTATAATTTAATGTTTTTTTATTGTTTTCCAATATAATATTATACCTTATTTTAAACAAAATCTTTTAAAATCAATAAAAAATAAGAAATCAATAATGTTATATTTTCTTTTTTTAGGTGTCAATAGCATTTCATAAAACCAAAAAAAAAATTACGGTTGGATCCCTCAACAATAATTCATGGTTATTTCAATGGAAATTATTATTTCGCCATTTTAATGAATTTATGTATTGGAAATGTATTTTATATTGAATATTGTATTTTTCATTTGTGAATGGGTTTATAAAAAGGGATTAAACAGTATTTAAATTCTATTATGATTAAATTTGGAAAGCTTGAATAATCTTATTCATGATATGGTCATCGGATATTGATTATACGATGCATTGAGCCTCGTTACAGATCATGGATTACCCTGATAATGCATAAATGATGCATGTGAATAGGTACCACTCCAATAAAATGGGAAATCAATATTTTCTCTCAATAATTAGGTTTAATGTTATTGGTTTGGTTATTGAAATCATTAATGGTTTTGTAATGGATCTATAAGGGTTCTATAAATATTATTACCCAATTCATCTATAATAAGTAAAATTTATCCTCTTGTGTTTTTTTCAAAATATAAATCTAATTTATAAAAATGATACTTTTTAAAGATATAATATTCCATTTTTTGCGGTTAATATTATTTTTAAGAAATTTTTTTCCATGGGTTTTAATTTATTTCACTTGTATAAAGGATATATATATTTTATGTCTCGTACAAATGATTTTCTTATCATCAAATGGTTTTTAAAATTTTTCATCTAGTTTAACAATAATTAATGTAAACTAATATCTCCAGTTGAAAGTTATGATTTTTGTGCATTAAAAAAAGTTTTTTTATTATTTATGTATTTTATTATTATAAAATGGATAATGATCAGTATTTTCAATTTTGAAACATGTTATATTCTTATCTAATATTTATGAACTAATTATATAAAAAATCATTCATAAACGGGTATTAAAAATATAGATAATTAATTCATGAATGAACAATCAATATTTTTTACTGTGTAAGTATATGTATTTATGTTAGTACTTTTCTCCATTAATTATTATTCAATGTGAAATTATTTTTGATTCTGACATTTGTTTTGTGTAGTTTTTTTAAATGAATTGCATAAAGAAGAAACTAATATAATAATGTATAATATGGACAGTGTGGCAGTTTTATAAATGTTAAAATAAACTTAATATGTCCTATAATGAAATTTTTTATGGTGGCTCGAAACTATTTATCTTCAGTTATGAATTAAATTATGAACCGTAGAGTGTTTCAAAACAAATTAAATAAAATAAATTTTTTATGGATGTTAAACAAACCACAATAATTAAGTTGATAAGATTTATCTTATATAACATTATGTTCTCTTGAATAATCCCATAAAAACAAATTAATGGGATATAGTAATATTGCATTTTATGTAAGGGAAGGAACATAGAAAAAATACAACATTAATATTCTTAAATATTTGGAATTGATTCATATTTTTGATAGTTAGTAATACATGTCACAAAAAAAATAATTCAATATTAAATATTTAGGTTGTTATTTAAATGAATAGACTATCATTATATATTGTTTTCATTATAATTATGTAGTGTTTTTTCTTAAAAATATATTGATAATCATTCTATTGAGGAAATTGATTGTATATATATGTTTTATGTGATGTGAGTTTTCATATATTAACTATACTCCTGAAAAAATTTAATAAATTTTCATTAATGATTTGAGAATTTATAATTCCAAATATTTATGATCCATTTAACAGAAAATTTTATTAACATGATAATTCTATTTTAATTTGAATTAAAATGACTAATTTTATTTATAAATAATATGGACACTACTAAAATAAATATTTAATCAATTTTTTTAATATAGATAAATGAGTATTTAATTTTATCATCATATGAAAAATTTAAGTATAATTTCTTTTTTGTAGTGATGGTATTTTATATACTGGTTAGTGGAAAAGTTATATTTTTTAAATAATAAATTATTGTTTGGTAATTATGGTTATTAATGTTATTAATCAAAATTATATTATAATATGATTATGGAATATATATTTTGGTGATGTAAATTTTTTACTAAATGATATTGTTGTTAAATAAATTATATGTTATCTTAAAATAATATTAGATGTAATTTTAGATTTACTTTAGATTTATTTCTTTTTATTCTTATATTTTATTTTTTATATTGATTTATTTTTCTAAGTTTTTATATCAATATATGAGTATCATTGTTGGAAACTTTGATATTAATTTATCACATCTTCATTTTAGTGGTTATTAATATTTTATATTATTATACACTAGGCTATCTATTAGTAATTTTAGTTAATTTCTAAAATATATGGAATAAAATTCAATTGTGTTTGAATGATGTAAATATTTTGAAAATACATTTTTAAAAAAAAATTATAATATCATAATGATTATTGGTTTTTAAAAATATGATATTATGTAGTGAGGAAAACATTATAAAGTAGATATATTTGTTTAAATTTTTCTTATAAAATGGAAATAAATCATTTATGTTTATTTTTGTATATTATATTTTATGATGGTAATAGAATTAAACAACTTAAGTAGGTGAGTGATAAATAATTTTAATCATATCGCATTTCAATAATTCTATTATTTAAAAATTCTATAATAACAGTTACTATAATAATGAAAAATTAATGGTTTAAGAAATATTTATGAAATGATATATTACATAGATGCAACACATATATTATTATTTCACTCAAAATAAAATTTTAACAATGTATATTCATTAAAATAATTTAATTAAAAATGTTATTTCATTCCATTTCTTAGCAATTAAATTCCACTTAATGATATTTATTTTAAAATTATTATCTATAAAAACATAATATTGTGACTATGATGAAACTATAAATAGTAAAATTTATAAAATTGAAATTTCTAAATGGAAATATATATCAAATATAACTATAATCAATAGAATATAACACACTGAATATTGATCATAAGAAAACCATTATATAAAAAATAAATATCCATATATATATCTAATCGTTAAAACATAATAATTTATTTGAGGGTATCGAAATGAAAAAATACATTATGCAATATAATATTTAATCTTTTAATTATTAATATAAATCAATTAGTTTATATGAAATATATACATAATATTGAATGAATAAAATTCAAACAGTTTTGGTTAAGAAAAATTATTGTTAAAATGGTTTATATTTTTCTAATAGTAGGTTTTCATGAAGTTTTTTAATAGAACATATTTTACAAAGAATATATATAATTTTTACCCATATTGTGATTATGTCTTGGATAGATATCATGTAAATATTTTTCAGAATTTTTTTTGAAATTTTATATAATTTAATGGTTGATTCTTGATTATTTCATGGTTAGTTATATCATTTTGGACATACATGGTAAATTGAGCACCACATTGTCTGATATACTGAGGTGGGTTCATATTTATCCCATTATTTCCAATGACATGCAATATATTCTATAATCATGTATGGATGTGCACTATTGGTGAATAATTTTACCAATATTATGAACAAACCATGAAAACTCATCAAATACATGTGTCTATGAGAAATTATTTGAGTATGGTTAATACATTCATTGCGACCTGCCATTGGAATCCATTAGATGATGATTTAATTCTCTAAAATCCTTATTTATTGTAACAAAACCTAGTGTTTATCACTAAAATCCTCTAGTTATAACCAAATTTGACCCATTGAATGTCTATATCTCTCTTATGGTATGTATGATTATTTTAACTATTATATTAGTGGATATACATGTTGATTGTCGTTTTTATCCTCTTGTAGTATGTTCTTCTTATCATGGTCTTCAAATACTACACTTAAAACAACTTGTTCTTCCATGTAGTATTAATATCATTATGATTCACTTCATCAGGAAAGATTAATTTGGACATGGGGGTCTTATAACTCTTATAACATATATTGCGATCATTATTACAGGATATCATGGGTTTCGTTTGTGGAAACACATATTATACTCATTTTTATTTGATTATTGATATAAGGATTAAGTCATTATATACTTCTACAATATTTTCTACTTCATTTGTTATTTATAATATATATACATGAATTTATTCTTAATTATATATGTATTATGTATTCTGCTCTTATGTTTATGAGTGAAATATTATTTGAAAAAATATATCTATGATTTAAAAATTAATGAATTGAACATATTATGATCATCATTCCACTCAAAATTTTGAAATCGTTGAATTCTAGGTGAATTGCTTCCATTTACAATACCATATGAATAACAATTAATGTATGTGGGGGAGTAGTCCAAATTATAATTTATAAAGTAAAATGAATTTATTTTAGTGAAAATGTTAAGATAGTTGATTATTTAAATACTTTTTCAATTCTATAAATTTAGGAAATTACCTAAATAAATATTTATCTTAATTAATAATTCATTATGACATGGTTTTTCATCGGTGATTTAAAATTAGTTACTCATTAAAATGTGAATAATGTTAACAGTCCCCTGTTTTGAAATTACTCATCCCATTTAATATTTAACCTATCTTTTTGAAACATATCCATTGGATAACCTTTATAATGATATTTAAATGATATGATTTTTAATGGAAATTCATTTTTATTGATTCCACATTTGGAACCATATGATGATCAACTCCTTTGTTATTATCTAAATGTGGCTAAACTATATGGTGTGCATCACATTGACAGGTTTTTATTAATTTATAATTTACATCATTGGGGATTGAGTTTGAGCATGAGTTGATAGATGAGAATGAGTTTAAATATCATGGGAATGATAAACTAATGAAAATTTATAGATCATAGATTTCCATTGAGGTTCATATTCTTTTTATTTTGGTTTTAATGTTTAATTATGGCCTCATGTTAATTCACAATGAGTTCATTGAGGTATTATGGATTTATAGAGCATGATCGAAGAACAGAAACAATGTTTTGGGGTGATATAATCAGAGCACATGGATAGTGAATGCAAGGCGAGGCAAGATGCATGGTTTGATCAAACATTGATTACACCGAATGACTGTACAGAATAACTGCATTGCTAAACCAAACCATGGGGATTGGATTGAATATAAATGTGGCCATTTTTCAATGTTTTCACATAGTTATACAAACTGCGCAATAAAACTATGTGACTAAACTACGATGGTACCCCTTATATTGCAACTAATAGTGTAGTTCGGTGCACAATTTTTCAGACAATTAAACAAAATCATGCGACCTTTGATATTTTGGATTACTCAATAATTTTAGATTAAAATGACATTTAATTTATTGATAAATAATTTTTATTTCACCTGCATAGCTGATCATGCCTTATAAAGCACCCCTCCTAGGAACTTCATTTATATTATGTAATTTCACTATCGAATATCAAAATCGATTTATGGTGGTTTTATTTATATTTTAATGTTAAGAAAACTACCCCTTTTTATCGATTCACCATTCAACTAGATATTTTTGGTTCTATTTGATTACTCGAAAATTTTCAACATTTTTAGTTACATCTTTTTGAATTATGATTTTTTAAAATAAAATTTTAATCAATATTAGACACTAGATAAGAAATCCACTACTGATATATAAAATGAGTTCTTTAGACCATTCTTGTGTTTTGGTACATTATTATGCTACCTTTTATTATGTCATCTAAATGTCTATCTAGGGGGCCTTGAAATTTAACAACATAACTAAATTTAATGTAATAGTACATATTAGGGATTCCCTAGGGTTTAAATGTGATGCATATCTAGACATTCTGGAACTATTTCCACCCAAGGAGTGTGCCTCCTGAAATATCATGTCATTGGCATGGTTAAATCACACGTGGGGTATGTTCTTGTGCATTCCAAGATTTAGTAAACATGATGACATTTTATTTGAAACTGATTTCATAAAAGGAGATGTTCTTCATCCTATGTTTTATATATTGACATTTTATCATTGAACTGGATTCCTGGGTTAAATTTTAAATAGTTAACTAATAGGTAATATTCATTTTGTAGTTTTTATTTTACGGTTAATTTGGATTTTTTTGGAACAAGATGATTAACCTCTATCACATTTTCAAGTGTGAGTTGTAAAAAATGAGTGGGTATACTCATTTTTTGTTTTTACATTATTTTGTAGTATGTTTGGTGATTTGAAATATGGGATTGATATGAGAGTGGGAATACACATGTGATATTAACTATTGAATGCATGGAATGGTAAATTTATCAATTAATGCCTTGGATATGTTCCTTAGATCGGTAACACAGAAGTGTTCCCCTTGGATATAGAACTCTACTTGGTTCTTGATTATGTTGGCCACCATGTCCATGCAACCCATTGGATCCAGCTTACATGGACTCATGGAGGATCTCTTTTCTATGACATTATCCTAGGACTCCATCTAGTGCCGAATCAAATATCAATCAAGATGCTCCTAGGACTTGATGATCATGAATTATTCTTTGAAACCATCGATATAGACCTTAATAGATTGAATATTCATTATATTTCACAATCATGAAAATTATTACACATTCTATTGAATTTCATTATTTTGTATGTTTCAAACACATCACCAGGAACTTAAATGTCTTGATAGAAATGGATAAAATGTAAAAGCTGTGATTAAAAGGATATATATTGATTTACAACAAGGTTGTGTGGGTTCTTTAATTTCATTATATTTTATTTTTATAGGATATACATGTTTTTGAGGGATCCTTGAGAGGTAATTTAGTATAAAATTATTTTTTGTGGTTAATCCATGAGAAATTTAAATTTATTACTAATCACTTTTTTATGGTTTATCTTCTTTCTTTTATATATTTAACATAATTTAATTGTATAGATCATGAATGGTTTACTTCTATGATGTTATCACAGAACCTATTTGTGAATCCCTATGGAATCCAAACTAATTATATGGTTATAAATATTGATAAGGAAAAGTGTCATAATACGGGTTATTGATTACTACATAGATGTTAGATTCAATGGGACCAGTATGAGGATTATTATACAACTAGGATACTTTTTAAACATTTTGACTATTTTTAACTTGTGTTGTATTGTACTTATTTTTAGAATTTTTGGTTGAATTATAGATACATGTATCATATTCATCATTATATATAAGTGAATACTTGTTTTGTTTTATATTTGGTTCTTGTTTAGTTACTAGTTGTCCCCATATTATATTAGCTTCCTCTATAGAATGTTATTGATTTCAATTGTGTATAATATGGAGATGAGGTTGTAGTCTCCCAACTCACACACCTAGACACTCACTTCTAGTCGGTAACATATGGTTTTTGGGGATACGTGATTGATGCATTTTTAATCAATGATAATTGGGTAATGTTGACTGTCATCTGGATCAGGGACATTAGAAAATTAATATGGGGTTTCCATTTCATTTTTTACTTAATATTTTGTGAAAAAAATACTTGTATAGGATGTTATTATAGATAGATAATTATTTATTCTTGGGAGAATGAGGGTTTATATTGTGTTGAAACATAATGAGATGAGTGTATTCTATCTCATTCAACATATTGGAAATTTTAAGAAATCACATTTCATACATTATTCCATTCCATTTTCGATAAATTACTTATTACAGTCTATTTTGATAGGTGATATAATATAAATACTGACTTTTTTTGATAGATTTTGTGTAGTGGGTATAGTATGTGACACTATCGTTCCATTCATAAGGTGTATGGGACATTATGGACTACAAATTGATGAAACTTTTGCCAAAATTGATAAAAGTGAAATAGTTGATACGTTAATGATATGGAATCCATATTTTAGTTAATGTGTTGTCTTGCGGTCCCATGGATTGAAACCTAGTGAAGCATTAGATAGAAATGTTCTAATGAATGAATAATGGACATCAAATGGAAATGACCACTAAATTGTTGGAAATAATCATTGAAATTAAAAATATAGTCTCGACATAGAACTAAATTTTGTGAAGTAAATAGGTATTGTATCAATTATATTTGGTTTTTGTTCTTTCTATAATCTTGGATTAAGGTGTATGTTGTGAGGAATAAATATTTTTAGTGGTATTATGACCTAATATATTTTTCTGAGCTATGAAAATTGATATTGTTAATTTCTATGTAATTAATTTTGAATTGGAAAGTCATTCTATAATAAATACCTATATTCTTATGATGGGTGGGTTGAAATATCCATACTCTTGGTGCGGTGGACCATAGATTTACGACAGATCCTCCATTGGTTCATAATTTGGCAGTAGATATTGTTCCAAACATATGTGTTGAGGAAACATTTTTGTGGGTTTAAATCACATAATATAGACTTATCAGGGAGTACTTCAAAATTACTGTTATATGTTTTAAATGATGCATGTATTCTAGCTGCATAATCCTCCATTATTTTTTGAGGATGGATGTCCACAGGCTGCGGAGATATGGCTAGGGAAAAACTATCAATATTCTTGAATCACGTGACACCACAATAAATGAGGGGGATCATTGCATCATACATGCATTGTGTAGTATAAAAGAAATGGTATTTTGTACTAAACCAAGCTAGCATACTATAGGATATGGATTGGTCAGATTTCTAAACCATCTTTTATGACTATTTATACAACGAATTAACTATAGGTTTAGTGGGCTTGTGAATTCAAGAATCTTGAGTTCAGTTTGACCATGGTTTTGCTGTTTTCAACACATTTTACCAAGGTATAGTTTTTTGAATTTATTTACCATAATGATGAGGTATTGAGGGTGATACACTTTTAGTAAGGTCTCTGACATTCTATCATATCTCATATCAATTAGTTTAGGTTGACCTACATCGGCAAAATTGTGAATTAGAAAATGATCATAGAGTGGAACCTCAGATAATATTGGGTCTTAGAGTACAAAATTATTGATTCTTGACCTATTATTTCAACATCATTCGTATGGAAGTGTTGTTTTTAGGCATCCCATGATATGAGTTCCAATCAAGTCGTGAGTATGTGCCGCATAGTTATTTGTTATTAGTATGTTAGGAGATGACACATAACGAACCAATGTGACTGGGACCTGGTCAACTGTCGAGCATAAAATAGTATAGGCCACATTCCTCATTTATTATAATAACATCCCCCTATTAAGGGAATTCTTATTAAAGTTGCACTATTCAGAATCATAACGGAGGATGTTCAACATTGCAGGGAGATCCACAATGAGGATGGTAGGTATCAACTCATCTGGGATCAGTTTTTCCATGAGATGACATAGGATTATGTCATTCTTGGGGTGAAGTAGGTATTTTCTTTTTGATCAAATATTGAATTCTATCACTAAACGGTGTCTTTCAAATAACCATTGGGTGGATATTATACTCACAAGGGTTAATGGGATGTCTAGGAAATCCGAACTACACTAGAGAGTCATAGTCTTGGAAGAATAATAACACATATTTCATGTTTATATCTTGATGTCCACAAATTACACCACATGTAATATCATCAAATGGTTGATCATTTTGTGGACATGTTCTCAGAATAAATTTTTAGTTTACCACCTAAGAGAGTGTTTTGGTTCTCCATCGATCTATTTCCAATAGAAACATCGCTATCCATTTCAATTTATAGGATGGCCACGATGGAGTAGCTAGAGGTGAAGTGGCATGGAGAGGATATAGAGGATAATGGGATTATTCAACCTAATAGTTCTTTGTTGAATAAACACATCATTTTTATGAAAATTTTGGACATGAACCTTTGAAAATGGATGGATTATTTGAGTTTGATCCATTTGATGTATAATAACTAATATCCATTTTGATGGATATATGATCTTATTAATTTGCATAATGGTATTCAAGTTTTATAAAAAAAGTTATTTGATGTCAATATATCTGGCGATATCTCTTTGAACATAAAATATATCATGTATAGATTTAGTAAAATTTATTTTATATATGAGTGACTAATCATGTCACTCTATCACACAAATGCACTAGGGATTCTATGGTATTAATGAACAAATTGTTTCATTCATATTTTGATCTATTTGTAGATGTTTTTGTGAATGATATATTTGTTTATTATCACAATCAAAAATATCATTTAAAAATCATTTTTTTATTCTCATACACTCAGATTGAATTAGTTATATAATAATATCATGAACATCCACTTATAGATTAGTCAGATTCAGTTTCTTGGTTATTTTATCTCAGAGACATGAGTATTAGTATACCCCGAGAAGGTGAGATTCATGGTTTTCATGGAGATTCACAGTCATGTATTTTATATACAGAGTATCATTGGGTTTTTTGGATAAATAATGTTTTTAATATAGGACCACCTAATCATAAAATTACATTTATAGGACAATCTATGATGGTAGTGATGTTTTGATGGCCATATTCTGGCAAGACAACCTTTATGGAGCTAAATGGGATATTGACATCAGCAGTAGTCCTGATACTTCCAAAATAGGGAAAGAGATACAATGTGTATTAAAATATATTAGGTATCATTCATGTGGATGTATTGAGGTAGGGTGATATTTTCATGTAATATGGGTATCTGAAGCCATAGACACACTAGATGAACTACTCGATGCAGGAAATTGAGTTACTTGCATTCATTCATGATTTTCACTATTAAAGACATTGCTCATTGGGGGAGATTTTTTGTGTTATAAAACTACCACAAAATACACATGTACATATTTATATAGTTTGATTTGAATCTGAGTCAGCTATGGGAGATAGAGTACCAATTATCGTTTCACATTGATCTTTTCTACATTTAATGTAAATTCAAATCAGTGGATCATGAATTTAGCAGGAGTTCCATTATACATGTAGTCCAGTAGGCCAATAATGAATGGTATCTAATGGCCTTGTCCTATATGATCAACAAGGAGGTGCACGACATATAGAAATAGTCTTATATATAATCCATATTTGTGGCCTCTACCATGATGGAGATTGTGTGGATGAGGTAGCTATAAGGACCATAGGTCCGAGTCCTATGGAAGTGTTTGATAGGTGAGGACCATACTCCTCATTGGAATGTAGGCGAGTACGGGGTTCATCATTTACATGGTCATTTTTGGGATCTAGTTGTCATACACATAGATATGATGCAGTTGACTCAAGCCTCAGTTTGGACTGTTTGGCCTGGATTCCCCACGATGAACCCTTAATACAGGTGGTTGAGTTTGAAAAGAGAGTAAGGATGTTTCATAAATATTTCACCTGTTAACATGTTAAGGTGGATCATTAGAGACCATCAAATATTTTATGTCGTAACATATTCCCATGTGAAAATGGGGTGATCTCGCGATGGACTTTGTGACCAGTTTTGTCACAACCCCCTCCCACCAAAGATGCCCCGCCTAAGCTAGTAATGGTAAAAGGGAGATAATGACCCCCGAGTCCCGCCCCCAGTAGGCCCCGGGGTGGCGACTAGCACCAATGGAATGAGTTTTCACAAATATGGGAGGCATTATTCTTTTTATTATTTAGGATCGGGAAATAGGACAAGTCAACCACCAAAAGGAAAAAAAAGAACAAGTATATATAAATAAACCCAATCCTAGCCCATATGGATGTTTAGACAAATTTATAACAAGGTACAAGTATAAGAAATCTAAAAGTACAATACCAAAAGAAAACAAGAGAAAATGAACTGCAAGAACACCAATTGTCCAACTAGTAGGGTCCCGCACGACACTGGTAGTCCTCCTGGAAACCTGAAAGTAAACGTATGGTGAGCATACATGTATACTCAGTAGGGAAAACTAAATCTCTCGTAAACAAGTGGGGAGACATCCTAATGTCCCGTGAGAACAACAGATGAAACCTAGAAAGGAATTCTATCCACACAACCTCACCAGCCACACTCACCAAACAAAATCACAACGAGTAGTTGTAGTATATAAGAACAAGATTATTGGGTACCCCGCACCATTTCCCTTTATTTAGCTGCTCTTCCTAACGGAAAACGTCCTGATGCTGCCACACTCCCCCCGCCCACACACACCTGGGCCTCACCATCACTTGTCCTACCTGCACACACCTGGGCCTCACAACCACGTATCCCGCCCACACACACCTGGGCCTCATACCGAAGATTCTTGGTAAACAGTAGAACATGCCCAAAGAGTCTTGGGCTAAACCCCCCCCCCCCCATCGAAACCTACACAAAGAGTCTTAGGTGTATGTTATCATCAAGCAATCACAGCCTAGGGGAGACAGAGGAGGAAGGAGCTAGTAACTAAGGGAAAAACACCATCTCCCATGAAATGGGAGGGTTCAGCACTAAGTGCTCAACATGGGTGGGGTGCAATAAAACACAAAATATACAGTTATGTATATAATATATATACCAAACACACAGCCCATCTTATGGATTCTAAACAAAAAACTGAGCACGTGCCTCTTCACTGCTACCAAGATGTATGAATACAACAACAATCCCAACCCCCTTTATGTTTACACATTTTCAGCAGAAATTAGTTTATTTATTTCCTTAACTACTGGGAAACTATCCACAACCAACCACATCGATTATTCGTAAGGCATAACTCGGCCAACCACAAATAAATTTAGGAAAACACAAGCAACACAGCCATGTCCTCTTATTAACCAACCAACCCCATTGATTATTAAACCCGTTCCATTACCAGGACCCACCATTCATTAACTCTTCCACTTTTTATTTAATAATCACCACCCATAGCACGTTCACATTCAAACCCATCCATGCAGCCTCGCTGCCAACCACTATAACCACAACCACACCGAACCCGCACATCATTATCCCTTTAAAACAATTAATCGCAGCCCTGCTTCCCATCATCATCATAACATTCACACCAAACCACAACCAAGCCAACTGCAGCCCCGCTTCTCACCCAAACCACAACAACCCACAAATCACCCCCATCAAATGCCACGTAACCAAGCCAACACCCACATGTTCATTATTCCATTTTGTTTAACCGGGGTGATCACACAAGTGTTATAGATTTTAACAGCCAAATTTAGGTGACTAACCAATTTCCACATTCCACAATGTTCCATCCTTAAGAAAATATAGAAGGAGAGGGCAACATTTAATTGGGTAAGAAAAGGCCCCAAACAACCGTCATTTTCAGTAGGTAGAAGCTCATTCAATTCACAACATAATATCACAAGATATAAAGTAACAACAATCACAACTTCCCATCCCCGTTCATTAACCAATTGTTATCTTTATTTACAGGTTCAACTGTTCCTCATGAAAACAAGAGGATACCCACCCCCCATGATGCACAAATTTGAGAGACGAAGGTAAGATCCCTACCTCAACAGGTTCTGATCATAGAGCTCCCCCGGATCAACATTAGAAGAAGGTCGTCGGCGTCCATCACCTCTGTCGTGTCCCAGAAAAACCTCCTCAGGTGGAGGTAGGAAAGGAAAGGCCAAAGGAAAGACAACAGATCCAAGCTCAAAAGCTCCGCCTCATCGTTACGATCCTGTGGCCGCTGACGGATCGTAAATCGATGCTCTGACGAAGAAGTTATGGAAGGAAAAGCATTCGAGTCTCTTAAGAGAGCTCTGCTCAGAGGAGATAGGAGGAGAGGTGTGTGTTGAAAAGGAGGATGGGGGGCCCTCCTTTTATAGGTGTTAAAAGAAAAAGTACACGGCATGTACGTTATGGTACACGGCGTATACTCGGTTAATTGACACGGTCCCCACGCGGCTTCCAACACGGCTCCGCGGCCGTTGACTGGTCAACACATAGTTTGAGGGTAACACATACGAGGGGAGGGACTACACGGCATGAATTTTAGACACACGGAATGTAATAATTTATTGCACACGTCAAGGAAACACTCTAACATGGTACACGACCGTTGATTGGTAACGCGTACACGGGGATGGACTACATGACGTGTAGAACTGGACACACGACATGCACCCATTATTTCAGTTAGCGAGGACACGGCCTACAACAAGGGGTATACCTGGAAAGGGGGTACATGGCGTGTACTCAAACTACATGGCGTGTAGTTTCACAATTCTAGAAAGTGTGGGAGAATTCCATTTTACCATCTATAACACTTCGTGACCTTCTTTTTGACAATGGAATGGTCCGGAGAGGTCTGGGCCATGACATCAGATATCTCTTAAAACATTATCGTCCCCGAGAATTAAAAAACCAACCCAGAGGAAACCCAACAAGATACCTCTTAGGGTTCTAATTATAATTGGAACCCAACCAAAAACCCTAATAATTTGTGTTAGGAATTCCTTCTCCTATGTCGACATATTTTTCACTTTAGGCGGCACTGACTCTCCTGCATGGGTTTAATCGCATCCTCATTAATGTGTCTCGACTAAGAATTGGGTCTTCCCACTTTCATACATTAGTATTTTTCTACTCAAACTATCCCCAACACAACACAACCAACACACTACCCGAACACATGAGTTTGGGAAATTCCTTCACCTATGTCATGATATTATCCGCTTTAGACGGCACTGACTCGCCTTCATGGCTTCAATCGCATCCGGATTAATGCGTCTCGATTAAGGGTCAGGTTTTTCCCTTTCCCACACATCCAGACATGTTACACATTACCAGGGAACAATGAAACAAATGGTCTCACAACTGACAAGCCAAGCATTCCATATACCAAAGGTACAGAGAACAACATCAACAGAAATCTCAGAAGAACAGGGGAAAATCACAGGTCAAAACAACTCTAGGTACTGAGCGTGCATCTGGGTCTCCGGCTCCCAAGTGCTCTCCTCGAGGCCGCCATGCCTCCACAACACACGAACCAAGGGAATGGTTCATCAACGAATCACCTTCTCTTTAGGATCCTCGATCCTGACTGGTCTTTCCTCGAAGGTCGCGTTGTCTCCCATATATAACTCTCCCCAGTCAATAACGTGGGAGTCATCGCATAAGTACCGAAGAAGCCGAGAGACATGGAAGACGTCATGAACCCACTCCAACTAAGGTGGCAGGGCCAGCTGATATGCCACCTCGCCGACTCGCCTCAGCACCTCAAAAGGTCCGATGAACCCAGGTGAGAGCTTTCTCCCTTTCCCAAACCATTGTTTCCCCCGTCGAGGGGAAACCTTCAAGAAAACATGATATCCCACCTCGAACTCCAACGGCCTCCTCTGATGGTCAGCATAAGACTTCTGTCGGTCCTGAGCCGCTTTCATCCTCTCACATACAATCTAGACTTTCTTTGTGGTGCTCTACATTACCTCTGGCCCAAGAGCACCTGTCTCACCAACCACTGCCCATCAAATGGGTGAAAGACATGGCCTTCTATACAAAGCCTCAAACGGTTCCATGCCAATAGTAGAGTTGAAGCTGTTGTTGTAGGCAAACTCTACTAAAGTAAAGTGTCATACCCATGATCCTCTGAAATCCAGAACGCTTGCTCATAGAATGTCCTCCAACGTCGGGATTGTCCGCTCCGTCTGCCCATCGGTCTGGGGGTGGAAAGCAGTGATAATGCATAGTTGGGTGCCAAAAGCATGCTGTAACCCCCTCCAGACTTGTGAGGTAAACCGATTATCCCGATCTGAGACGACAGTCTTTGGGACCCCATGCAAATGCACCACATTGTCTACGTACCTTTGTGTTATGGTACTCACTAGTCCTGACTCCTTAATTTCTATATAGTGAGCTTATTTCATCAGAAAATCCACCACCACCCAGATAGCATCATAACTACCCTTAGATATGGGTAGTCCTGTGACAATGTCCATTGAGATGTCATCCCACTTCCACTCAGGGACATCTAAAGGATGCAAAAAACCATCGGGAACACGGTGTTCAGCCTTCACTTGCTGACACACTATGCATTTAGCCACAAACTCTGCCACTTCCCATTTCACCCCGGGCCACCAAAACTATTCCCTCAGGCCTCAGTACATTTTTGAAGCTCCTGGATATACCGCTGAGACTATGTTATGGAACTCATGGAGAACTCCCTCACGCATCGCCTCCAGAACAAACAACCTTCCATGGAAAAGCATCTGATGTTTGTTGTCCTCTGACCAACCTTCTGGAGCATTCCCTTGGTCGACATGATCTCTCATCACATCCGCCTCTAAGTCCCCCCACTGAGACTCTTCCACCTGCTGCAACAAGGAGGACTGCACCTTCATCTGAGACAAATAGCACCTAACACCTTCTACCCTTGCATCCAAGTGTAAGGTAGCCAACTCTCCCATTGCTTTCCAAGCATCAGTGGATTCCCTAACAACATCCTGATGCGTCTTCTAGCTTAGGTCATCATCCACAACGTTTACCATACCTTTAGTGTAAGAGATCTCAAAGTCATAGTCTTGGAGAAACTCGACCCATCTCTGCTTCCCTAAGTTCAGGTAACGCTGGAAGAAGATATACCGTAGGCTCTTGTGATCTGAGAAGACCACAAAGCGCTCCCAAAGAGGTAATGTCGACACAACCTCAACGCAAACACTACTGCTGCAAGCTCTAGGTCATGGGTGTCATAGTTACGCTCGTGAGGGCGTAACTGCCTAGACCCATAACAGATCACTCCCTTCTTATGCATCAGCACACACCCTAGACCAAGGCCAGAAGCATCACAAAACACCTCATACAACAACCCTTCCTCTAGAAACCTGAGTACGGGAGCACTGCAAAACTTCTCCTTCAGTTAGTCAAAAGAATTCTGGAACTTCTTGCTCCATAGGAAGACATGGTTCTTCCTCGTCAAAGATGTCAAAGGAGCAGAAACTTGAGAGAAGTACAAAAAAAACCTCCATTAGTAACCTGTTAACCCCAAGAAACTATGAACTTCTTCCACGCTTTTGGGTTCTGCCTAAGAAACAACTGCCTCCACCTTCGACGGGTCCACTGACACTCTATGCTGAGACACTACGTGGCCAAGGATGTTTACTTCTTGTGTCATGAACTTAATCTTCGACAACTTCCCGTAATGCTGGTGGTGTCGAAGGACATCCAATACTGCCCTAATATTCTCAACATGCTCCTCCTCTGACATTGAGTTGATCAGGATTTCATCGATAAACACAATGATGAACCGGTCCAGAAACTCCCAGAGGACAGTGTTTATAAGTCCCATGAACACAGCCAGGGCATTCGTAACTCCAAACGGCATCACTAAAAACATGAAGTGCCCATACCTTCACCTGAAAGCCGTCATCGAGATGTCATTGTCCTTTACCCTCAACTGATGGTATCACGATCGCAGATCAATCATAGAGTACCAACCTGCTCCCCTCGGCTAGTAGAAGAGATCATCTATCCATGGAAGGGGGTAGCGGTTCTTGACTGTTACCTGGTTCAACCTTCGTTAGTCTATGCATACCCTGAGACCACCATCTTCCTTAGTCACGAACAAAACTGAAGCACCCCATGGCGATACGCTGGGTCGAACAAAACCCTTCCCCATCAGATCGTCAATCTGAATCCGCAACTCCCGCAACTCCGAAGGTTCCATCCGATAAGGCACCATCGAAATCGGACATGCACCATGCTGTATGTCTATTCCGAACTCAACATCACGTCGGGGGGTAGAGTCACCACCTCCTCAGGAAATACATCGAGGAACTCCCCAACTACTTCTGAGACATCCATCATCTTTGTATCTGCTAGAACCACTGATAGCCCACCTAAAAAGGAAAGGAGAGGCTCGACACTCCGACTTCCCACCTGATAGTCCTCTCGCCAACAAAAGCTACACACTGCCCATCCACATCGGAGAACACGACTCTTCTCCAGATGCAGTCGATAACGGAACAAACAGAAAACAACCAGTCGATGCCTAGGATGACATCGTATGGCTACATCTGTGACAGAAGAAGTTCCCCACTAGATCGATGTGGTCCCAACGTCATCCCACATCCTCAGCAAACACAAGATACACAGGTCTAGCCTCCAACTGGTGTACTCAGCACCAGTGTTACGGAAAGTCTCTCTACACCTAGTCCCAAAGCATGGGCTAGACCAGGTGAAACAAAGGAGTACGAGGCTCCGGAATCGAAAAAAGAAGAAATAGGATTGCTGAACAAACAAAACGTACCTCGCACCACCTCTGGTCCTGCTGGAGCTGTCAACTCTACTGCGTGCAACTGTCCACTCAAAGCTCCTTTGCCTCTCTGATGACGTCCACCTCCCCGACCATGCCCTGGTCGAGGTCCCTGAGGAGCACCCTGAGGTCGGCCTCCTCTTGCAATGTCTGCCCTCGAAGGATCATGATCATGCTGCTGATGGAAGGTCCTAGACGGCAACTGGTGCTGCCGAGGTGGGCGCTAAACCTTCCCACCTCCACCATACTATGCTCGGATTGGGCACCGACTCTGAACATGCCTGAAACCTCCACAAGAAAAACACCTCGGTCCTGGGCTCGTGAAAAAGGGACGAGGACCCGAAGATCTGAACTGGAACTACCGGGGCCTGCTCCCCACTGGCCTGAACCTGGAAGGTCCTGTCGCCGGAGACCTGCTGCTGACTACATTCCCCTTCGACGAGCCCGACTGGATCCCCACTCAGGGTGCACCTCCCAGTGAGTGCATCCTCTCTAAAACATCTTCCTTCTTGTGTACCGCCATGTATGTCGGACGGGTGAAGGGGGTGACAGAATACTGGAGTGAAGGACGTGGTGCCTTCTCCAAACTTCTTGCCCGAGACTCCCCATCCGGAAAGAGATCCTGAGAAAAGCGCATGAGATCCTTGAACTTGATCCCCAGCTCTCGTACCGACATACTCCCCTTTAGAAGGGATAGTAACTCCTTCCGCTTCCCCGCATTGATCATGGAAGAAAGGAATTCCACTCAGAATTCCTTCTCAAGTCATCCCAAGGAACATATGCCTCTATACTCTATCCGAGGTAGAGCATCCACCACTTTCGCACCGCACCTCTCAGCTGACTGACTTCTAGGTGAACTCAGTACTCCCTCAGAGCATAGATCAAGATAAAAGCGATCCCTATCTCCTCAAGCCACCCCTCAATCTCCATATCTTAAGTACTACCCTTGTACTTCTTGAGGGTCTGCCGTTGGAATGAACATAGAGTCTTCTACCACTGGATATCTTCCTCCTCTCGGTCAATCCTCAGCTGATCGAACGCCTAAACCTGCTGGGCCTCAGCCGTCTGAGCCACCCGGGGATGACGTGCAGGTGCCATATCTTTACGGTAAACAAGGATCGCATATGCCCAAGTAGTAAGGAAAACTGAAGGTTTTATTTTATCATTTTATTTCAATTTCTTTCCAAGAACACCCAAATCAGGTAAAACAAAATCATGATAATGCATGTACCTTCCCTAGGGTCTCCACCCTGCAATAAAAGTAGTCTCATTTGGTCGTTCGGTAGGTTCAGAGTCCTTGCATCGGATCACTGGGGGCCCTAAAATCTCATGTCCTAGCCGGTCTTCCCTGGCCTATGTCATGCACCAAGATTAACTAACACTGTTTCCCTACCATCCCATGAAATACTCAATGTTCCTAACTATATACTCCATCCTATCTCTCAACCATCACCTTTGATACCATTCTTTCATGACCCTCTCCCACCAAATATGCCCCTCCTGAGCTGGCAATGGTGAAAGGGAGATAATGACCCCCGAGTCCCACCTCCAGTAGGCCCCATGGTGGGGTGACTAGCACCAAGGGTATGAGTTTTCACAAATATGGGAGGCATTACCCTTTTTATTATTTAGGATCGGTAAATAGGACAAGTCAACCACCAAAAGGGAAAAAAAGAACAAGTGAATAGAAATAAACCCAAACCAAGCCCATATTCATGTTTAAACATTTTTATAACATGGTACATGTACACGAAAGCTCAATGTACAATACCAAAAGAAAAAAAGAGAACATCAACTGCAACAAATCCAACTGTCCGACTAGTAGGGTCCCGTATGGCCCTGATAGTCCTCCTGGAAACCTGAAAGTAAACATAGGGTGAGAATACAAGTATACTCAGTAGGGAAACCTAAATCTCTCAGCACAAGTGGGGAGACATCCTATTGTCCCATGAGAACAACAGAAGAAACCTAGCAAGGAATTCTATTCACCCAACCTCACTAGCCACACTCACCAAACTCAAGCACAACAGGTAGTAGTAGTATATAAGAACAAGAGTATTGGGTACCCCGCACCATTTCCCTTTACTTAGATGCTCTTCCTAACAACAAACGTCCTCACGCTGCAACACTCTCTTCACCCGCACACACCTGGGCCTCACCATCACGTGTCCCGCCCGCACACACCTGGGCCTCACAACCATGTATCCCACTGGCAAACACCTGGGCCTCATCCTGAAGATTCTTGGGAAACAGTAGAACCTACCCAAAGTGTCTTGGGATAAACACCCCCCCAATCGAAACCTACCCGAAGATTCTTCAGTGTAAGGTCGCCTTAAACCATCACAGCCTAGGGGAGAAGGAGCAGGATGGATCTAGTATATAAGGGAAAAACACCCTCTCCCATGAAATGGGAGTGTTCGACACTATGTGCTCAACATGGGTGGGGTGAGATAAAACACAAAAGATATAGTTATATATATATATACCAAACACACATCCCAACCTATGTCTTCTAAACAGAAAACTGAGCACGTGCCTCGGTACTACTACAACGAAGTATGAATACAACAACAATTCCACCCCCTTTAGGTTTTCACGTTTTCAGCAGAAATTAGTATATTTAATTCCTTAACTTCTGGGAAACTATCCACAACCAACCACATCGATCGTTCGTAAGGCATAACCCTGACATCCTAAAATCAAGTTAGGAAAACACAAACAACACAACCAAGTCCTCTTATTAACCAACCAACCCCATTGATTATTAAACCTGTTCCATTACCATGACCCTCCATTCATTAACTCTTCCACATTTTATTTAATAATCACAACCCATAGTCCATTCACATTCAAACCCATCTCTTCATCCTCGCTGCCAACCACCATAACCACGACCACACCGAACCCGCACATCATTATACCTTTTATACCATTAATGGCAGCCCCCCTGCCCATCACCATCATAACATACACACCATCCCACAACCAAGCCAACCGCAGACCCGCTGCTCACCCAAACCACAACAACCCACAAAACACCCCCCTATCACATGCCACGTAACCAATACAACACCCACATGTTCATTATTCCATTTTTTTAACCAGGGTAATCACACAAGGTTCTAGATTTTAACATCCAACTTTACGTGATAAACCAATTTCAACATTCCTCAATTTTCCATGCACTGGAAAATCCAGAACGAGAGGGTAACATTTAATTGCGTAAGAAAAGGCCCCCAATGACAGTGATTTTCTATAGGTAGAATCTCATTCAATTCACAACATACTATCACAGGATATAAAGTAACAGCAATCCCATCTTCCCATCCCTGTTCTTTAACCAGTTATTATATTTATTTAATGGTTAAACAATTCCTCATGAAAACAAGAGGATACCCACCCCGCATTATGCAAAAATAAGATAGGCGAAGGTAATATCCCTACCTCAGTAGTTTCTGATCACAACCCTCCACCGGATCAACTTTAGAAGAAGTCTGTTGGCGTTCGTCACCTCTGTCGGGTCCCGGAAAAACCTCCTCGGGTGGAGGTCGGAACAGAAAGGCCGAAGGAAGGACAACGGATCAAATCTCGGAAGCTCTGCCTCGTCGTTATGATCATGTGGATGCTGAAAGATCGTAAATCGGATCTCGGACGAAGAAGTTATGGAAGGAAGAGCCTTCGAGTTTCTTAAGAGAGCTCTGCTCAAAGGAGAGGGGAGGAGGGGTTTGTGTTGAAAAGGAGGAGGGGACCCCTCCTTTTATAGGTGTGAAAATTAAAAGTACACGATATGTAATTTATGGTACACGGAGTGTACACGGTGAATTCACACAGTCTCCAAGATGCTTTCAACATGGCTCCGCGGCCGTTGACTGGTCAACACACGGTTTACGCGGTGAGGGACTACACGACATGTAGTTTAGACACACAGCATCTACTCATTTATTACACACTGCAAGGACACGGCTCAAACACGATACACAACTGTTGACTGGTAACGCATACGCGGGGAATGACTACACGGCGTGTAGAACTGGACACACGGCCTGCCCCCATTATTTCACACAGCGAGGACAAGGCCTGCAACACGGGGTATACCCGGAAAGGGGGTACATGGTGTGTACTCATACTACATGGCGTGTAGTTTCAAAATTCTAGAAATTGTGGGAAAAGTCCATTTTACCCTCCATAACACTTTGTGACCTTCTTTTTGACGAAGGAAAGTGCCAGAGAGGTCCGGGCCATTACAAGTTTGTTGAGGATACCAAAAGGTAATTTTTTGTTGTTGGTTAATTTAGACATGCTCAGAAAAACCCTCATTTATTACCGATCAAGGAGACCTTTAGTGTTGATGATCATGGATTAATGTATATCCATGTTCTAGTTTATCTACACAGGGTCCCAACAACTATATTTTCATATTAGGATTCATGGAATAGGTATGATACTTTTTACAGTTTTCATAGGGTACTGGGTACACAAGAACTTATGGGAACATCATAACACCCTCATACTAGTGGCCAGTCCGAGTGTACAATATAGGTTATTGATAATATTTTTTAGCATTCCTCCATGACTTTGGGAGCTCTTGGGAGAAGCATCTTTATTATATTGAATTTCCAAATAGTAACAATTAGAAAGTGAATATATAGAAGGATCCATATGGGGCCTTATATAG
Organism: Viscum album; assembly: GCA_963277665.1. NCBI lineage: Eukaryota > Viridiplantae > Streptophyta > Magnoliopsida > Santalales > Viscaceae > Viscum > Viscum album. Next base: position 1,311,645,044 of record OY728152.1, on the reverse strand, counting down.
TATACCATTCTGATTAACCATGTGCTGGTTAGAGGTAGGTGACAAAACATTACAGGGACCACGCCTCATGTATGAGACATTAGTGTCGGTCAGGTTAATATGGAAATATATGGATATGAAAATATCTCAAAAAATTTATTATTATGATCACCATAGTTGTTCTCTAGAGTTCAATGATAGGAATATGGACATTTTACATGTTTATCCTAGACTAGGGAACATACTGATTTGGATGTAGGGTAAAATTTCACCATGATAAGTTTGGCCCTTTTAGATTCTACAGAGTTTTGGGCCGGTAGACTATCATTTGTAGTTAATTTCATGGTACATTTAAATATATGACATCTTCTAAATATTTTAACTGTGATTATATCAATCGGAATCATCACATTATATTCATCATAAAGACGTTGATCTACAAGTTTATATGTCCTTCAAGTAGCATAAAATAAATATATTTGACAATATAAAAAAAAAATCTATGGTTTTTTGTTCCTTTAGTGATGGGGTTATGGAAGAATGACTAACTACATCGTTAGACATTATAGGAGGAGGCCAATATACATGCTTAGTGTCCAGTTTTGTTCGTTGATGATTCTGGACCACCTTTCATAAGGTAATTTGGGAATGAATTGATTTAAGTGAAAGGATTATAAGAACCCATATTTTTATATTAGGTACTAATATATTAATATGTTATATTTTTTAAATAAGTACAACATTGAATTACTTTTTCGACCATTGTGATCTCATAGGTTTATGAGGATTATTCAGTTCATGGAACCCGAGATTTGAGGGGCTTTATGCTTAGTGTATTGTTACTGAAAACCTTTTTGGGAACCCAACATAGTTTGACCAATCTTTGAAAGGTTGTAAATATATGCGGGAATGATCATATGGGTAATATGAATCGTATGAACGGTGCCTCATTTTCATGTGTCTATGTCTGCATCATTAATAGTGGATTTTTTCATGGTTTCTACATGGTTAGTCAAACCCTTTCAGGATACCATAACTGTGTCACATATCCAGTAGATAACTGTGATTTTTGGTTAAATTTTTTTCAATAGATGTGCCAAAACAAGGAAAATTCTTATATATTGATAAAATTAATAGATATAAATGAAATAATGAATTAAATTTTTCCTTAATGACATTTATTCCTCTCCTAGACACTAGATCTGGAATTGGAAGGCTCCCCTACTTGGATATTCATCGATTTTAGCTTATTTATCAGTCTAATATCCAAATTAAAGGTCATTATTCTAATTGGATCTACCAAATTATAAACATGGTTAATTTTTAGTAATTCAACACTCTTTGGGATATCGATTGTGGTTTTTGGATGAAATATAATTTTTTTAATGTCTAGGTTCTTCATTTTTTATTTACATTTCTCATGAAATGGGTTGAATAAATAGTTTGTACTGGTTGAGAAATCTACTATTGAGATAGGTTTGATTTTATATACAACATCCATATGTTTTGTTTCTTTATTAGGATACCATCAGTTAGGCTACTCATCAAACTTTTTGGTGCAGCCCTGAAATTGAACTATTAAACTAAATTTAATGTAATTAGATCTATTAGAGAAGCTCGTATGTTCCTATGTAATATGTTGGTCGCAGATTATTCTACAAAGGGAACCCATGTGGTGTTACTAATGAATTCACATGTATTTTAATTGGATGGATCATCAAAGTTGTGTGTTCTGATGCTTGCAATAATATGGAAATCCTTGTTATTCTTAATTGGAATTGAATTGCATAAGAGGGGATATTCTGCACCTTTATTTTTCAATGTTGATATTATATCATGAAATTTTTTAATGGCTCAAAAGATAAATGGTTACATTAGTGGGAATACTTATTTGGTGTATTGGGATTGAAGGGTTATATGGGTAAATGTTTGAACAAGTGGATTATCCCATGTGACATGTTTAAATATGAGTTGTAGAGAATAAGTGGGTTTACATATATTCTACCGTATATTTGTATCGTATTACTAGAGTGGGTGTAATCATGTTGTAAAATGAAATTTTTTATGGATATGTGATTGGTTATAATAATATGATATGAAATGATTAATGGTATGATATGAAAATGTATGAATAGATGCATTTGACATGTTCTTTTGATCAGGAATACAGAAGATTACCTCTTAAATAGTGTACCCTCATTTTGGATTGATTCTATTAGATGCCTTGTACCATAATACCCATTTTATATGTATTCCTTTGACTCGTGTAGGACATGTTTATTTTTAAAATTTCCTATAAATACAACTGTTGAATAACCGAGTTTTCATTGAGTTACTCATGTGTCTCAACAAGGACTCCTTGTTTTACAACACCTTGGATCTTTCTCGTTTTGGTATTACTCATAGATATATGGAATATCCTTGAGAATTATGACATTTTTTGTTGAATTTCATTTTTTTGTGGTTTTTTGAATGTTAGGTTGAATGGGAATGACATGATTTATATGATTTATATGGAATAGTCATGATTGAAACTATATGGGTGGATGTATATTGAGGCCATGCTGGTGATATAAGTTCATTGTAGATTCCATGCTATGGGAGATGATTTTTTTTTCTGATCCATGATATGATAGTAAGTATCAATATATTTGTATATCATGTTATATGGGAACATTATATATTTTTTACTACTCTCAAATTTAACTTCTTACCTATATTTTTTGTTGTATTACACAACATGGAATTGTATTTATCGTGGGAGGTTTCGTACTGAGATGGTATCTCACAACCTCTTTGTGCATAACGTGGGAACCCAAACCAATTATATGGTCAAAGTTATTGATAAGGGTTAGACACCTAATAAAGGTTTTTGATTGGTGTTTATGAGATGGTGAGCACGAGACCAAGATGAGGCATTCGAGGCTACTAGGATAATTTTTGGCCTTTTGGATTTTTCGTACATTATTCGTATATTATAGCCATATTAATGTTGAAGATGATTTATAAATACATGTATCATATTAATAATTATATATGTGATACTTTTTAAATTATAAAATATATTGGTCTAGTTTAGTTACTAGTTTTCTTGTTATTGTATCTACTTCTGTTATTTTTATGTTATTAACATTGTATTATATACTCTGGTAAGGAGGGAATAGTCTCACATATAACACAACAAGGACCTAACTAATTTTTGGGAACCTCTGTCATTTGAGTTTATTTTATTGAGATTGTGTGACCCACTATGCTCAGGGCACATCGGAGTGGCATCCCAGTCCATGTTGATACAAAAATAATGTGGATTTTTTTGGTAATATTAATAAATTTATTATTGTATTCACCTATATTGAAAAGTAAAAGTAAATAGGTAGTTATATGAGATAAAAAGGTTTTGTATTTTTTAGATTATTCCCACCGCAACTAGAGTATCCTTAGTGAAAATGATATGTTTAGTCTATGGACATCTGACATATAGTTTGTTTGACCATGGAATTAGTTTTCTTGAGAACAAAAAATCCTGATGTATGATTAATGATACATAATAATTTACTGAATACAATAACTTTGGTGATCCCACTATCATTTCTTAGTAATACCATATATAATATAATAATGGACAGTAAATAAATGTCATTATAATTTTTATTATATGGATCTCTTGTGTCCTTGTTTCATTTATTATCATTCATGATTTATTTTATTATTAAGATGATTCTCCAAGACTCCATTGAATTCACTCATGTAAAAAATATTGATATAAATGAAATTTTCATACCATTGATTTTATTTTATCTATATTTTTCTTGTGAAATGGTATTCAATTTTTTGAGGATGATGTTTTTAAAATTTTATAAAATGTAATTTCAATTTTCATTTGATTTATTTACAATTCTGAAATGATTAAATGTTTTTTTAAAACTACATCTATTTTATGGTGATTCAGATCAGTTCATTTTCTTATCTTGAAAGGTAAATCCAAATTATCAATTTTTTATACACTACATTTTTCATATTTATCATACATTATGATGAATCTACTTTGAATGTTTTGTGAAATAAAAATTTTATTTGTAGATCAATGATTTGATATACTAATTTTTTTCCCATATTTTATTATAATAGGTTCTCATATTCTATTAATATTTCTTCATGGGTTCATTCACAATGGGCCAAGGAAAAATGAATTGGGTAAAGGTGGGTAGTCATGGACCACTATGTAATTTTTTATCTTATATTTCTATAAATTCAGTCTTATATCATGTATTTACATATAAAATGGTTGTATTGATTCATTTATTTCATAATATTTATGTACTGTGAAAATATTCATGTTTTTCCCTATTTTGAGAATACTAATTAGAAAATATTTTTTGGTATATCGAGTCACATTTCTCTATCATATGGAGGATGTAAAAAAGCATTGGGTCTGTGGTGGGTCATCATGGATATGATTTTAGACGCTATCCTAGGTTGGTTTTTGAAAAAAAATTCCAATCATGTATGTATTTAAATGAATCTATAATTCCTTAAATTATATTATGTAATTTGGGATGACATATAGTAGAATAAATATTCGTAATGTTTTATTACTCAAGTGGGACTTGTGAGCATTCTCTTCAAAACCATCGCTTGGGGATGGTACTTGAGATAACTAAGAATGTATAAAATATAGTATTTAATATTATATAATCATTTCCAAATTATAATTTGAAATTATATTCATGGAATATTATCTTTGATTCTGGGAATATTGAATGTGTTTTTGTACATGTACAGAAAGATGAACATATTTCCATTGAGCCATCAAATTATGGTCATCTATGAATAATATTTGTGACTAATATATTAGTCAATATAAGAACAATTGTGATGTTTTGTGTGGATTAATGGGCTATGTGGATAATTAATAAATAGTTATATTAAAATTCCAAACATAACACCTTGTCCATTTACCTCTACGTGATTACATGTGACACCTCGAGATTTTATAAGATATATTTTATTAAATTTCATTGATGCATTGTGATGTACGCTAAACGAAGATTAACATACACTATATGCTATATCAAATAGAATTTCAAGAGATTAACGAATAAAATGTCTTGTGTTACACACAAAAGAGTCCTTCCACAAAAGCATGTGTTATAGACAATACCACATTTCATTAAACAATGATATATCATTAAAATATTTTTTTAATGTTATATAAACTAGCTCTTATGAATAGAGTTAACACATTTTGAAATTTATATAACATTAATATTTATCTTATGTATTATCTAGACATGATATAAGAAAAATTCTAATTTTTGGATAAATGCAATATTTTTCAGAAAAAACCATTTTGTTCTATTGTGATGGCACAACGATTTTAAATTTATTTTTTGAAAAATTATATATTATATTTGAATTATATAATTTTTCCGTGGAATAAGAATTGAAAATTTTAATTTTTGGAATATTTGGTATTTTTCTCTAATAATTCATATTTTAATGAATAATGAATATAATGTATTTTAATTCAAAACTACATTTTCATCATATTTTTTTATTTAGGTATATTATCTTTTTAATGGGTTTGGAAGTATAATTGAATTATTTATTTACAATTTAATATAATTTTGGTCATCAGATGTAATTTCAACTTTAAATTGGACATAAACACATGAAAATATTTTCATATTTTCTAAATCATAAAACCACTTTATTTGTTTATAACAAATAGAATTAATATTAAGTTAATTTTTTCAAATTTTGTGTTTTGAATTTTGAAAAAAGGATTCAATACATTGAATCAGTACTTACAAATAATTTAAATAGATAAATTTTATTTTTGAGCATTATGAATAGTAACTTTAGTAAAAATAATTACTATAGTTAAAGGGATACCAGTTAATAAAAGGTTAATGAAATATTACAAAATTACCATTACACAAATCAAAAACTGATTGGATGAATATATTCAACCCTTATCATCTATTCTTAGAAAAATAATCACTTAATTCCCACATTACCATTAATATGACATGAATATAATAAAATTATATTATATGAAAAAATGTGACAACCATATTTCATAAAAGTATATTAATTTTAATTTGTTGATTACCAAGGAATAAAATATATTGTAGGTAGCCTATTGATATATAATACAATTAAATAAATCATATAAATTTATTTATAATATTTAAAATTTAAATAATTATCAGTGATGATGACTAAATAGTGATGAAAATATTATTTTATTAATAGAAAAATCAAATAAATAATATTAAATATATTAAAATAAAATAATTTGGATGAATTTATGGAAGACACTAATTTTATGGTTGGAATTGACATTTAATTTATGGGTTAAAATTGTTTTTACAAAAATATCTCTATATAATGATATTTTTAATGATTCTACTAATGAATAGTGACCAAATTGGCACTATTTATATTTTAAAGAAATAATATTTTATTTAATTATATAAATTTAATAAAAATATAAACATAGGCCAAATAATTTTTGTGATGGTAAATCTGTCACCAATGGACAATTTATGGTTCCTTTGGTATTTTAGAGTTACTATATTAAACCATAAAATATAAAAATACATGTTGTAATGGTAAGATTTAAATTAATTAATTAAGGGTAAATCAAAATTATTAGGTTTCAAATAAAACAAAATATTTCAAAAAAATGGAAGAATAATATTCAATACTTATCTAAATATGACTTATTTTGAGTTTTTTAATGGACACATGTACATGAAAATAAATTATAAAGAATTTATATGAATTATATTAAAAAATATATCTATCTTTAATTTCAATATCTTTTATGTGTCCACATATGGCCAAAATCATTCTATGAACGGATATAAATGTCTAGTTTTTTGTAATGAAAATCATTTCCATTATTAGAATATATTTTATATTTTTAGATGTTCGAAAATTACCTGAAAATCTTATGCATGTCTAAAATAATATGATTATAATTAACATTAAAAGAGAATAAATGATTTTATTAATATTAATTTTTAATATTTTTGATTCTTTATTATGTATAAAAAATTTCAAAGATCTGAAAGATATATAATATATGTGTCAATGAATTATATTCCATTTACCAGATTTTCTTATTGTATTTTATTTCAAATTAAATGAATAATATTAAATTTTCTAATAAAAATATCTTATTGAATTAATTTATTAATAAATTATTAAAAAACAAAAAAAAATTAAAAATAATCACAAGGGGATATGATATGGTCGAAAAGATGTTATAAATTTCATGTGTGGGCCTTTCTTAATTATTTAGATATAGAATATTCATAATATATTTCAATATTTTGTGAGTTTCCTAAAGTGTCATTCTACTCTCTTATAAAAATAAAACTCCTCCCACATTTCCTCCCAACTCCATGAAAAATATTTCTCGACCAAATCATTCACTATTATCATATAAACATTCATATTTAACTTCTTGAGGACCCAGTTTTACAAATACAAATCTCATGTGTCCCTATGAAGAGATCCAATGGATGTCCAACAAAGAAGAGGTAATTTCATTACCCATTCAATTCAATTTCTTTTCTTCTTATAATTACTATTTTTATATTTAATATATAAAAATGTAATAAATACAGTATATTATAAATTATGATATTTAATTATAATTATGGTAAAACCGTATACCACCATTTATCCATCATACATATAAAAATATCCCCATGCGTGCCTGTGTACGACTTACTGTCTCTACGTTGTGGTGTAACTTTTTATTCAAAATTTCTTTATTGGGATGAGTATAATATTGAGTATAATGTATTTAAATAATTTATATAAAATTATGTTGGGTCTTTTTAATTATTATACCATCCAATTACATACCATTTAACCATTAAGAGACTTATATCGTCAATTTTACGTGCGTTCGGTGTATTGTCTCCACGACGCGGTGAGATTCGTTCCCCATTTTAAAAAATTCATGAATGATTATAAATATTAAATGAGGAGTGGAAATCATAATTATTAACTCAATTTTATGAATAAAATACATCGTATCGTCCTGGATTAACATGACTGGAAAAATAAAGATGTTAACACCCATCATAATTGAAATATTGAAATACTATTAACAAAGTTATATAATATTAACATATATGATATCAAAAATATGTATATGGTCATTTAATAAATTAAAAACATTATTTAATCATTATACAAGTTCTGACCACACCATAGACTAATGAAAAGTACAAGGTAAGGGATAATTTTACAATATCATTTTAACTGAGATTGATTATTTGAAAGTATTTACTGGGGATAATTTAATAATCTTTGTCAATGTATTCTAAAAACATTTTCATAAAATTTTTACTATTTTAATATATATTTTTAAATTTATTTTTAACAATTTCTGTTATTTTCTACATGGTAAGGAATGAATCATTCGTTTTTACCAAATGGGGTACTTTTGACTTTTCTAGGAAAAGTACTTGGAGAATGTTTTTTCAACAAATACGACATGAATTGATTTCTGCACCTTATTTCCATTAATCTTATTTTACATGATTGAATTTAAATTTTAAATTATTTACATTTCTTTGAAAATTATTCCGCATTTTGAGATTTTATTTAAATACTAAAGGATATTATCATATAGAATTATGTTCAACTATTTTATATAAATAATTTTCTATATAATACAGAGCTAATTAAATGGGGTTATGTTTCTGTCCATGTTATAAATAATATTTGACAATGCTAATAATAGAATGATAATTTTATTGGTTATTTTATGATGGAATGATGTTAATGATACTCATTTTATTGATTGGGTTATGCAATGATGAATGATTTATGTTTATTTAGAACATATAAGAATGATTAAATTTTGTGATGGGTAGGACCTATATCTCCCTCCAATTAATTGTGTATTGATTTATATTTCATGATATTGACATGAAGGGAATGAAAAGTAAATAAGGTTAAGTAATAAATAGAAATAATGGCATGTAAACCCAATTTAGTAATGTACTTCATCCATTATGTTGGTTTTGGAAGAAATGCCTTCAATATTATGGAAATAATATTATGTTGTTAATTGTTTTCCACAATTAAAAGTTTTATTAAAATGTAAACATATTATGGTTAATGTTCTTTTATGATGTACTCTTTTGAACTGTAAATATTTATTTTGGGAATCGTGATTTTAATATTTAAACATTATTTTCATGTTTTTACATTTATATATTTATGGTTTTTATTATGTTCCCCATGTTTACACATAATGAGAATTTGAGGTCACCCCTTTTATGATTCCATTTACCTAGGATATAAATAAAGGTTTTTAGTAGGGAAACAAAATGGGATGTATTTTTTTGATATATTCAAGATCGTTCACTAAGGTAGAATATTTTGTTCCATGTTTCCAAAGAAACTATACCAATAAGGTCATTGGGAATATCATTATGTCATGTATTAAGTATTCTGCAAAGGTAATATAATGACCATGTACTAAAATCATAGGTTGGTATAGTTTGTATCTGAGAGAAGGTTTAGTAAAACATTGGTAAATAATATATGACAACTTTAGTGAGATCCCTTGAAATATTTCTAAGGTATGTCTTGGGATTTCTCTAAGAGTAATTATAATTATATGTTACTGTGCTATAAAAATGGAAATGATCATCTATAACCATAGAGTAAACCTTATATGTTAGTGTTTGAACATACCCCCACTGATTATATTTTTTTTCCTTGTATGATTTTTTCTTCTCATGATATTCTTTATGGGTTTTTGAAAATGGTTGGAAATAATAAAATTCAAGGTAATGGATAATATGATGGTAAAATGAAACACATTATTAGTGATAAACCAAATGAAATGGAATTTTTAATGAGGAAAAAATTTTATTCCTAAACATAAATCTCATAATATGATCAATAATATCAACATTGGGTATTTTCTGGAAGGAACTAATATGATAATGGTAAATATTCATGCCGAACATATAGGAAAGAAAGATGAAATTTCCTCATGTAAATCATTTGGGAGAAGGAATCAATTAAATTGTTTGAATGGAACTCGAAGATGTTTTTCATTTGAAAAGAAGGACACAATGTAATTAATTAAAAAATATTGGGTTTTGTTGTCATAATTGTAAAGGATAATTGTATTGTTAAGTCATTAACAATAGTTAATTGTTTTAAATATTGATATTTGGGCATTATAAAAATTGATCACTTATATGAAAATATCATGGAGAGAAATGGCATGGTCATATGGGTAATATTTATGTTGAGGATGATGAAGATTATACTAATGATATATGAAATTATAGAAGTGTGGAGGAATAAAACGATGAATCTAAGACAATGGTTTAAGATGATATTGGAATGATTTCATGTTTATCTAGATATAAGGATTGGTACTATGGAATAATGAAACATATAATGATTTTTACAATATGTTTTTTTATATGTATTTAAATGTATATGTTGTATGGTACAAATAGAAATTAATATTTTTTTATATGTTTTAGGAAAAAACATAATATGTGAATAATTTTAGGATAAGGAGAAAATGATATATTGGAAAATATTAATGACATCAGGATAGATATTAGGATAATGTGATAACATGGTTTGGGTATATAGAATTTATATTGTGTGGAAAGAGTTAATTTTGTTAGAATCAATGTTTTCAATAATGTTCTATGGTTATTCAATTTATTGTCATGTTTCAATAGAATGCATGATTTTGTTTTTCACATGAGGGGAATATTACAACCAAGAACTCCCAAATGAGATATATGATACCATTTTAAAGTTGATTTAGTTAAATTTTTTCTAATGTTTTAAATTTTCATTTTTTGGAAGGATTTAAATGTTTCTTTTTTATGGATTGTATAAGTTATATTCTGGTAAAAGTTTGTTTAATTATTGTATTTTATCACTATAGGTGGACTAATGCAAGTTTGATAATCGGTTCTAACGATATTTTTGAGATATATGGGATGACCTATCAATCAATTTCATGATATTCTAACAAATAAATAATGAAAAATTCAACTTCATTTCATTAAATAAGAGATGAAGTGGAAATAGTTCCGGGAATGCTCAACTGTGAGATTGTACTTAAAAAAGTAACTATTTCTTCTTTTTTTAAAAATTCATCAACTTTTAGAAAAGTGTTATCATACCAAAAATGTTATCATAGTACCTTCCAATACAATTAATAATAAGGTCCCTTAAATAATCATTGATTTATTTATTTTTGGTTGTTGACCTTCTTCAATACTTAGTCTCTATCACTACCAATCAGAACAAGATTGTAAGATTTCTCTTCCATGTAATTGTTTTCAACTCGCACCTATGTTCTCCTATATAGAAACCCAATGATGAGTTTATTTTGGTAACTATTATGTTTATAATATATAGTTTCTAAATTTTGTTTTAGTATTCCTTTTTACAATGTGGGTTTCCATGAACATAACTTTCAAGTAGTAATCATTTTATAACTCTGACAGATTTTGAGGGAAAAAATCATTTTACATGGGGTAGAATGTGACACACTGAAATTTTATAGGATAGTTTTTTTTTCTTTGATATAATTTCATCTACACTACACCAATTTTAGAATTAACTATATTATGTACCACATTATCGTTTAGTATACACAACCCTAGAAATTCTGATGTTACACGAAAGAGTGGTATTCCCCAATCACTATCATTGTACACAATACTGAGATTCACTAACCAATTATATATTATTAAAATATTATTATTTAATGTGATATAAACTTTCTTTTAGGAATATGATTAACTAAATTTTGAGTTTTATATAACATTAAAATTTATATTATTTAATTTCTAGACATGATATAGATTCAAATTATATTTTTCAGATAAAAGCTGTATTTTTCAAAAGAAATTGCAGTTTTGAAGTATTTTGATGGTGCATGAATTCTATATTTATATTTTATCATTTATATTTTAAATTATAAAAAATAAAAATCTTCTCTGGAAGCAGAACATAAAAATTTACTTTTTTCGAATTTTTGGTATTTTCTGAAAAATATCATATTTTAATGAATAATGAAAAATACTGATAGTGAAAAGTACTGCATTTTAATTCAAACACGACATTTAATCTAATTAAATTATCTAGATAGATAATTATTTTAATTTGTTTTAATATTTAATTGAGTTATGTTTTTATCATTTAACACAATTTAGGTCACTAGATGTAATTTCACATTTATATTGGACAAAAACACATGACAATTTTTTGACATGTTTTTATTTCAATAAAAACCGTCAATTAAATTTTTAGAAATAGGAATTAATTTAAAATAAATTTGATCGAATTATTTGTTTTGATAAATGAATAAGGAATTAAATATTTGGAATTAGTGGTTCCAAATTATCATAATAGTTACTTTTATTTTTGGTAATTTGGAATAGTATGTTATGTTATTATTTTTATTACCATGGTTAAATTTAAATAAGGTAATTAATGGTAGGAATACTATTTTAGAATTACTGTAACACCTATAAAAATATTTTTTGATGAATAAATTGTGGCCTTATAATCCATGATTCAAAATGTAATCATATAATGACAAATTTCCATCGAATATTAAATGAATATAAAAATATTAATGAATGAGACAAAATGTCACAATCTCATTTCATAGAGGTATATTTATTTTAATTTAGGGACTATGAGGGTATAAAATAGACTATAGTAAGTATCTAGAATTATAATATAATTACATACATCATAGTAATTTATTTATAATTTTAAGAGATTAAATAATTATCATCACTAAAGATTAAATAGTGATGGAGAAATAAATTTATTAATAGAAATATTATGTAAATGATATTAAAAATATCAAAATAAATAGAATTTGAGTGATTTAATTTCATCTACTAATCATGTGGATGGATTTGACATGTTATTTGTTGATTAAACTAGTTTTTTTGAACATATCATTATTTTATGAAATTTCTATAATGTCAAATTCTGAATAGTGTAAAAGTAACACTATTAATATTTTAAATAAATAATATTTTAATAAATTATATAAAATTAATAAAAATATAAATATCAGACTACTAATTGGGATAAAGTTAAATATTTCATCAATAATTTATTTATGGTTAGTATGGAATTTTAGAGTGACTATATTAACCCTTAGTAAATAAAAAAGACATATTTCAATTGTAAGAGTTAATGGAATTAATTAATGATAAATCCATATTATAACGTTCAAATTTAACCCCATACATGTACAAAAAATTATTGTATTTATATGAATCAATAATTTTCAAGATATTATCAATTTTGTGTTGTTTATTGTATTACTTTTTTGAGAATGTGTTGTTTTCAACAACAATCTATTTTTTTGGGAAGAATTTGATGTTCACAAATACCCTTATTGGTTATTCTAATGATTTTTCTTTGAGTATATTTCAGGAATATAATATTATTTATTTATTTATTTTGAAAAAATATTTCAGTATTTTATTCCACATGAAATATTTGACAATGTGTTCATAATTCACTTTAGCATGTTCAGGAAACACTGTTTATAATCTATGTATTCATATATAACCTTGGCATGTTCTAGAAACACTATTCATACTCTACATGTCAGGAAATCCCATTAAAATATTCAGGAAACATAGTTCATACCCTACATTGAGGAACATATTGTAAGGAAGAGAATATCATGTTATGTTATTAGAATGGTATGGTTAAGTAGCTAAACATTATCAAAAATGTATTGAAAAAGAACCCTACATTTGGAAGTAACCTTGCATTTGGAATATTAATAAATTATTGAAGAAGAATCCAATGTTTATATAGAACATTATATTTGTCTCTAAAAAGTATGGTTCATCAACCTAACTTTTGTAATAAACCTAATGTTGGATCATTTACCTTTCGTTTAGAATATGATAAAAGTATGGATTATATACCGTATGCTTTAATGTTCCAGAGAAAATTATGGATTATCAATCATAAGTTTGTGATCACCGATATGTTTTTAATAAATCTTACGTTTGAGATCAACATTACGTTGTGAACCTTATGTTCATAGAACCTATGCTATGCAGTTCAAGCCAACTCTTGGCATCATAGATTTAAAAATGGAATTATTGAGTAACAGTCTATATGCAGAATATCATGCTCATTTTATGCCATACTAAAAGTCCAAATATAAAGTGTGTCTTTGACTGATTCAAATATTTTTATTTCTGAGTAAAATAATCGATTTAAGAGGATATTTTCATGGTGAATTTGTATGGGGAGTTATGACTTCTCAATTATACAAATATTGGAATATCTTGATTCTAAAGGTGATATTTGTGGACCTAAATTTGAATGGAAAATGAATGTGTTTGTTTTATATATCCGGGTTATTTTGAATTAAAGTTTATATGATATAGATCATTGTGAAAGTTATGATAAGAACAAATTTGTGATTTTTTCAATGCTACAGTTTATAGAGAAATCAAGATTTATAGATCTTCGGCTACCAAGATTTATCAAACTCTATTTTTCTGAATAACTAGATAATACACATTGAATATTCATTGATTATACATCGAACATCATTTCTAAATAAACTATATTTAATATTGTGAAATATATTCCATGATCTACTACAATGATATCAACTGATAACTCTTATATCTCGATATCATTCTTTATAAAGACAATGATCCATCGACTGTCAATTGTGCACAATAGAAATTGTGATGAACATGTGGAATGTATTTAAAAGAACAAATACACTTTTATTTTCAGTGATTTTCTTCTCATACTAACCAATGTGTTCGGTTCTCTATATGAAACAGAAGGCAATGCTTTTCCATAATGAAGTAAAGGTGTTAATTTCATGCACTCAGTTGTGGAGTCATCGTTTGAGAAGAGGACCAGAAAGTGAAAATCACCATGGTCATGGAGTATACGTTTTATGGAGTGGACTAGAGGCCTTTGGTTCCCCGAAAAAATATACATTGTTCATCCTTTGATATTTATTTCCCACGGCTTAACCATTTAGATAACGATAAAAGGATATATCTTGATATCATGAAGAACTTGAAATATACACAATCCCCCCCCCCTCTAGTGTATATTTGGTATAACCCGATCCACCAATTAGTATTACAGGTTGATTTTAGGATAAAGCAATAACATGATGAATGTTTTTAGATTATAAAAAAAAAACAATGGCTGATACATGAGAGGGTATGTCAGTGGTTGGAGATCCCTACGTCCACGTTAACTGTTATGAATGATGTAAATCAAGGATGATCATTTATTTAATGTACCTTGGATACATAGTCTACACGAAAATTCTAACTCTCTATGTGATTATAGAGAAACCTAATACTTGGAGTGCTGATAAAAATAAAAGTGAAACAAAAAATAAAAAGTTATGAATGTCATCATTTGTGGTCTTTGACCAGATGAATTCAATAGAGAATCTCAGTTTCTTATGGATTATGAAATGTGGAAGACAATTGAAGTTGTTATAAAGTAAGTGGAAATGTTAGACAAATGTGGTTTTCCCTTATAAATTAAAATTATACCCATTCAGAATGTTTTAAAGAGAAAGCATTACCCAGATGAATGGAAGGATTATAGAAATTATTAATAACATCACTCCCTTGGGAGATCCTATCAAACAAGGAGATCTGGCCCTGAAGGTTCTAATAGTACTACCCCCATGATAGAATGGAATTTCGGCTACCATTAGACAATCAGCACCAGTCAAACATCTTAAAATGGGAGAGTTAATTAGATCTCTTAAGATGTAAGATGATGTGATATAATAGGAACAAAATTAGGATACATTATTTATCAATATTAAAAATAATTCCTTGAAAGTAATATCACATAGGAAGAACTGAAAAATGATGAATGAAATCAAATTGAAATAAAAAAATCTTGATTCAAAAAATTTAGATGTAGAACTGGCAAGCTAGCCAAACAGTCCACCAAATTATACAGAAAAATAAGGGACATAGAAAATCCTAAAAAATTGTTTAAAAAGAACCAGTGGAAGTCATATGTTATGAATGAAAAAATATGGGTCACATTCGACATATCGTTCCTCCGTTAAAAGGAGAATGGAAGAACAAATTTTTTAAATACCATGATTATGATCTAAAAGAAAAAAGAGCAATGAAATACACATTTAGTTTTTCTGAAGACTCTTTCAACTCATCAAAGTATTACTCAGAAAATGAGGATTCAAATCTGAAAGACGACATGTGCTTTATGAAAAAATCTGATGAGGTACAATCCTATTACCCATTTAATTTGGATTCTAGTTCTATCTGTTCAAATTATATACATGAACCTACTTTAATATGATGGTAATGAAATATGATTCCATATTTATGAAACATAATTCACTTAAAAATATCCAAACATATGTTTTAGGAGAGGGTGATACTCTCTTAAAACAACATCAATAGTTAATTGAAAAATAAAACTCCTCAGGCACAAACAATTCTAGTAATGAAACTAAAATAAAAACACTCCAATGTGTATTTGATTCATAAAAAAGTGATTCTCTAATTTTTAAATATGGATAAAATAAAAAAAATTAAATACTTGGATATAATTTGATTAAAAAGAAAAGGTATGGAATAGGCAGTAAAGGTGATATATCTAAAAAATATATTAAATATTTGGTACCATGTACAATGGGTAAATTTTTTAACTACTGTGGATAAAAAGGAATCATATCTAAAAAAATTTATTTAAGGAAACCAGAAAAAATTGTGTTTCAAAGTGAATTTGATACATGCAATTTCTATGAATCTATTGATTATATAAAATCAATGCAAATCTGCAATCCCTATTCTTTGATTACTAATAATACTGGACCCAATAAAATATGGGTACCAAAACAAATCATTGTATATATTTCGTTGTACGAAGTCGGTAGTATAATGAAAAATGAAATATGTTATATGGATAGTGGTTTCTCCAGACGTATGATTGGAAAATCATAAAATTTCAAAACACAGACTCAAAATGATGGTGGTCTAGTCACATTTGGCATCAACTCCAACTCTAAAATTATTGGAATTGGAACAGTTGGAGATCATGATGCATTCTCAATAAATAAATTATATTATGTACATTGATTGAAACAAAACCTAATTAGTATCTCTCGCCTCTGTTATGATGGTAATTTTTGGGATTTTTTTAATAACCGTTGTTATGTTTTTCAAGATAAATTCCTTAAATCTAGAGCACCCCAAACTAATAACGAAAACACCTTGGACTTAAATTAATTGTGTAAATAAAAATTATAATTATTAACTTCTAAGATAAATGGATCTTGGATATAGAATATAAGACTTTTACATTTAAAAATATAATCTATACAAAGGTAATTTAAGAAACAATTTGTTTTTGATTTTCCTTGTATCCAATTTGAAATTGACAGATTCTGTGATTCATGTCAACATGGAAAGAATCACCAATCATCATTCAAAACTGTTAGCAAAATTTCTACATCTAAACCATTAGAACATATTCATATGGATTTATTTGGACCTTCATTAATAGAGTTGTTGGCTGGAAAATTATATGTATTTGTTTTAGATTATTAATAATATATATTTATATGAAATTATTTTTGTATAATACAAAAATGATGATATTACTATATTTTAATGTTTCTAAAACCCTATTCAAAATAAAAAGGTACTAAAATAATTTCATTAAGAAGTGATCATGGTGGAGAATTTGAGAATCTATAATATAATTATTTTATCAATTATTGGTATTAAACACACGTTTTCTGCATCAAGAACATCTCAAAAAATGAAATTGATGGTGGGTGAAATAGAACTATTCATGAAATAGATACAACTATGCTAAATAAATACAACCTTCCTACCTATTTCTGGGTAGAAGCAGTAATCACATCCTGTTATATAATGAATAAAGATTTTATCAGAAATTTTTTAAAACAGAAACCCTATGAACTATAGAATAATAGAAAACCTAATGTAAATTATATTAATATTTTTGGATGTAAGGTTTTCCACATAAACTCCATGGACAATATTATTAAGTTTGATCCAAAATCCGATGAAGGCATTTTCATAGGATATTCTATTATTTCCAATGAATATAATGTTTTTAATTAGAATTCTAGGATTTATGAAGAATCAGTACATGTGAAATTTGATGAATCTATTCCCTTTCAGAAAAAGAAATACCAAATTGATGAATTTAAATCTAATGTAAACATGAGACTCAAGAACATGAATGATCATTTTTTAAATGATTTAAATGAAATTCACACATGTTTATAAGATCCTGACATTGATGAACCTAACAGAGTACTACATAGAAAATCTATAACACTAAATTATCCCAAATTAGAAATTGTTATAGTAGACCTAGAAACTTGAAAAAGACTAGAATAAATGTAGGAAATCTTGATGAATTCACAAAATTTATATCCCAACAAAAACCTAAGACATTAGAAGATTCATTTGTTGATTAATTTTAGATGATCGAAATGAAAGAAGAAGTAAACCAATTCAAGAGAAATGAATTTTGTAATTTACATGAAAGACCTTATAATTATCCAATTATATTAAAAAAATTTATCTTTAGAAATAAACAAGATGATCAATGAATAATAACAAGAAATAAAGCCAAAGTAGTAAATGATGGTTATAATTAGAAAGAATGTATAGATTATGATGAGACCTTTTCATCTGAATAATGACTAGAAACCATTATGATCCTTTTATCTTCTGCATCTCATATGAACATTAAGTTATTTTAATGGTTGTTAAGTAAGAATTTTTAAATGCATACATATTGTAGATGTTTATGTTGTTCTACCTCCTTGTAAAGAACATAAAAAACACTAGATTCTATTTTTAAACTTACTAAAGCTCTTTATTGTCTTAAGTAAGCACCTAGATCTTAGTATGAAAGATTATGTTCATTTATTTTAAATGATTATTTTACTATTAGGATTTTAGATCCATCATTTTTTAATGAAAATGTAAACTATAATATTTTTTGGGTCAAATTTAAATTTATGATCAGATTTATGCTTCAAAAAACAAAAATCATTTTCATGAGTTTTCAAATATAAGGAATAAATAATATGAAATGAGTATGATAGTAGAATTAAATTTATTCTTAGGACAAAAAATTTATCAAAAATATATTGTAAATTTTTTAAATCAATGAAAATAAATTACGGAATTACTAATGAAATTTCGACTTCAAAACAACAAGACATATTGAACTCTTATTTTTAGTAATATAAAACAAGATTCTGATGAAACTGGAAAACCAGTTTACAAAAAGTTATATAGAGGTATGGTTGGTAGTTTATTATATCTTACTACTAGCAGGCTAGATATAATATATTCAGTATGTCATTGTGCTTTATTTAAATCTGATCTTAAATAATATCACTTAAGTAATGTTAAAATAATATTTAGATATTTATAAGGAACTATTTTTTAATCTCTTCTCTATCAAAAAACATTTGATTTTAATTTAATTTTTTATTCATATATAGACATTAGATGTTGTAGATTAGATTAGAAAAGCAGCTCATGGCTTTTTTACTTTTTAGGAAAATACATATTGTCATGGTCTTGTATGAAATCAAACTCAGTTTCTCTTTCAATGGCTCAAATAGAATATGTATATGCTGGAAGTTATTGTGAACATTATTTGTTGATGAAAACCCCTCTTATGGAATATTTAATATATTTTAATAATAAAACTCTTTTATTTTATAATACTAGTGCTATAAAAATTTCAAAATAACACTTTTAATCATTCATGAACTATGTATATTGATATCGGACATCACTTTCTAAGTGATCATGTTCTTAAAAAGGATATATTATTAGAACTTGTAAGCACTGAAATTCAATTATCTGATATATTTAATGAACCCCTTCACACTGAATGGTTTTATTTTGTTAAGGTTTATCTAGGTTTATTTATTTTTAAGAGTTATTTTTAATTTCCATTTATTTATTTGAGTTCTAATTTTATCTATTTTTTTTACTTGTCAATATTAAATTAAAATTTACGTTAGTTCATCTTTAATCATTTTCCATGTATTTTTATACTTTTAAATAATGTAATAATTACAATCGGTGTAATGACATGGAAATCATGGATGTCAAAAACCGTTTCAAATTACCAAACTGTTCATTTTCTCAATAACATTCGAATCCCCATGAACTTATTCCAATATTCTCTACTTTCACCTGAACCATGAAAACCCTATAATTTAGAGCCTTCCAAAAATATGTGACAGAAATTCCCCAATCCAAAAAGAACTGATTTTCTAGAATTCAGCAACTCCAAGTGACAGCGCTCAGCAGAACAAAAGATTTCGCATGGAAAAGTGATCGATATGGAATGGTTAGACCATACATATATGATGCTAAGGCAAAAACTAGCATTTTAGAAACATGAGAAATGATTCAATGGAGACTATACAGAGTTTCTATATGAGGTAGAAATTAGTCAATTTTTTAATCAGTTCAATTTAGTCTGGGGGAAGATGACGATTCAATAATATCTAAGATCAAGGACATAAATTTTTAAATTTTTTCTCTGGAGATAGAAAAAATTCATAACTTCCCAAATATAGGAGTTTTCTATTTTGATTTAAAGAATATTAGTGATAATGTACAAAAGTATGAGGAAATTATTTCTTTTTTGTCTGGATCTACAAACATAAGAAAGATGTTGGTGAAAGATCAATATCATTCCAAAGAATATTTTAGTTAAATTTTTGAAAACAGGTATTGCACCCAGAATGGTAAATATGGATAAAAAATTGTACCCTGATATGTATATAATGTTTTTGTTTATGAGTGATGCAAAATTGACTATTCCGATACATATGGTGAGATATATCTTATAATACTTCCAACCAGAAGTGATGATGAAATTATATCTCATTGGAAGGGTTATTTCAATTTTTTTTGTAAGAAAAATATGATAATGCTGGTGGATTCCCAGGTGAGATGCCACTATAGAAACATCATTAATCCTGGAACACATAGAAGGACTGGTTTCTTCTAGAAACAATAAAAGGAAACTCATTCCTATTGGAGTATAAGAATAACACGAGAGTTATCAGTAAATTACTACAAATCAAAGGAAGGAGAAACAAAATGTAGAACTATTAGAGTATTAAGGAAGATACAGATGGAGGGAATTGATACACTTTATAATGGGGAAATTCAATAATGACTTCCGAATAGAAGGGCATGACTATTTTAGATGATAAGGAACATGTCCAAGAACAATTTTGTACATCCAAACCTCTTATAAGATACTGATTTCTATGGGAATATATTTTATTGAAAGATGATCAATGAATGATTTCTTAGATTGAGGTGATTCCTCTAGTAAAAAAATTGTGCATCCTATTATTGAAAATACTGGAGTAGTTGAAGTGGCTAGATCTGAAAATGTATAGCCTAATAAGATTTTTGTAGAGAAATTAGCACCCGAGGAACCTATTTTAGAGGATTCATCCCTGGAATAAAAAAATTAACTGGATGCCAAGGATGAGCAAGTACATGTGGATATGAATCAAGTAGAGAAATTTTCCAAAATTGAAAATGAAATTATTCTTGAAGAATTTTCTATCGATGAGATAGTAAAGTGCATGAAGGAAAAATCAGTGGAGAATCCATTATAGAGGAATGTTGAAGAGAAGTCAGATTCAAGATCCATACCTATAGCCCGGAAGAATTTTGTGGATGTTCAGTCAGAGAATCAAGAAAAATCTGTATCTGATTCTAGTAATAATTATATGGAGGAGAAAATCTAACAATTCAGTGATATTCAAGCTGAAAATGATTCAATAAGAAGAACATAATAAAAAATCTAAAATTTCAAATAAATTGTCCCAGTTATGTTTCTAAGAAGGAAGTAAAATCATTCAAGAAGAAAATGTAGTCTGAAAATGTATATTTCAAATCTGAAATGGTGATGATGTCAGATTTTCTAGAGTTTCAACATTTAATGGAGAAAAATTCACAGCTATTATAAATTGTTAAGCCAGTACATCTGGAACATCACCTAATCTGATCAGAATATATTAGGATGTTACAGCATCTTTGAGCAATATGAATGATATACGAGAATACCTTCAAAGAAATAGTTCTACTTTATATGTTATTTTGGACAATAAATAGTTTCTTATTGGCATGTTGACTTCAAATGAACATGGAATTAATGTTTTGTTGTACTACTTAACATATAGGTTAACTCTTTTTATGTAAATGGAAGAGAGGATACATTAGTTTTCAGAGTGAAATTAATTTAAGTCATCCATATGACTCAGGAAGGAAGAGATCTCATAGTCAATTTAGGCAATGGACTAATGAAAAATTTGAGACTACAAATGTTAGACCACAAAGAAATCATTAAGAGGTGATGAAACCTATTCCTCAAAACTTTTTATCCCAACCTTGATTCTTATTTTCATTATTGTACTTGTAATTATATTTTCAATAACATATTTTTGAATCACCTGTTCATATCACATTACATTGTTTTACTATACTTTCTATGTTAGAATGCTAGTAATAAATATTCAAATTTTGATAACTATTTTATAATATCATTTACTTATGTTTAGTGCTACATTAAAATGTGTTATATTCTTTCTTCACTCATTCTGTTCGATATCCCAAAAAGGAGGAAAAATATAGATAAACGGATTATATTTTTTTGACTCAATATTGATAAATAAAACCTTTTTTTAAATAAACTCAAATTTCATTATTTATAATAGAGGTGATACTATATTACTTTATAACGAATGATAAAATGTAAAAATTATTAAACAATTTTTTTAAAACAAAATCTTTTTTTATCTTGGAAAAATATTATATTATATGCATTTAATTTTGTATGATAATTTTATCAGTTATTTCATGCGCGTTGTGGTCATTAAAAAGGGGGATATTGTTGATCATGTGTTGTTTTGAATAATACTATATATTTTTATGATAATTTTTATGTTTTAATATACCCTTATTTGTTATTCAAGTTATTTTACATTAAGTATATTTCAATAAATTAATATTATTTACTTCTCTATTTTGAAATAATATTTAAGTGTTTTAATCCACATGAAATATTTGACAACTTGTTCGTAATCCACTTTTGTGTGTTCTGGAAACATTGTTCATACTTTACGTGTTCAGGAATCCCTTTAGCATGTTTTGCAAACACTATTAATTCTCTACATGTCTAAAAAACACATTAGCATGTTCTGGAAACATTTTTCATACCCTACGTTGAGGAGAGTAGTGTAAGGAAGGAACTACCCGTTTTGTTTTAGAAAATAACAATAAAGAAACCATAAATTATCAGTAAATAATGGATAAGAAAAAATACGTTATCAGAACTGAATAGAAGAAGAACCAAATTTTTTGATGGAACCATACATTTGGAATATCTGAATAGTATGGAATAAGAATCATATGTTAGTATAGAATGTCTTGTTTGGTTCTTAAAAGTATGGTTCATCATCCTTACTATTGTAAATATCCTTAAATTTGATCATTTACCTTTCTTTTATAAACTGGTAAAAGTATGGATCATATATTGTATGTTTGAAAGTTGAGGAGAAAACTATGGATGATAAACCATACCATTTTGATAATCATTATGTTATTAATAAACCATGAATTTGAGATCAAACATACGTTGTGAAACTTATGTTCATAGAATGTATTCCATGCAGTTCAACCCAATGTTTGGCTTAAAATATTCAAAAAAGACCTTATCGATTAATGATCTTTATGCGGATTATCAGGCTGATTTCAAGCTAGATTAAAATCACAAATCTAATGTGCATATTTGACTAATTCAAATCAGTTTATTTATGAATCAATTAATCTATTTAACAGGATATTTTCATGGAGAATTTTAAGGAGAGTTATGAATGTTCATTTATTCAAATATTTGAATATCGTGACTCTAAAAGTGATTTTTTAAATCTAAATTTTGAAGTAAAATGAATTTCTTTCTTATATATATCTCTGCTATTTGGAATTATAGTTGATACGATATAAAGAATTTGGAATGTGATGAGAAGAAAAAATCTTTGAGTTTTTATCTACATTAGTTTATAGAGACATTCTAGAATTATATATTTGTTGCTACCATGATCTATCATACTCATTTTTTTTGAAGAAAATAAAACATGGTTGAATAATCACCATTTCTACTAAGAATATCAATTGTGAATAGTCTGTTTTTAATTTTGTGAATATTATTTCTTGATTTACTCTTACAGGATCAAATCCAAACTCATCTATCTAGATATCATTATTTCTAATGACAATGATCCATCGACTATCAATTGTGTGTTGTTGTAATTTGGAATAACAACTAGAATGAATTTCGATGAACAAATACTCTTTTACATTGAGTTATCAGCTTCTCGTACTAATCTTTGTGTACGGTTTATTGTATGAACTAGAAGGCTTTGTTTTTCCTTCATGTTTTAAAGGTGTCAACTGCCTGTACTCAGTTGTGGAATGTTCTATTGAGAAGAGGACCAGTTAGTGAAAATCACCAAGGATGTGCAGAATGGAATTAGTTAAGTGGACTAGGGGTCTTCTGTTCCCCGAACCACTATACATCGTGCTTCCTTTGCTATTTATTATCCACATCATAATCATTCTAATAAACATAAAATGTAAGATCACGATACCAAAAAAATAATTTAATACTTACAATTCACCGCCTCTTGTGTATATTTATTATAATATGATCCAACAACTAGTACATAAAACAAATTATATATTATTTAAATCAAATATAGTCGCAAAAAATCATTATATTTTATTTTAATATAATTAATGAGTCCACATATAGCCAAAATATGTATATGAACGAATCTAAACATCTATTTTGATAAAAATTAAATCATTTTCATTATATAAATATATGATTAATTTTTTTATGTTATTTAATTACCATAAAAGTCTCTTCGTATAAAAATAATTGTTTATTCAGTTACATAAAAATAGAATAGATTATTTTAACAATACAAATTTAGTTATAATTTTGATTATTTAATGTCTCTAGCAAATTTCTGTGATATAAAATATATATTATAGATGTTTAAAGCATTATATTTGAAATTCATTTTTGTATTATTTTATATTATATCAAATTTAATGATTTGAAATAAATTGAAAAAATTAATATCTTATTGAATTAACTGATTATTAAATTATATATAAATCATAAAAAGTGTTAAATAATATACAGATGATAGGATATGGTCGAAAATGTATTATAAATTTCATTTATTGTCCCTTTTTAATTATTTAGATTTATAACAGTCAAAATATATTTCAATATCATTTGAGTATCTAAAAGTGCTCCTCTACAAACTTAAAAAAATCTCCTCCCACTTTTCCTAACACCTATTGGAGACGTATTGCATAAACAAACCCTAGAAAAAACCACTTATAAATATTATTATTTAACTTCAGGAAATCTACATATCCAAAAAATCTATCCCTAGTGTCCCTAAAAACAGATCTATGTGATGTCCAACGAAGAATATGTAATTGTTTTACAAATTCTATTTAATTTATTTTCATATTATACTCCCTATTTATATGTTCATTAAATTATAATGAAATAAATCCATAATGTTATTCTTGTTACTATGTTATTATAATTATTGGAAAACATAAAAAATCCTTTTATAAATCCTACAAATAACAATATTACTATGTGTGTGTACATATGTGTTTCTGTCTCTATGCCATAGTGTAATTTATTATCCCAAAATACATTATTATGATGGGTATAATATTAAGTATAATGGATTTAAATTTAGAATATAAAATATTAATGATTATATTTAAATAATATTCCATCCAATTACATATCATTTTACTATCAGTGGAATGATATTATCACTCTTGTTTAGGTACGACCTACAGTCTCCATGATGCGGTGAGATTAAATCTCCATATTAATAATTCAAGATTGAATATAAAATTTATATGATGATTGAACATAATAATTATGAAATTAAATTCATGAATAAAATAAATCCTATTAATAAAAACATGACATAGGCGACAATACTAGAATTGGAAAACAATGTAGATAACACCCAAAATAATTGTAATATTGAAATACTATTTACAAAATGATATAATAAGATAATATGTGATATTATAAATATGTATATTATCCTATAATAATATAATAACATGATTTATCCATTATAATGGAGGTTACCTCACCTTTTTCCAACTAAAAGTATAAGTTATGATATAATTTTACTATCTCATTTTTAACCGAGATTGATTATTCATAAGTATTTACTGGCGATATATTTATCATCAATGTCCTTATTTTATAAAAATATTTTCCTAAAATATTTACTATAATTATATGTATTTATAAAGTCATTTTCACTCATTTATTACTATTTATACATTCTATTTAATTATTATTTCTTTTTTACCCAATGAGGAATTTTTAAAATTTTATTGAAAAATTATTAGAAGAATTTCCTTTATCTTTTTCGAAATAGATGGATTTTTATTACTTATATAAATATATCTTATTTAACGAGATTAGAAGTTTATTATCAATATAATTATTTTATTTTTAAATTTTTCACCATTTGTAGAAAATAAAATTTTTTTGAAGAAGGAAGGATATTTTACTCAAGAATTTAGATAGTGTTTTATGAAAATGATTTTCCATATAAGATTACACTCATAAAATAATCTTATGTTAATATCCCTATTATTACTATGACATGATTATGTTAATAATGGCATGTTATTTTATATATATTATTTAATGATGGAATTTTTTTTTGAAAAATATTTTATTTGGGTTATGATATGATGAATGATTTAGGTTTTTTTGGAAGATGTAAGAACTATTTCGTTCTGAGATGTGTGAGACCAAAATATCCCTCTAATGCATTTGATAATGATTAATATCTGATTAGATAGTCATGACTGGAATGCAATGAAATTTTTTTTAGTAATACATGGCTAGATGAACATGTTAACATGGTTTAGTAATGGATTTCATCAACTATGATGGTTTTGAAAGAAATGCATTGGAAACTATGAAAGTCATATTATGTGATTAGTTGTTTGGAACAATTCCATGTTTAATTCCAATATAAATTTATGAAGGTTAATTTTCAATTATTTTATAATCCTTACAAACATCAATGATTGATTTCATGACTCATTATTTTGATATTTTATCATTATATTAATGTCTTTACATTTTATGTTTATGGTTTGTATTATGTTATCCATGTTTACACTTATTAAACATTTAAGCTCATCCTTTTTATGTGTTTTTTCCCTAGGAAAAAAAATGGTTTAGGTTGTAATACACAAGGGGAAGATATTAATGGGATATGTTGAAGATATTAAACTATGATATTAGATTATGTTCCATGTTTCCAAAGACACTATACTAATACGGTGTTTGGGAAATTGTTTCTATCATGTGTAAAGTATTCAAAAAATGTAA
This sequence comes from Viscum album, assembly GCA_963277665.1. Classification (NCBI taxonomy): domain Eukaryota; kingdom Viridiplantae; phylum Streptophyta; class Magnoliopsida; order Santalales; family Viscaceae; genus Viscum; species Viscum album. The sequence continues at coordinate 1,311,617,456 of OY728152.1, read as the reverse complement.
TATAATGTATATGTTAGACATGATTTGTTCTTTATACTTCATTTACATGTATGAAATTTTTGGGGTTTTATGTTTGAATTATTTCATTTTATTTTTATGATTTTTAAAGTATAATCACATTGTGATTGAATGTAAATAATATTTTGAAACCTGTGTTGGTATTAAAACATTTTTTAGTTCAATTTGAAATGGTTTTATTTACATGATCACGTGTTTTAGAAAATAATTATATTGGGAAATTTATTTCTACTTATTATTTTGTGATATACTAAATGAATTTTTTAACAAGGAATTTTGGTTGTGTTATTGATATAAAATCGAATGGGGTTTTAAATAAAAAGTGAATGATAGTAACAAAATCTTTTAGATAGGGAATGAATTTACATGATGTACTACAATAAATCATTAAATAAATATTTATTTATACCATGTTTTAAAATTTTATAGAAATGTGTAATTACAATTAAAATGTAAATTTGGTGTTCATTGAAATAAATAATTTTTAGACTTAATTGGTTTTTATATTTTTTCTAAAGGATTTTACATTGCCTCTTTTCCATTGGATGTTTGGTATAATGTTTTGGTTGATGATATTATGTTTCAAGATTTATATTAATGAATCCAAAAATTCTCCGGATAAAAAATCGAATGATTGGGTTAGATTCCATCCATTTTAATAGTCCATTCAGTTTTTTTGCTCTTTATTATATATTTAGAACTCCATTAATCCATTGAATCATGGGGTGTATTTCAAAACTATACATTCTTAAGAAAACACATTGGACATTTTGGATCAATGAACATCTAAAAATAGTAGTTAGTTGTATTCTCTTGATAATGTGATGGGGTTGAATAATTTTAATAGTTATTTTATTATAATAGGATTCATGATACAAAAAAGTCAATTCTGTGACTAAATTGTTTAAGGTAACAATATAAGAGTTTTTGGTTATGGAAATTTATATTTTTTTTATAAAATACTATATTGGTAATCTTCCTATTAGTCCTTAATTAGTGGAATAATCCTTATAATGTGATGAAGGTGATAGTTTCTATGATATTTTATTTTGATAATGATATGAAATTGGCAGTAGATTATATAATGAAACTGTGACTCATAGCCTATTTAGACTAAATCATAATGGTTTTGAATCCGTATAGATATCTATTTTATGATATGTATTCTCCCAAAACATATAACTATCATGTCCTCATCATATTCACACAGTTATACATAGAGGCCAAAATTTTCCTCTTCAGCTACTATGGGGATAAAAAAGCACAAATATGTTAAGAATAAAATATGCATGGTTTGATTAAGGATATTTTCCTTGTATAATAGATTCAAAAATTTACCTAATAAAGTGAAATGTCTGTGGAAATTTAGATATATTTTGGTTGATTTCAATTTGTAGCATCAAGAAATTGTAATATTTCATTAATTTAAACCTTATAAATATTGAATACAGTGGTTCATATTTATAAAATTTAAGTGATTATACTATTTGGGAAACCTAAAAGGGATTTTTGTTTTTGGTTCATGTGTATATGATTTTATGGGACTAGATGAATCAAGATAACATATCCCTACATATAGGATTCTATGTGAAGATTTTCACCCTATTTTAGAGCTTCCAATGGTGGATGATGATGATCATTCTTGTTTTTTCCAACATCGTACTAAAAACCATTTAAGATTTTTCTTAATCATCCATTCATGATAACCATATTTTTTGAGGTATATTTGTTCCATCTATTGGTTTTTCTTATGGAATATGTTTCTTATTATGTAGATAGTTTCAATTACATGAGATATCATGTTTCACCATTTCATTATGTTAATTGTGATTTTGTGATACATCATTGTGAATTTTTTTTTCACCCTTTATTGTTGTGATCTCTCATTCAAATTGAAATATTTTTTCTTGATAAACTAAATGAGTAATATTTTTTTAAAACACCAAAAGTTTTATCATTCATTGGTGTTTTCAGATAGTCAATGTTTGATACTATTTATTGTCGATATTTTTCCATGGCATCATTATATTTTCTATGTTTATTAGATATAAATCAATATGTGACAGATGATCTCCCTCATTATAGTTTACAACCATGTCAATGAGTTTTTCTTTATTATAAGGTCCTTATGGTTGGAAATGGATTGGTTGAGGTGGTGTGCATGGGTATTGAGGTCCTTTGGGATTCATAATAGTCAAGTATGGGGTTGATGGATTATTTTATAATCTACTAACAGGGAGTGTTTTAGATTAAATAATGATATGATACATTATATATTTTATTATGTGTAGAAATACGTGTATATTAAATTCCTATCATGTAATGTTTTGATCATTAAAGGATATTTAAGGGTTTTCCTCTTCCAAAATCATTTTATTAATTTGAAGTTTAATTTCATTTAGGTTTCCATTACTAATTCATTTATTTTTATTAATGGTTTTTTATTAATGTCCCTTAATTTGATTGAATGAGCATGATTTCGTTGAGAGACCAATGATGAGTCTCTAATAGTTATCCAGATTAAAGGTATGTGATGATATTTTTTTCTGTTTTTAGAAGTATAGTGTTATTTTTTAAGATTATTTTTTATTTCAATTGAGTTATTAATATGTTTTAGGGACATTGCACATCTAATAATGTCATTAGTATTATCATTGCAACATATATTTATATATCATTCCAGCTAGTGTAATTCTAGGTATAGGAAGATATTTTATGGGGACAATCAAAACATGTTTTTACTTGCATTGTGATTATGTTGATTCTTGTTTTGATAATATATTTTGTATATCTCTTATTGGATTAATTTAAATATCTACTGAATATTTTTATTATTTTTATCCTATATATCTTTGGAAATTGTTATGATCTAACCATGATAAAATTCATAGGAAACTATTCTATAACACAATGAGAAATTATGGAATATTTATTTTATAATAAATTTAATCATTTAAATATTTTTGTCTTCATTAATCTCATATTTTAGCTTGCATTATAAGATACACCAAATTATAATAAACAATAAGATACTATTTAAATATTATTATTTAATATGATATTAATCATATATCTATTTTAAAGGATGGTATAAATAGAATTGATTAAAATATTAAAATATATAATATTCACATGTATATATTATCATTTCTATTGAACTATTTATTAAAAGTGAAAATTAAAAATATGTTTCAATTAATGAATAATTTTTCTAGAAGGATATTTTTATGCAAACAAAAGTGTTTTACATAAATAAAATAAAGAAAACAATTTTTGTTCATCGTCATAATGAAATTAATATATTATAAGTGCATTAAAATGTTCACAATTCATCTTTTTTATTTTCTACGAATGTGATAACAATTTATCAAATATCCGGCAAAAAGAAGTATATTTCAGAAAAATCCTTTTTTACACATTTTAAAACTAATTTTAATGATTTTTTTACAAAATTTTACAAAATATAATTGAATAAATATTTATCATTTTTTCAATCACAATTTTTAAATTAACAGAGTTAATTTTTGATAATTTTATGAAAAGTAATAAAATTTCGATTAATAGTATAAAATAAAAATTTCATTATGAATTTTCATTTATTTTAATGATATTATAACATCAAATTATAATTAAGATTTATTTTAAAGTTAAATTATCAAAATAAAAAACTATTAATACTCTTTAATAAATTCAAATCATACTGATAATGAATTCTTATATTAAAACCTTTTGACACTTTTGAACATTTTCTCAATGATACTCATCATTCTCGTTAAGCCTACCTGATTAATTTCAATTTAAATTTAGAAATATTTGTTAACCGAATATGTATAAATAGATTAAATATTTGGATTTAGATTTTTTTCTAATATAAATATTTTAACAAATTTTTTTACTATTATGATTAATAAAAATTCTAAAAAAATATTTACCATTCATTAGGTAAAATTTTATTAATGTGTGTTTAAAATAAAAATATACTTGCTCAAAAGTATGAAATACATTTAAAAAACTCGTTTAATAGTCACATTTAAAAACTATATCTTATATTTTTGATAATTATTCATTATTGTTATTTTTTTCATGTCATAATTTTGTGTAAATATTTTTATTTTAAAAAATATCAATTATTCATGTCGCCTCACATATAAAAGGCATCCCCCTCTCTATTCCACTTCACACATCCAAAACCCATTATATTTTCCTTTCACGTGATATTTATATTAATTATTTCCTTCATATCATCCTATAATCCTTTTTTTATAAATTGAACTTAATAATGGTTTTTATACAAAACTAAATATGTTTTCTGAAGAAATGGATCATCTCTAATTGAGAATTTTATTGTACATCTTCCTCTACATCAATCAATGAAAATAATTTCATGATGATGTGATAATCTATGTATATTCTATATATTGAGATATTATTATGTAAATTTAATAATCTAAACACTACTCATATTCCATTAAGTGTGTTGTAAAATCATCATTCATGTGTACATGGACGACATCTCCATTAATTGAAGTTATTCGTTTCCCATAACATCCTTTCACGACTTGATATAATGATGGATTTAGTGTTTATAATTCAAATTAATGAAATTATTATTATTTTTAAATCCTTCTATCACATGTGACATATTACATTCAATTCCATGGGAATAGGATTATTTCGACCATGTGTATGGAAAACTATTGCCTTGCAATGTGATGTGATTTGATTATGAATTTAATTAAAAAAATAATGATTTTTGAAATAAAATAAAAATATTTCTTTTATGGACCCAACATAAACATTTAATATTCTTGAATTTTAGTCATGAACTCTATCTGTTTCAGATTTAGGATTTTTCATATTTTTAGATTTTTAATTTTTGGTTATAAAACAAACATATCATTACACATTTATACATATCAGATTCAACAAAAACAGTATCTATTTCTTCCAAAATATAAATCCTTTTAAATAAAACATGTTTTAGTTGAAAATTATTCATTAAAAAAATGGATTCATTATTTTTATTATACATGCTTATAACTTGTGAAAATAATGTAAAAACATGGGATGTGCACAAAATATCAGTATCGGATATAAAAATATTAAGGAGAACATTAGTCCAAGAATACATCTAAACATGTGAGATGATTTTCAAGAATACCTAATTGTAACCCCTAAATAAGTTTTCTATGAAACATAATATTTTCATGTGAAGACCTAATTTTAACCCTCAGGACTATCTTATTAGGCATCCGTCATGACTGTCTTATTGTTAACCCATTAAAGTTACAATTTGAGTAACCTTATGGACAAAATACAATATACACATAACCATTTAATGAAAGTGAGATAAAGGTCCCACACATCATCATAAATAACATTAAATAACTATTTCATAATCATACAACACCAATAATTCAAAAAAAATATTGATTTTTTCATTTTGTAAAACAAAACGTTAACGTGATTTTCAAATGAAATGCCCCGTAAAAATATAATATAATAGAAGTAAGACTTAATAGAGTTTATAGAAGAAGTATATATACATTAAATTCACATAATACAACATAATATAAAAAAATTCTAAAAATTTTATTTACTATAAAATATTTAATGAAGTATAAGGTCAACGCAAATAATGGTCAGTCGGTTAGGAATTCCATTACGTTGACATCATATTTAAAAAAAATGTTTTTAAAACACATATATAATGGAAAAAATATTTATATTAAAATATTATATATATATATATATATATTCACTTTTAAAATTTATTATATTCTCATTTCATATAATCATTTAACACATTATTTCATAGTATTATGTTCCTCTAATTGTTTTAGGTGTGTTCTTTACAAGATTTCTATTGCCGGTATGTATTTTATTTTCCTGACAAATGGAAATTAAATTGTAGAAGATGAATAAAACTTTATTTATATGTTTTTGGAATTTTAAATTTTTCCAAATATCATTTTGGTTATGTGGTATTAGGATGAATCATTTCTTAAATCTTTACTGATATATTTCAGGTCATTTTGGTGGTTCATTGGTAGTCTGAACAATTTTTATTATATAACATATTATTATTTATAAATGTCAACTCCAAAACATGAAATAGGACATATAATACACATTAAAATATTATTAATCCATTATAATGGTTTTATATAATGTTTTTAAATAATCAATGTAAATTGAGAACACAAAGTCCCTTATTTATGTAAATCGGCACAACAAAGATGATTTTATTTTTCTAAATTGGAGGAAGGGTAGAGGAATAATGATGTTGAGTTTTTACTATTAAATTATAATAATATATAATATATATATTACTATATATTTCATTCCTATTGTTTAAGGGGAGGTGAAGAGAGTATAAGAAAATTAATAATTGAAAAGAAAACCTAAGAAAAAATGAGTACCGTTTACTCTTGATCTCTTCTCCTTGAGATCATCTTTATGGCCCTTCTATTTGGCCTCTAGGTGAGACCTCTGGGTCATGGATGTGGTGGAGTGTCTATGGAGGAATACTTTTTTGATCATTTATATGGCTCAAGGATTGATTTGTCTGAGAGGAAGAGGTGGTAGGGGTGGTATTTATAGTGGAGGATATGAGGGGTTTTACAATATTTTACAGTTTAAATTAATATTTTTAATAAATACTATGAATAGTATTGATTCATGTGACCCAAATAATTTATAAGATCATTCAATTTCAAACTATGGTTTCTAAAAAATCCATCATTCTAGGAATAGTTTATTTTTTGGATAATGTATATATACGGTATACTATGGTATTTTACTATTCACCAAAATTTCATGTGATACAAAAAAATACCAACAATTATCAATACCAATTTATCTAAAAGTATATATATAAAATGAACTCCATTTTTTTAAAATTATTAAACTAAATATGATTAATATAATTTTTAAATAATATAATATTATATTCCAAAAAATAACAATTTTAAGACTCTAAATGATTCAATATCACATTGAAAAATTAATCAGGATCTCAATATCTTATAAAATTATGAAAATAAAATATTAATATTATTTACTATTAATATGTGCCATATTAATATTCATAATGATATATTTATATTATACAACATAACATGTTTTCACTATCATAAATTAAATAACTTACTGATCAAACCTACATATGCCTGTTTTTTTAATTGAAAACATCAATGCATAAAAATGTTTTTTAATGGATAGTTTATAATTATATCCATAAAAAATATTCACTATATAGATAATTATTTTTTCTTGCAATTAAATTATTTTTTCAAACCATTGGGTATTACATTCTCCCCACCTTCTGGAAATTGTGTCCTCGAAATATTATTTACTTATTAAACAAATGAGAGTACTATCTCGAACCGAATCTGGTCTCCATCAATGCTAGCACAAAACTCTCCATGTGATGGATTTAGAAGGGATTTCCTTATCCCAACTATCTGGAACACGGCCTCACATTTCAATAAATTGGTTTTGGTAATGATTTACCTGATTATAGTAGAATAAAAAATTAAAAACAATCAATAATATGAATCTGAAATTTTCTTTCCATACAAGACTGAAGAGAAACCAGTTCATGAAACCTGACTTAAAATAAATTAACAAAGGTACATACATAAATAAAAACATCTACAAAATAGCCACAATGAAACCACATTACAAGGGGGTCATCACCCATGAGTCGTCTCTACAACACCACACTATTGGAGGGGACAATGCACTCAAACCACATTCACACGAGACATTACCTTTACCTGTGTCAAATATAATCCAGTATACATGCACCCATAGAGTGTAATTAGGGTTTTAGATTATTCCCAATATTATACCACCCAAATATTTCAATGTGTTTTCAATTCCACCGGAAAAATATCAGAGTTTTATTAAGGAAAAATGTGATAAATTCCATGAAATGATACTTTAAATTAAAAACATTTCTCAAAATAGAAAATTCAGAATATTAACAAATTTTAATAATATATTCTATCTACTATAATTTACATCCATACACAAAATAATAAAATATTAAATAGAATAAATCCAATGAGAACCACAACCGGGAACACCCCTAGGCTTTATGGAGTCTCGGGCCCTCTGTACATCATACCTCAATGTAAAATATCCTTGTCACAATCATATACCATGAAAAATCCACTAGTAGGGAGAATAAAAATAACCATGTGGTCCCCAAAAATCATCCATATAATTTAGTTATAGTTGTTTTTATACACTGTTTTTGGTGAAATAGGGAAAAAACCCATCCTGATCACTAGCTCACTAGTACAAACCTGCCCACCTAGGAACCTGAGATTCCCCCTTTGTGATCAAATAAGTTAAATATTATGCATACATAATTTTTCTATAAAAATACAATATTTTCCACATAAAATCAATTGATTAGATATAAACACATTAAACCCCTTAAAACACACAACAAAACATTTCAATTTTCGATAAAAAAAACTTCTCAAAATCTCTCATTGTTTTTCTCCCTAAACACCTTAAAATACCCACTATTAAATATATCTACACACACATAAGTAACCAAAAGAAAAATTTCAGCACAATAACGTACATAAAAACCAACAAATTAGTTATAGGGAACCCCCATATGAACTAAGAAGTTAAATATTTCTAAAACCTCAATTTTCACACCAACATGGCAAGTAATGTTTTGATTCATCACAAAAACCAATAAAAAAATTTACCAGCAACAACGAAAGGATATTAAAATTATAAATAATATTTTCATACAAAATATATTTCAATAAAATAATCTTAGTAGTTATATGTATTCCCCAAATGTAAAAATAAATGATTTCTAGGGAAACCCCCAAATTCCACATAACAAATCCACTTAAACATTTTTGGACATCCAAGTACCAATTAAATAATTTTTTTTAACTAGTAATCAAATGATATAAACATTAAAATATTATAAAAATAATAATCTAGGTCTGAAGGACATCAAACACATGGAATAACCTACCAAAATATTTAAAACAGTGAATCCTTTCTAGGAAAATTCAATCGCACCACTGTTGCCACTAATGGAAATTAGATCGAGCCTAAAATCGAATCATTTGACCAAAAAACAAGGATCAAACCATAGACTTTAAACACTACCTTATGGACACAAATAACCTCATGTATAGTGAAACTCCCTGACCCTAGTTACCTAGAGTCGGTGCATTATTACTTAACATTGGCATGATCACAAGAAAGATCAAATCTCGAAAGACCGATTGGTTTAGTAGCCTTGGTAACACTAGATATATTCATAAAGTTTTACATTACATAGTAAAGTTAGAAACTACTACAACAACATATTGTATCCATAGTCCACACTATTATCCCCTCATAATATCCCTGCAGGTCATTCATAATTTACTTATTCACATCCTGGGAAAATTAAAACATAGGAAATGGGTGAGCTCAAATTCCCATTAGGGATAACAATATAGCGAAAAATTTCATAAATAAGAATAAACAGTTAAGGCATTTTATAAATAAAAAATTCCGTTAAAACTTGAACATCAACATTGTATGGAAAACATTAAATGAAATAATTCCATTTACTTGTTCACATGGATATTCTACTAATAGAATAATCACATGTAATATCAATAACCACTTTCATAATTATGGAATGCATAATGATAGACTATCATAACCACATAGCCAAGGCCTGGTGCCAAGACTACAAATAAGATTTTTTCAAGGCCTTGTTACAAGACACTAGTTTTTCTCATGATACTTATCGATGCATCGAGGAGCTATCGCGGGGTCCACCCGTCACATATTAAGTCCAATGCATTCTCATATGAAAAGGTTTAAACATAACATAATCTTTCGTATTAAAACTAGCATATGAAATGTCAATACCTTCACCATAAACTATGAATGGTATAAAAATAACACATCCACTGTCAAATATATCACAAAACCTTCAATACATTATAAAAGTTTTGTATCATAATAAATCAACTTCCAATAAGCGTAAAATCCATCAAAGGATGTTGACATAGATGAAATCAAAACTCTTTTTAGAGAAATATCTCCTTCTATTTTGAAATCATTTAAGAGTCATATATTTATAAAATAAAACATTTTATTTGAAAATATTCTTATAAGCTTGTAAAGGAAGCTTTGACGGAAAATATACGCACCCGCCGTATAAGTTAAAATTAACATTCTTACCTTAATTCTGTCAAAATGGTTAAAAAGCACCATGTTTGGAAAACAACGAAATTATTCCTTTATAAAACTCTTATAAAAAGTCAAAAAAGGGTATAAATGACTTTAACCCATATTCTTTTAAATAGTGAAAATGATTTGAAATAAATTTTTAAGAAACATGGATGTGGATGATAAAGAGATCCCAGTAGATTATTACGTATAAATAACATCGGATAATGAAGAGATTTTAAAATAACCCTTACCTTTTACTTTTACTTGGTTGGGGGTAGGTTATCCTCCTGTATAATGGTGAAATAATTGTTATTAAATTATAAAATAATCATATACATTAATATGATATCATATATGATCTTTTAACATTGATTTGTAAATAATATCTTAGTATTATCGTTGTTTCGGGTGTTAAATTTCTCGTTTTTTTATATGTTCTGTTACGTAATATATTTTTTTCATTGATAGGTTGCATATTAATCATATCCAGAATGATATAATGTCCTTAGACACTATTATTAATCATCAAATGATAATTATACTTGAATGGATACGATGGAGAATGAATCTCATCGTGTTCGGGGAGACGGTAGTCCGTATGTACGCACGAGCGACAATATCATTCTTTTGATATTAAAATAAAATATAATTGGATGGTATATCATATATAAAGAATCATTATAATGTTATATTTATTATTTACATGAGTTACACATCATTACTATACTCATACAAATAATAATTTCATTAATAACAATTACACCACGATGTGGAGACGGTAAGCCGTACGTACACACATATGGTGACATATTAGTAAAAGGATGGATAGAATACTGAATATGGTTGTAACATATTTATAATAACATCACATTATATATTAGATACTGGAGTTATTAGTTTAGAATGGTAATAACAAAGAATAATGAATTGGAATATGAATGGAACTTGGAAAAGGTTGGTGAAATCATTACCTCTTCTTCGGGTTCATTCTTCTGATTTTATCAAAAGGGCTCTTAGGTTGTCTTTATCACTAAAGGAAAGCCTCTAAGATGATGTGAGGGATGTTTAGAGAGTATTTTGGTAGATTTTGGAAGAACCAAAAGGCATTGAAGGTGTGAGTTAATGAGACGGGGGAGTGCCTTTTTATAAGAGGGGTGAGGGGCACCATTGGAAAAGCTAGAAATATTATTTTATAATAAATTAATATTCGGTTATTAATGGCTCCAAAGTGGATTATTTAAAGTTTAATGTGGTTATGGATTGAAACTACTGAACAAATAGAATTTATAGAGGTTTGGGTAACTATATTAACCTTATCGTTATGTATTAACTCTTAGTTAATTAGTGTCACTTTTACAATGTCTCTTTGTATTTTTATATGATATGGTTAATAAACATACTATAAACATCCAAGAGACCCCAAAGTGGTCCATTAATGATATATCTATCATGACATAAGTCTTTTGGCCGATTCTTAGATTTTTAGGAATTTAATATCAATTAATAATATACTATTTTTTTAAAAAACTCTTTTATGTCAATTTTTACACTATTCAATAATTGATTTTTAAAAAAATTATAACAGAATGATTACTTCGAAAAAATTTAAATAAATCATTCCAAACATGTCCTATTAACCTAGAAAATTAGTGTAATTCAAAAAAAAGTCTCAAATTATATTTATTTGGGTATCTACTATATCAATTATTTTAATTTTTTACTTTTATGGTAATTACTGCATAACCATTGTGTCAAATATAAATTAAACTCTTTAATGTCTAAAAATTATAAATAAAATACCATTACGTAGGAAATCGTTTTATCTTTCTGATGAATATTTATAGTCGAAACTCTAACCTATATAACCCTATGTAAAATAGTGTTTTTCTAAAAGTTATATGCTTGTGTGATTTTTGTGTTCATTTTAACTTAATTAAAATAAAGTGTCCCTATCACTTACATGTGGCACCATGAGGTCTCAAAATCGACCCAAAGATGCCCATGTTCGAAACTTTATCAACCAATAAGGTTAGGACACATTTTAGGGTAATTTTTTATTATTATAATATTATTTTGTTAACCCTTATTTTACGGATTTACCCTTTAACCATGGTAAATAAAATATTTACCCAAGTAATTAATCAAAATGCCTAAAAATAAAAGTTACCTATTTACACAATTTGAACATCCTGATTCCAAATATGGAATCCATTTTTCCAAATTCAAAACACAGAAGTGGCAGAAATTAATTTAAAATTAATTCCCGCTATCAAAATAATAACCATTTTTTAAGATATAATAACTATCATAAGATTGATACATGTTTATGTTCGGTTTAATAGTGAAATTATGTCCAATGACCAAAATTGTATTAACTGGTAAAAATATACTCTATATATACTTTAAAACCACTCAAATTCTTAATTTATCACTATTAATTATTTTTATTACAAAAGTTTTTTTTTATTAAAATTTAGTAATTTTCACTATTCATCAAAATATTAAAGTTATCCGAAAAGTACCAAAATTTCAGCTTAGGCTAAATTCGATACTCCAAATCCAAAAATCAACTCCATTTTGACAGATAAAATTTATAAAATTTCAAAAAGTATGTATTACTATTCATAATGACTAGTTTGAATTGTTGTGGTGTGTGTTAGAACTCGATGTTGCGTACAACACACACTATTGAATTATTCAAAGAGAATCTTACCGTAGAAGCTTGGGGTGTTAAATTTTCCCCTCCTTAAAATAATTTCATCCTCGAAATTTCTAGAATACTACCGCGTGAAAAGACTCATGTGGCTCTTCATCATAAGTTCCTCAGGTTCCCACGTTGCCTCTTTCAACTTATGGTTTCTCCGCAAGACTTTTACCAGACGAGTCGTCCGGTTTCTCAGTACATGTTCTATCGTATCAAGATTCCTAACGGGCTCTTCACAATAAGATAGATCGGGTTCAGGTTCTAATTCCTCACAGCTGAGTACATGCGTTGTTTCAGGAATGTATTTCCTCAATAGAGATATATGTAAGACATCGTGAACTTTGGAGAGACAAGGAGGCATTGCCAATCGGTAAGCTACAACCCCAATTCGTTCTAGAATTTCGAAAGGTCCGATGTACCTGGGACTCATTTTACCTTTCTTACCAAAACACATGACTCCCTTCCATGGAGATACCTTCAGGAAAAAATGATCACCGACATGAAATTCCAAATCATTCCTTCGATTATCACCATAGCTCTTCTACCTAATTTGTGCTGCTTTGATGTGATTTTGGATTACATTCACCTTTTATATTTTTTCCACCACCAGTTCTTGACAAACAAGTTTTCTTTCACCAACGTCATCCCAACAGGTTGGTGTGCGACATCTCTTTCTGTATAACGCTTCATATGGTGCCATCTGAATACTCGAATGGATGCTATTGTTATAGGAAAATTCAACCATAGGTAAATATTGATCCCACATACCCTGAAAGTCATGTGAGCAGGATCTCAACATGTCTTCTATGGTTTGAATAGTTATTTCTAATTGTCCATCAGTTTGAGGGTGGTAGGAAGTTATAAAATGATGTTCAGTATCCAAGGATTTCTGAATACTTTTTTAGAATCTTGAATTAAAACGGTGATCATGATAAAAAACAATTGATAGGGGTACTCCATGTAGTCTCCCAACTTCATTAATATATAGTCATGCTAGACGTTCCAGTGGTAGATCTTCACTTATAGCAAGAAAATATGCTGAATTGGTAAGATGATCAACAATAAACCATATTGCATCGTTCCTTCTAGGAGTCTTTGGTATCCCCATGGCATTGTCCATCGTAATATTTTCCCATTTCCACTCTGGTATGGAAAGTGGTTGCATGACTACTCCAGGCTATTTCCTTCTAGCATTCACTTGTTCATAAACCATATATCTTGACACAAAATCAGCAATCTCCCTCTTCATTTTGTCCCACCAAAAATTTTCCTTCAATTATCTATACATTTTGGTGCTCCCAGGGTGTATAGAGAAATTGGAAGTATGAGCATAATCCAGCAATTCCCTTTTTAGATCAGGTATATAGGGAACACAATGTCTCTTCCCAAATTTCAAAATTCCTTCTTCATACACAAAGTCTCTCAATTTCCCATAATTCACAGCTTTAATTTTCTTTTGAAATTTTTCATCATCGGTCTGAGAACTCTTAATCCTTTCTAGAAAAGATGTTTTGGTAGCCATTTGAAAAAGCATTCATGTTTCACCTTACCTGGTTATTCCCATGTCCATCATCACTAGATCCATGAAAATTGGATCCCTTTCAATTCTCATCACGATCAAAACTCCATGATCTTCTATGCACAAAGCATCTTCCACAATGTTTTCCTTCCCCAGGTGGTAGTGTATCGTGCAATCATAATCCTCGAGTAATTCAAGCCATCTCCTTTTCCTCGTGTTGAGTTCTTTTTTGTGAGAAAATATACATTAAACTCTTGTGATCAGTATAAATATCACATTTTTCACCATATATGTAGTGCCTCCATATCATCAAATCAAAGATCAGAGCTTCTAACTCGAGATCATGAGTTAGATAGTTTTTCTCATAAATTTTCAACTGTCGTGATGCATAGTAAATAATCATATCATTCTGTATAGGGACATAACCAAGTCCTTTCTTCGATGTGTCACTATAAATAATGAACACGTCATTCCCCGATGGTAGAATCAAAATAGGAGCATTGACTAATCTTATCTTCAGTTCTTCTAAACATTCTACACACTATTTTTTCCATACAAATTTAACCCCTTTACGTGTGAGCTTCGTTAATGGGTTAACCAATCGGGCAAAATTCTGGACGAAACGTCGATAATATCCTTCCAAACCAATAAAACTGCATACCTTAGTTATACTTGTATGTGCTGGCCATTCTTGTATGGCCTTTTTCTTAGAAGGATCAATAGAGATTCCATATTTAGAGACAATATGGGCAAGAAAATAAATCTCATGAATCCAGAATTCACACATCCCATATAATTCATGTCTTCTCAGAATCTTCAGGATAATGCGCAAGTGATTTTCATGATCTTAGTAGCTTTTGTAGTATACCAAGATATCATCAATATATAACACCACAAATTCATTAAGATATTCCTTGAAAACACTATTCATCAGATCCATGAATACAGAAGGTTCATTAGTCAATCCAAAAGGCATTACAGTAAACTCTTAATGCCCGTACCTGGTTCGAAATGCTGTCTTCAGAATGTCTTCCTTCTTCACGCACAAGTGATGGTATCCAGATCGAAGGTCAATCTTTGAAAAGTATTGAGCTCCATGAGGTTGGTCAAATAAATCATCAATGCGAGGTAGGGGATACTTTTTCTTTATTGTTATAGCATTGATCTCCCTATAGTGGATACATATCCTCATAGATCCATATTTCTTTTTAACAAAAAGAACAGGGGCTCCCCATGGAGAAACAGTAGGGAGAATAAATCATTTATTACTCAATTACTCTATTTGTTTCTTTAGTTCAACTAGTTCTACAGTGGCCATTCTATAAGGGGTCTTCGATATAGGCCTTGATCCAGGAATTAAATCAATGGAAAACACAACTTCTCATTCTAGAGGGTGTCCATGTAAATCTTCCGGAAGTACATCTACATATTCTTTCACAACAGGTGCATCCTCTATTTGAACATTAATTTCCTCATCCACAATCATTTCTTTTTCTTCCTCCCCAATAATTGAATTTAGTTGAGCTGTTGGGGGTGGATCTAGATAAGAATTATGTGGTGACGATTCTGCTCTAAAGATAAGGTGTTCCTTATCATCATCATCAAAAATCGTAACCTCCTTCTTTTTACAATAAATCTTCGCATCATAGATTGAAAGCCAATCCATATTGAGGATTATATCAGACTCAATCAGAGGTATGATGATTATATCAGTAGATAAAGAACATTTATGTTCTCTAATGGGGACCGATTCACAAATATTGTTGCAATGATACTTTCCTTAAGAGTTTTAACTAATAACTCCCTTGTTAAATCAAATCATAAATATCTAATTTTTTTTCCAACTGGGAAGATTTGAAGTAATGCGATTATCCAGAATCAAATAATGCATTTGCTAATCTTGAGGAAACCATTAAATTACCTTCCACCACCTCTTTCGGAGCTTCTACCTCGGCAGTAGTGATAGCATAAGCTTGGCATTGATCCCCTGGCCTTTTCTGAGGTATGTTATCTTGATTCTTAGGAGATTAATTTTCATAATGTCCCATCTCCCTGCAATTGTAGCATTGAACATTGGTAGATTCCTTCTTCCCTTTGCAATCACGAGCTTGTCGGCCTTTTTCACGAAAATTGCAACAGACGCTCATTCCCTTAATGCAAGTACTGTGGTATTTCTTCCCACATTTACCACATGATGGATATTAAACCATTCCCTTATTCCCGTTATTTCCATTCCCATATTAATCTATATATCTCTTCTTCTCTTTCTTTTCTTTAATGTCATAACATTTATAGAATTCCTTTTTGGTCTGGATAGCACATGAGACAGTGTCTTCCTACGACGAGAAGGATTGTGGGACTAATGCTCGACAGAGAAATGGTTTTAACCCATAAAAGAAACTATCAATCTTACTTATTTGGTTACATATATAATCTCCAGCATACCTTGTTAACCTTTTAAAGTTAGCCTCATTCATTGTGACATTCTTATCCTCCTTTTGTCTCAGACTCATAAATTGCCTTTCCATATCTGTTCGATGGTCACGAGGAAAGTATTTTTCTACAAACTTATCTTTAAACTCCCTCCATTCCATATTTTATAATTCATCATCCTCCTTCATGATTCGAATCAATGACCACCATTTATTAGCATCTCCAGTGAGGCGGTAAACTTCCATGATAACTTTTTCTCTTTCACTACTCCCTAAATCCTGAAATATTTTCTCTAGGGAATTTATCCATTGCTCAGCTACTAAGGGATTTGTACTCCCATTTAATGTTGGTGGTTGTTGCCTCATGAATCAATCTAACATTGATCCTCCATGCTGCTGATCAGGGTGCTCCATACGGTTAAGGTTATTATTCATAACCTGATTGAGTTGTCCCAGTATGGTGATAAGCTGATCGGCACCAGTTGCATCACCATCTCCACTATAATTATCTTGAGCATGAGGGAAATCCATACATGGAGTGCGTGCATTGATACGGTTTCCATTTTTTCCAATAGGTTCCATTTCTAAACAATGGCATAAACTAGTTCAGTTTATGAATCAAAATAAATAATTCCATACTTATAAAACACTTAACATAAATTGAACTATTTGTGGATATAATCCATAATCATAAAAATGTTTTCTTTGAGGAAGTATATACTCATAAACCCTTCATAATAATTTGTAAAGAAAATGAGAGTTATCCTAAGCATATCCCCCAGGAGTGTCGTAACCAAGAGTGCAACAAGGCCCGTTGTCGTGCACCAGTTCCCGTTCATGCCTAGATCAAAGCGGTGTTTTCGGGTTTTACCCCTAGTTACATCTATGCCAGATTCACCTCTACAAGATCGTATCCGTACAAGGATGTATTGCTTGGAAAACTCACAAAATCTCTACAATACCAAAATTATAGGAAGTTCTTCTATACTAATCCTCAAAGTCCATCTTAGGTCTACGTGCTCTAATTAGAGTTTATCTAAATCTAGTTTTCAAGTTTTGTACTAAACATCCTCTAATACCAACTGTAACACCCCAACCCTAGTTACCTAGTGTCGGTTAATTATTAAATAACATTGGCATGATCACAAGAAAGATAATATCTTGAAAGACCGATTGGTTTAGTAGCCTTGGAAACACTGGATATATTCATAAAGTTTTACATTACATCATAAATTGAAAAACTACTACAACAACATATTGTATCCATAGTCCACACTATTATCCCCTCATAATATCACTGCAGGTCATTCATAATTTACTTCTTCACATCCTGGGATAAATAAAACATAAGAATGGGGTGAGCTCAAATTCCCAGTAAGGATAACAATATAGCGAGAACTATCATAAATAAGAATAAACATTTAAGGTAGTGTATAAATAAAACAAAACCCATTTAAACATGAAAATCAACATAGTATGGAAAAAATAAAATGAAATAATTCCATTTATTTATTCATATTGATATTCTACTAATTGAAAAATCACATACAATATCAATAACCACTTTCATAATGATGGAATGCATAATGCCAGACTATTATAACCACATAACCAAGGCCTCGTGCCAAGACTACAAATAAAATTTTGTCAAGGCCTTGTGCCAAGACACTAGTTTGTCTCATGAGACCTACCAATGCATCGAGGAGTTATAGCAGGCTACACCCGTCACATATTAAGTCCAATGCATTCCAATATGAAATGGTTTAAACATAACATAAAATTTTTTATTAAAACAAGCATACGAAATGTCAATACTTTCACCATAAACTATGAATGGTATAAAAATAACACATCCACAGTCAAACATATCACAAAACCTTCAATACAATATAAAAGATTTGTTTCATAATAAATCAACATCAAATAAGCGTAAAATCCATCAAAAGATGTTGACATAGATGAAATCAAAAATATTTTTAGAGAAATATCTCTTTCTATTTTGAAATAATTTAAGAGTCATATATTTATAAAATAAAACATTTCCTTTGAAAATATTCTTATAAGCTTGTAAGGTAAGCTTCGACAGAAAATATCTGCACCCACCGTATAAATTAAAAAAAACATTTTTACCTTAATTTTGTCAAAAAGGTTAAAAAGCACCTTGTTTGGAAAACGACGGAAATATTCCTTTATAAAAACTCTTATAAAAATTCAAACAAGGGTATAAATTACATTAACCCATATTATTTTAAATAGAAAAAACGTTTTGAAATTCATTTTTAAGAATCATGGATGTGGAAGATAAAGAGATCCCAGTAGATTATTACGTATAAACAACCTCAGATAATGAAAAGATTGTGAAATAACCCTTACCTTGTACATTTCCATGGATGGGGGTATGTTAACCACCTTTATATTGGTGAAATAATTGTTATTAAATTATACAATAATCATTTACATTAATATTTTATCATATATGATCTTTTAACATTGATTTGTTAATAATATCTTAGTAATATCGTTGTTTCGGATGTTAACTTACTCGTTTTCTTTTATTTGTTTTGTTAAATAAGATATGTTTTTTCATGGATAGGTTGTATCTTAATCATATCCAGAATTATATAATGTCCTTATATACTATTATTAATAATCAAATGAGAATTAAACTTGAATGGATACGATGGAGAATGAATCTCATCGTGTTCGTGGAGACAGTAGTCCGTACGTACGCACGAGCGACAATATCATTTTTGGATATTAAAATAATATATAATTGGATGGTATATCATATATAAAGAATCATTATCATGTTATATTATTTATTTACATGAGTTACACATCATTATTATACCCATCCAAATAATAATTTATTGAATAACAATTACACAATGGCGTGGAGACGGTAAGTCATACGAATGCACGCATGGTGACATGTTATTCAAAGGATGGATAGAATACTGAATATGGTTGTACCATATTTATAATAACATCATTGTATATATAAGATACTGGAGTAATTATTTTATAATGGTATTAACAACGAAGGAAGATGTGGAAGAAGAAAGGAACTTGGAAAATGGTTGTGAAATCATTACCTCTTCTTTGGGTTCATCCTTTTGATTTGATCAAAAGGGCTCTTAGGATGTCTTTATGACTAAATGAGGGACTCTAGGATGTATTGATGAAAGTTTAGAGAGTATTTGGAAAGCTTTTGGCTGAAACAAAAGTCTTTTATGGTGTGAGTTAATGAGAAGGGTGAGTGCCCTTTTATAAGAGGGGTGACGGGCACCGTTGGAAAAACTAGAAATATTATTTTATAATAAATTCATATTCGGTTTCTAATGGCTCAAAAGTGTATTATTTAAAGTTTAAGGTGTGTATGGGCTTAAAACCACTGAACCAATAGAATTTATATAGGTGTGTGTTACTATATTAACCTTATCGTTAAGTATTAAATGTTAGTTAATTAGTTTCACTTTTAAAATGTGTCTTTGTATTTTTATATTATATGGTTAATAAACAGACTATATACATCCCAGCCACCCCTAAGTGGTCCATTAATGATACACCTATCATGATATGAGATATTTGGCCAATCCTTAGATTTTTAAGAATTTAATATCAATTAATAATATACTATTTGTTTTAAAAACTCTTTTATGTCAATTTTTACAATATTCAATAATTTATTTTTGTAAATATCAAAACAGAATGATTACATAAAAAAGTTAATTAAATAATTCCTAACAAGTAATATTAACCTATAAAAGTATTTAATTCATATAAAGTCTCAAATTATATTTATTTTGGTATCTACAATATCAATCATTTTAATTTTTCACTATTATGGTAATTATTGCATCACCATTGTGTGATATATAAATTAAGCTATTTAATGTCTAAAAATTATAAATAAAATACCATTATGTAGGAAATATTTTTTGATTTATAATGAATAAATATAGTAGAAAATCCAACATATATAACTCTATGAAGAAATTGGTTTTCTAAATGATATATGCCTGTGTCATTTTTGTATTCATTTTAACTTAATTAAAATAAAGTGTCCCTATCACTTAAAAGTGGCACCGTGGGGTCCCAAAATCGACCCAATGATGCCCATGGTCGAACATGTTTCAAAAAATAAGGTTAGAACACGTTTTAGGGTAATTTGTTATTATAATAATATTAATTTTTAACCCTTATTTAACGGATTTACCCTTTAACCATGGTAAATAAAATATTTACCGAAGTAATTATTCAAAATGTCTAAAAATACAAGTTACCTATTTACACAATTTGAACATCCTGATTCCAAATATGGAATCCAATTTTCCAAATTCAAAACACAGAAGTGGTAGATATTAATTTAAAATTAATTCCCGCTGTCAAAACAAAAAGCGTGTTTTTAAGATATAATAACTATCAAAAGATTGATACTTGTTTATTTTCGGTTTAATTGTGAAATTATGTCCAATGACCATCATTTTATTAATTGGTAAAAATATATTCTAAATATACATTAAAACCACACAAATTAATAATTTATCACTATTAATTATTTTGATTAAAAAATTGTTTTTAATTAAAATTTAGTAATTTTCAATATTCATCAAAATATTAATGTTATCCGAAAAGTATAAAAATTTCACCTTAGGCTAAATTCGATACTCCGAATCCAATAATAAATTCCATTTTGATAGATAAAATTTATAATATTTCAAAAAGTAGGTATTACTATTCATAATGGCTAGTTTGATTGGTTGTGGTGTGTGTTAGAACTCGATGTTGCGTACAACACACGCTATTGCATTATTAAAAGAGAAGTGTATCGTAGAAGCTTGGGGTGTTAAATATAGGGTAAGAAACCATAATAATATAGAGATATCCAAGATAGAAGTACTTATTTGAATAGGACATGATGATTCCACATCAAAACCCCATTCAAAAATGAGTTACGATGGTTGTTTTAGGATATTGGGAGGCTTACATGGATGGAATGGTCGATTGGGGGAATAATGTGGGGACTGTGAAAAAATCCTGGGATGAAAACGTTGTTTTTCAAGAATAATTTTAATGATGTGGGACAACTTTCATGGTTTGGTTGCACTATTTGGTAAACTATGCCGACAAACCATGTGGCATGTTTTGGCCACACAAAATGTGAGGTTTTCTTCCAATTTCGGGGGGTCCAAGGGGTAATATAAGGGGGAGTGGTAATCCAAGGATATGGGTATCTAATATCCTAACTAAAACCACATTTCCACCACATGAGTCAACCAAATCAAGGGTATAAACCACATAAACAACAAACCCCATAAGTGGTTCCACTAGTATTTTCATTAATCCTACTCTAAAACATTAAAAAATCACACCACCCCATTGAAAAAGGACGAGTCTATGTAAATACAATACCCCTAAGACTAATGTCATAGCTCAAGATCACATGAGGCACTAAAAAATAAAAAATGGAACACCCAAAAACTAATATATTCTTAATGAAAATAAGGGGATTTGAACAGGTCGTGGAATTTAATTTATGGTTCTAACAATTATACCCACCATAATGCATTATTCTCCTCAGACAACAACAAAATTAATACATATAAAAATTTCCCAAATAATAGACTAATATGGACTCGTTCCATGTTTTCTCCCACCTCCAAAAGGCCAAACTCTTCTAGGTTATCAATAAATGTATGAGAATACTCTAACCAGGAAAAAATTATGTCACATACCGGAAATAATCAAACATATTCAATCTAAATACAAAAATAACCACTTCAAACAATACCAGCTGATGCTAAAGAAATACACCTAACTCTATCAATAAACACAATTAATGCAACCACAACCTTACATAAACAAAACCATTAGGCATTATCCAATATCAAATTTACTTAATTAAAATATTGAGGGATAAATACCCTCCAACAAGACTATCTCCAATGATGAAATCTCCAAGTAGAAAATGGATTCACTTTTACGGGGGGACCCAAATAGACATATCACCATAAAGGACAACATAATTTCTGAGACAGAATCAGGACACCAATTGGGGGAGGTCTGAACAGTCTCCCTAGAATAAGGGGGAAACAAACATTAGAATATTTCCAAGATTACATATGTTATACCCATGATGGGTATCCCCACTATAAGAACCACCATTTTTAACTAACTTTCATGAGACTGAACGAAAAAACAAAAAATTTAAAAAGATAGCATGACTGCATCATTAGACTACACCGTTAATGACATTGTGCACTATTTCGGACAATAATTAAGACTATAGGGGATGATACACTTGGTTACAGGTGCCAAGGATCATTTCCATGTAGAGACCCTGTGGTTTCTTCTATATCTTGTCACATAGTTTCCTTAGTTGGTGAATATTTATTACTAACCGTGTGAAAATTTTGTTCTTAAATATGACAATGTTACACCTTGAACTATGTTACACACAGTCAGTCCATTATTACATAACATTGGCATGATAAAAAAATTATCAATTCTCAAAAGATCGAATAGTTTAGTAGCCTTGGAAATACTATATACATTATTACATTTTTCATTACATTATAATATGAAAAAACTACAGCAATTTTGTCTCCATAGGAAAATCTCATATCTCTTAGAATATCCCTACATATCAGTCATATTATACATTTCCCATCCTGGGAAAAATAAAACATACTAAGGGGAGAGCTTAGATACTCAGTACAGATTACAATATAGAAGAAACATTCATAAAAATCATATAAAACTAAGGAAATGTATAAGTCTGAAACAAAATCCTTTTAAACATTAACATCATCATAATATGGAAAGATAAAATAAAATAATTCTATTCACTTATTCACATGTGTAACACCCCAAGCTTCCACGGTACGAATCTCTTTCAATAATGCAATAGCTTGCATTATACGCAAGTTCGAGATTCTAACTCACCGTGACCAATAAAAGTAGCCATTATGAATAGTAATACCAACTATTTGAAATTATATAAATTTTATATTTCAAAATGGACTTCATTTTTTAATTCGTAATATCAAAATTATCCAATGTTAAAAAATTTTATTTTTCTGAGAACATCCAATTTTCTATGAATAGTGAAAAATACATAAAAAAACATTTTAAATCAAAATAATTTATAGTGATATGTTATAATATTGAGTGGTTTTAAAGTATAATTAGAATATAATTTTAACATTTTATCTAATGTTGGTCATTATAATTAATTTCACTTTGATATTGGACATAAACAATTGTCAATCATTTGATTGATATTGTTTCTTAAAAACACGCTATTTGTTTTGACAGTATGAATTAATTATAAAATTAATTAATTGAACTTATATGTTTGGAATTTTTTAAAATATAAATCATTTTTGAATTTAGAATATCAATTATATCTTAGGGTGAATTGTTGGTATTTTTCTGAAAAACATAATTTTTTTATGAATAGTGAAACCACTAAGTGGTAGTTAAAAAACAGATTTTTCATTTAAATGAAATTTTACCACCTCTGTGATTTGAATTTCAAAAATAATACATAAATAATTGTCATTAGGAAGTAAAATGTGGTTCAATTTGATTAAAATAATTTTTGGTGAATAGTATCTTTTATGTTCTATTAATCGCAATTATAGGTAATTAGTGTAATTTATGGTAAATATAATGTTATAATAATCTGAAATTACCATTACATTTGTCCTACACTTATTGGATGAGTCATTTCAAACCAATACAATCCATGGGTCATATTGGGGACCCCATGGAGCCACATGGGTATGAAAATGACATTAATAACTTTTTATTTAATGTAAAAATAAAATTGTCACAAACATGTGCTGTTTAGGTAAAAAAAATATTACATGGGGTTATATAAGTTAAATTTTGGACTATAAATATTAATTGGAATGCTAATAATATTTCATACATAATCGTAATTTTTTTAAAATTTTTAGACATTAAATAAATTAATTTTTTTATGACACCACGATGATGCAACGATTACCTCATTAATTAACGATTTAAATAAAATGAAAAGATAATGTAAAATCTAAGACATAAACTTTTCAAACACCTATTTGATGAGTATATTTAGAACCCTTATCACCTTATCCTCTAAATATATAATTTTGGATCCTTTAAAATCTGATAGACATTATATAATAAAGTAACATTTCATGACTTTCCAAGAGTGCCCCCCTCTCCTCTTATTATACACCCCCACCTCTACGACCTTATTCATAACATCAAAGCCATTTGACTCGTCCAAACTCTGACCAAATACTCTCTCAAAATCCCTATCTTACTCCTAGAAGCCTCAAATTGGGCAGAAGTCATCCTATGGAATCCTTTGGCTCAAATCATAATGAGTTAACTGATTTCAAAGGTAATGTCTTCACTTGTGTTCTTTTGTTTTATTTTTCTTCTACAACCCCATAAACACTTTTTATTCATTTATTTTGTACCAGAACCAGTATATTAAATATAATAGGATGTTGTTATGAGAATTATTTGATTTAATCTTACACACACCTTCGTCTAATGGTTAAAAACATACTGTTTCTGTGGTTGGCGAATTTATGCCTAACGAAACGATGATTATTCAATATTATTCTAACATCTTTCATGGTGGCCATTATGCTGAAACTGTATTTATTTATGATATAGATTATATTTATTTCCTATCTATTCTTCTGTATTTTAAATTTAAAAAATACCTTTATGCTTTGCATGTTCTGAAATTGCGATAATTTCATTTGAGGAAGTGTGGACTACCGCCCCCTCACGTGATGTGACTCGTTCATGAAATACATGGAGTGTATAAATAATTAAATTAATGAACTTATGTGACATATATAAAATATGTATTATACTATAATTATAATATATATATATATATATCTCATTTTGTTTTAATTCCATTAAATACGAAATTGAAATGAAAGTAGCGTTCATGCGTACGTACGGCTTACCATCTCCATGAACGGTGCATTACTTTTCTTACCTCTAAATATTATGTAATATTATAAATGAATGTATATACTAAATATATATGATATATATGATATCTAAATACTGAATATAATTATGGATATAACAGATATTTTACCACATGAACAACTTGTAATTATAAGAAATTTATTTTTGACTGAAGCACCAAAGATCGACAAAACGACCGTTATTAACTTAAATAATTACATTATGTTCATAACATGGTAATAATTGATATGAAAGGAATAATAAGCTTGAAAAGGGTCTTAATCAAGTATAAATTATAACTAGTTTATTATTATTGTGATTAAAGAGCGATCGAGTCAAGTCGGACACGAGGTAAGGGAACTTTTTAACCCAATTTCTTTTCATTGGGTTAATATCCTACTTTCAAATTATGTCATGATATTATTATGTCCTATCTTGTATTATTACTTTTTTATGTGTAATTATAGTGAATACACATAATAGATCTATTTTATTAAAAAAAAGATCTTTGTAAGGGACTTCGTCTCAATCTCCTTTCATTGAGGAATATTTTGTTTTATACACAACTTTCTTTTATAAGGAGTATAAATCCCTTTGAATATTACTTTTATTCAAAAAGAATATTTTTATATGACGCATTTTTACTAAACAACAAAAGGAATGTTTTGACGTACGTATTCGGAGAAAACGACTTCTCCGCCACTGTGACCATTATTTGAGATTTGACTTCCTCTTAGAGCGATATCTTTTATTAAAAAATAAATACCAAGTTTTACTTTTCTTTTAAAATGGTTTTAACAATGTTGTTATTATAACAATCTGATGTATTGATATCTTGTGATTGAAATGTGGAAATGTTATATTTCCTTTATGCATGTTTTATGTGATATGAATATGTTATGGTTTATGATATGTTTAAAACTTTTTATATAAGGAATGCATTGGACTTAATAACTGACAGGTGGAGCCCGCTATAGCTCATCGATGCATCGGTAGGTCTCATGAGACAAACTATTGTCTTTACATGAGGCCATGAAAAAATATTATTTGTATTCTTTTCAGGTGGCCTTGGATATGTGGTTATGATAGTCTGGCATTATGCATTCCATCATTATGAAAGTGGTTATTGATATTTCATGTGATTATTCGACTAGTAGAATAACAATGTGAGTATGTAAATGGCATTATCTCATTTTACATTTTCCATATTATGATAAAGTTGAAGTTTAAAATGCTTTTGTATATTATTTATACATTTCCATAAATGTTTATTTTTTTTCTGAATGTTTCTGCTATATTGTTATCCTTACTGAGCATCTGAGCACACCCCTTTCTATGTTTTAATTTTTCCATGATATGAAGGAATATTTTATGACTGACCTTTAGGGATAGTGTGAAGGGGATATGAGTGTGGACCATGGAGGCTATGTTATTGTGATTTTTCAATTTTTAATGTAATTTAACATTTATGAATTTATCTAGTGTTTCCAAGGATACTAAACTAATCGGTATTTCGAGACGTGATCATTTGTGATCATGAAAATGTTACGTAATAATGTAGCGACTCTAGGTAACTGGGGTCGGGGCATTACAGTTGGTATCAGAGGCATTTTAGTACTAACCTTTGAAGCTATATTTATAAAAAATTTGATTTGAGCACATAGCCCTAAGATAGACTATGAGGATTAGTATAGAAGAACTTCCAAGACTTTTGGTATTATAGAGATTTTGTGAGTTTTCCGAGCAATACATCCCTGTCTGGATACGAGTAGGTAGAGGTGGATCTGGCACATATGTACCTAGGGTTAAAACCCAAAAACACCGCATTGAGCTAGACTCGAACATGAACTGGTGCACAACAATGGTCCTTGCTACACTCTTGGTTACGACACTCGCAAGGGAATTATGAAAATTAATGTCGTAAGCGTCAAGGAAACATACCTCGGAAAAGGCAAAGGGAGAAAGGCCATGATTATGTTGTTACTGCAGATGAAGTTGAATAATTATTTTATTTTATTTTTGGACTCACGATATATATTATGGTTATAAGAATAATGTGATATATATAAGGATTGTACTGCAGTACATTTTGTTTTCATTAAGGTTTTAATATGATGGAGGTAATCATATTTTTAGTATGTGACAATAATAGAAACATTACTGTGTTTGGGGAATTGATTTTGGAATTTAGAGACCTTTTAGGGAAAGTCTGGACAGAGTTACTTTGGATAACTATAATGGTTGGAATGGATTATGTTTAACTTTGGATAGAATTGTTTAAGGTTAAAACATTTTTGAATATTATTTTTGGATTATTATAATACTATATTTTTAGGAAAAGTATAACCTGCAGGTTGGGGGATAACCTGTCGCATCGGACAAAGCTGCAGGAATGGTACCCACAACCATAGTGCGACATGCCTTTATTACCTACCACTTGACTACAGGATGTCCCTTGTTATTAAAAAATATTTTTCATAATCTAAATGGTATGTGTTAATATTTAAATCCTTGTACTATTAGGATAAATATAATTTTTTTGAGTTCTATTATCTTTTTGAGTGAAAGATGTGTTTGTTGTAAAAATTTATTAAAGAATGAAATTATACATGACAAGTATGTATATTTATTTATGATTTTAGTAAATCTCCTAAATAAATTCCTAACCATTATGAAAGGTATCTTAAAACAAAAATGTTGTTGTTTAACTTTCCCTACTGGGGAATCAATGATCGTTTAACCAATCCCAATTTTGTGATTTTCTTGTAGTTAAATTTCACCTAATCCTATTTTAAACAACTATCCATCAGTCCTTGATGGTTTGTTTCTCCTCCATATCCATATTTTCATAGAATCTTATTGTGGGCTATCTCAGGTGACCTTTGTACTTCTCTTTCATTCCTTTAAAGTTATATTTTTATTAACCCTATATCTGATATGGGGTTTCCACAAAGGTATTTTATACTTTCAACCATTTATTTTTTATGAAAAATTTCAAATTGCGAGGACAGAATTTATTGAAGGAGGGGAGAATGTAACACCCCAAGCTTCCATGGTACGATTCTCTTTCAATAATTCAATAGCTTGCATTGTACGCATGTTAGATATTTTAACACACCGTGACCAATCAAAGTAGGCGTTATAAATATTAATACCCACTTTTTGAAATTATATAAATTATATATTTCAAAATTGACTTCATTTTTGGATTCGTAATATTGATATTATCCTATGTTAAATTTTTGGTATTTTTCTAAGAACATCCAATTTTCGATGAATAGTGAAAAATACATAAAAACAACTTTTTTAATTAAAATAATTTATAGTGATAAGTTATAAAATTGAGTGATTATTATGTATAATTAGAATATAATTTTACCATTTTATTTAATTGTGGTCATTAGAATTAATTTCACATTGTAATTGGACATAAACAATTGTAAATCTTTTGACTGATATTGTTTCTCAAAAACATGCTATTTGTTTTGAAAGCGGGAAATTATTATAAAATTAATTAATGGAACTTATATGTTTGAAATTTTGTAAAATTGAAATCATTTTTTAATTCATAATATCAAATATAGTTTAGGGTGAATATTTTGTATTTTTCTAAAAATCATCAATTTTTAATGAATAGTGAAACCACTAAGTGGTAGTTAAAAAACTGATTTTTAATTTAAATGATATTTTACCACCTCTGTGATTTGAATTTCAAAAATCTGACATACAACATTGTCATCACGAAGTAATATGTGGTTCAATGTGATTAAAATAATTTTTGGTGAAAGGGAACTTTTAAGTTCTATTAATCGCGATTATAGGTAATTAGTGTAATTTAAGGTAAATATAATGTTATAATAATCTGACATTACCATTACACTTGTCCTACACTTATTGGATGAGTAATGACAGATCAAGACAATCCATGGGTCAACTTGGGGACCCAATTATGCCACTTGGGAATGAAAATGACATTAATAACGTTTTATTTAAAGTAAAAATAAACTTTTCACAAACATGTGTTGTTTTACTAAACCAATTATTACATGCGGTTATATAAGTTAACATTTCGACTATAAATATTATTTGGAAAAAAAATATTTCCTGCATGATTTTAATTTTATTATAATTTTTATACATTAAATAAATTAATTTTTTATGACACCATGATGATGCAACGCTTACCTCATTAATTAACAATTTAAATAAAATGAAATGATAAGGTAAAATCTAAGAATTACACTTCTCAAAAACCTACTGGATGAGTACATTTCTAACCATTATCATCGTATCCTAGAAATATATAATTGTGGAACCTTTAAAATCCGAAACTCATTATATTAAAAAGTAACATTTCATGACATTCCAAGAGAGCCCCTCCTTTCCTCTTATAAAAAGCCACCACCTCTACCACCTTATTCACACCATCAAATCCATTTGGATCGTCCAAAATCTGGCCATATACTCTATCAACTTCCCTCTATTACTTATATAAGCCACACATTGGGCAGAAGTCATCCCAAGGAAGCCTTTGGCTCAAATCATAAAGAGTTACCCTATTTTTAATGTAATTTCTTCACTTGTGTTCTTTTGTATTATTTTGCTTCTCCAACGCCTTAAAAACTTTTTATTCCTTTATTTTGTAAAAAAACCAGAATCTTCAATATACTTGGATGTTTTTATGAGAATTATTTTATTTACACTTACACACACCTTCATCTAATGGTTAAAGAACATACTATTTCTGTGGTTGGCGAATTTCTGCCTCACGAAATGATGATTGTTCAATATTCTTATAACACCTTTCATGGTGGCCATTATGATGAAACTAAATTTATTTATGATATATATAATATTTATTTCCTCTCTATGATTCTGAATTTTATATTTAAAATATACCTTTATGCTTTTCATGTTGTGAAAATGTGATAATTTCATTTGAGGAAGTGTGGACTACCGCCCCCTCAAGTGATGTGACTCATTCATGCGATACATGGAGTGTATAAAGAATGAAATTAATTGACTTATATGACCTATATAACATATATATTATACTATAAGTATAATATATATATATCTCTCTCATTTACTTTTAATTCGATTAAATACGAAATATAAATGTAAGTAGCATTCATGTGTACGTAAGGCTTACCGTCTCCATGAATGGTGCTTTTCATTTCATACCTCTAAATGTTATGTAACATTATAAATGATTGTATATAATGGATATATATTATATAAATGATATCAACATCCTGTATATAATTCTGTATATAATGGATATTTTACCACATGAACAACTTGTAATTATAAGAAATTTATTTTTGACTCAAGCACCAAAGATCAAAAAAATGATCGTTATTAACCTAAATAATTAGATAATTTTCATAACATTGTAATAAGTGATATAAATAGAATAATAAGCATTAAAAGATTCTTAAGAAAGTAGAAATTAACACTAGTTTATTATTCAGGAGATTAAAGAGCGATCGAGTCAAGTCGGACACGAGGTAAGAGAACTTCTTAACCCAATTTCCGTTCTTTGGGTTAATCTCCTACATTAAAATTATGTCATCATATTATTATGTCATATCATTTATTTTTAATTTATTTATTTTTACATATAGTTAATACACATAGTAGATCAATTTTATTTAAAAAAATATCTTTGTAAGGGACTTCATCGCAATCTCCTTTCATTGAGGAATATTTTTTTTTATACACAACATTCTTTTACATGGTGTATAAAACCCATGGAATATTACTTTTATTCGAAAAGAATATTTTTATAGGAACTGTTTTTACTAATCTAAAAAATGAATGTT
The DNA here is from genome assembly GCA_963277665.1 of Viscum album. Taxonomy (NCBI): domain Eukaryota; kingdom Viridiplantae; phylum Streptophyta; class Magnoliopsida; order Santalales; family Viscaceae; genus Viscum; species Viscum album. The sequence goes on along the minus strand of OY728152.1, from coordinate 1,311,585,749 downwards.
TTGTATTATGTATTCGTCGACAACAACTTCTCTGCCTCTGTGACCATTATTTTAGTTTCGGCTTCCTCTACAAGCCATAAAATTTATTAAAAAATAAATAATATGTTTTACTTTTCTTTTAAAATGGTTTTGACAATGTTTTTATTATATCAATGTGATGTATTTATATCATGTCATTGAAATGTGGTAATGTTATGTTTCCTTTATTAATTTTTTATGTGATATGATTATGTTATGGTTTATAATATTTTTAAACCTTTTCATATAAGGAATGCATTGGACTTAATAAGTGATGGGTGGAGGCCTCTACAGCTCCTCGATGTATCGGTAGATCTCCGGAGACAAACTAGTGTCTTGGCATGAGGCCTTGAAAAAATCTAATTTGTATTCATGGCATGAGGCCTTGGCTATGAGGTTATGATAGTCTGTCATTATGCATTCCATCATTAAGAATGTGGATATTGATATTTCATGTGATTATTTGACTAGTAGAATATCCATTTGAGTAAGTTAATGGAATTATCTCATTATACTTTTTCCATATTATGCTAATTTTCATGTTTAAAATTTTTTTATTCATAAATTGCCTTCAATGTTTATTTTTATTTATAAAAGTTCCCTCTATATTGTAATCCTTACTGAGAATCTAAGATCACCCCCTTCTATGTTTTAATTTTTCCAGGATGTGAAGAAATATTTTATAACTGACCTGTAGGGATAGTCTGAAGGGGATATGAGTGTGGAATGTGGAGACTATGTTATTGTGATTTTTCACTTTATAATGTAATGTAACATTTATTATTGTATCTAGTGTTTTCAAGGATAATAAACTAATCGGACTTTCGATAGTTAATCTTTTGTGATCAAGTCAATGTTACGTAACAATGCATTGACTTTGGGTAACTGGGGTCGGGGCGTTACAACATGGACATTGTACAAGTATAATAATAACATTAAATATTAATATCCATATTCATAGTGATATAATGCATAATAACAGACATTAATTTCTATTTCATGGCCTCGTTCCAGGACATAGATGATAATTGTAACCAATCCTCTACCCGGAAGAGCCTCTATAACTAGACTCCAACTCAGAGAGCCTCTAAAACCGGACTCAATCCCAGAGGGTTTTCTATAATTAGACCCCAACCTGGAGGGCTTATAATTTCTGGTCCCCGACCCAGAACATACTAGTCTAAAACATTCATCTTAAGAACAGTTTGAAATATTACATAAACATTAATATTAAAACAAGAATACGAACTTTCAATACTTTTACCATAAACCTTGAATGGCATAATAATAACGCATCCACTATCACAAATATCACAAAACATTAAATACATTATGGAAGATTTGTGTCATCAACATTAAAAAAGTTTAATACTTGTCAAAGGATTTTGACGAAGATGAAATAAAAAATATTTGAGAGAAATATCACTATTATTTTGTAATCTTTTAAGAGTCTGATAATTATAAAGAAAAAATTAATTTTGAAAATATTATAATATGATTGTAATGGAATCATCATTGATGTTATAATGATGGAAAATAGACACACACACCATATATTTTAAAAAACATTCTTACCATAATTTTGTCGAAAAGGTCATAATGGTCCTTGTTTGGAAAATGAAATTAAGAATCCTTTCCAACCATATAAGGTCAAATAATCTTATAAATGACATAAACACATTTTAAAGTAAATATTCAGAATGTTTTGAAATAATTTTTTTTATAAGACATGGATGTTGATGATAAGGAGGTCCCAGAATATAATTACATATATACAAGCTCAGATAATGAAGAGATTGTAGAATTAACCCATAACTTGTACTTTTCCTTGGTAGATGGTAGGTTAACCTCATCTTCTTCATATTCTTTCTTTAAATTTGACCAAATGGTCTCCTTATGTTATCTTTCTAACCAATGGAATGCCAGTAGGATGATTTGAGGGACGAATGAAGGATATTTGGGTAGGTTTGGCTGAGCCAAATGGCATTGGAGGGGTGAATTTGAGAGAAGGGAACGTTACCTTTTATAAGAGGGGTGTTGGGATCCTTAGAAAAAACATAAAATAATATATTTTAATAAATTCATATTCCGTTTTTAATGGATTCAGAATGAATTACATCGATGCTAAGTTGGGGATAGGTTGAAATCCTCTCAACCAATAGGTTTTAGACAGGATAGGGTCATCATATAAAGCTTATCTTTTAGATTTAACTCTTTGTTAAATATTTTGATATTTATCATGTCTCTTTGTATTTTTATATTATATGGTTAGTAAACATAATATAAACCTCAAATCGATCCCGGACTAGTTCATTGATGGCATATATAATATCATTTTTTCCCTTTTTCTATACCATTGATTTTAAGGAATAGAATACCAATTAATAATATATTATTTGTTTTAAAAACACTTTTATGTCAATTTTGTAACTATTTAGTAATAAATTTTTGATAAACTACTAACAAATTTATCAATTTGAACAAAATTCATTTCACAAATCCTAAATTTCATATAAATCTATAAAATTAGTGGAATTCATCAACAGTCTCATATTATATTTATTTAGATATTTATAATATAAATTTTTTTCATCATTCATCAATAAAGTAATTACCAAATCATTTTTGTGTCGTATATAAATTTAATTATTTAATGTCTAAAAACAATAAATAAATTAAAAATATGTAAAAATATTTTTCTATTTATATGTAATATTTATAGTCAAATTTATATTGTGTGTAAGCCTATATTAAAAACGGGTTAGTTATTAAACATTGAAAATTACTTTTTAACTCATCTATAAATAAAATTATAATAATTGTCTTAATCTATCCAAGAGGGCCAAAGGGGTTTATATTTTATTCCTAATGTTGGTTTTGGTCGAAATATACATATCCAATAGAATTAGGATATGTGTTAGGGTAATAATAATATGGTTTTTACCCTTAATTACCTTATTTACTTTTAACCATGATAAATACATGTTAAGAGATACTGTCCACCAAAAATAATTTTCATATTATTGATCAAAATAATAATGACTAATATCAATGGTATCTCTTTAATTTTTGAAATTCAACTGACAGAAGTGGTAAAATTGTGTTTTATAGAAATTCGAAAATTCTCCTAGGAGGAGGGTAAAAGACGATAAAATCTTAAATAAAATTTTATATATCGAAACATATTATAAAATGACTTCAATGAATTAAGTTGATCATATATAAGTATTATTTATCTATTTTTAACTAAAAAAAATTTAATTAAATAATTAAATTTTTATTTAAAATGTAGGTTTCAAACAATAACGTAGTGTTTTTCACTATTCAGCAAAAATTTAATATTTTTAGAAAAATACCAAAAATACATTGTAAGTTAATTACAATATTTTGAATGCAAATATTATTTCATTTTTGAATGATAAAATTTATAAAAATTCAATAAGTGGGTATTTCTATTCATAACGGTGAGTTTGATTGGTTGTGGTGTTTTTGAACTCGATGTTTCGTACAACACAAACTATTGTATTATTCTAAGGATAACATATTATGGATGCCTAGGGTGTCACATTCTCCCCTCCTTAAATTAATTTTGTCCTAAAAATTTCATGAATTTTACTATATAAAAATGTTTCGAGTGGTTATTAATCATAAGTTCATCAGGTTCCCATGTTTCATCAATCTTCTTATGATTTCTCCATAGAACTTTTACCAGATGATTCAACCAGTTTCTCAGCACTTGCTCTATGGTATCATGAATATTGATAGGCACTTCAAAATAATATATATCAGGTTCTAGTTCAATTTCCACAAAGATGAGTACATGTGTTCGCACAGGAATGTATTTTCTCAATTGTGAAACATGGAACTCATCATGATCTTTTGAGAGATTAGTGGAATTGAAAAACAGAAATCTAAAACCCCAATTGGTTCTAAAATTTCAAAAGGTACGATGTACCTGGAACATAGTTTACCCTTATTATCGAATCATATAACTTCCTTACCATGCGATACATTCAATTAAAAATGGTCTCCTATTGGAAATTATAATTCCATCCATTTGTTATCGGCTTAGATCTTCAGCCTACATTGTTATACATTGATGTGGGTTTGGATATCCTTCAAATTTTCCATCGTTACTTCACAATGTTCTGTGCCTACCATTTTTCTATCACCAACATCCTTCCAACATGTTGGTGTCCGACATCTCTTTCCATATAACACTTCATCTGTTTCCTTCTGAATTCTTGAATAGAATCTATTGTTATAGGAAAATTCTACCAGAGGAAAATATTGATCCCACATACCTTGAATTTCATGTGATCATGATCTCAATAATAATTCTAAGGTTGTAATATTCAGTTCTAATTTTCCATCAGTTTGAGATTGGTAGGTAGTGCTCAAATGAAGTTTAGTATCCAGGGCCTTCTAAAGAAATTTCCATATTCTTGATATAAAATGGGGATCACGATCAGAAACAATCAATTAGGGGACTGCATGAAGTATTACGACTTCATTAATATGTATTCATGCTAGATGTTCATATGTTAAATCGTCTCATGTAGCAAGAAAAAGTGCTAACATGGTAAGATGATCAACACTGACCTATATTGCATAATTTCTTCAAGAAATCTTTTGTACCCCATGAAAAAGTCCATCATAATATCAACCCATTTCCTCTCAGGGTTGGGAATTGGTTTCATGACCCCTCTATAATGTTTTCTTCCAGCTTTCACTTGTTGAAAAACCATAAATCACTACTCAAAATCAACAATCTCTCTCTTCATGTTGTCCCACCAAAAATGTGATTTCAAATCTCAATACATCATGGTGCTACTAGGGTGTATAGAGAAATTAGAGCTATTAGAATCATCCAACAAACCCCTTTTAGAGAAATTATATCAGGAAAACAAATTCTCTTCCCATGTTTCAAAATACCATTTTCATATAATTAGTTACCCAATCTCTCATCATTCATAGCATTAATTTTCTTTTGAAATTCCTCATCATGAGCCTGATAACTTTTAACCTTTCTAATAACGATGGATTGGAAACAATTTGAAAAATAATTTATGTGTCATATTCCATGGTTATTCCCATATCCATCTTTACCTGATCTATGTATATAGAATCATTTTCAACTCTCATCTTGTTCAAAACACTATGATCCTTTCTAATAAAAGCATATACCACCATATTTTCCTTCCCCGGGTGGTAGTGAATATTGAAATCATATTCCTTGAGTAGTTCAAGCCATCACCTTTTCCTCATGTAGAGTTATTTTTTTGAGAAAATATAAATGAAACAATTGTGATCTGTATAAATCTAACATTTTTACCATATAGATAGTCTCTCCATATCTTCAAATGAATCATTACAGCTGATAACTCAAGATTATTTGTAGGATAGTTTTGATCATGAATATTCATTTGTCAGGATACATAAGAAATAACTCTATCATTTTGCATAAGAACACATCCAAGTCCTTTCTAAGAATCATTACTATAAATAACAAACCCATCATTCCCCCATCGTAGAGTTCAGATAAGATCATTGACTAATCTTCTATTCAGTTTCTCAAAACATTATCCTCACTCATTTTTCTAAACTATTTTAACCACTTTACATGTGATCTTGGTTAATGGGTTAGCCAATTGGGGAAAATTCTGGATGAAACGCAGATAATAACCTCCTAAACCAATAAAACTGCATACCTCTGTTATACTTGTCGGTGCTGGCTATTCTTGGATTGCTCTTGTCTTTTATGGTTCGATAGGGATTCCATACATAGAGACAATATGCCCATGAAAAAAATATCTTGAATCCTAAATTAAGACTTGCTAAACATCTCGTATAATTTATTTCTTCTAAGGGTTATCAGAATGGTGTGCACGTGATTTTCATGATCTTCGTAGCTTTTGGAGTATACAAGGTTATCATCAATAAATACAACTACAATGTCATTATGATACTCCCTGAAAACATTTTTCAATACTTCCATGAAAATAGAGGGTGTATTATTCAGCCTAAAAGGAATTATTGTAAACTCATAATGCCCATACTAGGTACAAAATGCTATATTCGAAATGTCTTCCTTCTTCAAACACAAATAATGATATCCATATCGAAGGTCAATCATTGAAAAATATTGAGCTCCATGAAGTTGGTTGAATAAATCATCAATGTGAGGTTGGGGAACCTTTTTCTTTATTTTTATATCATTGATATGCCTATAGTCAATGCACATCCTCGTAGATACATCTTTCTTCTTAACAAAAAAAGGGGCCTCCCCATGATGAAATTCTAGGGAGATTAAATGCATTATTACTCAATTCATCTAGTTTTTTCATTAGTTACTCTAATTACCCAATGGACATTCTAAATGGATTCTTTGATATGGGACACCAAAATGGAATTAAATCAAATGGAAATCACAATTTCTCATTTTTTAGGATTTCTAGTATATCTTCTAGAGACACACCAAATATTCATGCATAATTGGTATGTATTGTGTTTGAACATTACATTCTTCACCAATAGTTATTTCATTCTCTTCCTCCCCAATAATTGAATTTAGTTGAGCTACTATGGGTGGATCTAGATATGAATTAGGTTGTGAAATTTCTTCTCTATAGATAAGGTACTCCATATCATCATCAAGAATTTTAACCTCCTTATTCTTACAATAAATTTTCATATAATGATCTAAAATCCAATCCACAAAAAAGATTATATGAAATTCAATAATTGTTATGATGATGAGAACATTAGATAAAGAAAAATTAAATTCCCTAATGGGAACTGAATCACATAATTTTGTTTCTATGATACATCCCTTAAGAATTTTGACTGTCAATTCCCTTATAAAATCAAATTGGAAATTTCTAATTTTCATAGAAAACTGAAAAGATATAAAATAGTGTAATGGTCCAGAATTAGAAAAATAATTGGCTAAATGTCAGTAAACAATAAAATTACCCACCACCACTTCATTAAAGCTTCAAACTTAGTAGTAGTGATCGCTAAATCTATGACTTTATCCCTTGGAATTTTCTAATTTAATATTCCCTGACACTTAGGACATTCATTGGAATAATTCTCTTTTCTCTATAATTTTAGAATTCAAAATTTATGTCCTCTTTCATTGCATTACAATCAGGAGCTTGGTGGCCTTTTTCAACACACTTGTAATAGACTCCAATTATCATCTGGAAAGTACCCGGGTGTTTCAACCCTCATTTACTGAAGGATGGATATTCAAATTTTCCCTTCTTCCCCTTATTTAAATTTCCAAAGTCTTTAGAATATCACTTATTCGCTTGCATTGCTTTAAATTTTTATGCCTTAGAGAATTACTTTTCTGTCTTGATAGAACAAGAGACAATATCGTCAAATGATGATAATGATTTTGATACTAATACTCTATTGAGAAATGGTTTTAACACATCAAAGAAACAATAAAACATACTTCTTGGGTTATGTATAAAATCTGCAGGAAGCCTTTCTAACCTTATAATGTTAGCCTTGTATTTTGCGACATTCTCATCCTTCTTTTGTAAATGACATAAAAATACCCTTTCCATATCCTCTAGATGGTCACAAGGAATATACATTTGTTAGAAAATATCTTTAAACTACCTACATTCCATATTTGATATTTAATCATCATCGTTTTTGTTTTGAATCAATTTCCACCATTGATTTGCATCTCCCCTGAGGCGATAAACATCCATGATATATTTTCCAATTTTTCTACTCCTCAATGCATGAAATATTTTCTATAATGATCATATCAATAGATCTACTAACCATGGATTTTTACTCCCATTGAATGTTGGTGGTTTATTCCTCATGAAGCAGTCTAGAATTGATCCTCCGCATTGTGGATCAGGGTCCTCCATATGGGTTTGTTTATTATTCATATCTTAATTGAGTTGTCCCAGTATGGTGATAAGTTGATCAGCACCAGTTGCATCAATAGATCTACTATAATTATCTTTAGTAGGAGGGAAATCCATACCTGGATTACATGCATTATTTCCGTTTCCATTCCTTACATTAGGTTCCATTTCTAAACAATGGAATACACTGTATTTGTATATGAATCGTAATACATATTTCTAAACATGTTAAATAGTTATCATAAATTGAACATTTTATGGATATAATGCTAAATAATAAAAATGTTTTTGTTGAGGTAATATATACTCATAAACCCTTCATATTGGTTTATAATTAAAATTAATATTATCCTAAGAATATCCCCTGGGAGTATAGTAACAAAAAGTGCAACAAGGCCCGTTGTCCTGCACCAGTTCCAATTTGAGTCTTGCTCAAAGCTGTGTTTTCTGGTTTTACCCCTTTGTACGTATGTCCTAGAGTCTCCCCTACATTCTAGTACCTAGACAAAGGTGTATTACTTGGAAAAATCACAAAATCACTAAAGTAAAAAAATTCGGATGTTCTTCTATACTAATCCACAATGTCTATCATAGGGATATGTGCTCTAATCAGAGTTTATCTAAATCTAACTTCCATGTTTTTACAAAAGTTCAACTAATACCCATTGTAATGCCCCAACCATTTTTATCCAGAGATGGTGCATTATTACATAAAATTGGCATGATAATAAAAGTTCATGTCTCCAAAGACCGATTAGTTTAGTAGACATGGAAATACTAGATACATTCATAAGTGTTAAATGACATTATAAACTAAAAAATCTTCAACAAATTTGTATATATATTCCACAATCATATCCCTTAGACGATCATCACAGGTCAGTCATAATATAATATTTTGAATACAAGGAAATCTAAAAAATAGAAATGGGTGACCTCAGATTCTAAGTAAGGATAGAAATATAGTGTAAGCATTCATTAAAATAACATAAACATTTAATGAAATGTATAAGAAAAAAACAATATCCCTCTTAAATTTGATCATCAGGATAATATTGAAATGTAAAAATAAAATAATTCCATTTAATTATTCACATGGATATTATATTATTATAATATAGACATGTAATATCAATTGCCACATTCTTAATGTTGTAATGCTTAATTCGGGACATTAATTTCAATGTCAAGGCCTCGTGCAAGGACCTAGGGCAATACTATAACCGAATAGCAACCCGAAGAGCCTCTGTAAACTCACTCCATCCCGGAGAGCCTCTTTAACTAGACTCCAACCCGGAGGGTCTGCTATAACCAGACCCCAACTAGGATGTCTTACATTTACCAACCCCCAACCTGAAACATAATAGTCTAACACATTAATCTTAATAAGTGGTTGGAGTATAACATAAACATTTGTATTAAACAAGCATTCGAAATGTAAATATGTTAACCATAAACCATGAATGGAATAAAAATAACTCATCCCAAGTCAAACATATCACAAAAACAAAAATAAAACATGGAATATTTTATTCATCAATTTTAAGAAAGTGTAAAATTTATCAAATAAGGTTTATATAGATGAAATAAAAACTATTTGAGGGAAATATATCTTTCAACATTTAAATCATTTAAGAGTCACATAATTATAATGAAAACATTTATTTTGAAAATGTTATTATAAGCTTTTTAGGGAAGCTTTGATGATGTTATAATGGAGGAAAATAGTTGCACCCACCATATAGGTTAAAAAAACATTATTACATTAATTTTGTAGAAAAGTACAAAAAATACCTTGTTTAGAAACTGACGGAATGATTTCATAGAAAACATATAAGGTCAAATAAGGGTATAAAAAACATTAACCAATCGTATAGAAAATATTAAAAAAGTTTTGAAATATATTTTTTATGAAGACACGAATGGGGATGTTAACGAGGTATTAGTGGATAATTACATATAAACAACTTCAAATAATGAAATAATTGTATAATTAAATCATAACATGTACTTTTCCTTGGTTGAGGATAGGTTAACCTCTTCTTCTTCAGGTTCTTTCTTTTGATTTTAACAAAGGGGCTCATTATGATGGATTTATATCCAAAGGAAGGCCTCTACGATGAAGTGAGAGATGTTGGGAGGTTATTTGGGGAGGGGTTGGCCATACCAAATGGCATTGGAGTTTCTAATTTGAGAGATGGTGGTGTTCTCTTTTATAAGAGGGCAGAGGGGCTTCTTAGGAAAAAAATAAAATATTGTTTTATAATAAATTCATATTCATTTTATAATGGCTCAAAAATGGTTTATTTCGAGGCTAAGGTGGGTATGGGTCTAAATCCTCTCTACCAATTGGTTTTAGATAGGTTTGGGTCCCCATATTAATCTTATATTTAGATTTTACTCTTTTATAAATAGTTTGACATTTACCATGCCTCTTTATATTTTTAAATTATATGTTTTATAAACATACCATAAACATCCAAGAGAACCCCAAGTGGTTCCTTAATGAAATATTTAATATTTTTTATGACCATTGGAAAAACCATACAATTTAGGAAAAAAATTCCAATTAATATTATAATATTTGTTTTAAAAACTCTTTAATGTCAATTATGAAACTATATAAAAATTAATTTTTTTAAAGTACTAAAAACGTTATTAATTAGAACTAAATACGTTTTATCAATCCTAATATGTCATGTTAACCTCTAAAATTAGTTTAAATCATAAAAAGTATCTATTTATATTTATTTTTAAATTTATAATATCAATTATTTTAATCATTCATTAATAACGTAATTACTACATCATATTTATTTAATAAATAAATTTAATTATTTTATTTTTAAATATTATAAATAATATAAAATTATGTAGGATATATTTTTATCTTTATATTTAGTATTTATAGTAGAATTTATATATTTTTCGCTATATTAATAATTGATTAGTTATTAAACATTGATTTTAACCATTTTAACTCTTCTATAAATAAAATAAAAATAAATGTCCTAATCTAATCCATGTGAACCAAATAGGTTCATATTTTATTCCTAAGGTTATTTTTGTTTGAATTATACTTATATAATAAAATTGGTACATATGTTAGGGTAATAAAAATATCATTTTTACCCTTAATTACACTATTTTCGTTAAACCATGGTAAATAATAGTAAAAGGTTATAATTCGAAAAAATTTATTATAATCTTGTTGAACCACATTTTATATACTGATATCAACTTTGTCACTCGAATTTTTTATATTCAACTCACAAGAAGTGGTAAAATTACATTTTATACAAATTTGAAAATGCTCCTAGGATGTGGGTAAAAGACGGTAAAAAGTTCAATGAAATATTTTATATATAAAGATATTATAAAATGACTCTAATTATTTATGTGGACCATATATAGGTATTATATATATTTTTGTACATATAATAAATTTATAAAAAAATGAATATTTCATTAAAATTTCAATTTTAAACAAAAACATAAATATTTTTACGATTTATCAATAATAGGATGTTTTCATAAAAATACAAATATTTCATCGTAAGAAAATTTCAATAATATAAATCCATAAATGAAGTCCACTTTGAACGATAATGATTATATAATTTTAAAAATTGGGTATTTATATTCATAATGGATAGATTGAATGGTTGTGGTGTGTTCGAACTTGATGTTGCGTATAACCCAATATATTGTATTATTCAATGGAAAACATACTGTGGAATCTTAGAGTGTTATAGCCTAGAAGAAATTTCTCCTTTTACATAAAATTTAAAAGGAACCCCAATGAAATAACATTAACTCGGGCTATAACAAGGAGATGAGTTCCTCCCACCTCTACCATCAAATGCGAAAAACTGGTTTGAACATCACTGGGGATTTCTGTAACTATGCGCCAACTTCACATCGGGTCTTATGGCTAGAGATCGAATGATTGAATCATCTCATTCAATGAAGTCATGCATTAGAAACCCCCAAACAGAACTTCTTCATCCAATTCCACAAACAATTTCACTATGATATTAGATGGGATCACTGATTTAAGAACCACATCCAACCAAAAAAACCCCAATTAATCATGTTACCAAAACAAGGGCATATAGGATGTGTACACATAACACCTTGTTTTGTCATATGGGATACATCAGAATGAAAGTACATATTGAAAAACCATCCTCTAGAACATGTGATTTTAGAATTCCTCAAAGGGATACACACATCTAATAAAAATTATACTCTCGTAATATATAACATCCTTCACCCTTAAATTTAAAAAGAACATGACATTACATGGTGTCACTAAACAAGACCATTTAAGCTAATATAAAATCACTTAGATAGGGTCATTATGTGAAGTCCCAAACATCACACAATTCTAGAAAGCATCCATAACACCCACTCCTAGATTGTCTTTCCACACTTGTTTCCTAACAAAAAATCATCCTTCGAAGAGACTGAAAAAAAGACCCAAAGGCCCATTAAGACATCATTCCACACTGACTACCATGACCTACATTCATCTTTGATGAATCAATAATCATATGAAACTAAGGTCTATTTCAACCTCCCAGAACTACTCTCTCTCTACATGGGGTTCCATATAACTGATAATGAAAATGGGAATACTAAATCCCCAGTGTTCAATAAGAATGTCCTTATGTTTATCAACAAGAGGATCATCCCATGACGATTCACCATTGTCCACACATGATTCATACATTAACTCTTTATGGGGTCTTACCCTAAACAGAATAAAAAACCAAAGACCTAAGTAATATGGTCATATTTTCACAACATACCTCAAACATGAAAAGAACACATGAGGGGAGCTACAATGATAGCACCAAAACTATTCCTCAAAAGTGACCACTGATCAACTATTATTTCTAACTTATTGACGTAACAACAACCCAAAACATCGTTTAATAATAGGGGTTCTTACAATCGAAACATCCCACAATAACAATCCCAAAAGAGCATAAGCCAAATCTACCTACCACACATTGTTAAAACAGAAAACTTTTCTTCAAAGGAATTCATAAAATTATTTTTTGTCGATTGTGCATTTACTAATGATATCTCATCAGCCTCACACATTCATAATCACAAACCACACCAATCATCCACCTCATATCCATCCTAACACACATCCAGTCGGTCTATTACCCATCCATATTACCATATAAACCCATGTCAGTGGTAAGCCTTGAGATCAACCAAGACAAAACAAATCCTTTCATTTTCCAAAATCAAAACAATTATAACTACACATTCCCTTTATCAAATCCGAAAACTATAAAATAAATAAAAAATTTATAAAATTCATTATAATCTAGAAAAGAATCCATAATTCATGAAAAACTCATTTTCATGTCTTGAAAAACTGTTTCAATACATTTTAACCCATTTCAAAACACTTAAAATTTCAAGAAAATCACCATTTCATAAATCTATATTTAATTTTGAACTCAACTCTTCACATTTCCAAAAAATGTTCTGAAATTTCAAAGATAAATTTCAAATACTCAATAGTTACTGAATCAAATCATTCTTCAACCCCCACACATATAATCCAGATCACTTAATTCAATTCAAATCACATTTCCATGGTTTAGAAATTTATGCTGGATAAACATTTTAAAAAACCCCCCATTAACATAAATAAAATTTCAAAAGTGATGTAAACAAATAATTTAACCATCTTAAATAATTCTAAAATTTCATTTCTATAATTTTACAAATAAAACCATTTTCACATTACTTGAAAATCAATTCACAAAAGTTCTCACTATTTATATTCATATCATTTTATCTTTAAAAACGCTATTTCAAGATTACCAAACAATGAGACACACAATAATGATAGTGGAAACTAGTATCGGTGGGTGACATAGACATATGGTTAGAGGCCATAATCCAATAACTTCAATATCACAAATACTGTTTTTGTGAAAAATCCTTGGTACCACATGGCTTTCTAGGCCATGCAAAATCACTGAAACCATTGACCCAATTCCCTTTTCATTTCCGCCAATAATCAATGATTGATGATAAATAATGAACTCAAATAAAACCCAACTACCCATGGTGACTTAAATCATGTGACGAATTATGCAGGCCAAGTGCACAAACCATTAAAAAAATTAAATTTCATGACAATAATAGCTCTAGAATGTCCTGACTCTTCCCCAAATAAAATGACTCAATAGTTAACCTTCATCTCTTAGCATTTCCTCACAAACCAAATCTGGTATCCATAAATGAATGAACCAAACATGGTCCTTGATAAGGCCCAAATATCATTCTCTATCCACACATGCTTGTACAAGTTCTTGAGTAACAATATATTTGTTTTGTAAATTATTTACTTTAGTAAGAGAGCATAAAAATTTAAAAACAATAAATAATATGAATCTGAAATTTTTATTCCAAACAAGCATTAACAGAAACGAAATCCGAATAAATGTTTTTAAATAAAGTACAAGAGTTCCAAACATTAATAAAAATAGCATAAAAACTACCACAATGTCTTGAAACGACAACAAGGTCATCACCTTCGTGCTGTATCCACAACACTGCACCATAGCAGGGGAATAATAACCGAAATTGCCTTCAACCGAGGATTTTCCTTTACCTATGTCAATAAAAATCATGTCTACATACACACATCAGGTTTAATTAGGGTGTGAGTCTAACAACAATAGTCTACCACCCATATATTCTAAATATATGAAATACGAGGTGAAAAAGAACACTGTTTTAATAGATATGGAATATGAGGATTAATTCTATGAAATTTAACATTCAATTATAAAAAGTATTCAAAATTAATGAAAGATCAGAATGTTAATGAATTTTAATAATTAATTATATCTACAGTAATGTAAATACATACACTCCCAATGACAAGTGTAAATACCACAAATCCAATGAGCAGCAAAACGGGGAACACCTAATGGTACTAGATAGTCTCATTCCATATGTACCTCATACATCGGTGCATAATATCCATGTCACAATCCTTTCTCGTGCATATGCACTAGTAGAGAACATAAACATAACTAATTGATCCCAATAAATCATCCATATATTTTATTTAGAGTTTCTATTGTCCATTTTTCTCAATGAAACAGTGACACACCCCATTTATATCACTAGCGTACAAGTAATTATCCTCCCACCTAAGTACCCCCGACTTCCCGATTTGTGTTCAAACAATTTCAGTATTCTACATACATCCATTTTCATATAAATACACCAATACTGGTCACATTAAAAAAATAATATATCTATAAAGGCTATATTTACCATAGAACATGCAACAACACATTTTGATTTTGAATAAAACAACTTCTCAGAATCTCGATTTGTTTAGCATCCAAAACTCCTTAAAATACCCACATTGAACACTATGAAAAAACATATAAGTCACCATATACGAAATTAAATCCCAAACCGTTCATATTATCCAACAAAACTATTATGGGGCTTCCCCATATGAACCATTACGTGATATCATTATAAATCCTCTATTTTCACAAAAAATTGCACTTAAATTTCATATGCTTCACAAACACCATAAAAAATTTTGAAGATAAAAAAAGAGATAAAAACTGAAAAAATGATTTTCATCCATAATATATTTCAATAAAATCAACTAAGTAGTTATAGGGATGCCGCAATGGAACAAAAAATAGATTTTTATGAAAAAATTCCAATTTCACCTAAAAATTTCAGTTAAACTTCATTTGATTTACAAATAACAAAAAAATCAAAATTTTCCCCAATAATAAAATTGTATAAAAATGAAAAAATTATAAAAAAAAGGATTATATGTCAAAACAATTTCATACACATTAAATCACCTACAATAATTGTTAAAACATTTGATCCTTTATGAAAAAATTCAATTGGAACATCGTTGTACCTCAAGAAATGTTGATCGAGCCTAAAAATAAAAATATTAGTAAAAAAACAAGGATAAAACCCTAGGTAAGAAAAACTACATAATACAAACATGGATCCTCATGGATAGGAATAAAACCTAACGAATGGAGATAAATCAAAACAAAGAAACTCATACTTGAAAGAAACATGATGTTTCCCACGATCAGAAAAACCATTAAAAAATGAGTTTCAATTGAGGTTTATGGAGCTTGTGAGGATTCCATGGATAAAAATGTATAATGTGGGATTAAATGGTGAGTTACGATTAATACTATGAGGGCAAACATTAAATTTGAAGATGATTTTATTGTGATGGATACACTTCATGGCTTTTCTGTACGGCTTATTTACCCATGCAGCCAAACCGTACGACATCTTCTGGACACCCAAAATGTGATGTTTTCCCTCCAATTTCATTGGGGACCATGGTTAAAAACAATGGATAGATATTTTTCCGGGATATGTATATATAATACCAAAAATAAAACTACCTTTCTATAATATGACTCTTTCAACTGAGGGGTATGAACCACTTCAATAACTTACCCCATATGTGGTGCCACAAGGAGTGCCATAAATCCAACTCCAAAACACCAAAACCTCAAGCCACCCATTTATGAAAGGAGGATACAATGTACCACACAATAGCCATAAAACTGAGGTCATATATCAAGAACATAGGTGAAAAAAAATTAAATCCAAAACACACAGAAACCCTGAGAATGATAAAGACCAAAAGTGGATTTGAACAAAGGAAGGAATTGAAATTTCAGTAGTGAAAATACCGTTCCATCATAGTATTTTCAGATTATCATGTTTCTTCATCAACCATTTGGTTTCTACAAAAAACCATTACGTGGTATATTAACTTATTCCTCATTACTTTTATTCTTAAATCAAAATCCGAACACGTTTCTCTTTATAACAATTATTATCTTACATCTGAACTACTTCTAGGCTCCAGAAAATAAATAAATATGAAAATATCATTCTCAACATTAAAACATGAAAAATATTGTGTACCTAAGTTAAAATCAGATTTGATGCTATATGGTATGTGGCTTTTCCATTATTATATAGTATTTAATAAGGTCCAATGAACCATGAAATCATCATTTCTTTCTAAATAAAATGTATATCACCTTTCTCTAGTCATATTCATGAAAAAACATGATCACTAACTTCTAAAGAAATGTATTGCCTAATTTTTTCAACGTAATGGTTCTATTTCCTTATATCCATATTCATGTGTTTTTGTGTTATCATTATTTTCTCATCCCATTCATCTACTAATTCTTTTCCCA
The DNA here is from genome assembly GCA_963277665.1 of Viscum album. Classification (NCBI taxonomy): domain Eukaryota; kingdom Viridiplantae; phylum Streptophyta; class Magnoliopsida; order Santalales; family Viscaceae; genus Viscum; species Viscum album. The sequence continues at coordinate 1,311,568,567 of OY728152.1, read as the reverse complement.
TCATCATCATTTCCCCAATTTCATCCCAAAAAGATAGAGTTCGACACCTATTCCCATATAATTCCACAAATAGTTCCTCATGTATACTTTAAAGAAAACTATTATTATTTTAAATTTCTACTAAATAATTATTTTTATTCCAATATACATAGTTTTTCTTTAAACAATCTCGAATAATATCATATAATGTATGAATCAATTATTCTAACAGCCCATTTGATTGATTATAATATAATATACCAAAATTTAATTTTGGGTCTAATGCCCCCAATAGGCCTTTAGAATTATTATAACTGACCCAAGTATAACAGTCAGATACCATTAAATGATTCATCCTACATAACCTTACAATCTATTTGATTTAAATTTGAGAATGTTGATATAATGAAATTAAATTATGAATAGGATGGAAGTGTGCAGAATTTTCCAGTCAGTCATCAATAAACAATATTTCATGGTTACCTTGAGAACACATTGGTAGTACCACAATGATGTCAATGGAAATATTTTTTCATTTCCATCCTAGAACAGGTAAATTATGATGAATCCACATTATTAATTGTCGATCTAGTTTATCAAGTTGTCATGTCAATCAGTTCAAGGTAGATTCTCAATATCTCTTTTCATTTAATCCCACCAGTAATACATCCATTGGTCCATGTACATCATTTTGATTCTAGGATTAACAAAAAAATAGGGAACTATGAGATATTCACAATAATTATTTCTTCAGTTGATAATCACAAGGCACACACAATCATTTTACAAATCATAAAACATGATCTTTATCATTGTTAAATTATAGTAATGTACACATTTTAACTAATTCTACATTTTTTATATGGATAATTTTCATCCCTTTGCACTTGTTTAATTCTTTCTAATAATGATGAGAATAATGAAACCTGAAAAACTAGTGTTATTTCCTACACCAACAACTTCTATGCCAATATTCAACAAATCATTAATCAAGGGATCATATTTCAAACATACAATGGTTAATGATGCTTGATGTTTTCAAATCATGGAATCCATCACATTGTTTACATTTCCCAGATGGTAACTGATCATGAAATCATAATCCATTATTAGTTAAAGGCTTCATCTCTTCCTCATAATTAATTTCTTATTATTGAATATATATATCTTAGACTTTTATTGTCTGTATATATTTGAAATTTTGATGTGTATATATGACGGTTCTAAATTTTCTAAAAAAACTTATTTTTGAAATAAAAATCATGGGTTTCATGACTTAACAGATGATGTTTTATTTATATTACATCATGTGAAATTAAATGATAAATTTTAATCTTAAAACAACATTTTCCATTTAATTATGCATCAATATAAATGGAAAATTCACCATGCATGTATGGAAATGCAGAAAACTGGAGCATTCACCAATCTCATCTTCAGTTCCTAAAACAAATATTACATTATTATGTCCAAATAAATTTTACTGATTTTCATGTTAATAAAGTTAATGTGCTAGATATCCATGTAATATTTTTACAAACAATCATTAATAAACAGATAATATATAAAATACCAAATTTCTGTAACATTTTTATGTCGTTTCAGTTCATCAAGCACAATTTTTCCGAAACACCAACTATTATTCCATCCTTATTTACAATTTTCCCAGTGTAATAAATTTGTTCCTACAAAAAATCACCATTTCTAAATTTTCCATACAGTTGTTTTTAAATTAAGTATTAGAAAACAACCCCTGGTTTTTTTAATGATCTTATTTTCTTTTAGAATATACCAAAGTCTACTCAATTAACACAACTACATAGAAATCCATTAACTCTTGAAAATTTTTATTCATAAGGTATTTTAATAGAAATGGTTTATTAGTTTACCCTAATTTCCTTGCAACAACTTCATAATTCTCTTATCTAGTATGGAACAAAGTCTTTTTGATTTATTAGTCCATTACAATAATCTGATGGTACAACGACCCCATGTCGACCATAGAAAAATATTGTGATCCCTAGGGCTGATGAAACATATCATAGATATGAGGAAAAGAATACTTGTTTTTCATATTTATGTTATTCACATATATATAATCAATGAAATGTTTCATGGAAGCAAGTTACTTTTTAATGAAAAATATAGGAGCATCCCATAGTGATGTTCTAAGTTGATTGGATACTTTATAAATAAAATAATGCAACTGATTTTTCAATTCCATAAGTTACATTTGAGCCATTCATTATGGAGGTTTTGGAAATTATACTAGCCTCGAGAATTAAGTCATTTTTTATTATACATCATAACCATGTATAACATCGGGTAACTCATCTGAAAAAACATATTGATGTTCATTTACCTTTCACATATCATTAATCTAAATAGTTCCCTTATTCAAATATATAACAAAGATGACATTAATTTCCATCATTCAATAGTTTTTCAATTTCTTGAGATGTTATCAGTTGTATGGGTTCATTATATTATAAAAAATGGAACTCATTACAAAAAAACAACTTCTTTATCTCTAAAATCAATATTATAATGATAAATAGAAAACACATCCATACCTAGAATGAAATAAATATCTATTTAAGATAACCAACATTGTGGGGGGGGGAAATTATTTCTATATAACCCAATAGAAATATTATTATAATTCCTATTTGATTTAATATTTCCACATTTTTAACAATAAGCTCTAGTCTCATTTGATGAGGTGATATTTCTTATTTTATAGAATATTTATCAGACATAAAGGAACATGTTGACCATCTATCAAAAAAAACTTAATAATCAGATTAAACAAACAAGGTACTTGATAAAACATCATTGGATGTCCTAAAATATGAATATGTAGTCACAAAGGATCTCACAACACCCTTTTCTTATTTTATGGCATCTTGGCATCCTTCGGATCTCTCCTTGTGTTGGTATTTTTATAATGACCCATATTATAACATTTAAAAAACATTAAATTTTTATTATAAGGATTAGTATTAGTATCATTTTCAATAAACTATTGGGCCATCTATCCAAACATACCACATCAAAAAAACATTCTAGTTTTGGTAGGTCATTTCCTATGGTTCTTTTTACTTCATTTTTCACAAACTGGAAACTAGACATTCCTACCATTAGATTTTTCTGATTGATTCGTAACCATAGATTTCTATCTAGACATCTTATTCTCCTTATATTGAAACTGAACATGATCATCATATAACTCCACTTCTACCCTCTAATAATCTCGAGATTTATTCTCATAAATTTTGAACTAAAAGGAAGGCAATTCCCTTCAAAATGTTGTCTTCAATGCATTCTAAAAATGTATTAATTTAAAATCAATGTCAAATATATGAATAGAAACAAACCTCTCTAATCAGGTGTAAGTTTCTTCATAAACAACCACTAAATCTTCCTCCTTCTACATATTTTTTCATAATTTATTTTCCATCAAATGGCGAACAACCATTAGATAATATTTTATAGGGAAAATAAATTTAAATCACTCCCACTCTAAGGCTTCAATCTCCTCTCTATCGCATATATAATCTTTTTTATCATAAATTATCTCTCTTTCTATACTAAATATTTTAAAAAACAATTTATTTGAAAATTAATGTTTATTTCTCTTCGGGTCGGAATACGTTCATCAGTCAAACTAATATTTTCTAAAAAAATAAATTCTATTATAAATGAAATTAACTAAGAAATAATTTTTTTTCAATTTATTTTTCATTTTAATTCTATTAAGGAACCCCAAGTAGATTACTATACATTTCTTTTTTAGAAATTATTGAAAATTTTATTAGAATCATTGTGTTAATATTAATAGAATGAATATATTTTCCATATTCATTAAATTTTTTTATTTGAGAGTTCCATCATATGTTTTCCTAGTTATTTTCAAATAAAATTATTTGTATAATCACTAATGTTTTAAAATTCCTTTTCATGAAAGAAGTTCTATTTTTATCAATAACTATATATATGATTATTAAATATTACATTATAAGGATTGATGTTTCATTTCATATAAGTGGACTCAAATATTTTTATTTGATATTATGTTTATAAAATTTAATTTTCAATGAAATGTAATATTCATTATGAAATATTTTTTGTCTATTTTATAAATCATTTTCAAGTTCATATTAAATCCTTTAATGAAACTTTTATTTACTAGGGGTCAAATACTATAGCTGTATTATTAATATTTTTGGTTTTTTTTATGATGAAATAATTTTTGTCAGTCTGCTTACTCGTACATGTGTAATTCTATGATAAAATGATTAATAATCATATTTTATTTTCAAGGGTATTTAATTTTATGAAATGATTAAATAATTAGGAATATATTTTTTCGATTGGTTATATTATGATTAATTGTATATATAACTCATTTCATTTCATGGTTTCTGATATAATAAACATTTTATGATTTTATGGAACACATATGTATGATTTAACTTATAAGATTAGGGGGGCTGATATATTCCTCACGTGAATATATTAATTCATTATATATTATGAGGTAAAAAATCAAAGAGTTAAAAGGAATTTATCGACTACAGTAAATATGTTTTTCATGATCAACTATGGAAAAATAGAGTACCTTGTTTTTCAATTGGAAAGAGGAGAATTCTAATACCCAATGGGAAACAGGTGAGTCTTGATAAACAATCGGTATCATGTGATGTGTCATGATCCACTATGTTAATAATCTTGGTAAATTTCAATGACTTATGAAATTAATTTCCATATTTATGATGGTTTCACACATTAATGACATGAAATTATTGGTCATAATTGATTTATAATGATTTATAACAATTATATAATAAGTTTTTAGAAATTTTTATAATTTATTCCATCACTCATGTTTAAGATATATGACAGTTTGGGTAAGAAATTCATAAGGTATGATAATGATCTGATATGATTATTATTATCATATTCTTTCATATGATCATATATTTACATATATTATATTTACCCTAAATGAGAAATAAATTTCATTCATTCTTGTGCATTTATCCCAAGGTTAGTTAAAAAATTTTGTATGGTATGCTTAAGAAGAGTACAACATGAGAATATATTTGTGGGATATGTTGATAATTCTTCATGAAATGTGAATATTTTGTTATCAATCTCCATATTCACTAAACTTTTATGGTCCATAGTTATATATTTATAAAATTTATTGTAGTTTAATATTAAAATATGTGATATTTATGTATGATTATACTTTTTTAATATAGAAGGAACAAGATAAAAATTCTATTACTCTTTTGAAATAATGGTTAAAATAATATTGGTGAGATATATATGTGAATCCCTTTATATATGTATAGTGATTTGTGTTGAGATATTTATAAGTATATATCAATGGATAATTATGTGTATAAGAATATATCATGTAATATATTGTGAATGAAATGGAAAATAATTTGTATGAAATTTCATTACATCCTGAATCCAAAATGTTGATGTGGGTCTAGAACAGAGGATCCTAGGGGTACTAACTCTTATATGGGTATATTGAGATGGAATCAATCATCATCTAGTGCATGGAAATATTCCTTCTATCACACATGGTTTGATTATCCTGGAAGATATTCATTGAAAATTCACAAACAAATTATAAACCATAATAAGGGATTAAAATAATGATCATTAGTAACCTAGGATAATATTAAGGATTTATTGATTATAATGACAGTTTCATGATGTTAAAATCATACATATAATTTTTTAAGATTTCATTCATGAATTATTAATATTTAACAACCTAAGAATTCTAGTTTTAGTTAATGGCTAGAACACGAAGGGACTGTGTTACCATTATGTGTGATGGAACATCCCATTATTATTGTCCTTATAAATAATGAATTATAATAGATGTAATTATAAAAATTTTATTTATTTAATGGATATCTCAATATATGGATCGTGTTGAGAAGTCAAATTAGAAAAGGATTGAAAAAAATATGTTCAGTCCATCTGGAGACCTACAAAACCTGATTTTAAAAGTTTAACTAATTAAACAGTTTATCATCAATAGATTAGTACATCTGAATATATATTTTATTTACATCACTATTCAATAATGAAAGTTTTTTTTTCATCATTTGTTAGATGAATATTATAAGTAGAGTAGTTTTAAAAAGAACACATTCCAAAAAAATTGAATAATATGTACTAGAAAAGTTTAACAGGATATTTATATGAATATAATTCCATATGAAACAATGAAAAAATATTAATAATTAATTCATTGAGATTAAAAAAAATAAATATAAGTCTATATTTACCAATGAACCATGTTTTATACAGAATTCATGTTACTCTTATGGGTTATTCATGAGCCCAAAAAAATAATTTATCAATTAATTTGTGGACTAAAACTATGTCTTTGGGTGTCCCTATAAATAATAGTCAATAATGGATACAATTAATGTATATGATGCACACTGAATCTATAAATGTACAATTGTTTTTCCCATTATTCATATGATTTTGATTAGAAGTGGAATCTTCAGTATCATGAAAACATAAATGGTGGAATGAATGTATAAAAATCCAAATTCCTTAAATTTAGGTATAATCATAAATTAAAATTATATATTTCATTTGGTTAGTGACTAAAATATTTAAGTATGGTCATAATTCATTTTAATGATGTAATTTTATTTTTGGGTTACCAAATGAAATAGAGGGGATTTGGAATCCAACTAATCCACCACCCACACATAAATGTTTTACATGCATGGTGTTTGTTAATTATTTGAATTAATAACCCTATCAAATGGGTAATGTGGATGATAATACAAAACAACATCTAAAATAAAAGATTAAAAAGAAATTTTATACATTCACAAAATTTTAATTTAGTCATGATTATTAATGAACACATTACAACCCATCCTTTGTTAGGGATATCTTGTTTCATTATTTGTGAATGAGAATTAAGAAACTCTTATTGTTTATCCTTTAGTGAAATATTTTGGGACTATCATCAACTATTAGGATAATGAAATAATGAAATAATATTCAATATTCATTTAGTAAAATAAATAACACATGCATCTAATGTGAAATATTTTACACAAGATAAGATATTACTTTAGTAAGGAATGGAGACTTATATTTTTTTATTATATATGTCTTCATATAAGAATAACATTTGATCTTTTAAAACAATAATTTTTAATTATTTTAGCATTAATAAAAAGTTAAATGTCATTAACATCACCTTTATGGTTTTATGTGATGGGAGTTTTTCATTTTTTAAGATGTTTTAGTAGATATTAATGTAAACAAAACACATTGATTTTGTTTAATTTTAAGATACAAATTTATTATAGGATGAAATCATTTACATAGTGTGGACATATTAAAAATGTTAAATTTAATCTTTTGGGTACATATTATCTTTAAATTTGACCGAATTATATGTTGTGGTTGACCAACAATAAAACAGAAAACACAATATTGCTATCAAATAATTTTTCTATCTCGATCCTTTTTTTGTAATTAATATAATGGTAGTACAACAGTTTAATGAATTACCATGTTCAATTGTTACTAATCAGGATCAAAATATTACCTCAATGTTATGGTGAATTATTTGGTAAGACCTTCATATAGTGTTGAGTTTCAACACAATGTATCATCCTTATATATACATATATAATCTAATGGAATATTTCAAACACAAGAGGATACATTATGATCTTATAATACATATTTCTAAGGTTTCATGACCCCTCCCCATAGTGTGTACCCCTCCTGGTCCGAAAATGTGGAAAGGGAGATAATGACCCATGTGTCCCGCATCCAGTAGGCCCCTGGTTGGCGACTTGCATCGAGTGTATAATAAACACTCAAATGTGCAGAATTACCCTCTAATAGAACACGTGCGCAAGAGAGAGATAAGATAGAAACCAAACAAATCCAAATCATTACTGGAATCTAAAAAAACCCCATGCACATATATGAAATGACATGATAAGGTACTACAACTAAAAGGGGAAAATACAGGTACCCAAAAGAAAGTAAAAACAGTAGCGACCACTAGCCCGAACAGCTCCTGCAATGTCATGACCCGTTCTCGGGGCCTGTGCCGTGACTACCCCAAGCCCACCTTCAAAAGGCCAGGAGCTAGCGACTAGCACCAAGGTGTAAATCCCAACAAAAGGGAATGCATTGCCTTGGAAAAGTAAACAAGCACCACAAAGTAATCAAGAGGAAAAGTAAACACTAAGTAAAAATTGTTACAAGATGTACTGAAAGTAAAAGGGGCCGGAAATACAAGCCCAAATTTAAAGTACAACTGAAGGGAAAAACAGCAACTGAAAAGAAAAGTTGTAGCATCGAGCCGTCCTCTGGAAGTCCCACCTGAAGGGTGGGTATAGATATCCTCCACAGCTCCTCGGTCCAGCCGTTCTCTCCGAGTACGTCCCGCCCGGTGGTCCACCTCCAGGTACCGTCCTGCTCCATACGCCTCCACCACGATCAGTTCTGTCCGTCGTCTGCAACCAACACAACAAAGTGCGGGCATAGCCCATGAATGGGTGAGTATAAGCTACTCAGTAGGGACCCCGAGACCCCTGAAGGTCTCCCGAAATCCACAAAGGATAATGCACAAAGGAATGATACAATCACGAAGTTACATCCGACACAGCTTAGGTATATTCCCATACATATACCTAAGTCATCCATTGCCGTTCGGCTCCATCGTCTAAGCCCAAACAAAACCCATTCCACAAAGGAAAGCAAAACGTATACCCACACAGGATAGCTCAACACAATCCACAAGTGAGAGTAAACAGTAAATCCACACAGGATAGATCAACACAATCCACAAAAGAGAGTAAACAGTAAATCCACACAGGATAGCTCAACACAATCCACAAAGGAGAGTAAACAGTAATTCCACACAGGATAGCTCAACACAATCCACAAAGGAGAGTAAACAGTAAATCTACACAGGATAGCTCAACACAATCCACAAAGGAGAGTAACACAAGATTTAGCTCACACAGGTATACTTCTTTGGATGACGATAAAGATGATCACTGATCTATCTAAGTCGTCGGACCCACAAAGGATCGATAGGTAACTAACCCCAGCAATGACCCACACAGGATCGGGCCCACTCAGGACCTGTAGGCGCTGGCTCACACAGAACCGCTGAGTGCTGACCCACACAGGATCGGACCCACACATGATCGGGCCCACATAGGACCTGTAGCACTGATCCACGTAGGATCCCTGAGTACTGTAGTCATCCCAGTCCACTGAGGATCTCTGCACAGTCGTCGTCGCAGTCCACTAAGGATCTCTGCACAGTCGTCGCCGCAGTCCACTGAGGATCTCTCCACGGTCGTCGCTGTCGAAGTAGCAGTCGCAGCCAGCTCTAGGGTTCCCGCACACAGCAAGCTCGTTCGGGAGGGTCCGCTCCACGAGCTGGGAGGATGATATATCAACTATCCCAAAGTCCGAAGTTGATGTATCCAATAGTTCTGTATCGTCAACAGGAACTCAACGTCGCAGACGACGCGTCAATCGGACGCCCGGTCTGAGGGTTATTGGCTTTTTCGTCCCAGGGTTCCGGTTGGTTTTTTAAAGCAAAACCAACCCGACCGTACTCCACCTACGTCCAAACCTCGAGTGGAGTGAGCCAAAAGATCCTTCTCACTTAGTGGAATTCAACAAAGCTGACGGCACATCAATCGGACGTTCGTAGCTCAAGATATGAGTGTTTCCGCTCCGAGGGCCTGGTTGGTTTCGTGTACGAACCAACCCGGCCGAACCCAAAGTATTCCGAAACCTTGAGTGTGATATACCGAAACGATCGTCTCTATCCACGGATCATGTTTCCACTGACGACGCATCGTTCGGAGGCCAGTAGCTCATGTTACGGGCATTTGACCGAAAAAGGTCCGAAGACGGGGGGTCCGGGACCGGGCCGCCGCCCCTGCGTGACACCCCCGCAGCACCTGCGGGGTGTCGCCATGGACGACCCGAGCGATGCGGGGGGAGCCGCCGCCCCCGCGTGAAAACTCTGAGTCACCCGCGGGGTGTCTCCCTGGACATCCGGACCCATGCAGCCGCAGGTCCATTGGCCGCCGCCGCCGCGGGTTCAGCCTCGGCGGCCTCATCCGGCGGCGCGCCGGGGCGCCGCCGCTCCCAGCTGCCGGCGCCACCGGCGTGTTCCGCGGGCCACCGGAATCGCTCCGGTGGTCCGATCTTGTTCCCGTCTGCGCCGCTGCTCCTCCCAGGACACGTTCTTCACTGCAGCTTCATCGAACTTCTGTTGCGGCACGTTCCATCGTCGCCCGTCAAATCCGCACAACAACGAAGAACAGTGAAAGGTTGTCGGGCCGTGTTTGTTTGGCCCACAACATCCACATTAGAGATAAACAACGGGAGAAATATATTCAACACATGAATCAACAATTTTAATGGATTAAAATTGTTCTTATTGTCTGGTTCTTCACTTTTAAAAGAAATGAACAAGGGAAAAATGAATTATTCACAACAACCCCTACCTCATAGCCATCGTCGTACGCACGTTCTTCGCAGATTTGTTCGTCGCGGAACGAGGGGATCATCATGTCGTCGCGGAAGGGCGTCGCGTCGTCATGGAATCTGGCGTTGAGTTGGAGAACTCAATGGACCAAGAAACAACAGATTTAATTTAATCATATAAAATTAAATCAGTGTTTTGTTAAAAAAACACAAGTGATATTTAAGAGAAATCCGAAGTCTCTTACCTCAAACAGCTGATCGAAGATTCGTTGCGGAGGAAGAGACATCGCAGAAGAACGTTGCAGGAAGGGAATGTTGGCGTCGTGGAACACGACGTCGCATCGTCAACTTCCACGGGTTTGGCGTTCTTCGTCGGAGGCCGTTGTTCTTCGTGTTCTTCACGTTCTCCGTGTTCTTCGCGAAGGAGGATGAAGGCTCAAGAACTCTCACAAAACCTCTCAACGAGTAATTCTCCAAAAATTCTTGTTGATCTTATATTATTATTACGCCAACAAACGAAAAAGGTAAGTAATGACCCATGAATTCGTTGAATTAATTCAACGAAAGAAACCGCCCATTTAATTCAAAAAATAAACCGCCCTATTAAATGGTGCGTTAAGGATTTAAGAAAACGCGTCAGTTGAATTTCATAATGACGGGTTTTCGCGGGTGCGTTACTTAGCGGAAAGAAACGGCGGGGCTCATGCAGGCCCCACCTCAAAATTATCCTACCAAGGGGATAGGATATTTCTGTATAGCACCCTATCCATTTTAACTCAGTTTATGTGTCGTTCAAGTGCCTTAAAGTGGATTAAGTGAAATAAAATAAAGTTGTCGTAAAATTATTTTATTTCTTAACTTTAAGCCCGAAAATTAAAACCACACCTGAGAAAACGCAACTCCGGAAGAGGCGCATCTAAGTGAATACTGGCGCTGCAATTTCATCAGTGCCCTCAGAATTCGATTCCGAGAACCGGTTCAAAAGTTAGTAAAACCCGCTCGTCCGTTCACTAAACGTACCCGAGCCAAACTTCGAAAAATGATTCTGGGCACACTGGGCCTCGGAATCAGGTGCCGTCAGAAACTGCGTTCTTGTAAAATTCCAAATAAAATTAAGAAAAAAAATTTCATTGAAATTTACAGGTCAATACATTACTACCACCTCAGGGCTTTACGTCCCTATAAAGATACATCATAAACTCGGGAAACTAATGTGGGTACTGAGCACGCATCTGAGCCTCCCGCTCCCATGTGCTCTCCTAGAGGTTCCCATGCTGCCATCTGATTCGCACAAGAGAAATCGATCTCCCACGTAGGACCCGCTCCTGTCGATCCTCTATCTCCATCAGGACCTCCGCAGAAGTCGCCCCATCATCCACGTCTAGCTCCCCATGGTCAATGATGTGCTTCGGGTCGTGCACGTATCTCCTCAGCTGAGATACGTGGAAGACATCGTGCACCCGGTGCAACTGAGGTGGTAGAGCCAGGCGATAAGACACCCCGCCAATCCTGCTGAGGACCTGGAAAGGCCCAATGAAGTGTGGAGACAACTTGCCACCTCAGCCAAATCTCTACAAACCGCGTCGAGGTGAGACCCTCAAGAAGACGTGGTCGCCATCCTCGAACTCTAGTGGCCTCCACCTCCTGTCATCATATGACTTCTGCCGGCTCTGAGCTATCCTCATCTGCTCCTGGATGACCTGGACCTTCTCTGTTGTGGCCCGGACCATCTATGGTCCCACAAGTGATGACTCCCCAGTGTCTGTCCAGCACAAAGGAGATCTGCAAGGCCTGCCATACAACGCCTCGTATGGTGCCATCCCGATGGTGGAGTGGTAGCTGTTGTTGTACGCGAACTCCACCAAGGGTAGGTGGTCCTCCCAGCTACGACCAAAGTCGAGGACACATGCGCAGAGCATGTCCTCGAGTGTCCGAATGGTCCTCTCCGTCTGACCATCTGTTTGAGGGTGAAAGGCGGTACTCAGACGTAGCTGCGTCCTGAACGCCTCCTGAAACCCCTTCCAAAGCCGGGAAGTAAAGCGAGCGTCCTGATCGGAGACGATAGTTGATGGCACACCGTGAAGCCGTACAATCTCCTGAACGTAAAGACGCCCCAAGCTCTCCACTGAGGCCTGCTCTCGGATGGGTAATAAGTGTGCTGACATGGTGAGTCGGTCAACAGTCACCCAAATGGAGTCGTGACCTGTAGAAGTGCATGGAATTCCAGTCATGAAGTCTATAGATATCCCATCCCACTTCCACTTCGGGACCTCCAAGGGCTGTACCAAGCTTTCTGGTACCTGATGCTCTGCCTTCACCTGCTGGCAGGTGAGGCACCGTGATACGAACTCTGCCACAACCTTCTTCATGCCTGGCCACCAGTGTTGTCGCCTGAGATCCTGGTACATCTTCTCCACTCTAGGATGTTCCGCCAAAGGAGAAGTGTGAAACTCTCTCAGAACCTCCTCTCGAAAAGCGACTAGTACCAGGGTACGTCCTCTGAAAATGACGTCGTGATCTGCTCCAAGGGAGAAACCATCTGGTTCCTGTCCCGAGGATATCAGTGCACGCCATGTCTCACAGTCAGCATCCCCACGATGAGCCTCTCAGACTCGCTGTAGAAGTGGTGGAGAGACGGTGAGAGACTGAAGGAAGGCTGCTCTGTCTCTATCCACGAAGGATATATTCAAAGCGGTTAGTCGCTCTGTCGCCTCCTCAAGTAGCTGGAAGCCCGTCCTCCTGCTGAGGGCATCAGCTACCACGTTCTCCTTCTCGGGAGTATAGACTATCTCAAAGTCATAGTCCTGGAGGAACTCGAGCCATCGCCGATGTCTCAGGTTCAGGTCCTTCTGGGAGAATATGTACCTAAGACTTTGGTGGTCAGAAAAGACTGTAAAGCGCTAGCCCATCAGATAGTGCCGCCATGTCTTCAGAGCGAAGACCACTGCTGCTAACTCCAGGTCATGGGTAGCGTAGTTCTGCTCATGCAGCCTCAACTGACATGATCCATAGGCAATCACGGCCCGTTCCTGCATCTATACACACCAGAGTCTGGTCCCTGATGCATCACAGTAGACTACGTATCCAACTCCCTCCTCAGGAAACCTCAAGATAGTTGCGCTGGTCAATCTCTGCCTCAGCTCCTGGAAGCTCTGCAGACATCTGTCTGACCACACAAAGGGTTTCCCCTTCTTCTTCAATGCTGAGAGTTGGGCCACAACTCTAGAGAAGTCTGGCACAAATCTCTAACAGTATCCGGCTAGGCCCAAGAAACTCCGCACCTCCTCCACGCTCCTAGGTGGCTCCCAAGCTAGCACTACCTCGATCTTCACAGGGTCCACTGCAACTCCCACCTCAGAAATGACGTTCCCTAAGAAGTGGACCTCACGTAACCAGAACTGGAACTTCGAGAGCTTTCCATAAAGCTGGTGCTCTCAGAGTGTGTCTAGTACAACCCACAAGTGGTAGGCGTGCTCCTCCTCCGTGGTCGAGTAAACCAAAATGTCGTCGATGAAGACCACGAAAAATCGATCGAGGTATGGCTGGAAGATCCTCTTCATGAGGCTCATGAACACTGCTGTAGCGTTGGTTATGCCGTAGGGCATAACCAAGAAATCATAGTGGCCATACCGACACCTGAAGGTCGTCTTCTGCACATCCTCGTCTAGAACTCTAGGCTGATGATAGCCTGACCTGAGGTATATCTTTGAGAACCATCATGCTCCTTTGAGCTAATCGAAGAGGTCATCAATCCTCGGTAGCAGATACTTGTTCCTAACTGTCACCTGGTTCAGGCGACGATAGTCGACACACAGTCGCAAGCTCCCGTCCGCATTCTTGGTGAACAAAATCAGGGAAGCCCAGGGTGAAACACTGGGTCAGATGAACCCCTTTCCCTGTAAGTCCTCCAAATGTACCCGTAGATATCGAAGCTCGGAGGGGGCCATCCGATATGCTGGAGTGGATATCGGGGCTGTCCCGAGGTACAGATCAATTTAAAAGTCTACCTCTCTGCGAGGATGTTTCCCTGGAACATCATCGGGAAAGACGTCCGCATACTGATCCACCACTGCAGGAAAAATAGGACTCTGCACGTCAACTGCTCTAAGAATGAGGCTAGCCAACTGATGAGTGATGGGCTGCCTTCTTCTATGCGTGAGTCCATCCCGTGCTGCGAAGGCTCCCTTCTCGCTGGTGAAGGTGAACCTGCTCCCATCAGTGCGCACACATCACACCTTGCGCCTAATGCATTCAATCTGTGCATGGACCATAGATAACCAATGCATGCCAAAGATGACGTCGTAAGGCCTCAACGCCGCTACAAGAAGATCCCAGCTGAATCTATCGCCTCCTAGAGTAAGCTCACACTGCCGACACCAGTGCGTAATCATCGAGTCTTCTCCCATAGGAGTCTCTAGCCGTAAGGATCGAGCCAATGACTCTGTCGGAATCTCCGAGCTCAGAACAAGGGCAGCGGCTATGAATGAGTGACTCTCTCCTGTGTCTATAAGAACTGCAGCAAGGGTGCAATAGACACAGATCGTACCTCGAATCATCTCTGGCATGCCGTGGTCGTAGGCCTCTGCTTCCTGGAGCTGTGTCTGTCTCTGCCCGCCAGTTCCCTGTGGTCGGGCAGACCTCCTGGTGGTGGTGGTGGCAGAGCCTCAAAGCCTCTCCCACCACCTGCTGCTCGGCTAGCTCCTCTGCCTCCTCTGCCTCCTCCCTGCAGACCGCCACAGTCAACCCTCTGCCTCTGCCTGGGTGGCCCATCCACCGTCTGCTGCTCCTCGGTACGACGGGTCGGGCAGTCACGAGCCATGTGGCCCTGCCCGCCGCACGCGTAGCACTGCCTTCCTCTCGGAAGACTGGCCCCGCGCTGTATGCCCCGCACTGCTGAGCCAGTGTCCCGAGGTTGTCTGCCGGAAGGTATGGTCTGCCTGGAACCCTGAGTCATCCGTCGGCTACCAGCTTCTGAAGACTCTTCTACATGCCACCCTGCGGTAGGTCTCGCTGTGGACTCACCCAGAAAGATCTCGATCAGAAGGGCTCACTCTAGCACTCCTGCCTGGGTCGGGATGTTGAGGGAGATCAGAGATGCCCTGATCTCGTGTCTCAAACCCTTCTCGAAAGTCTGGGCCCGGAAGAAGGGGTCACGTACCATGTCTATCAAGTAGCGAGAATGGTTGGTGAACCTCACCGCGTACTGGGCGACCGTCAAGCATCCCTGCCGTAGCCAAAGAAGCTCCTAGATGCGCACCGCACGGAGGGTGACCGGGACGAACTCTGAGCGGAAGAGGCTCTCGATGTCCGTCCAGATGAGAGACGCCTCATCATGTACCTGGATCATCAAGCTACACCATCGTCATGCTGCTGCGTGCAGTAGGCTCGCTGCGAGGATCACCATGAGGTCTGCTGGTGTCCTCACTAGCGTGAAAACTCGGACGACCGCCTCCAGCCAGTCCTCGGATGCCTGGGGGTTTGTCTCCCCACAAAACCTAGGTGGTCTCTGGCGCTGGAACTCGTACAGAGCTCCGAGGTGTCGTGCATCGTCAGCGGTCGGTGCTGGAAGCATCAGGGGCTCGGCGGGTAAAGGTACTGCTGGTGCCTCTACTGTTAACGGGCCCTGTACCGAGGCCTTGTCGCTCGACGGGCTGTCGTCGCGCATTACTCTCGGAACCGTAGCTGGCTGCCATCGTGGGGACATCCTGAAAAGGAAACAAGTCTGCCACGGTCAGAACAGTATACCTGGTGAGCTGACACATGTAAACACAATGAAAACATGAAACACACAAGCAATCAATGTTTTTGTGCATTAAGTCGGAAATCAGAAGTCATTGTCCTGGTGTACGAATACGTCGGCCGCCGCACCAACACTGGACTCCCTGGACTGATAACCATACCCAATACGCTAAACACTATTGCTTCACATAGAAGAATGATCAGAGTCTGCGGTAGAACCGACCACCTCTGATACCAATTTGTCACGACCTGTCCTCGGGGCCCGTGCCGTGACTACCCCCTGCCCGCCTTCCAAAGGACAGGGGCTGACGACTAGCACCAAGGCATAAATCCCAACAAAAGGGTAGGCATTGCCTTTGAAAAGCAGAGAAGCACCGTAGAGTAAGCAAGCAGAAATGTAAACACTAGGTAAAATCTGTAACAAGATGTGCTGAAAGTAAAAGGGGCCGGAAATACAATCCCAACTATAAAGTACAACTAAAGAGAAAAAAACAATTGAAAAGAAAAGCCGCAGCGTCAAGCCGTCCTCTGGAAGTCCCACCTGAAGGGTGGGTACAGATAGCCACCACAGCTCCTCGGTCCAGCCGTCTGCTCCGAGTGCGTCCCGCCCGGTGGTCCACCTCCAGGTACCGTCCTGCTCCACACGCCTCCACCACGATCAGCGTTGTCTGTCATCTGCAACCAACACAACGAAGTGCGGGCATAGCCCGTGCATGGGTGAGTATAAGCTACTAATTAGGGACCCCGAGACCCCCGAAGGACTCCTGAAATCCACAAAGGATAATCCACAATGGAAAGATACAATCACGAAGTAACATCCGACACTACTTAGGTATATGCCCATACATATACCTAAGTCATCCATTCCTGTTTGGCTCCAACGTCCGAGCCCAAGCATAACCCAGTCCACACAGGAATGAAAAACGTATACCCACATAGGATAGCTCAACACAATCCACAAGGTAGAGTAAACAGTAAATCCACACAGGATAGCTCAACACAATCCACAAAGGAGAGTAAACAGTAAATCCACACAGGATAGCTCAACACAATACACAAAGGAGTGTAAACAGTAATTCCACACAGGATAGCTCAACACAATCCACAAAGGAGAGTAAACAGTAAATCTACATAGGATATCTCAACACAATCAACAAAGGAGAGTAACACAAGATTCAGCTCACACAGGTATACTTCTTCGGATGACGATAAATATAATCACTGATCCATCTAAGACGTCGGACCCACGAAGGATCGATAGAAAACTAACCCCCGCAATGACCCACACAGGACCTGTAGGCGCTGGCTCACATAGAACCGCTGAGCGCTGACCCACACAGGATCAGACCCACACAGTATCGGGCCCACATAGGACCTGTAGCACTTATCCACGTAGGATCGCTGAGTGTTGTAGTCGTCGCAGTACACTGAGGATCTATGCACAGTCGTCGGCGCCGTCCACTGAGGATCTCTGCACGGTCGTCGCCGCAGTCCACTGAGGATCTCTGCACGGTCGTCGCTGTCGAAGTAGCAGTCGCAGCCAGCTCTAGGGTTCCCGCACACAGCAAGCTCGTTCGGGAGGGTCCGCTCCACGAGCCAAGAGGTTGATACATCAACTATCCCAAAGTCCGAAGTTGATGTATCCAAAAGTTCTGTATCGTCAACAGGAACTCAACGTCGCAGACGACGCGTCAATCGGACGCCCGGTCTGAGGGTTATTGGCTTTTTCGTCCCAGGGGCCCGGTTGGTTTTTTATGACAAAACCAACCCGACCGTACTCCACCTGCGTCCAAACCTCGGGCGGAGTGAGAGAAAAGATCCATCTCACTTAGTGAAATTCAACAAAGCTGACGTCACATCAATCGGACGTCCGTAGCTCAAGATATGAGCGTTTCCGCTCCGAGGGCCCGGTTGGTTTCGTGTACGAACCAACCCGACTGAACCCAAAGTATTCTGAAACCTTGAGTGCAATATACCGAAATGACCGTCTCGATCCAAGGATCGTGTTTCCACTGACGACGCATCGTTCGGAGGCATGTAGCTCATGTTATGGGCATTTGACCAAAAACGGTCCGAAGACGGGGGGGTCCGGGCCCGGGCCGACCCGGCCCGACCCCCCCTAGGTCGACCGAACCGGTCCGGCCCGGCCAGGGTGAGGCCCGACCGGTCGGACCGACCAGGCTCGGCCAGCCCGGCCCGGCTCGGCCGAGCGGCCGTGCGACGCGAGGGGGGGGGAGCCGCCGCCCCCGCATGACACCCCCGCGGCACCAGCGAGGTGTCACCCTAGACGACCCGAGCGACGCGGGGGGGAGCCTCCGCCACCGCGTGAAAACCCCGCAGCACCAACGAGGTGTCGCCCTGGACAGCCGGACCTGCGCGGCCGTGGGTCCGTTGGCTGCTGCCGCCGTGGCGGGCTCGTCCGACGGCGCGCCGGGGCGCCACCGCTCCCGGCTGCCGGCGCCGCCGGCGTGTTCCGCGGGCCACCAGAATCGCTCCGGTGGTCCGATTATGTTCCCGTCAGCACCGCTGCTCCTCCCGGGACTCGTTCTTCACTGCGGAATCATCAAAATTCCGTTGCGGCATGTTCCGTCGTCGCCCGTCCAATCCGCACAACAAAGAAGAACAACGGAAGGTTGTCGGGCCGTGTTCGTTTGGCCCACACCCTCCGCGTTAGCGATAAACAACGGGAGAAATATATTCAACACATGAATCAACAATTTTAATGGATTAAAATTGTTTTTATTGTCCGGTTCTTCACTTTTAAAAGAAACGATCACGGAAAAAAGGAATTATTCACAACAACCCCTACCTCGTTGTCGTCGTCGTACGCACTTTCTTCGTGGATTTGTTCCTCGCGGAAGGAGGGGATCGTCCCGTCATCGCGGAAGGGCGTCGCGTCGTCGTGGAATCCGGCGTTGAGTCGCCGAACTCAACGGAACAAGAAATAAAAGATTTAATTTAATTATATAAAATTAAATCCGTGTTTTGTAAAAAAAACACAAGGGAGATTTAAGAGAATTCCGAAGTCTCTTACCTCAAATAGCTGATTGAAGATTCGTTGCGGAGGAAGATATGTCACAGAAGAACGTTGCAGGAAGGGAACGTCGGCATCGCGGAACAGGGCGTCACATCGTCGACTTCCACGGGTTCAGCGTTCTTCGTCGGAGGTCGTCGTTCGTCGTGTTCTTCGCGTTATTCGCGTTTTTCGCGAAGGGGGATGATGGCTCAAGAACTCTGACAAAACCTCTCAACGAGTAATCCTCCAAAAAGACTTGTTGGTATTATTTTATTATTACGCCAACAAACGAAAAGGTAAGTAACGACCCATAAATTCGTTGAATTAATTCAACGAAATAAACCGCCCATTTAATTAACGAAATAAACCTCCCAATAAAATGGTGCGTTAAGGATTTAAGAAAATGCATCCGTTGACTTTCATAATGACGAGTTTTCGCGGGTACGTTAATTAGCGGAATGAAACGGCGGGGCTCGTGCGGGCCCCACCTCACAAATATCCTACCAAGGGGTTAGGATATTTCTGGATAGCACCCTTTCCGTTTTAACTCAGTTTAAGTGGCTTTCAAGTCGATTCAAGTGGCTGATGTGAAATAAAATAAAGTTGTTGTAAAATTATTTTATTTCTTAACTTTATGCCCAAAAATTAAAAACCACACCCGAGAAAACGCAACTCCGGAAGAGGCGTTTCTAAGAAAATACCGGTGCTTTGATTTCATCAGTGCCCTCAGAATTCGATTCCGGGCACCGGTTCAAAAGTTAGAAAAACTCGCTCGTCCGTTCAATGAACGTACCCGAGCCAAACTTCGGAAAATGATTCCAGGCACACCGGGCCTCAGAATCATGTGCCGTCAGAAACTGCGTTCTTGTAAAATTCCAATGAAAATTAAGAAAAAAAATTTCCTTGAAATTTACGGGTCTTTCCATGCAACCACAAGCTAGTAGTAACCAGCCCGATCTCCATCCTGCTCCAACTGACCTGAAAAATAGTTTATATATATGTATGGTGAGTTTAACAGTATACTCAGTAGGATCTTCCATGAAACCTATCCTTAAAAGGTAATGAAAGCATGCTAAATCACAGTGAAGAACAAGTGAAACTAACTCTTCACCTAAACATGTATACTAGTTTCCCAACCACACCATGGATACCCACTCCATGTTACACATAAAAGAATATATCATATAGTATAGAATATCACAGGTACCCTGCTACTACTTCCCCACTGGTTTACCGCTTTGCCCGAATGACATGTGTCCTATGAATCTCTCTCCAAAGGCTTACCCGAATAAACGTGGGCTACGATCCACAATCTGCACCACGTGCACCCCAATGTCTTGACCGCATACACCTGGGCCAAGCACAACATCATCCTCACAACCAAAAGTAACAAGGTAGTTTTTGGGAGCCACCACAACTTGCAAAACATTTATCAAACGTTATGTATTATACATCAAGCCATTACAGCCTATACACCGAGTAAGGATCCTTAAGCCATCCCAGCCTATACATGTTACCCCTATAGTAGTCCATAGGATACTATATCTAGAATATAAGTGTGTGAATTACCACAAGCCATTACAGCCCTCTACACACATATTTGGGGAAAACTAACCAGTGTGATTCATGGAACTAGAATCTACCAAGAGAAGAAAGTGTGGTCAAAGGGGGTAGTCATCCATTCATCCTCCCACTGGAATGTTGGGGAAAACACCCCCTAGACTGAAAATCCCCGGGGTGTTAGTTTCCCTTACTGATAGGGTGGACTAGCGCATAGAAACACAAAATATACAAAATATATTATAACTCACAACCACACTATGGGCATGACATAGTCTTATACACAACTGCAGCTAACATATCTCGGACTCCGGGCTTCCACTTCTAAGACTAGGTATCCAATAATCACACAACCATTTAAAAGGGCTTTATTAAATTACATAACCCCCTTTTTCATCAATTCCACATTACGTTAATTAATTCTTTATAAATTAATTAACCATGAACAATTTTCACATTAAATTCCATAAACATCACAACCAAAATCCACTACCCTTCATATGTTATCAACCTCATCATTAAGTTCCATCAAACTCCAACCCCATGGGTTTACATCATTTATTCAAACATTAATTAGAAAATTACATTCCCATATTCCTAGGCATTATAGAAAAGCATTATATGCTACTAAACACAAGGGTTCTCAACACGGTGAGTAGATGTACTACCCGTTGAGTCTTTTTCGCCTATAGAAAGAGCATAGAACCATTCTCCCTAGAGAGGATAAACCCGAAAATCACATGGCATACCCCATGTGTATTCGCCTCCTTCGGAAGAAGCGTTAGCAAGAACAACTGCCATGAGAAGTGGGGAAAAGTAAAGACGATAAACAACCTAGAAAAGAACCCACCATACAATAATCACGTCATCCCATCCCATCATCCCTGGTGTCCTCCCTCACACCCACATTCATAAAATAATGCTTCTCGCCACTCCAGGCGCCATCCGCTGCCACAACCAAAAGGCCACCATGCCCCCACATATCATAACATCCATCCAAGATCAAAACCCAACACAAGTAGTAGGAAAAAAAGAACAATCACATCAAATTGTGCTCCTGGACCTTTAACAAGGATTCTAGAATTCAAATAACAAGGACCAAAAGATATTGGTTTCCCAAACAACTGAATTAAACACATCACCTACCCCAATTTGATTAACACCTAGATAGAACATCATCTACAACAACAACAAACAGATTCGTTTGCATGCCTCTTTATCTTTATCTAATTATTTATCAATTAATTCCAGATTTATGTTCGTTATCAATTTCATCAAAGAACCCATGCTAAAAAGAAAGGAATCGATATCACACTATCTAGAAAATCAAGAGGCAAACTGTTATCACGGTAAAAAGAAACTACATGTGATCAAACCAATTATTTTAATCTGGTTCAAGTATTTAATTAGGTCAATTTCATTGTGATCAGAAGGACTAAATCATGTTAACTCTACGATTTCATATAGACAATTAGTGATCCCGCGAATCCCTTACCTCAATGGTTTTCACAGAAACCACAACGGTCGAAGAACACCCAAGAAGACCAGGCTGATTCTCCACGAATCCTCCTTAGATCACCATTCCTAACACAATCAAGACCAAATCTCAACAAATTATACATACAGACACTTATATATACCCATAACGGGCGTAGATCTAAGAAACCGATAGATGAGGAGGTGTAGATCTATGTATATCTGTGGAATCTTGCAAGAACGACAACATACCACAAGAACTATCTTCAATTTGTGAAGAGAAGCCTCTGGATCACCTACAATACTCATGGGAGAGGTTTTATAACCTTCAAGGGAGAGAAATATAGAGTTATGGCCGGTTAGGGACAAAAAATAGGTCATTAAAGGCAAAACAGGTTTGATCCACTATTTTAGGATCTATCATTAAGTGCATGCACGGTTATTCCACGCTGTTTAATAAAACGTGTGCTACCCATGTGTTGGATTATACCTTTCCAAACACCCCTCTCACGGTTATTCCACATGGTTAGAAAAACTGTGTGCTAACCGTACGTTAGCCACTGCCTCCAACACCATCCTTGCACAATTTGGCCGCACGGTTTAGGAAAACAGTGTCCCTCCCATTCGAAGGCTATTACCCTTCATTTTCCCTTAAAGGTTAACCCAAACACACCCCAAATTCACCTTGACCACCCTGAACAACTCCATCACCACATTTCACAAAGAGATGGACCGAAGAGGTCCAGGCCATTACATCATATACGTCTCAATACATTCTCGTCCCCGAGATTCCAAAACTCACATAAAGAGAAATTAAAGAGGGTCTAAAATACCACCAATTGAGATTCCTCTTAAAAAAGAGCAAGCAACCAAAGAAAAAAAGGGTTCCATCTCATAAACATGAAAGGTTCATAACCACATAAGCTACCACGATACATGAAAAGAGTCAAATATCAAACATCTCGGGGTACTGGGCATGTATATTTGGCTCACGTTCTCAAGTACTCTCCTATAAGACACTATGTCGCCACATGATATGAACTAAAGGAATAGAACACCCTCATAACCCCTTCTCTTTGCGGTTTTATATATCTGTAGGTCACTCCTCAATGGTTTCATCATCATCGACATCGATCTCTCCCCAACCGATGAAGTGAGAGTCGTCATGAAGATAAAGACAGAGTTGTGATACATAGAAAACATCATGTATCAAACTCATCTGAGGGGGAAGTGCTAATCGATAAGACACAGCTCCAATATGAGATAACACCTTGAGAGGCCCAAAAAAACGGGGAGGAAGCTTACTCCCACGACCAAACTTTTGCTGCCCATGATGGGGAGTCAACTTCTGAAACACATGATCCCCAATATTAAACTATAAGGGTCTATTCTTTGATCGAAATATGATTTTTGACTATCCTGTGTTGCCTTCATCCTCTGACTAATCACCTGAACCATCTTTGTTTTCTTCTACACTAGTTCTGGTCTGAGAATTACTGACTCTTCGATCCCAGTAGAGAATAATGGAACACGACAATGTCGACCATACAAGGCTTCAAACGGCGCCATACAGATGGTGGGGTGAAAACTGATATTGTAAGATAAATCCACCAAGGGTATCTTCCTCATCCATGAACCTCCAAAATCATGAACACAATAGAAAAACATGTCTTCAAGAGTCTGGATGGTTCGCTCTGTCTGAGAATCCATTTAAGGGTGAAAAGCAGTGCTAAGGCATAGTTGAGAATCGAAAGCATGCCGAAGACCTCTCCATACCATGGAGGTAGAACAAGGATATCGATCATAAATTATCTTCTTTGGGACTCTATGAAGTCTCAACACATCGTCTAGATATTGCTTCTACAAAAATTCCACTATGATCGACTCCTTGATCGCTATGAAGTGGGATGATTTTTCTAAACGATATACTACCACCAAAATATCATCATATCCTCCCGGAGCTTGAGGAAAGCTAGTAACAAATTCCATTGAGATATCCTCCCACTTCCACTGAGGAATCCTTAATGTCTAGAGAATATCACTAGGAACATGGTGTTCTGCCTTCACCTTTTGGTAGACTAAACATCGAGAAACAAACTCCGCAACCACGTGCATTATCCCAGGCCACCAAAACTGAATCCTCAAGGACCGGTACATCATTATCACACCCGGATGTACCTCTAATGGTGAACTATTGAACTCTCTTAGAACTATTACACGCATCATCAAAGGAAAAAAAATCCTTCCATGATAAAACACTCGGTGTTGTTCGTCTTCTGACCAAACATCAGGGGCCTCATCACAAACAACTCGGTCTCTCCAGACCTCTACTGCAAGATCCCCTAATTGGGACTCCTCCACCCTCCACATCAGGTATTACTATACTATCATCTAAAAAAGACAACCTATACCCCCAAAATCCCCCATATCAATATGTAATGTTGAAAGTTCTTCCATTACACTCCAAGAATCACCAAATTCAAGAAAGATATCACTACGTGACTTTCGGCTTAGTACATCGGCTACCACATTCCCCTTACTAGGTGTATAAAATATTTCAAAGTTGAATTCCTATAAGAACTTCATCCACTGACATTGTCATAAGTTCAAGTAATTTGGGAGAAAACATACCTCAAACTCATATGATTGGTGAAATCCTCAAAGCGCTCACCAATGAGGTAATGTCTCAACAACTTCAGAGAAAACACCACAACTGTCAACTCAAGATCATGGGTGGCATAGTTACATTCATGGGGACACAACAGTCGAGACCTATAAGAAATGATTGTCTCATGTTTCATAAGAACACAGCCTAACCACAAATTAAAAGCATCATAGAAAACATCAAACAATACTCCATCAGCTGGAAGACAACAGATTGGAGCACTTTTAAAATTCTCCTTTAGATTCTCAAAAGCCGCATGACACTGATCAGTCCATATGAAAGCCTGATCATTACTTGTCAAAGCTGTCAAGGGGTATCAACCCGTGAGAAATCGACTACGAACCGCCTGTAGTAGCTTTCAAGACCAAGGAAACTTCTCACCTCTAACACTGTCTTAAGAGTTTCCCAAGACACAACTGCTTAATCTTCAATGGATCCACATCTACTCCTTGATGGGACACAACATTTTCGAAGAAACGGACTTCTCGAGCCCAAAAATCACACTTCAATAACATCCTGAATAGCTGATGTTGACGATGAACTCCCAAAACAGCTTGTAGATGCTTTGCATACTCATCTTCAGATGTGGAGTACACAAGGATTTCATCGATGAAAACTACCAGGAACTTTTCCAGGAACTCATAGAACACATCATTCATCAAACCCCTGAACATAGCTGGAGCATTCGTCACACCAAATGGCATTACAATGAACTCATAATTCCCATGACAACAATGGAATGAAGTCTTCGGGATTTCCTCATCTTTCACATTCTTTTGATGATATCCATACCAAAAGTCGATCTTTGAGAACCAACATTCACCCTTCAGTTGATCGAATAATTCATCGATCTGTGGAAGTGGATGGAAATTCTTTATTTTCACATTGATTAAGTGACGATAATCGACACAAAACTGCAAACTGCCATCAGCCATCTTCACGAACAAAACTAGTGGACCCCACAGTGACACACTCGGCGGAACAAAACCACAATTCAACACAGCATCAAGCTGTATTCGTAGCTCCTACAACTCAAAAGGGGTCATCCTATATGGAGACATAGATATAATAGATTTTTCTGGCTGTATCTCAACCCCAAACTCGATCTATCGTGGAGGGGGTAAGGCTACGACCTCTTCTGGAAAAACATTAGGGTACTCCTCTACGACCCTAGGAAATGCCAACGGTTGAAACTCTGATGAAATCAGCGTCATCATGGATATCAAGAATGATAAGGATGGAATGTGTCTATGAACCATCCGAGTATCTCTATCCCCAACAAACACCACCTATTCTCCATCTGCACCCAGGAAAACAACCTTCTTCCTGAAGCAATCCAAGATATCCTGCACCAAATACAACCAATCCATATCAAGGATGAAATCATATTGTTGTATTAATAAACATAGTAAATCTCCTATATAGCTGTATTTCCCCAAAACCAGCTCAAAGTCTCTACATACATCAAACAAGTCAGCTCGACCTCCAACTGGCGTAGTCAACACCAAGGGCTCTGGATGCCCTTCTACCTCAAGTCCCAAAGCATGGACAAGGGTAGGGGATATGAAGGAGTGTGTCGCTCCTGAAAAAAAAACATGGCATACATCAAAGTTATAAAACATTAAATGGGTACCTCGAATGAAATAAGGCTCATCTGGTGATGGCAACGCTAGATCATGATGCTGAACACGAATTCCTCTACGGCCTCTATGGCCCTGATGATGACCATTGACATGACTGTAATCTACTCTCTGAGGATGGGGAGCATCATGGAGTTGTCCTCTGCCTGCCCCATCTACAATCTGTTGATCTGATGCTGGTGCCACTTCTGCTACTTCTTCCTCGGCTAGAACTACCTCAAAGGAAGAACCCGGAGCGTATCGCCCGGTGCATGATGACTTCTCTGATAGGCCGGGCACTCCCACTAATAATGTCAATGAAAACCACAAGATATATAAGCGCTTGATCTGTTGGAATAAGCCTGAGAGTTTCTGCCTCCAGAGAAACTAGACGTGAAGGTCTGGGACCTACCCCTGGCTGAACGGAAACTCTTCTGCCCTGAAAACTGGGAACCCTAGTCCACAGCTCTGCTTCGTAAGGAATCATGCCAATTCCCATCCCGTGATGATCCTGTCCTGGAAAAAGTCCTCTTGACAACCTCTCCCCTCTCCAGCACCTCAAGATATGTTTTCAGCATAAATGGGTTGACCTGGAATTGGATCTCTAGAAGCAAGGCCTCCTCAAAATTCATCGCCCTGTCCTCCTCATCTGGTAACAGGTCCTAAGAATATTATAATAGGTTCCCGAAACAGATTCCAAACTCTCAAACACTGGATCTACCTTGTTGAAGGGTATGAAGATCTTGGAAACTGGATTCCTTTGCATTCGATGAATGAAACTCGACTCTAAACTCGTCTCGAAACTCCTCCCACGAGATCGCTAACTCCTAACGATCCTCGAGGAACAAGAACCACCACTGCCTCATTGATCCACGAAACATCATCACAGCTAATGACACAGAGTGATCCTTTCGATCACTGATCAAATTGAATCCTATCTCAACCTCCTTCAACCAGTCTTTTGTGACTACATCTGAAATGGAACCCTTAAACTTCTGCAAACTCTGATGCTGAAACTCTCATAGTGTCTTCCTCCAAGTGTCATCATCGTCATCCTCTACCCTAGGACGACCTTCTAGAATAGCCTGCTACACATCTTCTACACAAACCTGATGATGACGTCGAATTGGAGCCATACCAGAAAAATAACAAACAATTAGAACTCCTATTCCTAGAATATGTAAGACTCAACATTCAATAATTAATTTTTTTCTTTTATTCATTTTAGGATAACCTATACCAAGGTCAACCCATTCAAACAAAATCATAAATAAAAATGATGCATGATACATCCCTAGGACTTTACCCAGCAACCCGTATCAACCTGTTTAGTATCCATTGTAAACATAAAGGTCCATACATCAGATCAAAGGGGGCCCTAAATGCCTATGTCTCATTTGGTCACCAGTAATTACCTCACATTCTCATCCTGAATGACAATGTTTCCCTACCAACCCATGCAACCTCACCTGTCTCTAAATCCAAACTCCATCCAATCCCTCTACCTGACCTCTGATACCACTCTGTCACGACCCCCTCCCCACAAAGTGTACCCCTACTGGGCCGGCAATTTGAAAAGTGAGATAATGACCCCTGAGTCCCGCATCCAGTAGGCCCTGGGTTGGTGACTAGCACTGATGGTATAATAAACCCTTAAATGAGAGGCATTACCCTCTATGAGAACACATGCAGATGATGGAGATAAGATAGACAACAACCAACTCCAAATCAGAACTGAAATCTAAAATAAACCCAAGAACATATATGAAATTCCATGAAAAAGAACGACAACTGAAAGGGAAAACAACAGAAAACCAAAAGTAAAAAAACATCAGCAACCACAACCCCAAACAGCTACTACAACCACAAGTTAGTAGTAACCAGCCCGATCTCTAGCCTGCTCCAAGTGACCTACAATAAATTTAATATATACATAGTTTGAGTATAATAGAATACTTTGTAGGATCCTCCCCGAAACCTCTGGTGCAAAGGTAAAGAAAGCATTCTAAAGCACAATGCACTACAAGAGAAACTAACTCATCACCTAAATAGGTGTACTAGGATCCCAACCTTACCATGGATACCCTCACCAAGTAATTCATACAAGTATATAGCATATAGTAAATAATATCAAGGGTACCCCGCTAATAATTTCCCTCTGTTTTCCTGCTTTTCCCCAACAACATACATCCTGTTCATCTCTCTCTAATGGCTTGCCCAAATAAACTTGGGCTAATCTCCACAATTTTCACCACGTTCACCACAATGGCATGCCTGTAGAAACCTGGGCTATGCACCACACCATCCTCAAAACCAAAAGTAACCAGGTAGTTTCTGGGAGCCACCATAGCTTGCATAACATGTATCATACGTCATTTATTATACATCAAGACATTACATCACATACACTGAGTAAGGATCCTTAATCCATCACAACATATACACGATACACCTATAGTAGTTTATAGGATACTATATCTAGAATATATGTTTATTGAAAGCCACAAGCCATTCCATCCCTCTACTCAACTATATGGGGAAAACTATCAGTTGCGACTCTTGGAACTTGTATCTACAAAGAGAAGAGAGCGGGTTCAAAGGGGGTAGTCAGCCATTCATCCTCCCACCGGAATGTTGGGGAAAACACCCCAGAGGGCTTAGAATCCCTGAGGTGTCAGTTGCCCTTACTGACAAGGTGGAGTAGCATATAGAAACAAAAAAATTACATAATATATTATAACTTGCAACCACACTATAGGAATGACCTAGTCTTAGACACAACTACTGCTAACGTCTCACGGACTCCGGGCTTCCACATTTAAGACTAGGTATCCTATAAGCACACAACCATTTAAAAGTTAATTATTAGATTAAATCATCCCCTTTTTCATCAATTACACATTATGATAATTAATACTTTATGAATTTATTAACCATGAACAATTATCACATTAAATTTTATTAACATCACAACCAAAATCCACTGTCCCTTCAAAATTTCTCAACCTCATTATTAAGTTCCTACAAACTGAAACCCCATAGGTTAACATAATTTATTCAAACATTCATTAAATAATTACTTTCCCATATTCCCATACATTATAGAAATTCATCCAATGCTACTAACCACAAGGGGGCTCAACACGTTGAGTATATATACTACTCGTCGAGTCTTTTCCACCAATAGAAAGTCTGTAGACCCATTCTACCTTGAGAGGCTAAAAATAGAAAGCACGTGGCATACCCCACTTGTCTTCGCCTCCTTCAGAAAAAAGGTAATCTAGACCGGCTACCTTGAGAAGTGGAGAAAAGTAAAGTATATAGACAACCAAACAAAGCACCAAGTATCCAACAATCAAGTCATCCCATTCCATCATCCTTGGTGTCCTCCCTGACACCCACATGCATAAACCGATGCATTTCACCACTACAGGAATCATCCACTGCCACAACCACAGGGCCACCATTCCCCCACATATCACAACATCCATCCAAGATCACATCACATCACAAGAAGTGGGATAAAAATTATGCATCACATCAAATTGGGATCTTTTCTCTTTAACAAGGCATCTAGACTTCAAACAATAAGCCCTAATAGATTACAGTTTCCCAACCAACTGAATTAGACACATCATGGATGCCAATTTGATTAACACCAAGTTGGAACAACATCCACAACAACAAAAACAACCGGATTTGTTTGCATGCCTCTTTATCTTTATCCAATAAATTATCAATTAATTCTGGATTTACGTTCTTTATCAATTTTATCAATGACCCCATGCTAACAATCCAGACAATGATATCACACTATCTAGAAAATCAAGAGGCAAACCTTTATCATTGTACAAATCAACAACATGCGATCAAACCAATTATTTTAATTAGGTTCAAGTACTTAATTATGTCAATTCCAAATGTGATCCAATACGATAGATTATACTAACTCTACGATTTCACATAAAAATTTAGAGAAGACACAAATATCATAACTCAACGGTTTTGACGGAAACCACAAAGATTGATGAACACCCATGAAGACCGGACTGATTCTCCAAGAATCCTCCTTAGATATCCCCTCCTAACACATCCAAGACCAAAGCTCATCAAATTCTATGTCCAAACTCTTAAATTTACCCATAACGGGTGTAGATTTAAGAAACTGAGAGAAGAGGTGGAGTAGATCTATTTAGATCTATGAAATCAAGAAATAATGACCACATACCTCAATAATCGGCTTCAATTCACGAAGAGAAGCTTTAGAATCACCTCCAAAACGCTTGGGAGAGGTTTTCTAACGATAAAGGGAGTGAAATCCCCAGTTATGGATGCTTAGGGGCTATAAAGAAGTGATTATATGAAAAAATAGTTTGATCCACATTTTTTTGATCTAACTTTATGTGCCTGCAGGGTTAGTCCACATGGTTTAATAAACCGTACACTAACCGTGCATTCACCACTACCTCCAACACCAACCTTGCACGGTTTCGCCTCAATGTTTATGAAAACCATGTGCCTCTCATGAAAAGGCTATTACCCTTAATTTTCCCTTAAAGGTCCACCCAAATGTACCCACCAAGTTATATTGACCTCCCAGAACATCCCCAGCACCACATTTCACAATGAAATGGACCGGAGATGTCCGGGCCATTACATTTGATACCACTCAAAACTTTCTCATCCTAGAGAATCCAAAACTCACATAAAGAGAAACGAAATAGGATCTGCACAACCACCCATTGAGAAACCTCTCAAAAGAGATAAAGCCACCAAAGAAACAAAGGGTTCCATCTAATCAACATGATTGGTTCATAACCACATTAGCTACAACGATACATGAAAAGAGTCAAACATCAAACAACTCGGGGTACTGAGCACGTATCTGCGGATCACGTTCCCCAGTACTCTCTTCCAAGCCACAGTGTTGCCACAACACTTGAACTAAAGGAATAGAATGCCCACGAAACACATTCTCCTTGCGGTCATGGATATCCATAGGTCTCTCCTCAAATCTTGAATCATCATCGACATCGATCTCTCCCCAATCGATGATGTGAGAGTCATCATGAAGATAACGACAGAGCCGTGATACATCAAAAACATTAGGTATCTGACTCATCTGAGAGGAAGCACTACTCAATACGCCAAATCTGCAACATGAGCTAACACCTAAAAAGGCCCAACAAAACGGGGAGAAAGCTTTCTCCCACGACCAACCTTCGCTGCACATTATGGGGAGTCTCCTTCAGAAACACATGATCCCAAAAATTAAACTCTAAGGGTCTAATTCTTGGAAAGGAATATGATTTTTGACAATCCTGTGCTACCTTAATCTTCTCACAAATCAACAGAACCATCTATGTTGTGATCGACACTAGTTCTGGTCCGAGAATTGCTGACTCTCTGATCCTAGTCCAGCACAACAAAGAACAGCATGGTCGGCCATACAAGGTTTCAAACGGCACCATACTAATGGTGGAGTGAAAACTATTATTGTAAGTGAACTCCACCAAGGTTATGTGCCTCATCCCTGAACCTCCAAAATCAAGAACACAATAGCATAACATGTCGTCAAGAGTTCGGATGGTTCGATCTGTTTGACCATATGTTTAATGTGAAAAGTAGTGCTATGACATAGCTGATAACCGAAAACATGCTGAATACCCCTCCTTACCCTTAAGGTAAAATAATGATCTCGATCAGAAATGATAGTCCTTGGGACTCCCTGATGTCTCACCAGCTCCTCCAGATACTGCCTAAAAAACATCCACTGAGCTTGACTCTTTGATCAATATGACGTGAGCTGATTTTTTCAAACGATCTACTACCACCCAAGTAGAATCTTGTCCTCCCGGAGCTCGAGGAAAGCCAGTAACAAATTCCATTGAGATATCCAACCACTTCCACTAAGGAATCTCTAATGGATGGAGAAGACCACCAGGAACACGGTGTTTGGAATTCACATTCTAGCTGACTAAACATAGAGACACAAACTTCTCAAACCGCGCGCTTCTGCCCAGGCCACCAAAACTGAATCCTCAAGGATCAGTACATATTTTTCACACCCAGATGTACCACTAAAGTTGAACTATGGAACACACTTAGAACTATCTCGTGCATCGTCAAGGGAACACAAAACCTTCCATGATAAAACACTCGGTGTTGTTTATCTTTTGACCAACCATCAGGGGCCTCATCACAAACTACTCTGTCTCTCCAGACCTCCACCTCAGGATCCCTAACTAGGACTCCTCCACC
Source organism: Viscum album (assembly GCA_963277665.1). Classification (NCBI taxonomy): domain Eukaryota; kingdom Viridiplantae; phylum Streptophyta; class Magnoliopsida; order Santalales; family Viscaceae; genus Viscum; species Viscum album. Next base: position 1,311,535,710 of record OY728152.1, on the reverse strand, counting down.
CTCTGCATCAGGGATGATTGTACCGTCATCTGAAAAAGACAACCTCTATCCCCAACATCTCCCATATCAAGATTTAATGCTGACAGTTCTTCCATTACTCTTTAGGAATCACCAGATTCATGCAAAACATCACTACAGGACTTTCGGATCAGCGCAACAGCTACCATATTCCCCTTTCTTAGTGTATACGATATTTCGAAGTCGTATTCCTGTATGAACTCCATCCAATGACACTGTCATAAGTTCAAGTCACATTGGGATAAAATATACCTCAGACTCTTATAATCAGTGAAAACCACAAAGCGCTCACCAATGAGGTAATGTCTCCACAAATTCAGAGAAAACCCCACAGCTTCCAACTCCTGAACATGGGTGGCATTTTTGCGTTCATGGGGATGCAACTATCGAGACCATTATGAAATGGCTGACCTCTATTGATAAAGAACACAACCTAACCCCAGATGTGAATCATCGCAAAAAAAATCAATATGAACTCTCTCAGCTGGAAGACAAAGGACAGGAGTACATACTAACTTCTCCTATAGATACTCGAAAGCTTCCTGACACTTATAAGTCCATATGAAAGCTTGATCTTTCCTGGTCAATGCTGTCAGAGGGGTCACAACTCAAGAGAAATCGGCTATGATCTTCCTGTAGTATCCTGTGAGACCGAGGAAACTTTTCACCTCTAACACTATCTTGGGAGATTCTCAAGAAACGAATACTTCAATATTCGATGGATCCACCGCTACTCCCTATTGTGACACAAATTACCAATGAAACATACTTCTCGAGACCAAAACTCACACTTTGACAACTTCCCAAACAGCTGATGTCGACGATGAACTCCCAAAATGGATCGTAGATGCTATGTATGCTCCTCTTCAGATGTAGAGGACACGAGGATGTCATTGATTAAAACTACCAAAAACATGTCCAGGAACTCAATGAACATAGAATTAATAAAACCCATGACCACAACTAGAGAATTCATCACACCAAACGGAATTACAACGAACTCATAATGCCCATGATGACAACAGAAAGCAGTCTTCGTGATATTCACATCCTTCACATGCATCTGATGATATCATGACCACAAGGCGATCTTTAAGAACCAACTTGAACCTTTTAGTTGATCGAATAAGTCATCGATCCGCCGAAAAGGATAGAGATTCATTATTTTCATTTTGTTTATGTGACGATAATAGACACACAACCACAAACTGCCATCGACCTTCTTCGCAAACTAAACTGGTGCACCCCACGGTGACACACTCAGCATAACAAAACCGCACCACAACAGACCATCATGCTTCATTCGTAGCTCCCACAACACATAAGGTGCCTTCCTAAATATAGGCATAGAGATAGGTTATGCTCCCGGATGTATCTCGATCCCAAACTCAATCTATCATCGTGGGGGTAAGGCTACAACCTATTGCATAAAAACATCAGGGTACTCCTCTACGACACTTGGAAATGACAAATGTCTAAAATCTGGAGAAATCATCATCATATCGGCTATCAAGGATGATTAGGATGGAATGTGCCTTTGAACTATCCGAGGATCTCACTCGCCAACAAACACAACCTGTTCTCTATCCACACCAAGGAAAACGACCTTCTTCCTGAAGGAATCGACGATATCCAGCACCGAATACAACCAATACATGACGAGGATGACATCATATGGTTGTATTCGTAATCATAAGAAATCTCCACATGAGAGTTGTTGCCCCAACAATAGATCACAATATCAACATACTTCAAACAAGTCAGATCAACCTCCAACTGGCCTAGTCAATGCCAAGGGCATTGGAAGCCTCTCTACCTCAAGTCCCAAAGCATGGACAAGGGTTGGGGATATCAAGGATTTTGTCACTCCTGAATCAAAAAAGGCATTAACCAAGGTAGAAAACAAGCAAATGGTACCTCGAACGACATCTGGCTGGTCTGGTGCTAGAAACACTAGAGCATGAAGCTAACCACGACCTCCTCCATAGCCTCTCTGACCCTGATGACGACCCCTGCCATGGCCGCACTCTGCGCTCTGAGGACGGGGAGCATCATGGGGCTGACCTCTGCCTGCCCCGTCTAGTCTCAGCTGATCTAATGCTGGGGAAACTGCTACTACTGCTGCCTCGGCTAGAACTGCCTCAAGGGAGGAACCTAGAGTATAGCGCCCAATGCACAATGACTACTCTGAAATGTCAGGCACTCCCGCAGCTAATGAACATTACCACCACATGAAAAAAAAACGCTTGATCCCTTTTCATAGGCTTGATATTTGTTGCCTCTAGAGGAACGAGACATGAAGGGTTGGGACCTACCTCCGGTTGAACGGAAACTCTTATGCCCTGAAAACTGGGAATCCCATACCATAGAACTTCCTCATGAGGAATCATTCTGATTGCCCTCTCGTGATGTTCTGGTCTTGGACAAAGACCTCTTGATAACCTATACCCTCTCCAACACCTCAAGATATGTTTTTAGCATAAATGGGGTGACCTGGCATAGGATCTCTGGATGCAAAGCCTCCTTGAAATCCCTCCCCCTGGCCTCCTCATCTGGTAACAGGTCTGAAGAATATCGTAAAAGGTTCCTAAAATGGATTCCAAACTATCAAACACTATATCTCTCCTGTCGAAGGGTACGATGCTCCTGGAGACTAGATGCCTTTGCAGTCGAGGAAAGAAACGTGACTCTATACTCATCTCAAAACACCTCCCACGAGATCGCTAACTCCTCACGATCCTCAAGGAACAAGCACCACCATAGCCTCGCTGCTCCCCGCAGCATCGACACAGCCAAGGACACCAAATGCTCTCTCTGAGCATAGATCGAACTAAATCCCATTTCGAACTCCTCCAACCAGTCTTCTATGACTCCATCTGAAAATGATCCCTCGTACTTCTGTAGTCACTATCGCTGAATCTCTCAGAGTGTCTTCCTCTAAGTGTCGTCGTCATCAACCTCTACCATGCAACGTCCTTCTATAACATCCTTCTAGACATCTTCTACACAAACTGAATGAGGACATCTACTTGGATCCATACCTATAAAATAATAAACAATAAGTGCTCCTAAGCCCGGAATATTGATGACTCAACATTTGTTAATTATTATTTTTCTTTTATTCATTTTAGGTTAACCAATCCCAAGGTCTACCCATTCTAACACATGAACAATGAATAATGATGCATGATCCTTTCCTTGGTCTCTAACCTACACTCGTATCACCCTATTTACTAGAAATCATAATCTTAAAGGTCTGTACATCAGATCATAGGGGGCCCTAAATTCCTATGTCTCAGCCAGTCTCCAGTGTTTACCTCACATGCTAAACATGAATGGCAGTGTTTCCCTAACAACCCATTCCGCCTCACATGTGTCTAACTACAAATTCCATCCTATCCCTCAAACATACATCTGATACCACTCTGTCACGACCCCCTCTCCACAAAGTGTACTCCTCCTAGGCGAGCAATTTGAAAAGGGAGATAATGACCCCCGTGTCCCGCCTCCAGTAGGCCCTGGGATGGGGACTAGCACTGAGGGAATATTAAAACTCAAATGGGGGGAATTACTCTCTAAGAGAACTCATGTGGATGTGAGAGATAATATAGACACTAACCAACTCATAATTAGATCTGAAATATAAAAGAAACCCAACAAATATATGAAATGACATGAAAAAATACTATAAAAGAAAGGGAAAACTACAGGTACCAAAAAGAACGTAAAAATAGAAGTGACCACAATCCCGAATAGCTCCTGCAACCACAAGCTAGTAGTAACCAGCCTGATATCCAAACTGATCCATGTGACCTTAAATATAGTTTATATATACGTAGGGTTAGTATAGTAGTATAATCAGTAGGATCCTACCTGATGCATCTCATGCAATGGTAAATAAAGCATGCTAATGGATAGTTAACAACAAGTGAAACTAACTCATCACCTAAATAGGTATACTAGTTTCGCAGCCTCACTATGGGTACCCTTTCCAAGTAACGCATACAAGAATATATCATATATTAATGAATATCAAGGGTACCTCTCAACAACTTCCCCACTGGTTTTCCGCTTTGTACCAATGACATACTTCCTGTGAATCTCTCTCCAAAGGATTTACCGTATAAACATGGGATAAGCTCCACAATATGCACCATGTGCACCACAAAAGATTTCCCATAGACATCTGGGCTAAGAACCACACCATCCTAACCACCAAAAGTAAGCAGGTAGTTTTCGGAATCCACCACAGCTCACATAACGTGTATCATACGTTGGGTATTATACCTCAATCCATTACAGACCATACACATAGTAAGGATCCTCAATCCATCACATCCTATACACATTACACATATAGTAGTCCATATGATACTATATCCATAATATATTTTTGTGAATAACCACAAGAAATTACATCCCTCTACACACATATAAGGGGAAAACTAATCGTTGTGGCTCATGGAACTAGTATCTACCAAGAGAATAGAGAGGGTTCAAAGGGGGTAGTCGACCATTCATCCTCCCACCGGAATGTTAGGGAAAACACCCCCCAAGGCTCATAATCCCCATGGTGTTAGTTTCCCTTACTGGCAGGGTGGATTAGCGTATAGAAACACAAAAAGTACAGAATATATTATAACTCACAACCACACAATGGGAATGATCTAGTGTTAGACACAACTACAGCTAAAGTCACTCGGAAATCGGGCTGTAACTATTTGGACTAGGAATCCTATTAGCACACACCCACTTAAAAGAGAATTATTAGATTACTTCATCCCCTCAATTCCACTTTAGTTAATTAATTCAAAATACATTAATTTACCATGAAAAATTTTCACATTAAATTCCATTAAAATAATAAACAAAACTTATTGTCCCTTAAAATGTTCTCAACCTCATCCTTAAGTTTAAACAAATCCAACCCCATTGGATAAGGTCATTTATTCAATCATTTATTACAGAATTACTTTCGCATATTCTCAGGCATTATTGAAAGGAATATTATGCTACTAAACACAAGGTGTCTCAACACGGGGAGTAGATGTACTACCTGTCGAGTGTTTTCCGCATATAGCAAGAGCGTAGACCCATTGTCCCTTGAGAGAATAAATATAGAAAGAACGTGGTATACCCCGCATGTCTTCGCCTCCTTCAGATGAAGGGTCTACAAGACAAACTGCCTTGAGAAGTGGGGAAAAGTGATGCAGATAAATGACCAAAAAACCACCAAGAATCCAACAATCACGTCATCCCATTCCATCATCCCTGGTGTCCTCCCTGACATCCACATGCATAAACTGATGCATCTCCCCACTCCAGGATTCATCCACTACCACAACCACAAGGCCACCATGCCCCCACATATCACAACATCCATCCAAGTTGACATCACAACACAACCAGCGGGAAAAAATAGACATCACATTCTATTAGCCTCTTGGCCTTTTAACAAGGAATGTAGCCTTCAGATAAAAAGAACTAATAGATTTCGGTTTCCCAACCAACTGAATTAAAAACATTATCGGCCCCAATTTGATTAACACCAAGTTGGAACAACATCCACAACAACAACAACCAGATTCGTTTACATGCCTCTTTATCTTTAGCCAATTAATAATCAATTAATTCTGGCTTTATGTTCTTTATAAATTTCAACAAGAACCCAATGTTAGCATGTAAGTCATAGATATCACACTATCTAGAAAATCAAGAGGCAACCCGTTATCACAGTACATAGCAACAACATGAGATCAAACCAATTCTTTTAATCCTATCCAAGTATTTAATTAGTTCAATTCCATTGTGATCCAAAGGGCTAAATCTTTCTAACTCTACGATTAGACATAAACAATTAGAGATGCCACGAATCCCCTACCTCAACAGTTTTGTTGGAAACCACAATGGTTGAAGAACGCCTAAGAAGACCTGGACGATTCTCCCCGAATCCTCCTTAGATCTCCTCTACTAACACATCCAAGACCAAAGCACATCAAATTCGACATCTACACACTTAGATCTACCCATAATGGGAATAGATCTCAAAAACCAAAATAATAGGGGGAGTATATCTATATAGATCAATGAAAGCAAGCATGAACAACCGCATAACTCAAGCAAAGGCTTCGATCTGCAAAGAGAAACCCCCAGATAGCCACCAAAACGTTTGGTATAGGTTTTATAACCTTCAAGGGAGAGAAATCCCGAGTAATAGCCGCTTAGGGGCTTAAATGAGGTGATTAATAGAAAAACGAGTTAGATCCACAATTTTATGATCTAACATTAATTTCTCATAGGGTTAGTCTGTCCGGTTTAATAAATCATGCACTAACCATGTGTTGGATTCTGCCTTTCCAAACACCCCCCACACGGTTAGTCTGCACGGTTAGCCAAACTGTACACTATCTTTTTGTTACCCATTGCCTCCAACACCAACCTTGCATGGTTTGGAAGCACAATTCAGGCAAACCATACACCTCCCGTGCGAAGGAAATTACCCTTAATTTTCCCTTAATGGTCCACCCAAACGCACCCCAAGTCACCTTGGCCTCTTGGAACACCTCCAACACCACATTTTATGAAGGAATGGACCGTAGAGGTCCAGGCCATTACAAAAGGTTTTTTAGATCAATAGCTTCCTCTTGTTTATTTTTATAGAAAAAATATCATTCACTTGAGCATTAAAATATTTATTCATGAATACCAGTGTGTGAATAAGTGTATTACCGCAATGTAATAGAATGAAGTATCATAAAAATTAATTTGGACCTGAGTAAGCTTATTTGATGGAAGATAATGATATATACATTTAGCCACCCAACATACTTCATGTTCATGATATGATCTATTTATATATCATAATAATATACACACCATATCCTTTCATATAAAAAACTCATAGTTCATATTTCAAGAACTTTATATTTCCTAAAATGAATAATTGATTGCGATTATAGATCATGCAAATAATGTTCTACAAAATAAGACCACTCACATGTTCAATGTTTGTTTTGAAAATTTGACCTACTTGAGGAATCTACGAGGGACTATTAGATTGAAATATATGAAAATTTATCCTCATTATTTTGTTACCAAAATGACATATCTCATTGGAGAAATTTACTTTATGTGGGGTTGAATTTAAAAATACATTACATTTTGAAATATATTTTTCAATACATTTGGTGTTCTTGATATGTTTTTCTCACAATACCATGTATATCTTGTGTAACATTGAATAATTTTTTTCCCTTATGATACACGCAAAACTGAGTTCAAACAAAACATGAAATTATATTAAAATATTTTAATTTGACATTAAATTTATCAATGGGCCATTTCAATTATGGTTTTGAATGTGATTAACAAAATTATTGAAATATTTGTTTTACAGGTGTGCATGAAATGAATTCATTTGTGATTAATTAAGAAGAAACATAAATATTAATTATTTGTAAATAATGTAAACCTCTTCTTAATATATTTTTTGGAAAAAATATTATATTCCTCAAGAAATTTAATACCAAAATTTTTATGAACGTTATTAATCAGATTTATAATCCATATAGTAATATAATTAAAATTAAATTAATATTTTTTATTTTTAAGAGATAAAAATAAATCCATTTTTATGCTTAAAATTTTATATTTATAAATAAATTGCACTCACTTATTTTTTGAAATTATATTAAAAATATTATTATGAAACATAAGAAAAATTATCTAGAGATATAATTTTCATTTTTTAAATAATATTAATAATATAATCTTATGGTTATTTTTTGACGACATTATAAGATGATATGATTATTTATGAATAGTGGAAAATACTGGTCTTAATTAAGAATTTTCAATTATTTTTAATAATAAAATAACATCCACACTGATTAAATAATGTTTTATAAAAGAAAAATTGTTCTATTATATATTAATTTATGAAATTTAGGGCTATAGAATCATTTTAATATTGATATTTATTATGAAAAAATTGTTAACATTTGAACATTTACTCATGGAAAACTTGCTTCTTCATTTCATATACCAGAATAATTTTAAAGTATAACTTAAAAAAATCTATTAATTAAATATAGAAAAATTTATTAAATATATTTATTTATCATATTTTATAGTTTTAAATAATTTTTAATTAATTTTAGGACATAATTAATTGTATAAATATTACAAATTATTTATTTTTCTTATGGTAAAACTATGTTTTTAGTGATTAAATTATAACGACGAGGATAAGATTCCTTAAATGCATGTTAAAAATTATTTTTTTTGAGATTTTTTTTTATTTTTATCTTTTTTTATATATAATATATCATTTTGGGTCCTTATTGTTTGTAAAAAGTTTGGTACATCTTTTTCTTCTAAAATAATACAACTATGCCAATCAATTAACTTATAAAAGGCCCCCACTCTTCGATGAGTTTTATATTATTCACCATTTCTTTTTATGTCATTTATATCCTTATATTAATGATATAATACGTTTCATTTAATTTTATTCAATAATGGTTATTTTGATTCAATGTTACCACTTTCATATGAGTTTAATGTTACAATCTCATTATTTATTGGGATTGTTTTTTATTATGCATCTTATAATTAAATTTTATTACGTATCCAACATAAAACACAATAATTTTATTCCCCTTTGGTTATTTAATGGGAATAAATTTATACAATCAATATTCCCCTCTTAATATATTCAATAGTTTGAAAAATGTTTTTATGAAAAATGGTCATTATTTCCCTGTTTGGTGGAAAACATATTTTTCCCACAATTTAACTTTCTAATAATAATATAAAATGTTTCTAAATATATTAAATTTATTGGTTAATAATTATTTTGGTTAACCATGACATATGAAATTGAATTAAATATTTATTATAGTGACACTATTTTTTTCATTATCATATAGATTAGGACAGATTTAAGATGATTTATCACACATATGGGGCATGTTTTTATTGAAATGATAATGTTTTATATAATGAATAATAATTATAATACATGATAGTTAATGTATGAACAACATATGTTAGGTTCATGAATACATATCTCTATAATTTTCTTAATGTTTTATATGTTCAAATATTAATATCTATTACATTTACACTTTCTGATCATATGAGCTATCACTATTTTATGTTTCATACTTAGTTTATGAATAATGGTTTAGGTTGGTTTTTTTAGGTTGAGTAAAAATTAGGTTGATATTTGAGTTATAATTTTAAAATGAGAAAAAAAATAAGATGATTGGGATCCTAGTTTCTATAGAAAATAAACCATTATTGTGATAAAAATGGGTTTATCAAATGTATTTAATATTCAACGAAAATATGTAATATTTATGTATAAATATCATATTTCAGTAGTTGTTCACTTAATTTATTATGATTAATATGTGATAACATGTTTAGAAACATTTATCCAAAATAATCTCAGCCATCTAGAATCTAAGGAGGCAACGAAATTTTAGGTATTAATTTTCAACATTATGTGGAAATTAATTCACACTCATCTAAAATCATAATTATGGTCAAAAATTAGTTTAATGATTTGTAAATATATTGTTACCTACACCAATGTATCATTTAACAGTGGTTTAATTCTGTTAAAATAATTATTTTAATCACCAGACACCACTATTTTCATTAAAATCCTCTCACATGATCCTAATTAAACAATTATAGTTTTGGGATATCATTATAGGAAATTTTTGACTCCCAACATTCTCAAGTATAGGACATATGTTTTTATCATGGTGTTTATTCTGTCATTATTATTCATTAACTTTTTGTTCTTTGATAATTTCTATTATTTTGATTCATTTCATGTAGAGGTAGTGTTGGTTTATAGATTAATTGGATCATTGATGGTTGATGAGTAATTATTGATCATTGACTTATCTTCGCTTCTATTAATATAATTTAACCATTATTTTATTAAATCAATCAATTGATACACTACCCAAATTCATTGGAGTGTCATTTTATATATCAAATCATCGGGATTCGAGGATTTTTCTTAATCACGAGCATAATAGCTTTTTTGGAAATCAAAAACATGTTAACATTCTAATTAATATATGTTAAATTTGAATTGTACATGATTTGAGTCATGATATCATTGTTGTGACACACTTCTATAATTTATTAATATCCTCGATTGAATTTATTATTACCCTGATCACTCTCATAGTATTGTAATTGTTTCATTCTACATTTTTTCTAATTCGTTATTTTGTAAATTTTTAATGGTTAATTGATAAAATTATGGTTTTATGCATGATTATGAATTTATAATTACAATGCGATGAATTAATTTAAATGATTTTGATAATTGATTATATCCACATGTTTTCAAGTGATTTAATTTCTCAAATTTTATTTATACAATTTTTATTTAATTTCATTATATTAATAAATTTGGAATTCATCAGTGATTTTAATCAAGGGTTTATCTCAAATATAATGGTGTAGATTCATGATTTAATATAACTTCTGACTTTTAATTGGTAACCATCATTTTTATTAATTTAAAATCATTTTGAATATAATTATTTAATTGATGATTTGTTTTTTATTTTAATTATGATCTATGAAAGCATGAAATTGTGAATAACATTATTAATGTTAATTTGAAGTGAATTTTATCATTTGTAATGGATAATTCTTGATGGTATAGTTTGAAAATCATTATTATCGTATCTTTTTTTTTAATTTGTGGGTGAGGATTTCTTCATTATTTTTAATTTAATTGATGTTTTTTATATAAGGGTTATTCAAATTGAATGATCATAGGGGTCTAGTTAAGATGAAAAATGATAATTAAATGAAATTTTGAGGACATGTGTCCATGTTTATACATTTAGTGACTTCTTTAGTAATCCACAAAAGAGTTTTATTCGACACTCTAATTCTAAATTATCATAGAAACCTAACTATATATATTGGAGGATTTATATTTCTGATTATCAATATATTTAATCCCCCTCGTAGTGGATACGTAGAGAAGATGTTATGTTAATGGTATGGATGAGAGTCTAGAAAATTAGGTCTGTGAGAAAACATATTGATTGAAACCCATGAGACAAGATGTAATCTTAATGATAAGTAATGATTTTTTTGATTAAATTATATATGATGGACTGACTAGAAAATATATGATGTACCCATGGAATTAATTTACATTATACTAGACGATTTATTGGGTTTCATGGAGACCACATGGAACAAGAGTTTCCGTTATTGATTGATTACCATTATTTATTTATCAAATTTTAATAATATTTGAGGTTACCTTTATAGAATTAAATCTAGTAAATCATTTTGATATTTGGGGGATTTTAATTCGTTTTTTAAATTTATATAAACTTATTCTGAAAATTTTATATTCATATATCATCATGATATGGTTTTTTGATCAACTGATAAAATGTTTTGTTTTAAATATTTGGATTTCTGTATAATTTGTAAATGTTTTAAAATACTATATAAAAAAATATATGTTGTGACATTATTTTGAAGTATTTACTTTTCTATAATTAAATTTAATGACATGTACAATATTTATTTTAATCATAATTTAGAATATTTCTATAAAATTATGAAACAACTACTAAGGATCATTGATGAAATCCAACTGGGCTCTATTCCTCACACATTGCATGTAATGTTTTATATTATTTGTCCATATATTGCAATTGAATCTTAGATAATTTTATTGATAGTAAATTATGGGTTAAGGTGTCGTCAGTTTAGGGATGCTGAATTTGATCATTGTGGGTGGCCATTGACCACTATAAGATATGTTTTTATAGATTTTTCACCTTTCAGGAAAATATTTCCTCCTTATACCTGAAATGGTTTTATTTATTTATTTATTTTTGGATGATTACATAGTGTACTGTTGATTATTTTTTCTATTATATTTTCAGATCATACATTGATAATGAATGTTTCTAGATTTTAAAATTCTAATACCTTACCAATGGGGATCTAGAACTCCCTTTAGGTTAGTACCAGATGTCCTGGATAGTAACCTATATGGTACCCCGAGTTGGTTCATTAAATGTAATTTCATTTAAGTGATAAAATTATGTACAAAATATAATAAGTGAAATAAAATGAATTCTAGTTATAGTTTAAAAATATAATAAATAGCTAGTTTTGATTTGTTTATATTTTACAAACAAAATATTTGGGGATAACAGTAAAAATTAAAAATTTTAAAATATTTGAAACTTTTATGACATTATAATGTTATACAAATTATGATAAATTTTTGGGAATCTAATTCTAAAAAAAATATTACTGATCAATTATATTTAATTTAGAGTTTTTTAATTGATAAATATGTGTTTGACCTTTTTGAAATCTATGAAAATTATTTAAATAAATTAATACTATATTTAGTCTCTATTTTGAAAATTTATTCATAGTAAAATAGTAGGTATTGAATTGGTTTAGTAAAAAATAGTCACCACTTATTAAACATTATCAAATTAATTCACTAGGAATATATATTTTACAATGTTATGTTATATAATTAATTTGTGGCTTCAAAAAAGATTTTTTTATAAAAATGCGTTCTCATTAAATTAATAATTTGTAAAGAAAATAAAATGTTAGCTAATATTTAATCACTATAATGAGGTAAAAACACATCATAAATAATATTTTATCATTTTATTTAGAATATTATAAACATTTTCATGAAATTTTATTTATTATATTCTACATTAGAATTATAATATTGTATTATTTTTTTAAAATATTATTATTTTTTTGCGACCCTCTTATCATGTATAAAAAACATCATCTCCACAATTATTAAAAAATTTGATATCTATAGCTCAGAAAATTCCCTCCCAAATTCCTTTATATAATCTCTATCCACGATATAGATTTCATGTCCTTATAGATATTCATTCTACAAATTCCTAACATGTTAACAAAATGTGGTTTTATAAAGAATATGTATAACTCTTTTTCAAATTCATTAATCTTTATATCTATGTTAACTTGCATCAATCCCATTATAAAAATATATATTTATTGAATTAGAATATAAAATATAATATATATATTATTATCATTTTGATAAATCCTTTTCAAATCATGAATTATATCCAATTAGAATTGAAAGAAATGCTCATGTCTACATATGGAATACAATCAAAAAGTGGGGATATATTTCATATTTTATCACTATAGTTCCCTAAACCTACACATATAGAATATGGTAATAATAGACACCATATTTACATACCAAATATTTAATGAACCATGGTAATAAAAATTAACTTCCATTATAAAAAATTTATTAATATTGAGTTTCTAACTATTGAACAGACATTTGATGTTTTATATTTATTTTGTTGGGAAGAACAATAACCTAGGAGGATAAATCCTCATAAAATTGAATTTTTTTCTACTATATTAATAATTATATAACATGTAATAGAACTTGAAAATATAAATCAAAATTCTATAAATTTAATAGTCTTATTAGAATGTATTGTGTAATAATATAATCCATAAACATAAGAATTAAAATAATAAAAAAGATGATCTCAAACACCATGTAAGGATAAAAATAAGAGATAATAAGTAAATATAATTAATATGAATATTATGAACATAATTAATATAATTGGAATATATCACCAATAATAATTCCATCATTGATTTATATAAAATCAATAATAAATACATGGATAACAATGTTAATTATAAGTTCCTTAGGATATCAATAATTTTTACCTATGTGATGAAATGAATAATATATAGATATAAAATTTTTTCCTTAGGAAAAATCATCGGGATCATATACATCATAATATTTCCAAAAATTCACTATTTATGGAAAATGTTATGGTCTTCATAATCGCTAGCAAAAAAAATAAAAATATATTGTTTTTTGATGAAAAGTAATATTAATAAAGGGGCTATTTTGAGCCACATCATTCACCAATTCAATCCAATAAATTCATCATATAATGTCAAAAATAAAATATATAATTCGTTAAATGTATTTTTTAATAATAAAAAAATATATATATTAAAATAAAATGAAAAAATATTTTTCATATTTCTCAAATCAGTAACCAGAATCAATTTAACTATTATCATTACTCATAACAATACCATATAGAGAAAGTGGATTATAGTTTTTTGAACAATTAACATAATTAATAATTGGAATTCGTTTCTAGATAATCATATGTTAATGTAATAAAATATATAGAAAATTTTTAATGTTATATAAAGAGGTTCCCTTATTAGAATCATGTATTTCATCAACTATAACCATACTAAATCAAAAGAAAGAAGTAAAAATTGTCCACAGTGGAAGGGATTTGGAATAAAAATTGTCATTGTTTAACTTTTACACGTGGGATCCACATACTAGTGCCCGAGTTGGTTTCTTATGTGACACGAGGCATGTCCCCCTATACAGTAGATTATACCAACAAAAATCATGGATCTATAATATATTACATGGGGACATTATTCCCTTATCATCAAAGTATAAAACTAGTGTAAATAACCAGTCAATTACCCAATGAAAATATACCAACATATAGAATAATGATATAACTAAGAAAACCCAATATCACAAGATGAACTAAAACTAATAAAAATATCTAAACTAATAATGTAAATATGGAATGCCCTAGTATGTGTCATGTGTCAATTAAAAACCAAAAAATAAAGAAACTGTCTAATATATGTATCTCTTGAAACCATTTATGGATCCCAAAACCTTTCATTACCCTAACACATCAATATATAAATGGGATGGTTCCCTAATCATGTCCTATAAACATGATGTTTATTCTGGTTCTGATCAATCATCCTGAGAAGTGTTTTATTACAACATTGTAGGCCAACAAAAAAACATATAGAAAAAATATCATATGAATAATAGTATAGAATATTTTAAAATAGTAATTTAAAATCAATAAGTTATAGAGTTCATATATTTAATTATTCTATAATTAACCACATTTTACGATATGTCACAAAGACACCCTGAAAATAATAACCTTCTTCAACTCTTACTAGAGTCCAAACCATATCACATAAAAATAAAAATGTGTTTTCTCACGGGCATTCATTATCTATTTTATATCAATTTTATATCAACTCTATCAAGAATCATATTCCAATGCCATAAATTTTTGGACCTATAATTCCATGTCTAGAATCATGCAATTATATGGAGTATAAATCCCTGCCTCAAATCCCATTTATCAATGAATGATATATGTGTATTTGGAACATCAGTATGCGTCCCACACTCATATATTAATCAATCACATATTGTTATTTTAAGAATACTTCCATGTCCCACACCCATATATCTTTTAATAATACATATATCACATATATCACATAAACAAATATTACTCTAAATTAACCACCATTTTTAATTTAATGATAGGGATTCCATTTGAATTATCCAAAAAACATTGTTCAAAAATATAATCAAATGGGATTATATCATAAATTCACCATAAAACCATCTTGACATTTTTAAATAGAAAAACCCTACATTCATTTTTGATTATTCCATCCTTATCATAATAATGATTTTATATTTATACATAATCACATTAATTTAAAAATTACTCAACAACAACAATTAACCAAATTCATGTTCCCCACAACCCCTTTAATTTTATTGTAACATACGTCTATTAATTAATTGATCAATTAATTAATCCAAATCATTATTTTATTTCCACATATATATATTTCTCTTTTTAAATTCAATACATACATTATTAATCTACACTGTAGTATTTTTAATTTATACAACCTACCTAATGATTATTTATGGATGCTTGCTAAGGAAAATAACCAAATTAAAGTAGAGATCTAAATATTAAAATGATGAATGGGATATAGATCCAGTACATTGATACAAGAGGTAAATGATTAGATCTAAAAATATTGATTTGAACAATCATCAATGGAGGAATTAAACCCATCAAAATATGAGTGAAATGCATTAATGATAGAGGAAACTAATCAGAATGAGAATTTTTTTTTGAAATGTGCAGATTATAAAATATATTCCCAATAAATCATGAAGGGAGTTCACAACCCTTTCGATTCAGATATGAAGCATCTTGAAATAAGAGATATAATCTAGAGTTGAGTTTTTTCAATTTATAGAGATGTTGGGTGGATTTATATTATTTAAATCAATTTTTTGGGAAATTATTTTGTCTGAATTGTTTCATTTGGAGAGGAACTGGTTTTTCAAAACACATGTCCTAACTATGTCATTCTCTAGTGTTTCTGGTTTGTCACTCCTAATGGGGTTAAATGTTTAAAAAATCATGCTCCAACAATGAAATATGACTCTATTTTGTGTCGTACAGTTTGGTGGGGTAGGAGACACTATTTGGGAAAACCCTTCCACAAATATGTACTACACAAAACCCTTCCAATGAAATAAACTAACCCAAACACAACAATAATATTCCACAACCAAATTATATGAAAAAATTAAAAAATAATATATCTAATATAGTTATACGAATCACTAGAAATGGTCATTATCATACAATCTCCAAATAATATAACACTTCACATCCTTATTGTACTCCAAATCATCTCATTGATTCTAATATATAAATATTAGTCAACTGATCTCTCATATTCACTTATAACACCCATTTATCTTACTAAACATAACCATGGTCCTCAATTCATGTAATATCATCATAGTATTTTCTAGAAACACATTTTTATTGGGATGAAACACAAGTATCTAATTGACCAAAAAGGACACACTGGTATCAATCTCAACATCGTGCACATCGATCATAAGAGAAGCGTCAGGGAGATACAATTGAATATGTGACCCATACAAGTCATTTTCACACTATACCTCTTTGAAATAGAAAAGTAGTGCACCATAATCCTAATTCTCTCTACAATATGAAAAGATCCAATAAAATTTATCCAACATAATTCCCTTTATCTACATCCTATGATGAACCATTCTATGTGAATCCCAAAGGAAAACATGATCACCCTATGTAAGACTTCCTAGAAGTGATATGTGAATCATGATTCAAATTATGTAACTAAAATCCATGGAACAAAATAAATATAGACTATCTCTCAAACATATATGTCTCCTAACTAATCCATATAGGAAATAAATTTTATTCAAGTGTTAAATTGTTCATAATTTCCAAACTAACATCTTTTTCATGAGGTTTCCATTGGAGACCAACCTCAAATTCAATGGTAACTTAATCCCACTTCCATTATATAATGGGTAAAACTGTAGTATACGACCAAGTAATTTTTTCTTGAACATCACCTTTTGATAGGTGTCACATCATTTCATGAAACTAGCAATAATGTTTTTCATTAATTGCCTCCAATACTCTCAATATAGATCATGGTACAAATTGGTCATACATGATGGCACCACCCACATTGAGGATTGAATTCCATAAATTATATCTTCATGTATACATGTAGGAATACAAAAAATGTTCCTGACATAGATGACCTAATCCTCATATATTGTTCAATATAAAGTTGACACCCCAAATTCAATGATTTCCATCAAGTTCAATCATTATGGATCATCCTAGTTCCACTGTATAATAAAAATCAGTAGTGTATATTACACTAAAACTAATACAATAAACGTCTACTCATACCCCTTTTGATCCACATAATGCATCTCATATAGAAAATTCATCACTATCCATTCATATCTACATTTAATAAGTACCCTGAGCAAGTGTTTTTAGACATAGACTCTGAAAAAAAACTATTTCCCATCCCAATCATATATAATATCTCAGAACCAATTGATTTTATATACTCATACCTTCTCTAATATCATATTCATGTCTCGTTGTAAAATGATATATTATAATATCTTTTGATAGGTATACATAGTAAACATCCCTCCTAGAAGATAATGTCACCAACATGTCAAATCATAAAAATGAAAAAATACTTCTTGGTCGAGCATAAGGTAGTTCAGCATGTGTTTCCTAAATAACCATGTCACATACACCCCAACATAATATTCATACAATTGTAAATCTAATGGACTGATACTAGATGAATCATAAAATAATGAATACTCATCCCATGACTTGGGTTGGATCAATATTTATGAAACTTTCAAAACCATCTTCTACTAAGTAAAATAATCCACACATGGTTCATACCATTCAATCTTAACTCCCTTCTTCTTCATGCCCAAACGTGTTGTTTTCAATCAGGAAAACACATGGGAGAACATCATATAATAACCTACCATCCATTGAGAACTAGGGATATTACAAACTTTTGTGGGATACTACAAATAATGAAACATCAAAACCTTATCTGGGAATACAAACACACAATTCTCTAAAATGATATGTCCCATGAAATGTACCCAATTGATTAAATATTTTATCGTATATAGTTTGGAATATATATGATTCTCTCTAAAGATACCCCATTTGATGCCCTGGTATTGTACATAGTTATAATATATCTTAGAGTACCTTAATATTTCAGACATAAACACTACTATAAACTAATACAGTTAGCGGTGATTGATTTTATGCATCAAGGCCATAAACATTGTTTGTATGTTCCTAATCCTATAAAACAACCTGGAAAACTTAAAAAAATACATAATTTGGAATGTTGTATTTGTATATAATAAGAACATAATATCAACTAATGATACCCCTGATCTCAATATTCTCTTCATGAAAACATAGGTTCATTTAATTTATTCAAATATAATATCGATGCATGGACGAGAATACCATATTTTCTCAATCATCAATTTTAATTTTAGTTGATCAAATTATAACTAGAAGGTCCTATTGTCATTCATTAAAAATCCGAATAAAAAATCACATGGTGAAGTAATTTGATGGATATTATCCATATCAATAAATTTATATAGTTGAGGCTTATTCTGTTGAATCATTTTTTGTTTTATAATATATGATGGAATATAAACAGTATCATCCCCTTTTATGATCTCAATTTTATGTTGAACATATCTGTCAGGTTAAATTCGTGGAATTTCCTCATGGAACACAACATAAAAACCATCCACTATGGGTGAAAATACATCATGTTGTTATCCCCTGTAATCAATAAAAACGGTAGCTACATAGGAAATGAGATCTCCATTTTTTTGAATAATTTTCCATGAATGGCCTTCCAGGGTATCCTGCTGACCATCATGAACATAATTTTCACTCGCAAGAAATTTTATTGTTACACTGTAGTTGTAATATTATATTTGATTTTGGGATGGAATCAACCATTTCATACATAAAATACTGTATAATACTGAAATATAATTTATGTATATATACAAGAGAAAATGATTATCCTTGACACCAAAAGAACACCTCTTTCATAAACAAATTTCCCTTAACAGTATTCACAATAGTCTATCATTTCTTATAAACATTATCACAAACTATACTATCATGGCCAAACAATTCCATTGCTGTAAAATATAAACTAATGGGAGGTACGAGAATAAAATAAGGAACCAAAATTCATACTTGTAATAAGAATAATACATTTGACTATCATTTCTCTATACACTCTAACAACCAGTTTTGGGAAAACAGAATGAAACCTGCATGCCCCATTCCTATTTTGTAGTATGAGTCCCTAATGCTGCACCAAACTGATTATATGGGAGATTTATTCTTATTAGTTCCATGTCTACTGCCTTGACCTCCACGACTGGTGACACTATAATTGTCTGACTGATATGGTGGTAAGATCCACTTCACGTACTCTTATTCTATCAAGACACATCATCACTACCCTTCAATTCTAGTTTCTATTAGAACGTATGTAGATGACTTATCCTTTCCCATTGTTGGTAAAATACTAGTTTTTTGGTTAACTATATATGAATGTGACCAATCCTATCACACTTGTGACATATCACTCAAGAAATATCCTAATAAAATATTCCTTCTATGTGGCTACTCTTCGTTCAACTAAATAGGTTAACATTATGAAAATTAATATTCCTTATATCATAATTAATACATCTTGATAATCAAATAAAAACCACATATCATCTCCAGAATCCACCTTAAAGTTCACTTTTGAAATGAAACCCTAATTTTCCCATTTTAAATACCTTGTTAGTAGAGTAATATTCATCTGAGACTTATTGATAAATTGTTTCCCTCCTAATGCTTCATATCCTTCAAAAGATGGATAAAATTGTTTTAGATATGTGAATACACCATAATATCCAATTATAGACATTCTCCCCTAATTCAACCACATAATATCAGTCATTATCTCTTTCTTATGCATTTTAGGATAAAAATACTACCATAACATCTCCTAAAATTCCTTCCAATCCATATTCCCGTGCTACCCATATTTAGTTTGGAAGTCCGGCCAATTGTTTTTTTCCATGTAACATGTATGTATCCAAATTTAATCACTTCTCGATAGTATTCTTGATGTGGTAATGTATTTTCTTGGATAAAGTAATTATATAAATCAGATAACTCGGGTCCACCATCTCTAGTAAAAAATCATGGGTACTTCAACTATAAATCTCATGTAAGGTCTATCATACTCTTCAAAACCTTCCATATATCTTTTTTTATAAATATAATAAAAAGAAAAAAGTTCACAAATAACTACTACATAAATTCCTCACCCAGCACTATTGTAGCCTCGGTTTCTACTAATGATGAATCATCTCTAGTCATACCCTCATTTACATATCTCAATAAGAATTATCTATTTGGAATCTATATAAATACAAAAACACATATCCTAATACACATAACAGAATATTTAAAAATTATACACATGGAAATCAAATATATTTGTATCAATCTATCCCCATTTACCAATACATTTTATGAAAAGGGGAACTATCAGTACACATAACCATCATCTATCTAGGTAATGGTTAAAAAGGGTAAACACAATGTCATTAAAAACCCATTTTCATCATTATTTGTATAATTTTACAATTTTTAACTAACATCATGATCCTTTTTCAGTTATGCTAAACAAGAAAAAAAATCATTCCAATCCATAAATGCACCAAAAAATTTATTTTTACATACATCGCTAAAATGATACATTACAAAATTAAAAATATGTTCCTTGAATGATTTATGCATAATCTAATCTCACGTCATACTGAGCCATGAGTAAAATCAATAAACAATCTGAGCATGTAATAACATCCCAAAACATGTTCATCTACCAATCTAAAATTACGCCCAACAATATCATAAAACATAAATAATAATAATCCCTCCTAATGAAATTGGGTATTCCTAATTGATGGTTTAGTCACACCCATGAATGAGCACATGTTAGAGGCCCAACTCTTAATAATCTCTTGTACTCATTCAATAATTAGTAAGATAAATGAAAATTAATAAAACCATTCATTTCATTCAACATTCATTCATCCATCTACGAATGTTCTTTTTTATCCTTTCTGGAAAACACGTTGTATATTTTTGTATCGGTCATGCAGCCTGAGTAGGGTGTCTATAAAACAAAGCAAGCCACCAAAAATGGTATCTAAAAAATATTTATTCAACAATCGTGTATTCAATTTGATAATGAATAATGTAAATACAAGAAGGTAAATATTTTAAATATTCAATTATTCTTTATTTGACCACATCATAACATGGGTTCATAATGACACCCAACAAATCCATTCTAACATCATCCCGTGTTGTTGTTTGAACCATATCTGATAAGAATCAAATTTCATCATATCAGGGTTTTCATTATCCCTTCCACTTAAATTATATATCTTGATTACCTAGAACTATAGTAAAATTCTAACAATTTGGTCTTATAATGCCATTTCTAGAGCCACGTGTTTGTTTAGAGCTATATTCTATATCACACACCAGTTATATAATTCAATAATAAATTTGTACTGGAGAAATAGTTCATTTCACACACTCATATATCAGTCAATCACAAGTATGTATTTGGACCAGAAGTTTTTATCCCAGAAAAATATAACAATCAATCAAACATATATCACATATATCACAAAAACCATGTTTAATGAACATAAACCCCTTTTATCCATTCAATAAATAGATTCAATTTAAATTTTCATATGAAATACTTTCCAACATATTTAATCACTTTGAAAAATCTAACAAATTAACGATTAATCTCTTTTTTAATATTTGAATCATATAGCCCATTAATTTTGGTAAACCATATCATAACTATCATTGGTAATTAATTCATAATAAACATATTTAATAAATTATACTATCCAATTAATTGACCAAATTTAAATTCCCTATACAACATTAATATAAAAATAAAACCATTCAATTGATTAATTGATGAATTAATAATTTTAATTAATGGAAATAATTAAAACCAAGAAAATTGTAATTTAAAAATTCGATACATGTGATAGTAATCATTAAAATGGTATTTTCAATGTAAACCCAATTCGTCATGTTGAATTTAAAACTCTAACCAAAAGAAATCACCCAATTTATTAGGAATGTTCAATTTCATAATGAAGAATTAGATCTAGATTGTAAGATATCAAATTTTTTTGGACTTTACATGACATTGAATTCAAGAACATTTTAATTTTATTTATGTTCCATTTTATTAGGCTTTACCACGGGGTATTTTTGGGTTATAATTATAAAATTATAAGAAAAGGGGTTTATGTACAGTTGGTACATGGTTATTGAAAACCTTCAGCTCTGCCCATGAAATTGTACATCCTTGGATGGTGTGTTTTCAGAAGGGTGGGGCATGGTTTTTCGAACTGTGAAACACAATGATTATAACAATGAACCCCAAAAATAATATGTCCACATTTGGCATATCTTTAGGGAAAACCAAGCTCCACATACTATAAAAGGTAGTGGGTAGTTTAAATGACATGAAAATTGGTTTTATATCCACCCAAACACAAAAAAATTCCAAATTTACCGTAAATTTGGATGACTGAGGATCCTTATAGAGGGATTCAATGCCCATTTGACATTTGTTCTTCCTAATTCAAAACTGATATTGAAGATCTTCTCCTTTCCCAATATGTGGACTTTATCCCATTGAAAATCATGTTCACCTCCCTTCTTCCTCTATTTATTGGTAGATTTTATTCTGTACTTTTCTAGATCTAGATCCCAAATTGGTGAATCGAGATATGGCCATTTGGAACAATATCTATAATTAAACATATATTAAAATTTTAATCTTGGTTTTGGGTTTTATGATATGGATCTAAATCTACATCATTGATCTGCTGAATTTTGAGAATTTCCATTATGCGATTGATCATCACCATTTGATGTGGGTGGCCTAAAATTCAAATCACATAGTTGTGAATTTAATTTCAATGGAAAAAAATGAGGTTTTCATGTTTTTTTTTGAAATTATATAATCAATATAGAATTCATTAAATCACTGAATTAATTATTGAAGTAGTAAGGGAAATGTGTGATTTGGGAATTGTTCATTGTGTAATTAAATATGTGATATTTATTTTGACTGGGTTTTAATTAATATGTGGACTAATTATGACAATATTTAATAATATTGTTAGTTACAATTAATTTTCGAATAAATTATTAGATATAGATGATGTGAGATTGATAATTAATTGTTATACTACTTATGTAAATATTTAATTATAGACATTAAATATATAATTTTGAAATTATGTATGTGATATTTTTGTTTTAATATTGATAATTAACTATTGTATTAATTATTTTTACATATAATTATATATTCGAGAATTTTATTTTTTAAAATAATTATGTTATATTTATATTTTGACATTGATACAAAATTTTCATATAAATTATGATAATATTGATTTATTTTGTATGATAATTAATTATAAAATTAATTTAAGATAACTAGTTTAGTAATTAATTGGGTATTAAATAAACAAAATTGACCACTTTTATAATTAGTAATGATATTGGGTTTGTTAGAAAATTCCTAAATTTGTAATGGGATTGATGTATATAATTATCGGATGAATTAATTGTGTGGGTTAATGAATTTTAGGAGGGAAATTATTTTTTTTCAAATAAAACTGGTACCATTGTCATTTAATAGTGTTTAAAATTAAATGTTAATCGATTCCTTTGTGAGAAATTGATAATTGTAACCCGGTAATTAAATTTTAAAAAATCAATGAATGGGATTATGCTCATTCATTTGTGTGAAATATAGAACAGTAATATGGTCAATCAATTTTCTGAAAAAATTAACAGTAACATGGTCATTGTATTGATAAAATAAAGAATCGAAACATAGTCATTCAATTAAGTGATGAAATTAATGGTAACATGGTCATTCATTTTGAGAAAATAAGAATTATAACATGTACAATATGACAAATGATATCCAATGGGTATTATTTAAATTCTAGCATAGGGAGAAGCATGTATTGATTTATGGGAGTATATGAGAACCTGATGTTTATGTGGTTAAGTAATGATAAATTGATAATCTAATTTTTTCTAATAATTTATTTTAATTTTTTTCGTATAAAATTTAATTCACTCTTCTGATCGGATATTATTTTAGAAACTATTTGATGCGGCCTACTGATTATATAGACACCCTATTGTGGGTCTCCAATAGGTACCAGAATAAACTTTATTGATTCAAGCAATGTTAATAGAAAGGGTCTCGTGTTACAATAGTGAGACAGGATGAGTCATGGTTGAGAGAACATGATGTGGTTATGGATAATAGCATAACATTCATCTTTAAATCCTACATTCCTTTACCCATTATTAAACACTATGAAAAAAATATAAATCATGGATGTGCACCAAAATCATTGTTTTGAATATTAAATAATATAAAAATATTTTATATTTAATGCTTTGAAAACCCAAATAATAATATACCGTTATCTCAATGTTCATTAAGAGATAAAAATAAATCATCTTCACATTAAATAAACTATCTTTTTTCTAAAATAAAATCATTGAAAACCATAGAAAAAACTAAAAAAGACATTGTAATCTTTTATAATAATATTTCTAAAACCTTTTCATCCTTTTCAAGTAGAATATCCATATGGATGACATCCAATATAATTATCTAGAGAAAAAATCACTATCTTAATCAGGGAAGAATTATATGGTTCCTCACTATTCATTCATACTATATCTTTATCACATATTTTTCATGAGATATAATTGGGATCAACCCATAATATAAGATATATTTTCCCCACCTATGATCATTAAATGGTCATATCCAATAATATAATTTAAATTTTATGCATTCCTTATTCATTTAATTCTCATGTTCCATATCATAAATAAAGTCATTTATGCTTGTTCATTATTATCATATCATAGAGATTCAAATTCATAGTCCATTTTAATCTCCTATTAGATATAACATGAGACCCATTACATAAATAGAAAAATGATGTAGTAACTCCGTTCATTATTTCTCTCATGAGAAAAAATATTAACCAATTCATTAGAGTGATACAAGGGGACTCACTATTCTTATATGATATATCGGGGCCACTATTTCGAAATATCTCGTATGAACCCTTTTTATAATCTATAACTAGGCCACCCATGTCTCATGAGATAAATGGTTACCTACCCTTCATATAATATATATTGGGATCACATGTGAGTTATAATTTGTCTCAACAAATCGTATAAGCAATATAGGGCAGAACCATGGGATATGATGTAGCTCAACTCATTGTTTAAGCTATAATAGTCTCACCAATTTCTCATATATATAATTTAGTTCCATTTGAAAAATAAATCATCATATTATTTAACTTATGATTCATTTATCATATTGAGAACACATTTCAACCCATATCTATATCACTTTCAAATATTGAACTACTATATTCAATAAAATCCAATAATCAATAATAATATCTTTTTATTTTAAAAATATTTAAAACAATTGAAAAAAATATATTATAAAACATTCATTATAATATAGTTATATATATACTCATTTAAAATCATGACTTTGGAATATACAGTGTGGTAATGGATCCTCCAAAAAATGGATTTTGAAAAAAAATGTTCCATGTCATATGGAAAACACTTGAATCTCCTTCCCCAAGAAAAAAAATAAATAAATTTAATATAACATGAATATTTATATGATTTATAACATATATAAATGGGTTTTTTGTATATTCATTAAAAATATATTTTCCCATAACCTTAAAACATTCCTCAATTAATCAAACAAGATGCACCATGGTCAATGACTATAACTCGAGATCTGACTATAAAAGGACATGGAAACCACAAACCTGTTCCAAGATGATGCATGTATTACTGTGTTCCCTACAACCAGTGTTCTCACATACCGAGTCAAAAACAAGGTTACTAGAGTATCTATGTATTGATGTGTAGGATACCCAAACCAACACTGGGGTCCCTAGTTTGGAATCCAATCTTGAGACACATAACATTTATGCCCCAATCCAATGTCAAAGACTCATGTTACTAGGGTTTAATTGACCCCTACAATACCACTAAAACATTTTTTATCCTTTTATGGACCACGTAGAGACTTACTAAGCCTGCCTCTATTAGGTCAAGGGCTGGTGACTAGCACCGAGTAGAAATATCACTGAAATGGGTTGAATTGCCTATATACATGTATACATGAACCGAAAACGTATCCCATGAAAATGATGAAAAGTAAAACCCACTAAGTAAACAATGTATGAATATACCTATATCCCGAGAAAAAATTGTATGATAGGATATTAAATCATGTATTGTAAATTGCGACAAAATCCAATCCCACTAAAAAGTATCTTTAATCCACATATCTAACATGTAAAGAGAAGGTTCCGAGACTTTAGAATTTACCCATAAGAACACATCATCATATCATATCTCACAAATCCTTATCAAGTCCTAGTTCCCCTAGGAATCCACCAAAATTTCTCTCATTTACACCTGTCATGAAACTTACAGAAAATTATAGTGTATTGATGAGTCAGAAAAAAATATGTAGGACACCCCTAGAACACAATGAAATAATAGAAAGGATTATATAATTATATATACACAGGTATATGTATAAAACATATATAATAATATCTAGATATATTCCATACAAGACATGTAGAATATAGGTATGCCACAACAATATCATACCAACATTTGGGATTCACCTCTTATATTACACAATGCACTCATCTAGGATAACACACTATTGGGTTTGATAGAACTGATAAGATCCATCCTAGAAGTACTATTCATCAATTACCATCATGATAGGGATGTACAATAATAGATATATACAGAGAAATATTATAAATTGATAAGGATCATTTCTCGATTTATGGGATGTTATCAACAACACAAATATAGATTATCCCAAAATATAAAGGATCAGAACCCATGTATTGTTTGTTATGTAGATACTAAATGTAGGAAATGATTCATACCTACCATTAGTTGAAACAATAATGGGAATGAACCAAAACGAATCTTTTTCATGATAAAATGGACGAGAGAATCAAGCCACATAGATAGTTGTACACTGCATGTAGTAGGGTCACACGTCGTGTCCATTGATCGGAGGTACTGCCCATGTACATTGTCACACGACTTTAGAACATGTCATTTATAAAATTATTACACTGATTGTAGAAGACTTCCAATGTGGTTCCCCTTAATCTGGAGTCTTCCTGTGTATTATAGTTAGGTGATAGTATATAGTGTTAGATTTTGTAACCTTGACAATGTACCAGTACATAGTATATCCCAAGTATCTGGTCTTTTTCTAGAAATGATGTGGAGTACATGCCATGTAGGGGACCCATGTACTCCACCCAATTCCCCTGTACTTCCCTGACTACCTTTTGGGTGGCATGATGGTGAACATCGTCCACATACCCTAAGCGACAGAACGCGTATTTTGGAATTTATATAATGTCATTTTCCCTCCATATTGACTTCTATAGTCATCATGTTATTCTACCATGCTCGGTTCACCAAGAAACACATGACTGATTTTCATCTAACCATCCTAATACCTAGATGTTGGGTTTTGGTTCTTCAATTGGTTAAAAAAATTGATTAAATCAAATAAAACACATTTCACCCAATGAATTATTTCTCCCAAATCAAAAAAAATCATCTGTTTATCTCACAATCACACCTCATTGAATTCTTCCTATTGTTTGATATCCAATTTTGTTTTTCTGCACCAGGAAAAGAAGCCACAATGACTATTCATTCCAATACCATTGATGAATGAAGAATGCATAGAATAATCATGCAGGATAAAATGAACAATGAATAAAATCCAGGAACGAACCTCAGTAATTGTTGTTTCCGACCTCGATCTATTCTTATTAGAACGGTAAAAAATAAGAAAAACACTATCTATAATCAAACACTTAAAATTCTAATTATTATAACCTATCCTCTAAGGGATGATCGACTGGTAGATCAAGATATTCATTGGATAGTCCACATTAATCATTGAATACATGAATTTTGATTAAAATCCAACATAAATAATCCTATTAATTTATTGGATCACTTGCTATTGATGATTGGTTCTCACTAGTGAGATATGTCATGAATGTTGTATGTCAACCAATGTCCATAGTTTCATCATAACCCACTAATAGAAAATTTATGGGACTAATCTCTAAAGACTCCAAGTAATTTTAGACATGTGGGCTTAACACTGGACCTCATCTTATGTTATTATTTAATGTAAAAATTATCACTACGTCAATGCATTGATGAAATAGAAATATAAAATAATTTCTCATTTAATTTTATTCCATAAGAATGCTCATTAAAACATTTCAAAAATAACGTATGCTAGCCAATGTTAGGTCCCACATAGGGTAAAGAAACATAATGGAAATTAATGGTTCCCTGGTATTTCTGACCTGGGAATTCGATTATAAGTTATTCCACATTTCTAAAAAACTGTAAGTGCTTGATTTTTATATTTTAATATATTTCAATAATTTGTTTAGGGCTCGTTAGGCCTCACAATCACATGACATTTTATAATATGGTCTTACATATAATTCATATAAAATTTGAAAATAATACATGGTTAATCTAGGAAATTTCATTTTAACACATATATTTTTAGTTTAATCCCTCAATAAATTCATTATTTTAGTTATTTTAATGAAATATTACTATTTTCATTAGCTATTTTGTTGAAAGAGACATTTTATAGTATTAGATTATATAAATTATAATAATTATGAACCATGAATCCATTTTAATTGAATAAATGCAATTGTATTGAAATATTACATTTAAAACAATAGTTGATGATGTGTTGGAAAAACAAGTTTACCAAAGGTGTATATTTTGAGATAATGGTGAGTATATTTTAATTGTATGACTAATTATAATCATTATATCAGTATATATGAATATATATGGATATTTTATATTTAAATTTCATTTAAATTTATTCATACTATGGATTTAATTAATTAATTAAAATACATGAACATTATGCACCATAAAACAATTTTCTTAAGAATATTGTTTTATATACTGAAAACAAACATATAAAAAAATAAAATTGGAATTTGGTACAAAAGTAATTATGTTGATTAAATATAAGTTTATAATTTTTTTATTGAAATCATAATAAAAAGTAATCATAATTTTAAATTACATAAATAATAGAAAATATAAATATTTTCTAATGAAATTTATTTTTTTCAATATTCATTAAAAAATAACATATTATCAAATAACGTAAATTTTTTATAAACATATTTTTATGATATGATCAATTTATAAAATAATATTTTCAATGTTTCGAAAACTAATTATTTTAATATTTCTATAAATAAAGGTAAAAATCATTTCATTAAAAAGTATTGAAGAGTAAAAATAGATACCTAAAAAATAATTTATCTAGTATAATGAATTAATTTATAATTTATATTGAATATGAAATATATATACATGTATGTTAAAGTAGTTTATAATATTAATTAATTCCAAATTATTTTCTAGGTTTTAGTGATTAAATATTTTATATCTTGTTTAGGATGCCTATTAAGTGATTGGCACACCATCAATCATGATTTTATTCACAGAAATATCATAGTTATACATGAATTTTTAGCATGTAGTATAAATTTTTTTAATACCAGTATGTTAGTGGGAAAAAATAATAATCGATTTAATGATAACCCCACCAATATGGCTATTATTAATAACTCCATCATGGTGTTAGTCAATAACCAAATCAATTTGATGCATTTAATTGTTTTCGTGGGAAATTTATATCTTGATCATGTAGATATGTTTTTTTAACTTGGAGTGACAAGGAATCATGGGGTTCCACTCTATATTTTATCTAATATAGATAAATGATTTACATTATGTTTATTTGGGATCCTTTATCATGAAAAGGATTCAATGATGATTTTTGATACTTATTTTCACTCATTGATAAATGGTTACCCCAAGTAATCCATTCAATCTCTTGATGATATGGTAATTTTATTTTAACTAAATCTATATGGAAATTTTTTTAATTATATTTTTCTTGTTTGTTGATCATGTAATATTAGTTTCAATTCATGAATTCATATAAAATATCAATGGGATTTGTATGGGTAGATGAGTCATACTATAACATGATGGGATGAATAGGTAGGATGAATAAGTATGATACTTGATCATATATAATATATGATATAAAAATTTCAAAACATTCAATGATATATGAAATCTTAATAAATTATATATAAAATCCTTGTGTATATTCATCAATGAGACATAGACTTTGATAACAAAAATAACGAGATCTAAAATATATCTCCAAGTATGAAATAAATGCTTTCAAGAAAGAAGTGAAATTTTAGTCCTAAATATATAATTCTATTTAAAAGAATATATAGAATCCATGTGTTGTCCTATAGACTGGTGTTATAACCAAACATATCCAAGGAATGTGATGTGTTCCATGTGTCCCATATAAGGAAGTAAAAACTCGTACCCATCACATATAATGAATTTAATAGAGGTACACATGATGAATTATATTTAATATGAAAACTATTTGGTCAATATCATAATCTAGAGAGTAAATGATTAACAAAACAATAAAAAAAATAATGTAAATGTATTTTGGGGGAACCAAAAGATTGAGGACGCCTCATGGGATCGTGCAGAGGTGATATAACAAAAGGAACCTCATCAGTTATATCATATATCTATGTAAAACATTTCTAATGGGGGAATTATATTAAAAAACATTTATTTACTCAGTGTCCTTCTTAATTAATTATTATTTTTGTATAATTTTATTATAGAAAAAATAATTCACTACTTTAACTATTTTATACCATTATAAATTATATCATTCTGTATATAAAATATTATTTGGAATTTTATCTATTGATAATATAGTAGTTTAATAGTGAAAATTATGATTATTATTTAATTACTTTATGATAAATTAAAATTCATATATATATATATATTAAATGGCCTCAAATTGTATACATATACCTTTTATGACCTATTTTTGGTGATTTTGATTGAGATTGAATCACTAGTATTTTCCCTTAACCATCTTCATGCTGAGATTAACTAACCAAATCATGATCAACACAATTTAAAAAAATATTCATTCTTATCATTCTCATGGATCAGTCAATGATTGTTTAAAAACTATATAAATGCACTACCAACCCAAACATTACCCTTATAGTGAATGATGGGCTAAAATGTCCTATGTATCATAATAAAATTATTATTATTATGTATATTTTTAGTTAATATTAAATAATAATTATATTTAAACTTTTATATAATTAATTTATGATTGATTATATAATTAGTTTCGTAGAAAATAAAAATAAATCTCAAAAAATATTAAATTTATGGTAAATATATATACACAATTAAGACACTATTTTTTAAAAACATTTTATATCTTTTAAATTAGTAAGAATTTTTTAAAATAATATATACGTAATGATAATAAACTACCTAAAATGAATGCATGAAAAAAATATAGTTAATATAACTTTTATTTCAAGTGAGTTAATTAATCATATATTCCATTAACGATTCCTCAAAAAATTATATATTAATTTAACGTTTTTAACTCAATTTATTATCATCATTAATCAATTACACATCACCAATTGTATTATATTATAATATTCAGTACATAGACCTTAAAAACATTAATAACCAATATTATATGGATGAAAATATTAGAAAGTAAATTTGATGGATTTTTTTAATGATCAAATGTAGATAACTGACATTTCAAATTAAATAAATAAATCACCTCTATTTCGATATAAATAGAAAATCATCCACTAACACTAATTTCATAAAATATCATTGATAAAGAATCCATAATCCATATACCTCTAAAAATACCATCTAAGTTGTTGCGAATCTCTTTAGAATCTCTTCTGAATATTTAAGAAGAATCATATCAATCTTAGGGATTCTCTACTCCATAGTATTCAATAAATTTTATTATATAATGATTTATTTCTCAACAGATAATTATTGGAATGACTTTTTACACATAAATTTTTTTAGATTAAAATGTTCATCTAATTGGTGGGCACCTTCCAATATTATTAAAGAATTCCATTATTCATATCGTACATGAGTTTTGTTGTTGTAAATGTTCATATATATTTTATATGATGATTTTTTGAAGTGAGTACCCATTCACATTTTCAATCATATTTATTCACCTAAAAGTACCTATAAATAATTTATTGGTAGACTATATACATGTATCCCAAACTCTATAATCTTGAAATTAAAATTCTAGAAAATAGATATTATGTTTTTTGAAATATATAGAATAGAAATTAATATACATGATATTAAATTAATAGGGGAAATATATATACCTCTAATGAATTGGGATATGTATTTATTATCTATTTCAAGATTCTATGATCATTGTTATTATTCTCACATCTTTTATGTCACCTTGATCTGTTGCTTGGATAAAATTTATTACATTTATTGTTTTGAGTTCATTTTCTCTTTCTGGAATATATTACTCATCAATTTCATATTTGAATCCCTAGACTATCCTATGATGAATCAGATGATCAATGGAATATAATTCCATGTTATGAATGATTTCAATATAGTTGTTGTGTCACTATTTTTGTATTATGTTATGTTCTTATCTACCAATAGATACTAGATCACTCAATATTTTTGGATGGTATTATGTGTACCTATATGTATTAGATCATTAAATAAGCTGTATCATATAAATTTTCATCCCTTCTTTTTACAAGTGATGTAACATATTTTTAATATATGATATTAAATATAGCTTTTAGAGAAAATTGTTAATTATGTTCATGAATGAGTAATATTTGGTTTTATAAATTTCATTTTTTAGTTCCCAAATTTGTATTATTACTCTTTAAATACATATTGGATCATTTAAATAAGTTTATAAACAAAAATTAATTTCATATATAAATATAATGTCGTGTAAAATAAATTTTTTATACAATGGTTATTTTCCACTATTCCTCTATAAATATAAAATAAAAAAACACAAAAAAATTAAATTACATAATAATAAAATAAGTAATGTAAAGTTTAATAAATTTTTAAAAATATAAAACAATAAAATAATAAAATATCACTTTTAAATAATTAAAAAACAATATATTTAATACTATTTTCATAGGAAATTGTCATTTTTTAAATATTATTTACCATTCTTGTTATTCTTTTATGTCAATTAAAAATTATATAATTATTAATAAATATTTTATATCATAAATATATTTTATCCATATAATATGTAGTTTCTCAATAGAACACAGAAATTATAAATATTTATAAAAAAAATTGATTCCAAAATTAGTCAATTTATTTATTTATCTATAATAATTTAACATATCAATTTAATTTAATTAATAATTTACATTATTATTATTTCTACAAATATTTAATAATGTGGTCAGATATATATATTCCAACAAATTATATGGTTATATTTTAATTTTATTTTACTATTTAATATTATTAATTTTATTTGTTGAATTTATTAAAAGAAATATCAAACCTTAGGTTCTAAGGGAAATAAGATATATAATCTTTTTAAATTGATTTTACATTTCCTAGCCCTTAAATCAATCATATTACACCATATTGTAAACATTCATCCCATTTAAATTATTTTATTTTATTCACTGGATAGAAATTTTTAAGGGTTGAATTCCTAATGAGATATCGAACATAGTATTTTAGATACTAGGAAACACATGATTATGTAATGATATCGGTAATTTAAATTTATGATCTATATAAAATGAATTTTCAACATCAATATAAGATATAAAATTGATTCATGACATTTACTATTATTTCCATAAAATAATATTAATTTAACCCCATTAAAAATTTTGAATCATGATCCTAAGACCACATCAAAATAACATAAAAAACAAGACCCATATGATATAAAATCAAAACAACAATGATGATTATTTAATAATAACAATACCAATATTTTTTTACAAATTAACCACTCTCCAATAGTTATTGATATCCTAAATAAAATAAATTGTTGGAAAATATTGAGAAAATAACAACTATGTTTTTCAATAGTTGTCATTCATATGCTCCCCCTAATTCCAATGATTTAAGAATTTACTAGTGATTTTATTACCTATTAGAAGTTGGATTGGATTAATTATTTGAATAATTCTTAGTTTCATTAGTATTGATTAAAACATCATTTTAATCATATCTCGTTACATTACATGCATGATCTTGATGAACTCAATTTTCTCACATACATTATATATCCATTGCATTAATCAAATCCTTGAGGTGTTTCTTCCGCATTATGAAATGTTGGAAATTGAATATTAAATCCTTCGTAATTATTTCATCCTAAAAATAAATTAGGTTTTACTATTATAAAATCCTATATATTTGGGGATATAACACTAATAATGCTGGTTATTATTAATACAATATAGTTTTTCATAACCATATAATTTATTACATAAGCTAATATAAGGATAGGTTTCTAGTTGGAACAATATTTGTATTGTCAATTTAATGCATAGTTAACATTTTTCCATTAGTTTGCAACCATTAATAATAATAAAATGATTTAATAATAGATATGGACCACAAAAGAGAATTATTTTAAGATAATTAAAATCATCCTCAAAATTTCTTACACTTCTATATTATTTTATAGTGATTATTTTAATATAATTTATTCTGAAAAAATATGGGTCCCTATATATTGGGTGTTATAATATTCCATAACAAAATTACATAACATACTATCTCTTTTATACTTGATCATGATTTGTGTTTAATAGAATCATATTTCTTGGCTGCATCTATATAGATGTTAATTCCTTGGGCCACTCGTTAGGAACTACTGTAAATATTTTTTTAGTGTTCAACTGGACTTTTTTATAGTGATTTCCCCAATGTGAAAATATGGAATTTAAAAATCTACATACTAATATATATATATGGGTGAAATTTATAGTAGAACAACATGATTACTATATTACCAAGAAATCATGTTTTTATACTATATATAGACTAATTCCAAAAAAATATACATATGGTTTTATAAAAATATTTAATGGATTAAAAATTTTCAATAATAAATATTATAAACCAATGGAATCCCATTTTAGACATAAATATTTACTGTGTATCCTATAAATATTTACTAAAATATATTTTATATACCATTTTGGACTTTTTCTTAATGAAATGGAAAAAATTTGACAAAAAAATCCCATTTCTTTAACATTAATTAAAAAATAATATTATATAACAATGTACATAATCAATAATATTTATTAATCATATCCCAAAAAATCATTATATATGATAAAATTGTAATAATATAATGTGTGATAATATTATTTATAATATTTTTATTTAGAATCCTAAAAATTGTGTTCTCCAGAACCCCTTTTATATAAAGATTTGTGATAAAATTGAATTATTTTATGTTTTCAAAAATTAAACATAATTAATATTTCAGGAATAGATAATTACAATTTAATAAATAATTAAATTAAATTAATAGGATAATATTTACATGAATAATAATTTAAATAATAATATCTCAAACATAACAATAACTAATTAAAATGTGATGAATACTTACTTCATAGATCAATGAAGACCAATTACAATGTATGTCTCTCTATTAAAGATTTTTTTTACAAATAATTACAATAAAAGGATATAATAAATTTCAACCCACTTGATGTATTTGACATAAAGTGAAATAATAAATAACCTTAATAATGATAGGATATTGACTGTAAATATTAATGTGGAATTGCAGAGACAATCTACAAATAAATGGTATATAATCAGAAGTATGTTAGAGGGGACATGAAATTTTAGAAAACAACCCCACACACGACATTAGAATCATTCAAACCAAACAAATTGAGGTATATTTTTAAAATATAATTTAATATTTTATCATTATTTATTTGATAATGATAAAAAAAGTATGTATATCTAATTATATAATCCATTCCAATGAAAATATGGTTTTGAATAAGATATATATCTTATGGGGTAGGATTTTTTTACATTGATACCATTCCATAATTACAAGAGTCCAATAAAGTTCATGAATATAATATATAAAAAATTACAATCATAATATCACTTTTTATAAATATAATCATATATATAAATTTTTTAAAACATCATTTATATTTTTTCTTAATATGAATATTTCATATTAATTATCTAATTTCAATATTCGGTGACATTAATTATGAAACATTGGAACATTTTGCATAAAATAGGTATTATTAATCATTATTATTTATATTTAATCATTACCATATCATTTATGGAACCCAAATTTATGTATTATAATTATTTATAATGATTTAATTTAATTCCATGTGAATTTTAGTTACTATATTTATAATTTAATCACCGATGAGCTTGTATCATTAAATGTTAAGTGTTGTGAATTTGATTCATAATTAATTATTTTACCAGTAATGGTAAAATTCTAATAATAATAATAATAAAATTATTTTATTAAATCTATAATATATTATTTGTAATTATTTTCTTATATTCATCAATGATATTAATCTCAAACATTTTTCGTGTATGAGGTTAGACAATCCCAAAAATAATCAAAAAAAAAAATAAAAGTATGTTTCTGATTATGCACGTGGTTTCCTTTAGGAATAAAAATTATTATTGACGAATAGTTATACTATATAAATATTAATAATGTGTTTAATATTATTTTAATAGTTATTAATTAGCAACACAATATATAAATGGATAATGAGACCATTAATATAATAGACATTTTAGTTTACAAGCCACAAAAATAACATTATAATTTGTTGATTAATTTGAGAGAACGTAGGTGGAATGTAAATGTTAACTTCATAAGAAAAAATATAATATATATTTATCAATATTCATTATATGTGACCCATATATATAACTAATTGATTTTTTGTGGACAAATAGAAGACATATGTTCCTAGAGGAGTTAATCCTTACAATGTACAATAATATTTAATGTTGTTTTTTATACATGGATGGAAAAGAATAAATAATTTTTTAACTTTAATATAATAAAACATAAATATATATATGATACTGATGTAATTTTATGAATAAATTTTTGGAAGATTTGGATAGGATTGAATGTGAAGATAAATATAAGAATTAAATTACACTAAATTTTGTACCATGAACAATCTCATTGATGACTCCCTTCAAATCAATGAACTATGTTATATAATTTAGAAAGTTATTTAAATAAACTTATATAGGTCTTTATGGGTAAAGTCAATTAATTAAATAAATAATAAATTAAATTTATTGTATGTGTGTTGATGGGTTGTAATTAAACACTTTTAAAAGAGATGAAGAAGTTATTTTCATGAACAAACATTAATTATATTTAATGGAATAAACAAATTTAATACTGAATGGTTAAGGCGGTGGAAAAAAACTTATTTTTTGGATTTATTAAGTTATAATTTCTTAAATAGGTATTTTCAAACATATTATAAAAATTAATCTGAGTACATTATTCTAATATATTTTAGTTTATAGTTTTTTTGTTTTTTCTAGGGAAACATGTTTTTACCTATTGAAATTCGATTTTACTAAAAACTATAAAATTATGAATCCTAAATTTTTTTTCTTAAATTAATGTCCATTTAAAATAATTTAATTTTGAATGTATATAAAATTAAATTTTAATTTAAAATATTTTATATACTAAAAAACTATTTTTTACAGAAAAATATTATTTTCACAATTATTGATTAATTACAATGTATTTCATAGATTCACAATTTATTATGTCTTAATATAAGTATATTTGTTATTGAACATCATATTATAGTAATTATTTTAATAATCACAAAAAAAAATTATCAGAATAAAATTATAGATCACTAATAAGAAAAATGTTGGAAAAAAATAGTTTGACTATTATAATGGTCCATAACAAAATTCTTTTCAAAAATAACCTTCTGATAAGAAATTAAATTATCATTATTATACTATACGTTTATATTTTTCTACAAGATTAAATAAATATTTATAAATTCATTTCCTACATGTGATGTTATTATTTATCAATATAAGGAACCCAAAAATATTTTTTAATGATAAATATTGGTTATGTTCTTGAAATTTTGATTGTATGATTTATAAATTATTATTGAAATTTAAAAATTCATATTATTTATAATTATATATATAATTTATAAATTATAAATTATTAGAAAATTATAGGTAATTTCTATGTACTTTTTAAATCAAAGAAGTCCGAATTTTGGGTAAAAGGGTAATTTTCACTATTTAAATAATAATCGAATATTTCATAAAAATATAAATAATTCAACACATAATAATATTAACATGATGGATATATGTATTTATTTTATTATATAATATTAAATTTATAAATTTTAATAATTTATCATTTATATTATAACATATTAAAATAATAAACTTGATCTGCAGAGAAAAATTTAAATTTCATTAAAAAATTTGTTAACTATTATTATTAAAATTTCATAAAAATATCTATAAATTTTATTATAAATATATTAATAAAAAAATTATTTTTATCATTTATAATATACATTATAAAAACATGTAAAAATTCATTATTTATAACTATTACATTTTGAATAATAAATTAGGAATATTACTTATATAGATAAATAAATTACTGCACCAAATCAGTAATAATGATAAAGGAAATTACATATAATTATAAATATATTTTAAAACTTAGAAACATCTAATAATAAACATTATTTAATCATCTACATTTTAAAGGTCATGTGTTTTTCTACATTTCATTTTTTTAATTTGAGTTATGTGTTCTAGAATAAATCAAATACACTAGTTCAATCAAAAATACAATATACAATCTTTATTAATGGGGTGTTACATCTGTCTACTCTCATCGGTAGTCATATTTATAAAAAATA
The DNA here is from genome assembly GCA_963277665.1 of Viscum album. Classification (NCBI taxonomy): domain Eukaryota; kingdom Viridiplantae; phylum Streptophyta; class Magnoliopsida; order Santalales; family Viscaceae; genus Viscum; species Viscum album. The sequence goes on along the minus strand of OY728152.1, from coordinate 1,311,496,115 downwards.
TGAATATTTATTATATTAATGAAATTATTCATGTTAATGAATGATGATATATTGGTTTTCATCTCACCCTCCCACATATTGGAAAATTAGAATGTCACACAAGTGTATGTGTGGAAAACCACCTCTATAAAGTGTTATAAAAATGTAATTATTTCAAAATTATAGAAATCTATATTTGTAAAATAGAGTTAATTATTATTCATCTCCAATATATATGTGTATTTATACATTTATATATATTGTAATAACATGATATGTTTTACATGTCTGTTATTCTGATGATTATATAACCACAACCAACATTGTTCATGTTCAACACATCCATAATAAATGTTGTAAATGTAACATATTTTGTAACTAATAAAATTAATATTTAAAAGAAAAAAATATTAATTAATTGAACGTATAATGGTTCTTAATAAAAAATATAACATATTTATTTTAATTAATTAGAAGATAAATAATTAATAAATCCATATTTAAAATGATGTAATAGATTTCTCAACTCAATTTATTTTCTTTTGGACTTATACCATCATTACCAGAGGTAATACATTTTTGGATAATAGAACTTCATAGGTTTTTATTTAATAACTCATTTAATTAAATGATTTTGGATCAAAGACGTGTTTTAAATTATTCCATTACAATATTTTTCATTCATATCAATGTTCTAAAAAATGTGATGATTTATTATTAAGTGACTATTAATGGACATTTTAAAAAATACATGGAATTCATAATAATAGTTTATAATGGAATATTTTAAATGTTTTAATATGCATTGTTACATATTCTATTTAACAATGGGAAATTGTATTGATGTATAATTATTGAACAAATATTCTCTTTATGTTGAAAATTATTTATCTGGATTAATTCCCGATAAAATTTCCTGGTATCTAAGATTGAATATACATGTTATACTAGGACATCATAGAAAATAATGCCATGAGAGAATGGTTTTTCATATTATTTTAATCAGATAATGGATTATTTTTTTTATTTATTGTTAGGAAAATTAATTAAAGGATTGCATTTTGAAGAAGTGAGAATTAAATATTCATCATTGTATATTACGTGAGAATTGTATATGATGATATATCAGCTTGATTAAACTAACTAAGGTGTGTGGGCCTGATATTTCGCTCAATTTAAATGTGTAATAATTTTGTCTTGAAAGACAAAAATGATATAGAATAATAATTATATTATTTTATATAATTTATTGTTCTATTGTTATTTAATAATGGTACAAACATGAGTGAACATGTGTTCAGAATATGATTCTTCAAGATAGTAATTTTATAAATTGAAATGGATTTAATATAAATATTTTTATTTCAAAAGGAAATGAAATGGGTTTTTGATTTAAATGATGTAGTTGTTTTTAGTGGCTAATGTTTTATATATAATTTAATTAATTCATGTTATTTTGTAAACACTAATGAAATATTACATTAATATTTTGAAAGCTATAAATTTGTTTTTGAAATACATTTAAATTAATTTGTGATTGGTCAGTGGACAAATACTTATTATAGACCAATTTTATTTTTATAAAATGGAATAGTTTATTATATGTTTTCATGTTTCATAAATGGGATTAATAATATTATTTTCCCTATATAACCCATTCAATTCATTGATAATTACATTAAAAATTTTGAAATATATTTCATGGGGCATAAGGAATTGTATGGGTCGATGAAATTTTAATTGTGAAATCATTGAGATTATGTAAATGTGTCTCGAAATAATGTGGGGTTATAAACGTAAAACCCAAATTGTATTGATAAAATGTACATAATAATGACAATTACATTATGATTTGATGTTTTTTATTAATTATATATATAGTAAACTGTAATGGTAATGAAAATGTATTGATGTCAAATCCATTAAAATAATATTATATATTTGGGTTGATAAGTTTATAGTGTGTGATAAATACATAAAATAATTTTCATTAAATATGGAATTAGTAACCAATAAGATAAAATCATATTAATATATTAGCCATTGAATTCCCCATAACGATAGAATTATTTAAGAAAAAATTTTACATTTCACTGTGATGTCATTTTCTATCATAATATTTTGTAAAAATTATTGTGTCTATAATGGAATTAACATTCAAACCCAATTATATCAAATTAAAGTGAATTAATTTTGGATAAATTCTATATCTATCACAGATGATATTTTAACCCATATTCCAAAAATAATGGAAGAAAAAATTTTACTATTGAAACCGAAAAATAACATATATAGATAACAGATAATTTTGATGAATATTGAATATATATTAAAAATAATCACGCTTGAGAACAATGATTGTTTACTGTAATTGCATATTGGATACAAAAAATTCATATTTTCAAAAAATAATTATTATCTGTAAATAAATCATTACAAAATTTACCCATAACAATCCATCATACCTTTTACCCCTTGTCATGTCATGGGGAATAGTTAATGAAAACATGTAATGGGATCAGTTACCCAGTAATGGTAAAAATTGGCGAACAAAATCAATTATCATTTGTAATAATTTCGTTATTATAAGTTTAAGTGAACATGTGATTTTATAAAAACAATCCCCATAAATTTATAGATCATAATTGAATTTCAGGTAATAAAACACTAGTATATCACCTCATAGGTGAATCCTTAAAAATTAATCATTTTACATGAGTTAAAATTAATGTAAAATCTATATATCCTAATATTTTGTAACCATTATCGAATATATAACATAAAATATGTTTCAGTTATCAATTTATATCATTATATCATATTCCATAATATATCATCACCTATTTCAAAAGTAATAAGATTAAGCCTCACCACATGTTTAGAATATATTAGTAGATCATGAATCCATATTATTTCATATAGTGGAATGATAATATATACGTATTCCATATAGTTATCAAAATAAAAATATGGTTTTACCTAATGATTTTTTTGTGATATAACAAAAACACTAGCAAAATAATAGAAACCATAAAATTCACTTCCACATGATTATAAATCATTCATCATTTCCTAATATCATTGCTCAAGGATTATAAATTTATTTAATAAAAATCCTCACATAACATAATTCACTCATGGGAATAAAATTGGTATCATATAATCATCATTATCAAAAGACATGAAAAAATTAGATGGAATTGTATGGTCTAATCCCCTGTTAAACAAAATAATCCATAATTTCTACAGACATATATGAATGGTACATTTAAATTATCCTTGAAATAGGTCATTGAAAATATGAAAAAAGTTCATTTTATATTGAAATAAATTATATTAATAATTTAATGTAAAATGTTAATATGTATTAACATTAAAATAACAAGTAGATATTAAAAATTATTCATTAATGATTAAAATGGTTAAAACAGTAATAAATTAATTTCATGTTGTATATAAAAAAACAAATATCTTCACACCATTGTAAGAAATGAAAAAAATATTTTTTTTTGAAAAGTTTCTCATTAACAAGATAAATTTTTAAAATATTATAAGTAATTTTAATAAATTTTTAAATAAACTTTTTATAACATTTAATGTGTTGATAACAACATAGAAAAAGATTTTATAAGTATTAATTAGAAAAAATATTATCAAACAATGATATATAAGGTTTTATTTAATATTAAATCCTTTTTCTCAAACATTTTTTTTACCAATGTGATAATAAATTGACTAATACTGAAAAATGGTTGGAATGACTAGAATGGGAAAACAATATGTGTGTAAAGGATAATATAAATAATATTTCATACAACATAACTTTTTTTAACAAATACATCAATTAAATGATTTTATTTTATCTAAAACATTCCTAAAGCCTATTCAACAATAAATATCGTTCTAACATCCCATCCATTGAATTTTTTATGATTATTTCATAATACCTGAGAGGATGGGATTATATTAACAAAATAGGATCTTTGATTTAGGTAAGGATTATGTGACGGTGTTAGGGATTGTCTTGGATAATTTAGAGGTATCATATTGTATGAATAAATTAAGATATTATGTTCTCTTTTTTAAATAACAATAAGGGAAACCATTTAATCATTTAATGTTTTTAGATAATATATATTAATTTTAAAATACAACGATATACAAATTGATATACTTTGAATCCATGACGAGAATGTTCCAAATATTATATCCAATAATATTTTGACAAGTTTATTTTATGTCTAGATCCATATCCCAAACATTTCAACCCTATATACCAAATTTACAAATACCATGATTTCATTTTTGTACACATTTGTGGTAAAAACGTTACTATAAAAAATAATTGAGAAAAAAGTGTAAAATGGTTAACATGATATACGATTTCCGAATCTATTTTTTGAAGATAATATTTTTATGAATTATAATTTCATTTAATAATTTATTATTTTACCAATTTTAATTCTAAAGTTATTTTTCACATTACTCAAATTGAAGGACTATAATTTAAATAATAATGAAATGGAATTTGAATATAATCTAATAAAATATCAGAAATAGGTTATAACATTCTGATAATTTTTAGAACATAATAATTCATCATTAACATATAACGTTAAATATTATTATATTGATTTATTTTATTTTCCAATTACATGAATATGTATTTTTCAATAAATTAATAAAAATTTATTTAATTATTCTCTTCCTAAAAATTTAAAATAATGGAAAATAATTTATTAATATTAATTTATATTTCAATTTTATTATTAGTACCGACCAAATTTTTTTCATTATAAAAAATATAAATGGTATTAAAACAATAATATTACCATTATGAATTTGTTCAATAATTATATAAGATATTATGGCCATTATTAATGTAACATGGTCCCATTTTTCTATATCATCAAATATTTGATTATGATTCTCAAATAAAACACCAAAATATAAACAGTATATCATTTATATATTGATTTAATACCAAAAGTCATTAATTTTATACCCATCCATGTATTTCATACATATACATCATGAAATAATTATCAAATATTGGTAACATAACATAACGATTCATGTCCAAAATTTTTATGCCTAGTTCCATTAAAAACGCGGAAACATAAACCAATAGATCATATGAGAACTATATATTATCCTACCAATTTCATCATATATAGCACCATTTTTAGACTTCTCATTAAAAAATTCATTCATCAGAACCTAGGGAAGAACCCTTAATAATGTGTTAGGTTATATACTCATCGAGTAGAATCCAAAAAGATATAAATTATCATATATGAGTTATATGAGCACAAGAGTATGAGATCACGAGATAACAATTTTAAAAAGATACCTTTCATATACTGAATCCTAAACATGAGTCATGTAATAAATCATGACACATAACATTGCATGAAAAATAAATTAATTATAGTAAATAATCCATGATATCATAATAATGTAATAATACATGTATTATTTCATTCAAAAAACAATATAAAATAATGTTATTTAGTATTTAAGGATCATTTCCCAAAGTATCATAGTTGAGGGGAATCACTGCAAAAACTATCATAGTAGTTTTGGTAAACTCCCAATACTATCATGGTGGAAAATGAGACATACTAAACTAGTTTCACCCCATACAATTACAATATATCACTTGAGATATAAATCATTATCTAATTCATTGTTAGGAGATATAAGACCCACCCATCATGTAATGAAATTAATAAACACATGTTCCATATCATCATATAACATTAATCATTCAAAACCCGATGCAATAAATTGGGATTCATAAAATCTTCATTATATCATAGCCCATGGGAAAGAAATAGGTTTCATTTTCATTTCCAAATTTCAGCGAAGCATAACCCAGAAAAAAATTTTATTCCATTAACAGTTTATGATGGTATCACACATTTAACGGAAATGAGTTTCATAGAAATTATTTCATCATAAAAATAAATATATAATTAAATAATGATATTGGTATCCTTGAAAAGTATCCCCATTAAATCATAATTAACCTAAATAGATGTCATAAATTATATTAAATGTATTTGAAAGATCACATTTAAAATTTAATTAGGAATGTAATGTTTTTTTACGTTAAAATAAATTGTTTGAAATAAAAATTGATGAATATATTAAAATTAAATTTATTTAAAAATATCTTTTTATACATATAATTTAAGATATAAAATATTATGTTTTCAAGACTATGGTCATCACTATACATGTTTTACAAGTGTAAATATTGTTTCCTCTAACATTTTAAGGAAAATAAATATTCCTTACTAAGAAAAAATCATGAAGGATCATTTTGAAACAATTTATATAAAAAAACATGGGTAATAATTTTTAAAAAAATCAATCAATTATGTTATAAAAAATATGTGAATCTATTTTTAAAAAATTTGAAATTAATAAAAGGGTTTACGACTAAAGAAAGAAATATAGTCTACTTTTCTAAAAACATGTATTTTGTAATATGGAATACATAAAGAGATTAAAATAAAGTGAATCCAATTATTATAATTAAGAATAACAATATTCATACATTTATGGATATATTGATCATAATATGTAATCATCAAAGGCATAAATGTAAAAAATATAGATATGTATTGATATTAAAATATCAAAATTCATACCATTAGAATCATAATCCATATTAAAAAATAAAATAAAATGAAAAATTATATATCATTAATTGGATGATATTAATTATATTACCAGTCAATGGGGTATTATGTACACATTATAAAATAATATATTTTAATAACAAAACATGTGGATCAAATTAAGAAAGTTGTTAAAAAAATCTCATACAGTAAGTATAAACATATATAGTACATCTTCTATAATCATAAATAATAATAAAAATTATATATCCATTATGAACCATTGTATTATTAATCATACAATAAATTAATTTGATATTTCCTTTTGTTATCTGTTCATTAACAATTCTATATTCAAATCATGTTTTTGGTAATAACAACATTGATTTCACTGTCTATTTCAGTTTGGAATCATTCTTCCATACATATAATGCATTGTTACATAATATAACTTTTTTTGAAAATGATATATGTTTCATATCTATTTAGTAAATATTTATTTATAGTAATATTAAATAATCATAAATATATTACGAATTAATCCATTTATTGAGATAGTATGTCATACACGTGTATGAATAATGTTTCCAATTTTGTAAACTGATGAAATGAAATAACAACAAATAATATATTAAAATTATATATTAATTATTATTTCATATAGATATATCATATTTCCATTTAAAATATCCGGATTATCATCATTTTAATACATTTGTGAATAAATGAATCACATTGTTTCATGAGGCAATAACCCATCATAAATAATAGTGGCATTACATATTCCCATAGAATGGATGGTAAGAAGGAATATGTGATATTATAGTTATAAAATTATAATAATTTCATATAAATAACAAAAATACATTTAGTGTATGATTATATAAATATGTGATAGGTGGTGAAAGAAAAAATTATATTGGTTTGTGAGGTAGCATTCTTTCGTACACACAATTGATAGTTTAATTCCCTATATTTATGAAAGTGTATATTAATATAGGTTGTGACCTAATAATAATAAAATATCAAAATACGGTAGATAATTTTGTGATCAATTATCATTTATTATTCAATCAAATTTATGGTAAAAAGAGATATGAAAAAATAGATCAATGGAGAAAATAAATTCAATTAGAACCACATCTGTTGGATCGCTTATTAAGGACCCCAGGGATGGTTTTTTGGGATGAAATGTAGCCCTATAAAAATTATTTCTATTTTTGGTGGAGATTATATTATATTACTATCATTCAATATTCATTTATTGGTCTATAGAAACTAGTGGAGGAGGTGGACTTTTACAACTAAGGAGGAGTGAAATTATTTTGGATACAGAAATATATTCAACAATGGTTAGTAAAGGTCTTCCCAAAAGCATCCATAGTATAAAAATAATGAATCCAAGGGATTATATATTTGATAAAATTAAAAAAGAATAAGAAAAAACTATTTCACAAATGATATATCATAAAATCTATGTTTTCTTGCTTTTCCCATTTATGTTTTCACTTTGGTGACTATCATTTTTTTCATGTAATATACATCTTATGTTGATAAAAAATGATCTTATTAGAATATTTTTATAATCTTATTATAAATATGAAATTTTATTTATAAAATAGAAATTTTATGATTGTGGAATAATTTTTTTAGAAAAGAACACGAAATTTTTAAAACCCCCTCTTAGTTGTTATAATGTTAAGAGAGTTTTAAGTATTTTAGAGTGAATATGATTATTAAAAAAGTACCAATGGTCCATGAATGGAAAATTGATTTTATTTTTAATTATATACCGTTTACCTAATAGAAAATATTATACTTATGAACATTACATCATTTAATAAAATATTAATAATTATAAAATAAACATAATGTCACTTTTGAAACTATTCATTTAATTTGATTATATAAAATTGATTAAAAAGATATAGAATTATGATCTATTATTTTATAAAAAATTATCATTTTATATTTATGAAAACCCCAATTAAATACAAAAATTCATTAAATTTATACTTCATATTATATTTTTTGTATAAATTAATTTCTTTAAATTTGAATTAGATAATTATTGTGTTATTCTTGAAAAAACAAAACAAGTAATTATATAATAACTAATTATTAAAAATAAATTACACCCATTAAATAAGAATAATTATTATAAAAATTAAGATTGATATGAATGAATATCAATATATTTTTATCATATGTGAACATATAATTAAAAATTAATAAACATGATGGGGTTTTTTTCCTGTAAATAAATTAATATATTGGATGTGTTCATGGAAAGAGTCTCAAAAGCTGATAAAATTGATAATAAGTAAATAAGGGTAGATATATTTGAATTAAATATGTATTAGATAAGTTCATGGTTAATTTTATTCCTTATACTTTTAGTTTAACCACAACTAAGTTCGTTTAAACGTTTACCATGGAAATTAATTTTAAATACCTTTACATATAATTTTGACCAAAAATTATGTTTAAAAATTTATATAATTTAAATTATTATTCTAATATATATTTAACCCATTTATACATTTATCGATATTTATTTCATATAATCTATAAAATTTAATTACATATTAAATCCCTATATACAAAGTGAAATTTTTTTCCAATAGAGAAATCATTCAAAAGTGTAGAATGTTTGAAGATAAAATTTCTATATAAAATTGATAATAATATATACCATATTATAATAAAATATATAAATAACTGATCTTATTATACATTTCAAACTTACTTAAACACATTGTAACTTATTAAACACTTTAAATGAAAATAGATTTTTTTTTTCAAAAAAAAATAGTATTTTATAATATTCACCAAAATATAATTTATATAATATTATAAAAACCTCTCCCAAAAATATTTTTTAATTTTTATACCTAAATGATTTCATTCTTGTAAAATTCCATTTCAAAAAGTCTGAAAAAAAAATTATTTTTTCAGAATTGTTTTTGGGAGAATGTATTTTTCAATCATATAAACATTTTATCAATAACTAAATACTTTTTTTATTTATTTTTTATTTTTTTAAAACCATTTTAAATATAATATAAAATTTTATTTTTATAATTCAAAAATAATTTTTCAATACCTAGGTAATAAATATCATTTTTATAAAATAATAGTTTTAGAATATCATTGTTTATTAAAACTATGTTTTTCGTGTAACGAAAGCTATCAATGATATTAAATTTAATTTCAAAAAAAATCATAAAAACATAGTGTGTCCCATTATACCCCCAAAAAATTAATTTTCAACATGAAATTTATCAGTATAATATTAATAAATATGGACACATATAATTAATCACATTCTTAGGTTTCAACATAGCTTTATTAAGTAGGGGGTTTTTCCAAAACAAAATTTTCCATGTTAGTGATCTTATTTCATTTAAATATTTTTATATAGTCCAATTTAATGTCATGGAAATTCAGTAAAATTATTTTTAATATATCAAATTATATCTAGACTGTGAAAAATTGAAGACACAGGATTCTATGGCCCAGATTGAATGATATGATCTAGTGAAAATGGTATGTTTTAAATAACTCGCGTAGGTGATATTCATGAAAAAGTGGAAAAATTATTAAAGTATTTTGTAGATCATAAATCTTAGGGTGCCATTGTGTTCAAGATAGCAGGTTTACCCTACACCAGACATAAGTTAACTCAACACAGGACACCGCTGAGAGAACATGAAATGTCATAACCATAAGCAAAATAATTAATTAAATTTGTTTTTTTTTTCAAATGGTTATGAAACATGGACAGATATTTGCCCACAAAATAAGATACCAACACTGAACTCGTGAGGTAATTCATTATTTTCGTAGATCCTTACATTTTCCATCATGGGCCAACAGTGGACATTAGTTCCTTGATGTAAATAGACTATTCAAGTTATAATTATTTTCTTGTTAAATTGTATTACTCCAAAATGGTAACTCGGATTGAAAATCAGAGAGTAACGGTGATCTTGAGTGGGCATGTTCCCCTTATGTTGAACCTAATCTTGACAATAGAAGGTCAAGGGTGATTTTAATCATTTTTTATCTTTTCTTAGGCTCATTCTTGAAACGTGCAACCATCAATTTATTTCTTCTGAAACATTACTCAGATTAAAAATTTGAGGGAAACATTTAATTTGTTGAGTTGAGATTCTCAAAAGAAAAGCTTAACATGGAGCAGAAAGGTACTGACAAAATAAATAATTTTAGGAATTCACAAAAATATTATAAAATAACTCCATTAGTTATTTTTTCATTTCTGGAAATCGTTCCGGGATGTGGTGGGACCGCAGAGTTAATAGGTGATTCAGAAACATGAATATTGGGTTGTGTATCCTCAATAATGGTTGTTTTAACACAACACTAAATGTGTTTCATTAATAAACCACATTAATTTTTTGCAACCTAGTTTGCTCCTAAAATCTATTCATATGAACCTTGGTCATGGGTTTTAGGCACTCAAGTGATGATCCTCTGACGATGTGTCGTGACGTCTTTCCCTATAACGTAGAACGAAGGACAAAATGATGATGTTAGAGTAATCAACCCAGAAACGATGAACGCAAATGGATTCAATGAATGTGGATTCGTTTCCCACAACCACAACATATTATAATGAGCTCGAGGATGGGGTTTTGTGCTTGTTTACTCTCCATTAAACAATTCCTGAATATTATGAAGGACACAATTCAATGATCCAACGAGTTTTTTCATGTTTCATTCTTTAATGCAGGATGATATTGCGGGTTTTTAATTATGGGAGTTTTGTTATTAAAATATCCTTTCAATGATGTTATTCTGTCATGGATGGCTCTAGCCAAATATTAAAGGCCTGGAAACTTTTCTGAACTTGGTTGTATTGGAGTTCATCGTTGAAAACTGGAATAATATGGTGGAAGGAAGGATACAAGAGCCATGTAGTGTTGGAAGCTTACTTGGAGGCCTATTGGTGAAATTAGAAGGGAAAACAGACCACAAGAACTTACATGGTGAACGACAGAATCACCGATGGGTGAGGGTGGCATCAAGATCTCGTTGTTTGTAGTGAATGGAGACAATAGAATGCACTGTGAAGGGAAACATGGGCGGTTGACCCACGACCAAACATATTATTAGAAGGGAGTTGTGCCATATCGTGCTGCAGAGGGAGGTCATGGAATTGAGTCACAGTGGAGAGGACATGCACCCTATGGGTCCCACTAACTATGGGTGGGGCCACGTGGCACCTCCGTTACAATCCAAATGGATAGAATGTTTGTTTCGGATGTGGAACCAACCCCACATGTCTCGGAAGGTTGTGTTCAGTTGAGGCGGGCCGCGCCCAACCAAGGTAGGTCTGGCTAGACACCGTCCAGAGAACAATGTCCACGAACCCCCGTAGCCCAGACAACTCATGCCGGCCCACCAAGTTCTGGCCGGGCAGGTTCGAACACAGTATAGAACAGACCCATGTTGGGTCTCCCGAGGTGGTGATCATCAATGGAATAACTCCTTCGTGGCTCTATTGTGGAAAAGTCCTAACATGATAATATGATATTGCTTAAGACTAATAATCTTTATTTCAGGAGATGGAGTTGTATACCTGTTGTTAGCTGTTTTTTATTTGGGCTTAGTAATTGATATCATTCTTTTTGGATTTTCCTTTGAGGAATTTTTAGATACCTTCAAGGGTCACGATGTTTCAAATAAGTATTTTTATACACACCCTTTCACACTATTTTCCGGAATAGTTTTGTGTATTGTGCCAATAATGGGATGCATTGACTGTGTGTCGAGGAGGTTGGCCTTGAGGGAGTACTTAGGTGACTGATTGATGTAGAGATACACTGTGACAAGATGTAATATCCCTTCAGGTAGGATCCTTGGGATATGAACTCCGGAGTTCTTTTCCCTTTTAGCTATATTTCCCTTTCATTTGGGATTGTATTCTAGGACCTTTACTTCAGTACATACTTATTATCTCTGTGTTGGATTTTATTTGTGGTTGTATATTTATTCTTCCATATTGTTGTACATGTACGTTGTGTATCATGTATTTTTTTGTTCAGGTTTTGAGGCAATGCCTTCCCAGTTTAGGGAAATTCCATTTTGTTGAAAGTATCCAACCCCTGGCATATGGAAGGTGGGCTTGTGGTTGTCATGACATGGGCCTCGGGGGATGGGTTGTGAAAAAATGGTATTAGAGGGGTCCATTCTACCAGAGGAAATAAGAGTCTATATTTCCCAAGGAGTAACAATTTTAAGTGTCATGAGATGGATTTGAGTCACGGGAGTCCAATGTTGTTGCTGTAGACAAAGTGTCAACACACTATGACGCTGAATTCCGTTTTTTTAACATTGTACATGAAAACACAGATGGTGTGTATTGTTGAAATTTATTTCATTTGATATCTTTTGATTCAGTTCACCAGGTATAACTTATTGACTATTGTTCTTCATTATTATCTTTCAATGTACATCATTGAAGACTACCATCCAGGACTCCATTGTGTGACCATATGTATGGTCCACAGTGTGATGAGTCTTGTGTACAAGTTATATAACATGAGATGTTACAATTGGCCAGTGTCCCAGCTATTCCACTACCTTTTGGTCAGTAGTTACTACCAGTGGTACTGATAGAGGACACATATAGGCTTTTTGCGTTACACGAGTTTCAGTGATATATACATGTTTGTTTTCAAGGTGATCCTGACTCAAAGGCAGCTAAGGACTAACATGAGGTGGTGGACGAGTTTCCATCTAGACAGGGAATCATTAGATTAGTTGGCTGTCCATGTATTGAGCCTTCTATGTGGCTCAGTAGGGAGATTGCAGGGTTTGGATTACCCCTGTCCTAATATGAGTTGAATTTTTTGTGGACAATACATGATAAACATTCTAATATAATGGGTATCTTACCATAAAAATCTATGGGTATTTATTTCCAAGAGATTCTATAACTTCAACAGAATGACATGTCTATAGCTAAGTATTTATCAAGTCATACCAATAATTCTAGGTACATGATGAATATAATGTTAATTGTTTGTCAGATCTCGGACCTCTGAGCGAGACGAGTTATGGGACATATGTGTTGGCACTATTCCTTTTTACATTTTTACATATGTTACAGTGATAGGAATAACCATTGTGGCTGAATGTTAATTGGATGAGATGATACATCTAGTGAATGTTAGTAGTGGGATTGATGGATATTGAATCCAGTATGAGAGACATGGGTGTGTAAAATTTTTCAGTAAGAGGATGTGATAGGGATAGATGAATCTATGAGGATGTGATGGATATTGAAGCCAGTATGAGATGGTTCTATTGGATTACACCGCTCGAGGATAGGACGATGTTCGATTATGGTCGGGTTGGTTTTTAATTAAAAACCAACCAGGCCCCTGGGCCAAAAACCCAATAACACTCATACCGGGTGTACGATTGATGCACCATCTGTTGCATTGAGTTTCTATTATCGAGACGGAACATTGGGATACATCATCTCTAGACTACTTGTCAGTTGATGTGTCGACCCCCATGGCTCGTGGAGTAGACCCTCCTGGAATTGAACATGTTTTGTTCGGGAACCCTAGATATGGATGCGATTGCGATGACGATGACAACTATACAGCGATCATCTGTGGGTTCGGAAGTGACGACGAACATACTGGAATCCTACGTGGGTTCGACAATGATGACTATTGTTCTTGTATCCTATGTGGGTCTGGAAGTACGTGACTACTGTTCTTGTATCCAACGTGGGTCTGGTAGTATTTGACTATGTACTTGTATCTTACGTGGGTCTGATAGAGTGGATGGTCTTGTATTTTTTGTGGGTCTGACAGCTTAGCTGGTCTTGTATCCTACGTGGGTCCGACAGGTTAGATGGATCAGTAGCTACATCATATCATCACTCTCATCTTACAAAAAATTATACCTGTGTGAGCTGAGTCTTGACTATCAATCATTATCTAGATATGATTTTTTTTTCTATCCTGTATGGATTAGGTTGTATAATCCTGTGTGGATTGGTTGTCCTTTCCTGTGTAACTAGATCGAACATGGGCTCGAATGTTGGAGCCGAACTGGAATTGATGACTTATGTATATGTATGGGATATACGTAAGTAAAGTTGGTTGTTACATCGTGATTGTATCTTTACTTTGTGGATTAACCATCGTATATTCTGGGATACCTTCGTGGGTCTCGGGGTCCCTACTGAGTAGCAAATACTCACCCTTGCATGGGCTATGCCCGCACTAAGTTGTGTTTGATGCAGACGACAGACATCGCTGATCGTGGTTGAGGCATGTGGATCGAGTCAATACCTGGAGGTGGACCACTGGGCAGGACGTACACGGAGTGGACGGATAGACCCGAGGAGCTGGGGAGACTATCTAATCCCAACCTTCTGGTAGGATTTCTAGTGGACGGCTTGGGGTTTCTTCTTTACTTTTCAGTTTCTGTACTTCCTTTTCTGTTGTACTTTACTTTCAGTTGGGTTTGTATTCTGGCCCATTTACCTTCCACTACATATAGTTGTACCTAGTTTACTTAGTGTTTACTTCAGCATGCTTACTCTATGGTGTCTGTTTAATTTATAAATGCAATGCCTTCCCTTCTTTATCAAGATTACGCCTTTGGTGCTAGTCGCAAGCCCCTGTCCAATGGAAGGCGGGCTTGGGGTAGTGACAACATGGGCCCCGAGGACTGGTCTTTACAAGACCATCAAAGTCTTAATAAATCCAACAAGGATAAACAAAAAATCATGGATTTAATGCATAAACATTACATAGGTATATGCCCATATATATACCAAATTTATCTTGTAACCCATCTCAATCATGAGGAAAACAAAAAAGTCAATGACTCACATCAAAACTAGATTTTTTTTCCAGGGGTAGTAACAAGTATCAACACCAGTCACAATTTCATAGCTATGGATGATGGTGTAATCCACCACTATCAAGTATAGTGGTCCTGACATGTCACACAGAGGCTCTTTCCACTTTCCCTGGACTGCTGAGGTACTCATCCTATCGAGTACCATGGGTCTACTATGTCACATAGAGGCGCTCCCCACCATGGGTCTGTCACACTCACATAGAGGTGGTCCCCCACCTAGCATGTTGAGGTACTCCTCCTATCGAGTATTGTGGGTCTGCCATGCTCACACAAAGGAACTCTCGACCGTGGGTATTCCGCGTCACATAGAGGTGTTTCCCACTAGGCCAGTCGAGGCACTCGTATTCGAATTGGTCAAGAAGTCATCTGGTCATATCTAGCTACTAGGTCTTCGTACATAGTCTGCACGCCTCCTGATGGATCTGCTAAACGAGATACTAGTCGATACTCCAACATTCCAGAATTTCCAAGAATATGTATCTCAATGATCTGCCTCATCATATGGATCTCAATGCAATAGACGATGCATAAAACAGAAACTCGGCCTATAATTTATTGGCATTTCCTTTACAGGGGCCCGGTTGGATTTTAGTTTCATACCAACACAGCCATACCCCAACTGTGTCCAAACCACAAGTGAGGTATTCCAAAACAACCATGTAGATCTATGATTTCCATTGCCGTAGATGGTTCTTTGATCAGACATTCGTAGCCCATGTGATGGGAAAAATATGGATTCGGGTCAAACGGGTTCAGACTGGTGACTGAACTGGTCCGGGGTTCGACCCGTCCCATGGGTCCAACCCGCCCCAAGAAGTCGGCCCGGCCTGAGGGAAGCCAGGCATGGGGGGCAGTGGCCTGCATGGCCTGATTGCGGCGCGTGTGGCCAGCCGACCAACAGCAAGGGGTGGCATGAAGGGCCCACACAAGCCCAGTCCAGGGGGAGGCACACACCCCCTTGAATCCTGAATGGTTGAACTATTTGAGTGGAACCAAATCGGTTCTAGGTGGCAGCAGTCCATCTCATGCGGGACCCAACAGGGTCCCACTTCTCCCGTGTGGCAGAGGGGCCAGCCACTCTACCCTGCCAGCGGCCAGACCATCAGCGGCCGCTCCTATTCCTCCATCATGGCCCACCTTGGCTTCGACTCTACTTCTCTATGTATCATAATGTTTCTGTGGCCCACCATGGCCATGACACTACTCCTGGGCATAGCGCGATAGCCCCACCTCCTTTCTTCTTTGCGCCACGATGGTGTCGCGCCATTTTGGTGACCTGACAGCCTTGCGCCACTAGTTTCTCCGTGGCCATCTCGTCACCGGCCACCGTTGCTCCGTCACAGTTCACTCTTCTGGTGGCGCAGTTGCTCTGCCACCATCCATAACAAGAGAGGAAAATGAAGGGGGAGGGTTGGGCCATGTTTGTGTGGCCTGATCCCCCACGTTATTGTGACATCAATAGGAAAAGACATAACCCAATATTTTACAACCTAGATCGAAAAAAATTCAATTCAAATCCCCTGCCTCGGGTTTGTTATTTGTTGACTATGTCGAGGAAAGGGCAGACATCGATTCATTTTCATCAGAAATGAAGAATCTGAGTACGGAGTCGTTGGCGTCCTTCATGGATAGCACTCCCTCCTTTGATCCGGATGAAGAAGGTAGAAGGTTTCCTTCATACTTTGGTGGAGTGGGGAGTTCATTGATGGAATATGAAGTTCTCCATGTGATCGTCCTCTCCAAAAGTTCCAACAAAAGGATATTCCAACAAAATAATTGAGTGAGAATCCTATGAAATTTGTTGGAGCAAAATACGAATTGGAATCAATATTCACACGGCTCCACCAAATTAATACAAAAGTGATGGAATAAATAAAACTAGAGGAATCAAGAGGCTCTCCCTCATTAATGAGGGAGATTTGGGAGGTTTCATCCTCGGGTTGTCCCCACCACTTTTACTCCTCTCGTGGGAGGTTATTCTCATTAGAGAACCACCACCATAACCTCTAATGGGCGGTTAGGGTGTTGTAGTCCCACCACCAACTCCCATGAGGAGTTTCCAACAACCATCCAACACACACATGGAACCCTAGAATAAATTAAAGTGGTGAAAACATTAATTATTTTTTTTTATAAAAATAAAAAAAATATCTTTTATTCTTGGTCATCTGTCATCGTGGAGAATCTCGTCCAATGCGAGCAGCGGTGCTTCGAGATCAATGGTTCAACTATTATCAAGTTCGAGAAGCAGTTGAAAGGTTACAAAATATCACTTGTACGTTTACTAAACGTACCCAAAAAAATCAGTAATTTATTCTTGTCACATCAGGCCTCAGAATCAAGCGCAATGAATTTTCCCTGACTTGAAAAAATAAATTGAATTTATGAAAAAAATTCCACCGAATTTTCGTGTCTTTACATTCTCCCAACTTCATGGATTTACATCCCCGTATGTTATAACTCAAACTATGGGAATGAATGGTTCTACTGAGAATGAATCTGATCCTCCCGCTCACATGTGCTCTCATGGAGGTTCATGTGCGGCCAGAAAACTCGCCTCATAGGTATCGATCATTAACATAGGACCCACTCATGTTGATCCTCAATCTACACTGGAACCTCTGTGAAATTCTCCCCATCGTCTTCATCCAACTCTTCATGGTCAATGATCTGGGAAGGGTCAGGCACTTATCTCATGAACTGAGATACATGGAAGACGTTGTTCACCTGGTGAAACTGAGGTGGTATAGCTAAGGGGTAATCCCCCTTGCCTACTCTAAAGAGGAATTAGAAGGGTCTGATGTATCATGGAGATTACTTGCCGCCTCGGCCAAATCATCATAGTCCTCGTCGACGTGAGACCAGTAGGAAGACATGGTAGCCGTCCTCAAACTCTATATGACTCCATATCCTCTCATAATACAACATTTGTGTGCTCGGTGTAGTCTTCATCTGCTCCTGGATGATCTGCACCTTCTCTATGGTAGTGCATACCATCTTTGGTCCAACTAGTGTTGACTCCCCTGGGTATATCCAGCATAATGGAGATCTGCAAGGTCGACCATTCAAGACCTCAAAGGGTGCCGTACAGATGGTGGAGTGACAACTGTCGATGTAGGAAAACTCAAACAATGGTATGTGATCCTCCCAGCTGGGGCCAATGTTTAGGACAGAAGCTCAGATCATTTCCTCGAGGTTCATTAATGGTACACTTAGTATGACCATCTGCCTGAGGATAGAAGGTAGTGTTAAATAGAAGTTGTATCCCAAAACCCTACTGCAACCCCTACAATAGCCGGGAAGATAACTGTGTGTCACGGTTGGAGACAACAGAATAACATTATCCATTTAAACGAACAATATACTACACATAGAGGCATCCCAGGATCTCTACTACGCCCTGCTCTCTGATCGGTAGGATTTGGGCCGGCTTGGTGAGTTAGTCAACGATCGCACCAATCGAGTCTTGTCCCTGGCATGTACATCTATGTCCCATCATGATGTCCATGGATATCCCATCCCACTTCCACTCTAGGACCTTTAAAGACTGAACCAATCCTACTGGTACCTGGTGCTCTACCTTCAATTGTTGTTAGGTGGGGCACCATGAAACAAACTCCGCTACTGAATTCTTCATAACTAGCCACCAGTACTGTCATTGAAGTTCCTGGTACGTGATTTCAACTCTTGGATGTACCACTAGAGGGTACATTTGAAACTCCCTCAAGACAATTTCTTGAAGTGACACTGGCACCATAGTACATCCTCAAGAAGGGGATGACGTGCTCCCCAACTTTAGAAAATTCATTAGGTGCCTGACGTATGGATATATGAGCACATTGTGCCTCATAGTAAGTGTCTCTATGTTGTGCCTCCCTAGCTCGTTGATGAAGTGGAGGAGTGACTATACGAGCCTAAAGGAATGTTGGTCCATCTCTGTCCACATAATAAATCTATAATGAAACCATTTTCTCTATCACCTCTCCTAGCATATGAATACTAGATCTTTTATTGAGTTCATCTACATCAATGTTCCCTATTCCTAGAGTTTAGGTGATCTTGAAGTCATAGTCCTAGTGGAACTCAAGCCATCGTCAATGTCTCCGGTTCAGGTCTTTCTGAGAGAAGATATACTTGAGACTCTTGTGTTTGGAGTAGAAAATGAAATTCTCAAACATCATATAATTCCTCCACATATTCAAGGAGAAGACCAATACTGCTAACTCGAGGTCCTGGGTAGAGTAGTTTTGCTTGTGTTTTATCAGAAGAAGAGAACAATATGTGATCACAAATCACTCCTGCAATATGAAACACTCAAGTATGGTCCCTGATGCATGGTACTAGACTATGTACCATTTAACATCTTCTGGAAGCCCCAATATGAGGTCACTAGCTAGTCTCTAACTTAGATCTCAAAATCTCTGCAAGCATATCTCCAACAACCCGAAGGGTTTCCCATTCTTTGTCATGGATGATAATGGTGCTGCAACTCTACAGAAGTATGGAATGAAACTATGGCAATATACAACCTATCCCCAGAAACTCCATACCTCTTTCAAATTTTTGGGTGGCTCCGATGAAACTACAGCCTTAATATTCACTGGATAAATTGAAACACCAGCCTCTGAGATGACATGTCCCAAGAAGTTAACCTCTCAAATCTAAAATTGGAACTTCAAGAGCTTACCATAAAAATGTTGCTCTTCATGTGTGTCCATTACTACTTGTTAATGGTAATAATACTCCTCCTTAGTAGTTGAGTATTTAAGAATGTCATCAATGAAGACCATGAAAAAATGACCGAGGTAAGGCTGGAAGATTTTATTCATCAGACTCATGAACAATTCTAGAGAATTGGTTATTTTGAAAGTCATTACCAAGATCTCGTAGTGGTCGTACCAACACCTGGAAGCCATCTTCTGCACATCCTCATCTCGAACTCTAAGTTGGTGATAGCCTGATCTGATGTCTATCTTAGAGAACTATCATGCTCCCTTGAGCTGATAAAAGAGGTCGTCAATCCTCCTGAGTGGGTTCTTGTTTTTCACTATCACCTAGTTCAGGTGATGGTAGTCAACATAGAGCCTCAAGAACATTTCATCCTTCTTTGTGAATAGAATTGGGAATGCCCAGGGAGAAACACTGGACCATAGAATCTCTTCCCCTGCAAGTCCTCCAGCTGTAACCGCAGCTCACGTAGCTCAGTGGGAGACATCCGATATGCTGGTGTAGATATCATTTCCATCCCAGGGTACATATCAATATTGAAATCCACCTCTATGAAAGGATGTATTCATAGGATATCATTAAGGAAAACATCTGCATATTGGTCCATGACTACATGATAAGTCGGACTCTCCACATCAACTTCTCTGATGGTATGTCAAGCCAACTAGTGAGTGATCGGCACCACCCTTCTCTGAGTAAGTCCGTCATGTGCTACAAAGGTTCCCTTCTTACCGGTGAAGGTTAAATTGGTCACATCCATGAAGACACACCCCAATTTTCTCATAATATAGTCGATCTTAAAATGGACTATAGATAACCAATTCTTACCCAAGATGACGTCGTAAGGCCTTGATGTCGCTACAAGGATATCCTAGCTGAAGCTCTCTCCACATAGAGTAATCTCATACAAATTTCACGAGTGTGTAATCATCGAGTCTTCTCCCATAGGAGTATGTAGCCATACAATTCGAGGCAATGGATCCATCAAAATCTCTATGCTCCAAACAAGGGCAGTGGAAATGAATGAGTGACTTGGACCTGTGTCTATAAGAACTGCAGATAAGGTGTAGTAGACACATGTAGTACACCGAATCATCTCCGGATGTCCATGGATGTATGCCTCAACTACCTGAAGTTGACCTCTCCCATGTCCAACTGCTCTCTACAGTCAGGGTGGAACTCCTAGTGGTGGTGGCGATAGCACCACTCAACATTATCCACCACCAGCAGCATGACCAGCTCATCTACAACATCAACCTGCACCATACTGACCACCTTAATCGAATCTATACCTCTACCTAGGAGGTCTCTAAACTATCTGGTGAACATTTGAATGGGGGATCGGATAGTCACGTGTCGTGTGACCCTTCCCCACACATTTGTATCATTTCCTACTCCTGCCAGGTCAGTCACTACACCGGGTGCCCAGTACAAGAGATCACGAGTCATGTTGTCATACATCCGTGGGTATAGTCCTCTTGGATCCCTACATCATCTGTCTACTGCCTGTAGTATAAGACTCCATTGTATGTCTACTAGTGGGGGGTCTCCCTAATGGTGACTTCTCAGTAAGGAAAGTCTCAACTAGGATGGATCTCTCTTACACCCCCACCTGTGTCTGGATGCTGAGTGAGATTATCAAAGCCCTGATCACAAGCTTGAGACCCTTCTCAAAGGTTCATGCCCTTAAGAATGGGTCTCTTACCATATGTGTTGTGTAGCTCATGAGGTTGGTGAACCACACTGAGGATCGTTCAACCATCATGAAAACCTACTGTAGATGCAGTATCTCTTGTATCTTTACTGCTCTTAGGGTCACTGGAACAAACACCAACTGGAACAGGATCTTGAATTCTACCTAGAAAAGTGTTTCCTTTTCGTTGAACTAGAGCATTTGGCTCCAACATTTCCCTGTTGCTTCCAGAATGAGACTCATGTCAAGGATCACCATGTAGTCTGCTGTTGACACTACTAGCCCAAGGAATCTCACC
This sequence comes from Viscum album, assembly GCA_963277665.1. NCBI lineage: Eukaryota > Viridiplantae > Streptophyta > Magnoliopsida > Santalales > Viscaceae > Viscum > Viscum album. The sequence continues at coordinate 1,311,473,872 of OY728152.1, read as the reverse complement.
ACAGCCTCCAGCCAATCCTCTGCCGACTGTGGGTCCATCTGTCCATGGAACCAGGGTGGCCTCTAGCACTGGAACTCATGCTAGACAGTCTAGTGGTGTGCATCGTATAATGTTGGGTCTGGTTGGATCAGTGGCTCAATAGAACGTGGTACAGTTGGTGCCTCCATGTGTAAAGGGCTTTGCACTGAGCCCTCATCGCTAGGTGGGATGTCAGAGTGTATAACTCTCGAGGCTCTGCAGGGAGGCACAATGAAGGAAAAAAATGTGACATGGTAAAAATATTATACTTACTGATATGGACTAGTTGATTTGATGTAAGAAAAAATTTAAAGAAATGCATGAAATCATAGTTTTTATGCACTTAATCGTAATTCAGATGTCAGGGTCCTGGTGTATGGATACATCGGCCACCCACACCAACACAGGACTCCCTGAACTGAAAACCACAGTTATTACCATTAACACTGGTTATTTATAGAAAAGAATTATCAATGTTCAAGGTTATGTGGTAGAACCGACTCCTCTGATAACAATTTATCAGGACACATCCCTTGGGGCCCATATTGGGACTTCCACAAGATAGTTTTCAATAGTATAGGGGCTGGTGTCTAGCACCAAAGGCGTAAATCAATAAACTGGGAATAAATTTCCTCTATAAATTTAAACAGACACATCATAGTGCACAACTAGATGAAAAACACTTAGTTAAACCTGTATGCAAAGTAAGTAATGGAATATAAAAGGGGCCAGAAATAAAAACCCAAGAGGAATGTACAAGTACATCAAAAATTAGAGTACAACTGAAGAAAAGTAAAGAAGCTACTAGGTCGTCCGCCTGGGTTCTTACCTGGAAGGTAGGTACAGATGGCATCCACAATACTCCACGTCTATCCATCCTCTCTATGTATCATCACTCCAAGTGAACCACCTTCAGGTACCGTCCAGTCCAGCTACTATCTGCCTCAGTTAGCGATACCCATCGTCTACAACCAAAACATCGAGGTGTGGGCATATCTTGGGCAGGGGTGAGTGTAATGATACGTAGTAGGGACCCCGAGACCATCATGGTATCACTAAATCAAACAAGTATAAACAATAATGCATGTATTTAACGGATAAACATTACATAGGAATGTGCCCATATAGATACCAATGTTATCAAGTAACCCATCTCAAACATGAGGAAAACTCAAAAGTCAATGACTCAACTCAATCCAATATTTGATTCGTGGGGTAGTAACAATTAACAACCCCAGTCACACTTTTGAAACATCAACTGAGGGTGTACTAATCCTATATCGAGTATAGTAGGCCTTCTATGTCACACAGAGGTGCTTCCCACTTTCCTTGGACTGCTGGGGTACACCACCTGTCGAGTACCGTGGGTCTGATGCGTCACAGAGAGGCGCTCCCCACCATGGGTGTACCGTGCTCACACAGAGGTGCTCCCCCTCGTGGCCTACTGAGGTACTCATCATGTTGAATATTTTGGCTCTTTCGTGCTCACATAGTTTTGATTCCACAGTGGGTCTGCTGCATCACATAGAGGTGCTTCCCACTAGGCCATTCGAGTCACTCTGAGTCGAATAGGTCTAGCAGTCGTCAGGTCACAGCAAGCTACTAGTTCTCCGTACTCTGTCTACTTGCATCTTGAAGGATCCAATCCATGATCTACTGTTTGATACTACAACATTCATGAAGTCCAATGTTGAACTATCTCAATGGTCTGCCTCATCATCGATGTCTCAACGCAACAGACGACACGTCAAACAGACACCCAGTCTGTGAGTTATTGGCATTTCTATTCTTGGGGCTAGGTTGGGATTTAGGTTCAATCCAACCCAACCGTATACCAACTATGTCGAAACCTCATGTGTGGTATGAAAAATGAACCGTCTCTCTCTACTATTTTCATCATCGCAGACTGTTCATCGATTGGACACCGATAGACCATGTTATGGGAAAAAGGTTGTATTCGGGTCAAACGGGTTTGGACTGCTGTCTAACCGGGTCTGCGAGTCCGAACCGTCCAGAGGGGGTGGCCTGGCCCGAGGGGGTGGCCAGGTGTCCCACATGGCCTAGCGAGCAGCCCTTGCGGCCAGTTGGCAGCCCGCGTGGAAAGCTGGCGGCCCGTGTGGCGTGGCCGGCCAGTGGTCAGCGGTGCCCTGAGGGGCCCACCCTAGCTTTGTCCAGGGGGGAGGCGGGCACCCCCTGGAATCCCGAATGGTTGAATCATTCGGTTGGAACGAAACAGGTTCCATGTGGCGCCGGTCTGGCTCACAATAGACCCAGCGGGGTCCCGCTTCTCCTAGCTGGTCGAGTGGCCAGCCGCTCCACACCGCCGACAGTCGGCTCGTCACCGACCACTCCTGTTCCTTAGCCGCGACCCAACCCTGGTCACATCTCTCCTCGTCCTCATGGAACCATAGCGCAATGATATTTATTCTACATTGCACGGAGGGGTTTCACCCTTTCAAATACATGGTGGCCTTGCACCACAAGTTTCTTCGTGGTCGGCCTGTCATCGACTGCTGTTGCTCTTCCACGTATCACTCATCCAGTGGCGCTATTGCACCTCCGACATCGTCAACTAGAGAGGAATACAAAGGGGGAGGTTCGGTCCATGTTCATATGACCTGATCCCCCACATTACGGTGATAACTATCTTCAAAATCATCACCCAAGATTGAACGACGTAGAATAGAAACAAACTCAATTCAAATTCCCTACTTCGGGTTCGTTATTCATTGGCGATGTCGAGGAAAGGGCAGACGTTGATTAATTGACATCACAAATGAAGAAAATGATTATGCCGTCATTGGCGTTCATCAAGGACGGTGCTCCCTCCTGGGGTTAGGATGAAGAAGGAAGTATGCGTCATTCGTTATTTGGTGGAGAGGGGTGTTTTTTTAGAAGATGAAGTTATCCATGTGTTCTTCCTCTCCCAAAGTTCCAAAAAATGGATATGCCAACAAAATAATAGACTGATAATCCTGTTAATTTTGTTGGAACAAAATTTGAGTTGGACTCATTAATCAACCGGCTCCAACAAATTAATACAAGAGCCTTGGAATAATTAAACGTAAAGGAGTCCGGATTATCAACCTCATTAATGAGGTAGAGTTGAGAGGATTCATCCTCAGGTAGTTCACATAACTTTTAATCCTCTTGCATGAGGTTATGCTCGGGTGGGCCCCACCACCATAACCACTCATTGGAGGTTAAGGTGTGGCAGTCCCAACACCAACTCCCAAGGGTAGGATCCAACTACCATCCAACAGAGACATTGCAGCATAGAATAAATTAATGTGTTGAAAACATTAATTTAATATTTTTATAAAAATAAAAAAACATACATTTATTCTTGACCATCTGTCATCAAAGTGAAAGTCTTCGAAAGAGAATACTGGTGCATCGAGATCTACGGTTCCCCAACCTTTTAATTCCAATCCCTGCTTCAAAAGTTATAATACATCTCTCATACGTTTACTAAACGTACCAGAACAAAACATAAAAAAACGATTCTAGGCACACCGGGTCTCAGAATCAAGCGCCATAAATTTTCACAGACTCATAAAAAAACATGAATTTAAGAGGAAGAAATTTTCATGCAATTTTTGAGTCCTTACACATCATGACTCATCTACCATATATGTTAGTGGGTCATGATTCTATCTGGGTGATCATTGAATGACTCACTAAGACATCATACTTCCTACACATTTGACAGAAAGGATCTGTAGAGGGATTACAACGCCTCTACATACATCATATTGTTCAACATCACAGGGGTTCCATTGACAATCCTCTTATATTTTGACACTCATTTTACCTCATGACTATGGAATAGATTGTAGGATGGGTTCGGGACTCTGCTGCATTTGAGAACTACCTTTCATCCTCAAAGAGATGGTTTGATAGAGTGGAACATATATACACTTTAATACATGTTTCATTCATGTGTCCAATATTTTGTTCATAGATAAAAGGACCACCTACCACTAGTGGAGTTTGCATACAACAATAGTTACCACTCCAACATCATCTTGGCTCCATTTGTGGACCTATACGGGAAACCAAGAATATCACCTCTATGCATCATAGACTCAGGTGAATCATCACATATAGGTCCAGATTAGATATAGGATACCACTAAGAAGGTGAAAATAATCCAGGAGTGGATAAAGATTGTACAAAGATGGTATAAGTCTTATACCATCATGAGATGGAGACCCTTCTTGTTCGATGAGTGAGATCATGTCTTAATATGGATCTCACCCCATCGCAGATTGCAGTGATTTGGAGAGGGAGAAAAGCTATCTCCTAGGTTAATCAGGTCGTTCTTGATTCTTAGTTGAGTTTGTGAGGTGTAGTATCACCTCTCTCTTACCCACATATTCACCAGGTGGAAAACGTTTTCCATGTGTCATAACTGAAGAGATGCATGATTGATCCATCACACGCTATCGACTATGGAGAGTTTGACTTTGACGATGGGGTGACATTTATTGGGTTCCTGGGGGAGATAGAGGATCAAGAGGAGTTATTCATTCAGGGATTGTTGATCCATCCGGTGTGAGTTCGGTGGTGTCATGGGAACCTCCATAAATTCGCATGGGAGCGGGAGGCTCTGATTCATGCTCATTACACTCATTTTTTTATTTTTCTTTATTTTGGCTTTCATGGACAGAAATCCCTATGGTGGGAAAAATGTAACATCTAGAAATTAAATATAATTTTTTTATTATTTGGAATATTTACGGGATGATAAAAATTGGTGGCACATGATTATGAGGACTAGAGTACCCGAAATGATCTGTTGAAAACTGATAAGCATTAAATTGCGCACGTGAAAGTTTTTATTTGAAAAGTGGAATAACTATTCAAAAAGTTCCTAAATTTGATATAGGATAGCATTGTAGAATTTCGAATGGTGTGATTACCATATGCATGACTTATGTTTTTTCATCATAGGCCTCCTGTGAGAAATCCTGAAAATGGAATAACCGTAAATAAAATAATTATATAAATTTATTGTATTTTTCAAATACATATAATTCATGAACAGAGGCTTGGATATAAAATCCGAGAACAACACTAAATATGTGAGGGTATGTATTTCTTTGGAAAGTCCTAATATCGACCGGTGCGGGACAATAGTGGATGTTAGTTTCTGTAGGTAAAAATAATAATTTTGTAACAATTAATTTATTGTTAATATATATATCATCAAAATTGTAACTCATATTTGAAATATGAAAGTATCGTTGAGCTTGTGAGAGTGTGTCCCCCTTAGGCATAGCCTAACCATTACCTATGCGGGTCGATGGTGAATGTTAATAATTTTTTAGCTTTTATGAGGTATGTTCAGTAAACGTTCTAGGCATGATTTATAACATTCAGTACCATGATCAGATTAATAATTTTAGGGAACCATTGAATTAACAATGTTGGGATTCTCTTAAACAAAGAATTACATCGACTGAAAAAATACGGATTAAAAAGTTATTATTAAGAGTTTACAAAAAAACAATAAAATAACTTCATGAGTTATATTATCTATTTTTTTAACTGTTGAGTGATATTGCAGGACAACAATGATAATTTGTCACACAGTGATATGCCCTTTATGTTGTGTAACCGTGAAGATGGTTGTTCTAATGGAACAATAATGTGGATCATTAATGACCTACATTAATGTTATACAACATGGTTGATTCCTCACATGTATTTAAATGAATCTTTGGTGTTGGTTTTTGGCACTAAATTGAGGAACCTTGGACGAAGTGTCACAATTTCATTTCCTATAATGATAAATAGAGGGATAAAAAATGACTTTAGTTGAATCAATATAGAAATGAATAATGCTGACGACTTCATTGAACATGGTTTCTTCTCCCACAACTACGACATCTTCTAATGAGCTCGAGGTAGGGGGTCTATGCTTGATTCCTCACCTATATACTATTATTCAATATTATGAAAAACCCATATCAACCATGCAATAAGATTTTCTGTGATTCGTTCATTGTTGCGGGAGAATATTGACGTGTTTTTAATGGGAGTTTTTGTTATTAAAATTTCATTCCCATGTTGTTATGCTAATGTGGAGGGTGTGGGCCAAACTAACAAGGCCTAGACAAAATTTTAAACTCGGTTATGGTGGTTTTATTCATTGGAAATAAGAAACGTATAATGAAAAGATGAATCTAGGAGCCAAGTATTGTTGGAAGCATCATAGGTGGCCCATTGGCACAATCAGAACGGAAATGGAGCACTGTAGATCACTCGGTGGCCCACGGAAGCCCCACTGGCACTGGTGGGTGACTGTGGTGGACGAATCTCACCATCGCATAGGTTAGTGTTAAACTAAGGTGCCACGTTAATAATAAGGGTAGCCCAACCTGCCACCGGCCACGTAGGTAGCCGGGAGGTGCATTGTCTCCCACCGCGGAGGGTGGCGTCGACTTCGAGTCGTTGCGAAGGTGACTTGTGCCCCACGAGACTTGTTGACAGGGGGTGATGCCACGTTGAACCACTGTTGCAATATGAATGGATAGAATGGACCTTAATAAATTGGAGCCTTGCCCACATGGATCAATGGGTCTGGAACATTCGAGGTGGACCACGCCAATCCAAGGCTAGTATGGCCATTCTACGGCCCAGCGGGCCGAGTTCGCGGTCCAGCGGGCCGAGCCCGTGGCCCATCATACTCTGGTTGGCCCATCCGATTTAGGAAGGACCAAGCTAGACCTGGGATTGACCCAGGTAGGGTTGGTTTGACCGAAACCGGGTCATGTTATCCCAGGTTAGGGTGGGTCGGGTAAGTCAGATCGGGTAGGACCAGACCCGGACCCTTTTCAGTCCTAATATGCTTAAAATGCGTTATCTCGAATACCAGACGTCTATCTGAAGAACTGTATATGGAGTCAGAATCCTTGGAACAAGATGTTACTTTTGAGATACTCCAAAATATATTTTGAGAATGTTGGAGTATGTCTGAGTTTGATCAAACCTGAATCCAAATGTTCCCATGGTACTAAAACACTTATAACTAACAAGCTGAGAGTTCAATTGACGCGCCGTCTATCACGTTGGGACCCCAACGACATGATGGTCCATTGGGTTTCTATATTGTAGATATGTATCATAAATACCCTATGTGGATTATAATCCTAGATACCCTATGTATATCAGAATCATAGAGACCTTGTGTTGATCATCATCATAGTGACCCTGTGTGGATGAGCATCATAGAAACCCTGTGTGGATCATCATCATTGACACCCTTTATATATCAGTATCATAGAGTACATGTGTGGATCAGAATCCTAGTGACCCACTTTGGATTAGTATTCTAGAGACATTGTGTGGATGAGAAGTACGTGGCCTGATGAAGATTAGCTTTAGAATGGCCCATCGTGGATCAGTGACATGTGACCCTAAACGGATCTACAAGGGAATAACTCCTTCGTTTTTCATTATGGAAACATTATAATAGATTTAAACGACATAGCATAAGAGTAATCATCTTTATTACTGAACATTGAGTTGTATACCTGGTATGTGATGTATTTTGATATGTGCTTGTTAATTGAGATTATGTTTTGTGGTTTTTCCATTGTGGAATTGTTAGAGACCATCGGAGGTTATGGGGTCCCAAATGGGTATTGTTATACTCACACTGTCACGGGCTTTCCCTGAACCATGTTGGGAATTATGTAGACGAAATCCATCTCTGACTGAGTCTCAATGAGCCAGGATTGGGCGATGTATGGAGGTGACTGGTTGATGTGGAGATTCGCATTGATGAGCTATATATACCATTCAAGTGGGATCCTTGGTGGATGACATCAAGAGCTATTTTCACTTTTTGTTGTATTTCCATTTCATTCCGGCTTGTATTCGGGCCCCTTTACTTCAGTACTTACATTTACACTTTATGGTGGATTTTAGTAGTAGTTTCACCTATCTTCTTCTATTTTGTTTTACCTTTGCATAGTGTATCTGGTCTGTGTGTGTTTAGGTTTTGATTAAATGCCTTCCCATTTTTGGGAAATTATTTTCCTGTGCATGTTTCCAAACCCGGGGCTGTTAATGGCAGGTTTGGGGTAGTCACAACATGTGCCCCAGGGGACATGTAATGGCATAAAAAATATATACTTGTTTTTCATTATAATATTTTCATACTGTAGATGAATCGAATTTTAATTCATTACATGGAATGGATCATGTATGAACACTTAAACGAGAGGCATATGAATCTTGTCATGATTCTATTGTAGGTTCAATATAATTTCAAATCTATATCATATTGTCTCAATTAATGTATGAATTTAAAAGTGATCAAACTATGTGGGGATAAAATTAACATTATATCATATATAAAATTTAATCATTTTATTTTCCTTTAATAAAATTCACTTCTTCCATGAAATTAATATAATGAGTTTTTAATTCCTAAATTACAAAAACGACATTAAAATCAATAATTCATTCTTTCATCCTCTAAATATTTACAAAAACCAAAATCAGTGTCCTGTTTTATCCAATAATATAAAAATATCACCTAAATTAAATCCATGAATACATATCCATATTTCTCCTCCAATTAGGATAAAATTTAATTATAATATTTTGAATGAAGGCTAAGAAATATCCAAAATCGACTTATCATTAAAACTCCAAAAAATAAGTTTTATATATTATTTTCAATTATGATATATGTGAATACATTGATCATATTTTCTACAGATACATGGTAATATCCTTACAAACAATAAAACCTTAATGAAAACATTCATAATTTCCATCATTTATTATATCCAAATTCGTAAAATGAAATAACATATTATTGAGGATTTTCTATAAATCCTAAAAATTGGTATCATTTATAGAATATATCACAAAAAAATGTTTCATTAAAAAAAATTCACTTAGAATATAATAAATATGACAATAAATTTATATCATCCATTTTCCCAACATCATTATCTCAACATCAAAAAACATATTAATGAAAATTTATCCCTTCATCTCGTTTTTTCCATAAATTGTCACCAATCCATTCAATCACATTCATAAATCATCTATATAATTAAAAATATTTCTCAAATAGTAAATTTAAACATTCTACATAAAAATTGTAATATTATGCATACCTTTTTAAACTCCATTTACTAAAAATATCTATCATTTCTCGTAATTTTTTATCCACTGACATGGATTCATCGACATGTTATATAATAACTCATTCCATCCATATGCCTTTTTTTCACTTCATCATCAATAAAAATAAATTACTTGAACCACTATTATTATAATCTTCTTGATATTCCCACCTATAAAATCAATATGTTTAATTCCAATACATTTGAAATTTATGACCTTATGCCATTTATTAATCCATATATAAACCATAATTATATTCAATATCATTGACTGATTATTTCCATTATCATCATAATTATCATACTAGAAACCCTTATTCTATAGACATTAAAAATAGTCTTGTTCTTTTGATACATTATATGTAATACATGTTATCTCATTCCTGACATATAGAAATCTAAATCTTAATTAATTCATGTTCTCTACCACCTTATCTCTCACAAAACTCTGTCCTTCTCCCCTTTGGATAGAAGGAGTGTTTGTTATGGTTCACATTGATAATTATATATCATGATAACTGATTATGCATAATATTAATATCCTATAATTTTGTTTGAATCATATTTGATTATTATAAATAATAATTCTATCACATTAAACATTATACAATTTATATATGGTTCATTTCACTGAAAAAACAATAATTATACTATTTGGAAAAATAATCATACATAGATTCCACATGATAATGAAAATTTCAAGGGTTTTATAAATGCTAAGAATGTCTACTCAAAGTAACACATGATAATTTTCACCTAGGACATTATTTTTCATTATCCATTCAAATCATTTATGATTATTGGTAAATAAAATGTGAATTAAAAAATTAATATCCCTTGGGATTGTAAATGTAGTTGTGTAGAAGGGCATCAACCCACGTATAGGTTAATGATTTTGTGACGGATAAATGAAAATTTTAATTTATGTTTCCCCATGATTCATCTTTTATAGAACCTATTCCACATGTACTACCAAGATATGGATTTATTTTCATGATAATCACTAACTTTACCTTCCCCAATTTTCTCGGATATATTCCAATGCATATAATTTTCTTAAGACATCTCAATAGAATATCCATTGGGATCAGACTAATGTTTTCTCATTGTCGTTTATTATTCATAACTAAATAATGATGAAATACCAATGATATATAAAAATATTTTTCATACATATATATTACAACTAGATATAAGAATATTCCCAACATGACATACTTATTCATTCCAAAATTAGTTAGGTGTAGTGACTTTGAGTACATTGATACATAAACAACTCATTCAATGGTTATGTACATCTTCTCCCAATAATTTATTTGTATATATAATCTTTCATATTCATATAACATATAAAATAATTCATCATACCGATGGGAATATGACAAAAAAATAGGATATTGCTTTCTTAATATGGGTAAAAAAAAGAAGATAATAATGGTTTTATAAGAATAAAATGGTACATGTGTTATGAGAACATGATATTGATTTGTTATAACTCGTATTATTTATATAATTGATCATAAAAATTAATCATGGAATATATTTTGAATGATTATAGAACATTAATCATAAATGAATCAATTTACATTATTCAAGATGGAGTTAAATATTCATAATATAAGTACATGACCTTAAGGATTACATAATCTTGAATTTCAATCAATAAATCTCTTCCATTAACATTGATGATCTATAAAAATATAGAGATCTCAGAATTGGGATATAATTCATAAATTACATTACTTATTTATATAGAATAGTTACTAGAAAATTTGTATCTATTTCATCCAAAATATTTACATTTTAAATAAAACATGCTCTCTTTAACACATCTTCATAACATTTAATATGGTTTCATTCATTATCATAAACGTTATTATAACATGTTAAAATAATTTAAACACTTGGGATGAGTGAGAAAGATCAGTAAGGATTATAAAAATAAGGAAATAAAACATTGGCCCATGAATAATTGTGAACGTATGAAATCATTATAAAAAGACAAACTTGTAACCCATTTATACTTACTATGTGATACATGATATTTCAATGATAATTCCAATGAACATTAATAGAACCATAAAGTTATATTTTTTATATAAATACATAATCTTCTAAACCACTCAGATTCCTTATTATTTGTAACCCTCACAACTAAATTACAGTGTAACAGTAACATCTACCTTACAATGTAACCCTCACAGCTACACATGGAGTAAACATATGGACAACCTCCATCTTACACATACCCAATGCATTTGAATGAGATATATTTCCCACATTTTATCAAAAAAAATTCCCATGAACTAGACCATAATCATAAAACATGAATAATTTCAAAAAAACATTGATTTTAAATTTTGTAAAACAAAATTTTAAAAGATGATTTTTAAATAATAATCCCTTCAAAATATCATATGATTGATCTGGGAAATAATTTATATGATGGAATATGTATATACATGTTATATACACACAATTAAACATAATATACAAAAATTTCAACACATATACAATTATAATACATCATATTTAATGGAGTATATGTTTAACCTAATGAATGTAAATTTTATTAAAGCAAACCCATAATTCGAGTTCATCTTACATAAAACATGTTTAAACCTCATGTATATCGATTAAAATTTATTTATTAATATCTTAATGAAAAATAACCATTTTTATAATACTATATATGACCATTTTCTAAAATTATTTCACCCTTTAATTTTTAGTATCTTGTTCTTTCCATTATTTCGAGTGTGTTTATTCCATGATTTCTACGGTCGGTATGTATTTTACTTTCTAACCCTAGGGAAATGAATTTAAGGAAGATTAAATAAATTTTATTATAATTTTTTTTGATTATTAAATGATTCCATAAATGATTTTGGTGATATGGTATGATGGAGAATAATTAGCTTAATCTTTAGTGATATCTGTTTATATTATTTCGGCAGTTCATTGATAATCACACACTAGATTCATTGTATAACATAATATTATGTATATATTTCATATAAATATCATGAATGTTGAATTATAATAAACATTGAAATCTGTTTCAAACATTAAAATGATTTTATAACCTATTTGGAATGAATTAATGGAAATTTAAAACACAACGTCCAAGATTTTGATAAATTAGTAAATCACTGATGGGTTTTTTATTTTTTTTTAAAAGATAATGACATGAAAAATAATGGTGATGAATATTTCCCTAAAAATTATAAAAATCTAGAATATATATTTTAGCTTATCTTTCATGCTAATTTTATTATCATATTATAAGGGAGTATAGGAAAATAAATAATTAATAAGGAAACAAAAGAAAATGAAAGAGGACATTTACCTCTTTATCTCTTATCCTTGAAATACTCATTAAGGAAAATGGTTTTGGACTTTTGGTGAGACCATATGTTCTTGGAAGAGGGGGAGGAGATTGAAAATATTATTTCATATAATTTATCCTTGTATCAATTAGTGAGTGGTATGAGAGGTTTGTTGAGTCAATAAGGTTTTCCTTATGACTTTTCCATTCCTTATTGTTTTGAAAATCACAAACACCATATACTTAAGAAAATATTATTATTACTCAAATAAGGAAAATTTACTTCCTTAAGGAAATTTACCTTAAAATAGATTTTCTTATACATAGATATTTTTTCCCTTAAAATCAAAAATCGGAATCAAAACCAAATTTTCGGATCCTTATAATAAAAAGTTGGAGCATTCTGTTTTTAGGATCCGAATCATGGATGTGATCTGAAATATAGTTTTAATCCGAATTCTGGACTCCAAACTCTGAAGCAGTTCTAATTAGAACTCTTAAGAAGTTAGACTCTGAACTCTTAAGTAGTTCGACTCCGAACTCTTAAGAAGTTAGACTCCGAACTCTTAAGAAGTTCAACTATGAACTCTTAAGAAGTTCGACTCTGAACTCTTATGAAGTTCGACTTGGAACTCTTAAGAAGTTCGACTCCGAACTCTACAGATTTAGAATCCGATTTCTGATGAAACCAGACTCTGATTTTCTATAAAATAGAATCCGAACATTTCTTAACATATACTTAGAACCTCATTTTGGTTAAACTCCGAACCTTTGACTTACTTAACACTCCGAACTATTAATTAGTCTATACTTACATTTTCTTCATTCCAAAACGATGTCGTACATTCAGTTATACAATTTTTGTTATAAAACGATGTCGTCTATTCTGTTTCTTATTAACCGTTGGTTGAGTTACACGTGTACAGGTCCATCCGAATTTCATGGAAAATATGACCGTTGGAAGAAGGAGCCGACCGTTGGAAATTTGCCTAAAAATATGAGCTCATTTGAAAGAGCTCAGCACTGAAAGGCTGAGTGATCTTCGACTCATGTGATTATATACTTGAAGTTATTTCTAGAGAGAGAGGATCTTATTAACTCTCAATGCTTCGTGCGACTCCGAATGTTGGTGATTACATTCGAGGACTTCTGAGGATAGGAAGACAGAGGTGCCGACTACCTTGAAGTTCGAGGGCTTCCTTGCTGAGGAAGACAGAGGATGCCAACTACCTTGAAGTTGAGGTCTTGCGGGGATAGCAAGAGAGAGACACTCCGATCTTCGTATCGATGGCATACCTTGGTGTGGGTAAGACAGACTTGCTTGAATTTATAAATCAAGGGACCTTTATCCAAGGTTGTTGGATACCCTTGTCTTTGGGTTAAAAGACTTATATCTTGTTAATTGTAGTTTAAATACTTGTTTCATTTCCGCGGTATATTGTTTTATAAGGAAAGTATAACTTTTCTTATACTTCATTACTTGTACTCTGTTTTATTTAGAATCTATACACTTTAAGGTAGAATCTCATATTGTAATCTTTGGTTAAGTTTCAATTTCCGGAACCATATTTCCGGAACCTACTTTCAGAATCTCTTTCCAAATTTGCATTCGGTATTAGAGGTGTTGTGAATTTGATTAGTTTAACTATGTTAAACTTAGTACATTCCTTTTCTTAAGGAAAACATAGTTATTCGTATCTAGGTTTAAAGGTTCCAAAGGAATTTTTAAATTTTACAATTCACCCCCCTCTGGTAAATTGAGCATCTACATCACTATTTTGATCCTACAATTGGTTTCAGAGCAGGTTTCTAAAATACTTATACTTACGAATAAGTTTTTCTTTCTCACTTTTTCATTCTGAACATTGTCATTCCGAACTTTACCATTCCGAACATTCTCATTCCGAACATTGTTATTACAAAACTTTTGTTACTAACCAATTTGTGTGCCAAATGGTTGTTCTAGTATGTCAGGAATTAATGTTGGTTCGATTGATAATTTAATCCTACAAGACCACCTATATTTGATGGTAATGACTATGAGTACTGGAGAGATCGAATGAAGACTTTTGTTATCAACACTAGAGTGGTTAATTTTTTAATGCTTACTGGTGATTATAATATTCCTGACAAGGAAGTTAGAACTTTCACTAACCAGGAAAAGCAAGAATATCAACTTAATTATAAGGTATGCATTACTCTACTATGTTCAATGACTAGAAATATATATAGCCAAATTTCTTCTTGTGAAGCAGTTAATTGTATCTGGAAGAAGTTAGAGGTTACACACTTTGGGACTTCTAATGTGATTGAGACCAGAAGAACTATGCTTAGAGCTGAATATCATGGCTTCAACATTCCTTATGGAGAACCAATCTGTAACGTTCAACAGAAATTCATGACTATAGTCAACAACCTAAAATCTATGGGAGAGAAAGGTTTAGATGATGAATCTCTTGTGGATAAAATAATTGATATTATGCCCAGTGAGTGGGAATCCAAAAGAACAGCTATAGATGAAAACAGGAAGGTCACTCAGATCTCTCTTGATGAGGTTTTTGGATATCTTCTACAACATGAAACCAGAATGAAGAGAGATGCAGACAACATCAAGAAGAAGAATGGAAATGGTACTGTTTCTTTTACTACAACTTCAAATCAGATGAAAGCTAAGACTCTTGAGAGAGTAACCAGATCCAAGTATAACAAAGTTATTTTCCAATCAGAATCTAGTGAGAGTGAAGTCTCAGAAAATGAACTAGCAAATCTTTCTCAAAGGATGAACAAGATAGCTGTCCAGAGAAATTTCCAATCAAAGTATATGAAAATGGAAAGGAAAGATACGAAAGATGGAGAAGTTATTTGTTATGAATGAAAAAGAGCTGGACATATTAGACCAGATTGCCCTATTCTCAAAAAGAATGAAAGAAAAGAAAGGCATTCAGACAGGAACAGAAAGAAATATTATAAAGCTAAAGATAATAATGATTTGAAAGCCAATGACACCTGGAGTGCAAGTGGTGGTGACTCTTCAGATGAATCTTCTGATTATGAATCTTTAGGATAGAAGAATCTTGGTCTTATAGCCAGATTACCTATTGATAATCATTGTTTTATGGCTAAGGTACGAAATGCTGAATCATTGACCAATGTTTCTTTAAAATCCAATGATATTAAGTATTGTAACTCTTATGATGAAGAATCATCTTCTTGATGAGGAAAAGACTTTACCTACTTATGAAGAAGTCTCTAGGTTTTCTGAACTTCTTGAAATTGAGAATTCCAAACTCAATAAGAAACTTGATAAGGAAAACTCTAGGAATTCTATTCTTACAAAAGATATATTAGATCTTTCTAATGATATTGATAAGAAAAATACTGATTTTGAAAATATTTCAAAGAATCTTGAGGAAGTAAGTTCTGAGAAGAACAAACTTTCTAATGAATTAGAAAAATTAATTTCTAATAAAAAATTTTTTGAGCCTAGTTCTAGTTCTAAAACTAATGATTTGAGGATAAAAAATTGGTTGTAAAACTCATGTCCGAAATCTTTTCCTTAAAGAAATGTTTATCATACTTTACCCATGGTAAGGAAAATTTTGATAAATTGTATTCTCAAATATGACCTTTAAGAAATAAATCCGGATTTGGTTATACCCATGCAAAACAAATTTTCAGTAACAGTTATTTTGTTCCTCATTGTGCCCCATTTTGTACCAAGTCTCAATATGGTGGTCACTGGGCAATGAATTGTTCCTTAAACAAAACCCAATCTTTATGATTTCACAAAGATTACTTCTCTAAGAAGATGTGGGTTCCTAAAATTTTATTATCT
This sequence comes from Viscum album, assembly GCA_963277665.1. NCBI lineage: Eukaryota > Viridiplantae > Streptophyta > Magnoliopsida > Santalales > Viscaceae > Viscum > Viscum album. Next base: position 1,311,457,539 of record OY728152.1, on the reverse strand, counting down.
GGAAATCTCGGATCCAAACAAGTTTGGATTCCGAAAGTCTAATTTTCTTTTTGATTTCAGGAAAATAAAGAGAGTACCAGCAACAATACATGGTATATGGATAGTGGATGTTCCCAGCACATGACTAGTAATAAAATCTTTTTTGAAAAGATTATCAAAACGAAAGGAGGAAAGGTAACTTTCGGAGATAATGCTAAGGGAGAGATTGTTGGTATTGGTAATATTGTTCTTCTTGGTAAAACCTTGATTTCAAATGTTATTTTTGTTGATATTCTTAAGCACAACCTCATTAGCATAAGTCAGTTATGTGATGATGGTTACCTTGTGAATTTTAGGAATGATAAGTGCTTAGTTCACAATTCCAAGGAAGAATTTATTCTCTCAGCCAATAGGCAAGAGAATGTTTACACTCTGAACATAGAAGGCCTCAGAAGCCATGATTTACCTTGCCTGAGTGCAATGGAAGATCTGTCACGGTTATGGCATAGAAGACTAGGTCACTGTAACCTTAGGAACCTATGTAAACCCTCTATGAAGAAACTTGTTAAGGATCTACCAGAGTTTAGATTTGATTATTCTAAAGTTTGCGATCCTTGTCAATATGGAAAGAAACATAAATCTAGTTTTAAATCAATTGGTGAAGTCTCAACAACCAATGCATGACATTTAGTGCACATGGATCTTTTTGGTCCAACACAAACTATAAGTATTGGAGGCAAAGACTATGTGTTTGTTCTAGTTGATGATTACACTAGGTTTACGTGGGTCTATTTTCTAACAAAGAAGTCTGAAGCTTTTTCATATTTCAAAAGATTTAGAGCTTAAGTTAAAAATGTGAAAAACCTTCCATTGAAAACTATTCATAGTGATCAGGGAGGAGAATTTAAAAATTATGATTTTGAAACTTTTTTTAGTAAGAATGGTATTACTCTCAATTTTTCAGCACCTAGAACTCCTCAACAGAATGGTGTAGTTGAAAGAAGAAATAGAATTCTTCAAGAGATAACATGTAACATCCCAAGTAAGTAATGAATAATTGATATTTTTATCTATGTCTATTAATGATTAAGATAGTGTTATAGAGGCTTATAATGAAAATAAATACAATCTTATGCATGGAATACACTAATATTCTTAAAAGATTGTTTTACTGCCGTTTGATGGCAAACCATTTTTGAATATATATTTTGACAATTTTATAAACTATGTTTGTCAAAATAAACTTATCCTTTATTATTGGGACATCAAAATTTACCTTGTGTGAATTTTTGGTATTTTTTTGACAATGTTCATTTTTTAATGAATAGTGAAAAATACTGCATTTTACATCAAAACTGCTTTTTAATCTAATTTATTTATATGATTAGATTATGTTTTGAATTGGTTTTGAAGTGAAATTAGAATATATTTTTACCATTTTATCCAATGGTGGTCATTGGAATCAATTTCACTTTGAAATTAGACTTAAACCGGTGTCAATCTTTTGATACTAATTGTTTTGTAAAAACACGATATTTGCTCTGGCAGCGGGAATTAATTATTAAATTAATTAATGTGACTTATATGATTTGAATTTTGTAAAATAGACTTCATTTTTTTATTCGGAATATCAAATATATCTTATGGTGAATTTTTGGTAATTTTCTGAAAAACTTCAATTTTTGATGAATAGTGAAACAACTAAGTGGTAATCAAGCAAACTGATTTTTCAGTTAAATGAAAGTTTACCACTAATGTGTATTGAATTTTGAAAATCTGACATACATGGTTGTAATTAAGAAGTAAAATGTGGTTCAATGAGATTAAAATAATTTTTTGGTGAATAGTAAATTATTAAGTTTTTAATCGCGATTAGTGGTAATTACTGTAGTTTAAGGTATAAATAATGCTTTCATAATATGAAATGATCTAGAAACATGTCCCAACCTTATTAGTTGTGTCATGGCCGACCAAGAAAAGCCATGGATCAACTTGGGGACCCCATGGAGACACTTTGGTTTGGAAATGACATAAATAACTTTTTATTAAATGTTAAAGTAAAAATGACACAAACAAGAGATGTTTTACAAAAAAAAATTTTACATGGTGTTATAAAGATCAGATATTTGATTATAAATAGTTATTGGAAAGCTAAAATGATTTCCTACATCATAGTATTTTTTTTATAATTTTTAGACATTAAATAACTTAAATTATTTATGACATAATAATGATGCAGCGATGACATCATTATTTGAAGATTTAAATAAAATGGAAAGACAATGTAAAATCTATGCACTACTCATGGCCAAAACAAATTGGATGAGTGGATTTCGAACTCTTATAACCTTATCCACGAATTATATCAATTTGGGACCTTTTAAAACCGAAAAACATTTTCAAATAAAGTAATATTTCTTTACTTTCCAAAAGTGCCCCTCCTCTCCTCTTATAAAAGGCCCCCACCTCTACCTCATTTCACACACTACACAAGCATTTGGATCGGCCAACCCCTTCCCATGTACTCTCTCCACATCCATCTCCTCATCCTATAGGATTCCCTTTGGGCAGAATCCTTTAAAAGGAAGCCTTTAGGCTCAAATCAAAAGGAGTTACACTTTTTAAGGTAATTCATTCTCTCATGTTCATTTGTTTTATTTTGCTTCTACAACCCCCTAAACTATTTTTATTTAATTATTTTGTAACAACACCAGTATCTTCAATATACTAGTATTTTGTTATATGATTTATTTGAGCTACACTGTCACACAACTACATCAAATGATAAAGAACATACGGTTTCCGTGGATGGCGAAATTCTGCCTCCCGAAATGATGATTGTTCAATACTCATTTAACACCTTCAAAGGTGGCCATTATGATGTCACTATTTTTATATATGATATATAGTATTTTTATGTTTTCCTTAAGCTTCTGTTTTTTTCATTTTGGGCATACCTTTATGGTGTCCATTATGGGTAAACACGATATCTTCATTTTAGGAAGTGCGGACTACCGCCCCCTCAAAGTGATTTGATTCGTTAAATACCATATGTGGGACATATAAAGGATGGAACTATGATATTATATATGATATTATACTGGAATTATAATATACCTTTATATCATTATGATTCCATTATATAAAATACGAAATAGAAATGAAAGTAGCGTTCATGCGTACGTACGGCTTACTGTCTCCATGAACGGTGCATTTCATTTCTTACCACTAAATGGTTATGTAATATTATAAATGAATGTATGTACTGGATATATATGACATATATGATATCTACATCATGAATACCATTCTGGATATAATTAACCTTTGACCAAATTAACAACATGTAAGTGTAAGAAGTCTATTTTTGACTTAAGAACCAAATACCGACAAAATGAACATTATTAACTTAACTGATTACATGATGTTCATAACATGGTATAAAAGGAATAATGAACATGAAAAAGGTTCTTAAGAAAGTATAGATTAACTCAAGTTTATTATTCAGGAGATTAAAGAACCGTCGGGTCAAGTCGGATACGAGGTACGGGACTTCGTCTCAATCTCCTTTCATTGAGGCATATTTTATTTTATACACAACTTTTTTTATACGGTGTATAAGCCCCTTTGACTTTTACGTTTATTCAAAAGGAATCTTTTTTATACGAAGCGTTTACTAAACGACAAAAGGGAATGTTTTTGTCGTACGTATGCAGCGACAACGACTTCTCCGCCGTCGTAACCGTTATTTGAGTTTCGGCTTCCTCTATAAGCCATACCTTCTTTTTTTAAAAGAAAAATAAATACCATGTTTTAAATTGGTATTGAAAATGGGTTTCATAATGTTTTTATTATATCAATGTGTTGTATTGGTATATCATGATTGATATGTGGAAATGTTATGTTTCCTTTATGTATGTTTTATGTGATATGATTATGTTATGGTTCTTGGGCATTATTATGAAGACGAGTGGTTCCGTGATAAACTAAGGGCGGGTGAGCCCGTTATAGCTCTCCAATGCATTGGGTAACGCGAAGGAGTGAAATGTTAAGGTTTCTTCGAAGAGATTTTAGGGAATATACTGTGATGGGTATTCCAAACGTAACCAAGAGGGTTACTCCCTACGTAAGAATGTTATGAATGCCTCAAGTTACCTTTAAGTCTTATGATTTCTATGATTTATTCATGATTTTATGAGGTATGTTAAAGTGCCTATGTTTTATGGGTAAAGTATGATTTCATTCTTATGTATATATGAACTCATGTTTCCTTTCCATGTTTTTTTATAACACATACTGAGTTTTTTTGCTTATCCCAAGTTTTTGAAATGTTTTTCACAGGTCAAGGGAAAGGTACATGATAAGATGATAGATTCATGGATGTGTCAAGAAATAATCCATGTTTTATTTTAAAAGTGTTTCCATTGATGGGAATGAATAATACTATCGTTATGTAACAACTTTGTTTATATGTGGAATGTAATGCATGTTTTATGTTCTAATTCTCTAAAACACTAAACCCAAAAAGATCCTCAATGTGTAATCTTGTAATAACTCAAGATTAAGTAAGGTTTAAGGCTGGGGCCTTATAGTTGGTATCAGAGGTCGGTTTAGATAACTTTAGGAGTTAGAATTCTATTAAATGATTATCCAAAAAATATTTTTTTAAATGATATAGCATTTAAAGATTACCATGTTGCTTCATCTAAGACATGCTTGTTCAGAATGGTTTTCTGTAGAGGAAACAGGGAAGCAGTGCTAGGAAGGAATACAGAAGGAAATAACCTTCCGAATCAGCATCCAGAAATGGTCGGAATTGGAACTGAACAGTTTGTTGCAGTAATGGCGCAGTTGACTCAAGCGATAAATGGCGGTGGTATCCATGCACGAGATCAGCCAGAACAACCGCAGATGAACATGTCAGTGGTGGAACATTTCATGAGGCAACATCCACCATCATTCAGAGGATCATCTGACCTTGTGCTAACTGAAGGGTGGATTAAATCACTGGAGAAGATTTTTGATGTCATGGGGTGTTCAGACAATCAAAAGGTTATTCTTTCTTTTTACCGTTTGGAGGGTGAAGCAGATCAGTGGTGGTCTATGGTTAAAAATATCAGGGACGCCAATTAGATTGATGCTCTTGACTAGGATGAATTCAAAGGTATTTTTCTTGAGAACTATCTTCCTAAGGATGTTCGACTTAGGATGGAAAAGAAATTCTTGGAATTGAGGCAAGAGGAAGACTCAGTGGCTGCCTATGAAGAAAGGTTCACTCGATTGGCAAGGTATGCTCCAAATTTTATCCAGGACCTTGATAGTAAAATCAATCGTTTTTACTCAGTATTAAAGCCAAAGTATCGAAGGGCATTAGCTTCTCGTGAGTTTAAAAGTTATGAAAAGCTTGTTCGATGTGCTGAGAAGGTGGAAATGTTGTTTGACGATGAGCAAGTTTTCTATAAAAATCAGCAGAAGAAGTGACCGCGGTGGTAGGAGAAAGGTAAGAATTCTTCAAAAAAGTCTAATGGTAAGAGAACTGTGTTTCCAGTTTGTGATAAATGTGGCAAAAGGCATGCTGGGGAATGTCTTATGAATTCTGGGATGTGCTACTAATGTGGTAAGATGGGACATAAGGCTCGTGATTGCACTGAAAAGGATCAAGGTGAAGGTAAGAACAAATTTGATTTACAGTTAGTGAAATGTTATAAGTGAAATGAGATGGGTCACTATGCAAACAAGTGTCCGACAAGGAGTTTGAGTGATGGGAAGCAGTTAGACTACAAGCAAAAAGGGGTGGTGAAATCCTTTGCAACTACTTCAGCAGATGTCGGGCCATCAAATGAAGTGGTATCAGGTACATTGTTTGTTTTTTCAGATTATGCCAGTGTGTTGTTTGATTCGGGGTCTACACATTCATTCATCTCTGAAACCTTTTCTAGTAAAATGGGAATACCATCTCAAGAAATGACTCCTGAACATTTGGTAAAAACACCTAGGGGAAGTGTTGAGGAAAAAAGAATTTATTAGAATCTTCCTATCCTTATCTGTGGAAAGAACCTACTTGCAAACCTTATTGTTCTACCTCTAGTAGAGTTTGATGTTATCCTGGGTATGGATTGGATCTCTATTTACCATGCTAAGATTGACTGTAGAGCTAAAGAAGTTTCTTTTCAGAAAGACATTCAGTTTGTTTACAAAATGAACCCTTACATTTGATAACATATCAAGAGGCCGAGAAACTTGTAAAAGATGGAAATGAATGTTACCTTGCACATGTCGTTGAAAATAAAGGAACTATTCAGATTAATGATGTTCCAGTGGTAAATGAGTATCATGATGTTTTTCCTGATGAGTTGCCTGGAATAATACCAGATGGGGATGTTGAGTTTACTGTTTACTTAGTTCCTGATGCTAAGCCAATTTGAAAACCCCCTTATCTAATGGCACAAGTTGAACTTTTAGAGTTGAAGGAGCAATTGCAAGATTTATTAGAGAAAGGTTTCATTAGACCTAGCACATCACCATGGGGTGCTCCTGTTTTATTTTTTAAAAAGAAAGATGGTTCTATTAGACTTTGAATTGCTTAGAGAGCCTTGAATAATATCACTGTTAAGAACAAATATCCTTTGCCTCATATCGATGATTTGTTTGATCAGCTCCAGGGAGCTCAGTTTTTTTCAAATATTGACTTGAGATCGGGGTACCATCAGCTGAAGGTAAAGGAGGCAGATATTCTGAAGACCGTGTTCCGTACGAGATATGGCCATTATGAATTTGTAGTAATGCCTTTTGGGATAACCAATGCACCTGCTGTATTCATGGACTTAATGAATAGAATTTTCCATGAGTTCTTGTATAAGTCTGTGGTGGTTTTCATTGATGATATTTTGGTGTTTTCTAAAAGTAAAGAGGTGCATGAAAAACATTTAATGGTTATCTTGCAAACCTTAAAAGAAATGAAACTGTATGGGAAATTCAGCAAGTGTGAGTTTTGGTTGCAACAAATTTCTTTCATTGGTCACATTGTTTCTAAAGATGGAATAACTGTTGATCCTGCAAAAACAAAAGTTGTGGAAGAATGGCCAAGACCCACAAATGTAACCGAGATTCGTAGCTTCCTTGGTTTGACGGGCTATTACCGATGGTTTGTTAGAAATTTTTCACGGTTATCTAGTCCAATGACCAAGCTAACACGGAAGGGTGTTAAGTTTATCTGGACAAAATATGTGATGATTGTTTTCAGGAATTGAAAAGAATATTGGTTAATGCTCCAGTTTTGGCACTACCTTCCAGGAATGGTGAGTTTTTTATATACAGTGATGCTTCATTGAAAGGACTTGGTTGCGTCCTAATGCAAAATGATCAGGTAATTGCTTATGCTTCATGACAGTTGAAAACTCATGAGGTAAATTACCCTACACATGATTTGGAATTAGCTGCTGTTGTTTTTGCTTTAAAAATTTGGAGGCATCATTTATATGGAGTAAAGTGTGAAATATATACCGATCACAAAAGTTTAACGTATATATTCACTCAGAAAGAGTTAAACATGAGACAAAGGAGATGGCTGGAATTAATCAAGGATTACGATTGTACAATTCATTACCATCCGGGAAAAGCAAATAAAGTGGCTGATGCTTTGAGTCGAAAAAGTAATGCTTCATTAACAATGATGCATTTGGAACGTGATCCTTTGGTTAAGGATTTGATGAACTTTGGCATAGAAGTTGTTGGTGCGGGAAGTCCTTCTGTTTTGTTTCAGGTATCAGTGAGATCATCTCTATCGGATAGAATCAAGCAAGCACAGAAGCAAGATAGTGAGTTGCAGAAAAATGTAGAGCTGGTTCAGAAAGGTAAGTTCCCTGAATTCAACATTGATAATGATTGCATTTTGAGATTTGGGAAGAGATTGTGTGTGCCTTGTGATTCACAGTTGAAGAGAGAGTTGTTATGTGAAGCTCATAGATCTCCGTTTTCAGTTCATCCGGGCAGTACTAAGATGTATAGAGATCTGCGGGAGTATTACTGGTGTTATGGAATTAAAAAGAGATATTGCTGATTTTACTGTGAAGTTTTTGACTTGTCAGCAGGTTAAAGCAGAGCGGCAGTTACCGAAAGGGATGCTTGAGCCTTTACCAGTGCCAGAGTGTAAATGGGAGAATATATCCATGGACTTTGTTGTTGGATTACCGAAGAAATCTCGAGGTAATAATGCAATCTGGGTTATTGTTGATCGCTTGACCAAATCTCCTCATTTCCTTGCTATACGAGATACTTTCTCTCTTGATCAACTTTCCCATTTGTATCCTAAAGATATAGTTAGGTTACATGGAGTTCCTCTCTCCATTGTATCGGATCGTGATCCCAGGTTTACTTCTAAATTTTGGAAAGGCCTTCAGAAGTCGTTGGGTACTGAATTAAATTTTAGTATAGTTTTCCATCCTCAATCAGATGGGCAGTCAGAATGAACAATTCAGACATTGGAGGATATGCTACGAGCTTGTTCTGTGGATTATCAGGGAAGTTGGGACCAACATCTTTCTTTGGTTGAGTTTTCATATAATAACAGTTTTTATTCCAGTATACAGATGGCACCATTTCATGCATTATATGGGAAGCGGTGTCGAACTCCAGCTTTCTGGGATGAAGTGGGTGAAAGGAAGTTGATGGGACCAGAATTGGTAGACGACATGGCAGAAAAAGTTCAGCTAATTCAGAAACACATGATAACAGCTCAGAGCAGGCAGAAGAGTTATGCGGATAACCAGAGGAAGGATCTATCTTTCGAGGTAGGTGATCGTGTTTTTCTCAAGGTTTATCCTTGGAAAAGCGTGATGAGATTTGGTAAGAAAGGAAAGTTGAGTCCAAGGTTTGTTGGACAATACGAAATTCTGGAGAGAGTTGGATCAGTTGCATACTGAGTGGATTTACCTCCGAGTTTATCTCAGGTACACAATGTTTTTCACGTTTCGATTTTGAGAAAGTATATTCCAGATCCATCTCATGTTTTGAGTCCAGTGGTAGTTCAGCTGGAAGAGGAGCTATCTTATGAGGAACAACCGGTCCAGATTCTTGACCACAGGGAGCATGTGTTACGGAATAAGGTGATTCACCAGGTAATGATTTTGTGGAAAAACCACATGATTGACAAGGCAACATTGGAATCTGAAAATGCAATGAGGGATAAGTACCCCCATTTATTCGATAAGTAAATAAATTGCGGGGACACAATTTTCTAAAGGGGGGAAGGATGTAACATCCCAAGTAAGTAATGAATAATAGATATTTTTATCTATGTCTATTAATGATTAAGATAGTGTTATAGAGACATAAAATGAAAATAAATACAATCGTATGCATGAAATACACTAATATTTTTAAAAGATTGTTTTACTACCTTTTAATGGGAAACCATTTTTGAATATATATTTTGACAATTTTATAAACTATGTTTGTCAAAATAAACTTATCCTTTATTATTGGGACATCAAAATTTACCTTGTGTGAATTTTTGGTATTTTTCTGACAGTGTTCATTTTTTAATGAATAGTGAAAAATACTGCATTTTACATCAAAACTGCTTTTTAATCTAATTTATTTATATGATTAGATTATGTTTTGAATTGGTTTTGAAGTGAAATTAGAATATATTTTTACTATTTTATCCAATGGTGGTCATTGGAATCAATTTCACTTTGAAATTAGACTTAAACCGGTGTCAATCTTTTGATACTTATTGTTTTGTAAAAACACGTTATTTGCTCTGGCAGAGGGAATTAATTATTAAATTAATTAATTTGACTTATATTATTTGAATTTTGTAAAATAGACTTCATTTTTTAATTAGGAATATCAAATATAGCTTAGGGTGAATTTTTGGTAATTTTCTGAAAAACTTCAATTTTTGATGAATAGTGAAACCACAAAGAGGTAATCAAGCAAACTGATTTTTCAGTTAAATGAAAGTTTACCACTAATGTGTGTTGAATTTTGAAAATCCGACATACATGGTTGTCATTATGAAGTAAAATGTGGTTCAATGGGATTAAAATAATTTTTTGGTGAATAGTAACTTATTAAGTTTTTAATCGCGATTAGTGGTAATTAGTGTAGTTTAAGGTATAAATAATGCTTTAATAATATGAAATGATCTAGAAACATGTCCCAACCTTATCGTTTGTGTCATGGACGACCAATACAAGCCATGGGTCAACTTGGGGACCCCATGGAGACACCTTGGTTTGTAAATGACATAAATAACTTTTTATTAAATGTTAAAGTAAAAATGACACAAACAAGAGATGTTTCACAAAAACAATTTTTACATGGGGTTATAAAGATCAGATAATTGATTATAAATAGTCATTGGAAAGCTAAAAATATTTCCTACATCATAGTATTTTTTTTATAATTTTTAGACATTAAATAAATTAAATTATTTATGACATAATAATGATGCAGCGATGACATCATTATTTGACGATTTAAATAAAATGGAAAGACAATGTAAAATCTATGAACTACACTTGTCCAAAACCAATTGGATGAGTGGATTTCGAACCCTTATAACCTTATCCACGAATTATATCAATGTGGGACCTTTTAAAACCGAAAAACATTTTCAAATAATGTAATATTTCTTTACTTTCCAAAAGTGCCCCTCCTCCTCTCTTATAAAAGGCCCCCACCTCTACCTCATTTCACACACTACTCATGCCTTTGGCTCGGCCAACCCCTGCCCATTTACTCTCTCCACGTCCCTCTCCTCATCCTATAGGATTCCATTTGGGAAGAATCCTTTCAATGGAAGCCTTTAGGCTCAAATCAAAAGGAGTTACACTTTTTATGTTAATTCTTTCTCTCATGTTCATTTGTTTTATTTTGCTCCTCCAACCCCCTAAACTCTTTTTAATTTATTCTTTTGTAACAACACCAGTATCTTAAATATACTAGGATGTTGTTATAAGATTTATTTGAGCTACACTCTCACACAACTACATCATATGGTTAAAGAACATACGGTTTCCGTGGATGGCGAAATTCTGCCTCCCGAAACGATGATTGTTCAATAGTCATTTAACACCTTCAAAGGTGGCCATTATGATGTCACTATTTTTATATATGATATATAATATGTTTATGTTTTCCTTAAGCTTCTGTTTTTTTCATTTTGGGCATACCTTTATGGTTTCCATTATGGGTAAACACGATATCTTCATTTTAGGAAGTGCGGACTACCGCCCCCTCAAAGTGATTTGATTCGTTAAATACCATATGTGGGACATATAAAGGATGGAACTATGATATTATATATGATATTATACTGGAATTATAATATACCTTTATATCATTATGATTCCATTCTATAAAATACGAAATAGAAATGAAAGTAGCGTTCATGCGTACGTACGGCTTACCGTCTCCATGAACAGTGCATTTCTTTTCTTACCTCTAAATGGTTATGTAATATTATAAATGAATGTATGTACTGGATATATATGACATATATGATATCTACATCATGAATACCATTCTGGATATAATTAACCTTTGACCAAATTAACAACATGTAAGTGTAAGAAGTCTATTTTTGACTTAAGAACCAAATACCGACAAAATGAACATTATTAACTTAACTGATTAAATGATGTTCATAACATGGTATAAAAGTAATAATGAACTTGAAAAAGGTTCTTAAGAAAGTAGAGATTAACTCATGTTTATTATTCAGGAGATTAAAGAACGGTCGGGTCATGTCGGATACGAGGTATGGGACTTCGTATCAATCTCCTTTCATTGAGGCATATTTTATTTTATACACAACTTTCTTTTATACGGTGTATAAGCCCCTTTGACTTTGATGTTTATTCAAAAGGAATCTTTTTTATACGAAGCGTTTACTAAACGAAAAAAGGGAATGTTTTTGTCGTACGTATGCGGCGACAACGACTTCTCCGCCGTTGTAACCGTTATTTGAGTTTCGGCTTCCTCTACAAGCCATACCTTCTTTTTTTAAAAGAAAAATAAATACCATGTTTTACTTTGGTATTGAAAATGCTTTTCATAATTTTTTTATTATATCAATGTGTTGTATTGATATCTCTTGATTGAAATGTGGAAATGTTATGTTTCCTTTATGCATGTTTTATGTGATATGATTATGTTATGGTTCTTGGGAATTATTATGAAGACGGGTGGTTCCGTGGTAAACTAAGGGCGGGTGAGCCCGTTATAGCTCTCCAATGCACTGGGTAACGCGAAGGAGTGAAACGTTAAGGTTTCTACGAAGAGATTTTCGGGAATATACTGTGATGGGTATTCCAAACATAACCAAGAGGGATACTCCCTACGTAATAATGTTATGAATGCCTCATGTTACCTTTATGTCTTATGATTTCTATGATTTATTCATGATTTTATGAGGTATGTTAAAGTGCCTATGTTTTATGGGTAAAGTATGATTTCATTCTTATGTATATATGAACTCATGTCTCCTTTCCATGTTTTTTTTATAACCCATACTGAGATTTTATGCTCATCCCAAGTTTTGGAAATGTTTTTCACAGGTCAAGGGAAAGGTACATGATAAGATGATAGAGTCAAGGATGTGTCAAGAAATAATCCATGTTTTATTTTAAATGTGTTTCCATTGATGGGAATTAAGAATACTATCTTTATGTAACCACTTTGTTTATATGTGGAATGTAATGCAAGTTTTATGATCTAATTATCTAAAACTCTAAACCCGAAAAGATCCTCAATTTGTAATCTTGTAATAACTCAAGAGTAAGTAATGTTTAAGGCTGGGGCCTTATATAACTAGAACCATGCTGAGTGAATATTCTATTGCTAGACATTTCTGGGCTGAAGCTGTAAGTACTGCTTGCAATACTATAAATCGAGTTTTAAATAGACCTTTTCTAAATAAAACTCTTTATAAGTTATGGAATGGTAGAAAACCAAGACTTTCATACTTCAAAGTTTTTGGTTGCAAGGTATTTATTTTGAATACTAAAGATAACCTACATAAATTAACACCAAAATCTGATGAAGGAATTTTCATAGGATATTCCACAACCTCTAAGGCTTATAGAGTTTTTAATAAAAATACTTGCATTGTTGAAGAAACAGTACATGTAAAATTTGATGAGTCAGATCCTTTTGTTTTTAAACCATCCCTACCTTCTTCCTCGGATGTGTTTTCAAAAACTAATTATCAAACTTTGATAGAAGAACCTTCTGATAAGGATAATGTTCTAGAATATACCTCTGAAACATTTACCCCAGAAGACTTTCTACCCTATGTTGATGAACAGGTTTTACAAAACCCAAATCAGGTGTGTCTTAAGAATCATCCCAGTGATAGTATCATTGGTGATGTAAATCAACCTGTAAGTACTAGAAGTTACGAAAGAAATGAAGTAAAACATCTAGAATTTCTTTCCAAATTAGAACCTAAAAGCACTGATGAAGCTTTAGGTGATGATGATTGGATTAAATCCATTCACGATGAACTAAATGAATTCGAAAGGAATAAAGTCTGGACCATGGTCGAAAGTCCTAAGGAAACATCTTTTATTGGAGTAAAATGGGTTTTCAGAAATAAATGTGATGAAAATGGAGTCATAGTAAGAAATAAATCTATACTTGTTGCTAAAGGCTATAATGAGCAAGATGGAATAGACTATGAAGAAACCTATACTCCAGTAGCTAGACTTGAATCTATCCGTATTCTACTTTCCTTTGCAGCATTCTTTAATTTAAAACTTTTCCAAATTGATGTGAAATGTTCTTTTCTTAACGATTATGTTCAAGAGGAAGTTTTTGTTGAGCAACTTCTTGGTTTTGAAGATACAAAACATCCTGATCATGTTTTTAGACATACCAAAGCTTTGTATGGTCTTAAACAAGCCCCACGAGCGTGGTATGATAGACTCACTGGATTTTTGCTTAAAAAAACCTATGTTAAGGGAAATGCAGATCCAACTCTTTTTATAATGAACGATAAGAAAAATGTTTTGATTGTTCAAATTTATGTGGATGACATAATATTTGGTTCAACTCAGCAATCTTTAATCGACTCTTTTGCAAGTCTAATGAAATCTGAGTTTGAAATGAGTATGATGGGTGAGTTAACTTTTTCCCTTGGTTTTCAAATTTTCCAAAAACCAGAAGGAATCTACATATCTCAACATAAGTATATTAAATATCTTCTTAAAAAGTATGGTTATGACAACACTAAGAGCATAAGTACTCCTATTGGTACCTCAAACTCTTTAGATCTTGATGAAGCTGGGAAACCAGTAGATCAAACAGCTTTTAGACGTATGATAGGAAGTTTACTGTACTTAACAGCTAGTCGACCAGACTTAATGTTTTTAGTATGCTTATGTGCAGGATATCAATCCAATCCTAAGGAATCTCACTTAATGGCAGTAAAAAGAATTTTTCGCTACCTTAAGGGAACCATGGATCTAGGATTATTTTATAATTCTGGAAATGATTTTGTTCTAAATATATTTTATGATGCTGACTTTGGTGGATGTTGAATGGATAAAAAAAGTACACCCGGAACTTGTCATTTCTTAGGAGATTCAATAGTTTCTTAGTCCTCCAAAAAGAAACATTCTGTAGCACTCTATACTACTGAAGCTGAATATGTAGCAGCTGGAAGTTGTTGTGCTCAAGTGTTGTGGATGGAACACACACTCACAGACTATGGCTTGAGTTTTACTAAAACTCAAATTTTGTGTGATAACACAAGTTCCATTTCCCTTAGTAAGAACCATGCACATCACTCCCGTGAAAAACACATATATATTAGGCATCACTTTCTTAGGGATCACACACTCAAAGGTGATATCGTTCTTCATTTTATCGGAACACAAGGTCAACTTGCTGATATTTTCACAAAATATTTGCCTTCTAATATATTTTAATACATTAAACAGAAGTTCGGGATGATAACCGTAAGGTAATCCTTCTTAATTAACCTTCTGTTGAAAAATTCTCCTAACAGTAATAAACTCCTTTTCATAGGTGGAGAACATTTGTTTGTTAGAATAACAATTTTTTTTAATGGTTGTTTTCAAACTTTTCGGAACTAAGACTTCCGGAATGGAAATTTCCGGAACTGAAATTTTTGGTATTGAAATTTTTTTTTCTCACATTTAAAAACTTTCGGAATGGAATTCTCATACTGAAAATTTTCAGAACGAAGATTTTCGGACTGGGCTTTTCGTAGTGTTTTTTTACTAGACTTTTCATAATAAGTTTTATTTGGGAAGAATATTACCAATTTCAAGTAATATTTCTTATCAATCCTTAAGTTATGATTTCCCTATATAGTTTTATAATCAAATTTTTCTTACTGGTATCTTCATTGTTTTGTTCGGATTCTAGTTTTACCTCAATTCCGAATATTTTTAAAAAAAATCAAAAGATTGGAGTCATTTTTTACGGGGTTATTCTCAAATGTCAGATCAGATCAATGTATTTTGAACCATTGGATGATCATTGGAAGACCAACAGTCATTTTCTTTTCCTATAAAAAGGGGGTCCCGAGACTCGTCCCACATCTATTTTCAAGATTTTGCGTCTCGAAGCCCTGCTGCTCCTCTTAAGGCTGCTTCCGAACCCTGTGAAGCTGATCTGAATCCTACAGTCTACTTCACTCCGAATGTCTATTGAAGGAACTTCACAAGATATGTCAACTACGAAACCAATTTCAAAGTGGATAGTTTACAGAGAAAGGTTATTCCATCCTGATTTTTATAAGCTTGACTCTATTATTTCAAAAAATATAAGACTAAATGGATGGGAAGACGTATGCATAGCCAAATAGATAAACAGGATCCGGTTTACAGTGATTTGTTGATAGAATTTTATGAGTCTGTTTCCTTCCTAGTGGAAGATGGCAGAGAATCATTTTCTTTTATGTCTAATGGAAAGACTTATAAACATTCTTACACTAAGGCAGCAAGCCTGGTTGGTATAGCATATGAGGGAGAAGCTGAATTTTTCTCTCACAAACTTCCGGATGTGCAAGGAAGTTTCGTTAAGGAAAAATCATTGTAGTGTCTTGGGATCAAGGATGATTCAACTAATAAGATTGCTCGGCTCGCTCCGAATAATAGAATACTGCATCTATGGGTGCAAGGTTTTCGGGTTCTGATAAGAGGAGATAAAGACAATCTAAATAAGAGTGATATCTATGTCTTAGATTTTTTGGTAAATCTATGAAAGATAAATCTGATAAGGCATGTCTTGGTTACGATCAAGAATATAAAAGAAGGAAATATGAGAGATCAGATTATAATGTATCCAGCCTTATTATCAAAGTTTATTGTTTGATGCTTAGAATCTTTCAATGTTTCCTGCAAATAAAGGATCTGGAATTTCAAGCTCATGCTTGTCAGTGATGATACACATAAGAGAATGAATATGGGATTTTCTAGTGAATCCGGAGAATTTTACCCCCTATCTGTGGAAGAATTTGAAGCAGCTAAAAAAGAAACACAATCACTGGAACCTTTAAAAAAGCAAAGGATGAAGAGAAAGTCTAAGGAAGTAGTTACTGATGAAGAATTTCCTCATCCAAAGGAAACTGATTCTGCACCACCCAAACCGAAGAAGCAGAAAATCTATACAGATGAAGTAGCAACAAAATGGAGGAAAGATAAGGAAATGTGGAAGGAAGGGGATCCTCAATTCGGACTCGACCCTGCTGAGGCTAAGGCTTTAAAAGAAAAGGCTACTGAGGAGCTAGAAAGACAAACGAAGGGAAAGAAGTTGAGGAAGAAGATTACTGAAGCTGAACTGGTACTATCATTTCTAAAAGGTACAGAGTTGGCTTATGAAAGGCTTCCAGTTCCGGAAACATTCGGAGTCGAACCTTCATTACCAGAAACATCAGTGAAAAATTTTGTCACTCCGGAAAAGAAGAAGGGTAAAGAACCTGCACTAGAAGATGAGAAAGAAGGTGATGAATCTATTGAGGAAGAAGTAGAACAAGTAGAGGAAGAAGAAGAAGAAGAAGAGGAGGATAGTGAAGATCTAGATACCTTGATCAAACAATTTCGAGATTATAAGGCTGAATCCGGATAAATAGTATCTCCAAGGAAGGGAGATTAGGAAGCCGGCAAGCAACACCAAGAGGAAGAAGAAGAGAATGAGCTGTTTGATGAAGAATAATCCTATCAAAGGAACTATCTTGAAGAATTACAAGAAAGACAGCAACCAGATGAAGATCAGATTGTTCAAGTTTCTAAATCTGAGGAAGTTTCTCCCAATGTGCAATCCATTCCAAAATCCGATAAATCCAAGAAAACATTAATGGAGACACCTATTAAAGATATCATTAGAAAGGAAGTGGTTGGTGGTACCTCTAGAAGGAAGCTGATGCCAGTTGAAGAAGAGGAATCTCAAAAAGAAGTCTCTTATTTGTAATCATCATCCCACGGGCATGATTTTGTGGTTCAATCACTGAGAAAGCTAGTGGACACAGTACTGATTCTTCCAACTATAGATTCTAGATGCCAGTTGCTGCAACAATCTATGAATCAAAAATTGTATTCCTTATCCATGGTAATGGATAAGTTTGTGAAGTTGGAAGTTGAACAGAAAAGCTTTCTGATCGATTATGAAGTTCATAGGAAATCTTGTAGTAAAGTAACCAAGTGGTCTAAGAGAGTGGAGGATGATTTAGTACACTTTGAAAATTTTCAGGCTGAAGTTCAAAGTGATTTTGAAATGGAGGACAAAAAGGTTAATAAAATTTCTGAGAAGTTGGCCTAGGAACAAAATTTCCGGAATCAACAGGTCAGGGATCTGAATGGAAACCATAACTCAGTATCTCAGAATTAGAAATTTGAAACAGAGTTCTGGATTGAGTTTCAGTAGAGGATGCAGAAGCAGGATGAGTTATTGAATTAGCAAAAATAAGTCTTGGAGGCTCAAGAACACTAGTTAAAAGACCAAGAAGAAAAGATAAAATCCTTGGAGAGGCAATGAGAGGAAGACCAAAGAGACCTGGAGAAACTCAAAGCCTTGTTGAAGCAGCTTATTCCAAAGGAAAAGGAATACAAATGAACCCACTCTGATCTTTTGTTGTAGTTGTCATTCCTTGAAATTTTTTTCCCACAACTCTAATGAAATGATTATCTGTTCGGCTTGTCTCTTATGGTATACTAATGTTTCAGGTAGCATAATTTGTTTTCCATTCCCTTCAATTCTTTTTGAAAATCACAAAGGGGGAGAAGGAAAAAGAACTATTCCAGAGGAGGAGAAAAGAAAAATTTCTGAGAGAAATATCCTTGAGGAAAGGGGGAGTTTCCCACTACGTTTTGTTTCATTCTTACAATAATGAAAACTATACTCTTGAAACCCAGAATACAATCCATAGAGTTTCAATGCCTAAGGGGGGAGTTAGTTGTATTCACTTCTATCCATGAAGAAGGGTGATATGTTTTAAATAGTCTAATGAAATTTTTCAAAATTCATATACTTTTTCAAAAGGATGTTTGTGCTTTCCAAAAAGTGGGAGATTATGGAGTCAATAAGGTTTTCCTTATGACTTTTCCATTCTTTCTTGTTATTAAAATCACAAACACCTTGTACTTAAGAAAATATTATTATTACTCAAATAAGGAAAATTTACATCCATAAGGAAATTTACCATAACATAGATTTTCTTATACATAGCTATTTTTCCCTTTAAATCAAAAACCGGAATCGCAACCAAAGTTTTGGAGCCTTATAATGAAAAGTAGGAGCATTCTGTTTTTAGGATCTGAATCATGGATGTGATCTGTAATATAGTTTTAATCCAAATTCTGGACTCCAAACTCTGAAGAAGTTCTAATTCGAACTCTTAAGAAGTTCGACTCCAAACTCTTAAGAAGTTCGACTCCAAACTCTTAAGAAGTTCGACTCCGAACTCTTAAGAAGTTAGACTCCGAACTCTTAAGAAGTTCGACTCTGAACTCTTAAGAAGTTCAACTCCGAACTCTTAAGATGTTCCACTCCAAACTCTTAAGAAGTTCGACTTTGAACTCTTAAGGAGTTTGACTCCGAACTCTTAAGAAGTTCGACTCCGAACTGTACAGATTTAGAATCCGATTTCTGATTAAACCAGAATCTTATTTTCTATAAAATAGAATCCGAACATTTCGTAACATAGACTCCGAACCTCATTTTGGTTAAACTCTAAACCTTTGACTTGCATAACACTCCGAACTATTAATTAGTCTTTACTTACATTTGCTTCATTCCAAAATGATGTCGTACATTCAGTTATACAAAGTTTTTTATAAAACGATGTTGTCTATTCTGTTTCTTATTAACCGTTGGTTGAGTTACACGTGTACAGGACCTTCCTAATTTCATGGAAAATATGACCATTGGAAGAAGGAGCCGACCGTTGGAAATTTGCCTATAAATAGGAGCTCATTTGAAAGAGATCAGCGCTGAAAGGCTAACTGATCTTCTTCTCATGTGATTACATACTTGAAGTGATTTCTAGAGAGAGAGACTCTTATTAACTCTCAAAGCTTCGTGTGACTCTGAATGTTGGTGATTACATTCGAGGACTTTTGAGGATAGGAAGACAGACGTGCCAACTACCTTGAAGTTCGAGGGCTTACTTGCTGAGGAAGACAGAGGTTGCCAACTACCTTGAAGTTGTGGGCTTGCGGGGATAGCAAGACAGAGACACTCCGATCTTCATATCGAGGGCTTACCCTGGTGTGGGTAAGACAGACTTTCTTGAAAGTATAAATCAAGGGACCTTTATTCAAGGTTGTTGGATACCCATCTCTTTGGGTTAAAAGACTTATATCTTGTTAATTGTAGTTTAACTACTTGTTTAATTTCCGCTGCATTTTGTTTTATAAGGAAATTATAACTTTCTTATACTTCTTTACTTGTACTCTGTTTAATTTAGATTCTATACGCTTTAAGGTAGAATCTCATATTGTAATCTTTTGTTAAGTTTCAATTTCCAGAACCACATTTCTGGAACCTACATTCGGAATCTATTTCCAAGTTTGCATTCGGTATTAGAGGTGTTATGATTTTTCATAGTTTAACATTGTTAAACTTAGTACTTTCCTTTTCTTAAGGAAAACATAGTTATTCGTATCTTGGTTTAAAGGTTCCAAAGGAATTTTTAAAGTTTACAATTCACCCCCCTCTTGTAAATTGAGCAACTACATCACTATTTCGATCCTACAAGGTTAGGGGTGATGGTGATATTTATAGTGGCAAAAATGAGGTGTTTTACAATACATTACTATATAGAGTACTATTTATTCTAATGATAATGAATAGTATTGACTAATGTGACCAATAATAGTATTATGTGCATGTCGATTTAAACCAAGGTAGCTTACATTATCAATTATTCTTAGAATAGTGTATTTTTTCATGAATGTATATCTTTTGAATATTATCATATTTTACACTTCACCAAAATAATTTGTTTTTCTGAAAAAACCCAAAATTTAACCCTAACGATTTATTGATGTGTAGAATTAGACATTGAAATCCATTATTTTATAATAATTCTCATAATATGATTAATTTATTTTTTAATAAAATCTATTTATCCCAAAAATAACAATTTTATTACTATAACTTCCTTTATATTACGTTGAATAATTCTTCAGTACTTATTATATATTAAATGTAAAAATATAAAATTATTTAGGATTCACTATTAATAGGTTTCATATTACAATTCATATTATTATTCATAAGGGTGTCTTACTACTAACTAAAATAAAAGTTAGTTCTGTTAGAATCCAACTGTATTACTAATCACAACCTTAGATGGCCTTTTTTGATGTTCTAACCATAAAAGTTGAAAAATTATGATTATGCGATAGTATAGAATTATCTACTTAATATGTTTAATTATATAGTATGTCATGGATTTATGCATTTCCATTTATTTTTAAACCCTTAGGGTGTTACATTCCCCCCCATCTTTTAAATATTGAATTCTCGCATTTTTATTTATTTATAAAACAAATTAGTGTACCTTTTCCTTAGATTAAATTCAGATTACCATGGTGATTCTACAACCATTCAGGTTCTCCAAAACCCCTTTACCTGGTCGATTATCCTATTTCGTAATACATTTTCTCTTCGATAAAAAATCTGAACCATTTTCTTTTGATAATAACTGTTCTCTTCTAGCTGAACTACTTTGGTGCTCATGAAAAGAGGTAAATATTGCACATTCATTCTCCAAATTGAAACATGAAAAAAATTGTGTACCTGTGATTAACTCTAATGAAGGCTTTCTCAATAGGAAAAATGTCCAAATTTCTCCATGTTTTCATATAATCCAATGAAATTAGGACATAGAATTCCTTTTTTTTACCAAAATTCATAAAAAACATCTATGGTGAGATTCTAAGAAAAACATGATCTCCTTCGTCAAAATAAATTCCTTTACTCATGTTTTCTACATTTATTTTTGGTCTTCTCTATGTTCTCTTCATGTGTTACTGGATTATCTTCACTTTCACTACAACTTCTAGTACTATTTATGGTTCCATCAACTTCCGTTCTACAAATTCAACCATAAAAAACTAGAGTTCGACACAAATTCAAATACAATGCCTCAAAAGAATACATATTTATTGTGGAATGCAAACGGTTATTATTTGAAAAATCAAAAAAAATTATGTTGATCCCAACATCCCTAATATTCCATTGAACAAACTCAATGAATATCATATAAAGTCAGTACTGTTCATTCTGACTGCCCATCTGATTGATTATAAAATGATGTATTTAAATTTATTTTTGTTCCTAATGACATTTTATGTCCCTTCAATAAATTAAAATTAATCCTACAGTCACATTCATATTTAATGAAATAAGGAAATCCATGTAACTTGACAATATCATTGAGGTACAATTGAGAATGTTAGTCCAAATTCATTGTATCTCGGATAAGAATGTGTTAAAATATAGTTAGTCTGTTGAAAATAACCCAGATTGCATTATTATACCAAACAGTATTTGGTAGTCTCACAATGGTGTCCATAAAAATCTGTTCCTGTTTCCACTCTGGCATTGGTAGATGATAAAAAATCCCCTTCAATAACTACTACACGTCCTTTCCCTATTTACATGTCAAAAATTTCATTATAAAATCTATAATATCTCTTTTAATTCAAGCCCAACAATAATACTCCCAATTGTGTATGTACATCATTGATTTGAAAAGATAAACTGAAAATTGTGAACTGTGAGATTCCCTAAAAAATTAATTCTTTTGGTGAGATTCATAATAGACACATAATATTTTCCCAAATCATAAAACATAATATTAATTAGGGATAAATTCATGAAATATACAGAAATTATCGATTTTAATTTTTTTTATCTAGCTCACATTATTCCTTCTATGTGCTTAATTCTATCTGATAATGATGTGTAATCTGACACCTAAAAAAATGAGTTATTTTATTCACCAAAAATATCTAAGAAAAAATTCATCAAATAATTGCTCATGGTATCATGTTCCAAATATAACATGGTTAATGAAGCATGTTGTTTTTGACTCAGGGAATCTATGCATTTGCTTACTTATCATGGATGGTAATTTATAATGCAATATAATCCTTTATTAGTTGAAGCGATAATCCCTTTTTCGTGTTAATCTTATTTTGAGTGAATATATACTTCATAAATTTATGAACTGTACATATTTATAATTTGGATCCATATAAATGATGCCTACAAAATATTCAAAAAGAAAGACACAACTGAAAATGAAAAATAATTTGATTTATAATTTAATTCATGAGGTTATATTTTCAGTACGAGTAAGAAATTACCTGATCATTATGCATTAGAACACAACAATGTCGCTTCAATAAAGCATCATTATAGATGTGAAAATCACCATTTATGGAAGGCAGATTCAAAACTGGAGCATATAGAAATATATTATTCAGTTCCACAAACCAAATATCACATTCTTTTGTCTCGAAATGTTTTACCCCTTTGTGTTACCATATTTTGAAATCTTGATAACAATGAATATTGTTTTACAAATCATTAGTAATAAACTTTTAATCCATGAACACAATGAATTTATGTATATTTTTTATGTCTTGACCTTTCATCAATCTATTTTGTTTGTGAAGAATTAACTGTTATTCAATCCTTATCTACAATGTTCCCATGAAAATAAATGTGTTACAACCAAAAATCACACTTGATCAATATTACATATAGATTATTTTCTACTAAGTTTTTCAAAGCAGCCTATAGATGTTTTAATGCTTCTTTTTTAGTTATGAAAAATTCTATAATTTCATCACTATACATAACTAAAAACATTTACAAGAACTCATGAAATATTCAATTCATAAGATCCATGAATACAGTGGGTGAAATAGTTTACACGAACAACATAGAAAAAATTTCATAATGCTCATATCTTGTACGAAACACAGTATTCATGATGTCTTCTTTCACTACGTTCAACTGATGGTACCCAGCCATAGTTCACCCTTCTGAAAATATTGTTCCCCCTAGAGCTAAAAAAATAAATTGATATGTGGAAAATGATACTTTTTTATAGTGATGTTATTCAAGGATATATAATAAATACAATGATTCATAGAACTATCTTATTTTAAATAAAAATAGGATCACACTCTATAGAAGTTCAATGATGAATAAAGGATTTAGCATGAATCTCTTGAAATTTATTTTTCTATTCTATATGAGACTTTTGAGCCATTCATTATGGTGGTTTTGAAATTTTCATATCATTAGGAACAAATTCAATTATTAATTCAACATCCCAATCAGGTAAAACAACTAGTAATGCATCATGAAAGCATCAAGATATTCATTTACCACTATAACATCATTAATCTAAGTTGTACCATTATTTACAACAATTTGATCAAGATAAAATTAATTTCCATCTTTCAATAGATTCATAAATTCCTAGTATGTTATCAATTGATTATGTTAATTATTTTATATAAAACTAAAACACTTTCTAAAAAACAACTTCTTTATCTATACAATCAATCTTTTCCTGAAAAACAGAAAGACACTCCATATCCATAATGACATAAAACAATACAATGTCTAAATCAATATGGTTTGCAGGTAAACTCCTTCCACATAAAATAATAAAATTATTTATATATTTCACCTTTTCAATAATATTTCATCTTGGTTTTTTAAAACTATGCTCTAGTATAATTTGTTTTGTTGATATTTCCAATTTTCATGAAAATTTATCAGAAATAAAGGAATGTGTTTACCCCGTATCAAAAAAAACATTAGAAAAAATAGTGTAAATAAACAAGGAACATAATAAAACTACATTTGATGGCACAACGTCTTCGGAAGTTGTTACAATGGACCTTACTATATCTTTCTACTTACAGTCTACCTTATTTTCATCATTCGATTCTTTCTTTTAGAAGGAATTTTCAAAATGACACATCTCACCACATTTGAAACACATTACATTTTTCAAGTCAAATGATATATTATGATCAATTTCATTACAATATTGGGACATATGACCCAACATTACACATTTAAAACACTTCATGCCTTTAGAATGGCATTCCCCATAGTGCTTCTTACACTCATTTAAAAAAATATAATCTTGAATATCATACCATCATATTTCATCGATTTATTGCTGCAATTCGCCTTTCCATTTGGAAATTTTTTCAAGTTATTTGAAATGTGGATGCGATCATTAGAAAACTCCATTTATACCCACTCAACATATTGAACAAGTTTCTCATATATTTCTAAATATCATGATGATAATTCCCATAGCTATATAGGAATAAATCCTATGTAAATGTAGTATAATTTTCAATCATGATCTATAATAATATTTGGAGCATACCACCCCTATCATGTGAAGTATTCTTCATAAATGTCCATTGAATGTTTTTAATTTTACTTCAATTCAAGGAATAACTTCTCCATTAAAATTCCAACATCCTTTATGATATATTTTTCAATCAAAGGACTTTTAAATTCATCCCACTCTAGGGATTCAATCAACTCTCTATCCCAGATATTCATCACCACTGACCAACACTGATCATAATAACATTAAAAATGATAAATGGAAAGATAAAACATTGGATTATTTTAACTTACCAAAACAGTAAATATCTTTTCAATTACATTAATCCATCCTTCATCAACTACTGGATCCTAAGATCCACTCAATTGAGAATGTTGTTTCCTCATAATATGTTCCAATATCATCAGGTTACGTTGCGGTAGCTCTGGTTGAAATATTCCATGGATGCCACGAAAAATTATTTCCTCTGACCTATAATACATTACATCGACAAACAATTAAGTTCCAATCCTTACCATTCCAGGCTGCAGATTTGGCAGGATATCATTATATATCTGCATTTCCCCTTCAATTTACCAGTTAATTTTACAGAAAACCATTATGAGAAAACATATCTTATTTGAAGCAACATTGTAATCATTAAATTCTATAACATTTAAAATTAAAAATAGAGTAGAAATATTTTATGGTTTTGTTTTTACATCATCTTAACCCATGAATTTATCTAAACAATCCTTTGATACCAAATATAAACACCCGACCTTAATAATATAAAAATATTAAATTTTAATAAGTAATTCGCATCATTTCACACTGAGGATCAGGTAAATATTATAGATTTATATAATTGGTAAATAATAAATAGATAAAAATACATATTTATACCGATTGGATAGAAATCAAATAGTATGAATTTCTTCCAAAATATATATCATTTTAAATAAAACATGTTCTATTCGAAAAAACATAATTTCATTTTAATTAGATTTTTTTATCTCAAACATAATTATAACCATTTAAATAAATTTAATAACATTATATGAGAATAAAATTATGAGTAAGGGAAATAAAAAATAAGTAATTAAAACATTATTCCATGAAAAAAAATATACGTAAAAAATCATTTTATAAATTAAATACTTCCCACCCATATATACTTTATATAACATGAGATTTCCACAAAAATTAAACAAAATACAAAGAACATAAATAGAACCATGAACATATCATGGGGAATTAAATACATTATCTTATAATAATCATGGCTACCTTTTTATTTTTAACCTTTATGGTTACCACACAATGTAACCCTAGTGGCTACAATATTGTGTAACTATTACAGTTGCACTGGGAGTAACCATTTGTCTGTTATCAAACAAAAACAAACCCATTTAATTTGACGGAGATATAGGCCCCACCCTTCATAATAATTTTTTTTTGAGGATCCATAAAATAATCATACAATATGAAAAATTTCATAAAAACATTTCTTTTGAATTTTGTAAAACATAATTTTAAAAGAGGATTTAGAATGTAATTACACTTACAAATATCATATAGTTCAAATGTGCCTTAATTGATTGGATGAAATATATATATATATATATATATATATATATATAAAATACATTTAATTCAATATAATTTCAAAAAATTTAATCACACAATCAATTTTAATTAGAAAACATTGACGATGTAGATGGTTAACCCAAATTATGGAAATTGGTTGAATAATTGTATTATCTTTGGTTCATCTTACATAATAATTTGTTAAACCACATGTATAATTATTAAAATAGTGATACTAATATCTTATAGAAAATTATTCATGTATATAACAGAATATATGATTATTTTCAAAAGAATTTTACACAATAATAATTATTATTTTGTTCCTTCCATTGTTTTTGGTGCTTTCTTTACATTACATACATGGCCGATTAGTATTTGATTTTCTAGTAATATATAAATGAAATTCCATAAGTGGAATTAAATTTAAGTAATTTGTTTCCATCATATTATATTATTCCCAATACTATTTTGGTTATATGGTGTGAGGATTAATCATTAGTTAAATCTTTAGTGACATATGTTTAGGTCATTTGGTATTTCTTTGATTATCATGAACTAGTTACATTATATAACATAATATTATGTATATATGTTAACTACATAACATGAAATATGATATATAATAAACATTAGAATTTTATTCAACAAATATAATGGGTATATAACTAGGTTTAATAAATAGAATGTAAATTGATACCACATCGTACATGATTTTTGTAAATCATCACTTCACCGATGGTGTTTTTTATTTTTTCAAATAATTGAAAGAGGATATAAATAATGATATTGATTTTTTCCATAAACATGATAAAAATACAAATAAATTTAATAATGTATCTTTAATTCCACTAGGATAAGGGTAGTAGAAGAGATTATAAGAATATAAATAATTTAGAAGAGAACACTAGAAAATGATAGAGGGTCATTACCTCTTGATCTCTCTTCTCCGAGATCTTCAATAAGGCCATTAGGTTTCTATTTTTGGTGAGACAATTATGTATTATACATGGATTAGGGTATTGAATGGTTTATTTGGAATAAAATAGGAAAATATCAAGGCTTGAGTGGTCTGAGAGGAAGAGGGAAGAGAGGGTGGTATTTATAGTGGTGGAGAGGAGGGGTTGGACATTATATTACTATTTGTATTAATATTTTTTCTATAATTAATATTATTAATTTTCTTCATGTGACCACTATATTAATTTTTAAATCTGATTTTGAACCAAGGGTGTTTACATTATCCCTAATTCTAGGAATATTGTATTTTACTTATAAATTATATATACAAAATTTTTCTATATCTTACAATTCAAAAAATATTCTTGTATTTTACTATTAACCAATTAACATATAGATCCTAGCTATATATTTATGTTATTTGAAATTAAAAACCTAGAAGGGTAAAACTAATTTTCAATGGAAATCTAATAACTATTGTTTTAAAAAAGTATAATTATATAGAGGCTTATTATTTATTTCATTTTAATTTTTTTTAAACATTAGGGTGTTACAAATAAGGAGTATATAATTGGAATACACAAAATCACTGAAAATAATTTTCATTGTATTCAATGGTCATTAAAATATATTTTATAGTGGAATAGGATCACTCCCCAAACGATCGAAGTTGTCATGGTTGACTCCCAATAATATGATACTGGAAAAAGACCCTTACTGAGTTGTGTTCAACCCTCATTTATGTCTGGCTTATCTCATGATATATTAATAGTTGCCAATTTAATATTATGGAGATATAGGTCCCACCATTCACACAATGAAAATAATACTCATGTGTGCCACAAAATCATAAAAACACATCAGTTAAAACACCTTGATATTAAATGGGTTTCATGAAAATTAAATCCTATTAAAATCAATTGAAATTAAATATGTTCCATCATCATTTAATCATATAACCATATAATATCTTTTTTTAAAAAGAAGTTATCATGAGTATTTAAACATTTTATATGTTAAAAAATATATTTGGGTTTTGTAAATATATTGTAAAAATAAACATTATCACTTTATAAAAATATAATAATGATATTAATGGACTATATCCCATGTAAATCATAAGTATCATCAAAGGATCACATAATTGATAGAATAAAAAACATCAATGATCAATAAAAACATTTCTTTTGGAAAATATTTTTTTTATGAAAATAGTATTTTTAAATTTGAAAATTAAAAAATATTCCAAATATATTCCATTTAAAATAGACATTGATATTTATAAAGGTATATTGAAATACATTATTGTTATAGATGGTGGAAATAACTATGGTTTATATATTATAAAACAGTGAATACATTAATTATTTATGACAAATTTATATGATCTTTTTTAAGGAAAATGGCACGAAGGCTCAATTAATATGATTAAAAAAATAAAAACTCGGGTATAATGAAATTGATGACATTTTTTTCAAAGCTAAAATATTCATTAATACTAATTTTCCACATCGATATCTATCAAAAATGGTTTTTTATATAACATAAAATTCTGTTTATTTATCCCAAAAAATAATATTTGATTAATAAAAACATAAAGAATGTTAGATAATATGAAAACTTGTATTCTCCTAGATAATATGGAGGAAACATTGATTAATTTAATGAGATATTAATTATAATATTTCATCATTGGAAGCATAATGTCAATCAATCATTCTAAATAATTAGACTATATCATAAAAACCCATATATATTTGTTAACATTTGAATTGTTTATCCCATTAAAATATAAAATTAAATGAAATAGTAAATATCATGAATATAATTACATTCATGAAATAGAATAGAAAGGGGTAATTATATACACCTCGTAAAATAATATAGTTTCGCAACATAGTATGTGTCTCAATGAAAAAACAATTGCAACAAAAATTTGTTACCATAAGACTCAACATCCTTTATACATGTAAAAAACTATTATATAAAATAATGGATCATTATAAATATTTTATAGAAATATAATCGTATTTGAATTAATTTTAATCATTAGTTAATTTGATATTATTAATTCCTTATGACAATGTAATTTTAGGTAATAATTACTTCATTTTGATGTATGTTTGGGTATTTTATTACACAACTTTTTATTTTTTGAATGAATTAATAAGCATAATAATTTTAAATCGCATTAACTGGACCATATACCATGTACCCCGATAATTTTGATAATGAAGACATTTCTAGATGGGCGTTCCCAATCCCAAAGGGTTGGGGACTAAAAATAGGAAGCATTCTATATGAATGTGGGAATAAATTTTCAATAAAACATAGTGAAAGTGTAATAGATAACACCGTATGCATAATAATATGAATATCTATATGGATTAATACATTAGAATACAGTAATTTATAAAAATACCAACGCACTATAACCATAGTACTAAAACGTGAAAACATCCTCATGGTATCTAAAGACACAACTCAAAAAGTCCAAATTTCCACATCTAGATACACATGTAATAGATCCTTTCCATTTTCTTGATCCTGGAATGAGAAAGTCTATAAAAACCTAGAGGAAATGGGTGGGTTTGAGCCTAATGTATGTGCCATACCATGAAACATTTTATAACTAATTCCAAATATATATTATATAATGAAAATCATTCCTTTCTCTTAATAAACATTTTTTAAAATTATAGAAAATTTAAAAAAAATTATATTCTTTCAAAATAATAAAAAGTATTTTATAAGCATGGGAATTTATTTTCAAGGGATGGAATATTCTAAAATAACTTCTTAAATAAAACAGCCACATAAAACAATTTATTTAAATCTGTTATATGTACGTAAGTAATTTTTCAACATTATCAAACATTTAATTCTCAAATATAAGTATTCATGTGATTTACATGGTCATCTACTAAATATGAACGATATTATTTACCATCTATAGGATCTTGCACTCACTAAGTGATCATATCAAAATGAGTATACTCACATCCACGTAACAATATCCACATGTGACTCATCACCCTCCCATCATGGATGTTACCACCAAAGTTATATTTTAGAATGTTGTAGAAGCGTACATTGTATACAAAAAACTAACAAACTACCAAAGGATTTCATATTCTCTTACATAATTGGGTACATATCGTTAAATTTCATGAAATACAATAAATCCCAATCTTCCATTTTAGAAATTCCAATTCATTCCATTTTAAACCTAATTTTTTTAATAATGAAACATTCACCTTCCACAAGATAAAAACACATTGTTTTTATTAAATCATTTGTAATCTATTTTCCCACATTTGTAATCCACTAGAAACCAATTATATATTTTTAATAATTTATTTCCGTTATTATTTTCTATAATATAATCGAAAACATTTCCATCAAAATGAAAAATTAAATTTAACAATTAAATCTTTAAAATTTCCATAACCATTCTACAACTCAATGGAATTGGGGGTTTTCATGTTTTCCATGCCAAAATTGTTTCAAACAATCTAGTTCACTATAATAGGGTTTTATTAATTTCATTGAAATAAATTTTGAGTAGTTGAATTTATATAAAAATTTGAAATATATCAATAAATAGAATGATAATCAATTTAAAAAATCAGGATGGAACCACCTACCTCATGGTCATCGATGTAAGCAACAAAGAGAATCCACTGTGAGTTGTTCAATACAACTCCTCACGATGTTATTATCATCAGCATGGACACACAAATTATCAAGATTTTTCAATGATTTCTAGAACCACAACTAGTTCATTTATTTCTAATGTAAATAAAATATCACATTTTATAATAGATTCTCTATTTGGATTAATATTAAAATTATCATTTTTTTAAATTATAAAAATTATCCATTGATAGTAAACATAAAATTCCTATGATAATCTAGATAATATTTTCATTGGATAAATAAATTATAATTATCTTTTAAGAAAAATGAATAATTATTTTCTAATACGTATTCATTACAAATTCTTATTTCATAATTTTTATAATAATTATCATTGGATAATAAATTATATATCTGACCCAAAATAATTCAAGGTTTTATCACCTTATTAATGTTGTTAAATTATCCTTTTATAAAACATTGTATTTATTGTATAAAAATTTCACTATTATCCATTGATACATTTGTTATATTTCATTTGATAAATTTGTTTCAAATTCATCATTTAATAAACTAGTGAAATTATTATTAATAATTTAATGGAATAGTCAAGTGATTAATAAATTTATTATACATTGAATGAATTTTTTATTTAGTTCCTTGATAATAATAATATGTTTTTAAAATAAAAATCAATAATATATTTTAATTCAATGATCCATTTAAAAGGAGAAAAAACATGACTCACCAATAAATTGAAACCATCAAATAAAAAATTTGATTCATTTTCTTCTTGTTGAGATGAATCAAACGACACTTAAGGTCCGTAAAACGAACCAATATAATGAATGATATTTAAGGGAGAATATTGAATGAAAAATTAAAATAATATATTTAATTAAAAACCCAACATTTTTAAACCATAGCTATTACAACACCCCCATCAAAGGATCAGCTTCATTATCCATCATGTAGTACATGGGTGATCAAGAGAGAAGAGACAACGTAAAGCTACATCATGAAGAAGATCTGGCATATTTGACCCTGCCCTAATTGACCAACACCATATGAAAAATTAGTTTGGATTTTAGAAATATCCATACTGCATTATAATTATCCTGAATTTAAGATCATCGGTGTTAATTTTGATTAATATCGAACAGAGTGTCTTAAATAAACCCATTAATTATTATGTATTTTAATTGTGTCAAAATAGATGAATTTTTTTTAAAGCATAGGTATTTCATCAATGAAGGTGCATTGTGGATTGGAAGGGATAGTGAAATATGAAATCATTTTATCTTGCTTTATATATTACATCAATTATTTAACATAAATATTAAATAAAATCAATCATTTAATAAGCATATTTTTTATGCTCTATGTAAGATAAACTCTTCATTCTTGATACAACAGTTGTCTCAAATTTCACAAATGATGAACATTTTGAGAGATAATATTTATTTATTATTTAAAATATGGGATAAATAATTAATTTAAAAAATTAGTTATTTTTTTGATCATAAAATCCAACCTCAATATGTATATAGCTATTATTCAACACCTAAGGTATACCCCTTATTCTGAACCCATCATGGGTCTTTGATTTCACATAAAATGAAATTTTTGGGTGATATTTATTTATTTTGAATAAAAAATATTTCAAATATTATTTAAAAACATTATCTGATTAGTGGGGCATCCAAATGTATGGAACCTTTGAATATTATACCCATCCTGGTTTAAACATCATATTTTTAATATACAAATGGTTTTAGATTTCTCATATGATTCACCGCAATAGTGTTATTCACATATTATGAATATAAAGTATTTTCATAAAGTAATATATTAAATGTTTTTATTCGGTCTTCACCAAGAATATATTTTCCTAAGAGTATCAAACAAACATAGTTTCGAACTCGAAAAATATTTGATTGAACATTCTAATATGTTATGTAGCATTTACAGTCTTTATAACTTATAGAAATTGTTTTATGATAAATAATTTTTTACCACATAAGATATTAATAATTTAATCACACATGGTTGGGAATACCAAAAACATTAATTGGATGTTACAATATCCATACCATAAGAAATTTTGGTCTCCATAAAGCCTATGAATAAGCCTTCACATCAAAATGATGAAGACACTACTCTCACATCAGTTCGTCTCAATCCAATGTCTCAAGAGAATAAGAAACATGCTGCCATAGAATATAAACTTGTTATATTTTCCACTAATAATGTTCCATGGTATCATAAGCCACATGCATGACCTGTTTCTCTGTTAAAAATAAAACATGTTTAATCTTAGGATAATTCCAACACAAAATGTGGGTTAGGTCATAGAGATACATTTTCATATACGATACATGGAACACGTTAGGTATTGACATTAGATTCATTGATAGTTCTAAATTGTAAGAAATGTTCCCCACCTGTGGTGAAGCCTTTAAGAACACCTTGTCCACAATTGGGAACTCCAAATGTCTATGGTGAAGATCAATATAATATTGGTATGTTATTTGTGCTATCTACAAAGTCTGATTAATCAATTGAATCTTAGTTGTAATCTCTTGAACCAAACTCAGTCGAAATTGGGGACATTCACAAATCTCTAATGGATATATTGGATATATACAAGTATGGATATACCCCACCTAGAAAGAATCAATTCTGATGGGAGATTGATTACTGTTGTTATAATAAAACTCAACAAGACATAAATGATCATACTAATTTATATAAAATTATAGAAGAGAGGCATAAATAATATTCTCAAGAAGATCATTCAACTGGGACGTCATCGCTTTCAGTTCACTTGTGTCATGTCGTAAGAGAAAATTTGATGATGTTAAGAACTAGGCATCACATCAATGTAAAAGAAAACATAAAAAATCATTGGTAAACCAGAAAAGTAAAAATTTGAAAATGATGGGAAACTAGAAGAAAAATGATGGGATATCACCACTCATTGTATATAACTATTGATCAAATGCATGAACTAATATAATTATCCCCAATTATGGATAAAAATGGCCCACATTTCATGACCATGTGTCTCATTCTTCACGAAGGACAAGAGGCAAATCACTATGTTTGGTATTGAATACCTGTAGAAGATACAATTAATCCAAGAATTATTAGTAGTTAACCAAACCATTCAAAAGTCGACATCAAGAGGATACACATGAACAAGTAGAAAACACCAATCTTGCATATCATATGATAAAGAGAAGGCACAAGTGGGACTATGATGACTCTATTA
The DNA here is from genome assembly GCA_963277665.1 of Viscum album. Classification (NCBI taxonomy): domain Eukaryota; kingdom Viridiplantae; phylum Streptophyta; class Magnoliopsida; order Santalales; family Viscaceae; genus Viscum; species Viscum album. Next base: position 1,311,423,241 of record OY728152.1, on the reverse strand, counting down.
TGTTTTTGTAAAATGGGGCATATTAATATCCATTTCAAAAGATAAAATCACCATGGAAATATTAAGTATATTAAAAACTGTTGTTGAAATAAATCACTAACACACACCAGTATCATATTGAGTAGTCACTAATGAAGATTATATAAAATGGTATCTCTCATGGTTATTGGGCCCATGTATGCTTCCACTAAAGAATCATTTTCTATGTGAAGAAGCATCATTCCATTTTTCTATGGTTGGAACCTTTTTTATTTGAATCATTTTATTTACAATTAGTTTTATGAGGAGAAAATGATTCTATTATACTATGTGGAGTAGAGAATGGATCACAAAATCATTATAAGTTCCACAAACCTCATCATGGGATATAGTTTATGGGTGCCTTAGTGCAACCACTCTTATAATTTCCTATCATTACAAAATAATAGAATCTTAAGGAAATCCTCTTACTATTGTAGGAGGTATTAAATGATTCTGTTATCGAGAGATACAGTGATATCCATCAAACTAACATTTTCCTTTTATGGAACCAACACTAAAAATGGGAGAAAAAGGAACCCATGTTAACCCTGAAATTATAACATAGTCCATCTCAATCATCATCTCCCAATCCATCACATTAGAATTAATTGGTTTCATTATCTAGAAAAACTGAGAATCGAAATCTAATTGAATTCTCAAAAAATATCGTCAATCCTTTATACTTTAATTTAATATAATGTTTGTAGAAAACTCCACCTTCTCAGCAAATCGATTTGAATACATGGTCATAGTGTTTTCCCCTTCTTCATTTTTAATATCTCCAAATCCACGGCCAACACTATTGAGTCTAGATAGAACTTGCCATTAAAATAACATTTATGTCCTTATACTCTAATCCTTCCTGATTCCAACCATTCAACATCATGTTCCACCATTTCGTTCTCAGTACCTCTTTCATGAAGGTTGAAAAATTGACCATAATAATGTATAGGGTATCTATGAACACAAATAAATGTTCTATCTATATCAACCATTCCTCAACATGGTGAGTATCTGAGGGTTCTTTGAAACACGGTGGATTATAGTTAATGTAATCTTGAAAATGATTCTGAAGAACATCCCACCCTTGAGGATCCACAATTACATCACAAACATTTACTAGAGTTGGTTTAATCCAAGTGCATGGATAGAGTGTGTGAACAAATTTACTATATTTAGTTCAACTAGATATATATCTTTCATTGGTTCTGCAGCCGCCTCCTGGGACAGATTCTCGTGTCTTCTCAGAAGCATGATTCTACACAACATCATCAGAGAACATTGAAGACATTAAGTTGTTCTCTAATAGTGAAAGGATGGAATTAATCTTAACATATGGAGTAACCATATTTGTATAAACCCTATTGGAGTTTTTTTTTGTAATTTAAAAAGAGTCATTTGATTGTGGAGTAGGTTCTTTCAGAACAAACACACAAAGAGTTGAATCTTGGAGATGGTTATGACATGAAATATATGTGACTTGAGGACTATGTGACTGGAATACTACAAGACCATGAGGCTATGTGACTCGCCAATACTAATTGACTCATTTGAATAGAGTTCCTCATCGGCACTAAGTGTCTCATATATACTGGTTGTTTTATGGATTACATCATATAATCATTCATTTAGTGTCATAGATTATTACGTTTTTGAGCTGACAATACATCATGTTTACATTACTTTTGTGGTATTTCATTTATGGTTTAGAGATCTTCTACTAAGTAATATTTTACTCACCCCAGGACTGGCTTTTCCTACACATGTCTTGTTTTCTGTAGATGACCAATGTTTTTATGGAGACATAGGTTGTCTATGAGTAGGTGGTGCCGAGTTAGATCAAATAGATGAAGAATACTCCTATCAAATCATGAAAATTCCCTTCACCTACAATTTAGGTAGGGTATTCTTCCAATGTCATTCTAGAAAAATGTATACATTTTTTAACATCTTTTATTTTATTTTTATGGTATAATGACCCACATTTATTTTAGTTTTGTATTATTAGACTTACTAGTTGTCTTATTAGAATGCATGTTTTTTGTAGTGTTTTATAATTCATCATGTATGAATATGGAGATGTGTATGTGAATACAAGTAAAAAGTAATTTCATCCCATGATAGTGATATTCCATCACATTGTTAGTCATTGTCACTTGGCCTCTTAGTGGAAGGCTTGGGGATTCATCGAATGGACCCTTTTTGGATGGTTTTTGGTAGACTGGTATCTTAGTGTTCTAGTTTCACATTGGGACTATAAATATGTCAGATTGGTTTGGGATAATATTTTGGTTTTTTCTGAGTTGGGATTTCATTATAGGGACCCTATTATTAGTGGGTCGACCAATGTATCTACACACAATGACTCAGGACACATGATTTTCAACTCTATATGTGAAGACATAGGTTGGTGGTAAATAACTGGGGCACGCATCATGAAGTATTTTTGAGTGTGTACTCATGTCCTTCTTGAGTCAGCTCACCAGGTATATTCTATAAACTATGGTTCATCGTGATATGTTTCAGGAAGCCTTCCCACACATAGTAATCCAGGATTCCACTGTGTGACTAAGAGGATGGTACGCCCAGCGATGAGGAATCAATTAATGGAATGTTGCCAGAGATAGCCTCACCTTGTGGTGTAGAAGTGATAATACATCCTTTTGAATAGAAGATGTTACCAACACTACTGGTAGATGATGCATGAAAGATTAGTTCATTAAATGAGTTACAAAGGTAGAGACCTCTTAGGTTTAGTGGTTAGACAGATCCCCATGAAGCAATGGATTTGATGGTAGTGGCCACACGCGTCTTCCACCTTGGGAGGAAACCACCCGACCATATTGAAGTCCTATTTGTGACCCTACTTCTGGGATCATTGGGACTATGGTGGAGAAAATTGATCTATATATGATGATATGACCATTTATTGTGAATACATTGAGCGAATATTCAAGGGGAGTTATTCTCTTATACCTAACAGTTAGTATGTATACAGTCACTCTTGCACCATTAGAAAGACTGCCATACAGTGGTAGAGTACACTGAAAGATTCATAGAAATATATTTCTACTCCATGGACATGGTGCGAGACACATTTATTATGTATCATATAATTATAAAGTGGCTATGCTGGAAGAACATAGTGTCAATGATATCTCTTAGAATTCCATGTTATGTTGTCATACTAGAGTGATCTATACTCTTGGAGTTCTTTCTAGTAGTGCTACATCTAACAGTGGGAGCTACCAACAGACACCAAAATGATGAATCCTCAAAATTTGGTTGAAGACAACATAATTAGGGACCCAGGCAGGATAAGAACTCCATATGACAACCCTAATACATAGGTTCGATTGTAAAATGATATGCGGACCAAGGGTGTCAGCTGAAGTACAGGTTGTTCTATATGTGTCATAGTTGTGGACACATTGCATATGACTACATGAATCACATACCAGATGAATTTATAATGGTTTAGGTACCTTTTAGAATATTTCATAGGTTCGAGAAGAATGTTTTGTACAGTGGAAGACATGGTATGGGAATTTCCAGAGTAGTAGTTAGTGGTCTGGGGTTTGAGGTACTACCACCACCACATCCAGGTGGACCACCTTGTATTCTGAAAACTGGTTGAAACGTGCAGTCATATTTTCATAAAAAAATGGATTATGATATTGATGCTCCATATATGATAATAATAATGAACTGTGATCTCTCCCCCTAGTTCTCAATCTTATTGACCTATGTTCTAGTCACTCTTTCTTTACAATGAACATTATTCAGAGCTCAGAGATTTGGGTGGATTTGTTGGATCTATCCTTATGTTTAGATACTCAAATGGGAAGGGATTGGATAATCACACACCAATACTAGTTTTTTGAGCTTATCCTTGGAGGTGACAGATTCAGGTTGGATATCCTAGTATCCATGTTGAGTCCTTATGACCTCATTCTGGGTACAAACTCTCTATATTTAATACAGGCTCAAATTTAATGTTTTTTTCATAGAGTGTGTTCTATAAGACGATATGGGACCATGTATTCCATTACTAGGGATAAGAAAATACATGCATCATATAATGTAATTTCTCAAAGGAGGGTATAGCTAATTAATAACCATTTTATAGACATACCCTTGGTGCGGTGGATATGGGAGTCATCAATTTCATGAAGTGGTGGATGAGTACAGTGAAATAATACCTATGGATATTCTAGGATTACTTCCTCAAATGGAGGTTATATTTTATATTTAGCTATAAACTAGGAAAACACTGATATACTCACTAGAATATCAGATGTCTCCCATGGAGCTTCGTGAGTGGAGAGAACAGTTATAGGACATATAGAGGAAGGGCTTTGTGAAGCCCATTGTTTCAACCTGGGCTGCCCTTGTAATTTTTTCCATTAATGAAGATTGGAGATCAAGGCTATGAGTTGACTACAGGTTCCATAATCTAGTGACCATGAGGAAAAATTATATTCTATCTAGAATTTTCAACCTCTACGATCAGTTAAAGGGATCAAGGTGGTTCTTGAAGGTAGACCTTAGGTTTGGCAATCATTAACTTAAGATGAATGATGAATATGTACCAAATAAAACCTTTAGATATTGGTCAGGCGACTAAAAATACACGTTGATTATATTATAGTGATTAACACCCCTTAATTATTCAAGGGGGTCATGAAAAATATCTTCTTTCCTTATATTGGTTGGTTCATTGTGGGCATCATTTATGAAATTCTGGTATACTATGTGTCCAAAATTGAGGGTGAAACATCCCAAATGATGGTCCTTAATACAGAATGAGAGTACCATCTTTATGGTAATCTATAAAATTTTTGGGTATGGATTCAGGGCATCTAATTTCTTGGAAATTTCATTTCATAGGATAGAGTGGCGGTTGATCTAGTGATGATAGAGGAGGTTCCTTCATTGGATCCAACCATGAGCATTACCGTGGTATAGAAAATCATGTTTTGGATGGAAAATATCAATGATTCATGCCAAAAATTTCATGGTTATTCATACCCTTATCATAATTGATACAAAAAGAGAAACCCTTCATGTGGATGGAGTTGTGCCAACATAGTTTCTAGGATATGTGGAAGAGGATGATGATTAGCCACATATTGAAACTACCAGAGGTGGGTGTTGGGTATGTAGTATTTGTGATGCATCATGGACCTGAAGGAATTGTTTCCCGATGCAGGGGTAATTGTTGATTTCCTAAGGTTCACACTAGTTGAGGCAACATGACCAGAAATACATGACTGGTTATCTTGAGCTAACAAAAATGGTCTTCGAGTTGAAAATGGTGTCTCACAAAATAATCGGTGAGTGTTTCATCATCTACTCAATACACACATGTCTCATGAATATTGTCTCTCAGAAGGACCTAAATGTGTGACATTTTTTGTGGCCAGAGATCCTCCAGCATTATAACATCACGATTGTCTATACTCCTAGAAATGGGAATTTGGTGGTGGACACCCTCTGTAGTAGATCAGGATTTCTATCACTGAGTTAGGAATTAGATCAGTTATCTATGAAGAAAATATCCTTTTTGGATGGTGATGTAGTGTAATACCTCTAGTATATAGTGGTCACTCTTCTAATCATACAGGGAGTTAGGGAGGTATAGGTTTTTGATGTTGACTACAAGACCTGATGTGTGCAGTTATCCTCAGCCCAATCCCTTGATGGATATATTATAGTTGTGTGAATTTCATCCTTTTAAGAGGTTGAACCATTGAACCAGTGGCTTATTGAGATGAGGATTTGGGGTTTTATCACACAACCCCTTTGGAGGTACATCTGGGGGGTGGAAAAGATGCACCCGGACTCCTAAAATCAGTTCTGGTGGCTAGGGATAATGAATTTAGCGGTATAGTTCATTTCGCGGTTCCTCACTTTTTAGCAATTGAATGCATTGAATTAGGCTCCAGCATGCTTGGCTGAAACACTTGATGGTCCAGATTGAATTTTGGATGAAATATTAATGTACATAATAATATATTTACCACACACATCCCAGTTAAATGATACCCTCTGCGTGATTGTTGACCAACTCTCCATGTTGGTACACTACAAACCTATCCAATAGCATTGTTCTATATAGATCATGTGACACCCTTACATTCAGTATATTTATTTTGGCTTCACAGGGTTCATTCTATGATCATTCTATACCATGATGCTCACTTCACATCTTAGCATCAAATGAGATTGAAGGAGGATTTCGGGACTCAGTTGTGCTTAATCAATGTGTTTCATCCTTAGGTAGATGTTCGGATGGAGAGATCCATCTAGGTTCAATAGGAAAAGATACATGATTGTATCCTATACTTTTTTCACAGTTGGGGGGATCACCTACCATTGGTGAGGTTTTCATATAACAAAATCTATAATTCCATTTTTAGTATGGACCTATTTGAGGCTTTGTATGGGTATCCATTTTGGAAACCCCATTGATATACAGACCTAGAAGAGTCAGCAGTCATGGGTCCAGAGTTTGTACTAGCTACCACTTATAAGAGGAAGATCTTCAAGGTGAAAAAGAAGACTAAACATAGCAAACATAAATCATATGTGGAAAGGAGACAGACGACCTTGGAGATTGAGGAGGTATACCATTTGTTTTTTGGGGTCTCACCTTGTAGGAGAAAGCTGATATTTGGCCAGAGTGGAATGTTATCTTCATGATTTATCATCCATTTTAATAATCAGTGAAGATATAGAGAGGTGGTGTACAACATAGCTCTACCACTACAGGTTTAATGGGTGCATGATGTCATTCATGTATAGTAGATGAGGATTTATGTGCAAAATCCATCACATGTTATTAAATGGGACAAGTAGTACATTGATGACGTGGAGATGTTATTAGATATCCTAATGTAGATAGATTATCGACATGATAAGATTCTTCATGGGTGGTCAATTCCTCTAATTCATGTTCTAGGGTACCACAAGAATCACTAGGATAGAACATATGAGTGGGAGGCTCAGATTCATGCCAAGTACCATTTCATTTTTTTCACTTGTTTTGGATTTCCAGGAAAATATTCACTAAGGTGAGTAGAATGTAATGAAATGTATTTTTCTTCTAATTTTTTTAGAAAATAATTAAAAAAATTGTGGAAAGGAATTGAGATGTAATAAAATTTTGATGCTAGGTGTTCCCAGAATAAATTGATGAATAAATTTCAGTTGGTATTTAAAAAATATTGACTGGAAAACTTCTAAACGGGTTTCCGGATCGAAAATATGATGACACTATTTATTTCAAAGGAACGACATTACCATAAATGGTGTCGTTACTTAAATGAAGCAGGTTAGGGGTAAATTATAATTTTTTAAATTTTAAAATAAAAAATAAACATATAAAAGTATATTTTATATAATTTTTATCCTCTCACAGTGACACTACGACTGGTCAAAACAACATCGGGTTAGACTATTTTATTTCACAAATGAAAGAGTGTGGAGATGATGAAATGTTGAAATGCATTTTCTCCATTAAATGGACTAATATGAATACATGATTAGACACATAATCCTAGATAAAATTCCATAGTGGTCACTAATGAAGGAATTCGTTGGTGAAACCCCTATTTTTTGGTAGACGATGAACGTTATTGGATCGATGATTGGATTCAGAGTAGGCATAGGCATATTGATGAATGATGAATTCATGACTCACACTTTTTTAGAAATCAAACCAATCATATAGGTATGAGTTTTATTTCTATGTGATTTCCTATTCACAGTTCATTCATTATAAATAATGATCATATATCAACCTAATAAATGGATAATCCATGGATCGATCATCCAAACGAGATGAGAGTAATTATATGATGATTAAAATTGAATTAGATGCTTGTAATTGTTATTTTTGTTCTTTGTTGTTCTACTAATAATTTCTAACTTTGGATGTCATGAACAATGTATTGGGATGTTCATTAGGTTTTTTGTGATACTCCTTTCCCCCATTCTTCATGTTTTCTTTGATATTTAGAGTTATCTGCAGTTTCACCATCAATTCTTGCAACAAGAAAACAAATTGGTGATTCTACACCAAATTTATAAAGTAGAGGTGTGCCTGCAAGCATGAAATGTAGTGATTCCATTGGCATAGTGACTAAGAAAGGTAAATGTCATCCATCATGGAAACATGCGATGGTGGTGACCCACAGTGCAACATGATAGTTGAAGCACGATAACCCATAGTAGTGGGCCATGGGGTGTGGAAAAAATACCTCTAGATCAATGGTCAATGTAGGTGAAGAATGAAATGCGGCATGGCATCGCATCATCCATCTGCCACATGGTACCACATACAGCGTGTAGGAGGAGTTGCCAGATCATCGGTTGGCTAGGTTGGTGAGGTGGAACACGACATCTGTTCGGATAGGGTTGTCTGAATTGGGCCATATTGGGCAGGCTGTGATTGGGATAGCAGGCCATAACAGTACCAAAAAAGGCTGGCAGATCAGTCTAGGACTAGCGGGTTGGGTCGACCCGGCGATTCTGGTTGGGACATACTGGAATCAAACCAAACATATTCCCTTTTTTACAAAAATTCCCATAACATCGAAACCATATGTTAGTTTGATGAGCTATTTGTAGTATTGGCTCCCTCCTGATGAGGAGATGGTTTTTAAAAACATTATGTGGTTTTTGGTTGAAATTGAAAAATGATAGTTGGCATGTGGATTAGTTTCTCTCGGATCAAGCGTGTTAACATTGGAATCATGTGGCTTGATGTGACTCACATACTATGTGGCATGAAGACTATGTAACATTGAGGATACATGAGTTACCATGACTAAGTGTCTAATTGGGATTGACTCTCTCATCAATACTATATGTCATAATGATTTTAGGTGTGTTGTGCACTATGTCCAATAATAATTATTTTAGTGTCATATATTTATAACTATGTGATATAATAACACTTCATGTCTAATTTACTATTTTGTTCTTTCATTTTTGGTTTCTGGGAGTTCTTCTATGTACTATACTAGTCACCTATATATGGACAATGTCTACGCGTATTGTATCTTGTGCAGATGACCACTGTTTTGACACAGAACTAGGTGGTCCAAGAACATGTTGTCCCTTGTGAAATCAGACAGATGATGCATACTCCTACCATTTTAAGAAACTACCCTTCAAGATCCCTTCAGGTCTTTTTTAAATTAGTTTCTAGATACTTACTTACTTTCATAGTTATATCAATTCCTTTTTTTGACTTGTATACTATCCCCCATTGCATTTATTTTTTTAATGTTACACTCAATAGTTCCCTATGTGGCATGAATGTTTTACTTAGTGTTTTACATTTCAGTGTTTGTGGGTTCGATGATGTGTGTGTACATACAAGTACCTAGTCGATGCCTCCCATGAGAGTGATATTAATTCTTAGTACTAGTCACCTACCCCTTTCCTATTGGAGGCAGTGTCAGGGTGTCATAGAACATATGCCTCTAGGACAGGTCATAAAACAAACCAAATTGTTTCTTATAAATATCAAATTTTATGTATGTATTTTAACAATTTATTTGATCTCTATAACAGACCCACACAGTTTATAATGAATTGAATTCAATAATTTCCCCAATATCGGAAACCAATTTTTTTTCAAAATATCAAAACCTAAGGAATATTAATGTCTTTTATAAATATATAATCTTTATATAAATACCATGTTTTAATTAAATATTATATCAGTATTCATATATAAATTTAAATGGATTTTTAATGTATCATTACTAGTAAAACATAATAATAGTAATTGGATAATGAAATATATGTAAAATAAATTTTAAATATCATTCATGTCATTATTTCAAAACAAGAAAATAATATTATATTCTATTGGAAATAATTAATCTATAAAATTCATGAATATTAAAAAAAATTGATTCAAAATAAAACAGATAAATTTGAAGACAATTCAATTCATTGAATGTTAATGATTGTAAGAAAATCAATTCCTGATTTATATGTTAAAATGAATCATTCCCGTAGAAAAATTGTACAAAATCAAAAATAATTCATTAAAAAAATGTTCATTATAAATTTTCCAGGTAAAACACATAAAAAAATTCAATGGTAATGAAAATTTCATTTTTATCACCTTTAAAATAAATGTATGAACATTTTATGTTTTTTTATGAGTGGGAACAATGGATAAAAATTCATTAATACAATAAGACATATTTTCAATTTTTCATTAAATCGACTATCGTGATCATTTTTGCATCCAAATATAAGAAAAAATAATTATATAATTTAAAAAAATAGGAATAAAAATATGATAAAAAAATATACCGTTTTTATTTTATAAGATACATAAAAATACTCTCAAAAAATTTTATCATTGAAACCATGAAAAAATATAATTTTGACATAAAATCCATACTTAATGTCATATATTTCCTTGACCGTTATGAACCACCTCTTTATTGAGAAACCTCCCTTGGATTACACCATATAAATTGAATTAATGGTATGTTAGACAAATATGAATATCTAGGATGTGAGGAATGAATCATGGATTTTATTTTGGTATGGTTTGGTAGATCTAGTGTGCCCAATGAATTTATAAATATTGGAGAGGTGGTACATTTTTTAATGTCTATTAGGGGAACCCTATGAAACATATAGAGTATTGAATTAATATATATTAATTTTAATTTAGATTTGGCTCTAAATAAGTATTTTACAATATTTGAATCATTATATTCTTAATACTATCAATCAAAAATATTTAAACAAGTGAAGACGGTGTCATAACCTATTTGTCTTAGTTTTACACCTACATTAGTTATTTTGGAAATTAGTATGATATGATGTTTTCCCTTTAGGAATAAAATATGATTAAATAAAATTGAAACTAAATAATATGTTTATAATGGTAGATATTCTCAACTACATCACATTCACTTTGTGAAAGATTGGTTTTCTTAGGATATTATTTTCTTTATAAAATATTATTTAATATATTATTCTGTTTAAGACATTTTCATGACTATTCACAATGTTTGACATTAATGTAAACAATATTAAAATGAAATAAGAATAACCATTATATAAAAATGAATATAATATTATTTGGATCTCAAAATAATAAAAAATATAATAATTAATAAAAATAGTATAATTGTTTATTATTTAATTTTCTTATTTTACTATTATAATAACACTTATTTTTAAATGATTCATACTAATTTAGTGGAATTATTCAATAAATAGAATTTAAAATTAATTATTAATTACTAAAAATTAAATCATTTTTATATTTTCATTATAAACTATACACATCAATTTTTTCAACCTTTGAAATTATATTATGAGTATTAAAATAAAGATAGTTATGATTGGAATTTATTCACGACATAATATAATATTAGAAAAAATATCAAATAAAAATGTAACTAATATATATTATTGCCAAAAATATGATGATTATAGTAAAACTAAGATGATTTAATAAAAATATTGTAGGTGTGATATATATATTTTAAAATCATATCAAAATATTTTTATCCTTAAAAACATGAATTACCATTACTGAGGAGAAATATTTTTACTATAGTTAATATTCATAATGACCAAAAATATATTGTGAATACTTAACTATCTTGAACACTCTTATTATAAATATGAAATCAATTTTAGAGGATAAATTTTTACAATTAGAATATGTCAATTTTAAAATAATATTGGAAAACTTAATTAAAACGATTTTTAAGAAAATAAGTTTTATTAATAATAATGGATTTATAAATATAGCATGCCTAGTAGAAGCATTTAGATAAATGATAGAAAAATATAAAATAATTAATTTACCCATTTCATTAATTACTTTTATTACATGTGATTATTTAATTTAAAATGATCAAAACACTTTATTTGTAAATAAACCATTTTTTCAAAATAAATAAAATTTCTTAATCACAATGGGTTTTATAAAATTATAAATCCTTAATTCATTTTATACTTCTATAAAATATATTTTTTTTATAATTTTGATTGTCTTATTCAGACCCCATAATATAATTCCTAATAAATATATATGATATTAAATAATAATTCAATTTTATATCATAGATCATCTAAATAAGGATTTTCATACAATTAAACCAGTCCATGATATAAAATTTTCTTTAAAGATAAATATATATTAAATTTTTGGGTTTGTAATTAAAAATAAGGATTAATTATGGAAAACTACCTTAGGAGTAAGAAAATCCCAATTGTTGATGATCAATGATTAAGGTGACTATAATTTATTGAATTCATGGAACCATTATGATGCTCCAAAATTTTAGCTTAATATCTAAAAAATGTCATAAAAGTGAATAATAAATACAAAATATATAATAGTTGGATGAGAGAAACAAATTAAACGCCCCTAATACTAGAAAAATTAATTATTAATCTCACATAAATATGATCATTCATGGTTTAAAAAAGGGCTAAGATATATGGAGTATGAAATGATTAACCATTCCTTTATGTTAAAATGATGGAAACAATAAATATTTTAGTAAATTAGAAAACATTTAAATTTATTAAATTTAATTTCTAAAATATTGTTTAATATGTATAAAATAATGTATAATTGAAAATTTATATAACTCATGTGTTCCATGTAGGGATCCAATGATCACCAATGAGAATCATATTGGTAGCTAAAGTTTCTACTTCCACTCCAACCATATCATTAGTAAGATCTTACTTTTATTCCAATAGAAATCTTATCTATGAATAATTCTTCATTCAATTTTTATTTCAAAAAATGTTAACAACTTAAAACCAAAAATCCCTCCAACAACACAAAATACATAAATATTTTAGTTTTAATTGGAAATTCATCAATATCATACTTCAAAAATACATAAAAAGTTATACGATATCGTGTATTGAAGGTAATTCTTAATAGTTCTCTATACCGATGTCCATTTTTATTTTACCAAAACAATATCTATTTTATTTCCCTATATACCCTCTATTTTTATTTACTCAACGTTTTATGGTTACAACATTAACTACTTCTTGAAATGCTTCTATAAAAAAACAATCTCCCTTATTCAAGTAATTAAGCTTTAATTTTTTCATTATCAATTCAATGTTAGGAATTCCATCTCGCAAACCTTCTATTTCTTACGATTTTATTCATTTAGGGTTTAATATGTATTTTAATATTAATTCAATTATAGAATTATTGTAATAACCATACAACCTACGTAATTTTACACTTTTGAATCATTATGGATTATAGGGTTTCTTTTATCGATATTAATTATATGTTTTCATTGAATAGATTATGGTAATACTATTATTATCATTTATTGATACTTATATTATATTTATATTAGATCCATTTGCGATTTTATGAAATAATGATTCAATTTTTAAGAAATATATCATATAATAATTACCAAATATATCTTAAAATCTTATAGTGATATAAAATTATGATTGAGTGTGATTTGGTGAAATATTTTAGGGAAAAAAATATTATGGTGTTAAGGGTTAAAAATGATCATTTTGAACCAAATTATCACTTTATTTCGGATTCCAGTTTTCCACAACTCATTGATTTATCCATATTATTTTCCTAAAAATTGATTCATTTTTTATTAGAATATAACTAATAATTATTTTATCCTAATTTCATTATTATAAGTTTTTTTCTGGAGGTATTTTAGAAAATATAAATAAAGATGTTTTGAAAATGACTTTAAAGGAACAATTAAAAAACACATTCTCGTGTTAATAACATAGAAAAATTTATTAATAGGTGGTAAAATTAATTTTCTTGTTATTAGTGTCCTATGATAATCAGTTTCCCATGAAAATTTTATTTCCAAGATATATAATTATTTTATATTAGTGTAATCTTTCAAATTTTGGTGTGATATTCCTTTGATATAAACCATAAATCGAATTGGACAACATGAAATATGAAGAAGAAAATATTTTATTAAAAAAAATTCTGATAAAATTTACAAGGAATATATAAAATATAATAGTGTTTTACACTCATAATATGAAAATATAACATATATTAGAAGAATCAAATGTTTTTCTGATACAAGAATATTTTTTCAGACAATGTACAATCAATTTTTAGTTGTTTTGATTGTTCATTTATTATTATATAGTGGCTAGCATGTGAAGTAGGATTCAGTGACTACATGTGAAGATAATTACTATTTTATAAAATTTATAAAAATTACACATAACATTGATAATGGATTTTCGGTGGAATTAAATACATTTTAGAAAAAAATTATAATTTTTTAGATATTTCTTATTGGATAACTTTTATATAATGTGTCTCTTTTATTCCCTTCTCCCATTATAATTAAATTTTATAATACTTTTTCCATTATAATAACATGTGTTCGTGTTTAAATCATTTATAATTATATAAAACATTGTAATATATTTTCATGAAATATAGTTATAAAGCATTAGAAAAAATATTAATTGGGGAAATATTCATATTTAATGGAAGTGAAATGAATTTTAAGAACATATAACTTGGGTTATACTTATTTTAATTACATTCTTGTTCCATAAATTACCAAAACAATTACTTCACATAATTCCATTAATTTTTATAACCTATTTCCCAAAATCACATAACGAATAATATATTTTTCTATCTGATACCTCAGTCAATATATAATAGATATTCAGTTTTCCCTAAACTAGATTCCTTCAATATTTCACTAAACTATATGAATTTTTTTATTAAAAATACCATTTCTAAATGATTTATCTTGAATAATGTTTTATTCTATGTTTATTTAAATTATTTATTGTTACTATTATAATACTCTTGTAAAAACTTATGGAATCATTTTATTTTTCGAACAGACATTTAAAAAATGAATAAAATAGTACCTAATAAATGTTATCATCATTTAATTATTATTATTTTTATGTTTTATATAATTCAGTAATTTATATATTTCACTTGTTTGTTCATATGGTTTTAATTTTTTTGATGCATTTAATTTCATTTCTATATTTTTTTCTATTTAATAAAATTTATGATGATTATATAAATTATTTTATTACAGAAATTATACATATTAGTTGTCATTATATCTCAATTCATAATAATGACATGGTACCTTTCAAGAACATTAAATTAGTTTCATATTATTAACATAAACCATAGTTTGGTATATATTTGATGATATAAAATTTTCTTCAGTGGTTGTACCCTTCCCCCAATATCTTTGAAGTAGAATCATGAATTCTTCCTTTTTAATCATCAGGTTTCAAACTTGAAAAAATTTCCTATGATATATACAATTTTTAGATATATATATATATATATTGGGTTTTCCATGAGAATATATATGACACATGAAAACTGCTATAAATACCTCCATGGATCACTTGAACATGCATCAATGTTTCTCAAACAATTATATATCACATTTGTAGTGTTAGACCTGAAGATGATAGTTCACATATAGACTCTCTATTTTAAGGGAGATAACAATTCAAAATGGAAATGATCTAGGCCACTATCCATTATTTATTTTCCTTAGTGAATATTTTTCATTATATATAAAAATAATAATTTCAATGCAAGTATGTATACACAACATTTATAATTATAATATTTTTTGATCAGTAGTGGTTCCCTAATTTATAATAAATTACCACACACACCATTGGAAACTATTTGGTCATGTGATGTCTATATTACTAAATTTGATTTAGATAATGTTCTCAAGATCAGGTCAGATATACATGAACATTTCAATGATTTTTCTAGACATTCACGGTTTCCCACATCATTAACAAAATAGGTAAATTTCTTCATATGAAAATTTTCATTAATCACCACATCCAAATAACATTTTCTTTTTCCAATACATTATTTCGTTGAGTATAATAAATTTTCAATGGTAATTTTTATGTCAATAATTATTAATGGAATATAAATAATTATATAGTGGGGAGTTGTCAATATCAATATAAATTCATATTTTTATTCACAAAATAGTTTAATCTATATAATGTGGATATTTCTTATCCATATAGTATATGAATAATATATTCCTGATTTATAGAATAAATATAAATTTAATTTCACATAAATAATCCAAGGAAAAATAAGCACCATAATAGATGTTAGACATGTAAGGAAATGTTTCATCCCTAAGGGGTTTTAGATAACACCTGAGGTAGTAATATTGTACTTCTGTTTCCATTAATATATTATGTTAATTTATATTTTATATTATACCATGATTGAAATTATTTTAAAACTGATATGGTATATTATATGTGTTTTAGTGATATTATTTCATACCAATAGATTAATTATTTGAAAATTTTCATTTATGAATGTAAAAAATACAAATAAATCAATATTTAATCACATCTTAATGAAAATGATCATTTTGATCAAAAACAATACTCTATTTCATGAATAAATTTGTTAACATTTAGTGAAATCATTGAGAATCCCTCCTCTAAAACGTATATATCATAAAAAAATTATTATTTACATCTACTTGAATATTAACATCATGAAAATACTTAATAAAATATATTCTATTTAAATTATGAAATTTTAACTGCTTTCATATTCATCAAAAAAATTCAAAATTATTTAGATTTATTTGTAATGAAATAATTTATCTTTCCCTCATTAAATTTATCAACTCTTTATATCATATATTTATTAATTGATAATTTTATAAAAGGAAAATAATATTTTTTTATCAAGGATCATCTAGAAATTTAAAATATTTATCAATATTATAAATATCATTATTAGGAAAAAAATACATTAATATAATATATATATTGTCTATTTTTTGTGAATTTTTCTTTTATATATTGTTAATATAATATTTCATATGAAATTTTAGTATTGCAGAAAACCTGAAAAAATAACCAACATATTGATGTATTTTATTATCTTTTAATAATCATATTCACTCTTATTAAAAACTAAATTTTACTTTAATATTTAATATTTTGATGTAATTTATTTGAGGTGTGGTAGAATGAAATTATATAAAATATATTATGTTTTTTTAAAATAATCTCAATTAAACATTTAAAAATAAAATGAATTTTTTCCAAAAAAAAAATTAACCATTAAATTAATTTTTTTTAAATAATAAAAATACATATTTATGTATTTATTTTTTCCATGATTTAATAATATTCAAAACAATAGTTTTTATAACCTGTATATGTTAATTTTTTATTTCATATATATTTTCCCCAAACATTTGGTTTTTAATACTATATAAACAATCTTTCATTATTTTGATATCATCAATGTTTTAAAAACATCTTTTAAATTATAAAATAATTTATTTTACATTGGTGAATATAATAAATTAATATAAATTTAATCTATATTATCCATGTATTTAAAATAGAATGATATTTGATAAGATTATTTCAGAAATTTATATACACCAGTCTATACAAGTTATTATAGAAAATTTTTCAAATTCATTTCACTATATAGTGAATGATTTTTTTCTATATATGATATCATGAAAATAATAAAGCATAATTCTAATTATAAAATGGTTTTTCTGAAGAACATAATTATATAAAACAAATTTTTTCTTTATTTCATGAATTTTTTTTTTACAATTCTAAATATATATGATTTTAAGGATTTTTATATTTAATATTCTCACAACCATTTTTGTGATAGTATATATTGTCTAGAAAATTATTTTATTATTATAAGTATTTGGAATTAGGTATCAAATATCATTATATTTATATGATGAAGTCATTTTACACATTAAAAATAATTCAATTTAGCATTTTCATTTAATATATCAGTGGTTTTAAATATGGGAAGTTATTTTCATTATTTTATCAATTAAAATTTATAATGAATTATTAAGATAGTAAATGTAACATCTCACCCTAGGAGACACACACTAGTTCCCCTATAATATTATTCACTTGACATCAAGAACACATTCATGTATGTTATATTCTACTGACTTTAAGTGAGGGTCTAAAATTGATCATCGGGAGACTATATACACCGTAACAAAGTATCCCAATAGCTTAAATAAACAAGAATAACCACATAACATTACCATAACCATAATAATACCAATATCACATGATATCAAAACATGTAACACAATATCAAAAACTAAAAAAACATATGTTATGAAAATATGTGCCTTGTGTCAACATGAAAAACTCCAAATAAATAATTACATTGTTAACTCTCAAAAGGGTCTAGAATCTGTCTATGGTTCCGTCATCCAATTTTAATCCTGAATTATCCATTCAACAGTGCGCTTTTTCCCTTAACGTGTCTTGTAAAAATGAAATATATTTTGGTAACTATAAGGCATCCCCTGTAGGTTATTATTATAACTTATTATTCCACATCCAATATCATCTAAAACAATATTTAGTAAAAAAGTGTATTCATTTGTATAATGAATAAATACCTATAATAGAGTAAAAAATTTAAATTTAATTAGTTACTCTTTTTTTAATAACAAAAACCCCTCAGGTTACTATGGGAACACAAAATCTCAATACCTATATTGACCAGTGTCGAGGTATGAACTATTTAAAATGGATATTAAATATAAAAATTCCCCTTTAAGATTAATCATCACAATGCATATCTTAATACCATTATTTCCATTCATTGTATCAATTCACATATGAGTTACATTGTTAACATGTATTGTCTTAATTCATATCTGATTACATTTTTTTCATTAATTGACATAATTCACATAATAATTCGAGTGTAACCATCAATTTTCTCATAAACAAATGAATTTAATTGTTACAATTAATCATTTCAATAAACATATAAAATCCACTGTTTCCATTCATTATCTCAATTAAATTATGAATTCAATTATGAAAATTCATCGAATTCATTCAAATATGAATTCCATTGTTTCCATTCATTATATCAATTAACATATTAATGTTAATTTTTACCACACTTCATATTAATTATCATCTATCACAATGTATTAGTTAATTATTTCACCAATTAACGATTCTAAATCATTAATTTTTTATTCATATCATTCCATTAATTAATTCAATAATTAATTAATAACATCAATTCTCTTAGTTAATATATCATTTAATTAATCAAATCTCCTCCTTTATTTATTTCAAAAATTAATAGTTCACTTGAAATATTTTAATTAATTAAAAAATAAATAAACCATAATAATTACATTAATTACTTATAAAAAAATTGGTTCATAATAATAAATTACACTACCCAAAAAATACCCAATAATAAATACAATAATAAATTATTAAAAATTTATAAAATCCCAATTTTCATATAATTAACCCAATAGTATATTATTACAGTTCATTTATTTTCATTATACAATAATTTTCATTTATTAATTCAACAAATAATTATTCATATTAAACAATAAAAAACTCCCCATTTTCAAAATCCCTTATTCAATTAAATAACCATACTAATTTATTTGATTTTTATAATTTCAATTTATAAACAAACATTATAAATTCAATAATTTCATTCAATTAATTGAAATAATGTCATTTGGATTTGAATAATAGACAACCGACAACAATTCATTGACTAATAATCTCCCAATAGTAGTACAAAGTTATATATAGATAGTTCAATCTCATGATTAAAAAATGATTTAGATCTGAATCATAGATCTATCAATATATGAATTAAGATATTGCAATTCTAAATCATGATCTTGATCCAACAACTAATAACCAACTCACAATTTTCTAGGAAGAGGATTAGGAGATTGATATATCTAAATAGAAAGAATTAACATACTAGGGGAGGTGTGGATCTCCAATATTCCAATAAATTCACCAATAATAGTTGTTGAGAGGCCTATAAATGCATCCTATAATATCAAAAAATGATATATAATGGCATAGTCCATGTTAGGGTCGAATTGGGTGCGTTTTAAGGTATTGTGAGATTTTAAAAATATTTTTCTGTTTTTTTTATAACCCACAGATGGTGTTTTTGGTAGGAGTATACAGTTTGAAAAACCATGCACATTAAACATGACCCAATTCTAGTGTGTTTATGGTTTCTACAAAAAACAAAACATTTCTTTACAAATTTTTGGATATCCATGGCAGTCCTCTCCATTTGGTATTTCTTTGGTTTCTGGGGTGGGTTGCATGTTTTTGGAAAACTGTTTGAACACTATTCACATTCCATTTTCATTCCAAATTTATCAATTTTCATCCAAACGCACCCCATGGTACAACATAAAAATAATTCTTCAAAAATGGAAAAGTAGTTCCAAAAACCAATCTTGGGACACCTCAAGAAAATTACAGGTTCTTACAATCTCCCCACATTTTAATATTTCCTCCTCAATATGTACACCCAAGAATCTCTATGATTACAATTCAAAATTATTGGTTCACAGAGCCCTAATAAAATCTTCTCTTTCCAATGTTTCCACATACAAATATCACTGACTCCTTAGTACACAAAATGATGGCATTGTATTTTCTGACAACTATTTCTTAATGTAATACAAGAAAAAAAATGGATGCTCCCCAATGGGAACTTTAGTCTCAAGATAAACATCATCTACATAGATCACATGAAAAGGGATTGGGTGATACCATTACTTTTTTGAAAAATAAAAAACATAATTCAAAGTACTCTAACAATTTGGAATATAAAATATGTATTTTAGCAACCCAATTCTCTCCACAATATCAAATATTCCAATTATTTAGCGTACCAACATTGAATACCTCTGTATCTAGCTGTGACCCACTCTAGGAGACTCTTAAAGGAATAATTTTTTACCCTCATAAATATATATAGGTTGTTGAAATCAATCAACATACAAATTATCTCTACTCTGAGCTATAACCATAAATATCTAAATCGGTGGAACATTCTCTAACAACTCATGCCCTAGACACGGTCCCCAAAACTCTAAATGACCTACCTATCCATCATAGAGGTGATATTCATGGCCTAACTGAATGTTACATTTATTGTTCCATATTTATATTTTAACAGAAACGTTTTTATTTGAAAATTACAAATTTTCTATAAGTTTCTTCCAAGAATGAACATGGGAAAGGGCGCACACTCATATAATTTTAAAACTATATATAATATCCCAAATTGAATGATTCTTCCATGAAATCCTTAGTAGACCCACAAAGATTTCCATTTTCACTTTGTCCTACATCTATTCAATAATAGAAAGTTGTTTTAGAAACCCTATAGTTCATTGATGTTGGGAAATCACCGATTGATAGGTATATCATTGGGTCAAAACCCCTGATATCCGCTTTTTCATTCCAATCCACAAAAAATTAATTGGTCATTGTACATTTTTTCACATCTGGATTCACTACCCATATGAAGGCAAGAAATTCATAAATTTTCTATCCCCATATACACATAGTCATATTAACCATATTTTTAAAATAGATGATCTCATCCCCAACTATAGTCTAATTATAAGGAGTCTCCCCACCTACAATGATTTCCCTAAATGCCAATTATATTGGATGCACATATTATATATATCAAATCAGACTCAAAAATGTATATTCTACTGATACCAATCGGATAATCATAATCTACTTGCTCTCCTAAAACACAACATGAAACTCAGCTAGTAAATCCATTAACATCCACTCAACACTGGACCTCAAAACTATATGTGTCTGATTTATCATCTTACAGGTGTGGAAATATTATTAGTCTTCTTGGGTTTATATACTATCCAAATCTAAAATGGATGCATATACTGAGCCAATCCCCTCTTTTAAATATTCAAACATTATTGTGAAATGATGTACTTCAATATCTTGTTAAATTTATACACAACAATCTATTCACCCAACCGATGATATCTATAACAAATCAAATCATAAACTACTAAAAATAACTCATGTTCATGTATAAAATATTTTTATTAATGTTCACTCAAATGTTGAGACCCATATTCCAAAAATAATTCCCTGTAAATTAATAAAACGAATTCTCAGAACCTATATCCCTCAAAATATAATATATTATCCTAAACTATATCAGTTAGTGTCAATATTGCTGTCAATTTAAAATTCATCTTCATCTCCTTGAAGAAAATATCTTACACTTTTTACCATTCAAACCACATCCCTATGTTTTCCAAGACCAGCGGTTGTCTTTATAATTAGAAAAATACATAGATCAATCATTGATATTATCTTTCTAACCATAGAAATATATGAATACCAAATGTGTTCATTGGTTTTCCCCATGGAACAAAAACTTAAACATTTTTTCTGTCAACTGAAAAATCATCCCAATATATGATGTAGCCTATGAAGTATATATTCTCAATCTCAAATAAACCCATCGAAAAAATTGCACGTATATTATGCTCTATATGTTTACTCAAGGTGATATTAGTATGTTGTTCATGGTCATAATCAGTCTTAGAGTACACCAAGATGTCATTCATAAAAAAAACATAAAACTGCTCCAAGTACAAATGGAAGATATTTTTCATGAAGTCCATAAATTCTAATACTGAATTCATTTACTATAATAGAATTATTTAGAACAGATAGAGTTATTCTATTCTCCAAAATGAAATCATCGTTATATCATATGGTAAAACCCTCAGCATATAATATGTTGATCCCATGTTCATTTTGTAGAAAACACATGTTCCAATCAACCTATTAAATTGATCATCGATATGAAGAATACAACTACAGTTCTTCAATATCATATGGTTCAACATATGGAAACTGACAATAAAGTATAGAGTATTGTCAGCCTTCATTGAAAACAGTATAAGGGAACCCCCAAGTGACGTACTCAGTTGGATGAACCCATTTTCCTATAACTCCTCCAGTTTTATCTTGTTCTCTTAATGCTATTTTGGTTCCATTCTACATTTTCAAATATAAAATAGTTGTCACACCCAAGTTTAAATTTAACCATTGTCTCGTTCTGAGTCTGGCCTTGGTTGTTTGGATCAGGAACAATGTTTTACATGTTTGTGGTTTTAGGATAATTTTGTTGATGTTCATTTTTGGGCCCGTAATTAAATTCCTATTGTTTCGAAAATTTGAAGGTTTTAGGCCAGTGTGTCAGCGTTGTATGGTTAGTGGAAGTCGTGCAGTCAGGACGGGTACCTGGGCGATTTCATCTATAATGGGAAAAATCCATATCACTGTTTCTTGATCTATGAAGGGTAACCACATTTTATCCTAGAATTAAAAATAAATATTTAATTAACCTAAGAAAAATAATAATAAAAACAAATACGTGTGAGAAAAAACTTTAAAAAGGTTATTTTAATAATAATAATATTATTATTATTATTATTATTGAGAAAATTATTATTTTAATTTGTGTAAATAAAATTAATATTATTATTAATGATAATAATAATAATAATATCAAATTTAATAATAATATTATTATTATTATAATTATTATTAATTATAATATTATTAATAAAATTATTATTATTATTAAAATATGTTTCATAATTTTCATTATTCCAATTTTAATTATTTTTTTTATGTTAGGATTAATTTTTTATGGTTTTACTTTCTTTCCACCCACATTGAAATACTCTATCTTCTCCCATTATCCGTATATTTCTTTCCAACCTCCAACCTTTTACTCCTCGTCTCTAAATGTAGAATCCAATGTCAGCTATCCTTCTAGTAACCTCTCCCTCTAGTCCCCCCCCCCCCCCCCGCTCTCCCTTTTGTGCACCCCTAAAGGATCCTAGTTCAACCGGGCACCACTCACTGGTGCCCTATTCTCTCTGTAATGTGTACCACCCTTCACTAGCACCACTTTATTCAGCTAGAGCCAAGGATGCTTGTCGTTCCACCTCTCCCTCTTCTACAATTGTGATCTATCTCTGGTAAGTTTTTTCTCTCCCTTATTTGGGAATTTGGTTTCTATCGGTTAGAGTTTTGGATTTGGGGAACTGATCATGATATTTTGGGTTCATTCTTGTTGAAGTGGGTTAATTGTGTGTTTCCTGGGGGGAGGTTTGGTTGTGGATGAGGTGCTGATGGATTTCTCACCATTTTTTTATAAGATTGTTTATTTGTGGAAGGTGATTCCATGCAGAATTTTTTGGGATGATTTCATAGTGCTTTCATTTGTGTTTTGACATGTTCTGTGGTTGATTTTTGTAGAGAAAATTTTGTTTTAGATTAAATTTGAAATCAATTTGGATTAAAATTGGTGATGTTATAGGAAATTTTTCAACTTAATTGTGAAAATGGTTTTAGGGTGATTTATAAATTCTAAAAATGGTTTATTAAAATCCGCAATGGTATAGAAACTATTGTTAATTAATAATTTTGTACTTAATGTGTATAATATAATTATTCCATTTTAGGTAGTTTTATAAATTATGAAAATGTTTTATTTATATTGTTTTAATGGTTCGAATAATGTTTTAATATAACATATATATGCAGATTATTTTTAAAGAGGTTTTCAGTTGATCATTTTGTTCAAAATATTTTGTCTATTTATAGAAATTGTATTAATATTTATATTATAATTTATTAAAATATATAAAAGGTGAAAGGTATATATGGTAATTTTTTTATGTAATTATGTTTTTGATAAATGTTTTTTTGGTGAATGTGGTGTCTTGTGGTATGTATTGATTAGTTTGGTTGATGAATTGTGTAAGTGGTGTTATGTGATGTGTGAAACCTGATTCAACACAAAAAGGGATGCACCAGTATCTATGTGGGCATAATTGGACTATTATTCTAGTAATTAAGAAGTGGATTCTTCTTAGTTTCACATAGCCGGATTGATCATGAAAATGCAAACTAAATGATGATGATTGATTGTAGACCTCTAGAACATTGGAGGTGTCCCCTCCTAGTGGTTCATGCATTAAAATTTAGTTTGTCACTGTTTCTATTCTAAATTTCACAGTTATACGATGGACCTAGTTTCCTAATGGTAGCAACATCCAATTAGAATTTCCATTAAATACATGTCATTTGATATATTTCACTTATTATATGTATATGTAATTGATGTTTGGGAATTTCAAAATAAAGGGTATTGTCATTAATGTTTCTTTATTTAAATCTTTCACCCACATAATGTGAAATTTATTCAAAGTTGTTATTTTTTTATGATATTTTCCAAAACAATTACCATCATTTCTATCAATATATAAAAATAATGGTTATTTTTCATTTAATTATTTTTGAATGTATTCTATTATATGTGATTATCCGACTTGGCTTTGGGTCACACCATTCCTACACCATTGGTGTATGTAGACCACTTTCTTAATTTTTTTTCATGATAGGGATTGTTTTTTAGTGGTGAAAGGTTGGTTTTGTAGTGTCTCTAATGGTGGATCATGGTGGATGCAGTATTAAGATGTTCTCATCTTATTGTATGAAGGTTGGGGTGATATCTCTATTTTCACTTTTTCCCATTGTCCCTTTTTGGAATATTTTTGTTTCTAAATTTAAAATACGGTAATTATTAAAGGAAATTTTGGTTTAATTTTCAAATCTATATTATTTGATTTTTTTAGTATAAATGTTGTAAATATGGGAAAATATTTCCCTTTTGTGTTATTCAATATAAGGAACATCTTCCAGCCAAGGGGATTGGGAATTCTCATAGGGAATTTCTGTGGACTTGTTTTGGTGCCAGGTTAGAGAGAAACCCGACTTGGTTTGTGAAAAAATTCTATCAGATTAGTTGAAGCACTTTTGAGACTTTTTTCATAGGGAATATTTAAGGTAGATAAAATCTAGTATTTTAATGAAATGATGTTCTTGGTGAAATCTTGGTTTCAGGATAACAAACTTTAAGACGTGTCCTAATTACTTTTGGGAAGTTGGGTTCTATATGAATTCTTTGAACCTTATAGTAAATTGATGAATAGGATATGAAATTGGAGTTGGGTCAGCAGTCTTAGTGATCACATAGTTATAAGAAATCCATGATGATCTGTGGATGTTTTCTCAGAATAATCATTGTGATTGTCATTTGATTGGTATATGGTTTCCAACCATATGCCCAGTCCACATGCCAACACTATTTTCATAGTAACGTTTTTTGTTACTCTTTATTTTGGAATCATGGAAGAGTTATTTTTATATATAATTTATTTTATTTGAGGAGGTGGAAATTGAATTTTCAATATTTACCAAAAAGGTATTTTGAAAATTTAATCCTTTGTAAAATGATCTTTAGTAAAGGGGATGAGTAAATATGAGGTGAATTTTTATAAATAATTTTTTTGGATTATCGAAATCTAGTAGTGTGGGGAATTTTAATTTTATTTTCAATGTTGGTTATTTTCGAAACATGTTATAAATTAGAATACTAAGGTTTTAAATAAATTTATTAATATTAGGTGAGATTCGTTTTGTATTGGAGAATGATTAAAAATGAAATTCTATGAATTTTGATTGTATGCGTTGAAAAGTGTGGGTTGAATTTTTTTGTTTTGAAAAAATTAAATGTTTGGTTTTACTCATTGTTGTTAACATAAGGACAACATGCATGGGTACATATGGAATGTTTGATAGTAAATGGAAAGAGTGGGTGATTTCTTAGATGGATATGTGGACGTTTTTTGGGGTGTGATGGGAACATGCATGGGTAAGGACCATGGGACACCATTGTTGATTTAGAAACCGACGAACCATATTTAGTTTAAAAAATTATTTATTAAGAAATTATTATTTTATGATATTATTTGATCATTAAATGTGTCTTTTATATATCAGAAATATTTATTATTATGCGTTGAGAGCCATTATTCATTATTTTTTACTTTTTTATAGATTTTGAGATTTTTTGGAATGTTGGTGGAGAGAATATGTGTATTGTGGGTTCATCTATAAATTTATTCTAGAATTTCATGTTTTTGTTCACATTATTTTATTGGTGTTCTATTGTGGTGTTTCTTGTCTAATGGACTAGTTTTATTAGGTTCTTTGTTTTGTTCTTGTCTATTGCATGCCCCCATAACAAATTAATTCACGATTCAAGTGTGTTCATGAGTGATTCATCGTTAGAAAACCCTACAGTTGATCAATGTACAGAATTTCCTCATATGTATTAAATATTGAGTCAACTAATACACCTTTTAAATTAAGTGGATCCTCTTATTAGGGAACCCAATTTGTGTAAGTTTGAAA
Source organism: Viscum album (assembly GCA_963277665.1). Classification (NCBI taxonomy): domain Eukaryota; kingdom Viridiplantae; phylum Streptophyta; class Magnoliopsida; order Santalales; family Viscaceae; genus Viscum; species Viscum album. Next base: position 1,311,395,986 of record OY728152.1, on the reverse strand, counting down.
TAGACATTTTTTACTTAATTTTCCTAGGTCATCAAAGGTGATGTTTTACATCGTCATGCCTGATGTTACAACCTATAATAGGTGAAGAGAATCCTAATAAGGAAAGGTGATAACAATTTTGGTCATTGTTTTTCTTCAAGATAAAATATAAAATTATCCTCTCATAGGGTTCAACTAAAAAGAGATTCACTCTAGGCAGCCAATGTGGAATGTTTGGTCATATGAGGCCGTTACAATCATTTTCCACAATCACACGTAGTTCAAGACTATGTTTATGGTTGTTTATTTTATAAGGTATATTAGGAATCAAAGTTCATGTTCAATGGATTTATGAAGTGTCGTGTTATTTCCCAAATGACAAACCATTTGTTTCGGTACATTTAATGTGCAATTGATTTACAAAAAGTGTGTTTTCCATTTGTGGAATATTGAGTTTTTCTATTATATTTGATATTTATTTTTATATTCCAACCCATTTGATGTTTCTAATTCTAATATAAATGGAATTATACATAGTAATGTTGTATGCCCCTACCATGATGAAGTCACTTGTGGATGAAATGTAGTTTGGGGGGTGTGTCGCTTTTTGATGATGTTTTTTGATAGTGTTGTGATTTATTGTGGCACCAGAAGAGGAAGTTTAAATCAATGGTATCCAATCCCTATCTACAAGTTAGGATATTTTTTTATAATAATATCCCCATTCATAGGTCTAAGATTTATTCTGGTGCACAATCCTGAAGACGTGGCGTTTTAGGGGACCGTAGTCTGAATTATATTGTCCATGTAGTGAACTGATATGATCTAATCATCCGGTGTGGAATATTCAACTAAAGTGGTTCCATTTGATGGAGTGGATTCAAGGAACATATATCATTTCTAAAAACATCATGGGTTAAATGGTTCCTCCTTGGTCATAAGAAGGTGTGGTTGTCTCACTCTCTTAAACTATAGTTCATGTTCAGTTGTATGTATGGATATCTGAGTGGTTTTCAATTTAGCATCAGCCTCTTGAGTTGACCCAATTGTCAGTTTATTCTCATAAGTGGATTATTATGCATGTGGGAGTAGTGAAATTCATTGTTTTTTCTATTAGTATTGTACTCTCATTAATCTGGTCCCTTGTGGCTGTAGAATTGGATCTGCAGGAAGAACCTATGTTATCAAATGTAGGATTTTTCTAATCATCACATACTAGTTGGTCATGATAGCATATTTTTATGGTGGGGAGAACCAACATGGTTCTTACTAAAATTAATATAATGTAAACACATGTTTGTCTATTTTTATTTATTGGGAGTCTATTTTGGCCTCCCCGCGGGGGTATCTGGGTTTCTCTCCAGGGGTTAGTAGCGTCTTATAGTGGGGAGACAACATAGGCCACCCCGGGTCAGAAATTTAGATTCATCATTGGTGTTGGTTTGGTAATCAGTAGTCCCATTTTAAGTTATCCATCCCAAAACCCATTTCACTAATAAATATTCGATTTGAACCAAATACACAAATGTTTTGTGATGTAAGGTTGTGATAGCCTCATTTAGTTCCATGTTTGGTTATTGTATAATGTGTGAGATTTTTAGGGAATGTTTAAGGTGATTTATCTTCAAATATTGAATGGATCATTTCAAGAGTTTCAATTTAATGATTATCAACAAGAGATGTATGTATCACTAGGAAGGGAGGTAATTTTAGGAATCATGGGTTTATTTTGCTGACTTGTTCTCATTGATGATAGTTTCATTACATCAATCACATTCGTTGTTTGTAGGGAACCTCAATTATAGGAATTTGTGTACCAGTTCTATTTTCAATAAAATATTGGGATGTATTTTTAGTGGATGAATACCTTATGGAGGAGAGAACTATCAAACCCATGTTTTTTTATCATTGGACACATTCCAGGTTAGTTCTCAGTGGTTTTTCTCAGGAACCATGTATGTTTAGTTTGATTTTTCATGATAACTTTGTCGAAGTTTGGGTTTAGCCTCGATTTAAATTCCCAATGTTTGGAATGGTTTTAGCATTTATCAAGGTATTCGGACACCGCATGGTTAGTGAAAGACATTCCGTTAGCCTAGATACCTTTGTGATCATTTCTAGGATGAGAAAAAGCCATTGTACGGTCAGCGCATATTATTTTGAGCCATTTGGGGTTCCAATTTAGTTTTTTATTGTACAAATAATAAAAATGAATTAAAAATAATAAAGATAATAAAATAATGTATGTGGTGAAAATTAATTTTTTTTAAAAAATAATGTTGTAATAAAAATGATATTTTTATTATTAATATTTAGAATATTGTTGTTTTTTAATAAAAAATATGAATATTATTATAAGTGTTAATAACATTAATATATTTACAGATACTAATAATGTTAAAATTATAATTAATATTGTTACTCAAACTATTTTTATGTGTATTAATAAAATTATTATTATTAACCTTAATATTAATATTATTGTTATGAAGATAAGTATTTTAGTGATACTAATTCCTATTATTATTATTATTTTATGTATTGATCAAATTTTTTGTGGTTCACTTCATACTCCCCCTTCCTTCACACACTACCTCTCTTACCTTTCTCTATATCTCGCACCCCCCACCGTGTGCCTCCTCTCTAGGCATAGCCACGTCCAGAAACCTTCCTTTTAGAGATCATACCAACTGATCGCCCCTTTTTCCCTCACACACACACACACACCACAGATGCCACACTCCCTCATGTTCCCCTACCTGGCAACCCATTCTCTCTAGAATGCTCACCACCATATGACAATCCCTCTTCATGCTGTTGGCCTCTGAGAAATCTCACCTCTACAGCTCTCCCTTTGTCGCTTGTTCTATATATCTATTTGTAAGGTTTTTCGCCATTATATTATGTTTTGGTTTTTGGAAGTTAGGGTTTTGGTTTTAGGGATTTAATATGTATCTTTTGAGTTTGATCTTGTTTATTAGGATTAATTGAATTTTACCTAAGGTTTTTATTGGGTGTGTTTGAAGTTAATATGGATTTCACTCATTTTTTTAAAATCTTCTTGGTTCGAGTTATGTGATTATTTTTAAAGTCATTTTTCTAATGAACTATCAATGATTATTTGTGTGTTTTTACATGTTTTATTAGTGTCATGTGTAGAGATAATGTAGTTTTTGAAAATAAATTTTTATATTAATTTTGATTTAATTTGTTTACTATATAAGAAATTCGTTTAATTAAATGTCAAAATTCTTTTAGGTTTTTTTTATAAATTTTGAACATGCTTTAAATTTATTTTCAAGTGCTGTGAAATTAGTTTAAAATATAATTTGGGTTTAATTATTGTGTAAAATGACATTATTTCAATTTTATGGTTGTTTATAAATAGTGTAAATGGATTATATAAAATTTTCAATTGTTTGAATAATGTATTGAAATAGAATTTATGTGTAGCTTATTTTAAAATAAGGTTTTGAGTGAACATTTTGTGTAAAATCGTATTGGGTGTTTATTGAAATTGTTTTATGAATTACTATAATTGTTTATGAAATTATATAAAAGGTTTGAATAATATTCTGGAAATTTTTTTGAGTGAATATGTTTTTAGAAATGTTTTTTTGATTTTCATGTGGGGGATAATGATATTTATTTTTTGGTTTGGTAGATGAATACATTTAGTGATATTATTTGTTGTGTGAAACGTGATTGAGCATAGAAGGGGAATCCCATGTAACTTGTTGGGGGATTGTTCAACGTTTCTTGTGATTTAGAAGTTTATTTTTCCAATATACACATAATATGATTGATGATGACAATAATAACTATATAATTATAATTTATTGGAGACCACTAATCTATTGGTGTGTCCCTTCATAGTGGATAATTAATGAGAAGGATGTTATTCATGGGTTTTATGGAACATTTAACTGAGATCTGATGTGCCTGGTGTCTCATTATTAGATAGTTCCTTTGGTTATATCCTGTTCCTAGTCACCATTTTATCTATCACACATACCATTGGCATACAACATAATTGGAAGGGTTCATCAGAATAATTGGTTTTTTCATTAATGTTTTGTTAATTAAAACTACATTTCACTTAATTTGGAATTTATTCAAATTTTTTCTTCTTTAATTATATTTTCAATCAAATTGTTTAAGAATTTATTTCATTTCAAAACACGCAGGTTAAAATTTAATTTAATGAACATTGAATGAAATATCTTATCTTTGTGGAATCCTACTAGGTGTTGGCTTACAACCTTCATTTATATTTATGAATATGAATAAAATGTTTTCTAATTGTTTTTGGTTAAGGAAATATATTAGTGTAGGATGGTTGGTTTTCTTGTAGATATTATGGTGGATCATGGTGGTGGGAACATGAGGATGTTATCATCTTGTTTTGTGGAGGATTGGAAGATGTCCTTGTTTTCCCTTTTTCGTTGTCCCTTATTGGTTTGATTTAGTTTTTTAAAATAAAATCTCATAATTTTTAGAGGTGCATTTATTTTAATTTTTAGAATGATTTTTTATATTTTTTAGTCATTTTAATGTTGTAAATTTTGAAAAATCATTCCCACTTTTGTTATTTGATTCTTATGCACTTTTCCCTACACCAGAGGATTGGGAATACCCTTTTGCCCTAGAAACAGACTAGGTTATTGTGCCGGGAGACAAAACATTATTTCCATCACTAACACTTCCGCCAACATAACCTCAATAGTAAATTACTCATCTTCCTTAGGTGTAATCCTTGATAAGTCTTTAGGATACATATCTAGAAACCTATCCACTATGGGTGGTTATACGTTATTCATTACATCCTCATAATCCATAAATATAATATCTTCCTAGGTGGTGATCTCCCCCTTTTGCTGATGAAAAGGCATTGTATGACACACCACTACTGGAAACATGATCTTTCCCAACACTTCTATACCAACGGTTTGTAAAAACCGTTGGTATAGCTACTCTTTCCCAACGGTTCATCAAAACCGTTGGGAAAGGGCCTAAAAACACACCCTTTCCCAACGGTTTTGGTGAACCATTGGGAAAGACTGACCTTTCCCAACGGTTCGCCAAAACCGTTGGGAAAGGGTGTGTTTTTGAGGCCCTTTCCCAACGGTTTTGGTGAACCGTTGGGAAAGAGTACCCTTTCCCAACGGTTCACCAAAACCGTTGGGAAAGGGTGTGTTTTTAGGCCCTTTCCCAACGGTTTTGATGAACCGTTGGGAAAGGTTACTCTTTCCCAATGGTTCTCAAGAACCGTCACCCAACTAAAAATACACCCACCCAGAACCTATCCCAACGGTTCTGAAAACCGTTGGGATAGGTCTATCCCAACGGTTTTGACAACCGTTGGGATACGTTCATTGATTTTTTCCAGATCTACTAACGGAGATCATTATATAAATAAAAAATTTAAATAATTATGATAATAAATATATATATTTATGAAATTATGTTTACAAAATTGATGTTAGCTTAGTGGTTAAGTCGTTCGATTATAACCGAGGGGTCCTGGGATCAAATCCCAGCGGATGTTTAATTTTTGGAATTTATATACCAACGGTTCCATTACCGTTGTTATAGATTTCATATTACCTATACCAACGGTTTCCAAAAACGTTGGTATAGGTCTATACCAACGGTTTTTGGAAAACCGTTGGTATAGACCTATCCCAACGGCTTACTTGGCTACGGTTCTCCAAACCGTTGGTATAGGCTATACCAACGGTTTGGAGGCCTATACCAACGGTTCCAAACCGTTGGTAAAGGTTAGTTTTCCAGTAGTGCACCTTGATTTGTGACTCCCCATAGGGAATGTAATCATCACCCTTATGAGACATAACAGTAACTCTACAAGACGAAAATTCTAGGTTGGATCGGCATGTTACAAACCATTCCTTACCAATAATTGGTTCCATGAATTACATTTCATCAATTTTATTATATCACAAAAAAATAAACTCTCAAACCCCAAGTGAACACCCCTTCCTTGAATAGATGTCCCTTTATGACAACCCTAAAGATGTATCAATACTTATCACCCCACTCACTAACTCCCTAACTAAGATCAAATAATTTATATGTTTAAAATAATAAATTAATAGTTTTCACCATTATCAAATAAGAAAATAGATATCATAGATTCTATAATAATAGTACCTCTATCATCCAATGGTCCAGCCTCATTGTCCACTTGGGTTGGCTAAAAGGCAAGTATTTGTAATGTTTATATTCCATGTGATGAATTTTTTTTCCTAAGGTACACCACACTATTGATATAGATTATAATTACAAAAGGTGTTAAATCTAGTACCTCTACAACACTTCCAAGTAGTTCTCCATCTTGTATACTGATACAGGGAAGAAGATACCCTTTCCACCCTTCGATTCTGTCATGATACTCCATCATTATTCATGTTTCACAGTTTACAGTAGATTTTTTTATATGTGAATCCTTCCACAAGATCAACACTATACTTGATGTTGGTGATGGTTTCAATGATAGTTTCCAAACCAACCTCACTCATGACAAATCACTTGAGTAGGGTCATGTACTACTGACACATCCCCATGACTACTCTTCTTTATATCACATGGACTATTATTATTATAAAGAATCGACCAACCCATATAAGGATTTCCTCATGAGTTTCTAGAAAAATCCATCTTTCTTACAAATGATGACTTCAACAAGTTCCCCATAGTTACGACGACAAGACTCACCAACTCACTAATGAATATAAACTAAAAGGGGATAAATTGGTACATAATCTAACCTTTGTGTTTGTCTTTAAAACACCTTCTCATATCAACATCTTCCCCATCCAATGTTGGATATATTAACTACAAATCTATAATGAATCCAACATAGTCTATCATGGACGTACTATTCTATGTCAACCATGTGAACTCAACTACTCTCTCTTACTTCAGTGTGTCTGTATAAAAGTTCTCCAATAATATCTCCTATAAATATTTCCATAACAAACCATAATGTTGTCCAATCTGAGCTTAATTGCCCCACCAATACTTCAATAATCCTCATAGAATATATGAATCCATCGTATCCCTCTTCTTAGACGGAGTCTTCAAATGTTCATGTATTTTCTGTAATGAATAAATCCATCACTATTTTTCCCTATGTACACCATGTTTGTTAAATGTATAAGGGTATAGTTACCAATACTCTCAAGTCATATCGTGCGTTCTATTCACACCATGATATGGGTCTCTTTCCATAATTATTATAATGAGATCTAATTTTTTGTTGAAATCCTATTTTTATTCTTATCCCAGCTATTCCAATTCCATTGGTTCCACATTTAAGATGTTCATCTCCAGCCATGTCCTATGGTCTTCTTCTCAATAGGAATCATTATGGAGGACTAAAAATATGACTCCAAACACAAATCATTGGAACCAAAACACAACATTAACAGATATATCATCGGGGATTTCACATTAATATATAACAACTCATTCCCCAACCATCACCACAATAACAAAATTATGGCTCAATCACTACCTATAATCCTCCAATATCTAAATAGTGGTTAAAATAAGAGGATAATAATTCTAAAATTCATTTATATCATTATATATCCATGTAAGCACATTTAGAAGAATTATTCATTTTCGATTTCATATGAAAGGGAAATAATTTCCTATTTAATAAAATACCAAAAAAAATTCCCATGTGTTCCTAAAATGATACATGTCACAAAATAATATAGATATCCTTGATTGATGTATTCTTAATGAAATCTCATGAAAATACTAGCCAAATGTGCTCTCTAATTAAATATCATAAAAACAATCACATCACAAAAAATGCATCATCGAAGGTGAAATAACATTCGAGAATATCAAGTCACAATAATAATAGAAATCCCACCACTGGTACATGGGTTTACCCTATAAATGGGATAGATATTCCCATGAAAAAGAACATAACCACGACCTGAATCTTCGTAGAATGCATTATAATTTTTCCAAATAGTATGAAAAAATAAATCCTTTCATACCACTATAAAATCCTAACTATGATTCCACACACAGATGCCCCATAACAGTCCATCGCATGATCTGAGGCATGCCTCCCATATGAGAGAGATTACTGACTTGTAGTGAGGTTATACTAATTATCATGGGGAGAATATAACTAATTTATAAAAATAGAACAGTAGTTGAAAAAAATTTTATTAACCAAATCATACAACGGTATAAAAAATAATTACAATATCACATTTAAAGGAAATTGGAAATACAATATTGAATAGTAAATTAATGATAAGTGATTACCATTTGTGTAGTGTATATAAAAACCCAAAAATAAAAAATACAATCACAAATCCCAGGATGGACTAGAATTAAATTTTGGTTCCCACATCCATGATCCATCCTGACTAGGCCATCTAAAAGTCGGTCATTTTAGTTGACCTTTCCCGCAACCATGAACTTATTTTAGGTACATATAAGGTAGTCGGACTAGGGTGTGAGTACAACATTGTTGGCAACCACAAATGGCGTCAAATATAATATCGAGTCAAAATATTTAACGTTTTTATACATGGATTAAATATAAGCATTAATGTAATCAAATTACATTTACTAAAATACTCATTATTTAACCACATTAATACCTAAGTACATAGGGACACCGAATAACTCAATACATACTTATGCACATATCTGGATCTAAAAATTCCCCATGGGATATCATATAAATAAACTGTGTAATGTTACCATTCATCATTCCAATTTGTATCTGAATTTCATTATTACCCTTTATTGCCTCAATTCACATCATAATTACATTATTACCATTCATTGTCTCAAATCACATATTTAACCCATTGGTACCATTCATAGTCTCAAATCACAATTTAAATCAACTGTTATCATTCATTGTCTCAATTTACATTTGAATTACATTTTTACCCATTATTATATGAATTCAAAAAATTAATATCATTGTTAGCATTCATTTTATCATTTCAGATATGAATGCCATTTTGGACATTCATTATCTCCATTCACTTATGAAGGCCATTATTACCATTAATTATTTCAATTAAAATGTAGATTCCACAATCACTAACCATCCTCTCAATTCCCATATATCACAATAGCTGAATTATTATTCCACAAATTAATTAATCCAACTCACCAATTTCATACTCATTTCATTCCATTCATTAATTCAATAATCAATTGACAATATAAATTCCATTAATTAGTTTGGTAATTATTTATCTAGCTAAATTCAATAATATAATTTAACAATTTATTGACCACATTAATTCTGTTAATTTCTTAGACTATTAATTTATCAAAAAAATTAAATTAATTAATTAAACAATATATCAATCAAATTAATAAATTTTATAACCACAACAATATTAATTAAATAATTAAATAATTAATTAATAAAAATTTATAAGATCCTATGTAAAAAAAATTAATACAATAATAAATTATTCAAAATAAATTATTTTCATTACACAACCATTATCCTTAATTAATTCAACAATTAATTTATCTTATTCAATTATGTAAAACTCTCAAATTTATAATACCATCATTAATTAATTCACCAACATAATTAATTAAATTATAAAAGTTTAAATTACTAGACACATAATAGAAATTATAAATGATTATACAAAAATATAAAATTAAGACATTGAGAATTTAATAGATTACCAACTACCGTAATTCATTGTTGAAATATCGCTAATAAAAATCCCCTACTTGAGATGTATAGGTAAATACATAGATGATGAACAAGATCATGATTAGAAACCAAGATCCATGATTATAATAATCAAGATCATTAAAACTTTGATCTATATCTAGATCCAACAATGTATAATTACCTCCCTTCTATATAGAAATTATAGCAGGAGATATATATATATATATATATATATATATATATATTCAAAAAATGAACATACATAGGAAGGGGGATATATTAAATTCACCCTTTGATTCCCTAATAATATAAGATATAAGGTTGTGTAATGCATTTGGGAACCTCAAAAAATAATATAGAATTACTTGGTCTGATTTTGCTTCGATTATGTAGAGTTTCGAGGGTTTTAGTAATTTTAATTCTAATATTTGAGTTAATTAGAATATGATGCTTGATTTGAAGTCTAGGGATGCATAGTTTTTAAAAATATGTGAACGTACTAGCATTGAATAGTTTCTCTAGAAAATATGTATAGTTTAATATAATATGTGCCAACTATGTGAATCCCTAATGTATGGGTTCTTAGTATTTGCTACCTCAAGGCCTATAGTTTTTTTAAACATTATTCCATCGTTGAACTTTCTATCATCCCTAAAAATTTCTCAATTTTCTTCCAAACTCACCCCATCGTACAAACCAAAAAATGTAGTCAATGAAGGAATAATGTTTATGTGAAAAAAATTGGACACCTCCAGAAAATATTGGAATCATATAGTGATAATTTTAATCATATAAACTATATATATTGTCATGGAATATATAATTGTTTTAATCCATCAACATATATTATTGAAATTTCATTTAATTTTTATATAATAAAAAATTATTTTCTTTATTATATATTACAACCAATTTAATCATTAATTATTTTCACCTTATGAATGAATAATTCTACATTAATGTGTAGGGATTAGGCATATAATAACCATAAAAAATCAAATGACTATTCTATTAGGATATTTGACTAGGAATTATATTCATTAGTTAATTATTTATTTGTATTTTTTGTGTCCTATATAATAAAATTATAGATTCAATTATATATTACATATAACAATTTAAAATGACATAAAATGAATTTTATCAATAATATAAACCTATATTTTAAAAAATAATCTAAAAACATTTTTTTATGAAATTAAATTAATATAATATTTTTAGAAGATTAGATAACTAATAATCTATTATATTATATTTATAAAATTTCTATTATTCTTCAAATTCTTTTGTATTTGATAATATATTGGATGGGAAAAAATATAGGATTGAAATCATGACCTGTCACTATTTCCCAAAACATTCATATCCCACTTCAATTTAAAATACATTTTATAAAAAGTAAAAAATGGGACATCAACATTCATTTCCATTTCAAATTTTTCTTCAAATTATATAAAAATCGAGTAAAATTAAAAACTATATGTCATAGTATTGGAAATGATGTGCTCTATTATATTTACTATTATAGAATAAATAAAAATGTATTGAGGATCCACAATATCAAGTGGGTTTTTTTAGAAATTTTGTTCTCTGATATTATAATTATAGGAAAAAATAAAAATTATTTTGAGAAGATTTATATTTTGATCATAATTTCTTTTGAAATTTATACATTATGGTGTGGTGTTGCATCACATTTTGACTCTCTGTGACACTAGAAATTTATGTCATGGTATTTTATTTATATTTTTCACAGAAATCCTTAGATCCTATTCTTTTCAGGGCTAATTTATCTTCTACATTCTATAATATTATTTATTGGTCCCTCAATATTGTAATGTATGAGCATTTTTTTTAAATATTTAAATAAAATATAATGATTTTGGTATTATTTAGTTGGATTTATTAATAATAAGAAAAAACTTTATTAATTGATACACATCATTTTGGTTCATTGATATAAATAATATAAATAATTATAAAATGTAATTAGGAATGGTTGTAATATATTCAATGATCATTATATATTATATTATTATTTTCATAATTTCCCAGTTTAGTCTACAATAATGATTTTTTTGGAATTTGGACTATCCTCCACAGTTCAGTTTCCCCTGGGTTGTGGCCCTCATGCATCCCATAGGAAGGTGAATCTAGATGGGAGACGTATCCAAATCACCTTATAAAGGGTTTCTTCATGATCCACCACCTTTGATGTAGGATTTACATAATCCAAAACTAGAATGTCATTGTGCCTTTGATGGGAAATTAAATGGACATCATCTGTAACAGAATATATAACTGTTCAGTTCTACCCTTGATCATGATATTTTCCTCTTTGGTCCTAGAAATCATGGGTTTTACATAACTATGAACTAGCCCTTCAGGATTCCATAAGGAAATGGAATCATTATGGGAGAGGTATCAACAAGACCATATAATGGGTTTATTCATGCTCCTCCTCCATCGATTGGGTTCAACCATAATCATGATTATGGAACTCCAACATAAAAGGAGGAGGAGAAAGAAAAACCCCTTTATAAGGTGTTGTGGATAACTCTCCCAAAATGAGGCATTTTCCAGGGGATGCTTGAGGGAGAGAGCCACGTGAAAGAACAACAATATAGAATATACCCAATGTGGAAAATATCATGATCATGAGTTTAACTGGGTCGTCACAAATGGTATCAGAGCCCGTGTCCATTCCATGTTCCAATAAGGAAGAATGGTCCTTCTAGGGGTGGATTATGGTAATCCCACATTTAAGTAGGTGGAGGAGGAATAATCTCATTATATGGTTTTGTGGATACCTCTACCATTATAATTTCAATTTATTGGTGTATTCTTATGTACCAATGTCTTGGGAAATAAAACCCATGTTTTCTAGGCCCTGAGAGGGAAATTTCATGATCGTGGGCTAGAATTGGCTCTTAAAAATGTAAATCGAGTGGGTTTTGGGAAATAAGTCCTTGTAGGTTGTCACCCATGGTGTCTAACCAAATCCATTTCATGTAAATAATAATAAATGAAATTGTTCCCAATAATATAAAATCTATGTGATAAAAAATTAAATAATATTAACATTTTCTGGGATCCTAAACATGAACCTGTTACATACCCCATATTCAACCTAAGATGAAGATCTATGTTTGTGGGTAGATCCCCTTTAATCATAAGGGATTTCCCAAGTCTAGGCCAAAATAACATGTCGATGATGAATGTCTTAGAATATACCATAAACATACAGTCTATTTACTCAGGCTATTTGAATCCCTGGACTTAGTAAATCCCACATCGAAGGAGGATGCGCATGAATCACCCCTTTATAAGGATGGTTGGACACCTCTCCCATAATGATGATCTTTCCTAGGGGATTCATGGAGGATAACACCTAGGGAATGAAAAACTGTGTGGGATTGGCCAAAGTAGTACAATATCATGATCTTGGGTTGGACTGGGCCATTATAATTTTATTGAAAATTATTAATGTATTAAAATTACATGTTTAATTCATAAATATCAAATCCATAATAATGAATAGGTCAGGATTCACTATTTAAAAAATTTATCAAATTGTTATACATTTACATTTTGGATAACTCATTCATTAATAATTATGTATGTGGGTATAAAGTATATAAATATTCATTTTTATAGAATCATAATATATATAATTTCATAAAATAATGTATAGCTATTATTTCCAATTAATTGAAATTTTCATACTTACCTGATTCATAATATTCTATTAGGATGTTATCATTAAACATAATTTTGAATCATCTTGTCTTAAAATATATTATCTCCACATTTTATGTTACAAAATATTTTTATTTTTATATATAATTTTATTTATGAATTTACTACATTAAAAATATTATGTTGGATATTATAAATTAATTTATAAATATGTTTTAAATGATAATTCTAAAAAATATTTTTTATTCCCCCCACAATTCAAACATTCAAAATTAAAATTTACTTTATACAATCACATTTCAAATTTCTGAATATATAATAACAAAATTTTATCATATATAACTTTTTCTAATTTGTCAGCTTCAAAATCGTTGGGATCACCATATTTGTTTCTCTACTTAACCAAAAACAATTGTAATTGAAGGATGGATATTTTTTCAATTTTCATTTACACATTGGAAATATGAGTCATTAATCCATAATTTAACAATAAAATTACATTTTGTATATGCTATAGTACCATGTAATGAAAAGTATATGGAAAACATTTATTTTCATCTATTCCTATGTATATTCAAAATTAATTCTATTTTAAAATTTTCATTATTCATTTTATTATTTATATTATCTAATATGAATAATATTATCAGTTATCTAATTTAAAATTAAACTTATGTAATCCTAATTGATCATACATTCAACATCTAACAAAAATATCAATTTTTATAAAAATAAAAATTAATTTTTTAAACTCCATAATATATATATTTTAGTTCATCCAAATATGGTTAGGTTTTTTAATTTCATGGTAAATTTAACATAAATTGGGAATATTGGATAAAGAAAAATACATATATTTCCCTTGAATTATTAATAATATTACTTAATTTAGATGAATATATATAATTATACTTCTAACGTGGGATGAAAAATTCACAATTGGAATCATGCACTTGCAAAACATTGTTTGAGAAATAAGAATATAAAACATAATTTTTTATAAGATATATAAGAGCCATACTCTTTAGTTCACATTAATTATTGATTTATTTCATAAGATAACACTTAATACCACCCAAATGATCAGAAAATTAATGTTCCTTTAGTAGTTATGTATGTTACATTACAATGTATATTAAGTAAAACAGTATCTTTATTGAAAAAATCATTATCGTGCTCAAAATACCCATATAAACATAAAATTACATGGGGTAACCTGGGTAAAACATACTAAATGGATGATCTGTGAACACCATTAAGGGAATAAATATGGAATAACATATAAAGGATAATACAATTTAAAAAATTGGAATATCAATGATGAATAAAAATTGTATTAATCATAAAAATGAACAATGATAAATGATATATAGTGACAATAATAACATGGGAAATGTGGAAGTAACATAAAACATTGCATCTCAACATTATTCCTAGTCTAAAACATATAATAAATCATGTTTGACAATGTACCATAATGGTATATGGGTCATATGTTGTCCCAACATGATGTATCATGATAGTAAACATTACCCAATATATTTGAGTGATTTCATGGCACACCCATCATATTCATTTTATACTCACACATAAATGTGGCTCATGGATAATACCAAATGGATTCAATCATCATTAAATATCATCTTATAATAAAATAATGCGAATAAACAAATTAAATTCTCCAATCATAAATTATATGTGTATAAATGTGAATACCCTTGATATTAAATTAAAATGGCTTTTAGTACAGATTTATTTTAGAATAAAATGTTAAAATAACATTTCTACATCATAACAGTGTCACGTAAAAGCCATAAAATAGGTAGATGAAAAAGAATTGTGTATATCATAATGTAGAAAACATTTAATGTAATAGTAACAATTAATGAGATGTAACAATATGATTAGTTGTAAATAAAATGAATTCTATATTAGAGACATATTAATTAATAAGAAAAATGAAAGAACCCTAATAAAATTTCGACTTGGTAAGGACTTTACATAAAGGTTCACAGGGGGATGAAATTATAGTGAAAGGAGAAGTCATAAATTATATATAAAATATCCATTAAGGGTATATCTAATAACATATCCTATCATATGAAAAAATAAATTATAAGACATAACATTAACACAGTTCTTGAAATAAGAGGATTGGAGTGAATCCCTTATATATGATTTTGAGTCCAAAGGGTTGGGAGGGGCTTTCTTTGAGAATGGGGTGACATTGGAAGACTCTGGGGATTTGATATAAAATAGTTGTCATGCTCCATTGATATTGACTGAATAGAAATGGGAGATTTGGTGGTTAATATACAAAGGAGGGGGGTTTCTTTCTTTGTTTTTTTGACTCTATATAATAAAATATCGAAAAATACATCACATAGTTTTTTCCCATGGTATATACCAAATTTTTTGGTTTGTATTTTTTTATAATGACAATAGCAGAAATTATTAAAAAATTAAAATTTTTGATATAGAGGTGAATCACACGCAAAAAGAAATTATTTTAAAACCCTTAAATATATAAAATGTTTTTGGAGGATACAAAAATTCTTTATAAAATTACTATAACATATTAGAAAAACATTATTATAAAATAAAAACAATTTTTTTCCATTGGATCCAATTTATATTACTTATTACAAAATGTTTGGTTCATTAAGATTTCATAAAACACAATATAAATTAACATGATATTTAATTTTTACCATATAATTTGATTTCCTCATAAAAATATGAAAAATTCATTGTTGTATAATTTAGATATTTTGATTAAAAAAACCATTATATATATATATATATAATTTTAAAAATATATACATTTTCTCTATTAAAATAATGATGGACAGTTATTAATAATGATTATTTTTTTACAATAGTAGTTTACCAGCCCCAAAATTTACATTTGACTTCATAAAAAGATTTTGGTCATTTATATTTGATAAAAATTATTTAGTAATAATATTTCAGTAAACTTTTATTTATTTAAAAAAGCAATTAATTCATAAATTCAAATATTTATTTTTAATATTAACCATAAATAAAATTTGTTATTTATTTTATAAAAATAAAAATCATTTATAATATAACAACAATAGTATACAAACATATTAATTATTCCACACATAAAAATTACATATTAATCTTACAATGGAATATAAACATATACAATTAAAAAAATATAGAACACCCAGTGGGTATGGTTCATGCTGGTTGTACATTCATTAGGTGGTTTAGTAGACATGGTTTTGTTTTGGATATATACATGATTAAACATCCCCCATAAACATTATCTCTCATGATTAAGTTTTTTGATATCATCTTGGTATTGGTAAAGTTGAAATACATAAATTTATATCTCCCTCAAAATATATGATTAATAGGATATATAGGGAATTTTAGAATTTGTTACGGACATCAATTTTTTTTTCATTTTCAATTGGATTTGTTAAAACCATATATTAATACTGACCATGTGATTGATTTTCAACAACTATATTAACAACATTAATGAAATATAAAATTCAATTTTATTCAATATTCTAAATCCAATGAATTTCAAGTGCTTTATATAATCATATTACATTACAAGACATTAAAATAAATAAAAATGTTCAATTTCATTTATAACAGTTTTGGATGTTACTTGATAATTCCTACTATAAAATTTTAAATCTCCAATCTGTTCAAAGACATTACAAATAAATATTATATATTCAAATATAGAAATTATATAATAAGGGGATTCATCAAATATTTTTATTGTTTTTACAAATATTATTTGAATCGATGAGAAATTTATATAAGAAATAATTAATATCCATATATATTATAGTAAAATTCATATAGGATAATGACATGGTTGAAGAAGTAGCGAAAAACACTAACACTCCTATTGGATAGAATTATGTTTGATATTAGATTATTCATATTATATTATCATTAGTATTCTCAAATATTTTAATAATTAATGTTATCAATGATGTCTTTATGTATATGATTCTCCATGAATTTCTAAAGAGTGGAATACCCGCCCTATCCTTTAATAATGTCGTTTCATAATGGTTATTGATTGATATCGCCACATAATGAATGAGAATATTCATATCACAAAATAAAATATAATTGGATATACACCATCTATATGATCCATTTATGGATCCTGGATACTCTCAAATAAGGAATCTCTCTTTAGTGGGATTCAGAAATTTATGATATTATATTATACACAATTTTTTATTATAATGAAAAACCTATGTTATTTTAATTTATAAATATTATTATATAAAAATTTTATTTCAAATAAAAAATAATAATTAATTATTTAAATAAATTTAATTTGTGTAACGTACTAGTTAACACCATGTATTATTCAATGAAATATTAATTAAGTCAGGCAATAAATTTACATGATATGTTATTTCCTATATATCCTCAAATCTATTAGAATTTGAATAATGTATATATTTTATTATGTGAATTTTATTTTCAAAAAGGATAATATATCTCCCAAAAAATGTATCGAATCATAAATATAAGACCGTTTTGGCATCCATAAAGCATGGTTTAACCTTTTACCATTGTTAAATTAGTGTTTTGGATGTTTTCAAACAATCCATGTGTGGATTATTTATTAAATATTTTTATGGTAGTATTTAATATAAATAATTTTTTATATCATATATGATTATTCATATATGAAATCTGACACCACCATTTGTTTTGTAATTTTTTTTACACTACATGAGACAAAAGTGTAATAACCCAACATCTCATGAAGATATAGATCATTATTTTTACGGTAAAATTAATTTGTTTCATCGTAATAATGGTTCTATAAGTCCTCATGAATGTCATTAGAGTTTATAGTGCATGTATGGATCATGATATTTTTAAAATTTGGGTGGAAGACTAAGCCACATGGTTAGAACACAGTTAGATCAAAAAATGTGAAGCACTCAGTTCATAGGAGAGGTCGCACGGTTTTCATCAATAATTAGAGCAGGGCCACATGCTTGTTAAGGTTCCAAATAGGTTTTTATGGAAGAATTTCAAATTTTAAACCCATGTTCAGTCAAACCATGTGTCTATTCCATGTGATGTGGTATCAATAGAATTTAATTGCATACGGTTGGTGTACAATGTGTCTATCCAACAAGCCAAACCATGCGACCCATATTTTGAATAGGAATTCACTATTTTTTCCTTATATGTTTTATAACCTCTTAAAAAATTTCTTATCTTCTAGAGGATAAAATATTCCATGCACATTTATGTTGAAATAATTTCCCCAATTTCTCACCCTAGGGGTTTCCATTTTATAGCCATATATTCTTTGATTTCATCACAGAAATGTTGGATATGTAAATATAAGATTATTAATACAATTTATTCCAAACATATTTTATATGAACTGATACTACATTATTTATTTCTATTCATAAGTCTTATTTTCATATACTTGATTCATTATCTTGATTTAATATTTCTAATCCTGATTCAATGGTTCTCACTATATGCAGAGTGATATGATCCAACAATAGGTGGCCAAGTAATTTTTTCTAGGATTTAGGTTGTTTTAATTCATTTTTGTCATGATGCATGCTGTACATTTCTCTATAATTCAGTAGAGAATATATGTATGTCATATATTTGTTGAACAATGTTTGTTATCTATTATATACATGTATAAAACTATTAGTGGTTTCCTACCACTTTTATACCACCCAATTGGGTTCTCTGAATGAATTTCCCAATTTAAAAATTTTATTTAATTATCCAAAAATAAATTCTATGAATTTTTCTGAACATTTACATATAATTTCATTCATTGTAAATTAAATGGGTATATAGGATAAATTTATGAATGTGGGTGGAAATTCTAGGTAATGATTCAAATATATATATATATATATATTTGAATCCTACGTAATGTGACCAAAATGGTTGATTTTTATAAATAATTATAATGATTTAAATATTATTGTATTTTTAATTAGGATATGGGATAAGGTTTTTGAACATTGCTTAAGGTTTATGTGGAGAATTTCATTTTACACTCGCCTATGTTAGTGGATTGGATTTATGCCTCACACTATTTTATTTTATTTGGACAAGGGAAAAGACACTCCATGTTACATTGTGTCTGGTGTTTAGAAATAGAAATCACCCCACTATCATAAGTGGTGGGAATGATTCCTCACTTTCCATTGAGATTCACGTCTTGTACCATTAATTATAGATTATAGCTCATTAGATTTTTCATATACTCTTGAGATACGCCTATAGTAAATATATCTCATTTTATCAACATATATGCATATATTTATATTTCCTAACATTTATAGTCTATATAAATGTATACATATTATATATGTTTTTATTTTTATTTATATAGATACACATTGTTACAATGATCATATAGTCTAGATTATTTAAAAACAGCGAGAGTAATCCATGTGTTCTATAAGAACCTAACATGTCTAAAATATATTTTCTAACATTGTTTATTATTTATTTATATCTACAAAATCATATGACATGTATCTTAGATGTATTAATACAAGCACCATTGTTGGTGGCCCACTGATTTTATCTCATACACTACACAAATAAACATTGGAATCTGATTATACATCATGACAATATGTGTGGACAAGGGAATGAACCCTGTCATGATTCATGATCTGTTAGCTTAGAATAGAGCGCGATATTAGAGTATGGAGCATATGATTTTATGCAATTGGAAATTTCTTTTTGTAAATATTTCAATTTTATAGTATAATGTATATTTTTTTCTCGTATCCTATGTTTTTATATATAATGTCATAATGGAAGGAAATAATTTTTTATATGACACATCCTTTGTATTTTTATTATTATTTCAGGTTTTTGGTAATTTATGCTTAAACTGTTTATTATTAAAACTTTTACTACTATTCCATATCATATACCATTATTATGATATATTTTATCTCTATTTATATATGTTGTGCCACATTGATATGGGGGAATAGTCTCCCAACCAAAACACCTTGGACCCACACTTCTAGTTGGATGTTTCTTGAATATAGGGAGTAGATCTTGAGGCAATGTGACTCACTCCACCAACAAAGATTTTTAGTGGATCATCCATCAGTACATAACAATTTGGTATTATGGAATAATTTTCCTATTGTCTAAGAATTTTTGTGTTGAAAAATAAACTATGTTGTAAATGAATTTTGTAATGATATGGTGGTGGGGTGTATCTAACCCACATCATAGGGAATCAAAAATTTCGTGGGATGTGTTATTTTTGTTCTAGTTTCACCTATTATAGTCGATAAAATTTCACCATTGGGTGATGAAAAATTAGTTAGATGTTATTAATCCTGAATGTATGGCCATATAGATTACATTTTCATTGTCTTTTTTATGTAAGGAGTAATATTTTTCAGAATAATTATAGGCACTTTATAAAATATATTCAATTAATGTTTCCATTCCATGTCTACATACTCTATTTATTTTTTTGATTCATATAATTAGTGGCATGAATATTTTATTTGAATCGGTATAACTCTTCCTCAACATAATTTTTTTTATTAATTAGCATTCCAATATAAATATAAAAAATATATTACTATATAGAATGATGATGAACGCTTAATTGTCCAATTACACCATGTTGTGAGTTTTGTACATTCTTATTCTATGGACCCAAATATTGATACATAATAAGGTTACATGAATGTAAATGGTGATTTATGGGGAACATACCTTCAAAAATCATCAATTTTTATTCACATAATCCTATCATTTCACATGACCTGTTACACAATAATACCAGATGTAAAGGATAGTTTGGAGTTAAATAACTTTTCAATTTCAATTTATTTGGAGTAGGAATTTTATAAATTGGTCGTAGAAAAGAATTTGATTGTACTTTGATATATATAGACACACACACACTCAATGAGTATGCAGTAAAATGAAATTTTGACGTTTCAATTGAAATTGTAATTGATTAATCTGATTCCTACAACAATCTGAGTGGTTTTTTTCTCTATATATTTACATTAAAATTCCATATTAAAAAACATGTATAATATAATATGAAAACTATACATGAAACCAACCGTTTTAGTTTCTAGTTTGTTTGGATCATAGAGTTTATATGACCTTAAATGGTATTCCCTTACCACTAGGACATATTTTTTGGAGAAGCTATAATGGTGTGAAATTGTATATTTGATGGATCTATATCTTTAATATTAATTATTTATGATCATTTACAATTTAAAATTCCATTTTAATGTTATATTTTATCATTGAACAATCATTTCACCATGATAACCTCATGTCATATATTATAATGGTGGTGAAGACCATGCTCAGGAGACTTCTGGACCTGAGCCACTAGTGATACCTCCTATAGTGTCACCAATAGAACAACATGATATTCCTGACATTGTAATTGATTCCTAGTTTTGTGATGTTTTGATATATATTATGTATAATATGATATGATTTTATAGACCTACCCTGAATGTGTGATAGATGAATTGGGATTTCTAGTAGCCACATCCTTCCACCATTTTAGGGGTTGGAAGACATCATGCTGATGAGTCATGGCAGGATGAAATGGTTTCATTTTTCATGCATCTAAAGGAACCTCCTAAAAATGGGTCAAATTGAATTCTTATATGCTTTTTAATTATTCTGTTAGTTGGTGAGAAGACATTACCATGAAATATTGACACCGAGTTATGATGGAGTTAGATTTAATAATGGTATCCTATGCTTATTTCTATATTCATTCATCGAGGACTGACCCATATAATGATATCATGAACATATAGTATGGAGTTATGAATGTAATGGAATATTATACTCATTTTATTGAGGGGGTGTGATCACACTAAATATCGTATGATATATTTTTATATATTTGAGGCGATATAAATATGGGATATTATGTTCTTTATGGTTATTAGTTCACATATATCCGTTGACTACTAATTTTTGTATCATCTTCCACACCATCAATAGTGAGAAACAAAATTCATGGATTCAATAGTGTGAGCCAGAGAAATTTATTACCCATATGTAGAGGTGAATAATCTATCGAATTTTAGTTTCATGTAAATGATTATCCCAAGGACAATAGTATTTAGGATGTTCAAACTAATAACATAAGAATACATCACTAGTGTTGGAAACATGAACACATGAAACCCTAGTTTATGCAATACCTATTAGAATGTATATTTTGTGGTAGGATGGGGTGTATCCGTCATTTTTTCCATAATTTTTACCAATACACTGAGAGAGATGATCCATACATACTCCATGATCTAGGGCATGGATAATAGCACCATGTCGTGTAGGAAGATAGAATAACACATTCCACTCACGCCAACATGGTGGCTGGTGTAGATAGAGACAATCATTGGACATGTACTACTTGTATAGAGGTCCTAATATGGTATATTAGGATGTGAGTTGTGGCCATGGTATGGGCTAAATACATGCAGTGTATACAATGTCAAATGAGTAGAGTGTTAACTTTATACTTTTAAAAATAATTTTATTATAGGCACTAATTTAGTGTTTATTTTATTTTAAATATCCTTGTTTCAATCCATTGAATTTATCAAAATGATGGATATTTTGGGTCATTAAATAGGGTAATTTTAATTTAGGATGAAGCATCATACACTATTTGGGGTTCGATCAAAGAGTGTTCACTAACTCAAGGGTTTTATTCTTGAGATATGTGGATTTCAATTCATATGGGATATTTTATTTGTCAACCTAATTGGGTTTTATGTAATACTAATTATAGACTTTTTATTTCCCTATCAAGACCCTTTTCATATTTATCACTAGATAGTGATATTTATATAACCGAATATAGGTAATAATATCCATAAGATAATATGGGGTGACCATGGGTCTCGTGCTAGACCATAAAAAAGGGGCTAGGTAGAGTGAAATCTCAAATCATTATAACTTTTTTGCATGATCACTTAATATGATATTCTATTTTCTCTATTGTGGTGGATAATTTAGGGCCATCTTCCATAATTGTTTTTTTGGGATAATATTGTTGAGAGAGGTATAATTCATCATTGATCTTGTTTTATTAGAGGTACCAATGATCATTACACCTTAAATTATGGTTCCCATAGAGATTTCATAGCTCAAGAAACAATTGGAGGTTATGGATGCAAACATTTCTATATTCCCCAATGTTTCTCAATTTGCTTCATCGGTCTGTTTCAATGAAGAAGAAGAGTACCCTTAAAATTTTTATGAATTAAAAATGGTCTATCTAACTCATGATTATAAAATTGATATCCCTTACAAAGAATACAAGGCATATTTTAACATCATTAAAGATAGAGGGTGTTCTAAATGGTTGAATTGTGGTTGAGCTTTCATCATGTGAGTTTTTGGCTCTCAGACATGCCAAACACAAATATTTGTAGTAGGTTTGGTCTTTACCAGTATATGGTTTTGTTATTTTTTCTCACAAATGTTCTTCTTATTTTTAAGGCTATGATGAATCATGTTTTTAACATATATCTGGATTAATTATTGTTAGTATTTTTGGATGACATCATTGTGTATTCTATTTGCCTAAATTACTAATAACCAAATATGGAGATCATGATAAATAAAATTAAAGATTGCCTTTTTATGTAAAGAATACCATGTTATGCTTTTGGATTGACCAAACCAACATCTTAGGTCACATAATCTCGGAGTCCAGATTATTATTAAATCCATAAAATTTTATGGTGGTAAATTATTGCAATAAAATCAAGAATATAATTGATGCATGTTGTGTCTTGGGTAATTTTTTTTATTAAATATGAATCATCCATGATTTTCTCATACCTATAATATCCTCTTATATGAGAGACTAATAATGGTGTGGAATTTTTCTTATTAGATGGATGTGAAAGATCCTTTTATGAGATTAAAAATATATTAAATTTTGATGTGATCATGATTCCTACAAAGTCAGTTAGGAGATATACATTTAGTTATGAAACATCATGTATAAAAAAGTAGTTGTTTAGATGTTGAATATCTAGTCATGGCATACAGGTCTCGTCAGTTAAGGCCTTACGAGAAGAATTACACATTGAATGATCTCCATAAATCCTCTAATCTTCATGATTTACACTATTATAGTCATTAAATACTTGGGGGTGATTTTTTGGTATAAATCGATAAAAAAATAATCAATTATATAATTAATCAGTGTGATCCTCATCATAGGTAGTGTATGCGGGTTGAGTATCTATAATCCATTGAATTTCATCATTTTTATTAGATTTAAAATGTTAATAATATATCTAATAATCCAAGATGGAAAATCAAAAACATGTTATTGTACAGGCTAGTGGATAGTAGTATATCATGGTATTGTTTTCATATATTAATGTTGAGGTTCAGCATGATAAATAGATGGTAGTACTATCAGCGTTAGTAGTGACCTCTACCGTTCTAGATACAATGATAATGACAATAATATTAGATCCTAAAGGATTAGTGTAACATCCCAGGTAAATAAAGAATAAATCGTTTTCATTTTTTTTATTTTTTATTAATTAAATATTAATATTACTTTAAATGGGTTTCTATGTTCGATAGCATACCCGATACGCAACAAAGAGTTTCTTTGAAATCTTACGCTGCACACTAGTAATAAAATAATATTATTTTAAATAGTAGTTAACATGGAGCCATTTTAATGGAGGAAATGAATATAAATAACAAAAATATTATTATATATGTTTGTTAAATGTTTTTACATTTATCCAATAAAAGATGAAGGATTAAAATACGTAATGAATTCAATCTTAAGCATATATGCTCTAACATTCACTAAAGGTCGACTTATCGCCTTTTGATGGAGAACCGTCCATAAATAAAGTTTTGGTCACTCTTATACATTATATTGGACCAAATATAATTCTTCTTTAGAATAGGGACATCAAATTTTACTTTTTGTGAATTTTTTGTATTTTTCCGATAAAGTTATTTTTTTCAATGAATAGTAAAAAATGTTGTATTTTAATTCAAAACATCTTTTTAATATAATTTATTTATATGATTAGATTATATTTTGAATTGGTTTTAATGTTAAATTATAATAAATTTTTCCCATTTAATCTAATAGTGGTCGTTGGAATTAATTTCACTTTGAAATTGGACTTAAACTAGTGTCAATCTTTTGATACTTATTGTTTCATAAAAACATGCTATTTTCTCTAACAACGGAAATTAATTATTAAATAAATTAATGTAACTTATATGTTTTGTTTTTTTGTAAAATAGACATCATTTTTTAATTCGGAATATCAAATATAGCTTAGGGTGAAGTTTTGGTATTTTTCTGAAAAACATCAATTTTTTATGAATAGTGAAACCACTAAGTTGTACTTATAAAAACTGATTTTCCGTTTAAATGAAATTTTACCACCTCTCTGTTTTGAAATTCAAAAATCCGACATACATGGTTGTCATTAAGAAGTAAAATGTGGTTCAATGAGATTAAAATAATTTTTTCGTGAATTGTAACTTTTCAGTTTTTAATCGCGATTAGAGGTAATTAGTGTAACTTTTGGTAAAAATAATGTTTTAATAATATGAAATGTCCTTGACACATGTCCTACCCATATTTTATGTGTCATGTCTGACCAAGAAAATCCATGGGACAACATGGGGACCCCAGGGAGCCACTTTGTTATTAAAATGAAATTAATATCCTTTTATTTATAGTTAAAATAAACATGTCACAAACATGAGTTGGTTTACTAAAACAATTCATAAATGGGGTTATACATGTAATATTTTATACTATAAATAATAATTATAAATATAGAATTATTTACTACGTCATTATAATTTTTTTAGAATTTTTATACATTAAATAAATTACATTATATATGACACCATGATGATGTAGCGATTACCTCATTAATGAATGATTTAAATAAAATGAAACGAAAATGTAAAATCTAAGACTTAAACTTGTCAAAGAACTATTGGATGAGTGTATTTCGAACCCTTATCACCTTATCCTCGAATTATATCAATGTGGGACCTTTAAAATCCAAAAATCATTTTATAATAAAGTATCATTTTGTAACTTTCCAAGAGTACCCCTCCTCTTCTCTTATAAAAGGACCCCAACTCAACCACCGTACACACACCTCTCAAGCTTTTGGCTCGGCCAAACCCTGATCATGATTTCTCTAAAAATCCCTATCTTACTCCTAGAAGTCTCACTTTGGGAAGATGTATTCCCAAGGAAGCCTTTGAGCTCAAATAAAAAAGAGTTTCCCGTTTTAATGGTAGTATTTTTTCTTGTGTTCTTTTGTTTTATTTTTCTTATCAAACCATTTAAACTCTTTTTATTCATTTATTTTGTAACAAAACCATTATTGTAAATATAATAGGATGTTGGTATAAGAAGGATTCGAGATAAACAAACACACACCTTCATGTAATGGTTAAAGATCATACTGTTTCTGTGGATGGCGAATTTCTGCCTCACGAAACGAAGATTGTTCAACACTCATATAACACCTTCAAAGGTGGCCATTAAGATAACACTATATTTATATATGATATATAATATGTTTATGTTTTACTTAAGCTTCTGTATTTTTCATTTTTGGCATACCTTTGTAGTTTCCATTGTGGGTAAACACGATAATTTCATTTTAGGAAATGCGGACTACTGCCCATTCAAAGTGATTTGATTCGTTAATGCCATATGTGGGATGCATAAAGGATAGATTTAATGATATTATATATGATATTATACAGGAATTATAATATACCTTTATATAACTATTATTTCACTCCATTTAAGTATGAGATAGAAATGAATGTAGCGGTCATGCGTACATACGGCTTACCATCTCCATGAAAGGTTCATTTCGTTTCTTATCCGCAAATGTAATGTACTATTATAAGTACATATATATAATTGATATATATGATTTATGTTACATATAAGTGATGAATATAATTATGTAATTAAAATATACATACCTCTCATTTAGTTTTAATTCCATTAATATGACATAGAAATGAATGTAGCATTCATGCGTACGTATGGCTTACCGTCTCCATGTAAGGTGCATTTCATTTCTTACCTCTAAATGAGTATTTAATATTATAAATTCATGTATATGATGGATATATATGATATATATGATATCTACATCATGAGTATAACTTTGGATATAATGGATACATGAACAACTTGTAATTATAAAGAGTTTATTTTTGAATCAAGTACCAATGAACGATAAAAATGACTGTTATTAACATAAATAATTACTTAGTGTTCATGACATATTAATAAGTGATATAAAATGAATAATGAACTCGAAAAAGGTTCTTAAGAAATTAGCAATTAACTAAACATTATTATTCATGAGATTAAAGAACGATCAAGTCAAGTCGGATACGAGATAATGGACTTCGTCTCAATCTCCATTCGTTGAGGCATATTTTGTTTTATAAAGAACTTTCCTTTATAAGATGTATAAACCCCTTTTAATTTTATTCTTATTCAAAAGGAATATTGTTTTATACGAAGCATTTTACTAAATTTCAAAAGGATTGTTATTTTTGTTTTTTTGTCATACATATGGGGCGATAACGACTTCTCTTCCACCGTGACAATTATTTGAGTTTCAGATTCCTCTACAAGCCATATGTTTTTTTTTAAAAAGAAAAATAAAAACCATGTTTTAATTTTCATTTATTTTGGTATTGAAAATGGTTTTCATAAATTTTTTTATATCAATGTGTTTTATTTATATCATGTGATTGAAATGTAGAAATGTTATGTTTCCTTTATGCATGTATTATGTGGTACGATTATCTTATGGTTCTTGGGAATTGTTATGAAGACAGGTGGATCTGTGATAAACTAATGGTGGGTGTGCCCGATATAGCTCTCCAATGCATTGGGTTACGCGAAGGAGTTAAATGTTATGGTTTATCTAAAGAGATTTAGGGAATATACTGTGATGGGTATTCCAAATGTAAACAAGAGGGTTACTCCCTACGTAAGAATGTTATTAATGCCTCAAGTTACCTTTATGTCTTATGATTTCTATGATTTATTCATGATTTGATGAGTTATGTTAAATTTCTTATGGTTTATGAGTAAAGTATGATTTCATATATGGACTAATGTTTTCATTTCATACTTTTATATCCCTTAATGATCTTTTTATGATCATCCCAAGTTTTTGAAATGTTTTTCATAGGTCAAGGGAAAGGTACATGATGTGATGATAATGTCAATGAAGTGTCAAGAATGAATCCATGTTTTATTTTAAATATGTTTTTGCTGATGGTAAAATGAGTACTATATTTAATGTAACCACTTTTTTTAAATGTGGTATGAAATGAATGTTTAATGATCTAATTATCTAAAAATCTAATCCTGAAAATATCCTCAAGGTGTATACTAGAAATATCTCAAGATTAATTAATGTTTAAGGTTGGGTCCTTATAGTCACTAGTGTAGAAAACGTTATTTACGTCACCATTTTTTATGTCGGTTATATATAACCGACGTTCCAAATCGCGCGTGTTTGGTTTTTACGTCGGTTATAAATTAACCAACGTTAAAACTCAAAGCGTGGGGTTTTTTACATCGGTTATTTGATAACCGATGTAAAAAACCAAAGTGTTGGGGGTTATTTATATCGGTTATTTCATAATCGACCTAAAAAATGCGTAGATATCTCATTTTTTACATCAGTTATCAAATAACCGATGTAAAAAACCCCCTGCGCTTTGGTTTTTTACGTCAGTTATAAAATAACCGACGTAAAAAACGAGATATCTAGGAGTTTTTTAAGTCGGTTATAAAATAACGGACATAAAAAACCGAAGGGCAGGGGGTTTTTACGTCGGTTTTAAAATAACGGACGTTAAAAAATTGAAAAATAGTTTATAACATCAGTTATTATATAACCGACGTTATAAAACATCTCAAAATTTAATGCCCCGTGGACTGTCATTTACGATTTTTCGATTGACAGTCTGCCTGCTCGTCTCTCTCGCGCGGTAAACCCTAATCGGCTCATCGATCGACCTGTGTTAAACTCATTTTGGCTTCATCGTTTATCTTATTTACTCCTCTCGGATCTATCATCTCAACTCGCAACACTCAAGTAAGCCTTCCACGAATTTATTTTGTTCATTTTTTTTCACGGATAGTCTATAATTATGTTTTGTGATTTTTTTTGTTTAAACTAGGTTAGATTCTTCCATTTCGAACCCTATTAAA
Organism: Viscum album; assembly: GCA_963277665.1. NCBI lineage: Eukaryota > Viridiplantae > Streptophyta > Magnoliopsida > Santalales > Viscaceae > Viscum > Viscum album. The sequence continues at coordinate 1,311,366,272 of OY728152.1, read as the reverse complement.
TCTTTTTGAATATCGTTTGCTTTTTATTTCCAAACCATCCACTATGAATACCATGTTTTCTCTTCCTTTGATTGCAGGGTGTTTAACAAGATATCATAGATAAAATGATTGAGAAAATTATTGACTAAACTATATACTCATTATTTATATGGTTTCAAAACCATATAATCATTGAATGGTATCTACCAAGAAATTTATTTAGTATAATTTGGAACCCATTTCTATTACATGGGATTATCATGTTTATTGATTGAATTATAAATTTTTTATTTATATGATTCCATTTTAAATGGATATTAAACCCATTTTTTCCATGTATTTTTTGTGATATAATGATTATTGATTTTATATCTCACACATACGTATGGATGTTGATGGGCGGGGTCATATATCATCATCCACTTCATTGATTTTGTTTTAAATCTCATAATATAGTAAGGTGTGGATATAATCAGTTTTTTCAAAATGGCATGGGAATAATATTTTTTCACACATGTTAATATGTGGACATAATGTGTGGACATAATGTGTTTATTTGATGTAGGTTTTTCTTTTTCATGGATTACTTCATAAAGTGGTCTCGGTTCATTTGATTTTTTGTTTCCTTTGACACCATCCCCCCTAAATGACTATGATCTCTCATTGCCATGTTTTTCTCTAATTGTTCTCTCACACACCTATTGGATTTGATGGTTGATTACAAACATATTTATTCAAATATTTAAGCTGGATTATATGCATTTTTTAGGATTCTATTGCTATTTTATCCCACTTTATTTACTATTCTATCCAATAGAAAGACCCTTTCTTGTAAGAAAAATTTCATGGATTACTCCATTTTCTATAATTTCCTGTCAACTATGTAGTCCAAGGGGGTGGGTGGGTGTGGGGGCTTTCCAAGGGGTGGGGGGCCTGTCCAGAGGGTTTTGGGGGTTGTCCGGGGGGTGGGGGTGATTCTCAGGATTACTCCATTTTCTCCAATTTTCTTTCAACTATGTAGGCGTCATGGTTTTCTTTGATTCAATGAAATTTAAAACTGTTATATCTAACTATATTTTGTTTTAAAAATAATATTCAATAATATTTTTTTAAATACCCATAGATTTGTTTTATATTTTAAATTGTATTACATTTAAATTATGATTTTTTCATATAAACATATATTTGTCTTATCTTAATAATATATATTTTTTGTTGATATTTGTTATAGGTAATAATGAGTCAAAGTTGTATTACAGCACATTGAATGAGCAATGAATTTGAGGAAGGTGTTGATGCCTTTTTGGAATTTCCAAAACGAAATATTCCAAGTAGTGAAATTTTTTTCTATCCATGCCTGAAATGTTTGAATATGAAGAAGTTGAAAAGTAGAGAGATAAAGGATCATCTGATTTGTCATGGTTTTAATCTGAGTTACAGCCCTTGTATTTGGCATGGTGAAACTGGACGGAATTTCACTCATGATGATGATTCACAAGATGGTAACTCCGATGGAATTGAAGAAATTATTCGTGATATTGTAGCAGAACAAATTGAGATAGAACTGACAGTTGTGCGTCTATATAGTGATGCTGAAACCCCATTATATTCTGGTTGTACAGATTTTACAGTTTTGTCAGCAGTATTAAGATTTATTAACCTGAAGGCAAAACATGGATGGAGTGACAGAAGTTTTACAGAGCTGCTACAACTGATGAAAGACATTCTTCCAGAAGATAACGATCTTCCAGATTCACATTACAAAGCCAGGAAAAAATTATGCCCGATGGGATTGGGATACAAGAAAATACATGCATGTCCGAATGAATGCATTATATATAGGAAGGAATATGAATTTCTGTCAGAGTGTCGTAAATGTGGGACATCACGGTATAAGGTGAATGAAAAACCACAGGCTGGTGTAGAGATTACAAAGCTCCCTTCAAAGGTATTTTGGTATCTTCCTATAATTAATCGTTTCAAACATTTATTTGCTAATTCACATGATGTAAAAAGGTTAATATGGCATGATTAATAGCGGGTATGTGATGGAAAAATACGTCATCCAGCTGATTGTCCACAATGGAAGAAAAGTGATGATAAGTATTCTACATTTGGAAATGAAATTAGAAATCTCAGACTAGGGTTATGCATAGATGGAATGAATCCATACCGAACACTCAGTAGCACACATAGTTCATGGCCTGTTTTATTGGTAATTTACAACCTCTCTCCTGACGTTTTTATGAAGGGCAAATATGTCATGTTGTGTACAATGATCTCTGGTCAAAAGCAACCCGGTAATGATATTGATGTTTACTTGTCACCGTTGATTGATGATTTGAAACTGTTATGGGCTAATGGTATTAGGGTGTTTGATTCTTATAAAATGGAATATTTTCAACTGCATGCAGTGCTTCTGTTCACTATAAATGACTTCCCAGCGTATGGAAATTTGTCTGGATACAGTGTTAAAGGGCATAAAAAATGTCCAATTTGCGGACAACAGACGTCATATTGTCAATTGTATCATGGGAGGAAAACAATGTACATGGGTCATCGAAATTTTTTTCCTATGGAATAACCTAATAGAAGACTAACAAAGGCATTCAATGGCTCACAAGAATTTCATATTGCTCCAAAACCTTTATCCCCTGATCTGTATTTTGAGAGGGTGAAAAACCTTGATGTTACATTGGGAAAGACACAAAAATCTGGTAATGATAGACATATTAGTATAAAAAGGTCAATTTTTTTGAGTTACCATATTGGAGGTATCATGAAGTTAAACATAATATTTATGTCATGCACGTTGAGAAGAATATATGTGATTCATTGATTGGAACATTGTTAGATATTAAAGGAACGACTAAAGATGGGTTGAATTCAAGATTAGACTTACTATCAATGGGAATACGTTTGGAGTTATCTCCCACTCCTAAAGGAAGACGGACATTTCTTCCCCCGGCTTGTCATACATTATCGAAGAGGGAGAAAATTTGCTTCTGTCAGTGTCTTCATGATACCAAAGTTCCTCAAGGTTATTCTTCTAATGTAAAAAATTTTGTCTCATTGAAGGACTTAAGTTGATAGGTATGAAATCACATGATTTTCACATCATGATGCAACAAATTATACCACTTGCATTATGTGGAATATTGTCCATTTGTGTCAGAAACACTATAATGAAGTTGTGTTATTTTTTCAATTCAATTTGCAACAAGGCGATTGATGTGAATGCTTTGAAAATTTTGGAAAAGGATGCAATTTTTATACTTTGTCAATTGGAAATGTATTTTCCTAAAACTTTTTTTGATATAATGGTGCATTTAATGATTCATCTGGTTCGAAAAATAATGCTTTATGGATCTTTCTATCTTCTTTGGATGTATCATTATGAAAGGTATATGAAAATATTAAATGGGTATGTTAAAAATATATATAGACCTGAAGACTCCATTATTGAAAATTATATTTCTATGGAGGTAGCAGAGTTTTTTACGAGCTACTTGGCTACGGCGCAACACACAGGTTTGACTCAATCTCTCCATGAACGAGTTAATAATGAGGGAAAGGGGATTCACGGATGGAAAGTCAAATCATTGTCAGATGAACAGATGAAGAAGTTAGAATCATACATCTTGAATAACATAGCTGATTCTCAACCGTATATCACATTGCATATTAATCAGTTGAAACAATGTCATCCAAAGAAGAAAGAAATGTGGATTCTGAATGAGCACAATAAAAAATTTTGTCATGTATTAAAAAGGAATTGCTTGGTAGATCAGATGTATCAGAGAAATTAAAATGGATAGTGGGTGGTCCATGTTTAAATGTGATAACATGGTCCAGTTATGACATTAATGGTTATACATTTCATACGAAATCTCAGGACAACAGAAGTGCAGTTCAGAATAGTGGTGTATCGGTGTTTGCAGAAGAAGTGCATTTTTCGAGTGCTAAGGAAAAAAACCCAATTTATGCATCAAGTGCATATTATGGAGTGATTGAAGACATATGGGAGGTTGGTTAATTTAAAATTCAAGTTATCTTTTTTAACTGTAAATAGTTTAACGGTAACAACAGTGTCAGACATGATGAATTTTGAATGACACTTGTTAATTTGAATAGATTAGAAGACACAAATGATTATTTTATAATGGCACCACATGAAAAAGAAATTTTCTATGTAGTAGATCAATCAGATATGCAGTGGGCTGTTTTTTTATAAGGAAAAAACAATATGTTGGTGAGGATGAACTTGATGAATATGCTGATTTATGTGAGATCTCTACTTCAATGGAATGATTAACAGAACATAATGATGATCATGGTTAAGACATAGTTTGTTCCATAAGGAACGATCACGACGAAAGAATTTGGGGAAAAAATCCATTTGTACATTCCTAAGATTACAGGTAACATATGTTTATTTCTTGTTTACATTTATTTTTTCCATAAATGTTAGATATTGTATGTTTTTTATTTTTTAAAACATGTTTTAAAACAAAATAAGTATATGTTTTTGTTTGTTTTATGTTTTTTTAGTTTACATTATCATGTTTATAGACATTACATGAATTATATATATATTTTTTTTGTTCATTGACAATTACTTTACCATGTTTACCATGTTTACCAGGTTTACCATTTTAATCATTTTTACCATCTTGACCATCTTTACCATCTTTACCATCTTTACCATTGTTTAACATGCTTACCATATTACCAATGTTTACAATTATGTAACATATTACACTTTTATTTTTTCTGAATACTGTAGTATTAAAATATTTGAATTTGTATATTTGTGAACTGACATTTGTTTTTTTGATTTGAAGGATAATGACAGATCATTCGGATGGTCAACCAAATGATTCTGGAGAGGAGCATATTCATGGTCATACCTCTAGGGATGAACATTCACTTGCTCATATTATGACAAAGATTTCAATGGTTGGTAAACATGGGTGCACACATTTACCAAAATTATCACTTTCCCGTACGCAGGATCAGAGGAGAGTCGTTGAGTTTGATGATGATTATATTCCTAGAGGTCCGAAGGAAAAATATTTTAAGAGTTTTGTAGCAACTCAGGATAAGAGAAAAGTAAGCATTCTGTATGATGATTGGAGAAGTGTGGATAAAGATATTCTCTCTCAATTCTGGGAGACGATTTTGGTAATATCTTTTGTCATTGTTTGACCATTCTTTTAATGTTTCTAGTATATATAATATGTTTAACCACTTCTTTATCAGATGACATTTGATATTCCTGACACTGGAGGAGTCAAGAAGAAATGATTATTGTTGGCTGCCAGGAGATGGAGGGATTTCAAATCATCCCTCTCATCTGATTTCATTTATGGTCATAGGAGTCATGAAAATCCAGGTCATATATATCCTTTTATAGATGAAGACACATGGAGAAAGTTTTTTGAAAGTAGAAGAAAAGAGTCATTTCTGGTAAGGGAAATGTAAACTTTTATAAACATTCTTATATAAATGACTTTATTAATGTTTTGTTAATGATTTCTTATTCTTAAATTACAGCAAACAAGGAAATCTCATCATGAGATCCAATCTAAAAATGTATACCCTCATAGTTTATCTCGGGGAGGGTATGCATTGTTGGAAGAACAAATGATTGCGGAAAAATTTCAACAACGAAGAGCTGAGTCTTCAAGCACTGGAGTGGTGGCCCCTCCATCCCCTCCATCTAGGCATGAAAAATGGAAGAGAGCTCGGAAGGGAAAAAAAGGGAAATAACTTTCGGAAGAATCGAGAATCGTAGCAGAGAGGATTGTAAGATATCTATTTAATTTATTTAAGTTAACTATTTTCTTCATATAATTTCAATCATTATAGAAATGTTCAATTAATTAATACATGACTCTCTTGATGAGAAGAGTTTAGAAGGGGCATTTACAGCTACTGGGAGGGAAGATATTTTATTCACAGTATTGGGAAGGCCCGAACATCCTGGTCATGTAAGAGGATATTCGGCAGGTGTATCATTAAGAAAAGTTTTTCATGTTCTTTAACTTCTAACATTGAGGGGGTTTATAATAAAAATAGAATCCTTGGAGGCTGAAGTTCATAATATTAATGCAACGATGGAGGACGAGATTAGAGAGTCGGTGCAGTCTATGTTTGCAGAAATGCAATGACAATTTCAGACTATAGCTCCCACTCCTCCACCTCCCCCTGCAAACCCCATTATTTATCCTCCACCTCCACCAGTGACTCCCACTCCCCCACCTCAGCCTGTGGACCCCATTTTTTATCCTACACCTTCGCCACAACTTTCTACATATTGCGAGTTGTATGTTGATGATTATCAGCATCATATAGTAGCATTTGGGTTGGTATATTGTATAGGAGATACAGTTCATCATCAACAATTAGAGGTCGAGAATCAGAGGGTCACTGTACATTATATTATAGATAGATCAGCTAGGGTACCAATACCTACAGATGAGGTGGAGACAGTTGGACATAGTATCATCCATTTTTTATTTTGGCCATCCAGACTTCTTCGACTCATTACCATAGAGGTATGAATGTTATATCTTTTTTTTTTATTAAAGTTGTTTTATCATTTGAAAACTAATATATTTTTCAATTTTTTTAACAGGAATACTTTAAAGGTAGAGAAATACTGTATAGACAACAACAAAGACAAATGTCTATGACATTAGATACAGATTCAAATGGTCTTGATAGATTGTCAAGATATTCGCATTTTTTGTTGGGTTATTATTATTTTACAATGGAATCTCATGTTTGTGGACGTGAAATAAGTGTGGGGAATATAAAAACTGATATCATGGTGCTTGTTTCTGGAGATATGTTGGGCATCAACGTGGTGAATTTTTTTTTCATGTAAGTCTTAACACATTTTCCCTGCGTTTTATTTATTAACAATGTATACTTATGTAGGTTTTGTATTAGGTATCATTATAAAATTTGTGAGAGGAATGAGCGGAAAGAAGGATATGGATTCATGGACCTGCAATTGATTTCCCCTGAAGCATGTGCATTGATTGTGGAACAAAGAATGGTTTATATTGTGGAAATATTTGAAAAGAATATAATCACACAATGTTGGATGATGCATTTTTGTGAGAGGTATGAAACACATTTCTCTCAAAGAGTTAATTATCTTTTATCATAAAAAACCACTAATGTTAAATTTCCTTTTATCAGTGATCATTGGATTTTATGGGTTTTTTCCCCAAGGGAGAAAGCTCATTATTGGATATGCTCTGTTGATGGTGATGTGCAGGAATGTTTTAAGAATATATTGGAAAGGTATGTTTCAATTTCTCAATAGTTTTATATATTATAATGAATTTTAAATTTACCCCATTCGTATTAGTTTCTAACAGTGCATGGGCCTACATTGGAAAAAACACAAAGAAAAGAAATGCAAAGATCAAATATGTAAATGAGAAGGTAAATTTTCATTTATAATTTGTACTTTTTGATTTATTACATAAAATTAATATATTGAATTTACACTCATTCAAACAGAATTGTCATGAACAACAAGGCCTCATCGAATGTGGATATTATATGTTAAAATTTAGGTATAAAATAATAACAACTGGGATGGTTGTGAATTTTTAACTGGTACAATTTCCTCTTAAACTTTTCCATAATATTTCAATTTGATTTATTAATTATACACGTTAACTACCTTCTTTTTCATTTGTAGCTTTTTTATGACCCTAAACCCAACACTGCTGAAGAAATCAAACACTTAAAAGTGGAGTGGTCAAATTATTTTACAAGTTTGATTGAATTTAAGTTGTTTGTAATGTAAAATGTAATTTTGAATATTGTCGTTGTAATTGTGTATTTTGTAGTTTTTTAGGTTGGATTTAGTTTTTTTTATGTTGATGGTGAATGTTTTGAATGTTATATAAGTGAATGTTTAATTTATCTCTACTTTTTGTTTTGGTTTATATTTGATTGTTTTTCTGGTGTGGATTTGGGTTTGTGGGGGAGGGGTTCCAAGGGTGTGGGGGTGTGTTCATTGGGGTTGAGGGTGTCCAGTGGTCTGGGAGGGCTATCCGGTGGGGTTGGCGGACACTCCTGGGGGGTTGAAGGGCTGTCCAGGGGTGTGGGAAGGCGGTCCAGGGGTGTGGGAGTGCTGTCTAGGGGTGGGGGGGTATACATGAGGGGGGGTGGGGGGGGGGGGTTGTCCAGGGGTGTTTGGGGTTGTCCAGGGGTGTTGTGGGGGCTGTCAAGTGGGGTGAGGGGGTGTTTTTCAGGCGGGTGGGGGGTTTTTGAGGGGTGTTTGGGGCTGTCTGGCGGACGGGGGGGGGGGGGGGGGCAGTCCAGGAGTGTGGTGGGGGCTCCAATGGGGTGGGGAAGGGTTGTACAAGGGGTATACGTGAGGGTGGGAGCTCCAATGGGGTGGGGGAGGGCTGTCCAAGGGGTATACTTGAGTGTGGGGGCTCCAACGGGGTGGGGGAGTGCTAACCATGGGGTATACATATGGGTGGGGGCTGTCTATGGGGTAATTTTTATATGTTATCAATGTACATGCTTAATTTTGATCTACTTATTTTTTTGTGGTACGATTTCTTGATTTGTTTTCTGGTTGATTCTGGTGGAAAGAGGATGACTGCATTAAATTTAAAAAAAAATTGGGTTTATCACGTCGGTTATTTCATAACCAACCTGATAAAAGGCCTGGAAAATGGTTTATCACGTCGGTTATTTCATAACCGACGTCATAAATGGCCTGGAAAATGGTTTATCATGTCAGTTATTTCATAACCGACTTGATAAAAGAACTAGAAAATGGTTTATCACTTCTGTTATTTCATAACTGACGTGATAAAAGGCCTAGAAAATGGTTTATCATGTCAGTTATTTAATAACCGACATGATAACCCCCCCCCAGGTTTATCAGGTCGGTTATTTAATAACTGACGTGATAAACCCCCTCACGCTGGTTTATCACAACGGTTATTATATAACTAACGTGATAAACCCCACTCCCTCGGGTTTTCACGTCGGTTATATAATAACTGACGTGATAAACACCCCTCAACCCGGTTTATCACGTCGGTTATATAATAACCGACATGATAAACACCCCTCACCCCTGTTTATCACATCAGTTATATAATAACCGACGTGATAAACCCCCCTCACCCCAGTTTATCATGTCGGTTATATAATAACCGACGTGATAAAACCCCATCACCCAAGTTTAACACGACGGTTATATAATAACCAACGTGATAACCCCCTCTGCCCCGGTTTATTACGTCGGATATTAAAAACCTGACGTGATAAACCCCCCTCCCCCAGTTTATCACGTCGGTTTTTTAATAACCAATGTGATAGACAATTTCCCCGTCCTTTTATCACGTCAGTTTTTTTATAACGAACGTGATAAACCATTTTACAGGCCTTTTATCATGTCAGTTGTTAAATAACCGACGTTATAAAACCTTCCCATTTTATTTATCACGTCTGTTATAAAATAACTGACGTCATAAACATCGCGATTTTATGTTTTTGACGTCAGTTTTTAAATAACCGACGTCAAAAACGTTATTTATAACATCGCCCGTATTAACGTTGGCTAGAAACGGACGTAAAAAATGAAAAATAACCGATGTAAAAAACGTTTTCTGCACTAGTGAGTTGGTATCAGAGGTCAGTTTAGATAACTTTAGGAGTTAAAATTTTATTAAATGATTATCCAAAAATATTTTTTTATGGTAAAATTGAAATGATATAGCATTTAAAGATTACCATGTTGCTTCACCTAAGGTATTTCTATGATAATAAAGGTTTTCCATAGAGGAAACATAGTAACTTTTCTGGGAAGGCATAAAGTGGGAAATGACCTTTCAAATCAGAATCCTGAAATGGCCAGAATCAGAACTAAATAGTTTGTTGTAGTGATGGCTCAACTGACTCAGGTGAAAAAGGTTTGTTGTTTTTATTGATGATATTTTGGTGTATTCTAAAAGTATAGAGGAGCATGAAATACATGTAACGGTTATTTTTCAAACCATAAATGAAAAGAAATTGTATGAGAAATTCAGAAAGTGTGAGTTTTGGTTGAAACAAATTTCTTTCCTTGGTCATATTGTTTCTAAAGATGGGATAACTGTTGATCCTGCAAAAAAAAGGTTGTGGTTGAATGGCCAAGACCCACAAATGTAACTGAGATTCGTAGCATCCCTGGTTTGGCAGGCTATGACAGAAGGACTGTTAGAAATTTTTAATGGTAATCTACTCCAATGACTAAGGTAACTCGGAAGGGTGTTAAGATTTTCTAGAAAAAAGAATGTAATGATTGTTTTCAGGAACTAAAAAGTTGATTGATGAATGCTCCAGTTTTGGCACTTCCTTCCAAGAATGGTGAGTTTTTTTATCTATAGTGATGCTTCTTTGAAAGGACTTGGTTGTGTCCTAATGCAGAATGATCAGGTAATTGCTTATGCTTCACGTCAGTTGAAAAATCACGAGGAAAATTACCCTACACATGATTTGGAATTAGCTTCTTTAGTTTTTGATTTAAAAATTTGGAGGCAGCATTTGTATGGAATAAATTGTGAAATATATACTGATCACAAAAGTTATAAGTACATATTCCCTCATAAAGAATTTAACATGAGACATAGGATATGGATAGAATTAATCAAGGATTATGATTTTACAATTCATTGCCATCTGGGAAAAGAAAATAACGCGGCAGATGCTTGGATTCGAAAAAGTAATGCTTCATTAACAATGTTTTGTTTTAAACTTGATCCTTTAGTTAAGGATTTGATGAAATTCGGAATAAAAGTTTTTGGTGCAGGACGTCCTTCTATTTTGTTTCAGTTATCAGTGAAATCTTTTCTATCAGAAAGAATTATGCAAGCACAAAAGCAAGACAGCGAGTTACATAAAAGGGTAGAGCTAGTTCAGAAGGGTAAGTTTCCTGAATTCAAGATTGATAATGATTTTGTTTTGATATTTGGGAAGATATTGTGTGTGGAGTGTGATTCAATGTTGATAAGAGATTTGTTATGTGATGCTCATAGTTCTCCTTTTTCAGTACATCTTGGTCGTACTAAGATGTATAGAGATCTTCGGGAGTATTACTGTTGGGACGGAATGAAAAGGGATATTACTAGTTTTATTGTAAAGTGTTTGAATTGTCAATAGGTTAAAGCATAGTGGTAGTTACCAAAAGGGATGCTTTAGCATTTAGCAGTACCAAAGTGGAAATGGGAGAATATATCCATAGACTTTTATGTGGGATTACTGATGACATCTCGAGGTAATAATGCAATCTGGGTTATTGTTGATTGCTTGATTAATCTGCTCATTTCCTTTCCATACGAGATACTTTTTCCCTAGATCAACTTTCTCGTCTGTATCATAAAGAGATAGTTAGGTTACATGGAGTTCCTCTCTCCATTGTATCTGATCATAATCCTAGGTTTACTTCTATCTTTTGGAAATTCCTTCAGAAGTCGTTGGGTACTGAATTAAAGTTTAGTACAACTTTTCATCCTCAATCAGATTGGCAGTCAGAATGAACAATTTAGACATTGGAAGATATGATTCATGCTTGTTCGATGGATTATCAGGGATGTTGGGACCAACATCTTTCTTTGGTTGAATTTTCATATAATAACAGTTTTCATTCCTGTATACAGATGGCTCCATTTGAGGCATTATATGGTAAACGGTGTCGAACTCCATCTTTCTGGGATAAAGTGGGTGAAAGGAAGCTGATGGGACCATAATTGGAAGAAGAGTTGGAAGAAAAAGTTCATCTAATACAGAAACACATGAGAACAGCTCAGAGCAGGCAGAAGAGTTATGCGGAAAACAGGAGGAAGAATATATTTTTTGAGGTAGGTGATTATGTTTTTCTCAATGTCTCACTATGAAAAAGTGTGATGCGATTTGGTAAAAAGGAAAGATGATTCCAAGGTTCATTTGACCATATGAAATTCTTGAGAGAGTTGGATCAGTTGCTTACCGAGTGGCTTTACCTCTGAATTTATCTCAGGTACACAACGTTTTTCATGTTTCGATGTTGAGAAATTATATGCCAGATCCATCTCATGTATTGAGCCCAGAGGAGGTTCAGTTGGAGGAGAATCTCTCTTATAAAGAACGACCAGTCCCGATACTTGATCATAGAGACAAAGTGTTTCAGAATAAGGTAATTCACCAGTTAAAGGTTTTATGGAAAAACTATATGGTTGATGAGGCAACATGGGAATCTGAAAATTCTGTGAGGGGTAAATACCCCCACTTATTTTGATAAGTGAATAAAATTGCGAGGACGAAATTCTCAAAAGGGGAAAAGATGAAACATCCCAGGTAAATAAAGAATAAATCATTTTCATTTTTATAAATATTTAGGAATTAAATATTAATTTTACTTTAAAGGGGTTTCTATGTTCGATAGCGTACCCGATAATCAACAAAGAGTTTCTTTGAAATCATAAGTTGCACACTAGTAATAATATAATATTATTTTAAATGGTAGTTAAAACTAAGTCGTTGTATTGGCAGGAATGAATAGAAATAACTAAAATATTATTATATATGTTTGTTAAATGTTTTTAAATTTATCCAATAAAGGATAAAGGCTTAAAATATGAAAAGAATTCAATCTTAAGCATATATGCTCTAACATTCAATAAATGTTGACCTATCGCGTTTTGATGGAGAACCATCCATAAATATAGTTTTGGTCACTATTATACATTCTATTGGACCAAATAAAATTATTCTTTAGAATAGGGACATCAAAATTTACTTTGTGTGAATTTTTGGTATTTTTCCGATAAAGTTCTTTTTTTAATGAATAGTGAAAACTGTTTTATTTTAATTCAAAACCACTTTTTAATATATTTTATTTATATTATTAGATTATATTTTGAATTTGTTTTAAAGTGAAATTAGAATATATTTTTACCATTTAATCCAATAGCGGTTGTTGGAATTAATTTCACTTTGAAATTGGACTTAAAATAATGTCAATCTTTTGATACATGTTGTTTCATAAAAACTCACTTTTTTCTCTAACTACGGGATTAAATTATTAAATTAATTAATGTAACATATATGTTTTGATTTTTTTAAAATAGAAATCATTTTTGAATTCGGAATATCAAATATAGCCTACGGTGAAGTTTTGGTATTTTTCTAAAAAACATCAATTTTTGATTAATAGTGAAACCACTAAGTTGTACTTATAAAAAATGATTTTCCATTTAAATGAAATTTTACCACCTCTGTATTTTGAATTTCAAAAAACCTACATGTTTTTCATTAAGAAGTAAAATTTGGTTCAATGAGATTAAAATATTTTTTTGGTGAATAGTAACTTTTAAGTTCTTAATCGCGATTAGAGGTAATTAGTGTATCTTAAGGTAAAAATAATGTTTTAATAATATGAAATGACCTAGAAACATGTCCTACCCTTATTTTATGTGTCATGGCCGACCAAAAAGTACATGGGTCAACATGGGGGCCCCATGGAGCCACTTTGGTAGGAAAATGACATTAATATATTTTTATTTAAAGTTAAAATAAAAATGTCACAAACATGAGTTGTTTTACAAAAACAATTCTTAAATTGGGATATAAAAGTCATATTTTTGACTATACATATTCATTAGAAAGATAAAATGATTTCCTACATCATGATATTTGTTTTATAATTTTAAGACATTAAATAAATTAGATTATTTATGACACCATGATGATGCAGCGATTACCTCATTAATGAACGGTTTAAATAAAATGAAATGATAATGTAAAATCTAAGACATAAACTTGTCGAATACCTATTGGATGAGTTTATTTCGAACCCTTATCACCATACCCTCGAATTATATCTTTTTGGGACCTCTAAAATCCGAAAATAATTTTATAATAAAATAACATTTTGTAACTTTCCAAGAGTGCCCCTCCTCTCCTCTTACAAAAGGCCCCCAAATCTACCACCATACCCACACCTCTCAAGCCTTTGGCTCGGCCAAACCCTGATCATTTCGTCTCTCCATACCCCTATATTACTCCTAGAAGCCTCACATTTGGTAGAAGTCTTTCCAAGGAATCCTTTGAGCTCAAATCAAAAACAGTTACCCGTTTTAAAGGTCGTGTTTTCACTAGTGTTATTTTGTTTTATTTTGCTTCTCAAACCCTCTAAACTATTTTTATTCATTTATTTTGTAACAAAACCAGTATCTTAAATATACTAGGATGTTTTTACAAGAATTATTATAGCTATACTTATAGACACCTTCATCTAATGGTAAAAGAACATACTGCTTCTGTGGATGGAGAATTTCTACCTCACGAAACGATGATTGTTCAACACTCATATAACACCTTAAAAGGTGGCCATTAATATGAAACTATATTTAAATATTATATATAATTTGTTTATGTTTTACTTATGCTTCTGTATTTTTCATTTGGGGCATACCTTTATGGTTTCCATTTTGGGTAAACACGATAATTTCATTTTAGGAAGTGCAGACTACCGCCCCCTCAAAGTGATTTGATTCGTTAATTCCATACATGGGAGGTATAAAGGATGGATTTAATGATATTATATATTATATTATATTGGAATTATAATATACCTATATATCACTATTATTTCACTCCATTAAAGTATGAAATAGAAATAAAAGGAGCGTTCATGCGTACGTACGGCTTACCGTCTCCATGAACGGTGCATTTCATTTCTTATCCCCAAATGTAATGTACTATTATAGGTACATATATATGTTGGATATAAATAATATATGTTACATATAAGTGATGAATATAATTTTGACATTAAAATATACATACATCTCTTTTTTTTAATTCCATTAATATGACATAGAAATGAAAGTAGCGTTCATGCGTACGTACGGCTTACCGTCTCCATGAACGGTGCATTTCATTTCTTACCTATAAATGATTATGTAATATTATAAATTCATGTATATAATGTATATATATGATATATATGATATCTTCATCATGATTATAACTCTGGATATAATGGATACATGAAAAACATTTAATTATAAAGAGTTTATTTTTTACTCAAGTACCAATGATCGATAAAATGATCGTTATTAACTTAAATAATTAAATTGTGTTCATGACATGGAAATAAGTGATATAAAATGAATAATGAACTTTAAAAAGGTTCTTAAGAAAGTATAAATTAACTCATGTTTATTATTCAGGTGATTATAGAACAATCAAGTCACGTCGGATACGAGGTATGGGACTTCGTCTCAATCTCCATTCATTGAGGCATGTTTTGTTTTATACACAACATTCTTTTTTATGGTGTATAAAACCCTTTGACTTTTATGATTATTCATAAGGAATCTTTTTTTATATGAAGAGTTTTAATAAATGTCAAAAGGAATTTTTTTTTGTCGTACGTATGCGGCGCCAACAACTCCTCCACCATCGTGGCCATTATTTGAGTTTTGGATTCTTCTACAATCAATACATTTTAAAAAAAATTAAAAATATATACCAGGTTTTACGTTTATATTATTTTGGTATTGAAAATGGTTTTCATAATTATTTTTATATAAATGTGTTGTATTGATATCTTGTGATTGAAATTTGGAAATGTTATGTTTCATTTATGCATGTATTATGTGGTACGATTATGTTATGGTTCTTGGGAATTATTATAAATACATGTGGTTCCGTGACATACTAAGGGCAGGTGAGCCCGATATAGCTCTCCAATGCATTGGGTAACTCTAAGGAGTTAAACGTTAAGGTTTCTCTGAAGATATTTAGGGAATATACTGTGATGGGTAATACAAACGTAACCTAGAGGGTTACTCCCTACGTAATAATGTTATGAGTGCCTCATGTTACCTTTATGTCTTATGATTTATATGATTTATTCATGATTTAACGAGGTATGTTAAAGTTATTATGTTTTATGAGTAAAGTATGATTTCATACATGGACTAATGTTTTCATTTCATAATTTTATATCCCTTACTGAGATTTTTATACTCATCCCATGTTTTTGAAATTTGTTTCATAGGTCAAGGGAAAGATACATGATGTGATGATAATGTCAATAAAGTGTCAAGAAAGAATCCATGTTTTATTTTAAATATGTTTCCGCTGATGGAAAAATTGTGTACTATATTTTATGTAACCACTTTGTTTAAATGTGGTATGTAATTCATGTTTTATGATCTAATTCTCTAAAAATATAAACATGAAAAGATCCTCAATGTGTATTCTTGAAATATCTCAAGATTAAGTAATGTTTAAGGCTAGGGCCTTATAATTCGTCCTAAGATAACTTATCTTAACTAAATATTCATTTTCAATTTCAAACATTGTTGAGGATGATATCGTATGCATATATGGGAATGTATAAGTCCCATAAAATATTTGAGAAGATATAATTCTATAATCTCACTTTTCAGTTCAGGTGGTACATCCTCGGGACACCATTTTCGTATCAAGTCTTATAACCACAAGAAAATTTGGTCCATGTATAAAAAGTGAGATAACATGATTTATTATATAGTTTTATACATAACAACATGTGAAGGATGAACATTTGTGAATGGTATGTCTTTTACTGTCATTGTATATTCCTTAGTGGAAATCTGAGGATGTATCTATAGAATTTGTGACAGCTTTTCAGTGTATTCTTTACTCGAATGATATAGTATGGGATGTTTTTAATTAGTTGATGAAGTTCACTCATTCCATACCAATTAGGGTGACTCTATTATAAGTCAAACAATGGAATTATACATCATAGTGTTCTTTACTCGTATTATATATTCTAAAACTACTGATTCTAATAGGGATTACCACTTTATCTCCTAGTACTGTAATGGTTTAGTGAATTCATTGGGTACAAAGGTTCTTCGAGGAATAACCATTCACCCTTTGACAAGTATGAAGAACAATAATATGATTTAGCAGTAAGAGGATATTATCCCGGCATGTGTACACATCATCAATGATTCATTGGGTAAACACATACCCCGTGTTATGTATTCATTCAAAAATAGATTTTATGATTCCATCCAAAATGATGATTGTGAATCCTTATATGGTAGGCCATATCAATCACCTCAATTAAATATAAACGAATCGAAGATATATTTTGTAATACCACATATCATCTTAGGTACTTCAGAGTTGGTCTACATTTTTTGAATGAAAATGTTTAAAACATAGTTAAGGAATTAGTTTTATTTTATTTGATGTCAATAGAATCTTGATTTCATTGTAGGGGTCATGGTCTGTTGTGTTCTTCCACTAGTTTAGGCCATCTTTAACACTCCAGGTTTAAAATTATGTTTTTTGTTTTTACAATGTTCCAAAAATGGAATAAAATACATAAACCCTTGAACGTAGAAATATACGTAGTAGTCACTTTATTTATAAAAAATCTATTGTACATCTTTAAAACACAAGAAATAACCCATTAAACCAACTATTATCTATAGTAATACAATTGGATGTCCACCAAGAAACACAAAAATGCCGATCGGGTAGTTGTCATCTTTTGGATCTGATAGAAGCACAATAGTTATAGAAAGAATAATAAAAACAAAACTAAGACTTATAATAATATTTAAAACCATTTTTTAATGTAGTGTCGTGAGCGTCGCAAAATTATTATTATTTAAATGTGTTTGAATGGCCCTTAGATATTGAAATTTATAGAGTGCGTATCTAACTGGTATAAAAACGATACGTTATAATTTTTAAGATTAAAATTCAGAAATGGAGTCTGATTATCATTGATATAAAATAAATAAATATTCATTTTTGTATTATAACGATTAATTGATATGCAATAAACAAACGTTGTGTAATTAATACATTTTCTTATATATATATATAATCCAAATGATTATAATTAATTTTTTGATATTATATTATGAAATACATTCAATTAATTTATTAATATGAGTATAATATATATATATAAGAATATACTTTGTAATGACAAAATTAAAAGTAAAACAATATAATTTTTTTTATTTTATTTTTTTAAAATAAAAGAAATGACATAAAAATAATAATAATAAATGAAATGTCAAAATTTGGAGATTAAATCATGTTTTTAGGGTTCTGTTATCATGAGGGTTGGTTCTTCTTTTACCTATGGGTCGAGCATAGATCACAGGGACTATAGTACGAGCATGACTGGGAGGAAAGGGGACAGTGACTGTTCGTCTTCGCCGAGTTAGAGTGGTAGTCACGGAACATCCGAGCATATATCTTGATGGATTCTAGCTAGTGAAGCATTCAGACCAAGATCAGTTGTTGGAGTTCTAAATAATTGGTGGTTTATGATTTTACGAACTAGGTAAGAGATCTATACCACGGTTAGGGTTTTGATTTCCGATTATGTGGTCGAACAAGATTTTAGGAGGAAATGACCTCTTATTTGTCCAAAACTGCATGTAGGTGTTTTTTAATTGTTTTCTTGTTATCTAAATTATATTGAATTGGATAAATAGTATCTTAATTTGTCAGTTTCATCCATTTTTTTCACTCGATGAATGTTCTTCCTATCATAGTTTGCCCTAGTTCTATATATCTATATATATTTCAAAAATCCTCATTACTTCATTTAATGATTTTTTTGTCAATAATTTCTAAAAAAGTCTCCTGATTCATCAATGAATACACCGCAAGACCAACATAATCAAACAACTATTGATTAGTTATATATAATATATGATTTTCCCCATTTTGGATGGGGATTTACACCGAGTTGTTTTTTTTTCTTTTAAGTATTCTGGATTCGATCATTGAAAATGTTTCTCACTGGTTGGATGAATCCCATTAAATAATTTAGAGGCTTTCCTTGAAACTACCTCCACCATCATTTTAGATATATATAATGAGTTTCCATGAGTTTTTAGGATTCAATAGAGTTTCTTAGGTAGAGGGGAAAAGCCTCCATTTTTGGTGTTCCATTTAGAGAGGATGCGAATATAAAAAATCTCATTTTCTAAAACTATAGAAAGCATCATTAGATTCTCTATTATGTAACTAAATTTACATAAGGTAGGGGATTATTATTTTTAAAATACATTCTCCATAATTTCTTGTTATATTTCCATAAGGTAGATTATATAGATTTCAATCATTTTTATGACATTGATTTATGTGTGTGAATGGTATTTTATGAAGAAAAAATATATTTCTTATAAATATAATTTTAACAAAACCTATATTAGAATTTTATAATAAAATAATAATTCCTTATGTTCAAAAATTCTTATTTGTCAAGGGAAATTACGTTTTTATGTTATTTTAGTTTCTTGTTGACAAACAATTTTTATGAATAACTTATTTTAGTGTTCTAAATTATTTTTTAATTGGAATTCATTTTCCAACAGGTGTTTATATATGTAAATATTTATTTTATTATCAATATACATGTGAGAAATATTTGTCATACTAAATAATTTATTTTAATTTTATTTAAGAATTATTTTTATGGATTATGAAATAAAAAGATTCATTTGTATGTATTCTTATCCAACTAAGTTTAAAGTAAAGCGTAACAATTAATGTATGAGTGTGTATGTATTTAATTAATTATTTAATCTGATTTCATTATTAATTTTGAAAATGAATAATTTTCAAATATCGACGTTTTTCTCAACCATGCATTTAAATTATAACTAATGAGTGATGTATGTTCAATGTCAATATGCATATATTAATATATACATATATGTATATTTATATATAGATTGTTGAAATGGTGATTTTTGGTTCAATTTATTATCATGTTAAAAAACGCACCTAGCCTACCATAACATTTTATTCTTCACATTTGCACATATACATGGCCATGTGTTATGCATTACATCGAAAACTACTACATTGATAATAATTTAATGTTTTAATTTTTTAAAGGATTTTTCCAAAAAAATAATAAATACATGGATATCATAGAAATTGATGAAAATGATTTCCATTATAATTGTAAGTAGGTAAATTTATTAATTATTTTGGTTACTTTAAGAAAATTGAATTTGTCGTATGAGAATCAAAGGAAATTCGTGAAAGAAAGAATAATTATATGTAATGTCTAGTTGATAAAAGTTTTGGTAGTAACCAAACATGCAAATGATGAATTGGAAATTATAATATATATATATATATATACATATATAAGTATGAATGATTATTTTAATACATTGACATGTTTATAAGTAAAAACTCCAGTGAAAAATACTTATATATATATATGTAAACCAAACATTAATTCTTTTTAAATCATTTCTGCTCTTGTTCATTGTAAAAATAGTAGGTACATGGGGAGTGAATCAATCATTTTCCTAGTGGGTAGGCCCAAGTTAGCCTTCAATGTATAAATCTTCCTCAAAATATTGTTTTTTTTTCAAGAAGTTTTCTTAATATTTTCCAAATAAAATCACTGGATTAGTTTTAAAATGATTTCAAAGTATGATTATCTTCAAAAAAATTATTTTCTCCTAATGCTTAAATATGTTATTATTTTAATAATATTATCATATGATTTCTCAAAAATAATTTTAATTTTATTTAAACAATGGTTGATTTCAAATGTTGTATTTCATATAAATTAAAAAGGTTGTTTTTAAACCCCTAATTTGGCAATTAAATTCTCCCAATACATTTTAGAAATGTTTTTCACAGATTTCCTGGAAATATAGAGCTGGTCTTCTTTGTTGAAGCACGGGCGGAAGCGTAATGGAAATTTATTTTAATTTTGGATCAACTCTGATAAATTTATGGTTTTTTTAAAATCTTCCAGTTCATAGACTAGAATAGTATCCTATTTTGATTAATGATTTTTACAATTGTTCAGTTAATTTTATAAAAAAAATTCACAGACTTTTTAAGCCCCGATTCCGGAAGAGTGGGATTGGGGGGTTATACCATCGATGAATTCAGAGTTAGTTGAATCATCCTCCTCGATTATTGAGAAAATTTGATGTTTTGAAATGAATCATACAAAAGGATTATCAGATTGAAATTCTTTAGATATATCTATCTATTACCGATATATTTCATGTTTTTCAAAATTTCCATTACTATCAAGATTTTTCACATGTTCTATATTCTAATGATGCTGAGTTGGATGTGGATATTTTTTGTATGTTATACACAGTGAATATAATGGATCTGAGTGTGAATACTCTATGTTGTATGTTGGTTCCTTTAGAATGGCACATTTGGAAGCATGTTCAACTACTATATAATACATAGAATGATGTATATGCCTAGTAGCTGGATCTTTTCTCATGAGATCATAGTTTAAACTCATAAATCCAAATCTATGATGAGATTTTTTAATAATAGGATATTATAAAACCCCATATTATCAAAAGGTAATGGTCATTGGTTTTTGTTTAATTTATTTTTTTACCCAATTGGGGGTTTCAGGTGGCATTAGACATGTCTTAAATATGTATGGGGCTTGTTTGTAGTAATGAGATCCATAAAATAAAATATGAAGGTTGACGGTTTGGAATGGTGAATGAAAAATGTGAACCTTAATAGTGTGTTGCACAAAAAGTGAAAGGGAATAGCTAATGGTTTTCAGGAAACAATTGAGTCATGTATCATTCCATTTTTTTGTGATATAGAGGTTTTTACAGAGCCATTTTACACTTATGGAATGGTTTTTCCAACACTACACCTTGCTCATAAATGTGAGGTTCATTATTAGTGAATGTCACAAGGTTGGTGCAGAGTTTGGCCAACCGTTCTACCACAGTGAGTGACCTCCCTTTTTAAATAGAATTATCAATTTTCACATAAATGTTTTAAGATCATTTTCCCTTTTTCATCAACACTAATGGAAAAAATATATTCATTATCCATCACATTGACATATCATCCTCATCCTTTCAACAAAGTATTATTCTCTAATCCTTTATAAGATATATAGTTTCATTATCATCGATCAAATAAAATTATAAACAATAATCAACTCAATCCCAATAATTTTTTTCATAAATTATATTTTGATATATTTCTATATATTATTTCACGTTCATATTCTATTTTAAAGTGAATTTTTATATTCTTTTTATTTAAACGGATCTTGATCAATTCAATGGATGAATCTATATCTGAGTGATTTGAACCTACAGTAGGTGTCCTAGTAATTTTTTCATGAAATAAAGATTTTTTGGCATTATCATCATCCCACATGAAAAATATTTCCTCAGGATTTCTTATAAAATAGATTTCTTTTAATATTACTTGAACCTTATTTAATTAATATCTTAGACACATATTAAATTGTTATATGTTTCCTAGTAGTTTGATAAAACAACATTAGGTGTTCTAAATGAATTAGACTCTAAAATGAAATAAATTAATTGTAAAAAATCATTCTATGTGTTTGGATTTCACCTTAAATATAATTTCATTTATATAAAATTAAATATACACGTTGAATTAAATTATTATTGTATGAAGTAAGGCCACACCATAGTTTATATATTTATATAAATACAAATAATCACCAATCAGAAACTAATTTTATACATGGTTAAATTATTATAATGATTTATATATAATACCTTATTATTAATATTATTAAATTATACCATGGGAAATAGACGTTGAACATAGATTAATGGTCTATTGAAAAAACCATGTCACTCTCCCTTTCATTGGGTGATGAGATTGATATCACACACCATTATACATTATATTTGTATTATGGGAATGAATCTATATGATACTTTTTATCAGGTGTCTAGATTGATGAATCACCCAAATATATTTTTTTACCATAAATATTTAATATATTCAAATGAGATCCCATGATTATTCCTTTTTTCGGAATTATAGCTTGTTAGACTTGTTACAGAGGCACGAGTTTCACCCCAGATCCAAATATCACGTAGTATTCACATATATTCCTATACTTGTTCTCACATATATATAATATAAAAATATGTACATTTTATATCTGATTATATATATATGTATATATATCTACATAGAATGCTTCCGAAATCAAATATTATGGACTATACCAAAACAGGTAGAGTTTTCCATGTGTCCTACCAGAACCTGATAAATTTTTTTATTTTCCATCATTGTATATTATTTATTTAAATATTTTCAATATTATCTTATGTGAATGGGATATATTATTATATAAACAATTTTTGGAGGCCATTAGATTTTATCTCACACCCTACTCAGGCCACCTTTGGTACATGAGTAGAATTAATTACTATATTTGTGGACTTTGGATAAATACATTGTAAAGGGATATTGATCTGTTATCATTGAACAGAGCTTGGAAATAGTGGATCGATGGTATTATTGTAATTCCAGGGGATATATATTTTAGTATATTTGTACTTTTATATTACATGATGTATATTCATGTTCCCTATATCTTTTTCCTTCGCTCTTTGTATATTATCATTCGAAGGAATAATTATTCATATGACAGAACCAATGAATTTTGATTAATATTACAATTTCGAAGAATTCTATGCTTCTAATGTTGAATATTAAACTTTTTTCCGTTATTCAATCAGTTATATAATGATTTATTTATCTCTTATCTCTGTTTGTATCAAATTTGTAACAATGATATGAGGGTATGGTCACACTATTATTCCACCTTGGACCCTCACTACAAGTTATGATCCTCTAACATATGAGGAGGCACACTTGAGGATATGTGACCCACTGAAATGGGTCATAGTTTTTGTGGATATAGGGTTGGTATTTGTAATCTACCAACCAGGGTTCCACTAAACTCCATTAATGAGTTGGGGGGTCACATGGCCTCCAATTCGCATCCGCGTATAGTAGAGGCTAGTGACAATCAGCGATAGTTGGATAACGATATGGTGGGTAAACTATAAACTCTAATAAAATTGTAACAATGGATATAACCATTAATATAAAATAGAAGTACCTTATATGATTATACTGAATAAATAATCAATGAGTTATTAAATAGATGAATTACAGAATAAAACAATATTTACCATTGGTTAGTTTCGTGTACATGAACTCATGGAATAATGAAAAAAAGGTATAATAACAGACATGAATACACAATTATCCTATAAAAATTAATAAAATTTTTTAATGGAATCTTAATTATAATATTGGGTATTATTTTAGTACTTCTGAGTAATTATTAAATTTTCAGTCTTGAAAATCAAAACCATATACCATAGAACATTTATGCAGCAATACATTCGGAGATGAAATGTAATCGGTTGCCAAATGAAGTATGAGTAGGGTGTGACATAAAATACCATTTGACCACCACTAGATACATCTAAATATAATCCATGTATTTATCATAGCTAAATATTGTATTGGGGTAAATTAAATAATATAAAATTATGAATAAGTAAATAATATCCCGCTTAGGTTCTTAAAAGATGCTTGGTCACTTTACCTACTTCAGCTCATGGGTGGATTTTATTTATGATTAATAGAAGTACATATAGAATTAGTATATATATATATATTATACATACATATTTCCTCCACATAGATGAACCATGAACATGGAGAAGTATGTGTATATATACTAGAAATAACAGATGTTGGATATAGCTACATGTATAATTGAAATCCATGATCAATATAGACCATCCTATAAACTCATGTAATATGGTACATTCCCTACATCTTATAATGAGTGATATATGTCAGACTAATCACTACATATAGTAAATTTTATATGATAATAATATTATTATAATACATAGAAAATTACCTATAATGTATCACATTTACTAGGAAATTAATATTGAGTATAACAATTCTTTTTTAAGCATTCTATAGAACATTAAAAGAATTGTGTTCATTCCACACTCAAATAAATATTTCCATTAAATTAATTAAATAAAACTATGGATTTCAAAAATTCATGAATAATAAATTCTGTAAAATTGATCAATTAAATTCTATAAACCTAGGTAATTCAATTTATAATTTTAAAGTAGTCATTCAGAAAGTGTCATAGACGATAGTGAAATATCGTACATGGATAACAACAATAATATGTTGCTCTAAGTACTGATACGGTTCCTTGGATTCATTAGACAACTATATGATAATGGAAAAACCATTTATAATAAAAAATTATTTCTTTGAAGGAATAATGGAAAAAAATTGATTATTAAAGAGAAATTCATGTTATAGCAGCCAATGGGTGTCCATATATAATGAGAAAAACCTTTAATCTGTTAAAATTGAATCAATTGGTGTCTAGAAATGTGTTTATATTAATTTAATATTAATAACACTAATAAAAAAATTGTGTGAAAATAGTGAGTATGCGGAAAATTATATGATCTATAAAAACACAAAAAACATTTGAGGAAAATGATGAGACCACTAAACTTAGTGAAATTGATGACCTCCCATTCGATGGAAGCCTCAAATTTTATGAAGATTAAAAAAATTTATGGAACCGTCCAACACCAATATAATGGGTTAAATATCATCATCTGAAATACCACAATGGTTCAATCTATTTACATATATCAAATGTAACTTGAATGGATTGAACACATATGGAAACCCAACATTATTGATGGATCTAGAATAGGATATCAGGAGTCAGAGATATCAATATATCTTTTTTGAGGGATTTGGGAGACCATCAGATAATGAAACCCCCTCATCCACTAAAAAAGAAGTGGTGAAAAAAATTAGATTCATTGATGATGAAATGATTAATTTCAAATTCAAAATAGAGGCACAATGTTTGTCTATATAGTTATTCCCAACCATCACAAAAAAAATCTCAAGGCACTACCCAAGGAGTGACCCAAATAGTTATGAAGCACATTTTACATAACCATGCACAAGCATGGAAAAAATACTCTATTAAAAATCAATAGTTTCATGTGTGGATGTGTTCCTGGAGTCTAATAGTAAAATAAAAACGGTAAGGCTCCTCATGCCATTTTGTATCCAACACATGGTTAGTAGTGACTCTGTTCGTTGGTCTATAAAGATTATTTTATCCATGCAGCCCAATTAATTTTCCAAAATTTTAGGGATCTGTTGTATGAAAAAGTCCCAGTAAACCATGTGACCCCCATCATTCCATTGGTATCTATTATAAATATCTTTTAAATGATTATAAAACAAAAAATAGTCCATATATTCTCGAAAGCATGGGACCTTAAAACCTCCCCTTATTAAAGAAAGACATTCTTGATATGGAAATCTATGTGAAATGAAGTTTCTTCTACGAAGAGCTCCATACATTAAACACATATATCATATTCCCACTCCTGGGTCTGAACATATACCCAACCATGCTTCCATTGAGCTCATACCAAAGGAACAAAATTTTATTAGCATGTCTTCATGCTCTATTCAAGAATTGATCCTGATACTCTATGAAGTGAAAATAAACATCAGAAAATACCTCATCAGGATGAATGATATTTTGATGGTCTTGACAATACCAATGAATATGACATACGTGAATTATATCATTTCATGTTTGGTATCTCAGAAGAAATGTTATATTGTATGAAATTGGTCTGATCTATTTCACAGCCTCGAAGTTTCCAAAACCCCATTGTGATAGATTACCCTAACTTAAGATATATATATATGTCTCACACTGGGAGATACTCTCATGAAAACCAAGTCACTTACCTCAAACATGATAGTTTATTGGATTCAGTTGGCATATGAAAACTATATATATTGAGCTATCATCAATTATATTATGATAAATTAGAAATTCCCTGTAGTTTCTAAATGTGATGTGGAAAATGAATATATGCCCCCCCTAAACTATTGAGGACATCTATAAAAGGAATTCCCTATCATATAGGGCTTCATAAGGGGCCATCTCGATGGTATCCTGAAAGATGATATTATAAGAGAACTCGAGGATGGGAATTGGATTTTCAAAGGAACTCCTAAATACATAGAAACATGAATGAAGAATATTCTCTAATACTGGAATCAAATTCTCCCTCTATCGATAAATCTGAGAGTGATTGATATTTCTCAAAATCAAATGTTTTCCTATAGACTTCTCTAACCCCTTCCAGGAACCATGATATAAAGCATGTAACGATATTGTAAATTATATAATGGTTATCTCTATGAATATGTATTACCTCCCAATGTAAATCCTTCCAAGATAATATACTCGGATGTTCTCTCAAATATGTATGTAATGTATGACCCTTATCAATTGATCAATGGAATCCCACAATATATCATTCTTACAAGGTGATCAGGGAAAACTAGTCAAAAAATCCATCCAAACATAATACCATTATTACTCTAGAGGATAAAAAGGATATAAAATCCATTCCAGTCACTGATGTTCCACCATAACCTACATATAGGTGGAACATCTAGTTATGGATCCAAAAATCACATGTCCAAAATATGACCAGAATTTCTGGAACCATAAGTATCGATATATTTTGGATACTCTTGGATTAATTACCCATGTGTTTTAGTATAATTACCTCATTATCTCATCCATAATTTATTTTAGGACCCATACATTCCCACAATACAGTAATATATCATCCATATAAAATTCATCACATGATGATGTATCAAAATCTTTAGTATTTTCCATTTTATTTTTTTTCTTGATTAGAGAATTGCCTCATTATCACCACTTCGAAAATTGTAGATTTCACTACTATGGTTATGAGGTTAGTCGTACCATGGTACCCAAGAACCTCATTGTGAATCTTTGAGGAAAAAATCAGGATCATCCATTGGCTAATACAAACCTAAACCACCTACGTCAGAGTCAATCGACTTATAGGATCATCCACATATGCTAATATTCTATACATGTAGGTATTCATGGAATCAAATGACTATAAGTACTTATCCTTCCTTAACAACATGATATAGTGATCACATTGTGTAAAGTTTTTATTGATGAATTTTTTATCAGTGAACAACCCAAAATTTTATCCATTACGGTTGTGTCTCCAAATACATAGTTCATGAACTACAAAATAATGATCAAGATTGTGTGTTGGGTAATTATACTCAGGATTCCTCAACTGGATAGACCTGTATGCAATTACATGCACATCCTGTATCAGGAAACCTAAAATTTTGATACAAGTCTTATAATAGTAAAAAATATAGATTCATCAAATTATTAGTGGAAAAAACATAATGGTAATAATATTTCGATTAAACTCTATAAATTCTACATCACTCGCGTTGTCAAATATGAATTCCACACCACTCTTTCTCTATCTCATAAGTGGTGTTGCATGATGTGAAAAATCATATATGAAAAGTATGTAAAATATACTAATCCCCATGAAACTGCATATGTCAAAGATAATACTAGGAAGCTCCCAAAAAACTAGATATCTCAAATTATATGGGATTAATGAATCATCTATCTCTGATATAAAGTGAACCAAGAAGTTTATTTTATCTATCCAAATGTGGATTTTACTGATCATTTCATATATTTGATTCACACATAATTTATTTAGTATGATGTATGTATTTTTGGAATCTATGTTTCTAGAGAAATAATACACAATGTTGTCATAAAAATTACTACCCTGAATGAATCCATATAAAGTTGGGAAAAATGTTTCTTAAGATCCATGATAATAGCAGGTTTGTCGTGAGTCTGATCGGCACAACCATGTAGTCTTAAATACCATATAAACTCTCAAAAGTTATGAGATGTATGTCTATGAACAATATAAATGGTGAATTATAACTCTCACGCTGAAGGTTTACTATATAATTCATCACAAAATACATCCCTAAAAAAATCATTAATAGGATTTAAAATAGAGGTTTGTAACCCCCGGTCATCAAGGAAAAAACTAGCGATATGAGCTTTCAAACTACCGAGTAGTTTCTTATTAGGTCCCTCTCATGTCACATTATCACCCCATTCTACATTATTCTATTTCTAAGACCCTCTAGTTATGTAAATGTCACCCCAATGATATTTTTCAGTATGGGATTGATAGGGTGATAACTAATCCATCACTATGATTACAAAAAATTACATCATGTAGAGGATAAAAAATTCCATATGAAGACGTATCAATCTATATCAAGTGGGAAATACCTACATTGGTGAACAACCCCTCATAGGATACATAACTAGGTATAAAGAATCTTAAATTCATGGATTTGTTCAATATCGAGGCCCAAACACCAAATAATATTCTATGATATAAATTAGTTAGATGATCCCAAGTCAAATAAAGTAGTAAATAAAGATTATAGAATTATAATTATATTTTTTATTTTATATGGTTGGGAACTCTACACCTCTAGTGTTGAGTGGACTAAATTTAACTAACATATACCATATCCATCAGTCATTTCCTGACTTCCCTATTCAGGACTACGACCCTGGGGATGATATTCAGGGTTATGACTACCTCTTCCTCAACCTCCACCCCGGTTTATTAGATATTTGTATTCTATCTTCCTAAATTGAATTATCATGTTGGCCCCACTCCTGATCATGTGCTAAGAGTAGATCCACATCCAATTGGAATTGATGGAACAATTGTTCAAAAGAGATGGATAAGAGCCTTCTTTCAAGATTCTATATATTCTACAGGATCTCTAAATCATAGTTGATTCTTGTGTCATGGATTCCCATAGATGTGGAATATCATATATTTGAAGGAAAGAGGATCCTGACAGTGCAACTTCCATGATTATGCTCAAAATTTCTACTATCTCCCAACATATAAATTGTGGATAGCTATAGGATTCAAACAACCCTGAATGAAACCCTCACATTCCCTCAAATGATTCTCAATAATAAGGGATTTGTGGACAATATCATTAATGGAAATAAACTGAAATAAATTTATTGGTGATCAAATAGAGTATACTAACTCATCCTCAAATCGTTCGTTGGTCATAATATTATCACATTATAGAGTCAGTGCAAACCATTTTAGCTTGAACAAATGGGAATATTATTCCATAACATACATTCCTCCCTTATGTAGGTTCTTGAATTATCTATCTCTATCATCCCTCAATGTCTATCGAAGGAAATATTAATAAAATATCTAATAAAAATTGAACCATTTAATATCTCTCGAACTAAATTAAAGGGTAATGACGTACCACATTCTCATTGACAAATCACGCAACATATATGATTCAAGTCTGACCCTCAACTCTAAGTGATTATTTATTTTCTCAAATATGGTAATAAAAAATTCAATCCAATTTTCAAAAGAAAGAGGTATGACATCCCTAAAAATGGTAGAAGTATGATTCTATTGAATCTCTAGAGTCAACACTATGATATCTGGGGTAGGTAGAACAATTATTTGAATATTCTAAATCATATTTATAACATTATATCAGAACTAGGTTTCAAGACCCATATCCAGAACAAGAATCGGTTCCACATGTTGCACTACATGGGGAATCACTAGTAACTAAAGGCCCACCTCCTCAAGTGCATGGTCTTTGCCACCTTCATAGACTATGAATGGAGGAAGTCATACTGATGTGATACTAAAATGCTAAAAGAACACCTCATAAGAGATCCTAATAATTGAAAATATATCCAATTGGAAATTTTGATAGGTTATTATCCATTCTACAGAAATTATCACACCTCTATGTGTGCTACAAAAACCATTTTTACGTGGTCAATGTGACATAATCTCCATATTAACATAAGGGATACCCCATTACCCACAACTATGGTTTTTATTGGTTATTTTTCTCTAATTCTCATGTATAAGAGATTCATTCATACTTTGAGAGTAATATTCATTTTAAATTTTTCTTTCTCAAATATTTAAATCTCGTTGAATTATTGAATCATATGAAAAAAAAATCCAATCCAAAATGTCCCATAATCTTCATGAACCAATATATATAATCCACCTAACACCTATGATAAAAAATTCCATTCCATGTTCCAATGATACAGGGTTAAACATCCCATTATTGACTACTTATGGTTTCTTCTTTAACCAATTTTGTAAAGGAATATCATTGAAACATAGAAACATTATGTTCCAATTATGTTTCTTTATCCCAATTAGAATTTCAAATCC
Organism: Viscum album; assembly: GCA_963277665.1. Lineage (NCBI taxonomy): Eukaryota > Viridiplantae > Streptophyta > Magnoliopsida > Santalales > Viscaceae > Viscum > Viscum album. Next base: position 1,311,335,184 of record OY728152.1, on the reverse strand, counting down.
ACTAAAATTATATATTTAAGGAACTATCAATATCATACAAACCAATTCATGCAAAAAATAGTTAAGAAAATGAAAAATAGAATGCATATTAGACTTATTGTTCCAATAATAATATGTCTGATGCAATGATCTTCTTTCATCAGTCCCTCATAATGAAATTATCACTTAAATAACCAAAATATTAGTAACATATGTAACCTAATGTAGATATCGTATCAACCATAAATGGAATAATCAATATATACAATTTTCTAATCATGGTATCTTTTTATTCCCCATTAGATGTGTTAGCTACATCTAGGATCATGGAAAATTCCAAATACATTTAGTCCTAGTATCATCTCTAGTCCCCAAATAGTAAGACAAAAAACAACCTCTGATACATCTTTGTAACATCCTAACCCGAGATCCATGTCACTCATTTCTCGAGCCGATGGGTCACATGACCACAAGCTCACCTCCTCATATGGAAGAGGATATGGACTAGAAACAAGGGTATAAATGTTGTACAATTGGGAGACTATACCCTCTTATCTGAGTTTCACAAAAGATATAACCATTAACATGCAAAATTGTTTGTATATATAAACATTAATAATTAATAAGAAATGAATGAATTAATAATAGAATAATAATATCCAAACCATTAGGTTGTGTCATGTACATGGATGCATGGATTGATGATATAAAAACATGGAATATAGGGAAATTAATTCAAAATCATGGAGTATAGAATTTATAAAATTAAAAAAGGTGATCCACTCTATTCTCATTACACTACACCTAATCACTTAATATAGTAAGCAAAATCAAATCTTTAAAGGAGGGTGATTTCCATTATCTTAACAAGAGAAAAATTAATCTATTAAGGAGCCAATGGTTTTATGATTATGGTTAGACATGAATTCATATTAGGGAACCACACACTATGTCTATATTTCATCCATGTTGTGCTCATAGATAAATAGTGGGTTGGTATAAATGAAATAATACACAATGATGAATAAATAAATAACAACATGATAAATTTACTAGAAGAGACCTTTCCACTATACAAGATTTTTCTCATGGTTTAAATGTTAATCTGATAAATAATTATATATATAGTAGTAATATATATACTATATAGTAATATTTCTATTGACTCATATGACCCATGCATGTGCGGATGTAAGGGGACATATTCATAGAATACTAAATGCTGGTGGGACTCGGGTGTAAATCAGACATTCATAAGCATTATAAAAGATACCATAAGATCAATGATTACGTATAATACCATAAATATCACAATTATTTAGAGACAACATTATCTTCACTTGTTCTGGTTATTGTGTCTTCATTACAATTAAACATAATCACTCAAAATTGTATATCACGGTGCACGGCATAAAACCTATGAAAAATCACATAATATTGAGAAAAATTATGGTGATACATACCTTAGGGAAGTTGATGAATCCTCGTCCTATGGAGACCACATATTATAAGTTGAATGAGTGATATTGAAAAACTATTCAAACACCATGAAAATTAGGGAGAACAACATTAACCAATATTGTGAAATAGATCTGAAGAAAACATATATTAAATATATGATGAATGGAAAGAATTCGGGATGTTATCCAATGAATTATAATAACATTTATTCTAACAGTGGATGTGGTAGATATCTCAATATCAAGGATGTGGGTGATGAGGTTCCACGGTTTGAAGAAACCCACTCATCCATTGGAAATTATGGGTAGAATGGGAAATAAATATTTAAATATGCTTAATGTTTGAAAAAGGTAAATTCACCCACACATTATGAAGAGAATTTTTAGGTTCCATCGTTTGGAAAAATTGAGTACAAAACATAATCAAGTCTCTACTTAGGGATATACCGCACATATTAAAGGATAATTGGTAAAATTACCATGCAAAAAAACATTATGTAAAGACTCTATTAACAATATTTAGAATCATTTATTTGTTTTCTCCCAGAGTCTCATGGTTGAGAAAAAATATGTTGCTACTGTTGGTTCTCTATTTTTTCCTACACAATTTGTAACGAACATGTGGGTTGGGAAACATAGTTTCTACCAACCATGTTGTTAAATTCAATTTATAAACTTACTAGTTTGGTGATCTGAACAAGACCCAGACACCCTCTTGAACCACATAACTCCATAGATAAACATTATAAGATATGTTTAATTGATTTATAAAAAATCAATTATTCAAACCTTCATGAAAAGATGGTTTGTTATATGATGAATCAAGAATCTTATTTTACATAGAGTGATTAGTTACGTCGCATGTAAATATTATATTATTATTATTATTATTATTATTTCTGTTATTACAATTGAAGTAATATTTGACACGAAAATATTGGTACTGCTGGGAGGTATTTAATAATCATTATAACTATTGTTATTGTTATTATTTCGAAATAGTGAAAATATTTTTTGTCTTTATATATATAATGTGTATATTTGTGGGACAATCATATGTGTATATATAAATACAATTTTGGTTATATATACGTATATGGGTCATGTGTATCCTATGAATTATGTGTAAAATACATTAAATATTTAAAGAGAATAATTTATTGATGTTTTGAAAAAAATGTGGGAATTTTTGGAAGAAAATAAATTATAATCCATCATAAATACTCATGTCACGCACTATCTCTCTCTTATATCCCCCAATCATAATGTTTTTTATATTTTTTCCGAAACTTCTATTTGAAATCATCATTTGTACTGATCATATTGTGGAACCGTCGATGAAACTGGGTAAATCTCAATGAGAAGAAATTTAAAACATCATTTTTTCCTAAGATAATGTTATATTTATTTGTATTTAATATAATTTAAAAAAATTAAATATCTAAGATAATTTAAGATACATTTCATGTGATAATTAAAGTGAATTAAAAAAGGATAATATCATGGGATCATTAAAATATATTTATACAAATAATGAAATAATAATTAAAAGGAAATTATCATATCACACATATGATCAAATTATACAATTAATATTATGTGTATTATTTAATGAAAACTATCAAGAATTATATAGAGATAATTGTACAAAATTATCAATGGATAAAATATGGAAAAATTAACAAATGATAATTACTCCACTTATCAAATTATAGTATAGATGAAATTATCATAAGTTAATTTTAAAAAGAAAATATACAGTATATGTCGAAGTATTATTATTTATATTGAAAAATATTTATTAATTGGTTTATTATTATTCATGGGGGAAATTTGTGATTGTATGCATGGGACGTAAATGAAAATTCCATAATTATTCAAAATATTTATTGTGTAATCACTTGTTATTGTTTTTTTATTTTACAATTAAATAACTATTATTGAATTTGGGATTCCTTGGAATGTGGTCATATTTGTTTGGTGTGTGAATGTATTTAATGTGACAATACCATTGATTTACTTTTCTGTGGATGTCAAAAACATTGAGGTTATAGGTTCCATTCCAATTTCAGACATGTACATATAATGTTATCTTGATGTGGTATTTAAGTTGGGCTGAGACTAGATTGATATTAGTTGTATGTTGGTTCATGTGTAGTCCTGGGATTTTGTTCAATAGGTATAGATACACTCAAGTTGAACATTGGGGACAATATGTATATGGTTTTATTGTCCTTTAGTGTGGGAATGGATATCCTTATAGAGGTTAAATCATCAATAGTTGGTTACCGAACCTGATGTAGTCATAACTCGCATAAAGGCAGGAGTGGATATCCTTACAGTGTGGAAATCATTGTGGTAAGATTAATGTAATATGATAAATAGGTGTATCCTTTTGGTTTGGAGTTATGTATCCCAATTGATGATTAACCATCCGGAAATATTCTAAAAGACCTTAATGGTAGGCATGGATAACCATACACAGTTGAAATAATAATTACTAGCAATGTGCATTCACTCATCGATTCCAATGAACGATGGTCATCGGTGACTAAAAGTTTATGTAGGTTGTGCATTGACATGATTTATCTTGTCAACTTCATATAACAAATTCAAGGAGGGTATGGTTAGATATTATCATGTAATAATGTGTATCTTTCCTGTCACTAACACTGATGGGCTGGAGTGAGAATTGGGGCCTAAATGGATGTTCACTTATTATTTCTATTCTCAGCTATAATTAGTAGAAGAAGGTGGGACTGGAGTTAGGGGTTTCATTGTCACTTCATGATAAAAGATAATATATTTCTATTTTTTGATTATTTAAATATTTCATGATATAAACTATTATATATATATTACATATTTATCGTAACGATTCATCAATGGTGTCTTACCAAATCATGGACTAATACCCTACTAATGAATTTTACTCTGCTTGTTGATTCCATGACCAGAGAACTAGAAAATAGAAAGTTCCCTATGAGGGATGGATGGGCAGTGCTGTTACAATTGGAGTTGTCTATCAAACAAATTGAAGTACCCTATTGATGTTTATTTTCATACATTTTTTCTTTTTGAACGATGGTAATACTCTACATTAGCATACCACATTTGGAGGACATTTATACGTATTTCAATAGTTAGTTTCAACATATTTATCTGATTGTACATTTATATAATATTATTTATTAATTATTATTCTTAATTAGAAAAAGGGTTATAGTCTCCCCACTATCATACATAGACCCTCACTGCTAGTTAGTATCCTCCTATGTCTTGGGAGGCACGCATGGAGTCACCTATCACTGCAATAATACACTGGGCTTAATGTGGGGATGTTACAAAATGGTATCCATGAACATGGTTTTCATGACATGTATTTTCTATTTATATGGTTGTATAAAAGATAAATAAGAGTTTGGATGATTAATACTCATCCTGGGAAACATTTTCCAGGCATAACAAGGACTGTGTAGTGGACCTCTGAGTTTCCTGAAATATGAGGAATTACTTTTTTTAGATCAAGAATTACAAACATCATCATGGATGATTACCATGAGGGTGGTATTTGATTTATTATATTTCAGTTTTTTTCATAAATCATGACTAGGAATTTATATTTACAGTCCATATATATGTACCCATTGTAATGTTGCATCACACTTCTTTAACTAAATGTCCTGATTTGTGCTATTTTTCTAAGATAGTTATACCTTTTAATATATATATATATGTGTGTGTGTGTGTGAATATATATTTCCAATCATTGTGTTTCCATGATGTTAAAATATATTTTAATTGGATTTAATTATTTGATTTGTGTATAATTTTTTCAAAAATATATATGATGACTATTACTCATGTTTCATGATGGAGACCAGAGTATGTACTAGGAGTAGTTTACCATGAGTTGGGGGTTGACTCTTTGGAATTAATATGTGTAATCCCACAATCAAACAAATTCCTATTATATTTATAATTTTAATTATATTGTTGATTACTTCACCTCATATATGTTTTGATAGACCACCATCTAATCATAATTCCCTTGAGCACATTGACACACCTACCCATGTGGTATTTGCAGTAAGCCCACACAATCCAGGAATTATACCACCATGACTACAGGTCAATTATACTAGAGTCATATTTCAATGGAATAATAGAGTATTTTATAAATGCGGTGGTTTGTATGATGTGATAGTCTAGATATGTTTCATTGAGGTTGTTTTCAATCTCATTGAGAAACCCATGATATTGATGGTGGAACTGGATGCATTCAAACTTCATGAACTAGTAATGAGATGGTGGGGTATGGTGAACCATTCCTGTGGATATGAAGGTATTACAAGGAATGTGTAAAAAATATATCTTAACGTACATTCTTCAGATTAAACCGACATCATTATATGACCATGAAATCATGAAATATCTGCAAAGCTCAATCATTGTGATTTCTCATGATATATGACTTATGGTGATACATTGGAGACCAATAATGGACAAGAAAGTAATATAGGTGGTAGATTTTCATTAATTCTCCAAGTTATAATGAACAATTTTTATAATAAAATTGAATCAAATAATATGTGTTCTGGGGTATCTCAAATGAGTGGTGGTGGATGTCCAGATCTGTGCAAGGGATCATCAGTAACGCTTGTGAAATAAAGAGTTTTGCAATGCTTCAACTATGAGTATATTATGAATATTCAAAATATATTCCCATAATCATAGATCTAATTCCATTTATGTGTAAATACATGATATATTATGTATATCTTCCGTGATAGATGATTAAATGCTTCTAAAAATGGTTGAGGAAAACATTATTGGTGGATAAGGGTTATGGTTAGTGTCTACAGTTGTCAGCTTAGATGCTGGGGACTCCGAAGAATCATAGAAATGGTCATTATAATGTGTTAGTTCGGTTCTATAAATGTCCATCATGATATAATGGATAGTGATGGGGAACATGTAATTGTACGAGGTACGGTCTTGAAAACGTGTTTTTAGATTCGACCTCATAATAAACATTTATTCATGTATATATGTATGATTCATGTCTGGAAATGACTAACCTATATAGATATATTTTCCCACTAACATATATATCATTGAATATTGTATTGAGAGAGGACATGAAGCCATAGTATAAGATTCAATGGTATTGAGGGATCCCATGAATGAGTAATTTATGATGAACAATTTAATCACTGGGGTGAAGGAAATTATGGTTCATGTCATTATGGGGTTATCTTGGACATTGAAGAGTCATGGATATGTCTAGGGGATTTTTGATTGGATGAAAAATTTTCCTCCTTAATTTCTATTTAGAGACACTTACTAAGTAGTAGAAAGAGAAAATCATTACATCTATGACTTATTATTGAAATTGGGAACTTTTTTGAGGTTTTCTTGGATTACACAAATGTTTTACATTGTAGTTTTGGTATAATTAATAGACGCCCCGATGGAAACAATTAAATTTATTATAATTTACAATCTAATAATAGTTTGACATTATTATTCGACTATATGCATACCAAATCATATTGGTTGAGGTAAAATCATTGACATAAATGGTGAATTGAATGACCACCCAACCTTATAACCTTGTGACACTCTTTATGGGAGGTGTAACTACCAACACTATTATAAATAAAATTCCCCATAAAATTTCATTAAATGTGTTATCATGTAATATAGTAATAGAAAAAAATGAAATTCGAGTGTTTTATCCTTGAAGATTTAGTGTATCCTTATTATTCCTTACAATTGATAATATAGTTTTTGAATAGTGGTAGTATGATTGGATTAAATTTTAGTTTTTTAACTAATCCAATTTAAACAAAATAAAAATGTAATGGAATCAACAGGTTGGATCATATGCAATGAAACACACTAATCAGCGCTTCCAAAGGAGATAAAATCATTAAAATTTTCATGTGACCAATTCCAAGATGATATTGAACAACATAGGAATCATCCAAAGATTTTATGTTAGAAGTTCAAGCTTATCAAGATTTTTCCATAAACCATGTTCGTCAAATATCCCAAGTAAAGACTCATTGTCATGTACATTACACTTAGGGAATTTATTGGTTTACTGAATCAATATGTATTAAGAACATATAAAATTCATTATGTAAAATATTTTTAATATAATAAGTAATATATTTTCATCACATCATTAATGGTTTTTATTTTGATAATAAAATTAATTAATAATATTATTTTGTAATAATCAAATTCAGTTAATGAATTGAAATTGATTTATTAATCTATTATTGAAATAAATAGTATTTTAATAATTTATTTTTTTAAAATTAATTATATTCAATTTAAATTTTCATTTAATTATAGTGATGTTAAATGTAATTATTATAAGTGTTATAAAATTTTTATTGTTGAAAAATCAACATTTCTCTATAAATGTATATTCTTATTTAAAAAATTAGAATACATACATTTAGAAAATAATTAATATATAATGATTATTATGTTTTAAATAAAAAAATTGAAAATATCTAATATGAAATTTTTTATAATTTTCTAAGACGGTAGAATTTTCGGGTAAAAAATAAATACCATGTAAATATATTATATGTTCAAAGACATCATAATGAAAAAAAATTATATAATAAATACTATAAAGGAAATCCACCTCTAATTATTTGTTTTAGTTTTATAAAATTTTGAATTTATGTTTATTTTAGTAATCCTTTTTGAATCATCTAATACATTTAATATATTTCAATATTTTTAATTCATTTTTTTAAGAGTGTTAGTCACCTCCACATATTACGGGGAATTATTTTAATATTTTCGGACCATTTACTAACAAAATAATTTTAAACACTCATCCTTCCATGAAACCATGTGAAAAAATCATTGGATGTTTAGTTGTTTTTTTCATTTTATTATAGAGTGCAAAACATATGTTTGTGAAATATTAAATAGTTCCACACACTTTTCTTTTATAAAATCAAAAAAATACCATTTATCATTAATGAAAATACTTTAGTACTTCCTTACCCATCCCCCCTATATAATCCTCCCAAAGTGACTGCAATCTATCATTAATCACATTTGAAGAATTTTGTGTCATACTCTCAAGGAAAGGGTTCATTAATTTCTCCTCTTTATTCATGTTTTTTTATTATGATACACCTTCAATTTTAAATTTCAAATGTTGTGAAATGTTTTTCCATGTCGCTATTACATTAAATTTTTTTAAAAATTAATATAGACCCATTTATCTATCATTAACACATTTTATTAATTTTTAATTGATGTTGTTATACTGGTAAAATTTCATCATGATTTTTCATTCCAAACAAATTCTGTTTTGAATTCCATACTCATTTTATATTAAAAGTATTTATCTTTTATCACATGTATACATATTTTTATTTTTTACATATATATATGTACTAATATCTTATTTATCATGGAATACATTATAATGATGAATCAATCCATGTTTTATGATATATGTGACACATCTAAGTATCAGACTAAAATAAAATTGACAAATGTGCTCGGAATTATAATGTGCTCCCACAAATTGGGTAATGTTTTGTATCGTGATATGTCATGTTGGGATATGTAGTGAACTTGATACCATTTTATGAAATTTTCCATAATGATTAATTTATAATTATCCTTCAAATGTGTTTATGATGCCTTGTTTTATGATGATTCTGCATATCCCATATTTCCTTTATGATTATCCTTCTATATCTTGTCGTATTATTCATGTTAAATTTATACTAATTTGAAATTCCTATTGTCAAACATATAATACATTCTTCATGTAGTGCATTTTTAATCCCTTTCATGGCTTTATAACTAACACATTTCTAATGTATTCCCTATGATATACCATGTAATTATAATTGCGAGCATGTTGAGGAAGTTTCCAAAAATGATTGTTCGTTTTTGGGTTTTTAATTGTTATGTAATGTGATGAATTCTCAAATAAAATAAACTTATCAATCATCTAGTATTTATTAACTCTAATAATATTTATTAAATCATGTATTAATATGAAAGAAGTTGTAGTTTGTTATTATAGGTCATTTTCTTCAAAAAAATTATTGAATTTTGTGTAGGATGTTGTATTTGTGGATACTAGTTTGGTTGATGATACATCTAGGAGAGTGAGAAAAATAAAAATAATCTTGAACTTTTCAAATAATAGATATATATTGTATGAAAATATAAATAGGATACCATTAGAGTTATTTTTTGGGGATTTGTTTTTTCTTCTTTGTGAAACATCAGTTTTCGCACCAATATATGTGGATGCAGGGTATTCTAAGACTATGTGTTGTTGGACCAATTGATATAACTAAATATGTACGGATTGTGTTGCATAGTATGGAATTCCATCTATTTTATTTACAAAAAAAATAATTTTTCCACATTTCGTAGAATTATAGTTCCACAATAGATCAAATGTATGATAAAGATCATGAGATCATTTTGTTACAAATAGATTCTTCATATAAGGATCATTAAATGTTGTTATTAAACTATATTGAAAAATTCATATGAGGGTAGATGGCACTACTCGTTCTAATTTGGTGTTTTCATAGAAAGATTCAAGAGAATACATGGGAGGCCGAGTCTATATTTCATGCATAGTAGCTAGAGTATTTTGAGCAGGAAAGTTGGAGTCACTTATAGGGGATGATAAGTTGATATATGGGGAGAATTGTAATATCATCAATTTTAATGATAATATAAATTGTGTATTTTTTTTATAGGTGATAATGTAATTTTTAGAAAATTTTGACATAGTATATTATTTATATACATTTTATAAGGGTAAAATCATTGTTAAAACATTTCAATACTGTATATATTTTTTATGCACTTAATTGTTGAGATAAAATTAAACTCATGGGACTGTTAAGATTTAATGATTATATAAAAAATTATTTAATATTTTTTATTATCCACAAAATATTTTCCCTAAATAATGGAATATATCAAAAATGGTGTATCGTATGAGAAATTTAATTCTACTATTAGGCACAAAATATTTCTTCTTTCGTTACCAAGACATAAAATTTGTGTGTTTCAGGTGACTGGTAGTATGAAACATGAGGGGAAATTATTAAATGATATTAAAATAATATTGTTCACAATATTAATATATCTACCAAATAGTGTATCACATGAAAGAAATGAAAACCACTGAAAGGTCCAAAATGAGGGTTTTAACCCAAAATGTCAAAGAAGTGGTATACACATCATGCTATTGACTACATTACACATAAGTATATTAATAAAAATAATATTAATTTTATTATTTTTGTGATGAAAATGAATATATGTATCATTAAATACATATAGGTATTTATATATACAAATATAAAATTATAAATGAATACAGAGATATAAAAGATATTTTTTTATTATTATTATTTTCATTTAAATCACTATTATTAAACTATGAATATAATTTTCGTGTGGGTAAATATATATGTGAAAATTTATATTCTTATATATAAATTTTCATGAGTACACATGTATATGTGGATGTTTATATATATATATATTTATTTATTGTAAACATATATTTGGATGACTTTTAAATATATATAAATTGAACAGTTACTAAAATTAAAATTGGAAAAATAAAAAACCCATAATTTATATATGGGAGAAATCTATGTTTATAATGATGAAATAATATTAATAATGTAGATAATTAATATAATATTGACGTGGATCCATGTGGTGTGCCACACATGGAAGGGAGGAGTGATAATTGGACATGAATAAATATAAATGGTTGGGTGAACGATCTCTTTGGAGCTATGACCCACATATCTACATTGTGTGTTTGAAGTGTTTTTTTAAGTTATTTAATGTTATTCTATACAAAATAAACTAATATATATATTATATTTATTTTTCCAAGCATCCCTCTTTGATATCATCGCTAATACTAATTGGATTGGAGTGTCATCACATTTTTTGGGATCCTCTCAATGAGTATTAATTTAATCTAATGTATTTTTCTAAATTTGTTAGGTATATTTATATATTTAATTATTATATTATTATACAACATTTAAAATAGAAAACATAATTCAAAATAATTATATTTTTGATAAATACATAAAATGATAAAAGGACAATTTCTTTAGAATATCAACAAATTTTTTACAAATTTTTTATTATAATTATAATGGAATAATATTTTTAAAAAAATATTGAAATTATTAATGGATAAGTATGTGTATTATCGAATGATAACAACCACGAATTTTCCAATGGAAATATCAATAAATTATTAACATATAATTTATAGAAATTTTAAAAATGAAAACATATTATTTTATCAAATAATAATTTTTTGAGAAATTATAATTAGATTAATATTAAAAGATAATTTCGATATGTTCTCAAAGTTTAATTAATTATTTTATCAAAGAATAATATTTTGGTCTAGAAATACTTATCATTGAAATAATTTTAGAGCTCATAATTATTTTTAATGAAACCACCATTAGATAATCTTACTCATATATATAAATATATAATAAATAATATATCATGGAATTCATATCTAATCATAAAAAATGTCATCAGTCATTGAAAAAGAGGAATGTTGTGAAACTAATTATTATGGGACAATAAATATTATTGAAAATCATTTCAATAATACATATTTTCGAATAATAATATCATATTAAATCATTTGTGGAGATACATATTTTTAACATGGTGGAGAAATAACTATAAAATAAGATAAATATTATTCTTAAAAAGAGTTAGTTTTTTCTGAGGAATGAAATACGAAAATGAAAAAAATTTATGTAGTTCCTTAAAAATTAATCCCACAATAATGAAATCTAAATAAACAGATACAAAAAAATAATTAAAATATATTTCAATAATTGTGTATTTTCATTCCAATAATATATGATGAATGTTATTAAAGATGATCATAAAATAATGAATGGTTACAAATTATTTAGTTTTATGGCAGTGGTGAACCAAATAATAACATATCATACTAATGAATGAGGTATAATTTAGAGTTATATTAAACAAAAATTAAAGTAATAATGATGTAAATAGAACATTATTACTATGTAATGATATTTAAATATAATTTAAAAATGAATTAAATTTGTTATATTGGTTTGGAAGTAGATATCTACATTAAAAATTTACAAATTATCAAATTGATCAATAATACATGAAGGATATAAAATTCTTTATTAACATCATAATATACTAAAAATGAAATAATTATTTTGAAGGGGTGATTATATATATTTATAATATAATTTATGTAAAAGTGTTATTTGATTTTGATAATGGTGAATGCCTTTAAATGTATATTTTGGTGGTATTTTATTAAATAAAATTCCCATATTTGTGAGTAAAATATATTTTGACATGAATTGTGGATACAATGTATTCATATAATTAATTGGAGTCATTTCTATGATGATAAAAATGTGTAGGTTAAATAGATTCATAATTTTTTCATTATATTTTATATAAAAAATGTTTACATCTTTTGTAAATAAATAAGTATAATATGAACAAATATTGTTTGATTAAAATTTTTTAGTTGAAAATGTTTCATTAAATTAGTATTCATTTTTAGTCCATAATTATTTTTCATATTTTATTCACTAATTTGGTTTTTTATTTAATTATTTATTACAAAATATATTAATTAAATTATTCAATACATGGAAAAATTTTAATTTACGATTACAATATTTATAAAATTAAATTAAAATTTTAAAATAAATTTGTGACATTTTTTATATTACATAATAATGTATTTTTATTAAATTCAAAATATTTTATTTGAAATAAAATAATAACATATAACTATAATGAAATAAAAATATATTTTTATAAAATTATAAAAAATCCCAATATAAGAAATAGGAATATATGTATTGGGTATATATTCCATTTCCATATATCAAATGAATATTTATCGAATGACCATCAATATCTCATATATATTATATTCCTATTTCTATCCAATAAAAATTAACTAACATTTATTGATTATATTCATTTATATCATTCAAAAAATTAAACATTTAGTTATATAATCTTTAATAATTTTAAAATATATAATTGGTCAAAAAAGTTTAGGGAAATAGTCGAAGATGAATATTTCATGTCCATATTATTATTAATTACATGTGGATTTATTCTTCGTGTAATCTCAATAATGACTATTGTTATTCTATATTTAGAATTTTTGAATTTTTAACTTACATTTATATATTTTATTTAAATTAAATATATCATATTTTATTATTTATTCTATGTGAAAAGGGAAATAATCTTGTTAAATGAATAAAATTTGGGGTGTTATATACCACACCACTTCAAATAAAATTCCCCATAAAAAATTGTTTCATGGAATAAAATTTATTTTTATACTTGAGATACATGACAAAATAGGGTTCCCCCATTTCATTCCAAAATATATATTTCCCCTCCAGAGAATTGACATTTTTAGTGGCCTTGCATAAATGTACATTATATATAAATTCCAATATAATTATTATTTATTATTTATAATATAGATCATGTTGCAGTTTTAAAACCACTAAATGTTGTTAATATAATGGAATAGGTATTTAATTACTCAAAAAATGTATAGGAATCACATCAACAACTATTTTCTATTTCTGTGAATATGAATGTTTTTAAACTATTATGCCCATTGGATATAAGATTTGATGTGTCCCAATTGACATAGGACTAAAGAAACACCTCATAACCAATATACTATCCTTCATTAATGATGATATTTTAAAGAATACCATACCTATATACTAAAACAAAAAAATTATTTGATGACTGAGTAGGTATCACTACTATTGAAATCTCATTATTATAATATTTTAATAAATTTAAAGATGACTCCATTAATTATTTTTAGAATGCGATATTCCCAAAATATTTTTCTATATGAAATCATACTAATATGAGGGATTTCATTATATCATCTCATATAGTGGCTCATTTAATGAAGTTTTAATGTTGAAATGTCGAATTATTTAAAATTAAATAATTGTTAAAAGAAGATATTTAAAATTACATCCATTAAAATCTGTGGTCTAAGATAATTATATATCATCAAGTGTTTAATTTTTTTTTTAAATTATCAATAAGTAAAATCATAAAATGTGTTATAACATACTGTTACAAATTTCAATAATTCATAAACCCTAATATTAGTCATTATTTTTTAAGGTCGTATAATAGATTTTTGTGTAAAATTTATAAAATATAAGAGGATTTCTAGTCTATGTAAAATTATTGGATGGTTTTTTCAAATTGTGATCCCCTATAGTGAATACTATGTAAACATATATAGTGGAATATTTCAGTGTTACATCATGGTTTGAAAAACTGTTTGTCTACCTAATAGAAACTATATTCCTTATGTAGTGAGTCTATAGGGTGATAATGTTAATAGAGCATAGTTTTCCGAACCATATCACCCTATTTAGGAATCTATATGTGTGGTACAATTTTATTCCAAACAAAATATTTTAAATTATTAATCCCTTTTATTTAACCCAAGGTCAGTTGACATTCAACCTAAATTCCATTACATTGCTATAAGGGCTCTGTAAAGGAGATTCTGGCTCCTAAAATGCATTTTAATAGAAAATGAAAGAGTTTGTGATATCTTTTAATCCTCTCTATCTAACCGAATAACCAATCATGATCTTTATCCCACTATATGTTTCAATTTTCCATAGAATGTATGTGTTCATCATGTGCTTGATGGATATTAACACTTTTTAATTAAATATTAAATCTATTTTTTATTCCTTGATATCTATTGATTCATTGATAATTTTATTTCCCTGTTGGTGGTGGTGTGCTTTGTGATTCCTTAATTAAATATATGGGCTCATGTTTGATATTTGAAATATAATTAATACCTTGAATTTTGTATTTTTTGGAAATAACACTAAATTACTTAATGTAAAAACATATTTGATATTATTAATAATTGGAAGATGAAATGGAATGTAATTTCAAAGATATCACAGAATTATAATGGAATTTGAATTTGGTGGATATTTTTAAATTCATAGAATTGATGAATTGATTTCATAAATGTTTTTGAGATAAAATAACTTAAATAATAAAGATAAAAATGTATGATTGTTTTGTATTTAAATGGAATGAAATGATTAAAACCACATTCTTTAAACTTAATTGGAATATTGATATTGAATATTTATAAATTAAATTGTGAAATATGATTGATTTTTTTTTGGTGATTTTCACAGTTCTTATTATTGGACTAAACACAATCCATCATATGTAGCAAGTTGGTTATTTAAGATAATAACACTCAGATGATTACACATTATCCATTTATTGATTATGAAAACCATAAAAAAATATAGTCTGCAAGATCTTATTTCTGATGGGGTGTTTATGAGTCTTATTCAGCCCAATCCTAGGGGATGTTTTTACACTTATTTGACATGCACTAATATGAGAAGTTTCATAATCTTATAAATGAAAAACATTATGAAAATTTTATATGTAATTGGTTTTTTTGTGATTTATTGGTAATATATTTTAATTATTATATAAATTTTGTAATGTTGGATTATTTATATAAACTATTTATAAAAACTTTTTATTTTAGACATAATTTCAAATGATTTCCATGAAAACAAACATTTTTTTAAATATATGAATGATATATTATTCAATTATTTTTATTGAAAATTAGTTGAATTAATTCGGTTTATTATATTGTAATGTGTTATGGATCACATGGTGCGCCCCTACTAGGACTTATAGATTACACCTTACATTTTCCTTTTGGAGTTTATAGATTTTCATATGCCAATTTTGAGTAAGTGAAAATTTCATACTAGAGGAGGTTTATGTTCATGATGTTTTAGGATTGGAATGATTTTTAATTTTTGATTTGTGAGTTTTATATTTTTATATGTTGATTACTTTGGGGATATAATTTCTTATTTTTTTAATACCTATAGCATTTTTGTTTCTTTCTTGCATTGGAGTGTTGAGAATATTGACTTGTAATATTTTATGATTCATTTTTTTGTTGGAAATTTTTCTCTGTTTTTATATTCAATGATTCTAGGTTGTATTTGTAAACCCATGTGGATTGGTAACACCCATATGGATATATCGAAGATGTATCAATTATCATGGTACTATGGGATATGGGTTGGTCTGTGATAAGAAATATTAAGTCTCATCATTGCATCATATATTTACTGAAT
Source organism: Viscum album (assembly GCA_963277665.1). NCBI lineage: Eukaryota > Viridiplantae > Streptophyta > Magnoliopsida > Santalales > Viscaceae > Viscum > Viscum album. The sequence continues at coordinate 1,311,318,449 of OY728152.1, read as the reverse complement.
ATATCTATATAACATAGATGAAATTCTTATGACTCAATATATTAAATTTGGATTATATATTCCATATAACATTTGAAATTAATTTTTGTTTATTAATAAATTTTTATTGATGTAAACACCTATTAAATATAAATTAATTTTTTCACCAGTGTAAGGAGATCAATTACTAAACGAATGTAATTATGGATGAGAGAGGTTGTTATAAGAACCCTCATGAAATTAAAGATATCACGCTCTTATTTTCATAAATATTTTGATAATGTATTAATCATCCCTATTGATATATTATGATTTTTCATAAAATGTTTTAAATCAATCATCTAGATATATACTCTATTATCCTCCTTTTCCTTTTCCCCCACATGAATTAATCTTGGATCCCTATACAAAATTGTACTTCAAGTATATATTGGGAATGATGAGCCATTTGTGTCATCAATAATTACTTCATAGTTGTTCTATTTATGAGATATATAATGGATATTTTAATATTATTTTTTCAACATTTTACGATTTGTATAATATAAAAATATTTTTTATATTTTATTCCATTATATCTATCATTCTAGAATCACATACCTTTACATGGATAGATGGTTAATCAGTAACATTAGCCACATAAGATTTATCAATGTTTCTTTATAATGACTACTCAAATCCTTTGATAATATATAAATATTGGGTATCCTTTAATCTTCATCAAGTATAATGTTGGATGCTGCTTCTTAATTATTCCATCATCTGTCTTTTTTTAACTATTATGGTTTGATTGTATCTTATAATGCTACTCTTTAATGAAATCCAACTAAATTATTTGGAACAAATTAAACTATAAATTCCTTAATAATTATTTTATAATCATTTGATTAGTATGTATATACCATATATTCTTCCACATTGAAAATATGTTTATATCATTCTAATAAATATTACTATATTAAGATTCATATAAATCATCATAGATATTATATCATGATCAATTTATTAATATGATACATAAATTATCAATATGTCATTTTTTATAATGACACACCATAATCACTTAACGTAATCAGAAATATAAATCGTAAAATATTTTTCCACAAGTGCATATGGTATGTAAGGGTTTAATGATTATCCACCTATATATCTCCCTATATTGATATTCACATAATTTTTTCTAGAAGTGTTTCTAAGTTTTTTATTAGTTAAAATAGTGGAATTTAAAATCATGAAAATCATAATTAATTTGGTGATATTATAAAATTATTCTACAAATTATTTTAATTAAAAACATGGTGGTTGGATTGAGAATTTTCATAATAACCTCCATCCGTGAACGGTCCACATATATAAACTTTCATATTATTTTAAGAAGTTAGGATGATACTTCTATATTTAAAATTCACAGTTTCAAAATTTTTAATATCTTATATCCTTATGTACGGTTTTCAGTATAACTCTAAAATGATATTCTCCATCATCCACAATGTTATATTATATTAGACTATCATTTCTAATGACTAATTTCAATTGATCAAAAGAATCTATAAAGACATTATTCATCATATTTTTGAATATTAATGATAATTTATCAAACATTAATTGAATAATAATGAATTATTTTTGTTTTTATATTACAAGGAAGGAATTTTTATCCTCGAATTTTACAATTATTTGCTTACATAACGAGTAACAGTCACTAATTAAGATGTATTTTTAAAATCAATGATAATAAAAAAATCCATAAATATTTTGAATGTGATAATTACTTATTATTACTATGTTTTTTATGATAATTAATGTTTGGATGCTTTTTTTCATATATAAATATAACATATAGTAATGGTTTTACCCATGTTTTAGAACATGGACATATGAATCCATGATATATTATATAATAGAGATTCTTCATCAATTCATAGAATTAAATTTTGGATATTAATTTAGGATTCATTAATATTGGTATGAAATAAGTCATTATTAATATGAATAGCTATTCCTCTGGATCCATATGATGGAAATTAAAATATTTTTCCAATTAAAAAATAGTTCCAAAATGATATAGAGAACATAAATATTGAGTTCCCCTAAAATAATTTTACCTAAATTAAACTCTTTATTGGTTAATAAGGACCATATCATGAATGTAATTAATAAAATATATTTTAATCAACATTCCAAAAAAAATATTATTATCCTTGATTGATCTCTATTATTAAATTCCAATTCCAAATAAAATAATTGTTTTATGATAATCTAGTTTATATCTAATCCATAATTAAAATTCTATTAAAATAAATATTATGGAGATTGATTTAATTTTCAAGAAGATCATTATAAAAAAACTCCTATCAGATAATTTTTGTAGAAGTGCGATGAAATCGTTGTCCAGAAATAATGATTCAATGATAATTCAAAAATTTGTATTTAAAATTTGTACTCAATGATATAATAAAAAATTATAGATATGAAGGAGTGTGTGGAATCATTTTAAAAAATGTAATTTTTAGTTCATTATGATGGTTAATTGTAACAAAGAAATTTTAGTAACCATGTATATAGTTTTTATTTCATAGGATCTATATTTATCACATTGAATTATAGCTTACAACAACAAGTTTTTATCATTAATTTTTTTAGAACTAGAAGAGAAGAATTTAATTACTCCTTACAATTATGACATTAATGTGTGAGTGGTTCAATTACTATAAATTTATTTCCACATATTTCTTTTGTTATCCTCTTTAAATATTTTTATAATTTAATTGATTAATGGATCTTTGTTAACACGTAATTTATATATCAATTTTTAGATAAAATTATCTCATTACTTATTTATATATTATATATTTATATATTATGTATATTTTTTCTCTAAATGTTTTATTATTTCAGTTTTTGTGAAAATTCATTTTCATTTATTTCATAATAACCTAACATAATAGGGGTATTGAGTTTAAATTTCCACTTTGATATATAATTATAAAATATATTTATATCTATGAATATCACCTGTAGAATTATATCTAAGGAAATTTTATTATTCCATTGAGTAAAAAAAAATTTAATTTAGGGTCAATGATATTTGCATATGTGTACCTACAATGTCTTGTGATATTTTATTCATCGGTACCACTGAATTTTCCATTATTTTTCTTCCAAAAATGAAATTATTTTTATATTTTCGAATCATTATTTTCAATAAAATATATCTATATTATTACATAAAATATTACCTTTATATAGTGTTTGTTTCATCATATTTCCTTTAATTCTATGTGAGATACCCATATTGATAAAAATTACAATCAAAAAAATAAAAAAAAAATTCACTCTCTAAGAATTATTGAGAAATAATTACATATTATTTATTTTTTGTTATATTTAATAGAATATTTTAGATCAAAATATTGAAAAATGGTTATTAGAGGTTTTACACAGAGTGAATGAATAGAGATTTTCTCCATCATCACACATATGGGAGTCAAATATATTTAACCTCAAAATTTAATAAATATGATAGTCGGGTTATAATTACCATAAGAATATTTATTCATTATTTGAATATATTTTTTACACAATGGGATGATAATCAAATTTTCAATCACAAAATTTATTCATCCTCTTGTATATGGATTTATTTATTGACAAAAACAAAAAATTTATTCTAACTATTATAAATAAAATATCCTAAAAAATATATAAATATGAAAATAAATATTATAATTACATAATTTTATAAAAACATCATTGCAATCAGTAAAATATAGTGTTTTTATTTTCATATTCATTTCTCATCTTAAAACACATTTATTACAACTTATGAAAAACATATGGTTCGTCCTATATTATGTTTTTTACAACATAGAATTATTTTTTCTTTATTCTTCCTATTATTTATTAAATCATAGAAAAATATAATTAAACCACATATTAAATAAAATTGAGACTTTCCAAAAATATATTAAATACCTAATACACAATTTAGTATATATATTTTTTATATAGTATAATATGTCACACCATCATTCATGATCCAATTTTATTTCATTATATTAGTGACATTAATTTATTATCTACTATATATAATTATTATCCCCAAAAATATATACACATGATATCAATTTAGTAGTATTACGCGTAAGACTCATATTATAAAATAACTAATTTAAATAAGAATAAAATTGAGGTTATACCATTCTTAGATATATGCATATGATACATCCATCAAAGGTCGTATATTTTTATAAGATGAACATGTGTGTATTAAAACATATCCTATGTGTATGAACATATCATATGGAAAAAATTTCTATGAAAATATATAATATAAATCAAGATCAATTGAATATATATTTGATAATTACATAAAAAATGAATAACATGAGAACGGTAATAATACTCAATAATCATGATCCTTGAAGATATAAAAAATTAATTTGCAGAAATGAATAGTATAATTTCAGTACTATGGAACCCTATCAATAAACATTTCACATAGTGGAAAATGTCCCATTACATTGTTTATTGGGTTCCCTAAATATTACTATAAACATTTTGGAATGAGTTCAGTCCCAATACAAATACATTTTCAGTCATTATAGCAAAATAATATCCAAATACAATGGATATATATTTATTTCTAATGACATACACAAATATCAGATAATGAAAACACACACATATGCATGTCATGGTAATTTGATCACTTTAATAATTACAACATATTATAATGAAAGTAGAATATTAATTGGATATCAATACAATTTCCAGATGGAATAAGTGATTCTTCTAAATAATGATAGTATAGAATTTTATTAGAACAAATTTGTCCTGAATAATAATAAACATTTGATATATATTCACATAGATAGAGATCAAAATAGTTGAACAATATAAATTTCATAACAAAATGAAGATAATTTTATGTTAAATAATTATAACATTCATTTTAGATGGGAGTGTATTATATATACTAAAGTACGCTTCTTTCCAGCTAATGTGTCATATGCATATACATTCATGACACCTAAAATATTTCCCTTTGCCATCCAATTTCACGATTATCCACCTAAATGATCCCAATACCCATGATTCTGTTGGCTCTTCCCACACTATTTGGATTTCCCATTCTCCATCTCTTCCAACTCATTCGATGTGGCCAACTCCTCCTTCTTCACCTCCACTTGTGCTACCTCCACCTGCAACGGCATTGGATACCTCACCATCGGGTGCTTCGACTCCACCAACTCCACCACACACATTTACTCAATCCCTCAAAACCATTTTGATCCCACTCACAACATCCCTCGTCGCCTTCCAGGGATCCCACTAGAAATATAATCTTCCAACCTCTACCTCCTACATGACCTCCCATTTCCACTAAATCATCGACCATGTTCTCCTACTACATCTATGACCACCCTATATCAAAACAATTCCTACCCAGCAGTTTGCATTTTCAGTAACCTTCTCTTAGGGTTTCCTATTTCTTTCAAATACTCTCGTTTCCACCATCTGCAAATCATTCAAATGTTTCCTCATAGTCGACCGCTATGGCCGAAGACCCACAAATGATTCGAGAAGTTCTTAAACTTCACTAAAACCTCATCTTTCCTTGGAAAGTAAATCATCCTCTTGATTCGTATAACTCATCGATGTCGGTACATTGAATTGTGATGCATATTCAACCGTTTTTTGACGCCTCCGCCACTATGTAATTTTTTGTTCCTAAATAATCATTTAGATTATGCTCCGATTATAAGATATTTATTTAACCCTATATATATAATGCATCCACAATTTAATGAAATATTACTGATATCAATGATTAGTTTTCGGGGCCCCAATATGCTACTAACATATCTCTATCAGTATTCAAATACCATAATATCCATGATCTGCACAAAAGGTGTTCTATCCTCATTTCTTGAAGCATTGGCACCGTAAGTACAACCTATTTCATTACACATCGTTCATTTTATCCTATTTTATTATGCAGTTGAATCATTTCATTTTCTGATTTTCCCTTAATGGTTTATCACATTATACATTAATGAATATTGTTACATTACTCATCACCCATTTTATTAATTTTTTCTTCAAATTGAATCTTTTCATTCTTAATTTTACATGAATGGTTCAAGAGATCCTACATTAATGTCATTAAGACATGTAAAGCCTGATGCTTTTGAAGGTAATATCAGTAATAAAGTTTCTTAATCCCGACATTATATTACAATTTTGATTTTATAACATATCTTTTATAGTATTTTCTGGTATTTTTGGATCATTGGTGCTTCCCTCGTAAATAGTTAGTTTGATATTTTTATCTCATGTCATCATGAATTGAATGGATGTGTTATTTAGATAGGATTGAATTTAATGATGCATGATATTGTGTCCATGCATTAAATGAACCAATTATTGGTGGTATGTGTTTTACATATCTAATTATCAATACATCCCTCAGAATGAGTGATTTCTATTACATCTTAATAACATGCCTCATTTTTTATTTGGAGGTACACACTATGTGAATGCAGGTTATTAGTCATAAAATCATGGAATTAACCTCTCTTTCATCCAACATATGAATGCAGGAAATATGTATTCAGATAAAATATTGTTCAAGATCTACAGAAAAGGTCTTCTATCATTATTTCTCGGAGCATTGTCAACATAATTACAACCCATTTCATCACTCCTCGTTCATTTTATCCCATTGTTTCATGAAACTATATCATTTCATTTTCCAATTTTCCTTCAATGATTCATCATATCATACATTGAGGCATATATTTTACATTACTCATCTTCCATTTTATGCCATTTTTTATTCAAATTGAATCTTTTCATTCCTAAATTTACAAGAATGGTTCAAGAGATCTTACATTAATTTCATTAAGTCATGTAAATCACGAGGCTTCGAAATGTAATATCAGTAATCAATATTCTTAATCCTGGAATTATATTACAATTTTCATTTTCTTACATATTTTTTATAGTATTTTACGATATTTTTGGATCATTGGTGCATGCCTCATAATTATTATGTTTTATATTTTTATTTAATGTCATAATGATTTGAATGAATGTGTTATTAAGATGGGATTGAATTTAATGTTACAGGATATGGTGTCCATGAATTAGTATAACCTATTACTGGTGGGTATGTATTTTATATATCTAATTATCAATAAATCCCTCATAATTATTAATTTCTGTTACTGTATAATATAATGCAATATTTTTAATTTCGAGGTACACACTTTGAGAATGGAGGATATTTGTCGTAAAATCATGGAGTTAACCCCTCTCTCATCCACCATATGAATGCATGTAATCTGTTTTCACTTTTCAATACAATGTATATTGATATTTGTGAATGAAAAACATATGAATCCAATCATTATAATGCTTTAATATGATTATTTTTTATCTATTGACTTCAATATATATTGACATGGTAGTATTTTAGTATGATTATATTGTGATTTAGTGAGTTTTTTCTCTATTATGGGATATTCATCTCATTGTGTTTTAATTATGCACTTCATCTTTTCAGAAGAATATTGATTAATTTTATTTATATATTGCAGGTGACTCACCCTGCACATAAAGTGATCATGGGAATCCTGCACTAATAGGAGCTAGATCTCTATAATAGGTATGTTTTACTAAAATTGTGGAATTATCCGCCCTACCATGAATCATTTTTCATTTACAATTAAAAACTATATAAATATAAGTAATTGGTCGTAAAATCTTGGAGTTAACCTCCCTTTCATCCAACATATGAATGCAGTTGATTTTTTTGACTATTGACTCAATGTTACAGGTATTGTGTCCTTGCATCAGTTGATCCTATTATTAGTGGGTATGTGTTTTATATATCTAATTATCAATAAATCCTTTAGAATGATTTATTACTGTTACTACTAACAACCATGCATCATTTTTCATTTGGAGGTACACACTATGTGAATGCAGGTTATTGGATGTAAAATCATGGAGTTATCCTCTCTTTCATCCAACATATGAATGAAGGTAATCTATTTTCACTATACACATGACTGTATATTGATTTTTGTGAACGAAAAATATAAGAAACAAATGATTATAATTCTTTAATATGATTATGTTTTCACTATTTTCTTCAATGTATATTGACAAGGTAGTATTTTAGTAGGACTATGATGTGATTCAGCGAGTTTTGTATCCATTATGGGATATTCATATCATAATGTTTTACTTACGAAATTCATATTTTAAGATGAATATTTATTAATTTTATTTATATTTTGCAGCTGACTCACCCAGCACATGAAGAGATTATGGTAATCCTACAATAATAAGTGCCAAATCGCTACAACATGTATTTTTCCTATAATTGTGGAATTAACCTCCCTACCATGCATCATTTTTCAGTTGCATTTACAAAATATGAATGTAGGTTATTGGTTAAAAATTCAAGGAGTCATCATCCCTTTCGTCAAACATATGAATGAAGGTGATATGTTTTCATTAATGACTCCACTGTATATTGATTTTTGTGGACTGAAAACATATGAAATTCCAGATTATAATTCATTTATTCGATTGTGTTTTCACTATTGACTCCAATGTATATTTACAAGGAGGTATTTTAGTATGATTATGTTGTGATTCATCAAGTCTTTTCTCATTATAGGATATTCATCTCACATGACATGTCAATGGATCTGTACAATTATTCAATGTTATAGATTTGTGTGTCATGCCTAAGAGTTTCATGACATACTATCACGACCCAGCATTAGCAAAAATGAGGGAAGGGAAAATAGATTTCCATGCCCTTCCTTATTTCACTTGAAGGAGTGATAATGACCCCCATGACCCGACTTTAGTTGCTCACGGAGTGGAGACTTGCACCAAGGGTATATAATCACACACAACTTGGATGTAATTTTCGTTTTTATTTTAATAGGATCAGGAGAAAAGATAGTAAATCCCAAAAAACACCAAAATAAAATGGTAAAGGTAATTCCCAATGTAAACCATTACCACATGCAATTTGAAAAGTAAAATATACAATTCACCAAAATACAAAAAGTAAGTACGAAGAAAAGGAAAATGACAACAGCAACTGCCCCAACGTCCAATCTAGTACGGTCCCGCACAATCCATGAAGTCCTCCTGGAAACCTAAAAGTTGTTTTATATATATAGGGTGAGCATACAAGTATATTGATTAGGGAAAACCAAAAGCTCTCGTTCACAAGTGGAGGGTAATTCTAATGCCCTGTGAGAAAATAGATAACCAAAACATCTATCAAGGAATGTTATCCACCCAAGCCTCACCAAGGGACACTCCCCAAATAATGAAAGTCGAGTAAATTATAGTAATACACATTAATGTTTGGGTACCCCGACCCACTTTCCCACTGGTTGTTGAAGACATCTTATGCATCAAACCAATCCTGCCATTCTCACCGCAGTCCCATTACCAAACCCCACCCGCACACACCTAGGTCATAACCTCATTGCAGTCCCACTACCAAACCCCACCCACACACACCTAGGTCATAACCTCCATCCCTCCCACAGACCCATGGGCCACAACCACCACGCGTAACAACACCCACAGACACATGGGTCAAAACATCGACTACCAAGCCCAAAGACATTTGGGCCTCATCCTGAAGACACTTGGGAACCAACCTACCTGCATCCACCTGGGCCAACCGCTACAACTACCCTGCCCGAAAATTCATAGGCGAATAATGGACATCAAGCCATCACAGCCTACCCGAAGTGTCTTTGGCTATTTGGTAAAGGGAGAAGAAAAGATATAATAACCACCCACTCCAAGGAGTGTTGGGAAAAAAACCCTCCCCCATGAAATGGCGGTGTTCGACACTATATTTCTCAACTTGGGTCGGCCGCAAACAAGAAACATAAAATATACAGATATATATATATATATAGGTAACAAGCACTCATACCTACATAGGGTTTCCAAATCCAAACCAAGAACATACATCCTTGTTACTATTTATTCATAAAATAACAACAACACTCACAACCAAGTCACAACTCATTCCCATAACCAACACCTCATTTAAATCATTCTTTTTTCATGATCAATAAAACACATTTAAATGAATAGACAACGGGAATTTCTACACATCTTATTTGACACTCTTGGGGGATATGCTTAAGAAATTAGAAAACATTTCACAACCCATTTTAATGATTTTTTATATAAGATAACTATGAATAACATTTTATAAACCTATATTATCATTAATTAAAAGGTTTATTCCATATTTATACATCTTATAAGTAATTTTTCAGGATTATGTGTATTTTTTATTTAATAAGTGTTTCTACTCCATGATATAGCGATTTGGTCAATGGAAATAACAACATGGACCTTGGATAACATTTATTGTCTCACATGTTGAATTTATGGACATTATGAAAATAAATTTCCCATGTGTAAATATCATAATGATAGTTAGAAAGGTGGTATGAGTATCAGTTATAATTATGAAGAAAAAGGGACCACAAAAGACATGTGAAATGTATGCGACGTTCTTCCCAAATTTTCTACATTGATAAAAAATCATGATTATATTGAGGTTGAGTAAATGTAAGAGATGATTCAAATTTCATATTATAGGAAATATGTAATATGGAATATTATGATGATGATGATGTAATGATTTACAAATAATATTGGATTAGTGAGGTATTTTTGTTTTGGAATTACAAGATTATGTTTTATGAATCCTGAAATATTTATTTATATTTAATATAAATTTCAATAAATTATTCATGAGGAAAATTTTTATGGTGATGAAGAAATATAATATTTATTTCAAGGAAAATTGATATTTTGATTATTATAACGTAACCCTCGATTAATATCTAACTATTGGTAATGATCTTTGGATACTGATATGTTAGATGTGAACATGTAAATTGAACTCTATGGATTATCCTGTAACTAATTGTTGAAAAAATGTTATATTTTATCATGGATTTTGATAATGTATCATGTACTTAATGAATATATCCAATAATCAGTGGAAAAATAAATAATTCATTTTTTCCAAATGATTTTATGGAAATTATTGTTATTATAATTTATAAAGGAAATATATGATGAGGTTATTCAGCTTTTGGAAGGGTTATGAGGATAACAAATTATTGAAATATTATGTTAAACATTTGGTGAAGTTATTTAGAATAATCTATTATCCTACAACATGATTATTTTTTAATTTTGGAAAACCTATTATAACAATCTAGTGCTAATGATAACTGATGATATATGGGATGTAATATCATCAATCTCATGATCTCTTACCTCTATATGAATGAAAAATTTAAATTCCATTTTAAAGAAAGAGGTTAAGTGGATAAAGGAAAAACAACGGGCATGGTTGTCCTAAAATCCCGCAAGTATTATATTTCCTGAAAAATCATTATCATTAGAAAAAATGATATTGAAACAAAAAATGATATCCCAGTACCTCCGTTTTCGATGAATCAGATGGTCCCTTAGTTCATTGATGAATTATGGATTTTTTATTTTTAAATTTATACTATACTTTTTCTCAATCATTTTCCATCAGAACATGATAGTTAGATTATTCATTCATCTTCATGTATTCAATTCACTTATTTGTTCTCCTATGTGGAATCATAGTTTATTGTTACCTTGGTAAACTATTATGGTTCAGACATTCCCTTTTTATGTGATTTTTTAATATAAATTTTTATGAAGTCATTTTCTATTAATGTAACATTCATTTAATAATCCTTTGATGAAAAAAATTATTTTGAGGGATAAATTCATTTTAATTGGGAAATAGTGTAACACCCCAATATTTTCTAAATAATTATTCATTAATTATTTTAATCTTTATAATAATTTTCATTTCGTGCAACACTATAAATAAATTATTTTATATTAATTCACTTTGATTACATTGTTTTATACAATAAAAATTCTAATTTTTAACTAATTAAAATATAAATTTCATCATCATTTACCTTGAACATCAAATATATCTTTCATTACACAGAATAATTTCTTTCCTTGATGGCTTATGTAAAATGTATGAATGATTTATTTTATAATAGTATATAATTAAAATGGTATTATTAAAAATAATAATGTATATCCTAGCAATCAAATTAGTGATTATTTTGATTTTTATCTATTTTATGAAAATTTATGGTTTCTAAAAATATAAGATGGATTCATAGGTTAAAAAATAATTAGAAATTAATTATATAACTGATTGAATATAGAGGAAAATGTTATTATTTTTATAGTCACAATGATGATTAAGCCTAATAAATTAAATTAGTTAAATTCAGTGAGTGAGATAAATGTAATATATCTTTTATATATTAAATAAATTATTTTTATATTAATATATTTTATTCGATAGACATATATAAGAACAACAATATTTTTATGCTTAAAACCCTATATTTTTAATAAAGGTATTCTTAGCGCATTTCAATGGAAAACTCATTTTTAGTTTATTTATTGACTTTTATAGATTTAATATGTCAATATAAACATCATATTTAGAAGATAAACCTAAAAAATGAACTTACGATAAATTTTCGGAATATTTCAATAAGGCTTCACATTTTGAATGAATTATTAAAAATACTGGATTTTAATTTAAAAATTCATTTTCTTCTTATGCATTTATAATATTAAATTTTTTTATGTTTATTTAGATTATATTCTTATCAATTAAACCAATTTATTCCATTATAATACACTTAATTTTCAAAATGGGTATACAAACATTGTAAATGTCATGATATTTTATCATTCAAAACCTATAGTGTTTTCCCATCAGAAGGATAATTTCTAAATTAATTTAAGAAAATTCTATTATTATATTTCATAAAAATGGAATAAATATTTATAATTAAAATAATATATAATTTTTAATCAGTTGAAATTTATTTTTTATCAAAAATATTACTAAAGGTGATTAAAATTAATAATTATGGTTAAGAGAAAAAATTGGTTAACAATTTAATAAATAATACATTTCAGAACAAAAATGATGTAGAACATTCCAAAACCCCATTGGATTACATAATTCGGCCATTCACCTTTCATTTATGAGTTTTTTTGTTTTTTTGTGACATTATTATGGTAAAAAAGTGGGTATAACTAACTTGTTTCCAAAAATGCCTACTATGTTTGTTCCCTTCCCTATAAAAGGCCAACACCTCTCCATATTCGATACACCTATCAAACCACTTTTTTAAACCAATATATCCTCTATACACTTCCCTACATCTATAAATTACTTCAAGACTCCACATCATGGGAAGATGTAAATCCACGTAATCCTATTGTCCCAAACCAAAAGGTGTTACCTGATTAAGAGGAAACTTGTTTTCTCAAGTTCATTTCATTTACATTCATTCTACACAATATCCACAAACATTATTCAATGATTTTATATAAAATAAGTATCTAAAATATATATATATTTTCTATTATATTTATTCAAACAATAATTTTACACACCTCCATCGAATGGGTAACACACACACTATTATGGGGTACGATGAACTACTACCTCACCCAACAATGACTGTTTGTTTCTCATATACCACCTCTCTTGGAATAAATTGTTATTGAAAATAAGATTATGTATTTAATTAATTATATTTATTAGGTTTTAATTATATTTATTCCTTTTACTACACATATATTTTTTACCTTCCAATTTGTTAAAATGTGAAAATTTTGTTTCGGGTAGTGCGGACTACCACTACCTCAACGTGATGTGATTCTTTCACACACAACATGGAATATATCTTCGATGGGTTTGGTGAACATATATGATATTAATATATTGATAATTTTACTTTAATTATAATAAACTCATATATACATGTATTTTATTTTCATTCATTCATTATATATGAAAATTGAAACGAAATCATCTTTCATTCAAAAATCTTAAATGATCACTGAGAGAGTAAAGACACTAGGTATGATAGTTTCTTGTAACTTTTTTTTTCATTGATATGAATTCTTTATTTACCATCCTAACCTTTTGTGTGGGGTTTCTACTAACCATGACTGAAATATATTATTCTTATACATAAATGTATCAGTATCTACATATCCATTTTTTATCTCAATTTCAAGATTTTTATGATTCAAATGATTCCTAATCGGAATGTTAATTTTGTCTCGATTTTCTTCCTTTGAGACACATTCCTGGTTATGCACCTATATTTTAATAAAAAAATTTATAACTCTATAGAAATTTCATATCATGAATATTATTATTTTATTTATATTTTATTCTTCATTTAATTTCATTTTCATAAATAGTTAGTATGGCCTAATATTACCATATGGCCAGATTTTATTGAAACAATCTCATCACTATTCATGATTTTTTATGTTTAGGAATCCTATGATAAAATTTTATGATCCATATATTAATAACACTCATGGTCATTCTTATAATATGGTTATTCATTATATATTCTTGTATAGGTACCATTTTTTGACTCTGGTAAATAATATAATTAACAATGTCTTTTTATGAATGCCCAATATTACCCTCCCCTTTGTCGGAAATATGTGTTACATAAAAATAATGTTTTATAAAAAAGGATTGAATGAATATTATAAAATTCATCATAAAATATATAAATGTGTTTTTTATCTTTTTTGAATTTTAAAAATATTTTCCAATGAAACCATCATGTTGCTTTCTGAATGTGGGATTTTTATAACCATATTACCATTAATAGGGTAGCTAATTTTTTCTTGATACGGCTTGTATGGATTTACCCACCCTCAAATCCATGAATATTTAATTTAATTAATAAAATTATAAATCATTCTAATTTTATTAAAATATTTTTTCATGAAAAATTAGTTTAAAAAGGTTTTTTGTTTTAAAAATCCATTTAAAAAAAAGGATTTTTACCTCAAGTAATGTTTTCAAAATAACCTTCCATGTTATTTTCACTCAAATATTAATAATATGTTTTTAAACATTACCTTATTATAACTTATGAAAATCATATATTAATATTAATTCAATAATGATTTATGTTTTTATAGAATATTTATTAATAGCGGTGTTTCACTTCAATGGGTTTTGTGATTCAGAATATCGCTTATTTTCCCGAGTGTTTCATTAATGCAGTGATTTTGAAATGTATATATTTTCATAGGAAATAATGTAATTAAATGGTAATTATTCCCATTTCACTTCCTGGGTAGTCATTTGATTTTATAAAACCTTTCTTATTTTTATGAGTCATGATATATTGAATGTTTTATTATAGTGTACCACATGAATGAATGATTTTATTACGAGATAGATGTAACATAGATCTTCCTAAAATAATTTAATAAATGAATATTTTTATATAAGATAAAAGTGTTCATGAGTTATATCCCAAATTTGAAAACAAGTAGGTACAAGGGCTGTAGAATAATCAAAAATGTAATATGGTACAGGGGATATAAATTGAGGAAAAAACAAGAAGATACATGGGTTGTAGCATGAGCATAAAATTATGAATGAACATGGGTTGTTAGTGTAAACATGAAGTATATAAATAGGTTATATCCCAATCCTAACATGTTATAATGGTCTTGGTAGAAATCCATGACATAATTTTAGTGTAAACATGAAGTATATAAATAGGTTATATCCCAATCCTAACATGTTATAATGGTCTTGGTAGAAATCCTTGACATAATATTTTCTATTAATATGTTCATGCCACAAATTCCATGTCTTATTCTTATGTTTTTATTTCATGTCTTATGCTCTTAATTCACCTCTAATATATGTATTATTAAATTCCAATGTTTATTGTTATCTATAATATGTAGTTTATGATCAATAAATTTTATTTTTGAGTTACACACCATTTTTTCATAATATGATAACACATTCCCTTTCTTTACCTTTACTGAGCATCTGAGCTCACCACTTTCTTATGTAACCTTTACCAAGGATTTATATAGAAGTAGTAATGGTGGAGATATTTATAGTAGGCTGTTATGATTATTCACCATGATATAATAAATTTTTCCATGTTTAGATATACATTAAAATATTACATCTTAATGTATGTATTTTTCTAATATACTAAATATTCATCTAATGTGATGTAATATCCATATATGTTATGATTCTATCGTTATAACCAATTCAGAGTTCAAGAGTGTGATATAAAAAAGAAAAATCTGAAGATAATGTATGGTCATTATGAATATCATATTATGTCATTCGATATAAACAATGCTCATTAAATTATCTTGTATTTTATGAATTGGATATTCTATCAATATCTCCTCACTTAATTGTTAGCTTTCATTGATGATATTTTGGTTAACATGAGATCTGAGCACCAGAATGAAGACCATTTGTGCATGGATCTTGAAATAATATGATGTTAGTATCTGTATTGAAAAATTTTTAACATCACATTTTGAAATTAATTAGTGAGGTTCATAGTCATAATGATTTACTAACACATATTTTAATTTATCTTGATAAGGAAAAACATTAACTGTTATGTGAATATCCATGTAATATCCTTCAAATTTAGATATTCCATGGACTTTTTATTTATTATCGATGGTTATTCAAGGATTTATCAATGATAAAATCACCTTTTACTATTCCTACCAGGAAAGAGTTAAAATTCATATGGGATGTAAATAGTTAGTCCACTCTTAAATATATGAAAAGAATTTTTGAATTGGATAACATTATGATCTAAAATGATCTTGGTATGGGGTATGATGCTTACAATAATGATTATGACACTTGTTTAGGTTGTCTTGTATTTCATGAAGATCATGTTGTGGCTTATAATTTCATCATCATCTTAAACAAAATTTTAAGAATTACCCCACTGTGGATTTGGAGATTTCCACAGTTATGAATGTGATTAAGAGTTTGTGTAATTGTATTTGTTGTGAAATTTTCCAAGTTTTCTATTATCAAATAAGAAGAATTTATATATTTCCTTGGAATTAAAAGAATAAATAATAGATAGGATTCATTGAAACCATTATACATTTGGCTTTGATATCACCTACAACCTACAGAATGGTAATGTCATTACAGTAACTCTTTTAAATAAAGTACAATCACAAGATATTGTGTAATTGAATAAAAAGTTGGATCATGTGAGGATTCATTCCTATATATTGTTGATTATTAGAAGAATGAATCATACTTGATCTTGAATAATGATTAATTATCTTCATCTATCCTTGATTGTATTAAACATATTTTTCAATAGGAATTCAATTCCAAATGAATATGAGATACATTGTATAGTGGGGACAACTTTTCGTATTGGCCTCTCTCTTAAGAGGGTATTCACCATTTTGAGGATTAGTTTGTTTTCCTAATAAAAGTTTGGTATAAAATTTTTATTGATTTTTATTTTAATTAATGAGCCATTCATATGACCATAGAAAATATGTATGCTGACATGAAATATATATTCTTAATATTGGGTATGATTTGTGATATTGGTTATTATCTGTTCTACAGGTCTACATTCAAACAAATAAATTCAAATAATATGAAACACAATGTCTTACTCTATCCTCTTACAATGCCTGTTTGTAAATGGTATGATGTATCCATGGAAAATTTAATAAGATTTCCAGGTACTCTGTAATAGAGAAAGGCTACCTGGGTGCAAATTGATTGGTTGGAAAAGTTAGCTCATTTCATTCTGATCAAAGACAGATCAATTATTAATGATCTAGTATGCATTATTCACAATAAATCATGCGTTTATATGGGGGTGGGTGGGGGGTGGGGGGTTCAACTATTGTTAATGATTTGGATCCTTGGTCAACTTCGAGGTTATAGAGATGTCTCCAACTAGTAATGGATAATAAGGTCATATTGAGTAAATCATTTAATTAATAGGGATATAATAATAGGGAGTATATTATTCAAATTAGGGATGATATGAATAGTTCTTGTGCCTTGTATTTTAGTGGGTCTTGGGATACCCATATGTCTGTCATTGAGTTTTCATATAATTTCGTTTATCATTCACCAATAAGAACATCTCTTTTCGAGGATTTTTTTGGTCACCTGTGCATACCACCTATTTTTTTGGAAGATGTGGGTGAAACATCATTGGTGGGACGATGATTGGATAAGGATATATAGGAAATGATTTTGGATATATATAGGAATATATATACAATGTAGAGTTGGAATAAATCATATATGGATCACCGATGTAGTCCTTTATATATTTTCATAAGAGTTCTGGTTTTCATAAATAATTTTCCTCAATTAGATCACTATAGGAATGGGAAATATGTAATGTTTCCTCCAATATATGTTGTACCATTTGAGTTCACTCGGTTTCATGGTTTGGTTTGTTATTAATAGGAATTATTGGGATAGTTAATATGAATTATGATATATTACACATAACATTGGTCATGAAATATCATCATAGACCCTATAATATTCTTATTTGGAATGAAATTGAGTTAGAGATAGATGGTTCTATTGTTGGATAGCTAGTTGAGATCGTGGAATGTAACGGGAAAATCTGACATGATATTTCTATAGTGTTAGTCAGAGTATTATGGTGGCATGGATCTTATTCCCATGAGATTTCAGAGCTCAAGTACATCATTAGGGATCAATGTCATTACCTCATTAATAGAATTCATATATCCATGTGTCTCCATATGGATGGAATTTATTATGGTTGGGAATTTGTAACATCATGGTACATTTGTTCATGTAATCCCTTCCATTTTCTTGTTATCCTCGATAATTTTTTGAATTTTGGGACTCCCATAGATTCAGATATTTTTTTTAGAAAATAAAATTATTTTATTAGATGTATGTATGTTGAATTAATTGTTTTTTATTAATGAGTAAAAATATTCTAGGTTTCTCTCTTAGTTAATAGGACACTAATAGTGTTTTGGTTTTTCATGTAGGTATATTTAATTTTTTAAGACAATATGAGTTATAAATTTCTTGTAACAGGAGTAGATAATGTTGATGTTCTTGGGGGATGATTCTAAGAACCAACAACACAATTTTAATGGATTATATATATTGTAATGATTACACACCATGTATTGTTAAAAGACTAGTTATTAAAAAAGGCGATGTTTATTTTGGTGTATCTGATTCCTATGGATTATATGACATATAAATGTATTACACAACATGTAAAATTCATGAAATTTTTTTTTGGGTTCCTCTAATTTAAAATATTATATCATTTTTTTTCATTTCCTTTGGATCTCATCTTTGAATTAATGTCCATAAATATTGGTATTATATGTTCAATCTGAATTGATCCATTAGGTGATTGATCACTATTATCGTTGGGTTTCATCTCTCTTGGATATTTATTCATTTCCACATCGTGTCATTTATTGTGGTAGCCATGATGTCTTTTCTCATCATATATGTTGGTCCATATTGATTTTTCCATCTTTTTCTCCCTATATTCATTGTGTGATGTTTTTATGGTGGTTGTTTCCAGTGTTGGTTATTGTGACAAGGTTGTTATTTCTTGTGGTATGTATTTTTTCCAATTCCTTTCTAAAACTATTGTTAATTTAAATTAAATCTAATATTATTAGAGTTTAAATAGGGTATTTTTATCCATTTATTTCACATTATTAATTGAGTATCTGTTGTGAGAATGTATGCCTTTGAGTTTTTAGGTAGGGTGTTCCATCTCTAGCTAGTGCTGGACGAAACAGATTTATATTATTTTTATTAAATTATTTATAAATTAAATAATAATTTTTAATTTCTAATTGAAAACCTGTTTGTGATGAATATTTATTTTAACCAGGTTTCTTACAAATTTTGAAAAGGGTTTTTTAAATGCATTGAAATGATTTTTTTAATGCAGCAAAAAGGAAACCATTGGAATATAGGATGAAGGATTATCATATAATTGTCTTAAATATAACCATTGATATATTATATCAATGATAATATGGTCTCTTTTCCATATGAATTTAAATATAGAGACTTTTTTTATTTTTTTGGTGGGTTACTCATAAGTCGTTCTAATACTCTATAGGCATGTTTTCTAGGGTCATGTTGTGTAGTCATCATTACTATGGAAAATTTATTATTATTTCCTAACTTATTTAGTTACTTTTCTAATTTACTTATTCATAGATTCATACTATTTTCATTTTGATATATATTAAATTAATTTTTATTAATGAAAATAAAAATTTATTAATAAAATTGATATACCTTCCATTTTTCTGAATTTATTAGAAAAATTGTGGTAGTTAACATGAATGGGGTAACACATCATTAATTATTATACAATCATGTTGTATTAAAAATTTTAATAAAAGAGATATTGTGGAGATACTTTTTATGGACCACCTAGGTGGGACGCTACTAATCCCATAAACTCAAACCTTCCAAACCCCTTTAGTTAAGATTATAACCGGTTATGTCATTAAATGCTGCTAAAACCAAGGCACCATAGTAGGGTGGTGATGTTTACTATCAGATAACATGAGGAAATGTTGGTCAGATGGTGAGAATTTTCCTGTGATATCACATGGATTGGTTTTCTTCCAGTTTGTAATTCCTTTGTGGTTGGACTAGTACTTTGTAACCTTGGAGAACAGTGAAGGTGGATTTGAAACCAATGTCAAATACTAAATGAGGATCGATCACAAAAATGAGATGTCTATAATTGAGTAAATGTTACAAAAAAACACCTTTAGATCATCCATAGTTGTTATGGTATGGTTTCACATGTGCATGAATGATAAATTAGACCCACAAGAAAACATAAAATTAATTCTCTTTAAAAATACAGGGTGTCTAATAAATATAAAAGTGGTCTATTTCGTTTTAAAATGATGATCATAAAACCCCATCACCTTTGGTAAATATTAACCATGATCATATATTACATGATGTAAATTTTTTACTAGACCTATAAATATTCCATACCTTGTACTGGTTCATTAATTGTATATGAAGGATGTCATTTGTTTTGTAACAAGTACATGGCGTGTAATCTTTGAACAGATAGGTTCCAGACAATTTTCTATAAACTATCTAAACTACCTTCATAGTCATCCAAATCATGGAAATATATTATAGAACCATTTAATAGTCTTATATATGGAATCCATTATTTGATACCAACATAAATCCTTATGATTTTGGTAACTTCCCAAGAAGGGATCTTCATCTCTGAAAAAGTCTCAAACATCTTGGAATAATTAAAAAGGGAAAAAAATAAATTAGCATAAACAAACATACACAAAGTTGGACATACCTACAAAAATAAGGGATTTTAAAACCCATAAACTATAAAATCAAATCATCACCAAGATACTCAAGGCATTATATTGTGTTCTCAGTGAACAAGTATATACATTATGCTCTCATATCACTCTCCCTCTATCAGGTCACATCTCTAACATGAACATGTTTACATAATTCTTGAAACATGTAATAAACCTATCCTATAGTTAATTCTCACTATCATCCATTATTTATATCAAATTCTCCTCAAGGATGTGTTACCACAATGCCTAAAATCCTTTAAGACCACCCTTTGAGAAGGGTTTGGATAATATCTCTAACAATGTGGCATGCCAAACCCATCATAAATAGAACAATTGGGTTTTTAAGGGCTATTTAGTAAACCACTGGATAGACCCTATCCACAAGCTCAAATAGCATGAAATACCTAGGTTTTGGATTTCCTTGTTTCCTAATATGTTGTTTCTCTTACATAGGAGACACCTGAAGGAAGAAACTTTGACAAACATTGCATTCAAGAGGTCGTCTCAGATGGTCATCATAGTATTTATCCCTAATATTCATGATCACTAAATTATTCTTGATCAACTAAACCAACATACATGCATCATTAACAATACTAGGTCCAACAAGTGTTGACACACCCACCTCTAACCAAAAAAATCCAAATGGAAAATCATTCATACAATTCCACAAATGCTTCCATTTAGATCTAGTCCTAGAAGTTGTTATTATATAAAAACTCCATGGGGTTTCTATGATTCTCCCATGATAAAATGTAATATAAAACATATTCTCATATCATATCCTCTATATCCTGAATTTTCTATTCAGAATGTCCATCAGTGTAAGGATAATTGTCTATACTGAAAAAAAAATTTCTCATATAATTCAAATGACCCTACAAAAATAATGATATGAAATAAAATCTCTTTCTAAAATGATTCTGCTTGGAAAAATTTTTGTCTAATCATTCACATGTACCTAAATACTACCTAGATCATCTACTCAAATGGTTTTACTAATTTTATATATGTCTTCTACCTTCATCATAAGATCCACAATCACCCATACATCCTCGTTCATACTTGTTTACCTATATAATCATGTCAAAATTTAAATCATTAAATCAATCCATTTCCACTCTATAGTGGAAAATTGTAATAAAAATTCATCTAGCCTCTAATTTGTGGTTTTCACCTAATGAATGGTGTTACATCTATATAATAATATCATTGTCTTCTTCTTTATTCTTGACCAACAATAGTATATGTATATATCATGATACATTTGTTCTAACCGAGATATCCCACCCAAATAAAATAATTATAGTTTCTCTTCAAATCATCTTATAAACCTGTATAATTCCATATTCATCCTTAGAAATGGATATTATTCAAACAACCCCGATTTCTTTCTTATGTTGTCTCCCCCATTTCATTAGCTTTCTCTTAAAACTAATCCCTTTGGAGAATATAATTGTCAAGTAAGTATCCCGTCCAAAATCATTAATATAAAAAATTTCAATGTCATATCATCTCATATCTAGGACTCCTAGACAAAAAAATATAGGTGAAAAATGAATTTTATTATCCTCCACATGTTTCAAGAATTTTATAATATATTTTTCTTTGTCTTTCAGCTATATGACTCAAGATTGTCATTTCCATTGCCCGTTGCAAATGACGACTATAAGTCAAATGGAATCAGATACCCAACCCACCTCCATTGACCAAATTTCTTAATGGGAAAAAATGAATTTGATTTTCATGTTGTATATGTATACATAAGACTCTCACCCATGAGATAATGACTCCATCTTCGCAGTTCACGTCCCACTTCTGTTAATTACAAAAAAAAATTATTGTAATTTATCTCATGTGACAAATGTTGTATGAATTCATAAGTAAATAGTCGGTCCTTATGCATCATAATTTCTAAAATTACAACTCTAAATGCATCGCAATATATTCCAAATTCTATACCATGCACATGAAAATAAAGGATATGTTCTTAATTCGGCATGATGTTCAACACGTGAAAATTTCTCTAGAAAGCGTACGACCAAACAAACATCACTCATTTTTTGTCCTATGTGAAATCACTATTTCCATATAATAGATGACCTAACAAAGTAACTATATTATCTTTATAAATTGAAAAATCTATGAATTTAATGAAATACCAATCTTGGGATAATCCCATTAGACCATAGCTTTTATTTTCTCTAAATCCACTAATACTACATCCTCTAAGATAACAACTCCCATAAAGTGATCCTTATAAATTATGAAATGGTATATGGTTAGATGGGTTTAAATATGATTCTCATTAAATCAACTCAAGAAGATTTCAATATATTTGTAATTAGTGTCTACTATCTTACCATAATAATTCATCAACAAAAACCACCACAAATTTATCCATGAAATTATGAAATATCTTACAGATTATGGTCATGAATGTCATCAATACATTGGTAAATCCTATTGACAACATTATGAACAGAATAAATACATACCTTCTCTAATAAGTTTTCTGATTTATGTTTGATATTCTCACCTTTAAGTGGTTCTATAATTAAAAAATTATACCTTATATAAGATCTTATCACCTCATTGAAAAACAAAGATATACTTGATGCATAGAAGAGGAAACTCGTTCTTGAACATCATATAGTTCAATATCATATAATCAATTCATTATCATAATGTCCCTTCATCCTTCGTATATTATATTACTATATAACCCCTTGGGGATTTACTTGGTTGTATGATACCATTTGATTCCTGATCTTCAAACAAAACATTCACCTCTTGATGATCTTTTTTCCATTCTATAATGAGGCATGGAAAATGTATCTTCTCACAGAACTAACTCCATCATAAACATTATCGATCAATTAATAGTCAATATATATAACTTATAAAAAATATAATGAAAATGGACTAAAACTAGTGGAAAATAATATTTTTTATCCCATTATCATTTCAATTAAGACTTGAAATTTTATCTATTATACAATCGAATATTAATGGAATTTGTCATCCATAACCATCCTAAAGAGACCACTGACATTTTTTATAATAATTATCATTAGTTATAGAGAGACTGTAAAATATCATTTGGTGTCATTACATATGTTCTTGGAATAAAATTAACCAAAAAAACCAATAATCAAATTGAATCCTATTATTTACATCACTAACTATTACAAAAATAAATGGTGACCACAAATTTCAAAATAAAAAACCTTGCAGTGTGTTAGATTTTATGACGGAACTCCCAATGGTGTATCGATGGTCAAAACACAAACCAAAATTTCCACACACAATCTTATACTTTAAATAAATAAAATAAAAATAATGTGAATATCATGTATTAAAGAAAACACAATAAATGGTACATGATACATGAATCATATCGCAGACAGTAAAATGTCATGTTATTACAATTTTTTAGTAGAGTGAATAAAGTGCAGTCGAACAAGAACTTTTACCATGGATAAGGCCCCACTCTCCAGAGCTATTTCCTCTACCAATTACTAACAATTCTATGACGTTGTGCCACATCATATACCTTAATAAGAACATATTGTGGAAACCCAGATTCATGATTGATGAGAATTAGCTGAGTTATTTATATATTCCAATGTTCATCCTAATCCCCTTACATTCAATTGTTTCTTCATTCCCCTAAAAACCATTTTAGGTGT
Organism: Viscum album; assembly: GCA_963277665.1. Classification (NCBI taxonomy): domain Eukaryota; kingdom Viridiplantae; phylum Streptophyta; class Magnoliopsida; order Santalales; family Viscaceae; genus Viscum; species Viscum album. The sequence continues at coordinate 1,311,293,403 of OY728152.1, read as the reverse complement.
CCCATTATTCCCAAAGCACGACCCTCCAATGTGGGGAATGGAATCTGTGTCCATATAGGTCCCTCTTGTAACACTGAAAACAATGAGATGAAATATTATCCTGATATGGTTTCCCAATACCCTTTTTACTTTAAAAACTTCTCCCATGGAGAAAATTTTCATTACAATGCTACATTCTTCTAGATAATGAGATATATTTTCACCCTTTTCAAATATTTGGTCCACTAGTCAGGGACTCTCTTAGATTCACTTCCATGATGAGTTTATTATTCATCACATTAAAATTTTAAGTTATATGAATAAAAGTATCAATTTTTTTCCAAATTTCCTTTTAAGATATCATATCCTCCTATTTAGTTTGGTATAGAATATCCAACCAATGCATAAAAATCCCACAAAGGATAAATTTTTAGTGATTTAATAAACTATATGTTGAATATCATGTTAATTGTAACCATCTAGACTAACTCTATCCAAAACAAAGATACCTTGGGGCATCCCTTCCTAGATAATCTAGGTGGATACTGGAGATAGAATCTCTATTTATTGCTAAGATAATCAAAGGCATAATGGAAACAATATTTCATTCATTGAATAACATAGCCCATAAAAATTTTCTCTGTAATTGTACAGAAATTTGAAAATAATGAGCTATAGAAATATATTGTTCATCCATATTAGTATCATGATAATTATACTCTCTTGATCATCAAATTGAATACAGTAAAGATGCATTTTCTCAACAAGACAGAACCACTCATTAATATGCTGCCTATATCAACAAGGATAACCATAAAATTATAAAAAAATAGAGAACCACTACTTAGGGTCTATGTAATTAATGATTCCACGTTTTTTATCATTTAATAATAGTTTAGTTCATTCCAGTCATGAAATATAACTGGAATCATATATCAAGATTAAAATAAAAAATTATATATCCCAGTCCATAAATATTTACTTATCATGAACAATGTGTGTCAATATATATCCTTATGTACCTATCCAGATTCATGCATACTCATCTCATGCCATAGATGGAAATTATTATAAAAATAAAGAATCAATAACATCATGAAATAATAACATCACAAAATATCTAAATAAATCATTGTGAATAATATCAACTCTTCCAAAAAAAATTATCGAAAAAACAATCAATCCCTAGGAACTTGTATTTTACCCTATAAATGGGTTATCTAATCACATTAAAAATATCATTACCATGACTGTAAAATCTGGCCTCATTTTTAACATTCCCTTATTTTAATGAAACAAATTCTAAACATTTTATCCTATAATTTCATTTTATAACATCTCCCAATCCAACACACTCTCACATGGTTGATATGGGTTGGTTAAGGGACCTCAATCATAACCCTTAGTATACCAGACATTGCTGACTATAATTAATGGATTGTTATGTATAGTTGGTATAATATACCCCATATTATATAGTGTCAACATGGGGGAAAATAATGTAATAAATAACATCATATTTATGGAAATAATGGAAATAATATAACTCTGTAAAAATTCAACACAATAAATTCTAACTGAATATTTAAATAAATGTTAAAGAAAAATTTTAATGATATGATGAAATTTAACTAATTTTAATGAAATATTTAATAAAAATATAATACTTGAATAAATAAATAAATACACAATTGTACACATTCCCAATCACTATGTCATCCTCATCCCCAAACAGTAGCCCATATAGTGAGAAATAATCAACAACATAGTCTTATTCAATTAACAAATCATCCATCCATGTTATCTAATAGGATACCCAGTGTCTTCAAGAATAAGATGTGAGTATAAATTATTAGGTCAACATAAATAGGTATTAACATAAACACTCTAATATAATGTTCATACAATATTGAAATAATAATTTTTATTAATTTATTAATGATTTATTCTAAAACCACATCAATTGGCTTGCACACCACTTGGGACCTTGTCATAACATTTCTCATGTCCATACCTCCCTAACCATATAACAATTGTAAAACAAAACATTATTTGGATTCATTATATAATGCCTATGAGCATATCTCACAATCATGTCATACATCACCATATATTCAAGGTATAAATAACCCAATTTTGGGACCAACACTTTATGTAATTATTTCATTCATAAATCATGGATAATTGATTTTTATAAGAATCACACCATATATCATAGAAAATCCAACTATATAATCATATCAACATGTGTTACATAGAATAGCCTAATATATAAGCATTACGGCATTAATCACTAGGTATATATTCAAAATATGAATTATTTCTCGAATCAGTAGGTATAAAATGAAATATTAGAATTATACAATTAATCATAGGGTGTAACTTTAATATAAGAACCACAACATGAATCATTTAGAATATCCCACTAATTACGTGGTTCATAATTAATACTTAAGAATATAATCAATGATACATTGATATCACATCTTATGGCCCAATGGATAAATATAAAAGTTGTTATTTATCATTAAATTAGACATTTTTTATCATCTAATCAGAAAACATTAACATACCAATCATTTTAGTAATAATTAATATAAAAGTAAAATCTATATCAAGAAATAAACCAACCCTTATATGATGTTAAACACACATTAATACATTAGTCAATTAATTTATAAGAATGGGTTTACTCACCTTAACAGTATCCATTATCTTGGTCATAAAATAATTTTCCAAATGGATTCCAATGAATTAAAAAATCCAAAATTAATTAATTTTGTACTTGTCATGTTGGTGAAATACCATAATTTCACATAATTTTCCATTAGATTGGTTATTGGGTTTTTCTTTGGACCACCTACATTTAAATGGTGAATAATAATGATCATCCAAAGGGTTACACATAATTAATATAAGGTTATAAAGAGTGAAAAAATATATTTGATATACCTAGTTCATGATCAAATCCAAACTTGGTATAAGTATTCCCCCACCCAGATTAAAATAAACAGAAGAAGAGTAGAAAACTAAATCAAAATACTTACACCTAATCTATCACACGAATAGGATCTCTGAAATGGATAGAAGTATACCAAAAATTAATTGATCTCATCCTAGGTTGGTCGGATAATGCACCTCGTGATGGGGAATAAAAACTCAACTTTATTGAATAATTAAAACATATTATACCAGCAAATACATTTTATGTAACAAATTTACAAATCAAGAAACCCATTTTTAAATGATAAGATGAAAAACCAATCACCTCCTATTAATATTAATATTTATCAAAATATTACACAATGTGAATATTTATCACCACCTATAACCATTTCACACCTCGTACTAGTTTATGGAATATAACGATTGTTAGCTTCAAATCATGTAACATTTACATGGCTTCAAATCTCCTAGAAAACAATTTTCATCCTACTTTCTTCAAAATGTATTGAACAACCTCCATGAACTTATAAGGATTAGAAACCCCTAATAAAACTATTAAAATGTTATTATTTGTAATTTATAAATTCCTGAAAAACATACTTCCATGGTTTTTAGGTCATTTTCCAAAACTAAGGATCTCTATATCCGAACAAGATTCATCTACTAAGCTATAAATATAATGAAAATCCCAACATAATACATTTAATGAAATAACTAAAAGGGTAACATTCCTAGAAAAAGACTAGATATTAAAACAAGGTGACTGAAAGTTGGTTTTTTATGGAGTAGTGTTTTCATTATTTCTATTATTGTACATTTTCTAGAGAATCATTATTATTGTCAATGAATATATTAAAATATAAATTCTGATCTTTTTTAATATGTACATAAAAAATGAATATAGTGATGATTTTATATAGTTAAATTTCATTTTTATAGTTCAAGGTAACATGTAACATATATGAGGATTTGGGAGAAGGAAAAAAATATATATTACTAGATGAAGTTATATTTTTTATGATATAACTATAAAAATAATTATATTAAATTGAATTGGTTGTTACTAATGGTCATGAAATATGTAACATATCAGCCATTGTCAACCATACCAAACACCAAAGCTTGTAGTAACATGACAAGTAGAAGAAATATAGTATAATAAGCCTTGAATATATTCAAATAATGCATAAAAAATAGTACAATACATATGAAAAATACAAAAAAATCCATAAAATCCAATAAAAACTAGATAAACTAGAATATATTAATAAATCAAGGCTAATAATCGTACATGTGACCAATATACACCTATAAACCAACCCAACCATAAGGCAACATGAATAAGAGATGAAACAAGGGTACATGATTCCCTTCCCTTTACCTAAATCTTGTAAAAAAATCTACAATCATACAAAGAAAAAAAGTATTGTTTTCTCACAATGACATGTACAATACCACCACATAGTAAATATATGGTCTAATATAATCAATTCAGAATCATTGATTTTAAATTAAAACGTATTTTAAAATAATTTTCTTTAATAGAAACGAATTTTATAACAATATTCCTTCCTTTTTTCATTTAATTATATCATATTATACAAAACATAAATATGAATTCTATCAGTGATAAATAAATAAGGAATTCCAATGCATCATAAGGGATGAAAGTAAACACATATCCCTGAAATACCATCATGGGATGTCATGTGGTACAACCACATATAAAAACATGTGAGTTGAAGTCCATGATAAAAACCATTATATTATAAAAATCAATAAATTATCATGAATAATATAAATTTGGATCCATCATATTGGACAATACATACTACAAATAAAGAGACCAAAATATTCCAAATATTTGATCCAATTGATATCGTTTCGTACCACAATCTATCAATATCAACCATACAACCATAAGTGGTGAAACTCAAAATAAGTATTCATATGTATAATTCATGATTCAGCCATGGTTCCCAATGTGAATAAATATTCAAATACCTTTCAAAAACCATGCACAAAATTTATAAATAATTTTCAAATCTAATTCAAAATGCTTCAGTGTTTGGAATCTTATTTCCAGATATTTTTTTTTAATTATAACCCCTTTAATATTATTTATTATTAATAAATCATCTTAATCCATATATCATTTCTATTTAATTATAACCGCAAAATAATTTACAAAAAATTGATATTAAATTCACTAAAATAACCCTTATCATAGAAACATCTAACTCAATATATTATAAACCTATCCGCCACTAACATTGTTGATGAAAAACATTTTGATCTTCCTTTGAATAAAACATTATGATAGTAAACTATAGTGTAATAAACGAAAACACTATTTGATCATGAATATAAAGCATAACTACAACTGAGGTAATAACTAAATCCAAATGAAATATTAACTATAAGGAATTCTTAACTGATGTGGAGATTCATTACACCCCTTATGGTATATTTTTTAATGAAAAAATCCATAATGTGTTGTATCATCCAAAACGAAACGTGGACTCATGGTTAAATTTGTAAAGATTATATAGAGATTATTTATTAAATTGTCTAACATATTCCTAAAACCGAAAAGTTTTTATAATTACAAATTATGTTATCCCATTACACATCGTGTATTCCACAATGGACGAAATAACTGGAAAATGAACCTCCATTTAATTAGAATCCTATTTTTTATATTACATGATGAAAACATATATTCAAGGTGTGTAATCCATTCATTCCCTTCAATAAATTCATAAATACTTCATAGTGACCATTACATGGCATGTAATTCCATTTCATGGACTATCACTACCCAGATGAAAGAAAACAACTGAGTTTCTTTTAAAAAACAACCAGGAACACATGAATCCATTAGGACATAAAGAGAACCACTAAAATAAATTAACAAATTTATACCCATGCTCCATTTATTTAATTAATAATACATCTCTGAACATAATATCACATTCCATAAAATAATCTCTCCATCATCAAGAGTATTATGACAGAAAAAACATGGAAGATATTCAATTAATAAACAAGAAAATACATGGAAGGTGTAATGTGGTGTTACAATCTCCCATCCATAAATTCATTCATATCTAAAACTACCCAAATTCATGAAACACTATGAATATAATCTCCACCACTAGCTCTTCAATGAATCCATTTATCACATCTTGTGGTTATCCTCTCTTTAATTCTATAGTTCTCAGCCCATTGGAATATTTTTACAATTTTGTACCTTCTCTCAGGAATGCCTAATATAAACATGATGCTCAACTAATGTGGTTTTAGTATCAATGTCAACATAATAAAAAAGAGTAAAATGGGAAGGTTATGGTACATACTGCCTTGGGTTGGAAACATGAAACACATAATTATTATAAAAAAACCGTATCGAATGTTGAATAGATATGACCCCTTTTCTAGTCATCTAATGCTACCATGTAGTCCAAAAAAATTATAAAAATGTACAATGCTAAACAAATCAATGATGTACCGATAGATTTCAATATCTAATAAAAAACTAATCCCCATCCTTAAACTAATTCAGATGACAATTACTGTTCCCATAATATTTTGGATGCCTTTGGGAAGCAATCTGTCTCATCTTGATCAGGTGAACCATCTCCATCACCTCATGAATAAGTGTCGGCCCATGAAAATACCACTCTTGCAACTATTCCCACCATAAGGTATTTTTACATGTATTCCCATAAAAATAAAAAATGGTAATATTCTTCATCATGTAAAAATAACTACTTTTATAGGGAAACTAAACTACAGTTAAATACTAATTCCAATGATTTACTAAAATTAAACACATAATCACAGAGTGTATGATCATGAACCAAGATAACCCTATCTATATAACCATCCATATATATATGAAAATTTTTTCTTAATATAATCAAGGTACATATTTTATCCTACAAACCTTTATAGATCCATAATGTGTACCACATGTACTTATCAGAATCAACCATAGGGGGGAACCTATGAAGTCAGACAATCACATAATCATAAATGTCCCCATGTTATTCTACATAATTAATTTCAATTATATGAAAGAAAAGGTAATACTCCATTAATAATTAAATAATAAGTAAAATATCTTCCCCGACATGGATTCCATGGAAAAAAATTGAAACATCTATGGAAATCTCATCATACATCCAAATTCGAATAGGTGAGGTATGAAAGAAAACCACATGTGTCTGTTGTTCGACCATAATTATCTAAAAAATTTTGCACTATGGAAATGATTCCAAAATCTACATTCTAATAACCTAACACAAATGTAGACATCTCAAATCATGATACATCTTGGTATCCGCTATGATCATGGACCAAAAATTATAGTTTCATTATCCATTATCACTTACCCTAGGTAAAATTGAAAAACCAACCTACTATGGAATAAAAAAACATCCAATATGACCTTGATACTACTAACTCTGGTTCTCCCACATACAATGTATTTTTCCAAATCATTGGAACTTGGTGTCGATCAACAACTTCATCTAAACTCACTAATAAAAATACAAGGCATCACTCATTGAATCAATGAACACCTATCCACATACCACATATGTAATCTAGATCATATAAAAAACACATAATAAATCACTTATCAACTCATTTATTAACATATTGGGTTGGTAATTTTCATCCCAATACATCATAAATTGGATTTTTCATTCCAATGGATGTATACATTGGAAAATTGAAATTTAAAAATATATCATCTCGCCTTTTTATAACATAAAATTTCATTTCATTACACAAAACTGAGGATCATTAAGGTTTAATGTCTTGGAAACCAGGAACATAAATCATGAAAACATAAATCATTCTTCTTAAACTCTTTAAATGCTTCTCTTCATGTTCATACTAGGTTCATTACTGCATCTCATAACCTGGGGGCATGCATCAAAAGAAAGGGTGAGCAGAAGGCCCAGTATGGGAAATAAGAGAAACATTTTACATGTGAACTTGAGATACTTCAATAAGGTCATGAAAAGAACTTTAAGGCATGAGAAATAAATCATGAGATATATCATAATAAAAATAACATTTTTCATAACATTAAAATGTGGCTACATCATTTAACATCGACAATCATGAACATATCACCAAGGTCCATACCCAAGGTGTCATTTGAAAATTACAAAGGTTATTCACCAAGATATCGTGAAAATTGTAATCTCTAGTGGTTACATCATTACCCAATGCATTGGAGCGCTATCAGGGCGCACCAATAAATTTGCCTTTATTTTCATGTGATCCACATATAAAATCATCAAACATTTCATAAATGACCCATATAGCATAAAATAAATGGGTTTCATTTCATAATCATATCTTTTTAATAACTGCTTTAAAGACATGATCTTTACGTCACTTTAAACCCACGAAAAGGGAAAGAGGGTTTCATGTATGTAAATCCCAGAATTTAAAATAGAAAATTTTGATATATATGTTAATACCCATATAGAAATAATATCATTGTGTATTCACATAATAACATAAAATAATTTTGAGATAAAGAGGGAGGCATTTTGAGACGAATACTATGCAAGATAATGTCTATGATACATGGTTTTAGAAAACATTGAAAAGAGAGGGGACATGGGTCAAACATTCATAAATGACCTATAAAATAGTAGAGAGACATAATATAATGGATTTAAGAACATGGTAATGAAATTTGAAAATATACCATATAAAATGAAGAACATGAAAGGAATACAAAAATAAGATTTCTCTTATGAAAATTCGGCAGCCTAACAGCGTTACATAAACTTCAACCAAAAATGAATTGATGAGATCAAATTGGTTCTCTCATCATATTAATCGAAAAGATCATTATGATAGTTATAGATATCATACCCCAACATAACAAAAAGGAAATTGAATGAATTGACATGAAAGTAGAACTTCAAAACGAGAAGGGTGAAGAACCACTTAAAAATTCGGCAGCCTAACAGCGCCACTTAAAACATCAAAATACTGAATTAAAGAGATCAAATGGGGTCTCTAATCATATTATCATAATAGATCAGTATGATATATATAGATATAATACCCCATCATAACTAAATGGAACTTGAATGAATTGACATGAAAGTAGATCTTCAAAATGAGAAGGGTGAAGAACCACTTAAAAATTCGGCAGCCTAACGGTGTCACTTAAAACTTCAAAATAATGAATTGATGAGATCAAATGGGGTCTCTAATCATATGATCATAAAAGATCAGTATGATAGATATAGAGATCATAACCAAACATAAAAAAGGAACTTCAAATAATTGACATGAAAGTAGAACATCAAAACGAGAAGGGTGAAGAACTACTTAAAAATTCGGCAGCCTAACGACGCCACTTAAAACATAAAAATACTGAATTGAAGACATAAAATGGGGTCTCTCATCATATGATCATAAAATATCAGTATTTTAAATATATATATCATACCCCAACATAAAAAAAAGGAACTTCAAAGAAATGACATGAAAGTAGAACTTCAAAATGAGAAGGGTGAAGAACCACTTAAAAATTCGGCAGCCTAACGGCGCCTCTGAATACTTCAAAATACTGAATTGAATAGATCAAATTGGGTATCTCATCATATTATAATAAAAGATCAGTATGATAAATTTAGAGATCATACCCCAACATAATAAAAAGGGACATGAAATACTTTACATGAAAATAGATCTTGAAAAATGAGTAGGGAGAAAGAATCCGTTACAGAAATTATAGTAGCCTACCGGCGCCACTTAAACATTCATAAAATGAAATGATGAGAGTAAGAGGGGGTATCTCATCATATTAACATAAAATGGACAGTATAATGAATATAAAAGAACATCCTCCAACATAAGAAGATGGAACATAAAAGAAATGACATAAAAGGGGTCACATGAAAAGAAAGAGAGAGGTCGGATCCCTTACCTTAAAACGTAACTCTTAAAACTCAAAGGTTGGGACCTTGAGGGATTGGGGGAACCTTGGGAGGACTATTTGGGAGGTAAGGAGACCAGAACATCGTTGAGTATGTTTTTGGAGACGAAAAGATGAGATGAGGGCTTGTTATTTATAGGGAATGTGAGGGGAGGCATTAATGGCCAAGGGACACCTCAAAAGTGGTTTTCTCAAAAGCATGGGCCCTCCCATGGTACTTCCCATAGATTTAGGCCACATGGGGACCCAACAAATTAATTCATCCTCTTTAGTTGACCATCCCTTAAAATATCTCATGACATCATCATGACACAGTTATGATGTCATTAAACATACCGAACCCTAAAACTGTATTTTTACTATTCAATGAAAATTCATCTTCCTTAGAAAAATCACAAAATTTCACATTAACCAAATATAAATGATCTGATTTCAAAAATGAACTCTTTTTTATAAAAATAATTTTCTAAATATTTTTAATTCATTTTTTAAATAAACACACTATTCACCGAAAATTCATTTTTTTCAGAAAAATCCTAAAAAAATACCTTAAAATAATATCGATGCTCTGGGTTCAAAAATGAAATCCATTTTATAAAAATAATTTTCTAAATATTTTTAATATAATTTTTAATTAAAAAACACTATTCACCCGAAAAAACTAATACTTGAATAATAATTTATGAAACTGTTATTTACCCATTTTATTGAAACTCATTACTTAATCTAGGTGTCTAAATTATATTAAAACTTTCGTTGAGTGAAATTACTAATTAATTTTGTTTCTTTACTAATCCTAAGCGTAAAATCATTAATCATAATTTACTATTCATCAAAAATCAAGTTGATCTTATTAGACTTGAAATTTCGTACTGAACATAATTGTAGAAGACCGTTTTTCGAAAATCATTACACATTTTTATTTATTTACGTTTTAAAAAAACATTTTTAAAATATCATTTCTCTAAAATTCATCAAAAATATGAATACTATATTTATCCGGACATTTGAAATTTCATAAAATTCATCATAAGAGGAAATCCCAATTTTTATTTCAAACAAAGGATTACACAAGGTAGTTACAGTCTCCTTACATATCCCCTTATCACACCAGCATAGGACCTATGTGTAAGGTGCGATAAGGTGAGAGAATCCGAAGGAGGCTCGGCCTACATCGCACGAGTAGTAATTTCTATCAGTTTGAACTTCTCGCAAAGGAGATCTCGTTCTAGCTTCACACGATGAAGTTCATCTTGGGTTTGGTCAAGAGAAAATCCCAGTGGTTCTACCTCCTTCCCAAGTTCTATTAGATGGGCTTCAATCGGTCCAAGACTACTGGGTGAGGCCATCGAATCTTCTTTCTATATTATTTATCCATGATTGCTCATATTTAGAGACAATAATCCAAACTGTTAGTTTCCAGCGGTCATATTGACCAATGGTCAAATAACAGTCAAAACCCAACAGTCTCATTTTAATTATACTCATGTTATCAAATGAAACATTTTTGTTGAGTATAAAAATAAAAATAAAAAAACACATAAAATTAGGAAACAATATTTATTCAAAATTTCGGGTCGTTACAATATTCCCCCCTTTAGAAATTGCGTCCTCGCAATTTTTAAAAGTGGGTGTTGAAATTTCATTGAAAGTCCCACATCGGAAAATGAGTCAGTAAAACTATTACTTTAAAATAAAGAAAGGGAAGTACAAAGGTCACTCGAGTTAACCCACACTAGGATTCCATGTAGGAAAACATGGATATCGAGTAGAAAACAAAGGGTCATGTTCTGAGGGAGAGTGATAGAGAACATGATTAGGAGAAAGTTAACCATAAGAAAATCCCAAGCATATGATTTGTGTAAACGGCCTTTGATTACCTAGTAGGAAACGTAAACCAACAACATTTTTTTTACGTTTCTTTTCATAATTTTGAGGAATTCATTTACTACATAGAACAAAAATATAATAAAATATACCTACCTTCATGTAGAGTTTCATCCTTTAATAAGTTTCTACCCAAAAATAATCTTTTCTCCAAACGATGAGCATTAAAAAACACTTGGTCTCTTCAAAACACAAGAATAATCTTCTAGAGAATCAAATAATCCACAAACGATTAACCATCAATTTCATTTATCTTTAAACATTATCCCAAAAATAGAAAGGGTAAGGCAAAACAACTCTTCAAAAATAAATAACCCCATAGGAATGGAAACTACTTTTAAATATTCATAGTTCCATGGTACTACCCAGAGTTCATCATAGACCATTCCTTAAATAACTGTCCTTAAAAATCCTCAAAATAAACCAAACTAAGATTGAAACCCAAATACAAGAAGGATTTGATAACATAGTATTCCAAGGTAAACTTTATCATTCATCTCCAAACAAAATCAACCACTCCTAACATCTTATAAAAAAAGTAAATAACCTAAACATATTTACCCCAAGATAGGTTAATCATTTCCATAAGTAACCTAAATTACTATATGTCCGCCTTAAATTCATTGATTCTTTAAAATATAAGTCAACCTTACTCCTCAATGAAAATACCATAGTAATATATTTAACTCGATCATATAGGGTCCCCAAAATAGTGAACGTCTTCCAAAATAATAATCATCTTTTAATCCCCTAATCATCTCTGTCATGTTCTTCCATTTCCCACCATTAACTAAGAAGATAAAGTATAATTAGGGGCTTAAATACTTCTCCAATAATCATGAAAAGGAAACATTAAGCATAAAAGAATAAACTTGTAGAATAATAGTATATCCTAACTTGTGATCCACTAGGTTACAATCTAGGTTATCCATGATCTTATATTCTTATGTGAATCTTTATTTTATTTTATCTTTCTTCCTTTAATAATGGCTCATACTAAGCTTATTAATTTACCAAAGCATATCTCCCGGGAGTGTCGTAACCAAGAGTGCAGCAAGGCCCATTGTCGTGTACTAGTTTCTGTTCGAGTCTAGCTCAAAGTGGTGTTTTCGGGTTCTACCCGTATGTACATCTATGCCAGAGAAACCTCTACCTGCTCGTATCCAGACAGGGATGTATTTTCTTGGCAACCCCTAACTCAATACTCACCAAAATATCTGGAAGATTTCCTATATTTAAAATTTTCTATAGGGTTATTACTAATGTTTTCATATCCTAATTTCCAAAAATAACTAAACCATCCTTTGATACCAACTATAGCATCCTGCCTTTTTATAACATAAAATTTCATTTCATTACAAAAAACTGAGGATCATTAAGGATTAGTGTCCTGGAAACCAGGGACATAAAACATGAAAACATAAAACATTCTTCTTAAACACTTGAAAGGATTCTCCTCATGTTCATCCTAGGTTCATTACTGCATCTCATAACCTGGGGACATACATCAAAAGAATGGGTGAGCAAAAGGCCTAGTAAGGGAAACAATAGAAACATTTTACAAGTGAACTTGAGACACTTCAATAAGGTCATGAAAAGAACTTTAAGGCATCATAAATAAATCATGAGATATATCATAATAAAAATAACATTTTTCATAACTTTAAGATGTGGCTACATCATTTAACATCGACAATCACGAACTTGTCACCAAGGTCCATCCCCAAGGTTTCATTTGAAAATTACCAAGGTTATTCACCAAGATATCGTGAAAATTGTAATATCTAGTGGTTACATCATTACCCAATGCATTGGAGCTCTATCAGGGCGCACCCTTAAATTTGCATTTATTATCATGTGATCCACATATATAATCATCAAAAATTTCATAAATTACCCATATAGCATAAAATAAATGGGATTCATTTCATAATCATAACTTTTTAAAAACTGCTTTAAAGACATGATCTTTACGTCACTTTAAACCCATGAAACGGGAAATCAGGTTTCATGATTGTAAATCCCAGAATTTAAAATATTATATTTTGATATATATGTGAATACCCCTATATAAATAAGATCCTTGAGTATTAACTTAATAACCTAAAATAATTTTGAGATAAATAGGGAGGCATTTTGAGACGAATACTATGCAAGATAATGTCTATGATACATGGTTTTAGAAAACATTGAAAAGAGAGGGGACATGGGTCAAACATTCATAAATGACCCATAAAATAGTATAGGGACAGAATATAAGGGATTTAAGAACATGGTAATGAAATTTTAAAATATACCTTATGAAATGAAGAACATGAAAGGAAGACAAAAATAAGATTTATCTTATGAAAATTCGGCAGCCTTACAGCGTTACATAAACTTCAACCAAAAATGAATAGATGAGATCAATTAGTGTCTCTCATCATATTAACATAAAATATCAGTATGATAGATATAGAGATCATACCCCAACATAACAAAAAGTAACTTGAAATATTTGACATGAAAGTAGAACTTCAAAATGAGAAGGGTGAAGAACCACTTAAAAATTCGGCAGCCTAACGGTGTCACTTAAAACTTCAAAATAATGAATTGATGAGATCAAATGGGGTCTCTAATCATATGATCATAAAAGATCAGTATGATAGATATAGATATAATAACCCAACATAAAAAAAGGAACTTCAAATAATTGACATGAAAGTAGAACTTCAAAACGAGAAGGGTGAAGAACCACTTAAAAATTCGGCAGCCTTACGGCGCCACTTAAAACATCAAAATACTGAATTGTAGAGGTCAAATGGGGTCTCTCATCATATGATCATAAAATATCATTATTATAGATATAGAGAACATTCCCCAACATAAAAAAAGGAACTTGAAATAATTTACATGAAAGTAGAACTTTAAAACGAGAAGGGTGAAGAACCACTTAAAAATTCGGCAGCCTAACGACGCCACTTAAAACATCAAAATACTGAATTGAAGAGATCAAATGGTTTCTATCATCATATTATCATAAAATATCAGTCTGATAAATATATATATCATACCCCAACAAAACAAAAATAAACTTGAAATAATTGACATTAAAGTAGAACTTCAAAATGAGAAGGGTGAAGAACCACTTAAAAATTCGACAGCCTAACGGCGCCACTGAAGACATCAAAACACTGAATTGGAGAGATCAAATGGGGTCTCTCATCATATGATCATAAAATATCAGTATGATAAATTTAGAGATCATACCCCAACATAATAAAAAGTAACTGGAAATACTTTACATGAAAATATATCTTGAAAAATGAGAAGGGAGAAAGAATTCGTTACAAAAAATTCAGCAGCCTACCGGCGCCACATAAACATTCATAAAATGAAATTATGAGAGTAAGAGAGGGTCTCTCATCATATGAACATAAAAAGGACAGTATAATGAATATAAAAGAGCATCCTCCAACATATCAAAATGGAACATAAAAGAAATGACATAAAAAGGGTCACTTGAAAAGAAAGAGAGAGGTCGGATCCCTTAACATAAAACGTAACTCTTAAAACTCAATGGTTGGGACCTTGAGGGCTTGGGGTAACCTTGGGAGGACTCCATGGGAGGTAAAGAGACCAGAAATTCGTTGAGGATGTTTTTGGAGTCGAGAATATGAGAGGAGGGCTTGGTATTTATTGTGAAAGTGGGGGGACAAGGCATTAATGGCCAAGGGACACCTCAAAAGTGGTTTTCTCAAAAGCATTGGCACTCCCAAGGTTCTTCCCATAGAGTTTGGACACATGGGGACCCCCACACAATAATTCATCCTCTTTAGTCTACAATCCCTTAAAATATATCATGTCATCATCATGACACAGTTATGATGTCATTAAACAAACCGAAACCCTAAAACTGTATTTTTACTATTCACTGAAAATTAAACATTCTCAGAAAAATCCCAAAATTTCACATTAACCAAATATCAATGCTATGATTTCAAAAAGAAATATATTTTATAAAAATAATTTTCTAAATATTTTTAATTCATTTTTTAAATAAACACACTATTCACCAAAAATTCATTTTTTTCACAAAAATCACATAAAATTACCTTAAAATAATATCGATGCTCTGAGTTCAAAAATGAAATCCATTTTTTAAAAATAATTTTCTATATATTTTTAACATAATTTTTAATTAAAAACACTATTCATCTGAAAAAACTAATACTTGAATAATAATTTATGAAACTGTTATTTACCCATTTTATTGAATCTCATTACTTAATCTAGGTGTCTAAATTATATTAAAACATTCTTTGAGTGAAATTACTAATTCATTTGGTCACATTACTAATCCTATGCATAAATCACTATTCATAATTTACTATTCATCAAAATCATGTTGATCTTATTAGACATGAAATTTCGCACTGAACATAATTGTAGAAGACCACTTTTTGAAAATCATTACACATTTTTATTTATTTAAGGTTTAAAAAAACATTTTTAAAATATCCTTTCTCTAAAATTAATCAAAAATATGCATACTATATTTATCCGGACATTTGAAATTTCATAAACTCCATCATTAGAAGAAATCCCAATTTTTATTCAAAACAAAGGATTACACAAGGCAGTTACGGTGTCCTTACATAGCCCCGTATCGCACCAGCATAGGACCTAAGTGTAAGGTGTGATAAGGTGATAGAATCTGAGGGAGGCTCGTCCAACATCGCATGAGTAGTAATTTATATCAATTTGAACTTCTCGCGAAGGCGATCCTGTTCTAGCTTCACACGATGAATTTCAGCTTGGGTTTGGTCCAGAGAAAAGCCCAGTGATGCTACCTCCTTCCCAAGTTCTATTATATGGGCTTCGATTGGTCCAAGACTACTGGGTGAGGCCATCGAATCTTCTTTCTATATTAATTAACCATGATTGCTCGTATTTAGAGAAAATAATCAAAACGTTTAGTTTCCAACGGTTATATTGACCAATGGTCAAATAACAGTCAAAAACCAACAGTCTCATTTTAATTATACTCATGTTATCAAATGAAACATTTTTGTTGATTATAAAAATAAAATTCAAAAATCACATATAATTAGGAAACAAAATTTATTCAAAATTTCGGGTCGTTACAATATTCCCCCCTTAAGAAATTGCATCCTCACAATTTTTAAAATTGGGTTTTGAAATATCATTGAAAGTCCAACATCGGAAAAGGAGTCAGTAAAACTATTACTTTAAAAGAAAGAAAGGGAAGCACAAAGGTCACCCGAGTTAACCCACACTAGGATTCCATATAGGAAAACATGGACATGGAGTAGAAAACAAAGGGTCAAGTTCTGGGGGAGAGTGATAGAGAAGATGATAGGAGAAAGTTACCCATAAGAAAATCCCAAACTTTTGATGTGTGTAAACGGTCTTTGATTTCCTTGTAAGAAACGTAAACCAACAACATTTTTTATACGTTTATTTTCATAATTTTGACGAATTAATTTACTACATAGAAGAAAAACATAAGAAAATATACCTACCTTCATGCAGAGTTTCATCCTTTAATAAGTTTCTACTAAAAAATAATCTTTTCTCCAAACGATGAGCATTCAAAAACACATGGCATCATCAAAACACAAGAATAATCTTCTAGAGAATCACATAATACACAAAAGATTAACCGTATATTACATTTATCTTTAAACATTATCCCAACAACAGAAAGGGTAAGGTAAAACATCTCTTCAAAAAGAAATAACCCCATAAGAATGGAAACTAATTTTAAATCTTCAATGTTCCATGGTACTACCCAGAGTTAATCATAGACCATTCCTTAAATAACTATCCTTAAAAATCCTCAAAATAAACCAAACTAAGATTGAAACCCAAATACAAGAAGGATTTGATAACATTGTCTTCCAAGGTAAACTTTATCATACATCTCCAAACAACATCAAACACTCCTAACATCTTATAACAAAAGTAACTAACCTAAACATATTTACCCCATGACAGGTTAATAATTTCCATAAGTAACCTAAATTACTCTAAGTCTACCTTAAATTCATCGATTCTTCAAAATATATGTCAACCTTACTCCTCAATGATACTACCATAGTAATCTATTTACCTCGATCATATATGGTCCCCAAAAGATTGAACGTCTTCCAAAATAATAATCATCTTTTAATCCCCTAATCATCTCTGTCATATTAATACGAAAATAATCACATTTCCTATCACATTGGTTTTTGGGACATGTTCTTACATTTCCCACCTATAACTAAGAAGATAAAGTATAATTAGGGTCTTAAATACTTCACCAATAATCATGAAAAGGAAACTTTAAGCATAAAAGGATAAACCTGTATAATAAAAGTATATACTAACTTGTGATCCCCTAGGTTCCAATCTAGGTTATCCATGATCGTATATTCTTATGTGAATCTTTATTCTATTTTATCTTTTTTCCTATAATAATGGCTCATACTAAGCTTATTAATTTACTAAAGCATATCCCCCGGGAGTTTCGTAACCAAGAGTGCAGTAAGGCCCATTGTCGTGTACCAGTTCCCGTTCGAGTCTAGCTCAAAGTGGTGTTTTTGGGTTTTACCCCTATGTACATTTGTGCCAGATCCACCTCTACCTGCTCGTATCCAGACAGAGATGTATTTTCTTGGCAACCCCTTACTCAATACTCACCAAAATATCTGGAATATTTCATATATTTAAACTTTTCTATAGGGTTATTCCTAATGTTTTAATATCCTAATTTCCACAAATAACTAAGCCATACTTTGATACCAACTATAGCATCCCGCCTTTTTATAACATAAAATTTCATTTCAATACACAAAACTGAGGATCTTTAAAGTTTAGTGTCTTGGAAACCAGGAACAAAAAATATGAAAACATAAAACATTCTTCTTAAACACTTGAAAGGTGTCTCCACATGTTCATCCTAGATCATTACTGCATCTCATAACCTGGGGACATATATCAATAGAATGGTTGAGCAAAAGGCCTAGTAAGGGAAACAAGAGAATCATTTTACAAGTGAACTTGAGATACTTCAATAAGGTCATGAAAAGAACTTTAAGGCATCAGAAATAAATCATGAGATATATCAAAATAAAAATAAAACTTATCATAACATTAAGATGTGGCTACATCATTTAACATCTACAATCATGAACATATCACCAAGGTCCATCCCCAAGGTGTCATTTGAAAATTACCAAGGTTATTCACCAAGATATCGTGAAAATTGTAATCTCTAGTGGTTTCATCATTACCAAATGCATTGGAGCGCTATCAGGGAGCACCCTTAAATTTTCCTTTATTATCATGTGAGCCACATATATCATCATCAAACATTTAATAAATTACCCATATAGCATAAAATAAATGGGTTTCATTTCATAATCATAACTTTTTAAAAACTGCTTTAAAGATAAGATGTTTACGTCACTTTAAACCCACGAAAAGGGAAAGCAGGTTTCATGTATGTAAATCCCAGAATTTAAAATAGAACATTTTGATATATATGTGAATACCCCTATAGAAATAAGAGCCTTGGGTATTCAATTAATAACATAAAATAATTTTGAGATAAAGAGGGAGGCATTTTGAGACGAATACTATGCAAGATAATGTCTTTGATACATGGTTTTAAAAAAACATTGAAAAGAGAGGGGAAATGGGTCAAACATTCATAAATGACCCATAAAATAGTATAGGGACAGAATATAAGGTATTTAAGAGCATGGTAATGAAATTTGAATATAAAACGTATGAATTGAAGAACATGAAAGGAAGACAAAAATAATATTTCTCTTATGAAAATTCGGCAGCCTAACAGCGTTAAATAAACATCAACAAAAAATGAATTGATGAGATCAAATAGGGTCTCTCATCATATGAACATAAAAGATCAGTATGAAAGATATTGAGATCATACCCCAACATAACAAAAAGGAACTTGAAAGATTTGACATGAAAGTAGAACTTCAAAATGAGAAGGGTGAAGAACCACTTAAAAATTCGGCAGCCTAACGGTGTCACTTAAAACTTCAAAATACTGAATTGAAGAGATAAAATGGGTTATCTCATCATATGATCATAAAAGATCAGTATGATATATATAGAGATCATACCCCAACATAAAAAAAGTAACTTGAAATAATTGACATGAAAGTAGAACTTCAAAACGAGAAGGGTGAAGAATCACTTAAAAATTCGGCAGCCTTACAACGCCATTTAAAACATCAAAATACTGAATTGAAGAGATCAAATGGGGTCTCTCATCATATGATTATAAAATAACATTATTATATATATAGCGATAATTCCCCAACATAACAAAAAGGAACTTGAAAGAATTTACATGAAAGTAGAACTTCAAAACGAGAAGGGTGAAGAACCACTTAAAAATTCAGCAGCCTAACGACGCCACTTAAAACTTCAAAATACTGAATTGAAGAGATCAAATGGTGTCTCTAATCATATTATCATAAAATATCAGTATGATAAATATATATATCATACCCCAACATAACAAAAAGGAACTTGAAATAATTGACATGAAAGTAGAACTACAAAATGAGATGGGTGAAAAACCACTTAAAAATTCGGCAGCCTAACGGCGCCACTTAAAACATTAAAATACTGAATTGAAGAGATCAAATGGGGTCTCTCATCAAATGATCATAAAATATCAGTATGATAAATTTAGAGATCATACCCCAACATAATAAAAAGGAACTTGAAATACTTTACATGAAAATATATTTTGAAAAATGAGAAGGGATAAAGAATTCGTTACAAAAATTTCAGCAGCCTACCGGCGCCACTTAAACATTCATAAAATGAAATGATGAGAGTAAGAGGGGGTATCTCATAATATGAACATAAAAAGGACATTTTAATGAATATAAAAGAACATCCTCCAACATAATAACATGGAACATAATAGAAATGACATAAAATGGGTCACTTGAATAGAAAGAGAGAGGTCGGATCCCTTACCTTAAAACGTAACTCTTAAGACTCAATGGGTGGGACCTTGAGGGCTTGGGGGAACCTTGGGAGGACTCCTCGGGAGGTAAGGAGACCAGAACTTCGATGAGGATGTTTTTTGAGTCGAAAATATGAGAGATGGGCTTGGTATTTATAGGGATAGTGGGGGGACAAGGCATTAATGGCCAAGGGACACCTCAAAAGTGGTTTTCTCAAAAGCATGGGCCCTCCCATGGTAATTCCCATAGAGTTAGGCCACATGGGGACCCCACACAATAATTCATCCTCTTTAGTCGAACATCCCTTAAAATATATCCTGACATCATCATGACACAGTTATGATGTCATTAAACATACTGAAACCCTAAAACAATATTTTTACTATTCACTAAAAATTCAACTTTCTCAGAAAAATCCCAAAATTTCACATTCACCAAATATCAATGCTCTGATTTCAAAAATGAACTCTATTTTATAAAAATATTTTTCTAAATATTTTTAATTCATTTTTTAAATAAACACACTATTCACCAAAAATTCAATTTTTTCAGAAAAATCCCAAAAAATTACCTTAAAATAATATCGATACTCTGAGTTCAAAAATGAAATCCATTTTATATAAATACTTTTCTATATATTTTTAACTTAATTTTTAATTAAAAAACAATATTCACCTGAAAAAACTAATACTTGAATAATAATTTAGGAAACTGTTATTTACCCATTTTATTGAATCTCATTACTTAATCTAGGTGTCTAAATTATATTAAAACTTTTGTTGAGTGAAATTACTAATTCATTTGGTCACATAACTAATCCTATGCGTAAAATCACTATTCATAATTTACTATTCATCAAAAATCATATTGATCTTATTAGACATGAAATTTTGTACTGAACATAATTGTAGAAGTCCAATTTTTGAAAATCATTACACATTTTTATTTATTTAAGGTTTACAAAATCATTTTTAAAATATTATTTCTCTAAAATTGATCAAAAATATGTATACTATATTTATCCGGACATTTGAAATTACATAAACTTCATCATTAGAAAAAATCGAAATTTTTATTTAAAACAAAGGATTACACAAGGTAGTTACGGTCACCTTACATAGCCCCTTATCACACCAGCATAGGACCTAAGTGTAAGGTGTGATAAGGTGAGAGAATCTGAGGGAGGCTCGGCCAACATCGCACGAGTAGTAATTTCTATCAGTTTGAACTTCTCACGAAGGTGATCCCGTTCTAGCTTCACACGATGAAGTTCAGCTTGGGTTTGATCCAGTGAAAATCCCAGTGGTGCTACCTCCTTCCCAAGTTCTGTTATATGGGCTTCGATCGGTCCAAGACTACTGGGTGATGCCATCGAATATTCTTTCTCTATTAATTAACCAAGATTGCTCGTATTTAGAGACAATAATCAAAACGTTTAGTTTCCAGCGGTCATATTGACCAATGGTCAAATAACATTCAAAACCCAAAAGTCTCATTTTAATTATACTCATGTTATCAAATGAAACATTTTTGTTGATTATAAAAATAAAATTAAAAAAAACACATAAAATTAGGAAACAAGATTTATTCAAAATTTCGTGTCATTATAATATTCCCCCCTTAAGAAATTTCATCCTCACAATTTTTTAAATTGGGTTTTGAAATTTCATTGAATGTCCCACATCGGAAAAGGAGTCAGTAAAACTATTATTTTAAAATAAAGAAAGGGAAGTACAAAGGTCACCCGAGTTAACCCACACTAGGATTAAATATAGGAAAACATGGACATGGAGTAGAAAACCAAGGGTCAAGTTCTGAGGGAGAGTGATAGAGAACATGATTAGGATATAGTTAACCATAAGAAAATCCAAAACTTAAGATGTGTGTAAACGGACTTTGATTACCTAGTAAGAAACGTAAACCAACAACATTTTTGTTTTATGTTTCTTTTCATAATTTTGTGGAATTAATTTACTACATAGAACAAAAACAGAAGAAAATATACCTACCTTCAAATAGAGTTTCATCCATTAATAAGTTTCTACCCAAAAATAATCTTTTCTCCAAACGATGAGCATTAGAAAACACTTGGTCTCATAAAAACACAAGAATAATCTTCTAGAGTATCACATAATCCACAAAAGATTAACCATCTATTTCATTTATCTTTAAACATTATCCCAAAAACAGAAAGGGTAAGGTAAAACAACTCTTCAAAAAGAAATAACCCCATATGAATGGAAACTACTTTTAAATCTTCAAAGTTCCATGGTACTACCCAGAGTTCATCATAGACCATTCCTTAAATAACTATCCTTAAAAATCCTCAAAACAAACCAAACTAAGATTGAAACCCAAATACAAGAAGGATTTGATAACATAGTCTTCCAAGGTAAACTTTATCATTCATCTCCAAACAACATCAACCACTCCTAACATCTTATAACAAAAGTAACTAACCTAAACATATTTACCCCATGATAGGTTAATCATTTCCATAAGTAACCCAAATTACTATAAGTCCACCTTAAATTCATCTATTCTTCGAGATATAAGTCATCCTTACTCCTCAATGAAAAAAACATAGTAATCTATTTACCTCGATCATATAGGGTCCCCAAAATAGTGAACGTCTTCCAAAATAATAATCATCTTTTAATCCCCTAATCATCTCTGTCATATTAATACGAAAATCATCGCATTTCCTATCACATTGGTTGTTGGGACAGGTTCTTCCATTTCCCACCATTAACTAAGATATAAAGTTTAATTAGGGGCTTAAATACTTCGCCAATAATCATGAAAAGGAAATTTTAAGCATAAAAGGATAAAATTGTAGAATAAAAGTATATCCTAACTTGTGATCCCCTAGGTCCCAATATAGGTTATCCATGATCGTAAATTCTTATGTGAATCTTTATTCTATTTTATCTTTGTTCCTATAATAATGGCTCATACTAAGCTTATTAATTAACTAAAGCATATCCCCCGGGAGTGTTGTAACCAAGAGTGCAGCAAGGCCCATTGTCGTGTACCAGTTCCCGTTCGAGTCTAGCTCAAAGTGGTGTTTTCGGGTTTTACCCTATGTACATCTGTGCCAGATCCACCTCTACCTGCTCGTATCCAGATAGGGATGTATTTGCTTGGCAACCCCTTACTCAATACTCACCAAAATATCTGGAAGATTTCCAATATTTAAACTTGTCTATAGGGTTCTTCCTAAAGTTTTCATATCCTAATTCCCACAAATAACTAAACCATCCTTTGATACCAACTATAGCATCCCGCATTTTTATAACATAAAATTTCTTTTCATTACACAAAACTGAGGATCTTTAAGGTTTAGTGTCTTGGAAAACAGGAACATAAAACATGAAAACATAAAACATTCTTCTTAAACACTTGAAAGGATTCTCCTCATGTTCATCCTTGGTTCATTACTGCATCTCATAACCTAGGGACATACATCAAAAGAAAGGGTGACCAGAAGGCCCAGTAAGGGAAACAAGAGAAACATTTTACATGTGAACTTGAGATACTTCAATAAGGTCATGAAAAGAACTTTAAGGCATGAGAAATAAATCATGAGATATTTCATAATAAAAAAATATTTTTCATAACTTTTAGATGTGCCTACATCATTTAACATCTAAAATCGTGAACATATCACCAAGTTCCATCCCCAATGTGTAATTTGAAAATTACCAAGGTTATTCACCAAGATATCATGAAAATTGTAATCTCTAGTGGTTACATCATTACCCAATTCATTGGAGCGCTATCGGGGTACACCCTTAAATTTTCCTTTATTATCATGTGAGACACATATATCATCATCAAACATTTAATAAAAGACCCATATAGCATAAAATAAATGGGTTTCATGTCATAATCATATGTTTTTAAAAACTGATTTAAAGTCATGATCATTATGTCACTTAAAACCCACGAAAAGTGAAAGCAGGTTCCATGTATGTAAATCCTAGATTTTAAAATAGAACATTTTGATATATATGTGAATACCCCTATAGAAATAATATCCTTTAGTATTCACTTAATAACATAAAATAATTTTGAGATAAAGAGGGAGGCATTTTGAGACGAATACTATGCAAGATAATGTCTATGATACATGGTTTTAGAAAACATTGAAAAGAGAGGGGACATGGGTAAAACATTTATAAATGACCCATAGAAGAGTATAGGGAGAGAATATAAGGGGTTTAATAACATGTTAATGAAATTTGAAAATGTACCATATGAAATGAAGAAAATGAATGGAAGACAAAAATAAGATTTCTCTTATGAAAATTCGGCAGCCTAACAGTGTTACATAAACTTCAACCAAAAATGAATTGATGAGATGAAATAGGGTCTCTCATCATATGAAAATAAAAGATCAGTATGATAGATATAGAGATAATACCCCAATATAACAAAAAGTAACTTGAAATAATTGACAAGAAAGTAGAACTTCAAAACGAGAAGGGTGAAGAACCACTTAGAAATTCGGCAGCCTAACGACGCCACTTAAAACATCAAAATACTGAATTGAAGAGATCAAATGGGGTCTTTCATAATATTATCATAAAAGATCAGTGTGATAGATATAAAGATAATACACCAACATAACAAAAATGAACTTCAAATAATTGACATGAAATTAGAACTTCAAAACGAGAAGGGTGAAGAACCACTTAAAAATTCTGCAGCCTAACGGCGCCACTTAAAACTTCAAAATACTGAATTGAAGTGATCAAATGTTGTCTCTAATAATACGATCAAAAAATATCATTATTATAGATATAGAGATAATTCCACAACATAACAAAAAGGAACTTGAAATAATTGACATGAAAGTAGAACTTCAAAACGAGAAGGGGGAAGAACCACTTAAAAATTCTGCAGCCTAACGGCGCCACTTAAAACATCAAAATACAGAATTGAAGAGATCAAATGGGGTATCTCATCATATGATCATAAATTATGAGCATGATAAATATAGAGATCATACCCCAACATAAAAAAAGGAACATGAATGAATTGACAGGAATGTTGAACTTCAAAATGAGAAAGGTGAAGAACCACATAAAAATTCGGCAGCCTAACGGCGCCACTTAAAACTTCAAAATACTGAATTGAAGAGATCAAATGGGTTATCTCATCATATTATCATATAAGATCAGTATGTTAAATTTATAGATCATACCACAACATAATAAAAAGGAACTTGAAATACTTTACATGAAAATAGATCTTGAAAAATGAGAAGGGAGAAAGAATCCGTTACAAAAATTTCGGCAGCCTACCGGCGCCACTTAAACATTCATAAAATAAAATGATTAGAGTAAGAGGGGGTCTCTCATCATATGAAAATAAAAAGGAAAGTATAATGAATATAAAAGAACATCCTCCAACATAAGAACATGGAACATAAAATAAATTACATAAAAGTGGTCACTTGAAAAGAAAGAGAGAGGTCGGATCCCTTACCTTAAAATGTAACTCTTAAAACTTAAAGGTTGCGACCTTGAGGGATTGGGGGCACCTTGGGAGGACTCCTTTGGAGTTAATGATACCAGAACTTCGTTGAGGATGTTTTTGGATTCGAAAAGATGAGAGGAGGGCTTGTTATTTATAGGGAAATTGAGGGGACAAGGCATTAATGGCCAATGGACACCTCAAAAGTGGTTTTCTCAAAAGCATGGGCCCTCCCATGGTACTTCCCATAGAGATAGGCCACATGGGGACCCCCACACAATAATACATCCTCTTTAGTCGAACATCCATTAAAATATCTCATGACATCATCATGACACAGTTAAGATGTCATTAAACATACCGAAACCCTAAAACTGTATTTTTACTATTCACTGAAAATTCAACTTTCTCAGAAAATCCCAAAATTTCACATTAACCAAATATCAATGCTCTGATTTCAAAAATGAACTCTATTTTATAAAAATAATTTTCTAAATATTTTTAATTCATTTTTAAATAAACAAACTATTCACCGAAAATTCATTTTTTTCAGAAAAATACCAAAAAATTACCTTAAAATAATATCGATGCTCTGAGTTCAAAAATGAAATCCATTTTATAAAAATAATTTTCTAAATATTTTTAATTTAATTTTTAATTAAAAAACAATATTCACCTGAAAAAACTAATACTTGAATAATAATTTATGAAACTGTTATTTACCCATTTTATTGAATCTCATTACTTAATCTAGGTGTGTAAATTATATTAAATCTTTCTTTGAGTGAAATTACTAATTCATTTGGTCACATTAATAATCCAAAGCGTAAAATCACTATTCATAATTTACTATTCCTCAAAAATCAAGTTGATCTTATTAGACTTGAAATTTCGTACTAAACATAAATGTAGAAGACGATTTTTTGAAAATCATTACACATTTTTATTTATTTAAGGTTTACAAATTCTTTTTTAAAATATCCTTTCTCTAAAATTAATCAAAATAATGCATACTATATTTATCCGGACATTTGAAAATTCATAAACTTCATCATAAGAAGAAATCCCAATTTTTATTTAAAAAAAGGATTACACAAGGCAGTTACAGTCTCCTTACATAGCCCCTTATCACACCAGCAAAGGACCTAAGTGTAAGGTGTGCTAAGGGGAGAGAATCCAAGGGAGGCTCGGCCAACATCACATGAGTAGTAATTTCTATCAGTTTGAACTTCTCGCAAAGGCAATCCCGTTTTAGCTTCACACGATGAAGTTTAGCTTGGTTTTGGTCCAGAGAAATGCCCAGTGGTGCTACCTCCTTCCAAAGTTCTGTTAGATGGGCTTCGATCGGTCCAAGACTACTTGGTGAGGCCATCAAATCTTCTTTATATATTAATTAACCAAGATTGCTCGTATTTAGAGAAAATAATCAAAACATTTAGTTTCCAGCGGTCATATTGACCAATGGTCAAATAACAGTCAAAACCCAACAGTATCATTTTAATTATACTCATGATATCTAATGAAACATTTTCATTGAGTATAAAAATAAAATTAAAAAAAACACATAAAATTAGGAAACAAGATTTATTCAAAATTTCGGGTCGTTACAATAAAGGTACTCCACCGAGCATCTCTGTCACAACATCAAATCCCTATGACTAAAAATATAAATCAGGTTTATATTATCAAAATAGAATGTAAACTAATCCTTATGAAATTTTTATATCTAAATTTGTAGTGAACTTATTATATATATATATATATAAAGTAATGATCATGGGTAGGTTATTTCTTCACATGAATGATTAACCTACATGAGAAATTTTACACAACAAGTTTCCAATCAATTAAGACACATCTCAAAACCTATACCAAAAGCATCATAAGAAACAACATAACCTAAATCCTTTTTTGGAAATAAAAATACTAATACTAATCTATCAATAATCGTCATATCCAAAAATTATCTCTAATAATTTTCATTTTGATCATACTTTACAACGTTATGGGTTGATGCACACATGAATTCTTTGAGAATGGAAAAATCCTGAACAGATCATCTATAGTAACATACCAAACTGAAGAGTCTCTATATATAGAACTCATGTCTGGGATTCCCATAGGACATAACAACCTATATATTTTCATCAAAATCTTATACAACCCTCTTAAATATCACATGGATTAAATAGTTAACAGTAATGATAAAAAAAATCAAATTTTTAAGGATTACCGTATAAAAATTTTCATAAATGATTGAACAATAATATATAATTATTTACCATGATACTCTTATATATTGGGATATAGGGAAATATCATCCATAAAAACATCAAAAAAGGGTTCCAATAACTAATGAAATATTTGGTTCAAATAATATGTAAAAACCATATAAGAGTTATTCAGATTGAATATAATTACTAGAAACATATGATCCTCCTACCATCATTATAATGTTTTCTTTGGAATATCCTATTCTTGGACAAAAATATAGTGGTACCCTAACTGCACATCATTCCTATAAAATCAACTATTCCTTTTAGGTTTTTTATATCATTCATAAAACCAAGGAAAATGATATTTTTATAAATGGTAAACCAATTCAAATTCTAATATTCATAAAAATGCTTGATGCTCCCATATCTATTCTCACGAATGTGAATGGGTGAATCCCATAATGAAACACTAATATGAATAAATCCTTTAGTCTCTATGTACTCAAGATAAACCATGTGTTCCACAAACATAGATTGTGTTATTCGATAATATGACGTAGAAATCGGCAGAATACAAAATAGAGGATCAATATTAAACTCTACCTCTGTCCATTTTCGTATACCTGAAAACCCAATCTAGAAATACGTATAGGCACTGACACACCACTAAAAGAATTCAAACACATAAAAATTGTAAAATACATCAATAATAATCTCTATAACCTATCACAAGATCATACCATCATAGGGAACAACACTCCCCAACCTTCCAGATCTAGAGTCCCAACCCCCTAGAAATCATGAGTGACCCTATAAAAATAATATATCTAAATTAGATGGTGATAAAGTTTTATAAGATCTATAAATCATGTCATATACTCTATTTTTAAAATAATTTTGATTATATAAATAACAATAAATAAAATGGTTTATACCACTTATATGTAATATGGCATCACCTCTAAAATTAGGAACATAAAACATTGTACAAACTGTTTTCTCAGTGGATATGAAAAATCCAAAAAGATAAAAATAAAATCCAAATTAATTATCAACAATCCATAAAAATTTGGAGATATAAAATAATATTATTCTTCTGTATCAAAAAATTCTTGCATCATAATAGATTAAATAAATAATGAAACTCTAACAATATTTATCCCTAATTCATATTCCTATACTCTAAACTCCACTAAATAAATATGTTTACTATTATCTCTTCCAGAATATGTTTCATCATCATAGAAATCAAATTTAACATGGAGATAAGAGAATCTTCAATAGTAATCATCAACCCAAATATTCAAACACATAGATAATGTGGATCCTTCCTTATTGTATAAATATATCCACTCACAAACAAATTTAATATTCCCATGTACTCAATAAAGATACAATGTCATGGGAGACTCCAGAAAAAATCAATATGGTTTGATTAATCTATACACATTTCATGAAAAATATATCATGTTTTCCTAATAAATCCCTTGAAACCAATCCCAATGAAATGTTTCTACCTCTATGAGTCCATTTCATGCTATAAGATTAACCCTAGTTAACAACTGCACCAACTTATGATCCATGAAAACCAATCATAATCGCTATGTATTACTCATCCAAAATTTCCTTATCAACCACCACTACAATATTAATAAGTTGTAATGAAATCAACATTGAAATATACTATGAATTTATTCCAAACTCAAACCTCTTAGACTTTAGGTACACATTAGTGGAAGACTCCAATGATTAATACACCAACTCATGAAAAATAGGTGGAATAATATAGAATGACATGTCCCCCTACTCCAAGGTCAATCTATATTGAGTATTTGTTGTACGAAACATCTTTGGGGGAAAAATTTAGTTGATGATTATTATTAGGCCCCAGCCTTAAACTATACTTAATATTGAATTAAATGAATAATTCACATTGTCGATCTTTTCAGGTAAAGAGTTTTAGAGAATTAGGACATAACTATTATATCTCATAAGATTACAAAGTAGTCACTTATACTAATTTTCCATAAAATAAGAACTCTTAAAAAGAAACATGTCTAGTTCCATGTTTTAGATAACATGAATTTCCCTTGATCCCATCCTTGACTCTATTCCACATTAAGTCCTATGAAAAACATTTCAAAAAGACATGGGGTGAGCATTAAAATCTCAGTAAGGGATACACAATGAATGAAAACTATTAGTTTTTCAATACAACAAGGAAACCATGTATACTTTATCAAAGTAATAAAGTTCACCTTTAGGAAGTAGTAAAAACTCTTCACTGAATAAACTTTCATTACTTATCCTTTGGTAACCAAAATATTACCATAAAAACCATATAAAGAACACATTCATATAACGGTAACATGGGACATAAACATACATAAATGGAATAACCATAAGGTCGAATTCCACACATATCACTTAATGGAATAGCCATACGACCGACTTCCATACCCAATGCATTGGAGGTAATAATGTAACCACTCGTCCTGGTATTCATGGCACTACCTGTAATATGGTTTATCACGTACCCACCTCTAAAATGCCCACGTACCATCATTACACATAAAATATTGAAAATATAAGCATTTTAATAACAACATTTTATTTTCAATAACAATAATTAATTCCATGATATTGAATTAATCAATCCATTTTCTTAAACGATTTAAAAGATATTTTTTAATCAAAGTGTCCCATACCACTTTGAAGATTTTAATGGAATTATAATTTTAAAAAATTAATGTCCCTATAAATAAATACTGGAAACCATTTTGAAAATATGGACATTATAGATAAATATTTAGAATAATGATACTTTAAAACAATTAAAACGATATTTTTGTTAAAGAGTTTTTAACAAAATGAGAGACAGTTGAATACAAATAATTGCAGAATAAAATTTAATCCGAGATTTATAATATCATGAGAATAAAGGGATTCATGATATAATATGTCAAAGGACAGTATACACAACATATAAGATTGAATTGGTGCATAACAACAATGAATTCTCAATGGAAATGTAAATTGAGATGAAATCCATTATAAATATGGTATCCTTAAATTAAGGATAAATCTATCACATAATAATGTGTGAGAAATATAAATACACCCAATATAAGTGGATATTAATTGTGAAACAATCATAGGTCATTCACACATAATCATGGAAAAACAAAACCAATGACATAGGTATTTAACTCAATGAAATGAGATTGGGTTACTATTTATCATTCATGTTCGTAAGAATTTATCAAAGAGATGATTATGTGTATAAATAGTATATCTACACAATGGTTTTTGGAAATTACAACAGATATATTCTATACATAATCTTTGCATAATAAAATGAAAAAGTATAGGTTTAACCTAAGGAATTTAAAGTGGGGTAAAAATTTTCCTTATAGAAATCTTACAGCCTAACGACTTAACATTAAAATTCAGAAAATTAGTTGATGAGAGAGAAAATGTTATCTCATCACTTGGACATAAAATTTACATAAATAATGATATCGAATACATATCCCAACATAATATTATGTGAATTAAAAGACATAACAAATGAAGTCCTTTAAAAAGTGGAGGGTGAAAGGTCCCCTTACCGAGGTGGGTAACTTTCGAAATGTACACCCCATTGAAGAAGGGTGAAACAATGAAGATGTAAATACCAATAAATGAAATTATATTACACAAAGAGTATAATAATGGGAAGTACATACACCACTCAATGTAAATGGTGGAAACATATCATAAATGTCACAAGAATAAAAGTGAGATGAAAAATCCCTTACGAAAACACTACAGCCTAACAACGCCACTTAAAACTTCCAAAAAAGTATTTATGAGATTCAATTGGTTCTCTCATAATATGAACATAAAAAGTACAGTATGAGTAACATAAAATAACATCCTCAAAAATAATAAATTTGAGCTTAAAAGAAATGACATAAAATAGTGTACTTAAAAAGAAAGAGAGAGGTTGGATCCCTTACCTCAAGTCCGACTTGTCTTGTTTGTTTCATTATATTCCTGAATAATAAACTTTGGTCAATTAATAATTTCTTAAGGAAATCCTTTAAATATTATTATTCATTTAATATCACATTTTATAATGTTATAATAATTGTTTAATAATGTTAGTTCATATCATATGTTTTTCCGATGTTTGGTACATGAGTAAAAAATGAACTTGTTTGAAAATGGTTGCCCATGTAGTTATAAGTAAATAAATTACAAAATAGTATTAATGATTAAAATATAATATATATCCAGTACATATTCATTTTATTCTATTCCATAACATTTGTAGATAAAAAATGAAAATCACCATTCATGGAGAGGGTAGCCCGTACGTACACATGAACGCTACTTTCATTTTTTTTTCATATTAATGGAATTAAAAATAAATTATATATATATATATATATATATTATTCCATTATAATATATATGTTATATAGGTAAAATATTTTCATTTATATCATTCTTTATACATTCCATGTATTGCATTAACGAGTCACATCACTTGAGGGGGCGGTAGTCCACACTTCCTCATATGAAATTATCACATTTGCACAAAATTAAAAGAATAAAGGTATGTTTTAAATATAAAATAAAGAAGCATATAGTAAACATAAATATCATACATATCATATATAAAATACATTTACATCATAATGGCCACCTGTAAAGGTGTTAAAATAATAATGAACAATCATTGTTTCCTGAGGCAAAAAAATCGTCAACCACATAAACATTATGTTTTTAACCATTAGACGAAGGTGTGTGTAAATGTATCTCGAATCAATCACATAACAACATACTAAAATATTTAATATACTTGTT
Organism: Viscum album; assembly: GCA_963277665.1. NCBI lineage: Eukaryota > Viridiplantae > Streptophyta > Magnoliopsida > Santalales > Viscaceae > Viscum > Viscum album. The sequence continues at coordinate 1,311,260,059 of OY728152.1, read as the reverse complement.
TTTTTACAAAATAAAATAATAAAAATAGTTTAGGGGGTTGGAGAAGCAAAATAAAACAAAAGAACACAAGAGAAAACATTACCTTTAAAACGGGTAACTCTCTTTTATTTAATCTCAAAGGCTTCCTTGGAAAGTATTCTGCCCAAAGTGAGGCTTCAATGATGAAGAGAGGGATGTGGAGAGATGAAATTTGCAGGGTTTGGCCGAGCCAAAGGCTTGAGAGGTGTTTGTAAGGTGGTATAGGTGGGGGCCTTTTATAAGAGGAGAAGAGGGGCACTCTTTGAAAGTTATAAAATATTAATTTGTTATAAAATGATTTTTGGATTTTAAAGGTCCCACAATTATATAATTCTACGATAAGTTGATAATAGTTCTAAATACACACATACAATACGTTTTTGAAATTGTAGGTCTCAGAGTTTACATTATCATTTCATTTTATTTAAATCGTTCATTTATGAGGTAATCACTGCATCATCACGGTGTCATAAATAATTTAATTTATATTATGTCTAAATATTATAAAACAATTATCATAATGTAGCCAATATTTTTATTGTTCTAATGAATATTTATAGTTAAAAATATGACTTATATAACCCCATGTAAAAATTGTTTTAGTAAAACATCACATGTTTGTGACATTATAATTTTTACTTTAAATAAAAAGGTATTAATGTCATTTTCCAACCATAGTGGCTCCATGGGGTCCCCACGTTGACCCATGTATTTTCATGGTCGGCCATGACATATCCAATAAGGTTAGGATATGTTTCTGGGTCATTTAATATTAATAAAACATTATTTTTACCTTAACTACATTAATTACCTCTAATCGTGATTAAGAACATAAAAGCCACTATTCACCAAAAAAATATTTTAATCCCATTGAACCACATTTTCCATCCTAATGAAAACCATGTATGTCGGATTTTTGAAATTCAAAACACATAGATGACAATGTTTCATTTAAACAAAAAATCAGTTTCTTTAACTACCACTTAGTTGCTTCACTATTCATAAAAAATTGATGTTTTTCAGAAAAAATACAAAAAAATCACCCTAAGCTATATTTGATATTCCGTACAAAAAAATGATCTCTATTTTACAAAATTCAAAACATATAATTTTCATTAATTAATTTAACAATTAATTCCTGATGTCAAAACAAAAAACGTGTTTTTAAGAAACAATATCTATTAAAAGATTGACACTAGTTATTGTCCAATTTCAATGTGAAATTAATTCCAACGACCACTATTTGATTAAATGGTAAAAATATATTCTAAATTAACTTTAAAACCAATTCAAAAGATAATATAATCATATAAATAAATTAGATTAAAAAGAGGTTTTGAATTAAAATACAACATTTTTCACTAATCATTAAAAAAATGAACTTTTTTCGGAAAAATACCAAAAATTTACAAAAAGTAATTTTCGATGTCCCGATTCTAAATAATAATTTTATTTTGTCAAATATGACATATAAATTTTTTCAAAAGTGGATTTAATAGAGGTTCGCCTTCAAAAGGTTGTTAATCGACCTTTTAAATAATGTTAGAATGTTTACGCTTAAAATTGGATTCATTCGAATTTTTATTCCTATAACATTTATTGTAAAGAGTAAAAATATTTGACAAACATATATAATCATTTTTTAGTTAGTTCTGTTCATTTCCGCCATTACAACGTCATGGTGTTAACTACCATTTAAAAAATAATATTATTTTATTATTAGAGTGCAACGTAAGACTCCCAAGAAACTCATTGTTGCGTATTGGGTACGCCATCGAGCATAGCTTCCCCTTTAATTTAATTTGAATATTTTATTCACAAATATGGATAAATAAAAAAATGTCAAATTCTTTATTTACCGGGGGTGTTACATCCTTCCCCCCCTTTTGGGAATTGCGTCCTTGCAATTTTAAAATTGGGCTCGGAATCATCCTTGAAAGTCCCACATCGGAACAAAAGTCGGTAAAACAATCACTTTAAAATAAATAAATAGAAGTACAGTGGTCACCTGAGTAAACCCATATTAGGATTCCATGTAGGAAAACATGGACATGGAGGAGAAAACATAGGGTCATGTTGTGATGAAGAGTGATAGAAAACATGTTTAGGAGAATGTTAACCACAAGAAAATCACAAACATGTGATGGGTTAAATGGTATTCGATTCCCCAGTAGGAAAAGTTAATAAACAACATTTTTGTTTTAAGTTACTTTTTATTGAGGAATTTATTCATAAGGAAACATAATTACTTATCATTTTGACTTTCAACTTTTATTATATTTCTTACACAAACTCATATTTTTTCAAAAAGACGAGTATTTAGGAAGACTTGGTCACATTAAGGGAAGTATAATAAACTTCTATAGAATCACCTAATCCACAAAAGAGAACTATATACATCCCATGTCTTTAGACTTTAACCAAAACCAAAACCAAAAAGGTTAGTACAAGATCAGATAATCCAGAAAAGGATATCCCTTTAGAAAAAAAAATCTATTCTTAATCTCCAAAATTTGTCCAACAAAACCCAATGTTCAATGACGAACATTCGATAAACAATTTTTCCATAAAATTCTTCAATGTAAACCAAACTAAGATTGAAACCCAAATATTTTAAGGATTTAGTCACATAGTCTTCCATGTTAAATCTTAATATTTATCTCCAAACAACATCAATTGCTCTTAAAGTCTCGTTTTGAAAAGTAATTAACCTAATCACATATCCTCCATGATAGGTTAATAAATTTCCATAGATAAGACAAAAGAAAATTACTCGTAATTCATAAAATCATATAACTAAAAAGAATCATTCAAACTAACCAGGGACTTCACGCAGTCCAGTGGTAGGAGATAAATACCAATTGCACTTATGTTTTGGGTTCGATTCCCGTAGCTTCGTCCAACACGATGGGTTGTCACACGGTTTGCGTGTTGTCCCTTTTCAAAAACTATATAATTTTAAAACATTTCTCAAAAAGAGATAAATTAATAAAAAAAAACCATAACATATTTTAACCACAACGGTTATCTGATAACTTTCATTTAGCAACCCAAAATGTATTAACCAGTAATTACCTCAAATTCAAGGATCATAAAAACCCAAATGGTTTGTTATAACTATATCCACAAAAGAAAGGATAATTATTCATTGAATAAAATTTTCATATATCAAACATCAGGGTTACTATAAAAAGTCTTCTAATATAACCCCATCATCAAAAGTGACTTAATACATCTATGAATTTCACCATCCTAAAATATACTATAACCCTTGAATCCCTTATATGATGTCTTCTTACTCATTCAACATTCTTCATGATCCATTACCAATCCTTTTCAACTTATTCTGAAATAATTCTTTCCTACAAACAAAATCATGAATCATATCCTATGATTCCAACAATGGGAAAACATACGTAAAGAAATAATCCATACCTTTCAATCTTCATTTTCAGTTTCACCATCCTCAATCGGAATGGCATTAGGTATTGGTAAATGAATATTTGTACGATCTTGGTGACCCCATTCCCGAAACATCTATGTAGGACATGTGTTTTCATAATGAACATGCACATCACATTTAAAACATTCAATTGATCCTTGAGAATGAACTTATTTCCCATTCCTAGAGTCAACTAGATGCTTCCTTTTTCCATGGATGGTTCTTGCTTTATGACCTTCATTTCCACATCTATAGAATCTTTCTATCCCTTTGAAACATTTTCCTATGTGTTTATCTCCACATATTTGACACATAGGTTTTTGAACATACTTACATTTATGATTATTACCTGAACATCCGTAGGGATTTGTTTCTCACAAACACGATTCCTTACAAAAATCACTAAGGACCAGGAGGTCAATCATGGCTCCAAATAGTAGGTTGAGGATAATCAAAAGAGTTCTCATTGCAGCTCCCATATCATTCAGTTTTTCTTTCATAAAACCGTCAGAGTTTTCTTCAAATCCACAGTTACTTTGGTGCCTGCTAGATCCATCCATTTACTAAAACTAAAAAGGTCAGTGCGAGTATATCATTAAAATCATCAAATAAAAAAGTGGAAGATAAACACCAAGACATACTTATACAAGTTATCTCAAAGTCATTCTAACTTTAAAAAAACGATGGCTCCATCTAATATTCTAACCATTATGGTTATACACAACTTGTCACTTTTTCATAAACAACAATCTATACTCTAAAGTTATCTAAACCGACCTCTGATACCAATTATTTGGCCCCATCCTTAAACCTTAATTAATATTGAATTAAATGAATAATTCACATTGAGGATCTTTTCAGGTTTATATTTTTAGAGAATTAAGACATAACTATTACATCTCAAAGGATTAAAAAGTAGTCACTTCTACTAAAGTTCCATCAAATAAAAAATCTTTAAAAGAAACATGTCTAGTTCCATGTTTTAGATAGAATGACTTTCCCTTGATCCCATCCTTGACCCTATTCCACATTAAGTCCTATGAATAACATTTCAAAAAAACATGGGGTGAACATAAAAATCTCAGTAAGGGATACACAAAGAATGAAAACTGTTAGTTTTTTAAAACAACAAGTAAACCATGTATACTTTATCAAAGTAATACCTTTCACCTTTAGGAAGTAGTAAAAACTCTTCAACGAATAAAATATCATTACTTAACCTTTTGTAACCAAAAGATTACCATAAAACCTTTATAAAGAACACATTCATATAAACGTAACTTGGGACATAAAAATACTTAAATGGAATAACCATACGGTCAACTTCCACACATATCACTTAATGGAATACCCATACGGCCGACTTCCATACCCAATGCATTGGAGGTTATAACGTAACCACCTGTCCCGGTATTCACGACACCACCCGTCATATGGTTTATCACATAACCACCCGTAAAATTTCCAAGTACCACCATTACACATAAAATATTGAAAATATAAAAATTTTAATAACAACATTCCATTTTCACTCACAATAAGTAATTCCAAGATATTGAATTAATCAAACCAGTTTCAAAAACCATTTAAAAGAGATTTTTGAATCAAAGTGTCCCATACCAATTTAATGATTTTAATGGAATTATAATTTTAAAAAATTAATGTCCTTATAAATAAATACTAATAACTATTTTGAAAACATGGACATTAAAGATAAATATATATATTAATGAATCTTTAAAACATTTAAAACGATATTTTTGTTAAAGAGTTTTTAACAAAATGAGAGACACTTGAATACAAATAATTGTGGAATAACATTTAATCAGACCTTTATAATATCATGATAATAAAGTTATTCATGATATGATATGTCAAAGGACAGTATACAGACCATATAAGTGTTAATTGGTGCATAACAACAATGATGTCTCAATGGAAATGTAAATTGAGATGAAATCCATTATAAAGATGGTATCCTTTAATTAAGGATAAATCTATCAAATAATTATGTGTGAGAAATATAAATACACCCAAAATAAGTGGATATTAAGTGTGAAACAATAATAGGTCATTCAAACATAATCTTGGAAAAACAAAACCAATGACATAGGTATTTAACTCAATGAAATGAGATTGGGTTATCATTTCCCATACAAGATCGTAAGAATTTATCAATGAGATGATTATGTGTAGAAATATTATATCTATAGAAAGGTTTGTGGAAATTAAAACATAGATATTACACACATAATCTTGGCATAATAAAATCAAGATGTAGAGGTTTAACCCAAATAATTGAAAGTTGGTTAAGAAGTTCCCTTATAGAAATCCGGCAGCCTAACGGCGTCACATTAAAAGTCAAAAAATTAGTTGATGAGAGAGAAAATGATATCTCATCACTTGGAAATAAAATTTAAATAAATAAGGATATATAAAAACATATCCCAACATAATATTATTTGAATTAAAAGACATAACAAAAGAAGTCTTTTAAAAAGAGGAGGGTGAAATGTCCCCTTACCGAGGTGGTTAACTTTCGTAACATACACCCCATGGAAGAAGGATCATACAATGAAGATGTAAATACCAATAAATGAAATTATATTACAAAAATATTATAATAATGGGAAGTACATACACCACTCAAAGGAAATAGTGGCTAATGTAGCATAAATTTCATGGGATTAAAAGTGAGATGAAAAATCCCTTACGAAAACTCGACATCCTAACAACGCCACTTAAAACGTCCAAAAATGGATTTATGAGATCAAATAGTGTCTCTCGTAATATTAACATAAAAAGTACAGTATTAGGAATATAAAATAACATCCCGAAACATAATAAAGATGAGCTTAAATGAATTGACATAAAAGAGAGTACTTAAAAAGAAGGAGAGTGGTTGGATCCCATACCTCAAGTCCAACTTGTCTTGTTCGTTTCATTATATTCCTGAATAATAAACATTGGTCAATTTATAATTTCTTAAGGACCTCATTTAAAGATTATTATTCAATTAATATCACATATTATAATGTTATAATAATTTTTTAATAATGTTAATTCATATCAGATGTTTTTTCCATTGTTTGGTACATGAGTAAAAAAATGAACTTGTTTGAAAATTATTGCCCATGTAGTTATATGTAAATCATTTACAGAATATTATTAATGATTAAAATATCATATATATCTATTACATATTCCTTTTATACAATTCCATTACATTTTGAGATAAACAATGAAAAGCATCGTTCATGGAGACGGTAGGCCGTACGTACGGATGAATACTACTTTCATTTTTTTGGTCATCTTAATTGAATTAAAAATAAATGAGATATATATATATATATTATAATTAAGTTATAATATATATGTTATATAGGTCACATATGTTCATTTATTTCATTCTTTATACATTCCAAGTATTGAATTAATGAGTCACATCACTTGAGGGGCGGTAGTCCACACTTCCTCATATTAAATTATCGCATTTTTACAACATGAAAAGAATAAAGGTATGTTTTAAATATAAAATACAGAAGCATATAGTAAACATAAATAACATATATATCATATATAAAATATAGTGAAATCATAATGGCCACCTTTAAAGGTTTTAAAAGAATATTGATCAATCATCATTTCGTGAGGCAGAAAATCTCCATCCACAGAAACAATATGTTATTTAACCATTAGACGTAGGTGTGGGTAAGTGTAGCTATAATACATCACATACAAACATCCTATTATATTTTAGATACTGGTGTTGTTAAAAAAGAAAAGAATAAAAAGAGTTTAGGGGGTTTTAGAAGCAAAATAAAACATAAGAACACAAGAAGAAACACTACCTTTAAAACGGGTAACTCTCATTTATTTAAGCTCAAAGGCTTCCATGGAAAGGATTATGCACAAAGTGAGGCTTCAATGATGAATAGAGGGATGTGGAGAGATGAAATGGGTAGGTTTTGGCCGAGACAAAGGTTTGAGAGGTGTGTGTAAGCTGGTATAGGTGGGGGCATTTTATAAGAGAATAAGAGGGGCACTCTTGGAAAGTTATAAAATATTACTTTATTATAAAATGAATTTCGGATTCTAAAGGTCCCAAAATTTTATATTTCGAATATATGGTTGTAGTAGTTCGAAATCCACACATCCAATAGGTTTTTGACAAGTTTAGGTCATATATTTTACATTATCTTTTAATTTTATTTAAATCGTTCATTTATGGGGTAATCACTGTATCATCACGGTGTCATAAATAAATTAATTTATCTAATGTATTAAAATTATAAAAAAACAATCATGATGTAGGAAATATTTTTATCTTTATAATGAATATTTATAGTCAAATGAATGACTTATATAACCCCATGTAAAAATTGTTTTAGTAAAACAACACATGTTTGTGACATTATAATTTTAACATTAAATAAAAAGGTATTAATGTCATTTTCCAACCAAAGTGGCTCCATGGGGCCCCCAAGTTGACCCATGGATTGTCTTGGTCGGCCATGACACATCCAATAAGGGTAGAACATGTGTCTAGGACATTTATTTTTATTTTAACATTATTTTTACCTTAAACTAAATTAATTACCTCTAATCGCGATTAAGAACATAAAAGTTACTATTCACCAAAAAATTATTTTAATCCCATTGAACCACATTTTACTTTATAATGACAACCATGTATGTTGGATTTTTGAAATTCAAAACACATAGATGGCAATGTTTCATTTATAGGAAATATCAGTTTCTTTAACTACCACTTAGTGGATTCACTATTCATCAAAAATTGACGTTTTTCAGAAAAATACCAAAAATTTACCTTAAGCTATATTTGATATTCCGAACTAAAAAATGATGTATATTTTACAAAATTCAAAAAATATAATTTGCATTAATTAATTTAATAATTAATTGCCACTGCCAAAACAAATAGTGTGTTTTTAAGAAACAATTTCTATTAAAAGAACGACACTAGTTTAAGTCCAATTTCAATGTGAATTTGATTCCAACGTCCACTATTGGATTAAATGGTAAAAATATATTCTAATTTATCTTTAAAACCAATTCAAAAGATAATATTATAATATAAAAAAATTAGATTAAAAATAGGTTTTGAATTAAAATACAATATTTTTCACTATTCATTAAAAAATGAACTTTATCGGATGAATACCAAAAATTCACACAAAGTAAATTTTGATGTCCTGATTCTAAATAAGAATATTATTTTGTCAAATATAACACATAAAATTGTAAAAAAGTGGATTTAAAAGAGGATTTCCATCAAAAGGCGGTTAATCGACTTTTTAATGAATATTAGAATGTTTACGCTTAAAATTGGATTCATTTGCATTTTTAATCCTCTAAAATTTATTTTAAAGAGTAAAAATATTTGAAATACATATATAATAATTTTGTAGTTAGTTCTGTTCATTCCCACCATTAAAACAGCTAGGCATTAACTACCATTTTAAAAAATAATATTTTTTTATTATTAGAGTGCAGCGTATGATTCCCAAGAAACTCGTTGATGTGTATTGTGTACGCCATTGAGCATAGCATCCCCTTTAATGTAATATTAATATTTTATTCAAAAATATGGATAAATATAAAAATTTCATATTCTTTATTTACCTGGGGTATTACAATTACAAGGAAATATTAGTATGTAAATACTCCATGAATCCAAAAAAAATTTATAATATAGTCCCACCATTTCCATTATAGTACGTAGAGAATGTTTATGTAAAAACAACCATCAAATATTTGTGATACTTCATGATGATGAATATTGATTCAATTCGGTCATGGTATTCCTTATATTCCAATGGTCCATTTTCACTCCAAAAATGTGGTTGGATTTTTCATTGTAAACACATATGCATGATCTATCACATGTCCTTGGTTCGTGGAACCAAATTAACCCAGAGTTTGAAATCTTTAATTTACTACTTTTACCAAAGAATGGTACACTAAAATATTTTCCTATAGAACCTATATCATTGATAACTATCTTATATTTTCAAGACAACATATCATAGACATTTCTTAATAAAAAAACATTAAAAAATTATATTGTGATCATATTTAAAAATACATGGATTTCTACAAAAATTTAAAACAATTCTATAAAAATCATAGATAAATTCATGAAATTAAATAATAATCCAATGAAAGACTTCACTTAAAATGAAAATTGAAAATTTAAATAAACATACCAAATAATTAATATAAATTTATCCCAAATCATGATATAAAACTAGCTAAAAAGACCCATACCACCCGTTGTAACTATAGTACAAACATGAAATTGATCTTCCTAGGCTACCTTTCTGCAAAAAACTATTTGAATCAAAATGGTCCTTATTCATATTAATCCAATATAAAGTATAAAACTCTGTTGGTATTAAGATACATTATGATGTGTTGTAATGTCCTGGACCTCTCCGGTCCATTACTTTGTGAAATTTTGGTGTTGGAGGTGTTCTGGGAGGTCAAGGGGACTTATCCCCAACACATTGCCAATTTTTCCAGTTCTGTGAACAGTGTTTCCAGTTTTATGAATAGTAACAGATCGGTCTCACCGATCGGTCTGACGGATCGGTTTCACAGATCGGTCTGACGGATCGGTTTCACAGATCGGTGTGACAGATCGGTTTTACAGATCGGTATGACAGATCGGTTTCACAGATCAGTCTGACAGATTGGTTACAGAGATCGGTGTGACAGATCAGTTTCACAGATCGGTGTGACAGATCAGTTTCACAGAACAGTCTGACAGATCGGTTTCAGAGATCGGTGTGACAGATCGGTTTCACAGATCGGTCTGACAGATCGGTTTCACAGATCGGTGTGACAAATCGGTTTCACAGATCGGTCTGACAGATCGGTTTCACAGATCGGTGTGACAGATCGGTTTCACAGATCAGTCTGACAGATCGGTTTCACGGATTGGTGTGATAGATCCGTTTCACAGATCGGTGTGACAGATCGGTTTCACTGATCAGTCTGACATATCAGTTTCAGAGATCTGTGTGAAAGATCGGTTTCACAGATCGGTTTCACAGATCGGCTTCACAGATCGGTTTCACAGATCGGTTTCACAGATTGGTGTGATAGATCAGTTTCACAAATTGGTTTCACATATCGGTTTCACAGATCGGTTTCACATATCGGTTTCACAGATAGGTTTCATGTACAGTAACAATAGGTGAACAGTGTTTCCAGACTCCTACACTTTTGCCCCTTTTGACATTTCCTTTGACGTAAAATACATTTAAAGCCTTATTTTAAGGACTCTTAAGGCCGATTAAAATGCCATGAATCCTATATTAATTATTCCTAAGGCTTGGAATGTTTTAATTGGTCAAACCGCGTGGGTTAATGCGATCCATTTTTAATGGAGAATTAACCAGATCTTAAATCGTCGCCACATTAAATCTTAAAAAGGGACGCGATATCATTCTCCCTTGTTCTTTCCACTTGTTCTCAGCTAAGAGATGCTATATCCTTTCAATAATTCCCGTAGGAGTTGCACAATCAATCTTTACTCCTAAGATAGGTTCTGCTCTGTTTTGGATGCAACCGAACTGTGTCGGTAAATCTTCCCAATAAGGTATGTTTTATTGTCATTCCTTTGTGGATCATCTTCTCTTGTTTCTCCCTTCCATATTATACCATGTAATTTCCACGATTCTAATGGGTTTTTCTTGGGGTTGGTTGGTACTATCGTACCATCGCATCCTCCGGTGGATGCAGTTGTCGTGAGAGGAGGATTGTGACCCGTTGTGTGGATAAAGGACATCATGAACTCTTCGAGGTAGGGGATTCATGGCTTCTCTAATTGTATATGTGAAATCGTAGAATTATTATGATGTATCCCTTTGGATCTCAATGAAACTGACCTAATTAAATACTTGAACCGGATTAAAATAATTGGTTGATCGCATGTTGTTGCTTTATACCGTGATAATAGTTTGCCTCATGTTTTCCTAGATATAGTGATATCCATATTTTCATTGATTTGTTGTTCGTTCATGATAGAAATTTATAATGAACGTAAAGCTGGAATTAATTGGCTAAAGATAAAGAGGCATGTAAATTAATCTGGTTATTGCTGTTGTTGTAGTTGTTCTAATTTGAGGAAAATAAAATTAGGGAAGTAAGAATGGTTATTTTAATTGTGATAGCTTGCGGATTAGGTATCTGTGGTTGAAACCTACAAATAAAAAATATGCCAATTCAATATGGATTAAAGAATAGATTATGTGGGAATTTCTAAAGGGGTTCTGAGTTACCCTCTTGTTTGCTAAAGTGTCAAGAGCCCATGGTTGTGATTGTTGTTTTTCTTTTGCTTGTGCTGTGATGTGAGCTTGGATGGCTGTTGTGATATGTGGAGGCGTGGAGGCCTTGTGGTTATGGCATTGGACGATGCCTAGAGTGGCGATATGAATCAGTTATGCATGTGGGTGTTGGGGAGGACACCAGGGGGGATGGAATGGGATGGATGCGGTTTCTGGATTCTTGTGGATTTTCTTTGAATGTTATTCTGCTTTGCTTTTCCCCACTGCTCAAGGCAGCTGGTCTCGCTACCCTTCTTCTGACGGAGGCAAAGACGCGAAGGGTATGCCACATGCTTTCCGTGTTTAGCCTCTCGAGGGATAATGGGTATATGCTCTTTCTATAGGGGGCAAAGACTCTACGAGTAGTATATCTACTCACCGGGTTGAGCCTCCATTGTGTTTAGAAGCATAGGATGTTTTTATAGAATGCCTGGGAATATGGAAAAGTAATTCTGTAATGAATGGTTGATTAAATGGTGAAAATCCACGGGGATGGAGATACTGGAATTTAATAGTGATGTGAATCCTAAAAAAGGAGTAGTTTTGAATGTGATGCCAATTTAGTTTAATGTGGTAAATTGTTCATGGTTAATTAATATTTAAATAATTAATTAACGTACAGTGAAACTGATAAAATGAGAATGGAGTAATCTAATAAAGCTCTTCAAATGGTTGTGTGTTTATAGGATACCTAGTCTTAGAAGTAGCAGCCTGGAGTCTGAGAGACGTTAGTTGAAGTTGTGCCTATGACTAGGTAATTCTCATAGTGTGGTTGTGAGTTATATATATTCTGTACTTTTTGTGTTTCTATACGCTACTCCACCCTGTCGGTAAGGGAAACTGACACCCTGGGGATTCTGAGCCCTGGGGAGGTGTTTTCCCCAACATTCTGATGGGAGGTTGAATGACTGACTACCCCCTTTAGCCCCTCTCTCTTCTCTTGGTAGATACACAGTGGTTAGTTTTCCCCATACATGTGTGTAGAGGGTTGTAATGTCTTGTGGTTATTTCACACACATATATTCTGGATATAGTATCCTATGGACTACTATAGGTGTAACATGTATAGGTTGTGATGGCTTGAGGATCCTTACTCAACGTATGGGCTCTAATGGATTGAGGTATTATACCCGATGTATGATACACGTTATGCGAGCTGTGGTGGCTCCTAGAAATTACCTGGTTACTTTTGGTTGTGAGGACGGTGTAGTACTTCGCCCAGGTGTCTGCGGGAAATCCTTTGTGGTGCACAAGGTGCAGATTGTGGAGCTTAGCCCAGGTGTCTGCGGGCAAGCATTTGGAGAGAGATGCACATGATGCATGTCGTTGGGGAAAAGCGGAAAACTAGTGGGGAAGTAGTAGCGGGGTACCCTTGATATTCTTTACTATATGCTATATTCTTGTATGCGTTACTTGGCGATAGTAGCCATGGTGAGGTTGGGAACATATCATACCTGTTTAGGTGATGAGTTAGTTTCACTTGTTGTTCACTGGGCTTTAGCATGCTTTCTTTACTTTTGCACAAGAGGCTTGGGGAGGATCCTACTGAGTATACTGTTATACTCACCCTATGTACATATAAACTCTTTTTCAGGTCACTTGGAGCAGGTTGGAGATCATGCTGGTTACTACTAGCTTGCGGTTGGAGGAGGAGCTGTTCGGGCTTGTGGTCGTTGCTGTTTTACTTTCTTTTGGGTACTTTTAGTTTTCCCTTTCAGTTTTAATACTTTTGCATGACATTTCATATATTTACTAGGGTTTCTTTTATATTTCAGTTCTGAGTTGGAGTTGATTGGAGTCTATTCTATCTCTCTCTTCTGTATGTGTTCTCTTAGAGGGTAATTCCTCCCATTTGTATGTTTATTATACCCTCGGTTCTAGTCGCCAACCCGGCGCCTACTGTAGGTGGGAATCGGGGGTCATTATCTCCCTTTTCACATTGCCAGCCCAGGAGGGGTACACTTTGTGGGGAGGGGGTCGTGACAGAGTGGTATCTGAGGTCTGGTTGAGGGATAGGATGGAGTTTGGAGTTAGGCACAGGTAAGGATGCACAAGATGGTAGGGCAACGGTGTCATTCATGTATAGAAAGTGGGGTAAACAATGGAGACCGGCAGAGACATAGGCATTCAGGGCCCCCTATGATCTGTTGCACGAACCTTTATTTTTATGATGGCTACTAAAAAAAGTGATACTGGTTGTAGGGTAGAGACCTAGGAAAGGATCATGCATCATTATTCTTTGCACCTGTGTTTGAATGGGTAGACCTTGGGATAGGTAACCTGAAATTAATAAAACAAAACAATTAATTAATTAATGTGAATCTTCCATATTCCAGGCTTAAGAGTTCTAACAGTTGTCATTTTACAGGTATGGCTCCTAGTCGACGTCCCCGTCAGGTTTGCGCAGAAGTTTCCCATCAGGCTGTTCCAGAAGATCACCGCCGAGTAGAGGTTGGCGAAGATGACACTTGGAGGAAGTCACTTCGAGAGTTTCAGCGCCAGAGTCTACAGAAGTACGAGGGATCCGTTTCAGATGCAGTCCCAGAAGACTGGTTGGAGGAGGTCGAGATAGGCTTCAGTTCGATTCGTGCTCGGAAGGAACACTGGGTGTCCTTGGTTGTGACGATGCTGCGTGGAGCATCGAGGTAGTGGTGGTTCTTGTTCCTCGGTGATCGTGAGGAGTCAGCGATCTCATGGGAGGAGTTTCGAGACAGGTTTAGAGTCGAGTTTCTTTCATCGACTGTGATGGTGTCCAGTCGCCAGGAGCTTCTCACCCTTCGACAGGGGAGCTCCAGTGTTTGAGAGTTTGGAATCCTTTTCAGGTACCTTCTACGATATGCTTCAGAACTGTTACCAGATGATGAGGCCAGGGCAAGGCATTTAGAGGAGGCTTTGCATCCAGAGATCCAGCGCCAGGTCACCCCATTTATGCTGAAGACATATCTTGAGGTGCTGGTGAGGGCAGAGGTTGTTGAGAGGACATTTTCTAGGACCGGATCATCACGAGAGGGGAATCGTGATGATTCCGCACGAAGCAGAGATGTGGTCTGGGGTTCCCAATTTTCAGGACAGAAGAGTTTCCGTTCACCTGGGGTTAGGTCGCAGCCCATCCCATCTCGTTTCTACGGAGGAAGCAACTCTCAGGCATATTCCAAGGGATCATGAGCTTGTTTTTCTTATGGTGGTCGTGGTCATCAGCAGCGGGAGTGCCCAACTTTTCAAAGCAGTCATCGTGCACCGGGCGCTCAACACCAGGTTCCTCCGTTGAGGCGGTTCCAGCCAAGGCAGCAGCAGTAGGTTTCACCAGCTTTAGATCACCATAGGGTAGATGGAACAGGTAGAGGACAGCCCCATGACGCTCCCCGTCCTCAGAGTGTAGAGCGCGGCCATGGTGGTGGTCGTCATCAGGGTCAGAGAGGCCGTGGATGAGGTCGTGCTCAGCTTCATGCTCTAGCGTTGCCTGCCCCAGGCGAGCCAGATGTCGTTCGAGGTACTCTTTTCTTGTTCTATACCTTGTTGTATGCCTTGTTTGATTTAGGAGCAACACACTCCTTTATATCACCTAACCTTGTCCATGCTTTGGGACTTGAGGTAGAGAGGCGTCCAGTGCCGTTGGCGTTGACTACGCCAGTTGGAGGTCGAGCTGACTTGTATGAATAATGTAGATATTGTGAGCTAGTGGTGGGGAAAAACCTCTCTTGGGGAGATTTCCTATGTTTACGAATACAACCATATGATGTCATACTTGGCATGGATTGGTTGTATTCTGTGCAGGCTATTGTGGATTGCTACAGGAAGAAGGTCGTTTTCTTTGATGAAGATGGAGAGGAAGTTGTGTTTTTTGGTGAGATAGATCCTCGAATGAGTCATATACGAGTTCCTCCCTTATCATCCATGATGGCTGGGATGATGCTGAGTTCTTCAGAGGTTCTACAGTTGGCGTTTCCTAGGGTCGTAGAGGAGTACCCTGACGTCTTTCTAGGAGAGGTTGTATCCTTGCCCCCTCGATGAGAGATCGATTTTGGGATCGAGCTACAGCCAGGAGCTTCCCCTATCTCTATGCCTCCACAGAGGATAGCCCCTTCCGAGTTACGAGAGCTACGTATTCAGATTGATGGTCCATTGCAGTGTGGTTTTGTTCGTCGATTAAACAAAGTGACAATAAAGAATCACTATCCTCTTCCACGGATTAATGACCTATTAGATCAACTGAAGGGTGAATGTTGGTTCTCAAAGATCGACTTGTGGTCAGGATACCATCAGATGCGTGTAAAGGATGAGGATATCCCGAAGACTGCTTTCCGTTGTCGTCATGGGCATTATGAGTATCTTGTAATGCCATTCGGCGTGACGAATGCTCCAGCTGTTTTCATGGGGTTGATGAATGATGTGTTCCGTGAATTCCTGGACAAGTTTGTTGTGGTTTTCATCGATGACATCCTTGTGTACTCCACATCTGAGGAAGAGCATGCAGAGCATCTACGTGCCGTTTTCGGAGTTCCTCGCCAACATCAATTGTTTGGGAAGTTGTCCAAGTGTGAGTTCTGGGATCAAGAATTTAGTTTCTTAGGGCATGTTGTGTCCCAACAGGGAGTAGCTGTGGATCCATCGAAGATATAAGCAGTAGAGTCTTGGGCAGTCCCCAAGATAGTGTCAGAAGTGCGAAGTTTCCTTGGTCTCGCAGGCTATTATAGGAGGTTTGTAGAAAATTTATCCTGAGTTGCGACTCCTCTAATGGCTTTGACCAGTAAGGATCAAGAATTCATGTGGACTGATCAGTGTCAGGAAACATTCGAGTATCTAATGGAGAAGTTGGTAAGTGCTCCAGTCCTTTGTCAACCAGCGAAGGGAGTCCAATTTGATGTTTTCTGTGATGCTTCACATCTGTGTGTAGGCTGTGTTCTCATGCACCGGAGGTTAGTTGTTTCTTATGGGTCTCGGCATTTGCATCCCCATGAATTCAAGTATGCCACCCATGATCTTGAGTTGGCAGCCATGGTGTTTGCGCTGTAGTTGTGGAGACATTACCTCATTGGAGAGCGCTTTGTGGTTTTCACCGATCATAAGAGTTTGAGGTATGTTTTCTCTCAGCGGGACTTGAACTTGCGGCAGCATCGATGGATGGTGTTCTTGCAGGAATACGACTTCGAAATATCGTATACACTTGGGAAGGGAAATGTTGTTGCTGATACGCTGAGCCGAAAGACACGTAGTGATGCTGTGCGTGAATCCGGTGATTCATGGAGAGTAATGGAGGAACTGTCAGCATTACATCTTGATATGGAAGAGGTTGGAGGTAGAGGTTGTCTTTTCCAGATGATGGTGCAGTCATCTCTGATGCAGAAGGTGGAAGAGTCTCAGTTGGGTGATCCAGAGGTGGAAGTTTGGAGAGATAGAGTTGTTTGTGGAGAGGCCCCTGATGGTTGGTCAGATGATGAACAACACCGAGTGTTGTATCATGGTAGGATTTTTGTTCCCTTTGATATGCGTGAGACGGTTCTCCGAGAGTTCCATAGCTCGCCCTTAGTAGTGCATCCTGGTGTGACAAAGATGTACCGATCCTTGAGGAGTCAGTTTTGGTGGCCTGGGCTGAAGCGTGCTGTGGTAGAGTTTGTGTCTCGATGTTTAGTCTATCAGAGGGTGAAGGCCTAACACCGTGTTCCGGGTGGTCTTCTCCATCCATTAAAGATTCCTCAGTGGAAGTGGGAGGACATCTCAATGGACTTTGTTACAGGTTTACCTCGAGCTTCGGGAGGACATGATGTTATGTGGGTGGTAGTGGATTGTTTAACTAAATCGGCCCACTTCATAGCAATCAAGGAGTCCAGATCAGTGGAGGTTTTGTCGAGGCAGTATCTGGAGGAGGTGTTGAGGCTTCACGGAGTTCCTAAGACGATCATTTCTGATCGAGATCCTCGTTTTACCTATAGGGTGTGGAGAGGTCTCAAGCATGCTTTTGGTTCTCAATTATGCCTTATCACTGCTTTTCATCCTCAAACCGATGGTCAGGCAGATCGAACAATCCAGACTCTTGAAGACATGTTGCGCTCTTGTGTTCTTGATTTTGGAGGTTCATGGACAAAGAAATTACCCTTGGTGGAGTTAGCTTACAATAATAGTTTTCACTCTACCATCGACATGGCGCCGTTTGAAGCCTTGTATGGCCGGCCATGCCGTTCTCCGTTGTGCTGGACTGGGGTTGGAGAGTCAGCAATTCTCGGACCAGAACTAGTGCAGAATACAACCGAGATGGTACAGGTGATTTGTGAGAGGATGAAGATAGTACAGGATCGTCAGAAATCATATGCTGATCAAAGAAGGAGACCGTTAGAGTTTAATGTTGGGGATCATGTGTTTCTGAAGGTGACTCCCCGTCGTGGGCAGCGAAGGTTTGGTCATGGAAGTATGCTTTCTCCCCAGTTTGTTGGGCCTTTCAAGGTGTTAGCTCGTGTTGGAGCTGTGGCATATCGAGTAGCACTTCCCCCTCAGATGATTCGAATACATGATGGTTTCCATGTATCACAGATCCGTCGTTATCTTCATGATGAATCTCATGTTATCGATTGGGGAGAGATCGATATTGACGATGATGCAACCTTCGAGGAGCGAACTGTGGAGATCCAAGACCGCAAGGAGAAGGTGTTGCGTGGGAGTTCTATCCCCTTAGCTCGTGTCTTGTGGTGACACGGTGGCATGGAGGAGAGTACCTAGGAAAGTGAGTCAAAGATATGCGCTCAGTACCCAGAGTTGTTTAATGTTTAACTCTTTTTTTTGTAATGATGTTTCCTTCATGGTTAGACCTTTCATGTTTTATTTATGTACCTTCGATGTGATGTTGTGAATGAATTGCTTGGGTATGGATTGTTTGTTCCAGGATGTCTTAGTTTTGTTCCAACTTTCGAACAACTCATGGTGGTTTTCCCCTGAGAGGTATTTTATGGGGTGGTTGTTCGGACCCCTCTTTCCTTCTGGGTTGGTTTTTAATTCTCGAGGACGATAATGTGTTGATAGGTATCTAATGTAATGGCCTGGACCTCTCCAGACTATTACTTTGTGAAATGTTGGTGTTGGAGGTGTTCTGGGAGGTCAAGGGGACTTATCCCCAACACTTTGCCAATTTTTCCAGTTCGGTGAACAATGTTTCCAGTTTTGTGAACAGTAATAGATCGGTCTCACCAATCATTCGGACAGTTCAGTTTCACAGATCGGTCTGATAGATCGGTTTCACAGATCGGTGTGACTGATCGGTTTCACCGATCGGTCTGACAGATCGGTTTCACAGATCGGTGTGACAGATCAGTTTCACAGATCTGTCTGATAGATCGGTGTCACAGATCGGTCTGACAGATCGGTTTCACAGATCGGTGTGACAGATTGGATTCACAGATCGATCTGACAGATCGGTCTGATAGATCAGTTTCACATATCGGTGTGACAGATCGGTTTCACAGATCGGTCTGACTGATTGGTTTCACAGATCGGTGTGACAGATCGGTTTCACAGATCGGTCTGACAGATCGGCTTCACGGATTGGTGTGACAGATCAGTTTCACAGATCGGTGTGACAGATCGGTTACACAGATCGGTCTGACAGATCAGTTTCACAGATCGGTGTGAGAGATCGGTTTCACAGATCGGTTTCACATATCGGTTTCACAGATCGGTTTCACAGATCAGTTTCACAGATCGGTTTCATGTACAGTAACAGTGGGTGAACAGTGTTTCCAGACTCCTACAGTTTTTCCCCTTTTGACGTTTCCTTTGACGTAAAATACATTTAAAGCATTATTTTAAGGACTCTTAAGGCCGATTCAAATGCCATAAATCCTATATTAATTATTCCTAAGGCTTGGAATGTTTTAATTGGTCAAACCGTGTGGGTTAATGCGATCTATTTTTAATGGAGTATTAACCGAATCTTAAACAGTCGCCACATTAAATCTTAAAAAGGGACGAGATATCATTCACCCTTGTTCTTTCCATTTTTCCTCAGCTAAGAGATGCTATAACCTTTCAATCATTCATGTAGGAGTTGCACAATCAATCTTTACTCCTAGTATTGGTTCTGCTCTGTTTTGGATGCAACTGAACTGTGTCGGTCAATCTTCCCAATAAGGTATGTTTTATCATCGTTCCTTTGGGGATCATCTTATCTTGTTTCTCCCTTCCATATTAGACCATGTAATTTTCATGATTCTAATGGGTTTTTCTTGGGTTTGGTTGGTATTGTCGTACCGTCGCATCCTCCAGTGGATGCAGTTGTCGTGAGAGAAGGATTGTGACCCGTTGTGTGGATAAAGGACGTCAATAACTCTTTGAGGTAGGGGATTCATGGCTTCTCTAATTGTATATGTGCAATCGTATAATTAGCATGATTTATCCCTTTGGATCACAATGAAACTGACCTAATTAAATACTTGAACCAGATTAAAATAATTGGTTGATCTCATGTTGTTGCTTTATACTGTGATAATGGTTTTCCTCATGTTTTCCTCGATATAGTGATATCTATGTTTTCTTTGATTTGTTGTTCGTTCATGATAGAAATTGATAATGAACGTAAAGCTGGAATCAAATTGCTAAAGATAAAGAGGCATGTAAATTAATCTGGTTATTGATGTTGTTGTAGTTGTTCTAATTTGAGGATAATCAAATTAGGGAAGTAAGCATGGTTATTTTAATTGTGATAGCTTGCGAATTAGGTATCCGTGATTGGAACCTACAAATAAAAAATCTTCCAATTCAATATGGATTAAAGTAAAGATTATGTGGGAATTTCGAAAGGGGTTCTGAGTTACCCCCTTGTTTGCTAAAGTGTCAAGATCCCATGGTTGTGATTGTTGTTTTTCTTCTGCATCTGCTGTGATGTGAGCCTGGATGGATGTTGTGATATTTGGAGGTGTGGAGGCCTTGTGGTTATGGAAGTGGATGACACCTAGAGTGGCGATATGAATCAGTTATGCATGTGGGTGTCGGGGAGGACACTAGGGGTGATGGAATGAGATGGATGCGGTTGCTGGATGCTTGTGGTTTTTCTTTGAATGTTAATTTGCTTTGCTTTTCCCCACTTCTCAAGGCAGCTGGTCTCGCTACCCTTCTTCCGAAGGAGGTGAAGACGTGTGGGGTATTCCGTGTGCTTTCCGTGTTTAGCCTCTCGAGGTAGAATGGGTATATGCTCTTTCTATAGGTGGAAAAGACTCGAGGGGTAGTATATCTACTCACCGTGATGAGCCTTCTTTGTGTTTTGAAGCATAAGGTGTTTTTCTTGAATGCCTGGGAATATGGAAAAGTAATTCTTTAATGAATGGTTGATTAAATGGTGAAAATTCACGGGGATGGAGATACTGGAATTTAATAGTGACGTGAATCCTAAAAAAGGAGCAGTTTTGAATGTGATGCCAATTTAGTTTAATGTGGTAAATTGTTCATGGTTTATTAATATTTAAAAAATTAATTAACGTACAGTGGAACTGATAAAATGAGAATGGAGTAATCTAATAAAGCTCTTCAAATGGTTGTGTGCTTATAGGATACCTAGTCGTAGAATTAGCGGCCTGGAGTCTGAGAGAAGTTAGCTACAGTTGTGCCTATGACTAGGTAATGCCCATAGTGTGGTTGTGAGTTATATATATTCTGTAATTTTTGTGTTTCTATATTCTACTCCACCCTGTCGGTAAGGGCAACTAACACCCCGGGGATTCTGAGCCCTGGGGAGGTGTTTTCCCCAACATTCTGATGGGAGGTTGAATGGCTGACTACACCCTTTAGCCCCGCTCTCTTATCTTGGTAGTTACACAGTGGTTAGTTTTCCCCATATATGTGTGTAGAGGGCTGTAATGGCTTATGGTTATTTCACACACATATATTCTGGATATGGTATCCTATGGACTACTATAGGTGTAACGTGTATAGGCTGTGATGGCTTGAGGATCCTTACTCGGCGTATGGGCTGTAATGGCTTGAGGTATTATACCCGACGTATGATACACGTTATGCGAGGTGTGGTGGCTCCCGGAAATTACCTGGTTTCTTTTGGTTTTGAGGATGGTGTGGTGCTTCGCCCAGGTGTCTGCGGGCAAGCCTTTGGAGAGAGATGCACAGGACGTATGTCGTTGGGGAAAAGCGGCAAACCAGTGGGGAAGTAGTAGCGGGGTACCCTTAATATTCTTTACTATATGCTATATTCTTGTATGCGTTACTTGGCGAGAGTATCCATGGTGAGGTTGGGAACATAATATACCTATTTAGGTGACGAGTTAGTTTCACTTGTTGTTCACTGGGATTTAGCATGCTTTCTTTACTTTTGCACGAGAGTCTTGGGGAGGATCCTACTGATTATACTGTTATACTCACCCTATGTACATATAAACTATTTTTCAGGTCAGTTGGAGCATGTTGGAGATCATGCTGGTTACTACTAGCTTGCGGTTGGAGGAGGAGCTGTTCGGACTTGTGGTCACTGCCGTTTTACTTTCTTTTGGGTACTTTTAGTTTTCCCTTTCAGTTGTAGTACTTTTTCATGACATTTCATATATGTACTAGGGTTTCTTTTATATTTCAGTTCTGAGTTGTAGTTGATTGGATTCTATTCTATCTCTCTCTTCTGCATGTGTTCTCTTAGAGGGTAATGCCTCCCATTTTTATGTTTATTATACCCTCACTGCTAGTCGCCAACCCGGGGCCTACTGGAGGCGGGACTCGGGGGTCATTATCTCCCTTTTCACATTTCCGGCCCAGGAGGGGTACACTTTGTGGGGAGGGGGTCGTGACATTTGTCCACATATGAAACCAAATTGTAATATGTTACCTAATTTATAATAAAAAAGACACTCATGTATGTTATTAATTAGATTGGTGAAATAGAAAAATGAAATAATATTGAATATAATGAATTACTACATACAATCATAGATATATTTCGGAATAAATGATAAATACATATCCATACAAGCTGATGAAAATAGTTGAAGCCATAAATTATGAATAATTTAATACAAAAAAGTCTACATTTCACTAATTTTATCATGTAATCAGAATTTTACTTATGGTAGTAACATCATGAGAATCTATCATACTATAATATTCCCTTCATTTAATAGAAATCCTACATGAAAACATATACAACCTCCCAAGATCAATAGTATGGTGTGATTAAAAAACCCAATATGATACCACTATAGAGTGTATAAATGGTCTAATATCATCAATGTTATAGTTCGGAATTTTTTTAAAAAAAACATTGCATATAATTTTCATAAATAAAATCCCATAATGAAATCATATTAATTTTTTTATAAAATCCATTCATATTTTAAAATGAAATATTAAAACAAGTATAATTGGTAAATTAGGAAATTATATCAATGTATATTAATGTAATAAATAAAAAAATATACACGAAATATAATAATGTTATATCATGTTATACAACCATATGTAAAAAACTATGAGAAACAATCCATTGCGAGTTAAACAACCAAAAATGAAAAAAGATAAGCGTCATTTCTGATATATCATAGAAGATAAAAAATACTTGAATTAAAATAGAATTTTTTTTCCAATTGTTGTATCTAACCAAAATTGAGTCAAATCAATGACTTTTTCTATCAACTAAGAACCCACTTATGAATTCTCACATAGTAATGTTCCTTATATATAATTACCAACGCACCAACTCTTTAAAAAGTTCCATGATATTCAAATTCATTTAAAAAAATTTCCAATATTTATTGATTTTTTTTAAATCTATTAATTATTTATACATTATTTTAATTTACAATTTCCAATTTAGAATAGTCAATTTTTAATGAAAATCCCTTTAAAACCATTTATCATTACATGAAATACATTAAAACCTCATATAACTTCATTTTAATGAGTAACCCAATAGAATTTATCAAAAATAATAAAAAAAATATCAAATTAACCCATTATAAAAATAAACCTACTTCAAAATGGTATAATCCTAGCCAAATTCAACAAAGGTGATAGAAAAATATTGTATCATATTTTGAATGTCGAGGCATTATAATATGATTCCAATGATCGATATGGTACACTATCAGATTTGGAATATGAGACCTAAATAAATCAAATGCAGTTTCTAATACCAAATGAAAGAAGTATATTGATTGAATTCATATAATTTTAGTTGTATCGTAACCAACATGATGAATAATCAACAAATGTGGTGTCCTAGAAGTGCAGACATCACCCAAAATTAACTAGGTATCACACTAGGTCAATATTTGGAAGGTCATAATAATAATGAATAATAAATTAGATGTCAAGTACCTAAAACATATAGTATGTGATAATTTAATAGAATGTAGTCCCTTTGCTTGTTGTGTATCCCATGAAGAATAAAATTACAGAGAAACCCATCGCCTTTTTATTAAAAACCTGTTTTTTTTAAATCACATGACATGAAACTATTTTTTATCCTTAAAACCCCTCACGCTAGACCCCAAATATAGCTCTTATTCAAAGAGACCAGGATATGGTGTGGAATCCCTTTACATAAACTATAACTTCCCCATAGATAATAAATGACCTAATTTCGGTTGAAAAACACCCACCACTTACGACGTCCTATGAACAAGGAGAGGACCCCTCCAATACATTAACATAATTATACCTCTACTCTATTTATTCAAATAAAAATACATCTTTTATTTTAAGATCACTTTCAACATAAAATGACTTACATTCAACGGGGTCCCAATACACACCTAAATAAAAAATATTAAAAATATCATAAATAAGGGAGTACCCAAAAACTGTAAGTGTCTATCACAAAATATTATTTTTAATCACTAGTACTAAAAATAATTGTGTTTATATTCATCATATTTTCAATTGTTTTCTTAGATTTTAGTTAGTTATCAAAAATTTTATGCTATATAAATATTTATAAAATGTATTTAATTAATATTATAATTATTTACTACTATATGATTAATTATATATGATTTTTATTTTATTTAGTTTTCAGAGATGTTGATATTCATTAAAATACATAATAAGCTCTAAACAACCTTTTTTAATATTAATTTATACCACCTTATTCTTTTAAATTTTTTCCTTCAAAATAAAATAAAAGATTTTTTCATTTCATTTTTACCCAAATATATATATCATAGAATCTATATAATGTTTTTTTCATCTATCCTTATACATGTTGAAACGTGGGATTTATGTATGGGTTACTCAAATTGATGTGTAGCATAATAGTGTGGTGGGGTTCAAATATATTGCCTAAGTATACACCTCAGCTTCCTATTGGTAGGTAATATTAATCCCATATTTAAATGGGTTTTATATTTGTATGATATGGGTTTAATTATCATAAATAATTTTTAAACATATTTCATATGGGTTACTATTATAGGTTTTAATGTATAAGATATCATATTTATTTGTTATGTAATGGTAGCTCTATTGTCTATAAAAATTTTAAAAGAAAACCCACCTTCATGTAAACATATAAAATTTTTCATGTCCTTCATGTTGATAACTTTTTTTTATAATGGTTACAATGGATGTAATGATTCTACCTATGCGTAGAATAATGTAATACACCTGTTCTGCCTTATAAAATCTCACACATAAGTGTTACCCAAAGTTTACAAATATATCATAACGGAAGTCCCATATTTCTATCGGGGATCTAAGGGAATCCTAATTCCATATTTGAAACATAGAATCATTGAAATGGATAATCCAAGATACCCTTATGAATCATTTTTTGGTATAAAAAAATTAAAAACAAGGGTTTTCAATTATTATTCTCTAAAATGAACATGTAAAAAATTTTATACATATTAATGTATCGCAATAAATGGACTAAAATTATTTCTTCTTGGTTATATATTATTATTCCATTATTAGTGTTTTGAAATAAACTATATTCAATATCAAAATTAAATTTAAAATAAAATGGTGTTTTTAATTTTGATTCATTAATTTTGAGAAGCTAAATCACCAGTTTCTATATTTAAAATCACAAGATACTTATACGAAATGATATTTTTTATCCCCTTCATAATAGTTTTTTTAGTTAACTTATAAATGAGGTAATCATGTTCCTGTAGTTTTTTTAATTATTCTCCACAATAGGGGTCAATGAGATGGGTAATATGACATTTTACATTATAAATAAATAATTATATATTAATTGGAGTTTTTAGTTCCAATTTTCTCTCTACCGTCATTGAAGAATTTGTCTAAGTGAATTTTTAGTAACCCACGTAATTGTAGTTCATGTTATAAAATCCTTCCATTAGATTCTATAAATTGTATAATTTTTTATTTTTAAGGGAATTATTATAAACTCCTTCTTGAATGATTTTATATTGGGTTTTTATCGTTTTTTTATTCAGTAATATATTTGTGAATTTATTATATTTCATGACCTTCATAAATGATGGGGTTAATTTTAAAATAGATTTTTAATGTATATGGGTAGTGATAAATCACTAGTAAAAATGTTTAATAAAATTTTAATTATAATTTATTTGATTATTTGTGAAAAAACGGAATATTTAAGAATTCTATACTTTTTTTTTGAAATATTCAATCCTTACAATGTCTTCTTCCACTATGTATTTTAAATAGGATCTCATGTAGTAGTGGATGAAAATGGGTAGCATGGTATTGATATAATATGGAAGGACTCAATATCAATAGATTCAATTTTATGTTTTTTGATCCATGTTTTTCATAGATATTTATTCCTATATTTTATTAATATAATTTAATTATTGAATAATTCTTTCAATTATTTATCATTTTATATACGCTCACTTTTTAATCATATGGATATCAGCCAATGGACATCGAACTCCAAGAGTAGATTATATTATCATGTTTAATATTTTCTACCATTCATTATATTATCACCATGTTATATTTTAGGATATGGTGGCTATGGTCATTCCTGATTTCTATAATTCATGATTGCTTTTACATTCTTGTGGATTCAAATATACATTGTTCTGAATGAAAATAAAAATTTTTACATGTTTTTTCAGTTCCAAATATCGTTAAAATTTATTCTACTATAATGTCATTGTTAATGGTTTCTAGATGTTAGAATTTATTTAATTCCATTATGATACAAAACAATGATTTATTGATCAAAACATAACTTTCGCCATTGGTAATTTATAGATTTGGGTTTTTAATACATTGTTAATGGGAACAGAATAATGATGAATATATGCCTCTATTTTTAGATATTTTAGTCATTATTGGTCAAGATGGTTATGAGGATTATTCATGAGGAAACCTATATTTAAAAAAATTATTAGTTACATTTTAATAATCCTTTGATATCTCATGGATGTGTACTTTTCATGAAAATTTTAATCTGATAATTTATCATATTTTATACAAACTTAAGAAATGATATATAAACATTAAGGGTTAACATAATTATCATTATACGATTTTTATAATCCAAGGTAATTAAGACTAACACATGGAAATTGATATCTAGTTTTTGATCTTGTACGAGTCAGCACAGGTTACGTTTCTAGTTGACCAGAGTAGGATCATTACAATATTCCCATAGCCATAGAAAACCATATTTTTTAAATGATTTGAATTTTTTAAGGGTTTATGGTATACTATAGATAACACGTTTAACATATCCATGTTTATATGGAGAGTAATTTCTTAATGACCAGAATTTGATAGGTTACATATGTTTCTTTTTATAGAGAATATTTATTTATTTTTGGTGTCTTCCATGATTTATATATTGGTGTGATGAATAAATATACTCATTGGAATGTGATAGTTTCCATGGGGGTATCCAATATTTGGGGTGAAAATTAAAGAATAGTCAAGTTGTGAACTGTTCTTAGATGGCCATGAAAAAAATAATTAATAACTATAAAAATGATTTTAAAATAGTTATATTGGTTGGGCCAAACATAGAAGATTATCATTTAAAATAAATCTAGGACAAAATGGATCCAAATATTGTTTTAATTTTAAATATATTTTTGTTTTATTATTTGAGTTACTAAAAATGATAGGTAAATATATAAGGTGTTTTAATAGAAATTTTGATATCATGAATTCTTTTAGACTAATAGGCATGGCCTAATTCGGTTGTGAATAGATTTTATAAATAGTATATTGAATGATTTTTTATGAAACATTATTTTATTTGAAAAAATTGAGTTATTTTTTTATTATATATTTGGTGATTCAATATTTACATGTCATGTTTTAAAATAATTTTATTTATTCATGAATGTATTGATTTTTTATGAAAAGTGGTTAAATTTTTTTATTAAAATAATTTAACACCCCTAAGGGTTGTCCTCAATATGATATTAATTGTTTTTTTAATATTTAATAATAAATTTAAATAAAATTTCAACTTTTAAGGATACCCCACTTTTTCATAATTTGAATGGTGCTTCCATTATGGGGAATATAATTAATGGATATTGTTATTCAACATAATAATGTCCCTTATTTATTTATTTTTTTTAATGGGTGTAATGTTTGGTTATAAATTATTTTTAATTGTTAAATATTAATCAATTTTAATCATTTTATATCGTATTGAATTAATTTTTTTTAAAAAAATTTAAAACATATTTCAGAACTACTTTTTATATAATTTCTCTAGGTTTTTTCAAAAAAATTTTTTCTATAGAACATTCTCCAACTTTTTTGATTCTAAATTGTAACCTCTAGAAAAGTGTTTACATTATTTTATGTATTTCATAATGATCCATGCAATTACTTGTGTGTATGGTATATCTATTATTCCTAAAACGAGTTATATAAATATAGTTCACCTACTACGTTGTATTACTAAGTATTTTCTGGATTTAATGAGTTAGAGTGTGAATAATACCTCAACAGTAGTAATTTTATCACATCTCCTTAGACTTTAATAGACATATAATATGTTAGATAGTGTTTTCATCCATATCAATATTTTAATGCTTGAGGGTTTTGAGGTAAATCAATATAATTTCATTCTTTTTCTTAATTATATGACCTTATAATTTCAGTTGGGTAGATGTGTCATAACGAACTAGTTTTCATTGTTTTATTTTATTCAATCTTATAATTGTAATCTCTTTGGGATGTTGTGATTTTATTATGGGTCCTTTTGAGTTCCCACTATCTAGTTTTAGAGTTCTTTTAGTTTTTGTATAGACTAGTTTACATGTAGTTATTAGAATATTTCATATGATATACCACTAGGAGTATTAAAATTATTATGTATCTTTTTTCATTATTGTTTTTTTATCATCTATGAATATTATTCCTAATGGAAAACATAATGCATAATTATTTTCCATGGGTTTTGGATTGGATCACAATAATGTGTTAGCCTTTTATATTGTCCTGGTTAAATGGAATTAGATTCATAACTGGTTTAGCAGGTAGATCTATCTTTTATATGTTATTATTGATGGATTTTAGGGTCCAACATGTGGATATTTATTAACCATAGTTAAAATTGATTCATTTTCATTACTCGTGACTAGATCCAAGTAGTTTCTTATCGAGTAAGGTATTTTTTTGAACTATATCCATATTATAAATGATGTAGAAAATTGAGTTCTCTATCTTGTTCCCTCCAAATAATCTATGTAGAGTATCTAATTTATTGTACATGGAGATGGTTATTTTTTATATGATTTAATAAGTTTTCCAATTTCCGGTTTCACCCTGTGAGATCAAGATTATTTATCTTAGTTAATAGTGGATATCATGCATGATTCCGTGGTTTGAAATATGAATACACAGTTTTCATATTGATACCATATTATTGTAGAGTAGTTTATTATTTTTGGACTAATGTATATTTAATATAAATTGTTGGGACACCATTGATATATCTATAACATCATTTGATCCTTATGTCAATTACTCTAGAACCAAGGAACATATTATAAGGTTATGAGATTGTTCAGATTAATCTAATTTGTTGGTTCTTTTTTATCCTAATTAGGACTTTTATAGATAAATGTGAAGCATCATCTATTGATTTTGAATATATCTTGATGTCATAAAATGGGTGATTAATTAATCCTTGGAATATTTTTCATTCAAATATAGAGTCAATCTCACTATGGAATTGGCATCATAGAAGATTTATGTGATCATTGAATATGGTGATACTCCTACATCAATAAGATGTTTATGATATATATTAAGATCATTGGTGATGAAAGTATACATTTTACCTCGAAAATATGATCATATGATTAAAACAATGTGATAAGTGATTTTTAATTCTGTACATTTTTATTAGGATGATGGTTTGGTCACATGATACATAATCATGGATTTAATAATTTGTTAAAATTTTAATCAAGTAATGGTGTAACAACAATAAACTATTTGTTTAAATTCCCATTATTGTGTTTGAGGATAGAATTTTCTTGTGTTCATAGTTTATTAACCTCCTAGTTTGGACTTGAACAATAATATTCAGAAAAATAATTTTGTTAATATTGGTGGGATGAATTGTAATATTCCCATTTGTTTTGGGGAGAGACCAGGATTCAATTATCGATTCCCAAAAGTTTTCTTCTCTACATATATGATACACTAGATCCGAAAAATATATCTTCTGATCATGATCTTGGTTATATTTGTTCACTATAAACTATGCTTCAAATGATGTGTTCTAATTTAAGACATTAATTTTCATGGATAGAGTGAGTTTTTAGATTATATACTATATTTCATGATTCCAAATCTAAAAATATGGTTTGGGAATGAAATATTCGACATTACGTTTAGGTAGAGTTTTATGATCCATAATTTTTATATTTTTAATGGGATTTTGTTTTTTATCAATCGTTTACAATAATTAGAGAGAAAAACATTGCAATGTCATATGGGAGGCCTTGTAAATCACTATGATAAAGGGTAGGGGTAGGTGGACAATAAATTGTATGATCATTTCCTTTTCAATGGTGGTAGTGTCAGTGTTTTTATATCTATAAATGATTAATTTAGTTCTATGACACCTGAGATGTTATAAAAATAATAAATTCATTGTCTATGACATGATAGGGTTATTATTTTTGACTATCAAGAAGAATATAATATCAATTGGTATATCATCATTGTGTAAATAGGGATGTTCGAACTAAGGATTTATATTTCATTTTGATATCATTTATCATCATGAAATTATGTCTTATTAGTTCGATTTTCCAGCTCTCTTGAATTTTGTTCAAGACATGTAACATGCTTCCCATCTAGAGATGAATTAGTTGGACCATATAATGGTGTTTAAATGTAATTATATTGAACAACACCCCAATATATTAGTGACTTTTAAACCTATTTGTTGATGTATATCTTTTATTGTATATTTCATGGTAAAATATTGTCTTTTGTATGTCACCTATGGAAATATTGATTGTGTAGCCACATGATGTGGGAATGTAAATGTATACTTATATAATTCTTCCCTCCAATAATTGTGAATATATATTAATGAATATCTTCTAGGGTAATAATGAATTTTAGGTGGGGTGAATAGAAAAAATCACATTTTTAATTAATATTAAAAACCCCATTGGTTTTAATTATTAATCCCTTTAATTAGAAATAAAATAATTCATATATTTTTTACCATTACCCATGTACTAGGGACTATAAAAATTATCTTCATTATACAATTTAGTAATGTCATTTTTTGGATTTTCATAAATATATCTTCTTATTCCATGTGATTGATTAAGATTCGATGGGGTTTTAATATGATTTACAAAGGTAGTCCTATGTTTTATATAGGTACGTCATGGTAATTCTTTATTAAAATAGTTTTCAAAAGAGAATTGTTAGGATTGGGTAACAGTAAGTTAAAGGTTTCTCATGTTGTGAAAAGGATATGCTTACATGATGCTTAAGGTTATGATATAGTTTTTATGGTTCGTGTGAGGGAACATACTTGGCATCATGTGCGGTGTATGTTTCATCCTTGCATCACATTGTTGGTTTTAAATGTTTTTAGGTTCTATATAATGCTAAACTGGATTTTCAAAACGTTACATCTTGTATTCCCCAAATGATTATGTGTTGCCTTTGGGAAAACCCTTGGTATGTAAAGGTATTATAGATCAAAATTATGGAAAATCTAGAGTTACATAATGGTGTACGTGGGAAAATCCATGTTCATAATTGTCATATAAAGGTAAACTACTACCATTATATAACCAATATAAGAAACATAATGGTAAATCAATGTTACAATTATGCATCTCCTTTTATGGGAGAAAAATAAATAAAATCATATCTATTCATTTTATCTTCTCTTGAAAGACCATGTAACGCATTTTATACAATTCATCGTCAATAAATCGTGGAAACATATTTCTATTTTGTTGATTAAATTTTCTAAAGTCATTATATGAGTATTTTCATTCTCTATATTAATGATCTTTTGAGAAAAGAAAAGTAAATTTTGTATTTAATATTGAGCATTCTACATATTAAACTAGAACACCATATTTATTTCATTACAATTAACTAATCTTTACTACCCATTATTTTCGTTATCCTCATATGAAATTTTTTTAAAATTCACTACCATAAATGATGTTTTTTCCAATTTATTTCTTATATTTTTTCACCACTATGAAATCCACAAGATGGAGTATAAAATATTTTATAATAAATGATCAAGCCTCAAAAACTCCATTAATGGGTTTTGGGTCAAATAATTGTTAAGCATGTTAGAATACAGTATATATACTTTCAATCTAACTCATGTAGTACACAATGTTATTTTTAAATTTTCAGGGTTTATTAATTAAATTAATTAATTTTCAATATATGAGGGAATCATTATAAAATTTAATCTCATATGACATGAACTAGGTATTTGAATGGGTGTTCATTAAGAAAAATTAGGTCTATTTTTAATTTATTATGTAATCCATCAGTGAATTATCATTCTAATTATTTTGTCAATTAATTTGATTGTTTATATATCCTTTATTAATCTAATTATTAAAATTTTTTGTATAATTTATGCATTGTTTTGTAAAAACATGGATCTTATGAATATTTTTGGTACTATATGAATGGACTTATTCAATCTATTATGTGTATGCTACAACTATGGATTTTATATAGGTTCTCATGAAGATAATGTTGTAAAAGGTTATGCTAACATTGACATACAATGATAGGACTTAGTATTGTACGATTTACAGTCCATATTAGTTTTCATTATAATATCATCTTTTCTATTCCCAATTGGTAATATCAAAAATATGTTTTGTGCAAGATGTTCTCACTAATGTATCTTATTTTATATGTTCATGTGAAAATCTTATAACTTTTCCTATTACAAATCGAAATCATAGAGACGGTTTTATTTTTATGGTTACATATATGTACCATACATTATATTTTAACAATTTTATATTTTCTGATATAATTATGTATTCATCCTTATGTAAATCAATATTTTTTATAGACATATTCTTAATTCATGGAATATGATTTTTTTTTAAACCACTAGAAATTTTTTTAAACTAATTTCATTTTGATATTTCCCTATAAAAGGATCTATATTAATATTTGTTCAAATAATATTATTATGGTATAAATTTTATATATTTCCTTTCAGTATATTATAGATATCCTTTACATATACGTAACTTATTTCCGTGGGAATTTTAAGAATTATTTTTTTAGATGCACTAAATGTGAAGGGATTATGGTTTATAGAAGCTTCTCAGTATATATATTTCTTTCATATTTGAATAATATTGAGGAGATAGCTATTCATGAGAGGTCTCGGTATTATTTCCATTTCCATTGGGTTTTCAATTTTTTTATCATGTATTTATAAATTTCATTCACATTGTACTCTAATTTTTTATCTTTTTTTTTGTTTACGTGAGACATGTTGTGTTATATTACATGGTAAAATATTTTTCATTGTATATATAGTTTTTCCCATGATTTTATTGTCCAAAATGTAATTATCTATAATATGATTCAGGTTTTCTGTCTCTCTTGCTCATTTAATGTGTCATTATGGCCGGGGATGGTTTGTTACCAAGAGAAGTTATATTAAAAATGTATTTTATGGATTGTAATGAAGAGTAATTTATAGGATTGATATACTAACATTCTTATAATTTGATTTATGTATAATGATTTCTTAATATATATTTTTAAATTTATGTAGAAGGGATGAATATATTCTATAATTACTATATGGGGTGAATATTTATCAAAATGCCGAAATAAAATTATCCTTAACAAATATATTAAATTGGTTGGAGTAAACCTTAATAAATAATATTATTTAAATTATGTGAACTGATATATGGTAGTTATAAAATAACAAGTAACATCGTTTAGATTTTACCTATGTTTTATATATTGATACATAAAACCATATATAATAAAACTAATATATTAATATAATGGTAATATTTTTATTTAAAAACATCGTAGAAAAAAAATATTATTTTAAATATAATTTATCAAATATTTTAGATGTTATATATCATATATTGAATAATATGAAACATCATCCAAGAAATGAAAAAGATAAAATTATTCTTAATAGAATACTATAATCTCCATAAAATTTATATATAAAAATAAAAAATTTTAAATGTGTAACGATATATAAATTGATTTGTGTTCATTTTTTTATTATTTAGTTAATTTTTTTAATCAATATCTTTGAGGGATGATAAAATAATTTGATTAATTTTATATACTACTGGTATTCTATACATCATAAATGATTTTGAAACTAATCATTGTCCTTTTTAATATTTACATATTTATTTTTTAGAATCTAAATAATGATTGAAATATAAGTTGATAATTGTGGAGATTAAAATTGATTAACATAAAAAATCATGTTTTTATATTTAATTTACTTCAAATATTAATATATGAGACTTGTTATTGAAAATTCTAATTTGTATTTTTGATAGGATCCTATAATAGAACAAAATTTCTTTAGGTATTGATGACAATTGATAAAGTAAAATCCCAAAAAAATAGCACATGGGATTATGATTATCCCAAAAAATTTCAATATCTATTGGCAACTATATATGTGGACTATTTGTATGAGATGTTTTTGTTGAAATTTTAATGTAATAGATATTTAAATTTATCCTTATAGATAATCTCTTTGTCAGGAAGAGGGATAATGATGTTTTAATATATATATATATATATATATATATATAAACTCTTATTTTTATAAAATAAACCATGTTTCAATAGACCATGTCGGGACATGTCCATGTTATGATGTTTGGTGGTTTACATTGTGGATGATTTAGTCATTCTAAAAAACATAAAATTTTGATTTCTAATACTCAGCTTTACTAGATACCATTGATCCATGGAATAGGAATTTTTTTGTACATTCAGTGTATAGAAATGATTTTTTCATTGAAAATTTTTTAATACTAAGAGTAGTATTTTTGTGAATGAAACTGGTATTTGATATGTTTTTGTGGTACATTCAACAAAGAGGAAAATACCATGGGGTGTTTCCAAGGGAAAAAACAAATTACCAACTGGTTGGTTATTCCATGCTGGAATGTACCACATCACATAATGTTTTGACATTGAGGGAGAAAGAAGATATATTTTGACAATAAAAAAAACTTTAATTGATTTTTTATATCTTGATTTAAATTAATCACCAACCATTAAAAATTATCTTAAGCATAGATACTAATGGTAATATATTAATGGAAATTGTTTTGGGAAATATGACATGGTCCTGATGTTATCCATATAATTATGGAACTTGATAAAGAATGATGGATCTGAATTATAATGATATTATTGATCTAAATACAATATTTTGACCACATTATGATATTTGGTTAACCCAAAATGATATCAATGGGAATGTTAAATATATAATAAATACTATTTATTTGATTATGTGATGGACTTATATTTATTACGAAAAAATATGTTAATCATTCCTAAATAATAATATTAAAAAATAATGGTCATAAATAAGAGTGAATGGTGGATTTTTAGAATTTCTAGATTTAGAGGAGTATAAATTTTAGGAATTTCATGTAGGAATGAAAGGTGATATTTACATTAAATATTTATATAAATAAACCCAAAATATATGTTTAATTTCTAATATTTAACATTATTATATTATAATTATTTGTGGGGATTAAAATTTTATTGAAATGGGGAAAAATTACAAAATAATATGGAAAATTCCATATACTATAAACTTTTAATAAAAACACAATGATTTAATTTTACACCAATGATTCATTAAATCATTTGTTTATTCGGTCATAGTTATCACAATGCAATATGTATTAAATTTTTATAGTTCATACACATCATTAGATCCTTTTAATAACATTTAATAAAATTTATGTGGACAAACCCAAAGTAACATACATAAAAAATTAATACTTATATTATATTAAAACATGAAGACCTATTAACATTATTACCATTTTCAAAACTAAACATTGATCAAATAAGTTATACATTTAACTAGTGAGAGGTGTGTAACTATGAAATGTATTCAAATTTTTAATAATAAAATTATATGCATGCTAATGTGTCACTATAAATCAAAATTTTAAGATAATTTGATACACGGTCAAAATTATTTTATTTAGTTCTAATTTAATAAATATTTTGGTACTATATAACATTGTTTTAAAAATTTATGATATTTATTATCCTTTATAACTCAGAGACAACATTTTTAACAATGATACTACTTATAATACATAAAAATGAATTTAATCTAATGATGAAATTTGAACCACCATACATCTAATTTGAAATAAATATCAATATATTTAATCCCTATAAGTGGAAAAATTACTTTTAATAAAATTTCAAAATAATATATATATATATATTATCAAAAAAATTGTTTTTAAGAATATAAATTAACATATGCTAATATATAATATCTTATTGATTTATATCGAGTTATTTAGATAATGTTATTTAAAGCGATTTAATATTACATTAAATAAAAATCAAAATGATAATGGCTATTTTTAGTTACATTATATAATTAAAAAATAAAAATATAGTTGAAATACAAATTTTTCACAATTTACATAAAATTAATTATTTTTTGAAAATATATAAAAAATCACTATGAAATAAATTTCATAATATAATTTTAAAAAATATTTTATTTTAGAAAACTAAATTTCCCATATTAATTAATTAAATTATTAAATAAAAATATATAATTCTTGAAATATAATTTTTTATATCTATTTATATGTTTTTTACTGAAAAATATCAAAAAAACATTACTGTCATTAAAACAATAATAAATATATTGAAAAACAATTCGGAGAAATTATTTCAATTACTTATCATTAAGATAATTATTAATATCTATAAGAGGTTATCACATGTGAAACTGATGAATTGTCCATAGGAATAAAGTGTTGTCGATTAATACACCATTATTTTTGTAATAATATACCTTTATTTGTAGCAGGTAAAATAGTCATTCATTATTGTATAGTGAATTAATTTTTTTAGAGTAGTGGGCTATCATATTGTGAGGTTAATAAAAAATTAGTGTTTTAATGAATATAGAAAACATTGAACAAAATTATCGGGGTTATATATTCATGTACATTGGAAAATTTCCATGCATAATCCAATGATATAACTTTATGGGTGATCATATAAAATATCATCATTTTTATTCAATTTTTTTCTATTTACTATTATCATTTGTGATCAAAAGAATAATTCTTATCAAAAATTAAAATATTAAAATTGAAATTTATATATTAGAGAAGTAATCATACCAAGTAATGCCCAAAAAACCCATGTTATTCACCCTTTTTTTGGAATATCATTTGGAATCGAAGCCTAGTGATAATTGAGAAGTTTTACCCTCATTGATTTTATTGAATCAATTTTTATGAATAAAAGATTTCATAATTTATACCGTTATCTACTTTATTTATACTACATTTAATTATTGGAGATGGATTTACACATATATGAGATGCTTATATTATTCTAGAAAATATAGGGTAAAGACATATCTGACTAGGATCACATTGTGTTATATGTTAAAACAAGGTTGATTATTTTAGTAGTATAAGAATTGTCATACTGTATTTATAGAATAATAATAAACTAAATAAAACCCCATGTTTTGTTTGAGAAACATCTATTCCTATATGATTTAATGTTAAAATCATTTTATTAAAATATCTATGTTAATTGGAATAAATAAAAAGATTTATGAATTATATAATAAAATATAGTTTATTAATAATTTGGTTTAATGAGTAGTAATTTTTATGATATATATTTTTATGCAGATATCCTCAGTGATTTAAATTTTTTTTAAAACATAAGGAAGATTTCACTATATTATAATATTAATGTACTGATTCTTTGAGACCATTAGCCATATGTGGGTATGCTATAACGCCTTCATGGACCTCCTATTTCATAAATTATGATGATGAATTAAATGATTCAATGCCATATGAGAATCTTATGAATTTCAAATCAATATAAATAAGAAAAATATTATTACCAGAAGATACCAATAATGAATTTTAAATAGTAATTTTTTTTATTTCATCTAATAAAAATATATGTAATGGTTTATTAATATTCATTATTCATGATTCATTATTTTTTTTATAGAATAATGAGGCAACATGATGCTTTAGGGTCCAATAAATATTGTACTGATGATGAATCATAAAAATAGTTGATGAAATTACTCAATGTAAATAATTATTAAACATAATCATAGATGAAATTATTTTAGAAATAGAAAAACATTTCTCATGAAAATGATAGATCATTGCAGATATATATGGTCGTGGTAGATGTATTGAAATATATCAATTAATAAATAGTTTTTTATACTATAAAAATTCCATCATTGAAGTGAAAATTTCATTAGTGACCTATATTAAAGCAGTTATTTGAACATGTATAAGATAATGAACATGTTCATGATTAAATAAAATTTAGGAAAACCAAAATAATAATTTTTTATAGAATTTAAATCACTACAAACTCATTAAACTGAAAATTATAGGGAAGAATAATTATTAAAAATTTTAGATTGGCCATCAAAATTTGAGAAACTATAGAATCTCAGTGAGATATGTTGAGATCAATCTAAACCCCTATGATTATAATAGAATTATTTACACAATGAATATTTTTTTAAAATAAATTGAATATTGGAATAGAAGAACTTGGTGGTGTTGTTTTTTCAATGTTATTATTTTTTTAACTGATAAAAACTTCCAAAAACATCTATGACACCATGAAATTAATGGTACCCCAGAATTTAATAATAAGACGATTTTTGGATGTACAAAATAGTTTGGGTAATTTCCACATGCTTGACATTTAAAAATTAAATGGAGAATATATACTTTGGGATTGATCAAAAGTAAAAAAAAGTAATTATATATTAAAGATAAATATTAATAATAAACACCATGCAATAAGGGTAATTAATGAAACAATGAAAATTCAAAAATATATACAAAATAAACATGAATGGTAGATTATTGTTAATATTTACATCGATGAAATTTTTGTTGAATTATGAAAAAAATGGAATGATTTGTTCCTTGGATAACATGAACTAAAATGATAGAATAAAACTAGTGTATAGTAGTATATGTTCATATATTTTTGCTTTGTATGTTACAATAAAAGGAAGATGACTTTATAACAACTAATTATATAATATTTCTATATATATATAGTTAACGAAATAAAATTTCCAATAAAAATCATGAATATATTTGGAAAAAATAATATGTTTCATTCTCAGAAAGATTTTGAAGAAACAATGATGATTGAGTTAGTGAATTATCAATAACTGGAAATGTAAAATGTCTAAAGGGATTAGGACAAAGAGGGAAATTCTATAATGGAATATTTCAATAATATTTCCAAAGTAACAGAATAAATGAAATGAATGAGGATAACGTATGAATATTCCATATACCAAATAATGGGAAATAATGATCTCACCAAGTATAATAAATATAAATTATATCATTTTGAAAATAATGAATGACTAAAAATCATCAACTCCTCAAATTGTAAGATATATAGACGCGATTAGAGTATCCCATAAATAATTAAATTTTATTGGAATGGTTAAAATAATTTTATTATGTGTCATTTTTCAATATAAATAAGTGAGATGTATATCAATATGAGGTCATACAAAATTTAATAACAAATATTTCCTTGTATTGAAGTTAGAAATGTACATAACAATATATATACAAATAATAAATTGATAATAATAATTGTTTTGACCAAATATAAATAACATTAATGGTTTCAAAAACATATGTATTAGCCCAAATCCATTATGTATATATTTAAATGTGAAAGATCCCGGGACATCCCCTACCTAAAAAGTAATTATACTCTTAAACAAGAATCCTTTCATAGGTGATATTTTATTCAAAATATATACATACCTTTATAACGGATATAAACATTATTGAAGGAGTTCATGAATTTTACTATGTGTTTTTCATTGACACCATTTATTGTGTATTTAACATCATATTATACCTTATGTGTTAAAGATTATTTTGGGATGGAATGGGTTATAATTATTTCCCAAAAATATATATTTTTTAAATGAATGACATGGGTAGTTGAGATTTTTCTTCGTGGAAAGAACCCATTAATTCTACATGAGACATGTGGGTTCAAAACCCTCAGGGTGAAGTGTACTATAGTATAATGTAGAGTACATTAGTAGTGGCCCACTATAGAAAAGACAGAAACATTAGTGGTAGTTGGTAGTGTAGTGGCAGTAGGGTATTGTAGTAGTGGTAGGTACTATGTGGTACTGTAGCAGTGTGGGTACTGTAGTAGTACTATTCACAGAATGGGACACCGTCTAAAAATTGGCCTACGGGCCATGTAATGGGATAAATTCCTACTAGGACTTTGGGAAATATAATTGGTCTCCCTCTACCCATTTAAATAGGTTGTTGCTTTGCATTAATAATAAATAAGGCTTTGGGCCCAACATTTTAATGAAATTAATTACAATGTATTAAATGACAGCTAAGAAGATTACTGGTGTAAAAATTCATAGGCTTAATACTGATAATTATTTGTAATTCCCAAATATCATGGTTGTGGAGTGTGTTAAACGTCAAATAAATTTATAGAATATTTTGTAGGAATGGACTCTTATACCAAATATAATCATTATGAGTAATAATTTGATATTAACCAACGTATCTCATACAATTATCATCACAGTAATTGTTAGAGACATATTAAATATAATTGGTATATAAATCATTTTACATTTTTAGTGGATACATTATTTATTACAATGAATGTAATTCCCTATAAGAGATTGGATATGGGAGAAATCCAACATTAAATGAATACATGTTTTTGGACGTTTTTTCTTATATCTCTTTCTCTATGGACTGCAATCTCTCTGGACTTTTCTTCCTCTATCTCTTGATTCCCCATAATTTTTGAGGGTACTCTTCTTTTCTCGCCATTCGTATCTTTTCTCTCTGATCATGCATTCCCTAACTCCTCTTTAGGTCTGATTTGGAGCAGGGGAATCGCTAATGGTTTGGGAAAGTTTTTTAGTAGAAAACAGATTTTCTAGTTTTACCAAAGCTGGTTTTTCATCATAGGGTTTCTATCCGAACCACCTTTTCGAGGATTTTCCATCATTCAATTTTTATTTTTCATTTTTTTCATTGGTTTTTGATCTTCTTCTATGATCGTAATAGGGTTTCAAGCCAGGTTTCCACTTCATGGTCCCATAGTGGCAATGGGGTGTGATTCTATTTCGGTTCGAGGATCTGATGAAGATTTTGTTTCTCTTATGTGGTTAATGCTTAATCAATGTTTTTAGGGTGATTAATTGGGATTTTTATCGATAATGTCTTGATATGGAAGTTATGAACACAAGTAATCCTCTATGGCCTCCAGATCCATTGCTCCCTTCCAAGTGGTTTGAGTGCGGTAGTTCCATAGAGGTATTTGGGGTTCGGTTACATGTTATGGTAGAGGGTTCTAGGTAGCCCGACCAGTTTACAGGCGATGGAGGGAACTCAGTTTGGTTATGTGATGATTGAACGATGAAAGTGATTATGGTTGTGGATCATCGTTTATGATTGACGTGATGAGGGAGGATATATGAAAAATCAGTTATGCTATTTGTTGTAGTTGGTGGACATATGATAATAGGCTGAAGGTGAGAGATAATGAGTTTGGATGAGAACGATAGTGTTTTTAATGATTACTCTGTGATGTTTTGTGTTTCAAATATGGTGGAGATGATGGTTTTTTTTGTCGGTGAGGTAGGACACTGATGGAGATCACCGGCGATCAAGTTTTATGTGGACTGGGCAGATAACACATTAAAGGTGTGACTCAAGTCAGGGTGGTAGAGTTGATGCAACATGTGTAATGAGATGATTGGATGGTGATTCCTTGGTTTTTGAATTCGAAATTTGGGTATTCTGTATTTCTAAAATGGCATTAATGATTTTAAATTTATAATTTTTTTGCATTTTAAAATTTGAATTCTGTTTGCAGTGTGTTAATTTTCATTTGGGGTATTCAAGTGTGGTTTGGGGAGGTTTTTTTGGTTCCCTCTTTCCAAAACATTTCGGAATAATAAATAAAAAAATGTATTGTTGGGTTAGTTAATTTGGGGGATCCCATGGAGATATAACATACCACTAATAATTTTGTTTAAATGAAAAAGTTATATATGGTTCACGATTCTTAAAAATAGAATGTATTGGATTGAAATTAGTTTTTGAAATATTTTTGATGACCTTATTTCGCTAGATTAATGTCATTGAAATAAGTATCACAATATATCATTTTACAATAACAATTAGATTCATTATTTTTCTAATTTGATTATATTGATTATAATTGGGACAAGGCTACTCTTTTAGTAGTTCAAAAAAAATCCAAATAAAAAAAACATGTATATTGTATAGTGATTGTAGAATAATAATGAAATTATAAAGAAAATTGTTCTTTTGAATAATAATTATTAAACAAAGTATAGAAATATAATATTTAATGAAATGTGATTGGTATATTACTATGTTAAAGGAATAGATAATGCTGAGAAATTATTACATGTGTCCAGATAGGAAATTATGTGATTATTTTCTCCCATAGTTATACAAATAGGACTAAGAACATATAAAATAGATATTAAATATAAATTAATTATTTTTATACATGATTATTATTCACATATTCAGAAAACTATAGATTTATTAATGATTATAATGGAAATATGGTGTTCCGGATGACGAATTCATTGGATTGGATGAAATAAACACTAATAAATTTTTACTCATGGATTGGTCAATTTATGTAGTAGTACAAGATCCAATTTGGTAGATATGATCAAAAAATAAAAATTAAGAGTGAAAATTATTAATGTATGTTACTTTTTTATTTGATTCTTACATAATATTTGCAATCATAGAAAAATATCATTGTAATCAGTTATCATATTTCATGATGAAAAAATTCAAAATGTAATTGAATGGGTAAATATAATTTTTCATTATCATACTGCTTATGGAAAATAATATACAACCTATATTTCACATAAAATATTTTCCAACTAATTTCTTGACGGATTTGAAATAATTTAATCATTGATGATTAAAAATGAATTTGAAAAACACATGAAGTTATTGAAGGATATTTTTTAAAAGGATAATGTTGTTACAATATATATGAATGTTATTTAGAGATCATTGTACATTACATGGGTCCCCGAAGTCATGTACCAGTATTTCAATTAGTAAATACATATTGTTTATAAAATTTCATTGAATCCAAATTGGATGAACAAATATAAGCATTCATATATTTAACATTATTTTTATATCACACAATAATAAAATGAAATCTTGAGAACACAGTAGTTTGGATTGATTGTGTATTCAGTATATAAAATTCATTTTGTGAACATTTATATATAATATAATAAAAATATATCATCTTTTAATTAATTTTTAGGATATATTTATCTCCATAACATATAAGAAGCAATCATAAAAATATTTAATATCATATTCTTTTTAATGTTAAGCATATGAATTAATAAATGATGATTGTTAATGATCGTATAATAAGGATGTTGGAATGAGAGAATATTCAGGATATATTGATATCATATAATAAAATTAAATTATTATAAACATTTATTATCATTAATAAAAAATTATAATCATCTATGCCTAGAATTATACATGGTCACTCATAAAAAGTGAATTTCCCCAAAAAAAGTATTCCACAAAAATGATCATAAATAATTGTTTAAATTTTTATAGATCAGTGTAAATACCATAATATTAGTGTTTATTGAGTCCCAAAATGCAGTGGGT
This sequence comes from Viscum album, assembly GCA_963277665.1. Classification (NCBI taxonomy): domain Eukaryota; kingdom Viridiplantae; phylum Streptophyta; class Magnoliopsida; order Santalales; family Viscaceae; genus Viscum; species Viscum album. The sequence continues at coordinate 1,311,215,804 of OY728152.1, read as the reverse complement.
TAAAATTAAAACACTTGAAAAATCATCCAATTATATATAACTCTATTAAAATTGAATTATATGTAAATATAGGTTCTGACCCGCATATCACCAAACACACATTGTCCCTTAGTGGTTTGGTTCACAACCCATTCACATTATTATTATTCCATGAGATATAAATCCTTACCCTTTTATTTAGAGGTATATATAATACCATCTCCATCCATTATATAATAATGATCTATAAAGTTGTGTAATGTTCAAATTCAATCATATATCACATCATGAAGATCCCATTGAATAAAAAAGGTTATTAACATATCTAAATAGTGTAAAATGAAATCACATCATTAGAAATTTCATTTTCTATTAAAATTAAATAAAAAATCCGTGTATATAAAAAAGAAAAATAAAGGGATATTCCAAAAAATTACCATATAGGTGCTAGATGTTTTTTAGATTTAGAGGAATGTAGAAGGATACCATCAAAAACAACTTTTAAAAAAACATTTCATACCATTTTACAAAATGATTCATATTATCAATCATTATATAAATTATATTTTAAAACTTTTACAGGAATAAATTTTAAAAAATCTTATAAAAATTAATATAAAATATGGTTCGTTGAGAAAATAATGATTTTACAATGTAAATGTAGAATAGAAAAAATAATAACAGGCTCATGGAAGGGAATTGTTTTATAATACTATGTCTACATGTTTATTTAAAATCCACATAATAAAATTTATAATAACATATCCTTTTGAGAATTATATTGATAAATTATAATAATTTAACAGATAATTCAAATTTTGAATTTAATTTATAAAATGAAATTATTTAGAATTTGATTGAATTTTTACACGAAAAGTAAATATCCAAAAAAGTTGATGAGTATTCTTCCTAACAACACCTCATTTTTATGAAGTAATATTTTTATCATTGATGTGTAATTGAGGTAAACAACCTTCAAAAAGTTTATCATTAGAACGAAATGAAAATTCCATTAAAAATATATAATGTAAAATGTAATTCAATAATATAATAGTTCTACTCACTAATATGATTAATTTTCATGATTTAAATTTATAACTAAACAAATATAAAATGATATTAAAACCCATTTACTACATTGTATCATTTTAATTGGATTCCACTAAAACTAAGAACATTATATATATTTATATATAAAATAATATTGACCCTAGTGAGGTAAAAATTCAACTATTTCATAATGTATACAAAAAGAAAAAAATAATTTATATATTTTGAATATGTCCCAGAAAATATAAATTAATAAGTGAAAACACCTACCTTATGTCGTGAATTCCATAGAATGTGATTTAGACCACTGTATACAGGAAAAATTTATAAATAACCTATGTATGATACTTATTAATAACTAATTCCTTTTTCATATTGATTTGAAATAATATTTTATTTAATATTTATCTCATCATATGATTTTAGTAATTTTGATTACTTCTTTCCTATATTTTAATATTGCTATTGATATCCATATATTTTTACCAAACTATATTATTATAATATATTATTGGTACATGATTAGATTTAAAATATTAACATATAATGTTTTATTTTCATTACATGAAATTTTAATCTAGATAAGGGAATATGAAATAATTGAAAAATATTGTTTCAAGTAATTTATAGATATCAAAACAAAATATTATAGTTACTATTTTTTATATATTATCCTTTAGAATTCATAAAAATAAAATTTGATATCCCATAATATAGTTTATATTAATAAAATAAATTTATGTAATAGTTCATTTATTATATTAATGAGAAAAAACACATCATCTATGGATGTCATAGTCCAAACTTATATATTATTGACATTTTCATCATCCAACATATAGAACATACAATGGAAATATTGATTTATCATTACTGAATCATAATTATGTGATAAATATAATATTTATTCATTACATAAAATCATTGAGCAACCCATGTTTGGGGGTGAGGATAAAAGAAACATTATGTTAATGGAACTGGTAGTAAGCTTAAACACAGTAGTGGTGTTTTCATTATTCAATAGAATTTTTAGGGTGTAGATAGTCATTTGACAACTAATATAATAAAATTTATTATAAAAATGATATTTATGCAATTATAATAATATTTTTATGATTATTTTCGAGGATGATTGATTATAAATATAGTTGATCATGAAAATAGTATGAATAATAGCCACATTAAGTATTAAGATTCCTATCTAAAATGTATTCAGAGAAATAGAGGACTAAAAACACATTTTTATGACTATGACATTCAATATATTTCAGGGTAATATAAGATATTTTAAATTTTATTTCATTCAATATTAATTCGATTGATAGAAATTGGTGTTGGTGGAATTGAGCTCTGCTAATATGTGAATTAGATGGACTTATCCTTGGAATTGATTGTTATGTAAGGGGTTATTCTTTAATTTCATGATAGTTATGTGAGATGATGTTGGTGTGAAAATATGGAATTAATTTTTAACATATTTTTTTCTAATAAATGGAATTTACGTCTTATCAATTAAGTAAAATGTATGCAATATTATGTTACGCATTTCTAATCTTGTTAACCAAGATTAAAAATCATTCATTGTAATTATTTTTTAATTAAATAAACAATGTCACTTATATATCTATATTTCTACCTTATGAATTAATATTTGGAAACCCATAAATATAATTTAGTAACATAATAGATGAGTATCAAAAATAAAATTTATTTGTATGAAATTACAAATATCTTTTTTCTTGAAATATATGTTTTTATAAATATTTTAAATTTATTCTTTTTTCCTATAAACTAATAACTAAATGAGTTATAAAATATTTTATTATATGATGTAAAATAATAGTATATTCCTAATTAAAAAAATAATATTTTAACTTATTTAGATAAAAATTAAATAAAAATTATGGTCTTAATTCAATGAAAATATCCCTTTTAACATTATCTAAATAGATAATAATATTATTGGTATCATATGTTATGCACAATAATGAAATATATAATGTTATAAAATGTAATTATGTTTATTAAAAATATTAAATAACATTTATATAATTAAATTTATTGAATTTTAAAAAAAATCTTATATAATCGTGAATAACATATGAAAATTCTATTTATAAAAAATGTATTTTAATGAAAAAAAAGAAATTAGTAACTCAACATTCCTAGTTAAAACTGTGTAAATATATTTTAATTATTCTACATTGAAAATTATAAAAAAAATCATTAATGTAATTATTTTGAACATATTATAACAATGTGTATAGGGGATTGAACAAAAAAAATTCAAACAATTATTTTTATTATTAAATGAATTTGGTAGTTATATAGATAAGATAGGAGATTTTATAATATTTATTTAAAATGAAATTTTTTATTATTGTTTATATTTCAAAAAATTTATACCAATATTTAAACCCTCAAATAGAAACACAATTTCTTTTTTATAATTTTTACATACTATAATTTAACATTTATCATTGTTCATTATAGTATACTATTTTTTGTGAAAAAAATTATAGAATATGTACATTCTAAATACTATTGACGTTCCATTCTGTCACATAGTCTAATGATATAAACGGGGAATACCTTAGCACAAAGAGATTCATCCTTTGAATAAACCTAAAAAAATTGACATAGGCATGAACACAGATTTGTTTACACATGGGTCACGCAAGTTTAATCATGGTCTCATAAATATAATTTCACGCCACAAATTGGTCACATAGATGACTTGAACGCCCTATTTGATTTCAGGCCAAGGCCTTCAATGGCCTATAAATACCCCTTGTGGGCCCCCCATTTTGAGGATGGAAAAATCCAAAAGTCACATTTAAGCTCTCGACTCCCAAGTCTCTATCATAAGACTTTAGAACACTTCTAAGGTAATTTCATACCTAGAATGGAAGATCTAAAGAGTTGGAATAAGGCCTATGTGTTGAAACTCATCAACACTTGCGCGCCTATGTGTCTAACCCTTAAGGGAAATGAATACATTTGCACGCCACCTTATCCCTTCAAAAGAACTTGCGCGCCACCAGTTTGCAAGCCTTTAGGGATAATAATAGGGGCTTGAGCCAAGTATCACCCATGTATAACCTAATAGGTTGAACATCGCGCAAGTATACATGTGTCAAACAAGTATACATGCGCGACCAAGACATGTCTGACCATACAAGACATGTGCGTCTGTCTCTTTTTGGGTGCCCCTCTGGCCTATTCAATTCTATTCGTCAAATACACCTCTCCTCTTCAATATTTATCAATTAAAATGCTCTTTATAGACATTTATGGGATGGTTCCTTTGTTGGCTTCCTTATCTAAATTTAATTCTGTGGAACATCACTCAAATCCTAGTGATTTACATATAATTATGTAACTAAGGTATGTGATTTCATTCATTCAACCTCATCCTTTAAGATGAGAAGATACTTAACATGGGCCTCCATTTCAAGTGTATGCACCCGTCATAATTCCCCTAACCTGGGCCTCCTTTTCATTAGTAAGCCCCAGTCAAAGTTCCCTTAAAATGTCTATCATCCTCATGATTAATCCCCAGTCAAAATTTTCCTTAACGTGGGCATCCTACTCAGGAGTAAGCCCCAATATCAAATTTATTTAATATGGGCATCCACCTTTGTAGTAATCCCCATTATCCCAAATCTGGGCTTCCTCTTTAAGAGTAATCCCCAAATTCCATATTCCATTAATTTTGGCCTCCTTTTCAAGAGTAAGCCCCAGTCATAATTCCCCTTTACCTAGGCCTCGTTCTTAGGAGTAATCCCCAGTTCTCCAGTCCCTTTAAACTAGGCCTCCTTTTTAGGAGTACACCCCAGTAAAAATTCCCCTAACTTGGGCCTCTTTTTCAGTAATAATCTCTAGTACAAGATCACATAAAATGGTCATCCTCCTTAGGAGTAATCCCCAATAATAATTTTCCTTCAAATGGGCATCATCCTAAACTGTAAGACCCAATCTCAAATCTCTTTAATATGGCCATCCTATTTAGGAGTAAGCCCCAAGTTCCCGAATATGGGCATCCTTATTAGGAGTAAGCACCAAATTCCAAATTCCCCTAACATGGGCCTCCTTTTCAGAAGTAATCTGTAGTCAAAATTCTCATTATCCTTTGCCTTCTTCTTTGGAGTAATCCTCATTTCTCAAGTCCCTTTAAATAGGGCCTCTTTCTCAAGAATAAGCCCCAGTCATAATTTCTCTTAACAAGTCTTAATTTCTTTTGATTTGGGATTCCTTCTGAATAAAACCCAATCATAATTCCCCTCTAATTTGGGCATCCATCTCAGAATTAAGTCCTAAATTAAGTATCCAAATATCCCTAAAGTAGATATGCCTTTATGGACCTTATTACTTGATTTATTCTCTAATGTAAATCCCAATTTTCATCTATCATTGCCAGTCATACATACATAAGCCCCACATTATTTCTTATTATTTCATCTTTTGTGGCACAATTGTCTGGTTCTACTGATACCTCGTGTTTCTCACAACGAGCATGACTCACGTGACCTTAGAGCGTAAATGTAATCATGACTTCTTTCTTGGGCCATAAATCATGAAAAACTCCATATTTTATCACTCAAACTACGTGGGTTATGATTCCTTTTCTAAAAAAGGATATGTATGTAGCCCATCTATTGGTACAATCCCATCTATAAAATAATCCATATCCTTATGAATGAAAATAAATATCAAGTGCCCCATAGAGTGGCGTTAAAACCAGTATGGTTATCATAATGACCAAGATATTTCAATATAATGTGTTGAAGGATACCATGGAAAAATAATCTCAAACAAATACAGATGATTCTCTTTCGATGAATAACCTCAAATAAATATAAATGATTCTCTAATGCTCATACATATCTATCATTTATTGTCAGATCTAATGGAATGATAAATTTCATACTTGGTTATTTAATATGGATTCACGAACATAACTCCAATCTATAAAGAGTGTCCCGGAGTAGATAATAATTCCCCCCCCACCAAAAGGTGTGATGAGTCTGTTCTCCCACCCTTTCGACCAATGAAAATTCTTAAGCCTCATCGTTCCATAACTAATGAGAACCTACCATATGAATATAGGTCCAAATGGGTAAGAATCATTGGATGTTTCCAGATCTATGAATAAACCTGTTAGAAACTGATTGGAATGTTTGAACCTTAAACACACAAGGTCATCCCCATTTTCTAGTGGAAAAGGTAGTGATCCTGACGTGAATCCATAACCAATTTTATATGTTGTTTTACTTATTTTTTAAGCCCCTATTTAATTCAATGTGAGGGCCAACAAGGAAATCAATAACATATGTTATCATCCAAAAGATGTAGTGGCCGAACTTATCTTGATAAAGTCTGTTATATGAAACATGCACTCATTTCCAGGATCATTATGTGTTACAGAAATGTGTTATATAAAGTTAACACCAGTGAATGGATCTTCTTTACTCCTACTGGATCCTTTTCCACTCTGAGGACGACATAACCTACTCAACATCATCAATGACTGGTCAAAATGCACTTGTTAAGGAATATAGTCAACATGGTACCATTCAAACTCTGTAGGCTGCTCAACAAGCCCTCCAAATTAATAATTCACCGTGGTTGTCTAGATAGTGACGACTAGTTATTAAGAAGCAGGTGGTTCCAACAACTATCTCCAACCATTTCAGGTCATTATCCCCGAAATGAAATCACCAGTACCTCCCATATTATGAGTAGCTGAATGAGAAGGTCACTCAAGGCCTTCATTCAAGGATACATGAGTCCTTCCTGATGGCTCCGATCAACATTAGCCACAAGACTCATGCGCCAATGCGCCCTCAACATTATAAGGGTGTCACCCTTAGGGGTTCGTCTCAGGTTCCTCAGACCCGAGAATGCATGAAGAACCGCCAGAGGTGTAATCTGGTTAATAGGGAGATGATTTTTACCTCTTCCCCCTCCAGATAAGTACAGCAAGCCAACTTGATGGAAAATAATGAGCAGGCATATACACATGTCCATCCTGATGTTACTACCCAGCAGAATCGTCTGGCAGTTACACGCCGAACCTGCCAGGAAATTCCGGCGGAGTATTATAGGCAAGTATATACAACTGTTTATATTTAATCAACCAGTCAGCAGGCTCATCTGACTGCACCAAATGAAGCTTGCTATTCTAATATGGTGAAAAATGATAAGCTTGGTCATACTTCTATTTACAATCAACAATTCTGTCAGCATTCTAGCCTGCCAGAATTTAAGGAAATTAGTCAACCATAATTGACGAAGAATACAATGCAGACACATACACCTTCCAATGTTCATTAGGCCTACCAACAGTCTCATTTGGTAGCACTCAGAGAAGCCGGTTGGAAAGCTCCGACGACAAATTTGGAGTAGACTCAACTCTCTACCCCCACACATGAGTATTGTCTGAATTCACTGACAGGAAAAGGAGGATAGGAGAAGGAATACACAACTACTCCAAGAACATAATGGACATATATACCCATTCCGTCAGCTTAAGTCACTAAGCACATATTGATGATGGTGAATGAACAGAAGCAAATCCCTGCTCATATTTTAGAGGACTGTCAGAATGTAATAACATCTTCAATAGCATAATTGGGAAATAAATTCAAATCTATCTCTACCAGTGGAGTGACACATCAACAAAACACTTCGGAACACATAAAAAACTATGTTCCAGTCCAAGAGGGTTGTGGGGATTACTCTCCCATGTCATAGGGATAATAAATTTAGACACATACACCTGATTTAAATGGAGATAATCAGCCTAACCTGACTATTTCTCCTGAGGAGGCACATATACCTGCTCATAGTAACCACATTTCTCAACAAGTGGTTCCCAAAGTGAGTAATAAGGCATCTAGGAAAATGACACATCCAGCATGGTCAAGAAAACAAGATCCAATATGTAATAATTCCTTGCACGATGTTAGAGTTCTTGATGCACTCAAACAATTATCTATTGCAACTAATGATTCTACTATCTCATTTCCCAATAGTGGGAACATTAATTCTGATGGTCTTCATTAGACACGTCCTCATGAAGGCTTTCTTCATGACAGTTTGGTCGATCTTGAAGTATCATCTTCATATGAGAGCCATGACAACCCTCTACATGGACAGAAGATCAAGGAGTAAAAGGTTACATCTTCTGTTGTAACAAACCATGGTTGTTATCCCCATGATGATGAATTTACCTGAAAAATTCATCTCTGTAGTAGTAATGCACAATTCTTGGAAATTTATTCAATGGATAATGCAGTAACGAGAAATACCTCTTATCTTTAGGCACATGAAAATGTGATGCCAATCATGTCTGATGCTTTACTGCTAGTAGGTGAAATACTTTCTCAATCAGAATATAGCTCAGGGTGTTGTTCATTCTCTGAACTTGTCCTAGGTCATTCATCTTCTAGTTTTATAAATGAATTCTCAACAAGTCTTGTTGAATCTTATGGAGAAACAAAGAAGCACCATATTTGGTCTGATCAGGTAGATGACTCTTCATCGAATGATAATGAGGAATTATTGAATCTGAGAAAACAACTGGTGAATGGTGAAGTACCAGTCGTGTTTTTTCCTTTGGATGACTCTCAGTATGATATTACAGAGATGGTGATCAAATATTGTATTCATGATATTTGTCTCAACATGTGGAAGACTATTTGTCTTTTAAAAGATAAAATATTATCTTCAACAGAATATAAAAATCATTTCAACATAATATATGGGTTACAACACCAAATTGATATGGAATCTCTCTCAGTTTCCCAATATCCAAAGGCTGAAAAGCAGGAGTGATCCCTTCATGGTTTATGCGTTGGAGTATTAGAAAAGATTGTTCCAATTAATTTTCAATGCACCATCTATATTCATATCAGGGGATGATGTGTTCATAATGAACTACATTTCACTACACTCTCCAGTCAACAAACCCTGCCAAATGTGGTCTCATGGAATGTTATTTCCCTGAATTGGCCACTTCTAGCTTGGTTTGTGCATAATCAACAGATTTCCCAAGAACAAGCCTCAACTAATTCATCCCAAAGTCATGCGTAAAGAGAACAAGTTGTCGAATTACTCTTGCATCAGGAAAACGATAATATTGAACATGCCTCTTGTTTAGAGAATACACATCATCAGGTGACAGAAGTTTTAGAAATCATCCAACGGTCTTTTGAGCCAGGTGATTTGAGTGGATGTAGGTTAATGTATCTTGCCAATTTCCGAACTACATTTCACAATATCAAGAGAGATTTTAATAATTTCTCAGATGTAGAAGCTCAAGAACCATCCTACCTTGCCAGAATGGGGAATCATTTAGACCAACCCTCGCAATCAACCAATAGGATTTGAGGAGTTGAGTAGGAATAGTAGGAACGGCCCCAGTCCACCGGACTGGGGGCTTTTTCAAATCCTCAATCCCTTCCACAGAGGAAGTCAGTCTTCTGTTGATTAGGGAAGAAGCCAAAAGTGGAACAAAGTGCCGAATTATCAAGAGATTCCATCCAAATTACAGTTTTTCAAAAACATCGTTAAGGATCAACACAATAGAAGGTTATGTGTCATCAGGGACATGGAAGAAGATAGTATCGTGGAAATGATGATTGAAGGGATGCAATGCGTTATGCATCAATAAATTACATCAATGCCATTGTTTCTATCCTCCGGAACATGGGGCTCACTCAGAGGGGTCATATGAAGAAGTTCTTTCTCAAAAGGTTGTGCACACAATGGAAAATGAATAAGGTTGGCATACACGAAATCAAAGCCTTACCCAAAATCTAGGTATTTCTTCAAATAACCAACTTCCCCCTCTCTGAAAGGCAACCAACAAGGGGAAATTAAAATAGTCAAGTAACGTCCCACACTTCCTATGGAGAAGACCAATAACTGTCACTAGAGAAAATGTTCACACAATGGGAGGAAGAAAAAAAGGAATTTAGGAGGTTGAATGAAGAACTACTTCAAGGTAGTCTTCTTCCTAAGCATGCTGGAGTTAGTCAGCCAAAGAAATTTGTTGCATCTACTAAGATGGATCATGAATATCCTCCATTACCAGTACATCCTCATTGGTATAATCCTATGTTTCATTCGCAACAACAATCGGTGATGTTACCATCAGTTGCAATACCAGCAAAAAAACTTGTCAAATCTCCAGTTATTGCACCTGCTCAGGTCCATGCTCAACCGAATGTTTCTCAAAAGTTTATAAGTACCACTGAGTGATTAACAGTTTGGTTGGAAAATTAGGAGGGAAAACGTGCATAAATTCAACCAGAAAAGTGATATTTCCCTGAATGGGTTGATGAAATTCCTCCCCCATTAAATTTGAAAAGTACCACATTACCAATAATTCAGGAGACCCAGAACAAAACTTAACACATTTTGTTGCTCATTGAGATCCTATGATGGGAACTCCTCGGCAAAAAAAACCAGTTAAGCTTAGGTGTTTTGTACAATCATTAAAAGGTTCTGCATTTCTCTGGTATATAGTCTTGTAATCCTGGTCTATTACTAGGTTGGACGATCTCCATCAATGATTCCTTCATTTATTCATCTCAACTTTGCCAAAGAAAACTGTTTTTTATCTTACAAATTGTATTAAAAGGGAGAATTAAAGAGTTTTAGATTTCATTGCTCACTGGAAGGGATTAACATATTCCTTAATATTAGCACTTCATGATGAAGAATTGATTCCGATCTGTATGGAATATTTTCATTATGAATTACACACACCGTTGATCCCTATGAAATACACAGGAGGGATAAAAGACCTTACTTCGATCGCTCAGCCGATCAAAGACTCTCTTACAATGAATAAGGACAAAACTCATGTAATTCCATCAGCTCCAGGAAGGAGAATGGGTAAAGAAGAGACTGCTACAGTTACACTTAATCAAGCACATGTAGCTGCTTCTTCATAAAAACCATCATGTTGTCGAAGGGATCCACCTCTTGAGCATCAGAAACATAGGTTTTTTCATTTAGATGATCTAAGAGATCAAAACAGAAACAATTTGAGGAGTTAAAGAGAAAATTTTATTCTTTATGAAATGAATAAGTTCCTGGTTACATCATTTCGGATTTGAAAAATAATTTGGTTCAGTTGCCAAGGCCCAAACGTCCAAAAAAGTAAGTAGATAAAGATTGTCCCAACTATTGGCCATTTCATCAGATGTTTGGGTATCTCATTCAGGAGTGTTTTGTCTTCAAACACCTCTTACAAATGATTGTGGACTCGGGACAGTTAAAACTGAACGGTTTTTCAGCTCTGGTAGCTTGTGTTACTACTAAAAATCCAGAGGAAGAAGGTGAGTGGAAAGAAGTCAAAAAAAATGTGCATAAATATGATGATTTGATGGTAAAAAAATGACAAACTGAAATCATGCCATTTTATGAATGCAATTGAAAAAAACCAATTGTGTCTTTTTATATGAATGAAACAAAAAAAACCCCTCCATCAAAAGGAAAATACTCAAAGAGATGGCATAATTCAAAGAAATAGGAACAATCAGAAGAAGATGAGATCGTGTCAAAGACCATGTTTTCTTTGATTCTGGATGCTTTTATTCCATATACATCAATGACACGTGCAACTCACCACCAAAAAGAACTACCTAAATGGAAAATCAGGCAGAGTCTTCATCAGATGAAGAGTTGATCATTGGTTTTGTGAATATGATTCACTTAACGGATCCCTATGCAATTGACAATTTTGATCTTAATGATCCAAAGTTCCCTGTATCTAAAAAGAGGAATAAGAGGAAGAGACAGAGTTATAGGACCCTAAGTCATTACTACAAGACTTTAAACTATACATTCCCCCTTTCTTCCATCTTGACGTTAAACTGTGTACTTTCGTCCAACATGAAATTAAACTGTATTTTCCCTCCTACATCCTAGATACATGACACTAAACTGTACAACACTCTTATGTCCAACATGACGTTAAATTATGCGTACGTCCAACGTGACGTTAAACTGTGAAAATTTTTCTAATACGACCAACATGACGTTAAAATGTGTCTCCATTGTCGCCAGTGTAAGACAATAAACTGTATAGCTATACATTATAGCTACATGACGCTAAACTGTACAATGCCCTTTCGTCCAACATGACAGTAAACATTATTGTAATAGCTACATGATGCTAAACCATGAAGCACTCGCCCTTTATATATGACGTTAAACTATACATCCCCTCTTTTGTCCTCACTACATGACATTAATTTGTATAGTCCCCATAAGTCCTTACTGAATGACATTAAACTGCACAATCCCTTCTTCGTCCAACATGACGATAAACTGTGCATCGTTGGCATTGTCGCAACCTCTTGTTTCTCACACCGAGTATGACTCGCATGAGCTTAGAGTAAATATCAACCATAACATCCTCTCTGGGCCGCTAACCTTCTGTAAGTCCCAACACCATTTTTAGGTCTCTTTCCTCAAAAACAACTTGATCACCAATTCATTCTTCAATCAAACTACGTGGACTTTGATCCTTTCCTTCTAGGATGGGTACATAGGAAACCTTATGAGGTTCAATCCAAAAACCAATATATTCTCATCGGCTCACCTACATTCCATATGATTTTGATTTGTGAAGCCACCCCCAGAACCAATATTTTTTACATTATTTCACCATTTTCCTTGCTATATGACGTTAAACTATTATCACTTTTGTCTTGTACGATAGTAAACTACAACATTCATAGAAATCCATTCCTGAGATCGAATTATTATTTGCAATGATCTCCAATCCTATTATATTCCAAAGACTATGTGATTTCATGGCAATTCCCAAACCATTAATCTTCAGTCAATCCATCATTGCCCAAAATTCCCCTTTCACCCTTCACTTTTATGAACCAAATCTGTATAGAGGGTAATTTATGAACTATGAGTGTCATGATTCCCATCCTTACTGGATACGTAGGAATGTTCGAGTTTCCCTTGAATCAATCCCCAAGTCATTGGGCCTAACCCCAATTTCCACTTTCAGTCATTTGGATGAAACTTCCACTTCTAAAAATATGAATGTGGTATGAAAACCCTAGTCTTCCTTCACATCAGGTTTAACAAACACACAATGTGTATTCCTCATTATGGTCCGATCTCTATGACACTAAACTAGGATCTCCTACATTCTTGTCCCTCATGAAATTAAAATGTATTTCAAGAACTATGTATGGCATGATTCCCATCCAAAATGGATATGTATTGAAGTCCAACACCTTAATTCAGGACCTAGCCACAACATGATTATGGTCTTCATTGGTCTATGCATCTCTTTCATGCATTAGTCAATACCCATTTTTCATGTGTCATACTTGTAACCATGAATACTTCCAGATCTCCTTATCCATTTTCTTGGATTTTAGTCACAAAATGTCTGATACTCGAGAATTCTTTTTTCATGACTATGCAGTAGGTGCCCTTTGGTGGCCTAGAATAAGTAGTCTACATAACGGTCCTGTCATCCAAAATATGTTATTATTTGACTATGCAACCAGTGACCTTATTTGGCCCTTTATAATTAAACCCCCAAATGGGATTATATATTAGTGGTAACTTCTTTTTTGGGAGGAAAAACTATTTTTTATTTATTTTTCTTAAGGACAATATGTAGGGATCCGAGAAATATCCATCCTTAATAGATTTGTACGATACACTTTTTCATGAACTGAAACTATTGAAGTATATGGTTTATATTTCCCTTCCCTAAGTTTGGGTCAGACCTTCAGAAGAGTGACATTCATCCAATTATTAGACAATATTGATTGGGAATATCCTCTCAATATTCTAGTATCTCTCTCTATATAGTAGACTCTGTGATTTCGAAAATTTGAATATCCAAAAACATTCACTAGATTTTTAGAAATAGAAAAGGAAAATTTCTGAGAGTTCTTTTTCCTAACTATGAACCATGTTCCCTTAGGAGGCCTTGCATATGTAGACTACATAACGGACCTGTCAGCCAAAAGAAGTTATTAATTGACTATAAAGCCAATGCCCTTATGTGGCCCTACATAATTCAACCCCCTAACGGGTTTATAAAATAGTGGTAACTGCATTCTTGGTAAATAATTATGTCTAATTCCTTTTAGACATTTTTTAATATCATTCCTTAGAATCAAAATTTCTTAAGTCATACTTTACATATTTTCCCCTCATACTTGAATATTATAATATGTTTTTAGATAAACTATCAAGGAATGGAGTCAATTTTCGTCCATTCGTTCAAAGTTATTTCGACATTAAACATTAGTCTTTTAATTTCTGACGTGCACATCTTTAAACATCCCAACAAAGTCAAGGGAACTCAGAACAAAAGTCAAGTCATAGCTCACGAAACATAAATTATGTATGATTTATGTAATATTGAGAAATAAAAAGATTCAATGTTTGTAGGGTTATTTTTTATAACCCTAGAAAAAACATCTAACTATGCTTACCAGGACCATTGTATTAGGTAAAATTGAAAGCATGTAGAAAAATAATGCAGGCACAAATGATTGAATATGATAGTGTTTTTCATTGATCCACCAGAGTTATAAGGATATCCACATATTGGAATCTCTTCTCTTTTTTGTCGAATTACAAGATTCTTTCAACATAACTATTCATTTTATTTACGGAATCCCAAGAATCCTCAACAGCCACCAGGAATTCATTCATTCAACTAGATATAATAAGAGATGTAGTGATACCATCTCTTATTGGAAATATTGTAAAAGGATGTTCATGAGTGCGGTTTGAGAAAATATTCTTCTGATTAAACACTGAATATGTACCTATACAAGAGACGTAGAAGATGGATACATGTATTTACGATTGGAGCATTGGAAGTAAAGATCCATTTCGAGAGAGAACTATTTTTAGATATTGTTTTGATGTCATGATAATCCTTTCTCCATAAACCAGCAGGGGAAATCATACCAGCCAATGGGTTTTCCATTTTCATATCTAAAAGAAAATCATATAGAGGAAAATTTGAAAAGTTCACACCATTTTTACTACTATTAATGCATAGAATAACCAAAATAGTGGGATATCAGTGTGGCTGCATCTTGGGTGTATATTTCTTTGTCTCCAGAACGTTTACTCTTTACAAATGACCATGGCCATATAGAGGCAAGTAAATGCTCTGTGGAAAATTATGAAGATACTTATTCAAGTACATGGCCAAATATGGGATTTTTCTATCACAGATATTGTAATAATTATTTCCAACAATGTTCATCATGTCATCCATCCTCTTTCTAGCAAGGTCATTATCTGTACCAATTCGTCTGGGAGGCATTGAATCTACACAATGGTTGAATAATTAACTCTTAAGTAAGGTTATTTTTCTGTAAATTTGTGTATATAAGAGAAAAATGGATAAGGAATTATGGGGCACATATCATTTGTCGGTGCAAAATTCTATTATGGTCATGCATGTTTAGGAACGCTGGTATCACCACGCAAGTCAAACTACCTCTACAGAAGCGTAACACGAACAGAAGTAATCAACCACAGAAAATCAAGACACTTGCTTGACGAGAGCCAAATGTGAGACGAGAGAGAAGTTCTTTGGGAGTCGGTTTCTTTTCTTGAGAATTGAACGCGTATTTATAGGCAAGACTACACACCTACACACCGAAGCCTGTGTGGCTCTCACATGCGCACCGCTACCTGCGCACTCACAACTTGTGTGCTACAGATCCTTGGTTTTCTCCATTACCTTAGAGTCAAATCATCCTTCCATTGAGATCCACCTCTCAGGGGAGACTTTTATTGATGATCCTTTCTGGAATAGAGTCTAATGACTGAAAAAGGGGAATACCTTAGCACAAATTGATTCATCCATTGAAGAAACATAAAAAATTGACAAATGCATGAACAAGGATTTGTTTACACATGGGTCATGAATGTTTCATCATGGTCGTGCAAGTATACTTTTGTGCCACATATTTTTCCCACATGTGACTTGAGCGCCCTATTTGATTTTAACCCAAGGTCTTGAATGGCCTATAAATACCCCTTGTGTCCCCCCATCGAGGAAGGGAAATTCAAAAAGTCATACTTAATATCTCGGTGCCCTAGTCTCTACTTGAAGACATTTGAACACTTCTATGGTAATTTCATACCTATAATAGAAGATATAAAGAGTGGGAATATGTCCTAAGTGTTGAAACTCCTCAACACTTGTGCGCCTAAGTGTCTTACCGTTAACAGAAATGAAGACACTTGCGCGTCACCTTATCCCTTCAATAAAACATACACTCCACTCTTTTTTAATCGTTTTAGGGATAATAATAAGTGCTTGAGCCACGTCTCGCACAATTATTACCCTATGGATTTACCGTCTTGCAAGTATACATGTGTCATGCAAGTATAAATGCGCGACAATGGCTTGTGCGCCCAAACAAGACTTGTGTTCATGTATCTTTTTGGGTTCCCCTCCTGCCTATTAAACTATTTTCTTCAAATCCACCTCTACACTTCAAGATTTATCCATCAAAACCCTCTTCAATGAAATTTATGGAATTTTTCCTCTGTTGGATTCCTTATCTGAATGAAATTCTGGGAAACATCTTTCAATACCTATTTATTTACATGTCTTTATGACATTATGGTAAGAGATTTCATTCATTCAACCACATCCTTTAAGATGAGAAGATATTTAACATGGGGATCCTTTTCAGTAGTACGGCCTAGTCATAATTCCCCTATACTGGGCCACCATTTTAGGTGTAAGCCCCAGTCCATGTTCCCTTAAAATTGGAATCCTTCTCAGGAGTAATCCACAATCATTATTTTCCTTAACATGGGCATCCTCCTCAGGAGTAATCCCCAATCTCAATTTTATTTAATATGGGCATCCTCTTTATGAGTAAGCCCCATGTTCCCAAATCTAGCCATCCTACATAAAAGTAAGCCCCAAATTTCAAATTCCCCTAAACTGGGCATCCTTTTCCGGAGTAAGCCCTAGTCATAATTCCCCATAACATGGGACTCCTTCTTAGGAGTAATCCGCGGTTCTCAAGTCCCTTTAAATTGGGCCTCCTTTTTAGGAGAAAGCCCTGGTCATAAATCCCCTAACCCCGGCCTCCTTTTCAGGAGTAATCCCTACTCTAAGTTCCATTAAAATGGTTATCCTTCTCAAGAGTAAGCCCCAATCATAATTTTCCTTAACTTGGGCATCCTCTTCAGAAGTAAGCCCCCATCTCAAATTTCATTAATATGGACATCCTCCTTAGGAGTAAGCCCAATGTTCCCAAATCTGGTCATCCTCCATAGGATTAAGCAAAAAATTCCAAATTCCCTTAACATGGGACTCCTTTTCAGGAGTAATCCCTAGTTATAATTCTTCATAACCTTGGCCTCCTTCTTAGGAGTAAGCCCTAGTTCTCAAGTTCCTTTAAACAAGGCCTCCTTCTCATGAATAAGCCCCAATCATAATTTCTCTTAACCAGTATTAATTTATTTTGATTTGGGATTCCTTATGAGTAAAACCCAATCATAATTCCCATCTAATTTGGGCATCTTTCTTAGGATTAAGTCCTAAATTATGTATCCAAATCTCTATAAAGCTCATATTCCTTTAATAACATTATTCTCAGTTTTCTTCTCTGAAGTAAATCCCAATTCACTTCTCTCTTGGGCAGTCATAAATAAATAATCCACACATTATTTCTCATGATTGCATCTTTCATTGAACAATCGTCATGTTTTATTGATTCCTCTTGTTTCTCACTCCATGCATGACTCACGTGAGCTTAGTGCATAAAAGTAATTTTGACATATTTTTTGGGCCATCAATCAGGCATAAACTCCATATTTCTTCAGTCGAACTACATGGGTTCTCATTCCTTCTCTAAACAAGGATACATACGTAGCCCATCTGATGGTATGATCCCAACTCTAAAATAATTGATATCCTTCTGAACGAAAATAAACTTCAAGTGCCCCACTGATTGGCTTTAAAAACAGTATGGTTATCATAATGGCATAGTGATTTCTATATAATGTTTTTTAGGATACCATTGACTAATAATCTCCAACATGTACAGATGATTCTATATCGATGAAGAAACTCAAATACATATAAAATATTTCTAAATCTCATACATATCAATCATTGATTGTCACATCTAAAGGAAATATCATTTTCATACTTGGTAATTTAATAAGGATTCATGAACTTAACTCAAATATATAAATAGATTCCCGAATTAGACAATAAGTCCCCCCAAATATGTATGATGAGTATAACCTCCCATCCTCTCTACCAATGCAAATTCATAAGCCTCATCAGTCCATAACTATAAAGCACCAACCTTTGGAAGATAGGTCCAAATGGATATAGAATCATTGGATGTTTCTGGTTCAACGAATAAACCCATTAGAACCCGATTGGAATGTTTTAACCTTAAACAGACATGGTAATACCCATTTCCAGAGGATACAAATACATAGTTTCATTGTTGGATGTTACATTATACCCCAAAAACCATTTTTTCAACAAAATTAAAATTATCTCATAACAATGAAAATAGATCGGGGTATCAATAATATAGATAAAACAGATGACAGATTTATAAAGTGATATTAACCAGGTTATCTTATGTAAGTCAATAAATCTCATATATTTCTTCATTTTCATCCATAATAGATATATTCAAATATTTCACTTAAATATTCATATTTAGATATACATTGTTATATATTATTCGTAAAAATACATTTTTGAGTATAATTTTTTATTGTATTTCTATCCAAAGAAAAAAAGATTAATGGTTATGATAATATGAAATTAAATCATGTTAAATGATCATATACATATTAAATCTAAATGATAAGATTTCTTCTTCTATGAGACCATCATTTAACCCAATGATTCATTTTTATACAGTATATCATAAATTAATGTTCTCTAGTACATTTATTAAAAATCACAATATTAGTTACCATAAATTATCATGAAATATATTACCATAGTAAAGCACTAATAATCATTCATATTTATGTTTTAAAAATTAAAAATAAAAAACCCATAAAATAACATGTTAATTAATAAATAAAATTATCTAGGAATCATTGTATTTTAATTAGAATTATATATGTTCATTTTCACTGAGATTTTATAATATAACAATTATATATTTGACATCATAATAATCCCATTTAACCCGACATAGTGGTCCAAAATGAGAATTTGAATCACTACATCATATCACCAGAGATTGTCACACAATGTGTTATATTAAGTCATTTTATCATTTGTTTGATTAATTTTTTAAAAAAACATATGTAATGGTTCAGGAAAATATAATTTTGGGTTTGTGTTATAAAGGTAACAATCAATATATTTATTAGATATTGAAGAAAAAAGTTAAATATAGTGTAGATAATGGGTTCCATTTAAATTTATCAATTTTGTAATAAATTATTTTCCAATATGGGACTATTTTATATATTTAATATATCCCCATGTAAAAATCCCAAATAATTTTTTGGATTCGTTTACCCCTATGAAAATGATCTAATACAATCCATGTGTTTATGTGAACATATGAGTACATTATGGGTGATCATTATTTTTCAAATCCTCTATTGATTCCTTTTTTCAACAATAAATAATTGGGGACACTATTGTTTAACATTGTCATCTGATGTAATAGTTGTTGTGATTTTTTGTCTAATCCCATAAAAGTGGATTTTTATGGATAAATATGAATGGAATTAGAAAAAAATTGTTCAATTCAAAATTAATCGACACCTCTATCATTATATAGTAATGGGACGTGGAAAAGATATATATATATATATATATATCAATCATGGAAAATAGATGATTAGGTTAATGGTTCATTTATTTTTTATTCATTGGGAAACTTTAATCACCATACCATTGTATTTCATATTGACTATAGATATGTATAATGAAGAAGGTATTTTTGGGGATTATACATATTAATGAATCACATGTTATCATACTTATTTATATACATGAGGAAATATAATGTTCATCCACAAATAGATAATAGATCATCCCAAAACTTTCACCAGAGGAATATATAGCTCATCACCCAAAGAAAACTGAGATCATCACCATGGGCATCCTTATATTTCCCATTAAGAAATTTCGAACGTTTCACCAAAGTAGTGAATGGCTCATTAGTGGAGAAGAAATATTCTGCATATGCCCAAAAACATATAGAATAGTATTTCTCTGGGAATGGTTAGTCTTTGGATCACTATCTATTGTTATATTTAATAATCACATGTTTACCAGATGATTTTCTTATACACTTCCCACCAATAGAATATTTATAAGGAATTGCATAATGTGAAATTGGATTGCATATATTATAATAATGAGTATTATAAAAACTCAATGTATTTTGGGGAACCATGAGTATAAAATTATCATAAAGAGTATATGAAGAAACCAAGAGGATTATGTCAACTCATGGAATGTGTGAGGAATCCAATTTTTGAATCTCAAATAATGTTTTTTAGGAAGAGTGGGATTTTTATTATCATTAAATATGATAAAAGGGATGATTGAAGATTTTTGTTGATTTAACATGTCAGAAGCATGAAGCATTTATTGCATCATTATTACTGAAACAAAATGTATCGTTATAGATATAGATTGAGGAAAAAGGTGACTATTGATTCATACAGTTTAACATCATATAACAAGGTTGTTCTCTTTGATGTGTAGATTCATTCCACTAGGATGTAATGGGGATTAATGAAATCCATTAAACTTATATTAATGTAATGATCAACTATACCTCTCATGTAAAAAAAATCATGCTTTTTGAGAGAATCAATAGAAATAATATTAATTATATTTCATTGGAGTACAGAAAATGTGTATGAGTGGGGATTATGAATTGATTTTCACTAATTATATTTATATAATATAAAAATATTGAAAAAAATAAAACTATTATTTTCTTAAATTTTTTTGATTCCATAACATACCAGATCAAGTTGGTGTGAGAGGTGCTAGTATTATTTATATAATAAAAATAAGTGCAGTCCCAAAATGGGAATCACACAGATGTATCTAAATTAAATATAAAGATTCAATAATTTGGCATATCATATATCGTGGTAAATATAGAAACTAATAGTTCTTCATGAACCAAGGTGGAGGATGAAACCATTACGAATATCTCAAATAATAGTTCTTAAATGAACCATTTAATGTTCTATTAACTCAATATTTTTTATTAATCTAAGCTGTGTAACTTCATTTTATTATTTTTATTAGTATAATGGATTGGGATATAGGTACCTGATTCATATATACTCCCAAACCATTCCAAAGGGATCATAATTCAACTATCAATATATCATGGGCTCGTAGATTGTATAAAATGGAAGGACCTAATTTGGAAATATAAAAATATGCCTTAATATCATTTCATTGAACCTCAAAATTGGCCAATATGACGACAATGAGAATCCTATAATCATTATATAAATCATCCTTCTCCCATAACATGGATATGTAGGTGGATCTCACAAAATTTTGAAAGAGTAAGATCTAATGTCACGTTATAAAATGATGTTATGGTTGATTGGACAACATAGAGTTTCTATGTGATTCCTCAAAAACAAATGTATTTTCATTGACCTCTCTGACCCAAGACAATGTAGAAATATGGTTTTTGAGGTTTGCTGGGAGGTTAAGGAGGTATATTCCCATCACTTTTGAAAATTTCCAGTCCATGAAAAACATTTCAAAAATAGAAGGCTATTTCCAACTCTCGGATTTTTCCTTTTCCAAATTTATAGTTCATGAAAATTGTTTTCAGAACTGTATTCTATTTCCAACTGCATTCTTTTACATTTTCAAAACTTCATGTTCCTGAATAGTGTTACAAGAAAAGTAGGCTATTTTTAACAGAAGTTTTTTTTTCCTTTTGAAAATTTCTTGTTCATTAACTATGTTTCCATAAAAGTAGGTTATTTCCAACAACAGCCATCATCCTTTTCCAAATTTCTATTAAATGAATGGGGGTTTCCAGGCCGGTGTGGTTTCCCTAACGATGAGGTACTATAGTGTATCCAGACCAATGACATTTCTAGACCAGTGAGGTATGACAGTGTTTCCAGACAAGTGATGATCTATAGTGTTTCAGGACTAGTGAGGTTCAATGGTGTTTCAAGACCAGTTATGTTCTATAGTCATTCTAGAATAGGGAGGTTTCCAGAATAGTTAGTAATCTAACACTTGGTCAAATTACATGTTTGGTGTACAATTTTTCTAGATAAATTTGGTTTCAACCCTATGACATTTCATTGATGTAAAATGAATTTTAGGCATTTTTAAAGGGATTTAAGTCCAAATCATATCCCATAACTCCGATATTGATTTTCTTAAGGCTTGGGATGCCATTATAGGATCAGACTATGTGATTTGATGTGGTATGATTTTAAGGTAAAATCCATCATATCTTACACCACTAATATGTTAAATACTCTATTAGGATAAGATATATTCCTTCCTTATTCTACATTCTTTTTCCTTAGTGTGAGAATCTCAAGACATTAATTATTCCCATAGGATTTGTATGATCAGACCTTAATCATCGAATCGTTTCTCATTTATGTTTTCTCCTACTGCATGTGCACCCAATTTTTTGGATTAGGCAACATGTATCCATCCTTCATCTATATAAGGTACGATCTACCTCTATTCTTTTGTTGTCATTGATCCTTATCCTCATGTCGCTCTTTTGTATGCTATAGAATGTGATCTCCATGCTTCTAATAGAGTTTTCTTAGCAATCAGATGGTGAAGTTGTATAGTGGCATCCTCTGGTGGTAGTAGTTTTCATGGTGGACGACATTATATCCTGTGGTTTGCATCATCTTCGTACAAAGAACCTCATGAACCATTTGGGGTATGGGATTTATTTCATCTATATTAATTTACATGAAAATGTAGAGTTTGAATGTTTTATAAAAATTTATACCAATGTAATTTACATAATAAAAATTTGAATCAGATAAATAAATTTATATCGATCATATGTTATTGAATAATTTTTTTCTAGATAGTGTGACATCTAAACATGATTTGGCTAGAATTTTGTGTTTGATGGAAATTGTTAATGAACCTAATTCCAAAAATTAATTTATTATTTATTGGATAAAGATAAAAATTAATTTAAATGAATGTGGTTATTGTTTGTGTAATTTTAGGTTAATCAAATTGTTACTGTAAAAATCCTTAATAAATTTGTAATTTCTATGATTGGATTAAGTTTTTTTACCCATAGTTGGAACCTAGAATTAATAAATATGTTAATTATTGAATCATTAAAGAACTAGATTGTTGAAAAAGAGATAATTCATTGTAGGGTTTTTAGATACCGTCTTACTTGTAAAGGCCAAGAGCTGTATGCTTAGAGTTGTGAGAGCTCATTGTGTTTGATGTTTTTATGCCTTGTTTATATGGTACGATCCCAACTGATATGGTGTTTTTTTTATGCTTATTGTGTTGTGATGTGATCCTAAAAGGCTGTTGTGATATGTGGGGGTTGTGATGCCTATTAGTAGTTGAAATAGTTGACATTTAGAGTGGTGAGATGCAGCAATTTATCCATGTGGGTTATTGGAGAGGACATCAAAGTAGATGGAATCGGTTGGATGTGAATGTTTTGATGATTGATGCTTCTAGTTGGTTTTTTAACTTCATTACCATCTGTACTGTTCAAGGAATATTTTTGTCATACCATCTTTCCAAATGGGCCAAAGACGTGTGGGGTATTCCACATGTTATCTATGTTTTGCTTCCTCATTGAGGACGAGTCTATGCACATTCTATAGGCGGAATAGACTCAATGGGTATGTCGTCTTATCACCATGTTGATATCCCCTTGTGTTTAGTATTTTAGTCAGTTTTTATATAATTCCCCAAAATATGGGAATGTAATTATGTTGTTAATAAATGATTGAATAAATGATGTCAACCCATTGGGGTTGGATATTTTGGGGACACAATTTTGAAGAAGCAATTTAATGGATTAGAGGACTTTGGTTGTAATGATAATGAAATATAGTATTGAAATTGTTAATAGTTAATTAATGTTTAAACGATTAATTAATGTGATGTTCAAATGATAAAAAGGAAATGATGGAATTTAATCATGCTCTTTAAATGGTTTTGTTCTTAGAGGATACTTAGTCTTATAAGTTGTAGTCAGGAGTCTGAGAGACGTTAGTTATAGTTGACTCAAATACTACGTTATGCCCATTGTGAGGTTGTGATATATAGTATATTATTTACGTTTTGGGTTTCTATATGCTACTACACCCCATTAGTTAGTGACATAGACAGCATAGGGATTCTGAGCCCAAGCGGGCGATTTCCCCATCATTCCTATTGGAGGATGGATGAGTGACTACAGCCTTTGTTCCTATACTATTCTCTTCGTAGTTACTTGTTATGGTAGTTATATTCGTTAGTTTTCCCCATATATGTGATTATAGGGATGTAATGGATTTTTGTTAATTAAACACATCTATTCTGTATATAGTTTCATATGAACTACTATAGTTCTAACATGTAAAGGTAGTGACTGCTTAAGGATATTTATTCAGTGTGCGGGATTTAATGGAAGAGTTATAGTTCTCGATGCATGATACATGTTTTTAAAGGTGTGGTGTATCTTTAATAGTACCCATTCACTTTTTGTACATGGATGTGGTGGTTTTTATTCATGAGGTGCATGATGTGGTGCTTCTCCCAGGTGTCTGCGTGCAAGCCATTATGAAGAGAGAGTCTTTGGATGTGTGAAAATAGGGAAAAGTGGAAAACTAGAGGGTAAGTGGTAAAGGGTTACATTTGATATTATTTATTATATTATATACATTAATATTTTATACATGGTGAGAGTGTCCATGGTGAGGCTAGAAACATACTATACCTATTTATGAGAAGATTTTGTTTCACTTGTTGTTCATTTTTCTTTAACATATTTTCATTACATTATCACTAGAGGATCCAAAGATTATCCTACAATGTATACTCTTATTACCACCATATCTATATAAACAATTATAATGGTCACTTCAGGAAGGATGGGGAACTAGCTTGTTTCTACTAGCTTGGGGTTGCAGATGATGTTTGGGATTTTTGATTTCTTATGTTTTTTCTTTGATTGGGTACTTACTATTTTTCCATTTATTTGTCGTAGTTTTTTATGAAACTATATATATGTACATGGATCTCTATATTTTATTTTATTTATAATTTTTAGTTGTTTGGTGTCTATGTTATCTCTCTCTTCCGCATGTGTTCTCATAAGAGGGTTATCCCTCCCATTTGTCTGTTTACAATTCCCTTATTGCTAGTCACCAACACATGGCCTACTGTAGGTCAGACATGAGTGAAATTATCTCTCTTCTCACATTTACGATCTAATAAGGCTCTGCATTGTGTGTAGGGGTTTATAACATAGTTGTATTAGATGTCTGGTAGGTGGATAATGATGAAGTTGGTGTTAGGCACAAGTGAGGTTTCATGGGTTTGAAGGGAAGTGGTGTCAGTAATGTTTAGAATGTGATGTAGACACTACAAACTGGATGAGACATAAACATTTATTGCCCCCTATTATCTGATTTGTGGTCATTTATATTTACAATAGAAACTAAACGAGGTGATAATAGTAGTAGGAAAGAGTCATGTGAAAGGATCAGACGTCATCCTTCATTAAGATTGGGTTTAAATGGGTAGTCCATGGTATATGTTAACCAAAAATGAATAAAAGAAAAACAATTAATTAATTAACACAGAGTCTTCCATATTCAATTTTTAGGAGCATAAATATAGGTTATTTTTCAGGTATGGCTTCAGGTCGACATCCACGTCAGGTTCACAAAAAAAATGTCCAGTATGTTGTGCCAGCCGATCATCATATAGTAGAGGTTGATAATGAAAACACATGGAAGATGACACTCTAGGAAATTTAGCACCAAATTCTATGGAAGTATGAGGGATCTGTTTCAGATATAGTCAATGATGATTTGTTGGAGGAGGTCAAGATATGCTTTAGTTCAATTTGGGTTAAGAATAATAACTATGTGACTTTTGTTGTGATGATGTTGTGGGGAGAAGTGACGATGTGGAGGACCTTGTTCCTCGTGTATCACTAGGAGTAAGCAATATCAGGGGAGCATTTACCAGAAAATTTTAGAGTTGAATTTATTTCTTCAACTGTTAAGGCATCAAGTATCCAGAAACATCTTACCCTACGACATGGGAAATCTAGTGTGTGAGAGTTTATAGTCCATTTTAGGAACCATTTATAATATGATTTCGACCAATTTCAATATGTGGTGGCTATGGTGAGGTATTTTGAGGAGGCTTTGCATCAACAGATCTAGCATGAGGATACCCCGTTTATGCTGAAGACATATCATGATTATTTGGCGAGGGAAGAGGTCATCTAGAGTACATTAGATAAATTTAAAAATTCACGATAGGGTATTTATCATGATTCCTTGCGATGTAGAGATATGGTTTGGGGTTACCATATTTTAGGCCAGAAGAGTTTATGTTCATGTGGGGCTAGGTCCCAGCCCTCACCATCTTTTTTCTATGGATGAAGAGGCTCTCATGTCTATTCCAAGGGATTAATCACATGTTCTTCTTGTGGATGGAAATTTCATCTTCTGTTAGAGTGTATGACCTTTCTGAGCAGTCATCATGCACCCAGTGGTCTTCTATAGGTTACTCCATTGAAGAATTTCCATCTAAGATAGGAGCAGTAGGTTGCACCAGCATTGGGTCTATAGAGAGTTGATGGGGGCAGGCAGAGGACAATCGTGTGATTCACCTCATCCTCAACGAGAAGAGCACATCCATGGTGGTTGTTGTCCTTAGGGAAATAGAGGTTGTGGAGGATGTCTCGGTCAGCTTCATGCTTTAGCATTGCCAACCCTATGAGAACCAGAAATCATTTCTAGTACCCTTTGATTGTATTCTACTTTCGTGTAAGCCTTGTCTGATTCAGGACCAACATAATAATTCATATCACCATCCCATTTCCATGCTAGGGGACTTGATATGTTGAGGCTTTCAGTTCCCTTGGCACTGACTATGATAGTTGGAGGTCGAGATATCCGGTTTAAAGTATGTAGTGACTGTAATCATTTTCTAGTGCAGTGCAGCTGTTGGGGAAACATCCTATTTTTTAGGACACATCCAAATGATTTCATCCTCGGTTTGGATTGTCTGTATTTACTTCTGACAATAATGGATTTTAACTGGAAGCAGGTGTTGTTTTTTAATGCAGATAGAGAGCCTGCAGTTATTGTTGGTGAGTGAGACACTCGGATGGGTCTGAGGTGTGTTTCTCCATTATCATCCTGGATGGATGATCTGATGTTGAGTTCTTTAATTATTCAGTAGTTGGGGTTTCATAGGGTCCGAGAAGAGTACCTTTATTTTTTTCCATAAGAGGCTGTATCATTACCCCATCGATGAGAGGTCAAGTGTGTGATCAAGCTACAACTAGGAGCATATCATATTTCAATGTCTCCATATAGGTTGGACCATTATATGTTACGGGATATACATATATATATTGAAGGTTTGTTACTATGTTGTCTTTTTTGATCAAGTGTGTAACCGTGGGGCATACTGGTTTTGTAAGGGAAGTAGGATGATGGTAGATTACAGTTGTGTATCGAATATCGTGTCATAATCAAAGTGATAGTGAAGAATCGCAATCATATTCCATGGATAGATGATATATTCGACCAACTGAATGGTGCATGTTGGTTCTAAAATATAGAATTGTGGTTTGGATACCATCAAATGCATAAAAATAATGAGGATATCTCATAGACTTCTTTCGGTTGTTGTCATGGGAATTCCATGTACAAAGTAATGTCATTCAGGGTGAAAAATTCACTAGATGTGTTCATGGGACTAATGAATGTTATGCTCCATGAGTTTCTATATAAGATCATGGTGGTTTTCATTATTAATATCCTTATGTAATCTATATCTAAGGAGGAGCATATGGATCATATATATGTCATTTTTAGTGTTTTTCGTCAACATCAGTTCTTTGGGAAGTTATCGAATATCGAGTTTTGGGCTTGAGATGTCCATTTTATGGGGCATGATGTGTTCTACTAGAGAGTAGATGTGGATCCATCAAATATAGAAGAATTTGTGTCTTGGGAGGCCCCCCAAGTCTGTGGAAGAGGTGTGAAGTTTCCTTGGTTTTTTAGGCTACTTAATGTTGTTCATAAGGGATTTCCCTTGGGTTGCAACTCAACTGATGACATAGACCAAGAAGGATCAAGCGTTCATGTGTAAGGATGTGTGTTATTCAACTTTCAAGTATCTCAAGGATATTTTAGTAAGTGCTCAAGTTCTTCTTCTTCCAATAGAGGGTGTTCAGTATAATGTTTTCTATGATGATTCACATTTTGGGTTAGGTTGCATTCTGATGGAGTCGATATCGGTAGTTTCTTATGTGTCTCCAATGTTCCATCCCCATGAACATAAAAATTCCATCCATGATACTGATTTGAAATTTGTGGTGTTTTCTTTGATGTTATGGAGACATTACCACATTTGTGAGTACTTTGTGGGTTTCACCAATCATAAGTGAATGAGGTATGTTTTCACTCAGTTTGAGGTAAACATGTGGCATCGTTTATGTATGGATTTATTATAGTAATAAAAAATCGAAATATCATATTCACCTGGAAATGGGGAATGTTGTAGCTAAAGTGCTTATCCAGAAGTAATATATTGATGCAATTCATGAATATGGTGATTTCAGGGAAGTGATGGAAGAACGGTCAGAATTACATCTTCATATGGAATATGTTGGGGGAAGAGGTTGACTTTTTTAGATGAGGGTGTAGTCATCTCTGCTGTAGTAGGTGGAAGAGTCCCATTTGGGAGATCCATTGGGGGAGGCCCGGAGGGAATGTGTAGTTTGTGGTGGGGCCCCTGATGGTTTCTCAGAGGATGGAAAACACTGAGTGTTCTATTACATAATGATATTTGATCCTTTGGCGACTTGTGAGATGTTTCTCAAAGAGTTCCATAGTTCACCTTTAGTAGTGCATCCTTTTGTGAAAAATATATACCAAGCCTTGATGAGTCATTTTTGGTGGACTTGGTTGACGTGTGAATTTTCATAGTCTGCGTATTGATGTTTGTTCTTCAATTAGATCATGGATGAGCATCGTTTCCAAAGTGGTTTGATCCATCCATAATATATTCCTCAATGGAAGTGGGAGGACATCTCAATTGACTTTGTTACTAGTTTACCTCGATCTCTGAAACTACATGATTCTATTTGGGTGGTAGTGGACAATTTAACAAAATTATCCCACTTTATATAAATCAATTGGTCATTATTAGTGGATGTATGGTCAAGGAAATATCTAGAGAAGGTTGTGAAAATCCATAGAGTCTTTATGATGATTAATTCTAATCAGGATCCTCATTTTACATCTAGTGTTTGGAGAGTTCAGCATGATTCATTTGGTTCTCAGCTATGGTGTTGCATTGCTTTTCATTTGTATACTAATGGCCAGATTGTATAGATAATACCTACTATTGAAGACATGTTATGATTTTGTGTACTAAATTTGGGAGGTTCGTTGAAGAGGCACATAAGATTGGTAGAGTTTTCTTAAAACAATAATTTTCAGTCCAAAATCAGTATTGAGCTATTTAAATCATTGTATGGCCAACCTTTCTATTATCTGTTATGTGGGACATGGGTCCGAGAGACAGCAAATCTTGGACTAGAACGCATTCTAATTACAACAGAGATGGTTCAACTAATTCGTGAGAGGATGAAGACGACACCAAATCATCATAAATCATATGTCGATAAAATTAGAAGTCATATAGAGTTTGATGATGGGGATCATGTCTTTCTGAAGGTTACTCACTAATGTGGGCTGTGAAAGTTTGGTCTTCTAAGTAAGATTTCTCTTCGGTTTGTTGGGCCATTCATGGTTTTGTATCATGTTGGGGTAGTGGTGTATCGAGTATAACTACCATTATAGATATGTTGGATACATGATTTTCTCCGTGTATCATATCTCATTTGTTATCTTCATGAAAACACACATGTCATTGATTGGAGCGAGATTGATGTTGATGATGATGCGACCTTCGAGGAGTCGGAGTCCTAGATGCGTTTCTGGAATCCAAATATTTTTTTAGTTCATGTGATATTATTTTCATTGATTTTTTCTTTTTTGACCTTTTATGTGAGGTTATTAATGACTTGTTTGGATATGGAATGATTTTCGCTTGTTCTCTAATGTTTAGGTTTTCTTCTAGAATTCGAATAACAAAGTGTGGCTTTCCCCTAAGAGGTATCTTACACGGTGTTTCTTTGGACCCCTCTTTTCTTCTAGGTTGGTTTTGAATTATAGCAGATGATATTATTTCGATAGGTATCTAATGTAATAGACCAAACCACCCTAGTGAATTAATTGGCTGAAATCTAGTATTTGAGGTGTTATAAGAAGACATGGAGTCTTATTCCCAACACTTTTCCAAATTTCTAATTCATGAATAGAGTATCCAAAACAGTATTCTATTTTCAATGACATGCTTTTTTGTGTTCCAAATTTCATGTACATGAACAACATTTCTAGAATAGTAGGATATTTCCATCATTATGCTTTTCCCTTATCCAAATTTCAAGTTCATGAATAGTACATCTAGACTATTGAGGTTTCTAGCCAAATGATGATATATAATGTCTCCAAACCAGTGAGGTTTCTTGACCAGTGAGGGTCTATAGGTTTTCTAGAATAGTGAGGTCAGCAGTGTTTTTAGACCAATGAGGTTTCTAGAATATTGATGATCTACGGTGTTTCTAGACTAGTTAGTTTTCGACACTTCTGAGGTTCTATAGTTCTTAAAAACGACTGAGGTTGTCTAGACCAGTGTGGTTCTATAGTGTTTCGAGACAATTGATGTTTCTAAAATAGTGAGTCATCCAACACTTTATCAAATTTCATGTTTATATATAGTGTTACCATCTTCCTTCATTTTTGTCCCGTTGAATTTTCCTTTTATGTAAATTTCATTTACAGACTTTTTTTAATGAATTTAACAACGAATAAAATCCCAAAACTCCTATATTAATTTTCATATGGATAAACATGATATTACATGGACCAACTGTATGGTTTAGTGGGATCTAATTTAAATGTAATATCCAACATATGTTAAACTAAGACTCTGTTAAATCTTCTAAAAGAATGAGATATATTCATTCCTTGTTATTCCTTCTTGTACCCTGCTGTGAGATTCTTGAACCATCCCTTCATCCATTAGGGGTTGTTTGATCGATCCTTAATCCTCAGATTGTTTCCCCTTGATGTTTCTTCCTACTTCATACCCACCCCCTATTTTTATCAAGTGGAAACTGTCGATCCATCATCGATATAAGGTATGATCTACCACAGTTTTTCAATTTTAATTTATCATTATTATCGTGTTTTTTTTTTCAATCCATTTCATGTGATCTCAATGTTTCAAATGTGGTTTTAATGGCTATCATATGGAGTGATCATGTTGCGGTGTCCATGGGTGGATGTCGTTGTCACGGGGGAGGAGATAATAATCTGATGTCTGGATCATCCTTGTATAGAGAACGTAAAAAACCATTTGAGGTAGGGTATTCATTTATTCTCAATTAATTTATGTAAAAATGTAGTGTTATCATGTATTTGACAACTTGGTCATAATTTAATTGACATAAAAAAAAATTAATTGGATAAATAAATTGATATTGATCATATGTTATAACCTCTTGTTTTGGTAGATAGTTTGATATATATTAATGCAATGTTTATCTTTTTATTCTTGATGGAAAATGATAATGGTTGTTAATCCAAAAATAATTGATGATTAGTTTGACAATGATAAATTGGAAGGAAATTGAATATGGTTGTTGTTTTTGTTTTTGTAATTTATAGGTAATCAAAGTGATACAGTAAGAATATTTAATTAATGATGTGATAGAAATGATAGCATTCTATTTAGGTTTCCCATTGTTGTAACCTAAAAAAAACAAATTTCTTATTTTTAAGGATTAATGAAATGGATTTTTGACAAAAATAATAATTCCTCGTAGGGTTGTAAGTAAACTTTTTTAGATTAATGGAAAGGAGACTTATGTTTGGAGTTGTGAGAGATCATTTTGTTTCAAGGATGGATGCCTCGTTTTAGGGCCATGATTGCAATTGATATGATATTTATTTTCATGTTGATTTTTTTGTAATGTAAGCCTCAATTTCTATTGTGATATGTGGGGGTAGGGAGGCCAATTGTTTGTGGTAGAATTTGATTCCTATAGTGGTGAGATGCATCAGTTTATTCATGTGGGTGTTAGGGAGGACACCAAAGATGATGGAACGGGTTGGATGGGAATGATTGGATACATGTTGTTTCATGTAGGTTTTTTATCTTAATTACCTTACCCACTAATAAAGGAAGTTGTTTTTCTTACCCACAATCCAAAAGGGTCGAAGACTCGGAGGGTATGGCATATTCTTTCTATGATTTGCTTCCAAAGGGATGATGGGTCTACGATCATTCTGAAGGTGAAAAGGACTCAATGTCTAGTTCATATAATCACCATGTTGATCCCCCATGTGTTTTGTAGAATATAATTATTTTCTAGAATTCATGGGAATACTGGAAAATAATAACGTTGTTAATAAATGATTGAATAAAATATGTTAGCCCATGGAGTTGGAGCTTGTTGGGAAACTATGTTGACATTGCAATATAATGGAACATTGGAAATTGGGAGTGATGCAAATGAAATATACTGTTACAATAGTTAATGTGTTTCTAAATGCTACTCCCCACTGTCAGTTAGGGAAACTAATACCCTGGGGATTCGGAACATTTACGGGTGTTTCCCCAACATTCCGGTGGGATGATGGATTGCTGACTACACCCTTTGGCCCCACACTCTTCTCTTGGTAGTAACTTATACTAGTAGGAACAACGAATTTTTCCCAATATGTGTGTGTAGAGGGATATAATGAATTATGGTCATTCACACTCATATATTCTGGATATAGTGTCCTATAGACTACAATTGGTGTAACATGAATATGTTATGATGGATTCATGAACCATAATCTGTATGTGGAATGTAATGGATTGATGTATAATTCCCGATGAATGATAATCATTAAGCGAGTTGTGGGGCTCACAAAAACTACATGGTTAATTTTGGTTATGTGGACTTGGAGGTTTAGTTGCATGAGGTGCATGTTGTGGTGATTCGCCCAGGTGTATGCGGGGAAGCCTAATTGGAGAGAGATGCTTAGGACATGCGAGGTTGAGGAAAAGCTGTAAACAATTTGGGTAATGGTAATGGGCGGCACGTGATATTAATTATAATATTATATACTCTTGTATGCGATACTTTGTGAGATTAGACATAGTGAGGTATGGAATTTATTTTACCTATTAGTGTGACAAGTTATTTTCACTTTTTTTCAATGTGCTTTTGCATGTTCTCTTTAATTTTGAATGAGAGGATCCTAGGAGGATCCAAATGAGATTATTATTATAAAAAATGTATCAATATAAACTTCTTTATAGGTCATGTGGAGCATGTATGTGATCCAGTTAGTTTCAACTAGCTTGGGGTTGTAGGAGTTGTTCAGGCATTTTGGTTTCTTTCATTAATATGTTATTTTAGTACTTGTAGTTTTTCTGTTCAGTTTTAGTAGTTTTTTTATGACATTACATATTCAAACATGGGTTTCTCATTTAATTTTTTGTCTTAGATGTGGATGGTTTGTGTATTTCTTATTTCTATCTTTCACATTTGTTCTCTTATGGGGGTAATGCATCTCATTTGTGTGTTTACTATACCATTGGTGGTAGTTGCCAACACATGGCCTACTGGAGGTGGGATTTGTGGGTCACTATATATCTTCTCACATAGCCGAACCATGAGGGGTACACCAAGTGGGGAGGGGGTCATGACACAAAATAGTTAAAATGGATTGAATCTTCTATTGATAAGTTAACCATAAAAATGACTTCTGAAATGTATATATCTAATTTTAATAAATTATATCCAGATTATTATCATAAATAGACTCTAAAAAACAAGGAATGTATTTATATTTAGTTGTTGGATATAAATATTCAAAAATCACATTACAAAAAATATAATTATAAACTAATCCCACCTTGATATCAATGGATATATTTTGAAATTTATATTTAGGATCTAGAAATGTAAGAAACGTTACCATTAGTCATTTTTCGTTATTTTCAACATATTTTCTTGTAAATCATGTCATGTTATAATCACTGATGTACATTTTTGTTAGTTCTCAATGGTAATATTTTTAGATTAATCTGTATATATAAGTACACACATGTGTATTAAAAACCAATAACTCTGATATCAATCAAAAAATCTTTCTTCAACTGGGAATCATTTGTTGCACAAGACCTCCTTCCAATTCTAATTACACTATATGTGTACGTGTTAAATTTTGGTAATATAAATTCTGAAAAATCTCTCCTCTATCAAAAAAAAATATCATAATATAATGTAAAATTATTTCCTCTAGGGAATGTTGAAAACAAATAATACCATAAAAAAATAGAGTGGGTTCTTACAGACAAAATTCTTTAGCCAGTATTTAAAAAATCATTTTCTAAACAATATTATTCAATAAAAACATGGTTAATGATACATTATATTAAAAACTGAAGATATATTTTTCATATTTTATGTTACCTAGATTATATAAAACAGTTAAAAAATAATCCCTTTTAGTTCCATTAATCATAACTGATTGATGTTCAACGATTTTAGAGTAAATATATGAGTTAAACATTTATGATCAGTTCATATTAAAAAATCCAACTGAAGAGGAAAATTAATTACAATTTAATTTTTTTTAAATATTTTGTGAACATTTAAATTAAATTAGTTACAATATATATGATTTTATATTTTTTTTATTTCTATGGCAGGTTCACATTGTGTATTTTGTTTTCATGATGTCTAAAAAAATAAAGTGGAAAAAATTACTCATATAATGATAATTATAAATAATGATCACATATAATTATGAGATTATATATCATGAAAATTATTGTTAATAGTTGAGTCTGTTTTTGGAATATATATAAATAATTTCCAATTCCATATAAAAATATCTGATAATATTTTATTAGATATAAATTTAGTGTAATTGTATTGGTGTATTTAGTGAATAAACATAATGTGAATTTATTAATACCTTTATTATTCCAAACACATCCCATAAAAAGAAAAAAAACCTCATCATATGGATGAAAATGAATAAATAGGTTTTGATGAGTGTATTCTAACACGTGGTTTTACCAAATCATGTAGAATTTAGAGCACAATTAATGTGTCCTCAATTGAAATGGGTGAATACTAAAATTATGAGCAAACCCATTACATTTATCTACTAATATATGTGTTCAACATTATTATATATATAGTAATGGTGAGAGAACGTTGTAATCATCACATCAATTCCACCCTATATTTAAATAATTTCAACAATGAATTAGAATATTCCTTAACATCACCTATTACCTCTCATATACTCATGATCATAGTGAAATAAGTTGTCTAACCACTTACATGATAACACTAACATTATGATGTAAATATGAGAATAATGTATTTATTTTTGATGTCACATTTAGACTATGTGATATTGATTTTATGGATTATCGGAACATGTTCCTTGAATATTGTTGGACAATGTGACTGGTTCTTCTTCTATTTAGTATAATCAGTGATGTAGAAGGTGTATAGAGGATAAGTGCGTATGGAATGGTACATTTTGAAACAATGTATGGTTTATACGGTGGTGGGTTATTTTGGTGGAATTATTTTGTAAATACCCTAACCCTCACCACATATATGATTCACCATACTGAGAAACTGAAAATACACCACAGATGGAATGAGAAATTTTTGTTTAGAAGGATAATAATTCAAGCGATGTATTTTATAAAGATAAAGGAGATACCAAATTGTATTATCATGTATTCCATCTATATAAGATTAATAAAAAATTAATGTGTTGTTCACTTATTTATGTTGTTTTATAGGTACTATATGTAACCCAAATAATAATCTTCTTCAAAATAGTGACATGTTTTTTGATAAAGTATAAGTATGAATATATTCTACTTATTGATGAATAAATGAGATTCAATAATACAATAGTTATCATATAAATATGGATTTTTATTGTATATAGTGATTTTATTTCATGGTGAAGGATATGTATCATTAGTAGCTAATTTTTTTTGAGGTTACGTATCATGATATATGAAATATTAATTCATATATAGAGTATAGTGATCATGTGGATTAGTGAAGCAATAATAGAAAAATAAATTTATTGAGGTTAAAAGAAATACAATGACAAAGCTACACTAATGTGAATAAAATGTGATGAATTCATAATTTTTATGAAGATAATAAATAATGGATGTTGTGAATCCATAGAATATGTGTTTCACATAATTTAAGGAAGATGAATTTAAATCACCAAGAATTTTATCATTCATTCATAAATAATACAAAACACATGAATCTTTTTTCACACGATTGGATGTAAAAAAATAATCATTACAAAAATCATGTAATGAATCATTCATACATGAAGCTAAATAGATATAATTGAGATAAATAATTTCATTTATATGACATCAATTTGTGACATCTGATAATTTCACATCAAGATATAGGATTTTGGCATGAATGTTCCATTTAAAATATATGTTTCTATAATACTATGAATTTTTTAAATATATATTGAATAATGGAAAATTATATTATAAGATTATAAAAATCATAACATTTTACATAATAAATTGATATGATGAATACCATTTGAATTATCAGTAGATGATTATCCATAATAGGGGGTTGATTACTATTATTCAATTTTATTGAGGTTCCACCAGACCAGATTAGTTGATCCATTATTTATGATGTAGTTTTTTTTCATGAAGTAGTGAAAAATATATTAGATTCTGAAAATGGCCATTCATATATTTGGATCATATTCGAAGGAGAGTTAATGACTCTAGTGTGACTCGGGAGTAGTAGATGTCATACTGGTAATGTATGGTGTTCTACTAAAAACAAGAGTACTTCTGATCTCCAGTGGTACCCTATAGTGGGAACACTATGGTGCTTCGTTTCGTTGGTAATGTGATATTATTTTAATGTAACCACCTATATATAGGTAAGTATCTGGGATCGTGGTGAATAACTAGTTTCAAAATTTATTATTACTTTTTACAAAAACAATTGTAAAAACTATGTTCTTATCAATAATTAATTTTAATATAGAAAGAGATATAAATGTTTTAGTAAATGTACTAGATCCACTTATCCTAACATGTGAAAATGATTGAATTAAAATGTGAAAAAAAATGGAAAAATATGTAAGAAAAGATACACATAATTCACTACATTATAGTGTGACTATCCAAACCATTATGTCCTTCTGTTTTTATTATGGTAATGGTTCCAGATAATTTGATATAAATTACTTGAACAACTGTTTTTATTAGAAATACAAGAATTAAAAATTTCTTTCTAATGGATATTTAAAAAATAATTAGATGGAAAATCATAGCTCTATTCAAGTGGCATCCAATATGGGTGATTCATTCTGCACTATAAAAAATATATAGAAAATTACGGCAGAAAGACTAAAGTTGAAATAAAAGGTGAAATAAGATAAAACACTAACTGATGAAACTATGAGTATTAATTAGTCAGATAAATAATTTCATTATAATTATGGATATTCAGTAAACATGATATATAAAATGTTTTCAATTATTAAATAATATATAATTTTAATAATCATTTCAAAAAACATGTTACATGAATTTATATGGGTTTCAAGAAACATCCCAATGAAAATTACAACACAATGTTGATGATGATTACATGGAAGAATAATTACTAGAGAATTATCCAAAATGTTTTAGTCTATTAGGAAATCCTTTATTCATGAATGATACACTTAATTAGAAAATTAGTCTTCCAAATCAATGGAACCTAGAATTTATTGTATTTAGAAGAATGTGTCAATATACAATGTGATTAGTGGGTATTATTTCAATAAATATACGATAATATATTCATAATATTATTAAGATACTAATTATATGGATAAAATCTTAAAATTGATACTATATCAGAATAATATATAATGAATCCTACTTCATCTATGAATATTCATAGGTTTCGATGTATCTACAAACACAATTTCATTAACAATGGTGAATCAATGAAACAAATTATTCTAGTGTATACATTTTCATTAAATTTCAAATAGTTAATTTAATGTAATGAATATTTTTAGGGAAATACCTGAATTTGAAAAAATGTGGTGAAATCATTAAATTAAAAAATAATCCACCATGGAAATTGTTATCTCAATTGATATATCAGGAGTATTTGAATTACTGTAGTTTGAGGTATCATATAATTATTTGTACTAGATATATTGAGTTTGAGTTTTATAATCATTTTATTTTATTTATTTTATTTTATTTTATTCATTTTGATTGATCATCACAAAAATAGATTGAATTATTTCATAATGAATTAATATATATGAAATTTGAGATGAGGAAAACATTAAATATCTTGAATGATTTCAATCTGCATGTTGATCTTATTATAGGTGATTATTTAATATATTTTGAATAAACACTTAATGAATATCAAGGTAATAATACTGACCCTAGTATGAAAAATCAGGTGCCTTACTTTATTATAATGGCATGGATAAAAAGAAATATATTCGAAATAACTACTAATTTTATCATCTCTATTGAACCAGATACATATATGATTCCTATTATACATTGGTAATAGAAAATAAAACATAATACATAACCATGAAATGAATTTCATCCTTGAAAACTCATTCAAATATATCACCTTTATGTACTATGGAAAGCAATCAAAATAAGGGTGAGATAAAATTCCTAGTATGGTTAAGTATAGTGGAAGATATCATGAATCATTTAGTATGGTCAACATCAAATAAGAAAATAAATGATTTTTATGACATTCAAATAACATTACTATAATTATAAGATATGGAAAATCATTATAGAAAGGAAATAACTAAAAACAAATTTAATTATTAAATTAATGTATAATTTAATTCATGGAGAGTTATTTTCATATTGATCATGTATTAGATTTACATAAATTTTTTATTATTGATGGAAATTACAAATTTTTGGATTCCATGATCTCAAAAAGAATCATAACTCTAATTTAAAATCCATTAATAATAAGGTTTACAACTATAAGTATAATCTATTTTAATTTGGAGAATTGATTTGTCTCAAGATACTTACTAATGAATAAATGATATATATTATACTATTACATACCATTTTCTATAAGTATAAAGTATTACTAAAATGTGTAATATTCAATTTTTCGCTATGTTATTATTCTTTATCATCACATATCATCAGTGGATATAGATTCAGAAATATTTCCTCAATTAATCAAATAAAATTCAAATTACACATGATACGTAACAATTGTATATGATTTTTTAAAGAATCATATCCATAAATCAAGAATACATAAATTTAATGTTTATGTTATTTACAATTAAAAGTAATAAAAACAATGTGATTGTTTCAATATACTGTATACAAACATAAAACCAAGTATATTGTTCAATAACATTTACCAAAATTTAAATTTCTATTAAAATACCTTTGGATGAAATTTAGGACATAATATAACTTGAATTGTGGTCCAATATTTATATTACATGTCAGTGGTATATTATATGAAACATATTAATGTGATTTGGTGCATAGTAACTACTACGCAATAATAGAATGTATTTTTATAAGAAATACAATACCTCGTGCATTACATTTGATGAACATGTTTTATCCTCCTATAAAATGATTAAATAATACCATTAATTTATAATGTTACCATTATAAAATATAATGTCATATATGATCCTCTATAACATCTTACCACATGGTTATTAACAATATTTCATTATTTTTGATATTTCGTGTGTTAATTACCTTGTTCTCTCATTCATGCTTTGTTATGATAGTTATTATACATTTCAATATTATATAGTTTCATCACTTCATAATTTAATATAAATGAAATAATTTTCATATTTATATTTCAATTATATTTTTATAACAAATCACTAAATATTATTTTAAGAAATAATGTAAGTGATGATCATGTAGATTGTTTGTCGTATGTATGAATGAGTAACAATACAGTGTTTTGAATCATATGTATGGAAATGAGTTATGTAATATTTTAAAATTATAGAATTTTAATAATATCATAAACACATTTACGCCACGAAACTAGTATCTCATAACCAGTGAATTATTTAATTACATTTTCATGATTACAAGGAATCAAATCATGAACAAATGATTAGTTTAGTTGTTTTTTAAGACTATATACACACATAAGATCACCATTAAAACATGAAATAAAATAAAACATATAAATTACATTTTTAACATTTATAGATCTTAGATTATCTCTACATGACATTTATAATATACCTCTTGACATCCTAGTGGAAATGAAACATAATATAGGGTTGAGAATATATTCTCAATAAGGGAACAAAATACAGTGGAAACATAAATAATAAGTCATGGCGAATAAATAAAACTACATGTTCCACAAAAAAATAAACATGAACACGATATTGATGTAATAAGGGCAGGATACAAAATCCCATAATAAAACAACACCATGGTTATTATAAAAGTAGAATAACCACATTGAATTTCAATATATACATTCATAATGACAGAATGAAAAATTCCAGACATCATAATCACACCATCAATGCCTCTTTCCAAAACCATTATAACC
Source organism: Viscum album (assembly GCA_963277665.1). Classification (NCBI taxonomy): domain Eukaryota; kingdom Viridiplantae; phylum Streptophyta; class Magnoliopsida; order Santalales; family Viscaceae; genus Viscum; species Viscum album. The sequence goes on along the minus strand of OY728152.1, from coordinate 1,311,174,747 downwards.
ACTCTGTCAAGTCCTCATTCCAAGACACTCGATTGTCTCATTAGACATACCGATTCACCGAGAGACTATAGTGGGCCTCATCCATTACCTAATAAGTCCAATGCATGTGGGAAATCATAATTTCTGACATTATTATAATTCTGTAATGGCCTCATTCCAAGACACTACTTTGTCTCATTATACATACGGATGCATCAAGAGGCTATAGCGGGACCCACCCCTTACTTACTAAGTCCAGTCAATTATTCATATGAAATGGGTGAAAATAATCAACAAACATATTAATATTGAATGAAAAAATTATAAATGTAAATATATTTCCAAATTCATAAATCATAAAAACTAACCATTTGGAGTAATATGATGAATTATATCAAGATAGTACATCTATTGTCAAACTAATACTAAATCATTCAATACAATATAGTATATGATATTATGGGATAATAAAACCCAATTAAACATAAATCACACAAATGATGTAGACATAGAGGAAAATAATCTATTACAAACATTAATAATATCTTGATACAAATACTTTTTCTTTGAAATTATTTAATCAAAATTTATACATTTAGGAAAGAATAACTTTAAAATGATATAATTGTGTTACTACCCGATTCTGAGTGTCGCCCAAAGGTGCCACATACCCAGTTAGTCTCATTTCCTCAAGCCCATTTCCAAAAATGATAGAGGTTTCCGAGAAGAAGATAGGGAATTCAGTGGGATAGAAGGTAAATTATTCCCTCATTAACATATTGACACACTAGAAGAACAATAATATTCGAAAGCGGAAACAGTAATACCATAAAATCATCAAACAGGGGAGGACAACAAGTAAAAAAATACCTGGAGCACATATATAAATGATAGATGTCACATATGACTAGGAATTAATCCAAAAATGTCACAATTATGGAAATATATTACTAAACCTGAGTAGAATGAAAATTAGTAAACTTTAATAGCATCGCATGCCTTATCTTGGTCCCATGCTCTCCAACTACACAACCATCAAGTACCTGAAGTTGATGGGAATGTGCCCTTATCAATTATTGAAACAATGTAATCTATTTTTCCCCAAAAGAATGACCCAAACAGTGTGTAAGAAGAATATTAGTGGGAACTCACCTAATGATGTGTGCCTATATATTAGTGAACATATATATGTATTTCATGAAAATGGAAAATTGAAGAAAAAAACCCAAAAGTGATCAAAATTAAACAGTCATACAGTTGCAAACTACATTCCTTTACATTTATTAATTAATCAACTAATCATTTATAAGAAACCCTTTGGTAATGTTCTCACAATCAAACCCCTATGGTTTCACAATGACAAAGACTCTCTGAGGATGCACTCACTTTTAATTCCTCCTGCTGTATTTTAACGGTAACTATAGAATCTATGAGGATGAACTCATAGTAAATTCCCCCAGTTGACTCATAAAAGTATACTTTATACAATCTTATGGAGCACTCAACATCCACCCCATATGGTCTCGCATTTATAAATCAATAACATACACTCTTGGGAAGCATTCAACATAAATAACACATATGGTCTACCTATACCAGTTTCTCACAACCCTTTGTAAATGAATTGTGCACAAATAATATCCATAATCCAATGTAATCTCATCAAATACAAGGCCATATAGATTTAAAGCACATCAAAAGCATGTTATATAATATCAACTCCATCCAAGTAGCAGTAGGCATGGAAAAAAATATCATACCACATGGTTCTGGACCCAATGACCAATATCAAAAAAATATGTGAAAACACTTCCATTACCAAGTAAATAAACCTTATTCATAATCAAAAACCCTTTATCAGGAAAAAACCTTACGAGACATTAAACATGGTAAAATTTCTAAAATATTCAATACCCTAATGGCATGACGGGAGGATCTGCTGGTATTATATGATCTACCATGTCCAGTTTCTGATCATTTACATGTATATGGAATACAACAAGAAGAAATATCAGTATCATGACTCTGTAGGGTCAAGCACACACCTTAGTTAATGATTCTCAAAAACTGAATCTATTATGTGCTATAAAATAACATGAGATGAAAATATTCATGTTTTTTAAAACTTGGATACACAGCATGAATGAACCCTACACAACGTGTTCCCTTATGCCTTTACATGGGTGTGTACTTCATCCATCCAAGGTTGTGTAACACCCCATAAACATGGTGTGTTCTCATTTGACACAATGTGTACCTGAATATTTCCCACATACCTGAGTTCCTCTGATCGGATAAACAAAATTGATCCGTAGAATAAAAATACATAGCGTGTATATTCCAAACATGACATGTTTTAGAATTATTTCAATGACCCGTTTCATTAGATACATGGATGGACACATGGTCTCTATAACATGGTGTGTTCACCCGATAAACAGTGTGTACCTATGACATCACACATTTTTTCACATAAACATTCATTATATTATACAAAACCGAGGATCTTTAAGGTTTAGTGTCTTTGAATCCAGGAACACAAAACATGAAAACATAAAACATTCTACTTAAAAACTTGAAAGGCTTCTCCTTATGTTTATCCTAGGTTCATTACTACATCTGGTAACCTAGGGACATACATAAAAAGAAAGGGTGAGCAGAAGGCCCAGTATGGGAAACAAGGGAAACATTTAACATGTAAACTTGAGATACATCAATAAAGTCATGAAAAAGAACTTTAAGGCATGAGAAATAAATCATGAGGGATATCATAACAAAAATAATGTATTTCATAACATGATGATGTGGCTAAAACATTTAATATTGACAATAATTTCAATTTCACCAAGGTCCATCCCCAAGGTGTCTTTAAAGATTACCAAGTTTATTAACCAAAGCGTCGTTAAAAATTGTCATATCTAATGATTAAGTCTTTACCCAATGAATTGGAGCTCTATCTGGGAGCACCATTAAATTTGCCTTTATTATCATGTAATCCATATATATAATTATCAAACTATTAAGAAATAACCCATTTAGAAAAAAATAAATGGGTTTCATTTCATAATCATATCGTTTTAAAAGCTGTTTTAAAGGTATGATCTTAATGTCACTTTAAGCCCACCAAAAAGGAAATCGGGTCTCATGTATGTAAATACCACAATTTAAAATATAAAATTTTGGTATATATTTGAATAAACCTTTTGAAGAAATATCATTGAGTATTCAGTTACTAAAATAAAAGAATTTGAGAAAAATAGAGAGACATTTTGAGAAGAAAATTCGGCAGCATAACAGCTATGTTGTGGGGTTTTAGAAAACATTGAAAATATAGGGGTCATGGGTAACCCACTAATAAATGATCCATAAAATAGTAGGGGGCATAATATTAAAATTTTAAGAACATGGTAATGAAATTTTAATGATATAACTTCTGAAATGAAGACCATTAAAGGAAGACAAAAATAAGATTTCTCTTAAGAAAATTCGGCAGCCTAACGACATCACTTAAACATCAAAAAAAATTATTTGACAAGATCAAATAGGGTCTCTCATCATATGAAAATAAAATATAAGTATGATAGATATAAATATCATACCGCAACATAATGAAAAGGAACGTGAAATACTTGACATGAAAATAGAACATTAAGATGAGAAGGGTGAAAGAATCACTTAAAAATTCGGCAGCCTAACGGCATCACATAAACTTCAAAAAAATGAATTGACAAGATAAAATAGGGTCTCTAATAATATGAACATAAAATATCAGTATGATATATATAGAGATAATACCCCAATATAATAAAAATAATCTTGAAATACTTGAAAAAAAATAGAACTTGAAAATGAGAAGGGTGAAAGAATCTGTTACAAAAATTTCGACAGCATAACGGAGCCAATTAATCATTCATAAAACGAAATGATGAGAGTAAGAGGGGATCTCTCATCAAACGAACATGAAAAATGGAATTATGAGTAATATAAAGGAACATCCTCCATCATAAGAACATGGATCATAAAAGAAATGACTTAAATGAGAGTATTTGAAAAAAAAGAGAGAGGATGGATCCCTTACCTTAAAACGTAACTCTTAAAACTCGAAGGTTGGAACCTTGAGTGATTGGAGGCACCTAGGGAGGAATCTTTGGGAGGTAATGAGACTAGATCTTAGTTTGGGGAGATTTGGGACTAAAAACTAAAGGATTAATGGGTGGGTATTAATAGAGAAAGGGATGTGATATTTTAATAATTTCGAGGGACACCTAACTAGTGGTTTTGGAAAAACCATAGGCTTTACCATGTTATTTTCCCATGGTTTTCACCACATGGGACCCCTCATACAATAATTCATCCCCTTTAGTCGACCATACCTTAAAATATCTCATGACATAATCATGATGCAGTCATGATGTCAATAAACATACTAAAACCCTAAAACTGTATTTTTACTATTCACTGAAAATTCATCTTTTTCTAAAAACTCCCAAAAATTCATCTTAACATAATATCAATTCTCTGAATTAAAAAATAAACTCCATTTTAGAAAAATAATTTTCTAAATAATTTTTATTTTATTTTTAAATGAAAACACTATTCACCAAAAATTCATTTTTTTCAGAAAAAACACCAAAAATTTCCATAACATAATTTCAATGCTATAATTTATAAAATAATTTCCATTTTATAAAAATAATTGTCTAATAATTTTTAATTTAATTTTTAATTAAAAAACACTATTCACTTGAAAAAACTAATACTTGACTAATAATTAATGAAAAAGTTGTTTGACTATTTTATTGAATCACACTACTTAATAAAGGTTCCAAAATTATATTAGTACATTCTTTAAGTGAGATTACTAATCAATTTGGTCACATTACAAATCCTAAGAATAAAATCACTATTCATAATTTACTATTCTTCAAAATTTATGTTGATCTTATTAGACTCTGAATTTCTAACTAAACACATTTGCAGAAGACCAGTTTTTGAAAATCATTACAAATCATTACTTTTTTAAGGTTTACATAAATGTTTTAAACTATCATTTTTTCAAAATACATCAATAAAATACATCTTATATTCATTCGAACATTTGAAAACTCACAAACATCACCATTAGAAGAAAACACATTTTTAATTATAACAAATTATTATGGTCTCCTTACATAGCCACTTATAACCACAACATAGGACTTGAGTGTAAGGTGTGATAAGGTGAGAGAATCTAAGGGTGGATTGCCCAACATCACACGAGTAGTAATTTCTATCATTTTGAACTTCTCGTGAAGGGGATTCAATTCTAGATTCACAAGATGAAGTTCGGCTTGGGTTTGGTCTAGAGCAAAGCCCAGTGGTGATACCTCCTTCCCATGTTCTTTTAGATGGGATTTGATCAGTCCAAGACTACTCTATGAGGCCATCAAATCTTCTTTCTATATTAATTAACCATGATCACTTGTATTTGGAGACAATAGTCGCAACATTCAGTTTCCAACAATCATACTAACTAATGTTCATATCATAGTCAAAACCCAACAGCCTCATTTTAATTATACTCATGTCATCAAATGAAACAGAATTGTTGAGTATGAAAAATAAAATAACACAAAAAATTAGAAAACAAGATTTATTAAAAATTTCAGGTTGTTACATTCTTCCCCCCTTAAGAAATTGAGTCGTCGCAATTTTTAAAATTGGGCTTGGAAATTTTAATTGAATGTCCCACATCGAAAAAAGAGTCAGTAACACTATTTCTTTAATAGAAAGAAAAGGAAGTACTAAGGCCGCTCGAGTTAACCCACACTAGTATTCCATGTAGCAAACCATGGAAATTAAAGAGAAAACAAAGGGTCACGTTCAGAGGGAGAGTGATAGAAAACATTATTAAGTGAATGTTAACAACAAAAAAATCACAAACATATGATGTGTTTAAACAGTGTTTGATTAACCAGTAGGAATCATAAACCAATTTTTTTTGTTTTATGGTCCTTTTAAGAATTTATTTACTACATAGTATTAGAAAATATGGAAATATACTTACCTTAAAGTACAGTTTCATCCTTTAATAAGTTTCTACCAAGACTAATATTATCTGCTAACGATTAGAATTCAAAATTACTTTCTCTCATCAAAGCACAAGAATCATCTTCTATAGAACCACATAATCCACATAATTTTAACTATATATTTTTTCTATCTTTAAACATTATCTCAAGAACATAAATGTTATGATAAAACAACTCTTCAAAAAGAAAGAACATCATAGAAAGGTAAACTACTTTTAAGTCATCAAAATTCCACAGTACTACCCAAAGAATATCATTTACCATTCCATAAATAACTATTCTTAAAATTCCTCAAAATAAACCAAACTATGATTGAAACCCAAATATAAGAAGGATTTGATAACATAGTCTTCCAAGATAAAAATTATCGTTCATCTCCAAGCATCATAAATCACTCCGTAACATCTTATACAAAAGTAACTAACCTAAACATATTTTCCCCAAGATAGGTTAATCATTACCATACAGAACCTAAATTACTATAAGATCAACTTAAATTCATCTATTGTTCGAAATATAAGTCATCCTTTATTCCTCAATGAAAATACTGTAGTAATATATTTACCTTGATCATATAGTTTTCCCAAAATAGTGAATGTCTTCCAAAATAATAATCATATTTTAATCCCCTACTAATCTTTTATTTTTCAAGAAGAACAAAATCTCATCATCAAAATATGGTACATAACAATAGATGTTTTCCTTAATGATATAAAACCATCTTAAGTAGTTACTCGATGTTCATAGAAAACATTAAAGAAATGCTCATAGGGAACAAATTAAAAAACAACATGACATAAAAAATTATTGCGAAGAAGGTACATGTACTTTTTTCATTATGATCCATCTTAGCATTGGACTGGCATTGTTCCCTTGTCCTTGAAGATTGTTGATGCTCATCATGCTTCTCATACCTTCTAAGAGAGAATTTCCATGGATAATTTCCAACTTCTCCACATTTACCTCAATGAATAGTATAAGGTGCATTAGATTGAACCTTATCTCCATTCATCAAATTATCAATTTTTTTAAACCAATTTTCTACTTTATTCCCTATATTCCCACACAAAAAAAACATCTCCCAGTTCTTTTGTGACATTCTCCTTGGTGACACTTCCCACACATTTTACAAAAAAAGAAATTATGTCTTCATTCCCTTATCAACTTTATCAGATGAACGTCCTTGTGACTTTGTCTTCTTCTTCCTTGATGAATTTGGGCATTCAACTAGGTACCAATTATTAATTGTGATTTTTGAAATGTGTTTTGGCATAATCACAATATGTTTTACTTGATCTCTCGTCATCTCTGTCACATTAATATATTATTCTTCACATTTCCTATCACATTGGTTGTTAGGACATGTTCATCCATTTCCCACCATTAACTATGAAAAGAATTTATAATTAGGGGGCTTAAATTCTTATCCAATAATCATGAAAAGGAAACATAAAGCAAATAATGATAAACTAGTATAAAAAAAGTATATCCTAACTTTTGATCCCCTAGGATCCAATCTAGGTTATCGATGATCATATATTCTTATGTGAATATTTATTTTATTTTATCTTTGTTCCTTTTATAATGGTTCATATTAAGCTTATAAATTTATCAAATCATATCCCCTGGGAGTGTCGTAACCAAGAGTGCATAAATTCCCATTGTCGTGTACCCGTTTTCATTCGAGTCTAGCTTAAAGCTGTGTTTTCGGGATTTAACCCTATGTACATCTATGCCAATTCCACCTCTACCTGCTCGTATCTAGATAGGGATGTATTTTCTTGATAATCCACTTACTCAATACTCAACAAAATTACAGGAAGATTTCCTATATCTAATCATATCTATAGGGTTATTATTAATGTTTTCGTATCCTAATTTCTACAAATAACTAAACCATCCTTTGATACCAACTATAACATCCCACCATTTTATCACATAAGCTTTCATTATATTATACAAAACTGAGGATCTTTTAGGTTTAGTGTCTTGGAAACCAGGAACTCAAAACATGAAAACATAAAACATTCTTATTAAACACTTAAAAGGCTTCAACTTATGTTCATCCTAGGTTCATTTCTGCATCTCATAACCTGGGGACATACATCAAAAGAAAGGGTGACCAGAAGGCCCAGTAAGGGAAACAAGGGAAGCATTTAACATGTGAAGTTGAGATACATCAATAATGTCATGAAAAAGAACTTTAAGGAATGAGAACGAAATCATGAGGCATATCATTATAAAAATAACATATTTTATAACATGTATATGTGGATACAATATTTAACATAGTCAATCATTTCTGTTTCACCAAGGTCCATCCCCATGGTGTCATTAAAAATAACCAAGTTTATTCACTAAAGCGTCGTTAAAAATTGTGATCTATAGAGATTAAGTCTTTACCCAACACATTGGAGTGCTATCAGGTCGCTCCCTTAAATTTGTATTTATTATCTTGTTATCCTCATATATCGTAATCAAACATTTCAAACATAACCCATATAGCATAAAAGAAATTGGTTTCATTTCAGAATCATAACATTTTAAAAATTGCTTTGAAGACATGATCTTTATGTCACTTTAAACCCATGGAAAAGGAAAGAAGGTATCATGTATATAAATCCAAGAATTTAAAATAAAACATTATGGAATATATGTGAATACCCCTTTTGATGAAAAATCTTTGAGTATTCACTTAATAAAAAAAATTGAGAAAAATAGAGAGACATTTTGAGAAGGAAATTCTGCAGCATAACGACCATATTATAGGGTTTTAGAAAACATTGAAAATAGAGGGTACATGGGTAACCCACAAAAAATGATCCATAAAACAGTATGGGGAAATTATATAAAGGATTTAAGAACATGGTAATGAAATTTGAACGATATACCATATGAAATGAAGAACATGAAATGAAGACAAAAATAAGATTTCTCTTATGAAAATTCTGCTGCCTAACGGCGTCACGTAAACATAAAAAAAATTAATTGACAAGTTAAAATATGGTCTCTCATCATATGAAATTATAAGATCAGTATGATAGATATCGATATAATACCCCAACATAATAAAAAGGATGTTGATATACATGACAAGAAAATAGAACTTGAAGATTAGAAGGGTGAAAGAATCCCTTAAAAATTCGGCAGCCTAACGGCGTCACTTAAACATAAAAAATGAATTGACAAGATCAAATATTGTCTCTAATCATTTGAACATAAATTAACAGTATGATAGATATATATATCATACCCCAGCATAATTAAAAGTAACATGAAGGAATTGAAAAGAAAATAGAACTTGAAAATTAGAAGGGTGAAAGAATCTGTTAAAAACATTTCGGCAGCCTAACGACGCCACTTAAAAATTCATAAAACTAAATGATGAGAGTAAGAGGGGATCTCTCATCATAATAAAATGAAAATGGAATTATGAGTAATATAAAAGATCATCCTCCAACATGATAACATGGAGCATAAATGAAATGAATTAAATGAGATTATTTGAAAAGAAAGAGAGAGGATGGATCACTTACCTTAAAACGTAACTCTTAAAACTCGAAGGTTGGGACCTTGAGGGATTGGGGGAACCATCAAAGGACTATATGGGAGGTAATGAGACCCGAGCATCATTCGGGGAGAGTTGGGAGTGAAAACTAAAGGAGTAATGGGTGGGTATTTATTGGTAAATTGAGGTGATACATTAATAATTTCGGGGGACATCTCACTAGTGGTTTTGGAAAAACCATGGGCTTGCCCATGATATTTGCCCATGTTTTTGGCCACATGGGTCCTCTAATATAATAATTCATTTCTTCTAGTATAACATCCCTTAAAAAATCTCCGGACATCATCATGATGCAGTCATGATGTCATGGAACACACCGAAACCCTAAAACTGTATTTTTACTATTCACTGAAAATTCAACTTTTTCCGAAAACTCCCAAAAATTTATCTTAACATAATATAAATTATCTGAATTCAAAAATAAACTCCATTTTATAAAAATAATTTTCTAAATATTTTTAATTTAATTTTTAAATAAAAATAGTATTCACCGAAAATTCATTTTTTTCAGAAAAAACCCCAAAAATTACCTTAACATAATATCAATGCAATAAGTTCAATAATAAATTAAATTTTATAAAAATAATTTTCTAAATATTTGTAGTTTAATTTTTAATTAAAAACACTATTCACCTAAAAAAATAATACATGACTAATAATTAATGAAACCATTATTTACATATTTTGTTTAATCACACTACTTAATCAATGTGCCTAAATTATATTAATACTTTCTTTAATTGATATTACTATTCTATTTGTTCGCATTACTAATCCTAAGCATAAAATCACTATTCATAATTTACTATTCTTCAAAAATTAAATTGATCTTATTACACTCTAAATTTATAACTAAACACATTTGCAGAAGACCATTTTTTGAAAATCATTACACATCATTAATTAATTAAGGATTACATAAATATTTTAAAATAACGTATTTTCATAATACATCAATAAAATACATCGTATATTCATTATATCATTTGAGAAGTCCCAAAATTCACCGTAAGATGAAAACACAATTTTATTTATAACAAAGGATTATGGTCTTCTTACATAGCCCCTTATAACCCCAACATATGACCTAAGTGTAAGGTGTGCTAAGGTGAGAGAATCTGAGGGCGGCTCGTCTAACATCACACGAATAGTAATTTCTAATAGTTTGAACATATCGTAAAGGCGATTTTGTTCAATATTCACACGATGAATTTCGGCTTGGGTTTGGTCCAGAGAAAAGTAAAGTGGTGCTACCTCCTTCCCAAGTTCTTTTAGATGGGATTCGATCGTTCCAAGACTACTGGATGTGGCCATCGAATCATCTTTCTATATTAATTAACCTTGATCACTTTTATTTAGAGACATTAGTTGCAACATTAATTTTCTAACAATCATACTGACTAATGGTCATATAATAGTCAAAACCCAACAGTATCATTTTAATTATACTCATGTTATCAAATGAAATAGTTTTGATGAGTATGAAAAATAAAATAATACACAAAATTAGGAAACAAGATTTATTCAAAATATCGGGTCGTTACATTCTTCCCCCCATATGAAATTGTGTCCTCGCAATTTTTAAAATTGGGCATAGAAAATTCATTGAACGTCCCACATTGTAAAAAGAGTCAGTAACACTATTACTTTAAAAGAAAGAAAAGGAAGTACATAGGCCACCCGAGTTAACCCATATTAGGATTCGATGTAGAAAAACATGGAAATGGAAGAGAATAGAAAGGGCCGCGTTCTGAGGGAGAGTGATAGAAAACATGATTAGGAGAAAGTTAACAACAATAAAATCATAAACGTATTATGTCTTTAAATAGTCTTTGATTACTCAGTAGGAAACATAAACCAATTTTAATTTTTTTTACGGTCCTTTTAGGAATTTATTTACTACATTGAATAGTAACACAAGGAAATATACTTACCTTAAAGTAGTGTTTCATCCTTTAATTAGTTTCTACTAAGAATAATATTTTCTCCAAATGATGAGCATTCAAAATTACTTGGTCCCATCAAAACACAAGAATCATATTCTATAGAATCAAATAATCCACAAAATATTAACTATCTATTTCTTCTATCATTAAACATTATCCCAAAAAACAGAAAGGTTAAGATAAAACAAATCTTCAAAAAGAAACAACCCCATAGGATGGGAAACTACTTTTAAATCTTCAATATTCCACGGTACTAACCCATGTTTATCGTAGACCATTCCATAAATAACAATCCTTAAAATTCCTCAAAATAAACCAAAATAAGATTGAAACCCAAATATAAGAAGGATTTGATAACATAGTATTCCAAGATAATAATTATTGTTCATCAAAAAAATCATCAATCACTCCATAACATCTTATAACAAATGTAACTATCCTAAACATATATTCACAAAGATAGGTTAATCATTTTAATAAGTAACCTAAATTACTATAATTTCACCTTAAATTCATCGATTCTTGAAAATATAAGTCAAACGTTACTCCTCAAAGAAAATACCATATTTATCTATTTACCTTGATCATATAAAGTTCCCAAAATAGTCAACATCTTCAATAATAATAATCATCTTTCAATCCCCTAATAATCTTTTATAATTGAAGAAGATCAACTTCAAAACATCAAAATGTGGTACATAACAATAGATGTTTTCCTTAATGATATAAAACTGTCTTAATTAGTTACTCGATGTTCATAGAAAACATTAAAGATATGATCATATGGAATAAACTAAAATAAAACATGACATAGACAATTATTGTGAAGAAGTTAAAGGTACTTTAGTCTTCATGATCCATCTCAGCATAGGTCTTGCATTCTTCCATTGTCCTTTAAGATTTTTGATGCTCATCATGCTTCTCATCCCTTCTAAGAGAGAATTGCCTTGGATAATTTCCAACTTCTCCACATTTACCATATTGAATAGTATAAGGTACATTAGATTGAAAATTATCTCCATTATCACCTTATACATTTTTAAAGCAATTTGATACTTTATTCCCTATCCTTCCACTAATGAAACATATCCTGGTTCCATTGTGACATTCTCCTTGGTGCCTCTTCCCACACATTATTTAAAAAAGAAATTGGGTATTCTTTACCTTATCAACTTTATCAGATGAACATCCTTGAGACTTTTTCTTCTTCTTCCTTGATGAATTTGGGAATTCAACTAGGTACAAATTATTAATTGTGATTTTTGATAGCTGGTTTTCCATATTTACAATATGTTAAACATGATCTATTTTCATATCTGTCACATTAATAAGTTAGTCGTCACATTTTCTATCACATTGATTGTTAGGAACTGTTCTTCCATTTCCCGCCATTAAATAAGAAAAGAAATTATAATTATGGGTCTTTAATAATTAACCAATAGTCATGAAAAAGAAACTTAAATCATAGAAGGATAAACTTGTAGAAAAAAAGTATACCCTAACATGTGATCCCCTAGGTTCCAATATCGGTTATCCATGTTCATATATTCTTATGTGAATCTTTATTTTATTTTATTTTTGTTCCTTTAATAATGGTTCATACTAAGCTTATAAATTTACCAAATCATATCCCACGAGAGTGTCATAACCAAGAGTGCAGCAAGGCCCATTTCCGTGTACCAGTTCCCATTTGATTCTAGATCAAAGCGGTGCTTTCGGGTTTTACCCCTATGTACATTTGTGTCAAAGCCACCTCTACCTCCTTGTATCCAGATAGGGATGTATTTTCTTGATAAACCACTTACTCAAAAATCACCAAAATACCAGGAAGATTTCATATATTTATACATTTATATAAGTTTATTCCTAATGTTTTCATATCCTATTTTCTATAAATAACTAATCCATCCTTTGATACCAACTATAACATCCCTCATTTTTATCACATAAACATTCATTATACTATAAAAACAGAGTATCTTTAAGGTTTAGTGTCTTGGATACCAGGACCTCAAAACATGAAAATAGAAAACATTATTCATAAACACTTAAAAGGATTATCCTTATGTTCATCATAGGTTAATTACTGCATCTCATAACCTAGGGACATACATAAAAAGAAAGGGTGATAAGAAGACCCAGTAAAGGAAACAAGGGAAACATTTACATGTGAACTTAGGATACATCAATAATGTCATGAAAAAGAATTTTAAGGCACGAAAAAAATATCATGAGGCATATCATAATAAAAATAATGTATTTTATAACTTCAAGATGTGGCAACAAAACTTAACATAGAAAATAATTTCCATTTCCCCAAGGTCCATCCCCAAGGTGTCATTAAAAATTACCAAGTTTATTCATCATGGCGTCGTTAAAAATGGCAATCTTTAGAGATTATGTCTTTATCCAATGATTTGGAGATCTATTAGGGTACACCCATAAATTTTCCTTTATTATCATGTGAGCCAAATATATCATCATCAAACATTTCATAAATAACCCATATATCCTATAAGAAATGGGTTTCATTTCATAATCATAACATTTTAAAAACTCCTTTGAAGACATTATCTTTATGTCACTTTAAACCCACATAAAAGGAATGTGGGTCTCATGTTTGTAAAACATAGAATTTAAAATAGAACATTTTTTTATATATTTTAATAACCCTTTAGAAGAAAAATTATTGAGTATTCATAAAATAATAGAATTTGAGAAAAAGAAAGAGACATTTTGAGAAGGAAATTCGGCAGCATAACGTCTATATTGTAGTGTTTTAGAAAACATTGAAAAGATATGGAACATGGTTAAATAACTCATAAATGATCCATAAAACAGTATGTGGACATTATATAAAGGATTTAAGAACATGGTAATTAAAATTTTAAATATATACCATATGAAATGAAGAACATGAAAAGAAGATAAACATAAGATTTCTCTTATGAAAATTCGGTCGCCTAACGACGTCACTTAAACTTCAAAAAAATGAATTTAAGAGATCAAATAGGGTCTCTCATCATATAAACATAAATGATCATTCTGATAGATATAGATAACATACCAAAACATAATAAAAATGAAATTGAACTAATTGACAAGAAAATAGAACATGAAGATGAGAAGGGTGAAAGAATACCTAAAAAATCCGACAGCCTAACAGCGTCACTTTAACACCAAAAAATGAATTGAAGAGATGAAATAGGGTCTCTCAAAATATGAAAAAAGATAAGTATGATATATATACTGATCCTATCCCCACATAATAAAAATTAACTTTAATGACTTGGAAAGTAAATAGAACTTGAAAATGAGAAAGGTGAAAGAATCTGTTACAAAACTTTCAGTAGCCTAACGACGCCACTTAAACATTCATAAAACGAAATTATGAGAGTAAGAGGGGATCTATAATCATATGAACATGAAAAGGGAAGTAATAAAAATATTAAATTACATCCTCTGACATATAAACATTGAGAATAAATAAAATTACTTAAAAGAGAGTATTTGAAAAGAAAGAGAGAGGTTAGATCCCTTACCATAAAACGTAACTCTTAATACTCGATGATTGCGACCTTGAGGGCTTGGGGGCACTTTGGGAGGACTATTTGGGTGGTAATGAGACCATAGATTAGTTGTAGAAGATTTGGGAGTTAAAAATTAAGGAGGAAAGGGTGGGTATTTATAGGGAAAGGGAGGTGATACTTTAATAATTTCGAGGGACACCTCACTAGTGGTTTTGGTAAAACTATGGGATTTCCCATGGTATTTGCCCATGGTTTAGGCCACATGCGAACCCTCATTCAATAATTCATCCCATTTAGTATAAAATACCTTATAATATCTCATGAAATCTTCATGATGCAGTCATGATGTCATTAAACATACAGAAACCCTAAAACTGTATTTTTACTATTCAATGAAAATTCAACTTTTTCCAAAAACTCCCAAAAAATGTATCTTAACATAATATAAATTCTCTGAATTCAAAAATAAAATCCATTTTATAAAAATAATTTTCTAAATATTTTTAATTTAATTTTTAAATAAAAACACTATTCACTGAAAATTCATTATTTTCAGAAAAAACACCAAAAATTATCTTCACATAATATTGATTCTATATGTTCAAAAATATTGTCCATTTTATAAAATTAATTTTCTAAATAATTTTAATTTAATTTTATATTAAAAAAAATTTTACCCAAAAAAACTAATACTGACTAATAATTAATGAAACAGTTATTTACCTATTTAGTTGAATCACACTACTTAATCAAGGTGCCTAAATTATATTAATTCTTTCTTTAAGTGAGATTACTAATATATTTGGTCACATTACTAATATTATGCATAAAATAACTATTCATAATTTACTATTAATCAAAAATAATGTTGACCTTATTAGACTCCCAATTTCTTACTGAACACATTTGCAGAAGACCGTTTTTTGAAAATCATTACCCATCATTAATTATTTACGGTTTACATAAATCTTTTAAAATATCCTTTTTTGAAAATACATCAAACAAAATCATCAAATATTCATTCGATCATTTGAAAACATCAAATATTTAAAATAAGAAGAAAACAAAATTTTATTTATAACAAAGAATTATGGTCTCCTTACATAGCTCCTTATAACCCCAGCATAAGACAAAAGTGTAAGGTGTGCTAAGGTGGGAGAATCTGAGGGCAGCTCGGCCAACATCGCACAAGTAGTAATTTCCATCAGTTTGAACTTCTCGCAAAGAGGATTCCATTCTAGCTTCATGCGATGAAGTTCAACTTGGGTTTGGTCAAGAGCAAAGGCTAGTGGTGCTACCTCCTTCCCAAGTTCTGTTAGATGTGATTCGATCAGTCATAGACTACTGGATGAGGCCATTGAATCTTAATTCTATATTAATTAACCATGATCACTTGTATTTAGAGACTATAGTCGCAAAATTCAGTTTCCAACAATCATAATGACTAACGATCATACAGTAGTCAAAACCCAATAGTCTCATTATTATTATACTCATGTTATCGAATGAAACAGTTTTGATGAGTATGAAAAATAAAATAACACACAAAATTAGGAAACAAGATTTATTCAATATTTTGGGTTGTTACAGTACCACTTATGTTTTAGGCACTCATGTCATTAGTCACATATTTGGATACACTGTCTTTACTACACGATGTGTATTCCATGTACACGACTTTTTCAGACAACCATTTTCCAACCCAGTGTCATTGCCCCCACAGCTAGTCACACTATTAAGGACTTTACGGTGTGTACATACATTACACCGCATATACTTAATAAAATGTGTTCCTTCCTCGAAATAAGGATAAATGGAATGTATTCATAGTTATACACTTTGTATTTTTGTTTTTTCTGAACATCAAGACTCATGTACTACTTCAGATCCCTATAAAAATTCTGAATGAAACTTTAATGTGCCAAATTCTTACTTGTGTTGGCCCATACTCCCCAGGAATTAACTCTTGGTGTCATAATCATTTATATCAAAAGTTATTAAAGTGCATTAATCTCATGATCCAAAAAATTTCTATCCATGAGGCTATGTTACACCTCAGGGACCATAACATGGCGTCCATACAAACTAAACCTTACACAATAATGAACCATATAAAATTTCAGGTATTATGTCAAGGAATCTATCACAACAACATGCATATCTAGAACAACTTCAATCACATCAACATGAAATTGTAAATACACCCTAAATGCTATGATGAGAATGAATGACATGTGATATCTAGAATGTGACAATATGATACATGAGATTGTATACCCTCATCTCATCTTGTTGCAACAAAAAAATAATCTCAATAATATCAACGATAATAAGAAAATACATATGAATCACCCAATGGTGAAATCAAATCAACTGTAACAATTTCAAAACAAGAAAATTGAATTAATCAGGGAATATTAGCTTTTCCCAGAGTGTGGGTTAGCTACTCCAGGGCACATCTTATTAATAACCACATATTCCTTCATATACCTATCTATAGTCTCCAAATAGAAAGTTAATGAAAAAATCATCCTCTGATTCCACATTGTAACTTTCTAGTTTCAGGTTCTTCCTAGAGGTTCCTTGTATCCGGTTGGTGTCATGGCCTCAAGCAAATTTCCAAAAATTTCATATTCTTCTGACTAGCAGTGAGAGCCATGGGTGTGATAGTGGGGAAACTATTACATCTTAGATAGAGTAACAAATTATAATAACAATAATATACAATAGTGGAAATAGTAATACAATACAATCAACAAAATGTGAAATATTGAATGATAATAAATTACTAGAGCACAATTATAAATTATTTATGTCACATATGTCTAGGAAAGTAGCCAAACATATCAAAATGATGAATATAGTGTACAAAACAAATGTAAAAGGAAAAAATGTAATCTCTAACACCATCGAATGCCTTAGCTTGGTCCCATTCTCTCCAACGACACAAAATTCATGATCATAATGTTGAATGGAGTTTGTGTTTATCAATACCTACAACAATGTAATATTTTTTTGCAAACAAATCATGTCCCAAACAGGGTGTGAAATGAATCCTAGTAGGTAACCACCCAAATATCAATGCCTAACTATCAGGGAATATGTCTTGCAGGAAAAATGATAAATGAAGTCATAAATAAGTAATTACTTACATTTATTAATTAATAAACCAATCATTCAAAATAATAACATAGGGAATGATCTCACAATCTAACCCCATTGGTCTCCTAATGACAATGCCTATTTTAGGAATCACTCACTTCAAGTTACATTGGTGGTGTTTTAACATTAACTACAAATGCTTGGAGGATGCACTCAATTTCCATTCACATTGTGGTCCTGTTACAATATACTATAGTCACTATGATGGAGCAATGAACATCCATACCCCATATGGTCTTGTTACATGCTATGTATAACAGAGACTCTGGGGAAGCCCTGAACATCAATTCCCTCTATGGTGTAACAACACTGGGTTCTCACATCCCTGTGTAATACAATCGTGCCCAAACAATATCCAGCGTGAAAAGTAATATCAACTACTACAAGTATATGAAGCAATAAAGCATACCCCAATCATGTTAAATAATATAAAATCATTCCAAACAGTACTAGGCATGGTGAAAAATACCATAACATGGGTTTCAAGACCCAACAACCAATATCATACAAACATGGTGAAAAGATCCATAAGAAAGAAATTAAAACTTATTAATAATCATTAAACCTTTATTAAGAAAAAATACCATAGTAAGCATAAAACATGTTTAAATTTCCAAAAATCACAATAACCAAAACTTTGATATTCGGAGCATTTCACATATATAATCTAATGAGAACTACAGAAAGGCACAAACCACCTACCTCAAATTTGTACGATCGATATAGTTGTACCTCATCTTATGAATCGACCTAGAATGTTGTAGACATATAAAAATGTCAAAAACTCTCAACATAGAATAACTCAGAAAATAAGAGAAATCAATTGGAGAGGATCTATGATAAGGATGGACTCACTTAGGCAATTCAAATGCAATCAATAGTGCTTCATTAGGAGAATGGATGATGGATGAGTGGCTCTAAGAAAAAGTGTGGATGCTGGTCACTCCTGGATGGGAAAAAGTTAGAAGAAGATGAATTTGGGAATTAGAAGTGACCCTAGTCAGATTATACAAATAAAAATAAATTACACATCATTTTCATTTAATGTACACATCATGTACAACCCTTAACTGGTCCCCGCTTTGGGCGGTATCCAAGTCACCTCACACGACCATGTACTGGGCATTTAATGGGAAGTACATGGATACCCGATGCAATAGGGTACACGGTGTGTACCCCTATGTACACAACATGTACTTTTGAATTTTCCAAAATTTTCCCATGTTCTAAAAAACAACCAAATTCATGATCCACCTAAACCGAAGATCAGGGTTCTTACTATTTTAATCAATGTTTCCCATACAACATTGATGCTTTTTAATAGAATTAAATTTCTATAAATTCATTTCCATATTAATAATTCCATTAAACCAATTTATAATCAAGGACAATAATGAGAAATTTTTAGAAGAAATTTTTTAAATAATTAAAACAATGTATTAGTTAAATAGTACTTTACATACAACTATAAAAATAGTCCTTTTAATGCATTTGAACGATATTGAAAATAGACATAATATGATATCTATAATAATTTATATAAATATTAAAAAATATGTATGACAATATCAAGAATAATGAAATTGAGAAATGGTTTACACTTTAATTATTCAAACAATCCAATAAGACTTTGATGATATAAATAATAATCTCAATATCATCAAATGAATATTTAAATACCATGAATTTAATTTTATTCATGATATTTAAATATATGGGTAATTACGTACACCACAGAAAAAAAATTGCTGGTGAACATGGCATATATCTCACAAAAATTAAATGTTGGGATGATTTCCCTTACATAATGTCTTTCTTAATTACTTTACTTTTTCAACTCTAAAATAAAAACAGATGTTTACTAAAAAATGATCTATAATGGAATAATACTCATTTTATAAAATAATTTCACAATTTTAATCATTTTATTATATTTATTAATTGTTGATGATGAAATTGAAGCATTTTGATAAATATTTTACATAAAAATTCCCAATCATGCAACAATTTAACTATTTTATAAATTTAATTTATAAATTATATTAAATAATACTATAATCATCAAATAAATGTAATTAAATATTTATATAATATATATAATCAATAGTTTTATATACATTAATTTGGTAATAAGAACTTTATTTTTCAATTGCTTCGTAGGAGGTTAACCAACCTCTAACGACATGTTTTCGTAACAGTGGGTGTGAAAAATTTATATATGTCATATATGTAATCTAAGAAGTATGTTAAATTTTTTTATAATGTTAAATTGCTCCATAATTAATTAATATAGTATTTTTTAATGGAATCGGAAAATAAGAAGATGATGATGAATAGAGGGATGAGTTAATAGAGACATACTCTTTCCTCAGTGTGACTTCTATTGCAAAAACCATTAACTCCCGTATTGATTGGAGTTAGCTGACTCCAGATCATACCTAGGAATTCTAATATGATTTATTGCGATGATATTGAAATTGATTTTTCTTTTGAATTGGTGGAATGTGTTTTTTCAGGATGGGGATGGGGTATTTATATTTGAAGTGAAGGAAAACATAGGAATTACAAAAATTATTAAAATGTAATAAATATAATATAATGTTTCATAATTTAAAATGTTGAAAAAATAATAGTAAATCACAAAGGAGGAAAATATGTCTTATTTTTGGCTTTTTTCAATAATTTTCTATCCATTATATTTTTTAATTATATATTATCATGATGATAAATAATTTACTCAAATAAAATATTATTCATAACATTTTAATTTAAAAACCTACAAACAATGTTTCATATTCGAATAATTTTTTTTATTATCATTGAATTATCCTTTAATTGTTGGTAATTCTTAAATTATTTTTAAAAATGGAACTATATTTATTTTTTTATTTTTAATGTCATTAATTTTACATAATAGTTAATTAAATTAATACATCATAATCTTTTTGAATTCCATTATGTTATTTATTTGTTGTCTAAAAAGTAAAACAAATTATATGAATATATTATTTTATTATATTTTATAGAAATTTTTATTTATAAACAACTCTTCTTGAAAACCATAAATACATATTTTATGCAATATAATGTTTATAGTTTGAATGCCTTGACATAGTTTTAAATAAAATATTATATTGGTCTTAATGTGATTCATTTGGGTCCAAAGTGACCCAAAATCAGAACCAAAATGATAATTATTGATACTTATATAAAACAAATTATACAATATATGGGTCATTGAATAATTCTTATAATTTTAATAAAAACACATTTTATTTATTTTCCTAATGCTTTCAAAAGTGCTACGTCTTCATATTATAAACATTAATGTTATTTATTTCATGTATAAAAATTAAAATTATTTAATGTGATAAATATAATAAATAGGTTGAAAAAATTCATTTCTATTCATTTATTATGTTTAATTACTCATCTCCACAAAAAAACAACATCCCTAATTTGATAATTTTCCTTTTCAAGCCTGGCACAAGCATTGCACATGCTTTTAGATTAGGATCATCTTGTATCGCACTAATATTTTGTATTATCAACAACAGAAATCAATAATACATAATATTTAATAAATAAACTATGAAAATATTTTTTTTCTCAATTATATATATATCTATATATATATAACTGATGTTTACATTTTTTGCGTATGGAGGCACTGCGTCGACATTGACAACAAAATTTATACTTATCATGAAAAAATATAAATTAAATTTTATAAATTTATTCTATTGAATACTCCACATATAATATAATTAGTTAGTTATTAAAATGTTTATATAATTTTTTATATCATGATTATTTTAGGATGATTTCATAAAAAATATCTTATTTTATAAAAAACAGTAATTTTTACTATTCAACCAAAATTAAACTATATCATAAAAATCCCAAAAATCATACAAATTTTTTTAGATATATAGAATTCAAATATTTAATATTTTTATTAAAATAATTTCTAAATATGAAAAATTATTATTTTAATTTAAATCTTCATTTACTCAAAAAAATATAGTCTTCAAAATTAAAACTGATTTTATACAACACTAAAAATTTAAAATGGTCTCATTAAATTTTCCTAAAATCATAGGATAACTATATATATATTTAGGAATGTAATTTATGAGAATTAATTTTATTTTAAATAAATTTATTAATTATAAAATATTAATTAAATATTTATTATTTGGAAGTAAAATACCAACACACAATTATTAATATTATTTCTTTTATAAGAAGACAAATTTTAATTTATGATTCCCTGGATGATTTTAAAATTCAAAAGGATAATTTTAATATTCATAATGGTAATGTTACAATTCGTAAGTGTACAGAAATATTCATATGGTTACATTATTATTCCTAAGGAACATGTTAATATTCATAAAAAAACGTAAGTTATTTTATCATACAATAAAATACATACTGAAAAAAACCATTTATTAATGATTCTCAATATTCAAATAATAGATACCTAAAAACTATTTTTATTAACTTGGTTATAAAAATGAGTTTTTCCAGTGAGCCTTAGTGTTTCACGAATTGAATATTAAATTTATTTTTAAATCCTTGGTATGTTACATTCTCCCCTCAGGAAAATTTATTCCTCAAAATTCCACATTGAAACCTTATAATAGGATTTGGCTAGTCCATAAAAATATGTTCCTTACGATATCATGTTGCCTCTTAAATTTTATGTTCTTTCGAATGTACCATTACCATCCAATTCATCCAATTCATCAACAGTTGATCATTAGTGTCCAAAATCTAGATAGGCTCTTCATGGGATGATAAGTATAGTTCAAATTATATTCCTTCAGAAGGGGGGGCATGTGTTTGTTCTAGATCATAGTTCTTAAACAATGAGACATGGAACAAATTGTGTACCTTATAATGTCGAGGAAGCATTTCTAAATTATATGGCACGACTCTAACACTATCTAGAATTTTAAATGTACCAATGTGCATGGAGCATAATTTGCCATCCTTCCCAAATCATATGATACCATTACTTGAAACATCCCATGTCCATTAATTCTAGATCCATGTACATGATGCTCATAGAAATCATAATTTTTATTAGAACTCCATGATCTATCCTTTTCAATGCATAATCGTTCTTATTTTCCATCAATAAGCATGATGCAGCTCCAAATTTTCGGATTCTAAACTTATGAATGACATCATCATGTGTCCCCTAGTAATATGGTAACAAATCTAATTTCCATAAAACCTTATTAGAAAGATGAATTAATCCTTAAAAATGTTATTGGATATATTTCTTATATACAAAATTATTGTAATATCTATCAATGATAATATATACCAATTGAAGGCGAGTCATTATTCAATTCCAAGGTAGTCAACACTTATCAAAATAAATTATTTTTTCATCATTATCTCAACATCAAGAATATATTTTGTTTTTTCAATTCCATAATCCATAGTTTTTGAAAAAAAATTAACTTCCCAATAAATATCTTTTCATTATAGCATTCAACTAATTGTCACATGTCCATAATAAAAAAATTATCTAATAAAATCCTCATATATTCCATAATATTTATAACAGGTACATTCGTGATAAAAATTTATAATGACATGATTCTTGGAAATGGATATTATCCATTCAACTTATGATTATATAGTTACAACACTTGGGATATATTATTTTGATGCTTGAGAATTTATTGAAATAGTGTCCCATCTCCTTGAAGTTGAAGAATTTTACAGTTTTAACCATTTTCTAACCCATCCAATAATAATGTTGGTGTTACTTTTACCAAAACTTATAAAATACTCTCATTACCATAAATCATTTAATTGGGTTCTTTTATCCATAATTATTACATGTGGGAAACACATTCATACCCATATTCCCTTAATCCATCGTTTTCTCTTCCATCATTTTTCCTCTTTCTTCCATTCAAATCCATATTACATAGACAATTATTTACAAATATTGTTAAAACATTAATCCATTTCATTATCTGATGAGGATACCAGGGAGACTGTCTCCATTTAAAATGATGGCTTAATATAGAGAGAGATATGATCTTTTTTACTATTTAGATAATGTGCATAGGTGATATTCTAATTCCATCATCTAGGGTCCATTTTTACTCAATTTCTTATACTATATTAGATCATAAAATTATGAACAATATTTAATTTAAAAATTTTATAGCACATAAAAAAATATGAATCTTAAATCCTAGAACTATATATTATTGTTAATATAGTGGAATAAATCCTTCATAATGGTGGGTAATGTAAATTTAAATTTTATAAGAATATGACATGGGAGTGTCAAACTAGATTCATAATAAGTCCCATTATTAGGTACTAGGAAACCACAATTCAATCCTTGAACACCTTATTGGAGTTGTTACTCCTAGGTACATCGGTTAAAAAACCACATCCACATTTTGTATCCAGATAAAGATGTATTTTTTAGAAATCTCTATAAAATCATTTCCATACAAAAATTATATGATTTTATTGTATATTTATCCTCATGTAATATCTTAGAGTTTTTTACCCTAATCTAAATTTTATAAATCAATTTTACTAGTTTTTTACTAAATTTCATTTGATATAAACAATATCTCCCTAACCCCAGTTATAACTACCATTCACTTTATTTCCTATTATTAAATGATTTACTAAGTAATCACGTGCTTAATATAATCCATCTGATAAATAGATAAAGTTTCATTAGGGTTTATAAACATTAAATTAAAACTAAAGAAATAAAATTCAACATCTTTTTTGAAAAATCCTTTTACATGACAACAACATTCCTTCGTACTTAACATAGAATGAAAAAACCTTAGTATATATATATTAGAAAGGTGATAAATAAACCCTATTAATAAATTAAATATGGCATAATAGGAAGAATACAATATATGTTAGGAAATAGACATATCAATGGATAAAATGAGAAACATTAAAATAAAGTAATTATATAGCATGACTAGCATAACATTGAAATGTTGAAATAACTTCGCACACTACATCATTATCATATTGGAATTAGGTAAACCCTTTTACCAACATGATAAAAAACTTCACATAAAGGACTCATGTAAAATCTTTTCCAATAATGGTTTATCATGATAATAAACATTACCCAATTCATGAGAGCACTTTTTCAGTGCACCCTTTATGAACATTTTAATCTCATTATTATGTGTTTCACAAAGATCAAATAACATGGATTCATTCAACATCATCTTTTATTACATGAGAAATTAATGTGGAATACACCAAAAATTTTCAATAATATATATTTATATCTGAATAATGGAAAATATCCTCTACAGATTAATTGTCATGGGATTCCCTAAATGTATATTTTGGGATGGAAAATCGTGGTGCAATTTCTACAGCCTAAATGCATGGTATAAAAATTCAAAAAAATGGTTGATAAGAGTGAAATTTGTCTCTCCTCATATATATATGACATAGAATGAAATGGGTTTATATAAATACATTTCCCATCATATGAAATTTGGGAATAGAATGTGTAACATAATAAAGAAACTTGATGAAATGGGAGAAATGGAATAACTTTTATGAAATTTTTTCATGGTAACATCTGTACATGGGAGGGATTAATGAAAGATAAATATGTATTTCATAATAAAAAATATTAGGGGATGTATGTGGGAGATGAAAAAACATAACCCATCATTTTTAATTGAAAATAAAATATTGTAACAATATAAGGAATCTTTGATAAAAATGATAATAAACAAACCCCTTTACTTGATATTGTGAATTATAAAGTTTGAGGACGGGATTATTAATATATTTTCGTTCATTGGGATGATATTAGAGAAAGGAATACATGGTAGAGGTGTTATAGAAGTATTTTTAGTGAACATATATAAGATCATGGGTGTGTTTATATGATAAATGACATGGGGACTCATTAATATTTGACGAACATAGGTTTACGAATCTATATAATTAAATACAGAAAACTACACACCTTACAATGGTTTTTAAAAATATTTTTTCCCATATAATAGTGTAAAAATAAATATTATATTTCCAAGGAAAAATTATATAAAAATATTAGCAATTAATATATGGATGTGAGTCAAATTATTTATGAAATGAAAATAAAATAATTAAATTTGTTATATATTTTGGTTGATTCATGATGCCATTAAAAAATAAGTCCAATAAATCTAAAATTATTTTTTTAAATTATAAAACATATATTTAGTTTAATATCCCTTATATTGTATTTTTTTATATAACTATTGGTCTATTATGGCATCATAAAAATGATATATATTAATATATTATTTAATATTTACAAAAAAAATTAGTTGGCACAAAAATTAATGAAAAATTCACTATTTCATAATGTGGAGATTTTGATATCTAAAATAATATTATTTTAGTCTAGATAAGTTCCTAAATATTTGAATTTTCACTTTTAAAGAGATAATAAATATTTATGGAAAATTTGACAGGTTTTGAAAAAAATAATTTTTTGGCCTTAATAAAAATTAAAATTTACAACATCGAAATGATACACACATTTATTCTTAATAATGTTAATTTGATAATAATATTTTATTAAAATACCAATTATTAATGAATTTTCATTAATTCCTTATTATTAATTTTTTAAATTAAATCTTTTTATTTTATCGTATAGATGTTTTAATCTTATCAAAATGATTACCTATTCATATATAGATAATGAAATGATATATTGAACATTAATAAGATTGGTTTTTTTAATATTATTAATATAAAAATTATAATGAATATATTTCTCAAAAGAATTATTTTTACCCAAAATATCAATTTACCAAATAAAAAAATTTTTACGAAAAAATATCCATAAATGAATTGATGGAATAAGAATTTTATTTATTCAAAAAGTTTACTGATAAAATAAAAAATACCTTGTTACATAACCCCTTATAAGACCCACATAAGGCCAATGTGTAAGGCATGTGGTGGTGATAGAACCTTGGGGAGGCTCAGATAACATCGCCCGATTGGTATTCTCTATTAACATGAACTTCTATCATTGGAAATTCTCTTACAGTCTAACATCATTAAGCTCAGCTTGGGATTGGTAATGATACTACCTCTTTTCCGATCATTGAAAATTGAGCTTCGTAAGGCCCTTGTCTAATGCTTGAGGTTATCATCTCCTTTGATTGTATCTAAATTTTTATTAGACCATTAAATTTATATTTGTTTTGTGACTACTATTAAAATACTATATTATCAACCATAATGAAACATAATGGTCATATAAGAACAATAATAATAATATGAAGAGTTCATGTGTTTTCTATATACATATGATAATAAAATAAATGGAATATTTTACAATAATGATAGGGTCATTACAACATACCCCACTTAATAAATATGTCCCTCAAAATTTCATTTCCCATACTAATATATATTAGGGTAAATCTACCTCATCACATCCACTAATTCACATGTGGCTTCTTAAAACAAATGGGTTCTCCAAAACACATTTACTAGGGACATTTCATTATTTCATAGAAATTTTCCCACCTGATCTATGATCCTCAATAAATTATCCTTATATGAAATGTAATTTTCCAATGATACAACCACTAGATTAAGTACATTATATGGGTTAGGTTTGTACATCTTCAATAGTGATACATGGAATACATAAAATTCTTGAGACATGATCAGTGGTAGTTCTAGTCAATAGGCTACTTCATTGATGTGATCAATCATCCAAAAGGGTCGATGTACCTTGGAATAATCCTTCTTTTTCCTCAAATATAATAACTCTCTTCCATGGAGATATGAGGAGGAATCTCATATATCAAACATCAAACTCTAGATCTCATCGACGGTTCTCCGCATATCTCTTTTGTTGACTCCGAGAAGCTTTGATGTGTTGTGGGATGGTCTTAACATTATCCCGAAAATATTCGACTATTTCTTGACCAGGAATATTTTAATCCCCAATTTCATCCCTACATGTTGTTTTTTTCACCAATTCCCATAAAGGGATTCATAAGTATCCATTTAGATTCATTACTGGAATCTATTGTTTCTAATGTACTCGACAAGAGGAAGATAATAATCCCATCTTCTGTTGAAATCCATTGATCAAGCTCATAACAAGATCCCATTTGTTAAGAAACTCCAATTAGATTTTCCATCAGTTTGTGGATGATAAGACATAATGATGTTCTAATCAGTATTCAGAATATTTTATAGACTCTTCGAGAGCATGAAGATGAATCTTAGATATCAATAAGATACAATAGATTTTGGTACACCATACAGTCTAATCTCTTCTCAGATGTATATTTGATCCATTTAATCCAATGAGAAACCCTACTAAATAACAATGAGGAGTGAATTATCTTAATAAAATCCACCAAAACCCATATACCAATGATTCCTTTCATGGTAATTGTAATCTTGGTTAAATATTTCATGGCTATGCTCTCCAATTTTCACGTTCGTATGGGTAATGGTTGCTTCATACACTTATACTTTTTTCTCTCATCCTTCACTTAATGTTATAATTGGAATGTTGATTGATATTAGGTTATATACATCTTCATGTTATACCACAAATAATTCCCACTGAGATTTTGAAATATCATTGGTGCTCTTTGGGGAATGGATAAATTCTATCTATGTGTATCATCCAAAAGATCATTCATTATCACTGGATTTTATGGAGCACATAGTCCTAACCAAAATCTCACAATTAAATTTTCATTAACATTGACCTCTGAGGATTTCCATTTTTTATACCTTCCACATTCTTCTTAAATGAAACATCATCTTTTTGAGAAACCTTTAATCTTTTGAAAAGAGTTATTTGAGAAATAATTAGTGGAAGGATTGATGATATTACTGTATTTATGATTCCAATGTTCATCTTCATCATATATAAGAGTATAAGATCCTTTTCAATTATCATTAATTATAATATCATAGGGTTCCTTCTACATTGAGGATATATCAAATATTCTGTTTTCCCTTGGTTTTAATGGATTGAGTAGTCATAATCCTAGATGATCTGTAACCATATTTTTAAGTGCATGTTAAACTCTTTATATGTCAATATATAACACAGGGTTTTTTATAGGTATATATATCAAACTTTTCACAAAATAGATAACTCAAAAATATTTTCATTGGAAATATCATTGGACCAAACTCTATATCATTTGTGGGATAGTTATTCTCATGAATGTTTGACTACCTAGAGGCATTGGCGATGACTTTGTCGTTCTACATCAACACACAGTCCTAGGACCTTCTTTAATGAATTGTTGAAGATAAAAAAAAGCTTCCCACATGGGGGAAGTGTGAGAATAGGGGAATCGATAATAATTTCATTTAACTCTACGATGCTTTATTCACATTAATAATTCCATGAAATGTTGAATCACTTACTTGTTTTCATGGTTAAATGGTTTGAAAATCGTGATAAAATTATCACAAATTTATGATAATATTCAGCTAACCCCATGAAGCTACGGTTGTCTGTCACAAATTTTGGCCAAGGTTTTCCCTAAATTTATTTTTATGTGGATCAATACATATCTCTTTGATTGTGATGATATTCCTTAATAATGGGACTCTCCTTAACCATAACACAAAATTTTTGTACTTTTCATTGTGCTAATCATAACACATGGTCTCTTGAACATTAAATTTATGATCCTAATGATCCTATTAGTATATTAGCATATTATAAAAACAATAATAAATACTACCACAAATTTGTCAATGTAATCTCAAAATATTCTAATCATCATTTCTATGAATATTTCAAGAGAATTTCTTATTATAAAAGGAATTACTTTGAATTAAATGTGCCCAAACATTGTATGAAAATATGTATTCGGCATATCATCCTTATTCACGCTTACATGGTAATATCCCGAACACATAACCCCCTTAGAGAATTATTTTGATCAATGAAGCTGCTCAAACATGTCATCAATTCGTAGAAAGGGATACATGTTGTTTATTATAATTTTTTTTGATATCATGATAATAAATGAAAAGGGGCATTGACCCATCCTTTTTCATAACGAAGTAGAATGATGAAACCAATGGTGAATCACAAGGGTGTATAAACCGTTTATCCTAATTCACCTTTAGTTTTTTCTTTAGATCATAATGATCAACAACATAAATTATATATGGATTCTTTGATATCGGTAATGCCCTAGGTATAAGATCAATAAATAATTCAACATCTCTTTTTGGAGGAAGAGTAGGAAATTCATATGGAAAGACATACACAAATGCCAACAACATATACATGTCATTGAGAATGGTTTCTTCCTTAGACTCAATCATAATATAATTATATGTGTTATAATATATACTTAATATCTATGTATTTGATGATGGTTAAAAATAAGAATCATCCTCCTCCTTGAACATGAACAGTTTCTGGGATTGATTCACCATATGGAGAGGGATTTTCATCAAGAAACAATTTATGTTGGCTGTAAATAAGGAATTCCAATCCATGACTAGAATTTAATAATATTACACAAATGGAATTATGATGTTTTTATCTAGGATGTTAAATTCAAAACCTATGATAAGGGATGATTTATATTCTTGTGATGAAATGATTTCCTTATTTTCCTTATTCACTGACATCTATTCGACCATTCTTTGTGGTGATGTTTCGATTGTTGTTGTGAAAATTAGGGATATCAAATAATTTTTAATACCAAAATATAAAATTTGGTTATTTTTTAATGAATGAATAACTAGAAATCCTATCCTCACATTGTTTTTGGGATTCACATTGGTGGTATTGATGGAATAATCTCTCCCCTAATTCCAATGAGGTTATTAGTTTCCTGCAAAACCCCTTCGATTAGGAAAATGGTTCAAAAAGTGCACTGGCTCTTTGTATTTTTAGAAATGTAAAATTCATTGATGATTGAATAGATAAATCCATTCTTTTTTCCCACTAGTGGGTTTTTCTTTTCAGAATAACTAGCTAGCTGTCCATCCATCCCATCGTAATGCATTCCCTTGTCCCCATCATTCAATTTCTAGGGTGATTATTTCAACACCTTTGGAAAGTGGGATTCTATAGTTTCTTAGTTCTATTGGATTTATCCATCATAACACTTCAATTAAATTCCAATTTCTACATCACATCTCTATTATACACCTGAGATTATTTTATCTCCATATTGACTAGAAGGGAACATCAGACAATCTCCCAATAGGTGTTAATGTTGAGGGTCTCAAGGGAATTTCGTAGACTAGGTTTTATCCAATGAAAGAAGTGTCCAGCCTTGGATTTGGATGTACTAAAAAATCTAGATGTGTATCGTATAATTCTAGTATTGTTTTCTTCATAATCCAAAAAAAATCATTGTTCGTTCACTTTAGTGGACGAAAATCTAATTTCATGTTATTATGGAGGGATCCTGAAAATATTTATTGGAAAACAAATTCTAGAAATTCATCCATCCCATCGCCCCGATATCTATAGCAGTATTCATATTTTTGATCGATGTCCACCATTTTTCAACTTCATCCCACATATGATAAGCATCCAGATAAACCACTTATTGTATGGATCATTTAAAGACGAAGAATGTATTCTCAATGGAGTTTATCCATTATTCTACGATTGAGGGATTAGTTGATACATTGAAAGTAGGAGGTCTTATTCTCATAATGCTCTCAATTTTGAGTTTTTATTTATTGGGGGGGGGGGGGGTTAGGTACCTCTTGACCCATGTTTCTATTCATATCAAGACTTAACTAAGAGATTATCATAAGAAATATTGTGATTCCTGCTTCCATTGGATTGTGAATCTTATTAGAACAGTCCTCACATTGATCTTCACATTGATTTTAACCTGAGTTACCCTATTACAAGTCATTGTGTAAAATTAAATAAAAATTAGGGAAAAGTATTTTATACTATGAAACAAATAATTTGAAATCCAATGAAAAAATGATAACTTCAAAATTACATTTATCTCCTTGACTTGTGAATTTCTAATATTCAAACTATGTAATCCATGATATATAGTATAACAAATATTAATAGGGGATTTTTTCCATTAATAATGGTTTGTAATGAGATTATGAGTTTACCGATGCATATCCCCTAAGAGTATCAAACTAATAGAGAATCAATGCATGTATTCATGCACCAATTCCCATTCAAGTCTATCTCAAAGCATTGTTTTTGGGTTTTCCCCTAGAGACATTTCTTACAGATCCACATTTACTTGTTCATATCCAATACAGATGTGTTTTCTTGATAATCCATAATCACTATACTCACCAAACTTTATGTATTACTCGTCTTATTTGTAATTCATTTACTATTATTTTCTAATCCAAATCCAAAAAATAACAAAACCAATCCTATGATACCAACTATAACAACCCGTCCCTTTATATCATATTTAGATGTGATTTATTACATAAAATTCCACATAATACAACGCAGAAGATTAAGAGGTCTACTTTATTTTTGGAATAGGTACAGTACCTGGCAACTTAAGAAATAAAATACAACATAATTATGGAATCCTTCTTTTAGATGACCACATAATTCCTTCGTACATATCATTGAATGGGATAACCTGTGGTCATTAATAAGAAAAGGGTGAACAATAAATCCCCTTAGGGGAGTAAGTAAGGAATAACAAGAATTATTCATTTCATGTTAGGAAATAGAAATATTAATGGTTCATAAAAGATACATGAACATAAATGCATGATATAACATTATAATCATAACAAGCAAATGTGGAAATAAATTAAAACATTGCATCATTAACATAATTGAATCAGGTAAACCTCTATTCAAAAAAGGTGGAGAAATGTAATATAAATGAATTAGATAAACACATATCACAACATTTCAAATCATGATACTAAACTTTATCCAATGAATTGGAGCGCTCTGAGGGTTAACACATAATGAACATGTTAATATCATTCTTTATTCATCCATATAGATCATATATAAGGGATTCATTATACATCATCATTTATTACATGATAATGCAATGTGAAATAAATACATGAAATTTTATAATAAATAAGTATATGTGAATAATGGTGAATACACTGGATATAGGAATGGGCATGGTATTCATTACAAGATGATTTTGACATGGAAAATCATGGTAAAATTTCTATAACCTAACGATGTAACATTATATTCATAAAAATGGTCGATGAGAGAGAAAATGGTATCTCATCTTATATACCAAAAATTTAATATAATTTTGTCATATATTTAATTTTCCAAAAACATAAAATTTGAAAATAGGTGGCATAACCAAATAAATAATCTTGAAGAAGAAAAGAAATAGAATAGCTCTTAAGAATATTTGAAAAGGTAATAGTTGTAAATGGGGGGAATAATTAACGAAAAAGAGGTATATCAACATAAAAGTCTAATAAACGATGTAAGGGGGGTATGAGAAAAGAAAAAAATATTTTTTTATTTTAATATAAAATGGTATAATAATATTAGAAAAAATGCCTAAAAATGAGAATATAAGGAATCCATTACATGAGTGTGTGATTTCCAAGGCTTGAAGAGGGTCTTCAAGACATCTTGGGGAACCTTGGGATTATTATATAAGGTTGAGTATAGGTTATGTACATTATCCATGCATTTTTAATGAGGAGAATTGGAATCATGGGTGGGATTATATTGGAAATGAGAGGGGGTATTCTTTAATATTTCACAAACATAGGTTTTTGGAATATATATTATTTAATATTCAGAACTATGAAACCTACAATGGTTTTTTCCCATGGTTTTCTTCCAAAAAGTAGTGGAAAAATTTAATATAAGGCCACTATCTGATGATATTAAACTGTTATTCTTGTTTGTGTGTGAGGTAAGTTTCATTATTAATGAAATGTACTTAAATTCATAAAATATGTTATATATTTTTGATGATTCACTAAGACATTATAAAATATTTCAAATAAACATTAAATCACATTATCATAAATTTAAAACTTATATTTTCTAATACCCCATTTATTTTATATTTTAAATCACTATTGGGTCATTATGATGTCAAAAAAAGACTATATAACTATCTATTATTTAATTTTACCCAAAAATACGTCTCTCTCCAAAATATTTGAAAAAAACCATTTGATAATATTAATTATTTTAATACTTTATTTTTTCTTAAACATAAATTATTTTTATATTCACATTCTATTTTATTGTATAAAAAAATAACTCTAATCAAACTGATTACATAATAATTTATAGATAATGAACTAATATAATAAACATTTATAACGATTTATATTATAACTATATTAATAAAAACATAAAAATAAATATATTTCCCAAAAGAATCATTATCACATGAAAAATTAACTTTTCAAATTCATATATATTTTTTGATGACATTTCTGAGAATTGAATTGATGGAATTATAATTTTATTCATTAAATTTCATTACACAATAATTAAATAATACCTTGTTAAAAAACCTATTATGAAACACTAATAAGACCTAATAGTAATGTGTGTGAGGCTGACGTACTCTTGGGGTGGCTCAGATAATATCACCTGAGTGGTAATCTTTATTAAATTGATATTATTTTATAGGTGATTATGTATAAGATTAATGTTATGAATCTCATCTTGTAAATGGAAATGAGAAAGGCTAGTAAGGAAACCTCTTTTCTGAGAATTGAGAAATTTAATTCGTACAAACCATGTCTATCATATTTGGCCACCATCTACTTTGTGTGTGTCAAAAGGTTTAGTTAAAACATTATATTTATTTTAGTTGTCTGATAATTATTCAATAGCCATATTATAAATAGTAATTATAAATAATGTTCATTTAAACCAATTATATAAAATGATTTCATGTGTATTCTATATCAAAAATTCATTAAAATAAATTGAATTTTATTCATAAATGACCAGGTCATTACACTAGTAGCACATATCTTGTGTATTATTTTAATAAATTGGCTTGATGACATGGAATAAAATCTCAATGGATCAATTATTTTGGTATTTCTGGATGACTAGATACATACAATATTTATACTTTACAACAAAAAATTTAATGTAACATATAAATTCAACTTAAACATCTACAACACATATATTATCCTTACAAGGAATTCATAATATATTTCTTCACATCCTTTGTAAAAAATAAACTATAAGAAATGGGTGATAT
Organism: Viscum album; assembly: GCA_963277665.1. Lineage (NCBI taxonomy): Eukaryota > Viridiplantae > Streptophyta > Magnoliopsida > Santalales > Viscaceae > Viscum > Viscum album. Next base: position 1,311,139,245 of record OY728152.1, on the reverse strand, counting down.
CATATTCTCAGGAAGGTTAATCGATAGAGAGGAATCATAAATAATAACGATGGATGAATGAATAAAATTACAAATTTCATTAAAATTAAACGTGAACATGATATGGTATGGGTTAGAGTTGGATGAAAATTCCATAATAAAATATAACAATGGGTGTTATACTAGTCAAATAACCACATGGACTATTAATAATTTGTTTTCTAATGTGGGTATTCACAATTAAAGACATAAAAATATCATTTCCAAGTCCTCATTCAAATACCATAATAACTAATGAGTCCTAGCCTCGTGTTAAGACACTAATTTGTCTCATGAGACCTACCGATGCACTAAGACAATATAGTAGGCCTCACCTGTGGCTTAATATTTATAATGAATGACGTAATTCATAATTCAAGTCATCATAATCATTTTGTCATGGAATTTTTCTAAGACACTAGGTGGAATCATATGACCTACCGACGCATCAAGAGGATATAAGAGACCTCACTCATCATATTATAAGTACAATGAATTACTTATACAAAAGCGTAGAAACACAATCACCATACACATTTACATTGAAACATAACATTTGAAATGTAAAAATCTTTCACTACTCAATAAAAATAAATACTAACCATTAAGATTAATATGGTGAATGGTATCAATATTTCACATCCACAATCAAAAAATAATAATAAACCCTTCAATAAAATGTGATAGATGATCACATGAAAGAAATAAATAAATTTAAACATAATATCCCACAATTTATCTTGATATATATGAAAATAATCTATTAGATTCATTAAAAATCATTATACAAATACTCCATTGAAATCATTTATTTAGAAGACACACATTTATAAATGAAGACAATAAAAAAGTTTTTCTTTAATCAAAGTGAAAATTACAACTTATTTAATATTGAAAGTAATTATGATTTTAAAAAATTTATGTACATATAAATACATCATTAAAAACATTTTGAAGATGTGGGCATTGATGATAAATATTTAGAAGAATAAAATTTTAAATATTTAGAACAATATATTAGTTAAACATTACGTTATATTAAACCATTAAAATATTCTTTTAGATAGAATTAGAATGAAACTCAGAATAGCTATAAAATTATTCTTATAATCCTTTATATTATTAAAAATAAATATGTATGATAATATCATTAATATTCAAATAGAGAATATATTTATTAATAAAAAATTAAAAAGCGTCCCATAACACTTTTAACATTTAAATAATAATCCCAATGTCTCGAATGAATCATTTAATACCAGGAAGTTAAGTGTATCCATGATATCAAATATAATAGGGAATCACATATATCACACAGAATAAATAGGTTGTAAACATGGCTTATATCTCAAGAAAATTAAATGTGGGATGAAATTCTGTTATCTAAAGCTCTACATAATTATGTTGTTTTTGGGCCTCCTGAATAAAAAACATATATTTATTGAAATAGTGATGAATAATTTAATTATATAATTTAATAATAATTTTTATTAATAATAATAATTATATTATATTTCTCAATTTCTGTTGATGAAATTGAATCCTTTTAATATAATTTTTTAGATAATAATTCCCCTCAATGAACCAATTTCACTATTTTTTAAAATGTAATTTATAATGTTGTTTAAATAAATCATAATCATAATATTCATCAAAATACATATTTATATATTATATATAATTCGTATTTTCTATCCATTATGGTGGTTATATGAATTATTTTTGGCCATGTTTCCGTATGCAGCTAATCGACCATTAACGGAATGTTGTAGTAAGAGCGAGAGTGAAAATATTATATATGTCGTATATAAATTAAATGAATTATGTTAAAAAAATTATATAATGTAATGTTTTTCCTCAAATAATTATTAGAATATATGGTTTTTGAAAATACAGTTAAAATGAGAAGATGAAGAAGAAATGGGGGAGGAGTTAATGAACACTAAGTCTTTCTTTGGTGTGAATTCTCTTGCACAACCCTATAACTCCCATGGTGATTGGAGTTAGATGACTCTTTAACATAAATAGTCATTATAATAGGCTTTATTGTGATGCTTTTGACAAATTTTTGGCTTTGGAAATTGTGGAATTAATTGTTCTCCATATGAAGGGGAGGGTTATTTCAATTTTTGGAGTAGGGTAACATAAAAATTAATCAATTTATTAAAATATAATAAATATAATATTGGGTTTTGGACATTAAAATTATATAAAATTATTATTTTAACACAAATTAGAATACATATTTTTTTCATTGTTTACTAGTTTTTTGTTTTTTTAATATTTGTATAAAGTATTATTTTCATGAAAATCGATTTTCTCAAATTAAATAGTAGTTATAGTATTTGACTTTAAATACATGAAAAAATTCAAATTTCTGTATAATTTTTTATATATCTTATAATAATTTTTTAAATCTAGAGAATACCTAACTTAGCTTTAAAATATCAAATTATTATTATTTTATAAATTTTAATATCAGTAATTCATTTATTAATTATTTAATTTTATATTGAATCATCTATGTGAAATCCATCATGTTATTTATTTATTCTCTAAAAATAAATAATAAAATCTTATTTGAAATACAATTTTTCAATCTTTCAAAAAAACTATTTATTTCTGAAAACTGCATTTAGAATACGATTAGTACAAATTATATAAAAAATAAAATCTTATTTGAAATACAATTTTTCAATCACTCAAAAAATCTATTCATTTAATAATTCTTATAATTTTATTGAAAATGCTTTTATTTATTTTTTGTATTCTTCCACACTGATTCATCCACATTGCATAAGCATTAATATTAAAAATTTCTATTTAAAAATTATAAACAAATAAATATTTGAAAAATAAATTAATTAGGTTAAATATAATCATTTATATTCATTCATTAGGTTTAATTACTCAAATCTATATCAAAGCAACTTCTTTAATATGTTAATTTGTCTTTTCTTGTCTACAAAAGCATTGCACATGTATTTAGATAATGGTCATCTTGAATAGATCAAAAATTATAAAATAACTAAAAAACCGTTAATAAATATTAATTAATAAATAAGTCCTGAAAATAATTTTTTTCACTCAATTAAAAATATATTTATATATTACTGCTTTTTATGTTGCTAGTGTTGTGCAAGCAATACGCCAGAATTGACCTTGATTTTTATATATATAAAGGGAAAATATATATATTTCATGATCTAAGTTAATTAAATAAACTATTAAACCTATAATATAATTATTGTTTGATTATGTTGTTAAGATAAATTTTTATATCATAATAATTTCCGGGCAATGTCATGAAAAATACAGTATTTTTTAAACAGTATTTTTTACTATTCACTAGAAATTAAACTATTTCGTAAAAATCCCAAAAAAAGTCATCCTATAATTATTTTGATGTGTTGAATTAAAAAATGAACATTATTTTTTGAAAATAATATTCACAATTTTTCATATTAAATTTTTAATTAAACACATCATTCACTCAAAAAAATGGTGTCTAAAATTATAACTGATTTTATAACAACATAAAAATTAACTATGGTATTAATAAATTATACTAAATACATAGGACAACAAAAAATTGTTATAGGAATATATTTTATGAATATATATTTTCCTTTAAATAAGTATATTTATTATATAATTTAAATTAAATATTTATTGTTCACAAGAAAAATACCAATACTAAAATATTCATTCAATTTCATTTATAAGATTCATAAATATTATTTATATTTTAATTTGTGAGTTTACGTTACAAAACGATGATATTATTTCTCATAAGTGTGGTTTTACTATTCATAAGGGTATATTAAAATTCATATGTGTACATTACTATTCATAAGGGTAAAGTTACTATTCACGGAAAAAGTAAGTTGGTCCTATCAAACTATAAATATACAACTGAACGGAACAGTTTATGTCATATTTTCAAAATTAAAATCCCAAATGCAGAAAAATTGTGATTATTTTGTAGGTAATTAGAAGGTGTTTTTTCGTAGAGACTCTGTGATTCATTCATTCAAATATAATTTTGCTTGTAATTCCTTGGGGTGAAATAAACACTATATTATTTATTTAAATATACATATATATATCATCCATGATTTGTTGTGATGAAAAGTGAGTCACATCACATAGTGATGGAGGTTGTTGAGATGTTCATGAAAGATGTTATCATCTTAAAATGATTGAAAAGGTAAAATTAAGATTTTTAAATGTTACGAATTATAAATATGTCATGAGTATCACATATATGTCATATATATCTTATATAGTCATTAAAGTTGTTTTTATCTCCTAAAATGTTATGAGTTAGTGAAAGGTGAATTACATCACTTTTCAAGGTGGTAATTTTATTTACACATATGCAATGTTGTAGTATCCCCAATGGAAGGGAAATTAAAAAATGATATATATGATAATGTTACTACATCAGTATGATAATTTAATAAACTTATGATATATATTTTATATATAGAACCACACACAACCCTCATAGGTTACAATGTAAAAACAAATTGCATTGATTCGAAAGGCGGTCGTATTCCATACACATGAATAAGGATTTCATAAACCATTTGATGGAAGTGGAGAAAGAGTTAGGTAATTTCCATTGAATAAAACATTATCAATATAAAAAATATCCTAATTTAATTGAATTATTATGAATAAATAATTACATATGGGTTTATAGAAAAAAAATATAAAGACACTCATTGATGAATATTTCTTCTTCTTCTGCTAACTTCCTTAGGTTTTCAATAAAATCCATTACAGATAGGATTTATACCCAAAGTAAGTATTATAGGATGAGGGTGGGGAAATTTATTTTTATTTTCCCAAGGATACTATAACTAAAAGTGGTGATAATTTGTATGGTATAAGAGAGGGGTTTTCCTTTTTTATGTGAGATTAGTGGCACACATGTAATTTTCTAAAAGAAAAACGTGTACACTGTTTTTTACATTTATTAAAGGATCTGAAATAATGTATCCTTGAGACATTGAAATTATAGGTTCTAAATATTTCAATCCCATATTTGTTGGATTATTTATTAAATATTAATACATATATATTAATTTTAATTTTAAATCCCAGTTAAAATAATTTTTAGATTAAATGTGGTGATTAGTTATTAATTTCGTACATTTCAATTTTTTGAAAAAAATTATATTGAACTTCTTATAAATCATAAATTATTCATATTCCAAATATTGACTCTATTTTTGAAAATTTCATTCAATTATTTGTACAATTTTAATTAAGAATGAATCATGTAGACGTGGTGTGAATGTGGGGGTTTTAAAAGTAAATTTCTAAATTATAAAGTGTTTTTATAATAGAAATAGATATAAAAATTGTTTTAGAAAACTATTTTCAGTTAATTGGTATAATAATTAACTAAAGTTAATTGAGAAACAATAAAAATTATAATTTATCATTAAATTTTATTTAATAAAAAATGTATTTTTTATTAAAATTCATTATTTCTATAATTCATAAAAAAAATGAATTCTTTTAAAAAAATATGAAGAAGTTACTCCTAAGATTATTATATTATTTATATCTAAAAACATAATCATATATTCCCAAAAAATGTTTTGAAAAGTTGTAAAAATTAATTTTAAAATATATGAAAAAATAAAAACAATACCATCTTTTAGAGAAATATTATGTATATTCGAAAAAGTGATATATGTTTGAAAATGATATTTATTATTATCTTTTATTGTTTATAGATAATAATTTTTCATGTATAAACTATATATTTTTCATAATTTAGTAATTCATATTCATACATACTAATATCCTGGCTAAATTATTTTATTTCCTAGTTCTTATAGACTAATGGTTGCATGTTCTACAGGCTCTCAAAATGATTAAATTTATATAAATGTATTTAAAGGGGTTTTTCATGCTCATTGTTATATCTAGCATATGATACCAAATAAAATGTTAATTTTTTATAATATAAAGGTATTAATTAAAATCCACCATAAATAAATTGTTTCCTCTAAATTAATACATGATATCTACAATCAAGAGTTGGTCATTTGGAAATTCCATTTTTGTAATGCCCACATCATATTAAGAGTTAAGAAAACATTATCATAACAAGAGTGAACTGTGCATAAAAATGTCATATTGAATAACGACATATCCAGGTTTCCAAATAGTATAACAAAGGTGGGATGTGAATGCGTTGACATAGAATAGAAAAGTAACACAAAAAACATATAGAGAGTTATATAGGACACAGATTGAATGATATTAATGACTATAATTACATGAACCAAATAAGTGTGAAAAAAGGACATTGATATAATAAAAAATTATGATAATTGGAAACAAAAATTGTGAATTTATCTTTTTCCTATAATTTATTAATTATTTTACTCCTTATATATATATGTTACTATAATTATGTAGGTATATTTTTATTCTTTCATCATAATTTCATCTTTTGGTTATGATTTAATCAATTTATACTTATTCTCTTACTATTTTAAATGAATATAAAAATTGAATTTTTTATTGATGAAGCACTAAATTTTAATTTCAATGGTTCCTAAGATCCATAAAATAGTGACCTGATATTCCTAATATATTTACTAAATCCAAAATGGTTAAAAAAATATGTCTAATAACACCAATAATTATACTTAATCCCTTCCATAAAAAGTTCACAATAATCCTCATGAAAAACATTTCTGTAAAAAATTAATAATAAAGCAACTATGTCTAAATTATTTTACATACACAATATATAGTTTCAATTAACGTCATATTCCAAGTATTTTAATGATTTCGTAACTATAAAATCATAAGGTAAACATAAATTCTATTAAATTAAAAAAGGATATGGTTGAATATATTCCATAATTCCAAAAATATAGTAATCTTTATCAATGTTAACCTAAAACATCATATCCCAAACCATTTTCATTGTTTACATTACTATCCCATTAATATATAATATTTCTTATAATCTCAAAATACATCACATAATAAGGGTTATCTTATTATAATAATTAGTTTTAAAAAAATAATTATTTTCAAATGAATTTATTTTCTCTGTACCATTCAAAAAATGACTTCAAATCCATTAATAAATATTAATGCAGTAAAATTATTATATGTTTCACGATTCTTGTAATTATAATATAACTGATAAAAAACATTTTCAACATATTTTATGGATCCAAATATACAATAACATTTAACATTTCACTTTAGAGGCATCAACAACATAATCATAACCAGGATCCCTTATAATATTTTATTTTATATTCTTGTGACACACATGGCATTCATTGAAATAGATAAGAATATATTTACAAAGAAAGCATTGAAAATTTGATATTTCATTATTGACATTGAAATCATAAACTTGGTTCCAATTTTCTCCACACTTCTAGAAAACTCGCATTACATTAAAATATTAACAAGGTGTGACTTTCAATAAGTATCCGGTGTCAGAAAAAAATTATTTGCCTTCATTTATTTGTCCATATTATCACTTGGATCCCATTATTCACTCTCATAAAATCGATCCTATAATACATGGATAAATCCTTCCATATAATTATAGAAAATAATAATATTTCATCATATGAGTAAAAAAGTTCCATGACCAAATACCTTGGGAATCTTAGGCTATGCCTAGTATAAGAATTTTTAATCATATTATAAAAGTTGAATTTGTAATTTTTTCAGGATTAGATAACCTTATAAAGTTATATTCATATTCTATATCTCATTATAATTCATAATTCCACGATCAAATGAAAATTTTCATAATCTCTGTTTGTTAATAGAGAGGGAACTATTTTTTATAGGATGGTCTGCTTAATATCATTCAATTACATGAGTTATATTTCCCCTTCCTTGTTAGTTTGCAGGATAAATTGCCACCATTGATCAGAATGACCTTTGGGAAAATACACATAACATGTAAATCTTTCATTTTATCCTCCATCAATGGCCATAAGTAACATTTCTATTTAATTAATCCATTGTTCAGATAATTTTTTTTTATTCCAATAAAATGATAGGGGATGACATCTCATAATATTATGTGACATAAGATAATCTTTTTTTGGAATACGTTTATCTATATGTGAAATTTAATTTTTTAAATTGATTATGATGACCATGTATAGAAAGAATTTGTTCAGTTTCAATACTAGGTATGTTGGATTCCTCAGGGAAAAATCTACAATATCTATGATTATTGACACCCTTCTTCCTTGATTGTTCTAATCTTAATCAATTGAATGTACATGATTAGGTCATAAAAATTTTCCGTTCAAATAACAATATATAATTCTAAATATTTTTTAACACATATAATAAATTCCAAAAAAAATTACTAATAATAAACTAGTATTCATTGGGGATATAATTATTTTCAAATCATTTTTAATTGATTAATACAAAAATTTGATTTATACAATGCATATATCTTGTGAGTGTCATACTAGGTGTATAGTAAGTCACATTAGTATGCACCACGTAACAATCAGGTCAATAGTAATTCACCCTTTATAGATTAATTAGCCATTGCTACCCGTGGGACTTAATCACATCCACTTTCATTATATAGGCAAGGATTTATTTCTTGGAAAACCCAAATAATATCCCTTTCGATAAATTTTTTTGATGTTCATCTATCCTTATCCTCAAATTTTTTATAAAATTAAATTCCTTAATCTATGATTTCTTACATCTTGTTCCTCAAAATTATAAAATTGAATCCCTGATATAATGTATAATGTCCCTGACCTCAGTAACACATATGTAAAGCCTTAATTTAGGACATTGTAATAGATAACAAGAATAAAATCCTAATGTATTGATCAGTTTAGCAGTTTTAGAGAACTAAATACATATATGTTTCTGTTGTTAAATTGGGAATAGAGAATACAACAAATTTTATTTCATAAAAATTAATATTTCCTTAAAAACTCATTCACATATATTTTCTACATATCCTATGTAAATGAAACAATATACCGGTGATATAAAATGTTAATTAAGGGTTATGGATTGGGGAAATTTTTTTGAATCAATAAGGATAATAAATTGGGAAACATAAATATTTTATCATTAATTTATTTTAAATAATATGACTAAAAATTTATTAATTGACATAATCAATATGGAAATGTGAATAACGTAATAGACATGTAATTAAATTAATAAACTAAAAATTAAATTCATCCACAGGTAATATAAAAGTGAGAATATCTCGGAAAGTATTTTTCAAATTCTAAATGATTAAAATTCATAATAATTGGATGCCATTATCTCAGTAATCATCATACATCAACCATACTACCTTTCATAATATGTTTTAAATACACATATACAACCGTCATTAATTTTTCCAAATTACATGTCCCATGAGGCCTACCAATTAATCTACGAGATATATTGTATCATTATCAACACTTACCTATATTTGTAATGCATTCATCACATATTAACTAATCAAAATATTCCATGAATCAATATACCTAATAATAATACATCCTTACATAAAAATGATGTTCAATATTTATCAAGTTAATATATTTACATTAAATGTATGGAAAATATGTTATAATTGTAATTTTTTAGTAAATAATCATATATATCATTCAATAATATGGATATTTAATATAATTATATTTTTAAAGGAAATATTATCATAATAATGTGAATTTATTAGAGAAAATGAAGAATCACAAACGAAAGTGAGATTGTTTAAAAGCTATTATCACATGAAAATTTTACATGTGAAATCCCCTTGGATGATAAAATTCAAATCCGAATTAAAAAATGATTTTAATTATCAATCAACAATTCAATTAAATGTGATTATGGTTGTATATTATATATATATAAGTTATTTTGAACATAATAATAAATAATTCTCACTGGAATGTAAATTGATACGAAATCGCATACCTCACACATTATTTCAGTTGAACATGATTTTCCCTATTGAATAATTTTCTTATGATTGTTAATAATTTATACTAGAAAGAAATACATATTTTTAACATCATATATTATCTTATTATAACATTTCACCACATACATGTTAATATAACATCATTTTTTCTATTTTTCCCTTGATAATCATCTTTTTTTCTTATTTTTACATTATTATAAAACATCTAGTTCCTGTTAACATTATATTCTCCCTTAAACTATATAATTATTATAAAGAAATAATTAACATATTTATATACAAATAATCCTTTTAAAACCAATAATAAATTATTGTTTTGAAAATTGATTTATGTTACCATCATAATGATGGTAAGTCATATGCACACAAAAGTAACATTTCCATTTTTAAATAACCAATATTCAAATGAGGTAACAATATTTAAAATTAAGGAATGATAATAATTTCAAATATTTTATATTATTTCACTAAATATTCCTATATATATCATCCATTTGTCTTGGTGAATAAAATATAGTCACATTTATTTTTGAAGGCTATAATTCACACGTACACGAACAATTATATAATCAACCAATGAGTGAAAATGAAAAAAATGATGTATTATCCTTTCATATTTAGAATAATTTCATGAATATTGAAATTAATTAATTTTACTCAAAAATATTCATTTATATTATAATTATCGTATTCCATGATACATGATTTTCATAGGAAAATCACATCACTTCAGGAGGTGGTAAACATCCAAATACATGATTGATGTTTTCTTATGCCCTATCAAATGTACGATAGAGAGTTATACATGGCATAAAGACTCAATGTGTAATATATATATATCATATATATTTATATTATATCCCACATCATACTTGTAATGGACCGGACCCCTCCGGTCCATTCCTTTGTTGAAATCGATGTGGTCAACACGACGCGGGTTATAATGATAATTTTAATACTGATGATAACGTAAAAATATGTTAATAATAATGATGATGAAATAAATTGTGTGATTAATTAAACTAAAAATAATAATCATGATAAAATGATTTAATTTGTGTTATTATTATTAATTATGTGAAGTGGGATGGTTTGTGATCCATTAGACGTTGATAAATGAAACATGCAGTTTTTATTTATTTATTGAGTAATTGATGAAATTAAATTTGAATAATAATTATAGCTGTTGTGTTATTAATATTATTCATAATATTAATAATAATGATAAATTGATGAAATGAGTCATGGTATTTGTTGCAAAAAATTAAACGAAGATGCAAGTGGAAGCATGGTGGTGCGTTCAAAAATTAAAGGTGAGTTCGTTATATTGGGTTTATGAAATTGAATGGTTTTTATTTAATAAATGTGGTTTCAATTTAATCAGTGTGAAATAAAAATAAATAGAATAAAAATAATTAAATTGATGGATGTTACGCGACATTGACATGGCATGGTTGGATTCAGATATCCAACAGGGTGGTTTAACGTTGTCAATGCGACGAGCGTAAATCTTCTTGTTATTAAAACCAATAACGTCGGTGAGTTAATAAAAATAATTTGATGAAATGTTATTGTTGTTGAAGAACAATAAATAACAATGATGGCGTGTAACTATATGTGAGAGGTTAATAAAATTAAATTTATTAAAATGGGGTTGAATATGTATGTTATATTAATTTTGTTTTGTTATTTAATTTAATTAAATGAAATGGTTTTGAGTCGCATGGAATGGTTGTGCATAGATTCTCCCAAAATTGAATTATGAAATTAATAACATTGATCGTATAATAAATATAATAATACAATTAAAAGGAAAATGGTTTTATTTAATAAATTATAATAAATTTATGGGGAGGCGCATGAGATGGGGAGGGGAGGCGTGAATGCCCCCTTTCCCTTGTATAAATCATTTTTTATATAATTTAATTTAATATATCATATATTTTATATATTGTTGATTTAATATATTAAAATAGTAATACTATAACAAAATAAGGGAGTGCGCATGGTGTAAGGGGAGAGATTCATGCCACAAGCTCTTTTGATCAAAATATTAAATTATTATAATAATAATAAAATAATATTATTATTATTTTGGGTGATCAAAACTTAAAAAGTCTATAACTTCTTCATATGTTGTCGGAATGAAGAACCGTCAGCGGCAGTGTAATCCTGTAATTAAGACGGTCATTTTAAGATCAGTTATGGATACCTTTTTTTGAGTTATGTCTCGAGTCAACGAAACACACATATTAATAAAATTGACGTTATTATTAAAACACGTGGAAACCGCGTGACGTGTCGTGTGTTGACCAGTCAAAATGCGTAACGGGTGTACGGTCACACCGTGTATTCATCAATACACGCTGCATACTGTTTTACCTATTCGTTTCCTATATAAGAAAGGGTCGCAGATTATTTCCAGACCAATCGCTTCTTCTTCACACGACGACACTCTTGGATGATCAAGAAGTCTTCCTCCTCTAACATCTTTGTCCGAGCTCCGAATTACGATCCGTCAGCGGCCACAGGATCGTAGCGATGAGACGAAGCTTCTAAGCCCGGACTTGTCACCGTTCCTTTCGGCCTTCCTTCTCCAGCTTCCATCCTAGGAGGCGTTTGTTGGGTTTGGCGAAGGCGGAGGACACCGAAGGACGTCGTCGGAAGCGACGTGATCGGGACCTTTGAGGTAGGGGTTTACCTTCGTCTCTCTTTTTGGTGCAACATGCGGAGGGGATATTTTTCTTTTGTTCCATGGGATGCAGTTGAACTTTAAATAAAGTTAATAACCGGATAAAGAAGGGTTTGGGGTTTTGTGCTGTTTCTATTGCCTTCCAGTTTCATTATCTTCTGATTGTGATTTTGGATTGAAAGGCCTTTGCCTACTGAAAATCAAGGTCGTTGGTGGCCTTTTCGTGTGCAACTGATATCTGAATTGTTTGTGGTTGGTTTTGTTAAAACATGGAAAATGGATAAGCATGTATAGACTGGCTGATTAAATGAGAATGAAAACCTTGTGTGATCACCCCGATTGAACAAAGTTGGAATAATGAACATGTTGGTGGTTTGGTTGATTTGTGGAAAATTCCTTTATTTATGAAAAGTGTTTTGATTATGAAATGTGTTTTGAAGTAAAAGGTGTTTTCAAATGCGGAAATTTTTTGTGTGTGGAAAGGGTTTTATGTGTGGAACTTTGAAATAAATGAATGATGGAATGTTGTATGGTTGTTATAATCTTTTGTTAATGAAATGGCATGTGGTTGCTTGCGTTTTACCAAACCTTGGTTGTGGATGGCAGGGATATGTTTGTGAAAGGTTTTTTCTGGATGATAGTTGCCCAGTAGTAATAATTTGTTAAACCATTGCATGAAACATGAAAACCTAAATGGGGTTGGGGGATGATTGTTTGGTTGTTGATACATGCTTCGTGGTAGCAGTGCCGAGGCACATGCTCAGTTTCTCTTTTTAAGAAGCCATAGTTTGGGATGTGTGTTTGGTATATGTATATATATAATTGTATCTTTGTGTTTTGTCGCACCACACCCATGTCAAGCACCTAGTGCCGAACACTCCAATTTTATGGGAGAGGGTGTTCCCCCTTAGTTACTAGCTCCTTCCTGCTCCTTCTTCCATAGGCCATGATGGCTTGAGGTGACCTTACACCCAAGACTCTTCGGGTAGGTCTCGGAGGCTCTGATGGCTTGAGGCAACCTTTAGCCCAAGACTCTTCGGGCAGGCTTACCGTTCCCAAGAACCTTTGGGATGAGGCCCAGGTGTCTGCGGGCGGGTTAGTGGTTGTGGCCCAGGTGTGTGCAGGCAGGATGCATGGTTGTGAGGCCCAGGTGTGTGCGGGCGGGATGCGTGGTTTGGCCCAGGTGTGTGCGGGTGGGAAGAGTGTGGTAGCGTCAGGACATTTGCCGTTAGGAAGAGCAGCATCTAATTAAGTGGGAAATGGTGCGGGGTACCCAATACTGTTTTTCTATATATATACTAAACATGTTTGTGTTACTTGGTGAGTGTGACCAGTGAGGATGGGTGGATAGTTTTTCCTTGTTAGTTTCTGGTTCTTCTGTTTTCTCACGGGACCTTAGAGTGTCTCCCCACTTGTGCACGAGAGCTTTAGGATTCCCTACTGAGTATACTTGTATGCTCACCCTAAGTTTACTTTCAGGTTTCTAGGAGGACTACCAGGGCCGTGCGGGACCCTACTAGTTGGGCAGTTGGAGTTGTTGCAGTTGTTGTTCTCTTGTTTTCTTTGGCATTGTACTTTTGAGCATCCTTTTACTTGTACCTTGTTATAACAAAATTGATTAAACATGCATGTGGGCTTGGTTTGGGTTTATTTATATACACTTGTTCTTTTCCCTTTTTGGTGGTTGACTTGTCCTATTTCCCGATCCAAAATAATAAAAAGGGTAATGCCTCCCATATTTATGAAGACTCATACCCTTGGTGATAGTCGCCAACCTGGGGCCTACTGGTGGCGGGACTCGGGGGGTCATTATCTCCCTTTCACCATTGCCAGCTCAGGAGGGGCATCTTTGATGGAAGGGGGTCGTGACAGAATGGTATCAGAGGTGATGGTTGAGAGATAGGACAGAGTCTGGAGTTAGGCACAGTGAGGATTGCATGGGATGGTAGGGCAACAGTGTTCGTTAATCTTGGTGCGTGGCGTAGGCCAGGGAAGACCGGCTAGGATACCGGATTTTAGGGCCCCCCGTGATCCGATGCAAGGACTCTGAGCCTACCGAACGACCAAGTGAGACTATATTGATTGCAGGGTAGAGACCCTAGGGAAGGTACATGCATCATCATGATTGTGTTTTACTTGATTTGGGTGTTCTGGGAAAGGAAAAACCTGATCCTTAATCAAGACGCATTAATGAGGATGCGATTAAACCCGTGCAGGCGAGTCAGTACCGCCTAAAGCGGATAGTATCTTGACATGGGAGAGGGAATTCCTAACTCATAGAGTGGTTGGTTTGTTTCTTGTTATGACAAGAGCCCTAAGAGGTATCTTGCGGAGTGGTTGTTTGGATCCATTCTTTTTCTTGGTTGGTTTTTAACTCTCGAGGATGAGAATGTTTTAAGAGGTATCTGATGCAATGGACCGGACCCCTCTGGTCCATTCCTTTCTTCAAATCGATGTGGTCAACACGACGCGCGTTATAATGATAATTTTAATACTGATGATAACGTAAAAATATGTTAATAACAATGATGATGACATAAATTGTGTGATTAATTAAACTAAAAAGAATAATCATGATAAAATGATTTAATTGGTGTTATTATTATTAATTATGTGAAGTGGGAAGGTGTGTGATCCATTAGACGTTGATAAATGAAACTTGCAGTTTTTTTTAATTGATTGAGTAATTGTTGAAATTAAATTTGAATAATAATTATGGATGTTGTGTTATTAATATTATTCATAATATTAATAATAATGAGAAATTGATGAAATGAGTCATGGTATTTATTGCAAAAAATTAAATGAAGATGCAAGTGGAAGCATGGTGGTGCGTTCAAAAATTAAAGGTGAGTTCGTTATATTGGGTTCATGAAATTGAATGGTTTTTATTTAATAAATGTGGTTTCAATTTAATCAGTGTGAAATAAAAATAAATAGAATAAAAATAATTAAATTGATGGATGTTACGCGACATTGACATGGCATGGTTGGATTCAGATATCCAACAGGGTGGTTTAACGTGGTCAATGAGATGAGCGTCAATATTCTTGTTATTAAAAACAATAACGTCAGTGAGTTAATAAAAATAAGTTGATGAACTGTTATTGTTATTGAAGAACAATAAATAACAATGATGGAGTAAAACTATATGTGAGAGTCTAATAAAATTAAATGTATTAAAATGGGGTTGAATATGTATGTTATATTAATTTTTTTTGTCATTTAATTCAATTAAATGAAATGGTTTTGAGTCGCATGGAATGGTTGTGCATAGGTTCTCCCAAAATTGAATTATGAAATTGATAACATTGATCGTATAATAAATATAATAATACAATTAAAAGGAAACTGGTTTTATTTAATAAATTATAATAAATTTATGGGGAGGTGCATGAGATGGGGAGGGGAGGCGTGAATGCCCCCTTTCCCTTGTATAAATCATTTTTTTTATATAATTTAATTTAATATATCATATATTTTATATAATGTTGATTTAATATATTAAAATAGTAATACAATAATAAAATAAGGGAGTGCGCATGGTGTAAGGGGAGAGATTCATGCCACAAGCTCTTTTGATCAAAATATTAAATTATAATAATAATAATAATATAATATTATTATTATTTTGGGTGATCAAAACTTAAAAAGTCTATAACTTCTTCATATGGTGTCAGAATGATGAACCGTCAGCGGCAGTGTAATCCTTTAATTAAGACCGTCATTTTAAGACCAGTGATGGATACCTTTTTATGAGTTATCTCTCAGGTCAACGAAACACACATATTAATAAAATTGATGTTATTATTAAAACGCGTCGAAACCGCGTGACGTGTCGTGTGTTGACCAGTCAAAACGCGTAACGGGTGTACGGTCACACCGTGTATTCATCAATACATGTTTCATACTGTTTTAACTATTCGTTTCCTATATAAGAATGGGTCGCGGATTATTTCCAAACCAATAGCTTCTTCTTCGCACGACGACACTCATGGATGATCAAGAAGTCTTCCTCCTCTAACTTATTTGACCGAGCTCCGAATTATGATCCGTCAGCGGCCACAGGATCGTAGCGATGAGACGAAGCTTCTAAGACCGGACTTTTCACCCTTCCTTCCGGCCTTCCTTCTCCAGCTTCCATCCAAATAGGCGTTTGTTGGGTTTGGCGAAGGCGGAGGACACCGAAGGACGTCATCGGAAGCGACATGATCGGGACCTTTGAGGTAGGGGTTTACCTTCGTATCTCTTTTTGGTGCAACATGCTGCGTGGGATATTTTTCTTTTGTTACATGGGATGCAGTTGAACCTTAAATAAAGATAATAACCGGATAAAGAAGGGTTTGGGGTTTTGTGCTGTTTCTATTGCCTTCCAGTTTCTTTATCTTCTGATTGTGATTTTGGATTGAAAGGCCTTTGCCTACTGAAAATCAAGGTCGTTGGTGGCCTTTGCGTGCGAAATTGATATCTGAATTGTTTGTGGTTGGTTTTGTTAAAACATGGAAAATGAATAAGCACGTAAAGACTGGCTGATTAAATGAGAATGAAAACCTTGTGTGATCACCCCAATTGAACAAAGTTAGAATAATGAACATGTTGGTGGTTTGGTTGTTTTGTGGAAAATGCCTTTATTTATGAAAAGTGTTTTGATTATGAAATGTGTTTGGAAGTAAAAGGTGTTTTCAAATGCGGAAATGTTTTGTGTGTGGAAAGGGTTTTATGTGTGGAACTTTGAAATAAATGAATGATGTAATGTTGTATGGTTGTGATAATATTTTGTTAATGAAATGGCTTGTGGTTGCTTGTGTTTTACCTAACCTTGGTTGTGGATGGCAGGGATATGTTTGTGAAAGGTTTTGTCTGGATGATAGTTGCCCAGAAGTAATAATTTGTTAAACTATTGCATGAAACATGAAAACCTAAATTGGGTTGGGGGATGATTGTTTGGTTGTTGATGCATGCTTCGTGGTAGCAGTGCCGAGGCACATGCTCAGTTTCTCTTTTTAAGAAGCCATAGGTTGGGCTGTGTGTTTGGTATATGTATATATATAATTGTATCTTTGTGTTTTTTCGCACCACACCCATGTCAAGCACCTAGTGCCGAACACTCCCATTTTATGGGAGAGGGTGTTCCCCCTTAGTTACTAGCTCCTTCATGCTCCTTCTTCCATAGGCTACGATGGCTTGAGGTGACCTTACACCCAAGAATCTTCGGGTAGGTCTCAGAGGCTGTGATGGCTTGAGGCGACCTTTAGCCCAAGACTCTTCGGGCAGGCTTACCGTTCCCATGAGCCTTCGGGATGAGGCCTAGGTGTCTGCGTGCGGGTTAGTGGTTGTGGCCCAGGTGTGTGCGGGCGAGATGCATGGTTGTGAGGCCCAGGTGTGTGCGGGCGGGATGCGTGGTTTGGCCCAGGTGTGTGCGGGTGGGAAGAGTGTGGTAGCGTCAGGTCGTTTGCCATTAGGAAGAGCAGCATCTTATTAAGTGGGAAATGGTGCGGGGTACCCAATACTTTTGTTCTATATATATACTAAACTTGTTTGTGTTACATGGTGAGTGTGACCAGTGAGGCTGGGTGGATAGTTTTTCCTTGTTAGTTTCTGGTTCTTCTATTTTCTCACGGGACCTTAGGGTGTCTCCCCACTTGTGCACGAGAGCATTAGGTTTCCCTACGGAGTATACTTGTATGATCACCCTACGTTTACTTTCATGTTTCCAGGAGGACTACCAGGGCCGTGCGGGACCCTACTAGTCGGGCAGTTGGAGTTGTTGCAGTTGTTGTTCTCTTGTTTTCTTTGGCATTGTACTTTTGAGATTCCTTGTACTTGTACCTTGTTATAAAAAAATTGTTTAAACATGCATGTGGGATTGGTTTGGGTTTATTTATATACACTTTTTCATTTCCCTTTTTGGTGGTTGACATTTCATATTTCCCGATCCAAAATAATAAAAAGGGTAATGCCTCCCATATTTTTGAAAACTCATACCCTTGGTGCAAGTCGCCAACCCGGGGCCTACTGGAGGCGGGACTCGGGGGTCATTATCTCCCTTTCACCATTTCCAGCTCAGGAGGGGCATATTTGATGGAAGGGGGTCATGAAAATACCCAACTATTAACGATTTTAATGGAAAAACCAACAACATCGATTCATTAGGTGGTAGTTTGTTGTATACCTGAATGATGATTTTGTAATCTGTTAGATGAAAATCGAGGTGGTGGTAGGTCATTAAAATAACATAAAAACAAATAATTAAATGTTTTATATTGAATTTATTATATTATAATAATTTAATATTAATTTAAGTAGTTTTATATGTAAATAAAATGAATACGTTCCTTGAAGAACATTACTTATTCATTAGGGAACCTCATTGGGTTTGCAACAAAACCATCCTTATGATGGATTCCTAAACAAAATAAGAATTACTAGAAAATTTTTTGGTAGTTATGAAGTGATATATTATTAAATTTGTGAACCTATGTTTTGATAAGGATTTAGTAAGAGGTGATTGGTTTGGAATTATATAAGTTAGGTGAGTAAAACATTTGCTAGTTTTTAAAATAAATATGTGTACCAACATTTTGAACCATCCAAATGCTAAAAAACAAAATTTTATATAAAATTATACATAATTGATCGTAATTATTTCTATAAAATATATTATATACATTTTTTTGACATTTTGGCCACTTTTATTTAAGTTAAACCCCCTTCTAAATCCACATTTAGATTAACCGTAGTAGCTGATTTTACCTCTTTTTTCTGTTTATTTTGCTCAAAAATTATGATGTACCATTTAGAAAAAATAAATTATTAAGATTAAAAATATAGAAACATTTTTTTCAGATTTATATTAATAATGTGAAATACCTTATTTGAAATTAATCGAGTATATGTGTTGCGAATGTGGTGTTTTAAAGAGAAAATGTCCAAAACATAACAATGTTGTAATAAAAAATTCTATTTTAAAATTATTAAGATGAACAAATTTAGATATATTGATATCATAAATATATAATTTTAAAATAAAAACAAATAAAAGTTTTATTTTTCTTTTTTAATAATTTAACATAGAAATAATTTTCAATTAAAATTCATCACATTTCATAGTTCATCAATAAATGATACATTTCAAAAAAACACCAAAAAAATATAAGTAAGATAATATTGGTAATTTTATTACAAAAATGAAGATTATTTTTTCAAATAAATTTTCTATAAATGGTAATTATTAAATTTATATCATGTTCCCAAGGAACAACTAAATGGCCTTTTAGAGGAAAAAGCACATTTTGCATAAAAATATTTCATTTTCTTCCAAATGATAACTATTTTACATTAAAATTAGTGGATAAAAAATTCACATGAATAAAAATTATATTTTTTATTATAAATTTATTCATATTCATAGCCTCTAATATAAAGGTTGTGTTTATCTCTTTCACGTATCATTGAGAATAACGGGTATGATGTTCCACAGGCTATCAAAGAGATAGAATATTTCAAAAATTTATATGTGTTTTTTTAAGTTAATTATTTTTTGTTGCATATTTTATAGAATAAATTGATATTATTATATAATATCAGGGTGTTATAATTTTTTTATTCCAACACATTCTATTGATTAATTGAAATCATTCGTGGTAAACTTTATCAGTTGGTTATTCTACATCCTAAATGACTCTCGTAGACGTAGAGTTGGTTAGTTTGATATCATTTATAAGATAATTGTTAATTCATTCTTCCCTGGAGATAATTTGATTATAATTTTTATAATATAATAAGTGTTATTTTGTAATATTTATTTCATGTATATGAGAACATACTCTATTATTTTACTTTTCATAAAATGTCAATAAGTGGGAGAATAATACATTTCATCTAAAAATTAAATATTTATTAAAAAATGGGTGCAATTTTAAATCATATATAAAAGTGAATATGGGTTAATGTTTAAATATAAATAAATTTTTTATAATATTTAATGTAAATGTGTTTTAATTTTGATGATTTTAGAATCATTCATAATTACAATGAGATGTGTTAATCTATGTTCAAGTCGGAAAATGATTTCAAAAAACGAAGAGGTAAATAGGATAAATATTTGGATGATATTAATATATATTAATCAATTAAATGATATTTGAGACCAAATAAATTATTTTTTATTGTTTAAGATTTTATTTGTAATTTTTATAAATAAAATCAATGACTTATTAAATATAACAGTTGATTTATAAAATAATATTTTTTTATTTCTATATTTAATTTTATAACAAATTTTATGATAGTATATTTTAAATTTTGTCTAGGATTATTTATCCTCATATAATACTAATGATCCATTTCCTAGAATTCTAACAATGCAAGGGAAGTGATGAACAGAAAGGTGAAAATAGGTCTGGGAAATAATGGAGGAGGACGATCTTGTGTCGCAGGTCTCCATCTCAATAGGGTGTCGAAAGGAATCCTAAGTGTACATCATTAGTCACATATTTCAATATATCATTAAATGTAGTATCATTATCTTAAAGCTAATTAAGTGATATTTCTAGTGGCATTCCATCATTGTGTAGCTACTAATATTTTCTAAAACATATAGATATATCTTTCTAGTTAATGATAACAAGCCAAAAAACATTTTACCTCACATCTTCTCAATACATTATTTCACCTAGTGTCCAAAGAATACATTATCATTCTTATTTGGTTATAAAAAAAATTCACAACACATATTTTTTTGAATTTACATTCATGATTGTGTATTGAAGATTATATATCGATATGAGATTGGTGTTTTTTGATAGCTGTGACCACATGATGAGATTGATTTCCATTTAGTATAGTTAGTGGATATAAATTTTTAATTATTATAAGGATGTGTTTATAATTTTAGAGAACATTTTCACACATGGAGTTGATGTGGTGAACTATATTAGGGTAATTCATTAATATATACCCCAAAACATCATCCATTATTTATATGAGCTTACATAGAAATTGAGATTGGTCCATATGGACAAAGTGATAGATTTAGTGTTGTTTTAATTTCTTAAATATGGTTTTTATGAGATAATTTTCATATCACACAATATACAATCATGTTTCATCTTCGATAAGTCAATAATATATTACTTAAAAGGTATTCACATGAATAATGGTTTGAGTGTATTATATGAAATGTGATGAATAAATATCTCCATGTACATTGTTTTTCTGAATGATGAAGAATAATAATGAATATATCCTATTTACTACATATTTATTGAACATCATGACTAATATATTCTTCTTTAATAATCCTAGTATATTTTTTATATTTTCATTTTATAGGTCAATGAAGGAAATGTATCATGTGCATTTCATATATTCACAATACAGTTCACCATGTTAACTTAAATAATAATCAATGTGTAAAAATATATTAAATTTAGGTTTTAGGGAAAAATTTTTTTAATAATTATAATATGAATGGGTGAAAGGGTAGGAACATGTTCTAACTACAACATCATTAAACATAACTAAATAATTTATAATATGTAATGAAATATTAAATATTTAAACTTTTGAATAATGTGTAGTTTATGATTCGTAATACAATTTGATGAATAATTTATCATACCATGACTTTAATTAAAAATCCATAATATATAGGAATCACATGAAATATTAATTTAAATGGGGGAATTTAAAAATTAAAAAATACCAGTAATAGAAAATCATATTTTGTAAATAATAAAAATTCAATATTGATGAGTAAAGGAATTTTATTGACAATAAAATAAGTTTTTGTAGTTTATTATTTAAAATTGGAGATAATATTAGGGATTATATTATTCATTAAAATAATATTCTATTCTATTAATAGTAAATTATCATATTAATACTAATGTTAAGTGTAATACCCCAAATTTCAAAAATAAAAACATTAGATTTTATAGTGTGTATGACATGAACCACCATTAGCGTAAGGGAATAAAATATCCCAACACATTACAATACAATTAATATTTGAAATAAATTTAATATATTATGTATAATTCAATCCAGGTAGAACTATGTCAACATTTGTCTCATGCAACAATGACATTCTTTAATGACTTCCATTACATGTAAGACCACATTTTATGGATAAACAATATATTAGTAATCAAATTATTTAATATAAGATGATATTAAATAGATAGTAAATATAAAATAAAAAAATTATTGAAAAATATATAAAAATTTATAAAAATATATGTTTCTTAAAAATATATGATAATTTCATTGGTTACCGATTAATTTTAAATGAGAGTATAAACCAATTGAATATAAAGGATATATTTTAATTTTCATTGTCCCAATGGTTTTATGTCTTATTAAATTTAATTAAATACTATTATTGAATGATATTAATAATATATATATATTATATATTAAATAATGAATTTTTATATTCATCTAATAGATTTTAAAGGCATACACTAGAAACAAACCTAATAATTCTCATAAAAATCTATATTTTTCAAAAGGAAAGTTTAGCTCCTTTTAATGGAGATTATATATGAAACAAATATTTTTAACTATTATAAATTTTATATTTTAGAAAAACATCATTTTTTTAAAAAATAATCAAAATTATAAAATAGTGAATTTTTATATTAATCTGTGTCGTTATAATTTTCGACGAATAGTGAGAGATAATAAATTTTAATTCAAAACTAATTTCTCATATAATTAATTTAAAAGATAAATTAAAAAATATATTTATTATAAAATTTAGTAAGATCATTTATACCTCCACTAATTCAGTTTTTATCTTTGGAATTTATTTTACTATGAAATTGGATATAAAAATATACAAAACATTTAAAAAAATTACTTTAAAAACCATCCATATTATCTCGAATACAGGATTAATGTTAATTTAATTTCTACCACATTTATAATTTGAATTTGTACAAACGGATTAAATATTTTTAATAATTAAAATATATAATGTTAAATATTTTATTATTATATTTTAACACATACGAAAAGTGAATGTGATCAAAATTAATTAAAGCAGTTTGGATTAACATTAGCATAATATGGGACTAAACATTAAAAATAAGTTCCAAAATGGCATAAAACAGTCCAAAAATCCATTTTATGGCCATATTTTGACCATATAATTCATTTTACAAAATTTTGTTTTTTATAGGGGCACCCTTGTCATTAAAAAATTTTGGGTGGACTTACCTATTAAAATATTCACAAGAATTCCACTGCTCCCCCACTATAAAAAAAATCATCTCTCCCTATTTCTATGACCTCTAAATTCACATTGGATAGACCAATATATACCCAAATAGATATTAAATATAGCTACCCATATCCTATAATCCTATTTTATGAAATAAATCCATCCATACAAACCCTATGAGGCAAAACAAAAGGGGTTACCTAAGAAGTGGTAACTTCTTTCCTCGTGCTCTTTTTCATTTTTTTCATTTTAAACTCCCTATAATATTATTATTCCATTTAAATAAAATAAAACTAGTGTAATCTATATAATAATATTTTTTTATATGTTTCATACCATTATGTAAAAACACTTCTTTCTAATTTGTAATGTATATACTGTTTATGTGTATGGTGAACTACCACCACACAAAACCATGTGATTCGTTTTTTCCATTACTACCTCTCGTGGTTGGGATTTATTATGGAGACATTATTTTTTTAAGATATATATCAATTAATAATGTATTTATTTTTATTTAATAACTATAAAATTCATATCCATAATCCTTCCATTTTGTGTAAATATTAAAAAAAATTATGGATTTGTGGACTACCACCCACTCAAAGAGATGCGACTCATTCACACAATACATTGAATGTATAAAGGATGGATTTAGTAATTTTATATAGAATAAATTACATATATATTTTAATTTAACTATAATATATATATATATATATCATCTATGTTTCATTATTTTAAATATAGATAATAAATTAAAGTAGCATTCATGCATATGTACAACCTACCATCTCCTGGAACTGTGCTTATCATATAATATCTCTAAGTATTATGGATTGTAATAAATTAATATATAATAAGTATATAATATAATTAAATTACGTTTTAAATTATTTATTTGATTAAAATATGATCTATTTAATATGAACAACATGTAACAAGTAAAAAACATACATCAAATCCTAGAAAATTAACACATGAAATAGTGAAGATGTGAGTGATTGTTAAGAAATTTATAATAAAATAATATAAGAAGTTAATAAATATTATTATTAATGTTAATATGGTTATATTATAGTTTAGTGACATGTTTAAAACCATTATCAATTAGGTTGAATGATTTTCTCCTGAAAGGAAACACAATATAAGGGATTATTGTCTCATTTTTTTCTATGATACATATGTTATTTTCACCATTTATTTGTTTATTTGGTGTACTTTCATCCCTTTTAGATATATTATATCATGATTTATTGTGTTTTTATATTAAAAATTTATTCAATTTTAACCGTGAAATAGTATTTCAATTAAAATGTATCAAATTTTCATGGATCTCGTTGGAATGGTTACTGATCATTTCCCTCGAGAATAATTCTAATGATCATACAATGGTATTTCCATTATTTTAGTCATATAATATTTTTTTCACATAATTTATATTAAATGGTGTGAATGGTTATATTTTTGATATGTAAGATCATTATTCATTCATTATTCATGATATTTTTAGTGTTAATTTGAATTATTTATTCTAAGGGGATTTACACTTAACATTGCCCGAGTGGAATAGTATTTCATCACCCAATATCTTTTTGTTGGGATCTATTACTTCTTTATAGTTGTTAATATACCAATATTATATTTTATGTAACATTTTAATATAAATTTTTATTTATTTTATTTTTTGTGTATTTAAATTTAACCAATATAATATATTCATCTATTTATTTTAACATCAATGTTCTAGTATTTTCATGGGTTTATTTCATAGTCTGATTTTATCTGGGACTATTTACACATGTATTTCCATCAGTGAAAATTGTTCAATCATTGTATAATAAAACATTTAATTTTAATATCCTATGGTTATTCCTAAACCTTTTCATTTAATAGTACCATTTTCCCACACTAATGTTCTAAAAATGTTTTAGAATTGTTTTCTATGAAAGCCTGGATTAATTTATATATTTAGTTGATGAACCTGTTTTCTTCTAAGACTATGTTTTCCTAAGGTTTTCAATAATGTTTTTTTTACATTCTTAATTGATTCATTAAATTTGTTTATACCCATTTTCCTTTTACCCATGATTTCAAAGGAATCTTCAGGTCTTTTTCCTAACAAGTAACATTTCTTTACTTCGTACCTTCAAAAAAGTATATTTTTTTATCCTCATAAAACATATGTATAATTACCATCATCATTTATATGAATTTTCATTTTATTTTTTTAGGGTAATATTTGATGAAAATATCATTGAAATTGTGATTTCAATGAAAAGTATTTTTAATATGTTTTCCATAAAAATGGATATTTTCATCAAATATGTTTGTAAATAGATTATATAGTATTTATATTAAAAAACAATAAAAACCATTTATTTTACTCCACTTGGGATATTTTTTATCAATTATATCCTTACAATTCATCATGATGGTTTATGATGGATTTGGCCAATGACATTATTAGCATTCACTGACATGATTATTTTGTGTAGTCCCATTAAATATAATAATTTTTATTGGACATTGGATTTCCCCTTATTCTCTATATCAAAATCCATGTATATTTACGTTTCTAAATCCATATAGATTTTTTTCATTTAGCTTTTACTTTACAGTTACGTGATTACATGTGCAAATATTGAAAAATCTATATAATCTACTCTATTATGATATTTGTTAAGGAACAATGTTAAATAAACTATTATATATAAGTGGAATTCCATGGACATGAAAAAAATGAGTGGTGAACTATTTTATAAATCACATTGATGCACCAGTAGACCCATGAGATGGATTATTTAGTAGAATAAAATAGTTTAAATTTCCTTAATAATAAATCATTACATTAAATGTACCACTGACCGTGGAAACATGGCATCCAATAATTAAGAATTTTCTTTTATTGATATTCAATAATTAATATTAACCACATGATCACTTATTGATTAATCTTTAGATAAAAATTATTCTTAGTTGATTGGTTAAATGGAATATGTTTCCTTTATTTTCCATTTCGTAATGAGTATTTTTTATCTTTTTATTTCAATTTAATGTGTTTTCAGTTATTACCTTGACATATATTTTACTCTCATAATTCTAATTTTATTTGTTACATGGAATGTGTCTTTAAATATTACATTTACATATTTACTATTCTTACTAATTCATTATTTATTCCTCTATACATAACCGTTACTAATCATTTGATATCAGGAAAAAAAAATTCATTCCCCAAGAATTCAAGAACTGATCTATGAAATGTATGAAAGGATATGATATTTTTAATATAGTTATTATTATGCCCAAAATATTATGTTTTACTTCATGTATTAATTTTGAATAGAAGACTAATGTTTGTATCTTATTTATCAGGACTTCTAAACCCATCATTTCATCGGGATATAATTCTGAGTAATACTTCCAATGTAATGGTTGAATGATGCCTTTCTCTATGATTTATATGTTTTGGCCACTGTAGATGGTATTAAATAATGTTATGTATCATCATTGGGAACACGATTTAGGAAAACATAGATTAGATAACATAGGCCTAACAAAGAATTTTAAGATAAGTGTAGAATAAAATTATATAATTTTGGTAAGGTATAAATTATATGGATATTCCTAGTTATAATATTCTATCTAGATATTACACATTGATGTGTTTCTAGTACAAATGTTCCAAGGTGTAATATCTCCAAAAAGGTGTGTCTGTCCGAACATGAGAAAAACCTATTACATGGAAACGTGCCTTGGAGTGAACCTGGTTTGAATGTACTAGTTGATACACAAAAGATAATTCATGTTTTATTTACAATCCATCATGACTTAATTGAATAGATAATGAAAATTAATGAACTAGGTTAAACTTTTGACCTAGAAAGGACATATTTTGAAATAAAATGGATGTAATATTTATGTTTTGAGGTAGAGTAAAAAATAATAGATAATAATATATTTACTGATTAAAATTATTCCATGTATGTCCACAATAATTATTAATAAGGTATTTTAATGTAAATCCAATATTTGAAGTAACACCCCATCTAATATGGAAATGTCATGGGACTTGAAACCATGACTGAATCACGATAATGATTTAATGCCAACTATAGACCTAGGGTATGTCCCTGTTAATATGTCATTGTTTCTCGTTTACTAGTTTAATTATTAATTATTAATAATTGACTAGAAATATATATTATTAGGTTTATATATTAATTTAATAACATTTTTTATTTGGATAATGGTTATAGACAATTATGTATACTTTTAACTATTTTATGGGCCTTGTAATCTAGTAAATGATTATTTTACGTCCCTATGAATCAAAGTAAAAATTTAAATATCTATATCATGAACTAATTTTTAAATTATTAATTTATCAATGTAAAAAAGGATTACATTTTTATTTATATAAAAATGTTATTTAAGAATATTTCTTTATATTCATTGGTAGAGAAAAATTATTCAACATTAGGAAAAATATATTAAAAATAGATTTTTTCTAATACATTAATTTTTGATGAATCAGTGGCCTTTTGAATCATCAAATATTTATATATTTGAGGCTCCAAACTTTTCATTTTTAATTCAATTATTTTTTATTGATGACATTATTCACTCCTTATAAATACATACATTTTCCCTCAATGTACATATCTCAACTTCCCACTAGCGTTCCCATGCTTGGAGACATATTTATATATTAATCCATGTGCCCTTTGTACTTCATATTATCTATTTTTTTTAGAATATTTTAAGAATAATCATCATGGAATTAAATTTAAACATATAAAAAATGAAACAATTTATTACAATGATCATGTATAAATTGTGTGGAATAAATTTAATTATGGTTGATATAATTTAACCCCCCTTAAATTTTGAAATAATAACACTTTATTCGATATTCATGTATGACACACAACATCAAGATAATAAGGGAATATAATATCCAAATACATTGAATTATAATTAATATTTTAAATATATTTAATACATTTTACATCGTTCAATTCATGCAACATTATGTTATCTTGCGTCACAAGCAACGACATTCTTCAATGACTTGAGTTACATGAAAGATAGTGTTTTGTTATGAAAAATTATATTTTTAAAAGATTATTATTTAATATAATTTTATGAAAACACAATGATAAATTAGTTTATATCAATAGTATTATAGAACATCTGAAGATAAAAATTTTATTAGAATATATTATATATTCATTATTTACCAATTAATTAGAATCATGAATATAAAAAATTTAATATAGAGGATATATTTCTATTTTTAGGCTATAAATGGAGTTTTTTATTAATAAATTAAACTAATTACCAATATTAAATGATAATAACAAAATATATATTATATATTAAATAAAATGTTGTTTATATTAAACTAATAGATTCGATAGGCATAAGATAAGACCAAGCCCAAGATTGCATATAAAAATCAATATTTTCTTAATTCACTCCTAACACCTTTTAAAAAATATATTATTATTATTCAAAATTCTGAAAATTTATTAAATTTTATTTTCCAATATAATGTACATGTTTTACGTAGAAATATATAAAACATTTGTATTAATTTTTTATATTATTATATAATGTTACATTTTTGGATGAAATTCAAAACTAATATTTTTCAAATTTATTAATAAGGATAAATAAAGTAGTTTATTATTTTTAAAGTTAAATAATACCCATTTACATATATTAATCCAATTTATGGCATTGGAATCAATTTTACATTGAAATTGGATATAAAAAATACCATCATTTTGAATATTTCTTAGGTCAACAACACGTAGTGTCGTCTAATCTAAAAAATTAAATATGAATAAATTTCATTCACTAAATGATTGAAATTTAGAAAAATATATTCCATATATGGAATCTGAATTATTTACAATTTCTAATAAATTTAAATTAGTTTTTCAAATAAAATTTGCAACTGATTAAAAATAATTCGACAGATTTCGATAAAAATTTGGTTTTTGAGGGACTAAACCTTAAACATAAGGGTAAAATGACCTATAAACTATTTAAATTCCCTTTTTTGGACAAATATTTATCCTATACTCGCTATTATTGAATTTGGTTCAATAATGTAGACACTTTTTATCAGAAATATGTGATTATAATTATAATTTTAAAAAGTTAAAACAATACCCCTCTAACTCTTTTTTTAAAAGGAACACATCCATACCTCTTCCTCACACCACTAAATCCACTTTTTATAGAATAATTTATTACAAAAAATATCCTCAACACCCCTCTCCTCATTCTAAAGTCCACTATTTTGTATTAAATCCACCCATGAATGATATTTTTTTAAAAAATTAATAACCCAAAGAAGATGTAACATCATTCCTTGAGCTCAAATGCATTATATACATTCTCTAACAACTAAACTCTTATTATTAAATTATTATATCATATAAAAATTATCCAAAAAATATTTATATGGTTTTTTCCAAAAAATTATAGCAACATATACCAATAAATTCATCAAATAGGTAAAAAACATATAATTATTGTGTACAGTGAACTACCACCTCACAAAATGATGTCATTGGCTTTACCTTTACCAACTATTATGATTGGGAATTATGATAAACACTATATTTATATATGATATATATTTTATTTATAACTTCTTTATAAATTACTTATTTTTTATATAACACGTACCATTATTCATTCAATTTTGTGTTATTATGATATCATCGTTTGTGGAAATTCAGACTTATACACACTCAAAATGATGTGATTCATTTACACTATTAATGAAATTTATAAAGGAAGGTTTTAATAATCCAATATTAAATATATGACATGGATATGATAGAATAATTATAATCTATATATATATATAATTTTATTTTCATCATTATAAATAAGGAAATTAAATTATAGTAGCATTCATTGGTAAGTACGACATACTCTCTCCATGAATAGTGCATTTAATTTCATATCTCAAAATATAAGGGTTTATTATAAATTCATATTAATGATTATATAGTATAGTTAAATAATAGTTTTTCATTTTTGATATGATGAAATCATGTTCTATTTAATAGTTAAAGAATGTAACAAGTCATACCATACATAGTGATGATAATGAAATATTGTATACCAATTGGTAATAATATATTATAAAAAGATAATTTATGATATTATAAATAATATTTTGTGAGGTTTAAACCATTTTAACAACTTAATTCATTGGGTGGTGTATTGCCAACCCCTATTGATATATTATTTCAGGAATTATTTTAACCTATTGATATTTAAAATTTTAATTTAATTTAATTCATCCAGGTGTCTTATAATACGAATGATTCAATGTGGAATTGGAAACTTTTTAATGATTAAACATTAGTTTCCTCAATATTAATTTTTATTTATCTTTCATTGTATTTAGGATCATTGAAGTATAAATTATTTTTGTGAATCAAATTTATTATATATGGTGTACATAAATCCAGTAAGAAATGTACTATCTTGTTTCATTCATTATTCATGATATTTTTTAATTAATTAGAATAATTTCATCAAAGGTTATTTACACTTAACATTACCCAAGTGGAAAAGAATATAAAAACACCGATTATTTCTATTATGTAATATTACATCCTCGTTGTCATTAATATTATAAGACTATGTGTGTAATAAATTTTTATGATATATAATTTTTTACACTAGATCTACATGGATTTACATTGGATAATGAAATTATATTCATTTTTTTTATTTTCACACAAATGTCATAATCTGTGAAAGTGATTACATACAATATCCTTCTATTCAATATTTTTCTAGATAGAATTTACATAAGAGGAAATTATATGATCTTTTTATAATTAAACAATTAATTTTATTCTCCTATATTTATTAATGACACATTTCAATTAATAGTTCTCATTTCCAAGCCATTGGTAGTAAAATTGTTTTATAAAATTATTTTATGAAAACCCTACATAGATTCCCTCAATAGTCAGAGAACCTATTTTATTCTGAATACCCTATTGTCAAAAATAATTTGAAATAAAAATCTAGACATTCAAAAAATGAAATATTAAATATAATTCACCCTTTTTATAATAAGGTTTTCAATGGAATATTCTTATCTCATTCTAGAGAAGGCATTTTCTGTCATTTTTACAATGAAAAAATACTATTCTTTTTACCTCATATAGAATGTATGGATATACCATCATCAATTATTTTATGTTTCCATAACAATTTTAGGGGGTAATTTTTGTGAAAAATGTTCCTAAAAATTATTTTCAATGATAAATATTTTTAAAATTATTTAAAAAATAAAAATAGTATATTCCACAATAATTTTTTTAAAGATCATGCATAGTATTTATATTCATCAACCCGACAAACCCTTTATTTTACAGCACATGGGATATTATTTATTAATGTTATCCTTATTCTTCTTAGGGAAGGTTTCTGATGTATTGGTCCAGTAAGAGTATTCACAATAACATACTTGATTCTTTTTTTTGCATTATCTATGAAATATTTAAATTTTCAATGTACATTGAACATCCCAAAATTATCCTTGTCATTATTAATGGATATGTTCATTCCATAAATTTTATACCCTTTCCATATATGGTTTGTACGTGATATTTATTTTATTAACAATGTAAATTTTGATAAATCTATATCATCTAGTCTATAAACATATTTCATAATTCAAATTATTAAATTGATTATTCGATAAATGGTGAATGATTTGGAATGGTTGAACACTAGTGGTCCCTGTTTATAGATACCACATGATGCATCAGTAGTCTAATGAAACTTGTCAATTTTCCAACTCATAATTGTTTAAACTATGTTGATAATAAATCTAGACATTTATGGTAATATGTACTTAGGAATCATGGAGTCCAATAATTATTAATTTCATTCATTTATGTTTAGATATTTTTTCTTTATCCATGAAATTTATCAACAACATGTCTGGAATAATTTTTTTATTATTTTATTGATTAAAAATAATGTTTTATTATTATGTTCATTCCATAATTATTATTCCATATCCACTTATTTCATTATAATATGTTTTTAGTTATTATATTTTCATATTGATTTAACCCTTCCTCA
Source organism: Viscum album (assembly GCA_963277665.1). NCBI lineage: Eukaryota > Viridiplantae > Streptophyta > Magnoliopsida > Santalales > Viscaceae > Viscum > Viscum album. The sequence goes on along the minus strand of OY728152.1, from coordinate 1,311,106,194 downwards.
TCAGTTTACGGATTACATGTCTTGTTTCATCAGTTTATACCTTCCCAAATTGACTATTCTTAATGATTCATTATTTCATCCACTGTAAATAAAAATTACTAATAATTTCAACTCACAATTATTTTTTCCATTCCCCCATAGATTCAAAGAACTGTACTAATAATGATAGTAAATGATATTAAAGATGAAATAATATTACTATTATCATAAAAAAATTATGTTATAATTAGTTTATTCATTTTTAATACATGACTTGTGAATTTATCCATTATACCAAGACTAATTAATCTGAATTCATTTGTAATTTTATAATATTTATATTTTTTTGTATTTATAAAAAGAATACATATCACTGATTTTTGGGGTTAGGTCTCTATATTAGCAGAGTGTTATAATTAGAATTTAAAATTCATCACAAACTCATTGTGGGTTTATATGTTCCAAAACAATTGATTATTCAATTGAAATTAAGTTGAATAAGGAAATTTATTATCAATTTTTGATGATCTGTAAATTATACATGAAATGTTTTATAATCATTATTTTTAGGAATATTTTTTCATTTGATAATGGAGAAGTTAACAGAAGCTAGTAATGTTCACTCATATCATTGGATATTATATGAATTATATATGTTGTTTCATTTAGGATTTTGGTTTATGAGAAGCCATAATGTGACTATGTGTTCATCATATGAGTATGTGTTATCTCATGATATATTTTGGATCTATATAGTGGAAACAATATGGGAATAAATATCCATTGATGTTGTAATTTCAATGAATGTGACCACATGCATATAGTAAACAATCTATATCCAAGTGGATTAATCAGTTGATGAATGAATTTTGTCTTTACATTGATAATTTAAATTATTATATGTTGAGTTTAATTTAAATTATGATTACTTGTGGAATATGTAAGATTTCCATTAGATATTATTCCCTCATCCAAATTGGAGATATAAAATTGATTTAAAATTTAATAAATGAAATTGATATAAATTTTTGTAAAATATCCACAGTAGATTCACCAACAAATTTTTGTGACTATATAAAAAAATGGTCACTTTAAACATTTCATATTTCAACCAAAATAGAATATGTATTCAAATTTTGAAGTCCATGTCCACCATTTCAATATCATGATCCTATGTTGTGTAACATTTTAATGTTTTCTATAATATTCAAGAAGCATATGAAATTAAACAGTAATCATTCATCAATATTCATTCAAGTATATTAAATAAAGAAACAATTTAAATATAAAATTCAGTATTTCATGTTTTCATGGATAATCATTGATAATTTTTTTATCGCTCTATAATTTCAGTAAAAAAATTATTTCATTCCATTATAAAGATGTGTTTAAATAATTTTTGAGTTACATTTATTTGTTGGATAGATAACAGAGAAAATATTTCTGAAAACCATGTTAGTGAGGAAAAAAATCGAAGAAAACATTTCATCACACTAAAATTTGTATGTAATTCCCACTCATAGACCACATTAGTTTTATAATGATAAATGTTTATAAATTTTTTTGAAAAAATATTACAATTTTTATAATTATATTTTATTGATAATAAACATTTACTAAATTATCCATATAACATATTTTATATTATAGATTGAAAAAATCAATAATTTCTCTCCTGTTTCTAGTAAATTCATAATTAAATGATGATTTCATTAATAAGAGACACAAACATCTTTTAAAAATACAGCACTAAAACCCAACAAATAATATCTAAAATTGCAACAGGTGAATTCATGAAGCCAAAATACATAACCAAAAAATTATAATTGACAATCATTGTTTAGATCTTATTCATCAATATATTATTCACCTTCACACTCATATAGTTATACATGGGCTAGATATAAATATATAAGAATAAAAATAAACATAGAGATTATTTTATAATTCAATGATATGGTGAAACATGTTCTTTTTAATTAAATTAATATTAATGAATGTTATATAATAAATTTATAGTCTAAAAACTATAGTTAATTTTAATTTAAAAAGAAAATTTCATAATGATATTTTATGAAGGTTTAATATACTATTTTGAAGAACTCTTAAAAATTTCTTTCCAATTTCATCTAATCAAAATGAGCAAATAGATATGGATTTTTAACATTTCAATATAATTGGTAGAAATTCCTACAATAAATGAAACCTCTTGTTACTAAATAACACTATGACGGTCATTATGAAATATATCTAGTATTAATTTAATATAATCACAATTATAATTATTATAATTTCATTCTTTTTAATAATATAATCATGATATAATTTAATCCATTCTTTCTTCTACTTCTGGATATGATATAAATGATTCAAACTCATTTAATTTAATATTCATTCTCTTATATTGAAAAGGTAATTATTTATAATTTCTATCTATATGGCCAAGAAATTCAAGAATACAATCCACATACTGAATAATATTAATCTATATAACCCAAAACGGTACATAGATTGTTTGAAAACACGTTTATATGATTATAATAGAATGATATCAATACATTTTTATTACATTTAATCTTACCCATATATGTTTTTAAATTTTTGAAATTATTTATGGATATGTAATTTCTATTTAACATGAGAAATTCCATGATATAATTGAGTGTATAGGTCACTAAGAATATAATATATTTTTAAAATTAGAATAAAAGTATAATGTATATATCCTCGTAAAATATCAGGGTCCCACATCGTCAATTTTAGTAGAAATAAATTATTTGACATTTTTATTTATGATCATAATTATTCTAGTTAGGTGTATCCAAAATATGACATGTTTCAACATATTGTGTAAACTCATTTCAAATAAAAACATCTAACCTTGGATTACTAATTTTTTTAAAAATTTATTTCATATAAACTATATTTATTTTAGTTATGAGACAATTAACCAATATTAAAACATAGGAAACATTTCACAAATAATCTTAAACATTTAGTAATAATTATATTAGCGCATTTCAAAAATTTATATGGCCAAACGCCAAATTTCCCTTATGAAAAATATTTTTTTCATTCCACCAAAACAACTTTTTAATATTATATTTAGAATGTACATAAGATTACTGAAATTAATACATTAATATTTTTCATTCCATGGAGGGAATATCTTTATATTTTATAATAATCTTAATCTAAGGCCACAATCAATCAACTTCATATTTAAAATGATAAATAGAGTGAAATAAATTTCTAGGATATATACTTCCCAAAAAATTGAATATTTTATCTATTTCATTTATATATCCTTCATACATTATTTGTATAGAGTCTTTACTGAATTCTTAAGTATGATGATTTTTGAAATTATCTACAATTGTAATGTCACTCTTTGATAAATTTGGTTATTCACGTTCATGTGGTCAACTATTAATAGGAGTTTTCAATTTTGTTAAAAATATGAAAAATTACTTTGATATGACCAATCTAGGTTATTTATTTTGATGATTATTATAACCCTGATTCTATTATATTTAATCTACCCACATTCCTCTCCATTAATACATTCATAACATTCATGGTTTGGATGATGTAATAATAAAATCTTGAAGGGATATATCTTATTAATATAATATGGAAATAGAGTATTTTTAATTTGACTTTTATCCTTTCCAAAATCTCAATATATATATAAACAATTATCTTATACAAGCTAAAATAATTTGTTTCCTAAATAGTACATCATTTTTACATGGTTAGTGTAAACAGTCGGACCCAGGCTTAATGGTTTGTGTGAACCATAAAACTGTAGCTAGGGCCACCTAGAAGTGATAACTATTAGTTTAAACCCATATAGACCAATTGAGAAGCCATGATGCTTACTTCAGAAAGGGTATAGTGTCATACCACATTATTTTATGCATCGATTGTAAACCCTACACATTATTTTGTGGGGGGGGGGGAATTACCATTTTCACTGTTTTTTAATATAAAAAAAAATATCCTCTTTTCTTCACATCCTATAAATAGAAACATAAAAAATCCTCCTCTTTGAGCTCTCAAAGGCCTAAACAATGGTTTTGTTCTACTTTCATTATCTGGTGTCTGATCTCTATTCTATTGGAGGCATTGGAACCCATACGGTAAGGATCCATAGTCTCTCTATACCTATCTCTATATTCATTATCATAGATTATGCCATTTGGATTTAGGATCATTTTCCCTATTTAATGGAATTTTAATGAAAATAATACACCCTTCACCCGATAATGAATATGATGTATATATCAATTGAGGAATCAATTATGGACCTAAGGTAGGTGGTATTCAATTTTTCCATTTGATTTTTTGTTGTTTCATATTTATTTTGTCTTGGTATGAGATGTCCATCACCGAGATCTTTTGTTGTAATGATCTCAAACTATTCAATTGAACAATGTCTGTTACAATATGTTAATTGAATAATGTTTAGGGGTTTTAAAATCTTGTATACTCTATTAGACACCCAGTTCATGTTACAAACAAATTGTTCACTTTTGAAAAATTTCCATGGATGTCCAAATCTAGTATATATCTCTTATCATGAGTTCAATTTGAATTTATCCTTGATTCATGTGTATTTTAAATAACCCAAGACAGCCCCTTAGTGATTGGACCTATCATGCTCTAAATTTCCTAAATGGGCATGTGAATTTTTATATGAGCTTTTTATATGATTATTCTCTTTTAATTATATTTTACATGTCAATAAAAGTAAATAATATGTCTTGATTAAACTAGATCATATGTAATGAATTTCTTCCCTTGAATTTATTTAAATGAACATTACTTATTATGGATGGTAGAATCCATTCCATGTGTATATTGTCCTAATAAATTTCATTTATCACGTGAATTAATATAAATAGAATTGGGAATGCCTAATACCATGCATGAGAGCGAATACCTCATGACTTTAATTGATCATATTACAATGCATTGATTAGTATAAAATTGAAAATAGGTAATATTGTATTCTATATGCCAAAAGATATATGATTCTTCCACTATTATGAATTTAAGCTATGTGTGAATGTGAATGGGTGAGATGAATTGTTATCCTTATATAGATTTATGTGTGTATATGGGTGGGAGGTATTCTTACCCCATGTCGGCTTTGTATACATATAGAGGTGGGGTGAATTATTACCCCATGATTGTTATAAATAACCATTTTTGGGTTGGAGTTATTCATACCCCATTCCAGTAATGATCAATAATCGTTTTCCTAAAAATATATGGTGAATTGATTGGATATACTATCCATGGGATGGAGTAGGTGGACCTTCTAGGTATCCATTAAGAACCAGAGGAAGAGATTATTTATTTATACTATATTGACTTACATTCATATTAATTAATGCCCACTAAATGGAAATGATCACCTACTCAGATTACTTGTAGACACCATTGGTTGTGGCATAAAGGGATTTATTACACAGCCTATTCAGGCTTCCTTTAGAAACCTAGAAGACTATTTTCAAGCATTTATGGATATGGGAAAAAACCCTTTCATAAGATGTTTTTTATTTTTCATATATTGATCTTATAAGTAGGGGATCGAGCATGCACTTCTGATTTTATGGATAAGCTTGTGTATTTTTTTCCCTTTTCACTTTTAAATGTCACGAATATTTTTTTTACATATTAATACTTTTATACTTTCATGTTGGGAATCCATATATGGATCATAAACTACCAAATAGGGGTTTTCTAAACTATTCAATTATTTAGTCTTCCAGTTTATATCTTTATTATTCCGCTATTTACTATATATATATATTTTATATGCTTTGGAACTATTTATTACATGTTTCATACAATGTGTACATTGATATGTGGGTATATACTCCCCATTGTTCTGCTTTCACACCTTTACAACTAGTTAGCAACCCCTAGAATATGTGGAGACACGCTAGGGGTCATGTTCCCAACCGAACTCGGGACATGGGATAAGTGGAATTTAGATCTGGGATGTCCAAAAGATGTATCAGAGCTATACAGTCATTAATTTACTATTTATAGATAGTATAATGGAGAATTGGACCACTTACGTACTTAGTCATAAGATTTTTTTAGAAATCGTGAACTCATTTAGGTGGTAAATACTACATTTTCTTATTTATGATTGTTTTTGATTAAGTTATTTACCATTGATTTGATTTTACCATTAGGTGACACAAATGTATTTGGATTTTATTGATACAAATGTTACAAAAATTATGATTTCTTTACTATTTATTCATGATTTGAGGCCTCAACATTAGATCATTCATCATTAATTACACAATATGAATAGGCCATACATATTTATCATGTCTCTTTTAAATTATTGTGATCATTAATTGTTTCTTATTAATTTTTCCATTATGTTATCTAAAAGTTTTTTTGTCATATGTTGTTGGTATTGGATTGTAAAATGATATGACTTTAGTGTGTTCCACCATTTGATTTATAAGGTGTAAGACCATTATAGATTACAAAATGGCATTCCATATCTATCAACCATTTAAAATGGTATAATTACATGAACAAGGATGATATAAATTGAAAAGTCATCTATGTGATTTCCACATTTTGGTCCATATGGTGTATCGACTATTATTGGTTAGAAAAAATATATCATTATATTATGTTTATTAAAATGTATTAAATTTTTAAATGAGACCTCGATAATTTGTTAAATGTCTTTTAACATGATAATAGCTATTTTCACATGTCTAACATAGAATCATGAGTTGAGCCTGGCCATAGTAATGGAGAGTGGTTGATTCATTATTCTTATAGACTCATGTGGTATGTTCCAATGTCTAGTCTAATAATTTGAACTAGGTAGAGTGTTGTGTTTATTTTCATTGGAAGGATTTATTACCTATAAAATTTACATAAATGAAATCATCTATATTTCCTGAATCCTTTCTGTGATTTTCATACATAATTTTAGTGTTATTCCACCATGAAATCTTCGAGCCTCATTCCCAAAAGGTGGAAACACCCATTTTCTAGAGGTTGCAGTAATTGAGGCACTAGTCATTCCAATTATTTAGCCACGTATGTATTCTTTTCCTATTCTAGTTGTGGGGAAAAAGAAAAATTTTGAGTGGGATTAATGTGTATGATACAGTCGGTGCAAGGTTGATTGTGACCAACCTCATGAATGTCAGAGTTGACTCATCGGTTTTAGTAATTACATTCTCCCACATTTTTTGGGGGATGGTGGTCCACGTGTTATGGAGTGTTTAAATGAAGTGGTCCTATAACTATTTGATCATATGGAGATGCCTCCCTAGAATAGGGTCAAAATAAATTATTACATTCATTGGGATTTATCCAAGCGGGTGGGATTTCCTTACCACAGAAGGTATCATAGAGATATGATCTGTGTAAACATTCATTCAATCTTCAACGATAACACAATTCCCTATAATCTAAGGGATCACATAGCTATATAGTTTATGAACCTACACCCAGGGACCATGTTTGTTATGGAATATTCAATAAATTTTTGTGATAAACAATGGTTTTATCCCCCTCTAACTGATGTTGTCCAAATGGAAACTTGGTGATTTAATGATGGACTATGTTACACCATCTGATCACAAGACATTTTATTCAGGAATATGACTATTTCTAAAGTCATCGACCAGGCCCTAACTAGGGAGCATGATTTGTGGGACGTTGAGAGTACCATTATGGGTGCTTTTTGTCCTAAGACTTCAATGGATTATATTTAAGATAAAAGTTTCACTATGAGGAATCTCATAGGGGCAGTAGTGGTAAGGATCTGTTCATAGTTAGTTCTCATATCTATCATCATTGTGGAGTTCCATAGAACTACAAAAGGAAGTATCATAAAAATCTAGTTGATTTCAATTGTTGTGGATGAATATAACTTCAACATTTTTAATAAATAATTCCCCACTACTGCCTAGTGATCATGGATCTACATCTACTCCTCCATCAGGATCTAGGATAGAATGATCGCAACTGTCAGGTAGCTAGAATATTACTAGTTGAAAAGGCTGAAGTGGTAGTTGTGGAATCAGAAAACATACATATGGTTACTAGTGCTAGTATATCAAGACTACATTGGGAATTCATGGAGTGAATATTGGTCAGAATATTGTTTAGTTAATTGCAGTATATCCTACAACTTATGAGTAGAGAACTAGACCATCTATTTGACAATGTACTATTCTAGTAGCATCAACCGCAGTTTATTTTTGTTTGATACATGACCTTCTCATTATTTTATATCTAAGGAATACACTAAGAGTTTGGGCCTCAACATCGAGTAATATAACGGTGTCTTGACACCAAACACAACATTAGGTATCCATTCACAAGGAATTATATGTTGTCGTAATTGTCTCATTTATATAGTTGGTTACCTATTCATATGGGGACAACATGTTCTCATAACGAAAGGTTTTTATATATAATCATTTGGATGTACTAGCTAGTTCCCTATAGAGCATGTATTGACTGCTATATTTAGAGGGTGACGTTTACTTCAACAGAGGGAATAATACATCTACACATGGGATAATGGAATACAAGGGAAACATGATCTTGACCCGAGCAATAGAAGCTAGGTAGTGTTACAAAACATGTTTCCAATGATTAAATAGAATATCATGGGTTAAAATCCATTTACATACCTCTTTTGGAGGAGTTTTACAGAGACATTTTTTATGATGAAAAATATCATCTACCACTTGTACGAGAGGTAGAATTTACTATTTATATTTTTTTAGTGAATCATTTCTGACCATTACTACATATATGATGGCCGTTAAGAAGATTATGAAAATCATGATTAATTGGAGGATCAATAGGAAAAAGGTTTTATATGCCCCATTTCATCTACTTGGGGTTAACTGGTCCTCTGATCCAAGAAGCCATATTGTATTCTATGGATTTTTGTAGATTATCAGGGGTCGAATCAGCTGACGATTAAGAACATATATACAATTCCTATAATAGACGCCCACACTGACCAGATCTTGGTAGAGAGGTGTATTTATATATAGATCTATGTTTAGACAATCATTGGCTGCATTTAATGACTAAATACATTCCTCATATGACTTCTAGGAGTAATTATATCCCCTAGAAGTACCTCATTATGTGATTCACACATACAAACACACCTATTGTCTTCATGGATCTTATGAACTGGGCCATCCACCCGTATCCAGATTCATTTTCATTTTTCCTTGTTTATAATATCATGGTTTATTCATGTTCTATACATGACCATTCAACCCATATTCATATTGTTCTCATTACACTCATAGAGCACCATTTCTATGTTATTCTCTATAAATACCACTTCTAGATTGAAATAGGCAACTTCCTATGACATATCATCTTGAAGTCATGTCCTAGATAAAATGTAGATTTGTTTTTTCATGAGAATAGTTCAAGAACATATTTGATAATAATAGTTTATTGAGGCATAGAGAGTATTAGAAGTTATTTATTCAGGATTTCTCACACCATGTATCACAGCTTATGATCTTGAAAAAAAATACTTTGATATTAAAATGGTCATAAACATTTGAAGAAGCTTTCCAGGAGTTGTAGGGAATACTATAATCGGTTCCAAAACTAATTCTTCTAGATCCAGTTAGGGAATATACAATCTACTCTGATTCTGTAGGAGTTTTTCCTATAGCTTTTCTATTTCTGGATGATCGATTCGTTACACACGATACTCATTAGTTGAGGACTAATGAGTGTAATTACCTGACTCATGACATCGATATCACTACAGTTTTATATTCAGTTCATAGTTGAAGAAATTATTATTTGGGATAACATTTATTTAGAATTCACAATCTTCCTTCAACGGGATCAGAATCTCAGGCAGCATAAGTGGGACTATTACCAACAATCATTTGATTTTGAGATTCCCAACACTCTATAGAAATGAAATTTAGTAGCCGATTCTTTGATCTGAATGACACAAAATGAGATGGTTTAGGAATATAGTGATTAATAAAAACATTTGTACTTATTCATTGATATGCATGTGAAGGTTCCGGAGGACCGTGGTCGTAATATATTCCTATCATTCACTGTGACATATACTCTTCTGGAATGAGGAATGTTTTGACATGTATCAGAAACTAATTTCATTGTATTATGGGAAAGTGTCTCAAATGATGATATGACTTCATGTTGTTTAGTGAAGGACCCTAGGACACCCTGAGAGGGGAGGGGTGAATCAGGGTGTCAACTTTTTATTTTAACCTGATGGATATTGTTCCTACATTGGTAGGAACTAGATTAACCTGTATGCTGGATATATGAAGCAATAGAACATTCACATGCAAAGATACGACACAAAACTTTTTAATTAGTTCACCACTAAGGGATACATCCAAGAGGAATACGCCGACAGGTTGTCAGTCATACCAAAATCCACTATTCATCACTAGTTTTGGATTACAATGGTTTGGGATCAATCACTCTGTCCCAAGCTTACTACCTATAAAACTATTCAGGGATAACCCACTGCATCCCTCGGGTCACTCCCACTGACTCCCCCTAGCTCACTAACTTTGGTGAAGTCCAAGTCAGTTTATAAACATGGGGGTCTCTTCAATAGATTTGCATTGAAGTCATTTCCTCTTCATATCAAGAGACTCTACATGCATCGATGTCTGAAAATGATGCACTTGTATGCACTGAACCACTGAAACAGGTAACCCGAACGTGAAAACATGTTTTACTGAAAATTTCATGCAACACCAACCATTTTTGCTCATGGACTTCCTATTGCGTGAAAAAATTTCCATATCGCACGAAAGAATATTTCGCAAAACAACACCCTTTTCACGCAAAATTTTCTTTGACTTTATGCCTAAATTTTTACGTAAAACTCTGGCTTTTTTGCGAAGCCTGGAATTATTCTCGCAGCTCTGATTTTTCGCACAAACCAGAATATTTCGCAATGCATAAAATTTTTCACACACCTCGGAATTTTTCACGCACCTCATATTTTCCCAAGAAAACTCTTTTACGCAAACCTTTTATGTTCATCAAACCAAATATCTTTTCTAAGTATTCAACCGTACATAAATAGTGTGGTCTCGGATTATTTAAAGGCGTCCCAGACCCCCGTGCACAAAACCCCCTATGGAACGAAAAACCACTCATTTGGCACATAATATTTCACGCATGAATCGTTTTTCACGAACATCTACAGATTTTTCATGCAGACCATGCCTTTTCCATTTTTTGACGCTCTGAATCAGAAACACTATTTGCACGAAATACATCACTCCAATATTTCGCACACAACTCTGTTTTTGGCACAAAACCCAAATATTTCACGCAAAGCCACCCTTTTTCGTGCACCACTTATTCTTTGAATGCACCTCCTTTTACCAAAAATCCATGATTTCATTACTGTTGTCTTCTTGAACCGTATGGCCACTTTATTGGAACACATTCTGAACTTCCAATGAGGATGGAAAACAAACTTAAACCATTATCCAATTCATGCATTGACATATCATGGTTCCAACAATATCCTACTTTGGGTTTATTGGTAATCAATAAATAAATTCAATAGAGAACTAGTCATATGCAAACCAAAAATGAAATAATCAACTCATCCAACACTCTATGACAACATGAGAAATTCTTGGTCTACATAACAAGAGAGGAAGCTAGAATTGGGTTCCCATGTTTTGGAATTATCAATGACACCCAAGTAATTCTCTTACAATGTCATAGAAGCACTACATGTCCAATTTATTCCATCTCATCCTTCTCAACCTATAACAGAAATAGAATTATCATCGTGTCACATAATCATTACATTTCCATTACATGCCCAAACATGCTCAAATTTATTCTGTTCTCCACCATTGAAAATAAAACCAAAGACCGATAAATGATCATTTTTCTGTGCAAAGCACACCCCCTAGGTAGTGTGTCCCCCATAAACCTACATCACATCCATAAACAGATTAAAAACTGTTAAAATAGCTGGGGAGAGGGGTATTTCGTACCCTACTAATGTAATGTCAGGTTGCTGAACACCAAGGCTCAACCGATTCTTCTCGAACACAGCCGCATATAGTGGCTTGGTCAGGATATCAGCAACATCCTCCTAAGTTCCCACATGATCCATTCTAATCACGCCTTTCTCAACTCTTTCATTGAAAACGTGATACCTGATTTCAACATGTTTTGTATGAGAATTATGAAAACGATTCTTATTAAGATCAATGGAACCGTTGTTGTCAATGTAAATTATCATTGGTTGCTTCCCCTCATCACCAATATTTGTTATTTGTTGCTTCATCTAGTGTAGTTTAGTGCATCCCTTTGTGGCCGAGATATAATCAGCTTCAGTTGTACTAAGAGAAGTACTTTCTGGTTTATTTATCAACCATCCAACACATTCATTCCCAATATATAATGCTCTAACACTGGTGGACTTTCTTTCCACTACATCGCCACCCCAGTCAGCATTACAAAAAGGTGATAATTCACTGTCCATTCCTGAAGTAATGTATAAGACACAATTGTGAGTACCATGAATAAAAAACATTATTATTTTACTCTTGACATATGTTCCTATTTTGTATTACTCTGAAAGTGGGTCGCTAAACAAGTTTCAAATACAATATCTGGAAGTGTCACTGTCAAGTACTGTTGGATCTGAATTATCCTCATGTGTTGAGTGGGGTATATAGAATCCCTATCCTCATGCATTCCATTTTTTGTTCCAACTGCAATAGAAGTAGATATTGGTTTGGAGTCTTGCATATAAAACTTCATCAGTAGATCTCTTGAAAACTTTTCCTATGAAATAAAAGTTTAATCCTTCTTTTGAATCACCTATAGCCCCAAGAAATATGTGAGCCCCTCAATCATAGAATTTTCAAATTCTGATTTCATGTCATTGGAAAATTCATCCACTAATTTCTGCCTACTGCCACCAAATATAATGTCATCAACATTGACTAGAACCATGAACTGGTATTTTGGATAATTCTTCACATATAGATTGTCATCTACTCCTCCTCTTTTGAATTACAACTTCTTGAGATAAGATTCCATCCGGGAATACCATGCTCATGGTGCCTACTTCAAACCATATAGAGGTTTCATTAGTTTCCAATCCTTTGTTTCTTTAGTACCAAGAAGAAAACCCACTGGTTGTTCAATGTAGACAAATTTTTCAATTACAGCATTCAAGAATGTTGTCTTGACATCCATTTGATATACTTTATAACCTCATTGGAGTGTCATGGTAAGGAAAAGCCTGATTGACTCTAGAATAGCCACTAGATAAAAGGTTTCATCAACATCAACACCTTCAATATGGGAGTATCTTTTACATACTAGTCATTCATTGTTTCTAATAACACTTCCATGAGAATTAAACTTGTTTTTGAAGATCTATTTTGTACCAATCACATTGTGACCTTCAGGTATCCTGACATGCTCCCATGTATTATTTGTGTCAATCTGATCTAACTCTTCATTAATGGATTTCAACCATGATTCATCCTTTGAAACTTCATTAAATGAGAATAGATCTACAAATGATATAAATGCATATTGCATTTTATTTCCCATCCTACATGTTTGTGTGGGTTCAATATGGTCCCCAATTATGTTAGATTGATCAATCTCAGCTCATTGATTTCTCCTGTGCGGTTAAGATGCATTCTCCCCATCCACAGTTTCTTATTCAAATTCTTCTTCTGAGTCAACATCATGATGTGACTGCTGAGTGTTGTGTACAACATCCTCTATTTCTATATTTTTATTTTCTCCATGTTTAATTTATTGCTCGCTTTCTATCACATCAGCATATGAAATCCTTAAAGCATTTGTGGTTTTCCCTTCAATTATCGTAACATCACTTCTCTCCATAATCCATCCTAATCACCTGTAGGATTTTCTGTTCATTTACTATCCAAGTAAAATTCATTCATCTGCATTGTCATCATACTTCCCTTGATTTCCTTCATTGTTCCTGATGAACCATTTAATTCCAAAAACACAAAAATAATTCAATGAGGGATTCTGTCCATGACACAATTAATATGGTGACTTGGCCTCACCCATATAATGTCCTGTTTGATTTTGAAACTACACTACAACTTCAACAACCTCTTTCGAGTATTGTCGTGTAATACGACTCTCAAGCAGAATAGTTCATTCCATGTTGTTCACCTGCCGATTCTTGCATTCAACAACTCCATTTTGTTGTGGATTTATCACTACTACTACCTCATGTTGTATCCCATGTTCCTCTAGATTGTTTTCAAATTAAATGGATTTGTATTCCCCTCCATTGTCAGATCACAACACTTTTATTGTTTGTCCAGTATCATTCTCGGCGATTCGAGGATATGTTTTCATGCAGTCAAGAACATGTCGTTTCCTGTGAATGACCATTACACATGCCATTCTACTGTAATCATCTATGAAAAGGACAAATTACCTTTCTCCATGAGTTCCAACAACATTTATAGGCCCACATACATCAATATGAATTAGATCATGAAGATGAGATACCATTTTATTCATTGGCCGATATGAACTGTAGACTAGCTTTCCACGAATGAAAGCATCAAAAGACTTTTCATGCTCACGCTTCAGGTTGTAAATGTCTGTGAAAATCTTCAATTTTGATATTTTCTTCATGTCTTGTTCATTGATGTTTCCTAATCTCCGATGCCAAAAATTGTTATCTTCTTCAACAATCATGTAACAATCATTTTCTATAATTTCAACCTGATACAAGTTTCCTTCTGTTCAGCATCCCTTTATAAGTGAATTTCTTGTATTTCCCATGATTCTGAAACCTTTCTAATTAAAGTAACTATAATTCCATTGTCACAGAGTTGACTGATGCTGAGTATATTTTGAAGCAGATCATCTATAGGAAGGACTTCATTCTTCTTTATATCTCCATTGGGTAATTCCGTACTTCCACTGCCTTTGATTTTTAGACCTCCATCATTACCAAATAGTATTGTACCATCAACATTTATTATGATATCTGTTGATAGTCCAGAATTACCTGTCATATGAGATGAACAAACGCTATCCAAAATCCAGGTGTTTTTTCTTTTTGTTTCATTGAGGGTAACCTCTACAAGGTTGGATTTCTCAATTTTATTCCTTTCATTACACGAGACATTGAATTGAGAATAGAGAACTGATGGCCATTCAATAATCTCATATGTGTACAATAGTTCTTCATACTCTATGTCTTCTTCGAGAAGAGAATACATGTTTGTAAGAGCAACACTATCTTGTTGAAAATATTTCACATGTCTCAAACTCTGGTATGAGGTTTCCATGTCCCTTCTCTGCCTGCGATTAACATCCTTATGAACAATGTAAGAACAAGGAAAACAATATACATAGAAATTGATTCTTCCAAAAGAATTATGATATGAATTTTTTCTCCCCCTTTAAACTCTCATATCATCTACATTCAGATATATTCTTGCCTCGATACAATAAGACATGGCATGGCCTAAGTATCCACAGAAATAACAATTCATGAGGGGAAATATATTCGCACTTCCGTTTATCCTCATTCTTTTTTCAGTGGGTTAATTATTTGAGGGCCCCTTTTTCAAGGAGGCTTAAGGATAATCTTATTTTCTTCAATCAGATTTAATTGGGGGGTTTTTTCATCACTTTAGATGACTTTTCCACATCACCAATAATCATCTAGCCTTTATTTTGGTTACCTTTATTTAAAGCATATGATGACTCTTCCCCATAACCAATTACACTATTTCTCATGAAGGTGGGTCTCTGATCATTTAAAATCTTTTCATCCCCATTAGATCCATTTTTTCCCTCTTCAACAACTTGGAATTTGAGAAACTTCCAATCTTTATTTTCTTCCATAATTCTTTTTAAATTTAATATTTTTGAAGTTTACACCTAATATTAACTACTTCCACCTCAAAATTTCAATAGTCTTGGACTTTTTGTCTATTTAGGAGGTTTGGTCATTGATAACCCTTTCCTTCTCTTCAATTCTCAGCTTCAGATCCACCACATCAACATTTCTTTCATTTATTTTAGAATTTACATTCACCAATTCTTACAGTCATTCAATTTCATCATCAAGTTATTCAACATTTTCTGTTGATTATTCTACAATTGATTTCCACTTATTTCAACTCTTACATTTAGTCATAAGCTTACAAAAAACATACATATGTTGCAACTCAGTATTGTAACTAGTTGCCAACTGATTTTCTCCACTAGTATCTTCTAAATTTTCAACATTGTCCATCATGGAAGCATGGTTCCCAATTTTAAATTCTGGATCTTCTTCATCACAAAATTCACCACCATCATCTTCCTCTTCATAGTAAAAACTTTTCTTTGGTAATTACTGTCCTTATTTGAGCTCTCCCATTTTGAAAATATTTTTCTGATTCTTCTCAATGTTTTCAGCATCGCTATTCTCATCATCTATCTTTCTTGAACACTGAGAAACAATGTGACCAACATTTCCACAACGAAACCAATCTAGATATAACATCCCTTTGAATTACCCTTTTCCCATATGAAATTTTTTTCGATGAGAGAAATAATTTCTTTTTCCTAATCATCTTCACCACTACTATATTATAATATTATCAGTTTCTCAATGGTTTTGAACACTATTTCCTTGATCACTCGAGTTGAAGCATCTTCTGGGCTGACTCTCATTTCATTTGCCACCAGGCTGCTCAGTAGATCTTCTAGAGAATGTTAGGAATGATCTCTTTCCTCAAGGGCTGAATCCTATGCATAGTACAGTGGTGGATGTCTTCTCAATATTTTCTTCACAATGTAATGGTTTTTGATTTATTCACCTAGTCCTCGAATTGCTCCAACCACTATAGTTATTCGATTGAAGGAGTCTACATTCTTGTCAGGATGCATCTTCAGATCATAAAACATGTTGTGAAGGACATATCGTTTCTCTTCCTTCAATTTTATATCTATCTCAAAAATATTATCATGTTTGTTTAACATGGTCTTTACTGAGGTGAATCACCTAACATTTAGATAGATCTGATCAGAAAGGGCTGCAATGAGAGGATTCTGTGCTTTAGCATCTACATCAATAATTTTTCTATCTACATCAGTCATAGCCAGTCCTGTTGGATCATTAATATGTATAACATGTATAGTTGAATGTAGAACATCCATTCCAAGGGATCTTAGATGAGATCTCATTCTGTTTTTTCAAATCTGAAAATTATTTCCATCGAAGAGGGGAACTCCCCTAACGTTGTCTGAATTTTCCACAGCCATATAAGACAGATCAAACACCAGTAATCTGACACTGATTCTAGTTAAAGGACCTCAGGACACCGTAATTAGGGAGGGTGAATCAGGGTGTAAAAATTTTCTTTTAAACTGATTGATCATCTTCCCATGTTGGTAGGAACTATTTTAACCTGCATGATGGATATGATAAGCAATAGAACATTCACATGAAAAGAGACGACACAACACTATTTACTTGGTTCACCACTAAGGGCTACGTCCAAGGCGCATACGTTGACAGGTTTTCGGTCGTACCAAATTTTTCTAATCTTCACTAGATTGGGCTTATAAAGGCATGGGAGTAGTCACTTAGTCCCAGGCTTACAACCTTTACAACTGTTCAGGGATAGACCATTGTGTCCCTCAGGTCACTCCCATTGACTCCCCCTAGAACACTGGCTTTGATGATGTCCTGGTCAAGTTATTTTCATGACGATATCTTCAATATATTTGCATTGATGTCATTGCCTCTTCTTAGCACAAGACTCTACTTGCATCGAAGTCCAACAATGATGCACTTGTACACATTGAACCACTAATCCAAATAACCAGTAATTGAACACGAGTTTCCCTAAAAATATCGCACAACACCAACACCTTTAGCACAAGGCCTTATTATTGCATGTAATATTTTCCTTTTCATGTTGAAAAATATTTTGCGCAAAAAAACCCTTTTTCGCACAACTAAATATTTGAATTTCTACCTCATTTTCTATGTGAAACTCTTCCTTTTTCAGTCAACCTGGAATTTTTCACGCAAACTATAATAATTCACATAGCAGAGAATATTTTTCTCACCTCATAATCTTTCATGCTCCTCGTAATTTTTTGTGAAATATCATTACCTGAAACTTTTACATGCATCAATCCTCAGATACATTCTGATTCTTCAACCATTCAGAATGAGGGGGGTCCATGCTTATTTATAGGTGTCTCAGAACTCCACACGCAAAACCAACTGTGGCACGAAAAACCTCTCATTTGGAACATAATATATCACAAATGTATCATTTTTCGCGCAAATCACCAAATTTTTCACGCATCACATGCCTTTTCCATTTTTCAACATTCTGATTTTGAAAAACTATTTTCTCGTAAAACATCTCTGCACTATTTTGCGCACTACGCTTCTTTTCATGCACAACCCAATCCATACTCCAATTCAAGCTTAGAATGAGATTCCACTGAGGATTGACAACAAACCCAAACCATATGCCAATTCATGCATAGAATGTCTAGGGTTCCATCCAACAGTTGTCGGGGATGACACTATATTATTTCTTTGGGGTGTATGGCACCTATCTAAAATCAAATAGAATAATACGGGGGATTTCCACGCCCAATTGTGGTCGGTTAACCCTAGTGTCACCAAAATGTATTGATATATAAAAAGCCAATATAGGTGGAACTATATTAAATTTGAGATACCAGGTTTCATCAAGTGATGATCCACCTTTTAAAAGGTGAACGAAACATATCAGTGTATGAAGGGATCCTTTATTCATTGTCCATTCAAAAGTGGAAATGTGATGATGTTTCAATGTTTTTTTTGACTTTTTTACCCAGATAGCCCAGTGGAAAAGATGATGTGTGGGTTTCTCTGATCATTAGATGATGTTTTCACACTCCATATAATTGCAAGGGACTATATCAGAAGATGAGTTAAAAAAATTTTGTGTGAATATGGTGGTACATATTCATGGAGCACCACATTTTATAATTTCTAATAGAGACACTCATTTCCCATCAAAGTTCATGTAGGGATGAAAATAGTCTTTGGTACGTAGGAAATTTTGAGCATGGTCTATCACACTCAGTCTAATAGATAGATGTATCATACAATTATAGTGCTAAATGACCTTCTCCAGGCATGAATTCTTTACATTGGGGGTTACTAGGAGAAACACATTCCCCTCATCATGTTTTATAATAGAAATAGCATTCATGATACCATTGAGATATCTCTATATAAAACATTGTATGGTAGGAATTCTCCCCCACCACTATGTTGACAACAGGTTGAGAAATCAGCTATGATTGGGCCACATCTCATGCAAGAGACTATAGAGCAGGTCTAGTTGATCGGGAAGTTCATTTTGATAGCTCATCATTGACAGTGGTTTTAATCCAACAGATATTGGAGACCTCTTGAGTTTAAGGATGGAGACTGGTTTATCATGAATTTCACTCCCAGTTATGGGAGTAATCATATTTGAATGAAGTGTAATTTTTCACCTAGGATCGATTGACTCTTAGAGGTTGTGATGGGAATCAGACCAATGGATTAAAAATTGGAACATATTGAGAGAAATTGGTTCATGGATTATTTTTTTCATTTAACATATCTTATAAAATACTATCCATACACATAACATGTATATCAGCTTGATGGATATGGAAATGGATGCTTCTTTTAAGGGTTAACAGTTACATATATTTGACCGTAGAATGAAGACACTATGTGGTAATTTAGTTCCTCTTGTATGGGATATATGTATCCATGGTCAGGTACACGATGATACTTGGGTGCAGAAAGCTGACATGAGCTCTATGTGGATGAAACTCTCTGCTGAATGTACCTATTTAGCAATAGAATGACAACTCATGGATGAGTTTCTATAAAGAGTCTAGTTGGTACAATCATACATTATACAATGCTTTATAACTTTAGTTTTAATTATTAATCCTTCAACTAATCATTGTATAGGTATGATACATCCTATGAATGGTACAAAGAGCATCTAGGGATGGTCTTGGTCTCGAAGGTCCATAAAAATCGGCTGAGGGATGGGCTATATTGTTAGTATAATCCTTTTGACTCAAGATGCAAATTTTGTGTGAATCCTGGGGTTGTTGACAAGGCCACCTAAAATTTTATGTTGTTAATCTACAACTATGGAAACGAAACGTACTATTGTGAAACCTACTACAGAAACGTTACATATCCATAACCCCTGAATTGAAAATGGTTTTGTAAATCCTGAACATAAACCATATAGAGTGGGATAATGGTGAAAAAATAACATTTTCCCCTATTTCCACTTAAAATCTACATTACTTTTTTTCACCTCCTACTGACAAAAATAGAATTCCACCTCTAATTTGCACTCTAAAAGGCCTTAATAATGTTTTTAATCTAGGATATCCATTCTGTGTTAGATTTTAAATCCATTAGAGCCATTATAATCCCTGTTATAACACTCAATGATTTGTCCACTACTATATCTTTTCATCTTATCATGAGTTGCAATATTTGTTTTTAGGCTCACACGCACTATTTTCAAGGAATTGGACTAAAATATATACTTATTCCAACCTTACTCAAAACTAAGGTCATTATAAATACATGAATATTATACAACAATATGGTAGGTGGTCGGTTGGTATTCCATTTGATTTTTAGTTGTTTTATATTTATTTTGTCATGCCGTGAGAATGCCTTTTTCGATCACCTTTCTATGGTTGATTCATTTATTTCTATTGACCCTAGTTTAATGAAATAGGTTAATTGAATCATTTTTAGGGGTTTGAACATCACCTATTCTCTAAAAAGAATCCCAAGGGTATGCCATCAAAAATTTCCTTTTGAAGAAAATTTCCCATGATGAACAAATCAAGTGAATTTCTCTTAAATTCTGTTTAAATTGAAGTTATACTTTCCTAATGTGTATTTTTATAAACCCAAGAAACTGCATGGGTGTTTGGACCTATTAGGCTCAGAATTTTCAAAGTGGACAGATGACTTTATTATAATTCCTTTTCCATGGCTTGTTCTATAATAATTTTATTTTCTGTTTTTGAAAAAGTGAATGATAATCCTTGATTAAAATGGTTCATATATAATGAATTATTTCCATTCAATTGAAAAAGATAAATATGAATTTGGTAGAATGGTCAGACTCAGGCCTTAGGCACATGCATTTAATAAATGTCATATGTCCCTTAAATGTTTATTAAGGGAACTAGGAATGCCTAATAGTATGAATTATAGGGATTGCATCATGCCTTAAATTTAACATATGACCAAAAATTGATTGATATTTAAATTGAAATAATATAATATTATTTAATTTATTCCATAAGGAAAATTGGAATTCAACTTCTATTCTTTTGAGCTACATATGCACGTCAATGGCAGGAAGACCTTCTTACCCCATGCTCGATTTATATTTGAATATGGTTTGGAGTCATTATTAAACCATGTTATCTTCTTATATGTACATGGGTTGGAGGAATTCTTACAACATGCCATATTAATATATATATGTGGGTGGGAGGAATTCTTACCCCATTCCAAAATTGTATATTTATATTGTTGGGAGGCATTCTTACCCCACGTATGCTATAAATAAACATGTATCAGTGGGAGGAATTCATACCCAAATCTAGAAACGATATATATATATATATATATAGTATCATTAATAGATACACCATCCATGAGATGAAGCAGGTAGACCCTCCAGGTATTTTTTAAGAAATTATACGAGATCTTATTTATTAATTCCTAATTTTTTTTTCATTCATGAATAATACCACACACTAGCTATATTGGAGAATCTACAAGGATTACATGTAGATAACATTTGTGGTTTCATAAATAGATTTACATCACATTGAGGAACAATGATTTATTATAGGTATTGATTACGTAAAACATCATTTTTTAGGTTTTGTTATTCTTTTACAAACAAAGAGCTTAAGTGTATGGGATCGAGAATACGCTTGTGATGCTATAGATAAGTAGTAGTATTTTGTTCCCTTTTTCACTTTTTTATAAAATGACTGTTACCTCATACTTTTTTTCAAAGGTACTATAATTCCATGAATTCGTATATGTATCTGACCCAGAATAAACATATTTTTCTATATTTTTCTATTATTTAGCATTTTATTGTATGTTTGGGTTCAATTGTTTTTTGTATATATTTCCACTACTATTTCTTAGAAGTTGCATCTGCAATGTACTATAAAAAGTGTGTATATTCTCTATGTTAAACTACCTTCACACCCTCACCGCCAGTCGGTAGCCACTGGCATATGGGGTCATGCACAAGGGTTCATTTTGCCTATTGGGCACGCGGAACGAGTTATATTGAATTTGGGTCTAGGATTTCACATTGTTTTTATATCAATATCCCATTCAAGACAATTATTCTTCTCTTAATATATGGTAAAGAGGATTATTAACCATGTTATAATTCAATCTCATATTTATTTATTTTTAAAAGAATTTAAAATAATTGGATTTTAATAAAAATTATGGTAAGAGATATACAAATTGAGTAATCCCATTATCCTGATAGAAACATAAACACCCATGAATCTATATATATTTTTTAAAATAACTTATTAATTACAAAAAATTAATTATTGATAAATATAAAATTAAAAAATTTCAATAATAAAACATTCATGTCACAATTATTATTCATAATAAAATTAAAATGAAATTTTCACTAACTTGAGATCTCTATAATTAATTTCAAAAACATTCACCATTAAAAGTACAATATATTTCATTAATAGATGAAATAATAATATTTTAATAAATTCCATTTATTATTTATAAAATATCAATATTTGAGAAACATTTTCATTACCCTTATTCACTTGTGTTTATTACATTTCAATATAACTAAAGAGTATTTATCTTTATAGATGTAACTCACCCAATTATCTCATTTATTTTTCACCTTCCAAGCCAAAATCAATACATGACGAATTGATGAGAAGTATCTAGTTAACTAACAATAATAAGTTCTATAAGGCTCACCTATAATGATCTAAATTTTTCAGTTTCCATATAATAAATTTATATTTTAAAATTAGGATATTTATCATAGTAAAATATATAAAAAACTCATTTGACTCAAAATAAAAAATTAACCTTTTAAAAATAAAATTAAAAATACAAATTCATTTAATTCTCTTTAAATAAGTGGATTCCCAAAAGAATTATATTTTGATTTACATTGAAAATATAGAAACATAATGCAGATTTATGATAATGAATACTCTCTATAATTGTGGTAAATTAATCAAAATAACTAAATTTAATGAAAAATTCTTATATCACTTTTTATAAATGTAGAATATATTCGGTATGGAAAAAATAAAAATATTCCATTAAAACCCATTCTAAAGGAATTAAAATATATTATGTAAATGACTTTTAGAAATTTTTTATTCCAAAAAGTATAAAATTCATAAAACATTTCATATTTCAATTATATGGAAGAAAAAAGTGTTATGAGAACTATTAAGAAATTATTTATTAAATAATGACAATTATCTTAAGTCTCATATTTTTTCATGTATTCATTATATATAATATAATTAATTTTATTAATTAAATAATTTCATAAGAAAACATATCATGTTTAGATAATTATCATTAATCCCATTAATTAATTTATTATTTTTAATATATAATACCCAAAATTTTATTGTAATTTGTATGCATGGTTTCTGTCTTGGAAATAATCATCAGTTTATTGGAAATAATCAGAGGTGATATTGTTTATTTTAATTTTTAATTATAAATATGGTATAATAATTTTATATATACATGAAATATACCTTTTAGTCCATCACTATTGTTGACGCCGAAAAAAGCCCGTAACTCTCGGAGGAAGTCTCGAAATGATGAAGCGATGACATATTTGGAATCAGAGGCCCGATCCGGAGGCCCGAGAAGTGGTGAGAGAAATAAAGGAGGATCCGCGCAAAAAAATGTTCTGCACGCGAAGTAATCCCGGGATTCGCGGAATCGTGCTGGTGAGGCATGCAATAATTGCGTGCCCCGGTTCTCCGCGGCGACATATAGCGCGCATGCAGTTCCCGGCGCGGAAGATTTCGCACACTGCCTGGATTCCACGCCGGTCGTCACCTATAAATAGAAGGTGACCCCAAACGGTTTGAGGGTTGAGGAATCCGAAGCGACTCTCATGCGCGCAATTCAACTCTCCCCGCCCGAAATATGACATTCATGTAATCCCTCATTTCGTGCAACCTGGCCCTGGAGTTCGCCTTTGCGCACAACTCAACCAGCTTAAGTGAATTTTCCCCTCCCCCAGGTTCTAGCCTTTCTTGCAATCCGTTGTCCGTGCGTGTAATAACCTTCCTTGCGTGCAAAACCTTGCGCGTAATTCCCTCTTCGCGCGAAATTACATTGTTCCAATTGTGCATCGTACCGGTGTTTTGCGTGTAAATCATCCCTTTTGCATGCAAAGCCCAGGACCTCTCACCTTGACGCCCCTTGGTTGCCCCCTGCACCGGCACCTGATGTCTCCCATGTAGAGCATGCGCGCCATGCGTTTTTTTCCTGCATGGCCTTCCAGGCTCGTGCGAAGTAACCTCAAGGTCCCTTGGGCCATGTTTCCCATAGTGTTGCTTTGCCTTATGTTTCTCCGCATAGGCACGCTAACGACTATTGCTTCTTCGCATAGCCATGCTAACATGGACACCCCCCGGTGGTTTGCCCTGCGGCCCCCCTTCACTATGGACTTGCCGATGCCTTCCCTCCCACAAGGGGTAGAGGGAGTTGGGCATGTCAGCCCTAGGGGTGTGGATCAAACCCACCCCATCCAAGCTACATGACGTTAAACTGCTAAGCACATCATCCCTAACACATGACGTTAAACTGTGGTCCGACCATGTGCCTCGCACGCAGGGTCCCCCCAGCTCGGAAATTCTTTACGTTACTCGTCTCCACGAGAATGGACTCTTCCTCACATGGAATGAGATCCTCCTTGTCGGAGCGATGTTTGTCCGCAGGGGAAGGGATGCCTCAGAGCATAAGACCCTTGTCTTTCTTGCGGATGAATGCACCCATGCATATCCGTACTTCCCCCCCTGCCAAGGCCAGTGGAGTCCTTTTCCCACTGCGCTTTGTCGCACCACGGGCCTCCACCCTGGAGTAAGCCCCAGCACCAAAGGCTATTAACCACACGTAAGCCCCTATTTCCTCTTTGGGCCGCTCAATGCGTAAGCCCCATTTCGCTTCTTATGGATGCACTGTTCGTGACGTGATCGTCTGGTCCATGCTGCCTCTTGATTCCAACACCGAGCATGACTCACGTGGGCTTAGAGCGCGCACCGACCATGACATCCTCTTATGGGCCGCCCAGAGCGTAAGCCCCATCCCAGCGAACTACGTGGAATTTGATCCATGTTATGGCATGGTACGTAGAAAGCCTCCCTGAGGTTCAAGACCAGGAATCATTGGCCCAAACCGTCACCTTGTCGGTGTGCCAAGCCCCCATTTCCCCCGAACTACGAGGACAATGATCCATGTCATGGAATGGTACATAGGAAGCCTCCACGAGGTTCAAGCCCACCACCCGGTCATCCTGACCTCTCCATGTTGGTTCCCTGACCACGTTGGGCCGCCTCAGAGCGTAATCCCCGAACCCCTCGTCCCGCATGATGTTAATCTGTATCTTGTCCTACATGATGTTAAACTGTACCTCATCCCGCATGACGTTAAACTGTATTCCCCCTCTTGGGCCGTCTCGGAATGTAATCCCCATGTCTCACTCCACCATCCATCCCGATCCTTACCCGGGCCGCCACATCCCAGTGAGATCATGCCACCCCACCCCAATCCATAGCATCCGGGAATCCGTCCACGTTCTGGCCCCAACATCAGGGTTCGCCCCTAGGGGCCCTTCATCCCGATCCATCTACGCAAGACATTAAACTCACGGCACGCCCCGTGTTAAACATGGGAATCTGAGGAAAACCTCAGATGGTACACATTCCCTGATTTCGATGTGGGATGCCTCGGGCTTCCGCACCCTCGAGAATACCTGTAATGAGGGACCAAAATAGACATGTCGACGACGCCCCAACATGACCATTCTCCTCACCAAAGGTTGCTACCCCGACAAGACCCCTTGGAGAATCATGACGGAAGCAGCGTAATTAACTGTCGTCCATATAGATATGGCACCGGGAATGAGCTTCACGAACCCATATTAAATATATGAGGGAGACCCGCACTAGGTAATGAGCTCCGAGGAGGAATCCACGGAAGGAGGAACCGACATCCCATCATCCTGATTTCGATCAAGGAGCAGACGTCCCTGAACAAGGAACGAATGCCACCCGCCTTTGGAACGCGGGAATGTGGAGAAACAAGCAGCGCATCCTCCACAGACGGATGTGTGTGCCCCATAGAAAGAGTCGGAAACAAAAATGGTGAACCCGACGTGATTCTCTCCCCCTCAATACGGGGAATGGTTGCCGTCAGGGCGTCAGGTCACACAAAAATGGTGAACCCGACGTGAATCTCTTCTCCTCAACACGAGGAATGGTAGCCGTCGGGGTGTCTGGTCACACAAAAATGGTGAACCTGACGTGAAGCTCTTCTCCTCAACACGAGGAATGGTAGCCGTCGGGGCGTCGGGTCACACAAGAATGGTGAACCCGACGTGAAGCGCTTCTTCTCAACACGGGGAATGGTAGCCGTCAGGGCGTCGGTCACACAAAAATGGTGAACCCGACGTGAAGCTCATCTCCTAAACACGGGGAATGGTAGCCGACGGGGCGTCGGGTCACACAAAAATGGTGAACCCAACATGAAGCTCTTCTCCTCAACACGGGGAATGGTAGCCTTCGGGGCGTCGGGTTACACAAAAATGGTGAACCCGACGTGAAGCTCTTCTCCTCAACACGGGTAATGGTAGCCGTCGGGGAGTCGGAAGAATAGCATGTCACCAGGTCCGAGTAACCCTCACCGGGACGTGAACCCACCAAGGGTCATGGTCGTCAGGACGTTGACTACTCCGTTCTGCGACATCGTCAGCGTGGATCCCTCTTGCCGACCATGGAAGACTGGATGACTCTGGGCTTTGGTTGTTGATATCCATTCCTGTTGATGCTAATGAGTTCATCTCCCTACTTCTAGGAATCAGATCACTGCATTCGGAACTCTGCAGCTACCTGCCCACCGGTGCAGGGGCAGGGGCAGCACCGACGCGGCTACCCTGCGCGGTCCCGCCCATTTCACGGCCGCTCTGACTTCGATCGTCGTAGCAGCTGGGATCTTGCGCCCCCTCTCCCCGACAGAAATCTTACAACGGAGGGTGATAAATGTCCAGGTTTGTAGGTATGACGAGGAAGGGGTCATCCCCACTAGGGGCATGGCCCGTTTGGATCTAGAGGCGGCTGCGCCTCACCACCATCGCCTCCCGCGAGGGCCACACAGGGAGCTGCCGCTCCCCACGCCGACGTTCAACCACTTCGGGAGCCTATCCCCGGCGTGACATGACACATCCCTCCCCTACGCCAATGAGGTGGTGGATGTCTGGGTCCACTCGATCGACGATCCAACCCAGGGGTTAGCAGTAAGAACCCCCGCCAGGCTGCGTGGATGCCGCCGCCCGACTCCCCATGCCAAGGAGCAGGCAATCATTATGCCTGCACCGCCGGTTCCGGCCCATCTGACTCGACGCCAGCTTCAGGCATGAGTGGAAGAGAATTCCCATCCTGGGGCATCAACATCAGCAACCAATGTGGCCCGAGCCACTATTGTCTACTGTTACCAGATCCCCGCACACGTTGAGCAGGGGCAGCCCCGTGCCTGACTGGGATCGAAACCTCGACTGCCCTACAGGCACGTTGGGTCGAATCTCTCGGTCGCGAACACTGGAAATGGCCACTACGGACCAATCCGCGGTAGTGCCACTCACCATGAAGGCTCATTCCATGCCTCTAATCTGGAAAGCCGAAAGCTTCTTCACGGCAGCTACACTTCGGGTATGACTCCTTCCAGCGCCCGCTGCATGGGGTATGAGGTCACTCCCCCTACTACCGGCCATGAGCATGGAGCCGTTGTCTGTCCAGTTTCCCGCTCATATGGAGGTCCTCCCCATGTCCCGTTCGACATCTGTCCCGGTGCTTCTCGCACCCCGGCCCTCGGTCCCCTCTTCCCTATCACTATTATGGCCGGGGGACCCTATGACGGAAATCGTCATTACCTTGAGTAGATACCCAAGGGTAGGAAGGCCGGGCGTCATTGCCGGGGGAGGAATGTCAAGGGAATCCGGACAGAAATTAGACCAGTCAGTTTCTCAGATTCTGAGGTAGAATACGACTCGATGATGGAACCTTCCCCCCAACCCTTAGAGTTGAGGGCAGGGATGGGGACGCGGCGCGTCAGTCTCGTACTCCCCGAATGCGAGATCTGTATGATTCCCTCCTTCCTTCGAAGGTATATCCAGATGGACAAGGACTTGGCATTCCGCTGCGGGTCAAGCCCGCAGTTGCCACTATCCTCCTAGGAAGCACCTGCCTCCCCTATTAGGGAGAGTGAAGAGATTTTCTGGGGACCTACTGATGAATCGTGAGGCAATTCACCCTTGGAGAGCTCCGAAGTTGTGACAGGAGGCCCATTCGCATGTCCATCCTATCGCGATGTGGCAGCCAGTGCACTGCAACCCCTGGAGGATGACCTAGGGATCGGCGGCCAATCGGCATGTTTGGCGTATTCCCCGCCGGCCAGCCCACCGCCCCGACGGTCTTCCTCGGTGCCATTGCCAATTCCCCGACTTTCCTCAGGGGACGAGCAGGGGCGGCTGGTTCTGGACCCCGAACCGGAGCCGTGGATCTTCTGAACTGTTCTTGCAGCGGGCCACTTCCCTGAGATGTTATGGCCAGTCGCAGAATCAGATTTTGATGTGCCGGAGTCACTCACCCTGGGAGAGTCTGAATGCTTCTGCCAGATTTTTTGGGTGACTCACTCCCACCTCCTCCATCAGCTAGCACCTTATCCCGGGAGCCAAGCGCATATCGAGGAGATCGGTGAGCAGTGTCTTCGGTTTGACCTAGAAGCCCTCCCCACGTTCTAGCACCCCGAGGCACTGGACCACCACGAGGCCCTCCAGCAACAATGAGTCCAGAGTTTTCAAGTACTCTGCAGAGTTATCAAGGATTCCACCCCCCATGCGCACATCTGCAGATGGTGGAAGTACACTACTCTCCTCTTCAGTGTGATCCGCCTACAGCCCGTTCCACTGGGCTGCCCTGAGGGAACATCGCCAAGGGCATTCGTGGTCAACATGGCTGACCTTTCAGATAATGGAAACATTGTGGAGCCCCTCAACGGGGACTCACCCCCCGGGGAAAGGCCGCTACTGGACCCATCTGGGAGGATTACTCGCCAAAAGAGGATCCTCCTAGGTCTTCTTGTACCCACAGCGACACTGACACTAGGCAGAAATATCGGCAAGGGTAAAGAGTTTGTTGGGTCTGTCAAACTCGCCGATCCATCTGCCTCAGTGCAGAAGGTAGTGGAAGATCCCGAGAAGGCCACGCTGCGCCAGCAGCTAGCTGAGCAAAAGAGGCTGGTTGATGTGCTCTTGGCCGAACGCATTGCAGAGCGGCGGCCTGACTACGGTGCTCCTAGACCAGGACAACAGGGGCAGAAGCATCTACCCCTTGTTGAGATTCCCCCGGGTAACCGTGACCGTGTCATGTTCGCCGATAGGGGAGATAATGGAACCCATGTCAAGAGGGCATGATATGTTTCGCCGAACCGTCCTGAACGGTGAGAACACCTGGGGGACCCTGCTCGGTTTCCTCCCACCGCTCCGAGAGTCGCTCCGCCAGCTGCCCTGTGAGCTGCTGAGCGCGACTACCGTATCGAAGAGCCTGTAAATGATCTTGTGGATAGAGATCCCCATCAGGACAGGAATCCACATCTGGATGATCTAATGGAAGTACTCATCACCCGCTTGGAGGCCCTGGAAACCCGACAGGTGGCAATCCCGCCAGATGGCAAGCCGTACACAGTGTGGGTGGATGACATGCCGGCTCCGCCAGGATTCGGGAACCCCAATTTTTCCCCCTTTAACTGGATCGGAGACCTAGCACAACACTTGTCCCACTTCAACTCTAGGTGCGGGCCAATATTAGGGACTCCGGCACAGCAGGAGGCTGCCAAGCTCCGGTGCTTCATTCAGACACTGGAATGACCAGCATTCGTCTGGTACAGCCAGCTCCCTGTTGGATCTGTGACTAGCTGGGAGGTCCTTCGCCGAAAATTCCTCTACCAGTTCAGTTCCAAAACCTAGAAGATGACCATTTCAGACCTTTTCAGGTTCAAGCAAAGGCCCGACGAGAGATTCGTGGACTTCTTCGCCCAGTGGAAGGGGCTCACGTACTCCCTTGACATGCCGCTGACTCAGGAGAAATTACTGAAGATGTGTTTAGAGAATGTCATGGAGGATTTGGTTCCTTCTCTGATCACGCAGAATTACCCTGTAGGGTTCCGGGACTTCTCGGACAAGGCTCAGCACCTATAAGAAGACCTGCAACTGGCCAGTCAGCCATGCCCGCGGCCTCCGTTAATCTATGCAAGAAGAGCCGCCAGAGCCAAGCCTGCTGTTGTGGCCTAGATAGAGGCCCCCATATAGCTACAGTTGCTGCCAGTGAGGCCAGCTCAGCAGGCTCATAGGGTTCCACCTCTACAGCCTCCGACCCAGCAGCGACCGACTCAATATCGGCAGGCGCCTCTGCTTAACGCACCACCGCCACCTAGGCGAGGTAATCCAGCTCCGCCTCCTCAGCCTACTCCTCCGGCCCCTGGCCATGGTCAGCCCCCAAGAGTAACCTTTCCAGACAGAAGGAATCGGGCTTACTCGTTTGGCGAGGCCCAAATCCCCGGTTATTTCCATAGCACCATGGAGTAGAGGATCGTGCGGCTGCCTGAGTGCCGAAAGCCAGAAGAGGCGTGTCTCACTGATCACCCTAACTACTGACCTTATCACCGGATCCTGGGACACACCATCCAGCAATGCTATGTGTTCAATGAATGGCTCCAAGACCATATTGACAACAACATAGTCAGGTTGGGCCCAGCCCTGGCACATGTGGCAAGTGTCTTCATTGGATCAGATGGAAGCAGTGACGATGGGGAGGGGTGGGAACAAGTTTTCGACCGGGGGTCCTAGAAATATAATGAGGGGATGGCCCACAAAATGGTCGCCCGTTCCCATGGCATCATTCGTGCACGCCTGAGTCCGCCAGAGCCCTTGGAGTCTACGAGCGCCACTTTAGCTTCGTCGTCCCAGCCTACTTCTTCCCAGAAGAGCAGGCAACAACGCAAGAAGAAGGAACGCGCCCTGCCATTGCCATCATCTTCTCGCACGCTTGGCGATTTCATGCCCCCGTAGATGGGGATCCCTCCGAGATCCCGTCCGGTAGTGGATGATTCCTCGAGTGAGAGCCCGAGGTACGTTTCTGTTAACACCGTAGAGTTGGTAAATCCCTTTTTGGCTCCCAAAAATGAGGAGCACCAGGTGGACCTACCCGAGAGCCTAGGATACGCTTCAGTTAACACCATAGAGTTGGTAAATCCCTTTTGGGCTCCCAACGATGAGGAGCGCCAGGTGGACCTACCCGAGAGCCCGGGGTACACTTCGGATAACACCGTAGAGTTGGTAAATCACTTTTTGGCTCCCGATGACGAGGAGCGCCAGGTGGACCTCCCCAATGTCCCCAGCCGTCACCAACGTCGACGGAGCCGCGGCTACGTGAATCGCCGAGGCACGACAGTCGTCACCTCCAGTTAGGCGGTGCACGCTACTGAGACTAGGCAGTAGGCCCAACACAGAGAGCAGCACTCGCGGCTCCCTCACCCGGTGACAACAGGATCGCTTCCACCACCATTTGTGTTGCTAGATCAGGCGGAGTCGCCTTTCCCACGTTGCAACCAGCCCAGCCCTGTCACTGGCCGACTACGGCCTTCCGGTCTTGAAGTGCCAGCCACCTCCTGGGCTTCAGCTAGTAAACAGCGGGACGTGCCTAGTACCAGTCAGTCGCCCGTCCCGCCAGCAGGGCCCGTCATGCCCCCAATCGCAGAGCGACCTCCTGTAAGCAGAAGTTCGCGTTTGGCGTGATAGTATGATGTCCTGAAGCACCTGGCTGGCATTTCGGCAAGGCTTTCCATCCATGAGGACCTTTTCCTGTCATCTGAAATGTGTGAGGCGCTCGCCGAGGCTCTGAGGATCCCCCTCCAGTTTGAAACGGAGGTAGCGGCCGCAGAAGCCTTCAACACCGAGGTGATTGGAGACGCCGAATGTTAGGCGTTTATCTCATTTTTCGGTGAAGATGTAGACCTTCCCATACAGGGGAACATCCGACCGTTGTACATCACTGGCCAGTTCAATGGCCTGGAAGTCCGTCGATGTCTTGTAGACACGGGTTTTGGGATTAACATGATCTCAACTCAGACACTGCAAAAACTGGGGTTGTCTGAGGATGATTTAACTCCCTTCGACCTCAGAATCCAGGGGTATGAAAGGACCGGGCAAACTCCACTCGGAAAGATTCGTCTGAAGTCCCAGTTCGGCGGCTTAATTTCCAATACTGAATTCATGGTTGTCTCTCAGGACACTGCATACAACGCATTGATGGGAAGGCCATCGCTCTATTTTCACACAGTGGTTCCCTCATCATACCACCAGTGCCTCAAATACTCCCTTAAGGGTCGAGTGGGTGTGATCCAAGGAGATGAGTCTCTATTTGCCTCTTGTGAGGCCCGTTACCTGGACGGTAACTATTATAAGATCAAGGACATGAAAATCCTGGCAGGTGAGGTTGATCCCGCTGCCATCGCAAGTGATCCCTGTGCAGGTATGGTTGACGCATATGTCTTCCCAATCCATCGGTTGGAGGCCATGACTCCCGATATGGGAGAGTTCTTTGTTGTCTCGGGTACCAGAGGAAGGCATATTTCCGGGTATAATCGACGACGGGAAATCACCTCATACTCTTATACCAACCAGGGTCAGATGATCCTCGAGCCTCCTACCCCTGTACGATATCGGGACGTTGGGCTCATGGCGACAAGAGTACACCAAACGTGTCTGTTTCGCCAAGATGGAATCGAACGGCTCAAGCCAACGCGTCACCACTGCTTTGATGCTGTAAAGCGTGGCCCCTTGGGATGAAGTTCAGATGGGATTGGATCGACCACCTTCATCGCCATGATCTCCGCGGTGCATGAGTCTCCTGTTGTGATGACCTCTGCCGCCCAAGCCGGTTCCATCTCCCCATCAGGGTCGAGCAGCCCCGAAACAGCTCCCCCTATGGACGATCCTTCCTCAAGTAGAGAAGAAGATGTGGAAGATGCTCCTCATGCCTTTGTGGAGGGATTCTCCACCACGGTCGATGAGCTAGTGCAGGTGAACCTTGGTAGTGAGGCAGACCCGAGACCCACATTGGTCAGCGCTGCTATACCTCCCGAGGAACGACAACAGTACATAGACTTCCTCAGACAGCACCGCGATGTGTTTTCCTGGAGTTATGAAAAGATTCCAGGACTAGATCCCCAGGTAGCCATCCACCGCCTTGGCCTCCAAGCAAACCATCGCGGGTTCAAGAAGCCTTCCAGGAAAATTTACCCTTTTCATGGTGCCATGGTTGAGGCCGATGTTGATAAGCTCATTAAGGCCAAATTCATCAAGGAAGTCCAGTACCCCATGTGGCTAGCCAACATTATGCCCGTTAGGAAGATGAACGGATAGATCAGGGTCTGCATCGACTTTCGCGTTCTTAATCACCACTGTCCGAAGGATGACTTTCCCCTTCCCGTGACAGAACTGTTGATCGATGCGATGGCCGAGTTCCAAGCCCTATCTTTCGTGGATGGGTACTCCGGGTACAACCATATCCTGATGGCCCCCGAGGATGAAGAGTTCACTGCCTTCAGGTCCCCCCAGGGCACATTCTGCTACCGGGTTATGCCCTTCGGCCTGAAGAATGCGGGTTCCACCTATCAACAGGCTATGCACCTCATATTCATGCCGATCCTCGGGACACTGGTGGAATGCTACGTAGATGACCTGGTGGTTAAATCTCTTCAGTGCCAGGACCATCTCAATGACCTTGAGAAAGTGTTCGGTTTCCCTCGTTCTCGCCACTTGAAGAAGAACCTGTTGAAGTGTGCCTTCGGGGTCACCTCCAGAAAGTTTCTAGGCTTCATTGTGAGGTATCGAGGTATTGAGATCGACCCCGAGAAGATCAAGTCCATCAGTAATATGCCTCCCCCGTGTAATATTCGGTAGCTTTGAGGCCTCCAAGGCCACTTAGACTACATACGCTGATTCATTGTGAATCTGGCCAGCAAGTGTAAGCCCTTCTCTCGGCTCATGAAGAAAGGTTCTGCCTATGGGTGGGACGAAGAGTGTCAGACCGCTTTTGAGAAAATCAAGCAGTATCTGCTTCAACCTCCGGTCTTGAAGCCACCCGTTCCCAGAAGACCGTTGGTCCTTTATTTGACCGCCCTAGAGTGATCCCTCGGCGCCCTTCTCAACCAGAAGAACAACGAGGGAACAGAGAATAGCCTCTACTACCTCACCCGCATGATCCTCGACGTGGAAATTAGATATTCTCCCATCGAGAAGAGCTGCCTAGCGCTCGTATTTGCCGTACAAAAATTGCATCACTACTTCCAGCACCATGAGGTACAGTTGGTCTCTCGGGTGGACCTGTTGAAATACATCATGATCCGGCCTATGTTGACCGGTCGATTGGCACGCTGGGCGGTGATCCTCCAGCAATTTGACAATAGGTTCGTACCTTAGAAGGCCGTCAAAGGGAAGGTGTTGGAAGACTTCTTCGCCGCCGACCCAACCCCTGCGGACCAGTCACTAGATTTGGTCTTTCCTGATGAGGCAATCCTCTCAATCGATCACGTCCCCCCATGCTGGAAGATTCACTTTGACGGCGCCTCCCGAAGCCCTACCAGTAGAAGGCTCAATGATCCTAGGCTTAAAAGAGTGGGTCTGGGTATCGTCTTCATCACACCAGAGCAAGTCGTTCTGATAAATTCATTCTTATTGTCAAAACGTTGCACCAACAATGAGGCAGAATATCATGCCCTCATCACTAGCCTGGAGTTGGCTCTGGAGGTTAATGTGCCCCATCTGTGTGTGAAAGGGGACTCTGAGCTGGTCATCAAGCAGGTTAACAGTGACTATGCTGTCAGGAAGCCGAAACTCATGACATTGCTGAAGTGCACCCTCCATCTAATGGATAAGTTACCATCCTGGCCAGATGTCGTTTACATTCCCCGGTCGTAGAACAGTCGAGCATATGCTTTGTCCAGCCTGACAGCATCACTCGCGGAGCCCGAACAGGATGACCAAATCATCCATGTAGTGCACCGGAGAGTCATTTCTCCTGTTATCCCAGAGGGCGATCGCATCCTGCGAGTGAACCATCTCACCACTGGTGCCCCTGTGTCAGGACCCCCCCCAGGGTTTTAGGCGTGGTGATCGAGACAGTTCCTGACTGGAGGACACCTGTGGTTTAATATCTCCAGCATGACAATCTTACGGTGGACCAAGCATAGCGAGAACATATCCGGCGCCGCACGTCGCAGCTCACCCTTCAAAGCGGTCCCAGTTGTGAGCAGCTCCTTTACAGGCGTGGGTTTCACAGTGTTCTCCTCTGTTGTGTTGAAGGAGTTGAGATCCCACAGGTCATGCAGGAAGTGCGTGATGGTTCCTGTGGCGCCCACCAGGCCGGGTCTAAGTTGTCCCACCAGATTCAGAGGTTGGGATACTTCTGGCCTTCCATGATCCACGACTGCATCGAGTACGCCAAGAGGTGTCATGCGTGCCAAGTTCATGATAACTTTGTGCATCGGCCACTGGAGGCCTCTCAATACTACTAAGTATTCTTGGCCCATTGAAGTCTGGGGGTTGGATGTCGTAGGGCCTTACCCGCCGACGACGGCCCTCCAGTACTGGTTCATCTTGACCGCTAAGTATTTCTTCTCAATGTGGGCAGAGGCAGCCCCACTCAGGGAAGTCAAGGCTGGTTCTATCGCCGAATTCGTGAGCTCCAATATCATCCACCGGTTTGGAATACCTCACGCTATCCTCACTGAAAACGGAACCAACTTCTGAGAGACCGAGTTGAAAAGATTTTACGCCAAGTACAATATTCCCTCTAACCACACCTCCTGCTATCATGTGCCGGCGAATGGACTGATTTTGGCGTTTAACAAAACCCACTCTAACATTTTGCAGAAAATGGTTGGTCAGAATAAGAAAAGTTGTCCATACAAGCTCCCCAATGCCCTCTGGGCTTATAAGATGACGACTCACAATTCCACCTAGGTGACTCCGTATTCCCTGGTATACGGAGCTGAGGCCGTCCTACCCATCGAGGTTCAGCTGCCCTCATTGTGAATGGCGGTCTACGACAAGAATGCATCGGATGGAGTTGCTGAAATCCGTCTAGACGAGTTGGAGGCGCTAGACGGAAGTAGGCTTCACGCTTTACATAATGTGGAAAGGCATCAGAGAAGGATGGCTCGAGATTTCGATAAGAAGGTTTGCCTCCGCTCCTTTCTGCAAAGTGACATGGTACTGGCTCTCAGAGCTCCAATGATTCCCGGCAGGAAACCACCCATGTTGGAACCCAAGTGGGAGGGGCCTTTTATTGTCCACAAGGTCTATCCCAATGGTACGTATTCCATGGTAACTGTGGATGGTGAGAGTATCACTCCTCCCACCAACGCCAGGTTCCTCAAAAAGTACTTTGCCTAGGCTCTACGGTCCAGCATGACCTTAAACTGCATTTTTCCGTACATTTGGGCTCTACAGTCCAGCATGACCTTAAACTGCATTTTGACCTACATTTGGGCTCTACGGTCCAGTATGACCTTAAACTGCATTTTTCCCTACATTTGGGCTCTATGGTCCCGCATGACCTTAAACTGTGTGGTCCCGTACGACCCTAAACTGCACCTTGGTCCGTGTTCTAAGACCTAAAACTAAGATCACCTTGGTCCGAGCTCTAGAAACTCAAACTAAGATCCATATTCCGTCCAACATGACAATAAACTGTTTTTCCATAACTACGTCTCGCTTGATTCCCATCCTAATGGGATACGTAGGAACGCCCAGAACTTTCGACTTTAGGTCCAGCTTGAGGTCCGCTGTCGTGTCTGTCTCATCTCCGGGACCATAACTGCAGGATCGCGTGGCGTGGTGTGAGATCATTTCTTTATTCACATCGAGTTTGCAATAGTTGCACCACATGCACCCGGTCCTCGGGATTTAGCCCTCATGTGTCCAATGGAATTTAAAGACTCCATCCAGAACTACGTATGGCTTTATTCCCATCATTGTGGGATACGTAGGACCACCTGAACACCTAGATTTTAGGTCCAGCACCATCTCTTAGGATATCCCATGATTTCCCAGTTCCCAGGGTGTTTGGCATTACACCCCCTCTTTTTCCCGGGGATCCACCATCATTTGGCGCTCTCGGACTGAGCCCTCTGACCCTTTCTTGTGGTCTGATGATGTACTCAGGGTACTCTGGTCTAGGACTTGGAGTTCCAGATTCGACTTAGGAAATTTCCATCCACATTCCATGCTTCGTGTTCCCCTTCATTCGGGCCCCTATCATCCTTCACACTCAGAGGGACCCCCAAGAATGGCTTGGATACAACGCCCAAGGGCTATCCTACCGTCATGGGTCAACTCCCCCTAGGGTTTCAGATGAAAAATTTATATGAATCCCGCGCTGCGAACATGGTCAGCGGTTGATGCTCATTTGATTGTCCCCATGGCTAACACGACAAGATGTTGCGTTGCGAACATGGTCAGCAGTAATCCTCAGTCGTCACCCCAGCTTCCATGGGCCCTGAATGTTGGTGGCATGGTTCATGTCATGTTCCGCCCCACCGTGTCAAGGTGGAATCTTAACACTCCTTGTACTAACCCTCAGTACACCCTCACGCATCAGAAAGACTGAGCTGTGTAACTGTGTCTCTCGGGGCTCCTGCGATATGAGCACTGGAGTATGTTCTTGGGTCTCTTCTTTACAGGTTGTGTGAAGCTTGACCCTCACCCCCATGGGAAACAAGGAGTCGCCCGGACATTGCGTTTCGGGGATAGCACATCTGGGAGATAGCATCTCCTGCCCCTCCCTGATTGATGAACCCTCGTAGGCCCCTTTGGCCCGAGGCTCCTCTCTCAGTTGGTCCAAACCATACAACCTTAAACTGTGTGTTGGTCCAAAACATACGACCTTAAAATGTGTGTTGGTCCAAGCCATTCGACCTTAAACTGTGTGTTGGTCCAAACCATACGACCTTAAACTGTGTGTTGGTCTAAACCATACGACCTTAAACTGTGTGTTGGTCCAAGCCATACGACCTTAAACTGTGTGTTCGTCCAAACCATACGACCTTAAACCGTGTGTTGGTCCAAACCATACGACCTTAAACTGTGTTGTTGGTCCAAACCATACGACCTTAAACTGTGTTGTTGGTCCAAACCATACAACCTTAAGCTGTGTTGTTGGTCCAAACCATACGACCTTAAACTGTGTTGTTGGTCCAAACCATACGACCTTAAGCTGTGTTGTTGGTCCAAACCATACCACCTTAAACTCTGTTGATTGTCCAAACCATACGACCTTAAACTATGTTGCTGGTCATATCACACAACCCTAAACTGTGACATTATCGTCCTGGCCGCAGGACGAAAAATCGAAACTGCATTGTGATGACCTCGTTGTAGAGGACATCACATTGGGTATTGGTCACGTGCCATGCCATTTTTCAACGCCTATCATGACTTGATTCTTGTGGAAACACCATGGACTACTGCTCTAGGCCTGTCACTTCACAAAAAAACCCTTATTCACCTTAAAGGACAAACAAGATTTATCAAATTCCGCTTCTTTCAGTGCAAGGGCCACGCTCGCACTCCCCTTTTCCCTGGCACTGGTATCTTACCATGTCACATTCCAGAACTACGTATGGCTTGATTCTCATCCATATGAGATATGTAGTAGCACCTGGGGCACTTCCCCGCAGGCCCAGCCAGCCTACCTTTTTGTTCGGTCCCTCGACTTGAGCATTTCCTCGGAGAGCACATGTTAGGTAGGGCTTAGGTCCTCATTCTTGTCGGGTTTTTTAACCGCCTTGACATGTGTCGGTTTCTCCCCCTTCCTGTTCGCGGTCCCAACACTATGACCTAAAACTAAGATCCATATTTCGTCCTGCATTCCATTAAACAGTATTCCATCCCGCATGACTTTAAACTATATTTTGTCCTGCATGACGTTAAACTATATTCCGTCCTGCATGACATTAAACTTTTCTTCAAGAACTACGTGTGGCTTGATTCTCATCCTAATGAGATAAGTAGGACCGCCTGGACATTTCGTCTTGGGTCCAGCCCCAGGGATTGCTGAACCTCGTCCTTCCTTATTGTCGGCCCCTCGGCCTGACTTTATGAAAAGTGGTGTAATCAGGATATCTACCCTGAGCATGTTCGGGATGCCCCATGGTAATAATGGTAAGCGGCAGTTCTCTCGCGAAATAGGTCCTGCATGGAAATTGGGGCGACCCATGATCGGGTCGGTATGTCCGCCTAATGCGCCTTCGCCATGGTGGTGCAATATCAAGAGTATTGGACTCCGTTCAAACAAGTCACAACTCCACCTCCCACGCTTTGTGTTCCCCCTTATTCGGTTCCTCATTTACATTTATGTTTGACGGGACCCCCTAACAGTATGGATGCTCGACCTATGGTCCGCCTACTGTCCTGGGCCAACGTTCCGGAGGACTGGTCATGTTTGACGGGACCCCCTAATAGTATGGATGCTCGACCTATGGTCCGCCTACTGTCCTGGGCCAACGTTCCGGAGGACTTGTCATGTTTGACGGGACCCCCTAACAGTATGGATGACAGACCTATGGTCCGCCTATTGTCTTGGGCCAACGTTCCGGAAGACTGAACAACGATATTTGAGTTAGGCCCCATGTTGCGAACATGGTCAGCGGTCATCCCTCATTTATTTTCCCCGTTCTAGGCCAACATGATATGGATGTTGTGATTCCACCATGGTTGATAGTTATCCTCCATGGTTGTGCTGCGTTGGGTTCCGAATTTGGGCAGAGTGATTCACCCTTTCTGTAACACCCCGAGATTTTATGAAAAATATTCTTTTAATTTCATTAATGTCTTGTGTTGTATTCTACACCAAGATTAAATTGCGCTATACGCAACACCGTATTAGCTTGCAGTATACGCAACACTATTCTTGGATCATGTTACACACAATTTTTATAATAGTTATTCTACGCAACATTGAGTATATATATATATATTCAATGTATAAGTGAAATATTGTTGGATTCTGTTATACGAAACAACAAAGGATTCTTTCAAGACACGCAACCCTGACTTGGCTTGCATTACACGCAATCGCGACCTTCCACGATAGCGTGTGTTGTACGCAATACCCAGTTTTAATAAACAATGATATATTATTATAATATTGTCATGAACTAGCCGTTATGAATAGTATTAACAAAATTTTTAATTTTATATCATTATTATTCATCTTACACATTTTCTAGAACATGGTATAAGAACAAAATAAATTTTTCGGGTAAAATAAGAATTCTTAAAAAAATACAGTTTTACCGCCTTTTGATGGCGCACCCACATTAAATCTAGTTTTTGACATGTTTATAAGTTAAATTTGACAAAATAAAATTCTTCTTTTGAATCAGGATATAAAAATTTACATTATATAACGTTTTGGTATTTTTCCGATAACTTTCATATTTTAATGAATAGTAAAAACACGCTATATTTTAATTAAAAACAACTTTTTTCATCATAATATATTATGTGGTTAAATTATAATATTGAATGATTTTAAAGTATAAATAGAATATATTTTTACCATTTAATATAATTTATGTCATTATCATTGATTTTACCTTTAATTCGTAGGTTAAATCAATTCAATCTTTTGCAATGTTTTAAAGAAAAACTCGTTTTCTTT
The DNA here is from genome assembly GCA_963277665.1 of Viscum album. Lineage (NCBI taxonomy): Eukaryota > Viridiplantae > Streptophyta > Magnoliopsida > Santalales > Viscaceae > Viscum > Viscum album. Next base: position 1,311,065,010 of record OY728152.1, on the reverse strand, counting down.
CTACAACAGGATTAATTTTAATTTTATTTCATCATCTTTTTTGTATTGAATTTGTAAAAATGGATTCCATATTTGGAATCAGTGGGTCCAAATTATGTTAATAAGCTACTTTTTTTTGGGCATTGTCAATAGTAACTATGGTAAATTTTATTAACTATAGTTAAAGGTAAATCAAGTAATTAAGGGTAAATATAAGATTATAAAATTACCCTAACACTTGGAAAAATCCTATAGGATGGATAAAAGTAGACCCATATAACCTAAGGGTCGGATTAGATTCATTTTATGGACTTTTTTCCGTGAATATAATTTAATTATTATTAAAACCAAAGAATGTGACAACATGTCACTTTCTTAAATCTTATAAGTATAATAATTTTAATTGAGTTATATACGTCATGAAACATCGAACATGAATAGTCTCCAGAAATATAATACAATTATCTACATCATAGGATTTATTTTTTAATTTTTAGGGATTAAATAATTTTCATTTATTATGACAGAAAGATGATGCAGTAATTATGTTATTAATGAAATATTGACATAATTCATGTCATAAATTCCCAAATAAATGTACTTTCAGACTTTTTATGACAAAAATTAATTTTCTAGGTTAATATGACATGTTATTGTTGATATAAGTAACTTGTTCCGAACTTATCATTTTATTATGAATTTCATAAAAATCATGTACCAAATAGTGTCAAAATTGACATAAATTAGTTTTTAAAACAAATATTATATTATTAATTGTTATTTAATTCCTAAAATTCTATGGTTCGTCCAAATGACTTATATAAGGATAGATATATTAATAATAAACAACTTGGGGTTAGTTTGGCTTGTTATGGTAAGTTTATTAACCATATAGTGTAAGAAAACAAAAAGACACGGTAAAAATTAAATTATTTAACTTAGAGTTAAATCTAATTGATAAGGTTAAAATAATAAGCTAACTGGTCTAAATCATATTGGATGAGATTATTTAGACCCATACCAACATTATCTTCTAAATAAGACCCTTTGGAACCATTATAAACCGAATTTTACTTTAATATAAAATAATATTTTGAGATTTTCCTAAGTAGCCCCTCTCCTCCCTTATAAAAGGGCACCTCCTCCCCCTCTTCCTCACACCACTTTGAGCCTTCATGCTCGGCCAAACCCTGACAAAATCTCTTTTCCACTTACCTAGAATCATACTAGAGGTCCTGGTCTTCTTCAAGGACCATCCTTAGTTTTTTAAGTGGAGGTTATGAAAAGGCTCGTCAAAAAGAGGTAATATCCATTACCGATCTTTTTCAATTTCATTCTTCTTCAACATATTCATCATTAGTTGTTTCATGATAAAGTAATAGCATCAGTATTTCTTATATACTGATATGTTATTATAAATATGAAACAACTCTAAATAACCTTCTATCCATCCAACGGAAATAGGAAATCACCGTGTGTGCGTACGTACGGAATATCGTCTCCACGCCGTGGTGTAATCTATTTTCCACCACCACCTTACTTGGATGGGTATAATGATGTAAATAATAACTATATATTATTATTTTAAAGTGATATTGATACTGAAATAGTATAAATACACTTCAACACAATTCCACGACCATGGGAACGATATCATCGCTCGTGCGTACGTACGGACTACCGTCTCCAGGACGCGATGAGATTCATTCTCCACATTAACCATTAATTAATGATTATAAAGTGTATATAATGAATAATAATGAAATATATGACATGTAAAATCAACTGGATTTATGTATATATATATATGTATGTCATATACTTACTTCCATTCAAGACAATAAGGAAAGGAAAACAACGTTCATGCATACATACGGACTACCGTCTCCATGAACGGTGTGTTTCATTTCATTTATCTATCTATTATATATATATATATACTGAATATATATGATATATAAATCATGTTTTATATTCTGGATGTAATTAAATCATGATATAATTAATAATAATGTCAAGAACAACAAGTCCAAACACCTATGATAAATGAAACGATTTTACCCAAAACGCTTATTTAACATGGAATTTACAAAAGAATGGGTAATATAAAGTCATAAGTGAACCATATATGATATCATAACAATAAGTATGATTCTGTAATAAGTCAATAACATTATTTAAATCATTATACAGGAGGTTCTGACACTTACGAAGCAAATCAGACCTAAGGTAAGGGAAATATCACAATCTCATTTTTATCCGAGATTGATTATACTTTGGCATTTAATGGGGTGTATTTTATCATGCACATCCATTTTTCCTCAATATGTAATATTATTTCCATCCACCTACAATTGTTTAAATCCAATTTTACCCTTCCGTGAGTTTTTAGTAAAGGATATGAAAGGAACCTTTTGTCATCATTCGTACGAGGTACTTTTTGACTTTTCGGACAAAAGTACGAAAAATGTTTTTTTAACTTATACGGCATGAATGGATTTTTAAAAAATTATTTTCAAAAATCTTCCTTTACATGTTTTAAAGTTTATTTATAATCAAATTTTTTTTAGTTTATAATTTTATGACATGTTAAGGAAGGAAAATTGTTTTTGAAGTAGAAAGGATATTTTCCTCAAGAATGGAGTTCAAGTGTTTTATCAAAATTATTTTCCATCTAAGATAATAAAGGGTTATATTTTTATCCCTATTACTAAATTAATTTGATTATGTTGTGATGGAATTATTTTTATGAAGTCCTTTATCTTATATGAATTGTTTTATGATGTCACGATATTTAAGATTCCCATTTTTATTACATGGGTTATGGTATGATGTATGGTTTATGATTTTGTGGCACACATAATAATGGTATCATTATGAGATGGGTGGGACCTATATCTCCCTCCAATGCATTGGGTAAGGATTTTATATCTCATGAGATAGACATGGCTGGAATGGTAGGTTATACCGGTTCAGTGAAACAGGACTAAAACGAGGGTGACTCGGTTTAGAAAGGGACTTTGGCCACTAAGATAGTCTTGGAAATGAGTCTTGACTAATAAGATATGATTCTCTATGATTATAAGTGTATGCCACAATGATTCATGTTTAAAGTTATGATTATTGGGATTTCATTTCACTACTATGATTTATCCCATGTTATGAAATTATGCTCTCTTTTCAGGTTATGATTTCCAAAATGTTATGTTCTTATGAATATGATGTGATTGATATTTATTTTGTTTACCCTTACTGAGAATTTGAGCTCACCCTTTTATGTTTTCTTTTCCCCAGGATATAAATAAAGGTTTTAGGTAAAAAAAAGGGAAGATCTTTATGGGAGATGTTGAAGATCTTTCACCACGATTAGAAGATTATATTCCGAGTTTCCAAACACACTAAACTATTACGATCCTTGTGTGTGTGTTTGTTATGTACTAAGTATTCCGCAAAAGTAATGTAATGTCCATGTACGTCAGGAATCGGGTCTCTACAGTTGGTATCAGAGCAATGGTTTAGTCAACCGTTGGAAACTAGGATGCGAAAACGTTAGTGAGATCCCTAGAGATATTTCTAAGGTATGTCTAGGGATGTACCTTAGGATAAGTATACGTATAGGATATAGTCCTAGAACTATGGTAACGATATTAGATTAAACCAAAGATGTTAGATATTGAAGTTACTCCCCCATTATTATGATTTTTGCCTCTCACACTATTCTTTTTGCGTTTAAGAAAATGGATGGAAACAAGATGATTCACGATAATGGAGGATTTGATGGACAATGGAATGATATTCTTCATGAGAAACCAAATGAAATGGGATTTGGAAGTACACACATCATTATTATGCCGAATCAACAATCTCATAATATGATCAATAATGTAAAATTTGGTATGTTTCCTGACTAGGCTAATAAGAGAATGATAGAGTTTCATGATGATCATAGAGGAAAGAAAGTTCAATTTACCCTATGTAAATCATGTGGGAAGAGGCAACAAGGATAATGTTTCAATGGAACTGGAAGATGCTTTGGGTGTGGAAAAGAAGGACACAAAGCCAGTAAGTGCAAAGGAAAAGGTTCAATTAACACCAGGGATGAGGATAATGGTATTGCTACGACATCAACAATGGTTAAATGTTTTAAATGTGCAATGTATGGGAATTATGAAAACCAATTCCCTAAGGGAAAGTCTCATGAAGAGAATCAGTATGGTCGTATGGGTAGTATTTATGTTGATGATGATGAAGAAACTACAAATGATATGTGAGATGAAAGAATTGTTGAACCTCAATCAATGGTTTAAGAATGTAGTGGAATGATTACATTTTTATCATGTGTAATGTTGTATAAGTAATCTCATGGTACTATGGAATAAAGAGACATCAATGGATTGTTACACTGTTGTCTTTCCTTGAGTTTTGAAAGTGTATGATTAATGTTACCAGTATCCATGAAAGGTTATTCAGATATTTTTTGGAATGTAGATGATATGCGCATAATGAAGGGTTAAGGAGAAAATTAAATGTTTGATATTATTCATGAGCTCATGACTGATATAAGGAGAAGGTTATATCATGGTTTGAGTATATAGAATTTTTTGATTTTGGAATGAGTTAACTTTTGACAACATTCATGTTTTCACTAATGTTTAATGGGTATTCATTTTTCAAGAGAATACATGATTAAGGTATTCACATGATTGGAATGTGACCAACAAGATATATGGGGGATAAATGATGGTATTCACATGCTTGGTTGACGACATTTCAAGTAATTGTTTTCATTATACTATGATCTTGGACCGAATTATTTTAGATAAGCCTAAAGATTGGAATGGATTGTGTAGGACATAAGTTAGGATAAAACTTTTTTTCCGATATTATTGATGGGATGTTATAATAATATAGCTTCAGAAAAAGGAAAACCTGCAGGACGGGCGACAACCCATTGCGTCGGACAAGGCTGTGGGAATCGAACCCACAACTGAAGTGCGACAGGCCGTTATCTCCTACCACTGGCCTACAGGAAGTCCCTGTTTAGTAAAAACTAGTTTTATTTTATTAAGAGGTATGATATATGAAGAATAAGTTCATTTTTGGAACCATATACAATTAATCTAACCATAAGATGGACTTATAACTTTTGCTAACCTTTTGTTTGAAAGAAATGGAATGACCCATCATTCTATCACATGATCTGCTAACACTTCAGGAATAACAAATTCAACTTCATTTCTTTAAGGGATGAAGTGGAAATTGTTCAATTCACAAACAACAGTAAGATTGTACCAAAATCATGTAACTATTTCTTTTAATGATTTGGAAAACCAAAAATGTTCTCCTAGTTCCCTTATATCCGATGAATCGAATGGTACCTTAGATCATCACAAATCGATAGCTTTGTGATTGTTGTCTTTTTGATAGTCATGTTCTCTACCACTCTCCATCAGAACCTGATGGTTAGATTTTTCTTTCATATCCATATTTTAACCTATGTTCTCCTATGTGGAAACCCAATGACCAGTTAATTTGGGTAACCGTTACACATCATACTTTAGTTTTTAAAGCTATGTTTTGGTATTCCACTTTTCGATGTGGGTTTCTATTAAACAAACTTTTGAGTATTAAACCATTTATAACCCCGACGAATTTCGAGGGCGAAACACATTTTAAGGGGGGTAGAATGTAACACCCCGAGATTTTATGAAAAATATTCTTTTAATTTAATTAATGTCTTATGTTGTATTCTACTCCAAGATTACATTGAGCTATACGCAACTCCGTATTAGCTTGCAGTATAAACAACACTATTTTTGGATCGTGTTACACACAATTTTGATAATAGTTATTCTACGCAACATTGAGTATATATATATATATTCAATGTATAAATGATATATGGTTGGATTCTATTATATGAAACAACGAAGGATTCTTTCACAACACGCAACCCTGACTTTCCTTGCATTACACGCAATCACGACCTTCATCGATAGCGTGTGTTGTACGCAATACCCTGTTTTAATAAACAATGATATATTATTATAATATTGTCATGAACTAGCCGTTATGAATAGTATTAACTAAATTTTGAATTTTATAACATTATTATTCATCTTACAAATTTTCTAGTACATGGTATAAGAAAAAAATAAATTTTTCTGGTAAAATAAGTATTTTTCAAAAAATACAGTTTTGCCCCCTTTTGATGGCACACCCACATTAAATCTAGTTTTTGACATGTTTATAAGTTCAATTTTACAAAATAAAATTCTTATTTTGAATCAGGATATAAAAATTTACATTAGATAATGTTTTGATGTTTTTCCGATAACTTTAATATTTTAATGAATAGTAAAAACACGCTATATTTTAATTAAAAACAACTTTTTTCATCGTAATATCTTATGTGTTTAAATTATAATATTGAAATCTTTTAAAGTATAAATAGAATATATTTTTACCATTTAATATAATGTATTTCATTGGCATTGATTTTACCTTGAATTCGTAGGTTAAATAAATTCAATCTTTTTCAATGTTTTAAAGAAAAATCTGTTTTCTTTCGACAACAGGATAAATTTTAATTTAATTTCTGCATCTTTTGTGTATTGAATTTGTAAAAATGGATTCCATATTTGGAATCATTGGTTCCAAATTATGTTAATAAGCGACTTTTTATTTTTGGGCATTTGAATAGTAACTACGGTAAATTTTATTTACTATAATTAAAGGTAATTCAGGTAATTAAGGGTAAATATAAGATTATAAAATTACCCTAACACTTGGAAAAATCCTATTGGATCACTAAAAGTAGACCCATATAACCTAAGGGTCGGATTAGATTCATTTTATGGACTTTTTTCCATGAAAATAATTTATTTATTATTAAAACTAAAGAATGTGACAACTTGTCACTTTCTTAAATCTTATAAGTATAATAATTTTAATTTAGTGATAAACATCATGAAATATGGAACATGAATAGTCTCCAGAAATCTAATGAAATTATCTACATCATAAAAATTTATTTAGAATTTTTAGGGATTAAATAATTATCATTTATTATGACACAAAGATGATGCAGTAATTGTCTTATTAATGAAATATTGACATAATTGATGTTATAAATTCCCAAATAAATGCACTTTGAGACTTTTTATGACATACATTAATTTTATAGGTTAATATGACATGTTATGGTTGATATAAGTAACTTGGTTTGAACTTATCATTCTGTTATTAATTCCATAAAAATCATGTACCAAATAGTGTCAAAATTGACATAAATTAGTTTTTTTAAAAAAATAGTATATTATTAATTGTTATTTAATTCATAAAAATCTAAGGTTCTTCCAAATGACTTATATAAGGATAGATATATTAATAATAAACAACTTGGGGTTCGTTTGGCTTATTATGGTAAGTTTATTAACCATATAGTGTAAGAAAACAAAAAGACACGGTAAAAATTAAATTATTTAACTTAGAGTTAAATATATTTGAAAAGGTTAAAATAATAACCTAAACTTTTCTAAATCATATTGTATGAGTGTATATCGACCCATCCCCACTTTATCTTCGAAATAAGACGCTTTTGAACCATTATAAACCGAATTTTACTTTAATATAAAATAGTATTTTGAGATTTTCCTAAGGTGCCCCTCTCCTCCCTTATAAAAGGGCACCTCCTCCCCCTCTTCCTCACACCAAATTGAGCCTTCAATCTCGGCCAGCCCCTGCCAAAATCTCTTCTCCACTTCCCTAGTATCATCCTAGATGTCCTGGTCTTCTTCAAAGACCATCCTTTGTTCTTTAAGTGGAGGTTAAAAAAAGGCGCGTCAAAAAGAGGTAATATCCATTACCGATCTTTTTCAATTTCTTTCTTTTTCAACCTATTCTTATTTAGTTGTTTCATGATATAGCAATAACATCAGTATTTCTTATATACTGATATATTATTATAAATATTAAATAACTCTAATTAACCTTCTATCCATCCTACGGAAAAAGGAAATCACTGCGCGTGCGTACGTACGGAATACCGTCTCCACGCCGTGGTGTAATCTATTTTCCACCACCACCTTACTTGGATGAGTATAATGGTGTAAATAATAACTATATATTATTATTTTAAAGTGATATTGATACTTAAATAGTATACATAAACTTCAACACAATTCCACGACCATGGGAACGATATCATCGCTCGTGCGTATGTACGGACTACCGTCTCCACGACGCGATGAGATTCATTCTCCACATTAACCATTCATGAATAATTATAAAGTATATATATATATATGTATGTCATCTAATTACTTCCATTCAAGACAATAAGGAAAGGAAAACAGCGTTCATGCGTACGTACGGACTACCGTCTCCATGAACGGTGTGTTTCATTTCATTTATCTATCTATTATATATATATATATATATATATACTGAATATATATGATATATAAATCATGTTTTATATTCTGGAAGTAAGTAAATCATGATATAAGAAATAGTAATGTCAAGAACAATAAGTCCAAACACCTACGATAAATGAAACGATTTTACCCAAAACGCGTCTTAAACATGGAAGTTACAAAAGAACGGGTAATATAAAGTCATATGTGAACCATATATGATATCATAACAATACGTATGATTCTGGAATAAGTCAATAACATTATTTAAATCATTATACAGGTGGTTCGGACACTTACGAAGCTAATCGGACCTAAGGTAATGGAAATATCACAATCTCATTTTTATCTGAGATTGTTTATACTTTTTCATTTACTGGGGTGTATTTTTTCATCCACATCCATTTTTCCTCAATATTTAATATTATTTCCATCCACCTAAAATTGTTTAAATACAATTTTACCCTTCGGTGAGTTTTTAGTAAAGGATATGAAAGGAACATTTTGTCGTTTTTCATACGAGGTACTTTTTGACTTTTCTGACAAAAGTACGAAGAATGTTTTTTTAACTTATACGGCATGAATGGATTTTTAAAACATTATTTCCAAGAATCATCCTTTACAAGTATTCATGTTTATTTTTAATCAAATTTTTTTTAGTTTAGAATTTTATGACATGTTAAGAAATGAAAAGTTTTTTTGAAGTAGAAATGATATTTTCCTCAAGAATGGATTTCAAGTGTCTTATCAAAATTAATTTCCATCTAAGATAATAAAGGGTTATTTTTTTATCCCAATTAATACATTAATTTGATTATTTTGTGATGGAATTATTTTTATGAATTCCTTTATCTTATATGAATTGTTTTATGATGTCACGATGTTTACGATTCCCATTTTTATTACATGGGTTATGCTATGATGTATGTTTTATGATTTTGTGGCACACATAAGAATGGAATCATTATGAGATGGGTGGGACCTATATCCTCCTCCAATGCATTGGGTAATGATTTTATATCTCATGATATAGTCATGGATGGAATGGTAGGTTATACCGGTTCAGTGAAACATGACTGAAATGAGGGTGACTCGGTTCAGAAAGGGACTTTGTCCACTAAGTTAGTCTTGGAAATGAGTCTTGACTAATAAGATATGATTATATATGATTATGTGTGTATGCCACAATGTTTCATGTTTTTAGTTAGGATTATTTGGATTTTATTTCACTACTATGATTTATCCAATGTTATGAAATAATGCTCTATTTTGCAGGTTAAGATTTCCAAAATGTTATGTTCTTATGAATATGATGTGATTGATATTTATTTTGTTTACCCATACTAAGAATTTGAGCTCACCCTATTATGTTTTCTTTTCCCCAGGATATAAAGAAAGGTTTTAGGTAAAAAAAAAAGGGAAGATCTTTATGGGAGATGTTGAAGATCTTTCACCACGATTAGAAGATTATATTCTGAGTTTCCAAAGACACTAAACTATTACGATCCTTGTGTGTGTGTTTGTTATGTACTAAGTATTCCAAAAAATTAATGTAATGTCCATGTACGTCAGGCATTGGGTCTCTACACTTTCTCTCCATCCCCCTATGTTCGGATGGATTTCAATGCCCCAGGAATTTCCCCCCCCCCCCCCCCCCGTGTGTGAAAGCACATTGAGAAGTCGACACATCAATCGCCCCGGGGTCTCCTCAAAAGTCCAGGACCGATTTTGGACGCCTGAAGCTTGGTCAGTGCCCCACAGTTGAACGGAATGATGGTACGAGCATCTCTTGCTTCTCGCGTTGGGCACATCCCAGAGGAGCCTTGGGGTGAGTTGTTATTAGTTTCAAAACTATGGTTGAGCACATTAATCCAAGGGTACAAATGAGTGGATTTGGCCATATATTTGACTGAGACGATGAGAAGTACAGGAAAAAAGTTCATGATATGGAAAAAACAAAGCCCTTAGGGATCATCATGCTGACGTGATCTTTCCATCACTGATACCCTCTAGTTGGTAGCCTCCAGGGCCGCTTTTCCCTCTTTGAAGACTCTCTCCTCATCGGCCACCACAGAGTGCAGCTTGCCACCCTTAGCTTGTGCTTGTGCGCACTCGCTTCGAAGCACGGTCATCTGGTGACTCGCCTCCACCAGTTGTTCCTGTGCGTCAGCCAACTGGGCCGTCAATCGCTCCACAAGCTCATAGCATGTTGCGATGAAGACCTCCTTATCTTCCGCCTACCCTTCGAGGTGCCGGACTTCCTGCTCCGCCCTCAGCAGCGCTTGAGCGCCCGCTGATCCTTCCCGGCACTGGGAAATGTCGGTGCACCATCTGCACTCACGTATCTTCTCGACCATGTAATCATGGACCGTCAGATGAAGACACTGAGCGTCAGCCCCTCCGGTGCACAGGAAGCGTAGCCAGGTCTGATGTGATCCCATCTGCCTCAGCCAATCGGACCGGGGATTCCTAAGAAAGCACTTGATACACTTCCACCCCTTGTGCCATGTCATCCGGCTCTCCTCGGCTGCCTCTGAGTCTGAGTTTGTCAATCACCTCAGGGTCTGCTGGTCGGTATATAGTGAAGGTCGCTAGCAGATCGGCAGCAGGATCCTCCCCAGGGATTTCTTCATGAGGGATAGAATCCTCGATGTCCGGGAGACCTTCTTCTCTCGCCCCAGCAGCAATGATTCCTCCACCAGCATCCGACCTCGTCTCAGGAATAGCGCCACTGATGTCCGCCTCCCCCTGTTCATCAATTTTTGGGGCCGACCCAGTGCAGAGAGCATGTTCCGAACGAGGTGGTATGTCTGCCGCTGGTCCACTCACGGACAGCCCGGGCTCCACAACCTGAGGTGCCTCTATTGTTGAGATAACTTCACAAGGCATACACTGGTTAGATGTGATCTTTTTCCACCAATCACCAGTAGTGAAGCGTGAGACTTACAGGAATCCAGAGCGCCAGTCCCCAGTGGTTCGGCAACCATAGGAGCCGCCATGATGGGAGACCCCTCTGCGCTTGTTAGTTCAATGATGGGTGTCAGATACCCATCCCCCGTCATGTCCCACCGGTTCCTCTCCTCCCTCCTCTGGTGGGGACGCCCGTCCAACACACAACTGCTCTTGAGTAGGATGAGGATGTGGGTCAGAAGTTGGATATGAGAATCGATGAATAAGGTAAATGAATGAAGACAGAGACAAACCTCGAGAATCTCGGTTAGGTCGAGATCAGAGTTGGCAATCTCATCGCTCTTTCGGAGACTCCCTTGGTAGGTCGCCCCTTGCGACCCCTCACATTCGGGCTCTTATTCTTTTTCTTCTCCCTCGCCTTTGTCCTCTCCGGTTTCCTCCTCCCCCTTTGGCTCCTCATCACTGTCGCCTTCTCCCGGCGGCATGGCTTCCGGATCTTGCTCCTGGCCGAGCATCACTTTCACTAGGAATGTTGGCTCTGCACGCCGCCCCCTTTAGCGTATGTATGCATCCATGGCTGTCAGATAAGCATGCCGCCGATGGAAATTTTCTCAGTCGGTAATTCGAATGATCCCGACCTCTGGCGGTTGGATCCCATTTTTCATTATTTTCTGCCATATGTCTTCGACGCTCAGCGATTGACGCATGGTCATCCAGGCCGACCACAGTGCCGGGAGAATTGCGTCTTGAGAAGGTTCGAGCAGATATCTTATCTGCTTCTCGGGTAGTTCCATGGCTGCCTCATGTGACCCCCCTATGGGTAACGAGGACGTGGAGGCACCATGTGATGTCCCCACTTCCGAAGTCCCGGCTTGCGCAGGCCTTGATACCTGACACGCCCTTGGTTCCCCCCCTTTCTACGACACTGTGCCTTCTTTCCCGTCGCCCTGTTTCTGCGCGAGTGACCTCGAGTTGCCGGACATGCTTACTTAATAGCCCCTCAGGGTACCCAATGGTCCAGTGTTCGGCGTATTTGGTTGCTAGGTCGGCATCGACCCCGACGGGGGGGGGGGGGGGGGTAGAGTGACGACATCGCCAGTGCCGAAGGTGGTAAACATCAACCACATATAGCGCAGGACAAATGGATTTTTCTCCTGCTAGACAGCCATGAATACCTTCTTCGGAATTCGTTGGAGGCACCCAAACTGCCTGGCGAATGGGGATGACACGTACGGCTCGCAGATCACCTTCTCGTCGATCCGAGCCACGAGCACCCCGCCCCAAATGCTCTGGAAGTATTCCTACTATTCTAGAGAGCCTTGACTGTTGTCCACCAGCTGGACGATCGGGGTGGGGAACAGGCTGAAGTTGAAGTTGGCATGGTTTCCGAAGCAGATCCTCATGCCCTCCTCATTGAGCGTCATCGGCGCCACCCCTGCGATATTTAGCAAGGACGGTCGCAGGCTATTTCCTAGAGGACGGATGGTGTTTGGGAAAGTATACCCGCCAAGATGCGCTGCCACCCAGCCATGGAAGATTTGGAAAGGACCAAATACTCTCCGAGGCGACCCCCCTCGTCAGATACACCCCAGAATGGTATACAGCTTGGCCAGTACGGGGACGCCCATGTTGAACCGTTTGTTGGCAGCCATGGAGCCCGCCATCACCAATGTTGCTGGACGAACGCCCATCCTCGCGTCACGCACCTGCAGGAGCCACCCGCTCGGGAAGGTGGCAAGGAACCCGGCATACCGGACGTTCGGGTCCCGGGCCTCAATAGTGCTGTAGCCCCGTGATTGGTATTTCCCCGCCTCCAAGTTCCTCCAGTATCACCCATCCCTGCTCCTCTGAGTCGCGGTTGGGCACCGTTTGCCCCGTCTCGGCATCTTGACGGTCGGATCCTTCTCAAGGAACAGGCTGAACCAGCCCTTAAAGGCTACGTCCTTCAGGAAGTCCTTGACGCCCAGCCTCTCTTTGGCCAGCTCAAATAGGTGCCACGTCAGCATAGGAATCCGCGTCCTGTCTCCCCAGGTGTTCTTTGGAGGAACGAACTCATCCTATTGGTAACCCTCCAGTGGGATACCGTCGATGCAGTGCACGTCCCATAGACTGATGGCGACTTCCCCATGATGAAGGTGGAATGTGTTGGTGTTAGGAGACCATCAGGTGAATAGCTCCCATCCGAGTTCAGGCTGGCGGTGGAAATGGAACTGTGATGTCCATACCACCTCGAACAGGCCAATATACCGTAGTTCATCCCCGAACTATTCATAGGTATGGCGGACCTAGAACGCCCAGGCCCATTCGCTGGTGAAGTTTCCCCCAGACCGCAGGTCCCAATCCTTCAGCCAGCCCTTCGTGTCATCCGTGATGCTCTGACGGAACGTGCTCGCGTAGAGGGCCATAGAATCCTCCGCCACAGGCTCGTCCCCGGTAATGGTCCTAGTCCTTGGGTTCAAGACATATACATACATATGTCTAGTTTCCCTGGAAGGATGGTCGTTGTTGGTGATGTTGTAGCGAGGAATTTCGTCCTCCTGAGTCACCCAAGATCGCGGCGTGTCCACTTCGATGCCCGGTAGTGGCACCTCTTCCAGGATGCCAAAATTACAGAGCGGGAGGTTGTCAGATAGGGGATACATCATCTGGGCCAGAGTCAGCAGATTGAACAAGGTTAGATTTTTGGAGACAATCAACTTGGCACTGTTAAACTCCTTGTTCGCCGCAATTTATGTACTACAGGCAGCAACTTCCCCCTCATCGACTCAGTTTGCAGCCATCTCAAATTTTTCGGGAGTTGGGCAGAATCAGGATGTAGTGTGCGGAATCGGGGAGTTTTGCGCGAAATCTGAATGAGTTGCGTGAAATCCTGGAGATGAGAGTGCAATCGGCACGAGACGCGCGGAATATCCCGGTCTGGCGCGAGATCACGACCAAATTTCAGAAGGAATTCTGCAATGCCAGAAAGTTTTTACGCGCAGCCGCGGAAGAGATTTCGTGCACGAGAGCGATGAGATTATCGCGCGGAAAAAGTGGAAGTATGTATTTGGGACCCAGCACCCCTTTTTATAGGAGAGGCCAGGGTTCCGCGCCGCGCAGAAAGAGGATTTCGCGCCCGTCCGTAGGATTTTGGGCGCCCCATCGAAATTTTGCGCGCAACTTGACCAGGGGACGCTGCATTTCGGTGTTTTGGAGTTTTCCTTGGAATCCGATCGTTGAGACCTTTCGCCGATCCAATTCCAGGGGGGGCATTTGTTGACACCGAAAAAATACCGTAACTCTATGAGGATGTTTCGAAATGACGAAGCGAAGTCATATTTGGAATCAGAGGCCCGATCCGGAGGCCCGGGAAGTGGTGCGCAAAATAATGGGGGATCCGCGCGAAAAAATGTTATGTGCGTGAAGTACTCCCGGTATTCGCGGAATCGCGCCGGTGAGGCGCGCAATAATTGTGCGCCCCAGTTCTCCATGGCGAGATATTGCGCGCAAGCGGTTTCCGACGCAGAAGATTTCGCACGCCGCCTGGATTCCGCGTCGGCTGTCGCCTATAAATAGAAGGTGACACCGAACGGTTTTAGAGTTGAGGAATCTGAAGCGACTCTCTTGCGCGCAATTCACCCCCCACCTTGAGAACGATGACATCTATGTAATCCCTCATTTCCCACAACCGTACCCCGGAGTTCTCCTTTGCGCGCAACTCCACCGGATTCAGTGAATTTTCCCCTCCCCCAGGTTCCAGCCTTGCGTGCAATCTGTAGTCCGTGCGCGCAATACCCTACCTTGTGCGCAAAACCTTGTGCGTAATTCCCTCATCGCGCGCAATTACATTGTTCCAATTGCGCACCGTCCTAGTGTTTTGCACGCAAATCGCCCCTTTTGCGCGCAAATCCCAGGAACTCTCACCTTGACACCCCTTGCCTGCCCCCTGCACCGGCACCTGATGTCTCCCCTACCGGGCATTCACGCCATGCGTTGTTTTCATGCACGGCCTTCCAGGATCGTGCAAAGTAACCTCAAGGTCCCTTGGGCCATGTTTCCCATTGTGTAGCATTTCATTATGCTTCTCCGCATATGCACGCTAACGGATATTGCTTCTTCGCATAGCCACACTAACGTGGACCCCCCAGTGGTTTTCCATGTGGCCCCCCTTCACTATGGCCTTGGCGATGCCTTCCCTCCCACAAGTGGTAGAGGGCATTGGGCATGTAAGCCCTAGGGGTGTGGAGCAAACCCAGCCCGTCCAAGCTGCAGGACGTTAAACTGCTAAGCACTTCGTCCTTAACACAAGACGATAAACAGTGGTCTGACCCTGTGCCTCGCATGCAGGGTCCCCCCAGCTCGGACATTCTTTACGCCACTCGTCTCCACGGGAATGGGCTCTTCCCCACATGGAATGAGATCCTCCTTGTCGGAGTAGAGTTTGTTCGCGGGGGAAGCGCTACCTCATAGCGTAAGCCCCTAGTCTTTCTTGTGGATGATTACACCTGTGCATCTCTATACTTCCCCCCTTCCAAGGCCAGTGGAGTCATTTTCCCACTGCGCTTTGTCGCACAACTGTCCTCCACCCTAGGGTAAGCCCCGACACCAAGGGCCGCTAACCACGCGTAAGCCGCTGTTTCCTCTTTGGGCCAATCAACACGTAAGCCCCATTTCGCTTCTCACGGACGCACCCTTCGCGACGTGATTGTCTGGTCCCTACTGCCTCTTGTTTCACCCACCGAGCTTGACTCACGTGGGCTTAGAGTGCGCACCGACCATGAAATCCTCTTATGGGCCGCCCCAGAGCGTAAGCCCCATCCCAGCGAACTACGTGTGTAACACTCGAGACTTTTATGTTATATAAATCATCAGAGGAATATTTTTCAACACACAACACTTTCTTGGCTTGCTTTACATGAAATCGCGACCTTCCTCGATAGCTTGCGTCGTACGCAATACCGAGTTTCACTAAACAATGATATGATAATAAAATATTATTAAAACTAGCTGTTATGAATAGTAATAACCACTTTTTGAAATTTTATAAATTTTAATTTTCAAAATGGACTTCATTTTTGGATTCAGAATATCGAAATTATCCTAGGGTGAAATTTTGGTATTTTTCTGAAAACATTCAATTTTTGATGAATAGTGAAACCACTAAGTGGTAGTTAAAAAACTGAATTTTTCATAAAACTTACTTTTACCGCTTCTGTGAGCGGACTTTCAAAAATCAGAGAGACGTGGTTGATGTCAGTAAGTAAAATGTGGTTCAATTAGATGAAAATAATTTTTGATGAATAGTAACTTTTTACTTTTATTTACCACGGTTAAAAGTAAATAGGGTAATTAAGGGTAAAAATGATATTATTATTACCCTAACACATGTCCTAATTCTATTGGATAAGTTTAATTCGACCAAAAACAAACCTAGAAATAAAATATGACCATTTAGGCCTAATTGGATTAGATTAGGACATTTATTATTAATTTATTTAAAGATGGGTAAAAATAGTTAAAATCAATGTTTAATAAGTAAATAATTTTTAATATAAGGTAATATATAATATAAATTCGACTATAAATATTAATTAGAAAGCTAAAAATATTTCCCACATAACGGTATTTTATTTTTAATTTTTAGACATTGAATAATGTAATTTATTTATGACACAACGATGATGCAGTAATTATCTTATTAATGAAATATTGACATAATTGATGTTATAAATACCCAAATAAATTTATTTTGATACTTTTTATGAATTACACTAAATTTTTAGGTTAATATGAAATGTTTTTATTGATTTAATTAACTTTTTTCGAACTAATCATTCTGTTATGATTTTCACAAAAATCAATTACTAAATAGTGTCAAAATTGACATAAAATAGTTTTTAAAACAAATATTATATTATTAATTTTTATATTATTTCTAAAAATCTATGGTTCGTCAAAATGACTTAGATAAGGTTATATATATTAATAATAAACAACATGGGGTTCTTTTGGATTGTTATAGTATTTTTATTAACCTTATAGTTTAAGAACACAAGAAGACATGGTAAAATTATAATTATTTAACTTATTGTTAAATATAAATGATAAGGTCAAAATAGGAACCTAAACTTGTTTAAATTATATTGTATGAGAGTATTTCGACCCATACCTACCTTAGATTTGAAATAAATCAACTTGGAGCTATTTAAAACCAAATATGGCTTTATAATAAAATAATATTATTAGTTATTCCAAAGGTGCCCCTCTCATCCCTTATAAAAGGGAACCTCCTCCCTCTCTTCATCACACCACTTTGAGCCTTCAAGATCGGCCAAACCCTGCCACTTTCACCTATCCACTTCCCTAGAGACATCCTAGGGGTCCTGGTCTTCTTCAAAGACCAATTTTAGTGCCCTAAAAGGCGGTCTCAAAGAAGCACTTCAAAGAAGAGGTAATGACCGTTACCGATTCATTCATCTTTATTTATTCTTCCACTTATTATTCTTTAGTTGTTTCATTATGACGTAATAACATAAGTATCACTCATATAATGATATTTTATTATAAGTATGAAACGGCCCTATTTCACCATATATCCATCCTACGGAAAATGAATTCACTGTGTGTGCGTACGTACGGAATACCGTCTCCACGCCGTGGTGTAATCTACTTTCCACCACCACCATACTTGGATGGGTATAATGGTGTAAATAATGAATATATATGATTATTTTAAAGTGATATTTATTCTGAAATAGTATACATACACTCCAATATAATTCCATGATCATGGGAACGATATCATTGTTTGTGCGTACGTACGGAATACCATATCCACGATGTGATGCGACTCGTTCTACATGATATTCATTGCATAATGATTATATAAATGAATTTAATGAATTAATATGATATATATTACACTAATAACATTCTGGAAATTAGGTATCTATAACCTAAAGAGAAGAATAAGATTTTATTCGACAAAACACGCATAAGAACAAAAAGTAATAAACACCCGAATAACAAGTTGTAATGAAATATTACTAATAAGTAGCTATGAATATGACCATATATGATATCATAACAATAATTATGATTCTGGAATAAGTAAATAACATTATTTAAATCATTATACCGGAGGTTCAGACACTTACAAGGAAAATCAGACTTAAGGTAAGAGAAATATCACAATCTCCTTTTTCATCCAAGATTGTTTATACTTTGGCATTTACCGGGGTGTATTTTATCATACACATCCATGTTTCCTCAATATTTTATACTATTTCCATCCACCTACAATTTTTTAAATCCAATTTTACCCTTCGGTGAGTTTTTAGTAAAGGATATGAAAGGAATCTTTTGTCGTTTTTCGTACGAGGTACTTCTTGACTTTTCCGACAAAAGTACGAAGAATATTTTTTTTAACTTATACGGCATGAATGGATTTTTAAACATTATTTCCAAGAAACTTCCATTACAAGTTTTCATATTAATTTTTAATCAACTTCTTTTAGTTTATAATTGTATGACATGTTAAGAAAGGAAAAGTGTTTTTGAACCAGAAACGATATTTTCCTCAAGAATGAAGTTCAAGTGTTTTATCAAAATTATTTTCCATCTAAGATAATAAAGGGTTATGTTTTTATCCCTATTTTTAAATTTATTTGATTATGTTGTGATGGAATTATATTTTTATGAATTCCTTTATCTTATATGAATTGTTTTATGATGTCTCGATGTTTAAGATTCCCATTTTTATTACGTGGGTTATGCTACTATGTATGGTTTTCTCATTTTGTGGCACACATAAGAATGGTATCATTATGAGATGGGTGGGACCTATATCTCCCTCCAATTAATTGGGTATAGATTTTATATCTCATGAGATAGACATGGCTGGAACGGCAGGTTAAACCGGTTCAGTGAAACAGGACTGAAACAAGGAGTGAACTCGGTTTAGAAGTGGACTTTGTCCACTAAGATAGTCTTGGAAATGAGTCTTGACTAACAAGAAATGACTCTCAATGATTATGTCTGTATGCCATAATGTTTCATGTTTTATGTTATGATTATTGGGATTACATTTCACTACTATGTTTTATCCCATGTTATGAAATTATGATCTCTTTTGCAGGTTATGATTTCCAAAAGTTACGTGCTTATGTGTATGATGTGATTGATATTTCTTTTGTTTACTCTTACTGAGAATTTGAGCTCACCCTTTTGTATGTTTTATTTCCCCAGGTCAGGAAAAAGTTTATTAAGTAGAATATGCCAAAAGGGACTCTAGATATGATCAAATAAATGGGAGGAAAAGTAGATGCTTTATGAACCAGTTGTTTATGCTTTCCAGTTTCTAAAGACACTATACCTATACGGTCCTTACATGGTTTTGTTATATGTTGTAATAAGTGTGATTCAATTTTTAAGTAATGACATTGTATGTAAAGTATTGGCCGTTATAGTCGGTATCAGAGGAAAGGTATAGTCAACCATTGGAAACTAGGATGTGAAAGCCTTAGTAAGAACCCTATGGATAATTCTATGTATAGAACACAATCTTAGTGTTTTATAAATGACCATGAATAACCTAGGATAAGACCTTAAGTGTGAAATTTTATTCTTGATTATGTGTTTTTCCTATTATAATTAGTGTTGCTCACACTATTCTTCTTGGTTTTTGTTAATGTATGGAACCCGAAGGAAACGTGTTAATGCGGAATACGACGGGCAATGCATTGATTGTCCCCTGGAGCAACCAAACGTTATGGGAGCCGGAATGAAAAATCTTGTAGCCATGCTCACACAACTTTCTCAAGCTATGAATCACGCAGGACTTCAAATGAGCACAGGAAGGAGAAACATTCTGTTGAATCCTTCATGAGGTAGCTTCCACCTTCTTTCAGCGGGTCTACTGATCCATTAGTTTATGAACAATGGATTAGTACTACTAAAAAGGTATTTTCAGTTCTTCAATGTTCTGAAAATGATAAAGTCATCCTAGCAGTGTATCGTTTGGAAGGATATGCTGATCAATTGTGGAATCGTATTAAGAATATGAGGCAAATGGATGAAATTGAGTCCATGGAATGGTATGAGATCAAGAACATATTTATCAATAAGTACTTCCCTCATATTCTCCGAAAAAAGATGGAGAAAGAGTTTCTTGAACTAAAGAAAATGGACGATGAATCTGTTGGTACTTATGAAGCAAATTTTACAAGACTTCCAAGGTACGCTTCTGGTATTATTATCCAACCTGAGAGTAAGATCAATCGATTATTTAGTGGCTTAAAACCATGTCTTCTAAGGGAGTTATCCATAAGGAACTTCAATAGCTACGAGGAAATCGTTCGATGTGCTCTCAAAGTCGAGATGGATATTTGAGTAACCCATCAGTCATATGGGTTTGATAAGAAGAGGAAAATGGAATTCATAGGAAAATCTAAAGAACACACTGAAAAGAAGATGAGCTATCCCTTATTCTCAATGTGTGGAAAGAAACATGAAGGGAGTTGTCTTAAAGCGACAAGTAAATGTTTCAAATGTGGAAAGGAAGGTCATCGGGCATTTGAATGCCGCAATGATGGGAAGAAGATGTTTAATGATGAAAACAAAGGAAGGGATAAACAGAATGACCCTACTACACTTCAATGTTCCAAGTGCAAGGAGATGCGGAATTATGCCAATCAATGCCAAAATCCAAGGGATGATGATGATGGTCGACGTCAATAGACTCTTAAGGATAAATAAAAGGAAAGTCACATGAAATTTCTATCAGAGATGTGGAGTACGATAACAATGTGGTGAAAGGTACACTTACCATCCAATCTAAATTTGAAAATGTTTTATTTGATTCTGTATCCACCCACTCCTTTATTTCTGAAAATTTTTTAAGGATATCACCATATTACCTCAACTGTTAGATGTTGAGTTAGCTGTGACAACCCCTAATGGAACAAAAGTAGCATCAGAAGTTTATAATTCTTCTCCGATTGATGTTTGTGGGAAAGTGATTCCTGCAAATCTTGTGATACTTCCTATAGTGGAATTTTATGTGATTCTTAGTATGGATTGGATTTCTCTACATGGAGCTCATATCAATTTCCAAAGAATGGAAGTCACATTTCATATTCCAGGTCAATCTATGATATTCTATCCATTCAAGGATGAAGATAACCTTCCAGTGGAAATTTCTTCAATTTTATGGGTATTGATTCCACTAAATGAAGGTTATTTATCTCAAATGGTTGGTGAGAAACTCACGATTATGAATATTCCCATTGTACGGGAGTTTGATGATGTCTTTCCGGAGGAATTACCAGGTCTTCCACCGAATCGTGAAATTTAGTTTTGAATAGAACTCGTACCGGATGGTTTGCCTATTTCAAAGACACCTTATAGAATGGCCCCAATTGATTTTCAGGAATTGAAGAAGAAACTCCAAGATAATCTTGATAAGGGGTTCATACGCCCTAGTGCGTCACCTTGGGGAGCACCGGTTCTGTTTTTTTAGAAGAAATATGGATCAATGAGACTCTGCCTTGATTATTGAGAACGTAAAAAGATCACTATCAAGAACAAATATCCTCTCTCGCGCATTGATGACCTATTTGACCAACTATGCGGAGCTCAGTACTTTTCCACGATTGATCTTCGTTCAGGGTATCATCAATTAAGGGTCAAAAGGGAGGATATACCAAATATGGATTTCCGTACAAGGTATGGACACTATGAATTTATAGTGATTCCATTTGGTCTTAATAATGCCCCTTCTATCTTCATGGATCTAATGAATAGAGTCTTTAGAGACTATCTTGATCAATTTGTGGTAGTCTTTATAGACGATATTCTTATCTATTCAAAGAGAAAGGATGAACATGAAGATCACTTGAGAATTATATTGAAGACCCTGAGAAAGGAGAAGCATTATGCCAAATTTACCAAGTGTGAATTTTGGCTTCAAAACGTTTCATTTTTGGGTCACATAATCTCAAAAGAGGGGATATCAGTGGATCCAGCAAAAACAGAGGTTATCGAAAGATGGTCGAGACCAACAAGAGTAACTGAGAACTGAAGTTCTCTTGGTTTGGCTGGATATTATCTACATTTTGTGAAATATTTTTCACGATTATCTAATCCACTCAACAAGTTGACTCAGAAAATAGTTAAGTTTGTTTGCATGAAGGAATGTGAAGAGAATTTCAAGGAGTTGAAAAGAAGGTTATCCAGTGCACTTGTGCTCACACTGCCTTGTAGTGGTGAAAGGTTTGTGATCTACAGTGATGAATCCAAGAAGGTTTTGGGGTGTGTTCTTATTCAAAATGATATGGTGATAGCCTATGCCTCACGAAAGTTGAAAATACATGAGAAAAATTACCCATATCATGATTTGAAGTTAGCTGTGGTAATCTTTGCATTAAAGATTTGGAGGCATTATCTTTATGGTGAGAGGTTTGATATTTATACTGATCATAAAACATTAAAGTATATTTTCACACTAAAGGAGCTGAATATGTGCAAAAGAAGATGGTTGGAGCTGATTAAGGATTATGACTGCTCAATTCATTACCACCCTGGGAAAGCAAACAAGGTGGAAGATGCATTAAGTCGACAAGACCATGCTAGTTTATCCATGATGAGGATCACAAAAGAACTAATATTTATGGATTTACAAAGGATGGATCTTTGAATTATAATGAAAGGGTAAAAATTCTATCTTTATCAAATGAATGTTCAACCATCTATACATGTGAAGATTAAAGAGGCACAGAAAGAAGATGTCGAGTTACAAAAGAAGGTGAGAAATGTTTCTGAATTCAACCTTGATTGTGATGGGATAATAAAGTTCAGGAATCAGGTTTGTGTTCCTCTAATCCCCGAATTAAAGAAGGAGCTACTCGATGAGGCTCATAGTTATTCATTCTCTATTCATCCTGGAAGCACGAAGATGTATATGGACCTGAAAGAGTACTTCTGGTGGGATGGCATGAAAGGAGATGTTGCTGAATATGTCTCTCGATGCTTGGTTTTTCAACAATTTAAATATGAGAGACAGAAGTCTAAGGGGATGTTACAACCATTACCCATACCCGAATGGAAATGGTAAAACATCACTATGGACTTTGTCACAGGACTTACTAAAATGTACAATGGAAATAATGTTATCTGGGTCATAGTGGATCGTCATACAATGTCTGCACACATCATTGCTATTAGAGAGGATTTCTCTCTGGATCAGCTTTCCAGGATATATGTAAAGGAAGTGGTAAGATTGTATGGAGTACCACATTCTATTATATCTGATCGGGATCCAAGATTTACCTCGAAGTTCTGGCGAAGTCTTCAGCATACTCTGGATATAGAGTTGAGTTTCAGCACTGCTTATCATCCTCAGGCAGACGGTCAGTCTGAGAGAACAATTCAAACTCTAAAAGATATGTTGAGAGCTTTCTCTATGGATTTCAAAGGTGGTCGGGATCAACACCTACCTTTGGTGTAATTTTCTTATAATAATAGCATTTACTCCAGTATTCAGATGGCTCCTTATGAAGCTCTCTATGGAAAGAAATGCAGGACTCCAACTTGCTGGGATGAAGTTAGGGAAAGAAAGCTATTAGGACCCGATCTCATTAATGAAATGGTAGAAAAGGTCAGATATATTCAACAACACATAAGAGCAGCTCAGAGTCGATAGAAAATTTATGTCGACAACCGAAGAAAAGACCTAGAGATTGAAGTAGGTGATAAAGTGTTCTTACGAATATCTCCCTGGAAGAGGGTCATGAGATTTGGAAAGAAGGGGAAGTTGAGCCCTAGATATATCAGTCCTTTCAAAATACTGGATCATGTTGGGAAGGTAGCTTACCGATTGGAGCTTCCACCGAATCTCTCTCATATTCACGATGTGTTCCGTGTATCTCTCCTGAAAAAGTACATACCTGATCCATCACATATACTCATCTCAGATGTTGTACCGCTGGAGTAGGTTATTTCATACGAAGAACAACCAATAGAGATTCTGGATCATAGAGAAAAATTCCTACGAAACAAGACCACTCGATTGGTAAAAGTTTTATGGAGGAACCACCAATTAGAAGAAGCTACATGGGAGCTTGAGGATAATATGAGGGAGAGGTATCCTCATCTGTTTGTTACAAAGTGACGAATTTCGAGGGTGAAATTCATTTTAAGGGGGGTAGATGTTGAGTCAATAAGGTTTTCCTTATGACTTTTCCATTCCTTCTTGTTTTGAAAATCACAAACACCTTATCTTTAAGGAAAATCGCTTTTGTAAGGAAAAATGCTTTTATAAGGAAAATTGATTTTATAAGGAAAATGCTTTCTTAAGGAAAATTGCTTTTATAAGGAAAATTGCTTTCTTAAGGAAAATCGCTTTTATAAGGAAAATTATCCTTATCATATTTTCATTCATATTTTTCTTAAGTATGAGTTTCAGATTCATTTTCTCGGAGTCATTAAAACATAGATATAAAAGCATTCTGTTTTAGGATTCGGTTCTGGACAAGAACTATAAGGAAGTTTCATTCCGAATTCCGGATATGAATTCTGACATAGTTCTATTCCAGATTCAGGATACGAATTCTGAAGAAGAATTCTCATTACAAATTCTAATGAAGAAATCCCATTCCGAATTCTCATTACGAATTCTGAAGAAGAATTCTCATTACGAATTTCAATGAAGAATTCCCATTACGAATTCTGATGATGAATTCTCATTACGAATTCTAATGAAGAAATCTCATTCCGAATTCTCATTACGAATTCTGTTGACGAATTCCCATTACGAATTCTAATGAAGAAATCTCATTCCGAATTCTCATTACGAATTCTGATAAAAGAATTCTCATTACTAATTCTGACGATGAATTCTCATTACGAATTCTGTTGACGAATTCCCATTACGAATTCTAATGAAGAAATCTCATTCTGAATTCTCATTACGAATTCTGATAAAGAATTCTCATTACGAATTCTGATGATGAATTCTCAATACGATTTCTGCTGACGAATTCCTATTCCGAATTCTCATTCCGAATTCACCTATTAAACAGAATCTGATTATCATTGTTTTATACACTCTGAATTTATTCACTCCGAACTTTCACTCCGAAATTTCTATTCCGAACCTTTATGTTAGAGTTTAAAACGATGTCGTACATTCTGTTACAGTTACTTTTTTATAAAACGATGTCGTCCATTTTGTTATAAACTAACCGTTGTCTAAGTGACACGTGTACAAGTCCCTCCGAACTTTAAGGAAAATATGACCATTGGAGAGGAGCCGACCTTACCTATAAATAGGAGCTCATTTGAAAGAGCTCGCTGCTGATAAATGTTGATTGCTGATAAAGTGCTTACATGCTGTTGAAGTGATTTCTAGAGAGAGAGTCTCTTATTAACTCTCAAAGCTTCGTGCGACTCCGAATGTTGGTGATTACATTCGAGGGCTTCCGGGGATAGGAAGACCGAGGTGCCGACTACCTTAAAGATCGAGGGCTTTCTTGCTGAGAAAGACAGAGGTTGCCGACTACCTTAATGTTTGAGGACTTCCTTGATGAGGAAGACAGAGGTTGTCAACTACCTTGAAGTTAAGGGCTTGCGGGGATAGCAAGACAGAGACTCTGATCTTCGTATCGAGGGCTTACCCTGGTGTGGGTAAGACAGACTTTCTTGAAAGTATAAATCAAGAGACCTTTATCCAAGGTTGTTGGATACCCTTCTCTTTGGGTTAAAAGACTATTATCTTGTTACTAGTAGTTTTACTACTTGTTTTTATTCCGCTGCAATTTGTATCTTAAGGAAAGTATAACTTTCTTATACTTCCTTACTTACTCTGATTCTTTTAAGATTCTATACGCTTTTAGGTAGAATCTCATATTGTAACTTTTGTTAGGTTTCAATTTCCGGAACCATATTTCCGGAACCTACTTTTGGAATCTCTTTCCTAGTTTTAGTTCGGTGTTAGAGGTGTTGTGAATCAACTTAGTTTAACTTTGTTAAACCTAGCCCTTTCCTTTTCTTAAGGAATCTTTAGTTATTCATAACTAACTTTAAAGGTTCCAAAGGAATTTTTAAAGTATACAATTCACCCCCCCTCTTGTATATTGAGCATCTCATATTATATTTCGATCCTACAATTGGTATCAGAGGTTGGAAACCTCTTACTCTATACCATTCTTACATTTGGTATCAGAGCCAAGGTTACTGAAATACTTGTACTCACATACAAGTTTTTCTTGCTCAACTTTTTATTCCGAACTTTGTCATTCCGATTTATCCATTCCGAACTTTTCTCATTCCGAACTTTTTGATTACGAATCTTTTGCTATTAACATGTTTGTTTCCAAGTTATTTTCAAGTATGGCAGGAATGAACGTTGGATCTATTGAAAATCTGAATCCTACAAGACCACCTGTCTTTGATGGTAATGATTATGAATACTGGAGAGATCGTATGAAGACTTTTGTTATCAATACTGGAGTAGATAACTTTGTCATGCTTACTGGTGACTATAAAATTCCTGACAAGGAAGTCAGAACCTTTACTAACCAGGAAAAGCAAGAATATCAACTCAACTATAAGGTACGCAATACTTTATTATGTTCAAAGACTAGAAATATATATAGCCAAATTTCTTCATGTGAAGCAGCTAACTGTATATGGAAGAAGTTAGAGGTTACACACTTTGGGACTTCTAAGGTGATTGAGACTAGAAGAGCTATGCTTAGAGCTGAATATCATGGCTTCAGTTTTCCTTATGGAGAACCTATTTGTAATGTTCAACAAAGATTTATGACTATCGTCAACAGTCTACAATCTATGGGAGAAAAAAGTTTAGATGATGAAGCTCTTGTGGACAAGATAATTGACATTATGCCCAATGAATGGGAATCCAAGAGAACAGCTATAGATGAGAACAGGAAGGTTACTCAAATT
The DNA here is from genome assembly GCA_963277665.1 of Viscum album. NCBI lineage: Eukaryota > Viridiplantae > Streptophyta > Magnoliopsida > Santalales > Viscaceae > Viscum > Viscum album. The sequence continues at coordinate 1,311,037,762 of OY728152.1, read as the reverse complement.
ACTCTTGATGAATTATTTGGAACTCTTCTACAACATGAGACAAGAATGAAGAGAGATGCTGATAACATCAAGAAGAAGAATGAAAATGGTACTGTTTCTTTTACTACAACTTCGAATCAGATGAAAGCTAAGACTCCTGAGAGAGTAACCAGATCCAAATCGAAGAAAGTCATTTTCCAATCCGAATCTAGTGAAAGTGATGTTTCAGAAAATGAATTAGCCAATCTTGCTCGAAGGATGAACAAGATAGCTGGACAGAGAAACTTTCAATCCAAGTATAAGAAGAAGGATAGGAAAGATAAGAAAGATGGAGAAGTTACTTGTTATGAATGTAAAAGAGCCGGACATATTAGACCAGATTGCCCTATGCTCAAAAAGAAAGAAAGAAAGGAAAGGCATTCAGACAGGAACATGAAGAAGTATTATAAAGCTAAAGCTAAGAAAGTTCTGAAAGCTAATGACACCTGGAGTGCCAGTGGTGGTGACTCTTCAGATGAATCTTCTGAATATGAATCTTCAGGACAGAAGAATCTTGGTCTTATAGCCAGATTACCTATTGAAAATCATTGTCTCATGGCTAAGGTACGAAATGCTGAATCATTGACTAATGTTTCCTTAATTCCTAATGATAGTAAGTATTATAATTCTTCTGATGAAGAATCATCTTCTGATGAGGAAAATACTTTACCTACTTTTGAAGAAGTCTCTAGGTTTACTGAACTTCATGAGATTGAGAATTCCAAACTCAACAAGAAACTTGATAAGGCAAATTCTAGGAATTCTATTCTTACTAAAGAGATATCAGATCTTTCTAAGGATCTTGATAAGAAAAATGCTGATTTTGAAAATATTTCAAAAAATCTTGAGGAAATAAGTTCTGAGAAGAACAAACTTGCTAAAGAATTAGAAAAATTAATTTCTAATAAAAATGTTTTCGAGCCTAACTCTAGTTCCAAAACTAATGATTTTGAGGATAAAAACTTGGTTGTAAAACTCAAGTCCGAAATTTTTTCCTTAAAGAAGTGTTTATCAAACTTTACCCATGGTAAGGAAAATTTTGATAAGATGTATTCTCAAATACGACCTTTAAGAAATAAATCCGGATTTGGTTATACCCAAGCAAAACCTGTTTTCAGCAACCATTATTTTTTTCCTCAAAGTGCCCCATTTTGTACTAAGTGTCAATGTGGTGGTCACTAGGCAAGAAATTGTTCCTTAAAAGAAACCCAATCCTTAGGTTTTCATAAAGCTTATTTTTCTAAGAAAATGTGGGTACCCAAAATTTTATTGTCTGGAAATCTCAGATCCAAACGAGTTTGGATTCCGAAAATCTAACTTTGTTCGTAATTTCAGGAAAATAAAGAAAGTTCCAGCAACAATATTTGGTACATGGATAGCGGATGTTCCCGGCATATGACTGGTAACAAATGTTTTTTTGAAAATATTATCAAAACGAAAGGAGGAAAGGTAACTTTCGGAGACAATGCTAAGGGAGAGATTGTTGGTATTGGTAATATTGTTCTCTTAGGTAAAACTTTGATTTCAAATGTTCTTTTTGTTAAAGGTCTTAAGCACAACCTCATTAGCATAAGTCAGTTATGTGATGAAGGTTACCTTGTGAATTTTAGGAATGATAAATGCTTAGTTCACAATTCCAAGGAAGAATTTATTCTCTCAGCCAATAGGCAAGAGAATGTTTACACCTTAAACTTAGAAGACCTAAGAAGCCAAGATTTACCTTGCCTAAGTGCAATGGAAGATCACTCTTGGTTATGGCATAGAAGATTAGGACACTGTAATCTTAGAAACCTATGTAAACTCTCTAGGAAGAAACTTGTTAAGGATCTACCGGAGCTTAGATTTGATTCTTCTAAAGTTTGTGATCCTTGTCAATATGTCAAGCAACATAAATCTAGTTTTAAGTCAATCGGTGAAGTCTCAACAACCGATGAATTACAGTTAGTGCACATGGATCTTTTTGGTCCAACACAAACTGGAAGCATTGGAGGCAAATACTATGTGTTTGTTCTTGTTGATGATTACACTAGATTTACATGGGTCTATTTTCTAGCAAGGAAATCTGAAGCTTTTTCTTATTTCAAAAGTTTTAGAGCTCATGTTAAAAATGAGAAAAACCTTCCATTGAAAACTATTCATAGTGATCATGGAGGAGAATTTCAAAATTCAGATTTTGAAACTTTTTGTAGTAAGAAAGGTATTACTCACAACTTTTCAGCACCTAGAACTCCTCAACAGAATGGTGTAGTTGAAAGAAGAAATAGAATTCTTCAAGAAATAACTAGAACCATGTTGAGTGAATATTCTATTGCTAGACATTTCTGGGCTGAAGCCGTAAGTACTGCTTGTTTTACTATAAATCGAGTTTTGATTAGACCTTTTCTTAATAAAACTCCTTATGAGTTATGGAATGGTAGAAAACCAAGACTTTCCTACTTCTAGGTTTTTGGTTTCAAAGTATTCATTTTGAATACTAAAGATAACTTACATAAATTCGCACCAAAGTCTGATGAAGGAATTTTCTTAGGATATTCCACAGCCTCTAAGGCATATAGAGTGTTTAATAAAAATACTTGCACTGTTGAGGAAACAGTACATGTAAAATTTGATGAATCAGATCCTTTTGTTTTTAAAACCTCCCAACCTACATCTTCATATGTGTTTTCAAAAACTGATTATCAACCTTTGATAAAAGAACCTTCTGATAAGGAAATTGTTCTAGAAGATACTTCTGAAACATTTACCCCAGAAGATTTTCTACCCTATGTTGATGAACAGGTTTTACAAAACCCAAATCAGGTGTTTCTTAAGAATCATCCCAGTGATAGTATCATTGGTGATGTAAATCAACCTGTAAGGACCAGAAGTTCCTTAAGAAATGAAGTAGAACATCTAGCATTTCTTTCCCAATTAGAGCCTAAAAGCACTGATGATGCTTTAGGTGATGATGATTGGATCAAAGCAATGCAAGATGAACTAAATGAATTCGAAAGGAATAAAGTATGGACCTTGGTTGAGAGACCTAAGGAAACATCTGTTATTGGAGTAAAGTGGGTTTTCAGAAATAAATGTGATGAAAATGGGGTCATTGTTAGAAATAAAGCTAGACTTGTTGCTAAAGGCTATAATCAGCAAGAAGGAATAGACTATGAAGAAACCTATGCTCCAGTAGCTAGACTTTAATCTATCCGCATTCTACTTGCCTTTGCAGCATTCTTTAATTTCAAACTTTTCCAAATGGATGTGAAATGTGCTTTTCTTAATGGTTATGTTCAAGAGGAAGTTTTTGTTGAACAACCTCCTGGCTTTGAAGATACAAAACATCCTGATCATGTTTTTAGACTTACCAAAGCTTTGTATGGCCTTAAACAAGCCCCACGAGCATGGTATGATAGACTCACTGGATTTTTGCTTCAAAATAACTATGTTAAGGGAAATGCAGATCCAACCCTTTTTATAAAGAAAGATAAGAAAAATGTTTTGATTGTTCAAATTTATGTTGATGACATTATATTTGGTTCAACTCGGCAATCTTTGACTGACTCCTTTGCTAGTCTAATGAAATCTGAATTTGAAATGAGTATGATGGGTGAGTTAACATTTTTCCTTGGTTTTCAAATTTCTCAAAAACCAGAAGGAACCTACATATCTCAACATAAGTATATTAAAGATATTCTTAAAAAGTATGGTTATGACAACACTAAGAGTATAAGTACTCCCATTGGTACCTCAAACTCTTTAGATCTTGATGAAGCTGGGAAACCAGTAGATCAAACATCTTTTAGAGGTATGATCGGAAGTCTACTTTACTTAACAGCTAGTCGACCAGACTTAATGTTTTCAGTATGCTTATGTGCAAGATATCAATCCAATCCTAAGGAATCTCACTTAAAGGAAGTAAAAAGAATTTTTCGCTACCTTAAGGGAACCATGGCTCTAAGATTATTTTATACTTCTGGAAATGATTTTGTTCTAAAAATCTTTTCTGATGCTGACTTTGGTGGATGTAGAATGGATAGGAAAAGTACATCCAGAACTTGTCATTTCTTAGGAGATTCATTAGTTTCTTGGTCATGCAAGAAGCAACATTCTGTTGCACTCCCCACTGCTGAAGCTGAATATGTAGTAGCTAGAAGTTGTTGTGCACAAGTGTTGTGGATGCAACACACACTCACAGACTATGGCTTGAGTTTTACTAAAACTAAAATTTTGTGTGATAACACAAGTGCCATTGCCCTAAGTAAAAACCCTTCACATCACTCCCGTGCAAAACACATAGATATTAGGCATCACTTTCTTAGGGATCACACACTCAAAGGAGATATTATTCTTCAGTTTATTGGAACGCAAGATCAACTTGCTGACATTTTCACAAAATCCTTGCCTTCTGATAGATTTGAATATATTAAACAAAAGTTAGGAATGATAACCGTAAGGTAATCTTCCTTAATTAACTTTCTGTTGAAAAAGTCTCCTTACAGTAATAAACTCCTTTTCATAGGGGGAGTACATTTGATTGCTTATTTAACAAAGTTTTTCAAAATTTGTTTTCAAACTTTTCAGAACGAAAATTTCCGGAATGGAACTTCCGGAACTACCATTTTCCTGAATGGATATTTTCGTACAGAATACTTCTGGAATGAAAGTATTCGTATTGAAAATTTCCGGAATGGACAACTTTCGTACTGGGACTTTAATAACCAGATTTTCGTACCAAGTTTTACTTTTTCATATTGAGTTTTTCATATTAAGTTTTTCGTATTAAGTTTTTCGTATTGAGTTTTTCGTATTGAGTTTTTCGTATTGAATTTTTCGTAGTCATCTTTATATTACCCATTACGAACAACTTTCCTAAGCTAATCCGAAAGGTATGATTTCCTTACTGATGTTTTCGTAATCATATTTTACTTGCTGGCAATTTCTTATAGTTTGTTTTCGGTTTTTTGGATTTCTTATTTCTTTACTTTAATAAAAACCTCAAAAAGATCGGATTCAAGTTCTCAACCGTCAGATTTGATCTCAGATCATTCTATCCCGTTAGATCAACCGAGGAAGTTGAACCGTCATCCCAATGCCTATATAAAGGGGACCCTATTTTCTCGTCCCACATCGATTTCAAGCTTTTGCGTGCTGAAGCTCTGACTCTCTGATTTAAGGCCATTCCGAACTTCAGTCTTCTCTGTTCCGAATATCTCAGAGGACTTCTAATCCGAATTTCTGCAGAGTTAGCTTCTCAAGAAATGTCTTCAACCAAGCCCATTTCACAGTGGTTAGTCTACAGAGAACAGTTAGTTCATCCGAATTTCTTCAGCAACTATGATTCTATTATATCAATGAATATCAAGCTGAATGGCTGGGAAGATGTTGCGGTATCAAAAACCGGCAACCAAGATGAAGTCTACTCTGACTTGCTTGTCGAGTTTTATGAGTCAGTTGCTTTCTTCATGGAAGATAATAGAGAGAAGTTTTCCTTCAAATCGTATGGCAAGACATATAAGCTATCTTACACCAAGGCTGCAAGCTTGGTAGGGTTAAGTTATGAAGGTGAAGTTGAGTTTATCTCGCACGTTCTGCCAGACTCCTTGGGTAGTTTCAACAAGGATAAAGCCTTAGAAATTCTCGGATTGGATGATGACAAGGCTCCGTAAATTGCAAGTCTTTCTACAAACTTCCGGATTCTGGAGTTATGGGTGCAAGGGATTATCGTACCGAGGAAAGGAGACAAGGACAGCTTGAAGAAAAGTGAGATATACATCTTGGATTTTCTGATAAATCTAAGAAAGTTCAACTTGATGAAGCATATTCTTCTCAACATTGATAATTTGAAGAAGGGGAATCTAAGAGCTCAGATAGTGATGTACCCGGCAATATTGTCGAAGCTGATAGTTCGGTGCCTAGAATCATTCAAGGTTGCATGCAGTTCTAAGCCGAAAGTTTGCAAGATCATGTGGCTCAGTGATGCAACTCTTAAAAGGATGAATATAGCTTTTGACAAGAAGTCTGGGATGTTTATTGATCTTCCTCCTCAAGTAGAAGTGACTCCGAAAGTGGCTGATCCGGAATCATCCAAGCCGGTAAGGAAGAGGAAGCAGAAAGAAGTGGTAGGTGAAGCCGAGGAACCTAAGTCTAAGGAAGTCCATTCCGCACCTCCTAAGCCTAAGAAGAAGAAGACATATACTGATGAGGTTGCAGCGAAGTGGAGAGCTGACAAGGAGAAGAGGAAGGAAGGAGATCCGCAGTTCGGATTGGATCCTGCAGAGGCTAAAGCTCTGAAAGAAAAGGCTGCTGATGAGCTCGAGAAGCAAGTTAAGGAAAAGAAGCTGAGGAAGAAGTTGTCAGAAGCTGAGGTTGTGCAAGCGTTGTTGACGTTTAACGAAATGGTTTCAGCAACCATTCCCGTTCCGAGATCTTTTTCTCTGGAATCTCTACCTGAGACTCCAGGAAGAAATCTTGTTACTCCGGAAGAGGCTGTTGCTACTGAGGAAGTAGAGCAAGTGGAAGTGGTTGAAGAAGTGGCCGAAGGAAGTGGTGAGACAGGAGATGTGCTCAAACAAGTAGATGAATATAAGGGAACTCCTTCGGAACACCTCTTGCTCCGAACATCTGAAGCTCAATCTTCAAAGCTTGCTACTCCTACAATGGAAGAAGAAAAGGGAGAAGAATAAGTTACTTGTCAAGAACATATTTTACTTGATGCTGCTCAGATGGGAAACGTGGAAGCCAATGTTCAAGAAGTTGCTGATGAGGAAGATAAAATTGTTCAAGTCTCTGATAGTGAGAACAGATCTCCGGAACAGGTTTCAATTCCGGAAAAAGATAAGGGAAAGCAAATTCTTGTTGATACCCCGAGTTCAGAAAAAAGTATGAGGAAGGAAGCTGGTAGCTCTTCTAAGAGGAAGTTGGAGCTTATTGAGGAAGAAAATTCTCCTAGAAAGATCTCTGATTCGGAGTCATCATCGTTGGGGCACGATTTTGTTGTTTAGTCCTTGAAGAAGTTGGTGGGAACCATTCCGACCTTCTCCAGTATAGACTCTAGATGCCAGATGCTTCAACATACGATGAATCAGAAAACCGACTCCGTATCCATGGTTATGGATAAATGTGTTGAGATAGAAGCCCAGTTCAAAAATTTCTTTATTGGTTACGAAGCCCATAAAAGATCTTGCAAAAGGATGACTAGCTGGTCGAAGAAGAATGTGGAAGAGATGAGGTTGCTGGATGAGTTTCAGGAGAATGTTAAGGATGCTTTTCAAACCGAGGACAAGAAGTTTCATGAGATGACTGCATCATTCGATGAGAAATTGACAGAGGAAAAGAACATTCAGAGTCAGGAAGTAAGAGATCTGAATGGAAAGCTCAATTCTGTTTCTCAGAATTGGAAATCTGAAAGAGATCATCGGATCAATTTTCTAGAACGGATAAAGCCTCAGGAAGAGAAAATGGAAGCTCAGGAAGAAAAGTTGAAGGCTCAGGAAGAAATAAATGAAGCTCAGTCAGCAAGAATAGTTGCCTTAGAAAAGCAAGCTGAAGAAGATCATAAGGACCTCAAGAAGATCAAGACAATTCTTAAGGGGCTAATGTCGAAGGAGAAAGATCCGAAATGACCAATCCGATCTTTTTGTTGTAATCTGTTTTTGTTGCTGACATTTCAAATATAATGAGAATTGTGGTTGTTGTTTCGTTTGTGCTAATCTTTCAGGTACTTTGTTATTTTTTCCATTCCCTCCAATTCTTTTTGAAAATCACAAAGGGGGAGAAGGAAAAGATCCTTAAGAAAAAAGAGGAAATCTAATAAGTGCTTAACAAAGGGGGAGAAAGGAAAATACCCAAGGAAAAAGAACTCTAATAAGAGTTTGTTTATGGGGGAGTTTTTCTTAAAGAAACATCACTTCGGAAATATGAATACGATCCTTAGAGTTTCAAAGCCTAAGGTGGAGTTAGTCGTATTCATCTATATTCTTAAACCAAGGGAGATAAGCTTTAATGTGTTTCTTTCTTCGTAGAATAGCTTTTTCTTAAGGATGTTTGTGCTTTCCAAAAAGGGGGAGATTGTTGAGTCAATAAGGTTTTCCTTATGACTTTTCCATTCCTTCTTGTTTTGAAAATCACAAACACCTTATCTTTAAGGAAAATCGCTTTTGTAAGGAAAAATGCTTTTATAAGGAAAATTGCTTTTATAAGGAAAATGCTTTCTTAAGGAAAATTGCTTTTATAAGGAAAATTGCTTTCTTAAGGAAAATCGCTTTTATAAGGAAAATTATCCTTATCATATTTTCATTCATATTTTTCTTAAGTATGAGTTTCAGATTTATTTTCTTGGAGTCATTAAAACCTAGATATAAAAGAATTCTGTTTTAGGATTCGGTTCTGGACAAGAACTATAAGGAAGTTTCATTCCGAATTCCGGATATGAATTCTGACTTAGTTCTATTCCAGATTCAGGATACGAATTCTGAAGAAGAATTCTCATTACGAATTCTAATGAAGAAATCCCATTCCGAATTCTCATTACGAATTCTGAAGAAGAATTCTCATTACGAATTCCAATGAAGAATTCCCATTACGAATTCTGATGATGAATTCTCATTACGAATTCTAATGAAGAAATCTCATTCCGAATTCTCATTACGAATTCTGTGGACGAATTCCCATTACGAATTCTAATGAAGAAATCTCATTCTGAATTCTCATTATGAATTATGATAAAAGAATTATCATTACGAATTCTGACGATGAATTCTCATTACGAATTCTGTTGACAAATTCCCATTACGAATTCTAATGAAGAAATCTCATTCCGAAATCTCATTACGAATTCTGATAAAGAATTCTCATTACGAATTCTGATGATGAATTCTCAATACGATTTCTGATGACGAATTCCTATTCCGAATTCTCATTCCGAATTCACCTATTAAACAGAATCTGATTATCATTGTTTTATACACTCTGAATTTATTCACTCCGAACTTTCACTGCGAAATTTCTATTCCGAACCTTTATGTTAGAGTTTAAAACGATGTCATACATTCTGTTACACTTACTTTGTTATAAAACGATGTCGTCCATTTTGTTATAAACTAACCGTTGTCTAAGTGACACGTGTAGAGGTCCCTCCGAACATTAAGGAAAATATGACCGTTGGAGAGGAGCCGACCTTACCTATAAATAGGAGCTCATTTGAAAGAGCTCGCTGCTGATAAATGCTGATTGCTGATAAAGTGCTTACATGCTGTTGAAGTGATTTCTAGAGAGAGAGTCTCTTATTAACTCTCAATGCTTCGTGCGACTCCGAATGTTGGTGATTACATTCGAGGGCTTCCGGGGATAGGAAGACAGAGGTGCCGACTACCTTAAAGATCGAGGGCTTTCTTGCTGAGAAAAACAGAGGTTGCCGACTACCTTAAAGTTCGAGGACTTCCTTGCTGAGGAAGACAGAGGTTGCCAACTACCTTGAAGTTGAGGGCTTGCGGGGATAGCAAGACAGAGACTCCGATCTTCGTATCGAGGGCTTACCCTGGTGTGGGTAAGAGAGACTTGCTTGAAAGTATAAATCAAGGGACCTTTATCCAAGGTTGTTGGATACCCTTCTCTTTGGGTTAGAAGACTATTATCTTGTTACTAGTAGTTTTACTACTTGTTTTTATTCCGCTGCAATTTGTATCTTAAGGAAAGTATAACTTTCTTATACTTCCTTACTTACTCTTATTCTTTTAAGATTCTATATGCTTTTAGGTAGAATCTCATATTGTAACTTTTGTTAAGTTTCAATTTCCGGAACCATATTTCCGGAACCTACTTTTGGAATCTATTTCATAGTTTTAGTTCAGTGTTAGAGGTGTTGTGAATCAACTTAGTTTAACTTTGCTAAACATAGACCTTTCCTTTTCTTAAGGAAACTTTAGTTATTCATAACTATCTTTAAAGGTTCCAAAAGAATTTTTAAAGTATACAATTCACCCCCCTCTTGTATATTGAGCATCTCATATTATATTTCGATCCTACAGTAGAATGTAACACCTGAGGCTTTTATGTTATATAAATCATCAAAGGAATCTTTTTATACACACAACACTTTCATGGCTTGCTTTACGCGAAATCACGACCTTCCTCAATAGCTTGCATCGTACGCAATACCGAGTTTCACTAAACAATGATCTTCTAATAAAATATTATTAAAACTAGCTATTATGAATAGTAATAACCACTTTTTGAAATTTTATAAATTTTATTTTTCAAAATGGACTTCATTTTTGGATTCAGAATATCGAAATTATCCTAGGGTGAAATTTCGGTATTTTTCTGAAAACATTCAATTTTTGATGAATAGTGAAACAACTAAGTGATAGTTAAAAAACTGAATTTTTCATAAAACATTATTTTACCGCTTCTGTGAGTGGAATTTCAAAAATCATATAGACATGGTTGATGTCAGTAAGTAAAATGTTGTTCAATGAGATGAAAATAATTTTTGGTGAATAGTAACTTTTTACTTTTATTTACCACAGTTAAAAGTAAATAGGGTAATTAAGGGTAAAAATGATAATATTATTACCCTAACACATGTCCTAATTCTATTGGATAAGTTTAATTCGACCAAAAACAAACTTATGAATAAAATATGACCATTTAGTCCCACTTGGATTACATTAGGACATTTATTATTAACTTATTTAATGAAGGGTTAAAATAGTTAAAATCGAAGTTTAATAAGTAAATAATTTTTAATATAAGGTTATATTTAAGATAAATTCGACTATAAATATTCATTAGAAAACTAAAACGATTTCCTACATAATTTTATTTTATTTGTAATTTTTAGACATTATTTAATTTAATTTATTTATGAGACAATGATGATCGAGTAATTATCTTATTAATGAAATATTGATATAATTGATGTTATAAATACCCAAGCAAATGTAATTTGAGAATTATTATGAATTATACTAATTTTATAGGTTAATATAACATGTTATTATGGATTTAATTAACTTTTTTAGAACTAATCAATCTGTTATGATTTTCACAAAAATCAATTACTAACTTCTGTCAAAATTGACATAAAATAGTTCTTAAAACAAATATTATATTATTAATTTTCATTTTATTCATAAAAATATAAGGTTAGGCCAAATAACTTAGATAAGGTTATATATATTAATAATAAACAACTTGGGGTTCGTTTTTATTGTTATAGTATGTTTATTAACCTTATAGTGTAAGAACACAAGAAGACACAGTAAAATAAAAATTATTTAACTTAATGTTAAATCTAAATGATAAGGTCAAAATAGGAACCCAAACTTGTCTAAATTCTATTTGATTAGAGGATTTCGACCCATCCCCACCTTAGCTTCGAAATCAATCAATTTGGAGCTATTTAAAACCGAATTTGGCTTTATAATAAAATAATATTTTTAGTTATTCCAAAGGTGCCCCTCCCCTCCTTTATAAAAGGGCACCTCCTCCATCTCTTCCTCACACCACATTGAGCCTTCAATCTCGGCCAAACCCTGCCAATTTCTCCTCTCCACTTCCATATAGACATCCTAGACGTCCTGGTATTCTTCAAAGACCAATTTTATTGCCCTAAAAGGAGGTCTCAAAAAATAACTTCAAGGAAGAGGTAATGTCCGTTACCGATTTTTTCATCTTTATTTCTTCTTCAAATTATTCTTCTTTAGTTGTTTCATTATGAAGTAATAACATCTGTATCACTAATATACTTATATGTTATTATAAGTATGAAAAAACCATATTTCACCATCTATCCATCGTACGGAAAATGAAATCACCGCGCGTGCGTACGTACGAAATACCATCTCCACGTCGTGGTGTAATCTACATTCCACCACCACCTTACTTGGATGGGTATAATGGTGTAAATAATGACTATATATGATTATTGTAATGGGATATTTATTCTGAAATAGTATACATACACTCCAATATAATTCCATGATCATGGGAACGATATCATCGCTCGTGCGTATGTACGGAATACCATCTCCACGATGTGATGTGACTCGTTCTACATGATCTTCATTGTATAATGATTATATAAATGAATTGAATGAATGAATATGATATATATTACACTAATAACATTCTGGAAATGCGGGATTTATATCATAAAGATATGAATAAGAATTTATTCAACAAAACACGTATAAGAACAAAAAGTAATAAACACCCGAATAACAAGTTGTAATGAAATATTAATAATATGAAGCAAAGAATATGACCATATATGATATCATAACAATAATTATGATTCTTTAATAAGTAAATAACATTATCTAAATCATTATACAGGAGGTTCAGACACATACGAGGCAAATCGAACCTAAGGTAAGGGAAATATCACAATCTCATTTTTATCCGAGATTTTTTATATTTTGGCATTTACTGGGGTGTATTTCATCATCCACATCCATGTTTTCTCAATATGTAATATTATTTCCATCTAGCTACAATTGTTTAAATCCAATTTTACCCTTTGGTGAGTTTTTAGTAAAGCATATGAATGGAATCTTTAGTTGTTTTTCGTGCGAAGTACTTTTTGACTTTTCCGACAAAAGTATGAAGAATGTTTTTTTATCTCATACTGCATGAATGGATTTTTTTCAAATTATTTCCAAGAAGAATCCTTTACAAGTTTTCAATTTTATTCTTAATCAACTTATTTTATTTTATAATTGTACGACATGTTAAGAAAGGAAAAGTGTTTTTGAAGTAGAAAGGATATTTTTCTCAAGAATGGAGTTCAAGTGTTTTATCAAAATTATTTTCCATCTAAGATAATAAAGGGTTCTTTTTTTATCCCTATTATTAAATTGATTTGATTATGTTGTGATGGAATTATATTTTTATGAATTCCTTTATCATATATGAATTGTTTTATGATGTCACGATGTTTAAGATTCCTATTTTTATTACATGGGTTTTGCTATGATGTATGATTTTCTGATTTTGTGGCACACATAAGAATGGTATCATTATAAGATGGGTGGGACCTATATCTCCCTCCAATGCATTGGGTAAAGATTTTATATCTCATGAGATATACATGGCTGGAACGGCAGGTTAAACCGGTTCAGTGAAACATGACTGAAACGAGGAGTGAACTCGGTTCAGAAGTGGACATTGTCCACTAAGATAGTCTTTGAAATGAGTCTTGACTAACAAGAAATTATTATCACTGATTATGTGTGTATGCCAACAATTTTCATGTTTTATGTTATGGTTATTGGGATTACATTTCACTACTATGATTTATCCCATGTTATGAAATTATGATCCTTTTTGCAGGTTAAGATTTCCAAAAGTTATGTGCTTATGTATATGATGTGATTGATATTTCTTTTGTTTACACTTACTGAGCATTTGAGCTCACCCTTTTGTATGTTTTATTTCCCCAGGCCAGGAAGAAGGTTATTAAGTAGAATATTCCAAAAAGGGACTCATGATATGATGAAATAAATGGGAGGAAAAGTAGATTCTTTATGAACCAGTTGTTTATGCTTTCCAGTTTCTAAAGACACTATACCTATACGGTCCTTTCATGGTTTTGTTATATTTTGTAATAAGTGTGCTTCAATTTTGAATTAATAACATTGTATGTAATGTATGGGTCGTTATAAAGTGGACATTGATCCATGTTAAGGCATGGTACATAGGAGGCCTCCCTGAGGTTCAAGCCCAATAATCATTGGCCCAAACCGTCTCCTTGTCGGTGTTCCAAGCCCCCATTTTCCCCCGAACTATGAGGACATTGATCCATGTCAAGGAATGGTACATAGGAACCCTCCATGAGGTTCAAGCCCACCACCCGATCGTCCCGACCTCTCCATGTCGGTTCCCTGACCACCATGGGCTGCCTCAGAGCGTACGCCCCGAACCCCTCGTCCCGCATGATGTTGAACTGTATCTTGTCCCACGTGACGTTAAACTATACCTCGTCCCACATGACGTTAAACTGTATTCCCCCTCTTGGGCCGTCTTGGAACGTAAGCCCCGTGTCTCACTCCACCATCCATCCTGATCCTTACTCGGGACGCCACATCCCAGTGAGATCATGCCACCCCACCCCACTCCATAGCATCCGGGAAGCCATCCACGTGCTGGCCCCAACATCGGTGTTCCCCCCTAGGGGGCCTTCAACCTGATCTGTCTACGCAAGACGTTAAACTCGCGGCATGCCCCGTGTTAAAGATGGGAATCTGAGGAAAACCTCAGATGGTACACATTCCCTGCGTTCGATGTGGGATGCCTCGGTCTTCCGCGCCCTCGAGAAGCCCTGTAATGAAGGACCAAAGACAGACATGCCGACGACACCCCAACGTGACCATTCTCCTCACCGATGGTTGCTGCCCCGACAAGACCCCTTGGAGCATCTTGACGGAAGCATCATAATTAACCGGCGTCCATGTATATATGGCACCGGGAATGAGCTTCACGAACCCATCTTAAATCTATGAGGGAGACCAGAACTAGGTAATGAGCTCCGAGGAGGAATCCACGGAAGGAAGAACCGACATCACATCATCCCGATTTCGATCAAGGAGCAGACGTCCCTGAACAAGGAACTGATGTCGCCCGCCTTTGGAAATCAGGAATGCGGGGCAACAAGAAGCGCATCCACCACAGACAGATGTGCGCGCCCCAACGAAATCATCGGAAACGACTATAATTATGTAATAAAAAATGAATCATGTCATTTCATTTTGATGTCACTCCACACATATACAGAAACAACATTCTCATTTTGGACAATGTTGAAAAAAAGTTTAATTTTAATTTACCTTTCTATAATGATAATTATGTTATTAATTTAATTTAATACAACATATCCATCATTGGGATGTGATAAAAATAATCAAAATCATGTATAAATTATAAGTAACTATAGATGAAAATTTAATAAATTTCAAATTAATACATTATAATGGTCCTTGATAATTTATGTTCATTAGAGGCTATATCTATTAAAAATTTATTAAATGATATTTTATGTATCCAAAATGTTGTCACTCTCACAATAATCATCCTGGTACATTCATAAATGGTAATTTTTGTAATAACCTATAGAAGAAGGAAAACTATGAATAGGTTACCACATATGCATATAAATGACAAACACAGAAGATATCAATAAATTTTAATAGCTGATTATAATAAAGAATATATACGTTAGAAAATTATTATAACATAAATTAATATTTCCTATTTATTTAATGATAATTGATAATTAATCTTGTATAAAGGATTTTGTATGATAGTGGATATATTTCATTAGTTTTTGGTCTAAATATAATCCAACATTGTAACACCCCGAGATTTTATGAAAAATATTCTTTTAATTTCATTAATGTCTTGTGTTGTATTCTACACCATGATTACCTTTCCCTATACGCAACACTGTATTAGATTTGCAGTATACGCAACACTATTTTTGGATCGTGTTACACACAATTTTGATAATAGTTATTATACACAACATTGAGTATATCTATATATATATATATTCAATTTATAAATGAAATATGGTTGGATTATGTTATACGAAACAACGAATGATTCTTGCATAACATGCAACCCTGACTTGGCTTGCATTACACACAATCATGACCTTCCTTGATAGCGTGTGTTGTACGCAATACCGGGTTTTACTAAACAATGATATATTATTATAATATTATTATGAACTAGCAGTTATGAATATTATTAACTAAATTTTTAATCTTATAAAATTATTATTCATCTTTCACATTTTCTAAAACATGTTGTAAGAACAAAATAAATTTTTCGGGTAAAATAAGTATTTTTAAAAAAATGCAGTTTTGCCGCCTTTTGATGGCGCACCCACATTAAATCTAGTTGTGGACATGTTTATAAGTTCAATTTGACAAAATAAAATTCTTATTTGGAATCATGAAATAAAAATTTACTTTGGATAAATTTTCATATCATTCTGGTAACTTTCATATTTTGATGAATAGTAAAAACATGCTATATTTTAATTAAAAACAACATTTTCAATCGAAATAATTAATAGTGATAAATTATTAATTTGAGTGGTTTTAAATTATATTTAGAATATATTTTTACACTGTAATACAATGTTGGTCATTGGATGTAATTTCACATTTAATCCAGACATAAACAAGTGTCAATCTTTTGATAGTTATTATCTCTTAAGAACACGCTATTTGTTTTGGCGACGAAAATTAATTTTTAAATTAATTAATGCAACAGATATATTTTGAATTTGGTAAAATAGACATAATTTTTGAGTTCATAATATCCAATATAGCTTAGGACTAATTTTTGGTATTGTTTTGGAAACTATCATTTTTTGATGAATAGTGAAACCACTATGTAGTAGTTAAAAAAATGATTTTTTTCATAAAAATTAATTTTACAACTTCTGTGAGGAGAATTTAAAAAATCCGAGAGACACGGTTGATGTCAGTACGTAAAATGTGGTTCAATGAGATGAAAATAATTTTTTGTGAATAGTAACGTTTTACTTTTATTTACCACGGTTAAAAGTAAATTGGGTAATTAATGGTAAAAATGATATTATTATTACCCTAACACATGTCCTAATTCTATTGTATAAGTTTAATTCGACCAAAAACAGCCTTAGGAATAATATATGACCATTTAGGCCCACTTGGATTAGATTAGGACATTTATTATTATTTAATTCAAAGAAGAGTTAAAAGAGTTAAAATCAATGTTTATTTACTAAAACATTTTTATCATAGGGTTATACATAATATAAATACGATTGTAAATATTAATTAGAAATCTAATAAGATTTCCTACATATTTATATTTTATTTATAATTTTTAGACATTAAATAAGTTAATTTAGTTATGACACAATGATGATGTAGTAATTACCATAATAGTGAAAAATTTGAATAATTGGTATTATAAATACACAAATAAGTGTAATTTGAGTCTTTTTATGAATTCCAGTAATTTTATAGGTTACTATGACATGTTATTACTGATTAAATTAACTTTTTTCGAACTGATCATTCTGTTATGATTTTCACAAAAATCAATTACTAAATAGTGTCAAAATTGACATAAAATAGTTTTTAAAATAAATATTATATTATGAATTGTTATTTTATTCCTATAAATATAAGGATCGACCAAATGACTTAGATAAGGTTATATATATTAATAATAAAAAACTTGGTGTTCGTTTGGATTGTTATAGTATGTTTATTAACCTTATAGTGTAAGAACACAAGAAGACACAGTAAAAGAAAAATTATTTAACTTAATGTTAAATCTAAATGATAAGGTTAAAAAAGGAACCTAAACTTGTCCAAATTCTATTGGATGAGATTATTTCGACCCATACCCACCTTATCATCGAAATTAATCAATTTGGAGCTATTTAAAACCGAATTTTACTTTAGAATAAAATAATAGTTTTAGTTATTAAAAAGGTGCTCCTCTCTTCCCTTATAAAAGGGCACCTCCTCCCCCTCTTCCTCACACCACATTTAGCCTTCAAGCTCGCCCAACCCCTACCAATTTCTCCTCTAAACATCCCTAGAAACAACCTAGTGGTTCTTGTATTCTTCAAATACCTATTTTAGTGCCCTAAAAGGAGGTCTCAAAGAAGCACTTCAAAGAAGAGGTAATGTCCGTTACAGATTCTTTCATCTTTATTTCTTCTTCCACTTCTTCTTCTTTAGTTGTTTCATTATGAAGTAATAACATCAGTATCACTCACATATTGATATGTTATTATATTTATGAAACAACCATATTTCAACATTTATCCATCCAATGGAAAAAGAAATCACCGCACGTGCGTACGTACGAAATACCGTCTTCACGCCATGGTGTAATCTATTTTCCACCACCACCTTACTTGGATGGGTAAAATGGTGTAAATAATGAATATATATGACTATTATAATGTTATACTGTTTCTGAAATAGCATATATACACTCCAATACAATTCCACGATCAAAGGAACGATATCATCACTCGTGTGTACGTACGGAATACCGTCTCCACGATGTGATGCGACTCGTTCTACATGATCTTAATTTCATAATGATTATATAAATGAATTGAATGAATGAATATGATATATATTACACTAATACAATTCTGGAAATGAGTTATCTATAACCTAAAGTGAAGAATAAGAATTTATTCGACAAAACACGCATAAGAACAAAAAGTTATAAACTCCCGAATAACACGTAGCAATGAAATATTACTACTATGAAGCTAAGAATTTGACCATATATGATATCATAAAAATAATTATGATTCTGTAATAAGTCAATAACATTATTCAAATAATTATACAAGAGGTTAGGACACGTACAAAGCATATCATACCTACGGTAAGGGAAATATCACAATCTCATTTTTATCCGAGATTGTTTATACTTTGGTATTTACTGTGGTGTATTTTATCATCCACATCCATGTTTCCTAAATATGTAATATTTATATCCTTATACAATATTTTATATCCAATTTTACCCTTCAGTGAGTTTTTAGTAAAATATATGAAATGAATCTTTTTTCGTTTTTCGTACGAGGAACTTTATTACTTTTCCGACAAAAGTACGAGAAAAATGTTTTTTTATACGACATGAATGGATTTTTAAAAAAATATTTCCAAGAATCTTCCTTTACAAGTTTTCAAGTTTATTTTTAATCAACTTCTTTTAGTTTATAATTGTACGACATGTTAAGAAAGGAAAAAAATTTTGAAGCAGAAAAGATATTTTCCTCAAGAATGGAGTTTAAGTGTTTTATCAAAATTATTTTTTATCTAAGATAATTAAGGGTTATGTTTTTATCCCAATTATTACATTGATTTGATTATTTTGTGTAAAAATTATATTTTTATAAATTCCTTTATCTTATAAGAATAGTTTTATGATGTCATGATGTTTAAGATTCCCATTTTTATTACATAGGTTATGCTAAGATGTATTGTTTTCTGATTTTGTGGCACACATAAGAATGATATCATTATGAGATGGGTGGGACCTATATCTCCCTCCAATTCATTGGGTAAAGATTTTATATCTCATGAGATAGACATGGTTGGAACAGTAGGTTATACCGGTTCAGTGAAACAGGACTGAAACGAGGAGTGAACTCGGTTCAGAAATGGACTTTGTCCACTAAGATAGTCTTGGAAATGAGTCATAACTAATAAGAAATGATTATCTATGATTATGTGTTTATGCCACAAATTTTCATGTTTTACGTTACGATTATTGGGATTACATTTCACTACTATGATTTATCCCATGTTATGAAATTATGATCTCTTTTGTAGGTTAGGATTTCCAAAAGTTATGTGCTTATGTATATGATGTGATTGATATTTCTTTTGTTTACCTTTACTGAGCATTTGAGCTCACCCTATTTTATGTTTTATTTCCCCAGTTCAGGAAGAAGGTTATTAAGTATAATATTCCAAAAAGGGACTCTAGATATGATGAAATAAATCGGAGGCAAAGTAGATGCTTTATGAACCAGTTGTTTATGTTTCCCAGTTTCTAAAGACACTATACCTATACAGTCCTTTCTTGGTTTTGTTATATGTTTTAATAAGTGTGCTTCAATTCTGAAGTAATAACAATGTATGTAATGTATGGGTCTCTACAGTTGGTATCGGAGGAAAGGTTTAGTCAACCTTTGGAAACTAGGATGCGAGAATGTTAGTGAGATCCCTAGAGATATTTCTATGGTATGTCTAGGGATGTTCCTATAGATAAGTATACGTATAGGATATAGTCCTAGAACTATGGTAACGATATTAGATTAAACCAAAGATGTTAGATATTGAAGTTACTCTCCCTTTATTATGATTTTTTCCTCTCACACTATTCTTTTTGGGTTTTAAAAAATTGCTGGAAACAAGACGATTCAAGATAATGGAGGATATGATGGACATTGGAATGTTATTTTTCATGAGAAACCAAATAAAATGGGATTTGGAAGTCCAAAAATCATTATTATGCTGAATCAGCAATCTCATAATTTGATCAATAAAGTAAAATTTGGTATGTTTCCTAACTCGGCTAATAAGAGAAAGATGGAGTTTCATGACGATCATAGTGGAAAGAAAGATCATTTTCCCCTATGTAAATCATGTGGGAAGAGGCATCAAGGAGAATGTTTCAAAGGAACTGGAAGATGCCTTGGATGTGGAAAAGAAGGACACAAAGCCAGTAAGTGCAAAGGAAAAGGTTCAGTTAACACCAGGGATGAGGATAATGGTATTGCTATGACATCAACAATGGTTAAATGTTTTAAATGTGTAATGTACGGGCATTATGAAAACCAATTCTCGAAGGGAAAGTCTCATGAAGAGAATCAGTATGGTCCTATGGGTAGTATTTATGTTGTTGATGATGAAGAGACTACAAATGATATGTGAGATGAAAGAATTGTTGAAGCTCGGTCAATGGTTTAAGAATGTAGTGGAATGATTACATGTTTATCATGTGTAATGCTGTATATGTAATCTCATGGTACTATAGAATAATGAGACATCTAAGGATTGTTACACTATTTTCATTCCCTGAGTTTTTAAAGTGTATGATTAATGGTACCAGTATCCATGAAAGGTTATTCAGATTTTTTTGGAATGTAGATGATATTCGCATAATGAAGGGATAAGGAGAAAACATAATGTTTGATAGTATTCATGAGCTCATGACTGATATAAGGAGAAGGTTATATCATGGTTTGAGTATATAGAATTTTTGCATTTTGGTATGTGGAAAGAGTAACTTTTGACTGCATTCATGTTTTCACTAAGGTTCAATGGGTATTCATTCTTCAAGAGAATACATGATTAAGGTATTCACATGTTTGTAATTTGACCAACAAGATATATCTTATGATATATGGTGGATAACTGATGGCATTCCCGTGATAATTTTCTTTATACTATGATCTTGGACCGAAGTATTTTATATAACCCTAAAGATTGGAATGGATTCTGTTGGACATAAGTTAGTATTGTTTAATGATAAAACATTTTTGATATTGTTGATGGGAAGTTATAGTAATATAGCTTTAGAAAAAGGATAACCTGTAGGACGGGCGACAACCCATCGCGTCGGACAAGGTTGTGGGAATCGAACCCACAACCGAAGTTCGACTGGCCTTTATTGCCTACCACTGGCCTACAGGAAGTCCCTGTTTATTAGAAACTAGTTTTATTATATTAAGCAGTATGATATATGAAGTATAAGTCCATTTTAGGGACTATATATGATTAATCTCACTATAGATGCACTTATGAATTTTTTGATAACGTTTATAACCTTTTGATTGAGATAGATGGAATGACCCATCATTCTATCACATGATCTACTAACACATCACAAATGACAAATTCAACTTCATTTCTTTAAGAGATGAAGTGGAAATTGTCCAAAGAACGACAAATGGTGAGACTATACCAAAATCATGAAAGTATTTCTTCTAATTCCAATTTCATCAACTTTAGGGAAATGATCTTGAAAACCAAAAATGTTTTCCTAGTGCTCTTATATATGATGAATCAGATGGTACCTTAGATCGTCACAAATTTATGGCTTTGTGATTGCTGTCTTTTCTATAGCCATGTTCTCTACAACTCTCCATCAGAACATGATGGTTAGATTTCTCTTCCATATCCATATTTTCACCTATGTGGAAACCTAGTTATTAGTTTATTTGGGTAACCTTTAAGTTTCATACTTTTGTTTTTAAAGATTGGTTTTGGTATTCCTTTTTTACAATGTGTGTTTCTGTTAATGAAAATTTCGAATAGTAAACCATTTATAACCCCGACGAATTTCGAGGGTGAAATGCATTTTAAGGGGGTAGAATGTAACACCCCGAGATTTTATGAAAAATATTCTTTTAATCTCATTAATGTCTTGTGTTGTATGCTACACCAAGATTGCCTTGCGCTATACACAACACCGTATTAGCTTGCTGTATACGCAACACTATTCATGGATCATGTTACACACAATTTTGATAATAGTTATTCTACGCAACATTGAGTATATATATATATATATTCAATGTATAAATGAAATATAGTTGGATTATGTTATAAGAAACAATGAAGGATTCTTGCACAACACGCAACACTGACTTGGCATGCATTACACGCAATCGCGACCTTCCTCGATACCGTGTGTTGTACGCAATACCTGGTTTTACTAAACAATGAAATATTAATATAATATTATTATGAACTAGCCGTTATGAATAGTATTAAATAAATTTTGAATCTTATAGAATTATTATTAATCATGCACATTTTCTAAAACATCGTATAAGAACAAAATAAATTTTTCGGGTAAAATAAGTATTTTTAAAAAAATGCAGTTTTGCACACTTTTGATGGAGCACCCACGTTAAATCTAGTTTTTGACATGTTTATAAGTTCAATATGACAAAATAAAATTCTTCTTTGGAATCATGAAATAAAAATTTACTTTGGATAAAATTTCATATCATTCTGGTAACTTTCATATTTTGATGAATAATAAAAACACGTTAAATTTTAAATAAAAACAACTTTTTCAATCAAAATAATTAAAAGTGATAAATTATTAATTTGAGTGGTTTTAAAGTATATTTAGAATATATTTTTACAATTTAATACAATGTTGGTCATTGGATGTAATTTCACATTTAAACCAGACATAAACAAGTGTCAATCTTTTGATAGTTATTATCTCTTAAGAACACGCTATTTGTTTTGACGACGAGAATTAATTTTTTAATTATTTAATGCAACTGATATGTTTTGAATTTGATAAAATAGACATCTTTTTTGATTTCATAATATCAAATATATCTTAGGCCTAATTTTTGGTATTTTTCTGGAAACATTCATTTTTTGATGAATAGTGAAACCACTAAGTTGTAGTTAAAAAATGAATTTTTCATAAAACCAAATTTTACCACTTTTGTGAGTGGAATTTCAAAAATCATAGAGACACGGTTGATTTCAGTACGTAAAATGTGGTTCAATGAGATGAAAATAATTTTTGGTGAATAGTAACTTTTTACTTTTTTTACCACAATTAAAAGTAAATAGGGTAATTAAGGGTAAAAATGATTTTATTATTACCCTAACACATTTTCTAATTCTATTGGATAAGTTTAATTCGACCAAAAACAACCTTAGGAATAAAATATGACCATTTAGGAACACTTGGATTAGATTAGGACATTTATTATTAATTAATTCAAAGAAGAGTTAAAAGAGTTAAAAGAAAATTTAATTTATTAAAACATTTTTATTATAGAAAGATACATAATATAAATACGATTTTAAATATTAATTAAAAATATAAAAATATTTCCTACATAATAATATTTTATTTATAATTTTATACATAAAATAATTTAATTTATTTATGACACAATGATGATGTAGTAATTAACATAATTGTGAAAAATTAGAATAATTGATATTATAAATACCCAAATAAGTGTAATTTGAGACTCTTTATGAATTACACTAATTTTATAGGTCAATATGACATGTTAATATTGATTTAATTAAATTTTTTCGAACTAATTATTCTGTTATGATTTTCAAAAAAATCAATTACTAAATAGTGTCAAAATTGACATAAAATAGTTTTTAAAACAAATATTATATTATTAATGGTTATTTTATTCCAAAAAATATAAAGTCCGAAAATAAGACTTAGATAGGCTTATATATATTAATAATAAACAACTTGGGGTTCGTTTGGATTGTTATAGTAAGTTTATTAACCTTATAGTGTAAGAACACAAGAAGACACGGTAAAAGTAAAATTATTTCACTTCATTTTAAATCTAAATGATAAGGATAAAATAGGAACATAAACTTGTCTAAATTCTATTGTATGAGATTATTTCGACCCATACCCACCTTATCTTCGAAATGAATCAATTTGGTGCTATTTAAAACCGAATTTTACTTTATAATAAAATAATAGTTTTAGTTATTCCAAAGGTGCCCCTCTCCTCCCTTAAAAAGGGCACCTCCTCCCCCTCTTCCTCACACTACATTGAGGATTCATGAACGGCCAACCCCTGCCAATTTATCCTATCCACTTCCCTAGAAACATCATATAGGTTCTGGTATTCTTCAGAAACCTATTTTAGTGCTCTAAAAGGAAGTCTCAAAGACCACTTTAAAGAAGAGATAATGTCTGTTACCGATTCTTTCATCTTTATTTCTTCTTCCACTTCTTCTTCTATGATTGATTAATTATGAAGTAATAACATCAGTATAACTCACATACTGATATGTTATTATAAGTATGAAACAACCATATTTCACCGTCTATGCATCCTACGGAAAAATAAATCACCGCGTGTGCGTACATACGGAATATCGTCTCCACGCCGTGGTGTAATCTATTTTCCACCACCACCTTACGTGGATGGGTATAATGGTTTAAATAATGACTATATATGACTATTATAAAGTGATACTGATTCTAAAATAGTATACATACAGTCAAATAAAATTCCACGATCAAAGGAACGATATCATCACTCGTGCGTACGTACGGAATACCGTCTCCACGATGTGATGCGACTCGTTCTACATGATCTTCATTTAATAATTATTATATAAATGAATTGAATGAATTAATATGATATATATTACACTAATAACATTCTGGAAATGAGGTATCTATATCCTAAAGAGAATAATAATAATTTATTCAAAAAACACACATAAAAAAAAGTTATAAACACCTGAATAACAAGTAGCAATGAAATATTACTACTAAGAAGCTAAAAATATGATCATATATGATATCATAAAAATAAGTATGATTCTTTAATAAGTCAATAACATTATTTAAATTATTATACAAGTGGTTCGGACACATACAAAGAATATCAGACCTAAGGTAAGTGAAATATCACAATCTCATTTTTATCCGAGATTGTTTTTACTTTGGTATTTACTAGGGTGTATTTTATCATCCAAATACATGTTTCCTCAATATGTAATATTTATATCCTTCTAAAATAGTTTATATCCAATTTTACCCCTGTGTTAGTTTTTATTAAAAGATATGAAAGGAATCTTTTGTCGTTTTTCGTACGAGGTACTTTTTGACTTTTCCGACAAAAGTACGAGAAGAATGATTTTTTATACGGAATGAATGGATTTTAAAAAAAAATTTTCCATGAAACTTCCTTTACAATTTTTCATGTTTATTTTTAATCAACTTGTTTTATTTTATAATTTTATGACATGTTAAGAAAGGAAACATGTTTTCGAATCAGAAAGGATATTTTCCTCAAGAATGGAGTTCAAGTGTTTTATCAAAATTATTTTCCATCTAAGATAATAAAGGGATCTTTTATTATCCCTATTATTACATTGATTTTATTATGTTGTAATGGAATTATATTTTTATGAATTCCTTTATCTTATATGAATTGTTTTATGATGTCACGATGTTTAAGATTCCCATTTTTATTACATGGGTTATGCTACGATGTATGGTTTTCTTGATTTTGTGGCACACATAAGAATGGTATCATTATTAGATGGTTGGGACCTATATCTCCCTCCCATGCATTGGGTAAAGATTTTATATCTCATTAGATAGACATGGCTGGAACGGTAGGTTATACCGGTTCAGTGAAACATGACTGAAACGAGGAGTGAACTCGGTTCAAAAATAGACTTTGTCCACTAAGATAGTCTTGGAAATGAGTCTTGACTAATAAGAAATGATACTCTATGATTATCTGTGTATTCCACAAAGTTTCATGTTTTATTTTATGATTATTGGGATTACATTTCCCTACTATGATTTATCCCATGTTATGAAATTATGAACTCTTTTGCAGGTTATGATTTCCAAAAGTTATGTTCTTATGTATATGATGTGATTGATATTTGTTTTGTTTACCCTTACTGAGCATTTGAGCTCACCCTTTTTTATGTTTTATTTACCCAGGTCAGGAAGAAGGTTATTAAGTAGAATATGCCAAAAAGAGACTCTAGATATGATGAAATAAAAGGGAGGCAAATTAGATGTTTTATGAACCAGTTTTTTATGTTTCCTGGATTCTAAAGACACTATACCTATACGATCCTTTCATGGTTTTGTTATATGTTGTAACAAGTTTGATTAAATTATGATGTAATAACAATGTATGTAAAGTATGGGACATTATAAACATTATCCATGAAAACATATCACAAGCATATGACATATGTTTTCTTCACACACATAAGCCTAGAAAATCATTTCCATAATGATGGTCTAGGACTCTTAGAGTGGATTGTGTTCTCTAATTA
This sequence comes from Viscum album, assembly GCA_963277665.1. Classification (NCBI taxonomy): domain Eukaryota; kingdom Viridiplantae; phylum Streptophyta; class Magnoliopsida; order Santalales; family Viscaceae; genus Viscum; species Viscum album. The sequence continues at coordinate 1,311,011,381 of OY728152.1, read as the reverse complement.
TTTTATAATTTCAATATATAATGTTTACTCTCAAAAATAACTTATTAAACATATTCCCTCATTGATCTTGGATCAATCCCCATGCCATTCCTTATTTTATCAATAGATTTATATCATTAAATAATGAATTTTAGGGATATATAATTCTTGGACCACCCATCACGTCTATCAAAACCTTATATATATTTCATCCAAATGATAATGAATCATAAATTATATAATCATATCATATACATTGGATAAAAAATTGGTTTCATAAACAATTCATCATGTCAAAATACTATATCCATGGAAAAATGGGGTTCATAGAATAATTGATAATTTTGAATAACTATAAACCATCTAGAAAATTTTAATGGATTTTATCATAATATCATAAACCCATTCATGAAAAATATTCAATAAATGATGTTAAAATACAAGAAAATACCATTAAATGATCATTCAACATTTTCATTGAAAGCATGAGAAAAATGTCATTTAATTTTTATAACATTTTAAATAAATCTTATCATATTTTTTTGAATATTAATTTCTTTGAAAATTACCAACCAAACCATAAATGATATAATTCAAAAAAACTATATTCATGATAGTAGGAAAATAATTCATTCAATATAAATTATACTATAAAAAAATGTTTCACAATTTTAGAAATTAAAAATTGGTTTGTTGAAAAAATGATTCCAAAAAATTATAAATTTTAATAATTTTAAAATAATGGGAAGTGTGATAAAAATAGATATTTTAATGAATTTAAAATATAGATATTGTTTGGAAATATATTATTTGATGATCATTGATATGTAAAAAAATTTCAACTAAAAAATATTAAAGAATTATAACTTTTCCATTAACAAATTAGTAAATAATTTTATATAAAAATTAGTGTAAAATTATAAAATATCATTAAATTTTAATAATAACCATATTGGAATAACAAAAATCGGGTAATTTGTATAATATATATAGAATTTACCTCACTATAAATTTACCACACAAAAACTCAAAATGAAATTTAATTCTAACATTAAACATTATGATTCTCTTAATATAAAAATGAAAAAAAATTTAAATGGGGAATAAATTATATGGATTTTTAAATTGACCACATAAAAGAAAAATGGGGTAAAGATGTTATATATCTCACCTAAATATAACTGAGATGACAAACCCCTACCTCAAATCCTCTTTTCCATTATACACAATAAATCCTAAAATATAATTAATATAAATAGGTATTAGTTTTATATATTTTATATATATATATATATATCGTAAATTATTTTCTAATAACATATTATAAGAGACTTATTTAAATGTATTTATTAAATAGTGTATTTAAATATAAATGAATCATTGTTTTTAAAAAATTTTGTTCACAATTTCCAGTTCATGCACAATGGTTATGATTTTATCATATCTAATGTCTTAATCATTATATAAATGAATATTTATCCACTATATACCCTTATATAACAATTCATAAATTTTTTTTTAAAAAAATGATTTACATCACTTCGTGTAGATTATAGTATATATGATTGCAAGTTGAAGTTTTCACTTTTGGTTGGATGAAAAAAAAAATAATGTTTTAAAATTTAATAATATTTGTTATATAATAAATTTCTTATATATTCCATAAACCTATCAATATTACCATCCATTTAGTAGATTAATGAAAACTAAATTTCATCTCTTATATGATGTCTAGTTCACGTATTGGCGCAAGGGATGTTGTATTTAACAAACATATGTAAATGGAGATGGATAATGGTCATTCGATAAACATAATGACACTATTAATATATAATGTATACTAATGAAATTGATTTTTTTTGTTAGGAAATAATTTAAGAAGGTAATGATGATTTATAATGAGTTTGATTTTTTAAAATGATTACCTCCTCTTGGATTGGGGTCCTTATAATATCATCATATGGAATGGATGTATTGAATTTTGAAGATAAAATAACCTATTGGGAAAAGAAAAATATTTATAAATGTGGTTTTTAAAGGTATTCGCTGAAATATGGGTCTCGTTGATTTTTTAGGAAGAGCTGAGGGGCGCGGTCATTCTATTATGGAATAAAGGACACACTTGAAATTACATAAAAAATGATATATAAAAAAATCGTTTGAATGGGGAATCATGATGAAATAATTTAAATATTGGACCATCCTGAGACAAACTACTCTTACATAATAATATTAGGCATGTTAATGTTATTAATTAACAGTTATATATTTTTAAACCCCTTATTAACTATTTTTATGATTACAATGATATGAAAATTCCTTAATATCTTGGTTTCATTATAATTATTATGATGTTAAAAGAGAATCATACGTGAAAAATGGATGATATATTCCACTATACCTAATAAACATCCCAAACAAATGTTTTTTTATTTTAAATCATTCAATAAAAAATTATTTTATATGAGATTCCATTAAATTCATTTCACACTACTCATATTGTTAGAATTTAAAGACAACAAGATATTAATGGAATTGGAATATAAAAATTTCAAAAATTATTGAAATATTATATTTATCTAAACAATTCATGGAAGACAATAATTCATCGATTTCATAATCATTATAATATTTTTATCATCATTTCATTGACTTTGGTTTTCTTGATCATGCACATTGTAGGAATTAAGTTAGAAATTAACAAAATAATTCAATTAATTAATATTTAATTTATTATAACATCAAAAAATTATTATTATAATTTTATATATCCATTTATAACTTATCATTAACTCTTTATATACCTATGAAAAAATATTAGATATATTAAATCAAATATGCTGATATTTAATAATCATTATTTTCATAAAATAATATAAAGAATATTATCAATGGTAAGTGGCTATAAATTACCACACCATAGAAGATAATTTTTTTAAACCTAAATAGAATATACACAATGATAAAAAGAAGCATGGTATCTACACTATCATGTAAATCAGTCCTAGTCCGGAAATTAGAGAAGATATATAATTATTCCTAAATCCCTCCTCTATTAGGACATGGTTTGGAAACTAGTAATTAAGGTATAATATAAAAACAAAAATGATAAATTAATTTGTAAGTTTTAAAATTTATGATATAAAAAAATAAAATCCACACAAAAAATCCAAATCATTAGTATATTAGATGTTATCACAATACATTAAATGAATGTAATGACACACTACTAAAATAACCAGAAACACTAGAAATAATTCTTGACAGTACTAATGAAGAAAAAATATCTAAAAATACATGAACTATTAATGTTTATATCAATCACCAAAATACATTTAGTGACCTAAAAATAGTATATAAATATATATATATATATATATACATAGGGTGTGTATAACATATATACTCAATAGGATCTTCCCTGCAACCACTCATTAAAAATGTGAATGATTCATTTAAAAGCCAGTGGTAAATAAATAAACTAACTAGTAACATAAATTGGTTTACTATTCATTTTCTATTCCTCACCTTGGGTCACTCCCTGAGTGTTACGTACATGAAATAATATAATAAAAAACATAACATCTAATGGATGTCCACCATCACAACTCCCCCCATGGTTTTCCTCTCTTCTCTAATGTTACACATTAAGATCCATCTCTCATGAAAATATTAACATGAGTCACAAAGGATAAATAGAAATTTCATGAAACTCATGCGTCACAACATCCCAATATCCTAGTGACATAACCATATATTATCATTATAGTTTATGTGATCCACCACATCTTGTATGTCATTTATTGTACATCAAGTATTATACCTCAGACCATCACAACTCAAACATCATGTATGGTTACTCAATCCCCCGCATAACATTCATGAAACACCCCACCCCAGTTACCCAGAGTCAGTGCATTGTTACATAACATTGGAATGATCACACAAGATCATGTCTTATAGGACCGATTTGTTTAGTAGCCTTGGAATCACTAGATATATTCATAAAGTTTACATTACGTCATGAAATGAAAACTACAACAACATAGTCTCCATATTCCACACTCATACTCCCTCAAACTATCCCTGTAGGTCAGTCATAAAATACATCTTCACATCTTGGGAAAAAATAAAACATATAAAGGGGTGAGATCAGATGCCCAGTAAGGATAACAATATAGTAGAAACATTCATAAATATTCATAAACATTTAAGGCAATGCATAACTAAAAAAATTCTTTTAAACATGAACTTAAACATAATTTGGAATATATAATATGAAATAATTCCATTTACATATCCATATGTATATTATACTAATCTAATAATAAAATTCAATATCAATAACTACTTTCATAATGATGGAATGCATAATACCAGACTATCATAACCACATAGTCAAGGCCGTGTGCCAAGATTACAAATAATATTTTGTCAAGTCCTTGTGAAAAGACACTAGTTTCTCTCGTGAGACGTACCGATTCATCGAGGATCTAAAGAAGGCTCCAACTATCACATATTAATTCCAATGCATTCCTCATATGAAAGGTTTATTCATAACATAAACATTCGTATTAAAACTATCATATGAAATGTCAATAAGTTCTATATAAACCACGAATGGTATAAAAATAACACATCCACAGTCAATCATATCACAAAAACTTCAATGAAATATGGATTATTTGTATCATAATAAATCAACTAAAAAATGCTTAGAATCCATCAAAGGAAGTTGACATAGATGAAATAAATACTATTTGTGAGAAATATCTCATTTTTTGAAAACATTTAAAAGTCACATAATTATAAACGAATACATTAACAATGAAAATATTCTTATAAGATTTTAAGGGAAGCTTTAAAGATTTTATACCTGTGGAAAATATCCGCAGTCACCGTATAAGTTAAAAATTGACATTTTTATCTTAATTCTGTCGAAAAGGTTAAAAAGGACCTTTTTTGGAAAACAACAGAAAGATTCCTTTATAAACTCTTTATAAAAAGTAAAAAAAGGGTATAAATGACTATAACCCATATTATGTAAAATTGTAATAGTTATTTGAAATACATTTTTATGAAACGTGGATGTGGATGATAAAGTGGTCCCAATAGATAATTACGTATAAACAACCTTCGATAATCAAGAGATTGTGAAATAAACCCTTACCATGTACGTTTCCTTTGTTGAGGGCAGGTTAAACTCTTGTATAAAGATGAAATAATTGTTAATAAGCTATAAAATAAGAATATACATTAATATGATATCATATATGATCTTCTAACATTGTTTTGATATTAATATCTTAGTATTATCCTCGTTTAAGGTGTTCACTTACTCGTTTTCTTTTATATGTTTTGTTACATAAGTTGCCTTTGTTAACCATAGGTAGTATCTTATTCATATCCAGAAATATATCAAGTCCATAAACATTATTTTTGATCATCAAATGATAATTAAACATGAATTTATATTATGGGGAATGAATCTCATCGAGTTCGTAGAGACGGTAATCCATACGTACGCACGAGCCACAATATCATTCTTATGATATTAAAATTATATATAATCTGATGGATTATCATATATATAGAATAATTATCATGTTATATTTATTATTTAAAGGAATTACTCATCATTATTATTCCCATCCAAATAATAATGTATTGAATAACAATTACACCATGAAGTGGAGATGGTAAGCCTTATGTACGCACGTAGGTAACATGTCATTCAAAGGATGGATAGAATTTTGAATATGGTTGTACCTTATTTATAATAGCATCACCATATATAGAAGATACTAGAGTAATTATTTTATAATGGAAATAAAAATTAAAAAATAAGTGGAAGAAGAATGAAACTTGAAAGAGGGTGGTTTAATTATTACCTTTTCTTCGGGTTCATCATTTTGATTTTATAAAAAGGTATCAATAGGATGGGTTTAGGACCAATGGAAGGCCTCTTAGATGATGTGAGGGAAGTTGGGAGGATATTTGGGTAGGGGTTGGCCTTACCAAAAGCCTTTCATGTTATTAATTTTAGAGAATGGGGAGTTCCCTTTTATAAGCGTGGTGAGGGGCACCTTAGGAAAAAGTTAAAATATTATTTTATAATAAATTAATATTTTGTTTATAATGGCTCCAAGGTTACTTATTTCAATTCTATGTTGGGGATGGGTCGTAATTCTTACTACCATTATATTATAGATAGGTTTTGGTCAATATATTATCTTTATCATATATATTTAACTTTTAGTTAAATAGTTTAACATTTACAATGTCTCTTTGTATTTTTATATTATATGGTTAATAATCATACTATAAGAAGAAAATCAAACCCCAAGTGGTCCATTATTAATATATAAAACATTTTATAAGTCATTCGGCCAAACCATAGATTTTTAGTAATAGAATCTGAATTAATAATATAATATTTGTATTAAATAATCCTTTATGTAAATTTTGACACTATATAATAATTTATTTTTGTTAAAGTTATAACTAATTTATTAATTCGAACTTAATTCCTTTAATCAATACTAAAATGTCATATTAACCTAGAAAATTAGTGTAATTCATAAAAATTCTCAAATTACAATTTTTTTTATTTTTATAATATCAATTATTTTAATAATTCATTAATTAGATAATTACATCATCAAAATTTTGTCACAAATAAATTAAATTATTTAATGTTTAAATATTATAAATAAAATATCATTATGTAGTAAATCATTTCATATTTCTAATGAATATTTATAATCGAATTTATATTATGTAAAACCCGAATCTAATTTCGATTTTCTGAATCCAAAATTGAAGTCTATAATAGAAGTTAAAATTTATAATATTTTAAAAAGTGGGTATTACTATTCATAACGGATAGATTGATTGGTTGTGGTGTGTTTTCACTCGATTTTGCGTACAACACACGCTACATTATTATTCAAAGAGAAGCGTACCATGGATTATTGGGGTGTTACATTCTCCCCTCCAAAAATTTCATCCTCGTAATTTATAGAACATTACTGCCTAAAAATACTCAGGTGGTTCATCATCAAAACTTCCTAAGGTTCCCACATTGCCTCATCCATCTTATTGTTTCTCCATAGAACATTTACCATACGAGTCATCCGGTTTCTCAACACTTGTTCTCTGGTATCAGGAATCCTGATAGGCTCTTCGCAATAAGAAAGACCGAGTTCCAGTTCTACTTCCTCATAGGTGAGTACATGCGTTCAGTCAGGCATGTATTTTCTCAATAGTGATACGTGAAACACATCGTGAACTTGGAAGAGATATGGAAACATTTCCAAAAGTAAGCTACAACCGCAATTCGTTCTAGAATTTTGAATGGTCCGATGTACCTAGGACTCAATATACCTTTCTCATCAAAACATATAACTCCATTCAATAGAGACACCTTCGAGAAAACATGATCTCTTACCTGAAATTCCAAATCCATCCTTCGGTTTTCATCATAGCTCTTCTGCCTAATTTTAACAGCTTTGATGTTGTTTTGGATCACCTTCACCTTTTCCATTATTTCCTCCACCAGTCCTGGGCCTATAAGTTTTTGTTCACCAATGACATCTGAACAGGTTGGTGTGCGACATCTCTTTCCCTATAACGCTTCATATGGTTCCATATGAATACTTTAATGGAAGCTATTGTTATAGAAAAATTATACCAGAGGATAATATTGATCCCACATACCTTGAATGACATGTGAGCATGATATGAACATGTCTTTTAAGGTCTGAATAGTTCATTCTGATTTTCTATCAGTTTGAGGGTGGTAGGAAGTGCTTAAATGATGTTCTGTGTGACAACCGGGTCCCCGTGACAACACAGACACCCCACCTTAACATGGTCGTCCGGTCCTGGCCCACCAGGTACCACCAGTTCCCCCGCAGACACATGGGGCCCACCCCAGGGTCTACCCACATGCCAGAATGGGTCATCTGACTAATGATTGTCCCCACAGGCCAACACATGTCCTTTTCAGTGTGTTTTGTTCTCACTCACACACACCCTGAGAAATTTCCCAGGAGGTCACCCATCCTGATCACTACTCCAGGCCATGCACGTTTTACTATGGAGTTCTAATCAGTTAGTCTCCCAAATAGGAAGGGGCACCTTGTTGACATGAGTCATATCATTTAGTAATTTAACCCTTTATCATTTGGGGATGTTACACCCCCCCTTAGAGCACAACGCCCTCGTTGTGGGCCCTACATCTCAACCCAGGCAATGCACCGCACTTAAGGCTGGGTTCCTCCTCTGATACCAAATGTGACAACCGGGTCCCCGTGACACCACAGACACCCCGCCTTAACATGGTTGTCGGGTCCTGGCCCACCAGGTACCACCAGTTGCCCCGTAGACACGTGGGGACCACCTTCCCAGGAGGTCACCCATCCAGATCACTACTCCAGGAAAAGCACGCTTATCTATGTAGTTATAATCAGGTAGGCACTTGAAAAGGAAGGTGCACTTTGTTGACATGAGTCATATCAATTAGTCATTTAACACATTATCATTTGGGGATGTTACAATAACCCCCCCCCCCCTTAGAGCACAACGCTCTCGTTGTAGGCCCTACAACTCAACCCATGCAGTGCACCACACTTAAGGTTGGGTTCCTCCTCTAATACCAAATGTGAAAACCGGGTCCTCGTGACAGTAGAGACACCCTGCCTTAACATGTTCATCGTGTCCTGGGCCACCAGGTACCACCAATTGCCGCGCAGACACGTGGGGCCCACCCCAGGGTCCACCCACATGCCTGAATGTGTCATCCAACTAATGACAGATCCCACAGGCCAACACATGTCCTTTCCAGTGTGTTTTGTCCTCACTCACATGCACCCTCAGAAACTTCCCAGGAGGCCACCCATCTTGATCACTACTCCAGGCCAAGCATGATTAACTGAGCAGTTCTAATCAGGTAGGCTCTCGAAAATGATGGTGCACCTTGTTGACATGAGTCATATCAATTAGTCATTTAACCCTTTATCATTTGGGGATGTTATATTCTGTATCCATGGATTTCTAAAGACTCTTCCATAATCTTGATGTAAAATGGGGATCACGATCAGAAACAATTGATAGGGGTACTCCATGAAGTCTCACAACATCATTAATATATAGTCTGGTAGACTTTCAAGTGGTTGATCTTCTCTTATAGCAGGAAAATGTGCTAACATGGTAAGACAATCAACAATGACCCGTATTGCATCCTTCAATCTATGAGTCTTTGGTAGCCCCATGAAATCGTTCATCATGGTATTATCCCATTTCCACTCAGGTATGAGAGGAGGATGCATGAATCCTCTAGGTTATTGCCTTCCTGCATTCACTTGTTGACAAACCATACATATTGACACAAAATCAGCAATCTCCCTCTTCATGTTGTCCCACCAAAAATGTTCCTTCAAATCTCTATACATTTTTGTGCTCCCAGGGTGTATTGAGAAATTGGAACTATGAGTATCATCCAACATTTCCCTTTTTAAATCAGGTACATCAGGAACACGAAGTCTCTTCCCAAATTTCAAAATTACATCATCATACACAGAGTCACTCAATCTCCCATCATTCATAACATTAATATTCTTTTTAAACTCTTAATCATTATCCTGAGAACTATATATTTTCTAGTAAAGATGGTAAGGAAACCATTTGAAAAGGTATTGAGGTTTCACCTTCCACGGTGATTCCGATATCCATATTTACTAGATCCATGTATATTGGATCATTTTCAACTCTCATATTCTTCAAAAATCCATCTTCATTTTTGCTCAAAGAATCTGCAACAATATGTTCCTTCCATGGGTGGTAGTGTATCGTGCAATAATTATCCTTATATAGTTCAATCCATCTCTATTGCCTCATGTTGAGTTTGTTCTGTGAGAAAATATACTGCAAACTCTTGTTATCGGTATATATCTCACATTTATCACAATAGAGATAATGTCTCCATATCTTCAAAGAAAGGATTACAGTAGCTAGCTCAAGATCATGAGTAGGATAGTCTTCTCTCATTAGTTTTCAGATTTCATGATGCATAGGTAATAACTCTACCATTCTTCTTAAAGACACAACCATGTCCTTTTTTTATGCATCACTATAAATAACGAACCCATCATTCCCCAATTGTAGAGTCAATATAATATCACTGAATAATATTTTCTTCAGTTATTCAAATCATTCTTCAAACTATTTTGTCCAAATAAATTTAACCCATTTACATGTGAGCTTAGTTAATGGGTTAGCCAATCGGGAAAACATCTGGACGAAACAAAGATATTAACATTCTAAACCAATAAAATTGCATACCTCCGTTATACTTGTAGGTGCTTGCCATTCTTGTATTTCCTTGGTCTTAGAAGGATCAACTGAGATTCCATCCTTAGAGACAATATTGCAATGAAAACAGATCTCCTGAAGCCAGAATTTACACTTTCTACACTTCCCATATAATTCATGTCTTCTATGAGTCTTCAGGATAACGCGCAAGTGATTTTCATGATTTTCATATATTTGGAGAATACCAAGATATCATCAATAAATACCACCACAACATTATCGAGATTTTCCTTGAAAACACTATTCATTTGATCCATGAATACAGAGGGTGAATTTGTCAGCCCAAAAGGATTTACTGTAAACTCATAATGCCCGTTCCTGGATCCAAATGCTATCTTCAGAATCTCTTCCTTCTTCACACACAACTGATGGTATCCAGATCGATGGACAATCATTGAAAAGTATTGTGCTCCATGTAGTTGGTCAAAAAATCATCAATGTGAGGTAGGGGATTCTTGTTCATTGTTGTTATAGCATTGATTTCCCTGTAGTCGATACATAACCTCATAGATCCATCTTTCTTCATAACAAAAAGGGTAGGGGCTCCCCATGGAGAAACATCAGGGTGAATAAATCCTTTATTACTCAATTCATCTATTTGTTTCTTTAGTTCAACTAAATCCACAGTGGCCATTCTATAATGGGACTTCAATATAGGCATTCAATCAGGAATTAAATCAATGGAAAGAATAATCTCTCGTTCTAGAGGATGTCCAGGTAAATCTTTTGAAAACACATCTACATATTCTTTCACAATAGGTACATCCTCTATTTGAACATTTGATTCCTCACCCACAATTATTTCATTCTCTTCCTCCACGATAATTGAATTTAGTTGAGCTACTGTGGATGGATTAAGATAAGAATTAGATGGTGATGATTCTTCTCTAAAGATAAGGTGTTCATTATCATCATCATAAAAAATATTAACTTCTTTATTCTTACAATAAATCTTTGAATCATGGTCTGAAATCCAATCCATACCGAGGATAATATCAAATTCAATCATAGGTATGACGATGATATCAGAAGATAAAGAACATTTATGTGCTCAAATGGGGATTGATTCACAAAACATTGTTGCAATGATACTTACCTTAGGAGTTTTGACTAAAAAATCCCATGTTAAATCAAATTGAAAATGTCTAATTTTCATAGAAAACTAGGTAGATATGAAACAATGTGATGATTCTGAATCCAATAAAGCATTTATAAAACTTGAGGACACCATTAAATCACCTTAAACCACATCTTTCGGAGCCTCTACCTCAGTAGTAGTGATAAAAAAACTTGGCCTTCATCCCTTAGAGTTTTCCAAGATAAGTTACCCTGAAATTTAGGGCATTCTTCTACATAATTTCCAATATACAAGGAATTTTAGCATTGAACATCAGTATCATCTTTCATCCCATTACAATCACGAGCTTGGTGGCCTTTTTCAACACACTTGTAACAGACTCCCATTCCCTTCATGAAAGTACCAGGGTATTTCTTCCAACATATAATGCATGATGGATATTAAAATTTTCCCTTATTCAACTTATTTCCATTCCTAGAGTGATCAACAGTTCTCTTCTTCTCTTTATTTTCTTTAATGTCATAAAATTTAGAGAATTCCATTTCTGCCTTAATATCACATGACACAATATCTTCGTACGATGAGAAGGATTGTGAGACTAATTCCAGACAGAGAAATGGTTTGAACCCATCAAAGGAATGATCAATATAACTCTTTGGGTTATGTATATAAAATGATGCATTCCTCACTAACCTTGTAATGTTAGCCCCATACTTTGTGATATTCTCATACTCCTTTTTCCTCAGACTAAGAAATTTCCTTTCCATATCTGCTCGATGGTCACGAGGTATGTATTTTTCAATGAAAATATCATTGAACTACCTTAAATACATATTTTATACTTCATCATAATCCTTTGTGTTTTGAATCAATGACCACCATTGGTTAGCATCTCCAGTGAGGAGGTAAACTGCCATGACAACTTTTTCACATTCACTACTCCCCAATGCATGGAATATATTCTCTAAGGAATTTATCCATTGCTCAGCTACTAATGGATTTGTAATCCCATTAAATTATGGAGGTTTTTTCCTCATGAAGTTATCTACCATTGATCCTCCACACTGAGGTTTAGGGTGATCCATATGAGTAAGTTTATTATTCATAACCTGAGTGATTTGTCCCATTATGGTGATAAGCTGATCAGCACCAGTTGCATCACCAACTCCACTATAATTATCTTGAGAAAGAGGTAAATCCAAACATGTAGTACATGTACTGATACAGTTTCCATTCATTCTACTAGGTGCCATTTCTAAACAGTGACATAAACTAGATCAGTTTATGAATCGAAATACATAATTCCAAACTTGTAAAACACTTAAATAAATTGAACAATTTTTGGACATAATCCATATTCATAAAAATGATTTCTATTATAAATTATATATTCATAAACACTTCATAATGGTTTGTATATAAAATAATAAGTATCCTAAGCATATCCCTTGGGAGTGTCGTAACCATGAGTGCATCAATGACCGTTGTCATGCACCAGTTCCCTTTCGGGTCTTTCTCAAATCGGTGTTTTCGAGTTTTACCCCTAGGTACATCTGTGCCAAAGCTTCCTTTACCTACTTGTTTCCAGTCATGGATGTATTTCTTGGAAAAATCCCAAAATCTATACAATACTAAAATTCTAGGATGTTATTCTAAACTAATCCTCAAAGACCATCTTAGGTCTATGTGCTCTAATAAGAGTTTATCTAAATCTTTCTTCCATGGATTGTACTAACCATCCTATGATACCAATTGTAACACCCCAACCCTAGTTTAACAGAGTCGGTGCATTATTACATAACATTGGAATGATCACAAAAGATCATGTCTTGAAAGACTGTGCATTTTAGTAGCCTTGGAATCACTAGATATATTCATAAAGTTTAGATTATATCATAAAATGAAAACTACAACAACATAATATCTATAGTACACACTCATATCCCCTCAGACTATCCCTACAGGTCAGTCATAAAATACTTTCTCACATCCTGGAAAAAATAAAACATATAATGGGGTGATCTCAGATGCCCGGTAATGATAACAATATATTGAAAACTTTCATAAATAAGCATAAACATTTAAGACAATGTATAACTAAAATTAATGTATTTTAAACATGATCATAAACATAATATGGGAATAATAATATGAAATAATTCAATTTACTTATTCACATGTATATTCTACTAATTGAATAATCACATGCAATATCAATAACCACTTTCACAATGATGGAATGCATAATTCCAGACTATCATAACCACATAGTCAAGGCCTTGTGCCAAGACTAAAAATATGATTTTGTCAAGGACTTCTTCCAAGACAGTATTTTGTCCCATGAGACCTACCGAGGCATCGAGGAGCTATTGTGGGATCCACCTATCACTAATTAAGTCCATTTCATTCCTCATATGAATATGTTTAAACATAACATAAACATTCGTATTAAAACTATCATATGAAATGTCAATAAATTCTTCATAAACCATGAATTGTATAATAATAAAACATCCATAGTCAAACATATCACAAAACCATCAATACAATATGGAATTGTTTTATCATAATAAATAAACATCAAATAAGCATAAAATCCATTAAAGGATATTGACATAGATGAAATCAAAACAATTTTGGAGAAATATCTCATTTTTTTAAATGATTTATCTATCTCATAATTATAAACGAAAACATTTACATTAAAAATATTCTTATAATCTTCTAAAGAAAGCTTCAAAGATTTTATAACAGTGGAAAATATCTGCACCTACCGTATAAGTTAAACAATACATTCTTACCATAATTTTATCGAAAAGGTTAAAAATGACCTTTTTTGGAAAACGAAAAAAAGATTCATTTATAAACATCTTATAAAAATTAAAACAAGGGTACAAATGAATTTAACCCTAGTCTGTAAAGTAGTAAGAATCATTTGAAATACATTTTAAAGAAACCTGGATGTGGATGATAAAGAGGTCCAAGTAGATAATTACGTATAAATAATCTTGGATAATGAAGTGATTGTGAAATAAACCATTACCTTGTACTTTTCCTTTTTTGAGGTAAGTTTAACCTCTTTTATAATGGTGTAATAATTTTTATTAAATTATTAATGAATCATATTCATTAATATGATATCATATATGATCTTTTAACATTGCTTTGTTAATAATATCATAGTATTATCGTCGTTTCAGGTGTTCACTTACTCGTTTTGTTTTATATTTTTTGTTACATAAGCCACACTTTTTATGCATAGGATGTATCTCATTTATATCCAAAATGATATCAAGTCCATAAGCTTGAATGTATATGATGGGGAATTAATCACATCGCGTTCGTGGAGACGATCATCTGTATGTACGCACGAGTGACAATATCATTATTTTGATATTAAAATAATATATAATTTGATGTTGAATCATATATACAGAATCATTATCATGTTATATTTATTATTTAAATGAATTACTCATCATTATTATAACAATCCAAATAATAATGTATTGAATAACAATTACACCACGATGTAGAGACGGTAAGCCGTACATATGCACGTATGGTGACATGTCATTCAAAAGATGGATAGAATACTGAATATGGATGTATAATGATTAAAATGACATCATAGTATATAGAAGATTCTGGAGTTATTATTTTAGAATGGAAATAACAAATAGAAATGAAGTGGAAGAAAAAAGGAACTTGAATGTGGGTGGTGAAATCATAACCTCTTCTTCGTGTTCTTGCTTTTGATTTGATCAAAAGGGATCCTTAGGATTGATTTATGACTAAAGGAAGTCCTCTAGGATGAAGTGATGAAATATTATAGGATATTTGCGCAATGGTTTGGCCAAACCAAAATGCATTGAAGGCATGAATTTGAGAGAAGGTGGAGTGCCCTTTTATAAGAGTGGTGAGGGGAACCTTAGAGAAATCATAAAATATAATTTTATAATAAATTAATATTCGGTTTATAATGGCTCAAAAGTGACTTATTTCGATGCTAATGTGGGTATGTGTTGAAATCCTTTCAACCAATATATTTTAGATAGGTTTGGGTAACTATATTAACCTTATCAATTATATTTAACTCTTAGTTAAATAGGTTAATGTTTACTATATCTCTTTGTATTTTTATATTATATTGTTAATAAATGTACTATAACAGGTCTAGAAATACCCAAGTGGTTCATTATTAATATATATATATCCTTATCTAAGCCATTTTGAAAAACCTTAGATTTTTATGAAAATAATATCAATTAATAATATAATATTTATTTTAAATACTCCTTTATGTCAATTTTGACAGTATTTAATAATTGATTTTTGTTAAAGTCCTAAAATCATTATTAATTAGAATTAAATTAATTCAATCAATACTAAAATTTCTTATTAACCTATAAAATCACATTAATTCATAAAAATTCAAAATTTACATTTATTTTGATATTTATAGTATCAATTATTTTAATATTTCATTTATTAAGTAATTACTGCATTACCATTTTGTCATAAATAAATTATATTATTTAATGTATAAAAATTATAAATAAAATATCATTATGTAGAAAACCATTTTAGATTTCTAATTAATATTTATAATTTAATTTCACGTTTTTATCACCCATTATTAATATGGTTTTAGTTATTTAACATTGATTTTATATATTTTAACTCTTCTTTGAATTAAATAATAATAAATGTCCTAATCTAATCCATGTTGAACAAGAGGTTAATATTTTATTAATAAGGTTTTTTTGTTGAATTTTACTTAGAATATATAATTGAGACATGGGTTAGGGTAATAATAATATCATTTTTACCCTTAATTATCCTATTTACTTTTAATCGTTGTAAATTAATGTAAAAAGCTACTATTCGCCAAAAAAATATTTTTATCTATTTGAACCATAATTTACTCCTTGATATTAACAATGTCTCTAGGATTTTCTAAATTCCACTAACATAAGAATTAAAATTATGTTTTCTGTGAATTGGAAATTTCTCCTAGGAGATGGGTAAAAGACGGTGAATGTTCAATAAAATTTTTTTATATCTAAAATTATTATAAACTGATTCCAACGAATTATATTGAAAATATATAGGTATTATATATCTATTTTCACCTAAAATAGATTGAATGAAAATAAATTATTCTTTAAAAAAAATTTGGTTTTAAACTATAACTTATTGTTTTTCACTATTCATAAAAAATTGAATGTTTTCAGAAAAATACCAAAAATCACTATAAGCTAATTTTGGTATTACAAATCCCAAAATGAAGTAAATATTGAAGGATAAAATTTATAAAATTTTAAGAAGTGGATATTAATATTCATAATGGATAGTTTGATTGTTTGTGGTGTGTTAGCACTCGAATTTTTGTACAACACATGCGATTGTATTATTTAAAGACATGTGTAAAATGGAAGCCTTGGGTGTTACAATTAATGTCATAACTATAATCATACAAATGATATTTATCCAAAGATAAATATTTTTGAATATATTCAAATCCTATTACATCCCATTACACACATAAGTGAATAATTTTAACCACCGTGTATAATAAAACACAACACATCATGGATAATATATTGTGGGAGAGGGGTAGTCGGCCATCTGTTTCTCTTCAACTGAGATGTTTCAAAAATACCCACCCAACATTCATTTGGATATTTAGTCCATATAAAAATGGGTACAGTATAAAATAGAATAAAAGATCATTCCTATTTTATATATTTATAATAGGAGACACTAAGAGAAACTACTGAGACATAATCTCATATACCACTAACAACACATCAGGATAACTATTTCTACTATCTTGGGAAATGACTCAAATAAGAATAAAGTCAGAAATCATTATAATTTACTAATTTTCTATTAAATAAAATTATTGTATTTAATTATCCAATATTTTCAGTTTAATATTATAGTAATAAAATTATATTCCATTATTAATTCTTCACATGTATTCTGATGTATTGATCCTTATAATAAATTTTTCAAGAACAAAACATATTCTTTAATTAATTCATATATCATGTTAGAATTATATTGGTATTGCTAGTCATATCCCAAGATACCACATAAATGATTCAATGTTACTGCATAGTACAAGAGAATAATATGATGGTGGAAACTAATTATATAAATAACTACTTCCATTACAAATCAAGAAACCACCCCATCAAAAAATAGTGTTTAAGAAGAATATCAATTTTTTCTATCATTTTTTATTCCCTAGTGAAATTGCATATAAAATCACATTGGAATATCATAGTCATAATCTAATCCAAATACCTTCATCATACCGACATAAATCCTAGGATATATAAATACTATATGTTTCATCATAACTCACCATTTCATCCCCAAGAATCAACATTCATTATTCCATTTGTACAAGGTTAATATTCAATCAAATAATGGTTATTGATATATATTTTATAAATATATATTAAATTTATTATTATAATACCAATATAAATGGAATCTTTGTCCATAAAAAATTTGGAATTCCATCGTATATCCACAACATCATGCTTACTCAATCCAAATTCAATGGTTTATGATGTCAAAAAAATTTCATTACAAAAAATAATTATATTATTTGAAAAAGTTTATCATATTACATTTTGAATTATAAATTATCAAAACAAAATATTATTTTAATAATATATCATTTCACCTTATCATTTTATTAATTTTATCACCTATCTCATTGATAATTGTAACATCCTAACCTTGTTTCTGCACACTGGTGCCCCTAGATGGACTGTCACATGAATTCAAACTTTCATTTTTGTGTTCTAGAGGAAACCAGCTAGTTTTGATGGTCATATAGTCATTCATGCGAAGACTCTAAAATCATTGATTAGTGTAATACACAATCATAAAAAATAAACAATAGTAGAAGAATATATATAACCATAAATAAAACCAATATGTAAAGATAAAAAAAGGAAATAAAACATATAACTAAAAAACTATATCAACATAATGTAAGATTTAGACGATTAAAATGAAAACATTAAATCATGAAATTGACGACTCACAATAGGGTCCCAAACAAAATATGGTTCCCGCAACCATGCTCCATCCTAAAATAATAAATCTAACAAAATTCCTTTTCTATTAACATGTCCTGTAATAATAATTTTATATTGGGGTACCAATCAGGAATCCATAGTAGGATGTGAGTATAACTCAGTAGGCCACCACCAATGGTTTCTAAAAAAATAAATTCAACATTAGTGTTTGCAGTTATATAAATAGTTAAATATAATACACAAATAAATAGTTCAGCACATTATTACATATTCTATATTAAAACACATAACCCCTCAGGATCTAAAGGACACCCTTTCCCCAATACATGCATCATCCCATACTAGAATCTGATCCATCCCAAAGGGATATGACTTTCGAATTTCCATATTACAATTCGAAAAAACTTGTTGACTGTAAATGTTTTTATTAACCATTTTATATCACATAATTGAAAGATCATGTAACCATTCACCATAATTTTTTAGTTTTCCGTGATACCATTTAACATTTAAAAACACATTATTGATAAAGTATGTTACTATTCATAATACTTTTCCAAATTTCCATTTAACTATTTAAAATTCAATAACACGTAATAAATCAAAACACATTATGACATGTATATTAACAACCATTTATTAATTAATCAGGTAATTATCATACATACAATTTCTATATCTCATAATAAATTTACAATTATTTTTCTCATTCCATGACATTAGTATTTCATAATTAATCTACCATTAATTGTCTCAACTCAAATATCATGATATCTCAAAAAAAAATGCATCATTTAATTATCTTAAACCAATAATCTCAATATTTCAAAAATAATACCCTAATTAAAAATATAAATTAAAAATCCCTAAATAAAATAATTATTCCCCTTATTAATTATATAAATGGAATGACCCTCAATAACATAATTAATTCCCAATTATTTATCAAAATGGATCCCCCCATAGTCTCATAATTAACATAAAAATTAATCATAAATTTCAAAAATATTCTAATTATTCAATTGGCCATATCTAAATCACAAATACCAAATAT
Source organism: Viscum album (assembly GCA_963277665.1). Classification (NCBI taxonomy): domain Eukaryota; kingdom Viridiplantae; phylum Streptophyta; class Magnoliopsida; order Santalales; family Viscaceae; genus Viscum; species Viscum album. Next base: position 1,310,991,832 of record OY728152.1, on the reverse strand, counting down.
CATAATTAATCCTATAATTAATTATCTCATTGGGAAGTTCCTAACTCTCACGATTAATTCCCTAATTAATTACCTAAATGATCATCCCCATAATATCATGATTAAGTCCCCAATTAAACATCCATTTCATATTTTTTTAATTAATCAAACCACCCCATAAACTAACCCAAAATTGGAATTAAAATTTATAAATAATTATTGACATCCTAAAACATGCATATACATATAAATATAATGAATTTCGGTACTATATATTAGACCACCTATCTCAATTTAGTGAATAATAATCACCCAATATAAAGCTCAAAAAATTGAGAGGCACAACGACATAGATATATATCTGTATCTCAGTTCCCTAAATCAATATTAAATAAACTAAAGATAATTCAAATAAATATCATGATCTAGAGTCAAATTCCTAGATATAAAAAACATGATATATATCATTCAAAAATAATGTCGATTACATCACTAAAACAAAGTATAATGAAGAGTGGAAGGATAATGGAGCGACAGGAGAAAATCCACTAATTGAATGAGATGTGGCCATCGATCCTAGAAATGATTCAAAATTAATAGGGGTAGGTTGTTCCTAAAATACTTTTGTAGATATTAAAAAACATGAAATACATCCAACAGTCGAACTGGTGTCTAAATATATGAGTTTTTGGGGTTCTAGAATTTTTATTAATTAAAATGGATGACCAATTTGTTTTGTTCATGTTTTTTTTGCACTAGTGTGCATAGTTATCCTTTAACATTGTTCTCTAAAAAAGGACTAATTATTATTGGGTCATGATTTTACTCTAATGTGGGGTGTGTGGTTTGGGCCAACCATATTCCTACTATGCCCAATCCCATGTCCTACCATTTTTTAAAAAATTGCACCCAAAATCTACACTCACAAAAACGCTATTGAAAATAACTATATATAATGAAAAAGAATACTTTTAATAAATCATATGAAATCTCAAGAATAGGTATAAATCTTATAATCTCTCCACCATATAAAATCTTCTCCAAAAGAAACTCTCCCAAACATCTCAATTATTCTGAGTAAACAATATCATGAAACTGATCCCACGTCTCTACATCCTGTTCACATGTCTCCTACTACACATGCCCAAGGTTCCATAAAATATCATCTATCATTATAGTATTCCCCCCAAAATAATTTCTCACTATGATCCAACACACATATCAGATGCTCCTAAAAAGACATATATACCTCAATATCATCGTCATCCACATTCATCACATTATAGGGGTCAGGGTGATACTAATTATGTTTTGATACATGGAAAACATCATTCATTGCACTGTAATTATATGTATGATCTTATCAGTATGCCAACTGCGTGATTCTCCCCACAACCACAAATAGGACAATGAATCTGTGTGCCAACTTGACCTGTCTCTATATCCAGTGGGTACCCAATTTAAATGACACCAGATTGAATACATGATCACCCTCTATAAACTCTAGGGATCATTGAATTATATCATAACACAACTTATTTTTACTGTAACCATATCCATATGCTTCCAAATTAGATGAACATGTTGTGAAATATTCTGTAAGAGACACATTTATAATAACTCTAACTCACCAGCCTCCATATGTCATTTATTTATTTCCATGGGATTTCATGAAGAGACTTGTATGGTTCCATATGAATCATTTCAAAATAGATTTTGTTATAGTAAAACTCCACAAAAACTGTGTTCTCCCAATTCTCATAATAGTTAATAACAATGGCCCGAAACATACCCACAAGAACATGTATAGCACAATATGACTACCCATCTACCTTTGGGAGGAAATTAATAATTAATGACACATATGTACTGAATGCCTTCTATAATCCCTTTCAGAAGAGTGTAGTGAATCATGAGACACAATATTAAACTATACTAAGTGGAAACCCTTGAATATAACAATTGTAATCTTTATTTAACACATAAACATTATTTGTTTTATAAAATTATACTTAAAGCAACCCAGAGGATAAATATGTCTAGTTTCATGGGAAATTAGAAACATTACATTAAAATGTAGAACATAAAATGAAACATCATTTTTGAAATAATATTTCAAAAACCACAAAATTCCTTCATACTTTGTATTTCATGGGAGGACATGTGGATATGCATAAGAAAAGGGTGAGCTATAAAGCCTAATATGGGTGTAAACCATGAATAACATAATGATTATAGTACATCATGGAAATATGCATATAAATGGATCACATGAGAAACATGAACATAATGTCATGATATAGTATGATTATCATAACATGGAAATGTTCCAACAACATTTAGAACGACATTATCATGATCTGAGGCCCATTGTACACTGAGTTTGAGTAAACCCATATTTCACTTGAATTAGCTTGATTAAACCCTAGTTTCACATGAATTATTATGTTTATACCCTCATAGAACATCGAGAATCATGATACTAATCTTTAACCATTGCATAGGAGCACTATCAAGGCACACCCCTCTTAATTGTTTCGTTTCATGCATAAGTGTGCCACATAAATCTTAAAACATTAAATCATTAAAAATTATAATTTATTCCACGAATTAGGGATTTGTAATACATAAATGTATGTACTAAAAAAATGTACATGTGCATAATGTTTAATACCCATGATATATAAAATGTTGTGGTATTTAGATACACGATGATTTTGGCATGGAAATTTTAGTGTAACCTAAGAAACATAACGATGTCAAATAAGAATCGTAAAATGGGTTAAGGAAATTGTAAGGGATCTCTCATAATATATACATGAAATGTAAATAAAGGGTTCATGGAACATAATATGACAACGTATTTAATGGAATTTAGATTCACAATATAAAATAATTTCTTTAATTTAAATGAGAAGTTAGACATTCCGTACAGAATTTCGGCATCATAACAGGTGTAGATATGTGGAATTAGTGAGAGAGAATGAGGTATATCCTCATTAAAACATAAATATTGAAGTATGGGGTAAGTGATAGACCACTCCCAAACATTCTAAATTGAAAATAAATGGTTATAACCAAAAACAATAATTTATAAAAAATTGTGAAAGGAAGATATACCTTGCTGAGATGTGTTATCCCGAAGCCTTTGTAGAGGCTTGAGAGAGTCTTCATGGAAGCTTGGCTTGACCTAGTAATATTATAGACAGATTAGGGAAGAGTAGGGACCTAAAACAAGGGTTTTTCATGAAGATATGTTGGATATTGGGTGCGATTATATAAGAAAATAATGTGGAATTCTTTAATATCTCACAAACATAGGTTTTGAATCTTTATAATTAAATATATAAAACCACAAACCAACACATGGTTTTGGCCCATGGTTTATGTCAGAGGGGAGTTGAATAAATTATTTTATATGTCCAATGTCCGAACATATTATAATATAATTATTTCTTATGTGTATGCGAGTCACACTCCTAAGCAAATCATTTTAAAATGTTAAAATATTTTTTATGTCTTCAATGGTTCACTAAGGAATTATAAAATTAATAAAACACATATAATTTAAAATTATTTTAGAGGTAAAACACATATTTTACAAAAAATATATTAAATTTATTTTATTACATCACTATTAAGACATTATGATGTAATTAAACCCATTATATATTTAACAATATTTATTTTTTACCCAAAAATTTGACTCTTATAGATAATTAAGAAAAACTCCACAATAAATAATTTCAACATCCCGCATCAAAAAATGAAATTAATTTTATGAATATAATTTTCAAACTATGTGCATTTCAATTTTTATAATAAAAACCAACATTTATTGAAAATACATGGGTTATGAAAAAAATAGTTTTCTATCCTCATCAAAAATTACTATTGTATTACAAAAAAATTATATGATAATTTATAAGTAATAAATATTAATTTAGTAATAATAATTTTTTAAAATATTATTTAATTCAAAATAATAGTAATTCATCAAAATATAGTTATTAATTGAATCTAAATAATAACTAAAAATACTATTTCTGGTTTAAAAAATCATTTAAGATGTGAAAATAATAAAATGAATGAATATTGATTATAAAATCTAATGCACATTTTAATATTGATACGGTCTTGAAATATAACCTCATATGACACCCTCAAAAGTCCTAATGGTAATGAGTGAAATGGTGACATACTTTTGGGGTGTCTCGGATAACAACGTTTGGGTGGTAATATCTATTTAATTCCACTCCTACAATATGTAGTTTCGTTTAATCATAACAAGTTGAAACTCGGCTTAGGCTTGGTCAAGATTGAAGCTCAGTGACACATACTCCATTTTTAGCTATGTCAAATGGGCTTTGTGTGGAAAAATTCTACTAGATGGGGTCGTCACCTCCTTTGTCAGAGGAAATTATATTTTTTGAAGCCCTATTTTTATACTAATCATATGATCAATGATAATTGTCTATATTAGATGTGATAAAAATTCTATACAATATTTTATAATCAAAATATGTAATACCAATGAAGTGTATATGTCATATATAACCAATTTACATAATAAGATATTTAATTATATCCATAAGAATATTCATTAAAAAAAAATTTGGATCATTGAAATTATCCCCCCTTAATAAATTTCTAAATAAAATTGTACTTTTATAACAATAAAATAGGAGAGGATAATTCTGCTTTATCCCTTCCTCCAATTACAATGTGGTTCCTCATGATTGTTGTTTCAACCCAATACCTTGATGGAGAGCATTGTATTATTTCATAGAACTTTTTCCCTTCGATAAAATATCTCTACTGGCTTCACTTCATACAAGTGGTCATTCTCCCATTGTACCACCACTGGATTGAGTACATCTAATGGAACATTTATGTACTTCCTCAATAGTGATAAAAGGAATTCATTATGTAATTGAGATAGTTTCACTGATGTGATTTTCTATTGGCCACTACTCTATTGAAATCAAGGATCTCAAAATAGAGAGTGTAGAATAGGATAAAAATTCCCTTCTTCACAAATCCCATAACTATCTTCCACAGTGGTGTGTGGAGGAATACCATGTCTCCAACATCAAACTATAGGTCTCTTCGATGATTATAATCATAGCTCTTTTTTCAACTATGAGCATCATTAATTTGATGTTGGATTTTCTTATCCTTCTCCACCATTTATTTGACCATTTCTAATCCTATGAGTTTTTACTGCCCAACATCATCCCAACATACCATTGTGCTGCCCCTATTCCTATAATGGGATTCTTTATGAAATATTTGGATGAATGAGTGGAAAATGATATTTTATGAGAACTCAACCAGGGGAATATGTTGATCACATTATCCTTTTAAGTACATTGAGAATTCTACAAACATATCCTCATGTTTTTTGGATGACACAATAATAGTGTCCAAGAGTTTGATGTTAATAAATAGTTCTGAAGCTCAATATAGTATTCAGATCGTGTAAGAGGCTCTTCTGAATCATATAGCTGAGTCTTGTAACTTGATCAGATATAGTAGATTGTGGTACCCCATGTAGCCTCACCACTACTCTAATATATATCTATGACGTAATATCTAATGATAAATCTTCTCGAATTGAAATGAATTGTGCAATCATTGTATGAAGAACCACAACAACCCAGATAGAATTATTTACACTGGTTGTCATTATATGTTTAGTGATAATGTTCATGGTGATATTCATCCATTTCCATGTTGGTATGGGTAATTGTAACATCATCTCATTGGACTTATACCTCCCATCCATCACTTTATGACATACTAAGAACATTGATGTATACTCATAGATCTCCTTCATCATGGTATCCCACCAATAACGTTATTTAAGATCTCGATGCATATTAATTTTTCTTCTGTGAATGGAAAAATTCGAACTGTATGCATCATCCCAAGTTTCATTATTTAGCATAATATTTGATGGAATGCGTAGTCAGGAACAAAATATCACAATTCCAAATTCATTAACATTTATGTACATGGATTTCCCTTTCCTGATAGTTTCAAATTTTTTCTTAATTTCCACATCATCATTTTGAGCATCCTTTATCCTTTCCAAAAGAGATGATTGAGAAATAATTTATGAAATTAATTATGATGTTCACTTATTTATTATTCTCATGTCCATCTTCATCAAATCTATAAATATTGGGTACTTTACACCTCAAATCAGTTATAGAATAAGTGGGTCCTTTTTCAATATAGCTTCTTCAACCTTGTTATATATACCAAGGTTGTAATGGATTGAGTAGTCATAGTAATTTTTCAACTATAACCATCTTTGTTGGAGAATGTTCAACTCTTTTTTTTAATATATAATTTAGTAATTTTTGGTCCGTATATATTTCACACATCCCCCAAAAGATGTAATGTCGCCTAATATTTTAAGAGAATATTACAGTAGACTACTCCAGATCTTGTGTTTGATATTTTTTCTCAATAACATGCAATTGTTTTGAACCATAAAAAATTACATTTTCTTTTTTCATCGATGCACCAGAAAGGCCCTTCTTTGATGTATCACATAATTACACATATATTTCTCCACTTTTGGGTAGTGTGGGCACGATTATAGTGATAATCATTATTTTCAACACCATAAAGATATCATTTCAATAATATCCCCATGAAACCTATCTACCTTCTAAGTTAGCATGGTACAATGGTTTGATAATACCTATAAATTTCTAACAAATTAGTGATAATAACCACCTATCCCCCAAAATCTGTCGATATTTGTCACCAATTTTTCCCTCATTCATCCCTCAATTGTAGCTGTCTTAGAAGGATCTACATATATCCCATTGCATGTTTTTATATGACCCAATATTGAGACCTCCATCTACTAGAACTCACACATGATCTACTTTTAGTAGAGCTACCCCTTTCTCAAGGTCTCCAGTATAGTTATTAGATACTCCTCAACCTCCTCTTTAGTTTTCGAGTATATTATAATATCGTCTATGAATACTACCTGAAATTATTATAGGTAATTATTAAAGACTGTATTCATCATTTCTATTTATATTTTTGTAAAATTAATGAGCCTTAAAGGTAATAATATGAATTCGTAGTGCATGTGCCATATATGAGACCTAGTGTTTGAGATATCCTCCTTTTTCACTATTACTTTGTAATACCCTGACCATAAATCCACCATGGTGGAGTATTGTGCTACATGTAGTTGATGGAAAAAATTATAAATTTAGGGAAGAGTGTAATTTTTTATCGTGATTATGTTGAGATCACAATAATCAATACCAATGCACAATGACCCATTATTATTATTGACTAAGTGGACTGGTTCACCCCTCGGTTAAGCACATGGTTGTATAAACCAATTATTCAAATTCTCTTGTAGTTGCTTCATTAGCTCCACAATCACCACAATGGAAAATCTATATGGATTCTTTGATTGGAAAATACACATGAATAATATTTAGAAAAAATTAAACATCTCTTATTGGGGAAAGACTAGGTAATTCCTTGTGAAACACTTCAACAAATTCCCTCACCATAGGCATGTCATCATTGATGATTTCATCCATAGAATCGATCATCTAATCAAGATACATGTTCTTATAGGGCAATAATATCTTTGTTTGAGATGATTGTACTATAGAATATTCATCATCCTCTTTTCAGTAGTACATAATCGGGTGTCAATTCGCCATATGGTGAGTGATTTCCCTATCCCAAAAATTCATGTTGGCTCTATATAGGAAAATACAATCCATGCCAAAAATTGAATCAAATTCCACAATATAGAGTATGAAGAGGTTCACTAGGATGTTCAATCAAACAATTTTGATAAAGGTGGAGATATATTCATGGGAGTAAATGATTTTCCCATTTTATGTTCATAGTAACACCTCTACTTCCATGATTTGTGGTTGTTTTGGAATTGTTCCACTAAACATTCAAGATATCAAATAATTCATTGAAAAAGAATCAAAAAGTATGATCAGTATTCTTGAATGAATAACTAACATAATTATAAGAACGTTTTAGGGTTCTTTTCACTGGTAGTGATGGAACAAATCTCTCCCTTTCTTCCATTCTGGTTATTGTTTGCCTCTTAAAACCATTGGCTGTGGGGACAAGTTATAAAAGTGACATATCTCTTTGTAGTTTATATAATGAACGATGTGATGTGGCTCGAATGGATCATTCCTCTCATTTGTTGTTGCATTAGTTTTTTCATGTGGGTAATTAATGGCCAAGTTCTCTTCTCCAATACACCTAATGAATTTCCTAATACCCATCAGGATGTTTCTGGGGTTCTTGATTTAGCACTATTGGTAGGTGGAGTGTTGGAATTTCGTAGCACCATTGGATTTATCCATCATATCTCCAGAATTAATTTCCACATTCCACTTCTTATCCCCATTATACCCCTGAGATTCTCTAAACATCATTTTGACATTGATGTCACATCAGAAAATTTCCCCATATCTATTGACAACACTAATCTCTAGGGATATCCATTGGATAGGTTTTGGCACAACAAAGAAGTAGACAACCTTACATTTGAGGGTAACCACAATTCCGGAGGAATAACGTAAATTCCTTGTAATTTTTTCCTTTTGTGCTCTAATCAATTCATCATTTTTTTTTTCACAGAAAGAATATACCTTTTAATCATTTGTTATAAGTTGCATGGAGTATATTTTTCGAATTTTCTTTCCAAAAAATCATTCTATTACAATGCCTCGATCTCTTCATGAGGCTTGGTATTTTTGATCAATGTCCACCATTCATTAGTTTCACCCTCCATATGATAAGTATCAAGAATGACCTTATTTTGTTTGGAACATTAATGGATTAATTATATATTTCCAATGTAGTGGATTTATTGTTCGTCGATTGAGGGAACAAATGATCGATTAAAAGTAGGAGACCTTAGTCATATAAAGCACTCAATTGCGGAATATTTTTTCTTATAGGGATTGAAAATTCCACTTGAAACATTTTTCTATTAAAAATATTATTAATCTAAGAGAGTTTTGTGTCAAACATTGTGATTCCCACTCCCATAAAATTAGGTATCTCATTAGAACAATCATGACATTTATCCTCTCATCAGTTGTTAGACCAAGTCCACATATTACTGGTTATTAGTTGGCATAAAACTATTGGTAGGGGAAACACATAATGGGGAATCCAAATAAAAATCGATAACATAAAATTAATTTTATTTAATTAACATATTAATTTTTAAACATCAATATATGTTATCCAATATCTATTTCCCAACATATATTCTTAGGTTCATTTTTTCCCTTAATAATGGTTCATACAAAGATTATGATGTTACCAAAGAATATCCCCTGAGAGTTTCATAACCAAAATTGTAGCAAGCCCATTTTCCTACACCTGTTCTCATTCGAGTATAGATAAAAGTGGAGTTTTTTGGATTTACACATAGATACAACTATACTAGTGGCACCTCTACTTGTTTGTATCAAATCATGGATGTGTTTTCATGGTAAAAAAATACTATATTCTCAATACAATTTAGTGATGTTTTCTTATATTAATCCTTATCCATAAGGTTTTCTATAGGTTTTTCAAATCCAAATCCCAAAAATAACTAAACCAATCCACGAATACATACAATAAATACTCGAATCATTATTACACACATAAACGTGATTTATTACATAATCATGTACATATGAATACTCTAAGGATGGAGAGTTCTAGTGTCTTGGGAAAATTAGGAACATTACATGAAGACATAGACCATAAAACACAACACCATTAGAGAAATCATATTTTCCATGACAACAATATTTCTTTAAATGTTCTATTGAATGGGATAACATGGAAACATGCATAAGAAAAGGATAGGCTATAAGGCCTAGTAAGGGAGTAATGTAATCAGAAAATGAATAATATTGTACATGATAATCAATAGGAATATCAATGTATCCTGAGAGAAATATTAACATAAAGGCATGATATAGAAATATTATCATAACATGGAAATGCGGATACAACATTTAACATGATATTATCCTGATCCAAGGCTCACTGAAAATGGACCATGTGTAAAGCTTCATTGATCATAAATTTTCATAATTAACACCTCCATTCACTTGAATTACCATTAGTAGTCCCTTATTTCACAAGTAATATCATGATACAATTCTTTACCCCATATATTGTAGTGATATCATGGTACACCCTTCTTAATCATTTAATTTCACGCATAAGGGTGCTGCATAGATCATAAAACATGCATTCATTAAACATCATAATTTATTCAATGAAAAAAATACATGGAATACATAAATGTACGTAATAAATAATCAAGTACACGTGAATCAAGTTGAATAACCTTGATAGATAAATGGGTGTGGTTTTAACATAAATGATGATTTTGGCATAGAACTTTTGATTTAACATCGACAGTATAATGATGACAAATATAAATTTTAAAATGGGTTGATAGGTGATAAAGGGGTATCTCATCATTTATACATTAAATGGATAATAAGGGGGTCATGGGAAAAAATATCCCAATATATTTATTGTAATTTAGATGAATAATATAAAATAATTTCATGAATTTAATGAGAATATATAATTTCCTTACGAATTTTCTACATGGTAACAGGAGTCCATCAGAGAAATTAATTAGAGATAAATAGGTCTAGAATAATTAATTAATAAGGAGGGATATATGGGGAATTTTTTAAATAATACCCCATGATTTTTAATTGAAACAAAAATGGTATAAAAATATTAAGAAATTTGGAAAAAATGAAAAATGATGAAATCCCTTACTTGGAATAATGATTCCATAGGATTGCAGGAGGATTAAGAGATACTTATTGGGAGCTTGAGGAACCTTTTAAGGATTATAGAGGGTTGAGGGCTGAGAAAGGACATGATACAAGGATTTTTCTAGATGATAAGTGGGGGCTTGGGTGGGATTATATTGGAAAGGAGAGGGGAATTCTTTAATATTTCACAATCACAGGTTTTGGAATATATATAAATATATATTAAAAAAAATCCATGGTTTTTTCCAATGGATTTTGATAAAGGGTATTGTAAAAAATTATTTTTTAATTTCCATGAATTTTTTTTAAATATTAAGCTTTCATAAGTAGAGGTGCTCCACACTCTCAAAGAAATCATTTTAAAAGGATAAATTATTTTATAAGTCTTGGATGGTCCACTAAGGTAACATGAAATTAATCAAAAAAATTAAAATCACATTATTTTTTAGATGAAAAATATTTTTCCTAAAAAAACATTTAATGTATTTTATTAAATCACTATTGGTTCATTATGAGAACATAAAACACATTATATATTTAAACAATATTTATTTTTTACGCAAAAATTTGATTTTTTCATTAAATTATGAAAAATTCACCAATAGATAATTTTGATGTACTGATTACAAAAAAGAAATTCATTTCATCATAATAATTGTATATATATGAGAATTCCTATTTTTAGAATGAAACCCACCATTTTTTAAAAAAATTCATGGTTTTTTACAAAAATAGTTTTCAAACCTTAATAAAAAATACAATTGTATTCCTAAAATTATATGATAATATATATTAAATAAAAAGTAATTTAGTAATAATATTTTTATTTAAAATTTATATATTTAAAATACATATTAAGTCATTAAAATATATGTATTAATTTAATTTAAATATTAAGTAAAAATTCTACCTGTTCTTTAAAAATATTTACAATATAACAATAATAAAATGCATACATATTCTTAATAAAAAATAATTCACATAATCATATTACTAGTTTCCTATTAAATAGACAATTATAGAACCCACATAATTCCTATCATTAAGTTGTGTGATGGAGAAAAACTCTTAAGGTGGCTCAGATAACATCACTTGTGTGGTAATCAATATTAACACCCACTTCCCCCGTAGGCAGTTTCATTCAAGCTTAACATGTTGAAGCACAACTATGTATTGATTAATAGCATAGAACAGTAACATTGAAACATTTATAATCTCTGATAAATGGTCTTCGTATTGAGAAGATTAACTATATGAGGCCATCACATCCTTTTTTATAGAAGATCGAATTTGTTAAAGCTTTATATTTATATTAATCATGTGATCACTATTCAATTGCTATATAAGAAATGGTGCAAATTATTAATTATATATTAAAATTAAATTGAATAAATCCATGAATGTTAATATGTATTATATAACCAATTTAAAAAATAATAAATTTAATCATATCATGAGTAAGTTTCATTAATAATATTGTGGGTTGATACATTACAGACCGATTATATCTCGAACTTTAAAATATCCATACTACTCTATTGATAAATTCACCTATATAGGAATTAAATGAACTAATTTCATCATTTTATCTTCTATAACACATATATAATCATTCTGCTTTGGCATCATTAGAATACCGATAATAAAATTCATTATCATGATGTCCCACATTCACTCTATGATGGGAAATTTCAACCGAAATCCTCCAGGATGTTGATTCTCTACCTTCCCCTAATGGAAGGTGTAGAGTTGTGTCATGAACCCTAATATATCCTTCTTCATGCCCGAACACCCAATAATTCCGGTTATATTATAGAACATTTTGGTAATCCCTATATTTATATCCAACTTTGAGGCATGAAAATATCATATGATCTCTTTTCTCATTCTCATCGGCAAAACAACCAAATTTCTGATGTAGATGATCTAATCCTCATATATTCAATAATGAGATGGGGACACCTATCCATCAATGAATTTCATTATGATCTAACACTCTTGATATTCAAACAACACGTATCTAATATTTCTCATCATTTTAGACTCCATTAAAACCAACATGTTATTCATCTGCACTTGATTCTCTTGAACCACCACATTCATCCCAACCAGCAAAGTCACCATCTTCCACTTATCACTACACTCCTGAACTACCTAGGCCTATATTTCTTAGTAAAATCATCGAAAATATTCATTCCTTTCTTATGAATATATGCTATCTCACATTCAAATGGTTGTATATACACCATCAACCACCACTACTGAAGATTCAAAATATTGTGGGGTGAAGATATTCCATAAGCTCTTATTATCAGTAAACATAATAAATTTCACTCCCAACAGATAATGTTCTTAAAATTTCAAATCATTGACCCATAATTCATTCTTGAGTTCATACAAAAGGTAGTTTTATTCATGTCTACTTATATAGAGAGACCCAACTTCTAAAACTCTATATCCATGAATCAACACTTCTCTATATCCAATAACATAAGAATAATAATACACAATATACTCATCTTGAGGCATGGGTAAGATCAAAATCTGTTCCGATGATAAAACTCTTGGATGAATCACAAATAATATTTAGATAACTTGTGAATGCTATAGATTCATAATACATTTTTGAGATGCTCCAATGAAACCACTTCCTAAACCTTCTATGGGTCTGCTGACACACCATCCTTTGAGATGATGGTTCCCAAGACATGAACCTGATCAATCCATAATTGACACATAGATAACAATGAGTATTGTTGATTCTATATAAGTGTACTCAGGATGATGTCAAAATATTTACATGATTATAGCGAGCCTTGGATTACACGAATATTTCATCAAGAAATACTATAAATATTTGATCTAGGTATGGTGAAATATTATATTCATCGAGGAACTATTCTTTTTTGGTGAATTTTGATTCCAAAATGGAATTACGATGAAGGAATATAGTATAGACCTACTTCTTAATCTTGTCCTTCAAATATTATAAGTCTCAACTCCCTGAAAATGATACCCCAGCCTTTTGTCGAACATCAATAACACACCAGCTCCTCTCAACATGTACACTAGTTTTTTTATATGAATAATTGGATATTGTTTCTTTAATGTCATCTGGTTAAACATCTTGTAATCAATGCTCATGTTTACAGTTCGATCGAACCAATTTGAAATAAAACTATAGAAAACCCTGGAAATGTACTCATTTAGATTATCCCATTATCATCTAATTACATAAATTAATTCTTGAGCTTCATAAGATCTATCGATGCCACTATGTATGGTGGAATAGAAACTGGATCCTCTCCCAACATTAATTTAATAAAGAAATCCACACACCTCTCAGGTGGTTACCCTGACAAGTATTTAAAAAAATCCTGAATCAATTCCACTATTGGTAGAAAGATATCATTCATCACACCTTAGTAAGCCAACATTAAAATAGTTAATTGGGATATGATATCTCCCAGTTAATGAATAATTGGATCTATTTCTCATTCCTTGATATCTCACTCCCCCAGATGAAAGTAATTGTCTTCCATAGGAGATGTAAATGTCTCTTTCTTTTTGTAACAACCAATTTGGTATTGGTATTCTATTATCAAATATATACCAATAATTAGGTTTATGCTTTATTTATCAATAATTTAGTTATTTTAGTGAAAATGGTACTCCATACTCTTGAGAGAAAATCCTATTCACAAAAAAGAAGTCTAGACTATACTCATAGGGTGTAACAATTTTCATTGTATTGCTCACAAACACCCCATCAATTGTCAATCCATTATTAATTTTTGATGATACAAAAAAATGAGAGGAAATCTTATCATATAAGGAACTAGAAAATTCAGAAGATACATGAATAGATCATCTCACTATCAATGGTCCATCCATGCAATACATAAGTGTATAGTACAACACTTTTATTATTCATTCCCCTCATCCATTGGATGCATTCTGACTCCCTTGAGTTGCACGACCCTACTAATATAGGCACTCTTTCCTAGAAGAACCATTTCCACTACCTCTACCACCTCATCTAGTTGAACTCCATCTTCATGAATGATATGGTCTAGAAGATCCCATCCTGACTCCCTAGTTCTATCTATCTCCTCCATCATCAATAATATATCGTGGTGTCATACAAAACTTCTATATATGTACTATCATTATGGAATATTATAAATTCATAGGATGTTGGGAACAGTTCCAAAAATAATGTACATGCTTACCACATTGGTGATATGATACATCAAAAAGTCCCCATGCAAATGATCCCTCTATCTTGGTACTCTTCTTTCCACTTCTATGAATAATATCATCAAAGAGACACTTCTTAGTCATCGAATTTTTAACCTCTAAACATCTATATAAAACCACATATCCTACATTGGAAGCATCTATAAATTTCTACTCATCTATGAGAGCATAGTCTAACAACTCAATAATCTTCTTTCTTAGAAAGAGGATTACATGGGACTTAATCTCACACTTAATTCCATCCTCAAAGAACCTCACAATATGCATATCATCCCCTAATAATGATATATAAAATCACCTCAAATCAATGAATTGTACAATATAATCCATGATGGACATGGTCCCCTGATTCATTCATATTATTTATACTTCTCTAACAAGACTCAGTGTCTCTCAATAGAAGTTCTCTAGGAACTAATCCAAAAATTCTTTCTACAGATTTCAATCAACATATCATTTCCACGTAGGAATATTAATCAAAATTTTTAATGATACTCATAACACATTGGAGTCTAGAATTACCCTGTCCTCAATAGGGAACTCTAAATGGTCAATTATCATTTGGATAGACTCAACCTTGAATACAGGTCCTTCTAGTACACACAATCTTGTATTTTTTGGTGGGTGCATCATATGAAGCATCCTTTACAGGTCAAAAATTCTCTTCACAACCCACCCTTGATCACATTCCATTACTTGAATAAAGAATTACAATTTCTTTCAGATCTTCTCCCATACTACCTTTTTCATCAATATTGATCCCTTAGTGTCCACAACTAGTGGATCATCTCTATCTATCTCCCCTTATCTTCCTCTCATCTTTCACTATCATAGAGGCATAACTCTATAATTTAAAACATATATCATTTGACTCATAATAAAATTAATAAAAATTATGTAGGATGAAAAAATAACAACAATACACACCAATTCATTTCCCCATGCCTCGACATGTTGTCAAAACCGAGGCGTTATTACCACTATTATCCATCATTCTCATTTTTATTGGTTATCTAAAGGAAATATCATTATTCATGTTTTTCATTTATACACCCATTTGTTTACATTTTTAATCATTTATTTCAACTCATAGTTTTATATTAGGATCTGTTTTTAATTTAATTTAACAAGAAAAGAATAAAAAATAATTCCAATGACATAACAAAACCATTTTCCCAATGCATTTCTAGAATGAATAATGTCACAGAATAATCTTCAGTTCCTAGAATGATTCTTTCATACTCAACTCTTAAGCTATATCATCCCACGAGTAAAATTTCCGTAATTTTAAGAAAGAATAATCACATCACACAACATGTGCATCACTACTGGGGAAATAATTTTCAATTGTAACAACAAATATTAATAATAACAATCCTACCCTAGGTACTTGGATTTACCATATAAATTGGCATGAATAAACTCATGAACAAGATCATTAACAAGTCTCAGATCTACTTAGTATACCTTCACCATTTTATAAATAGTTAATAAAAAGAGAAGGAAAAAATATATTCTGATATCACCTTGTAATTTCCCAACCAGGTTTCCACAAACCGGTGCCCAGAGATGGTCTGCCACATGACCTCAAACGTTCCACCATGTACACCATTGTCTATTGACAAGTAAATATATTATGATAAGTCATTCATGGGGAGACTATTCCCTATTTTATCTGAGTAATTAAAAAATGAAAAAAAAATTATAATAAAATTTATAA
Source organism: Viscum album (assembly GCA_963277665.1). NCBI lineage: Eukaryota > Viridiplantae > Streptophyta > Magnoliopsida > Santalales > Viscaceae > Viscum > Viscum album. The sequence goes on along the minus strand of OY728152.1, from coordinate 1,310,975,044 downwards.
AACCTCAAACAATAGAAATATCTCAAGATAACGAAATGAGGAAATACAGTATACAACTAAAATAGAAAATATGTAATTCTAATTTAAAAATAATGTGTCAACAATTATTACTAAAAATGAACATATTAATGACTCCCATGCAAGTACAAAACCACATGTTGTTCCCTCATCTAATCTCCATACCCAAATCATTCATTTAACACAATGTCCTTTTCCCTTAATCTACCTAGAAAAAATAATGTCTATTTGGGTACCGATCAAGAAACATGAGTATGGTATGAATATGAATCAGTAAGACACCACAAATGGTGTTTAAATCAAATAAATTCAACAATACTATATGAAGTTATATAATGAATTAAATATCTTCCACAATTTAACAGTTTTTCACATTCATAAATATTCTCTATTTAAACACATTGTACCTCAAGTTCCAAAGGAAACCTAATCCTCATTACCTACTTTATCCCATTATATATTTTGATCCATCCCTAAGGGATTACTCATTATAATTTCCTTGTTACCAGTCCTTACATGTTGCTAGATTTTCAGGTTACCATTCCCCATTTAATATCACATTATTGAATGAGAATTTTACCATTCATTGAACTTACTCAAATGTCTATGTTATCATTTACCATGTAAAACCACATAATTGAATGATAATGTTAAATTTCATAATACCTGGAAAATTTTCCATGTTACCATTTACAATTCAATGATAAATAATAAACAAAATCACAATATTATGAATAACTCAACCAAAATTAATTAATTCATCATGCAATTATTCAAACTCAGAATATCAAAACTCATAATTAATATTCCATCAATTATCTCTTCCCAAGGGATAATTATATTATAATTAATCTAAAATTAATTATATAAAATATTATTTATTTATATCTCATAATTAATTCATTAATTAATCATATTAAACAAATTATATAAATATCTCAGATTTATTCCCCTTATTAATTATCCAAATTAAAAAATAAATAAATCTCATAAATAATCCTACAATTAATTATCTAAATATAAATACCCAAAATATTATAATTAATTACCTAGTTAATTATCTAATTGGACACCACGTAAGACTCATAATTAAACACCAAATTAATCATCAATTTAAACTATAATCCAATTAATCAATTCTTCATTATCTAAATAAAAAATCCTTAAATCTCATAATTAATCCAATAATTAAATATGTAATTTGGAAGACCCTAAATCTTATGATTAATTCATTGATTAATTCTATAATTTTTAATCCAATTAATCTCATACATAACACCCTAATTAATCATATATTATAAAAATAATTCAATTAAAAAATCACCATCATTAAATAACACATTGTAGAAATTCAAATCGAAAAAGAACACTACAAATACTAAAACATGTGTAATCACTTAAAAAAAGACTATCTGAATTTATTATTATAAAAAGTACATAAATTAATGTAATAATAATCACCTAATGGAAATACCTTAAAATTGAGTGGTAGAACGTTGTAGATTTAGAAATGTATCTCAAAACCCTAATTCAAGATTAAGGAAATTAAATATCTTTAACATATTCATATATATCTATAATTTATATCAAAATATCAATAATTATATATATATATATATATATTTATTTATTTAAAAAATATTGGTGACTACATCAGTTAATGAAAATGGAAGGAATGCGGGGAGAATGGGGGAACAATGGGAGATGTATCCACCTACCAGGAAAAAAGTGGCCTTGGATCTTGTATTTGATTTAGGAATAAAATAGATTGGGAGGTTCTAAAATTAATGTAGAGAGCTGCAAAATCCTTAATGTCCCCCTTGGGGTTTATGTGGGTTTGAAATAAATGAGTTTCACAAGTTCATGAAATTTTAACAAATAAAATTAGTTGCCGATTTTGATTCATGCATGGTTTATTGAGATGAGGCCCATTCATTCCCTTAATGTGCACCCTAAGCTTGCACAATTTATAAATGGACTATATATTTAATACTATGAGGGGTGAATATTTTTTGGAAAACCATGCACCAACCATGTATAGTCCCATGACCTTCAATTTTTCAAATGTTTTAACCAAACACTTGCAAAACTAAAACTGGATTGAAATGTAATTAATTCAAGGAGAAATGAATTCCTAAAATCAATCCTGAAAAAACAACATAATATTTCATGATCGTATGATAAATATTTCAATATTTCTATTTAATTATAAAAAATAATTTCATGATCTATCTTATTTCCAAATATCAATGAATATAGACCTTAATTAAATATCATAAAATTAGATAACATTCTACCTTATAAATCATACAGGAAATAAAATTTATTTATTGTATCAGGTGATCGCAGAAGACAAATAATTATATAATAATATAAAATAATCCCAAATTTGATAATACATATAGTTCCCATAATTAATTTGAAATTTTAATTTTGATAATCTCCATTTAAATATTTATATAAATATAATAAAATAAAAATTACTTTCTATATTATTTAATTATTTTAATACAACTAATTCAATATAATTTGTCTCCTGATATGATATAAAGAATAATTATGACTATTTTAAATCATTTAAAATATTATAAACTAATTATTTTTATGATCATACATATTTTTAATCATGGATAACTAATGAATTCAATAAAACCTTAATTTCTATATTTGAAATTACTATCAGTAAATTTAAATTAAAAATATCTTACTAAAAAATTTCCATATTTATTATTCATACATTAAATGAAATATTATTATTAACTCATTTTAGGAAATTAAACAATATAAGTTCAAAAATTTTATTCATGAACTAATCAACTCTTTTAATTCGGGATGTTTTTTTAAAAACCTATCTCTATTTCATGAAATTTTATTATTTTTGGAAGGAAAATTATATATCATAAAATGATCATCTATTATAATTTTGAGTATAAAACATATTTCATTGATTAAATTTATAAATTTACATTTTTTACTTTCATTTCTATATTTATATATTATAAAATTTTCATTTTCCATGATATTATTTTTTTATGTTTATTTTTTTATTATTGATTACTAAATTCATATAAATTGATGTGTTTAAAGGATTATAATATAACACTTGAAATTTAAAATATGAAAATTACAAATTCCCCCTACCATTAATTTTTCTTCCATCATAATTAAATACAAACAAATGTAAACAAGAGAGAGGGATATATTTCTTCGGTATGGAGACATAAGTTTTGGGTATTGGGGAGATTATTAAATCAACTCTTCATAGCCATGAAATACACCAAAGGAGGGTTTGAGATCATCTAGGATTTGGTTAGGATAAAAACATTGAGGGTTAGATCTGGTATTTTTAATAAATAATCATTTTAACCATTTGGATATTAAATGATCGTTTAATACCTTTCAAACTAAATCACCGCACAACCCATTCAAAACATTTATATTTAGTAAGAGTCAAAATATCACATTTGAATATTTTTACTATGAAAACAACCAATAGTTCCCAAATTAAATTATTTCAATGTGTAAATTTTTTTAAAGGTGTATTAAATAATGAAAACTCACTTTTATGGATTTTAAACACTACTCCTAAGGGGGTTGTATTCACAACGTAAGAGTAAGAATGCATTATCTGTACGATTATATCTACCATTATGTAGACGTATATCAATTTATAAGTGTAACAAAGTTTTACCCTTATGTGCATGTTACCCTTACATGATAAAGGAAAATATTTATATGACCTTTATTTAGTAATAATGTAACTTAATGTTTCCCATTAAAAAATTTATGAAAGTGCTACATGGGTGACAAATTACCACTACACATTTTTTGAGAAAACTATAACACACATACAAAAAATAATAATAGATAATCCTATGATTTTGTGAGAAGAATAAGTATGGATCTAAAACAAAATTATTAGGGTTTAACTTTACCCAAATAATAAAACTATTGCATTCCCTTATGTTATAGGTAATAATCTTTATGCAATGTATTTTGGCTTTATGTCACCCTTATGTGACCTTTAGAAAAATGTACTAACTCTTAAATATGTTGTATATACAACCCTTTTTACTTATCAAAGCCATTGAAAAGAAGAGTAACAATTACACATGAATATTTACTTGCATATGGGTAATGTTAACACTTTAAATATTTTATTTTCATATATAAAAAAGCACTAATAACCTTCATAATAAATTATTATTGTTTCCAAAATCCCAAAAACACGTCAAAAAATAATTGAATCACATTAAAAACATACAAAATAAATTCTAAAATAAATTTTAAATATATTGATCTTAAATACATAATTAGAAAACAATTCTAAACCAATATTATAAATATCAGATGAAACTTATGATAATTTCTAACCTTTTTAAATTTCCCTAAAACCATCAACGACATGAGAATAAAAAATAAGATATAAGGAAAATGTGGAAACTTATATAATATACCATTGGAATAATTATCATCCTCATGATGTAAAACAACATTTTGGTGTATATATATTTTCAGGGTTATATTTTAACATCGCTATGATATTCCGCTAAAGGATCTCTCTAAATTTTTGAATATGACGAAACGCTAGAGAAATGTTGTGTATAGATACAAAAACGTTCAAAAATATCCTTGGAGAGACACCACTAAACCTAGATAACTAAATTTATGTAAACATTAAACTATGATGATTTATCAATTGCATATATTCATATGATATTTGAAAAATTATCTAAACAATACATGACTTAAATTTCTTGGAATAGTTAACATTAATTTAATACTCTCAATTAGATGAAATATCACATCAATATATAAATTTATTATGATAAGGAAACCTAAAATACTTGATTTCACTATCAATAAAACATAATATAACGGAAAACCATAATAAATTCACAATTAATATTTTGTAATCAAAGGGGTAAAAAACTAAATTTATGGAAATGAATCTTTTCCACATTATTTATTACCTGTTTTTTCTAACTATTCCTTAAATATATATAGGTATTTTACTTTAAATTATAATGTTAGTAAACATAGTTTATATAATTAAGGATATATTATATTTTAGATGTCAATTTTAACATTATATTAACATTATTTCAAGTCAATTTATTAAAAAATTTATATATAATACTAAAAGAAGTTCATTTTGTCACGATAGTTAAGTAGCTTGAAACATAAATGTGCTTTTAAATCAATTCATTCCATTCTTGATATATATCCCATTTTACGACACATTTGATTATAAAAAAAATAATTACACAACATTCGAATAAGGAAGATTCCTTAAAAATAACTAAATAATTTTTTAAAACCAATGACATTTTTTTTGTCCATTTTTAAAAAATTTATTTATTAAAATATTATTTAAAATAATATACAAAATATTTTATATGGTAAATATAAAATTCAATAAAAATATATTTAACCTATAATTGGTTTTTTAAGAAATTAAATATCCAAAAAATATTATCTTGAAAAAAACATTTTACTTTTATTCAAATAAAATAAAATAAGAATAAAAAATTACTTTTAAATTCATTGAAGAATATAATTTAATTAATCAACCTCTAAGATAATTTTAAAAATTTATCATGTTAACCAACTTATAATTATTATAAATTCAAAATGTTATTTTTCTAATTTCAATTTACTCAATCATCATAGTTTTACTATTCCTTTTTCCATATGAAAATTAATATTCATAACATCAATGTAGGGATAAATAAAATAATTCATATGACATGTAACAAAAAAATGAGGTATGAAATATCTAATTTTACTTGCTATAAATGTTTTCCCATGTTAATTATCATAAATTTATTTACCAGGTACATAGTCATAAAAATGGAATTATCTTTATTATATGAAATTTACCATAGGTCAATATCATTACTTTTTTGGTATATATATCAATTTCATGTTACATATAACAATTCTAAAAAACAAAAAGAAAAATATATATACATGTTACAAAATCATTCAAATCAATGGAACACAAACAAAAACCTATCATATTATATGATATGGGTGGTAATAACCCCCCCCCCCCAACAAAATATTTAAATGTTTTGTTATATAACCCATCATGGTGAGTGATGATTGCAATTAAGGATGTATATGCACAAGGTTACACACATTTCATAAGAAAATCCACATGAAAACCCATAAAAATAAGACTTTTAATTTCAATAGTGGTACTAATAAATCCAACACTATTAATTAATGATGAAAATGAAAAATATTATATTATATGTTTTTTTTATCTACGCAAAATATAACATATAATGAGTGAATAATGTATTTATTAAAATAAATAAATTCATATATGACACTTAAATAATACTAAATCACCACCAAAATGGCCTTGAGGTAATGGTGTAGGTTTTACAAGATGATAACAACACCCATAACCTAGAAAAAAGTGTGTATAATTAGAGGGTAATAAAAAATATTAGAACGTTAATATAAATTCATTCCCAATAACATAACAATATTTGAACTACATAGACGATGAATGACTTATGCTTAATACCAATTAATAAATATATTTGTGAGTTGAAATTTTTGTTTTGGAGTGATATAATTATCTTGGTTCAATGTTTAATTATGTAGGTACTGATCATGAAAATGAAGAGGTTTCACAATACTCATCCTTAATGTTTAGAAATCATTGAATTATTATAAACTAGTTAATTTAATTCATGAGGATTATAATTGTAATATTTTTGGAGAAATAATAAAATAAAAGTGTAACAATATATATTACTATTACATCTTAATACCCCCACACAATATGGGGAAAATATCGAAGAACTACATTCAAGCCCTCTTTAGTTTGAATTAGGAAAATATTCCTAGAATATAACCGCAAAACATTCCATATAAAATTGAAAACACTTCACCAACATTAAGGAAAAAACCACCACTATAGATGTCATATTTATATAATCATCCAAGTGAACAAGTATCAGTTATCCCTCTTATAGAGATTAAAATTGAAGGATAAAATTATCACTAACAAAAGCATTATCCTAATATCAAAAGAGATGCCCTTAGATGTATTTAGTCAATATCACTAGAAAACAAAAAATTTACTCTTATATGAATTTAGGTATATATCCTCAGCACATATTGTTTTTACACATAATAAATAATTTCTTCAGTATGAAATAGATAGGGATGTTGAATAGGCTCTACGACTTTTAAATAAAAAAAATTAATTACAAATAACCAAGGACATATATTTTTTAAGGTTAATGAGTCACTTCATTAAAAAAATTTAATAATTATTACTCGATTCAAATATAACAAAATAAAATAACGATTCATTATCCTATCATAGGTAACTACCTCATATTCAAAATTTATCTACTTAACATATAAAGTTGATATGATGCTCCTTGAATATGAACCATGTGTCCCCTAAAACAACATTTCATATACATTATCCTTGGTCTATAAAATAAATTAAGCCTAGATAGAACCATAATACTATAAACCCATACATTATCTCCAGTATATTACTCAAAATATAGTTGCATCTCTCATTTTTTACCAGTGATCCCACTATTTAATGGAACACTCAAATAAATGTTACTCCTCCAAGTCCAACAATGATATAACAGTGATAGTGATTCTATTTTCCCATATCCAATAGGACATAGGATTAAAAATATCGCTGAGGGTATATTTTATACACATATGGGAGTAATTTTCCACAATGGTATCAAATGTAATTGATATAATCAAAAATCCACCAATAACTCATCCATATTAATTATGTATCAATCACAATCAAATAGATTAAGGTAATAAAAAACATCCAAAAAATAAAAAACTATATCATTTCCTTGATCTTGACTAAAAATCTATAATAGATCCTAAAAAATCGTCGAACCAGTAATGTACTTCTTAATCACAAATAATCTCTTAATATCCAATAAAATTTTATTTATATATGTGTATAAGATAACATTTATACTTATTATGATTCTCCAAGAATCATATCGTGGTATGTTTTTAAAACAAAAAAAAAACTCAAGTGAGTAATAAAATGAAACACACACATCTCCTGTATTGGGTTACATTTATTTTTCCTATATTCACCATGGATCAAACTCCATGTATAACATACATGTAATTAAATAACAGCATATATTATATACAATTAAAGTACCACACTACCACTTCCACAAATGTTTTATGCTCAATACCGATGTCAAACATCCGGATATATTTTTGTCCAATATCGATCTTGTGTTCCCCCTATATAATGTTTTATTTCATTGACTACATGCATCAAAAAATATAATCATTTAGTCTATAACATAATAAATTTACCATATTGTTTCCTAGAGCCACCATTGCCTCAATATCTTTTATGATACATTGAGTATGATACCTAAATCCATAATATCCCATATTTCGTGTGTTGTCCCATAAAAAATAATATACAACAAATATCATGCCTATAATAATCCATAGGGTACTGTATATAGAGATATATTATTATGAAAATAACTGAAATCCATTACAACCCTGTAGAATCATATATGGGGAATTATAACAACGAATAATACTATATAATAACACTACAAATATATGAGAGTGGGGTTGGAAGGGGTATTCATCCATCAGTTCATCATATTATGGTTCTGTACATAGATAAATCACATTGGATCATGAGATTTAACCATAGATTTTTTTCTGTTTTATTTATCATTCAAACAATGTGTGTGACAGAACACAATCAACAATCAAATATTTTAAAAATATATTTACACAAGAGTATCCTAAAACAAGGATAGCAATATTGCATCATAAATATATAATTGGTATATATTTTATATATATGAATAATAAATCCTCTAAGTAACACTCTTTGATGATGATTTTGATCACCCAAAACACTTTTTATATATCCATTTATTTACTAATATCACCCAAGTTTAGAATCCCATAATCGGTGATCCACACAATCTCCTATGATATCCAAACCATTACTGATGGATCAAGAAGATAGGTATTTAAGTCATTTTAACCTCTTATATATATTTTTTAATTACCTTATAATTCACCACAATGGCACACCCTAGGGTCAATCATAACTATGCCACTCACAGTAGACATATATTTCTATTATCACAATTTATAATATAACTAATATAAAATTGACATAACTAATATTAATTGTAAGGTTCAAAGTTGAATATTATATAAATAATATATATATTAATTAATTGAAAAAAATAATTATGTAATAAATAATTAATATAATTCTACTTGGGAGGTTACAATGACTGATATCATTGTTTGAAAGTAAATCTCAATATTAAATTCAATGAGATGAGCAAGGCCAATCATGCCTCACCTTCTCATTTGAAATGTCATCACTCTATTCTGAGACCTCTACATATAGGGAAATTATCTTCATAATTATGGATATGAGAACTCTTCACTAACCATAAATACTAATTTCATTCTCCATTTTATGCACAACACAAATAATGAAGGGAAAGAATATGATAAATGGGGAGAACAACTCAGAAGACAAATAAAATCGGAACACAGCTCACCAAAAATGATTAAACCATTTCCTAAATTCCATCAATTAAATAAATATATTAAATAAATGTAAAAAAACTCAATCAAACCACTATTCAGACCCTTGAACCAGAACATAGATTTTTTTTCTTTATTATTGGATTTGTGAAAAGAACATTGTGGGAAAACACATAAAATAAATTAAATAGAAGAAGTTAGATATGAAGAACAATACTAGTATATTAGATTATAAAATACATTTAATAATGTAAAATAATACAAATATAATGAAAACCCCTACAAAGGCAATCCCCATTTTTCCACCTGTTGAAATGAATATTGAATACATATTTATAGGGCGAGAGGGTCAAATAATTCACACTCAAAACATTATTCTGAAAGATTACACAATCATGGTCAATTAAATTGCCGAATTTTTAATATTTATCTCCATTAATTTTTTCCGATAATACCACTTCTATTTAACCAAAATCATTTAGAATCATTTACCATTGGATGAAGAAGTTATTGATTTAATATTGATGTTGACATTTTCTCTCCATGAATTGTAGAATTCATTATCCAATGTATAACATCCAATGTCCCTATTAATTAGTGATAAAATCCACCAAATTCATTTAATAAGTTCATATAGGTTTCCATTTTCATCATTATTATAATCATATAAATTGGATATTTGTATCCCGAGTTATGCAATCCATTATGGAGGTGGTGGCCACATTATCCGCCCGAACAATTCATCAACTGGTTTGATTTTTTCAGGTCCCCAATTTTTCTATTATATCCATTATCTATAAGAAAAATAATAATTAAATATTTCATGGAATTGAAAAAAATAACTCAATTTTAAATAATAATTACAATGAAATAACAAAAAAAACCCATGTGATTAATTTTTTTTAAAATTTCAGAATTTGTCCGTTCTTGAATTGATGCTCCAAATATGACTAAAACAGCAAATTTTGTTAATTTAACATAAAATAATATTATTTTTGTGATAAACATTTGAATTACATAATAAAATATAATAAAATATTCTCTTCATTAGTCATCCACTCTTATCAATTTTGCGCCCTTTGAAATTATCATATATATCAATCAAAATACATACACCATTAAAAATTGTGAAAACATATATGATCTATCCACAAATAGAATTAATTTGTGTCCCTAAAATGAAAAAAATCCCTATACTTTTCATTCCTCATATTTAAATTTATACATAAAAAATCAATCCATAGCACCATCACAACCAAACACACCTTGAAATTTATGTCACTCTTCACCCAAGGGAAATTAAATATTGAGTTATGTAAATTCTTTGAAAGTGAATCAATCATCATAATAATGTGATAAGTATCATCTCTCTATAGAGTGAAACAAGAAAATATTTTCAATAAAGAGTTCTTTTGAAGGTGAATAATGTCACTTAGGTTTGGTGGGAAAATGATCATAATCATTAAGGCAATAAATATGATTATTCACTCTTAAGTACAATGCATGAATAATAAAATAAAAAAACAAAATTAAACTTACTCAAATCTATTTTAGAATGGGTAAAAAACACTAAACCCATTATGTTTTACATTTACATGAGTCAATAAATAATTACACAGAATGATATCATCTATGTTCTCCTCTCTTTATTCTCTAAATCTATAGGAATTAATTGCTTTATTTTCATCAATATTTTTTATTTATTTCAAGGAGGATGAGCTAAAAACTGAATTAAATGAATGAATAACAATCAAATTCTTTATTTTAGATAGTAACATCAGATATAAAAGGAAATTCCATGAGATATTAAATCTCTTATCCATTTTCTTATTTATTTATAATGAGTAAATGATGAAACAAATGAATCCATATGAAATGATGATTCAAGATCAATTTTATAATAATACACATCCTAAAATGATGACATACACCTTACATACCCAAAAAATGAATCAATTCATGAATAAAAAACAAAAAAGGCCCTTCCCCCATACTCAGACGTGAAATATCCATATAAGTATAATAACAGTGGAGGTTGGTAATGAAAAATTAGTGTGTTATGATCTATAAAACATTAATCAAATTCATGGAATCTAAGAGATAATGAATGATGTATTTAAATATAGTATCATGATCATATTTTTCTATCCATATTAGAGTATCAATCTAATAAAAATCACTCAATGCAATCCAATACATCATAAGTGAAAAAATAAAAAATTATAGTTGTCACAAAAAACACATGTTTCTCACAAAAAATTGTGTGTATTGGTAATAATATGTCAGAATTGATCAAAATACCTCATAATATAGGAAACATATTTTTAGTCATTGTTTTATGGGCATTGATTTCAGAAATAAATCAATCTCAAATATTATATTAAAATTACAAATCACCTAAAACCATTCACACATATCATTTTTAATCCATTTATTTAAAATTATTTTCAATTTTCTCAAAAACAATTATTGTATGAAAAATTATCAGAATTTTCTTAAAGTGAATGATTTAAAAAAAAATAAAAAAAGGACACACAACAATGACAACTACCAGGTTGATCCTCTCCCACACATATAATAAATTATCCCTTATTTAAATATAATAATTAAATAAAAGAGAAGAACAACAAATGATAAATAAATATATAACCGCACATTATTTTCCACCATAAGCATTAAGTTTGTATCCTAGGTACCACCATATTAAAAAAAGTGAAATAGATGAAAAAATATGGGAAAATGAAGAAATATAACTATAAAGGGGAATGAAAATGGATAATTCGTGGTTTGAACCACAAGAGAGTGTCTTGTCTTTATTGCCCCTAGTCATGCAATACAAAGGACTTTAAAAAAATCTAACGGTAGATGGGGTTTCATTATTAAAACCAATCTAAATTTCTTTTTCCTCAGATCCATCAGTAGATACGTGGAGTGAGTACCACCAATGTAAATGAAGAGGGAATCAAATCCCAAAATTATTAAAAAATAATATTTCAGATCAAAAATGGTTAAATAATGTAGGGGTGGTCATTATTTTGTTAATTTAGAGGACTTGTGTCCACTATAGGTGGATAAAGTAGAATAATTTTTTTCTTCTATTTTCTGGGATCATTATATGAATCTTCATATAATTCTTATTTTATTCTATTATCTTCTATTTCACTATTGAACAACTCTACTAGCTCCTCTATCTTCTTCTCAACACATAAAAAATTATCATCTTCTTCATACAGATCCTACAATAGTGGAGATGAATCTAAAAAATCAAAATAATGGATATTTGTTTAGAATTAGGAAATAATAACAATTTAACTATATGAATGCACATAAATTACATGTCATACAAAACTTTTAGCCTCATGTTTTTTTCCTTCAAGATGTGAACTTGTAACTCATTTTTTGTAGATGGAATTGGATCTTCACGATTGAATTCATCCTTATAAATGTATTGATGAAATTTATGTTGAAAACTTATAGAATTCTCTTCCTCATTAATGTTTTTCATTACCTCTATGGTGCATTTACTTGCTCAACATTCATTGCCTTAAATGCTACCATCATGCTTGTATTCTCGAGAACATAAAAATTCCCGTGAAGAGTTATGAAATTTTCATCCATTTAAAAACTAAAAATATCATCCCCAGTAGGATCACTATAAAATTTATCAATAGGTCAATAATTATAATAATCATCATAAAAATACATTTTTTATAATGAATTCAAAAATATGTAATGAATGACTTTTTTTAGATTTCAGAATTTTGTAATTTTCTTAATCAATGTCTTCTAGCACATGGACTTCCAAAAAATATTGCCAAATTAATGATTGAAATTTTAGAAATTTAACCCTAGTTAATATATTTTTTATTTAAATTTGATTTCACCATAGTGTTACACCCTATGATGAGTCACAATGAGGCTGATCACAAGACACATTTCTTTTCTATTGTCACCATTTCTTGTATAAATAATATAAAACTGACATGACTAATATTTATGGGGGTATAAATGTGATTATAATATAAATATTAAATATAACATTTTAATTTAAATGTAATGATGTTAAAAATAAATAATTAATTTCTTCTTGGGAGGTTACACTGATTGTTATTATTTTTAAAAAATAAATCTCAATTTTAAATTCAATGAGGTGATCAAGACATGTCATACCTCACCTTCCTCTTTGAAATTTCATCAATCCAAACCAACACCTATTCATATGAGTCAATTATCGTCCTAATGTTTTCCATGATTCCACTTCACTAACCATCACTACTCATTCTATTCTACAATGTATGCATGGCACAAATAATGAAAGGAAGTAAAATGATAAATAAGAAGAAGAATTATATAAATGGATAAAATAGGGATACAACTCATCAAAATAGATTTAAAATTTTTATAAATTTCATGAATTTTATAAATATAACTAGTTAATGTTCCAGAAACTCAATCATACCACCATTCATTCCCTTTAACAAGTTCTTAGATAAGTTATCCATTTTTATAAGAGTTGAGTTTCTAACATGGTGGGAGAAAGAATAATATAAATAATTTGGAAGAAGAAATACATGATGAATAATACTAATATATTAAAATTAAATAATTATTAAAATAATAAAAATAATAAAAATATATTGATAATTCTGACTAGGGTTATAGACATATTTCCACCATTTCAAATGTCCTTTCAATTTTTTCAAAAATCATTTAACGTGTAAAAAATAATCTGAATTTTCATTAAAGCTCATGATTCAAAAAAAATGAAAAAATAAGTCACTGAACAAATACAACTAGTATTTTGATCCTCACCCACACATTTATTCAACTACAAATCATTTTTTCATAACAAAATATTAATTATAAGGGTATAAAAACTAATGAGAAGGAAAATTACAAGTTCATATTATTTTATAGTGGAAGATTTGTGTTATGATCGTAACTACTTCCACATTAAATCTAAAATAAGTAACTGAAAAAATATGATAAATATAAAGAAAAAATAACTATAAATAATAATTAAAGGGTATAATGATTGGTTTTACCCCATGAAAGTGCTAGGTTTTTTTTCCCTTGTCCAATAGTTGCAGCGGTATTACCCCAATCAAAAGGTTGATAAGGTTTCTTATTTAGAAAGCTAAACAATTTATTTATACCAACATCTCTAAATAGATTCCAGGAGTGAGTACACCCAATAATAGATGGACTCAAACCATAGAATTTATGAAATATAAAAGTTTAGATCCAGAGGGTAATAGAGAATAATTTAGGGGAGCTCTTGGTTTTGTTAATTTGAAGGAGTGATGTCCACTAGTGGTTGAGATAGTAGAATAAGGTTTCAATTATATGTCTTTTGAGGATCTGTAGATTACTCTTCAAAGAATTATTCTTTTATTTTCTATCATCCAAATTTTCACTGGTGAAAAACTCGACTAGCTCTTCCATTTTCTCCTCAATACAAATAACATCATCATCTTCATCACAAAGATCATGTCATAGTGATGAAGAATGTAGAAAATCATAATAAGTGACACCAATTTAAAATTCCTAATTAATAACATTTGAATTATTTTAATGTCAACAAATTAAATTCCCCACAAATCATTCAAATTCAAATTATTTGTCTTCAAGGAGGATGTTGGGAACTCATTTTTTGGAGAGGGAATTGGTTCACCAAGTATGAGTTAACCCAAATAAATGTATTCATGAAAGGTGGATGTGAGAATAATTTTAATATATATTTTTTTTATTTTCATTTCATCCACATGGCTTTTACCTCTTCAAAATTCAAGGGGTGCAATTCAACCATCATGCTTGCCTTTTCAAGAACAATGAAATACTCGTGAAGTGTTATTAAATTTTGTTCAATTTGAATCATCATAGTATTTTCCCAACTATGATCACTATTAAATTTATCAATATGCCAATAATTATTATAATCACCATTAAAATAAATTCTGGACAAATAAATCATATATATGCAATTAAGATATTTTTTATATTTTGAATATTTTGAATTTTTTTGTTTTTAAAACAAATTTTTCAGCACTTAACCACACTATAAATGGAACCAAATTGATGATAGGTAATTTATTCATTTAAAAATATTAAAAATAATATTTAATTACCTTATAATACTTCATTTTAGAACACCTTATTGTCTATAATATCAAAATTTCTCACTACACCCATATTTTGTGATTGTATATATTTATAATCTTACTAATATCTGACTAACATAACAAATATTTCATGGGGGTTGAATGCTTCATATATTATAGATATTTTATATATTAATTCAATGATACAAAAAATGAAGTTAAAAATATATTTTAAAATAGTACATGGGAGGAGACGATGATTGTTGTCGTTGTTTGAAAATAAATCTCAATATTAAATACAATAAGGCGATCATGACCTTCCACACCTCACATTATTGTTACAAATGTCACCACTCTATTTGGAGAGATCTTAAAACGGGGTAATTATCTTCCAAAATATATCTATGATACATATTCACTGTACATCACTACTCATTTCATGCTCTAATATATGAACGACACAAATAATGGAGATAAAAAAATGATAAACGTGAAAAAGAATTTAGAAGATGGAGAAAATAGGGCAACCAATCACTGTAATTGATTTACACACATCCAAAATTACAATAATTAGATAAATACAATAAATTATGTACATAAAACTCAATCAGACCGCCATTAAATCCCTTGAACATGTACTGAGTTTAGTTATCAGTTTTTACTGGATTTAATAAAATAACATGGTGGGTGAAGCATAAACAAATAAAAAAGAAGTAGAATTATATGAACTAGAAGACCAATATATTCAAATTAAAAAAATTTAAAAAATTTAACATAATAAAAATATGCTGAAAAATCCTACATATTCGATCCCGATTTTTTTCACCCTTAGAAATGAATAAGGGATACATATTTATAGGGAGAGGGTGTGAAAGAATGCACACAAAAAACATTTATTCGGATAGTTACCACTACGATGTGACATTAAATGGAAGAATTATTAATCGGTGTCTTCATAAAAGATGTTTCATAGTATCTCTTCTATTTTCCATATAAATTTAATCATCATTGACCATGTGAAAGAGTTATGGATATAATATTGATGCTGACTATTTCATGTGGATAATTTCATTTTTTTATCAAATGTATAACATTTAATGAACCCCATAATGAGAGAAAAACTCCACTGTATACATTAAATAATTGCGTATATGAGTCATATTTAATCTCCATTTGTAATCACGCCAATTATATATTTTTATCCGGAGTTATACTTCAGTCACGTATCTGGGGTCCGTGTTGTCCACCAAAACAATTCTTCATCTTGTTTAATTTTTTGATCACACATTTGTTTGAATCAAATCCTTCTCTACAAGGAAAATTTAAAGAATGTAAATCATGTAATAAAATAAAATAACAAAATATGGAATACTATTTTTAATTAAATGAAAAATGTACCGTTTTGATTAAAATCTGTTAAAATTTTATAATTATGCCATTTTTTCATTTAAAATTAAAATATGAATAAAACATAAAATTGTGACAATTTCCCAAAAAATAATATTATGATGGGTTTAAAATCATTAAATTGCATAAGAATAAATATAAAAATATTACCTTCACCAATCCCCCATACATAACCATTGTACTCATTAGAAATTATCAACTATTGAAATCCAAATCCACAATAAAATAAAAAAATGAAAAATCAACCAACATCAAATTAGAAACACATTCATCAGGAATCTCCTGTGAAAAAAATTTACAATAATTTTCATTTTTAACATTTAATTTTTTTCAACCTCTAAAATCCATCCACATCATAATCACAACCTACCTCACCTTGAATTTTATGCCACTCTTCACTCATAAGTTCTTAAATCTGGAGTTATGTTAATACATGGAAATTGCATGTATTACCATATGCTTGTGAAAATATTCATATCTCCATAGTGTGAAAAATTAAAATATATTCAATCATGAGGTCGTTTCAAGATAGATATTGTGGCTTACGGTTTGTGGGAAAATTATCGACAAATTTGAGGCTAGAAATAGGAGGTTTTACTCTTAGTTAAAATTCATGAATAATCCAGTGGAAACACATGATGATTCTAAAGAAAATCCCCCTGAGAATGTGAAACACAACACTAGACAACCATTTGTACCGCATATACCATAGTCAAGAAATTATTACATTGAATGAAATCATTAATGTTCTCCTCTCTCTTCTTGTAAAGCTGTAGAAAGGCAGAACATTATTTTCTTATTTTTTTGATTTTTTTCTTCTATGATGAATGAGAATTTAAAATAATTAATTAATAAAAATATTGACCTTTTTTATATATGAAAATGAGTATTAAAATAAGGTTTCATATGATGTTAATTATATTATTCATTTTTACACCGTTTCTAAAAGAACTATATGAAACAAATGAGTTATTTTGAAAAGATGATTCAAGCTCAATATTCAAAAAATACATAACACAAAATAAAGACACGCACCTCACATACACCAAAAATGAAACACACTCCGTTGAATGAAAAAAATGCCCTTCCCCCATACACAAACATCAAATAATCACACAAATATAATAACATTGTGTGTAGGTAGTAAATAATCAGCTTGAAATATGGATTAAACCTATAAGTAAATTCATGGAATTTAAGAGATAATGAAGGATATACTTAAAGGTGTATCTAAGGAATATATATATATAGAGAGAGAATATAATTCCTCAGTAATATTAAAAACATTCAATATATTCAAATAGACAGAATAATTAAACAAAAAAATTATTGTTATCATTAAAAATCCAAGATTCTCTCAAGAATGTTTGGGTTATAGAAAAAATATATCAATGTTTTTCAGAATAAATCCCTGAATAGGAAAAATATTTTGAGACATTGTTTCATGGGAATGTGTTTGAAAAATTAGTCATACTCAAAAAATGACTGAAAATCAAAATCATGAAAAACTCTTATATCATCAAAAATAATTTAAAATCCATTTTTTTCCAAAAACATTTCAATTTTATCAAATAAATTAATGTGAAAAATTATTTGAATTTTCATCGAACCTCCATATTCATAAAAAATGAATAATAAAAACATAGGTTTGGAAAAAAATATGACTAGTTGGTTGATTCTCCACATCACGTAGATTCAGCTACCCGTCATTTTTTCTTATGAAAAAATAAATATAAGGGCATGAAAACTAGTTAGAACAAATAATACAACCTAACATTGCATTCCAATTTACGAATTGAGTAATGATCCTAGGTACTTTCACATTAAATATAAATTCAATAAATGAAAACATATTAGAAATATAACAAAAAAATAATTATAATGGGGAAAGGAAAGGGATCGTTCTTGGTTTGACCACCGAAGAGGGTGATAGGTTTTTGTTGCCCCAAGTCCTATTATTGCACCTATTTAACCCCAATTTGAATGTAAATAGGGTTTAATGATTATAACCCACCCCAATTTATTTCTCGGAACATCCATCATTAGATTCCAAGAGTGATTACTACTCATGAAATGAATTATTGACCCAACACCTAAAATGGATGAAAAAGAAAAATTTAGATCAAGTGGGGGAGGGATAATAATGTAGGGTTATTAAATATTTTGTTCATTTGGTGGAGAGGTGTCTACTAGTGGTTGAGATAGTATAATAAGATGGGAATTATATTTTTTAGGGTTCATTAGATGATTCTTCAAGGATTTATTCTTTTATTATATCAACCTTATTTGCACTATGGAACAACTTGACAAGTTCCTCCATCTTCTCATCAAGTCAAACAATGTCATCATATTATTCATACATATCCTAAAATAGTGGTTTTGAATCTAAAATATAAAAATTATTGATATTAGTTTTCAATTCATAATTTATATCATTTCAAGAATATGAATGTTTATAAATTAAATTGCCCCAATATATTCTCCTTCAAATTCTTTTTCTTCAAAAAGGGTATTAAGGAAGTCATTTATTGAAGAGGTAATTGGATATTAAAGTAAGAATTAAACCATATCAAAGTCTTCATGAAAGGTTGGTGTCATACTAATTTTATTCATTTCACCTTTTATTGGATTTTATTCCATCTATATTTCTTTTAGTTCATTAACATTGGAAGCCAGCAAAGAAACCATCATGCATGATTTTTTTGGGACTATTGAAATTATCTAGATGAATCATAGAATATTGTATCTTTTGAATCATTGATTTATATTCCCTACCATGGTCACCATAAAATTATTCAATAGAAAAATAATTTTAATAATAAACCTAAAATTCCATCTTGTTAAAATAAATCAAACATATGTAATGAATTTCTTTTTTTGGATTTTTAATTTTTTAAGAAATAATAATGTGTGAAATATCATGGCCTCCTCCGAAATAGTGACAAATTGATGATATGGATTTTAGAAATTTTAACCTAGTAAATATTTTATTTATTTACTTAAGAATTCACTATTGAGTGAAACCATAGGGAAGATCATAATGAGGCAAGTCACAACACATATATTTTTGTATTGTCAATATTTATAATTTAAATAATATAAAACTAACATAAAAAAAAATTATTAGTAGTTTTAAGATGAATATAATATTAATATTGTATATTATAAAGTAATGAATATAAAAATGTAGTTATAAAGAAATAAATTCAATTGTCCTTTGAAGGTTACATTTATTGATATCATTATTTGAATACAAATATAAATATTTAATTCAATGATGTGATCAAGACCTATTAGACCTCACCATTTTTATTTAAATTTAATCACTCCATACTGATACCTTTGTATATGAGATAATTATTATCATAATGATAGTTATGATACCTCTTCATAGACCATAAGTACTCATTCAATTCTCTACCGTATGCATGACACAAATATTAAATGGATAGAAAATGATAAAATGTAAGAAGAATTCAAAGATGGAGATTACTAGGAGACCTCTCACTGTAATTGATATAACCATGTATTGAATACCTATAATATTAAAAGTAAAATAAATTAGTGTACTAGAAAGTCAATGACAACACCATTCACTCCCTTTAACATGCGCTGAGATTAGTTCTACATTTTTATTTGAGTTGATAAAGGAACACGAAGGGAGAATACATAAAATAAAACAAATTGAAAAAGTTAAATATGGAGGAGAAGAATAATATAAGAAAATTAATAAAATATTAATAAAATTAAACTATTTCAAAGATATTTAAAAATCATCAAATACTATCCCATTTTTACACCATTTAAATGAATAAGGGATACATATTTATAAAGGGATAAGGTGAAATAATTCACACTCAAAAAATTTATTCATAAGGATTCCATGTAGATGTTCTATTTAATGGAAAAATATGTAATATGTGTGTTTATAAAATTTGATCATCTGTATCTCTTGGAGTTACCCTAAAAATATATTATCACTAGTCATTTCAAGGAGTTGTGGATTTAATATGGGTAATGAATTTTTCTGTATGAAAATTGCAAAATAATACACCAATGTATAACGTCCAATGGCCAGTTAAATGAGTAAAAAACTAAAATTACTTTAATAATCATATCTATTAGTCCCCTTTAGTATCCATTAGTAATAAAAAAAATTATATATTTGTATCCTAAGTTAGGATTTCATTATGGATGTGGTGTCCACGCATTTTAGTCATTCAATTCACTAACCAGTGTAATTTTTTTTTGGAATGAAATTTTATTGAATCTACTTTTTCTCTAGTTGAAAAGGAGTAATAATAGAAATCAATGATTAAATAATTAATCAAACATTTTGGAATAATATTTTAAAACAAATTTCAATCATATCCTTTTAATAAAAATATATTAAAATTCCAGAATTAGGCCATTTTATCGTTTATTTTCAAAATATCAGTAAACATTAATTTCTGATAATTTCATATAATATTATATTCGGGTTGTAATGTCACTAAAATTTCAAGGTTTTTTTTCTTCTTAATTTATTTTTAATTTTAATAGTTTTTGGCTTTTGATGACACTTGATTCGGAGGCTCGGTGTTCCTGGAATCAATTTCCGAAGATTAGATCGGGTATGTTCAGCAAACGAACAAACGAGTTTTTCTATCATTTGAACCGGTGCTCGGAATTAAAATCCGAGGGCACCGATGAACTCACAGCGGGAGTTTTCTCTTATGAAGACTTTCACCTCGACGGTAAATGATCTGGTATGAAAGTTATTTTTTGGGTTTCTACGTGGGTTAATAAAATAAAATAAGTGAACCATTTATTATATTTTGTTAAACACATGTCGTGTGGATAATGTGGTTAGAAGCTCCACATGGGATTTTGTGGTGGGACGGCCACACCCTAACCCCCCAAGATAGGTTATGGTAGTGGGGCCCATCGAGATCCAACCTCCCTTGTGAGGTTGTTTGTGGTGGAAACCACACCAGTCCTCCCATTAATGGGAGGGGAATCATAAATCTTTGAATCCCCCTAATTTATGAGGGAGACCCTCTAGGTTTAAATCCCCTTCCTAATTGAGGAGGATGAAACTCCCTTTTTAATGAGGGGACCTCGCAATCTTTAACCACCCCCTTCCTTTTTGTGGTTAATTAAAGGTGGGGCCTACCAGGAAATATCCTCCCTTTGAGGGATATTCTCTTGTGGGACCACCCGGGCCAATAACCCCCTTTTTGACATCCTCCCCTTTTTAATGTGCCACCGTAGCAGATTAATTGGGAGGAGCCCTCTGTCATATATCCCCCATTGTTTACTTGCATGCCAATGACGAACCCACCCACTCTTATATAAAGGAGGCTAGGGGAAGGATTTTTGGACGCCTTCTTCAAGTGGCGGAACACTAGTAGTGAAGCACGACGCCATTCACATAGAGAGTTTACCTCTTCCTCCATCAATGAATAAATAACTAAGAATGTTGATGCCACCCTCGACACCTTCCTTCCCGATGTTGATGGAACGGCGCCACACTTCGGTGATGACCGTCTTCTGTGACTCACCATAATTTAACACCGTTTTATGAGTTAGGGGTTGTTATGTTCATGTTTTAATGTTGTTCATAATCATTCATCAAATACATGAGTTTTGTAGGGCCACTTGATACTATCTTG
This sequence comes from Viscum album, assembly GCA_963277665.1. Lineage (NCBI taxonomy): Eukaryota > Viridiplantae > Streptophyta > Magnoliopsida > Santalales > Viscaceae > Viscum > Viscum album. The sequence goes on along the minus strand of OY728152.1, from coordinate 1,310,952,294 downwards.
ATGAGGAAGGGCTTGGACCGCATGAACATGGTCTGAACCTTCCCCTATAGTTGTTGTTTGTGGACGATAGAGGCAGACTTCATAGAATCGTTTGGAGACAGGTTTAAAATAAGAAAATCATCAGCACATTATTGTCGAGTGTCCGAAAAGGGGCGGCACCGACGTGCCGTGCAGAGTAGAGACTGGCCGTGAATGGGGCAGGCCGTGGCGGAGGGGCGCGACGCCGTCAGGCCGTGCCAGAACTACAAGAGCCGCTGCCGAGGTGGGCCGCGGTGTAGGGGCATGTCGCCATCCCGTCGTTCCAATGCTTCAAGGTGCCATGGCCGTGGTGGGCCACACAGGTTGAAAATTGCCACAGCGGATCAAGAAAGGTGGCCGACTGTGTCGGCCACCAGTGTCGCCAGGAGGTGGCTCTCAAAGGGGTCTCGCGGTTACCAAAAAGTATGGAAATCATGTACAATCATTTCAATGAAAACGGGGGTGAAACACCCCCCCCCCCCAGATCTGCGGCTAGGACGGGCCCTGATGGGCGCTGTCAACCCCCCTGGTCGGCTGGCCACGCGGCTAGCCACGCGGGCCGCTCGGGCTGGACCGCGCCGGCTGGGTAGGGCCACACACTGCCGGCCCGAGCCACGCCCCACCGGGCCGGACCCGTACCCGGTTCAAGACGACCCGGTTCGGCCCGACCCCGGGGGTGTTGGACCGGATCGGACTAGGCCCAAACACCCAATTTTCGGACCATTTTCGTTTAAACAGACTTATCATGATCTACAGACCTCCGATCGATGAACTTTTAATGGCATTGGTAATCTCATTGAGAAACGGTTGCTTTGATTATACCCATGAGAGTTTGGTGTACTGTTGAGATATGGTTGGGTTGGTTGATACACGAATCCAATCGGGCCCTTGGAACGAAAATTATAATAACTCAAAAACCAGGCGTTTTTGATTGACGCGTTGTATGTTGAGTCGAGACCCATTTGACGACACAGTCCTTTTTGATACTTCTATGTGATACTCCATGACACTTGGAAGTAATGACTTGTAGCTCGTGGAGCGTACCCTCCTAGAGACGATGGTACGGAGTGCAGAGACTGAGTAGCTGTAGACCTGACGACTGCTTGACCGATACGACTCATAGTGATTCAATTATACTAGTTTACAAAGTGCCCTGTATTTGTTGGCAGATCCACGACGGATGGAGTGCCTGGTGGTAGGCAGCAGACATGCGGTACTCAATAGGAGGAGTACATCTATTGGTCCACGAATGACACCATCCCCAGTCGCAAGCGATGCACGCCGCTTGAGCACGCTGGATGAGTTCGAGCGTCAGAGGCCCCCTAGGTTCCAGGGAGAGATGAATCCACAGGGTGCTAAGGATTGGTTGGAGGCTGTGGTGAGGGTCTTCAGGCTTGTAGTTACACCAATGGACTTTATGGATATCCTTGATGCCAACATACTTGAGGAAGCAGCAAGCAGATGGTGGAACCTAATGCTCTAGATGCATGGCGGGGCATCACATCTATGGGCATAATATGAGAGCATGTTCCAGGCGGAGTGTATACTAGCCACCCTTAGAGCGGTGTGGATACAGGAGCTACTTCATCTGCAGTAGGGAAACATGAGTGTAGCTTAGTACTCACCGAGATTAAAATACCCCTCGCGCTACTCTACAGATATGGTACAAGACCAGTTCATCAGGGCCTGGACCTTCGAGCAGGGGCTCATGCGGGAGATTTTTGCTTCATTTGTTTCTCACAACATTCTGACGCAGACAAAAGTGTTAATGAGATCCCTTCTAGTAGAGATATTTCATTCCTATTAGTCTCCAGTAGTGGGACCCACCACAAGTGGACATTCCGAGGTGTGTTCTACAGCTGGAAGTAGACAGAATACACAGGGGGCCAGGAGGACAAGACCCACCGGTGGCCAACTGCAAGACTCTAGTTCAGTTGTGCGTGGCAACCAGAGTTGAGTCAGATCCAATTGTGCAAAGAGCAGGCAGTGTTACTCCTCTAGCGGGCTTGGTCACATGGCACGTGACTGTCCGACCTACTATATAGACGATCAGCCGATAGATTAAGAACCTACCAGGATGAGGCAGAGGTTTGATCATGGAAGACCACAAGGAGTAGGAGTCTGAGGTAGAGGAGTTGGTCATGCAGATCGAGGTGGAAGACGCTTCGATGTGCTACCACCACCACCACCCAGAGGTCCTCACCGAAAACAAATAGTGGGTGGACAAGGGAGAGCACAACATCAGGCAGCTGAAGCATATGACTATGGAGCTTCGGAAGCAGTTGGACTGGAGTGGGAATAGTTCTAGTCATGGAGTCCTTTGTTTATGGTGCTTCTAGTTTCCGTGATTTTGTTGTGTGTGGTTGTCATTTGTCTTTGTACATTGAGATTTAGTAATAAAAGACACTTTTTTGTGACATTTACTATCCTATACTTTTGTATGGTTGATAGTGGGAGGATCCAATTAAAACTATTAGCTTGAACCTCACATTTTAGATTCCTACTACTGGAGACCCAGTAACCACACACTGATGTCGACAGTGTGACTCAATCCATGGAGGCAAGAGTAACTATTGGTTCTCTTGGTGGTATCATTGAGGCCTTAGGACGTCATCCGTGACATGGATTGAACTGTTCTTGTCAGGAATCACTGTATTAGGAAAAGAACATTCTTCATCTAGGGGATTATACCAGATATCCTTTGTGGATAGTGATGGAGTCTGCACGTACAAAACCAGAGACAGTTCAGGCTACGACAGAGAAGGTTCTGATCATCCAGGAGCAGAAGAAGACTCAACAGAGCAGAAAAAGTCTTATTCTAATAGGAGATGATCCCACAAGAGTTCAAGGGTGATGACCACGTCTTCTTACGAGTCTCACATTGACGGGGTTAATGGAGATTTGGCCGAGGTGGCAAGTTATCTTCACGTTTCATCGATCCTTCCCTGGTCCCCAGCAGAGTATGCAAGGTGTCATACCACCTGGCCTTTCCACGTCAGAAGCATCGGGTGAAGGACATCATTCACATATCTCAGCTAAGGAGATCTGTGCACGGCATATCCTTCATCCTGGACCACGTGGAGATAGACATCGATGACGGGGAGTCCTTCACGGGGTTCTAGTAGAGGTATAGGATCGACATGAGCAGGTCCTACGAGGACGGTCGATACCTCTTGTGCACTTTCATTTGCAACATGGGAACCTCCAGGAGAGCACATGGGAATGGGAGGATCAGATGTGTGCTCGGTAACTCTTTTAGTTTCCCTAGATTGTGGTGTAGCTTTACTGGGATGTAAATACCTGAGGTGAGAGTAATGTAAAGACCCAGAAATTTCGAGAAATTTTTTTTCTTGATTTAATTGGAATTTTACGAGACTGTGGATTCTGAAGGAACATGATTCTGAGTCCCAGTGTGCCCAGAATCAATTTCAGAAGTTTATCTCGGGTACGTTCAGTAAACAAACGAACGGTTTTTTCAATCTTTTGAATCGGTGCTCGGAATTGAAATCTGAGGGCACTGTTGAACTTGCAGTGTGGGTTTTCGCTTAAGAAGATATTCAACTCGACGACAGATGATCTGGTATGAAAGTAAGTTTTTGGGGTTTTACGGGGGATAATAAAATAAAATAAGTGAGAAATTTATTTTGTTTTTGTTAAACACTTGTCGTGCAGTTAAAGTGGTTAGAAGCTCCACTAGGGAGTTGGTGGTGGGACCACCACAACCTAACACCCCATGAGAGGTAATGGTGGTGGGGACCATTGAGATCCAACCTCCCATGTGATGTTGTTTGTGGTGGAAACAAGACGAGGCCTCCCATTAATGGGAGGGGAATCATAACTCCTTGGCTCACCCTTATTTATGAGAGAGAGCCTCTACTTTTAAATCCCCCTATTAATTGAGGAGGATGAAACCCACATTTTTAATTTGGGGACCACCCATTCTTTTTTTTGGTTAATTAATGGTGGGGACGGCCAGGAAATATCCTCCCATTGGAGGATATTATTCTGTGGGACAACCCGATCTAAAAAACACATTTTTTACTTCCTCCCAATGTTAATGAACAACCGCAGTGGATTAATTGGGTGGAGCCCTCTATCATAAATCCTCCATTTATGACTTCCACGCCAACCATGAACCCTCCCACTCCTATATAATGGAGGCTAGGGGAAGGAGTTCTGGATGGCTTCTTCAAGTGGCGGAACGCTAGAGGCAAAGCCTGGCACCCCGAACATGGATATTTTACATCTTTCTCCATCGAAGAATGAAGAATGAATAAAACTAACGCCACCCTCATATCCTTCCTTCCCGACATTGACGGAACGACGCTTGTCTTCCTCGACAGTTGTATTCCGAAACTCTATATAGTTTAACCCCATTTTACGAGGTAAGGATTGTTATGTTCATGTTTTAAATCCATTCATCACCATTCTTCAAATTCATGAGTTTCGTTGGGCCACATGATACCATATTGATGAGGAAGGGTTAGGAACTCACAAATAATGTCCAAACCTTCCACTATCATTCTTGTTTGTGGACGATGGAGGCGGACTGTGAAGAACTGTTCAATGATGGGCTGACTATAAGCGAATCGTCAAAGCATGATTTTCGGGTCTCCACAAAACCATGGCACTAAGGTGCCGCACAGAGTAGAGCTGGGCCGCGGTCGGGGCGGGCCGTGGCACCATCGCGCCCCACCAGAACTACACGAGACGCTTCCGTGGTAGGCTGCGGTGGAGGGGTGCGGCGCCATCGCGCCGCGCCGAATCGTCAAGGTGACACAACCGGGGTGGGCCATAGTGGGGGGGCACGACGCCGTCGTGCCGCTCTACTTGAACAAATCGGTTACCTAAGGCCATGGAGGATTAGGAAGGGTGGTCGGTTATGCTGGCCGGTGGTGCCACCAAGAGGCGGGACACATGTGGGTCCCGCGGTTACCAAAGGGGGCAGCCATCATGCCAGGCCATTTCAAAGAAACCGGGGGGTGTAACCCCCCCTGGACCGACGGCAAGGGCGGGCCCTGCTGGGCACCGCCACCCCACTGGTCGGCCAGCCACGCGGCCAGCCACATGGGCTGCTTGGGCCAGACCGCATCGTGTCGGGCCTCACTCAGCCGGTCCAGGCTGTGCCAGCCGGGTCGGGCCATGCCCCAACCAGGCCGGACCTAGACCTCGGTCGGGTCGACCCGGTTCAGCCCGATCCGGGGGTGGTGGGCCGGGTCGGACCTGGCATAGACCCCTATTTTCGGACCTTCTTCAGTCAAACAGACATATATTAAGCTATGGACCTCCGATGGGGTAGGATCGGGATGGTTTAGCAGATGGAGTACGGTCTTCATGATTTAGCTTATAAACCATCCAGGCCCTTGGAACGAAAAAGCCAATAAATCTCAAAATAGACATTTGTTTGATAAACTGTTAGCGGCGTTGGTAATATCGTTGAGAAATAGTTACTTTGATTATACCCTCGAGATTTTGGGGTACTGTTGAGATACAGTAGGGTTGGTTCGTACACAAATCTAACAGGGCCCCTGGAATGGAAATGCTAATAACTCACAGACTGGGCATCCTATTGACGTGTCGTATGTTGAGTCGAGACCTCTATGACGTGGTAGTCCATTGTGAAACATCTATGTGAGACTCTTTGAAATGTGGATGTAACATCTATTAGCTCATGGAGTGGAACCTCTTGGAGACGAGCATAGGATGCGCGGAGACCGAGTAGCTGTAGACCTGACGACTGCTTGACTGATTCGACTCGTAGTGATTTAGTTAGCCTAGTGGACTGAGCGTCTGGTATTTGGATGAAAACCTGCGGAAAATAGAGCACCTGGTAGTAGGCAGAGGACCCGCGTTACTCTATAAGAGGAGTACCTCTGTAGGATATGACGGAGAGCGCCTAATATTCGGTGGCATACCTTCAGCGGATGGAGTGCCCGGTAGTTGGAAGTAGACCCTCGGTACTCGACAGGAGAAGTACCTTAGCAGTCTAAGGTTAGTGATTAGTGCCTCGGAGTCGTGACAGGGCCACTGTACTCCACATAGGAATAGTTTCTCTAGTAGTTGTGGTTTCGATAATGAAAATATTTTTTTGAGCTGATTCAATGACCTTTGTGTTTACCTCATGATTGAGATGGGTTTCTTGATAACTAAGGTATATGTATTGGAATATACCTAAGTAAAGGTTATCTTTTAATATCATTCTTTGTGGTTTATCCTTGTTTGATTTAGTGAGACCTTTAGTGTCTTGGGGTCCCTACTGTGTATCGTTATACTCACCCCTACACAGGATATGCCCGCACCATGTTGTGTTGGATGTACATGATGGACAACACTGATCGTGGTTGATTCTGGTAGAGCTGGACGGTACCCAGAGGTGGAAATCACGATGTGACGGTACCCGGAGGTGGAATTAATGACGATATGGTAATTAGAGGTGACAGACAGACGAGGAGAGCTGAGGTGGCCATCTATACCTACCATTTAGGTAGGAACTTCATAGGACGATCCAGGAGGAGCCTGTAACCATCCTGTTGTATTTTCTATACCTTCTACTTTACTGTTGGGCTTGTATTTCTACCCCCTTTACTTTATAGTACCTCTTATTATATATAGTTATTACTTAGTGTTTTCTTCCCCTTGTACTCTGGTTGTGTGTTTTTACATTTCATAAAGGCAATACCTTCCCTTAAAATCGGGATTTATGCCTTGGTGTTATCGCCAGCCCCTGGCCAATGGACGGCCGGCTAGGGGTAGTCACAACACGGGCCCCGAGGATGGGTCGTGACAAGGGTGGGCTTGAAAACATTGAGTTTCTTAAAAATATATATGAAAATGTTTTCATCATCTGATAACCAAGTTAAGGTGTGGCTGATAAGTCATATTTTATTCCTTGACTTGATACCTCAAGATCCACAAATATTGATGTTGTTTGTATCATTCTTCTTAAGAGAGGATAAGGAAAAATATTCTGATAGTATTTTATTCTTCACAATGATTCTCGATTGTAAATATTTTTATTGGACCTAATTAATTGACAAAACCATATATGATTTCTTTCTAGATATTGGGTTAAAATATTATTTAATTTTCTACCAGCAGATAGAAACAAATAATATTCATTATCATAAGATTTTTTAAATAATAATATTTTTATTAAAACAATTTTAAGGGTTCTTGAAAACTAGAACAATGATAATTATAATTTTACCAACATTTAAATTAATATTTAAAAAAATTAAATGATCCTTTCCTACTCCAACTCAATATCATTTGTTGAATACCCCAAAAAACATTTCATTCATAAATAAAATAATTATCCAAAAATTAGATGATAAATATTTTTAAAATTTACAATAACTAAAAAAAGATATTTTATTAACACTAAGGAGAATACATATTCTATTGTGACACCCTTCATCAACATTATGTAGAGATAATGACCCTTGAGTCCTTCCCTCAATTGGCCTCGATGTGGGGACTAGCACCAAGGGTATAAAAATATCATATAAATGGAATGTGTTACCCTATCTAATGAAAACATAATCATAATATAAGATGGTAAACATCTGAAAAAAATAAATTTATTATATAAAGGAAACTGAAATCCAACACATGCATGATTTAAACATAAAATGCAATAAAATAACAAATAGAGAAATAAAGAAAGTACCAAAAGGAAGAGACTAAGTAGAAAAACAACAACCATCCCATTATTTGAGCTAATAATGTCTAGCACGGTCCTCAATGACCTCCTAGAAACCTATAAATAGTTTTATATCATAGTGTGAGCATACAAGTACACATAGTAGGGAATCCAAATTCACACATGCACATTTCGTAGAATCATACAAATGGTTCTCTGAATAAAGAATAAACCAATGGAAACTAACAGGGAATGATAACCAACCTAGCCACCCCAATGAACACTCCCCAAAAATGCTTGTCAATTGAGATCATAATATATGTTCTATGATGATTTGCTTACCCCGCACCACATTTCTCAGTGGTTATTTTATCCTCCCTAATTGGTAATTTCTTGATGATAAAACTCTTCCCAAGTGAATCCCCACTACCAAAACTGCACACACATACATAGGACCCTGACCCAAAACCCAACCTACCAAAATGATATTGGGATATGGTGAACATAAATCCACAACATCCTTACCAGATACAATCAATAAGTAAAAGCTGGAAGAGTCTGCGAGGAAGAAATTCAATAATCATCTATCCATCATCACATTAAGATGATGGGAAATACACCATACCACATGAAATGGGAGTTTTCATCATGTAGTTCTTAACATGGGTGTGAATTATATAGAAAATCACAAGGAACTACATGTTTATACATATAGGAAAATAAAACCTTAGCCTAAACTATTGGATTCCAAACATGCAACCAACCCACACAAAGAACATTTTATGCTACCCCAAAATGCACATATCACCTTGAACAATGATAACTTTTTCATGTGAAAGTATACCACCATCCAATCCATTTAACCACATTTCATCTTCCATTTATCAATTATTCTTTTATTGATTCCATCCATACACGAGATACTAACATTCACAACATATGAAACTATTTTCAGAAGTATAAATGTCGGTAAGCACTACCAAGGAAAACAAGGTAGTAGGTAACAAAATATAAAAATCCTTTTTAATACCAATTCATAAAAAACAGCGAAAAACAAACATTGAGTCCTAGAGAAAACCCACCCTTCCTAGACACCTATTAAACCACTTTCAATTGTTATTCTTCAATGTTATCTGGTTCAATCATCATCTAAAAACTAGAACCGACATCCCCGCTACACAACCACACCTCACCGAGAACACCCACAAACATGATGTCATGACACAACTTAGTCGTGAATTGTAGCTTCCCAATCACGGTCAAGAATCAATCATCATGAACGACATATCTGTCCATTCCACATTCAATCAGTCACCCATCCTAGAATTTTGTCTCACCTCCTGTACCACGGAATACACACCACCCGATGAAAAAAACCACCAAAATTTATATCCATTATGTAAACATTCCATCACACAAACACAATAAAAATACTTTTATCCATCCCTCTATCCACATCAAGGCTACCAACAACAAATTCACAAAACCCCAATGTATTTAAAAACCCAACCGAACATTGCACGCAAAAAAAATTAGACCAGAATATATATATTTATTAAGTCGGTTTCTTTAATTACAGTTTAAATAACATAGGTTATCACATAATTGGTTTGATCCTAGGGCATCCAATTATTTGACCAAGAATATATTATAAATAATTTTTTAATTATATGGTCATTCAATTGAGTGTCAATAACAAATAAAGAGCATCAAGAGAGTGGAATCAATGACCACTAATGGCCTTGATTTTTAGAAGGCCATATATCCAATATAATTTATAACATAAAAACAAGGAGGATAAAATAAAATAGTTCCCTAAATTCATTCATCTTTGATCCCATTGCGATTATCAGAACTGGTCTTGTTATATTTTTATGGTCATCTTCCCCTCCACTTATTTATTACTTATTAAACAAAAAGATTCATCCATCAACATGAAAAATTACTATACTAACCATTCATGATGAAATAATTAAGAGAGATGAATTTAAATACCTATATGAAAAAATAGGTGACCAAAACTCCTCTTTTCACCAAAATACAGTGTTGTGTGAGATGTAGGAAAACTCAAAGGAAAAACTCTAAGGAAATCTCATTTGATTGCTATATCACAACTCGCGACTCTAGGAGAATTTAATAATCTATCTATACTAAGAGGGGATGGAAACACGTCGGGAAGAGAAGATCATATATTTGAAGAGACAGATCCCATTTTAAAGGAAGGATTGTTTCAAATGTCATTAATGTGGGATCATGTTAATTATCACACAGTTTGAATATCTCCTTACCACTTGCAGAGTTATGATATTAAATATATACATAATATCCATTAAAAAATATTTAAAACTCCCAAAAAATTCTTTAAACAAGTTTTATGTTAAATTAAATTTAAGAGGGGTGAATCTAGAAAAAGTGGGAAACTGGGAAAAATGGAAATTTTGAGAAGTGTGAGACACCATTTGGAGTGCCACAATTTTTCTGTGACACCATCATGATGCAATTTTTACGATTTCATCATCACAGTGCCACTATCTCGATGTTCCATAATCATGGTTCCATCGTCTTAGTGTTACATCGTTATGGATACACTGTATCAGTATGCCACTATTATAGTGCCACCAACTTGGTGTGGAATCGTTACAGTGATAAAAAACTGGTAAAAATATTTGGTGAAACTGGATTTTTTTGGAAATCTCATTAAACAAACCACTGTAGCCCCCATGAACACAAAATGCACTGGATTTTCCAAATGGAATGTTTGGGGGAAATATGGGCCATTACATCATATACCTATAAAAATAATCTTTACCCAAATAATATAAAAGAAATAAATGAAAAATGGGTGTTTGAACAACTGCCCCATAAGATAACTCTTGGGGACAAACATACCTGGATTTTTCAAATATAATAGAGAATAGATCAACATCTAAGAACACATCACTGACCACACTTCCATAAACAACCACACAAACAAAAAAAGATAGACATTCTAGACACATAGATTAGGTATCTCCTTCCTCCATGTATATATAATATCCACATTGGGTAGCATTGACTCACCCGCAAAGGTTCAGTCACATCTGCATTATGTCGTCTTGATTAGGGGTATGGTCCTCCCCTCCCCACAGTCAGGACATTTCACACACATTAAGATCATAGGAAAACACATAAACATGACTAATAACACATGATCGAAAGGAATGTTCCATTCCTAAAACAACGTATCGTCATGATCCATGACTAATACTAGTTACTCTAGGAATATTGCATCATCCTTGATATCCAACCCCATACAATTAATTATGATGTAGTCATCATGTAGATACTGATGGAGTTGAGAGACATAGAAGACGTTGGTGATCCTCTCCAACCACAAAGGCAGCACCAACTAATATGACACCTCTTCCACTCATCTCAAAACCTATAATGTTCTGATGATCATGGTAGAATTTATTCTCCCTCTACCAAAACTCTTCTCCACAAGTCAAGGGGAAACCATCAAGAAAACATTGTCCCAAACCTCGAATTCTGAAGGCCTCCACCTATGATCGACATACAACTTCTTTCAGTCATGTTATTCCATAATCCTCTCATGGTAATGCAGCTGCTTATTTTTTGTTCTCTACACCACGTCTGCACCAAGAATAGCATCCTCCCCAACATTTTTCAAGCAAAGGGTGAACGACCCCACTTCTTGTAGAAAGATTTGAATGATGTGATACCAATGTAAGGGTGATAACTATTATATTATGTAACCTATAACAATAGAAAATGTCACATCCAAGACCCACTAAAGTCTAGAACACATTCTTGTAACATGTCCTCCAATGTATGGATAATCCTCTTTTTCTATCCATCTATCTGAGGGTGGAAAGAAATGTAGAGGTGTTACTGAGTACTAGAGGCATGATGCAATCCCCTCCAAACACATGACATAAAATTTGAATCTTGTATCAAGAAAATGGATAATTGGACTCCATGCATCCACAACACATTATCCTCATACCTTTGGGCTATGGAATCCACATCACTCGACTCCTTGATCGCTATGAAGTGAGAAGATTTCATCCACCAATACACCACTACCCAAAGTGCATTATGTGGTATTTAGTTTTTGGGTAATCCTATGATGAAATAATTTGAGATGTCATCCCACTTCAAATTGGGAATGTCTAAGGGCTATAACAGACCATCAAGAACTTGGTTCTTAGCCTTCACCCAGTGAAACACTACACAACTTTACACAAGATTCACCACTGCCTGTTTCACCCCATGCCACCAAAACTGTTCCCTCAAGTCTTGATATATTTTTGAAACTCATGGATGCACACATAGGGGTGATCTATGGAACTAACCAATAACTCCCTCAATTGTTACCGTGGGAAAAAAATTCATTCCATGGATCACCATGCTATTCAATCTGTCTTTCAACCATCCCTCTAAAACATCGCCCCAGAGAGAGTGATCATGCATCACCTTTGTATTTGAGTATCCCCACTGAGACTCATGTACCATCCAATGCAAGGAAGACTGCACTATCATCTATAATAAATCTCCTCTACCCATATCCACCACAACATCAAGGGGTAAAGAGACCAACTCCTCCATTGCCTTCCATGAATCTATGGATTCCAGAACTACCCCCATCTCTGATATCCCTCTTAAGGAATCTTCCACCACGTTCCCCTTTCACGAGTTTCATGATATATTGAAGTCGTATTCCAAGAGATACTATATCTCCCTTCATTGTATCATGTTTTATTCTTGATGTGAGATGATATACCTAAATATCTCGTGATACATGATGAATAAAACACACACCCTGATTAGGTAATGTCTTCATAACATCAACCCGAAAATAGCATCTTCAGGATATAGATCATGTGTAACATAGTTACATTCACATTGATAAAAAAACCTAAACCCATAATATATCACTCCCTATTGATCCATTAGATCACATTCCAGTCCTAGACTAAAATCATTAATGAGCACATATAAAGTCATCCCTTTCTCTGAAAACCTACGCACTACAGCACTGACCAGCATCCCAATCAGGGAACTAAAAACCCCCTGATATAGCTCACTCCACACGAAGGGCTATTCCATTTTGGTCAATGCATTAAATGGAGCTACACCTCAATATATGTTGGGAATAAATATATAGTAGTAACCTACTAGACATAGGAATCTATGATGATATTCCATGTTTGTGGGTCATTCCAATGAAACAACCACATTGACCATTGATGGGTACACTACAATCCATTATTGAGATACATTGTTCCCATTAAATTGGACCTCCCATGACGAAAACATACACGTTGGATCATCCCATCGATCAGGTGGTGTTGTAGGACCTCCAAGATTGTCCTAGTTTTTTCAGCATGCTCCTCCTATAACATAGAGTATATCAGGATGTCATTAAAGAAAACATTGAAAAACCGATCTGGAAATTTTCTATAAATATATTTCATGAGTCCCATGAACACATGTGGTGCATTTGTGACAATTAACAGTATGGACAAGAACTAAAATTTCCCATATCTTCACTTGGAAGCAGTCGAAAGAATGTCACACTCTTTCACCCTCAACTAGTGACATATAGAAAACATATCTATCATAGACAACAAACATGGTCCCCTCAATTGGTCAAAAATATCATCTATCCTCAAAAGGGTTCAATGGTTCTTTATTGTAACCTACATTAGTCTCTGGTAGTCTATATATAGAATTTTACCACTATCATCCTTCATCTAGATAAATATTGGAGAACCCCACAATGTTACACTCGGCTGGATAATATAATTTTTCATCAGGTCATCAACCATTATCCTCAATTCCCACAACTCAGAAGGAATCATCTTATAGGGATCTATCAAACTTGGTTAGGCCTTGGGATGAAAGTCTATTCCGAATTCAACATCACATCAAGTGGGTATTTTAATGACATATTTGTGGAAAATATCATGTAACTCCCCAAGAACACCCAGAACCTCTACAATATCACCACCAGTTGAACCCTCTAACAACTTTTCTATCATAGAAAGAAGAGGCTACACACACTGACGACCCTTCTACCGACTATTGAAACCATGTAAATCCACAGAATGGCCATTCACAAAGGAAAACATTAAATTCCTCTAGAATCATTTGATAATGGAATGAAGAGAGAACAACTAATAGACCCCATGGATTTAATTTTATGGTTTCATCTATAGATATCGAAAATCCCAAATGTATCGATGCAGACCAACATCAATCAACATCCCCATCAAATATCAAACATCCATGCATAACATGTAGATGGCGTTCGCAACACTATGGTTGAGAAAATTCTCCCAATGTCCAGTACCATGGAATGTCCTAGAATAGATATGAAAAAAATTGTTTTAATTTCATATATAAAACAACTACCATGTAAGATTACTAAATAGACTGATCGTACATCGAAAAACCATCGTCCCCGCTCGAACTACTACCTCAGTGGTGTGCAACATCCAACACACAACTCTCGACCTCTCTTCTATTGACTACATAAAATCTGTTACCTAGTCACGGTTCCTAAAAATAACCCTTATTTGAGCTTCCTCCAACACTATCTACACTCATTTGATCAGGATACTGCTACCCCTACAGCTTTAAAGATCATACCGGGGTTGAAAAATGCTGATGTTGGCATTAAACCTTCCCATCCACTTTGTACTGAGCTCAAATTAGGAACTAGTTTTAATGATGTCCAAGGGCTCCATTGACAAGTCACCTCTATCCTCTACCCATGGGGAAATGTTGAGAACATGGGGATCGAAACTGGAAATGTTGAGGCCTACTACTTGTTAGCTGGATCCAGGAAGGCCAGGATTGTGGAGACATGATGATGCTATTATTCTCCATCAATGAACTCATCTTTCTCGACTCTAATGGTACACATCTATATGAGTTTATATTATCCACTACTTCATCCTTCTTATGATATTCTAATTAAGTCGGTAGGCTATTGGCGGTGACGACATTCTAAAGAGAATGTTAGAGTGCCTCAACGAAGAGACTTTCTTGTGACTCTTAATATGGAATGATATCTGGAGAAAATCATACGATATCCTTGGACATGATCCCTAGTTCCCTCACCGATATAAATCCCTACTAGAGGTTGAGTATATCCTGCATCTTATTAGCCTTAATCATTGAGTAATGAAAGCTTTCTTGGAACTCTTTCTCAAAATCATCCAATGAGACATCCGTCTCCTTACACTGACCATGGTAAAACATCAACCACTAACACATCACACCTCACATCTAGATCACTACCAGAAGAACCTAGTACTCCCCCAAATCATGAATCAAGGTAAAGTTGATTGTCATCTCCTCAATCCAACCCTCTATATCTATGTCTGAAACACTTCTTTCATAGTTTCCCATTGCATTCTATTGGAATGATCAAAGGGTCCTTTTCGAAAATTCATCTTCCTTCTTTCAATCAAGCCTCTGCTGATCAACCAGGTCAACCTACAGGGCCTCAACACCAGATACCACTAGTGGGTGATGTTCGAGTGTCATAGATGAAATGGTAATCATGGAACTCCTAAGGCCTTGTAGTATGAAATTTTCAATGAAGAATTATTTTAACTCCTAATTTTAATGAAATTACAAAAACATCCCAAGACAAACAAGAACACAACTCATCACGATGCATGTACCTTCAGTGGGTCTCTACCTAGAAATCATCATATACTCACTTGGTTGTTTGGTAGGCCTACAGTCCATGAATCAGATCACGATTTTCCATAAAATCATGTTTCCTTGTCAGTATTCTCTGGAATATTCAATTATCCAAGATTTCATAATACCATTTCCCCACCATCCCATGTAATCCTCACTATTCCAAACTCCAAAATCCTCTAATCACTCTACCATCACCTCTACCTTCATTTTGTCTTGACCCACCTACTTTATGATGACAGATAGATAATGACCACCGAGTCCCGCCATCAATAGGACTCAGAGTATTGACTAGTACCAGGGGTATAGATTCTCACACAAAATAGAATGCATTACATTTTTTAATAAAAATAGGTTTGAGGGATAAAATAGTAAAAATTTAAAACAACAATAAAATTTTATATTAAGGAAAGGAAAATCCATCCCATACACGATTTAATCATAAACAGTGATTGATGTACATCTATAGAACCAAAGAAAGTACCAAAAGAAAGAGACTAAGTAGCAACATAGTAACTATCCCAATACCAAAGCTAGTAAAGTCCATCACAGTCTTCAATTTCATATGAGAAACATGAAAATATATTTATATCATAGGGTTAGAATACATTTATACTCATTAGGGATTGCAGTGTTACCCGTAGAGAAGTGGGATAAGAATACTAATGCAACTGTGAAAACATAAAAAACCAACAACACCTAATAAGGAAATCTAACCAGCTCGTTCTCCACAATTCACACAACCCAAATAATGAAATTCTGGTAATGTAATAGTATAATAACATCGATTATTTGGGTACCAAGATCCACTTTTCCCATTGATTATATGCTCCTCTATAATGGATAACATCTTAACTCTATCGCTCTTCCCAAATGAAGTCCCACTACCACAACTGTCTGCACACTCTTGTGGGTCTCACCCACACAACAACATGCCTGAATGAACTTTGGATATAGAAAACCACAATCTATTATTTCATGTCCAGATACTATCGAGCAGTAAGAACCATAATAATGTGAGAAGAATAATGTCATTAACCTGACATATATCCTCCCACTGGGATATTGGGAAAGACACGACCCCCATGAAAAGGGAGTTTTTGGAATGTAGTATTCAATATAGGTGGGGTATGTATTGAAATCCCATGTAACTACATGTTTATATATATTGTTAAAAAAACACTTAACCTGACCTATGTGTTTCTAAAAAAGAAATCAGACCACACAAACCAACTTTTTTGTCATCCCTACATGCATGTATCACCATTTACAATGGTCACACTTATAAGATGATGTACAACACAATCCAATACTTTGAACGAATTTTTATCCCTCATTTATCCTTTATTCAACTATTCATTCCATCCGATCACATGATACTACAAACCACAACATATGCAACATTTTTCAGATGGCTAGAGACCAATAAACAAAGTCTAGGATAAAAATGAAGTAAAGTACAAGGTGAAGAAATATATTTTAACATCCATTCCTAAAAAAATAGAGAACAACCAACATGTAGTCCCACTATACAACCCTACTCTTCCTAACCACATTTTCATCCACTAAAAAATGTCAATATTCTATGTAATCATACTCAACCATCTTCTCACAACTAGAACTAATAACCCCGCTACACAACAACAATACACCCACTACACCAATAATCATGACATCAGTACACAACCCGGTCATACATATATCCTTCCCAAAAACTACCCAGAAGAAATTATATTGTACAACATGTACATCCATTCCACAATCAATCAATCTATCAACCTGAAATTCCATCACACCTCATCTACTACCTCATACACAATGCTCAGAACAACCCCCCCCCCCCAAATAGTAGCCCACTTCACAAAGAGGACATCCCCAAAACACAAGGTCATTCCTTCTGTCCTACCCATGTAGCCGTAACATGGTTACCAACAGCTAATTCAAAAAATCACCACAATGTAAAAAACAAAACCAAACAGAGCATGTAGCCACACCATTATGCCCAGCATATTCATATATTGAAATATGGATTCTTTAATTACTCTTTAAATATATGTTGTGATCACAAAACATGTTTGATCCTAGGGAATCCATTTATTTTACCACATCTATGTGTTTTAGGGGGTTTTCATGTTACATCCATTCAACAGATTGTAAACAACAAATAAAGAGAATCCTTAGTGTAGAAACATTAACTACAGAAGACATAATTTAATTAAGTACATACGACCACAAAAATTTATTAAAGGAATACAAGGAGAACAAAAACATTGCTCAATATTAATTCATCTTCAATCCCATTCTAGTTATCATTACAGGACTCGTAATCTTTTTGACATCATCTTCCATGCATTTTATTTATTATTTTTTCATGAAACCAATTTATCCATCCGTAAGAAACATTACTATACCAACCCAACATGATTTAAAAATATATATAGAAGAAGGAAAATCCATTCTTGGAATAATTGATGACCAAAACTAAAATTTTCACCAAAAAATATAGTCTCATGAAAAGCAGGAAAACATCAAGGATAAAATATAAGGAAGGTGTGTTCGAGGGCTATGGAACAACACACAACACCAAAGAAAGGGAATTATATCATCACACTAAGAGGAAATAGAAACACACTAGGAAGGGGAGATCTGGCATTGATGCGATATATCCTATATTAATGGAAGAAAAGTTCAAATTCATTAACCGGGGATCATGGCCATGATAATGCAGTTTGAATATGTACAATCCACTAGAGAATAATGATATTAAATATATAATAAATGTATTTTTAAAATCACTTATAAATTCCTAAAAAATGCTTTAAACTCTATTTATGTCATGTAAAAAGTATATAGGGAGGATTTTGACAAATATGGAGAAGTGGGTTAAATAGATATTTGGAAAAGGGTGGGACACTATTTTTTGTGCCACTATTTCAATGTTCCACCATTACTATGCCACCATTATGGTGCAATAATTGTTGTGCCGCCATTTTGGTGTGCCACAGTTTTGGTCTTCCACTTTCATGATGCCACTATTTCGATGTGCCACCATTTAGGTGTTTCACCTTTATGTTTCCACCATCTCTATGAGCCACTGTTATGGTGCCAATATTTTGGTGATCCACCATCACAGTGCCACATACATTTTTACGTTGCCATGGTTCCACCATTTTGGTAAAAATGGATTTCTGGAAAACTCCCAAAACAATCCACTACAACCCCCAATAAAACCACTAGGACTAGAATTTCACAAATGAATGTCTTGGGAAAATCTGATTCATTAAATATTTATTTAATTTATGTGATTAATAAATCATCAAAATAAATAATGTTTATGGGTTATTACATAATATCGTATATTGGAATGTTCAAATAGTCCAAAACATGCAGAAGTTCTACTAGAAGGTCTATTATGAAAATCATAATATCAAATATTACGATGTGTTAGTATCATGAGAATTATATTCATCTTCTTAGGATTACTTGTTCCTAATAATATATATACATTTCTGACTAAAATAGTAATTTATATTATTAGAGAACTATATTTATGAATATCATCATTGAATAATAAGATTCTCATCATAGTGGGAAACTGTTAAAATTTTTAATGTGATAGGTACCCTTGAATAATATTACATCAATATCATGTTGTAAAATATGAAATATGTAATTTCTTGTATTTATAAATATCAAAATAAAGAAATATAAATTAAATAAAAGTAAAAATAGTCATTCCTTGAACACAATCCCATAAAATCTCAAACTTCGACAAGATCAAACATCCTATGAATTTTAGACAACTAATTCCCACAAGAATAAATGTTTTTTAGGAATCTTGTATATAATTGAGGTGTATATAAAATTTCTTATATAAATATTCTTCATACTGCAACTTTACCTCTATGTGAAAAAATACACAAAAATATGATCTACCAAAAGTATGTGATTCACCTACTGATGTGAACATTTCTCCATAGTGAAATCCACATCTTCATTGTTATCAATATAGAGTGTGATTATATATTTATTATAATATATCACATCATGATCTTAGAAAATGTTTTGTATACATTAATATTCATTACATACCATAATAATCAACAGTTTATTTAGAAATTTTTTTAGAATATACTGCTAGTGATTTCCTTGGGGACATAAAACTAATATCACATCCACTCGGAGTGATAATATACCATATGTGATTTAGAATAACAATAATTTTTCTGTAATCAAGAATCATTATATACATTGATAAATAATTCAACATTTACTCTACAAAAAAAGGAACATTTTTTCAGTATGACAAAAATATATAATGATATCATTGATGGGAAATCCTATGTAAGTAACCTATTTCAGCATGATATCCTCTTTCAACACTTAATGAATATGTGAAATCATTCAGAGTATATAAAATAGCATATATGACAAACCAAATGATTATCATATATAAAAATATGTACATACATATTGTTTTATTTTTTGTTTGAGATAATATTAACTAAGAAATTTCATGTCCATGTGTCATTGGAGAAAATCTACTTTGATTATTTATTTATAAATATCATCCATATCTTGTAAATATATGTAATTATACATAGGCTAAGAAGCCTCTTATAACTATCACAGTGGATATTGATCCTTTGAATATATGTCACTACACCTCAGTCCGTCATAGAGAATCATTGATTAAAACATGTATTTAAATACTATGAGGCTGGTATTTTATTTCCCATACGTATTATTTCATTGAAACATATGATTATGTATATTATTTGTCTACCACATAACCAATTATTGAAATAAGTAACAAATTAATTATTTTTCTTAAAGAATTATATTATGGATTCAACAAATCAAATGTTTCATGACATGGATGCTAGATCTATTCTATAAATGGTTCATTTCAATATTCAACTATTTTTCGAATTCTTTGGAGTAAAAAACCCATCAGGTTGTGTCATATAAGTATATTGATAACAGTTTCTAGTAAATAGAGTATATTTTTATATCCATTTTAAAATTTTCAAATTCATGGAATGCATAATTGGAAATTATATTTTTTTATGGATTTCAACATCTATAGTGAATAGTTCATGTCAAAATATATGACATGACATTATTTTAACCCTTTTGTGAGTAATATTATTTATAGTCATTGAATTATCTATCTATGTCATGATTCCCATTGAATACCAATTCATAACCAATATGATTTATATTACCTTGAGGATCTCTGAAAAATACATACTAGATTATGGAAAATAGAATCAATTTTTGAATAAATTGATTATTTCTTCTTTAAAACATAATTTCCATGTATGTCTTAACTATAGGAAAGCGTGTTATTATTATGAAATAATTATGAAACTATATCCTTTTATAATAGAGAACACTTTCATTATTTTTTTCTAACCCTTCTGGTACTCTTTCAAAGTATTTTTGTCACTGAAAAATATTGGTCCATGGGGATTTTGGGAATTTTTTCTTGTGTCAAATCATATATACCCAAAGCACGGACTTCCTCAAATATTATCATTAACAAAAAATATCATTTTTATATATGTTTCCTATCAATGATTATAGTAGGTAATTTTACTTTGTCTGAGTGGTCATATAGTTTGAGTCCCATTATTTACTTTAGGTATCCCATAAATGTACACATTGTTCATCCGATTTCGTGATATAATCCTAATGATTCCTTGAAAGTGCTTCAAAAACCCACAATTATAACTATTACAGATCATGTTTATTTTCAATCCAAAATTGATATGGTATATTTTTGGAAAGCATATTATGGGGTAGGTTCTGGTGTTATTTTCTATGATTTGTAATGCGTCACCACAAATTAATAATGAATTACATGCATGACTCGTCTTTGACCAAACCTTATCAAATGATGCTTAATTCATCCTTGCTCATAAAATGTTCCACACATGTCTACATGGAAGAGTGAGATGATATGGAATACAAAATTATTTTAAATAATAAAAAAATCCATGATATTGACATTCCCCATCATGCATTTAGTAAAGTTTTCTAATCAACCTAAAAATATGTTCCCCAAATTCATAAATATATTCCTTGAATCACAAAAACTAATATGAATTATACGTCATCATTTAGATATATCCATATCAAATAAAATATTTTGAATATTATGTGATATTATAGTACCTAAACATTTCCCCAAATATAAATATTCTACAAAAATCGTTTTAAATTAATTTAAGAAACTCTTTTCATCCATCATCTTTTATAACACCACAATATTTCATAGTAAGTTATTTTCATTAAATTAATTAGCTTTTGCTACACGCAACACCGAGTTTGAGCGCACCACGACTTACCAAACAAGAAGTTCAAAAGATTTTATGAAGAGTATTATCTATATTTTGAATTTAATATACTCTATATAATTTTAACTTATGTATTTTGTGTTTCATTGACATATTATAAGAACACATTAACTTTTTCAGACAAAAATGTATTTTTTAAAATCAATTTTACAACCTTTTAGTGAAGAAGACTTTTTAAATCCAATATTTGAAACTTTTACATATTCATTTTGTCAAAAATAAAATTCTTCTTTAGAATTGGTACATCAAAATCTACATTGGATGAAACTTTGGTTTTTTTAATATTGAGAAATAATGTATTTTAATTCAAAACTGTCTTTTTGTCAAATTAATTTATATGGATAGATTATATTTTAAATTGGTTTTGAATATTAATTAGACTATATTTTAACCCTTTAATCCAATGTAGGACATTTTTATTAATTTCACTTTTAAATTATACATAATCAAGTGTCAATCTTTTGACAGCTGTTGTTTCTTTAAAACACACTATTTGTTTTGACAACAAAATTAATTTTAAATTAATTAATCCAACTAATATTTTTTTAATTTGATAAAATATACATAATTTTTATAATTGGAATATAAAATATATATTATGCTGAATTTTTAGTACTTTTCTAAAAAACACCAATTTTTGATGAATAATGAAACCACTAGTAGTAGTCATAAAATATGAATTTTTCATTTAAATGAAATTTTATAGCTTATATGAATTTAATTTCAAAAATATAAGATTCATGGTTTTTATTATTAAATAAAATTTTTTCAATAGGATTAAAATAATTTTTGTTGAATAGTAACTTTTACGTTTTATTTACAACGGTTAAAGGTAAATAGGGTAATTCAGGGTAAAATGAATATTATAATACTACAAAATTACCTTAACACTTGTTATAACCTTTTTTTATGAGTCATGGATGACCATGGGAATCATTGGGTAGATTTTGGGACCCCATGGATCCACTTATGTATGATATTGACATTTTATTTTAATTCACTTAATGTAAAGAAAAAAATGACATTAACAAATATAATTTAGTATATCAAATTTTACATGTGGATATATAAGTAATAATTTTGACTATAAATAATAATTGGAATTATAAAAATATTTCCAATATTATGGGAATTTTTTATAATTTTTAGACATAATATAAATTTAATTATTTATGACGCAATAATGATGCAGTATTTACATGATTAATAAATGATTTAAATAAATATGATTATTAATATTATAATAATTTCTAAAATCTAAGAAATTCATATTAGATTATTTTATTCAAACCAGGAGTCATCTTATATTCGACTTAAATTAGTTTTGGAGTCTTATAATCTGAATATTACTATATAATAAAATAATATTTTCATACATTCCTAAAGATCCCCTCTTCTCCCTTATAATGGGACACAACTTCTATCCAATTCAACAGACCTCTCAAGACCCCTGGCTCATCCACCCCCTATTCCTAATATAATCCTAACCTTAGGAATAAGTCAATTCAAGAAGTCCTTTTGGCTCAATCCAAATGAAGTTATCCAAATTAATGGAAACACTTTATATTAAATTCAATTGTTTTATTTTTTTATATTACTTCTCATACCCCCTAAAAACATTTTATTTCATTATTTAATAACAACTCAAGTATCCTCAATATACTAATATGTTTTTATGAGATGTAATAGAACTACACTTACACACAACTCCATCTAATGGTTGAAGAACATACTATTTCTGTGGGTGGAAAACTAACGCCTCTCAAAAAGCTGATTGTTCGATTATCTCCAACCGGGTCCCATGGGGACCATTAATATGGCACTTTATTTATATATGATATATATTTTATGTTTTTTATTTTCTTTATTATTCTGTATTTTCTATTTATATCATTATTTTTTGCTTTCCATTACAGGTAAAACTGGATAATTTCATTTTAGAAAGTGTGGACTACCGCCCCCTCAAAATGATATGACTTGTTAATGCCTTATGCGGGACTTATAAAGGATTGAATTTATGATATTATAAGTGATATTATAATTTAATTATAATATACCTATGTATCATTATTTTTTAATTCAATTAAAAACCAAAATAGAAATGCAAGTATCATTGATGCGTACGTATGGCATACCGTCTCCGTGAACGGTACATTTCATTTCATATCTTCAAATTTTATTTACTATTATTAATAGATATATAAACTGTATATATTATATATAAATTATATATAAATCATGTATATCATTTTAGAGATAATGGACTTTTGATCACATGATAAACTGTAATTATAACAAGTTCATTTTTCACTCATGTTCCGAACATAAATAAAATATCCAATACGAACTCAAATAATTAATTAATTGTTATATTAAGGTAATAAGTGATATTAAAAGAATAATAAACATTAAAAATGTTCTTAATCATGTATAAATTAACTTATGTTTTTTATTCTGGATGAACAAGGAATATAAAAGATAAGTCAGACTTGAGGTAAGAGATTTCTTATCTCACATTTAATTCCATGGGATTTCCATTGTTCATCACTTATTTATTTCTTGTGGTTTATTGTGTACTAAGATATGATATATAATATATTTATTCTATTTATATTCATGGTATTTTGTGATTCATTTTTTGGTTTTTATCTTGTGTTCATACAACTCAATTGATTACAACGAAGTAAGGGTTTTTCATCAATCTTTTATTCCCATGACATTCATGCAATATTGGAAACTATTTCCCTTTTTGATGAGTATGTACTACCCCTGATTGTATTATTTATTTAATATAAACTAATATATGGGTATTGACATCTTCATTTTATGATAATTCTTTAATGGTGTGTATGTTTCATAAGTTTCCAAATCGGTAAGAGAATTTAAAATTTCAATTTCTACTCATTGGTCTTTGAGCATACATCATTGATTATATTACTCCACGATTATGTGTGGAATAAATATTGTTTATTTGTGTAGTTATTTACAATCACATTTATGTGGATATACTTTTGTTACAAATAATCACTCAATTTATAAATTCTCAAGTCATGAATATGAACTTTATAATAGTAATTTAAACTCAATCTCTAGTTATTGATTTCATTATACAATTAATTGGTCTTATTTATACAAGAATATGTGGGAATTTCCTTTGATTTATTTACACTTAATATAAAATAATATTGAGTGTATTTATATTTTTCACACAAAATTTTTTCATTGATTTTTCATTAACCTAAGGATATAATATTTATAAGATATTTCATCTCAATTTACATTCCATTGAGACTTCATTGATGTTATACACCAATTAATATTTTTATGGTTTAGAAAATGTACATTGACATAGTATATCATTAATCCCTTTATTCTCATCATATTATAATGTTTTTATTACCTCTATTATTTTTATTCATGTGTCTCTCTTTTAGTTAGGAACTCTAATTAAAATATCATTTTAAATGTATTAAAGATTTATTATTCTAAATAATTCTCATTAATGTCCACGTTTTAAAAATAGTTTTAATGATTTATTTATATGGACATTAATTTTTTAAAATTAAAATTCCATTTAAAAGTGTCAATGTGTTATGGGACACTTTGATTCTAAAATCGATTTTTAATTGTCTTCTTGACAAATAGCGAGACTTTTAAATGTTTACAAGAAAAAGGGGGATATATTCTATCAAATAGTTTTGATGTTTATTTACATCTATGTCGATATCCTTCATTATTTTCAATTGAGGTTAATATTTTATAGTACAATATTATATATTGTATTGAATGAGTTATGTTTGACTGTGGATGTGCAATTTTTATACCATTCATGGTTTGTGGATAATGTATTGACATTTATTATGATAGTTTTAATAAGAATGTTAATGTTATGTTTCCGTCCTTTCATATGAGGAATGCATTGGACAATGTATGTGGCTGGTGGAGCCTACTATTGCTCATCGATGCATCAGTAGGTCTCATGAGACAGACCAGTGTCTTGGCATAAGGCCTTGAGAAAATATTATTTGTAGTCATGACACAAGGCCTTGGCTATGTTGTTATGATATATAGCATTATGCATTCCATAATTGTGATATTAGCTATTGGTATTTCATTTTTTTATTCATCTAGTAGAATACCCATGACTATGTTTTATTGTGGCATTATTTACTCATCTCATATTACTTCCATAAAGTGATCATGTAAATTATTTATAAAGGTATCTGTTTTAAATTATTTATCATGAATAATGTTTATGGTATCTTCTGCTATATTTCTTGCTCTTACTAATCATTTGAGCTAACCACTTTCTCATGTTTCATTTTCCAAGGATATGAAGAAGTTAGTAATGAGTGACTTGCAAGAACAATATTGGAAGATTCGATGTTCTTAATGGAATAAATTATTTTGGTTTTTATTTTCACATTTTATTGTTGATCTTTTCTATGTATCTTTCTTCCAAGACTACTAAACACATCGGTCCTTCAGGGATTCTTTCCTTGTAAACATTCCAATGTATATAAATAATGAATCAACTCCTGGATTATGGTGTAGAGGCGTTACAATATGTATCCGAGGAAGTTTGGTACTAACCTTGGAAACTAGATTTAGATAAACTATTATTAGAAAACATTACACTAATATAGACATTGAGGATTTTTATAGAAGAACATCCTAAAATCTTGATAATATAGAGATTTTGTGTATTTTCCAAGAAGTACATCCTTGTCTGGACACGAGCAGGTAGAGGCGGCACTGGAACAGATATACCTAGGAGTGAAAAATCCGACGAGTAGTTTGGGCCAAGACCTAGGGTATCTTGGTACATGACAATGGGCCTTTATGCACTCTTGGTTAAGAAACTATTGGAGGATAGGATTAGGATAATTTACATTCTCTTTATAAAACGTTTTGAATTATTTTAATATAAAATGAGATTAAATTACCTTGATGAATCCTATTTTGTTTTAAGTTTAAAATAATGTGTCATGATATTCTTTAAATGATTTTATGACTATTATTACTCAAACAATGTTTTCTGGTATTGGTCGATGGTTGGATTCCAGGGAAGTCATAGTAACATTGAGCATGATGTACAAGGATTGAATATTGGTGTAAATGAGCAACAAAATGGAATGTTGAGAGGATTAAAATATATAATGTTCGTGCCAAATCAGTTTTAAAAAAATAGGATCAACAACATATGTATTAAGAAAATCCTAGACTCAAAAAGGAAGTGAAAAGTGGTGAATGATAAGATATCTTGTAGTGAAGACCATAGAGAAAAAAATCTCATTTTCCATTATGTAGGAAATTTGGAAGGATACACCTAGGAAGGAGCATTATTGGAATGAAAAAACACTTTATGTGTGGGATATAAGGAAATAAATTAAAGAATTACTGAGGTAAAATGTAGATTAGTATGGAAGAAAATAAAAAATGGTCCTAAGAATCCATTTACAGTCATTTTCCATAAATGTAGGAGAGATAGACATTACCCGAGTGAATACCCTATTCTAGAGAATTTTATAATGTTTAAGGACAAATCTATGTTGAAATAAATGGATAGAGAAATATTTAAAAAGAATTAGTGCTCTTTGTTGATGGGATTACTTTGGAATAATTTTACCTTGTATTTGTAACCCCACAGTTTGTCATATGGAAATGATATTTGAGGAAGAATTATGTTTTGTAATGTGGATATTCTTATAAATAACCATTTTGTTTTATATGATCACTGAGTTTAAGGAAATTACATGTTTTTAAATTTTTAAATGAAAATGAGAGGCATGATATATCATTTGTAATGAAATTATGTTATAGTTATTTTGAGGAATATATCTCTATTTTTGGAATATTATAAAATTATATAATTATTTTTGAATATAACAAGATTGTTTTCATATAAATACTATTTTTATGAATAATATGGTGTTTTATCATAATAAATTAAATAAATTACTATTATATAATTATATTAATGTAATATATATATTATAGTAAATAACTTTTTTTATATTCATCTAATATTTTTTAGAGGGACAAGAAAGAAACAAATATCATTTTATGCAGAAAAAATCATATTTTTCTAAATGATGGTATCATCACCATTTAATGCAGTGATATTTTTAAAAGAATATAGAATTTTAATAAAATTTTATTAAAAAACATTACTATTGATGATGGGGCATCAAATTTATATTATGGTGAATGTTTTGTTTTTTCATAGAAGTTTCATTTTTTGATGAATACTAAAAACATATTAAAATATAATTTTAGTATAAATTTTGTTTTGAATTATTTATATAATTAATTTGTATTTTAAAATATATTTAATGTATAAATAGATAAATTATAAATCTATTTATAATAATTATTTAATTAATATAATCATAATATGTAATTTTAGTATAAAAACATTGTAAACAATCGATCATTTTCATATTAAAACTCGACCTTTCTCATATAGTCTGTAGAATTAATTTAAAAAATATATAATTTTTTATGAGTTGAAATGAGAAAATGGATTATCTATTTTGAATCAGAAAAATTTATAATGTCTAATAATTTAAAATTTATATTTTACCAATGTAATTATTGAAATTTTTTGAAATTAATATATGTGATTAAGGTTATGTATGGTTTTTCACATTACATGTGTTTGTGTAAGATTTTTTATTTTTGACACATAGTATTTATATATAATGAATTTTAAATCATATTTATAATAAGTGGGGAATATATTTATAATATTGATCCTTTGAATTATATCTTTGAAGAATAAATTACCTAGGTAAATAATAAAGATACAATTATCCAAACTAAAAAATATGAATATAAAATTATGTGTACTAAATGAAAAAGGAATAAAATAAATAAAATATATTTAGTTTTGTGGTGGAGTAATTTATTTAAAATTTAATCAATACCTTATATTATTATTTAGTTTTGGAGTTAAATGAGGAATGTGATGCCTCTTAATTGTGTATACCTTTAGGTTTTTACATCAATTCATCTCCTCCACATCTATAAAGGGGAACTCAATCACCTAACTTCCTCACACCACAAAAGCCTTTTGACTCAACCAAATACTAAACAAAAAACTCATAATAAACCTCATCATTTTCTAGAATCCTTATTTTATATATAAATCAAACTATTTTTTTTATAACAGAAGGAAGATACCTGAAGAAAATATATCGTTCACCAACGAATGTTTTTGTTTGAATTCTTATATAAAACACATAAATTTTTCATATCGAGACTATATAATTAATAGATAATTTTATAAATAATTATATGTAATTATGTAAATTTTATGACCTAAAAATGGTCACACGTCTATAAACGGTGTTATGAAATCATTGTTCGTGGGTACGGAGGACTATCACATAAAAAATTGATTCCATTTTTTCCCATTACCACCACATAAGGTTTATAAAAATGATTAAAATATAGTTTATATATTATATATATGATATTTATGTTTTCTTTATCATTTAGGAATTATTATATACCACATAAATTAATTATTTTAATTTTCCTGTATATGATAATGTCATTCGATCGAATGGGGGACTACCATCTTGCGAAGGGATGTTATTTGTTTACATGCTACAAGGAATTTTTTTGGGATGGGTTTCATAGTTATATGTGATATATATTAAAAATAATAATACTAAAATGATAATATATATATATATATTAAATTTCATTTTTTCAATATGAAAAGAAAATGGAAAAAATTTTCATGGCTTCGTACGTTATATCATCTCTGTGAATGGTTTATTTCATTTCCAATATATTATTTTATATATTATTATAAATATATATTTAATATATATATATATATGATATTTTTATCCTAGTTTAAATTCATGAAATTAGAAAATAATGATCGATGTAAGAGGACCAAGAATAACATGTCAAAACATATAAAACAAATATCTGTTATTACACGAAACGTAACCTTAACATGGAATAATTAATAAAAAATTAATATAAATTAATTAGAAATTCCTAAATTGAATGATATATATTAATATTTTTCTTTTTATTATTTACAGTACAAATATAATTATTATACAGGACATTTGAATTTGTTTGAAGGAAATAAACAATTAAGATAAGGTAATTTCAAGTGTCATTTTTATTTAGGTGAGACTTATTCCATATTCACTGTTGATTTTTTGGGGTTTATATATTATTTTATGTCATTTTATATCATAGATTGAAATTATTTCATGATATTAAATGATTCAATTGATGTTATTATTTTCGTTATATCATTAATCAACTTTCCTCTCGTAGTAATGGTTTTCCACTAACTTTAATTTTTGTGAGACACATAACATATTCATCACTTATTTTTGATGTGTGGTGTATATACGTACCATGAAAATATTTTACGACTTTGAGACATGATATTATAGTGAATTTTATACCCATTTTATTGTTTTTATTTCATAGGGTTTACTGTTTCAATGTTACCAAGCATTAATGTATTTTTGTCATAATGTTATTTATTTTATAATTTTGTAACATTATACACCTATATTATTTTATAAGTTGTATATAAAACCTTTTGAAATTTTATATCACGAATCCCTGAATTTTTAATTATTTTAAAATTTTCATTATACATTATTAATTTATGATTATTATGATCAATGTAAAAAAAGATTTATGAGCCTTTAATTACAATCTCATCATTTATCGATATTGTTTATTATTAATTCATCAATATTGAAATATTATTTTTATCAAGAAATATATTTTTCCAATGGATAATAATCATACATTAAACGAATTTTCCATTTTTTTCCATAATTTTCTATATTAAAATGTCAAATACTAATTTTTTATAAAAATATGACTCTATTTATATTATTCATATTGAAATATATATTCTTTCAAAACAATATTTTATAAAAAGTTATTTGAAAGTTTTTAAAATGATATTTTAAACACATTTTTAAGGGATGGTATATTAAAATTTATTAATATTTTATGATGTGTTTCATATAATTTCCAAAAATTCCATTGCATGTTCTGATATATATTTAAAAAGAAAAATATTTTAAAAATGGTGTATGTTTTAAAAAGTTAATGTCAAAATAAAAACGCATTTTCCACTAATAATATTGATATTTTTTTATTATTTTTCATCAATGTTTAAAACACTTTTTGTTACTTACGATCTAATAGTGAAATATTTTAATGATGCCTTACAAATTCATTATGTAAATAGATTATGAATTTTTCAAATTGATAGGTATGAAACACTTTTTTAAAAAAATTCAATTTTGTTTTCTATAGATTGACATAAAACCAATATACATACCATGGGATTAACTAGTTTTTTTTTTGAGTTTTATAATGATTGTTTTTTCATCATTAAATTTTACTAATGTATTAAATGAAATGGGTGAGCCTAATATAGCTCATACTCAAGGTTCATCCCCATTATAACTTATGGTAAATTCCAATATATCATAGATGATGGGTTTAAAACCATTATAGCTCATAAGAAATAAGTATGATTGATATCAATTACATGAATGGATTAAAAACACTATAACTCCCTATTGAGCCCAATATAGCTTATATAATGGGTGATCCCATTATATATCTCCAATTCATTATGTATGTATTATTCTATAATTTGATCATATTGAAATTAAAATTAAATGAATTTTTAAAGGGTTTTATGTAATTGATTCTCCATGATACTGAAAATGGTTTTAATTTATCATTATGGGATATAATGTAACTTAGGATTAAGATTGATTTCACATGGTTAATGATTATTTATTATGATGACTATTTCCATTTCCACGTTTTAATATTTTAGGTTCTAGTTATTTATGGGTATGAGATATTTTATGATTTGTTGAAGCACTCAAATTTTGTCATCATACCCTTATGCAATTCTTAATCTCATTGATGAAATTAAATTGGTAATGATTATGTTTTACCTTACAGATCATTTGAGATCATTGTTCTTTTGTTTCATTATCCCAAATTTCAAATAATTATGTTTAATGGTTTATGTCAATATATTATTCCACAATGATTATGATGATGACCTAAACTGAAATAATAAAATATGGATTAAATATACGATATGTTCATTTAAAAACATTGGAATTATTTTTATGAGAGTATTAAAAATTCTATAAAACTGTAATCATAATTTTCATCAATGATATAAGTGATATTAATATGAATTTTGATGTCATGTGATTTGAATGAAAAAAATTTGGTCAAAAATATATGCATCAAATCCAGAAATATAATTTTCATGATTATATAACATGATCCAAAAGTATATATTTTTAAACTATTATAGTTTGTTTAAAATTTTGTTTAAAAAAATTAGATATTATGATGTTTTAATGTGATGTTATCTTATGATTTATGGATACCATCATGGTTATAAATTAATAATGGTTATCATAATTTAAAATTCATAGACACCCCATTTTAGTTTTTTATATAGTAAACATTTCCACGTTATTAATGATTTTTTTGGAGATGTTTATTTAGGTTGAGGTTTTTTTATCCCATATCCTGAACATGCAGCTATTTTTGGGAGGATTCATATTTAATGATTAAAAATTGACAACCCATATGATTGGTGACAAACCATATGGTGTGTGACAACACATCACATCAAGCTATGTGGTGGGTCTCGAACACCATGACATATGGATTATATGTAGTTCACACCAACCACTATCATGTTTGATGTCATCGTGAGTGTTTCAATTTTATTAGTTATTATTATGTTATTTTTTAAGAATATAATATTTTATTTTATGGAAAATGGATTATTTATCTAGGATGAATATTTGAACAAATCCTTCTAAACTTTGGTTTTAGATATATGTTTGGAAATATTGGAAGAATAATAAGAGCCATTTTGGTTTTCATTAATGTATAAAGATATAATAAATAGATTGACTATCCATTTTATGGTTATATGGACATTAAAATTTTATTTTATTGAATTAGAAATTAAAAATTAATCTATAACGCCAATCATTTTTAGAAAAATTTGAAATTTTTGAGAAAATTGACAATTTTTTGCAAATATATTCATCAAGTAATTATATTTAAATATTAACATTATTTAGATGGTAAGAGAATTTATTAACATTATGAAGGGGATCAGGATACCAAAATTTTATCATTGTACCATTATTTCCAATAAACAAATTGTTTTTTTTCATCATAATTTTATGGATGTTAGGAACTTAAAATTTCATTGATCATTCAGTTATTCATGATCAAGGATTTCAAGCACAATCTATAATTATTTATTTTTTCCTTATTTACCACATATATTCTCATATTTAGAAACCTAGTTATATTATATTCCATATGAAATTTCTACATCCCTTTCTCACTTATTAAGAAAAAATTTTATCAACCCCTTTTTAAAATTTGGTTTACAAAATTTTTTTTCCATATTTCCATCCATTGATTATAATATAATGTTTAAATTGTGGTTTGAAATTTAATAATGTGGGGGAGGATGTAAGAAACATTTATTGTAAAAATAATATTATTTTATTTTATAGTTTAAGGGTCACATTGCACTAGTTTTATCATATGAAACATCAAATAACAAGTTTAATCGATAGATTTTTTTACAGTTAACCCTGATATATTTATGTTGGATAGTGTCTTCAAAATTCAACACAAACAAAAACAAACAATCAAATATATTACAGTTATAACCTAGCCATTAAAATTGTGTTTATGAACATGACTATCTTAATGTTCTGATTTTATGCATAAGAATATATATATTTCTAAAAGGTATTTTTAATGCCTTTTAATGGAACAATTATTTAAAAACTAAATTTTTATACTTTTAATATTTATATTTTGAAAAAAAAATGTTATTTTTGAAATTGTAACCTAAAAACATTATAGTTTATTTTTTTTGATTTTTATGATTAGGTCGCTGTTGTATATATAGTGAAAAATACTAAATTTTAAATGAAATATTCCATTTGTATAAAATTATCAATGTAGAAAAATGATATTTTAAATTTTGTTAAGTTCAATTACATAAACTATAAACCTATTAATAAAATTTTGGTCATTTTAATAAATTATTTATTGAAATTTGATATAAAAACTTTATAATCATTTGAATAATTTAACTTTAAATACATTATTTCTCATCGCGTCTGCAAAAATTATATTAAAATATATTATTACATATATTAATGTTTAATTTTTAACATGGAATTGAATATTTTTTAAGAATAGTTATAATTTGTAATGATGTAAATTTTTTTAACCAATGATATTGCTGGAAACATTTAAAACTAATTAATGTGATTAATGTTAAAACATTATTTTATGCATTACATGCATTTTTATCAAGTGTATTTTTACCAAATCATATGATTTTTTTAGTAAATAATTGGATTTAAAATTTATATTTGTAAGGTATAATTGTATAAAATTGCCTTTTTAAATATATTCTTATATGATTAATTACCAAGTTAAATAAAAAAATACATGTTACCTTAGTATAAAATATAATGATAAAATTGAGTAAACTTGAATACAAAAAAATATAACTTGATAATATATATTTAATTTCTTTTTTAGATATATTAATTGACCCATTTATTTATCACCTACATTATTATTAAAAGTTTGGAGAAAAATGGGATAATAGAGACCACCAAATAGTTTATACCTTTTGGTATTTATTGGAATACACCCCCTCCATAATAAATGGGCACTCCCTCTCCCCTCATCTACATATATATAAATCCATTTACCTCAACAAAACACTGAAAAATCATTTTACAACAACTATAATTTCATCATAGAAACCCCATGTATCTAATAAATCCAATCAATAAAGTACATTGGTTTTAACCAAAACAAAACCGGAAGAAGTGGTAATGTTCATTAACAATAGGTTTCATTTTATATCTTACTAAAACCCCTTAATTTTTTGATTAAAATGATTATATAATATAATAAAAATATTCCATTTAATTATAAGTTTTTATATTAAGGTAAAAACATACAACGTCACAAAATGGGTTACAAAATCATCATCTGTTTGTGTGGTGAACTAGCACGTCACGAACCAATGTCGTGAAATACTCCATTATTACCTCTTATGGTTCGGAATAATCATTGAAATTATATTTAAATAGGATATATATTATATTTATTTTTTATATGTTATTTTTAATAAAAATATAACAAAAACATTCTTACGTTCCATTTTGTGTGAATACAGTAAAGTCATTTGTGAGAACGGTGGACTCCTGCCTAACGATGTGATGTTATTCATTCACGCTTTACATATAAAGTTTTAAATATATTATTAATAACTTTAAATTCTATATTTTAAATAATACTTATATTATATATATATATATTATATATATATAATTAAATTTTAATTCATTTAATATGATATGAAAATAGATGTAGCAATCATGCATACATTTGGGTTATCGTCTCCATGAATTGTGTATTTAATTTGGTATTTATATATTTTATAGATTATTATAAATATTTTTTATTAATATATATATGATATTTTTATAATGTTCTATATTTTTGGAATGATTAAATATTTATCTACATTAGAGGACCAAAAATAACAAGTCATCACATATACGAAAAAATTCAATTATTAACCGAAATATATATTTAACTATGAATTTTTAATAAATAGGTAATATAAATGATTGAAATAATTATATATGGTATCATATATATGAATATAATTCATTGATATATTTATAATAAATATATATTCATCATATTGGTTGTTTGAACATGAATGTAGTACGTCAATAATAAATTCAATGGACTTTCGAGTCCCACTTTTATTTCTATGAGACATATGCCATATTATGAACTCATTTTTTGGTGTGGTTGTTCCCCATTATAGATCATTAGTGATTTCAGTATGTCATATACGAAGGGTGATCCCCATTATAGATCTCAAATACATTTTTCCATAGTTATAATAGATGTCGTACATTTTTTTTAAATTAAATGAATTTTGAAATGGTTTTATGTAATTGATTCTGAAATTTAAAAAAATGTTTTTAATTGAATTTTATGTGTTTTAATGTTTCTGATTATTTGAATTGATTTCCCAAGTATTCTGATTATTTATTCTGAAAACTGTTTAATTTTCCATTTTTTCATATTTTAGGATCCAAATATTAATGGGTATGAATTCTTTTATGATATGATCAACCACTCTAATTATTTCATCATATACATATTATATTCCAACTCTCATTTATAAATTCAATTTTTAATTCTTATATTTACTATTATTAAGAGATTTATCTCACACTTCATATAATTCCTCTTACTATGGTTTGAGATAATTATGTTGAATGATTTATTTCCATAAAGGATTTCACAAGGATAATGTTGATGCCCCAATGTGAAGTAAGATAATCATGTTTAAATGGGGGAAATTTTCATTTAATGACATTGGTATTTTTATATAGTATTTTAAATAATTCTGAAAAACATTAAACCTAATATACCTCTATAATATATGTGAACCGTGTATTTCTTTTGATGTATGATGTTATGGATTGAAAATAATGGGTCAAGAATATCAGCATCATAGTAATAAATGTATTATCATGATTCCAAAAAAAATTATCAAAAAGTGAATGTTTTTTGGATTTTATAATATAAAAACATGATATTATATAAATTAAAACAACATTCCATAACATTTTTAAAACAGAACAGTAAGCCTAAAATACGGAAAAAAATATATAACTGTTATAATAATGTCCATAAATGGTTAGTTATGAATAATATTAACTTCCTTAAGATATATATATATATGTATATATGTATATATTTATATATATATATGTCTTACGAAAAATAAATTACTAATATCTTTTCAGTTAATAATCAATCAATTTTTAGTAATATGGTATGATTCTTCAAAAATTGGATTTCATAAAAAGGATTTTTATTCTTTTTTGTCATGTAATGTTATAATTACTTTCTTGAAAACATATAAAATTACATAATTAAATTAAATATATGTTTGAGATGTTAATATCCATATTTACATAGTGTGAAATTTAGGGATTTCTTGAAAAATATATTTTTTTATAAATAGTGAAAAAATAGAATTTTGTAAAAATGATTTTATAGTTCACGCAATTTTGTAATTTAATAATATCATTAGGGTTTTAATATTATTTCTTCTATCATATGTATTATATATCATTATTTTATCCACATTGTTATATTTTAATCAAACATATCTTCTCATTTAGTGAATGTTTTATGGGATGAAAAACATAGTTTTAGTTATTATTTTAAAGTGAAAAATGTTCATAAAATATAAAGAATTTAAATTATACACAACACAGAATGTTTTAATTTAATTTTATATATTATATATCATTATATATTAATTTTTATTTGTAAATTGATTGTTATTATTATTATAATTATTATTAAATCATCATTTTCATTGAAAATACTATTCATGGAACCCTGTACTTTAATCACATCTGTGAGCTTTGTGTAAAAATTCATTTATACACATTGAAAAATATGAATTGGTAAAATTAATTCCAAATTTTGAATCATAATATTTTTTGTATCTAATAATTTGATTGAAATGTTCACTATAATAAAAAGTTAAAACATTGAAAATAAATTTGAGTGGTTAAGGTAAAAATGGACTTATTGGGGGATAAAATAATAAGAATTGGTTATAATGAATTCATTTATAATATAAAATATATTCGGTGGAAATATTTATAAATTATAATATCTATGTATTATGTGTGGTAAATTTGGATCCTTTTGTATTTTGAAAAGAAAGGGTACAACTATTTCTTTTAATTAATTACATGTATGCCCCTCACCAAACTTATAAATGGACACCCAATATCCAATACTGTTTACACCATCAAATACAGTTTGTTCATCTAATACATGCACAAATATCTTCCTTAATTCAATTCCCACATACAAAAATTCAGACAATGGTCATCAGTCCTTCATTTGAGGGATTTTGTTTCTTACCTAATGAGTTTTTCTAATTAATATGTGATGCACATAATTGAGAATCTCTTTTTTATTTCCAATTAAACCTCCTTAAATTATTTTAAAATTATGAATATATTAAAAAAATATCTCCCATATATTGTTATTTAATTTTCATAATGTAATAACAATAATATGTCTCCTCTTATATAAAATGAGATACAAATGTATCATTCATGTGTATATTGGACTACCACATCACGAACCGATGTCATTATATTTCTATTGTAGCATATCGTGGTTTATTTTTGATGGATTATTAAAATTATATATATGATATTTGTATAATAATTATATATGTATAATTATTATATGACATATAGTTTATTACTTTCCATTCTATGGGGGATTTAATAATATCAGTAATGTTTATAGAGAAAAACACCATTACGAGGAAATGTGATTATTTTTCCCTAATTATTCACTTTGAAGGTAAAAAAGTATAATTTTTATGAATATATGTGTTATAAATTAAATTTTTATAATATTTTCATCATATCTATCATTAATAAAACATACCATATCTCTTTCATTCTTACATTCAAAAATTATAAAGTCATTGGTGTATTATGGATTAACACCTCCATAAAGCGATGTGAATATTTAATCTATTGGACACAAAACATGGATGATATAAATATATATATAAATATATTTTATCGAACTATATGGTATTTATTAAATTATTATCAATATCTAATGATAAAATATTACATACCTTTTTTCCATAATTACCATCCCAAAAAAGAAATTTTACTCTTTCATATGTGTAGCATATCAGCTCCATGATTGTGTAATATATGATTTTTATAACCATTATTCATTATTGTTTATAAAAGGTATAATTTTATATATATATATGATTGTTGTTTAATGATTTTATTAATAATGACTTCATTGTCCAATAATCAACTTATCAAAGTAATTTTTATGAGGTGTTTATACTTCCAATTTCACATGTTATATCTAGAATTTATATTTTCTCATGATATTTTATGTTTAATATATTTTAATTCCTTTATAGGGATTATGGATAATATGTTACAAAAGTTGTAAGGAATGTCTATATAAATTTTTACTTTAGTTAGACACATGCCATATTCCCCGATTATTTTTTATATGTGGTATATACTACACAATAATTTATTATATGATGAATATTATATATTTTTTTAGGATTTACATATAAACATGAGAATATATCCTTCATGGTTCTTAATTTTGATATTTATTATGTTTCTAGAATCTTTCTTACAAAAATATGCACTTCTAAATTTTTACTTATAACTCTTTTTCTTCCATGATAGTGTTTTTAATATAACTTTATTAATGTTTTTGTATGGACATATACTTTTAAGAAAATTTATTTTATATATTTTATGAATTTTTTTATTTTTATCAAATATAATCATTTTATGTGTTTTAAAAGGAATTGTTTGGCGAAATGATTAAAAAAATGTTTCATTTTAGTGTTTAACGATTTAATGTATTTTCACGCTACCATAAAAATTATTTCTTTAAGAATCATTCCATATATTTATTTTAGTCTGAAATTAAAAACCTTAATTTATACTTAATAGGATTTTTTTATTGAAAATTATATTTAAAATAAAATTTAATTTTAATATCTGAACTTTTTTTTTCTTGCGGGGGAAAAATATGTGTTTAGAAATGATACATAATTAAAAGGTGAATGATAAAAAAAATATTCTGGATATTGTGCTTGTCCATTATATTAAAAATGGGGTATCCTAATATATAATTTATTAATGGAATATCCAATTATATCTCTCTGATGCATTTGGTAATGATTATATAAGAATTAAAGAATATGGTTATTTCAATTAAAAAGTTTGAGAAATTGTTTTTTTAATATTATAATCTTGGTTATCAAAAATAGTATTAAATTTATTTCTATGGGTTTAAATTTTTTTTGAGAAAAAAGTGTGTGGATTTTTCTTGTAAAAATGAATTATTAATTTTTCTCAATTAACATTAAGATAATTGATAAACATTTGATGTGTATTTATGTTTTAACTAGATTGATGGGTTTCATTCCTTTTATCTCACCTACGAAGGTTTTGTGATCATAAAACATATTAAAATGTTTTTGTTAGGATATAGGATGGCTAATAAAATGGAATAATCAATTAGAAGGTATGGAATTTTTCTCATGAAAAGAAATAGTTTCTATCATAAAAGAACTATATTAGCAGGGGAATATATAGAATTCATAATTTTCCATTTTTTATTATATTTTTATGATATGTATGAGTAATGACCGAATTCTATGTA
This sequence comes from Viscum album, assembly GCA_963277665.1. NCBI lineage: Eukaryota > Viridiplantae > Streptophyta > Magnoliopsida > Santalales > Viscaceae > Viscum > Viscum album. The sequence continues at coordinate 1,310,912,157 of OY728152.1, read as the reverse complement.
TCTAAAATCCTAAAAATACCCAAATTGTTAAAGAATTTTTTTCATGACATAAAATCAAGATTGTGAATTTTTTAAGGTGATCACTTTGTTGATGTTATCAAAAGTAATTATAGATAAAATTATATTTTAGGATAATTATAATAGAATTCCAATAAAATAAATTACATTATGGTTATTAAAAGATGATATACCATTTGAATATTGACATGTTACATTATCTAAATCATTTGTTTTTAGAATATTTTTCTATAAAGAAAATAAGGAAGATTTATGGAGAAGGCATTAAGAGGATAATATCCATCAAAATAAATATAATCAGGTTCTTTGAATTTTAATAAAAAAGTATGTTTTTGTGATGGATCAATTAAAAAATGAAATTAATGATTGATGTATTCATGATAGAGTGGAACCCAATTTAACATGAATAAAATTTTTTATATAATATCATTTCTTTATGTATTATCCCTCATCATTTAGTGTATTTTCTGTACTAGGCCTAAAAATGTATAAATCATTTATCTTGAAAAGGTATTTAATGTAATGAGATGTATAAGTGTTAAAAGAGTATCCCTTTATATTTATCATTTTAATGGTGAATGTAATCTATGGTAGTCTTTTGTTGAGAATAGAATGATTATCTTGAGGCTATTGAAGTGTAATGAATTATTTTTTGTAAGGATGGATTATATGATAGAATCTATAAATGGTGGTGGTATCGATTTAAGAGAGGAACCTAATTTACTATGAATGAAAATCTGTACAGTATATCATTTCTTGAAGAAAAATCCTTCATAATTTGGTGGATCAACATAATAATATGTAGTTGAAGTTTTGAAAAATTCCCTGTAGAAGATATTATATGTCATGTAATGTTTAAAAATTAAAAAGGTTTCCCTTTAAATTAATCATTATGAAGGTTATATTGATTGATAATGTTCAGAACATAAAAAAACTAGAGGTATAGACGACCATGAATCCATGGATATGAATATTTAAGAATCACTCCCTTGAAAATTAATAAATAATTTTTGTCTAATTATGATTTAGATTTAATTATTTTAATTAACGAAAATAGATAAATATTCAGTAGTCGCATATGAAGAAAACATCAGTTGATTAGGCATGTAAGTTATGTATTTTATTTTGGATAATAATAGTATAATTAATCAATTTTAATCAGTATTGAAATCTAGTATGAGAAGATATTTTCCACTTATATAATTTAGAAATCATGATAATTTGTTTTCATGTGGTAGGAATTGAAAAAAACCAACATAGATAACATGAGTTAAATCAAGAACATGTTTAAATTATGGTTAAATATTTTTGTTGAAATATTGTTAGGATTTCGAAAGATTTATCAGTGTGACCAATATCATCAGAGGGTACATTACTACAAATAAAAGTGTTCTAAACAATTATTAACTAATATAACAGATATACATTAAATATTGAGATGTTTTAGCATCAATGAGTATGGTCAGTATAATAATGTTTTTTTCAATATTCTTAATCTGGTTGGAAATCATCATAATCAAAAATATAATGGTTGAAAAATTCATTTTATACTACAATATTTGATTTTTTTCTGTCTATTGAATTGGTGGAATCAGTAGGGAGAGCCCTATTTATTAGGAAAATCATATGTTGAATGATTTATAAGTAGTATTATAGGTTGTAAGTGATTATATATTAATGAGATTAACTACATTTGGGATAATTTTTTTTGGATTAGGTATATGTAAGGCATTCATTTAATGTAATGTATTTCTTTACGTTTTTGGACTAATTCTTATATTTTTTGATAAAATTACGTTTTCTATGATATTTAATTCAAAAAATTCTTTTTATGTATTTTCATCATTTTTATTTGAAATTTGTAATAATAAAATATAATGAAAAAGTACAACAATATGGAAAAGTGAATATCGATCACAAATAGAATGCCTATAGGGCCCGAAACACCAACTAAAATTTGACAGGGTTCAATGCTTAGAAATTTCATATAGAATTTTATAAATGGAATTTTGTCATGTTTTTAAATTATATTGTTTGAAATATAACATTAATGGTTATTTAAATAAAATATTTTATATCTAATGGAAATCCATTGGATAAAAAAATTGATTGGTTATTTGCGGATTAGAATTTTTTCAAAATAGGGCCACTATAACTTTTTTGAAACATTGTTGCTTATGATAACCATTATTCAATATTATTGACAAATGATATTAAGAATATCATGTATTACTTTTGGGGATTACATGATTTGTTATAATTTGATTTCAGTTATTCAGTCATAAAAACAAATCATAGATATCCATCATTAGAAAAAAGATGAGAGTGCTGTTGAAATTGATTAATTGAAGATATTTTTATGAATAAGTTTTTATATTTCGTTGTGATTTTAGTCAAAATGGTAAAACAATTCATTAAATATAAGAAAAATATATTTATAATAAAAATTTCATGTTATTATAAAAATTTATGATGAATTAAATATCCCTTTAACTATTAAAAAAAATATGGTTGGAAGTCCATAAATTTCAAATGATCAATAATTATTTTATCAATGGTCTCAACTAGTATCTAGAATTGTTTGAAAATTAAATATTTCTTCCATGTACAAATATAAATATTCTACATATTGTTTCCTACCTATAAGGTTATTAACATGATATTCTTGATGACCATAATACTTATGTTCACTTTTATCATGTGGATGTTTTTCTAACATTAGTTATGATGGGTTTAAAAAATTTATTTTCAAATAACCTACATTATATTATTGATATAAAATTCAATTTTTAGGAAATAATTATTTAAATGGTCGGAGTGTATAGGTCCCCAATATTTTAGAAATGTAAACATTGTTAGATAGAATATGTGACGTGAAAAAGAATTATAAGATGAGAATGTGACTCTCAATACATTATGTTATATTTATTTTTTACAAATATAATCACTTTGGAAGATTATGGTAAACATGTCTATTTGATTGTTATTCTCGTTAGCATACAAGGCGTGCAACACTACCCTTAAATAATTTGTGAAATATATAACCCAAATAACATATATATTAAATTTGAATATATAAATTGTGATAACTAATTTATGAAATATAAATATATATATCTTCATTAACAATTTAAATCTTTAATAAATTCATTTTAAATAATAAGTAATTTTTTTATGTAATTCTATTTTTTTTCAAAAATTAATTTTTCATCATCCAATGTTTTTTTATTATAAATTGAAATATTTTAATTAATTTTAGGATATTATAGAATATATATTCCATAAAATTAAAATCATTGTAGAAATTGTAAAATAATAAATATCTTACATATAATATCATGATTTTTAAAAAAATATTGATTATTTTAATGAATAATAAAAATTACAAATTATTTTGAAGAAAAAGTCATTTTATTCAAATAATTTAAGTAATTTTAAAGCCGAATTATGTTTTAAATTTAATTTAATGTGACATAAGTAATATATTTATATATATATAATTAATTATCTTATATTATTTTGAATATATTTTATATTGGGTTTTGGTATAATAATTTTTTGTTTTCACACAACTATATTTCAAAAAAATTGTTATATAATTCATTGTGTTTCACATTTTTAATTAGATAAGTTAATTAATAATGGGAGAGTTTTTAAATAAAATTTATATAATATATATCTATAAATATTAATTTATCTTAATATAATGATTATTTTTAACGTATAATTTTTATTAAATCATCTTCTCCTCATAAAAGTACTCTACTTAAATGCATTATTATTAATTGCATCTGTGAGTTTTGTTTTAAATTCAGTTTATCCAATTATATTAATTAAATTTAGAATATTGGTTTTTATATTTGGAATAATAATACATGATATTATATAATAACTTTTAATTGTTTATTAACGTAAATATTAGTGAAAACAGTTACAATTTAATTTATATGATTAATGTTAAAATGCGTGTTTGTGTATTACATGCGGTTGTTTTAAATTTAATTTAACAAAATATTGAATTTTATATATTTTATTTAATATTTGTAATAATTTAATTTAAATTATATAATAAGTCTCAATATTTTTTTCTCCAATGATATATTACATTCTTAATTAAAATAAACTAGTTATTGTCGTCAAAACTAAAATGATAAAATTGAGTAAATATATAAACTATGGAATAAAAAGATAACGATATGTTGTATTTTGTGTATTTAGTTTGGAATAAACAAAATAAACCCTAAAAATTATTATTAATCAATTATATATCCACGTTAGGTGATAGAGGCCTCCCATTATAGAATAAAATTGAGTATTTACAAAAATCTTAACTCTTTCTCAACAATAAAAGGTCACACCCACTCATCCCGAATTTACAAAATAAAAAAACATTTTTTCCCAAAATTCTTGCCAAATTCCCTTTCCATGTTCTGTCATATCATCTGGGAATCCTTATTTTTACCAAATCTAACCAAGTAATTTCTCAAGTGAAAATCAATATAAGTTACCCAAATAAGATGTAATGTCCTTCAATTATTTTTTCTAATTTAGTTACCCCACCATCACCATAAATTATTTTTAATCAATTATTGTATTATGAACTCAGTATACTAAAAATATATATATTTTATTTTGTTAATTTAACAACATAAATCATTTTCCTCTTCCCTATATTGGTTTACAAAACAATCATTTGGGTGTATGGTGGACTACTGCTTCATTAACCAATGTCATTCATTTTTCAATTAACGCACTACATGGATATGTATGATTATGAAAATGAAGAATATATTTGATATTTTTTAAATAATTATAACTCTATTGTAATTATATAAAAGGCAAATTTTTTTTCCTTCTATAGTGGATACGATAATGTCATTTAGGAGTAATGTGGACTACCAATTAACTATGCGATTTGATTTTTTTTCTCTAACACTTTTCAAAAAAGGTAATAAGGCTAAATATATTGACTATATGTGATATAAATAGAATAATAATTGTATTTATGAAATATTTATCATTGTAAAAATATAATATGTCATTTTATTTATTACCTTTAATCTTATTGAAAATTGATAACATCTTTCATGTTACGTGTGGACTATCGCCTCCCACAAATAGATGTGACTCTTTTTTAATATATAAATAAAATTCATGTTACATATATGTATACATATAGAAATAATATGGTATTTATTTTATTATTATATTTATAGTTACACTAAATAATACATACATTATTTCCATAATGATCATTGAAAGATGGAAACATTAGTCACGTGTGAGTACAACCAACTATCTCCATGATTCGAACATAGTTCATTTTTCATATGCATCATTGACGATTGATCTTGAAAATATAACTTATATATAAATATTATAATATTTAATGATTATATTTCTATATATAAGTAAATAATAACTTTTTCGACCATAGTCAACCTACCAATATCATTTTTAACACATAAGCTAAATATGGTCAAAACATATGATAAATAATCAAATGATTAATTGATTATATGAAACATATTAATATGTGAATAAAATGTAATAATAAACTATACATTTTTTTAAATAAATTAAATAATTAACATAAGTTTATATTTTTAATCATAATGTCAGAAAATACATTTCACACTCAAGGTAAGCGACTTCTTCTTAATTTCTTTTTGATGAGGTATACATTGATGTTATGAACATATATTCTTTTATGATTTGTATATACATCCCATTTGACATGTTATATCATGATATTATATATTATCAAGGTATTTAGATATTTTTTAATGTGTTTATTTCATAGGGCTTCTAATTCCAATATTCCAATGTAATTATAAACTTTTGATTAAACAAATATCATCTAATATTTTCCATTAAACCTTTTATTTTCCATCTCCATGGTTTTAAAATGATTTTATGATACTATTATATAGACATAAAATATTTATAATGTAAATTTTATGCAACATTTAAATTTAATTTTATTAAATTAAAACATGAATTGTATTTTGTTTTTTATACAAAACTTTTTGATAAACCACAAAAGGCGTTTTATGTTTTTGAAGTATATAAAGAAAATGAATATTTCCAACCCCATTTCATTAATATATTATATGTAAATTTTTATAAAATAATTTTTTTATACAATGAAATACCATTTCCCTTTTTTTGATATTTCATAATTTAAAATCGTTTTTCCAAAGAAAAGTGTATTTTTTTTATTAAAATGGGGTTTTAAGAGAAACATTTATATAGATATCTTATAATGGTTTTTCTTGTGAGTTTAATAGTTTTAAAAGATATCTAGGATGAAAATGTTTGTGAATAAAATGTATTATTTATGATATGGTACATGATCATTATTTGAAAATACAATGGTGATCGCGATACAACTTATATAAAGGGTTTATACTCTTTATTTCTCATGGGTGAGCCTGATATAACATATACAAATATGTTATCCCCAATAATGAACATGAAGAAAATGTGATATTTATATATATTATTTCCAGTTTTAAGCACTATTTTATATCCCAAGTTATCATGATATACATTATATGAATGGTGAACACTATTATATCTCTCCAAAAAATTGGGTAATGATTATATTGGAAGCTGATTTCATGGTTTTTTCAATTTAGAGGGTTCTAAATTGTTTATATTAATATGATTCTATATGATACAAAAAATGGATAATTAATTACTAAAAGTAGTTTTATTAGTCATCCTTTGAGAAAAAAATGTATGTTTTTTAATGTGAAATATTTTTTGTATGATGAAGTGAAGTTGATGATAATGGTTATATTAATATGAGTTTTCATGTTTTGCAGTAGTGTTGGTATTTTATTTATTTATTTTCATTCGGATGTTTTTGTGATCATCCTATATTTTATAAACGTTTCCATGTGTTTTATGAATGGGTAAGGGAAAGGAATAAAGAAATTTGAAAATCATGAATCTTTTTCATGACACGAAATGATTATTTATTTTAAATGTTTGATATTATGGTAATATTTGAGACTAATAAAATGTATACACTTTGTATTATATGGTTTTATTATGATGGAGTAAGTTATTATTTCTCTAAAACACTAAACAAGAAAGGATCCTCAAATCTAAGAGACTGAATTTTTGACATAAAACTCAATAATTTGTAATTATTATGTTCAGTCATTATATTTTGGCCTACGATAAACAAAAAAAATCCTGGTATTGAAGAAAAATAATGAGGATACAATAGATTTATATGATGAAAACCTTACATTATTGTTAATTTATGTGACGAAATTTATTTAGGAAACAAATAGTAAAATTATTATATGTCAGTAATTATTAAGACCATGTTTATAAATATCATTAACCATTTGATAATTTAAATAATATAAATTTTTTTTTCTTTATACTGACAATGTTGATTTATAATTTGATGAAAATTATGTTACAAGACATAAAATGATTAATAAATGTTCAATGGGGATGAAAATAGATAAGGAAAAAAAATTAGTCTAGAGGTAATGCAAACACATGATCCTTGATTAAGTAAAATTCATTTTGGAGAATGTTTTCATGGATATAGGATGTATTTATTTTATATATTATTGATCACATGGTTTTTTATAATAATTAATCGTGTTCTGAACAATCAAAGAATGAGATAACATATATTTAGTCAATGGTGGAATGTTTTAGTTGAAAGTAGTTTCAAAATTATGCTATTTTCTATATGATGTTTCCTACTCTTGGGGAAAATAATCAACATTAGAAATATAAATGTATGGAAAAATAATTTTCAATTGCTATAGTTGATTTTGGAATATTAAATGGAGTGGGGATAGCTCTATGGAACATGTTATTATATTAAGGATAATCATAGTTTAAAATTTTAATAAACTCTTTTGAGGATTTATCTTGTGAGATAGTAATCTTATTAATGATATTTTGGGTGTATTTTTCTAGTTTTATATATATGTAATGATTTGTATTGTCAAGATCTATGTCATTAATTTTCTCATAAATAGTTTTAACATATTGATAAAATATATTATTTATATGATCATTGTAAATTATGTTTATTTTTAAAACCATTCTTCATATTTATAGGAACTTTTAATGGATTAAAATTTATCAAATTTGATAGATCGAAGGCGTGGAGAAAAAACACCCCAAATGTTAAAGACTTGGTTCAGGAAGCCAAAAATTATGTTCAACAATGGTAGAACTCATACTTTTACCCCTATACTATTTCATTTCCTAGATACTATGATATAATTTATTGAAATTAATGATTTTTAATGATAAATATATATTTGGCTTAAAAAACGTATGTTCTATTATAAGTAAAATCATGGGACTAAAAACTGATAATTTGATTTGGTAATTAATATTGTTTAATAATTTGATAAATATAATTTTTGAAATAATTCATGATATTACTAATTTTTTTATTAATGTATAGTGATTTGACGAATATTATTTTATTAACTCAGGGATTATTTGATCCATTATATGTTGATTATAGTGCTTCATACAAGGAATGTAATTCATTTATAATCATCATTGGACTAATGATGGGTGTGTGTTGGAAAATTATTATAAAAAGAAATTATACTCGATATGTAACTATGTATTCCTTGTTATTATAGTAAATATAGTAAATTAATTACTCATCTCTAATAAAATAATATTTAAAATTAAAATATTAACATAATATATACATTTTTTATGAATCAAATAGTCCTCTAAATAACCATATATTTATGGATTTTTGGTCCTCAACATTCTATTGATCATTCAGTTTCTAATGATCAATGATCTCCATCACTCTTTATCATTTTATATACATTACACTTTTATAAAAATTCAAATACTCAAATTACCATCTATTTCCTCCTACCAAGACACCATGTTATACATTATTCTATATGACCTTCATACATCCATTTCTATCTACTCCAAATGGTATTTTATTCAATTATTTTAATTTGGGTTCCTATAAAAGATATTTTTATAGGAGAAAAAATTAAATAATGAATGAATATAAAATATTTAGAACACAATTTATTATATGGTTGATTAAATAACAAGCCAACATTTCATAAAAAATCAATGTTCGATAGCATGTCTGATACGCCACATTGATCTTAAACTACATGCGATGTATATAAATATTATCACCTAGCTCATAAATTAGAGGATATGAATAGTATTACTATATTTAAAAATAATATATTATACTAAATATATATTAATGATAAATTATTAGTAAACAAAACAAAATTAGTATAGTAATATTATTTTCAAAAAATATTTTTTTTAAAAATAGATTTTATTTATTTTTGTGAGGAAAGATGATAATTAATTTTGGATATTTATTATTTATTTATTTAAAAAAGTTAACATAGTTCTTTTTAATATAACTATAAATATTTAACTGTGGTTAAATTGTAATATGTTTAATAAAATATTAATTTATAGTGAATAGTTAAATTTGTCATTTTTGTAAAAATGTCATTTATTTTCAATAAATTAAGTTATTTAAAAGTATAATTATGTTTTAAAAATGATATCAAGTAAAAAAACGAATAATTACTTATATATGACCCATATAAAATGTTTTGAATGAAATTTTTATTGTATTTTAGTATGAGATTGTTTTTGGCTCTAGAAAATAGATTTTTATCAAATATATTTTGATGTGCATAATGTTCTTCCTTTTTAATTAATTTAATTATTCCATAATAAAAAATTTCATAGATAAATTTATATATTTTATATAAATTAATATTAATTCAAATCAATAAACGTGTTATTAATAGTCCTATAGTTAATATAAAATCATTTTTTCTGCAAAATACAGTTCTTGGAAACCCGTTTTTTAATCAACTCTTTGGGGTTTATTTTATTTCATATTTCGTTAATTTTGGGTATTGAATTATATAAAACGGTTCCATATTTTGAATAATCATATTTTATGGTATCTAATAATTCAAATATAATTACTTACAATGATACATGTTTAAAATAGTAAAAATTTATTGTCACTGTGATGGTAAAAATGGATTTAACAGGGGTTATACTAAAATAGTAATGGTCAAAATGACATAAAAATTAATTAAATAAATTTTATTGACATATTTTGACTTCATAATATCTATATATCGATAATGTTTAATTTTTTATCCTTTTGGTTTTAAATACACATTTTTACAAATTTTACATGTAAATAAATTCAAGTGTTCCACTCACCTCCCTAATAATAGTCCACCAACTCTCCTCTCGTATTTATAACAAAAAAAAACTTTATTATCATCCATGACCTAAAAAATGATATTCGTTAATTTCATTTACACATTATACATGAAATTTTCTATTATAAATCTATCCAATAATGGATTTTGGTGCTCACCAAAAGAGGTTTCCAATGAAGGGGCATCAGGCTTTAACAAATTTCTTTATATTATTTCACATTCCACCTCCACAAAATACAATAAAAAATTTAGTATATATCAATAGATGTCTACCCCATATACAGATATATTGTTATGTTAATTTAAAATACTTAATCCATATTCTCTTCTATCATATGATATATGAAATCATTATTCATGTATATAGAGGACTTCAACCTCATGAACCGATGTCATTCTTTTCCATCGTCACCTCTCATGGAATGTTATAATGAATGGTTTTAATAATATATATGATAATTTTAACATGTTTATACTTCATTATTTATGATATCACATATACATTTTTATATTCTATATCATGGTGGATATAATTATATCACTCATGTGTAAGGTGGTTTATCATCTTGTGATGCAATGTGATTACTTTTTCCCTAGTAATCAATATCTAATTTAATAAGTATATATTTTATTAATATATTTAATTTGAATTACATTATAAATATATCAATTAAATATTTATCATTATGAAATGATAATTAATCATTTTGTTTCTTATAGAGAAAAATGATAATGTTGTTCGTGTACATTTGGACTACATCCCCAATAAAACTGATGTGGTTTTTTATCACAAAATCACACATAAGTACGTATATTTAATGATATAATGTGGAATTTATGATATTATTGACATTATTTTGTTATAACATATTACATAAATTTATTCATTAATGATCATTAACTATTGGAAATGTTAGAAATTTTTAAGTACGACCTATGGTCTCCAATACTATAACAAAGATAATTATTAATAACCATCATTCATAATTATATTTAAAAGGTCTAATTAAAAAATAAATAGGAAAATTATTTTATTAGTCTTATTAGAGAGGACTTTAATTATTTCCTATTTGACCAATAGTAATCCTACCGAAGTAATATGTCACATATAATAACAATATTATCAAAACACATGACAAAAATATAATTGATTATGTAATTGTATATAAAATATTAATAACATAAATAAAAGAAATAAAAAAATCAAAAAGTTTCTAATGAAATCAAATAATTACTATATGCTTATTATTCAGGATCTAAATAAAGTATATGAATTGTAAGACTCAAGGTAAGGGATTTTTTATCAATTTTCCTTCATTGATACATATGTTATGTAATAAACCTATTTTATTTTTCGAGGATTTTATAAATCCCCTTTCATATATTATCATTATTTCACTTATTATTATTATATTATATCTTCTATTTACTGTAATTATTTCTTGGATCATAAGATCAAAAAGTTACAAAATCAGTAAGGGGTTTCCATCTCACTTATTACATCTGTGATACACACTTTATATTCATTACATAACGTTTTTATATTTGAATATACTAGACCTAAACGTAGTTTTTGATGATTCTCCTAATATTTATATGTATCTAAATATCCACTTGAGGAAATTTATTTCATGGGGAATACATATAATTTTTTTTATTGTTATAAGAACCATTTTTTTATACAAATTGGGATTTTAAACGAATCATTAAAATAATTTTTCTTCCATGGACATGTTTTTCATAATGATTTCTTGAAAAAATTTATAAAAAATATCTACAAAATAATTTTTATTTATATTTTGAATTTAAGTCCTTTTTTAAATTCAATCTATTATTTCATTAAAAAATATCCACTTCTCATTTATGCCAACCCATCATGAATCCTTATAATTCATTATATGAGATGAAATCCATACACACCGTTATCTTATATAAAAAGGAATATTTATTGAACTATTTTAATATTTCAATTCTAAAAAATGTATTTTACAATTAAATAAAATGAATTTCAATTATTTATGGCCGGTCAGATGTTACACCACATGATTTTAAAAAAAACCTATGTCTGATAGTGTGATCAACACGCATCACCGAGCATAATGGACATGATAAATATGTTATTGTTATAAAATATACATTTAATATGTTGAAATAAATATTTTTGAAGAATATATGATATACATATATCCTAATAAATTTATGTTATTTATGAATTACTAGTAATGCATTTTTATTCATCACAAATAGTATTTCATCATGATAGAATAATAATGTTTATTATAATGAACTATAATAATAAATTTTTTAAACATTTATAAAATTTATTCAATAAAATGAACTAGATTTTTAAAATCAGAATTTCCAAATTTTCTTAGTTTTAAGTATTTTCATTTTTTTGTAAACTATTTTTAAATGAAAAAATGAGACACTTCCAAGAAAATAATGTCCCCTTTATTATATAACAAACCTTACACAAGTCAAAAAATGGATGGTTTATATTGATATTTCTGGTTAAGGGGAAGAATATCATCTGAAACCCAATTTTCCCATTGAAAGACAATACCATAGATGTCTTCTTTTGAATGTCTATCTGCTAGCACAATAGCCTCCCATTATATATGGTTGACAATATGATCCATATATTAATGGGAATCAAAACATCTAATACTTGTGTTTGTGAGATTCCATGAATGATGGATAGTCCCAAAATTAATTGAATGATCAATAGTGGTGAAATATCATTGATACAATATATTATTCTAACTGAATTGTTTACCCTGCTCAACTGCAATAGTCACTCCAATAATTTTCGCATCAATAGCGGAGTCATGTCCATAAGATTCATGAAAACAATCAAGAACACCTCTATGATGATCCCTATAAACATAACCAAACCAAAAGGTCCCAGATTTCCACTTGTGGAACCATCAGAACTTATTTTAAAACGACCAGAGAATCGTTCTTTCAAAAGATCATCAATCGTTCCATATGGAGGTCATAAATTTCATTTGACCACAAATCGAGTTAAAACTAAGAGATCATGAATTTTGTTTGATAAACTGAATTTTATTAGAGAAAATATATTTCTAATAGAATATAATATATAATCTAGTGCAAGACAAACCATGAAGATGTGTTGTTCATTGTTCACATTGTTCATGGAGCTTGGAATGTAGTGAATGACCTCTTTCGCAGTAACCTTGAAAAGACAGAAAACATGCAGTGATAAGATAATATCACTCTATCCCTTTAAAAAATCCAATATATCTGTGACCCAATGTAAATAAAATTAAAAAATATCATCCATAGACTACCACAATTCTGAATCAGCCACATATTTAAGGAAAATATGATCAATTTCATCCCTATGTTGAGGGAAAAAAACAAAAACAGAAAAAAACGATATTCCAATTTTTTGGAAGAAATCATCAGTTAGAATATTTTTACGAGAAACTCTCCACGCTATAGTTAACTGAGATGGATTGATAAAATTTCCCTTCAAATGACCCATCTAATTGAACTCATTTTTTTGTATATTATGTCACGACTCGCCTTCACCAAAATAATGGAAAGGTAAGTAGATTGAAATTCCCTTCCTTCATTAAGTTAAAGGAGAGATAATGACCTCCGAGACGAGCCTTCAATAGGTCCTAGAGTGGCGACCAACACCAAGGGTATAGAATCACTCACAAAATGGAAGGAATTACCCTTTTTCTATTAATAGGATCAACAGATAAGATAGTAAATTCCACAATACCAAACTAAAGGTAAAAGTAAAGCCAAGAAGCATTCCCAATGCATGTTAGAAAAGTAAAAAAAACCACAATGTATAAGGAGACTATAAAGATAAAATACCAAAAGAAAGAACAACAAAAAATGTGATGATCCGTCACTAGGTCCGAGCTAGTATGGTTCAGTACGATCCCCGATGTAATCCTAGAAACCTGAATGTAGTTTTATATATGTAGGGAAAACCAAATACTCTCGTGCACAAGTGGGGAGGCATGCTAATGCCCCATGGAAAAAGATAAAACCAAGAACCTTGAAAGGAATCTAACCACCCAAGCCTCACCAAGGCATAATCCCCAAATAGCGCAAGTCAATTAATGTATAGTAATAGCACATCAATGATTGGGTACCCCACACCACTTTCCCATTGGTTATTGAAGATATCCTACGCATCGGACCAATCCTGCCATTATCATCATAGTCTCACTGCCGTGACCATCCCACACACACCTGGGCCCCAACCACACATCTCTCCCACAAACACCTAGGCCACATCCACTAACCCGGCCACAGACACCTGGGCCACAACTGTCACATGTAACCATGCCTGCAAAAATCTAGGCCAGAACAACCACTGCCACACCCGAAGACACATGCTCTTCATCCCGAAGATACATGGGAAACCACCTGCCCACACACACCCGAGACAAACACCACCCTTCCCTACCTGAAGATTCATGGGCTAATAATGGACTTCAGGCCATCACAGTCTGCCCGAAAATACGTGGGCTATTCGGGAAAGGGAGCAGAAAGGAGCTAATAACTAGCCACTAATACTAGTGTTGGGGAAAACACCCTCCCCCATGAAATGGGGGTGTTCGACACTAAGTGATTAACATGGATGGGGTGAAAATAAGAAACGCAATACAACAAGAATATGTATAGGTAACAATAACTCACCCAATCTAGGTTTTTCTTTAGCCAGTCTAAAGAACACTATCCTTACTATTCGTTTATAAGAGAAGATAATAGAACCCATGCCAAGTCACAACTCAAATCAAACGAATCCACATTTATCCCATATATGCATTCATGTTTAGTAATAAGGTTTAAATAAGTTTCTGCACTACTGGGCAACTAACAACATATGCACAAACCAAGAGAAATAGTTACACCCAATAACAATTTCAGCATCCACAGCCGGTTCTATTGAAATCTCACAACAACAAAGGGATAAGGGATATCCCTTGAAGTACTGGAACCAAAGAAAATCCCATGATACAGCCCCATGTCCCAAAATCTAGGAGTCAACGGTTTCTCAAAAAATAGAGGATTCCACCCCAATTCGTGATATAATCAAGGTTACCACGCGGCCTCAAATTTACAACCAGCGATATCATTACAACAGGGGATCCCATCCCCACCCACATCACCTAGCAATCGGCTCGTGAATAAAAACAATCAATCCACTGCCACCAACACAAAGTAGGACCATGCGGGTATTTTCATATTTAAACGATTTAACACACTCCATGATTCCAATTCTGTGTACATTAGTTGGGGTTATCATAGAAAAGGATTGATCCTGGTGCATTCAATTTATTTAGACGGATATACGTAATTAACTAATTTCCGTTAAACATCAATGGTTCAAAACCACAATAAAATCTATTTAAACATCACCAGAGGTAAGGGTTCATTAGTGCACAGAGAAAGACCACCAACATCCGTGATTTTCAGTAGGCGTAAACCTACACAATTCAGAAATCATTAATCATGGAAGAAGAGAAAAACAGAGCATCATCATCAGTCACACCACTCCACTTCGTTCTTTAGAATCTATTTATTATATTCATCAAAGGATGGATAATCCAATTCTACAGATGCAATAGCATACCCACCCCGCAAGATACACAGAAAGGAGAGATGAAGGTAAAACCCTGCCTGAATTTCACGCACCAGGAACAGATGATGAATGATTTGTAGGGGTGGGGCCTCGGGAACTCAAGGACGATTAGATGAATTGATGCCAGGGTGATCAAGAAATGAAACCCAGGTAGAACCCTTTAGTTTATAAGGGTCAGGGACAGTTGAGATACGAACGTGAAACCGCGTAAGGAGCGATGTCGTGGGTTGACCATGTGGCCCCATACATCATTAAAGGGTCATAGACTTTGGGGGTTGTTTAAACTGACGCACACACCAGGTTGCCTCATTAAAAATTTAATTAAACACCATTTATGGGTGTTACTGGGCTTTAAAACAAGCTTAAAGGGGTCAAAATAGGGTTTAAAACCCAGTTTCCACAAAAAAGAGGCACTACTGGAAAACCCGTGGGTGTAGGTAAGAGAAACCGGTAGCCAAGAGCTACTGGTAGGCTACAGCCATCGGTAGACCGAGCTACCGATATGTTGAGTTATGGTAGGCTGCGGAAATTGGTAGACCAAGCTACTGGTAGGCCTGCTACCGGTAGTCTAAGGCAACCGATAGGCCTACTGTTAGGGGCCAAACTTCACCGAGAAGACTCGATAAAATTCCCAGACTACCCAGAACACCCAACATCAGATTCTCACTAAGTAATCGACCTCAAACAACCCGGTCCATTACATCAGATAACTCTCAAATTATTCTCACCCTCGAGATTCAAAACAACCCATAAGGAAAGAGAGGGTCTGACCAACCACCTCGAAAGATACCCATCATGAGTGAACCTCATTGTTGACTAAAAACACGTCCCTCTCAAGAACCAAGAAACACACCATTTCAAACTGCCTCGTCATGTGGGTTGGGGAGTCTCATCCCCCATGTCAAGATACTATCTGCTTTGGGTGGCACTGAATTTCCTGCACGGGTTTAATCGCATCTACCTTAATGAATCTTGATTAGGGTTTGGGTCCTCCCCTCACCATAGCCAGGAATTTTCACACACATTCAGAGAGGAAAGAAATTCCACTTGTTTCATAGCCAAAAAGATAAAAATTTTCCACTATTACAATTATAAATAGATAAATACAAACTCAAAACAACTCTAGGTACTGGGCATGTGTTTGTGTTTCGGTCTCACTCATACTCTCCTCAAGCCCATCATATCTAAATAACACACGAACCAAGGGAATGGTTCGCCCACGAAGCACCTTCTCCTTATGATCCTCGTTCATCACAAGTCTTTCCACAATGGTTTCATCATCCTCGATGTCTAGCTCTCACCAATCGAGGACGTGTGAATCGTCATGCAGATACCGACGAAGCTGGGACACATGGAAGACGTCATGTATCCTCAGTAGTGGTGGTGGTAACGCAAGATGATAAGCCACTTCACCGACCCACCAAAACACTTCGAAGGGTCAGATGAACCTAGGAGAAAGCTAACTCCCTTTGTTGAACCTCTGTTGTACACCCTGAGGGTAGACCTTCAAGAACACGTAGTCTCCAACCTCAAACTCCAAGGACATTCTCCTGGTATCAGCATACAAGTTCTGTCAGTCCTGGGCCGCCTTCATCCATTCCCGTTTAAGCTGAACCTTCTCCATCGTGCTCTGCACCATCTCCGGGCCAAGGATGCCCACCTCTCCATCATCGGTCCAACACACAGGTGAGAGGCATGGCCTCCCGTACAAGGATTCAAATGGGGCCATAAAAAATGTAGAGTGAAAGCTATTATTGTAGGAAAACTCTACCAGATGAAATTGTCGCACCCATGAGCCTCCTGAGTCTAGAACACATGCGTGCAGCATATCCTCCAAGGTCTGGATGGTGTGCTCTGTCTGTCCATCTGTCTGATGATGTAAATTAGTGCAAAAGATGTAGTTGTGTGCCAAAAGCATGCTGCAATCCTCTCTAGACTCGTGAGGTAAACTGTGCATCCCTATCTGAGACTATGGACCTTGGAACTCCATGCAACTGCACCACCTCATCCACGTACCTTCGTTCCAAAGCATCCACATCACTCGCCTGCATAATCGCCAAAATGTGAGCCGATTTTGTCAACCAGTCCACTACTACCCAGATGGCATCATATCCCCCTTTATTATTGGGTATTCCCATGAAAAAATCCATCGAGATGTCCTCCCACTTCAATTCGGGGACATCTAGAGATTGCTGCAGGACACCTGGAACTCGGTGTTCAACCTTCACCTACTGACACAATAGGCACTTGGCCACAAAAATTGCCACTGCTCGCATTACTACTGGCCACCATAACTTTCTCTTCAAACCCTGGTACATCTTGGAAACTCCTGGGTGTACCACTAGGTGTGTGTTGTGGAACTCACTAAGAACCTTGCCACAAATTTCCTCCGGAACAAACAACTTTCCTTGGAAAATCATCTTGTTCTGATCTATCCACCCTTCAGGAGCATTGCTCTGGTCAACTCGGTCACACATCACTTCGCACCCTAGGACTCACCACTGAGACTCCTCCACTTGCTTCAACAGAGAAGATTGCACTGTCATCTGATATAGGAAACCTCTAACACCACTCGTCCTCGCATCCAGGTGCAAGGCAGCCAACTCCTCTATTATCTTCCAGGCATCTGCCGATACTCGAACAACATCCTTATGCGATCTCCTGCTAAAGGAATCGACCACAACATTCCCCTTCCCTGATGTGTAGGAAATCTTGAAGTCATAATTCTAGAGTATATCCTCCCACATTCGCTGCCGCATGTTTAGGTCCTGCTGGTAGATTATATACCTCAATCTTTTGTGATCGTGAAGACCACAATGCATTCTCTGATGTGTTAATGTTGCCATAACTTTAGCGCAAAAATGACCGCAACAAGATCTATGTCGTGGGTTGCATAATTACCCTCATGAGGGCGTAGCTGCCTAGACCCATAAAAGATCCCTCCTTGTAGCTGCATCAACACACATATGAGGCCTTGCCCTGAAGCATCATAGAACATATCATAATCCACCATAGCTTCTGGTTGTCTTAACACTGGGGAACTAACCAGCTTCTCCTTCAGATAGCTGAAGGATGCCATGAACTATTCACTCAAAACAAAAACCTGGTCCTTCTTGGTCACGCCTGTCAAAGGTGCTGCCACTCAAGAGATGTTGGGTACAAACCTCTGATAGTAAACTGCGAGACCAAGGAAACTGCGAACCTCTGCCACATTCTTGGGTTCTTCCCACGAAAAAACCGCCTTGACCTTTGATGGGTCCACTGCTACCCCCCCCCCCCCCCCCCCGCTCGGACACTACATGCCCAAGGAAGTTCACTTCTCTCGTCCAGAACATGCATTTTGACAACTTCCCATAGAGATAGTTTTGTCGGAGGACCTCCAAAACCATTCTCAGGTGCTCCGCGTGGTCCGCCTATGATCTTGAATAGATTATGATATCATCAATGAACACAACTACGACCCAATCCAGGTACTCCAGGAAGATGGAGTTCATAATACCCATGAACACATTCGGGGATTTCATAATGCCGAAGTGCATGACCACAAACATGAAGTTCCCATATCTACACCTGAAGGCCTTCTTCAGGATGTCTCCCTATTTCACCCTCAACTGGTGATACCTAGACCACAGGTCGATCTTAAAGAACCATCTTTCCCCTTTCAACTAGTCTAAAAGATCATCTATAATCGGAAGAGGGTAGAGATTTTTGATCGTCACCTAATTCTGCCTCCTCTAGTCTATGCACAACCTAAGCCCACCATCCTCCTTATTTGCGAACAAGACTGGAGTACCCCACAGTGACACACATAGTCAAACATAACCCCAATTCATCATATCGTCAATCTGAATTCGCAACTCCCATAGCTCTAAAGTTTCCGTCCGGTAAAGAGACATAAAAATCAGATGATCACCAGGTTGCAAATCTAGCCCAAAATCGACATTACGTCTTGGGGGTAGAGTCGTCACCTCCTCAGGGAAGACGTCCGTAAACTCAGTGATGATTTCTGACACCTCCACTATTTCAACATCCACTGACTCTACTGATAGCTCTACTAACAAGGATATGAGGGGTCCCTCTCACCTGCTTCCCTTCTGACTACTCCACTCGCTAGTGAGTGTAATGAGCTGGCCACCCATGTCTGAGAAAAAAACACATCTTCAAAAGCATTTTATGATGGAACACATAGAGAACAACTAGTCGATGCCAAGGATGACATCGTATAGCGGTATCTATAACAGTAGTAGATCCCTGACCAACTGATGTGGCCCTATCATTTGTCTCCATCTCCAACAAACATACAACAAGTTGGTCTGACCTCCGACTGGTGTACTCAGCACCAGGGGCACTGGATGTTTATCGGAATCTAGACCCAAATAACGGGATAGATTTGGTGTAATGATGGAGTGTAAAGCTTCATTATTGGACAAAACATAAGCATGGGTGCTAAACAAAATGACCGTACCTCGAAAGACCTCCGAAACTGTTGGAACTGCTGCCTCCACGGCATGAAACATCCCACACACAGCTCCTCTGCCTCTCGGATGTCATCGACCTTCCCGACCATGCCCTGGTCGAGGTCGCATAGGAGTCCCTTGAGGTCGGCCTCCTCCTGAAATGTCTTCTCTCGGAATAGTGAGAGCTCCCTGCCCCTGTTTCTGCTGCTGGAAGGGTCGAGCTAGAAGCTGCTGCTGGGGCGGGTGTTGTGCATGTCTACCACCGTTGTACTTTACTTGGTCCGGGGACTGATTCTAGAATTTTCCATGGCTCACATAGAATAAGCACCTCAGTACTAGGCCTGAATGGAAAGGCCGAGGACCGGGGGACCAGAACTGGAAATGATGTGGCATGCTCCCTACCGGTTGGAACCAAGAGGGTCCTGATGCTGGTTGTATGGTGCTGACAGCCTTCCCCTTCGATGATCCCAGTTGGATCCCTTCTCGCGATACACCTCCTAGGGCGTGCATCCACTCCACCACTTCGACCTTCGTCCTGACCACCATGTATGTCGAAAGGGTGAAGGGGGTAAAAACGTACTGGAGGGAGGGTCGGAGCGCCTCCTCTAAATGTGTTGCCTGAGACTCCACATCTAGAAAGGGTCCGGAGCGAAACATAGGAGGTCCTTAAAACTTCATTCACAGCTCCCTTACTGACATACTCCCCTTCTTGGAGGGAGAGTAGCTCCTGCCACTTTTCTTCCTTCATTGTAGAAGAGAGGAATTCTGCCCGGAACACCTTCTAAAAATAAATACATTCCACCTCAGCCACTCTCCTCTCCCCCAGGTAGAGAGTCCACCACTGACGAGCTACTCCTCGCATTTGGCTGATGGCCAGAGGATCCTAGTACTCTGTCAGGGCCCGAATCAGGATGAAAGCTATCAACAGCTCTTCTAGCCAGCACCCTGTCTTCATTTCATAGGTGATGCACTCATATTTCTCGAGGTTCTGTCGCTAGATGACCAGTAGTTTCTTCTGCCACTAGTCGTCTTCCTCCAATTGATTAGCTCCCTGCCGATCGGCTAGGGTAGCCTCATGGGCCTTGATTGCTATCACCACACGTGGTCACCACCCAGGTTCCATAGCTGCAACTTAAACAAGGAATGCCTAAGCCCATGTAGTTCAAAATATTGTACTTTAAATTTATTAAACATTTTTGTTTATTTCAATTTCCAAAACACCCATGAAAGACGAGAACACAAGTCATTATGATCCATGTACCTTTCCTAGGGTTCCTACACTACAATTTGTCTGGCCTCACTCTGTCGTTTGGTAGGTCTCGACTCCTTGCATCAGATCATGGGGGGGCTATAATCCCGTGTCCTAGCTTGTCTTCCCTGGAATAATTCACACACTATGGTCACCCAACAAAGATTTCCCACCATCCCTTGAAATCCTCACTATGCCTAACTCCAGACTCTATCTTATCTCTCAACCTTCCCTCTGATACCATTCTGTCACGACCCACCTTCACCAAATGGAGGGGAAGTTCAGCAGATTGACATGCCCTTCCTTATTTAAGTTGAAGGAGAGATAATGACCCCTAAGACCCGTCTTCCATAGGTCCCGGAGTGGTGACCAGCGCCAAGGTTATAAAATCACACACAAAATTGATGGCATTACCATTATTATTTTAATAGGATTTGGAGATAAGATAGTAAATCCCACAACACACAACTGAAAGTAAAAGTAAGGGCAACAACCATTCCCAATGAATGTTAAAAATATAAAAAAACCACAATGTATAAGGAGACTATAAAATGAAAATACCAAAAGAAATAACAACATCAACTACGATGATCCATCACAAGGTCCGAGTCAGTACAGTCTAGAACGATCGTCGAAATTGTTATGGAAACTTGAATGATGTTTTATATATCTAGGGTGAGCCTAAAAGTATACTTAGTATGGAAAACTAAAGACTATCATGCACAAGTGGGGAGGAATGCTAATTACCCATGGAAAAAAAGAAAACCATGAACCTAGAAAGGAATCTATCCACCCAAGCCTCACCAAGGCTCAATCCCCAAATAATGCAAGTCAGGTAATGTATAGTTATAGCACATCGATGTTCGGGTAACCCGCGGCACATTACCACTATTTATTGAAGACATACTATGCATCGGAAAAATCCTGACATTCTCACCGCAGTCCCACTGCCATACCCTGCTCGCACACACCTAGGCTTTAACCACACATCCCACCCGCAAACACCTGGTCCACAACCACAAACCCACATGCAGAAACCTGGGCCACAACTATCACATGTAACCATTCTTGCAAACACCTATGCAAGAACAACCGCTGCCATGCCCGAAGAATCCTGGGCCTCATCCCGAAGATAATTGGGAAACCACCTACCCGCAGAAACCTAGTCCAACCACCAGACTAACCTGCCCAAATATTCCTTGGCTAATAATGGACTTTAGGCCAACATAGCCTACCCGAAGATACGTGGGATATTCGGGAAAGGGAGTAGAAATGATCTAATAACCAGCCACTAATAGTAGTATTGGGGAAAACACCCTCCCCCATGAAATGGGGGTGTCCAACACTAAGTGCTCAACATTGGTGGGGCGTGAAGAAGAAACAACAAACTACAAGTATATGTATTGGTAACAAGCACTCACCCAATCTAGGTATTTATTTAGCCAGACTAAAGAAAGCTATACTTACTATTCATTTATAATAGAAGAGAACAACACTACAACAAAGTCACAACTCACATCAAACCAAATCCCCATTTTTCCCATCCTTTCTTACATGTTCAGTAATAATGATTAAATAAGATTCTACACTACTGGGCAACTAACAGCATAAGCACAATCCAAGGGAAAATGATACACCCAACAACAAGTTCAGCATCCACACGCGGTTCTATTGCAAGGTAACAACAACAAAGGGATAAGGGAGATCCCTCGAAGTACCGGAACCAAAGAAAACCCCAAGATACAGCCCAATGTCCCCAAAATCCAGGAGTAAATGGTTACTCATCAACAGATAATTACACCCCAATTTGTGATATAGTCAAGGCAACCACACGACCTCAAATTTACAACCAGCGATATCATAACAACAGGGTATCCCATCCCCACCCACATCACACATCAATCGGCCCGTGAATAAAAACAAACAAACCACTGCCACCAACAGAAAGTAGGCCCATGCGGGTATTTTCATATTTAAACGATTTAACACACTCCATTATTCCAATTCCGTTGTACTTTAACCGGGGTTATCGCAAAAAAGGATTGATCCTGGTGAATTAAATTAATTTAGTCGGATGTACGTAATTAACCAATTTATGTTACATAAAAAGTGTTCACAACTCCTATAAAATCCATTTAAAAATCACTAGAGGTAAGGGTTCTTTAGTGCACAAAGAAATACAACCAACAACCGTGATTTTTAGTAGGAATAAACCCACAAAATTCAGAAATCATTTATCAAGGAAGGAGAGAAAAAAAGAGCATCATCATCGATCACACCCCTCCCCTAAGTTCTTTTTATTTAGTTTATTATCTTCTTTCAATTTTGGTTAATCCAATTCTACAGAAGCAATAGCATACCCACCCAGCAAGATATAATGAAAGGAGAGACGAAGGTGAAAACCTACCTGATTTTCACATGCCAGGAATAGAAGATGCTCAATTTGCAGGGGTGGGGCCTCGGGAACTCAAGGAGTAATAGACGAATTGATGGGAGGGTGATCTTGCAAAGAAAACTAGGGAGAACCCTTTAGTTTATAAGGGTCGGGGACAGTTTAGATACGAACGTGAAACCACGTAAGAAGTGGGGTCGTGGGTTGACCACACGACCCAATATGTCATTAAAGGGGTCCTAGCCTTTGGGGGTGGTTTGAACCGATTCACACACAAAGGTGTCACATTAAAAAAATTAATTAAACGCCATTTATGGGTGATACTAGGCTTTAAAACAAGCTTAAAGGAGTCAAAATTGGGTTTTAAACCCAGTTTGTTCAAAAAGGTGGCGCTACTGGAGAACTCTTGGGGGTAGGTAAGAGCCACCGGTAGCCGAGAGCTACCGGTGGATGACAGCGACCGGTAGTCGAGAGGGACTTGTGACTGATAGCCACTGGTAGCCGAGCCACCAGTCGGCTGGAGCCACCAATAGTCGAGACCCACCGGTGGCTGACAGCCGCCAGTGGCCGAGCTACAGGTCGGCTGCAGATACCGGTAGTTGAGAGCCACCGGGGTCTGACAGCCACCTGTAGCTAAGCCACCGGTAGGCTTGTAACACTGCAAGTTTCTACAGTACGCCTCTCTTTGAATAATGTGATAGCGTGTGTTGTACGCAACATCGATTTCTAACACACCACAACTAATAAAACTAGCCTTTATGAATAGTAATACATACTTTTTGAAATTATATAAATCTTATATTTCAAAATGGACTTCATTTTTGGATTCATAATATTGAAATTATACTAAGTTGAATTTTTGGTATTTTTCTGAGAATTTCCAATTTTATGAATTGTGAAAAATACTTCAAAACAACTATTTTTTTCAAATTAATTTATAGTGATAAATTATACTATTGAGTGGTTATAAAGTATAATTAGATTATATTTTTATCATTTTATCCAGTGGTGTTCATTATAATCAATTTCACTTTGAAATTGGACATAAATAATTGTCAATCTTTTGATATATATTGTTTCTTAAAAACACACTATTTGTTGTGACAGCGGGAATTAATTATAAAATTAATTAATTCAACTTATATGTTTGAAATTTTCTAAAATAGACATCTTTTTTGAATTCGTACAATCAATTATTGCTTAGGGTAAAATTTTGGCATTGTTATGAGAAACTTCAAATTTTGATGAATAGTGAAACCACTAAGTGGTAGTTAAAAAACTGAAATTTTTCATAAAACATAATTTTACCAATTATATGAGAGGAATTTCGAAACTCTGAGAGACACGATTAATATCATGTATTAAAATGTGGTTCAATGAGATGAAAATAATTTTTGGTGAATATTAACTTTTTACTTTTATCTACCACGGTTAAAAGTAAATAAGGTAATTAAGGGTAAAATGATATTAATATTACCCTAACACGTGTCCTAATTCTATTGGACTAGTGTATCTCGACCAAAATCAACCTTAGTAGTAAAATATTATCATTTATGTCTACTTGGATTAGATCAGGACTATTATTATTATTTAATATAAAGAAGAGTTAAAAGATTTAAAATCAAAGTTTATTTACTAAAACAATTTTAGTATAAGGTTATACATAAGATAAATTCTATTGTAAATACTCATTAGAAATATACAAATATTTCCTACATAATTATATTTTGATAATAATTTTTAGACATTAAATAATTTAATTTATTTATGACACAGTGATGATGCAGTAATTACCATAATAGTAAAACATTAAAATAAATGATATTATAAATACCCAAATAAATATAATTTTAGACTTTTTATGAATTACACTAATTTTATTGGTTAATATGGCATGTTAGTATTGACTTAATTAACTTTTTCGAAGTAATTATTCTGTTATGATTATCACAAAAATCAAATATTGGAATGTGTCAAAATTGACATAAAAGAGTTTTTAAAACAAATATTATATTATTAATTGATATTAAATTCCTAAAAATATAGTGTTCAGCCAAGAGGCTTATATCATGATAGGTGTATCATTAATGGACCACTTTTGGGTCTCTTTTAGGTATATAATATGTTTATTAACCATATAATATAAAAATACAAAGAGACATTGTAAAAGTGAAACTAAAAATCTTAGAGTTAATACTTAACGATAAGGTTAATATAGTAACCCAAACCTTTATAAATTCTATTGGATGAGTGGTTTTCAACACATTCCCACCATATCATTTAAATAATAAACTTTGGTTCCATTAGAAACCGACTCATAATTTATTAAAAATTAATATTTCTAGCTCTTCCATAGGTGCCCCTCGCCCCTCTTATAAAAGGGCACTCCCCCTTCTCACTAATTCACACATTCAAAGCCTTTTGGATCGGCCAACCCATTCGCAAATACTATCTAAACTTCCACAACTACAACCTAGAGGCCTTAGTTTTATCAGGAAGCCAACCTAAGGAGCCCTTTTTATAAAATCAAAAATAAGAACCTCAAGAAGAGATAATGTTTTCACCACCCTTTTTCAAATACATTTCTTCTTCAACTTATTCTTTTTTTCTTATTACCATTCTAAAATAATGAATCCAGTATCTCATATATACTGTATTATTTTTATAAATATGTTAATACTATATTCAGTATTCTATCAATCCTTTGAATGACATTTCACCATTCGTGTGTACGTACGACTTACCATCTCCACATCGTGGTGTAATTGTTACTCAATATATTATTATTTGGATGGGTATAATAATGATTTTTAATTCATGTAAATAATAAATATAACATGATAATTATTCTATATATATGATATACCATCCAATTATATATTATTTTAATATCAAAAGAATGATATTGTCGCTCGTGCGTACGTATGGACTACCGTCTCCACGAACGCGATGGCATTCATTCTCCATCGTATCCATTCAAGTATAATTATCATTTTATGATTTAAAAATAATTTTTAAGGACTTGATTTAATTATGGATATGAATAATATACAACCTATACATGACAAACATGGATTACTTAACAAATCATATAATAGAAAACGAGTATGTTAACACCCGAAACAACGATAATTTTAAGATATTATTAACAAAGCAGTGTTAAAAGATCATATATGATATCATATGAATGTATATGATTCTTGTATAATTTAATAACAATTATTTCACAATTATATTGGATGTTAACTTACCCCCAACCAAGGAAGCGTACAAGGTAAGGGTTTACTTTGCAATCTCTTCATTATCCGAGGTTGTTGATAAGTAATAATCAAGTGGGATTTCTTTATCATCCACATTCATGTTTCTTAAAAATCTATTTAAAAACATTTTTTATACTATTTACTAGAATATGGGTAAATGTCATTTACACCATTGTTGACTTTTATAAGTGGTTTATAACGGAATATTTCTGTCGTTTTCCAAACAAGGTGCTTTTTAACCTTTTCGACAGAATTAAGGTAAAAATTTATTTTAACTTATACGGTGGGTGCGGTTATTTTCCACCGTTATAAAATTTTTGGAGCTTCCATTACAAAATTATAAGAATATTTTCAAAGTAAATGTTTTATTTTTTAATTATGTGACTTTTAATGATTTCAAAGAGAGATATATTTCTCTCAAATATATGAAAATCTAGTGAAAATGTATACATATTTAACGCAAGCATAAAAATGTTTTCAAAAAAACATGACTCTCGAGTGTGGAAGACATGAAGGGATTGGGAGTGGACCCATCATGGCCTGTAATTAGTCGAGTAGTATCAGAATTAGTTATTTTGTTTTTATAAGCTTTCATAATGTTTTCAGAGAAACACTGGAGTATAGTTTATTAATTTTAAACATATGTATCTTTTAAAAAAATTGCATCAGTAGGTCTCATGAGACAAAATAGAGTCTTGGCACAAGGCCTTAGAAAAATATTATTTGTAGTCTTGGTACGAGGCCTTTGCTATGTGGTTATGATAGTCTGGAATTATGAATTCCATCATTATGAAAGTGGTTATTGATATTGCATGTGATTATTCGATTAATAGAATATCCATGTGAATAACTAAATGGAATTAGTCCATTTTATTTTTACCATTCTATGTTGAAGTTATTATTTAATAGGCTTTTGTTTTATTTATACATTGCCTTATATGTTTATGCTTATTTATGAATGTTTCGGCTATATTGTTATTCGTACTTAGCATCTGATGTCACCCCTTTTGTATGTTTTATTTTTCCCAGGATGTGAAGAAGTAAATTATGAATGTCCTGTTGGGATAGTATGAGGGGATAAGAGTGTAGAATATGGAGACTAGATTGTTTTAGTTTTCATTTTATGATGTAATGTAAAAATTATGAATGTATCTAGTGTTTCCAAGGCTACTAAACTATTCAGTCTTCCGAGACTTGATCTTTCTTGTGATCATGCCAATGTTATGTAATAATGCACCGACTCTGGGTAACTGGGGTCGGGGCGTTACAGTTGGTATCATATGAAGTTTTTACAAACCTTGGAAGCTAGATTTAGATAAACTCTGATTAGAGAACATTGATTTAAGATTGACTTTGGGGATTAGTATAGAAGAACTTCCTAGAATTTTGTTATTGTATAGATTTTGTGAGTTTTCCGAGCAATACATCCATGTCTGGATACGAACAGGTAGAGGCGGATCTGGAACAGATGTACCAAGGGGTAAAACCCGAAAACACCACTTTGAGCGTGACTCGAACTGGAACTGGTGCACGATAACAGGCCTTGCTGCACTCTTGGTTACGACACTCCCGGGGGATATGCTTAGGATAACTCTCATTTTCATTAAAAATCATTATGAAAGGTTTATGAGTATATAATTCCTCAAAGAAATCATTTTTATGATTATGGATTATATCCATAAATAGTTCTATTTAGTTTAAGTGTTTTATAAGTCTGGAATTATGTATTTTGATTCATAAACTGATCTAGTTTATGAAATTGTTTAGAAATGGGGCCTAGTTGAAGAAATGGAAACCGTTTCAATGCACACACTCCATGTAGGGATTTCCCTCCTGCTCAAGATAATTATATTAGAGCTGATGATGCAACTGGTACCGATCAGCTAATCACCATAATGGGACAACTCACTCAGGTTCTGAATAATAACCATACCCATATGGAGAACCCTGATCTGCAGCATGGATGATCAATGATAGATCGCATCATGAGGAAACAACCACAAATGTACAATGGGAGTACAAATCCCTTAGTAGCTGAGCAATGGGTAAATTCCCTAGAAAAAATATTTCAGGCTTTGGGGAGTAGTGAAAGGGAAAACGTTATCATGGAAGTTTACCACCTCACTAGAGATGCTGATAAATGGCCGTCATTGATTCAACACCCGAAGGAAGATGATAAAGTATCAAATATGGAATGGAGGGAGTTTAATGATCCGTTTTTAGAAAAATACTTTCCTCGCGAACATCGAGCATATAAGGAAAAGCAATTTATGAGTCTGAGACAAAAGGAGGATGATAATGTCACAAAGTATGAGGCTAACTTTACATGGTTAGCAAGGTATGCTGGAGATTATATACGTAACCCATGAAGTAAGATTGATCATTTCTTTGATGGGTTAAAACCATTTCATCGACGAGCATTAGTATCACAATCCTTCTCGTCGTACGAAGACATTGTCTCACGTGTTATCAAGACTAAAAAAGAATTCTGTAAGTCTAATGGCTTTAAAGAAAAGAAAGAGAATAAGAGATCTATTGAACAATCTGGGAATGGATATAATGGGAAGAAGTGAAAGGTTGAATATCCATCTTGTGCTAAATGTGGGAAAAAACACCATTGTACTTGCTTAAAAGGTACGCGAGTCTGTTACAAGTGTGGTGAAAAAGGCCACCAAGCTCGTGATTCCAAGGGGAAGAAAGAAGCTACTGATGTCCAATTCTACAATTGTAGGGAGATGGGACATTATGCATATGAATGTCCTAAGCGTCAGGAGAACGTAACTCAGAAAAGGCCAAGGGATCAAGGCCAAGATTATTCTATTACTACTGTTGAGGTAGAAGCTCTGAAAGACGTGGGGGTAGGTAATTTAATGGTTTCCTCAAGTTTAGAAAATGCATTATTTGATTCTGGATCAACGCATTGTTTCATATCTTCCGAGTTTTCTAAGAAAATTATATATTTCCAATTTGATTTAACTAGGGAGTTGTCAGTTAAAACTCATAAGGGAAATATCAATGAAATAAATTTTTGTGAATCAGTCCCCATTAGAGCACATACATGTTTATTATCCACTGATCTCATCGTCATACCTATGATTGAGTTTGATATAATCCTTAGTATGGACCGGATTTCAGACTATGATGCAAAGATTGATTGTAAGAAGAAAGAGGTTACAATTCTTGATGATGATGATAAAGAAATCCTTATCTTTAGAGAAGAATCATCACCACCTAATTCTTATCTAGATCCAACCCCAATAGCTCAAATAAATTCAATGGTTGGGGAGGAAGAGAAGGAAATGACTTTGGGTGAGGATAGGAATGTTCAAATAGAGGATATACCTATTGTGAAAGAATATGTAGACGTATTTCTGAAAGATTTAAATTCACATCCTCCCGAACGAGAAGTTGAGTTTTCCATAGATTTAATTCCTGGATCAAGGCCTATATCGAAGACCCCTTATAGAATGACCACAGTGGAATTAGTCAAACTAATGAAAAACTTGTGGAATTGAGTAAGAAGGGATTTATTCGCCCTTGTGTTTCTCCATGGGGAGCCCCTGTTATTTTTGTTAAAAATATAGATGGATCTATGAGGTTATGTATCGACTACAAGGAGATCAATGCTATAAAAATAAAGAACAAGTATCCCCTACCTCGCATTGATGATTAATTTGACCAACTACATGGAGCTCAATAATTTTCAATGATTGAACTTCGATCCAGATACCATCAGTTGTGTGCGAAGATGGAAGACATTCTGAAGACAACATTTCGAACTAGGTACGGGCATTACGAGTTTACAGTAATGCCTTTTGGATTGACTAATGCACCCTCTATATTCATGGATCTGATTAATAGAGTTTTCAAGGAATATATCGATGAATCTGTGATGGTATTTATTGATTATATCTTGGTATACTTCAAAAGCTACGAAGATCATGAAAATCACTTGTTCATTATCCTGATGACTCTGAGATGACATGAATTATATGGGAAGTTTAGCAATTGTGAATTTTAGATTCAAGAGTTTTCATTTCTTGGCCATATTGTCTCTAAAGATGGAATCTCTTTTGATCCTTCTATGACCAAGGAAATACAATAATGGCCAGAACATACGAGTATATCTGAGGTACGTAGTTTTATTGGTTTAGTAGGTTATTGTCGACGTTTCATCCATAATTTTGGCCGATTGGCTATCCCATTAACGAAGCTAACACGTAAAGGGGTTAAATTTGTTCGGAAAAAAGAGTGTGAAGAATGTTTCAAACAACTGAAGAGAAGATTAGTCAATGCTCCTATATTGACTCTACGATCAGGGAATGATGGGTTCGTTATTTTTATCGATGCATCGAAAAAAGGACTTGGTTGTGTCCTTATGCAGAATGATAGGGTTTTTTCTTATGCATCACAACAATTTAAAATTCCTGAAAAAAACTATCCTACTCATGATCTCGAGTCAGTAGCTGTGATCATTGCTTTGAAGATATGGAGGCACTACCTCTTGGTGAAAAAAGTGAGATTTAAACTGATCATAATAGTTTGAAGTATATTTTCTCAAAAAAAGAACTCAACATGAGGCAAAGGAGATGGATTTAATTACTAAAGGATTATGATTTTACGATACACAACTACCCAGGGAAAGAAAACAAGGTGGCAGATGCTTTGAGCAGAAAAGACAATGGAGTTTTGAACGTGATGATAATTAAAAGGGATCCAATTTTCATGGATCTAGTGATGATGGACATGGTAATAACCAGGGAACGTGAAACATCAATGATTTTTCAAATTCTGGCCAAACCACCTTTACTAGAAAGGATTAAGAGTTCTCAGACCAATGATAAATAATTTCAAAAGAAGATTAAAGCTGTGAATTATGGGAGACTGAGAGACTTTGTGTATGAAGATGGAATTCTGAAATTTGGGAAGAGACTTTTTGTTCCCGATATACCTGATCTAAAATGGGAATTGCTGGATCATGCTCATAGTTCCAATTTCTCTATACCCCCTGAGAGAACCAAAATGTATCGATATTTGAAGAAACATATTTGGGGGGACAACATGAAGAGGGAGATTGCCGATTTTGTGTCATGATATATGGTTTGTCAACAAGTGAAATCTATAAGACAACAACCTAGTGGAGTATTGAAACCTCTTCCCATACTTGAGTGGAAATGGGATAATATTACGATGGATTTTTTCATGGGACTATCAAATAATCCTAGAAGGAATGATGCAATATGGGTTATTGTTTATTTTCTTACCAAGTCAGCACATTTTCTTGCTATAAGAGATGATCTACCACTGGAAAGTCTAGAAAGACTATATATTAATGATGTTGCGAGACTTCATGGAGCACCCCTATCGATTGTTTCTGATCATGATCCCTGGTTTACTTCAAGATTCTAGAATAGTCTTCAGAAATCCTTGGATACTGAACTTCATTTGAGCACTGCCTACCACCCTCAAACAGATGGATAATCAGAATGAACTATTCAAGCCTTAGAAGACATGTTGAGGTCCTGCTCACTTGACATTCAGGGTATGTGGGATCAATATTTACCTCTTCTATAATTTCTCTATAACAACAGCTTCCATTTGAGTATTCAGATGGATCCATATAAAGCGTTATACCTAAAGAGATGTTCCACACCAACCTATTGGGATGACGTTGGTGAATGAAAACGTGTAGGTCCAGAACTGGTGGTGGAAACGATGGAAAAGGTAAATGTAATCCAAAATCACATCAAATCAGCTCAAAGTAGGCAGAAGAGAAATGCCGATAACCGAAGGAAGGATTTGGAATTTCATGTCAGTGATCATGTTTTCCTAAAGGTATCTCCATGGAAGGGAGTCATACATTTTGGTATGAAAGGTAAATTGAGTCCCAGGTACATCGGACCTTTCGAAATTCTAGAACGAATTAGGGCTGTGGCTTACTGATTGGCAATGCCGCCAAGTCTCTCCAAAGTTCACGATGTGTTCCACGTATCTCTATTGAGAAATACATGCCTGATCCAACGCATGTACTCACCTACGAGGAATTAGAACAGGTACCCGATCTTTCTTATTGCGAAGAGCCCGTCAAGATTCTTGATACGAGAGAACAAGTGCTGAGAAATCGGACGACACGTCTGGTAAACATTTTGTGGAGAAACCATAAGATTGAAGAGGCAATGTGGGAACCCGAGGATCTTATGATGAAGAACCACCCATGTATTTTAATGAAATTTTGAGGACGAAATTATTTGAAGGAGGGGAGAATGTAACACCCCAAGCTTCTACGGTACACTTCTCTTTGAATAATGTGATAGCGCGTGTTGTACGCAACATCGTGTTCTAACACACCACAACCAATCAAACTAGCCATTATGAATAGTAATACCTACTCTTTGAAATTATATATATTTTATTTTTCATAATGGACTTCATTTTTGGATTCGTAATATCTAAATTATCCTATGATGAATTTTTTGTATTTTTCTGAGAACATCCAATTTTTATGAATAGTGAAAAATACTTAAAACCAATTTTTTAATCAAAATAATTTATAGTGATAAATTATTCTATTGAGTGATTTTAAAGTATAATTAGAATATGTTTTTACCATTTTATCCAATGGTGTTCATTAGAATTAATTTCACATTTTAATTGGACATAAACAATTGTCAATCTTTTCATATATATTCTTTCTTAAAAACACGGTATTTGTTGTGACTGCGGGAATTAATTATAAAATTAATTAATGCAACTTATATGTTTGGAATTTTGTAAAATAGATATCATTTTTTAATTCAGATTATGAATTATAACTTAGGGTGAAATTTTGGCATTGTTCTAGAAAACTTCAATTTTTGATGAATAGTGAAACCACTAAGTGGTAGTTAAAAATTTGAATTTTTTAAAAAACGTAATTTTACCACTTCTTTGAGTGGAATTTCGAAAATCTAAGAGACACGGTTAATATAAAACAGTAAAATGTGTTTCAATGAGATGAAAATAATTTTTTCTAAATAATAACTTTTTACTTTTATTTACCACGGTTAAAAATAAATAGGGTAATTAAGGGCAAAAATGATAATAATATTACCCTAACACATGTCCTAATTCTATTGGACAAGTTTATCTCAACCAAAAACAACCTTATTAATAAAATATTATCATTTAGGTCAACTTGGATTATATTAGTACATTTATTATTATTTAATTCAAAGAAGAGTTAAAAGAGTTAAAATCAATGTTTATTTACTAATACATTTTTAATATAGGGTTATACATAAGATAAATTCGATTGTAATTATTTATTATAAATATAAATAGATTTTTTACATAATTACATTTTATTTATAATTTTTAGACATTATATAATTTAATTTATTAATGACACAATGATGATGCAGTAATTACCATAATAGTGAAAAATTAAAATAATTGATATTATAAATACCCAAATAAATATAATTTGAGACTTTTTATGAATTACACTAATTTAATAGGTTAATAGGACATGTTAGTATTTACTTAATTAAAATTGTTTGAAGTAATCATTCTGTTATGATTTTCACAAAAAATAATTTTTGAATAGTATCAAAATTGACATAAAAGTCATTTTAAAACAAATATTATATTATTAATTGATATTAAATTCCTAAAAATCTAAGGTTCGGCAAATAGACTTATATAATTATAGGTGTATCATTAATAGACCACATGGGGGTCTCTTGGAGGTATATAGTATATAATAAAAAAATACAAAGAGACATTGTAAAAGTGAAACTAATTAACTTAGAGTTAATACTTAATGATAAGGTCAATATAGTAATCCAAACATTTCAAAATTCTATTTGTTAAGTGGTTTTCAACCCATACCCACCTTAAAATTTATATAATCATGTTTGGAGCCATTATAAACCGAATATGAATTTATTATAAATTAATATTTCTAGGTTTTCCAAAGGTGCCCCTCACCCCTCTTATAAAAGGGCACTCCTACTTCTCACTAATTCACACATTCAAAGCATTATGGTTCGGAAAAACCCTTCCAAAATACCCTCTCAACTTCCCTCACTATATCCTAGAGACATTATTTTGATCATAAAGCCAACCTATGGAGCCCTTTTGATCAAATCAAAATGAAGAACCCGATGAAGAGGTAATGTTTTCACCACCCTTTTTCAAATTCATTTCTTCTTAAACATCTTCCTTCTTTGTTATTGCCATTCTAAAATAATTAATAAAAAATCTCGTATATACTGTAATATTATTATAAATATGTTACAACCATATTCCATATTCTATCCATCAATTGAATGACATGTCACCATATGTGCGTACATACGTCTTACCGTCTCCACGTCGTGCTGTAATTGTTATTCAATATATTATTATTTGGATGGGTATAATAATGATATTTAATTCATGTAAATAAGGAATATAACATGATAATTATTCATTATATATGATATAACATCCAATTATATATTATTTTAATATCAAAATAATGATATTGTCGCTCGTGCGTACGTACGGACTACCGTCTCCACGAACGGGATGAGATTCATTCTCCATCGTATCCATTCAAGAATAATTATCATTTTATGATTTAAAAATAATTTTTAAGGACTTAATATCATTCTGGATATGAATAAGATAGAACCTATCCATGAAAAACACGGATTACATAACAAAACATATAAAAGAAAATGAGTATGTTAACACCCGAAACAACGATAATTTTATTATATTATTAACAAAGAAATGTTAAAAGATCATATATGATATCATATGAATTTATATGATTATTGTATAATTTAATAACAATTATTTAACCATTATACATGATGTTAACCTACCCCCAACCAAGGAAAAGTACAAGGTACGATTTTATTTCACAATCTCTTCATTATCCGAGTTTGTTTATACGTAATAATCTACTGAGATTTCTTCATCATCCACATCCAAGTTTCTTAAAAATGTATTTCAAATCATTTTTTTAATATTTTATAAAAAATGGGATAAATTCACTTATACCCTTGATTAATTTTATAAGTGGTTTATAAATGAATCTTTCCGTCATTTTCCAAACAAGATGCTTTTTAACCTTTTCGACAGAATTAAGGTAAGAATTTTTTAATCTTATACTGCGGGTGCGGCTTTTCTCCGCTATTATAAAAATTTCGAAGCTTCCCTTACAAGGTTATAAGAATATTTTCCATGAAAATGTTTTATTTTATAATTATGTGACTTTTAATGATTTCAAAGAGAGAGATATTTCTCTCAAATATACTAAAATCCAGTGCCAATGTATACATATTTAACGCAAGCTTAAAATGTTTTAAAAAAACTGACTCTCGAGTGTGGTAGACCGGATGGGATTGGGTGTGGACCCATTATGGCCTGTAATTAGTAGAGTATTCTCAGAATTAGTTATTTTGTTTTCATAAGCGTGCATATTGTTTTTAGAAAAAAATTTCAGTATATTTTATCAATTTTAAACATAAGGGTCTTCTAAAAAAATTGCATCGGTAGGTCTCATGATACAAACGAGTGTCTTGGCACAAGGCCTTGGAAAAATCTTATTTGTAGTCATGGCATGACTCCTTTGATATGTGGTTATGATAGTCTGGCATTATTCCTTCCATCATTATGAAAGTTGTTATTGATATTGCATGTGATTATTCGATTAGTAGAATATCCATCATAATAAGTAAATGGAATTAATTCATTTTATTTTTACCATACTATGTTGAAGTTAAAGTTTAAAAGGCTTTTGTTTTAGTTATACATTGCCTTATATGTTTATGCTTATTTATGAAAGTGTTTTCTATATTGTTATCCTTACTGAGCATCTGATCTCACCCCTTCTCTATGTTTTATTTTTCCCAGGATGTGACGACGTAAATTATGAATGTCCTTCAGGGATAGTATGAGGGGATAAGAGTGTGGACAATGGAGGCTATATTGTTGTAGTTTTCATTTTATGATGTAATGTAAACCCTATAAATATATCTAGTGTTTCCAAGGATACTAAACTAATTGTTTTTCCGAGATGTTATCATTCATGTGAACATTCTAATGTTATGTAATAATGCACCGACTCTGGGTTACTGGGGTTGGGGCGTTAGAAGGCTTCTTCCACTGGTAGTCGAGAGCAACCGGTGGTTGACAACAACAACTGTTACCCGAGCTACTGGTAGGCTACAGCTACTGGTAGACCGAGCTACCGGTACACTGAGCTACCGGTAGGCTGCGGCCATAGGTAGACCGAGCAACTGGTAGGCCTGCTACCGGTAGGCTAAGTCTACCAGTAAGCCTACCGTTAGGGGTCAATCATCTCCGAGAAGCCTCGATAACTTTCCAAGACAACCCAGAACACCCAACATCAGATTCTCACTAAGTAATCGACCATGAACAACCCGATCCATTACATATTACATGCTCATAAATAATTTGGAAGATATTATGGCATTTGAAGGAGTTTCCAATTCAAAAATGTACTCCTATGAGAAAATAAATAACTATCGATAGTGGAAATAACATGAGACATCGGATTGACCATATACATAAGTTATTCATTAATATATTTTTCAAAATGTATATTTGAGTCTCCATATAGAATTAAATAATCCAAAGGAACCGTATTCTAGTTTCACATCCAAAAAGAAAATGATTAATCCTTAGATACTAGACATGTCGAATCATTATTGTAACGCCCCGACCCCAGCTACCCAGAGTCGGTGCATTACTTCGTAACATTGGCATGATCACAAAAGATCAAGTCTCGAAAGGCCGATTAGTTTAGTAGCCTTGGAAACACTAGATACATTCGTAAACGTTACATTACATCATAAAGTGAAAAACTACAATAACAAAGTCTCCATAGTCCACACTCATATCCTCTTCTGACTATCCCTGCAGGTCATTCATAAAATACTTCTTCACATCCTGGAAAATATTAAAACATTGAAAGGGGTGAGCTCAGATGCTCAGTAAGGATAACAATATTGCGGAAGCTTTCATAAATAAACATTAACATTTAAGGCAATGTATAACTAAAACAAAAGCCTTTTAAACATGAACTTCAACATAATATGGCAAAAGTAAAATGAGATAATGCCATTCTCTTCTTCACATGGATATTCTACTGGTCGAATAATCACATGCAATATCAATAACCACTTTCATAATGATGGAATGCATAATGCCAGACTATCATAACCACATAGCCAAGGCCTCGTGCCAAGACTACAAATAAGATTTTGTCAAGGCCTTGTGCCAAGACACTAGTTTGTCTCATGAGACCTGCCGATGCATCGAGGAGCTATAGCGGGCTCCACCCGTCACTTATTAAGTCCAATGCATTCCTCATATGAATAGGTTTAAACATATCATAAACCATAACATAATCATATCACATAAACAATGCATAAAGGAAACATAACATTTCCACATTTCAATCACAAGATATCAATACAAAACATTGATATAATAAAAACGCTTTCAAAACCATTTTCAATACCAAAATAAAAGAATGTTAAAACATTGTATTTATTTTTCTTTTTAAAAAAAAGGTATGGCTTGTAAAGGAAGCCGAAACTCAAATAATGTTCACGGCGGCGGAGAAGTCGTTGTCGCCGCATAAGTACGGAATGAAAAACATTCCCTTTTTGTCGTTTAGTAAAATGCTTCGTATAAAAAGATTCCTTTTGAATAAACTTAAAAGTCAAAGGGGTTTATACACCGTATAAAAGAAAGTTGTGTATAAAACCAAATATGCCTCAATGAAAGGAGATTGAGACGAAGTCCTTAAAAAGATCATTTTTAAAATAAAATAGATATATTATGTGTATTCACTATAGGTACACATAAAGAAAGTAAAAATACAAAATAAGACATAATAATATCATGACATAATTTGAAAGTAGGAGATTAACCCAAAGAATTGAAGTTGGGTTAAGAAGTTCCCTTACCTTGTGTCCGACTTGACTCAACCGTTCTTTAACCTCCTGAATAATAAACTAGAGTTAATATCTACCTTATTAAGAACCATTTTCAATTTCATTATCCTTTTTATATCACTTATTACAATGTTATGAACATTA
This sequence comes from Viscum album, assembly GCA_963277665.1. Lineage (NCBI taxonomy): Eukaryota > Viridiplantae > Streptophyta > Magnoliopsida > Santalales > Viscaceae > Viscum > Viscum album. Next base: position 1,310,872,798 of record OY728152.1, on the reverse strand, counting down.
TGTAATTATTTAAGTTAATAACGGTCGTTTTGTCGATCTTTGGTACATGAGTCAACAATAAACTTCTTATAATTATAAGTTGTTCATGTGGTGAAATATCCATTATATCCAGAATTATATTAATGATGTAGATATCATATATATCATATATATACAGTATATACATTCATTTATAATATTACGTAACATTTAGAGGTAAGAAATGAAATGCACCGTTCATGGAGACGGTAAGCCGTACGTACGCATGAACGCTACTTTCATTTAAATTTCATATTTAATGGAATGAAATCATAATGATATAAATGTATAATATAATTCCAGTATAATATAGTGTATAATACCATTTACTCCATCCTTTATACATCCCACACATGGCATTAACGATTCAAATCACTTTGAGGGGGCGGTAGTCCGCACTTCCTAAAATGAAATTATCGCGTTTTACCCATAATGGAAATCATAAAGTATGCATTAATGAGAAATACAGAAGCATAAGTAAAACAAAAACATATTATATATCATATATAAAAATAGTGACATCTTAATGGCCACCTTTGGAGGTGTTATATGAGTGTTGAACAATCATCGTTTCGTGAGGCAGAAATTCGCCATCCACAGAAACCGTATGTTCTTTAACCATTAGATGTAGGTGTGTGTAAGTGTAGCTCGAATCCTTCTTATAACAACATCCTAGTATATTTAGGATACTGGTTTTGTTACAAAAGAAATGAATAAAAAGAGTTTAGGGGGTTGGAGAAGAAAAATAAAACAAAACAACATTAGAAAAGACATTACCTCAAAATCGGGTAACTCTTTTTGATTTGAGCTAAAGGCTTCCTTGGGAAGAGTTCTTCCAAAAGTGAGGTTTCTAGGAGTAAGGAAGGAATGTTGGGAGAGTATTTGGGCAGAGGTTGGCCGAGCCAAATGGCTTGATGGTGTGAATAAGGTGGGAGAGGTGGGGGCCTTTTATAAGTGGAGAGGAGGGGCACTTTTGGAAAGATTGAAATGTTACATTATTTCACAATGCTTTTCGGATTCTAAAGGTCCCACACTTATATAATTCGAGGATAAGGTGATAAGGTTTCGACATATCTTCATCCAATAGGCTTTGGACAAGTGTAAGCCTCGGATTTTGCATTATCTTCTCATTTTATTTAAATCGTCAAATAATGATGTCATCGCTGCATCATTATTATGTCATAAATACTTTAATTTATTTAATGTCTAAAAATTATAAAACAAATACTATGATGTAGGAAATCTTTTTAGCTTTCCAATGACTATTTATAATCAAAATTTGGACTTGTATAACCCCAATTAAAAATTGTTTTAGTAGAACAATTTATGTTAGTGTCATTTTCACTTTAACATTAAATAAAAAGTAATTTATGTTATTTCCCAACAAAAGTGGATCCATGGGGTCCCCAAGTTAGACCATGGCTTGTCTTGGTCGGCCATGACTCAACCAATGAGGTTGGGACATGTGTCTAGGTCATTTCATATTATTAATGTATTATTTATACCTTAAACTACACTAATTACCACTAATCGCGATTAAGAACTTAAAAGTTACTATTCACCAAAAAATTATTTTGATCTCATTGAACCACATTTTACTTCTTAATGACAACCATGTATGTCGGATTTTTGAAAATCAAATCACAGAAGTTGTAATATTTCATTTAAACGAAAAATCAGTTATTTAACTACCACTTAGTGGTTTCACTATTCATCAAAAATTGAAGTTTTTCAGAATAAGGCCAAAATTTCACCCTAAGATATAATTGATATTCCGAATTCAAAAATGATGTCTATTTTACAAAATTCCAAACATATAAGTTGTATTAATTAATTTCATAATTAATTCCCGCTGTTACAACAAATAGCGTGTTTTTAAGAAACAATTTATATCAAAAGTTTGGCAATTGTTTATGTCCAATTTCAATGTTAAATTAATTCTAATGACCACCATTGGATAAAATGGTAAAAATATTTTCTAATTATACCTTAAAACCACTAAATAGTATAATTTATCTGTATAAATTATTTTGATTAAAAAAGTTGTTTTTATGTATTTTTCACTATTCATAAAAAAAATAGAAGTTCTCAGAAAAATACCAAAAATTCAACATAGGCTAATTTCGATATTACGAATACAAAAATGAAGTCCATTTTGAAATATAAAATTTCTATAATTTTAAAAAGTGGTTATTACTATTCATAACGGCTATTTTGATTAGTTGCGGTGTGTTAGAACTCGAACTTGCGTACAATGCAAGCTATTGCATTATTGAATGAGAAGCGTATCGTGGAAGCTCGGGGTGTTACATTCTCCCCTCCTTCAATAAATTGCGTCCTCGCAATTTGAAATTTTTCTTTGATAATAAAAGGCTGAAAATAGAAAATACCTTTGTGGAAAACCCACATCGGAAATAAGGTTAATAAATATATAACATTAAAAGAAAGCAGGATAAGTACAAAGGTCACCCGATATAGCCCATTCTAGGATTCTATGAAAATATGGATATGGAGGAGAAACAAACCATCAAGGTCTGATGGAGAGTTATAGAAAACAGGATTAGGAGAATGTTTAACCACAATAAAATCACAAACTTGTGATTGGTTAAACGGTCATTGAATCCCCAGTTGGAAAAGTTAACCGACAACATTTTTGTTTTAAGTTACCTTTTATAATGTTGAGGAATTTATTTATGAGATTTACTAAGAACGTAGGGGAATATACATACTTGTTATGTATACTTTCATTCGTTAATAAATTTTTACCACAAACCCAACTTTTACTCCAAATGGTAACGGAACTCAAAAATATTCTATTTATCCTAATTGTATAAGGTTCCAAATGTTAACACATACCATTTAGATTAGTAAAACGATTTTGTAATAACCAGGGACTTCCTGTAGGCTAGTGGTTGGAAATAAAGGCTTGTCGCACTATGGTTGTGGGTTCGATTCCTGCAGCTGTGTCCGACGCGACGGGTTATTCCCCACCCTGCAGGTTGTCCTTTTTCTAAAAATATAGTATTATAGTATTCCAGAAATAATCTTCAGAAAAGTTTTAACCTTAAACAATACTATTCAAAGTTCAACTTAATCCATCCCAACATTTATAGTTATCCAAAATACCTCTGTCCAAACTTTCTCTAAAAGGTCTCTTAATTCCAAAATCAATTGTAACATCAGATTCCCCAAACAAAGAAAAGTTTCTCTTATTGTCACATACTAAAAATATGATTACCTTAATCATATTAAAACCTTACTGAAACCAACAAGTACTGCAGTACAATCCTTATATAGATCACATTATTCTAATAACCAGAATATAATCCATGAGTCCGAAAGCATCAATACATTAGTTATTCTGCTTCAACTGTAGTAATAGCATAAGATTGTCCTTGATCCCTTGGCCTTTTCTGAGGTAAGATTCCTTGACGCTTAGGACATTCATTTGCGTAATGACCCATTTCTCTACAATTGTAGCATTCAACTTTGACAGCCTCTTTCTTTCCCTTGCAATCACGTGCCTGGTGACCTTTTTCTCCACATTTATAACAGACTCCCATTCCTTTTAGGCAAGTACCAGGGTGATTCTTCCCACAATTATCACATAATGGAAAATCCTTCTTTCCCTTTTTCCCTTTATCTGTCTCTTGTTCCGCCGTTCTCTTCTTCTCTTGCTTTACTTTGTTGTCATAAGACTTAGAGAATTCCTTTTCTGTCTTGATAGCACATGAGACTATATCTTCGTATGATGAGAAGGATTGTGATACTAAAGCTCGACGGAGAAATGGTTTTAACCCATCAAAGAAACGATCAATCTTACTCCTTGGGTTACGTATATAATCGGCAGCATGCCTCGCTAACCTTGTAAAGTTAGCCTCATACTTTGCGACATTCTCATCCTCCTTCTGCCTCAGAATCAGAAATTGCCTTTCCATATCTGCTCGATGGTCACGAGGAAAGTATTTTTCTAAGAAAAGCTCTTTGAACTCCCTCCATTCCATATTCGATACGTCATCATCTTCCTTTGTGTTTTGAATCAGTGACCACCACTGATCGGCATCTCCAGTGAGGCGGTAAACTGCCATGACAACCTTCTCCCTTTCACTACTCCCCAAGGCATGGAATATTTTCTCTAAGGAATTTATCCATTGCTCAGCTACTGTAGGATTTGTACTCCCATTGAAGGTTGGCGGTTGTTGCCTCATGAAACGGTCTAGCATTGATCCTCCACGTTGCGAATCAGGGTGCTCCATACGAGTAAGGTTGTTATTCATAACCTGCGTGAGTTGTCCCAGTATGGTAATAAGTTGATCAGCACCAGTTGTATCTCCAGGTCCACAATAATTATCTTGAGCAGGAGGGCAATCCCTACACGGAGTTCGTGCATTGATACAGTTTCCATTCCTTCTACTAGGCGCCATTTCTAAACAATGGCATAATCCAGATTAGTTTATGAATCAAAATACATAATTCCATACTTGTATAATACTTAACATAAATTGAACTATTTGTGGATATAATCCATAATCATAAAAAGAAATGTTTCCTTTGAGGAAGTATGTACTCATAAACCTTACATAATGGTTTGTAAAGAAAATGAGAATTATCCTAAGCATATCCCCCGGGAGTGTCATAACCAAGAGTGCAGCAAGGCCCGTTGTCGTGCACCAGTTCCCGTTTGAGTCTAGCTCAAAGCGGTGTTTTCGGGTTTTACCCCTAGGTACATCTGTGCCAGAGCCACCTCTACCTGCTCGTATCCAGACAGGGATGTATTGCTCGGAAAACTCACAAAATCTCTACAATACTAAAATTCTAGGAAGTTCTTCTATACTAATCCTCAAAGTCTATCTTTGGGCTATGTGCTCTAATCAGAGTTTATCTAAATCTAGCTTCCAAGGTTAGTACTAAACTGCCTCTGATACCAACTGTAACGCCCCGACCCCAGCTACCCAGAGTCGGTGCATTACTTCGTAACATTGGCATGATCACAAAAGATCAAGTCTCGAAAGGCCGATTAGTTTAGTAGCCTTGGAAACACTAGATACATTCGTAAACGTTACATTACATCATAAAGTGAAAAACTACAATAACAAAGTCTCCATAGTCCACACTCATATCCTCTTCTGACTATCCCTGCAGGTCATTCATAAAATACTTTTTCACATCCTGGAAAATATTAAAACATTGAAAGGGGTGAGCTCAGATGCTCAGTAAGGATAACAATATTGCGGAAGCTTTCATAAATAAACATTAACATTTAAGGCAATGTATAACTAAAACAAAAGCCTTTTAAACATGAACTTCAACATAATATGGCAAAAGTAAAATGAGATAATGCCATTCTCTTCTTCACATGGATATTCTACTGGTCGAATAATCACATGCAATATCAATAACCACTTTCATAATGATGGAATGCATAATTCCAGACTATCATAACCACATAGCCAAGGCCTCGTGCCAAGACTACAAATAAGATTTTGTCAAGGCCTTGTGCCAAGACACTAGTTTGTCTCATGAGACCTGCCGATGCATCGAGGAGCTATAGCGGGCTCCACCCGTCACTTATTAAGTCCAATGCATTCCTCATATGAATAGGTTTAAACATATCATAAACCATAACATAATCATATCACATAAACAATGCATAAAGGAAACATAACATTTCCACATTTCAATCACAAGATATCAATACAAAACATTGATATAATAAAAACGCTTTCAAAACCATTTTCAATACCAAAATAAAAGAATGTTAAAACATTGTATTTATTTTTCTTTTTAAAAAAAAGGTATGGCTTGTAAAGGAAGCCGAAACTCAAATAATGTTCACGGCGGCGGAGAAGTCGTTGTCGCCGCATAAGTACGGAATGAAAAACATTCCCTTTTTGTCGTTTAGTAAAATGCTTCGTATAAAAAGATTCCTTTTGAATAAACTTAAAAGTCAAAGGGGTTTATACACCGTATAAAAGAAAGTTGTGTATAAAACCAAATATGCCTCAATGAAAGGAGATTGAGACGAAGTCCTTAAAAAGATCATTTTTAAAATAAAATAGATATATTATGTGTATTCACTATAGGTACACATAAAGAAAGTAAAAATACAAAATAAGACATAATAATATCATGACATAATTTGAAAGTAGGAGATTAACCCAAAGAATTGAAGTTGGGTTAAGAAGTTCCCTTACCTTGTGTCCGACTTGACTCAACCGTTCTTTAACCTCCTGAATAATAAACTAGAGTTAATATCTACCTTATTAAGAACCATTTTCAATTTCATTATCCTTTTTATATCACTTATTACAATGTTATGAACATTATGTAATTATTTAAGTTAATAACGGTCGTTTTGTCGATCTTTGGTACATGAGTCAACAATAAACTTCTTATAATTATAAGTTGTTCATGTGGTGAAATATCCATTATATCCAGAATTATATTAATGATGTAGATATCATATATATCATATATATACAGTATATACATTCATTTATAATATTACGTAACATTTAGAGGTAAGAAATGAAATGCACCGTTCATGGAGACGGTAAGCCGTACGTACGCATGAACGCTACTTTCATTTCAATTTCATATTTAATGGAATGAAATCATAATGATATAAATGTATAATATAATTCCAGTATAATATAGTGTATAATACCATTTACTCCATCCTTTATACATCCCACACATGGCATTAACGATTCAAATCACTTTGAGGGGGCGGTAGTCCGCACTTCCTAAAATGAAATTATCGCGTTTTACCCATAATGGAAATCATAAAGTATGCCATAAATGAGAAATACAGAAGCATAAGTAAAACAAAAACATATTATATATCATATATAAAAATAGTGACATCTTAATGGCCACCTTTGGAGGTGTTATATGAGTGTTGAACAATCATCGTTTCGTGAGGCAGAAATTCGCCATCCACAGAAACCGTATGTTCTTTAACCATTAGATGTAGGTGTGTGTAAGTGTAGCTCGAATCCTTCTTATAACAACATCCTAGTATATTTTGGATACTGGTGTTGTTACAAAAGAAATGAATAAAAAGAGTTTAGGGGGTTGGAGAAGAAAAATAAAACAAAACAACATTAGAAAAGACATTACCTCAAAATCGGGTAACTCTTTTTGATTTGAGCTAAAGGCTTCCTTGGGAAGAGTTCTGCCAAAAGTGAGGTTTCTAGGAGTAAGGAAGGAATGTTGGGAGAGTATTTGGGCAGAGGTTGGCCGAGCCAAATGGCTTGATGGTGTGAATAAGGTGGGAGAGGTGGGGGCCTTTTATAAGTGGAGAGGAGGGGCACTTTTGGAAAGATTGAAATGTTACATTATTTCACAATGCTTTTCGGATTCTAAAGGTCCCACACTTATATAATTCGAGGATAAGGTGATAAGGTTTCGAAATATCTTCATCCAATAGGCTTTGGACAAGTGTAAGCCTCGGATTTTGCATTATCTTCTCATTTTATTTAAATCGTCAAATAATGATGTCATCGCTGCATCATTATTATGTCATAAATACTTTAATTTATTTAATGTCTAAAAATTATAAAACAAATACTATGATGTAGGAAATCTTTTTAGCTTTCCAATGACTATTTATAATCAAAATTTGGACTTGTATAACCCCAATTAAAAATTGTTTTAGTAGAACAATTTATGTTAGTGTCATTTTCACTTTAACATTAAATAAAAAGTAATTTATGTTATTTCCCAACAAAAGTGGATCCATGGGGTCCCCAAGTTAGGCCATGGCTTGTCTTGGTCGGCCATGACTCAACCAATGAGGTTGGGACATGTGTCTAGGTCATTTCATATTATTAATGTATTATTTATACCTTAAACTACACTAATTACCACTAATCGCGATTAAGAACTTAAAAGTTACTATTCACCAAAAAATTATTTTGATCTAATTGAACCACATTTTACTTCTTAATGACAACCATGTATGTCGGATTTTTGAAAATCAAATCACAGAAGTTGTAATATTTCATTTAAACGAAAAATCAGTTATTTAACTACCACTTAGTGGTTTCACTATTCATCAAAAATTGAAGTTTTTCAGAATAAGGCCAAAATTTCACCCTAAGCTATAATTGATATTCCGAATTCAAAAATGATGTCTATTTTACAAAATTCCAAACATATAAGTTGTATTAATTAATTTCATAATTAATTCCCGCTGTTACAACAAATAGCGTGTTTTTAAGAAACAATTTATATCAAAAGTTTGGCAATTGTTTATGTCCAATTTCAATGTTAAATTAATTCTAATGACCACCATTGGATAAAATGGTAAAAATATTTTCTAATTATACCTTAAAACCACTAAATAGTATAATTTATCTGTATAAATTATTTTGATTAAAAAAGTTGTTTTTATGTATTTTTCACTATTCATAAAAAAAATAGAAGTTCTCAGAAAAATACCAAAAATTCAACATAGGCTAATTTCGATATTACGAATACAAAAATGAAGTCCATTTTGAAATATAAAATTTCTATAATTTTAAAAAGTGGTTATTACTATTCATAACGGCTATTTTGATTAGTTGCGGTGTGTTAGAACTCGAACTTGCGTACAATGCAAGCTATTGCATTATTGAATGAGAAGCGTATCGTGGAAGCTCGGGGAGTTACATTCTCCCCTCCTTCAATAAATTGCGTCCTCGCAATTTGAAATTTTTCTTTGATAATAAAAGGCTGAAAATAGAAAATACCTTTGTGGAAAACCCACATCGGAAATAAGGTTAATAAATATATAACATTAAAAGAAAGCAGGATAAGTACAAAGGTCACCCGATATAGCCCATTCTAGGATTCTATGAAAATATGGATATGGAGGAGAAACAAACCATCAAGGTCTGATGGAGAGTTATAGAAAACAGGATTAGGAGAATGTTTAACCACAATAAAATCACAAACTTGTGATTGGTTAAACGGTCATTGAATCCCCAGTTGGAAAAGTTAACCGACAACATTTTTGTTTTAAGTTACCTTTTATAATGTTGAGGAATTTATTTATGAGATTTACTAAGAACGTAGGGGAATATACATACTTGTTATGTATACTTTCATTCGTTAATAAAGTTTTACCACAAACCCAACTTTTACTCCAAATGGTAACGGAACTCAAAAATATTCTATTTATCCTAATTGTATAAGGTTCCAAATGTTAACACATACCATTTAGATTAGTAAAACGATTTTGTAATAACCAGGGACTTCCTGTAGGCTAGTGGTTGGAAATAAAGGCTTGTCGCACTATGGTTGTGGGTTCGATTCCTGCAGCTGTGTCCGACGCGACGGGTTATTCCCCACCCTGCAGGTTGTCCTTTTTCTAAAAATATAGTATTATAGTATTCCAGAAATAATCTTCAGAAAAGTTTTAACCTTAAACAATACTATTCAAAGTTCAACTTAATCCATCCCAACATTTATAGTTATCCAAAATACCTCTGTCCAAACTTTCTCTAAAAGGTCTCTTAATTCCAAAATCAATTGTAACATCAGATTCCCCAAACAAAGAAAAGTTTCTCTTATTGTCACATACTAAAAATATGATTACCTTAATCATATTAAAACCTTACTGAAACCAACAAGTACTGCAGTACAATCCTTATATAGATCACATTATTCTAATAACCAGAATATAATCCATGAGTCCGAAAGCATCAATACATTAGTTATTCTGCTTCAACTGTAGTAATAGCATAAGATTGTCCTTGATCCCTTGGCCTTTTCTGAGGTAAGATTCCTTGACTCTTAGGACATTCATTTGCGTAATGACCCATTTCTCTACAATTGTAGCATTCAACTTTGACAGCCTCTTTCTTTCCCTTGCAATCACGTGCCTGGTGACCTTTTTCTCCACATTTATAACAGACTCCCATTCCTTTTAGGCAAGTAACAGGGTGATTCTTCCCACAATTATCACATAATGGAAAATCCTTCTTTCCCTTTTTCCCTTTATCTGTCTCTTGTTCCGCCGTTCTCTTCTTCTCTTGCTTTACTTTGTTGTCATAAGACTTAGAGAATTCCTTTTCTGTCTTGATAGCACATGAGACTATATCTTCGTATGATGAGAAGGATTGTGATACTAAAACTCGACGGAGAAATGGTTTTAACCCATCAAAGAAACGATCAATCTTACTCCTTGGGTTACGTATATAATCGGCAGCATGCCTCGCTAACCTTGTAAAGTTAGCCTCATACTTTGCGACATTCTCATCCTCCTTCTGCCTCAGACTCAGAAATTGCCTTTCCATATCTTCTCGATGGTCACGAGGAAAGTATTTTTCTAAGAAAAGCTCTTTGAACTCCCTCCATTCCATATTCGATACGTCATCATCTTCCTTTGTGTTTTGAATCAGTGACCACCACTGATCGGCATCTCCAGTGAGGCGGTAAACTGCCATGACAACCTTCTCCCTTTCACTACTCCCCAAGGCATGGAATATTTTCTCTAAGGAATTTATCCATTGCTCAGCTACTGTAGGATTTGTACTCCCATTGAAGGTTGGCGGTTGTTGCCTCATGAAACGTTCTAGCATTGATCCTCCACGTTGCGAATCAGGGTGCTCCATACGAGTAAGGTTGTTATTCATAACCTGCGTGAGTTGTCCCAGTATGGTAATAAGTTGATCAGCACCAGTTGTATCTCCAGGTCCACAATAATTATCTTGAGCAGGAGGGCAATCCCTACACGGAGTTCGTGCATTGATACAGTTTCCATTCCTTCTACTAGGGGCCATTTCTAAACAATGGCATAATCCAGATTAGTTTATGAATCAAAATACATAATTCCATACTTGTATAATACTTAACATAAATTGAACTATTTGTGGATATAATCCATAATCATAAAAAGAAATGTTTCCTTTGAGGAAGTATGTACTCATAAACCTTACATAATGGTTTGTAAAGAAAATGAGAATTATCCTAAGCATATCCCCCGGGAGTGTCATAACCAAGAGTGCAGCAAGGCCCGTTGTCGTGCACCAGTTCCCGTTTGAGTCTAGCTCAAAGCGGTGTTTTCGGGTTTTACCCCTAGGTACATCTGTGCCAGAGCCACCTCTACCTGCTCGTATCCAGACAGGGATGTATTGCTCGGAAAACTCACAAAATCTCTACAATACTAAAATTCTAGGAAGTTCTTCTATACTAATCCTCAAAGTCTATCTTTGGGCTATGTGCTCTAATCAGAGTTTATCTAAATCTAGCTTCCAAGGTTAGTACTAAACTGCCTCTGATACCAACTGTAACGCCCCGACCCCAGCTACCCAGAGTCGGTGCATTACTTCGTAACATTGGCATGATCACAAAAGATCAAGTCTCGAAAGGCCGATTAGTTTAGTAGCCTTGGAAACACTAGATACATTCGTAAACGTTACATTACATCATAAAGTGAAAAACTACAATAACAAAGTCTCCATAGTCCACACTCATATCCTCTTCTGACTATCCCTGCAGGTCATTCATAAAATACTTTTTCACATCCTGGAAAATATTAAAACATTGAAAGGGGTGAGCTCAGATGCTCAGTAAGGATAACAATATTGCGGAAGCTTTCATAAATAAACATTAACATTTAAGGCAATGTATAACTAAAACAAAAGCCTTTTAAACATGAACTTCAACATAATATGGAAAAAGTAAAATGAGATAATGCCATTCTCTTCTTCACATGGATATTCTACTGGTCGAATAATCACATGCAATATCAATAACCACTTTCATAATGATGGAATGCATAATTCCAGACTATCATAACCACATAGCCAAGGCCTCGTTCCAAGACTACAAATAAGATTTTGTCAAGGCCTTGTGCCAAGACACTAGTTTGTCTCATGAGACCTGCCGATGCATCGAGGAGCTATAGCGGGCTCCACCCGTCACTTATTAAGTCCAATGCATTCCTCATATGAATAGGTTTAAACATATCATAAACCATAACATAATCATATCACATAAACAATGCATAAAGGAAACATAACATTTCCACATTTCAATCACAAGATATCAATACAAAACATTGATATAATAAAAACGCTTTCAAAACCATTTTCAATACCAAAATAAAAGAATGTTAAAACATTGTATTTATTTTTCTTTTTAAAAAAAAGGTATGGCTTGTAAAGGAAGCCGAAACTCAAATAATGTTCACGGCGGCGGAGAAGTCGTTGTCGCCGCATAAGTACGGAATGAAAAACATTCCCTTTTTGTCGTTTAGTAAAATGCTTCGTATAAAAAGATTCCTTTTGAATAAACTTAAAAGTCAAAGGGGTTTATACACCGTATAAAAGAAAGTTGTGTATAAAACCAAATATGCCTCAATGAAAGGAGATTGAGACGAAGTCCTTAAAAAGATCATTTTTAAAATAAAATAGATATATTATGTGTATTCACTATAGGTACACATAAAGAAAGTAAAAATACAAAATAAGACATAATAATATCATGACATAATTTGAAAGTAGGAGATTAACCCAAAGAATTGAAGTTGGGTTAAGAAGTTCCCTTACCTTGTGTCCGACTTGACTCAACCGTTCTTTAACCTCCTGAATAATAAACTAGAGTTAATATCTACCTTATTAAGAACCATTTTCAATTTCATTATCCTTTTTATATCACTTATTACAATGTTATGAACATTATGTAATTATTTAAGTTAATAACGGTCGTTTTGTCGATCTTTGGTACATGAGTCAACAATAAACTTCTTATAATTATAAGTTGTTCATGTGGTGAAATATCCATTATATCCAGAATTATATTAATGATGTAGATATCATATATATCATATATATACAGTATATACATTCATTTATAATATTACGTAACATTTAGAGGTAAGAAATGAAATGCACCGTTCATGGAGACGGTAAGCCGTACGTACGCATGAACGCTACTTTCATTTCAATTTCATATTTAATGGAATGAAATCATAATGATATAAATGTATAATATAATTCCAGTATAATATAGTGTATAATACCATTTACTCCATCCTTTATACATCCCACACATGGCATTAACGATTCAAATCACTTTGAGGGGGCGGTAGTCCGCGCTTCCTAAAATGAAATTATCGCGTTTTACCCATAATGGAAATCATAAAGTATGCCATAAATGAGAAATACAGAAGCATAAGTAAAACAAAAACATATTATATATCATATATAAAAATAGTGACATCTTAATGGCCACCTTTGGAGGTGTTATATGAGTGTTGAACAATCATCGTTTCGTGAGGCAGAAATTCGCCATCCACAGAAACCGTATGTTCTTTAACCATTAGATGTAGGTGTGTGTAAGTGTAGCTCGAATCCTTCTTATAACAACATCCTAGTATATTGAGGATACTGGTGTTGTTACAAAAGAAATGAATAAAAAGAGTTTAGGGGGTTGGAGAAGAAAAATAAAACAAAACAACATTAGAAAATACATTACCTCAAAATCGGGTAACTCTTTTTGATTTGAGCTAAAGGCTTCCTTGGGAAGAGTTATGCCCAAAGTGAGGTTTCTAGGAGTAAGGAAGGAATGTTGGGAGAGTATTTGGGCAGAGTTTGGCCGAGCCAAATGGCTTGATGGTGTGAATAAGGTGGGAGAGGTGGGGGCCTTTTATAAGTGGAGAGGAGGGGCACTTTTGGAAAGATTGAAATGTTACATTATTTCACAATGCTTTTCGGATTCTAAAGGTCCCACACTTATATAATTCGAGGATAAGGTGATAAGGTTTCTAAATATCTTCATCCAATAGGCTTTGGACAAGTGTAAGCCTCGGATTTTGCATTATCTTCTCATTTTATTTAAATCGTCAAATAATGATGTCATCGCTGCATCATTATTATGTCATAAATACTTTAATTTATTTAATGTCTAAAAATTATAAAACAAATACTATGATGTAGGAAATCTTTTTAGCTTTCCAATGACTATTTATAATCAAAATTTGGACTTGTATAACCCCAATTAAAAATTGTTTTAGTAGAACAATTTATGTTAGTGTCATTTTCACTTTAACATTAAATAAAAAGTAATTTATGTTATTTCCCAACAAAAGTGGATCCATGGGGTCCCCAAGATAGGCCATGGCTTGTCTTGGTCGGCCATGACTCAACCAATGAGGTTGGGATATGTGTCTAGGTCATTTCATATTATTAATGTATTATTTATACCTTAAACTACACTAATTACCACTAATCGCGATTAAGAACTTAAAAGTTACTATTCACCAAAAAATTATTTTGATCTCATTGAACCACATTTTACTTCTTAATGACAACCATGTATGTCGGATTTTTGAAAATCAAATCACAGAAGTTGTAATATTTCATTTAAACGAAAAATCAGTTATTTAACTACCACTTAGTGGTTTCACTATTCATCAAAAATTGAAGTTTTTCAGAATAAGGCCAAAATTTCACCCTAAGCTATAATTGATATTCCGAATTCAAAAATGATGTCTATTTTACAAAATTCCAAACATATAAGTTGTATTAATTAATTTCATAATTAATTCCCGCTGTTACAACAAATAGCGTGTTTTTAAGAAACAATTTATATCAAAAGTTTGGCAATTGTTTATGTCCAATTTCAATGTTAAATTAATTCTAATGACCACCATTGGATAAAATGGTAAAAATATTTTCTAATTATACCTTAAAACCACTAAATAGTATAATTTATCTGTATAAATTATTTTGATTAAAAAAGTTGTTTTTATGTATTTTTCACTATTCATAAAAAAATTAGAAGTTCTCAGAAAAATACCAAAAATTCAACATAGGCTAATTTCGATATTACGAATACAAAAATGAAGTCCATTTTGAAATATAAAATTTCTATAATTTTAAAAAGTGGTTATTACTATTCATAACGGCTATTTTGATTAGTTGCGGTGTGTTAGAACTCGAACTTGCGTACAATGCAAGCTATTGCATTATTGAATGAGAAGCGTATCGTGGAAGCTCGGGGTGTTACAATTATCAAAAAATAGAAGAAAAAAATATAGTTAAAAGCAGGCCATACCAAAGTGATGAAATTGATAAAATTTATATCATCGAGTTTATTAATGATTCTAATGAATAAGAAGATAAGATCTTCTGAGTGATCATTAATAAGCCCCTACATAAATCTCTCTTGTAAGGAATCATTAATAGAAACAATATTATTTATTTCTAAACAAACTACATCATAAGTTTGGAATACATTTTTTCATGAAACCATGGAATACCATATTTCCACAATGGATCCACTCAAAATAATATTTTTAATAATCGCACCAATGATCTTGATTAGAGATGTAACCCTTTTATACTCCATAATAAAATACAAAAATTTGTAGATGATAATGCACTTCAATAAATAGTCTAAAGAAGCCATGGATAATGAATTACACTTATAGACTGATATTTGCCTTCTAATATTTCCAACAATGCAATAGAAATAAAAATCCTATAGCCTCCTCCAAAACATAGGGACACTAAAAAAAATGAAGGTAAAAACACACTCTATAATTCTCATCTCAATGATGTTGGGATTTTTCATTACAGGTGGGAAATTCCTCAAAATGTACACAAAGGATATGTTATATCTAATATCTTAACTAGAATCCATCCATAATGAAAAAGATCCCTCTCAATGTTCTTTATATTTACCTCGTCTCTTTGAGAGAAAAAGGATGATATCATTGGCATAAATATGATGGGAATGAGCTACAAGACCCCTACCAGCATGAAAAAACATCATCATCCAATTCCCAAACATAATATAAAGAAATATACTTATATAATATTCAAATTGGAAAAAATAACAGAAAATAAAGGATCACCTTAACTGACACCTCTCGAGAAACCAATGCATCCCTCTGAAGATCCATTAACAAGAAAACAAAATATGAGAAGTGACTAGAATGATCTTGACCAATTTAATAATGGCAATATAAAAACCAAATATGTTGGGAATCATTCAAATGAAATACCAATATGCATTTTCAAAATCCTTCCGCACATCAAGATTCAAAGTAATGTTACCACCACGGATCAGACTTCTGAGAAGATTCACATATTCCAAAGAAGTAATAAGACAATATTCCATAAAACATTCATAATAAAACCAAACTGATTATCATAAAAAAACTTACTTGAAATTGAAGAAATATCATTATTGGGGACGATGAAAATAATATTTTTTATTGTATTAGCCAAAGAAACATGCCTAAAAAGAGGGATTTTATTGCTATTTTCCTCTTTGGGGATAACATCAATAAAATGAGTGTTCAACCCATGAGGAAGAATACAATATTTTATGATGTTTTTGAACAAATTGTAAACATCCACATGTAATATATCCATGATATATTGATATATGAAGTTCCCAAAACTATCTGGTCCATTAGAGGTATCATATTTGAGACTAAAAACAGCCTCATTTTTCTCTGATGAAAAAATGAATAGGAATAAGGATAGAGTTATCCTACGGAGTCACACGTCATGGAGTTCCCCTTCCACAATATTCATTGAAGTATATGAAATATTGAAGAGATCCATAAAATAGTAGAAAAAATGCTCAGATAAATCCTTCCTATTGTCAATGAGATGATCACACATTTTAATCAGAAAAAATCGATGAAATCTGTAATCATTTCTGAAAGATCATTAAAAAATTGTTTTCCTGTCACCATACATTTACCAATTTTTCTTGAATTGGTATCATTGAAAATCATTTTATAGTTTAATAAGTCTGTTGAGATTCCATGACAACTATGTTTCTATCAAAATACCATCAGAAATGTCATGATGTGTATTGTGCTCTTTCACATTTTGTATAGAAGAATCAAGAGAAACAATGTCATATTCAAGTGAGATGAAAAGATATATAATCCAAAGCTACAAATTAATATTGAGAATTTAGAGTCTGGTTAAAAAGGAGAGTGCATAACTTTTACAACTTACAAAGTTACAAGAGTTCTAAATAATACCACTACATTCAATATGAGTAACCCGAGACTTATTAAATCTAAAATGGAAAAGAGTCATGGGATCCGTTTCTACAAGATCAAAAAGAATAAGATGATGATTATAATTAATTTTGGATAGAGTAATGCCTGTAATGGATCCTCATTAATCTATAAAAACCTCATTTACCAAAGATCTATCAAATTTTATTGCCACTAAACTGTTCAAATGCTTTGTGTACCAAGTTTACTTTTCACCAACAATATTATCCTCAAATAACACATTTTGATATTTTCATGATTTTAATTCCCTGAACTAAATGGAATTAATAGATGAACCCATTTTCTCATTAGGATTCAAAATTTAATTTAAATACCCCATAATAATCCATGGATTTGTAATGGAGTATTTTAATGTACAAAATTTCCAGGCATGGATTTCAGTGATCACGATACATATAATGAGAATAAATAAAATAATAGGAAAACTAGATACATGGTAATTGGAAGGGAATTTCACATACTAATAACTTAAAATAACAACTGAGGTGCTATTCCGAAAATTATGAGATAGAACCCAAAGCCTCCTGAAAACATATGATCATTTTTTGGTGTAAATATGATGGAATCCAAGAATATCCAATATAGAAAAAATGGAGATTAAATTTTTTTTTGTTCAGAAAAACTAAATAGATCTGGATAATGTTATTTTATAAAGGTACAAATGGACTTGGATGATTTCATATTGGCCAGTCCCATTAAATTCCAAATAAGGATTTCTATTTAAAAATGAATATGATGTTATATCGCCTATTTATTTTACCTCCTTTATTATTTGGTAGTCACCCCACCATCATTTTTTGAGTGGGAGTGCAAGGAAATAAGTCATTCATCTCATATGTAATAGGCAATGATATTTTGGGATTACCATCTAGAAAAGATCAATCCATGTTTTTTTTGTTTTCTGATTACTATAAAAATTAAGAACCTTAGATTTAATCCCATTATCATGATGATTTGTGATTTTTATATGTGAAACATTAGATATGTATTGTATCATATAAATGAGAGAAGAAAGTAATTCATCATTATAAACTTACTGTGAGACTAGTTGACTAGTCTGAGAAGCTATTACTAAATTAGTGTTGCAAAGAGGTTTTTCTCCTATTGATGTTAGAGAATTTTTATGGGCAAACATCTCTGGATGTTTTGATGTTGTAATATTAAAACAATTCACTATGAACGAATTCTATTCCTCAGTCTCACAATGTAAATTTTGTGAGATTATGAGATGTGTGACATGCTTCCCAGAACTCAAGACTGCCCCATTATCATTCTTTGAATCATTATCCATATAGTTCAAAGGTGTTAGTAAACAAGTCTTCCATTGGTGAATTTGAGCTACAGATCTTTACACATTTTTCTGAAGTCATTTTCATTGTAAATATATCTAAAAAACACAGTGGGTAGGGAAACTCAGTATGGACTATTGATGTAATGGGACCTGCCAGTATATGAGAAAACACAAAAGCAGTTAGATCTGCTCCTTCTTGCAGGGATTGCATAAAGTCACTGATTTCTCAAGATAATTCAAGATATAAGTAAATATCGAACTCTTCAATTTTAATTTTCAATGAGAAAGAGTAAATTTTGTTAAAAATGACAATAAAAATGGTTGATCTTATTTGAATTCAAATTCTATTGAAGGAATCATCACATAACCTACCTTTAAGGGTGTACATGACATCTTATCATTAATGTGTCCTCTACCTCATCAATATCATCCCAATATTGTTTCACGGTTGGGGGTGGAGCATATGACTTCTTCATAAGAGTCTTCATTTGGGGGAATTATTTCTTAATCGTTTGATATTTTGTGGGACTAGCTTGACTCTTGGTTTCCCCCTTCTTCTCAAGGAATGAAAAATTTATTTTTCTTCCCTTGTTAGGATCAATCCACTCTAAAGCTTTAGGAGTAACAATTACCTTCTTTTGAGGTACCTTGTAATTAGAAACTGGATGGCCTACAATATTACAAACATCAAAAAAAGGATGAATAATCTCATAATACACTTTAACATTAGACCTGTTTCCATTATCCTGGAATGGAATAATAGTAGGTCTCTTTATTTCCATGTTTACATCCACCCGAATCTAAGCAAGGAATCCCAACTCCCCATCAAGGTCCTTTGATCGAATCTTATGGGGATACTGAGATATGAAGATGTGTAATTAATTTTCACTGGGATCTAATACACCCAATTCAATCCATGTAGCCTTACCCATATTTGAGAATTGGTTTTCCAGATATTTATGGTATAGAAATTGAAATCCCATTCCGATCATCAGAGAATTCCAGGATTGAGTTACATATTTCATTAGATTCATAACACGTTCAGTTCATCCATGGATTGAAATATAATCGGAAATTACCCTGTCCCAATAGGATTAATCCTCCAATCCCAAATTCTCCTACAATTATATTCCTTATCATTGTGATCAGCATAAGACCATGGATTTTCAACTCTTAAATAAAACACACAACCCATGATAGAGAATTTGCATAGGATTATCCTTGGTAGTACAGCCTCCAGATCTGCCACCATCGCAAATTTACCATTTTCAAGCCGTGTAAAATATGTTTATTTTATTTATATTTATTAATAATATGTATATTTTAATCAAATATATATTTAAATTTGTGATAATTTTTTTTGGGTTATGATGGAGGATTTTTCTAAATACATTTTTAAAGGGAATAATGTTATAACATTTTAACTAATTAAAATAATAACTAATGAGTATTTATTTAAATAAATATACAGACTATATATCTATAAATATTATTTTATATCGATACATTGATTTATTTTAGTCTTTAATTTTAACTAAAAATGTCTTCGTCTATGAGAATGCACTTCTTTGAAATCCCCTTTTTTGCAGTGTTTGTGGGTTTTGTTTTAAATTATAATTTTCCACATATATGAGTTTATTTTTGGAAAATGGACTTCACATTATGAAGATCAATATTTTATGTTATCTAATATGGTAAAAATATTTTTCTCATAATCAATATTGAATACAATAAAATTTAATTACTTTGGTTAATGTAAAAATGGTTTTACCAGGTGTTACACTAAAATGGAAAATGATAAATTGTCCAAAAAATATTTATAAAATATAATTTATGAACGTATCTAAAACATATAAAATATAATCCTATATAATGTTCTATTTTGGGTCATGTTCATTTTAAAAACAAGGGAAAACCTTTTTATTTGATGAAATTATAGCTCTGTCGCTAACCTCGCATGGAAAACGCCTGCCATTCTCTTCTCCACTAAAATCCATCAATTCAAATTAAAAATTACATTAGCATTACAAAATTATTCCTTACATCACTCCCTAAATTCTAGAATATCTTTTTTGTTCATAAATCCATCCTATAAAGGATTTTTTTTCTAACCATTGGAGGATGACTGAAGAAGATCTATTGTGCTTAAACGAGCGAGTTTATTTTATTTATTATTCCACCTTAATAAAATCATCTACAATTATGATTATATAAATTATAATATTTAAAATATAATTATTTTATTTTATGATAATGTGACAACTTATTTACTTATCAACATCTATCGAATGGGATAAAACATAATCATTCATGTTTACAATAGACTACCTCCTCATGAACCGATTTAATTCAATATCTATCATTACCTCTCATGTATTTTTTAATGATGGATGTAAGGAAATATATGATATTTTTGTTATAATTAATTTTATGGTTTTATAATATCACATATAACATCTTCATTTCAATTCCATGGTGGATTAGATAACAATGATTGTGTGTACGGAGGACTACCACCTCACAATGTAATATGATTCATTTCTCACTAACGCATGACATGAAAGGTAATACGGATAGATTTTAGGAATATAAGGTACCTAAATTACAAAATACTAATATTAATTACATTTTCATCATTTATATATGTTATTATTTTATTTTATCTCTTGCACAGGAAAATGATAACATTATTCGTGTATGTATGGACTATAGCCTCTACGAAGAGATGCACTTATTTTTATTCATCACAACAATTAGTGGATAATATTTATGTGTGTGTGTGTGTGTTTTGGTGTTTTTGTCATTATATAATTAAAAATAAGGTACTTAGTATATTATTATCATTATTTTGAGTTAAAATATTACCTACATTCTTTCCATAATGATCATTAAAAATGTGAGTATTACACATTAGTATGTACGACCTACCTTCATCAGGAATTCAATGTAGTTCATTTTTCATAACCATATCATATTGATGATGTTAAAACAAAAAATCAATGTATAAATATGATATTTTTTTGGGGATTTTTATTTAAGGTATGATTTATAATGTCCAAGTCTCCCAATAGTAAAAGTATCAATTTATTTTGTCATCTAATCCAGATATCATTGAAACGTCAAATATAAACATAATTGATTATGTAATTTTATATAATACGTTAATAGGTGACATAAATTGAAAAAAATTGATAATTGTTACCAATTCAGTAAATAATTAACAATAATATATTATTAATGATCATAAATGACGTATGTAACATGTCAAACTCATGGTAAAGGATTTGGATCTCAATATTATATATTTGAGACATATGTTATATTATGAAAATATCTTATTTCATGAGGAGTATATAAATCCCCATTTAAACAAGATGTCAAAAGTGTATTTATTCTCATTATATTATATATATTTTCATCAACCAATCTGGGTTTCCATCCTACCCAAAATCCAACTCGGTCTGAGGCATGGCCTAAAGGGTGTTCCAAATCCCCACGGGAAGGAAACTAGTGTGAAGTAACAATTTAATCACAATGTGATTTATTATTTTCTAACAAACAGTGATCCTAAAAATAAACTGAACAAGATTTAGAACCAACAATCACTAAATATACATAAATATATAATCTAATCTAGATCCAACAGCCGAAAAATAAAAAAGAAACTGAAAAAAAGATGAAACTGAACATGCTAACAATATCTCCATGTAACTACTCTGTCACCACCAACCACAATATTAATTTGAACTAAGATAAACTGAACAAGAAACCTACACCTAAAATTTTATAAATTCTACAAATGGTATGTTGAAGAAGTTGTGTTTGCACTTTAATAGCCCAGTAAGACATCTACCATAAAATTCATAAATCTTTTGTAAAGTCCCGTAAAATTCAAGGGAAATTTTTTTCTTAATTTTCTTTAGAATTTTACAAGAGCGCGGTTTCAGACGGCACCTGATTCTGAGGCCCGGAGTGCCCGGAATTAAGTTCTGAAGTTTGGCTCGGGTACGTTCAGTGAACGAATGAGCGGGTTTTCCTAACTTTTGATTCAGTGCTCGGAATTGAAATCCGAGGGCACCGATGAACTCGCAGCACCGATTTTCGCTTAAAGAGACCTTTTCGGAAGTTGCGTTTGTTGCGGGTTGAAAGTTAGTTTTGGGGTTTTTAGTTTGAGTTAAATAAAGTTTGTGAAGAACAAATTTTATTAAAACTTCATAAAACCTACCAAAGGGGGTTGGAAGTGGGACCCACACCCACTTAACCTCCCTTGGGAGGATTAAGTGTGGTGGGGTCCACACGAACCCCTAAACATTTCATCTTCTCCCAACTTACTTAACCCGTCATTAAATGACATGAGTTATTTAATTTGGAGTTAATCCTTTTGAATTTCAAACTTTGGAAATTCTTTTGTGTTGATGTGTTAATAAAATAAGATAGTGTCTTATTTTATTTTGGTTAATAGCTTTGGCCACCTTGAGAGCTTTTGGGAGATTTCCTTCTTCTTCTTCAACTCTGACGAAGAACACGAAGAACGCTCAACTTGACGAAGAACACTCAAGTTCCGACGAAGAACGCCGCTCCGCACTTCTTCGTCTTCCATGTCAACGAGAGGGAACGCCGCTTCCTCCTCGGATTCCCTTCGTCGACATAAGAGGTTTCGCCAACGACGTATCACATCGGACGCATCTCTTCGTCAACGGAATTGACGAACGAATTCCGCGACGCCCAATCTCCGCGACGTCGACTTCCGCGGACATATACAAATCCTCGAACGTATACCCAAGGTAGGGGTTGTTGAATATTGTTTAATTATTCTATTCTTGATCATGAATTTAGCAAGTCTAACGTGTGGCTTTGAAATATTTTAAGTTGCGTTATTGCTTAACATGAGGGGGCCAAACCGCATGAACACGGCCGAACCCCCTCCATCGTTCTTGTTGTATATCTTGCGGGTGGATGAATCGATGTGGCGTGGTGCCGTCGCACCACGCGGATATTCTCCCAATCCTTATTATGCGACGCCGTCGCGCCGCGCCATGAAAGAAACATCAAGAACGCGACGCCGTCGCGCCGCGTTGAAGAAATCGAGGTGCGGTGGAGGGGCGCGGTGCCGTCGCACCGTGCCGGATGACGAAAACCGCGGCCGGTTCCGGGCCGCGGCGGAAGAGAAGACCGGCGGCCGAGCCGCCGGCATTGGAAGCCGAAGAGGGGCCCTGATTTTTCCGGTCCCGTTGGAGAAAACCGGCAGGCCAGCTGGCCGGCCGGAAGGCGTTAAACCGGGGAAAATTAATTCCCCGGCCAACGCTCAAAACCTTCCTCATTATGAGGGGGGCGGTTTCCATGAAGGGAGGGGGGCAGCAGCCCCCCCGGTTTTAATCCAAGCCGGCCCCCACGTGGGGGGCCGTTTTCTTGCAAAGGGCGCGGCACAAAGGCCGCGCCGCCTTCCCAATCAGCGGGGGCTTTTCCCCCCGCGTTCGGCCACCGTGCGGCGCCAGGCCGCCGCGGCCCCCGCACCGCCGCGCCGCCCCAGGGGGGGGGTCGGGCCGGGTCGGCCCGGACCCGGACCCCCCCGTTTCAAACCAGTTCCGGTCTTTTGGCCATAACATGAGCCTCGGACCTCCGATCGACGAACCGTCTGCGGCAACACGATGCTTGGATCGAGACGGTCGTTTCGGTATATCGCAATCAAGGTTTCGGATTACATTGTGTTCGGCCGGGTTGGTTCGTTCACGAAACCAACCGGGCCTTCGGAGCGGAAACGCTCATATCTTGAGCTACGGACGTCCGATTGACGTGCCGTCAGTCGCGATGTGTTCCTCTTAGTGAGACGGATCTTTTGGCATACTCCGCCCGAGGTTTGGACGCAGGTGGAGTACGGTCGGGTTGGTTTTGCCTTAAAAACCAACCGGGCCCCGGGACGAAAATGTCAATAACTCTCAGACCGGGCGTCCGATCGACGCGCCGTCTTTTGCGTTGAATTCCTGTTGACGATACGGAACTTTTGGATACATCAACTCTGGTCTTGTGACAGTTGATGTATCAGCCTCTCGGCTCGTGGAGCGGACCCTCCGAACGAGCTTGCTGTGTGCGGAAACCCTAGTGCTGGCTGCGACTGTTACTGTGACTACTACTGCTACGACTGCTACTGTGACTACAACGACGACAGTACAGAGATCCTGTGTGGATTCGACGACGACGACTACAGCACTCAGCGATCCTACATGGATCAGTGCGACAGGTCCTGTGTGGGCCCGATCCTGTGTGGGTCCGATCCTTTGTGGGTCCGCGCTCAGCGGTTCTGTGTGAGCCAGCGCCTACAGGTCCTGTGTGGGCCCAATCCTGTGTGGGTCTTTGCGGGGGTTAGTTACCTATCGATCCTTCGTGGGTCCGACGACTTAGATGGATCAGTGATCATCTTTATCGTCCTTTGAAGAAGTGTACCTGTGTGAGCTGAATCCTATTGCTTTCCTGTGTGGATTGTGTTGTGCAATCCTGTGTGGATTACGTTTTTCTTTCCTGTGTGGAATACGTTTACTTTCTTGTGTGGACTGAGTTGTACTTGGGCTCGGAGGTTGGAGCGTATTTGAAATTGATGACTTAGGTATATGTATGGGCATATACCTAAGCAGTGTCGGTTATTACTTCGTGATTGTTCCTTTCTTCGTGGTTTATCCTTTGTGGATTTGAGAGACCTTCAGGGGTCTCGGGGTCCCTACTGAGTAGCTTATACTCACCCCTGCACGGGCTTTGCCCGCACTACGTTGTGTTGGTTGCAGACGACGGACAGCGTTGACCTTAACTGAGGCTTGCAGAGCGAGACGGTACCCGGAGGTGGACCACTGGGCGGGACGTGCACGGAGTAGACGACGGGACCTGTGGAGCAGAGGAGCTATCTGTACCCACCCTTCAGGTGGGATTTCCAGTGGACAGCTCGGTGTAGCGGCATTTACCTTTCAGTTGATGTTTTCCCCTTTCGAGTTGTACTTTACTTTCAGTTTGGGATTGTAATCTGGCCCATTTACTTTTCCGCACTTTCAGATGTACTCTGCTTTTGTTTAGTGTTTACTTTCTGTTTGCTTACTCTGTTGTGTTTGTTTACTTTACAAAGGCAATGCCTTCCCTTTTTACCGGGATTTACGCCTTGGTGCTAGTCGCCAGCCCCTGGCCTATGGAAGGCGGGCTTGGGGTAGTCACGGCACGGACCCCGAGGGCGGGCCGTGACAAATTGGTATCAAAGGAGTTCGGTTCTACCGCGAACTCTGATCTTTTCTATGTGAAGCAATAATGTTTAGCGTATTGAGTGTGGTTATCGGTCTAGGGAGTCCAGTGTTGGTGCGGTGGCCGATGTATCCGTACACCAGGACCCTGACTTCTGATTTCCAACATAATGCACGAAAACATTGATTGCGTGTGTGTTTCAAAGTTTTCTTTGTGATTACTTATATCAGCTCACCAGGTATACTGTTCTGACCGTGGCACACCTGTTTCCTTTTCAGGATGGCCCCACGACAGCAGCCAGCTAGGGTTCCGAGAGTCGAGCATGACGACAGCCCACCGAGCGACGAGGCCTCGGTGCAGGGCCCTTTGCCAGTAGTGGCACCGGCGGTAGCTTTACCCGCCGAGCCCCCGATGCTTCCAGGAGCAGCCGCTGACGATTCACTTCGCCTCAGTGCACTGCATGAGTTTCAGCGCCAGCGACCACCCAGGTTTCGCGGGGAGACGGATCCCCAGGCAGCAGAGGACTGGCTGGAGGCAGTGGTTCGAGTGTTTAGGCTAGTGAGGACACCAGCAGACCTCATGGTGATCCTCGTTGCGAGCCTACTACACGCAGAAATAGGATGATGGTGGAGCTTGATGCTCCAGGTGCACGATGAGGCATCTCTACTTTGGACGGACTTTGAGAGCCTCTTCCGCTCGGAGTTCGTCCCAGCCACCCTTCGTGCGGTGCGTATCCAGGAGCTTCTTCAGCTGCGGCAGGGCAGCATGACGGTCGCTCAGTACTCGGCGAGATTTACGTATCTCTTGCGCTACTCGACCGACATGGTACGGGTCCCATTCTTCCGGGCCCGGACCTTCGAGCAGGGTTTGAGACACGAGATCAGGGCATCGCTGATCTCCCTCAGCATACCGACTCAGACAGGAGTACTGGAGCGGGCTCTTCTGATCGAGAGCTTCCTTGCTGAGTCTACACCAGAACAGAGACCCACCGCAGGGCGGCACGTGGCAGAGTCATCTGCAGCAGGCAGTCGACGGATGACTCAGGGGTCCAGACAGACCAGTCCTTCGGGCAGACGATCTCATGGCACTGGCTCAGCAGTGCGGGGCACACAGCGCGGAGCCAGTCATCCGAGTGGCAGACAGTGCTACTCGTGCGGCATGCAGGGCCACATGGCTCGTGACTGCCCGACCCGCCATGCCGAGGAGCAGCAGACAGTTGATGGACCACCGAGGCAGTGGCAGAAGGTCGACCGTGGCGGTTCGCAGGGAGGAGGCGGACGAGGCAGAGGAGCTGGATGAGCAGCCGGTGGTGGCCGACGCTTTGAGGCTCTACCACCACCACCACCAGGAGGTCCACCCCGACCACAGGGAGCTGGCGGGCAGCGACAGGCACAGCTCCAGGCAGCAGAGGCCTACGACCACGGCGCACCCGAGATGATTCGAGGTACTATCTGTGTCTATTCCACCCTTGCTGCAGTTCTTATAGGCAAAGGAGCGAGTCACTCTTTCATAGCTGCTGCCCTTGTTCGGAGCTCGGAGATTCCGACAGAGCCGTTGGCTCGATCCTTACGGCTAGAGACTCCTACGGGAGCAGACTCGACGATTATGCACTGGTGCCGGCAGTGTGAGCTTACTCTAGGAGGCGAGAGCTTCGGCTGGGATCTTCTTGTAGCAGCGTCAAGGCCTTACGACGTCATCTTGGGCATGGATTGACTATCTACGGTCCATGCACAGATTGACTGTTTTAGGCGCAAGGTGCGATGTGTACGCACCGGCGGGAGCAGGTTCACCTTCACTGGCGAGAAGGGAGCCTTTGCAGCACAGGATGGACTTCCGCGGAGGAGAGGACAGCCCATCACTCATCAGTTGGATAGCCTTATCCTTGGAGCAGTTGACGTGCGGAGTCCTGGTTTTCCTGCAGTGGTGGATCAGTTTGAGGACGTTTATTCCGACGACGTTCCAGGGCTACCTCCTCGCAGAGAGGTAGACATTTATATTGACTTGTACCCCAGGACAGCCCCGATATCTACTCCAGCATATCGGATGGCCCCCGCCGAGCTTCGAGAGCTACGAGTACAGTTGGAGGACTTGCAGGGCAAGGGGTTCATCCGACCCAGTGTTTCACCCTGGGCTTCCCCGATTTTGTTCGCCAAGAAGGCGGACGGGAGCTTGCGACTTTGTGTTGACTATCGTCGCCTGAACCAGGTGACAGTGAGGAACAAGTATCCGCTGCCGAGGATTGATGACCTCTTTGATCAGCTCAAGGGAGCACGGTGGTTCTCGAAGATAGACCTCAGGTCAGGCTATCATCAGCTCAGAGTCAGAGACGAGGATGTGCAGAAGACGGCCTTCAGATGTCGGTATGGCCACTATGAGTTCTTGGTTATGCCTTTCGGTGTAACCAATGCTCCAGAAGTGTTCATGGATCTCATGAACATGATCATTCAGCCATACCTCGATCGGTTTGTCGTGGTCTTCATCGACGACATTCTGATTTATTCTACGACAGAGGAGGAGCACGCCTATCACTTGCGAGTTGTTCTTGACACACTCCGAGAGCACCAGCATTATGGTAAGCTCTCGAAGTGCCAGTTCTGGATACGTGAGGTCCACTTTTTAGGACACGTTATCTCTGAGGCGGGAGTTGCAGTGGATCCAGCAAAGATTGAGGCTGTGTTATCTTGGGAGCCACCCAGGAGTGTGACTGAGGTTCGGAGTTTCTTGGGACTAGCTGGATACTATCGGAGATTCGTGCCATACTTTCTAGAGTTGCGGCACCACTCACAGCTTTGACGAAGAAGGGGAAACCCTTCGTGTGGTCTGACAGATGTCAGCAGAGCTTCCAGGAGCTGAGACAGAGATTGACTAGCGCACCTATCTTGATGTTGCCTGAGGAGGGAGTAGGGTACGTAGTCTACAGCGATGCATCAGGGACCGGACATGGATGTGTTCTGATGCAGGAGCGGGCCGTGATCGCCTATGGATCACGTCAGTTGAGGCCGCATGAGCAGAACTACGATACCCATGACCTGGAGCTAGCAGTAGTTGTCTTCGCTCTGAAGACATGGAGACACTATCTGATGGGCGAGCGCTTTACAGTCTTTTACGATCATTAGAGCCTCAGGTATATCTTCTCTCAGAAGGACCTGAACCTGAGACAGTGGCGATGGCTCGAGTTTCTCCAGGACTATGACTTTGAGATAGTCTATACTTCTGGGAAGGGGAACGTAGTAGCCGATGCCCTCAGCAGGAGGATGGGCATTCAGCTACTTGAGGAGGCGACGAAGCAGCTAGCCTCTTTACAGATATCCTTCGTGGATAGAGATGGAGCAGCCTTGCTCCAGTATCTCACAGTCACCCCTCCACTACTGCAGCGGGTCAGGGAGGCACAGCGTGAGGACGCTGACTGTGAGACACGGCGTGCACAGATATCCTCGGGACAGGCACCTGATGGTTTCTGCCTTGGAGCAGAGCATGGCACGCTTTTCAGAGGACGTACCATGGTACCAGTCGCTTTGCGAGAGGAAGTGCTGAGAGAGTTTCACACTTCTCCTTTGGCGGTACATCCTGGGGTGCCGAAGATGTACCAGGACCTCAGACGACAGCATTGGTGGCTGGGCATGAAGAAGGTTGTAGCAGAGTTCGTTTCTCGATGCCTTACCTGCCAGCAGGTGAAGGCAGAGCATCAGGTACCAGCATGCTTTGTACAACCCTTGGAGGTTCCGGAGTGGAAGTGGGACGACATATCTATGGACTTCGTGACTGGACTTCCACGCACTTCTAGAGGTCACGACTCCATCTGGGTGATTGTTGACCGACTCACCAAGTCGGCACACTTCTTACCCATCAGAGAGAAGTGCTCAGTAGAGAGCTTGGGACGTCTCTACGTTCAGGAGATTGTGCGGCTCCACGGTGTACCATCATCTATCGTCTCCGATCGAGATGCCCGCTTTACTTCCCGGCTTTGGAAGGGGTTACAGGAGGTGTTCGGGACGCAGCTACGTCTGAGCACAGCCTTTCACCCTCAGACGGATGGTCAGATGGAGAGGACCATTCAGACTCTCGAGGACATGCTCCGCGCATGTGTCCTCGACTTTGGTCGTAGTTGGGAGGACCACCTACCCTTGGTGGAGTTTGCGTACAACAACAGCTACCACTCCACCATCGGGATGGCACCGTACGAGGAATTGTACGGCCGACCTTGTAGATCTCCTTTGTGCTGGACAGACCCTGGAGAGTCAACACTGGTGGGACCGGAGATGGTCCAGGCCACGACAGAGAAGGTCCAGGTCATCCAGGAGCGGATGAGGACAGCTCAGAGCCGGCAGAAGTCATATGCTGACAGGAGACGGAGGCCACTGGAGTTCGAAGATGGCGACCACGTCTTCTTGCGGGTCTCAACTCGACGTGGTATTCAGAGATTTGGCCGAGGCGGCAAGTTATCTCTGCGCTTCATCGGACACTTCCATATTCTCAGCAGGATTGGTGAGGTGGCTTATCGCCTGGCTCTACCACCTCAGTTGCACCGGGGGCACGATGTCTTCCACGTATCCCAGCTGAGGAGATACGTGCACAACGCGACGCACATCATTGATCATGGGGAGCTTGACGTTGACGATGGGGCGACTTTTACGGAGGTCCTGGTGGAGATAGAGGATCGACATGAGCGGGTCCAATGTGGGCGATCGATTCCTCTTGTGCGCATCAGATGGCAGCACGGGAATCTCCAGGAGAGCACATGGGAGCGGGAGGCTTAGATGCGTGCTCAGTACCCTCATTTGTTTCCCTAGTTTTTGATGTATCTTTACGGGGACGTAAATCCCTGAGGTGGGAGTAATGTAAAGACCCGTAAAAATCATGGGAAATTTTTTTTCTTAATTTTCATTAGAATTTTACAAGAGCGCGGTTTCAGACGACACCTGATTCTGAGGCCCGGAGTGCCCGGAATTAAGTTCTGAAGTTTGGCTCGGGTACGTTCAGTGAACGAACGAGCGGGTTTTCCTAACTTTTGATTCGGTGCTCGGAATTGAAATCCGAGGGAACCGATGAACTCGCAGCACCGATTTTCGCTTAAAGAGACCTTTTTGGAAGTTGCGTTTGTTGCGGGTTGAAAGTTAGTTTTGGGGTTTTTAGTTTGAGTTAAATAAAATTTGTGAAGAACAAATTTTATTATAACTTGATAAAACCTACCAAAGGGGGTTGGAAGTGGGACCCACACCCACATAACCTCCCTTGGGAGGATTAAGTGTGGTGGGGCCCACACGAACCCCTAAACCTTTCATCTTCTCCCAACTTACTTAACCCCTCATTAAATGACATGAGTTATTTAATTTGGAGTTAATCCTTTTGAATTTCAAACTTTGGAAATTCTTTTGTGTTTATGTGTTAATAAAATAAGATAGTGTCTTATTTTATTTTGGTTAATAGCTTTTGCCACCTTGAGAGCTTTTGGGAGATTTTCTTCTTCTTCTTCAACTCTGACGAAGAACATGAAGAACGCTCAACTTGACGAAGAACGCTCATGTTCCGACGAAGAAAGCCGCTCCGCTCTTCTTCGTCTTCCGTGTCAACGAGAGGGAACGCCGCTTCCTCCTCGGATTCCCTTCGTCGACATAAGAGGTTTTGCCAACGACGTATCACATCGGATGCATCTCTTCGTCAACGGAATTGAGAACGACTACCGCGACGCCCGATCTCCGCGACGTCGACTTCCGCGGACATAGACAAATCCTCGAACGTATACCCAAGGTAGGGGTTGTTGAATATTGTTTAATTATTCTATTCTTGATCATGAATTTACCAAGTCTAACGTGTGGCTTTGAAATATTTTATGTTCCGTTATTGCATAACGTGAGGGGGCCGGACCGCATGAACACGGCCGAACCCCCTCCATCGTTCTGGTTGTATTGCTTGCGGGTGGATGAATCAAGGTGGCGTGGTTCCGTCGCACCACGCGGATATTCGCCTAATCCTTATTACGCGACGCCGTCGCGCCGCGCCATGAAAGAAACATCAAGAACGCGATGCTGTCGGGCCGCGTTGAAGAAATTGAGGTGCGGCGGAGGGGCGCGGTGTCGTCACACCGCGCCGGATGACGAAAACCGCGGCCGGTTCCCCGCCGCGGCAGAAGAGAAGACCGGCGGCCGAGCTGCCGGCGTTGGAAGGCGAAGAGGGGACCAGATTTTTCCGGTCCCGTTGGAGAAAACCGACCGGCCAGCTGGCCGGCCGGAAGGCGTTAAACCGGGGAAAATTAATTCCCCGGCCAACGCTCAAAACCCCCCTCATTATGAGGGGGCCGGTTTCCATGAAGGGAGGGGGGCAGCAGCCCCCCCCGGTTTTAATCCAAGCCGGCCCCCACGTGGGGGGCCATTTTCTTGCAAAGCGCGCGGCACAAAGGCCGCGCCGCCTTCCCTATCAGCGGGGGATTTGCCCCCCGCATTCGGCCACCGTGCGGCGCCAGGCCGCCGCGGCCCCCGCGCCGCCACGCCGCCGGCCTGCCGGCCGGCCGGGCCGCCCCAGGGGGGGCTCGGGCCGGGTCGGCCCGGACCCGGACCCCCCCGTTTCGAACCAGTTCCGGTCTTTTGGCCATAACCTGAGGGGGCCAAACCGCATGAACACGGCCGAACCCCCTCCATCGTTCTTGTTGTATATCTTGCGGGTGGATGAATCGATGTGGCGTGGTGCCGTCGCACCACGCGGATATTCTCCCAATCCTTATTATGCGACGCCGTCGCGCCGCGCCATGAAAGAAACATCAAGAACGCGACGCCGTCGCGCCGCGTTGAAGAAATCGAGGTGCGGTGGAGGGGCGCGGTGCCGTCGCACCGTGCCGGATGACGAAAACCGCGGCCGGTTCCGGGCCGCGGCGGAAGAGAAGACCGGCGGCCGAGCCGCCGGCATTGGAAGCCGAAGAGGGGCCCTGATTTTTCCGGTCCCGTTGGAGAAAACCGGCAGGCCAGCTGGCCGGCCGGAAGGCGTTAAACCGGGGAAAATTAATTCCCCGGCCAACGCTCAAAACCTTCCTCATTATGAGGGGGGCGGTTTCCATGAAGGGAGGGGGGCAGCAGCCCCCCCGGTTTTAATCCAAGCCGGCCCCCACGTGGGGGGCCGTTTTCTTGCAAAGGGCGCGGCACAAAGGCCGCGCCGCCTTCCCAATCAGCGGGGGCTTTGCCCCCCGCTTTCGGCCACCGTGCGGCGCCAGGCCGCCGCGGCCCCCGCACCGCCGCGCCGCCCCAGGGGGGGGGTCGGGCCGGGTCGGCCCGGACCCGGACCCCCCCGTTTCAAACCAGTTCCGGTCTTTTGGCCATAACATGAGCCTCGGACCTCCGATCGACGAACCGTCTGCGGCAACACGATGCTTGGATCGAGACGGTCGTTTCGGTATATCGCAATCAAGGTTTCGGATTACATTGTGTTCGGCCGGGTTGGTTCGTTCACGAAACCAACCGGGCCTTCGGAGCGGAAACGCTCATATCTTGAGCTACGGACGTCCGATTGACGTGCCGTCAGTCGCGATGTGTTCCTCTTAGTGAGACGGATCTTTTGGCATACTCCGCCCGAGGTTTGGACGCAGGTGGAGTACGGTCGGGTTGGTTTTGCCTTAAAAACCAACCGGGCCCCGGGACGAAAATGTCAATAACTCTCAGACCGGGCGTCCGATCGACGCGCCGTCTTTTGCGTTGAATTCCTGTTGACGATACGGAACTTTTGGATACATCAACTCTGGTCTTGTGACAGTTGATGTATCAGCCTCTCGGCTCGTGGAGCGGACCCTCCGAACGAGCTTGCTGTGTGCGGAAACCCTAGTGCTGGCTGCGACTGTTACTGTGACTACTACTGCTACGACTGCTACTGTGACTACAACGACGACAGTACAGAGATCCTGTGTGGATTCGACGACGACGACTACAGCACTCAGCGATCCTACATGGATCAGTGCGACAGGTCCTGTGTGGGCCCGATCCTGTGTGGGTCCGATCCTTTGTGGGTCCGCGCTCAGCGGTTCTGTGTGAGCCAGCGCCTACAGGTCCTGTGTGGGCCCAATCCTGTGTGGGTCTTTGCGGGGGTTAGTTACCTATCGATCCTTCGTGGGTCCGACGACTTAGATGGATCAGTGATCATCTTTATCGTCCTTTGAAGAAGTGTACCTGTGTGAGCTGAATCCTATTGCTTTCCTGTGTGGATTGTGTTGTGCAATCCTGTGTGGATTACGTTTTTCTTTCCTGTGTGGAATACGTTTACTTTCTTGTGTGGACTGAGTTGTACTTGGGCTCGGAGGTTGGAGCGTATTTGAAATTGATGACTTAGGTATATGTATGGGCATATACCTAAGCAGTGTCGGTTATTACTTCGTGATTGTTCCTTTCTTCGTGGTTTATCCTTTGTGGATTTGAGAGACCTTCAGGGGTCTCGGGGTCCCTACTGAGTAGCTTATACTCACCCCTGCACGGGCTTTGCCCGCACTACGTTGTGTTGGTTGCAGACGACGGACAGCGTTGACCTTAACTGAGGCTTGCAGAGCGAGACGGTACCCGGAGGTGGACCACTGGGCGGGACGTGCACGGAGTAGACGACGGGACCTGTGGAGCAGAGGAGCTATCTGTACCCACCCTTCAGGTGGGATTTCCAGTGGACAGCTCGGTGTAGCGGCATTTACCTTTCAGTTGATGTTTTCCCCTTTCGAGTTGTACTTTACTTTCAGTTTGGGATTGTAATCTGGCCCATTTACTTTTCCGCACTTTCAGATGTACTCTGCTTTTGTTTAGTGTTTACTTTCTGTTTGCTTACTCTGTTGTGTTTGTTTACTTTACAAAGGCAATGCCTTCCCTTTTTACCGGGATTTACGCCTTGGTGCTAGTCGCCAGCCCCTGGCCTATGGAAGGCGGGCTTGGGGTAGTCACGGCACGGACCCCGAGGGCGGGCCGTGACAAATTGGTATCAAAGGAGTTCGGTTCTACCGCGAACTCTGATCTTTTCTATGTGAAGCAATAATGTTTAGCGTATTGAGTGTGGTTATCGGTCTAGGGAGTCCAGTGTTGGTGCGGTGGCCGACGTATCCGTACACCAGGACCCTGACTTCTGATTTCCAACATAATGCACGAAAACATTGATTGCGTGTGTGTTTCAAAGTTTTCTTTGTGATTACTTATATCAGCTCACCAGGTATACTGTTCTGACCGTGGCACACCTGTTTCCTTTTCAGGATGGCCCCACGACAGCAGCCAGCTAGGGTTCCGAGAGTCGAGCGTGACGACAGCCCACCGAGCGACGAGGCCTCGGTGCAGGGCCCTTTGCCAGTAGTGGCACCGGCGGTAGCTTTACCCGCCGAGCCCCCGATGCTTCCAGGAGCAGCCGCTGACGATTCACTTCGCCTCAGTGCACTGCATGAGTTTCAGCGCCAGCGACCACCCAGGTTTCGCGGGGAGACGGATCCCCAGGCAGCAGAGGACTGGCTGGAGGCAGTGGTTCGAGTGTTTAGGCTAGTGAGGACACCAGCAGACCTCATGGTGATCCTCGTTGCGAGCCTACTACACGCAGAAATAGGATGATGGTGGAGCTTGATGCTCCAGGTGCACGATGAGGCATCTCTACTTTGGACGGACTTTGAGAGCCTCTTCCGCTCGGAGTTCGTCCCAGCCACCCTTCGTGCGGTGCGTATCCAGGAGCTTCTTCAGCTGCGGCAGGGCAGCATGACGGTCGCTCAGTACTCGGCGAGATTTACGGATCTCTTGCGCTACTCGACCGACATGGTACGGGTCCCATTCTTCCGGGCCCGGACCTTCGAGCAGGGTTTGAGACACGAGATCAGGGCATCGCTGATCTCCCTCAGCATACCGACTCAGACAGGAGTACTGGAGCGGGCTCTTCTGATCGAGAGCTTCCTTGCTGAGTCTACACCAGAACAGAGACCCACCGCAGGGCGGCACGTGGCAGAGTCATCTGCAGCAGGCAGTCGACGGATGACTCAGGGGTCCAGACAGACCAGTCCTTCGGGCAGACGATCTCAGGGCACTGGCTCAGCAGTGCGGGGCACACAGCGCGGAGCCAGTCATCCGAGTGGCAGACAGTGCTACTCGTGCGGCATGCAGGGCCACATGGCTCGTGACTGCCCGACCCGCCATGCCGAGGAGCAGCAGACAGTTGATGGACCACCGAGGCAGTGGCAGAAGGTCGACCGTGGCGGTTCGCAGGGAGGAGGCGGACGAGGCAGAGGAGCTGGATGAGCAGCCGGTGGTGGCCGACGCTTTGAGGCTCTACCACCACCACCACCAGGAGGTCCACCCCGACCACAGGGAGCTGGCGGGCAGCGACAGGCACAGCTCCAGGCAGCAGAGGCCTACGACCACGGCGCACCCGAGATGATTCGAGGTACTATCTGTGTCTATTCCACCCTTGCTGCAGTTCTTATAGGCAAAGGAGCGAGTCACTCTTTCATAGCTGCTGCCCTTGTTCGGAGCTCGGAGATTCCGACAGAGCCGTTGGCTCGATCCTTACGGCTAGAGACTCCTACGGGAGCAGACTCGACGATTATGCACTGGTGCCGGCAGTGTGAGCTTACTCTAGGAGGCGAGAGCTTCGGCTGGGATCTTCTTGTAGCAGCGTCAAGGCCTTACGACGTCATCTTGGGCATGGATTGACTATCTACGGTCCATGCACAGATTGACTGTTTTAGGCGCAAGGTGCGATGTGTACGCACCGGCGGGAGCAGGTTCACCTTCACTGGCGAGAAGGGAGCCTTTGCAGCACAGGATGGACTTCCGCGGAGGAGAGGACAGCCCATCACTCATCAGTTGGATAGCCTTATCCTTGGAGCAGTTGACGTGCGGAGTCCTGGTTTTCCTGCAGTGGTGGATCAGTTTGAGGACGTTTATTCCGACGACGTTCCAGGGCTACCTCCTCGCAGAGAGGTAGACATTTATATTGACTTGTACCCCAGGACAGCCCCGATATCTACTCCAGCATATCGGATGGCCCCCGCCGAGCTTCGAGAGCTACGAGTACAGTTGGAGGACTTGCAGGGCAAGGGGTTCATCCGACCCAGTGTTTCACCCTGGGCTTCCCCGATTTTGTTCGCCAAGAAGGCGGACGGGAGCTTGCGACTTTGTGTTGACTATCGTCGCCTGAACCAGGTGACAGTGAGGAACAAGTATCCGCTACCGAGGATTGATGACCTCTTTGATCAGCTCAAGGGAGCACGGTGGTTCTCGAAGATAGACCTCAGGTCAGGCTATCATCAGCTCAGAGTCAGAGACGAGGATGTGCAGAAGACGGCCTTCAGATGTCGGTATGGCCACTATGAGTTCTTGGTTATGCCTTTCGGTGTAACCAATGCTCCAGAAGTGTTCATGGATCTCATGAACATGATCATTCAGCCATACCTCGATCGGTTTGTCGTGGTCTTCATCGACGACATTCTGATTTATTCTACGACAGAGGAGGAGCACGCCTATCACTTGCGAGTTGTTCTTGACACACTCCGAGAGCACCAGCATTATGGTAAGCTCTCGAAGTGCCAGTTCTGGATACGTGAGGTCCACTTTTTAGGACACGTTATCTCTGAGGCGGGAGTTGCAGTGGATCCAGCAAAGATTGAGGCTGTGTTATCTTGGGAGCCACCCAGGAGTGTGACTGAGGTTCGGAGTTTCTTGGGACTAGCTGGATACTATCGGAGATTCGTGCCATACTTTCTAGAGTTGCGGCACCACTCACAGCTTTGACGAAGAAGGGGAAACCCTTCGTGTGGTCTGACAGATGTCAGCAGAGCTTCCAGGAGCTGAGACAGAGATTGACTAGCGCACCTATCTTGATGTTGCCTGAGGAGGGAGTAGGGTACGTAGTCTACAGCGATGCATCAGGGACCGGACATGGATGTGTTCTGATGCAGGAGCGGGCCGTGATCGCCTATGGATCACGTCAGTTGAGGCCGCATGAGCAGAACTACGATACCCATGACCTGGAGCTAGCAGTAGTTGTCTTCGCTCTGAAGACATGGAGACACTATCTGATGGGCGAGCGCTTTACAGTCTTTTACGATCATTAGAGCCTCAGGTATATCTTCTCTCAGAAGGACCTGAACCTGAGACAGTGGCGATGGCTCGAGTTTCTCCAGGACTATGACTTTGAGATAGTCTATACTTCTGGGAAGGGGAACGTAGTAGCCGATGCCCTCAGCAGGAGGATGGGCATTCAGCTACTTGAGGAGGCGACGAAGCAGCTAGCCTCTTTACAGATATCCTTCGTGGATAGAGATGGAGCAGCCTTGCTCCAGTATCTCACAGTCACCCCTCCACTACTGCAGCGGGTCAGGGAGGCACAGCGTGAGGACGCTGACTGTGAGACACGGCGTGCACAGATATCCTCGGGACAGGCACCTGATGGTTTCTGCCTTGGAGCAGAGCACAGCACGCTTTTCAGAGGACGTACCATGGTACCAGTCGCTTTGCGAGAGGAAGTGCTGAGAGAGTTTCACACTTCTCCTTTGGCGGTACATCCTGGGGTGCCGAAGATGTACCAGGACCTCAGACGACAGCATTGGTGGCTGGGCATGAAGAAGGCTGTAGCAGAGTTCGTTTCTCGATGCCTTACCTGCCAGCAGGTGAAGGCAGAGCATCAGGTACCAGCATGCTTTGTACAACCCTTGGAGGTTCCGGAGTGGAAGTGGGACGACATATCTATGGACTTCGTGACTGGACTTCCACGCACTTCTAGAGGTCACGACTCCATCTGGGTGATTGTTGACCGACTCACCAAGTCGGCACACTTCTTACCCATCAGAGAGAAGTGCTCAGTAGAGAGCTTGGGACGTCTCTACGTTCAGGAGATTGTGCGGCTCCACGGTGTACCATCATCTATCGTCTCCGATCGAGATGCCCGCTTTACTTCCCGGCTTTGGAAGGGGTTACAGGAGGTGTTCGGGACGCAGCTACGTCTGAGCACAGCCTTTCACCCTCAGACGGATGGTCAGATGGAGAGGACCATTCAGACTCTCGAGGACATGCTCCGCGCATGTGTCCTCGACTTTGGTCGTAGTTGGGAGGACCACCTACCCTTGGTGGAGTTTGCGTACAACAACAGCTACCACTCCACCATCGGGATGGCACCGTACGAGGAATTGTACGGCCGACCTTGTAGATCTCCTTTGTGCTGGACAGACCCTGGAGAGTCAACACTGGTGGGACCGGAGATGGTCCAGGCCACGACAGAGAAGGTCCAGGTCATCCAGGAGCGGATGAGGACAGCTCAGAGCCGGCAGAAGTCATATGCTGACAGGAGACGGAGGCCACTGGAGTTCGAAGATGGCGACCACGTCTTCTTGCGGGTCTCAACTCGACGTGGTATTCGGAGATTTGGCCGAGGCGGCAAGTTATCTCTGCGCTTCATCGGACACTTCCATATTCTCAGCAGGATTGGTGAGGTGGCTTATCGCCTGGCTCTACCACCTCAGTTGCACCGGGGGCACGATGTCTTCCACGTATCCCAGCTGAGGAGATACGTGCACAACGCGACGCACATCATTGATCATGGGGAGCTTGACGTTGACGATGGGGCGACTTTTACGGAGGTCCTGGTGGAGATAGAGGATCGACATGAGCGGGTCCAATGTGGGCGATCGATTCCTCTTGTGCGCATCAGATGGCAGCACGGGAATCTCCAGGAGAGCACATGGGAGCGGGAGGCTTAGATGCGTGCTCAGTACCCTCATTTGTTTCCCTAGTTTTTGATGTATCTTTACGGGGACGTAAATCCCTGAGGTGGGAGTAATGTAAAGACCCGTAAAAATCATGGGAAATTTTTTTTCTTAATTTTCATTAGAATTTTACAAGAGCGCGGTTTCAGACGACACCTGATTCTGAGGCCCGGAGTGCCCGGAATTAAGTTCTGAAGTTTGGCTCGGGTACGTTCAGTGAACGAACGAGCGGGTTTTCCTAACTTTTGATTCGGTGCTCGGAATTGAAATCCGAGGGAACCGATGAACTCGCAGCACCGATTTTCGCTTAAAGAGACCTTTTTGGAAGTTGCGTTTGTTGCGGGTTGAAAGTTAGTTTTGGGGTTTTTAGTTTGAGTTAAATAAAATTTGTGAAGAACAAATTTTATTATAACTTGATAAAACCTACCAAAGGGGGTTGGAAGTGGGACCCACACCCACATAACCTCCCTTGGGAGGATTAAGTGTGGTGGGGCCCACACGAACCCCTAAACCTTTCATCTTCTCCCAACTTACTTAACCCCTCATTAAATGACATGAGTTATTTAATTTGGAGTTAATCCTTTTGAATTTCAAACTTTGGAAATTCTTTTGTGTTTATGTGTTAATAAAATAAGATAGTGTCTTATTTTATTTTGGTTAATAGCTTTTGCCACCTTGAGAGCTTTTGGGAGATTTTCTTCTTCTTCTTCAACTCTGACGAAGAACATGAAGAACGCTCAACTTGACGAAGAACGCTCATGTTCCGACGAAGAAAGCCGCTCCGCTCTTCTTCGTCTTCCGTGTCAACGAGAGGGAACGCCGCTTCCTCCTCGGATTCCCTTCGTCGACATAAGAGGTTTTGCCAACGACGTATCACATCGGATGCATCTCTTCGTCAACGGAATTGAGAACGACTACCGCGACGCCCGATCTCCGCGACGTCGACTTCCGCGGACATAGACAAATCCTCGAACGTATACCCAAGGTAGGGGTTGTTGAATATTGTTTAATTATTCTATTCTTGATCATGAATTTACCAAGTCTAACGTGTGGCTTTGAAATA
The DNA here is from genome assembly GCA_963277665.1 of Viscum album. Classification (NCBI taxonomy): domain Eukaryota; kingdom Viridiplantae; phylum Streptophyta; class Magnoliopsida; order Santalales; family Viscaceae; genus Viscum; species Viscum album. Next base: position 1,310,832,483 of record OY728152.1, on the reverse strand, counting down.
TTTTATGTTCCGTTATTGCATAACGTGAGGGGGCCGGACCGCATGAACACGGCCGAACCCCCTCCATCGTTCTGGTTGTATTGCTTGCGGGTGGATGAATCAAGGTGGCGTGGTTCCGTCGCACCACGCGGATATTCGCCTAATCCTTATTACGCGACGCCGTCGCGCCGCGCCATGAAAGAAACATCAAGAACGCGATGCTGTCGGGCCGCGTTGAAGAAATTGAGGTGCGGCGGAGGGGCGCGGTGTCGTCACACCGCGCCGGATGACGAAAACCGCGGCCGGTTCCCCGCCGCGGCAGAAGAGAAGACCGGCGGCCGAGCTGCCGGCGTTGGAAGGCGAAGAGGGGACCGGATTTTTCCGGTCCCGTTGGAGAAAACCGACCGGCCAGCTGGCCGGCCGGAAGGCGTTAAACCGGGGAAAATTAATTCCCCGGCCAACGCTCAAAACCCCCCTCATTATGAGGGGGCCGGTTTCCATGAAGGGAGGGGGGCAGCAGCCCCCCCCGGTTTTAATCCAAGCCGGCCCCCACGTGGGGGGCCATTTTCTTGCAAAGCGCGCGGCACAAAGGCCGCGCCGCCTTCCCTATCAGCGGGGGATTTGCCCCCCGCATTCGGCCACCATGCGGCGCCAGGCCGCCGCGGCCCCCGCGCCGCCACGCCGCCGGCCTGCCGGCCGGCCGGGCCGCCCCAGGGGGGGCTCGGGCCGGGTCGGCCCGGACCCGGACCCCCCCGTTTCGAACCAGTTCCGGTCTTTTGGCCATAACCTGAGCCTCGGACCTCCGATCGACGAACCGTCTGCAGCAACACGATCCTTGGATCGAGACGGTTGTTTCGGTATATCGCACTCAAGGTTTCGGATTACTTTGAGTTCGGCCGGGTTGGTTCGTTCACGAAACCAACCGGGCCTTCGGAGCGGAAACACTCATATCTTGAGCTACGGACGTCCGATTGACGTGCTGTCAGTCGCGTTGTGTTCCTCTTAGTGAGACAGATCTTTTGGCATACTCCGCCAGAGGTTTGGACGCAGGTGGAGTACGGTCGTGTTGGTTTTGCCTTAAAACCCAACCGGGCCCCGGGGACGAAAATTTCAATAACTCTCAGACCGGGCGTCTGATCGACGCGCCGTTTGTTGCGTTCAATTCCTGTTGACGATACGGAACTTTTGGATACATCAACTCTGGTCTTGTGACATTTGATGTATCAGCCTCTTGGCTCGTGGAGCGGACCCTCCGAACGAGCTTGCTTTATGCGGAAACCCTAGTGCTGGCTGCGACTGTTACTGTGACTACTACTACTTCGACTGCTACTGTGACTACAACGACGACAGTACAGAGATCCTGTGTGGATTCGACGACGACGACTACAGCACTCAGCGATCCTACATGGATCAGTGCGACAGGTCATGTGTGGGCCCAATCCTGTGTGGGTCCGATCCTGTGTGGGTCCGCGCTCAGCGGTTCTGTGTGAGCCAGCGCCTACAGGTCCTGTGTGGGCCCGATCCTGTGTGGGTCTTTGCGGGGGTTAGTTATCTATCGATCCTTCGTGGGTCCGACGACTTAGATGGATCAGTGATCATCTTTATCGTCCTTTGAAAAAAGTATACCTGTGTGAGTTGAATCCTATTGCTTTCCTATGTGGATTGTGTTGTGCAATCCTGTGTGGATTACGTTTTGCTTTCCTGTGTGGAATACGTTTACTTTCCTGTGTGGACTGAGTTGTACTTGGGCTCGGAGGTTGGAGCGTATTTGAAATTGATGACTTAGGTATATGTATGGGCATATACCTAAGCATTGTCGGTTATTACTTCGTGATTGTTCCTTTCTTCGTGGTTTATACTTTGTGGATTTGAGAGACCTTCAGGTGTCTCGGGGTCCCTACTGAGTATCTTATACTCACCCCTGCACGGGCTTTGCCCGCACTACGTTGTGTTGGTTGCAGACGACGGACAGCGTTGACCTTAACTGAGGCTTGCAGAGCGGGACGGTACCCGGAGGTGGACCACTAGGCGGGACGTGCACGGAGCAGACGACGGGACCTGTGGAGCAGAGGAGCTATCTGTACCCACCCTTCAGGTGGGATTTCCAGTGGACAGCTCAGTGTAGCGGCATTTACCTTTCAGTTGTTGTTTTCCCCTTTCGAGTTGTACTTTACTCTTAGTTTGGGTTTGTAATCTGGCCCATTTACTTTTCCGCACTTTCAGATGAACTCTGCTTTTGTTTAGTGTTTACTTTCTGCTTGCTTACTCTGTGGTGTTTGTTTACTTTACAGAGGAAATGCCTTCCCTTTTTACCGGGATTTACGCCTTGGTGCTAGTCGCTAGCCCCTGGCCTATGGAAGGCGGGTTTGGGGTAGTCACGGCACGGACCCCGAGGGCGGGTCGTGACATCTTTTCCCTAAAACAGTCATTAAACACACATTTAAAATACATAAATTGAAATGAGATTCTATAATTTTAAATAAATGACCACATAATTTTAATTTTTAAAAAAAAACTCTCACATTACCATTTTTTAATTTTTTTTACAATTTTTTAATACAAATTACACACATGGAATTCAAACAATTGTAACAATTCGTTCCTAAAAAAGGGATTCAAAATAGGAAACCATGTGCTACCAAAAAATAAAAGATATTATATAGATAATAACCATTGTAATTACCAAAAAACCCTAGATAAATCCATTTATATACATAGATTGGACTCACCTATCAGCTTGGGGGGCATATCTAATGTCAATAACCAATTGCCTAGTCTAAAATTGCCTTAGTAGTGGCACAACCCACCCATCCACTAAAACATCCATGGGTTTCCAAGCTGTCTTATCGTGGTTTTTATGAAACTGTCACCCATGCCTCTAATAGATTCCCAATATACCCGTTGTAATAGTACATGGGAAAATGAGGAGACCCACACATGCCTGACCCAACATACCGTCCACCACTAAACATGGATACCCCAAACACTGACACCACCCATGGGATAATCCATATTTGGTAAATCATCCCTAGGGGTTCCCATCTAACAAAAATATCTTCACAAGTTACAATTGGGTCATCACATCACATGAGACTTAAAACTATTTCATAAAATATTCTATGATTCTAATTGTGCATTTGATCATTGAAAACCAAAATTCGTTTCTAAAACATTATGAAGAGACAATTTGGCCTTCCACATTATCAATTCCAATATATTACATATAAAAATCATAACTATTTCCAAAAAAACATAAAAAACACCACTTTAATTTTAAAAATACTAAATGTGCCTTCATTATCTAAATCGTATTCCACCTCCAAGATTACTTCAATGAAATCTGAAAACACAATACAAAAATAATGATTTTATATTGTCTCTCATATCATTTAAGAACCAAACATATATTTTAAGGTACCAAACTCACCATAATTTCATCCCTAACATTTAAAACCGTCTTTAATCTACTTTGAGACCATGTTCCTTTTATGTAATATATAAGCTTATTTTAATTTATGAAAAATGGGAGATGTAAATGTTGAGTGTTTTGAAAACATGGAATTTATGTTAAAAAAGGACATTATAAGTTTTTTGTATCTATATTCTAGCCCCATGCACCAATGGATGTGAATAAATCCAATGGTTTATCCATGAAATTCAAAGTGGGAATCAAAAACATTTTCCAACAACCGCATCATATAGGAAATGATCATAACACATTCAAACATAACTATGATAATGTAACATGTGCCAAATGTACACATAAAACACTCAATTTTATATAAAGGTACTGGGACATATTTTATCAAACACCTTGAGGACATGAACACATAATAATTTTTAAGAAAACCATTTAAAAACCTTTTCAATCCAGTTTACCATCATAAAAACAAAAAATATATTCTAATGGGTATTAACCAAGATAATTTTACATTAGAAGCAACGAGGAAAGCTTAATCAATCAACAAAATGTGCCACAATAGAAAATAATGGATACACCCAACTCAACGAAGTGTGGATATGATGGAACTTAAAGTTAATGAATAATATTCCCCATGGAATAATCTACACACCTTAAACATAGATTAACACATGACAACATTTCAAACCTAGCTTATAGGGTTTGGCCTAACAATATTCCACAAAGTAAACACCATGAAAGTAAGAGGGGAGAATATGTATAGGAGTAAAGGGGCCAAAACCAAAAGAAAATTACCCAAAAACCATATTTTAGAATCCATGGTGGTAGGAGGACAAAAGGATGGTGTTTTTGGACCCCTTTGTGTATAAAAAAAGACCAAGAGGTAGGGGGTCAACATAAGGTCAAAAAATAGGAGGGTGAAAAAATAATTTCATATTTTAAATTTTTTGGCAACTCACACAGTTTGGCCACACAATTTTCCAAACCATGTGCAAGCTGTGTAGTCTCCATTATCCAAATGGATAGAGCCTCTTGCACGATAGTTACAAATATCCTATACTAAGTGTAACCCATATGAATTACCAAAGGACCACAAAACGTCTCACTTGGTTACTTGGGAGAACCCGCATAGTTTCCTTTAACCATACATTGTCCTTGCGGCACTTGCTATCAAGCCCAAAACAACAATTTTTAAAAATAAGCACAAAAAATAAAACAGGAAATCAAACCAAAATTCATACAAATAAACCAAAATCATGAAACTAATAAACTAATGGAATTCCCATCTTGGAGTTGTGAAAATTATTCCCACCACTAAATATTTCTTCCACAACAAGTCACCCAAACGATAGATAAAAAAAATTTAGATCCATTACATATGATGATTGAAAAAATCCAAGAACCTCAGGGTGACATTCTACATCATAAGTCACACCCATGTGATTCTAAAAAAACCCATCATATGAGGAATAATTTGATAACTTAAGAGGTTTCTCTCCACCACAAGGACTCTACAAAACCCACCAACATTAATACCCAAACCCTTCAAAACTATCCTAGAAAACCAACCACAAGGAAAATGATGAACTCCCAATAATAACTAAACCCCACACCTAACAAAAGGGGAAACCCACGAAAGAAATCAAAACCAAAAATTAGACCAAAATCTAGATTCAAAAACACCTCAAGGTTCAACACATCCAATAATAATAATTATAAACTGAAACTAACTGACAAAGAACAAAAAAGAAGGTAAAAACCAAATTAAAAACCACCATCATATAAACATAAATACAAGGATAATTAAATAAAAATTCCATCAATATTTTAAAATATAATGATGAACATATAGACATATAAAGACTAAAAAATGAATCTTAAAATGTCCCCACTCCATCGCTGAAGACAATGACTTGGAAAAGGTTTCCTTCCCACTTAGTGATATTATGAAAATGTGTGAGATTCACTCAATGGCCAATGGATAAATTCCTGATGATTGAATAATCCAATTACACAAAATTATGTTCTATCTTAATCTGAGCAAGAGTACTTACTCAAGAAACACTTCCTACAAAACTTCTCTAAATGATTCTAATAGCTGCAATGATGGCATGCCCTCAATTGATTGTGACAAAACATCTTCGAATGACCAAACTTGCCACATTGAATGAATATGAATGAGTGGTCCAATGAAATAGTAGAAATATATAATGAAGGATATTACTCAAGGATATGTCACTTTAGTTTTCACTCATCAATATATGGGGATCCTCTATGAACATCCTGAGACATTGGATTTTCAAATTGCACACAAAAAATCAACTCATCTATGAATGCTCATCGACCAACTTTTTGAAATTAAAATCCATAGGGTAGAGGGCTTAATCATTGATCTCTATATTAAAGGGAAAAATGAAAAAAAATAATATTTCAATATATACTGTGGTGTTATATCTGTTGAAAAATATACTATCTTCGTGAAATTTTCAATATAGGCTTTCACTGTCTGATGGCCTTGCTTAATACTCATCATCTCTTTCATTATCATTTCCATCACCTGCTTTGTTCGGATCAATTGGACAACACTGGTCTTAAAATATCCAAATTCATTCCATCTATCACTGATTCTAGGATGAAGAACTACCAAATATAAAATATAAAATTTCAAAAAATTCCATGACAGGTTCTACCCACATCTCTTCAGGAGTTCCCAATAATTTAAAGATGCTCTAAATATCCCCAATCCATTCAACCACCTCTAACAGAACTCGTTCACATTGAAATATTTGATGAAATGTGAATAATAAGAAATTCAACGAGAATTTTTATGAATTATAGGGACCTATATAGGAGGCATATTCTAAGAATAATAAAATAACAAAACCAAAATCAACATCTACCTGAATCATAACCATGAAAGGAATCACAATGTAAAACAACTGTCTCACAAGACAAACACATACAATAAAAAAATTAATATTTTAAAATAATACCATTTTCATTTAAATTTCAAAATCACCTTATTCTGAGGAAACTATATAAACACTATGAAATATTTTTTATACGGGAATAATAAAATACGTAATGAAAAAAAACCATAAATGCATTCAGATATCAAATACTCACCCACGACATCCTAAAAACGGCCACATATTCTTCCATACCGGTTCCACAAATCTTTTCCTTACACACATGCTAAGATGAAACATTAATATATATCTAAACATATGTGATGGTTCAAATGGAATATCATGGGTCACACAAACTATTTCATTTTCAAAACACCAACCATTTACAAATTTTCAATTCAATTTTATTTCATTTTTAAGCCCCGTTTTTAAAATATAAAATCATTTAAAAGAAATAATTTCCATTTTAAAACCATCATATTTTTAAAATATAATATACACTAATTAAATCCAAAATATAACCCAACCCAAGCTAAACTACTAGAAAAAAGAAATATTTTTCAAACCTAACTCAAAGATATATTAAGTGGGCCACGTCCAATGTTCACATTAACAAATAAGAAGAACATGAACCATGAACTGGGAATCCACATCAGTTAGTACTGCATGTGATATCACAACCTAAAACCATATTGCTTCCATTTTCATTCCTTAATCCAAAACAAATACATAATACTCTAATCCCAAACTACCCTATAATCTCAAGGATTAGTACGAGAAATGGTTCATGAAGGTCTTCCTATACCTACCTATTATGTCTCGAAATACATAGTCTCCAATCTACCTAACAACCAAAATAGGGAAGGTCATCCTTTGATAAAATTTATTCATGAACAAATTTATGATGCCTTCCATCTAGACATCTAACTCGGTCCGAGACATGGCCCAATGGGTTTCATAATTCCCATGGGATGGAAACCATAGTCAGGAATCAATGTAATCATTATGGTACTAATTTATTTCCAAATAAATCTGGATCATGTAAATAAAAAAACCTAGAGTAAGAACAAAAAAACATAGACATCATTAAATATACAAATGTATCCATATACAAGACCTAGAAAATGAAATTGAAACTGAAAACATGATGAGATCGAGAATGCTATCAAAATCTCTTGGTGACCATCTGGTCACCACCAACAATAAGTCAAACATTCTCCAAGGGAAACCGAACCATAAACCCACACCTACTAAATAACTCAGGTAAACCAATGTTGAGTAGTAGATATAGGGTGTGAAATTTAAAAACGTAGTAATCAACGAACCATATCTTCCATACATTTCCTTTCCCAAAACATTCCAAAAACACTAGTTTGGAAAAAATAAAAATAAATATGTTCTTATCATTTAAAAAAACATATTTCCCTTTTTGAAAACAAAACATTCCATATTCCCATTTTAAAAATAAATTTACATTTTTTGAAACCAAATTCAACACATGGATCTAGAACAGTCGAAACCGAAAAATGATAAAACTATGGTAAAGTGATACAAAATAACAGACCAAGTGAAACAAAAAAATTAAACAATTACATACATATAGTTACCGTTGGAATTTCTTAAACATACCTAGAGTAGTCCCTATATATATTTAAACCGGACTCCCGTCTAGGAGTATAATGCAACCCCATTGTCAATAACCAACTGGTTTCTCAAACCTACCCTACCTTGTTTAAAAATCCACCTATCCATTAAATCTTCCAACGGGTACTACCCTATCTAATCGGCCTTGATAAAAAACGGTCACTAGACACACTAAAATTTTTAAAATACACTCATTTAAATTGTACAAGTTGAAAGGAGGAGTCTCTCACATGTGTGACTCTTCTTAACTGCAACCCCCACACTTGAATACCCCAAACACCGACCCCTCCCACATGAAAACACACAACTTGGAAACCCTCCTAGGGTTCCCATTATAAAAATATTCATTACAGTAGTCCCAACTAGGCCATCAAATCAAATGATCCCCAAATCCATTTATCAATATATGTAAAGATTCAAAATGGGAGTTTGTACTTTCAAAACCACAAGTAATTTCTAAAAAAAATATAAAGTTCCAATTGGTCCCCCAATATTACCAATTCTAATATATACAAAAAAATTCCAATAAATTTCCAAAACAACATCAAACTCCACTATAGCAAGAAAAATTTCATATGTCCCTTCAACCTCTAAAGATAATTCCACCCCCAAAAATACTTCAAAAAAAGAGAAAACACACAAAATACATCGATATATCAAACATTTCATCATATTATCTAGGAACCAAATATATTTTCTATGGTACCAAACATTTCATTCTTTATAACATACAATCTAAAATGATATTCTATCCACTTTAAGACCATCATTCATTTATAAAAAATATATCAGATTAATTTATATAGAGATAAAAGGGGATGTTGAATGGTTTAGTTTTTTAAAAACTTGATCATTATGTTAGATAAAAACGTTATCATTTGTTAGAAAAATCTTATGCACAACTTAGACACCAATGGATGTGCCTACATACAATGGAAATCCCAATAAGTCCCATGAGAGCATCCAAATGCATTTCAATGAACCACATATTTCATACAAGGTTCATATCATCATAAAACAAAATATCATTATGAAATCAAGTCCATTCATATTCTAAACCCACAAAAATTCAAAAAAGTGGATCATGTGACATTTTATCAAACACCATGAATACATGAACACATAAGAATATTTATGAAAACCCATTAAAACTAATTCACACAAATTTTCCATAATAAAAACACCAAATCAATTTATTACATAACAAAAATATTATATTACATTGGATGTAACTAGGAAATGTAATCCATTAAATGGAACGTGGAAAAATAGAAAATAATGGAGACACATACCTCAACAGAGTGCGGATATGACTGAACATTGAGTGAATAATGAATATTCACCATGGAATAATCTACATTCCCTAAACCCAAATAAACACATGTTAACATGTTTACCCTTGCTTATAATGTTCATTCAAAAATTATTCCATCAAATAATCACTAATAATCTAATAGAGACGAAGGGGAATATAAGAAAAGGGGCCAAAACCATTATGAAATTCACCTTAAAAATGTGGAGTGTCCAAGTAGGGAGGTGGAACAAATGGAAGGGGGTCTGGGACACCTCAATGTGAAAAAATGACCATGTTCTCAGGGGCTAGATTTAGGGTAAATGTGTGGAGGGTTGAATTGTAATTTCAATATTTCAAATTTTTGGGTAACAATCATGGTTTGGTTTCAATGTTTTCCAAACCATGTGCAAGTCGTGCGGTCACCACTGTCCAAATGGACCAAACATCACCCACAATTTTCTTACGATTTCCTAAGCCATGCGAATCTAATGTAACTTACCCCTAGATTTCCAAATAGACATCATGGTTACCTAGGTGAAGCCTCTTAGATTCAGTTAATCTTTCATTGTAAGTGTTGAACTTGCTACAAATTCTAAATCATCCATTTTTCAATAGAAACTCAAAAACATAAATTGGGTCTCATCCCAAAACTCATCCCAATGTTCAAAAATCATTAAAATTATAACATAAAGAATTTAAATTGTTAGGGTATGATATTTCTAATATAATTTTATTCATTCATGGGGGTTAGGATATAAATTCAAACTATATGGTATGAAATTTTTCTTTCACTTTTTACTTCTATTAGAATAAAATTATATTCACCACAAATTTCATTTATGTTTTTTTGGTAATTACCTTGAATTTATTTTATGAGTCTTATACTAAAAATTATATTGAATTACATATCCATTTGATTACTTCTCTTTAGTAAGGATTGCAACATAAATTTTTTTCTTTCTATTAAAATATTACTCTATTAAATTATTCCATCCAACTCATTCCTCCATGTCCTTATTTATTAAATGATTGTAAAAATTTTATTGTATGGACATAAAATATTTTTAAATAAAATTATATATATATTTTTTCATTATTTTAATTAATTTTCAATAAAATGTTTTTACATGTTTTTTTGGAACTTTTTTTAAATAAATGAAAAATTAATAATTCATTATTTTAATGAATATAGTGAAATTTACATTTCCCACTACTAAAACTATTATTTATGTTCTAGAATAATTTTATAGATTTAAATTTTATCTTGAATGAAAATCACTCCTTCCATTTTTCTAGGTGTTTATGTTTTGAAAAATAATTTTTAAAATAAAATGATATTTTGATATCTGAAATTAATTTTTTTATATTCGATCAAAAGTGTTTTCAATTGTGTTTCTTTGTTGAAAAAAATTACGCATAAAAAAATATATTCATGATTTGTTACATGTTAATTAGAAGAAAAATAGTGATCCAGATATAGATTATATAAATAGGATCCCCATTATTTCCATACAATGCATTTTTTAATGATTATAATAGAATCCAGCCAAATTATTATTCCTATTAAAAGGTTTATTAAATGGTGGTATAAATAATATATGTTATCTTTCATAAAGTAGTTATAAAGTTCATACATTTTTTTAAATGTTCTAATTAGGAAAATATCATATGTATTTTTCATTTGAAAATGATTTATTTAATTTTCTAAATTAAAATTCGGATTAAGGTAAAACGTTTCTTGGGAATTCAGGTTTTTAACAGATCTAACAATTATTATTTTTTTAGCCACTTACTATGATATTTTGTTCAGAAAACATTTTTTAATTTTTTTTCACGTGGATTAAGGATTTATAAAGGAAAAAATTAGTCATGAAAATTTTTGTAATATTTCTAATGAAAATAAATCATGTTTTATTTTAAAATTATTCTTTTCTGGGATAAATGGATTTTTATTGAAATTATGACCTTTTCCTTTTATAGGTTTTTATAATTGATTTATGACATAATAATCTAAAACTATAAACCCAAAAATAAAAAAATTGAAAAAAATTGATTTATTTATAAAGAAATTAATATTTTTTAATGTTTTATGTCCTTTCCATAAAAAATTTATTATTGAATGGCGGTGATGGATGAAAAATTTTAATTAGATTATGTGGAGATTGTCCAATGTACACACAATTGAAGATTTAATTTCATATACAATGGAATATGATATTTATATAGTTGATAAACGTAACGTAATAAAACCATATAATAGAGTAGATACTTTTATTGTTATATTATCATATATTGTGATGATTTAAAGAAAGGTTTATGTAGAAATAAAATAAATATGCATGTTATGAATTTGACCTCTTATTTTGAATACAGTAACAACCCAGGTCAATAATGAATATTATATTTTCATATTTATTAATATTTTGGAATTAAATATTAATTTAACTTACAGTTGATGTTGCGTTTGATGGAGTACCCAACATGAAATATTGGGTTTTTCTAAAATCTCATGTTTCCCACAAGGCTGAGTCATACTAGAAAATTAAAACATTATAATATATTAAATGGTAGTTAATGCCTAGAAACTCTATTGGCGAGAAAGAACAGGAAAATTTAAATTTTGATTATACATTTTTTTTTATTTTTTAAAAATTTACCAAATAATGTAAGAGGTTTAAAATGTAAATGAATCCAATTTTATGCATATATACATTAATATTCTTTAAAAGTTGATTTATCTCCTTTTGATGGAGAACCCTTCTTAAATCCATTTTTTGACATGTTTATATGTTCAATTTGAAATGAAAATCTTCAATAGAATTGGGATATAATAATTTACTTTGGTCAAATTTTATGTATTTTTCCGATAAAGTACATTTTTTAATGAATAGTGAAAAATACTGCATTTTACGTCAAAATTTTCTTTTATTATGATTTAATTTTATAGTGATATTTTCATTTTAATTGTTTTTATAGTTTAATTAGATTTAATTCTTTCAATTTAATCTAATATTGGTCAATATATGTAATTACACTTTGAAATTGAACCTAAACTAGGGTCAATATTTTGATTGCCATTATTTCATAAAACAGGTTTTAAGGTTTTGACAACGTGAATTAATTTAAAATTGATTTTTTCTACTTCTATTTTATAAATTTAAAAAAATAAATTCCATATTGGGAATCAGTAGGTATTTATTGTTTAAATTGTTCGGTTTTTTTAGTCATTATGAATAATAACTTCATTATATATTTTATTTACCATGGTTAAATGGTTTATCTCATATGTAAGTGTAAAAAATTATATTATTATAATATTAAATTACCTTTAAACGTGTCTTAATACTATTGTATGTTAAATTTTCTACCCTATCCATCCTTGGGTTGATTTTGGGACCCCATGTAGCCACTTATAAATGAAAATGACACTATATAAAAATTAATTTAATGTTATGGATAATGTTACATAAACATATACATCTTAGTAAAAAAAATTATAATGATTTATATATGTTCTATTTTCTCCTATAAATAGTCCTTATAAGAATAAAATTATTTAATATATCATGGTATTTAAATTATAATTTTTCGACATGATATAAATAAATATATTTAAGACACAATTATAATTTAATGATTACCTCATTAATGAATGTTTTAAATAAATGAGATTATAAATATTAAAATAAATTTAATTGGAATCTTTTCATTCCCTAAAAAATACATTTGGATGATTATAACATCATATATTTGAATTAATTTAGGTTTTTTGAAATAATAATGTTGTTATCTATTTTTTAATTTTTTGATTTGAATAGTTTTTAAATTGTCAGAAATGAGTTTTTAAAATAAATAATATTTTATTAAATGATAAATTATTCCTAAATATCTATGATTCAGGAAAATGACCTATATTATGTTATAAAGGTCATTAATGATCCATTTTGAATTTCATAGAACATTACTGTAAATAGGTCAACCATATAGTTTGAATATACCAGAGGACATAGTAAAAAATAAATTAGTTAACTAAACGATAATGTTAAAAGATAATGTTATATTAATGAACTAAACATGTCGAAAATATATTATATGATAGTAATATGAACCATAATATCTTTATATTAGAATAACATGTCTAGGGGACCTTTTGAAAATTAAGTTCATTTTATAATAAAATAATATTTTCAATCACTACTTAAGAGACCCTTCTCCCCCTTATAAAAGGCCATCACCTCTAAATCTTACTCAGAACTCTCTAGCCCAAATTTCACAACACAAACTGTTCCCAAATAAGCTCCCAACATCCCAATCGTCTACATATTATCGAAATCTTAGGAAGAATGAATTCCAAGAAATAATTTTGTTTCAAACCAAAGGGAGTTACCAACTTTAAAGTTAAAATCTTATCTGAGGTTCTTTGGTTTCATTTTCCATCTCCAACCCCTAAAATATTTTTATTCCATTGTTATATAAAAAAACCAGTATCATCAATATTATAGGATTATTTTAATGAATAGGATTCAAACTACACTTTCACACACTCCCATCAAATGGATTCAAACTTATTGTTTCTAGGGACAGTGAACTAATGCCTCACAAAATATTGATTGTTCAATTATCTCTTACAGCCATTTAGGGTGGAAATTAAGATGGAACTATATTTATATGTGATATATATTATATTTATATTGTCTCTATCCTTCTTTAATTTTCATTTACATCATACCATTAAGGTATCTATAATAGGTTAATATGATTGTTTAATTTGAGATAGTGCAGACAACAACCCCATAAAAGTGATATGACTCATTCATTCCATACATGGATTTTATAAAGGATGGTGATAAAGAAATTATATTTGATATTACACTATAATTATATTATACATAATTATCATATTGTTTTAATTTTATTATAATTGAAATATAAAAGAATGTAGTGTTCATGCATACATAGAGTTTACTGTCTCAATGAACAGTGTCACTCATTTCTTATCACCAAATGTTATGTACAATTAGAAATACATATATATACTAGATATATATGAAATATATGATATCTAAAACATGAATATAATTTTGGAGGTAATGAAATTTTGTACACATTGAAAACATTTAATTATAAGAATTTCATTTTTGACTAATGTACCAAATATCGACAAAACAACTGTTATTAACTTAATTGATTATGTAATGTTTATATCATGGTAATAAGTGATATAAAAGGAATAATAAACATGAAAAATGTTCTTGAAAAAATATAAATTATCGTTATTATATTATTTATGAAATTAAAGAATGAATGATTAATGTCAGACAGGAGGTAAGAAACTTCGTCCTAATATCTGTTCATTGAGCCATAATTTGAGTTATACAAAACATCATTTTATATAGTGTATAAAACCATATAAATTTTGATTTTATTCAAAAGGAATATTTTTTATATGTATTGATTTTCTAAATGAAGAAAAAAATTCATTTAATTTATGTTGTGACAATGACCTTTTCTCCCCCATGAGTATTATTTGATCATTGGATTCCATAACATGTCGTGGGGTTTTTTTAAATTGAAATAAATACCACATACTTTTTTAGGTATTTTGGTATTGAAATTTTTTTTTACAATGGACTGATTATATCAATATAATTAAATGATATTTTATTTATTGTAATTTAGAAATTTTATCTTTCATTTATGTATGTTTTATAGTTATTGATTATGTAATGGTTCTTGGGAATTGTATATGCATATGGATGGTTCTGTGATAAACCTATGTTGGTATTCCCAAGATATCTCTCTAATTAATTGGGTAACATGACAGATGTAAGTGTTAACATTTATTCTATGAGACATATTGAATATACTATGATGGTTATTCCAATTTTAACTAACTATGTGGCTGTGAAAGTTGCAACGTATGTATGTTATGGATGACACAAGTTACCTTTATGAATTATGATTTCAATGTGTTATTCATAAATCTTATGATTAAATGAGGTATGTTAAAGTGTATATGTTTTTTATTTATATATGGACTAATGTTTTCATTTTTTATTTTATAACCCATACTGTGCTTCTTATGTTCATCCCATGTTCTTGATTTATTTTCACAGGATACAAGGTATGGTAAGAGAAATGAATAATTCATGGAGATTTATATCATGAAAATAATTATTGTTTTCTTTTATGTGTTTTTATTTTATAAAAAAAGTATTCTGAGTAGAAGTGTCTACTTTGTAATATTTGAGATGCAATTTTACAGTTATGGAAAAATTATCTAAAACTCTAAACATGAAAAGATCCCCAATGGGAAATTTTAATTTAATTAAAGATTGCTTAATTTTTGTGGTTAACGTCTTATAGTTGGTTCAATGGTGGGTTTTAATAATATTAGGAGTATGTATACTGAAAAAAATAAAATGCATCAATTAATTTATGTTAATATTGAAATGAAATAGAGTATACAAATTACCATCTTTCATCACCTAAGATATTTCTATGTTCAAAATGGGTTTCAGTAGAGGAAGAAGGAAAACTATGATGGGATGGCATCAAGAGGAAAACAACCTTCCAATTCAGCAACATGAGATGGTTAGAATCGGAATAGAGAAGGTTTTTGCAGTGATGTAACATTTGTGCTTGGATATTAATTGTGGTGGTATCCATGCAAGAGATCAACCAGATCAACCCCAATTGAAAATTTTAGTTGTAGATCATTTCATAAGGCAAAACCCCCATCATTCATAGGATAATATGACCCTATGCTATCTTAAGTGTGGATTAAATCACTAGGGAAAATATTTTATGTCCTTGGGTATTCCGAACATCAAATGGTTTGTCATTCTTTTTACTATTTTGAATGTGAAGACTATCAGTGGTGGTCAATTGTGAAAAATGTCATTGAATGTGAGGATATTTATGGTCTTGATTGGGTTGAATTCCATGGAATACTTCTTGAGAAATATTTTCCTGGGGTGGTTCATATTAAGATGAAAAATTATTCCTTGAATTGAGATAGGAGGATGAATCGGTGGTTTTTATGATGCAAAATTCACACGACTTGAAAGGTATGCTCTAAATTTAGTAGAATAAATTAATAGTAAAATCAACTATTTTTACTCAGTATTAATTAAAATGTAATGAAGGTTTTAGATTTTCAAGAGATATAATGTTATGAAAATATTATTCAATGTGTGGAGAAGGTTTATATGGAGTTTGATGATAGTAAGGTATTTTTTGAAAATCAACTAACTAAGAGGTCGTGGTGGCAGATGAAAGGGAAGATCGCTTCAAAAAAAGCCTGATGCTAATAAACTGATGTTTACAGTTTTTGATAATTGTGGTAAAAAACATGAAGGGGAATTCCTTTTGAATTCTGTTAAGTGCTCCCAATGTTGTAAAATGGTACATAAGGCTCATACTTGTACTAAAACAGATCATGGTAATTCTAAGAAAAAAATCTAATTTACAATCAGTACAAATTTTTATATTCAATTAAAATGGGAATTATCACAATTAGTGTCCAACAATGAACTCAACTATGGGAAACTAGCAAGACTATAAGAATAAAGGGGTGATGAAATCCTTTGCAACTACATTTACATATGTTGGGCCATCGAATGAAGTATTATTATGAATTAAAAAGATGATTGGTGAATGCTCCAGTTTTTGAATTTCCTTCCAGAGATGGTGAATTTATTATATACAATGATGCTTCGTTAAAAGGATATCGTTGTGTAATAATTATGAATGATCAGGTAATTTCCTATCCCTCGCATCAGTTGAAACCTCATGTGTTATGTTACCCAACATATTATTTCAAATATGATCTTGTTTTTTTTCATTAAAAATATGGATTCATCATCATTATGGAGTAAAATGTGAAATATATATTGAACACAAATTGTTTAAGTACATATTCACTCAGAAGGAATACAAACAAGGGCATCAATGTTCACATTGTATGGTCTACATGGCACATATTGTCTTGCTAGAGGGTATGTGTCATAGTTGTATCTTTTTTGAAAAGTATTAAATGATGATTAATATTATTAAAATTAGAGTTGCAAGAGTTGGAATGAGGGAAATTTACATCTATCTCATTGAAGGATAGGCTTCAACTCATCAAGTATACTACAATAGTGTTTGCAATTACATTATAAGGCCACTTTGTTAACTAGATAGTCTACATGTTGATTTTTTTCAGTATAGATGTGTGTTATGATTTAGATCATTTTAGAAATTGTTCCCTAGAAGTTGATCCATTTGGATGACAGCATCATTTCATGGTTAATTTGACCCAACCTAACTGCATAATTAATTATGGTTGAATCACTCTTAAACCAGTAAGAATTCTAGTTTCTTTTATGAGAAATCTACACTGCATTACTGTGACCCTGCAATTCTACCTCAAGAGTTGTATCATTACAACATGTACCATGTTGCCCCTATAAAAAATCAGTATTGGGATATCTAAAATAAAAGACATAGAAAGTGGGTTCACTGTTTCTACTCGAGGATCCATCCATATTTTGTTTTATCCAACCTATAAAAGGAGGAAACCAGAAAACTTCCATGGTGCCCTGTAGTTTGGGGAAGTTACAGTGAAGGAATATATTTCTCAATACAACAATGTCGCAGAATATGTTATCAAAAAATTAATCATGTAATGTATTGGCTTGTTGAACCGCATGTACGATGGCAGAGACAGTTGCTTTGTGGTTGAAGACATGTTCACCATGCAGGAATTTATTTTTTTTATTCCATGCATTGTGTATGACCTCTGTACAGGGGACTAGAAAAATAATATGAAAGTCCATTGAGAGTTGGAATGCATGTTGGTCTAGTAAGAACTCTGATATAACAGCAGTTTGTGGTAAATGAAGATCAAAGAGTTCAAAAACAGAATTCTATTGGGATGAAGATGTGTTGCAAGAATGAAATTGGTGATTTACATCCTCCCCATGTTGGTGGAACATAGAACATATGGATCACAACGTGATGAATACCCTTGTCAAGTTAACTTCAACATGAAGTTTGTTAAGATGGAGGTTCCAGAGTAGAGTACAATGGGATAGAAATAGCCATTTTTTATGAAATCCTCTAACCTTGTACTCTCACCATGGATGAGGTGATCATAGTAATATTTAGAGACCAGTAATCTATTTGATCTTGGTTCCCACAATATTATGTCATTACTATCTAGAAATACATAATTATCAACTATGTGGGAAATGTGGGATGGTAGTACATTACCATTGTGATGCCCCAAACCTTTTTTACATGTAATAATAATATTATGGATTTATTATATTTAATTTTAATGTTACCCGAACAAAACATGAAAACTAAACACAAGGAATTTTATTAAACACCGAAGTGTTTAAATTACAAAAAGATCATAGGAAAACTATAATAACACAAATTACCTATTATAAGACTTATTAAATTTATAGGGAGGCCACCCAATACAAAAAATAACCCATTAATGTAGTAGGGGTCTTTTGGATTTTTTACAATGAACATCGCAATGGACAGATCCACTGAAACCGCACTGAGAATTAGTGGAATGTTGTGCACTAACTTCACCAAGAAGTTTTTAGGAAGGACGCGTCTCTAATTCATTCTTTTATATGGCCTTGGAGGAATCTCGACCATTACCTCCTTATGTGACCATTGAGTCTCCAACGACTATAAGTCCTTCTGTCGTTGAGTACGTTGGTGGTATAATTTTGAGTATCTAGGTGAATTAGTTTTCAATGTATTTAAAGTGTTCGTTGAAGTTACAAAAATAAATGTGTTTTTAATAATATCTTTTGATATATATATAATAGGGGTTTAATGATTTAAGGCTTAATATGGGTTTGAAACATACACCTTGGTTTTTAAAAAAAATCTTGAGAAGTATGTATTTAGTTTTAGTACAATGAAACTTATTTTTTTGAGTTTTAAATTGTTCTTTGGACAAATGAAAATAATAACTAATGTTTTATTTGATATTGTATCAATACATGGGGACTTATATATTTATATATTTAAAATTTTTTGAAAACATTTTTATAAATGTTTTCGTCCTCAAATGTATGAAAGAAAGATTTTATCGAATGACATGTTTTAGATTTTTATATTACTAGTATAATGTTTTCTTTATGATGAATTAAACCATGATTTATAACATTGTGTTTTATAAATCAAACAAAAACTTTGTTTTTGGACATTGATTAGTTTTAATAGTGAATTCAAATTTGTTTTAGTAGACTTATATATGTATATGAAAACCAATTTTTATATTTAACAAAAAAATAAACTTTTACATTATTAAAAAATTGTTGAGTCCCCCCCAGCCAAGGGACACATTTTAGGAATCCACTCAAGGCATTGATGGGAATCTCACCCAAAACCCCTTCCAATGGCCCCTGGTGGTGTAGATGCAGGGTGATTGCTATCTCTTTCACACATGGGGAATATTAATCCCTAAGAGCGCCCATGCATGAGTGTGCAAGGTCCAAAGTGAACCACCATGTGGGGCGGCACGATGGACGTGTTGGGTGCAGAGCGCACCCGGAGAACCTAGTAAGGGGTGGTACTGGGAAAATGGAAGGAGTAATATGAGGGTACCCTGGGAGCTCTGGGCATTTAAAGAAGTTCAGAAACTACCGTCGGTTTTATGTGGGGTGGGATTTTTCAGCTGGGAGAAGATCTAGGCTATCCGATCTCACTGCATGTGATCAAAGCCACTCGATAAGTTCGGTTATCCAATCCGTGTGTCCCAGGTATATCTACCACATTTTTTTCATATGTACAATCACATCATGATCATATCTCGGAAATTAAAGCCTTTTTAAAACATTGCGTATTTCATATTCGTCTGACCATATCCTCAGTAGATCTCAATCGGTCATCTTATATAAAATTCACGGACGCACCCCAGCCCTCAGATTCGGGTGTGATGAAATCGTGACCATCCTTTCCTTTTCTGATTTTACATCTTCGCTTTCATGTTCTTCATCCGTCGTGTGATGAACTAGTAGCCATGCTACTACTCCTTTTTCATTTTTTCCAAACTCGTGACTGCATGGCCCTCCCTTCACGCGTTTTCCAGATAGACTGACCCCCACATACATATTTTAAACTGAGGGGTCCCAGTTTTCCTTTATAATTATTTTATAATATATTTTGTATAATTTATAATGATATCATTTTTTCACCCCAAACATTTCTGGTATTATTCCTATCAATCCTCCATAAATCTCTCTACTACTTCACCTTGTTATTAAGCCATGTAAAGGTTTAATAAACCATGTATCCCTTGTATGAAACCAAATTATGTTCATTTTATATTCAGTTGTTTATGAATTTATATGACCATAGAGTTTTAGATAAACCCCAATTAGGTGAGATTTTTTGACTTTTAAATATTGAGTTTCAAAGATTAAGTAGTTTCTTAAAACGTAAGGGAATATATTTTGTAAAAAACTATTATATGTATAATTATATACACAGTTATATATATAGACATATGGTCTATCTAACTCACCCTTTGAACCAGTTTTCAGTATTTTAAAAATTGAATTTCAATTTCTAATTGATGATTTTTGATAAAACATTTTTGTTCCATTTAATCATTGTGTAATACCATTATATATACTATGTTTTATCGGTTATAGATAGAAATAATATATTTATATTGATGTATACATATATATTTATATGATGCAGGTTAAAATATAATCCTTTTAAATTTTATATAATCATTTAAAATTTTGTGACCATTGTTAATTTAGTTTCCTAATATATTAAAGTAATATGGTTGTCATTGAATTTTTGGAGTAAACCCTTTAATACATTATATATATAATGTTATGTGAATATATATGTATATATAAAAACATTGATCCTAGATCTTATTAAGTAGTTTCCATGGATATTAATGCATGAATAACAAGTGTAGTTGTTGAAATATAAATGGATCTTATTTAAAAATGAAAATCATTATATACACACTTGTGTATAAATATATTTTAATAACACTAAAACCTAGGTAATTTTAGTTTTTCCAATTATTCAACATTTGATGCATTTTGTAATTATGGAGAATTTAAGGGTATAATTATGGGGGTTTTATACTATTATACAAATATGTTTGATTTAATTATTTTCATAAATATAAAATGTTATTAGTTATGAGTTTTTTTCATGGTTTTCATTCTTATCAAGTTGTGAATGTAATTGAGTGTACCTTTGTGATATGTTAAACCAAAGCATACAAGTAATAATTGCTAGGGTATCTATGTTTTTTAAACCCCACATGAAATATTTTGTTCACCTTTAAATTAGTTATGAATCCAATCAATGATGACTCTCTAATATTAATTTTATTAATATGATTTTAGAATTTAGGGTTACTTTTTATGTGAAAAAATAGTATTTTATTATGAATTATTTATCATCACATATGATATAATATTCGTAGCATAATTTTCATTTATTACCATATCAATGTAGTAGTTAGTATTGTTATTAACACTTATATGCATGACTCACATTGTATATGAAAATTCTAAATAATGTAATTAATCATTATTGACCATTTATGGATTAAATAAAAATATTATTCACAGTTGCATGGGACACTTTGAATAATATAAATTGAGAAATTAAATGTTCAAATTGGTATGGGACTCATATAACATATGACCTTAATTGGAATATGGGGAATGTATTGGAAATAGTAAGTGTCAAGTGGGGCTTGTTATTTACCATCATTTCATCCTTAGGTTTCATGAGACAATCTAAGGTCTTGGAACAATATATTGAAAAAATTATTATTTATGGTCTTAACACGAGGCCTTGAAGGTATGATTATGTTGTCCCACAATATACATTCCCTAAATATGTTAATGATAATTAATTAACAATGTGGATATTTGACTAAAATAATATTCATTGTTAATATCATATACATATGATTATCAAAAAATGTAAATTCCTATTGCATAACATTTATTTAGCACTCAGAGATTTTTTTCCAATTTGTGGCTCATAGTTAGTAATGAGAGAAATTGATGTTATTATTTTATGTGCAACTCTGATCATGTATTACCCTCAGTTATAAATTTAGTATTTATACTCTTAAATATCACATTTGGTAATTTTATAATGACTCCCACATTATATAAAGCACTCCCAATATTTTGAATGAGCAATCATATATCTGGAATATGATTCGTTTTAACTCTATTAATATTCCTTGAATTGTTCCTCTGTATTTTATGATCACATGTTATGTTATAATTTTCTTATAAAATGTTTATTAAATTATATTAATAGAATGTTTTCAAGAGTCTTCAATTTCATAATTATTTTATTTTAAAACCCCTTAGTGGGCATTTGAATGCTCACCCTACTTTTTAATTTAAATTTTACAGGTTTAGTATATTAGAGATAACTTGTTTGGTGGTAGCTTGGTTGTGTTTGATTCTATTCGAGTATTGAAATAAATGTGACAATGGTTTTTTATATTCTAGTACCTAAAGCAAGATGATCTAATTTAGTGAAACATGATGTGTAATTGTTTAATCAGATTTTTTTTACAAAAAAACATTACACACCAATTTTTATTTAAACTCTACATCATCTTCAACTATGTTTAGGGGTCCGGGTGTGACAGTTGGTCCCCGTGAATTAGTTTAGAAAACCCTTAAAAATTAGAACAACATTATAAAACCTCTTTATGTTTTTCAATTTATATTCATTCTTAAAATTTTCAGATGACTAAAGAAAAAAGTCGTATGTATCTCCCCATTGAATTACTAGAACAAATAATTGTTGAGTCATGTCAGAGACATGGCTACCATATGTGAACATGAATCTATCATTTAAATTCCTATAAAAAGTGTCTAAAATCCAAATATCCTTAGACTTTATCATGTATGGAGTCACGTTTACTACCTCATTTCACAAGAACTACATAATTTTTATTCACATAGAGTAAGGTACTATGAATGCCTCTCCTTGTGTTTAACCCAATTTAAGGGTTATCTGGCCCAAGAGATGTTTCAGAAGCAGCAGAGGTGGGTGACCACCATGTAGCCTATATTTTCAATGTCTTGAGTTACAGTACGTAGGGGAGTCATTACAACATCTGTTTTTTTTGGAAAACCTAGTCATCTGATTGATCTATTGAAACCATGCTAATTTTGATATCTGTGAACTCTGCACCCCTTGTGCTACCGTTTATAGGGCCTATTGTTTCCCACATGATATTGACTCATGATGTGATAAGTGTATCTAGGTGAATGAAATTGAGGAGTTCAAGAATGTTTTCTGGATCAATATTACTGGAAGTGCCTACCATGAAAGTCTCTGATGATGGTGGACCTGGTAATAGAGAACATCAGGAAAACCATACTAGTGTTTTGTGAGAGTGAGAGAGTAGTTATGTTCCACCTTATGTTTATGAACATTGTATAATTGGATAATTTTATACCTTATGTTTTATAACTTTAACATGATATGTTTTAATATGATTATGTCATATGAAGGAAAACAAGACTCTTTAAAATTTACATATGGAATATAGGATTTCACCAACCAGCATCTTATATCTCCATACCAAATTACTAGAACACATGATTGTATAGTTTTGTATAGAAGACTGTGAACCTTTTGTAGACCATTTCCTAGAATGAATTTGACTTTATAAAGTTTTTCTCAGCTTGAATATCCACTTTTCCTACAAGGGTGAGATCTATATCTATGACCATATTAGAAACACTAAATTTGCATATTTTAGACGAATTGGAAAGTACTACAAAAGTCATTTCTTATGTCTTGACCTATCTGAGTACTATCAGGATTTGAAGTAATATTAAGAAGATAAATTTGAGGGTGACCACTAAGTGCACTGTAAGAACCAAATCCTATGCTGGATGACATCAAAATTTTAAAGCATGATATAGTTCGAGGGATTTATAGAGATCAAGTCCACTCTCATAACCATGAACTCTCCACCGCAAAATCCTTCCTCTGTGAACCCATGTGCATTATGCATAGTGATGATCCAAGATACTCTAGGTGGTATTATATTATTTTGGTTATTGATGTCGATGGACTTGAAACCAGGCTTGGGATCTAGTTGGGGGTATTCAGAAGATTGACCATGTTGCGTGACTATGTGAGGGGATATAGGATGTGATGTGAGTCTGGTTTTTCAAGTAGGTAGTTTATGAATATTTTAGAATTGATGGGGTGAAATTATTTGAAGGGGGATATTATGATTCCCGAAACATTTGTCAAATGAAATAAAAATATTATTGTTTTATTCTATTTAATTTTCATTCTATTAGAAAAAACATGAAAACAAAACAGAAGGAATTTTATTCAACACTGATGTGTTTACATTAGATAAATATAAAAGGAAACAATACTACACAAAAATACCTATTAAATCTCCTATTAAAATTACATACATACCAACCAATTCAAATAATAACCCATAAAAGTAGTAGGGATTCATTGGATCTGTCAACCTGAACAGAAGTATGGCCAGAGCCACTGCACCCGCACTAAGCATCTGTGGAATGATGTGCACCATCTTCTCAAAAACGTTTTTTGGATTGAACCTTCCATAATTAATTATTTTATAAGGCTTTATAGGTAACCCAACCATTTCTTCATTATGTTACCAATGAGTCTCCCATGGCTAAAAGACCTTATAGATGTTGTGTATTTTTGTGGATTAATTTAATTTTTATAGGTGAATGAGTTTTCTATGTATTTAAAGTGTTCTTTGAAGTTAAAAATATAATTATTTTTATAATAAACTCTTTATATATATATATATATATATTAGAGGGATAATTATTTAATTTTTATGATGGGTTTGAAACATAACCATTGTGTTTTTAAAGGAAAATCAAGAGATGTATGTACTTGGTTTTGGTAAAAAAACATATTTTTATGAGATGGAAATTGTGTATTGGACAAATGAAAATAAAAAATAATGCTTCATTTGATATTGTATATATACTTGGTGACTTATATATTCTATTATTTCAAATTTTTTGAATAGATTTGTATAAAGTTTTTCATCCTCAGATGTAAAAAATCACAGTTTTAGAAAAATACATGTTTTGAATTTTTATAGTACTCGTATATGGATTTCACTATGATTTAATACACATTTATAGATAACATTTTGTTTTATAAAATTATGAAAAATATTTGTTGTAAGAATTTTATAAACTATAATAGATAATTAATATTTGTTTGTGGACAACTATATATGTTTATGAAAACCTATTTTTATATTTAAAAAAAATTAACTTTTAATTTGTTGTAATATAGTTGGGGACACAACCTAGCCGAGGGGCACCTATTTGGCACCCACTCAAGGAATTGAGTGGAATCAAACCAATAATATGTGGCAATGGGCTAGGGTGGTGTGCATTTAGGGTTCCTACTAGGTCGTACAGACATGGGGTATAGTATGCCCTATGCACACAAGGGTGCGCATGTGAAGGACCAGAGCAAGCCACTGTGCGGGGCAGCATGGCGGCAGGGTGGTCCCAGAGTTCCCCCATAGAACATGTTATGGGATATTACCTGGAGGGGGATGGAGTAATATAAGGGTATTTTGGGACCAATAAGATTTTAAGGGACCAGGGAAACTTTGTTCGGTTTGACATGAGATGGGATTTCTCATTAGGAAGTGGATCCAGGCCATCTGATCTCGTCACATGTGATCTGAGCCACTCGATCAGATCGGTTATCGAAAAAACCACGACCACAGTATTTCTACTACATTTTTTGATATCCATCCTATCGTATCATGATCTAATATCAGATTTTCATGCCTTTTTAAAACATTGTATCTTCCATAGCTGTCTGATCTTATCCTCATCAGATCTCAACAGATGATCTTTTATAAAATTCACGAACACACCCAAGTCGCCAGATCCTAGTTTGATCAAATCTCAACCATCCTTTCATTTTCTAGTTTTACCTCTTTCTATTTACTTCTTCTTCCCATATGCGTTCAACTAATAGCCGCACTACTCTTCCTTTTTCTTTTTTTACACACTTGTTACTTCATAGCCCTCCCTTCACTCATTTTCCACCATGACCGACAACCAATGTTTTATTTTAAACTGAGGGGTATCGATTTTCCATTAAAATAACATTAAAATATATTATTTATAATTTTTTAAGATATCATGTTTTTCAACAAAAATATCTTGAGTCTTCTTCCTCTCAATCCTCTGGAAAACTCTCTGCAACTCCACCTTGATCATAATCTAGGTAAGGGTTTAATAAACCTTGTCTTCCATGTTTGAAACAGAATAATCTACATAGTATATTTTGTTGTATATGAATTTATATTACCATACAATTTTAGATAAACCACTATTATGTCTTATTTTACGACATCAAAATATTGATATTCAAAAGCATATGTAGGGTTTTATAACATAATGAATTATATTTTGTAAAAAAATCCTATATGTATAATTGTATACATGGATATATATATATATATTAATAGTGTCTATCTAACTCACCAATAATACATGTTTTCAATTTTTTAACAATTTAATTTCTATTTTTATGTGATGTTGTTTGTAAAACATGTATGTTCTATTTAATCATTGTGTAAGACCCTTATATATTCTATGTATAATCGGTTATACAAATAATTTATATAAGTATATTGATGATTACATAAAAAAATATATTAGCTTGTTTAATAAATGATCCTTTTATATTTAATATTTTGATTTAAAATATTGGGACCCTTGTTAATTAAGGTGCCTAATATATTAATGTGATATGGGTGTGTTTGGATTTTATGTGTAAATCTACTAATACATTATGTATATTTGGATTTGTGAATATATATGTATATATATAATCTTTGATCCTCAATATTATATATAATTTTACAAGGGTTGGTATGAATGAATAACCCTTATTGCTGTTGAAATATGAATGGTTTTTATTAAAAATTCAAATAGTTATGTACAACCTTCTGTATAAACAGCTTTACACAACATTAAGCCCTGTATAATTGAGGATTTTACTAATATTGTACTATTGATTTGATGTGAAATAATGGTGAATTTATTGGATTAATTTTTGGGGCTCGATACTCTTATACACATATGCAAGATTCAATTATTTTCATAAATATTAAATTGTATTATTTGTGATTTATTTTCATGATTTTCATTTTTAGCATTGTGTGAGAGTAATTGGGAGTACCCTTGTGATATGTTATTCATTAGAATAAAAGTAATAAATGTTTTGATATCTATGTGTTTTATAACACTCATTAAATATTTTCATTCCCATTTAATTAGTTATTAATCCAATAATTTCCAATAGTTATTTTAAAAATAAAATTATAGACTTTAGGGTTATTATTTTATGTGAAAAAACCTGTATTAATTTTCATTACTGGTCATTACATATTGTATCATCATACTATCTTATTTTTCATTTATTACCATATCCATGCAATTTTCAGTAATGTTATTAACAGTTATATGGTTGACTCTCATTGTCTATAAAAATTCAAATAAATGTAATTAAACTATTATGACAATTTATGGATTAAATAATTAAATTATTCAAAGTGGAATGGGTCACATTAAATAGTATGAATTGAGAAATTTACTATTCAAGGTGGTATGAGACACTATGAAAATTAGACCTTACATTCCATATGAGGAATATATTGCACATTGTATACAACAAGTGGGTCCAATTATATCTCCTTGATGCATTGGAATGTCTCATGAGACAAACTACAGTCTTGGAACAAGGCCTTGAAAAAAATTATTATTTATGGTCTTGGAAAGAGGCCTTGATGGTATGGTTATGTTTACACGCATTATAAATTCCCTCATGTTTATGATAAATAATTAACCAAGTTGATATTAAACTAGTAGAATATTCATGGTAAAGATCCTGTACTTATGAGTATCCGAAGAAGTAAATTCTTATCGAATAAAATGTATTTAGCAATAAAGATTTATTTTCCAATTTATGGATCACAATTAATAATGAAATAAAATGAAGATACTCTTTTATTTGCAAGTCTAATAACTTATTAATATCCGTTTGAAATTTAGTATTTAAACTATTGATTATCAAATTTATTAAAGATAGAATGAATCCCACATTATATGTTGCACACCCTATATTTTATATGAGCATGCTTCTGTTTGAAATACTTTTTTGATAACTCTGTTAATAGGACTTGAAATGTTTATAAGTATTCTGTAATAAAATTTTATGTTAGAGATTCCTTATGAATAATTTTTATAAATAATTTTAAATGAATTGTTTCAAAAGGTTTCAATTTCAGAATTATTTCATTTTAAAACCCTTACTGGGAATTCATATGCTCAATCTAAATTTTTTGTTAAATTTAAAAGTTTAGTAGATTTGAATTACTTTTTTCGGTGCTAGATTTTTGGACTGTCCTTCTATTCAATTTTTGAAAAAAATTCAATAATTTTATATGATTCTCCTAGACTTAAAACCAATAGATCTTCTTTACTGAAACATGATGTGTAATTGTTTTAATAGATTTCTGTTTTTTAAAACATTTCACAACATGTTTTATATAAAATTTTCACTAGCTTCGGGGCAATCCAGGGGTTGGGGTGTGATAGACATGCTCAATCTAGTTTTCAATTGAGGAATTATAATCAGTGTCCAGATCATTAGTGCTAACAATATCTATAAGTGGAGCACCACTCCAGTTGTGCTTCCTGAATTTGAGAGGGGATTGAGCACTGGCCATTTAGAGAGAGTGACTATTAATATTCAGGAAAATTCATTTCAGAACACACCAGATGGAATATTCATTATAGGACATATTTCTTTCAATTATTATTTTTATTAGTTTGTATCTATGGATGTACCAATATTATTCATTATAATTGATAATCCTTCAAATAAACTCGGTCTGTAAGGGTTGTTTAACGATCTCGTGGTTCTTTTCTATAAACCCCCCTTTATCAGGGGGCATATATCATATCTTCCAAGGTGAAATAATATCATAATGTTACAGGATACTTCTACTCCATACAATGTTTCTTAGAAGATAGATGAAATTCTTCCTAACAGAGGTAGGACATGAGTAGAAAAGTTTTGAGATGGAAACATGATTAGCTATGCAGATCTAACATGTCATTGAATTAAACATTACCTTCCAAGAAGAGAGGGTCCTTCGGACATGGCTCACAACTTTTAGAAATTGATAAGGGTGATGTCTGTAAAAAAATAGGGACTCCAAGGTAATAGAAGGGAATATTCCCTTAATGAATTCCAATATCACATAGCATGCATGATTTCATTGAAACATAGATATTTTTCAAAAAACAAATAATGTAATTTCTCTAGTTCACATATTCTCATGAGACACGTTCATAATGGAGAATAGACTTCTTAAGATTTTGGATGTTTTTATTTTCACCATAAGTGAAAATGATTATATCTTCATCATATGAATGTAACATGGGGAGTAGTTTACTCTTACTCCTATGATTGTCCAATGATCACATGTGCATATCATGTTAAGAAGGAGTCTACTAAGGTAGTCCTCTATAATTTAAAAAATGATGTCATAGATAGGGTCGCCTTTCCTCACAACTCTGGAACACTTTAAGTAACCCTTCAGGGATCCATTAATACGAATAGATAGGTGAGATGATCTAATAACTGTCTTCATCCATTGGATGAACCTCATGTGAAATATAAACTCAATGAGATTAGGACCAATGAAATTCCAATAAATAGTTTACAAGTCTTTTATGATGTCTAATTTCAGATCAATATTTTATCCTCTAGTAGATTTTTGATGATGATTAACCCACTCAGACATAGTGATAAGAAAATCCTGAACATTTCACCCATTTACATATCAAAATTGATTCCATGAAATAATTTTCCAAGAAAATCCAGGAAGATGAGTAGTGAGTATTCTTTTGATGATATTGTCAATAGTGTTGACAAGAGCAACTGGTGTGAATTTAGAAAAATCAGTTTCATTTTCCACCTTTGGGATTAAGGAAATAAACATTGCATTGAATAATATGGAGATATATCCCTTTATTAATATGTTATTAATTATTATACAAACATCAATGTTTATGGAATCCCAATATAACTGAAGGAAGTGACTTCAAAATCCATTCAGATGTAGTAAACTTCCATTATTGATCCCAAAAACATCATCTGTATGTTGGATTCCCAGATTCTAAATCAATATTTCTCTATCATATTTTTAAAAACCCTTATTTCATGTAAGCACACTTTTTTGACATTTATGTCTGTAATGTGGTTGAGTGAAGTTTGGGAGGGTTTTGAGGAACTTTGGTATGTTTTGAGGATTTTTATGAGGTTCAAGGATAGAAAAAATATACTAAAAACCATGAAACATATTATTGAATCTATTAAAAGGAAATCAATGGTATTTGGGATGGATAATGGTTAGGAATGTAATTTAACAAACCATGAGGACATCACAGAGAAACTATGATAAGTGGATCATTGAGATAGTGCATGTTTGGTGCATGGTTTTTCTAGACATATAATCTAACCATGAGAAGGGTGTCTAGAGGTTGTGTCTAGCCAATAGTTTTTACATGTTTTGCCTAACTATGTGGAAAAACTATGAATGGTAAAAAAAATAAAATTTTTAGGATTTATTGTATATTTCATCCATTACATCTATTTTTTCAATAATTGTTAACCTAACCCTATTTTCAACCCTCCTATAGGATATAAAGACTCATCACATAGATCTAGGAGAAATCCATTGGAAAATATTTGTGTGTTGACTCCCAGATTTCATGATATGACTTTTTTATTGGTTGTTTTTATTAAATACATTCATATTCAATCCTTTTGTTCATAGATCTAGTCTATTATGGATATATCTATGATATATGATGCCATTAATGATGATATTTGGTTGTCTTTATGTTTGGGAATGATATATCTGTTAGGTATTGGAGTTTCAACCATTTTTGTTAAATAATTTATTTCAATATTTCCTTTTACCATATATTTTTAGGAAGGTGGATTAAATCATGAATCGTCTTATTATAATAGGATAATTTAGATTCAATTTTTTTGAATTTATATAAATTTATTTTTAAATTGAAGTGAAAATCATGGATGATACCCTCTTTAGTGATGGTTTTGAAAATTGTGAAAAATATTGTTCATAAAAGAGCATTCATTCATGATATAAAAAAGATGTTTTTAAATATACATTTGTTTTTATTCAGGGAAATGATTAAACATAATGTTTTCAATAAAATAATTTTTTACTTATGTCTATTTAAATTCATTTTTGGAATGTAATTTGGATCACATATTTAGTGCGACTTCATTTTACTTGATGTGACCATGTTGAAGTGGTGTGTTCTATTAGAGAACTATTATATAGTTACCATGTGATAATTTTTAGATGCATAAAATATTTATGATCAGTATGGGAATTTGAACTGGTCATTTGTGTATGGATTGGAATTAGTTATTCCAAATGGATTTGTGAAATTCTTTGAATAACATGTTTCGTTGTTTCTATGGAAGCTATTTTTTCAGAATATTATTGGAATTTCTATTAGTATTTTTTAAAAAATTAATGTGTCTTATATAAATTGTTTGATATTAATGTCCAAACATTTTTTATCCTAGTGACATGAGTAGGAAATTCATTTTATGAAAACCTAGTGTTTTTCACTACTCACCCCATGCTTTGGAACATTGGTATTTTTGTAGATGTTGTTTATCTAGAAACAGTCATAAAAAATTATATCATTTCATTAGTGATTAGTCATGATAAATTTTGTGTGGATTCTTGAGTTGGATCTTGAGGCATGTTTAGAGTTTAGGAGGTCATTTATTTGGATTAATTGAGATTTGTTTGTTTCTCATTGTTTTTTGTACTCTGATGTGGGTTCTGGTATAGTTTGTTATTGTTGATAGTTGTTATTTCTTTGAATTGGGTTAAATTGTTATCATAAATCATATAGTTTATATTGGTTATAGTAATATAGACATGGTTGTAATATATTCAAAGGGAATATCCTCCCTCATCTATGTATAAATACCTTTGTATTTATTTCTATCCTTTAGGGTCTTGGGTATGTCACCTTGGATATGTAAATTACTTCCGCCTTCTCATTCTAATGAGGAAGGGCCGAATATTACAAGTTGTATCAGTTTGTTTGATCATTTAGTATCAGCTGTGTCAATCATCAAGTCGAAAATAATTCTTGATCAGTCCTTGAGTTGGGATGGTATAATGGATTAGGATCTTCCAAAGATTAAATTTAGATTATATAAAGCCATCACTAACAGAGTTATTCTTAATATTATGTTACATGGGATTTTTGGTACATGAGTTTTTTGAGACACTTATTGGAATGATACCTCAATGTCATGGGATTATCTAATGGGTAGAGCATTACATTCATTGATAGAAATGATGTCCCACAAAAACTAAATATTTCCTTATTAGAGATGATTTGTGATTTGGGGGAAAAGTGTTTATTTATAAAATAAATTGATATAGATTTCAAATGTGTGATTTTGAAAAGTACATGAATATGATATTTTGAAAATGTTATTATTTTTCAAATGCATGGTGTAACTTTCCAAAAATGTTTTAATGTGTATAATGTTAAATATTATAAATCAATGTTCTGAAATTTATGATTTGGTAGAATTTGAAATAATTAAGCATTTAGTTCTTATAGAGAGAGAGTTATGGTGTTTTTTATTATATAAATGAAAATTTGTATGAGTGAAATAAAAAAAATAGAAATAAGTCATTGAGAATGTTGTTTCACTTATGAAATTGGTGAAACAAAACATCCTTCAAAGTATGTTCTAGTCGTTTAAATAAATTTTTATAGGGAACTACAATGATGAACCATGAAAAATGGAACATACCCTTCTGTTCAAAAAGATGAATCTACTTATATTTCAAGGATATTTGTATCCATAGAAATATGTGGTGTAGTTGAATATACTAAATCAAATCGTTTATTTCCAAGGCACAAATGCATAACAAAAAGTCTAGTTTGAAATATACATGATAGAGGATAAGGTATATGATTGGTGGGATTCATCACTTCTATATTTGTTAGAATAAGACAATACAATATGTGGATTTTTATGAATTGTTCAATAAAAAAGATGTCGTCACATGTTCAAGATCACTATAATAATATACTTTTTTAACTAAAACCATGAAAATTTCTCAATGATAAATCATTCAGCTAAATTCATGAGTTTAGACTGTTTTACAACTGATGTTTCTTTATGTATGTTTTTGGAGGAAATTTTTTTTTTTGGGAAATAGGATATATATACTCTATTATATTATTCTCCATTGTAAAAAAATTAAACAGAGATGATCAATTAGGATATGGTGGATGAAATAGACATATCAGGAGATATAGATGGAGGGAGCATGATGATACCTATGGTAAATTGTGGGGACTCAAATAATGGGAATAATCTTAAGAGGGACACCTATTTCCAAGGATGTGAAATGACTCATAACCAAACGGCCGGGTCAGTGAATCTTCCACAAAAACATTATAGGAATTTGAATGTTTCTAATGGCTATATTTAGTTCAATATCATTTGATATTTTATTACACAACCTACATCATGCCACAATTACATTCAAATGGGACATCTTCAGTACTATTACGGTAGTGTTGTAAGGTAGGGAGTTTGAGACACATATCAATTGTTGCAGATGATGTGTTCTTTAATTGGATAATTGATGAATATTTAGATCTCATTAGTATAATAGATCTTGACATGGGGATTATAATAATACAATGAATCCATAAAAATGGAAATATGAATAGGGAAATAAAGAACAATGTACAGTGAGTAAGAAGTTATATGGATCTGAGAAAGTTATTTTGGATGATGAAACTCATCCATCAGCGGTAGGATGTTTGATTATATCTAATTATACCCATATAAAATATTTTTTTGATATGGGTTCATCCAAGTCATTTATTTCTTCTCTTGTTGTTTATCTGTTGGTTTTAAATGTTTAAATGGTTAATTCTATTTTAAAATGTCAAACTTTACTTGAACAAATAGAATGTCGACCCTTTATGTGAAAACAATGTTCTAAAATAATAGTTCGAGATTATTTGATATTTTATTTCTCTATTACATGGATTGGTTGACAATTATAAATGAAAGCATCAATTTTTATAATTGATGGTTTAGTTTTATGAAGGAATATTGAATCAGATGTCTCTTTATGGGACACCAGAATGTAAATCCAGGTGTAGCAGACAAGTTAGAAATAGTGGATAGATATATCTCATATTAGATGGAGAGTTTTAACATGGTATAAATGGATAATATTTAGAATTTAAGTTTAATAATAGGTTTTATTAGATTTCATATGTTTTTCACAGGACATTATATCGTTTGTGAAACATAAGAGTACTAGATTTTACGATTGACCGCCTCCATGAGAACAATACCATATCACTATAGTCTTATTCGAAGGAAATCAAAAAATTAGTGTAATTGAATTTGTAGATGTTATATTTGAATAGAAATGGGATCATCCAGCATAGAATGTCTTTGTTGGCAGCACTTGACTTGTTTGTGAAAAAAGGTAGATAAGAATTTAAGGTTTTCTGTGGATTATCATAATCAAAAACATGTAATTATAGAGAAAAGACAACCAATTCCATGAATTGATTATCTGTTAAATAAATTTATAGGATCTCAGTGGTGTCCTATAATTGAATTCTTAACGAGATGTTACGAATAGAAAGTTTTTGGAATGTTGATATTCTATGGATATATTTCAAAAGTAGATATAGAAATTATGAATACGTGGTTATAAATTTTGGTCATACTAATTTTATAGTAGTATTTATTGAATAGATGAATCAGATATATCAAAGGTATGTGAATTATTATTTTGGGTTGTATTTGAAGAAGATTTTTTGTTGTATTCAAGGATAAGGGATCCGCATGGGCAGCACTTGGTGAAATTATTTTTAATTCTGGAGAATCATCATATGTATTCCTAATTATAAATGTTTATATTTGGATAAAAGTGGTAAATTTCCATGGCCATTCAATATGTAATATGGATATTTTTTAGAAACAAAAAAGATATTAGTTGTAATATCAGGGAAACCTCTATAAATTGTCGTTGAGATACAAAGTTTCATTTTCTATGCTAGTTGTTACAAATTTTTTGTTATTGAAATTTCATGTCTATATTAACCAATTATAGAATTTAAAAGGAATGGTGTTACATTTATATATAATTAGTAATTTCAGAATTATTTTTTATTTTTTTTATTTTTACCATACATAAGAATTGATCTTGATTTTGCGAAAATCAGGACACGAGTATTTGGTGTATTTTGAATCATCATGATTTGGTTTGGGATGTGTTCTCATGTAGGGATATAATGAAGTTGCTTAAAAATTACCCCAGTTATTGTTTCATGAGGTAATTTACCCAACACATGATTCAGATTTAACTTCTATAGTCTATGCATTGATGACTTTGCATTATTTTTTACTTTGTTATAAATTATTGTGTTTATGGATCATAAGGGGATGAATCATATTTTCTCAAACATTGATTCAAATATGAGATAAATAATATAGATAGAGTATCTCCAAATATCTGACAATGAATTGATATATAATTTAGGTAAAAGAAATTTTGTGGATGATACATTAAAAATAAATTCATATTATAAATTGGAGAAATAGACTTTGGATCAGTTGTAGTTGATATCAGTGATATCCTATTTACACATTGATTGTAAAGGATGGGGTTTTCATTAGTTTTTATTGTAATTTAATTTTCTCATGATTTTGTGATTATGGTAAAATGTGCACATAAATATGATTCAGAATGTGTTTCTTTATAGAGAATAATCAAATGTGTGGAGACTATTGAGGGATGGAATCTATATAGAATTTTAGTTTATTATTTTCAATGTGGTACGGTCATAACATTTTCT
Source organism: Viscum album (assembly GCA_963277665.1). Taxonomy (NCBI): domain Eukaryota; kingdom Viridiplantae; phylum Streptophyta; class Magnoliopsida; order Santalales; family Viscaceae; genus Viscum; species Viscum album. Next base: position 1,310,796,171 of record OY728152.1, on the reverse strand, counting down.
TATTGATAACAACTTCTTCATGCTTATCACCATTCATGAGGTTATTTTGTTATTGAATTAAATAATATGAATAAGGTATAAAATTAATAGTTTTTTGGTACCTAGCAAATATGAAGGTGGATATGTTTTTTTCAGTATTCCACAACATTAAATATGTTATGGATGAGAATAAATATCTAGAATCTATGTTTCAGTATTTACATATTCCGATTTGGAAATGAGAGAAGATATCTATGGATTATGTGATAGGAATTCCAAATATGACTCAAAAACAAGATTCCATATGGGTGATAGTCAACCCGCTAAAAAAGTAATCCTGGTTGTTCAATATATTTGAATCTCATAAGGTATTTGACTTGCCTAAAATCTATATCCATAAACTCAAAAGATTCATGGTTTTCATGTTAAAATAGTACCATATTGGGATCCTCGGTTGACATAACATTTTTTGAAATCCTTATAGTAATCACTTGGGAATTAGTTGTATGTGTGTACGAAATATCATCCAAATAATATTGGAAATCTGGAAAGATGATACAAATATTGGAAGTCATGATATGGGTTTTTTTAATAGATTTTAGTATCTCTTTGTAAGGGAAGGTATTGTAAGTGGATTTCTCATATAACAATAGTTATCACACATTAGTAAATATTGATCATTTTGAAGCATTGTATGGGATTAACTATCATTGTCTACTTTGTTGGGTGGAAACATTTGACACTTGGCTGTTTTTTCAAGCCTTGTATGTGGAAATAGAGTAGATATCGTTGGTAAATTAGAGGACATAGATGGGTCAGAGTCGACATAATTCTTATGTCAGTCACCATTTATAGCCATTTTCATTTTATGTGGGTGCTTATGTGTTAATGAAAATTACTAGATGGCAGGGGAAACATCATTTTGGGAAGTAGGGGAAGTTATATTATTGATAAAATGGTGATCTAATATACTATAATGGGTTTTGGAGGTGTGAATCAGTTGGATTTCCAACCAGGTTTTAGTTAGGAGAACAATGTGTTTCATGTATTTCCATCAAAGAATTGTTAGAAATATCCTAACCATAATTTTTGATGGTTTCACATTTCCTAAATTCAGATTCTTCATTAGATTATGTTTTATTGTCGATTTTGGTCAAGAAAGAGAGTGAATTTCATTGGAAAGGAATTAGTATTATACGGGTTTTGTGGTAAAGGCATTAGTTTAGGAAGAAATGTGGGAACATGAAAAGGAAATGATCATGAAATATCCCTAAATCGATCAATATATTAGGGTTTTCCTATTTTCAATTTGTATGAAGACCAATGTTTGGGAAGATGACGCACTCTATTGTCACGTAAGTACCATTTATTTAGGTATATTATGTTTTTAATGGGTTTGGGTGATGATTGGTAGGGTATAGAGAATTTGGGATTGTTTGTAAGGATTTTATGGAGGATAAAGGTTTGAGGAGGATTACTAGAAACTGTACAACGCCTTCAAAAGACTATGAATACATAGAAAATGGGCTCTAGGTAGGTGCATTGTTAGGTTCATTGATTGGAAAAATCTTGTGGTAGCCATTGTGTTACCCTAAAATGTGCAATATAAGGGTTTTTAATGATCTTCTCATGGTTTTTTTAACTATAAATTCCATCCATGGGAAGGGTTGTTATGACAAGATGTCAGTGTTGGACATATACATGGTATTCCCAACGGTGTACCTAAACCCTTAATGGATAAAAAATTAAATCTGAAAATTGAGGTTCTAATTCTTATTTTCTCCATAACAACATTATTTAACACTATTATAACCATCACCCATTTTTCTATCCTCTCAATGCTTTTAGGGACATGTCCCTTCAATCAGTGGAAGATATGTTGGTTAATCTTGGTGAGTAGAAGTCTAGTTATATTTGTATGTCTCAGTTATTAGTACATTTTCACAGATTTCTCCCCCTTACCCCTCTGTAATTTATATATATAGTCCATTAGAAATGGTTCTGTGATGTTTTGAATCCAATCATGATGATATTTTGTTGTTTTGATATTAGAGAATGAGATCTAAGGGGTCTTATGGAGTTTCAACAAATTTTATTAAATAATAATCTCTGTTATTTATTTTTGACCAAAATTTTTGACCTAGTTAGATGCACTCTCCACTCATATTATTATTAATTGATATCTTGATTCCATAACTTTGGAATTTTGTGAAAATTATTGTGAAATTAATGGTAAAATCGTGGTAGAAAAACATTAGTGATGGTTTAAAAAATTGTGGAAAATGTTTTTGTTTCAATGTGATTTGATTCAATATTATATATTGATGATTTAATTGTTAGATTGGTTTTGGTTCATGGATATGGTTTCATAGAATTTTTTTCAATAATGTAAATATACTATTTAAATGGATTCAAATGATTATTTCGGCATGCAATCTTACTTACATTTTTTGTGTAAGTTAGTTTTAGTTTATGACACATTAAGGTAGGGGAATGTTCCATTGGAGTAGTGGTATATGGTTACCTTATGAACACATGGTATGTCTAAGATATTTATCTCTTGATTATGGAACTAGAATAATGAATGCATGTGTGGATTGGAATAAGTTTTGCCAAATGTAATTGAGAAATGATTTGAAGGCCTTTTTTGGTTGTTTCCATGGAAACAAACTTGTTGATAATATTATTGGTTTTGATACAAAAATTATTACTTTTTTAAAATAATTTTATATTAATTCTTTAATATTATAGTTATTGCATGTTAAATACTATTGGAATGAGATGGGAATTCATTTGGCGAAAATAAATTGTGTCTCATTACTCAACCCCTGTATTGGCTCATTGGTGATTTTGAATATGTCATTGATCAAAGCATAGGTAAAGGAAAAATACCTCATTTATTTAGTGATTAATAGTGATATATTAAGTGTGGATTTTTGAGTTGGGTCATGGATTGTGTTGGGAGATTTTGATTTAATGTCTTTGGAGTCATTGAGTATTGTTTGATTCATATGAAACATTGTATTCTGAAATAGGTTATATTATAGTTTTGTATTGTTTTAATTTTGTATTACATTGATTTTTATTACATTGTTACAATGCATAATACAATAGATATTGTTTATGGTGATCTTGATTTGGTTGTATTACATTCAATGGGAAAATCATCTCCAATGCGTTTATTAATTCCTTGACATTTATATCCATTCAATTATGTCTTGGGGATGTCACGAATAGCCATGTAGTATTCTACTTCCTTATATATCCAATGATTATGGGTAATATGTTACAAAATTAGTCTCATATAATTTCAACTTGTTATTTGACTCCATGTTTAATGTTAATTTAAACACAAAACTTGGAACACTATAGAATGTGTACACTATCTACACACTAAGTAATCTTACATGTCTCTTTCCAAGTTGGCATGTTCTTTTACATGCTGTTCTCTAAATTCACCGAATATAATTAATATGTGACATGAAATGTATCCTCCAACATGTCTATGTGTTGCTCCATTGGGTATATGACATGTTATCTAGCTATATGAAATGTAATATACTCTTACTAGTAAAAAAACATGGATCTTCTCTATGAAATCACTGGTCATTCATCAACATTTATTAATTTATTAATAAAATGTTTTCCTGAATGATAATTAGTAATATTTCAAAATAAATTTAAATAATAATAATCTAATAAGAAAATATTATAATAATAAAATATCTAACCATTACATCATATATAGATCAATAATTAAATCCAAAATAATATATTGAAGACAAACCATCTCTATATTTTTAGTATAAGGTTCTTGGTGCACTAGAAGAACCTTGGTGGGAATGATTTAACCACAATTGTTTTCTGTTTTATTGAATATTTGAAAATTATTCATGATGTAAAAAACTTCACCAAAAAATTTCATCAACTAATTATTGTTATAAAAAAATCCCAAAACCGATAAGGGATCTTTGAAATTTAAATTATCAACAAAATTATAATATATATTAATAGAGAATACATGAATTGAGTATTTTCATATATGACAATGTGGAAAATCTAAAACCCTTTTTATATTCCCTTTATTTTCAATTATTTTATTCAAATACATAATTGTTTTAGGGTCAATCAATATTTAAACCATTAATCTACAAATAACACTTGATGTAATGTCTAGAGCTATCATGATGAATGATACATCCTGTATCATTCATCCTGATATCTCATGAACCCATAATATTGAAGGATTTATTCTTTTTCCATTGATGTGGATAGAAAGATAATTTTGAGAGAAAAGTATATTGTTCATAATGATTCAAATTTATAAATTTTTTTATTAATATTATTCTATAGATATGACCATATTTATTTAGATGTAGGGTTTAGATTAAAATATTTCTTACTTGAATATCTAACCATAAATAATATAATAATTATTATCAAACCCATTTCATATAATTAATATAAAAATATTTTTATTTAATGGTTTGTGGTAAGTGTAGAAATTATAAGTATTATTTTAGTATATTTTAAATTATGATTTATCCCTAGCCACAATAATATTCTACTCCATCTACCTTGAATTTTTTGAATACCAAATAAATATTTTATTCATAAATAAATACATTATACAAAATCAAGATAATAAATATTTATTAAATATTAAATAACTAATGAAAGTATATATTGTACACATTCATGTGAAAAATTATTTAATTTATTTATTCAATCGATTAAATTATATATAAAATCATTCCCGCTCTTTATAATTTTATTTATTACAATAATTGAATTTAGATGAAATATAACCAACATCAAAATAAACATGTTGTGTGTGACACTCTACTATTATTTCACATTTTTATTCGGTGGGATTGAATATTTCCAATAATACTGTCTATAAATAATTTGAGAACCTTATAGAAGAAACATATTGTTGAAATGTTGAGAACTATATATGAATGATCACTCTCTTATATAATATCTTATTCACAATATCTCATCATGATTGTTGAACATTCATGTCATCTACTAGTGTGCCTGATATGCCTTTCTTATATTATTTGATATAAACAGGTATTTAAACAATGATCATGGAATTTAATATGTATTTTCTAGTCCAATAAAATGTATGATATATAAATATTCATCAAGATATATGGTACAAACCCTTCTATGTATAATCCATTAATAATAGTTCATTAGTGATGCACCCAAATTTCATAATTCCAAAAATTATATGGTTTTTTAGTAATGGTCAGAATATCTAAATTTGAGATTCATGAAATGTATTTATGAAAGTATTAAGGTATACTGCCCATTATTCACTCTCATAAAATGCAATATCTAATGACTCCAAAATTATATATATTAATAATCGAGAGTATGCTCTTATAATCTCATATTTTATAGAATATTATTTTTGAGCATTGTGAGAAGAATCCTTATCTTCTTATGAGTACATGCATTGGATAGTGTACACACAGTGTGACCAATCATAGTATGTTATACAAACATGTAACTATATTTATTAATATTATCATATAACATCATTAATGTCGTCATAGAGGTTAATCATTGTAACCCTATAAACATTACTCACACCCAAATACATTATTACATCAATGTAATGAGGAATAATAATCAATGTATACTAATATGCATTTTTTAATATTAAAATAATATAATAAACATGTAATAAAAGTAAAAATACAGTTATTTCTAGAATTCCAAATCCAACATCAATAACATAGATGTTGGTGAAAATACCCTCCAAGAGACAATATGGTCGAACTCCATTTACTCACATTGGTGACCAGTGTATTAGAAAAAATCATAGAGGATTTATATAAATATAACAAAAACATGGTAGGAAAAAACATATCCAAAGAATCATATGACAAAAAATTAAATTTGACTCATGGATTCCACTATTATTACCCATGAATAAAATAATACAAGAAGAAAGAGTGACATTACTTAATTAATTTACAATTATATAATATAATTTTATTTAATTTTCATTAATTAAAATTTTAATGTTATCATATGTCTTCCAATTTCAATATTAATCCACTTCTTGTATTATCAACTATTTCATCATAAAAATGAAATAATCAACAAGAATCTACATTCATTTGTTTATTCATTAATAATTTCAAAAAAAATTCGATTATCCTAGGATGTACCCTAAGATACAACATAAAACATGTACTCATAATGCATAGTATAAATCTATTATTCATATATATAAATTAATTATATAAAAAAAATTGATCATCGACCATTAAGAAAGTAACCTATATTTTATAACAATAAAAATTGGAATGCCTAGCTTTAATCCTTTCTGTTATTCCCAGTGTTATACCCGACACCACTATATTTAATATAAAACCGATCATCCCATTCCAAAATCATTAACATTACCAATACATTTTTCCACTATCACTATGTTGTGAATCCTCTCATATATCATCACTATAATAATAACCTTGTTCCACCATCATAGTATTGGGAATCCATGCTGATTATTATCACCATAAAATGTTTACATTAATTCAAATCAATTCTCCAAATTCATCATGAAAAAAATTACTACGACACACATATTTTTGATAGAAACTACGCCCCAAATTAACAAGGCATTTCATCCATTATCCATAACGATGTTCTTTTTCATACATAATTCAATGATTTTCGTAATAAATTATATTTCATTGTTTTATTCATTTAATGAGTCAAAAAAATAATCTCATTATCATTAGAAAAATTAGAAAAATTCAAAATAATATTTATTTCAACTATAATTTCTCCTTCTACTGATTTTTCCTTTACATAATCAATATTGATGATAATAATTTGAACATACATCATTCATTATAACAATTTATCAGAAAAATTATGTTGATATAATATTTACTAAATTATAAACAATTAAAAACAACTATAATATAATATTACACACTTCCTTTTATATCATAGAGGAAATAATAAATATATGAAAACCCATCAATAAAGTATGATAAATATTAAAATTGTGAATTAAAATAATCACACAAGAGATAATACATATAGTTAAATTAATTTAAGTACATTATACCATGTGACAATCTCCATTTCAAAATTATAATTAATATATGTATAATAAAAATTATAACAATTTTATTTAACCAATTATATATTCAGTATGTCATTATTTATTTTCCTCTCATGAATAATTTATTATCAAATAATTATTTTTCTAGATCACTAAAAGTATTATTTATGATATTTTTTAGAACAATAAATATTATTAGTCATTGTTAACAAATTTATTATATAATCCATTTTTTAAATTATCTAAATTTATATGAATTATATTCATCAATCAAATATCTGAATATGAAAATTCTATATACATTACACATCCATGGCGTACAGTATTATAATAATCTCAATTTATTAAAATAAACACTAATTGTTAAACCATTTTCATCAAGTAATAAATTTTAATTTCTTTAATTGAAATACTAATATCACATTAACCCTACTTCAAATATTCTGGTATAATTATAAGATAATATATATTAGGCAAATTTTACATCCATTCCAAAATATAGAATTAAAAATATTTTGTTGATAGATTTATGTAACTTTTATTTTATACTCTCCATTTATAATTTCCATATTATTACATTATCATAATTTTGGGAATTGTTTTTTCTAGATTTCTAACTATTTCTGGTTGGTCAAATTCATAAATACAATGGAGTCTAATTCATGATAATTTTATATCAGTTGATTAAAATATAAAGAAGTTGTAGTAAATCTATGTAGTATTTCATTTCGACTATAAATCACTAAATCTATAAGGATTTAAGAGAGGGATTTATTTAAGGTGTATAGAAATATAGTCTTCTTATGTGGGGGAGGAGAATGGATCAATTAAATATTTCCATAAAATATTCAATAGGAGGATATGATATCATCTAGATTCCTGGTAAAATAAAGACTTCAATGGGTAGATCATATATTATAGAATACATAAACAAAGTCTATAGATATAAGTTAAGTCTACATTTATTTAGTTCTTAATGTATTCCCTTCCGAGCACAATCATAACTAGTAATTTTATGATGAATTAAATGATTTAATTTAATGATATTTTCAATGATAAAAATGTTTTTAGATATTTAATTACTTCATTTTTTTGATAAAAATTGTAAAGTTACTCATTGGAATTAAAACTCAGTTTTTTATTCAAAACACTTCTAATACATGAGTCATCCTTACTGTATAAGGTTGAATTAGCTTTACACTTATGCTACATTCTACCATTACCCAAAAGGAATTTTTGGTATAAGGGTTCCAATGTTTAACCTTACGTTGTATGTAATACATACCTTATAAAGTGAAAAGTTATTTGAACCCTACATAGGTCAAAGCTATATTTATTTATCACATTTAATAGATTGAATAATGTTACCGGAAGAATATGCTACTAGTATATAGGCTTCTAGAACACCACATGGCCCTTATACTAGCCAACAAATAACCATCCAATCCATACATAGAAATAAGATATAATGGGATACCATAATGTATAAAAGATTTATATTTATGAAGCATATGTTAAAAAAGGTTAACATTATGAAATTTGGAAGGACCATTACACAACACATAGATGGTCAAGGTTACCCTTACATAACCTATAAAAAAATATACTCATCCTTAATATTAGAGAATAAATATTCCATTAACTATATTCCATCAATTAAAAACAAAATATAACTTAATTCTTGATGATGTAATTGCGTATATGTATTGGTGACTTGTAAAATATATTATTTCTATTTACAAACACTATTAAAAAACCAATACATTAATTTATAATTATTTTTTAAATACCCAAAAAATATAGAAAAAATATTTTAATCACATTAAAAACATCCAATATAATTTATTGTATCAGATAGTAAAATTTTCATGATACTTTCATAATTTGAAAATCCACAATAATGAAACCATATAAATTATAGAAGCAAGAGAAAAAAATTCTTTATTTATAGAATTACTCCCAAATATAAGATTCCCAATAATAAAAATATAAGAGATTATCTGTAATGTCTCAGACCTCATCGTTCCATTCCACTGTGAAAATTAGGTGCTGGAGGTGTTCTCGGAGGTCATGGAGACTTAGTGTTCATTTGGGTGGACTTATAAGGAAAGATAAATGGATATGGAATTTAGACGGTTGGCGCAGGGTTTTCCTAAACCGTGCACCAAAACGTGCGGCCAAATCCTGCAAGGTTGGTGTTTGAGGCAGTGGCTAACGTATGTCTAGTGCATGGTTTGTCTAACAGTGTGGACTAACCGTGCGAGGAGTGTTTGGCGAGGCAGAAGCTAACGCATGGTTAGCACACGGTTTGTTAAACCATTCAAGCACGTAATGTTAGATCCTAAAAATGTTGATCTGAAAGCTTTTGCATCTAAATGGTTCGTTTAAGCCCCTAAGCGGCCATAACTTGGGATTTCCAATCCTTGGGGGTATAAGAACCTCTCCAAATCATTTGGGAGGCGATCTAGAGGAATCTCTTCATGAATTGATGCTGGTTTCTTGAGGTATGTGATTCTTTTGATTAGATTATTTGATTTTCCAAGATCTACTCATCCTCTTCTCTCGTGATATTAGATCTACTCCAGTTATGGGTAGATCTAAGTGTGTGGATGTCGATTATGATGAGATTTGGGGTTGGTTGTGTTAGGAGAAGAGATCTAGGGAGGATCCTTGGTGAATCGGGCCGGTCTTCTTGGGCGTTCTTCGACCTCTGTGGTTTCCATCCAAACCGTTGCGGTATGGTATTCATGGATTTTATTATTGTTTATGTGCAATCATAGAGTTAGCGACTTTTCCCTTTTGGATCATAATGATATTTACCAAATTAAATAATTTATCTGAGTTAAAATAATTGGTTTGATCGCATGTTGTTGCTTTGTATAGTGATAATGGTTTTCCACTTGATTTTCTAGATAGTATGATATCTATGCCTTGATTGTTAGCATGTTGCTCTTGATGAAGTTGATAAAGAACAAAAATACAGAATTAATTGATAATTAATTGGATAAAGATAAAGAGGCATGAAAACGAATCTGGTTGTCGTTGTTGTGGTTTTTGTTCCAATTTGACGTTAATCAAATTGATGTTGATGTACGTCTTTAATTCAGTTGGTTGGTAAACCTAAAATATGTTGGTAGCTGTTGTTTAAAGGTTGGATTCCTTGTAAAAGGGCCAAGAGCACAATTTTATGTGATGTTTTTTTCTTGCTTCTTGTGCGGTGATGTTATCCAGAGAGGGTGTTTTGATATGTGGGGGCATTGAGGCCTTGTGGATGTGGCAGCGGATAATGACTAGAGTGGCGAGATGCATCGGTCTATGCATGTGGGTGTTGGGTAGTACACTAGGGATGATGAAATGGGATGAATGTGGTTTTTGGATGCTTGTTGATTCTTTGGTTGTTTATCTGCTTTACTTTTCCTTACTGCTCAAGGCAGCTGGTCTTGCTTACCATTCATTTGATGGAGGTGAAGACACACTGGGTATGCCACGTGCTATCCATGTTTATCCTCTCAAGGAAAAATGGATCTACACTCTTGCTATAGGCTGCAAAGACTCGACAGGTAGTACATTTACTCACCATGTTTAGCCCCCTTGTGTTTTGTAGCATAAGATTATTTTCTATAATACCTAGGAATATGGTAATGTAAATCATTAATGAATGTTTGAATCAATGATGTTAACCCATGGAGATGGAGTTTTTTGAATCCTAATGATGGGGTCGAGAACTTTTGAATGGACAGTGGAATTTATGGATGTAGTGATAATGGAATTTGTGGTGGAATTGTTCATGGTTAATTAATGTGTAACGTATTAATTAATGTAATGTGAAATTGATAAAAAATAGAATAAAGTAATCAAATAATGTTTTTTAATTGGTTGTGTGCTTATAGGATACCAAGTCTTAGAAATAGCATCCCAGAGTCTGGGTGACGTTATCTGTAGTTGAGACTATGACTAGGTTATACCCATATTGTGGTTGTGAGTTATAATATATTATTTACGTTTTGTTTTTCTATATGCTACTCCACCTTGTCAGTAAGGACAACTAACCCCTTAGGGATTCTGAGCCCTTGGGGGTGTTTTCCCCAACATTCTGCTGGGAGGATGAATGGATGATTACCCCCGTTGACCTCGATCTATTCTCTTGGTAGATACTAGTGCCATTAGGCACAACAATTATTTTCCCCATATATGTGTAGAGGGATATAATGGATTGTGGTTATTCACACATAGATATTCTGGATATTGTATCCTACGCACTACTATTGGTGTAACATGTATAGGATGTGATGTCTTGAGGACCCTTACATGGTGTATGGGATTTAATGTATTGATGTATAATACCTGACATATGATACATGTTATGTGAGCTATGGTTGCTCCCGGAAACGACCTGGTTACTTTTGGTTGTGAGGATGGTGTGGTGCTTAGCCTAGGTGTCTACGGGAAAGCCTTGGTGGTGCCCATGGTGTAGATTTTGGAGCATAGCCCAAGTGTATTCAGGAAGGCATTTGGAGAGTGGTGAACAAGTCCAATGTCGTTGGGGAAAAGAGGAAAACCGGTAGGGACGTAGTAGCGGGGGACCATTGATATTCTTTACTATATGATATATTCTTATATGTGTTACTTGGTGAGAGTATCCAGGGTGAGGTCGAGAAATTAGTATAACTGTTAAGGTGAAAAGTTAGTTTCACTTGTTGTCCACTTTACTTTAGCATTCTTTCATTACCTTTGCATGAGAGGATTCGGGGAGGAACCTCCTGAGTATACTATTATACCCACACTACATATATATAAACTACTTTTTTCAGGTTAATTGGAGCAGTTTGGAGATCAAGTCGGTTTCTACTAGCTTTGGGTTGTAGGAGCTGTTTGGGATTATGGTTGCAGCTATTTTTTACTTACTTTTGGGTACATGTAGTATTCCATTTTTGTTTTAGTAATTTTAGATGACATTACATATGTTCACATGAGTTTTTTTTATACTCCAGTTTTGATTTGGAGTTGGTTGGTGTCTTTCTTATCTCTCTCTTCCACATGTGTTCTCTTAGAGGGTAATGCATCCCATTTGTGTGTTATTATACACTCAGTGCTAGTCGCCAACCTGGGGCCTACTGGAGGCGGGACCCAGGGGGTCAATATCTCCCTTCTCACATTTTTGGCCTAGGAGGGGTACAATTTTGGGAAGGGGTTCATGAGAGAGTTGTATCAGAGGCAGGTTGAGTGATTAGATGGAGTTTGGATTTAGGCATAAGTGAGGTGAAATGGGTTGGTAAGGAAACTGTGTCATTCAGGTTTCACAAGTGAGGTAAACAATGGAGACCGGTAGAGACATTTTTATTTAGGGCTCCCTATGATATGTTATACGAACCTTTAAGTTTACTATGGCGACTAAACAAGGTGATAGTAGTTACAGGGTAGAGACCTAGGAATGTATCATAAATCATTATTCGTTGTGCATGTGTTTGAACTGTTAGACCTTGAGATGGGTTAACATAAAAATGAATAAAAATAAAAAAATAAATTAATAAATGTTGAGTCTTCCATATTACATGCTTAGGAGCTCTAACTGTTTTTTATTTTCCAGGTATAGCTCTAGTTCGATGTCCTTATCAGGTTTGCGTAGAAGTTGTCTAGTAGGATATTCCAGTATGTCGCTGCAGGGTAGAGGATGACAACTAAGAAACATGGAGAAAGACATGCCAAGAGTTTCAGTGCCAGAGTCTACAGAAGTACGAGGGCTCCGTTTGAGACACAGTCATGGAAGACTGGTTGGATGAGGTTGAGATAGGCTTCAGTTTGATCCATGCTCGGAGGGAGCACTGAGTGTCCTTATCTATGATGATGCTGCATGGAGTAACATGGAAGTGGTGGTTCATGTTCCTTGGAGATTGTGAGGAGTCATAGATCTCATGGGAAGAGTTCTGAGACAAGTTCAGAGTGGAGTTCCTTTCCTCGACTGCAAAGGCATCCAGTCGGTAGAAGCTTCTTACCCTTCGATAAGGGAGCTTTAGTTTTCGAGACTTTGGAATTCATTTCTTGAAAAAATTACGGTTTGCTTCATTGATACCAGATGTGGAGGCCATGGAGAGGAATTTTGAGGAGGATTTTCATATAGAGATCCACCGCGAGGTCACCCCATTTATGTTGAAGACGTATCTCGATGTGTTGGCGAGGGCAGTGGTTGTCAAGAGTACTTTTTCTAGGACTTGATCATCATGAGAGGGGAATGAACATGATTCCTCGTGAAGCAGAGGGAGTCCAGTTTGATGTTTTCTGCGATGCTTCACATCTTGTGTTAGGTTGTGTCCTTATGAAGAAATGCTCATATGTTTCTTACGGTTCTCGGTAGTTGCATCCCCATTAATGCAACTATGCCACCCATGATCATGAGTTGAAAACCATGGTATTTTCTCGGATGTTGTTGAGAAATTACCTCATTGATGAGTGCTTCGTGGTTTTCACCGATCATAAGAGTTTGAGGTATGTTTTCTCCCTTCAGGACTTAAACTTTCGACAATGTTGGTGGATGGATTTCATGCAGGAATACAACATTGAAATATAGTATACGACTGGAAAAGGTAATGTTGTAGCCGATGCGCTAAGCCAAAATTCATGTAGTGATGTTGTGCGTTTATCCGGAGATTCCTGGATAGTAATGGAAGAATTATCAACTTTTAATCTTGAAATGGAAGAAGTTGGGGGTAGAGGTTTCCTTTTTCAGATGATGGTGCAATCATCCCTGATGGATAAGGTGGAAGTGTCCTAGTTTTGGGATCATGAGGTGGACGTCGGGAGAGACATAGTTGTTTCTGGCGAGGCCCCTAATTTTTGGTTGGATGATGAACAACATTGAGTTTGGTATTATGGAAGGATATTTTTCCTTGACCATGCTGGAGACAGTTCTTCGATAGTTCAATAGTTCTCCCTTAGTTATAAATCCTGCCATGACAAAGATTTACCGAACGTTGAGGAGTCAATTTTGGTGGCCTGTGATGAAGCATGTGGTTACGGAGTTTGTGTCTCGATGTTTAGTCTTCCAAAAGGTGAAGGTCGAGCACCATTTTCTTGGTGGTCTTCTCTAGCCATTAGATATTCCTCTGTGGAAGTGGGAGGACATCTCAATGGACATTGTTACTGGTTTACCTCAATCTTCGGGAGGACATGATGCTATTTGGGTGGTAGTGGATCATTTAACAAAATCAGCCCACTTCATAGTATTCAAGGAGTCGAGCTCATTGGAAGTTTTGTCAAGGAAGTATCTGGAGGAGGTTGTGAGACTTCATGCAGTCCCTAGGATGATCATTTCGGATTGAGATCCTTGTTTTATATCCAAGGTGTGCATGGGTCTCCAACATGCTTTAGGATCTCACCTATGCCTTAGCACCGCTTTTCAGCCTCAAACGGATGGTAAGACAGAGAAAACTATCCTGAATCATGGAAAAATGATACACTCCTGTGTTATTGATTTCGGAGGTTCATGGATGGGGTACATACCCTTGGTGGAGTTTTCTTACACCAATAGTTTTCACTAAACCAACGGTATGGCTCCGTTTGATTCCTTGTAAGTCCGTACATTCTGATCTCCATTATGCTGGATTGGGGTCAGAGATTAAGCAATTCTCGGAGTGGAACTAGTGCAGAATACAACAAAGATTGTTCAATTGATTCATGAGAGGATGAAGGCAGCACAAGATCATAAGAGATCTTTTTCCGATCAAAGAAAGAGACCCTTAGAGTTTAATGTCGTGGATCATGTGTTTCTTAAGGTGACTCCTCATCGTGGGCAGTGAAAGTTTGCTAAATGGAGGAGGATTTATCCTCAGTTTTATGGGCCTTTCGAGGTGTTAGCTCATGTTGGAGATGTGGCATATCGAGTAGCACTTCCCCCATAGATGAGTCGGATACATGATGTTTTCCATGTATCGCAGCTCCGATGTTATCTTCATGGTGTCTCTCACATCATCGATTGTGGAGAGATCAATGTTGATGGTGATGCAACCATTGATGAGCGACCTGTGGAGATCCAAGACTGCAACGAGAAGGTTTTGCGTGGGTGTTCCATTCCTATAGTTCCTATCATGTGGCAACATGGTGGCTTGGAGGAGAGTACCTGGGAACATGAGTCACAAATGCGTGTCCATTACCCATAGTTGTTTGATGTTTGAATCTTTTAATGTATCATTTTATTTTGGTGGTTATGAAACATTCATGTTTATGAGATGGCTCCCTTTATTGCTTTGTTGGATTGCTCGATTTTGAGAGGTATCATGTGGGGTGGTTGTTCAGACCCTATTTTTTTCACATTAGGTGGGTTTTGGATTCTTGAGGATGAGGATGTTTAAGGAGGTATCTGATGTAATGTCCCGAACCTCTCTGGTCCATTATTATGTGAAAATGAGGTGTTGGAGGTGTTCTAAGAGGTCAAGGTGACTTAATGTGCGTTTGGGAGGACTTTTAAGGAAGGATAAAGGGTTAGGGCCTTCGCATGGTTGGTGCACGGTTTGCCTAAACTGTGCGGCCAAACCATTCAAGGTTGGTGTTGGAGGTAGTGGATAACACACGGTTAGAGCACAATTTGTCTAACTGTGCCGACTAACTGTGCGAGGAGTGTTTCTCGAGGGAGAAGCTAACACATGGTTAGCGCATGGTTTGTTAAACTATAAAGACCAACCAAGCTGGAACTTAAAGTTAGATCCTAAAATTGTGGATCTGAACTCCTTTGCACTAAATTGTTCATTTAAGTCCCTAAGAGGCCACAACTCGGGATTACCCTTCCTTGGGGGTAGAATATCCTCTTCCAAGTGTTTTGGAGGCGATCTGGAGGCTTCTCTTCATGAATCGAAGCAGGTTTCTCGAGGTATGTGATCGTTTGGTTTAGTGTCTTAGATCTACCAAGATCTACTCCTCCTGTTCTATCATGATATTAGATATACGTTTCTTATGGGTAGATCTATGTGTGTGGATGTCAATTATGATGAGCATTGGTATTGGTTTTGTTAGGAGACGAGATCTAGGGAGGATCCTTGGTGAATCGGCCTGGTATTATTAGGCATTCTTCGACCGTTGTGGTTTCCATCAAAACCATTGAGGTAGGGGATTCGTGGATTCTATAATTTTTTATGTGAAATCATAGAGTTAGCATGATTTAGCCCTTTGGATCACAATGAAATTGACCTAATTAAATATTCAAACTGGATTAAAAGAATTGGTTTGATCGCATGTTTTTTCTTTGTACCATGATAACTGTTTGCCTCTTGATTTTCTAGATAATATGATATCTATGCCGCTATTGTTAGCATGTTACTCTTGATGAAATTGATAATAAACATCAATCCAGAATTAATTGATAATTAATTTGCTAATGATAAAGAGGCATGTAAATGAATCTTGTTGTTGTTGTTGTGGTTGTTGTTCCCATTTGATGATAATAAAATTGATGTCGATATACGTGTTTAATTCAGTTGGTTGGTAAACCATAAATTGATTGGTACATGTTGTTAGAAGGTTGGATGCCTTGTAAAAGGGCCAAATCCCCAATTTTATGTGATTTTTGTTTTCCTTCTTCTTGGTCGGTGATGTGACCCTAGAAGGGTGTTGTGATATGTGGGGGCATGGAGACCTTGTGGTTATGGTAGCAGATGATTCCTAGAGTGGTGAGATGCATCGGTTTATGCGTGTTTGTGTCGAGGAGGACACCATGGATGATGAAATGGGATGAATGTGAATGTTGGATGCTTTTTGATTATTTGGTTGTTTATCTTATTTTCTTTTCCCCACATCTCAAGGCAGCTGGTCTTTCTTACCTTCTTCCTAAGGAGGCAAAGACACGTGGGGTATTCCACAATCTTTCAATATTTATCCTCTCATGGGAGAATGGGTCTACACTCTTGCTATGGGTGGAAAAGACTCAACGGGTAGTACATCTACCCACCATGTTGATCCCCCTTGTGTTTAGTAGCATAAGATGCTTTTCTAGAATGCCTAGGAATATGGGAAATATAATATGTAATGAATGTTTGATTAAATGATGGTAACCCATGGGGATGGAGTTTTTTGAAACTTAATGATGAGGTTGAGAACATTTGAAAGGACAATGGAATTTTTGGATGTGGTGATAATGTAATTTGTTTTGGAATTGTGCATGGTTGACTAATTTGTAAATATTTAATTAATGTAAAGTGAAAATGATGAAAAAGGGAATGAAATAATATAATGAAGTTCTTTAATTGGTTGTGTGTTTATAGGATACCTAGTCTTAGAAATAGCATCCTGGAGTTCGAGTGACGTTATCTGCAGTTGAGACTAAGACTAGGTTATGCCCATAGTGTTCTTGTGAGTTATAATATATTTTGTACTTTTTTGTTTCTATACGCTAATCCACCTTGTCAGTAAGGGAAACTGACATCCTGAGCATTTTGGGCCCAAGGGGGGTGTTTTACGCAACATTCCGGTGGGAGGATGAATAACTGACTACCCCAATTGACCCCGCTCTCTTCTCTTGGTAGATACTGGTTCCATAAGGCACAACGGTTAGTTTTCCCCATATATGTGTGTAGAGGGCTATAATGTATTGTGTTTATTCACTCACATATATTCTGGATATTGTATCCTATGGACTATTATAGGTGTAATGTGTATACGCTATGATGGCTTGAGGACCCTTACTCGGTGTATGGGTTGTAATGGCTTGAGGTATAATACCCGACATATGATACATGTTATATGAGTTGTGGTGGCTCCTGGAAACTACAAGGTTACTTTTGGTTGTGAGGATGGTGTGGTTCATATCCTGGGTGTCTGGAGGTAGCCTTTGTGGTGAACATTGTGTATATTGTTGATCATAGCCCAGGTGTATTAGGGAAAGCCTTTGGAAAGATGTGCACATGATGTATGTCATTGGGGGAAAGCGTCAAACTAGTGGGGAAGTAGTAGAGGGGTACCCTTGATATTCATTACTATATGATATATTCAGGTTTCTGTTACCTGGTGAGAGTAGCTAGGGTGAGGTCGGGAAGTTAGTATACCTCTTTAGGTGACAAGATAGTTTCACTAGTAGTTCACTGTGCTTTAGCATTCTTTCTTTTCCTTGGAACGCCAGGATTCACGGAGGATCCTACTGATTATACTGTTATACTCACCCTACATATATATAAAATGTTTTTTTAAGTTACTCGGATAAGGTTGGATATCATTCCAGTTTCTATTAGATTGGGGTTGGAGGAGCTGTTCGGGATTGCAGTTGCAGTTGTTTTTACTTTCTTTTGGGTACATGGTGTTTTCTCTTTTTGTTGTAGTACTTTTTCATGAAATTACAATAGTGCACATAGGTTTTCTTTTATACTTCAGTTTTGAGTTTGATTTGGTTGGTGTCTATCTTATCTTTCTCTTCTACACGTGTTTTGTTAGATGGTAATGCCTCTCATTTGTGTTTTATTATACCCTTGGTGCTATTCGCCATCCCGGAGCCTACTAGAGGTGGGACTCGGGAGGTCATTATCTCCCCTCTCACATATCCAGCCCAAGAGGGGTACACTTTGGGGGAGGGTGTCGTGACATTATTAAAATAAAAATACTTATAAAATTCACTATTTATTGGGATTTCAAATATTTATCTTGATATTTTAATCTTGTTTTCACTTTTTAACACTCACAGACTTGACAAATATTTACCACATTTAATATTCAAAAATAATAACAAACAAAATATATATATTGAAAAAATCGGAACAGTTTGATTCCAAATAG
Source organism: Viscum album (assembly GCA_963277665.1). NCBI lineage: Eukaryota > Viridiplantae > Streptophyta > Magnoliopsida > Santalales > Viscaceae > Viscum > Viscum album. The sequence goes on along the minus strand of OY728152.1, from coordinate 1,310,777,348 downwards.
GGGATATTTTTTCATAATTAAATTCATGTAAATACATGAAATAAATTTATTATAAATCTATAAAATTAAATGTGAATCAACTCTTAAAAATTCATTATTAGCCAAAAAATGATCTTATAAAAAACTTAACAATATTATTGATTTCAATATAATTAGTTTCATTTTTATAATTAATTTTGATGTATTTTATTTTTTAATCATATTAAAAAAATAATACAAATTTTAAATTACATGATTCGATGAAAATAATTTAGTGTAATTTAAAAATGGTTATTTTGCATAATCAGACTAAAAATGGACCATTTCAAGAAAAATATAAATTATTCATCATAATATTTCATTGAAATGAATAATTAAATAATGATATTCTTATTCAGAAAATGGTGATATAAATGTGTTAGAAATTAGGTAAATTTTGGGCACAAAATAAAAAAATACAGAAAAATAAATTTTTATGAATAAATTGTCATCGAAAAAAATATACTAGCTATATATTTTTAATTAATTGTTAAATTTTTATTATATAAAACTATTAAGTACATTTTTCATATATTTTTATGTTCAAATCAAACTACCAATTTAATGACTAGGTTATAATATGTCTCTATTCATTTTAATATTATTATTGTGTATTTCCCACACTATTATATAGTTATAATTTATTTAAATATAAATATAGTTTAAAATCATGGGATGTTGTATAATAAACCAACTATGGCAGTATAAAATAAGATCACATCACTTCATGTTGGTGGTAAACCACATTAATGAATAAGGGACTTTATCATTTCAACACAGATGGAAGGGTAATAAGGTTAGTGATATATTATATTTATAAAATCTCAACTATGTGAAAAAGATAATATTTTTTTAATTTTATTCATTTTTTATCGGTCATATGATTTGGTTATTATTAATAAAACTCATCACTTTTTGGAGGTGGTAGTTCATAATTACTCATGAAAAATGTTCTCAGGTCCTATTAGTTGGAAATATAGATTACCATTTTTTCACATTAATTTAATAAGATTTTATAATATGGAAGATAATTACATGTAATTATCATCACAGTCAAATAAAAATTTATTGAGTTAGATGAAAAAATATAAAAGATAAGAATCTAATATGTGTTATATGAAATTTTTGACACACTAATTTTTATTATATGTTACATGTAATAGGTTTTGTCCATTAGTGATACCAAGAAACCTAAGACATAGAAAGGGATTTTGGGAAGGTGTTTATTAAGGGTTTTTTGAAAATAAAGGCTCCAAGGAAATTAAGGATTTATGTGACATGGTGACCTTTAATAAGTATTTTGAGAGACACTCATAGAAATCTTCAAGGATTAAAATAATATTATATCATATTCATCTGTACTCCTCAAAAAAAATATTATATTAATAAATTTTTTTAATTATAAAAAAAATTTAATAATATTTATTATTATATATTTTAAATTTTCACTTTGATTTAACCTTATTTAATGTGTTAAATTATTTTTACCCTACTGACAACATTTTTTTCAATTTTATTATTCACAAGGAACACAAATTAAACGGACCTAATCAATAAATTTGACCTTATAGACTATAAATAATAAATAATTATTTAATGTAAGAAATATAAATATGTCAAATACATTACATATCATATATTTTCCCAAAACACAATGAAATATTCATTTTAATAAAAAAACAACGTTTAATAAAATATAATAAAAAATGATATGAAATTAATTATATTTTGTTTAATAATTTAGGTTTTATATTAATTTTAAATAAAATTAAAAAAGGAATGGTACTTTTATATAAATTAATATAAAACATGAAATAATTTTTTTAATAAAAAAACTTATTTATTAGAAAAAAAATGATTTTATAAGATAAAAATGGATTTTATAAGAAAAAATGTCTTTAATCAAATATAAAAATAATTGGCCATGAAATTAATAATTTTTTTCTTAATCATTTATGTTTTATATTACATTTTTAAAATTAAAAATGGAATGGTATTTTTATAAAAATCAATACATAAAACGAATGATTTTTTTGATAAAATTATATATTTGCTATTCATAAAAAAGGAATCCATCATAAAAAAAATAACAAAAACACCAAAAAATATAAAATAAATATCCTAAATTCTAAAATTAAATATAATTTATTAAATTAAATTCCAAAATTTATTAAATTTATATATTATATAAAACCAAAAAATTCCAATGACTGAAAATTTCCATAAAATTAGAAATTTGAATATAACTCCATAAAATCTAAACATTAATATTAGTATGAAATGAAATTTTGTTGTTATTAATTTTAACCCGGTTGTCATAATATATGATACATTATCACATGATTTTTTTAATAGTCTATATGTAATCGAGATAACTATAAATTGATACACCGTTATTGGTGAAATATTACGTCTATATTTGTAATTATCTTATTAGTTATCTTTAGAACTATATGTAATTATTTCATTTCCATAGATAAGTGAGATCTCATATATTTAGGATTGCATAAACAATGATCAGTGTGGATGCTCGAAATTTTTAACCAATGTAGTGGGATGAAAGTTTCTTCATAATGTGAAAATTACCAAGACTACTCCATTGATATTCCCATTTGAGATATCTATTAATATAAAATTGTGTATATTAATAATTTCATTTTTATATATATAATTTATAAATATAAATTATTTATTATTATTACAATTGTATTGAGATCCATAGATATATTTTCATTATGGAATTTATAAAACCCTTACCCAGCAACTACACTCTGATAATTCAACATTATTTGGTAACAACATGTTTTGTAGGATCCTTATGAACATAGATATTTTTGTATATCTATAATGTTATTGAATTTTTTTAATACATATTTTATTTAATATCTTTAATTGATGTAATATAAAATAATTTTAAATAAATAAAACAATACCATATATGATTGGGGAATGATGATTTGATTATAATTATTCTCTTAATCTTGAATAAAATGTAGTATATATCCACATATAATAGGGTTTATAAGAAGTTTTATATTGAATACATGGTGATTAATTTAGTAGAAATGATTTTGGAAACCTTAAATAAAAACATTGATGTCATAAAAACCACCCATGCTATATGAGAGGAAATTTAAAAATATTATAATCGTACATTGGAATATTGAGATGAAAATTTCTAGATTACATTTAATATGAATGATGATTCATGAATTATCCAAAAAATTATTTTCCATGTATACTTTTATTATATTAATTTTCATATAGAATCTATTAGTGGCTTAAATATATCCTCAATGATAACAATGTTATTAAAATAATCCTATTAAGATTACCTATAAATATTAATATGATTGTATAATTTCATGAATAAAATAATCCAAAAGAGTTGATATTGGATAATATCCATAAAAATTTTGTTTTATAAGATATGCTCAAAATTTAAATGAGTTAATGGTTATGGACAATTTTGAGTAGGTGGAATGAATATAATTATTTAAACTCCTTATATAATATGATCTCAATAAAGATTTAAATGATTTAATATCTATTAATTCTTCTTATCATAAAATATGAATATGAAAATTAGTTTATAGGAATAATTTCTTTTTATTTTGGTGTGCACTAATTATGCATATTGATCCTAGGAACATAATGAAATATTGAGATTATGATGATGAAAAAAAATATTTTAGGACATTCATTAGAGGAATTGATAATAAAATTTAGTTATATATGATATTATTATAGAAAACTTACAAATCATATAGTTAATTTGATATTATCGGGGATATAGATATTGAATATGTCAGTTCATTAAATAACTATTTAATGAAATCATTATTTCCTGTTTAGAAAATCCACCTATGTATGAAAATGATCTTGAATGTACTGTAATCCAGGTAAAATTTGATTAATAAGATAAACATGACTATTTCCTTTAATAATGTTAATTATATATCCCATAATAATAATGAAAATGTTGGTTTCCATAACCATAAAATCTATATATATAAAAGGTTGGATAATAATACGGAGTTATGAGTAGATATTAAACATTTCACATTTAGAAACACTTGAATGTCAATGTAGAATGTTGGTAATAATCTATATATCTTTTAATAAATATGTATTAATGATTGATTGACTATTTATTTGAATTAATATTTCATGATAACTGAGTAACTCGAATTAGAATTGATGATTTTTAGATATATTAATTATAAACATGGAATCATTATATCATTTGGTATGAAATCATGATATTAATTTTAACTAGAATGTAAATAAAATGGGTTTTTAGGTAATACTATAAAATGGTTGTTGTTAACCCACTTGTTCAAAACATAAATGAAAATTAGAAATTTTATGATATGTAATTATGGAAATTAAATGACCGTATATATTCTCATTAAACCCAAATCCCCCCCCCATCATGGAAGATGAGTAATTTGGGATAGACTCAAATGTACATTGCGGAGATATAATGATGAAAAATTCTGATTTGTTTGTTAAAATTAATTTTAATTTATAGTTGAGGAATTATGGGAAACTAACAATATGTTTGATCCATATCTAAAATGCACATCATGGAATTGTAGAAACAACAACATATTAAGAATAATATCATATATTTTGTTTTTAGTGGGTACTACTTTTTTATTTAAGTTTTTTATAGGATGAATGATCTTTTACATTGAGTGCAATGGAATATATCAATGTATATATAAAAACTGAAATTAAAATATTAGGATATATTATCATGTTCGATGACAATAAAATTCGATTGGTTTCCATGCTAAATGAGTTAAATTTCATATTTTTGAACATATAACATTCAGATTAATAGTGATAGAAACTACGAAATGGAAATCAGATAAGAAGGGAAAATCCAATGAATAATATCTCACTAATAAATATATAATGTAGTTGATAATTATCAATTATTGACTATGGATCACAGTTTCATATCCCACTGGATGGGAAATAATTTTCTCAACAAATGGGTTGTCTATTAAAAATATGGTTTTGTTCAATTTACAAATAATATGGGATTGATGTTGATCAGAAGTTTATAATAGATTAAATACAATATTAAATTAATATAAACATCACAAAGTCACGTTATATACAACAAATCAGTTATACTTCAATAAATTATACATATAGAACCTCCTAACAGATATCTCTGTGAGATTACAAGCCGCTAGTTTTAGTCTATGATGCTCATCCTTGGATTCTTGAGTAACCGCTTCCTATTAAAACACGAGATGTAATAACAAAAATAACCTAATTATAGTTACATAATCCAACCATGTTCTAATGATAAACATACAATGAATATTTAAACACACTACTCCATCATTAACCCAACAAAGATTTTCATTTTCAAATTCCACATCAGTTGTAACTATATAATGAATGAATGTAAACCTGTTAAGATTCAATAAGGTTTGTATGAAATTTCATATAAATTTTTTCATAGGCTATGAATTCTTCAAATATGATTTAATCAGATATTAGCTTATAATGACTATTTCACACACTCGGTTTAACAAACATTACTAGTATACAAATGTGGAAATCCATAGTAGTGAATACACTAATGTCCAATCTATAAAATATATTTCAGATATAATACAATTAGGTCCCAACCCTATTGGTAGTTTAGTACTGTTTGGAATATATTAGTGTCTAACCCCCCCCCCCCCCCTCAAAATCCTATATTTAAATTGACATGGGTCTATTAAAAGTTGAAATGTAATGATACAGACCAGGCTAGTATCAAAACCAACAACTGACCTAACATTCTAAGAACCTAAGAGGTTTTCATAATCCCTAAATGATAGAAATTTTCCCCTTAGTAAAAGATACAATTTAGGTAGAATATTTTACCCATATATTAGTTTAAATTAAAAATGACCATTGTCTTGAAAACATGAGTTGTCACATTCATATGTTAAACATCTATGAAAATAGAAGATACATACAGAATAAATAAACATGATGAATATATAATATATTGACAATAAATTCCCACTACTGACCAATAAAACCATTTTTCCATACATTTTCCATTCATAAATCAAATAGGACATATTTTGGATAGGTATAACATCTGATCTATCATTTTATATTTTATATTCAGTTGGAAAATTCATCTGCCTTGTACCTGCCCTCCAATGCGAACACACCTCCATCACAGACTAAATGAAACCTTCCCAGTGAGTTTTTATCCATTACTCATTGGTTTATTCTAGTTCACATATTTTTACCGTTTGATATTTATGGTTACTTTTTGAATTGTATTGGCTAAACTCCCTATGTAAAATCATTTCTGATGGTGGTCCTTGTTTGCAAAATAAATGAATTTAATCTTGGATGGTTCTTGTTGAATATTTGAATATAGAAATTGGTAATTTATGTGATCATTTTTAATAAATGTATTCTCAAGGATGATAAAACGTTTGTGATAGGCCATGAATTAACAACAGGAATTGAATAAGTGTTTCTTTGTAAAATCTAATGTTGTGTTTGTTGGGTTTATAATGTATTCTAATGTTGAGAATGATTGTGTTTGTGTACGGTATTTTTGTTGTTGGCTTGATGGGTATACCAATTGTTTTCTTTGTTTTATTTCCTCCTCCATTGAATATCAATACAAATTATAACCATTTAAATGGCACCACCACATTGTTACTTGTGTAATTCCACTAAATCATAGAATACCACTTCACTAGAAGACTCTATGGGATACATTATGGAAACCCTAGTAAGAAAAAACCAAATAACATGTAATTAATCCTTCCACCTCTTGAACTCTATAGAAAAATATACAATATATCATATTTGTCCCATTTTTCTTGACACAATATATTATTTTTCTAGAGAAACACAAAAAAAATGATTTATAATAATACATATTAATCACATGTGGGATACTAAAACTTTCTATTGTGAGGGATTTTCATAGAAACATCAATTGATCAGTTTGTTGGGAAGATATGTGTGATCTACTTTGGTCTGGAGTAATGCATGGAGAGGTAAGAGTATTGTTTACCATAGCTAGTTAAATTGAATTTATTTGGGTGATAACCATAGTTGAACATCATTTTTGTAATTGTTTTGTTAAATATTAATATTAAAAAAATCTAATATTATGAATATGAATAAGGAATTAATGAATTCCAATCGGTTGATAAATGTGTATATTTATGGAGTGAAAGAGTTTATCATGTTTAAAAACGATCGTGCATATGAACCTTCTCAAATCATATGTTCGTGTTTACATTTTTTTTTTTCAAGATTAATTAGACTATATTAGTTCAATGAATAATTGATATGTCATAGAATAGATCGAAGTTATACTTGTTGGAATAAAAATAGGGAAAATTAATTTATGTAGTGGTTGGGAGAGCACTGTGATTTTTGGGTCATCTGATATGATTGCAAGAATGAACAATGAATACGACCATGTGGATAATGTGATTATAAATGTGAAAGATTATAAAGATCATATTGATGAAATGGCATGTATAGTTTAAGATAAAATTCATAATTTCCCAAAATTGATTGAGAAGATAAAGAGTTGCGAAATGATGCCATTATATTTTGGTTTCACTAAATATACATCATTTTCATATGTACGAATGATATATAATTTGAAAGAATGAAATGGGTGTAGTGACACCAATTTTATAGATCTACATGGTCTCTTAAATAACATGATCCATTAAGATAATGAACTCTTGATCCGATATAATGATGCCACACGAATGAAACATTCGATGGTATGATCTCTGAAAAATAAATGCCTACACAAATGACTATATTGTTTTTGCAATGATAATCAATCACATAATGAATGACCTATGTTTGGTTATTCTAGATACCAGAAAGATGAATCTAATCCTATGAAATGTGTATGGTACTTTCTGAACATCCTATGGTTTGTGTAACTTTATGAATGTGAGGAGACTATAAGAAAATTGCAATGGAATGAAGATACAAGAATTAAATATGGTAAACTATGTCACCCATTAGACTATCCTCAGTGGAAGAGAGTTCATCATGAGAATTCAAAATTTGGAAATGATCTGATAAACATTTTTCTTTCATTACAAAAAAATGGAGTGAATCCTTTTAGTTTTCAAAGCAGTTGTCAAGGTACAATGCTGATTATGTTTGTAAATAGTAACAAACAATCATGGTTATGCATGAAAAAATTTATCTTGTTATATATGCTTTTTTTGGTACCAAAAAACTTGGTAATGATATTGATCATTATTTGGATCAATTAATTGAGGATTTTTAATTATTGTGGGATTGAATTGTTACGATGTATGATGCTTACAAATATTTATACTGCACATTGGGAGACATTTTGTACGTGATGACAAATGACATTCTTGCTTATGGAAATTTTTCAGAATATAAAATTAAATGAACTCAATGGTGTCCCATTTGTTAACAAGGTACACAATTAATTAGGTTGAATCATTCATCAAAATCATTTTTCTAGGTCATTGCAGATTTCTACACCGATGGCATATGTACAAATCATGGATAATATCATTCGATGGATGTTTATAATAACACACAACAAGGTGTCTAGTAACATGGGATAAATTGTTTAAAAATGTAAAATATATTGAAAATACTTTTGTTAAACCATTTTATAAAATCATTTAAATAACCAGTTGGAATAAGATATCAAATTTTTAATTACCATAATAGATTTGTGTGTGTGTTATACAATTTATTTATGTTAATCATGTTGAAAAAATGAATGTGATAGTTTCATAGAAACATTTCTAAATTCACATGTCAAAACAAATTGTAGAATTATGTATTGGTTGGACATGGTTGAACTGGGAATATGTTAAAATGTTCCACCTGTAAAGGTTGAAAAAAAAAATTTCTTCATCCTACTGCTTACACTCCTTCTAGGTAAGCGAGGTATCAGTTTTGAAACTTTATGACTGACATGAATGTTCTAGGGGGGAATTCTCACATATCAATAACATCATTTCAATGACCGGTTTAATGATAAAGTGTGTGAAATCACACGACTATCATGTTTTTATGCAAGAAATAATTCCTATAGTGATTTGTTTCATTTTTCCCAATAATGTCTTCCATATATTATTGAGGATATTTTTTTATTCATATAAATATGCAGCAATTTTAGAGACTTGGTGAAATTTCCAACTATGGAAAGATAAATTTTCATCACATTATGATAATTGTAAAAAATATTCCCATCGATATTCTTTGATATGACTGTTAATTTGATGGTTCACATGGTGAGAGATATTCAACTACATGGTCCTCTACATTATAGATGGATGTACCCCATTGAATGGTATATGTATTTATTAAAAGGTAATGTCAAAAATATATGTCCTCTAGATGGTTGTATTGTGTAGTGATATATATTTGAGGAACACATTAAATTATATAACAAATAATTCTCTGGTGCGGAAAACATTGGCCTACCAAAATCTCTTAACACAGGGCGGATGGATGGTGAAGAAATTTCTGGAAGAGTGGTTTCCAGAACAAACATTACATATTCGGAGTAGGCCTACCTAGATGTTTTTCATAACAGTTTTTACGTTGACCTATATGTTCAAACCTAAAATAAATACACAGGAATTTGAATCGATCATGGGATGAAAGATGGACATTAGATACACATAATCAACATTTTATATCTTGGTTTCAGGACCATATTTTTATAAATTTAGATGAAAATATAGACTCAATTTCATAATGACTTCTATTAAAATCTAGAGGACCAATTGTGTATGTATTATCTTAAAATTTGTATATTGTTAATGGTTATACATTATTTACTAATGAAAATGATAGAGAATGTACCATGTAGAATAGTATGGTTACACTTATGGCTGAAGTGATTCATGTTTCTGGTGATAAGGGATGAAATCTTCTTTATTTTAATTTTTCATACATTAGAATTGTCAAAAAAATATGGGAGTTAGATTTTATGAAATTCCAAGTTCCAATTTTTCATTGCAAGTTGGTTGATAACATGAATGCAGTTAAATTAGCTGTATTAAGATTCGTGAAAGTTGTTTTAAGTAATGAATGGGGAAGTGAAAACCCGTTTATAATGTCCTCAGAGGAAGTACATGTATTTTATGTTCTCTATCCCATAACCCTAAACTGGTCAGTTGTTTTGTTATCGGCCAGAAAAACTAAAGTGTCAGACAAAAAATAAACAGATGGAAACCCATTCATTGGGACATTATAATCATTATGAAGAGGTCCCAATGTAGATAGTGTTTTTTATGTTATAGGAGACCATAATGATGATATTATCATAGTCGATAGAGGTGTAAAATCTCTTAAAAATTTAAAAAAGACTGATCAATAATCTGGTTATTTTTAATTGTAAAATGAATTGTGTTGCCTTATGTTATTATTTATTCATTCTTGATTTTATGTAATATAAACTAAATTTTAAACCACTTCTGCATATAATGATTTCTTCACCTACGGATGTACGCAATCATGAGGCAAAATAGTTATCTCAAACTATTGTTGTTGGACTCAGTTTAGACGAATAACATGTTTCTCAACCTGTTGTTGTGGGTCCTAGTGTTGTGGTGCCATAGTTTTCTAAACCTATTGCGGCCAGTCCCTGTGATGATGGTAGTCCATCAGAGGAACATAATGACGATGCTAAAATGGAGGAAATATAAGGAAATGAAACCTTTATAGAGAAAAAAAATCAAGAGCTTTGTAGTTTGATAGTGTTAGTCAAATTACATAATGAAAAATAAAAAGGAAACAAATTTGAGGAGGGATGTAATAAGTTAGGCCATCATGTTAACACAAAAAAATCCATGTTTAGTGGCACTATTGTAGTCGACACTTGGAAACATGTTCCGATTGATGTACATTCATGGCACCATGTTGTCACCCAGCTTAAGACACTAATGTTGGATGATATTACAGTAACATTATGATATAATTTAACTAAATTATTAAAATAAAATAAAACACTAAAACATTGAAATTTTTATCATCATCCCATAAAGAGTGCATTTATATAGATTACTCACACATAAAATTCAAATTATGTGTGGTAAGAAGTATTCATAGAATATTATGCACAATTTTAGTAAACTATCATCTAAAATATGTTGAATAGAAAATAAAAACACACCCATCTACTCTTTATGCACACATGATATGTTAAGGAGTGTGGGATTTGTTTAGAAGCCATCGTGTGGAGCAGAATTTTCAAGTACATAGTGTCTCGAAATATGTTGTTTAGCGTTGGTTGTATTCATCACATTTATTGACAAATAATTATTTATGAAACATCACATGATTGCTGAAATTATGGAACATGTAGTAAATCGAGAGTACCCCTACCATAATGTAAGGATGGGGTACACCTCCCTTGAGAAGAAATTGGTACGTATTTTAAATCCACCATGTTACTTTTATGTGACATAAAACAACACCATAACCATATTACTTTTTTTAGAAAAATATTGATGAATTCAAATTGAAATCCTCACCCATCACACACCATGTGATATGGAATGAAGCTCATGTAACTAAATAGGGGATATTGATAGATAAATACACACAGAAAATGTGGTAAACATGTTTATGTATGACATTATATAATTTTTTTCCAAAAATTGTTATTTCATAACAATGATTACTTATTTTCCAATATTTTCTATTTTACATATTAATAGGATTAAAACACATAGACACCCAATGTAGACATAGTTTTAGAGGCCTTCAAGTAGCCATAACAGTATTGTTGTGTAAGAGATGCGGTTTTTGGGGTGATACCATGAACAAATGTTAAAAAAACAGGAATTTGATCAAATTTATGATATGGAAAATATGAGAGAAAAATTATCTATGTCTCAATAATAATTACTATAACAGAGTGTGTTTATATAATTTTTTATGGTTGAAGGCAAAGAGAAGAAACAACTCAAGAAAAAATCATGTGTGAAGATCCCGCCCCACCAAAAGGAGTTTTGAGGTGATCCCTTCCCCTCTAAAACCAGATTTTGGTATTGTAATAAATTTTTAAATAACTGTTTCTATGAAATGGGAATTTCGTAGACACTGATATATTTCATGAACTGTTATTCTAAAGGGTGAATATGATTGTGATATATATCTATCATCTCCTTCTAATCACAATGTAGCGAGGGATACAATTTTCAATATGTTGAACGAATAACTATACAATAGACCACATCCAAAATGTCATGTCAATGTATCGATTAACATAGCTCATGAGTATAGCTCTGAGCTACCTGTTCCAAGTGACGATGATGACCTTCAAACAATCGAACAAGATGTTAGAACATCCATCACATTACGATAAATTCCATTAAAAAATCATGCATACAAAGAGGTATTCATTTGAAATTTATGTTTCCAGTTGAACCATTTACATTTAATGAAAAATGAATCAAACTAATGAAATTTATTACATAACGAAAAAGGAAAGGGGTTAAAACGAATGATAATCTCAAAACAATCAAAAGGATCAACCAACCGATCGAAACGATCAATTGAGAGAACCTTTATTCTTCCCATTCTCTATCCACATTTAATATCATTGCAGGATCATGTAGATACAAATTTGATAGACAGAAAAAATCACATAGATGATTTTGAAAAAAATTAGTATAGATGAAAATAATCGGATTACATTAGTGATGAAAATGTAAATGAAATAATCATGCATTAATGGAAAGGGAACTCAATTGAAAATTTATACATGAGGTATGTTTTCATGTTTTTATTATAAAAAATCTGATATATTATGAGAACTATGACTAAATTAATTTTATATTTTTCTTCGGTGTATATAAAGAAAACAATTTAGCATATTTTCAAATGGACATAAATTTGGTCTCATTAGTCCTCAGATGAACTCTTCAGAAGAAGAAATAAATTCTAACAAAGTGGTTGAAATAATTTCATCCCTACTCAAATCATTTGAATGAAATTTGAGATGAAATACTCTTTTCAATAACAACGATGTAGGGTTAAAACTCTACAATTTAATAATATAAACTATTTTTTCATTTTTTTCATTACTTATTCCGTTTTGTGTTTTTATGTAGAATTGTATACCCATTATGGTCAATCTGGATACTCCAATGATTTATTTTATATATTCATTGCATGGATATCCAATAAACGAACCACACATGATAGTGTTTTATAATTTTTAAAACACTAGGTCAAGCATTTTGTAACTAAACATCTAGTTATATAATTTATATTATCTTTTAATGAGTATTTTGTTGTGATAGGGTGGTGCATCAATATCATCTACATCACTGAATGAATCCAGGGCATAAGACAAGAATGATGATATGATCTACAACTTGACAAGTATTATGGTATATATAATATGACAATACTATCAAACAAATATGAAAACAAATGACATATTTTTATCATTGATTCAATAGTTTCCAAAACAAAAAGAAGAAATTTTTTTGTTATTATGTTTCAAAATTTATATAATATTTTGTATTTCATCAACAAACTATCATCCCTTAAGATGTATTTTAAAAAATAATAACTATTTCATTTAATATATTTATTATTTTTTTTGTGAATTTATATTACATCAGTACTACCATGACTATCGGAAAAGCATATATTCAAAGGTTGATATAGGTGTGTTTATAAATGAATGGGATTCATAACTGATAAATGATTGTACAAAAATTGGATTATTGTGATTTACTAATACTTATGTTGTCCTTATAAGATCAATGATATATCCACTATTTACAATTATTGAGCATATATGATTACCCTTTATAATGTGTCACATCCTCAGTTTAGGAATAATGGTTTTAGAACTAATTTTTTATTCTAGTAATGAATAACATAATGATAGACTCTTATAAACTATTTCATTATGTTTCCATGTTTCCAAATGCACTAATCCTAAACTATTATGTGATGGGTCATTTATATTCTATATTATTGTAATTTATTCTAGTGTTTATACTAATGTAGTGTGTTGGAATAATATCGTTTTTACATCACCCACAAATTTAATAAGAAAACTAAGTATTTTTCAATAATGATTGTTAATTACTACTTATCATTGAATCTCCTCAGAGATTCTGAAATGGCGTCTATGTGATGCTCTCATCCCACACCATCTCCATGATATCAACATTCTACCTTCACATTTCCTTCTCCTAGGGCACCCATTTAATAGCTAAATAGGTGCATAAAGAGAAGGAAAATTTAACCTTGAATGATGATATCATTGAGATGGCGTCTGATGAGAGCATCATAAGGATGTCAGACCACAAGTCCAGATCAGATTCTATTTTAAGCGGTAGTTTACCAATAGTAGTGAAGTTCACAAAGAATCATTAGTTTTTTTATTTGGTTATATATGGACCAATTAAACCCTTTAGATATATGTAAATGTAATTTTAAAATATAATATCTCTATTTTAATGAATATTTATATAATTATATTTTTATTTCCTTTTCATTATTCCTTGTAGGGTTCATCGATTTTAGAATATTTTTGCATATGGGACGTGCCATTGCCGAAAGAGCAATGATGATGTGTCTTCTCAATCAATGAGGAAATATTAATGTTTTCACAGTAAAATCATTTTCCATAGAATTGATGCATTTTTTCATATTTATGTTTTATTTATTTATTTTTTGTATGAAATATTAATCTAATAATATTTGATATCAATGTATGGAATGATTAAGTCATTATAATTTGTTTCATTGTAACTGACCTATTCAAAATCATGAAAATTAATTCATTTGTTTTGAAACATTAGGGATATTATCCATGGGACATTTGAAATGTGTATGAATGAACCCCACCTCAATACGACACACACTAAAATTGGTATGACTCAAAGTGTCTATTTTTTTTAAATTGACATTATTTTTACTAAAACAAACAAGTGAAATACTGAAAAATGATCAAATGCATTATGATTGTGTTGATACTTTTGGGAAACAATACATATGTCATTTTTGTCCTATCAGAATGGAAATCACAACAATTGAATGCACAATTTGACTAGAATGACACAATGTTTCTCTTCATATTTATAATTGACATTAATTTTAGAAAAAAAACACAAGTGGGATGATGAGAACTGAAAAGTCACATTCAAATTGTTTTAATAATTTATAAAAACAATCCATGATTCATTTTTGACATGTAAGAATCAACAAAATCTGAATATGATGCATAGTGTGACCATTATGACTAACAGTTTATTGTATTACTTTAAAAGGGATATTTTAGCTCCAAAAGTGTCACTCACTGAATCCCATGAAAACCCACTCTAATTATCTTCATAATTTAGAATAAAGATTCGTATGTTATTTATTTCATGTATGAAGTATTCTCATATCAAACTAATCCATGATATGATAGGTGTGACAAAAAATGCATGTATCTAGTTTCAAATGACATTTTAGTTAAAAAACAACTGACATACTACAAACTAAGAGAATACATTCGTATTGTTTTGATACATTAGGAAAATTATACAAAATTCCTTTTTCACTTGTAGGAATCAACTGCACCTCAATTAAATGTACAATGTTACTGGTATGACTCAAAGTGTTTCTTTTTATTTAAAATTTCCTTTAATTTTAGTGAAAAATCAATTGACATAACAAATTTTGAGAAAATGCATTCGAATTGTTTTGATACATTAGTAAAATGATACATCAGACATTTGAGATGTGGAAGAATAAACCACACCTCAATCTGATTCATAGTGTGAACGTTTTGGCTAATAGTGTATGTTATCCATTTGAAATTGGCATTATAGATCAAAATGTGTCTCTCATGGAAAACCATGCAAACCCGGTCCAATTATCTTCGTAATTTAGGATAAAAATTCATATTTTCTTTTTGACGATCATGAAGTAGTATCATATCAATCCAACGCATGATGCGACATGTATGACTCAAAATACATGTCTCCAATTTCAAATGACATTTTTGTAATAAAACACAACTTGCATACAACAAACTTAGAAAACACATTCAAATTGTTCTGATACCTTAGGAAAACGATACATAATTAATTTTTGACATGTTGGAATCGTCATCACATAAATTCATTGCACAATGCGATGTGTATAACTCAAAGTGTCTATAATTATTTATAATTGAGAACAATTATATAAAAAAACATAGGTGACATACTACAAACTGAGAAAACACATTCAAATTTTTTGATCCTTTAAGAAATTTATCCATCAGTCAACTGTGATGTTTAGGAATCAACTACAACACAATCTGATGCATGGTGTGACTACTATGGGAAAAGGTATCTGTTATCATTTTATGATTTAATTTTTAGCTCAAAAATTGTCACTCACAAAAAAACATTGAAAACCCACTCTTATTGTATTCAAAAAATAGGACAATTATTCATAATATTTTTATGAAATGTATGATGTAGTCTCATATTAAAACAATTAACGATTTGAACGGTATGACAGAAAAGATGTGTTTGTATTTTGAAATTTTATTTTAGTAAAAAACCAAAGAAACATTTTTCAAACAGTGAAAACACATTCGGATGGTTTTGATACTTTTAAAAATGATCCATATGTCATTTGTGACATGTAAAAATATAATGATCCTCAAATCAATGAACAATGGGACTGTTATGAATCAATGTGTCTCTTTTTATATTTAATTGAAATTATTTTTAGAAATCAACTCAATTGACATACTGAAAACTAAGAAAACATATTCAGATAGTATTGATATATTATTAAAATGATCTATCTTTGATTTTTGACAAGTAGGAATCAACCACACATCAATAACAAAAATTATGTGACTGATATAAATCGATATGTGTCATTTAAATTGGATATTTCATTCAGTAAAAGAACAAGTATCATACCAAAATAGTGAAAACCACTTCGGATTGTTTTAATTTTTATAATAAATATCTATGACTCATTTGTGACATGTATGAAAAAACCCCACCTCAATACATTGCACGGTGTGACCGTCATAACACCAAATGTTTCTTTTTTTAAAAAAATTACATTTTATTAATTTATTATTTCATATTACTTTATAATTTATTTCATTATTGTATTGGTAAAATAATGACTTTTTTTATTATATTTGTGCAATTTTTTTATGTTTAGAAGTTTTGTTTGGAAACTAATACCTTGGCTGACATTTTTTGAGACGGGGTCATGGAATCCAAAGGATGAAATGCTAAATTTTTTATCTATTTGTTTGTTAATTGTAATTGTAATTATTTAAAACATTGTTTGAAATTCATATTTCAATGTGATTTTTCATATTATAGATGTCAACTAAATGTATGTAGAATTTTTTTCAAAACTCATGTTGGAACTGTTTCTTTCAGCAGTTTCTTTTTTTGTAAATAGGTGAATTTTTGTGTTGCTGGGAAGGTTCTGGGTGTGATATGAAATAAATAGAACAACACTGAAAACTAGGCCATTATCAGTGCTATTTTGAGCCATTATTGAGGTCCATTTTATCAGTGCTAATAATGCACTGATAATTTCGGCCTTTATCATCCCTCAAAATGGCACTAATAAAGGTGTCCCATATTAAGTGTTTTTTTGTCATTATTGAAGGGGACCCCCTATCTTTTCTTCCATTAAGAGAGGTTTTCTAGAACTGTTAAAAGTTTTTTATATTTAATTTATAATAATTATTTTTAGTATTTCTAGTTTTAGTATAATATAAACAAATAATTTTTCATTTCATTTATATGATATATGAATAAGAAAAATATAAAACATTCTCTTAAAGAAAGAACGACATTTATAAAATATTGTACAAAGATATTTCCACAAAAACAATGACAATTCATATCCCATTATTTTATCATTAAAACATAATTCATTTAAAAAAAACTCACACACGATTTTAATCTTTTCCAATCTGATTTTAATTAAGTATATCAGTTTTAATAAAAAATTCCACTATCCATTGAACCCTTTAACACACCTAACACAAAGGTAATAAATGAACAAGTTAAAATATTATTAAAAACCCAAAACTATTCATAAAGAATATGACTATATATATGGAACAATAATATTAAATATCTACACAAGATGATCAATACATAAAAAATATCAATCCAAGTCATAAACCGCATATATTCCAATAAATATTTAATGGAATAACATATGATACATATCATGGGATGACGCCTTAGGTACAAATGGGATATGAAAAATACATGCAATGGAAGACCTATTATCGATCGATGATTGGTCACACATCCATTCAATTGAATCACTCAAACCATATATTATTAGTGACCCTCCCACTATCTAGGTATTATGTATAACAATGGAGACTATCCAATGCATAATCCGAACTGTCCTAGAAATTTCCATGACATACCATTATCAATCCTAGAATTCCTCACGAAATAACTAAAGGAGGTCTATTCTGATATAAATTTCCAAAGTCTAACATCATAATCAAATCATATACACCACAAAAATTTTCATTTGAATGTTCCATCACCCCCATAAAAAAACATGAATCACATCATGTAAATCCTTCATAGGGATATAGAGAAACATCATGATCAGGAAAAATGGGTCTCAACAGAACAAAAACAAGTCAAAATATATCTATATATGTATTAGGAATTAATAATAATGCTGAAAAAATGTCATAAACCTCTGGTGGAAGTGGTAGGGTCAGATGGTGGTGGAGTCAGGGTAGGTGATGGCGGCGGTGGAGACCATGGAGGGGTTCACAACAGATGTGGGGTGAGAGGTGGAGGTGGGATCCCAGTGACAAAGAGGGTTCATGATGGACATGTTTTCACAATGGAAGAGGGGTTTGTGGCTGGAGGATGTGTTTGACGCACGATGGAGGTGTGTTTGTGGAGGCAAAGGATATATTTGTAGGGTTGGAGGAGGGGTGGGTGGCTGAGGAGGGGTTGGTGGCGGTAGAGCTGAGGTCAGACTAGTGAAGGGGTCGATGATGCAACACTCAGATTCTATGAGAGCATTAGGTGTGTGAGAGAAGAACACAACTGTTAGGGTTCACTATAAAATCATCCAAAATGTTTATAAACTCTAGTTAAAAAACAAGGATAAATCTATATTTTATCAGTTCTAAAATATAATGTGTGGATAAAACATACATTTATGAGTGATTTTTTTTGCGATTATAATGATCATCCTCTATCAGCACTAAGAAAGCACTAATAAAGGCTCATCTTTATCATCGCTTAAAAATCCCTCATAATGATAAAATTTTAATAATTTATATATATTATTATATATATTTATAAAATTATATATATGAAAAATATAGATATATTTATTTATAATTATAATATTATCTAAATTATATTGATTCTATATATCAATAAAATTCTAAATATAATAAATATATTTTTATAACATTATAATTATTAAAATATTAATATATTAATTTTTTATAGTAAAATTAAAAAAATATATATGGATTTTTCATTTAAATTTTTATAAAATTATTTGAAATATATTTATTTTATCAATAATCATATAGATATATATAATTAATATATTTTTTATATATATTTATAATCATAGAAATAAAAAATATATATATATTATACTTTTAAAACATAATAGACATAAAAAATCTATTTATTATATTTATAATTTTTTTAATATATATAATTAATATATTTATTATAATTTTATAACTATTTAAATAATTTTTTTATTTATAATTATAATTAGAATTAATTTTATTTATTTGTCAATATTTTTATATATTTTAAAATATATTTATTTAATTTTATATAACACTATAATGAAATAATTGATATTTTAATGTGTCGGTATTTCATTACAATATTTTATATTTATATTGAATTGTTTCAAGATCGCGAAATTTAACAGCACGTAATTCCAAGGACTAGAGAGCCCAAAACATAATTTTGAACTTTTTTTAAGCTATAATTAGTAAAAATGTGAGCGGGGTTTTCGATCTATTAAACCATTTCTCAAATAACAAATACGAGGGTACCTCTAAATTCAGAATGCCAAGATTCGCCTAGAAATAAATTATATTTTTCCAGTAAAGACTGAGCAGAAAAGTTATTTTTCAGACTTCTTGAAATTAAAAAAAAACTAAAAAGAATTCTTTTCATTTCATTGTCAGATTGGAGTGGTGGATGGTGACGCTGTGGAGTAGTTTCAAGGTGGCAACTATGTGCATCAATGAGGCTCCTTAATGTCTCATTATACTCACAGTGTAACAACTCTTTAAAGTAGAGCATAAACAATGGTGTTTCTTAAATAAAATAGTGTAAAAACGTGATGTTTCATCATAATGGGAATGTTGCTGTAACGACCCAATCGTTTTGAGTAGTATATTAACTTACTAATAATTATTTAATCAGATGTTAATGGTTAATGCAGAAAGAGGAGTCGATGGCTTCATCCAGTAGACTCGAACCTTATGAAGCCCACTTATCAGAGCTTGGGAAGGAGGTAGCATCTGTGGGCTTCACTTTGGACCAAGCCCAAGCCGAACTCCAGCGTGTAAAGCTTGAACGGAAATTCCTGCGTGAGAAGTTCAAGTTAGTAGAGATTACTACTAGGGAAATGTTATCTGAGCCTCCCTCAGATTCTCTCACCATAGCACACCTTACACTTAGGTCTTATGCCGGTGTTATAAGGGGCTATGTGACGAGACCCTAGCTTCCTTGTGTAATCATTTCGGGTGAATAAATTGAGATCTCTTCCTTTAGTGATGTTTATGGAATTTCTTTTGTCCGGATAATTTTAGGATATATTTTATTGATGAATGTTTGAAAAAGGGATATTTTAAATCATTTATGTAAACCTTAAATAATTAATGATGTGTAATGATTTTCAAAAAATGGTCTTCTACAAAAGTGTTCAGTAAGGAATTTGGAGTCTAATAAGATCAACTCAATTATTGATGAATAGTAAATTATGAGTAGTGATTTTACGCTTTGGATTAGTAATGTGAGAAAATGGATTAGTAATTTCTCTCAAAGAAAGTTTTAATTTAATTTAGACACCATGATTAAGTAATGCGATTCAATAAAATCGGTAAATAACGGTTTCATAAATTATTAGTCAAGTATTAGTTTTTTTGGGTGAATAGTGTTTTTTAATGAAAAAATTAATTAAAAATAATTAGAAAATTATTTTCATAAAAAGGAATTTATTTTTGAACTCATAGCATTGATATTATGTTATGGTAATTTTTGGGGATTTTTCTAAAAAAATGAATTCGCAATGAATAGTGTTTGTATTTAATGATTAAATTAAAAATATTTAGAAAATTATTTTTATAAAATGGAGTTCATAAATATAATTAGAACATCTATATTTGGTTAAGGTGAAATTTTGGGATTTTTCTGAAAAAAATTATTTTTTCATTGAATAGTAAAAATGCAGTTTTAGGGTTTCGGTATGTTTAATGACATCATAGCTGTGTCATGATGATGTCATGAAATATTTTAAGGGTTGGCCGGCCAAGGGTGATGAATTATTGTTTTGGGGGCCCCATGTGTCCGAACTTTATGGAAAATATCATGAGAGAGCACATGGGTTTGCGAAAAGCAGTTGTGAGGTGTCCCTTGGCCATTAATGCCTTGTCCCCTCACTTTCCCTATAAATACCAAGCCCTCATCTCATCCTTTAGACTCAAAAACCATTCTCAACGATGTTCTGGTCTCCTTACCTCCCAATGAGTGATCCCAAGTTTCCCCCAAGCCCTCAAGGTCCAAAACTATGAGTTTCAAGAGTCACTTTTTAAGGTAAGGGATCAGACCTCTCTCTTTCGTTTCATGTAATCTCTTTTATTTCATTCCATTTATGCTCCATGTTATTATGTGAGAAGATGTTATTTTATATTACTTTTACTTCCCTTTTCATGTTTATATGCTGAGAGATCCCCTATTACTATCATCATTTCGTTTTATGAAAGTTTAAGTAACGCCGGTAGGCTGCCGAATTTTTAAGTGATTCTTTCACCCTTCTCAATTTTCATGTTTGATTTTCATGTCAAATCGTTCAAGTTACTTTTTATTATGTTGGGGTATGATATCTATATCTTTCATTCTGATCTCTTCTGATCATATGATGAGAGATTCTATTTGATCTTTTCAATTATTTTTTGTTGAAGTTTAAGTGACGCTGTTAGGCTGCCGAATTTTCATAAGAGAAATCTAATTTTTGTCTTCCTTCCAGGTTTTTCATTTCAAATGGTATGTCCTTGAAATTGCATCACCATGTACATATATCCTTCTTATTCTGTCTTTCTACTGTTTTATGGGTCAATTATGATTGTTCAACCCATGTCCCCTCTCTTTTCAATGTTTTCTAAAACCCCGAAACATAGCCGTTATGCTGCAGAATTTTCGTCTCAAAATGCCTCTCTCTTTTCTCAAAATTATTTTATGTTATAAAGTTAATACTCAAAGCTCTTATTTCTAAAAGGGTATTCACATATATACAAAAATGTTCTATTTTAAATTCTGGGATTTACATACATGAGACAAGCTTTCCCTTTCCGTGGGTTTAAAGTGACATAAAGATCATGTCTTTAAAGCGGTTTTTAAAACGTTATGATTATGAAATGAAACCCATTTCTTTTATTCTATATGGGTTGTTTATGAAATTATTGATGATGATATATGTGGATCACATGATAATAAAGGCAAATTTAAGGGTGCGCCCTGATAGCGCTCCAATGCATTGGGTAAAGACTTAATCTCTAGAGATGACCATTTTAACGGCGCCTTGGTGAATAACCTTGGTAATTTTTAATGACACCTTGGGGATGGACCTTGGTGAAACGAAACAATTGTAAATATTAAATGTTGCAGCCACATCTTCATGTTATGAAAATTTTTATTTTTATTATGATTTATCTCATGATTTCTTTCTCATGCCTTAATGTTCTTTTCATGTCCTTATTGAAGTATCTCAACTTCACATGTAAAATGTTTCTCTTGTTTCCCTTACTGGGACTTCTGCTCAACCTTTCTTTTGATGTATGTCCCCAGGTTATGAGATGCAGTAATGAACCTAGGATGAACTAATGGAGAAGCCTTTCAAGTGTTTAAGAAGAATGTTTTATGTTGTTTTCATGTATTATGTTCCTTGTTTCCAAGACACTAAACCTTAACGATCCTCAGTTTCATGTAATGAAATGAAAGTTATGTTATAAAAAGACGGGATTCTATATTTTGTATCAAAGGACGGTTTAGTTATTTGTGGAAATTATGATATAAAAACTTTAGGGAGAAACCTATAGAAAAGTTTAAATATTGGAAAAATTCCTGGTATTTTGGTAAGTATTGAGTAAGTGGTTTATCAAACAAATACATCCCTGTCTGGATATGAGCTGGTAGAGTCGGCTCTGGCAGAGATGTACATAGGGGTAAAAACCGAAAACACCGCTTTGAGCTAGACTCGAACGGGAACTGGTGCACGATAATGGGCCTTGCTGCACTCTTGGTTATGACACTCCTGGGGGATATGTTTGGTTAATCACAAGCTTTTTATGAATCATTATGAAGGAATTATAGAGAAGTGTAATTGTCTAAGCATGAAGTCTTAGTTAAAAGATTCATAAATGAAATAAGTTTCTCACTAAGGTTTTATTCTTTTAAAAAATGGTGGGAAATTGGAGGAACTGTGCCGATGGTGACCACAATGCACCATGTGCTGACGGCCCTCCGAAGGAAGCCGGAATGGAAACATTCATGCGAATGATGAACCAACTGACTCAAGTTATGAGTAATAACTTGAATCAAGCTAAGAGGCCGACCTCACCACTAAGGGAACAACACTCTGTTGAGTCCTTCATGCGTCAATGACCACCAACATTCAGTGGATCTAATGACCCATTGGTTGCGGAACAATGGATAAGCTCCATTGAAAAGATCATTTCAGCACTTCATTGTTCGGAACAAGAAAAAGTCACCCTTGCTGTTTACCGCCTAGAGGGAGAAGCTGATCAGGGGTGGTCACTGATCAAAAACACGAAGCCATGAGGAGAGATGGAAGCTATGGAGCGGGAAGAATTTTTGGGAATATTCTTTAACAAGTATTTCCCTCATTCCATGAGAATGAGAATGGAGAAAGAGTTTCACGAGCTGAAGCAGAAGGAGAACGAATCTGTCGGAAGCTATGAGATGAACTTCACAAGGCTTTCCCGTTATACATCATCCTTTGTCATGGACCGTAATGGGAAGGTTGATAGATTCTTTGGTGGAATACAACATCATTTGCGGAAAAATCTAGCCAACATGGACTATGATATCTATGAAGAAATAGTTCGAAGTGCTATGAATGTTGAGCTAGAGCTTGGTGAGACACAGTGGTATCATAAATCAAATGAAAAGAAGAGATCGTTGGAGCCTTGTTTAGGGAAGTCTTTCGATCAGGGAATAGGTGAAAAGCAAATGAAACATACCACATGCTATAAATGTGGGAAGAATCATCTGGGGAACTGCTTGAACGGAAGTGGAATGTGCTACAAGTGTGGAAGAGGAGGCCATATTGCTCGGAATTCTCATAGTGAGGTGAAGCCTCAGCTTCCCAACACTAACGACAGAGGAAAGATGGTTCTGGCCCTACCCGAGGTCACATGCTTCAAGTGTGGACAGCTTGGGCACTTTTCTAACCAATATCCAAATCCGAGGGCGGTAGAGGGGAATCACCATCAACCTCAGCAGAGGCCAAGGGAGAAAGGTCATCCTTTCGCTATCACAACAACTGAAGTTGAAGTTCCGAACGATGTGGAAGCAGGAACTCTTTTTGTCCACTCTAAACTAGAAAGTACTTTATTTGATTCTGGTTCTATGCATTCCTTTATTTCCTCCAAGTTTGCAAGGAATATAGAATCAATCCCCAAACTGCTAGAGGTAGAGTTGTCAGTCAAGACTCCAAGTGGGATTATCCTTGCATCAACAGTATTTAGAGACTCTAGTGTTTACTTTGGTGAGAACAACCTTATCACAAATCTAGTATCCATTCCCATGATGGAATTCGACATTATATTAGGGATGTACTGGCTCTCAAAGTATAATTCTAAGATCAAATGCATAAGTTAGGAAATCTCAGTAGTCTTGAATGAACGACCTACAGTTATCTTCCGAGGAGAGATATCCGGAACTGATCCCTATCTAGGATCACCTCCTATAGATTTCTTTATGGAGTTAATCAGTGATGATGAAGAAGGAAAAGGGAGCATACAAATAGAAGATGTTCCGATTGTTCAGGAATCCATAGATGTATTTCCTGAGGAGTTACCTAGACCTCCCCAAGAAAGAGTGGTAGAGTTCTCCATTGAACTCATACCTGGGTCTCAATCGATATCAAATACACCGTATAGAATGGAAAATGTGGAGCTAGAAGAGTTAAAGAAACAACTCCAAGACTTGTTGGAGAAGGGGTTTATCCGACCGAGTGTGTCTCCTTGGGGAGAACCAGTTCTCTTTGTGAAGAAGAAGGATGGATCAATGCGGCTATGCATTGATTATATAGAACTGAACGGGATCACAGTGAAGAAAAGATATCCTCTTCCAAGAATTGATGATTTATTTGACCAACTTCATGGGGCTCAATTCGTCTCCAAGATTGACCTTCGATCTGGTTATCATCAACTGAGGGTGAAGAAGGAAGATATTCCAAAGACTGCCTTCAGATCAAGATATGGGCATTATGAGTTTACTGTTATGCCCTTCGGCTTGACTAATGCTCCTTCTATTTTCGTGGATTTGAAGAATAGAGTCTTTAAGGACTACCTTGAAAACATTGTGGTAGTTTTTATTGATGATATTTTGATATATTCAAAAAGTCGTGAGGAGCATGAAGATCATCTGAGGGTTATTTTGAAAACTCTGCAGAAGGAGAGGCTCTTTGGAAACTTCAGCAAGTGTGAGTTTTGGTTACAACAAGTGGATTTCTTGGGGAACATCGTAACCAATGAAGGAATCTCGGTTGACACTAAAAAGACAATGGTTGTGGAGGAGTGGCCTCAACCCACAACAGTAACTTAGATTCGTAGTTTCCTTGGTTTAGAGGGAAATTATAGGAGGTTTGTGAAAAACTTTTCACGGCTCTCTAATCCACTAACCAAGTTGACACGAAAAGGGGTTAAGTTCATCTGGACAAAGTAATGCGAGGAATGTTTCCATGAGTTGAAGAAGATATTGGTTACTGCACCTGTGATAACACTACCCTCTATCGGAGAAGGATTCGTTATTTTTAGCGATGCATCTCTGAAAGGGCTTGGGTGCGTCCTCATGAAAAATGACAAGGTAATTGCTTATGCATCTCGACAGTTGAAAATTAATGAGCAGAATTATCCTACGCATGATCAAAAGATGGCGGCAGTCGTTTTTGCACTAATGATTTGGAGGCTCTATCTTTATGGAGAGAAATGTGATATATACACTGACCACCAATGTCTAAATTATATTTTCACACAGAATGAATTGAACATGTGGCTAAGTAGATGGTTGGAGCTTATTAAATACTATTATTTTTCAATTCATTATCACCCTAGAAGAGCAAACAAGGTAGAAGATGCATTAAGTAGGAAAGTCCCCGCAGTTCTGGCAACAATGAAGATCCTAGGAGATCCCTTGATTAAAGATCTAGAAAAACTGGACATTGGACTTATAAGGAAAGCGAAATCATCAACCCTATCCCAAATGATTTCTCAACCTTCATTACTAGAGAAGATCATGAAGGCTAAAAAAGAAGTTCCTTTTCTGCAGGAGAAGATTGAGGCTGTAATGATTGGGAAGTTACCTGACTTCAATATTGATCAAGAGGGTGTATTGATATTTCGTACAAGACAATGTGTCCCATATATTCTGGAGATAAAGAAATAATTGATGGATGAAGCTCATAGCTCTACATTTTCAATACATCCGGGAAGCACTAAGATGTATAGAGACCTTAGTGATCATTATTGGTGGGATAACATGAAGAGGGAGATTGCTGATTACACTACAAGGTGCATGGTGTGTCAGCAAGTAAAGGCAGAAAGTCAACTCCCTAAGGGGGTATTACAACCACTACCCATACCAGTATGGAAGTGGGATAATATCACTATGGACTTTGTAACTGGTCTCCCGAAAATATCCAAAGGAAACAATGCGATATGGGTTATTGTGGACCGTCTCACCAAGAAATCCCATTTTATCTCTATTCGGGAAAATTTCGCTCTGGATCAGCTTTCCACGATATACGTGAAGGATGTGGTAAGGCTGCATGGGGTGCCACTATCCATCGTATCTGATCGTGACCCAAGATTAACATCAAAATTCTGTAGAAGTCTTCAACATGCTCTGAATACTGAATTGAATTTTAGTACGGCCTATCATCCTCAAACTGATGGCCAATCTAAAAGGACTATTCAGACAGTCGAAGACTTGATGAGATTATATTCAATGGAATTTAAAGGTGTATGGGATCAACACCTCCCATTATTTGATTTCTCCTATAACAAAAACTCCCATTCGAGTATTCAAATGACGCCCTATGAAGATCTGTATGGAAAGTGATGTAGAACTCCTACTTGTTGGGATGAAACTGGTGAGAGGAAGCTTCTTGGGCCTGATCTCGTGCAAGAAATGACGGAACAGGTTCATGCCATCCACCAAGACATAAAGGCTGCTCAGAGTCGAAAGAAGAGCTATGTTGACAATCGTCGAAGGGACTTGGAGTTTGGTAATGGTGACAAAGTCTTCCTTTGAGGTTCTCCCTGGAAGAGAGTCATGTGGTTTGGGAAGAAAGGGAAGCTCAGCCCTAGGTACATTGTCCTCTATGAAATCCTTGATCGCATATGAGCAGTGGCCTATAGTCTAGTACTTCCACTGAACCTAGCTCAAGTTCATAATTTCTTCCATGTATCTCTCTTGAGGAAGTACATACCCGACCCTTCACATGTACTAAACCCACAAGTAGTACAACTAGAACATGACCTCTCTAATGAGGAGCAGCCAGTAGAGATCTTGGACCGTAGAGACAAGGTTCTACGAAAGAAGACTACCCACATTGTGAAATTATTGTGGAGGAATCATAAATATGAAGAACCGACTTGGGAGCCTAAGGAAACAATGAAGAAAAAGTACCCTCACCTTTTCGACTTGGCCTCAAGTATAAATTTCAGGGACAAAATTTCCTAAGGGGGGTAGAATGCAACGACCCAATTTTTTGAGTATTATATTAACATACTCTTAATGATTTAATAAAATGTTAATGGTTAATGCAGAAATAAGTGCTGATGGCTTCATCCATAAGACTGGAACCTTATGAAGCCCACTTATTAGAGCTTGGGAAGGAGGTAGCATCTGTGGGCTTCACTTTGGACCAAGACCAAGCCGAACTCAGTGTGTCAAGCTAGAACGGAAACGCTTGTGGGAGAAGATCAAGTTAGTAGAGATTACTACAAGGGAAATTTTATCTGAGCCTCCCTCAGATACTCTCACCATAGCACACCATACACTTAGGTCTTATGCCGGTGTTATAAGAGGCTATGTGACGAGACCCAAGATTCCTTGTGTAATCCTTTCGGGTGAATAAATTGAGATCTCTTCCTTTAGTGATGTCTGTGGAATTTCTTTTGTCCGGATAATTTTAGGATATATTTTATTGATGAATTTTTGAAAAAGGGATATTTTAAATCATTTATGTAAACCTTAAATAAGTAATGATGTGTAATGATTTTAAAAAAATGGTCTTCTACAAAAGTGTTCAGTAAGGAATTTGGAGTCTAATAAGATCAACATAATTTTTGATGAATAGTAAATTATGAATAGTGATTTTATGCTTAGTATTAGTAATGTGACCAAATGGATTAGTAATTTCACTCAAAGAAAGTTTTAAAATAATTTAGACACCTTGATTAAGTAATGTGATTCAATAAAATGGGTAAATAACGGTTTCATAAATTATTAGTCAAATATTAGTTTTTTTGGGTGAATATTGTTTTTTAATTAAAAATTTAATTAAAAATAATTAGAAAATTATTTTTATAAAAAGGACATTATTTTTGAACTCAGAGCATCGATATTATGTTATGGTAAGATTTGGGGATTTTTCTAAAAAAAATGAATTCTCGATGAATAGTGTTTGTATTTAAAAATTAAATTAAAAATATTTAGAAAATTATTTTTATAAAATGGAGTTAATAAATGTAATTAGAACATCTATATTTGGATAAGGTGAAATCTTGGGATTTTTTGGATAAAGATGAATTTTTCAGTGAATAGTAAAAATGCAGTTTTAGGGTTTTGGTATGTTTAATGACATCATTGGTGTGTCATGATGATGTCATGAAATAGTTTAAGTGTTGCCCGGCTAAGGGTGATGAATTATTGTTTTGGGGGACCCATGTGGCCTAGAATTATGGAAAATATCATGAGAGAGAACATGGGTTTGAGAAAAGAACTTGTGAGGTGTCCTTTGGCCATTAATGCCTTGTCCCCTCACTTTCGCTATATATACCAAGCCCTCCTCTCATCCTTTCGACTAAAAAACCATTCTCAACGATGTTATGGTCTCCTTGCCTCCCAAAAAGTCCTCCCAAGGTTCCCCCAAGCCCTCAAGGTCCAGAACAATGAGTTTCAAGAGTCACGTTTTAAGGTAAGGGATCCGACCTCTCTCTTTCTTTTCATGTAATCTCTTTTATGTCATTCCTTTTATGATCCATGTTATTATGTGAGAGGATGTTCTTTTATATTCCTCTTAATTCCCTTTTCATTTTTATATGATGAGATATCCTCTCTTACTCTCATCATTTCGTTTTATGAAAGTTTATGTAACGTCGTTAGGCTGCTGAATTTTTAAGTTATTCTTTCACCCTTCTCATTTTTCAAGTTCGATTTTCATGTCAAATCTTTCAAGTTACTTTTTATTATGTTGGGTTATGATCTCTATATCAATCATACTTATCTCTTATGATCATATTATGAGACACCCTATTTGATCTTTTCAATTCATTTTTGTTGAAGTTTATGTGATGCCGTTAGGCTGCCGAATTTTCATAAGAGAAATCTAATTTTTGTCTTCCTTCCATGTTTTTAATTTCAAATGGTATATCTTTGAAATTGTATCTCCATGTCCATATATCCTTCTTATTCTGTCCCTCTACAGTTTTATGGGTCAATTATGATTGTTCGACCCATTTCCCCTCTCTTTTCAATGTTTTCTAAAACCATGAAACATAGCCGTTATGCTGCAGAATTTTCGTCTCAAAATGCCTCTCTCTTTTCTCAAAATTATTTTATGTTATAAAGTGAATACTCAATGCTCTTATTTATAAAATGGTATTCACATATATATCAAAATTTTCTATTTTAAATTCTTGGATTTACATACATGAGACCCGCTTTCCCTTTCCGTGGGTTTAAAGTGACATAAAGATCATGTCTTTAAAGTAGTTTTTAAAACGTTATGATTATGAAATGAATCCCATTTATTTTATGCTATATGGGTTGTTTATGAAATGATTGATGATGATATATGTGGCTCACATGATAATAAAGTCAAATTTAAGGGTGCACCCTGATAGCGCTCCAATGCATTAGGTAAGGACTTAATCTCTAGAGATGACCATTTTAACGACGACTTGGTGAATAACCATGGTAATTTTTAACGACACCATGGAGATAGACCTTGGTAAAACGAAACGATTTTCAATATTAAATGTTGCAGCCACATCTTCAAGTTATGAAAAATGTTATATTTATTATGATGTATCTCATGATTTCTTTCCCATGCCTTAAAGTTCTTTTCATGTCCTTATTGAATATCTCAAGTTCACATGTAAAATGTTTCTCTTGTTTCCCTTACTGGGCCTTCTGCTCACCCTTTCTTTTGATGTATGTCCCCAGGTTATGAGATGCAGTAATGAACCTAGGATGAACTAAAGGAGAATCCTTTCATGTGTTTATGAAGAATGTTTTATGTTGTTTTCATGTATTATGTTCCTTGTTTCCAAGACACTAAACCTTAACGATCCTCAGTTCCGTGTAATGAAATGAATTTTATGTTATAAAAAGGTGGGATGCTATAGTTGCGACATGATCCTATTTATAATTTATCACAATGGGAAAATATGGATTAAATAAATTAGAGGATTTTCTGGTGAACCACTAATAGACTTCCACCCTAGAAAATAAAGAAGAACTCTGGTGAATCTTCATCTTCTTCGTCAGGCCTTTTGAAGACCGGAGTAGAGAAGTGATGCTAACGTCTTCACACCTCGAGGCTGAATGTGCATCAAAAAACATCAAAGAGTGAGGGGTTTTTGAATTTTTTTTCTTCTTCATCCATTCCTAATCAATGAATATAGATTAACCCACGAATAGGTTAATATGTTTACCAATTGTTTTTGTGGGAGGAATACATCATTGGGGTTTTCTTAATCAATGATTTAATTATTTTTATTGTTCAAATTAAAATCACAGTCATCCATTGTTTTTAGAATACTAATGTAGAGGGCCCAGGACGACACGAACCCGACCCGAGCCCCGCCACTATGGGTTATCTTCATGGAAAAAAATTCAAATCGAGAGGAATTAATTTTTTAGAACCATCATGGTGGAGAGGAAGATCCTTCACTACAGGAAATATAGGCATTTTCGACGGGTCATTTGCGACGGGATCCCGTCGCAAATCGCCCGTTGCGGAAAACGTCGTAGCAACAATTTTTTTTGCGACGGGCCCATCGCAAAAACACTTATTTGCGATGGGAAAAGGACCCGTCACAAATAGATTTGTGGTTTTTTTTAAAAACTTATTTGCGACGGGCCCGTCGCAAATAAGTTTTTGCGACGGGCCTTTTACCGTCGCAAATAGTTCCTTCGAAGCAACTATTTGCGACGGGCCCGTCGCAAATACTTATTTGCGACGGTAATATATTCCCGTCACAAATAATAATAAAAAATATAAAAAAAATTAAAAATTATTTGTTAATATATAAATCAATAAACCTATTTATATTGATATAAATATAATATTTATTTTTAAAATATGTTTTAGAAAGGATGAATAAAAATAAAATATGAATGTATAAGATGTTCAGTAAGTGTGGGTTATAAAATATTTTACAAAATATTTTTAATTAATAATTACATAATTTTTATCAATTAATAGTCATTTAATAACTCTTTGAATATAAAAAAAATAAAAAAATTAATGAAAGATGGAAAATAAGAAGAAAAAGAAACCAAAACTTCAAACGGCCATAACATTTGATCCGAGACTCCGTTTGAGCTCTTCAGCATATCAAATCGAAGCTTGTGACGAGCTCTACAGCCCTATGGACCGGTAGAACCCGTCCAAGGTTTTTTCGAGGCCCAAAAAGGCCCCAAAGGCCTCCAAAATTGAGTTTTTAGTCGGGGCACCCCGGGTTTTCACCATTCAAACCGCTATAACTTCTGATCCCGATGTAAGATAAACCTCTACCATATATCATGTCGAAGATATTTTAATGTTCTTCGATTTGACTGATTGTGGAGCTGAAACGGACTCCTGGATTAGAAGTTATGGTCCTTTTAACATTCAAATGGCTATAACTTCCGATCCGGATGTCCGTTTGGCCTGTACCACATATCATATCGAAGATCGTTTCATGTTCTTCGATTTGACTGGTTGTGGAGTTGAAACGGACTTACGGATTAAAAGTTATCGTCATTTTAACATTCTCAGAGGATTTTCACCCCCTCATTTCTATGTATTCATTCATAACTATACATATATATATATGTGTGTGTGTGTGTGTGTTTGTGTGTGTATTGTATATATGTATTTATTTATTTATTTATAAATACACATAAAAACACATATTTTATAAATTTATTTAAAACTAAGCTTATAAATATATATTAATTAATATACAAATAAATATACGAATAAAAACTTATAACTACATATATATATATATCTATATGTATATATATATACAAATAGAATAAATATATATTAATATACGAATAAATATATATTAATATACGAATAAATATATATTAATATACGAATAAATATATATTAATATACGAATAAATATAAATTAATATACAAATAAATATATATACTAATATATGAATAAATATATCTATATATATATATATTTATTCATTCATATAACCAAATATATTTATATTAATATAAAACTATATTAATATATGGCTATATATAACTATATATATATAACTATAATTATTCTTAATTATGACTAATTATTATTAATTATTCATATTTATTATTAATTATTTCTAATTATTATTAATTACTCCTAATTACCATTAACTATGAACAATGAATACTAATAATTTAAATTTATTAAATAACAAAACAATCTAAACATAATTT
This sequence comes from Viscum album, assembly GCA_963277665.1. Lineage (NCBI taxonomy): Eukaryota > Viridiplantae > Streptophyta > Magnoliopsida > Santalales > Viscaceae > Viscum > Viscum album. Next base: position 1,310,743,892 of record OY728152.1, on the reverse strand, counting down.
AATTACAACTAATTAAAAAAATTAAAACTAATAAAAAATTAAAAATAAATATTAAATTAAAAATAACATAAATACCTTCAAAATTGATCTGAGGTTGATCTCCGATAATTGTTGAAGACTTAATTATCAAATCTGCAAAAAAATTTAAACTTAAGAAACTGTGAACACTAAAATTAGAGAAGTTGAGAGTGAATGGAAAAAAATCAGCTGGGTGTATTTATAAGTTAGATTATTTGCGACGGGACTATTTGCGATGGGAAACCCATCGCAAATAATAACCTGCCGACATACTATTTGCGATGGGGGTATATTCCCGTCGCAAATAGTTTCTACTGCCACCGATTATTTGCGACGGGGGTATATTCCCGTCGCAAATACTTTTTACCACCGCAGGTTATTTGCGACGGGTGGTAACCACCCGTCGCAAATAATTTTCCCGCGTTTTGGCGTGCAATGCGCGCCAACCTTTTTGCGACGGGTGTGCTGTCCCCGTCGCAAAAAGCCCTTTTTCCCGTAGTGCTTGGAAAATGTCTGCATAGGGAGCATGTGGAATGGAACACCGGTGCAGACCTAGTGGTCTATGGAAGAATCTTATGGTGCACCAGTTCAGTGGTGGCATGGGTGACTACCGGTGGTGGAATGTGGTGCCCCATGACGGCTCGTCAGATGAAAGGTCACAGCCGCACCGGGCCATGATGCTGCAGGAGAAGATGTCGGCCAAGCCAGTGGCTCGACGCGGCCGACACGATCACATTACCATTTCGGAGGGTAGTAGAAGCGAAATTGATTCGCTTCCCATGAGACGATCCACTATCACTTGACCACGGTGTAGTAGGTGTCCCATGGTGACCAATGGGGTGATAAAATGACACCGATGTAGTTCTTGGCCATGTCTAGCGATGTACACCGTTCTAACACTTGCAGACTAGTCTGCCACTTGTAGACCATGTAGGGAACGAACCCCCAGTTGGTCGGATTCAGACTGTGGTCCGACCCAAGAATTGTAGGTCAAGACCCACACCGGTGTGCTAAACTAGGTTGGGTCACTATGGTACTCAGAAAACCAGACCCTTAGCCAACTAGGCCGGGTCCAGCGAGGCCTATTGGGCTTGACCACTTGGTAGGCTAGACTAGAACAACACTAACCCATACCATTTTTGGTCAGGTCTATCTGAATGGAAAATGGTATGTGAAAGCCCAAAGATGGGTTAGTCAGGTCGGTTTGACCGGTTCAGACCGAGCCCCATCACAATCGGTCACTAATTACTAAAATGAATGTATCAGGAAAACCACATGTTAGATTGATGATCTGTTTGAAGCGTTGGGACCCCCTCTAGGAGAAATATATTTTGTCATTTTTTTGTTAATTTCATGGATTTGAAGAAGAAATAAATTTATTATGGAGAGCTTCTTCCATCCACATTATGTATGAGACCCTACAGTAGGCTGAAACATGAAAACATCTCGAGAATGGCCTAGTAGGAAGCGGGTCTGTGCGAGCCAGCAGGCCCACATTGGTTAGAAACTCTGTGTGACCCTACAGACCCACAATAATCGACAGGAGGGGTACCTCAGTTCGAAAAAGGTGGGACGTGGCTCCCTGGGACCCAACATATCCTCAATACTCATTAAGGATGAGTACTGTAGTAGTTAAAGGTTAGTGGGAAGTTCCTCAGTGTGACCTAGTAGGCCCATAGTACTCGATTGAGGAATATTTCTATAGCAGATGTAGAGTTTGACGTTTGTGAATGATGATTCTACTATTACTAACCTAGAATATACTTGGTGTGAGATGCCTTATGTTTCATTCCTTACATTGAGAATTGATATGTGTTCATTATTTTTCTTTTGGGGACCCTACTGAGTACTGAGTTACTCACCCCATCACGGGATTCTTCTGCACATGCTTTATCTAGTGCAGCTGCCCAATGTTTTGACAGGGGTGTAGAGGGAGATGGGATGGACAGACTCTAAGACAATGGACTTGTTGGCCTTGGACCAGAAGGGGAATAGTAGGACCAGGAAGAAATGACATACTACTTTGGATTCCCATATCTTCACAACTCTCATGATCAGGTGGGGTTTATTGTAAATGTACATTTGATCAATTTTCATACTTTTTAGTTTTCAGTACTATTTCTTTGGTTTGTATTATGGCCACATATCATTAAATTGTACTTACACTCAGTTTTTCAGAGGTATTTTTTAACCTTATGTGAGTTGGGACTAGGTCGGGTGCATGTGTGTGCACATATATCTAGGAAATTGTATCCCACTAGCATGTTTATGACTTCAGTGCTAGTCACCATCCCCTGGCCTTTGGGAGGCGGGCATGGAGTAGTCACAGAACATTCCCCTTAGGAAATGTTGTTACAAAGTGTTATCAGATGGTGGTCAATTCCCCCTAAATGATCATGAGACTTATAATTTATTTTAGGGAAACCGTTTTAAGTGTTACGAGTTCTACATTCAGATCTGGGGAGCCCAGTGTTGGTTAGTGGCTGACATATCCATACTCCAAGACCATGAATTATATTATTTGGCTCAATTCATGAAAATACTTGTCTCATATGTTTCTCCATTTTTTTAATAAGATTCATCTCACCGGGTATACCATTATGCCCATGGTACATCATGATCTTTCTCAGGATGCCTCCATGGGGAAAACCAGCTCGGATCCAGATATAAGGTCATGTGGATAGCCCACATAGAGAAAAGGAGTTCGTTCAGGGACCAGTTCTATAGATTACCCCATGAGGTGGTGCACCAGTGTTACCACCAACTAATGGTCAACATCTACTATCGGAGGTTCTGGGAGAAGACATTTGTAGGCTATGTTCCCTACATAAGATTTAGAGAGAGGGTTCTTTGAGGTTCAGGGGAGAGATAGATCATTAGGTTGCTTAGTACTGGCAAGAGGTTGTGACGAAAATCTTCTTCTTAGTGAGGACACCACTCAACTAGATGTAAATCTTTGTAGTGAGCCTTCAATATGGCTCGATAGGGTGATGGTGGAGTTTTCCCATCAGGATTTTCCCATATCAGTTTTTTCCTGAGAACATGCACTATATGCATATTCAAGAGCTGCTTCACCTACAGCATGACAACATGATGGTGGTCGTGTACTCAGTGAGGTTCACAGAGCTTTATCGCTACTCCACAGATTTGGTGCGTGAAACATTGTTCAGGGACTAAGGCATTGATCAGGGACTCAAGTTGGAGATCACAGGTTCAATGATGTCTCCTAGCATCCTTTACTATGTCTAGGTGCTGGAGAGAACCTGTCTAGTGGAGAGTTTCATTTCGTAGAATGCGCCTTGATCTAGAGCTACCACCAGACCCTAGGTGGTGGAATCTCTGGTAGGAAACAGAAGGTAGAAGCATGGGCCCAAGCATTCTAGTTATTTTAGAGGATAAACCTTGGTCTGATGGGCATTGGTGTGCAGCTATTAGTCCAGAGGGAGTCAGTAGGGAGTCAGGCAGTGCTACATGTTTGGTGTAAAGAGACACATGTCACGTGACTTCACAACCCACTATATAGATGACTAGAAGAATATTGTGGGGTCGTTGCGGTAGTGTCAATAGTTCACGTGAGGATGTCTTCAAGGCAGTGTATGCGGTAGGGGACTTGTCCATGTGGAAGATGGTGCGAAACTATTTGAGATGTTACCACCACCATCACCATGTTGTAAACCCCAACTACAGGGAGTCGGAGGATAGGGACAAGATCATATTCAGGATATAGAGGCTTACCACCACAGTGCTCCAGAGGTGATATGAGTTATGTATTCTCCACCCTAGATTCATTACATATAGCCATGAGTCCTTATAACTCCATCTTTTCCACGAATCTTGTTCAGAGCATTGATATTATGGTAGAGCCATTTCCTCGATCCATTTTTCTAGAGACTCTATTAAGAGACGATTTAGAAATTACAAACTAGTATCAGAGTTTTTTATCTTACCAAAGGATGTGGGTGTTTCGACTAGAATCTCCTAGTAGCAGCGTCGAGGACTTACGACTTCATCATTGGTATGGACTAGTTATCCACAGTCCATGAGAAAATTGACTATTTTAGGCATATAGTTTTGTGTGTCCCTTATGATGGGTCAAGGTTTTCCTTCATCGATGAGAAAGAAACCCTTGTATTGCCTGACATACTCTCTCGGTTTTGGGTGAATCAGATCACTCACATGTTGTCTATCCTCACACTCGGTGAAGTGGAGGAGAGGAGTCAATGCTTCCCTATAATGGTGGACGAGTACGAGGATCTTTTTCCTGATGAGGTTCCAAGGATACCTCCTTCTATAGAGGTATACTTCTGTATAAACATATACCCCTGGACAACACCGATATCCACACTGAAATATGGAATATCCCTATCAAGATTTTCAATATGAGGGTACAACCGGATGACTTTGAAGAGAAGGGGCATGCGAGGCCAACCATTTTACCATGGGTAGCATTAGTGCTTTTCTCAAAGAAGGAATATGGTAATTTTAGGTTGTGGTTGCACATCCGGCACCGGAACCAGGCTAGTATGAATAAAAAGTACCATCTTTCAAGAATTAATGACAAAATCGACCATCAGATGGTAGTGATTTGGTTCCCTAAGATAAACCTCAGATCAGGATATCACCAGCTTTGGGTACGGGATGTGGATTTCCCGAAGATAGAAAACAGGTGATGGAATAGACACTATGAGATCCTAGTGATGCATTTTGGAATGACCAACACCATATCAGTGTTCTTGGTTCTCATGAACAGGATATTCCATCCCTACCTCAATTGGTTCATCGTGGTCTTAGTCGATGAAATTCTTGTGTACTATGCAACATAGGAGAATCACTATACTCACCTACAGAAGGTCTAGGATTCACTCTAAGAGCACCATATTTATGGTAATCTCTCAATGTGTCACTTCTGGATACAGGATTTCCACATTCTTGGACACATCATCTCAAAGGCTAGAGGTGCAGTATATATATAAAATATAGAGGCAGTGCTATCATAGGAGTCTCCCAGGAGCCTGATTATGATTCAAAGCTTCTTGGGGATAGCTAGTTACTATTGGAGGTTTGCGGTAAAATTCCTTATAGTAGTAGGACCGTTTTCAGCATTGACCCAGAAGAGACAGCCCTTCATGTGTATGATGAAATGCCAGTATAGTTTCTAGCAGTTAAGGTGCAGACTGACTGTGGTACCCATCATGAGACTAGTAGAGGAGGGAATCAGGTAGGTAGTTTTCTTTGAAGCATTAGGAATTGGGATCAATTGTGTCCTAATTAAGGGTAAATATTTGATCAGCTAGAGCTCACGTCAGTTAATGCATCCTGAGTAGAACTACGCAACCAATGACCTGTAGTTGGAAGTAGTGGTCATTTCATTGATGATATGCCAACACTATTTTATAAGCAAGCGGTTAACAATTTACTCAGACCACAAGAGTCTTATGTTTATATTTTCCCAGAGGTACCTGAACCTGATACAATGGATATGGGTAATGTTCTTCAATGGACTATGATTTGGAGGTAGTCAATACACCGGGAAAGGGGAACCTGATGGTAAACATGCTCAATAGGAGGACTGGATAGCAGCTGCTGAGTGAGGTGTTATAGCTTTTAGCCACGATGCATGTATCCCTCAAGGATGATTTGTGAAGTAGTTTACCTATAGTTGAGGGATGTTACTCCACCACTCATACACTGAGTCATGGAGGCATTGTTGGGTGATTGTTACTATAAGGACTGACATGCTCAGATATCCTCAGGAAGAGCTCATGATATATATTTATAGGTGGGGAGAAAATCATCCTTTTCGGTGGGTGAACCATAGTACCAATGTCATTGTGGGAGGTGGTGTTGAGGGATTTTCATACTTCCTCTCGAGTGATACATCCTGCAGTTTAAAAGATGAACCAGGACCACTGGAATTAGTACTAGTGGATAGGGATTAAGAAATTAGTAGTCGAGTTTCTTTCCTGATGCCTCACATGTCAGCAAGTGAAGTCCGTGCCCTAGGTTAAATAGGATTGACTCATCCACTTGTGGAACCAGATTAAAAATGGTATGGTATCTCAATTTTATTTTTTAATGGGGTACCATGTATGTCTAGAGGTCATGACTCTATTTGGGTGATCATTGACTAATTCATCAAATTTTCTAAATTGATACCCATCTGAGAGCATGTAATTTTAGAGGGAATTGGACACAACTATGTATATGAGATTGCGAGGCTTCAAGGGATGAATTTAACTAATGTCTCAGATCTCAACGCCATCATTACTTACATGTTGTGAACGGGATTACAGAATGTGTTTGGGACAAAGCTATGCTTGAGCACATCAATTCTTCTCCAAATAGATGGTTAGACGGAGCAGACCAAGTAGTCCTTGGAGGACATGCTTTGTTCATTCATCCTTGACTCTTGTCATGGTTGGGAGCACCACCTACCACTATTAGAGTTTTCATACAACAACATATATCACACCACCATTATTTTGGCACCGTTTTCATCCTTTTTATAGGGGGCCACGTAGACCACCCATATGCTGCACATACATAAGGGAGTCGACACTGATGGGTGCAGTGTTGGTATAGGCTACCACCCAAATGGTTAAAATCGTCCATGTGTGGATGAAGACTACACAATGCATGCAAATGTCTTATGTCGATAGGTGACTGAGATCCTTTGAATTAAATGAGGGAGAACATGTTTCCCTTTGGATATTACCCCAAAACGGATTTTGAGGATTTGAATGGGGTGTTAAGCTATCTTATAGGTTCATTTATCCTTTTCAGATCATGAGTAGAGTTAGTGAGGTGGCATACCCCTAGATGTCCCCCCATAGATGCATCCGGTGAATGATGTTTTCCATGGGTTACAATTTATGAGGTACGTTCCAGATCCATCACACATCATTGACTAGGGAAAGCTAGACATTGAGGAGGAGGTGACGTTTGCAGAGTTCCCATTGTAGATAGAGGATCTACAGGAGATGAATCTATGTCTATGGACGATTCCTCTAGTGCACACCCGATAGAAGCACGATAATCTTCTATAGAGAAAATGGGAGTGGGAGGCTCATATTCATCTCAGTACTCCTATCTTTTTTTATTAGTTGTTGTTTTTACATTTCGGGATATAATGACCTAAGGTGGGGAGAATGTAATGTCTCATGATTTCCATGTATGTTTTATATTTTTATTGAATTATTTAGAGACTCAAATTTTTGAGGACACGTAATTCCAAGGTCAAGAGATCCCAAAATAGATTTGTGAACTTTTTTTATGGTACATTCTGTAAACATGTGAGTCAGATTTTATATATTTTGAACCATTTCTCAGATCAAAAAAATATGAAAGCACCATCAAATTGATAAAATCAGTATTCATATAGAAATTTCTTACCTTCATCCGGCAAGGGTTGAGGGTAAATGTTATTTTGCAGAAATTTTGAGAAAAATAATAAAATAATTTAAATGAATTATTTTATGTTCTTTCTCACATTGGACTGGAAGATGACAACGTTGCAGGGCATAAATATTGTGGTGACGATGTTATTCAATGAGGCTCATTAATGGATTGTCAAATCTTAGCGTAAGGATGCTTTAATTACATGAAACATTGATGTTGTTTCTTAAATAAATCAAAACAACAAAACGACATCACATCATAATGAGAACGTTTCTACTTCCTTCTATTTATAATTTGATGCACTGGGAAAATACAAATTAATGTAATTTGAGGATTCTCAATCGAACCCTTGATGGACTTCCACCATAGTAATGAATGAAGAATACTAGCAGAAAATCATCTTCATCATCACACCTTCCAAAGATCGGGGCTGAGAAGTGATATGAAGGTCTTAACTCCTAAAGGACAAAAATTAGACTACAAACATCAATGATGTAGGGTTTTTTATTCTTTATTCTTCCCCATCCAATTCTAAGAAAGAATGCGGATTGACCCATGAATAGGTTAATCCATGAATATTGACTTCTTGTGGGAGGGTGACTTCTGTGGGGATTATTTATTCAGGAATTAATTATCATTTTTGTTAAAATTAAAATCCCAGGACAACCCATGTTCAATAAACATCTAACACAGAGGGCCCATGATGACACAAACAAGGAATGATCCCCTCCGTTGTGGGTTTTATTCATGTCTAAACATTAAAATTTTTGAAAAGAAGTTATTAGACCGTTGTGGCAGAGAGAAATATCCCTAGAAAACATAGTCAAAAGCAGCACGCAGAACTGAAGACCGGTGAAAATATGGTGGATTGTGGAATAATATACTGGGGTGCTATGCCAGTGAGCCAGATTAATGGTAGTAGTAGGACTGGGATATGGTGAAGCATTTGAATCAATCGACTAAGGTATAGGAAGATGTGGTCCCTTGACCTTGTCAGAGAGAAGCAGACGAGGCACGAAGTCGCTTCCCGATTGATGAGTCATGGTCACATGACCGCGACAAAGGAGGTTCCCCGCAGTGACCCATGAGAAGAAGGTGGGGAAAGGACTATCACTATGGGATAGAACCCTGGATTAGTAGTCCGGGACAAATGATGCCCGTAGGCCAGACCTACACCCTCTTCGGGTCGGGCCGAACTAGGCCAGCTTATGGGGCGACTCTGTAGGCCAGACCATCGGTCCACCTGGCCGTGTCTAGTGAGGACTATTGGTCCTGGCCCTATAGATATGCCATACTAGACCGACCACGACCAACTCCAGGTTAGGTCAGGTCCATCATAATGAACCAAGGTATATGGAACCCACAATACGGGTTGAATGGGTCCGTCTAACCCGGTCAGACTATGCCGCTACGCAATACACCAACTGGTTACTAAAATGCATGTATCATTAAAACTGTGTGTCTGATCGATGCTCCATTTGTGGAATTGGGACCTTCTCGGGGATCCTAAATGTTCGATATTATTATGGTGACTTTCGTGGATGCTGTGAAGTGATGAATGTGTTGAGGAAAGGTTCTCCTAATCGCGCTACATACAAGACCATGTGTATAGATGAGACATGAGGGCTGCTCGAGGATGGTCCTATGGGAAGTGACTCTGTGTGAACTAGCTGGACCATGTTGGGGAGATGCTATGTGTGACCTTATAGACTGATGGTAATCGACAGGAGGAGTACATCTGTCCGGCCATGGTGCAGAGCATCACTGTGTGACTCAGCAGGCCCACGATGGGGAGTAGCTCTGTGTGACCTACCATACCCACGATACTCATCAGGGATGAGTACCATATCAGTTAATGGTTCGTTGGAACCTATTATTTGTGACCCTCTAGGCCCATGATACTCGATTGAGGAGTTCTCCAGTGGCTGAGGTGTTTGGTGTTTGTGACTGACGGTGCTACTGTTACTACCCTATAATATACATGTTGTGAGATTCCTTGTGTTTCATGCTTTACATTGTATAATTTCGTTGTGTTCATTATTTTCTTTGGGGAACCTACTGAGTAATGTTTTACTCACCCTAGCACGAGATTCTCCCACACGTGTTGTGTATGGTGCATACGACAGATGTTTCGAGAGTGGTGCTTAGGGAGATGGGAAGGAAGGACGCTACTATAGTGGACCTGGTATCCTATGACTAGGTGGGGACCAATAGGTTTGGTTAGACATGATGTACAACTTTGGATTAAATTATCTTCACTATTCTCACTATTAGGTGGGGTTTTTTGTAGATTCCCATCAATGAACTTTTCATACATTTCAATTTTCAGTACTTTTTCATGTTTATGTATTCTAACCCACAATCTTAAAGTTGTTCTTAAAGTTAGTTTATTCAGTGGTATGTTGTTTTCCTTTTGTGAGTTGGAATTTTAATTGGTGTCTGTGTTCATACAGCTATTCAGGATAATTCCTCCCACTTGTAGATTGATGCCTTCACCACTAATTTCCAGCCTATGGTCTTCAGGAAGAGGGCTTGCGGTAGTCAGGGAACGGGCATCGGGGTACTGGTCGTGACAAATATTTCATTTTGTAAATTTATATTTATTTAAATAAATAAGTATTTATCTATAATTATAACTCTAAATAAGTATTTTTTATTTATAATGAAAAATTATAATATATATATATTTATTTATTTATATATTGTAATAATTATAAATACATATATATATATATATTAAAATAATTATAAAATAAAAAATTAATGTTATAAATAAATATAATTAATACATTTATTATTACTTTATAATTAGTTAAATATATATATATAGAATTATAATTATAACTATTTCATTTATATATAAATATTTATATATAAATATATATATTTCATATATTTATTATAATTATAAAATTTCATAAATATATTTGTATTTATTTAGAATTATAATTATAACTATTTGTATTTATTTATAAATATTTTTTTATATTTTTTTAATTATATATATTAAAAAATTTATATGTATAATAAATATATTTATTTTAATTTTATAATTATTTACTAATATATATGTATAAATGTATATATAAATAAATATATTTATAATTATTTATATATAATTTTAAATATATATATATATATAATTAATGTATCACATGCTCGAACCTCTCAATCCATGAATCTCTACATGGTCAAAGTGGTATTCAAGAGATCAATAGTAACATAGCCACTCACATATCCTCACTAGATTAATCTATAAAAATAATGGGATAATGATGTAATTGAAAGTGTGAAAATAAACCATCCCAAGGATGGTCATGCTATTGCTTCACTACATACACAATCATTTTCTTTAGAGAGTGATGATGTCGGATAAATATCGGTATAAAGTGGGGAACTCAATGAAATGTTACAGTTTCAATTCATGGAACTATACTAGAAAGGTATTCAATCATCTCTAAATGTTATAGATCAAAACACAATGAGGTGGTACAGTTATCATAAACCTGTATTTAAAAAGTAGAAAAACTCTAGAATATTTCAAATCTCGGGGGTTTATAAAAATATAGGGGATCAAAACCACTTATACAAAATAGATACACAAAAAATTTAATATTACATATATTAATATCCATTTGGAACACTTTGACATGTTCATAACCAGACATCAATGAACTCTCAAGGAAATTATCATATTCCCTACCTCTTATTTTGCATATCCACATATTTTTATATGAAAAAAAAATCCCACGATCCTGCATCCCAATTTTCTTTATGTAGAAAGATCAATTTCATCAATTATTGGAGTCTAAATTCACTTGTATCCCTATTACAATCTCATTATACTTTCCTGATTTAGGCATTCAATAAATGGTGAGTTGTTGAAATCAAATATATATATATATATATATATAATATTAGTATATTTTAATTATATAATATTCATATCGGCATTAACATTGAGGGTCTTCTATGATATCATAATTCAATTAGGGTCATGTCGATGGGACATCACCTTCATCGAAGATGATTGTGTGGTTCCAACAGGAGGCATCATATTAGGTTATCCATAATGCTTTTTTCTGAATAATTTATAACAACAACCTTCCTCCACAGTTCTCATATCATTGACTGGTTCTATGTTATCTTCCTAGTAGTCTTTTTTAGACTTGGAAGCATAGACTACATCCACAACAAGTTCATCATGATCAGTGAATTTGAGCTTCATTCATACATGATTATTTAGTTTTAGAAGGAGGGTGGGGGTCCAAAACTATTGATTACTGTTCAAAGCAACGAGTATAATAAATTTGCGGGTTCTCATATATATACCATAGTAAATATTGGTCATATAATCTTTGGGTTTATATTGGTTTACAAGGATGGAAGCTAGGGATTCATCAATGAATATACCTCCTCCGAGCAGTGGAGGTCATGCAGTCATAACTAGGAAATCGAGTTTGTCTACATGTTCTTGAAAATATAGCATATTTTCCACATTTAATGGAAATGAAACAACCATATTCCCCAAATAGTGTACTTGGGGAATGATTTCCCTAATTACTCCAAATTTTTTGTCGGTGTAAGAAAAATATTCCTTATATTGGGAAATATTTTCTCAGAGTATAAGAAATATGTGGTGCATTTGGAAATAGTTTTTCCAAGTGCCATATTTGGGGAATAGTTTTCTTTAATTCACCTTATTTGTGAACAATTGGTGTAATATGTATTTTATTTTTAACAACTATGCTCATTATTTCATAGTTAAACATGATTTATTATATAAAACATTCTCATGATACAACAAAGAAGATTGAGAGGTATATTGTCTCTGGGGATTACGAAAATTATATAACAATAAAAAACATATAACACAACATATTATTGAAAACAACCATTAATAGACTACTACATTTCCCTCGTACATAGCATTGAAAGTGATAACCTGAGATCATGCATGAGAAAATGGTGAGCTATAAAGCCAAGTAATGGATTAAAAATGGAAAAACATGATGATTAAAATAAATGTTAAGAAATTGGAATATCAATGGAGCACAAGAAAATCATGGACAAAAACACGTGTTAAAACATGATAATCATAACATGAAAAGGTGGCAACAACACATAACATGGAATTAGCAGGTGTCAAGGCTCATTTCACAATGAGAATGAGTAAATCATAATTGCACATGAAACAAGTTTAAACCCTCATTACAATTAATTAACATGAGTATACACCCATTTCACATGACATATCATGATACAAAATATTACCCAATGCTTTGGAGATCTATCAGGGCGCACCGTTCTTAAACATTTAATTTCATGCATAAGTATGTCACAAGAATCATATAACATGGAATCAATCTATATCATAAGTTATTCCATGATTCAGAAATGTGGAATAAATACATGAAATTACCATTCATTGTGTATATGTTCATAATGTTGAAAACCCTTGATAAAGACATGTGTATGGTTTTCAATACACAATGATCTTGGAATGAAAAAACACAGTGTAGTTTCAACTGAGAAACGACATGACATAAGAATTCATGAAAATGGTTTATAAGAGATAAATGGTTCTATAATAATATTTACATGAAATGGAAAGTAAGGGGTTTCTATCGATACATGTCCAAACAAACATAGTTGAATTTAGATCCATAATACAAAAATATTATGTGGATCTAAAAGAGGCGGATGAAATCCCTCCCTGAATTTTGGCATGGTAACATGTGTACATGGGAGCCATTAATGAGAGGGAAATGGGTATCCCATCATCAAAACTAAAAAATGGAAGTATGGGTGAGGTGAGAAATCATACCCCAATATTCTTAATTATAATAAATGGTACGACAACTAAAAAAATTTGGACAACAATGAGAAAGGTAGAAATCCCTTATAAGGAATTGTCATCCAAAAATATTGAGAGAGACTTGAGAGAAGATTATTTGAATCCTGGGGAACGTTTTGAATATTTTAAAGAGATGAGGTCAGAGGATGGACAAAATACAAAGGATATTATAATAGAGGATGTGGGATCATGGGTGGGATTATATTTGAAAATAGAGGGAATTCATTATTATTTTGGATTTGGACACCTGACATTAATCTAATAAAAACCACAAACCCGCCCATGGGGTTTTCCCATTGTTTTTTCTAAAAGGGGAGTGGGAAACAATATTTTATGAGCCAAATGGCCGAAAATCTTATAATAATAGTGTTTTTTATGTTGAGGTGAATCACACTATCTAGAAAAACATTTTTAAAAGACTAAATGTTTTATAAGAATTGAAGGGTCCACTATTGATTTTTAAATTAAACAAAACAAACCCAATATCACATTAATTTATTTTTAAAACATATATTTGACGAAAATAATGTTTATATTTTTTTATTACATCAATATTGGGATATTATGATGTTATAAATAAAATTATATATTTAAATGGTATTTAATTTTTACCGAAAAATTTGACTGCCTCAGAAAATTATAAAAAATTCATGGTTGGATAAATTAGATGTCCAGATTCAAAAAATAATATTCATTTTATTTAAATAATTTTCTAAATATGAGAATTTTTTACTTTTAAAATAAAAACCTACTTGTATTTAAAATTCATGGGTTTGGAAAAAACATCATTCAAACCATTATAAAAATTACAATTTCATTCATAACATTCTACGATAAATTATATTTAATAAAAAGTAATTTAAAAATAATAATAATATTTTATTAAAATATTATTTAATTAAAAAATACATTAATTAATGAAAATAGATTTCTTAGTTAATTATTAACTAAAAATAATATTTGTGCATAAAAAACAATTTACTAAGTAACTATATTAAAGTGAATGAAGATTATTTATACAAAAATAATGTACATGGTCATAGTGATAGAGTCATGTTATGTATCCTCTTATTACTACCGTATATGACTGAAGGGTAAGGTGTGTGATGGTGAAAGACACTTGGAGTGGCTTGGATGACATCGCTCTGTTGGTAATCTCTATTAACTTCTAGTTCTCATGTGATAAGTTCTTCTCAATGTTAATGTGTTCATGCTCGGATTGGCCTTTGTCAAGACTGATACCCAATAATGCCACCTCCATTCTGAACACCGAAAAATGGGCTTTGTATTGGTCATGTCTACTGGATTAGGTCATCACGTCCTTTGTCTGAGTAAATCAAATTTGATAAGGCCCTATGTGTTTACTAATAATGTGATCACTAGCAATGGTAAAAATTCACAACAGTATTTTAAAATCCACAATAATAAAACCAATGAATTTTTGAATTTATATAACCATAATAATACATTTAATTAGGTCAATAGTAATATTCATTAACTAATGTTTAGGTCATTTCAATATCCCCCCCATAAAAAATGTTTCCCTCAGAATTTCCTTATCCCAAACTAAAATTGATTTGGGTAACATTGCTTCATCACATACTTTAATTCCCATGTCACTTCTACAAACATGTGGTTTCTCCAGAACACCTTGGTGATGGGAATTGTCTTATTTCGTAGAACTTTTTCTCTTCAACTAAATACCTTCACATGTTTTCCTCATAATAAAGATCATCCTCAAACTGTACTTCGTCTAAAGATAGTACATGTGAATGGAATGGAATGTACTTATTTAATAGGGATACATGGAATACATTATGTGCATTGGCCATGGTAGGTGGAAATGATAGTCGATAGGCCACAACCCCTACAGGATAATGATTCTCGAAGATAACGATGTACCAAGGACATAACATCCCATTCATTACAATCCTCATGACCTTATTCCATAGAGATATGCATATAAATACCATGTCTCAAACATTAAACTCATTCTATAATAGATGGTTTTATATATAACTCTTATGTAAACTCTTGGATGCCTTGATATGCAGCTGAATGGTTTTTACCATCTCTCCCATTTTATCACCCAATTATAGTCCTAATAGCTTATTCTCACAGACTTCATCCCAACATGTCGATATTCTGCACCTCTTACCATACAGGGATTCATAAGGTGGCATTTATATTCTCGAGTGTAAGCTATTATTATTGTATAATTCAACCGGAATAAGATGTTGAACCCTACCTCATTTAAATTCAATTGAACATGATCTAAACATATTTTCTTGTGTCTGAATGGTTTGCTCAGATTGGAATTTAGTTTGAGGATGATAGGTCGTACTAATGTTCAGTTCAGTATTCAGTGCATGATGAGGACTTTTCAAAATCATAACGGTGAATCTTGAATCTTGGTTCGATACAATAGATACTGGTACTCCATACAACATTACCACTTCCATGATGTATATTTGTGAAATTTAATCCAATGATAAATCCTCCAAATTTTCAATCAAGTGTGCAGACATTGTAAGATGATCCACAACAACAATGATGGCTTTGTTTCCTTTATATGTCTTTGGAAGTCTAGTGACAACGTCCATGGTGATGTTCTCCCATTTCCATGCTGATATGGGTAATACATGTATCATCCCCTTATAATTTTTCCTATTTTCCTTCACTTACTAACACACCAGCAAAATTGATGTATTATAAGGGATATCCTTATTCATATTATACCACAAATAATTATCTGGGAGATCTTGACACATCATTGTGATTATTTGGTGAATAGATAATTTTTAACTATGTTCATCGTCCAAAAGATCAATCTTCACCTCCGTACATGATGGAAGACATAGTCTTTTTTGAAATCTCACAATTCATTCATCATTAACATTGATCTCTGAGGATTTCCCTTTTCTTATAACATCAACTTTCTTCTCAATTACCACATCATATATTGGATCATCCTTTAACCTTTCCAAAAGAGACACTTGAGAAATCATTTTTGAATGGATTGATAATGTTCCCTTCATTATGATTCCCATGTCCATCTTCATCAAATCTATGAAAATTGGATCCTTTTCAATTCTAATCAGTGATAGAATATATGGTTCCTTATATATAGTGCATCTTACACCATTTTCATTTTCCCATGGTGGTAAAGGATTGAGTAGTCATAGTCTTTGATAAGCTCTAACCATCTTCATTGGATCACATTCAACTATTTTTGTGTAAATATATAATTGAGGATTTTGTGGTCTGTATATATTTCACACTTCTCACCAACGAGATAATGCAACCAAATTTTTAAATATAATATCATTGAAGCCAAATCCTACCCATGTGTTGTATAATGTTTCTCATGAACATTCAATATTATGAAGCATTGGAAATGATATTGTCATTTTGCATCAACACACATCCCATCCCCTTCGTTTAAGCAACATTGAATGCCATATAATTTTCTCCACATGATGGAAATGTGAGAACGAGTGTAGTGATATACCTCCTTTCCAACTCCTTAATGCTTTCATAACATTCAATAATACATGAAAACTATACTCCACCCCGAGTTATCTTGGTAATTGGGATGGATAATGGTGAGAAATTTCTCAAAAATCATCAATAATTCCCAGATAAGTCTGAAATTCCCCGTTCGGCTCCAACGTCCGAGCCCTAGCACAACCCAGTCCACACAGGAGAGCCAAACGCATACCCACGCAGGATAGAACAACTCAATCCACAAAGGATAATAAACAGTAAATCCACACAGGATAACTCAACACAATCCACAAAGGAGAGAAACACAAGATTCAGCTCACACAGGTATACTTCTTCGGATGACGATAATGATGATCACTGAACCATCTGAGTCGTCGGACCCACGAAGGATCGATAGGTACTAACCTCGTAGTGACCCACACATGATCGGACCCACAAAGGATCGGGCCCACACAGGACTGGTAGGCGCTGGCTCACACAGAACCGCTGAGCGCTGACCCACACAGGATCGGACCCACACAGGATCGGGCCCACACAGGACCGGTAGCACTGATCCACGGAGGATCGCTGAATGCAGTAGTCGTCGCAGTCCACTGAGGATCTCTGCACAGTCGTCGCCACAGTCCACAAAGGATCTCTACACGGTCGTCGTCGGAGTCCACGGAGGATCTCTTCACGGTCGTCGTCGGAGTCCACGGAGGATCTCTGCACAGTCGTCGCCGTCGAGGAAGCAGTCACAGCCATCACTAGGGTTCCCGCATACAGCAAGCTCGTTCGGGGGGGTCCACTCCACGAGCCGAGAGGCTGATACATCAACTGACACAAAGTTTGAAGTTGATGTATCCAAAAGTTCCGTATCGTCAACATGAACTCAACGTCGTAGACGGCGCGTCAATCGGACGCCCTGTCTGAGAGTTATTGGCATTTTCGTCCCAGGGGCCCGGTTGGTTTTTAAGGCAAAACCAACCCGACCGCACTCCACCTGCGTCCAAACCTCGGGCGGATTATTCCAAAAGATCTTTCTCACTTAGAGGAATTCAACAAAGCTGACGACACGTCAATCGGACGTCCGTAGCTCAAGATATGAGCGTTTCCGCTCCGGGGGCCCGGTTGGTCTCGTGTACGAACCAAACTGGCCGAACTCAAAGTATTCCGAATCCTTGAGTGCGATATACCGAAACGACCGTCTCAATCCAAGGATCGCATTGCCGCTGACGGCGAGTCGTTTGGAGGCCCGTAGCTCAAGATACAACCATTTGAACGAAGACGCCCGAAGAAGGGGGGTACGGGCCCGGGCCGACCCGGCCCGACCCCCCCTGGGTCGACCCGAACCGGCTCGGCCGAGCGGCGCCGGTGGAAGCCGCGGGCGCAGCCCCCGCGGCCGAGAGAGAACCGCAGCCCGCGTGCGGGCCGCACTGGTGAACAGCGGACGCGGCTCTGTCGCGTCCCGCCTGGACGAAACGGACCCGCGCGGCCGCGGGTCCGTTGGCCGCCACCGCCGTGGCTTCAGCCGCGGCGGACTCGTCCGGCGGCGCGCCGGGGCGCCGCCGCGCCGGCGACCCACGCCACCGGCAGCTTCCGCGGGCCGTCGGCGTCGCTCCGATAACCCGTTTTCCTTCCCGTCTCCGCCGTTGCTCCTCCCGGGATCCTTTCTTTACTGCGGAATCGTCAAACGTCCGCTGCGGCACGTTCTGTCGTCGTCCGTCAAATCCGCACAAAACGAAGAACAGCGGAGGGTCGTCGGGGTGTGTTCGTTTGGCCGGCACCCTCCGCGTTAGAGATAAACAACCGGGAGAAATTTATTCCACACAGGAAACAACAATTTTTAATAAGATTAAAAAATGTTCACAAAAACGGTTCTTTAATTTCTTTATGAAACATTGACGGGAATAAAATTTAAAAAGGGGGTAATTCCCATAATGAAATCCCTACCTCGTCGATCGTCGCGCGCGGGCGTTCTTCGCGGAAAAGATCGTCGCGGAAGAGAGGGATCGTCGCGTCGTCGCGGGGAGGCGTCGCGTCGTCGCGGAATCCGGTGTTGAGTCGGCGAGCTCAACGATCCAAGAACAACATATTTAAATTATTAATATTTAAATCTGTGTTTCGATTAAAACCAAAAGAAAAGAACTTGAGAGGAAAATCCGACATCACTCACCTCAAACGGTCAGTGATCGGAGTTCGGAGCGTGGAAGAACGTCACGGACGGAAGCATCGTCGATTTCCGGGTTCGGCGTTCTTCGCGTTCTTCGCGTTCTTCGCGAGGGAGAAGAAGAAACAAGAATCCTCTCAAACCTTCTCCAATGATTTTAGGTTGGTCTTATTTTATTAATATGCCAACACACGAAACAGGTTAAGAAACGATTGAATTAATTCGTTGAATTAATTCAACGAAAGAAACAGGCCATTTAATTCACGAAAGAAACAACCCATTTAATTCACGAGAGAAGCAGCCTAATTAAATGGTCTGTTAAGAATTTAGAAAACGTGTCGGTTAACTTTCATTAAGACGGTTTTCACGGGTGCGTTCCTTAGCGGAAAGAAACGGCGGGGCTCGTTCGGGCCCCACCTCACAAATATCCTACCAAGGGGGTAGGATATTTCTGGATAGCATCCTATCCAGTTTAACACAGTTCAAGCCGCCTTTAAGTGGCTTCAAGTGGCTTCCAAGTGGCTTAAGTGAAATAAAATAAAGTTGTCGCAAAGTTATTTCATTTCTTAACTTTTAGCCCGAAAATTAAAAACCACACCCGAGCAAAAACAACTCCAGAAGAGGAATTTCTAAGTGAATATCGGCGCTACGATTTCATCGGTTCCCTCAGAATTCGATTCCGGGCACCGGTTCAAAAGTTAGAAAAACCCGCTTGTCCGTTCACTGAACGTACCCGAGCCAAACTTCGGAAAATGATTTCGGGCACACCGGGCCTCGGAATCAGGTTCCGTCAGAAACTGCGCTCTTGTAAAATTCCAAAGAAAATTAAGAAAAAAAAATTCCTTGAAATTTATGGGTCTTTACATTACTTCCACCTCAGGACTTTACGTCCCCGTAAAGATACATCAAAACTAGGGGAAACAATGTGGGTACTAAGCACGCATCTGAGCCTCCCGCTCCCAAGTGCTCTCCTGGAGGTTCTCGTGCTGCCATCTGATGCGCACAAGAGGGATCGATCGCCCACGTAGGACCCGCTCATTTCGATCCTCTATCTCCACTGGGACCTCCGTAAAAGTCGCCCCATCATCCACGTCTAGCTTCCCATAGTCAATGATGTGCGTCGGGTCGTGCACGTATCTTCTCAACTGGGATACGTGGAAGACGTCGTGTACCCTGTGCAACTGAGGTGGCAGAGCCAGACGATAAGCCACCTCGCCAACCCTGCTGAGGACCTGGAAGGGTCCGATGAAGCCTGGAGACAACTTGCCGCCTCGTCCAAATCTCCTCAAACCACGTCGAGGTGAGACCCACAAGAAGACGTGGTCGCCATCCTCGAACTCTAGTGGCCTCCGCCTCCTGTCAGCATATGACTTCTGCCGGCTCTGTGCTGTCCTCATCAGCTCCTGGATGACCTGGACCTTCTCTGTCGTGACCCGGACCATCTCTGGTCCCACAAGTGCTGACTCTCCATGGTCTGTCCAGCACAAACGAGATCTGCAAGGCCTGTCGTACAACGCCTCGTAGGGTGCCATCCCGATGGTGGAGTGGTATCTGTTGTTGTACGCAAACTCTACCAAGGGTAGGTGGTCCTCCCAGCTGCGACCAAAGTCGAGGACACATGCGCGGAGCATGTCCTCGAGAGTCTGAATGGTCCTCTCCGTCTGACCATCTGTCTGAGGGTGAAAGGCGGTGCTCAGATGTAGTCGCATCCCGAACGCCTCCTGCAACCCCTTCCAAAGCCGGGAAGTAAAACGAGTGTCCCGATCGGAGACGATAGTCGATGGCACACCGTGAAGTCGTACAATCTCCTGAACGTAGAGACGCCCCAAGCTCTCCACTGAGCCCTGCTCTCGGATGGGTAAGAAGTGTGCTGACTTGGTGAGTCAGTCAACAATCACCCAAATGGAGTCGTGACCTCTGGAAGTGCGTGGATGTCCAGTCACAAAGTCCATAGATATCCCGTCCCACTTCCACTCCGGGACCTCAAAGGGCTGTACCAAACCTGCTGGTACCTGATGCTCTGCCTTCACCTGCTGGCAGGTGAGGCACCATGAAACGAACTCTGCCACAGCCTTCTTCATGCCCGGCCACCAGTGCTGTCGTCTGAGATCCTGGTACATCTTCGCCACTCCAGGATGTACCGCCAAAGGAGAAGTGTGAAACTCTCTCAGCACCTCCTCTCGTAAAGCGACTGGTACCAAGGTACGTCCTCTGAAAAGGACATCGTGCTCTACTCCAAGGGAGAAACCATCAGGTGCCTGTCCCGAGGATATCTGTGCACGCCGTGTCTCACAGTCAAAGTCCCCATGTTGTGCCTCTCTGACCCGCTGAAGAAGTGGATGAGAGACTATGAGAGACTAAAGGAAGGCTGCTCCATCTCTATCCACGAAGGATATCTGCAAAGCGGCTAGCTGCTCTGTCGCCTCCTCAAGTAGCTGGATGCCCGTCCTCCTGCTGAGGGCATCAGCCACCACATTCCCCTTCCCAGGAGTATAGACTATCTCAAAGTCATAGTCCTGGAGGAACTCGAGCCATCGCCACTGTCTCAGGTTCAGGTCCTTCGGAGAGAAGATGTACCTGAGACTCTGGTGGTCAGAAAATATTGTGAAGCGCTCGCCCATCAGATAGTGTCTCCATGTCTTCAGGGCAAAGACCACTGCTGCCAACTCCAAGTCATGGGTAGCGTAGTTCTGCTCATGAGGCCTCAACTGAAGTGATCCGTAGGCAATCACGGCCCGCTCCTGCATCAGGACACACCTGAGTCCGGTCCCTGATGCATCGCAGTAGACTACGTATCCAACTCCCTCCTCAGGCAACCTCAAGATAGGTGCGATGGTCAACCTATGCCTCAGCTCCTGGAAGCTCTACTGACATCTGTCTGACCACACGAAGGGTTTCCCCTTCTTCGTCAACGCTGAGTGTGGGGCCGCAACTCTGGAGAAGTCCGGCACAAATCTCCGATAGTATCCGGCTAGGCCCAAGAAACTCTGCAGCTCTGTCATGCTCTTGGGTGGCTCCCAAGTTAGCATTGCCTCGATCTTCGCGGGATCCACTGCAAATCCCACCTCGGAAATGACGTGCCCCAAGAAGTGGACCTCACGTAACCAGAACTGAAACTTCGAGAGCTTGCCATAAATCTGGTGCTCTCGGAGTGTGTCTAATACAACACGCAGGTGGTAGGCGTGCTCCCCCTCCGTCGTCGAGTACACCAAAATGTCGTCGATGAAGACCACGACAAATCGTTCGATGTATGGCTGGAAGATCCTGTTCATGAGGCTCATAAACACTGCTGGAGCGTTGGTCATGCCGAAAGGAATAACCAAGAACTCATAGTGGCCATACCGACACCTGAAGGCCATCTTCTGCACATCCTCGTCTCGAACTCTAAGCTGATGATAGCCTGACCTGAGGTCTATCTTCGAGAACCACCGTGCTCCCTTGAGCTGGTCGAAGAGGTCATCAATCCTGGGTAGCGGATACTTGTTCCTCACTGTCACCTGATTCAGGCGACGATAATCGACACACAGTCGCAAGATCCCGTCTGCCTTCTTGGCGAACAAAATCGGGGAAGCCCAGGGCGAAACACTGGGTCGGATGAACCCCTTGCCCTGCAAGTCCTCCAACTGTACCCGCAGCTCTCGAAGCTCAGCGGGGGCCATCCGATATGATGCAGTGGATATCGGCGCTGTCCCAGGGTATAGGTCAATATAAAAGTCTACCTATCTACGAGGAGGTAGTCCTGGAACGTCGTCGGGAAAGACGTCCGCGTACTGATCCACCACTGCAGGAAAACTGGGACTCCGCACGTCAACTGCTCCCAGGATGAGGCTAGCCAACTGATGAGTGATGGGCTGACCTCTCCTCTACGTGATTCCATCATGTGCTGCAAAGGCTCCCTTCTCGCCGGTGAAGGTGAACCTGCTCCCGTCGGTGCGCACACATCGCACCTTGCGCCTAATGCAATCAATCTGAGAATGGACCGTAGATAACCAATCCATGCCCAAGATGACATCGTAAGGCCTCGACGCTGCTACAAGAAGATCCCAGCCGAAGCTCTTGCCTCCTAGAGTAAGCTCACAATGCCGGCACCAGTGCGTAATCGTCGAGTCTGCTCCCGTAGGAGTCTCTAGCCGTAAGGATCGAGCCAACGGCTCCGTCGGAATCTCCGAGCTCCGAACAAGGGCAGTGGCTATGAAAGAGTGACTCGCTCCTATGTCTATCAGAACTGCAGCAAGGGTGGAATAGACACAGATCATACCTCAAATCATCGCTGGCGCACCGTGGTCGTAGGCCTCCGCTGCCTGGAGCTGATCCTGTCTCTGCCCGCAAGCTCCCTGTGGTCGGGGCGGGCCTCCTGGTGGTGGTGGTGGTAGAGCCTTAAAGCGTCGCCCACCACCTGCTGCTCGGCCAGCTTCTCTGCCTCGTCCGCCTCCTCCCTACGGACCGCCACGGTCGACCCTCTGCCTCTGCCTGGGTGGTCCCTCCACCGTCTGCTGACCCTCAGTACGACTGGTCGGGCAGTCACGAGCCATGTGGCCCTGCCCGCCGCACTCGTAGCACTGTCTGCCTCTCGGAAGGCTGGCTCCGGGCCGGGTGCCCTGCACTGCTGAGCCAGTGTCCCGAGGTCGCCTGCCGGAAGGCCTGGTCTGCCTAGAACCCTGAGTCATATGTCGGCTACCAGCTGCCAAAGACTCCGCTACCTGCCGCCCTGCGGTAGGTCTCGCTGTGGACTCAGCCAGGAAGCTCTCGATCAGGAGGGCTCGCTCCAGTACTCCTACCTGGGTCGGGATGCTGAGGGAGGTCAGCGATGCCCTGATCTCGTGTCTCAATCCCTGCTCGAAGGTCCGGGCCCGGAAGAAGGGGTCTCGTACCATGTCTGTCGAGTAGCGAGATAGGTCGGTGAACCTCGCCGCGTACTGAGCGACCGTCAAGCTGCCCAGCCGCAGCTGAAGAAGCTCCTGGATGCGCACCGCACGGAGGGTGGCCGTGACGAACTTTGAGTGGAAGAGGCTCTTGAAGTCCGTCCAGATGAGGGTGGCCTCATCGTGTACCTGGAGAATCAGGCTCCACCAGCGTCCGGCTGCTGCGTGCAGTAGGCTCGCCGCGAGGATCTCCATGAGGTCTGCTGGTGTCCTCACTAGCCTGAAAACTCGGACGACCGCCTCCAGCCAGTCCTCGGCTGCCTGGGGGTCCGACTCCCCACGGAACCTGGGTGTTCGCTGGCGCCGGAAGTCGTGCAGAGCTCCGAGGCATCGTGCGTCGTCAGCTGCCAGTGCTGGAAGCATCGGGGGCTCGGCGGGTAAAGGTACCGCCGGTGCCTCTGCTGTCAACGGGCCCTGTACCGAGGCCTCGTTGCTCGGCGGGCTGTCGTTGCGCACTACTCTAGGAACCCTAGCTGGCTGCTGTAGTCGTGCCATCCTGAAAAGGAAACAAGTATGCCACGGTCAGAACAGTATACCTGGTGAGCTGACACAAGTAATCACAAAGAAAACTTGAAACACACATGCAATCAATGTTTTCGTGCATTAAGTCGGAAATCAAAAGTCAGGGTCCTGGTGTATGGATATGTCGGCCGCCGCACCAACACTGGATTCCCTGGACTGATAACCACACTCAATACGCTAAACACTATTGCTTCACATAGAAGAAAGATCAGAGTCTGCGGTAGAACTGACCGCCTCTGATACCAATTTGTCACGACCCGCCCTCGGGGCCCGTGCCGTGACTACCACAAGCCCGCCTTCCATAGGCCAGGGGCTGGCGACTAGCACCAAGGCGTAAATCCAAACAAAAAGGGAAGGCATTGCCTTTGAAAAGTAAACAAGCACCATAGAGTAAGCAAGCGGAAAAGTAAACACTAAGTAAAAACTGTACAAGCTGTGCTGAAATTAAAAGGGGCCGGAAATACAAGCCCAACTGTAAAGTACAACTGAAAGGAAAAACAACAACGGAAAAGGGAAAACTGCAGCGTCGAGCCATCCTCTGGAAGTCCCACCTGAAGGGTGGGTACATATAGCCTCCACTGCTCCTCGGGTCCACCTGACCGCTCCGAGTATGTCCCGCCCAGTGGTCCACCTCTAGGTACAATCCTGCTACGCACGCCTCCACCCCGGTCAGCGCTGTCCATCGTCTGCAACCAACACAACGTAGTGCGGGCAAAGCCCGTGCAGGGGTGAGTATAAGCCACTTAGTTGGGACCCCGAGACCCCCGAAGGTCTCCCGAAACCCACAAAGGATAATCCACAAAGGAAAAGTACAATCACGAAGTAACATCTGACACGGCTTAGGTATATGCCCATACATATACCTAAGTCTGCAATTCCCCATTCGGCTCCAACGTCTGAGCCCTAGCACAACCCAGTCCACACAGGAGATCCAAACGCATACCCACGCAGGATAGAACAACACAATCCACAAAGGAGAGTAAATAGTAAATCCACATAGGATAACTCAACACAATCCACAAAGGAGAGAAACAGAAGATTCAGCTCGCACAGGTATACTTATTCGGATGACGATAAAGATGATCACTGAACCATCTAAGTCGTCGGACCCACGAAGGATCGATAGGTACTAACCTCGCAGTGACCCACACAGGATCGGACCAACACAGGATCGGGCCCACACAGGAACGGTAGGCGCTGGGTCACACAGAACCGCTGAGCGCTGACCCACGCAGGATCAGACCCACACAGGAGCGGGCCCACACAGGACCGGTAGCACTGATCCACAGAGGATCGCTGAGTGTAGTAGTCATCGCAGTCCACTGAGGATCACTGCACAGTCGTCGCCGCAGTCCACAAAGGATCTCTGCACAGTCGTCGTCGGAGTCCACGGAGGATCTCTGCACGGTCGTCGTCGGAGTCCACGGAGGATCTCTGCACAGTCGTCGCCGTCGAGGAAGCAGTCGCAGCCAGCACTAGGGTTCCCGCACACAGCAAGCTCGTTTGGGAGGGTCCGCTCCACGAGCCGAGAGGCTGATACATCAACTGACACAAAGCCCGAAGTTGATGTATCCAAAAGTTCTGTATCGTCAATAGGAACTCAACGTTGCAGACGGCGCGTCAATCGGACGCCCGGTCTGAGAGTTATTGGCATTTTCGTCCCAAGGGCCAGGTTGGTTTTTAAGG
The DNA here is from genome assembly GCA_963277665.1 of Viscum album. NCBI lineage: Eukaryota > Viridiplantae > Streptophyta > Magnoliopsida > Santalales > Viscaceae > Viscum > Viscum album. The sequence goes on along the minus strand of OY728152.1, from coordinate 1,310,717,833 downwards.
CAAAACCAACCCGACCGCACTCCACCTACGTCCAAACCTCGTGCGTAGTATGCCAAAAGATCCGTCTCACATAGAGGAATTCAACAAAGCTGACGGCACGTCAATCGGACGTCCGTAGCTCAAGATATGAGCGTTTCCGCTCCGGGGGCCCGGTTGGTCTCGTGTACGAACCAACCCGGCTGAACTCAAAGTATTCCGAACCCTTGAGTGAGATATACCGAAACGACCGTCTCGATCCAAGGATTCTGTTGCCGCTGACGGCGAGTCGTTTGGAGGTCCGTAGCTCAAGATACGGCCATTTGAACGAAGACGCCCGAAGAAGGGGGGTACGGGCCCGGGCCGACCCGGCCCGACCCCCCCCCCGGGTCGACCCGACCCGGTTGGCCCGGCCCGGCCCGGCCAGGGCCTGTCCGGCTCGGCTCGGCCGAGCGGCGCGGGTGGAAGCCGCGGGCGCAGCCCCCGCGGCCGAGAGAGAACCGTGGGCCGCGTGCGGGCCGCGCTGGTGAACCGCGGACGCGGCACTGCCGCGTTCCGCCTGGACGAACTGGACCCGCGCGTCCGCGGGTCCGTTGGCCGCCGCCGCCGCGGCTTCAGCCGCAGTGGACTCGTCTGGCGGCGCGCCGGGGCACCGCCGCTTCCGGCCGCCGGCGCCACCGCGCCGGCGACCCGTGCCATCGGCAGCTTCTGCGGGCCGCCGGCGTCGCTCCGGTGGCCCGTTTTCCTTCCCGTCTGCGCCGTTGCTCCTCCCAAGATCCGTTCTTTACTGCGGAATCGTCAAACGTCGGATGCGGCACTTTCCGTCATCATCCGTCAAATCCGCACAAAACGAAGAACGGTGGAGGGTCGTCGGGCCGTGTTCGTTTGGCCCGCACCCTCCGCGTTAGAGATAAACAACCGGGATGAATTTATTCCACACAGGAAACAACAATTTTTAATAAGATTAAAAATTGTTCACAAAAACGGTTCTTTAATTTCTTTAAGAAACATTGACGAGAATAAAATTTAAAAAGGGGGTAATTCCCATAATGAAATCCCTACCTCGTCGATCGTCGCGCGCGGGCGTTCTTCGCGGAAAAGATCATCGCGGAAGAGAGGGATCGTCGCATCGTCGTGGGGAGGCGTCGCGTCGTCGCGGAATCCGGTTTTGAGTCGGCGAGCTCAACGAACCAAGAACAATAGATTTAAATTATTAATATTTAATTATGTGTTTCGATTTAAACCAAAAGAAAAGAACTTGAGAGGAAAATCCGACATCACTCACCTCAAACGGTCGGTGATCGGAGTTCGGAGCGCGGAAGAACGTCACGGACGGAAGCGTCGTCGATTTCCGGGTTCGGCGTTCTTCGCGTTCTTCGCGTTCTTCGCGAGGGAGAAGAAGAAGCAAGAATCCTCTCAAACCTTCTCCAAAGATTTTAGGTTGGTCTTATTTTATTAATATGCCAACACACGAAACAGGTTAAGAAACGATTGAATTAATTCGTTGAATTAATTCAACGAAAGAAACATGCCATTTAATTCACGAAAGAAAAAGCCCATTTAAATCACGAGAGAAACAGCCCAATTAAATGGTCTGTTAAGAATTTAGAAAACGCGTCGGTTGACTTTCATTAAGATGGTTTTCATGGGTGCGTTCCTTAGCGGAAAGAAACGGCGGGGCTCGTGCGGGACCCACCTCACAAATATCATACCAAGGGGGTAGGATATTTCTGGATAGCATCCTATCCAGTTCAACACAGTTCAAGCCGCCTTTAAGTGGCTTCAAGTGGCTTCCAAGTGTCTTAAGTGAAATAAAATAAAGTTGTCGCAATGTTATTTCATTTCTTAACTTTAAGCACGAAAATTAAAAACCACACCCGAGCAAACGCAACTCCGGAAGAGGCGTTTCTAAGCGAATACCGGCGCTGCGATTTCATCGGTGCCCTCAGAATTCGATTCCGGGCACCGGTTCAAAAGTTAGAAAAACCCGCTCGTCCGTTCACTGAACGTACCCGAGCCAAACTTTGGAAAATGATTCCGGGCAAACCAGGCCTTGGAATCAGGTGCCTTCAGAAACTGCGCTCTTGTAAAATTTCAAAGAAAATTATGAAAAAAAATTTCCTTTAAATTTACGAGTCTTTACATATTCCCAGTTGACCCGATATTAGTAATAATGAACCCATAAAAATTTTTCCATAATAATATTCTCATTTCATTTTCAAAATATTCATGTGAAATTCATTTTATACTGATTTATTAATCAAAAAACTCACATATCAAGTTTTTCTTATTAATGTTGTCGAACATTCTTATAATATGTATCATCTGTTCATACATTTTCACCGGCTTCAAAAATTTTATAGAACTCTCCCCATTGAAGATGTGTACATTCTGACACCTATATCATGTCTAGCTAAAACCATTAAATTGTTAATAAATCATTAATGTCACACTTAATGTTCTATCTATTAAACTGACATTCATAGAAACATTTTCATGAATATTTTCAATTCAATTAAAAATTAATTTATTTTTATTAATAAAAAATTTCTAATGAAATTTAAAAACTATTCCAAAATTATATATTTCTTTTAAATATTTTAAAGAATTTTTTTCAATATAAATCTGTATTCATCAATATTGATTTGAAATATAAAAATTCATTAATTTTTAATAAAATAATATTTCACAAATTTTAACATTTTAAATTAACACTTAATTTAATATTTTCAAAGTTAAGATAATTTATTAGAATTTATTATATAAAATTTTGAAATAAAAATTTTAAATAAACCATTTAATTCTGAAAAACCCACTTTAGTTAGAAGTTAATATTTTATCCTTTTGACAATTAATCACAAAATTGTTTTATAATTAATATAAATCTATAAAATATATTTAATAAATATTAATAATACATGAAAATTATTTTTCTTAACATTACCAATGTAGTAATATACTCCCCCATTTTGAAACTTTTACCTCTCAATTTCATTCCAAAAATAAGTGGGGATAAAATTCATCATAAGCATTTTCTATGTCCCCTATTTCTTCTTCTATAAAATAGATTCCATAACACCATAATTTCAAATATCAATGTATTATGGAAAAAATTAAAATCTTGGGGAAGAATATGTTATATTAGTTCCATCAAAGAACATTTTCCTTCCATCTAGACTACATTTGGGATCAATACATTAGATAAATATTATACTTATTTTCATAGAAATAAAATATTATATATGTATTGTAGCTATGATAAATGTAACAAAATATGATTTATTATTATGTTATCTCATTAAAGTAATTCAATAGCTTGCACTATACGCATCCCTGAGTTCAAGCGCACCACATCTTTACAAACTAGCCATTCAAAAAGAATCTATGAAAAGTATTAACTACATTTTGAGTCATATATACTTTATATAATTTTAAAATCCATATTATTTATTCCTTAGCCACAATATAATAGAAAATTTATTTTTGCAGATAAAATATCTATTTTTTATAAAACACAATTTTACAGCCTTTTAATGGTGAATCCTTTTCCCAAAAACAAATATATGACACTTTTATATATTAAATTTAATTAAAATAAATTCTTCTATAGATGAGGGACAAAAAAATTTAGTTTGGATACATTTTTGGTTTTTTTCCTTTTATCTTTTTTATATACTATAATAGTAAAAATACTATGTTTTAATTGAAAACAACATTTTTAATCGAAATTAATTATAGTTAAAAATTAAGGAATTTAATGGTTTTGAGGTATCAATAGATTATATTTTTATCATTTAATACAATGTATCTAATTATAAGTAATTTCACATTTAAATTTGTCAGAAATGCATGTCAATATTTTGATAGTTTTTACTTTTTAAAAACCATCATTTCTGGATTTAAAAACAAGATTTAATTTGAAATTAATAAACGAAACTTTTATGTATTTAATTTGGTATAATAGACATCATTTTTGAATTCATAAAATCAAAATTATCATAGAGTAAATTTTTGGTATTTTCCTAAAAACATTAAATTTTTGAGGAATAGTGAAAACACAATGTTATTATTTAGAATAGAATTTTTATTTAAATAATTATCTATTTAAATTTATTATAAGTCAAAATAGATATATAATACCTATATAAGTTCAATTTTATTCATTGGGGACAATTTATTATAAAATTAAATTTATAAAATTTTAATGAACTTGTTAACATCTTTTACCCAACTTCTAGGAACGTTAATAAATTTGCATAAAACACAATTTTACCTATTATGTGAGTTGAATTTAGAAATTCTGAGAGACATGGTTGATATCAGTAAATAAAATTTGATTCAATAAGATGAAAAAAAATTCCTGAATATTAACTTTTGACTTTTATTTTCCACGGTTAAAAGTAAATACAGTAATTAAAGGTAAAAATGATATCATAATTACCCTAAAACCAATAATTATAATATTGTATAAGATTAATTAAACCAAAAACAACCATGTGAATAAAATATGACCCTTTAGATCCACTTGGACTAGATTAGGGAATTTATTATTATTTTATTTAAAGAAGAGTTAAAAGTGTTAAATTCAATCTTTATTAAGTAAAGATTTTTAATATAGGGTTATACAAAAAATAAATTACACTATAAATATTCTTTAGAAAAATAAAATAATTTACTACATTATTTTGTTTTATTTATAATTTTTAGAGATTAAAAAATTAAATTTAATTCTGACACAGTGATGATGTTGTAGTTACTTTCTAAATGAAATATTAAAGTATTTTATATTATAAATATTAAAATAAATATAATTTAAATGTTTTTCTACGAAAAATTAATAGTGTAGGTTAATATTTCAAGTTAGGGTTTATTAGATTGATTTTTTTCTAAGATATATGGTTTTTATTACGTTCAAAATAACAAAATACCAAATAATGTCAAAATTGACATAAATTAATATTGAAAACAAATACTCTATTATTGGTTGAAATAATATTCTCAAAAATATAAGCATCTGAAAAGGAGTTTAATTAATATTATATATGTCATTAATGAACTATTTGAGTTTCTCTTGGATGTTTATAGTATGTTTATTAAACATATAGTGTAAAAATACAAGAAGACACAGTAAATGTTAAACTATTTAACTAAAAGTTAAATCTAAATGATAAGGTTAAAATGGTATCCTAAACTATTATAAATCATTTTTCAGGAATTTATTTCGACCCATAACCACACAATGCTCAAAATAAATTAATTTAGAGGTATTATAAACTGAATATTAATGTATAATAAATTAATATTTTAATTATTTCCTAAAGTGTCCCTCAACCTTTTATGAAAGGGAACTTCCCCTTCACTCTAAATCACACCTCCAAATCCATTTGGCTTGACCAATCCCTGAACAAATATCCTCTCAACATCCCTAAAATAATATTAGTGTCCTTAATATGATCATAAAACCATCCTACGGATCACTTTTGATCAACTCAAAATGAAACACCCTAATAAGAGGTAATAATTTCACCACCCTCTTTTAGGTTCTTTTCTTCATCCATTTCCTCTTTCATTGTTGTTTCTATGACAAAATAATAACTCTAGTACTTCCTATACACTATTATGTTATTATAAATATGGAACAACAATATTCGTTATTCTATCCATCCTATAAATGACAATGTCACCAAACGTGTGTACATATGGCTTACCGTCTCCACGTCGCGGTGTAGTTTGTTATTCAATCACCACATTATATTTATGGGTATAATAATGATTAAAACTAATGAAAATAATAAATATACAAAGTTATTTATTCTATAAATATTATATACTAGGAAATTACATTAAATTTCACCACCAATATGATTATATTGTCTCTCATGCATACATACGGATTACTATCTCCATGACGTGATGATATTCATTTCCACGTTCACCATTCAATGATGATTATAAAAATATATATTTTTAATAATATTTTAATATATTAAATAATAATTCTACTATATAAATATATATATATATACTTATAGATATCTTATTCACTTACTTACATTCAATATAATATGAAAACAGAAACATCGTTAATGGATACAAACGGTCGACCGTCTCCATAAACAGTGACTTCCATTTAATATATCTATTTATAAGAAGTATTTATATTCTAAATATATTTGATATATAAATCAATTTTTATATTATGGATGTATTTAAATCATGATCTAAATCACATGACCCTGAATAACAAGTTTAAACATGAATGATAAAGAAAGCGGTTATTACCCAAAATGTTAATTTAACATGGAAATCATTATTAAATTTGTAGTATAAGTCATAAATGAATCATGTATGATATAATAAAAATAAATATGGTTCAGGTATAATTTAATAACACACTATGGTCATTATACCTAAGGTTAGACATACCCTCGACCAATTGAATGATTAAGGTGTTGGTTAATTTAACAATCTCTTTATTATCCGAGATTGCTTTTACATTAGTATATACTGGAACATATTTAATACCAATGCCCATGATTCATAAAATAGTTTTTAAAAATATTATTTTATGGTAATTTTTACAAAAACTACATTTTAAATTTTTTAATGATTTATTCTTAAAATTCTTTCTCATTAATTTCCATGTTTTCAAAATGGTTTTAAAAATTTATATATGTGGACATAAATGTTTTAAATGTTAATTCCACTAAAAATTCTCAACATCGTATGTGATAATTTTATTCAAACAAGTCTTTTAAATGCATTACATTATATATTAATTTTAAATGATTTCATGGAAAATGGATATTTCAATCAACTAGTTTTACTAATCATTTTCAACTATGTCAACATCCATTACGGGATATTATTCTTGATCAAGTTCGATTCATAATGATATATATATTTCATATTGTATTGATTGTTTTGTGAGATGATTGAATGTGGATGTGTTATTTTTAAGCTATTTATGGGTTATGAATAATGTATTTAAATTTCATATACTAGTTTTAATATGAATGTTTTTGTTTTGTTAAAACTTTTACATATGAGGAATGAATTGGACTTAGTATGTGACGGATGGATCCCGCTATAGCTCGTCAATTCAACGGTAGGTCTCATGAGACAAAATAATGTCTTGGAACGATGCCATGAAAAAATCAAATTTTTAGTCATGACACAAGGCCTTTACAATGTGGTTATGAAGTCTGGAATTATTAATTCCATCATTTGAAAATTAGCTATTGATATTACATGTGATTAATCGACTAATAGAATATCCATGTAAATATGTTAATGAAATTATTTTATTATTCTTTGCCATATTATGTTGAATTTTTTGTTTGAAAGGATTTTGTTTTAGTTTTAAACATTTTATTTAATGTTTATGCTTATTTATGAATGTCTCTGCAATATTGTTATCCTTATTTAGAATCTGAGATCTCCCATTTTATTTATTCTTCCCAGGATGAAATGAAATATATTTTGACAAACCTATAGGGGAATATATGTTATATAAATGTGGTCAATGGATACAATGTTGTTGTTGTTTTTTATTTGATAATGTAATGTAACCTTCATGTTTGTAATCTATTTTCCCAGACTTCTAAACTACTTGGTCCTTTAGTACTTGATAACGTGTCATCATTCCAATGTATTAAAATAATCCATTGACTCTGGGAAACTGGGGTCGGTGTGTTACTATTTTTATCAGAGGAAGTTTAGTAATAACCTTGGAAACAATATTTAGAAAAACACTGATTAGAGAACATTACCCTAAGATTGAATTTTTGGATTTGTAAAGAATAATTTCCTATTATTTTGGTAATGTAGATATTTTGATTATATTACATGAAATATATCCCTATCTAGATACTATCAGGTAGAGGCAGATCTGGTACAAATGTACATAGTAGTGAAAACTCTAATATGGAGTTTCATGCTTGACATAGGGTATCCTTGTACATGACAAAGGGTATTATTGCACTATTGTTTATGACACTTCTGAGGGATATTCTTAGGATAATTTACATTTTCATTACATGCCATTATGATGGTTTTTGGAGTGAATACATCCTCAATGAAAACATTTAATGATTATAGTGTATATTCATAATCAGTTGAATTTACGTTTGTTATTTTACAAGTTTCGAATTATGATTTTGGATTAATAATCTAATCTATTGTATTACATTGTTTAAAGACAATGCCTAGTAGAAGGAATGAGAAATACATAAATATCGTTGATCGAAGGATTATGAAGTTTCATATCATCCATGGTATTAAGGGAACATTTAAAAGCTAAATAGTCTACCACATATTCTCATCATATAAATAAATAGTATCATCTGTTATCAAGATTTGTAAAGAATAGTCTGAGTCATATGGCATTGAAGGGAAGCAAGAGAAGAAAATGAAGGAAGCGAAAATGATGGATTAAGGGTAGATGGTAAACAAGGATTTTCCCATATATAATTACTGTTGAAAAATCACCTCGGAAAATGATTGAAGGGAATTGGATTTTGTTATAACTATGGAGAAAAAGGACACCATCTACTTGAATACAAGATTACTAAAATGGATTTAAGTGTGAAATGATTTATTTGTAAGGACTTATAAAACTACACGAATCAATGTACAATTCATAATTGTATAAAATAAATGATGATATTGGATAATATTCATATAATGATACTACCATAGATGAAGTGGAATTATTAGTTTTATTATGTTGTTATTAATTAATTTTGTCATTTGAGTTCAATTTATAAGAATTAAATGTATATAAGTATTGAAATTTTGTTAATTTTTATTATGGATTTGAGATTGTATTCTACAATGTAATGTTAAATAATAGAATATTTAGGTATTTACATTTATTATGTGGAAAAAATAAATTTCTTTGTGTTTACCTTCTTTAAAAAATTTGTATTGTGAGTTTTGACCGAAGTATTTTGGATAAGTCTAAAGGTTGAAATCAATTATTTTGGGCATTTGATACTATTTTTAGGCTTAAAACAATTCTTGATATTATTTTTGGATATTCATAGAAAGGAAAACCACAAGGTCGGAAGACAACTCGTTGCGTCCGGCAAGGACGCGAGACTTGAAACCGCAACCGAAGGGAGGCAAGGGTAATCACCTACCACTGTCTTAAATGATGTCCTAGTTTGGGTAATATAGTTTTTAATTGATCTAAAAAATTAATTATAAATTCAATATTTTCGGATCCTTATACGATTAGGATAAGTAGAATAATTTTGAATTCTATTATCCTTTGAAATAAAAGATGTGTTTGTCGTAGAAATTATTTAAAGGATGAAGCTAAACACGACAAGTATGTTATTTTTCACTTATTAAATTAAATAATTACTTCATAAACAATATGGAATGGATATTAAAACCAAAATTTTGTTATCTTAATACCTTATGTTTCATTGAGTAGACGATTATATTAAATCATCATAGATTAATGGCTTTTTGGCACTCAATTTTACACATGTTTTCGATTGATGACCTCAATCACTGCCTATAAATATTTACATTTTCCCTTCAATTATGTGTCTCTAATTTCCACCAATGTTATCCAAATCGAGATCATAATATAGTGGTGACTATTGCATTCCATTTCATTCATATTAAAACAAAATATTATTAACCCAATTTCCAAAGTTGGTTTTACAAAAAGGTATTTTTCTATTTTTTACCATTTTTTAAGAAAAATTTCAAATTGAGAGGGAAAATTTTATTAAAGGAGTGGAGAATTTAAAACCCCATGATTTCATAGAATGTTATCTCAATAATATAATTCAATAGCTTTCACTACTCGCAACACCGAGTTCTAGGGAACCACAACTTATCAACCATGACATTCAAAAAGTGGTTATTAATACTATAAAATGCCTTTTGAGTCTTATATACACTATATAAATTTATCATCCATATGATCTGTTTAATATACACAATATAAGAACAAAATCATTTTTTTCAGATAAAAGAACTGTTTATTGAAAAAAATACAATTTTTTCCACCCATTAATGGCGAACCCTTTTTTCTAAATCCAATATTTGATAATTTTAAATATTAAATTTAATGAAATTAATTTCTTCTATTATAGAGGGAAATAAAAAATTAGTTTTGATAAATTTTGGGATCTTTTTTGATAACATTCATATTTTGAAATATACTGAAAAACAATATTTTTTTAATTGAAAACAACATTATAATAAAAATAATATGTAGTGTTAAATTAGTAATTTTAATGGATTTTAAGTATAATTAAATCATATTTTTATCATTTATTAAAATTTAGGTAATTATATTTAATTTGACATATAAATTTGACAAAAACACATGTCAATCTTTTGATAATGTTTTCTTCATAAAAACATGCATTTTGGTTTTATCAACTGAAATTATATTTAAATTAATAAATAGAACTTATATGTAATTAATTTGGTAAAATATACATTATTTTTGAAATTCAGAATATCAAATTTATAATAGGTTGAGTTTTTTATATTTTTTCAAAAAACATTAAATTTTTTATGAATAATGAAAACAATGTATTATTATTTAAAACTGAATTTTATTTAAATAAATTTTTTAGAAAATTTATTTTAAGTAAAAAAAATATAATACCTATATAATTTAAATTTAATTCATTGGAATCATTTTATATTAAAATTAGATGTATGGAATTTTATTGAGCTTTTTAACCTCTATTACCCACCATCTAGATAAATTTGGAAATTTGCCTGAAAAATAATTTTACCGTTTCATTTAGTTGAATTTATAAAATTTTAGAGACATAGTTTACATCACTATGTTAAATAAGATTCAATAAGAAGAAAATAATGTTTTTTGGGAATAGTAAATTTTAAATTTTATTTTCCACGGTTATAATTAAATAGAGTAATTAATGGTATAAACGATATTTTAATTTTCATAACACCTATCCTAATTCTATCAGATAAGTGTAATTATAACATAAACAACCCTTGGAATAAAATATGAATCTTTAGGTCCACTTGGAATAGATTAGGACATTTATTATTATTTTATTTAAAGAAAAGTTAAAAGTGTTAAATTCAATTTTTATTAGAAAAAACATTTTTAATATAGGGTAATACATACGATAAATTTGAATATAAATATTACATATAAATATAAAATGATTTCATACTTATTTACATTTTATTTATAATTTATTGATATTAAATAATTAAATTTATTTATGACACAATGATGATGTTTTAATTACCTTCTTAATGAAATATTGAAATAGTTTATATTATAAATATTACAATAAATAATATTTAAAGGTTTTCATGTCATCCAAGACTGTCTAGGTTAATATTACATCTTATATTTGATTAGATATTTTTTTTTCAATATGATAAGGTTTTTATGAATTTAAAAAAACATCAAATTGTGTCAAAATTGTCCTAAATTAATTTTTAAAACAAATACTATATTATTGGTTCATATAATATTCCCATAAATCTAATGGTCTTCCAAAGGGATTAAATAATATTATATATGTAATTACTTAAAAACTTTAGTCTCTTTTTGAAGTTTGTAGTATGTTTATTGGCCATATATTGTAAGAATTTTATAAGACACAATAAAACTTAAACTATTTAACTAAGAGTTAAATTAAAAATAAATGGTTATAATTGTAGTCTAAACTTGTATAAAACCAATTAGTTGAGATTATTTATACCCCTAACCACTAAAGGAACGAAAAAAATTCATTTGGAGCCATTATTTATAAAATATGATTGTATAATAAATTAATCTTTTAATCTATTCCTAAAGTGACCCTCACCAATATTATAAAAGGGAAATTCCAATTCTATAAAAATCATACATCCAAATAAATTTGGCTCGGAAAAACCAAGAAAATATATCCTCCCAACTTCACTCACATAATCTTATATTCCATACATTGATCATAAATCCAACCAAATGATCAATTTTGATCAACTCAATAGGAAACAACTGAAGAAGAGGAAATAATTTCACCACCCTATTTCAAGTTCTTTTCTTCTTCCACATCCTCTTTCTTTGTTTTTTCCATGCCAAAATAATAACTCCATCATCTCTTACATACTTTTCTGTTATTATAAATATTGTACAACCATATTCATTATTATACTCATCCTATAAATGGAAAAGTCACCGTACGTGCGTACGTATGACTTACCGTCTCCACGTCGTGGTGTACTTTGTAAGTCAAACACGTCATTATTTCGATGTGTATAATATTGATTATAATGATGAAATTAATAAATAAAACATGTTAATTATTCTTTATATATGGAAAAACATCCAAATACATATGATTTCTCCATCAATATAATGATATTGTCGCTCATGCGTACGTACAGATTACCATCTCCACGACGCTAAGAGTTTCATTCCCAAGTTCACCATTAAACGATGACTATAAAAATATTAATTATTAATATGTATGTAATATATGAATTAATATTTCTACTGGAGATATATATATATATATGTGTGTGTGTGTGTGTGTGTACTTACATATATCATATTTACTTACTTCTGTTCAATACGATATGAAAACGGAAACAACGTTTATTCGTATGTATGGTCTACCGTATAAAAAAAATGGTGCATTACATTTAATACATCTATCTATTATAAATATTTATATTATATATATATATGATATATAAATCACGTTTTATATTGTGGATGTATTTAAATCATGATCTAAATGATACGATCAAGAATTAGAAGTCAAAACTTGTACGACAAAGAAAGTGATTATGACCAAAAATGTTAATTTAAAATGGAAATCATTATTAAATGTGTATTATAATGTATTTAATGAATAATTTAATAGATAATTAATATAAATATGGTTCTGGTATAATTTATTATCATATTATGGTCATTATATAAGAGGTAAAACATACCCTCGAACAAATTAAAGTTCTAGGTAAGGGTTAATTTCAAAATCTCTTTATTATGCGGGGACGTTTTTACGTATGTATCTACTGTGACGTATTTATTATCCATGTCCATGTTTAACAAATGTTTTTTCAAAGAGGTTCTATTAATTTACATTTTACTAAAACATCATTTTAAATGTTTTAATGATTTATTCCTCTAAACCTCTCTTATTAATGTCCATGTTTTCAAAAAGGTTTTAAGGATTTATTTATATGGGCGTTAATATATTAAAATGTTAATTCCATTCAAAAGTTTCAATGTGGTATGGGACAATATGATTCAAAACTATCTTTTAAATGACACTAGCACTCGCCCGTGCGTATTCATGAGGATATAATCCAACGTTCTAAAAAAATATTCACTACTGAAATTAAATATGAAATTCCTTGATGAATAACATACACAATAATCATTTAACCCGTATCTAATAAGAGACAATGTAATAAATGACACCATACTTATGAATATACAATATGTACTTAATTGGAATCATGGAAATTATCCATTCCAACTGGTGTGTTTTTTTAGATGCAGAAAAAATATTTATCATGTGTAAAGTGGTATTAAATCTGCATCTCCAGGAACTGTTTTGGTATCCTATCTGTGAATGTTGGAATCTTCCGGAAGTGGCACACGTTTTCTATTGGGTTCCCATTACAAATTATATTATTGAACTTATCCTCATATGTGAAATTATTCAATTTCATCTCAGAGTATATCTTAAATAACTAGCTTGAAATATTTATGGAGGGAAGTAAGAGATACTATGAATTAAAACCATGCTTGATTTTGTATTATACAGAATAGATAGAAAATATTTGTGTCTGGGTAATGCTTTTTCAATAAAAAAGGAGGGATAATTAGCAACCAATAGTAGTTATAAAAAATTAAAATTTTAAATCATATATTTTTTTACATGATTAAAGAGGCACTGTAAGACAGGGTGTATGGTAACAAAATCATTGAATATCAAGAGATTTATCTAAACTTATATGAAATATGATGGAAAAATTAACTGGTATACAACAAGTATACATGAAATCAATATGTAATAAATCTTAGTGTCCCTTCCTATAAGAGAATTTCAAAAGTAATCTTCTTCAAAAACTATGGATCCATGCATTATAAGAGGAAGGAAGACATTACTTCTAGTTGAACACTTATAGAACTAGTATTCACTATAGTAAACTCATCGTATAAGAAAATAAAGATGAGAAGAAGATCACACCCAATATCATTCTATAGGAGATGGAGACAAGTAAGGGAATCTACTGGTACCAATAACTCCAAAATGAATTCTACAATAAGAAAAGGATGGCTCATTACAATATTGATATGTACTATTGATAATATCAATAATTCACATATAATATCTGAATTTATCTACAACATTACCTGATGATTTCATTTTCAGGTATGCATCATCATTTGGTCCCAGATGAAGGCACCATGATTTTGGAATAGTACACCAGTAGTGATAGTATTTGATAGTAATTATCATAGATGATAGATTCAATGTAAGAAAGGGTGCGTGGTTATAGAATCATTGAAAATGAACAGATTTATCTAAACTGATAAGCAATATAATGGGCTATTTAATAGGTATGACTATAAGCATACATGAATTGCGTATGTAATGAATGTTGGTGTCTCTGTCTATAAGAGAATTGCATGTGAAATCTGTTTCAAAAACTATGGATCCCTACATGTAAATAGGAAGAAAGACATTACTGTTGGTTGAACACATATAGAACCATTATTCCATATAGTAAACATAGAGTCCATGAAAATTTAGTTGAAAAGACGATCACCACCAATATGAATCTGTAGTAGATTTAGACAAGCAAGGGAATATACTAGTACCACTAACTCACAAATGAATTTTAAAATAAGAAAAGGATGACTAGTAATTGTTTGGATATGAACAATTGAAAATATAAATAATACACATATCATTCCTAAATTTATATACATCATTACCTAATTTTTTATTTTCCAGGTATGCATCATCATATGGCCCTTGATGATTGTAGCATGAGTTTGTAATTGGAGTTCATAGAATTATGAGACACATTTTAATAGTTGACAAATAAAATGAATAGAGTAAAAGTATATGAATTTGTATATTTTGAGGATGATTTGAATTCATTTTCAATTTTGATCACAAAAATAGTTATTGAAGAGTTGAAATAAAAAGTAAAAGATAAATCAATGATAATGCAGTGTTTGTAATAGTTAACAATGAAAAAGAATAGAGGAAAATTATTTGAATTTTTAAATTTTGAGGAAGATTTAAATTCATTTTCAATTTTGATCACAATAACTATTATTAATGAACTGAAATAAAAATTTATAGTTCAATCCAAGATAAAGGAGTGGTTGTAATAATAATAATGAGAAATGTGAAAATAAATGAAATAATAATTAATTGAATACGTGGAGTCATTCACCCAAGCTAAGTGGCTTCAACAGAGATCCATCAACAACTTGTGTAGACCAAACAAAATGAAATTGAATAAAAAAATTACTTTAAGATAGATTGAATATTGATGTAGCTTGAGAATTACTATCACAATTCAATAAAAAGACGATGTTGTATAAATATTAACAGAATATAAAATATGTAAAAACATATAGTAGTGAATAATTTTTCCATAAACCAAAAATTTCCTTAATATATCATTTCCATCATCACTACTTGTAAAGCATGGTTCTTTAATGACATGAAATGATTCCTTACTTAATGAGTGATAATGATTGAAGAGAAAAAACACATTCCAGTGACCCACTACTCTAAAACACATGTTGCAATGCTCTAAAATAAATTATATGGTGATCTTTAAAATGATCCAATGATCTAATACATGACAAGATCCTCTGCTCAAATGAATTACAAGTTCTATGATCCAAAAAGTTCATGAACCACCAGTCAATCAAAAATCATATACCACTAATCTAAAAAATAATTTTATACATGAAATACAATAAATGATCATGTACTGAATTGAAATACAAGATCCAATACCACAGAAAATGATACACTTCTCTAAAACATGCCATGTCAGATTTAGTAGAAGTAACTAATAAAATTTTAATGTTAAATTCTTGATGAACAATATGAAAAAATTTCATGAAATTAATGTTATTGTTCTGCCTAGTTTTTATATTGATGAGGATTTAGAGTGGTGGAACAAAAGATAATAAACCTTGAACAGATTGCATATGAAATAATTCATTATGTTTACCTGCAGTTATAGTAATATTTAAAAATTACAGAAATATCTATGTATGAAAAATATGAAAATAGTTGCAGATAAATAATCTATAATCATTTCTTTTTTAACAACATGTAGGGAATTATATAAGTTTGGGTGTCATGTGAATTTAGGTTCACCGAACTGATATCCCTAATGTATTCATTGACATGGTATGTGAAACCGTCTTGAAATGTCAATGGGGTTGATAGCATATCCAAGACCATTGGTTCCACAGAAAACATTCCTCAACTCATGTTTTTCACGGAGAAGAATCAAAATTCCAAGTAGAATTTAGTTGGCATCCCAAAAAAACCCAGAAGGTCCACCATTACTGAAATAGAAATCATCATATGAACAAAATTACAAGTCACGAATAGATAAATACATGATTTACTGCAACAAAATAAAAATAATAACATAATTAAACATAATTTCAATCATATATCTAGTGATGGTTTTTGAAGATTAGTATTGAATTGAAGTATTTTATTCTAAAACATAAATAGTTATTCCCTCAATTTGGATTTAATCCATTTTTCAAAACTTAGATATTAATTACCTTTATTGGGTTTACAATTAGTAGGGAAAACAGGGGAAATAAAAATATAAAAATCATTAGTTAATATGAAATATTATAGAAATACAAATGAAAATACCAAGTAAATTATACAACTAAAACTCTACAATGAACACCAAAACAAAAGAAACATACCTTATAGAAAACTCAAAGCAGGGGACACCAGGTTCCTACAACTAAAAAAAAGTATTTAGACTCACCCAATCCTTCCATAATTATGATTTGAAGGAATTCAGAGAAGTCACTACACCACGAATGAAACATGGCCACTCCTTACCCCATACATGTGATAGAATCTGTAACAAAATATGAAAGCCATCTCCCAATGTCAGCTAAAATACATTTATGTGAAACTTGAAGACACCTCTGTATATCTCAGACTGGAACGGGATACTGCAATATGCAAGGGTCGATCAAGTTCTAGCTCAGTCCCTAGACCAATGTTTGATGATTTCCCAAAATCGTTCATCTTACTATTTTTATTATTTTATGAAGTAGAACTCCATTTTAGAAATTCCCTTGATATATTAATTTGTAGGTTGAGTCACCTAAAAAAATATAAATAAAAATAATTACCATTCATCTAAAAATTTTAATATAATTATTAAAAATATTTTTTACACAATTAATAAGGACACCCATTGGTTGATCACCGAAAGATAATAATTGAGTAATCTATATATATTTGAAATATGTTGTTGAAGGTACTTATGAAAACTTTGTATATTGGATTTTAATCTGAACAAACCTACCTTAATACATTCATTGAACATAAGATAGTGTATTTTTAATTAGTAGAGTGACAAATTACACTACTCCAGCTTGAGATTTAACACAAACTCATTACTCAACTTAAACATTTTCAAATAATGGTAGTCAAAATTAAATTTTTATTTGATTTTGAAAATGAACAAATCAAACTCACCAATTTATGCACTACTAATGTACATGAAATTGAAAACATAAAACATATAAAAAGAATTTATAAATATATTATAATTATAAACATAAATTAACACTAATTTATATATTAGAATATCAATATATTGATTTATCTCATTAAATAAAGGATAGAACTCACAAGAATCTTAATATAGTTGAATTCATGTTATGGAATAGCTTTGGAATGATGATGTCAGATTAAGATAAATAAATATAAAGTAAAACTCATAGACACTCCAGTTAAACTCATGAAGAATATAATTATCACTATATCATTTTATGCTAGAGTTGTAAAAAATATAAACTTCCATACATCTTATCCTGTAGAACAGTTAGTTGGGAAAAAAATACTTTCATCAATCCTCACAATGACATAAATGATAATAATCTAGTATGTTTCTTATACATTATTGTAAATTCAAGTCATTCATTCCATTATCCCATTTACATTCATCAATGTTTTGGTTCATCTCTATACTAGGATGAGATCAATCAAAGTATGTCTAGCATCTCTTAGAAATGACCCACAAATCTACATCTTTGCATCATCGTACACATCCATTGACATGTCATGGCAGATAAATATCCATTAATGGAGACAAATCTAACTGAATCAAAACATAATCATACTAAAATACTACCTTGTCTATATACATCCTTGTCAACAATCATTGGAGTCAATATTGAAAACATAATCGTATAAAAGAATTAGAATCATCTATATAATATGTTTTTAGTCCACGAAAATCAATATATAGTGTAGTTAATAGTGAAAACAAATCACCTGCATTCATATATTGGATGAAAGGGAGGATAACTCCATGATTTTACGACCAATAACTTGAATTCATATACTGTGTAAATGTAAATGAAAAATGATGCATGATAGGGCAGTTAATTCTACAATTTTAGGAAAACACACCTATTGTATTGATCTGGGACTTATTAGTGTAGGATTCCCATGATCTCTTCATGTAAAGGGTGAGTCACCTGCAATATATAAATAAAAATAATCAATATTTATCATAAAAGATGAAGTGCGTAATTAAAACATTATGTGATGCATATCCCATAATGGAGACAAAACTCACTGAATCACAACATAATCATACTAAAATACTACCTTGTGAATATACATTAATGTCGATAGTGAAAACATAATCTTATTATAGAATTATTATCATCTGTTTCATATGTTTTTAATTCACAAAAACTAATATACAATGGAGTGAATAGTGGAAACAGATTACCTGCATTCATAAGTTTGATGAAAGGGAGGTTAACTCCATGATTATACGACCAATAACCGGCATTCACATAGTGTGAACCTCCATATAAATAATGATGCATGGTAGTACGTAGTAACACTGATCACTAATTCTGAGGGATGTTTTGATAATTAGATATATAAAACACATACCCACTAATAATAGGTTCAACTAATGCATAGACACTATATCCTACAACATTGAGTCAATAGTGAAAACATATCCCCTGCATTCATATGATGGATGAAAGGGAATTTAACTCCATGATATTACGACCAATAACCGGCATTCATATAGTGTGTAAATGAAAATGAAAAATGATGCATCGTAGGGAGGTCAATTCCACAATTTTATGAAAACATACATGTTGTAAAGATCTGGCACTTCTTAGTACATGATTCCCTTGTTCTCTTAATGTTCATGGTGAGTAACCTGTAATATATAAATAAAAATAATCAATATTAATCTTAAAAGATGAAGTGCGTAATTAATATGTTAGGAGTTAAATATCCCACAATGGAGACAAAACTCACTAAATCACATCATAATCATACAAAAATACTACATAATCAATATACATTAATGTTAATAGTGAAAACATAATCATATTAAAGCATTATAATCATCCATTTCATATGTTTTTCGTTCACAAAAACAGTATACAATGGAGTGAATAGTGATAACAGATTACCTGCATTCATATGTATTTTGAATGAGAGGTTAACTCCATGATTTTACGAACAATAATCTACATTCACAGAGTGTGTTCCTATAAATAAATATGATGCATGATAGTAATTAGTAATAGTAATCACTCATTCTGATGGATGTAATTATAATTAGATATATAAAACACATACCCACCAATAATAGGTTCAACTAATGCATGGACACAATATCCTACAACATTAAATTCAATCCCATCTAAATAACACATCTATTCAAATCATTATGACATGAGATAAATATATCAAACATACTAAGTATGAGGCATGTACCAATGATCCAATAATTCATAAAAATACTATAATCAATACGTTATAAAAAGATAATGTTAATATAATGTCAGGATTAAGAAACTTGATTACTAACATTACATTCAAAATCAGCATGCTATACTTGTCTTAATGACAATAATGTAAGATCTCCTTAACCACTGATGTAAAATTAATAATTAAAAGATCCAATTTGACAAAAAAATGGAATAAAATGGATGATGAGTAATGTAAAAATATGGATTAATGTATGATGTGAGGAACCTTTGAACGAAAAATATGAAAATGAAATGATTCTGGTGCATGAAAAAATGGGATGAAATGACCGATGAGTAATGAAATGGGTTGTAATTACGCTGAAAAAGCTTTGAGAAATGAGGATAAACCACCTTTTTTGCAGATCATGAAAATTATTTTCTTAAATAATGATTACATGAATTCATATGTTAGATGAAATAGAGGATAGATCCATGATTTTACGACCAATAACCTGCATTCACAAAGTTTGTACCTCAAAATAATAAATGATGTATGCTAGTAAGTAGTATCAGTAACCACTCATTCTGAGGTATGTATTGATAATTAGAAATATAAAACACATACCGACCAGTAATAGTTTCCACTAATGCATGGACACAATATCCTGCAACATTAAATTCATTCCCATCTAAATAACATATCCATTCAAATAGTAATGATATGAGTTAAAAATATAAATCATACTAATTATGATTCCTACACAAATGATCCAAAAATACATGAAAATACTATAAAAATTATTTCATAAAATGAAAATTGTAATATTATTCAAGGATTATGAATGTTGATTACTAATATTACCTTCAAAAGCATCATGCTTTACATGTCTTAATGACATTAATGTAAGATCTCCTGAACCATTCATGTAAAATTAAGAATGAAAAGATTCAATTTGATGAAAAAATTTCATAAAATAGATAATGAGAATTTTTAAAGTATGCATTAATGTATGATGTGATGAACCATTGAAGGAAAATAGGAAAATTAAATGATTCAGGTGCATGAAAAAATGGTATAAAATGAATGATGAGTAATGAAATCGGTTGTAAATATGGTGCCAAAGCTACGAGGAATGTGGATAGAAATCCTTTTGAAAAGATCTTGAAAATTATTTTCATTGAATAAAGATTACATGCATTCATATGTTAGATGAAATAGAGTTTAAATCCATGATTTTACGACCAATAACCTGCATTCACATAGTGTGTACATCAAAAAAAAATGATGCATGGTAGTAAACAATAACTATAATCACTCATTCTGAGGGATGTATTGATAATTAGATATATAAAACACATACCCACCAATAATATTTTCAACTAATGCATGGAAACAATATCCTACAACATTAAATTCAATCCCATCTAAATAACACATACATTCAAATCATGATGACATGAGATGAAAATATAAAACACACTAATTATGAGGCATGCACCAAGGAAACAAAAATACATGAAAATACTATAAACAATATGTTATAAAATGAAAATTGTAATATAATGTGGGGATTATGAAACTTTATTACTGATATTACTGTCAAAAGAATCATGCTTTACATGTCTTAATGGCATGAATTTATGATATTCTGAACTATTAATGTAAAATTAAGAATGAAAAGATTAAAGTTGATGAAAAAATGGAATAAAATTGTAGATTAGTAATGTAAAAATATGCATTAATGTATTATGTGATGATCCTTTGAAGGAAAATAGGAAAATGAGATGATTCAACAGCATGAAACAATGGGATAAAATGAATGACGAGTAATGAAATGGGTTGTACTTATGGTGCCAATGCTATGATAAATAAGGATATAACACCTTTTGTGCAGATCTTGAACATTATTGTCTATGAATAATAATATAGATATGTTTGTAACATATTGGGTCCCCAAAAACTGATCTTTGAAATCAGTAATATTGCATTAAATTTTTGATGCATTATATCAATATGGTTAAAAAATAGCTTAAAATTAGAGCATAATATAATAGATAAGTTAGTAACGAAAACATACATGTTGCCGGAGGCATCCAAAAATGGTTGAATCTACATCAAGGTTCAATGTCCAGATGTCAATGATATATTCGAATGATGAGGAAGATTTATTTTCTAGGGATAGAGGAGGTGTCAGTGATATTGAAGAGCTTCACGAATCATTTTTGGGTTGTCCTCCACATCGATCGATGGTGAAGAAACATTTGGATTATTTTTGGATGTTGGAACCGAGAGTAGATGAAAGAAATTGGGAACCTAATATAAGGTTAACGAACAAGCAAATTGATTGGTAGGGAATATTTTGATAGATGGTGGTAGTAGATGGAGGAGGAGAACCCGATCAATTATATCGTGGAAATGGGAGGTAGTGAAGGAGGTAGAGGTTGGAAGAGAAGATTTTTAGTGGGAACCCTAGGAGACGGTGAGATATGTTGTGAGGGATATCAAAATAGTTTTGAGGGATTGAGTAAATGTGTGAGGTGGAGTTGGCATACTTGAAGAACCTGGTGGAGAGTTAGCCAATGGCATTGCAGGTGGAGGCGGAGCAGGTGGAGGTGGAGAAGGAGGAGTCAGCCACATCGAAAGGGATGTAAGAGACGGAGAATGGGAAACCCTAATTGGGAGGGAAGAGCTGACGGAAACGTGGGTTTTGGGATCCCATATGTAGAGAATTGTGAAATGGGATGGCGAAGGTAAATTTTTTAGGTGTCCTGGATACATATGCATGTGACACATTAGAAGGAAAGAAGCCTAATTTAGTATATATAATAGATTCATTATATATGACTTTTAAATGATTTCCGGTAAAAGGGATATATCTCTCAATGATTTATCCTGATCATTTTCAACTATGTCAATATTATTTTCTGGATATTATTCAAGATTGAGGTTGATTTATTATGATACAATTCCTTAATATTGTATTGCAGGTTTTGTGATTTTTTACGGCTGATGTGTTTTCTTTATAACATTTAATGTTTATGCATTAATTATTGACATTTCATATTCTAGTTTTAATATGACTGTTTATGTTATGTTCAATCTATTTCATATGCGGAATGCATTGGAAATAGTATATGATGGGTGGAGACCGCTATAGCTCATCGATGCATCGGTAGGTCTAATGAGACAACTATTGTCTTGGCACAAGGCCTTAAGAAAATTGTATTTGTAGTCTTGGCACAAGACCTTGACTAAGTGGTTAGGAAGTCTAGCATTTTGCATTCCATCATTATGAAATTATCTATAGATATTATATGTGATTATTAGACTAGTAGTGTAACATCACAAGTAATTAATGATTAATAGATATTTTTATCTATGTTTATTAATGAATTAGATAGTTTTTTATAGGCTTAAAATGAGAATAAATCCAATCTTAAGCATGCAATACACTAATATTTTTAAAAGATTACTTTAATTCCTTTTGATGGAAACCCATTTTTTAATCAAACTTTTGACAATTTTATAATCTATATTTTTCAAAATAAACATATTCTTTATTATTGGGGCATTTAAATATACCTTGGTATAATTTTTGGTATTTTTATGACAATGTTCACTTTTTAATGAATAGTGAAAAAATACTGCATTTTACATCAAAACTATTTTTCCATCTAATTTAATTATATAGATAGATTATATTTTTAATAGGTTTTAATTTTTAATTATAATATATTATTACCATTTAATCCAATAATGGTCATTATAATTAATTTCACTTTGGAATTGGGCATAAACCAATGCCAAACTTTTAAAGATATTGTTTCAAAAAAACCCACTATTTTTTGACAATGGGAATTATTTTTAATATATTTATTTAAATTTTTGTTTTTGGAATTTGGTATAATAGATTTCATATTTTTAATCATAATTTCCAAATTATGTAATCAGGGCTCTTATTTTTGGACTTTGTTAATAGTAACAATGGTAATTATCGTTAATTATCTTCATTAATTAGTAATCAGGTAGTTAAGGATAATAAAATAATATCATAATAATAAAAAATGACACCAAAATGTGTCCTAATACTACTGGTTGTGTCATGTACGACCATGGGATGCCTTGTTCCAAACTTGGGGACCCCATGGAATCACTTTTGTGTGATAATGACTTTTTATCTTTTTATTTATTTAAAGAAAGTAAATATAACAAAAGAATGTATCACCTGAGTGAAATTTTTTTAATTGTGTCTAAATAAATGATATATTGGACTGTAAATATTAATTGTAAATATAAAAATATTTCATACATCATATTATTTTTTTATAATTTTTATACATTAAATAAATTAAATTATTTATGACATCATGGTGATGTAGTGTTTACCTCATTAATGAACGATATAAATAAAATGAAAAGATAATGTAAAATATAAGACATACACTTGTCAAAGACCTATTGGATGTGTATATTTCGAAAAATTAACACCTTATACTCGAAATAAATCAATGTGGGACCTCTAATATCAGAAAAACATTTGAAAATAAAGTAACATTTTATACCTTTCCATGAGTGCCCCTCCTCTCCTCTTATAAAAGGCCCCCACATCTACCTCCTTACCCACACCTCTCAAGACTTCGGCTCGGCCAAGATCTGCTCATTTTGTCTCTACAAATCACTCTCCTTATCCTAGAAGCCTTTCCTTAGGCAGTAATCTCTTCATGAAACCCTTTTGGTTCAATCCAAATGGAGTTACCCGATTTAAAGGTAATGCCTTCACTTGTGTTCTTTTGTTTAATTTTGCTTCTCCAACCCCCTAAACACTTTTTATTCAATTATATTGTAACAAAAACAGTATCTTCAATATACATGGATTTTGTTATATGAAGGATTCTATATACACATACACACACCTACATTTAATGGTTAAAGAACATACTGTTTCCATGGATGTAGAATTTCAGCCTCACGAAACGATGATTATTCAATATTTTTATAACACCATCAAAGATGTCCATTACGATGTCACTATATTTATATATGATATATAATATGTTAATTTATTCCTTAATCTTCTGTATTTTTCATTAATGTAATACCGTTATGGCTTCCATTTTGGGTATACGTTATATCTTCATTTTACGAAATGCGGACTACCGCCCCCTCAAAGTGATTTGATTCGTTAATTCCATATGTGGTACATATAAAGGATGGAATTAATGATATTCTATACGATATTATACTTGAATTATAATATAACTTTATATCATTATTATTTCATTCCATTAAATATGAAATAGAAATGAATGTAGCGTTCATGCGTACGTACGACTTTCAGTGTCCATGAATGGTGCATTTCATTTCTTACCTCTAAATGTTACATAATATTATAAATTCATGAATATACTGGATATATATCATATATATGATATCTAAATCATGAATATAATTCTGGATATAATAGATATTTTACCACATCAACAACTTGTAATTATAAAGATTTTATTTTTGACTCAAGTACCAAGGATCAAAAAAACGACCATTATTAACTTAAATAATTAAATAGTGTTCATGACATGGTAATAAGTGATATTAAATGAATAATGATCTTGAGAAAGGTTCTCAAGCTAGTATAAATTAACTCATGTTTATTATTCATGAGGTTAAAGAACGATCGAGTCAAGTTGGACCTGTGGTATGGGACTTCGTCTCAATCTCCTTTCACTGCGGCATATTATGTTTTATACACAACTTTTTTTTATACGGTGTATAAACCCCTTTCACTATTACGTTTATTGAAAATAAATCTTTTTTATACGAATCATTTACTAAATGAAAAAAGGGAATGCTTTTTTGTTGTACGTATGCGGCGACAACGACTTCTCCATCGTCGTGACCATTATTTGAGTTTCGGCTTCCTCTACAAGACATAACATTTTTAAATGAAAAATAAATACCATGTTTTACATCCCTTTTATTTTGGTATTGAAAATGGTTTTTATTTTTTTATTATTTCAATGTGATGTATTGATATCATGTGATTGAAATGTGGAAATGTTATGTTTCCTTTATTAATGTTTTAGGTGATATGATTATGTTATGGTTATTGGGCATTGTGTGTGAAGACGGGTGGTTCCATGATAAACTAAGGGTGGGTGAGCCTAATATATCTAACCAATGCATTGGGTAATGCAAAGGCGTTAAACGTAAAGGTTTCTTCAAAGAGATTTAGGGAATATACTGTGACGGGTATTCCAAACGTAACCATGAGGGTTAATCCCTACGTAAAAATGTTATAAATGCCTTAGGATACCTTTATGTATTACGATTTTTAAGATTTATTCATGATTTGATGATGTATGTTAAAATGCTTACGTTTTATGAGTAATGTATGATTTCATACATGGACTAATGTTTTCATTTCTTACTTTTATATCCCTTACTAAGATTTTTATGCAAATCCCACGTTTTTGAAATGTCTTTCACAGGTCAAGGGAAAGGTACATGATGTGATGATAGGGTCAAGGAAGTGTCATGAAAAAATACATGTTTTGATTTAAATATTTTTTCTGTTGATGGGAAAAATGATGAATACTATTTTTTATGTAACCACTTTGTTTAAATGTGGAATGTATTGCATGATTTATGATCTAATTCTATAAAACCCTAAACCTGAAAAGATACTCAATGTGTAATCTTGTAATAACTCAAGATTAACTATTGTTTAAGGGTGGGGCCTTATAAGTAGAACATTCGTGTGAATAAGTAAATGGAATTAATATATTTATATTTTCTATATTATAAATATGATTATTTTTAAAGGTATTTGTTTTAATTTTATAATTTTTTTATAATTTTTATTCTTATTTATAAAATTTTCCGTCATATTGTCATCCATAATAGTCTTTTGTGCTCTCATCTTTCTATATTTTATTTTTCGTAGGATATGAAGAAGTATATTATGACTGACCTACATGGAAAATCTAAGGGATTTGATTGTTGTAAATGGAGGAAATTTTGTGGGTTTTTTCATTTTATAATGTAATGTTACCTTCATGTATGTAATCTATTTTCCAAGACTGCCAAACTGATCGGTAATTCGCGACTTGATTCATTATAATTATGCCAAATGTATTAAAATAATTTCCAAAATCTGGGTAACTAGGGTTGGGGAGTTACAATAAAACTCGAAGAATATCCAATACGTGTGAAACTAATCATGTATTATCTATAATTTTATATGATTTATTTAAATATGGACTCATCATTAACAATATACAAAAAACTTACTAATTATCCATATATGTTAATTATGAAAACCATGATAGCCTGCCTTAAAAAATTATTTTCCCTATTTTAATCAACATAAAATTAT
This sequence comes from Viscum album, assembly GCA_963277665.1. Taxonomy (NCBI): domain Eukaryota; kingdom Viridiplantae; phylum Streptophyta; class Magnoliopsida; order Santalales; family Viscaceae; genus Viscum; species Viscum album. The sequence continues at coordinate 1,310,690,482 of OY728152.1, read as the reverse complement.
TAGAAAATATTATTCAACATCATATTCATTTTAATAATATTCAAATTTTCAACCATTTCATCAATCTATTCTTGCTAAAAAGGCAATCTTACCTCATCTTCATTCCAACAAGTTGTCTTCTGACAAATATTTTCTTATTATTATTTAATTGCAGCATCTATATACTAGAATGAGAATTTTTTTTATAATATTACAATACCTATGTCATATTTTCATCCCTAGACCCAAAAAAATCCATTTAAAAAGCTCAAATTATTTATAAAAAATCAGAATTGATAACTATGTCTAAAATTGTATTAGGGATGAAATGTTAAAAAAAATTATTTAATTACCCAATGGCTTGTAACCTCCTTTGAGGAAATTATATATATATATATTCTAGATAATGATCAGATAAAATAGAAAGAGGTACTCTATTTATTAAAAATATATTTTAATATAATGTGTAAAAATTTAATCCAATGTCATATTATCTGAAATGGTAAATGATCATATATAGTTAATCCATCAACAATTACCCAAATTATATTACTTATTCATGATATATATTTTAACCCCACAGTGATATCCATAAATATATTCTCCTATTTACATTCTATAACAAGATAAGGATGAATAATTTCAATCAATAATTTTCCTTCATATTTAACCTAATGATATGTCAATCATTTCATTGTGAAATCATCAATACAATACTAAATAACTATTCACTGTAATTGTTCCCAAAGGACCCTATACATTTTTCTGCTAATCAGATGAAAAAATAAAATATTATTATGATACTTACCCAATATTATGTCACTAACTAGGGGTCACATAAAATATATAAACTTTTACTAAATTATAAAGTACATTATTTTACAATTTTATAATAATGGAGCATACGATTGACAACGAATTTTGTATTTTCCTATAAAAATATTTCTTCACTTTGATTATGATTAATAATGTCATTAAAAATGACTATAATGGAACCTAAAACATAAAAATTTCAGTTCAAAGATGAAAAATCACTATGTAATCAATAATGAAATCATTTGTTAAAAATACTATTCATAACATGGATTTTTTAATTACACGTTATCATTTTAAATCAAATCATCTGCTACACAATATTCTATTTAGTAATGGTAAAAAAATTTGAAGCCGCAATAATTTATCAAATGTTTCCATTTAATTTATCTCATGTTCACTACATATTGAGTGGATTAATACTTGAACTTTTTATGATTTGTATATATTTCTCAACGTACTAGATATAAATAATGTTCCAAATTCAAAAATAAATCAATATGGACACCGGTTCATGTTCATTTTTAGAATATGTTTTTGTCATGGGGTTATAATTTAATTAACTATAAACAATTACCTATCCATTTCTTATTAATACAAATTGATTTCCCTTTAATATAGAATAATTATGGATATAAATGTAACCATTCCTATATGGAAGGTCCAAACTAGAGTATTCATCAATATTGTTGTTAATGTTTAGAAACATTCATTACATTACATTATAGAGACAAACCTTACTCTATTTTGAGCTCACATTGTTATAAAAACCATTAAAAATTTAATTTACTCCAAAAACATTAATAATAGCCTTCTAATATAATAAATCTATAAATATAATTGATATACGTATGTACCATCCATTTAACAACCAAATTGTTTTTAATAGGATATATAATGATTCCAAACTTTTTTGTGATATTTCAATAGAATGAAATTATTGTAATTAAAAATAAAAAATTCTAAATTTACCATATAACATCCATTCATTTAATGTTTTCAAAAAATATTTAGATTCTTTTTGTGATCTATATACATATTAGCATAAAAAATATCATCAATAAAAAACCAATAATTTATCGAATATATTCATGAGAATGTTTATTCATATGATCCATGAATAAAGGTAAAAATGTCATATACTCAAAGATAATAACAACAATACCAAAATTTACAACCCTAGTTTTAAACACAACATAGATATTTCGTCAATTATAAACATCATATGATCGTATTTGAACCTAGTATCAATATTAAAAAACTATTGATCTCCCTGGAGTATATTGAACAATTAATTCTTATGGAGAAATATATAATTATTCTTAACATTACAATTATTTAATAATATAAAATAAATTTAAATACCAATTAAATAATTGATCAATTTATTAAAAAATATTAGAGTACCATAGAATGATTTCTAAGTAGAATTAATCTTTTATCGTGGAATTATTATAACTTACATTTCAATTATCTATGTTTTACAGGGAATATTTTAGTATGGGGTTTCAAAATTATGTTAGTATATTGTAGTAATTATATAGTAATTAATATTTATAACTAGGTATTATACCATGAATCTCATAAGAAAAAACATTCCAATATTTTTTAATTATAGACTCATCCTTAGTCCGAGTAGTGAAATAATTTAAATTTTTATGAGAGATAACATTCCTTTAAATATTTTAGAATTATTTGACATATTCTCATGTTATCAAAGGTATGAATTAATTTTTATACGCAAGAAAAAATATATATTTATTAAAAATAAAATCATTATACCTACATTATATCTTATCATGATTAAAAAAATATAATCCATATCTTGAATACTAAAATATTCTACAATGGGAAATATTTGATGGAAACCAAATAAAATCCTTCTATATATGAAAAAATAATGATAATTATAAATATACATTTCCCTAATAACACCACCACATGATTTTATCAAAACTATCAATCATATTTTTTGAGTAAATATTTCTATGGTAACATAAAATTTCACATAAATGGAATAATTAGAAGACCCCGAATCATGGAAGGCATTCAAATTATCTGATTGGACATGAAATTTAAATGACATTAGATTATTCGATGGACTAATATCTATAAAATTGACTTCAATGGAATTTTATAAATCCTCTTAATTTTAGTCTTAACATTAATAATCATAGATACTCTACATTGTGAATCCATCAATACAACGAACAATATAATTATATTCAATACACTTAAATTCAAACTTAAAAAAATTACTTTTACAAATAAAATTATATTTTAATTTGTAATTGATAGACGTTTTCCAAAACAAACAACATTAAATTAAAATCAAAGTTTTTGTAAAACATTACAGATTTCTCATATTACCGCACATATTAGAAATAGAGAATATAATTTTCATTGATTTATATTTTTTGATGTATAAATCCCATTTTACTACAATATAGACCACATTTTATGCATGCTATATTAAAAACATGATCACCAAAAGACTCCATTTATATATTATCATACAAATTATATTTTTTTCAATGATTTTAAATTTTATACTGGCCTATATAATTAATCATAGAAGATTTAATCATAATTATAAATATTTTTTTATAAATCAATATCTCAAATAAATTTTTGGGTGGACATTTTCTTCAAAGAGATGTTTTTTTCATAAAATACTCAAAATGATCCTCCTTCATATTAATACCATGAAATATTTTTTCAACCTTTTTAAAATATCACTATGATAATACCATTGTAGGATAATTTTTATAAATATATTGAATTCCAAGGAAAAATTAAATTATTTATCCCATGTATTCTATAAATTTAAAAACCGTTTTCTTTGATTCACCTTTAAATGGTTTAGTAAAACGTGTTTATATTTTATGAAATTAACAACTCAGGAATTTTAAAAAATTAATAAAATTATTCCATCCCTTATCTTCTAAAAGGTCCAAATATTCATTTAATGTTTGAGGGTGTCATATAACAAATTTCTCCAATATCAACCTATTCCTCTAGGGTAGATCTGAATTCACTTTTGTATGAATTCCATGAATATGTATAGAATGATTCAAATTATCCATCACCATTAAAATATTTTATTTTTTGACTCAATACATTTATGGTGTTTTATTTTTAATGATATTGTCCTCTTAGTGCCTTCCTAAACTGACTTCCTTACTTCCGTTATGGTAATCCATTTAGATTAGTCACTGATTTTAAAAATATAAATGAAAATATTAAAATAATATATCAAGAAAACCATAAATTAGTATCTTTTAACAATATTTAATTATATTATCACATCCCCTAAAATTATCTAAACGTTTCTTCTATTTCTAAATAAAGGTCCAAACAATAAACATTATATATAGTTGATCATTTGTAAAAGAAATCATTATCCTATATACCTATAGATATTTAATATTTTTAGTTTTATAGAATTTTATATTCCCCAATACATAAATAAATGTTACATCACCAATTGGACACTTCCATTGAATATCATTTTTAACCAAAATACCCAAATTTTAAGATATAATGAGTTACCCTAAAATTAAATATCATCACAGGTTTGACTTATCTCTTTTCATCAATAAAATACTATTAAAAAAATATTAAATTATTAGAGAGAACATAATTCTCATTAATGGACATACAAAAATATTAAAAATTCTCTTTTTTCCAGGAATACGCATGAAAAAATTCCCATTTTCTAGAAAAGTTTTACCTCTATATAATAATTTTTATACCTAAGGAATAAAATTCTGATTGAAAATAAAATCATATAAAATTGAATTAATATTATTAACACAAAAATATTATTCATAATAGTTTTTTATTAAAAATGAATAAAATCACAAAAAGTGATAAATTACACCGATAATAATGTTTGTGAAAAACCCATAAAATTGCTATCATTCCCTTACCTTGAGATATCATAATATTTATGTAAAAAATTAACGTGTATAAAAATAATTTCCATGTCACACATATATTCCTACATAAAAATAGGGTGTCAGTAACAGTGGTCAGGGATAAAGGTATCACTGGAAGAGTTTGTGTTATGATTACTTACTTGTCAGAAAGTGATGACTGCATAGAGTTGGATTATGTCTTTTGCAGATGATATATGGAGACCCTAGGAGTCTGAGGAGGGATAAAATTTCATTCTATGGGTCTCACCTCGAATAGAATTACAAAGGATTGTTTTGGGTGAAAATCTTTCTCTGAGGTTCATTAGACCATTCTAGATTCTCAACGAGTGGACGAAGTTGCATACCATCTATCTATTACCCAACAAATGAACCAGTTGAATAATGTTTTCCATGTGTCATATATGAGTATATTTTTGAATGGTCAATCAAAAGTTATCTACTAGGGAGAGTTGGAATTCGTTGAGGTGGAGACATTTACAGAGTTTATAGGGGAGATAGAGGTTCGATAGGAGCAAGTATTTCGTGAATGGTTGATCCCTATGTTGCAAGATAGGTGGTAGCATGAGGACCTCACAGAGAGAAAATGGGAGAGGGAGGAATAGATTCCTGCTCAGTACCCTTGGTTGTTAGATTTTCCATTATTTTGGCATTTGGGAATGTATAGCTCAAATGTTGAGAGAATTTAATGTCCCATAATGTCCAAAAAAATTTAATTATATGGATTTATTTCGAGACCAAAAAATTTGATGGCGCATGAATCTAAGACCACGAGTGCCCTGACTGATCTTTCTTGGTTTTTTTAAGATTAAACTAGAATGCATCAGTAGTTTTCTTGAAAAAGATTAATAATCTATAAACAGTTTCCTAGATCAGAATTTTGAGGGCACCATTGCGTTTAGGACAGTGGTTTTACCCAAAGCGTGACTTATTTTTAGTCATCGCAGGCTTTAGTGAGAAAACCAAAAAATGGCATAACCGTAAATTATGTAAATAAATTATGTTTTTTTATTTTTCAAATGCTTAATAATCAGTATTAGTAACTCTGATTGAAAATATGAGACCACCACTAAGCTCATGTGGGAATGATCTCTTTAGGAAGATACTAACATTGGTCGGAACGGGCTACTAGTGATTGTTAGTTTATGGTCGTAAGTCAAATAATTAAGTGACAATTATTTTATTGTAAAATCCATAACAACTAAATGGTATCTCAGATTGAAAATCTATGAGTAAAATTAATTTGGTTGGGATGGGTTCTCTATAGGCAGAGCCTAACCTGAACAGGTGTGGATCTAGGGAGAATGTTATTAATTTATAGAAAATTTTTTATGGTACCTTTAGTAAACACACGAGTGACTTTTTTTAAAATATTAATACTATGCTCGGATTAAAAATCTGACGGCTCCTTTGAATCTGCAATGTTGAGGATCACTTAATGGAGACTATGTAATGACTGTAGTAGGTCTGAAAAAAAAGAAACGTTTTGTGAGTTTTTTATGAATAGAAAAGAAAAGAAATAATTTTTTTATTTTATTTTTCGTTCATATCCGCCAACGGACTAGCGGAGTGTGTAGCCAGTGATGTGTCAAGGCAATAATAGGCATGACCTGCCAATCCTATATAACAATGTCATTGGGGAATTAGAAAGGTTCCTAATTTATGAGCCCACAATAAATCCCAATTCTGTTACTTAACCACCCCCTCTTCTATATATATGATGCCTGGTGAGGGGTATCGGCACAGCTTCACCATGAAATGGAATTTTGAAAGTGTGTAGTGACAACTAACCCATAGAGGACGAGGCCGATCCTAGTGGGAGTTGACGACTAACACTGAATGACGAACTGGAGGAGGACATACATGTGGAATCATTAGAATTCTCTTTTGGGAATGAAGAACATCGACCCACATTCATGGAAGGGTGTTTCTTCGACGATTTGAGGTGGGGGTTTTTATTTCTTGTTTATTTCAAATGAATTCATGAAACCCTTTATTCATCCTTGTGATTAAGAGTATATGTGGAGGGCATAAGCATAATGAATATGTCATGGACCCTCTGTTATCATGTTATCCTTTCACCTCTATAGAAGACCATCGATGAGGTGACACCGACCGGAAAGGAAGAAAGAAGTGTGCCAACATACGCTACTTGAAGAGGCCTTGAAAAAAAGTCTTCATGGCCATTAAAGATGTTGGCCTCATCCGGAAATGGAGGATGTGTCACATGGTGTCGCACAATACTGGTGAGAAAATCGGACCACAGCTCGTCAACTGCAGCGACTAGAGGAAGGCGAGAGACACCCCAGCTGAATGCGGAGGAGGTGTGGAATGTCATGACACGTAACCATTGAGAAAAGGGTGTCACGATTCGTTAGTTATGGCGACTGTAGGAAGGCGACCGACACACCGGCCGACCACTGGTGGTTAAACGACGCACTTTCGGATGCAGCTGGAGAATACGACCGACAAATCAGCCGACCACGGTGGATTGGACGGACGCACTCTAGAAGGTCCTAAAATCCAACCAGCAACGCCACATGGTGACGTAGATGAGGAGGGGACGAATAGCCTCTCGGCCATTTGAGAAATCAGGGGAGCCTGTCCCTCATGCCACCTACTGTGAGCCCATGTGGGCTGCATTTCACCAACCCTTTGTGGGATGAACCCATGCAGGCTGCACATACGGGACATCCATTGCAGGCTTCCCCCTTATTGGTCTGGATTCCCCCTTGCGGGACAGGATAGACCTCAGCCTAGCAGGCCAAACCTGCCATGATCCAATGGGCTAGACCATCCAGTAAAATTGGGATGATCTCGTGACTAGGTGGGTCAACATGGGTGGGCCGAGCCCCACCCGACAGGCCAGGCCAACCGCGTACTAGGCCCGTGAACAGACCATGGACGAACCCTAAGGGCTGGACCCTGTAAACTAGGTTGACCATTATTGGGATGGACCCTAGCGTGTTCAGGTGTACCACATAACCCGTTGCTTCGGGCTGATCTGACCGAGTCAGACCGGGCCTGGACCCAACCAGTCCCCGAATAATGAAACCACAATAACTGAAAAACCGGATGCCTGTTGGACACAACATCAATGGCATTGGGACCCCTTTGGGAAGTAGTCCCTTTGGAATATTCCGACAGGCCTGACCGAGCCGGGATGGACCGAGGTGCGATCACTCATGTTTCAGAATACATGGTTTAACTAATAGATCAGGCGTCCGATTGAAATGATGTTTGTTTAATAAATAACCTCGTGTCAAGTTGGTACTTTTGAGATAGTCTACATAATTTTTGGGGAGATTTGGAGTACGAACGGGTTGGATTGCACACAAATCTGACCAGGACCACCACACAAAAATTCCTATAACTTACAGATCAGGCATGAGGTTGACGCCCCGTATGTTGCATTGGTACCCTTATGAATAGACATGTCATCATGTTACATACTTTTTGGACTTCATTCTTATTGAAATATGAACAATGGATTGAGTATTAGTTCTCCCATAATCAAGTGTGCTATGAAAGGGAATCCAGTGGCTGGCATTGGTGAGAAGGTTGGAGACAGACCAAACAGAGGTTAGTACCGAGCGATCCTATGTGGGTTAACACCGATCCCATGTGAGTCAGATCTAGTGTAGGTTAGTGTTCAGTTATGTTTCACGGGTGAGTTCATGCCAATATGATGTGGTTTAGATCCATTGTGTGTCAACACTTTGCGATCTAGTGTGGGCCAGCAAATAGAGATCATGTGTGGTTCCGATCCAGTGTGGGTCAGCGCTCAATGATCCTTTGTTAGTCCGAACATACTGATCTTATGGACGTAAGTTCATGTGTCGTTCAGTGCTCATTGATCCTATGTGGGTCAGCGCATACCGATCCTTTGTGGATCCGATCCTAGGTGGGTCATTGTAGGGGTTAGTTGTCTATCTATCCTGGGAAGATAAGATCCTATGTGGGTCATTGTGGGGGTTAGTACATCTCAAAACTAGGTGGGATAGACTCTCTATAGTTTTAAGTAGTTCCTCTTGAAAAAATAAAATGATCTAGCTTCACAACTAATCATCTGCACCTATATACATCATTGAAATATTCATTTGAGATGAGACTCTATTTGAGCCATGTCTATTGATTGTGAATTGTGATTGAGATCAGGATTCGATTATTTCTTTTTTGGAATTATGAGAGATAATTGAGGTTATCGGGGTCCCTACTAGGTATTTTTATTCTCCCCCTTCTTTGGATTCACCTACACATTGTTGTGTCTTTTCCAGAGGAATAGCAGTTGGGATGAGATTTGAGGGAACCGGGACCAGGTGATATGAGGGGGAGACAGGCAGACGTGGAGTGCTGTGGAGGTGATCTATACCCACCCCTCGGGTAGGATCCTCGGTGGATGAACCAAGAGTTATTTTCCATTTTTTCAATTATATCATACCTTTCACATGTTCTTGTACTCTTATTGGTGTCCAAGTATTCCAACCCCTTCAATGTCATCACTCTTTTTACTTGACCAGTTTATATAGTGGTTGCTTCTTGTCGTGTTCTTGGACCATGTGTCTATATATGTTATAAATGAAATACTTTCCCATTTTAGGGATATGCCTTTCCAGTACTAGTCCCTAGCCCCTGGCCTATAGAAGGTGGGCTTGGGCTTGTCACGACATGGGCTCCGAGGGACGGGTCGTGACAATATAAAAAACATGTTATAATGTTTCTTTTTCATAGATTTACATATCCAATATGATCATTATCATTGGATGGGAAAGGGGAGGTGGTGTCCTCTTATACACAGGGGATATGGAACAATTTCAAGTTTTCTAAAAAGAATTAAATATATCAATATATTACTCATTCCAAAAAGATCCAAAGTGGAGATTTTTCGAATATTTGAAGCTATAGGGTAGAATATGGACATATAATAGGACTCAAAGATTTATTTATTTAATTTTATTCCTTAATATATTTATTTTATTCTATAGGTAAAAATTATTTAACCATAATCTTATAGACAAATATTTTCTATTTGTAGTTATCATTTTGAACAGAAATTATGTTCCACATATTAAATTAGATTTATAACTATGATTAACCATTTGAAATTTATTTTTTAAAATTATATTCAATGAATTGGATTAATTTATTTTGAAATTAAACCTATCAAATGTGATGTGAAATAATTTATATAAAATTAATTTTTCATGTGTATTATTTTTTTAAAAAATAAACAATATTATTTAATCAAGTTATATTTAATATATCTTTTTTAATAAAAATGAAAAAAATGTAATTTCAAAACTAATTTATAATATGATTTATTTTTTAAGATATACCTATTGAAAATATATATTTCATAAAAAAATTATTATTTTTCTCTATTTGTTGAAAATTTAATATTTATTGGAAAATTATAAAAATATAATCCTAAGTTAATATTAACACTATTAATTATGAAATTATTTTAATTATTTTAATTGATAATTATCTAATTCGATTTAATTAATTTTAATACACCCAGGTAATGTATGAATAATAATTATCATATAAATAGTGGTTTTTCCCTTTTGATAAAAATGTATCTTATACACTTATAATGAATATTAATCTATAAAATGTAATTAATTAATATTATTTAAATGTGATTTTTTATTTCACATTACATGTGGTTTAATAAGGCTATAACTATTTTCATGTTAAAATGGAGGACATTATGAATAATAAATTTAAGAGAACATATGAAATGTATGAGTACATAGTCATTGCATTTGGAAGGATGAATGTGTCGATAGTTTGACATGTATCATGAACAAGACATTGCACCCATATATTGAAAATTTTTTATGAGGTTTTCTTTAATGATATATACATTTAATGATAGATCCCAAAGAATCATGATATACATTTCTAGATAGTCTGGAGTACATTGTGATCAAAACATCTTTATATCAAGCTATCATATTGTCATTTTGGATTCTAAAGGTGATATTTGTGGGTTATTTCACCAGTAAGTCACTATATGTAGATATATTGGATGTTATGATGATCTATATAAATACCTAAAATGAGTTTTAGATTAATATATTTTAGGTATTAAGAAGAAATTATTATCATTTTATATGTGGATTCTTTAGTTTACTTGCAATTATGACTATAGTGAAAATTAAATGGGTGACAATCCATGAATTGAAAATTGTGATGATGATTTAATGAGGTGAATATGTGGATTAAAAAATTTAATCTGTTATTTTTCAGGATCCTTGATTGGATCTATTGTATTCTATAATTTATTAGGAGTTCATTTAATGGAAGTATTGATTATTATTGAGATGGACGTAAATATGGTTCATGTTAACTATTCCCTCTTGAGTGGAACTATCCAACACATGACATGGATATGGGATCCTTCTTCCATTATTTGATGGGTTAGAGACATTATTTATTAGTATATATGTATTTTGATTACATGGATCATTATTTAATTTATTATATTTAACACATGGATCCCTAAATTAGAGGTATATGTACCTGGTAATGGAAAAAGAGACATTTGAATACGAGGTGGTATAAGATGAAGGTTAGTTAAATGTTGTTTTAGAAAATCATATAAATAAGATATAATTATACCAGGAGCTTGGTCAATGCACTATGGTGTAATATGATAGATTTATGATGTTATTTGATGATTAGATGGTGGTTACAATTCAGGACTTGGCATCGATGGCATATGGATGAGTAGTGACGATTTCCTCCATAATAGACCAAGTTAAGGCTAGTCTTGAATATGATAGAGACTATACTGTGATGTTTGGATAACAAGAAGGCTATTGCCCAATACCTAGGTGTTTGATGGATGATTATGATGTGATATTAGTACATAAGATATTTTTAGCTCAGAATACCATCAAAGAAGAGTTTATTAGAGAATTTCATACCTCTATGTGGGAGGAACCTCTTAGATAGAAAATGATGTGCAATTACATTAAGAGTTTTTATGGTGTTTAGGGATGAAGAGGGATATTGTATGAATTAATTTTTGATGCCATACATTTCAAAGGATAATGTTGAGAACCACTCTACTCGTGGTGCACTTCTAAAACTTTTGATATCCATGTGTATGTGGAAGGAAATCCTAATTGCACTTTTTATGGGGTTTACCCCAACCCCAAGGAGTCATCATACTACTTGGATTATTATTGAGTTCATAATGAACGGTCAAATTTTATACTAATATATAATACTCACACATTAGAAGATATGTGAAGGGTTTATATTCATTAGATTTTATTCATTCATAGAGTTACCTTGCACATTTTATCTGTTAGAGGTAACATTTTACATCATTGTTTTGATAAGTATTACACACGGTCTTTTTCCCTTAGCTGAGATTTAATATTTTATTCCATCACTCTACATAAATTCATTCTAATAGGTTTATTCATATGATATTTGAAATAATTCATCCATTCATTATGAAAAGCAAGGGAGAATAGGATGATCAATGCACCTTAGTAGAGTTCAAATAATAAACCACAGTCGAAAATTTAATTATGATTGAATATTATTTGGATATTTTCAGTAGTCCAGTTCTATCAAGTCAATGGTTTAATAAATCCACTGAAAAGGTTTTTTTGGGTACTAGAATGGAACATAATACCTTTGAGAGAGTGATTTTAATATAGAATATGTTGATCATATTATAGAACATGTATATATGTTAGTCTAATGGGAGGTGGATAAATTTTGAAATTCATATTGGATATGGGGTTTTACTATGAGTGGATCCTTGATATAAGAAAGTGATGATTGATAATGACTTAGAATCCAGCTTGAGCACATGTTTGACCCTTCATGGTTAATATGTAAATTGGACCAATGACGTAAAATCCCTGACAACTTTCGCACTATTGAGTTATGAAAGATATATTTAATGTGACATATATCAGGAGGTACTTTACTAATATTATGTATTAAAATGACTATAGTAATGTTGTGATAGATCCCAATGCATCATATACAATACAACCAATTCATATTATAGACTAATGTGAGAAATTCCTATGAGGGATGATTTTATATCATTTTTAGATTTTATGGTGACAAGGATAGATCTAATAGCAGACATGGGATTGGGAGGATGATGTTCGATAATATTATCCAAATATTTTTTTCTGTATTCATGGGAATACATATTAAATATTTTATGTATTTAATTGGGAATATTTTAATGTCCAGAAATTTTTTTAGTTGTGTGATTTTTTTGACGTTAGCATTCAATGATATGATAGTTTCTATAAATAGATTGGTCTTTGTTACTATAGTTTCTAGTGGGTTTTAGAGTGATTATAGGTATTTTTATAGAATAATGGTTTGATAATGGTCTATATTTACCATGTATATTCACCATGAAACAATTAACCATGTGATTATTACACAGTGAGTGTTGCACTATCTAAGCTAATTTTTTTTAAAAATTCTTTCAACCTTTCAAAATAAGCCATTTAACACCCTTATATAGAGGAATATGGTTAGGTCAAGTTTTATATCAAAAAAGAATCCAAATATTACAAATTTTTATTTTATTTTTATTATCAATATCATAGTTGGAACCATATTTGAGAAGCAACGTTCTCAAATTTTATTCCATTCCATGGGGGAAAAATTCCTCACACAAATTCCAAATGGTTTTCCAAACAATGTTTTCAAACCCTTTTTACTTTTATTTATTGAGATAAATCATCCTTACTACCATTTGTGATCCTTTTTGACCTACTATTCTTTCTAAAGGAACCCCTCTCTTTTCCTAGAACTCCTCTGACATTCATTGATGATTTCCTCCTCTATTTTTATATTTTCATGGTTATATAAAAGATAAATTTTGCTAATTGATAAATATAACTAAGAAATACATATTTTTCATGTTTCATCTTGATATACAATAAATAAATTTAAAATAATCATAAATTAGTCATGGAATTAATCGATCAGTAGTTTATAGGGAAAACTAATGAAGAAAATTTTTATCCTTACTAGAACTATTGTGGTTTTTGATGATTCATTGATATATTTTTGACTATATCAATACATATCATAAACAAGGACAAATTTTCGTCTATAATTCATTAGATTGTTCAACTTGATTCTCTATAAATCTGGAATATCATAATGTATCTCTTTTATGATGAAGGATTTATGTAGGATCAATAATTTATGATTTAAATGAGGTTCCCATCTATATTGGAAGATGATATCAAGATAAATTATATAATAGACAATATATCCAATTAATTTATGTCACATAAATTTGAATATATTACAATTAGTTATATTAATGGACTACTTGTGGTTTTTGATTACAGAATATCCATTATTACTATGGAACGTCCAAATATCTATTTTCAAAACCACTTTTATGAAAAAATGTATCAAATTCTTGGAATCCTTGACATCGAATATAGTTCTATAGGAATGTTCAAGGTCGTTAATGATTTTATACATTGATTAATATTTATGTACATTTTCCAAAAACATGAGGTACAAGGTTTCTTACCATTTTCTTATCTTTTTTGAACATGTTTCATTTGTATTATTCTTATGCTGGATTTTTCTTCCAATCTCAATGGTGATCACTTGTGTGTGTATCCAATATATGATGATTATTTGAAACGTATACATATGTAGATTTTAAAAAAAATACTAGATCACATATAATTTTATAATGTCAGTAAATTCACATGATGACATGCATTGTTTCTCCATTATTATTCTTTTCCATGTCGGTTTATATTAACATGACATTGGATATGTTGTTTTGGAATGTATTATTAATGTGGAATGTTGTAGAAATATAATAACAGTGAGGGAATTTAACACTATAACAATGTATAATGATATTTTTCCTATATATAGATTAGTATAATGGTTGACATATTGGAAATAACGATACATGATTACTTTTGGAATTCGAATAACATGCCGAAACTCATTGCCTTCAAGATAACAAGTAACATGCTTGAAGCCTTTGAATTATGGATAGAGAATTATTGTTTAATAGTATAAAATATGGACAAACATAAGAATAAATTCCTATATGATATTTATTAAAATCTTAAATGGACTAATATATACATCTCGATCACATTTGGAAATATTTGATATTCCATTCATAATAGATCTAAAATTCTTCTATTTGAGGGTCATAGTGAATTTTTTAGAACTAAATGATCATTATATGATTTTTTATGAATTATTTAACAATTATTTATATCATGGAATAATAATTTTATAAATTA
Source organism: Viscum album (assembly GCA_963277665.1). Classification (NCBI taxonomy): domain Eukaryota; kingdom Viridiplantae; phylum Streptophyta; class Magnoliopsida; order Santalales; family Viscaceae; genus Viscum; species Viscum album. The sequence continues at coordinate 1,310,675,460 of OY728152.1, read as the reverse complement.
TATAATTATTATGGATTCATCGATGGTTCCCTATTAGGATTTATTAATCCGAACCAAGATGGATATCATGATGTGTATACAATAATATTTTATTTGTATCCTAGTTTGGCCGTAGAAACCAAGAAAAATAACTTCATAGAGGAGGATGAAGAATGTATAGTTATACATATGAACACTAAAAGATTCAATAACATATATTTATTTATTAACAAGAAAATAATATACTTTTTTGGACTTCTATAGCAACTGCACAATTTATTTTTTTATAAAAAATTTTCCATCACTTATTTCATTATGATGCATGGTCATCTACCTCAACTATTATTAGTTACTTATATTTTATTAATATTTTAGTTTTATTTATATGATAATGAGGATATTTTAATCCAATTGATGGTTCTTGAACCATCACTTCTAGTTGAATGACTCTTTAATATGGTGATGTGTGAATGTGGTGTTGTGGATTTCTAGCTCCGACATGATGGTTTGGTCCAGGAGGTTAAAATTAGACTAGATCAGGGTTGTGACATGAAATTAATTAAATTATTTTATTCCACTAATATTGATATAATTATAATAATATTATTGTATTTAATTTTGGGTAGGATATAATATAATGATAAAGAAGACAAGACTATGTCTTCATTAGTACCCTTTTTATGGTTTGAGAACATTCAGATAACCAGGAGAATCCAAATTTGTAAGGAGATTACATGAGATTAAAAAATAAAAATAGATTTTATTAATCAGTGTGTCTTGATTTTTACAGAAGTGTGAACACTAAATAAGATATATAGAGGGGATTTTCCATGGAATTGAATGATAAGTATGGGTTTAGACTGTTATTTCATGGTTTTAATTCAGATGAATATGATTAAATGTTTTTGAGAGATGTATGTTTGAATATTAATCCAAATGATCATCTTATAGAAGTATTTTATGTCATTTTGAACTAACAAAATTCAAACAACATTATGTTACTCATTATTTATCTTATAATGCATGGTTAAAAAGTAATCATGATAATAATTTTTAACTAAATATATAAATTGATTCCAATACAGAAATTTTAATTATTGATTCAAAATTGAAAATACAATTAATATAATATAATTACTATATTATAGAATATAAACATATAAATTTAATCATAATATATGGGAATTTGTTTTTAGAAATATTTGTTATTATACAGTTAGTGTATTAATTTTCATTTCACATCAACTAATAATTTAATTTTTATTCATATATTTATTAATATGTTTCAATGTCATGATGGGTCCATAATTTAACAAGGATTAATTTAATTTATTTAGATTAATAGTAAGCAATTTTAATGAAATTAATACTTTAAAACTACAACTTCTAAAATTATAATTGTAATTAACTTTAATATCGGGGAAATATTTTTTTTTTAAAAAAATTGAAATTTATATTAAAAATAATTTTGAATATGTTTATACAAAATATGAAAAGAATGAAAAATTAAATATCTATAACAGATAAAAATAATTTTAATATCATCTCCTATAATGTATGGGAAAAAATTATGAACGATTTATTAATAGGCTTGAAATGAATTTTTTCATTCAATATGCATAGTAGTAGCTATTATTACATCCCAATCCCAGAGGTGCTGATCGGTATCCCGATTTGGTGGGTCACATGGATTCGTTTATACCACCCAATAACCTAGGGGCTACCAAATAGTATATATGACCATTTGTTTGTCTGTTGGGAAACTATCCCCTAAAAACATAGTGTATCCCAACATTAGTAACTATAATTTTCAAAAGCATAAGTACTGTATAATTAAGAATGAAGTCAAACATTAAATATAATAATTAATAAACATTAAAAAATGATATATCGTATACAATATGATGTACCAGGTCATGTCATTACAATTCAGGAAAATAGGTATAGAAGCATTCAATAATATAGAAGTATAAAAAGGTTCAAAAACACCAGAAGGACTATCACAAGATTACATCATGAGCCAATATCAGTTCTATGATCCGATTATCCAAACAATTTAAAAGTCAAGAATCATATAATTGGTGCTTCCACAAGTCCCTACCTATATAAATATAGTCTACCTGATTATCCAATTGCATCTTGAACAAGTTCTAAGATAATACTCATTAGAACACCACCAATAGTGACTATAAAAAATCTAATATGTGTGATATAAAACATCTAGTATGAAATATAAATATCATAGTTAAATTATGTATAAAATAATATAGTTACCCTATATATCCAAAAAGGGAACCCTATAAATAAATCAATAAACCGTATACAAGGTATACTAAAAAACATAACTAAACAAGTGATAAAATCTTGACTACCAATTAGATTCAAATACCCACAATAGGGATATTTGTACGGAATATCAAAGAATCCACAATGGACATGCCATGTAATCAATATCCGTGTCCACTATGTCCACACCATGTAATCAAATTTATAAGATCTACATCATCATGACCGTGTAATCAAGTGTTAGTATCCATAATTGATGACCTATTTAATTAAATGTATTCCATCCACATTTCCTTATATTTTAAAAAATGATAGAAAAAATGGGACAAATCCAATGTATAAAAGACCAAATAATCCCCATTGAGTATATAGAGAACCTCTATAGAAACTTAGTAATGATTTGGGTGTATTCCAAGGATATAGTCAACATAAAATGTCAAGTGCATGTCCAAGAAAACTAGATCCAAGGGGTATAAACGCCCGAGGCATCCCATGGAATCAAGATCCATAGATTAAACAGGTCTGAGGCATCGACTAAAAAAACAACCTCAATGATAGAAACATAGAGGCCATCTAATGGTATCAGGATACAAAGATATCATCCATATAATCCACTACCATTTTAATTAATCATATCAATTCAATCAATAATTCACAACCAATCACATTTCATGTTTTCAAAAAACTTTTTTAAAATTTTATATTTAAAAAATAAAATGAATACAAATCATGTATGACATAGAAAATGTGTCATAAACCCTCTTCTAATCATTAGTTCATTTCTCATTAAATGTATCAAGAATCCAAAAATCTATTGTGAGTTCACAAAATGACATTTTCATTGAATTAAATTTTAATGAATCAAGGGAGCACTCTTTTGGGTGTCTTGGTTGAGGAAAAATGACCTCCTACCATAAAATCATAAACAAGGGTAAATTGTACACATTATTATTATTTTATGTTAAAATTTTAATTAATTTCCAAGGAAACACTAAAATGTTTGCTATGAAAAATATTGTTCATATCGATTATAAAATACCAAACTATAATGTAAATGGTATGGAGGAGCTACTATATACATGTGGTAGACCAAACATCAATTATTGACCTCTGACCCAAACCATATTGAAATTAAAAATGATGATTTAAGGAAAATCATAGAAATAGGGAATATTACATTACATATATATATATCCATGTATATGAAGATAAATGAAGAATGATGCAAGATAAATTAAGAAATCAATGACATGGAACTAATGTGGATAATTGCGATGAATAAAATTCTAGACGATGAATAAGGATAAAAAACTATGAATTGAGAATCCAAAGGATCTCCAAATGTTAAGGGTCTCTCCACAATAGGAATAAAGGAAAGAGATTTAGGTTATCAAAATTTTTGATGAAAAGGTTAATTTACCTCATTTAAACTAGGTCTCATGGTTTGGACCCAGGGTTTGAAAAACATTATACAAACCATGTTCCCATCTCTTTTTCAAGGGGGGCCTTGCACGGTATTTGGGAATTGGATTCCGAACTATGCTCAAAATTTTTTCCATGAGTCTACTAAGAACCACAGATCCCTCATATAGGTGTGTTCCCATGGTTGAATGGATTCCTGAAATGTTATGGACTACTACCACCCTATGTCTATCCACACACGGTTCCCCATAACATGTAGCTTGGGTTTCATATTTTCAACTAAATGTGTGATCCAAATTCCTTTTCAACAAACCTTGGATCCAGGCTTGGTGCAATCAAAAAATTCCCCAAACTAACTGTTATATCATTAAACACTAAAAATAGTTCAAAATTGATTTGTAATATAAAGAATGTATTTATACCTAAAATGAATTCTAGGGATATTAAAACTGTTACCCCTTAAAAATTTCCATGAATTACCCTTCAATGGGACATCATGAATCTTCTGATAATAACTCATACCATTATAAACATACTTCAGCCTCCCACTCCCATGTAACATCCTTTAAATGGTTGTGCAGACATAGTATCCATACTAGAGGAACTGGCCATCCTCAAAGAGGTTTTATTGTCCAGTTAATAATTCAAATAGGATGCTCTAAGAAGGTTTCATCTACATGCATCTCATTCTCAACTGAGTACTAAATCTGAGATGAGTATATGTGATAACAGTGCAACTGTGATAAATTGAAGATGTTATGCATATATCGGGACCTCTAAGGTAACTAATGATGAAAGGATTCCAGTCCAACTCTCTCCATAACCTCAAATGTCATAACATATCAGGCTAAAAGCATATAAATTCTTCTAATATGTTTGTGTCCTAGACTTTGTGAGATACATTAAAATAAAAGATCATCAAACTCAAAATCTAGAGGTCATAGATGACAATTTGAAATGTATTTCTACCACTTTTGTATATAATAAATCCTTTTCCAATTCAAATGGACCATCATTGATCTCTCTTATAGAATATGTTGTTTGACCAAAACCGCCTATCCAAACTATACCTAGAACAGGGGTGATGGACATGGACACCATAAAAATACTCATAGGGTACCATATGAATTATTTCAAGGTATATATTGTTGTAGGTGAATTAAATTAGGGGTGTATGACTCTACCAAGATCGCCATCAATCAAAGAACCATTCTCTATGAATTTAAATTAGCAACAGTGTAGTGTGTACCGATTAGAACTCAGTCTTGGGTGGTATGTTATTCTTAGACGCGCCTATGTAGCCAAAGATCCATGTTAACTCTACTACAATGATATGAATACAGACCACCCCTTTCTGATAACATAGTCAAATGAAACCTATGAAGTCACACTATCTCGTAGATATAAATCCTTCCAAGCTCATATATTGAGAAGGTATCCCTGTTTCAAAGGAAATGAGCGAGCATAATGATACTATCAATGACACACAACGCATTACAACCTCAATGTGACCTTGAAAACTCAATCATTAAATCCATAAAAATATCTTTCCATTTAAATATCTGAAAGGGTAACTGCAATAAAATCCCAGCTGGTCATTGGGATTATTCATTCACCTGCATAAATGTATATGAACTCATGGAAAATCTTACTACCGCACATTTCAATTGTTTCCTTTAATATTTACAACACAAGTCTTGATACATATTTCTAGAACTACGATGTACTAACCATGAGTAGGCTTGAAACTCATAATTCATCTCCTCATGTATGTTTGAGGGAACCCAAATGTGTCCATGAATACATAAAATATCATCCTTGATGATGGTATAACTTGAAGGTGATTCATCCCCTGCCACACTCTCTCATAAGACTAGGACCTCAAAAACTAATAAATGTATCCCCCTTAATCTATCCTGAAGAGTAGATGTGAAGACAATGGATGATAAAAAACTATTACCCATACCATATTGAACTTCCTTGTTCACATTATAAAATAGAAACATCAGTTTCCACACACTACTGGCCTCCTGAAATTCCTATATTTGATTCCTAATGATTATTGAAATGGAAACCACAATTCACAATCCAAGAGTACAGGAAAACTCTAAGGCAAATGAATGTACATACTCCAACCGAATATATTGTATCAAAATCAATTTTTGTCATGTAAATATATAATTAAGGCTTTTTTGTATGTATACACCCCAAAATCTCTCTGAAAATTTTATTCCCCAATATCACAATTCATTTATAACAAGGACTAACTAGAGATCATTTGTAGGGAAATTCCTCTCACATGGCCTAAACTTGTGAGACCTATACACGAAGACTCACTCCTCATTCAATAGAACTACTCCCATACCGATACCTAATGAATGGAAAAAGTGTATATCATACCCTTCTATGTTACAATCAGAACCAGTGAAGATGTTACTACCCCTTATAGTTTCTAAAATTCATTTTTGAAATATATCTTACCAAAAAAACATCATGCCATACTTATTGAATTTCTTCAATGGTGATTAAAATCATGATAAGTCTTGTAACCAACAAAGATAATACCCATATATCTACAATATACTCCATATATACAAAACATTCATGGGATTATACCATGAAACTACAAATCTAAACTTTTATAGGTCAATTGATTGTCCTTTCAATGAGATATAATGACCTAGGATGTGAATCTTATCCATATAGAATTAAATCATTGTAATCTTATCATAAAACTGAAAATTTATCAGTGTACTGAAAATGATATCATAATTTTTGGAATGGTCATGCTTATTATAAGTATACACAACGACTTCATCCATGAATAAAATCATAAATAAATCTAGATAAGAATGGAAAACTTGGTCATCATGGTAATGAATCCTAATGGAATGTCTTAAGGCCAAAATTCATTAACAAATACTAATTTAGATAATACCAACTACATAAATATGTATGAGGTATATCTATAGGTCGAACATGTAACTAGTGATAACATGACCTCAAATAAATATGTGTGGAACCCTTATCTACTCAGAGTTGGTCGAAGATATCATCTATCTAATGTAAGGGATACTCGTTCTTAACAACAAAATAGTTAAATTTTCGATAATCCATACATACCATGAAGTTATTATCCGCCATTTTTTTAAAATGGACTAGAGAACCCCATCGATATGTAATGGTTCATTTAAACCCATTTTCCTTGTGTTCCTACTGCATCCTCATGAGCTCTAGTAACTATGAAGTAGCCATCCATTAAAAAGTAACAGATATTGGTGAAGCTCAGGAAACTAGATTTCTAGAGAACTCCACTTCTCTCTAAAAAAGTAATCCAAAAAATTAGTTGAGGAAAATTTCCTTGAAATGATAATCCACTAGATGAAAATCTCACTAACCAATTCTATGGTGATCCAGATATAAATTAAGAATCTGGGATACTATCCCGCATATCCTATGATGCTTAGATCCAGCTCGACCTCAATGGACATACAATTAACCCATGTGATTAAAAAATAAACTCTATAGGGATGTGATGGTCACTATCCACTAATAGAAATATACAAATACTTGATAAGATACAATCTATTTCATCCCAAGAATGACATCAAACCCTATCATCCTGATGGAAAAAAAGATCCCATACAAGGTGTCACCAACCAATCTTAAGGGGCACTTCTTGTACCCTCCATTATAATTCCCAATGGTGTATAAAAAGTCATGAATCAAACAAAAAACTAAACAATGAGCACATGTATCTCTACAATAGGTATATATATTAGGCTTTGAGAGGTAATTGTATCAAAAACTGAAGAAACTAGAGTACAAGATACTAAGATAGTACCTCTTAATATAGACATCCCGACACTCTTCTCCCCAGGTGAAGACATCATAGAATATATATGGATTGAACCATGGTCTTATGAATAAACCTAACTACCTAATGTACACCCATTCTACTATCTATGTAAAACAAGTGCCTGGATGCCTCTATCACAACCACCAATTCAGCCTGAACAATCGAAACTACTGAAGCTCCCATCCTAACATGGAGTTGGGAGTCCCACTCTACAACCTTGACTCAATGTCGATCAGTATCTATTTACTCTTCATGGGAATTACCAATGAAAAAAGTTTTATAGTTTCTATCCTAATGCAATATATGCACTCGAATGGGTCATGATGAAATTGATTCCTCATATATCATAGTCTTTTATACTAATAAAATTGAGCAATAATATATACAACTTCTTTATTCCTACATAGGCAATACATTACCTTTTTGTATTACTTAAAAATATTTTACAAATGGATTCCCAAACACCCTATTAGTTTAGTGCATTTGGAAACATGGAGATATAAACATTTTTACATAATAATTCTTCACTTTATCACAATAGGTTCTCAAACACTATAACCCCTCATAGACATATCATAAATGAAATATATATTAACAACATGCGGATGTAAACATAAAAATGGGAGAGCATAGATTCATAGTAATTTTATAAAAAGGATACAAGTATGTATAAAAAGTACATAGTTTTATGATTATGTGATCATAACTTTAGAAGAATATACCCCTCATATAAAAATCAAAACAAATTAGTTCAGTTATAAATCATATAATATGATATAACAAGAATGATTAAAAAACAATATAATCTCTGAAAAAGTAACCAAGGAATAAGGTATATTTTTTTGGCATACATATATAATAATATAAAACCTTATTTCAAGGATACATACCATGATATTTATAACATGTTAGAATTATGCTACGACCCATGTACACACTTTAGGCTTGGGATAAAACACCATATAACCTCATACTTTTATTATTTGGATGTAACACATGTCCTATATTGTTTTTATACGTGGGATACAACCTGTTTACCCACTTACATTTTGGCTTCGGCATCAACCAATGTATCTTTTTGTTTTTCAGCATGGGCTACAACAAATATACATTATTGTGTTTGGTATCGAGATACAAACCATGTACCCTCTATTCACATTTAAAACTTATCATTACCAAATTCATTGAAGGGATATATACATCCGAACCATCTAATAATAAAATCATTAACACATATTCCACGAGGTAATAAAACTGTCATCATATCATGACCTATAAAAATAGATGGTTTTTATAAACATCAAATCATAACCCATAATTGAAATTTTTTTCAATATCATTTGATCTCATAAAAAACATATTAAATGAGACAAGTTTCATAATCACTTCATGAATGTAGATCCAATGAATTTAATCATGTTTCAAAATCATAAATAACATGAAATTGAATCGAGTTTCACAAGAATAATTATCTAAAAAACCGAAACCGTTCTTTAATAAATATGAATGGAACCTTTGCATAATTTTTTATAAGGGAATGATTATCATAAAAATATGTTATCATTTATTATAAATAATATTTATGGAATGTTTTTTAAAAATTTCATGAGGTAAGTATCCTCTCTTCTTTGAAACAAACTCCTTAAAATATAAAACAGTTTAAAAATGATTTTCTTTAAAAACATATAGACGATGTGGGAAATAATTTTGAAATTATTTCCACCAAAATAATGATATAAAATTTTCATACAAAGTATCCTTTTCAAAATGAAATTAAATCATCATGAAATTGATTGTGTGTAAGTTTGAACATGTTGTATGGGGTAAAATGAACATTTATTTTTCATAGAAAAAATGATTTATGAATTCCTAATACAGAAGAAGACAAGAAGATTACTTTGAAAAAATATATAAAATAAATAGAAGGCTTAAACTATATTTTAATTATATTAGGATAGTAGTAGAAGTTTCTTAGAAACTGTTCTTATAATACATTTGGATGAGGGAACACAAATTTCTAACCGAAGAGAGAGTATAGTCAGGGATTTATAAAAAAATGATCCTAACTATATTATGTACAAAATAGTGAAAAATTGGTACAAATACTTTAATATATAATTCATAATAAGATGATGATAAAATTAATGAGTTATCCTGAAATATTTATCATAGTGATTCAGCAAAAAGTATTAACATAAGAAATCTCAAAAAGTGATGAAATTGTTTCAATAAACTCTTACCACTAGTCATTTAAATCATACTACCAAATTATGTAAATAAAATTATTTTATGTTTAAAATATCATGAATGAATTATATTAATTATATAAGATTTCAATGTTAGTATATACCTAATGTAAATAAATAGGTGCATACCATGGCATATTTTTTATGGAAGGCAATTTGTGACAAAATTGCTCTACAGATTTGGTATCATTTATCATAAATGCTATGAGATAATGATCATAATATGTATATTTAAATATACATAAATTTAAATATAATAGTTATATAATACATCCATGTCAAGTATACACACCACCCAAAAGGAGTGAGTGGTGAATACTGCATGTATCTTTTTGAAATAAAAAGTGAGATGAAATTCACATACATTTGGTCTTGACTATCTTCATACTAGTACAAAATTACTTTATAATAAATAAATGTTTATTATACATATTTTAGTTAACTATATTATTATATCATGTTCCACACATGGTTTTATTATGACTTTATATTACCCACTTTTTGACTATTAATTGTTAATGTTTCATTACATGTAATATCATCATTATTTTTCGCATGTTTCTTAATTATATATATATATATATATTTAATCATTATACTTATATCATGATTTAAAGAATGTAAATAATGATATAAATATCATATATATTAAGTATATGTGTATTAAAATAATATATAGAATATATATTGATAAAAATGGAATACACCATTCATAGAGATGGTAAGTCGTACATACACAAGAATGTTATTTCCATTTTTATTATCAAACTGAAAGAATGAAAGAAAATGAAAAATAATTGTATATATATATATATTAATCTATCTTTATTATGCAAAATATATCATATAATTTAACTAAATCCATCATTTAATCATTATATTTATAGTGTTAATGAATCACAGTGCTTTGAGGGGTGTGTAGTCCACACTTCCTTAGAATTATTAATCTTATTTTCACCAAATGTAATATAAAATGATATGTGTTATAAATGGAAGAATAAATATTATAAAAATAATATATTTTATTATATGACATATAAAAAATAGATTTCCCATCATAACATCCACCATTAGTGGTGGTAACAGAATAAATGACCAGTCAACGAATAGTGAGGAGGTAGTTCGATGCACACATAAACAATACGTTCGATACCCATTAAATAGAGGTGTGTGTATGTAGTTGTTAACAGCTAAGAATAAAAAAACCTATTATATTTTATATAGTGGTTTTCTTATAAAATAAATGATAAAAGACAATTAATGGGTGGATAAATTAAATAAAATAAAGGAGCTTGAGAGAAGTCCTTAACTGTTAATTGGGTTTCATCATTTGGTTTTAGAAAAAAAGGATTCTTAGGATTGATTTATAATCAATAAGAAGATTATATGAGGAATTTAGGGATTTTGGACCGATTATTTGGAAGACCTTTGACTAATCTATGTCTTATTATATGTTTTAAGAAGATGTAGAGGTGGAGGCCTTTTATTGGGAAGGGAAAATACACACTTGGAATTTTTTAAACCAAGTTAGGTGTACCCACATTTTTATAAAGAAAAATTCATACCAAAAAAATGAAACACAATATTTGAAGCCTCATGGAAAAATAATTTCTATAATAATGGTTTTGAAAATTTTTATAGGTCATTTTGGGTATTAAATTTATGGTTACAACCTTATTAACAAAATTTTATCATAACCACCATAATAAATTTTAATCACATTCACTAATATTTTTGGTAATTTTATTTTTAATTATTATTAATTATAAATTATGATGATTCAAAATATGGAATGAACTCTGAATAATTAAAATCATACAAATCCAAGAAATTAATATAAAATATAATCCCACTGATGAGATGACAATGCATGGTTTAAAGGTAAAAACATTTAATCCATTTATATATTTTTATACACAATATTGAAGGGAAATTGATAACAATGAAATAAATTTTCTTAATTGATAAAAATATTATTTAATTAAACTATTAATACAAATAAAAATATAATTTAAACTTATAAATTACTCATATGAGAAAGCAGTTTTGAATTATAATATTTAATTTTTCACTATTTTTATAAAAATTAATTTTCTCATAAAAATCCCAAAAATTATTACAATGATAATATTGAAATTATAAATTAAAAAATAATGTTTTTATCAATTTATATTACTAAATTTTTTAAAATTAATTTTATTCTTTGTCAAAGAAGGAGATGAAAGGTAGATTAATTGAAAAAAATAGTATTTGTAAACATATATGGTAATTACGAATAGTTATATGATTCATTATAAATATGTTTTCATTATATATAAATATTTTTTAAAATAAAACTAAAAGTATTTATCACTATTCATATAAATAATCTTAATGGATAGATTATAATTATATTTTTTAAATATTTTTAAAAATAAAAAGTTGTCTCAAAGAAACTCTGTGTTGCTTGTAACATATGCCACATTGGTGTTTCATTATGAGTATACTAGGTTTGTTTTTCATTTAACATACACGAATTCACAAGATGACCTCATTGTTCCTTGTAGAAGGATCTAAAATTTCTATTGTGATTAGTGCATGATTGACTTGCTGTTTTGTATAACTCAATACAAACTGAGTGGCTTAATATAAAATTAAAAAGATTCAGTGTTATGTGAAATGAAAAATAATGAAAATGTTAAATCAATTTGAAAAAAAATAATTCAAAAAACCCATGCATGTTACATACTAGGTGAAAAATCCTTTGTGCAAAAGTCAACTGTTTTGAGCCTAGATGATTCAATTTTATGAGTTTCACTATCTTATTAGGATATTTCTCTAGATTCTCTATAATAAAATGGCATCTCGATGCATTTATCAACATCAAGTGGTCCTCAATCTCAAAAAAAAAAATGTGTCTGGATATTGATATTAGAACACACACATAATATATTACATAGATGTGTTAGGTTGTGGGGATCCCTAAATGGTCTACATAAATAATATAAAACTCTCATTGAATTTATCCTCATTTCCATTATCAATTACTATAACTATTTACATAGATAGAACAACCAGAGGATACTCTAGTAGCATATGGACCACCACCTATAGATCATGGTCATTGAGACACTCTATGAATAAAACTTTAAGGTCTCCATGGTGGAATTCCTCTTCAATTACATAATCATGCATTTGGAGAGATCAATAATTAAAATTTAATAGCTAAAAGTACAGGACTGCTCTATTCCTCCCTAAAAGAAAACCTGACCCATTTTCCTTCTCATAAATCAAATGTTGGGATGAAATTAATAGTCATAAAACTAACAAGACACTCTACCTACAACCCACTCTAATTACTGGTATTGGTCATGTTCTATGTTCCACTACTTCTACACCATCTAAATTTATATTTAAATTAAACATATATTTAAATGGTTCAACCAAATGGTGTTCCATATATGATTATTTAGGGCCCATAGACCTTATAAACTTGTTAATAGAATCCAATTAATTCAAACCATAACGTGTTCTAATTCATATAACCAATGGTCTATTTCTCAACATTCCATAGTTGAATGACTAGTGTGTTTTTTGTAACCTAAGAAGGAAATTATTTTTTATGTTATCGAAGGAATTCTAGGATCCAGTCATGTTTCTCACCTCCTTGAAAAATCATTATAAAATTTCTAGATAAATCAAACTAGGAACACATCATAAAGACGTGAGGTGAAAAAATGAACCTTATATAGAATAAAAAAAAATCAAGGCTTGATAATCGAATATAGTGCCAAAAAAGATGCATTTCATACATACCCTCATCTAATCAAGAATACTTTAAATCCACAATAATAAGAAACTTAAAATAGAAAATGTTTCACCAACATAGGTATCAATTAAATGGAAATAAGAAAAGTTCATAGAAACATGATCTGTTTTAGGAAGTTTGGTTTTTCTTATATGTATTTGAGTTACTCCAGGGAAAAACTCATTAAAAAATTAAAATACCTTTGTAATCCATGTATATTTTCTCATAATTATAAATCAATAAAACAAATTAATTCTTTTGATAACACATTGTTACATCACAAACTATAATTCACTAAATGGTGCACCAAACTATTGAGTCAGATGACCTCAAGAGTGCCTCCCCTTATGCTATATTCAATTTACTAGTAGTGAGGGGATTTGGTGTGTCTATGGAGATAATATTCCATAATTTATGAGTGTATTACAACGGTAGTGACCATAAAAATAAATTGTTGAAGATGTACATAAATCTAAAAGAAAATACTAAACCTAGATAAAAACAAATATAAATTCCAAAGAAATTGTCATATACAATATGATGTGTCAAGTCACATCTCTAGAAATTAGGAAAATAGATAGAGAAGAGGTCAATATAATACATGTATAAAAAGTTAAAAAAATCCAAAAAGACTATATATAGGTATCATCATGATCCTATCTCGATCATGGGCTCTAATACTCTTAACAATGAACAAGTAAAGAATCATATTGTTGTTTCATTACCCTAACCCTACCAACATCCAAGGAGTATATTTGGGTAACCAACAGTGACTCAAATAATGTTTGAGATAAAACCCAATAGGCCACCACCAATTTTGTTTATAACAAATGTATTATGTTTGATATAAAAAATCAATTTGGATTATATATATCATTGGTAAATAAGTTCTAAAATTAAAGAGTGTCTTGTTCTGTCGAAACATATTTCCATATAAACAAAAAGAAACGACCATATGTAAGTGCTACTGAAAAACATGAATAAAAAAGTGATACCATCTAGTCTAACCATTGTACACAAATACCCATACTTGGTCTTTTTGTAAATCAAATCAAAAAATCCACAACATACACTATGTAGAATAAATTTCACTATACATAATGAAGAATAATTATAATCAAATATATAACATCCTCATCTGGCTCAACCTATAATCAAGTGTTAGTCTCCATAGTAGAGTAACCATTTTAGAAACTATATTAAATACACAACAACATCATTGTTTAATAAAGTGTTTTTCCATGAAGTTAATGATAAATGATATAGAAGAAAAATATATCATCATCAAGTACCATTACCATATTGACAAATCTTAGTAAATAATTATGTGGAGTCAAAGGAGCATGTAAATAGAGCATGCCCAATGAATGTCCAAACATGTCATATCCAAGTGGTTGAAGGGCTCAAAATATCATATTGAATTAGAAAACAAGGAATAAACTTTTCAAAGACATCCAATACCAAAAAAGTGATCCATGGTATAAAATAACCATGGCCACTAATGTTATCATTATCCAAGAAGATCGTACAAGGAATCCACTTCCATTGTAATTAATCATCTAATTTCATACAAAAATTCATAACCATTCACATTTCACATATTGATATAACTTATTTATAAATTTCCATTTAAATAATTAAATAAATTAATATCATTTGTTACATTGTAAAAGAGTCATCAAATCTCTTATAGTCATTCATTCAATTGTCATTTAATTTTTCCTGACTCCCTAAAGCAATTGTGTGTTCCCATGAACCTAGCATGGTGGTATAATAAAATGAAAAATCTAGGGCACATTCTATTGTTGTCAAAGGTTAAGGATAAACATCCTCCAACCATAATATGGTAATGAAGTGGTAACTGAATAGGTTCCAATTAATTAACATTAAACATTTAATTAATTTTGGGGATATTCTAGAAAGTACAACATGTGGAAAAATAAAAATATATCTTATAAAACACTAAATTGTATGTGATGGAAAATAAATGAGATACTGTATACATGTGGAAGAACAGTCATCTAGTATTGACCTTTAATTTGGTCCATATCAAAATAAAAATTAAACAAGGAAAAAAGACCTCAAATTTATGCATATTAGTGTGCACATGGATTTCTATATCGATAAAAATACAAATGAAGAATGAAATAAAATGAAATAATAAATCATTAATGTAGATTCATTGAGATGAAATATTCTAAAATATAATTCCATAAGAGAAATATAGATAAAAACTAATAATTTTGCTTTAGGGGGATCTCTTAACACAAAAGAACTATTAACCATTAGACGAAATGAAATAGCTTATGTATAGAAAATTATTTATGGGAAACTGTGAACCCTTCCCTGTCTCAATGGGAAAATTGTATGGTTTTTGTGCATGGTTTGGGAAACTATGTGTAAAACATGTTTCACACCTAGGTTAAATACTGTAGATCCCTTACCTAGGTGTGGACCCATGTCTACAATAGTTTCCTTATAATATGTAGCTTCATTCCTCCCTATGTCCAACAACACAAAGTTTCCTCAATCTAAGCGGCTCTAGTCACATGGTGTATAAAAATAGTATGAACTACTTTCATTATCTGAAAAACTATGATTCAGGCTCCATACAAGCCCTATAAACCCCCTGATCTACCATGATATCATAATACATTCACACATGGTAAAAATCAAAGAGTTATACTAAACAAATATTCTCACATCATAAAAAAATCTAGGATCTTACAGAAGAGTATGTGGTTTTAATTTATTTCCCTTCTGCCTATTATCAATAAAATTCAATAAATCCTTATATAACTATAATCTAAAAAATGTATACTGCAAAAAAAGTTAATTTTTATTGAAATAATATAAATTTATAAATTTATTTTGTTATTTATTTAATGAATATAATTTATTTTTTTCAATTCATTTACAATTTCAATTAAAATACTTTATATAATTTATAAAAAAAAATTATTTCATTTTATACCTTTATATATAACCACTATATTATAATTGATATGTTTAAAATATTTGATATGAAAATATATCATTATTCATTTTAGTTTGGTGTTGTTTCTAAATATTGTTATGTAATTGTATATTTATTGTATAAATACAATGTAAATTTTCGTGATGTAAGACAATACCCCATTAATATATTTTAATCCCCAAAACATTAATTATAAAATTAAAATTATAATAATAAGATGAACTATTATCTTAATGATGAATAATGATATAATTTCTAATGATATATGCAACATATCATCATAATTATGACTTGTATAGTAATAATTTATTTTGTAGTTGAAAAATATTAATATTATCAACCATTTTAAATTGAATTCCTTATTTAGTTTCTATAATTAATTTTTTTGTTTGAATTATAGATTTTATAGATTTATATTCAAGATCCCATTTACAAAGAAAAACTAAAAATAGAATTATTATGATATATCCAATAAAAACTAATTAAATTATCATTTGAATATAAAAATTAAATCATAAGATTTCATCTTCTATAAATAAATGATTAAAATATTCAAATCATTTGGTTCAATATAGCTTGTGTTAGGATATCATATCTTATATGTTTTAGACAAATAACCAAAATAGTTAACATAATTTTATGATGATTATTAATAAAGTATAAAAACCCATGAGTCCATTAATTTCATCCTCTAAAAATTCAACATATCATCTAACCATAATATCATATAAAAATTATTATATATCTTTACATATTAATCTCTATTTTTTACCCTAAATTATTAATAGTGATCTCTTATTTCACAATGTATCATAAATAGATATTCTCTACAACATAATTTTCCCATTAATTAGTTTATAATGATATGTAATCAAAATTTGAATTACAATATCATATCCAATAATATTTTTTATACATGTGTCTCTTTAGGAATTATTTTAATTATTTCCTTTGGAAACACTAATTACTTCTACATATTATGTTTTTATTTGATAATTTTATTTTAGAATCAATTTCTAACGGTTGGAGGTCAATGGGGTTTTTTCCCTACTACTGTTCAAATAAATTTTTTGTGTATAGGATGTGAAGTTGTCATAAACAGATTATTTTAGAGTGAATATTTCATAATCTAGTAAACTTCAAGAGAGTTATTTTATTTTTAGGAAACTATATAAAAACTAGTGTTGAATATGTTACACAATACAATTTAATTGATGTAACCCATTTATCTATTTAGGAATTTGTGTCAATTTGTAGTTCCCCTTATTTCTCTAATAACAAGTGATGTTTTATTTTAAATCACTATATTTTTTCACTGCAGAGTATAGTGATTTACATGGAGGTTGTAGTTATTGTGATATTGGGATTGGGAACATGAAATTGGATTATTTTGAATAACTATGATTTTAATTAGAAGTCATTAGTTTTGTACAATAGAAATGGAAACATCATTCATTTTAAGGTTATATGATGATGACCTATTCTAGGCAGTTTTACATTATTCAAAAGTGATGACTTTTTAAATGATTCACATTGTTAGATAGAATAGTATAGATAATATAATACAAATTTCTTTTTCCACATGTCTATCAGTATGCATATGTGATAATATTTTGTTGTATTATAAATCTAATAATTTTCCATGTTTCATCTCCTATATTCAATGCCAGGGGGGAACTATGGACTCATCAAATTAGAGATGATATATATTCCATATCATGTCACCAATGGAATATAATGATGTTCACTAGACTCATATCATTCTATTCACATTATGTTTCCCTATATACCACCACATACATCCATTTCATGTCACCAGAGAATCCATAGGTCACTAGTAAGGAAGAAAGATTCTATTTATTCTCGTTAATATGAAAAATTTATATAAACGACACATAGGGGTACCATGTTCATCACCTAGGGATTATATATAAAATACTATTCTTATCACATGTGTATCTTATGAACATCATATAATAGGAATATATATGAGGTAGTGATTAATGTAAATTGGAGGCCCACAAATGGAAACAAATTAGACTATCACAAATCGAGGTATATTAGTGATCCTTGTTGATAATATATAAATATGGTGTATAAGAGGATATTAATAAGACTAAAATGGATATATGTGTACATGAGAAATATATTTAATGTATTATAACTAATGGTTGGTAGAAAGTGGGCCATCTTAAGCTCCTAATATAAGGGAAATGATATGTTTTAGAAAATTTAGTTTGATCCAGTAAGAGGCACCCTATTCTCCCATTAAGAATAGAATTAAATCCCATATTCATTTTTTAATAGTTCTTAAGGAAAATTTTGATTATTGATTAATTATATTTTATTTCATTTAGTAGTGTTGTGCACTATGTTTTTTAGATTCATGCCTCTTTGACCCAGATGTGATTTACATAATTAATCACTTTTATGCTAACATAATGATTAACTATCTCATGATACCACTAGATACAAAAAAAATGTGATTATATTTATATAAATTATGAGTCTTATTATTTTGGAGAACACAACATAGATTTTATTGAAACTTCTGTATTGACATTCCCTAATGAAATTACATATTATAAATGATGTTAAAATACGAGACTTAGTGGGGATAAAAAATTGGTGTTTTCCCATTACTCGTGGCCTAGTAGTGGTCTCAGTTGAAGGTTTAAATAATAGAATACATTGATGAGGAGGACCAAGAAGGTGAAATTTTATATAAAACTAAATTGAAAGTAATTTTTGAACCAAGAGGATTATCTTTTCGCATAAAAAATATAAAAATTGATAGGAGTGCCTAAATTGAAGTTGGTAATGGATCATATATGAACATATTTACATAATGTTCTAGATGGAACCAATATTATTATTCTAACCTCATGTTGTTTTGGGTGTCCCTAAATAGTTTCATGATTCAGGTATTCTTTAGTAACAACATTCTGGGTACTAGTATGACACCTAAAATATATGTGATAACGAGAAAAAAAAAATTTCTTCACACATAAAATTTTGTAATGGGATTTATAATATGAATACATGGCTGAAAATAATTTGTTATCAGAAAATGATTTCGAGATGTCCAACAATTGAATGAACTTGTGGGTGATGGAAAAAAAGTGAAGCATCATGGACGCATTCTCTAATGTTTACTTTTCTTACCACATGAATAAGTGGGTGGTCCACAATGAGTGTTTTAATAAAGATTATTGGACACCACATCAAACAACAAAGTGATGGCTGAGGGGACTCAATATATTGTAAAAATGATTCATATCCACAATCCTATCAAAAAATGAAATGAAAAATAATATTTTTCCAACTCTAGGTGGCCACCACTATATATAAAAAATTTATAATGATTTCATACAATTAAGAATAGAAATAGTTTTTTAAATAATGATTTATTATCCTCATCATGACTAAAATAATATATACTTCTCCGAAATAACTAAATGATAAATTGAGACCAATTTAGTTGCCTCATACCAATACTATTAATTCAATCGTCAAATACACATTTATAAATTCTAGTTTGGATAAAATGTAAGATTTCCCATGAAAAAACATGTATTTAACATTAAAATAACCAATAAGAATAATCCCATGAAATTATAGTAACACAATGGTTTAATTTATTTAGAGATTAATTATATATAGTACATATTTTGATAATTTAACTATAATAATTAAATAATAGATCCCATTATAGAAAAATACACGGTTATATTCATCTGGATAAACATATTTATTGACCCATAAATAGAGGAAAAATTATATCATATTATTGGGTAAATATAAGAGTATAACAATAATAATCATATGTGAGGTTATGATAATGATTTAATTAGGAGTTCATAGTCATGGTCCATGATATTATATTAACGAATCACTTTGAAATTTACATAATCATCAATAAGAAATTTTGGAAAAATGTTCTGTGGATAACATAGTGAATTAGTTATTATAACCCGGGAACACATAAAATGGAATCATTATGGAAAATAGATAATAATAAAAACAAATTCAATTGTAATTTATCACATCCATGACCATCAGTATATAGTGGACATAGAATTATAATGGCTTGTGTAAACTCAAAATTCACGTTCATGAAAACATGTAAGTTATATGTCATTACCAATTGAAATAGAGTGCTAAAAAATTCTGGGGCCACCCACTATATTCAGGACATATTCCCATAGGTGTCTTGGTTTCTCCACATTCTCTTTTATACTATCTCTTATTATGTCCAACATTAAATGATGAATTAGAGGTATATATAAATATTTTCCACACATCATACGATGAAAATTTATATAAATGTCTTCCCAAAATAATAATTCTTATATAAGATCATAAATAACATGTTTTTTTAATAGGGTTTCATATCATTCCAATATGATATCACATGAATTGACATCAATTTTTAGATCTTCCAACACCAACAATATAATCATCAAAATATAGTTTTCAAAAAAGTAATTTATAATTGTATTCATTAAAAATTACTCCAAAGAAGTTATATGTTTTCAATATAAGTAAGAATATAGACGAGCAACTGTGAAAAAGTTATTTTAGATAGAATTTTTAAACATTTTATTAAAGATATGAAATTATGAATCATAATAAAAATTAATTTTCTTATCTATAAAACCAAAACTAATCTAAAAAAATGTTAAATATGATACAAATAATGGAGCAACATAAAATAATTTATTGTTTTAGGGATGAAATGAGTACTGAAAAATAATATTACTTACACAAATAAGTAATCAATTTTTTTATATTATAAATATATCTTTATTTAAGTATGATATTGTAAATATTAAAATAGTACATTATTTTCATAATTGGTTTAGTGATATATGAATATTAAAAGAGACAATAAATTTTTTTTAAAATAAGCTAAAAATAATAATTTTTTTACGGAATAAATTTGGAATTGGTGGAGTGATAACCAAGAAATAAAATGTAGATTATTATTGAAAATATTTCAGATTTATTATGAATGTTGTATTTCAATTACTGATATTTATGGTAAGACCCCATTAAAATTATTCCATCAAAATTAAATAATCATACATTGATACAAGAGATATTGAAAAATATAATTATATAATATTTATGTATATATACACATATAAGAATAATTTTTATTAAAAATCACAAAAATAAAGGAATGATTTTTTTATCAAAATTCCCTATGAAATTGATAAGAGTTTATTTAGTATCTACCAAAAAAACATGATAAGGATGTGTAAATATAATAAATTTAATTAATTTAATGAAAATATTTTCCCATTTATTTGAAGATATTAAAACATAAAATTTTTCATCAAGATTCCATATATTATATTTAATAAAAAATTAGATGAATGAACCATTATAATATCTATCTACCACCAATAAAGAGATCTAACCTCATGTATAATAGTCATAGCCATATTAATAACCTATTTTCAACCCATATGTTAATCTAATACCTTTTACAATATATTTTTATAATGATTTTTTTATATATTTATTATATAGTTATTTAATAATTCCATCATTGGATGTTATTGATTTTGGTTGCATCAGACCTTATTTTTATTTCCAATGTATTGATGCATTTTTTCATAATTACTACATTATGTATGATACTAGAATATATATTTCATGATTAAAATTTTTTATTATTTGAATCAATGAAACAGTTAGTAAATTTTCATGGTTATGAAATTTTTGATTAGATTGTTTTATAGAATTTACTGATATTGTATATTACATTATTTACTTATATTCAATAATATTTCGATGAAAACCATAAAAAATAATCCAAAGAAGTTGTTGTCCACACATACACATGAGTGGAATATAGATATTTAAATGTTATGATTGAAAAGAATAAAAAAATGACTTATCATCATATAATAATAATTATACAATAGATATAATATTTATTTATTAAATAATATAATATAATCATGCGTGTAATTTTGAGATGAATAATGAAACTTGTTTCCCAGGGAGGTGGTTCTCTACAGATTTGCACAAAAAACATTTTAATTTTTATAATGGATGATTAAATAGTTGATAGTGGTTTTAACATGAATTTAGTATAATTTGTTTATACCAATGATACGAGTTTCCTTATATGAATATTAGTAGAATATGTTTTTTTAGGGGTTTAATGAAAATCTTATAGAACAAGAGACTATAAATTAGATAATACTCAAGCTGATTATTTGAGTCTTTTTTTGAATTAATACCATGAATTATAGAACTCAAGGAGTATTAGTGTAGAATTGGTATGATAAAATATTCAGTTTAATCAAGGACTATTAAAATGGTTAAGGTTTTAATTAGAATTTTAAGGATAAATGAGGCTTGAAGTGGGTGAAGGTGAGAACTATAATTAGTTGATAAATATGGATAATAATTTTAATTGAATAATATGTAAGAAAAATAAGTTATTTAATTGTCATATAAATGGTTTTGGTGTTTAAAAATTGTTGAAAATGTTAATTTATATTAAAACCTAATATATATATTCAATAATTATTTTTTTCATATAAATTTAGTAAAATTAGACCCACTTTATGTTCATAAATTGTATTTTTCTTAATGGTGACTATCAGTATTCCAGGGAAATTGTGTTTTAAAAATTATTAATACCCCTAAGAATAAATTTTTAAATCATGAATAAAATTTTTTAACCATTTTAATATAATTTAATTATTGTTGTCATATTTTGGATGTTAGAAACTAGAAAATGGTATAATTATGTACATGGTTACACATATACATTAATATGATTTTTAAGGTTAAATAATGTTAATGAAGAGTTCATGATAGGAAATTCCTTTTTATGATGTGAGTTTACTATTAAACACAAGTCAATTATATTAGTTCATTATTGGAGGCATTAGACTAAGTATCTACATGCACAACCATATATATAAACCAAATTTAATAAAATGTAATTAAAATGAATAAAAATTTCATTCAAACTACTATGTTAGACATCTTTAGTAAAATAGTGAAAGTGTTGGAAAGTAAACATGGACAAAAAAAGCCCACAAAAAAAGAGTCTACATCCATAAGTCTAACATGTAAATTAATATTTACTGGGACTGTAATCAGAAAATATATATGAACACACCCCAGCCTATTTGGTCTCACAAGTGGTTTCCTGGTCTTGGTCCTCTTGGAACTCTATTGACAAGTCTATCCGCTGTATAATAAAAAACATTTGATGGAAAAGAATGTGCATGCATGATTAAAATAATACTCAGTAGGACACCTGAAAACCAAAAATGAATACCACAATAGAAATACCATTACTGAAAACCAAAAAGGAATTCCAAAAATGAAATTCCATTAAGGAATACCATTATTGAACTATCAATAAAGAATACCACCAGGTAATACCACAAACAAAATTCCACAATGGAATGCATTTTCAACTACAAAAAAAATACATGTAAAAAAAATATCACGAAAATATAGATATACTCAATAAAATAATACATGGTATCAACAATACACATAGTATTCATAGGAAACACAAAATCCATAGGACACAAAGTCACCATAAGACACACAATATTTATAAGACACACAATCTTCATTAAGACACACAGTCTAAGTAAAACATACATTCTATAGGTCACATCCAGCCACAAACATGTTTTCTCGATGCATTCTTGTTTTGGGAGAACTCACAACTCAATCCATTCGGACATAAAAAAACTCCCAAAAAACGCCCAATTATGATATCTTAAAATGACTATATCATTATTAGGGACACAATGATGAATACGACATGTCAAACACATCTTTATTTTGAATGTAATGGCCATTTGAAAAATATCATATGGTGGATTATAGGGTTAAGGACTTACAATGTTGTCACTCCACCAAAAGTGGCAGTCAACCACCCCATATTGCCTTGATCGAACACCCAAGGGTACAATGGTCAACCACCCTCATCTTCCACATGTACACATTATATGGAGCTACTGTGGATCATATTCAACTATCATAGTCAATCGTGGTCTAGCTCCAGCCTAGTCACCCTGTGTCAATCCCTGATACGACTCAGGTCTGACACAACCCAATGGACAGACCCGACCTTCTATGTTCGAGCAAGCTCTCTTGGCCCGGCTTTGCCCACTTGCCCATCCCGATTTTTTTCCACTGATTCAACCTGGTTAACATAGTCAATGGCCACATTCAACTGGAACCTCCTTAAATGTCACCCGATCGTCGATTTGTAGCTCGCCCCAGTCAATGAAGTGAGAAGGGTCATGCACATATCTCCTTAGCTGGAATATGTTGAAGGCGTCTTTCCCCCGATGCAACTATGGTGGAATTAATAAAAAGTAATCAACCTCCCCAACACTATGGAACACCTAAAAGGGTCTGATGAAACTCGTAGATAAGTTTTCGCCCCGTCCAAATCTCGGAAAACCTCGTCATGGTGGGACCCGTAGAAAGACCCGATCACCATCCTCGAACTCCAGAGGTCTCTATATCTTGTTAGCATATGACGTATGCCTTCTATGTTCAGTCTTCATCTACTCGTGGATGATCTGCACCCTCTTTGTAGAAGCTCATACCTTCTCTAGTCCCATGAGTCCTGACTCCCCTAGGTCATCCCATCACAATGGAGATCTAATAGGTCGGTCGTACATAGCATCAAATGGTGCCATCCCACTATTGGAGTTATAGCTATTGTTGTATGAAAACAATACCAATGTAAATTGATCCTCCTAGTTGTCATTGATGTTGAGGAAGAAAGAATGAAACATGTCCTCGATGGTCTGTTTGGTCTGCCCAGTATGGCCATCCATCTGAAGATAGAAGACTGTTCTCAAACAAAGATGCGTCTCTAAATCCACATGAAACCCCTTCCATATACATTAAATGAAAATTTAATCATGATTGGAGACAGTCTTCAAGTTTAATCCCTGTAGCTTCACATTCTCCTACACATAGTGGTGTCTCATGCTCTCTACTGAACCCTGCTCTATGAGTGGTAGGAAGTGGGCTACCGTGGTGAGTCGGTTGATGATCACCCAGATTGAATCATGAACACTCAATGTATGTGAAAGTATTGTCAAGAAGAACATGGATATTTTTTACCACTTCCTCTCTATGACTACTAAAGGCTAAACTAATCCTGTAGGTACCTGATGCTCCACCATCACATATTGAAAAGTGAGGCACCGAGAGAAAAACTCACTGAAACATTTTTTTTTCAAATAATTCACTTTTGCGTGAGTGAAAACCAAACAAGAAAAGGGAAGAACAAGAAAAATAAATCCTAAGTAGGATGGGATAGGAACCACTCCCGTGTCCAGACCTTCCCAACAGAGAATCTAGACAACAATAACCAATATCACATTGAAGAAAAGTGATAACCAGAGAAAACTACTGGCCAAAATGACCCACCAAATTCCATGGATGTAGCACTCCAGACCATATCTGTTGAACTACAGCTCAAGAATATCAGAGCCATCGAGAACCACGACATGAAACTAAAAAAGCACCCCAACAGATCCAAATTCCCAAATCCACCCACCCAATCTAGAATATCAATAAATCCATCACACCCAACCATGATGGGGTCGTGGATGAAGGAGGTTGAGGAAATGGAAGATGAATCCAAGGAGAAGAATGAACATTCGGGCACAAAAAAAGGTAGAAACACAGAACAAACCAGAAGGTAAGTAGAAGCCAACTTGCGAGGAGAAACACCACTGACACTGATCCTTCCGGCTTCTGCCACTCTTTTATGTACCACTAGAGGGTACCTATGGAACACCCTCTACACTTCCTCCAGAATCGACACTGGTACCATGGTACGTCCTCTAAAGAAGATGAAATACTCCACACCATCTGAAAATCCATCATGTTCTTTCCCTACAAATATCTGAACACGTCATGCCTCACAGTCAGTGTCCCCATAATGTGCCTCCTGACTCACTAAAGGATTGTGGAAGTGAATTTATGAGACTGAAGAAAAGCTGATCCATCTCATCCCACAAAATATATATGTAATGTGTCCCATAACTCTATCGATTCACCTAGCAGATGTATACCAAACTTCTTGATGAGTGAATCTGGTACAACATTCCTCATCCCATGAGTATAGAGTATCATGAAGTCATTGTCCTGGAGGAACACAAGCCAACGTCGTTGTCTCAGTTTGAGGTCCTTTGGTGAGATGATATACCATATAGTCTTGTGATCAGAGTAGACTGTAAACCATTAACCCATCACGTAATGTGGCCAAATCATAAAGGCAAATACCACTGCTACTAACTCATGGTAATGAGTAGCATATTTCCTCTCATGCTATCTGATCTTTTGAGAATAATACATGATCACTGCTCACACCTACATTAGAAAACATCTAATCCCGGTCCCTAAAGCGTATCATTAGACTAATTACAAAATGCCCTCCTCTAGAAGCCTCAAGATGGGGGCACTAGTCAGTCATTTCCAGAGCTCATGAGAAATCTTTTTTCATCACTCCAACCACATAATGGGTTTCCCCGTTGTCATCAACGTTTATAAAGTTGCAACAACTCTAGATAAATCTAGAACAAAGCTCCAGTAGTATACAGTCATATCCAAGAAAATATATACCTATGTCACACACCATGGTGGAATCCAAGCATGTACCAATTAAGTCATCGCTTAATCTACTGTGACTCCAGACTATGATATGAAATGTCGCAGAATGTAAACCTCTCTGATCTTGCACTTGAACTTAGAGAGCATACCGTAATGTTGGTGATTTTGGAGTGTGTCCAGAACTATCTACAAATGATAGGTATGATCCTTCTTGGTAGCCGAGTAGATCAGAATGTTGTTGATGAAAACTACTACAAATCGACAAAGGAATGGCAGAATGATCCTTTTCACGAGTCCCATGATCACTGTTGGAGCTTGGTCATGCTGAATGGTATAACCAAGAACTCGTAATGGGCATACTCACATCTAAAAGTCATCTTCTTCACATCCTCATCGTGTACGATGAGCTGGTGATATCCTGATATGAGGACTATCTTTGAGAACCACCCTACTCCATTCAGTTTATCACAGAGTTCATAAATCCTTAAGAGTGGGTTCTTGTTCTTCACATTATCCTAGTTCAGGTGTCGATGGTCAAAACAATGTCTCAAGATCCCATCCACCATCTTGGAGATCTAAATCAGGGCTGCACAAGGAGAAAAACTTGGTCGAATTATCCCCTTCACTTGTATGTCCTCCAGCTATACCTGCAGCTCACAAACCACTTTGGGAGCCATATGATACTCCGCTGTAGATTTCGATGTTGTGTTGTGGTAAAAATCACTGTTAAAGTCAACCTCTCTACATGGAGGTTGACCCGAAACATCATCCAGGAAGACATCCACGTACATGTCCTCCACTATATCATATCTCAAACTTATCACATCAACCGTTCTGAGGGTAAGGCTAGCCAACTAACTAGTGATCAGCTACACTCTCTTCTGGGTAAGTCCATCCTATCCTGTAAGGTCTCCCTTATCGCCGATGAAGGTAAACATAGTCCAATAAGTGTGGAAACATCGCACATTGTGCCTAATATAGACAATTTGAGCATATATTGTAGATAATCAGTCCATACCCAAGATGATGTCGTAAGGCCTCCACTCTTCTTCCATGAGATCCCAACTGAAGCTCTCACCACCTAGAGTAAGCTCACACAACTGACACCAGTGTGAAATTGATAAATCCTCTCTCATTGGAGTCTCTCTCCTTAAGGATCGATCCAATGGCTCCATTGGAATCTCCAAGATCTGAATAATAGAAATGGATATAAAACAATAACTAGAACCTATGTCTATAAGTACTGTTGCTAAGGTGGAGTAGACACAGATCATAACTCGTATAATCTCTAGAGCATTGTAGTCATAGGCCTTAGCTACCTGGTTCTGATATCTCCCCTGTAGATCTACTCCTTATGGTCAGGACAGACCAACTTATGGTGGTGGTGTTAATATCTCGAATTGTCGCCCACTGCCGACTACACGACCAGGTCCTCTTCCACATCGTCCTGCTCCCTGCGGACCCCCTCGTTTGAACTTCTATCTTTCCCTGGGCAGTCATTTGACAATCTATAGATCATCCCTATAGTGGGTCGGGAAGTGAGGAGCCATGTAACCCTATCTACCTCATGCATAACACTACCTACTCCATGCATGATTGGCTTTGTCTCCAGTGACTGGCATGACTTTCCATGAATCCTACTGTCTCCCACCTGTAGGTAGGATCCCCTTGGACCTTGGGGAAATCTATCTACTTCAAACTACAGAAGACTCCTATATGTGGAACCTAGTGGTGGGTCTCGTTACTGGTGACTGCTAAGTAGGAAAACTATTCACTAAGAGGGCTCTCTCTAACACCCCACATGTGTCAGGATGCTAAGAGAAATTGTTGATGCCCTGATCTCCCACCAAAGTCTAGGATCGAAGGTCTGGGCCCGGAAGAATGGTTCTCACACCATATCTGTGGAGTATCATGAGAGGTTGGTGAACCTTGCGGATTACTGAGCTACAGTTATGCTTCCCTACTCCAGATTAAGATGCTTCTGTATACGCACTGAGCATAGGGTCACTGGGACAAACTCTACCCGAAATAGACTCTCAATGTCTTCCCATAGAATCATCACCTTGTCATGAACCTGGGTCTTCAAGATCCACCATCACACTATGGCTACATGTATAAGACTAGTGATAATGATCCCGATGAAATCAGCTTATGTCCCTACCAGTTCGAAGATTCTCACCACAGCCTCTAGTCTATCCTCAGTCGCATGTGGGTATGTCCCACCCCTGAACCTGGGTGGCCTCTTGCATCAGAACTCATGCTACGCACTCAATTGGAAGGAAATCTCTGCTGTTGGGGCTGGTCGCATCAGTGGGCCAATGGATAACGGTACAACTAGATCCATCGCTGGTGCCTCTAGAGATAAAGGGCAATGAACGGAGGCCTCATTGCTCGGTGGTATATCATCACATAATCCTCCTAGAACCCAAGCCGGCTGACTGCCTGTAGGAATCCAGAAAACATAACAGGTGTTCCACAGTGAATATGTTATACATGGTGAGATGAATCAAGGGCTTCACATATATAACCTTTAAAAACACACACGCAATCAGTGTTTCATGCACAATGTTAGAAATCCGAAGTCAGGGTCCTGGTGTATGGATACATCGGCCACTACACCAAAACTGGATTCCGTAAATAGATAAAAACAATCACTACAATTTACGATATTTCCATTAAAATGATCGATGTCCAATGTACTGTGGTCGAACCAACTCCTCTGATACAAATTTTACATGACTTGTCCCCCAGGGCCCGTTCCATGACAACCCCAAGCCCGCCTTCTATAGTAAAGGGGCTAGCGACTGGTACTGAAAGGCGTATTACCTATTCCTGGGATGGCAGTACATTTATATTCTATAAACACAGTCAACCACACACACAACATGATATGAAAACAAGTAAACTTTATATTACAAAAAAGTGTTTACAATATTTAAAAGGGGACATAATACAAGCCCAACTGGACTGTACAAGAAAAATGAACAACTCCTGCGTACACCTACCAAGGATCCTACGTTATTGGTAGGTACAACACTCGAATGAACATCTTTATAGAATGCCTCTTCTATGTTCCTCCTCCGAGATACCTCCAGTATTGCAACCCCCATCCTTAGTTAGCGTAGTCCATCGTATGCACCAAACACAATAATGTGCAGGCGTCTGTCATGCATGGGTTCGAATAATGATACTCATTAGGGACCCCAAGACCTTTAAAGATATCAAAAAATTCCCAAATGATAAACCAAAAAGCATTAAAACAACTGACACCCCACCTTAGGTATATTACCATTCATATACCTAACATATCAAGTATACCAATTTCATTCATGAAGAATGTCAAGGCCCAAATCCATAGCCAATGTACAACTGTTCCACGAGAAAAAAATATCACGAAGGTAACAAAACAAAGGTATTCACCGCAATGGTAATGCCACAAAGAAAAATACAACAAAGGTTTAACCATGAATGTAATTACCATGAAGGTAACACCACAAAGGTAAGTACCACATAGGTAGCACCACACACAAAAATACCACAACGGCTTCACCATGATGGAATATACCACAAATGTACGCAACACATAAGATGACTACAAAGCTATAGACTCATCTCACACCATGTATATCATAGATACATTAGTAAATATGATTAGATGTTATTATTGAATCATCGTAAACTATTAAGAGACAGACCCCCGTAGGATCCTAAATCATCAGACCCATGTAGTATCGTAGTAAAATAAAACCATATAGGATCTTAGAGTAGTCCCACATGGATTTACAAGAGTGTGTCCAAGTGGGGTTCTCAAACACAAACCCCCATAGGATCCCAAAGCACAGGCACACATGGTATCCCATACCACAGACCCACCTTGGATCCCACAGCACTTACCCACATAGTATCACTTTCTCATTTTAGAGCCATCCACCAGGTTCTCATACAAGATTTATTCATTTTGGTAGGTTCCGATCCTAAAGCCACATGTCGATAATCCAACTTCCAAGAAGTCAGAGGATGAATTATCCCAATGGAAAGCCATGTAATAGAAGTCTCAGAACAAAAAACAGTGTGTCAATCAAACGCTCGATCTGTATGTTATTATGCTTTTATTCTCGAGGGTCCGGTTGGCTTCGTGTTTGATCTAACCCGGTTGTACCACAATTTTACTGAAAACATCATTTTGTTATATCAAATGGAATTTCTCGATTAAAGGTTTCTAGAACCGCAGATGGTTCGTTAACAGATTCCCTATCTAATGTTTTGTCTGGAAGAGTGAAAAGGGTCAAAGCTGGTGCGGGTCCGGTCCAACCCGACCAGGTCCAGGGAGACCCAGCTCCGAACAGCTCACTGGGTCCGGCCAAGCCCGCTGGCACAACATGGCCTTTGGGGTCTGGCTCGGCACCCATGCACTGCCCGACAAGCTGGGCGGCACGGATGGGGCATCCCAAGATGGATGTTTTCTTGGCTCGGGGCTGTATATATGGCCATCCATCCTCCGCGTGGTGCGGTCACATGCCGCGTCCTCCCAGGTGGTCGACGGCGAACATGCAGGCCATCCATCACAACTGCAGCCTCGCACTGCGTCCCCTACATGCCGGCCGCCATGGATGCGCGCTGCCAACACTGTTACATGGCTGGCCATGTGCCGGCTACTTCCCTCAGTCCGCCATGACCCTTCCCCAGTGGTGTGGTTGTTTCGTCATCGTCTTTGCGTCACGTCGGAGTGCTTGACACCGCTCCCAAGTCCGATCGTCACCAGTCACCCACACCGGTCGTCGTCCTGCTCCTTTGAAAAGAACGCATCAAAAACCACAAAGGTTGGAGAGTGTATGAGCCGTGTTCGTTTGGCATGCAACTTCCACATTAGAGCAGCAGAAAGAAACTCTTTGGAAGAGATTCAACGTAAAAGAAATTAACAAAGATTAATAAAAAACACATACCTACCTTTCCATTCATTGGAGGATTCGAGAGGTAGAAGATGAAGTCGTTGAAGAATGTCCACGTTTGTTGCTTCCATAAAGCGCTTCCAATCTAGGCTCGGGGTGATTTCACCATTCTTCTATGTAGTGGAAATGTTCTTCGTTGGATACAATGTTTCTCCAATATTCTCCCAAGCACCATTGCCAACAAAAATCTCCAACCCAACAAAAATGAAGAGACAACTTATTAAAAACAAGTCTAACAATTAATTAATGTTGACAGATTTAATTAATTGTATTTTTCTCAATTTTTAAATGGAGAGTTGAGATATTTTTTCCCATTACGATGGTTTTGGGTGCTCCCCACCACCAAGAATATATATTGGGGGTTTTCTAAAAAGGGAAGCCCCCACCTTCATAATTTAAAAAGATATGTTATAAATATAAAATAATATTTGTTCATTATTTTATTTTTTTTCCAGAAAAAACAAAAAAAAAATTTCCCCCTCGACGTACTACGATCGAGGTGAAGGTATCACTAAAAGAATATTGGTGCTCCGATTTCAACAGTGTAATTAGATTTCAATTCAGGGAACCAGATCCAATGATACAAAAACCCGCCCACATGCTTACTAATCGAACATAAAAAAAGATCAGAAATTTATTTTGGGCACACCGGGCCTCATAATTGTGCACCATCAATTTTTATAGAACTCATAAAATTGACATATAATTAAAAAAATACATGAAAAAATCTAGGACATCACAAGAAGATGCATCTATAACATGAAATAAGTAAACATCCGAATAATGGTATTAATAAAAAACTAAAGAACACATATATTAATATTTCATGATGCATATGTATATGAATGTAGACAAACAAGTCACAATGAACCAATACAATACTAAACCATGGTACAAAGAAATAAAAATAAAATCTAGAAGCATCACAAGACTATGCTTGGTCCCATTCTCTCTAGCTCCACAACAATGAAGTACCTGAAGTAGAAAAGTGATTTCCATTATCTATACTGGTAGCAATATAATCCGAGTGGTCCCAAAATCATGAGCCAAATATGTTTTTGTTGAATCAAGATAGGAAACCGTACACAATTTTTTTCTTTACTATCCTTGAATATATATGCTAGGAAATAACAAAAATGAAGCAGTAAACAAGTATGTACTCCAAATTAAACAATATTATAGTTTCAATTGAATTCATTTACATTTAACAAATTAAATGAAATTCCAAAAAAATTAATCATCTTGGATTTACACACATCCTAACCTCTCAGGTTAAACTATTAAATCACAAGAAACCCTTTGGGAAGCTATCAAAGTCTAACCATTATGGTTCAGCTTTAGAAAAGACTCTGTGAGAATGCGCACACCGTCATTTCCCCCAGTGGTCTCATATCGGTAACCATATACACTCTGAGGAATCACTCAACATCAATTTATCATGTGTTCTCACAATGTGGATCATCATAAACTTTGATGGAGCACAAATTCCATCCCCCAAATTTTCTATAAATGTAAAGGTAGAAAGACACACTGGAGAAGCCCTCCGTGTCCATTCCCCCTATGGTCCACTACACCAGGTTTCCATAGAACTATTTATGTCAATCCTTCACAATGATGTTCAACAAACAAATTAATCCTAAATAACTACTTGGATAACAAAATTCATGAACAACATTGGTAAACATCTTCAATCATGTAACAACATCAGTTAATATAACTACATCCTAAAAACACTAGGCATAGCAAACAAGAATCCTAATCGACAATGCTAAAAAAAATTGGTCAAATTCAAAAATAACAAATAAATCACATCCATAGAATAGAAAATAACCCTATTCACCACCAAACGACCTCTACTAAGTCACAAAAGGAATATCAAGAAATAACAAGGCTACAATCCTTAAACATGAAATACCACTTTCTTGGGTATTGGGTACTTTTGTGCATAATATTCAAATAATAACTACAGAAGGTACAAACCACATTCCACAACATTGTACGATCAATATAGTTGAATCTCATCCTTTGAATCGATCATTAATGTCAAATATCTAAAAAAACATCTATAACACTCAACCAAGATATATCACAACAGAGGAGAAACCCAAAGATGAAGCTCTAGAAAATAGAAGAACTCACTATGGTGATTCCATCACCATCGACGAAGGTTGATTCAGAGGAAAGATGGTGGTTTGGGGGCTTATATAATAATATTAGTATTCAATTGCTCCTTTACGAGATGATGTGATTAGAAGGTGTTTCTACCAATTAGAGACGACCTCAGTCCAATTGAACAAATAAAATTAAAACTTCATGGAATGTCTTTTAAAAGTCCACACAATGTATATTCCTTTACCAGGAACCTCATTAGGCATTATATAGGTAACCCCACATAGCCATGTACTTGGCCATTACGGGGACAATACACAGTCACGTGTGGAAACTGGTTACATAGTGTGTACTCCAAAGTACATGATGTGTACTCTTTATATATCTAGAACCTCTAGATTTTATAAAAAACACTAGAAATGATATCTCATACCTGATAAAAAGTTCTTGTTTCTTACAAAATGTCCTATTTAAATAAAATCATCCCTAAATTTTTCTTAGAAGGTGGATTAGATGTGCAATCATCAAATATCTCTTTCCACTTTGATCACACATTGGCCTCCCTATCAAATGCCTCATCGTTTACTCGCTCATTCTACCATATCACTCATACTAGTGGAATAATGAAGCAACCACGGAAATTCATGATGTGATAAAAAAAATATGATAATAGGCCTCTCGAAGCAGGCGTCCACCTCAAACTCACACTTCTTAGGTTGGAAAACATCAGATGGGTCTATGAAGTAACATTATATCTGAGAATCCTGGAAGATGTTGTGCAGATCCTAGATCCTCTGAGAAAATTGATAATGATAAAAAACAAGCCCGAATCTCTCCAAAACCTCAAATGTTCCAAAATATCACGGTGAAAGCATTCCATGTCTCATAATCCTCCTTTCTTCCAAACTGGGTTTGACACGTAGAATAACCTGATCTCTGACCTCGAACTCTAGACCTCATCTACTACAATAAACATAATAAATCTATTGTGATTATGTAGTTTCCATTATCTTCTAAATCCAAAACTATCTTCTCTGTGGTCTCATGTACAAGACGATGTTCAAAACTAGCTACTTATCCTACCTCCAATCAACATAAGTGTGATCGACATGGCCTATAGTATATAGCCTCATAATTTTCTATATGAATAGTTTGATGAAAACTAATATTGTAGGAAATCTACACAAGAGGTATATGTTTCTCCCATGAACCACCAATATATAGGAGACATGCTCAATGCATGTCCACTAGAACCTATATTATATGCTCATGCTGACCATCTCTCTAGGGATGGTAAGACGTACTCAATAGAACATGTATAACCAAATCCTTCTATAGTCCCTACCAAACCCGATAAGTAAATTGTGCATCCCTATCTGATAAAATTGAGTTTGGAACCCCATGTAGATGTATAATCCACTAGATATACAACCTCCCAATCTCATCTACATTAATGGTCTCTTAGATTTGAAATAAGTGAGTAACCTTCCAGATTATATCAGAGATAGCACAAACTTCATCATTCCTTCGAGGTGACCTTAGTAAAACTATCACGAAGTCCATCGTGAAATCATTTATCTTCCACTCAAAATGGGTAGATTCTACTAATGACCTTCTATTCACTAATGCTCCACAATTACCTACTAACTGGTGGAATGCCTCATAAGACACCTAACAACATCTATCATCATTCCATGACACTAATACTAATGGTGAAGATCTCAATACAACTTGGTGACACCAGGATGAATTATATAATGACAGGAATGAATGATCGACATAATCGCCTCATGTATGTATGTTGACACCAAAATAGGCCCACGAAAGCTCAAGATCTCATCCTCGTTCATGGTCCATCTAGGAAAAGGAAACCCTCCTTTCACACTCTCCCATATGACTAGGACTTCATCCTTTGGTAGTTACCACAATCCCACTCAAACAATTAGATTAGAGGTAATGACTATAGAAGAAATAAAATTTGTTTCTAGTCTATATTGCGCCTCCAAGTACATCTCAGAGAACCGAGCCATAAGATACCTCTCACTACTGGCCTCCTGAATTGACAATATCTGAGATTTCCTTCTTAGTGCATCTGCCAATACATTTCCTATCCTTGGAATGTAAGAAAGCTCAATGTCAAAATACTAAAAGTATTCAACCCACCTTTTGATGTCCCAAATTCTGATCGCACAAAATATAGATGTATTCAAGACTTTTTTGGTTTGTGAAAACCACAAAATGATCTCACAACAGACAATGAATCCAATAGTTTAAGGAAAGAACAACTGCGGCAAACTCGAGATCGTGCATTGGGTAATTTCTTTCATATGGCCTCAACAACTGAGAACCATATGTGATGACTCTTTACCACTACATAAGCACTACTACCAGCCAGATAGTTGATGCATCAAATTATACATTATACTTATTTACATTCATTGTGAATACTTTTATTGATGATGAAGTCAACCTCCCTTTCAGCTCCTTAAAATGCTGTCTAGTAAGAATCTGACCACAAGTACTTCACACCCTTCTTAGTCAGGCCCGTCAGTGGAGCTGCTAATAATGAAAAGTCCAACATGAATAGTTTTCATAAGTGCCTTAGGGAGATTGAGGTACAAATTTCAGGATGTCCATCGTGACATCATTCCTCTTCCACCAGGGATTTTGTAGCTACAGAAAAATCCATATTGGTCGCTGATGCTCCTCCATCGCTTACTGAAAGGTGGAATACCTCATTGAAACACCAAAATCATCTCTCTTCATACCTAGCCACCAATACTTATATAGAAGATCTCGATTCATCTTGGTGACACTAGGATGAACAGTCAGAACTGTGGAATAAAAGTCCCACACCATCTCCTTGTGTATGTCTACTGACACCCATACAAGCCCATGAAAGGGAATTATCCCATCCATTTCCATGGTCCTTCCAGTAATTGGTTTCAATCCATACATTCTCACCTATATGACTAGTACAATAGAATCTGATAGTTTCCTCATTCACACTACCTAAATTACAGTAGAGGTAACACCTAGAGAAGAAGGAAATGTTTTTCCTTATCTTTTGTGAACCACTAAATGCATCTCATAGAAATAGACACATAAGCTGCCACTCACTCCTAGCCTCTTGAACTACCTGAATCTGAGTCATCCTGCACAGTGCCTCATCCACTACATTGCCTTTCCTATTCATGTAGGCATGCTCAATGTAAAAATATCTTAGTTACTCAACCTACATTTTCTATTTCAAATTCAGATTGCTCTGAGTAAAGATGAACTTGATTTTTATATGGGGATTGAAAACCACACAACGATCTCCAACAGATAATGTCTCCAACATTGTAAGGCATGAAAAACTACAAACAACTCATGATCGTGTGTTGGGTAATTTCTTTCTTATGTCCATAGCAGCCGAGACCCGTACACAACAACTACTTCCCCCCATCATAAGCTCTGATCTCATAATGATACCTAATGCATCATAATATATAGTATAGCTCATTCCTGAAATTGTCAACACTAGTATTGGTGTAAAAGTAAACCTCCAATTTAACTTCTGAAAGGTTAACTCATACAAATCTGACCACTAGTACTTCACAAACTTCATAGTCAGTCCTATCAGTGGCACTGCAATGCTTGGAATGTTCAGTATAAAACATCTATAGTATCCTTCTAGTCCTAGAAAACTCATTACCTCAAAGAAAATCTTTGGATGCTCCCAGGAAACTAATGATCTCATAATATGTGGGTCTAATGATACTCATGTATCGGGGATAACACATCCCATGAAGTGAATATAGTCTCTCCAAAAGTATCATTTTGGTAGCATTTCATTAAACTCGTTCTCTCTCAGTTTACTCCAAATGATCTCTAGATGGGTAGCATGGTTGTGTTTAGTGAGAGATTACTCATAGATATTATCCAAAAAAACCACAACAATGGAATCCATATATGGATGTAATAATTTTTCCATCAATTCCATAAAAATTGCAGGAGTGTTCATGAGGATAAACAGCATAACCACATACTCATCAAGGCCATACCTACTCTGAAAGGATGTATGAGGTATATTCATTTGTTTATTATGAATCTAATGAGAAATAGATCTCAAGTCAATAATCAAGAACACATGGGCACCTCAATGTTGATCAAAGAGATCTTCAATCCTTGGTATGGGATATTAGTCCTTGACTATCAGCTGGTTCAACATCCGATAATCCACACAATGACTTAGGGTACCATCCACCATCTTTGCAAATAGGATAGGTTAAACCTAAAGAGAAGTGTGGGGTCAGATGAAACACTTCTCTCGTAACTCCTATTACTTCTTCTTCAGCTCTTGTAACTCTTTTTTAGCAATATAATATAAAGGAATTCACACTGGTTCCACTCCAGGAACAAGCTCATTAGAATATTCTTCCACTGTCATAGGAGGCAATCCAGAAAAAACATCTAGAATGACATCCTAGAAACAATCGACCAATGGTGAAAAGTCCAACTCTAAAGTTCCCTAGTCATCCAAATACAGACTAGAAATATGGGTTGTAATACCCCACAACCCATTATGCGTGAGTCCTTATTTCCTCTCCTAAGCATCCCATTATACATTATGTAAAAAGGATCTTCCATTGGGTGATGTAAAAATCACCCTACGACAATTGAAATTAAACATATCCTGGAATGTAACCCATTATGCTTGAGTCCTTCTTGGTTTGAGTGTTTTGGACATTTTCTCAGATCTAAGATGTTCAAGGGAGAATCATTCATCGTGGTTCAAGTATATTGATCTCCTAGGGTCGAGGTAGGTGGTTTGTGCCTAACAGTTCAATGTCTTTGAGGTTTATGTTCAAATTCCACCAATACCCATGAACGGGGTGTTGTGTGTTTAACTTTTTTCCCTTTTGGTTTGCATTCCTTTCATGTATTCTTGTGTAGAGGTAAATTAATCATGTTAGTGGATAATTTTTTGTGCTTTGATGTTTTTCCCATGCTTTTCGCTTTTTACGACAATTGGGACTTATTTGACTTTGGACGTCAGGAATTCTTCCATGCCTTGTGTTTATAGGATGGACTGTTTTGCATTACATTATTGTTGACTTTTAGATTGTTATACAAGTAGCCCTATAGGTTTACTTTTGTTAGCCAAGTAGCTCTGTAGGTGTACTTTGGAATTTAGATTTATCATGAACTAATTGGCATAGGGCTGTGAGAACCTGGAGATATAGACTATATGGGATTGACCGAGTGGGCTTCTCAGAGAGTCCTTGACATTATAGACTATAGGAGGATAGACCAAGGGAGCTTCCTCAGTGAGTCGTAGACATTATTGCCCATGAGGGATAGACCGAGAGAGATTCCCAGATTACCTTCAGATTTTATAGACTACAGGAGGGT
The DNA here is from genome assembly GCA_963277665.1 of Viscum album. NCBI lineage: Eukaryota > Viridiplantae > Streptophyta > Magnoliopsida > Santalales > Viscaceae > Viscum > Viscum album. The sequence continues at coordinate 1,310,635,817 of OY728152.1, read as the reverse complement.
AGACCGAGTGAGCTTTCTCAAAGAGTCAAACATTGTTTGATTTAACCTTAAGAACCTTCCCAGTATAGAGGAGGAATTGACCGAGTGAGCTTCCTTAGAGAGTATTTCATATACCTGAGGTTATAGGAGGAATTTATCGAGATAACATCCTTATAGAGTCTATAGACCTTTGGGATAAGAGAATTAGACCGTGTCATCTTCCTCAGAGTGTCCCTGACTACCCTAGAATATAAGGGGAATTTACTGAGAGTACTTCCCCAGAGAGTCTCATAAAATCATGTTACCATGCCAGAGGGGTTAGGCTGAGTACACTACCCATATGGTTGTTTTCATTATTGGTTAGGACCAGAGGGGATGGCTACGGGTACTTCCAGAGGGTTTCCTATTTGTTTTAGCTGATTATTCTCACTAATGTTGTTTGTTGTGGATTGATTTTGGTTCTTTATCATCCTGCATCACAGCTTACTATTTACTTCCTACTGCATGCTATTGCTGTTTACTTATTATTGTACTTTTACGTTCCTGTTTCGGTGCGGATGTGCGTCGGGTTACGCTGTTCCGCCAGGACGCGTTCGCGCGTGCACCCGTCAACTCGAGGGGATGGGCGCGCGGCTTGTGGTCCCGCAGTCCCGCTTTCCAAGGGCGGGCGGCATCCGTCCCTTATTCAGGGGCGTCTGCTCCTTGATCGAAACCGGGATGATGGGATGTCGGCTCCTCCTTCCTTGGACGTCTCCTCGGAACTCGTCGCCTAATCCGGGTCTCCCTCATAGACTTAAGAATGTTCGTGAATCTCGTTCCCGGCGCCATATCATCATGGACACCGGTTAATTACGCTGCTTCCGCCCGGACGCTCCAAGGAGTCTGGGCGGGGCAGCAACCTGCGGTGAGAAGGCCGGGTGGCTCTGGGTGCTGGGGGCGTGTCGTAACACTGCGGCTCTGCACGTCTGTCTTCCGTCCCTAATAGGGCTTCTCGAAGGCATGATGGCCTGAGGCATCCCGCACTGGGTGCGGGGAACTGTGTCACCTGAGGTTTTCCTCAGCTTCCCATGTTTAACACGGGGTATGCCGCGAGTTTAACGTCCAGCGGGGACGGCATCGGACCGATCAACACGAAAAAGTGGATCAGATGACAGAACCCCTTGCGGGGAACCTCCGACGCTGGGGCCAGCACATGGGCGGCTTCCCAAGTAACGTGGAGTGGAGTGAAGTGGCATGACCCCACCGGGATGTGGCGGCCCGGGTAAGGATCAGGATGGATGATGGAGTGGAGAGCTTGGACCCCGTAGGGGCTTCGTACGTACCGCGCGTTAGCACGGATCAAAGTCAACGTAGTTCGGGTATACAGTTTAACGTCATGCTGGACGTCGGCAAGCCGACTCACGAAGAGGTCGAGGCCGCCGGGCGGAGGATTGAACCGAACCACCTCGCACAGAGGGGGATGGAACGGCTGGGTGGATCACAGTTTCACGTCATGCTGGACGATAAAAGAAGAAATGGAAAAGGGGGGCTGTGGGGAGGCACCGTGGAGATACACATGGGCAGTCTCCCACAGGGGCGGATTCATAGGTGAATCGACGCAAGCGTGAACCCTGGAGGGGTCCACTGATGGACGAACTGACGTAAATACGACCGGGACGACCAGGTGGCGGGCTTGGACCTCAAGAAGGCTTCCTACGTACCCTGTTTAGAAGACAGGGATCAAAGTCCACGTAGTTCATTCTGTCAGGACTTACGCACTTGAGGCAGCCCGGATGCGGCAAAACTCAGTTGGAAGGGACTTGGACCGAAAGCAGAAGACACCTCGATCCCAGTCACACCCTCTACTGGCTTCGGCAGTGGGGAGGCGCAATGGAGATACACATGTGCAGCCTCCCACGAGAAACTAGGGGTTTGTAATACCCTGCCCCCGTAGGGAAAAGCCACTCCCATTAAATCGTCCCAAAAGCGGGACAATCCCGACATCCCTGCAGAGACGAGCGGGTGGGGGCCACATCCAAACCGGGGGAGACCCTGCGTGCAGAGCACGGGATCGGATGATGCGGACGGTTTAGCGTCTTGCCAGACGAAGTACAGTTTAACGTCGTGTGTTGAGGACGAAGCGGACGGTTTAACGTCTTGCCGGACGAAGTACAGTTTAACGTCATGTGTTGAGGACGAAGCGGACGGTTTAACGTCTTGCCGGACGAAGTACAGTTTAACGTCGTGTGTTGAGGACGAAGGTGCTTGGCAGTTTAACGTCTTACAGCGCGGACGTGGTGCAGTTTAGCGTCATGCGGGACGGATGCGCAGTTTAGCGTCTTGCGGGACGAATGCTGTACAGTTTAACGTCTTGTAGCTCGGACGATGAAGTCTAGGCAGTTTAGCGTCGTGCAGCTTGGACGTATGCTGAACAGTTTAACGTCTTGTAGCTCGGACGAGGTACAGTTTAACGTCGTGCAGGACGTAGAAGCTGCTGATAGGCCCGTGTCACTTCGCGCGAGCCTGGAGGGCCGCACGGGAAGACAACGCACGGTGCGGGCACCTGGGATGAAGACCATCGGGCGCCATGCAGGAGGGTACCCTCAGGGGGTCAAGGGAGGCGACCCTGGCGGATTGCGCGCAAAAGAGGAGCTTTGCGCGCAAAACCGCGGGTCGGCGCGCAAAATGGCGGGATGGCGCGCAATTGGGCCAGCGCTTCGCGCGCGGATGACTGGGATTGCGCGCACCGGGCTTCGGGTAGCGCGCGGGGGCAACGGCTCATTCTCTAACGAATGGCCACTTTGAAAATGGGGGTGCGCGCAATCGGGCTGGATTGCGCGCACCCGGGGGCAATTGCGCGCAAGAGGCTTCTTTTGCGCGCAAAGGCCTTCGGGTTGAAATTTATTCAAAGGAAATGAGCCAAGGGGATTGCGCGCGAAGGCGGACCCCAAGGCTCTACTGCGCGAAAGAAAGGAGGTTACCTGAAGATCGGCATTGCGCGCGGAAGGGGTTGGATTGCGCGAACGAGCGACGCTCCGGATTCCTGCAACCTCCAAAACGTCGGGGGTCGCCTTATATTTATAGGCAACCCCGGGCGCGGAATCTGGTCTCGGGCGCGCAATTCGTTTCGCGGGCGCGGAATCAGGACCCAGCGCTCAAAGGCGCCGCGCAGGCCGCGGGCGCGCAAAATAGCGCGCCGAGCCAGCCTATTGCACGCATCCCGGGAGGATTGCGCGCCGCGGCTCAACTTTGCGCGCGAGCCTCTGAAATTTCGCGCAAGACCTCCGGGCCCTCCGGAATGTGCCTCTGACTCCAAATATCACTTCGCTTTCCGCATCCGGAGCTTCGTTTGGGAACAACGGACTTTTCCGGCATCTACAAAATCCCCCCGTCGGAATCTGGTCGGTGAGAGGTCGCAACGATCGGGTTCCGAGGGAGACGCCGGAATGCCGAAGTCCTGGGCGGCGCGGGACTTAGGCACGCAAAAAGGGGCGCCGGGCGCGAAATTCGCCGCTGCGGTCGCGCAAAGCTCTTTCCGCGCAGCGCGGACCCCGGCCTCGCCTATAAATAGGGGCCCTGGGTCCCGCGTTCCGTACTCAGGCCTTCCGCGCGATAGGCTCCAACGCTCTCGTGCGCGAAATTGCCTTTTCCGGCGCGAAATTCGCCCGATCGGCGCGCAAAACCGTCCGGAATTCGCCTGTCTTTGCGCGAAAACCCGGAAATTTGCGCGACATTCTTCCCAATTGCGCGCCGTCCACTTGGATTGCGCGCCACCCTTCAAACTTCTCTACCAGCCTCGTCCGATCCCGCACGCTTCATCCCTTAACCCGCACGACTCCCGAAACTTCTGAGATGGCCGCGCACAGAGGAAATGAGAGGGATGCCGCCACTCGCAGGGCTGAGATGGCGACGAACGAGGAGGTTTACGGAGCCAAGGAGATTGTTTCCAACAATCAATCCTTGTTCGACTTACTAACGCCGGCCCAGAAGACATATCCACTGTCGGACAACCTGCCGCTCTGGAACTTCGGCATCCTCGATGAGGTTCCGGTGCCAGGGTTCGAGATTGATGCGCCGCGGACCTGGGTGACCCGGGAGGACGAGCTTCACCGCTATAACATCACCAACAATGGGCATCCTGCCAGGGAAACCAGTCACTTGGATGTCTACGTCCTGAACCCGAGGACGCGGACCATTGACGGGGGTGAGCCTACTGCAGAGAATTCTCCAGCCCTCTACTCGAGCATATATCGCCAGAGCGTCACGGACGACACCAAGGGATGGCTGAAGGACTGGGACTTGCGGTCTGGGGGCAATTTCACCAGTGAGTGGGCCTGGGCGTTCTGGGTACGCCACACTTGCGATCACTTCGCAGAGGAGCTGCGGTACATCGGCCTGTTCGAGGCGGTGTGGACGTCGCAGTTCCACTTCTACCAGCAGTCCGAGCTCGGGCCGGAGCTGTTCACCCGATGGTCTCCGGATACCAACACCTTCCATCTTCACCATGGGGAGGTCGGCATCGGTCTCTGGGACATCCACTGCATCGGAGGTATCCCGCTGGAGGGCTACCAATACGATGAGTTCCTGCCCCCGAAGAACATCTGGGAAGACAGGTCACGGACTCCCATCCTGACATGGCATCTCCTTGACCTGGCTACGCAGCGGCTTGGGATCAAGGACTTCCAGAAGGACATAGCCTACAAGGAGTGGTTCGGCCAGTTCTTGGAGCATGACCCAGCGGTCAAGATGCCAGGTAGGGGGAAGCGGTGCCCGACCGCAGCTCAGAGGAGCCGGAACAGGTCGTACTGGCGGGTCCTGGAGACGGGCGACTACCGCTCATTGGGGTACCGCGTCATCGAGGCCCGGGACCCAAATGTCCGGTACGCGGCGTTCCTGGCCGCCTTTCTGAGTGGGTGGCTCCTGCCAGTGCGGGACGCGAGAATGGGCGTTCGCCCGGCGACACTGGCGATGGCGGGCGCTATGGCCGCCAACAAGAGATACAACCTCGGGGTCCCAGTGTTGGCGAGGCTGTATGCCATCCTGGGACGCATCTCACGAGGGGGGTCGCCACGAAGGATCTGTGGGCCCTTTCAGTTCTTCCACGGCTGGGTGGCTGCTCACCTCGGTGGGTACACGTTTCCGAACGCCATCATTCCTCCGGGCAACGGCCTGCGACCCTCCCTGCTGAACATCGCGGGGGTCGCTCCGATGACCCTAAGTGAGGAGGGCGTGCGGATCCGGATTGGCAATCATGCCAACTTCAACTTCAGTCTGTTCCCCACTCCTATCGGCCAGATGATCGACAATGGGCAGGGTCCGCTGGAGCAGCATGAATACTTCCTGAACATGCGGGGCGGGGTGCTCATGGCTCGGATCGACGGGAAGGTGATCTGCGAGCCTTACGTGCCGACCCGGTTCGCCAGGCAGTTCGGGTGCCTTCAACGGATGCCGAAGAGGGTATTCACTGCTGTCCGGGAGGAGACGAACCCTTGCGTCCTTCGCCAGATGTGGCTGATGTTTGCCGCTTTCGGCTCTGGCGACGTCATCACTCTCCCTCCTACCGGAGTTGACGCAGGCTTGGCAACCGAGTACGCCGAACACTGGGCCATCGCGTACCCCGAGGGGCTTTTGCGGAAGCTAGTTCGGCGGCTCGAGGCTACCCGTGCGGAGACCGGGCGTCAAGGAAGGAGGCGAGGCGCCGCCACACGGGGGAGAACGGAGGCGCGCCAAACAGCGGAGCCGGCGCGGGCAGGGACTTCGGCGGCGGGCACATCGCGAGCTGCCGCCACGACCTCAGCGCCCAGAGAGGGGGCACGTGCGGTGGTCGACGAGCGGCCCGGGAAGCAGGTGAGACGTCTGCTCGAACCTTCCCATGATGCGGTCTTCCCGGCGCTATGGTCGGCCTGGATGACTCTGCGGCAATCACTGGGGACCGACGCCATCTGGCGAAAGATACTCAGAGAAGGAATCTATCTGCCAGAGGTCGGGCGCCTCTAGATTGCCGACAGAGTGGACTTCAACCGGCAGTATGCGTATCTGACGGCCATGGACGAGTACGCGCGCCAACGTGGTCAGCGCGCGGAGCCATCCCTTCTGGTGAAGGTGATGCTCGGTCTCGAGCCCGCTCCGGAACAGATGCCGCCGGAAGAAGATGACAGTAGCAGCGACTCCGAAGAAGAGGAGGAAATGGGGGAGGATGAAGGCTCCGAGGGAAGATCCCATCAGGGGAGCCCACGGGAGAGCGGCGAGGTGGCCGGCTCTGACAACGTTGATGTCACTGAGCTCCTCGAGGTCCGCTTCTATCCCTACTCAATCTGCTTCATCCACTCTCTTATGCAGCTTCTAACCCATTTCTCCATCATTCTCAGGAGCACACGGATGTCGGTCAGGCGTCCTCAGCGGGAGTAGGAGAGGCGCCAGCAGGACAAGGCGGGGGCCAGGCACCCATTATCGAACTGACAAGCGCTAAGGGGTCCCCTGCTGCAACTGTTCCTGCGGCGACCGGGATAGCGGAAGATGACGCTCCGAACTCCCGTAATTCTCCCTACTTTACTGCTGGTGCTTGCCGTTGACGATCCGTGACTAACCATGGCATGCCCTGCGCAGTGATCTCAACACTGGAGGCTCATCGGGTTGCCGAACCCGGGCCATCCACGAGTGGACCGGTGGCAGACATGCCGCCTGCTCTAGAACAGACTTCCCAAACCGAGCCGGCCCCACCAACTGCTGATCAAGGGGCTGCGGACGTCGGCGATGCTGCCATCGGAGAGAGGTTGGGGGCTGACGAGGGTGTCAGCGCCGCTGGGGAGAGAGAAGAAGGTCGCCCGGATGTTGGGGAACCTATCCCTCATGAGGACCTCCCAGGGGCGGACCCTGCAGCAGACCTGCTGGCTGCCTTCCCTGCCTACCGGCCTGCCGATCCCGAGGAGATGGACGACTCAGACACGGAGGCGGTCGAGGAGAGCCGGATAACGCGCCGTAGGGGGTGGAAGTGCATCCAGCGCTTCCTCAAGCGAGACCCGTCGGAGTGGCTGGGGCGCATGGGATCACTTCAAACCTGGCTGCGCTTTCTGTGTGCCGGGGGAGCTGATGCTCAATGCCTCCATCTAACGGTCCGTGATTTCATGGCCGAAAAGATGCGCGAGAGCTACCGGCGTGCCGACGTCACACAAATTCGGGACATGTCGGAGAGCACGCGGGCGCTCCTCGCGGCGGAGCAGGAAGTCCGGCGCCTCGAAGGGCAGGCGGCAGAGAAGGAGCCCTTCGTCGCAACGTGTACCGAGCTTGTGGAGCAACTAGCAGCCCAGCTGGTTGACGCCTAGGTACAGCTGACGGAGGCGGGCCAACAGATGGTCACAATTCAGGTCGAGTGGGAGCGTGCACAGGCCAGAATCGATGAACTGCGCGCTGCGACTGCCGAAGAAGAGAGGGCACGCAGAGAGCGAGAAGCAGCTCTGGAGGCCACCAGCCAAAGGGTAGCGGCATTAGAAAGACTCATTCAGCACGCCAATCCCTAAGGGCTTTGTTTTGCCATTCCCAAAACATTTGCTTCCGCTACTTTGATCGATTTGTATGAATCAATATATTTATCTGCATCTTTTGGCTTAACATGCTCAACCACAAGTCGTTGTCTTGCGGGAGCGTTAACCAAGCATCAGGCATCCATAATTGGGCCTGGATTTCTGGAGAAAAGAGGGAGGTCATTCCTAGGAAAGGAGACCTCAGACCTAACCAATGTACCATCCCCCCAACCTGTTCCAACACACGAGCGGGACAATGCTAGGGGCGTTGAGATTTTATCCGAACATAGGGAAATGAGGAAGGGTGAATCGCGCGTCCCGAATCCAGACATCCACAACGGTCGGCCTTCCAGGAAATGCCCAAGACGGTAGGCAGACAGTGGATCGACCATAACAACTGCAATAGACGGACCGAAAAAGGCCATCATTCATATTGCAGGAGGCGGACCACATGTCATCATGAATACCGCTTTGGGGTTCCTTCAGACACAAGGGTGGAAATCCAGATCAACAGGGCATGCGAAGCGTGGGGCGAAGTGACGATTTGTTCGGACAGAATCCAACGTTCTCAAAATTGCGCCACCGTGGGGAGAGCGTATTTGGCGGATGCACTAATCTGGCCGTGAGTCACCTCAATTCTCAGACAGCACCTCTCTGACGAGGAAACCATCGCTTCCCATCCTTGCGATGGGGCATCCCGAGCTGAATCGGGGAGAATATCACAACTGCACCACTCTACCCGAAGTCAGGCCAGACGGCCGGCAACGAGGAGGGGCGGGACTTAATGATCCCTGAGGCTGGACCCGAGTCGGAATGCCCGGGAGTTCCTACGTACTCCATCAGGCTGGAGATCAAGCCATACGTAGTTCTGAGAGTGCAGTTTAGCGTCATGCAGGACGTAGGACCCCATTTGGGGAGATCTTAGTTTAGGGTCGTAGAGCTCGGACCATAGGGGTAGATCTTAGTTTAAGGTCTTAGAGCTCGGACCATAAGGGCTAGATCATAGTTTAAGGTCTTAGAGCTCGGACCATAAGGGGAGATCTTAGTTTAAGGTCTTAGAGCTCGGACCATAAGGAGAGATCTTAGTTTAAGGTCTTAGAGCTCGGACCATAAGGAGAGATCTCAGTTTAAGGTCTTAGAGCTCGGACCATAAGGAGAGATCTTAGTTTAAGGTCTTAGAGCTCGGACCATAAGGAGAGATCTTAGTTTAAGGTCTTAGAGCTCGGACCATAAGGACCTCAAAGCACGCCACATCGCGGTCATATCCCCTGGATATGCGAAGATGCACTGAGGGATAGTGTCAAGAGCGTCGAGGTTTCGCCTGGCCGGAATGGGAGGTGGAAAATGTGAATCATGAGGCCATTCATTCAAGGACTGGGGGCACCGGCGTAACGATATGGGAGTACTGCCGACCGTGGCGGAAAAGCAGCATCAATATCGCACTAACCGTTGGTGGAATGAGGTAGCAAACGAGTATCGACCGCTCAATCACAGGATTCATATCGATTTGCTGCCCGAGGCCATTGGGGGTACCGGCCCGAGTCGGTGGGAGAGCACTGAGGCATTGTGTCCGAACCGTTCACGGGGGCTCCACCCAGGGCGTAGACGATGGGTCCGAATGAAAGGGAGCACGAAGCCTGAAAAGCGGAGGAAACCTGACCAAGCGGATCCTGACCCTCCTGGCAATAAACCAGAGTACTCTAGACACCGGTGGACCACTGCAAGGGGTCGGGGAACACGCCTTGAGGGTGACCTGAAGGCGGCGGATTCCCCAGAGAAGGGGGAATCTCTAAGAGGTGGGGGGCTGGACCCGAATTTTCAAACATCCGGGCGTTCCTATGTATCCCATAAGGATGGGAATCAAGCCGCACGTAGTTCTTGAAGCGCGGCACAACACAATTGGGCACCAGCGCGGGGAAGAGTGCGGGTCTGACCCTCGCACACAGAAGGAGCGGCATTTGATATTTCTTGTTTGTCCTTAAAGATGAATGGTTTTTCTTTGTGCGGCGACACGCCTGTGATTGAGAAATCTCTGGCGTCGCCACAATAATCAAGCCATGGAAGGCATTGATGAATGGCGTGGTTATTAACCAGCGCCCAACATGAGTGTCCCCCGAGGAGAACATCACGATGCAGTGCCGTTTCTCGTCGGGCGGCCAAGACGATCACAGTTTACGGTCGTGTGGTAGGACCAGACAACACAGTTTAAGTTCGTGTGGTTCGGACCATGGAAGAATCCGCTTATTGCGGTACGGCGGACACGGCGGAGGGGGGAACATACCCAGCCGTGCGGTCACGCACGATTCCCGGAGAAGAGTCTTGGGATAGGGGCCTGCGTATGTCCATCACCCGAGGGGCAGAGATGCTAGCCTCCAGATATTACCTTTGTTATGGTTTGTTTTCATATATTCTTGTTGAAACATTAGAATATCTACCCTTAATGATACATAGTAAATCGAGATGAGGGAAAACACTACCTGGATGATCAAAGACCAACATTTCTCTCAACGAACCATGAACTGTGATGCGCAATTTCATGAGAGGAACATTGAGTACACCAAGAATGAGTAGGAAAGGCCACAACACATGCACACCACTCGCCTTTGGAAGGGGGCTCCAAATGCACAAATAGGAAGAACAAACCGAGCCAAGAAGAAGAAGAAAATAATTATAGTATGATATAAAGAGGTGAGATTTGGGAGTTACAAGATGATAAATTTGGAAGGAATTAATGGTGGATCGTGGTTTCACTACGCGGTTGGGTGGTTACGAATGACGGGATTAATTTTTGATTAATTTCTCAATGGGGAGTAGGCCGTAATATCTTTGGATTAAAGTATTTAATTTAAATAGAGTAAATAGGTAAATTTGACAGACAATATGGGTCCGCTGGGGGTCTACCCACTCTTAGGGAATATTAGATATCATCAATGGGTTTCAGAAACTACCTTAACCACAATAAAAGTATAGAATTCATAAAATTGGCATTCCAAGAAAAATGTGGATGAAAAACACGAACCACCCCCCCCCCCCCCCCGTGGCAACGATCGTTGTCACTGATGGTTGACACCGCGATGACATCACGCCTTTGAGATGCCACGCTTAGGATTTGAACCTGATTGGTCCAGGGCATCCCGAACACAAGAAAAATGGGAAAGGGATGAACCAAGAGGGTCTAATCCATTAAATTAGATACATATAGAACTATTCACGTCCTCGATAAATTAATGAAAGAACTGATGAGAAAAGAGGGGTATGGAAAACCACATCAAAAGACACCTCTCAGGGAAAAACCACCCCAAACAACCATACAAATCCCTACAGTCAAAATGTCCCGACACATTGATCAGGGAGTTATTTCCTCCAAGATATGATATTATACGCTCTGGGAAGCATTGTATTTCCTGCATGAGGAAAACAAAACATCCCTTAAACCATGTCATAAACACCCACCAGCTAAGGAAAACAAAACATCCCTTAAACCAATATGTTCAGAGTTACATCACCGAAAAGTAAAAAAACAGAGGAAAACTCAAAATAGATATGGGTACTGGGCTTGAATCTATGTCTCCCAATCCTAGGTACACTCTTCAAGGATACTAAGCCTTCACAACACACGAACCAGAGGGATGGTTCGTCCATGAATCACTTTTTCATTACAATCATCGATCCTCACTGGTCGCTCCACAGACATAGCATTGTCCCATGTATCCAAATATCCCTTGTCTACGACATGGGAGTCATCATATAGATATTGATGAAGATAGGAGATTTGGAAAACGTGGTGGATCCTTTCCAACCGAGGTGGAAATGTGAGGTGATATTCCACCTGTCCGACTCGACCCAACACATCGAAAGGCCCGATGAAACTAGTAGAGATCTTTCTACACTTACCAATCAATCAATGCCCATTCCAAGTGGAATAAATCAAGAACACATGGTCTCTAACCTCGAATTCCTAGGGCCTCCTCCTATGATCAACATACGACTTTTTCTAGTCCTGGGATGCCTTCATCATCTCCCACACAGGATGATCCTTCTCTATTCTCCTATACAGTACCTATGGGCTAGGAAACCCTGCCTCCCCAACATCATTCTAGCACATGGGTGAACGACACAGCCTATGGTAAAAGGCTTAAAACGGTTCCATTCCATTAGTAGAGTGATAACAATTATTGTAGGAAAACACTACTAAAGTGAAATGTCATTCCCATGAAACCCAGATGTCCAAAACACATGCCTATAGAATATCCTCAATGGTTTGGATGGTTCTCACAGTATATCCATCTATTGAGGGGTGGAATATTATTCTATGGTTTAGTTGCGTGCCAATGCATACTGCAATCCCCTCTAGACTTGTGAGGTTAACTATAAATCCCAATCTGAGACTATAGACATCAGAATTCCAGGAAATAGAACCACCTCATCCACATATCATCGTGCTAAGGCATCCACTGCACTCGACTCCGTGATCGCTAGGATGTGAGTTGATTTCATCCCCCGGTCTACAAAATCCCAGATAGCATCACAACCTCATTTAACACTGCATAGTCATGTGACAAAACCCATTGAGATGTCATCCCACTTCCACTCAGGGACATCTTATGGCTGCAACAATCCTTCTAGGACATTATGTTCATCCTTCAACTGGTGACACACCTGGCCCCTTTCCATGAACTCTGCCACAACTTGTTTCTCCACGAGCCTCAAAAACTGTTCCCTTAACATCGGTACATTTTGAAAACTCAATGGTGTACCCCTATGAGTGAGTTAGGGAATTCATGGGGAACTACCTTGCACATCATCTCTAGGACAAACTAAATTTCCCAGAAAATCATCTGATATAGACCATCCTCTGACAACCCTTCTAGATCATTTCCTTTGAAAACCCAATCATTCATCACATTACTCTCTATGTCTCCCCACTATGACTCCTCCACCTGCTGCAATAGAGAGGATTTCACTATCATTTAAAAATAAAACCTATACCACCATCCACCCATTCATTAAGGTGTATGGTATCCAACCCCTCCATTGCCTTCCATGAATCCACAGATTCTTGAACAACATCCCTATGTGACTTCCTGCTCAAGGAATCAACCACAACATTACCCTCACCTTCAATATATGTGATCTTGAAGTTGTAGTCCTAAAGAAACTCCACCCACATTCGTTTTTACTAGTTGAGGTGCCTTATGGTAAAGATATGCATCAAAATATTGTGATCCGTGTATACCACAACGTGCTCCCAAGTGAGGTAATGCCGGCAAAACATCAATTTGAACACCACCGCTACATGCTCCAGGTCATAGGTGGTGTAGTTATTCTCATGGGGATGTAACTACCTAGACCCATAAGATATCACTCCCCAATACTGTATCAGAACACACCCCATGCCATATCTAGAAGCATAAAAATATAACATATATAACACCCCTTCATATGGAAACCTGAGAACAAGAGCACATACTATCCATTCCATTAGATAGCTGAACTCAGGTTGACACTACTCACTCTAAATGAAGGTTGGGTACTTTTTGGTCAACGATGTCAAGGGAAGTGACACTCGTGAGAAGTCGGGTACAATCCTCTGATAATAGCATGCCATACCCAAAATTCAGTGAGCCACCATCACCTTCTGGTGTGCTTTACATGAATCCACCGCTTCAACCATTTTCATGTCAACTGCTACCCCTTGAGGAGACACCATATGTCGTAGGAAATGAATTTCTCTTATCATGAACTTACACATGGACAATATCCCATAGAGTTTGTGGTTTAAGAAGGTTTTCGAACACCATATTGAGGGGATTAGTATGCTTCTCCTATGATCATGATTAGATCAAAATGTCATTAATGAACACAATGACAAACAGGTCAAAAAATTCCCTAAAAACGGATTTTCTGAGCCCGATGAACACATATAGTGCATTAATAACACAGAATGACATGACTATAAACCTAGAGATCCCATTACTACACCTAAAAGCAATATTTGAAATATCAATGTCTTTCACCATTAACTGGTGATACCCAGACTGCAGAATGATCTTAGTGAACCAACTTTCTCTCCTTAGCTGGTCAATGATGTCATCAATTCTTGAGAGAGGGTAACAGTTCTTGATCGTTACCTCATTCAGTCTCTGGTAGATTATGCAAAACATGATACCACAATCATCCTTCTTCAAGAACAAGACTGGAGCACCCCACGGTGACACACTTGGTCAGAAAAAACTCTTCTTCATCAGATCATCAATCGTTATCCTTAAAACCTGCAAATCTGATGACCAAATCCTATAAGGAGCCATTGATATCGGATGAGCACCGGGTTTCATGTCTATCCTAAAATCATCATCACCTCAAGGGGTTAGATTCATCACTTCTTCATTGAAGAATTCCATGAACTCAATGATGGTCCCCGGGACCTCCAACATCTATGTATCTGAGGACTCCACTGATAGCTCAGCTAACAGGGAAAAGAGGGGCTCTGCTTGCCGGCTGACTTAATGGAAACCCCCATCACTGGCGAAAGGCACATGCTATCCATCCTCATCAGAGACCATGAATCTTCTTCTGAAACATATGATAACTATATGTAAAAAAAATCTCTTGTAGATTCATTGGATGAAATAATATTGTTGTATCTATAAAAATAGAATATTCGTGATAGACTGATGTGGCACTATCATCAGTCTACACACTCGGAAAACATAAATCAAGTCAGCCTGACCTCAAATATACGTACTCAACAACAGGGGAACTGGAAGTCTCTCAGCTTCTAATCCAAGACCATGTGCTAGACCGGGTGTAACAAATGAGTGTGAATCTCCTATATCAAACAAGGCATATTCAAGAGTACTAAATAAGCTGATCATACCTCGAATGACTTCCGGGCCTACTTCAAATAATGCATCAATGACATGTAATTGTCCACGCCCAGCACTTTGGACCCTCTGTTGTCGGCCTCCACCCTGACCATGCCCTGGAAGGGGTCCCTAAAGAGTGACCTGAGGCCAATCACCTAATGAAATATCTATTCCTAGAGGAGTAGGAGCTCGCTATCCCTGCTGCTGCTGCTAAAATGGTCTGCTTGGATGTTGCAGCTACTGAGGTGGGCGCTGAACCTACCCACCCCCACTATATTTTTCTCGGTTTGGGTACTGATTCTTAAGGTTCCCACAGCTGTCACAAAGGAAAAACCTCTGTCATGAGCCTGCAAGGAACGAGCAAGGACCGGGAGGTCCAAACTGGAACTACAGGGGCATGTTCCCCATGGGTCGAAACATAGTAGGCCTTGATGATGGAGGCCTACAACTAACTATGTTTCCCTTTTAATATTCATACCGGATTCCCTCTCATAGCATAAATCCTAATGTCTGTGTCCTCTCCGACAATTAATCCTTTTTTGGGACATCCATGTTCGTCGGTAGGGTGGAGGGAGTAACAACATATTGAAGATAATGTCAGAGTGCCTCCCCAAAATGTCTTGCCCGAGACTCCTCATCCAGAAAAAGGTCCAAAGTTAAATGAAGGATATCTTTGACCTAGATCTCCAACTACCTTAGTATCATGATCCCATGCTAGTTAGGGAGCAACTCCTACCTCTTCTCAGCCTTCATCATGGAAGAGATGAATTCTTCTTGGGATACCTTCTTGACGATATGCCACACAACATCATCCTCCCTCTTCTCCCCAAGATATATATTCCACTATTAATGTGCCACTACCCGCATCTCTATTACCGCTAGAGGAACCCAGTACTCCTACGGAGCCTGAATAAACCGGAAAGCTATCACCATATCCACAATCGAACTCTCTTTCTCCATGTACGAGGCGCTTCCCTCATACATCTTGAGGGTCTTCCGCTGAAAGGCACGAAGCGTCCTCTTCCATTGTTCATCCTCCTCCTCTAGATCATCCCTCGGCTGACCGGCCACAACAGCCTCCTGGGTCTTGATCTCCTTCACTACTTATGGTCATCGTCTAGGTGCCATAGCTATAAGTTAAACAAGGAATTTCTATTCCTGAGTATTTTTGAAGATTTATTTTATCTTTTCATAGACTTTGTATACATTTTAATTCACCAAAATACCTAAGAAACAAAAGAACACAAGTCATTATGGTGCATGTACCTTTATTAGGGTATCTATCCTACAACAAGTGTAGCCTCACTTGATCATTATGTTGGCCCAGAGTCCATGCATTAGATTCTGGTGGGCTTAAAATCTTGTGTCCTAGCTACTCATCCCTAGCCAATTTCACACACCAGGATTTCCTAACATTGTTTCCCTACCATCCCATGCAACCACCATTGTTCCTAACTCCCCACTCCATCCTATCTATTGACGCCTCCGATTCCATTCTGTCATGACCCCACATAACCAGGATGAGGGAAGGGATAACAGATTTCCAAACCATTCCTTCGTTATGTTGAAGATGTGATAATGACCCCCCGAGAACCGCCTTAAATAGGTCCAGGAGTGGCAACTAGGACCAAGGGTATATAATCACACTCAATATGGAAGGAATTAATCTTTTTAATTAGTAGGATCAAGCGATAAGATACTAATTTCCAACAAAACCAAATCATGATGTACAAGTTAAATCAAAAAACAAACCATTCCCATATGCATTTCCAAAATTAATTCTACAAAAGTACATGGAAGCCCCAAATTAATGTACCAAATAAAAGGAAAACAACATCAACAACTATACCATGGTCTGAACTAGTATGGTCCAGCATGATCCTCGATGTCCTCCTAGAAACCTGGAAAAATTTTATATGCGTAGGGTTGTTATAAATGTATACCCAATTGGGAAATCCAAAATCATTCGTGTACAAGTGGAGATGAATTATAATGCCCCATGATATTAGGAGATAATCATAGCACCTAGCAAAAAAACTATCCACCCCAACCTCAAAAAGGCACAGTCCTCAAATAATGCATGTCAGGTAAAGATATAGTAATAACACATCGATTTATGGGTACCTCGCTCTACTTTCCCAATTGTTATTGAAGACATCCTAAACATCAGACATCTCCCACTATTCTCACTACAGTCCCACTCCCACATCCTAACCGCAAACACCGGGTCTATAACCACACATCTTTCTAGAAAACCCATGGGCCACATCCACACAAAACCAATCCTGCAAACACATGGGCAAGAACAATTACCGCCATTCCGAAGACACCTAGGCCTCATACCGAAGACACTTGGGAATCCACCTCCCACACACACGTCATCCAACCACCACAACATACCCTACCCAATGAATATATCATTTTAATGGACATCAAGACATCACAGCCAGCCCTAAGAATCTTGGGATACTCGGGAAATGGAGCAGAAAAGGAGTTAATAACCAGCCAATAATAGGTGTGTTTGGAAAAACACCAAACCCCATGAATATGGGGGTGTTCAGCACAAATTTCACAACTTGGGTGGTGTGAGAATACAAAACATTAGATCTAATTATACATATAGGCAAACAAGAACTCATCCCATCCTAGGGGTTCCAAAACTAGCCTAACCACAAAAACACTCATTATTATTAATTCAATAGAAGTTTCATACCTGCAACCAAGACAAAACTCATTCCTGGAAATCAATTCCCCATGGAACCCATTAACGTTTTCATATTCAAGGGATTACATTTCAAATAATTCATCACTGCTTGGAAATAAACAGCTATAGCCATGAGGAAATGAAATGAAATTTGTCAAACAAAAATTTAAGCATCCACACATGGTTCCCTTGTAAATCCAAATCAATAGAAGGGATCTGTGAGATCCCTCGAAGTGATTGAACAAAACCAAACCCTAACATACCGCCACAAATGATCTCAAATCCACAAAACAACAACTACAACACAATAGGGGATCCCTTCACCATCCATGTCATGTCCCAAGTATCAACTGTAAACATCACTATAATAGATCAAGGGAGTTTTCAAATTTTATTATGCCATTTATTTTTTTTTCTTCATTCTATTTGGTTATCCTAGGGTGATCCCACAAGGATTATTATTCATTGAGAATCCATTAAATCAACTGAGTTTACATGATTCACTAGTTTCCATGTTATATCCATTCACTCATATAATTAACCAGATTAATAGAGGTTATTAGTGGGGAAGAAAGGACCACCAATGACCCAGATTTTCAATGGTCACAAAACCATTCAATTCAAAACATATAAGAAGAGATAATGGATTACAATACCATTTTAAACACTCCCCCAAATTCTTTAAATCCATTTTTTATATTTGTTATGGTTTTTCATCCATTGCTGTAGAAACATTATAAAACCTGCACTGCCTGATATATATTAAAGATAGACGAATGTGAAACCCTATCTGGATGATCAATGACTAGAGTTTCTATCCATGCACCTAGAACACTGATGCACAATTGTAGGGGAGGAACTCTGGAGACAATAAGAATTAGTAGGAAAAGCTACAGAACAGAGGCACCTCTCGCCTTGGGGAGGGGGCTCCAAATGCACCAATGGGATGAACGAACCTAGCCATGATGAAGAAGAAAAAAATTCTAGTGTGATATAATGGTTAAAGATTCTATAGTTACACTATAAAAATTTTGAACATATTTAATGGTGGATCGTGGGATCACCATGCGGTTGGGTGGTTACACACTATGGGAATAATAGTTATATAATTTCTTATTGTTGAGGTGGGCCTATGAGCTATGAGATAATGGATTTTTTTAAATTTAGGAAACAAGAAAAACTTACACACAGTATGGGTCCGCTGAGGGTCTCCCCAATCTTAGGGGACTCTTGATATAATTTATGGGCTTTAATTACGGCTTGAACAACTTTAAAATGTTAAAATACTTAAAAGTGGTGTTCCGAGAAAACTGGGGAAGTAAATTTAGACATGCTGCCCCCCCCCCTATGGCACCAATCGGTGACACCACGATGACATCTTTCCACTTAGATGCCACCATTAGGATCCGAACATTTTTGGAAAATGGCAAGCCAATCACTAGAAATTTGGAAAAGGGATGGACCAAGAGGTTCTCATCAACTACAAGGACATCCAAAAATCCTATTAAATAGATGGTTAGTTTTTTGACAACTTATGCATTTAGATACATTATAAACCAATATTTTATTTTCATTATGTAATCAAATAATAATATTTATTAAATAAATTATAAAAAGTTCGTTTTTTTATCAATATTTATTTTATTTTAATTATATTCATAAATAAAATTAATTTCATTGACCACTTGTTTCATAAGAAAATATTAGTTTAAACTATCCATGTTATACTAATAAAATATTTTATTAATGAAAACAGTATCAAAAAGTTGTCATATTTTATAGAATAATTAATAATAACTATATTAAGAATATTTATTTTTACCTATTTATAAAATTAATTCATTAGTTAATACCTTTATTTATTTTAATATAAAAATATATGAACGTAAAAATTGTTTTTATAAGAAAACTATTTTGAAGAACATTATATTTTTTAAAATAAAATTTTTTTATACATATTTATGATTTATTTTAAATAATAATTTATTAAAATATTATATGAAGGATTTTAAAATTTATTTAATAGTTTTTTACCTGGAGTTTAGTGAAGTAAAACTCTATTTATTTCTTAAAAAGGCATTTCGATAAAAATGAATTTATTGGGTTTTGAGAATTTTATTAAAAATGTATTTCTACCACTTAGGGAAATGTAAAAAAGTAAAATGTAATACTTAATTTTAATATTCATAATTATAATTATTTAATAAGGGAAATAATATTTTTAGTTATTTGAAATGTTATCATTTTTGAAAATACCAGTTAGAGCAGTAATAGTTAAACGAGTTAAAAGGATAAAAAAATATAATATATAAAATTACCAAATAACTTATTATAAATCATATTTAGTAGACATATATAGACCCTATATCATATCATGTTTGATTTTGATTAATTTTTGTACTGTTTTTCTTTACTAATTATTTAATATTTCTAAATCATTTGAAACATTCCATGTTCGTTATGTCCCTCACATATAATATAATACCACCTCTCATGTATTAAAAACAACATAATTGAAATTTAAAATTAAAAAATATACACAACAATAATTTATTATCATCTATCCTCACATCCAAGAGTTCACAGTTTCATAATTATAAAATCCCATGAAGGATCATGGTTTAAGCCAATGATGGGTTACCAAAGATGAATAATAGTTCATAACATAGTATAATAATTTTATATCATCCTATATATCCTTAAATTTTATGATAACAATTTATATTAGATAAATAAGTATGTAAAATTAATAATATGTTATTATGATTATGGATCATCATTTATTCCTTTCCTTCAACATTTAATGGGGGGAAAACTATCATTCATGTTGAGGTTTGTTCTAGTGTCTCGCGAAGAGATGAATTTAGTTTTCTATCCCCAAAACTCATGGTACTTATTATGATAGACATAAATTTTTTTATTATAAAAATTTAAAAATAATTAATCAATTATCTTATGATCATATCTACCTTATTTCCATTCCAATCTTTGTAAACTGATAACGTCTCTTTTCTGTCGATGTGGACCTCCACTTCCACGAAGGAATGTGATTAATTTTAAATGAAAATTTTAGTTGTACTATAATAAGAATATTTTTTAAATATATATATAAATATGATATTTATGGTATAATAATTATTCCAAAAATATTAGATATTATTTACCGTTCTCTAATTCCATCCATCGAAAAAATGAAATATCGCACGAGTATATGAATGTACTACATTCTCCATGAAATGATACATTAAACTTTTAATCACCTATTTATAAGTATTATTTAAAATAATTATATAAAGAATAAATAATTTACTTATTTCATTATTTATATTATCTTTATTAACAAAAAAATTTCCATGGTTTATTAATAATAACAATCATACAAAAACATTCATGGTAAATAGTCATGTTTCAACATGAATGTTCCTTTTAATGATGAAATTAATAATTATTTAATGATTAGAAATTATATTGCAATAAAATATATTATATTATGCATGATTAATTTTATTTAATATAATTATATTAGTTATACATTTATTATTCATTAGGTTTGAATGTTTACGAATAAAGACAAGAATTGAGGTTTGTTTTTATGTTATAATCTTATTTCATTTTAGGATTGACTAGGAACATTTTTTATTCATAGAAATTATATGGATATTAATATTAAAACATTATATACTTTTACCTCTTATATTAATTCCAATAATTTTTATGTATCAGTGTCATTACCCTCTTTATATTACCAAAAATTATCAAAAAAATGATTTCAAATAAATGTGGACCAAATTTCCATTTATGATGAAAATAATTTTATAACATGTTCATGATCATAAATATTATTTGATTGGATTTTCTACCAAATGTGATTTTTTTAATTCAAATTTTAATATTCTTTTATATTTCTTAAATATATAACGAATGATTCATTCTGATGAAATGAGTTTTGGTGATATTATTAAATGATTAAATAATTAAATAACATGTTTATTTTACATAAATTTAATTTTTACGATATGATTAATATTTTAAGATATTATGGAACAACTTTTTATGGAATGGATTATTTTATTGTTTTGGCCAGAAATATATATATCCTTCCAATGAATTGGGTAAATAATTTTATGTCAGTAGAAAATAAGGAATTGAATGAGGTGTGAACTTGTTCAGAAAGGGACACTATCAAATAATATAATTCTGGCATTGATAAATGATCAAGGAAATTATTTAATAGATAGTGAACCATATCTACAATGATTAAATTGCAAGTGGTCTTTGAGAAGGAAAATTATTTTCTATTATTTTGGTTTCCCAAAAACAGAATTATTTTTGTAATTACAAGATCTCAAGGGTCATAAATTATTTTTACTGATTATAGACAACTATTATTTTTTTTCTTTTTTAGAAATACTTTAATCCATAACTTCTGATCAATGATCTTGTACTAATTTTTATGATTATTATATTTTATGATCAACTTATAAAACCCGTATTCTTATAATTTGTTCACTTATGAAATTTTATTGTTATCACGTATGATTACCCTTAGAAGGAATCTGATGTCACCATTTTTATACACAAATCCCCTAGATATTGTAGATTTCTTTTATGATGGGTGATCCTATGAAGTGTGTTAAATTAGATGATATTTATAAGATATATAAATAATCATTAATGGAATATGACAATACTGTATATTTTGTCTATGGAAACTAATACATAATAGTTTAGAGAAATGTTTTCTTATGATATGTATTGATTATTAATATAAAATTATAATATAAATATTTATGTTATGCTTAAGGTACCACAATTGGTATCAAATATGGTTTTATTTCATTTCTGATATTATGTTTAGATAAAATTGTTGAATACCTTACAGATTAGTATATCTATTTTAAAATATCATATGTTTGGGATATAATAGATAATATGTAGTTTTTTTAAAAAAATACTATAATTAATTGATACAATTATGTGAATTAGACTATGGAATAGATTCACCCAAGGTTAATAATTATAAAAGTTTTTTATTTTATATTAACTATATTTTCACTGGTGCATGATGAGTTGTCATATAATTTCACAATTAGATTGAGACCCATGTGATATTTTCATTGGAAAATTAAAATCTAATTTAAGAAAAATTATAAAGGATTTGAATACATTATTACCACGAATGAAATAAGATATACATATTTTTTATTATAATAAAAAAAGTATCATTATTTAGAAATATACTAAATGATTTACTTTATTATAGGATTTTATAATTTTTTTATAAAATATTTTTTGGATTTATTAAATGGAAAGAACTATAATGAATAATGTTGTGTTGAATTTGGAATCAAATTTGATGTCTTTCTTAATTAATTTTGAATGTGTTCAGAGATGTTATTAAAAATAATGATTCAATTATTTCTTACAATTTTCAATATATGAATCATGTTGTGATTCCAAATGAAAAATGGAGGGAAAAAAGTTAAGTTGGTTCCTTTATGAGTAAAAATTTACATTTTTTTAATCCATTCATCAAATAATCGAATGGAAATTGAATAGAGCCACTAATTATATTTTAAAATATATAGTTCTGATAGAATTAAATTTTTATTTAAGGTTATTATCATTTGGAAGCCAGAACGTACCAATGTGGTACTGTAATCATAAACATGCCGTAGTAGATAAAGAATTTATCTATGTTTTGGAATTAATTTGTAATATTTTTTAAACAACTAAATTCCTCATATCAACCATACATTAATCAGGATAAAATTTATTTGGCTACTAATGATGGATGAATAATCTCTTGGTACCATTGAGGAATATCATACGAGAAATGTGAGTTAAATTTTTAGTATTTCCAACCAACCTATTGTAATATTTATTGATTCACCACTTTTTTAAAAATGATTTAATGGAGGTTGTTATCCATAAAATTATTTAGTTTTTATGGATAAAATGATAAATGTTAAATAAAACAAAAAATGTAGAACATATTAGGTGATTAATCATATCATATAGATAAGATAATGCAGACACGGATCAATGAAAATTTTATTAACAAAAACATATATGAATGAAGAAAATTGATCAATTATTCATGAAATTAGAAATAACTAGTGAGGAATTTGACATAAGGAACATATTAAATACAGTATGTCAAAAAAATAACTTTCATCAATCAATCTATTGTTGATTTGATGATATGAAATTAATTAATTATGGGAATGGATAGATATATCTATAGAATAAACCAAAAATAAACCATCATTTTTTCAAGAAGTATGGGAATTCTAATAACATTTTCAAAAATATAGAGTGTATTGTTGATGAGTAAAATAAATAATATCATAAATCATAATACAATGGGAATTCTCATGTGATCTTTATTACCTTTGTGGGATAGGATAAAAAACTTATTAAATATAGATGTACATTCCACTCAAAAATTTCTATCCTATTATTTTATTTATTTTTTATAATATTTTAAATATTAAAAGAAATTTCAAAGTGAATAAATTTACTAGTTTATCTAATAAATTTTTAATTAAAAATGGAAATTTTAATTATTACGATGGAAACATCTCAAGACAATGATTATTATACAATTACTAACCATGGGAATGTTTTTCATAAAAATATCAGTATTTTTCATAAATTGTAATTTCATGTTATTATTCACATGAATATATTTCTTTATATAAATACCATATAATTTATTGGAATTGTTTTTAAAATTTGATAATTATAATAAACATGTGATCTTTTATCGATGTGATGTTAAAAAAACGTCTAGTTGAAATTAAATCCATTTAATAGGTTTGGATTTCATTTTATTGTGATTATATATATATATTGGATTGTGAGAAACACAATATCAATGACTTTACAATTGTATTGGTTTATGATAATATTTTTTCAAAAGGGTTTCTTATTCTTCCTCTTAATCAGGATGTTAATTTTTAAGAATGATTAATACACTGTGTTACAAATTTTTCAAAAAATCTACATAAAATATCCATGATTGATTTGTAGTAATTTGATATGAAACTCCATGAGAAACATGATTTCAAATTCGGATTCTATAGTTAGTCACCATTGGGTAAACCTATTATTTTTGTTAATAGTAATGATCACCAATGGATATTTTCATTCATTATGAAAAAAATAACTAGATCACTATCTGGAAAAAATATTCTCTACCATGTATTGATTAATTGATTGATCAAATATAGATAGATTATTATTATTCCAATATTTATCTTCATAATCGATATGATACATTTATGGTCAAAAGTAGGTTAAGTCAAACAAAACCTCTTTTATAAGATTCAGACCCTATGAATTTATTTTTATACTATTAGGTCATAATAATTATGCATCTCTATTCTTAATATAGAGAATATAGTTTTTCATTATTACCTCAATCATTTAATTTTAATCATTATCAATGATATTCATATTTTTTTGATAAGGATGTATGTATAAGAATATCAATTTATTATTTTTTGAATAACATGTGGAAACATAATTTTTATAACAAATTTTGAAATATTGAATTACGGTAACAAAAAATATAAATCTGGAATATGAAATCTAATTTGATGATATATAATTGGATCCTTAAAAATGAATGTTTTTTATTAATGTCTGGATGAACCCAAAAAATAGAAATCCATGGTTTTTTTGATGAATGAAACCAGTTCATTATGATGGATTTATCAAGGATATTAAACTTAATAACATTAATGAAATATAAGGGATCCATGTACCATTTGAGAGATAAATTTGTTGAATATTTCACGAATATTTAAAATAGGTTTTTTAATGTACCTCTAATCAAAATAACTTTAATTAGAGAAGGGATTTTATTCTTAATTGATGCATCAATTAATAGAATGGTATTAATCCTAATGAAAAATATTATTATGTGGACTTATGCATCATGCTAATTCGAAATTCAGTATATGAATTACCTATTTCACGATATGGGGTTTGTAGAAATTATATTTTAATTTAAAATATATAAAAATGTATCATTATTGAGAGATATGTTCTATATACCATAGTCATAATATCATTAATATTATTATAACAATGAATGAGTGGAATATATGAAAATTTAAGGTTGTAATTTATTAATAATTATGAATTCTATATACACTACCAATATGTGGAGCTCTAATAGGTGGATACTGATTTATGTCAATAGGAACATCCTAGTTTTTCCATGATATGTGTATAGAGATATATAATATTTATTAATTTATTGATGATGGATCCTGAAATTTTTATGGATGGTTACATATCATATATTTCAAAGATGAATGTTCAACCAACCAACTATGTATGGAATTGAGGGGTGCAGAAAGAAGGATCTAGAAATTTATAAGAGGGTAATAAATTATCATGATCGATAGTGATTTTGGTCTAATGATGATGATCAAGAACTAAATATGTAACCTATCAATACGAGACATAAAGAGGGAGATGTTTGATTCACTATTCTTCATGGGAATATGAATATGTATAGATATCTAAAATAGTGTAGTCTATTAGGATAACATGATAAGGGATATTTCAAAATAAGGATCATTATTCCTAGTATTTTATAATTTAATCGATGTGATACAAAATTATATTTTTATGTTTCTACCATTACACACATCATAATTGAAATGGGAAAAATTACAATATATTTTTTCCTTAGAGTCCCAGAAAAATATAAATGGAATAATTATATTTTTGTTAAACTAGATTGACTTTTGAACTTATATAATTTCATTATTACCATAAAATATTTATATATTAAAAATATTCCAATTAAATATATTTAACTGGTTATAAGGCTTAATTGATTACCACAATGTATTGTATATGAATAATATATAGGTTTACAACAACATTTTCTAGAATGCATAAAAATGATTTCATTATATAGAAGAATGATTGTACATCATATCATCGTTAAAAATAATTTATATATAAGAAGAACATTAAAACCCTATACTATATTCTTATATAGTTTTATATGAATTTGAAATTTTCTAGGGATCAACAACATCCATTTTCTGAATATTCATTAATTTTTTCATTCTTTCATAATTTTGAAGGATCTTTAAGAGTCTTCCAATATTAGGATGTTAGTATCTCTAATGTGCAAGGATGAAAATAGATAATGAAATATTTTTTTGGACTATGATGGTTGTGGGAATTTTATAATTTTTTATATCCATTCGCAACACATTAAGGAAAGATCAATTTGAAAACAATATAATTCTAGAATTCATCAGCATGATTGAGATTTCCTAGTTGTTAACAGGGTTTTCTAATGAATATATACTTACAAGAAAATTTTTTAATTAAAATGTTTGGGAATGATAAACCATAAATATCTTATGAAATTAAAAATTATTGAATGTATTAGGGTGATTTTTTATAACAGGGAACTTCTAATGAATCATTATCATGTTAATGATGTGTTCCATGTATCTCCTGCGAGGAAGTACATAACCGATAATTCACATACACTAATATTATATGACTTATCAATGGAATATTATATATCTTATAGGGAAAAAATATTGTTAATTATTTATTTAATAGAGAATGTAATGTGAAATTAGGATACATACCTACTCAATATTTTGTTTCAAAATTATAACTTTTCGGATGCTACATGGGATCCCAATTATGTGATAGGGGAGATGAAAACATAATTTTTTAAATTAATGTTTCCTAATTTAAATAGATAAATTATTATAAGGTTTTATATTGTAACACACAGAGATATTATGAAATATGATTATTTTAATATATTATATTTTGAAACACCACAACCATCCACAGTACGCTTCTCATTCAGTAATACAATAGCATGTGTTGTACATAACATCGAGTTCTAAAAAACCATAACAAATCAAACTAGATATTATTAATAGTAATACCCAATTTTTTAAATTTTATAAATTTTATCGTTCTAAATGGTCATCATTGTTAGATCCAGAATATCGAAATTATCTTTGGGTGATTTTATGGTATTTTTATGAAAACTTTAAATTTTTGATGAATATTGAAAACCACTGAGTTATAGTTTAAAACCGAATTTCAAATTAAATAATTATTTATTTTATTTAAATTTATTTTACGTCTAAATAGATACATAATACCTATAGAACTTCAATTTAATTGATTGGTGTATGTTTATAATAATTTTATATATAAAATTTTTTTATTGAACTTTTTACAGTCTTTTACCCACCTCCAAATAGCATTTGAAAAATTACCAAAAACATAATTTTACAACTATTGTGTGTTGAATTTCCAAAAAGAGAGAGATTAGGTGGATGTCAGTATGTAATTTTTTTTTCATTAAGATGGAAATAATTTTAGGTGAATAGTAACTTTTTTCTTTCATTTACCAAGGTTAAAAGTAAATACGGTATTTAAGGGTAAAAATGATATTATTATTACCCAAACACATGCCCTAATTCTATTTGATAAGTTAAATACTAACAAAATCAACATAGGAATAAAATATTACCATTTAGGTACATTTGGATTAGATTAGGACATTTATAATTATTTAATTCAAAGAAGAGTTAAAAGTGTTAAATTTAATGATTAATAAATAAACCATTTTTAATGTATAGTAATATATAAGATAAATTTTACTATAATTTTTTACTAGAAAGAAAAAAATATTTTCTAAATAATTGTATTTTATTTATATTTGTTAGACATTAAATAAGTTAATTTATTTATGACACAATGATGATGCCGTAATTCCCTAATTAATGAAATATTAATATAATTGATATTATAAATATCCAAATAAAATAACTTTGAGAGTTTATATGAATTAAAATAATTATATATGTTAATATGGAATGTTAGGGTTGTTTAGATTAATTTTTCTCGAAATAATATTGCTTTTAGAATTTAGAAAAAACAATATACCAAATAGTGTCAAAATTGACATAAAAGTGTTTTTCAAATAAATATTATATTATTATTTGATATTATCTTCCAAAAATTCAATGATTCTGAAAAAATACTTATATAATTATTGGTGTATAAATAATAAACCACCTGGGGTTATTTTTAATTTATATAGTAAAATTATTAACAATATTATATAAAAATACAAAGAGACATGGTAAATTTCAAACTATTTAACTAAGAGTAAAATCAAAATAATAATGTTAATATAGTTGCACAAACCTGTCTAAAACTGACTGATTGAGTGGGTTTCGTCTCATAGCAATCTTATTTTTTGAATAATTCATTTTGGATATATTTAGAAACTGATAATTATTTTATTATAAAATAATATTTATAGCTTTTCCTAAGGTGCCCCAGACCCCTCTTATTAATGGGCACTCCACCTTCTCTCAAATTCACTCTGTCAAATCCATTTTAATCTACCAACCCCATTATAAATACACTATAAAATACCCTCCCTTTATCCTAGAGTCCTTCCTTTAGTCATAAATCCAATATATGGAACTCTTTTCATCAAAATAAAAGGAAGAACTAGTTGAAAAGATAAATATTTCATCACCTCTTTCAAGTTCATTTATTATTACACTTCATCTTTCTTTGTTGTTTCCATTATAAAATAATAAGTGAAGTTTCATCTATATAAAGTGATGTTATTCTAAATATGGTACAAAAATATTCATTATTATATCCATCCTTTGAATGACATGTCACATTGCGTGCATACGTACGGCTTACCGTATCCATGTCGTGGTGAAATTGTTATTCAATATATTATTAATTGGATGGGTATAATAATGATGTTTAATTGATGTAAATAATAAATTTTAAATGATAATTATTATGTATATATTATATAACATAAAATTATATATTATTTTAATATGAAAATAATGATATTTTCGATCTTGTGTACGTACGGATTATTGTCTCCATGAATGCGATGAGATTCATTCCCCATCGCATCAATTCAAAAATAATTTTCATTAGATGAGTAAAATTAATGTTTTATGACTTACTACCATTATGAATATGAATAATAATCATCCAATCCAAAAAAAAACATTTATTACATAACAAATAATATAAAGGAAAATGAATCAGTTAACATCCTAAACGACAATAATACTAATATATTATTGACAAAAAAATGTTAAAAGATAATATATTGTATCATATTAGAGTATATGATTTTTATATAATTTAAAAAAAATTATTTCACCATTATACAGGAGGTCATCTTACCCTCAACCAATGAAAAGTACATGGTAATGGTTAATTTCACAATCTCTTTATTATCCAAGGTTGTTTTTACGTAAGTATCTATAGGGA
This sequence comes from Viscum album, assembly GCA_963277665.1. Classification (NCBI taxonomy): domain Eukaryota; kingdom Viridiplantae; phylum Streptophyta; class Magnoliopsida; order Santalales; family Viscaceae; genus Viscum; species Viscum album. Next base: position 1,310,606,436 of record OY728152.1, on the reverse strand, counting down.
ACTCTTTATCATCCACATCATTGTTTCTTAAAAATCAATTTCCAAACATTTTTTTATTTACTTGACAATGGGGTAATTTCTTTTGTACCCTTATTTGATCATATATGTTTTGAAAGTAATCATTCCGTCATTCTCCAAACAAGGTACTTTATGACATTTTCGACAAAATTAAGGTAAGAATGTTTTTTTAACTTATACGATGGGTGGGACTATTTTCCACCATTTAAAGATCGTCAAATATTCCCTTACAATAATATATGAATATTTTAAAAATAAATTTCTCCTTTATTATTTTGCGACTCTTAAATTATTTCAAAATAGAAAGATATATTTCTATAAAAAACGTTTGGATTTCATCTATGTCAAAATCCTTTGATGGATTTTAGGCTTATTTGAAGTTGATTTATTATGATACAAAACATTCATATTGTATTGAAGGATTTTTGATATTTTTGACTATAGATGTGTTATTTTTACACCATTCATGGTTTATAGATAAATTATTCACATTTCTTATACTATTTTTAATATGACTGTTTATGTGATGTTTAAAACATTTCATATGAGGAATTAATTGGACTTAGTATCTAATGGGTGGAGCTCGCTATCACTCCATGATGCATCGGTAGGTCACATGAGACAAACTATTGTCTTGGAACAAGGCTTTCAAAAAATATAATTTGTTGTCTTGGCACAAGACCTTGACTATGTGGTTGTGAAGTCTGGAATTATACATTCTATTATTATAGAAGTGGATATTAATATTTCATGTGATTATTCGACTTGTAGAATATCCATGTGAATAACTAAATGGTATTATTTGATTTTATATTTTCCATATTATAATTAATTTCAAATTTAAAAGGCTTTTGTTTTAGTCGTGTACATTTCCATAAATGGTAATTCTTAATTATGAATATTTCCGCTAAATAGTTATCCATACTGAGAAGATAAGATCACCTCTTTCTAGGTTTTATTTTTTCTAGGATGTGAAAAAGTAATTTATGACTGACATTAAGGGATAGACTAAGGAGATATGTGTGTGGTCCTTGGAAACAATATTGTTGTAGTTTTCAATTTTATGCGGCCATGTAAACCTTGTGAATGTATCTAGTACATACAATGCTACTATACTATCTCTCTATCGAGACTTGATCTTTTGTGGTCATGCCAATGATATGTAATAATGCACCAACTCTGGGCTTCTAGGGTTGGGGCATTACAGTTGGCATCCGAGGAAGTTTAGTAAAAACCATGGAAACTACATATAGATAATCTCTGATTAGAGCACATAGACCAAAGATAGACTTTGAGTATTATTATAGAAAAACGTCCTTCAATTTTTGTATTATAGATATTTTAGGAGTTTTCCAATAAATACATCCCTTTCTGGATACGAGTAGGTAGAGTTGGCTCTGGCATAGATGTACGTAGGGGTAAAACTCAAAAACACTTATTTGAGCTCAACTTTAAAGGGAACTAGTGTGTGACAATGGGCTTTGCTGCACTCTTGATTACGACACTCCAGGGAGATATTTTTTGGATAATTCTCATTTTCAATACAAACCATTATGATAGGTTCATGAGTATATATATCCTTATTGAAAACATTTTTATGATTATGGATTATATCCACAAACTATTCAATTTATTTTAAGTGTTTTACATGTTTGTATTTATGTATTGAGAATCATAAACTAATCTATTTTACGACATTGTTTAGAAATGGAGACTAGTGGAAGGAATGGAAAGTTTATTAATGAAATCACTCCCTTTAGGGATTTCCCACCTATATAGATAATTATAGAGGAGTTGGTGGTGCAACAGGTTCAGATTAGCTAATTATCATACTAGGACAACTCACTCAGGTTATTAATAAAAACCTTACCCATATGGAGCACCCTAATCCACAATGTGGAGGGTCAATGTTAGATCACTACATGATGGAACAACGACTAAAATTCATTAGTGGATTTAATACACTAGTACCTAAGCAATGGATAAATAACATAGAGACAATATTCCACGCCTTGTGGAGTAATGAAAGGGAAAAATTTTCATGGTAGTTTATCGCTTCACTAGAGATGCTGATAAATGGTGGTAATTGATTCAACACACAAAGGAAGATGATGAAGTATCAAATATGGAATGGAGGGAGTTTATATAAATTTTCATAGAAATATACATTACTCATGACCATCGAGAAGATATAGAAAGACAATTTTCGAGTCTGAGGAAAGATGAGGATGAGAATTTCCCAAAGTATGTTACAATCTATACAAGGTTAGTGTGGCATGCTATAGGTTATATTTTTAACCCGTGAAGTAATATTGATCATTTGGATGATGGGTTAAAATTGTTTTTTTATAGAGAATTAGTCTCACAATACTTCACATCATATGAAGTCAATGTGTCATGTGCTACCAAGATAGAAAAATATTTCTCTATGTCTTACAAAATTAAAGAAAAGAAAGAGAAGAAGAGATCTGCTGAGCACTCTAGAAATTAAAATAAGAGAATTAAGGGAATATTTGAATACCCATCCTGTAGTAAATGTGGGAAGAAACACCCTGGTACTTTACGGAAGGGAATGGGTGTATGTTACCAGTTTGGGTAAAAAAGCCACCATGCTCGTGATTTCAAGAGGAAGAAAGAGGCTGTCGTTCTTGAATGTTACAATTTTAGTGAAAGTGGTAATTATGCGGATACATGTCCTATGGGTCAGGGGAACATACCTCAGAAAAAGGAAATGATCAATGCCAAGATTATGCAGTCACTACTACTGAGTTTGATGCTCCGAAAGATGTAGTGTCAGGTAATATATTGGTTTCCTCTAGTTTTGCAAAATAATTATTTGATTCTGGATCATCACATTGTTTCATATCTTCCCAATTTTCTAAAAAATTAAATTTCCAATTTGATTTAACAAGGGAGTTATCTATCAAAACATATAAGGGAAGTATCATTGCAAAAAAATTTTGTGAATCAGTGCCCATTAGGTCATATAAATGTTTTTTATCTTGTGATCCCATTGTCATACCCAGTTTTGAATTTGATATAATCCATTTTAGAGATTGGCATTCAGACCATGATGAGAAAATTTATTGTAATAATAAGGTGGTTACAATTTATAATGATGATTAGGAGTACCATATCTTTTGAGCAGAAAGGTCACCACATAATTATTTTCAAGATCCACCTCTAGTAGCTCAACTAAATTCAATTATTGGGGAGGAAGAGACTGAAATAACCGTGGGTGAGGAAAGAAATGTTCAAATAGAGAATTTACCTATTGTGAAATAATATGTTGATATGCTTCCAAAATATTTTCCTAGACATCCTCCAGAACGAGAAATTGAGTTTTCCATTGATTTAATTCCTAGATAAAGGCTTATATCGATGTTCCCTTATAGAATGTCCACTAAGGAATTAGTATAACTAAAAAACAACTAGAATAATTGATTAATAAGGGATTTATTTTCCCTAGTGTTTCTCCATGGGGATCAATTTTTCTTTTTGTTAATAATAAATTTGGATCTATGAGGTTGTGCATTGACTATAGATAGATCAATGCTATAAAAATAAAGAGAATTTTTCCCCTACCTCGAATTGATGATTTATTTGACTAACTTCATGGAGGTCAATACTTTTCATTGATTTAACTTCTATATATATATAATCATTTTGTCTGTGATGAAGACAGACATTCTGAAAATAGCATTTCCAAACAGGTATAGGGATTGCGTGTTTACAGTAATGCCTTTTGGATTGACTAATGTTCCCTCTGCCTTCATGGATGTAATGAATAGAGTATTCGAGGAATATCTTGATGAATTTGTAGTATTATTTATTAATGATATCATTGTATAATAAAAAAGAAACTAAGATCATGAAAATCACTTGTGCATTATCATCCAGACTCATAGAAGAAATGAATTATAAGGGATTTTTTGAAAGTGTGAATTATAGCATCAAAATATTTCCTTTCATGGAAATATCTTCAATAAGGATTGAATCTCTGTCGGTCCTTCTAAGAAAATAGCAATGCAAGAATGGACATCACCAACGAGTATAACTGAGGTATATAGTTTTATTGTTTTAACTGGTTGTTATTGACATTTCAACCAGAATTTTGCCTAGTCAGATAACCCATTAACAAAGAACGTACGAAAACGGGTTATATTTGTTTTTAAAAAAGAGTTTGAAGAATGTATTGACGAAATGAAGATAAAATTATATAATGTTCCTATATTTAATCTACCGTCGGAGACTGATGGGTTTGTTATTTATATTGGAGCATCATAGAATGGACTTTGTTAGGTCCATACAAAGAATGATATGGTTATAGCCTATGCGTCAAAATAGTTAAAAATAAATGAGCTAAACTATCATACTAATGATCTTGAGTTAGTAGGTGTAATCATTAATTTGATGATTTGGAGACATTATCTCTATGTTGAAAAATTTGAGATATATACTGGCCAAAAGAGTCCAAAATATATTTTCTCATAGAAAGAACTAAACATGAGGAAAATAGCTGTCTTGAACTAATCAATGATTATGATTTCAACATACACTACCACCAAGTGAAGGAAAATACTGTGGAAGATGATTTGAACAGAAAGGATCAAGGATTTTTAATGAAGATAAGGGTTGAAAAGGATCCCATATACACGGATCATGTAATGATGGATATGGGAATAACCATGGAAGTTGAAACATCAATAATTTTTAAAATGGTTGGAAAACAATCATTACTACAAAAGATAAAGAGTTATATGACCGATTCTGAAGTGTTTAAAAAGAATATTAACGTTGTGAATAATGAGAGATTGAGTATCATTGTGTATGATGATGGAATTTTGAAATTTGGGAACATACTTTTTGATCCGGAAAAACATGGTCAAAAAAGGGAATTTTTGGATGATTCTCATAGTTCTAATTTCTCTATACACCTTGTGATCACTAAGATGCATGAAGATTTCATGGAACATTTTCGCTTGGAAAACACGAACATAGAGATTGCTGATTTTGTGTCAAGATTTATGGTTTTTAAAGAAATGAAAGCTGGAAGGCAACAACCTGGAGGAGACATGCAACCTCTTCCCATACCTGAGTGGAAATGGGAAAATATTACTATGGAATTTTTCATGGAACTTCCAAAGACAACTAGAAGGAACGTTTCATCATGGGTCATTTTTTATCATCTTACCAAGTCAACACATTTTCTTTCTATAAGAGAAGATTTACCACTTGATAATTTAACAATACTATATATTAATTATGTTCTAAGTCTTCATGGAGTACCACTATAAATTGATTCTGATAGTGATCCCCATTTAACATCATGATTCTAGAAAAGTCTTTGTAATTCCCTGGATATTGAACATCTTTTAAGCACTTCCTTCCACCCACACACTATTGGACAATTATAATGAACTATTCAAACCTTATAAGACATGTGGATATCATGCTCACATTGCATTCAAGGTATGTGGGATCAATATTTTCCTCTGTTTGAATTTTAATATTACAAAATAATCTATTCTACAATTCAGATTGAACCATATGAAGCATTATATAGAAAGAGATGTCATACACCAAACTGTTTAGATGATGTTTGTGAAATATAACTCATAGTCCTAGAAGTTGTGGGGTAAATGATGGAAAATGTGAAGATAATAAAAAACAACATCAAGGAAGCTAAATGTATACAAAAGAGCAACACAGATAATCGAATGATGGACTTGGAATTTCAGGTAGGAGCTCATGTTTTCTTAAAGGTATCTCAACGGAAGGGTGTTATACATTTCGGTAAAAATTTTAAATTGAGTCAAATGTACATCGGACCATTCGAAATTCTAGAATGAATTGGGGTTGTATCTTACCGTTTTGAAATGACACCAAGTCTCTCCAAAGTTCATGATGTAATCCACGTGACACTATTGAGAAAATACATGCTTGACCCAACGCATGTACTCACCTATGTGGAATTAGAACTTGAACCCAATCTGTCATATTGTGAATAGAATGTTTGGGTTCATTGATACAAGAAAACAAGTGTTGAGAAACCAGACACTCGTCTGGTAAAAGTTCTTTGGAGAAACCATAAGATGGAATAGGCATCATGGGAACCCGAGAAACATAAGATGAAGGACCACACGAGTCATTATATGTTGTAATATTCTAGAAGTTTCTTGAACATAATCATTTGATGGAGGGTAGAATGTATCACCCTATGCATCAACGCTACACATCTTTTTTAATAATACAATATCATGTTTTGTACATAAATTTGAGTTCAAACACACCACAACCAATCAAACTAGCTGTTATGAATAGTAATACCCACTTTATGATTTTTTATACATTTTATCGTTCAAAATGAACATCATTTTATGATTCATAACACCAAAATTAGTTTCGGGTGAATATTTGTTATTTTTTCTGAAAACATTCTATTATTCATGAATAGTCAAAAACATTGAGTTACAGTTTAAGACCGAATATTTATTTAAATAAATATTATTTTTATTTATTTTATGTAAAAAGAGATAAATAATACCTATATATGTTCAATTTAATTCATTGGAGTTAGTTGATAATAATTTAAGATATATATAAATTTTATTGAACTTTTAACCTTCTTTTACCAACCTCCTAGGAACATTTAAAAATTTAAATAAAACATAATTTTACCTCTTTTATGAGATGAAATTCAAAAATATGAGAGACACGAATAATGTCAATATGTAAAATGTGGTTCAATAAGATGAAAATAATTTTATTTAATAGAATCTTTTTAATTTTATTTACCACATTTAAAGTAGATAGGGTATTTAAGGGTAAAAATGATATCATTATTTCACTAAAACATATTCTAACTCTATTGGATAAGTTTAATTTGACCAAAAACAACTATAAGAATAAAATATGATTCTTTAGGTCCACTTGGATTAGATTAGGAGATTTATTGTTATTTAATTCAATGAAGAGGTAAAAGTTTTAAAATCAATGTTTAATAACTAAACCAGTTTTAATATATGTTTATACATAAGATAATTTCAACTATAAATATTCAATATAAATATAAAAATATGTCTTACATAATTGTACTTTTTTATATTTTTTAGACATTACATAATTTAATTTATTTATGAAACAATGATGATACAAAAATTACTAATTAATAAAATATTGAAATAATTTATATTATAAATATCCAAGTAAATGTAATTTGAGAATTTTTATGAATTACACTAATTTTATAGGTTAATATGACATATTTGGGATTGTTATATTAATTTTCCTCTAAGTAATAATGTTGTTATGAATATAGAAGAAACAAAATACCAAATAGTGTCAAAATTGACATAAAAGAGTTCTTAAAAACTATATTATATTATTAATTGATGTTATATTTCTAAAAATATATGGTTTTGAAAAAAGACATATATAATGATAGGTGTATCATTAATAAACCACTTGGGGTTACCTTTGAATTATATATATTTTTATTAACCATATAATATAAAAATATAACGAGACATGGTAAATGTCAAACTATTTAAATAAGAGTTAAATATAAAAGATATAGTTAATATAGTGACCCCAACTGATCTAAAACCTATTGGTTGAGTGGAATTCGACCCATAACACTTTATCCTTTTAATAATTTATTTTTAGGACCTTATAAACCGAATATTATTTTATTATAAAATAATATTTCTAGATTTTCCAAAGGTGCCCCTCACCCCTATTTTAAAAGGTCACTCCCCCTTCTCTCTAATTCACATAATCAAAACCATTTTTATAGTTAAAAACCTGCATTAATACCCTCTCAATTGTCCTCAATTCATTATAGTGGCCTTTATTTATTCATAAATCCAACATAAGTATCCATTTTATCAAATCAAAACAAAGAACCGAAGAAGAGGTAGTATTTCATCACCTCTTTCATGTTCATTTCTTCTTCCACTTACACTTTCATTGTTTTTTCCATTATAAAATAAGAACTCAAAATTATTATATATAATGTAATGTTATTATAAATACGGTTCAACCACATTCATTATTCTATCCATCCCTTGAATGACATGTCACTATACATGCATACGTATGGCTTACCATCTCCACGTCGTGGTGTAAATTTTATTCAATATATTATTATTTTTATGGGTATAATAATGATGTGTAATTGGTGTATATAATAAATATAACATTATAGTGATTCTGTATATATGATATAACATCCAATTATATATTATTTTGAAATAAAAATATTGATATTGTTGCCCGTGTGTACGTATGGATTACTGTCTCCATGAACGCGATGCAATTAATTCCCCATCATATCCATTTAATAATAATTTTCATTAGATGATTATAAATAATGTTTACAGACTTAATATCATTTTGAATATTAATAAGACACATCTTATACATAAAAAACTTTACTTACTTAATAATTCTTATAATGGAAAATGAATCAGCTAACATCTGAATCGATGATAATAATTCAATATTATTAACAATTTAATGTTAAATGATCATATATTATATAATATTAATTTATATTATTGTAGTATAATTTAATAAAAATTATTTTTCCATTATACATGAGGTTAACCTACCCTCAACCATAGAAAATTAAAAGGTAAGGGTTAATTTCACAATCTCTTTGTTATATGAGGTTGATTTGACGTAAGTATCTAAAGGGACCTCTTTATCATCCACATCCATGTTTCATAAAAATATATTTCAATTTTTTTATATTTACTATACAATGGGGTAATTCCATTTATACCCTTATATGACCTTAAATTATTTGAAAGTAATCTTTCTGTCTTTTTTCAAACAAGGTACTTTATGACCTATTCGACAAAATTATGGTAAGAAAGTTGTTTAACTTATATGGCTGGTGGAGCTATTATCCACCGTTATAACATCGTCGAAGCATCCCTCACAAGCATATAATAATATTCTAAAAATAAATGTCTTCTTTATAATAATTGGACTCCTAAATGAATTTAAAATATAAAGATATATTTCTCTAAAAAATGTTTTGATTTCATCTATGTAATCATCCTTTGATTTACTTTATGCTTATTTGAAGTTGATTTATTATGACACAAAACATCCAAATTCCATTGAAGGTTTTTTGAAATGTTTTACTATTGATTTGTTATTTTTACACCATTTATGGTTTATGGACAAAGTATTTACATTTTATATTCTTGTTTTAATTGAAATTTTTACGTTATGTTTAAACCTTTTCAAATGAAGAATACATTGGACATATTATGCAACGATTGGATCTCTCTATAGCTCCATGATGCATCGGTAGGTATAATGATACAAACTTGTGTCTTGGAACAAGGCCTTGAAAACATCTTATTTGTAGTCTTGGGCCAAGGCCTTGACTATGTGGTTATGAATTCTATAATTATGAATTAAATCCTTATGAATGAGCCTATTGATATTACATGTGATTATTCTACTAGTATAATACCCATTTAAATATTGAAATGGAATTATTTGATTTTATTTTAGCCATATTGTTATTATGTTCATGATTAATAGGAATTTTAATTAGTCTTATACATTGCCCAAATTTTTTATGCTTATTTATTAATGTTTTCGCTATATTGTTATCCTTATTGAGCATAATATCTCCCCACTTTCTATGTTTTTTTTCCAGGATGCGATGAATTATTTTATAACTGACCTATAGGGATAGTCATAGAGGATATGAGTGTGGTCCATGTAAACAATGTTGTTGTAGCATTCCATTTTATGATGTAATGTAAACCTTATGAATATATCTAGTACTTTAAACACTATGAAACTAATCGGTCATTCGAGACATGATATTTTGTGATAATGAAAATGATACGTACTAATACACTGAATCTATTCTGATGATAACGGGGCATTACAAATTTCATTAATACCTTGTTTTATACACAACACCTAATTTAAACAGACTTCAATATATAATGTAATTATTTTAATTTTATTTAACCATTATAACCATAAATTAATATCTAAGGGAATTAATTGTACTAATATATTTATAAAAATGATTTTTTTACATATTTATAAAATTACATATGGTTTGTAATATGATTTTAATTATTTTAAATGTATATGAAGTTAAAAAGTGTTGTTTTTAAAAGAAATTATGTACATAATGTATTTCTATCATAATAAATTATATTATCATCTATTAATGTTTTAAATGAAATAAATGTTGATAAAATATATAAATTAAAATATTTAACCTCACCATGAATTGAATGATATTAATTTTTTTATTCAGAAGATGGGATTTGGCACAAAAAATTTATTACGTATTTATGACATAATTTAATGCTATTTTATTACACTTAAAAAAATTGAATATAGTGAAAAAGATCCAATATTGTGAAATATCACAACTAATATTATTTAATATTTTATTTTATTTTCATTATGATTTTTATCATTGGATAAAATAGATTGGTTGGACTATAAGAGTTAAAAGTGGTTTAAAAGCATTTAAACATAAAGGATTACAGATAAAATGATTTTAAAACAAGACTAAATATATTTTGATGATCATATCATTATCCAATTAAATAAAAAAATAATTATTAGTCATTTAATAGTAATTTTGATTCAATAAGATATTAATATACTTAAATTTTTGATGAATTAAAAATTTTCAATCTCCCTCCCATATTAAAGGAAAACATCTCTACTATTATCTGCACACATCAAAAGCTACTTAGATATCCAAAACTACATCCAAATAAAATCCTTAAATCCATCCCCAATTCATAACATTACTTCTTTGGTCATAATATGATCCACTAAATTCTTATTGTGTTTGAAAATGGATGTTTTACAAAGAATAAGTATATCTCTAAACTAAGTGTTTTCAATTTATATCTTCTTTTTCCTTATAAAATTATGAGATAAACACTATTATATACCAAAATAAATTTCTCCCATATAATAATCTATCAGTATATCATTATTTTAATTATTAGTCATATTTTTAACTATCAAAATAGGAAATGAAAGAATAATAAATTCATATGTGCAGACTATATCTTTACGAACATAAGAATTTAATTGTTAATTAAATAATTCATGGATGGTTATTGTAACAGAATTACTTTTGATACAATATTTTGTAGATATATTTATTCATATATAATTATAATATCTAATCTAACTCATAAAATTTCAATCAATTGTAATAGAATGATGTTACTCATCTGTATGTTCTATCTAACACCTACATGAAGTGATGTAATTAATTTTACATTTTATATGTAACATGACTTGTTATAAGGATATATTTATTTAATATTTATTTTATCATAAGGATTTAATATTGATGAAATTTTTTCATCCGTTAATTAATTTAACCAATAAAAAATTAGATACATCTCTCATACATTTGTATATAATATCATCTCCATTATGTGATGTAATTCATTTATAATCACATTTTTATAAGAATGAAAATAAAATTTATATGATATGTAAATATTATTAATATTTTAATATTAAAATTTCATATATGATATATATAACCATGTTTCGGGTACATGATCTATCAATTTGAATCATTAATTGAAAACACACAAATATTCTCCTGAATGCTCATTTTAATATATATATTTAAAAAATGATATGTATAAATTACTTAGGAATGATAAATAATATGTTATGAATGTATATTGTTTTAAAATATATGTATAGTAATCTAATATTTATTATACATGATATTTTAATGTGTAAGAATTTAGGTGGGACTTGCGGCAAAGATTTTTGTTATATTCGCCTTTAATTTGAGAATTGTCAATAATAATAATCTATTGAGAAGAAATATATATGTTATAATTAAAAAAACCATAAAAATCAATGCCCTATGTTTATTAAAAAATTTAATATGTATTAGTACCATTTTACAGAAATTAGTAATATAAATTATTGATAAAATGTTTTTAATGTGTGCTGGACCATATTTATGTTTTGGTAAAATTTTTATTCATGTCCGTAATCATCATAATTATTTTATTTATGTTTTTACCAATACATCATACTATATAATGTGGTCATTATCATTACCGTTAAGCTTATATACTATAACAAACCAGGTCATTACTATAAATTAATAATTCATTAATTACATAAGACTACACCTAATACAACCCAGATAATTGATATGTACAGTGTATTTTGTAATTAGGTACATTAAAAAAAATATTGAACATGAGATATAAATATTATTAAAAAATTACTTAACATGATTTATTGAAAACTTCATTAACTTACTCAAAATACTACATCGAACATAAACATGTATGGGATAACCTGGGAACATACATAAGAAATCGGTGATCAATAAATACCTTTATGGGAACTAATATAGAATAAGTGATACAAATTATGAAATAGGGATATCAATTGGGAACAAAAGGAACCTGAATTATAAGGCATAATAGAGCATGATAATCACAATAAGGGAATGTGAAAACTACTTAAAACACGGAATCATAAAAATATTTTGATAATAAACCTCCAACAATTCATTGTGGACAAATTAACATAAATTAATCAGGTTAACATATATCTAACCATGAATTGACATGAAATTAATCATTAAGCAATCCTTTGGTGCGCTATCTAGGGACACACATCATAATAATTTCAATTTCAAGATTATGTGTTCTACATAGATAATATGACATGGATTCATTGATCTTTCTAATTTTTTATACGATCTAGGAACATGTATTTCATAAATTTAAGCCCCTAATAAATAAGGATGTGTTCAAAATGGTGAATACGAATGATAGAATAATTAGTACGGTAATCAAGAAAGACTAGTCTTTGCATGGAAAATAATAGTGAAATTTCAGCATCACAATGGAAATACAGAAAAATTCCTAAAAATTATTGATGGGAGAAAAAGGGAATATTATTATTTTTAACGGAATTGGAAAGTATTATTTAATTGGAAAATAATATCCAAGAATTTCAAATTTTGAAATTTAATGTATAAGGTAATGAATAAACACAAATATTGAAAAAAAAAATCAATATTAAATTTCAGCTTGGTAACATTTTTACATAAAGGTTATTAGGAGTATTAATGAGAGTGAAAGGAGGATATCATTATAAATACATAAAATGGAATTTAAGGGTAATAAATAATATCATATCCATTTATCAAAAAATGAAATGTAAAAGACAATGCATAAAATTTGTGCTTCAAAACTGTGTAGAGAGGAAGATATCTTGCAATCTTTTGGCATAGTAAGGACTAAAGGCATGGTCCAAATGAGGGAGTATAACTGAAAAATAATAAAATATAAGTCAAATTTATTGTAAGGTAATTATTATAATTTAAAAAACCAATTAAAGTTGAAATAATTTTTTTTAGAGAATATGCTAGAATTTGAACGGAGTTGATGATGATGATCCCTTACGTGAATGTGTGATCCAATGTCATGGAAATGACTTATATAGAGCATAATGGTCCCCTTGGTAGGACTCTAGGTATTTGTGGAAAGATTAATGTCGTTCATAAATGAGTTTTAGGGAATATAAATGGTAAAATTGTGATATTAAATTGGAAAATAGGGATATTTATTTATAATTTTGGTTTTGGATTATACATAAAAAACAACAAACCATCCAATAGTTTTCCCCATGGTTTCTACCAAAAAGTATTTTTTTTAATTATATTAGAATACTAAGAGATGATATAATATAAATATTACCCTTGATGATGTGGATATCAACCAAACTATTAATGAAATGATTTTAAAATCTATATATATATATAATATATATAATATAAGTCCATTAGGAGTCATAATGGTTTTAAGAAATAAATAAAATAATTTTATTAAGGGAAACAAAAAATATGTATTGGATCTTATTTTTATTTCTTAATGAAAGACATTTTACCCATCGTGATGTCATAAAATAGAAAGTATAATTATTCGATTTTAATTTTGAACCAAAATTTGATTGTAATAATAAACTTTGAAAAATTAAAAAATTTGATAATTTCAACATTCTCATTCATAAAATTAAATTAATTTTATAAAAAAAATTCTAAATATTTTAATTTTATATTTTAAAATAAACAGACATTTATTGAATATAACTTGTTTTTTAATAAATACATTTTCTGAACCCTTATAAATATTTCATTTTTCAGCTTTATAATTATAGTATTATTTATATTTAATAAAATTTATTTAGTAATAATATTTTTTTTAAATATTATTTATTTTAAAGAACCATTAATTGAATAAAATAGATTTATTAACTGATTTAGAATATTGACAAAAAATACTATCTAGTTGTTATTTAATAAAAATATAAATATTTATAATATTTATAATGTTTCAATAATATGGTTAAAATATATTCATTGTCATATATAAAATAATTTAATTAATCATAATTCTAGGGTCTTGATACATATCCCATAAACACACTGGAAGCACCCTAAGGTTCTGGAGCACGATGGTGGGACATTCAGGGGTGGATCCTCGAACATTGTTTGGGCTACGACATTGATGATGTAGAACGTCTCAGCTAAATTGATTCAACCTTGACTATGTTGTTGTATTGTAGATTGGAATTGTTCAAGAAAAAACTCTAGGAATTCTATCTCCCTTAGAATATTAGATAAATGGACTTCATAGGGTATGATCTTATTGGTTGAGGCCATCACTTCCATCTGTGATAATTAGATTTGTTAAATCCCTATATTTTTACTAATAAATTGATCACTAATTAATAGATATATTATCAATGGTAATAATAATTAACCTTATTTTAAATCCACTGGTAATAATAATAATAATTAAATGAATTTGTTTTCTAAAACAATGTTATATTATTAATCCTTTAAAAAAATTGTACAGAATATTATTTAAAATAGATAGTCATTATAATTTTCCCCCATAAGGAATTTTTACAACAAATTTTTTTTCCAAAATCAAATAGATTAATCTAACTATACATAATTACATATTTTGTTCCCACATTTATTCTTCAATCTTATGGTTTATCCACAACACTTTGAATAGGGGTGTTATCTTATTTCATATAACTTTTTTCTTTATGATCTAATATCATCATCGGTAGCTAACCATATGAAATTTAATTCTTAAATGGTACCACCTCTGGTTTGAGTACATGTGAGGGGTCTGGTATGTACATTCTCAAGATGGATACATGGAATAAATCACGTTAATGAGATATGTTTGGTGGGATTTCACGTCGATAGGCCACTAATCTGATGAGATCAAGGATCTCAAAAGGTATAACATACCTTGGAATAAAATAAAACTTATTCCAAAATATCATCACTTTATTCCATAGAGATATGTAGAGGATTACCTTTTCTACGACATCAAACTCTAGGTATCATAAATGATCGACAATATATCTCTCCAGTTGACTCTGAGAAGCATTCATGTGCTACTGAATGGATTTATCGTTATCCACCATTTCCGAAATCATTTTAGGGACAATTAGTTGGTGTTTTCCAAAATCATCCGAACATAAAGGTGTTCTGCACCTATTACTACAAAGGGATTCATAAGGATTCATTTGGATGGTCGAGTGGTAACTACTTTTTAAGAGAACTCAACTAGAGGATGATGTTTATCCCATTCACATTTGAAGTCAATATAGAATAATCTAATCATTTCATAAATTTTTGGTTTTTCCACTCATATTTTCCATCAATTTCAGGGTGACTATATGTACTGATATTAATCTAAATGTATGTATCATGTTGGAGATCATTTATGAAAAGTATAGGTGAATGTTGTATCTTGATGAGAAACAATTTATAGTGGTAATCCGTACATTCCCACCACTTCTCTAATTTATATATGTGCAGGTTGATCAAGTCATAAATCATGTCTAATTATAATTAATTGTGCAGTCACTGTAATATAATCCACAAAAACCCGTAGAGCATTGTTTCCTTCTTTTGTTTGATGATAATTTCCATGGATATGTTTTCCCATTTTCCTATTTGTATGTGTAATGGTTTCATCATCCCCTTAGAATTATTACCTTCATCATTCACATTATAACATACCATACACATTGATGTATATTATGATAAATCCATTATTTTTGTCCCACTAATACTGATCTTAGAGATCTCGATACATCATTGTGTTTCCTCAGTGAATGAATAATGTAGAACTATGTAAATCATCCAATATTTTATTATTTAACTTTGGATTTATTGAAACAATAGTTTATCACCCAAATCTCACACTTATCCCCATATAGTTATTTTCTCCATATTTTCAATGGAAAGATCAATGATACAAACTCTAGATATTGTGTTTGATGGTTTTTATCATAAACATTCAACATTCATTGTGTGTAGGAAATGACATTTTAATTCTAAATTATCACTGAAACCAATCCATTCATCTATAAAAGAGGTACTACTATGAAAATTTATCCACTATTCGGTTGTGTGACCACATTGGTGGTGAGAAGCCTTCTTTTTTAACTCAATGTTATATTCTTCACATTAATAATTCTACAAAAACTAGATTCCAATCATTGTTATATTTGTTAGAGGGTTATAAAATAATGAAAAATTCCTCACAAATCGGAGATAATACTGATTTAACCCATGAAAACAATGTTCCTATATCATATATGATATCCTTGACCATCCTTACCTTTCATTTTTTGAAGGATCTATAAATAACCCACTTATTGTGAAGATATTACCCAAGAATAGTAATTTCATAAATTATAACCCTCGCTTTATTTTTTGGGAATAATTCATTGCCTTTTGTATGGTATTTGGGACAATTTCTTAATTATCATAATTCTCCTATTTTATTTTTGAGTGTATTTGGACATTACCTATAAATATGACCACAATATTTTCAAGGTAATTTCTACAGACTATATTCATCAAGTCCATGATGATTTATTGAGAATTAGTGAGTCTTAACTGAATCAATACTAACTCATAGTGCCCATACCTTGTTCAATAATATGTCATGTTGATATCATCCATTATTACCCTTACATGATAATTTCATTACTGAATATAGACCCTGGATATGTATTGTTCTCCACACCGCTAATAAAACAACTCATCAATCCATGGAATGTGATTCATTTTCAGTATTGTGATCATGTTTAGATCATAATAATCAGTTTAGTGGCGTATTAACACAACCTTCTTCTTGATTAAGAAGACATGAGAACCCCATGGTGACGCACATAGGCATATAAACCCTTTATCTATATTCTCATGAGTTTCTCAAATAGAAATCTTATACAGCTTATTGGATATTTGAAATGACTAAGGTATAAGATCAATTGAAAATTCAATATCCTGACTAGGAGGAAGACCGAGAAATTCCTCAGGAAAGAATTCATCGTACTCCCCCATAGTATTCATGTCTTAGAGGATGATCTTTTACATAGACTCAATAATTTGATATAGATACACATTATTATAGATAAATAAAATCTATGGATGAGGTGATGTTGTAAAAGAAGATTCATCATCCTCATTTCACTAGTCTAAAATGAAGGGTTGATTCTCTATATTTAGAGTGATTTATTTATAGTAGAAATTTTTGTTTGATTTATAATAGTAAATCCAAAAAATGCCAATAATTTCATAAAATTACACCAGAGAAGAATTACATTTTTAGGTGATAAGTTCATGCCAAATATTTTGATAAGGGAAAATTAATATACATAAGATGCAATAATTCACTCATTTTCTATTTCCACTAATATCTCTAATTCTAAGTTTTGTTGTGGTGTTTGAATATTTCTAATAAACATTTACTATATGAATGATTTGTGTGAAACCAGAATTAAATAGTACATTCTCTATTAATTAATGAATAACTAGAATACTTGATAGAACATTATTGTGGAGTTTAAATTATTTTGTATTGATGGAAAAATCACACCTTTTATTCCATGGAAGATATTGGACGACTTAGAAAGCCCTTGCCTTTGGAAATTAGTTTGAAAATACCCTTGGTTCCATGTATTTTAGATTAAAATAATGTTTTAAGGTTTTTCTATAAACTTCCATTACTATTCCTCAATAGAAGTTTTTTATTGTCATAAATTATTACATATGTGTCCCTGATTCCCACACCTAAATCATTTATTCTCCCCCTCTGGAAATCACTATTTTTCTTATTTCTAAACAATTTAAAAGTTGGATGCTGAAATTTCATATCACTATTTAATTTATCCATCAAAATTATGGAATTAAACTCCATAGTCTTCTTATTATCCAGATAATACACATTGGATTATCCGATCTCCATTTCAACAATGAGGTCTCATTGGAAGGTATCAGCAAAGATATCTAATTCATGGATCTCCAATTATTATCATAGATCAGTTTTTACCCCACTGATGAAGAGACGAACCTTGAATTTCAGGGTAATGGTAAAGACAAAGGTGTATCGTGAAAGTCATCTGAATTTTTCCTCATAAATCATGATAGATTATTCATTTTTTTGATCTAGGGTGAGGAAATCCCATTCCATTTTACATTGAATAGTGCAAGGAAAATATTAATTGAAAAATATTTTTTTAAATTCTTCACAATCCATCACTTAACCTTCTCATGAACCTTAATATTCTTTTTCAATTCGCACCACTGATAAATATCCCTCTCTAAACGATAAATAGTTATTAGAGCCTTCTCTTTCCCAAAAAATTAAATAACAGATTCGATCTTATAAATAGATTTGATCCATTTTTCCATAATTAATGGATGAAATAATCATTTAAAATAATGAGACCACAGTTTTATAATGAATTTGAATGTGAAATTTTCACTTTATTTGGGGTTTGGGCACGCCTCATGATCATTTATTTTATTTAGAACCAATCTAAGCTGAGATAGTATCATGAAAATCATTGTGATTACTGTTCCCATTGGATTGGGTATCTCGTTAATACAATCATCATATTGCCCATCACATTGATTATTACCCTAATATAACCTATTTGTGTCCATTGTCTATAATAATATGATAATTAGGTGTGATTATTTTATACAATTAAAAAAATAATGGATAATATAATGGGAATAAATGGATGAAATATATATTACATTTATATCTTTACCTTGTTATTTTATAGGTTTCAATTTATTTTTACAATGATCTATTTCAAAATATATATAATTATTTTAATTTTTATTCATTCCCTTCATAATGTTTCATAACGAACATAATAATTTACCAAAGAAAATCTTCTCGGAGCGTTATTCCTGATCTGAATTAAGGCATGTTATCATGTACTAGGTTAACCCTAGACAGGCCTATCACAATGTGTTAGGGTTTTTATTCTTATGTACATATGTGCTAGAACCATGTCCACTTGTAGTATCAATATTGAGATGCATTTTGTTGATAAAACACATAATTAATAATTAAATATATATTTAGGAAATTTCATATATTTTTGTTTTATATTAAATTCAATCACCATGTTTTACTAATCATAATCCCCAAAATAACTAATCTTTTCCCCAGATACCGAAAATATCTATTCTACACTCTATTACACATCAATACATGATTTATTAAATAAAAATAAACTCGGTTCTATCGAGATGATCGATACTTCAAGCTTATATGGGAATTAGGTAAATTATATAACAACATAGATATGTGATAAAAAATTATTAATACCTTATTTAACATGCTTATTTAAACCTTATTTAAAACGATTAAAATAATCCTTCAAACATAAAACATCAAGGGATAACCTAGGGAAATATTTATGAATGGGGTGAGATAAAAAGATGAGTTAGGGGAAAATGGTATAAGTGAAACATTTTAAAAAATAGGTATATTTATAAAGAATAAGGTATATGAAAAGTAATGTATAATTATAACATGATATTAATAACAGGGGAATATGGGAACAACATAAAAAAATAATTCAAGAACATTGTTCAATGATAATCCAACAAACATTAATAGTGGAAAATGTCACATAAAGGATAAAAGTTCACCGATTTTCCAACATGAAATAATATGATACTAAACATTACCCAATGAATAAGACCACTATATTTTCCAACCATCTATAATCATTTCATTCTCATACTAATGTGTTCCACATAAATCATACCACATGGATACATTAATCACCATAGTTTAATCTTTGTTTGAGGAATAAAGAATTCATAAATGTGAGTCCGAAATAATTATGTATTCAGTCATAAAGATGAATAATATTAATAGATTAATGGTTATGCTATTAGTACACAATTTATTTGATATGTAAAATTGATGTGAAATTTCATTATCATAACAATGTTACATAAAAATTCATTAAAATAGTAGAATAGGGAAATAGTTATATAAATATTTTGAAATAATATGGGATTTAATAGTGACATGTGATTTCATACCCCAACATTATAAATTTTGAAATTAAAGGCATAAAAAAATGAAGAATCATTAATAGTGAATTGAATCGTTACATAATTTCGGCACGATAACATGTTTACATAAAGGATCATGGGAGGATTAAATATAGTGAAAGGAAGATCACATAATATTTTGATACAATTCACTATAAGGGTAGTATATAATATCTTATATCATCATATGAATTAGAAAAATAATAGAAATAATATACAAAATGTTCTTCATAAAATTAGAGAGTGGAAGACCAATTATGAAATTTTGGCATAGTAATGACTTAGGTAAGATTACATATTATGGAGGAAATATGATCCCTAATTAAAATATCATAAAATTTATAGTAAGGGAATTATTATAAATTAATTAATACATAACCATTTTAAATGAAAAGATCTAATTACAATGTAGATCATTGAATTTGAATGGAGTAGAGGAAGGCGAGGATTTCGTACATGAATTTTTTAATCCAAATTCATGGAATCATTTAATTGAGAGCATTGGGAAACATTAGGAGGACTATAGGGATTGTAGGGTAGATTAAATATGTGACCCAAGGAGTTTGAGTGATGATAACTTGGAAATAGGGTCAGTTTATATAGGGATAGATGGAGATTTCTTAATTATTTTACTTTTGGTTTCTATATAATAAAATACTCAAAACCAAGAACCATACAATGGTTTCTTCCCATTTTTATGTCCATAAGGTAGTGTTATTTATTATTCCATAAGAAAATAGTCCAATATTATTAACAAAATTACCCCTTCATATGTAGAGGTGTGCCAAACTAATAATAAAATTATGTTAAAATCTAAAAATATATTATATGTATTAATATATTTATAATCAATTTAGGAAATAATAAATATTAACATAAAATAAGATTATTTTAATGCAAGTAAAATTTTTTCTGTTTGTGATCCTATTTATGTTACATATCCCATTATTTTTGGGTCATTATGATGTAATTTAACATACAATACATTTATACGATATTTAAATTTTATCCAAAATTGTTTTCATCTCAGAAAATTATGGACAATTAATAGTTGTATAAATTTAATGTCCTAATTCAAAGTATAATATTCATTTTATCTAAAAATATTTTATATATATGTGAATTTTATCATTTAAAAAAAACTGACATTTATTGAAAATTATGGTTTTTTAAATAACATTTTTTGAACAATTATAAATATAAAATTAGACTCCAATAAAAATAAATGATCATTTATATTTAATAAAATTTATTTAAAAATATTTTATTAAAATTTTATTTATTTAAAATATCCATTAAATCATATAAATATATTTCGTAATTAAATTTTAATATTAACCAAAAATACTATATGTGATTTATTGAAAAAAAATTATATTGATTTATAAAGTAACAATAATAGGATGCAAATATATTAATTATTCTATAAATTATAATACACATAATCATTATTCTGGGGTTTTAATACATATCCCATTAATACGCCATATAAGTTCCTAAGGGTATGGTACATGATTATGGTACATTCATTGGGAGTATCAACGAAAACGGTTTGGGTCGTGATCACAGTGTGCTTGAACATATCCCCTAAATTGTTTATATCATGCATAAGTTATAAGATATCATATTGGTATTAGTCAAAGAAAAATCACACAAATTCTATCCCCCATGGATTCTATATTAACCATACTTCAAAGGTTATGATCCTAGTAGTTGAGGGAATTAATTCCTTGGCCTATGACAAATGGATTTGAAAAAAAAAATATCTAAACTAATCAAGTGATCGGTGTTCAATTTCTGTATTATCAATGTTAAGGATACATAATTTTCATTAAATCCAAGGGGAATAATAATACAAAATAACTGAATATCATTTCTATAACCATATTATATAATAATATATATAACAATAACAGAAGGTTAATATTAATTATAATTATTTTTTTCATTACCTATACATATTTTTAAAGGGAATCATACTAAATGATCATTTCTAACCATGTAATTTTTTAAATTTTACAAAATTAAAATAATTTTTCACTTTTCACATAAATTGTATGGATGTTTTTTCAAATAGTCATTAGTATTTGTTTCAAAGAATTTTCCCCAATATGTATCCATGGATATATTAAAAGAAATTAAATAACTCTATATTTTGTTAATTTTTAGTCGTTATGATATCAAAATATTAAATTATTTCACACATTTTTTCAATGAAGAGATATAATACTATTTTGAAGGTATTTTTTTCAAATATTTCAACATAATAAATAAATTGACATGATATACATAGGATATGATCTTATAATAGAATCAAAATTCCTTCATTTGATGTCATATGATTATTATGATATAAGGTTGATTATTTGAAACCCATTTCATTCACTTTTTTTAAGTTTGTTATGATGAAATTTTTATGACACCTGTATATTTTCCGGATGTTATTTTATTATGAAATGATAAAATGTTTATGATACTCATTTCTAATGGGTTATGAAGTGATGATATGAATTTTTTATCCATTAGAATGATTTTTTTGGTTTTGAATAAATTTTTAGAGTGGCCAAATTTTTATATCCCGCCAACACAATTGGTAACCAATGATATATAATGAGATAACAATGATTGGAATGGGGAATAAACCCAATTATGTTTGGGAATATTTATAATAAAATAGTTTTGGGGTTGAACCATAATATGGAAAAATATATAACGATGGATGAGCCCAATATTTAATGATAGTACTGGATTTGAGCCTAAACAAAGGAAATGATTCCCTATAAAATGTGTATTATGAAATAATGTTTCTAATTATTATGATATGTTCTCATGTTTAATGATTTATTAATGATTAATTTTTAACTGTATCACTTATATCATTTCATATAACAATGATTTATTCCCTTATTTATTATCAATAGTCATTGACTCACTAGGATTGAATATAAGACGATGTAGTAATGTTATAATTCTCATATGCATATCATTGAATAAAATATGATCATTCATTTATATATTTTATATATAAAAATAATTAAAACATGGGATAACCAATTATTATGTTTCATTTCACCAGATTAAGATGAATGGTTTTTTATATGTAAATTCTATGAAGTGTATTATGTGAGAATAAATTTTGGGGATATATTGAAGACATTTCTTGATAATAGATGATTATGTATGTAATATCCGCTGAAAATAAAATAATTTTATTTACTATACTGTATTTTTATTGGATGTATTAAATAATCCTCTATAATGATGTAATATTTATTTATGTCATTCTTGGTTCTCCAGATTTGTTATAAATCCCATGATACAGATTTTTTGGTGATATACACTCTCCTAATAGAATATTAAACTATTATAGTTCAAAAACAACATCAAGGTTAAAATTTGACAGAAGTTATCAAAAATCCATTTTAATGCAACAATACATTGAAATATATGAATAGGATGATTATAATATAAAATTATTTATTTTAGACATATACCATTGAAATATGATAACATTATTTGTTGTTGAAATATATAAATTCATTTATCATAGGATCAGAATCTATTTCGGATCAATGAATTCTAAATGAAATAATTGGTTGTTTCTAATAGATATTACTTCATTATGAATAATAATAATAATTTATTTATTATTATTTACTATTAGATCATAAAACTGATGTTTCAAAACATATAATTTTGTAAAAAAATTCATTATCAACTTGTATAAACGTAAAATATATATTGGAATAATCCACTAGTGCTAGAATATGTTATTTGATTATAAATTATTAAAATAGATTACATGATTCCTTATTCTGTTATCATGTTTTTGGTATTCACATTAATCTAAGGGTCAAACACCTAAAAAATTGACTCATTAATAATAATACCAAATTTATTATTTAATAATTTCATATACATTACATAATTAATTAATTTAGACATAATGATTATGTTCTGTAGTAATGTTTTAGAAAATAATTCATTTCATTAATAATTTAATATTAAAAACAATTCTATCAATAAACATTAACACTGAACATTTAATTTTTCATAAAATTTTCATTTCCACCATCTCATATTTTATTTGTTATTAAATATAAAGTTTTTTAGTCAAATTACCATATATCTGAATTTTCATAAACTATTTTTCAGTTTTATGTCATCAAAGGCACATATGAGTATACTAAAGAGATTATATTACATTCAATTAAATATTTTGTATAATCAGATTCATATTACCGCCATTTGGATCAAAAAAATATAAAAATATAAATAACTAATAATGTAACGCCCCGACCCTAGCTACCCAGAGCCGGTGCATTAGTTCGTAACATTAGCATGATCACAAAAGATCAAGTCTCAAAAGGCCGATTAGTTTAGTAGCCTTGGAAACACTAGATACATTCGTAAACGTTACATTACATCATAAAGTGGAAAACGACAATAACAAAGTCTCCATAGTCCACAATCATATCTCTTTCTAACTACCCCTACAGGTCATTTATAAAATACTTCTTTACATCCTGGAAAAATATTAAAACATTGAAAAAGGTGAGCTCAGATTCTCAGTAAGGATAACAATATTGCGGAAGCTTTCATAAATAAACATAAACATTTAAGGCAATGTATAACTAAAACAAAAGCCTTTTAAACAGGAACATCAAAAAAATATGGCAAAAGTAAAATGAGATAATTCCATTTACTTCTTCACATGGATATTCTACTGGTCGAATAATCACATGCAATATCAATAACCACTTTCATAATGAGGGAATGTATAATGCCAGACATTCTGAAACATTTCGTCAAGGCCTCGGACAAGACGTCTAAAATGATTAAGGCCTCGGCCAAAACCATAAATCTAATTGGGAAAGGGCCTCAGCCAATTCCACGTCTAGTTGTCTCATGAGACCTACCGATGCATCGAGGAGCTATAGCGGGCTCCACCCGTCACTTATTAAGTCCAATACATTCCTCATATGAATAGGTTTAAACATATCATAAACCATAACATAATCGTATCACATAAAACATGCATAAAAGAAACATAACATTTCCACATTTCAATCACAAGATATCAATACAACACATTGATATAATAAAAACGCTTTCAAAACCATTTTCTATACCAAAATAAAATAAAGTTAAAACTTTTTATTTATTTTTCATTAAAAAAATGATGGCTTGTAGAGGAAGTCGAAACTCAAATAATGGTCACGGCGGAGGAGAAGTCGGTGTCGCCACATAATTACGGAAAGAAAAACATTCCATTTTGTCGTTTAGAAAAATGCTTCATATAAAAAGATTCCTTTTGAATAAACGTAAAAGTCAAAGGGGTTTAATCACCGTATAAAAGAAAGTTGTGTATAAAACCAAATATGACTCAATGAAAGGGGATTGAGACGAAGTACATAAAAAGATCTTTTTTTTAAATAAAGTACATCTATAATGTGTTTTCACTATAAGTACACATAAATAATGTAAAAATACAAGATAGGACATAATAATATGATGACATAATTTGAAAGTAGGAGATTAACCCAAAGAATAGAAGTTGGGTTAAGAAGTTCCCTTACCTCGTGTCTGACTTGACTTGACCGCTCTTTAACCTCCTGAATAATAAACTAGAGTTAATATATAACTTTTTAAGAACCTTTTTCTAGTTCATTATTTCTTTTATATCACTTATTATCATGTCATGAACATTATGTAATTATTTAAGTTAATAACGGTTGTTTTGTCGATCTTTGGTACTTGAGTCAAAAATATATTTCTTATAATTACAAGTTGTTATTGTGTTGAAATATCCATTATATCCAGAACTATGTTCATGATGTAGATATCTATATCCAGTATATACATGCATTTATAATATTACATAACATTTAGAGGTATGAAATGAAATGCACCGTTCATGGAGACGGTAAGCCGTACGTACGCATGAACGATACTTTGATTTCTATTTCGTATTTAATGGAATGATGTTATAATTATATAAAGGTATAATATAATTCCAGTATAATATAGTGTATAATACAATTTACTCCATCCTTTATACATCCCATATATGGTATTAACGATTCAAATCACTTTGAGGGGGCGGTAGTCTGCACTTCCTAAAATGAAAATATCGTGTTTACCCATAATGGAAACCATAATGGTATGCCATAAATGAGAAATACAGAAGCATAAGTAAAACATAAACATATTATATATCATATATAAATATAGTGACATCTTAATGGCCACCTTTGAAAGTGTTATATGAGTGTTGAACAATAATCGTTTCGTGAGGCAGAAATTCGCCATCCACAGAAACAGTATGTTCATTAACCATTAGATGTAGGTGTGTGTAAGTGTAGCTAGAATAAATCTTATAAAAACAGCCAAGTATATTTAGTATACTGGTTTTGTTAAAAAATAAATGAATAAAAAGAGTTTAGGGGGTTGGAGAAGAAAAATAAAACAAAACAACATTAGAGAAGACATTACCTCAAAATCGGGTAACTCTTTTTGATTTGAGCCAAAGGCTTCCTTGGGAAGCGTTATGACCAAAGTGAGGATTCTAGGAGTAAGAGGGGGATGTTGGGAGAGTATTTGGGCATAGTTTGGCCGAGCCAAATGGCTTGAAAGTGTAAATAAGGTGGGAGAGGTGGGGGCCTTTTATAAGTGGAGAGGAGGGGCTCTTTTGGAAAGATTGAAATGTTACATTATTACACAATGATTTTGGGATTCTAAAGATCCCACACATATATAATTCGTGGCTAAGGTGATAGGGGTTAGACATCTACCCATACAATAGTCTTTGGACAAGTGTAAGCCTTGGATTTTACATTATCTTTTCATTTTAATAAAATCGTTAAATAATGAGGTCATCGCTGCATCATAATGATGTCATAAATAACTTACTTTATATAATGTCTAAAAATTATAAAAAAAATACTATGATGTAGGAAATCGTTTTAGCTTTTTAATGAATATTTATAGTCAAAATTTGGACTTGTGTAACCCCACTTAAAAACTATTTTAGTAAAACACCTCATGTTTGTGTCAATATAATTTTAACATTAAATAAATATATATTAATGTCATTTTCCAACTAAAGTGGCTCCATGGGGTCCCCAAGATGACCCATGGGTTGTCATGGTCGTCCATGACTCATCCAATAGGAGTAGGACAAGTGTCATGCTCATCTCATATTATTAAAACATTGTTTTTACCTTAAACTACACTAATTACCTCTAATCACGATTAAGAACTTAAAAGTTATTATTCACCAAAAAATTATTTTAATCTCATTGAACCACATTTTACTTATTAATGACAACCATGTATGTCGGATTTTTGAAAATCAAATCACAGAAGTGGTAATATTTCATTTAAACGAAAAATCAGTTATTTAACTACCACTTAGTAGTTTCACTATTCATCAAAAATTGATGTTTTTCAGAACAATGCCAAAATTTCACCCTAAGCTATAATTGATATTCCGAATTCAAAAATGAAGTCCATTTTGAATTATAAAATTTCTATAATTTTAAAAAGTGGTTATTACTATTCATAACGGCTACTTTGATTAGTCGCGGTGTTTTAGAGCTCGATGTTGCGTACAATGAAAGATATTTCATTATTGAATGAGAAGCATATCGTGAAAACTCGGGGTGTTACATTCTCCCATCCTTCAATAAATTGCGTCCTCACAATTTTACATTTTTCTTTGAAAGTAAAAGGTTGAAAAGAAAAAATACCTTTGAGGAAAACCCACATCGGAAATAAGATTAATAAAATTTAGCCTTAATAAGAGGGAAAGGGAAATGAAAAAGTCACCACCCAATTATTATCTCGATTAGGAGAACATTGGTGGCAATTAGAGACATATAATTGGAGGAAAAACGTAAATATTTGTAGGGAGTGATTGAGGTCATCAATCACAATCAACTGTCAAATTGAGGGTCTCAAAGCCTTCAATCTATGTTGATTTAAAATATCATCAGTTCTACAAGACATAAGGTATTAGGATAACACATTTTTTTTTGTTTTAATATCCCTTTACTAATGTTTAAGAATTAATTTATTCTTTGAATAAGAGATAGGTATATATATATTTATGCTTGACAATTAGAGTTTCAACCTTCAACTCATCTTTCACTCAAAAAGATAATAGAACTCAAAAATATTATACTTATCCTAATTGTATAAGGTTCCAAATGTTAACACATACCATTTAGATTAGTAAAATTATTTTGTAATAACTGGGGACTTCCTGTAGGCTAGTGGTAGAAAATAAAGGCCTGTCGCACTATGATTGTGGGTTCGATTCCTGCAACTTTGTCCGATGCGACGGGTTATGCCCCACCCTGCAGGTTGTCCTTTTCCTAAAACTATAGTATCATAATATTCCAAAAATAATATTCATAAATGATTTAACCTTAAACAATACTATCCATGGTTCAACTTAATCCATTCCAACCTTAAAAGTTATCCAAAATACATCCGTCCAGACTTTCTCTAAAAGGTCTCTAAATTCCAAAATAAATTGTAACATCAGATTCCCCAAACAAAGAAAAGTTTCTCTTATTGTCACATACTAAAAATATGATTACCATAATCATATTACATTATTCAAAAAGTACTGCAGTACAATCATTATATATATCACATTATTCTTATAACCAGAATATAATCCTTGAGTCCAAAAGCACCAATACATTAATTATTCCGGTTCAACTGTAGTCACAACATAAGATTGGCCTTGATCCCTTGGCCTTTTCTGAGGTAAGTTTCCTTGACACTTAGGACATTCATTTGCATAATGCCCCATTTCCCTACAATTGTAGCATTCAACTTTGACAACCTCTTTCTCTCCCTTGCAATCACGAGCCTGGTGACCCTTTCTTCCACATTTATAACAAACTCCCATTCCTTTTAGGCATGTACCAGGGTGATTCTTCCCACAATTATCACATAATGGAAAATCCTTCTTTCCCTTTTTCCCTTTATCTGTCTCTTGTTCCACTGTTCTCTTCTTCTCTTGCTTTACTTTGTTGTCATAAGACTTAGAGACTTCCTTTTCTGTCTTGATAGCACACGATACAATATCTTCGTATGATGAGAAGGATTGTGATACTAAAGCTCGACGGAGAAATGGTTTTAACCCATCAATGAAACGATCAATCTTACTCCTTGGGTTACATTTATAATCGGCAGCATGCCTCGCTAACCTTGTAAAGTTAGCCTCATACTTTGAGACATTCTCATCCTCATTCTGCCTCAAACTCAGAAATTGCCTTTCCATATCTGCTCGATGGTCACGAGGAAAGTATTTTTTCTAAGAAAAGCTCTTTGAACTCCCTCCATTCCATATTCAATACGTCATCATCTTCCTTTGTGTTTTGAATCAGCGACCACCACTGATCGGCATCTCCAGTGAGGCGGTAAACTGCCATGACAACCTTCACCCTTTCCCTACTCCCCAAGGCATGGAATATTTTCTCTAAGGAGTTTATCCATTGCTCAGATACTAATGGATTTGTACCCCCATTGATGGTTGGTGGTTGTTGCCTCATGAAACGGTCTTGCATTGATCCTCCACGTTGCGGGTCAGGGTTCTCCATACGAGTAAGGTTATTATTCATAACCTGAGTAAGTTGTCCCAGTATGGTGATTAGCTGATCGACACCAGTTGCATCACTAGCTCCACCATAATTATCATGAGCAGGAGGGCAATCCCTACACGGAGTGCGTGAATTGATACGGTTTCCATTCCTTCCACTAGGCACCATTTCTAAACAATGGAATAAACTAGATTAATTTATGAAATAAAATACATAATTCCATATTTGTAAAATACTTTACATAAATTGAACTATTTATGGATATAATCCATAATCATAAAAAGAAATGTTTCCTTTGAGGAAGTATATACTCATAACCCTTCATAGTGGTTTGTAAAGAAAATGAGAATTATCCTAAGCATATCCCCCAGGAGTGTCGTAACCAAGAGTGCAGCAAGGCCCGTTGTCGTGCACCAGTTCTCGTTCGAGTCTAGCTCAAAGCAGTGTTTTCGGGTTTTACCCCTAGGTACATCTGTGCCAGATCCGCCTCTACCTGCTCGTATCCAGACAGGGATGTATTGCTCGGAAAACTCACAAAATCTGTACAATAACAAAATTCTAGGAAGTTCTTCTATACTAATCCTCAAAGTCTATCTTTGGGCTATGTTCTCTAATCAGAGTTTATCTACATCTAGCTTCCAAGGTTAGTACTAAATTGCCTCTGATACCAACTGTAATGCCCCGACCCCAGCTACCCAGAGCCGGTGCATTAGTTCGTAACATTGGCATGATCAAAAAAGATCATGTCTCAAAAGACCGATTAGATTAGTAGCCTTGGAAACACTAGATACATTCGTAAACGTTACATTACATCATAAAGTGGAAAATGACAATAACAAAGTCTCCATAGTCCACAATAATATCTCTTTCTGACTACCCCTACAGGTCATTTATAAAATACTTCTTCACATACTGGAAAAATATTAAAACATTGAAAGGGGTGAGCTCAGATGCTCAGTAAGGATAACAATATTGCGGAAGCTTTCATAAATAAACATAAACATTTATGGCAATGTATAACTAAAACAAAAGCCTTTTAAACATGAACATCAACATAATACGGAAAAAGTAAAATGAGATAATGCCATTTACTTCTTCACATGGATATTCTACTGGTCGAATAATCACATGCAATATCAATAACCACTTTCATAATGAGGGAATGTATAATTCCAGACATTCTGAAACATTTCGTCAAGGCCTCGGCCAAGACGTCTAAAATGATTAAGGCCTCGTCCAAAACCATAAATCAAATTGGGAAAGGGCCTCGGCCAATTCCACGTCTAGTTGTCTCATGAGACCTACCGATGCATCGAGGAGCTATAGCGGGCTCCACCCGTCACTTATTAAGTCCAATACATTCCTCATATGAATAGGTTTAAACATATCATAAACCATAACATAATCGTATCACATAAAACATGCATAAAAGAAACATAACATTTCCCCATTTCAATCACAAGATATCAATACAACACATTGATATAATAAAAACTCTTTCAAAACCATTTTCAATACCAAAATAAAAGAAAGTTAAAACTTTGTATTTACTTTTCATTAAAAAAATGATGGCTTGTAGAGGAAGTCGAAACTCAAATAATGGTCACGTCAGAGGAGAAGTCGTTGTCGCCGTATAAGTACGGAAAGAAAAACATTCCCTTTTGTCGTTTAGAAAAATGCTTCTTATAAAAATATTCCTTTTGAATAAATGTAAAAGTCAAAGGGGTTTATTCACCATATAAAAGAAAGTTGTGTATAAAACAAAATATGCCTCAATGAAAGGTGATTGAGACGAAGTACTTAAAAAGATCATTTTTTTTAAATAAAGTACATCTATAATGTGTTTTCACTATAATTACACATAAATAATTTAAAAATACAAGATATGACATAATAATATGATGACATAATTTGAAAGTAGGAGATTAACCCAAAGAATAGAAGTTGGGTTAAGAAGTTCCCTTACCTAGTGTCTGACTTGACTTGACCGCTCTTTATCCTCTTGAATAATAAACTAGAGTCAATATATAACTTCTTAAGAACCTTTTTCTAGTTCATTATTACTTTTATATCACTTATTATCATGTCATTAACATTATGTAATTATTTATGTTAATAACGGTTGTTTTGTCGATCTTTGGTACTTGAGTCAAAAATATATTTCTTATAATTACAAGTTGATAATGTGTTGAAATATCCATTATATCCAGAACAATGTTCATGATGTAGATATCATATATATCATATATATCCAGTATATACATGCATTTACAATATTACATAACATTTAGAGGTAAGAAATGAAATGCACCGTTCATGGAGACGGTAAGCCGTACGTACGCATGAACGCTACTTTAATTTCTATTACGTATTTAATGGAATTATGATATAATTATATAAAGGTATAATATAATTTCAGTATAATATATTGTATAATACAATTTACTCCATCCTTTATACATCCCACATATGGTATTAACGATTCAAATCACTTTGAGGGGGCGGTAGTCCGCACTTCCTAAAATGAAAATATCGCGTTTACTCATAATGGAAACCATAAAGGTATTAAATAAATGAGAAATACAGAAGCATAAGTAAAACATAAACATATTATATATCATATATAAATATATTGACATCTTAATGGCAACCTTTGAAGGTGTTATATGAGTGTTGAACAATCATCGTTTCGTGAGGCAGAAATTCGCCATCCACAGAAACCATATGTTCATTAACCATTAGATGTAGGTGTGTGTAAGTGTAGCTAGAATCATTCTTATAAAAACATCCTAGTATATTTAGTATACTGGTTTTGTTAAAAAAGAAATGAATAAAAAGAGTTTAGGGGGTTGGAGAAGAAAAATAAAACAAAACAACATTAGAGAAGACATTACCTCAAAATCGGGTAACTCTTTTTGATTTGAGCCAAAGGCTTCCTTGGGAAGCGTATTTCCCAATGTGAGGATTCTAGGAGTAAGAGGGTGGAGTTGGGAGAGTATTTGGGCAGATTTTTGCCGAGCCAAATGGCTTGAAAGTGTGAATAAGGTTGGAGAGGTGGGGGCCATTTATAAGTGGAGAGGAGGGGCTCTTTTGGAAAGATTGAAATGATACTTTATTACACAATGATTTTCGGATTCTAAAGGTCCCAAACTTATATAATTCGTGGATAAGGTGATAGGGGTTCGAAATATACCCATCCAATAGTCTTTGGACAATTGTATGCCTTGGATTTTACATTATCTTTTCATTTTATTAAAATCGTTAAATAATGAGGTCATCGGTGCATCATAATGATGTAATAAATAATTTAATTTATTTAATGTCTATAAATTATAAAAAAATACTATGATGTAGGAAATCTTTTTATCTTTCTAATTAATATTTATATTCAAAATTTGGACTTCTGTAACCTCACTTAAAATCTATTTTAGTAAAACAACTCATGTTTGTGTCAATTTAATTTTAACATTAAATAAATATATATTAATGTCATTTTCCAACTAAAGTGGCTCCATGGGGTCCCCAAGTTGACCCATGGGTTTTCTTGGTCGGAAATTACTCATCCAATAGGAGTAGGACAAGTTTCATGCTCATCTCATATTATTAAAACATTGTTTTTACCTTAAACTACACTAATTACCTCTAATCACGATTAAGAACTTAAAAGTTACTATTCACCAAAAAATAATTTTAATCTCATTGAACCACATTTTACTTCTTAATGAGAACAATGTATGTCGGATTTTTGAAAATCAAATCACAGAAGTGGTAATATTTCATTTAAACGAAAAATCAGTTATTTAACTACCACTTAGTGGTTTCACTATTCATCAAAAATTGAAATTTTTCAGAACAATGCCAAAATTTCACCCTAATCTATAATTGATATTCCGAATTCAAAAATGAAGTCCATTTTGAAATATAAAATTTCTATAATTTTAAAAAGTTGTTATTACTATTCATAACAGCTACTTTGATTTGTCGCAGTGTTCTAGAGCTCGAAGTTGCGTACAATGCAAGCTATTGCAATATTGAATGAGAAGCGTATCGTGAAAGCTCGGGGTGTTACAAATAAAAATATAAAAGAAAGTTAAAAATAATTATTTAGTTTTTTATAATGAATTTTCGTGTATATGAGTGATTTGAATATCATAAAAACAATTTTTTGTATATTAATACAATTTTTATCATATTTTAAATATATTAAAAAAATTAATGAGTGAAAAAATGACATACATTTGATATCAAAACAAAAAAAACACCCTAAAAACAGAAACTGCATAACATAGAGTAAATTTTAATTTTCATACATTAGAGATTTTGGAGAGATTTAGTGTATGATAATATTTGTGGATCCATGAACCTCGCTCTTTTCTAAAAATGTGTCCTTATATATAGATATTATATTATGATTACTTAGTTACGATCTCCTGTACCATCACATCACTAATGTGAATATATAAAAAAAGACCTAACTTCTATTTCTCTCAAAATGAAGAAATATCATATAAAATAAACTCATTTATTCCCCAAGTAATATAATTAAATTATATAGAATAAAAAAATTTCCACTAAAGAGGAAACTAGTTATCATCTCAATCAATTAATCATTAATATTTTTAAAAAATGATCTTTTAATATATGAAACAGATTCCCTTAAAATTAACATTATCATGAGTCCATTAATTTTCACCGACCGTTGAATAATATATTTTCAACTAACTTGTTTCTAATATTGGCATGTTTTACTTTAATAGAGTATATAACCACAATAGATATACCACTTATTCAAATGTAACTTGTACATTTAACTTGAATTAGAGTTCAACAACCCAGTTCTGAATTACAAAAAAAAATTTATTTAATAAATAAATGATATACATCATTAATCCCACCAATACATATATTCTAAGATTAAATATTAATCCTTAAAAATGAATAATAAACTTATAAGATGAACAAAATCACCATGTGATGGAAAATACAGGATCCACTGAATGTTTTTTCCCTCCCCAATCTAGGTGTAAAACACTTTGATTCAATTATGGATCTCCATTGAAATAAATTAGGATATTTTGATACATTTTAATAAATGAAAAACAAAAAAAACAGTGACATATTTCTTTGTAACAAATTAAAAATATTATGACAACCCTTATTTATTTATAATATTAGTATACAAATCATTATTATGAAATATTCAAAATAAATAAGCCCAAAATTTTGAAAACACCATGATGAAAAAATTATATTTGTTATGGTTTATGATTATGATCACATAATCATTTATATCCAAATAATTAATGAAAAAATTATAAATATAATATAAATTTTCTTAATTATGTATCTTTAATTAATTGTTCGATATATGAACGAAATTTTGTGTACAATAACTATTTTATATATAGTGATATCTGAAAATTTCAATGAATATATATTAGGGGGATATTATATCTATAACATATACAATAATTTGATATATTTGTCTCTAATATGTTCATTGATGTTGTGTACATATTCAAAAAAATGAAAAATAATTTTATTCTGATATAAAAAAATATTTTGTGACGAAATAAAAAGGAAATATTATTTTAATATAAATGTAATTATTTTTATACTTTTTATATTATATTTAAATAATTATTTATTACATCAATTAAATAAACTAATATTAGTATTTCATTAAATATTATTTTACTATATGAGTTGGAATTTTATAATAAATAGTTCTCTATTACATTTGGTAATTTTTAATTAATAATTTAATTTGTATCTAATAGTAAATTATTTGAAATATATAATTATATATATATATATATTATTGTTTTTAATTTATTAAATAATAATATAAAATTAAAATTTCAGGATGAAAATTTTTTCCGTAAAATTTTTTATGTGTTACACATTTATTATTTTGAGATTTATTTTAACTGGTTTTGGAATCATTATTTTGTAAAATGGATTTAATATTTATAATCAATATATTAAAATTTTTAATATTTTGAAATCCATTTTTAATCCAAAATATATGTTATCAAGGTAAAATATAGTAACTATGGTAATGGATAAATTAGGTACAAGTGTTAAATTAATTGCTAAAGACCTAAAATATCACCAAGAAATATCTTTAAATTTATGGATAGAGGAATCCCTCATCTATCCACATCCCATATCATATATCATTTCACTTTAAAAAAAATTATTTTAAAATCAATTCCTTATAAATTATGACGTGGGTGTTTGTGATGATTCATGTAAAGATAACATTTAAATATTTCATCATCTGTAAAAATAAATCACCAAATTTTTTTATTTAACTTTAATAAATGACAAAATATTAACAAAAACCCACTAACACATTTTGGCCCTCTGATCATGAGAAGATGTCACAAAATAATAATTTTCAATAGGATCACCTAGAAGAGATTTTGGTATTCAACAAAATTTTAATCATCTCATTTATATTTATTATATTTTATAGTCATTTGTCTCTAAATGAAGATAATTTGTCAAATTAACAAAAAAAACATTTTAAATAATAATGATTCAATTGTAATGATAATATAATTATGAAATATAATTGTCCTACTAATCTAGTTGTAATAATGTGTTATTTTTTAGTTATTTTTTAGTGGTTCTGTATTGGTGAATGATAGTGGTACACCAACACCATTCTTTAGGAAGTGTATGGTTTGATTCCATGGAATACTATCATATGCCAATTTCTCATACCCCCGAGATCTAGTCGTCTTACCAAGTCACATTGATTTTGAATAGGTCGGTGAAATAAGGCATGACCCACATGTGATAATGGTTTGCAGTGTCAAACCGTCGTTGATCTGGTTTTCACCCTTTAGGATTCTCTACCATATCTGTTGAAAATGGATCCGTTCGGGCAAGGGCTCTCTCTAGAGTGTTACCTTAATGGGGAGGGGGGTTTCCTGGTATATAGGGTTCAAAATGGAACACCAATAGATTTTATTTTATAAAATTAAATAATAATAAAAATACATATAATTTTATTCAATATTTATAAATGTATTTGATTTTTTAAATCGTGGATTATAATTTATATAATAATTTTAATTAATAAAATCAAATTTTTTACTATATCAGAATTTAAAAATTGCTATTGGTCACCATATTTTTCAAATCATTGGATAAAAAAAATATAATGACCATGAGAATTATCATTAATAATAAGAACACATGAAACATATTTATTTGAAATTTGAAGGTGATCAACCCGTGGGGATAATGGACTAAAACCACCAAACCAATACATGCATGCCAAAATTGAAAAAATAACTTCTACATTTTAATTTAATTTGTTAATATTTTATATATATGTAGTATAAAATTAAATATGATATACATAAATGAAAAAATATAAATATTTTTAATATAAATATTAATTAAGAAAAAATATATATTATACAATGATTCCAAGAACATATGTACAAGAAAAATTTGATGTTAGTGTTTCAAATTTTATTCTATTATTGAAATAGAGGTTTATTATGTTTTCCTTACATTATAGAAATTTTTTTAATTCATTTTTTATTTTAATATAGTTTAAGCTAATACAGTTTTATTTAGTGTTTTACATGTCTTACTTCTTTTTTGATTCTATTTCAATGAAAAATAAACTCAAATTATTATTATTAATAGAACAACTATCCAAACCATTTGGTTATGAATCATTATTCTCTATGTTTTTACATATTAATTTCTTATTAATATCCATATAATATATATAATATTATATAATATAATTTTAGATCATCCTTTAATATAATTACAATGTAATAGATGTAATATAAATATAATGTTTTCTACAATAGTGATTTTAATTTTATTTTTACCTTAAATACAAATGTCTGAAATAAATATTATCCATTCACATATTCTTATATTTTTTTAAACTATATTTCATAGTATTTAATATGATTAATCCTTTTATTGATTCAATGGTTCTACAAATTTGAAAATGTTCTCATTTTTTTAATTTATTATAATTTAGTATAACTGTAATTTTGACTAAAGGATATTGAATCCTATATTACAAATAAATTATTTAATTATTATATAATAATATTTTTCATTTCATTCTACATTTATTAATGATCCATATGATTAATTATGGATAATTTCAAAGATAACATCCTAATATTTTTTTGATGTATAGTAATAATGTATTGTGAATATTTATATGAATCATTTTTCATTCCCATATATTAATTAAGCTATAATGATGTTGTAAATATGTAAATTTTCATTTTACCAACATATATATTAATTTTATTATGTGATTCTCAATTATAGAATTATATATCTCATTAATGAATTAGTTAATTCAATATATCTAATACGATTACTTTTAAGATATGTGGTAGTGAAAGAAATCCACTATGGGTTTCTTTTTAGTATGTTAACACGAATGATGATTAAAATACACTACTAAAAATACGGGCAAGGGAAGTGCCCCCTTATATCAGCGCTAAGTAAAACCGCTGACAAAGTTTACCCCGTATCAGTGCTAAAATAGCGCTGAAAAAAGATCCTTTATCAGCGCTAGAAAAGCGCTGATAAAGACTCCATGTATCAGTGCTAAAATTTTATCGACGATACAGTTAGGATTTATCAGTGCTTTTGTAGCACTGATAAAGGGTAATATTATTAGTGCTAAAAATCCACTGATAATGGACACCTTTATCATCTCTAAAAGGATAGCGCTGATAAAGGTAGTCTTTATTAGTGCTTTTTTAGCACTGATAAAATGTTAGTGCATCTTTTTAGAAATTCAGTTGCACAGTGCCCTCGTTTTATCGCGACCTAAATCTCTCGCAGTACTGGAACCCTACGACTCCCTCTGCCGCCCGCTGAGATCACATTGTTGGACCTCCACATCCCTCGCTTCTTGTTTCCGGACATCCACCACCCGCTGAGTTCGCGTTGTCGGACCTCCGCCGCCCTCAAGCATCAGTTTGCAAGACCTCCGCCGCCTGCTACTTTTTCAAGCTTCGGTTTTCCGGAACCCCTTTAAGGCATGTTTTGCAAATATTTTTTCAATATTGTTCTCCTCTCCCAATTGTATATCATTTTTTAAAATTATTTTTTAGTCATTGGGTGAGTATTATGGATTGACAGATTAATGAAAATGAACCATACTTGATGGAAAATTATGTAATTGTGATGATTCACATGTGTTTACTAATGTTCATTATATTTCTCAAGAACATGGAGCTTGTTTACTTTTATTTTTGAAAATCATCATAGTTTTATGGTGGGGTTATTTGAGAAGTTTTTTGTTAGTTTGGTTGTGATAGATTCTATTGGGGGAAAATGTGAGATGGTTGAGGTGGTAAATCGTGGAGTGGGGAAGCATCAACCTTTCCATTGTTAAAAAAATGTAATGAGTGGTTTATTGTGGGAGATGACATCGTTAGTTGATATGGGTTTTCCTTTTATTTTGCCAGTGACTTAGAATATAGTTATTAATGTTGAAATTGAAAACGGTTATGTGGTAATTGAATAACATGATGGATAAAAATGAAATAGTGGCTATAAAACTATGCTCACCCCCTACACGATGAGTGTATCAGGTGGTTCCCTCTTTTAAAATTCAAATTTGTTGGTTCCTTTACCGAGATAAAAACCTATGACCTCTCTTAATACAAGAAACATACAACTCTAGGTGATAAACCTAGGTTGCCTTAGGTGACGAGAATATGAAGTCCCTGGGTTATAAGAATATGATATCTTCTTTATCTCCCAAATAATGCTCCCTTGATTATACCTCATGAGATTATAAATAGATTCATTAGGGGATATTCCTAAGAATTACCTAGGTGATGACCATAAGACACCTTATTCATCTTCTTGGTAATTATCCTAGGATTATACCTCACATGAGGATCATGAGATTCGTTAGGTGATGTGACAAAGAATCCCCTCTGTGATGAGCATACGATCTCTAAACACTTCACTTAGTAGTTGATCTTATGTTCTTACATGGTGTGATAAGAACATGATTCATTAGTTGATGAATATAGAAATCCTTATGTGCTATGAATATATTTTAGGAACCAAATTAGTGGAGATTTATCACATGAAAAATGTGATCCACCTTGTGTAATGAGCATAAGATTATACAGGATATAAGACTGGAATTCCTTCTGTAATAAGAATATGTTACCCATTATCAATCATGGTATGACTCATGTATTACAAATTATACACCTCATGTCATGAGCTAATGAAAAATTAATAACCTCATTTTCAGATGAATTTTATAGTTTATGAATACACTCATCACCATTATTATATTCACCTAAAAGTATATTCCATGTAACTAGAATAATAATTATAATTAACTTGTGTCCACTATAGAGTAGAAACAGAAACTAGATTCAGAAACATGTCTTATATCTGGAATAGAGACCCATAATATGAATCATACTCCTGGAAGGAAACTATATAAGGAATATCTAACATCCCATATTTCCATTCCAATCAAGGGGACAATATTATCAACCATGGAGGTGGACTGTTTCCACCTTTGGAAATATGTAAGGTAGGTTATAATGATTGTGGGTAGCCTAAGGAAACATATTCAAGCCTGACTGACTTCCCCAATAGAGGCATTAAAAAATTACCCATGAGCCAAAATATCCAATTAAAATAGGCCTTATTCTATGGGAACCATACATATTAGGCCATACTATAAATAAAAACATTCCCACATATAGTGTAAAATATTCACTAAGTGGTCCATACAACTACTATTTGAAAAAAACCCTATACCACATAGTGTCATATTTTTTGTGAATCCAAAATACACTCATTAGGATATATCCCCTATTAGATATACCAAATATGTATTATCACACATATTTACCATACTAACTTTCACTTGGTATCATTCGAAAAATCAACTATACGACATGATGTTAAACTATATCAATTATTTATTATTAGAATTATATTGAACATGGTTGTGATAAATACCCTTGGTGCATTCACTAACCCATGACATGTTGGTGGATGGTTTTAGGGGGTCAGTACAATATAATATAATAACCATTAGAGGGGTATAAATGGGTATAGGCTATGAAATAGTGTTATCAATGAATTTTATTAGGAGATATGATGGGGTCTGATGTTAGGAACATTTTAGGATTTCAATGGTTTGGATTAGAATGTATTTCATTTGAATTCATTGGTATGTTTTGGGTGTACCTATCACTAGGTTTCAAATTATTCTCTTAGTGGTTCTTTATGGTTAGTGGTTGTAGTCTCTTATTTGGGTGAAGGGATGTGTTCTTAGTATATTTCCATCTAATGATTTTCTTTATGGTTAGTGGTTGTAGTCTCTTATTTGGATATGTATTATTTTCTTGGTGAGGGCCACTATATAGCTAGTGGTGTTGTTGTATATGATAAAGAATTGATGTTGTTGGAGATGTATGATGTTCTTCATTTGAGTAGACTCATTCAGATTCCATGTGGGTGTTTCTATACTATATCTTCTTTTAGGTATTCATGTGTTTCATGAATTCATATTTTAACCATTGAGGTTGGTTAGACATGTTTTGATCATTTTGAAGCACAAAATAACCCTATTAATGAAAATAATATATGGAATGGATGGTATCAAGTTGTGAAGTAACCTTTTTCATTGAAATAAATTAGGTTTCCTTCTACTGTTGGTGGATTTGATATTATAAATGAAAATCAAGGTTTACAATAATGATGTGTTGATTCTTTAAATAAAATTTAAAATCGTTTGGCATGTTTTTGTTTATTGAATTTTTCTAGGAATGATTTCCAAAATAAATTAAAATTTCATGTTTTTAAATAGGTTATGTTATTGGTATTTTAAAAAATTGAGGGGGATTGATTGTCCTTTTGATCAAAATAACTTCGATCCATACGACCATCCATTGTTTGTTGGGGGTGACTATAATTTCATTTCCAACCCAAAGGAAAGGAAAGGTAGAAGCCCAGTCCAGAGGAAGGCCATCATGGAGTTTGTTTAGTTCATGGCTGGGAAGGGCCTCGTTGATCTCAGCTTCTCGGGTGACAGTTTAACCTGGTGGAACAACTGTAGGGGCCATCACCGCTTATGGATTATATTAGATAGGTGTCTAGATAACATGAAATCCACTGACCTATTCTCAAATACCATGTTTTTTCATCTTGGTTGGGGTATTTTGATTCACTCTCCCCTTTTGGTTTCCATTTCTTCTTATCATGTTCATTAGGAACGGTTTCACATCCACCAGCAGTGAGTATTTTGGCATGATGATATTGATGTAGGGAACATACCTAGGAGAGGTAGATGTATAATTATTGATTATTCTTGTGTTTGGTCTAGTGTTATTTTTGGAAACTATAATGAATCTAAAGTAATTAGATTCAATGAAGATGAATAAATACTAATTGTTTGGCTCTATTAAGATCCATTTTTATAAGGAAGTGGTTCTCTTCTACTATATTTTGAATTCTTGTTTGGTGTATTTTAACCATATATACAAATATTTGAGATTAAAATAGGATGGAGACGTATAAAGATTGGATGGATTCTAATCGTTTAACATTAGAGTTCGAGAACAGAGTGAAAGAGTTCATCAAGTTTGCAAAGGATCAAACAAAGGATACTTCTCAAATCCTTTTTCTGTGTTTACATTGTTCTTATTCTAAACTACATACTCCAGAGGAGTTGGAAGAACATTTGATATGTCACAGAATAGATTGGAGTTATAAATGTTGGAATAAACACATAGAAAAAGCGAATGAAGCTAATGGCTGGGATAAAACTGTGTTTTATGGATCGTCAGATATGAATAAAAATATGGATAATAAAGAAGACCGTTTGAAGGATGTTATTACAGATGTCAATGATGATGAAGATCGTATTGAGTAAATGACAATGAAAATTCAAGATGAACTCCGTGATTGCCCAAAATTTTTTGAGAAATTAAAGAGTTGAGCAAAGGTGCCATTGTATATTGCTTGCACTAAGTATACAACATTGTCAGTTGTACTGAAGTCGTATAAATTGACAGCAGGCAACGGATGGAGTGATGTCAGTTTTACGGAACTACTTGCTCTCTTGAATAACATGCTCCCGTAAGATAATGAGCTCCCAAGCCAGACATATGATGCTAGTCGAACGCTACGCTCGATGGGAATGATTTTAGAAAGAATATGTGCTCACCCGAAAGACTGTATATTGTTTTGAAAAGAGAAAAAATCACTTACAGAATGCCCAGAGTGTGGTTCTTCTAGATACAAGAAAGATAAATCCAATCCTACAAAAGTTGTATGGTACTTTCCAATCATTCCATGGTTTAGGCCTCTATATGGAAGTGAAGAAACTGCAAGACATTTGTCGTGGAATGCAGATAAAATAAATAAATATGGGTTATTATGTCATCCGACCGAATCTCATCAATGGAAGAAAATTGATCATGAGTATCCTGAATTTGGAAAAGAGCCGAGAAACCTTTTTCTTGAGTTATATACAGATGGAGTGAATCCTTTTGGTTTTCAAACAAACACTCATAGTACATTGTCTGTTATGTTGGTAAATTATAACTTTCCACCCTGGTTATGCATAAAGTAGAAATTAATCATGTTTTCTATGCTTATATCAGGACCAAAACAACCAGGTAACTATATTGATATTTATCTGGTTCCATTGATCGAGTATTTAAAGTAATTGTAGGACTCAGGTGTAATGTTTTATGAAGAATATAAAAGTGAATACATCACATTGATAACGATGTGGTATGAGACAATAAATGATTTCCCTGGTTATGGAAATGTTTTATGCTATATAATTAAAGGAACTCAAGGGTTTCCCGTGTGCGAAGAAGATACAGAATCAATTAGGTTGAAACTTTCATTGAAATCTGTGTTTCTAGGACATCAGAGATTTTTACCTCGTCAGCATAAGTACCCATCATGGACGAAATCATTCAACAGCAGTTCAGAAAAACGTGCAACACCATCTCCACTAACACATGATCAGGTGTTTGAGAAATTAAAAGATTTGAACACTATTTTAGGTCTAAACATCATGTAAATTTATATATGATGTATTTTTCCATGAATTGATTTTCCAAAAGCTGATCTATTGTGAAAATTATGACTAAATGCATTTTATATTGTTGACAGACGCATTTATGAAAAACAATTGAAGTAATTTTCCCATAAGCCATGATTTGGACTGGTTTTTCCTCATATCACAACAACAAACCTTACAAAAATAGAGCCATCAAAAAGGGATGCAATAGTGAACGACTTGCTAAAAACATATAAACACAAGATTACAGATGACTGACTTTTCCTAATACCAACCATGTAGGGGTAATACTCTACGATTAAATAATATCAATTATATTTTCTCTTATTTTATTACATATTCCTTTTTGTGTTTTTAGAAAACATTGGTTGCTAATTGCGGTGAACTTGGATACTTCGAAGATTTGTTTTCTGGATTCAATGCAAGGATATCCATCAAACCGACCACACATGATGGAGTTTGTGAATCTGTAAGACACTACATCTTACGTTTTAGGTCTAAAAATCAAGTAATAT
The DNA here is from genome assembly GCA_963277665.1 of Viscum album. Classification (NCBI taxonomy): domain Eukaryota; kingdom Viridiplantae; phylum Streptophyta; class Magnoliopsida; order Santalales; family Viscaceae; genus Viscum; species Viscum album. The sequence continues at coordinate 1,310,561,724 of OY728152.1, read as the reverse complement.
AATTTATATTATCTTTTACTGAGGATTCTGTTATGATAGAGTGGTGTATCATTATTGTCTAAAAAAAGGAATGAGGACAGGGCCTAAGCATTGGGAGGTGAGAAAGTAATACGTCTGGACAAATATCAGGGTATATATAACAAAATTTCACTATCCAAACACATCTCAACACAATTTACTTATTCTCCTAATGATAAATTTTTTTGTTGTGTCCAAAATAAAAAAAAAGATAATGATTGATGTTATTATGTTTGAAAATTTATTAAATAGATCATTTTTCATCATCAAACTATCATCCCTAAAGTGGTATTTTTAAAAACAACTACTAGTTCATTTAGGTTATTTATTAATTCTTTAATTTTTTATTTTTCAGTACTACTCTGACTTCCAAAAATCCTCATACTCACAAGACGATATAGATATGTTCATAAAAGAGTGGGCCAAATTCCTGATTGAAGATTGTATAAAAATACAATGAAGATCTGGCTTGGGGACATGTACAATTTGTTGTCATTTTTTATAGGGGATAAGGGGATCAAAAGACGAAACATTGTTGTATGTAAATCTTTATAGGAAAACTGAAATTGTTGTTAAATAAAACATCCATTCTCCAATGATTCATTTTACCATTTTAATAGATTTTATGCACCAGCAACATGCAACAATGTTGAACCACTCAAAGGGTCTCTATTTTTCTTAAAGTGGACACAATTTTAATTGAAAACAACAACTGACCTACAGAAATCTGACCAAACACATTTCGATTGCATTGTTATTTTATAAGAATGATCCAAGGGTCCTTTGTGACATGTACGAGTGAACCCCACCACAATCCATGGCATATTGTGGCTGCTAGCACTCAAATGGTCTCTCTTGTTTAAAATTGACACGATTTTAATTGAAAACAACAATTGACCTATCGAAATATGACCAAACGCATTCGGATTTCATTTATATTTTATATGAACGATCCAAGGGTCCTTGGTGACGTGAACAAGTCATCCCCACCTCAATTCGAGGCACGATGTGGCCGCTATCACTCAACGGTTCTCAATATTGTTTAAAATGGACAATATATTAAGGAAAAAAACAACTAACCTAAGGAAATCCCACGAAACACATTCGTATTGCATTGAAAATTAATAAGAATGATTCATGTGTCCATGGTGATGTGTATGAGTCAACCCAACCTCCATCTGAATCACGGTGTGGTCGTTAGAACTCAAAGTGTCTCTATTTTGTTTAAAATGGACATGATTTTAAGTGAAAACAACGACTAACAAATGGAAATCCAATAAAACTGATTAAAATTTCATTTATCATTTATAATAACGATCCAAGGGGCCTTTGTGATGTGTACGAATCAACCTTGCCTCAATATGAGGCACGGTGTGGCCACTAGCACTCATATGGTCTCTATTTCGTTTAAAATGGACACGATTTTAAGTGAAAACAACAAAATAGCTACGTAAATGTGACTTAACGCATTTGGATTGCATTGATCATTTATAATAACAATAAAAGGGTCCTTGGTGACGTGTAAAAGTCAACCTCGCCTCAATATGAGTCATAGTGTGGCCTCTAGCACTCAAAAGGTCTATATTTTGTTTAAAATGGAAAAGATTTTAATTGAAAACAACAAATGACCTACAGAAATCTAAAAAAACGCTTTCGTATTGCATTGATCTATTATAAAAACGATACAAGGGTCCTTGGTGACATGTACGAGTCATCCCTTCCTCAATCCGAGACATGATGTGGCCGCTATCACTCAAAGGGACTCTATTTGTTTTAAATGTACAAGATTTTAAGTGAAAACAACAACTGACCTACGGAAATATGACCAAATGCATTCTTATTGAACTTTTTATTTATAATAACGAACCAAGGGTCCTTGGTGATGTTTAAGAGTAAACTCCGCCTCAATTCGAGGAACGGTGTGGCCGCTAGCTCTCAAAGGGTCTCTATTTTGTTTAGAATGGACATGATTTTAAGTGAAAACAACAACTGGCCTATGGAAATCCGACCAAACACAGTAGGATTGCATTGATATTTTATAGGAACGATCAAAGGGTCCTTGGTGAAATGAATGAGTCAACCCATCCTGAACATGAGGCATGGTGTGGCAGCTAGAACTCAATGGGTCTCTCTTGTTTAAAGCGGACACGATTTTAATTGAAAACAACAACTGACCTATGAAAATATGACCAAACGCATTCGGATTGCATTGATCCTTTATGAGAACGATCCAAGGGTCCTTGGTGACATGTACGAGTCAACCCTACATCAATCTGAGGCACAGTGGGGTCGCTATCAGTCAAATGGTCTCTATTTTGTTTAAAATGGACACGATTTTATTTGAATACAAAAACTGACCTATAGAAATATGAACAATGCATTCGGATTGCATTTATATTTTATAAGAATGATACAAGGGTCCTTGATGATGTGTATGATTCAACCCTGCCTCAATCTGAGGTACGGTGATGGAAATAGCACTCAAAGGGTATCTATATTTTTTTTAAATGGACAAGATTTTAAGTGAAAACAACAACTGACCTTCTGAAATATGAAAAAACGTATTCGGATTGCATTTTTATTTTATAATAACGATCCAAGGGTCCTTGGTGACGTGTAAGAGTCATCCCTGCCTCAATACTATACACTGTGTGGCCGCTATCACTCAAAGGGACTCTATTTTGTTTAAAATGGACAAGATTTTAAGTGAAAACAACAACTGCCCTACAGAAATCTGACCAAACGCATTTGGATTGCATTGATATTTTATAAGAACGATTAAATGGTCCTTGGTGACATTTATGAGTCAACCCCACCTTAATCTGAGGCACAATGTGGCCGCTAGCACTCAAAGAGTCGCTATTTTGTTTAAAATGGACAGGATTTTAATTGATAACAACAACTGACCTACAGAAATCTGACCAAACACATTAATATTGCATTGATCATTTATAAGAACGATCCAAGGGTCCTTGGTGATGTGTATGATTCAGCCTCATCTCAATCCGAGTCATGGTGTGGCCAATAGCACTCAAAGGGTAACTCTTGTTTAAAGTGGACACAATTTTAATTGAAAACAACAACTGACCTATGAGAATCCGAACAATCACATTAGGATTGCATTGATCATTTAGAAGAACGATACAAGGGTCCATGGTGATGTGTATGAGTCAACCCCGCCTCATTCCGAGGCACGATGTGGCCGCTATCACTCAAAGGGTCTCTATTTTGTTTAAAATGGACAATATTTTAAGTGAAAATGACAACTGACCTATGGAAATCTGACCAAACGCATTCGGATTGCATTGATCTTTTATAATAATGATCCAAGGGTCATTGGTGACGTGTACAAGTTAACTTCGCCTATGGTGTGGCCGTTATCACTCAAAGGGTCTCTCTTGTTTAAAGGGGACAAAATTTAATTGAAAACATCCACTGATCTATATAAATATGACCAAACACAATAGGATTGCATTGATATTTTATAAGAACGATCCAAGGGTCCTTGGTGATGTGTACGAGTCAACCCTTCACCAATATGAGGCACGGTGTAGCCGCTAGCACTCAAAAGGTCTCTCTTTTTTAAAGTGGACACAATTTTAATTGAAAACATTAACTGTCCTATGATAATATGACCAAATGCATTCAGAGTGCATTGATATTTTATTAGAATAATCCAAGTGTCCTTGCTGATGTGTACGAGTCAACCTCTCCTCAATAAGAGGCACGGTGTGGCCGCTAGAACTCAAAGGGTCTCTCTTGTTTAAAATAGACATGATTTTAAGTGAAAACATCCACTAACCTATGAAAATCTGACCAAACGCAATAATATTGCATTGATCATTTATAAGAACGATCCAAGGGTCCTTGGTGACATGTACGAGTCAACCCCACCTCAATCTGAGGAACAGTGTGGCAGCTAGCACTCAAAGGGTCTCTATTTTTTTTTTAAAATGGACACAATTTTAATTGAAAACAACAACTAACCTACGAAGATATGACCAAACACATTCAGATTGCATTGATCTTTTAAATGGGGGTCATGGCTTGTGATCTATCAGGGGCCTCATATATATCAAGTCAAGGTTGGCCTAGTATACTAGTGTGATCATGTGTTTGGGTCTATGATACTTATGTGCTTATATCTGGATGAAAATTATCCCATTTGGGAGGGTAGATATGCTTGTGGGTATTATTCCTTAAATGAGAATACTCTCATAGGGGAGGGATGAGATGTATATAGGTCTTATTTCCCAAATGAGAATAAAAACATGGGAGTGGGATGAGATTCTTATCAGGAATATTCACTAAATTAAAATAATCACATAAGGGAGGGCGGAGATGATTATATTGATTATGATTCAAATGAGAATACAACCATATTGGTGGGTTGATATGCTTCTAGGGATTATTATGTGGATGATAATACTCCCATATGGTAAATAATATATGCTTCTTAATATTACTCCCTAAATAAGGGTACTCCCATAGTATAGGGATGAGATCCTTGTAGGTCTTATGCCTTGGAATTGGAAGAACACATATGGGTGGTCTAGGATACTGTTGAGGGTATTCTCTGGATAAGAAAACTCCCATAAGTGGATTTCCATGATGGAGTATAAATAATAATTACATATTGGAGGTCAATGATAATTATGTATATTGTGGGGAGACCATGGTATATTATATGTTTTGTGTGGTTCCTATGATGTACTCAGAGAAACCCTATCATTAGATGAAGTAGGTATGGTTGATCAAGCTTTAATACTTGAGAATCAATGTGTCTTTATGTAGATGGGGAACGACTTGGTCAAACTATATTTTTATAATGTCGACATGATCCTTGTGAAATGCTTGGTAAATGTTCAGCACTTTGAAAATTAATTTGGGTTTAATCATGGTCAAGGATTTGAGGATCAATGATGATTTTTAACTAGTTTTATTCTAGTTATTTCTAAACTAAATTATTTATATTGCCTGATCATGCACGTACAATAGCATATTACAGGTTTAATATTGGGGGTTTATTAATTAGATTCAACCCCCCATGTATATTCACCACAATGTGTGTACAAACCTTATAACATCTTTGAGGTTAAGAACATGATGCATAGTGGATAGAGAAAAGTCCAAAGATTTCTGTATTGATAAAACACACCCATGTGGAGCCTTAGTATTGAACTGGAAAGCCCCCGGGACACCCCCATCTCCCCCTTGGACAGCCAAGCCAAGCCCTTGAACATCACCCAAACCCCCTGAATTCAGAATTGATTTCTTTATGTACTTGATTAACTTATAAATTATGTGTTAATGGTGTACATGTATAATTTTTATATGGGTATACATGGTCTAATTTGATTTTGATTTATGAGTTAATTTTGTATGGGTATACTTCCTTTAATTGCCTTATCGAGATGCTATTTTTTTTGCAGGTGTCCGGGTGTGCTGTTGCAGATTTATCATAGCAACAGAGAGGGGATTTATCAGCGCTCTTTTAGCACTGATAAATCGTTCTTTTATCAACACTAAAAAATCACTGATAAACTCCACCTTGATCAGTGCTAATGAAGCGCTGATAAAAGATAAGTTTATCATCCCTAAAGGAGCTCTAAAAACGTCTACCTTTATCAGTGATGGTTTATCACTGATAATTGGGTACCCCTTATATTAGCGTCGAGCATTACATCGCTTTTTAGCGCTGTTAAAGGCATTTTGTAGTGCTTTTAATTCTCGTCTTTTTTGTAGTGTTAGTTCTAATATTGAAATAATTATAGTATTTTATGTTGGTATTTTTATTGAAATATATTGAAAAGAATGTATACCAACCCATGATTTTAGATCCATTAAATTAATACTATCATTAATAACTTAACAAACAAAAAATATATAACTACCCTAAAAATGAAAACAATATCCAAAACATATTAACATCATCAATAATATAATCATTACTATATAATTAAAAAATAATTATTTTAGATAATTATATATTAGTATTGAATTTGAATAATATTTTAACTCGATTCATTTTAATGTAAAAGTTAAAAATTGTATAGTTTATTAACATAATAAATAAAAGTAATCAAATTTATATTTATTACTACAATATGTATTGTTTATATTTTTAAACTATTATTTAAATAAACCATTATTATTTATTGTATTTGATCTATGATTAATGATATGTAATGTCTATGCCATAATATTTTAATAAAGGAATTTTTTCTTCATATTGAAATTTTTTAGATAATTAATTAAAATTTACTAATGTATAAATAAAGAATGATAAAAAAATCATATTTAAATTTAATATTTCAAAATTATTTTAGGGCTATGTTTTAAATTTTTTTCAAAATATGTTTATTTTTAGTAGAATAACACAAAACATTATTTTTACAAGTGATGTAAATTTAAATAATTTATTGTATAAATTCATGATATTGAAATTTAAGAATCTTTTTTAATAAAATATATTTATTTTATATGTGATTTTTTAAATTTATTTTATAAAAAACAATTTAAACCCAAACATGATAATTTTCATATTAAATTATATTTTATTCAGAATTATTTTTAATGATGAAATTATTTTAGTATTTTAAAAATAGTTTTAATCTATAAATATATTTGTATAAAAGAATATATATCAAATTTTGTATATTTTTTCATATTATATAATATGTTATTTATTATTTTTTTGATATAGGGATAAAATAAAATGTTAAAAACTATTCAATACGGTAAAAGTTAAATTGTTAAAATTAATGAATTCAAGACATGAAGCCACATTTAACCTTTTGATTTAATAATGTGTGGTTCTTTGATTACGAATTCTCTTATATCATCCAAAACCATTGTTACCCAATGATTTTAGTAGTTACTCTATAGACTGTAATCTCCAATTAAAATATCTAAAAAAACACAAAAACCATGGTGAAACTCTAAAGCCAAAAAAAATAATAACGAAATGATGATTCTTGAAAAATAACTCAATAATATGCATTAAACCAACACCAACTCAGACCTCAACCCTGACACTAATCAAGAGAAAAACATTGTTTTAAAGCATAACTCCTTTCTCACATTAAATAATAATAAGAGAAAACAAACTATTAAAGTTATATGGTTAATAGATGATAATTGAAATACCAAATTCTACAACTATTTTCAATGAATCTAGAATGTCTAAAGCCTTTATCCTTTTTAGGGGATGGGGACAGACTCATGGAACATGAAGATGACATCACACATCATTTCATCTCTTACATTGAATTCATTTTAAATGGTCCTAATATAAACAAATACCTCCTACCTGAGGAAATTCCTCTAGTTATCAATGATGTGGACAACTCCTTCCTTTTTATCACTCTGATGGATCATGAAATAAAAGACATTATCTTTATTCGGAACCCCGATAGTTCTCTTAGTCCAGATGGATCATGTAGACTGACTATTATACACTTCTAAAATCCTACTTCAACAATCAGGTTCTCCCTCATTTTCAAAATTCATAGTTTCTCATATTGATCCTCAAAGTGGATAAAGCCTTGTAGATTCATATTTTTACACCCATTTGTCTTATGAACATTGTTTTTAAAATCATCACTAAAATAATTTCCAACCAACATTAAACTCTCACGGATAAAATTACATCATTGAACCGATATGGCATTATAAAGGGAAGGTCTATTCAAGACTATATTTTCCTTTCCTTTCAATTGTGTTAGTAATTTGAAAAAATCTAACAGAGTATGAAACATTTGCTTTAAAACCGACATTATAAAAGCCTACAATACCATGGATGGGTGTTCTATATTTAGTATAATACAACGTTTTGTCCTTAACATCAATTTTACCACTAAAATCAAATCTCTCTTTAACTCGGTTTCAATCTCCATTTGGATCAATAGATCTCCCAAGGGCTACATTAAATACAGAAAATGAGTCGGACAAGGTGACCCCCTTTCTATAAATACTTTATCGATAACAAATGACTAACTCAGTCATCTGATCAGTCATATGGTAGACCATAACAAAATAAAACATGTAAATGTATTTAGGAACATGAATGTTCCTACTAATATACTTTATGCTGAAGAGGTCACCATTTTCCTACAAGGGGATAAAAGAATCATTCTTAATCATAGGAATGTGCTCTCTAACTATGAAGAGGTTTCTTGTGGAACCATTAGTAGGAAAAAATATTGAATCTTCATTGAGAAAAACATCTCTCAATAAAGAAAATGTATAATTATTAATGACTTTGGTCTAAAATAATGTATAATAACTTCCACTTATCAAGGTGTTCCATGTTTTTGGGGTTGACCAAATTCATGTATCTTCTCGACTATTTTTCACCATGTTCGAAATCAGATATCTTCTTGGAAATGTAAATCCCTATATATAGAAGGTCAGACATGTTTTGTTAAATCCACTATTGTCTCTTATATGTTTTAAATCATGATGATATAAAAAATTCTTGCTAGTCTCATTAAAAAAATGAACACCACCATAATGAATTTCATCTATAGTAGTAGTTTTCTAGAAAGAAAACTTGTCACTGTTTCATGGTCAACATGTTGAAAGGACATTACCAATGGTGGTATTGTTGTTAAAAATATCAAATAATTTAATGAATCCTTCTAACAAAGGCTCAACTATAACGTATTCACAATAATTCTACATCAATTAATTTTCTCAAAAATATTTTTCTCGACGTACTTACAACTAGTAATTTTAATATAATTAACTCATCAATTTGGCCTTATTTCAAAGACTCCTTTACCAATTTTATGATGAATTCAAAACTTATGGTCTCTAGAAACTCCTCCTTGAAATTTTGGTTGAAAAAACATGATTGGAATGGCTTTAATATCGATAATATCACCCGATCAAACTTATGGCAATACCAACAGCTCTATTAGAGACATTTTACACTCTCACCATGATCACCCCTTGATAATATTCTGAACATCATTGAAAAATACTATATCTCTTGTAATAATGATTTCATAACATTGGAAAATCCTAACCATGGTATTCTAAACAAAAAATATATATATGATCATTATTTATATAACTTGGATAATCATTACAACTGATAGAAACTTTTCAACATACCTTGGATATATCCATTAATTTCCAGCCATATCTGGTGTCTTTTTCACAACAGGGTACCCATAGAATATTGACTGTAATATTTTGGCATCCATCTCCTCTCCATTTTTAAAATCTGTAATCAACACAGATATGATTCTAACCATCTCTTTTACTCTTCCTCTACTGCTTCTATTCATTGGAACTATATTCTATACATTTTTTACTATAGATTGATGATTTTATATTTCGTCAAAGCACAAATTAAAAAATTTATTGAAATGGAAGGCTCTCAGAAAACCGGGATCTTCTTCCTTGCTGCAGTTGTGGAACTCTATCATGTGATGTTTTATGATCGGAATGATATTTTTTATTATAACTACTCTATTAATAAATAATCTGGTCAGATGAGGATCCTCAATGCCATACATGAATCTGCCTTGATTCAAAAAGGAGATTTCCACAACACCGTGCATGACTTTGGGATCCAGAAGCATCTTATGATTAAAGTAAATTTCAGTCAGCCGAATCTCACTATGTAGGTGTTCTTTAGTGCCCCCATCCTGGATGGATTAAAATAAATATTGATGGTCCCTCTATGGGAAATCAGGGACCTGCAGGGCGTGAGGCTATTATCAAGAATCACCTCGGTCAGATTCATGGATTCATCATTGGTAAATGTATAATTTTCACCTCCCTTGAAGCTGAGATTCTTTTTTTGATACATGTTATTAATTATGCCTTGTTTATATGTTGGAACAACCTATGGATTGAATGTGACTTGATGACCATCGTCCAAGATAAATGGAATGGCATGACGCATCTAAAATATCCAATTACCACCCATTATATATAATGCAAATGTCCACTTAAAAATATTAACTATATCATCACACTTGTCTATCGATAAGAAAAAAAATTTAGATGGTCTAACAAACATTTGATTAAATCAAGACATCACCTTGTTCAAAGGCCATCCTTCTTCTCTTATTTCCATTCATTAAAAATATTGTAATATGATCCTGTATTTTTGACAGTTGTTTTTTTATTTATATAATTATTGTCCTTTGGTTGTTTTTGGCCAATGCATCACATTTTTTAAAAAAGGGTAAAAATACCTAAATCGTGTTTAAATAATGAATGGGAATTATTGGATTATGAATTTATAGATTTTATCTCTTCTAAACTATATTTTTTTCAAATTTTTTGATCCATGTGACATTTTTAACAAGTGATTTTATTTAATGATTATTTTAAAAAAACATAAACCCATAATAAAAGGGGTGTCTCACCATGACTTTATAGAACAGAAAAATATTATTTTTCTTCATTCAAATAAACTTTTTAATGAACCTAGAATAATTATTCACTCCCATTTTAATCTGGACACTATAGACTAGAATATTTGATAAATATCCAAGGGCTCATCAATTGGAATCTCCAAATGATCATAATAATTTATTATTTATTGTTTAATAATTTAGATTATTCATCAATATTTTTAATTTTTAATTATCTACTTAATCAAGTAAATGTTTTTTGTAAACTAAAAAATATTACGGTGTTGGAATAATGAGTGATTTCATATTATGTTATGTATTATAAAAAATAAAACCATATTTTCTTTGTCATGGAGTCAACCAGCTCAACAAATTTTTTTATTATCTATCACTGAAATACTATGATTGTATAAAATTTAAACTTTATAAATAATTATAAAATTTAGAAAATATTTATTATTTTTAAACCTTAGACCATATTATTCTTTTCTCTTGTTCTATAGAAATTAGAAGCATCTACTATGAATAATTGTGGGCGACTGCCTCTACTACGATTGATTTACATTTACCATTTAATCCAACTATAAATTTATGATAATGGGGATGATATTAAAATATTAATATAATTTTTTAATTTATATTTTATGTTATTTTTTATAAATCATTAAAATATATCTTTATATGATATATATTTTTCGTTAAATCAGTTGTTTCAAAAGACTGAATATAGAGAAAAATTATTTCATAATTCTAAATAACAACATTATATAATATTTTTTATCATTATTATTTATTCAAATATCAAAAATATATATTCTATGATCCATATATTATAACATCCTCAGAATTTGAAGAATAATAAATTTTCATATATATTAATATTTTTGAATTTTATATTTATTTTAGTTTAATGGAATCATTATTTAAGATAGTGTATGTATCATTCAACAATGCATTACTCTGGAATCTTACGTTACACAAACCACTGAGTTATACCAAAAAAAATACAATAATATTATTATTAATTTAAAAGGTATTTAACGTATAGACATTGTATTGTAGAGAATGAACAGAATTCATTATATTATGCTTTGACAGATTTGGTAAATGTTATTTAATTTATCCAAGGAAATTTAGAGTCATAAAACTAGAATGAATCAAATTTTATGCATAAAATACACTAATATTTTTAAAAGGTCGTTTTATCACCTTTTGATGGAGAACCCTTTATAAAAATAGTTATTTCCAATATAATAGTTCCTATATGATAAAATAAACTAATTATTTAGAAGGAAAAAATATAAATTTACTTTTGGAATTTTCTTGAAAAATTATTTTCTTAATGAATAGTGAAAATAATATATTTCAATTCAAAACTATTGTTTCATTTAATTTATTGATATATGTATAATTTATTTTTAATTGGATTTAATGTGTAATTGGATTACGTTTTTATAAATTAATAATATAATAATAATTTTATGTAATTTTACATTTTAATTGGACATAAACACATGTCAGTCATTTAATAGTTTTTACTTCTTAAATACCAATTTCCTTTTATTAACAACATGAATTAATTTTAAATTAATTTCTACCAAGGTTCTAATTTGGATATAGAGTAGTGGATCCCTTATATAGAATGAAAATTTCCAATTTATATAAATATCTACCCATTATTTTTGGATATTATGAATAGTCACATCAATAACAATTTTTATTTACCATGGATAAATGGTAAATAAGTTAAATAAGGGTAAAAAATAATATTTTAATAATATAAAATACACTAAAATGTGTACAAATCATATAGAATGAGATATTTACAACCATGATCATACTTAAGATGACTTTTTGGTATTTGTGAGTCACCTGGTTGTGAAAATGACATTTTATAATAGTAAATTTAATGGAAAGGGAAATACAACATAAACATGTATCTTTCAATAAAACAATTTTTATATAAGGTTATTTAAATGTAATATTTTACAATAAATTGTTCTTTTAAACCTATAAATATTTACTACATATGGTATATTATTTATATACTTTAGACATTAATTATATATATTTATTTGTGACATAATGAAGATTCAATTATTACCTTATTAATGAATGATTCAAATAAATGATTTCATAAATATTATATTATATATAATCTGAAAATTTGGATACCATAAATGAATTTTTTTGATGAGATATACATCTGAGGAATTATTTAATTTGATTAAATTGAATTAATCAATCTTTTATGACTTGAACAAAAACCAATTACTAAATAGTTTTAAAATTGTTATAAATTATCTTTTAAATCCAATAATATTTTATTTAATGATATAATAGTTCTAATAGAATATGATTATTACAAATTAAATATATAATGTTAATAATTTCATTAATTATCCACTTGTGGTTTTATTGTAATTTTATAGTAAATATATTAACAAAATATTCAAAAAATACAATAAGATATGGTAAGAGTTAATGTTTTTAACTAATGTTTAAAGCTAAAAGATTAAAATTATTATGTGAAATAAACATTTCTAAAACCTACAGGATGAGTTTCTTTATTCCCATCAATATATTATAATCAAAATTTATTAGTTAGTAACTTTTTAAATTTGAAAATCATTGTATCATATAATACAATTTTCAGACATTCCTAAAGTGCCCCTCCATCACCTTTTAAAAGACAACAACTTCTCCGGACTTAATCACACCCATGAAGACCATTGTATCATAAAAATTATGCTAATGTAATCACTAAAAATATCTCCTATAAATTTATAGGTTGCACTATGGGAATAAGTACATCTGATGGAGACCTTTTGTGATAATCAAAAGAGGATACTTGAAAAGGAGGTTTTTGTTTTATCACATCATTAAAAATTATTTTCTTCCTATACTTCTCATAATAATATGATTTCCATAATATATGAATAAATCAAATATATCATCAATTATTGGATGTTATTATAATTATGGGAAAACATTAAACTTCTTTTTATCGATCCTATGAATGACAATATCACTTTGTGTGCGTACACATGACTTACTATCACCATGATGGGGTGTAATTTGTTATTCAACTGTACATAATTTAGATCGGAATAATGATGATTATAATAGATGTAAATAAGGAATATAAAATTATATTTATTCTGTATAATTAATAAATTACTCAATTATATACTGTTTAACCATTAATTAAATAATATCATTTCCTGTGGGATCGTATGACCTGCCATCTTCTCGATGTGGTGCTATTCATTCTACATGAAATTAATTAAATCACAATTATTAACATGAATTAAAAGAACAATTTAGATATATATTATATTTATTTTGAAAATATGATTTTTAATTATAATTTGTAACATAACATTATTCTTCCCATAATGTGTAAATATGATAATTTAATTTGAGAAAGTGTAGACTACCGCCCCTCAAAGACATATGACTCATTCATGCCATACATGGAATGTTTAAAGGATGAATTTAAAAATATTATGTATCATATATAACATATATATTATACTAGTGTTATTATTTACCTAGTTATAATTTTTTTTCATTCTTCTAATATGAAAAATAAATGAAAGTATCATTCATTCGTACGTACGACCTATCGTCTTCACAAACGGTGCATTTCATTTATTATATACTAATGTAATATACTAATTTAAATAAATATACATTTATATATATATATATATTATTTTAATCATGAATAATATAATTAAGTATATGTAATTTTTACCACATATAAAATTTATATCAAATGAGTTGAGTTCTGACTCAAGTAACGAATATCGACAAAACAACCAATATGAACATAAATATTTATATAATTATTATAAAATATTAATATGTGATATAACAGGATTAATAAACAAGATAAAAAATTTCATTCAATTACAAATTAATCAATGATTATTATTCATGAATATAAATAATGAACGAGACAATTCATATTTGTGGTTATGGAAATCTTAACTCAATCGTCAATCATTGAGTTAAATATCCATGTCATTGGTTTTTTTTCTCCATGAATATGTGTGAATGACCTCTTATTGTTAAAAAATGAATATCCACATAGAATTTTTGTACTTATATTTTTTACAGACATTTATATCATTTATTTATCCTTAATCTAATGACATGATAATTTTAAGGGACTTCATCTCAATATCCATTAATTGAAGAAAATTTTGATTTATATACTATGTTATTTTATATGGTGTATAATTAGACCTTTTGAAAATTAATTTCATTCAATGGTTTTCAAATGGAATCAATTTTTTACAAATCTTTTTACTAAATGACAAAATAATTGTTTCTTTTTAACGTATGCAACGACAACGTCCATTCCACCTCCACTAGAAATATTTGATATTTGGGGTACATTATAAGAAATAATTTTTTTAAAAAGAAAATTAAATACCATATTCCTTTTTAAGAATATTAGAATTGAAAATGGTTTTGACAATATATAGATTATATCAATGTCATGAAATTATGCCTTATGATTCCAATAAGTAAATTTTGTTATTTTTTATGCTTTTTCATTTTGTTATGATTATGTTATAGTTCATTGGAATTTATTGTATATACAAGTGGTTCTATGACAAAATGTGGGATTGTGAGCATGTGATAGCTCTCCAATGTACTGGGTAACATAAAGGAGGTAAACATTAAGGTTTATTCTATGTGATCTAGGGAATATGATGTGAGGGGTATTAAAAATGAAACCATTAATGATACGTTCTATGTGGTTGTAATAGCTACAATTTATTTATGTTTTAGATGGACATGTTGCCATTATGATTTATGATTTTTATGAATTATTCATAAATCATATGATTTCACGAGGTATGTTAAAGAGATTATCTTTTATGATTAAAAGAATGATTTCATTGATTTATAAATACTCATATTGTAATGTTTCGTTTCCTTATTTTATATATCTTATTGATATTTTTTTATCATCCCATGTTTTTGAAATATTTTTCACGGTGTATATTCAATGGAAACAGAAAGGAAGAATTCAAGAATATTTTTATCAAGAAAATATTTCTTGTTTTTTAAGGAGTTATTCAATGGTGAAATTTTTTGATAGATTATAAGTGTAAACATTGTAGTATTTGATATGTAGTGTAAAAGTTATGGACTAATTATCTTACAATATAAACCTAAAGAGTCCTCAATGTGATCGAATGATAATTGTTGATAAAAAATCAGGATTATGTAATGTTTAAATCGGGGGCCTTATAAATATGTTCCTTATGATTTTTCTATTACTATAAGTCTACTAAACCACCACATAATCATCTAGTTATCATGTTTTGTCTATGTGTTTCTTGGTTTGACTAATAAATGGGTCAAATATATAAAATTATATCATGGATGATTATGATAACATATTTTTTGGTTTATCATTATATAATTACCTATATATGTATATTGATTTTAACTATAAATTATATATAATTATTTATTTTTTAAAATTTTAAATCATCATTTGGTAGATGAAAATTATAGAAAAACATTGATAATCAATTTCTACATCAATATATTAAACTAAAATACCTATTAATGTAAATATTAACAACATAAGTACTACAAATTATTAAATTTCAGAAAATATTGAAATTGGAATGATGAATTTTAGGAGAAGAATGAATAATAATACAATTATTATTAAACAAATTTAAGATGATTATGATTACCCACACATGATATTAGAAATTGGAAATAAATAACTAATCTTAATATATATAATAATCATAAATAATGATTATAAAATCTTATATATGTGGAAATGGATTTTAAAATGGACTTTAATATATTTATTATATTATAAATGATTTTATTTGAAATTCAAATAAGAGGGGAAATAAGGTATGTTTTTTATCTCAAATTCATCTTATTGAGATATGCTATGTATTATGAAAAAAATCCTTTATATTGTTTTTATATTATTTTTATGGAAGACTGAGACCTTTCCTAGAAAAGAATGATCCCTTTATTAGAAAAAATAAATTACAAACTTACAGCAGTCCGAAAGATGAATGTTTACATTGATCTCTCATCTTAATAGGAAGAAGACCACTCGCCACTTGATCACCCCAATGAAAGTCAGACATACTAACACATTTGCTGGAAAGACTATCTGCCAAAGCATTTTCTTCTCTATACACGTGAGTAATAATGTGTTCTTTTGAATAATGAAGATCCAAACATTTAATCCATCTGTTTGTCAACTTCCAAGAGAGATGAAGAGAACCTGTCCTGAGAGATAACACCAATTGCGTGGAATCACATTCTATCCATAAATTATTCCAACCTCTTCTATCAGCCTAGTCAACCGCCTCAATAACACCACACATCTCTTCTTGGACAGCATATTCAAAACCACATGAGACCTAAAGATAGCCAATAACACATCCTTGATGATCTATAAAGACCACACAAAAACCTGAATCACCCAGATTACCACACAAAGCGCCATCTGAATTAACCTTGATCCAGCCATGAAATGATTCCTGACAAAACACTTCAATTGTTCCAAGAGGTAAAGGAAAATTACCTTTGATATTCACCCTGTTTAAAAGAGACAAATCATGGAAGGAATTCCTACAAAATTTGCCTTTTGGCGTGGCAGACACACGAATTACCGGGACAATTACAGAGATAACCGCACATGCAGAAACAGCCTACTGCTCATAGATGAATTTGTCCCTAGAGTGCCCGATAAGATAAATAAATTCCTCTACAATAATGATAACAAGATATAAGATCTATACTGATAGATCATTTTTAGGCCAACTCTCAATAAATGTATACGTCAAATTCATCCATGGCAGATGCACTTCAAAAATGCTGGAGACCGCCGCCCACATAGCTGAAGCAGCTGCATAGCTTAGGAAAAGGGGATCAATGTTTTCCCTATGTTAATGATTTATATTTTAATCATGTATATTTAAAATAAATTACATGTATACTCTTTCAAGACATTTGATAATAGTGTTACTAATATCATAATAGTTTTGAAGGTCTTTATTTATAATCCTTATAAAGTGTTACGTGGTATGAAACGTCATTCATTTTATGTTTTTAAATTTATTTAATACCCCATGAATTATCAATAAATTTATATATAATTATTCAAATATAGTATGATAACTAATTTTTTAAGGCTATTAATATCTGTATAATTTTTTATTTATATGGATTTATTACGAGAATTCGAAAATTGATGGCATGTGATTCCAAGGACCGAAGAACCCGGGAAATAATTTTCAACATATTTTATGTTACTTTTAGAAAACATGATGCTGACAATTTATATATTTTTAATCTTCAATCAGATTAAAATTCTAGGGGCACCGTGGGATATGCTGCGTTGGGATTCTCTTAGGAATGTATTAACTTCGTTCCGCAAGGGTCGGAAAGAAACGATAATTTTGGGTCTTTTAGAGAAAATTATATAAAAAATGCTATTTTATTCATTTTAAAAACAAATGAGTGATGGTGGTTGGACCAAAAAATGAACATGTCATTAATTGAAGAGAATTAATAACCTGTTTCACATGGTTGGGTTACTCCACCATCAGTAATTAATGGGTTCATTAATTATTTCATTAACGAAAAACATTGATGATAGGAGATTTAAACTATTTGACTCTAAAATGTTTGTCAAACCATTTTAAAAGGGGCTTGACAACCATGTAAGTACTCTTGATTAAGTTCGAGTGGAAACCTATTCCAATAATGAATGGGGAAAAAGAAGATGTGGAGGATTCAATCAGGGATCAATGAACGCTATCAAAAACCTTCAATCATGGATTCTTCTCCATCATCGTGAATGTTTTCCAATTATTAAAAGGTAATGATTTTAATTTTATTCTAATAGATTTATGGATTATATTCTACCATTCATGTAACCATGTGACGGACCTGGATCTATTTACTAATTGGTTGATCTGGGTTTCGTTCTTTTTCATCTTTCATGTGGTTGATGCTGGGATGAAATTCGGGATTAAAAATATCCCAATTATTTTTCAATTTGTCCCATTCTAAACTGGTATCATAGAGGGCGCATGCCAATCCATGCATGACCTAGACACTATGCCCATTTTTTTGTTGCGTTCTGTGTGGGTAACTGAGAAAAAAATCCGCAAGGTGAAACTGAGGGCCACACAGTGAAGATGAAACCCAGGGAGTCCCGTAGGTGATGACGTGAAGGAAATTGTACACCGGAACATCAATAGTGGCCCGCATATGTACTACAAGTGTGGTGGTGTCGGAGACCAGTGGTAGTGGACGACTCTTTCCGGTCACGAGGAAGGGGCGAACCATGCAGGAGATGTGGTAGACATGTAGGTGACCGACCTCAGTCAGTTTCATTGATGGCGATTGGCCTGCCGCAGAGCAGGAGTCGAGGCCCCGGCCCCGGCGGAGGCGTACCGGCATCCAGTTGTCCCTCCCTAGACTAGACCACTAAACCAGTCTACATGGTTTCTATCATATAGCATCCACCTTTTGTGTTGGAACCATTATGACATGGCAGTTCTTTAGGTTACATCTATATGGGACATATTGGTAGTCGATGCACGACCAATGACTTGGGAAGAAAAATAAATGGAACTCATGCACACAATGTGATGGAAATAATTGGTAGGCTATCAGTTGAAAATAAACCATTTGTGGATCTGAATCAGACCGACCCTCTTTGGATAGGGGAATTACAAGCCTGTGTGGATCAGTATAAGCGTCACCCGATGAGGAAGAGCCTTAGAGTAGCCCACTACGGATCAACAACATAAAACCCATTATTGATCGGCGACTTACAAACAGGTGTGGATCGACAACATAGGACCACATGGGGATCGACGGCATATGACCATGTGTGGATCAATGAAGTAACAACCCATGAAAATTATGAATAATACATTATCATATTTATTAATATTTTTTAATTTAATATTAATTTTACTTTAAAGGGGATGCTTTGTTCGATGGGTTACCTAATACGTAACAACACGTTTCTTTGTAATCGTACGTTGCACGCAACGTTTGGTCATAGTAAAAAATAATAATATAATATTATTCTAATTGGTAGTTAATTCCTAGCTGTAGTATTGGTAGGAATGTACAGAACTAACCATAATGTTATTAAACATGTTTCTTAACTATTTTTACATTTGTCCCATAAATTTAAGAGTCATAATATGTGAATGAATCTAATATTAAGCATAAATACAATAATATTATTTCAAAGGATGATTTAGTGCATTTTTATTGTGAACCCTATTTAAATCTCGTTTATGTCACTTTTAAAAGTTTTTATGAAAAAATAAAACTCTTCTTTAGAATCGGGGAATCAACTGTTACATTAGGTAAATATTTTGTTATTTTCTAATAAAATTCATTTATTAATGAATATGTAAAATACCACATTTTAATTCAAAACTACCTTTTAATATAATTAATTTATATGGTATGATTAAATTTTTAATTAGATTTAATGTCCAATTAGATTAAATTTTTACCATTTAATATAATTTTGGTTATTGGAAGTAATTTCAGTTTGAGGTTGGACATAATCAAGTGTCAATATTTTGATAGTTATTATTTCTTAAAATATAATCATTTAGTTTTTAAAATAGAAATTAAATTTTAATTTTTTAATAAAACTTCTATTCTTTTTATTTGATAAAATAGACATCATTTTTTAATTTGGAAAATCAAATATAGATTTGGCTGAATTCGTGGTATTTTTCTGAAAAACATCAATTTTTGATGAATACTGAAAACACTGGGTAGTTGTTAAAAAACCAACTTTCTCATTTAAATGGAATTTTACCACTTCGGTGAATTGAATTCTGAAAATATGACATACATTGTTGTTTTTATTATACAAAATGTTCTTCAATAAGATTAATTTTTTGGTGAATAGTAATTGATGGCTTTTATTTACTATGGTTAATGGTAAATATGGTAAATATGGTAATAATAACTTTATAATAATATTTAATTACTCTAACATGTGTCTTAATAATATTATTTGATACATTACCGACCATGGGCATCCATGGATAGATTATGGGACACCATGAAGCCATTTAATAATGATAATGACACTTTATTTTAATTAATTTACTATAATGAAAAAAATGACTGAAACATAAATCTTTTAGTAAATATTTATACAGTGTGTATCAAATTAATTAATTATTTTAATAAATAAGATTATAAATATTTATACAATATCTTATAATGTCCAATTATTATTAGAATATTTTCTATAGAACATAGGTCATATTATCTTTGAAATTAATAATTTTTTTACTTTTATAAACCGAAAATAATTATTCTATAAATTAATATTTTCAAACATTTTTAAAGAGCCCCTCCTCCCACTTATTAAAATACATCCCATATTACCCATTACTGACTCCTATCAATCCCCTTAGCTCATCCAAACTCTGCCCAAATAAGCTCTCAAGAACCCTATCTTCCACCTTAATTCCTTACCTTAGGTATAAGGCACATCAAGAAATCATTTTGGTTCAAACCAAAAGGAGTGACCTGAAATAAATGAACCTGGAACATACGGGTCAAGTCGGACACACGGTAAGGGGTTTCTTATCTCACATTTAATTCTATGAAATTTCCATTGTTCACATATTATTTATAGAATGTTTTGTATTTTTTACTTACATATGATATATATTTTCATGATTAACTTTATATTTATTGTATTCTGTGACTCATTTGGGTGTTATTAAATTTTTTTCATAAGACTCGATTGATTACAACATGGTATGTGGTTTTCATCTAACTTTTTATTCCCATTAGAATCATGGAATATTTACAACTATTTCATTTTTATGTGGTGTATGTACTACCCATTATAGTATTCTTTGTCTAAAACAATTGAATTTATTAGTATTTACATCATCTTTCAATGATCGTTCTTTCATGGGGGGGGGTATGTTTCATAAGTTACCTAATCAGTAAGGGAAACTTTCGCCACAATGTTTTAGCCAAAGACTTATTTTATGTGTTTTAATTTCAATTATATAATTTAGGAATATGTTTTTATATATCTTTATTTCTATAAACTATTTCCATGTGATGATATGACATTATCTCTCCCATCAACATTTTTTCTTAAATTTTACGTGACGTCATCAGGCTGCCTAATTTTCATAACGGAACTTCTTCACCCAATTTCAATTTATTAGGATAATATTATACATCATGATTATATCGGGATACAAATATTTTTTAATGAATAATGATTACTTTAAACATAATTTCCACTTATATTGGGTGTATTATTATTTTCCACACATTATTATGTCATTGATTTGTTCTTACTCTAATGATATGGTCTTTTCAAGGGACATTATCTCAATTTAGATTACATAGAGACATATTTTTTTATATATAAATTCACTTTTATATGTTTTATATATTTTCCTTTGACATATTATATCATGAAACTACTTATTTAAATGATATTATATTCTTTGATTAATATTATTCCTCAAATATTTGTATTCAATATACTCTCATTTAGTTAGGTAAACATTAACTAAAATATATTTTTAAATGTTTTAATAAATTATTCTTTTAAATAATTCCCATTAATATCCATGTTTTATAAATGGTTTTAAGTATTAATTTATATAGAAGTTAATGTTTTGAAATTAATATTTCATTCAAAATATTCAAAGTTGTATTGGACAATTTGATTCAAAAATATCTTTATTAAATTTATTAAATTGTTTTGAAAATTATTTGATAAAGCATTTATTATGTCAATATATCAAAATGATATATTGCAATTAAAATGTGGAAATGTTATCCTTCATCTATTCCAGTTTTATGTGTTATGAATATGTTATTTTTATTTGACATTTTTAGGTATATGGTTGGTTCCATGATAAACCTAGGGTGGGTGCGACCGAGATAGCTCTCCAATACATTGTGTAATGTGATAGAGGTAAACATTAATATTTATCCTAAGAGATTTATGGAATATACTATGATGGGTATTCCAAATGTAATCACTATGTACCACTTAATGCTACAATGTATGTTTGATATGAATTCCACATGTTACCTTTATGATTTATGATTTGTACTTGTTATACATAAAACATATGATTTCATGAGGTATGTGAAAGAGATTATGATTTTTATGTATTAATGAAATAATTTTTTCTATTTTTATTTTACAATGAGTACTGAGATTTTTTTTTCTCATCCCATGTTTTTTAAATGTTTTCCATAGGGTATAAGATATCGTATGCAAAAGGAATAACTCAATAAAATTTATATCAAGGAAAGAATAATTGTATTATTTTAAGAATTTTTATTTTATGAATTAAATGGATATTGAGTAGAAGTGTGTACATTATAATTTTTTAGATTTAATGTAATACTATTTACTTAATTCAAAAAAACTATAATCCAAAAAATATCCTCAATTTGAATTGTTAACATAAGAAAATATTATGTGATGTTTATTGTTGGGTCCTTATTGTTGGTATTAGAGGTCAGTTTAGTCAACATTAGGGATTCAGTGACATTTTAAGACAGCCGGTTAGTCTCTATGCCTATTATTTATGATAAATCTTTATTTTAAAGCTTGTTTAGATCAATTATTTTCAATTAAAAATCGAAGGAGGAGGATCTCTAACAACATTCCTATTTCATCCTAATTAAATGCTTGAAATAAATACTAAAAATTTATGTTTAGATGATTTTGAAACATTTACTAGAATAAAACTCACATGAAAATTGTTTTTATAGATATAAAACACTTCCATTATACATCTATATAATTATGGATAATGGGGTGTATTTTATCCAACAATATTTTCAAAATATTATCATATTATCAAGAAAGGTAAATATTATCATGTAATTTTCAAATATTTTACCTTATCAAAAGATTTTGAAATATATTATGATTTTGAAAAATGTGATGAACAAGTAGAACCATGCACAACCTATTTATAGTTTCCTTTTAAATTATAGTCTTTTAGAATATACATATTGTATTTTAAAATGATATTCTATTGAATTTTTCATCTCAAAATGAGTCTGACTGTTTTATAAAAAGATTGTTTTTTCAGATGTTTTGGAATTATATGTTATACATGATTATTTTTGGGAAATATTTTTTTGTGAACAGCAATTTTACCCATGTTGTAAATGTTGTATTTGGATGAAGGAAGTAAATGAATTTGAAGGATATATAAATCATTGTTGCAATGAAGTGGGCCTTATACCTATGTGAACAAGAGAAAAATGAAACAATTTGGACACCATGTTCAAGGTATAATGTTATTTATTTTGGGAATAGTTTTATTTTATCATATGGATGTGAATAAAAGGAAATTAAAATATATATAAGTATTCGTTATGATTTTGAGGTGTAAATTAGTTGGGACTAAGTTGAAAGGTATATGTCAACCTCTGAAGTTGAAATATGTTATTTTTATTAATGAGTTTCATAAAAAGGTCAACCCTTAAGATGGGTGACAACCCATCGTGTTCGACAAGGCCATGGGAATCGAACCCACTTTTGAAGGCTGATAAGGTCTCATTGCCTACCACGAGACTACGTGAAGCCACTAGTTAGTATTTCGTTATTCCATTACTTAATTGATTTTATCGATCAAGAATATGTTGATTTTGGGAAATTATGTTTTATCAATTGGATATTAATAGTAAAATAAAATGGATTTATATTAATTGATAAAGTTTAGGATGGATGAAATTATCTCTTTTGAGGAATGATTATATTCCAATGGAAAATAAAACACTATGAGATTTCATTTGTGGAATAATTGTTGAAATTTTATTTTGGAACTATATATATTTTATATCTATATGTCATATTTATAGAAATTATTATCTAATCATATGTAATATGTGATTTGGTTAATTACATTTCAGTATGAGACATTAAGAATAGTAAATGTTATTTGAAGATAACAGTTATGATTTACTATGGAAGACTATCTGATTATATCTTAAAGTGTTTTAGGTTTCAATTTTAGTTTAGTTTACATAGAAAAATTTATTGATAGTGGTTTATTTAATGGCCTTTGATGAACATTGGATAATTTTTGTTTGATTTTTGAGATTAAGAATATTATTTTTTAAAGGAATTATCTTTTTTGGGGATTATCTCATCATGTACTTACTATTTTGGTTTTGGTTAATGTCTAAATACATGGAAAATATATAGTTCATCTTTTTATTATTTTGTGATTATCTAAAAGTTGATTCTAGAATTTCTTATGTGGATAAGTCATCTTTAATGCTCATCATTTAGAGAGAAGATGAGTTTTCGGTAGAAATGTATTTTTAGGATGGATCTATACTAAAAAGGAAGTTTATTTACTTATTTCCATAGTAAATATTATAAAACATTTCTCTAACATTATTGAAAGGAACATAAAAAAATGTTGTCTCTGTACAGTTCCTACTTGGAAACCAAATACCATTTAATATATCCCATGTTTGTGATTTTCTGGTGGTTAACTTTTTCCTAATCTTAATTCATATCACTCTACATCAGAACATGAATCATAGATTATTCTCCATATTCTTGTTTTCATGTTATAATTGTCTGGGTTATCTCGGGGGACCATTGTACAAATCATTATTTCTTTTAATGGGATTGTATTATTGACTCTTTTTCTAATTTTGTACTTTAAATGATGTTTCCAAGCCAGATTTTAAAATTGTAAGTTTGAAATTTCTAAAATAGGCAAGGATGTAACATTACAAGTAAATAAAGAATAAAATATTTTCATATTTATTAATATTTTTTAAATAAATCTTCATTTTAATTTAAAGCATATGCAATGTTCGATTACGTATCTGATACACAACAGCGACATTGTTTGAAATATTACATATCACACAACGTTGGGTCACACTAAAAAATAATTATATAATATTATTTTAGATTTTAGTTAATTCCTAGAAGTTGTAATGGTGGGAATAAACATAACTAAAAATATTATGATTAATCATGTTTCAAAAATGTTTTTACATTTATCTAATAAAAGTTAGAGGCGTAAAATGTGAATGAATCTAATTTTATTCCTAAATAGTCTAATAATTTTTAAATGGATGATATACCACCTTTTCATGTTGAAACATCTTTTAATATTGTATTGGTCCCTTTTATATGTTATATTTGAAAAAATATAATTTCTCTTTAGAATAGAGACATAAAAATTTACATTGGGTAAAATTTTGAAATTTTTTTGAAAAAAAACAAGTTTTAATGAATACTGAAAAATAATGTATATTAATTCAAACATAACTTTTAATATAATTTATTTATATGTTAAGATTACCTATTTAAGATTTTTAAAGTTTAATTAGATTATATTTTTATTATTTATTCCAATTTATGCCATTGGATATAATTTCACATTGAAATTGGACCTAAAAAATGTAATTATTTTGAGAGTTATTATTTCTTAAATAATGTTTTATTTTTGAAAATTGGAATTAATTATAAACTAATGAATGAAACATAAATGATTTTAATTAGGTAAAATAGACACAATTTTTTTATTTATAATATCAAATATATCTTATTCTGAATTTTTCGTAATTTTCCTAAAAAATATCAAATCATGATTAATAGTGAAAACACGGAGTAGTAGTTAACGTCCCGAATTTTTTATTTAAATGAAATTTTACCGCTTCATTGAATTAAAATTTTAAAATCAGACATACATGGATGCTATTAGAAAATTAAATTTTTTTCAATAAAATGAAAATATGTTTTTTTGGTGAATATAATCTATGGAATTTTATTTACCGGGGTTAAAAGTAATTAGTGTAATTAAAGGTAAGAATTTTATTATAATAATATTAAATTACTCTAACATGTTTCCAAATCCTTTTGGTTGATAAATTTACAACCATGGACATATGTGGATTAATTTTCGGACCCCATGGAGCCACTTAAGAGTGATAATGACAGTTTATATTAACTAATTTAATGTAATGAAAAAAATGACATAAACATATATGTTATAGTAAATCAATTCTATCATGGGGTTATAAAATATATATCTTAGAATATAAATATTATTTTGAAATATAAATATATTTCCATCATCGTGTTTATTTTTTAATATTTTTTGACATAAAATTAATAAAATTATTTAGTACACAATAATGATGATGTGTCTATCTCAATAATGAATGATTTAAATAAATTTGATTATAAAGTTTAAAACATTATCCAAATCATATCCAATTATTATTGGATGAATTTATTTCATGAAATAGACATCTTGAATTTTACTTTATTATGATTTGGACCTTTAGAATCCGAAAATCATTATATGTTAAAAAAATATTTTCAAACGTTCCTAATAATCCCCTCCTCCCCCTTATAAAAATCCATCACATCTAACCCATTACTCAGACATCTCAAGCCCCTTGGCTCATCAATCATCTACCCAAATTTGCACTCAAGATCAGTCTCTTCCAAATAGAATCCTTGGCATAGCTAGAAGGCACTTCATGAAATCTTTTTGGTTAAATCAAAAATGAGTTACCTGATTTAAAGGAGGAACACAGAACATACAAGTCATGTCGGACACAAGGTAAGGGGTTTCATATCTGAAATTTAATTTTATTAGATTCCCATTGTTCCCCACTAAATGATCACATGAGGTTTATTATTTACTGACATCTTATATATATTATCATGATTATCTTTTTAGTAATGGTATATTGTGATTCATTTGGTGGTTATTAACTTTTGGTCATACGAATCGATTGGTTACAATGTGGTAAGCGGTTTTCATCTCAATTTTTATTCTCGGGATATTCATTCTATATTTTCCACTATTTCCTTATTTTGTGTATATACATCCCATGATTCTATTATCTATGTAATTCAAGTTAATTAGTTGGTTTTTAAATCATCATTTTATTATCCTTCTTTCATGGGGTGTATGTTTCATAAGTTACAAAATCCGTAATGGATCATTTCATTGTACACTATTAGTCAAATAATTATTTTATATCTTTCAATTTCTATTATCATATTTTGGGATCTGTTCATATATATTCTTATTATCATAAATTATTTTTATGTGACGAGATATCCTTCTCATTCTCATAAAATATTTTTTTTGGAATATTATGTGACATCATTAGGCTGTTGAATTTTCGTAAAGGAACATGTTCACACAATTTCAGTTACATAGTTTAATATTCTACTCCTTTATTATTTCATGCTATGAATACAAGTGAATGACCTCTGATTGATTAACATGTAATTTCCACTAATATTTTGTGTATCTTTATTTGTCACACATAATTAGGTAATTGATTTGTTCTTAATCAAAGGATATGATCTTTTTTAGGGTCTTTATCTCAATATACATTCCATTGAGTCTTATTTATTGTTACACACTAATTCACATTTATAGGGTGTATATACTTCCCTTTAACATATTATATCACAAATATACTTATTCTAATGAAATTATAATCTTTTATTAATGTTATTCTTCAAATATTTGTATTCATAAAACTTCCATTTTGATATGAACTCATTAACTAAAATATAGTTTTAGATGATTAAAATAATTATTCTTTTAAATTTCTCTCCTTAATTTCCATATTTTAAAAATGGTTTTATGAATTTATAAATGTGGACATGAATATTTTAAATTTAGAATTTCATTCAAAATCATCAATGTGGTATGTGAAACATTTTTTAAAAAATATCATTATTATATGATTTAAATGGGTTTGAAAATTGTTTCATAAGGAAATTATTATTTCAATAACATGAAATGATATTTTTGAATACAATGTGGAAATATTATCTTTGAATTATTATTGTTTTATATGTAATGAATATGTTATGATTATTGAAAATTTTTTACTCACATGGGTGGTTCCATGATAAAACTAGGGCAGGTGACCCCGATATAGCTCTATAACGTATTGGGTAATGTGATTGAGGTAAACATAAATGTTTCTCCTAAGATATTAAGTGAATATACTAGGATGGGTATTCAAATATAACTCCTTACAAAAAATTGAATGTATTAATGTATGTTTGATATGGATGCCTCATGTTAGCTGTATGATTTTTTATGTCAATGTTTTATTCATAAATCATATTATTTCATGAAGTATTTTAAAGAGAATATGTTTTGTATGTATTGATGAACAGATGATTTTTTCATTATTTTATAACCCTTACTGATCATTTTATACACAAAAATGATTTATTTAATGTTTTTCACTGGGTATAAGACAGACTAAGTGAAAGGAAGAACTCAAGAAAATTTATATCTGGAAAAACAATTTGTTTTATTTTAAGAATATTTATTTTATGAAAAAAATGTATACTGAGTAGAAGTGCCTACATTGTAATTTTTTAGATGTACAGTAATAGTTAAGGAATAATTCTCTAAAATATTATCCTTAAAAGATCATCAATGTGATTTATTAACTTATTTAAAGAAAATTTAATGTTTAATGGTGGAGCCATATAGACGACATACATACCTGTATGGATCATTAACTAACGAACCAGTGTGGATCAGCAATAGAATGACTTCTTTGTGTTTCAAAAGTGGAAATTCATAACAGAATAAGATTATTTTTCATTACGATTAATAATAGTTAATTATGTTCATTATGTTTTATACCTGGTGTGTGCTTTCTTTTAATTTTTCTTTTTTATTGAGACTACTATTTGTGAATTTTCCTTTGGCGAAATACTGGGAGACCTTGGGGGTCTTGGGGTACCAACTGGGTATTGTTATAATCACCTCTTCATGGGATTAACCCACTCTTTTTAGTGTCTTGTGCAAATGATTGATTGCATTGACCATGATTTGGGAGCCAGGATGGTCTCACCAAAATTTACATAAGATTTTAGGGTTACGTTGTCACTTGAAGTTTAGTTAGGGTTGTCGAATCCACAGAGACCTAAGAAGTATCATACAAAAATGCACATGATATAGATTGTTTTTTAATATGATGTGGACAACATGGGTTAATATTATATGTGTTTAACTGAATTCTATGGTACTTAAGTAAATTAAAATTTAAATATTGAGTTGATACTAGGTTATCAGTTGTGTTGATTAGATGGATTTTTTCATCTATTTCAATTTCTAATATTTGAGATGGGTTCATTTAAGAAGATCAGACAACATCATAACATACAGGTTTAATACCAACTCCCTTTAGTAATGATAATGTATACACATGGATGATCAATGTTTGAGAACATCAAGGTAAAGGATTGTATTAGTACTTGATGTGTGTGACATTAAATTCAACTAGGTTGAAAGAGTTTAAAGATCATCAATTAAATTTCTCAACTAAAAAAAGTTATTAGAAATTATTGAAGTGAGAAATAACATCCAATACAGACCCTTGAAATTATCTTGGATCAACCAATTAGTGGTATATACATCCATTGATTCGATGGATTCAATGTAAGCGGAAATTAGACTAATGATGGAGGAATAAAAGAAGTAAACAAAATAAAGAAATCACTCCAATGTTGTGAGATAATTTCACAAGGTTTTGTGATAAAAATTTACAATGTGAACCAAATATATCAACTTGATATGAAGAAGAACAAAATAAGGGTATAATATGAAATTTATTTAGGAAACTTAGGTGTATTAAAAAACTTACATGTGAAAGAAAAACTCAAGGAA
Source organism: Viscum album (assembly GCA_963277665.1). Lineage (NCBI taxonomy): Eukaryota > Viridiplantae > Streptophyta > Magnoliopsida > Santalales > Viscaceae > Viscum > Viscum album. The sequence continues at coordinate 1,310,531,567 of OY728152.1, read as the reverse complement.
ACAAATTCACATCATAACATTACAATAAAACAAATCCATAAAAATGAATAAATCCACCAACACCACTTCCTTAAATAGGAATTTTTGGAGCCTTGGTTAGATTCTACAATAGTTAATGTCATCCCAATTGAATATGGTACGCTTATGGTGTGGGAATGCTTGTAGAACATGGGATTTTCTACTTTTGACATGTGGTGGAAGTCAGCTAGCATTCACCGAACAAAAATGCTTATATGAGCTTCTAGATGGCCGAATTAGTGTAGTCCATATAAAAAGAAAAACGATTTAGGGATATCTTCTAACCATATATACAATTTCATACCAAATGGAATAGTGGTTGGAGAGATACGATCGAAATGGCGGACTATTTTTCTGGGCCGCAGAATATATCGTAGAGTTTTATCTCCAACATGGCCCCCTAGGAGTCGATTGGAAAATAGAATTATCTTTCTATACCACTGAATGAAATGTTACCCATTATTTAATATATCTTATGTTAAATTTTCATCATTATAGGGCTTGGATATTAGACTCTATTGTGGATAAATTGGGATACTATTCAGTTTAGATCACCCGGAATGTTATTTGTTCAAGTCCATCATTGGTGGTCTGTGAATACAAATCATTAAGTACACCAAAAAGAATGAATTTTAACCGATTATATGAGAAACAAGAAAATTAATTATGAAAATATATTCAATTCCTTTTTTAAATTTAGGATGTGTCAAAAAATGTACCTTGTAATAATGCATTTCAAGAAATAATTACAATTATAATATGAAATAATTATCAATGTGTAAAATGAACTAAAATGGTGTTTAGGAATAATAAAGCCCAAGAATAGTATATATATTAACAATGGATATTATCATCATTCAGTGGATAATTACACTTCCATCTTGATTTTTGGTAGTCCCGGGAAAAATATATCTATAAAATGTAAAATTTGAATTCCCATTTCCAAAAATATTTTAAGAAACAATGACTACCAAAAAAATTTATATAAAGAAAATATGTAAACCATCCTAATATTTTAATACAATATTGTTTCATAATCCGATCCCACTCCCATGCCCATTCCATTATTCAAATTCAACTCCATATTTTATCCAATGTCAATTAAGTATGAGGATGTGTTTTATATCAAAATAGACATGAGGGTTTATTTTTATTCAATGGGGAAATGATGAATTCATAGGTGGACTCACATTTAATCATTATGATGAGTATTAAAAAATTATTTGTTTATTTATTTATTTATTCAATATTTCTATGGAAATTAAAATTGCACTCAAAAGATTCAACCTATGTAACAAGATATCGTGATGACTCCAAGGCTCAACGATCATAGGGAACCAAGTGAATCACACATACACTAGAATCATCTCGAGTAAACTCATTCAAAAACAAAGTCATATTACCCCAAATAGATATAAAATTTCTAACTCTGGGTAGAAAACATTAGAGTCACAATCCCCAAGTTTTGAAATCTACACATTAATTCATTTCATTGCTACAAGTGTAAATTTATGATTTTTTTATTTTTTTATTTAATACTAATATTAAAACTAAAATGACCACCAAACCTATGATATTTATTTGGGGGACCCCATGAACTCAAACTAATACCCAACTATCGAATGAATGATTATTGTGATCTCTTTTTCTCTATTTGGATGAAAATATAAATGATGAATTTTCACATCAGATAGCCACACTCTCCTAGATCTACGCTCTTTATATATTACATGGATTATAATTAGAATCAGGGAATTCTAAATTATTTGATATTTAGTTTCAATGTGTTCAATTTTTTTGTCGTGTTCAAGGTTGATGTAATTTTTTTCCATACACACAATTTTTTAGGGACATAAAATTAATTAATTTTCCTTTTCATTAATTTCACCACCCAACATAAAATACCATAGTTCCCATTGTTTAATTAAAATAAAATTTGGATGGGGGTAGAGGTAGATAACATTAGTTCTCAAACGAATTTTAAATATTAGGATCATGGAATGAAGTCACCTAGTTGTTGATTCATATGTTTTTGATGCTCTAATTTAATCATTTGATATTATTGTCACATGCTGAGTTCCCTGGTGGAAAAAGGAATAAACAAACAAGATAACAAAACAAAACAATATATATATATATATATAATAATAAATAGTTAAATATAAATCTATTTAAAAAAATTTATATAATATGGACGCCTAATAAGTTTTAGGTCAGTGGTAAGTGCACACCCAAGTGTCCTTTCGGTCTTAGGATCGAGTCCATGTGGCTTCACTGGCGGTGAAATGATTTTCCCAACGACCTATGATGTGTCCTTTTAATTTTTATTATTTTTTAATATTTTAACCAAGAATGACATAAAATATGAGTTGATGATACATTTTCTTCTTTTTAAATTTCATGGTTTGGTATTACTCAAGGATCACACCACATGACATAGATGAATATATCACTCCCATTTCATATTGATCCATACACATAATAGAAAAACATATCAATAGCTTAATTTTTTTATTTTTTATTTTTTTAAATATCATAATGTTTCATTAATTCTATTTAAAAAAATAGTATAAAAAATATTAGAAACATGAATACCACATGTTTAATCTTGTAAAGTTCTTATAATTAACGTCTCTTTCTCGACATAGAATCTGAATTGATTAATTATTTTCCTCATCTAAGGTTGGTTAACGCATGTCTTAATCTACTTCATGATTTTGGAATGGTTCAATGAAGGATGTACTCTATGGACATTAAAATTAATGGATTAACCATTGGTGGGATCATGAACTTCTACTTCCCCATGTGGGAAAACCGTAAGTACTATGTATGGACCTGACCATCTGGACCTCAACATTCATGGGTGAAAATGATGATTAGATCAATACAAAATAATTGGTTTAACCAGTACAATGTGTTTTTTTATGATTTTGAAATTGGTTGGCTTGGACTGTATATTTATTTATCCATGAATTTTAATATGCCTCCATCTGGAGTTCATCACGTTCATTGAGATCTAATTTCATTTTTGTTCCATCCAATGAGAGGAAATAAATCATTTTCTTAATTTTCCAAAAGCCCTTATGCTCAATTTACACCAGTAAATGGCATTCTTTTCCATAAACCATCATATATGGTGACATTCCTAAAATTATTTAATATGCTATTCTATATTCAAAAATACCATCTAATAGTTTTCTGGACCAATAATTCCTAGATGGATTAACCCTTTTGTATTGAATTTGTCTGAATTATTGATTAACTAACTCAGCATGAACATTGGTCTTTTGGTGGTATGCAGTTCACACTTTGTGAGAAATTACATAACTGTCCATTATTGATGAGAATGGATGACAACAAAAATGAATTCCACGATCAGTAATGATAGCCTTAGAAATACCGAATCATGAGAGGATGTTATTCTTGAGAAATCTAATCATAGTTCGATGGACATTGGATTTTGATGGAATGACCTCAACCCATTTGAAAACATAATTGACATATGAAAGGATGAACATATATCCACTATAGTTTGGATGGGACCCATGAAATTGACTCCCATTCAGTCAATGATTTTAATCACTATGATGGGAGTGAGTGGAATTATATTCCTTTTTGTGAGGGACCCTACTGGTCGACTCCTAGGACAAATTTGAAAAAATTTATAGAAGTCCCTTGAGAGTGTGGTGATGATGTGACCACACTAAAGAAACATTCTAGATGTTTTCATAGAGGAGATGTGACATCTACATGCCTCACTATAACAAATTATTTGGATGGACACTTGTTAGATTCCCAAACAAACCTCCTAATGGCATGGTCATGGAAGAACATATGGAGGTATATATCATGAAACACATAATTACTAACATCGGAAAGGAATTTACTTCTAGCATGATTCCCTAATAAATTTTGAATGACTCCTATTACTAAGAAGTTGTCTATATCAAAATACCATCAGAAATCCCACACAAAGTATAGGTGTTCATCATGAAATGAATCAGACACAAAATGGTGAGATAATTTGTCAATAAATTCAACCCTATAGTGATGATCTGATACAAAATTTTCAACATCCTTTTTCCCCTTTATTGTGAGGTCAATTTCATATAATATAACGACCCACCTAATTAGTGTATCCTTATAATATTGTTTGTAGAAAAGGTATTTTAGTTCAAAATTTTCAGTGAACACAATGATGGGGGATCCTAAGACTTAGGACCTAATGTTTTATAAGGAAAACGAAACAAAAAGTATCTCCTCCTCATGGGTGGTGTAGTTGAAATTTTCATCATTTAATGAATTTCTAGCATAAGAAATTACACATTGAGATTTCAAACACCATTTTACTAAGACTTCTCCTACAATGAAGACACTAGCATCACACTTGAGTTTAAAAGGATTATTCCAATTTGATGGTTCCATGATAGGGGGAAAGAGAAGAGCTGAATTGAGTGTAGTGAATGATTCCACAAAGCTTTATGTCCATAAAAATGGAGAATCCTTCACCAATATAGCACAAAGTGGATGAAAAATAGTGATGATATTCTTAATGAAACTTCTACAGAAACCATTATGTCCTATGAATGACCTCACATCCTTAATAATTTTATGACAGGTCAGGTGAATAATGATGTCAAACATAGATTTATCAACATCTATCCCTCTAACAGATACAATATGTCTTAGAAAAATTAATTCCTTTATCATGAAATGCCAATTTTATTAATTTATGATGAAATTCTTAACATCACATCTTGAAAAAACCCATTAAAAAATAATAAGGCATACCTAAAAAGTATCCCTAATGTTGGAGATTTCATCCTTGAATACCTCTGAACCATCCCTCACCATGTTTGAGAATATTCCCACCACGAACTGTTAGAATGCACCATGGGAATTACATATATCAAAATGCTTGCGCTTGAAGGGAAAAGATCATAATAGAATAGTGAAGGTTGTTTTTCCTTGATTCTCTAAGGAGACATTGTTTTGATTATAACCTGATAATTCATATAGAAAGTAATAGAAATGGTGACCTGACACTCGATTGAGGTCTTTATCAATAAAGAGAAATGGGAAATGGTATTCCATAGTACAAGAGTTGAGCTTCCTATAGTCAATAAAGACTCTTAATCCACTACATTCCATTGTGGGTAGATTTTCACCATCCTAAATGGTGATCACTGTGAATCTAGATTTCTTTGGGACGGCTTCAATTGGGCTTACCCACTCACTCTTAGAAATATGGTAGATAATACCCACTTCAACAACATAAGAACTTATTTCAATACCACATTCATAATATTTGTATTGAGACTCGGTTAAGGTTGTGGACATGTTATAGATACATATTCAAGAACAATTATATTAGTTTCAATGAGTAGGTAAATCACAGGGATATCATAAAGGGTTTATCCAACTACTTTCATATTCTTTCTTAGGATATCATGAAGATTTATCTCAAGATTGGCTTCAAGGGAGGTGGAAGAGAAAACATGAAAAGATTAATTTACCCCTAAGAATGAAAACATGAGTGATGAAGGTAGGACCTAAAATTCTAGATCTGATTTGTTATAACATTCCAAGGAAGGATTAGAATTTTTATTGAATTCAATTTCGTAGTCCATAACTCCTGACAAAATATGTTCCTTGTTAACAGAATTTTCATCCACTAAATTATCTAAATTAGTGTCATGAATGGGTATGGACTCAATGTTATTCATTTCAGCAATGGAATAATTAATTGATTATTTGAGGAAATCATCAATAGAGATATATGAAATACATTGTAGCCAAGGAGACATATTTCCTTCATGTAAACAATGAAAATAAATCTCTTCATGAATTAAACATCCTTTATTAATTATTTTATGGCCCTCAATTTCACTATCAACACTACCAAACAAATTAATCTCATGGATCACCACATCATCCCCAATTTGAGTGTTTTCATTATAGATGTTCAAGTCTAGAATAATGTTTCCAATGGTGATGGTCATGATACCTTTTCGAACTCGGACAACTGAGTTGATTGATTCATGGAAGGTATGGACAAGGATGATTGGGGTTTGTTCCTCCTTTTCTATGTCTGGATTGTTTTCATGGACAATGAAGTCAATAGGGTATATGATGTTTTCTACTTTTAGAAAAATATTCATTAAAATTTCTTTGGAACACTAATGCTACGATCATAAAGTTGTAGTGTGACATATGTGGGTATGAGATCATCCGTTCATAACTAGAAGAGCATGACATAGGGAATGATATTGACATAGGCACCAAGGTCACACATGTCTTGAAGATATTTTTTCTCTATAAGTTCAACATTGAAGTAAGGGATTCCTGGGACTTTCATCATTTGTTTAAGGGTTCCTTGGATTGTTGTGAAAACTTTTCTTTCTATAAGGACTTGGTTATTATGTGAGAATTTTCTTTCAAATGTGCAGAGGTCTTAAGTTAAATTTATTTTCTGTTAATGTTTTGAATGGAATCGTTAAGTGGAATGTTCTAGTTGACATGTGAGAATATTTACCTCAATTTGTTACTCAATTCAGGATTGGGTTTCCCCTTATGCAATGAGGATATGGTGTAGGTTGTGGGATTGATTTTTGAAGAGTATTTTGTTTTACGTTGTCATCTGTTCTTTCAGTTAGATTAGGTGGTTCATTTAAATTTTCATTAGAGTTTTAATCTTCAGATGGTTTTTGAATTATTTTTTTATTTTTCAAAATTGATATCCCAATTCTTAAAACTGTCAAAACATTTAGTTTTTCATGAGTATTTTGAGTGAAACATGACTCTCCTCATAATGATGAGCATGGTACCACCTGAGTAGGTAGGGGTTACTTCTCGATTTTAATTGTTTTTAGTTTATCCTCAAGGAATGAATCTTATGAATTCATTTTCTTCATTTTATTACACAACTATTCAAGTGTTGTTAGAGGGACATATTGGGTTGATCTTCTACTAGTTGTTGTGTCCCAGGAGGATACTTCAGTTGTTAGATGGTTTATTGGTATTGGATAGGAGGATACTAGTATTGTACTATTTTAGGTTTTAATTAGATATTGTTTTTGAAATTTTGTGTATGGTAGGTGTTTGTTCCATGTGTTTGGCTAGGTTGTTGGTTATCCTTCCAGCGAAAGCCCAGGAGGTCATTTCAACTTTGGTTGAATGTGTTTTGGTATTAGAGCTTTTGAAACTTAAGAGCATTGAAATCCATTGGTGGTCATATAAGAAGAATGTCTTTAATGGAAGGGTCGTTTTCACAGTTGTTAGTCTTGTGTTCATGTTTGTCAAAAATTGTGAAAACATGGCCAACAATTTTAATTTCATTGACCTTCCTAAGATTGATCCCCTAAACCATTATAGTGAGTGCAAAAATTTTATCCATAAGGCATTCCTATTCATTATGTTTATAAATTCCCTATGTTCTTTGGGGATTTTAAAAATTTGGTGGTGTTACCCATGACTGGTTTTGTTCATCAAGGTGTTCTAGATACTCATAAGAATCATTTGAGGATTTTTTTAAAGGTCCCATTACACATCATGTTATTGAATTCCCTGTTCACCAATCCCAACCCTTCATAGTAAATTTTATCATATTCAGGAAAAGAGAAACCATGATGTGAATCCATGTTTACGGTGTATTTGAACCTCTCACATGTTTCAAATAATGAATCTCCCGTTGTTAAAAAAAATTGGATGCTCTTTTTAAGATAAATTGTTTGGTGTTGGGGAAAGTATTTTTTGTATAATTTACTTTCTAATTGGTCCCAAGAGTTGATGGATGACGGTGTCAATTTTTTTTGAAAATTTATAGCACAATATTTAAAAGAAATACAAAATAACCTCATCATCATTTAGTATAGCTGATGTGGGGGACACATATTTTCTACAATTTCATTGATCTCTCTGACACGAAGTGGGCATCTATGACTCCATTCCAGGGAATGTGGTAATGTGGTTTTGGACTTAGGTTTAATGATGTTTTTGGAATTTCCTAGGAAATTGTTTCTAATGCATGAGGTTTCATTGGTCCAGACATGTGTGAGGTAGTCATTCATGGTTTGATTGACTGTGTTCCCCATTTTTTTGGGCTTCCTCATATGGATTTCCATTTTGTTTCCCACTCGATTTTATGAGATGGTATCTTTTAATACCGTCAATTAAAATGGGACCAATTTTTGACTATGGAATATTAAAATTATTAGGATCTAATATAAAGTTACCCTTTAGTGTTTTTGACTACCCAACAATAGGAATAACCACCCTAACTAGATGGTTTGATTGGTCTGGAGTGTAGGCGGACGTGCGAAAAATGAAAAAAATGAGATGCGTAATATATAAGGAAATTTGGATGAGCAAAGAAGAAATGGGGGAGAATATAATGGGTGTCGAGATTGTAACGACCCATACATGACATAAATTATTAGTACTTCAAAATTGAAGTACAGTTATTACAACATATAACAAAACCATGAAAAGACCGTATAGGTATAGTGTCTTTAGAAACTAAGAAACATAAACAACTGGTTTATAAAGCGTCTACACTGTCTCCCATTTATTTCATCATATATATTGTCCATTTTGGCATATCTTACTTAATAACTTTATTCCTGGCCTGGCAAAAGAATTCATACAAAAGGGTGAGCTCAAACGCTCAGTAAGGGTAAACAAAAGAAATACCAATCAAATCAAATTCATAAGAACATAGCTTTTGGAAATCTTAACCTGCAAAAGAGATCATAATTTTATAACATGGGATAAATCATAGTAGTGAAATGAAATCCCAATAATCACAACGTAAAACATGAAACATTGTGTAATACACACATAATTATAGAGAATCATTTCTTATTAGTCAAGACACATTTCCAATAATATCTTAGTGGACAAATTCCATTTCTGAACTGAGTTCACTCCTCATTTAAGTCCTGTTTCACTAAACTGGTTTAACCTTCCATTCCAGCCATGTCTATCTCATGAGATATAAAATATTTACCCAATACATTTTAGGGAGATATAGGTCCCACCCATCTCATAATGATACCATTCTTATGTATGCCACAAAATCATAAATCATACATCATTGCATAACCAATGTAATAAAAATGGGATTCTTAAACATCATGATATCATAAAACATTTCATATAAGATAAAGTAATTCATAAAAAAATTCCATCACCACATAATCAAATCAATTTAATAATAATAATTGGAACATAACCCTATATTATATTAGATGGAATATAATTTTGATAAAACACTTGAACTCTATTATTGGGGAAAATATCATTTCTACTTCAAAAACATTTTCCTTTCTTAACATGTCATACATTTTTAAACTAAAAGATGTTGATTACAAATAATCTTGAAAACATGTAAAGGACGCTTCTTGGAAATAGTGTTTTAAAAATCCATTCATTCTCTAAAAGTTAAAAAAAACATTATTCTCGTACTTTTGTCGGAAACATCAAAAAGTAACTCGTACGAAAAATGAAAAATGATTCCTTTCATATCTTTTACTAAAACCTAACGAAGGGTAAAATTGGATTTAAACTATTATATATTGAGGAAACATGGATGTGGATGATAAAATACACCCCAGTAAATACCAAAGTATAAACAATCTCGGATAAAAAAAATGAGAATGTGATGTTTTCCTTACCTTAGGTCTGATTTGCTTCGTAAGTGTCCGAGCCTCCTGTATAATGATTTAAATAATGTCATTGACTTATTCCAGAATTATAGCCATTGTTATTATATCATATATGGTCATATTATTAGCTTATTATTAGTAATATTTCATTGCTACTTGTTATTCAGGTGTTTATTACTTTTTGTTCTTATGCGTGTTTTGTCGAATAAATTCTTATTCTTATTTTTAGGTTATAGATACCTCATATCCAGAATGGTATTAGTGTAATATATATCATATTCATTCATTCAATTCATTTATATAATCATAATGCAATGAAGATCACGTAAAACGAGTCACATCACATCGTGGAGACGGTATTCCGTACGTACGCACGAGCGATGATATCGTTCCCATGATCGTGGAATTTTATTGGAGTGTATGTATACTATTTAAGAATCAATATAACTTCACAATAATCATATATATTCATTATTTACACCATTATACCCATCCATGTAAGGTGGTGGTGGAAAATAGATTACACCATGGCGTAGAGACGGTGTTCCGTACGTACACACGCGCAGTGATTTCTTTTTCCATAGGATGGATAGGTGGTGAAATAGGGTTGTTTCATAAATATAATAACATATAAATATATGAGTTATACTTATGTTATTACATCATAATGAAAAAACTAAAGAATAATAAGTGGAAGAAGAAATAAGGTTGAAAGAATCTGTAACAGCAATTACCACTTCTTTGAAGCGCCTCTTTGAGACCTCCTTTTAGGGCACTAAAATTGGTCTTTGAAGAAGACCAGGACCACTAAGATATTTCTAAGGAATTTTAGAGAATAATGTGAAAGGTGTTGGCCAAGTTTTAAGGATCAAAGTGGTGTGAGGAAGAGGGGGAGGAGGTTCCCTTTTATAATGGAGGAGAGGGGCTCCTTTGGAAAAACTAAAAATATTATTTTATTATAAAGATATATTTGGTTTTAAATATCTAAAAATTGATTTATTTAAATGATAAGGTGGGATGGGTCTGAATCCTCTAATCCAACAGAATTTAGACAAGTTTAGGTTCGTATTTTAACCTTATCATATATATTTAACTTTAAGTTAGATAATTTTACTTTTAACATGTCGTCTTGTGTTCTTATACAATAAGGTTAATAAACTTACTATAACAAGTCAAAATAACCCCAAGTTGTTTTTATTAATATATATAACCTTATTTAAATCATTTGGCCGATCCTTATATTTTTAGGAATAAAATAACAATTAATAATATAATATTTGTTTTAAAAACTATTTTATGTCAATTTTGACACTATTTAGTAATTGATTTTTGTGAAAATAATAAAAGAATGATTAGTTCATAAAAAGCTAATTAAATCAATACTAACATGTCATATTAACCTATAAAATTAGTGGAATTCATAAAAAGTATCAAATTCCATTTATTTGGGTATTTATAACATCAATTATTTCAATAATTCATTAATAAGATAATTACTGCATGATCTTTGTGTCATAAATAAATTAACTTATATAAAGTCAAAAAATTACTAATAAAATATCATTATGTGGGAAATATATTTATATTTCTAATGAATATTTATAGTATAATTTATCTTATGTATAACCATATATTAAAAATGATTTTATCATTAAACATTGATTTTAACTATTTTAACCTTTCTTTAAATAAATTTATAATAAATGTCCTAATCTAATCCACGAGGGCCTAAATGGTCATATTATATTCCTAAGGTTGTTTTTGGTCGAATTAAACTTAACCAATAGAATTAGGACATGTTTTAGGGTAATAATAATATAATTTTTACTCTTAATTAACCTATTTACTTTTAACTGTGGTAAATAAAACTAAAAAGTTACTATTCACCAAAAATTATTTTCATCTCATTGAACTACATTTTACTTACTGACATCAGCTGTGTCTCTCTGATTTTCGAAATTTCACTCACAGAAGCGGTAAAATTATGTTTTTTGAAAAATTCAGTTTTTTTAACTACCACATAGTGGTTTCACTATTAATCAAAAATTTAATGTTTTAAGATAAATACCAAAATTTCACCCTAGGATAATTTCGATATTCCTAATCCAAAAATGATGTCAATTTTGAAAAATAAAATTTACAAAATTTCAAAAAGTGGTTATTACTATTCATAACGGCTAGTTTTAATAATTTTTTAATAGCATATCATTGTTTATTGATACTCGGTATTGTGTACGACACAAACTATCGAGGAAGGTTGTTATAGCGTGTAAAGAAAGCCAACCTAGTGTTGTGTGTAGTGAAATATTTCTTTTATGATTTATATAAAAAAATATTTCTCATAAAATTCTCGGGTGTTACATTCTACCCCCCTTAAAATGAATTTTGCCCTCAAAATTCGTCACTTTTTTACAAACAGATGAGGATACCTCTCCCTCATCATATCCCCAAGCTCCCATGTAGCTTCTTCTAATTGGTGGTTCCTCTATAAAACTTTCACCAAGTGAGTGGTTTTGTTTCGTAAGACTTTTTTGCAATGATCCAGAATCTCTATCGGCTGTTCTTCATAAGAAAGATCTTCTTTCAGCGGTACAACTTCTGAGCTGAGTACATGTGAAGTATCAGGTATGTACATTCTCGGGAGAGATACATGGAACACAATGTGAACTTGAGAGAGATTCGGTGGAAGCACCAATCAGAAAGCTACCTTCCCAACACGATCCAGTTTTTCGAAAGGTCCGATATATCTAGGGCTCAACTTCCCCTTCTTTCCAAATCTCATGAACCTCTTCCAGGGAGATATTCGTAAGAACACTTTATCACCCACTTAAAACTCTAGGTCTTTTCTTTGGTTGTCGGCATAACATTTATGTCGACTCTGAGTTGATCTTATGTGTTGTTGAATAGATCAGACATTTTCTGCCATCTCATCAACAAGATCAGGTCCTAATAGATTTCATTCCCCAACTTCATCCCAGCAAGTTGGAGTCCTGCATTTCATTCCATAGAGAGCTTCATAAGGAGCTATCTGAATACTGGAGTGAATGCTATTATTATAAGAAAATTCCACCAAAGGTAGGTGTTGATCCCAACCACCTTTGAAATCCATAGAGCAAGCTCTAAACATATCTTCTAGAGTTTGAATTGTTATCTCAAACTGACCATTTATCTGAGGATGATAAGCAGTGCTGAAACTCAACTCTGTATCCAAAGTATGGTGAAGACTTCGCCAGAACTTTTAGGTAAACCTCAGATCCTGATCAAATATAATAGAAAGTGGTACTCCATGCAATCTTACCACTTCCTTTACATATATCCTGGAAAGATGATCAAGAGAGAAATCTTCTCTAATAGCAATGAAGTGTGCAGACTTTGTATGACGATCAACTATGAACCAGATAGCATTATTTCCTTTGGATATTTTTGGTAGTCCGGTGACAAAGTCCATAGTGATGTTTTCCAATTACAATTCGGGTATGGGTAATGGTTGTAACATTCCCTTAGACTTCTATCTCTCAGCTTTAACTTGCAGACAAACCAAGCATCGAGAGACATATTCAGCAACATCTCTTTTCATTCCATCCCACCAGAAGTACTCTTTCAGGTCCCTATACATCTTAATGCTTCCAAGATGAATAGAGAATGAAGAACTATGAGACTAGTCCAACTGCTCCTTGTTTAATTCGGGGATGGGAGTAACACAATCCCGATTCCGGAACTTTATTATCCCATCACAATCAAGGTTGAATTCAGGTACATTTCTCACCTTCTTTTGTAACACTACATCTTTTTCTGTGCCTCTTTAATCTTCACATGTATAGATGGTTGAACATTCATTTGAGAAAGATAATATTTTTCCCCATCCATTATAATTAAAAGATGCATCCTTTGTAAATCCATAAATATTGGATATTTTGTGATCCTCATGTAGGATAAACTGGCATGGTCTTGTCAACTTAATGCATCTACCACCTTGTTTGCATTCCCAGGGTGGTAATGGATTGGACAGTCGTAATCCATAATCAGCTCCAACCATCTTCTTTGGCACATATTCAGCTCCTTTTGTGTGAAAATATACATTAAACATTTATGATCAGTATAAATGTCAAACCTTTCTCCATAAAGATAATGCCTCTAAATCATTAATGCAATGATTACCGCAGAAAACTCCAAATCATGAGTTGGGTAATTTTTCTAATGTATTTTCTACTATTGTGAGGCATAAACTATCACAATATCATTTTTTATAAGAACACACCCCAATCCATTCTTGGATGAATCATTGTAGATCACAATCCATTCTCCACTACAAGGTAGTGTGAGCACAGGTGCACTGGGTAACCTTCTTTTCAACTCCTTGAAATTCTCTTCACATTCTTCCGTCCAAACAAACTTAACTCCATTCTGAGTCAACCTGGTGAGTGGAATAGATAATCGTGAAAAATCTTTCACAAAGCGTCGATAATATCCAGCCAAACCCAGAAAACATCGGATATCAATTACTATTGTTGGTCCCGACCATCTTTCGATAACCTCTATTTTTGCTGGATCCATAGATATCCCCTCTTTTGAGATTATGTGACCAAAAAATGAAACTTTTTGAAGCCAAAATTCACACTTGGTAAATTTGGCATAAATCATCTCCTTTCATAGGGACTTCAATATAATTCTCAAATGATCATCATGTTCTTCCTTGCCCTTTGAATATACAAGAATATCGTCTATAAAGACTACCACAAACTGATCAAGATAGTCTCTAAAGACTCTATTCATCAGATCCATGAAGATAGCAGGGGGATTAATAAGACCAAATGGCATCACTATAAATTCATAATGTCCATACCTTGTACGGAAAGCTGTCTTTGGTATATCCTCCATTTTGACCCTTAATTGATGATACCCTGAATGAATATCAATCTTGGAAAGGTATTGTGCTCCTTGTAGTGGGTCAAATAATTCATCAATGCGTGGGAGAGGATATTTGTTCTTTATAGTGATCTTGTTATGTTCTCGATAATAAATGCAGAGCCTCATTGATCCATCTTTCTTCTTAACAAACAGAATAGGGGGTCCCCAATGTGACGCACTAGTGCATATGAATCCCTTATCAATATAATCATGGAGTTTCTTCTTCAATTCCTGCATCTCAATTGGGTCCATTCTATAAGGTTTTTTTGAAATAGGCAAAGCACCCGGTACGAGTTCTATTGAAAACTCATCTTCATGATTTGGTGGAAGACCTGGTAATTCCTCCTGAAATACATCATCAAACTCTTGTACGATGGAAATATTATTAATCGTGAGTTTCTCACCATCCATTTGAGATAAATAACCTTAATTTAGTGGAATCAAGACCCATAAGATGGAAGTAATTTCCACTGGAAGGTTATGTTCATCCTTGTATCGATAGACGATCATAGATTTATATGGAATATGAAATGTGACTTCCCTTATTTGGAAATTGATATGAGATCCATATATAGAAAGAAAATCCATGCCAAGAATCACATCAAATTCCACTATAGGAAGGATCACAAGATTTTCAGGAAGCACTTTCCCACAAACATGAATCGGAGAAGAATTATAATCTTTTGATGCAACTGTTGTGCCATTAGGGTTTTTCACAGCTAACTCAACATCTAATTGTTGAGGTCATACAGTGATATCCTTAGAAAATTCTTCAGAAATAAAGGAGTGGGTGGATTTAGAATCAAATAAAACATTTGCTACTTTGGGGTGTATGGTAAGTGTACCTTTCACCACTTCGTTATCGTACTCCACATCGCTGATAGAAATTGCATGTGACTTTCCTTTGTCATTAGCCTTAAGAGTTTGTTGACGTCGACCATTATCATCAACCCTTGGATTTGGGAATTGAATGGTATAATTCCCCATCTCCATGAACTTGAAACATTTAAGTGTAGTAGGTTCATTCTGTGTATCCCTTCCTTTTTTTGCATCATTAGACATCTTCTTCCAATCATTGTGGCATTCAAAATCCCAATGACCTTCCTTTCCACATTTGAAACATTTACTTGTCCCTTTAAGACAACTCCCTCCATATTTCTTTCCACACATTTAGCATAAGGTAAAACTCATCTTCTTTTCAATGTGATCATTATATTTTCCTTTGAATTCCATTTTCCTCTTCTTATCAAACACATATGACTGATGGGTTACTCCAATCACCATATAAACATTGAGATTACTTCGAACGATTTCCTCGTAACTATTGAAGTCCCTTATGTCTAACTCCCTTCAATGATTTGGTTTTAAGCCACTAAAGAATCGATCGTTCTTACTCTAAAGTTGGTTAATAATACCTGAAGAATACCTTGCAAGTGTTGTAAAATTTTCTTCATAGGTACCAAAGGATTCATCATCCTTTTGCTTCAGTTCAAGAAATTACTTCTCCATTTTGTTTGAATAATACAAGGGAAATACTTAAGGAAAAACATGTTCTTGAACTCGTCCCATTCCATGGACTCAGTTTCAACCCTTTTCCTTGTATTCTTAATAAGATTCCACCATTTATCAGCATCACCTTCCAAACGATACACTGCTAAGATTACTTTATCATGTTCAGAACATTGAAGAATAGAAAATATCTTTTCAGTGGTACTGATCCATTGTTCAGCCACTAATGGATCAGAAGACCCGCTGAATGAAGGTGGACGATACCTCATTAAGGATTCAATAGAATTTTGTTCCTTCCTTTGCTCGTTTGGAAGTCCAGCATGATTTATAGCTTGAGAAAGTTGTGTGAGCATGGCTACATGATTTTTCATTCTAGCTCCCATAATGCTTGGTTGCTCAGGGGGACAATCATTGCATTGCCCGTTTCATTCCTCATTAACATAGCTCTTTCAAGTTCCATCCATTGACTAAAACCAAGAAGAATAGTGTGAGCAACACTAGTTATAATAGGAAAACCAGATAATCAAGAATTATAATTTCACACTTAAGGTCTTATCCAAGGTTATTCATGGCCATTTCTAAAACACTATGATTGTGTTCCATGCTTAGACTTATCCTTAGGATTTTTACTAAGGCATCCACATTCTAGTTTCCAAAGGTTTACTATACCTTTCCTCTGATACCAACTTTAACGACCCATACTTTATATACATTTTTAGTACATCAAAATTGAATTACACTTATTACAACATATAAAAAAACCATGAAAGGACCGAATAAGTATAGTGTCTTTAGAAACTAGGAAACATAAACAACCGGTTCATAAAGCATCTACATTGTCTCCCATTTATTTCATCATATCTATAGTCCCTTTTGGCATATCGTACTTAATAACCTTCTTCCTAGCCTGGGGAAATAAAAATTACAAAATGGTGAGCTCAAACGCTCAGTAAGGGTAAAAAAAAGAAATATCAATCACATCATATTCATAAGAACATATCTTTTGGAAATCATAACTTGAAAAAGATATCATAATTTCATATCATGGGATAAATCATAGTAGTGAAATGTAATCAAAATAATCACAAATTAAAACATGAAACTTTGTGGAATACACACATAACCATAGAAAATAATTTCTTATTATTCAACACTCATTTCCAAGACTATCTTAGTGGACAAAGTCCATTTATGAACTGAGTTCACTCCTCGTTTCAGTCATGTTTCACTGAACCGGTTTAACCTGCCATTCCATCCATGTCTATCTCATGAGATATAAAATCTTTACACTATACATTGGAGGGAGATATAGGTCCCACCCATCTCATAATTATACCATTCTTATGTGTTTCACAACATCAGAAATCATACATCATTGCATAACCCATGTAATAAAAATGGGATTCTAAAACATCATGACATCATAAAACAATTCATATAAGATAAAGGAATTCATAAAAATAATTCCATCAAAACATAATCAAATAAATGTAATAATATCTATAGAAATAGAACCCTATATTATCTTAGATGGAAAATAATTTTGATAAAACACTTGAACTCCATTCTTGAGGAAAATATCCTTTCTACTTCAAAAACAATTTTCCTTTCTTACAATGTCATACAATTTTAAACTAAAATAAGATGATTAGAAATAAACTTGAAAACATGTAAAGGAATCTTCTTGGAAATAATGTTTTAAAAATCCATTCATGCCGTATTAGTTAAAAAAACAACATTCTCGTACTTTTGTCAGAAAAGTCAAAAGGTACATCGTACGAAAAATGAAAAATGATTCCTTTCATATATTTTACTAAAAAATCAAGAAGGGTAAAATTGGATTTAAACTATTTCATATCGAGTAAACATGGATGTGGATGATAAAATACACCCTAGTAAATACCAATGTATAAACAATCTTGGATAAAAAAGTAGATTGTGATATTTTCCTTACCTTATGTCTCATTTTCTTTGTAAGTGTCTGAACCTATTGTATAATGATTTAAATAATGTCATAGACTTATTCCATAATTATACTCAATGTTATGATATCATATATGGTCATATTATTATCTTATTATTAGTAATATTTCATTGCTACTTGTTATTCGGGTGTTTATAACTTATTTTTCTTATGCATGTTTTATCGAATAAAATCTCATTCTTCTTTTTAAGTTATAGATACCACATTTCCAGAATGGTATTAGAGTAATATATATCATATTCATTAATTCAATTCATTTATATAATCACTATGCAATGAAGATCATGTAGAATGAGTCACATCACATCGTCAATACAGTATTCCGTACGTATGAACGAGCGATGATATCGTTCCCATGAACATGGAATTGTATTGGAGTGTATGTATACTATTTCAGAATTAGTATCACTTCACAATAATCATATATATTCATTATTTACACCATTATACCCATCCAAGTAAGGTGGTGGTGGAAAATAGATTACACCACTGCGTGGAGACGATATTCCGTGTGTACGCACACGCGGTGATTTCATTTTCTGTAGGATGGATAGATGGTGAAATAGGGCTGTTTCATACTTATAATAACATATCAGTATATGATTGATACTAATGTTATTACTTCATAATGAAACAACTAAAGAAGAAGTTGAAGAAGAAAAAATGTTGAATGAATTGGAAACGGACATTACCTCTTCTTTGAAGCGCCTCTTTGAGACCTCCTTTTAGGGATCTAAAATTTGACTTTGAAGAAGACCAGGACCTCTAGGATGTTTCTAGGGAAGTGTAGAGGAGAATGTGGCAGGGGTTGGACGAGCATGAAGGCTCAATGTGGTTTTGAGGAATAGGGAGAGGAGGTGCCCATTTATAAGGGAGGAGAGGGGCTCCTTTGGAAAAACTAAAAATATTATTTTATTATAAAGCCAAATTCGGTTTTAAATATCTCAAAATTGATTTATTTCGAAGCTAAAGTGGTGATGGGTCGAAATACTCTCATAAAATAGAATTTAGACAAGTTTAGGTTCCTATTTTATCCTTATCATTTATATTTAACTTTAAGTTTGATAATTTTACTTTTACCGTGTCTTCTTGTGTTCTTATACTATAAGGATAATAAACTTACTATAAAAATTCAAAAGAACCCCAAGTTGTTTATTATTAATATATATAACCTTATCAAAGTAATTTGGCAGAACCTTATATTTTTATGAAAAAAATAACAATTAATAATATAATTGTTTTTTAAAAAAACTATTTTATGTCAATTTTGACACTATTTAGTAATCGATTTTTGTGAAAATAATAACAGAATTATTAGTTAGAAAATAGTTAAATAAATAAATTCTAACATGTCATTATAACCTATAAAATTACTGTAATTCATAAAAAGACTCAAATTACATTTATTTAGGTATTTATAACATCAATTATGTCAATATTTCATGAATAAGATAATTATTGCATCATTGTTGTGTCATAAATAAATTAACTTATTTAACATCTGAAAATTACAAATAAAATATAATTATGTAGGACATATTTTTATATTTCTAATGAATATTTATATTTGAATTTATCTTATGTATAACCCTATATAAAAAATGATTTTTTTATTAAACGTTGATTTTAACTATTTTAACCCTTCATTAAATAAATTAATAATAAATATCCTAATCTAATCCATGTGGGCCTAAATGGTCATATTTTATTCCTAAAGTTGTTTTTGCTCGAATTACACTTATCCAATAGAATTAAGACATGTGTTAGTGTAATAATAATATCATTTTTACTCTTAATTACCCTATTTACTTTTAACCGTGGTAAATAAAAGTAAAAAGATAATATTCCCCAAAAATTATTTTCATCTCATTGAACTACATTTTACTTACTGACATCAACCATATCTCTCGGATATTTGAAATTCCACTCACAGAAGTGGTAATGTTAAGTTTTATGAAAAATTCAGTTTTTTTAACTACAACTTAGTGGTTTCACTATTCATCAAAAATTGAATGTTTTCATAAAAATACCAAAATTTCATCCTAGGATAATTTGTATATTCCGAATCCAAAAATGAAGTAAATTTTGAAAAATTCAAAAAAAAATTATTACTATTCATAATGGCTTGTTTTAATAATATGTTAATAGCATATCATTGTTTAGTGAATCTCGGTATTGCGTACGACACAAGCAATCGAGGAAGGTCGCCATTGCGTTTAAAGGAAGCCAAGATAGTGTTGTGTGTAGTGAAAGATTCATTTTATGATTTATAAAAACAAAATATTTCTCATAAAAGTCTCGGGTGTTACAGAGATGATTTACTTGGGTCCCTGAAATTAGTGCCAAAATTTGGTCTCACCCAAATTTACCCATGATTTTAGGGTTAAATGGTGTCTTGTAGTATAGATTGGGTTTTTGAAACCTCAGAGACCTAAGAAGTGACCTACAAACAAGTACATTCTATGGATTATTTTGGTCTATGATGCGGAAAACATGACTTGATATTATATGGCATTAATTTAATTCTATGATACTTATGTTAATTCAAATTAAAAGAAGTAGTAGATCATCGATTATCACTTGGGGTGGATTAGATGTATTCATTTTTCATCTATTTAAATGTATTGAATTTGATATGGGTTCATATAAGAAGATCAAAAACATCATCAACAACAAGATTAATACCTACACCATTTAATACTAATAACTAATACACATGATGGATCAATGTTTTGAGCACATCAAGGTAATGGTTGATTTTATCACATGATGTGTGTGGCCTTAAAATAAACAACGGAAAAGGAGTTTAATGATCTTAAAACAATATACTCAATTAATATAAGTGATTAGAAATTAAAGGAGTGATAAATAACATATAAAACTTCCCCTTGATACTACATTTGATCAACCCATATGTTGGTTATAACACCATTGATTCCATGGGTTCAATGGATGTGGAATGCAGACTCTTAAGCGATGAATTCGTGAAGTAAAAAATATATAAAAAGAATGCAATAACTCGACTGTTGTGTGATAATTTCACAAGGTTTCATGTGAATAAATTCACACAAAAAAATTACATGAAAGTGATATGAATATGAAAAAAATAATAGTATATGAATAAATTTGATTAAGAAACTAATTTCAATTGAACAACTAATATGAGAATGACAAACTCCAGAAACAAATTCATAGAACAACATTACAATTAAACAAAGAACCAATGATGAATAAACCCTCCAACACCACTTCAATAAATAAAAAATTTTGGAGCCTTGGGTGGAGCCTCAAATATTGAACGTAATCCCACATGATTAGGGTAGGCTTATGATGGTGGAAATATCATGGAACATGGACTTTTACACTCTTGTCCCGAGGTGGTAGCACACATGCATCAATGAAATAAAAGTGCCTACATGATCTTCTAAATGGCCTAATTATAGTTTTCCATAGAAGAATAAAATGGTTCTCTGTATTCCCCTTAACTTAATGTAAAATTTCATCCCAATGTATTTTTTTTACATTATATTATCAAAATTATGGGTTTTTTTTCTGCGCCAGAGAATCTGGGGTAGTATTTTATCTCCAACATGGTCTTCCTAGAACTCCATTAAAATATCATAATTATCTTTCTCCACTAATGAATGAAATATTCCCAATGATTTCATATATCTTCATTTCAATTTTCAGAATTATTGGTCTTGAATATTGGCAGCTAGAATAGTTTTTTGGGTTCTTGTCCAGTTCAATTCACCCAAAATGTTGTTTGTCCAAGGAAAAAATTATTGGTATTCCAATAATAATCATCAAGTACATAAAAATTATAAAATATTCACTATTAAATTAGAAACCAAAAAATTATATATTAAAATGAAATCAATAAAATTTTTATTTTTGGCGGTGTTAAAAAATGTTCCTTGTAATAGTGAACTTTATGATGGAATTACAATTTTTATATAAAATAATATTCAAAGGGTAAAATTAACTAAAATAATGTTTTTAAATATTAAATTAAAACTATATTATATATATTAAAAGTGAATATTATCCTCATTTAGTGGCTAATCCCACCCCCAACTTGAGTTTCCCTTGTCGTGAGAAAAATATATCACAAAAATATTAAATTTGAATTCCCTGTTCAAAAAACATTTTAATAAACAATGAACACCAAAAACCCTCATGTGCAACAACTATGAAACCCATAAAAATATTTTAATACAAGATAGATTCATAAGAAGATCCCAA
Organism: Viscum album; assembly: GCA_963277665.1. Lineage (NCBI taxonomy): Eukaryota > Viridiplantae > Streptophyta > Magnoliopsida > Santalales > Viscaceae > Viscum > Viscum album. The sequence continues at coordinate 1,310,509,238 of OY728152.1, read as the reverse complement.
TCCAAAGCCCATTCATTTGTTCAAATACATTTCCATATTTCATCATATATCAATTAAGTATGAGGATGTGTTGGCCAACAAAATAGACATGGGGGATCATCTTTATTTAATGGGAAATGAAGGAAGGTCTGGGTGAAATCACATTTCAACATTTACATAAGAATTCAAATTATTTTAAATTTTCTTCAATATTTCCATGTTAATTGAATTGGAACTCAAAAGTGTCAACCCATATAGAGAGAATTTGTCAATGAATACAATGATCAATGTCCTTAGGGCTTCATGTGATGCCCACAAACTCAGGCATCATCTCGAGTTAACTCAGTAAATAAAAAAGTCAAATTACCACAAATATAGATAAAATTACTAACTCTAGGCTAGAAAATTGTGGAGTCAAGATCTCCAATTGTCAAAATACACACATTAGGTATTTTCATTGATCAATGCGTAAATTTATTATTTTTTGGATGTTTTATTGAATACTTATATTAAAAATATCATGATCTCCCAACCTATGCTATTTATTTTGGGAACCCCTTGAACTCTACCTAATACCCCACTATCCAAAGGATGTGATTTTTGATCTCATTTTTTTATGAAAATATAAATGAAGATAGTTCATATTAGAAATCCAAACATTCAAAAATCTATGCTAATGAAATTATACATGGATAAAAATTACCATAAGGGAATGCTAAATTACTTTATATTCAGTTTCAATGTTTTCAATGTGTATTATCATCATTATGGTTAAATAAATATTTCCATCGACAAATTTTTTTATGCACAAATAATTAATTATTTTTTATTCATTTCACCCACTAATATAGAATAACATAGTCCCCAGTGATTATAGAATATAAAATTGAGAAGGGGGTTAAGGTAGATGACATGAGTTCTAAAAGGAATTTTCAATATGATGATCATGTAATGAAGTCACCAGGTTGTTGAAGTTGAAGTTCTTGCTGCTCCAATTTATTCCATTGATATCCATGTCACTTGCAGTGTTCCCTAGTAGTAAAAAGTAAGTAACAATAAAAAAAAACAATATATATAGATATATTTATTTATTTATATAAAAAAATATATAAACTGTAAGTATATATACAAAAAATCTAGAATAAGGACGCACTTTATGTTATTGGTCATTGTTAAGCGCACACCCCTCTCTCCCTTCGGTAATTGGTTCGAGTCCTTGCAACTTCGACAATTATAATGGAGTTTTCCCCATGACCTACAACATGTACTTTTAATGTTTTGTTTATTTATTTTTATTTTAACCCAAAAACACATAAAAATAAAATGAACTGATGATACATTATGTTCCTTTTAAATTTCTAGGTATGGTTTTAGTCACGAATTACACCATGTGACACATATGAATATGGTGCTCCCCATTCATACCCATTCATACTTATAATAGATGAACTGGTAAAGATTATAATTTTTTAAATATCAAAATGATTCATTAATCCTATTTGAAAAATATATATGAATCGAAAATATTTGAAAAACGAAAGACATATGTTACCTCCAATGAAATGATTTTGTTTTACATTTCCAGATCGACATAGACCCCTAATTATTTAAGTATTTTCTTCATGTAATGCAGTTTCACAGAATTATTAATCTATTTATTGCTTTTTGAATGGTTTAATGAATGGTTTGAATCTATGAGCATTAATTTTAATGGATTGACTTATGGTGGGATCTTCAATTACTACAGCCCCATGGGGTACACATTATGCACTGTGTATGGACCCGACCATATGGACCTCAACGTTCCATAATTTAAATGGATTTTAGTTCTATACAAAAGAATCAGTTTACCTGGTAAAATGTCTTTGGTGTTACGATTTCGTGACTAGTAGGCTTGAACTCTATATTTAATTATCCTTGATTCTTCCTAATCCACCATCCTATGTTCCTCATGTTTATTGAGATATAATTTCCTTTTTTTTCTGTCCAATGGAATGACTTAAGTCATTTTCTTAATTTCCAAAAAATACTTATCTTCAATTTCTCCAGGTAATTGGAAAACATTTCCATATACCAACCAATATGGAGAAATGTCTCTAATGGGTTTATATGGAGTTCAATATGCCCAAAGAGCATATATGTGGTTACTTGACCAATCTATCCTATATGTGTTAACTATTTTCTCAAGATTTTATTTATTTCTCAATTGGCTAACTCAGTAAGACCATTGGTCTATGGGAGTTAATGAATAGACACATTTTGAGAAATTTCATATTGTTCATGAGTGTAATGAATGGATTATTTAAAAAATGAGTTCTACGATCACTAACTATATCCCTATTAATTCTAAATCTATAGAGGATTTTTTCCATGAGAAATATAATCATTGTTTAATCATCAGTGGATTTCATAGGATTTGACTCAACCCATTTGGATTCATAATCAACAGCTAAAAGGATGTACAGATATCCACTAGAGTGTTTGAAGTGGCCAATGGAATCGATTCCCCTATAGTCAATGATTTTAGTAACTAAAATTGGATTGAGTGGCCTTGGATTCCTTTTTGTGATGGACCATACTTTTTGACACTTAGAACAACAAGAAAAAAATGTGTATGAGTCACTTGAAAGGGTGCAATAAAAGAAACCACACTATAGAATCATTTTGGATGTTTTCTTAGAGGAAAAGTAACCTCCACAAGCCTCACTATGAGTGAATTTAAGGATGGACTCTTGTTCATATTTTGGTACCCACCTCTTAATTACATGGTCAGGGGAGAATTTATAGAGGGAAGGATCATCAAACACAAAGTCCTTAACATCTGAAAATAATTTCCTTCGATGATGACAAACTAAGAATATTGGAATGACTCATGTAACTAAGAAGTTTTCTCTGTCGTCATACCATGTGTAGTCACCCACATTGTATAACTATTTATCAAGGAATAAAGAAGACACATAAAGGTCAGATAATATTTCATTAGATTTAGTCCTAGAGAGAAGACCCACTATAACTTTTTCAACAACTTTTTCCCTTGATTTTGTGGTCAAATTTTTGTATTATAAAGAAACACCAAACCCATATAGCCTTAGAATCTTGTTTCTAGAAGTGGTATTTTAGTGAACTATGCTTAGTGAACACAGTGATGGGGGTTCATAAGTGGTAGGAACTAATCTTTTATAAGGAAAAAAACATTAAGTAAGTCCTTATTAGTGGTTGGGTGGTTGATTTGTGCATCATTTAATGGTTTTCTTGCATAAGAAATTACACATGGAGTTTTCTCACACTGTTTTCCTAGGATTGCTCCTACATTGAAGATACTATAATCACAGATGAGTTCAAAATTAAGTATCCAATTTAGAGATTGCATGATATGTGGAGAGACAATAGATTACTTGAGTGTAGATAATGATTCCTAAAAACATAATATTGAACAAAATAGATCATCTTTCACCAATAGAGCACAATGTGGTTATGAAATAGCGATGAAATTCAAAATGAACCTTTTATAGAACCCATCATGTCATAATATAAACCTCACTTCATTAACTGTTTTAGGAGAGGGAAGGTGACAAATGATGTCAGACTTATCTTTATCTACTCATATTCCTCTACCAGATACTAGATGTCCTAGAACAATTCCTTCATTTTCCATAAAATGGAATTTTCCCCAATTTTGGATGAGATTATTATCCTAACATCTTGATAAAACAATTTATTCATTTAGAAGGAATCCGAAAAAGTATCTCCAAAGATGTAAAATTCATCCATGAGGACCACTAAACAATCCTCCAACATGTTCGAGAAGATTCCCATCATACACTACTAGATGGTACGCGGGGCATTACGTTAGTCAAAGGGCTTTCCCTTGAAGGAATAAGTGATGAATAGACATGTCAATGTTGTTTTCCATTTATCCATTAAGTAGACCGAGATTTTATTATACCATGAGAATCCATCTAAGATGCAATATAATTGATGACCCACCACTCACTTGAGGACTTGATCTATAAAGGGAAATGAGAATTAGTAATTTCTAGTACAAGAGTTGAGCTTCCTATAGTCAATACTGACTCTCCATGCACTAATAACCCTTTTGGGTTGAATGTCACCATCCAAATTTTTGATCACAGTTATTCCTACTTTCTTTGGGACAACATGAATTGGGCCTACCCAATAACTCTCAACAATGGGGTAGATGATACCCTCTTTCAGAAAATTATGATGTTCATTCCTTACCACATCAATTAGATTAGGGTTGATTCTCCGTAGAGTTTGATGACATTGTTTGGATTCAGATTCAAGAACAATTATATTAGAGCCAATTAGTGGTATAATCCCATGGATATCAGAAAGAGTCAATCCAATTACTTTCTTATGCTTTCTTAGGACATCCATAAGCATCATATCTTGATTGGATTCATGAGAGGAGGAAATAACAACAAGAAAGGCTCAACTGTCCTCTATGAATTGATGCATGAGTGATGAAGGTAAGACCTTAAATTCTAGATCTAATTAGTATTCAATTTCCAAAGACGAATGGGATTCTGTATTAAACTACATTTATTTGTTCATATCTCTTGATAGAATTGGTTCATTGTGAACAAAATTTTCATCCACTAAATTGTCATGATTAGTGTCATGAATGGGTATAGACTCAATGTTATTGATTTAACAAATGTTATTATAGATTGATGATTTGTGAGAATCATATACAGAGAAATCTGTAATATATTCAATCTAAGGAGACAAATTTCCCTCACGTGAAAAACGAAAATCAATCCCTACATGACTTAAATACTCTTCAGTAATTCCTTAATGGTCCTCATGTTATCTGTTAACAATACCAACCCAATTAACCCCATGGATCTCTTAATCATCCCATGTTTGAGAGTTTTCCTTATAGATGTTCATATCTAGACTCATGTTTCCAAATGTGATGGTCATGTTCCCATTTCAGACTCAGATAACAGAGTAAATTGTTGTAAGGAAGGGGAAACCAATGATGATTCAGGTCTGATCATTGTATCATATATTTGAATTTATTATCATGAACAATGATTTCAATATGGTATATGAATTTTTATAATTTAACAAGAGAATCCACTAAAATTCCCTCAGTAGTTCTAATGCTACGATCAGCATGTTGAAGTGTGATAGATGTGGGTTGGATCACTTCCAATCATAACTATTATTACACAACATAGGTAATGAGATAGAAATTGGAACAAAGGTAACACCATTCATTGAGACCATTGTTATCTCCTATTTCAACATTGATGTATGGGAATCTCGGGACTTTCACCTTTGGTCGAAGGGTTCCTTATTTTTTTGTGCTAACATTTCCTACCAGAAGGACTTGGTTATTATGTGTGAATTTCCTTTTAAATGTTCATAGAGCCTTAAGGTATTTTGATTATGTAGGACTTGATTGAATGGAAGTGGTGTGGAATGTTCAACATTACATGTGAGAATATTTACCTCAATGATTCACTCAATTTAGGCTTGGTTTCCCCCTCATGAGTTAAGGAAATGGTGTAGGATGAGGGATTTTTTTCAAATAATTAATTTTTTCACATTGTTATCAGTTTTTTCTATTTTATCAGGTGGTTCATTTGAATTTTTATTAGAGTTTTAACCATTCGATGGTTTTGGAATTATTTGATCTATATTCTCTATATATTTCCCAATTCTTACAATTGTCACACCCTTTTTTATTTCATGAGTTGTTTGACTGCAACTTGACTCTCCCTTTAAGGTTTAGGATGGTACCACCTGAGTAGGCAGGGGTGCCTTCCCAGTTTTTTCTGGTTTGTAGTTCATGATTAAGGGATGAGATTTCTGGGTTCTTTTTCTCCATTCATTTACATGACAATTCAAGGATTGGTATAGGTACATACTAGGTGGGTGTTTGTGCTGGTATGTTTATCCCCGAATGATACTTAGGTTGTTGGTGAGGCTCTTTGAATTGGAGAGGAGGATGTTGGTATTATATGGGTTGTGGTTGGAATTGGTTATGGTTTTGGAAATTTTTTATGTGGTAGGGGTTTTGTCCTTTTGGATGGAAGGGATGTCGGTTATGTATCCAACAGAAGACTCATAGGTCATTATACCTTGGGTTGAATGTGTTTTGGTATTGTGAAAAGGGAAATTTAGGTGGATTGACCTCCACTGGTCATCCCCCTAGAATAAAATCTTTAATGGAAGGAATGGTTGGGTAGTTTTCATTAATGTGGCAATGTTTTTCAAAAATTGTGAAAACAATGTCAATAGTTGGAATTTCATAGACCTTTTTATGATCTATCTCTGTGGCCATCCTAGTGCATGCATAATGTTTTTCCCTAAGCCTTTTCTCTTCTCAAGGTGTATTATTTCTAGTAGTTCATTGTGGCTTTTAAGAATAAGGTGATGTTTCTCATGTTTTGTTTTGTTCAGAAATGATTTCTAGATAATCGTAAGCTTCATTTTGTTCTTTGTTTTTAATGGTCCCATTACACATCAGGTCAATGAATTGTTTGTTACCCAATCCCAACCCTTCCTGGAAAATTCTCAATTGTTCATGAATAGAAAAACCTAGGTTTGGAACCATGTTTAGGGTGTTCTTTACCCAATAAAATGTTTCATATAATGACTATACTTCTTTTTCAATAATTATTAGGATTATCTTTTTAATTGAAATCCTTTTTTGGAGGGGAAAATATTTTTTGTAGAATTATCTTTTTAATTGGTCCAAATACTTTAGGGATGACTATATACGTTTATTTAGTAAATTTTTATATCAATACACTATAGATCAAGGAAATGTCTTCATCTTATCGGATTCTAGTTGATGAGGGGGACACATGGTTTCTTCAGTATTATTCAACACCTTGACATGACTGTAAAGAATCTCAGACTATATTCCATAGATTGTTGGAAGGTGGTTTATGAAATGTAGTTTAAATATTTAGTTTTCTTCTCCTAGGAAAATATTATCTAATGCTTTAGGGGTAATTGGTCTAATAATGTGTGTGGTAGTCATTAATGGTTTTATTAACTGCATTCCCCATGTTTGGGGATACCTCACTTGGATTTCCATTTTGGTTGCCACCCAGGTTGAGGATTTGTTTTCATTGAAGACCATCCCTAGAAATGGGCAATATTTTTGACTCTAGGGTATTATAAATATTATGATATAACGTAATGAGTTCCCTTGGTGTACTTGAATCCCTAAAACACAGGGCTATCCACCATAACTATATAGTTTGATTAGTCCCGAGTGTAGGTAGACATGTGTAGAATGAAAAATACAAGGAAGGGAAATGGGAAGATAATTTGGATGAGAAAACAATAAATTAGAGAGAATATAATGGGTGTTAATATTACATAATTGGGTCCCCAAAAATGGACCAAAATTTGGACTCTCCCAAAATTACCATATATTTTATGGTTAAGCGGTCGTTTGTAGTTTACCTTGGGTTGTCAAATCCCCAGAGACCTAAAATTTAACCTACATAAATGAACATTCTATGGATTTATTTTGTCTATAATGTGGCCAAAATGTGTAGATATTATATGGGTTTAAGTGAATCCTATGATACATAGGTGAATTCAAATTAATAGAATGATTTGATCCTTGGTTATCACATGGTGTGGATTAAATGCATTCCTTTTTCATGTATTTAATTTTCTTATATTTAAGATTATTTCAATTATGAAGATCAAACAACATCTTCAAATAATGGTTTAATAAATAGACACATTAATACTTATCAATTATATACATGAAGGATCAATGTTTTGAAAACATCAATGTAAAGGTTCATTTTATCACTTGAAGTGTGTGGCCTTAAATTCAACAAGGAAAAATGAGTTTAAAGATCATCAAACAAAATTTTCAATTAAAATAAGTGATTGGAAATTCAATGAGTGAGAAATAAAATACAATCCTTCCTCTTTGTACTATCTTGTATCAATCTATAAGTGGTTTATCCCTCTATTGATTCCATGGTTTCAATAGAAGCGTTATATAGACTCGTGAGGGATTAATTGTAGAAGGAAAAAAACCAAAAAAAGAAAGAAATCAATTAATCATTGTATGATTATTTCACTAGGTTTTGTTTTAATAATTGATCAAATTTCACCAATTGTATACAATTGATATGAAAAAGAAAAAAATAAAAGTATAATAATATATTTAATTGGGAAACTATTTATAATAGATCAACTTACATGGGAAAGACAAACTCAATGAAACAAATTCCATAAATTACATAACAATTAATCAAAGCACCAATGATAAATAAATCCTCAACAAACATATCCTTAAATAGGAATTTTTTGAAAATTGGGTCAGGAATTCATTATTGAAAGTCATCCCATTTGATTATTGTAGGCTTTGGGTCGTGGAATGTTTGTCGAACATAGTCTTTTCTACTATTGACCAGAGGTGGAAGCCACCTTGAATCCACCAAATAGAAGCACCTAAATGAGTTTATTGATGGAAAATTAAATTGGTAAATAGAAGAAGAAAATGGTTCTACGAAATTCTAAAAACCTCATGTACCATATCATACCAAATGAAATTTGGAATGATGAGATATTATCGAAATGGTGCACTATTTATCTTGGCTGCAGAATCTTGTCAAGAATTTTATCTCCAACTAGGGCCACATAGAACTCCGTTAAAATACCAGAATTAGCTTTTTTCACTTTAGAATGAAATGTTCCCCATGATTTTCAATATCATTAGTTAAATTTTAGGAAATATTGGTACTGGATTTTGCTGCTATAGTAGTTTTATTGGGATGTTGTTCAGTTCACTTCACCTAGAATGTTTTATGTTCATGCCCAATTTTTGTGGTCTTCCAATATGAATCTTCAAGTACTAAAAAAGTATTAATAGTTCCCAATATAATGAGAAACCATAAAATTTAATATTATAATAAAGTCATTAACATTTTTTATTTTAGGTGGTGTTAAAAAATGTACCCAGAAACATTTAATTTCAAGAAATAATTACAATTATAATTTGAAATAATGATCAAAGTTTAAAAAGCACTAAAATGGTTTTTATAAAAAATAATGAACCTGAATATTATATATATTAACAATTAATATTGTAAAAATTTAGTGTATAACAACATGACTAGATGGTGTTTAGTAGTGATCCTTTGAGGTGGAGAGCCGTAGGGATGAGTTGTACCAACCCTTCATGTAGGATACATGGAGGACGACCATTGGAGTTTTTTTTTCCTTTTTTTTAATTTTCCTTAGTTGGGTTTTTTTACCACCCCATTCCTCTTTAGTTCACAAATTTACTATTAGTAGTTATACTAGTTGGTTTTCTATTTTTTTCTACTAGATCTATTTGGTTATAGGTTTAAATACAATGCCTTCCCATTTTAGTGACATGCATTTTTCAGTGCTGGTCTCCAACCACGGGTGTATGTATGGAGGGTATGGCGTTGTCATGGAAGGGTCCTTAGGGGATTAGTCGTGACAATGTTTTATGAAAGGAGTCGGTTATACTGAAGAACTAAGAGTCTGGTCATTTATTTGGGGCAATAGTGTTATGTATTTTGAGTATGGATTTTTGTTCGGGGACTCCATTGTTGGTACTATAGAGTACGTATCTATACACTAGGACCCTGAATATTGATTTTTGATTTCGAACACGAAAACACTGATTACGTGTGTTATTGAAATGTTTTTCTGCGGATATTTTTTTATTCATCTCACCAGGTATAAATTATTGAACATGGAACATCTGTTTTTTTGCAAGATGTCACCGCATAGACATCTAGCCATGATTCCTATAATAGATCATGATGATAGCCCAAAAAGCGATGAGCCATCGTTCCATAACCCCCTTAAAGAAATAGCACCTTGTGGTGGTGCACCAGTAGAACCACCACCCTATGGGAATAAGTTGACACTATTCCCTCTCAAAAGACCATTCATTCCAACTGAGAATGTTTCCCGAGTTATAGAGACATAGGCCTCTGAGATTTATAGGTGTGAAATATCGACATGAAGTTGAGGACTAGATGGGGGTTGTGGTTCGAGTTTTCTATTTGTTCGAGACACCAGCAGACCATATGGTGATTCTAGCTTCTCATCTCTTCCTGAGAACATCAGTGAGATGGTGGATCCTGATGCTCTAGTTGCGTAGAGAGGAAACCCTCACCTCATTGGAATTCAACGACCTCTTTTCATTGGAGTTCTTTCCAGCGACTCTATGATCTGGGCGTATTCTGGAGCTACTCCACTTATAGCAGGGCATCCTGACAGAATCCCAGTACCCAGTGAAATTCACTGACTTCTTCCACTACTCCACCGAGATGGTAGGAGACCATTTAGTCAGGGCACAAACCATTGAGAAAGGTCTCTAATAGTAGATAATAACATCGATTATATTACTCAACATACCGATGCAGGATGGTGTGCTTGAGAGAGAATTCCTCATGGTGAGATTACATGCTGATTAGGCACCAATAGAGTCAGTCACCACAAGAAAACACATAAATGAATCATATATAGTAGGCAGTAGGTAGATGATGTGAAAGACAGAGTGGGATAGACATTCTGCTGGATGACCCCTGCTTGTAGGGACAGTGGTGTCTACATCATGGGACAGATGAGGTCAGTAGAGGAGCAGACTGTTCTACTCGTGTGGTAGGCTAGGTCACATGGATCACTACTACCTAACCAACAACACTGATTCCTAGAAGATAGTAAAGGAAATGCTGAGGCAGTGGTAGAGATTTTTGTGGTGAGGTCTGAAGGGTGGTGTATGTGGCAGAAGAGCTAGTCGTGCAGCAGGTGGTGGGTGGTGATTAGAGTTCCTACCACCACCACCATTAATTGGTCCACCCTAAACGTAGGATGCTGGTGTGCATGGATGAGTTCAGCTTCAAGAAGCTGAGGCCTATAATCCCGACAGTCCATTGATGATTCGAGGTGTAGTTTTTGTCTTGTACCACCCAGTTATAGTTATTTTATATAGATGATTGAATTTATATTTAATTCCACGAATCTCGTTCAAAGCACGAATATTCTGGTGGTTCCATTGGCTCAATCTTTATTGTTAATGAATCCTATAGGAGGGGATTCAATGATTACTCACTAGTGTTGGATGTGTGATCTTACTCTAGGAGGTGAGGGATTCAGTTTGGATCTCCTAGTAGAAACATTGAGGACATACCATGTCGTCTTGAGTATGGACATGCAATCCATAGTCCACACTCAAATCGACAATTTTAGGTGGAAAGTGTGTTGTGTCAATAAGGATGGGACTGTGTTTTCCATCACCATCCAGAAGGGAAACTTTGTAGCTCGGGATGATCATTCTTGGATGAGGGTGCACCCGATCACACATCAGTTGGCTAGCCTGACAGTCAGAGTAGTTGAAGACATGTGTTTGAGATATCATATATTAGGGGACAAATATACTGATATATTTATTAAGGATCTTCCAAGAATAACCCTTCATAGAGATGAATAGTTCAACATTGACCTATACCCTAGGATGACACCGATATCTACACCAGCCTATTAGATGGCTCCCACGGGTCTTCGTGAGCTTATGGTAAAACAAGAGGACATGCAAGTAAAGGGGTTCATAAGGCCCAATGTTTCACTATGGGTTTCCCTAATTTTGGTAGGAAAGATCGAAGATTAGAGCATGAGGCTTTTCATGGACTATCGGTTCCTAAACCGGGTGACCATGACTAGCATGTAACCACTCTTTAGGATGATTGATCTCTTCAATAAGGTGATTGGAGCTTGGTTGTTATTTAATATAGACCACAGACCAGGCTATCTTTAACTCCGAGTACAAGATGAGGATGTACAAATTATGCCCTTCGTATTTTGGTATGGACACTATGAGTTCATTGTCATATCTTTTGGCAAGTGAAATGCCCCAGAAGTGGTCATGTGACTCATAAACAGGATATACCAGACTTACCTCAATCGTATCAAGGTGGACTTCAATGATGACATCTGGTTGTACTCAACATCAGAGGTGTAGCACACCACTCATTTGCATGTAGATTTGGATACACTCTGAGAGAACTATATTTATTGTAATCTCTTGATGTTCCAGTTCTGGATACAAGAGGACAAAAATATAGGACATGATATCTTGGAGGTTGGAGTTGTAGTATATATCACAATGATAAAGGGAATGAATTCTAAGGAGCCCCTCAAGTGTTTGACTAAGTTGCAGAGTTTCCTGTGGTTGGCTGGGTACATCTACATATTCCTACATGACATTTCAAGGGTATTTTCACCCCTACCAGCATTGAAAATGAATGGACAACATTTCTTGTGGATGAAGAGATTCCAGTAGTGTTTCCAAGAATGAGGAAAATACTATCGGGGGGCCCCATCTTGTGGAAACTAGAAGTATCCATTGGTATTGTAGTTTATATAGTTGCATCAAGGAATAGATTGGGATGTGTCCTAATGTTGGAATAAGCAATGATTGAAAACATCTCATGATAGCTGAGGCAGTATGGGAAGAACTCTGCGACACAAGACCTGTAGTTAGCCGTAGTGGTAATTGAGTTGACGATGTGGCATCACTACATGATGGGTGGACGATTTATTGTCTTCTGAAATCAAAATATTCTATGGTATTTCTTCTCATAGATCTACCTGATTCGTGGATAGTGGAGATGGTGGGATTTCATCCAGGACTTATACTTTGATATTTACTACACTCTTGGTATGGGGAATGTTGTGGCAATAATACTTAGAATGAGGTCTGGTTTAATGATGCTGAGTGAGGTGATATAGCATCTAACTATGTTTTACTAATAGTTTATGGATTGTTATGGAGCCGCTTACCTCTATACTATTATAGTCACTACCCAACTCCATCAGCGAGTTAGGGTGGAAAAACTAGGGTACATTGATTGAGAGACACGACTTGTTCAGATAACCTCAAAACAAGCCCCTGAAGAATTTTTTGATGGTTGGGATCACATCCACTTTTTAGATGAAAAAGCATGGCACAACTGACATTGTGAGAGGTGGTGTTGAGGGTGTTCCATACATCCCCTTTGTAAGTACATCATGGTGTGATGAATATGTACTAGGACCTCTAATGTCAGTAGTGGTTTCCAGGAATTAAGAAAGAAGTTGATAAGTTTATTTTATGATGCCTCACATTTTAGCAAGTGAAGGTCAAACATCAGGTTCTAGTAGGTTTAGCACATCCACATGAGGTTATGAAAAGGGAGTCGGATGGAATCTCCATGGACTTAGTGATAGGGCTACCATGTACGTCTAGGGGATATGTTTTAATCAAGGAAAACATTGACTGACTCAACATGTCGGCCCACATCATACATATCCAAGAGCAGGCATCAGTAGAGGTATTTGAGACGCATATACCTAGATGAGATAGTACGACTTTAGGGGGTTCCATCGAGGATTATTTTAAGTTCGTGATGCTCATTTTACATCCTAGTTCTGGAAGATATTACTGATGGCATTTGGGACTCAGCTACACTTGAGCACGACCATTCTCCCTCTGATAGATGGTGTGATGTAGTGGACCGTAGAGATACATGATGAAATTTTTATTTATTGAGTTAATTATTTTGTCAACAGTAGGGAGCACCACCTTCCACTGGTGGATTTCTCATACAACAACATATATCACTCAACCATTGGCAAGGAACCATTAGAGGCCTGGTATGGTTGACCATGAAAATCACCTATATGCTGGATTAACCCAGGGGAATCAACACATATGATCCCAGAGATGGTATGGGATACCAATCAAAAGGTGAAGATCATCCAATATTGGATTAACACTCTATAGATAAAGAAAATGTCATATACTGACATAATTTTGATACCCTTGGAGTTTGTGGAGTGAGATGATGTCTTTCTATGGGTCTCAACTTGATGAGGTTTTCAAATATGTTGTCGAGGTATCAAGATATCTCTGAGGTTTATTGGACCTTTCCATATTCTTAACAGAATTGCAGAGGTGGTTTACCACCAATCTCTTCCCCCATAGATGCACATGATTTACGATGTTTTACACATGATGAAGCTAATGTGATACATGCATGATCTTTCACATGTCACCATATAGGGCCAAAAGACTTTGATGATGGGGAGACGTTTGTTGTGGCCATAGTGGAGATAGAGGATCGACATGAATTGGTCCTTATTGGATGGTCGATTCCTCTAGTGCACGATCGATGTCAACACGAGAAACACCAGGAGGGAATATGGGAGATAGTGGTTTAGATTCATGCTCCGTACACCCAATTGTTTTTTTCATTTGTTGTGTATTTCGGTGATGTAAATCTATCAGGTGGGGACAATTTACTGGCCTAAAATTTTAGTATATATTTTTTAATAATATAGAATTCTTAAAAGACTACAAAAATTGATGGCATGTGATTCCATGGCCCAAAGAGCCCATAAAAGAATATTGAACATATTTTAAGGTAATATTTTTAATCTTGTGGGTGGGAATATTTATCTTCGGAACTACTGCCCAGATGGAATGTTTAATGGCACTATTGGATCCACAATGCTGGGATTTTCTTAGGAGAATATTAATATCGATCGAAAATGGTTTGATGAAAAAGATAATTTTTGTTCTTTTAGAAAAAATAATAAAATAACTAAAAGTATTTTTATTCTTTCTAAAAACCATTGAGTGACAATGGTGGGACTTCTGACCTAACAAGTTATCAAATAAAGACATTTAATAACATGTTACAGTTGGTTGTTTGACTACAACATCAGGTAATTAATGGTTTCATTATTTAATTCAATAATGAACCTCATTCAAAACAAGAGAGTTAAATTCTTTAACACTAAAATTCTAATAAAAAATTTGGTGAAAGTGATTGGAAAACAAATGAATAACTCTTGACTATGTTTCGGCTTTATCCTTCTTCAATGAGGAATGAGGAACGAAGGACGCGATTGAGGATTCGATTCGGGATCAACAAACACTGATGAACTACTTCAAACATGTATTATTATCCCTCATATTCATTGATTTCCAATGACATCATGGTAGAGGGATTATATTTTGTCTATGAGATTTATAAATCATATTCTTCCGTTATTTTTAAAAAATAAAAAACGTGGATAAACTGACTAAAGGGTTGATCCGTGGTTTGTTCTTTTACTTCATTATGGTGGTTGATTCCAGGTTGAAATTTGTGTTTAACATTATCTTTAGGATTTTTGAATTGTTACAATTCTATAACGCTAACTCGGAGGGAGTTGGACAAACTGAACAAGTCTCTTACCATCTGCTGATTTTGTTGTTGTTGCATTCTTTGGGGGAGACTGAGAAACATGGCGACAAGGGAAAACCTAGGTCCATGTAGTGAAGGTGGCATACTGGGAGGCCCGTTGGCGTAGATAGAAAAATAAATAGGACCACCAATGCATTATTTGTGGCCGAAAGAAGTATCGTTGGTGTGACACCACCGATGTGGCGCGGTCAGTGACTAGAAACACCCACAAGAGCCGTAGTGGATAGTGAGTTGGATAGACATCACTGGACGATGTGAGGGTGAGAGGTGCACCGGGGAGGAGGTGTCGAGACTCTGACTATCGTGGAGGTGGATTCACATCCCTAGGTCATGCCCCATGACCGGTCCACTAGACTAGTTAGATGGGGGGTGGAACTACACTGGCCCTCACCAGTTGAAGAACCTAACAGACCGAGTCCGTTAAGGGGGTGTGGAGGCAATAGACCATCCTTAGCCGGGTTGACATTGCTGGACTCGTGGCCCCATGGGTCATACCCATTCGGGACTATCCACTTCATTTCGGGCCCAGTGGGTGGGCCACCTCAGGTCAGGTTGGGTCGGGTGAGTTCGACACGGTCGGCTCTGACCTAGTCCCATTTTGTCCGAGTTTATCATAAAAGTCAATAACTTATAAACCAAATTTTTGTTTTGAATACATTCTATGGACCTAGAAAACATAGGATGAAGATGTAATTTTGAGATACACCCCATGGGTTTTAAAAATGTTGGAGTATGTCTAGGATGGATCGAACTCGAATCCCACTGGGCCCTCTGTAATGAAATGCCTATAACATAAAGACCAAACATTTGATTGAAACACCATCTATTGTGTTGGAACCCAAATGACATAGTGGTTCTTCTAGAGAATTTTTCATGGTACTTCATGGATTTCTTGGTACGACTGATGAATTTAGGAGAATAATATACGTTACTCAAGTGCACTATGTACAGGAATCCTATGGTTGTTAGTAAAGTGAAGGGAGACCATTTGTGGGTCATAATCAAAGCGAAACTCTGTGGATCAGTGACATTCAACCATGTGTGGATCAGTAGTTGCCTGAACCAATGAGGACAAACCATATAAAGGCCCATCACAGATCAGTGAATTAAGACCCTATGTGGATCTTCAACATACATCCTTGGGTGGATTGATGACTTATAACCTTGTGTGGATCAATGACATATGAATATGTTTGGATTGACGACTTACAACCCTTTGTGGATCAGTGACAAATGACCCTGTGTGGATCTGAAATAGAATAACTACTTTGTATTTCAGTAGTGGAACATATCAATTGAATAAGATGATTCTGTTTTACCACAAATCATTATTATAGATGTTATTTTTGTTATATACCTAGTTTAAGTTGTCTTTTAATTGTGCTTTGTGACTATGATAATTATTTGTGGTTTTTCCTTTGTGGAATTCTGGGAGACCTTCGGGGGTCTCGAGAACCCAAATAGGTATTGTTATACTCAACCATAAAAAGGATTCACCTTCAACTAGGAGTGTCTTGTGCAGACGACAAACAACTTTGACCATGATTTGGGATTACAGACTAGACTGTGTACGGCGGTGACCAATTGACGTGGAGAGCCACAATGACGAGGAGTACCTACCCTTCTTGTAGCATTCATGGAGGTTGACCTCAAAATATGATTTTCTTTTTTTTTCTACATTATTTAGATGGGTTTTTATACTGGCTCATTCTTCTTCACTTCACACATTTTCATTCAGCAGATATGCAACGTGGTTATCTCTTGTTGTATACCTGGTCTGTGTGATTGCAGGAATAAAAGAAATTCCTTCCCATTATAGGGATATTCCATTCTGATTCAAGTCTCTAACCCATGCCCAATGGAAGGTGGTGTTGGGTTAGTCAAGGAATGGGCCTCGAGGGGTGGGTCGTTACAATTTTGGTTTCCTAAAATGACTTTTTTCTAATGATTTTCCTAATTTGTAAGAGTTTTTTGTTAAATAATATTCAATCATGGGGATTTGTTAATTATTTTTTAATTATTTCATACATGTTGTGATTATTATTTAAATTAATTATGTTATATTGTATTAGATAATTTTTTATTTACACTATGAAAATATCGTCCCATTTTGAAATATATCATACTAAATTGAGTATGTTTCTCTTTTTAGATATTGATTACTAAAATATCCATTCATTGAGTTTTAATGTTTTATCCTGAATTTTATTCTTCCATTATTAGGTTACCCCACAATTATATTATAATTTATTTTATAATCCTATATAGTAAAATGATGTTTTAAAATAATGAATGTAACTCCCTTATCCTCGGTAGCCCAGATCTAGTTTTGTGAATTATTACATAGGAATTGAAAAAATGAATAACAACCCTAAGAACTGATAATTTTAGTTTTTTGGAAAACAAATGTACATACATGATACCCATAATATATTAGAAAAATTATATCAATAATAATGATGGTAAAATATCAATATCCTTGAATCTCATTCACTGAATTTCTCTTCATATCCTAGGGAATGTAAACATAATAAGGGTGATATCAAATGCTGAATAAGGGTTAAGTAAAATGGATGGTATAATGAATCAATAATCATAATAAACATGGAAATTTTCATAATAAGCACATATTCAATTTATATAATTGGATAAGGAATTATCAATATGGAAATATTAGTAAAACAAAACACATTCCATTTAATCAATAAAGATAAATAAAATGAATCTATAAACATTATCATATAAAAGATATCATGGACAATGATACCTAAATTATTAATGATATAAATTTTTAATAATTGGATTCCATAAAATTAATAATCATTATACCTCTACTTTCAGGACCAATAAAAAGACATTTTAGACACTATAGGTAAATACCTATTTAATTTTCCCAACATAGTTTTGAATCATGAGACATACTGATGCATCAATGAGATATATTATAAAGATAAAAAATTCATTGTATTTACAATTATTTCCTAATATTGAGAATAATATTTTTAATTAAATATATATTCCTTGTCTTAAAATATATATATTGAGTAAAGGATACAAATTTATCAATATTACCCACATCAATCCTCAAATGAATGCAACATATGGTAAAATTGTATACAATTTATGAAATAGTCATATTCTTCAAAAAATAATATTGATATTTAGGTAAATTTAATCATTAATGAAAAATGATCAAAATAATGTGATTTTTTCAAGAGATGGTTTACAATCATAGAAGAAAAAATGATTACACAATAACTTTTACCAATTGTAATTTTAAATTAATATTCCCTTAAATGTAATTATTCATTATGAATCTTATAATACTCGGAAGTATGAATAAATAATGATATTTCATATAAAAAGTTTCAATATATATATAAGATAATGAAATAATAGTGTAAAAAAACAAACTGGACTCAAATGAATGTAAATTGAGACAAAATCTTTTACCCTACTATTCATTGTTGTTGAACGTTCATTAAACTCTAGAATATTGGTTTTAAACATGTAAATAACAAAAAAATAACCATATTAATATTTCAAATTTTATATATTATCCTTTAATAACATCTTATCACCCATCCCTTAATATCATTTAATTATTTTCATTGTTTTGGGTCTTAATTGTATTGTTTAATTATGCGTGTTTTGTAATTAATGACCAATTTAATGAACATTTGACATAGCTTCATGATATGTAGAATAAAAATAATGAAATAATTATTATATTTATTCATAAAAATATAATATTGACAATAATAAATTATTATTTTTATGAAATTAATGTTACATCTCTTCGTGACGGCACTAGTCCACACATACATGAACAATATTATAATATTGTTAATGTAGAGAGAAAATGTTATATATTATCTTATTGGAATAAATAATAAGTCATACAAATAAATATTATGTCATATATATCACATATAATCAATTACATTATCCATATAATCTTCCATGTAATGTGACAATGAATGATGAATCACGTCGCTTCGCAATGCGATAGTCTTGCATACACAAAAGTGATGTTATCATATCCCTTAAGGAAGGGAATAAAAAAAGGATATATATGATATAATTAATATATATCTATAAATATTTTTTTAAAATCATATATATTCTTTATACCCAACATAATATATAACCATTAAAGGTGGAAATTAATGAAACAATAACATTAGTTCGTGTGGTAGTATTCTAACTTACACATGAACATTGATTTCACGACCCATTTGATGCAAGTGTGAGTTTATGTAAGTAGTATCCATAACAATACTACATTATCATATATTTATGATATATATGTTATTATATTATATTGGTTTTAAAATATTTAATGTTGGAAGAGGTGGAAATTATGTGATTACGATTTTTGAAAAACATTACATAATTTTCAGGTATCCTTATTAGGTATGCAGTAAATCATTCAATAGATGATATTATAATCAAACTATTGAATAATGGATGATTTTATGGATGTTTTCATGTATTTTTCGTATTTTGGTATTATCCAAATAGATTGTGTTTTTTGAATATTAGAGGATATTTAATTTTTAATTATTATTGAGGATGATTAACATCCTTGTATATATTGAAATATAGTCACTTTTGGGTATTATATTTTAACTCATGTGGCTCTGTAATTGAATAATATAAATGTTATGTTTTGATGTGGTTGGTAAAAACATCCAAAAAATATAATAAATAGTTTTTTTATTTTATTTCATATATGATTATTATAATTAAATTTATCCTTTAATTTTTTACCACATTATATTGTATATGATTATTTACCATGTTAATATATTTTATAATAATACAATTAAAATGAGATTTATTATATAATATCTTTATTAAAATTATAAATACAAAATAAAATTTATTAATAAAAATAATTTTTGTGTGTAAAATTTATATTATCACAAATACATGTAATGGGAAAAAAATACTATTTTATAATAACCATGATATCATAGTTTTAAATTTTAACAACCATTGCAATCATTATAAAAAACCAATTAGTCCATGAATAGATGATATTATATATATTAATTAGAAAATGAAGAAATTAAAATATATTAATTTGAAACCTATGTAATGTGATAATATCATATAAAAATAAATGTGAAACTATAATTCATTCATTTTACATATGTTTTAATATTTATAGTATCATTTATTTTCGTTAATTACTAAATAAATAATATCCATGTCGTTGTTTTTTAATAATTAAATTATATTAATAAATATATAATATATTAATAGAAATTATCATCAATAAAAAAACTCATTTAAAACTTTAAATAAAAATTATAACTAAATATATTATGTTTTTCCCACCCTAATGTATTTTAAATATTAAAGACATAGGGGGTACCTTTTTTTTATTATATTATTTTATAAGTAAAAATAATGAATTAATTCCCCAATGGCTAATACAAATAGATACTAATGTGATAAGGGTATAAATATATCCACCCTATTTTCTTGGAATATTTTTACGTCATTTTAAATATATATAATAATTTTAATCCATCGATAGACTCTTGATTACCGTAATTTTGGTAGTAAAATATAAATATTTGTATTGTACATTAAGATAATAAATTAATTTGATCGTATAAGATGATATAAATTATTATTATTCCAAATATTTAATCCATTTTATTAAATTTAACTCATAAAAGTGGAATAATTTAAATTTAAATTAATCATGTATATGTGTTTAGAAAAGTGGTTTCTAAAGTAAAAAATGAAATAATTATTACAATGTTTTTATATCAAGATTAAAAATTAAAATTATTACAATGAAATAATTTGGATTAATTTATATAATATTTTACTAAATTTATAATAAAACCAATTCAACATAAAATTAATACTTCAAACTTAATTTAAATAAATGGTATCATTCAATTGAAATTATTTATTTTTTATTAGAGAAAAAATGGAATGTTCACAAAAAAATCATAATTAAATTACCGTAAGATA
Organism: Viscum album; assembly: GCA_963277665.1. Classification (NCBI taxonomy): domain Eukaryota; kingdom Viridiplantae; phylum Streptophyta; class Magnoliopsida; order Santalales; family Viscaceae; genus Viscum; species Viscum album. Next base: position 1,310,487,978 of record OY728152.1, on the reverse strand, counting down.
AATATTGTAAGTCTCTTTTAAAAAATTATTTTTATTTTATAAAATAAATTATATAAATTATTAAAAATAAATTTTAAACTATGTGTCCCAATAATGATTATGATGTCATTTTGAAAAAAAATAAATTTTTTCAAAAAAAATTGTTTTTCGTTAAAATTATTATTATTATATTTAAAAATATATATTATTTACTAATCATGTGAAAATTATATATTTCAATAATTCAAATAATCATATTCTTACAATCCATTCTAATGGCTAGGAGAAAATTATCATACAATATATTAATATTAATAATATATTGTTGTTCAGTAAGACATTTTCTAGGGAGTATAAAGCATTCAAATAAACACATTGTTCAAGTAACAGAAGATAAATATAGTGGTGTGTGTAATGAAATATAAATTAAATGTTTCCTTCCTCTAAATTAATTGAAGAAAATTATACTATTTTATACATTTTTGGTGTCACATTCTCCCAATTATAAAAAATAGGACCATTTTAATTGATACATGATTTTGGAAACCAAGGGTTTGAAATTTGAAAATTATATATTTGAAACCCAAATAATAAATATTGTTTATAAATCATAATCATGATAATAGATAAATTGATGAAATAAATTCATTTATAATAATGTCGTTTCTAGGTTTCAATGAGGGAGAACATTGATGTAATGTAAAGATATGAACATGGAATAAATGTATTTATTGTTATTATGAATGATTGAGGTCATTAATCATAATAAACATAATAATGAATGGAAATGTATGGGTATCAAAACCCGAAATTTGTTATGATTTATAAATCTATCTAATTCATTGGTTATGAATATAATAGGAAAACTGTTTTTTTAATTCAATAGCCTTCTCCTATGTATGAGGAATTTTTTACTGTATATGTGTATAACAAAATATACCGACTTAATTAATTTATATTTTATAATCACAATATCGTATTTTTGGTGAACTTGAATCAATTTCCAATTCTTTGCTTACTCCAACAAATGAATATCAATATATGATTTTATAATAATGTCCCAAAATTAACTTCTAATAGATCATAACATCCATAATTGAATGATATGTCATTATTTCAATATCTTTTTGTTATTATGACAAATTTGTTTGCATAGATTATCCAATACACGTAGATATCTTTCTGAAGATGTAATAATTTAATCATTCAATCCATATCCAAATTTCATCTTAAAAAAATCATAAATTATAAACCTTATGGTCCGTCTCAAATATTATGATCCATAACATTAGAAAGATGGTTACTAAATTTCAAAAATGATCTTATCATTAATCCAAACAACATTAAGTAGATCAAATTCAATACACAAAAACATGTTAATACCTTCATCATGAATTCTCATAAAATAAGGTAATAACCAGAAATACCATAAAACCATATTGAAAAACATAATTCTTAAATATTTATGAAGAAAAACATATAATATTGGATATACTCCTTAAAATAAATTTTTTTTGTAAAATCATCAAAGATGATGTAAACAATAATGTTGAAAAGAAATTAATCAGTTCCATGGTAGTCAATAAAATATTTTTTAATGAATCTACATCAATAATTCTTTAACTAACATTATTATATCAACATAAAGAATATATTAAGGTGGATATTTCCTTCAATCATGGGTTTTCCATGATGTTCAACTTTCAACCGAATCAATTTTCTTTGTACGATTTGATATAGTTTCTCAAATCCACAAATAAATAGTACTTAAGAACAATAATTATACATTTAATAATAAATATAAGTAGGATATCATTGATAAAATATTGAAAAGATATAATTCTTTAATCAAATCAAAATTTCATTAGACATTCCTCTTCATTTTTAGTGATAACATAATATTAAACACGGTCCAGTAGATTCTTTTGATGTAAATTTATTTCAGGATTGGTACATTAATTTTTATAATGCAACATATCAAAATTGTAAATGAGTTGAACATTGGATATTAATTTCATCCCCTTGAAATTATGATCATGGTTTCGTTTTTCTCCATAATTAAAGAAAAATGCATTTCTTCTTAACTATATAGCACTGTGTTTCATACCACAATTTTAACTTCTGGTAAAATAATTCTTCCCCTTACTCCCTATATCTTTCTATACCTATACTTTTATATTATTCTATTTCATTCTATTGAAGAAATAATAATTGTAAAATTCATTCTATTTCATCCTTGAAAAAGATATTATATCATCATATGATGAGATTTATTTGAGGACAATTTCCATTGAAATAATATTCTTAATGGGATATAATAAGAGATCATTTATACCCTTTGGATTCTATAAATTGATTCAGTTTCAATTAATTATAATATGACATATTTATAAATTATGGAACACATTATATTTGATAATATAATAATGAAACATAATTTATAACCACATAATAATTAATATACTTGATATAAAATGGAAATTTATCTGTAGCTAATCATTTAATCCTAAATAATGTTTCTTTTTAGATATATATATATATATTAAAATACATCAGAATTATTTGTAATAAAAATTTATACAATCCTCTTAATTTCCTCAGGTATATCAAACTAGGTTTGTAGTAACCCCCATTGTCATGTACTAAGTAATGTATAGGTCCAGCCCGATGTGACATTTTAAATGTTATTATTCAAATGTATCACTAATTTAGAGCCATTCCCATTTTCAGTATCAAGAGAGGGATTTATTTCTATGTAAAAACTATATAATGTATTCTACACAAAAAAAATTATAATTTTCTTATATTCTATGCTCAAATCCTCTTATAGGGTCACAGTTTGTAGTCTATAGTTTTCATAAATCTAGTTCATATTGTTTCATCTAAAAATTATTTAATAGCAACATTATCAACTCTTGCCCCACTGGCCTAAAGGTAGTGATTTACATTATATAATTGGAATACATACAATGAATCACGCCCCAATGATAAAAAAATTATATTTTCTTGAAAAATAGATACATATTTGAAACACATATTAATTCAAGAAACAAAATTAAACCCTAATAAATGTAAAAACTCAACATCAGTTAAACTCATTCCATGAATTTATCACTATATCCTAGGGATTGGAAAAAAATAATGGTGAGGTAAAATTCTCAATAAGAGTTATGTACAGTGATGAAATCTCGAATCTATAAGAATAATGAACATGAAAAGGTAAATAACCATACAGACATACAGTTTTTATAATCTGATAAGGCATAATAAATATGGGAATTTTAACAACTAAAAATAAATTCCAATAAATCAATAAAATAAAAATAAAAATCATCTGGTGATAATATCATAATGAAAATATAATGGATAATAATAACTAAATCTAGAATAAATTAGTTTCTTAATTATTGGATTCCATATCAATAAGCATCATGATACCTCTACTGTGATGAAAAATAAAATTAATGATTAAATACTATAGGTAGAAATCAATTTAATTTACCCATCATAGTTAATATCATGAGACCTATCGATGCATCAAGAGGATATATTATACTGGGCCCCACCCATCACTATAAGTGAATATAATCTCCCTTGTATCGAATAATATATTAAATTAAATCAATATTATTTATCATTAAACATCTATGATGTAGAAATGATACACCTTTATTAATATTCCCCAGATAATGTTTCATATTAAACACAATGTGTAATAATTGTAAACAATTTATCAAATAATCATATATATCATATAAGAATATGAATATTTACGGGAAATTTAATGACTTTTGAAATATTATCACAATAACATGATAGTATCAAGGGAAACATAACAATCACAAAATATTGTAGGATTTCACAATAACATTCACCACTTGGTCATTTTCATGTCAAATAATCATGGATGAAATAATTCAATGTGAAATTTAAAATTGAATAATTTCTGAATAAATAATGATACTACATATCAAAATAATGAGTATATATATAAAAAACATCACCTTTATATCAGGTATGTTTTGAAATATGATTTGGATTTCATTTTTTGTTAATTGAGTAACGCCAAAAAGGAATTGAGAGGATACCTGTAAACGAAATGTTAGCAGTTTTTTAGAACTATTTTTTATTAAAAAGTTGTTTTTGTTGTCTTATAATGTTTTACACACCGTGTAATAGTGCAACATATTGTGTAATAATCTACTGGAAGATGTCATCAAGTGTGTAAATAAAGTGAATTCTTAATCACCATGTACAATTTACATGATATTTAAATGTTAATTTTTTTAATAGAATGAAATTTGTTTTTCTTCATGTTTGTTACTCGAATATTACCAGATGTATAATTAGCTTACAAACTGTGTAAAATCCTGACTATCTTTTTTATGCATGTGAAATGTCTAAAATTATAATTTCACTCTTTCTTTCTCATAATCTAGTGATTCTTAGTATGTGGTTATGGAGCACTCCAACACTTCATGACTGTTTTCTATGATCATTAAACATTTTCAAGGTTAAAGTACATTTCTCTGCCCGTGTTACCTTACGGTATATTCTTTCTCTCTCTCTATTCCTCTTGGACTTTTATCAGTTAGGATGGGATTGATTGGTCTAAAATTATTGTTCCTTTTATCATTATTCTTGGTAGAGTTCCAAGATATTATATATAATCATTTTCAATAAGTGATTCCCATTTCATGCATTACACATTTTATGAAAAATGTATGTTCTTTATTTTAATAATATCCACTGAATTAATCTTTAAATTTATTCTTCTTGAAATAGAATTCAATTAATTTATAAAAACACAATTTTTTTTGAACTAGAACTTAGATTTGATATAGAAATAAATTTCTAGAAAACAACCTAATTAGGAAGGAATTTGAATTTGGGGTGTATTATGAAATTTAGGGTATTTTTCAATTTATTGGTGAATTGTTATTATAAAATAACATAAATTTATTTTAAAAAAATATATTATTGGTCTTGAATTGAAAAACCTGAAATAATGAAAAATATATATGTTTTATTGTTTTTAATGTGAATTGGAAATGTGAAAAATGAAAAAAATGGATATTGTGATTTTTATTGTAATAAATTGATTTTACCATATTATATTGATTTGTGGAACACATGTGTTCCTGGGTAGTTTGTCATTTATTTGGGACGAACACAGTATGATTGTATTTCCCATGTTTTAGATTGAGGATTTAAAAATATAACAAAAACTATGTTCGATATATGTTATCACCAATGGGATGTTGACACGTCCTATTAGGATTTAGTATGATTGATGTGTGTAATCATAAATTCTGTTATCACTAATATGAGATATATGACGATACAATAACATAGAACAATCTTACCTCATGCTATATGATGATGTTTCTTATTGTGATTTTTTTGATTATATATGCCCTTGATTGTGAAAATTATTTACCCATGGAAAATGATTTTATGAACTCAAAAATATAAAATTTGTATTTATTCCATTTTTTAAATTTTTTTCATCATTTGAAATGAATAAATTGTTTTTTCATAAATATTACTCTATAAATAAATTCATTTTTAATTAAAATTGAATGCATGATTTGTTTTATTTTAATTTAATTTTATTATCGAATACTTGTTGAGGCCCTTTAGGGATTTATAGCTCACACCATTCTTTTTTCATTTGGGAATCTGATTATTTTATCGAGCACGATTCGAGAAAAGAAAATGCTACCCTTAGAGGAGGTTGGTGCTATGGATCCATTTGTACATGGAGTGGCATGTCCTTTGAGACATGGATTTTTTCATGTTATGATTTCTGGTAAATGGATGATGAACAGTTTGGGTTTTTGATATTAAAACTATGTATCTAGTACTACCTACATTATGATTTTGTATGATACTAATATATATCTATGTGTGTGTCTGTGTGTGTTTATAACACTATCATTGAAGAAAATTTATTCCTTGTTTTATATTTAATTATTTCAGCTGCTAGTAACCAACTTATGCCGATTGATATCACCCATAATGTTATGTGGTGATCAACTTGGTTATTATTGGACCAGGGTGTCTGAGATGGTTTATCATATTGAGGCATCAACTGTGTAGGTTAAAAATATTTCCTAGATATCAGTACATAGTTGAGAAATCATGTTGGGTATTATGTAATAGTTTTGAGTGAGTATGTGGGTACCTCTCATTGTAATGATCCTTATGTGACCATGGATGGTTTGGTGATTGATTCATAAGACTAATTCTAGTCTTTTACCTTCATTTGATATGGATATTTAGATATCCAATTCATCTTTTTCTATCAAATGAGATTAATTTCACTTGTTTATTTTATTTGATTTGTTGATATGAGTAATCTTTTTATGTGTTCAATATTGTTTTCTAATGTTTTATAGCATCATGAGTACATTAATTAGGGTGAATTGATCCTAGGAGGATGCCAGCGATGAACCACAATGAAAAAATATTCTCATGGCCTAGAATCTGGTTATGGTTAATCTACCGGTTTTCAAAGCCCCTACAAAGCAACTTTCACCAATTCTTGTTTATGATTAGCAGTAGAACTTATAAGTTTAAAATATCATAATCATGTTTAGTTTTTCCTTAATCAGAAACCACATACATTACATATCCTCAATGTATATTATGTGTTTGTGTACTGGATGAGAAATTAAAATCCTCGCTTTGATCAAGACCACATTCATTTCCCTATTCATTATATGAAAAACATTTAAGAACATTAGATTAGAACATAAAGATCAATAAGTTAGATAAAATGATATACATAAATTATTAGTCCACGAATACTTATAAAAATTCACATTTTCAAAATAAAAATAGGGTTTGAAATATAAATTTCATTCTTAATGAAACAACATCTCTTCCAAAAAAATTTTATAAAAAAATTCATAAGAAGCCATAAAAAATATAAAAATAAATAACGTAACATTTAAATAATCAATATATAATGAAATATATTCCAAAAATGTATATTTTCCCCCATATTAAGTAGAATATATTTTTCATTCAACTTAAAATCCTTAGATTAGCCTAATAAATCATACAATTATTTCAATTACCATTGCATGATTATATTATTAATGTTTTTATGTTGAGGAATCATTTTCATATCTATCATATATATGTACTAAACCTCATAGTTATACAATATGGTATAATCAGGGTCATAATTTTTTGTATCATTTACATTTACATTTATAATAACCAACATAGTTATTCTTGGATTAACAATAATGATAAATGTCCATAATAAATTTAGAGGAACATAATTATTTTACAATAACACATTAACCAATGGATTAATGAGATATAATGGGAGAACGCTCCCTTATTTATTAACTAAACCACCCACCAAAATAATCAATAACGAGGATCCATAAAAAAAATAACACATAAAATCATCCTTTTTTTAAAATACGCATTTATATATAGAAATGTATTATATGATATTAAAATATATATACCAACAAAAATTAATATTCGAAAATTAATTGGAAACAATGAAGGTGGATTTTTTCATTTTAAAAAATAGAGAATATGTTAATGGAATCCAAAAATATAATAAAAATTAAAGAAAAAGGAAATTTAATTGTATCCATATACATTAAAATAGTACACTTCATTTTTTTCAAATAATTCCAAAACATTCCATAAAAAATATCCATTTGATAAAACTGAATAAGAAATTAAATAAATAAATAAAAATTAATTTCAATATAATTTTAGGTCCATAAAAATGATACACAAAATCTATTATTAAAAAATTAACAGGGAATAAAAGTTGCATTTTAAGATAAAAATGATATGAGTAATTTTAAAAGAAAATATTTTACATCATTTTTGAATCGTCACGTATGTTATTTATCATCCAATGTTATGAACACATGTCTATTAAATAAATTCATAAAAAACATTTCCATCTGTATTATTCCATTAATTTTTTATACTACCAGATTATATACAATAACATATATATTTTTGTTCACGTCAGGCGTTTTGGAAATATTTAGTCCATAAGTCCAAAATGAATTTGGTGGGTTTTCTATATTCAATATGGTAATTATTCTCTCATATATAGAATAATAATTATGAGATAATTAAGGTTTTAATAATTATATTATAATTTAATAAACCAATCATAAAAGGATGTTATTAATTATATACTACATTACAATCATAGAGATTGTAACTGCTATGTATGGATAAATAACATTTCCATTTTTCAATAATAAATATTTAAATAAGGTATGTTTTATTTTATACATAATGAATTAGTATAATAGAAAAAGTAAAATATTATTTATTTTGACATACATACATATATATATATCATCCATGTGATGTGGTGATGGAAAATGTATCAAATAACTTCATTAAGGGGATAGTTCACAACTCTTGACGAACAAGATTATCCTATTTATTTGAATAAGAAGGAATGAAAATAAATTATATATTATCCATTTATAATGACTAATATGTCATTAATATCATATATAATCCATATTCAATCATTAAAACTTGTATTAAGAGACAATGAGAGATTAATAATTACATCAGTTCGCAAAATTTTAGTCTGATCATAAGCATGAAAGATGGTTTAAATTCCTATAAGATGTATGAGGAAATAGATATTGATTATTACATAAAGAAAATTTCATCTTTTTATATATTGTATAATAGTTTTTTATTATATTATGTTCAATGAGTATTTTTTGGAATAGAAAAAATAATTAAAACTAAACATTGTGGTTAAAAAATATTTATATTCTTTTAAAATTAGCATATTCTTAACACATTAATATCAATATAATTGCTATTATTTCCAAAATAATTCATCAAAAATGTGTGTAGGGATGTCATTTAGGGATTTTGTAGTTATTTTACAATCCAAGAAAGTTTTTATGTGTTATAAATTGTGAAGAAGAGGATCCATTTTATAAGAGTGGGTTCTTTCTTTGAATTTCATAATATATGGAATTAATATAAATTATTTTTCATTTCCAAATGGATATAAATTTATGTGATTAATATTTATTAATTTTTTTATTTGAAATAATCTCATCAAATAAAATTTTAATATATTTGGATCACATTCTCATATTTATCATTTCTGTTTTAACTCCCCATTGACAATTTTTACACATACCACGATAACATGGTTTTTACTACTTATCGTTCATGATAGTAAGAATAATAAAAAATGGAACATAAATGGGACATTATTGAAATTTCCATCCATATACAAATACCTCTAAAAATTAAAATATTTTTGAATTTTATATAATTTAATAAATTTTATTCTCAAAAAAATCTATAATGTTAGTTTTGGTATTAATTATTAAGAGTGATTTTTATCACATAAAAATGTAATTGATATTTGAATAAAATATTTTCAATAAATCCCAAACATGATATATTTTTCTAAAAATATTTTGGGTAAAATTAATTATTTCAATTTATAATACATTTAAAACTATAAATATAATTTTTAAATTGAATAATTAATGTGTCAGCATTCTATAAGAATTTATGGTAATTATTTTTTCACAAAAAAAGAGAATTAATTTACTATTATCAAATTAAACAAATTAATTTTCAAAATAGTATTTACAACAAACAATTTCACTTTATAATCACATTTTTTAAATATTGTAATTATTAAAAACAAGGATGTTCTTTTCTTTAGTTTTATATACATAAAATGTTTGGAAGCTGATAATCATATCCAAATTAATTAAAAAATATAATTGGCCTTAGGTTTATTATTTATGTGATATACCAACCCAATAAAATTTAGTCATGTGTTATAATAATTTTTAAGTCATTTTCATTTTATTTGAATATTTAATTACCTTATTTACTTATTAATATATTGAAAAAATTAGTAATGTCTCCATTCCGGTTAATAAAAAAAATTGGCCTAGATACCAATTATTTAAATCCCAATTCCCAATATTTAATTCATTTTTATTATTTAAAAAACACAACATTCATAATATAAATAAAAATTAAAAATATAAAACATTATGAAAATACATTTTCAGAAAAATTCATTTCTATGTATATAAACGTTTTTACAATAATTAAAAGAATAAAATTTATTTAATAATCCATAATTGGATTCATTAAAATAAAAAATAAATTTTATTTTAAAACAAATCTAAAAAAATTTTCCCATCGTGAATCCGTGGAAATAAAATATAATTTCTAAATAAAATTATCATTCTCTATATTCAATTAATGCCAATATTTTTAGAAAAAATTAAAAATGTATCCAAAGTAAATTTTTTATGTTCTTATTACATAAAATTTAATTATTTTTGAAAAAAATATAAATTGTCCAAAAATGACTATAATACACCATCAAAATATGAAATAATTTTTTTTATGAAAATGTATATTTGATGAATAAAATGGAAATACTTTAAATCAAGTGCTTATTTCATAATAATTTATAAATATATTTTTATTGGTTTGAAAATTTATATATAATAAAATAATCATTTTACCATGTCCATACCCTCAAATTTAACATCCACGTAATAATAGTCATATTTATATAATTATATTTGACTCTCTGTTTATGATAATATTTATGGGTCATAAATTTTATTGAACATATATTTCTAATATTAAAATAATGGAGTATTACTATCACAAAATTTAAAAAAATGAGTACTTGAAATATAACAACAATGCTCTTTATTACACACTAAAAAATTATTTATTACATAAACATCAAATGATCCATCAAAGTAGATCAAGAGGTCTAGTGTGTTTGGGCCTAAGATCAATACATAAAATCATAAAACATGAAATACAACCTCTTTATTAAAAACATCATTTACATGACCCTTAAATTACCTTGTACTTAGCATTGAATGGGGTAACCTGAAGAAATGCATATGAAAAGGGTGACCTATAATTCCCAGTAAGGGAATTAACATGGAATAAAATGAGGAATAAAATACATATTACAAAACAGGCATATAAATGGAGCACAACTGAAACATGAACATAAATTCAAGATAAATCATGATAATTAAAACATGGAAATGTGGAAACAATACTTAATATGGAATTAGCATGAGCCAAGTCTCATTGCACATAGAGAATGAGTAAACATTCATTTCACATGAAGCAAGAGTAAACACTCATTGCACTTGAAATAGACTGATTCAAAACCCATTGCACATGACATATCATGTAACAATACTTTACCTAATACATTGGAGCGATATTAGGGTGAACCCTTCTTAAACATTTCATTTCATGCATAAGTGTTCCACATGGATCATAAATCATGGATTCATTAAACATTATCATCTATTCCATTATAATGGAGTGTGTAATTCATAAATGTACCTCATTAAACAATATGTCAATGTGAAAAAAGTTTAATACCATTAATAAAGAAATGGACATTGTATTGACTACTAAAAGACATTGGCTTGGAAAATCGTGGTGCAATTTCAACCACATATCAACATGACATAAAATCAATAAAAAATTTTGATGAAAGAGAAAGGGGTGTCTTATCATATGTACATGGAATGGACATTATGCGGGGTCATATAGATACATTTCCCAAAAATTGTAATGGAATTTAAACTCATGATAGAATATAATTACATGATTGGAAATGACGAGTGAGAAATTCCTTACGCAATTTCAACAAGGAAACAGGTATACAACGAAGGAATTAATGTCAGATAAAGGGGATCTATCATTATTCAAAAATAATGAGGAAATTATTTGGGAGGTAGGAAATCATACCCCAAAATTTAAAATTGAAATAAAAGGGCATAAAAATATAAGGAAACATGGACATAAATAAGGAAAGTGACAATCCCCTACTTGGATGTGTGATCCCAAAGGCCTGGGAGGGGCTTGAGAGAGACATCACGGGATCTTGGGGCACCATTTTAGGATTCTAAAGAGTGGAGGGAAGATATTGGGAGAATTCCAAAGGCATATAGTGAAGATGATGTTGGAGTTTGGGTGTGTTTTTATAGGAAAGGAGAGAAATTGTTTATTATTTAAGATTAGGACACCTCACATTAAACTAATCCAAACCACAAACCAGACCATCGGTTTTGCCCATATTTTTTTCTAAAGGGGAGTGGAATACAATATTTTTTAATTCTAACATCTTATCTTCTAAAAATAATAGGATTGATTTTGGGGAGGTGAGTCACATAGTCGAGGGAAAAAATTTAAAAATACAAAATGTTTTATAATCCTTGAACGTTCCACAAATGCTTTGTAAAATAAATAAAAGAAAGCCAAAAAAAATTATTTTAATGGTAAAAAATAAATTGGAGAAACATAAGGTTAATAGTATTTTATTCTATCACTATTATGTCATTATGATGTAATAAAACACATTATATATTTAAATGGTATTTAATTTTTACACAAAAATTTGACCGTCTCAGCAAATTATGAAAAATTCACAATTGGATAATTTTGACGTCTAGATTCCAAAAATAATATTCATTTTATAATAAAAATTTACTAAATAAGTGAATTTTTACTTTTAAAATAACAAATGACTTGTATAAAAAATTCATGGGTTTTTACAAAAAACAGCTTCCAAACCTTAATAATAATTACAATTACAGTCATCAAATTATACGACAATTTAGATTTAATAAAAAGTAACATAATAATAATAATATTTTATTATAATCTCTTTTATTTAAGTAATACATTAATTCATCAAAATTGATTTCTTAGTTGAATACTAACTAAAAATACTATATGTTCTTTAAAAACTATTTACAAAGTAACAATAATAAAAAGAATGTATATTATCTATACAAGATTAATGTTCATTTTCGTAGTACTAGGTTTTTGTTACATAACCACTTAATACACCAGCTTAGGTCCTTAGGGTATGGATCATGATGGTGACAGACTCTTCAAGTGGCTCGAATAACACTTCTTGAGTGGTAATCTTCATCATAAACCACTTGTCTCGTAGGCGGTTTCACTCGAGCTTAACATATCCATGCTTGGCTTGGGCATGGTCAAGATAGATGCACAATGACGCCACCTATTTTCTGAGCTCCAAAAACTAGCTTCATATGGGGAAAGTCTACTGGATGGGGCCATCGCTTCTATTGTATGAGTAAATTGGATTTGTTAAATACCAATATTTATACTAATCATGTGATCACTATTCAATGACTATATTAGAAATTTTCACAATTCATAACATTATTTGAAAAAATAGCACATATAACTATATAAGTTCATATGTTTTAGATAACTATAATAGGACATTTCAATAGACCATGAAGAATTTTCATTAATGAATTTTTGGGTCATTACAATTTCCCCCCTTAATAAACGTCACCCTTGAAATTTATTTTTCCTTCACTAAAAAAAATGTGTTTAACTCTGCTTCATCACTTACTATGATTCACATGTCTCTTCATCAATCATGTGGTTTTTCCATAACACCATTATGAGGGGAATTGTCTAATTTCGTTGAAGTTTTTCTCTACTGCCAAAGATCTTCACTATTTACTCCTCGTAAGAATGATCATTCTCTAGTTGTACATCCTCTGAATAGAGTTCATGTGAAGGGTTTGGAATGTACTTCATTAAGAGGGTTACATGAAAGATATAATGTAGTTTCTCCATGGTAGGTGGATGTGTCTGTCGATCGGCCACAACCCAAACACAATCAAAAATCACGAAGGGGCCGATGTACCTTGGACATAACTTCCCTTTCCTTCAAAAACGCATTACCTTATTCCATGAATATATTCACTGAAAAAACATGTATCCAACTTTAAAAATCAAGGTTTCATCAATGGTTATCTTCATAACTCTTCTGTCGACTCTGGACTCCGTTGAATTACTACTGAATGGTTCTCACCTTCTTTACCATTTTCAACAATTTATGGTCCTTGCAGCTTACACTCACTGACATCATCCCAACATGTTGATGTTTTATACCTCTTCCCATAAAGGGATTTATAAGGTTCCATTCTGTTGCTCGAGTGGAAACTGTTATTATGGGAGAATTCAACTAGAGGAAGCTGTTGATCCCAACCTCCTATATATTACATTGAATATGATCTCAACATATCTTTTAGTGACTCAATAGTTTTCTCATATTTGCAATCAATTTAAAGATGATAAGTCATATTGAAGATCAATTCAATATCCAGAGCATGTTGAAGACTCTTCCACCACATAGAGGTGAATCATTGATCTCGATCAGATATGATTGATAGTTATACTCCATGTATCCTTAATACTTCCCTAATGTATATATGTTCCAGTCGATCCAATGAGAAATCCTATCTAATTTCAATGTTGTGTTCAGACATAGTTAGACGATCCACAACAACCCAAATTTCAGTGTATCCATTGGATGTCTTCGAATGTCCAGTGCGAAGTCCCTGGTGATGTTCTCACATTTCCATGCTGGAACGAGTAATGGTTCCATCATCCCATAAGAATTTGGTCTCTATTCCTTCACATGTTGATACCCCATGAACATTGATGTATACTCAAAGATCTCCATGTTCATATTATCCTACTAATAATGCTCTCAAAAATCTCGATACATCTTTGTGTTACCTAGGTTAATAGTAAAATTTTGAACTATGTGCATCATCCAAAAGTTCCTTCTTCAGTTCCGAACATGATAGAACACATATTCTTTACGAAAATCCCCAATGTCCTTCTTCAGTAAAAGTGAACAATGACGACTTCACACTTCTGATAGATTCCACATTCTTCTAAATCCCCACATCCTTCTTTTGATCATCCTTTTACATTTCCAAAAGATACAGTTGAGTAATCAATTGTGAAATTATTGATGATGTTCCCATATTTATGAGTAATGTGTCCATATTTATCCAATATAAGATGATTGGATCAGTTAAATTTCTAATAAATGATACAATAATTGAGTCGTTTCCTCTTAGATAATCTTAAAAATTGTTCGCTTTCCCAGGGTTGTAATGGAATGAGTTGTTATAGTATTTGAATATCTCTATAAATCATTATTTTCACATGTTCAACTCTTTATGGGTGAATATATACTTGAGGATTTTTTGTCTATACATATTTCTCTCTATGCCCCCAAATAGATAATACCCCTTAATTTTTAAATAGATGTTCACTGCATCCAACTCCAGATCATGAGTTGGATAATTTGGCTCATGAACATTCCATTTCCTTGATTCATAGGCAATGACTGTCATTTCTCATCAACACATAGCCCATTCCATTATACGAAGCATCACTGAACACCAAAAAAAATTCTCCACTTGTGGTCAATGTGAGCACATGCTCAGTGGTAAGCATCCATTTCAACTCCTTCATGCATTCTTCGCATTCATCACTCCAAAAAAACATTACTCCATTCTGAGTTATCTTGGTAATAGGGATGTAAAATCATGAGAAATTTGTCACAAATATTCGATAATATCCAGCTAACCCCAAGAATCTATGAATATCCATCACCGATTATGGCCTCAACGATCCCTCTTCTGCAATTGTCTTGTAGGGATACAAGAAAATCCCATTGCTTGTGATGATATGGCCTAAGAATGAGATCTCATCAAAATAGAACTCACACATTCTATACCTTCCATAGAGCAACTCCATTCACAAGGCCTCTAGTATAATTCTTAGCTTCTTTTCATGATCCTCCTTTGTAATGGATGGTGTTGTTGGAGGTCTAATACATAGTAATAATATGATGTTTGAGGTGTTCTAGGTGATCTGGGAGGCCATCCCAACTTCTCAGTGAAGTTTGACCCACGGTAGGCCTTCCGGCAGCCTTATCCTACTGGTAGCAGGCATTCGAGTAGCTCATTCTACCGGTAGCCACAACCTACTCATATATCGGCCTACCGGTAGCTAGACCTACTGGTAGCTCTGCCTACCAGTAGCTCGGCCCACCAGTATCCTCACCCTACCAGTAGCTCGGCATACTCGTAGACCTAGCCTAACCCCTACGGGTTAGCCAGTATTGCCTCCTTTTTGAACAAATTGAGTTTTAAACCCAATTTTGACCCATTTACTCCTATTTTAAATCCCATTAACGCCATTAAATGGTGTTTGATTAAGTGAGGTACCCTAGTCTGCGTCGGTTTCAACCGCCCCTAAAGGCGTGGACCATTTAATGACGTGTGGGGTCACGTGGTCAACCCACGACCCCCTCTCCTAACGTTATTTCACATCCTTATCTCTGTATCTCAACAGTCTCTGACACTTATAAC
Source organism: Viscum album (assembly GCA_963277665.1). Lineage (NCBI taxonomy): Eukaryota > Viridiplantae > Streptophyta > Magnoliopsida > Santalales > Viscaceae > Viscum > Viscum album. The sequence continues at coordinate 1,310,471,722 of OY728152.1, read as the reverse complement.
CAAATGGTTCTCCCTGTTTTTCTTTTTCTTTTCCACCCTGCGATCAATTCGTCTGCTCATCCTTGAGTTCCAGAGGATACACCCCTTCAATTTCCTCACGCATGAAGAGAAGATTCAATCTTTGATCAATCAGGTAGGGTTTTACCTTCGTATCTCCTTTCTGTGTATCTTGTGGGGTTGGAACTCTATTTCTTCTGTATAATTGGATGAACCAAACATTAAAGAAGATAATAAACGGATTCTAAAAAATGAAGGGGTGGGGTGTGACCGATGATGCTGCTCTTTTTTTATCTTCTTTCATGATTAATGGTTTCCGAATTGTGCGGGTATACACCTACTGAAAATCATGCATATTGGTGGTCTTTCTTTGTGCATTAATTAACCCTTAAATCACTTGTTGGACATGAAAAGGAAATTGGTTAATTACGTATATTCAGCTATATAAATTGAAAGGACCAGGATCAATCTTTTCATGTGATAACCCCAGTTATAGTATAGCAGAATTGGAATCATGGAGTGCGTTAAATCATTTAAAATTGAAAATACCAGCATGGGCTTGCTTTGTGTTGTTGGAAGTGGTTTGGTTGTTTTTATTAATGAGAAGATTTCTGAGTAATGTGGGTTGGGATGGGATCCCCTGTTGTTATGGTTTCCCTGGTTGTGAATTTGAGGCCGCGTGGTTTCCTTTCTTATATCACAAATTAGGGTGGGATCCTCTATTGTTGAGAAACCATTGGCTCCTAGATATTAGGGACATGGGGCTGTATCTTGGGTTTTTCATTGGTTCCAGTACTTCGACGTATCTCACATATCCCTTTTTTGTGACTTTACAAGAGAACCGAGTGTGAATGTTTAAGTTGATGTTGGACTGTACTCTTTCCGTGGATTCTTCTTATGCATGCTAGTTGCCTAAGTAGGTGGAGAAAATTATTTAAACATTTTTACTGAACATGAAACAAGGATGGGAAAAATGGTTTTTGGTTTGGTGTGAGTTGTGACTTGGTCATGGGTGCTGATTGTGTTCTTTAGGATGGCTGAAGAAAAACCTAGATTTGGGTGAGTACTTGTTACCTATACATAAACTTTTAGTTTTTGGGTTTCTTATTCGTGCCCCACCCAAGTTGGGAACATAGTGCCGAACACCCCCATTCTATGGGGGTGGGTGTTTTTTCCAACACTTCTATTAGTGGATGGTTATTAGCTCCTTTATGCTCCCTTTCCCGAATATACCAAGTATCGTCGGGTAGGTTGTGATGTCCTGAAGTCCATTACTAGCCAAAGAATCTTCGGGCAGGGTAGCGTGGTGGTTGGCCAAGGTGTGTGCGGGTAGGTGGTTTCCCAAGTATCTTTGGGATGAGGCCCAGGTGTCTTCGTGTGGGTTAGTGGTTGTGGCCCAGGTGTTTGCGGGCGGGATGTGTGGTTGAGGTCCAGGTGTGTGCGGGTGGGGTATGGCAGTGGGACTGCGGTGAGAATGGCAGGATTGGCCCGATGCATAGGATGTCTTCAATAACCAGTGGGAAAGTGGTGCGGGGTACCCAAATATCGATAAGCTATTACTAAACATTAAATGACTTGTGTTATTTGATTATTGTGCATTGGTGAGGCTTGGGTGGTTAGTTTCCTTGGTAGGTGATTGGTTATCTCTTTTCTCATAGGGCATTTGTATTCCTCCCCACTTGTGCATGAGAGTCATTTGTTTTCTCTAATTTATATACTTGTATGCTCACCCTACATATATAAAATTGATTTCAGGTTTCCAGGAGGACATCGGGGATTGTGCTGGACCGTACTAGCTCAGACCTTGTGACAGACCGTCACAGTTGATATTGTTCATTCTTTTAGTACATTCCCTTGTAGTCTCCTTATACATTGTGTATTTTACTTTTGTAACATGCATTGGTAATCGTTCTTGGAATTACTTTTTACTTTCAGTCGTGGTGTTGTGGGATTCACTATCTTATCTCCCGATCCAATTAAAAGAAAAAAAGGGTAATGCCTTCTTTTATTGTGTGATCTCATTCCCTTGGTTATGGTCACCACTCTAGGACCTATTGAAGGGGGGTTTCGGTGGGTCATTATCTCTCCTTCAAAATAAAGAAGGATTGTCCGAGAAATCTACAAACCCTTCCCTCCTTTTGGTGAAGGTGGGTCGTGATAGAATGATATCAGAGGCAGGTTGAGAGATAGGATGGAGTTTGGAGTTAGCAACAGTGAGGATTGCATGGGATGGTTGTTCAATGGTGTTGGGTGACCTTGGTGCATGAATTAGGTCAGGGAAGACTGACTAGGACGCGGGATTTTAGGGCCCCCCGTGATCCGATGGAAAGACTCTGGACCTACCGAATATCTGAGTGAGCCACACTGATTGCACGGTAGAGACCCTAGGGAAGGTACATGCATTATAATGACTTGTGTTCTCGTGTTTATGTGGTGTTTTTGGAATTTGAAATAAATAATAAGTTTAAGAAGTTTTAAGAACAACGTTCTGCACTATTTGGGCTTAGGAATTATTTATTTACATTGCAGCCATGTCACCCGGAAGACGACCACAAGTTGTACAGGTGATCAAGGACCAGGAGGTTGAATTGGCCGATCGGCATAGGGATGATCGAGAGGAGTAGGACGACCATTGGTAGAATATTCTATGATCCATCCAGCGACAAACCCTCAAGAAGTATGAGGGAAACACCTCTGACATGAAGACGGAGAGGAGGATAGAAGAGTTGGTGATAGCTTTCATCCTGATTCGGGCATCGACCGAGTACTGGGTTCCTATGGCCATCATCCATTTGTAGGGAGTAGGGCGTCAGTGGTGGACGCTCTACCTGGGGGAGATAAAAGAGGCTGAGGTGGCATGGGATGATTTTGAGAAGGAGTTCCGGGCGGAATTCCTCTCTTCTACGATGAAGGTGGATAAGTGGCAGGAGATACTCTCCCTACAGCATGAGAGTATGTTAGTAAGGGAGTTGGGAATCTAGATCAAGGGCCTCCTACGTTTCTCTCTAGACCTCCTTCCAGACGAGGAGTCTCGGGCATGATGTTTAGAGGAGGTGCTCTGACCCTCCTTCTAGTACTCTATTAACCCCTTCACACTACCAACATACTTGGAGGTCCAGAAGAAGGCCGAAGTGGTGGAAACAATGCACGCTCTAGGATGTGTGTTGTGAGAGGGGATCCATATGGGATCATCGAAGGGGAAGGCTTTCAGCACCAGACCACCAGCATCGGTACCCTCTCGGTTCCGACCAGCAGGGAGCAGGCCACAACAGTTCCAGTTCTGGTCCCCCGGACCTAGCCCTATTCTTTCGGTCCCAAGACCGAGGTGCTTCATCTTTTGGAGGCATAGAGATCTTCGGAATCAGTGCCTGGACCCAGTACAGTACGGTGGTTGTGGACAAGCCCAACACCCACCCCAACAGTAGCTTCCAGCTAGGCCCTTCCAGCAGCAGCAATAGGAGCAGCAAGATCCCCCTCCTCTGAGGGAAGACGTTGCAGGGGGGGCCGACCTCAGGAATCTCCTCGGGGACCCCGACCAAGGCGTGGTCGGGGAGGCGGCCGACAACTGAGTGGAAGAGGAGATGGGCATGTACAGTTCCACGCCGCTGAGGCAGCAGTTCCAGTGGGACTAGATGTTGTTCAAGGTACGATCTATTTATTCAATACCCTTGCTTATGGCTTGTTCGATACCAGAGCTTCACACCCCTATGTTGCACCCGGTCTAGCCCGTGCTCTAGGTATAGATGTCGAGAGACTTCAAGTTCCCCTGGTGCTGAGCACTCCAATCGGAGGTCAGACCAACTTGTTATATGTTTTCAAAGGATCCACACTGAAGATAGGGCCACACCATTCGGTCAGGTATCTACTACTGCTACAGATACAACCATATGATGTCATCATAGGCATCAACTGGCTGTTCTCTGTGTGTGCCATTATTGACTTCTTCTGAGGAAGGGTTGTGTTCTCAGACATGGGTGGACAACGCGTTACATTCATAGGCGAGCGTAATAGTCAGAGGGGCAGTAGGCAAGAAGAACTCCTCCTCTCCTTGTAAGCCGAGATGTCAGTAGAGTCAGTAGATGATGAGATGTTGGCAGTACCAGGGATCGACATTGAGTTTATCGATATCTTTATGGAGTAAGTAACAACTATACCCCCTAGACATGATATTGAGTTCATGATAAACTTGTTTTCTGGTGCTTGTCTGATTTTGATGGCTTCATACCTGATGGCACCTTCGGAGCTACGGGAGTTGCAGATTCATATCGACGATTTGATGAAGAGAGGTTATGTTCAACCAAGTGCTGCATCGTGGGGTGCTCCAGTCTAGTTCACAAAGAAGGAAGATGGTGGTCTGAGGTTGTGCATTGTCTACAAGAGGCTAAATCAGGTAAAGATCAAAAATCACTACCCTCTTCCAAAGATAGACGATCACTTTGAACAACTTAAAGGAGAAGTATTGTTCTCAAAGATCTACCTACTGTTTGGATATCACCAGTTGAGGGTGAAGGAGGGTGACATCTCGAAGACATCCTTCAGGTGCATATATGGCCACTTCGATTTTGTGGTAATTCCCTTTGGCGTTACTTATTCCATGTCTGTGTAAATGGGGCTTATAAACTCCGTCTTCCAGGAGTTCCTGGATTGGTTCGTAGTTGTGTTCATCGATGACATCATGATCTATTCAATGTCAGAGGAGGACCATGCGGAGCACCTAAGGATGGTTTTGGAGGTCCTCCTACAACACAATCTCTACCGGAAGTTGTCGAAATGAAAGTTCTGGATGCAAGATGTAAACTTTATTGGGATCTTAGTGTCCGAGCTGGTCGTAGCGGTGGACCCATCAAAGGTTAAAGAAGTTGTTTCTTGCGAATCACCCAAGAATGTGGCAGAGATTCGCAATTTCCTTGGTATGGGGTGTTACTATCTGAGGTTCATACCCAATGTCTCCTAAGTTGCAGCCCCTTTGACAGCTTTGACCAAAAAGGACTAGGTTTTTGGGTGGGGTGAGCAGTGCGAGAAAGCCTTCAGCTATCTGAAGAAGAAGTTGGTTAGTTCCCTATTGTTGAGACTACCAGAAGAAGGGGTGGCATATGAGGTGTTCTGTGAGGATTCTGGGAAAGGCCTCAGATGTGTGTTGATGCAGCGACAATGGGTGATCTATTATGGGTCTAGGCAGCTATGCCCTCATGAGCATAATTATGCCACCCACAACATGGAGCTTGAAGAGGTTGTTTTTGCGATAATTTTATTGTGGCATTACCACATCGGAGAACTCTTTGTGGTCTTCACGGATCACAAAAGTTTGAGGTATATCTTCCCTAAGCGGTACCTAAAAATGCGGCAGCGAAGGTGGATGGAGTTCCTCCAGGATTACGACATCAATATTTCCTACACATCAAGGAAAGGGAATGTAGTGGCTGATGCCTTGAGTAGGTGGTTGTAGAATGATGCAGTCCGAGAATCAGCAAATGACTGGAAATAAATGGAGGAGTTGTCTGCCTTGCACCTGGATTTGAGGATGGATAGCGGTAGAGGTTTCCATTATCAGATGACTGTGCAGTCATCTCTGTTTCAGAAAGTAGAGGAGTTTTAGTGGGGATACCCAGAGTTCGAAGTGATGTGTGACTGAGATGACTAGTGCAATGATCCAGGAGGATGGGTGGAGGATGGTCAGAACCAGATGATTTTCTGGGGAATGATGTTTGTTCTAGAGGCGATGCATGGAAAGGTTCTTAGTGAGTTCCACATCTCACCCCTAGCGGTGCACCCAAGAGTTTCCATGATGTACCAGGGTCTAAAGAGACAGTTCAGGTGGCCCGGACTAAAGCGAGCAGTGGCAGAGTTTGTGGCCAAGTACCTAGTGTGTCAGCAGTTTAAGGCTAAACAGCAGGTTCAAGGCGGCCTGCTGTAGTCTCTAGATGTCCCCGAGTGGAAGTGGGAGGACTTGTCGATGGATTTCATCACGGTACTACCCAATGATCAAGGGGAATATGATGCCATCTTGGTAGTAGTGGACCGATTGACGAAATCAGCTAACTTTATGGTGATTAAAGAGTCGACTGCAGGGGATGCTTTGGAATGAAGGTATGTGGATGAGGTGGTGTGGTTTCATGGAGTTCTTAGGTCCATAGTCACAGATAGGGATGTACAGTTTACCTCACAAGTCTCAAGACGATTGCATCATTATTTTGGCATCAGCTACATCTTAGCACCGCTTTCCATTCCCGGACAGATGGACAGACAGAGCACACCATCCAGTCCATGGAGGATATGATGTGGGCATGTGTTCTAGACATATGAGGATCATGGGTGAGAAACGTACCTTTGATAGTGTTCTCCTACAATAATATTTATCACTACACCGTTAGTATGGCCCCTTTTTAAGCCTTGAATGGGAGGCCATGCCACTCACATGTGTGTTAGACCAATGTCGGAGAAGCGGGAATCCATGGCCCGGAGGTGGTGCAGAGGACGAAAGAGAATGTTCATCTTATACGGGAAAGGATGAATTCGGCCTAGGACCGATAGAAGTTGTACACTGATAGCAGGAGATAGCCCTTGGAGTTTGAGGTTGAGACCACGTATTCTTGAAGGTCTCCCCTCAGCGTGGACAATAGAGGTGTGGTAAGGGGAATAAGCTTTCTCCCAGGATCATTGGACCCTTCTATGTGTTGCGGTGGGTTGGAGAAGTGGCTTATCAGCTACGGTTACGACCATCGCTACTGAGGATACATGACATATTCCACGTATTCCAGCTTCGTCGGTATCTGTACGATGATTCAAATGTCCTTGGCTGGGGAGAGCAAGACAACGAGGACGACGTGAACATTGTGGAAAGACCTGTGATGATCGAGATTTGGGAGGAGAAGGTTATTCATGGGAGAACCATTCCCTTGGTTCATGTATTGTGGAGACATGGTGGGCTTGAGGAGAGTACTTGGGAGAAGGAAGCACAGATGCATGCCCAGTACCCAGAGTTGTTTTATGTTTTATACTGTTCAATTTATACTTGTTGTGGTGGAGCGTTTTACCTTGTTGGCTCTGAAATATGTGGTCTATCCTTCCTCTAGATGTGTGTTGAAAGAATTGGATATGGGGAGGGGAGGACCTGATCGCTAATAAAGACGCATTAAGGTGTATGAGATTAAACCATTGCAGGCGAGTAAGTGCCGCCCAATGTGGATAGTATCATGACATGGTGAATGGACTCCCCAACCCACATGGCTAGACAGTTTTGAAATGGTAGGTTACATGGTTCTTGAGAGGGAGGTGTTTTTTGTCAACAATAAGGTTTATTGCTGAGGGTATCTTTCGAGGTGGTTGTTGGGACCCTCTCTTTCCTTTTGGGTTGTTTTGATTCATGATGGCGAGAATAGTTTGATAGGCATCTAATGTAATGGGTCGGGTTGTTAGAGGTCCATTAAATAGTTAAAATCTGATGTTTGAGGTGTTCTGGGTGGTCTGGGAGGCCATCCCAACTTCTTGGTGAAGTTTGACCCACGGTAGGCCTACCGGTTGACTTAGCCCACCGGTAGCAGGCCTATCGGTTGCTGGGTCTACCAGTAGACAGAACCAACCAGTCGCTTGGCCTACAGGTATATCGGTCTACCGGTAGCCGCCACGTACCAATATCGCAGCCGACTGGTAGCTCAGCCACCCGGTAGCTCCGCCTACCGGTAACTCGGTCTACTGAAAGTCGCAGCCTACTGGTAGCTCAGTTGACTAGTAGACCTAGGCTAACCCCCATGGGTTAGCCAGTATCACCTTCTTTTTGCGAAAATTTAGTTTTAAAACCTATTTTGACCCCTTTACGCCTATTTGAAAGCCCATTAACACCAATAAATTGCGTTTGATTAAGTGAGGTACTCTGGTTTGCGTCAGTTTAAACTTCCCCAAAATGTGGGGACCCTTTAATGACGTGTGAGGCCACGTGGTCAACCCACAACCTCTGCTCCTTACGTGGTTTTGCGTCCTTATATTTGTATCTCAATCATCCCCGCCCCTTATAACCATAGGGTTCTCCCTAGGATTCTTTTTCAATTCCACCCTTCGATTGATTCTTCTGCTCATCCTTGAGTTCCAGAGGCCACACCCCTACAATTTCCTCACGCGTGAAGAGAAGCTTCGATCGTTAATCAATCAGGTATGGTTTCAACTTCGTCTCTCCTTTCTGTGTATCTGGTGGGGTGGTTACTCTATTTCTTCTATAGAATTTGACGAACCAATATTTAAAGAAGATAATGAAATGATTCTAAAGAACGAAGGGGAGGTGTGTGACCGATGATGCTCCTATATTTTTCTCTTCTTTCATGATTAATGGTTTCTGAATTGTGTAGGTTCATGCCTAATGAAAATCATGCTCGTTGGTGGTCTTTCTCTGTGTGTTGATGAACCCATACTTCTCGTGTTGGTCGTGTAATGGATATTGGTTAATTACGTATATTCGGCTAAATAAATTGAAAGCACCAGGATCAATCGTTTTCTTTGATAACCCTGGTTAAAGTACAGTGGAATTGGAATTATAGAGTGTGCAAAATCTTTTAAAACTGAAAATACCGACATGTGCCTGATTTGTGTTGGTGGCAGTGGTTTGGTTGTTTTAATTCATGGGCTGATTGCTGAGTGCTGTGGGTGGGGATGGGATCCCCTATTGTTATGGTTTTTCTGGTTGTGAATTTGAGGCCGTGTGGTTACCTTTCTTATATCACTAAATGGGTGGGATCCTCTGTTGTTGAGAAACCGTTGGCTCATGGATCTTGAGGAAATGGGGCTGTATCCTGGGTTTTTCTTTGGATCCAGTACTTCGAGGGATCTCACTTATCCCATTGTTTTTGTAAATTTACAAGAGAACCGGGTGTAATTGTTTAAGTTGATGTTTGATTGTACTCATTCTTTGGCTTGTGCTTATGCTTGCTAGTTGCCTATGTAGGTGCAGAAATTTATTTAAACATTATTAATCACCATGAAACAGGGATGGGACAAATGGGTTTTGGTTTGGTGTGAGTAGTGACTTGGTCATGGGTGCATATTGTGTTCTTTATGCTGGCTGAAGAAAAACCTAGATTTGGGTGAGTGCTTGTTGCCTATACATATACTTGTAGTTTTTTGTGTTTCTTATTCATGCCCCAACCAAGATGAGAGCTTAGTTCCGAACATCCCCATTTCATGGGGGAGGGTGTTCTTCCCAACACTTCAATTAGTTGCTGATTATTTTCCCCTATCTTTTCCCTTTCCCAGATAGCCCAAGTATCTTTGAGCAGGCTGTGAAGGCCTGAAGTCCATTATTAGACAAAAAATACTTGGGCTGGGTTGCAAGGTGGTTAGCCCAGGTGTGTGGGGGAAGTTGGTTTCCCATGTATATTTTGGATGAGGCCCTGGTGTCTTCGAGTGGGTTAGTGGTTGTGGACCCGGTGTTTGCGGACAGGATGTGAGGTTAAGTCCCTGGTGTGTACGGGCTGGGTATGGTAGTGGGACTAAGGTGAGAATGGCGGGATTTTTCAGATGCGTTGAATGTCTTCAATAACCAGTGGTAAAGTGGCATGTGGTACCCAAACATCGATATTCTATTACTATACACTACTTGGCTTGCGTTATTTGGGGAGTGTTCCTTGGTGAGGCTTGGGTGGTTAGTTTCCTTATTAGGTGATTGGTAATCTCTTTTCTCATAGGGCATTAGTATTCCTCCCCACCTGTGCACGAGAGTCTTTGGTTTTCTCTACTGAGTATACTTGTATGCTCGACCTACGTATATAAAACTACTTTCAGGTTTCTAGGAGGACTTCGAGGATTATGTTGGATCGTACTAGATCATACCTTCTGACAGATCATCATAGCTGCTTTTGTTCTTTGTTTTGGTACTGTTCCTTGTAGTCTTCTTATACATTGTGTATTTTGCTTTGGTAACATGCATTGGGAATGGTTCTTGGCTTTACTTTTTACTTTCAGTCTTAGTGTTGTGGGATTCACTATCTAATCTCCCGATCATATTAAAAGAATCCAAAAGGGTAATTCCTTCCATTTAGTGTGTGATCTCATGGCCTTGGCACTGTTCTCCACTCCGAGACCTATTGAATGTGGGTTTCAGTGGTCATTATCTCTCCTTCATCTTAAAGAAGGAAGGGCCTGTCAATCTACTAAACCTTCCCTCCTTTTGGTGAAGGCGGGTCATGAATTCATTGGTTATGGATTATATTCGATTATCATCAATAAATACTACTGCAAATTTGTTGATTTAATCCCTAAAGACTTTATTCATCATGTCCATAATGATTTCTGGCACATTTCGAAGTTCAAATGGAATTACTATGAATTCATAGTGCCCATACCTTGTACGAAAATCTGTCTTGGGGATATCATCCCTCTTCAACCTTGATAATATCTTGACCACTAATCCACCGTGTAAAAGTATTGTTCTCCACATTACTGATTGAAAAACTCATAAATTATTTGTATAGGATAGTTGTTCTTTATCGATATTTTTTTAATCTCATGATAATCAATGCAAAGGCTCATTGACCCATCATTCTTCTTAATGAAGAGGGCTGGATTACCCCATAATGAAGCACTTGGGCGTAAAACCCATTTATCCCGATTATGATATATTGGTTTCTTGAACCCCTCAATCTCTACAAAAACCATTATATACAGAGAATTTGATATTGGAAACTACCCTGCTATAAATTCCATTGGTAATTCAACATCACTTATAGGATAAAGACATGTAAATTCCTTTGGAAACACTTCAGTGAATTCCCTCACAATATGCATGTCTTCAAGGATGATTGGCTCCTTAGTCTCAACAACCTGATCCTGATACGCATGCTCATAGAGTCGTAATATCCATGCTTGAGGTAATGGAGATAGAGAATATTCATCTTTCTCCTTACACTTTTACAGAATAGAAGGTAGAATCTCCACATGTATAGTGATTTCCCTCTCACTGCAATTTCTATAGGCTTTATATAGGCAAAGCCAATATATGCCAAAAATTGAATCAAATTCCACCAGAGGGAGTATAATGGGGTTTTTTGGGATGTACAATCCACCATTTACGACAATGGAGGGGTTACATTCATGGGATGAAATTATTACCCATTTTTTCGTACTCACACACATCATTACATCCATGATTTTTGGGGGTGTAGGGTTTGTTCTACTAATCATTCATGATATAAATGAATTCGTAGAACCTAAATCCAAAAGTAAATTCACTATTTGTGAATGAATAATGAGCATACCTGTCACCCCCTCATATTCATGGTTCACTTTGGCTTTAGTGTTGGGAAAAGATCACCCTTTCTACCATGGAGGTTGTAGGTTTCCTTTGAAAACCCATGGCATATGGCAATAATTTGAAAGTTTCACTGGTTCATTGAAGTATAAGAAATGAAAAACATTTTGAGAGTCGAACATTGAATTCATTTCCTCTATAAAAACCTTAGGATTTATTTGTAGGAAGTTAACAGCTAGGTTCCCCTCTCTTCCACATCTAAATCATTTCCTCATCTCCTTCAGGCAATTTCCGGGGTGCTTCTTTCCACTCCATTGGGAATGTGGGTGATGGATTTTTTATCACCGTTTGATTTATAAATCAGACCACAATAATCTAAGTCCACTTTACGGTTCATAACACCATGATACCTATGATATTCATCGATATCCATTTCAACCTGGAGGGAACATCAGATAATTTCCTCATAGCTATTGAATTCCCGAATTGGCAAGGATTTCCACATGGTAGGATTCATCCCACATAAGAAGTGGTCAACCATGCATTATGGGTTAACGACAATGCTGGAGGTGTATCGTGCAAGGATTGTGATGTTTTCCCAGTATGCATTAGTAGATTCACTGTCTATTTCTGCTTGAGGTAATGGAATTACATTTCCATCTTATTCTTGAGGGTAAGGGAAAAATATTTATTGAATTTTTTTTTCTAAAAAACCTTCCATTCCAACGCCATGATATCTTCATTAGGACTCATATAGTTGATCAATGTCCACCTTTGATCGGCTGCACTCTCCATACGATAAGCATCTAGGAGAACCATCTCTTGTTTGAAACATTGAAGGATGGAGAAGATATTTTCCATGTAGTTGATCCATAATTCAGAGATTAAGGGATCAAATGATCCCTTAAATTTAGGAGGTCTTTATCTATTAGATCTTTTGATAGTGACTTGTTCATTCTAGTGTGTGGGGGTGTTAAACATTATTTTTGACCCATGTTTCTTTTGAAATCATGAGTTAACTAAGATAGAATCGTGAAAATGATCATGATTCCCACTCCCATCAGATATGGAATCTCATTATCTCAATCCTCACATTGATCTTCACATCAGTTGTTTACTACAATCCTCATATTACAAGCCATTGTCTATAATAAAAGGAATGTTAGGGGTAACACATAAGGGGTAATCCAGGGACAAAATAATTGTCTTATAAATAGAATTTATTTCCATAACTTATGAATATATAGGCTTCAATATATGTTATCAAACATATATTAATAAGGTATTTTTTAAATTCCATTAATGATGGCTCATACTAAGCTTGTGGATTTATCAATGAATATCCCCTGGGAGTGTGAAAACCAAGAGTCCAGCAAGACCCATTGTCGTTCATAAGGATACCCTAGGTCAAGCCTGAAACTCCTTGTCGGGGTTTTCACCCCGACATACATCTCTTCCTGATCATCCTCTACATTCTCTTATCCAGATAAGGATATATTTTCTTGATAATTAATTTACTCAATACCCACCAAAACATAGGGTTGTATTTATTAATGGTGTATTGTCTCTATGTCTTTAGTAGGGTTTTCAAATCCAAATCCCAAAAATAAATAATCCTTACTCTAATACCAACTATCACAACCCTACACATTATTACAAATTTCAACATGATTAATTAAATAATCTTCACATGATAAAACATTTAAGACCAAGAGTTCTAGTTTATTTGTTGATTAGATCATTACATTAACTACATAAAACATGAAATAATACATCATTATTGAAAAATTCCATTACATGACAACTACATTCTCTCATACTTATAATTGAATGAGATAATCTGAGGACATGCATAAAAAAATGGTGATCTATAAATCCCAGTAATGGAATAAACATGGAATAACAGGAGGAATAAATTACATGTTAGACAATAGAGATATTAATGGATCCCATGAGAAACATGAACATAATGAAATTTTAAAACCTGATAATTATAACATGGAAATGTGGATATATCACTTAACTTAGAATTATCAAGATCCAAGGCTCACTGCACTTGGAGAATGAGTAAAACATCAATACAAATGAAGCACGAGTAAACCCTTATTTCACTTTAATTAGCATGATTCAACACCCATATCACATGATTTATCATGATACGATACATAAACAATGAATTGGAGTTCTATTACAGTGCACAATTCTTAAACATTTCATTTAATTCATAAGTGTGCCACATGGATCAAAATAAATGGATTCATTAAACATCAAAATTTATTCCCTAATTAAAAAGAATTGAATTAATACATGAAACTATTTGAAAAATATGTAAATTTTAATAAAGGCGAATACCCTTGATAGAGAAATGTTCACGGTATTCACTACATAATGACTTGGGATTGGAAAATCGTGGTGCAATTTTGGCAGCGTAACAACATGACATAAGAATTAATAAAAAAGGTTGAAAAGAGGTAAATGGGTGTCTCATTATATGTACATGAAATTTAATCTAAAGGGGGACATGAAGATATATTTCCCAACAATTGTAATATAATTTAGACTCATGATACAAAATAATTACATGAATGAAAATGAGGAGACATAAATTCATTACAGAATTTTAGAATAGTAACCGTTATACATGGAAATCATTAATGAAAGATAAATGGGATCTATTATTTTTAAAAAATTAATAAGGTAGTTTGGGGGAGGTGAAAATTCATCCCCCAAATGAATGGTCATTACAATATAAGGAAACACGGAAATAAATAATGAAGGTGAGAATCCCTTACTTGGAAGTGTGATTCAAATGGCCTGGGAGGGTCTTGAGAGGGACTTATTGGGAGCTTGGGGCACCATGGGAGGATTATAGAGAGAGGAGGATAGAATTTTGTCTAAATAAAAAGGATTTTAGGTAAGAGGAAGTGGGAGAATGGGTAGGATTATATAATAGAAGGGAGGGAATTCATTATTATTTAGTTTTACGACCCCTCAAATTAATCTAATCAAAATGACGAAACATGCCACAGTTTTTTCCAGGGTTATTTTCAAAGGGTTACAGAAAAAAAAATTTATAAAATCAATATATCTGAAAATCATAAAATAATAGGGATCCTTATGTGTAGGTGATTCACACTCTAAAGAGAAACAATTTGAAAAGACAAAATTTGTTATAAGCCAGTAAGGGTACAGAAAATCATTGTAAAATTAATCAATCAAAGCTGAAATCAAATAATTATAATGTTAAAACATATATTGTTTGAAAATAATGTTTATTTTATTATATTACTCTGCTAATGGGTCATTATGTTGTCATAAAACCCATTATTTATTTAATCGGTATTTAATTTCAACCCAAAAATTCGACTGTCTCCAAATTTTTTGAAAAATTCACCGTCAATTAATTTTGATGTCCAGATTCCAAAACTGATATTCATTTAATCTAAATAATTTTCTATATATTTCAATTTTTTACTTTTAATATAAAAACCATCATTTATTGAAAATTCATTAGTTCGGACAAAAACAGCTTTCAAACATTAATATTAATTACAATTGCCTTCATAAAATTATAAGATAATTTATATTTTATAAAAATAAATTTAATTATAATAATAATTTTTTATTAAAATAATATTTAATTAAAAAATCCATTAATTCATCAAATAGATTTCTTTGTTGAATATTAATTAAAAATACTATGTTTTCTTTAAAAACAGTTTACAATGTAACAATAATAAAAAGAATATAAATTATCTACACAAGAATAATGTAAATAATCATAGTACTAGGTATTGTCACATAACCCCTTATATAAACCCCATAAAACCTTAGGTTAAGGTGTGTGATAGTGACAGACTCATGGGGTGGCTCAGATAACATTGCTCTAGTTGGAATATTTATCAACATCCACTTCTCTCGTAGGCGTTTCCGCTCGAGCTTAACGTATTGAAGGTCAACTTGGGTTTTGTCTAGAGCGAAGCCTAATGACACTACCTCATTTACGAGCTCTGAAAAATGGTCTTAGTATGGGGGATGTCTATAGGAGAGAGGAATCACTTCCTTTGTATGAGTAAATTGCATTTGTTACAAATGTTTATACAAATAATGTGATCATTGTTCAATGACTATATTAGAACAGATCAAATTTAAAAATAGTATAATTAAAAAGCCAAACATAGAAACAAATATGTGCATTCATTTTACATAACAATAATATGACATTTAAATAGACCATGAGGATTTTTCATTACTAAATTTTTGGTTTGTTACATGAAATATGAAATTGTTCTTCGAAATAAAGGGATTTAGATTTGATAATTAAATATTGGAAACCCGCATCATAATATGGATAACAAAACTTCTCCTAGAAATATGGAAAAACTTTCAAATGTTATCATGAACAACCTGTAAATAGGATTCTGAATAGGAAATAAGTAGTTGAAGATGAAAATATGAACATATAACCAAATCATATTTCCCAAATAATCATTGATATATGTTATATATTATTAATCTCAAGATAAATAATTTGTATGAGAACGTAAATGGATACAAAACCATAAAAAATTATTATTTGAAAAGACCATTTATTCAACAAAAATGAATGTAAAATGAATTTTATTCATTTATGATTATTTTCATCTAGTTTATGAAAAAAATTTCTATGAAAATTATTAATATATATATATACATATTATAAACAAAATATCATTATTTAATCAATATTCACAACAATATCAAATGTTTCTCAAAACATTGACTATTCAATAGGGGTTTTTTATGTTTGATACATTAAAATAATCTTCCATCAGATCATTATCCTTCAAAAATTTATAACTATCTCAAACTCCAATCACTAGATAATAAAAAAAATTATAATGGAAATAACAATTTATGATAATTCCAAAATTCCATAAAACACCTAACGATAAAATACAATATTAATATCCAAATCCTTAATAATAACAACCAATGTTCATCATCAATTGTTTGATAAATAACTAAACATATAATTATTAAATATATTTTTGTTCGATATTGAAACAAAAATATTTTAAAACATTTATCACTTATCCTTCCAAGATGAATTTAACATTTCTATCCACATAAAATGAATTGCACCTAATTACAAATATAAAAAATAAATATAACATAGTCATATTATATCCATGATAAAATAATTAGTTATATAAATAATTTGAGTCATAATAAACCCACACACAGTTTCAAATTATAATTCAACCTTTAATACTCAAATTAAATTATATATAATTATGCTTACCTTAACCATAAATTATTCCCTCGATAGGTGGATTTTTCAAAAATATAAATAATCAATTAATCACTAAATCTCATTTCAGTAACACAGTAATATATATGATAATAAATCTCAAAAATATATATATTATAACTTCATAATAACTAGTACCTCTGGTAGGACAATGGACGGTGATTCTCCATTGTTTCCCTTCAGTTGTTGGTATAAGACATACATCGATTCTGAATATGACGGGTTGTCACCAAACCAAAGATTTAACCTTTTAGTAAAAATATATAAATATAATTCAAGAAAATTTCCAAAAAATATAATTAATATCCTAGAATGTATCATCAATCATACACTCAATTTTGAATCTCTATTTTTTAAATATAGATCAATTTTTGTGAAAAAAATTATCAAAATTGACTAATATTTCCCAAATATCATGAAAACATTATACCAAAGGATTATGAATAAAATTATCATTTTTAAATAAATTAATGTTTCCATATATGGTCACATTTTTTCTATAAAACATTTAAACAGTATTTATTTTTCCAAACACATGTTTCCACATTTGGAAAACAAAAATTTATATACATTGATTTTTAATTTTCATAATATTAAAAAATATCATTTCTAATATTATAAATAAACTGAATTATTTAATAAAACCATAAAAATTATTTTTCATCTAATTCAATGATATGAAAACGTCATTTTTTATTTTTAATATAAAATCATCCATGACTCATATATTAATCAGAAGATAATAATTGAGACATTAAATACATGCATTACGTTTATCATTTATGTTTTCTATATCCCCTTATTAATCAATCATGATGTCCATATCTCTAGAAAATAAATATTGATTATATTATTACCATATCCAAATAATATGGATGAATTGATATTTTGAAATAAAATTAAATAACATCCATGATCCATAAAACATTTACATAAATTAAATTTTTTTTGGATAGATCGTATAGTTTATTAATAGTGTTTTGGAAAATCCAAATTAATTTAAAATAATTGGAACCATCATTATCTATGATATTTATGAATAAATAATCATAATGGGATAAAAATTATTATTTATGTCATTTTTCAATCATCTTTATAAACAACCACAAATATGTTGACATTATTATCAATAAAAAATAAAATGAATTATTATTTTATAAAACAAAAATCACCTTTGTATGAGAAATACCCATATCAATACTGTTATAATTTAACATTATAATCCATAAAATCCATAATACCAGAAAATGATATATATTTTAACCTCATGATTTGGTCAAACCATTTTACTAAAATCCATAAATATGAAATATATGTATTCTAATATAATTATTGATGTTAAACCAATTGGTGACGGTTAGGTCCACAAGGCTGAATACCTTGAGAGGGGGGGGTGAATCAAGGTATGACTAATTTAAAATTAAAGCCCGTTATGAACTTGTTTCGCTGTTAAGAAAAACACTCTTCTCTCTTTTCCTGTTGCCCAATATAAACAGAAGGTAAAGCAAGCATAGGACATAACAATTTCACATGGTTCACCACTAAGGGCTACGTCCAAGGAGTATACGCCGACAGGTTGCCGGTCGTACCAAATTCTATTATACTTCACTAGATGTGGACACAGTGGTTTGGGCTAGATCACTTCTATGCCCAGGCTCACTACCCTAACAAGGTTTAGGGTCAGCTCACTACATTCCCAAGGGTCACTCCATGTTTCTCTCTCTCTGGCTCACTGCCGGTGGATAGGATCACCTTCTTCCTCTTCCTAAGCTCACTGCTTTAGAAGGGAATCCAATCACAGTTTATAGACCTATAAGTCTCTTCATTTGCATGAAATAATCCATCTTCAATTGTTGATAGATGCTCTGTTGATGTCCAACTTTCATCCACTGATGAATAGAACTTTGCCTCTAACCACTGGGAAACTACCTTTGGAAAGTACCTTCGCAAAGCACCATACTTCGTGAAGCTCCCAATTTCGTGAAGCTCAAACAAGCCTTCACGAAGCTCCTGCCTTTTCGCGAATCTCTCTCGCGAAGCACTCTCGCGAAGCCCTCTCGCGAAGCCCTCTCGCGAAGCCCTCTCGCGATGCTCAAGTCGTCGCAATGCAACGGCCCTCGCGAAGCTTAGTAAGCCAACACAGAGCTCGCAGGTTTCGTGGAGCTACAATAGCCGCCGCGAAGCACCTCTTTTGCGAAGCACACTGGCTCCACAAACAACCTTCGTAAATCGAGAGCGAATGATCTGCTCTAAAAATTCTCTCTACTTCTCCCGAGGGGGTCAGACTCTATTTATAGGCGATTCCACCGACCCTCGTCCCATCCGTGCGAAATCAATGCCACGTCATCTCAAATCGTGAAGCTCCAATGTTTCAGCCGGAATTCTGACCCAATCGTGAAGCACCACGACATGTTTCCATCCACGGAGCTTAAGGTAGTTGCAAAGCATCACCATCAACATTCCTTCGTGCCTTTGCCGCAAAGCTCTCTCGCAAAGCCCTTCACCATGGCGATGCGCTTCAGCCTCTTCCGTTTGCGAAGCCTGACGTAATCGCGAAGCCTCACCACCTCCATTCTTCTGGTCTTCACGAAATCCAATCCATTCATCCTATTTTTGAGGAATTCATGCCTTTTCCATAGTAAATTATGCTCTTTTGTACCGCCTCTAGATCGTCCTTTCCTTTGTCATCGTTCTTTGTCAACAAGGATTGTCAAAAACTTCTTGGGAACTCGACAAATATCCATGAAAACCTGCTTTTTCATCAAACACAATCAACCCAAAAATACTACAAAGTTACCTTGAGGGATTTTTTCCCAATAATCTCCCCCATTGGGTTTGTTGACAAATCTTCATAACTTTCCTCAGAATGATTTTATGCACGTTGATACCGCACTGAGTCTTCTCACAGTTGCTACCACCATTCGCCTCTTGTGATTCTGATAGTGTTCAAGGATTCACTTAACACGTACTCTAAGCCCACACGAGCAATGCTCGACGTGAGAAACAAGAGTAGTATGATAATTTCATCAATGAATCACTTCATGTCAAACACCAATTGTCGATTCCAACATGATACCAATTCATAAATTGATACCATTTGTTGAACCACACTGTTCCCAATTGGTGATAGCTGGAAACCTTCTCTCACCATTCCAACACCACTGTTCTTCTTTTATCACGATCCCCAGCTGTCGTGATATCTATGCTTTGATCGATCACTTCTAGCATCGTCAGATTAGAAATGCTCTCCCCTTTTCTCATTTCTCCCCCTTTCTGGCTGCTCCACCTATCAGCTTCTCCCCGTATATGTCATGATTTATCAAATAGCCACACTGTCTCCCAATCACTATTTTCTCCCCCTTTAACAGACACATTTCCCCCCCTTTAACAAACACTATTTTCTCCCCCTTTGTCAACGAACCCAAAGATCACTCCATTGTAGTCTGTAACAGAGTAGAAAACACAAATCAGCACATTAGGGAAAAAGACATCATACCTCGGGGAGAGGGGGTGGAGGTCCCACATCCACACTATTTCAAGTGCGGGGAATCGACTGAACTCTCAGAGCCAGTCGATGCCTCTCAAAAGCATCCTTGGGTAAGGCCTTTGTTAGAATGTGTGCAACCTGTAGCTCTATAGGCACGTACTCCAACTTCACGATTTCCTGATCAACCTTCTCCTTGATAAAATGATACTTAATCTCAATGTGCTTTGTCCTTGAATGATGGATGGGATTTTTGTTAAGATTTATAGCACTTGAGTTTCCGCACTGGATTCCGATCAGAGACTTCACTTCAACTCCCATATCTTCAAGCTGCTGCTTCATCCACAATAACTGTATGCATGCTTGAGTGGCCACAATATAATCAGCTTCTGCGGTGCTCAATGAAATGCAATCTTTCTTCTTGATTAGCTAAGAAATACACAATCCACCAAGATATAAAGAACGACCTGAATTTGATTTTTTATCATCTTCTGAACCGGCCCAGTCTGCATCAGTATATCCCAATAACTCTGTCTGAGATTTGTCAGCATATGTCAAGCCGAAATCCACTGTGCCATGGATATACAGAAGTATTCTTTTCACTGCAAGCATGTGGATTTCCTTGGGATTGCTCTGATATCTCGCTGCTTGGCATGTGGCAAAAACAATATTAGGCCTTGTTGCAGTCAAGTACAACAAACTTTCAATAATTTTCCTATATTCTGTGATATTAACTTCCTTGTCATCTTCATCTTTTGATAGTTTCATCTGGGTGGCAACCAGAGTCTTCATATCCTTGGAATTTTCCATTCCAAACCTCCTCAGGACCTCCTTGTCATATTTAGATTGAGAAATGAATGTTCCATTCCTTCTATGTGTCACCTGTAGACCAAGGAAAAACGTTATCTCTCCAATCATTGACATTTCAAACTCAGTTTTCATGAATTCGGAAAACTTTCTGCACTGAGCTTCAGCTGATCTACCAAATATTATGTCATCGACATAAACCAACACCATCATCAATTTGATTACTGTCATTACTAAATAGAGATTTTAATCAACTCCTTCACGCTGAAAACCACGCTTCTTCAAGTACCGATCAACCCTTGAGTACCATGCCCTTGGTGCTTGTTTCAGCCCATATAATGTCTTCTTCAGCCTGTAAACTTTGTTCTCATACTCATGAATGAGAAAACCATATGGATTCTCAATATACACCTCCTCTTCCAGAACCCCATTCAAGAATGCCGATTTGACATCCATCTGGAACACTTTGAACTTTCATTGCACTGATATGGCAAAAAATAATCTGATTGTCTCCAGCCTTTCAACCGTTGAAAATGTCTCATCGACATCTATTACCTTGATCAGGGAGTACCCCTTTCATACTAGTCGTTAATTTTTCCGAATCACTATGCCATCTTCATTTTTCTTGTTGTGATAGACCCATTTAGTCCCGATGACATTCTTTTCTGCTGGCCTCGAAACAATCTCCCATGTCTGGTTCTTCTCAATCTGATCAAGCTCTTCGTTCATATCCTGAACCCAGTTTTCATCTTCAGCTGCATCAGAAAAACATTTCTGCTCCACTTGAGATAAAAACGATGTTTGCTGTGATGATTTCTTTCTTCGAGTCTGAACTGGATCTGCTTGATCACCAATGATATTCTGCCTATCAATTTCAGCTCGACTCTTTGGCTTCCTCGCAGACAAAGACTTGACACTTTCTTCTTCATCATCAGTATCTTCTTCTGAATCAGCTTCTGCCACTTCTGCTCCCCCCTGGGTTGCTTACCTCATCATCACTTTCATCCAGGAACTGTTCACTGGATCGTTGAGTATTCTGTACATTTTCAACTATAGTGACAACATTGCTCTCAACAATTTTTCCCAGCATCTTTTTGAAGTATTTATACGCTTTTCTTTTCCCTAAGTAGCCAAGGAATATCCCCTCTTCTCCTTGTGGCAAAACCTTCTTATGATTTTCTTTGTTGAGAATTAAATACTTACATCCAAAGATTCAAAAGTATTTCAAAGTTGGCTTCATTCCATACCACAGTTCATATGGAGTCTTCCCTTGCTTCAGACACAACAGAGACCTGTTTGAAACATTAACCGATGTCAACACTGCTTCCTTCCAAAATCTCTCTGGTAGGTCTTTGTCAATAAGAATCTTTCTAGCCATGTTGATGATGATAAAATTTCTCCTTTCAACCACTCCATTCTGTTGGGGAGTTCTTACCGATGAAACATGATTCCTTATCCCATGATTCTCGAGATAGTTTTCAACTTGACTGTTTGTGAAATCTGTACCGTTATCAGTACAAAACATTAGAATTTTCTGCCCAAGCATCTTTTCTGATTCCCTCCTATACTGCTTTATGAAACTGAACACCTCTATCTTATGGGTAATGATGAATACCCAGAACATTCTGCTATAGTCATCAATGAAAAGGACATAGTACCTTTGACCATTTATAGCTCGTGGTGAGATAGGTCCACATACATCAGCATGAACCAGTTCAAGCACTCTAGTAGATTTTTGTTCTTTTGGCTTGTGTATTTCTGATGATCTTCCATTGTTGGAAAGCATCACACGTATGAGTGAGATCACGTGATAGCTTGGGAAGGTCTCTAGCAGCATCACACTTTATGAGATCCTCCATAGATTATTGGCATAGATGACAAAGTCTCTTATGCCACAACTGATTTTCTTCTTCTCTGGATAAAAGACTTATATCTTCTTCCCCAGCTACAAGGTAGATATTTCCCATTGACCTTTTCCCCCATAGAACAGTTGCTCCATCTTTTCTTTTCACAACACACATCTTCTCAGTAAATCGGATAGAGTGCCCAGAGTCACATAGTTGATTGACACTGAGTAAGTTATGACTGAGACCCTCTACTACCAAGACATCAGCACGACTCGTCTCTTTTCCCCCAATCTCGGCTTTCCCTGAGACAACAATCTTCAAGACTTAGTCATTTCCAAATATGAAAACTCCTTCTTTGTCATATTTGATGCCTGTAACAATATCCTTATTAACCTTCATGTGGGATGTGAATCCGCTGTCAAGGATCAAATCACCAGATCGATATGATGCCTTAAGGGAAATCTACGCCACCACGACCTTCTCAATTTTCTTCTTTTTGGTCCATACTTTTTCTTTCACACTCGGCAAGGATTGAGACTTCTTTTCTTTCTCAGTTAATGATGGACCAGCCTCATCTTGCAATGTCGGAAATCTATTCTGTGTTTTTAACTCACCTGTCAATTTATTGACCTACTTCTTGTGATCAATTTAATTCTGCTTTGGCACATTTCTTGGAATGATCGAAGTACAGTACCTAGCCATGTTCCAAAATCCTTCGCACCAAAAATAGTGTCCTTACAAATATGTTCTGGAAAACCGTTCTCTTTTTGGCTTCCATCTCTGTTCTTGTTCCCTTCTATATCTCTTGGCTATGGAACACACATACTGTGAATGTACCATTTTTCCACAGCTATAACACCTGATATAGGATAAATTCCTTCATGATACCTCAGCACTATGATTTTCCCTTTGGGATCTATGAATATTCTGATTCTGTTTTGTGCCCAAATCAACCTTCAAATTCGGGACGGGTGCTTGTGGTCTGACATTAACTGCCACCAATTTTTTTTTCTTATCAAGCCCTGAATCAACCTTATCATTTGAGCTTTATTCCTGCTTCACTCCTACAGAACTTCGAGCCTCCTCTTTTATATTCTCTGTCTTTTGAATGGCCTACTTTTCTGATATAACATTGGGGGTCAAGAGTTTTTCTTGTTCCTTCATTTTTCGTCGCAAACTGGCCACTTCTTCTTCAAGCTCTTTGATACGTCTGACCTGCTCTTTTACTATGTTAGTCAAACAATCAATTTCTTTCTTTTGTTCCTCAATTCTAAGATTATTCTCAACAATATTTTCTGAGCTCTCAAGTGTTGAGGATTTTAGTCATTCAATTTATTCTAACAGTTCTGACTTTTCTGCATCCTGTTGTTGCATATAGAGTTTTGCATCATGAACCACTTTATTTCCTTTCTTCATTTTGGCTCTCCAAACATCTATCTCTTCAAGAGCTGCTTCCAGTTCGGCTTCTGTATCAACTCTTCCTTCAACTTCTTCTTCCTCTTCTCTAACATCAGTTCCTTCATTTTCCTACGAACTACCGAAGACCGCTACAATACCATTTTGTCTATAATATTTACAATTTTCAAACTCCTCAACCTCTTCATCCTTAGACTCATCTGAATCGTGTATTTCTTGTGAAAAAAGATTCTACCGCTTGATGAAATTTCTCTTGAACTACTTCTTCCCTTTCACATAGGCTGAGGATTTCTTCTTGGGAATTTCAACTTCATCATCATCATCATCGTTATCTTGAAATTTCTTGGGGAATATTTCCACAAGATGACCAACCTTTCCACATCGAACGAATGCTAGTGGATGTTTACCTTTAAAATTTCCTCTTCCTCTTTGCAGATTTGATGAAAGGAATGACATCACCTCATTTGTCTCTTCTTCTTCATTAGAATTTTCAATGGTGAGTTTATTCATGGCCTTGAATGCCACCTCTTTGGATTTTCCCTTTTCCACATTCTCATTATCATCGTTTCTCATTTCATATGCAACAAGAGTGTTTTATAGGATATCCAATGTCAGATCATTTGGGTCTTTATCTTCCAAAACAGAAACATTCGGATTGAACCGAGGTGGATGTTTTCACAATATGTGCTTCACAATTTTTATATCTTCGATAATTTCTCCAAGGCCCCACATGTCTTCTACCACAGCATTTACCCTGTCAAAGAATGCATCAAGAGGCTCATTCGGCTTCATTCTATGATCTTCATACTTGTTCCACAACACTTTCATCTTTACCTCTCTGAATTTTGCATCCCCTTCATAAATATTCAAAAGCTTTTCCCACATGGCATGTGACGTTTTTCATGACATCACATTTTTATATATGGGATTGGAAAGGGATCCCCCTAAGGCATTGATTTCTTTGGAATCAGCATCCAACTCTTTATGCTCTGTTTCTGATAATGCTCCACTAGTAATATCAGCTGTGATTCCATGCATATCTGCTGAAAACACATCCATTACCAAAGATCAGAAATAGTGTTGCATTCAATTCTTCCATAACTGAAAATTACATCCGTCAAAGATAAGAATCCCTCTATGATTAGTAACCTCCATTTGAGAGAAGAACAATTTTCAACCATTCGCTCTGATACCAATTGTTAGGTCCACAAGGCTGAATACCATGAGAGGGGGGGGGGGTGATTCAGGGTATGACAAATTTAAAATTAAAGCCCGTTCTGATCTTGTTTTGTTGTTAAAAAAAACACTCTTCTCTCTTTTCCTGTTGCACAATATAAAAAGAAGGTAAATCAAGCACATGAAACAACAATTTTACTTGGTTCACCGCTAAGGGCTACGTCCAAGGAGCATACGCTGACAGGTTGCCAGTCGTACCAAATTCCACTATACTTCCCTAGATGTGGACGCAATGGTTTGGGCTAGATCACATCTATGCCCAGGCTCACTTCCCTAAAAAGGTTTAGGGTCATCTCACTGCTTTCCCAAGGGTCACTCCCTATTTTTCTCTCTCTGGCTCACTGCCGGTGGAGAGGATCACCTTCTTCCTCTTCCTAAGATCACTGGTAGCTCCGCCTACCAGTAACTCGATCTACCGAAAGTCGCAGCCTACTGGTAGGACAGTTAACCAGTAGACCTAGGCTAACCCCCATGGGTTAGCAAGTATCACCTCCTTTTTGCGAAAATTTAGTTTTAAACCCTATTTTGAACCCTTTACGCCTATTTGAAAGCCCATTAACACCAATAAATTGCGTTTGATTAAGTGAGGTACCCTGGTGTGCGTCAGTTCAAACTGCCCCAAAATGTGGGGACCCTTTAATGACGTGTGAGGCCACGTGGTCAACCCACAACATCCGCTCCTTACATGGTTTCACGACCTTATATTTGTATCTCAATCGTCCTCGTCCCTTATAACCAAAGGGTTCTCCCTAGGATTCTTTTTCAATTCCACCCTTCGATTGATTCTTCTTCTCTTCCTCGAGTTCCAGAGGTCACACCCCTGCAATCTCCTCACGCGTGAAGAGAAGCTTCGATCGTTAATCAATCAGGTATGGTTTCAACTTCATCTCTCCTTTTTGTGTATATGGTGGGGTGGTTACTCTATTGCTTCTTTAGAATTCGACGAACCAGTATTTAAAGAAGATAATGAAATGATTCTAAAGAACGAAGGGGAGGTGTGTGACCGATGATGATCCTATATTTTTCTCTTCTTTCGTGATTAATGGTTTCTGAATTGTGTAGGTTCATGCGTAATGAAAATCATGCCCGTTGGTGGTCTTTCTCTGTGCATTGATGAACCCATACATCTCGTGTTGGTCGTGTAATGGAAATTGGTTAATTACGTATATTCGGCTAAATAAATTGAAAGCACCAGGATCAATCGTTTTCTTTGATAACCCTGGTTAAAGTACAGTGGAATTGTAATTATTGAGTGTGTTAAATCTTTTAAAACTGAAAATACCGACATGTGCCGAATTTGTGTAGGTGGCAGTGGTTTGGTTGTTTTAATTCACGGGCTGATTGCTGAGTGCTGTGGGTGGGGATGGGATCCCCTATTGTTATGGTTTTGCTGGTTGTGAATTTGAGGCCGTGTGGTTACCTTTCTTATATCACGAATTGGGTAGGATCCTCTGTTGTTGAGAAACCGTTGGCTCATGGATCTTGAGGAAATGGGGCTGTATCATGGGGTTTTCTTTGGTTCCAGTACTTCGAGGGATCTCACTTATCCCATTGTTTTTGTAAATTTACAAGAGAACCGGGTGTAATTGTTTAAGTTGAGGTTTGATGGTACTCATTCTTTGGCTTGTGCTTATGATTGCTAGTTGCCTATGTAGGTGCAGAAATTTATTTAAACGTTATTACTCACCATGAAACAGGGATGGGACAAATGGGTTTTGGTTTGGTGTGAGTAGTGACTTGGTCATGGGTGCAGATTGTGTTCTTTATGTTGGCTGAAGAAAAACCTAGATTTTGGTGAGTTCTTGTTGCCTATACATATACTTGGAGTTTTTTGTGTTTCTTATTCATGCCCCAACCAAGATGAGAACTTAGTTCTGAACACCCCCATTTCATGGGGGAGGGTGTTCTTCCCAACACTTCAATTAGTTGCTGATTATTTTCCCCTTTCTTCTCCCTTTCCCAGATAGCCCTAGTATCTTTGAGCATGCTGTGAAGGCCTGAAGTCCATTATTAGACCAAAAAAACTTGGGCTGGGTATCATGGTGGTTAGCCTAGGTGTGTGTGGGAAGTTGGTTTCCCATGTATATTTTGGATGAGGCCCAGGTGTCTTCGGGTGGGTTAGTGGTTGTGGACCCGGTGTTTGCGGACGGGATGTGAGGTTAAGTCCCTGGTGTGTACGGGCTGGGTATGGCAGTGAGACTACGGTGAGAATGGCGGGATTTTTCAGATGCATTGGATGTCTTCAATAACCAGTGGTAAAGTGGCATGTGGTACCCAAACATCGATATTCTATTACTATACACTACTTGTCTTGCGTTATTTGGGGAGTGTTCCTTGGTGAGGCTTGGGTGGTTAGTTTCCTTGTTAGGTGATTGGTTATCTCTTTTCTCACTGGGCATTAGTATTCCTCCCCACTTGTGCACGAGTCTTTGGTTTTCTCTACTGATTATACTTGTATGCTCGACCTACGTATATAAAACTGCTTTCAGGTTTCTAGGAGGACTTCGAGGATTATGTTGGATCGTACTAGCTCATACCTTCTGACAGATCATCGTAGCTGCTTTTGTTCTTTCTTTTGGTACTGTTCCTTGTAGTCTCCATATACATTGTGTATTTTACTTTTGTAACATGCATTGGGAATGGTTCTTGGCTTTACTTTTTACTTTCAGTCTTGGTGTTGTGGGTTTCACTATCTAATCTCCCGATCATATTAAAAGAATCCAAAAGGGTAATTCCTTCCATTTAGTGTGTGATCTCATGCCCTTGGCACTGTTCTCCACTCCGAGTCCTATTGAAGGTGGGTTTCAGGGGTCATTATCTCTTCTTCATCTTAAAGAAGGAAGGGCCTGGCAATCTACTGACCCTTCCCTCCTTTTGGTGAAGGCGGTTCATGAATTCGTTGGTTATGGATTATATTCGATTATCATCAATAAATACTACCACAAATTTGTTGATTTAATCCCTAAAGACTTTATTCATCATGTCCATAATGATTTCTGGCACATTTCGGAGTTCAAATGGAATTTCTATGAATTCATAGTGCCCGTACCTTGTACGAAAATCTGTCATGGGGATATCATCCCTCTTCACCCTTGATAATATCTTGACTACTAATCCACCGTGTAAAAGTATTGTTCTCCACATTACTGATTGAAAAACTCATAAATTATTTGTATAGGATAGTTGTTCTTTTTCTATATTTTGTTAATCTCGCGATAATCAATGTAAAGGCTCATTGACCCATCATTCTTCTTGATGAAGAGGGTTGGTTTACCCCATAGTGAAGCACTTGGGCGTAAAAACCATTTATCCCGAGTATGCTATAGTTGTTTCTTGAACCCCTCAAACTCTACAAAAACCATTATATACAGAGAATTTGATATTGGAAACTGCCCTGGTATAAAGTCCATTGGTAATTCAACATCACTTCTTGGATAAAGACATGTCAATTCCTTTGGAAACACTTCAGTGAATTCCCTGACAATATGCATGTCTTCAAGGATGATTGGCTCCTTAGACTCAACAAACTGATCCTGATACGCATTCTCATAGAGTCGTAATATCCATGCTTGAGATAATAGAGATAAAGAATATTCATCTTTCTCATTACACTTTTACAGAATAGAAGGTAGAATCTCCACATGTATAGTGATTTCCCTCCCACTGCAATTTCTATAGGCTTTATATAGGCAAAGAAAATCTATGCCAAAAATTGAATCAAATTTCACTAGAGGGAGTATAATGGGGTTTTTTGGGATGTACAATCCATCATTTACGACAATGGAGGGGTTACATTCATGGGATGAAATTATTACCCAATTTTCCGTACTCACAAACATCATTACATCCATGATTTTTGGGGGTGTAGGGATTGTTCTACTAATCATTCATGATATAAATGAATTCGTAGAACCTAAATCCAAAAGTAAATTCACTATTTGTGAATTAATAACGATCATACCTATCACCCCCTCATTTTAAAGGTTCACTTTGGCTTTAGTGTTGGGAAAAGATCACCCTTTCTACCATGGAGGTTGTAGGTTTACTTTGAAAACCCATGGCATATGGCAATAATTTGAAAGTTTCACTGGTTCTTTGAAGTATAAGAAATGAAAAACATTTTGAGAGTCGAACATTGAATTCATTTCCTCTATCAAAACCTTAAGATTTATTTGTAGGAAGTTAACAGCTAGGTTCTCCTCTCTTCCACATCTAAATCATTTCCTCATATCCTTCAGGCAATTTCCGGGGTGCTTCTTTCCACTCCATTGGCAAGGTGGGTGCTGGATTTTTTATCACCGTTTGATTTATAAATCAGACCACAATAATCGAAGTCCACCTTACGGTTCATAACACCATGATACCTCTGATATTCATCGATATCCATTTCATCCTTGAGGGAACATCAGATAATTTCCTCATAGCTACTGAATTCACGAATTGGCAAGGATTTCCACATGGTAGGATTCATCCCACATAAGAAGTGGTCAACCATGAATGATGGGTTAACGACAATGTCGGAGGTGTATCGTGCAAGGATTGTGATGTTTTCCCAGTATGCATTAGTAGATTCATTGTCTATTTCTGCTTGAGGTAATGGAATTACATTTCCATCTTATTCTTGAGGGTAATGGAAAAATATTTAATGATTTTTTTTCTAAAAATCCTTGCATTCCAACGCCATGATATCTTCATTAGGATTCATATAGTTGATCAATGTCCACCATTGATCGGCTGCACTCTCCATACAATAAGCATCTAGGAAAACCATCTCTTGTCTGAAAAATTGAAGGATGGAGAAGATATTTTCAATGTAGTTGATCCATAATTCAGAGATTAAGGGATCAAATGATCCCTTAAATTTAGGAGGTCTTTGTATATTAGATCTTTTGATAGTGACTTGTTCATTCTAGTGTGTGGGGGGGTTCAACATTATTTTTGACCCATGTTTCTTTTGAAATCATGAGTTAACTAAGATAGAATCGTGAAAATGATCATGATTCCCACTCCCATCAGATATGGAATCTCATTATCTCAATCATCACATTGATCTTCACATCAGTTGTTTACTACAATCTTCATATTACAAGCCATTGTCTAGAATAAAAGGAATTTTAGGGGTAACACATAAAGGGTAATCCAGGGACAAAAGAATTGTCTTATAAAAGAATTTATTTCCATAACTTATGAATATATAGGCTTCAATATATGTTATCAAACATATATTAATAGGGTATTTTTTAAAATCCATTAATGATGGTTCATACTAAGCTTGTGGATTTATCAATGAATATCCCCAGGGAGTGTCAAAACCAAGAGTCCAGCAATACCCATTGTCGTTCATAAGGATACCCTAGGTCATGCCTAAAACTCCTTGTCGGGGTTTTCACCCCGACATACATCTCTTCCTGATCATCCTCTATATTCTCATATCCAGATAAGGATATATTTTCTTGATAATTAATTTACTCAATACCCACCAAAACATAGGGTTGTATTTATTATAGGTGTATTGTCTCTATGTCTTTAGTAGGGTTTTCAAATCCAAATCCCAAAAATAAATAATCCTGACTCTAATACCAACTATCACAACCCTACTCTTTATTACAAATTTAAACATGATTAATTAAATAATCTTCACATGATAAAACATTGAAGATTAAGAGGTCTAGTGTATTTGTTGATTAGATCATTACATTAACTACATAAAACATGAAATAATACATCTTTATTGAAAAATTCCATTACATGACAACTAAATTCTCTCATACTTATAATTGAATGAGATAATCTGAGGACATGCATAAAAAATGGTGAGATATAAATCCTAGTAATGGAATAAACATGGAATAAGAGGAGGAATAAATTACATGTTAGACAATAGAGATATTAATGGATCCCATGAGAAACATGAACATAAATAAATTTTAAAACCTAATAATTATAACATGGAAATGTGGATATATCACTTAACTTAGAATTATCATGAGCCAAGGCTCATTGCACTTGGAGAATGAGTAAAACATCAATACAAATGAAGAACGAGTAAACCCTTATTTCACTTTAATTAGCATGATTCAACACCCATATCACATGATTTATCATGATACGATACATAAACAATGAATTGGAGTTCTATTACAGTGCAGAATTCTTAAACATTTCATTTAATGCATAAGTGTGCCACATGGATCAAAATAAATGGATTCATTAAACATCAAAATTTATTCCCTAATAAAAAAGAATTGAATTAATACATGAAACTCTTTGAAAAATATGTAAATTTTAATAAAGGCGAATACCCTTGATAGAGAAATGTTCACGGTATTCACTACATAATGACTTGGGCTTGGAAAATCGTGGTGCAATTTTGGCTGCGTAACAACATGACATAAGAATTAATAAAAAAGGTTGAAAAGAGGTAAATGGGTGTCTCATTATATGTACATGAAATTTAATCTAAAGGGGGACATGAATATATATTTCCCAACAATTGTAATATAATATAGACTCATGATACAAAAGAATTACATGAATGAAAATGAGGAGACATAAATTCATTACAGAATTTTAGAATAGTAACCGTTATACATGGAAATCATTAATGAAAGAAAAATGGGATCTCTTATTTTTAAAAAATTAATAAGGTAGTATGGGGGAGGTGAAAATTCATCCCCCAAATGAATGTTCATTACAATATAAGGAAACACGGAAATAAATAATGAAGGTGAGAATCCCTTACTCGGAAGTGTGATTCAATTGGCCTGGGAGGGTCTTGAGAGGGACTTATTGGGAGCTTGGGGCACCATGGGAGGATTATAGAGAGAGGAGGATAGAATTTGGTCTAAATAAAAAGGATTTTAGGTAAGAGGAAGTGGGATAATGGGTAGGATTATATAAGAGAAGGGAGGGAATTCATTATTATTTAGTTTTACGACCCCTCAAATTAATCTAATCAAAATGACGAAACATGCCACAGTTTTTTCCAGGGTTATTTTCAAAGGGTTACAGAAAAAAATATTATAAAAGGAAAATATCTGAAAATCATAAAATAATTGGGATCCTTATGTGTAGGTGATTCACACTCTAAAGAGAACCAATTTGAAAAGACAAAATGTGTTATAAGCCAGTAAGGGTAGAGAAAATCATTGTAAAAGTAATCAATCAAAGCAGAAATCAAATAATTTTAATGTTAAAACATATATTGTCTGAAAATAATGTTTATTTTATTTTATTACTTTGCTAATGGGTCATTATGTTGTCATAAAACCCATTATTTATTTAATTGGTATTTAATTTCAACCCAAAAATTCGACTGTCCTCAAATTTTTTGAAAAATTCACCATCAATTAATTTTGATGTCCGGATTCCAAAACTGATATTCATTTTATCTAAATAATTTTCTATATATATCAATTTTTTACTTTTAATATAAAAACCATCATTTATTAAAAATTCATTAGTTTGGACAAAAACAACTTTCAAACATTAATATTAATTACAATTGCATTCATAAAATTATAAGATAATTTATATTTAATAAAAATAAATTTAATTATCATAATTATTTTTTATTAAAATAATATTTAATTCAAAAATCCATTAATTCATCAAATAGATTTCTTTGTTGAATATTAATTAAAAATACTATTTTTTCTTTAAAAACAGTTTACAATGTAACAATAATAAAATGAATATAAATTCTCTATACAAGAATAATGTAAATAATCATAGTACTAGGGTATTGTCACATAACCCCTTATATAAACCCCATAAAACCTTAGGTTAAGGTGTGTGATAGTGAAAGACTCATGGGGTGGCTTAGATATCATTTCTCTAGTTGGAATCTTTATCAACATCCACTTCTCTCGTAGGCATTTCCGCTCGAGCTTAACGTATTGAAGGTCAACTTGGGTTTTGTCTAGAGTGAAGCCTAATGACACTACCTCATTTCCGAGCTCTGAAAAATGGTCTTAGTATGGGGGATGTCTATAGGAGAGGGGCATCACTTCATTTTTATGAGTAAATTGGATTTGTTACAAATGTTTATACAAATAATGTTATCATTGTTCAACGACTATATTAGAACGAATCATATTTCAAAATAGTATTATTAAAAATCCAAACATAGAAACAAATATGTGCATTCATTTTACATAACAATAATATGACATTTAAATAGACCATGAGGAATTTTCATTACTAAATTTTTGGGTTGTTACATGAAATATGAAATTGTTCTTCAAAATAAAGGGATTTAGATTTGATAATTAAATATTTGAAACCCGCATCATAATATGGATAACAAAACATCCCCTAAAAATATGGAAAAAATTTCAAATGTTATCATGAACAACCTGTAAATAGGATTCTGAATTGGAAATAAGTTGTTGAAGATGAAAATATGAACATATAACCAAATCATATTTCCCAAATAATCATTGATATATGTTATATATTATAAATCTCAAGATAAATAATTTGTATGATAACATAAATGGATACAAAACCATAAAAAATTATTATTTGAAAATGCCATTTATTCAACAAAAATGAATGTAAAATGAATTTTATTCATTTATGATTATTTTCATCTGGTTTATGAAATATTTTTCTATGAAAATTATTAATATATATATATACATATTATAAATAAAATATCATTATTTAATCAGTATTCACAACAATATCAAATGTTTGTTAAAACATTGACTATTCAATAGGGGTTTTTTATGTTTGATACATTAAAATAATCTTCCATCAGATCATTATCCTTCAAAAATTTATAACTATCTCAAACTCCAATCACTAGATAATAAAAAAAATCATAATGAAAATAACAATTTATGATAATTCCAAAATTCCATAAAACACCTAACGATAAAATACAATATTAATATCCAAATCCTAAATAATAACAACCAATGTTCATCATCGATTGTTTGATAAATAACTAAACATATAATTATTAAATATATTTTTGTTCGAGATTGAAACAAAAATATTTTAAATCTTTTATCACTTATCCTTCCAAGACGAATTTAACATTTCCATCCACATAAAATGAATTGCACCTAATTACAAATACAAAAAATAAATATAACATAGTCATATTATATCCATGATAAAATAATTAGTTATATAAATAATTTGAATCATAATAAACCCACACACAATTTCAAATTATAATTCAACCTTTAATACTCAAATTAAATTATATATAATTATGCTTACCTTAACCATAAATTATTCCATCGATAGGTGGATTTTTAAAAAATATAAGTAATCAATTAATCACTAAATCTCATTTCAGTAACACAGTAATATATATGATAATAAATCTCAAAAATATATATATTATAAATTCATAATAACTAGTACCTCTGGAAGGAAAATGGAAGGGGATGCTCCATTGTTTCCCTTCAGTTGTTGGTATAAGACATACATCGATTCTGAATATGACAGGTTGTCACCAAACCAACGATTTAACCTTTTAGTAAAAATATATAAATATAATTCAAGAAAATTTCCAAAAAATATAATTAATATCCTAGAATGTATCATTAATCATACACTCAATTTTGAATCTCTATGTTTTAAATATAGATCAATTTTCGTGAAAAAAAATAATCACAATTGACTATCATTTCCCAAATATCATTAAAACATTATACCAAAGGATTATGAATAAAATTATCATTTTTAAATAAATTAATGTTTCCATATATGGTCACATTTTTTCTATAAAACATTTAAACAGTATTGATTTTTCCAAACACATGTTTCCAAATTTGGAATACAAAAATTTATATACATTGATTTTTAATTTTCATAATATTAAAAACTATCATTTCTAATATTATAAATAAACTGATTATTTCATAAAACCATAAAAATTATTTTTCATCTAATTCAATGATATGAAAACATCATTTTTATTTTTAATATAAAATCATCCATGACTCATATATTAATCAGAAGATAATAATTGAGACATTAAATACATGCATTAGGTTTATCATTTATGTTTTTTATATCCCCTTATTAATCAATCATGATGTCCATATCTCTATAAAATAAATATTGATTATATTATTACCATATCCAAATAATATGGATGAATTGATATTTTGAAATAAAATTAAATAACATCCATGATCCATAAAACATTTTTATAAATTAAATGTTTTTGGATAGATCGTATAGTTTATTAACAGTGTTTTGGAAAATCCAAATTAATTCAAAATAATTGGAACCATCATTATCTATGATATTTATGAATAAATAAACATAATGGGATAAAAATTATTATTGATGTCATTTTTCATTCATCTTTATAAACAATCACAAATATGTTGAAATTATTATCAATAAAAAATAAAATGAATTATTATTTTATAAAACAAAAATCACAGTTGTATGATAAATACCCATATCAATACTGTTATAATTTAACATTAAAATCCATAAAATCCATAATACCAGAAAATGATATATATTTTAACCTCATGATTTGGTCAAACCATTTTACTAAAATCCATAAATATGAAATATATGTATACTAATATAATTATTCATGTTAAACCAATTGGTAATGGTTAGGTCCACAAGGCTGAATACCCTGAGAGGGGGGGTGAATCAGGGTATGACTAATTTAAAATTAAAGCCCGTTATGATCTTGTTTAGCAGTTAAGAAAAACAATCTTCTCTCTTTTCCTGTTGCACAATATAAACAGAAGGTAAAGCAAGAATAGGACACAACAATTTTACTTGGTTCACCACTAAGGGCTACGTCCAAGGAGCATACGCCGACATGTTTCTAGTCGTACAAAATTCTATTATACTTTACTAGATGTGGACACAGTGGTTTGGGCTAGATCACTTCTATACCCAGGCTCACTGCCTTAACAAGGTTTAGGGTCATCTCACTACCTTCCCAAGGGTCACTCCCTATTTCTCTCTCTCTGGCTGATTGCGGGTGGAGAGGATCACCTTCTTCCTCTTCCTAAGCTCACTGCTTTAGAAGGGAATCCAATCACAGTTTATAGACCTATAGGTCTCTTCATTTTCATGAAATAATGCATCTTCAACTGTTGATAGATGTTCTGTTGAAGTCCAACTTTCATCCACTGATGAATAGAACTTTACCTCTGACCACTGGGAAACTACCTTTGGAAATTACGTTCGCAAAGCACCATACTTCGCGAAGCCCCCAATTTCGCGAAGCTCAAACAAGCCTTCATGAAGCTCCTGCCTTTTCGCGAAGCTCTCTCGCGAAGCACTCTCGCGAAGCACTCTCGCGATGCTCAAGTCATCATAATGCAACGGCCCTCGCGAAGCTTAGTAATCCAACACAGAGCTCGCAGGTTTCGCGGAGCTACAATAGCCTTCGTGAAGCACCTCTTTTGTGAAGTACACTGGCTCCACAAACAACCTTCGCAAATCGAGAGCGAATGATCTTCTCTAAAAATTCTCTCTACATCACCCGAGGGGGTCAGACTCTATTTATAGGCGATTCCACCGACCCTCGTCCCATCCGTGCAAAGTCAATGCCACGTCATCTCAAATCTCAAAGCTCCAAAGATTCAGCCGGAATTCTGACCCAATCGCGAAGCACCACGATAAGTTTCCATTCACGGAGCTTAACGTAGTCGCAAAGCACCACCATCAACATTCCTTCGCGCCTTTTCTGCAAAGCTCCCTCGCAAATCCCTTCACCATCACGATGCGCTTCAGCCTCTTTCGTTCGCGATGCCTGACGTAATCGCGAAGACTCACCACCTCCATTCTTCTGGTCTTCGCGAAATCCAATCCATACATCCTATTTTTGAGGAATTCATTCCTTTTCCATATTAAATTATGCTCTTTTGTACTGCCTCCAGATCGTCCTTTCCTTTATCATCGTTCTTTGTCAACAAGGATTGTCAAAAACTTCTTGGGAACTCGACAAATATCCATGAAAACCTGCTTTGTCAACAAACACAATCAACCCAAAAATACTACAAAGTTACCTTGAGGGATTTTTTCCCAACAATCTCCCCCATTGGGTTTGTTGACAATTATTCATAATTTTTCTCAGAATGATTTTCTGCACATTAATACCGCACTGAGTCTTCTCACAGTTGCTACCACCATTCACCTCTTGTGATTCTGATAGTGTTAAAGGATTCACTTAACACGTACTCTAAGCCCACATAAGCAATGCTCGACGTGAGAAACAAGAGTAGTATGAAAAGTTCATCAATGAATCACTTCATGTCAAACACCAATTTTCGATTCCAACATGATACCAATTCATAAATTGATACCATTTGTTGAACCACAGTGTTCCCAATTGGTGATAGCTGGAAACCTTCTCTCACCATTCCAACACCACTGTTCTTCTTTTATCACTATCCTCAGCTGTCTTGATATCTATGCTTTGACCGATCACTTCTAGCATCGTCAGATTAGGAACGCTCTCCCCCTTTCTCATTTGTCCCCCTTTCTGGCTGCTCCACCTATCACCTTCTCCCCGTATATGTCATGATTTCTCAAATAGCCACATTGTCTCCCAATCACTATTTTCTCCCACTTTAACAAACACATTTTCTCCCCCTTTAACAAACACTGTTTTCTCCCCCTTTGTCAACGAACCCAAAGATCACTCCTTTTTAGTC
Source organism: Viscum album (assembly GCA_963277665.1). NCBI lineage: Eukaryota > Viridiplantae > Streptophyta > Magnoliopsida > Santalales > Viscaceae > Viscum > Viscum album. Next base: position 1,310,433,750 of record OY728152.1, on the reverse strand, counting down.
TGTAATAGAGTAGAAAACACAAATCAGAACATTAGGGAAAAATACATCATACCTCGGGGAGAGGGGGTGGAGGTCCAACATCCACACTATTTCAAGTGTGGGGAATCGACTGAACTCTCAAAGCCAGTCGATGCCTCTCAAAAGCTTCCTTGGGTAAGGCCTTTGTTAGAATGTGTGCAACCTGTAGCTCTATAGGCACATACTCCAACTTCACGATTCCCTGATCAACCTTCTCCTTGATAAAATGATACTTAATCTCAATGTTCTTTGTCCTTGAATGATGGATGGGATTTTTGATAAGATTTATAGCACTTGAGTTGTCGCACTGGATTCCGATCGGAGACTTCTTTTCAACTCCCATATCTTCAAGCTGATGCTTCATCCACAATAACTATATGCATGCTTGAGTGGCCACAATATACTCTGCTTCTGTGGTGCTCAATGAAATGCAATCTTGCTTCTTGATTAGCCATGAAATACACAATCCACCAAGATAGAAAGCACCACCTGAATTTGATTTTCTATCATCTGCTGAACCGGCCCAGTCTGCATTAGTATATCCCAATAACTCTGTCTGAGATTTGTCAGTATATGTCAAGCCGAAATCCACTGTGCCCTGGATATACCTATGTATTCTTTTCACTGCAAGCATGTGGATTTCCTTGGGATTGCTCTGATATCTCGCTGCTTGGCATGTGGCAAAAACAATATTAGGCCTTGTTGCAGTCAAGTACAACAAACTTCCAATAATTTGCCTATATTCTGTGATATTAACTACCTTGTCATCTTCATCTTTTGATAGTTTCATCCGGGTGGCAACCAAGGTCTTCATATCCTTGGACTTTTCCATTCCAAACCTTCTCAGGACCTCCTTGTCATATTTAGATTGAGAAATGAATGTTCCATTCCTTCCTTGTGTCACCTGTAGACCAAGGAAAAACGTTAGCTCTCCAATCATTGACATTTCAAACACAGTTTTCATGAATTCGGTAAACTTTCTGCACTAAGCTTCATTTGATCTACCAAATATTATGTCATCGACATAAACCAACACCATCATCAATTTGATTACTGTCATTACTAAATAGAGATTTTAATCAACTCCTCCACGCTGAAAACCAAGCTTCTTCATGTACTGATCAAGCCTTGAGTACCATGCCCTTGGTGCTTGTTTCAGCCCATATAATGTCTTCTTCAGCCTGTAAACCTTGTTCTCATACTCATGAATGAGAAAACCATATGGCTTCTCAATATACACCTCCTCCTCCAGAACCCCATTCAAGAATGTGGATTTGACATCCATCTGGAACACTTTGAACATTCGTTGCACTGCTATGGCAAAAAATAATCTGATTGTCTCCAGCCTTTCAACCGTTGAAAATGTCTCATCGACATCTATTCCCTTGATCTGGGAGTACCCCTTTCATACTAGTCGTTCATTGTTCCGAATCACTATTCCATCTTCATTCATCTTGTTGCGATAGACCCATTTAGTCCCGATGACATTCTTGTATGATGGCCTTAAAGCAATCTCCCATGTATGGTTCTTCTCAATCTGATCAAGCTCTTTGTTCATATCCTGAACCCAGTTTTCATCTTCAGTTGCATCGGAAAAACATTTCTGCTACACTTGAGATAAAAAAGATGTTTGCTGTGATGATTTCATTCTTCGAGTCTGAACTGGATCTTCTTGATCACCAATGATATTCTGCCTATCAATTTCAGCTCGACTCTTTTGCTTCCTCGCATACAAAGACTTGACGCTTTCTTCTTCATCATCAATATCTTCTTCTAAATCATCTTCTACCACTTCTGCTCCCCCTGGGTTGCTTACCTCATCATCACTTTCATCCAGGAACTGTTCACTGGATCGTTGAGTATTTTGTTCATTTTCAACTATAGTGACATCATTGCTCTCAACAATTTTTCCCAGCCTCTTTTTGAAGCATTTATACGCTTTTCTTTTCCCTGAGTAGCCATGTAATATCCTCTCTTCTCCTTATGCCGCAAACTTCTTATAATTTTCTTTATTGAGAATGAAATACTTACATCCAAAGATTCAAAAGTATTTCAAAGTTGGCTTCTTTCCATACCACAGTTCATACGAAGTCTTCCCTTGCTTCGGAAACAACAGAGACCTGTTTGAAACATTAACCGATATGAAAACTGCTTCCTTCCAAAATCTCTCTGGTAGGTCTTTGTCAATAAGCATTTTTCAATCCATGTTTATGATGATAAAATTTCTCCTTTCAACCACTCCATTCTGTTGGGGAGTTCTTACCGATGAAACATGATGCCCTATCCCATGATTCTCGAGATAGTTTTCAACTTGACTGTTTGTGAAATCTGTACCGTTATCAGTACAAAACTTTAGAATTTTCTGCCCAAGCATCTTTTCTGATTCCCTCATATACTACTTTATGAAACTGAACACCTCTGTCTTATGGGTAATGATGAATACCCAGAACATTCTGCTATAGTCATCAATGAAAAGGACATAGTACCTTTGACCATTTATAGCTCGTGGTGAGATAGGTCCACATACATCAGCATGAACCAGTTCGAGCACTCTAGTAGATTTCTGTTCCTTTGGCCTGTATGTATTTCTGATGATCTTCCATTGTTGGAAAGCATCACACGTATGAGTGCTATCACGTGATAGCTTGGGAAGGTCTCTAGCAGCATCAAACTTTATGAGATCCTCCATAGATTATTGGAATAGATGACAAAGTCGTTTATGCCACAACTGATTTTCTTCTTCTCTGGATAAAAGACTTATATCTTCTTCCCCAGCTACAAGGTAGATATTTCCCTTTGTCCTTTTTCCCCATAGAACAGTTGTTCCATCTTTTCTTTTCACAACACACATCTTCTCAGTAAATAAGATAGAGTTCCCAGAGTCACATAGTTGACTGACACTGAGTAAGTTATGACTGAGACCCTCTACTACCAAGACAACAGCACAGCTCGTCTCTTTTACCCCAATCTTGGCTTTCCCTGAGACAACAATCTTCAAGACTTCGTCATTTCCAAATTTGAAAACTCTTTCTTTTTCATATTTGATGCCTGCAACAATATCCTTATTAACCATCATGTGGGATGTGCAACCACTGTCAAGGATCAAATCACCAGATCGATCTGATGCCTTAAGGGAAATCTCTGCCACCACGACCTTCTCAATTTTCTTCTTTTTGGTCCATACTTTTTCTTTCACACTCGGCATGGATTGAGACTTCTGTTCTTTCTCAGTGAATGATGGACCAGCCTCATCTTGAAAAGTCGGAAATCTATTCTGTGTTTTTAAATCACCTGTCAATTTATTGACCTACTTCTTGTGAACATTTTAATTCTTATTTGGCACATTTCTTGGAATGATCAAAGTACAGTACCTAACCATGTTCCCAAATCCTTCACACCAAAAATAGTGTCCTTACAAATATGTTCTGGAAAACCGTTCTCTGTTTGGCTGCCATCTCTGTTCTTGTTCCCTTCTATAACTCTTGGCTATGGAACACACATACTGTGAATGTCCCATTTTCCCACAGCTATAACACCTGATATGGGATAAATTCATTCATGATACCTCAGCACTACGATTTTCCCTTTGGGATCTATGAATATTCTGATTCTGTTTTGTGCCCAAATCATCCTTCAAATTCGGGACGGGTGCTTGCGGTCTGACATTAACTGCCACCAGTTTTTGTTTCTTATCAAGCCCTGAATCAACCTTATCAATTGAGCTTTCATCCTGCTTCACTCCTGCAGAACTACGAGGCTCCTCTTTAATCTTCTCTGTCTTCTGAATGGCATGCTTTTCTTATATAACATTGGGGGTCAAGAGTTTTTCTTGTTCCTTCATTTTTCGTCGCAAACTGACCACTTCTTCTTCAAGCTCTTTGATACGTCTGACCTTCTCTTTTCCTATGTTAGTCAAACAATCAATTTCCTTCTTTTGTTCCTCAATTCTATGATTATTCTCAACAATATTTTCTGAGCTCTCAAGTGTTGAGGATTTTAGTCTTTCAATTTATTCTAACAGTTCTGACTTTTCTTCATCCTGTTGTTGCATATAGAGTTTGGCATCACAAACCACTTTATTTCCTTTCTTCGTTTTGGCTCTCCAAACATCTATCTCTTCAAGAGCTGCTTCCAGTTCGGCTTCCGTATCAACTCTTCCTTCAACTTCTTCTTCCTCTTCTCAAACATCAGTTCCTTCCTTTTCCTAAGAACTACCGACGACCGCTACCATAGCATTTTGTCTAAAATCTTTACAATTTTCAAACTCCTCAACCTCTTCATCCTTAGACTCATCTGAACTATCTATTTCTTGTGAAAAAATATTCTTCCGCTTGAAGAAATTTCTCTTGAACTACTTCTTCCATTTCAAATAGGCTGAGTATTTCTTCTTGGGAATTTCAACTTCATCATCATCATCATCTTTATCTTGATATTTCATGGGGAATATTTCCACAAGATAACCAAACTTTCCACATTGAAAGAATTCTAGTGGAAGTTTACCTTTAAAAATTCCTCTTCCTCTTTGCAGATTTGAAGAAAGGAATGATATCACCTCATTTGTCTCTTCTTCTTCATTAGAATCTTCAATGGTGAGTTTATTCATAGCCTTGAATGCCACCTCTTTGGATTTACCTTTTAACACATTCTCATTATCATCGTTTCTCATTTCATATGCAACAAGAGTGTTGTATAGGTTATCCAATGTCAGATCTTTTGGGTCGTTATCTTCCAAAACAGAAACATTCGGATTGAACCGAGGTGGAAGTTTTCTCAATATGCGCTTCACAATTTTTATATCTTTGATAATTTCTCCAAGGCCCCGCATGTCTTCTACCACAGCATTTACCCTATCAAAGAATGCATCAACAGACTCATTTGGGTTCATTCTCAGATCTTCATACTTGTTCCACAACACTTGCAGCTTTACCTCTCTGACTTTTTTATCCCCTTCATAAATATTCAACAGCTTTTCCCACAAGGCATGTGACGTCTTTCATGACATCACCTTTGTATATATGGGATTGGAAAGGGATCCCCCTAAGGCATTTATTGCTTTGGAATCAGCATCCAACTCTTTATGCTCTGCTTCTGATAATGCTCCACTAGTAATATCAGCTGTGATTCCATTCATAGCTGCTGAAAACACATACATTCCCAAAGATCAGAAATAGTGTTGCATTCAATTCTTCCATATCTGAAAATTACATCCGTCAAAGATAAGAATCCCTCTATGATTAGTAACCTCCATTTGAGAGAAGAACAATTTTCAACCATTCGCTTGGATACCAATTGTTAGGTCCACAAGGCTGAATACCATGAGAGGGGGGGGGGTGATTCAGGGTATGAATAATTTAAAATTAAAGCACGTTCTGATCTTGTTTTGTTGTTAAGAAAAACACTCTTCTCTCTTTTCCTGTTGCACAATATAAATAGAAGGTAAATCAAGCACATGAAACAACAATTTTACTTGGTTCACCGCTAAGGGCTACGTCCAAGGAGCATACGCTGACTGGTTACCGGTCGTACCAAATTCCACTATACTTCACTAGCTGTGGACACAATGGTTTGGGCTAGATCACTTCTATGCCCAGGCTCACTGCCCTAACAAGGTTTAGGGTCAGCTCACTGCTTTCCCAAGGGTCACTCCCTATTTCTCTCTCTCTGGATCACTGCCGGTGGAGAGGATCACCTTCTTCCTCTTCCTAAGCTCACTAATCTAGAAGGGAATCTAATCATAGTTTATAGACCTGTAGGTCTCTTCATTTGCATGAAAAAATGCATCTTCAACTATTGATAGATGCTCTGATGATGTCCAACTTTCATCCACTGATGAATAGCACTTTGCCTCTGACCACTGAGCAACTACCTTTGGAAGGTACCTTCGCGAAGCACCCTACTTCGTGAAGCTCCCAATTTCGCGAAGCTCAAACAAGCCTTCACGAAGCTCCTGCCTTTTCGAGAAGCTCTCTCACGAAGCACTCTCGCGAAGCACTATCGCGATGCTCAAGCCGTCGCAAAGCAACGGCCCTCGCGAAGCTTAGTAAGACAACGCGGAGCTCGCAGGTTTTGCGGAGCTACAATAGCCGACACGAAGCACCTCTTTTGTGAAGCACACTGGCTCTGCGAACCACCTTCGCAAATCGAGAGTGAATGATCTTCTCTAAAAATTCTCTCTACTTCTGTCGAGGGGGTCGGCCTCTATTTATAGGCGATTCCACCGACCCTCATCCCTTCCGCGCGAAGTCAATGACCCGTCATCTCAAATCGCGAAGCTCCAAATATTCAACCGTAATTCTGTCCAAATCGTGAAGTACCACGGCATGTTTCCGTTCGCAGAGCTTGACGTAGTTGCGATGAATCACCGTCAACATTCCTTCGTGCCTTCTCCGCGAATCTGCCTCGCAAATCCCTTCACCATCGCGATATGCTTTAGCCTCTTCCATTCGCGTAGCTTGACATAATTGCAAAGACTCACCGCCTCTATTCTTCTGGTCTTCGCGAAATCCAATCCATACGTACAATCTTCGCGAAATTCATGACTTTGCCATATTAAATAATGCTCTTCATGGAAATCCTATTTTCTTGATGCTCACTAAATCGTCCTTTCCTTTTTCATCGTACTTTGTCAACAAAGATTGTCAATAACTTCTTGGGAACTCGACAAATATCCATGAAAACCTGCTTTGTCCATAAACACAATCAACCCAAATATACTGCAAAGTTTCCTTGTGGGTTTTTTCCCAATAATAACATATACCTCATATCATTAAAACTTCTCCACAAATATCATTATTCACTTAAATATTCCATAAAAAATTAGAATGTGGTGTATATGACATTGGACTTATAATAATCCTTAAATTTATAAATCAATGTTTTTATTTAGAACACATAGGATAACCTCACATGAAATCATCCAAATTTATAATTACATATAAAATCTTCTCTGATACCAAATATAAATCCCCACATATAAGAACTACTTTTCACTTTCATATATTTCAAATGATATTTTTGATTTATAGATTTTTGGAGATATGTCATGACACTTTCATAAGAAATTTATATATTATAATGTGGAAAATTTATTTCATTATAAATTTTTTCCATAATATAAATCTTTAAAAAAGATACATGTTTTATTTTTAGGAAACATATACTCCATTTTAATATTGACCTCATCATATCCCCTAAACATAATAATATAAAAATTACAAAATAAGGGACGAGTAAAATTTTATTATTAGGGAAAATAAGATAATAAAAATAAACTATTTTTTCATGAAAATTTATATGATTTCTTCATTTTCATAATAAATTATTGGTTCATGTTAAAAATTTTCATTCCCATGAAATCATCTCCTCATCAAAATGAATTTTATATTTTTTTGAAAAAAATAATAATTAACAAATGAAATTATAAATAATTTTTTAATAATTAAAATATCATTATAAATATTTCTAAATGATATAGTTTTCACCCATATAAATTATAACAGAATTTTCATTAATCATAATATCATTAGTTTACCTTGATAAAGCATAAAAATTCTATAATGACCATAGATAGCATTGATAAATAAGTTATTAACATTAATTATAATATTCATATCAATCATATAGAGTAACCATTATGGTATTGTAGCGATAAACCATCATGTATATAAATTTAGTATATATCCCTTTTTTGTTTGTGACTGTTATGTTTATATTTAGAGTAACCAACATAAAAAATTATTATAATCTCTTATAGGAGACCTAATAGGAAATATATGTCCCGTTTTCTGTTGAATTGTGGGAGATAATGGTATCACGTGACCATGGGTTATAATTCCACCAACCAACATCTTAAACAATTCCCAATAACCATAAAAAAATCAAAACACAACAAATCATTCAATTTTAATGATATTCCTTTTAAACATAATATTTTTTTGTATATTGAAATTAAAAATATATTTTATACTCCTTTTGAAAAATAATTAAATCAAAAGGAAGTATTGTTTTTAAATAATAAAAGGAAATATTATTAATTTCATAAAAAGAATAAAATAATATTTATGGCTTCAAAAAAGTCATTTTCATTGTATAATTTAAAAAAAAATTCATTATATTATCAATGGAAAAACATTGTATAAATAGATCAACTTTTTAAAAATTTCAATATATTCAAAAGATTCATAAATATGACATTTAAAATGATTTATGTCAATCTATATATAACAATAAAATAATTTTTAAAATATAGACCTTGATGAAAATTAGAGTTTTAAAGGAAACAATAATAGTGGATATCCAAATGAAAATATATTATATAGAGTAAATCTCATCAAATATGTACCTTGTAAACATGAATAATAAAATTTGATTAATTAAATAATTTTCCAATCTTTATTTTAATTTTTATCTATACATTCATATTAACCATTACCATGATATAAAAAATTACTCAATAAGTTATATACACGCCATACATTATAATGATATATATTTTATAAGGAAAAAAATGACTTCAGTGGGTTGGTTTTGTTAAAAAAGGTCAATATTCTATCATATAGAGATTAATAATCATGTAATAAATTTATTTTATATATAAATATTATATATTCAAAAACAGTAAAGAAATATAGGGTTGAAAAATGAAATATAATTTAATATTGGGGTTAGTATGTAATACAAATAGAAGAGTAACATTTCCATTACAAAAAGATCATTATGAAAAAATGTTAAGTATTATGTTATCATTACATTATGATAATTAGATCATAAATAAAAATTAATTATTAAATATATATATATATATATATATCATCCATGTGATGTTGTGATGTAAAATGAATTGCATCACTTTGTGGATGTGGTAGTCTACCAGTACACATGAACGCTGTTATCATTTTTTGTTGAATTGAAATATAATAAATAAAATGATATATTATATTTTAAGAAATAAAAATATTTCATTAATATAATTTTATTACTAATTCTATCATTATAACTAACTATGTGATATGGTGATATAAAATGAATTTCATCCATTCGTGAGGTGCTTCACTATCATCCCACGAACGTGGGTTTTATTTTTTATTTGATGGAAAAAAGAGATCGAAATAGAATATAAAAGAAATATAAAAACATATTAGTATATAGAGGATAATATTGTTATTATTTTATCTTGATTGAAAAATTATATGAAGGAGGTTTCAGCATAAATAAATTTGAACCATGCAATTAAAAACTATATATCATCTTTGAAAAATCACTATTTCATAAAAAATAAATACCTCTATTATTGGTATTATGACCTTAATAAGGTTTCTAGAAAATATATATGAATTATATTAATATATTTGTTTAGGTATTTTATTATCGAAAATCTTTTTATGTGTTAATAATTGAGATGATCAGGTTCATATTTATAAGAGAGGGTAGGGCATTCAAAGAAATTCTTAAGAAATTAAAATTAATATAAATTAATTTTGAATTTATAATATCTATAAATTGAAAATAAAATTTTATGACTTTTATTAGTTTAAAGAATCCTATATAATAGTATTTTAATCATATAAAATTCATTTTTTACAGTAGACTTTGGTTTTAACAACATAGTAACCCTATTAACAATTCTCATAGTAATAATATTTTTTACATATAGATGGTCAAAATAGTTACCATAATTTTAAATAAAATACTTAATTGGATCATGGTTGATATTTTTTGACATATAATAGAAAATTTATAGATTCATATATATTTTGGTACTTTATATCATTTAATAAATTATTATTTTCATAAAATATCATATATTCCAATTGTAGAACTATTACATAACATTTCCCATTATAAAATTAATCAAAAAATGAAAATTTGAAAAAATATATATTAATATTTACTTAAAATGTTATTCATATCAAGAAAATTAATGTGTCACATTAATTCATTTAAATTATAATGCATTTATTATATTTAGTATAACCTATTTAATTTTTAAATCATTTGAATAATTACCATAATAACATAGTATCCTGATTTAAGGTAACTATATCTTATCTAGAAACTAAAGAAAATTAACATCACAATTATATATAATTTATAATTTAAAAAATAAAAAACAAATGAAGATACACTCCCATTATTCCCATGATAATATACTCTATTTGTTAGAAATAAGAGAGTGACATTCCTGAAATTGCATTACAAAAATTATTTTAATAGTAATAATCGAATAAAAATATAAATAAGTGGAAATATATTTTATATTAATATGATTATGCATATAATATACCCATACCATTAAAATTGGTCATTTTTTAGGATCATTTTTAGTCCTTATCATTTAATTTTTAAAATTACATACCACATTCTCCACTTACTATATAAAAATGATAAAGGATACTATTTATATTGTAATGAAAATAAAAGGTACAAATTTAGAAAATATTTACCCCATGATTAAAAATGGAATTTATTTTTTATGATTAGAAACATTGATTCTGAATAATAACATAAAATAATAAAACAATAAAATGTGTTGTAAATTTGTATTTTAGATAATTAATAATTAAAAGTTTGAAAATGGATTTTATATTAATTTCATGTTTAAAATTAATTATAAAAACCAAATATTTATTAAATTCAATTGATTTAAAATATAAAATAATAACAAATAATAAAATACATAATTTATTTTGAAATAGTATTAAATAAACTAATGATTTCAATAAATTAATATTTACATTATTTTTAAAAAAAATTAGTTTCTAAAATATTAAAATCTTTCACCACAAGATAATTTTGATTTGAAAATTTAAAATTTAAAATTATTTTTTCAATTTAAATTTTTATATGATTTATAAATTAATTGTATAATTCTATCAGAAAAATTAATCAAAATATTTTTTAGATGAAAACAAATATTTAAATAATAAAATGGATTTACCAAAGTTTTCGTGCTAATTATTTTATAAATATTCAATTAATTGTTTAGGGAATATATCTTTTATATAACTATTTAAAATGATTTTAATCCTTTTCAAACATGAAATTTTAATAGCTTATTAATAATTTTAATATATAAATAATATTATTTCCATGATTATTTACGTTTGATGTTCTTTATTTTATACATTATCGAATTTTTTTTTCTATTTTTGAAATATAATATTATTATATATATAATATTTTTTTAGTGAATAATATTAATGTTTAAAAAATTTGATCATATTCTAATAACATATTATTGGTTCATTTGTGTGAATGTTGTGCACCTAGATGTAATACATCAGTTGATTTTTGATTTTTATTAACAAAACCATATAACCAATTTCTAAAAGATATAAATATAATATAACTTGTTATCCTGATTGAGTTATATTTACCATGACTGTAAGATGACGTCATGGAAACCAAATTTATTTACGTGGGTTCTTTATGATCTATTGAATGAATCCTTTATTGTTTCTATGTCTTCTTTATAAAATTAATGTTAAATATTATAATTTAGAATGTTTTATGTAACCCATTTTGTTTCGATATATTATTTATGAACAGATAATTGATTGATTTCCAATGGAATCATATATAGTGATGATGATGAGTGGGGTCCTATATCTCCCACTAATTATTTTGTTGTATATTTATATCCAATGAGATATTTTTTTCACGAGTCCATTATTATCTTTCCATATGTGTAGGTGTTGATGGTGTGGATCACTAAATATGTGATTTCTTTAATAATATATTTACAAAATTAGAATATTTTTTTAATAGTTTTATACTTATTCTTATAGATATTTTATGGTAAAATAGATATTGATTTTGTAATCATGTTTCTAAACCTTTTTCAATAATTTATTGTGGTATGCCAATATATATTCAATGATTTATAAGAAAATAAATATTGGTTATGATTTTATTATATACGATGATTGTACCCAGATTCTCATATTATTCTCAACTATGTTCTCATATAGTTACCAATTATGATTCTAATTACTATACATCAGATATCGCTATTTTTTTGTTTCCATTTCATAAGTTGTAATGAAATGATATATGTTTGATGATTGTAGAAGGGTATAATAGTAATGGAATTTAATTTATTGGATTATGACTTATTATTGATTATGTTGTTTTTTATATAGTGGAAAATTTATTATTTATTAGAAATTATATTATATTTATCAATAAATATTTTTACAAAATTTTATAAAACCACAAAGCTATGATTTCTTGGGAGTTTGTTTTAATGAATTATTTTAATTATGTCATTTAATTACATAAAACATTTTCATTGTTCACAACACTTTGTATAAATTTAGGGTTTATTTTAAATAGGATATTAGGACTATATAGTTTGAAGACAAATCGGGAAATAAATTTCATCAATGGTTGATAAGTTATGATATATTATAGTATCAAAGATATTGGTAATTATTTATGTTAGTAGACGTTATAATTTGGGAATTATGATGGGAGACAACAAGTGAATACTATACGGATACATGAATGAGTTGTGTTTATGTTTTAATGGAAAAAACATTCTAGTCCATTATGTTTTATGAAATCTAATGTTTAGAGTGCCCCGGGGAAGGACATAGTGTCTATGGGACATATGGGATATTCCAGAAATGTGTCATTACAACAATTAGATAAATTTGTAGTTTTTGAACTGTGTGTCCTTCTAGTCGGGGCCATTATAGAGGAATATTGTTATAGAGGCATGACATTATGGTGGAATCTCATTTTGGCAAAATCTTATTCTAGTGGAATGTTAGTATGGAATTGTGTTATTCTAGGAGAATGTAAATCTAGCAGTGTCTCATTTTGGTGACATGTCTTTCTTCCAGCAAGACATTCTGGTGGTGTGTTGTTCTTGCGGCATTTATTTCTAGTGTTACCTCATCATAGAAGTGTCTCATCCTGGAAATGTGTCATTATGGATGAGTGAAATCCTAAAAGTGTGATATCCTAATGATGTATCATTCTGGTCGTGATTCACCCCAATAATGTGTCATCTTGGTGGTGTGTCATCCTCATGGTGTCTCGTCCAAGCAATATTTCATCGTAAAGATGTTTCATCATTGAAGTTTATTATCCTGGATGTTTTTTATCCTAATAGCCATTCATTCTAAGTGATGCCTCATTCTGATGGTGTCTCATCCTAGTTATTTGTAATTTCTAGCAGTTTTCTATTTTTCCTCAATTTTCATGATTTATCTATTTTCCTATTTACATATATTTTATAGATAAATGCATTTTATGAAATAATTATTGTCTATTTAGTTTATTTTAAAGTTTCTCAACAATATATTAAATTTCTCCAATTTACTATGATGTTTAACTAGTCATATTATGTGGTTTATTGAGATCCACCATAAATGGAAATTCTATGTCATTTCAAATCCTGTATGTTCGGGATCTAGTCCTCCTAATATGTAGTCCTTATATTCATTCAATTATTCTCATTTATCTAAATATAAGAGGTTCTAAATCATTCTTACCATTAGATTTTTGTTAATTGGATTCAAAGGTTGGTTCGTGTTTCCCATCAACATCTCCTCTTGTATGCTTGCCAATATTTTGGTGCATCAAGAATAATAAAACACATGTGTCTATCATATTTCTTCTAAGTAGGTTTTCATTCATTTCACATATGCGTGACAAGAAGGATTGGTTTATTATTTTTAACTTTTCTGAACCTGGTCACAACTTGATAATGAATGCTAATGAACTAGTTTAAATTAAATATATAAGGGAGAAGGTATGTGGACTATTATGGTATAGTTTCTTTTTGATTTGAGATGATTTTATCTATTACTATAATCATATAGATGTATTCCCTTGATAAAAACCAAGTCTATTTGTGGGACGATTATGTTGTAGAAACACCATTTAGAAAAAATTTATGATTGGATGGTATCATCATAATTAAATAAATAAATAAGCACATATACATGGTAAATGAATTTCATTACCCAGGATTCAAGGTATTTTATAATAATAGCCTTAAATAAAGAAGTGAATTTTAATAGTTCCCCTTACTTTCTAAATCTAAAAATTTATTGTGATGTGATATATGCTATGATTTTTTGAATTATAGTGGTTTATGTGTGTGGGATTAATGTAATGGGTTATAGTTAAAAAAAAATTCATGTGGGTGAAGTGGATGATATGTGGTTGTTTCATAGGTATGTGATTGTTGTTATGTTACAGTGGTGTATCATGGAAACAATGGTGGGCGTGTTAGTGTTATACAACAGGGTTATGAAATTGGATATTTCTCTAAAGTGATACAGATGAGGAATTTGGATTGTGGTGTCTTGTTTTTGATGTGTGTGTTGTTATTATATATCTTACCATTTATAAATGGAATTAATACTAAATGTTGTTAATATCAAATGGTCATGTTTAACGAAGAAATTGATGATGGGATGCATTTTTTAACAAGAAAATTATTATATGTAAACAAATGGGCTAGGAAAATAAAATAAAATGTCATTCTAAATGAAATGGATTTTTATAATCAATATTGATTACATAAATTTTAGAGGGTATTAAAGATGGATTCTTTTTATAAAAAATGAATCTGAAATTTTGATTAATGTTTAAAATATGAATTATGTCTTTTGTTTGGAATGTTGTATTTTATGAATTTAGTGGTGGTATCTTTATTTTTCGAATACTTTTTTGGTAGTTAGTTCTTGTGGTAAACCCTTAGGATGTTACTTCATAATTTTACTATATATTTATAAATATCATGTATTTACTTATGATTTTTATATACACTGCACCAATGTTGATCATTATGTTCCAAACAATCGCATTATCATATTGAGGTTGACTTTACCAATCATCTCAGAAGGAGGATGAATGTATGGTCACCCATGCTTCCCTGATCCCTGTTAAAGTAAAGGAAGATAATGCACATGTTTTTAAGGATATTATGTTTCTATGTGAATTATATGGTGGATGTGATGTGTTTTACCTTGTATCTTTGGGAAGAGATGTGATGTGTTTTCCTATATTTCTTCAGGAAGAGTTGTGATGTGATGTCTGATTAGTCATTTGGATGAGTTTTGATGTGATATCCCATGTGTATTTGGGGATTAGATGTGTTCTATTGTGAGGACCATGTCTATACTTGTTTGGGGTTGGATGTGTATTGTGGAAAATGTGTGTACATGCGGGATGTGTTGTGATGCCCAGGTGTTTAGTGCAGGATGTGTTGTTTGGACAAGGAGTGTGTGGGAGGGATGTGATGTGGTATATTCAGAAGTAGAGATATCACAAAAAAAATATCCATTGGGGAGATATCGTTATATTTTTGGGAAGGTGGTTTGAGGTACCCTATCATCGATGTTATTTACAATATATTAGAATTTTTCAGATGCATTATTTAGTGAGTGTGCCTTAGTAAAGTGGGGAGTTTTTTTAGTATACCTATTTAGTTGTTGTTTGGTTCTACTATATTCCCAAAAGTTCATTAGTATGTAATTTTCAAACGTTCATGATAGATATTTGTTTTCAAATAGAATATACCTTTATGCTCCCCCTTGGTATATAATTTTTTTTAGGATTGTAGGCGTACTTGGTGAAAGGTTATGGAAATTTCTAGTTTGGACATTTGGAGCAGTTGTTCTGTCGCATCATTAACATTTGTTTCTTTATGGATTTTCAATTAAAAACATATGTTTGTAAGTATTTTTATTTATATCATAATTTGGTGATGATTTGTATTTAATTTATAATTTACATGGAGTTGATTTTTATTGACACAACCAATATCCCTATAATAATTTATTTTAATGTTCATTTCCTCCCATAATGTGAGAATTGTTCACCCATGGTTCTATTCATCAAACCTGGGCCTACTAGAGGCGACTTTCATTGGGTAATTATCTCCTTTTATTTTTTTCCATCCTAGTAGGGAATCATTTGTGGGAGGGGGCATGAAATAATGGTATTAGAGGTGATGGTTGAGAGATAGGGTGGATTTTGGAGTTAGTCATTGAGAGAAATTCATGGGGTGTAATAACAACAACATCAGTTGAACTTGGTGTGTGACATAAGATATGGAGACTGGCTAGTATAAGGGATATTAGGGCCAGCATGATCCAATACATAGACTCTAGGACAATGTAATTTTAACACCCTGATATTTTATGAAAAAAATTCATTAAATTTCATTAATTTCTTGTGTTGTATGCTACACCAAGATTACCTTGCGCTATACGCAACACCGTTTTAGCTTGCAGTATACGCAACACTATTCTTGGATCGTGTTACACACAATTTTGATAATAGTTATTCTACGCAACATTTAGTGCATATATATATATATTCAATGTATTAAAGAAATATGGTTGTATTATGTTATACAAAACAACACATTATTTTTTCACAACACACAACCCTGACATGGCTTTCATTACACGCAATCGCGACCTTCCTCGATAGCGTGTGTTGTACGCAATACTGGGTTTTACTAAACAACGATATATTATTATAATATTATAATGAACTAGCCATTATGAATAGTATTAACTAAATTTTGAATGTTGTAATATTATTATTCAACTTACAGATTTTCTAGAACATGTTATAAGAAAATAATAAATTTTTCGGGTAAAATAAGTATTTTAAAAAAAATGCAGTTTTGTCGCCTTTTGATGGCGCACCCGCTTTAAATCAAGTTTTTGACATGTTTATAATTTCAATTTGACAAAATAAAATTCTTCTTTGGAATCATGAAATAAAAATTTACTTTTGATAATTTTTTCATATTATTCTGGTAACTTTCATATTTTCATGAATAGTAAAAACACGTTATATTTTAATTAAAAACAACTTTTTATCATTACAATAATTTATATGGTTAAATTATAATATTGAATGTTTTAATGTATAAATATAATATATTTTTACCATTTAATATAATGTATGTCATTATCATTGATTTTACATTAAATTCGTAGGTTAAATCAATTCAATATTTTGCAATGTTTTAAAGAAAATCCCATTTTCTTTCGACAAAGGGATTGATTTTAATTTAATTTCTGCAACTTTTTTGTATCTAATTTGGAAAAATGGATTCCATATTTGGAAACAGTGGGTACAAATTATGTTAATAATATACTTTTTATTTTTGGGAATTATGAATAGTAACTACGGTAAATTTTATTTACCATAGTTAAAGGTAAATCAGGTAATTAAGGGTAAATATAATATTATAAAATTACTCTAACACATGACTAAATTCTATTGGATGGCTAAAAGTAGACCCATATAACCTAAGGGTCCTATTAGATTCATTTTATGGACTTTTGACCATGAAAATAATTTAATTATTATTAAAACCAAAGAAAGTGACAACATTTCACTCTCTTAAATCTTAGAAGTATAATAATTTTAATTTAGTGGTAAACATCATAAAACATCAAACATGAATAGTCTCCAGAAATATAGTAAAATTATCTACATCCTGATAATTTATTTATAATTTTTAGGGATTAAATAATTGTCATTAATGGTGATACATTAATGATACAGAAATTATTTTTTAAGTGGAAAATAAGTAATATAGTTTTTATTGAAATAATAATACCCATTAAAAGGACCAAAAACCTTACCAAAACATATTGGTAGTGTATATATACACCTTATTCATCCAATGACATAATATATTACCGTTTGGAGCCTTTTAAAAGTGATTATGACACTTATATTATTTTATTTTAAATGATGCCAATGTTGTCTCCTTCAAATGTTAATAAATATAACAATTTAAATATGGTGATTTTAAGATGATAAATTCGAGTAAAAGTATTATTGTGAAAGTTAATAGATTTAACTTCATCATAGGATTTTATTTTTAATTTTTATGCCAAAATCAGTATATTAAATAATTATACAAAAATGTTGTAGTAATTATTGTATTAAGAGATAAACCAAATAAATGATTTTAAAAATAATAAAATAAATATTATATGAACTATTTAATGTGATCCACTAATTTTATAGATACATATGACCTTGTATGAATCTATTAAAGATTTTAGTTCGAACATATCTTCTGTATATATTTTTATTTAAATTCAAATAAATGAATAGTGTCAAAATTGACATTATTGTTATTTTATAAAAATAACATAATATAAAATTGTTTAAAAATCAAAAAATTATTTAAAAATTATAAATTGAAATTTATATGGTATATAATGTTATAAGGTAAACAATTATGGAAAATTCACAACAAATAAGTAATTATTTGTTATAATTTAAAATTTAGAATTTTATTACCACAAATAAACTTAAATACATTAAATAAGGATAAATAAAAATGATAAGGTTTAAAATAGGATCCAAACTTGTCTAAATTTGATTGGTTGATGATATTAAAACCCTATATCATCTAATATTAGAATATGAGTCATTTTTGGAGGTTTTTATGTGGGGTTAGATTTATTATAAATTAATATTTTTTAGAATTCCAAAGGTGCCCCTCTCCTCCCTTATAAAAGGGCACCTCTTCCCTCTCTTCCACACACCACTTTGAGCCTTCAATCTCGGCCAACACCTTCCCAATTCTCTTCTCCACTTCCCTAGATACAAACTAGAGGTCCTGTTATTATTCAAAGAACAATTTAATGCCCTAAGAGTAGGTCTCAAAGAGGCACTTCAAAGAAGAGGTAATTTCCATTACCAATTCTTTCACCTTTATTTCTTCTTCCACTTATTCTTCATAGGTTGTTTTATTATGAAGTAATAACATCAGTATCACTCATATACTGATATGTTATTATAAGTATGAAACAACCCTGTTTCACCATCTATCCATCCTATGGAAAAAGAAATCACCGCGCGTGCGTATGTACAGAATACCGTCTCCACGCCGTGGTGTAAACTATTTTCCACCACCACCTTACTTGGATGGGTATAATGGTGTAAATAATAACTATATATGATTATTGTAAAGTGATATTGATTCTGTAATAGTATACATACACTCCAATAAAATTCCACGATCATGGGAACGATATCATCGCTCGTGCGTACGTACGGAATACCATCTCCACGAAGCGATAAGATTCACTCTCCATGATAACCGTTCACGAATGATTATAAAGTATATATAATAAGTAATAATAAAATATTTGACATAATAATGCTTCTGTATTTATGTATATATATATTTATGTAATCTACTTAATTCCATTCAATTCAATAAGAAACGAAAACAGCGTTCCTCCGTACGTATGTCCTACCGTCTCCATGAACGGTGTATTTCTTTCCATTTATCGATCTATTATATATATTTATATTATGAATATATATTATATATAAATCGTGTTATATATTCTGGAAGTAAGTAATCATGATCTATGTAATCATATGAATAATTACAAGTCAAAACACGGACGACAAATGAAAATATTTTACCCAAAACGCTCTTTAACATGGAATTTACAAAAGAACGGGTAATATAAAGTCATAAGTGAACCATATATGATATCATAACAATTAGTATTATTCTAGAATAAGTCAATGACATTATTGAAATCATTATACAGGAGGTTTGGACACTTACGATGCAAATCGGACCTAAGGTAAGGGAAAATATCATAATCTCATTTTTATCTGAGATTGTTTATACTTTGAAATTTACTAGGGTGTATTTTATCATCCACATCCATGTTTCCTCAATATGTAATATTATTTCCATACACCTACAATTGTTTAAATCCAATTTTACCCTTCGGTGAGTTTTTAGTAAAAGATATGAATGAAATCTTTAGTCATTTTCCGTACGAGGTACATTTTGACTTTTCCGACAAAAGGACGAGAAGAATGTTTTTAACATATACGGAATGAAAGGATTTTCATGGTTTTATAATGCCTTATTTTCATGAAGCTTACTCCAATATATTTCATGACTATTTTCAACAAAATATATTTCTTTAAAAATAGCATGATGTTTTGTGAAAAGAAATTGAGTTTGAAGAAGAAAGGATATTTTCCTCAAGAAATCATTTCAAGTGTTTTATCAAAACCTTTTTCCATCTAAGATGACATTATTTCATATGTGTATGTTTCAAGTTTAAAGTCTCTATTATTTACATGGTTTCAATTTTCTTATTATGAAATGATACCCATTTTTTTATATGGATTATGTGATTATGGGATGAAGATTATGAAACCCATTTTATTTATTGGGTTATTATGAATGATGTATGTTTATTTTGTGGCACAAGTTAGAATGATTTCATTATGAGATGGGTGGGACCTATATCTCCCTCCAATGCATTGTGTAAGGATTTAAATCTCATGAGATAGACATGCCTGGAACGGAAAGATAAACCGGTTCAGTAATACAGGACTGGAACGAGGAGTGAACTCGATTCAGAAATGGACTTTGTCCACTAACATGGTCTTGGAAGCCATTCCTTGGCTACTATGGAAATCATATCATGTGCTTAATGGTTCCCACAATTACATGTTTTATTCCCATGATATTTTATCATGCTTAATGTTTTTTTAAGATCTATTTCATACGTACTTCTATGTTTTATGTCATTTCTCAAGCATTTGATGTTTAAACATTATGTTCATGTATTTATGTTCAAATATATATGGTATGTTTTATTTTATCCATTCATACCCTTACTGAGCATTTGACTCACCCTTTTTATGATTTCTTTTCCCTAGGATATAAAGAATGGTTTTAGGTAAGAAAAAAAGGGGAAGATCATTATGGGAGATGTTGAAGATCTTTCACAATGATTAGAATATTAGTGTTGGTGCCAAAATGGTGCACGAAAGGAAGGGCCGGAAAAGAAGGCTGACACGCTGCCTTGTGAAGCACCGCCGTGAAGCACCCTGAGCATCGCGGTCTCGTGAAGCTCTGGAGGCGGTAACTCTCTGCGAATGCGTTTGAAGTTTGTGTGCCCACCGCGAAGCTCCGGAGGCGGTAACTCTCCACGAACGTGTTTGATGTTCGTGAGCCCGCCGCAATGCACCTTTGGCGGCACACGAGTTCGGCTTCGCGACGCCCCTTTCCTATAAATACGGGTCTCCCCCTGAGTCCCAGGGATGGACAATCCGACCTTTCGGCTACTCCTCTCCCGAATCACGAAGCACTCTTTGCCCCGGGAATCATGAGCTCCGCGAGGTACTTCTACTTCGCGTGACGCCTTTTCTTTGTCTCGTTTTGTGCCCCTCTTCTGAGTGGGATGCCCTTCGCGAAGCTCAAGTGCATTCGCGAAGGAAGGGGATTCCCAAGGGAACCCGGGCAGCCGCGGAGAGTTTATTCGTCGCGAAACACCCATCATGTACTAGTGATCCCTATGCTAAGGAAGGATCACGACACATCGCGAAGCACACTGCTTCGTACCACATTGCTTCACGAGGCACCACTTTTTCGCGAGGCAGTGCTCTGCGAATACTGTTCCACTTCGCGAAGCACCCTCCCCTGACACCTATTCCCCATGCTAAGGCCAAGGCACTCCGATTAGTGAAGCACACTCTTTTTCTCGGCAATTCCTCTTCCCGTGCGACCCTCCAGGTATGCACGATGTGATTTAAAAGTCCCACGTACAATACCACTCGTAGCGTTTCTTCGCCTAATGTTCTTTGCATAGGCACGCTAACGGATATTACTTCTTCGCATAGCCACGCTAACATGGACCCCTCGATGGTTCACTCCACAACCCCCCTTGACCATGGCTTTTCCAGTACCATCCCTCCCCCAAGGACCAGAGGGTACCGGTTATGTAAGTCCTAGGCACGTGGAGTGAACCCACATCGTCCGAGCTGCAGGACGTTAAACTGCCAAGAATCAAGTCCTCAACACATGACGTTAAACTGTGACCCGACCTCGTGCCTCGCACGAAGGGTCCCCCCATCTCGAACATTATTTACACCACTCTTCTTCACAGGAGTGGAATCACCCATCCACAAGGGATGATATCCTCCTTATCGGAGTGGCGTATGTTCATAGGAGAAGGGTGACCTTAGTTCCCCAACGGATTGTTGCACCCCTGCATCTCCGTACTTCCCCACTACCAAGGTCAGTGGAGGGAATGAATTGGAATGAGGAACCCCCCATCATTGGTGCCAAATCCCACTTTCGATGCGCTTTTTCGCACCTTGGGCCTCCATCCTGGAGTAAGTCCCAGCACCATGGTCCACCTAACGCGTAAGCCCCTCTTCGTTTCTCACGGACGCATCCTTCGAGACGTGATCGTCAGGTCCCTGCAACCTCTTGTTTCTCACATTGTGCATGACTCACGTGGGCTTAGAGTGAGCACCAACCCCGACCCCCCACCTTTTGAACTACGAGGTCTTTGATCCATGTCAAGGCATGGTATGTAGGAAGCCTCCACGAGGTTCAAGACAACCACTCGGTCGTTTATTCACGTCAAGTTCAACCCTTCGTCCAACATGACGTTAAACTGCATGCCCTCGTCTAGCATGACGTTAAACTGTATGACCTTGTCCCGCATGACATTAAACTGCACAACCTTTCCGAACTACATGGACTTTGATCCATGTCAAGGCATGGTACTTAGTAAGCCTCCACGAGGTTCATGCCCACCACCCATCATCCAATTCACGTCATGTTCATCCTTTATCCAGCACGACGTTAAACTGCATTCCAGTCCAACAGCATGCCATTGTGACCACCCTCCCGAACTACGAGGTCTTTGATCCATGTCAAGGCATGGTACGTAGGAAGCCTCGCTGAGGTTCAAGACCATCTCACGTCAGACCGAGGTCCCTCATTTTCATCGGTTCGCCGACACCCACTGCCCGTCGTTCATTCACGTCGGTTCACCACCGTCCCGCATGACGTTAAACTGTATTCCATCAATCCTTCTAACTACGAGGACTTTGATCCATGTCAAGGCATGGTACGTAAGAAACCTTCCAAAGGTTCAAGACCACCACTAGTGGACCCCTGGGTCTACTTTCACGTCCGTTCACAGATGAAACCCTTTGAACTACGAGGTCTTTGATCCATGTCAATGCATGGTACGTAGGAAGCCTCCCCGAGGTTCAAACCCATCTCTCATTGGACCAAGGTCCACCTTCACGTCGGTTCGCTGACGAATTCCATCATTTGAACTATGTGGTCTTTGATCCATGTCAAGGCATGGTACGTAGGAAGCCATCCAGTGGTTCAAACCCACTACACATCGGACCAAGGTCCACCTTCACGTCAGTTCGCTGACGATGCCCATCGGACCAAGGTCCACCTTCACGTCGGTTCGCTGACGATGCCCATCGGGCCAAGGTCCACCTTCAAGTCGGTTCACTGGCACCATCCCGAACTATGCGGACTTTGATTCGCTACCCCGGGGATACAAAGGAAGCCTCATCATGGCTCAAGCCCATCTTCACTGTCTCCCCTACAATGGTCCCATTACATTCCACCTCCACTTCATTCATCCATCCATCATACACCCTGATTCTCACTCGGGCCGTCATATCCCGGTGAGATCATGTCGGTACGCTCCCCTTCACAGCCGCCCATGGTTTGGTCCTGGTATCGGCACCCCTTCAAGGGAAATCCCTCAATCCGATCTATTCTAGCCAATGCTCTGATCGGGCTGATCCATCTCCGCTGGACATTATGCTCGCGACGTACCCTGTGTTAAACACGGGAAGCTGAGGAAAACCTCAGATATGCGTCTACGGAATATAATTCCCCACTCTCGATGTGGGATGCCTCGGTCTTCCACGCCCTCATGAAGCCCTGTGACCTGGGATAGCAGACAGACATGCCAAGTTCCCCAGCATCCAGACATGATACTGATGCCTCAACGTGACTACTCCCCCGACTGAAGGTTACTGCCCTGACAAGTCCCTTTGGAATGTCCCGATAGAAGCCGTGTAATTAACCGGCGTCCATGGAAACATGGCACTGCGAAGAGTTTCCTGAACAACGTATTAAATCTATGAGGGAGACCCGGACTAGGTGATGAGTTTTGAGGAGGAATCCACAGAAGGAAGAACCGACATCCCATCATCCTGTTTCGATCAAGGAGCATACATCCCTGAATAAGGAACGAATGCCGCACGCCTTTGGAAAGCGGGAATTCGGGGAAACAAAGCAGTGCGTCCTCCACAGACGGATGTGCGCGCCCCGACGAAATTTTCGGAAACAGAAATGGTGAACCTGACGTGAAAGTCCTCTCCTAAATGTGGAGATTAGTAGCGTTTGATATACCAGTAGATTGACATGTCACCGGATCCAGATATCCGGCGCCTAGTCTCGCCAAGAAAATAGCGGTCCTGTCGTGAAACTCACCGGATGTCAGGGCAGTAGAACATGGGGCACTCCGTTATGCAGCGTGTTGGCGTGGATCCTTCTTACAAACATGAAGAATGGAAGGACGCTAGGGCACTGGTTGTCAGTCCTTTTCCTCTCAGTGCTGATGAGTTGATCACTTCATTTATCAGGAACTAGTTTGCTGTTACAGAGACACGATAACCACCCTCTTTCCTATGCAGGGGCAGGGGAAACACCACCACATCCACCCTGCATGGTGCCGTTACCACCACGACGGCCTCCACATCGCGAAATATGAGGCGCCCACGTCCCCTTTCCCCATCAGAGGTCATCCAGCGAAGGGTGATCATCAACCTCATATGTAGGTACAAGGAGGAAGGGGTCATCCCAACTTGGGATATGGCCCGCCTGGACCTGGAGGCATCCAGGCCCTGCCGTCAACTCCGCCCTTACAGGCCGCACAGTGAGCCCCTACTCCCCACCCAAACGTTCAACCGTTTCGGGAACCTGTCCCCGGTACGGCTTGACGGCTCCTCGCCTTACGCTGATGAGGTGGGCGCCATCCAGCTCAGCCCGCTCAGGGTCCCGCCCCAAGGGCTCCAGGAAAGGTCTCATGTCCGGCCGCGTCAGCGCTGCCGTCCGACTCCACAGGAGGAGGAGGCAGGCCATGCCCCTGCACCACCTGCATCAGCTCGTGTGACCCGACGCCAGCGTCGGGCCTTGGCTGAGGACGCTTGCCCAGGTGTGTAGACGTCAACATCTACAGTGGCCCGAGCCACCGCCGACGTGCATCATGGGGCCCCTACATATGCTGAGCAGGGGAACTCCATCACCCAACCAGGATCAAGACCCCAACCGCCCCACGAGCAGGCTGGGTTGACTCTCCGGGTTGCATGCCAGAGTGTTGATCACCACGAACTAACCCGCAGTGATGTCACCCCATACGAAGGCCCTCCCCGTACCACTACTCCATAGAGCGTGGGCCTTCCCTGCAACGAAGCTCGTCATGGAGGTATGCCTCATGCTACCCCCATCCCGAAGGAAGCCCTGCCCCGCGGCAGTGACGCTCGGCGCGGAAACCTTTCTAGCGCCCACTATACATGGTATGGAGTCCATCCTCATGCCCCCGATCGATGATCTGAAGGCACCATCCATCCGGTCCTTCTCCAACATGGGGGCCCTCCCAACGTCCTCTCTACAACTGGCGATGGTCCTCGCCCCAGCAACTCGAGGAGTGAAGGACAGCCTCGCTCCGCCCGCATCGACCATGGAGGTCCTCCCCATGCTCCTTCCAGTCCCAACAGAGGTTCCTCCCACATGGGTGTTGTCCATGGAGGTCCTCCCCATGTTCCCTTCTACATTTTCCCTAGTTCCCCTCGCACTTCGGCTATCTCGAGTGGGGGCCCTCTCTGCCACGGCGCCAGCGCCGCCCCGAGGCTACATGATGGGAATCAACCGTGTCCCGAAGAGCCACTCCGGGGCAGGAGAGTGGGTCTCCTCCACCACAAGAAGAGTCCTGTGAAGGCCTGGGTGGAGATCATATCTTCTCGCCTCTCTGACTCTGAAGCAGAATGCGAATCAGCGATGGAACCTTCTCCCCGCTCCTCCAAATCAAGGACTGGGGCAGGAACCATGCACGTTAGCCTCATTCTCCCGGAATATGAGGTCCACCAGATTCCCATATCTCTCCGCAGGTACATCCAGGAGGAAGAAATCTTTGGAATTCCGCAGGTCTCGACCCCGTAATCGTCGCCATTATCACCAGAAGCACCATCTACCGCTACTAGAGATCACAGAGAGCTATTTTGGGGGCCAACGGTAGTAGAGGGACGACATGACCTGTCGCCGGTAGCCGCGACTCCTATTCCGGAAGCTGCGGCTATCAGCCCATCGTACCGTGACATCGTGGCTAGGTCACCTCACTCTTCAGAGGATGGCCCAGAATTCGGCGTCCAGTCAGCTCGTTCGCTGTATTCTCCGCCACCGAGTTTACTATCCCAGAGGTCCGCCACAGTACCGCTACCAGTCCCTCATCCTCCCTTGGTTGACGAGTGGGGAAATACAGGGCCAGACCCCGAGTCCAAACCCAAGATCTTCTGGAGTATTCTCGCAGCGGATCACTTCCCGGAGAAATTTTGGCCGATGGCGGCACTCAAATTTCACGCAGCAGAGTCACTTACCCTTAAAAAAGTGGGGTGCTTTTGTTGAACCCTATGGTAGACACACTTCCGCCTTCGTTACGATCGGGTGGTGTACCCCAGGAGTCGGGAGCACATCGAAGAAATCGACGAGCAATGCTGCCTGATCGATTTGGCCGCACTCATTGTGGCCCAGCACCCTGAGTCTCCAGGCCGCCAGAGCGCCCTTCAATGGAAATGTGTTCAGAGTTTCAAAGTACTCCGCAGAATCGTTAGGGAAGCTACCCCCATGTGCAAGTCCGTGGATGGGGACACTATGCCTCTCTCCTCTTCGACTCTATCCGACGGCAGCCCGATTCGTTATGCGACATCGAGGACATGCCCTCAAGAGGGGTCGCGGTCCACATGGCTGACGTAGTGGACATAGAGGACGAGCTTGAATTCTGTGATGGAGACCTACCCAATGAGGGTGTACCGCCACTGCTGGACCCATCAGGGAGGGTTACCTGTCAGCAGAGGAACCTACTTGGCTTCCCTGTAACCACCGAGTCGCTGGTACTCGGGCGAAATACAGGCAAGGGTAAGGAGCATGTCAGAACTGTCAAGCACTCCGACCTGTCTGCCTCTGTGCAGAAAACGGACGAAGATCCAGAGAAGTCCACGTTACGCCAGCAACATTCTGAGTAGAAGAGGCTGGTTGACAAACTCTTGGATGAGCGCGCTGCGGAGCAGCAACCCGACTATGGTAATCCCAGGCCGGGCAGCAGGGGAAGGAACAATTTCCCCCCGATGAGGTGCATTCGGGAAACCCTGATCATGCTACTTCCGCAGACAGGGTAGAAGCAAGAACTTACTGCTAGAGGGCGCGATACGTCTCACCAAACCCCCCGAGCGATGGGGCAATCTGAAGAATCCAGTCTGGGTTCCCCCAGTCGCCCCACAGGTCGTTCCGCCTGTCGATCCACGAGCTGCCGAAGCCATCTACTGTGTTGAGGAACCTGGCAATGCACTTGTGATCAGGGATCCCTGTTAAGACAGGGATACCCAAACAGATGATCTGATAGCAGCACTCACAAACCGGCTCAAAGCGTTGGAGATGCGGTAGGTGGCAGTCCCACCGGACAGCTAGCCGTATCCCGGGTGGGTGGATGATATGCCCGCGCCCCCGGGTTTTGGGAACCCCACTTTATCACCCTTCAACAGGACAGGGGACCCACCGCAGCACTTGGATCATTTTTCTTCCAGGTGTGGCCCCATGCTGGGAACCCCGGCTCAGCAGGAGCTGCCAAGCTCCGATGTTTCGTACAGACATTGTAAGGTCTAGCATTCGTCTGGTACGGCCAGCTCCCTATCGGTTCAGTGACCGGTTTAGAGGGTCTTCGCCGGAAGTTCCTATACCAGTTAAGATCCACCATGTGGAAGACTAGCATTTCAGACCTCTTCAAGTGCAAGCAAAGGCATGATGAGCGAGTCGCAGATTTCATCACCTGGTGGAAGGGACTTACGTATTCCCTCGATATGCCACTGACTCAGGAGAAATTACTGACGATGTCTGTGGGGAACGTCAAGACGGAGCTGGTAACCTCCCTTATTACCTAGAACTACCCTGGAGGGTTCATATATTTCTCAGATAAGGCTCAGCGCCTTGAGGAAGATCTACAACAGGCTAGTCAGGCACGCTCGTTGCCCCGTATGATCCCATCCAGGAGGACCGCCAGGGCTGAAACCACTGCGGTGGCCCAAATAAAAGCCCCTAGGTAGCTGGAATTACTGCTAGCGGCACCATCCCCGCAACCTCACAGAGGTCCTCCACCCCACGAACAGGCTCCCATCTAGCAGCTACCGCCTCAGAATCGACAGGTTCCCCCACGCAATGCGCCACCGCCACCCAGGCGAGACAATCAGGCGTCGCCTCCCTAGCAGGAACCTCCGGCCCCTCGTCTGGGTCAGGCCCTCAGGGCCCCCTATCCGGAAAAAAGGCACCAGACTTATTCGTTCAACGAAAATCAGGTCCATGGCTACTTCCAAAGTGCTCTAGAGTAAGGGATTGTGTGCCTGTCCGAGTGCAGAAGGCTGGTAGAGGTGAATCTCACCGATCATCCCAACTACTGTCCTTATCATCGGATTCTGGGTCACACCCATAAAAAATTCTATGTGTTTAAAGACTGTCTTCAAGACTAGGTCAACAACAACATATTCAGGTTGAGACCGGCACCAGCACAAGTGGTGGGTGTCTTTGCGGGGTCAGAGATCGGTAGCGACAGTAAAGGTGAGTGGAAGCAGGTTCCCAGCCGCGGATCCCGGAAATACGACGACTGGATGACTCGAAAAACCGTCGGTTGTGCCCATGTTATTATCCGGGTGCACCTGAAGCAGCTGGAACCTTCAGAAGAAGTAGATGGTACCTCCGCATCGTCTTCACAACCGGCCACTTCCCAAAAGGGCAGTCAGCAACGACGCAACAAGAAGCAACGCGCTCCGCCGGTGTCGTCGTCATCTCGCACTCTCGGTGATTTTATGCCCCCTGAAATGGGGATTCCTCCCAGAATCTTCTTGGTTGTGGAAGACTCCTCAAGCGACACCTAGAGGTACGCCTCAGTTGACACCGTGGAGCTGGTAAAACCCTATATGACTCCCGACGAGGGGGAATGCCAGGCGAATCAACCCAACGTTTCCAGCCAACGTCAACGTCTGCGGAATCACAACCGTGTCGGTCATCGTGGTACGTCAGCGGGCACTTTCAGCCAAGTCGTGCATGCTACTGAGAACAGATAGCAGGCTCAGCGCAGAGCTCAGCATGCACAACCCCATCTGACGCCCTCAGCTCTACCTCCACCGCTGTTTGTGCTACTAGATCAGGGAGAGATGCCCTGTTCATATCCCAGTCAGTCTTGCCCAGCTACAGGCGATCCTCCGATGTCCGATCCTAGTCTGGCGACTACTCTCTAGGCTCCAACCAGTAGGCATCAGGATGCACCCAGTACTAGCCAATCGCTGGTTCAACGGGCAGGACCCACTATGCCTCCAACTGTTGAACGACCTCTTGTAGGCAGAGGTTCACATTTGGCACGAAAGTATGATGTCCTGAAGCACCTGGATGACATTCCGGCAAGGCTTTCAATCCTTGAGGCCCTTCGCCTATCATCTGAAATACGCGAGGCACTTGTCGAGGCCCTAAGGAGCCCCCTCCAGTTTGAGACAGAGGTAGCAACTGCAGAAGCCTTCCATACCGAGACGATTGAAAATGCCGAATGGCAGGCAGTTATCTCGTTCTCCGTTGAAGATGAGGACCCTACTATACAGGGGCACATTCTCCCGTTGTACATCACTTGCCACTTCAATGGTGTGGAAGTCTGTCACTGCCTCATTGACATGGGTTCCAGAATCAACCTAATTCCGACTTGGACGTTGCGAAATCTGGGTCTGTTTGAAGGCGATTTAACTCCCTCTGACCTCAGAATCCAGGGGTACGACAGGACCGAGAAAACCCCAGTCGGCAAGATCCGCCTGAAGACTTAGTTCGGTGGATTAATTGCCGGCACCGAGTTCATGGTCGTCTCTCATGACAACGCCTATAACGCGTTGATGGGTAGGTCGTGGCTCTATCTGCATGTAGTGGTCCCTTTGTCGTATCACCAGTGCCTCAAATACTCACTCAACGGTCAAGTAGGCATGCTCCAAGGAGATGCGTCTCCATTCGCCTCTTGTGAGGCCCGCTATCTGGAATCGGGTAATTACAAAAGTAAGGATAAGAAAATCCTAGTAAGTGAGGATGAACCCACCTCGGTCACAAGTGATCCCTGGGAAAGCATGGATGACGCCTACATCCTCCCGATCCACCGATTGGAGTCCACAACCCCAGACATGGGGCGATGTTTTGTTGTTTCGGGTACACAAGGAAGGCATGTTCCCGTGTCCAAGTGACGGCGGAAAATCACCTTGTACTCCTACATAGACCAGGCTCAGGTGATCTCGAAACCTCCTACCCCTGTACGGTACCGGAATGCCAAGCTTATGACAACTGTGTTACGCCATGCGTGTCTCTCCCACCGGGCTGGAATCCCCCAACTCAGGCCGACATGTCACCACTGCTTTGATATCATCAAACGTGGCCCCTTAGGCCGAAGGCCAGATGGGATATGGTCGACTGCCTTTATTGTTATGGTCTCAATGGCGAGTGAGTCTCCTGATATGATGACCACGGCTGCCCAAGCCGGCACCAGCTGCCCCTCTGGTTTTGATAGCCTAGAATTATCTCCCGTCGTGGGAAATACCCCCACGGGTGGGGAGGAAGACTTAGAGGATGCTCCCATCGCCTTTGAGGGAGGAGTCTCTACCATGGTTGATGAACTGGTATAGGTGAACCTTGGTAGTAAGGCAGAACCAAAAACTACATTTATCAGTGCAACCATGTCCCCCGAGGAGCGGCAGCAGTACATAGACTTCCTCAAACAACACCGTGACGTGTTTGGCTAGAGATACAACGAGATGCCAGGAATAGATCCCCAGGTATTCCTTCACCGTCTGGGCCTCCCGGCAAACCATTGTGGATTTAAGAAGCCTCCCAGGAAGATGCACCATTCTCATGGTGCTATGGTCGAGGCCGAAATTTATAGTCTTATAAAAGCCAAAATCGTTAAGGAAGCCCAGTACCCCCAGTGGATTTCCAACATTGTGCTAGTTAGTAAGAAGAATGGGTAGATCAGAGTCTGCATCGACTTCCGCGATCTTAATCGCCACTTCCCAAAGGATGACTTCCCACTCCCGGTGATAGAGTTATTGATTGACGCCACGGCCGGGTTCCAAGCTCTCTCTTTCATGGACGGGTATTCCGAGTACAACCAGATCTGGATGGCCCCCGAGGATGAGGATTCCACTGCCTTCAGGGCTCCCCAAGGTACCTTTTGCTACCAGGTTATGCCATTCGGTTCGAAAAATGCAGGTTCCTCTTATCAGAGGGCCATGCACCGCATATTCATGCTAATTCTCGGAATGTTGGTGGAATGATATGTATATGACCTAGTGGTCAAATCATGTCAGCACCATGACCATCTCAAAGACCTCGAGAAGGTGTTCAGTTTCATCCGTTCCCGTCACCTGAAGATGAACCCGTTGAAGTGTGCCTTCGAGGTCACCTTCGGGATTTTTCTAGGATTTGTTGTCAGATACCGAGGTATTGAGATAGAACCAGAGTAGATCAAGGCTATCAGCCAAATGCCTCCCCCGAGCAACATTCGGGAACTTCAAGGCCTCCAAGGCCACTTAGCCTATATACGCCGATTCATCGCGAATCTGGCCGGCATGTTTATGCCCTTTTCCCGGCTCATGAAGAATGGCACTGCCTACGAATGGGATGAGGAGTGTCGGGCCGCCTTTGAGGAAATAATGCAGTATCTACTCCAACCTTCATTTTTGATGACACCCATCTCTGGAAAGCCACTGGTCCTTTACATGACCGCCCTAGAAAGATCCCTCGGTGCACTGATCGCCTCGAAGAATAACAAGGGTACTGAGAATAGTCTCTACTATCTCAGCCGCATGCTTCTCGATACAGATGTCAGATACTCCCCTATCGAAAAGAGCTTCATTGTGCTCGTATTCATCATGAAGAAGTTGTGACATTACCTCCAGCACCATGAGGTACAATTAGTCTCCCAGGTAGACCCAATGAAGTACATCAGGAACCGCCCCATGCTGACTGGCCGACTAGCACATTGGGCAGTGATTCTCCAGCAGTTTGATATCAGGTTTGTACCTCAGAAGGCCATTAAGGGACAGGCGTTGGAAGACTTTTTAGCTTCCCATCCAACCTCCGCGGATTAATTCCTGGACCTTTATTTTCCTGATGAGACGATCCTATCAGTCGACCATGTCGTCCCGTGTTAGCAAATGCATTTCGACGGCGCCTCTCGGAGTCCCACCGGTAGGAGGATCAATGATCCTAGGATCAACCGAGTGGGCCTGGGTATTGTCTTCATCACCACAATGCAAGCCATCCTTCCATACTCGTTCCTGTTATTAGAAGGTTGTACGAACAACGAGGCAGAGAACCAGGCTCTTATCACCGGTCTCGAGTTGGCCCTTGAGATCCATGTTCCCCATCTACATGTCAAAGGAGATTCCGAGCTGGTAATCAAACAGGTCAATGGTGACTACGTCGTTGGAAAGCCGGAGCATGTACCATTTCTGGAGTACACCCTCCGCCTAATGGCCCAGTTCTCTTCTCGACCAGAGGTTAACCATGTCCCACGGTCACAGAACGGTCAAGAAGACGCCTTGGCTAGCTTAGCCGCGTCGCTTGCAGAACCGGAGAAAGATGATTTGATCATACATGTGGCACACCAGAGAGTCATCGACCCCATCACCCAAGAGGACAATGATGGACTGCGGGTAAGTCATCTCACCGTCGGACCCTCTACGTCAGGGGACCTGGGTTCTTCAGACACAGTGGATGAATCCACTCCCGACTGGAGGGCACCTTTTGTTGAGTATCTCTAAAATGGTCGCCTCCCGGACGACCGAGCCGAGCACGAGCGAATCCGATGCCCCGCGCTGCAATTTACCCTCTAGAGCGGCCCTAGTATCGAACAGATATTTTATAACTAGAGATTTGATGGTGTCCTCCTCCGTTGCATTCAAGGTGAAGAGATTACTCAAGTTAAGCAAGAGGTTCATGCCGGTTCCTATGGCGCCCATCAAGCTGGGCTGAAGCTGTCCCATCAAATCCGGAGGTTGGGGTACTTCTTTCCCTCTATGATCCATGATTGTATTGGGTATGCCAAGAGATGCCACATGTGCCAAGTTCATGTCAACTTCCTCCATCGGCCGCCGGAGCCCCCCCCCCCACAAATTACTCTTGGCCATTTTCGGTATGGGGACTTGATGTAGTGGGACCGTGTCCACCAGCAACAGCCCGCTGGTGTAGGTTCATCCTGACTGCTACAGATTTCTTCTCCAAGTGGGAAGAGGCAGTTCCACTCAAAGAGGTCAAGGCCCGTTCCATCGTCGACTTTGCGAGCTCCAATATTATCCACCGGTTTGGGTTCCCTCATGCCGTCCTCATCGATAACGACACCAACTTCCGAGCGGATGAACTAAAGAAATTTTACGCCAAGTACGATATCTGTTCGAACCATACCTCCCGCTACCACACGCAGGAAAACAGACAGATCATGGCGTTCAACAAAACCCTCTCTAACATTCTGCAGAAGATGGTTGGTCAGAACAAGAAAATTTGGCAGGATAAGCTCCCCAACGCCCTCTGGGCTTACTGGACGACGACTCGCAACTCTACCCAGGTGACCCCATATTCCCTGGTGTATGGAGCTGAGGTCGTCCTACCCATTGAGATCCAACTGCCATCATTACACACTGCAGTCTATGATCACCAGATATCAAATGAGGTAGCTGAGACCCGTCTAGCTGAATTAGAAACACTGGACGAGAACCGGCTTCGTGCCCTGGACAATCTGGAAAGGCATCAGGATATGAATGTGAGGGCCTTCAACAAGAAGGTTCATATCCATTCTTTTTTACAGGGAGACTTAGTACTGGCCCTTCGAGTTCCAATGATTCCTAGTAGGAAACCGCCCAAGTTAGAACCCAAATGAGAAGGGCCTTATATCATCCATAAGGTTTACCCCAATGGAGCATACTCCATGGTGACCACAGATGGAGAGCGCATAACCCCTCCCACCAATGCCAATTTCCTCAAGCGATACTTTGCCTAGAGAAAAAGGGTCCCGCACAACCTTAAACTGCATCTTCAACCTGTAAGATGATAAACTGCAAAATGGTCCCGCATGACCTTAAAATGCACGTTATGGTCCTATACGACTTTAAACTGTAAGGTCCAACACGACCTTATACTTAAGGTACTGCATGACCTTAAACTGCACTTTCGTCCTACAAGATGTTAAACTGCAAAAAGGTCTGATCTCTATGACCTTAAACTATGATCTCCCCCCTGTCCTTACTACAAGATGTTAAACTGCAATCCAGTCAGGCCTTCCTGACCGAGGCTCAGCCTCTGGCCCCTCGGCCGCCTCGGTCCCACGACCCCCTTCCTTACGGCATGACGTTAAACTGCAAGCTAGTCAGGTCTTCCTGCCCGAGTCTCATCCTCAGGCCCCTCAGCCACCTCGGTCCCACGACCCTCGTCTTCACCGCGAGTGTTAAACCACAAGCTGGTCAGGTATCCCTGACCGCGGTCCGGCCTCAAGCCCCTTGGTTTTCCCCGACATACCCTCTTGCGGGATTCTACGGTATGGTGTGGGACTACGTCCTCATTCACGTTGGATTACTTGCCATACCTTACATATCCACAAATGAGATGCGTCCTCGTCCCGCATGATGCTAAACTGCATCTCAAGAACTACGTGTGGCTTGATTCTCATTTTAATGGGATACGTAGGAACGCCCAGACGCCTCTTCATGAGCCCAGCCCCAAGATATTCTCTTCCATTATCCCCCCTGGGAATAGTTTCCTTGGAGGATCTTTGTGTAACAGGGAGTAGGCTTTCTTATCCCCGCACATACAACCCCACTCACACAAGGATTATAAGGGTCACACCATGTGCCCACTCTCGTTCTTCTAACCTCCCACGTCCCCACCGCATGATGCTATACTGCATGGCCTTCAAGAACTACGTATTGCTTGATTCCCATCCTAATGGGATACGTTGGAACGCCCGGGCATTTCGTCCGTTGGCCCAGTCCAAAAGCCAATATCTTCCCCCCCGCGTCAAGACATATGGAGGGGTGCACAATTTTTCCCAAACTCACATCAAGCAACACTCGACTCGGCTGCACATCCCCTGGAGATGTTTTCCTTGTTTGTGGATGGATACAGCTATGCTTCACCCAATCCTTGACTGGGATTCCATCATTTTTTACACCCAGAAGGACCCCCAAGAATGGCATGGATACTACGCCCAAGGGATCTCCTTGACTAAGTGATATCATGGTTTGAGTATAAATAATTTTGAGGATTTTGGTATGGGGAAAGTGTTATCTTTTAACTGCATTCATGTTTTCACTAAGGTTTAATGGGTATTCATTCTTCAAGAGAATACATTATTAAGGTATTCACATGTTTGTAATTTTACCAACAAGATATATCTTATGATATATGGGGGATAAATGATGGCATTCAAGTGATTGTTATGTGAAATTTCAAGTAATTATTTTCATTATACTATGAGCTTGAACCGAAGTATTTTATATAAGCCTAATGATTGGAATGAATTACGTTGGACATAAGTTAGTATTGTTTAAGGATAGAATTTTTTTTGATATTATTGATGGAAAGTTATAGTAATATAGTTTTAGAAAAAGGACAACCTGCAGGATGGGAGACAACCCATCGCGTAAGACAAGGCTGTGGGAATTGAACCCACAACTGAAGTGTGACTGGCCTTTATCACCTACCACTGGCCTACATGAAGTCCATGGTTAGTAGAAACTAGTTTTATTTTATTACACGGTTTTATATATGAAATATAAGTTCATTTTTGTAATCGTATATGATTAACCTCACCATAGATGGACTTATGTATATTTGATAACTTTTTCTAAACTTTTTTTTTGAAACAGATGGAATGACCCACCATTCTATCACATGATCTATTAACACTTCACGAATAAAAAATTCAACTTCATTTCTTTAAGAGATGAAGTGGAAGTTGTTCAAAGCACGAACAATAGTGTGATTGTACCAAAATAAAGTAAGTATTTATTCTAATTCAAATTCATCAACTTTAGGGAAATGATCTTGAAAACCAAAAATGTTGTCCTAGTTCCCTTATATTCGATGAATCAGATGGTACCTTAGATCATCACAAATCAATATCTTTGTGATTGTTGGCTTTTTCATAGACATGTTCTCTAGCACTCTCCATCAGAACTTGATGGTTAGATTTTTCTTCCATATCCATATTTTCACCTATGTTCTCCTACGTGGAAACCCAGCGGTGAGTAAATTTGGGTAACCGTTACATTTCATACTTTAGTTTTTACAGCCATTTTTTGGTATTCCTTTTTACGTTGTAGGTTTCTATTAAACAAATTTTTGAGAAGTAAACCATTTATAACCTCGACGAATTTTGAGGGCGAAATTCATTTTAAGGGGGGTAGAATGTAACACCCAGAGATTTTAGGAAAAATATTCTTTTAATTTCATTAATTTCTTGTGTTGTATGATACACAAATATTACCTTGCGCTATAAGGAACACCATATTATCTTGCAGTATACGCAACACTATTCTTGGATAGTGTTACACACAATTTTGATAATAGTTATTCTACGCAACATTGAGTGTATATATATATATATATTCAATTTATAAATGAAATATGGTTGTATTCTGTTATACGAATCAACAAAGAATTATTGCACAACATGCAACCCTGACATGGCTTTCATTACACGCAATCGCGACCATCCTCGATAGCGTGTGTTGTATGCAATACCGGGTTTTACTAAACAACGATATATTATTATAATATTATTATGAACTATCCATTATGAATAGTATTAACTATATTTTGAATTTTATAACATTATTATTCATCTTAGACATTTTCTTGAACATTCTATAAGAACAAAATAAATTTTTCGGGTAAAATAATTATTTTTCAAAAAATGCTGTTTTGCCGACTTTTGATGGCGCACCCACATTAAATCTAGTTTTTGACATTTTTATAAGTTCAATTTGACAATATAAAATTATTCTTTGAAATAATGAAATAAAAAATTACTTTGGATAAATTTTTCATATTATTCTTGTAACTTTCATATTTTCATGAATAGTAAAAACACACTATATTTAAATTAAAAACAACTTTTTTCATCGCAATACTTTATATGGTTAAATTATAATATTTAATGGTTTTAACGTATAAATATAATATATTTTTACCATTTAATATAATATATGTCATTAGCATTGATTTTACATTAAATTCATGGGTTAAATCAATTCAATATTTTGCACTGTTTTAAAGAAAAACCCATTTTCTTTCAAGAACGGGATTAATTTTAATTTAATTTCTGCAACTTTTGTGTATTGAATTTGGAAAAATGGATTACATATTTGGAATTAGTTTTTCCAAATTATGTTAATAATCTACTTTTTATTTTTGGGAAATATGAATTGTAACTACGGTAAATTTTATTTACCATAGTTAATGGTAAATCAGGTATTAAGGGTAAATATAATATTATAAAATTACCCAAACATATGCCAAAATTCTATTGGATGGCTAAAAGTAGACCCATATAACCTTAGGGTCGGATTAGATTCATTTTATGGACTTTTTTCCATGAAAATAATTTAATTATTATTCAAACCAAAGAATGTGACAAAATGTCACTCTCTTAAATCTTATAAGTATAATAATTTTAATTTAGTGGTAAACATCATAAAAATTCAAACATGAATAGTATATAGAAAGATAGTAAAATTATCAACATCATGATAATTTACTTAGAATTTTTAGGGATTAAATAATTGTCCTTAATGGTGATACATTAATGATACAGAAATTATTTATTAAGTGGAAAATAAGTAATATAGTTTTTATTGAAATAATAATACCCATTAAAAGGACCACAAACCAGACCAAAACATATTTTTAGTGTATATATACACATGAATCATCCAATGACCTAATATATGACCGTTTGGAGCCTTTTAAAAGTGATTATGACAATTATATTATTTTATTTTAAATGATACCAATGTTGTCACCTTCATATTTTAATAAATATAACAATTTAAATATTGTTATTTTAAGATGATAAATTCGAGTAAAAGCATTATTGTGAAAGGTAATAGATTTATCTTCATCATAGGAGTTTATTTTTAATTTTTATGCTACAAATCAGTATATTAAATAATTATACAAAAATGATGTATTAATTATTTTATTAAGAGATAAACCAAATAAATGGTTTTAAAAATAATAAAATAAATATTATATGAATTATTTAATGTGATCCACTAATTTTATAGATACATATGACCTTGTATTAATCTATTAATGCTTTTATTTCGAACATATCTTCTGTATATATTTTATTTAAATTCAAATAATGAATAGTGTCAAAATTTACACTATTGTTATTTTATAAAAATAACATATTATTAAATTGGTTAAAAATCACAAAAATATTTAAAAATTATTAATTTAAATTTATATGGTCTATAATGTTATAAAGTAAACAATTATGGTAAATTCACAACAAATAAGTAATTATTTGTTATAATATAAAATTTAGAATTTTATTAACACAAATAAACTTAAATAGATTAAATAAAGATAAATCAAAATTATAAGGTTTAAAATAAGATCCAAACATGTCTAAATTTGATTGGAAGATGCGATTAAAACCCTATGTCATCTAGTCTTCGAATATGAGTCATTTTTGGAGGTTTTTAAGAGGGGTTAGATTTATTATAAATTAATATTTTTAAGAATTCCAAAGGTGCCCTTCTCCTCCCTTATAAAAGGGAACGTCCTCCCTCTCTTCCACACACCACACTGAGCCTTCATGCTCGGCCATCCCCTGCCCAATTCTCTTCTCCACTTCCCTAGAAACATCCTAGAGGTAGTTTTCTTCTTCAAAGACCAATTTTAGTGCCCTAAGAGGAGGTCTCAAAGAGGCGCTTCAAAGAAGAGGTAATTTCCATTACCAATTATTTCACCTTTATTTCTTCTTCCACTTCTTCTTCATAGGTTGTTTCATTATGAATCAATAACATACATATCACTCATATACGGATATGTTATTATAAGTATTAAACAACCCTATTTCACCATCTATCCATCCTACGGAAAATGAAATCACCGCGTGTGCGTACGTACGGAATACCGTCTCCACGCTGTGCTGTAATCTATTTTCCACCACCACCTTACTTGGATGGGTATAATGGTGTAAATAATGACTATATATGATTATTGTAAAGTGATATTGATTCTGTAATAGTATACATACACTCCAATAAAATTCCATGATCATGGGAACGATATCATCGCTCGTGCGTACGTACGGAATACCATCTCCACGACGCGATGAGATTCACTCTCCATGATAACCATTCAATAATGATTATAAAGTATATAATAAGTAATTATAAAATATATGAAAAAATAATGATAATGAATTTATGTATATATATATTTATGTCATCTACTTAATTCCATTAAATTCAATAAGGAAACGAAAACAACATTTATGCGTACGTATGGCCTACTGTCTCCATGAACGGTGTATTTCATTCCATTTATCGATCTATTAGATATATGTATATTATGAATATATATTATATATAAATCATGTTTTATATTCTGGAATTAAGAAATCATGATCTAAGTAATCATATGAATAATTACAAGTCAAAACACGGAAGTCAAATGAAAAGATTTTACCCAAAATGCTCTTTAACATGGAATTTACAAAATAATGGGTAATATAAAGTCATAAGTGAACCATATATGATATCATAACAATGAGTATGATTCTGGAATAAGTCAATGACATTATTTAAATCATTATACATGAGTTTTGGACACTTAAGAAGCAAATCAGACCTAAGGAAAGGGAAAATATCACCATCTCATTTTTATCCGAGATTGTTTATACTTTGAAATTTACTGGGGTGTATTTTATCATCCACATCCATGTTTCCTCAATATGTAATATTATTTCCATCCACCAAGAATTGTTTAAATCCAATTTAACCCTTAATTGAGTTTTTAGTAAAATTTATGAAAGTAATCTTTTGTCGTTTTCCATACGAGGCACTTTTTGACTTTTCCGACAAAAGGAGGAGAAGAATGTTTTTTAACATATACGGAATTGAAGGATTTTTATGGTTTTATAAAGCCTTATTTTCATGAATCTTACTCCAAAATATTTCATGGCTATTTTCAAAAAAATCTCTTTCTTTTAAAATAGCATGACGTTTTGTGAAAAGAAATTGATTTTGAAGAAGAAAGGATATTTTCCTCAAGAATTCATTTCAAGTGTTTTATCAAAAACTGTTTCCATCTAATATGACATTATTACATATGTGTATGTTTCATGTATAATGTCTCTATGATTTACATGGTTTGACTTTTCTTATTATGAAATGATATCCACTTATTTTATATGGTTTATTTAATTATGGGATGATGTTTATGAAACCCATTATATTTATTGGGTTATTATGAATAACGTATGTTTATTTTGTGGCACAAGTAAGAATGATTTCATTATGAGATGAGTGGGACCTATATCTCCCTCTAATGAATTGGGTAAGGATTTATATCTCGTGAGATAGACATGGCTGTAACGGCAAGTTAAACCGGTTCAGTAATACAGGACCGGAACGAGGAGTGAACTTGATTCAGAAAGTGACTTTGTCCACTAAGATGGTCATGGCAGCAATGCCTTGGATACTATGGAAATCATATCATGTGCTTAATGGTTTCCAAAATTACATGTTTTATTCCCATACTATTTTATCATGATTAATGTTTCTTTAAGATCTATTCCATACGTACTTCCATGTTTTATGTCATTGCTCAAGCTTTTGATGTTTAAACATTATGTTCATGTTTTTAAGTTCAAATGTATATGGTATGTTTTATTTTATCCATGATTACCCTTACTGAGCATTTTAGCTCACCCTTTTTATGATTTTGTTTCCCCAGGATATAAAGAAAGGTTTTAGGTATGAAAAAAATGGGAATATCTTTATGGGAGATGTTGAAGATCTTTCACCACGATTAGTAGATTACGATCCAAGTTTCCAAAGACACTAAACTATTACGGTCCTTGTGTGTCTGTTTTTGTTATGTATTAAGTATTCCACAAAAGTAATGTAATGATCATGTACGTCAAGATTCGGGTCTCTACATTTGATATCAGAGGAAAGTTTTAGTCAACCATTGGAAACTAGGATGTGAAAACGTTAGTGAGATCCCTATAGATATTTCTAAGGTATGCATAGGGATATCCCTAAGGATAAGTATACATATAGGATATAGTCCTAGAACTACGGTAACGATCATAGAATTTAACGTAAGATGTATGATATTGAGGGTACTCCCCCTTTACTATGTTGTTTTCCCTAGCATGATTTTTTACCTCTCACACTATTTTTTTTTTTGGGTATTAGAAAATGGCTGTAAATTGGAAGATTCACGATAATGGAGGATATGAGGGACAATGGAATGGTATTCTTCATGAGAAACCAAATGAAACGGGATTTGGAAGTGCAAAATCATTATTATGCCTAATTAGAAATCTCATAATATGATCAATAATCTAAACTTGGTAAGTTTCCCAACTTAGATAATAAGAGAAAGATTGAGTTTCATGATGATCATAGAGGAATGAATGTTCAATTTCCCTCATGTAAATCCTGTGGGAAGAGGCATAAGAGAGATTGTATCAAAGGAACTGGATGATGCTTTGGGTGTGGAAAAGAAGAACACAAAGCCGGTAAGTTCAAAGGAAAAGGTTCAGTTAACACCATGGACAAGGATAATGGTATTCCTATGACATCAAAAATGATTAGATGTTTTAAATGTGGAATGTATTGGCATTATGCAAACCAATGCCCTAAGGTAAAATCTCTTGAAGAGAATCAGCATGGTCATACGGGTAGTATTTATGTGGATGATGATGAATAGACTACAAATAAAATATGAGATGAAATAAATGATGAAGCTCAGCTAGTGGTTTAAGAAGTTAGTGGAATTATGTTATGTTTATAATGAATAATGTATGGTACTATGGAATAAATAATCATCTAAGGATTGTTACAAAATTGTTTTTCCTAAAGTGTATGAATGTATATGTTGAATGGTACTGGTAACCATGGAAGGTTATTCAGATATTTTTGGAAAGTAGATGATATGCACATAGTGAAGGGTT
Source organism: Viscum album (assembly GCA_963277665.1). NCBI lineage: Eukaryota > Viridiplantae > Streptophyta > Magnoliopsida > Santalales > Viscaceae > Viscum > Viscum album. Next base: position 1,310,391,376 of record OY728152.1, on the reverse strand, counting down.
AAGAAGATAATGAGATGTTTGATTGTATTCATGAGGTCATGGTTGATATAAGGACTAAGTGATATCATGGTTTGACTATAAATAATTTTGAGGATTTTGGTATGTGGAAAGTGTTATCTTTTAACTGCATTTATGTTTTCACTAAGGTTTAATGGGTATTCATTCTTCAAGAGAATACATGATTAAGGTATTCACATGTTTTTAAATTTACCAACAAGATATATCTTATGATATATGTGGGATAAATGATGGAATTAATGTGATTGTTATGTGACATTTCAAGTAATTAGTTTCTTTATATTATGATCTTGGACCAAAGTATTTTATATAAGCCTAATGATTGTAATGAATTATGTTGAACATAAATTAGTATTGTTTAAGGATAGAATTTTTTTCGATATTATTGATTGGATGTTATAGTAATATAGTTTTAGAAAAAGGACAACCTGCAGGATGGGCGACAGCCCATCGCTTCGGACACGGCTGTGGGAATTGAACCCACAAATGAAGTGTGACTGGCCTTTATCACCTACCACTGGCCTATATGAAGTCCCTGGTTAGTAGAAACTAGTTTTATTTTATTACGTGGTATGATATATGAATTATAAGTTCATTTTTGGAATTGTATACGATTAACCTCACCATAGATGGACTTATGTATATTTGATAACATTTTCTATCCTTTTGTTTGAAACAGATGGAATGACCCATCATTCGATCACATGATCTGTTAACACTTCACGAATAACAAATTCAACTTCATTTCTATAAGAGATGAAGTGGAAGTTTTTCAAAGCACGAACAATAGTGGGATTGTACCAAAAAGAAGTAAGTATTTATTCTAATTCAAATTCATCAACTTTAGGGAAATGATCTTGAAAACCAAAAATGTTGCCCTAGTTCCCTTATATCCGATGAATCAGATGGTACCATATATCATCACAAATCAATATCTTTGTGACTGTTGGCTTTTTCGTAGCCATGTTCTCTACCACTCTCCATCAGAACTTGAAGGTTAGATTTTTCTTCCATATCCATATTTTCTCCTATGTTCTCCTACGTGGAAACCCAGTGATGAGATAATTTGGGTAACCGTTACATTTCATACTTTAGTTTTTAAAGCCACGTTTTGGTATTCCTTTTTACGAAGTGGGTTTCTATTAATCAAACTTTCGAGTAGTAAACCATTTATAACCCCGACGAATTTTGTTGGCGAAATTCATCTTATGGGGGGTAGAATGTAACACCTCTAGATTTAATGAAAAATATTCTTTTAATTTCATTAATGTCTTGTGGTTTATGATACACCAACTTTACCTTGCGCTATACGGAACACTATATTAGCTTGCAGTATACGCAACACTATTCTTGGATCCTGTTACACACAATTTTGATAATAGTTATTTACGCAACATTGAGTATATATATATATATATTCAATGTATAAATGAAATATGGTTTGATTCTGTTATACAAAACAACAAAGGATTCATGCACAATACGCAACCCTGACATGGCTTGCATTACACGCAATCGTGACCTTCCTCGATAGCATGTGTTGTACGCAATACTGGGTTTTACTAAACAATGATATATTGTTATAATATTATTATGAACTATCCATTATGAATTGTATTAACTAAATTTTGAATTTTATAACATTATTATTCATCTTAGACATTTTCTAGAACATGCTATAAGAACAAAATAAATTTTTCAGGTAAAATAAGTATTTTTAAAAAAATGCAGTTCTGCCGCCTTTTGATGGCGCACCCACTTTAAATATAGTTTTTGACATGTTTATAAGTTCAATTTGACAAAATAAAATTCTGATTTGGAATCAAGATATCAATATTTACTTTGGATAAAATTTTCATATTAGTCTGGTACCTTTCTTGTTTTGATGAATAGTAAAAACACGTTAATTTTAATTAAAAACTACTTTTTTCATCACAATACTTTATATGGATAAATTATAATATTGAATGGTTTTAACGTATAAATAGAATATATTTTTACCATTTAATATAATTTATGTCATTAGCATTGGTTTTACATTAAATTCATAGTTTAAATCAATTCAATATTTTGCAATGTTTTAAAGAAAACCCCGTTTTCTTTCGACAACGGGATTAATTTTAATTTACATTCTTAAACTTTTGTGTATTGAATTTGGAAAAATGGATTCCATATTTGGAATCAGTGGGTCCAAATTATGTTAATAATCTACTTTTTATTTTTGAGAATTATGAATAGTAACTATGGTAAATTTTATTTACCATAGATAAAGGTAAATCAGGTAATTAAGGGTAAATATTATATTATAAAATTACCCTAACACATGCCAAAATTATATTGGATGGATAAAAGTAGACATATATAACCTAAGGGTCGGATTAGATTCATTTTATGGACTTTTGACCATGAATATAATTTAATTATTATTAAAACCAATGAAATTGACAACATGTCACTCTATTAAATCTTATAAGTATAATGATTTTAATTTGGTGGTAAACATCATAATACATCGAAAATAAATAGTATCCAAAAATCTAGTAAAATTATCTACATCATGATAATTTACTTAGAATTTTTAGGGATTAAATAATTGTCATTAATGGTGATACATTAATGATACATAAATTATTTATTTAGTGGAAAATAAGTAATATAGTGTTTATTGAAATGATAATACCCATTAAAAGGACCAAAAACCTGACAAAAACATATTGGTAGTGTATATATACACCTTAATCATCCAATGACCTAATATATGACCATTTGGAGCCTTTTAAAAGTTATTATGACACTTATATTATTTTATTTCAAATGATGCCAAAGTTGTCACCTTCATATTTTAATAAATATAACAATTTAAATATTGTGATTTTAAGATGATAAATTCGAGTAAAATTATTATTGTGAAAGGTAATAAATTTATATTCATCATAGGATTTTAATTTTAATTTTTAGGCCACAAATAAGTATATTAAATTATTATACAAAAATGATGTAGTTATTATTTTATTAAGAGATAAACCAAATAAATGGTTCAAAAAATAATAAAATAAATATTATATGAACTATTTAATGTGATACACTAATTTTATAGATATATATGACCTTGTATTAATCTATTAATGCTTTTAGTTCGAACATATCTTCTCTATATATTTATATAAATTCAAATAAATGAATAGTTTCAAAATTGACACTATTGTAATTTTATAAAAATAACATATTATAAAATTGATTAAAAATCACAAAAATATTTAAAAATTATAAATTTAAATTTATATGGTCTATAATGTTATAAAGTAAACAATTGTGGAAAATTCACTACAAATAAGTAATTATTTGTTATAATTTAAACTTTAGAATTTTATTACCACAAATAAAGTTAAACAGATTAAATAAGGATAAATCAAAATGAGAAGGTTTAAAATAAGATCAAAATATGTATAAATTTGTTGGTTGATGTTATTACAACCCTATATCATCTAAAATTATAATATGAGTAGTTTTTTGAGGTTTTATAGTGGTGTTAGATTTATTATAAATTAATATTTTTACGACTTCCAAAGGTGCCCCTCTCTTCCCTTATAAAAGGGCACCTCCTCCCTCTCTTCCACACACCATATTGAGCCTTAAATCTCGTCCAAAACCTACAAAATTACCTTCTACACTTCCCTAGAAACATCCTAGAGGTACTGGTCTTCTTCAAGGACCAATTTTAGTTCCCTATGAGGAGGTCTCAAAGAGGCGCTTCAAAGAAGAGGTAATTTCCATTACCTATTATTTCACCTTTATTTCTTATTCCACTTCTTCATAAAAGGTTGTTTCATTATGAAGTAATAACATCCATAACACTAATATATGGATATGTTATTATATTTATGAAACAACCCTATTCCACCATCTATCCATCCTACGGAAAATGAAATCACCGCGCGTGCGTACGTACAGAATACCGTCTCCACGCCGTGGTGTAATCTATTTTCCACCACCACCATACTTGGATGGGTATAATGGTGTAAATAATAACTATATATGATTATTGTAAAGTGATATTGATTCTGTAATAGTATACATACATTCCAATAAAATTCCACGATCACAGTAACGATATCATCGCTCGTGCGTACGTACGGAATACCGTCTCCACGCCGTGGTGTAATCTATTTTCCACCACCACCTTACTTGGATGGGGATAATGGTGTAAATAATAAATATATATGATTATTTTAATGTGATATTGATTATGTAATTGTATACATACACTCTAATAAAATTCCACGATCATGGGAACGATATCATCGCTCATGCATACGTACGGAATACCGTCCCCACGACGTGATGATATTCACTCTCCATAATAACCGTTCAAGAATGATTATAAAGTATATATAATAAGTAACAATAAAATATATGACATAATAATGATACTGTATTTATGTATATATATATATATATATTTATTTCATCTACTTAATTTCATTCAATTCAATAAGGAAACCAAAACAGCGTTCATGCGTACGTATGGCCTACCGTCTCCATGAACGATGTATTTCTTTCCATTTACCGATCTATTATATATATGTATATTATAAATATATATTATATATATATCATGTTTTATATTCTGGAATTAATTAATCTTGATCAATGTAATCCTATGAATAATTAAAAGTCAAAACACGAACGACAAATGAAAAGATTTTACCCAAAACGCTCTTTAACATGGAATTTACAAAAGAACGGGTAATATAATGTCATAAGTGTACCATATATGATATCATAACAATGTGTATGATTATGGAATAAGTCAATGACATTATTTAAATCATTATACAGGAGTTTTGGACACTTACGAAGCAAATCATAACTAAGGTAAGGGAAAATATCACAATCTCATTTTTATCCGAGATTGTTTATACATTGAAATTTACTGGGGTGTATTTTATCATCAAAATCCATGATTCCTCAATATGTAATATTATTTCCATCCACCTAAAATTTTTTAAATCCAATTTTACCCTTCGGTGAGTTTTTAGTAAATGATATGAAAGGAATATTTTGTCATTTTTCGTACGAGGTACTTTTTGACTTTTCCGACAAAAGGACGAGAATAAATTTCTTTTAACTTACATGGCATGAAAGTATTTTTATGGTTTTATAAAGCCTTATTTTCATGAATCTTAGTCAAAAATATTTCGTGATTATTTTCAACAAAATCTCTTTCTTTTAAAATAGCATGACGTTTTGTGAAAAGAAATTCATTTTGAAGAAGAAAGGATATTTTCCTCAAGAATTGATTTCAATTGTTTCATCAAATCCTTTTTCCATCTAAGATGACATTATTACATATGTTTATGTTTCAAGTATAGAGTCTCTATGATTTACATGGTTTCAATTTTCAAATTATGAAATGATATCCATTTCTTTTAAATGGATTATGTGATTATAGGATGATGTTTATGAAACCCATTTTATTTACTGTGTTATTATGAATGATGCATATTTATTTTGTGGAACAAGTAAGGAAGATTTCATTATGAGAAGGGTGGTACCTATATCTCACTCCAATGCATTGGGTAAGGATTTATATCTCATGAGATAGACATGGCTGGAACGGAAAGTTAAACCGGTTCAGTAATACAGGACTGGAAGGAGGAGTGAACTCGATTCAGAAAGAGACTTTGTCCACTAAGATGGTCTTGGCAGCAATGCCTTGGCTACTATGAAAATCATATCACGTGCTTAATGGATTCCATAATTAAATGTTTAATTCCCATTCTATTTTATCATGATTAATGTTTCTTTAGGATCTATGCCATACGTACTTCCATGTTTTATGTCATTGCTCAAGATTTTGATGTTTAAAAATTATGTTCATGTTTGTAAGTTCAAATGTATATGGTCTGTTTTATTTTATCCATGTTTACCCTTAATGAGAATTTGAGGTCACCATTATTATGTTTTCTTTTCCCCAGGATATAAAGAAAGGTTTTAGGTAAAAAAAAGGGGATGATCTTTATGGGAGATGTTGAAGATCTTTCACCATGATTAGAAGATTACGTTCCACGTTTCCGAAGACACTAAACTATTACGGTCCTTGTGTATCTGTTTTTGTTATGTATTAAGTATTCCGCAAAAGTAATTTAATTTTCACGTACATCAAGCTTCAGGTCTCTACAGTAATGACCATGTGAGGTGGAATTTCATTCAAGGTAGGGACCTAAGAGATGAAAATTCCTTGTCTTGACTTGTGTTCTTATTTATATTGATTTATGTTTTGAAGTAAAAATTTATTAAATTAATCATGATATTTTATGTGTGTTTAAAATAATTTTACCATTATATTACAATTAATTAAAAAATTATTAATTGATTAAATATTCATATAACATAAAATAAAGTGTAATATGACGATCATTTGGGTTTAATTGTTTATTTGAAACCTTATTTTGGGTTTAAAGTGTTTTTATCTTACCTATAATAGCATGACTCTAAATTAATTATATTTTTTATCCTTTTTTATAAACGTATAACATTCCATCTAGTCATATTAATTTATAAAATTCTATGAGAAAAATGTTTAGAGAAATTTTTTAAGATCAACAATAAAATATTGAAAATCCTTATGTATCATTTAACCTTGGTGAAGACTTCACACTTGAATGATACAATAAATTAGTTTAAAACCATTAATATATGTATTTTTGTTTCTATGTGAGGTAATATATATAGTGTTCCTTTCCATTTTTTAATTTTCATGGGAATAAGTTATGAAACATTTGTAAAATAGGTATTTTGACATTTAATTCTAAAATTCAGAAAAATTATAATCTTTATTATTGATAATTCTTCAAATTTAGAAAACATGATAAGAATATTTTGTTCCTTGATTCCTCTGGATTTCATTCCTACATTATTTATATAATCAAATGTTATAATCTTGTGTTAGGATAGAAATTATTATGAACATTATTTCTAAATTTAGGAAAATTAGAAGCCTACATTGTGGTAAATAATTCTTAATTAAAAATCATTTATTGATAATAGATATTAACTTATGGTTAGTAATAATTTTTTAATTACTCAAATAACCATACCTCACATATTAATCAAAGTCTAATTTTTTAATTATTTCATGCCTAAAGTGGAAATCATGAGTCCGGTAACTTGGGAAATTCTATATAAAAGAGTTGATTAGTTATCGTGTTTAATATGTTGTATTTTAATACATAAGTATAATCATGTTTTACTTATTAAAACATATGAGAATGTTTTTTAGTGAAATGAAAAGTGTTTGAAATATTTATCATGAGTCTGAAAAACAATAACATATAGTAATACAACAAATTTAGTCTAAAAAATTTTTGTTAGAGAGAAATTTTTCTTAATAAAGGAAATGATTAAAAAATGTTAATCTATGATTGATAAATCCTGAAACATAGTAACACAACATGTTTAGTTTTTTTTAAAAAAAATCATGTTTTACTTTTATGATTATGGAAGAATATTTTTTACATAATTTATTATTAGAATTGAACAAGATCACATAGAATGTAGTATTTTTTAAATGCCTTTTTTAGTCTATTTCCCTGATAATTATACAAACCAGGAATGTATTATTTTACCATATTAATAATGGTGTGTAATATTACATGTGTGAAGTTTTATCTTTTACTTGGATTCTTTCTAGAGATATTTAAATCCACGACAAGATGTTTCACCGGAAAATACCTAGAAAATTTCAACGTTTCTTGTGTTTCAACTATTATCATTTCATTGAGTGGTTGATATACCTTTCTAAAAATAATGTTTGTTGAAGACATTGTTTCTGTTTGATTTTGTAGGATTGAGAGACACCTGAGGTGATGAATTTATTAAAATCACAATTTAATAAAATTATATTATCTTATATTTGGTAAACGAACCATTTATCCCTGGAAAAATTTGAATCTCTTTGAAAAAATCTATTATAAATAATGTGGTGATATAACGTAATCCCATAAAATATTCATGAATAATGTATTTTTTTCTCATATGAGTGATTATTATTTTTGTCACTCCAAGTGTGATATGTGATTTTAAAACATAAAGAATATGAATTGTGGTAAAAATGATACTTAATCAAGACATGATATACATTTACACCCTTAAAACAATTCATGTGAGTTTTTTCTACCCAATGTGGAGAATATCTCAACTTTTGAAAAAGTGATTCCAGGATTTTTGTGCTTGTGGCTTTGTAACAGTCGGTTTTTGAAGTGTTGAGGATTATAAGGTAAAATTGGTTATGTAATAAAGTATTGTTTTTTTGTGGATGGCATGGTGCTGTGGTGATGTAGTTATGCACAAGGTCGATTAATGTTTTTTTGGATTGTAATTATGTAACCAATATTTTTTACCATGTAGGGGGATGGTACCCATGACCAAGGAATGAATCATTGGCTCTCAGCATCAGCGACTCGTCCATGACCAAGGCAGCTGTGGCCGCCACCTCAGCCCCTACCCCGCTGAAGGGGGAGGGAGTGTGGTGGTGGTTCTCTTATAATCCATTGAATAAGCCTCCTTCCTTTTCCAAATTTTCTAATCTGTATTCCCTTCCTCCATTCCTTCAAATACCCATTTACCATAATGTTTCTTATCTCCATGATGGGTACCCTCATCTTGAGCTATTGACCTCAGAATTCAACAACTCTTCAGATCTACTCTCACAAACCCATGTTTCTCGTTTATCCTCATGGTTTCCACCAGTTTATATTTTTGTTAGATTTGTATTCCAACCATGGGGACTTCAAGAAGGATGAACTATTTGACTCCTCGACTAGTAGCACAACGTGATTCGATTGTTCTCTTCAGAACTTCTAGGAGTTCCAAACATGTTTAAGCATAACACACAGAATTGAATTTCTAATGTTAAGAAATTTAAATCTGGGGGATGAAATTTGAATTCTAAATATTTGTTTTATGTGTTAGGAGATGAAGAATAATACTTCCTTTCTAATGAGGATTAAGGAGGGGTGGAGGTCATCCACAGAGAGGTTCCCATTGTGGATGTGGGATTTACTCAAGAGGAAATGGATGAGGATATAGATTCGTCTGTGTCCATGGATTTGGAAATTGAGGAAGACTATCTTATACCCTCTCCAGGGAAAGGAATGAATATTTATATGGACTCAGATGAAAACATTATGAAAACATGGACATGACAACAAAAGAAGGGTTACTCTACCCTTCATAGTCCTCTTGTTACTCGATCTACTTGAAATGGTATGAATCCCCCAAATTCTCTTACAAGTGCAAGTATCACCCCCACAAGAAGGTGAAAATTTTCTAGAAAGCTTCAAGAGGCCAGAACCTTTATTGACTAGGTGTTCATAGGTTACGAGCCTACTACCCCTGGGGTAAGGTTCCCTATGAATCAGCGTGAGTCAGGCTCGAAGGATGACCCTTAGAGATATATAATCGTAGTTTTGGAACACTTGGATCATCTTTCACACTTGGATGATGAAATGGTTGAGGAAGCTAGGGATATTATGGTGTCAAAGTAGCTAGAAATAAAGATTTATGTGATAAGGAGAGTGGATTGATAATGATAAACATATTATTACAAGTGGATTCCAAAAGGAGATGATTAATAAGGACACATACATGGAATCTTTAGAAAACAAGGTGAATCAGTATGAAGACATTTTGAAGAAATACCCAGAAACTCAGGTAAATGTTATTCCCTAGATATTGTTTTGGATGATTGGTTCCAATCAAATCATGTTGTTCTTTAAAAAATCAATAGTTTCTTTTGGTGTTGAAACTGTCTTGCTTTTAGGGTTATCACTCTCACATTAATAGTGTTTAAAAAATAAATAACTACATTCGAGGAGTAAATTTGTTTTGTGGTTATGTTCAATAGTGGTAGTGATGTGTGATGGAGGTGATATGTGGTCATTGTGGTGATATGACCTGGGTTTTGTTTTATTGTGATTTTTTTAATAGAATACCTCACCGACCATAAAATTGTTTATCAGTAAAAATTGGTAATAGAATCAATTGGTCATTTTTGAAACCATGAAATCAATAAAAATGGTCTTTGCTGCCATACAAAAATATTTTTATAAAGAATGTGTTTTGATTATCTTAATACCAACATGTTGGTTGTGTTGGATGTGTATTACCTTATATTGATGGAATGTGTAATAAAATCCAACATATGAAGAGAACGAGAATTTTCCCCACATCAAGAAATGTTATATTACTACACAATTTAAATCAATAAATGGAATTATATACACCATAAAATAGAAATTAGGAGGATAACATAACAATATCCTTCAATGATGAGAAATTTATATGAAGTCTATTAACTCATGCATTCATATGATGGACTTTGCAGTAATATACTATATAATGATTTAAATAGTGTAATTAATTTATTCCAAAACAATATTTTTATTTATTATATTATATAGGATCATTTTATAACCTATTTTCAACCTTTCATAAATAATCCTTCATTATTTCTGATGTTCCATAATTTGTGTGAATCAATGAGAGGGGGAGGGGATGAAAGGGTGATCCCTTTATATATTTTTACTAATTTATTCTTTTCAATTAATCCTATGTGGATGATTAATGTCTTTATCCACTCTTTTTGGGTCTCTCTTCCGTACATCGAATGGTGCAGCAAATGTAAAGGCACTGAATACCAGGATTTAAATGGTTTAGTCCTTCTTATGTTGGTTATTCCCCCAACATAGATTCTACACTATAATCATGTTATCAGTTACAATAGACGATACATTTTCCCATTGTATCTCTCAAGAGTCCCAAAAAAAGGTCTTTATATTGTATCCTATAGTGTTCCCAAATTCCATTGGCCTACTACCGAGTCCCACGGAAGACTTTTTCCCCTCCCTGAATTTCAATGGGGTCTTCTAATTCTCATGTCACACATGAATCTTCCTTCTATAAGTTATTTCTTGATTCATAATATATGACCTTGTTATCTCTCCACACAAGATTATTGATTCACACTTTCTGGTATATATCATTACGAATCTTCAACAATATTTTGTATGGTTTTTTGGCCTTGATAAATAACTCTGCTAACTTTTGCTAATGAGTTCTTAGTTTCAACAATTCTTGAGAAATTCATTCTTCTTCTATGGAAGACCAAGCCTCATTAATGATTGTGAAAATTGTTCACACAATCTCTTCAGGAATTCATGAATGATTCTTCATAGAATAGTCCTTGTCTACTTTATTAGGTTGTAAAAAATAATCAAATAAGATATAATATCTTATTTAACTGTGTCAGGATTTAGTCTCAAAAATAATTCACTTCATGCATGGATTTAATGGAATCCAAACTTCTCCTTTTTTATAACTCAATTAATTATTCATTATTCAGGAGTTTCATGGTATTTCATCTTCTTTTTTAGACATGTGCACTCACAGTATTTATTCACCATTTATGTGTCCTCACGTGTGCATGTGAATGCATGGATGCATTCACAATACCCGTCTTCACACTGGCTTGTGTGAAAACTGAAATGGTTATATTTATTTAAGACCAATCACTTAATATTTCATTTTATCACATAATATCACACACACCTTCCTGTCTTTCATTCTGTGCACACACACACAGTTTATTTAATCTATTTTCTTTATAAGTGTGGGGTTCTTCAGACCCTAAAGGGTTCGTTTTTGGTGTATGAAAATCTACTTTCGTCCTCCTACATCACATTTTAATACATTCATTATTTTTATGTTTTCATGCACATGAACTCTACCATGCATGCACACTCCTTCTTCATGTAATGAACACAAAACCAGAATGGGTATGTGGGTGGCGTATGTGTGAGTTTTTCTTCTCAAAAGGGTTACTCTTCTTCTTCATGTGAAGTGTATATGTAAGCTATTTCTTTTATAACTATACATTTTTTATCATCATGAAATCAAGGGTTCATGAGTTTTTTTTCTTCACCAAAACTATAAGGCACACATGGTAATCATATTCGTGCAAGGAGTGCCCATTGTTCGTCTTCACAGAACCAAGAAGATTCTTGGTTCCTACCTACGCAGAGAAAAAAAAGGGTGCATATGTACCTATTTCATTCTCGCAGGTTGCTCCTCATGAAACACAGAATGGGGTTCAATAGACCATGTCTTCTTATTTTTCTTTCTTTCATGAACCATATTGGTTCACACTTCTCCTTCATGCAGAGGATATGTGAAATACTTTCACGTAGCAAGGTTTCATGGAACACTCTTATTCAGTAAAAAAGTCAATGTAGAAACTCTTGATAACATTTTTTCAAAAAATAGAAGAATTTTCAATATCTTCAGAAACTGAAGGAGACGACGGACCCATTCTTTTATAGGAAAAAGATCCCCATTAATATCCTTCATGATATGTCGTGGGTTCAAAATGTTGAATTCATGAGATATATTCCATTTTAAAATCATTAAATTTGAGATAAATGTTAAATTGAGTCTCTCATTTTTTTTCCATTATAATGTGGGTACTTCTTTCATGAAAAATCAACATGTTCATGCGTATAAGAATTCATGCATGGGATTATATTTGAGCACTTGATCTTCAGGATGTGGCCTCACACCTCTATTTTATTTTTCCACATTTAATCAATTTATTTTGGTGCATGCGTGAAAATTTTAATGCATACAAGATATTTTGGCCTACAAAAAATCCTTTTTTCACTAGGTTTCATCATCAACGTTGGTCATAGTTTATATTCAATGTAGGCGGTAACATCATTGGTGATCTTCAGTTTCAGGTTGCTTAGAGATTGGAGATGAAGACATGGTTTCACCACAACCATTTGATAAACACAAAGTGGATGCGTACAATAGTGATTAGATTTTGGGACACCATATTAAGCGTGTGGCTGAGATATAATGCTAGATTATATGAAAACATCAGATGGATTCTATGTTTTTAAAATCTATTCTGCATAGAAACAAGGATGAAAATACTCATGGTTTATGTATCTTGTCGCTGCATCCAATGCTCAAAATTCTCACCCCCCCTCTCGTAGCGTAGCCACACACCTGTGTTCTATGAGTGAACTTATGAACCCATTTTTTCCTCGTTAGGCACACTACTGGCACCCACTATGAACCTTTCCCGCACAGGTTGATCAATGTGTGTTCTCCAGAAATCTTATACATGGAACACATGCCATGCGCCTCTTGTGGGGATTTCCATGTGGCTTCCCTTAGGCACAGTTGACCCTCGGGAGCTAAATGTTCTTAAAAATGATGATCTTGTATGACAACCTTGGTTGCGCAAATATTAATGCAAGGCCACATCAATAAAATTCTTCTATGTTTAAGATACCTTACTAATTCATGCATAACCTCATCACTTGAAATGAAACATCCTTTCATTTCATTTTTCTCTTCTTAATTTTTTTGAAATATAATTCCAACTCATTTTACTCATCTACCTTCATACAACCATGGATGGAGCGCTTCTTCAAATCCTCATGCATTGAAACACAATGTATAAAAACGTTGTAGTAAAACAATTTATATGCTGGCCCATTTTTCTCAAACTCTACATCCAATAAAAAACTAGTGGATTGATCATCCAAACATATCATGAAATCTAGTATTTCATGGCCTTCTCAAAATGGGTTAACAAGGTGTCTTTCAGTTATAGATGTCTTCGAAATAAGGACCAGATCTACAATCTTCTGAAGTCATCGGGATAATGTCCAAGAATGACATTTTTTGTCATACATTGATTATCCAAATATCAGTGGAATTTTCATTTTAACAACTTCCCATATTCAATCATCATCAACAAAAAATTTCTATATAGATATTGACACATGACACCATATAGAAATCATATTGAAAAATATAGAAACACCATGCTCAACAATCTACCCATTTGTATTTTTCTGTCAACATCACTTAAGAACACATTGAATGGGTAAATATATTTTCCATTCATTTCTCCCACTTAGTGGAATCCAAATGAAAATGTGTATTGGGGTTTGTTCAAAAACATTCCATCCCTAGTTTAACAAATATCTTCTTGAATAATTTGGAGAGAGGAATCATTTCACATGGTTCACATAGAAATTATCCATTTATTAATGTGATCTAATTTTGTATGGTCTAACCATGTATGGAAAACAAGTGTGATATGACCAATGTATTCAATGTTTTCTATAAAAAACCAAAGATGTGAAATCATGATAATAACTTATCAACTCTTATCTCAGGTGTTTGAAATAGTCAAATTTATCAATGAAATGAAAATTTATACACCTACATCACTAAACATATTAGATAGATCAATTGACAAGATAAATCTCCCTCATTTTTCCCGTCATTTTAGAAATCAATTAATCCCACTTAGTTGACATGATAAGTACATTTATAAAAAATGGATGAATGTGTGATTAGAATACATCTACATAACCTTCTTGAGATAATATGAATTTCAAGGCTTGTCTTTCCATAATCCTTGATATCATCTCCAACTATTTTCATCCCCCTCATGGGGATCAATCCCTTTGATTTTCTTTGGTGGAAAATAATCATCAGATGATCTTTAAGATATTAATATTGATAATCTTCTACTCGAGAACACTTAAAGTAATTATAAAATCATTAATATATAGTGAAAATTGTAATTCTCCATTTTTTTCATTCATTTATAATTTTGAAAATGAAATTCATCTTCAATTCCATAAATTTTAAACACACACATATATATAAAATATAAGATAATAAGAAGAAATACTTGTAAGATTATTAATAGATGCCATGGGGATGATAATTTTATCTCAATTCATGAACTACATTCCTTGCAGCCCTAAAGTATCTAGTACTTTTAATGCTGGTGTTTCCTCTCAATTTGACATTTCGATCATTATTAGTCATCATAGACCCTTTACTTCCATTCTTTGTCAGCATGGAATGACCTACCTTTTATATATTTAGTACTTTATCTTCATCTCTTTCCATCTCTCTAGAAATTTTTAATTTTTTTCGCTAGATAGCTTAACACTACTACCTAAAATTCTATGATTGGGAGCTTCCAAATTAATTCATCATTTTCATCACATTTCCTTGCTTAGAGAAATTAGTAAGTTATCTTCAGGAATGTCCTCAGTCAATATCATCTTCTTCTTGTATGATTCTTCTTTTATTTTTATTTTACTTCGATTCATTTCAATGGCTTGTTTACAGTGATCTTGGGTGTCCTTTCTTTCCACAATAAATGAATATTTTCTTTGATGAGATGAAATTCATGGAATCCATCTTGAAATGCTTCATGTGAATAATTACATTCACAATTTGTTTGACATTATTGTTTTTTATATCCTCAATGAAGGACTATTAATATTATATTGATTTTTTGTGACGTAGTTTTTGTCACTACGTGTTATCAACATATACCTAAGGCATGTTAGGAATAAACCAACACTCATCATAACTGTAAACATTTATATTTCAATTATCATAGAAGTCTTCAAGATATTCAAATCTATTTTGGATAGGCATATTCTTCATCATATGTGTTTTCGACCATTTTATTGCAGGATGCTTAATTTTTTTACATCTACATTCCTTGAATGTAGGCCTTCCATAATTTCAATAAGCTGAAATTTTTTTACAACAGTAATTAGCCTGACACCCAAATATCCAATGAAACCAACAATAGCCAATAAATCTCCTTATTTTTTTGTAGTATCAGAATGTCTAGATTTAGTGTTCTCTTTTTGTGTAATTTTCATTATTTCTATTGGAGCACCATTTTTGAGTTTTTATTTTTAATCATCCCAGTATATAACCTTGATGCTTTGGGGGATGTATTATCATTTTCATCAATCCATATCATCCTAGATTTTTATCTTTGAACTTGTACTTGAATAGGTAACTTCATCAATAGAAACGAAAAACAACTCGGTTATGGGATACATTCTTATTAGAGGATCTTTCTATCATATTAAAGGATGATTTGATATGCCTCTAGGAATTGTATTCCTTAACGAAAAATTGATTGGTATCATCTCTTCATCCATCTGTGTTGGAAGTTACATCATGGATTGAATGTAGATTCTTCTATTTCACCTTCAGTTCTAAACCGTTCTTATTGAGGGTGTTCTTCTGATCCTCAACTGATCTCGTATTTAATTCCCAATTTTCCTACATATTTATAATGTACTATTAATTCATTGTTTTGAATTCTTGTAGTGAAAAATCAACCTCCTTTACCATGTTATCATTCTCTTGTAGTTGAGTTTCTTGGACCATCATTGAAACTTTCTACAACTTTTCAAATGCATGGATAGTTTCTACATACCCAATATCAAAGAATTCCTTCTAAAATATTATTCCATTATATTCTTCAGTAACTAAATCAATTCATTCATTGATAACCAAAATGGTTTATTAATTATATTTTACATTTTTGGTAAGATTTTTGAATATGAAAACACATTTAGTCAATGCATCTTCCATGAAATCAAATTCTTCTTCTATCTGTATTTTTTCATCTTCAATAGAACTAATGCTTATAGAAACATGTCATCACACTTCTCTAGGGACTTTCATCATATTATCATTGAGTATACACTGAAGATCACTAATTGATCTATTATCATCATTTCTTTAACATGCTTCATCAGAATAATAATATGTGTTATCAAAAGTTAAACATTTGACATTACATTTAGTAAAGGTGTCACCCCATTGGTATTAAGCATATTATTCATATTCCTTTAATGTTTATTCATTCTATTTTTTCAAGTCTTGGTTGAAATATCCATTCTAGGTTTCTAACTAATTTCCTAAAATTTGTACCTCATAGAGACTCCCTTAGATCGTTTAGATGTAACCTTCCATCAAATATCAATTGAAGTGCCCACATTAGTCTGAATCACTGAGAGGGGGATGGGGTGAATCTGTTATCCCTTTAAATATTTTTACTAATTGATTATTTTCAATTAATCCTCTATGACTGGTTAAAGCCTCTATTAACTATTCTTGTGTCTCTCAGCCTTACATAAAATATGGTTGTAAATGTAAAGGAACTTAACACAAGGATATATAAGTTTTGGTTCAAAGACCTACTCCTTATTCTGTTGGATATTCCCACCAACACAGATTCCCCAATATAATATTGTTATCAATTACAATTGATGATATAGTGTCCCATTATATCTATTATGAGTCCCATAAGAGGGAAATATAGGTCATCCAATAGTGTAACCAGAGTCCACTAGACTGCTTCAGAGTCCTACTAAATAATTCTTCTCCTCCATAAACTACATGGGAGTCTTGTAGCTCAAATATCACATGAGAATATTCCATATTAATGTTGTTTCACGAATCAATATAGATGATCTTTTTCACTCTCCCATAGGATTTCTGAATCTAAAATGCCTATATATATCTTCATGTATCTTCAATAGACTTTAGTATGGTCTGTTGGCATGGCTCCATATCTCTTATTAACATTGATGATCATTTCTTAGTCTGAATAATGATCAGGGAAGTCACCATTCATTTGGCAAAGACCCGAACACATTAATGTGTGTGGAAATTGCGAAAACAGCCTCTTCAAGAAAGAAATAATGTATCTATAATGTATCAAATCTGTCAGCCATCCTGGATTCTCAAACAATGTCAACTCAGATATGAGATATTCATTAACTCTATCTAGCTTTAGAATCAATACACAGTCCCTTCATGATTGGATTCCATGGAATCTAAACATCTTGATTTTTTATATCTCAATTAATTATTCTTAATGCATGTTTTTCATATCATTTATTCTTCTTGTTTAAACATGTGCACTCAAAATCTTGATTCCTCCTTCTATATGTCTTCACGTGTGCATTTTCATGCATGCATACATGAACAATACCTTTCTTCTCTCTTTCTTGTTTGAAAACCAATCTATGTAAAATTATTTAAACACACACGTTTAATAATTCATTTCCTCAATTAATATCACACACAAATTCTTTTCTATGGTTATTTGCATACACAGAATGATTATATAATTTTAGATCAGTATAATTGTGTGTTTCTTCAGACCCTAATAGGTATTTTCTCAGTGTGTGATAATCTTATTTCATCCTACTTATTCACATGTTCACACATAATTTTTTTTTGTGTTTTCAAGCATATAAACTCCACCATCCATGCACCCTCTTTCGTCTTCATGTAAAGAACACTCAACAGAAATGGGTATGTGAGTGGTGCATGTGTGAGTTTTTCTTCTCAAGAGGGTTCTTCTTCTTCTCAGAGGGAAGTGTATATTTACAATTTCCCTTTTTAAACTCTCCTTCAATTCTATTCATGATACTAAGGGTTCACAAGTTCTTATTCATCGTACAATCTGTAGGGCACACAATGTTATCTTCTTTATGTAACGAGTGAGCACGGTTCATCTTCACCGAACAATGATGATTTTTGGTTCCTGCATTCACATAGTACAAAACAGGTTCATTTGAACCTACTACGTTCTAGCAGGTTGCTCCTCATGAAACACTTCTGAGGGTTCAAGAAAACCTTGTGGGTTTGTGTTTATTGTGTGATCTAATGTGTTTCTATCATATCCATTGTGCAAGGGATGAGTGGGAAACCATCTCAAATAAATGAGTCACATAACTCACTTCTTCACGTAGCAAGGCTGCACAGAAACTCATGGTCCTCTAATTTTTTTGGAAAAATAGGTGATTTCCCAATAACTTCAACAAATGAATGAATCGAAGGAATAATTATTTTATAAGAAAAGGATGAACATTCAAATAATGCATGATATGATGTGGTTTCAAATAATTTAATGCTCGAGATATACAGTATTTTAAAATCTTCTAATGTAGGATATTTGTTACACTGATTATCATGGTTTGTTTCTATTCTACATGGGTACATATTTTATACGGAATCATAATGTGCTTTCATTTAATAATGATTGAAGGGATTCTCATTGAGCACTCAAGAAACATGATGTGGAATCACAATTCTGTTTTCATTATCCACATATTATCTATTTATTTCAAAGCATGTAAGAAAATTTTATTGTGCTGAAGATATTATGGACATCCAATGATTCTTTTTCACTATGTTTCAACATCAATGGTGGCAATATTTCATTAAAGGTGTAAGAGGATTCATCTCTGGTGATCTGTGGTGTATTATTTCTAGGAGGATGAAGATGCCATCAAGGATTCACCATGACAATTGGATAAACTCAAATTAGATGCGGATGGTGGTGATTAGATAGTTGGATGCATGATGGAGTGTACAGACTAGAACTCATGTGAGATCCGAAGAATGACTCAGATGGATTTCATTTTTTTAAAATAAACTGCACATTGAAACATTGATAAATAATACTCATGGTTTATGTATCAACTTGAAATAGCCAATTATCAGAATTCGATTCCCACATCTCTCGGTGCCGCCCCACACTGATGTTTTGCGGGCGTGCTTCTGCGCCATCTTTTTCCACCTTGGGAATCTACTGGAACCCAATATGATATTTTCCCACATGGGTTGATCACCGTCCATGATCATGTGGGCTTATAAAGGGCTTGAATTCCCTACTCCTCTTGCGGGGTTGTCCCAACTTCTTCCCTACGTGTGGTTGAACTTTAGGTCCCACATGTGCTTCTGGACGAGGACCTCGGCTGGCCTCCATGGTTGTCCAATTTTTTAAGTATGTCCCTATATAAAAATGGATTCTATGTAAAAAATACCATATTAATTAAAGAATAAACTCCTCTATTCTAATGAAACATCCCTTATTTCCCTTTTACTCTTCTTTATTTTCATTGTGGTATTATAATTCCAAATCATTTTACTCATCTAAATTCATCCAAATAGAGATGGAGATCTTTATCAACTCTTCATGCATTTAAGTACATTTCATAGGAAAATTTTAGTTTACTATGTGCTCTCAAAAACACATTATTCTCTAAATATTAATCCAATTAGAAACAAGTAGAAGGATCATTGAAACTAATCTTTCAATCATGAATTAGATGGACTTCTTCAAATGGATTAACGTGGTGTCTTTCAGCGACACATGTATTAGACTATAGGACCAACTCGACCATGATCTGAATTCAACTTTAGAATGTCCAGAAAATAAATTCAATGTAATATAGTGATTATCCAAATATTAGTGGAATTTTCTTTGGAACAACATCCCCTATTGAATCATCATCCCCACCACTATTCTATAAACATATTAACAATTCACCCCTTATTGAAATATTATTGACATCAAATTCAATAACATGTTCAAAAATATTAATTTTTTCCAGTGATAACAACATTATTTTTATAATGAATGTTTTAACTATAATGTAATTGTTAATGAGAATATATATAGTTACATAACATCCAAAATTTTATTAATGTAATAAATATCATTTTTTCATTTTATACAATTTTAGTATCATTAT
Source organism: Viscum album (assembly GCA_963277665.1). Lineage (NCBI taxonomy): Eukaryota > Viridiplantae > Streptophyta > Magnoliopsida > Santalales > Viscaceae > Viscum > Viscum album. Next base: position 1,310,370,896 of record OY728152.1, on the reverse strand, counting down.
TAAAATTTGATCATGGAGAATAAATCACATCTCTTTTCAAAGTTTATAGGTCATACATTTGTATGAGAGACAATATCATGTACAAAATTGGTTAAATCGTTAGAACGTAAGTGTAAAATTAATGTTTTAAAATCAATATCATTTCATTTATATCACATTTTTTCATTACATATATCATAATTACATTTCATTTTAAAATTATCTGAGAAAAATAATAACATCACATAATGAGGTGGGAGATTGTTGTACACATGAATAAAGTTATCATTATTAAAAAATAATTGGATTAAATAAGTTAAAAATGATATTATAATTACATAATCATAATAACATCATAAATATAATATTCATAAATTAACTCCTTCATTTCATTCAATCATGATATGTGTTTACAGAAGATGATTTACATTGGGTTGCTAGGTGGTTGTCCCTCGTAATCATGATTGTCAGTTTATATTCCCATATGGTGGAGGATGTTTTGTATAAAGGAAACTAAATAAACATAATAAACTTTTATTATATTAAATATACTAGTGTTTTTATACTATTAATTTTGAATAATATTTGATGAAGATGGAGTAGGAAATAATAAAATGATTGTTGATGAATGTTGACATATCATCCAAAGTCCTCTTTAGGTTTTCATGAATTCCAATCCTGGATGGATTTATGATACCTAAAAGTTATATAGGATATTTTTAGTAAAGTGGTTTTTTTATTTGGGAAGTTATTGGCCAATCCAAATGTATTTATATGTAGGGGGAGTGGGTGGGCATTTATAATTTTCCGAGAGGATACACTTCTAATTTCTAAAATGAATCAATTAACCCAACATTATTAGATTTAAAAATAAACAAATTATCCAATATTGAATCTTATCCATTATAATGTAGTAATACTTCAAAAAAATGGGTTTCAGACTAGTTAGTAGGTCATTTCATCCCTTAACGTTTTATTTTAAACCTCTTCTAACATAATTTTTCCATAAACATGGTAATTTATTATTATGTATTTTATTACTAATAATAGTAAAAAAAATATTATCAAAATATTAGATAAAAAAATTATATGTATTTCAAATGTTGAATCAATTTTTGAAAAATTTAAAAACTTATGTGGTATAATGTTGTTTAAAATTATACATGTAGACATGATGAAAAATATTGTTCCCAAATAGAAAATTCAAATTAATATAGAATGTTTTGATATAAAAATTCAATAAATATTTATTATAATGACCTAATCATGTTAATGTTTAAAAATATTGACCGTTTTTTACTTTAAAATAATTTCAAAAAGTAATTATTAGTAATAAAATATTGAACAAAAAATATGTTTTCAATAAAAATCACTATTTTAACTATTTTAAAAAAATGATAAATTTTGGAAAAATATCAAAATTTTATGAAATGTAAAACAAGATAGTATAATTTTATAATTTATTTTCATTTTAACAAATAATTTTTCATATAGTTTTAAAAATTTACTTTATCTTATAAATTAAATGAGAAATTTAACTATATTTTAAAAATATATATAAAAACATTATTTTATATTTAAATGATTCCCATTTTATTTCTAAAAAATATATATCCATTATTTTAAAAAATAGTACTACTCATACCTACTGGTTTCACTACTAGGTGATAATGGGATACAATATTAAATATCATTGTACTCTAGGTTGTGTGTTCTATAAGATATAAAATAGATGAAAATAAAATTTAATGTAAATATAAAATAATGTACCGTGGTGCTACATTCTTTTGTAAATTGGATGTTTTATTGAATATACCAAATTGAACATGGATTAATTCTTTTGAAGTCACTAAGTGTTATAAATTTTATCAATCAGGTGATTGAAACTTGGTGTAGCTTCTTTGTTATTGATAGTGATCTTGGTATGCTCTCAAAAAAATAGAGTCACATTAATCTATCGTATTCATAAAAGAATATTAGGTTCACCGTAATGTGATTCTCATGGATGAATGAATAATTTTTTTTCATAATCATGGATTTCTTCTTTAATTCAAACAACTAAATTGGGTTCATTCTATATGTACTCATGAAAATGGTGTAGGAAAAAGTATGTGTTATATTGAAAACTCCATTTCACAATTTGTTGGAATACAATGAAAATATTCTAAAAAAGATACTACAATACTCCACAATAAGTACATTACTAATATTTAGATTTTCTTCAAAAATTAATGATAATATAATTTTTTTTTAATAATAATAATTGTTGAAAAGATAGATGTCATTTCTATTATATGTTTATATTTACCAATATAATATATGAAATTATTGGTTGGATAAAAATATAAAATATTACTTCCCTTCCAGGGATATTGATGTGGTATTTATTTTAATAAATGAAATTCATGCCTCAAATCACATAAAATTTATGTATAGTGGGAATCTAAACATTTTCAATAAGTATATCCCTACAAGAACAAATTAGAGAGACACTATCGAATTTTGATGCAACAATAATAATATTAGGTGTTTTCACCACTATCTCAATATCTAATTACTGAGCTATTAATATAATAAACTTAAAATATTTCATAGATATAAAAATAGTTGTTATACATTTTACCAAAGATGACATTAAATATAATGTAGTAGATTATAAGGGTACATTTCATCACATAAGCCACATAATAGATAAAGAAATTTTAGATTAATAGTGATTTAACATTAGCTTTTATATTAGGATGATATTTGAAACTGATCATCAAAAATAATCATAGTCATGCACTAATTGCAATAATAAACAAACATATCAACTTTAATAATTATATAATGGGTGGTGCATTCTATTCATCTTATAAATTAACATCATTAACTATATTATTCCTATCAAATTTTCATTTGATTTCCTGATATCCTTTTCATCTGTGCATTAATTATTTCTATCTACACTTAATAAAATTACATCAATGGTTAAATGAATTATATGAACATAATTAATGACTCATATTATTTTATCTATAGTTTTTATAATTAACATTTAATTTCGTTTATCATTTCTTATGAAAACCATGTGATTAGTGACTAATTACAATCTCCATATCCATTACGAGAGGGAATTGAAAACAATTTCATATATTATTATGTCCTTAATGGATAACTATATTCAATGAAATGTTTTTAAGTCATTAGTTTATTGATTAAAATTTTTAGGTTTGTTTTTTAAAACCAAAATCATCCTTCATAGTTCAACTACATAATTTATTCATGTGTTCCAGTACAGTCATGGTCTTTCTCTTTAATCTCGACTAATTATTTCTCCATTTTTATTTGATTAATATTAGATATGAATTTTTCAAAAAATTATTACAATTTAATTTTACTCCATAAATTCAATTACTTCTTGTTTTATATATTTTTCATGATATTTTACAACATATATTGTAACAACCCAAGCATCCACAGAATAATTCTCTTTGAATAATACAATAGAGTGCGTTATACTCAACTTTGACTTCTAACACACCACAACCAATAATGCTAGCCATTATAAATAGTAATTATGACTTTTTGATATTTTATAAAATTTTTCATTCAAAATATAATTCATTATTCGATTTAAAGTATCAAAATTATCTTAGGGTGAATTTTTGTTATTTTTCTGAAAACATAAATTTTTTTATGATATGTAAAAAACACTAATTTATGGATTAATACGGAATTTTTATTTAATGTAAATTTATTATAGTTAAAAAATGATAAATAATACCAATATACATTGAATATAATTCATTGTAGTCTATTTATAATAATTTTGGATATACAAAAATTTTGTTGAAGTTTTCACCGCCTTTTACCCACCTCCTAGGAGAATTTTTAAATTCACATGAAGCTTAATTTTACAACTTCTGTGAGCTGAATTTAAAAAATCCGAGAGAAACAATTAATATCAAACACTAAAATGTGGTTCAATAAGATAAAAATAATTTTTGGTGAATAATAACTTGTTATTTTTATTTACCACGGTTAAAAGTAAATAGGCCAATTAAGGGTAAAAATGATATTATTATTACCCTAACACATGTCCTAATGTTATTGGATAAGTATAATTCGGCCAAAAAACCTTAGGAATAAATTATTAACCTCCTTGGTCTACAGGGATTAGATTAGAACATTTATTTTTATTTTATTTAAAGAAGAGTTAAAAGAGATAAAAGCAATGGTCAATAATTCAAACATTTTTAATATGGGGCTAAACCTAAGATAAATTCAACTATAAATATTCATTAGAATTATACTTAGATTTCATAAATAATTGAGTTTTATTTATATTTTTTAGACATTAAATAATTTTATTCATTTATGACACAATGATGATATAGTAATTAGCAAATTAATGAAATATTAAAATAATTGATATTATAAATATCGAAATAAATGTAATTTGAAACTATTTATTAATTAAACTTATTTTCAAGGTTAGTATTACATATTAGGGTTGGTTATATGAATTCTCTTCGAAGAAATAATGTTATGAATTTATGAAAAACAAAATACCAAATAGTGTCAAAATTGACATAAAATGGTTTTTAAAACAAATATTATATTATTAATTGTTACTATTTTCCTAAAAATATAAGGTTAATCCAAAATGCTTATATAATTATAGGTTTATCATTCACTAACCTCTTGGGGTTTTCTTGGAAGTATATAATTTCTTTATTGACCATATAATATAAAAATAAAAAGAGACATGGTAATTGTGAAACTAGTTAATGAAGATTTAAATCTAAAAGATAATGTTAATATAGTGACCAAAACCTATCTAAAACGTATTGGTTGAATGTTTGTAGACCCATACCCACCTTATACTTTTAATAATCTATTTCAGAGACATTATAAACCAACAATTATCTTATTATAAAATAATATTTCTAGCTTTCCAAAAGGTTCCCCTCACCCCTCTTATAAAAGGGCACTCCCACTTCTCTCTAATTAACACATTAAAATACATTTTTATGGGCCATAATCTACGCAAATACACTAAAACATTTCCTCCGTTAATAATAGAGGCCTTCCTTTATACATAAATCTAACTGAAGAATCTCTTTTGATCAAATCAAAAAGAAGAACCTGAAGAAGAGGTAAATATGTCACCACCTCTTTAAAGATCCTTTCATCTTCCTCTTCCTTTCCCTTTGTTGTTCCTATTATAAAATAATAACTACATTATCTTATATACACTATGATGATATTTTAAATATGGGTCAACCACATTCATTATTCTATCCATCCTTTGAATGACATGTCACCATACGTGCGTACGTACGACTTACTGTCTCCAAGTTGTGATGTAATTGTTATTCAACGCATTATTTTTTGGATGGTATAATAATGACGTGTAATTTATTTAAATAATAAATATACAATGATTATTATTCCTTATATATGATATAAAATCAGATTATATATTATTTTAATAATAAAATAATGATATTTTCACTCGAGTGTACTTATAGATTACCGTCTCCAAGAACGCAATGAGATCCATTCCCCATCGTATCCATTTAAGACTAACTTAATTAGATGATTAAAACTATTGTTTAATGAATTGAAATAATTCTGGATATGAATAATACACATCCCATCCATTAAAAATAGGAATCACATAACAATGAATATAATGGAAAATGTATATGTTAACACCCAAAACAACGATAATACAAAGATATTATTAATAAGGCTATGCTAAAAGATCATATGTGATATCATATTAATGTATATGATTCTTTTATATTATATTAACAATTATTTCACCATTATACAGGATTTTAGCCTACCCTCTACTAAGGAAAATTACAAGGTAAAGGGTTTATTTCAAAATCTCTTCATTATTTCAGGTTGTTCATACGTAATTATCTACTAGGACCTCTTTATTACACACATCCATGTTTCTTAAAAATGTATTTCAAAACATTCATACTATTTTATATAATATGGGTCAATGTGGTTTATACCCTTGTTTAACATTTTATAAGATGTTAATAATTGAATTGTTCCGTCTTTTTCCAAACAAGGTTCTTTTTAACCCTTTCGATTAAATTAAGGTATGAATGTAATTTTTAACTTATACAGAAGGTGAGGATATTTTCCACCATTAGAAAATCGTCGAAGCATCCTATATAAGCTTATAATAAATTTTTCAAAGTAAATGATTTATTTTATAATTATGTTACTTTAAAATGATTTCCTGAAAAGAGATAATTGCTTAAAATAGTTTTGATTTCAACTATGTCAATATGATTTGATAGATTTTAAGATTATTTGAAATAGATTTATTATGATACAACACATCCATATTGTATTGAAAGTTTTCTGACATGTTTCACTATGGATGTTTTATTTTTTATAACATTCATGGTTTATGGATAATGTATTGACATTTTGTATGCTAGTTTGAATACAAATGTTAATTATTTGTTTAAACCTGTTGATATGAGGAATGCATTAGACTTAATAAATGATGGGTGGAGCCTGCTATATCTCCTTGAAGCATCGTTAGGTCTCATGAGACAAACTAGTATCTTGGCACAAGGCCTTAAAGAAATATTATTTTTAGTCTTGGCACAAGGCCTTGACTATGTGGCTATGATAATATTGCATTATGCATTCCATCATTATTAGAGTGGTTATTGATATTGAATGTGATTATTCGACTAGTAGATTATTCATGTGAATAAGTAAATATAATTATTTCATTTTATTTTTTCTATATTATACTGAAGTTCAATTTTAAAAGGATTTTGTTTTAGTTATACATTGCATTATATGTTTATTTTTATTTATAAATGTTTCTACTATATTATTATCCTTACCAGGCATCTGAGCTCACCCCTTTCTATGTTTTATTTTTCCAAGGATGTGAAGAAGAATTTTACGACGGACCTACAGGGATAGTCTGAGGTGATATGAGTCTGGACTATGGAGACTATATTTTTGTTGTATTTCTTTTTATTATGTAATGTAAACCTTATGAATGTAACGAGTTTTCCCAAGGTTACTATATAATTAGTCTTTCGATGCGTGATCGTTTGTGATCAAGCCAATGTTATCCAATAATGCACCAACTCTAGGTAACTGGGGTAGAGGCATTATAATTTATATTAAAGGATGTACTGTACAACCTTAGAAACTAGATTTAGATAAACTATGATTATATAACATAGCCCTATGATATACATTGAGGACTAGTATAGAAGAACATCCTTGAATTTTGGTATTGTAGAGATTTTGTGAGTTTTCTAGGCAATACATCCCTATCTGGATATGAACAGGTAGATGTGGCACTGGTACACATTTACCTAGGGGTAAAACCTGAAAACACCAATTTAAGATTGACTTTAATGGGAACTGGTGCATGACAATGGGCCTTGCTGCACTCTTGGATACAACACTCAGGGGGATATGCATAGGATAATTCTCATTTTCATTACAAACCATTATTAAGGGTATATGAGTATATGTTTCCATAATGAAGACATTTTTTGATTATGGATTATATCCATAAACTATTCAATTTATGTTATGTGTTTTACAATTTTGAATTTATGTAATGTGATTCATAAACTAATCTACATTATTCCATTTTTTAGGAATGATGCCTAGTGGGATCAATGGAAACACTATCAATGCACGCACACCATGTATGGATTTCCCTCCTGCTCAAGATAATTATAGTGGTTCTAGTGATACAACTGGTGTTGATCGTCTTATTACCATAATGGGATAACTCACTCAAGTTTTGAATAATAACCTTACCCATATGGAGATCCCTAATCCACAACGTGAAGGATCAAAGACAAATCGCATCATTAGGAAAACCCCACAATCATTAAATGGGAGTAAAAATCCTTTTCTAGGTGAGAAATGTATATGTTATTTAGATAAAATATTCCATGCATTGGGGAGATGCGAAAGAGAAAAAATTATCATGGAAGTTTTTCGACTTACTGGAGATGTTGAACAATGGTGGTCATTTATTCAAAACACAAATGAAGGTGATAAAGTATCAAATATGGAATGGAGTGATTTTAATGAGATTTTCATAGAAAAATACTTTCCTTGTGACAATCGAGTAGAGATGGAATGTCAATTTCTATGTCTGAGCCAAAAGGAGTATTAGAATGTCGTAATGTATGAGGATAATATTACAAGGTTAGTGAGGCATGATGCAAATTGTATACATAACCCAAAAATTAAGATTGATTGTTTTATTAATGGGTTAAAACCATTTATCCATTTAGAATTAGAATCACAATCCTTCTCATTTTAAAATGATATTATCTTACGTATTATCTAGGAAAAAAAATAATTCTCTATGTCTTACAACTTTAAAAAAGAAAGATAATAATAGATCTGATGAACACTCTGGAAATGGAAATAAGTGGAAGAAGGGAAAAGATTAATATCCATCCTATGGTAAATGATGGAAGAAAAAACAAGTTACTTGCCTGAAGGGAATGAGAATCTTTTACAGGTGTGGGGAAAAGGCCACCAAGATCATGATTTCATGTAGAAGAAAGAGTTTCTCAATGTTGAATGGTACAATTTTAGAGAAAGGGGGAATTATGCGAAGGAATTTCCTAAGTGTTAGGGGATCGTAACTCCTAAAAGGAAAAAGGACCAAGGCCAAGCTTATGTATCACTAATACTGAATTAGAAGCTCTGAAAGACGTTGTGGCAGATAATTTAATGGTTTCCTCAAGTTTATCCAATGCCTTATTTTATTCTGGATCATCACATTGGTTCATATCTTCCCATTTTTCTATTAAAATTAGATATTTCCAATTTGATTTATCATGGGAGTTGTCAGTTAAAACTCCAAATGGAAGTATCATCACATCAATGTTTTGTGAATCAGTCCCTATTGGAGAATATGGATGTTTTTTTATCTATTGATCTCATCGTCATACCCATGATTGAATTTGATATAATTCTCGATATTGATTTTCTTTTGGACTAAGATGCAAAGATTTATTTTAAGAAGATAGAGGTCACAATTTTGGATGATAATGATAAATAACACCTTATCTATAGAGTAGAAGCATCACCACCTAATTGTTATCTACATCCACCCCAATAGCTCAAATAAATTCAATTATTAGGGAGGAAGCGTGTGAAATAATTTTGCATGAGGAGAGGAATGTTCAAATAGATAAGGTATCTTTTGTGAAATAATATGTTGATTTGTTTCCCAAATATTTTCCTGGACATCCTCCAGAATAAGAAATCGAGTTTTCCATTGATTTAATTCCATGATCAATGCCCATATGGAATACCCCATAAGGAATGGCAACTGTGGAACTGGTGGAACTAAAGATACAACTAGAGGAATTGAGTAATAAGGGATTTATTTTCCCTAGTGTTTCCCTATGGTGATCCCGAATCCTTTTTATGAACAAAGATGGATATATGATGTTATGTATCAACTATAGGGATATCAATGCTATAACAATAATGAACAAGTATCCCCTACCTCACATTGGTGATATATTTGACCAACTGCATGGAGCTCAATACTTTTCAAAGACTGACCTTCGATCTGGATTCCATCTGTTGTGTGTGAAGAATGAAGACATTCTGAAGACAGCATTTCGAACAAGGTACGGGTATTATGAGTTAACAGTAATGCCTTTTTGATTGACTATTGAAGCCTCAGTATTCATATATATACACAATAGAGTTTTCAAGTAATATCTCAAAGATTTTTAGTGGAATTTGTTGATAATATCATGGTATACTCCAAAACCTACGAAGATCATGAAAATCACTTGCGCATTATCCTGAAGACTTATAGAAGACATGAATAATATGTGATATTTTTCAGGTGTGAATTCTGGGTACCTGAGATTTCTTTTCATGGCCATATTTTCTCTAAGAATGTAATTATAACGAACCATACTTTACATACATTGTTTTTACTTCAGAATTGAAGCACACTTATTACAACATATAACAAAACAAAGAAAAGACTGTATAGGTATACTGTCTTTAGAAACTGGGAAACATAAACAACTGGTTCATAAAGCATCTACTTTGCCTCCCATTTATATCATCATATCTACCCTTTTTGGAATATTCTACTTAATAACCTTCTTCCCGACCTGGGGAAACAAAACATAAAATAGGGTGAGCTCAAATTCTCAGTAAGGGTAAACAAAATAAATATCAATCACATCATATTTATAAGAACATAACATTTTAGAGATCTTAACCTGCAAAAGAGAGAATAATTTCATAACATGGGATAAATCATAGTAGTAAAATGAAATCCCAATAATCATAACATAAAACATGAAAATTTGTGGCATACACACATAATCAAAGAGAATCATATCTTATTAGTCAAGACTCATTGCCAAGACTTTCTTAGTGGACAAAGTCCATTTCTGAACCGAGTCACCCTCGTTTCAGTCCTTTTTCACTGAACCGGTATAACCTACCGTTCCAGCCATGTCTATCTCATGAGATATAAAATCATTAACCAATGCATTGGGGGGAGATATTGGTCCCACCCATCTCATAATGATACCATTCTTATGTGTGCCACAAAATCATAAACCATACATCATAGCATAACCCATGTAGTAAAAATTGGAATTTTAAACATCGTGACATCATAAAAAAATTCATATAAGATAAATGAATTCAAAAAAAATATAATTCCATCACAACATTATCAAATCAATGTAATAATAGGGATAAAAACAGAACCCTTTATTATCTTAGATGGAAAATAATTTTGATAAAACACTTGAACTCCATTCTTGAGGAAAATATCCTTTCTGCTTCAAAAACACTTTTCCTTACTTAACATGTCGTAAAATTATAAACTAAAAGAAGTTGATTAAAAATAATCTTGAAAACTTGTAATGTAAGATTCTTGTAAATAATGTTTTAAAAATCCATTCATTCCGTATAAGTTAAAAAAACATTCTTCTAGTACTTTTGTTAGAGAAGTCAAAAAGTACCTCTTACGAAAAATGACATAAGATTCCTTTCATATATTATACTAAAAACTAACTGAAGGGTTAAATTGGATTTAAAAAATTGTAGGTGGATGGAAATAATATTACATATTGAGGAAACATGGATGTGGATGATAAAATACACCCCAGCAAATGCCAAAGTATAAACAATCTCGGATAAAAATGAGATTGTGATATTTTCCCTTATCTTAGGTCCGATATGCTTTGCACGTGTCCAAACCTCCTGTATAATGATTTAAATAATGTTATTGACTTATTATAGAATCGTACTTATTTTTATTATATCATATTTGATCATATTCTTAGCTTCTTAGTAGTAATATTTCATTGCTACTTGTTATTTGGGTGTTTATAACGTTTTGTTCTTATGCGTGTTTTGTCGAATAAATTCTTATTCTTCTCTTTAGGTTATAGATACCTCATTTCCATAATGGTATTAGTGTAATATATATCATATTCATTCATTCAATTCATTTCATTTATATAATCATTATGAAATTAAGATCATGTAGAACGAGTCGCATCACATCGTGGAGACGGTATTCCGTACGTACGCACGAGTGATGATATCGTTACTATGATCGTGAAATTGTATTTGAGTGTATGTATACTATTTCAGAATCTGTGTCACTTTATAATAGTCATATATTGTCATTATTTAGACCATTATACCCATCCAAGTAAGGTGGTGGTGGAAAATAGATTACACCACGGCGTGGAGACGGTATTCCGTACGTAAGCACGCGCGGTGATTTCTTTTTCCGTAGGATGGATAGATGGTGAAATAGGGTTGTTTATTACCTATAATAACATATAAGTATATGAGTGATACTGATGTTATTACTTCATAATGAAACAGCTAAAGAAGAAGAAGTGGAAGAAGAAATAAAGATGAAAGAATCGGTAACAGACATTACCTCTTCTTTGAAGTGCTTCTTTGAGACCTCCTTTTAGGGAACTAAAATTGGTTTTTGAAGAAGACCAGGACCTCTAGGATGTCTCTAGGGAAGTGGATATGAGAAAGGGGAAGGGTTTGGCCGGGATTTAAGGCTCAATGTGGTGTGAGGAAGAGAGGGAGGAGGTGCCCTTTTATAAGGGAGGAGAGGGGCACCTTTGGAATAACTAAAAATATTATTTTATTATAAAGCCAAATTCGGTTTTGAATAGCTCCAAAATGATTTATTTAGAATCTAAGGTGGGGATGGGTCTAAATCCTCTCATCCAAAAGAATTTAGACATGTTTAGGTTCCTATTTTAACCTTATCATTTAGTTTTAGCATTAAGTTAAATAATTTTACTTTTACTGTGTCTTCTTGTGTTCTTATACTATAAGGTTAATAAACTTACTATAAGCAGCCAAACGAACCCCAAGTTGTTTATTATTAATATATATAACTTTATATAATTAATTTCGCAGAACCATATATTTTTAAGAATAAAATAACAATTAATAATATAATATTTGTTTTGAAAACTATTTTATGTCAATTTTGAAACTATTTTGTAATTAATTTTTGTGAAAATCATAACAGAATGATTAGTTCGTAAAACGTTAATTAAATAAATACTAACATGACATATTAATCTAGAAAATTAGTGTAATTCATTAAAAGTTTCAGATTACATTTATTTTGGTGTTTATGACATCAATTATGTCAATATTTCATTAACATGATAATTAATGCATCATCTTTGTGTCATAAATAAATTAAATTATTTAATGTCTAAAAATTACAAATAAAATACCATTATGTAGGAAATCTTTTTATCTTTCTAATTAATATTTATAGTCGAATTTATCTTATGTATAACCCCATATTAAAAATGATTTACTTATTACACTTTGATTTTAACTATTTTAACCCTTCTTTAAATAAATTAGTAATAAATGTCCTAATCTAATCCATGTGGGCCTAAATGGTCATATTTTATTACTAAGTTTGTTTTTTTGTCGAATTACAATAATCCAATAGAATTTGGACATGTTTTAGGGTAATAATAATATAATTTTTACCCTTAATTACCCTATTTACTTTTAACCATGGTAAAAAAAAGAAAAAAGTTATTATTACCCAAAAATTATTTTCATCTCATTGAACAACATTTTACTAACTGACATCAACCGTGTCTCTCGGATTTTTGAAATTCCACTCAAAGAAGCGGTAAAATTAAGCTTTATGAAAAATTCATTTTTTAACAGCTACTTAGTAGTTTCACTCTTCATCAAAAATTGAAAGTTTTCAGAAAAATACCAAAATTTCACCCTAGGCTAATTTCGATATTCCGAATCAAAAAATGAAGTCCATTTTGAAAAATAAAATTTATAAAATTTCAAAAGGTGGTTATTATTATTCATAACAGTTAGTTTTAATAATATTTTAATAGCATATCATTGTTTAGTGAAACACGGTATTGCGTACGAGGCAAGCTATCGAGGAAGGTTGTGATTTCGTGTAAAGAAAGCCAAGAAAGTATTGTGTAGAAAAAGATTCCTTTGATGATTTATATAACATAAAAGTCTCAGGTGTTACATTCTACCCCCCTTAAAATGAATTTCTCCCTCGAAATTCGTCACGTTGTAACAAACAGATGAGGATACCTCTCCCTAATCATATCCTCAAGCTCCCACGTAGCTTCTTCTAATTGGTTGTTCCTCCATAAAACATTCACCAATCGAGTGGTCTTGTTTCGTAGGACATTTTCGCTACGATCCAGAATCTCTATCGGCTGTTCTTTATAAGAAAGATCCTCCTCCAGCGGTACAACTTCTGAGCTAAGTACATGTGAAGGATCAGGTATGTACTTTCTCAGGAGAGATACATGGAACACATAGTGAACTTGAGAGAGATTCGGTGGAAGTTCCAATCGGTAAGCTACCTTCCCAACACGATCCAGTCTTTCGAAAGTACCGATATATCTAGGGCTCAACTTCCCCTTCTTTCCAAATCTCATAACCCTCTTCCAGGGAGATATTTGTAATAACACTTTATCACCCACTTCAAACTCTAGGCCTTTTCTTCGGTTTTCGGCATAGATTTTCGGTCGACTCTGAGCTGCTCTTATGTGTTGTTGAATAGACCTGACCTTTTCTGCCATTCCATCAAAGAGATCAGGTCCAAATAACTGTCTTTCCCCAACTTCATCCCAGCAAGTTGGAGTCCTGCATTTCATTCCATAGAGAGCTTCATAAGGAGCCATCTGAATACTAGAGTGAAAGCTATTATTATATGAAAATTCCACCAAAGGTAGGTGTTGATCCCAACCACCTTGGAAATCCATAGAGAAAGCTCTCAACATATCTTCTATAGTTTGAATTGTTCTCTCAGACTGACCGTTTGTCTGAGGATGATAAGTAGTGCTAAATCTCAACTCTGTATCTAGAGTATGCTGAAGGCTGCGCCAGAACATCGAGGTAAATCTCGGATCCCGATCAGATATAATAGAAAGTGGTACTCCATGCAATCTTACCACTTCCTTTACATATATCCTGGCATGCTGATCTAGAGAGAAATCATCTCTAATAGCAATGAAGTGTGCAGACTTTGTAAGATGATCAACTATGACCCAGATAGCATTATTGCCTTTGGATGTTTTAGGAAGTCCTGTGACAAAGCCCATAGTGATGTTTTCCCATTTCCATTCGGGTATGGGTAGTGGTTGTAACATCCCCTTAGACTTCTGTCTCTGATCTTTAACTTGTTGACAAACCAAGCATCGAGAGACACATTCAGCAACATTTCTTTTCATGCCATCCCACCAGAAGTACTCTATCAGGTCCCTATACATCTTCGTGCTTCCAGGATGAATAGAGAATGAAGAACTATGAGCCTCATCCAGCAGCTCCTTCTTTAATTCTGGGATGGGAGGAACACAAACCCTATTCTTGACCTTTATTATCCCATGACAAACAAGGTTGAATTCAGGAACATTTCTCACCTTCTTTTGTAACTCGACATCTACTTTCTGTGCCTCTTTAATCTTCACATGTATAGATGGTTGAACATTCATTTGAGAAAGATAAGATTTTCCCCTTCCATTATAATTCCATGATCCATCCTTTGTAAATCCATAAATATTGGATATTTTGTAATCCTCATCATGGATAAACTGGCATGGTCTTGTCTACTTAATGCATCTGCCACCTTGTTTTCTTTCCCAGGGTGGTAATGGATTGAGATGTCATAATCCTTAGTCAGCTCCAACCATCTTCTTCGACGCATATTCAGATACTTTTGTGTGAAAATATACTTTAAACTTTTATTATCAATATCAATATCACACCTTTCACCATAAAGGTAATGCCTCCAAATCGTTAATGCAAAGATTACCCCAACTAACTCCAAATCATGAGTTGGGTAATTTTGCTCATGTATTTTCAACTGTCGTGAGGCATAAGCTATAACCATATCATTTTGCATAAGAACACACCCCAATCCCTTCTTGGATGCATCACTGTAGATCACAAACCTTTCTCCACTACAAGGTAGTGTGAGCACAGGTGCACTGGATAACCTTCTTTTCAACTCCTTGAAATTCTCTTCACATTCCTCCGTCCAAACAAACTTAACTCCTTTCCGTGTCAACATGGTGAGTGGATTAGATAACCGTGAAAAATATTTCACAAAACGTCGATAATATCCAGCCAAACCAAGAGAAAATCAGATCTCGGTTACTGTTGTTGGTCTCGACCATCTTTCGATAACCTCTGTTTTTGGTGAATCCACAGATACCCCCTCTATTGAGATTATGTGACCCAAAAATGCAACTTTTTGAAGCCAAAATTCACACTTGGTAAATTTGGCATAAAGCTTCTCCTTTCTCAGTGTCTTCAATATAATTATCAAGTGATCTTCATGTTCTTCCTTGCTATTTGAATAGACAAGAATATCATCTATAAAGACTACCACAAACTGATCAATATAGTCTCTAAAGACTCTATTCATTAGATCTATGAAGATAGAAGAGGAATTAGTAAGACCAAATGACATCACTATAAATTCATAGTGTCCATACCTTGTACAGAAAGTCCTCTTTGGTATATCCTCCCTTTTTACCCTTAATTGATGATACCCTGAATGAAGATCAATCATGGAAAAGTATTGAGCTCCGCATAGATTGTCAAATAGGTCATCAATGCGCAGGAGAGGATATTTGTTCTTGATAGTGATCTTGTTAAGTTCTCGATAATCAATGAAGAATCTCATTGATCCATCTTTCTTCTTAACAAACAGAACAGGTGCTCCCCAAGGTGATGCACTAGGGCGTATGTAGAGACCCGAAGCTTATTATACATGGACGTTACATTAATTTTGCGGAATACTTAGTACATAACAAAAACACACAGACAAGGATCATAATAGTTTAGTGTCTTTGGAAACTAGGAACGTAATCTTCTAATCATGGTGAAAGATCTTCAATATCTCCCATAAAGATCTTCCATTTTTTTACCTAAAACCTTTCTTTATATCCTGGGGAAAAGAAAACATAAAAGGGTGAGCTCAAATGCTCAGTATGGGTAAACAAAAGAAATATAAATCACATCATATAATAAAAACATAACTTTTGGAAATCTTAACCTGCAAAAGAGATCATAATTTCATAACCTGGGATAACTCATGGCAGTGAAATGTATTCCCAATAATCAAAACATAAAACATTAAACTTTGTGGCATACACACATAATCATAGAGAATCATTTCTTGTTAGTCAAGACTCATTTACAAGACTATCTTAGTATACAAAGTCCATTTCTGAATCGAGTGACCCTCGTTTCAGTCATGTTTCACTGAACCGGTATAACCTACCATTCCATCCATGTCTATCTCATGACATATAAAATCATTACCCAATGCATTGGAGGGAGATATAGGTCCCAGCCATCTCATAATGATACCATTATTATGTGTGCCACAAAATCATAAATCATACATCATTGCATAACCCATGTAATAAAAATGGGAATCTTAAACATCATGACATCATAAAACAATTCATATACGATAAAAGAATTCATAAAAATAATTCCATCACAACATAATCAAGTCAATGTAATAATAGGGATAAAAACAGAACCCTATATTATCTTAGATGGAAAATAATTTTGATAAAACACTTGAACTTCATTTTTGAGGAAAATATCCTTTCTACTTCAAAAACATTTTTCCTTTATTAAAATGTCATAAAACATTAAACTAAAAGAAGCTGATCAAAAATAAACTTGAAAACTTATAAATGATTCTTCTTGGAAATAATGTTTTAAAAATCCATTCATGTCGTATAAGTTAAAAAAAACATTCTTCGTACTTTTGTCGAAAAAGTCAAAAAGTACCTCGTATGAAAAACGTCAAAAGATTCCTTTCATATCATTTTCTAAAAACTCACCGAAGGGTAAAATTTGATTTTAAAAATTTAATGTGGATGGAAATAATATTACATATTAAGGAAACATGTATGTGGATGATAAAATACACCCCAGTAAATTTCAAAGTATAAACAATCTTGGATAAAAATGTGATTGTGATATTTCCCTTACCTTAGGTCCGATTTGCTTTGTACGTGTCCGAAGATCCTGTATAATGGTTTAAATAATGTTATTGACTTATTCCAGAATCATACATATTGATATGATATCATATATGGTTATATTCTTAGCTTCTTGTTAGTAATATTTCATTGTTACTTGTTACTCGGGTCTTTATTGCCTTTTGTTCTTATGCGTGTTTTGCCGAATAAATTCTTATTCTTCTTTTAAGGTTATAGATACCTTATATCCAGAATGGTATTAGTGTAACATATATCATATTTATTCATTCAATTCATTTATATAATTACTATGTAATGATGATCATGTAGAACGAGTCGCATCACATAGTTGAGACGGTATTCCGTACGTACGCACGAGTGATGATATCGTTCCTATGATCGTGGAATTGTATTGGAGTATATATATATTATTTCAGTATCAATATTACTTTATAATAATCATAAATAGTTACTCATTACACCATTATACCCATCCTTGTAAGGTGATGGTGGAAAATAGATTACACCACGGCGTGGAGACGGTATTCCGTACGTACGCACGCGCGATGATTTCATTTTTCCGTAGGATGGATAGAAAATGAATTAGGGTTGTTTCATATTTATAATGACATATCAGTATGTAAGTAATACAGATGTTATTACTTTATAATGAAACAACTAAAGAAGAAGAAGTTGAAGAAGAAAGAAATTGAAAAGATCGGTAATGGATATTACCTCTTCTTTGGAACGCCGCTTTGAATCCTCCACTTAGGGAACTAAGATTGGAATTGGAAGAATACCAGGACCTCTAGGATTATTATTGGGAAGTGGATAGGAGAAAATGGCATGGGTTTTCCGAGCTTGAGTGCTCAAATTGGTGTGAGGAGGAGGGGGAGGAGGTGCCCTTTTATAAGGGAGGAGAGGGGCACCTTAGGAATATCTCAAAATATTATTTTATATTAAAGTCAAAATCGGTTTATAATGGTTCGAAAGGGTCTTATTTCGAAGCTAAAGTGGGGATGGGTCTAAATCCTATCAACCAATAGGATTTAGACAGGTTTAGGGTATTATTTTAGCCTTATCAATTAGATTTTAACTCTAAGTTAAATAATTTAACTTTTACCCTGTCTTTTTGTTTTCTTTCACTATATGGTTAATACACTTACTATAAGATGCCAAACGAACCCCAAATTGTTTATTATTAATATATATATAATTATCTAAGTCATTTGGCCGAACCATAGATTTTTAGGACAAAAATAACAATTAATAATATAAAATTTGATTTTAAAACTATTTTGTGTCAATTTTGACACTATTTGATATACGATTTTTGTGAAAGTCATAACAGAATTATATGTTCAAACAAAGTTTATTACATCAACACTAATATATCATAGAAACCTAGAAAATTAGTTGAATTCATAAAAAGTCTCAAATTACATTTATTTTGGTGTTTATAGCATCAATTATGTCAATATTTCCTAAATAAGATAATTACTGCATCATCTTTTTGTCATAAATAAATTAAATTATATGATGTCTAAAAATTACAAATAAAATACCATTATGTAGGAAATATTTGTATCTTTCTAATGAATATTTACAATCGAATTTATCTTATGTAAAACCATATATTAAGATTTTTTTAGTAAATAAACTTTGATTTTAACTCTTTTAACTCTTCTTTGAATTAAATAATAATAAATGTCCTAATCTAATCCATGTGGGCCTAAATGATAATATTTTACACTTAAGGTTGTTTTTGGTCTAGATACACTTGTCCAATAGATTTAGGACATGTTTTAGGGTAATATTAATATCATTCTTACCCTTAATTACCGTATTTACTTTTAACCGTGGTAAATAAAAGTAAAAAGTTACTATTCACCAAAAATTATTTTCGTCTCATTGAACCACATTTTACTTACTCACATCAACCGTGTTTCTCGGATTTTTGAAATTCCATTCACAGAAGCGTTAAAATTATGTTTTATGAAAAATTCAGTTTTTTAACTACCACTTAGTAGTTTTACTATTCATCAAAAATTGATGTTTTTCAGAACAATGGCAAAATTTCATCCTAAGCTATATTTCATATTCTAAATTCAAAAATGATGTCTATTTTACCAAATTCATAACATAGAAGTTGCATTAATTAATTTTATAATTAAATCCCGCTGTTAAAACAAATAGCGTGTTTTTAAGAAACAATATCTATCAAAAGATTGACACTTGATTATGTCTGGTTTAAATGTGAAATTACAACCAATGACCAACATTGTATTAAATTTTAAAAATATATTCTAAATATACTTTTAAACCACTCAAATTAATAATTTATCACTATTAATTATTTCGATTAAAAAAGATGTTTTTAATTATAATGTAGTAATTTTCACTATTCATCAGAATATGAATGTTATCCGAAAATTACCAAAATTTCACCTTAGTCTAAATTCGATACTCCGAATCCAAAAATGAAGTCCATTTTGAGAGCTAAATTTTCTAAAATTTAAAAAGTGGTTATTACCATTCATAATGGCTAGTTTTAATAATATTTAATAGCATATCGTTGTTTCGTGAAACTCAGTATTGCGTACTACACACGCTATCGAGGAAGGTTGCGATTGCGTGTAATGTAAGGCAAGTCAAGGATGCATGTTGTGCAAGCTCCTTTTGGTGTAGCGTACAACACAAGACATTAATAAAATTAAAAAGAATATTTTTCATAAAATCTCGGGCTGTTACATTCTACCCCCCTTAAAATTAATTTCTCCCTCGAAATTCGTCGGGGTTATAAATGGTTTACTATTAGGAATTTTCTTTAATAGAAATCCACATCGTAAAAAGGAATATCAAAACCAATCTTTAAAAACAAAAGTATGAAACGTAACGGTTACCCAAATAAAATAATCACTCGGTTTCCTCATAGGTGAAAATATGGATATGGAAGAGAAATCTAACCATCATGTTCTGATGGAGAGTGGTAGAGAACAAGGCTATGGAAAAGACAGCAATCAAAAAGCCATAAATTTGTGACGATCTAAGGTACCATCTGATTCATCAGATATAAGATCACTAGGACAACATTTTTGGTTTTCAAGACCGTTTCCCTAATGTTAAAGAATTTGAATTAGAATAAATACTTCCTTTATTTTGGTACAATCTCACTGTTGTTCGTGCCTTTAACAATTTCCACTTCATCTCTTAAATAAATGAAGTTGAATTTGTTATTCGTGAAGTGTTAGCAGATCATGTGATAGAATGACGGGTCGTTCCATCTGTCTCAAACAAAAGGTTAGCAAAAATTATATACATAAGTCGATCTATAGTGAGATTAATCATATGTGGTTCCTAAAATGGAAATTATACTTCATATATCATACTGATTAATATAATAAAACTAGTTTCTAATAAATAGGGACTTCATGTAGGCCAGTGGTAGGCGATAAAGGCTAGTCGCACTTCAGTTGTGGGTTCGATTCCCACATCCTTGTCCGACGCGATGGGCTGTCGCCCGTCCTGCAGGTTGTCCTTTTTCTAAAACTATATTACTATAACATCCCATCAATAATATAGAGAACACTTCTATCCTGAAACAATACTAACTTATGTCCAACATAATCCATTCCAATCATTAGGCTTATCCATAATACTGCAGTCCACTCTCATAACATAGTGAAAACGATTACCAGAGATTTAACACCATCGTCGATCACCATATATCATAAGATATGTTTTGTTGGTCACATTCCAAACATTCAAAGTCCTTAATCATGTATTCTCTTGAATACCTTAGTGAAAACATGAATGCAGTTAAAATTTAACACTTTCCTCATACCAAAATCCTCAAAATTCTATATACTCAAACCATGATATCACTTAGTCCTTATATCAATCATGAGCTCATGAATACTGTTAAACATTTCGTTTTTTATTGTTTTCCCTTCATTATGCGCATATCATCTTATTTCCAAAAAATATCTCAATTACTTTGAATACCACATTAGACCCATACATAAATATTCCAATACTCCATGATACAATATTATTTTGGAATCCCATTACATAAACACTTAATCATTCCACCACATCATTGTCATATTCAACATCGCCAATAGTGATCACATGTGACTTCCCTTTGTCCTTTTCCTTCAGTGGTTGCTCATGTTGATCATCACTAACCCTTGGATTAGGGCATTTATTAGCATAATGCCCCATTTCCTTGAACTTGAGACATTGAAGTGTTGGTAGTGTGTTCTCTGCAGTGTTTTCTTTATTCACATCATTAGAATCCCTTTTCCCATTACATCGACACTCAGCTGCTCGATGACTTTTTTTTCCACACTTAAAACATTTTCTAGTCCCTTTATGACAATCTCCACCATGCTTCTTTCCACACTTTGAGCATAAGAAAACATTCATCTTCTTTTCACCACTATTCTGAGATTTCTCCTTGAACTCCATCTTTCGTTTCTTGTCAAAACCATGAGATGGATATGTAACACCAACTTCCATTTCTACCTTGATAGCACAACGCACAATTTCATCATAGCTACTGAAGTCTCTTATATCTAATTCCCTTCGAATACTTGGTTTTAAGCCACTGAAAAATCGATCAACTTTACTTTTAGGTTGGATGATAATTCCAGATGCATACCTTGCAAGTCTTGTAAAATTCGCTTCGTATATACCAACAGATTCATCATCCTTTTGCTTTAGTTCAAGAAACTCCTTCTCCATCTTTGTTCGAAGAATACGAGGGAAGTACTTACTGAAAAACAAGTTCTTGAACTCGTCCCATTCCATGGAATCAATTTCATCTCTTGGCCTCGTATTCTTGATAAGATTCCACCACTGATCAGCTTCACCTTCCAAACGATATACTGCTAAGATGACTTTATCATGTTCATAACATTGAAGAACTGAAAATATCTTTTCAGTGGTACTGATCCATTGTTCAGCAACAAGTGGATCAGAAGTCCAACTGAAAGAAGGTGGACGTTGCCTCATGAAGGACTCAATAGAATACTATTCCTTTCTCTGCTCATTTGGAAGTCCAGAATGATTCATAGCTTCTGTAAGGATAGAAATAAGATTTTTCACTCCATCTCCTATAACATTTGTTTGTTCAGGAGGAAAATCATTGCATTGTCCATTGCATTGATCAACACGGTTCCTTCGGGTTCCAGCCATCGTCTAAAACCCAAAAAGAATAGTTTGAGAGGAAAAAATCATAATAAAGGGGGAGTAACTTCATTATCTAACTTCTTAGGTTAAATTCTATGATATTTACCATAGTTATAGGATTGTATCCTATACGTATACTTATCCTTAGGGGCATCCCTAGACATACCTTAGAAATATCTCTTGGGATCTCAAAAACGCTTTCGCATCCTAGTTTCCAAAGGTTAACTAAACCATTCCTCTGATACCAACTGTAGAGACCCGAAGCTTATCGTACATGGACTTTACATTACTTTTTCTGAATACATAGTACATAACAAAAACACACACACAAGGATCGTAATAGTTTAGTGTCTTTGGAAACTCGGAATGTAATCTTCTAATTGTGGTGAAAGATCATCAAAATCTCCCATAATGATCTTCCCTTTTTTTATACCTAAAACCTTTCTTTATATCCTGGGGAAAAGAAAACATAAAAGGGTGAGCTCAAATTCTCAGTAAGGGTAAACAAAAGAAATATAAATAACATCATATACATAAGAACATAACTTTTGGAAATCTTAACCTGCAAAAGAGATCATAATTTCATAACCTAGGATAACTCATGGCAGTGAAATGTATTCACAATAATCATAACATAAAACATTAAACATTGTGGCATACACACATAATCATAGAGAATCATTTCTTGTTAGTCAAGACTCATTGCCAAGACTATCTTAGTGGACAAAGTCCATTTCTGAATCGAGTGACCCTCGTTTCAGTCCTGTTTCACTGAACCAGTATAACCTAACATTTTAGCCATGTATATCTCATGAGATATAAAATCATTACCCAATGCATTGGAGGGAGATATAGGTCCCAGCCATCTCATAATTATACCATTCTTATGTGTGCCACAAAATCATAAATCATACATCATTGCATAAACCATGTAATAAAAATGGGAATCCTAAACATCATGACATCATAAAACAATTCATATACGATAAAGGAATTCATAAAAATAATTCCATCACAACATAATCAAGTCAATGTAATAATAGGGATAAAAACAGAACCCTTTATTATCTTAGATGGAAAATAATTTTGATAAAACACTTGAACTTCATTCTTGAGGAAAATATCCTTTCTACTTCAAAAACATTTTTCCTTTCTTAAAATGTCATAAAACATTAAACTAAAAGAAGTTGATTAAAAATAAACTTGAAAACATGTAAAGGATGCTTCTTGGAAATAATGTTTTAAAAATCCATTCATGTCGTATAAGTTAAAAAAAACATTCTTCATACTTTTGTCGGAAAAGTCAAAAAGTACCTCGTACGAAAAACGTAAAAAGATTCCTTTCATATCTTTTACTAAAAACTCACCGAAGGGTAAAATTTGATTTTAAAAATTTAATGTGGAAGGAAATAATATTACATATTGAGGAAACATGTATGTGGATGATAAAATACACCCCAGTAAATTTCAAAGTATAAAAAATCTCGGATAAAAATGAGATTGTGATATTTCCCTTACCTTTGGTCCGATTTTTTTTGTACGTGTCTGAAGCTCCGGTATAATGGTTTAAATAATGTTATTTACTTACTCCAGAATCATACATATTGATATGATATCATATATGGTTATATTCTTATCTTCTTGTTAGTAATATTTCATTGTTACTTGTTACTCGGGTCTTTATTGCCTTTTGTTCTTATGCGTGTTTTGCCGAATAAACTCTTATTATTCTTTTAAGGTTATAGATACTTTATATCCAGAATGGTATTAGTGTAACATATATCATATTTATTCATTCAATTCATACAATTCATTTATATAATTACTATGTAATGATGATCATGTAGAATGAGTCGCATCACATCGTGGAGACGGTATTCCGTACGTACGCACGAGTGATGATATCGTTCCTATGATTGTGGAATTGTATTGGAGTATATATATATTATTTCAGTATCAATATTACTTTATAATAATCATAAATAGTTACTCATTACACCATTATACCCATCCTTGTAAGGTGATGGTGGAAAATAGATTACACCACGGCGTGGAGACGGTATTCCGTACGTACGCACGCGCGGTGATTTCATTTTTCCGTAGGATGGATAGAAAATGAATTAGGGTTGTTTCATATTTATAATAACATATCAGTATGTAAGTAATACTGATGTTATTACTTTATAATGAAACAACTAAAGAAGAAGATGTTAAAGAAGAAAGAAATTGAAAAGATCGGTAATGGATATTACCTCTTCTTTGGAACCCCTCTTTGAATCCTCCACTTAGGGAACTAATATTGGTCTTTGAAGAATACCAGGACCTCTAGGATTATTCTAGGGAAGTAGAGAGGAGAAAATGGCAGGGTTTGGCCAAGCTTGAGTGCTCAAATTGGTGTGAGGAGGAGGGGGAGGAGGTGCCCATTTATAAGGGAGGAGAGGGGAACCTTAGGAATATCTCAAAATATTATTCTATATTAAAGTCAAAATCGGTTTATAATGGTTCCAAAGGGTCTTATTTCGAAGCTAAAGTGGGGATGGGTCGAAATCACATCAACCAATAGGATTTAGAAAAGTTTAGGGTATTATTTTAACCTTATCAATTAGATTTTAACTCTAAGTTAAAAAATATAACTTTTACCGTGTCTTTTTGTTTTTTTCACTATATGGTTAATACACTTACTATAACATGCCAAACGAACCCCAAATTTTTTATTATTAATATATATATATATCCTTATCTAAGTCATTTGGCCGAATATTTGATTTTTAGGAATAAAATAACAATTAATAATATAAAATTTGATTTAAAAACTATTTTGTGTCAATTTTGACACTATTTGATATATGATTTATGTGAAAGTCATAACAGAATTATATGTTCGAACCAAGTTGATTAAATCAACACTAATATATCATATTAACCTAGAAAATTAGTGGAATTCATAAAAAGTCTCAAATTACATTTATTTTGTTTTTTATAACATCAATTATGTCAATATTTCATAAATAAGATAATTACTGCATCATCCTTGTGTCATAAATAAATTAAATTACATGATGTCTAAAAATTACAAATAAAATACAATTTTGTAGGAAATCGTTCTATCTTTCTAATGAATATTTAAAATCTAATTTATCTTATGTACAATCCTATATTAAAAATGTTTTAGTAAATAAACTTTGATTTTAACTCTTTTAACTCTTCTTTAAATTAAATAATAATAAATGTCCTAATCTAATCCAAGTGGGTCTAAATGATAATATTTTACACTTAAGGTAGTTTTTGGTCGAGATACACTTGTCCAATAGAATTAGGACATGTGTTAGGGTAATATTAATACCATTCTTACCCTTAATTACCCTATTTACTTTTAATTGTGGTAAATAAAAGTAAAAAGTTACTATTCACCAAAAATTATTTTCATCTCATTGAACCACATTTTACTTACTGACATCAACCGTGTCTCTTGGATTTTTGAAATTCCATTCACAGAAGCGGTAGAATTAAGTTTTATGAAAAATTCAGTTTTTTAACTACCACTTAGTAGTTTCACTATTCATCAAAAATTAATGTTTTTCAGAACAATGCCAAAATTTCATCCTAAGCTATATTTCATATTCCGAATTCAAAAATGAAGTCTATTTTACCAAATTCATAACATAGAAGTTGCATTAATTAATTTTATAATTAAATCTCGTTGTTAAAACAAATAGCGTGTTTTTAAGAAACAATATCTATCAAAAGATTGACACTTGATTATGTCTGGTTTAAATGTTAAATTACAACTAATGACCAACATTGTATTAAATTGTAAAAATATATTCTAAATATATTTAAGACCACTCAAATTAATAATTTATCACTATTACTTATTTCGATTAAAAAAGTTGTTTTTAAATATAATTTAGTAATTTTCACTATTCATCAGAATATGAAAGTTATCCGAAATGTACCAAAATTTCACCTTAGGCTAAATTCGAGACTCCGAATCCAAAAATGAAGTCCATTTTGAGAGCTAAATTTTCTAAAATTTAAAAAGTGGTTATTACCATTCATAACGGCTAGTTTTAATAATATTTTAATAGCATATTGTTGTTTCGTGAAACTCAGTATTGCGTACTACACACACTATCGAGGAAGGTTGCAATTGCGTGTAATGCAAGGAAAGTGAAGGATGTGTGTTGTGAAAGCTCCTTTTGGTGTAGCGTACAACACAAGACATTAATAAAATTAAAAAGAATATTTTTCATAAAATCTCGGGCTGTTACATTCTACCCCCCTTAAATTGAATTTCGCCCTCGAAATTCGTCGGGGTTATAAATGGTTTACTATTCGAATGTTTATTTAATAGAAACCCACATCATAAAAAGGAATATCAAAACCAATCTTTAAAATCAAAAGTATGAAACGTAACGGTTACCCAAATAAACTAATCAATGGGTTTCCACATAGATGAAAATATGGATATGGAAGAGAAATCTAACCATCATGTTCTGATGGAGAGTGGTAGAGAACATGGCTATGGAAAATCCAGCAATCACAAAGCCATAAATTTGTGACGATCTAAGGCACCATCTGATTCATCAGATATAAGAACACTAGGACAACATTTTTGGTTTTCAAGATCATTTCCCTAAAGATAAAGAATTTGAATTAGAATAAATACTTACTTTATTTTGGTACAATCTCACTGTTGTTCGTGCCTTTAACAATTTCCACTTCATCTCATAAATAAATGAAGTTGTATTTGTTATTCGTGAAGTGTTAGCAGATCATGTGATAGAATGGCGGGTCATTCCATCTGTCTCAAACAAAAGGTTAGCAAAAATTATATACATAAGTCGATCTATAGTGAGATTAATCATATATGGTTCCTAAAATGGACTTTATACTTCATATATCATACTGCTTAATATAATAAAACTAGTTTCTAATAAACAGGGACTTCCTGTAGGCCAGTGGTAGGCAATAAAGGCCACTCGCACTTCGGTTGTGGGTTCGATTCCCACATCCTTGTCCGACGCGATGGGCTGTCGCCCGTCCTGCAGGTTTTCCATTTTCTAAAACTATATTACTATAACATCCCATCAATAATATCGAGAAAACTTCTATCCTTAAACAATACTAACTTATGTCCAACATAATCCATTCCAATCGTTAGGCTTATCCATAATACTGCAGTCCACTGTCACAACATAGTGAAAATGATTATCAGAGATTTACCACCATCTTCGATCCCCATATATCATAAGATATGTTTTGTTGGTCACATTCCAAACATTAAAAGTCCATAATCATGTATTCTCTTGAATACCTTAGTGAAAACATGAATGCAGTTAAAATTTAAAACTTTTCACATACCAAAATCCTCAAAATTCTATATACTCAAACCATGATATCACTTATTCCTTATATCAATCATGAGCTCATGAATACTGTTAAACATTTCGTTTTTCTCGTTTTCCCTTCATTATGCGCATATCATCTTATTTCCAAAAATATCTCAATTACGTTGAATACCACATTAGACCAATACATAAATATTCCAATACTCCATGATACAATATTATTTTGGAATCCCATTACATAAACACTTAATCATTCCACCACATCGTTGTCATATTCAACATCACCAATAGTGATCACATGTGACTTCCCTTTGTCCTTTGCCTTCAGTGGTTGCTCATGTTGATCATCACTAACCCTTGGATTAGGGCAGTTATTAGTATAATGCCCAATTTCCTTGCACTTGAAGCATTGAAGTGTTGGTGGTGTGTTCTCTGCAATGTTTGCTTTATTCACATCATTAGAAACCCTTTTCCCATTACTTAGACACTCAGCTGCTCGATGACCTTCTTTTCGACACTTAAAACATTTTTCAGTCCCTTTAAGACAATCTCCACCATGCTTCTTTCCACACTTTGTGCATAAGAAAACATTCATCTTCTTTTCACCATTATTCTGATATTTCTCGTTGAACTCCATCATTCGTTTCTTGTCAAAACCATGAGATGGATATGTAACACCAACTTCCATTTCTACCTTGATAGCACAACACAAAA
Organism: Viscum album; assembly: GCA_963277665.1. NCBI lineage: Eukaryota > Viridiplantae > Streptophyta > Magnoliopsida > Santalales > Viscaceae > Viscum > Viscum album. The sequence goes on along the minus strand of OY728152.1, from coordinate 1,310,342,092 downwards.
TTTCTTCATAGCTACTGAAGTCTCTTATAGCTAATTCCCTTCAAAGACTTGGTTTTAAGCCACTGAAAAATTGATCAACTTTACTTTCAGGTTGGATGATAATTCCAGATGCATACCTTGCAGGTCTTGTAAAATTCGCTTCGTATATACCAACAGATTCATCATCCTTTTGCTTTAGTTCAAGAAACTCCTTCTCCATCTTTGGTCGAAGAATATGAGAGAAGTACTTACTGAAAAACAAGTTCTTGAACTCGTCCCATTCCATGGACTCAATTTCATCTCTTGGCCTCGTATTCTTGGTAAGATTCCACTATTGATCAGCTTCACCTTCCAAACGATATACTGCTAAGATGACTTTATCATGTTCAGAACATTGACGAACTGAAAATATCTTTTCAGTGGTACTGATCCATTGTTCAGCAACAAGTGGATCAGAAGTCCCACTGAAAGAAGGTGGACGTTGCCTCATGAAGGACTCAATAGAATACTATTCCTTTCTCTACTCATTTGGAAGTCCAGAATGATTTATAGTTTGTGTAAGGATAGCAATAAGATTTTTCACTCCATCTCCCATAACATTTGTTTGTTCAGGAGGAAAATCATTGCATTTTCCATTGCATTGATCAACACGGTTCCTTCGGGTTCCAGCCATCGTCTAAAACCCAAAAAGAATAGTGTGAGAGGCAAAAATCATAATAAAGGGGGAGTAACTTCCTTATCTAACTTCTTAGGTTAAATTCTATGATCTTTACCGTAGTTATAGGACTGTATCCTATACGTATACTTTTCCTTAGGGGCATCCCTAGACATACCTTAGAAATATCTATAGGGATCTCACTAACTCTTTCGCATCCTAGTTTCCAAAGTTTGACTAAACCTTTCCTCTAATACCAACTGTAGAGACCCGAAGCTTATCGTACATGGACATTACATTACTTTTGCGGAATACACAGTACATAACAAAAACACACACACAAGGATCGTAATAGTTTAGTGTCTTTGGAAACTCGGAACGTAATCTTCTAATCATGGTAAAAGATCTTCAATATCTCCCATAAAGATCTTCCCTTTTTTTACCTAAAACCTTTCTTTATATCCTGGGGAAAAGAAAAAATAAAAGGGTGATCTCAAATGCTCAGTAAGGGTAAACAAAAGAAATATAAATCACATCATATACATAACAACCTATCTTTTGGAAATCTTAACCTGCAAAAGAGATCATAATTTCATAACCTGGTATAACTCATGGAAGTGAAATGTATTCACAATAATCATAACATAAAACATTAAACATTTTGGCATACACACATAATCATAGAGAATCATTTCTTATTAGTCAAGACTCATTGCCAAGACTATCTTAGTGGACAAAGTCCATTTCTGAATCGAGTGACCCTCGTTTCAGTCCTGTTTCACTGAACCGTATAACCTACCATTCCAGCCATGTCTATCTCATGAGATATAAAATCTTAACCAATGCATTGGAGGGAGATATAGGTCCCAGCCATCTCATAATGATACCATTCTTATATGTGCCACAAAATCATAAATCATACATCATTGCATAACCCATGTAATAAAAATGGGAATCTTAAACATCATGACATCATAAAACAATTCATGTACGATAAAGGAATTCATAAAAATAATTCCATCACAACATAATCAAGTCAATGTAATAATAGGGATAAAAATATAACCCTTTATTATTTTAGATGGAAAATAATTTTGATAAAACACTTGAACTTCATTCTTGAGAAAAATATCCTTTCTACTTCAAAAACATTTTTCCTTTCTTAAAATGTCATAAAACTTTAAACTAAAAGAAGTTGATTAAAAATAAACTTGAAAACTTTTAAAGGATGCTTCTTCGAAATAATTTTTTAAAAATCCATTCATGTCGTATAAGTAAAAAAAAACATTCTTCGTACTTTTTTCGGAAAAGTCAAAAAGTACCTCGTACGAAAAACGTCAAAAGATTCCTTTCATATATTTTACTAAAAACTCACCGAAGGGTAAAATTTGATTTTCAAAATTTAATGTGGATGGAAATAATATTACATATTGAGGAAACATGTATGTGGATGATAAAATACACCCCAGTAAATTTCAAAGTATAAACAATCTCGGATAAAAATGAGATTGTGATATTTCCCTTACCTAAGGTCCGATTTTCATTGTACGTGTCCGAAGCTCCTGTATAATGGTTTAAATAATGTTATTGATTTATTCCAGAATCATACATATTGATATGCTATCATATATGGTTATATTCTTAGCTTCTTGTTAGTAATATTTCATTGTTACTTGTTACTCGGGTCTTTATTGCCTTTTGTTCTTATGCGTGTTTTGCCGAATAAATTCTTATTCTTCTTTTAAGGTTATAGATACCTTATATCCAGAATGGTATTAGTGTAACATATATCATATTTATTCTTTCAATTCATTTATATAATTACTATGTAATGTTGATCATGTAGAACGAGTCACATCACATCGTGGAGACGGTATTCCGTACATACGCACGAGTGATGATATCGTTCCTATGATCGTGGAATTGTATTGGAGTATATATATATTATTTCAGTATCAATATTACTTTATAATAATCATAAATAGTTACACATTACACCATTATACCCATCCTTGTAAGGTGATGGTGGAAAATAGATTACACCACAGCGTGGAGACGGTATTCTGTACGTACGCACGCGCGGTGATTTCATTTTTCCGTAGGATGGATAGAAACTGAATTAGGGTTGTTTCATATTTATAATAACATATCAGTATTTAAGTAATACTGATGTTATTACTTTATAATGAAACAACTAAAGAAGAAGAAGTTGAAGAAGAATGAAATTGAAAAGATCGGTAACAGATATTACCTCTTCTTTGGAACGCCTCTTTGAATCCTCCACTTAAGGAACATAGATTGGTCTTTGAAGAAGACCGGGACCTCTAGGATTATTCTAGTGAAGTGGAGAGTAGAAAATGGCAGGGGTTGGCCGAGCTTGGGTGCTCAAATTGGTGTGAGGAGTAGGGGGAGGAGGTGCCCTTTTATAAGGGAGGAGAGGGGCACCTTAGGAATATCTCAAAATATTATTTTATATTAAAGTCAAAATCGGTTTATAATGGTTCCAAATGGTCTTATTTTGAAGCTAATGTGGGGATGGGTCGAAATCCTATCAACTAATAGGATTTAGACAAGTTTAGGGTATTATTTTAACCTTATTAATTAGATTTTAACTCTAAGTTAAATAATTTAACTTTTACCGTGTCTTTTTGTTTTCATTCACTATATGGTTAAAACACTTACTATAACATGCCAAACGAACCGAAAATTGTTTATTATTAATATATATATCCTTATATAAGTCATTTTTCCGAACCATAGATTTTTAGGAATAAAATAACAATTAATAATATAAAATTTGATTTAAAAACTATTTTGTGCCAATTTTGACACTATTTGATATATGATTTTTGTGAAAGTAATAACAGAATTATATGTTCGATCCACGTTGATTACATAAACACTAATATATCATAGTAACCTAGAAAATTAGTGTAATTCATAAAAAGTCTCAAATTACATTTATTTTGGTGTTTATAACATCAATTATGTCAATATTTCATAAATAAGATAATTACTGCATCATCTTTGTGTCATAAATAAATTAAATTATTTTATGTCTAAAAATTACAAATAAAATACCATTATGTAGGAAATATTTTTATATTTCTAATGAATATTTAAAATCGAATTTATCTTATGTACAACCCTATATTAAAAATGTTTTAGTAAATAAACTGTGATTTTAACTCTTTTAACTTTTCTTTGAATTAAATAATAATAAATATCCTAATCTAATCCAATTGGGCCTAAATGATAATATTTTACACTTAAGGTTGTTTTTGGTCGAGGTACACTTGTCCAATAGAATTAGGACATGTGTTAGGGTAATATTAATATCATTCTTACCCTTAATTACCCGATTTATTTTTAACCGTGGTAAATAAAAGTAAAAAGTTACTATTCACCAAAAATTATTTTCATCTCATTGAACCACATTTTACTTACTGACATCAACCGTGTCTCTCGGATTTTTGAAATTCCATTCACAGAAGCGGTAAAATTATGTTTTATGAAAAATTCAGTTTTTTAACTACCACTTAGTAGTTTCACTATTCATCAAAAATTGATGTTTTTCAGAACAATGCCAAAATTTCATCCTAAGCTATATTTCATATTCCGAATTCAAAAATGAAGTCTATTTTACCAAATTCATAACATAGAAGTTTCATTAATTAATTTTATAATTAAATCCCGTTGTTAAAACAAATAGCGTGTTTTTAAGAAACAATATCTATCAAAAGATTGACACTTGATTATGTCTGGTTTAAATGTTAAATTACAACCAATGACCAACATTGTATTAAATTGTAAAAATATATTCTAAATATACTTTAAAACCACTCAAATTAATAATTTATCACTATAAATTATTTCAATTAAAAAAGTTGTTTTTAATTATAATTTAGTAATTTTCACTACTCATCAGAATATGAAAGTTATCCGAAAAGTACCAAAATTTCACCTTAGGCTAAATTCGATACTCAGAATCAAAAAATGAAGTCCATTTTGAGAGCCAAATTTTCTAAAATGTAAAAAGTGGTTATTAACATTCATAACGACTAGTTTTAATAATATTTTAATAGCATATCGTTGTTTCGTGAAACTCAGTATTGCGTACTACACACACTATCGAGGAAGGTTGCGATTGCGTGTAATGCAAGGCAAGTCAAGGATGCATGTTGTGCAAGATCCTTTTGGTGTAGCGTACAACATAAGACATTAATAAAATTAAAAAGAATATTTTTCATAAAATCTCGGGCTGTTACAGCGTATGAACCCCTTATCAAGACTCTCTTGGAGTTGCTTCTTCAATTACTGAAACTCAATTGGGGCCATTCTATAAGGTGTCTTTGAAAAAGGCAAAGCACCCGGTACGAGTTCTATTGAAAACTACACTTCATAATTTGGTGGAAGACCCGGTAATTCCTCCGGAAAGACACCATCAAACTCCCGTAAAATGAGCGTATTCTTAATTGTGAGTTTCTCACCAACCATTTGAGATAAATATCCTTAATTTAGTGGAATCAAGACCCATAAGATGGAAGGAATTTCCACTGGAAGGTTATGTTCATCCTTGCATCAATAGACGAACATATATTGATCTGGAATATGAAATGTGACTTCCCTTATTTGGAAATTGATATGAGCTCCATGTAGAGAAAGCCAATCCATGCCAAGAATCACATCAAATTCCACTATAGGAAGGATCACATGATTTGCAAGAAGCACTTTCCCACAAACATCAATCGGTGAAGAATAATAAACTTTTGATGCGACTGTTGTGACATTAGGTGTTGTCACAGCTAACTCAACATCTAATTGTTGACGTAATATGGTGATTCCCTTAGAAAATTCTTCAGAAATAAAGGAGTGGGTGGATCCAGAATCAAATAAAACATTTTCTACTTTAGAGTGGATGGTAAGTGTACCTTTCACCACATCGTTATCGTACTGCGCATCACTGATAGAAATTTCATTTTACATTCCTTTGTCTTTAGCCTTAAGAGTTTGTTGACATCGGCCATCATCATCAACCCTTGGAATGGGGCATTTATTGGCATAATGTCGCATCTCCTTGCACTTGAAACATTGAAGTGTTGTAGGGTCATTCTATGTATCATTTCCTTTGTTTACATCATTAGACATCTTCTTCCCATCATTACGTCTTTCAAATGACCGATGACCTTCATTTCCACATTGGAAACATTTACTTGTCCCTTTAAGACAACCCCCTCCATGTTTCTTTCCACACTTTGAGCATTTGGGAAATCTCATCTTCTTTTCAGTGTGCTATTTAGATTTTCCATTGAATTCCATTTTCCTCTTCTTATCAGACCCATATGACTGATGGGTTACTCCAATCTCCATCTTGACTTTGAGAGCACATCGAACGATTTCCTCGTAGGTATTGAAGTCCATTATGGCTAACGCCCTTCGAAGACTTGGTTTTAAGCCACTAAAGAATCGATCGATCTTACTCTCAGGTTGGATAATAATACCAGAAGCGTACCTTGCATGTCTTGTAAAATTTTCTTCATAGGTACCAACAGATTCATCATCCTTTTGCTTCAGTTCAAGAAACACTATCTCCATCTTTGTTCATAGAATAAGAGGGAAGTACTTATTGAAAAATAAGTTTTTCATCTTGTCCCATTCCATGGACTCAATTTCCTCCCTTGGCCTCGTATTCTTAATAAGATTCCACCATTGATCAGCATCACCTTCCAAACGATACACTGCTAAGATGACTTTATCATGCTCAGAACATTGAAGAACAGAAAATATCTTTTCAGTAGTACTAATACATTGTTCAGCAACTAATGGATCAGTAGACCCACTGAATGAAGGTGGACGTTGTCTCATGAAGGATTCAACAGAATGTTACTCCTTCCTTTTCTTGTTTGGAAGTCCTTCATGATTCATAGCTTCAGAAAGTTGTGTGAGCATGGATACAAGATTTTTCATTCAAGCTCCCATAACGTTTGGTTGCTTAGGGGGACAATCATTGCATTGCCCGTCAGATTCCGCATTAACACGGTTCCTTCGGGTTCCAGCCATTGACTAAATCCAAGAAGAATAGAGTGAGAAACACTAATTATAATAGGAAAACCACATAATCAAGAATAAAATTTCACACTTAACATCTTATCCTATGTAATTCATGGCCATTTCTAAAACACTAAGATTGTGTTCTATTCGTAGACTTATCATTAGGCTTCTTACTAAGGCTTTCACATCCTAGTTTCCAAAGGTTGACTATACCATTCCTCTGATACAAACTATAACGACCCATACTCTATATACATTGTTTTTACTTCAGAATTTAAGCACACTTATTACAACATATAACAAAACCAAGAAAGAACCGTATATGTTTACTGTCTTTAGAAACTGGGAAACATAATCAACTGGTTCATAAAGAATCTACTTGGCCTCCCATTTATTTCATCATATCTAGAGTCCCTTTATAGAATATTCTACATAATAACCTTCTTCCTGACATAGGGAAACAAAATATACAAAAGGGTGAGCTCAAATTCTCATTAAGGGTAAACAAAATAAATATCAATCACATCATATTCAAAAGAACATAACATTTTAGAGATCTTAACCTGCAAAACAGAGCATAATTTCATAACATGGGATAAATCATAGTAGTGAAATGAAATCCCAATAATCAATAACTTAAAACATGAAACTTTGTGTCATACACACATAATCATAGAGAATCATATCATATTAGTCAATACTCATTTCTAAGACTATCTTAGTGGACAAAGTCCATTTCTGAACCGAGTCACCTTCATTTCAGTCCTGTTTCACTGAACCGGTATAACCTACCGTTCCATCCATGTCTATCTCATGACATATAAAATCATTACCCAATGCATTGGAGGGAGATATAGGTCCCACCCATCTCATAATGATACAATTATTATGTGTGCCACAAAATCATAAACCATACATCATAGCATATCCCATGTAATAAAAATGGGAATCATAAACATCGTGACATCATAAAACAATTCATATAAGCTAAATGAATTCATAAAAATATAATTCCATCACAACATAATAAAATAAATGTAATAATTGGGATAAAAACAGAACCCTGTATTATCTTATATGGAAAATAATTTTGATAAAACACTTGAACTCCATTCTTGAGGAAAATATCCTTTCTGCTTCAAAAACACTTTTCCTTTCTTAACATGTCGTAAAATTATAAACTAAAAGAAGTTGATTAAAAATAAACTTGAATACTTGTAAAGTAAGCTTCTTGGAAATAATTTTTTAAAAATACATTCATTCCGTATAAGTTAAAACACATTCTTCTCGTACTTTTGTCGGAAAAGTCAAAATGTACCTCGTACGAAACACGACAAAAGATTCCTTTCATATCATTTACTAAAAACTCACCGAAGGGTAAAATTGGAATTAAATAATTGTAGGTGGATGGAAATAATATTAAATATTGAGGAAACATGGATGTGGATGATAAAATACACCCCAGTAAATGCCAAAGTATAAACAATCCCGGATAAAAATGAGATTGTGATATTTTCCCTTACATTAGGTCCGATATGTGTTTTACATGTCCAAACCTCCTGTATAATGATTTAAATAATTTTATCGACTTATTCCAGAATCATACTTATCTTTATGATATCATATTTGGTTATATTCTTAGCTTATTAGTAGTAATATTTCATTGCTACTTGTTATAATCATTATGAAATGAAGATCCTATAGAACGAGTCGCATCACATCGTGGAGACGGTATTCCATACGTACACACGAGTGATGATATCATTCCTATGATCGTGGAATTGTATTGGAGTGTATGTATACTATTTCAGAATCAGTATCACTTTATAATAGTCATATATAGTCATTATTTACACCATTATACCCAACCAAGTAAGTTGATGGTGGAAAATAGATTACACCACGGCGTGGAGACGGTATTCCGTACGTACGCACGCACAATGATTTCTTTTTTCGTAGGATGGATAGATGGTGAAATAGGGTTGTTTCATACATATAATAACATATCAGTATATGAGTGATACTGATGTTATTACTTCATAATGAAACAACTAAAGAAGAAGAAGTGGAATAAGAAATAAATATGGAAGAATCGGTAACAGACATTACCTCTTCTTTGAAGTGCTTCTTTGAGACCTCTTTTTAGGGCACTAAAATTGGTCATTGAAGAAGACCAGGACCTATAGGATGTCTCTAGGGAAGTTTAGAGGATAAAGTGGCAGTGTTTGGCCGAGCATGAAGGTCTATAGTGGTGTGAGGAAGAGAGGGAGGAGGTGCCCTTTTATAAGGGAGGAGAGGGGAACCTTTGGAATAACAAAAAATATTATTTTATTATAAAGCCAAATTCGGTTTTTAATAGCTCCAAATTGATTTATTTCGAAGATAAGGTGGGGATGGGTCAAAATCCTCTCATATAATAGAATTTATAAAAGTTTAAGTTCCTATTTTAACCTTATCATTTAGTTTTAACATTAAGTTAAATAATTTTACTTTTACAGTGTCTTCATGTGTTCTTATACTATAAGGTTAATAAACTTACTATAAGCAGCCAAAAGAACCCCAAGTTGTTTATTATTAATATATATAACCTTATATAAGTCATTTGGCCTAACCATAGATTTTTAGGAATAAAATAACAATTAATAATATTATATTTGTTTTAAAAACTATTTTATGCCAATTTTGACACTATTTAGTAATTAATTTTTGTGAAAATCATAAAAGAATTATTAGTTAGAAAAAAGTTAATTAAATCAATAATAACATGTCATATTAATCTAAAAAATTATTGTAATTCATATAAAGTGTCATATTATATTTATTTTGGTGTTTATAACATCAATTATGTCAACATTTCATTAATAAGATAATTACTGCATCATCTTTGTGTCATATATAAATTAAATTATTTAATGTCTAAAAATTACAAATAAAATACCATTATGTAGAAAATATTTTTATCTTTCTAATATATATTTATAGTCGAATTTATCTTATGTATAACCCCATATTAGAAATGATTTACTTATTACACTTTGATTTTAACTATTTTAACCATCTTTAAATAAATTAATAATAAATGTCCTAATCTAATCCAAGTGGGTCTAAATGGTTATATTTTATTCCTAAGTTTGTTTTTGGTAGAATTAACCTTATCCAATAGAATTAGGACATGTGTTAGGGTAATAATAATATCATTTTTACCATTAATTACCCTATTTACTTTTAACCGTGGTAAAAAAAAGTAAAAAGTTACTATTCACCAAAAATTATTTTCATCTCAGTGAACCACATTTTACTTACTGACATCAACCGTGTCTCTTGGATTTTTGAAATTCCACTCACAGAAGCGGTAAAATTAATCTTTATGAAAAATTCTGTTTTTTTAACAGCCACTTAGTAGTTTCAATATTCTTCAAAAATTGAATGTTTTCAGAAAAATACCAAAATTTCACCCTAGGATAATTTCGATATTCCGAATCCAAAAATGATGTCCATTTTGAAAAATAAAATTTATAAAATTTCAAAAAGTTGTTATTATTAATCATAACAGATAGTTTTAATAATATTTTAATAGCATATCATTGTTTAGTGAAACTCGGTATTGCGTACGATGCAAGCTATCGAGGAAGGTCGCGATTTCGTGTTAAGAAATCCAAGCAGGTGTTGTGTAGAAAAATATTCCTTTGATGATTTATATAACATAAATGTCTCTGGTGTTACATTAATCTTTTTTGATTCTTCAAAGATAAAAGAAATCCATGAAAGGAAAACACATACGAGTAAAACTGAGGTACACATTTTTATTGGTTTAATAGGTTATTTTCTACATTTCAACAAGAATTTTTCCCGGTTGGCTAACCCATTAAAAAAGCTCACACATAAAGGGGATAAATTATTTTTTAAAAAAGAGTGTAAAATATGTTTAGATGAACTGAAGTGAATATTGGTCAATGCTCCTATATTGACTCTACCATCGAGAAATGATGGGTTTGTCTTTTATATTGAAGCTTCAATGAAAGGACTTGGTTGTGTCCTTATGCAGAATGATAGGGTTATTCACTATGCATAATGACAACTATAAATTCCTGGGGATAACTATCCTACTCAATATCTTGTGTTATCAGCTATAATATTTTCATTGGAGATATGGAGAAACTATCTATATGGTGAAAAATGTGAGATTTATTCTGATCACAAGAGTTTGAAGTATGTTTTCTCACAGATATAACTCAACATGAGGCAAAGGAGATCGCTTGAACTACTCAAGGATTATGATTGCATGATACACAACCACATAGGGAAGGATAATAATGTGGAATATGATTTGAGTATAATGGATCATTATTTCTGAACAAGATGAGAGTTGAAAAGGATTCTATATACATGGATTTTGTAAATATGGATATGGGACTAACCATGGAAGGTGAAATATATTTGCGTTTTCAAATGGTTGCCACACCATATTTACTAGAATGGATAAATAGTTATCAAACTAGTGATTATGAGTTTCAAAAGAAGATTAAAGCAGTGAATGATGGGAGACTGAGAGACTTTATGTTTGAAGATGGAATTTTGAAATTTGGGAAAAGACTTTGTGTTCCCGATATACCTGATATAAAAAGGGAATTGTAGGATTATTCTCATATTTCCAATATCTCTATACAGCCTTGGAGAACCAATATGTATAGATATTTTGAGAAACATTTTTTGTGGGACACCATAAATAGGCTGATTGCTGATTTTGTGTCATGATGTATGGTTTTTGAACAAGTGAAAGATAGAAGGCAACTGCCTGGATGAGTCATGAAACCTCTTCCCAGACCTGAGTGGTAATGGGATAATTTTACGATGGACATTGTCATGGGACTACTAATAAATCCTGGAAGGAACGATGCAAAATGGGTCATTGTTGATCGTCATACTAATTCAACACATTTTTTTGCTATAAGGGATGATTTATCACTTGAATGTCTAGAATGTCTATATATTAATGAATTTGTGAGACTTTATGGAGTACCCCTATAGATTGTTTATAATCGTGATCCATGTTTTACATCATGATTCTTGAAAATTATTCACAAATCCCTGGATACTGAGAATTGTTTGAGCACTGCCTACCAACCCCAAATTGATGGACAATAAGAACAGACTATTCAAACCATAGAATATATGTTGAGATCAATCTCGCATTACTTTCAAGGTATGTGGGATCAATATTTACATATATTAGAATTCACCTATAATAATAGCTTCCATTTAACAATTCAGATGTCACCATATGAAGTGTTATATGTAATGAGATGTCACACACCAAATTGTTTGGATGATGTTGGTGAAATAAAACTTGTAGGCCCAGATCTTATTGAGTAAATTACGGAAAATGTGTAGGTAATCAAAAACAATATTGAAGCAACTAAAATTAGGTGGAAGAGCTATTGTGATAACCGAAGGAAGGATTTGGAATTTCAAGTAAGAGATTATGTTTTCCTGAAGGTATCTCTATGGAGGGGTGTTATAAGTTTTGGAAAGAAGGTAATGTTGTGTCCCTGGTACATCAGACAATTAAAAATTCTAGAACTAATTGGGGAAGTATATTACCATTTGGAAATGCCCCCAAATCGTTCCAAAGATCACGATGTGTTCCACGTATCACTGTTGAGGAAATACATGGCTGACCCAACGCATGTACTCACCAATGAGGAATTAGAAATGGAACCTAATATATCTTATTACAATGATCCTGGCTAGATTCTAGATACAAGAGAAAAAGTGTGGAGAAACTAGACAACTCGTCTGGTAAATGTTTTATGGAGAAACTATAAGATGGAAGAGGCAACATGGGAACCTGAGGAAATTATGATGAAGAACTAACCGAGTCTTTTTATAAAGTAATATTCTAGAAATTTTTTTTATGAAATTATTTAATGGATAGGATAATGTAACACTAAAATCTTCCACGGTACGCTTCTATAGGAATAATTCAATAGTGTGTGTTGTACGCAACTTCGTGTTTTAACACACCAAAACCAATCAAACTAGACATTATGAATAGTAACATGATGTTTTAGAAATTTTATAAATTTTATCTTTGAAAATGTACTTGATTTTTTGATTTGGAATATCGATATTATCATTGGGTGAATTTTTTATATTTTTCTGAAAACATTCCATTTTTGATGAATAGTGAAATACACTGAGTTATAGTTTAAAACTGAATTTTTATTTAAATAATTTATTTATTTTATTTAAATTAATTTTAGGTCAAATTATATATATAATACCTATATAAATTCAATATAATTAATTGGAGTTAGTTTATAATAATTTTAGATATAAAAAAAGTTTATTGAAATTTTCATCGTCTTTTACCAACCTCTAAAGAGAGTTTTCAAATTCACATAAGCATAATTTTATCACATAGGTGAGTTAAATTTCAAAAATCCAAGAGTCACGGTTAATATAAAGGATTATAATTGGGTTACATAAGATAAAAATGATTTTTAGAGAATAGTAACTTTTTACATTTATTTAACACAGTTAAAAGAAAAACGGTAATTAAGGGTAAAAATGATATGATTATTACACTAAAATATATCCTTATTTATTGGATAAGTATAATTCGATGAAAAAAAACCATTGTAACAAAAAATTAACCTATTTGGTCCACTTGAATTAGATTATGACATTTATTATTATTTTATTTAAAGAAGATTTAAAATAAATAACCTCAATGTATAATAACTAAAACATTTTTAATATAGTGATAAACATAAGGTAAAATCGACTATAAGTATTCTTTAGAAATATAAATTATTTCCTAAATAAATGTAGTTTATTTATTTTTTTTAGACATTATATAATTTAATTTATTTTTGACACAATGATGATGCAGTAATTACCTAATTAATGAAATATTAAAATAATTGATATTATAAATATCCAAATAAATGTAATCTAAGACTTTTTATGAATTACACAAATTTTCTATGTTAATATGACATATTAGGGTTGTTTAGATGAATTTTTTTCAAAGCAATATTTCTGTTATTAATTTATAAAAAACAAATTACAAAATAGTGTCAAAATTGAGATAAAAGTTATTTTAAAACAAATATTATATTATTAATTGTTATTATATTCCTTAAAATAAAAGGATTGGAAAAAATACATATATAAATATATATGAATCATTAATGAACCACTTTTTTTCTCTTGGAAGTATGTAGTATTTTTGTTAACCATATAATATAAATATACAAAGAGACATGGTAAATGTCAATCTATTTATATAAGAGTTAAATCTAAATGATAAAATTAATATAGTGTCCCAAACCTGGTCCCAAACCTATTTGATGAATTTTTTTTCAACCCATACCCACATTAGTATTTAAATAATCGATTTTCTGTGAATCCGAAAATGATTTTATTATAAAATAATATTTCGTATTTTTTCTAAGGTGCCCATCATCCAACTTATAAAAGTGCACTCCCCCTTCTCTCTAATTCACACCATCAATGCCATTTGGCTCTTCCAACCTGCATCCAAAAACCCTCTCAATTGTCCTCCCTTCATCCTAGTTTCCTTTTGTTATTCAGCAAGCCATCCCAATGAGCACTATTGATCAAATCAAAATTAGAACTCGAAGAAGAGGTAAATATCTCACCACCTCATTCAAGTTCTTTTCTTGTTCCACTTCCTTTATCATTGTTGTTTCCACTATAAAATAATAACGCCAATATATTCTATATAATATGATTTTATTATAAATATGGTAAAACGAAATTAATTATTCTATCCATCAATTTAATGACATGTCACTATACGTGCATACGTACAACATACCATCTCCACGTCGTGATGTAATTGTTATTCAATACATTATTATTTGGATGGGTATAATAATGATGTGTAATTGATGTAAATAATATATATAACATGATAATGATTATTTATATATGATATAACATCCATTTATATATTATTTTAATAACAAGTTAATGATATTGTCTATCATTTGTACGCACGGATTACCGTATCCATTAGCGTGATGAGATTCATTCTCCTTCATATCCAATTAAGATTAATTTACATTAGATGATTAAAAATAATGTTTAAAGAGATGATTTCATTCTGGATATGAATAAGATACATCCCATCCATAACAAATATGAATCACATAATAACTAATACAAAGTAAAATGAATCTGTTAACACCTAGAACACGATAATAAAAAGATATTATTAACAAAGAAATGTTAAAAGATCATATATGATATCATATCAATTTATACGATTATAGTATAATTTAATAAAAAAATTTCAACATTATACTTGAGTTTAACCTACCCTTGACCATGGAAAATTACAAGGTAAGGGTTTATTTCACAATCTCTTCATTATTCGAGGTTGTTTATACGTAATTATCTTCTAGGACCTCTTTATCATCCATATCAATGTTTTTTAAAAATGTATTTCATAACATTCTTACTATTTTATATAATATGGGTTATAGAAATTTATAACATTGTTTCTTATTTTATATGATGTCTATATAGGAATCATTCCTTCATTTTCCGAACATGGACCTTTTTAACCTTTCCGTCAATATTAAGGTAAGAATGACTTTTTTAACTTATATGGTGAGTGCAGCTATTTTCAGCCATTATAAAATCGTCAAAGCATCCAATACAAGCTTATAAGAATATTTTCTATGTAAATGTTTTATTTTATAATTATTTGACTTTTAAATGATTTAAAAAAATGAGATATTTCTCTAAAATAGTAATTGATTTCATCTATGTCAACATCCTTTGTTGGATTTTAAGCTTATATGAAGTTGATTTATTATGATACAAAAAATCCATATTGTATTGAACTTTTTGTTATATGTTTGACTGTGGATGTGTTATTTTTATACCATTAATTGTTTATGGATATATTAATTATATTTTGTATGCTATTATTAATACGAATGATTATGTTATCTTTAAACATGGTCATATGAGGAATGCATTGGACTTAGTATGTGACCGGTGGAGCCCGCTATAGCTTATCGATGCATCGGTAGGTCTAATGAGACAGAATAGTGTCTTGGAAAAAGGCCTTGATAAGATATTATTTGTAGTCTTGGCACAAGGCCTTGACTATGTGGTTATGATAGTCTGGCATTATTCATTCCATCATTATGAATGTTGTTATTGTTATTGCATGTGATTATTCTAGTAGTAGAATATCCATGTGAATAATTAAATGGAATTATTTCATTTTATTTTTTCTATATTAGGTTGAAGTTCAATTTTAAACGGATTTTGTTTAAGATATACATTTCCTAAAATGATTATGATTATTTATGAATGTTTCCGCTATATTGTTATCCTTACTGAGCATCTGAGCTCACTCTTTTCTAGGTTTTATTTTTCCCACGATATGAAAAAGTATTTTATGACTGACCTATAGGGATAGTCTGAGGGGATATGAGTGTGGACTATAGAGACTATGATGTTGTAGTTTTTCATTTGACGATGTAATGTAAAACATATAAATGTATCTAATGTTTCCAATGATACTAAACTAATATGTCTTTCCGGATGTGATCTTTTGTGATCATGCCAATGTTATGTAATAATTCATGGACACTAGGAAACTAGGTTTGGGGTTTTACAAATCTGATTCACCAAACAGATGATAAATATTCAAAACAACATTAACAATTTCTGAAAATCTTTGAAATAAAATTCATTTTTTATGAATCTGATAAATTTTATAAAGGATAATAAATAAATATAACTAAAAAAATAAAAAGGAAATTTTCTCCTCCAGTATTGAGCAGAACATTTTTCCCTCTTTTTCCAATTTGGAAGAGGATCATGATCCATATCATGAGAATGTTGTGTGAGCATAGAAATTATAATTTTATTTTATATACAATAAAATTTACATTATCAGGATTTCAATCATTGAATAATACAATGTATTGAAAATTAATGTGATTTATTTTGGTTTTATCGATTGAATAATATATAATGAATGGTTTTAAAGATAATAATTATATTGGTAAGCCAAATAATCAAAAAATATATTCTATTGGATGAATAAATTGTGACACCTTATTCTACATACATTTAGGAGAATCTAGTTAATTAATGATCAATAACAAGAAGCTAGATATTAACCTATATTTAGACTTATCTATAGGGTTATCAATAATGTTTTCTCATCATAGTTTCAAATGTTTCATTGAAAATTTATTTGATACAATCAATAGAAAAAACACATTCCATACACAGATATGACTTATTTTTTTATGAATATTAATTATATAATATTTTTATCCACAAAAGAATAATAGAATTATAGTATATATAGAATAATTTACATATACAAAACTGGTTCATAAGATATCTACATCATCTCCCACTTACTTCTTCATAAATGTCATCGTTCGTAGATCAATCATACATAATAAATTCATTCATAACAAAATCGAATGAAGAATAATAAAATTGTTCTACCAGATACATAATAAGGGAAACATGGGAAAAATAAATAATTGATAATTTGAATGTATATGCTATTCATAATAAAATAAGATACTAAACATAACTTATGAATTTCATACACAATCTATCAAACACAATACACATGAGTCAAGGTAATGAAATTTATCACTTAAAATTACATGGAATATGAGAGTGAAATATCATCTGAAATCATTTATGAAATATAATATAATTTATTAATAGTGTGATGCCATAATAGTTATAAAACCCATTAAAATGTCATGATCACCTTTAAAGACAATCAAACCATTGAGGATCAGGCATCTCTATCAGAATCTCCACAGTAAATCAAACTCATTGACTTACATCCCATATAAGATATAGAACATTAACTTAAATCTCACAAATATGACATGATATATTATTATAACAAACATATTGGAGGTTTATATAGGTATAGTAATTTATATAATTATAAAAATTCATTTTCCACAAATTCATATAATATTCATTAAATCAATACCCAATAAAATAAATGGGTTACATATTTATATTTTCATTGAAAAAACCCATCATGAGATGGAATAATGATAGTATCCTTGAATAATATTAGTATATATTCATAAATAGTGTAATAGGATTTATTTTTATGTGGAATATTAATATTATTGATCACATGGAAACATTCTTGAGGAAAATCACCTTTTTAATTTTAAGTCACTTATTATAAAACATCTCTAAAAAAATATAATGGAAAAGTTTTTATATGAAAAAAGTCATTCAAACATATAATGGAAGATTAAAATATAAGATTAATCATGATTTTTGTAAATTAAATTCATGATGTATAATTTTTGAAAACATTTCATCCAAACATTTACTGAAAATTTTATTTAGTATGACATTTGGATAATGAAAAAATATCCCTTTCAAAAGGCTATGTGAAATTTATATCATAATTAAAAATGAATTTAATAAATTATGATATTTATGAAAAAAAATATTTAAAATTAGAATATTTTTATATGGAATTAAAATATTCTATAATAGAAATATAAATATATAGAATCCATAATATTTATGAGATTGTGAAATAAAACTCATACCACTTGTGTATGTTTTTAAATCATATCCCCATTAATATAATAACATAATTTAAAACATTAAATATGATATATACAAATTTATTCACGTTATAATATATAAAAGTGGTATTATAAAACCAATATAAAATAAAAACATTGTAAATATTAGATATGTCTCACAGAAGTATAAGCGACACCAGACATTATTACCATATGTTTTCCTTGATAGAAAATAAATCTATCATTCTGTATGATATTTTAAATTTTTATGTTATTCAACAATAGAGTATCTATAATATTATTATGTTTTATATTATCCCACAATAATATTTCAATGACTCCTTTAATCAATAATTCCTTATTAAAATCATTATTTCCCGGTTTCAACTGTTTTGTTATAATGAGTATTTTTATTCTTATGTTCTAGGACATGTAAATTTATGTTGGTAAAAATTTATGATTTTTTTCTTAAATTTAAATAACATATATATTAATTACATAAATTTTTAGGATCATCCAAGAAGTTATATATAGAATAATTAATTACACATCTTCTGGAGATGGTATGACGTACTTAGGCACAGAAGATGATTTCATTTATTATAAGAAGGAATGAAATAAAGATAAATAATAATTAATCATTAATAGTAATTATATTATTTTTTATATTATATATATTAATTAAATAATTCATTATAATAATCCAATTCATATGAAAATGAGAGACGAAACATACCCCTTTTGGTAAGTGGTAGTCCATACGTACACATGAATGACTATCATTTTATAATGATTAACATTGAAAGAGGGTAAATATTAAATCAAATTAATGAGGTTTAATTACATAATTTTTATCACATATAATAATTAATCTGATCATATAACCATTTTAAAAAATATAATGATCCGAAATGAGTTGTATCTTTACGTTGAGACGGTAACCCATTTATATTAACAAACAATACGTTCACCTCTCAATTAATGGGAATAGGGTGTATAATGATATTTTTAAAAAAATAATATTAATATTTATGGTTGATATGTTATTATTTAATGATAAATACCATATAATTATATGAGTTAAATCAGAGATGATATAAAATAGATCACATAAAGAGATTACCTATTACATTAAGTAATTCTTATAGATCTCCTCAGATGGGCTCTATGTTTAGTATTTTTGGAAGAACATCATCCCTTAAATGTTTATATTATTTCTTAGAAGATATATTTAAAAATTTATTTCATTTAAATTAACTAAATTTAGATTAAATAATTAAGGGAATGGGTTCCCTTTTTTAATTTTTGTGACTATTAATTTTTTGATTTTAAAAAATGATTAATTTATAAAAAATATATTCCCAATCTAGTTACAAAAAACCTTCATTTTATTGAATTATTATAATGTATTGGGATAAAATCAAATCAAACAATACAAATTAGAAAAAATTTGGTGTCATTTTAAAATGTATCATTTTGATTAAAGCTTTCTTAACATATTTTAATTTTAACCATGGTATAGATATTTCAAGATTGAATTGTAGTAATTTTTATGTACAAGGTAAAAAAATTCCAATAAATAACCATTTAATATTTTTTTTCTATATTATATCAATCTAGTATTTATTCGGTATTTTCATTTTTGTTAAATAATTTAATTATATATTTTTTTGGATGAAATGTCTTAATTGTCAATTCTAAATCTATTAATTTAATTAGAAAAAATTTTAGAAATAAAAATTTGTAATTATATTACAATCCTTCAATGGAATAGTAATATGTAATCTTTATCTATAAAATTTGTGAAATCATAGAATTTAATCAAATTATATAATAATTAAAATTTTCAGAATCATTTATTTTATTTTTTCACTAATTTAATAAAAATTTCTTCAGCGTTTTGTATGAATATAAAGTAATTATTTAATTAAAAAAATAAACATAAATTATCATAATGAATAAATTTTTTCAATTGAAAAAATTATTATTATTATTATTTCATAACTAATTTTCTCCTAATCAAATACATAATTTATATTTAAAACTGTTTTGGTGAGATTTTGTATCTTTCATCAATTTGAATAATATATAAATCATATCCCTAAAATATTTTCCATCAAACTGATAAATTTGTTATGATGATGATAAGGGTATAATTTCATTCATCTAATAAAATTAATAATGAAATATTATGCCCATATCACTTAATTATAATCTGATTAACCTGACTTTTCATTTATCACTGTCATAAATTTTACCCAGGTAACTATTTATATAATTACATAATAAAAGGATCATATTTTCAAAATTTTAATATACTAAATATAAATATTTTCTTATGTTACTCTAATTTATTTCACATAATTAATAAAATTTAATTTAATTTAGGTGTGGGTAATTTGACAAAATCATTTTTTAGAAAACATACATTTTATGAATTAAATTTATTTTATTCATACGAGAAGCATTGAAAAATAATTAATGATATTTTAAAAAATATAATCAATTAAATAATATATTAATTTCACTAAAATCATTCAAAAATAGTAATTTATATTTAGGTAATTCAACATGCATATTAAAACAATTTTTCTAAAAAATATATTATTATTTTAATATAATATTTATATTTAATTCTAATAATTTTATATCTATTGAAGTGATATTATAAAAATATTGGGAAAATATTTTCATAATTTAGTTATTTTTATACATACTGACATGTCCAATGACAAAAAATTAATTGAAAAATATATATTTTAATATTTTTTTGTGGATCATCGAAACACAGTTTTGACTATAACACAAGTTATTGAATAAATAAAATTATTTAAATATAATAATGTGATATAAATAATAGGGGTTTACAAATAAATTTTGTAATAAAACATATCTCAGAATCCAAATTGGTAATCATTGGTTTTAAGTGAATCTATGGCCATTGAATATAAAACAAACACCCAAATAGTAATAGAGAAGGATGGAGAATTTTTTTTAATGTTAATGACCCAAATTACGCAAAACATTGATGGGTGAAGAAAATTTCATTCAATAGAAATGAAGTTAACTGTATAATTTTTTTTAAGATATTATCCTTATTTATGGTAAATTTTCATGAGAATAAATACTTATTTTATTTTATTATATTTTATAATAACCCTACGAAGATTTAGTTGTGTTTAAATAATATACCACTATATAAATTTCTTGAATAAATGAATATTAATGATTTATTTTTTAATATGTTTGAAGAAATAACATAAATTATAAATATGGCATTTGATACTTAAAAGAATGGTAATTTATTCTTCCTCTATCTTGTTATTTTTGAAAACTAAAATTGTAATAAAAATTTATCCATTATGGATATGTTTTAAGAATTAAAATATAAAACATTAATAAATACATCTATAGTTTTACTTAAACAATTTTCATAATAGATAACCATAATAATCCTAACAAATATATCTAAAAGAAATTGATTCCAAAATATTGGAATGTTTTTATCTCACATTATTCCATGATAATAATTACAATTATCATGAAATATTTTGATTCAAATATAATATCTCTTACAGAACTTTTAATAACACTATCATTTTTCAAAATAAAATTATATTCTTTCATATGATATATCTCTTATTCTTCCTTAAATAATATTTTATATTAGAAATAAAAATATCAGTTCTTGGTTTCTAAAATTCATCATTTGATTAAAATAATCAATTAGGACTTCCATATTCTATAATTTTCTATTGAGTCATTGTAAGAAGAGATAGTAAAAATTCATTAAAGGATATGTTTTATTTAACTATTCTTACAAAAAATAATATAGAATCCACATTTCAAGATAGGAGGATTTGTGTCCCCAAACTAACATGATTCACATAAAATTTTTTAACAAAATATTTGATCCTTTTACCCTATGACCTCATAGATTGTTATCGATTGTTATAATCAAGAGACATTTTATTTTTCACATTGATTCAAATGATACACCAAAACCTTATATTTATATAAGTGATGTCTTAGTGGGTTATTTGATTTATCTTTCTCAACATTAATTTAATTAATTGACATGTTTGGTTGCGCCAAAATTTACCCTACTGGTAAAAGTGATCGTTGATGTACAAGTAGAGATCGAATCCACAGGGACCGAAGAAGAAACCTTGAGACACATTGATTAGATGCGGGATTGGCTATGAAGTGGCCAACTATGGTGTTGATTGATTTGAAGAAATATTTATATAATTTAATGAAAAAAACAAGTAAAATTACTTGAATTAAAACAAATAATTAATGTGAGTTGATCCTAGGTTCTCTCTTGGGCAGGATTGGATGTATTTGTTTTTCATTTGATTTTCTATTCATAGGTTCAAGTGGTATCCATTAAATGAAATAATTCTTCTATATCATTATCCGATTTAATCCATACACAATTTCAAGTCTAATCACCAATTCACTTATAGAATCAATTAAATGAGCACTTCATGGAATTGGATCGTAATAGAACTTAAAATGTGTCGTCGTTAAAGTCGGTCAAGACAAAGAAGAAGATAATTCAATGAAAGGAACTCTTAAAATAAAAAACAAATTTAAGAATTTAAGAACATAAAATAACATTCAATCCAGCCCATAGAACTCCCTAGGATCCAACCATAAATTTTTAGCCCTCCATTGATGCTATTATATCAATGGAAGCGGGTAGTTGACTTAATGAAGAGGGATTGAAGATGAAAAACATTAATCAAAATGAACACTCCACCATTGTCTGATGAATTCACAAGTGCGGGTGTGAATAAATTTACACTTCAATTCAATGGTATCAACGTGTAAAAAAAGAAAATAAAAATTTCATAAGAAGAAATTTTATTAAAATACTAAACATTAAAGAAAAACTAACATGGAAAAACTTGACGATGCGATTATAAATTGAAAGCAGGAGATTAAAATTGAAAGAAAAATACAATGGATGAAAGAAAAACTTTGACTGAAAGAAAACTATTAGATGATAATTCCCTTCACCACCATCTCCTTATATAGGAATATTAGGAGACTTAGGTCCACCATCCACAATCAATTCACCCCCCAACAATTAATAGAGTCAAAACGATGGTGAATAATCAAAAGGAAACTGATGTTTCGAAGTTGACCTGGAAAACTGTCCAGATTCGTCCACCATTTTGACGTTGGAATAATTAATTGATGGAGGCAGAATAAAGAGTGGTCGTAGTAGACAAATATCTTATTCCTTGTGTCCTCTATCCTATTTAAAAATATCAGGACATTTAGCTCATCCATTTGAAAGTTATGGTCGAACTGGTGGGACGACTTTATGTGCATTAATGTCGGTTCCACCATTTAAATATCAGCTTCAGATCTATTTATCATCATGAAAAACTTCAGAATTAGCTCCTTCCACAGTTCAATAAAGTGATCCTTATATTTTTTCCTTTCTACTGTATAAATTTGAGCTTCATTGGGCTTGGTTTATGGGACCCACATTTGTTTGATGGGCCTTAGGCCCATTATGCTTTCTCCAGCAAATTTCTGCATTCGGGCGCAAAATTATTCATCTTCCTTTGGGATTAATCCATTGGACCTAAAAGATAAAATGTTCCAAACAAAGTGTTCAATCATATCCCAAAATTTCAAATTCAGAAAATGAATATAATTTTGTACACAAACAAATGAATGATTGGGCCCAAATTTCGATTTTAAACACGAATTGCATTTTAGATGTGAAATGAAGTTCTATTTATGTAATGCACTAAAAACAATGTTTATGGACTCTGGAAAAATTAATTTAAAGATAATAAAAATGAATATTAGCCACTTTCAGTGACTAATCACACCCCCAATATGAGTTTTGCAAGTCCCGAGAAAAAAAAATTACAAATATGAAATTCAAATCCCCTTTTTCAAGAACTTTTTAATACACATTGCTCACCCAAATATCTCATACCAAAAAAAAATATTGAACCCATAAAAACCATTTAAAACAAGATAGGTCTATAAGAATATCCCAAGCCGAAGCCCATTCCTTTGTTCAAATTCATCACCACATTTCATCCAATTTCAATTAAGCATGATAATGTGTTTTGAATCACCAAAGATATGGGGCCCAATTTATTGTTCAAGTGAAAAAATGGAAGCGCTAGGTGGGAATCACATTCAACATTAATATGAGTATCCATTTTTTTAGATTTTTGATGATATTTTTTATCCACAATAGATATGTGAAGACTAACTCTGGGAAAGACAACTATGGAGTCGCGATCCCCAAGTGTCGGACACCACACATATTGTCAATTCCTTTCTCTACAATAGAGATATAAAGCCTAACTCTGGTCAAGACAACTATAGAGTCGTGATCCCCATGTTCTGGACTCCACACATTTGGACAAAACATTGTTCTATGTGGTCATTTTTTTTGATACTCAAATAAAACTAAAAGTGACCCCATAACCCTATGTTATAATGAAAGGGACCCAAGAACTCAAATTTACACCCACGATCTAGTAGACGTGCATTGTGGCATTTTTATTAAGAGGATGAAAATAAAAACTTTGAAAAATCTCATCGGACAACAGCAGTTTCCAAAAACTATGCTCATGAACTTAAACTTGCATTAAAATCAGAATCAAGGAATCCAAATTTTTCGATATCCAGTTTCAGAGTTTGCAATGTGTGTTATCATGATCAAGGTTAATGGAATATTTCTTTCCATGCATGTTCTTATTCACAAAAAAAAATAATTTTTTGTCTCCCCCCAACATAGAATAACATTGTCCTAACTATTTAAAGAAAATAAATGTTAGAAGGGGTAGGAGAGGAGTTCAAAGAAAAAATTTGAAAATGATTAACATGGAACAAATTCACCTGGTTTTTGAAG
Source organism: Viscum album (assembly GCA_963277665.1). Lineage (NCBI taxonomy): Eukaryota > Viridiplantae > Streptophyta > Magnoliopsida > Santalales > Viscaceae > Viscum > Viscum album. Next base: position 1,310,316,924 of record OY728152.1, on the reverse strand, counting down.
TTGAAGTTCAGGATGGTCCAGATTACTCCTTTGATCTCTTGGGGGATGTAGGCACCTTCTTGATTGAACATGTATCACCCAAAATAGTTCCTAAACCATAAAAAGAAGGACAAAGGAGAAAAAACAAACAACACAATTATTTATTTAATTATAAGAATCACAATTTTTATGGTTTTCCATGTTTTTTTAAATCCAAATAATGATACATTGTCTTCTTTTAAATTTCTGGGTAAGGTATTACTCAAGGATCACACCGCGTGACACAGATAAATACGATGCTCCCTTTCAAACCCATCCATACTCATAAAAGAAGAACAAGTCAAGAGTCTAATTTTTTTTAACCTACAAAAACATAAATAAAATAAAATAAACTGATGATACATTGTCTTCTTTATATATTATGGGTAATGTATTACTCAGGGATAACACCGCGTGACACGGATGAATACGGTGCTCCCCATTAATACCCATCCTTAATCATAAAATAATAAAAGGTAAACAGTCTATGGTAATTTATTATATGAAAAAAAATGATTAGAAACTTTAAAACCATGGGTTTCCTCCCATGCAGTGCTTTTGTTTAACGTCGTTAGCTCGACTTGAACCCCCCAACTTATCCAATTCCAACATTCAAAATTTTAATGAACCCATATTTCTCCACATCAACTTGATTGGGATTGATTGTTTTTTTGATAATATTTTCCTTGTATAAATCCATGTTCTAAAATAAATCTGAAGATACAAGGAATGTCAGAAATGGTTGATCTAGTTGCATTTTTTGTCTTGCCTAAGACGTCAAGGTTCAATCTTATATTTTTCTTTCATGAGAAGAATGAATGAATAAATTATGGTCGTGGGTATCACCTATGATGTAATTCTTGTGTGGGGAATGAAGGATGATGATTTTGAGTTCTGGTTGATTGCAATTTCCTAATGAAGATTGGCAATTTGAATGAAAGTTGGTTTCTTCTCCAAAAAATTTTGTAAGAATTGGTTCCATTTGAAAATATGATTCATCCCCAAAACTGTCTAGTTTAATTTCAGGAGTGTGTATGGGATCAATTTTTGGTATTTCTCCTAATGTTTCACTGATTTGTGTTTTTGAAAAATCATTAATGGAGTTATATTCAGGAAACTCAATCCATGATGTCTAATTTTCCTCTTTTGAATCCAAAAAATCAATTTCCTCCTGATTTAAAGATTCTTCAGCTTGAATTTCAACATTTCATGACCAATTCAATTCATTATCTAACTCTGAATTCCCAAATTCTAAAGTGATTTCGTCACATGTTTTAAAGTTGTGTAGTTCAATCCTCAAAGATGAAACCTTAGAATTCATTATCTCCATTTGATTAAACAATCGTTCAAGAATTTTTTCAGGAATAGTGTTGATATATGTTTGTACATCATGTAATTCATCATTATTTATATTTTCAATAATATTTGATAGGTATGGAAATTTATCTTTTAAACATTCATCACCACAAAGATCATTCATGTTATTTGGTGTGGTGTATTCATTCAAAGGTTGATCAAAGTAATTAAAAAAAATTGGTGATTCCCAATGTGGATTTTCTAATTGATTCTATTCAAGGTTTTTGTAGGGATATTTTTTATTATACTCCATTGGAATCATTTGGAAATTTTGAATCGTGATTTTCAGGTGTCTAAAAAAATAGGAAGGGGAAAAGAGAAGAGAAATGTGGATAAGAAAAAAGAATTTTGGGGTGAGAAAAAGAAGACATGGGTCTATGGTACTTACTTGGGTCCCCGGAAACGGCCCCAAAATTTGGTAGCACCCAAATTTACCCTACTGGTAAAAGTGGTAATTGAAGTACAAGTAGGGATCGAATCCACAGGGACCGAAGAAGAAACCTTGAGACACTTTGATTAGATGCGGGATTGGCTATGAAGTGTCCAACTATGGTGTTGATTAATTTGAAGAAATATTTATTTAATTTAAAGAAAAAAACCAATAAAATTACTTGAATTAAAACAACTAATTAATGTGAGTTTATCATAGGTTGTATCTTGGGCTTGATTGGATGTATTTGTTTTTCATATGATTTTCTATTCATCGGTTCAAGAGGTATCCATTAAATGAAATAATTCCTCTATATCTTTCTCTGATTTAATCCATACCCAATTTCAAGTCTAATCACCAATTCACTTAGAGGATAAATTAAATGAGCACTCCAAGGAATTGGATCCTACTAGAACTTAAAATGTGTCGTCATTAAAGTCGGTGAAGACAACGAAGAAGATAATTCAAAGAAAGGAACTCTTAAAATAAAAAACAAAATTATGAATTTAAGAACGTCAAATAACATTCAATCCATCCCATGAAACTACCTAGGATCCAACCATAAAATTTTATCCCTCCATTGATGCTATTATATCAATGGAAGTGGTTAGTTGACTTAAAGAAGCGGGATTTAAGAAAAAAAACATTAATCCAAATGAACACTCCACCATTGTGTGATGAATTCACAAGTTCGGGTGTGAATAAATTTACACTTCGATTCAATGGCAACAATGTGTAAAAAAATAAAATAAAAAATGAATAAGAAGAAATTTTATTAAAATACTAAACATGAACGAAAAAGTAACATGGAAAAACTTGATGATGCGATTACAAATTGAGAGCAGGAGATTACAATTGAAAGAAATATACAATGGATGACTGAAAAACTCTGATTCAAAGAAAACTGTTAGATGATAATTCCCTTCACCACCATCTACTTATATAGGCATATCAGGAGCCTTAGGTAAACCCCCACAATCAATTGACCCCCCAACAATTAATAGAGTCAAAACGAGGGTGAATAATCAAAAGAAAATTAACGTTTCGATGTTTACCCGGAAAACGGTCTAGATTCGTCCATAATTTTGACGTTCGAATATTAAATTTATGGAGGCCGAATCATGAGTGGTCGTACAAGACAAATATCTTATTCCATGTGTCCTATATCCTATGTAAAACATTCAAGACATTTAGCTCATCCGTTTGGATGTTATGGTCGAACTGGTGGGACGAATTTATGTGCATTAATGTCGGGTCCACCATTTAAATATCAGCTTCTGATCCCTTTATCATCATGAAAAAATCAGAATTAGCTCCGACCATAGTTGAATAAAGTGATACTCATATTTGTATATTTCTACTGTATAAATTTGAGCTTCATTGGGCTCGGTTTCTGGGCCCCACATTTGTTTGATGGGCCTTAGGCCCATTATGCTTTCTCCAGAGAATTTATGCATTCGGGTGCAAAATTCTCCATATTCCCTTGGGATTGATCCATTGGACCTAAAATATAAAATGTTCCAAACTAACTTATAAATCATATCCCAAAATTTCAAATTCAAAAAATGAATAGAATTTTGTACACGAACAAATTAATGATTAGGCCCAAATTTTCATTTTAAACAAGAATTGCATTTTAGATGAGAAATGAAGTTCTAATTATGTAATGCACTAAATGAAATGTTTATGGACTTTGGAACAATTAATTTACAGATATTAACAATGAATATTAGCCACTTTCAGTGACTAATCAATGATACAATTAGTTCAACATTATATCTATTTAGGTCCATGATTCCACAGATGAATCCTTTTCTTTTTCTTTTTTGGAATTAAATTAATTGCTCCTTCATACAACTATTTAATTTTAGAGTGTAATAATTTATTATCCCAATATTATAGGTACCATTTATTCATCAATTAAACCCTTCCTTCATTTTCATATCATATAAAACCTTAATATTTTCTAGCTAATATTTCCCCTTTCATTGCACATTAAATTATTTGGTCATAGATTCCAATTTCCATTAATTTAAAAATAATTTTTTCATAAATGGGTTTTGTCCACTAAGGAATATATTAATCTTTCATTTAATAGTGACCATTAAACATGTATCACACCATACTGGACTTAAAAAATTTAGCACATAAGAAACAACATATTAATTTTCATTCTCCTTATAATCATATAAATGATCCCTTATTTTTGAATATAGAATACGAGGGAAATACATACTGAAAATTGATACATTAAACATATCCCAATATAAAGATTCAATGTCATCCTCTTTCTATGAATTTTTAATAATATTACACTACTGATAAACATTTCCAACCAAACATAAATAGTAAGGGAATGCATTTCATGGTCTGATCATGAAATAAAGTAAAATATATTATCAATCACATTGATTCGTTTCTCATTATCCAGCCGATTATATGTCCCATATAATGATAGAGGTTGTTTCACAAAATTGAACTAGTTTTAATCAACTGAGTAATAGTAGAAATCATATTTTAGAAAACAATAGTCATAGACCAAAACCTCATAGTCAGGAAAAATAATATATTGGATGTATAATTCATGGAACCTTCGGTTACAACTATGACACATTAGGTTTAGCCGTGTTCAACCATAACCATAATTTATTCAAATCCATTATGATGGTTCCTAAATGTATTCATAATTGATGATGAAAATTCCATGGAAGATTCAAACCTGGTGTCATGAAATGATACTTTTTGTTCAATACTCAATTATTGATTCAAACAATAACACACACATTTGTATGTTATTACACGTACTTACATTTTTTAGGTTTCGCATCCACTTGTAGAATCCAATTATGAATGTTATTTCATTTAAATCTCCCACTTTATACATCTCTAAAATTTCATGAAATTAACATATATTTTAACTATCTATAGGGTTCTCCCTAATGTTCTATTATATTAGTTTCCAATATTTAGATAATACTTTTTCATATACAAAATTATCAACCTATATATTTCATACATATATATATATATATTCATGAAATATGAATGTTTATTTTATAACATAATTATCCATTCCAGAATTGGGTTTGTATAATATCATTGGAATCATATATTCATTAAAAATTAGATAAAAAGTTTACTGCATCCTCTCCAACTAACATCATTATAAATTGGTAAATATATTTGATAAATCATACATAATAACTTTCATCATAATTTATGTAAAGAAACATTAGAAATTTTGAGGTCATATTCACAATAAGGGTTGTTATGGGAGATATCAACCGAGCATGATAATAAGTGTTTGATAATTAGAGGGAATCTTTTGAAAACCACACCCTATATATCATAGATCATAGAAATGTGTCATGTAGAAAATATTGGTAGTTAAAAAGATTGGAATCAAAATGGTAATTATAAATTATGATCCATTAGATCATAACATTTAAATAGTAATGTCTAAGAAAAATATGACTAATAAATTTTAAAAATTACAAAATAGAAACAGGTTCACTCATTAATAAAAGTTTATGAAATCAAACGCTTTAATTAAATTATTGAATAAAAAATAAGTCCACAAATGACCTTGTGCACATGGAATCTTTATCAGACTATAAACATATGGAAAAAAACCAAGACCTTGTTTACTCATGTAGACATGAATTCTATGTCCACATTAAAAATTATGATTATGAAATAAGGTTCAAATATAATTTATTTACCTCATGAGTTATCAATCATTAACCAATGAAATTCAGGGCTATATAATTCTAGTCTCACCCACCACATAATCATAATATGTTCACATATGGTAAAATTAATTATAAATTGATCAATTTATATCATAAATCATGATGATGAAATGTGTTACATAAACATTTCATCATTTCATAACATATGGAAATAAATATTTTTCATTTAAAATTTTTAATATATAACATAAACTGTTAAATTATTAATATAGATAGTATACATGGATCATATCACAATTTTTGAATATATATAATCATGTATTACTAAAGTAGATGAAAATTTTTTTCATTAAATATTCAATAATATCATTTTTAAAAAATAAAAATTAATCTTTGAAAATCACTTTATAATAGTAAAAAATTAAATAATATTTTCTAAATAATTAAATTTTAAAATATATTTGGAAAATTATTATTATTTTAATCATTGAGGTTTCATGAGGTTAAAAAATTATGATTTTTCCTTTGTTTAACAAAAATATTTCCTCCATATTTTTCAGTAAATACTCAAAAAGTAACTTGATTGGAAAAATAAATAGTTCATTATAACAATTTTTTATGAATATAAAAATCAATAAAAATGTCTTTAGAAAATAATAATTTCACAAAAAATAAATATAAAAAATTTATAGAAAATATGGATATAAAAGAAAATGAGTTTCACCGACTTATAAATAAACACAATTTTTCAGTAAAACATTGATTTTATATATTTATTTAATAATGACTGTAAAATTAATAATAAATGAAAATTAAAAATATGAAAAAGTATGAATTGTTTTTAATTTTCATGAGATATTGATCATATTATTTCATTATTAGAATCACAATCACAACTATTCCTAATAAACATTTAGATTGTAATAGAATGCCTCTACAAATATGATAACATATAATCATAATTCCCTTGAAATAATAAAAAATAGATGGATATGTATATTATAATTAAATTCATACGAATAATATTAAATATTATTCATTGTAGGTATATAAATGCCATAAAATAAGATATTGTGAATCTGGAATTTTTACCAAAGAAATAAATGTGAGATGAAAATTTCTTACACCTTTGGCAGTATTTGAATCATTATCCCCATGTATTAATATCATTAAATTAAATAATAAATATTATGATAATAAATATATTCATGATAAATCATGTAAATTTGAATATATATACACCTTATAAAATATTATAAGTTCATAACAAAATATAGTTCCCAATAAAGACCCATTGAAATGAAAATTCATTAGCACTTTGGTAAATTCTGAATCATAATCCCCATCAAATAAAAACATCAAAAAAACATTAAATATATTTAGAATAAATAAATTGATGATATAATGAAAAGATTCAAAATTTTATCAATGGAAATTTCTATCATTATTATTATTCAACATAGTATAAAACACCTAAAATATCATTGATAACATAATTCCAAATTTTTAAATGATTAAATAATAAAATAAGTGGTATTTTAAAAAGGTAATGATATTATATGGATAAAATAGTTACTTGACATTTGGAATAGTAAAATAACACTTATGAATAGTTATTATTCCAAAAGAATATTTATATCACCATTAAAACTATAAATATGATTTTGGTATCTTATAAATGATAATATGATATAATTAAATAATAGTGAATATTGATAAATTCTTTAAAAATTATTAATCACATTTTTGTATTCTTATAAAAACATTAATTTATATTTAAAATATTATAATTAATATGATTATTTTTTATAAAATTATTTATCATAAAATATATTAAAAAAATTAAAATTTAGTTTTATTATTATAATATGAAATATACGTGAGACCGTAATAATATTTTCAAAATGTTATAAAAGTTGATATACTTTTAAAATTAGTATATTCCAATTAAATGATTATTTTAATTTAAAATTAAATTTATCATATTCAGATAAATATTTTCCTAAAATAGAGTTCATTTTTTAATTCAACCAATATATAAAATGTTAGGGTGAAGTTAATGTATTTTTCTATACTATATAAATTTTTAGTGAAAAGTGAAATACAATAATTTTTTGTTTATAACGGTATAAATTAAAATCATAATATATTGAGTCATGGATGATATAAGAATATTAATTTATAATCATCAATCATTATTTAATATATTTGTTGATAAGGTTTATATTATTCATTACATTGAGCCAAAAATTTCAAGTTAATGTATAAAATAATCAAACAAACACCACAATCCTCCCGAATTGATACCACCCATCACCAACACATATCCTCAAAATTTTAAAGACATGATTATTTTACAATTTTAAAAAAAATATAAATAATATACTCCACTTGTCAGATAATTTTGGATCATCAAAATAGCAAAATCAATTTCCCTATGGTGGTCCTCAATGAGAAGAATTTTATAGGAAAAATCCTCTTGAATATCTAATTATTTTTCTTTTCAATTTATATTCTATTTTAATTATGTTATCATGTACCCATATCCTTGTGAAATTATAACTTCAATATGTTATATATATTTTAATGTTATTATTTTAATGTAATAATCCATCATCAGACCTTTTTCCCTCTAAATTTTATTCTAAAAATAATAACATCATCTATATGGTGTAATTAATCTCCTATGAGGACTACAAGTTTTCCTTTTCAATTCCACATTCAAGGAGGTTAATATAACCATTATAATGGATGGAAAATATTTTAAAATTTATTTAATAATATTTTGTATGTTACATAAATAATATATCAACAAAATATTATATAATAAAATGAAATAATCTCGATGTGGTAAAAAACATGAAAAATTCATCTAAACGAATTTAATTGACATTTTTTCTCATGAATAATCATAAAATCTTGAAATAAAATTGTATATAAGACCAATTATAAATATTTAGTTTCATTAACAACATATATGGTCAATCATATGTTAAGGGGATTCTGAATCCCAGTTTCCATTATTTAGTTATTTCAACTTACATTCAAAATTTATGTATGGATGTTGATTTAATATCCCTCGAAAATAAAATTACATTTTTCCTATGTTGATTTCATTGATTTACCTATTTCCAATCTTATTTTATAAAAAATACATATTTTTTTTCAAAATAACACTTTCTTTAAAAAACTAATATTTTACATCTATTTTTGTTGTTTATTCATCACTCAATATTCATGACTCTTATAAAATGTATATTATTCCCTATTTATTATATTAACCCAATTTTTATCCATAAATTTATGTTTTCTGAAATTATCGTGAAAACCATTTCCTTTTTATGGGTTATTTTATGGAAAATTTTGCTATACATTTATTATATAATACATTATTATGTAAATTTTATGATGTGACTAGTGAACTCGTAATTATATAGAGATCCAATGCATTTGGTATAGCGATGTATCTCATTATATAATGTGGAATATTTTTGAACATGAATCTATATTTGATAAAAATTATGATGTTGTTACGATTATTCCCATGTTTTATGTGTGGACATGATTCTGTCACTGGAAACTACTATGTGTGGTAATTAACCACAAACAAATGATGTTTAATTTTTTGTCCTTTTTACATTAAATGAAATTATCTAATTCATACTCTTATTATTGTGATTATGACCCCATTATTATGATATGATAAAGGTGATTATTCTCAATAATATTACACAGATATATGTTCTTATCTATCATCTAAATGTTATTTTAGATCACACCTTTATTTGATGTATATCCTCAGGTGAATAATTATACTATGGTATACAAGAGGGACACAAAAAAGCTATAAAAAATTAATGAAAAAATGTTTATATTATGTACTGTAAATGTTATGTTTGAACCTAATATTTCAATTAAACCAAACCATTGGATCTAGGTTTTTTATAACATTTTTATTGTCAGTCTTTCAAATAAGTTGAATATAATTTATGAAGATATAGGGTTTAATATTTGGTTTTAGTCGGTGTCTTTGTTTAATTAGATTAGGTAAAATTAGTGAAAACCATTAACATGAGAAAAATTATATGAAATATCCCAATAATATTTTTTTAGAAAAATTATAATCCAAATATTTCCATAAGACATGTGTAACACCCCGAGCTTCCATGATACGCTTCTCATTCAATAATGCAATAGCTTGCATTGTACGCAACTTCGAGTTCTAACACACACCACAACCAATCAAAATAGCAGTTATGAATAGAAATACCCACTTTTTAAAATTATAGAAATTTTATATTTCAAAATGGACTTCATTTTTTGTATTCATAACACCAAAATTATCCAAAGTTGAATTTTTTGTAATTTTCTGAGAACTTCCAATTTTTTTATGAATAGTGGGAAATACTTAAAACAACTTTTTTGATCAAAATAATTTATAGTGATAAGTTATACTACTGAGTGGTTTTAATGTAAAATTAGAATATATTTTTACCATTTTATCCAATGGTGTTCATTAGAATTAATTTCACTTTGAAATTGGACATAAACAATTGCCAATCTTTTGGATAAATTGTTTCTTAAAAACACGCTATTTGTTGTGACAGCGGGAATTAATTATAAAATTAATTAATGCAACTTATATGTTTGGAATTTTGTAAAATAGACATCATTTTTTAATTCGGAATATCAATTATAGCTTAGGGTGAAATTTTGGCATTGTTCTGAAAAACTTCAATTTTGATGAATTGTGAAACCACTAAGTGGTAGTTAAATAACTGATTTTTCGTTTAAATGAAATATTACCACTTCTGTGATTTGATTTTCAAAAATCCGATATACATGGTTGACATTAAGAAGTAAAATGTGGTTCAATGAGATTAAAATAATTTTTTGGTGAATAGTAACCTTTAAGTTCTTAATCGCGATTAGAGGTAATTAATGTAGTTTAAGGTAAAAACAATGTTTTAATAATATGATATGAGCTTGAAACTTGTCCTACTCCTATTGGATGAGTCATGGCCGACCAAGACAACCCATGGGTCAACTTGGGGACCCCATGGAGCCACATTAGTTGGAAAATGACATTAATATATATTTATTTAATGTTAAAATTAAATTGACACAAACTTGAGTTGTTTTACTAAAATAGTTTTTAAGTGGGGTTACACAAGTCCGAATTTTGATTATAAATATTCATTAGAAATCTAAAAATATTACATACATCATAGTATTTTTTTTATAATTTTTAGACATTAAATAAATTAAATTATTTATGACATCATTATGATGCAGCGATGACCTCATTATTTAACGATTTAAATAAAATGAGAAAATAATGAAAACTCCAAGGCTTACACTTGTCCAAAGCCTATTGGATGAGTATATTTCGAACCCTTATCATATTATCCTAGAATTAGATATGTGTGGGACCTCTAAAATTCGAAACTCATTTTATAATAAAGTGACGTTTCTTTACATTCCAAGAGTGCCCCTCCTCTCCACTTATAAAAGGCCCCCACCTATACAACCAAATTTACACATTCAAGCCATTTGGCTCGGCCAACCTCTGCCCAAATACTCTCCCAACTTACCTCCCTTACTACTAGAAGCCTCACTTTGGGCAGAACTCTTCCCAAGGAAGCCTTTGGCTCAAATCAAAAAGAGTTACCCGATTTTGAGGTAATGTCTTCTCTAATGTTGTTTTGTTTTATTTTTCTTCTCCAACACCCTAAACTCCTTTTATTCATTTATTTTGTAACAACACCAGTATCCTCAATATACTAGGATGTTGTTATAAGAATTATTCGAGCTAAACTTACACAAACCTACATCTAATGGTTAAAGAACATACGATTTCTGTGGATGGAGAATTTCTGCCTCACGAAACGATGATTGTTCAACACTCATATAACACATTCAAAGGTGGCCATTAAGATGTCACTATATTTATATATGATACATAATATGTTTATGTTTTACTTATGCTTATTTATTTCTCATTTATGGCATACTTTATGATTTCCATTATGGGTGAAACGCGATAATTTCATTTTAGGAAGTGCGGACTACCGCCCCCTCAAAGTGATGTGAATCGTTAATGCCACATGTGGGATGTATAAAGGATGGAGTAAATGATATTATATATGATATTATAATGGAATTATATTATACATTTATATCATTATGATTTAATTCCATTAAATACGAAATAGAAATAAAAGTAGCATTCATGCGTACGTACGGCTTACCGTCTCCATGAACGGTGCATTCCATTTCTTACCTCTAAATGTTACATAATATTATTAATGAATGTATATACTGTATATATATGATATATATGATATCTACATAATTAATATAATTCTGGATATAATGGATATTTCACCACATGAACAACTTGTAATTATAAGAAGTTTATTTTTGACTCAAGTACCAAAGATCGACAAAACAACCGTTATTAACTTAAATAATTACATAATGTTAATAACATGGTAATAAGTGATATAAAAGGAATAATGAACATTAAAAAGGTTCTTAATTAAATATAAATTAACTCTAATTTATTATTCAGCAGGTTAAAGAACGGTCGAGTCAGGACAGGACGCAAGGTAAGGGAACTTCTTAACCCAATTTCTATTCTTTGGGTTAATCTCCTACTTTCAAATTATGTCATGATATTATTATGTCTTATTTTGTATTCTTTATGTCTACCTTTAGTGAATACACATAATATATCTATTTTATTTTAAAAATGATCTTTGTAAGGACTTCGTCTCAATCTTCTTTCATTGAGGCATATTTGGTTTTATACACAAATTTCTTTTATACGGTGTATAAACCACTTTGACTTTTAAGTTTATTAAAAAAGAATTTTTTTTATACGAAGCATTTAATAAATGACAAAAGGGAATGTTTTTGTCGTACGTTTGCGGCAACAATGACTTCTTCGCCGCCGTGACCACTATTTGAGTTTCGGCATCCTCTACAAGCCATACCCTTTTTTTGAAGAATAAATACCATGTTAAACTTTTCTTTTATTTTGGTATTGAAAATGGTTTTGAAAGCGTTTTTATTATATCAATGTGTTGTATTGATATCTTGTGATTGAAATGTGGAAATTTTATGTTTCCTTTATGCATGTTTTATGTGATACGATTATGTTATGGTTTATGAGATGCTTAAACCTGTTCATATGAGGAATGTATTGGACTTAATAAGTGACGGGTGGAGCCCGCTATAGCTCCTCGATGCATCGGTAGGTCTCATGAGACAACTAGACGTGGAATTGGCAGAGGCCCTTTCCCAATTTGATTTATGGTTTTGGCCAAGGCCTTAATCATTTTAGACGTTTTGGCCAAGGCCTTGACAAAATGTTTCAGAATGTCCGGCATTATACATTCCCTCATTATGAAAGTGGTTATTGATATTGCATGTGATTATTCGACTAGTAGAATATCCATGTGAGTAAGTAAATGGAATTATCTCATTTTACTTTTGCCATATTATGTTGATGTTTATGATTAAAAGGCTTTTGTTTTAGTTATACATTTCTTTAAATGTTAATTTTTGTTTATGAAAGCTTCTGCAATATTGTTATCCTTACTGAGCATCTGAGCTCACCCCTTTCAATGTTTTAATATTTTCCAGGATGTGAAGAAGTATTTTATGAATGACATGCAGGGATAGTCAGAAGAGGATATGAGTGTGGACTATGGAGGCTTTGTTATTGTAGTTTTTTCACTTTATGATGTAATGTAATGTTTACGAATGTATCTTGTGTTTCCAAGGCTACTAAACTAATCGGTCTTTCGAAACTTGATCTTTTGTGATCATGCCAATTTTACGAAGTAACGCACCGACTCTAGATAGCTGGGGTCGGGGGGTTACAGTTGGTATCAGAGGCAGTTTAGTACTAACCTTGGAAGCTAGATTTAGATAAACTCTGATTAGATCACATAGCCTGAAGATAGACTTTAAGGATTAGTATAGAAGAACTTCCTAGAATTTTGGTATTATAGAGATTTTGTGAGTTTTCCGAGCAATACATCCCTGTCTGGATAAGAGCAGGTAGAGGCGGCTTTGGCACAGATGTACCTAGGGGTAAAAACCGAAAACACCTCTTTGATCTAGACTCAAACGGGAACTGGTGCACGACAACGGGCCTTGCTGCACTCTTGGTTACGACACTCCTGGGGGATATGCTTAGGATAATTCTCGTTTTCTTTACAAACCACTATAAACATTTATGAGTATATACTTCCTCAAAGAAAACCTTTTTATGATTATGGATTATATCCATAAATAGTTCTATTTATGTAAAGTATTTTATAAGTATGGAATTATGTATTTTGATTCATAAATTAATCTAGTTTATGGCATTGTATAGAAATGGCGCCCAGTAGAAGGAATGTGAACTCCATCAATACGTATGATCCAAAGTGTATGAAGGATCATATCTTTCATGGTATTCAGCCAACATTTAGAAGGGAAATATTCTCCCATGTGTTATCAACATATGAAGAAATAATATCATGTGTTAAAAAGATAAGTAGATAATTGTCTGAGTCTTATGGATTTGAAGGGATGAAAGAGAAGAAAAGGATGGAAGAGAGAATGATGGATAAAGGGACGAGGGAAAAGAAAAAATTTCCAATATGTGATAGCTGTGGGAAGAAACACCTTGGAATTTTCTTGAAGGGAATGGGAGTTTGTTATAAGTGTGGAGAAAAAGGACACCAAGTGCATGACTACAAGGGTAAGAAAAAGGTTTCAAATGTACAATGCTTCATCTGCAAGGAGTGGGGACACTACGCAAACCAATGTTCAAATCATCAGAGTATGCCCCAAATGATGTTATTGGATAATAATCAAGTTATTATACTCCCACAGATGAGGTGGAATTATTAGAGTTCTTATGTTGTTATTAAAGAATTTTTTAATTTGAGTGTTGCATCAATGATGTACTAGTTATAATAATTATGGAGTATATAAGGATTGTACTGCAGTACTATTTCATCTAGGACTTGAGATTGTGTGGAACCAAGAAAAGTGAATCCACAGTAGGTTAATTTTTTGGAAAATATATGGTTGAGAGAAAGATAAACCATAATATGGTTCTGATACTGAGATAGTGATTTTGGAATAATACATGATTGATTTGGATAAATTATGTTGGATATTCTTAACATCCTTGAAACTGATTAATGATTTGTATACATTTTTGGATAGAAGGAGTATATCAAGTTTTCTATAAGGAATAAGTGATCATGAATGTAATCAATAAGGATTTATGGTAATACAGTATGTTGTAGTGTTTTAAAAGAACACAGGAGAAGGTGTTCACATGTTGTTACGTAGAAAAAAAGGAGCTTCATTATGTTTACCTTCCTCATAAAATCTGGATTGTGAGTTGGACAGAAGTATTTTGGATAACTATAAAGGATGGAATGGATTATATTTTACATTGGATACTATTGTTACGGTTATTTTTGGATATTTATAAAAAGGAAAACACACAGACCGAGTGACAACCCATCGCATCAGACAAAGCTGTGGGAATCGAACCCACAACCAAAGTGCGATTGGGGTTAATCTCCTACAACTGGACTACGTAAAGTCCCTGTTTTTTACAAAATAGTTTTTTTAATCTAAATGGTATGTGTTGAAATTTGGAACCTTATACAATTAGGATAAGTATAATATTTTTGAGTTCTATTATCTTTTTGAGTGAAAGATGAGTTGAAGGTTGAAAGTCTAATTGTCAAGCATAAATATATATATACCTATCTCTTATTCAATGAATAAATTAATTCTTAAACATTAGTAAAGGGACATTAAAACCAAAAATGTGTTATCCTAATACCTTATGTCTTGTTGAACTGATGATATTTTAAATCAACATAGATTGAAGGCTTTGAGGCCCTCAATTTGACAGTTGATTGTGATTGATGACCTCAATCACTCCCTACAAATATTTATGTTTTTCCTCCAATTATATTTCTCTAATTGCCACCAATGTTATCCTTATCGAGATCATAATTTGGTGGTGACTTTCTTATTTCCATTTCCCTCTTATTAAGATTAAATTTTATTAACCTTATTTCTGATGTGGATTTTCCACAAAGGTATTTTCTATTTTCAACCTTTTATTTTCCAAGAAAAATTTCAAATTGCGAGGACGCAATTTATTGAAGGAGAGGAGAATGTAACACCCCGAGCTTCCATGATACGCTTCTCATTCAATAGTGCAATAGCTTGCATTGTACGCAACTTCGAGTTCTAACACACGCCACAACCAATCAAAATAGCTGTTTTGAATAGTAATACCCTCTTTTTAAAATTATAGAAATTTTATATTTCAAAATGGACTTCATTTTTTCTATTCATAATACCAAAATTATCCAAAGTTGAATTTTTTGTAATTTTCTGAGAACTTCCAATTTTTTTATGAATAGTGGTAAATACTTAGAAGAACTTTTTTGATCAAAATAATTTATATTGATAAGTTATACTACTGAGTGGTTTTAAAGTAAAATTAGAATATATTTTACCATTTTATCCAATGGTGTTCATTATAATTAATTTCACTTTGAAATTGGACATAAACAATTGCAAATCTTTTGATATAAATTGTTTCTTTAAAACACGCTATTTGTTGTGACAGCGGGAATTAATTATAAAATTAATTAATTCAACTTATATGTTTGAAATTTTGTAAAATAGACATCATTTTTGAATTCGGAATATCAATTATAGCTTAGGGTGAAATTTTGGCATTGTTCTGAAAAACATCAATTTTTGATGAATAGTGAAACCACTAAGTGGTAGTTAAATAACTGATTTTTCGTTTAAATGAAATATTACCACTTCTGTGATTTGATTTTCAAAAATCCGACATACATGGTTGTCATTAAGAAGTAAAATGTGGTTGAATGAGATTAAAATAATTTTTTGGTGAATAGTAACTTTTAAGTTCTTAATCGCGATTAGAGGTAATTAATGTAGTTTAAAGTAAAAACCATGTTTTAATAATATGATATGAGCTTGAAACTTGTCCTACTCCTATTGGATGAGTCATGGCAGACCAAGACAACCCATGGGTCAACTTGGGGACCCCATGGAGCCACTTTAGTTGGAAAATGACATTAATATATATTTATTTAATGTTAAAATTAAATTGACACAAACATGAGTTGTTTTACTAAACCCGTTTTTAAGGGTGGGTTACACAAGTCCAAATTTTGATTATAAATATTCATTAAAAATCTAAAAAGATTTCATACATCATAGTATTTTTTTTATAATTTTTAGACATTAAATAAATTAAATTATTTATGACATCATTATGATGCAGCGATGACCTCATTATTTAACGATTTAAATAAAATGAGAAGATAATGAAAAATCCAAGGCTTACACTTTTCCAAAGCCTATTGGATGAGTATATTTCGAACCCTTATCATCTTATCCTCGAATTAGATAAGTGTGGGACCTCTAAAATCCAAAACTCATTTTATAATAAAGTGACTTTTCTTTACTTTCCAAGAGTGCCCCTCCTCTCCACTTATAAAAGGCCCCCACCTCTCCCACCACATTTACACATTCAAGCCAATTTGCTCGGCCAACCTCTGCCCAAATACTCTCCCAAAATCCCTCTATTACTCCTAGAAGCCTCACTTTGGGCAGAACTCTTCCCAAGGAAGCCTTTGGCTCAAATAAAAAAGAGTTACCCGATTTTGAGGTAATGTCTTCTCTAATGTTGTTTTGTTTTATTTTTCTTCTCCAACCCCCTAAACTCCTTTTATTCATTTCTTTTGTAACAAAACCAGTATCCATAATATACTAGGATGTTGTTATAAGAAGGATTCGTGCTACACTTACACACACCTACATCTAATGGTTAAAGAACATACGGTTTCTGTGGATGGAGAATTTCTGCCTCACGAAATGATGATTGTTCAACACTCATATAACACCTTCAAAGGTGGCCATTAAGATGTCACTATATTTATATATGATACATAATATGTTTATGTTTTACTTATTCTTCTATATTTCTCATTTATGGCATACTTTATGATTTCCATTATGGGTAAAACGCGATAATTTCATTTTAGGAAGTGCGGACTACCGCCCCCTCAAAGTGATGTGAATCGTTAATGCCACATGTGGGATGTATAAAGGATGGATTAAATGATATTATATATGATATTATACTGGAATTATATTATACATTTATATAATTATGATTTCATTCCATTAAATATGAAATAGAAATAAAAGTAGCGTTCATGCGTACGTACGGCTTACCGTCTCCATGAACGGTGCATTCCATTTCTTACCTCTAAATGTTACGTAATATTATGAATGAATGTATATAATGTATATATATGATATATATGATATCTAAATCATTAATATAATTCTGGATATAATGGATATTTCACCACAAGAACAACTTGTAATTATAAGAAGTTTATTTTTGACTCAAGTACCAAAGATCGACAAAACAACCGTTATTAACTTAAATAATTACATAATGTTAATAACTTGGTAATAAGTGATATAAAAGGAATAATGAAAATGAAAAAAGTTATTAAGTAAATAGAAATTAAGTCTAGTTTATTATTCAGGAGGTTAAAGAATGGTCGAGTCAGGACAGGACGCAAGGTAAGGGAACTTCTTAACCCAATTTCTATTCTTTGGGTTAATCTCCTTCTTTCAAATTATGTCATGATATTATTATGTCTTATTTTGTATTCTTTATGTGTAACTTTAGTGAATACACATAATATATCTATTTTATTTTAAAAATGATCTTTGTAAGGACTTCGTCTCAATCTCCATTCATTGAGGCATATTTGGTTTTATACACAAATTTCTTTTATACGGTGTATAAACCACTTTGACTTTTACGTTTATTAAAAAGGAAATTTTTTTATACGAAGCGTTTAATAAATGACAAAAGGGAATGTTTTTGTCGTACGTTTGTGGCGAGAATGACTTCTCCGCCGCCGTGACCACTATTTGAGTTTCAGCTTCCTCTACAAGACATACCTTTTTTTTGAAGAATAAAAACCATGTTATACCTTTCTTTTATTTTGGTATTGAAAATTGTTTTGAAAGCGTTTTTATTATATCAATGTGTTGTATTGATATCTTGTGATTGAAATGTGGAAATGTTATGTTTCCTTTATGCATGTTTTATGTGATACGATTATGTTATGGTTTATGAGATGTTTAAACCTATTCATATGAGGAATGTATTGGACTTAATAAGTGACGGGTGGAGCCCGCTATAGCTCCATGATGCATCGGTAGGTCTCATGAGACAACTAGACGTGGAATTGACCGAGGCCCTTTCCCAATTCGATTTATGGTTTTGGCCGAGGCCTTAATGATTTAAGACGTCTTGGCCGAGGCCTTGACAAAATTTTTCAGAATGTCCGGCATTATACATTCCCTCATTATGAAAGTGGTTATTGATATTGCATGTGATTATTCGACTAGTAGAATATCCATGTGAGTAAGTAAATGGCATTATCTCATTTTACTTTTTCCATATTATGTTGATGTTTATGTTTAAAAGGCTTATGTTTTAGTTATACATTGCCTTAAATGTTAATATTTGTTTATGAAAGCTTCCGCAATATTGTTATCCTTACTGATCATCTGAGCTCACCCCTTTCAATGATTTAATATTTTCCAGGATGTGAAGAAGTATTTTATGAATGACCTACAGGGATAGTCAGAAGAGGATATGAGTGTGGACTATGGAGACTTTTTTATTGTAGTTTTTCACTTTATGATGTAATGTAATGTTTACGAATGTATCTAGTGTTTCCAAGGCTACTAAACTAATCGGTCTTTCGAGACATGATCTTTTGTGATCATGCCAATGTTATGAAGTAACGCACCGACTCTGGGTAGATGGGGTCGGGGCGTTACAACATGCCTTCAGAGTTAATTAATAAAATAATACTTTTTTTTATTCATAACATGTTGAATAATACATTTATGAAACCGTTTTTATTTTTAAATTTTTGTGAAACAACAAAAACCAAACCTCAACCTATGTGAGGGAATGTGGAATTATTTCCTGAGCAACATGCCCAATTCCTTGGGATTTGGAGTTCATAATGATGGTTACCTAGCTGTCTCCGGATATAAATAGTAACCTGAGTAATATAGAAATTATTCCATCCATTAATATATTGAATTTTGGTTTCGATTATTTTATGTGTACAAGACCATCGATGTTTATAGAATCTTCTAATCAATTAGCTGGTGAATACTAGTTCAACTCAATTGAGAATATATTTTCTGTGATTCACTATTCTCAGACAAAGATGATGACACCTGATATTTATTTTTTAGATGCGGAGGCTGACCAATGATGGAAATTTACATAGAAAAGAAAAGAAAAGGACTATTTTAATGATATTGACTTGGAAGGAAATATGAAAATATTTCTTAAAATGAATTTACCTAAAACTCTTTAAAAAATATGGGGAAATATTTTTAGAGCTAATGAAAAAGGAAGGTGAATCATTCATTAACTATGAATAAAATACATTATGTCATTCTAGGTACACCTAATGTTTTTTTATAAAAATTATAGAAAAATATATATAATCATTACTTGTATAAACAAAATCATCGAAATGATTTAGAAATTAGAGTCATTGGGAGTTATGAGGATGTTGTTCGATGTGCTCTCAAAGTTGATATAGAGTTTGCTGGATTGGCACATGGATAAGGAGATAAGAAACAAAATAAATAGTTTAATGCCTTAGAATATAATAAAAATTATGTAAATAAAGGTGAACCAACCAAATTTCAAAAATATTTGATTAAGCATCATGATAACTTCTAGAAAGGTATGGAGAGATGCTTCAACTGATTGAGAGAAGGCCGTCGAGATCCAAAATGTCGATGAGATGTAAAGATGCAGGAAAAAGTTGTGGAGTAATGGAGACAACAAACCATGGTAAAATGATTCAATTGTATGAGGAATGAGATCTATGATATCCAGTTCTAAAATCCAAAAGTCCTTAAGTGTAATCAGTGCTAGTAGTCACCAAATACCTAGTAGAAAGGGAAAGATTATTACATCATTATTACTGAGGTGGAGCCTTTTGATTATTTGTTTAGAGGTAAAATGGTAATTCATTCATGAATAAAATACATACTATTCGATTATTTTTCTAGGAATGCATTAATATTTTTGATGTCTATTAGAACTATAAAAACACCACCAAAAAAAGTGAGGTGGATTTATAAAGTAGAATAGAAAATAGGTAAATATATTCATCCAATGTATATAAATACTGATTGGTTACTGTATTTAGATTGAACATAATAGTAAATCATCTCTCACACCCATTTGTGGAGTTTTGTGCATTACTAATCGTGGTTTGACTATCATTGAACAACGCCAACATCAAATATCACGAAAGCCTGATCACCCATCACATCACGAGGAATCCTCCAATTATGTACAAGTGTAAGGGAGATGATTAATCTACTTCAGAATCATTATCTCAATTGTGAATATTTTTTCCTTATAGACTTTCAAACCTAGATCAAATTATTAAGATAATGGAGATAATCACGAGTAAAGAAATGCCTACTGTGGGGGAATAGACAAATGTGTTTCCTGAAGAATTAACTAGTTATTAACCAATCATTGAGGTAGAGTTATCAGTTGAATAAATTCATGTATCTCTACATATATCAAATAATCCTTATTGAATGAAGACCATTGTGTTTTAGGAACTGATGAAGGAATTGAAAAAGAATCTAGTCATGGGTTTTATAAAATCGAGTGCATTATTAGGGGTAGACCAGTACTCCATATCAAGTAGAAGGACCGATCAATGTAACTTTGCATTGATTTTTACATGAGAAATAAATTAATGATAAATAATAAGTACCCCCTTCAATTGATAAATAAATATTTTGATAAATAGAGTAGGGCATCGTATTTTTATAAGGTGGCCCTTTGGTCAAGATATGAATAATAAAATGTGTGGAAGTATTATATTCCTAAGACCACCATTCGAATGAGGCACAGACACTATATGTTCGCAGTGATGCCCTTCTGACTCAGTAATGCTCCAAAAATATTCTTGGACTTTTGGAAATGGGACTTTAGAGATTACTTCAACATGTTTTTTCTAGTCTAATATATTATATTCTAAAATAATAAAATACAAAAGAGTAACATGACAAAAAATGAAATACTATGTTAAAAGAAATTTTTAAGGGATAAAAATTACGCAATGTATAGTAATTGTGAGTTAGGGATGGATGAAGAATCATTATTGGGGAATTTTATCACTAACAATGGAATATTTGTGGACCCTTCAAAGATAAATTAAAATCAAAGACTGCCATAGGAATACATTTCTAAAATATATCCTTATTTTTCTTTCTCTATATTTGTAGAACTTGAAATTTTCTAAGAAAATGCAATGACTGTAAAACAAACTATCTAATATGACTCGGATGGGAGAAATGATTTTAAAGACCAGCGAATGTGAATATTTCATAATAGTTTTAAAAAAGAGTCTTATCATGATTATATTACTCACAGTTCATGAAATGTGGTGAAATATTTATGTTATATAACAATTCTTCAAATAATGGATCCAGAGACCTACTGATGAAAAATTATAAAGATATAGAATACACCTCGTGGAAGGTGAAATTTCAATAGAAAAACAATCATACGCATGATTGTGAGTTTGAGGCTATGATATTACCATTGAAAGTATGGAGGAATACTCTATTTTGCTAGAATTTTAAGATATATACGGATCATAAGAGCCTCAATAATATATATTCACATAGAAGATGTTTAATATGTGAAAGGGAATATGGTTAGAGATAATCAAGGATTATAATCTCTTAATCCACTACTATCATGGTAAGGAAAATAATCTGAAAAATTCTCTTTGAAGAAAGGATCTTGTATCATTATAAATTATTTGAATTGAGAGGGACCCAATATTTTTATATTTTAATAGTATGAAAATGGGAATAATTATGTATGGAACATAATAAATACTTTCTCATGTGAATTCAAAACCATAGCTCATGTATAAAATAATGTACAATCAATGAAATGTGTTATAAATTTTAATGAAGGTAAATGATATTATAAATTGAAATCGTCAAAGTTAAAAGTTTTCAAGGAATGAGTCATTAGATTTGGGTAAAAACTATGTGTACCATATAATAGAAGATAACTATCTATGGGAAAATATGAATATAAAGAATTATGAATATCCATCAATGTTCATTTTATGATAGTAAGTGAAGGTTGATTGTGAAATGTCTAGGGGGATAATGATACCATTACCCATACAAACCAGGAAATGGGAAAAAATAAACATGGAATTTTTCACAAAAGATTCAATGATATCTAGATAAAAAAATGCTATATGGGTTGTTTTGGATCATAAAAATGACTTCTCAGATTATCACAATTTGAGAGGGATTTTCAATAGATCAACATGAACGTATTTATATTTGATAAGTAGTAAGGATGAATGGAGTAACATTACCAATTGTATCCATCAGAAATCTGAGAATCACCTCCATGTTCTAGAAAAGAATGAAAATAGATATAATAATTATGTTTAACATAAAAATAGATTATTAATATCAAACTGATGGAAACACTGATAAAAATAATTCAGAAATTATATTAACTTTTTTGAGCATGTTCAATGGTCATCAATGAATGAAGGGTCAAACATCTTCCTCGGGTTGAGTAATATTAAAAAATGATATCCACTCACAGAAAAAAATGCCTCCATATGAATTAATTTATAGGAATAGATGTAGAACCACATAATGTTGTTATGATGTAATTGAATGTAATATTATAGGAAATGAAATGGTTGGAAAATAGTGGAAAATCCAATAACCATTGTGTAAGACATTAAGGTAGCCTCATGTCAATAGAAAATCAATGCAAAAATTCATGGACAAGACCTAGTGATTGCGATTGGATAATGGTATTCCTCTACATATATACATTTAAGAGAATCATGATATTTTGGGTAGAAGGGAAAGATATGTCATAGGTACATCAACCCCTTTGACATTCATGATCATGTCAGAGCTGTTTCCTATCAACTAGCACTACCAACACCATATATCTAGTACATGATACATCCCATGTATCCATATTGAGTAATTATAACCATATCCCTCACATGTAATTAATATAGTGGTTTTACCATAATAAATTGATCTCTCAAACGAGGAGAAACAAGTGAAGATCTTAGACTATAGAGACAACATTTTAGGAAAAAAGACTCATGAACTGGTCAATATAATATTGTAAAACCATATAAAATAAGGGGAATCATGGGAACTGGAAGTAGTGATGAAGGAAATTAACCCTCAACTTTTTTCAATAGATAATGTAAAATGAAATTATGAGAGTTGAAATTCACAAGGACGGAAGAATGAAATGATGATGAATTTTATAAAAGGATATTTCCCTTCTTAAATTTTTTTCATATATTATAAACAGAATAGAATTACATTGAGAACAAAATACTAACATTTTAAATGAATAATTAATGAAATAAGAGGTATTTATAGATATAAATAAACCTGTACTAATAGAATTGTAACATTACCATTGGAATAGTAATTTGTCCATTAAGAATAGTAATTTGTCGAATAGAAGAATAACCTCATCTATGAATGTATAGATACAATTTATGAACATTATAATGATAATTTCGTATAATTATATAATTTTTTATGTATATAATGTTTTAAAAATTAATAATTATTTGTTGGTTTTTTTTAATGCATAAACATTTATTTAAATTTTTTTACCGAATATAATAAATCATTAGAATTTTTTTTTTCATAAAATTGATTGACAAAATATTATGTTTTATTTTATTATGATTATATAATAAAATTATGATAATTTAATTGATTTTACAAAATTTAATAAATACATTAATAATTTTATATTTTTTTATTTTCATCATAAATGATTATTTCAAAATATTAATATTCTTGACAGACAATAATATGTTAAATAATAAAATAATATAAAAACCATCTCCTCCCTGATAAATATCACTCCTCACCATCTCTTCTTCTCAGAATTCCAAATACATGAAACTTCCACAATTTATACCCATTAATCATCCCAAGCCTATCACCAATGTATTAGAGCCTTTGTTCCCAACAAAAGACTAAAACCAACTACCTTAAAAAGGTTCTCATGTTGAAGAATTCAAAAGGTAAAATCTTCTTTTATTTTATTATATTTTTATTTTTCAACTTATATTCATTTCTTATGCTCTACTATCCTACAATTATCCAAGTGACAAAATGACTACAATATATTATATATTCTATAATTTTATAATTTCATTTAGAAAAATACACATTCAAACCACTTCTGCTCTACCATTTATTCTATAAAATGAAAACATCATCCTTTATATGTTGATTTATTACCATATAGGAAATTATGTTTTTATTTTCCATTAGTGCATTCAAGGACGTAAATATAACCATTATATGGTTGAAATTGAATTTTAAAATTAATTTATAATCTTATTTATTTTCTGGAACTAACATATATACATTATATTTAATAATAAAACAAAACATGTTTGATGTGACCAAAAACCACTATACACCATATAAAAAATTTATATAATGAATTATCATCATATCTTGAAACAATGTATTATATAAGAAAAATTAAAACTATTTATATTCATTAATAATGTTCTTTTTCAATTCTGGGTATGTATCCCCATTTTAAATGATCTTGTTTATAGGTATAAAAGTAAGCTGATCATGAGGACCAAGAGAATGAACACTCCGAAATAATGAAATTGAATAGTTTAACTCATCAAAATGCCCATTAATAAAATTAATAAAATTCTGATGAATAAAATGAATTTATAATATGATCATTAATTATTAATTATTGAATATAATTTTATTATGAATTATAGAAAAGTGAAAAATAATTCATACATATGGTTAGGGGATTCTCTAACCCAATTTATTTTGTTGGGTTAATTCATGTTTCATGAAATTTTTGTGTGTGGATGTTGTTTTAATATCCAAAAAATATAATTTCTTTGTTCTTACCTTTTATTTTCATTGATATATATGTCCTCAATTACATTATATGAAAAAATAGAAATATTATTCTAAAAGAACTATTCATTCTAAAAACACTTATTTTACTACACCTGAGATTGTATATTCAACAGTAAATATTAGTAATTATTACACAAAATATGTTATTAAATTTTCATTTTCATAACCCAATTTTTTATCCACGAATTTATTATTTTCCAAATTCCCATGAAAATCATTTCCATTCAAATTATAATTTTATAGAAATGATTTTTATATGTTCTATGTGGCGTGAAAAATTATTTAAATATAATGATGTGTCTTTTTCACTATGATATATATAGAACTCCAACTCATTCAGTAATGTGATATATCTCATGAGATAATGTCCAATATGTGTGGAAATGATTACATCATTATTTAAAATGATGATATTATTCTAATTATGAACATATGTTATTCCATAACATGATGCTAGATTTGATTACCACTATGTGTTATAGTTTACTCATTAGATATGATTTTTCATTTTTACACATTACACCATTACCTGAATTTATCTATTTATTCATCTTGTGGTTATGATGAAGATCTCATTCTTATGTAATGATGATAATGAATACGTGCACCCATGTTTTATTGATTCATATTATTTTCTATCCAATTACTCAACTTTTAGATCAATACTTTTGATGATGAATATCATCAGGTGAATACATCAACTAAGGAATAAATAAGTGACAATAAGACTATATTGTATAAGGAAATAAATAATTTTAATGTTTGTTACAAATTAGCCAAATACACAAAACCATTGGATCCTGGGATTATAATTCTTTTACGTAATTTATCATCAAAATGATGTAATAGTAATGTAATGATATGTTTATTTTCTATATATAACATGTAAAATAAAATTTATATACTCATAAAACACTAAATATGTGAACTGCATAACTTATGTCTTAGAGAAGAATTTTTGAGATGAAAATAGCTGACCTCATCTCTCATCATTCATAAAAATATCAATGGTTATATACAATAAATATAGAATCATTATTAAACTATTAATGAACTACTATATTATATAAAATACTATACATTATTTACATATAACATATTATTACAAATATATTGACAATTTCATTGTTAAATCACATTTTGGGTAATTAGGGATCATTTTTCATATATTTTTATCTTTTTTATTTTCACCCCATTAACACTAATCATGGTCCATAATCATATTAAGTATAAAAATGACATAAATATCATATATATTAATTATATTTTCAAATATTCATATAAATCCATGATTTTGGCAGATAAAACATTAATCAAAACATTTTTACGATATAGAAGACCATACATACACTTGAATTTTTTTCTTATTTTTTTGATTGATTGAAAGAAAGAAACATAAACAATATATATTATTTATAGAATAAATTTTCATTCAGAAATATAATATGTCTTCATTAAAAATTTACTATTTATTATCATTATCTTAATTAAATAAAAATATGAATCACATTAGTTTGTGGAGAGGTTAGTCAAAACATATGCAAAAGTGACATTAGCTATTTTTACTTTTCGTAAAAGGTAAACAATTAGATATGACATTGTAATTTGATTTTTATTAATATTTACTAACTATCATATATAAAAATTAAATAAATTAGTTACCTCTCAAATTAATATTCTCATAGAGGATTCAAAACATACCCAAAAAGTAGGGGTCCAAACAACCACCCCCTCAGATACCTCTCTAGGATCCCTCAATTCTTGAAACACCACAAATTTATATGCAACCCAAATAATTAAATGTTAATAACTACGTGATGTTCAGAAGCTGGAGTGAAAAATACATATATATGAACACCATCTCAGACATATACTACCCCAACAAAGAATAAGAAAAACCACAGAATCACCAAAAATTCAAATTGTACGTACATATGAATCAGGGAATTCCTTCTACCATATCAAGATACTGTCCAATCTGGAAGGCTCTAACTATTCAAAATAGGTTTATTTGAATCTTAATTAATACATGTTCATTAGTAATTTAATATAACCCTTTCCAATGTCTAGATATTATCATAAATCATTGAAAAACGAACCAACTCATCTCATACAAAACAAGGTTCAAGAATTACATAACAAAGGGATAACCAACATGGAAAGATATAGAATAAATCATGGTACTGGTCAAGAATTTGAGTTTCTCCTTCACTAGAACTCCACTCTAAGAAACCATGACTCCATAAAACATGACCCAAGAGAATTATTCATCCATGCAGAACCATCACTCGAAAATCCTAGATCTCTACTGGCTGCTCCACAAACATCATGTTTGCAATGACATCCAACTCTACCTTGTCAATGAAATGAGAGTAATTATTAAGACAACAAAGATATTGGGAGAAATTAATTACATCTTGGTTCTTCTATAAATATGGTGGAATGAAGAATGTGTTTCCACTTTGCCCACCCATCCCAATACCCCAAAGTGTTAGACGAATCATGGAGAATTATTACTCTCTTTTATGCACCATGACTACCCACATTGAGTGAAAACCTTGAAGAACATGTTGTCCCCAACCTCTAACTCCAATGGCCACCTCTTGTTTTCAACATAAAATTTATTCTATTTGTGAGCTACATTCACCCTCTCAAATACAAGATGAATCTTCTCTATTGTTCCATGCACAACCTTAGGAGCAAGAATAGCTATCTCCCCAAACTATATCCAACATAAAGGTAAATTAAATGATCATTCATACAATTTATCAAAACAAATCCATTCAAATGGAAGAGTGATAAAAATTACTATATGAAAACTCTACCAAGGAGAAGTGAGACACCCATGATCCCTCAAATACAAATAAAAATGCTCGCAACATGTCCTCCAATGCTTGGATAGTACGTTATGTCTTCACATATATTTGAGGGTGGAAGGAAGTTGTGATGAAAAACAAATATCCAAAAGCATGTTGAAATACCATATTCAATCAAATGCGAATTTTTTTCATGGTCAGAGATGATGTTTCCCAAAACTCTTTGTAACTCCACCTCCTAATCCTCATGCCTCTTAGCCAAGGCATCCACTACGATCAACTCATTGAACACTATGATGTGAGCCAATTTCGTAAGCTGGTCCACCACCACATCAATTGCATAAAAGCCTCCCTGAGTCCTGCATAATCCTGTGAAAAAATCCCTTGAGATGTCATCCCACATAAACTTGGGGTCATATAAGTGATAAAACAAACCACCATGTGCATGGTGCTCATAATTCACATTATTGCACACTAATCACTTCAACACAATCTCATCAACTTTATGTTTCATCCTAGGCCAGAAAAACTTCTCACTCAATCCCCAATACTTATTCAAAACTCTTAGGTTTACCACTAATTGATGGATATGACTCTCTAAAATAACGCCCTTTTCATTCAAAATTAGAAGAAATAACCTTATACAGGAAACCATATGATTATGACATTCTTATGACCATCCCACTATAGCATCACAATTGACAGCATGATTTCTAATCACCTTAGCCTCTGAGTCTCCACAATGAAACTCCACCACCAGCTATATTAGATAAGACACCACCATTATAAAAAACAAGTATCCTTTTCCAGAATCCTCCCTTACTTCATATGTGTATGGATACCTACTCATCCATTATCTTCCAAGCACCAGAAGACTCCAAAACTACCTCATTCTAAGAAATCATGCTCGAAGCATCAGCCAAAAAATTACCATTTCCTAAGGTATATGATATTAAAAACTCATTTTCATAGAGAAATATCATCTACCTCCACTATTACATGTTTATATCTCATTGGTAAAATATATATATCATGCTTTTCTAATCCATGAAGACTATAATTCAGACCCCAATAAGGTAATGCCACCACAATATCATCACAAATATAACCACTACAATGTGTAGATCATGGGTGGAATGGGTAATTTTGTGGATATATAACATCATAAAACCATAATTGATAACATCCCACTATTTCATTAGTACGCATCCCAAACCCAGATGGTATGAATCTCAAATATCTTTGAACATCATCTCTTTCTCTAGAAACTGGAGAATTGTAGCACTAACTAATATCCCCCTTAGATTTAATTTTGTTCCCTGGAACATCTCACGCCACAAAAATCATGTTCTTTTCTTCATAGAGATATCTATAAAGAAAGAAAATATAGATAATTAAGGTATGAATCTCCAAAAATATCTTTCAAGACCAATAACACTACATTATTATGAAACAGTCATTGGTAATTACCCTGAAAAAACTAACACAACATTTGATGGGTCCACTACTATATCTTGCTGAGAAACTACATGTCCATGGCTGTGCACATCTTGTGTCCATAAGATTATCTTGGACAACATTATGTAGAGTTGGTGGTGTCAATGGACATGAATGATAAGCATGAGATTCTCAGTATTCTCCTCCTATGACATCGAATAGGTCAAGATGTAATCAATGAATGTGATGATGAACCAGTTTGGAGTGTCATGAATGTTGAAGTTCATAATCCCCATGAACATGGTTGGTGAATTTGTAAGATTTAATGAATTGGATATGAACTCAATGTTTCCATAACATCACCCGATAAAAGTATTTAGGATACCACCCACATTCACCCTAAATTGGTGATATCTAGAACACATATTGAACTTGGAGAAAAAACCCACAAAAATCAAATGGTCAAAAAATCATCTATCCTCGAGAGAGGGTGACTGTTCATGACTGTTATTTAATTCAATCCATGGTATTCTATACACAATCTCTGACAAACATGTACTTTATTTTCATACATGACTGAATCACCCCGCAGTGACACACATGGACTAATAATGCCATTCTTTATGAGGTTATGAATCTGTTTCCTCCACTCCTATAACTTTGAAGTTCACTTGCATTAAATATCCATAGAAATCAGAGAAGAACTGAGATGAAAGTCTATCCCAAACACAAAATCACATAATAGGTGTAGTGTCACAACCTCATTAGGGGTTATATCCATGAACTACCCAATAATTATTAGAACCTCCTCTATCTCATCATCAATAGATTCAAATGAAATATATACCAATATAGAATGAAGGGTCTCCATATGATGACATTCCATTTAACAAATCTAATTTCCCACCAAAGTCACACATTGGATATCCACTTTTAAAAATAAAACTCACCATTAAAAGAAGTCAATAATTTCATTTATAGAACTAAAATAGTTTATTGCAAGGATGATACTGTATAGCTACATCTGTAGCAACAATATATCCGTACAGGACTCATGTTTCCCCATTATAATTCTACATCCCCATCATACATGAATCAAATTGGTATGACCTATGACGGTCATGCACAACACTAGGGGAATAGTAAACCTATCTATTTCTATTCCTAGAGAATGGGTTATTATGGTTTCCAAAAAAGGAGTGTGAAGATATTGAATCAAAAAATAAAATAAAAGGAAAGTGTAATAAAAATCCTGATCGTACCTTGAATAATCTCCATCACTGATAGAACTACTACATATGAAGAATTCAACTAACCATAACTAAATTATATACCCCTAAGATTATGGACAACTCCTCAACCATTCCCTGGTTGATATCATTGGGGAACACCCTATGAATAGGCCCTAACAACTTTGTCTCCCCTTCGCGGAGTAGGGGATGGCTGTCCCAGTTGCTGAATTAGCCTAGTGGAAAACTACTGCTGATGTGGGTGCTGATCCTCCCCCCTCCACCATTCTGAGCTTGAAGGACCAATGGGCCCCGATTTTGAGGATTGTTATGGAATCCAAATATGACAGACATTGTACCAAGGCCCACAGTATTGGGACTAGGGAAGTGATGTCAAAACGGAAACTACTAAGGTCAATTCCCCACTGGCTGAAACCTAGATGGACCTGGCACTTGAGACATGCTTCTGATAACAATGAAATTTTAAGATCTAGGATATCTCCCCTCTCACAGTTTACCTCATAGAGTGTTCATCCTCTAAAGAACCTTCTCTTTCTTCTAGACCACCATTTACTTCAGTTAGGTGATGGTGGTAACCACATATTTGAGAAATTGATGAAGTTCCTCTCCTAGATGTCTAGTATAAGACTCCCCATCATGAATGAAATCTGGAAGAAAAAACGGATATCCTTGATCTTCATCCCCATCTCTCAAACCGACATACTCTTCTACTATTGGTTGATTAGATCACGAATTTTATCATAATTTATGGTAAATGAAAGGATTTTACATTATAACTCCTTCTAAAAATTGAAAAATAGAACATCATCCTCCTCATTATCCCATAGGTAAACCATCTAACATTGTTTCACATATTTCGACATCAGGCACACCACAATGGGAACCCGGTATTCTGTTAGAGCCCATATGAAATGAAAGGTGAACAAAAGATCCTTGATCCAACTATCAGTCTCTATGTCTGAAATGATGCCCTTGTACTTCCCCATAGTCTACCACTGGAAATATTGCCACATCATCAACCAATGATCACCCACCTCTACCTTATAAACCCCCATAAACAGAAAATTTTAGTAGACTGAGCCTCCACTTCCTACAATACATTTAGATGACTACATTATTCC
Source organism: Viscum album (assembly GCA_963277665.1). Taxonomy (NCBI): domain Eukaryota; kingdom Viridiplantae; phylum Streptophyta; class Magnoliopsida; order Santalales; family Viscaceae; genus Viscum; species Viscum album. The sequence continues at coordinate 1,310,284,638 of OY728152.1, read as the reverse complement.
ATGGCTGGAAATGGTAAACAAGGAAATATTTTTCCAGAGTAATATAGAATTTTATTTAAGATTCATTTCAACTCAATATTTTTTTAAATCATTAAAACACGAAATTCAAACAAAAAAACAAGTCATTATGCGGAATTTACAATTCCATGTGTCTCTACCCTGAAATCAATGTAGGTTCACTTAACCATTCATTAGACATAGTTTCCTTGAATCAGATCATGGGGGGTCCTAAAATACCATGTCATAGCCAGTCATACATGGCCAATGCCATGCAAAAGATCACAAGACACAGTTTCCCTACCGACCCATATAATCATTATTGTTCCTATCTCTAAAATGAATCATATCTCTTATCCACTATCCTATGATACCATTTTTCATGCCCCCATGCCTCTAAATATTCCCCTCCTAAAATTAAATTGACGTAAGAGAGATTATGGACCCCACGTCCTGCCTCCAGCAAGATCCTGAGTGGTGAATGGAACCAATGGTTTAAAATCTCATTAAAAGGGAGGAATTACAATTTTTATAAGAAAAAAAGATCAGGGATAATATGTTACACCCAAAAAAACACCAAAAAAATAAATGAATGAATAATTAAAATGCATCCCACATGAATTTGTAACGGTAAAATGATACAAATACAAGGAAAATTTCCAAAGTAAATACCCAAATGTAAAGCTAAGTAGCGATGCACAAACTATCCAAAAACTAATCCAGTAATGCAATACACAGTCTTTCAAATCCCCCTAGAAACCAGAGTGTAGTTTTTTAATGCAGAGTGAGTTTAGAAGTATACTCAACAGAAAAAAAGTCTCTATGGAAGAATTTGCTATTATGAGGAAAAAAAAGAACCAACAACATCTAGAAATGTATTCTATCAATAATTAGGTCACCAGGGAACAATCACTATGCAACGAAACTCATGTAAATTAATATACTAATCAAATCAATTATAGGGTAACCCACACCACTTATCCCATTGATTAGCTAATCTAAAACCCAAAAAAAATTTCATTACCCCCCACCTCTTTTGAATATAATATGTCACAACCCGATCGAACACAAATAGGACTCACAATAACTCCTGTAACCTGGGTAAACTAAACTCATCACATATCACCCTCACACACCTAGGTCTCCCATCCATGTCCCCCAAATAGGATCACGTGTCACATACCATACCACATCATACCAATGGGACACATGGGAAAACATAAGATTCATGTACACACTGGGGCCTCACAAACAACAACATATATGACGAATCATGGTCGATCACTACCTCAAAGAAGAAGTAGAGAAGAGTGGATAGATATCCATCCATCCTCCCAGTAGATTGTTTGGAAATACACCGTCACCTGTGATAATGGGTGTGTTTGGAATATAGTGCTCAACTATGGTGCGGTGTGTATTAATAACCGAAGAAAAATATTGTTATTTATATATAGTTTCAAGAACTCATTCCCAACTTATGGGTTCTCCATCAATAAATAAATATAATTATGATACTCCAAACACTACTTCTACTACTAAATGAATTTATTAACAACATCAATATCAACATAATTAGTTGATTTATGAAATCCATCCAAAAAATCTATAACTCAATCATAACACCAACAAAATATTTTACCCAATTATATTTTTTTATTAAATATACCATTTATTCATTCCATCCCTACCCAAGAAACAAAAAACTGTTGCATGAAACCCTCCAAACATAATGAACCATATAGAGGATAAGAACCACTATAAAGCAACTCACTTCATATTTCCACTATGTTTAATACCCATTTTAACCAATTCAATCACAATTCATTGTATTCATTCTAACCAATTTTCCATCTCAATAAAAAAACCCAAAACACATTTCTACCATAATGAACTTAAATCCAAACTAAAACCGACATCCCCACTACATAATAACACCAGACCCATCACACCTAGTAACTTAAATATAGAACATCCCAATCCTATAGCCCCACTGATCAAACACAACTGATCCATTCCAAAATCAGTCAATCTCTCAACCTGAGATTCCAATACACCACCTATTCCACCCCACATTATAACCCTGCTCTCAAACCCATCACAATGAACACACACATGGTAGAAGAATAGAAAAAACCACACACAATACATAGCCACACCATACAAGTATAGGTGGATTCATATTAAGAAAACACTCATTCATTAATTCAACATTGATAATTCAGTGGCAATCATAAAAGAAGTTCAATCATGGGGAATAAATTTATTTATCAGAATATACATAGTCAATCAATTTCATATATAAATCACTTCATCACAATATATAAAAAGACATCATGTGTTATTCCCACATCAAAAACTAATACAACCAACAACCATGGATTTTAGTAGGCATAAAACCCATACAGATCACAATGACAATAAATAATGAAATAGAAGCATGTATAACGTTCCCCATGCATATGTTTATTGGATTAAATATTATTGAATTATCTTTAATTAATTTTGATTCAATTTCCATCTCATGGGAAACATTCATACACACACCCCACATGATATAAAAATAACGGTGATTAAGGGATACCTACCTCATGAAATAGATAATAAAAACATCCTCCTTGAGCTAATAGGTGGTGCACATGTCTTTGGGGAAACACGATATAATGGTAAAACAGATACACAAAACTATTCAGGAGAGAAAATATCTAGGAATACAATGATTCCATATAAAATTCAATGAAATAACTAAGAAATGGGTCCAACATTGAAGGACTACATTTGAGACTCACGGGATTTGAATCTATATGAACAAACCATTAAATGAGGATCTTAACCATGGTTTTTGACTATCTTAAAGCCTCGGGAGCAATATGAATTTAGATATATAATATATATCATCTGAAAAAGATCCAAATAATATAAAAATGGGTTTAAACACAATGTATATTTAAGTAAACATTATTGGGGTGATTTATTAAAGACTACATGATCCCCAATATTTGGAAAAACTGTTTTAAGTGACTCACTGTTTGGTGGGTCACCTTCACGAGTCTCAAGTGGGTGAGATTCTTGAGAGAAAAAACGGGGATGAGTTTCCATAGAGATTCACTATTTTGTGAGTCCCCATTCACTGAGTCAACATTCTATGAGTCAATATTATGTGAGTTACCATCGCAAATCATCATTACGACCCACTATCTTCAAGTCAATAATGTGAGTCATAGACACGATGCACAATCGGGAAGTCACCATTATGAGACACCAATGTGACTCATTGATGCATGTCAATATGAGAACTACACATTATCAATTCACTTATGTGACTCACCATTGGTGTGGCCTTCTTTAGCCACCAATCATCAGTGTCTCACCATCATGAGTTACCAGTGCGAGTCACCATTCCGTCTCAACCGTCCTGCCTCATCATTGAAACGTACCGATGGATGAGAAAAAATCATACTAACTTCTATGAGTGACTCACCATTACGAGTTATCAATGTTACTCATTGTTGTAAAAACAATTTTTTTTAAAACTCATTATATGAGTCACCAATACCTCCAAGAACGCATCAAACATCATATTTTTTCAATGTAGTGGACTTGGGAGGTCTGGGCTATTAAAAATATATATATATGTATATTTTCATGAATCATATTGAAATAAAAAGACTCTTTATTTTACATAAATAGATATAAAATTATTATATCTTGACTTGTTTTTGTATTCTATATATAGCAGTTTTATAGTAAAAATACATTAAAACTAAATTAAAATTGTGATTTTTTTGATAAAATAGTGAAAAATCACTCAATGATGAATGAGAAAACATCTGTTATAAAATATCAATTATATATAAATCAAATTAAAAAATAATTTACTGATTTGTGAAATAATTATGTGGTAACGAGAGGATTATAAAGAGAATATATTTTGATTTAGTTAGTATTTTGAAATGTTAGTGTATTTGAAATGAAAGGTATCAAAATTTAATTTATTTTCATAATAAATGTAAATAGTCTTTATTTATAAATAATTTTATTATATTCCTTTTATGTAATCACCATAGTCATTATGGACCCTTTTTAATGATATTTTCATTGAGACTCCCAATTTCATGATATAAATTTTTTAAACGTAGTAATAATATATTACCCTACATGGATCAAAAAAATTAATATAAAAAAATGTTGTTTTTTAATCATAAAATTATTTTGAACAATATGACCAAATTAGAATGATCCATAAATTTTATAACCCAAAACAATATTTACCCAAAAATAAAATAAAAAAATTGTTTTAAAAATATATATTAAAAAATTTTAGATATAATGGGGTATATTTGATGAACCCAAAAATTACAATATTCTACATTTCATAAAAATATGATGATTACCAAAAAAAAAATTTCAATTGAGTTTCTTTAATACTTTTAGAAATTGTACAAAAAAATCTAGAACTCGATACATTTAATTTATTAATGACACAACGTCTTTCTTAAATTAAAATAAACTTTTTAATATATATATATATATATATATATATTTCCATTTTATTTTAAAAATTAATATATTAGATACAATCCAATTGTTTTAATGATTATCCAATTATTTTTTAAATAAATAATTGTATTTTAATCCACTATTTTATGCAAATAATGTTTTCACAAAACTCACTATTAATATTGATATATTTAAAATTATTACTAATGTGAAATTAACAACTTATAATCCATAATTATTAATCTATAATTTATCATCTCTAGCCATTATAGACTCATGAAATACTTATTAATTAACTCTCTCCATCGACATATTTAGGATATTCATTAAAAAATACCATTAAACAATCACTTCACTATGGTTTCCTATATCCTTATTTTTTCCAATACATGACTATTTATATTCATAAGAAATATTCAATCACCTTCCTAAAATTTTCGGTTAATCCAATATAAACAATTAATAAATAGCCATGATCATAGATCTGAATAATAAAAAATATTCTATCATTATATATCTCTGTATAAGGATATAAAAGCAATAAAAATTAAATAAACACATCATATGATGTTAACTGCATCTCAATATTTCCAAATACAACTATGATTTTATCTTTATAAATAATAATAATAGATAAATCATTTAAATAATAAATGAAAATGTCATCATATTTATTATATAATTAAAATAAAATAAAATTTCCTAATTTGTACATTAGTTAGTCATTGTATTCATCACAAATATTATAATTTATATTGAAATTCTTATATCAATAAATGAAAATAAATTTTAAATTTTAATCAAATAAAAAAATTATAATCCATGGTTAATAATGTAAATGTATATATAATATATCATATTCTATTATACAATCATAGAAATAAATTCCAAAATAATAAAATATATTTTTAAAAAAAATTGGACACCAATTTCCTAATCATATTAATATGGGTTTTAATAAATATTATAAACTCATTTCATATATATCCCCTAATGAATATAATTTTTATTTTTAATATTTACTTTTTTATTGTAAATATTTAATAAGGTTATTAATTATATTAATTTTAATAGTTTTTTAATTATTTAGTAATAAAAAGATCAAAATAACATATGAAATCTAAAATATATGAAAATAAAAATGTGTTAACTATTTTTAATTATTTATCATTAATATTCAAAAAATTATCTTCAAACATAGGTGCCTTAAACATTATATTTTCTCTAAAAATGTTTTTCATCATTTATACAGAAAATTATAATGTTTATTGACCATTTATAAAGTGTTCAAAACATCATACAATATAAAGAAATATCTATGGATTTCAAAATACACATTTGAATTACATTATAAATGCTACGGGCTTTCAACATGGGTTGTGTGTTTATAATCATATCTACAGATGTTATTAGATAAATATTTTTAATACTTAACTAAAATAAGTAACATTTTCATTAATAATGTTTAATATATGTATGCATGAATGTTTTTATAGATAAAATGAAACCATACTAGCTTTATATACTTCTAGTGAATAATGGATTATATAATTTCATATTTACAATATTTTATCAAGGAATATATATCCCACTGGTTTGATTGTAATAAAAATTGAAAAAAATGTTTTGTGAGAGTAATAGGAAAAATAATCTTCATCCTATCAATTTTATTTTCCTAAAATCTCCATAAGGATAGATGTTCCAAATTATTTATAATCCATCTATTATCATAAACAAAATATAATAAAAATTTCATTGTTATTATACATATTATATTTATAATAATAGGATCTTACACGTAACATAATCCTATGTTTTATTCAATTAATCAATTCATTTCACTTTATTGATATATTAATGTTTCGAGGATTATAGAATAAGGTCATATATCATACATAAAAACCCATATACAACATTGTTGACCCATATTATTAGTACACATTTTTTTATAAGAAAAATATTTTAAAATAATGAATTATTTCTATTTAGGTTAAATCTTCATGAATTTCAACATGACATCATCAATTCAAATAATCATCCTTAAAATATATAAAAACAAATTTAAATTATTTTTTGAGTACAAAAATATCAGTAATGAAGATAAAGAGAAATAAAATTTTTAGTTAGTGTAAAACATTTGAACCCATGTATTATTTTATTTTATCATTAGTATTGTTTAAAACTATTAAATACTACATTTTTAAATTAAAAACTACACTTTTTTCAATGAAATCCATAAAAACACCATAACATGAAAAAAAAACTGATTCAGGAAGGACAAATCATAATCATCATAAAACCATTTCAAGAATTCATTTACATGAAAAAACATTTCTTTCCCAACCAATATAATCCACTCTCATTTCAATTGAGATATATAATTTTACTAAAACTTATTATAAGCTATATTGGGATCACTAATTGCCTTTAATTAGGATCAACCAATATTATGAGACTTATCAGGATCACTCATTTTTCTAGATCAATAATGGGCCTTAACCCATTATATAAGTCCAATCGGCCCCACCTATGATATATAATTTGGCTCAACCAACTGTATATGATATATTAATGTCAAATTTTATTCATATTATCCCAATGAATAATTTTAAAAAAATATATTATTATTCATCATAAAATTTGAAAATCATCGTTAATCCTTTATGTAAAACAAATTTTAGAATAAAAATATCATTTTACCTTTTAAACCCCCATTTTTAAAATAAACAATTTTATATTATTTTAAAACACAAAAAAAATAATGATAATATTTTCATTAATAAAAGGTTCATATCCACATATGTACGTATATACAAATATTATAAAAATTATCTACAAGAATAAGTAATTGAGTTTGAAGGGAAACATTTACTAACGAATTTGATTATTGATAATTCACTTATTGATTGGAAAAATTGAATCAAAGACACAACTAATAAGTCAATAATTTTGATTAAAATTGAATAGTTAAATATATATAATTATATAGGATATATATAAATATCAGAAATTAATATATGTTCAAAAATTCAATATACTCCACAACAAAAAGAGATTGAAATGATGTAACTTTTCATGAGTTTCTATTGTTGTATACACCCTTTATATTCATAATTAATTAACATATGTCAGTTAGTTACATTCATGAGAATGTTTATCTAGTTTTTTATTACTCTTATTTAACATATTACCATGTTATATAAAATTACATAATAAATTTAATATAAGTCATGTCATTCAATAATATTTGGTTAATTTTTTAAAAATTAGTTAGAGTGGATGACTATTTGTGATATAGGTTAACATTGAATATATCATTATAGTAGGACACACATACAATTAGGATGGTTTCATTTTTTCAATGATCCTTATTGAAATATGGTAATAAATAATTTATTTTTAATTAATGATAATAATTACTAAAAAATATTATTTTATTAAATATATATAAATATATTATCCATGTGATTTATTTATGAATGAATAAATCACATCCCCTAGTAGAGGGTCATCCACAAGTAGAAGAATAATTCTACAATTTTGTGTGTAAGAATTAAAATTATAAATTACATCTTAAATATGATAAATATTTCACCAATATAAATTTGATTTCATTTATATCACATATATTGAATAAAATTATTTTTATTTCCATACATGAATAGTGTTATTGAAAAATGAATCACAAATATCTGCGAGGAGGTAGTCTGCCACACACGCAATACCGTATCCCCCACATAATAGAATGAATCATTATATATGTTATATAATAAATAAATAAGTATATATATGACAAAACTATAATATATATACTTTAAATTCAACATTATATCAATCCATGGGCGGTTATTAGAGAAACATTATGGAATTGGGTCATGAGGAGGTAGTCTTCCATACACATGAATGATTATTTCATATTCCATTTTTTAGAAAATAAGATGAAATTAGGATGTTACATATATATAATTACATATAGTAATGTGGGAGATTCTTGTGTTATTGTAAAATCATAATTTATCAATACCTTAAGGATGTGTAATGATAAATAAAATAGTGAAGCTTAGTTAATCCATATTCCTCATCTTCACGAATCCACCATATGTAATCCTAAGAAGCATTCATATGATCGATTTATGATCAATATAAGAGATCTAGGTACTATTGATGTAATTATGGATGCGATTTTTTATGTTTTAATCTAATCCCAATGGAATTTATTGTGTTAAGAGGATTATATAGGGGTTGGAATTTTATATGTGAAGTGAGTGACAAACTTGTAATTTTTGAAATCAAAATATGTACAAACATATTTCATATAGAAAATGGCTATGAATAGACCGTTATCAAGATTTATACATGTAAATTTTGAAATATGTCCATAAAATATATTTGAGAAATGTTTTTAGGAAATTTTAACAATTATGTTTTTTGTTTAACTCCCCACTATATCCTTTATTAACATAACTACTTTTATTAATTTTTGAATTTCTCATTATTCCATACGGATAAATATTATTTTGACCATATAATATATCAAAAATATATATTATCGAATAATATGCAATAGATTTTTTTATTTTAATTCAAAAATGTATAAAATTTATTTATAATATTAATCTTCTAAATGTAACAAAAGGGCGGGTTTTTAGAATGATTATTTAATATGAAATAATAAATTTTTTAATTAACTAAATGATTAACAATATTCATTATATGAATATAAATTAATATTTACTGATAAATTATATATTAATTTAATTTAAAAAATTCATTATTATTTATTATTTTAATTAATTAAAATAGAGTAATATTATGACCATTAAATTAGTTTTTAGAAAGTTTAATTTTTATGGAAAATAATAAATTTATAATAAATTATAATAAAAATTTTATTTAGAAGAAAGTGTGTGATAAAAATATAAATAAAGAATAATTTATTATAATAAATCATATTCAATGAATATTTATACATTTAAATTATAGAATATATTTCAATGAAATGTCATATTTACAAAAATTCATATTTTTCACAATTTAATAAACAATCAATTTTTCTTGTAAATTAATATATTAAACCCTAAGAAAAATTTAAAATTATGATTTGTAAAATTATTTTAATATTTTCAATAAATTTTCCATGAGGTACAAAAATAATAAAAAAAATTATTTACAAAATAAATGAAAATCATTATTGATGAAAATGTATTTTTGGTGGAAAAATTTATATGAAAATGATTTATTAAAAATTTAATAATAATTTTTAAATAATGTATATTTAATAGGATATTAATATATACATCCATACACACAAAAATACATATATTTCAGAATATATTTAATATTATTCATACCCACATATTTGTCTATAGGTTATAATAGTTACATATTTCAAGTGTCATTTATGGTTTGTGGTACATGTCAAATATAATATCAAATATTATTTTTTTAATATTAGTGTGAAATCCTCCCCCATTAAGAAATTTATTCCACACTATTTTAAAATTATATTGTTCATTAGTGGTTGTAAATTGGAATATTCTTTTCTTAGAAACATTTACTATAAAAATTTCAACATAACATTTTCTTGATAAGTGAGAAAAGAATGACTGAAGTTCATCTAAGAAAAAACATAAATAGAATAAATTATTTGGGAAGTGATTATTTGAATATGGTTGAGAATATTAATGTTGATCAAATTTTTGATAGTGATATAGATCATTTATCATAGGAATATGAATGATGAAAATAAATTCATGGTTCCCAAAATAGTAAATATATGATGCGATAAATGAAAATTTAGTTCATCTAAAATGAATATAATAACATAAAATTAGGATTATAAAGGGAATTGTCATATAGTTGATGAATTTCATTACTATATTTTATAAATGAATAAGTTAATTTACTTCAATAGAATAAATTTACTAATAAATAAATTTCAACCACACTTATATAATATTTCAAATATTCGGTATATAAGATGATTTTTTTGTCTGAAGCATAAAAAGAAACATTAAATGGCTCACATAACACCCATATTTAAAAAAATATATTCCAAATATAATTTGAAAATAACTGTTACCAAAGTAGTTAAAATCAAGAAAGGTGATGCCAAATATTATATTTATCCTATTTTAAAACAACATTATTAACTAAATAACCAAATCAATTTATTATCTCAAAATTATCTATGTGATAAATAAAATGTTATATAAATAAAATAAGTTCTTATACTTAAATTAAATTAATTCTAAAAAACTATTTTTATATTAAAAAGTCTATCACATGGGCCACAGGTAGTAATTGTACAAATTATTTCATTTGGTTGGGAGTTCATACTCTTCTACATATATAATTGTGATAGGTTTTTTACATGGCCTTCAAACTATAATTTTTAATAAAATTTAATTTTTATTACATTAATAGTAGTATGATGAATATCCATAAATATATAATTAATTATCAAATATTATATAATCATTAATTCTTATCAATTTGATAAAAATGATGTTAAATTTTTATAGAATAATTAAAAATTATAATGATTTCCAGATAATTAAACCAAAAAAATTTTAACCTAAATTGTATTTTTTTATATTAATGCATCTGCACTTAAAATCTCACAAGTGGTGTCTTAAATATTGAGAATATTATTAATCATAAAAAAACATAATCTCCCTGGAGTTGTCACCACTTCACCAGATGGACCATTATAAATTATATGATTAGAGAATAAATTTTCAACAGCATTATAGTTCTAATCATCATTATTAGTGCACTGAGAAAGTATATTCACACACACATTAGCATAATTTACTAACTCATCGATGATAAAACATAAAAAAATTGATTTTAAATCTATAATATAATTATTTTATCAATACATACATTTTTTTTGATTTCATAAACCCTTTTACCTAGATTACCAAATCGATAAGAGTTTATCAATACTGAAAAAATTATAAAATATAATATACCACACATGGATCATGTTTATATCTTACCTGTAGACTTATTAGTTTGTTTAATCACCTTCTCCAACCACCTTGATTATTTCAAACTCATATCATCTCATGGAATATAACAATCAGCAAACTTTTTCCCATATTTATAATCACTGCGATTAAAATTGTATTAAAATTGAAATTATCTTGTGGGAAATCATTTTCATAAAATTAGATTTGATAACGAGTAAAGCATATTAATATTACGATTAATGTCCTAAATAAAACATGGAACGTACAAGGACAATCATTTGTAGTATTCATAATACAAGGATACTTAATATCAATACTTTTTCTTAAATTTGAAGAATATTTTCCCCTTATAAAGCCAATAAATGTCAGTTAAAAATTTCTAAAAGATGGGATTCATAAAATTTTCCATTCTATGGAATCATGATCATCTCTTTCACTTCTATTATTGATCAAATTAAACCATCAATCACAATCACTATAAAAAAAGATACAGGGTATGGGTTTTCTTTTTTATAATATAAAAATCCCATGACCACAAATATATTCTGCATGGCATTGATATAGCATTTGTCAATCAATGGGATATATGATCAACTGAATAATGGGGGGGGGGTTGCCTCATCAAATTCTATAATATAGAGAATTTTTATGTGGCTGATAGGATTCTTCGATAGAATAGATTCCACAACAATTAATAGCTTGTGTCAACTGATCCATCCCTACAAAAAACAATTCTAATCAATTTCCAACTATACATGTGTGATGATTTAGAAGGATATTTTCTATCGATGTACTCCCACTATATATTAAATATTAATTTTGTGGAAAACCATTATAAAAATAGATAAATTAGATGAATCATGAGGGAAAAATTAAAATTATATATCACTTAGAGACTTCCTAAATGATAAATCATTCATGGTAATTATATTAAAACAATATTAAACTTAATTTTATCCAAAAGAACTATGATACAAACTAAAAGAACCAACATAAAAACATAACATAATCATGATTTTTATTTATGAGTTCACATTCATTAACATTGAGATTATTATTTTTGGGTTTAGTGTTTTGGAGAATCATTGGGTAACTGAAACATAACAAAACCATATAAAACAGAGTGGGAAAATTTTGTTAGTATCAACTTTCCCATTAATTAAATATACTAAAAATAATTCATTACCCTTTTCATGAAAGAAATTATTGTCACTGAAGATGCATTAATTATTTTCCTTAATCATCCATTAACCATGTTATGAAATTTGAAAACATGGTATAAGAAAAAAATGTTTGTAATGGAAATAAAAGGAAGGAAAATAGTCAGTTTGGTGAAATTTATGAAAAAACATTTACATATTTACATTATAGTAGATTTTCATTGATCATATGAAATAAATTATTTTCACATGAAAAACAGACACCAATTTTTTGAATTAAAACCTTTGAATCACATAACAGAAGACTAGAAAACCCTTTTAGGAACCATATTTCATAATATTCATAAATACCATAGTATATCATTTCACATGGAATAACCCCCCATATGACTTCCAATACAATAATTACCATCAATATAGATCTATATTGGGGCACTCCATTCATAGAAGATATATTCTAATCACTTGTGATATATAATGAATATCAACTTTTAATATAAGAAATATCAGGCTCTCCCATTTTCAAGACTTATAATGGGGATTATCCAATCATATAATCATTGTTTATATCAAAATTGATCTGAAATTGTGGTAAACCAATCATATAATCTGTATCCGGCTCACCCACTATACCTCTAATCCTAGGGAACTATTTTAGAAATAAATCATTATATTTTTCATCATTAAAAATTATAAAAACACTTTCAAACCAATATTATGTGCATTTTAGAGAATTAATATACCATTTAATATTAAAATCCCATTTTAACTAAAAATAATTTTTTTTATTCAAGATTATATTAAATAAGGAGAAACATGACGTTTATAAAAGATTCATGTTTATTAGTGAATAATATGAAAAAAATTTGTTATCATTAGAATAGATAAACTAAAGATTTATGTCAAATTATATATATACAGACATCCTAAAATAATAATTCCCTATAACATCAAAATATGCATTAAGAAATAGAAATTGAGATGAAGTCCATTACGTTGAGTCTAACATGCCATGTATACACTTTATCTTCCAAAATAATTAACATATGTTATTTATTTTCGTTCTTGAGGAAATGTTTCAATTATAAAAATAGATTTATTTCCTTCACTATCATTTCATATAAAATTACATAATAAATCATTTTTTTGCCATGTGTTTCATAATAATATGGATATGTTAAAAACAGAACTTATATAGGACGACTATTTTTCAAATTGTGAATCATGAGACATTTCCCCAAAAATTATAATTACATAATTTCTATATTTTTACATCAAATATATGTTTTTAAACAGGTCATGAATTATTTTTATAGAATAATAACTAACATACAATAATAGATAATGTTTTCCATATGGACGCATGGGTATCATTTTCATTAATTAATTATCATTATCACAAGAAGGAAAATAATATTTTCTATTTAAAATTTTGTAATCATATATTAAATATAATATTATTTCAATAATAATTATAATATATTTTTTCTAAGTGTTTTGGAAATGAAAAAAATAATCACATTGCATCATGATGGTGGTCGTCAACACGTAGAAGAATGAAAATACCATTTTTCATTTGAATAAATAAAATTATATATTATCATTTCATAATTGTAAATATTTTATTATTATAAATAAAATTTATTTTATATAAAATATTTTCAATAACATTAGACATATTACCCACCATGTAACGAGTTAGTGAAAAACGAATCACATAGCTTGACATGGCGATAATATGCCTTACACCCAATCAACATTATCATATATCTAACTGATTGGAATGTAAGAGGGTATATGTGATATAATAACTCTAAATGTATAAAATTGTTTAAAATATCACATATATATATATATATATTAATTAAATTATTATAATAACCCATGATTGGAAATTATTATAAATGAATGGCATCAGTACGTGAGCCAGTAGACCGCCACACAGATGAAAGATGATTTTGTATCCCTTTGGATGGAAGTTGATATTAATTTATGATATTAATTTAACCAGAAACATATCAATATATGTGATATACTACATATATTATATATTAATAATTTAATAATATTACAATTATGTGGAAGATGAAATAAAAAAATTCCTCGGTTAATAATAACTCATATTCTTCATAAAACGACGTTGGGTATGAACAGATGAAACTCATCAGTGGATTTCACTTACAAAAAATGGGATAATGAAACTTTTTAGTGAATTAAAGGAGATATTTGGGATGGTATTGGCCAAGAAAAAGGGATTATATAGTGTGAAGATGAGAGGAGGGAAGGTTTCTTTTTATAAGTGTGGTGAGTGGTACACATGTAATTTATGTAAATGAAAAATGTGTACCCATGTTTTTCAAATTACACAAGGACAGTATATGGAATTTTATAGATACATATACATGATAATGTCAAAATATTGAGTTAAAATATTATAAATTCATAAGAATATGGTACTTAAGGATATATCTCTACTTATATATCAGAGATGTGTTACTCGCTATTACATTATATGTCTCTATTAGTCATATAATATAAGGTATTAGTTAAGGGTTCATGATTTCTACCATCTATGTATGAGTGATATCTAGGTATTATATTAGAATGTTTCTTGTAATATTTGTTATGGAATCACTATGAAATAAATCAATTTTAATATTATTTTGTAGTTATCATAAGACGTGTTTAAGTAGACTAATATATTTCCATGAAGAAATAAATTATTTAAATTTATTAATGTTTTCTTATGAACATATTGAATCTAATTAATAAATTTTTCTGTTTATTTATTAGAATTATTTTTTTACATAATGGATGTTCATGAGAATAATATATGTGTAAATTGAGACGTACATTCATCTTAGAGCATATGTTGGGTGTATATTCCTATAATGCATGAAAATGGAAGCTAGGGATATATCATTTTAAAATACTTGATTAGAGTAATCATGAATAGAATATAAAAAAGGATGATTGATTCTATTCTAATGAACATTCATGACTAGTGATATATTATTTACCATAAATACCAATCAACTAACATATAATTCAACTACGTGATTAATTTTATGATATATTATAACATCATGTCACTATTTTCAGGTTTTACTAAAACCCAATCATTATAAAAAAAAATATTGGTTTTGTTTGTTGATTTTCAGGTTAATATTTTATGTTTTTTGAATTTTCTGGGCATGTTCGCAGTTGGTGCATGGTTTTTCTAAACCATACATCCCCTAACAAAAAAGTGTGTATCCTATGGTAGTGATATTTCAAATGGTTGGTTTATGGATATTAATGATATAAATCCTGTCAGGAGTAACCAAGTGGTCCGTTTAACATAGGTTTATGGATTGCACAAATTGTTTCTAAACTGTAAACCTTTTCATAGGAAACAATGCAGATGTGGTTTTAATTGATACATATTTTGATTAAAAATTCCCAAAACCTCTTTATAGTCCCCCAATGGACTATTATGACCTAATATTGGTTTCTAACATCATTGGATTTCCCCAGAAGGTTTTTTGGCTTCAAAGATCCCTCTTGGATGTTGTTAGATTCCTAAATAATTCCCTCTGAATTGATATGGTTACTTTCCTCATCTCGATCTCATTCTCCCATGATCTCTATTATCCTCTATAGGGATTCATTAATACACATGTTAAATTTTTTATAAAATAACCACTTTTTGATCTATAATAATGATTGATTCAATGATCTTTGTTTATGTCATTCTGTATTAGAGTTTTCCATTTAAACATTTTGGATTTGATAATCATTGATCCTCAGGTAGTTGGTTCAATTACGATGCCCCATTTTTATTTACCCTAAATTAATGTACTTAATTTAAATTATTTTAATATAATTAAATTTATATATTTTTACTAAAAATATTTAAATTGGTTTTTTGGAGAAATAAATATTTCATAAAAATAGCATTTTATATTTATAAATTATTATTTTTTCATTAAATTAGAAAATTCACATTTAAATTGAATTTGGTGGTGATTAAGTACTATAGAGAGATTATATTTTTTATCATTTAATTGAGAAAATATGTCAATTAAATTGTTGTATTTAATTCTGGGAAAATTATTTGATGGAAAATAGTGAAAACCCCCAATACCACCGAATCATGGGTTTCTTATGAAATTTGTAGAATTTTTTTGAAAAATAAATTATTAGATTTAATTGTAAAATTAAAATATGAAATTTAATAATTAGTTTATTTGAAATCCGTATTTATTAAAATGTGTAAAAATTGTATGTATAGAAATTTTAGTGTTTATGTTTTGAAATGTCATTTTTTGATTAAAAACCCATTTTTTGGATTAAATGGAAAATTGGAATATTTTAAATAGAAAATGGGATATATTGTATTTGAAGCATTAATAAAATTAAATTTTTCTATTGTTTACTTATACTAATATTTCAATACTATTGTGGTCAGTTAGTCATTTGGATGACACTTTACGATTAACAAGGTTATAAAACATTATATAACACATCCCACCCAATAGGGTTTGGTTATGACTCCCCTATGGACATTTTTAAGAGGGTATATGTACATAATCTCTATATCACATTGACTATGTTGAACCAATATAATGGAAATATCATACCTTCTTATGAATAAATTTAATTTACTGGTTTTTTATTTCAAATGAATATATTCTACTATTACAACATGATTTACATGGATTCTTATTTACAAAAAATATTTATATAAAATTATTTTTAATACATTTTTGATATTATTTACATATTTAATTAACATTTTGGGAATATTTTTCCATCAAATGTAATGGGGATATTTTTTTTAATGTATTTAAATCCTTTTTAATGTAATTCATCATTTTTTGAGATATGATCTTTATATACCGAACTTGATTATTTTTAAATTTAATGATATTTATTTTTTTTAATTTGATATAGGAAATTGTTATGGAATCCTTGCTGTGATACTATATTTATTTTTTACACACATCCTACAAGGGTTTTGGTGTTTGTAGATTTTCTCGTTCTAAGTTTGAGTAGGGGTAAAGCATCTCTTGGCGATGGTTCTCACTATTGACCCATGGACTAGGTGATCTGAATTTGAGTTGTAACATAGGTATTTTATCTTTTTGTTTTATATATAACATTTATTAGTTTCATGGGATTGACTATATATTTATTATTTCCAATACACTACTTCTAGTGGGTATTGTTTTGTATGCATAATGCCTAGATTATTTTAATTCTATAATGATTGTTGTAAATCCATTCCCATGATCATTATTTATGATGCCAATATCTAGTCACCTATCTGTGGGGCTTTGGAAGACACTTTGGACTACGTAACATCCTTCTCGGCTATCGGGATACCATGTTACCTAGGATGGTTCCTGAAAAGGTAGTATGATTTCACCAAGTTGAGTATTTGACATAAATTTGTATGAATTTCAATATTATTCTCAGGTTATGGTAGTTAGTTCTTATTGATTTCCTAGAAGGGTCTCACCATAATGAACTATATTTCTCCATGTGTGGTTAGGTAAATGCTTCTTGATGATTAGTTTTAGTTTTATCCCTGTTATAATTTGGATAGATGGTAATCCTTATAAATTTCTATTTTTTGAGATTAATTTTTCTTATAACTCTATTTGAGTGTTAATAGGATATATTAAATATTTTATATTTTTATTTTGTTGAATAATTCCTATGTTATGATGTGTGAATTAGATATAAAAGTATTCTTTCATCGTACCAAATTTATTGAATCCTCCCTTATATCTGAGTTCGATTGAGGTTATTCTGTAAAAAATCCATGCTCAGGCATAAGGACCACCTACCATTCACGTGTAGGCTCCAGTTGTAGACCCTTATAGGGAAATTATCAACATTTTATTCTCAAATTATACCTCCCAATAATCATGAACCATTATTGTTATAAAAAAATCCTCAATAGGATTAGTAGTGGTTGAGGGAAATAGAGCACTTATTTGGTTTCCTAGACACACCTGAGAAAATTAACATTATGTGAGTTTACTTTGTTCTGGATGTACCAAGAAGAAGATTTTGAGACACCATGGTGATGGAAAATAAGTATGATCTATTATATTGGAAATAATCAATTTTATTTTCATAAATATGTTCTATCCAGAGTAAATTTTGTTGGCCATGGCTACGAGTTTTTTTAAACCGGAGAAGGATTAAAATTCCAAGATAGAGTATGAATTTTTTTTTTCAGATATCATTAATTTCATAAAAATTATTGTATTAAATGATAAGAATAAATCTAAAAGATTTGGGTTTGGAATTATTCATGATAATCATTATCAGGTTTTCTGGCTGAAACGTTCTTCTTACAGTGACATTCTAAATAGATTGCTAATTATTGAAATGGACCTAATTGGAATTTCAAGGTCTTATCGAGTTTATTTTGAATATAGTGTAATCATGATTTCCATCAATTAAATGTTTATGCATGATTATTCTAGTATATTTTATTGATAGTTGGGTAAATATAGACATCCTATAGAGCCTGGAAGAGGACCTTTGATTTTCTATTGTTGTTGCAGGACATAACATTGAAAGAGCTTTTCCACAGAAGAACCAAATAACTATAGCTGATACTGGTGCTCCTGGTAGTAATAATAATTCCTCCTTGTTTATTATAATATGAATATTTTAACAAAACCCTTAACACCTTCTAAAACTATATCTAAATCATGTGATTCATGAGTTAAAGGGACCCAATCAAATGCATCTGAAAAAATTCTACCTCATGCAGTGAAAGAGTCAATAGTGGGATTATATACGAGTCTATAAACTATGAGAGTTACCATTACAATTGCTTCAAAAATTTGGAATTCTATATTTGATACTAGTGGGCATCATTCATTATTTAAAACTGTATTTTTAATTTGAATAATATTTTTATGGGTAATTTTTTTATATGTTATGGATATTACTATAATACTTTGTACAATGGCAGAAAAATCACATATATAATATTTCATGTGTATTATCTCGATCAGATGTCAATCTTTTTTGTAGTTTTTTCGTTCTGAACATGAAACCACAAAATTTCATTTTATGAGTGGATTGGCTCATTTCCAATAAATATTGGATGGATTTTTGTCATTGATGGGCCACCTTTACAACAAATAATGGTTTGTGATGTGTTTTGCAAGGATATTGTGACCCAAAGACGAGTATAGAAAATCCTTCTTATCTGGAGTTGGGGAACATAATATTAGTTTTCGAATTTTATCTAGATAAAGAATCATTCTATAGTGATCTCCCTCTAGTTGTCATAGTGTTTTCCAACATGTTTCCATCTGAATTATCCAAATTTATCCTCCAATGGACAGTTGAGTTTTATAATGACTTAATTCATGTTATTCTATCATTTTATATTCTTTATTAGTACATATAATAAGGTGAAATGAAAAACTAGAATTCCTAGTTGGATGATATTCATGAAAAATAATTTATCCGCCAGATGTTTTTACGGTGCACTGTGCCGGTTAAATTTTCTATGAAATATGATGGCTCACTTCATTTGTTTGTTTAGTATTTAATTCTCAATCATGTAACTATAAAGAAAAACTATATGTTTCCATATATTGATGGTTTGATGGATCATTTTTAAGGGGACAAGTGGTTCACAATTATTTATCATCTCAATGGTCACCATCATTTGAGGATAAAAGAATATAAAATTATAAAATCTACATATCAGAGAAGGTATGATCAATATAAGTACCATGTTATGACCTTTTTTATAAAAAATTCTCCCTCAATATATATAACTTTAATGAAAAGTATTTTCCATTAGTAATTGGATACATTCATGGTGGTCTCTTATTATTACTCCATTGTTTACACTGTCTTAGGATGATCAAGTGCATCATCTGAGAACAATTTTGGAATTTATGAGAAATAAACCATTTTGTGATGAGATTTATAATTCTGAATTATGAATTTGGGAAAAAACTAATAGAAATGTGTTTTCATAATATGATATATTGGTAGAAAAAAATATGGTGAATGAGATAATAACATGGGAACAAATATGTAATGTTTCCTAGATTCAAATTTTCTGTGGCTTAGCAAGGTATTACAATCAGTTTATTAATTACATCTAAGAGGTTCCATCTATAATTACTACACTAACATAAAAGGGATTATTTATATCTTCTACAAAAAATATTCCAATCTATGTTGGAGGTGTTGGGTCGAATATAGGAAATAATTTGATTCCAACATCTACTATAACAATGCGAAATGGTATTTCATTGTAGATACTTTGGGGAGAAAACATCCAACCCAAGAATTGAAAGAATCATTAGATTAATGAAAATTGATTTCTCTTTTTACAAAATTACATAATGGAGTCCAAGAATTAGGGGTGATATTACTTTTTCTATTTTCAGTTTACATCTGATATTCTTGAGATGATTTTAAAAAATATCCCGATGATGAGTACTAACGTTTTAGGTACGCTCTATATGGCGGTGATACCATTTCCTACCATCTGTTCTCCAAACTAGGCATATAATTCTATCCAAATATCATTCTTGGACACTTATAAATATGTAAATATGTTACGGGAGACTAAAAAAACTCGTAGTGGGAATTTCATCCATTCCTCGATAATATGCTCTAAGATATACATCAAAAATATTTTTGACTAGTGATGAGATGGGCATTGATATACTTGTCACTAATTTTTATACCATCAAGAAGGAGAAGGCCAAGGTCCATTATCATTTGGGACTGCTTCATTCACTTCTACTACAACCAGGAAGTGATATGACATATTTTTTATCTTTGTTGAAGGTATTACGTGTACTTCATGAAAGATGAATTCAATATAGTTTATGATCAAACAGATGATGAAATAAACTCACATTATACCCATTCATGTTAAAACCAAAGTTGAGGAGATGTGAAAAATATATTTGAAACAAATTATCCATTTTAGTAATGTTCCTTCTTCTATAGACTCTAATATGGATCATTAGTGCACTTCTCACTTTTCTAATAGCATTCAATAGGCGCTAGGATAACACATTAATTTTAGTTCAACCAACCATCAATAGTCATATTCCCAAAAATAATGAGATATACATATTACTAATTATTTTCATCTATATTGTGTTATTAACATTGTAAGGTGTTTGGATGATAATTTGGGGATGATTGAGTTTTGTTAAAAAAATATTTACAATTACATGGTAAGAATGTATCCTTTTGAGGCCTTGTACGTACAACCTTCTAGGTATCTGTTCTGTTGATCAAATATTGGTCAATGTTCTATTGTTGTACCATGATTTATGTATTATAAAAGAAATATTCAGTTGATTCATCAATGATTTACAATGATACATATCTGATCTATGTCTAATGCTGATCATTACTGTAGACATTTAGAATTTTAAGTTGGTAACTGGTTGTTCATAAAATTTGTGTATCAGTTAGGTCATCAATGGATTGGGAGGCTATGTATGAATTACCCTCGTTTTGAGGGACCTTTTAAGGTTATTAATCTATTGGGTAGAATTTCTTACCATTAATAAATTCCTTGCCAATGGTCCTTGATACACAGCATGTTTTATGTAACTCAGTTATAAATGTATTAATATGATCCATCCATGGTATTGAGTTGTTGTATTGTTGATGCTGATCCTAATTTTTCTATGACATAATGACTAGTAAATATTTTTCATTCTAAAACCAATACACATCATGGTAAGATGATACATTTGGTTCTTTATCTGTGATAGAACGATCTTGATAATCGTGGGAAGCGGGAGAGGGAGGTAATGATGAGAGAGTAGTGAGATCATCATCATGGATTTTTGGTTATAGAATGTTTCTATGGAGGGGAGGTTGTATTATCATATGACTATTTTCAAGTATTCACAATCCCCTATTTTTATCATGAATTTTTTGGTTTTATTGGGGTAGCCTGTTGTTAAATTTATAAGCGTTATGATTTTTTTGGGTTAGTCCATGGTTGGAGCATTGTTTTCAAAAACCATGCACCCCCTCATATGAAACCATGAAACCCAACATAGTTTTATTTTTCACTTTTGGTGCATGGTTAGTGAAGTCATGCTCCCTCTTAAGAAAAAACATATAGACTATTAAATATAGGGGAATCAGTTGCACACATTTTCTATAAAATGTGAACCTATTAGCTAGAAACCATGTAGATCATATCTTAATTGATCATAATTTTGATTAAAATTCACAAACTCCTTTTTATTCCCTGTTATACCAATATGATATAATTTTGTTTTCTATCATCCTTGGAGCTATCAAGAAGTATTTCCCCTAGATCCATCTTAGAAGAGGCTCAAAACTTGGGGAATTCCCTCTAATCTTCTCTTAGTTAGTTTTGTCATCCCGATCTCAATATCACACGATCCTTCTTCTCCTTGATAGTGATTCATTGTACCATGTGTTAATTTTTTGATCTAATTCCCTCTTTGTTATATATAAACATATTATTTATTAATATATCCTCGTCTATGTCATTCTCTATTAATGACTTCCATTTACAACTGTGTTATTCAATATCGATTGATCCTGAGGTAGGTGGTTCCATTTTGATGAAGAATTTTCATTAACCCTTAATTTATTTCTTTATTTTCAATTATTTTAAATGAATATAATTTATTTATTTTGAATAATATCAATTAAATTTTGTTTTGGAAAATCACATTCTATTTAATTGAGGTTTTACTTTTAAATTATTGGTTTTTGCAATGAAATATAAACGTCCCACTAAATTTAATTTAGTTGTTTTTATTTAAAATTTTGAGACATAAATATTTCATATTTAAATTTTGATGTTGTTTCATTGAAAATTTTGAATTTAATTTTTGAATAAATATTTTATGGAAAATTGTAATAAAACTACAATTCACTTGAATTCGGTGGTTGTTACTAAATTCATGGAATTTATTTGAAAATTATATTATTGAATTTAATTGTGAAATCGAATTGAAAAAATTAAATGGAGAATAGATTTCAAAACCTTATTTGTGAAAATTTATTAAAAATGTTTTTGATAGAAACATTAGGTTATTATCTTTGTGAAAAGGAGTGTCTTTTAAAAAAAATTTGAATGAAAATTGGAATATTTGAAAAAGTATATGGGAAGAATTATATTTTAAGCATTCATAATATAAACTTCCCATTATGTTTTTATACTAGATTCCATGAAATACTTATGGAGTCATTAATCAATTTTATTGGACATTTACGATTAAAAACTTTATGAAACATCATATTAGCACATCACATCCCATAGGAGATGATGGTGAGTCCTCTATGGACGTGGTTCTATGTATCATAGGAATATATTTTTCATATCCCATTGAGAGTGGTGTCACTATTGACTAGAAATATCATACCTTATTAGTCATATGACCATATTAGTCTTTTTTTAGAATTTCAAATTTTTATATTCCATTATTATAAATTTAATCGATTTACATAAGATTTATATAAATTTTTTATATAAAAGTTCTTATTTAAGAAACTTGTGATAAGTGGAATTTTCTAAAGCTCCATCCATGGATTTATTTCCATCAATTGAATTTTGAATTTTTTTTAAAAATTATTTCCATCATTTTAAATGTAATTCATGGTAAGTTGAATTAGGCTCATTATATACTGAAATATATTTTTTAAAATTTAATGGTCTTTAATTAGTAAATATGATATTACAATATTTAATGGAATACTTTTTGACACTCTACTAGTATTTTTAACTCACTCAGTTTATATTCATTTAACTAATTTTTTATTATCTCTTTCTAGGTTTGAGTAGGTTTAAAAAATATTGAGAAGGTGGTTCTTATTGTTGACCAATGGATTTGGAGAGTTTCTTCTGATTTGGGACTTGTGATGTTTATCATATTGTTTTTAGAGAACATTTTTATGTTACTTGGTCGTACATATGACTATTTTATTTATACAACCAAAATACTAGTGTGGATTATTTTGAATGCATAATATTTGTTTTCATTTACTTCTATAATTTTTGTGGCAAAAACCATTCCCACTTTCATTTTACATGATTCTATGTTCTAGTCACCGAACCAGGGGGACCAGGGAAACCTTTCAATCTATTTTGGGGCCAGGTAGGTTATCAGATTACTTGGGAACCCAAGATTGTTCGTGACATGTTGCATTCATTTTCAGTCACAATGTGATGAATGTTAAATATTCACCGTGGGTGAGTAGTTAATTCTATGTTGGCACATGAATTAGTGATAATTAAATTTTTAAAATGTTTCCTTGAAATCATTATTTATTTTATTACTACAATGGCATTCACCTAGAAATGTAGTTCATGTAGGGGATTATGGCCCATTTTCCTTTTCAGTGGTTATATATTAGTCACTAGGTCTTTATTATTTAATTATATACTATTAATCTACACAATGATTATTTATATCATCATTAACCTAAAATACCACATTCTACATTCTCAACTAAATTATGATTTGTAGTTCACCATTTATTTATGTGTATAATGAAAACACATTAACTATGACTTATGATATTTAGGGTTGTGGATCATTCCCCAAAAATTTATTTCAATATCATTGTTGTATTGTCCTATTATAAAAATATCAGAATATTATTTTTTTGGGTTGGTATATTTTAATTGAACTCTATTATGTGATAAGTATTTTATTACTTTCATTATCATTATTAGAGTGAATTCACTTGTATTTACATTAAATATTAATTACATATGTTGTGATAGTCTATTATGTTTTTCACACCATGTAATGGAACCTTAGTACCTGACCATACATTATTATCATAAGATGAGATATAGTCAATGGATAAACAATTGATGGATGAGTATGAAGATCATGGTTGGAGTGAGGAGACTATACCAGAATAATTACTAAATTCCTATTTTTAGTAGTTTTCTTTTTTAATTAGGTATTTGGAAAACGTTTTATATAATGTAACTATCATGTTTTCGTCATTTTAAGTTCAAATATTGGTGAATATAATGTACATCATGATTTTAATTAATTAACATATTACTAAATAATTATTTTTAATTAACTATAATTTCATTTCAATTTTTTAATAATTTTCATAATTTCTATAATATTGGTTGTGATTTATTGTTTTCAAATCATGGTTTTGATTTATTCATGATTTATATGTAGACCCTTGATATTATTTTTTCTAGGATATTGCATAAATGTTGCAGGGTTTTCCTTGAACATGGAAGAAACCATATTCTAAGGAGTATTATACCAATGTAGGGGAATTTAATTATTAATTATATTATACTATTGTAATTAATATTATATTATGAAATATAATAGAGCAATAAAAATAAATTAATTATGATAGCTTATAATATATATATATATATGATTGTAACTAAAATCTTATACTCAGGTCATTCAAAATAAATAAATAATGTTTTACATAATATGTCACATTTTGGATATTACAAGCAAAATATTCTAAATTAAAATTTATGATTGGGTTTTTTATCACATGTATGGCCTATTTATCATATTAATAATTTTGGATCATGGAAATTACCTTCGTAGAGACCTCCCTTTCAGTAATAAAAAAAAATAAAACTACGGGAAATTAGAATATGTTTCTATCACAACTGTCATCCTTACTATCACATCAGTAGTCATGAAATCACATACCATTCACCTCATTCTTAAAAAAATCTCAAATAGAAACTATTAATTAGATTATTTAATTCCAAAATGAATAATTATTTTCAAAATCAAAATAAATTGTCATCAAATATTGTGGTTAGAAGAAAGTAATTTCATGAAAAATAAAAAATAAAATTATTCCATGAAATTACTCATATCATATCATCTATAAATTTAAAAAAACCTATATTCTAAAACACAAGTTTTGAATCACCAAATAGTTGCAAACATAGTTCAAATATGTCAAAAACATAAATTTAATATATGTTAAATATAAACCCATTATTCCTAAACATAAATTTGAAACGTTTATAATTTTCCTATTTATTTAAGAGTTGTTTGGTATTTTTATGCTCAATGTAAAAATACTTAGGCGATTTTCTCAATTGCATGTGAGAAAAAGGGAGAGGATTTGGATTATACCAACCATGATATTTCTAATATGATTTATCATGTACCCAGTTCTAGTTTAGGGGATTTCAGTTCCTTGAACAACACATTAGGTGGTAGGTGAAAATCACCAATATCATAGTGGAGTTACCACATACATGGAAATAAAAGTCCATATCCAAGGATGGGGTATCTTTTTTGTGGTGATAGATCTATTATAATATTTTTGAACACGCATATATTCTGATGGAATGATACTATCGTAGGAGTCCTTTTTAGTTTACCTCCATCCCTCTTCACCCACAAAATGATTCCCATTGTTTGACCAATCAATATATTGTATTAAAAAATACATTATTATCTAATACTTTTATTTTTACCTCCCCTATCAACCCATAATATATTTTAATATTTTATATATATAGGTTTTGATAAGTGAATGAACTAGTTTATATTCAAAAGTCATCAATATATAGAGATTTTGGTGTGTTTTCCCTTAATAATCCTCTAGAATTTATTATTTGGGATATTAAACATGGGGGTTTTAGAAAAATTTCACCTTTGGTGTGTGAATTTTTATTTTTGGTAATAAAAATGAAATGTTTTTTGTTTTTTAATCATTTTTTAATTGGACATTATTCTTAATGGTGGTGGTATTTAATAATTTATTTATAGTTTTCCAATTATGGAGTTTTTCTATGCGTTTTTTAGTATAAAATCAAATATTTAAAATATGTTTTTAAAATATAAAATGATTAATGTTTCGATGATAATTTATAATATGAGTTCTCATTTGGTTAGAGAATCAAGTCATGCGCATGGTATTCATTTATAATCATGTGATAATTCATTTTTGTCTATAAATAATAATATATCGTTATTATGTTGTCATTTTATTATCATGAAGCATCCTTATGATGATTTTTTATATGTTTTTTTAATATGAAATTATTTTCATCATAAATTGGGAAATTATCTTATAAACGAAATAATAATTGTAAACATAATATTTGGTAAAAGGATCATTAATGGTACCATTGGATAAAATGTATCTGAATCACGTTTTAATGATATATTTTAAATTTTTTTTCACAAAACAATTTTGTAAACTGTTTCAACATCCTAATAACTTTTTCGAATGTTATTTATAAGGAAAATTATCCATTTAACAAAAATGTGTAAAATTTTATTTCAAAATAAATGGAATGATTTTAAATTTGAATTGAATTTTATATTTTTAATAGGTAAAAGTATTAGTTATATACCTCAAATAGTAAATTTTAAATGGAACATTATTATATTATTTTGGTAGTGATTTCATCAAAATAAAAATGTATATTTTTTTAAATTTTTAATGGAATACTGAGATGTTTTTTTGTGATTTTCTATTTCACATTAGACCTGAGATTGGCCATTTATAGATCCCAAAATTTTATTTTTTATTCTAATTATTGTTTCCTTCTATGTTTTTTTTCGATGGTCTCATGTACTAACATATATACAATAAGAGAGAATGTATAATTTGTTAGGTTTTGGATAGACTAGTTGGGCCAGGTGATATTTTTCAATTTCCTCCAAGTCTATAGTACTATTAAAATACAATAATTCTATAAATATAACTATAAAATTATTGAGTGACGGTTGATATGTTCACCATTATCCTTTGGTGATTGTTTAATATTCATTATTATTTTTATGTGATCCACATTCCCATTTAGGATACCCTAAAGAATGGACATTATGGTTGAAGCTGTATTTTGTCTAATTTTATTGACTCGTGGAATAATTATAGTCAAATAGGAATGTCCATTTAAGAATATCATTCATTATAATGAATCAACATATGAGATTGAAATATAATGAATCATCATTGTGTTTTCTAGATGAGGACAATATATTCAACATAAAATTGAAATTGAATATGAATTATTTTTGTGATATCAAATAATAATATGTGATTAAAAGTTTGATGCTTTGTTTCTGAACTACAGATCAGGTGTCAAGGAAAAAAGATGAATACATCTAGAAAACACATCAACATAAATGTTTGTGTAATGGTATATGATTGTATTTTTTTATGTATACAAAAAAAATTTACATTGTTTTTGAGTTTCAAATAAACATTAATTTTTTCTACATGTAACACCCCGACCCTAGATACCCAGAGTCGGTGCATTATTACATAACATTGGCATGATCACAAGAAAGATAAAGTCTCAAAAGGCTGATTAGTTTAGTAGCCTTGGAAACACTAGATATATTTATAAAGTTTAAATTACATAAAAAAGTCAAAAACTACTACAATATATTGTCTTCATATCCCCGCATACTATCCCTGCAGGTCATTCATAAAATAATTCTTCACATCCTAGGAAAAATAAAACATAGAAAAATGGGTGAACTCAAATTCCCAGTAAGGAAAACAATATAGTGGAAACTTTCATAAATAAGAATAAACATTTAACGCAATGTATAACTAAAACAAAACCCTTTTAAACATGACATTCAAAATAGTATGGCAAAAATAAAATGAAATAATTCCATTTACTTATTCACATGGATATTCTGATAATTGAATAATCACATGCAATACCAATAACCACATTCATAATAATGGAATGCATAATGCCAGACTATCATAACCACATAGCCAAGGCCTCGTTCCAAGTCTACAAATAAGATTTTTCCAAGGCTTTGTGCCATGACACTAGTTTATCTCATGAGACCTACTGATGCATCGAGGAGCTATAGCGGGCTCCACCCATCTCATATTAAGTCCAATGCATTCCCATATGAAAAGGTTCAATCATAAAATAAACATTCATGTTAAAACTAGCATACGAAATGTAAATATATCATCTATAAACCACGAATGGTATAAGAATAACACATCCACAATCAAACACATCACAAACACATGAAAACAATATGGAAGTTTTGTATCATAATAAATCAACTTAAAATAAACATAAAATCTATCAAATGATGTTGACATAGATGAAATCGAAACTATTTGAGAGAAATATTTCTTTTTTTGAAATCATTTAAAAGTCACACATTTATTAAGGATGTAATTTAAAAGAAATTTTTGAATCAAAGTGTCCCATACCACTTTGAAACATTCGAAAATTAATATCATTTCTAAACAATAAATTGCATATAAATAAATCTTTAAAATAATTTTGAAAACATGGACATTAATTAAAAATATTTAGACAGATAAATCATTAAAACATTTAAAATTCCGATTTTGAAAAAGAGTACCTCTCATAAATTCTTAAAATATTAATTTTGAAATCATTTAAAAGTCACATAATTATAAAATAAAAAATTTACTTTTAAAATATCCTTATATTCTTGTAAAGTAATCATCAAAAATTTTATAATGGTGGAAAATAGCCACACCCGCCGTATAAGTTATAAAAAAAATTCTTACCATAATTTTGTTGAAAAGGTTAAAAACCACCTTGTTTGGAAAATTATGGAAAGATTCCATTATAAACCTCGTATAAAAAGTCAAACTAGGGTATAAATGACTTTAACCCATATTCTAGTAAATATTAAAGATGTTTTGAAATACATTTTTAAGAAACATGGATGTGGATCATAAAGAATTCCCAGTAGATTATTACATATAAACAACCTCGGATAATAAAGAGATTGTGAAATAAACCATTACCTTGTACTTTTCATTGGTTTGGGGTAGGTTAAACTCCTGTATAATGGTGATATAACTGTTATTATATTATACCAGAATCATATACATTAATATAATATAATATATGATCTTTTAACATTGCTGTGTTAATAATATCTTAGTATTATCGCTGTTTCAGGTGTTAACTTACTCGTTTTGTTTTATATGGTTTGTTACGTATGCCATGGTTTTCATGGATAGGTTGTATCATATTAATATCCAGAATGATATCAAATCCTTAGATACTATTATTAATCATAAAATGATAATTAGACTTTGATGGATATGATGGAGAATGAATCTCATCGTGTTTGTGGAGACTGTAGTCCGTACGTACGCACGAGCGACAATATCATTCTTTTGATATTAAAATAATATTTAAATGGATAGTATATATTATATAAAGAATCATTGTAATGTAATATTTATTATTTACATTAATTAAACATAATTATTATACCCATCCAAATAAAAATATATTGAATAACAATTACACCATGACGTGGAGACGGTAAGCCGTACGTACAAACGTATCATGACATGTCATTCAAAGGATGGATAGAAAACTGAATATGGTTGTACCATATTTATAATAATATTACAGTATATATGAGATACTGGATTCATTATTTTATAATGATAATTACAAATAAATAAGAAGTTGAAGAAGAAATGAATATAAAATTGGTGGTGAAAACATTACCTCTTCTTCGGGTTCTTCATTTTGATTTGATCAAAAGTGCTCCTTAGGTTGTCTTTTTGATCAGACTAAGGCCTCTAGTTTGTAGTGAGGGAGGATTAAAGATTATTTGGGTATGGTTTTTCTGATCCAAAAGGCATTGAAGGTGTAAATTAATGAGAAGGGTGAGTGCACTTTTATAAGAGGGGTGAGGGGCACCTTTGGAAAGGATAGTAATATTATTTTATAATAAATTCATATTCAGTTTATAATGGCTAAAAAGTGGATTATTTAAAGTTTAAGGAGGGTATAGGTCGAAAATAACTCAACCAATAAATTTTTGACAGGTTTGGGTCACTATATTAACTTTATCTTTATGTATTAACTCTTAGTTAACTAGTTTCACTTTTACAATGTCTCTTTGTATTTTTATAATATATGGTTAATAAACATACTATATACACCAAATAGACCACCATGTTGTCCAATAATGATACATATATCATGATATAAGTCTCTGTGCCGAACCATAGATTTTTAGGAATTGAATATCAATTAATAATACAATATTTGTTTTAAAAACTCTTTTATGTCAATTTTGACACTATTCAATAATTGATTTTTGTGAAATTTATAACAAAATTAAGACTTAGAAAAAAGATAATTATGTCAATAATAACATGTCATATTAACCTATAAAATTAGGTTAATTCATAAAAAGTCTCATATTATATTTATTAGGGTATTTATAATATCAATTATTTTAATTTTTCACTATTATGGTAATTACTGCATCATCATTGTGTCATAATGAAATTAAATTAGTTAATGTCTAAAAATTATAAATAAAATACCATTATGTAGGAAATATTTTTATATTTCTAATTAATATTTAAAATCTAATTTATCTTATTTATACCGTTATATTAAAAAAGTTTTAGTAAAAAAACATTTATTTTAACTCTTTTAACTCTTCTTTGAATTAAATAATAATAAATGACCTAATCTAATACATGTGGACCTAAATGATTATATTTTACTCCTAAGGTTGTTTTTGGTTGAGATAAACTTGTCCAATAAAATTAAGACATGTGTTAGTGTAATATTAATATCATTTTTACCCTTAATTAACCTATTCACTTTTAACTGTGGTAAATAAAAATAAAAAGTTACTATTCACCAAAAATTATTTTCATCTCATTGAACCACATTTCACTCCTTGATATTAACTGTATCTCTTGGATTTTTGAAATTCCACTCACAGTAGTGGTAAAATTATGTTTTATGAAAAATTCAGTTTTTTAACTACCACATAGTGGTTTCACAATTCTTCAAAAACTGAATGTTTCCTTAAAAATACCAAAAATTAGGCCTAATCTATACTTGATATTTTGAATTAAATAATGACGTTTATTTTACCAAATTTAAAACATATCAGTTGAATTAATTAATTTAAAAAATTAATTCTCGTCGTCAAAACAAATAGCGTGTTTTTAAGCGATAATAACTATCAGAAGATTGACACTTGTTTATGTCTGGTTTAATTGTGAAATTTTGTAAAATGGCCAACATTATATTAAATGGTAAAAATATATTCTAAATATAATTTATAACCACTCAAATTAATAATTTATCTCTATAAATTATTTCAATTAAAAAAGTTGTTTTTAATTAAAATTTAGTAATTTTCATTATTCATCAAAATATAAATGTTGTCCGAAAAGTTCCAAAATTTCACCTTAGGATAAATTCGATACTCCGAATACAAAAATGAAGTCCATTTTGAGAGAAAAAATTTATAAAATTTTAAAAATTAGGTATTATTATTTATAACGGCTAGTTTGATTGGTTGTGGTGTCTGTTAGAACTCGAAGTTGCATACAACACACACCACTATATTATTCAAAAGAAAGCGTACCGTTGAAGCTCGGGGTGTTTCATTGTAAATTTTTGATTTCCCAATTTTAAAAAGTAAATTTATTTAGTCAAATTGAATATATAAAAGTTTAAAATATTGGATTTAAAAATGGTTCAATATTAAAAGTTGGTAAAAGTGCAATATTGAAAATGAATTTGTTCTTACATTATGTCTAATAAACTCATAATATGGATTTGAAAATTATAACGATTATATAATGTTTAAAATTTATTTAATACTATTCAAAACCTCTTTTGAACGGATTGTTTGGTAAGTCATGGTGTGCTTGAACTCAGTGTTGCGTGTAGTGCAAGTTATTGAATTATTTTGAAGAAATAACACACTATGAAATCTTGGGGTGTTACATTCTCCCCTCCTTCAATAAATTGTTTCCTCGCAATTTGAAATTGTTCTTCAAAAATAAAAGGTTGAATATAGAAAATATCTTTGTGGGAAAACCCACATTGGAAACTGGGTTAATAAAATTTAGTCTTAATAAGAGGAAAAGAGAAATGAAAGGGTCACCACCAAATTATGATCTCTATTCGGAGAACATTAGTGGATATTAGAGACATATAATTGGAGGAAAAATGAAAATATTTATAGGCAATGATTGAGGTCATCAGTAACAAAAAAAATGTAAAATTGAGGGCCTTAAATTCATCAATCTATGATGATTCAAAATACCATCAGTTCAGCAAAACATATGGTATTCGGATAACACATTTTTTTTGTTTTAAGATCCCTTCACTAATGTATAGGAATTAATTTCTTCATTGAATAAGAGAAGACGAAAAATATATACTTGGCATGTAGAGTCTCATCCTTTAAATAATTTCAGCCACAAAATCATCTTTCACTCTAAAAGATAATAGAACATAAAAATAATATTCTATTTATCCTATTCTTATAGGGTTAAAAAATGAATTTATAATTCATCTAAAAGAACCATTAAAAAACGACATTATTCAATCCAGTACAGCACGTCGGTCAATGGTAGGTGGTACACCTTTTTCGCCCTTCGGTTGTGGGTTCATGTCTCATAGCCTTGTCGGACGCGACGTGTTGACGCCCGACCTCCGGGTTGTCCTTTTAATGGTAATCCAAAATAATCCAAACTATAACTATCCAAAATACTTCAGTCCAAAATTTATAACAAAGTTAAACACAAGGAAGATCCTTTTTTCCATGTAATAACATGTGAACACCTTCATCATGTATTCTTTTAAAACATTGAAACATCCTGAATTACCATAAAACCTTATTTATTACATTCATGATCACTTATTACTTAAACAATAATATATAAACTCCTTAAATTCAAAAATCTTGTAGACCCCAAAAATGATGGAATATACAAATCATTAATCAATTTCAATGTAGTCAAGAATATCCAATATAATTTATCAAAATCAATCATTATTTTATTCAAACATCACTACCTCGGTATCAGAACCATATTATGGTTTATCTTTCTCTCAACCATATATTTTCCAAAAATTAAACCTGCTATTGAGTCACTTTTCTTTGTTCCACACAATCTCAAGTCCTTAATGAAATAGTACTGAATTACAATCCTTATATACTTCATAATTATTATAACAAGTACATTGTTGATACAACACTCAAATGACATAATAAACATAAGAACTATAATCATTCCTCTTCATCTGTGGTAGTATCATAACATGATTATTATCCAATAGCATCACTTGCGGCATAGTCTGATGACTGGGACATTGGTTCGTGTAGTGTCTAAACTCCTTGAAAATGAAGCATTGTTGATTAGAAACCATTTTTTACCCTTGCAGCCACGTACATTGTGCCCTTTTCCTTCACACTTATAACAAACTGCCATTCCTTTCAGGAAAGTTCCAGGGTGTTTCTTCCCACAGTTATCAAATATGGGAAAATTAGTCTTTTCCCTCTTCCCTTTATACATCGTTCTCTCTTCCATCCTTTTCTTATTTTTCTTCCCTTCAAACCCATAGGACTTGGTAAACTCTTTAATTATCTTATCAACACATGATATTATTTCTTCATATGATAATAATACATAGTAGACTATTTATCTTAATAATTATGGCTTAAGACCATGAAAGATATTATCCTTCTTTCTCTTTGGATCATGTGGATTGCTGGAGTTCTCATTCCTTCTACTGGGCTCCATTTCTAAACAATGGAATAAACTTGATTATTTTATGAACAACAATACCTAATCCCAAACATGTAAAACAAATAACATAAATAAATTAGTTTATGAATATAATCCATAATCAGAAAAATGTCTCCTTTGAGGAAGTATATACTAATAAACCCTTCATAATGGTTTGTAATGAAAATGAGAATTATCCTAATCATATCCCCCAGGAGTGTCGTAACCAAGAGTGCAGCAAGGCCTGTTGTTGTGCACCATTTCCCGATTGAGTCTAGCTCAAAGTGGTGTTTTTGTGTTTTACCCCTAGGTACATTTGTGTCAGAGATGCCTCAACCTGCTCGTATCTAGATAGGGAAGTATTTCTCAGAAAACTCACAAAATTTTTACAATACCAATATTCTAGGAAGTTATTCTATACCAATACTCAATTACCATCATAGATCTATGTCCTCTAATCAGAGTTTATCTAAATCTAGCTTCCAAGGTTTCTAGTAAACTTCCTATGATACCTACTGTAATGCCCCGACCCTAGATAGCCAGAGTCGGTGCATTATTACATAACATTGGCATGATCACAAGAATGATCAAGTCTCGAAATACCGATTAGTTTAGTATCCTTGGAAACACTAGATATATTCATAATGTTTACATTACATCAATTAGTGTAAAACTACAACAATATATTGTCTTCATATCCCCTCATACTATCTATGAATGTCATTCATAAAATACTTCTTCACATCCTAGAAAAAATAAAACATAGAAAAAGGGGTGAGCTCAAATGCCCAGTAAGGATAACAATATAGTAGAAACATTCTTATTTATGAATAAACATTTAAGGCAATGTATAACTAATACAGAAGCCTTTTAAACTTGAACATCAACATAGTATGGAAAAAATAAAATGAAATAATGACATTTACTTATTCACATGGATATTCCACTAATCGAATAATAATAGGCAATATCAATAACCACCTTCATAATGATAGAATGCATAATGCCGGACTATCATAACCACATAGCCAAGGCCTCGTGCCAAGACTACAAATATGATTTGTTTCCAAGGCCTTGTGCCAAGAAATTAGTTTGTCTCATGAGACCTACAGATGCATCGAGGAGCTATAGTGGGCTCCACACGTCGCATATTAAGTACAATGCATTCCCATATGAAAAGGTTCAAACATAACATAAACATTCGTATTAAAACTAGCATACAAAATGTAAATACATCATCCATAAACCACGAATGGTATAAGAATAACACATCCATAGTCAAACACATCACAAAAACATCAAAACAATATAGATGTTTTGTATCATAATAAATCAAGGTCATATAAACTTAAAATCCATCAAAGGATGTTGACATAGATGATATCAAAACTATTTGAGATAAATATCTATTTTATTAAATCATTTAAAAGTCACACATTTATTAAGGAATTAATTTAAAAGATATTTTTTAATCAAAGTGTCCCATACCAGTTTGAAACTTTAGAAAAGAAATATCACTTAAAAACATTCATTTCCATATAAATAAATCCTTAAAATCATTTTGAAAACATGGACATTAATTAAAAAAATTTAGAAAGATAAATCATTAAAACATTTGAAATTCTAATTTCGATAAAGAGTACTTTTCTTAAATTACTAAAATATTCATTTTGAAAGCATTTAAAAGTCACATAATTATAAAATAAATAATTTACATTGAAAATATCCTTATTATCCTGTATGGGAAACTTAGAAAATTTTATAATGGTGTAAAATAGCCTCTCCCGCCATATAAGTTAAAAAACATTCTTACCATAATTTTTTCAAAAAAGGATAAATACCACCTTGTTTGGAAAACGACGGAAATATTCCTTTATAAACATATTATAAAAATTCAATAAATGGTATAAATGTCGTTAACCCATATTCTAGTAAATTTTAAATTTTGTTTGAAATACATTTTTAAGAAACATGGATGTGGATGATAAAGAAGTCCCAGTAGATTATTACGTATAAACAACCTCAGATAATGAAGAGATTGCGAAATAAACCCTTACCATGTACTTTTACATGGTTGGGGGTAGTTTAACCTCATGTATAATGGTGAAATAATTTTTATTAAATTATAAAAGAATCATATACATTAATATGATATCATATATTATCTTTTAACATTGCATTGTTAATAATATATCAGTATTATCGTCGTTTCGGGTGTTGACTTACTCGCTTTATTTTATATTTTTTTTACATAAGTTTTGTTTGTCATGGATAGGTTGTATCTTATTCATATCCATTATGATTTCAAGTCCATATATACTATTATTAATCATCAAATGAGAATTATACATGGATGGATACGATGAAGAATGAATCTCATCACGTTCGTGGAGACGGTAGTCCGTACGTACGCACGAGCGACAATATCATTCTTTTGATATTAAAATAATATTTAATTGGATGGTATATATTATATAAAGAATAATTATCAAGTTATATTTATTATTTACATGAATTACACATCATTATTATACCCATCCAAATAATAATATATAGAATAACAATTACACCACGACGTGGAGACCGTAAGCCATACATACGCATGTATGGTGAAATGTCATTCAAATGATGGATAGAATACTGAATGTAGTTGTACCATATTTATAATAATATTATTGTATATAAAAGGTACTGGATTAATTATTTTATAATGATTATAACAAATAAAGAAGCTGTTGAAGAAGAAATGAACTTGAAAAAGGGTGGTGAAAACATTACCTCTTCTTCGGGTTCTTCCTTTTGATTTGATCAAAAGGGCTCCATAGGTTGGCTTTATAATAAAACTAAGGCATCTTGGTTTTAGTGAGGGAAGTTTCTAGTGTATTTGGGCAGGTTTTGGACTAACCTAAATGCATTTAAGTTGTGAATTAATGAGAAGGGGGTTCCCTTATATAAGTGGGGTGAGGGGCACCTTTGGAAGAGCTAGAAATATTATATTATAATAAAATAAAATTCGGTTTCTAAAGGATAAAAAGAGGATTATTTAAAGGATAAGGTGGGGATAGGTCGAACACTGCTCAACCAATAGAATTTAGACAGGTTTGGGTCACCATATTAACCTTATCTTTATGTTTTAACACTTAGTTAATTAGTTTCACTTTTTCAATGTCTCTATTTATTTTTATATTATATGGTTAATAAACATACTATATAGATCCAAACATCCCCCATGTGGTCAATTAATGATACACCTATCATGATATAATTCACTTGGCCGAACCATATATTTTCAGGAATTGAATATCATTTAATAATATAATATTTGTTTTAAAAACTCTTTTATGTCAATTTTGACACTATTCAATAAATGATTTTTGTGCAAATAATAACACAATGATTACATCGAACAAAGTTAATTAAGTCAATCCTATCATGTCATATTAACCTTTAATATTATGTTAATTCATCAAAAGTCTCATATTATTTTTATTTCAGTGTTTATAATATCAATTATTTTAATTTTTCACTATTATTGTAATTATTGCATCATCATTGTGTCATAAAGAAATTAATTTATTTAATGTCTAAAAATTATAAATAAAATACCATTATGTAAGAAATCATTTTATCTTTCTAATTAATATTTACAATAGAATTTATCATATGTATAACACTATATTAAAACTTTTTTAATAAATAAACATTGATTTTAACTTTTTTAACTCTTCTTTGAATTAAATAATAATAAATGTCCTAATCTAATACAAGTAGAACTAAATGATAATATTTTACCCCTAATTTTGTTTTTGGTAGAGATACACTTGTTCAATAGAATTAGGACATGTGTTAAGGTAATATTAATATCATTGTTTCCCTTAATTACCCTATTCACTTTTAACCGTGGTAAATAAAACTAAAAAAGTTACTATTCACCAAAAATTATTTTCATCTCATTGAACCACATTTTACTCCGTGATATTAACTTTGCCTCTCGGATTTTCAAAATTCCACTCACAGATGCAGTAAAATCATGTTTTATGAAAAATACAGTTTTTTAACTACCACTTAGTGGTTTTACTATTCATCAAAAAACGAATGTTTCCAGAAAAATACCAAAAATTAGGCGTAATCTATATTTGATATTATGAATTGAAAAATGATGTCTATTTTACAAAATTAAAAACATATCAATTGAATTAATTAATTTAAAAACTACTTCCCGTCCTCAAAACAAATAGCGTGTTTTTAAGAGATAATAAATATGAAAAGATTGACACTTGTTTATGTCTAGTTTAATTGTGAAATTTTGTATAATTACCAACATTGTATTAAATGGTAAAAATATATTCTAAACATAATTTAAAACCACTAAAATTCATAATTTATCAATATAAATTAATTTGATTAAAAAAGTTATTTTTAATTAAAATTTAATAATTTTCACTATTCATCAAAATATAAATTTTATCCGAAAAGTTCCAAAATATCACCATAGGCTAAATTAGATACTCCGAATAAAAAAATGAAGTCCATTTTGATAGATAAAAATTTTTAAAATTTCAAAAAGTAGGTATTACTATTCATAACGGCTAGTTTTATTAGTTGTGATGTGTGTTAGAACTCAAAGTTTCCTACAACACACACTACTGTATTATTCAATGGAATGAGTACCGTGGAAGATTGGGATGTTTCATGGTAAATTTTTATTTCCCCATTCTAAAAATGAAATTGATTTAGTCGAATTGAATATATAAAAGTTTAAAATATTGGATTTCAAAAGGGTTCACTATTAAAAGTTGGTAAAATTGAAATTCTGTAAATGAATTTTTTCTTAAATTATGTCTATGAAACTCATAATATGGATTCTAAAATTATGAGGATTA
Source organism: Viscum album (assembly GCA_963277665.1). Taxonomy (NCBI): domain Eukaryota; kingdom Viridiplantae; phylum Streptophyta; class Magnoliopsida; order Santalales; family Viscaceae; genus Viscum; species Viscum album. The sequence continues at coordinate 1,310,244,567 of OY728152.1, read as the reverse complement.
TATATTGTTTAAAATTTAGTTAATAATATTCATAATCTCTTTTTAATGGCTTGTTTGGTACGTCATTGTGTTCTTGAACTCGGTGTTGCGTGTAGTGCATGTTATTGAATTATTTTAATGAAATAAGACACTATGAAATCTTGGGGTGTTACACTACCTATTTGGGATAAAAGCTAAAAAAGATCACTAATAAAACAATGGTCCTTAATGTGGCAGGACCACAATGGATAAATGTGTTTTCCATGAAGTATTGATGACCTGGATCCACCACATTATTATCCTCTAGTAAGACCCTATAAATAAAATGAAATATTTTTAATGTTTTCCTGGCATTTATATATAAAACATTTTATTAGGAGGTTGTTTGATATTTGTACCACAATTTTTTAATATAATACAATAATGAAAACTGCTGATATGTTTTGTTGATATATTTTTTATATATGATGGATATAAATGATATTTATGATTATTAGTAAAGAGATGATATTTTGTGCAACATGAGTGATAAGATTTAGTATTTTATTTAAATATGGATTAAACATATATGTATTTTTTATTTTAATTGGATTTTTAGTTATATTTATTTATTTGGGGGAATGTATGAAATTAAATTTTTCTCTCTATAACATCGGCATTGACACTATGATAGGGGAGAGTGTAGTGATGTAGATTCATACTATAAAATTTATTGCCAATTAGAGAACCTTTTATTTACAAATTCATTTATTATAATTAATAGATCTAAATCTCATATATCAAAATTATTTGTCATGTATCTAATTAATTATAAATAAATAACTGAAATATTAACAAAATATATAATTGTTTGAAAAAATAGTTTTGATATAATCATAGTTGTATGATAGTTGATCTCCTAAAAAAAATTAATTATAATATAGTTTTAAACATAACCATGTTAAATATAATGAAAAATAACCCATATAATGAAACCAAAAAATACAATTGAAGTCTCTAATCAACTTAGTAAGAATGCAATTATAAATTTTATAGATATTAACACATCATAGATGAAATCATCATAACTATAATAGATTGTGAACACTTTAATATAAGAAAAAAGATGTATTAGTTTCTAAAGGAACAGTTGTGATTGATCTTATTCAACAATGTTGTAGTTATAATATCATTTTTCATTCTCTTATACAAAATTAAGGAAATCAATAGTCTTGATATCCCAAACATATATTGTTAGATTCATCATAATATTGTTAATAATTTGACACAAAATTTTCTATAAATAAACTATTACTTAAAAAATTGATATCTCTCATAATCACATTAATTTGGAACTAACTTGACATATAAGTTATATAGAAGTGGCATTTAAATGAAATATATTTTACCACAGTACATTTAATATTAACTTATTCATACTCATAAAAGGTAAATGAAAATATTCATTAATTAAAATATAGAAACATGCATCTAATTAAAATCTCAATTATGATAGCAATACTAAACTATTATTATAAATGAAGTATCCATAGGAAATTATATAATTGAGTCCCTTTAATATATATATAATTGTATCATATCATTCAATCATAATATAATTTAATACAATGATCTGTGATATTCTTTTAGTATATCAGAAAAATAAATGTGTTTTTTCGAATATTTTATTTATTTGAACTCCCCTAAAATTTTCAACATCATTTTACTTTATAAATATACTATAGTAATAATAATAATAATGTTAAATTTTCATTATTTTTGGAATATTATCATTGATAAGATAACTAGACCAATATCATCTTGAATCATGGAATAATAAATCATAGAATGAAAATTTTTTTCCCTAATGAAAAAAAACTACATCAATAATTTTTATTCATGTGTTTCAAAAATATATGAATTGTTTTTTCTTACATATCCTAGAAAAAGAAATTTCAATCCATTGATATCTTTTATTTATTCATTCACATAAGAAATGTAAGTATATGGTGATCAATTTTTTTATTTCATAATCCTTAGACTAATTCAATTACACATATAGTTAAAAAATTAAACTAATATAATATGCGAAACTCCAATGTTTTTATTATTTTATAGAAGATTAATTGGTCATATAATAAAAGATATTATTACAATTAATATTCCTTTTAATGTTTTCATTTAGTATCTATGAGGTTTCATATATCCCTCAGTCAATGTATTGGATTTTAAAAATGAAGTATTGGAAAAATCATATATCTTAAAAAGCCTAAATATTTATAAAACATATACACAATTTTAAATTCCTAACTAACATCACAATGACTTCTTCATATAAACATTAACTATAACATAATGATTAAATTACTATGTTTGTAATTGTTTCCAATGAAAAAAAGGTCTGATGATTGATTGTGGATGATTTAGTATGGTATAAAAATATTTCATGTTAGGCTGAATATTTTTGTTTCACATTCCATTTCATGCAGCTTCTAATGTTGTTAATTTATTGAACTAAAATAACCCAATGGTTCTTATATTCATGATAAATTTTTCTTTCCAATAGTTGGGGATCATTTATTATTATATAAATGGATCATTTTAAATTATATTGGATGAGAGTATAGTTGGTTAGTCTCCTAACTCCATTTGTGTGTGCAATTTTTCCTTATTCACAAACACTATTATAGATTTAAATCATATAAATGAAAATTTATGAACCATTAAGAAATGGGAAACCTTCACATTTTTAATCAAACTTATATAATTATATGATTATCTATCTATATATATTGATGGTTCCTTATAAATGGAACCATTTAAATGTATATAAGGTTCTCCACTTAGAGAACAATTTTTATGTATCAGTGGTTCCCCATATCATTCTGTTGTTTACTTGTTAATTTTTTATTTTACTATTTTAATATTTTATGACTAATAATTGTAAATTCTAGAATATGTTACTATCTTGGGCGGTGGTTTGATATTTGACATCAGGATTGGGACCGAAGGATAAGCTTCCTAAAAATACTCTTAAATTAAATTAGAACAAATTTAGTTTGTTTCCGATCTGTGATTAATTTCATAATCATTAGGGAAAGGTGATGAGAACTATAGAATAATGTTTGTCATCATGCAAAAATGATGACTAGTCTGGTGATTTCTTCGAAATGATAGTCTCAGACATATGAATGATTAGATGATTTTGTTTTTATATCATATAAAATATGGCCAAATGATATTAGGTTAACCATAAAAGGATTAAATATTATGAAGATATACCTCAATGTGAATGTGGAATAATTATGGAATGATTATGGGACATGGAAGGAATTTGGACCACTAAGTTAATGATTAACCTATTAGAAATATATTCATGTGAAGATGAGGTTGGATTAAAGATGTTAGGTTTGATCTTGTAGTTAGAATCAAACATACCACATAATAATGGAAATAAAATCCCACATGGTTCATAAATATTCCTGATTAATCCTACAGAAAGTATTATTTGTGACATTTCACCATTATGGTGATATGATCACAAATATATGGTAATCACATGTGAGTCATGATTTGTGTGAAAAAAGTGAGAAAATGAAATTTTTATGATTCCCAATGTATCATTGAATGGAATTAATCCCATATTGGCATACTAAGTGGATGGTTATACCTCATCCATTAATGGAGGAGGGTTATAATGTGGAAGGGAAGAGGAATTTGAAATCTTTAAAGAAAGGCTATGAGTTTTATCCATAATGGATTCCCATTAAACTCCTCATCTAGTGGTGGATGAAGGAGAGGCTATGTAGATGTTTTTAGGATGAAATATGGGGTTTAATCATTCTCAATTTCTTACCATTATCAAATACCATTTAATGGGGATTATTAATATTCACTAATGAACAGATGCTACCAGATTCTCTAAATGATTCCAAAAGAATATGTTTCTATCTAAATTGAGAAAATTACCATAACCACTATATAGGATGTGATCTTTATTACCATCAGATTGAATGATTTTTATGATTCAAATTATCCTTCCAATTAGGTTAGATAATTGAGGTATTTCCATTAACAATGGAATCAATGATCTATATGATATATATTTGTATCTAATGTTTTTATCATATACAATTTTTGGTGACTAAGGGGGTTTAGAGTTGTTATTCCTTAGACGAGAGGCCTTATTAAATTGATAAAACTTCATTCATGTTATTAGAATGAATTAAGAATGTAAATGTTTTTCACCTAGTTAATTCAAGGTTGAGAAGGATTAGACATCAACCAGGTGAATCCTTTGTGAACTAGTATGGACCTCGCCAAGATCATACATGGGTGAGCTAGATTTTACCTTTCCAAATTAATACCTCATCAATCAAGTAAAAACCTCACTTTTTTATAAAATTGTGATATATATATGTTTTCCTATTATTGAATACATTTATTGATAATACTATGGTAATATTTTTCTCCATACACCTAGAGTCTACGCTAGTACGCTTATATGGATTTCTTGTATGTCATGATTAAAAAAGGGGGATTTCACCATGATGTTCATAAAATATGGTAGAATTGATTGCTTATTTATGTACTTGTGTTAACCAATTAATTAAATATAGTATTGTGACACTTGTTAATTGAATATTCATTATTTAATATCGATATCAGCCCTAGGGTCTGGGATTCATTCATGAGATAAATTGGAGATAAGATCATGGATATATATTTATGTTTTCCATGGGAGATAAATGTTGTGACCAAGGAAAATATTGATTCAAAAATTAAAACCATATTAGAATATGTTTTTTTCACTAATATAATCGTTATGTTAATAATGTATGGGGTTCACATATGCTAGAAATGCACATAATGAGCCACACATGATATTCATGGATTGTATATATAGTCGTGTGTTGTGTTGTATATCATCAACTTGCATGAGTGACTTGAAATGTAAGTTTCCTTTGAATTTCAGTCCCATAATATGAACCCTTGTGTGATATGATTTGGAGTAGTTAGTGTGTATAGAGAAAGAACTTAAATTCCATTACAATAATACTAGACATTTGAAAACATGATATTCTGTCACGTAAGCCCATTTTTTCATCTCGAGTAGTCATATAAATGAATATGAAGAAATTCATTATCCTATATTTATATTAAAAACCATATTATTATGTCATATAACTAAACAATGATCATTGGGGACCCTCATAAATATTTTCTAATACGTCATCAAATTTGTGTCAAGAATTTGTTAAATCCATGGCCTACATCTAGAGGGAGGTTCAAATTACTGTACCACTAAATTAGTTGAAATCTCTAGGTAATATACATTCATCATTGTGTGACCCATCCTTTAGAACATGTAAATATTTTTATTATTCTTATGGTATAGATATATGCATTGTCCTTATCTAAACATGTGTTGTCTATGTGAGGATCACAACATGAATTTATCATCCAAGTGAATGGAATGGATTTTAGAAATCTAAAAAAAATTCCCTCTTGTAATTAGATTAATTATGAATTAAAAATAAAATTATATGGTAAAATTAATTCAATTTGACTCAATACTAATTTTTTCTATGGGATCTATAGTTTTCCATAAAAAGGGATTATGTTATATATTTTTCCAAGGCTACGTCCTAGGGAGTAACATGAATGTCTCATTAATAAAAACTTATTATATGTCACTTCAATAATTTTTAGGAACTTTTATTTTAATTAATATACACTATGATTGTCATGGATCTAAAATAGTCCACCCTTTACATGTTTTAGACCTAATTATTATTTTCCTTTTAAATTTCAATTTCTTTATTTTTCCAGGATTCTGAGGGCTGAATGTATAGGGTAATACCATCTAACTTATCATTAGGATGTAATGTTTTTGGATTTTAACTGGGAGAGTATCATTTTTTTTTTTATTGGTAGGATATGTTCGTGTAATCCAAAAAAGGTATATGATTTTTTCAGATTGGTCATACTTTACACTGATTTATGGAGTAACAACACAATATGGGTTTGTTGGGTTATAATGCTGCCACATATATTAGATATATGGATGAAAAAATTTATGTTCAAAATTATGTGTTAGTAGATTAAATTAAATGAAAATAGATCGGTGTATAAGGAATTTCCACATACCTTGTTTTAAAGGGGGATTTCATTATCAAATCGTCAAGGTGTAAAAGAATAAATGAACATTATCTAAAGGATAATTATTCAATTTATGAACATGCCTCTATTTTGTGGGATATAATATTGACCCATACATAAGGATATAAAGAATATAATAAATGATTGTGTTCTTGATATTTTGTTTCTTATAACACTAATCGATAAAAATGATTTTTGGGGATCAGTGTTTTTCAAGACAATGATGTGTGGTTAAAGGAAAATAGGAAGTATCCATGATTAAGTATGAGATTCATTTTTTTATCATAAATTCTCTTTTATGAATGAGTAATTTGATACATAAAACATTTTTATATTGAAGGATGAATTGAATTTTCTTCAATAACGAATTCAGAAATTAAGGAATTATGTTAGTATTTTCTAAATGGACTGGGGCCATATATAGGAGAGGGTGCACGCAATTTTTTTTGTTCAATGGATGGGACTTCAATGAGGGTCCCATGTTTCACTACATATCCCAATAAAATTAAAATCACGCCACCAATAATTATAATATAATTGTATGATAAGAGGTCATTTCATGGGATGATACTCCTCCCGTATGAGGGCCACAACAATGTGTAATTTTACATGGTGTGAAAGGTAAATCATCCATAAAGATTTAATTATATGAGAGGAAAATTAGAAACATTGTTTAACATCATGTGACTATGACATTTGATAATTGAAATTTAGGATTATATTGATTTTATAATAATTAATTTGTGAGGCAGTAAATATATCATATGAATTGAAAATAAAAACCTAAACAAGAAACCAAATTCAAATGTAAAATACCACACATTTATGTGAGTATTTTTTAATGACATACTTCATGGTGTTCTGGGTGGATATAGCTTGAGGTCATATAGCTTTGACCAATTGTTTTCCTTTTAATGCCAATTAACTAGGATCATCCATGCACTTTTATGATGTATTACTTGATTCTTTATTCGGTTCTATAAATTTTGTGAGTGAAACATAAAAACATCAATACTCACCCAAAATATCCAAGACCATGTGAGTTGCGATCAATGTGAGAAAAAGTATAATTGAAGGAAATATCAAATTTTTAAATATTTCAATCACGGTATGTTTCTAGTGGGTACTACATGATTTTCAATTTCAGGGTGATCTAAAAAAATATTTTAACATTATATAGTTGGTAAGGGAGGGATGTTTTATTACCTTAACTTGGTGATATAATATATGAAAATATGATATTTTATAAGTACATATGGAATCACTAATGACCATTTTCTAAAAGTAGTTACTGCAATGTTGTTTTAGGTAAAACAGAGATAATAGGATAATCTATTGAGGTGAATGTTTTATATGATTTATCAATCACATCATGGGGGATACATATTATGTTGAAAGATGTTTTGTATAATATGAATAAAAATATGTTTATCCAATCTTATTTCAATACATATTACACCGATAACATGGGTAATTAGAGGTCGATCTGAATCTCACAAAACATGTAGTGGGAATTATAATATGAGGGTACATTGGTGTTAAAAGATCATTTATATTGATATTTACTATGAATGAATTTAAATTTCCTTACATATAGATGACTCAAATTTATTATAGGAATCATTTTCTTCATCCATGAATATTTGAAATGAGTATTTATGATAAGATGATTATTTTTATAAAGGCCTTGGATTTGAGATATGGTCATAAAAATATATTTTTTGGGGAATATAAATAAATGCATGAATTGTTCTATAGAACATTCATTTCTTGGGTATGAACTATTTGTAAGGAGGGTTAATTAATCCTTTTTTTATAAGTGTTTTATTAATTGAAAATAAATCATTGTTGGAATATACCATGTAGATACAGATGACACACAACAGAGTGGGGTTTTTATTCAATCTTTCAATGAGGCCATTGCTGAGGAATATAGTTTTTCCAATGTTTGTCATTAGAGAGAGTATGTATCAATGCTCATATAAAATTTTGATAGTGGTTTGTAGGATAACAAAACTTGAAATGGTGGTCATCCAAGGAGAAGGAAAATATAATAAAAATCATTATGTCATGTAAAAGGGTCATTAACCATGATGTTTAACTTAAGGGTAAAGGATGTTGGACACAATCCTTATCATTATATTTTTTGTACAAAAGAAACTCATTTTACCATCATATGTTATGGACATAATACTTTCCTCTAATGGGATTGTGACAATGACAACTATATAGTTTAAATTAATAAATAAAGGAAAATATGTTACAGATCAAATGAAATTATTTTTAAAAACAATCACATTGGATGGGAGTGTGATACAATGACTATACATGGTACCAAAAAAATATGCACCATTGGAGTAGACCTTTTAGAATGGAAATTCCCAGATGATTTTGGTCCAATCCTAAAACCTTTTACCCAAGATATCATTAATGTCCTAATTGGAAAAAATGTTCTTCTATTGGGAATGAACAAAGGTGGAATTTATAATTGAATGACAGTGATACTCATTCTTGATTTATCTCATAATGATTTAGGGTACTTAATCATTCCTAATAAATCATTTCCAATTAATATAATCATTTTTAGAATAATTTTTCAAAGATAATTGATCAAAAATTAAAATGTATACTGAAGGAAAATGAATATTAATATAATTTGTTTCATGTATGCTAGTTAAAATAGGGATTCCATCATAGCTATACATGTTGAAGTATTGTGTGAAAAAAATAAGTACCTTCTAGAATCATGTTTTCTTATCTTAGTCCCCCACAATATGTAGTCAGTTTGAAAGTGTATTTTTTAATGAATGTATTTTTATATTCACCACACCATTCTATGAGAATGAATTATTTGAAAAAAATTTATTCTCATGATATATAATTTTTAAATAAACTAATAATCTATTGGTTCCATTTTCTATTTATATTGTGTGGGTGTCACCAAATATGGTAGTGATATTAGTCCTCTTAAATATTAAGATTCATAATGTCTTGATTCATTGATGGGTATTACATCAAAAAATTTGGAATAAAATTTGGTATAATTAATGATATTATTAATCTTATTTTATGTAATATGTGGATTTGGACGTTTGATATATATACTGTATATGGTAAATATCTTGGAGTATATTCTCATATTCATTAATATTGGGTGTTTATGGTTGATGTTGGAATTATCATAAAAAATGTTTTATTTCAATTTTGTGTAATAATATGTTATTTAATACCATAAATAACAAATAAATATAATTATATCCAAAACAATCGTTCATTGCATAAGGGGGTTGCAAGAACCAACATGAAATTCTAGCAAGATAACACTAGTTTCTACCACCTGGATACACATAAGGAGGAACACATATAAGAAATATTTAAAGTGGATATTTTGGTGAGTTAGTATTTCCTAATGACTGAATGAGATATCATGTAATTATATTTTTTCTATACAAGCATTGTCTAATAGGAGTGATATTTTTGAAGATACTATTATACGGGAATAATTAAATGATTTTATAGAACGATCTAGTATGTGGATGTAATATATCTTGTTGTTCTCTTCCATTTTTTCTTGAACATATCGTGATACAATTATATGGTGATAAATTTTTTTTATTATCTATTCCATTTCATGGAATTCTATAGTCTTAGTAACTTATTTATGAGGAATTTAACATAGTATGTTCTGAATAGGAGACACGAGTTAACAATGTAACTATCGATAACTCTATCATCAACCCCTATTCATTATCAAATATGGGAATTAGTTCATATTTTCTAATTCAATAACCACTATTACATTTCTTGATCACGAACTATATATCACCTTTAACTTTGAAGTGCATCACTTGTTTATTCATTTATAGATATAAACCGTCAATGAAAGAATTATATTCTATATCAATTTTAGTGAAACCATATGAAAAATTAGGAAATATGATAAAAATTAATTTGGATTGATAATAATGAATCCCAATCGAAATATATTGAGATTATAATGTTCTATTTTCCATCCTATAGGGAATCCAAATGCACCATCAAAATACCTCTTTCATTTATGGGTGGTGTCTATGATGGTAAAAATTTCACCATCCGTAAATTCAGTTTTCATTAATATTTCTTAAAAAGATATCTGACATGAATAAAAATAGACTAATTTATTAATATTTATTAAATTTCATTGTATTATATGAGTGTAAAAATAATTAACAATGACATACCACTACAAAAAAGTCTTATTAAAATGTAATGTATAAGGATATATTTTATCATGACATTTTATGAGACCATTTTGAACTTATGGGGATTTATGTAGTGTATCATTTTATAAACACAAAAGATTAATTCCACTAAATTATTCTATATATAATACTATTGAGTGTCTTTTTTGACCATGGTTTGAATAGGACAGTAGATGTTTTCTTCATTCACATAAAAATTATTTTCTCCAAGGAACGAACCCAATAACCTGATATAAAGTATCACATAAAAAATAATTGGATATACTTAAACATTGGTGATCAACCCATGTATAGTAAAAATAAATATCCTTCTATAATATAACTCTTAATGGAATTCAAAATTCCATTTCTATGAAACTCTATATTTCATTAACATGTATAAAGGAAAACACAAGCAATAATATTTTCAAAAAAAAATCAAATGTAGGTAAGGACTGTGTATTGAACATTAAACACCATGTGTTTTTTTTTTGTTGACATGTAAAGGATGTAATAATTTTTCATTCTTTAAATTTTGATTCTTTGATGGAATACCAAAATTCAAAGAATTATTCATGAGGTAAAATAGAAACATACTTTTGGGGGTTTAGATTAACCATTGGAATTCTTAGCATGTTAAAAAACACATATATATGGGAATGATGATCACATTGATTACAATATTTCACTAACAGATAATAAATATATAATTAAATTAAATCAAACAATATTTTTTTAATACATGAATCTTGGAATGCTATGGTGTGACATCAACATACATCAGAACAAAGGGAGTCACTTAATAGTAGTATACAACATTTGATGCAACGAATGTAGTGTCCTCTTTATATTAGTGTGGAATTTTATTTTTATTTTATACTGAGTTACCATAAATTAAGGAGTGTTAATGATCGTCAAATATTACATCGATCATATGTTTTATAATTGGAACTGGGATATTATATTTTAGTGAATTCTGGTTGAGGTCTCTAATGTCAATGAAAACCCTAAAATACACATTATTCAATTCACATGGAAATTATTGGAGATTTAAATTTTGTATTACATATTTTGATTAATTTATTCTCTAATTATTTAATCAACATGATATTTTTGAGACTGATATATCCACTTTACCTCTTGAATGTAACCGTATTTATTTTCATATTGAACCATGTGGTGGGTGGCCAAATCAGGGTCCAAACCAATATTTTCTTGATAATTACAAATAAATTCTTCACAATGATGTTTTAAAAAGTAATTTATTCTTATTAATAATTGGTGAAAATCCCTATAACAATCGTGTTTTTCACATATCTTAATATTTTCAAAAATATATCTCTAATGTTACCAAATTATAGAAGAGACACCTTAATTGAATACTAGAGTGATATATTTCACATCTTCCTATTCATTTTCATTATCATCTTTCTCTTTAATAACTACCTCATGAGGTAGTGGTAATGAAGTGGTATCCAAAAAAATATGGGGGGAGTCAACGTTTTCTTTTCTAGATGATGAAGAGATCGAATAATCAATCATCATTTATGACGTGAGAAACTTTTATTGATTCCTTTATTGACAAAGGGATCTGGAAATGAAGTGATGGTATGGGAAGGAAATTTTATCAAAACATTCTAATAATTCTTTGATAATCATATACATATTTACCACCAGTAGTTTTATCCATCTTGACAGATATCATGATGGTCAATGAGTACATTCTCAACTATGATTTCCTGTTTTAACCCTAGATGATAGAAAAAATTTATTCATCGCTAAAATATTTGATTGATTAATTCAGGTCATTTACAAAAAAAATTAGATTTAACCCCATGGAATTATCAATTAAGGTTTTTTCCCTTCCCTATAGATAAATAATGCAACGTGGAACTATGACTTGCCATCCACAAATTGAAAATCATCAATATGAAATTTTCCTATCATTCCTTTAATTAGGACATGAGATATTGATGGTATGATAGATTTATGGAAATATGATGATGAAAATAATTCATCCAAAGAATAAAATTTTGGCATATATCTTTCTAGAAAACAAGTAATTATGAATTAGAAAAAGGCACCCAACTTGAGATATGATATTTATTCAATTAAGGGTAATTTAATAAATTTTTCTCTATCATTGAAGATATAGAGTTAAAGGGTATAAATTATATTCACTAAAACATATTCCATAATTTGTTTTTATAGGAAATTTATTGTTCTTGATCCATTATCAAGGAATTACAATTGAATGTTGATGTTATAAAATCTACCTGATATATAAATGTATCTGCTGTCTCCCGGAATGGCAGTCTCTATATCATGCTTTATGAAAGAGATAAGTACATTATATTACCCATGGACATATCTGAATGAGACTCCTCAAAAATAATGTCCTATGTTTCAGAATAATGAGGGATCATATGGCCTTACCCAAGAGTATCCCAAAGAATCTTTAATAATTTTAGAGAATATAGAATTGATTGTTTGGTTGAGTCAAAAACAAACTATTATATGATCCCACACTTTTTTGTCAAATGTATATTTGTCTTCATGGGGCAGTTCCATAGAATCCCATTTAGGTATATAATTACCTCGCATATGTGCGACGTTTAGTTGAGTTTATGTTAGAGGATACCAAATAGAAGGAATGTGTCTATTTGGCATGCCAACTCACCTACATTGACTAGAATCATGTATATCATTTATTATTTCCTACAAAAAATTCTATCTTGAAGAATTCAAGAATATATGGGATCATTTACATGATACTTCAGGGACGATATAGAGTTATATGATTTTTGTTACATTGAATTTGGCCTCAGTATAGATGAAGGAAATTGGGAAATACTGGTTTTTCATAAGTACCGATTAAAGATATATTTTATTTGGTACATCATAATTAAAGTCACCCAATCATCAATATTATATAAAACCTTTCTCATAACCTCTTGATATTCTCTTTCTTCTCTTATTCTTTTAGTTGAAAAGATGTCACTAGTGCTAGTGGTTATCCAAATTTAAAATTTTCTGAATCTATAATATTATTGAGAATGTATTTCAAAACAAAAAAATCATGAATAATTCCAGATAACATTCCATGGATGGGGTAAAAATTCAAACATTAATAATAACCAATTTTATCTAGACACATTTGTAAAGAACAGACCCTTGATTCCCTAAAACATGGCACTCGACCTGACCTGTTACATACCCGAATGACATTCCCGATCCCCATGGGCTGGCGAGAAGCACTAGGAAATAAAAAATCAAACCAATGAAATGATTTTTTACAACCTGAATGAAGAACATTGAGATATATATATATATATATATATGTTCAAAATGATAAAAATAAGAAAAAAATGAAGATATTTATAGTTTCCCTAACCATATGAAGACATTTTAAAAAAACCAATAATTTATATACAAACTGAATGATATAAGTATAAATTTAGAGGGAAATGAAAAAAAGAATGTACTCTAGGTGATATTATGGGAAACCTCCAAACATCTCAAAACTAGATACCCAACTCAATTGAAAAAAATCACCACCTCCTCACTAAAATGCCTTATTATTCCCTACATTGGAAGACATATAGTGTACTTTGTACTACCAATGTGGTGCACATGGTTTGAGCTAAGAAGGTCAATAGGATCCCAGCCATGTTTTCTATAAAAATTCATCGGTATAAAAATTCACATATTCCCATTTCTAATATAACATGGAATGATAATATATAAAATATATTTATTAAAAACATGGTAAACATTTTAAATTTCCAATGTTCTAAAACAAATACAGGGTATGTCAATTTCAATGAACATTTTCCATATCATCATTCAAAAAAAGAAAGTGCATGTTTATTATAAAACCATGAAAGGACAGGTAGTAAAATACAACAATAACAGCAATGGTATCACATGGACATTGAATACTATAGTTCAATAATAATCAATATCATACCCAAAAATATATAAATAGATAACTATGATGCCTAAATCCAATGACCTACAGTCTAGGACTTTGGAGACACACAAAAGTATGAATCCAAAACATCATATACATTCCAGGAGCCAATAAACTACACTCTATTCCAAAAATTTAACACCTAAAATGGATAATCGCCTCAATATTATTCTTCCACATAGTACCCAAGGTATCACTTGTAATAATTTTCAGATTCATAACAATGTTTTTAAAACCATATCAAAACCATTTATGAAATTCATCATTTAAAAGGCTAAAAATAAATGCTTATTTCTCCCAAATCATCCTATTCTCTGAAAATAATAATTTTCATTCCATTTATCAATAACCAAGGAAAAAAAATTCATTATATACTCCTTCAAAAAAAAAATTAATTAAAATTTAATACAAATTTATTTATAAATAAATTTTTGAAAACATATTAATATGATTCATTAATCATAAAATAGTGATAAAACCATCTACCTCAAAAATCAGGTCATGAAGGCCAGTAACGAGATTAACCAACAGAAGAACCCAAAAACATATATTTATTCCCTATAATCCATTCCACATATCATGAAATATTAAATTTAGAAAAATGTGGTCTGCAGAAAGGGGGAATTCTACAAAACACAAGAACGTACACCCGGTGTAGCCAACCAAATGAAGAAAGTCCATAACAGAGTTTCAATAATCACATCTAAATTCTAGATTCAACAAAATGGAGTTTAAATACATTAATCCCTATATGATATATAAAAATCCATGGTCAAAGAGAATAATAAATAGATACAATTCATACATGATCTCTCACACGATTACTAGATTGAGGATGAATTGCTTAACCAAAATACTCATAGGCGTTGGAGGGATTTGAAAATTTTCAGGGGAAGGCTTTGGAATGTATGCAAGGAAAACCTAGAGGTGGAAGAAATAGGAAAATCATTAGGGTTTCTTGATTTATAATAGTGATAAATATTTTTTATGACGTGTAACCGAATTACACATCATGTAATTATAAACTCATATAATTTCCTAGAAACCAGTATCCTATTGATAATTTGTGAATTTATTTCCATTTATGATTATCATGCCTTGTATCCAAATTAAATACTGTGAAAATATCCTGTATCCTTCAAAACAACAAAAAATTATCTAGAAATTTCTATAAAATTTTTTACTTTACAATTAATGGTATCCTCCCATTTCCTTCGTGGCCCATACCAGACAATGTAAATCCAAAACCGTTATATTTTAAAAAAAAAAAAAATTATCAGTGTAATGGGATGTTAAAACATACACACCACAACAAATTTTATCCCTAGAAAAAAAAATATGAAGCATACATGCTATAATGATAAGGACACTTCTCCCTCATTATTTCACAATGCTCCCATTTATCAAGAACATCATAACTGTACATCCAAAAAACTCGAACCAATAATATCATCCTCTGATGATGTTCCTTTTTTTAAAAATTTAGTATCATTACATGATGCTCAGTCACAGATAAGTCTCACTCAATATCATTATCACAGCTTCATAGGACATGACATCGAGCAGATAGTTACTTTCAGAGATGAGATACATGAAACATGTTATGTGTAGATGTTAGCTATGATGGAAGTTCCATATATTAAACAACCTTCCCCACTTACTCCATAACCTGAATCGTCCCACAAAATTGGTAAAAGAATTCCATTTCCATCCAATCTATTGATGTCCCAAATTGGGTGAAACATTCAAAAACAGTTGTTCACCAACTGAAAACTCCAACATCATATGATGATGATTATAATTCAATTTATAATTTCTCTATTCCATTGACATCCTCTGATGAATCAACTAAATCATTATTGTTTTTGTGTTGAACCAATGTCATTCTAATCAAGGAACGTTCACCAATAACCGACCAAAAGATCATATATTTACTTGGATCATCACAAAATTCTTCCATGAATCTATTATAATCATGGAATGTTAACTATTTTTAATAAGAAAACTCATCCAAGTCAGTTTTTTATCTCAAGACCCACCAATGTCAAGATCAAAAGAAAAAACCATATCCTCATGTATTGGTATGGATATTTGTGTAATTCCATATGACAATGGATGGTATGATGTACAAAAACGAAACATGTCTTATAATGCATCGTGAAAGTCTTTCAAAAAGTGGGATGTAAATTGGGGATCAGTATAACAAAACTAGATCCTATAGAACTCCACTCAATTTAATATTATATTTCACATAGATATTTACAAACTCATCAACTTTTATTGTATCCCAAATGGGTATAAAATCATTCAATGTCATTAGTTTATTCATCAAAACACATATTTCTCGAAATGCCGAATATTTTAGTTTCCTTGGAAACACTTGATACATTCATAAATGTTACATTACTTCATAAAGTGAAAAGCTAAAATAACATAGTCTCCATAGTCCACACCCATATCCCCTTCAGACTATCCCTGCAGGTCAGTCAAAAAATATATCTTCACATCCATAGAAAAATAAAACATTGAAAGCGGTGAGGTCAAATGCTCATTAAGAATAACAATTTAGCGGATTCTTTCATAAATAAACATAAACATTTAAGGTAATGAATAATAAAAAAAATCCTTTTAAACTTGAACTTCAACATATTATGGAAAAATTAAAATGAGATAATTCCATTTACTTTGTCACATGGATATTCTACTGGTCGAATAATCACATGCAATATCAATAACCACTTTCATAATGATGGAATGCATAATTCTAGACTATCAAAACCAAGTAGCCAAGGCCTCATGTCAAGACTAGAAATAAGATTTTGTCAAGGCCTCATGCCAAGACACTAGTTTGTCTTATGAGACCTTCTAATGCATCAAGGAGCTATAGCGGGCTCCACCCATCACTTATTAAGTCCAATTCATTCCCCAATGAATAGGCTTAAATATATCATAAACCATAACATAATCGTATCACATAAAACATATATAAAGGAAAAATAAAATTTCCACATTTCAATCACAAGATATCAATACAACACATTGATATAATAAAAACACTTTCACAACCATTTTCAATACCAAAATAAAGGAAAATTAAAACATTGTATTTATTTTTCATTTAAAAAAATGTTATGGCCGGTAGAGGATGCCGAAACTCAAATAATGGTCACGGCGGTGGAGAAGTAGTTTTAGCGGCATACGTACAACAAAAATCCATTCCATTTTTTCGTTTAGTAAAATACTTCGTATAAAAAGATTCCTTTTGAAAAAAAAAGTCAATGGGGTCTATAAAACATATAAAATAATGTTGTGTATAAAACAAAATATGCCTCAATGAAAGGAGATTGAGACGAAGTATATTACAAAGAAATTTTTTTAAATTAAATAGATCTATTATTTGTATTCAATATATTTACACATAAATAAAGTATAAATACCAGATAGGACATAATAATATCATGACATAATTTTAATGTAGGAGACTAACCCAAATAATGGAAATTGGGTTAAGAAGTTCCCTTTCCTCGTGTCTGACTTGACTCGATCATTCTTTAATATCCTGAATAATAAACTAGAGATAATTTATATTTTCTTAATAACATTTTTCATTTTCATTATTCCTTTTATATCACTTATTGCAATATTATGAACATTATGTAAATATTTAAGTTAATAAGGGTCATTTTGTCGATCTTTGGTAAATTAGTCAAAAATAAACTTCACATAATTACATGTTGTAATTGTGGTGAAATATCCATTTTATCCAGAATTATATTCATGATGTAGATATAATATACATCATATATATCCAGTATATACATGAATTTATAATATTACATAACATTTAGAGGTAAAAAATGAAATGCACCGTTCATGGAGACGGTAAGCCGTACGTACGCATGAATGCTACATTCATTTATTTATTGAATTTAATGGAATGAAATTATAACTATATAAAGGTATAATATAATGTATAATAAAATTTACTACATCCTTTATACATCCCACATATGGAATTAAAGATTAAAATCACTTTGAGGGGCGGTAGTCTGGACTTCCTAAAAAGAAATTGTCGCATTTAGCCATAATGGAAATCATAAAGGTATGCCATAAATGAAAAATAATGAATCATAAGGGAGACAAAAACATAATATATAACAAATATAAAAATATATTGATCATAATGGCCACCATGATAGGTGTTAAATTAAGATTGAACAATCAACGTTTCGTGAGGCAGTAATTCGCCACCCACAGAAACAATATGTTTTTTAACCATTAGATGAACATGTGTGTAAGTGTAAATAAAATAATTCTCATAAAAACATCCAAGTATATTGAGGATACTGTTTTTTAACAAAATAAAGTAATAAAAAGATTTTATGGGGTTGTAGAAGCAAAATAAAACAAAATAACACAAGAGAATACATTACCTTAAAATCGGGTAACTCTTTTGGATTTGAGCCAAAGGCTTCCATGGGAAGACTTATGCCCAAAGTGAGGCTTCTAGGAGTAATAGAGGGAAGTTGAGAGAGTATTTGGGAAGAGTTTGGCCGATCCAAATGTCTTTGATGGTGTGAATAAGGTGGTAGTGGTGGTGGCCTTTTATAAGATGAGAGGAGGGGAACTCTTGGAATGATTGAAATGTTACATTATTATGAAATGCTTTTCGGATTATAATGTTCCCACAATGATATATTTCTAGGTTATGGTGATAAGGGTTCGCAATACGCTCATAAAATAGGTTTTTTACAAGTTTATGCCTTAGATTTTACATTGTCTTTTCATTTTATTTAAATAGTTAATTAATGAGGTAATCACTGCAACATCATTGTGTCATAAAACATTTAATTTATTTAATGTCTAAAAATTATAGAAAAATAACCATGATGTAGAAAAGATTTTTAGAAATCCAATGAATATATATAGTAAAAATGTTAACTTATATAACATTGTGTAATAATTGTTTTATTAAAACAACACATGTTTGTGACAACTTTATTTTTACATTAAATAAATAGTTATTAATGTAATTTTCTTACCCAAGTGGCTCCATGGGGTCACCAAGTTGACTCATGGATTTTCTTGGTCGGCCATGACTCGTCCAATATGTTTAGGATAAGTGTAAAAGTAATTTCATATTTCTGTAATATCATTTTACCTTATATTTCACTAATTACCTTTAATTGCGATTAATGAAACTTAAAAGGTTCTATTCACCAAAGCAATTATTATAATCTCATTGAACCAAATTTTACTTACTAATGAAAACAATGAATTTCATATTTTTGAAAATCAAATCACAGATGTTGTAATGTTTCCTTTACACGAAAAATTAATTTTTAAACTACCACTAAGTGGATTCACTATTCATAAAATATTGAAGTTTTTCAGAACAATGCCAAAAATTAACCTAAATCTATAATTGATATTCCAAATTAAAAAATTATGTCTATTTTACAAAATTCCATACATATAAGTTTCATTAATTAATTTTATAATTAATTCCCACTGTCACAACAAATAGCGTGTTTTTAAGAATCAATATATATCAAAATATTGACAATTGATTATGTCCAATTTCAAACTGAAATTAATTATAATGACTATTTTTCCATAAAATGGTAAAAATATATTCTAATTATACTTTAAAACAACTCAATAGTATAATTTATCACTATAAATTATTTTGATTACAAAGTTGTTTTGAAGTATTTTTCACTATTCATAAAAAAATCAATGTTCTCAGAAAATTACAAAATATTAATCATAGGATAATTTCGATATTCTAAATACAAAAATGAAGTCCTTTTTAAAATATAAAATTTATATAATTTCAAAAAGTGGGTATTACTATTCATAATGGCTACATTGATTGGTCGCGGTGTGTTAGAATCTCTAAGTTGTGTACAATGCAAGCTATTGCATTATTGAAAGAGAAGAGTACCATGGAAGCTTGGGGTGTTACATTCTACCCTACTTTTATTAATTTCATCCTCACAATTTTGAAAATGATCTTCGAAAATAAATGGTTTTAAATATAAAATACCTTTTTGGAAAATCCACATTCTAAATAAGGTTAATAAAAATATAACATTAAAAGAAAGAAAGAGAAGTACAAAGGTCAACCGACATAGCCCATACTTGGATTATATGAAAATATGGATATGGAGGAAAAACAAACCATCACGGTCTGATGGAGAGTTGTAGAAAACAGGATTAGGAGAAAGTCAACCACATGAAAATCACAAACCTGTGAATGGTTGAATGGTCATTGAATCCCCAATTGGAAAAGTTAACCGAAAAGGTTTTTGTTTTAAGTTACCTTTCATAAAGTTGAGGAATTTATTTAAGAGATTTTCTAAGAACTCAAGGAAATATACTTAATTATCATGTAGGCTTTCATTCTTTAATAAACTTTTACCACGATCCCATCTTTCACTCAAAATGGTAATAGAACTCAAAAATATTCTATTTATCCAAATTGTATAAGATTCCAAATATTACCACATACAATTTAGATTAGGAAAACTATTTTATAATAACCAGGGACTTCATGTAGGACAGTGGTAGGTAATAAAGGAATGTCACACTATGGTTGTGGGTTCGATTCCTACAGCTTGGCCCGACACGACAGGTTATCCCCCAACCTGCAGGTTGTCCTTTTCCTAAAAGTATAGTATTATAATATTCCAAAAATAATCTTCAGAAATTTTTTAACCTTAAACTATACTATCCAAAGTTCAACTGAATTCATTCCAACCTTTATAGTTATCCAAAATACCTCTACCTTGAATTTCTTTAAAAGGTCTCTAAATTACAAAATCATTTGTAACATCAGATTCCCCAAACAAAGTAAAGTTTCTCATATTGTCACACACTAAAAATACTACTACCTTCATCATATTAATTCCTTAATGATAACAACATGTACTGCAGTACAATCCTTATATATATCACATTATTCATATAACCAGAATATAATCCTTAATTCCCAAAACACCAATACATTAATTATTCCACTTCAACTGTAGTAACAACATAAGATTTCCCTTGATCCCATGGCCCTTTCTGAGGTAAGTTTCCATGACGCTTAGGACATTAATTTGAATAATTCCCCATTTCCCTACAATTGTAGCATTCAACATTGATAGCCTCCTTCATTCCCTTGCAATCACGAGCCTGGTGAACTCTTTCTCCACATTTATAAAAAACTACCATTCCTTTTAGGCGAATACTGTGGTGATTCTTCCCATAATTATCACATAATGGAAAATCCTTAATTCCCTTTTCCCTTTATCCGTCTCTTGTTACACCATTCTCTTATTCCCTTACTTTACTTTATTGTCATAATATTTAGAAAATTCCTTTTCTGTCTTGATAGCACACGAGACAATATCTTTGTACAATGAGAATTTTTGTGAGACTAATGCTCGACAGAGAAATGGTTTTAACCCATCAAATAAACAAACAATTTGACTTATTTGGTTATTTGTATAATCTGTAGCATGCCTCGCTAACCTTGTAAAGTTAGCCTCATACATTGCGACATTATCATCCTCCTTTTGTCTCAGACTCAGAAATTTCCTTTCCCTATCTGCTCGATGGTCTCGAGGAAAGTATTTTTCTAAGAAAATAACATTGAACTCCGTCCATTACATATTTTATACTTAATCATCTTCCTTTGTGATTTGAATCGATGAACACCATTTATCAGCATCTCTAGTGAGGTGGTAAACTGCCATGATAAACCATTCCCTTTCACTACTCCCCAAGGCATGGAATATTTTCTCTAAGTAATTTATCCATTTCTCAGCTAATAATGCATTTGTAGCCCATTAAATGTTGGTGGTTTATGCCTCATGAAGCGGTGTAACATTGATCCTCCACATTGTGGATTAGGGTGATCCATACGAGTAAGGTTAGTATTCATAACATGAGTGAGTTGTCTCAGTATAGTGATAAGTTGATCAGAACTAGTTATATCTCTAGCTCCACAATAATTATCTTGAGCAGGAGGGAAATCCCTACATGGAGTGAATGCATTTATACAGTTTCCATTCTTCCCACTAGGTGACATTTCTAAACAATGTCATAAACTTGATTAGTTTATGAATCAGGATACATTATTCCATACTTGTAAAACACTTTACATAAATTGAACTATTTATGTATATAATCCATAATCATAAAAAGAAATGTTTTCATTGAGGAAGTATATACTCATAAACCCTTCATAATGGTTTGTAAAGAAATTGAGAATTCTCCTAAGCATATCCCCCTGGAGTGTCGTAACTAAGAGTGCAGCAAGGCCCGTTGTCGTGCACCAGTTCCTGTTTGAGTCTAGCTCAAAGCAGTGTTTTCGGGTTTTACCCCTAGGTACATTTGTGCCAGATCTGCCTCTACCTGCTCGTATCCATACAAGGATATATTGCTCAAAAAACTCACACAAAATCTATAATACCAAAATTCTAGGAAGTTTTTCTATACTAATCCTCAAAGTATATCTTAGGGCTATGTGCTCTAATCATAGTTTATCTAAATCTAGCTTCCAAGGTTAATAATAAACTGCCTCTAATGCCAACTGTAAACACCCCGACCCCAGTTACCCAGAGTCGGTGCATTATTACGTAAAATTGGCATGATCACAAAAGATCAATTTTCGAAAGACCGACTAGTTTAGAAGCCTTGGAAACACTAGATACATTCATAAATGTTACATTACATCATAAAGTGAAAAACTACAATAACATAGTCTCCATATTCCACACTCATATCCCCTTCAAACTATCCTTACAGGTCAGTCATAAAATATATCTTCACATCCTGAGAAAAACAAAACATTGAAAGGGGTGAGCTCAGATGCTCAGTAAGGATAACAATTTAGCGGAAGCTTTCATAAATAAAAAACAAATTTACGGTAATGTATAACTAAAACAAAATCTTTTTAAACTTGAACATTAAAAAAATATGGTAAAAGTAAAATGAGATAATTCCATTTACTTTTTCACATGTATATTCTACTGGTTGAATAATCACACGCAATATCAATAACCACATTCATAATAATGGAATGAATAACGCCAGACTTTCATAACTACGTAGCCAAGGCCTTGTGCCAAGACTACAAATAAGATTTTTTCAAGGCCTCGTGCGAAGACACTAGTTTGTCTCATGACACCTACTGATGCATTGAGGAGCTATAACGGGCTCCATCGGTCACTTATTAAGTCCAGTGAATTCCTCATATGAATAGGATTAAACATATCATAAAACAAAACATAATCGTATCACATAAAACATGCATAAATTAAACATAACATTTCCACATTTCAATCATAAGATATCAATACAACAAATTGATATAATAAAAACACTTTCAAAACCATTTTCAATACCAAAATAAAGGAAAATTAAAACTTTGTATTTAATTTTCAATTTAAAAAAAATTATGGCTTATAGAGGAAGCCGAAACTCAAATAATGGTCATGACGGCGGAGAATTCATTATCACCGCATATGTACGACAAAAAAAAAATTCTATTTTGTCATTTAGTAAAACAATTCGTATAAAAAGAATCCTTTTGAAAAAAACATAAAAGTCAAAGGGGTTTATACACCGTATAAAAGAAAGTTGTGTATAAAATAAAATATGCCTCAATGAATAGAGATTGAGACGAAGTCCCTTAAAAAGATCATTTTTTAAATAAAATAAATCAATTATGTGTATCCACTATATTTACACATAAATAAAGTATAAATACCAGAAAGGAAATAATAATATCATGACATAATTTAAAAGTATGAGATTAACCCAAATAATGGAAATTGGGTTGAGAAGTTCTCTTATCTCATGTCCGACTTGACTCGATCATTCATCAATATCATGAATAATAAACTAGAGTTAATTTCTATTTGCTCAAAAACCTTTTTCATTTACATTATTCTTTTTATATAACTTATTACCATTTTATGAACATTATGTAATTATTTAAGTTAATAACGGTCATTTTGTCGATCTTTGGTACTTGAGTCAAAAATAAACTTCTTATACTTACAAGTTGTTCAGGTTGTGAAATATACATTATATCCAGAATTATATTCATGAAGTAGATATCATATATATCATATATATCCAGTATATACATGCATTTATAATATTACATAACATTTAGAGGTAAGTAATGAAATGCACCGCTCATGGAGACGGTAAGTCGTACGTACGCATGAACGCTACTTTCATTTCTATTTTGTATTTAATGGAATGAAATTATAATTATATAAAGTTATAATATAATTCTAGAATTA
Source organism: Viscum album (assembly GCA_963277665.1). Lineage (NCBI taxonomy): Eukaryota > Viridiplantae > Streptophyta > Magnoliopsida > Santalales > Viscaceae > Viscum > Viscum album. The sequence continues at coordinate 1,310,219,947 of OY728152.1, read as the reverse complement.
TATAATGTATAATACCATTTACTCCATCCTTTTACATCCCTCATATGGCATTAACGATTCAAATCACTTTGAGGGGGCGGTAGTTCGCACTTCCTAAAATGAAATTATCGCGTTTACCCATAATGGAAATCATAGAGGTATGCCATAAATAAAAAATACAGAATCATAAGGAAAACAAAAACATAATATATATCATATATAAAAATATTTTCATCATAATGGCCACCATGAGAGTTGTTAAAAGAAGATTGAACAATCATCATTTCGTGAGGCAGTAATTCGCCACCCACAGAAACAGTATGTTCATTAACCATTAGACGATGGTGTGTGTAAGTGTAAGTAAAATAAGTCTCAAAAAAAATCCAAGTATATTGAGGATACTGGTTTTGTTACAAAATAAAGTAATAAAAATATTTTAGGGGGTTGGACATGCAAAATAAAACAAAAGAACACATGAGAGGACATTACATTAAAATCAGGTAACTCTTTTTTATTTGATCCAAAGGCTTCCTTGGGAAGACTTCTGCACAACGGGAGGATTATAGGAGTATGAGAGGGAAGTTGATAGAGTATTTTGGAAGAGGTTATCCGAGCCAAATTGCTTTGATGGTGTGAATAAGGTGGTAGTGGTGGGGGCCTTTTATAAGAGGAGAGGAGGGGCACTCTTGGAAAGATTGAAATGTTGCATTATAATGAAATGATTTTCGGATTCTAAAGGTCCCACAATGATATATTTCCATGATAAGGTGATAAGGTTTCTAAATATTCTCATCCAATAGGTTTTTGACAAGTTTATTCCTTATATTTGAATTTATCTTTCCATTTTATTTAAATCGTTAATTAATGAGGTAATCGATGCATCATCATTGTGTCATAAAATATTTAATTTATTTAATGTATAAAAATTATAAAAAAATTACCATGATGTAGGAAATATTTTTAGCTTTCCAAATAATATTTATAGTATATATTTTAACTTATAAACCCAATGTAATAATTTTTTTACTAAAACAACACATGTTTATCACAATTTTATTTTTACTTTTAATACAAGTTATTAATGTCATTTTCATACCAAAGTGTCTCCATGGGATCCCCAAGTTGACCCATGGATTGTCTTGGTCGACCATGACTCATAAAATAAGTTTATGAAAAATGTAAAAGTAATTTCATATTTTTATAATATCATTTTTACCTTAAATTTCACTAATTACCATTAATCGCGATTAATAAAACATAAAAGTTATTATTCACCAAAAATTTATTATAATCATATTGAACCACATTTTACTTCTTAATTAAAACCATTTATTTCATATTTTTTAATATCAAATCACAGAAGAGGTAATGTTTCATTTACATGAAAAATTAGTTTTTAAACAACCACTTAGTGGTTTCACTATTCATCAAAAATTGATGTTTTTCAGAACAATGACAAAAATTCACCCTAAGCTATAACTGATATTATGAATTAAAAAATGATGCCTATTTTACAAAATTCCAAACATATAAGTTGCATTAATTAATTTTGTAATTAATTCCTGCTGTCACAACAAATAGCGTGTTTTTAAAAAACAATATATATCAAAATATTGACAATTGTTTATGTCCAATTTCAAACTGAAATTAATTATAATGACCACCATTGGATAAAATGGGAAAAATATATTCTAATTATACATTAAAACCACGAAATAGTATAATTTATCACTGTAGATTATTTTGATTAATAAAGTTTTTTAAGTATTTTTCATTATTCATAAAAAATTTGAAGTTCTCAGAAAATTACAAAACTTTAAACATAGGATAATTTCGATATTACGAATACAAAAATTAATTGAATTTTGAATTATAAAATATATATAATTTCAAAAAGTGGGTATTACTATTCCTAATGGCTACTTTTATTGGTCGTGGTGTGTTAGAATCTCGAACTTGCGTACAATGCAAGCTATTTCATTATTGAATGAGAATCGTACTGTGGAAGCTCGGGGTGTTACAAGAAACAAATGAGAGACAAAAATAGTAATAGAACATCTCAAATAGACCACCATATTAGCATCATTATGTAATAGAACATATTCATGGTTCTTGTTTTCATTTTCCACTCAAATCTATAGAAATAAACTAGAAAATCTATCCCTGACGATTGTGGTACCATAAAATTATTCCAAAATCCAAGGAAATCATATTTGGATATTGACCACTAAAAAATAGTCTTCCTAATTATACAAGGTTACCTAATGTAATGCCCCGACCCCCAGTTACCTAGAGTCAACGCATTATTTTAATAAATTGGTATGATTACAGGAACAAGTCTCGAAGGGATGATATGTTTAGTAGTCATGGAAAATAGATTACATACATGAATATTACATTACAATTTATAACATACAAAACAACATAAATAATACTTTATGAACACCATTATTACCTTGTCATAACCCTGCATATCAATCACAACACACTTCTTGGAATCCTGGGAAAATAAAACATTGAAAGGGGTGAGCTCAAATGCTCAGTAAGGGTATGCAATATAGTGGAAACATTCAAAAATAAGCCTAAAATTTTATGGAAATGTATAAAACTAAAACAAAATCCTTTTAATCTTTAACATCATCATAATATGGAATAAATAAAAGGAAATAATTTCATTTACTTTTTCACATAGATATTATAATAATCGAATAATCACATGCAATAACAATAACCACTTTCATAACGATCGAACACATAATACCATACTATCATAACCACGTAGCCAAGGCCTTGTACCAAGACTAAAAATAATATTTTTTCAAGGCCAAGTTACAAGACACTAGATTGTCTAATGATACATAACGATGCATCAACGAGCTATAGCGGGCTCCACCCGTCACATATTTTGTTCAATGCATTTCTCATATGAATAGGTTTAAACAATACATAAACATTCATATGAAAACTAGAATTCAAAGTGTCAATAATTTCTCCATAAACCATGAAAGGTATAAAAATAAAACATCCACGGTAAACCATATCACAAAATCTTCATTACAATATGGAAATTTGTATTATCATAAATAAACATCAAATAATCATAAAATCCATCAAAAGATGTTGAGATAGATGAAATAAAAACTATTTGTGAGAAATATCTCTTTTTTGGAATCATTTAAAAGTCACATATTTATAAAATAAAACTTTTACTTTGAAAATATTCTTATAAGCTAGTAAGGAAAGCTTTGAAAATTTTATAATGGCGGAAAAGAGCCGCACCCTCCGTATAAGTTAAAAAATACATTATTACCTTAATTTTGTCGAAAAGGTTAAATCGACCTTGTTTGGAAAATGACAGAAAGATTACTTTATAAAACTATTATAAAATGTAAAACAAGGGTATAAATGACTTTAACCCTTGTTCTATAAAATTGTGAGAATGTTTTGAAATACATTTTTAAGAAACTTGGATGTGGATTAAAAATATGTCCCAGTAGATAATTACGTATAAACAACCTCAGATAATGAAGAGCTTGTGAAATAAACCCTTATGTTGTACTTTTCCTTGGTCAAGGGTAGGTTAATCTCCTGTATAATGGTGAAATAATTTTTATTAAATTATCCAAGAATAATTTAAATTAATATGATATAATATATGATCTTTTAACATTTCTTTGTTAATAATATCGAAGTATTATCATAGTTTCGGGTGTTAACTTACTCGTTTTCTTTTATATGTTTTATTTCATAAGATTTGTTTGTTAGGAATAGGTTGTATCATATTCATATCTAGAATGATATCACTTCCTTATAAATTACTTTTAATCATTAAATAAGAATTAGACTTCAATTTATACGATGGGAAATGAATCTCATCGCGTTCGTGGAGACGATAGTCCGTACATATGCACGAGCGACAATATCACTCTTTTGATATTAAAATAATATTTAATTGGATATTATATCATATATAAATGAATAATTATCATGTTATATTTAATATTTGCATGAATTACACATCATTATTATACCCATCCAAATAATATTGTTTTGAATAACAATTACACCACGACGTGGAGATGGTAAGCCGTACGTACACACATATGGTGACATGTCATTAAAAGGATGGATTGAATACTGAATATGGTTGTAACATATTTATAATAACATCAAAGTATATATAAGATACTCTATTTATTATTTTCTAATGGTAATAACAAATAATGATGTAGTTGAAGAAGAAAGGATCTTGAAAGAGGGTGGTGATAACATTACCTCTTCTTCGGGTTCTTTCATTTGATTTGATCAAAAGGTCTCCTTATGATGGAATTCTGATCAAACTAAGGACTCTAAGTTAAAGTTAGGGAAGTTGAGAGGGTATTTGGGAAGTGTTTGTCTAAGTGAAAAGGCTTTGAAGGTGTGAATAATGGTTACAATTGGTGTCCTTTTATAAGGGGAAGGAGGGTCTCTTTAGGAAAAACATAAAGTATTATTTTATAATAAATTCATATTCACATTATAATGGATTAAAAGTTGATTATTCAAAGTCTAAGGTGGGTATGGGTCTAAATTATTTCATCCAGTTGATTTTATATAGGATTTGGTCATTATATTAACATTATCTTTTAGTTTTAACTCTTAGTTAATTAGTTTGACATTTACCATGTCACTTTGTATTTTTAAATTATACAGTTAATAAACATACTATATACATCCAACCGAACCACAAGTGGTCCATTAATGATACACCTATCATGATATTTTTCCTTTGGATGAACCATTGATTTTTAGGAGTATAATATCAATTAATAATATAATATTTTTTTTTAAAACTCTTTTATGTTAATTTTGACACTATTGGGTACTTTGTTTTTGATAATTTCATAACAGCATTATTACATCTAAAACAATTTATATAAAAAATCCTAATATGTCATATTGACCCATAAAATTAGTGTAATTCATAAAAATTCTCAAATTTCATTTATTTTTATATTGATAATATCAATTATTTTAATATTTCATTAATTATGTAATTACTGCATCACCATTGTATCGTAAATAAATTAAATTATTTAATATCTAAAAATTATAAATAAAATACCATTAAGTAGGAAATAGTTTTATATTTATAATTAATATTTACAATCCAATTTATCTTCTGTATAACACTATATTAAAGATGTTTTAGTAATTAATCTTTGATTTTAACTCTCTTAAATCATCTTTGCATTAAATAATAATTAATGTCCTAATGTAATCCAAGTGGACATAAATGATAATATTTTATTCCTATGGTTGTTTGGGGTCGAGATAAACTTTTATAATTGAATTAGGACATCTATTAGGGTTATATTAATTTCATTTTTACCCTAAATTACCATATTTACTATTAACCGTGGCAAATAAAAGAAAAAAGTGACTATTCACCTAAAATTATTTTCATCTCATTAACCCACATTTTACTCCATGATATTAACCATTTCTCTCTGATTTTCTAAATTCCACTCACATAAGAGGTAAAATTATGTTTTATGTGAATTTCAAATTCTCCTAGGAAGTGGGTAAAAGACGGTGAAAAGTTCAATAAATTTTTTATAAATCAGAAATTATTCTAAACTAACTAAAATGAATTAAATTGTTTATATATAGGTATTATTTATCTATTTTGAACTTAATCATATTAAAAATAAAATAAAAAATTATTTAATTAAAAATTCTGTTTTAAACTATAACTTAGTGTTTTTTCACTATTCATCAGAAATTGAATGTTTTCAGAAAAATACAAAAAACTCACCCTAGGATAATTTAGATATTCAGAATCCAAAATTGAAGTCCATTTTGGAAGATTAAATTTATAAAATTTCAAAAAGTTGGTATTACTATTCATAATGGCTTGTTTGATTGGTTGGGGTTTGTGTTAGAACTTGAAGTTGCGTATAACAAACACTACTATATTATTCAAAGAGAAGCATACTATGAAGGCCCGGGATGTTACATTCTCCCCTCCTTAAATAAATTTCATCCTCACAATTTATTCTCGGTATGGGAAACATGAGGTTGACATTTAGAAATATCTTATTTGAAATCCCACATCGAAAAAAGGATTAATGAGGCCACTATTTAAAATAATGAGTGGAATGTATGAAGGTTACCGAAAATTATAGATACTAGGGTTCTATGTAAAAAAATATGGATATGGAAGAGAAATATAACCATAAATATCTGATGGAGAGTGGTAGTGAACATGGCTATGAAAAGGCCAATAATCCAAAAGCCATAAATTTGTGATGATCTAAGGTACCATCTAGGACATCATTTTTTATCTAAGTTCATTTTCTTAATGTTGAGGAATTTATTTATGAGATTGATTATGATCATAAGAAGATATAATTACATTATAATTAGAGTTTTATCCATTAATAAATTCCTACCACAAACTCATATTTCACTACAAAACATAATACAACTAAAAAATACTCTATTTATCCTAACCGTATAGGGTTCCAAATAAAATGACTGTATAATTCACATATCAGACCCATTAAAAAAAGAAACTACATTATACAATACAGGGACATGACATAGTACATTGGTAGGCGATAAAGACCAATCACACTATGGTTTTGGGTTCGATTCCCACAGCTTTGTCCGACGCGACGGGTAGTCACACGGTCTGCGTGTTGCCGTTTTATAAAAATACAAAAATAACCTTAACCATAGTATCCAATTTCAAATACAATCCATTCCAACCTTTATAATTATAAAAAATACTTATATCCAAACTCATAGTCCAATGTTTATAAGGAATTTAAACATAATGAGGATCATTTTTCCAGGTAATAACATGTGAATGCCTTCATCATGTATTCCTTTACCACACCGCGACGTCATGAATTTCGAAAATCAATTATCCCTTATTCCAAAATCACAACCTCATTATGAGGACCATATTAAAGATTACCTTTCCTTCAACCATTTATTTTCCAAAAAGTTTATCTTATGATTAATTCTCTTTTCATAGAACCATATAATCTAAAATCCTCAATATAATAGTACTACAGTACAATCCTTAATTATCACCATAATTCATGTAACTAATATACAGTTGATACAACACTCAATTAAATAATTCTATAATAAAAACATAATAACACTAGTCATTCCTTTTAATATGAGGTAGTATCACAACATGATCATTATCCAATAGCATCAATTTGTGCATACTTTGATGATTTTGACATTGGTATGTATAGTGTCCCAAATCCCTGCGGATGAATCATCATACATTTGAAAACATTTTTTACCCTTGTAATCACGTACTTGGTGTCCTTTTTCTCTAAACTTATAACAAACTCCCATTCCCTTCAAGCATTTACCAAGGTGATCCATTCCACATTCCTCACATATTGTAAAATCCATTAGTCACTAATTCCCTTTATCCAGATTTCATTCTACAATCCATTTCTTCTCTAAATTACCTTCAAAGCCATGGGACTCAATGAAATCATTACTTATCTTATTAAAAAATGATACTATTTCTTTGTATGATGAAAATACGTGGGTGACTTTTTCCCTTCTAAATTATAGCTAATTACCATGAATGATAAGATCCTTCTTACTCTTTGGATCATGCGTATTGTTGCAGTTCTCATTCTTCTACTGGGCCACATTTCTAATCAATAGCATACAGTAGGTTAGTTTATGAATTGAAATTAATAATTCCAAAATTGTTAAATACCTGACATAAATTGACTAGTTTATGGATATAATCCATAATCATAAAAATGTTTTCTTTGATTAAGTAATACTCATAAGCCCTTCATAAGGGTTTGTATATAAAATTAGAATTATTCTAAGAATATACCCTAGGAGTGTCGTAACCAAGATTGTAGCAAGGCCCATTGTCATGCAACTGTTCCCGTTCATGTCTAGCTCAAAGTAGTGTTTTCAGGAATTACCACTAGGTAAATCTGGGTCAGTACCGCCTTTACCAGCTATTATCCAGACATGGATGTATTGTGTGGAAAACTCACAAAATCGTTACAATACCCAAATTCTTGGAAGTTTTTCTATACTAATCCTAAAAGACTATCATAGGGCTATATCCTCTAATCAGAGTTTATATAAATATAGTTTCCAAGGTTATTGATAAACTTCCTCTAATACCAAATGTAATGCCCCGACCCCAGTTACCTAGAGTCGATGAATTATTTTCATACATTGGTATGATTACAAGGAATCAAGTACAGAAGGACCGATCGGTTTAGCAGTCTTGGAAAATAGATTACATACATGGATATTAGATTGCAATTTATAACATATAAAACAACATAAATAATCCTTTATGAACACCATTATTCCCTTCTCTTAACCCTGCATATCAATCACAATACACTTCTTGGAATCCTGGGAAAATAAAACATAGAAAGGGGTGAGCTCAAACGCTTAGTAAGCGTAAGCATTACAGCGGAAACATTCAAAAATAAGACTAAACATTTAAAGAAATGTGTAAAACTAAAACAAAATCCTTTCAAACATGAACATAATCATAATATTTTAAAAATAATATGAAAAAATTCTATTTAATGTTTCACATGGATATTCTACTAATAGAATAATCACATGAAATATCAATTTCCACTATCATAACGATGGAATGAATAATTCCAGACTATCATAACCACGTAACCAAGGCTTCGTGCCAAGACTACAAATAAGATTTTGTCAAGGCCTCGTTCCAATACACTAGATTGTCTCATCAGACTTACCGATGCATCGAGAATCTATATCGGGCTCCACCAGTCACATATTAAGTCCAATGTATTCCTCATATTAACATGTTTAAACATAAAATAATCATTCTTATTAAAACTAGCATAAAATTGTCAATTCATTCTCAATAAACCATTAATGGAATAAAAATTACACATCCATAGTAAAACATATCAGAGAAACTTCAATATAATATGGATGTTTTGTATCATAATAAATAAACATCAAATATGATTAAAATATATCAAAGGATGTGGACATAGATGAAATCAAAACTATTTGAGAGTAATATATATTTTTTTAAATCATTTAAAAGTCACATAATTATTAAATAAAACTTTTAATTTGAAAATATTTTTTATACGCTTGTATGGGAAGCATCGATGATCTTATAATGGCAGAAATTTCCACACCCACCGTATAAGTTAAAAAAGGCATTCTTACCTTAATTTTGTCGAAAAGGATTAAAAGGACCTTGTTTGCAAAATGGTTGAAATATTCCTTTATAAAATTATAATAAAAATTAAAACAAGGGTATAAATGACTTTAAGCCATATTTTTTAAAATAGTAAAAATGTTTTGAAATTCATTTTTAAGAAACGTGGATGTGGATGATAAAGAGTTCCCAGTAGATAATTACATATAAACAACCTCCGATAATGAAGAGATTGTGAAATAAACCCTTAACATGTACTTTTCCTTGGTCTAGGGTAGGTTAAACTCCTATACAATGGTGAAATAATTGTTATTAAATTATACAAGAATAATTTAAATTAATATGATATCATATGTGATCTTTTAGCATTGCTTTGTTAATAATATCTTAGTATTATCGTTGTTTCGGGTGTTAACTTACTCGTTTTCTTTTATATGTTTTTTATATAATCCATGTTTGTGAGGAATAGTATGTTTATTATTCTTATGCTGAATGATATCATGTCCATAAACATTATTTTTAATAATAAAATGAGAATTATACTTGAATGGATATGATGGGGAATGGATCTCATCGCGTTCGTGGAGACGGTTGTCCGTACGTACGCACTAGCAACAATATCACACTTTTCATATTAAATTAATATATAATTGGACATTATATCATATATACAGAATCATTATCTTGTTATATTTTCTATTTACATGAATTAAACATCATTATTATAACCATCCTAATAATAATGTTTTGAATTACAATTACACCATGACCTGGAGACGGTAAGCCGTATGTACGCACGTATCGTGACATGTCATTCAAAGGATGGATAGAAAACTAAATATGGTTGTACCATATTTATAATATCATCATATTATATATAATATACTGGAGTTATTATTTTATAATGGGAATAATAATGAAAGAATAAGTTGAAGAAGAATGGAACTTGAAAGATGGTGGTGAAAACATTGCCTCATCTTCGGGTTCTTCCATTTGATTTGATCAAAATGAAACATTATGATGGAATTTTGATCAAACTAATGACTCTAAGTTAAAGTGAGGGATGTTTAGAGGGTATTTGGGCAGTGATTGGCCAAGCCAAAAGGCTTTGATGGTGTGAATAATGGTTAGAATCGGTGTCCTTTTATAAGGGGAAGGAGGGTCTCTTTAGAAAAAACTTAAAGTATTATTTTATAATAAATTCATATTCACATTATAATGGATTAAAAGTTTATTATTCAAAGACTATAGTGGTGATGTGTATAAATCCATTCATCCAATATATTTTATATAGGATTGGGTCATTATATTAACATTATCTTTTAGTTTTAACTCTTATTTAATTAGTTTGACATTTACCATCTCACTTTGTATTATTATATTATATAGTTAATAAAAATACTATATACATCCAACCGACCCCCATGTGGTCCATTAATGATTCACCTATCATTAGATAAGTCCTTATTCTGATACATAGATATTTAGGAATAGAATATCAATTAATAATATAATATTTTTTTTAAAAAAACTCTTTTATGTCAATTTTAATACTATTTGGTATTTTGTTTTTGATAATTTCATAACATCATTATTACTTCGAAAAAATTTTATATAAAAAATCCTAATATGTCATATTAAACTAGAAAATTAGTGTAATTCATAAAAAGTCTCAAATTACAATTATTTTGATATTTATAATATCAATTATTTTTATATTTCATTAATTTGGTAATTACTACATCACGATTATGTCATAAATAAATTAAATTATATAATATCTAAAAATTATAAATAAAATACAATTATGTTGGAAATATTTTTTCATTTCTAATGAATATTTACAATCGAATTTATCTTATGTATAACCCTATATTAAAAATGTTTTAGTAATTTCACATTGATTTTAACTCTTCTAACTCTTCTTTGAATTAAATAATAATTAATGTCCTAATCTAATTGAAGTGGACCTAAATGATAATATTTTATTCCTAATGTTTTTTTTGGTCTAGATACACTTTTACAATAGAATTAGGACATGTGTTAGGATAATATTAAAATCATTTTTACCCTTAATTACCCTAATTAATTTTAAGAGTGGTAAATAAATTTAAAACGTTACTATTCACCAAAAATTATTTTCATCTCATCGAACCACATTTTACTCCTTGTTATTAACCGTGTCTCTCATATTTTCAAAATTCCACTCAATGATGTTGTAAAATTATGTTTTATGTAAATTTCCAAATTCTCCTTGTAGGTGGGTAAAAGACGGTGAAAGGTTCAATAAAATTATTATATATCTGAAATAATTTTGAGCTAACTCCAATGAATTACATTGAACATATATAGGTATTATATATATATTTATACCTTAATTAAATTTAAATAAAATAGATAATTATTTAAATAAAATTTCGTTATTAAACTATAACTCATTGTTTTTCCCTATTCATCAAAAATTGAATGTTTTCAGAAAAATACAAAAAATTTACCGAAGGCTAATTTCGGTATTTTGAATCCAAAAATAAAGTCCATTTTTAAAGATAAAATTTATAAAATTTCAAAAAAGTTTGAATTTCTATTCATAACTGCTAGTTTGATTGGTTGTGGTGTGTGTTGGAACTTGATGTTGTGTACAACACCTGAAACTATATTATTCAAATAGAAGCATATCGTAGAAGCTTGGGGTGTTCCATCTAATGCAACAAAACTCATATCCATGATATTATTCCAATTTAATCAACTCAATTTGATAGGATGTAACTGAACAATGGTAAAATATATCTATTCTAATGATTCCTAGATTCCACTGTGAAAATATTTATAAAGATCCATAAATTTCCACTCTTCTGGTGATTCATTCATAGCCAGGTTCAACGGATTCTTAACAATATAATCCACAAAAACATTTCTCTTCTACCATGATGTATGTGATATAAAAGTCAAACATCTAAAGATATTATACCCATAAAATTTTTCAAATATTCTAATATTTCATAGAAATGATATATCTCAGCCAATTATGATTAGAGAAGACTGTGAACCGATCCTCAAAATGAATGTGCTATTATAATTTTAGTGAATTTGTAATCACATAAATATATAACTCTTGTTTGGGGTAATTTTCCTAATGTGGTAGGAGTTTACAACATTCATATTACACAACATGATCATCATAAATATGCACGCAACCCAAAACCACAACATATGAATAGAAAATACCACACATAATTGTTCAGTATCAGGAATGGTCATGATAGGAGCCAATGTCAAAAGTCATTTTAGTTCATCAAAAGAATATTGACACATAAAAATCTAGATGAATTTTGTCTCATTCATTTTATGTAAATTTAAAGGTGATTATAGTATTGAGAAATTGATAAATCAGATGGGATTCTTGACTAAAAATAATCATAGAGACCATAAATTATTTGTAACCAAATTAGAAATCAGGTAATTGTCACCTCTCATAATCGCTGAGAAACCCATCCTTTTTTATTAAAAGAATCAATATTCATTTATGATTTACACTTCATGTAACAATATTTCACGACATGTAAATCTTTATTTGGTAGAAAAATAGTTGATTTTCTACTAGATATTTTAAAAAAATCTACAACCTCACCATTATTGGTATCCTTCCATTTCTTTCTCAACCGTACCCAGACAAAAAAAGAATGAAAATAATGAAAATTATAAAAATTGTACCCATTGTAAGAGTAACATGATCTTAAATCGTCTGTTCTATCAATTTTTTAAAAATGGGTTCTTTTGTAGATACAATTCAGTTAGGGACCTCTTTATATCATTAGGAATGAACATCATAATTATGACAAAGAAATTTACTTTTTGTTATGCCCTTTTATAATATTGATTGTGAAACATTAGGAATTTTTGAATGGGAGGAAGCATCATGCAATAAGGTGTTGACCTTGGAGATAGAGCTACTATTGTAAACAGAATAAGAGTGATGATAATAGTTTCCAAACTACCCATTCCCCTTCTTGATGATATCTATATTGGTCAAGACATTCCTTTGGTTTATTTTATTGAATATTTTAACCATTGAGTAACTTTTTATGGTCTCAGAACCCACCCACACATTTCATAGGAATGATGTTCATCTGGAACCTGTCAAATTGAATATCTATGTATAGGTCTAATAAATATATCTGATGAAGATACAGATTTTGAGAATATGTCAAATCAATTTACCACTTGTTGAAATATAATACTCTCTTATTCTCTATGTATAATTTCATGTTGAGTTCTTTGATTGTTTAATTTCATAGAATCATGATACTTTGATAGAGAAATTAGTTGTATAGGTAATCTCACATATTCATAAAAATTTATTGTAAAATGGTATTACATTTAAATGATGAATAATGAATTTTCTATTACATTCATCTGATCATAGCTAACTCTCATTTATAAAAAGATACTATAATGGGACCACTTCCAATTTTTTTTGTCAGATTCTATTCTTGATCCCCCAACCATTGACTGTTTGAAATATAAAATTTATAATGTTAGGTGGTGTAAAATCAATGTCTACCCATTGTGGGTATTTTTTCCTCTCAAACTGTTTAAATTGATGTCATCCATCACAATAATCTAGTATATCTTTCAATATCTCAATAGTGTTTACATGATCTAGTGGGATAGATTGTTAAATTGGATCCTCACCAGTGGATGTGAATGATATGGCCTAATATCAAGGCTTTAACGATGACACTAGATAAAACACTACAGAAATATTCGACAATAACCTTACAAAAAAAGGATCCAGTTGAATTTGTAATCAATTTAGTTCTTAATATCCGAACAAAATTGTATATAGATATATTTATTTTTTGGTCCCCAGGTTTAGTGGATGTTGGCACTCGACTTTTTTTTAATAATTTGCACATCATGGTGGAGGATATGAGCTAGGGTTAATAATGTGGATCATCCAAAAGAACATACCCAATGGAGATATTTAGTCTCAGTGGTAATATTTTTCGTATATTCAACACCGTAATTTCTATTACAGATGTGGAATATGGATTCTTTAGTATCATCATTGTTTCAGTAGTTGGGGTTTCTCTACTCTTAATGTACATGTATGTTTGATAATGAGAAGGTTGAAATGTATGGTCTACATATGAGCTATATTCTTATGAGGGAATCAGTGTTACTATATTATTAGAAGTCCATAAGGGATAATCTGCCTCAAATATGTTCAAACGATTGATGCTAGAGCCTTTAAATATCTTCATATCATCATAAACAATGTTTTTTGGAGTTTTTATTGCTTCTAACGTCTGGTGGTACCATATATTTAGTATGTATCACTTATTATATCTGACCGGAAATGATGAAATCACATGATCTCACATATGCTTGTATTTTTTGATCGTTAGAGGACTAAAATGAACTTCTCCATGTTCACATGATCCCAAAATATTGACGATCAATGGGTCATCCCATATTAAATAATGTAGTTTACAAAAATAATTAAGAATTTCACGTTAATGACACTACAACCATTCTCTCAGTTTCAATCACCATGAAACTTAGAGGGAATATAATTCATTGTATTTAAGATGTTGTTCTTTTTCATTGACTGGAATTTCATATCAGTTATAAGGAAATAAGTTTCCAATCAAGTGAATTTTCTTGAACAGAGATTCAATTTAATATTATATATGAATTTTTCTAACAGATACCATGAGATTGAATATTGAGTAGTATCAATGGAAAAAATTAGGACTGTTAAGTGGTCTTCTCTGAGTTTTCCCTCATTAGATGTATATTCTATTCATCTTATGAAAGATATTCCTTCATTTTTTCTAACTGAATAAGGTGTTTCTAAGATGATTTTTTTGTAGAAAATGGGATTTTTGGTAACCTATGCTATTATTTTAAAAGGAAGATAATACAAGGGTGGTTCAAAGATTGAATTTTTCTACATTAAAAGTTTTTTGTCTAAAAATATCAACACTTGTAAATGATACGTAATCCTTAATTTATAGACTCATCTTATCTTATGCTTAATGTTATGAGATTTTTCACCAAATTTATTCAATAGGGAAGGAATATATTCTTGAAATGAAACATCATTAGAGGGAGGTCCTTGATTGAGGAAAAAATCATGGTGTAGACAACTGTGATGTCTGATATTCCATCCATATGGTGTGTTCATTCTGTATATACCATAGGGAGTTCCATTTAGGTAGATAATAACAAAGGGTAATTTGTATATATTTGATCTTTATACCATGAGGAGGGTTTTAGAGATTCTCAACAAGATATTAGTTATCATCAGTGATCAATTTATAACCATGATGGAAGAATATTAATAAATATTTTGGGTAGGGTCTCCGGATGTTCTGGTAGAAATGTATTGATGTGGACCATAGGTACTACAACTTCTACTTATATAATATTCCATTGAATATGTTGAACAATGGGGAAATAATTATTAATTCATGATGGAATCAATAATAGTAGACTTATATGTTGAAGAATAATTGTTCTAATATTGAATTTAAAATTTCACAAATAAATATTTCTTTTTATATTCTCTCTTATGGGTGATTAGTCTCACACACATTAGACAATGAGATTTATAAATTGGAGCACAACTGAGTCACTCCTATGATACTGGAGAAATATAATGATTTGTTTTAATGTTTTTAGAAGGGATGTATGACTTACCTTTAAAAGTAATTTATATGTATTAATAATCTCCCACTTGGATTTTTATATGATCTGGAAAATGTAATCTATTTATCATCTGATATATTCTATGACCCTCTTGGAAAGGTGCATGAAAATTTTTCTACTTCTATCTGTACATTGTATTTTTATATTGGGACTCTATAATTTTATTTTGGAATTATTTTATTTTTGATAACTAATCACTACAACTATGATCATTATATCATATGTTTTTCATTGAATTTAGTAACATTTATAGGACAAATAATCTATTATTTTGAAGATTTTATTTTTGAATTCTATGAATGGATATTTAATATATCCTTAGTCTGTGGAATGTTTGTATAGTTTTACATGCTCATATAATCTATTTAATTCTGGGATATAATTATTTTCATCATGTGTAGTGTTATAGATATGGGTTTACACCCAATTTGATGTTTATTCTTGTCTGAAAGATTAAATGGATAATTATATATTGATATTTAATGTTTTATGGATACGAGTATGCATAAGTTCATGCAAAATGATTCTCATCGTGGAATATAGAAGGATTATTTATTGGAAGAAATTTTTTGAGAATATTATTGGTTAAAATTTTGCTGCACATGAGGGGATATCCTTGGTGCTGGGGCCTGGGTAACCTGATATGATGATTATTGGGTGGGGTCCTCACCAAATAGATAAGCGTTTTTTCCCAACGATGGTGAAAAGTGATTTTAGTAGGATTCCATTTAAGATACATATATTTTATTGAGACGATGTCGATGTTCAACACTTGATCAATCTATATACGATTATAGGGTAATATTATACAATGTTCTAAAGAGAGACTTCAAAAATGATTTTACATGGTGACATATGTCGTATGATTCATTGACATCAACTATTATTTGGTGTTTGGTATTAGGGGAATCAAATCCTAGTGTTTATCACATAAATCCTCTATGGTTGGGATGGTACAATAATGTAACAACTCCAAAATCATCACATTTGATACCTAGAGTTATAAAAACATGGTGGGGGATGAAATTATCATACTATATGATGATGTGGTTTGTCTGAAAATTTTCACTTTTTCTTGCTGGTAGTAGAAATAACCATTTATGATTTATTATATTTCTGATGAATTTACCTAATTTTGTAACACAAAAATAATAATGGAAAACTGTTATATGTTGTTGAAAAAAAACATATATATAAGTGATTACATTAAATGATCATCGTTTGGATGAAATTAACTTTGTGAGATTATCAATGGACCTCACATTTAGTCAACAAGATTATATGGATAATTAATGTATTCAATTCATGTTCAAAATTTTTGTTTCTGATGAATATATGGAATAGATAGTTATTAAAGGTGATAAATTATAGTTGTATAATTATTCATTTAGGATTATTTTTTTTACAAATCCCATTCCGTACAGTTTCTAATTGGAATATCTCATTGAATTAGAAAGAAACAATGGTTCACACATTCAAAATATTGTTTTTATTTCATAATTATGGCGATTACAGAGCATTCTACCATATATTGTTAGAGAGTTACATTAGTAGAGAGGATTAGATATCTGCCTCAACAAAACATTTTTGGGTAAAATACTGATTAATATGAACTATCACATATAATTATTCCATATATGTGAATGAATATAATGCTTAAAAATTTTTAGTAGTTTTTTTTCAATCAATATTTTTTACCTACATTATTATCAATATCTATGTGTCAAGTGTTCAACATCAATTGAACCTTTCATATGAATATATGGTTCTCCATTGAGATATCCATTTATATATTTTATAGGTTATTAATCTTGTTAACCATTACATGTTAATAAATTATTTTAATGTATTATTCTTTAAACCATAATAATTTAGAACACCTAATATTATTAACATCCAGGAAGGTAGATGGAGGATCGATTCTTAAAATTGGACAGTGTGATTGGGTTCCTAAATATCCTCATAAATGGAATCAGAACCCATTTATATGGTTGTATATAATAGGAATTGACATAATATTCAGTTTCTAATGTTGAGAACTATACAAGGAAATTTTACATCATGAAGAAAAGAAATCTATGAATAAGGATCCTAGAAAATGATTTTACGAGACTTATTCATGATCCTTCCATTTGTTATTGAAGCTAATGGTCATATTTCTTGATAATACTAGGTTATATCTACAAGGATTATATCATTCTAAAGATGGAACTCACTATGAATAGGGATTGATGGTAGTATGAGGATGGGACCTAAAAGAAATATGGGCATCAATGTTATGTATTATCAAGCTGGGAATATTGATTAATGAGGATGATGATGTATTGAATTTGTATATTTCAAAACACATATTGGATTTTTGTATCCCATAAGAATTGTAATCAAATCCTAAATGATTTATACGAATTGGGGATACAATATATGTGGAGGCCAATTTATGATATTTTATCATACTAATGTTAGGATCAACATTGATCTCTATTCCCACATGAGATATGAACAGTCTATGAAACAAGGGATAATAGAAGATCCCCATGATGCATAATCTTATATAGGATAGGACTTTCTCCTATATTGGAATACCAAGTGAAAGATTATTCCTCATACAAGGCTGGATGAGGATGGGAATATGGGAGGTTGATGAAAGTATGATTCACTTAGAATCCAAAAAAGGAGGATTTACTATCCAAGCATGAGGGATAACCATTTAACTCCTAGGATTCTATAGATTGAAGGAAATTCCATGGTGACCTATCCCGGAATAATGACATGGTGTGCCCATTTATGTATTCTCTTATTTTTTTAATCCCACTAATATGACATATGTATCTGATGAATGAAAAAAATACCAAATGTTTTGTTTCATGTTTTATAAATCATCTGTCACTGTAAAAACTGAAAAACATCCTACCACCAATATGTAGGTCACGATTCTTATTACCTAAGAAATATCTGACTACAAAAATTACGATGATCCATACTATTTTAGTTTAAATATAAAAAAATATTTCTCTTTGGAATACATGAACACAAAGACAAGTTGGTTTGTCCTATGTTGTCATCATATAAAAATAGGGTCCAATAGGGGGAATTTACATGATCAATATTGGATGTTAAGAATAGGTAAAGGAGTTCCTTGTCATCTGTGGTAGGGGAATGATTTTGGGGAAGAAATATTTTCCATCTTGGTAGTATCTAGGAAAGATGGAATGGACCTCTCCCATGAGAGTCCTAGGTCAGTTATGATGGGCCTCTCCCAGCTACCTCCATAGAGAACTTTTATGGACCTCCCTAATGTAAAACATGGTTGAACTATTTAAGACATGGAGTTGTTGATAGTTTGGAAATCATGCGATGTGTTTTAGGTGTTATATACAATGAGTGACATAACAATGGAGTTATTTTTATATAAACACCATAATTAAACTTGAGTTATCTAAGAAGGATGGTGTTCAGTTCTTGAGTACTAGAGGGGTTCACTAACACTATGTTTTTAAGAAAAGGTTGTAAGGGGTTATTCATTCCGTATTTATAATGTATTAATGTAATAACACAAGGACAACCTGTAACATCAGTAACACTATTTTTTCAATATTACATATAATTCTGTGTCTTGATCCATTTATATACAAAATAAAACTAAAAGAAAACTATGTTTTGTGTCATAACATGTAATACATGAATAACATCCTCACAATAACCAATGTAATAGTTTAATATAGTAATATTTTAGTTTTCATGACACTCCACCTCTTGTATACCATGTATCATACACCCGGTATTGTACCTCATACCATTAAATAAAATGTATCAATTATAAAACATCATCCATCAAATCCTATATACATTATACCAATAAATAATCTTATAATACTATATCTAGAGATACATGTTTGGTAAAAAATCATAATTCAGGAAATCCATTTTGAAACATATGTTGTGAAACTGGACACCTTTCATACTAATTCATAAATGTACTTGGAAAAAATATAGTGAGGGAGTTCTTAGACAACTATACCTCTCCAAGGGATATTTTGGTGAAAAAACTATACCAAAGCCAATAGTGGGCAATTATTCCTTCCCAAAGGGTGGGATAGAAAATGTAATCTTAAAACCTATAGTCTGCAATATATTTTTCAAATAAACTAAATTAAATATGAAGCTGTTGGCCCAACTGTATCTTGCATTACTCAAATTCCCATGATCCTCCACAAAGAGGTAGAGCACTAATAATGGTATCATAATTTAAGATGATTTAAAAAAAAGTAACCTAAAACCATTTTACTTTGGAATTCTTGTTAATCTATTAATTAATCAATAATTAACCTTATTCTAAATTTCATTCAATTTACCATCAAAATGTAGTCCTGGACCATTCAGAATAATCCATTTGACTCTATAGTTCTTCTATAGTATCAAAATTCAATTCCTATAAGTTCTAACCCTATATGTTATAAAATTAGTTATTCATTTCAAATTCTATAATTCTATGAACTCTTGTGAAACAACACAATATAACATCAATTAGATTCATAAACAAGAACATCTAGAAGCCTCAATCCATGGGTAATGAATTTTGATAAATAAGATACCCAAAAAATCCAATACATATGTAGAACATTAACTAATTATCATTCAATGATTCAACGAAAGAAGTCATAATACCATATTTAACACATTCTATTTTCCCAATGTGATCCCTGACACTATCAAAAACATCACCAATCATCTCACTATCCCATGCGTCAACAACTACCTCATCCTTTACCCTCCACACCCATATATCATAATCCACCATATTATTATATCAAATCACATTGAAAATTATCATTTTTACAGAACATAGAAGGAATAAAGGCATTAATCAATTTAAATAGGTAATATATGAACAAAAATAATGAATTTATTCATTAGATGGAATGGTCTTTGCCAGCCCCATACATAGGGAAACTAACCCTAATAAACAAACATGACCACAAGGATCCAAAAATTTATCATTATAAAAAAAATATTCCATATTGAATGAACCGATTAAATTATTGTAGGTTAAATCTATGGTTATGCTATGTAATGATCTATAACAAATACTTAATTTATTTAATCATGATTACTATCATTTTATAGCATTGACAGGACATACTGATTTAAAATTTTAATTTAATATTACTATTTATTATAAATATAAATGAGAATTTCAATTTCATCTTCTTTATACATTTCCATAACATATAAAATTACTTTAATAATTAAACATGAATTTATAATATATTTGATTTCCAATAAATTAATTAAATATATGATTTCGTTAAACAAGCCCCTTATTTTAGTTCAGATTCCATTAAAAAAATTACTGACATTATGTTCATTAAAATTTTTATCAATCAAAACATTACACCAACAATAACACACCAGATAAAAAATATCCTAGATTAGACACTATATAGAATATCAAGAGAAACATCATTATAATAGTGGTTGATAGGATCATACAATATATTAATATCTGAATTTGTAAATAAATTATAATTAATAATTAATTATATTAATTACCAAACAACCAAAAGTGCTGATACATGTGAAACTTATAATTCCATGGAAAAATGGAATAATTGTAACCCATACATCAATGGTTCGACTATATTTTCAGCTAAACATTTAATGAATATAGATCTCTAATCATATATCCTACAAATGATGCTACATCAATCATGGAATACTAGTATAGTACCAATCCAAAAAACATTATTATCTCCATTGGAATTATTATTATTAACTACTATTAAATGGTAATAAAATAGGATGAATATTAGTAAAATATTTACGAAACAACAAGGAATGTGGTAAAATTGTACTCTTATCACCAAAGACCACCCTTATGAATCGTAGGATTAATCTATCTCAAATGAGGATTTAAGGAAGTTGAATACGCTCTATTGTTACCAGTGTAGTAATGAAAATTCTATAAGGAAAATTATTTTTTGTGGGGGATAGGGTATTTATAGTCGAAATTATAAATGTATGTCCATTACATAGCTTCATGATCAACACCTCTGATCCATTTTCCATAATGAATACTAGCATGAATGGAATTTGACTATATTTTTTGCAACTTGGTTTTAGAACAATCCAGACCAACATCTCTGTACATGTTCCATATGACATAAACTTCTAGGAGAGACTACAATTATATCAAAATAACCTTTTCATAGAAAAAAAATTTCAAATAAAGGAGGCTACACTTTAGCTCACCTGCACCGATCAGTAAACACCAAATTAGAATAACGAATTCATATAACTATGTGTAAGATACCAATATATTTAATATTTCTATAAAAATATTTTTCAAGAATTCCATTTTCTTGTGTTTATAATATTTTTTTTGTTTTCCCTTATGTGTGTTTCAGTGAAAATTGTGGAAAATATAAAAGAAGGGGAGAAGTGCATCATTAGAGAACCATTTTCCCAAACCAACCAACCAATCTAGAAAACAACGAAATCCCAAAAATAGTCGACTCAAATAGATTTCACGTGG
Source organism: Viscum album (assembly GCA_963277665.1). NCBI lineage: Eukaryota > Viridiplantae > Streptophyta > Magnoliopsida > Santalales > Viscaceae > Viscum > Viscum album. The sequence continues at coordinate 1,310,197,511 of OY728152.1, read as the reverse complement.
TTTGAAAAACATTTCACCTTCTTAGGAGTAACCATGAACCCCCTAGAAGAGTCACACAGTATGGAAAACCATGTTCCATTTCCAAAGAAACCATGCACATTGTTTATATAGGAAAAAAAAGATTAATAATACCTAAATCCCAAGTATTAGCAAAAAATATATCATTGATCAACTGTATTTATTTTAACTCAACTTTAGAGGCTCTTGAATGAATTGTAATCCATTCGGACCTCTGTTATTGGAAATGAAATGCCTGGATAGATGACCTCCTCCTTTCCTGGGAAGAGTTTCTCACCTGATTTGATTAATATGTACCACATAACCTCCTTTGATACATTGAAAAGATATTTTCTCCTATTGAAATTTATTTTTTATCTAAGATTTCTAGATTTTTATTTGTTTTATTGTGAATCTGTGATTCAAATATAGGTATTGTTCTCCAACTTTTTCTTGATTATTCTTCTTTAATTTGGGATATCCATTTGTGATTATTCATCACCAATTTTGTTGATGGTGGTCTAAATTCAATTTAAGTTTTCTTCATCTTAATCACATGAAAGATTTGTTAGATTTCAATTATAATTTTTTTTAAAATTGGATCATTATTTGAATAAATAAATTTATTAGTTAACATATTGAAAATTGAAATTAGAGTAATTATTTGTTGAATTGATTTATGTGATATTAGGATTCTGATACATTAATAATTAATTTGTAAATTAATTAATGATAGATGAGAATTGTGGAATTTGATTAATTTCAATTTTCTTTTTTTAATATATTTTTTTATTTTAGAATTTGATTAATTAGAATAATGATTTTTTAATTAAATAATAATGTTTGTTTGTATGGAATTCATTATGTAAATGGATAATTAATTTTATTAATTTCACTATTATGGAATTTGGATTAATTAATTATATAATTAATTAATGGATTTCATGATAGGTCAATTAATGTGTATATGAAAAAAATGTCAATTGGAATTAGGTGATGGTTGGGTTAACCTCGATGTTATGAAATTATGAAAATAAGTGTAATGTGGATTAATAATTATTAATGTGATATATGTATTATTTTTATATATAATATATTGTTATATGTGAGATATTTTTATATATATATTATGTTGTTATATATGGGAAATCGGTATATCTGTGGAACACGTGTTTGATAAATATACTACTTCTTGAATTCTCATATAAATAAATTGATATACTTTTGTGGGAAATGATATGATTCATTGAAAGAACATAGTGATAAATGAGTATAAGGAATGGACTAATGCATCATAATCCCACATTATTATTTTTTGAAGAATGTGTTGTGGGTCATAAACTGCCGCTTCAAATACCTAAGGGTTCTTAGGCATGGTAAACTTGGCCCAACATATTGGCATTGGAATATGGGTATAATTGAATGTAATTTGAATTGAAATGAAATGGATAATTAATTCCCCTATGTTATAATTAATTGTGAATTGAATTAATGAAATGTTTTAGACTACAATATCAACTGAAGTAGGTATTGAGATTTTTTGTTTCCTTTAGAACCCATGAGTTATGTCGTTAAATAAAGAGTAATTGATTAAATGTAAATTTTATAATTTATATGTTATAATATATTCATTTTACAAAATCATACACTATTATTTAATGGGTATTGTATTATAGGTCATTGGTGGTGTCATACTAAGTAGTACTGAGAACCTGTTCAGGCTGCATGATCTATACATGATCTAACTTCATGTTTGTAGCACTGTATATAGGAATGATTCATATATTGGAGGGAATATGAGGTTGGTACATGGATGAGGAAACATGACATGATTAATTAAGTACAATGGAGTTAAAATTATCATTATTTATTTTTTTTTCTATATTTACACCTTAAATATTCATCAAATTTTTTATCTATAACATTTGTATTTGTTAATGTATTACTTATTAATTTAGTATGTTATATTGGAACAATTTTGGATATGGGGTGTAATTTTTGGATATTTTTTATTTATTTATTATATAGTGATACTTTAATAAGGAGGGCATAGTTTCCCAATGATATATATTATACAATTGCTACTAGTCATTAACATAGGGAATATGGGGAGGAGAGCCTGATGTCATCTGATCAACGGGCTTGAGGCACCATGTGTGGCACCTAGGTCAGGAAATTACAATGTGGTATCAATGGTGGTTTCCATTATTTTCAATAGTCTTAGTAATTGGTAAAGGTAGATACATGAATAATATGAGATTGGTCATAGTTATGATCTTGTTTGTGGGAGTTCCTAATCCATTTATGTGGGTAAGATCCCAGTACCCACAGTTGGATTATTATTGTTCAGATTCGATGTTATTGATAAATGTTATTTCATCTCGAATAATTTTATTTTACTGTGATTTCATTTTTATTTCTAATATTTTACATTATTTTACTCATGGATCAGTATAGTATGATATATGAGTATGTATGAATCATTCTAGCTAATCATGAATTATTATGACATGAATTATTTTACGCATAAATTGGAAAATATGTTCGGGCTAAGTTATGTAAATTCAATTATATTTCAATGATTTTGTATTTTAACTAGAAATAATGAAAATAACTGGATTTATAATAATAAAGAAATAATGAAAAATGTGGAACATGGTCGTCTAATGAAAAATGTGAACAATTATAGTTACATTACCCCTTCATTATCTATGAAAGAGATTTACAGTGGTTAAGGGTAGTGATAACACCCCATATTTGACTATGTGGAGGGGGTTTGGGGAGATATTTTGTGTTGGAATGACATGAATCCCCATGAATATGAAAATATTGTGTTATGTTTCATAAGACGTGTGTTTTTAATTATAGAGATATGAATCCCTAATGAAGTGTGCAGTGGGGAATACAAAAGTTTATGAATCGGAATTATCCCTCGACTATGGATTTGGATGCAACAATAGATCTAGGTGAAGAATTTGGAGAGTCCTTAAAAGAGAACTTTTATTGTTTCTATCATTTTATGCAAAGAGACCTGATGCATGTTTTAAGGAACATTTCTTATCTAACATGGGATTTTGAAATACAGAACAATACAATACTCATGGGAGGGGGTAGAATTGGGGTAGCTGAGTTACTAATAGAATTTATCCAAAAAATAGATGACCATTCGGGGACTCCTGATGAGAATATAATAAAATTAGACATTTACATCTTGCATAGTCAAATGAATAGTTGTTTGGAAATATAGAATCAAGATGAAAAAATAAATAATATATAGTGTAAGTACATTCAATAGATACTCCTTAGGCACTTTAATCTTGATATACTCAGGTAGGTGATAGAATTTGGGTTTTTGAGTTGACTGAGGGGAGAATTTCTATCATGTACAATTCTAGTCAATGTATAGATTTGTTGTGAATTTTTATAGATTTTGAAGGTGATGATGATACTGTGGGGTAATTGTTTGCGAATGAGTATTCATGTAAAATAAAGTCCCATATGAATATCTTCAGCATAAGGGTATTCTCTGAATTGGTAAATTGGGCTCTCATATATGAGGGGAACATAAAGGAGGATTCTAATGGAAGATATATGGTTTCTGTTGTATGTTCAGGAATTGTGACATCCATGATAAGGAATCATCTAACCGATAATGTTTTCTATAGGGATAGAATGAAGTGTTCCTAGGGGGAATGGTCAGTTACACAGTTTCATTAACAAGTGACCTGTTACAATTTTGGTAGGCTGATACACTTCCTTATAAAATTTCCCCGACCTCTGTAAAAGTATTGGGGCTATAGAACGATTATACATCAACATATATTTTTCATGATCAAACAAAAGATATTTATTGATGGAAAAACCATTTTATCCTATGTATGGAAAGGGGATCATCTACACCTTATCAGTTTGGTTGTTGGATTTTTACCTTTTATTGTAGTAGAAAAAGTGGAATATGTAATTCTAAGAAAGAATGAACGTTTCACTAGAGTATTGTATCTCATTGGATATAGAATTTATCATAGGGGAGATTTGTTGGAAAGATAAATGTTGTATAGACTACACAGGATGATAGGGAGGATATAATATCAATTCATACATGTAAAATTCATGTATATTATACACTATCTAGTGCCTTATTAGATAAAGGTTCCTCTAAATTTTTTATATCATGCCAACATGTATATTTTTTGAGCCTGGATGTGGAGTTCGTGAGTGGGTTTATTAAAATTGATACCTATTTTGTAGTATAGTTGATAGAGATTTGTTTTTTCAATGGGTGTTCTCTTGATGTTGGGCATTATCATTTTCCATGAGATCTTTACATATTTAGACTGTAATTATTTAAAAAAATTATATTAAATAATTTGTAGAATATTGAGCCCACAATGATTTTTAACCCTAGATAGTTTCATTTACATGTCCCAATTGTGAAAAACATATTATTCGTGGATAATGGGATATGGAGTAAGGGTATGTAGAGATAATTATTCATTAAATGGTGGTTCTTAGCACCCATTTTTCTGCTATTTTTCAAAATGAATGTGGAGTAATGAATTTTTTCATTCCACGAGTAGTGGAAAGGTTTCTAGATTTTTTTCATTGATAATTATTATGGATAATATAACTCCCCGACCCTAATAGCCCAAACTCAGTGCATTATTACATATCATAGGTATGATCACAAAAGATCAAGTCTCAAATGACCGATTAGTTTAGTAGGATTGGAAGTACTAGATACCTTCATAATGTTTACATTACATCCTAAAATGGAAAACAACAACAACATTGTTTCCATAGACAACAATGAGATTCCATAGAAAATCCCTTCAGGTCATTCATAATATACTTTTTGCATCCTGGGACAAATAAAACATAAAAATGGGTGAGCAAAAATTCTCGGTAAGGTTAACAATATAGCGGAAAAATTCATTAATAAGCATAAAATTTTAAGGAAATGTATAAAAGAAAAACAAAATCCTTTTAAACTTGAACTCCAGCAAAATATGGAAAATATAAAATCAAAAGAATTTCATTTACTTTATCACATGGATATTCTACATGTTAAATAATAATATGGAATATCAATATCCACTTTCATAATAAGGGAATGCATAATTCCAGACATTCATAACCACATAGTCAAGGCCTTGGCTAAGACTAAAAATAATATTTTTTCAAGGACTTGTTCCAAGACACTAGATTGTGTCATTAGGAATGTTGATACATCGAGGAGCTATAACGGCCCTGACCCATCACTTACTAAGTCCAATGAATTCCTCATATGAAAATGATTGTACATAAGAGAAACATTCGTATTAAAACTAGCATACAAAATGTCAATACATAATCCATAAACCCTGCATGGTGTAAGAATAACACATCCACAGACAAAAATATCACAAAACCATCAATACCATATGGAATTTTTGTATCATAATAAATAAACTGCAAATAGGCATAAAATTTATCAAAGGATGTTACCATAGATGAATTCCAAAAAAATTTAGAGAAATATATATTTATATTTTGAAATCATTTAGAAGACATTTAATTATAAATGAATACATTTATTTTTGAAAATATTATTATATGTTTTTATGGGAAGATTTGATGATGTCATATTGGCAGAAAATAGACGCACCCACCATATATGTTAAAAAAAGAAATTATTACCTTAACATTGTCGAAAAGATTATAAATGACCTTGTTTGGAAAATGACATAAATATTCCATTATAAAAATCATATTAATGTCAAAAAGAGTATAGATTTCATTAACCTATAGTCTATAAAATAATAAGAGTGTTTTGAAATACATTTTCAAGAAAAATTGATGTGGATGATAATGAGGTCCCAGTAGATATTTACCTAAAAAAACATCGGATAACAAATAGATTGTGATATTAACCCTTACCTAGTACATTTACTTGGTGGAGGGTATGTTAACATCCTATATAATTGTGAAATAAATGTTATTAAATTATATAATAATAATATAATTTAATATGATATCTTTTAAGATCTTTTAACATTTCTTTGTTAATCATATCTTAGTCTTATTGTCGTTATGACTGTTAACTAATTCATTTTCCTTTATATGCATTGTTACGTAACAATTTTTTTCATGGATATGATGTATCATATTAATATTCAGAATTATATTAATTCTATAAACATTATTTTTAATCACCAATGAAAATTAGACTTTAATGGATATGATGGGGAATGAATCTCATTATGTTTGTGGAGACGGTAATCCGTACGTAAGCACAATTGACAATATCATTCATTTGATATTAAAATAATATATTATTTGATTTTATATCATATATACAAAATCATTATCATGTTATATTTTTATTTCCATCAATTACAGAACATTATTATACACATCCAAATAACAATGTGATGAATAACAATTACACCGTGACGTGGAGATGGTAATCCGTACGTACGCACATGTGGTGACATGTCATTAAAAGGATGGATATAATAATGAATAGGTTTGTACCATCATTATAATAACATGAATGTATATAGAAGATATTGGAGTTATTTTTTTAGAATGGAAACTACAATTAAAGAGGATGTGGATAAAGAAAGGAACTTGAAAGAGATGATGAAATATTTACCTCTTCTTTGGGTTCTTACTTTTGATTTTAACAAAAGGGCTCCATTGGACGACATTATGACTAATTTAATTCCTCTATGATGAATTTAGGACAGTTGAGAGAGTATTTGGGTTGGTTTTGGATAAGCCAAATGGCTTTAATGGTGTGAATTATAGAGAAGGTGGAGTGCCCTTTTATAAGAGGGGTGAGGGGAACCTTAGGAAAAGATAGAAATATTATTTTATAATAAAATAATTATCAGTTTATAAAGGATGAAAAAAGATTATTTAAAGGATTTGGTAGGGATGGGTCTAAAAACACTCAACCAATAGGTTTTAGATATGTTTGTGTCACTATATTAACTTTATCATTTATATTGAACTTTTAGAATAATAGTTTGACATTTACCATGTCTCATTGTATTTTTATATTATATGGTTCATAAACCTACTATATACTTCCATGTGAACACCAAGTGGTTTATTGATGATAAAACTATAATTATATTAGACTTTTGGAAGATCATTATATTTTTAGGAATAGAATATCAATTAATAATATAATATTGGTTTTAATAACTCTTTTATGAAAATATTAAAACTATTTGGTATCTAGTTTTTCCTAAATTCATAACAGAATTATTACTTAAAAAAAATTAATACAACCATCCCTAATATGTCATATTAACCTATAAATTTAGTTTAATTCATAAAAAGTCTCAAATTACATTTATTTGGATATTTATAATATGAATTATTTAATTCCTTCATTTAAAAGGTAATTATTGCATCATCATTGTGTCATTAATAAATTTAATTATTTAATGTCTAAAAATTATAAATAAAATTAAAATATGTATTAAACCATATTAACCTTCTAATTAAGATTTATATTCTAATTTATTTTATTTATAACCATATATTTTTTATGGTTTTGTTATTAAACATTGAATTTAACACTTTTAACTCTTCTTTGAATTAAATAATAATAAATGTCCTAATATAATACATGTGAACCTCAAGGATCATTTTTTATTCCTATGATTTTTTGGTCGAATTAATCTTATCCAATAGAATAAGAACATGTGTTAGGGTAATAATAAAATCATCTTTACCCTTAATTAATATATTTACTTATAACCGTGGTAAATAAAAGTAAAAAGTTAGTATTCACCAAAAATTATTTTCAACTTATTAAACCATATTTTTCATACTAATATCAACTGTTTCTCTCAGATTTTTGAAATTCCACTCACAAAAATGGTAAAATTATGTTTTATGCAAATTTTCAAATTCTCAAATGAGGTGGGTATAAGACAATGTAATGTTCTATAAAATTTTTTATATTTAAAATATTATAAATTGACTCAAATAAATTACATTGATTTTATATAGGTATTATATATCTATATTGACCTAAAATAAAATAAAGTGAAATAAATATTTATTCAAATAAAAATTCGATTTTAAACTATAACTCAGCGTCTTTCACTATTCATCAAAAATTGAATGTTTTCAGACAAATTTCAAAAAGTCACCCTAGCCTAATTTCGATATTCTGAATAAAAAAATGAAGTTCATTTTGAATGATAAAATTTATAAAATTTCAAAAAGTGGGTATGACTATTCATTTTGGATAGTTTGATTGGTTGTGGTGTGTTCGAACTCGATGTTGCGTACAACACACGCTAAACTATTATTCAAAGGGATTACTACCAGGGAAGATTTGGGTGTCACATACTCCCCTAAATCCAATAATTTATTCCTCCAAATTTCTAGAATATTGATTCATAAAAAGACTCGGGTGGTTCTTCGTCATATGTTCCTCTGGTACCCACGTTGCCACTTATATCTTATGGTTTTTTCATATATTTTTTACCAGATGAGTTGTCTGGTTTCTCAACACTTGTTATCTTGTGTCAAGAAACATGATAGGATCTTAGTAATAAGATAGATCAGGTTCCAGTTCTAATACCTCATAGGTGAGTACATGCATTGGGAGAGACATGTATTTTCTCAATAGTGATATATGGAACACATCGTGAACTCCTAAGAGACTTGGTGGAATTGCCAAATGGTAAGTTACATCCCAATTTTTTTCTATAATTTTAAAATGTACAATGTACCTAGGACATAATTTTCCCTTATTACTGAAACGTATAACAACTTTCCATGGAGATACCTTCAAGAAAACATGATCTCCTATCGGAAATTCCAAAACATTCCTTCGATTATCAGCATAGATCTTCTGCCTACATTGAGCTTCATTGATGGGGTTTTGGATTACCATCACCTTTTCAATCGTTTCCTCCACAAGTTCTGGGAATATGAGGTTTCTTTCACCAACATCATTCCAACAGGTTGGTGTGCGACATCTCATTCCATATAACGCTTTATATGGTGCCATCTGAATACTTGAATGGAAGATGTTTTCATTGGAAGATTATAAAAGAGTTAATATTGATCCCACATACCTTTAATGTAAAGGGAGAAATATCGCAACATATCTTCTAGGGTTCGAATAATCCGTTTATATTTTCCATAAATTTGAGGGTGGTTGGCAGTGCCCAAATATAGCTCAGTATCCAGGGATTTCTGATGACTTTTCCAAAATCTTGATGTAAAATGTGGATCATGATAGGAAAAAATCAATATGTTTATTCCATGAAGTCTCACAAATTCATTATTATATTTTTTTGCTAAAAATTAAATTGGTATATGTTCCCTTATAGCTAGAAAATGTGCTGACTTGGTAAGATGATCAACAATTACCCATATTGCATCATTCCTTCTAGGAGTCTTTGGTAGTCCCAGGACAATGTCCATCATGATATCATCCCATTTCCACTCAGGTATGGGAAAAGGTTCCATGAATCCACTGGGCTTTTGCCTTCCAGATTTCAATTTTCTACAAACCATACATATTGACACAATATCAGAAATGTCCCTCTTTATGTTGTCCCACCAAAAATGTTCCTTCAAATCTCTATACATTTTGGTGAACCCTAGGTGAATAGATAAATTGGAGCTATTTGAATCAACAAACAATTCCATTTTTAGATCATGTATATCAGGAATGCAAATTCTCTTCCATAATTTCAACATTCCATATTCATATACAAAGTCACTCAATCTACCATCATTCGCAATATTAATCTTCATTTGAAACTCCTCATAATTAACCTAAGAACATTTTAACCTTTCTTGTAATGATTTTTTGGGAACCATTTTAAAAATAATTGATGTTTCAACGTCCATGATTATTCATATATCCATCATAACTAGATCCAGTAAAATATGACCTCTTTCAACACTCGTCATGTTCAAAACTCCATGATCATTTTTTCACCAAGCATATGCCACCTTATTTTCCTTCCCCAGATTCTATTATATCATGAAATAATAATCCTTGAGATGTTCTATCCATCTCCATTTCCTCATGTTGAGTTCTTTATGTAATAAAATAATCTTCAAACACTTGTGATCGGTATATATCTCACATTTTTCATCACAGAGATAATGTCTCCATATCTTCAATGCAATGATTACAGCTTCTAACTCAAGATCATGAGCTGGATATTTTTTCTCATAAATTATTAGCTACCGTGATGTTTAGGCAATGACCCTATCATTCCGTATTTGAAAAAAAACCAATTCCTTTCATTGAAGCATCACTATAAATAACAAACCCACCATTACCTGATGGTAGAGTCAATATAGGATCAACGAATAATCATCTATTGAATTCATCAAAACATTCTTCACACTATTTTGTGAAAAAAAATTTAACGCCTTTTCAGGTGATCTTTGTTTATGGGCCAGCCTACATTGCAAAATTCTTTATGAAACGTCGATAATAACCTGCTAAACCAATAAAACTACGTACCTCAGTTATACTCATCAGTGCTGGCCATTCTTGGATAACTATTTTCATAGAAGGATCAATGGATATTCCATCCTTAGAAACAATAAGGCAAACAAAATAAATCTCTAGATGCCAAAATTCACACTTTTTAAGCTTTATATATAATTGAGGTCATCTAAGAATCTTCTGGAAAATTTGCAAGTGATTTTCATCTTCATTGTAGCTTTTGTAGAATACCAAGATATCATCAATAAATACCACTACAATGTCAGTAAGATATTCGCTGAAAACTCTATTTATTAGATCAATGAAGACACATGGTGCATTAGTCAATCCAAAAGGCTTTACTATAAACTCGTAATGTCCGTACCTAGTTCGAAATTATGTTTTCAAAATGTCTTCCATAATCGAACACAAATTATGGTATCTTGATCAAAAGTCAATTTTTGAAAAATATTGAGCTCCATGATGTTGGTTAAATAAATAATCAAGGCGAGGAATGAGATAATAGTTTTTTATTGTTATTTCATTGATCTCCCTGTAGTCCATGAACAATCTCATAGATCCATTTTTCTTCTTATCAAAAAGGACTGGGGATCCACTTGGAGAAACACTAGGGAGAATAAACAAATTATTAGTGAATTATTCTATTTGTTTCTTTAGTTCTACTAATTCCATAGAGGCCATTATTTAAGGGTTCTTCGATATGAGCCTTGATCCGGGAATGAAATTAAGGGAAAACCCAATTTATCAGTCCGGAGGATGTCCACGTAATTCTTATGGAAACAAATTAACATATTTTTTCATAATAGTTAAATAATCAATTTGAACATTTGTTTACTGACCCTCAGTTATTTCATTCTCTTCACCCCCAATAATTGAATTTATTTGAGCTACTAGGGGTGGATCTAGATAAGAATGTGGTGGTGATGATTCTTCTCTAATGGTAATGTGTTCATTATCATGATAATAAAAAATAGTAACCTATTTTTTGTTAGTATAAATTTTTTCATCATGTTCTGAAATCCAATCCATATAGAGGATTATATCAAATTAAATCATGGGTATGACGATGAGATCAGCAGATAATGAACATGTATATTCCCTAATGGGGACTGATTCACAAAACATTATTACGATGAAACTTCCCATAAATGTTTTCACTGACAACTCCCATGTTAAATTAAATTGAAAATATCTAATTTTCATAGCAATCTGGGAAGATATGAAATAATGTGATGACCTATAATCAAGTACATCATTTTCTAAATGTGAGGAAACTATTAAATTACCTGCCACCATGTCTTTCAGAGCTTCAACCTTAGCAGTACTGATAGCATAATCTTAGCCTTGATCCCTTAGCCTTTTCTAAGGTAAGATCCCCTAATGATTAGGAGATTCATTTGCATAATTCCCCTTTTCTATAAAATTGTAGTATTCAAAATCGACATCCTTCTTTTTCCCCTTGCAATCAGGAGCATGGTGGCCTATTTCACCAAACTTGTAACAGACTCTCATTCCCTTCAGGATAGTACCAGGGATTTTATTCATAAATTTACTGTAGGATGGATATTAAAATTATTCGTTATCCACATTATTTCTATTTCCAGTGTGTTCAGTAGATCTCTTTTTCTATTACTTTGCATTAATGTCGTAAGACATAGAGAATTCATTTTCAGTCTTGATAGCACATGAGACAATATCTTCGTACGACGAGAAGGATTTTGAGACTAATTCTTGGTGGAGAAATGGTTTTAAACCATAAAATATAGGATCAATATTAATTCATTGGTTATTTATATAATTTTAAACATTTATTACTAACCATGTAATGTTAGCTTCATAATTTGCGACATTTTCATCCTCCTTTTGCCTTAGACTCAGAAGTTGACTTTCCAATCCAGTCGATGGTGATGAGGAAATTAGTTTTCTAAGAAACTTTCTTTAAACTCCCACAAATTCTATATTTGATACTTCCTTATCTTCCATTGTTTTTTAAATAAATGGTCACAACTAATCAGCATCTCCAGTGAGGCTGTTAACTACCATGATAACTTTTTCCTTTTCGCTACTTATGATGACATTGAATATTTTTTCTATGGAATTTAACCATTTCTTTTACACTAATGGATTTGTAATACCATTGAATGTTGGTGGTTTTAGCCTCATGAAGAAATCTAACATTGATCCTCCATGACGTGGATTAGGGTGCCCCATACGGGTATGGTTATTATTCTTAACCTGAGTGAGTTGTCCCAGTAAGGTGATTAGCTGATCGGCACCAGTTGCATCACCAGCTCCACTATAATTATCTTGAGTAGGAGGGAAATACCTACATGGATTGAATGCATTGATAGAGGTTCTATTCCTTCCTCTAGGAGACATTTCTATACAATGGCATAAACTATATTAGTTTATGAATCACAATACATAAATCCACACTTGTAAAACACTTAACATAAATTGAACAGTATGTGGATATAATAAATAATCATAATAATTTTTTATTTTACGATTTATATACTCCTAATCAATTCATAATGGTTTTTAATGAAAATTATAACTATCTTAAGAATATCACCCATGAGTGTAGTAACCAAAAGTGAGGCAAGGCCCATTGTCGTGCACCCATTCTCGTTTGAGTTTCCCTCAAAGCAGTGTTTCTATGTATTACCTCATGGTACATCTATGCCAGAGCTACCTCTACCTGTACGTATCCAAACAAGGATGTATTTATTGTAAAACTCATAAAATCTCTACAATACAAAAATTCTAGTATGTTTTTCTATACTAATCATCAAATTTTATCTTCTAGATATGTGCTCTAATCAGAGTATCTCTAAATCTAGATTCAAAGGGTTATACTAAACTTCCTATGATACCAACTATAACGCCCTGACACTAGTAGCCCAGATTTAATGCATTATTACTTATCATTATCATGATCACAAAAGATCACTTCTCGAAAGACTGATTAGTTTAGTATCCTTGAAAGTACTATATTTATTTATAAGATTTACATTACATCATAAAATGGAAAACTACAAAAACATTGTTTCCACAGACAACACTGAGATCCCATAGACTATAACTTCAATTCAGTCATAATATACTTTTTTGAATCATGGGAAAAATATAACAAAGAAAGGTGTGAGATCAGATGCTCAGTTAGGATAACAATATAGAAAAACCTTTCATAAATAAGCATAAACATTAAAGTAAATGTATAAAACTAAAAAAAGGCTTTTAAACATGAACATCAGCATAATATAAAAAATATAAAATCAAAATAATTCAATTTACATAATCATGTGGATATTCTACTATTATAATAATCACATGCAATATCAATATCCACATTCCTAATGATGTAATTCATAATGCCAGAAATTCATAACCACATAGCCAAGGCCTTGTGCAAAGAATATAAATAATATTCTGTCAAGGAAATGTGCCAAGACACTAGTCTGTCTCAATTGAAGTACTGATGTATCGAGGGGCTATAGTGGGATCCACTTGTCACATACTATGTCCAATTCATTCCTCATATTAGAAAGTTTAATCATAACATAAATATTTGTATTAAATCTAGCATAAAAAATGTCAATTCTTTATCCATAAACCATGAATGGTATAAAAATAACACATCCATAGTCAAACATATCACAAAACCATCAATAAAATATGGATGTTTTATATCATAATAAATCAACTTAAAATAAACTTAATATCCATCAAAGGATGTTGACATAGATGAATTAAAGACCTTTTTAGAGAATTACCTTTCCCTATATTAAAATCATTTAAAATTTGTTTCATTATAAAAGAAATCATTTATATTTGAAAATAATCATATAATTTTGAATGGGATGTTTTTATGATGTCATAATAGTGCAAAAATAGATACACCTGTTGTATAAGTTAAAAAAATACATTCTTACCTTAACATTGTCCAAAATGTTTTAAAGGACTTTGTTTGGAAAACAGAAGAAAGATTCCTTTATAAACATCTTATAAAAGTAAAAAAAGTTTATAAATGACATTAACCCATAGCTTAAAATATAGTAATAATTATTTGAAATACATTTTTTAGAAGTATCTATGAGGAGGATAAAGAGGTCCTAGTATATACTTACGTAAAAACAACCTTGGATAATAAATAGACTGTGAAATTAACCCTTACCTTGTACATTTCCTTGGTCGAGGGTAGGTTAACCTCCATTATAATGGTTAAATAATTGTTATTAAATTTTTCACGAATCATATACATTAATCTGATTTCATATATGATATTTTAACATTTATTTGTTAACCATATCTTAGTATTATCGTCGCTTCAGGTGTTGACTGATTCATTTTACTTTATTTTCATTTTTATGTAAGTATTGTTTGTTATGGATATTCTATCTCGTATTCATATTCAGAATGATATTATTTTAATATACATTATTTTTAATCATCAATTTAAATTTATTCTTAAATGGATACGATGGGGAATGAATGTCATCGCATTCGTGGAGACAGTAATTTATAAGTACGTAAACGTGACAATATCATTCATTTGATTATAAAATAATATATAATTGGATGGTATATCATATATACAGAATCATTATAATTTTATATTTATTATTTACATCAATTACACATCATTATTATACCCATCCAAATAATAATGCATTGAATAACAATTACACCACGACGGGGAGACAGTAATCTGTACCTACACACATATGGTGACATGTCATTCAATGGATTGATAGAATAATTAATATGGTTGTACCATATTTATAATAAAATGAATGTATATAGGAGATACAAGAGTTATTATTTTATAATGGAAACAACACAGAAAGACAAAGTGGAAGAAAAAGGAACTTGAAAGAGGTGATGATATTTTTACCACTTCTTCAGGTTCTTCCTCTTGTTTTGAAGAAAATGTATCCATAGGTTTGATTTATGATAAATTGAATGCCTCTAAAATGAAGGTAGGACAGTTTATAGGGTATTTGGGGGGGGGGGGTTCGCATGCCAAATGGTTTTGATGATGTGAATTAAAGAGAAGGGGGAGTTCCCTTTTAAATGAGGGTAGAGGGGCACCATAGAAAAATATAGAAATTTTATTTTATAATAGAATTTTTTTTGGTTTCTAATGGATCCAAAATGGAATATATAAAGGATAGGGTATGGAGGGGTCTAAAACCACTCAACCAATAGGTTTCAGACAGATTTCTGTTACTATATTTACTTTATCATTTAGATTTAACTTTTAGTTAAATAGTATGACATTTATCATTTCTCTTTGTTCTTTTATATTATATTGTTAATAAACATACTATATACATCCAAGGGAACCCCAAGTATTTAATTAATGATACACCTAGTATTATATATTTCTTTTGGATGAACATTAGATTTTTAGAAATTGAATATCAATTAATAATATAATATTTGTTTTAAAAACACTTTTTTGTCAATTTTGACACTATTTTGTAATTTGTATTTTCTAATTTCATAACTGCATTATGATTTAGAAAAAAAATCATCTAAACAACCCAATAATGTCATATTAACATAGAAAATTTTTGTAATTCATAAAAAGTCTCAAATTTCATTTATTTGGATATTTATAATGTCAATTATTTTAATCATTCATTAATTCGGTCATTATTGCATCATCATTGTGCCATAAATAAATTTAATTATATAATGTCTAAAATTTATAAATAAAATACAATTATTTAATTTTTTTATATTTATAATAAATATTTATAGTTGAATATATCTTCAGTATAACCAGATATATAAAATTGTTTAGTTATTAAACATTGAAGTTATCACTTTTAACTCTTCTTTGAATTAAATAATAATAAATGTACTAATATACTCCATGTGGACCTAAAGGATCATATTTTATTACTAAGGATTTTTTTGGTCAAATTACACTTATCCAAAAGAATTTGGACATGTTTTAGGGTAAAAATAATATAATTTTTACCCTTAATTACAATATTTACTTTTAACCGTGGTAAATAAAAGTAAAAATATACGATTCACCAAAAAAAAAATTTCATATTATTAAACCGCATATTTCACACTGATATGTACCATGTATCTTGGATTTTTCAAATCCCACTCAAAGAAGTAGTAAAATTAAATTTTATTCAAATTTACAAATTTCTCTAGGAGGTGGGTAAAAGACAGTGAAAAGTTCCATAAATTTATTTTATATCTAAAATTATTATAAATTGACTCCAATGAATTACATTGAACATATATAGGTATTATTTATATATTTTTAACCAATATAAATTTAAATAAAATAAATAATTATTTAAATAAAAATTTGGTTTTAAACTATTACTCAGTATTTTTCAATATTCACCAAAAGTTAATGTTTTCAAAAAAATAACAAAAATTAACCCAAGGCGAATTTCAATATTCCAAATACAAAATTTAAGTAAATTTTTAAAGATAAAATTTATAAAATTTCAAAATGTATGTATTACAATTCATAACGTCTAGTTTGATTGGTTTGATGTGTTATAACTCAAAGTTGCGTACAACACACACTACTCTATTATTCAAAGAGAAGTGTACCTTGGATGCATGGGGTGTTATAGAAAACACCTAAGGTAGATGTTTAATTTACAAATGAACATATACTATTGTTTGATCCAGTTTGTAATCCACCGTATAAACTGGAACTGAAAGTGTGTTAAGAGATCAAGTTACTGTTGGATGTGTTAATGGATACAGGTTTTAACTGTCTCAGTATTCCACCCTTAGTTTCCATTTTTTTTTAAAATAAGGATAATTAGAGACAACTCTTATCTATTGATTAATAAAAGATGAAAATAATGACTATAATAAAATGCTATCCAGTTCCGCATATCAATGATATTTTGGACTGGTTGAGGGGAGGTTTTGTTTCTTTTGTGATGGAATATACATTAGGGTATCATCATTAGACATTTTATCATTTTTAAATACCAATTACATCTTTTAGAAAATGTTATGTCCTATGTCAGTTTTTTGAGATTCCATTTGGGGTGACAAACTCACCAGTAGTGTTTATGGATTTTAGGAAACAAATATTTTATCCTAACTTGGATCTATTTCTTGTTGTGTTTTTGATGACATCTTTATGTGCTCTCAGTTACATGACATTATATCCAAATATAAGGACATGATCTTCATTACATGAAGATATATTCTCCAATATTTCATACTATATAAGTTATAGTTGTCAATTGAAAGGGTAAAATTCATGGGAAACATCATCTCGAAGGATGGTGTGTATGGGGATACAAAGAATGTTCAATCATTAGTTTATTAGGATCAACCCAAGAATGTTTTTGTTATTTGTTTATTTTTGGGGTCAGTACGATATTATTGAATGTTTTATTATTGGAATTTTATTTTTTGAGAACATCTTTCACTATTTTACAATAATGGAGTGAACTATTAATGGTCTAAGGAATGTGAGAATGCTTTCTCAGAGGTGATGATATGCCTAACAATGGAATAAATCAAGATCATACCCGAGTCAGTTGAGGAGTATAAGTTGATTATATTTATTCTTTAATAGGTATTGGAGTGCTACTGATGATGTAAAATAATGATGTTAGAAATGGGTCCAAGAAATTCAGTTTAGGTGAATGGATTTACTATACACATACATTCTAATTACGTACAATGGTTTATCTATGGAAGTGGTGGACACACTACCTATTGGTAGAAATTTTAATATGTATACCCATCATTAGAGAATAAATTATATAATATATCAAAGATATTCAATATCTGATAATAGTGTTGGGTTGAGTATATGTATCAATTTGATTTTGAGAGATAATATACAAACCAGAATGGAAACATTATTTTTGAAACATTAAGAAGAAAAACATAGAATCTAGTAGTGCCAGAGTGCAGTGGAGAGTAGAAGATGATTAATTTATTTGCTGAGAAAGATGATTTTGTTTAGGAGGTTTCAGGGAAGATATTTTTCATTTAATATTCATTTGTGTTTATAAATTTTATTTGGATTATGGTTAGGTAGTATGATAATATTGAATGTGTATCCTCAAAAACAATCCTTGAATGTGGGGAGTAACCTTCCTACTCAAGCATAGATATGGATGATATAATCAATGTTAGGAATACAATTTTTATATACTTGTATGTGGTAGGATATGATTGATAAATTTTAGGCATCAAAGTGGGCATTGTATCTACATGTAACTAAAATGTACCATTAAAGAAGAAGATATTTTTTGTGGATAGGAATGAAAAAGGTTGTTTCCTTGCTCATGAAACAATTTAACACCTATTAGCTGATGTAGAATGATCCTAAATGACATGGTGGTTTACTACAACCATTAAACAATCTGGAATGAAATTGGCAATATGTCACTATTAAATTTGTGTGGGATTATCCAATGATATCATATAAGAATTATGTTTTTCGGGTTGTAGTGGATTGATTGATGAACATATCACCTTTATTGCATATATGGGATACATTCATAGTGGAACAATTTTGATATATGAACAATAAGGGGAGATTTTTTGGTACTGGGTTCCATATAAAATTGTTTGAGACTGTCACTGGGATTTTACTATATTCCTGTAGAAGGTATTATAGTAGGTTCCTGATAAACATGTTATTTTGATTATTTCTTTTAACAAATAGATATATGGGTAGTTGGAACTGACTATACATGTTATTGATGAAATGTAGAGGGATTTTGAGCTATACATCAGTGGTTCATGGGAGAAACACCTAGGTTTGGGGTGTTATTCAAAAAAAACATTTATAAGGAAACTATATAGATTTCATCATACACATCTCTTTAATTAGGCTTTGTTGATCACTTATATTGTGGTTGTATATAGTTAGAGATTTCAAGACTGACTATCACACATAAGATGTCATAATATGTAAATTTAATTTGAATATGTATAGATATAACTATGATAAGGTAGAAGTAAGATGTAGATAGATTTTGAAAACCCCTATAGATTGTAGAGGGAGATCATTTTTTCCTTCAGATGCCTCCTAGATTGGGTCACCAAAATTTATAAATATTGGGAATGTTGTCTCCCTAGTTTGTTGGATTGTTTAATTTTGTGGATAGAATAAGATTTGAGGAGAATTTATTACCTCTAACATATATGTATAGTGTTATTCATGAACCGATTCATTTGTCAGAGCTTCAATAGTATCATCTAT
The DNA here is from genome assembly GCA_963277665.1 of Viscum album. Lineage (NCBI taxonomy): Eukaryota > Viridiplantae > Streptophyta > Magnoliopsida > Santalales > Viscaceae > Viscum > Viscum album. The sequence goes on along the minus strand of OY728152.1, from coordinate 1,310,177,802 downwards.
CCTTTCTCTTGTGATCGATGTGGATGATGTCGAGTTTTTGACCAATGCATTATTTGAGTTGGATATGATAAGTGTGATGGATTTCAGTGATAAAGTGTTATGGGGAATTACTATGATGATAGTTTGTGTATTATGGAAACATGGACATATAAATAAAGAATCATGGGAGAGAAAAATAGATATGAGGGATCAATGGCCTAATCTAACTGACTCATAGTCTTAGAGATTCTTGGGTGTAGTTTTCGATTATGAGATATTATAAATCGTGGAGATTTTTTGATCCCAACCATTCTATAGGGGTCTTCTGCTCATTACTGGTATTATTATTACATCCTTTGTTTATTTTATTTTTTTAACATGGGTTTGTTTGGGTGAATGTTGGAGGCAATCGGGGTAGTGAACGGTTGGCACAGAGTTTTCCCAAACTGTGCACCAAGCCCAACATAACATGTGAACTATGATAGTAGGGATTTACATGAATGGTTTATAGTTTGAAAAACAATTAACCCTATCAAGAGTAACCCTGAACCCCCACCTGTGATGTGGCACATATTTTGGAATACCATGTTCACCTGCCTACAAATCCATTTGAGTGATTTAAATTAGCCATAAATTTTGAATAAAAATACATGAACCAATTTTTTTAACCAAAAGTAATCCCATGAATGACCCCAATTGTTTCCACTATATTTTGGTGATCCTCCTATGGATTCCAAGACCATACTTCCCCTATTACTCACGATTCAAATCTCAAATTGAAGATTATCACCTCTCTTGGTAAATAAATCAAACCCTGATTAACTTTTTCTCTCCCTCCCATACTTTTAGCTTTCTTTTAATAGATGTTTTACCATATTGGTATTTCTTCAAGATATTAATATAATTAAACTATATTTGTCTGATCATGGATCTAATATTAGGAATATGATCGTGTTCCACATTTTGTTCTTGATCATCCTACTTTAATTAGGAATCTCTTCTTGTGGGTGTTCAACATTAATTTTGAGGTCAGTGGTCTAAAAAAATTCCCATAGTTTTGATCTCAATTTTATGTATGTTTTGTTAGATATATATTGGAGGATTTATAAATTGAAAAATTAATTGAATAAATTAATTTATTAATTATTTATGATAACATGCAAGTCATGTTATAAATTTTTTCAATTATTTTAATGGATATCAGGATTTTGAAATTTGATTACTTAATTATTCATGTAATTAATATGATATTTGAATTGTGAAATTGGATTAATTTAAATTTAAATTTAGTAATAGTTTTTTTAGATTATTATGTTGGATGAATTATGGTATATAATTTGTGAATTAATTAAGGTGTTGTTGTGACTATGGTATGAATTAAATAATTGGTAAATTAAATAGTGTAATGTCATGATTTTTGAATTTCGAATAATAAATTATTTAATTATTTAATTTATTATGTGATTTGGTAAATTAATGTGTTTAATAAAAAATATAATATTGGAATTATGAGATGGTTGTCATAACCGCGATGTTATAAACTTGTGAAAAGAGAGTTAATATTTATTAACCTGGATTAATGTTATATAAGTGATACGGTGAAACTGTGATAGTTTTATATATTTTATACAATGACATATTTATTATACATGTGTGGGACATGGTGTAATAAATCAAGATCCCATAGTGATCAATTTTTTTATGTGTGTGGGATGTGGTCTCAGTACTACAAAAATGGGAAATATCAGTGCTAAAATCGGGCTTTAACAGTGCTAGAAAAGCACTGTAAAGTTCATCGCTGATAGGGGGGGTTTAACAATGCTTTTTTAGTGCTCCTAAAGGTGTTGTTTAACACCAATTTTTTAGAGCTATTAAAGGTAACATTTAACATCCCTAAAAAAGCGCTGTTAAATCCCTGCCTGCTACAAATAAAAAATCTGCATCAGTACAGCCAGCCGAACATACCTGCAGAAAAACCAGTATATCAACCAAAAACCTATCATCTACCGATCACAAACCAACCATTAAATACATACATTTCCCCAATCAACCATAACACAAACCAACCACAACCATAACCACAACCTTCATCTCAATGTACTCAACCGATCTAAACACTTAAGATGGATTTTACCCAAGACTATCTAATTCAAAACGCCGATCATATCATCAACCAACCACTTAATTTATATGGTTCTCCACACTATACGCATTATCTCACAAACACCACCATCTGATGTTTAACACCTCCATCATCGGGAAAGAACCACTAGAACCCCACATGATATAAGGCTATTACATGATGTTCAAACATAGTGAGAGGAGAAGAGAAGGTGAAAGTCATGTAGACGAACTACATTAACAATGAACATCCACCACCCTTTCATTATATACATCAAAATCATATATTTATGAACGTCCATGTGAATTTCTATCTTACTTCCATTGAGGATGATGCATGTTGGTCAACTTGTTTTGGAAATTGTTTATCTTCATCCGTGCCTTGTACTTGCACCCATGAATTTGAATCTATGTATGTGTACATGATAGTTGAGGCGGGGTTGACTCGTACACGTCACATATGACCCATGAATCGTTTTCCTAAAGTTTCAACACAATCCGAAGGCGTTTGGTCAGTTTCCCGTATGTTAGTTGTTGATTTCAAATAAAAATAAGTCCATTTTGAACAAAATAGAGGCACGTTGAGTGGTTTCGGCCACACTGGGCCTCAGATTGAGTCATGTTTGACTCATACGCATCACATTTGAACCATGGATCGTTTTCCTTATGTTTCAACATAATACGAATGCATTTGGTCTGTTTCCCGTATGTCAGTTGTTGATTTCTCACATAAAAATAAGTCCATTTTGAACAAAATAGAGGCACGTTGAGTGGTGTCGGCCACACCGGACCTCGGATTGAGGCGGGGTTGACTCGTACATGTCACATTTGACGCATGGATCGTTGACCTTATGTTTCAACAGAAACTGAATGTGTTTGGTCGGTTTGGTGTATGTATGTAAAATATTTTACATTTTAAAAAAAATACATGCACTTGAAGTGATACTGGCCACCCCGCGCCTCGGATTGAGGCAAGGATGACTCATAAACATCACATATAACCCATGGATCATTTTCCTAATGTGTAAACACAACCCGAATGAGTTTGGTCGGTTTCCCGTATGTCAGTTGATGATTTATCACTTAAAAATAAATCCATTTTTAACAAAAGGGAGGCACTTGGAGTGGTGTCAGCCACACCAGGCCTCATATTAAGTCGGGGTTGACTCATACACATCTCATTTGATGAATGGATCGTTGTCTTTATGTTTCAAAAGAATCCAAAAGAGTTTGGTTGGTTTCTGGTATGTCAGTTGTTGATTTTACTTAAAAATAAGTCCAACTTGAATAAAATAGAGTCACTTTTAGTGGTGTCGGCCACATCGGCCCTCGGATTGAGGTGGGGTTGACTCATACATGTAACCTTTGACCCATAGATCATTTTTCTAATGTTTTAACAAAATTCGAATATGTTTGGTCGGTTTTCGGTATGTCAGTTGTTGATTTCATTTAAAATTAAGTGCATTTTTAACAAAAATAGAGGCACTTTGAGTGGTTTCGGCCACACCATGCCTTATATTGATGCGAGGTTGACTTGTACACGTCACATTTGACTCATTTATTGTTTTCCTTACATTTCAATAGAATCCGAATGTGTTTGGTCGGTTTGGCGTATGTATGTAAAATATTGTCCATTTTAAACAAAATACATAAACATAGAGTGATACCGGCCACACCGCGCCTCAGATTGAGGCAGGATTAACGCTTACATGTCACATATGACCCATGAATCGTTGTCCAAAAATTTCAACACAATCCGAAGGCTTTTGTTGTGTTTCCCGTATGTCAGTTGTTGATTTCACTTAAAAATAAATCCATTTTGAACAAAATAGAGGCACTTTGAGTGGTGTTGGCCACATCGGGCCTCAGATTGAGATAGGGTTGACTCATACACATCAAATTTGACCCATGGATCGTTTTCATTATGTTTCAAAAGCATCCTATTGTGTTTGGTCACTTTTCCATATTTCAGTTGTTGATTTCACTTAAAATTAAGTACATTTTTAACAAAACAGAGGCATTGTGAGTGGTGTCGGCCACAACGGGTCTCAGATTGATGCGGGGTTGACTCATACATGTCACACATGAGTCATGGATTGTTGTCAAAATGTATCAACACAATCAGAAGCTGTTAGATTGGTTTTGCTTATGTACGTAAAATATTGTCCATTTTGAACGAAATACATACACTTGGAGTGATACCGGTCACACCGCACCTCGGATTGAGGCGCGGTTGACTCCTACACATCACACTGTACCCATGGATCGTTTTCTTTACGTTTCAACAGAATATAAATGTGTTTGGTCAGTTTTCTGTATGTCAGTTGTTGATTTCACTTAAAATTAAGTCCATTTTTTACAAAAACAGTGACATTGTGAGCGGTGACGGCCACACCGAGGCTCAGATTGATGCGGGGTTGACTCGTACACGTCACACATGAGTCATTGATCGTTGTGCAAATGCATCAACACATACAGAAGCTGTCAGATCGGTTTGGTGTATGTACGTAAAATATTGTCCATTTTAAACAAAATACATACACTTGGAGTGATACCGGTCACACTGCGCCTCAGATTAAGGCGGGGTTGACTTGTACACGTCACATATGACCCATGAATCGTTTTGCTAAAGTTTTAACACAATCCGAAGGCATTTGATCAGTTTCCCTTATGTCAGTTTTTGATTTCTCGCTTAAAAATAAGTCCATTTTGAACAAATCAGAGGCACTTGGAGTGGTGTCAGCCACAGGAGGCCTCAGATTGAGGCGATGTTGACTCGTACACGTCAAATTAGAAGGTTTGTATGCATTCACAATTGTTTAACTTCTTAGAGAAGAGTCTCTGGTAGAGTATAAGAGACATGAAGCAATGAAGATCATTTGATTGTTGGAGCAAATGTGGTTGCTACAAACAATGTGGCAATCAGCTTGTGCAAGGCGGCCTAAGTTACAACTTGCAGGTATTGTACTTTATTTTTTTCTGGAGGGGTTAAATTTAAATGCATTTTGGAATGATCATTGCAAGCCATTGTCTTTTTGGTTTTTTTGACAGCCGAGCGGAAAGGGTGGGGTTCAGACATTGGAGGATATGCCGAAGGGTGATTTTGTGTGTGAATATGTTTGGGAAATGTTAACTCATGCAGTTCTGAAAAGAGTCACTATTCAAAAGAATGTCTCAAGTTTAGATACATCTCAAGATGGTCAGTTTATGGAAATATTCAGGGACACTACTAAAGACAAGATCAAATATGCACACATCCCCAACTTTTAGATCATTGTCTACTACAATGATCTTCTATCAAAGATTTGCATTAGAATGCTCATGATACATAGAGCAATTCACTTCCCACCCCCGAGAATGATCTGAAGCCCAAACCATGACATCATTATGTTTTTACTTGAAAATTATTTTGGCGAACTGGAATGGAAACTCACTCTTGTGATTTTTCATCTCTACTTGTGTCGTCATGTGTGCAGTTATTTCCATACTAGTTTGCCAAAGGAATTTTCAATGAAAAACAGAATGTTTTCATGGTTTGGGCTTCAGATTATTCTCAAAGGTGGGAAGTGAATTGCTCTATGTATCATGAGCATTCTAATGCATATCTTGGTTGTAAGATCATTGTAGTAGACAACGATCTAAAAGTGGGGGATGTGTGCATATTTGAGAATGTCTTTAGTAGTGTCCCTCAAAATGTCTTTAAGCTGACCATCCTGAGATGTATCTAAACTTGTGACATTATCTTAAATAGTGAATCTTTTCAGAACTGCATGACTTAACATTTCTCCAACATATTCACACACAAGATCACCCTTCGACATATCCTCCAATGTCTACAGACCCCACCCTTTCCACTTGGCTGTCAAAAAAACCTAAAAGACAATGGCTTGCAATGACCATTTAAAAATGCATTTAAAAAGAAACCCTCCAGAAAATAATAAAGTATAATAACTGCAAGTTGTAACTTAGGCCGCCTTTCACATGCTGATCCATGGGTCATATGTGATGTGTACGAGTCAGCCCCGCCACAATCTGAGGCACGGTGTGACCGGTATCACTCCAAGAGTATGTATTTTGTTTAAATGTAGAGTCAATTTCCAAATCATTGGAACAATTTCCTACATTGGATGTTCTAAATGCCAGATGTAACATCCCATCTTGTTCATCAAAAGGATTGGTGAACTTCCAATCTATCATAGAAGATGCCGCATACATGAAACTAATGATTGGAGAGTTTACTGGTTCATGCATGATATGAAGGTATTTTAGAGATTTTACAGGATTTTTTGTCCAAAGGGGAAAGAAATGTGGTTCATCATTCATGCATGTCGCTGGTGCATTTCATATGTTAAAATGGACAAATGAACCATTGGATAAAGAATGGTTTATTTAATAATAATTACAATTTTTCTACAAACATTTACATACAAGAATATTTCATCTTTTTATCCCCATGAACCCATCTCAAAAATTTCCACCAATTATACGCGTCTGCAACTCTTGCAATAAAAGTCAGATCATCATGGTATTTCTGGACAATCTTGCATCAGGTATGCATCCAACCCATTTTGGAACATGTCAACATCATCTTGTGAATATGACACTTTTCGGCATTCATACTAGTACTGAAAAATATATTAATAAATAATTAAAAAATAACTTAAATGAAATAGTACTTGTTTTAAAAAATTCCACTTTAGGGATGCTAGTTTGTCCATTGACAGAGATCTCTCTCATGAATCTACAAACATAATAACAACAACCTTTGTTGTTTGTTTGTTTTGGAAACTACAGAAACATTGATCATGAGGCGATTAAATAACTTGTTTTGAAATATGTTTTGATTCTTATAATTGTATTTCTTGTGTTAATGTTATATGAGGACTGACGAGTCTGAATTTTGGCTCATGAGGAAAACCCTTCAACTGCTTTTCATATATACATCTTCCAATAATATAAATTGTATTTAATCATAATTAGAACAATATATCAGCTTTTGGAAAAGTTATTGGGTTTAAAACATACCTCATATACACATTTACACTTGTGATTCCGAGCCACCCATACTCAAAGATATCATTTACATTCTCAGCGGCAACAAAATCCTGTATTTCCTCTCCATACATATTCTCTTCAAAAACAACTACAGGTCTACTACCATTTCTAAACTTCGTATCCACATGAGTCTTGAATGCAATTAAATGTGGATAGAGAATAGGCGGTGTAATTCCGCTTTCAGTAGATCTTTTGGATTGGTTGGTCGATCCTTTCGATGCTCCCAAGTTTCCATTCACCTCATCACATTTCTTCGTCTACAATAAAATTCATTGGTTCAGAACTTTTATTTGTTAAAGGTTTGGCATAAAAACTATAAATAAATACCTCTTTTCGGCATGTAGTCTCACAAGTTGTGATGGGAATGCAATGAATGTCCCAATATCCTATTCGACTTTAGAAATATCATCATCATCAAGTGGAACAGGTTGTTGTGCTGTTGGCTCAAGAGCTACCGTAACCATCACTTTCAGATGATCTTTTGGAAGTGGGCTATTGTGCAGCGTGTCTTCTGATATATTGAATATTGTAGCCCTCGCTACAAGGCGATAGGTGGGTGTTGAAAGATATAAATCACAATCATTATCACCATACATAAGATCAGTATAGGGAGAAATCAGTTTTTTCCTGATTCAAATTACATCAGAATAATTAATAGAATACTGATTACCACAGCTAAGACAACTCTTTGAGGGGAATGGCTCGGCTCAAATCTGGTGGGGTGTGGGGAAGGATCTTCATGCGCTGGTTGTTGCAGAGATGTCTCTTCTCTTGGATTATCACCCAGTAAAGTTTATATCCACTCTCTTTGTCATTGAAACTGTTCTTAAAGAGTTTCTAGTCTATTTTTCATTGCTATCATTTCATCATTTTTTTCATCCTCTTTTTTTTTCTCATAATATACTTAGGGCGTCACCCCAAACCCCCTAGCTCTGACGCGAACGTATTGTTCTGGTCACTTCAAAGTTGTCACTAATATGTCTGCACCAGCTGCAAGAGTACCTAACTCTCGTGACTGTCGGATATAATAAAATAAGTAATTATTATTATGTAATATCATTTTAAACCAAAACATTTTATCGTGTCATACTTACACATATTTCCCACACTTTTTGAGTTTTTTCATCAACTATATTCCCTTCCTTATCCAAAAGTTCCACCTTCCATAGAAAATGATGAGGGATGGATGTGTGTTTGGTTTCAGAGGAATCAATCTACATATAAATAGAGAAATATTTTTATAAAGTTGTTTCTTGACACATAAAAATATAAATGTAAATTTAAAATACGCACCATTTTCATTTCTAGTGAGGCATACCCCATCTTTGCTTTACGATAGGGGTACGTCAGTTTTGATGCGCGTTCCTTGTATTCAGTACTGAGTTGTTGTTTCATAAATGAAATATTTACAATCAATGTGATGAATACATGTATATCCTCAAACTTAATATTATCAGTCACAATGTACCTGAAACTATTGATCCCCATGATGACCAACAAATGAATCCCATGATTCATGGGATATCAAGTGAGTGTAGAAAATGTGTGGGTGTGGGTTTATTTTACCCTTGGAATATTTCAGATGATATTTTGTAAGAAGAGTGCGAAAAACTTGATGATACCTTCCAGCAGGGCTTAGTACATAAGTCTTTTGTGAATCATCTACTATAAATGCACTCTACAATGGATTGTGAAGAGTAAGACAGTGTTCCATTATTTTATTTGTTATTAAATTAATGAAATTAAATCAAAATGTTACCATAATTTCTTCCCACATCATAGTCATTAGTCCGGACACAACATGGTGCCATGAAGCTATGTCAATCGGCACGCATTTCCGAGTGACAATCCCAATGTAACTGTTAAACATTGCCTTGTTGGGGTTAACGTGTTGGCCCCATGCATTCCACCCAGCATCAAATTTGATACCTTTGCTCTTTGCCATCAGAACATTATCCAACACTGTTAAACTACAACTCACCATTTTTTCCTGTGATACCACTCCTTTATCCCCGACCATTTCGCCTATTTCAGCATCATCAATGTTTTCATCTAAAATGCTAGAATCAGCATGTTCCGATGGTTGTTGGACCTCAACAAGAGGATAACCAATAGCAGCAACAGCAGAACCAACAAAAATAGGTTGAGGTTGAGAGGCTTGAGTGGCTTGAGAGGCTTTTTTAGAAGCAGTAGTAGTAGATGTAGTAGCAGCAGAAGCAGTAGCAGCAGAAGCAGCAGCAGCAGCATGAGAGGCTTGATCAGCCTCGAGGTTAGGAGCGCCACAATGTGCAGGAGTCATTATCTGCAAAAAAGGTTTAACACTTATGTTGGATTACATAAATGCAATAATGATAAGATAATAACATGATATAATAAGTTCTATATTACAAACAAAATCTAACCTGTTTATTGAACTCTCTTTTTTTTCAAAGGCTGAAGGGATTTGACACCTCTATCGATAATCCAAACCCCTTCATTGTGGTCTCCTCTAACATACAAAACGTTTTCTTCATTACGACCGCTATGAAATGATTGTGACGTCCCACTGAACGGATCATCCTCAATTGAATTTTAATCAGACCCTTCAGTAGTTTTGGATGATAACAGAATAATCGAAAACTTTCGGTTTGCGGGTTCTGGCACATAAAATACTTGTACCACTTGTGATGCCATTATAAATTGTTCGTCTTTGTACCCAACTTTACTGAAATCAACATTCACAAATCCCAATTCATCTATTTTAACACCACTATTGTTATCAACCCAGTTACATTTAAAAATCTTCAATTGGAATGTCGTATAATCCAACTCCCATATTCTTTTGATAATGCCAAAGTATGATGTATTCACAAAAATTGGATTTTTATCCTTACTACCAGAAACATGCATCACTTCAACCACAAGTGTTACTACACTATTTTGCATGTTACTATCTTCATCATGTTTATATGTATAGAATGAATAACCATTAATTACATAAAAATTGTAAAATAATACATACATGCTTGGTCCGGCAGCTAGCCATTGAAGTCATTCTGAAATTGAATTCGGATTTTCATCTAACTCCTTAAAAGAAGGTCTTGAAACCATCCTATAAACTGGTGATTGTGTATATTTGATATCCATTTTTCATCCCTTTATGGATTCAAATTTCTCAAAATTTATTTGTGGGTTTCTATATATAGAGAAACCTCCCAACTGTTATGCAAAACATAAAGGTGGGCCTGCTCCCGATCTGTAATATTGATTGTCACGACATCTCTTCCAGAAATTCCATCACCCTAAATGCGTCCACTGTGATGAGATTTCGGCAGAACAATTCTTTCCACATCAGATAGGTATTCGGTATAGAATTTAATGGCTTCCTCAACAATATATCGCTCCACAATACAACCCTCTGGCCGACTTTGATTTTTGACATATACTTTCAAATTCATCATATACCCTTCAATGGGGTACATCCATCTATAGTGCATAGGACCAGAAATTCGAACCTCTCTCACCAAATGAACCATAAAATGAACCATCATATCAAAGAATGTTGGTGGGAAGAACATTTCTAATTCCCATAATATGATGAAAATTTCTCTTTCTATAGCTGGCAATTTTGTCGGGTCTAAAACATTGATGCATATAGCTTTGAAGAAGAAACAATGTTTTGTTAACGTATGATGGAAATTCTTGGGCAAAATGCAACGTAAAGCTATAGGAATTAAATATTGCATCAAAAAATGGTAGTCATGTGATTTAAATCCTTTTAACATCAAATCATTCATTGAAAAAATGTTTTTGATATTTGGAGAATACCCCTCTGGAACCTTTACATCATTGAAGAAGTTACAAAACTGATATCTCTCATCCCTGGAATGAGTGTATGCAGCTGTAGGAAGAAACGTTCGATTTTCACCCTTCACAGGAGCCAACTCTTCTCTTATTCTGATGTCAACCATGTCCAACCTTGCGTTAATTCCATCCTTTGTTTTTCCAGGCGCATTTAGCAACGTTCCGATAACACTGTCACATACATTTTTTTACACTTGCATCACATCAAGAAAATGTCTGACGTTCAGAAATTTCTAGTATGGTAATTCAAAATAAAATTGATCTCTTTTTCCAACCATTTTTTATAAGGTTTTTCGAAAACGGATTACCAAAAACAGTGTTCACGTCTTTTACTATCTCAAACAGCTGATCACCTATTAGTGGAGACGGTGTTTTTCGTTGTTCTGAACTTCCATTGAATGATGTCGTCCAATATAGGTACTTATGTCGATGGGGTGGAAATATAAGATGTCCTAGAAACACAGATTTCGATGAATGTTTCATCCTAAATGATCATGTATCTTCTTCACACATAGGACAACCTTTAGTTCCTTTAATGCTATACCCGGACAAATTTCCATAAGCTGGGAAATCATTTATCTTCCCATACAACATCGCTCTCAACGTGATGTATTCTTTTTCATAAGCATCATAAAACATAACACATGAATCCCACAGTAACTTCAAATCCTCGATCTAGGGAGCCAAATATACATCAATATCGTTACCTGGTTGTTTTGGTCCTGATATAAGAAAAGATAACATAATAAATTTTCGTTTCATGCATAACTAGGGTGGCATGTTATAATTTACCAATATAACAGGCCATGTACTGTGAGTGCTGGTTTGAAAACCAAAAGGATTTACTCCATCTGTAGATAACGCAAGAAGCATGTTTCTCGGCTCATTTCCCAATTCTGGATACTCATGATCAATTTACTTCAATTGAGGAGAGTCGGTCGGGTGACGTAATTTTCCATCTTTATTTATTTAATCTGCATGCCACGACAATTGTCTTACAGTTTCTTCACTTCCATATAGGCGCCTAAACCTTGGAATGATTGGAAAGTACCATACAAATTTCATAGGACTGTGTTCATCTTTCTTGTATTGAGAAGCACCACAGTTTGGGCATTCTGTAAGTGATTTTTCTCCTTGTGAAACAGTATACAGTCTTTCGGGCAGGCATGTATTCTTTCAGAAATCATACCCATCAAGCGTAGAATTTGTTTACCTTCATATGTCCGGCTTGGGAGCTCATTATCTTCTGGAAGCATGTCATTCCAAAGAGAAAGTAGTTCCGTGAAACTGAAATCACTCCATCTGTTGCCTGCTTTCAATTTATACGACTTCAGTATAGCTGACAATGCATTATATTTAGTGAAACCATCATACAATGGCGTCTTTGCACAACTCTTTAACTTCTCAAACAATTTTGGGAAATCACAGAGTTTATGTTCAACTGTCCTTATCATTTCCTCAATATGATCTTCATCATCATTGACATTTGTAATCACATCCTCTATACGTTCTTCTTCATTATCCATATTTGTAATCATATCTGATGATCCATAAAATACAGTTTTATTCAATCTAGTTGCTACATTCGCTTTTTCCCCATGTTTATTCCAACATTTATAACTCCGATCTATTTTGTGACATATCAAATGTTCTTCCAACTCATCTGGAGTAATTAGTCTAGAATAACAACAATGTAAACACAGAAAAAGGATTTTAGAAGGATCCTTTGCATGATACTTTGCAAACTTGATGAACTGTTTCACTCTGTTCTCATACTCTATTTTCAAATGACTAGCATCCATACAATATTTATTCATATCCATCCTATTTGAATCTGAAATATTATTATTTATGATTCAAATACACAAAACAAGACTTCGAAATACAAAGTAGCAGAGAACCACTTCCTTATAAAAATAGATACTAATATAGCCTAAACATTTTCAATAAAGATTTGGAAATCAACAGAACTAGGATAAACCCCCATCAAAATGAACACACATTCCAGCCCCCTAACCAATAGTTATAGCACCCACCATCCTGCAACAATACATTAAACATCCTTTTAACCACTCCTACTATTCACCTCATTCATAATAAACATTAAACATTTTGGATGAGTCTTGGTGGATCTTGGAAAGTGGTTAAATCCATGTTTAAGATATATGTTCCCTATAATATAAATTTATATTCTTGATTATGGATGACTCTTGGTGGATCTTTGAAAGGGGTTAAATCCACAAGACACATTTATAAATTCCAACCAATCCCATTATCCAAACCAAAATCCAACGATTTCTATAATTATTAAATAATTAATACTTCACTACCTAGGTTTATAGCACAATGAAACCATACCTAAAACATAGATAATCATTCCCATCGAATCATCGCCTCACCGCCCTAAAAGAATGACCAAAAAATCATTACCTCACCACCACAAATGTTTGGCCAAACAATCCATCACCTTTCCACCAAAAAAGAAAAACCAAATTAATCATCCCCTCACTACCCAAAAAGCATGGAAAAACAAACCATCACCACTCCAAACCAAAATCATAAAAAAACCATACATCATCCCACACCACATCAAAACCAATTATCGTGACCCCCACTAACATGACCACACATCAAGACACATCAAATACCATTTTATTGATTTAACAAAGGGATTTTAGCACATTTCACATTACATTAAGATTGTTATCACACATTCCATATATCCAGGGGAAAGAATTTCATTAGCCAAATATAAGTGGTTATCCAATTTCCATTTTGGGGTGATATCACAACAACATGAAAAAAGGCTTCCATATGACAACAAATACAGTGAAATAAAAGGTACCCAATATCCATGATTTTTAGCGGGGTATTCAGTCCGTACAAACACAACATCACAATAGTATCAAAGCTGTAAAAGTACAAGAATCATTAACCCTTCCCCATTAATTTAAATTAACTTCTTAATTTATCTAAATTAGTCTAGTGCAAACCATCCCCAATGATAGACAATAGTAAACCCCTCTGGCGTGAAACAAAAAAGTGAGAAATGAAGGAATTCCAAACCTCAAAGAAGTTTTTCCAACTCACTGTAAACAAGAAATGCCAATAAATGGCAACCGCATGAAAAACCTACAGATCAACCTACACTGAAAAACAATATCTAGGGCATCCACTGACCTTGGGTGAAGAAATCAGAAGTCCAAGGAAAACTCAAGGTGTGGAAGCCTTATGTGCTGCCTGGAAGACGCGACCACTGGAGTGGGGGTGCACAGGAGGAGACACCAACCGTTGAAGTGGAGGAGTAGGGTTCGGAAGGGAGGAAGATCTGCAGAAGAGGGTCGAGTATAAGGAGAAAGAGTACGACAGAGGTCTGAAAAAGGGAAGATCGGGGGGAGGGAAGCAGTCGCAAGGGTACAATACCACGAGATCTTAGGGCACGATAAAAAAGAGGAGACTGTCTACCTCTATTTCATAAAATCAGAGACACGTTTTAACACGACTAGAAAAGCACTGATCATGGTTTCCTTTAACAACGCTACAAAAGCGCTGATAAATCCACCCTTTATCAGTGCTATAATTATAGCACTGATAAAGGGTGGCTTCATCAGTGCTTTTCGAGAGCTGTTAAAGGACACCATTATCAGTGCTTTTGTAGCACTGTTAAAAACTATACTTTATCAGCGCTAGAAAAGTGCTGATAAATCTGCATTTTATTAGCGCTTTAAAATAGCGCTGATAAAGATTATCCTTTATCAGTGCTTTTTGATTAGCACTGATAATGTTGGCGCTTTTCTTGCCCGTTTTTTTAGTAGTGTCTACTGAATCAAAATCAAATAGTGAAAAATGTCTGTGGGACATGGTCTTATGCATCAACATGACACTTATTTAATTGTTTGATATAGGAGTTATGGGTCACATAATGCTACATCCAACACCATTTTAACCTAGGAATAATGATCTTGGCCCAACAAGTTGACATTTTACTATAGTTCCAGTTGGTCGTCATATGCATTGAAATGAATTAGATAAATAATGCACATTTTATGTAATAAATTTTCAATTGAATATATGATATGGTTCAGAATTTGGCATGGATATAAGTTTGTACTAGGTGATTGGATGACCTCATTAAATCCGATGTTTTTCATTTTAATAATGAGTAATTTCATAAATGTAAAATATTTATGGTATTGATTTTATTTTATTCATTAGTCAACTGAATACACATTTATTGAATGAATAATTTTAGATGATTTTTTTGTGGGATACAGGATTGTACTCACACCCTACTCAGGTAACCTAATCGAAACCCAAGTATAATTCATGATTATAATATAGTATAAGGGAAATTATCTTATTTTATAGGGATGAATGAGATAGATTACATATGAGGGAACCCGATGTGATTTAGGGACCATGATTTAGTTGTTAGTGTATCTATTTATTTTTGAATTTTCATAGTGACCCTTGAAATGTCTTTGGAATTAAAATTATACTTATTTAGTTTAGGGAAATGTATAAATGTTTTGGTTAGTATTTTATATTAACACTATTATGGTTATTTGTTATATGTTTTGTAAGTAGATTAATTATTTTCTCTATTGTGAAAATTTGATAAAGAGTGCCTATTCTCTCATGGTATATATCAAACCATTGCTGCTAGTTTGCAGCATCTGCTCTACGTTGAAGCACGCTTGAGGTCATGATCAGGACTAAATTAGGGAATCGGTCTGTGGCACATAGATAGGTACATTAAACTATGCCCCAACTTAGACAACCATGAATTGTAATTAATTTAATCTATACTATAACCCTAGTCTATAACCTAATAACCCAGTCCGACTATTCCACAACCTACATCCATGGGAAAACAACACCAAAAATGAATGTGGATCTGAATTCCTCTCTTGTTCCTCCTTATATAGCATGAATCCCCATAATAAAAATATGGGGAAAATGTATAGCACCAGGAACAATGTAAATAATATATTTTTTGTCTGTTATGTTAGATTTACTTATCTGGTTTTCTTCTGAAATTCCTTCAAAACATCTCATGGTTCCGCCAACTAAAAAACACAATGGAAGGGATAACAGTGTTTGAAAACTTATATAGATAATGAATCAATTAAAATTGATTACATATTTGGAATTATGTGGTTAAATATATATAAAATTGATCCTTTTTTATTTTTATACATTTTAAATAGTAACCATGTTTTTTTTGTTAAGTGTATAATGGTATAAACAACATTTATATCATTAGAAGGGGAATTAAAATAAACTAAATACTTCACATCAATCTATTTGATATGTTCTATTAAAATATTATCATCAAAAAAAATTTGATATAAAACTATTGATCAATTACACATTAACAATGTATTTTACATTATTTTAATAATGAAATGACAAAATTTCTCAGTATTTTATTTTAAAAACTGTAATACATTAATGGTTTTAAATAGAGATTTTTGTGATTTTTGATTTTTTATATTTATGATTAATAAATGTAAATTTTGAGATAAATATGTTTATCATTTTTTGTTCTTATTTATTTAAATTATATTATTACGAAATACCAAAATCAATGATATGGCAAGTAATTATAAAATTTAATTTAAAAAAATATAAACACATTAAAATAAATATTTATTTAATTATTTGTCATCATTAATATATTTTATGGATAATAATATAGAATAATTGATTTTTAAATCTTCTAGATTATAAATACATTGATATATTCTTATATATAATATCAAGATAATTGAATAGTCTACTAATGAAATTAATGACATATTATGATAAATAATATATTTTTTAATTAATCCAAATAATCATAAAAAACATTTAAAATAAAGATATAATTTTAAATGGCATAAAATTTCATAGGTATATAGTTTATAATCCATATGATATAATTTAATTATTTTAAAAAGAAATATTTATTAAAAAATTCATTGCAACAGTTTTGGACAAATTTGATTAGTATGGGGTTAAACTATAGTGATAATGGTTAAAATGACCTAATATTTTTACTAAATACTATATTACTAATTAATTTAAATACTATATCATATCAAAATTAAAATCAACAATATTTGGAACCTCTTTCCCATGAATATTTGTATATATTATTTTTCTATATTTAATCATTATAGGAACACCCTTTTTGATTCTATTAAAAAATTGCAACCAATAATATCTTATTTGAACATTATGGATAAACATAGCTCTTCCACACACATAATAATACTATTATAAAAATATATATCATTTTTTGAAATATCCTTTCTCGTAAAATGTATATTCTAATTTTCATTGATAATACATTCGAAGGATGATTATAAAGATATAATAATTATATTATCTATTTTCGTTCATTTTACTCATTTTTTATCTATTAATTATAGCTTATATGTTTTAAACTAATTAATTTTCTATATCCTTGGGCCATGCCTATGAAATATCACTGGTATAAGAAGACCCGAATGCCGTAATTTGGGGTCACTCATATAACCATTGTGGGAAACCACATTCCCAATTTGGATCACCCTAATACATTGGAGTTCATATGTCCATGATACCACAAAACATATTGATACAACATGATATATAGTGGATCAAAATCCTACTCGGAGAGGTCATGCAAATTCCCCAAACAATACATAGGAAACAAGGGAGATAATTTATTGAACTAGAGAATCTCAAAGTTACATCATAACTCTATCTAAAACAAGACATATAGAGGTTATCACAATCATTTTATATGTAAATAAATTTTCACTATTCCATTGAGGAAAATTTACAATGGATCACACTCATGAAAAAAATATTCCAAACTATGGGAATGAATAGAAATACACAAACATGAATGGGTTAAACAACATGTACTTAGTGGTTTATGTCATTCCCAGCTATCACTAGGTCTGCTCATGTGGTAATTCCTCACATGGAATATAAGAGTGAAAATATTCAATTTAAAGAAGAATTACATGGAATATATATAGACACATTACAACCTTCCCCTTTCACTCAGTCATGTTTTTATACTATCGTCTCTACCTGCCAACTAGTGTATGGGTGTCCATGTCCATGTTTGTGTAGATGATATTACACTAGAAATGTAATTTATATTTCTTCAATTTACCTTCCAATTTAAAAATTTAGCCCCCATAAAGGGATCACATAGAGTTTCAAAGAGTCATAAGTCTTGTGGGAGATAAATTCATTCAAAACACTTGAACCACATCTAGGGGTCCACATGGTCTGTAACATCAAATTTCATGACATGTTTCTTGGAAATTCGTAAATTAAACAAGATTACTTATTCATTATCCAATGCATCACCAAATATTACACCTTAAATGGTTCATTTAAATTAGTGTTCAGATGGTCCTTTTCATTGTCAATATGAAAATTTATAGACTCAAATACACATTAAAATCTTCTTGATGAACAAAAGTCACCATCCACCAAATATATTGAGAAACAGAATCCAAAAATCCTTTCTGATCCATGATTTATCATCGACCACCATCATCAAACCTAAGAGACACCACCAATTAGAAACCACTCTCGTCGTATTGAATCATTATAAAAAATAACAGTCATCCAATAACTAGAAATCGAGTATTCATCTAAAGAAACCAAAAATATTGTTCCCCTAATGAACATTCAATGAATTGATTAAAATATAAAAAATAAATAAATGTGAGGAAGAAACCATAGAAATTTTTAATATGTCCACGATCCATTTTTTAGGAGGAATAGAACAAATAAGGATGAATCAAATCGATCAAATAAAAACATCCATCCATTAAATCGTACCTGTTATGAGTGTATCAATTATGTTTATGGAATGGATATATGTTCTTCCTTGATTTTGAAATGGAATTGAAATCATATAAAAACATCAAAACTAGGGTTCAGATCGATTATAGAAAAATAACGGTTATGTTTCTGTCACTGATGAGATCCACAAATTACATTGGAATGATGATCATTTATATGATCATGATGTATTGTCATTAATGAATAATTATATCATATAGTATATTCTAGGTCTTATGGATTAAGTGTCCTTTATTGAGAAAAAATTCATGGAAATGTATTTAAATGAAATGTATTTCACAACAGTAAATAAAAATATAATAAATTATTTAATTTATTGGTTTAATAAATTTTGGGATGATTAAAACATTATCAAAAGTAGTTCACACCCACAAATATTATTCTACTCCTTGGATAAAACAGTAATTTTTTATTCAATGGCCCACTCAAATTTATAATGCAAAACACTATTTCGGATTTATTTTTTTATTGGGAAACTATTGACGTACTCATGTTAATATATATAATGTATTTTAAACATATATTCATAGCACCCAAGGAGACTTAATCAAAAAAATTCATAGGTCCTAGAATTAAAAATAATCCATATAATATCCAGAATCAATTCATAGAATATCCAAATCATTATATGTAATAAGTGAAATGATTTCCTTTAAGTGTTATATCCATGCAATAAATTGTGTTTCTAGTAGGTATTTTTTCTAAGATAAAAAAAATTTATTAGACCTGATCATGTAATAGGATGGATAGTATCCCAATGTATTTGAGTTATTATTTTTGGTTATATCAGTTTATAGTTTGATAGTACTACAAGATGAGTTAGCATGTTAATTAGTTCTAAACTAGGGTCCTCATTTCCTGAAAATTCCTTGGATACAATGGACCTATATATATTCTGGTGACATAAAAAACTATTCAGAATTATAATGTCCAAGTATTAATGTAAATTGACATTTTTCAGTCATTTAAGTAATTTAATACATTACAAAAACACATTTACAAAGATTTTATTAGTTTACTACATTTTGAAAAAATGGAAATTTAAACAATTGTACATCAGTGATCTATATTTTCTACATCTATGTTCATTATTACTAGACCCCTTCATAGACACAACAAAAATAATACATATCTTCATAAAATGGTTTTAGGGGAGTATAAAAAGGGTTCTAATCATATTATCAGTATTGGTAACAATATATATATGTAAACATGATTATGATCATAAGGTTTTGAGAGCATTTTCAATATATTATAAGATCAAACTACGTATGTCAATGATCATAAACATGAATCATGGAATATTTATTTTTAGTTCCTTAGACATGAATTATATAGAAATAAAGAACAGAATTATAGAAACCATAATATATGAATTATACATGGAGTTTATGGAATATTAATAATCCAATAAAATGATTTCCATATGATTCAATGAATCCATGCTATGTAAATATTAGTAGTATGGGTTTATTGCCTAAAACATCTAGGTGTCCATAGAATATTCCCATAACCCTCTTTGTATTCATTTTTCAGTCCCATTACAAATTTATTACTCATTGTTTGAATATCATGATAAATAACACTTCAACCAAAGAATTGGAAAGAGATATATGTCACGAAATGTACCCCAACGCCCATGACGTTAATACCCAAAGCCTGCCTCCTGAAGGAAATGGGATGGTGACTAGAACTATAGTCATCAACTTGCAAGTGGGAGGCATTTTCATGAGTATATCCATGCACACACATGCCCAACCACATCCCAACACACCAAAAGGGGAAATATAAAACCACTAAAAAAGCTACATGAAAGCACATCTAAATTTTTTCTCGCCAGAATAAAAACCCAACAATGAACTTAAAACAAAAAAACAAAAAAAGGATCGCTGATGTCAATCAAAAAATAACCCCACATAATCATGAGAGTGGTGACTCAAATGGAAGACGATGTTTTATACCTTTTCCACTCAGTCCTACAATGACATACCTAATCCTGGGAAACCATGTTCACCATCAAAGCATTTTTATCCCCATCTCCCTAAGAATATTTGTGCAAATTTTGGTATTCTATAGTAGAAAAAACACATATCGGTGAAACCTGTGTAGGGGTGAGTAACATAGAACTAAGTAGGACCCCAAAATAAAGATAAAATACTACACAAAAATTCCTAAAGGTAAATCACAAAACAAAAGACAACTCACACCAGGTATATTCTAGGGTAGTAACAGAGTAATCATCAGTCACATCATCGAACACCTTGGCTGCTGAAGAACTCATCCTCTAGCGAGTATAGTAGACCTTATAAGTCACGAAGTGGTGCTTCTCATTAACCTTTGACATCTTATGTACTCAAACCCAACATGTACTATGTGCCTGAAAATTCATTGATATTTGATTCCCACTAGTCACGTCCAACTAAGGTACTCCTTCTAAAGGCATACCTTGGGTCTAAAAATCCACATAGAGGTGCTTCTAACCCTGACCCTACAAAGTCAAAGAGAGGTGGTTTCCATTTAGCCACAAGTGTTCAGACTTCTGGTCTTAGCCAGTCCCACGGTTCTATACATTGCGTGCCTGGGATAACTGGTTCTCAAGCCCTTCACCTCATCTCTACATACACAATAGTCACCATATTGCATTCCAAAAAATCATCCTCACCATGATGGTCCCAATTCCACAAAAAACTCTTCCATCGGACACATGATTCACAAGATACGAGCATTTTAGTAACTAGGGGGACAGTTGTGATGATGACAGGTCCAGCCCAGTTAAACTAAACTGACCAACCCAGTCTACGGGTCCCACATACCAGAGTTCATTTAGATGGACTCGGATGACCTAGTGTGGTTCAAGGTTATTCAAGCCCGACCTGGATAGTGAGCTTGTCCCAATAAGTCTCACAGGACCCTTCCCGGTTTCCTGAGGGTCTATGTAACTCGGTCACCCGGTGACCGAGTCTAGTTAGGCCTGACCCAAAGGGGGAGGGTTCGGCCTACCGGTGTGGGTCCATCCCATCATAGTGAGTCTGGCCCACCACCTCCGGTCCAGCCTGCTAGGGGCTCAACCTACCCCCTAGGGACCTGATACGCAGTGCAGTCGTCAGTGCTGACTAGCCTAGAAGCGTCTTGACTTCCTCATCTAGCTCCCAGAGCCCCATGGGTGTGGGGCCATTCCACCATCCATAGTCGATGGACCATGGCTTCTCCAGACATCTGAATGGCTTAGATGTGGGTATTCCCACTACAAAATGCCCCTCCTGGTGATGCACTCTCTAGTAAGATGTCGTGGTAGAAAAGACGAGGCTTCCTAGTCAATGCAGCTGGTCGGGTCGGTACTCCACCGCAACCACAATATCTGACGGCTATGGTCCACCAATATGGAATTTAGAAGGCCACCAGATGTGATTCAGTGGTTCGTTCATCGATCCATCTTTACCTATGGCCTCTCAGGAGGTCCCTCTCCATTGAAACAATCTCAAACATTCCATGTCATCATTTCGAGGGTACGACCTCCAGGGAGGCATATGTATGGGTTCTCGGGATTTTTGTATCTTCCTGGGGCCTTTTGGATATAGGTTTAATATGAGCATGAGTGACAAAGGTAAAAAAATCTTGCTCACATGATTACTAAACGTACCTTAATTTTTTTTTAAAAAATTCCCTTTCACCCTCGACCCACACCAGTAGAGGTTATGTTATGCCTAAGGGGAACAAACCCCAAAGATTTCGATAGTACTATCAGATTTTCAATCTTATATAGCATTTTGGAGTTATAGAGATTTTAAAATAAAATAATAAAATCATAATTATTTTGTTCAAAGTAAAATATTAACTTCCACTATTGGCCCGCCAAATCCAATATTAGGGTTTTCCTAAGGAAAGAATAACCTCATGAGTTCAGCAGAGGTCTCTGATTTTTATTCAGAGTCACCATTACTGTGTTATAAAAATTTGAAAAATAAATTAATTTTCTTTAATTATTTTATTAACATTTATTCCATATTCATGTTTTCCATATGCAGGCCTCCACCGACTAAATGTAAGTCTCACATAGGGTAATCCCATCATCCTGAACGCAATTGTGCCCTTGTATTTCTAACCAGAGAACTTATTTAAAATTTATTATACATTTTCATCGAATACTCCCACACATTCTATTTAATTCTTAATATTTTTTGACAGATCATTCTGGGTGATCTAGGCGTCAAAATCACATGCTGTAGAATTTCACATTTTCCAATTAATTCCATATAAAAAAATTATTTCCTACATTTTCGGGAATTACATTCTCCTTAACATAGGTATATATATCCCCAAAATCCAATAATGATTAATATAAACAAAGAGGTTACTGAGCTTGAATACGGGCCTCCAGCTCCCATGTGTTATCCAAGAGATTCTTGTATTATCATTGAACATGCACTACATGCATCGCTAGACCCCATAAGACAAGCTCTTGTTGATCCTCTATCTCCACTGAGAACTCGGCAATTTCCACCCCATAATGAATGTCTAGATCTCCACTTTCAATGAGGTGTGATGGATCATGCACGTCCCTCCACTATTCTAACACATGTAGAACACCAGGAAACTGGTGCATCTATGGGTTTAGGGCTAGGTGGTACACCACCTTTCCAAATATTCTCATGATCCAAGAATGTCCAATGAACCTTGATGACTGCATGCTGCCCTAGAAAAATCTCCACAATACTCTTCGGGTTGAGTCCTGAAGGAACACATGATCTACCTACTCGAACTCCAAGGGACCTTGTCTCCTAGAAGTAGAGGCGTCCCATGACCTCTACTTATCCCTACTCCAGGATAGGTAGGATGTGAGAAAACATGGTGAGTCGGTCAAAGATCACCCAGATTGAGTCATGAACTCTAGATGTGCGTGGTAACACAATCATGAAGTGCATCTAGATACCTTCCCACTTCCACTCGGGTACCTCAAGAGGCTTAATGAATCATTTTGGAACCTGGTGTTCAGACTTCACTTGCGGACAAGTGAGGTATCACGAAAAAAACTTTACCACTATTTTATTCATCTCTGGCCACCAATACTAATGCTCGTGGTCCTGGAACATCTTTTCCCTAGCAGGATGTACTGCCATAGGGGATGTATAGAACTCCCTCAACACATCCTCCCATAATGGAACTAGTACACTTGTGCGCCCTATGAAAATAATGAAGTTCTCCCTACATATAGAAAATCATTTATGAACTCATACTAAGGATATCTGAGCACGTCGGTCGTCGACGTCAACATACCTCTGTTGTGCCACCCTGACTTGATATAAGAGTGGGGGAGTAACAACCATCAACTAGAGGTAAACAATTGCACCATTATCCACAAATTATATGTGCATTATGGATTAGTATATTGTCACCTCACTCAGTAGTTGCATCCCGGTCTTCCCACATAGAGCATCTGGCACCACGTCCCCCCTTCAAAGAGTATAGACTATATCAATGCCATATTATGGAAGGAACTGTAACCACCTCCATTTTCTCAACTATTATAAAGACTACTTGAACCATTACATCCATGTGAATTCCTATCCCTAGAACTGATTGATGTGTTCCCCGAACAATTGGTATATGGTAATTATTCTCCATAGACAATTGATTAATGTGATGGTAATCGACACTTATCCACAAACACATGGTATTTAATAATCCCTTCATCCAAATGTCTGCAACCTATGCCCCTTCTTACAAAGAAGTAAGAAATCACTCTGATATACAAATGCTGATATCAGTGCCTTCACATGGTGTAGAATGACACAGTTGTCCCTCCCCCTATAGGGAGGTAACTCTGGAAACATCTTTTGCAGGGATGTTCCCAAACTCCACCACAACTATTGGGAACAGAAAAATCAAAACATTTATTTTCACAAGGGTTAGGATGACTGACTCAAGAGTAGCTGGGTTCAAACTCTTATTCCTGATTTTATCTCGTGGTATCTGGGATTCCTTTTTTTCACCAAACAAGGTTTCCCATTTCAACAATTCTGATATACCACGTCTTTTTTAAATAAAACATCCAATCTATGCATAAAAATTGATTTACCAGTCTATACCAAAACTAATATCAAAATTCCTCGATGCTTCCAAAAAGTGGATTCCACTGAAACTCTTATCTCATGGTTTATATCACACCATCATCATAATTGTGATTATCAAATATCCTCGCATACATATTTTCATATGTAAGGAAATAGTAAATGGTTTAACCAAAAACACTAGGTATTGAGAATGATTCATGATAAGAAAGAATGAATAACACATGTATCTATTAATACACCATCCCGTAATAAACCCAAACCATACAACAATTCATTCCTGGATACCTTGAGTTATACATTTTTATAACATGCTACTACTCCCTTCCCCTATCCTCCTCCTGTACCATAATTCCATGATGATATGCATGAGACATTTGATATACTGGAGTGGATAGCAGTGTCAACCCCAGGTATATATCCATATAGAAGTTTAAATCTCAATGGAGAGGTAAACATGTAACATCTTCATGGGAGAAATTCTTATTCGGTACTTTCAATATAAGAATTGAGGAATCATTACATTCACTACACTGAGGGTCGATCTAGATAATTGAATATTATTTGGCTATACCATACTATGATTGATTCCATCAAGAGCTGTAATGATTTCCCCACTGCCGATAATGGGTAGTTAGGTTCTATCTCCACATATAAACCAAATCCTTTTCTTATTACAGTCATTCCTGGCCTGAACGGTACTAGTACATACCACGAATGACGTCAAAAATACTTGATGCAACTACCAATAGATCCCAATGGATACTCTCTTCTCCAAGAGTCGTGTCACACTGTCAGCACCATTGTGTGGCCATTGGGTCTCCGGTAGTAGGTGACTTTAAACATGGGGGTTAAGTAAATGGACTTAAAAAGAATCTCTTTGTATAAAACAATAAGAATTTCAAGTAAAGTGAAATCAAAATTTCATGCTTCTATCAATTCCGCATATAATTTAATAAGACACTCACCGTACCTTGATTCATCCCTAGAGTCTCGATGTTATAATCCTCAATAATATGTAAATATCTCTTCTCCTTCCCACCATCGTGAATGCTTAGAAAAACATATAACAGCTTTTCAATTTCATGAAAATCATAACAAATCCCTCCCTTCTAGAAACTAGCACGTTCCCTCATATAAACTGTATGATTATTTGGATTAATTTTCATACGTGAAGTATGTAGGTCTTTTTTCACTGTATCTTGAGTGATGTTGCCTCAAATTCTAGTGACACCCAGTCGAATCATGTGTCTCATCACTATGATCTAATAGAGTCATCCATGAATCTTCTTGGCTTCCTGCATCCAGCTGAACCAATGGTGGTAGGGTTGCAAGGTGATCAATGGTTGGTGGTAACACTAGTATAACATCTGGTGGGTCTATCTCTTGCACATGATCTTGAACAGAAACCACTTCATTAGGTAGAATATCATAACAACCTCATATCAGGATCTTGGATGGTCATCCATGTGAATGAATCATAATATAGGTCATGATGTAAAACAGTTAGAAGGTTATACTAGGTGAGATGACTGTTATTCAATATAATGAGACATGTATGTAAGCATTGTTTTCATATATTGTGTCGAGAATAGAATTCATTGTTTTTGTGTATGGATACATTTGCCCTAGCTCCAATACTGGACTCACAGAATATAAATGAAAAAACTCATAAAACATAACATTGTTTCCCCAATAAACAATAGACTCCTGGCCTTTGTGGTAGGACCGGGAACCATCTAATACCACTTGGTCTGGACCGATCCCCTGGGGCTCGTGTCGTGACTACCCCAAGCCCGCATCTTGGAGGCCTGAGGATGGATACTAGATCCAAAGGCATCAACATACTAGTCGGAGGCATTTTATTGAGTACATGTATGCACACAAATGCCCAAACATATCCCAACACACCGAAAGGGGGAAAGCATTGCACTAATACAAAGATGAGTGCAAGTAAAGATGAAAGTACGTGGGCCAGAATACAAACCAAACCTGGAACTCAAAATAGTAAAACCTAAAATGGAACTCTGATGGACATCTATAGAAAACCACACCTGATCATGAGAGTAGTGATGCTAATGTAAACTGAAAGAGTATGTCATATCTTCCCTATCCTAATGGGAAACTCCTGGTCCTGGGCCACTAGGTCCACAGTACTAGCATCCGTCAATCCCAACTCCCTAAGAATCTCCATCAAAACGTCGGTCATCTATCCTGACACAACACGTGCATGTAATACTCTTACAAAGGTGAGTAACAATGTACTCATTAGGGACCCCAGAACAAAAAGGAAAGTCCACACAAAAATTATTCAATATAAATCACGAAACATAAGACAACTAACACCAGATATATTCTAGGGTCGTAATAGTGCAATCAACAGTCGCATCGTCAAACACCTCAACTGCTAGAGAACTCCTACTATAGTGAGTACAGTGGGGATTCTATGTCAGGTAGAGGTACATCCCACTAACCTTGGACGACTGAGGTAATCTTACCCATCACGTGCAGTGGGCCTACAAAGTCATAGAGAGATGCTTCCCAATATTTGTGGCCAAATATGGTACTCCACATCATCACATACCATGGTCCTACATAGTCATAAAGACATGTTTCCCACTGGGGGCCTGCAATGCCCTAGTGATGCTATTCCAACTAGGCCAAAAGTTTGTAGTCTATTGGTCACATCCAGTTGATGGGTTCTGTACATAGCACGCTTGGGATAACTACTACTAAATCTCTTCGTTTCATCTCAACATCATCAAGAGTAACCATAGAGCATGAGAAAAGTTCCACCTTATAAAGGTGGTCCCAAAACCATAAGCAACTGATCAATCAGATGCACGATTTGCATGATATATGTGTTTAAGTAACCAGGGGACTGTTTACGATGGCGCCCTGTCCGACCTGGACAGACTGACCTGACCCACCCTACCTGGGTGTCCCAAAAACCCTGTATCATTAACACAAACTATACATGACCTGGTTCCAGTCGAGGTTAGTCTAGTTCGGCCAGATTAGTGGGTCAGACCCAATAGTTTTCCCTGGACCCGGCCCAGTTGGCCGAGGGTCCAGCCCGCTGGGTCGCTCAGCGACCCGGACTAGTCTTGCTCGACCCAAAGGGGGATAGTCCGGCCCACTGGAATAGGACTGATTCACCAGTACGGGTCTACCCACCATCTCAGATCCAGCCCGTTGGGAAGCGGGTCCTGCTCAGCCCGCTGGGGGCTCAACCCTACAGGTGGGGACTAGCCACACGATATGATCGGTGGTGCCAACTAGTCGTGAGGTGGCATGGCTACCGCATTGGGCTCCCCCATGGACTTGTTGGTGTGAGGCCCTTCTACTTGCCATGTTTTATGGATTGTGGCTTCGCCAAACATCCAGATGACAAATAAATGGGTCATCCCTCCACGAAGCGCCCCGCCTAGCACATCAACCTCCAGTGCGCCACTACAACTAACGAGCCGTGACTTCCCAGTCAATGCAGCCCAACGGTTCTAGCCGCCTTCTCCATGTGGCCAGCTGGGCTAGAACCTACTAATGTTTCCAATGGAATATTTTTGGTGACATGGCATTTAGCGGGCCACCATATGCACTGTAGTGATCCATTCATCGATTCGTCTTTGTTTGAGGTCTCTTAGAGGTGCCCTCTAAACTGCAAGGATCTGAAGCCTAAAAAGTTGTCATTTCGAGGGTACGACCCCAAATAATACACACGAAAAGGCGCTCAGTCCTTATTTGTGATGGTATAGGGCCTCTACATAAGATTTTTGACGATGGGGTAGGTTCAATGAGTTTTCATTAAACCATTCCCTTCCATGATTTTGACCCCAAAAATAATAACCCCAAGAATAAATCAACCTCCCGCAAAATTCATGAATGATAAATCTACCTGTTCGTGGGTTGATCTATGTTCATCTTTTTTATAAAAGGACAATGAATCACATAAAATAAGAAACCCCTACCCATAACAATGTGTGAGGTCACAACATTCGTCCTAGGGGGATTAAGAAAACTACATCACTTCATGGCTCTGATATTAAAATGGTGTCAAAGATGATGAATTTCCTCCAGCATTCATCATTCTTTTGTGGGGTGGATGTCAGTCAGAGGTTCTCTCGCGAATCCTCAAAATGTTTATTCCTAATTTCCCTAGCACATTGAAATATAAATTGGGGCATGTCGCATCATTTTATTTATGATTCGACATTGCATCACTACACTGTTTTATTTAAGATGTAGTGTCGATGTTGCGCATCCTTAAAGTGTCGTTATGCGGTTAGTTAACAATCCATAAATGATACTCACTAATGTGCATCGAAACTGCCCCATCACTACCCCGTAGCGTCACCATCCACCAGTTTTCTATGAGAATGAAAAATAAATTAATTCTTTAAAATTATTTTATTATTTTTCTTAAATTGACCGTAAAATAAATCTTCTTCTTAGCCCATTCTGGCCAATGTTTTGTGAAATTTTAGTGAATCTCAGAAATCTAAATTCAACGGTGCTGACATATTTTTAATTTGAGAACTAGTAAAAATGACTGAATAATCTATATACACGTTTATTAAATGTACCTTAAAAAAGCTCGAAAAAATTATTATTCACCTGTGACCTCATTTAGATACAGTTAGGCTTCCCCTAAGGTTAACATGCCCCCATGATCTCAAATGTACTCTAAAATTTTCATTCTGAATAACTCATTATGAGTTATAAAGATTTCAAAAGATAATTATTGTTACTTATTTTTTTCACACTCAAAAAAAACTTCCATTGTTGGCTCGCGCCAGCAGATATAAGGGTCTACCTATGGAATTCATACCCTCACAAGGTTAGTGGTGGTGTCATATTGTTAATCTGATTCATCGTTCATGATTTATATAAAATTGAAAAATTAAAAATAAATATTTAAATATTTTATTTATAGTTATTAAATATTCATGTTTTCTCAGTAGAGGCCTACGCCGACTAAAATTAAGATGTACCTAGGTTAATCTAACCATCCTTAATGAAACAGTTCCCTCAAATTTCTAATGTAAGAAATCATTTAATAGTTATCACACTATTTAAAAAAACTACCACGTGTGTTTTTTAGTGCTTAATATTTTTTGACAGATAATTTCTGGAACTCCGGGCCTCGGAATCATGTGTCGTCAAATTTTGATGTCTCGAAATAATTCATTTTAAAAATATATTGCACTAATATTTTGGTACACTACAGTACTAGCCCCACCAATCTAATATTGAAACCATACATATGTGTTCCATGATATGATAAATATTATTCATATCATAACACATTAAATGAAATAGGTATCATAAACATGTGATATATTTATAACATGTTGAAAATATATAATGTTATATTTATTTAATCAATTATTAACCTATGGAAAGATGTGGTTTTCATGGAAATATATACCATCAAATATATATGGATATCTTAATAATATAACCCATGAACATGAAGCATGTTTAATGACGATCTTTACATCACAACAAAAACCATTCAATGATAGAAATCAATTGGACCATTAGATTGTATTCCCAAGAAGATGTCAGTTATTCTTACACATGTAATTATAGATAAAAAATAAATTTTATATATATTCTAAAAACATTTCATGAAGAAAATATCCGTTCTTCTTTGAAATAATTATTTTAAAATATATTCTTTATCTAAAAACTATTTCCATTTAAAATGGATTAGAAAAAATATAAAGCAATATTAAAAAAATATTAAAAAAAATTTACAATGAAAACAATATTAAAATAACTTATTTTAATTATTTTAAAACATGATATTTTGATTAATATATATTTTCAACCGAAATGATAAATGAATTCAAATTTATTGATTTTTTTCTAAATTATATCAAGTAAAAAATAGTTGGAAAAATGGAACCAATACATGAATTAATCATTAATAAGTAGTGGAGAAGAAATTAAAGAAGTAAAATTGAGATATGGAATATTATATTTCATCAGTAAGATAATAATCATAAAAAATCAATAAATAATTAGATTGATTCAATAAACTCTCGCTACTCATTAACATTGAATGATACTCAACATATAAGAAATTCCAATTACATGGAAGCTAAAATATCATGATTAATAAGGATATTTATAACATAAAATTTTAATTTGAAGTAGATACACCTCATAAAAGAACATATGTGTGTAACAAAACAAGTGTCTTAACGATGGGATATTGATACTAATTTTCTTTATCGATTTGATAACTTTTGAACCATAAAATCCATGAACAGAAATTCATCAAATTTATTTTTAAATATATATATATTAATTTCTAAAATCATATATTACAATAATGGGAGTTATATAAAACTCAACATATAAATGATCAGTGAATACTACATGGATATTATAAAAAATTGTGATATGAAATTCTCTTATCATAGGCCTGGAATTTCATCATACACGTAAAATTCAAATGTATAATATGCATATGTATATTATAAATTTTCCATAGAATCATCTTCATATATATAATACAATATAACGTTTTCCTATTACCTTAATTAACCATTTATTAACAATTAAATGTAATGCATCATTTCGTTTAACAACAACTTTGTCTATCGTACATGTTTTTACATTTTAGTCATGATTATCTTACAAAAATATTGATTAATTATGTAAAGATTGTAAAATATTAGTAATAAATAATATATATTACTTATCTAAATTTTTTTAATAATATATAAAATATATATATATTAATTAAAATACATCATTAGTTGGGAAAATAGGACGTTCAAGTACATGAACATTATTTCCAATTTCATGGTGTATTTATAGAATATAATTAATGAATTACATGTATATATCTAAATAATATAATTACAATAGAATTATAACTTCATATTTATAATATAACTTTTCTAAACCCATATATAAAAAATAAATATAATGTATAAATTAATTTCTTCACATTGAGGAGGAGGTAGTCCACACTTTCATAATGGAATTTATCGTATTTATATAGTATTAAATGAATGAAGGTGGTATTTATATAATAAATAAAATAGTATAAATAAATAATTAATATCATATATATCATATATAGACATTGTGTCTATCATAATGAAAAAAATAGGTGGTAATGGTAAAATGGATAATATCATTTCGTGAGGCAGTAGTGGGCCAAACACAATGATGGTAAGCTACCTACTAATTAAATGGATGTATTTTTAAATGTAGGTAAAACCATTGACATAAAAATATATTAATACATTGATAAAACATATACAATTATGAGTAAATTGAATAAAAATAATTTAGTAGGTGGAGAAATAAAATAAAAAAGGGATCTTGAGGAAGGATGTTACCTCTCCTTTTGGAAACTCCTTTTGGATTGCACCAAAGTTACTCCATGGATAGATATATTCTCGAAGTAATGATTCATGGAGTATATGAGAGATGTTTTAAGTAATTTTTACAGTGTTTGGATATGCTATAATGTTAAATTTTGTGTAAGGATGAGAGGAAGGAGGTTCCCTTTTATAATTGTAGTGAAGTGATATTTAAGATATTAATAAAATTTTAAATTAATATAAATTAATTTTCTCTTCAAAAAGTATCAAAAAATATTTTTTTATAATATAATATAACGATGGGATAAAATAATATCATCTAAAAAAATAGGTTTTTAACTATTTTTAATCATTATCGTTTAACGCTGACTATTATTTGTCATATTTATCTCTTACGAAGAAAAAATGTATTTTTTAAAAATTAGGGGTTAATATAGTAACAACAAAATTACAATGTAACCATAAATTGATAATATAAGAAATAATAAACATTATCCTAATTATTTGGGATAAATTTATTTTTTAAAGGATTTTATATCAATTAATAAATTCTGAGTTATTTTACAATTTCATTAATGCTAATTTTAAAATAATTAATTATTTTTTTTTAAAAAATTTTATAATTTCATGATTTATTCCAAAAACGCCATTTAAACCCTCACTAACATGTCAAATATATATTGAATGTTTTTTAATGAAGTTCATTATATAAAATCATATGTAATTTATAATTTTTAATAACATTTAATTTATATTTCCATTAATTATACAGTTAATTTATATTCATTGTGTTAGACACACTGGTAATTATTTATTTTATAAAAATTAAATATTTCTTACGATGTTGAGGATTATAATTTCATATCTAAAATTTCTATTTATTGTCTAATTTATATTATATTTAACCCATTATTTATACTAATATAGTTGTTGAAACTACGATGAAAAACTTTTTATATTTTCATTAAATAAAACGTAATAAATATATTACACTCATACAATTAGCTTAATAAGGTCATAAACTCAGAACAAGTATTATTTTTGATGATAACCCCCATAAAATGAAATTTTTTAAAATTTTAATGTAATTATATAATATATATATTTTTATATTTAACATTAATTACATGATTTACCCTTGTCGTGTTAACATAAATTTACTAAATATACTAGTAGAAATGTTTAGAAATTATGTAGATCATGTTTGAATGTAAAATTAATAATGATTAAAACCATGATTTTATATTTTTTGAAATCAAATTAATATTAGTGGAAAAATTAATTTTAATTCCAATCCCATATACATGATAAGAAAACATGTTTTTAATGGTAGAATGTTCAAAGGTTCATTAATGTTTCATATCAAAATTAAACATAAAAAGATTAAAATGATCTATATTGAATGAATATATTGTTCTTTTTCTAGTATGAATTTATAAAAAACATAAAATATAATTTAAATATTTAAATAAATTATACTAAAATTATTTTTGAAATAAAATTTAGTGATTTTAAATATTCATCCAAAAAAATGATGTTTCTCAGCAAAATAAAAAGAATTCACCCTAAGAAAATTTATGCTTAATAACGATAAAATTATGACAATTTTCTCAAATTCAATTTCTAAATTATAATAAATTTTTTCATAGTAGGTATTGAAAATCATTTGATTTGAGACAATTTTATTTCAAAACATATAAATACTTTAATAAAAATTATAAATTTCATTATGATAATTTTTTATTTATATAATCCTTTATAAATAATATTTGAAAATTACTTACTACTCTTCAAATAACTGTGTTTATTAGCTAGGTTATAATTATCTATTTTAATAAATAATAGAAATTATAAGATTTTTTATAGAAACTCAGTGTTTCATGTAACACACACAACGTCAATGTTGCACGTATCACAAGAAAAGTCTGTGTTATGTGTAGATCAAGACATGTTGATTCTATTTGTATGGAATGATTGAATAACAATAATGTAACACATTAATAAAAAGTAATTTATTTAAAAAATGTTTATAGAAACTCTTGGTGTTACATTATTCCCCCCATTAAATGATTCTCACCCATGATATTCATTATGTTTTAAAATATTTATTTATTAAATGTACCATTCAAACAAAACCACAGAGCAAAATGGAATACTAAAAATTAATTTTAAAAAGTAAACTTATTAACATAATAGTAACACATATTTACTCAAAATAGGGTTCCAACATTGAATAACATAGGTGGGAAACATGGACATGGAAGTGAAATTCATCTATCTAGTTCCAAGGGAGAGTGATAGATAACATGGTCTAGAAAAAGGTAATAATAAAAAATATTTAATATGTGATGATCTGATGGACCATTTGATTCATCAAAAAAGAAGGCAATATTACTATTTTTTGGGTTTCAATAACCATTCCCTAGAAATGCAGAATTTTATTGAGAGGAAACAATTATTTGATTTCGTAAAAATATAACCCTTTGTATTTAATTGATAAATGATAACATCAAATCATATTCCAAGATATAAGATGAATTTTTCATCCATGAAGAGTTATAAGATCATGAGATCCATAAATAGAGTGGTTGGTTAGTACATCCATCTCTATCACAAGTAAATGTTTTGAATATGATAAAAAATATGCATAAATATACATATGGTAATATAATATTTTAATATCCCAGAAATAAATTTTTTTAAAATAAAAATTCTAAATATTTCCTTAAAATTCTATTAAAATATGAAAATCCAAAATATTAGAAAGAAGCATACTGAATTATATTAAAATATCCCATATATCATATTGCAGAACATGGTTGTCACATTCCAAACATGTTAATACCATAATCATGTATTTTATTTAATCATTTTAATAACCTGAATTCACTTAAGTCATTGTTTAAAACAAGAATTTTTTTCATATTCCAAATATTTATTGAATATCCATAACTCTAAAAAGTTGTAATCCTCATTTGTGATAGCATAAACCACTTCTCAACAGAACCTTAATTAGTTCCAAGGAAATATGTGCCATCTAATTTATTAATTCATATCAATGATATATTTTTCCAAATATCATTATCTCAGAATCATCCACATATTATGGACATTCCATCAATAAATCATGTGTTTTCCAAAAATATCACATTATAAACACAATCAGTTTTCATGTTTTCCTATACCATTAAAAATATACTACTAAATCCTTATATAAAAACAAGAGTGGACCAATACCTAGAAGTTTCATTGTTCCTTAATATAAGAAATGTATATCTATATAAATATTCTTAAATTCCATTACTAATATAACCAATCATTCCACAAATTCATTCTCATACTCCATTTGGCTTGATGTGGATGAATGATAATTTCCTTTTCCCCGTGGCCTGAGAGGTTGCGGATGTTCATCCAAATCAGTTACCCTTGGATTTTGGAAGTGGTTATCAAAACATAAATTTTCCTTACACACATATTATTTAAGAGGGTTCAGATTATTCTATTTATCTTTCTCTGTATTCACATTGTAAGATATCTTCTTCCCATCAGTTCGACAATAGAATTTCCGATTACCTACCGTTCCACAATAAAATCATTTTTTAGACCCATTATGAAACATTAATATATAATTATTCCCAAAACATCTTCATAATTGTAATATCATCTTCTTTTCTCATGGGGTTTTAAATTTTCCATTGAAATCCATCTCTATCTTCATCTAAAACCATAAGATTTATAAATAACACAAACCTCTATTTAAACCTATATTACAAAAATACAAAATATATTCATAGATACTATTATATCTTATAGATAACACCCTTATTATACATGACTATAATCAATTGAAGAATGTTTCAACATTGATTTCATATTGGATGATAATTCCAGAAGATTACATTGCAATTCATGTAAAATATTCCTCATAGGTACAAACTAATTCATGATCATTTTTTCATATTCTCAAGGAATTAAGTTTCCATTTTTATTTCCTATAATAAAAGAAAATTTCTTACTAAATAATTTCCATATTAAAGCATCCTATTAAATATATAAAATTTATTTTTTTCCTAGCATTTTCATAACAAGAGTCCACTACTAATCATATTCACCATCCAATTGATAAACAACGAAAATAGAATTTTCATGTTCCGAACACTAAATGATAGAAAATACCAATTATTGGTATCGATCCATTATATAAATTAATTATATAAAAAGACCCAAATAATTATGGTGTATGTTTCCTCATGTAGGATTCAACAAAATATTTTTCCCTTCACTGCTCATTTGAAATTCTAGCTTGATTCTTATCTTGTGTGAGTATATCAATAAGGTATATAATTTTCTAAACCATAAAATTTGAATTTTATTAGTAAAATTAGTTAATATATAATTTCATTCAATATTATGATTGTTTATTAGGTATTATCCCCAAAATGAAACAATAATTCATTGTGTAATATAAATTTATCATAGTGATGAACAACATAATCAGGAAAAACATGTTATAGATTGTCTAAATCATAACTCCTTTACTCATTCAAACCTTGTATTTATCCTAGGTTATTTTATTCTTATATATATTTTAATTCATCATGTTTTACTATGCAGTGTTTTTGGATTTACAAACAATATCCCATAGGAGTGTAAATCTAGTTGCAAAGTAAGGCTCATTTTCTTGTACCTATTTACACTCGAGTTTGGTCGGATGCTCCATGTTAGAGTTTTTAAACATAGTTAAATCTTCTCTATAGACACATCCAAAATTATTATTCATGTAGGGATGTAATTATATGAATCCAGTCAGACTATCCATTAAAAAAATTCTATGACATGTTCTTAAACATTAAGACCTACATATAATTTTCTTTATAGACACCCCTAGTTGTATACACAGAAATATCCATTGGTATGTCACAATGTTTCCTAATCATACATTAAAAAGGTTGAATAATCCTTTTCACTCATTCTATCTACAACAATTCAGCCTAATTGTAAATTTACATTACACTATCTTTTATGAAACATTTCATTCAGTACACAAAGACACACCAAAGAAACATTTTATTTTAGTACTTTTTGAGACATGGAAAAATAAACATTGATAAAAAAGTGATATAAATTATCTCCCACTTGTTTATTCATGACTTGAACGATTATAAAAAAAATAATAAATAATACATATCCTAATAATCAAGATGAAGGAAAACATAAAAATGGGTTATCTCAGTTTCTCAAAAACGGTACACAATAGAGACACGTATAAATAATCATGAGTAAAACATTATGATAACATGATCATGAAAATGGAAAATAATACACTATATATCAACTATCATACATCCAAATCATGGAAAAATGATTGGAGGATCATTAGAAATGATTCATAATGAAATAAATAACACAATCCATGAAAGAATAACATAGGAATTAAAAATTGAATTTTTGGTAGACACATAAGAATATAAATGTATTTCCATAGTAGTTAATTTATCACATCCAAGGATATATTAGTAGTATCAGTTCACTCCATAAAAAAATTTGGTAGTCATGGTTCACTACCATAACCAACATGGTAGTCATGGTTCACTCCCTTATTAATCTTTGGAGGAAATGTTCACTCCCAAGTCCATCGTAGCAGAAAAGTTCCATTATGTATATATCATGAGATATATAACTTTACTGAATGCATTATGAATAGATATTGGTCCCACCCATCTCATAATCCAATCATAATTATTTGTTCCATGAGATCATAAATATAATTAATAATATAACCCCCAAAATGATATGGGTATCAGAAAAATGTAATCTTGTCCGGACATATAGAAATCATATAGGTTTCATAATCATTTCACAAAATAATATACTTTGAAAATAATTGGATTTCAAAGATAAGTAACCCATTAAATATAAAATTATTTCCTAAACATAAACACAGTGAATGAATAATAGATTTTCGGAATGTTATAAAATCCAAACAAACCCATACAAGGAACAAAATTGAATGGAACCTTGGATAATATTCTAAATGAGGAAATATTGACACCAAAAGATATCATCTTTAATGGGAAATAATATTGAATGATCTATAAGAATCATTTATCGATGAAAATATCCATTCATCATTGAAAAATAATTTTTAAATCATAAAATTTTATTGAAATCATTATACATTGATAATTGATTTTAATAAATATAATGGAATCATTAAAAACGATAGAACATTTTTAAAAATAATTTTCCTTGAGATTTTTCTATAGAAAATATTTATTCATTAAAACCTTATTATTTGAGCTAACCTTATTTTCAATCGACATTATAAATTAGATCAATTTTTTGGGAAACATTTTCTTATTTACCATTTGTAAAAATGATTGTGGACGATAGTACCAAACATGAATAAATCATGAATAACTAATATAGAATAAAATTTTTGAGTACTTTTTAGAAATGGATACAAATATTTCGAAAATGAATACATAATTGTAAACAGTTTTGTTAAATGATGAGATTGATTTTATTTATTCTTACCACATTGTAATATTGTGTCATACTACAGATATAATAAAATGAAATTATGTTGATCCAAAAAAATTAAAGGAATAAACTCATATTGCTGATATAAAATTTCAATTGGTGGAATATACACCTCATTAGACAACATTGGTTTATAAGAAGGCATTTGACTCAAATATAAAAAATTAGGACAATGTTACTTTTCTGATTTGGTAACATTTGAACCATAAAACCCTTGAAGAAATGAATATAAAAGATATAATTAATTACCCATAAAATGTAGTATAATAATCATATAATACTTTCTTGATAATATTATACACCTCGTAAAATAAATTTGTGTTAAATAAGGCATGTATCTCAACGAAATAAAAGGGGAGACGAAATAACCTAACCCCGTGTATTAACATTCCCCATAAACATGCAAGAAAAATTTATAATAAGTAAAAGATTCTTATAAATTTATTAAAAAAAATTCTTATATATAATACCATATAAGGTTATTCATGACCTTTTATTATATTTTTATTAAAAATTCAATGTTAATGTAATATTTTGGGAGAAAAACCGATATGTTTATCATTTTTGTTTTGTCTTGACATTCATGAAACTTTTACCTAAATAATGATTTAAAAAATACATAATTTAAAACATGAAATATATATATATATATATAATATATTTAAAGAATAAATACATTTATAATAATATATAAAAGTTAGATATATAAAAAATGGAATACCCCATGCCTGGATATGTTAGGCCATATGTACGCAAGATTGTAGTTTCCATTTTCATGGAATATTGAATGATATAATTTAAATGAAATATATATATATTTTTTATAGATTTATTATCTCATATATATCAGATACATTTATAAAGA
Source organism: Viscum album (assembly GCA_963277665.1). Taxonomy (NCBI): domain Eukaryota; kingdom Viridiplantae; phylum Streptophyta; class Magnoliopsida; order Santalales; family Viscaceae; genus Viscum; species Viscum album. Next base: position 1,310,138,125 of record OY728152.1, on the reverse strand, counting down.
AAACTACATAATACATTGCGCAGACATTGTGAAAAAATCACATCATTTTGAGGAGGCAGTAGTATAAACATCCACGAATGATGTTATCATATTTAGTTAAAATAGAAATAATGAATTTAGGATTTTTATAAAAAATACAGAAGTATATGTATGTCATAAAATATTAAAACATATTTAACATCGTTATTTTATTCCATAAAATTGTGTAATGGTAAAATAAACAACCACATATCTTAATACGGTAGTTTACTATAAAAACAAATGTCAAGTTCTTTAACAATTCGATCGATGTCTGGGTATTTTATGGTTGAAACCTTGATGAAAACAATTATTACTATATTAATAGTTCTGAGGATATTATGTGTGAATGTAATAATAATGGAGTTTTTGTAGTAGTAAATAAAAATAACGGAGCATGAGGAAGGATGTAACTTTATTTGGGTAACTCATACAGTTTCATCCAATGGGCTGATATGGATGGATTTAATCTTCATAAGAGGCTTTAAGGAGTAAGTATGGGAAGCTGAGAGATTATTTTTTTAGTTTTTTTTACCTATAAAGAAAAATTTGGTTTGAGTGTGTGATGTTTTAGGTTCTTATTTTTAATTGAGGTGAGAGACACTTTAAAAAACTCATAAATTTTTAAAATATTATATATTAATTTTCAATTTCAAATGGATACAAAGTTAGTTATTTTTATTCAATGATTATTATTCCTAGAAAATACTATAAAAAATAAAAATTACATATATTTTTACTATTTCTTAATAATTATCTTTTATCTTTATCCATTATTTATCCTCTTTCGAGAATACCATGATAACGTGTGTTTCCACTCATTAATTGTTAATATAATTAATATATAACTCCAAACAAACAACAAATGAATCATGTATAAAATTTTAATCATTAAAAATTCATTTTTCTAATTTAGTATTTTTTTGAATGTTAAATAATTTAATAAAAATGTAATTATTTAAAAGTACCACTAATTTCATTTTTTACACAATTCATGAATTGGATTTTTATAAATATCACGAAAAATTGACTTATTCGAAGTAAATCCTTTAAATCATCACTAACATGTCTACATAGTATTAGTAATTCGTTTATTACATTAATTATATCAATTTTTTTATTATATCATTTTTAATTACATTTATTTTATTTTTCCATTAATTAAAAAATTACAACATCATCCTTGTGGATTCCATAATAATTATTATTTAGTTCATAAATATTATAAATAAATTACAGATAATATAATTATAATTTTATATTAAAAATTATTATTATTTGTTGAATTTATCTACTGTAAAATCATATATTAAAACTGATATAGTTATTAAAAATATTAGTATGACTATTTTAAATATTCATGAAATAAAACATAATAAATGTCATACTAACATGCATATGTCATAAAAATGTAATAATATCATCCCAAATATTATTTTATGTAAATAAACACACATCAAATGAAATTTGATACTATGTTAGTTTAATTTAATAATATTTGTAATAATATTTTTTTCCATTAATTACCCCATTTACCGTGAACCGTGCTAAATAAAAATTACTAATGTGACTATTAGTAATGTAAAAAAATCAATTTTATCCATTAGAAAACAAATATTATACTAATTACAACCGAGTATGTACGTGTTATGAAATTCAATTCATAGATGTAAACAAATTATGTTTAATGCTACTCAAGTTGAAATGGTGATAAAGATGGGTTTTTAATTAAAAATGTTCAAACGATCCTTTTGATTTTATTTCTATATTTATTTTAAAAAGATTCTGATGACATAAATTGGATGAATCTAATTATAGTGGATTTAATTCATCTTCAAAAAAACCATACAATATTATTTAACAATATAAATAAATTATATTAAAAAGGTGTTTTGAATTTAAAATCCATATTTTTCACTATGCACAAAAAGATGATTTTTATTAATATCTAATACAGTAAACTAAAGAAAATGTTGAAATTTAAAATTTAAAATTTATTTTTATTTTTTAAAATTAAATTTTAAATATTTTTAAAATTCGTTTTATTGATTCTTATAAAAGGACTTGGAAAGTAGTTCATTTTAGAAAATAGTATTTATAACTATATAAAGGCAATAAAAATATTTATATTTTTCATTATCACTATTTATATTTATATAAAATAATTATAAAAAATATTTCAAAACTAGTTATCTCTATTCATTTCACTAAGTTGAATGTTTTGGTTATTATTATCACCATTAAATAATTATATCAATAAAATGATGTTTCATAGAAACACGGTGTTGCATGTAACACTTGTTAAGTCAGTATTACATATTGCACTATATAATTTGTTATTGAATTTATTTCAACCCATGTCAGTGTTTTTAAAGAATGATTGAATTATTAAAATTCAAGGAATATTAAAATTCTAATTAATTCGGGAAAAGATTAAATAAAAGGGGTGTTACATGGATAATATTTGGGACCCATTACATTTGACTCATAGTATCCTCAGTCCATTTTTTCATTGAATAAAAATGAATTCATTGATATGTTTGATTAAGATTTTAAATTTTGGAAGGGTTAACTATCTTTTTTGAACTCCATTTTAGTTTTGGATCTGTGTTTATATTTATTAATTTACAAAAAGTTTTAATTTTTAAATTTCTAAAATCATGAAATATTTTGTTTTAATTTATTTGATATTATCAATTGAAATTATTAAATCATTTAGTTTTGAATAATATATGTTCTTCATTTTATTTTAAATGGTATGAATTTAATATATTGAATTGTTTTTTATTATTTAATTTATGGCTTTATTCATTAATGTCATATTTTTCTTTCAAAATATGATTTTCATATTTTTTGATGAAAATGAATCAAGAAGTTCTTATTTATATAAGGAATATAATTTAAAAACTAAAAATTTATAATTGTATTAAAATGAATATTTATAGAATGTGATTTGAATGTTACGAGATATTCTACATTATGGGAATCCTAATGAGATCATTTTTTCAAACCCTTTATTATAATAAAAAGGGTATACAGTTCGCTATTTTTATTCATACATTCACCAACATCTTAATTATTATTTTCGTTCTAATTGTTTTTTTAATGGAGGTTTTAGACTAAGATGGTAATTTTATTTTACAGAAAAATTATTTAGATCTATTTGGTTTCAATATTATTCTTTTCTAATGAGTACTCTATATTTCAATGCATCATGATCTATTATATAGATTTTATTATTTTGATCCATAACTATTATAAAATATTTATTTAGGAATTTCATAAAATTTAGTGAATTTATGTTTATGTATGGGGTTATGATGGCCATTTTGTTATAATTTTCATTCTTATTATATACATTTTTATGAGGTTAAGTCTCATCCAATTTTTTACTTTCCAATACTCAGCAAATTAATTCTTTATAGTGGAATTAAGGGATGTGTTACTGACCATGTGGCTGATTAGATTGGGTGACAGTTCATTGGAATACAAAAAAAATTCATTTCAAATGAAAAATAATTTGAAATAAAAAGTAGATAAAAAAATATATTTTGAAAATTTGTTGTTATTATAATTAAATTGTGGTATTTAATGAATAATAACAATTATATTGATATAATTTATGATATTTTAAATAAATTAATTTCACCCCCATAAATATATAATTATATACATTACAGGATTACTAGATCAATTACCCATGTAAAAAATAATTTATGTAATTTAATTTAATTATCTATTATAGGTCGTAATTTTAATTATTTATTTTATATTAAATTTATTTTAATCATGTTGAAAATTATTATTCAAAAATATTTCAACAATAATAAATAGTCATCAATTTGTTTTAAAATATATATATAAAAAAATTAAATTCTATAATGTAAAAAATACATAATTTTTTAAAAAAAATTATATTCTTCAATATATTTTTTATTTATATTATATTTATATAAAAGGATTATTATTATAAAATGAATATAGACACATTTATTTCTTGTATATATATAAATAATCTCAAAATCATTTAATGACTATACATAGGTATAAAATAGAAATAATTTGATTTATATATATATATATATATATGGAAATATATTTTTTAATGGGACTTTATATCATTATGGATATATATGATAAAATTAATTCTTAATTAATTATAATGTTTAATCTGATTAATTTTTATCATATTATGAATTAAAATTAAATAATTTGTTTGTAATTTCATTTTCACATTCAAACATTACAATGTGATTCCATTTTTTTAATATAGTCATCATACTAAAATATAAATTATATTAATGTGAATAAATTGATGGATTAGATCATGAAATTTATAAACTATATTTATATATAGTTATACGGATAAATATTTCTAGGAATGAATGATTTATTTCTTTTTTATTCCCTATAATATTTTTCCATTTTATATCCACTTGACTAGAAATTTTTAGTCTTTTATTTTCAGTATTGATTTTTTAAATAACTATACAACATTTAACCTTATAAATAAAACACATTTCAAACCACCTCAAAAAATATATTTCGATTTTGGTTCTCTTGAATCCATTAAGAAATTAAATAACTAAATGTATTATCTTATTTTGGGGAACATATGATCACAATATTCTATCCTAAATTACACATTACCATGTGGTTCTCCATTGGAGGATTCATGCATTTACTAAAATTATTATCCTTTATATAATAATTCATTTTTAACACTTTTATTGATGTATTCTCTATTTTTAGTTATCATGTAAAATTCGTGTTTTGACACCATTAATCACATTTAGCAACGATATTATTATTATATATTGAAATTCATTTCAGTCTTTCAGAGTTTATGATGTTTCATTTTTTAGATCAATTTTTCTGGAATCATTAATGATGACATATCATATAAGTTATGAATTAATAAGAATATATATATATATGATAATATGGTGAAATAATGATTATTTTATTATATTTTTGTAACAAATTCTTTATATTAATAAAAATTGTATTTATCATTTAAATTAAATATTTTAAACTTTTAAAACCAAAAAATAACATCATTATTCATTCCATGATAATAATCAACATGAAATCATTTAATTACCAATGTAATATATAAAAATATTGAAAAATATTCTATATCGTCAGGAACATTCTATTTTTTAATCCACATCAACAATTAATTCCATAATCAAAAAAAAATCAACCACATAAAATAAAATGATTATAAAAAAATATTAATGATATCAAAAAATTAATATACGGGTAATAAGGTAATATAAATTAGTGTAATTAAATAAAATAAATATGAAAAGTTAACATATTCATATAAATAACAATCCAAAATTTTATATTTATTTATTTACATTTTGATTGACCATGTGCATGTTAAAGGTGCTGGTTGAATTTATATGTCCCCATTAAAATATATATTATCAATGCATTTATATAAATTTTTAATTGGTTATTTTGTTTCCTAAAACATATTTATATATTTACTCTTCCCCCACTTATTTTTTGTTTCAATTGAATTTTTAAAAATAACATACATTTGGTAGCACAATCTATAATAAGGAATCCAATATGTGATGATAAACAAGTCACATATTTATTATTTGTTGTCTATCTCAACAATTTCCATTTCCATAATATTTTATATATATTTCTATATTATACATCTATAAACAATTATTTAAAATATTATATTCTTATACTTTTGTTACATAATATTAATTTTTTAGTGTTTTCTAAATGAGAAATTTTTTTGTGAACATGACCATAACATAAAAAATATTACATAGATTATTTTATTTTATTTATCATATATAATAATATTTTACAACAATATAATTTTTTCTAAAAAATATTATTTACTTTATTTTTATGTTATTCGAACCTAATTCAATTTTTTATAAACAATATTTTTTGATGTATATGTTAAAAAAATTTAAATGGTTAAACATATTATTTTAAAATGAATCTTTGTATTGTTAATATATATATATATATATTTTATATTTATAAATTTTATTCTTTGATTTTATCATTAATTGGTGTAATGATATATTAAATTCATCAAACTAAATATTCTTGAACATATATGATCGTGTTTTATAAATATTATCATCATACCCATGGAATTCTCATGAGTTCATTAAAATATGATAGAATTATGAATATTTTTAGGTGGGACACATATGTTGGGAGTTCAGTTATGTAATGGGATGGATAAGAATTATATTGGTAAAATATAAATTTTGAAATATTTATGTCACATGATATGTCAAATAATAGACACTAGAGTAATACCAAAATATAATGAGGGTTTACCGAGTATGCTAATGGGAATGGTGATTGAGAAAAATATATTATAGTACATTATCTTCTATGTGTTGATGGTCATGCAGGTGATCCTTCACATTAAAAATTATTTATATTCAATTGTATATTCTACTATATTATTATTATAAGTACATGTTATAACACATTTTGATGAAATTTTATCACGGAAATATAAAATTTATCACGACAAATGATTATTGACCATTTATTTTACACACATATGAGGTATTCATTAATTTGTAACAATTGATTTATATCAAGGCTCATGATCGATCATTATTAATTTATTGGATTTGATTTTCAATGTTATATAAATATTCTATTCTTATGTTCTATAAAAAACTTTTTATTCTTTTTCATTCTTATGATATTTTATTATTTTTATTTTTTCCCATTATAAAAATATCATGGGGTCACCAATTTCATAAATTAAATTACATATTATTATAAATATTACAATTAATTACTAGTTTCATATATGAATTTCATGTAAATGGAATTCAAGTGAGAGTTGAGGAAGAATGATTGTAAAATGAGTATTATATGTATCTAATAGAAAAATAATTGAAACATGTACATTTATTGGTTTTTATATAAAATGAAATTTAATGTATGTTGGTGTTATATGATTTAAATAGTGTGTGAGATATTAATAACTTAATTCAAATAGAAAATCATATATTGTTTTAATACATGTATGGAAATCCAATATTGTGACATGAATCACATTTATACAAACAGAAGTGCAGTGTTTTGAGGTATATTAGTGTGACATAATTTTAAATTTATTTTATAAGTATTGTATAAAGGGTTTAATTCAGGGACTGGGATGATTATTTTATTGGTTTCCATAGACACGATACTAGAGGGTCAATTTAAATTGGTCGGAGGACACTATTCATTTATATCAATTTTTGATATACATGTGTTGATCTAATAACCATTTAATATTATTGTCTCTTTATATATTTTTCATCCACATAAACTAATAATCTATTATTTATTTGTAATTATTATTTATTATTTATTATTTTATTCATTTTAAATTTTAAAACCCACTTAGGACATGTGTTTTTATTTCGGTGTATGGTTTGATAACTAAATTGTTTTATAATTGTAGATTTTTGCTAGATGAAATAATAAAAACAATGATTTATTTCTAATAGTATATTATAACTACAAATATTACTGGTCATCAAATTTTTTAGTTATCCACTAACATATGGGGTGGTGAACCATCATTATAGTTATATAACATTCGTAGATACATTTTGGTGACCTAGACCAATGCGTAACGAATTGGTATTAGTGAATTAATTTTGATGTGCACTATTTCAATAGATATTATGACAAAATATTTTTAAATCGACCGTAAACTATGATCATTAATTTATAGTGTTTCTTTGGTTGAAACAATTAAGATGGTGATAATTGTGGATATATATTGGGCATTATAGAAATACAGAAAAATTATCTGCATAATCCCAATATTGAATTATTGACCATTAATGTGATTTATATATATAATATAAGATAATATATTATTATTAAAAAATAATATAATTATTATTCATTAGTCATGATACATACTCATACTGGATAATATGTGTGTAATATTTTATTATTTCGATTTTTTAATAATTGAACAAAATTAGAATTTACTATTGATTAATGACTAAAATGTAAATTATATTTATAATAATAAATATAAAAAAATATTTTTCTGTTAATTATATATTTTTCATTGTTCAAACATAATAGTCAAAATGTTCTTATTTTTTATTATTTTTTGAAAAAATAAAAATTTCATGAAAAAATATAGGAACTGATGTGTTGTGTTGGGAAAATATCATAAAAAATTAATATTTACCTAATTATAGATAATTCTTGATAAAAATAAATTTTCCATTTTTTTTTATATTTTTTTTAGTTCACAAAATATTATTATATGTCGATAATATTGAGTTATTTTTGGATTAAAATATTGGGATTATAATGATGTTTTGGAAAAATTTATGTGATTTTTAATATGTGAAATACGATTTCTCTATTTCGTTGAATAAGAAAACAATAAAACTATTTTGTATATATAAGGGATTTCATTAACCTATATTACTACTACCATATCGTTTTGAATTAATTTTTTTGGCTCAAACACTAGGTCTGATTATGGAGAGACATACCATTCTACATTGATGCATGTAATATTAGTGAAGTATTTTTCTAACCAGATCAGTTATATATTGATTACCATATTTAACCACTTGATAAAAAAATTTGGTTCTATAATTTTCATTTATTAAGATCCAATAATTATAATAATCCGTTTTTCGCTGGTCATTATAGTATATGGCATCAGGTTGCTATGGAATTTTCAGTCTCAAGTTCTCTAGTCATTTTTGATTGATGAATGTTTTATTAAACATTTTTAAAATTATTTTATTGTGAAAAATAATTTATTTATTACTGATACTTGTTAATATATATTTTATAATTACTAAGAAAATTTATGTGGGATAATATGTTATTGAACAATATAGTTTTCTTTTGAATATTGATTTATGAATCGCAATTATGCATTAGGGAATCTATTAGAAATAAATGATATAATATTTGGAGTTAGTAACTGTTTTATTCCTATTATAATTAATAAACATGGGTTTCATATAGGTATAATTACTTTAGAATGATATATCTGATCATGGGGATTCTATAATAATAAATACATTTTAATATTGGAAACATATGGATGGTTAAGAGAGGTTTTTCTAGTTTCTAGCCATTGGTTAACCAGATGGATGTAAAAAAGTATTTATTTGGGGGCCCATGTGGTGGATAGACACCTGATCAACCATCATGTTTATTGTTTCTTACATTATGTTTATGTTGGAGTGGTTGGGTACTCAGTGTGGGTAAAAATGTTATTTTTATGGGGTCATCCTATAAATTTTTTTGGTAAAACTATTCATTTTTTAACTAAAACCTAATATAATATAAGAATAAAGGATACTACTTTGATTACCATTTTCCCAAACTATCCCAAAAATTCTCCCCTACTTGGATGCTTTTAAATCTCTCATATTTTTAGGTTATCATTAAGGACTCAATTAAAATATAAACCATTGGATCCATATACATTCTTTCCTAACCATTATATTTTAAATTCAACAATTTTAATTATTAAATATTTTATTTTATTGTGTTTTTATATGAAATCATTATACAATAACATTGTTATAAAAATATATTATGTATTAAATTATTTGATAAAGCTTGATAATCCTTTATTTGGTTTTGAAAATTAATTTCACAATGAGGTATGTTACCCATATAGAGTAATAATATATTATTAAAATATTTACTATATATAAGTGAGGTGCATGGTAGATTATTGGGGTTTTTGATTTATGAATTATTGATAGTCTATTAAATGTTATCTTCCACAATTGAAAATTTGTTTAGAAAATATAAGGATTCCATGTGAGTATTTTTATACAATTGACTAATGAAATTTTATATAAATTATTAAATAGTTTCTTATTTTTTCAACATTGAAATCAAACATCGATATTTTATTAATATGTTTATAATGATCATGTGATAGATTCATGATTTTATAATTAAGGTAGGTGAAAATTAAAAAATGATGCATCATTAAATTAGGGTCAATTTTGGTTTGATTGAAATGATTATGGAAATTAATTATATGAACTTTTGATATGGTAGGAAAATGATAAAAAATTATGATCTGATTAGGTTATCATAGAATGTGAATATTCTATATAGTTTGTACTGTTTGTTTTTGAAATTCTTGTTTTAATAAATATAATAATGATTTTATATAGATCAAACTAGATGGAATTAGTGGAATTGATTTGGAATAAACAAAGAATGTATTTAAGATTGATGTGGTATTAACATGATATTTTGAAGGTTATGTGATTTTAATACACACAGATTTTGAATCACGGTTTTTATATTATTTTAAACATTTTTATAGCAATCATTCCATGGAACACTGAATATTGATTGTGTAATATGAAGACACTTTATTCCGTCTGTGATAATCCTTACACCAATTTAATATTATTTAAAACAAAACACTAAGATTAAATTTTAGTTCTCACAAAACTATGTTTTTATTGTGTTATAAACAATGCTGAGTCCCTTAAATATCATACGTTATAGGCAAGAACTTGTTTTTACCAAACAAAAATTTGATAATATTAGTATTATAACAAAATTATTATAGTTTTCACCCAACCATGGGATTAGATGTTGTGAATTTGATTTATTAAAATATGAAAATATTGTTTAAACATTTATATATGATGAATTTTTTTGTGAACAATTATCTTGAAATTAAAATAAAAGACTTGTAATAATATAGGAATAATTTTGATGAAAAACTATATTTATGAAATTAAACACTTATTACTTCAATAAATTAACTAAACCAAATATGATAAATAATATTAATGAAAAATAAATATATTATATATTTAATAAAAAAGTTAGTGTTTATTATATTAGTTTTTTGGGCAAGAGATCGTAAATAAATTATTTTTATGCATAAATATATATATTGTTTCTAAAAGGTAACTTTACCACCATTTAATTTCATACATATATTAAATTTAATTTTGTAACTCGTATATATTATTTTTAATTACTAATAAAATAATTTTTAAATATAATTTCATAAAATACTTTTGTAAATTTACTTAATTTTCTGGGAATTTTCAAATATTGATGAATAGTAAAAAAATACTTAAATTTATTATGAAATTCATCCTCATATAATTTATTTATACAGTTAAATTACATACTCAATTTTTATAATATATATTTTAAAAAATATTACATATCTAAATTAAATTTAGGTCATTTGATTCAATTTCACATTGAAAATGTGATATAAAAACATTTCAAACTATTGACAATTTTGAGTTTCAAAAAAATTTATCTTGTCACATGTATGGGATTAATTTTAAATTAATTTGTACGACACATGTGTCGAAAATTTGGAATAGGGATAAAAATTTTATTATTAGTTTAATTTATAATGTCTTGTATCTTAAACAAATTTATTGATGAAAACAATTTGTGAGTGTAATTTATATTAATAATTTGAATTAATGTAAACGAGTTAACATATTTTGTAAAACTTTACTTAATTAGAAAAATAACCTAGAATCATAATAAAAACCCATTTTATAGTCATATTTCCACCATAAATTCTATTGGATCAATCATTTACCATTATTAGAGGATAATTTTTTAACGGAGTCCTCTCAATAGTGTTCACCTTTTTATATTTACAAGAATTACAATCCTCCCCTATTAAAGGGAACACACCCCAATCACTCATTTCTATATTTCAAGCAATTTGGATTGGCCAAAACCATCCCAAATATGTTATAAATTTCCCTAAAATCATATAATAATCCTCACATTGGGCGTAAGGAATACTGTGTTATTCATTTGGTGAAAACCAAAAGGAATTTCTAAAATAAGATGTAACATCCTTCAAAAGAAACACATATTTTATTTACTTTTCATCCATAAAAATAATATTTATAACATTATATTATAAATCATAAATATACTAAAATAAATTTATGTTAATTTTTTTAGATATACCAACACAAACTTCTATCAAATGAAATACACAATCATCATTCTTGTGTACGGTGGATTACCGCATAGTGAATCAATGTTGTTAATTCATACATTTCTACATTTTATGGTATGGAATAATGATATATATATGAATTTTAATTTATATATATTATATTTATGATTTATTTATTCTTTTTTAGTTATTATATATAAATTTCCATCATTCGATCCATTTTGTATGATTAAGATAACTTTGGTTGTGGATGTGTGATGTACTGAAACCTAAAAGCGATGTGATTCATTCACACTATACATGATACATATTATGAATGGCTTTCATAAAAATATATGATATTATTTAAATACAAAATATACTATAATTATATAATAAATAGATACATATATTTTATTTACCTTCTTTCGTACAATACATCATGAAAATGAAAACATCATTCATTCATAGGTACATTCTACTACCTCTTGTAATATTGTATTCCATTTCATAATTCAATATTTAATAGATTTTAATAAATACATATACAATGATTATATTATATAGTTTTTTAATATTTTATAGTATTGAAATAATTAAATATTGATCTTTGTAAGACGGTCAAGAATAAATAGAAAAAACATATATGTAAGTGAATATAATTATTACCCAAAACATAAAATTAACATGGGCTTATAATTAAAATTATAACACAAAGTCATAATAAAGCATTATATGGTACTATATATTTTAATATTTAAATTATTTATATGTATAATAAAATTGCATTTATTATAAAATATGTTTGAACGTGTACAAACAAAGTCAAATATTGAGTTAAGGGTTTTCTTATCTCCCATTTATATATATGGTATATATTCTATATTCACTAAATATTTTTTTTCATGTGTATATACTACTATAGTACATGTTATATAATGAAATTAGAATATTTAATGACAATAAATAGTCCAATTTATTTTTTTCATTCACTAATCTTATGATTTAAATGATACAATTGTATTAAGTGAATTCCATATATCTTTTTCTATCACTGAGATACATTAAATATTCACCACTCATATATATTGTGTTTTGTATTTAATACACTTGAATATTTGATACAATTATCAACCATAAATTTATTTTTATTTAGATATCAATTTTATTTTCTATAAATCAGGGTTTTTATGGTCCCAAAATTACCAAATTTGAAATGTAATTTAGATACAATTTGAATTTATTGGAAAAATTTTGATATTATGAACATATATTTTTTTATAAGGGGTATATACTAACAATTTACATGTAATAACATAAATTCATATTTTTTAGGATATTTTATTCTCATGTAATGATATTGTCATATAGGGATTGGGATTCATAGAAACCAACGTTTTAATAGTCTTTTCTGATATATCATCGTTTATCTGGATTATTTTCTATTACACTTCTATTGAGGGTTAATTATGATCCATGCCTTACTGAAATACATGAATTTTCTCATCATATGGTTATTCAAGATATCATCAATTACTAGTATCATTATTTTACTCTCTGTAATACTTTATATTAATAATAAAATGTAATTAAGAAAATGAAACTTTATCTATCTCTTTATTTCAATCCCATTTTAATTAAAAATCATCGTTTTCTAAAAATATTCAAAAAAATATTATATTATATTTTAATACATTTTAATATGAAAATTATTTCAAATATTATTTTTTTAATTTTCTAATAAGTATTTTAAAGATTATATAATATTTTATCAATGTTTTTACAATGATAATGGTTTTAAAAATGTTTTATTCCATAAAATAGTTTTTAAATATGGAAAAGTTATTTTCCTCATAAAAAGTTTTAATTTTTTTTAGATATGTCCTTATATTTTTCAAATCTGTTGATCTATGGAAATGTTTTTTTAATTTTATTTATGTTTTAATAAATAATTTTTAAATAATTATAGTATCACTTAAAAAATGCTCAACGATATATTTTAAAATAATCATCCTTATAAGATGACATAAGTTTATATTTTAATGATTTATTTGTGATCTATAACAAGGAAAAATTATAATCCTTTCTTTGAATGGATTATGATTAAGATTATACATTATTTATGAAACTCATTTCACATCCATAGGTTATGAATTGAATAAATGCTTGTGAAACCCATTTTTATTAATGAGTTATTATTTGATGAATTTATTATAAAACTATTATCATTTCAATAGTTTTTTAATGAATTTATTTTTATTATATAGATTTAATTTTATTGTATTTTATAATATGTTTATGAAGCACATCTCTTTTTATAGCTCATTATATTATGAATTTTTTACTATCTTGTGGAAGAAGTATATAAAGAATTTATTATTTGATGGGTAATACCTATATCTCACTCAAATTCATTGGGTAAATATTTATAACTAATGATAAAGACATGGATTGAGTTATATGTATCCTTTATTCAGTAAGAAATGGATTGAATGATGAGTTAAATAATTGAAATATGATATGACTGGAACTATGAGTTAACTCAGTTTAGTAAGCTTAGGATGGAATGAGGAGTGAAATAAGTAGATTATGACAAGGTTGGAACACGAATTGATCTCAATTTAGTAATACAGGGATGGGATAAGAATTGAATCGGAAACTATAATTCATGTCTATAATTGGATTTAAATTGGATATAGTAATAGAGGGATGTGATGTGGAGTGAACATGATTCAATAATAGACATTTCCCACTATGATGGTCTTATTAGTTAAAATTGACTACTAAGTGGGTATTGTTTGTTATCATTTACTTATAATATGGATTTGGGAGTGAAAAAATTAATCTAAGATGGCCTTGTCATAATCCATGAATACTATGGAAATCATTTTTTATGATTATGTCTCTTCCAAAAATCAAGGATATATTATGATGTTATTCATTCATGGATTAGGATCTCAATTCCATTATGATCCACATATTATTAAAATCCAATATTTATTCCATGACACATGAATATGATCTTTTGAATATAGGGTATTATATTTTAATATTTATCTTGTATTATCATACCCTTATTCTCATGTTATGATTATGTCTCTCCTTTATTTACTCATACAGAGCAACTAATCTCAGACATTCTAATGTTTCCTTTTCCAAGGATGTGATGAATGGTTTTAGGTATGATTGCTAAATGGGAAGTTCATTGTGGAAAAAAATGAATATCATTCACAATGTTATAAAATTATGTTACATGTATCCAAATACACTAAACTATTATGATCCTCCAGAATTTACTTTTGTAATTTACTAAAAATTCGTCTTAACTGTTTTAATATCCATTTATTTGAAGCCAAGTTCACTATGGTTGGAATCAAAATAAAGTATTAATCAACTGTTGGAATCACAGATTAAAAATATTAAGTGATATACCATGGAATATTTCTATGTATATGTATTTGGATGTCTCTAAGTATAATCATAATGTATTGTAGTTTTAAAATTAGGTGTCATTATTTTGGAATCCTATATACAATCTTCTATAATTATGTGTTTTTATTATTTGATATGTGCAACATAAACTATGATTTTTTGTCTTAGTACATATAGGTAATTTTATGGAAGTTGGTTAACATTGAATGTTTCATATGTGAAATGGATTGGAATTATAAATTGATGTCCAATATGGAAATTTGACGAAGAGAATTAGGAAGGTGGTAGGAGAACTGGTTTTACTTTTAATGATAAAGAGAACAAAAATTAAATGTGAATAATATGTGATATTCTAAAAGAGTTTTTTATAATTAATGTAAAAATAATAACTATATTGAGGTTGAGGAAAATTTATACATGTTTCATATTTCTTATTCTATTTATTTGGTATTATGTTAAAAGATAATGAATCCTGATTAATGGTTTAGGAATAATGCTAGATGATTGATGTTTATATGCTTTAGAATTAAAATATTTTGTCATATGAGTAATTAATTATGTAAATACTTTTATTATAAATTTTTCAATAAGGATTTAAATGAAAATATTTAATGGTGTTGATTACAATGAAAAGTGATTTAATGGATTATTTGGATTATTGGGCGTTAACCATTTATGTGTTCTTGATTTGGAGATAAATATTATTACATGGGATAAAGAGATGATTAATATTGAAAATGTAAATTGGATAGTACGAATTTCGTTAGAATTCTTTATTTATTTTTTCAAAATTTGGGCTATGTTATTATTGATGACGTTGAAAACATAATTTTTGGATTTAGGGATTATATCAAATAATTGATGGAATAATATGAATGTTTTAAATATTGAATTATTGTACTTCAGGTTATTACCATGTTTCCAGAAAATTAATTTTAATTATATTAACTTGTTTAGAATGTGACAACCAGGCTTTACCTTATGATATATTAAGGATTAATATTGAACTTTTTTTTTATTTTGTTTCTATTGTTTTGGATATTCATATTATTTATCGGTTAAAAGAGGTTGCATTCTTAGGGATTGTTGTAGGAGTTTATGGATTTCAAGGAATAAGGCACAATTTGAGGGTAGGTACAGCTCGTGGAATTCCATTTACTTAAGAACAAAGTTCACTTTTGTGGAGGTAGTTTTGTAGATGAAGAATTGGGAGGCCTCCTCATTATTAATATCAATTAATTGTCCAGGATTTGTGGGTGACTATATTATTATCTCCTCCTTCCTTAGCTGATGGATTTTACAGACCCCTTGTGTTAGGGCGTTAAATCTCAACACGAAGGGATAGTGTATCATAGGTGTGATGTGGGGTGGTGGACTATTGTAGGGAATCAATTTTTATGTTATTATTGTCATTTCCGCGTTATTTAGACATAGGGATTCTATCTAGGATGAGGCATGTGCGATGCCTGCTGGGCTGAGTTTGTGAAACAACAAAAGAATAATGCTGGGTTCATTATAAGGGAAAAACATCAATGGGGATATGGCCATCAGTCACATATAGCATGAGTGGAACAAAGTTACTGATTTTGTTTCCTCATGGTCCTCTCTTTCAGAGTCCCTAGTAGTTTTCCGTTATGTGGTCCTTCCCATAAGAAGGTTCTGTTTTTTGATACTAATAATCCCCTTAAAGTTCATTAATTTAGTCCTCTTGGATGTTTCCCCTCCAAAGGATGGGGATGTCGGTCAAGGAATATTGATTTTATAATTAAAACAATAAATTGATTATAACTAAGGACAAATGTAAGGGAATATCATTCTATTTATGGATCTGATAATCTTCTAATTCATCATGATTAACAAATATATGATAATTTTTTGGAATAATTGATTATGAGGACATAGTTAAATGGACAAAAAAGTATGATATTGTGCTTATGAAATGAAATGAAATAATATATGTACATTTTGTCATGAAAATTAATAAATTTTTGAAAAAAGATCCAGCAATATAATGTTTTCATATTAACATAAATTTTTGTGATATCAAGAAACACAATCAGTAATCTTTACATTTTATTTTATTGATTTTTATCTTTATTTGGACCACCCAATTTCATATGATAACTAAACTTTATCAATATATATATTTATTTACACATTCCTTCAATCTCTAAATTTTCACCAATGTTCTTTTACATGGATTCCATGTTTTGAGTTAGTTTTGTAAATGATTATTGTTCTACAATTCCATTTTTAAATAATGTTTTATTATTCATTTTTATCTCATTTGTTTCTATGAATGGATCATTATATTTTAAATTGTATGATACCCCCATACAATTTTTGTCTATGAAATTGTCACAAAACAAGCTTGGATGTCTTCTAATATATCACCCAACCTTGTCTCGTACAATTCCATATAAGAGTTACCAATTCTCCAAAGCTAGTGAGTACCACCATGCATCAATTATATCATAATGGGAATTATTTATCCCAATAAAAAATAACTATAAATTAAATATAATATAGAAGTTATAAAAACCCATAACTGAATAACTTTAAATACATCCTCAAAATCGACATACAACCACACCTAAACGAAAATGAATCTACAGAAAAAACATAAAATTTTTGAGAAGACATCCAAGATATCCACATGTACACATGGTCACCACCACCCAAAAACCATCTCACTCCCAAGAATCAAATGAACTAGAAACCTAAACATGTTAAACAACATGGGTCTACCAATAATATGTCTCATATTCATGTTCTAATCATAACGGCTTAGTCGGTAACCAACACTGAATCCATATATTTCCATTTCCATAACATACCATAAAAACTGGATTGAAATGAATTTAGAAAATATAGTTTTATGTTTTCATTGATCCTAGTAAATATTAATAAGAAATAATACTTAAAAAAATATCATGGCTTCTATTTTCCAAATATAATTCCATTTTAAATAAAAATTTTGATCCCCCTATTTTGAATGAGGATACAACACCAAGTGAAAAATCATATATTATTATAATAAATAAATAATTAGATGTAGGTAGTGGATAATAGATAATAAATGTTTTTTGATGAATAATAATAAAACATCCTAAAAATAGTTATCATGTGAATTTCTTAAACATCTCTTAAATCTATCCCTGGGGAACTCGCTTTGGACTAACCTACTGGTGTACGGAGATGATCCTTTGTTAATATCCATTTAGAAAATATAATCGAGCTAGTATAGTGGAATGTTCAACCTATCCTCTCAAAAAATTCATAGAGTAACACCATATCTTATTGGGATTTCAAATAAACCACCACTCAACTCACTACACAAAACCCAATAACCCCTAATAACAGTATAGAGTCAATTTTTTAGACCTCTCCCACATGGATCAAACAGAAATGCACTACCACCATTCTTTAGTATCCTATATAATAACACTACCTATGAAATGAACCTCTCCATGAAGGGTCCAACATAGTAGTTTCCATCTCACAATGAATAAATGAATAATATCTAACTATGCCTACACATCATTACTTTTTTTAAAACAACATTCCAAAAACAAAATAAAACAACGAAAAAATTTACATTTCACTATTTCAAATCCCTTTAAAAATTCATTTCAAAAACCATGAAAGAAACACAAAAAATAAAATAATTTTTCAAAATGGGATTTTACATAATTTAGAAACCAAAACCACATATCAATGTACAATACATTCCACTATTTTGATGAAATTTATTGGAACCACATTAGATTCATTTGAAACAAATAGTCATTTAGAAAAACACTATGGGTACAAAGGAACAATGTTAGGAGAAGATGGTTGATAAAAAAGAAGGGAGGGTGAAAAAGTGTTTCAAAAGCATGGTTTTACATTTTTCAGGTCATTCAATGACCATACCGATTTCAGTTCAAAACCAATGTGTTCCCATTGCGTATATGGAAATGAACACATAAAATAGAACATCCATGGTAAACCATAAAAAAACTCAACACCAAAACATAATGTCACCACTAACTTTACCACTAGTCAGAACATCTACATGTGGGCCCAAATTCATAAATGGACCCCAAATTACCAATAAGGAAAAAAAAATAAACCAAGGAACAATATATAACTAATGGATAAACATTATCATTCACACAACAAATATTTCAATGTTTTTTTTGAAAATACAAATGAAATATTATCAAATAACTTACATATATATTCATATATATAATTAATTAAAACCATTTAAAACCACATTTTCATTAATAACCTATCATATGACCACCAAAACCAATAATATTAAAAGACCACATGAATGAACATCACATTTACATGCCAATTAGAAAATAGAAATCATATATAGAATGTTCTGGAATGTAAATAAACGGAAACCAATGTCATGTGGAAGAGTCTTGTTGCCTTTGATGGAATCCACCTTAGTGACCCTACTACCAGATCTCACAACCATATGAAACAAAACCCCCTAATTCCACACTGCCCAAGGTATCAAAATCATCCATAAATGTCCATTTGGGATAGGGGAGTAGGGGAAGATGCATTAAACAGACTAGAAAGATAGGAGGACTTAAATCCTTCTGATCTAAGTTATTAAACACCAATAGTCCACATTAAATTCATAATTGAGGGTTTTGGGGGAAAACAATGAAAAATGGAGGCATCTTGGTCATTAGGATCAAATTCAAAATTCCAAGGGAGGAATCCCCAATTAAAACATTTGGTGAAATGTTATCTATACCCCAATTATTGAGGGTTTCATGGTTAGTTCCCACAGTAAGTAAAACTTGGAGAAAACTATGCAATTCCCCACAACCATGATCTACATTTGATATACATTTATTCTTTTAAAATAGTTTAACTAGTTTTAAATAGTGTGACCCATTTTGTAAAAGTTTTACAGTTATTCTAGCCATACTAAAACAAAATCCAAATAAATAGCATTCCCATATACCTTTAAAAGATCTAAAAACTAAAAATGAGATCAATAAACTCATCCCATACCACAACCAAAAGATCCATCATTTGGAAAAAAAATAATCAAAACACAACATTTGTGTGTGACAATTATTCAATCAAAAAAAATATTATTCACCCTAAATTTCACCATTTGAAATGAGAACAAAAACTCAAACTCAAAACTGAATAAGCCTAAAAACCCATAAACCTCAATTTGAACTCTTCAAATATTCATGTCATACCCAACATTCTGTATTGAAAAAATTGAATAAATTATATGAAAATAATGATAGAGGGATATCTACACAATAAGTAACCAAATGAAATCTACAAACAATGAAATAATCCCCAAAATGATCCATGGTGGGTCTCCACACCAATTAAGAACCGACCAACATATACAAACCTCTAAAATAACATCATATACAAAAAAACACCTGGTCTAAGAACATAACAAATGAATTAAAGCACCAAAATTGAGGGAATCCGTAGGATGAACTCTAATAAAACAATGAAAATGGTAAATATGTATCAACTCCAAGAATCATGGACATCTATAAATTGTGAATGACTATGAATAGAAACAAATAAAAAATGTTATTAGAACACACATGAATGAACACTAGTCAAAGACTCAGCCAAAATGTTCCAACCAATATAATTAAAAAATCAATAATATTCATTATTCATTGCGGAAAAATGAATAATACAACAATAGAGAACTCCATCTATCCCAACATCAACATTGAAGATGAATGTTGGGCCAACAACTCTTCCAAACCCAATGACTTCAAAATTCATGAAGTGATTGATATAGAGCATATAGATAGATCATTGATATCATAATAAATAAAATATCCCATAGTCAGGTGATACCATCCTACAATTAGAACATTCTATTATGGGAAACCCTACATATAAATTTTCCATGTGATGAAAATAGACACATTGATGAAAATACTCCATAGGTTTACGAGAAGATGAATTAGAATTACCAAACCAACAACTCTATAATATCTCATGTGAAAAGTCCAAAAAACAGAATCTATAAATGGAAAGTAAAACACTTCATGATCATGTTCCTCTTATATACCACTATTGACATGTTGGGAACCTTCATGGTGACTAAGGGAGACCATATCAGTAGCTTCCTTCAATATCGAAACAAACTCAAATAAGAACATATCATCCAATATCATCACAAATTGAACTTCATTATATTCGTTGATTTCCATATTTTTCTCTGGGCGATGTCCCCAAAAGATAATATATGATTTAAACTTATCACATTATGCTACCACTATTTAAAATATATCAAGCTCTTAAAAATGGTCTGCATGGGCCTCCACAATTCTATATCCTTGTTGGAAATTCATTCTCTCTTAAAAATTATTTTTCATCACATAATTAGTTATAAAAAATCATAATAAAATATTTTAATACCCATAATAATTCCTCCCATATTTAAATAATACTATGATGATAATATACATTTGATCTAATGATGGACCCTCAAATAAATGAAAAATAGCCCTAAATGTCACATCATCAAGACTTCCCAATGACATGAAGACACCTTTGACGTCCCCAATCTAGTTTGTATCCTATAATGGATCATGATTTCAATTTAATTATGAACTAAACAAAGAATAAATCTACTCTCCCTCTATACTAAATGACTGTAATTGATGAAAATCATCAAGAAAATAGAAAAAAATATTGAGGACCATTAAGGGTGGCATAATATTTATAGAATAAAAACATATAATCAAAATTTACATAAAAATTATAAATAAAAAATTTTCCTAGGTCAAAACAACTAACTGATAAGCAAAAAATCCAAAAAAATTCCTATTTCAAAAAAAAAATTTCCATTCCAATTATGGAGACCACATTCTTCTAAGGCTATATCCAAAATAACTAACCCCATTTTCCAGTCCAACACAAACATAAAACATAAATTTTACAAAAAATCAATACACAAAATGAAGTTATCTTTTGAAAAATTATTTTCCCAATACCATATTAATTTTAATACTCCACTAATTTTGACCTGAACCAAAACAAAAAACAACTAACACTAGAAACTAGAAATAGAAAACCACTAGGGATGTATAAAAGAGAAACCAATTTTGTGATCTATTCCCCTTATAAGAAATATCCAATAATAGGATTATAAACCATTTCTTTTTTCTTCAGTAGATCAATAAATTACGTAATACTACTGTACATCTCTAGGACACCATCATTGTCAGTCAGTATCCACACAAACAAAACCAAATGAAAGACTCAAAACATGAACTGCCACTTGAAACATGAGGATTAGAATCATAAAGACTGTTTTATTCCCTTATCATAACCAAAAATCGATTCTCTATAGTCATAAATTCTAGTATAATTTATTTCAAAAAAATACATAGGAATTTACTAATACAATTTTGTAACAAACCAATCCGAGATTCCATCCAACCCATCACCTGTCGTAGTGTGATATGAGGCCTAACATGCCTTTCTAATACTATCAGGCTGGTTACTAGTTTCTTTCATCAATGATAAAACCTATGGAATGATTTATCCGCAAGAAAACTCTTGATCAAATAAGTATAACATATCACATAGAAAAACCTAAAAAAGATCTACAACAAATACATCACCAAAATATCATTATGAATGAAATAAAACTGCAAAAAAAAACTAAAACCAACCACCCAGAACACTTATATCTCCACTTTTCCACTTGGTTTGCCACCATCTATAAGAAAACCTGCTAGAAATTAATAAAAAATAGATAACATTAACATGTAAAATAATTGTGTTATAATGACACCAAGTGAAACAATTATGGTGTGGGAATAATATCACAGTATGGAATCATCATAGATTACATGTATTTACTACCTTTAAGTGGTATATACAAACTAAGTTAAACAAATATAAAAATAGTTTTTTATATTTTTATAATACCAAAAACATCTTTCAATAAAATACCACTTTTTAAAACAAAATTCATGAAACTCCGAATTTCAAAAATGATTTCCATTTGAAAGTAATAGTTTGAAAGTCCAATGCCAAAATAGGAAACCAAATTGTTTATAACACATCATTGATATGAATATATTAAAATTAATAGTAGGATTAAAATAATATATAATAATAAATTTGTGAATAAAAAGTAAAACAGAACATATAGTAAGTAATCATGAGAAAATCGTAAATATCTCAAGAATAAATCCATTTACGAACATGGTTTGGACTCAATTATCAGTGTATGGTGTAGCTCTGTAGTCAATAACATACTAGCCAATCTAAATTATCCAATATCGTGCCACATACCACCTATCCTCTCATATTATCTTTTCTATAGCCACACGATTCATTGGGGTTGACGACAAACAATAAATCGACCCTCTATATGACATCCAAGTATCCCATAAAATTGTACAAGGTGAATGCAGAGTAAATAAACAAAATTGGATCAAACATAACTCCATATCCACCATATTGTCATGACAAAAACAATAACACTACCCATGAAATGAACCACTCTATATAGGGTCCACCATATATGTTCCCATTTCACAACGATCCATTCATAATGTGCCAACTAGTCCCACTTATTAGATTAGTTTTTGAAAAGAAAGTCCAAAATTGTATATAATAAAAATCAAGACATATCCATTTAGCAGATCCAAATACATTACCAATTTCATTTCCTAAATGACGAAAAATCAAAAAATAATTATGAAATTCTCCAAATGGTCATTTAGTTCATTTTGAAACTAGGACACTTCTCAATGTTCCAAACATTCCATGATTTCAATAAAAAAATTAGGAAACACATATTATTCATTTAAAACCATGGAAATTTTATAAATATTATATTGACGTGAATGAACCACATGTGAAGAATATAGTTTTATTAGAATGGATGGATGGTTAATATGTGTTTTCAAATCTGGGTTCCATGTTGATCAAGTTTATCAAAGGACTTCTTCATTTGTGTGACCATGCATATGTGATCCCCATACATATATGGATGTTAAAATCCAATTTATCATCCATTATAAACCAATAAAAATAATAACCAATAAAATGAGTCACCAATACCATTAATAGTAATCACAAAATCCAAATATGGGAACTAGATGATAAAAGTCATAAAAATTTAAACTGAATATGTATTGAACAAACAAAAAAAGTCACCAAAATTTAATCAAATGTAAAATTATATCAACAAAATCTCAAAAAAAATATATTATATTTCCAAAAAAATATTAAAATATATTCAAAAAACCTTTCAAGCATATGTATATACAAAACTAATGAAAATGTTTTTAAAACCCCAATTTCTTCAAAATCCAATCATCAGAAAACTGATTCCAATTGTTTAATTGTGTAAGAAGAAATAATATCAAATTTACAAAATAGTTATAAATGATTAGTCCTATATTGAATGTTTTGGAAAAGAAAATAATGTAATCACAAACATTATGGGGAAGAATCTTGTCTCCTTCAATGACATCCACAAAAATACTCTTCTACCACAACTCAAAACCCTAATAACGAACCCCCCCCCCCCCCCCCAATTTCACACCACCTTACTTATAAAAATCATCCATTAATTTCCTATAGTTTGAGAGGGAAATAGTAGTAGAATATTAAATGAATTACTAATAGTGGAGGAAATCACACCTCTTTAACGTGATGTTAAGAGACTATGAAACCACAAAAAATCACATTGGAAGAGTTTGGGAAAGAAAAAAACATCATGGAAGGAATCCATACCATGGGGATTAAATATTAAAATCCATGGGAAGAAAACATTGTTAATAATAAGCATATTTTCTAAAATATTCCTCATTGGGTGGGTTGAATTTTTTTCACACACAGTCAAAAAAACTGTGTGAAAATAGTGTAATTTTCAAATTTCATGAGTTGGATGGGATGTACACATTACTTGGAAACATAGTTAAATCATTCTCAAAATATTTCAATATATCATTAAATATCTCAAACATAGTT
The DNA here is from genome assembly GCA_963277665.1 of Viscum album. Lineage (NCBI taxonomy): Eukaryota > Viridiplantae > Streptophyta > Magnoliopsida > Santalales > Viscaceae > Viscum > Viscum album. The sequence continues at coordinate 1,310,112,717 of OY728152.1, read as the reverse complement.
TAATTGTAATCAAACCATGATAAAAACAAGACCATGCCCATAAACCAAAAAAAATCTAGAGACTCAAAACAATTTATCGGGACCACGAGTCGAACCCAACCAAAAGACCAAAAATCAAAATAATAATAAAACCATGTTTTTTTTGTGATATAAATTCATTATAATTTTTTTATTATATAACATGATAATATTTTTATATATTTATATCAAATTAATTTAAATATTTATATACTTATCATTTCCTGCTACACTGAATATAGTTTCCTTTTTTTGAAATCAAAAAAATTATTTTGTGTTGAACTCGACACAATGTTTATTATTATCTACAAAATATTATATAAACATTTGTTACATGTAAAAATATATTTTTATTGTGTTACTGAAACACCCCAAGATTTCATTGTGTGTTTTTTCTTAAAAATAATTCAATAACTTTCACTACACGCAACACCGAGTTCAAGCGCACCATGACTTACCAAAGAAGCTGTTCAAAAGAAGTTATGAATATTATTAACTAAATATTGAACTTTGTATAATCCTTATAATTTTTGAATCCATATTATGAGTTTCTTAGAGATATTGTGAGAACAAATTAATTTTTAGTAATGCACTTTTACCAACTTTTAATAGTGAACATTTTTTAAATGTTATATTTTAAACATATATATATTCAATTTGTCTAAATGAATTTATTATTTAGAATGGGGAAATAAAAAATTTACAAGGTAACACCCCAGGATTCCACGTTATGCTTCTCTTTAAATAATACAGTGGCGTGTGTTGTATGCATCCTCAAGTTCTAACACATACTACAACCAATCAAACTAGCCGTTATGAATAGTTATACATACTTTTTGAAATTTTTTGAATTTTATCTCTCAATATGGACTTCATTTTTGGATTCGGAATATTGAATTTATCCTAGGGTGAAATTTTGGTACTTTTCAGGTAACATTAATATTTTGATGAATAATGAAAATTACTAAATTTTAATTAAAAACGACTTTTTTAATCATAATAATTAATAGTGATAAATTATTAATTTGAGGGGATTTAATGAATATTTAGAATATATTTTTACTATTTAATACAATTTTGGTCATTGAACATAATTTTACAATTAAACAGGACATAAACAAGTGCAAATAATTTGATAGTTATTACCTCTTAAAAACACGCCTTTTGTTTTAACAATGGGAATTAATTTTATATTAATTTCTGCAACATTTGTGTTTTTAATTTGACAAATTTGATTCCATATATTGAATCAGGATTGTCAAATTGTGTAAATATGTTACTTTTATTTTTAGACATTTTGAATAATTACTTCGGTAAATATTTTATTTACCATGGTTAAAGGTTAAATCCGGTAAATAAGGGTTAAACATTATTATATTAATAATAAAAAATTAGTCTAAAACGTGTCCTAACCTTATTAGTTGATACATGTCCAACCATGGGCATCTATGGGTCGATTTTTGGACCCCATGGAGCCACTTGTAAGTGATAATGACACATAATATTTATTAAGATAAAATAAATACAAAAATAACATAAGCATATATCTTTTAGTAAAACATTTTTTACATAGGGTTATATATGTTGGATTTTCGATTATAAATATTAATTATAAATATAAAATTATTTCATACATAATGATATTTTATTTATAATTTTTAGACAATACATAATTTAATTTATTTATGACACAATGGTGATGTAGTAATTAACTAATTAATGAAAAATTAGAAACATTAATATTATATATACACAAATAAATTTAATTTGAGACTTTTTATAAATACCAATAATTTCATAGGTTAATATGACATTTTAGGATTGATTTAAATAACTTTTTTAGGAGTAATTATTCTGTTATGTTTTTTACAAAAAACAATTATTTAATAGTATAAAAATTGAAATAAAAGAGTTTTTAAAACAAATATTATATTATTAATTGATATTAAATTCCTAAAAATATAAGGCCCGGCCAATAGACTTATATCATGATATTTGTTTCATTAATGGACCACTTGGGGGTATTTTGTATGTATATAGTAAATTTATTGACCATATAATATAAAAATACAAAGAGACATTGTAAAAGTGAAACTAATTAACAAATAGTTAATACTTAATGATAAGGTGAATATAGTGACCCAAAACTGTCTAAATTACATTGGTTGAGTGGTTTTAGACCTATCCCCACCTTAACCTTTAAATAATAAACTTTTTATCCATTATAAACTGAATATGAATTCATTATAAAATAATATTTATAGCTTTTCCAAAGGTTCCCCTCACCCCTCTTATAAAAGGGAACTCTCCCTTCTCATTAATTCACACATTAGAAGCCTTTTGGGTTGGCCAAAACCTACCCAAATAGTCTCTAAACATCCCTGAATTCATCCTAGAGGACTTCCTTTTGTCAGAAAGCCAACCTAAAGAGCCCTTTTGATCAAATCAAATGGAAGAACCTGAAGAAGAGGTAATGATTTCACCACCCCTTTTCAAGTTCCTTTCATCATAAACTTCTTCTATCATTGTTTTAAAAATTATAAAATAATAACTCCAGAATATTATATATAATTTTACGTTATTATAAACATGGTACAACCATATTTCAGTATTCTATCCATCCTTTGAATGACATGTCACTATACGTGTGTATGTGTGGCTTACCGTCTCCACGTCGTGGTGTAGTTGTTATTCAAAACATTATTATTTGTATGGTTACAATAATGATGATTAATTCATTTAAATAATAAATATAACATGATAATTATTTTTTATATATGATATACCATCCAATTAAATATTATTTTAATATCAAAAGAATGATATTGTCTCCCATGCGTACGTACGGACTACGATCTCCACGAACGCAATAAGATTCGTTCTCCATCGTATCCATTCAAGTCTAATTCCCATTTTATGATTAATAATAATTTTGAAGGACTTAATATCATTCTTCATATGAATAATATATAACCTATCCATAAAAAATATGGCTTACATTACAAAACATATAATAGAAAATGAGTAAGTTAACACCCGAAACGATGATAATTCTAAAATATTATTAACAAAGCAATGTTAAATGATCATATATGATATCATATTTATATATATGATTCTTTTATAACACAATAAAAATTATTTCAACATTATACAGGAGGTTAACCTACCCCCAACCAATGAAAAGTATAAAGTAAGGGTTTTTTAACAATCTCTTCATTATCCGAGGATGTTTATACTTAATAATATACTAAGATTTCATTATCATCCACATCCATGTTCCTTAAAAAGGTATTTAAAAACATTATTACTATTTAGTAGATAATGGTTTAAAGTGATTTATATACTTATGTGTTTTGAAAGGAATATTTCCGTCGTTTTCCTAACAAGTTACTTTTTATCCTTTTCAACAAATTTATGGTAAGAATGTCTTTTTAAAAATATATGGCGGGTGCGGTTATTTTCTGCCGTTATAAAATAGCTGAAGCTTCCCTTACAAGCTTATAAGAATATTTTCGAATTAAATGTTTTATTTTATAATTATGTGACTTTTAAATGATTTTAAATAGAATTTTTTTAGAATTTTATAAAGGTACACTTTATCAAGATCATAATTTTAAATGTTTTAATGATTTATCTTTCTAAATATTTTTAATTAATGTCCATTATTTCAAAATGAATTTAAGGATTTATTTATATGTAAATGAATGTTTTGAAATGATAATTCTTTTCAAAAGTCCCATAGTGGTATGAGACACGTTGATTCAAAAATGTCTTTTAAATTACTTCCTTTATAAATGTGTGACTTTTCAATGATTTTGAGAAAAAATATATTTCTCTCAAATAGTTTTGATTTAATCTATGTCAACATCCTGTGATGGATTTTAAGCTTATATGAAGTTGATTTATTATGATAATAAACTTTTGTATTTTATTGAAGGTTTTTTGATATGTTTTACTGTGGATGTGTTCTTTTTATACCATTCATGGTTTAAAGATAAAGTATTGATATTTCATATGCTAGTTTTAATAAGAATGTTTATGTAATGATAAAAAGTTTTCATATGGGAATGCATTGGACCTAGTAAGTGACGGGTGGAGCCGGCTATAGATCCTTGATACATCAGTAGTTCTCATGAGACAAACTAGTGTTTTGGCATAAGGCCTTGACAAAATCTTATTTTTAGTCTTGGCACGAGGCCTTGGCAATGTTGTTATGATAGTATGGCATTATGAATTCCATCATTATGAAAGTGGTTATTGATGTTTCATGTGACTATATGATTATTATAATATCCATGTGACTAACTAAATGGCATTATTTCATTTTATTTTTGCAATACTATGTTGAAGTTCATGTTTAATAGGTTTTTGTTTTAGTTATACATTGCCTTAAATGTTTATTCTTATTTATGAAAGTTTACACTATATTGTTATCCTTACTGGGTAATTGAGCTCACCCCTTTTCTATGTTTTATTTTTCCTGGGATGTGAAAAGGTAAATTAGGAATGACCTTCAGGGATTGTATGAGTGGATAAGAGTGTGGACTATGTGCACTATGTTGCTGTAGTTTTCATTTTTATGATGTAATGGTAAACATTATGAATATATCTAGCATTTTCAAGGCTGCTTAACTAATCGGTCTTTCATGATTTGATCTTTCTTGTGATCATGCCAATGTAATGTAATAATGCACCGACTCTGGGTAACTGGGGTTGGGGCGTTGTCATTGATATCAGAGGAAGATTAGTACAAACCATGGAAGCAAGATTTAGATAAACTCTTATTATTTCACAATGATTTAAGATGTAATTTCAGGATTAGTGTAGAATAACTTCCGAGAATTTTGGTATTGTAGAGATTTTGTGAGTTTTCCGAGCAATACATCCCTGTCTGGATACGAGGAGGTAGAGGCAGCTCTGGCACAGATGTACCTAGGGGTAAAACCCGAAAACACCACCTTGAGCTAGACTCAAACAGGAACTGGTGCACGAAAATGGGCTTTGTTGCACTCTTGGTTACGACACTCCCAGGGGTTATGTTTAGGATAATTCTCATTTTCATTACGAACCATTATGAAGGTTTTATGAATATATACTTCTTCAAAGGATACTTTTTTATGACTATGGATTATATCCATAAACTATTTAATTTATGTTATGTGTTTTACAAGTTTGGGATTAGGTATTGTTATTCAAAAACTAATCTAGTTTATTCCATTGTTTAGAAATGGTGCCCAGTAGAAGGAATGTGAACTCCAGCAATGCACATGATCCAAAGAGAAATAAGGATCATAAATTTTATGGTCTTCAGCCAGAATTTATTAGAGAAATTGTATCCCATGTATTATCATCATTTGAAGAAATAATATCTTGTGTTGATAAGATAAGTAAAGAGATTACTGTGTACTATGGCTTTGATGGGAAGAAAGAGAAGACATGGATGGAAAAGAGAAATATGGATAAAGGGAAGATGGAAAAGAATAATTTTCCCATATGTGATAACTGTGGGAAGAAGCACCCTGGAGATTTCCTGAAAGGAATGGGAGTTTGTTACAAGTGTGTAGGAAAAGGGCAGAAAGAACGTGGATGCAAGGGTAAGAAAATGGTTTCAAATGTAAAATGATTCATCTTCAAGGAGTTTGGACATTACGCGAACCTATGTCCCAGTCATCAGACTATGCCGCAAATGATGCTATTGAATAATAATCAAGTTACGATAATACCACAGATGAAGAGGAATGACTAGTTTTCTTATGCTGTTATTTTGTAATTATTTCACTTTAGTGTTGTATCAATTTTATCTGTTAATAAATAACGATTGTACTACAATACTATTTTATTGAGAATTTGAAATTTTATTGTACTATGAAAAGTGACTCTACAACGAGTTAATATTTTTGTAAATTAAGCAGCAATAAGGATCTTCATTGTGTTTACCTTCCTTAAAAAATTTGGACTATGATTTTGGACAGAATTATTTAGGATAATTCTAGTTTGAGATTAATTTTGGATTTCCATAAAAGGAAAAATCGGAGGTCGGGTGGCAACTCGTCGCGTCCGGAAAGGCCACGAGACTTGAACCCACAACTGAAGGGCGATAAGGGTGTATCACCTACCACTGACCCACGTGATGTCCAGGATTGAATAAAATCTTTTTTGAAATGGTTCTTATAGATGAATTATTAATTCAATTGTTTAAACCTATACAGATAGGATAAATAGAATATTATTTTTATGTTCTATTATCTTTTAGAGTAAAAGATGGGATTGTGGTAGAACTTAGTTAAAGGATGACACTCTACTTGTCAAGTATATATTTTTTCTTCTAATATTCGATGAAGAAATTAATTCTTATACATTATTGAAGGAATCTTAAAAAAAATTTGTTATCCAAATACCTAATGTTTTGTTGAACCGATGGTATTTTAAGTCATCATAGATTGATGAATTTAAGGACCTCAATTTTAAACTTTTTTGTGATTGATGACCTCAATCACTACCTATAAATATTTACCCTTTTCCTCCAATTATATGTCTCTAATTTCCACCAATGTTCTCCTAATCGAGATCATAATTTGGTGTTGATCCTTTCATTTCCCTTTTCCTCATATTAAGACTAAATTTTAGTAACCCAATCTCCAATGTGGGTTTTACTACAAAGATATTTTCTATTTTCAAGATTTTATTTTCGAAGAACAATTTCAAATAGTGAGGACGCAATTTATTGAAGGAGGGGAGAATGTAACACCCCAAGATTTCATAGTGTGTTATTTTTCTTCAAATTAATTCAATAACATGCACTACACGCAACACCGAGTTCAAGCGCACCCTGACTTACCAAAAAAGCTGTTAAAAAGAAGTTATGAATAGTATTAACTAAATTTTAAACATTGTAAAATCCTTATAATTTTATAATCCATATTATGAGTTTCTTAGACATAATGTAAGAACAAATTCATTTTCAGTATTGCACTTTTAACAACTTTTAATAGTGAACCCTTTTTAAATCAAATATTTTAAACTTTAATATATAAAATTTGACTAAATGAATTTATTCTATAGAATTGGGACATTAAAAAATTTACAAGGTAACACCCCATGCTTCCACGATATGTTTCTCTTTGAATAATGCAGTCGCGTGTGTTGTACGCAACTTCGAGTTCTAACACACACTACAACCAATAAAACTAACCGTTATGAATAGTAATACCTACTTTTTAAAATTTTATAAATTTTATCTCTCAAAGTGAACTTCATTTTTGGATTTGGAATACCGATTTTATCCTAGGGTGAAATTTGGGTACTTTTCGGATAACATTAATATTATGATTAATAGTGAAAATTAATATATTTTAATTAAAAACAACTTTTTTAATCATTATAATTAATAGTGATAAATTACGAATTTGAGTGGTTTTAAAGTAAATTTAGAATATATTTTTACTATTTAATACAATTTTGGTCATTGGACATAATTTTACAATTAAACCGGATATAAACAAGTGTCAATCTTTTGATAGTTATTATCTCTTAAAAACACGGTTTTTGTTTTAACAACGGGAATTAATTTTAAATTAATTTCCGCCTATTCTGTGTTTTGAATTAGGAAAAATGGATTCCATATTTGGAAACAGGATGTTCAAATTTTGTAAATAGGTAACTTTTTTTAGACATTTTGAATAATTACTTCGGTAAATATTGTATTTACCATGGTTAAAGGGTAAATCCGGTAAATGAGGGTTAAAAAATAATATTATAATAATAACAAATTACCCTAAAACATGTAATAACCTTATTGGATGATACATGTACGACCATGGGAATCTTTGGGTCGATTTTTAGACCCCATGGAGCCACTTGTAAGTGATAATGACACTTTATATTAATGTTGTTAAAATAAATACAAAAATGACATAAGCATATATGTTTTAGAAAAACATTTTTACCTAGGGTTATATATGTTGTATTTTTGATAATAAAATTTCATTAGAAAGATAAAATGATTTCCCTAATAATGATAATTTATTTATAATTTTTAGACAATAGATTATATAATTTATTTATGACACAATGGTGATGCAATAATTACCTAATTAATTAATAATTAGAAAAATTAATATTATAAATACCTAAATAAATGAAATTTGAGACTTTCTATAAATAACAATAATTTTATAGCATAATATGACATGTTAGGATTGATATAAATAACTTTTTTAGAAGTAATAATTCTGTTAAGAGTTTTACACATATCAATTATTGAATAGTGGCAAAATTGATATAAAATAGTTTTTAAAACATATATTATATTATTAATTGATATTAAATTCATAAAAATCAATGTATCTGCCAAGAGACTTATATCATGATATTTGTATAATAAATAGACCACTTGGGGGTCTCTTGGATGTATATATTAAGTTTATTAACCATATAATATAAAAATACAATGTGACATTGTAAAAGTGAAACTAATTAACTAAGACTTAATTCTTAATGATATAGTTAATATAGTGACCCAAACCTGTCTAAATTCTTTTGGTAGAGTGGTTTTCGACCTATACCCACCTTAAAAATTTTATAATCCACGTTGGAGCCCTTATAAACCGAATCTGAATTTATTATAAATTAATATTTCTAGCTTTTTCAAAGGTTCCCCTCACCCCTCTTATAAAAGGGAACTCTCCCTTCTCATTAATTACCACCTTCAAAGCCATTTATTTCGGACAACCCCTACCCAAATACTCTATAAACTTCCCTAACTTCATCTTAGAGGCCTTAAGTAAGTAGGAAATCCATCCTAGGGAGACATTTTGATCAAATAAAAAGGAAGAACCCGAAGAAGAGGTAATGATTTCACCACCCCTTTTCAAGTTCCTTTCTTCTTCCACTTCTTCTATCTTTGTTATTACAATTATAAAATAAAAACTCTAGTATATTATATATACTTTGATGTTATTATAAACATGGTACAACCATATTTCAGTATTCTATCCATCCGTTGAATGACATGTCACCATACATGCGTATGTACGGCTTACTATCTCCACGCTGTGGTGTAGTTGTTATTCAAAACATTATTATTTGGATGGTTATAATAATGATGTGTAATTCATGTAAATAATAAATATAACATGATAATGATTCTGTATATATGATATACCATCCAATTAAAAATTATTTTAATATCAAAAAAATTATATTGTCGCTCGTGCGTACGTACAGACTACAGTCTCCACGAACGCAATGCGATTCATTCTCCATCGTATCCATTCATGTATAATTCTCATTTTAAGATTAATAATAATTTTTTAAGGACATAATATCATTCTGGATATGAATAAGATACAACCTATCTATATCAAACATGTCTTACATTACAAAACATATAAAATAAAATTAGTAAGTTAACACCTGAAACGACGATAATTCTAAAATATTATTAACAAAGTAATGTTTAAAGATCATATATGATATCATATTAATGTATATGACTATTGTATAATTTAATAACAATTATTTAACCATTATACAGGAGGTTAACCTACCACAACCATGTAAAAGTACAAGGTAAGTGTTTATTTCTCAATCTCTTCATTATCCGAGGTTGTTTATACGTAATAATATACTGGGATTTCTTTATCATCCACATCCATGTTCCTTAAAAATATATTTAAAAACATTTATACTATTTACTAGACAATGGGTTAATTTCATTTATACCATTATTTGTTTTTAAAGGAATCTTTCCATCATTTTTCAAACAAGGTACTTTTTAACCTTTTCGCTAAATTTATGGTAAGAATGTCTTTTTAAACTTATATGGTGGGTGTGGATATTTCCCGCCGTTATAAAATCACTGAAGATTCCCTTACAATCTTATAAGAATATTTTCAAAGTAAATGATTTATTTTATAATTATGTGTCTTTTAAATGATTTCAAAAAAAATATTTTAAGAATTTCTGAAAGGTACTCTTTATTAAGATCATAATTTGAAATGTTTTAACGATTTATCTTTCTAAATATTTTTAATTAATGTCCATGTTTTCAAAATGATTTTAATGATTTATTTATATAGAGATGAATTTTTTTAAATGATATTTATTTTCAAAAGTTTAAAAGTGGTATGGGGCACTTTGATTCAAAAATCACTTTTAAATTACTTCCTTTATAAATGAGTGACTTTTCACGGATTTCGTGAAAAAAGATCTTTCTCTCAAATAGTTTTGATTTCATCTATGTCAACATCCATTGATGGATTTTAAGCTTATTTGAAGTTGAGTTATTATGATACAAAACTTTTGTATTGTATTGAAGGTTTTTTGATATGTTTTACTTTGGATTTGTTTTTTTTACCATTCATGATTTATGGAGAAAGTATTTCCATTTCGTATGCTAGTTTTAATACGAATGTTTATGTTATGTTTAAATTGTTTCATATGTGAATGCATTGGACTTATTAAGTGACTGGTGGAGCCCGCTATAGCTCCTCGATGCATCGGTAGGTCTCTTGAGACAAACTAGTGTCTTGGCACTAGTCCTTGACAAAATCTTATTTGTAGCCTCGGCACAAGGCCTTGGCTATGTGGTTATAATAGTCTGGATTTTTCATTCCATCATTATGAAAGTGGTTATTGATATTGCACGTGATTATTCTATTAGTATAATATCCATGTGAATAATTAAATGGCATTATTTCTTTTAATTTTTTCCATACTATGTTGAAGTTCAAGTTTAAAAGGATTTTGTTTTAGTTATACAATGAATTAAATTTTATTCTTATTTATGAATGTTTACACTATATTGTTATCCTTACTGGGCATTTCATCTCACCCATTTTCTATGTTTTATTTTTTCCAGGATGTGAAGATGTAAATTATGAATGACCTGCAGGGATAGTATGATGGGATAAGAGTGTGGACTATAGAGACTATGTTGGTGTAGTTTTCATTTTTAGTATGTAATGTTAAACTTTATGAATATATCTAGTGTTTCCAAGGCTACTACACTAATATGTCTTTTGAGATTTATTCTTTCTTGTGATCATGCCAATGTTATGTAATAATGCACCAACTCTGGGTAACTGGGTTCATGGCGTTACAGTTACGCACAATTTTGAGTTCATTTGAGAGCTTGTGTAACATTAATGGCAACGTTTTACCAAAAAACAATATTGTATTTATATTATTATCAAAATATTATTATTAAGGTCACCTAAAAATTTGAATGGAATTTATGAAAAATACTAATTATATTATCATAATATGGTGTTGAACATGTATATAATAAAATTTATTTTGAGGAAAATTAATTGTTATGTAAAATAAAACCCATTTGAAAATGTATGAAATATTTTGCAGAAAAAAATTAATTATCAATTAAACATTATTTATATAAATTAATTAATTATAACACTTTTGATAAATTATTTTTATTATATATATATATATTATATTCATTAAACTATTTAATAGTCATATTTTTTTATTTAGACTATAGATAATATTAAATCTAATTTTACACATAAATATATTTATTTATTATGAAAATCAATTTTACTAACTTTTCACACCACACCTATTTTAAATATAAATTTTGAAACTCATTTAAATATTATTTGAAAAAATAAACATCATTTTTTTATTTATAATAATATAATTCACATTGGGTAATTTTCTTAATTTTTCTGATAAGATAAGTCTTTATGAATTATAAGAATAAATTGAATTTTGATTAAAAAATTAAATTTTTAAAAAATATTTATAAAGTTAAATAATATTTTCTAGCATTATTAAAGTACTTTATAAAATATTTTACATCTAATAATTAAATTTATTTATTTAGAAGTAATATGACAATGAAATTAACTATAAAAATATTTATATATATATATAATATTTTCACATTAAAAACATATTGTCTCATCCCGTCTATGGAAAATATTTTAAATTAATTTCATCCAAATCCATTTTTTATGAGTTTTTAAATATTTAATAAATGTTTTTAATCATAATAATATATAATAAATATTATGTTAAACATTTTTTTATATATAAATAATTAAATGTAATTATAATTAATTACAATGATTAAGGTATCAACTAGTTTACATATCGGGTAATCCTTAAAATAGGTGACCAAAAACAGTAAAAATTGTTAGAAAATAACTAGTATTTCCATGTTAAGAACTTATATTTTTTTTTGCGATAATGTACCATTATTTAAAGAACATTATATATTTTATTCATCTCAATATTGTTTATCTTTTTATATTTAAACAAATGAAACTCTTATTCCACAATAAAATGGAACAATCACCACTAAATGATTCACACAAATCAAGAAATTTAGGTCATCAAAAACCCAAAAAATATATCTCAAAATTACCCTCTTATAATACAAAATTCATCAATTTATTTTCATAAATCAATTAAAGTAATTACTTTATTGAAAATAAAATTGTATTACACAACGAAGATATACGATCTATCAAATGAAATTTTATTTTATTTAATTTTCAAACATCAATTATTTTTATATAGTGATTATATAATAATATTAAGATAATAAATACTCTAAAATAAATTTTTTTAGGGTTAAACATACCAATAATCAAACTTCCATCGTTGGATATATGGAATCTAAGTTTGTGTTTTTAATGATCATCGGCCTAGCGAACTGGTGTCATTTCTTCTTCCATTACTACCTCTCAAGGTTAACAATAATTATTGAAATTTTATATTTTATATGATATATATGATATTAATTATTTTTTATTCTAATATAATTATTACATGACACATAACTTCATGTTTTCTATTTTTTGGGGAAATGAAAACTTCGTTTGTGGACGTGTGAACTACCACATCCTAAAAGAAATGTTATTCATTAATAGTCTACATAGATTGTATTATGGATGAGTTTTTTTAGCATTATATGATATATATTACATAAAAATTATACCGGAATGATAATATATATATTTCATATACTTTATTTCTTTCTATATGATATGAAAATGAAAAAACTAGTAGTCGTACGTACAGTCTACCGTCTCCATTAACGGTGTATTCCATTTCATATATATATATTTAAGATATAACTATAAATATTAATATATTTATTATATATGAAATTTATTTCATGTTTTAAAATTTTTAAAAATATAAATACTGAAAAAATTAAGAGTATCATGAATAAAAAGTCAAATCATTTATGAAAAATAAAGCATTTATTTCAAGAAATATCACATAAACATGTAATTGATAATAATTTTTAAATAGAATCAAATAAATAATTATGTTATTATATAATATAATATGATTTATTGGTAGTACTATAAAAACCATATAAATATATATGATAATTTATTTCATAATGTGTACAAATTATGTCAATACTTAATGTGTTGGTTCTTTAATATATGTTTTATTTATAAAGGATATATTTTATGTAAAGAAATTATTCATTTTGTCTTTTTTATATAATTCACTATGAAATTTTATATCATTAATTTCTTTTATCTCAAGATATTAAAAGATGAATTTGTTTTATTCATTAATGTTTCTCATGATTCAAAAGTTAGTCAAGTTGTATTGTAATTTTATCTCACTTATTATATTTGTGAGATACATGCCATATTCATCAGTGGTTTCTTTTATATTGGGTATATAATCACCATGAATGTATAATATCATTATTATACATAAAATTATAGATATTTATAGATCCAATTTATGAAATAATTTTATGTTGTTTATGGTTATAATGTTTCCAACTTTGAAAATTAATTTTGTTACAATATTCATTTTTTGAGGAACATGTTGTAATATGGGTAAATATAAATTTATAAGATGTATATACTATACTTTTTCTTTTTTTATAATGAAACTCGTTATTTTAAAAATATTTTAATCTTTAGGTAATGATATTTTATCATTGTTTTTATGAGTTAATTAAACTATTATGGTAATTGTTTATTGCTAAAATATCTTATTTATTTAGATTATTTATGATTTAACCTAGGGGTGGAAAATATTTTTTCAGATTATAATAGTTGTAATGATCTAAAAATAGATGTTTTGGAATATATATTGTTGAGAAATTTAATGGGAATTTTAACACTAATGTATCTATAAAAATAGAATTTTGGTTTACATATGCTTCTTATTAGGGTTCATTTATTATCATGTATCCACGTATATATAATATATGATCATAAAATGGGTGATTTGTTTCAAGGAATTGTTAAAAACGTTTATCGTACGGTGAAACTTCATCGTCAGTATCTACCAAATGATGATATTTTTGGCCACTAATTAGAATTTTGACCCAAAATCTAGGATTAAATAAAAATTTAATTAAATAAATATTTAATAAAGGGAATTCATCCTAGGGATACAATGTTATATTATGAAATGAGACATAACTTCAATTGTATTGTTTTTATAAACAACATTATTTAATATTTGTCCCACTGTTACTCTTGCTAGCAGAAAATGTAACGTTAGATGAAGCACTCCAGTAAACTACAGTATCGTTTAGTTCTAGAATGGATTTAGAACATGGTATCCATGGTCAAACATATTGTATTTCTATAGACATCGTGATGGAGTATTTCTATATAGGTTAGATTTATTGGTTGATGAAATCATCTCAATTAAATACGAATAGGGACACCACATTTTTTTAAGAATTTATTATATAATAAATTTAGTATACATTTAGGTTACATTGGCATCATTTAGTAATTATCTCAAGAATGTATTATATGTCTAGATATAGATTCTGGTGGAGTATCTAATTGGAGAGAGAATATTAGTTATGTTTTGTATTTCATATCATCATTAGATAAATGGTTATATGGTGAACTAAATTTATATATTTTTCTATATGATCCAATAAATAATTTTTTATTTCCACTGATTATAGGATATCTATTGAGACCCGTATCTTGACGTACATTTACATTACATTACATTTTCGGAATACTTAGTACATAACAAAAACACACATGCAAGGATCGTAATAGTTTAGTGTCTTCGGAAACTCAGAACGTAATCTTCTAATCGTGGTGAAAGATATTCAACATCTCCCATAAAGATCTTCTTTTTTTATACCTAAAAACATTATTTATATCCTCGGAAAAATAAAACATAAAAGGATGAGCTCAAATGTTCAGTAAGGGTAAACAAAAGAAATATCAATCACATCATATACATAAGCACATAAATTTTGGAAATCTTAACATGCAAAAGAGATCATAATTTCATAACTTGGGGTAAATCATAGTAGTGAAATGTAATCACAACAATCATAACATAAAACATGAAACTTTGTGGCATTCACACATAATCATAGATAATCATTTCTTGTTAGTCAAGACTCATTTCCAAGACTATCTTAGTGGACAAAGTCCCATTCTGAACCGAGTCACCCTCGTTTCAGTCCTGTTTCACTGAACCAGTATAACCTACCGTTCCAGCCATGTCTATCTCATGAGATATAAAATCTTTACCCAATGCATTGGAGGGAGATATAGGTCCCACCAATCTCATAATGATACCATTCTTATGTGTGCCACAAAATCATAAACCATACATCATTTCATAAGCCATGTAATAAAAATGGGATTCTTAAACAACATGACACCATAAAACAATTCATATAAGATAAATGAATTCATGAAAATAATTCCATCAAAACATAATCAAATCCATGTAATAATAGGTATAGAACCATAACCCTATATTATCTTATATGGAAAATAATTTTGATAAAACACTTGAACTCCATTCTTGAGGAAAATATCTTTTCTGCTTCAAAAACATTTTTCCTTTCTTAACATGTCATACAACTTTAAAATAAAAGAAGTTGATTAAAAATAAACTTGAAAACTTGTAAAGGATGCTTCTTGGAAATAATGTTTTAAAAATCCTTTCATGTCGTATAAGTTAAAAAAACATTCTTCTCGTACTTTTGTCGGAAAAGTCAAAAAGTACCTCGTATGAAAAGTGACAAAAGATTCCTTTCATATCCTTTACTATAAACTCACCAAAGGGTAAAAATGGATTTAAACAATTTTAGGTGGATCGAAATAATATTAAATATTGAGGAAACATGGATGTGGATGATAAAATACACCCTAGTAAATGCCAAAGTATAAACAATCTCAGATAAAAATGAGATTGTGATATTTCCCTTACCTTAGGTCTGATTTGCTTCGTAAGTGTCCGAACCTCCTGTATAATGATTTAAATAATTTCATTGACTTATTCAAGAATCATAATAATTGTTATGATATCATATATTGTTCACTTATGACTTTATTTTACCCGTTCTTTTTTAAATTTTATGTTAAAGAGCGTTTTGGGTAAAATCGTTTCATTTATCGTAGGTGTTTGGACTTGTTGTTCTTGACATTATTATTACTTATATCATGATTTAAATACTTCCAGAATATAAAAATGATTTATATATCATATATATTCAGTATATATATATATAATAGACAGATAAATGAAACGAAACACACCGTTCATGGGGACGGTAGTCCGTACGTACACATGAACGTTGTTTTCCTTTCCTTATTGTCTTGAATGGAAGTAAGTAGATGAAATAAATATATATATAAATCCAGTAGCTTTATAATTTAATATATTTCATTATTATTGCTTATATATACTTTATAATCATTCTTAAATGGTTAACATGGAGAATGAATCTCATCGGGTCGTGGAGATGGTAGTCCGTACGAACGCACGAGCGATGATATCGTTATCATGATCGTGAACTTGTGTTGAAGTGTATGTATACTATTTCAGTATCAATATAACTTTATAATAATCATATGTAGTTACTCATTACACCATTATACCCATCCAATTAAGGTGGTGGCAGAAAATATATTACACCACGGCGTGGAGACGGTATTCCGTACGTACGCACGCGCGGTGATTTCCTTTTTCCGTAGGATGGATATAAGGTTTATTAGAGTTGTTTCATATTTATAATAACATATCATTATATAAGAAATACTTATGTTATTACTTTATCATGAAAAAACTAAAGAAGAAGAAGTTGAATAAGAAAGAAATTGAAAAAGATCGGTAATGGATATTACCTCTTTTTGACGCGCCTTCACTTAACCTCCACATAATGAACTAAGGATGGTCATTGAAGAAGGCCAGGACCTCTAGGATGATACTAGGGAAGTGGAGAAGAGATTTTTCCAGGGGTTGGCCGAGCATGAATGCTCATTTTGGTGTGAGGAGGAGAGGGAAGAGGTGCCCTTTTATAATGGAGGAGAGGGGTACCTTTGGAATAACTAAAAATATTATTATATTATAAAGTCATGTTCGGTTTTAAATAGCTCCAAATTGATATATTTAGAAGCTAAGGTGTGTATGGGTCGAAATACTCTCATCCAATATAAATTAGACAAGTTTAGGTTCCTATTTTAACCTTATCATTTAGATTTAACATTAAGTTAAATAAGGGTACTTTTACCGTGTCTTCTTGTGTTCTTACACTATAAGGTTAATAAACTTACTATAAGAAGCCAAACGAACCCAAAGTTGTTTATTATTAATATATATATCCTTATCTAAGTCATTTGGCCGAACCTTAGATTTTTAGGAATAAAAGTACAATTAATAATATAATATGTTTTTTAAAAACTATTTTATGTCAATTTTGACAGTATTTGTAATTGATTTTTTTGAAAATCATAACAGAATTATAAGTTCGAACAAAGTTAATTAAATAAATAATAACATGTCATATTAACCTAGAAAATTATTGGAATTCATAAAAAGTCTCAAATTATATTTATTTGGGTATTTATAATATCAATTATGTCAATATTTCATTAATAAGATAATTACTGAATCATCGTTGTGTCATAAATAAATTAACTTATTTAATGTCTAGAAATTACAAATAAAATACCATTATGTAGGAAATCTTTTTATCTTTCTAATGAATATTTATAGTCGAGTTTATCTTATGTATAACCCCATATTAAAAATGTTTTAGTAAATAAACTTTGATTTTACCTCTTTTAACCCTTCTTTAAATAAATTAATAATAAATGTCCTAATCTAATCCAAGTGGGCCTAAATGGTCATATTTTATTCCTATGTTTGTTTTTGGTATAATTACACTTGTCCAATAGAATTAGGACATGTTTTAGGGTAATAATAATATCATTTCTACCCTTAATTACCCTATTTACTTTTTACCGTGGTAAAAAAAAGTAAAAAGTTACTATTCACCAAAAATTATTTTCATCTCATTGAACCACATTTTAGTCCTTGATATTAACCGTGTCTCTCAGATTTTTGAAATTCCACTCACAGAAGCGGTAAAATTATGTTTTATTAAAAATTCAGTTTTTTAACTACCACTTAGTGGCTTCACTATTCATCAAAAATTGAAAGATTTCAGAAAAATACCAAAATTTCACCCTAGGCTAATTTCGATATTCCGAATCCAAATATGAATTCCATTTTGAAAAATAAAATTTACAAAATTTCATAAAGTTGTTATTACTATTCATAACGGCTAGTTTTAATAATATTTTAATAGGATATTGTTGTTTAGTGAAACTCGTTATTGCGTACTACACACGCTATCAAGGAAGGTCGCGATTGCGTGTAATGAAAGGCAAGTCAAGTATGTGTGTTGTTCAAGATCCTTTTGGTGTTGCGTACAACACAAGACATTAGTGAAATTAAAAAGAATATTTTTCATAAAATCTTGGGCTGTTAAATTCTACACCCCTTAAAATGAATTTCGCCCTCGAAATTCATCGGGGCTATAAATGGTTTACTATTCGAAAGTTTCTTTAATAGAAACCCAAATCATAAAAAGTAATACCAAAACCAATCTTTAAAAACAAAAGTATGAAGCATAAAGGTTACCCAAATAAACTAATCACTGGGTTTCCACATATGTAAAAATATGGATATGGAAGAGATATCTAATCATTATGTTCTGATTGAGAGTGGTAGAGAACATGGCTATGGAAAAGACAACAAGCACAAATCCATACATTTGTGACGATCTAAGGTACCATCTGATTAATCAGATATAAGAGCACTAGGACAACATTTTTGGTTTTCAAGATCGTTTCCCTTAAGTTGAAGAGTTTGAATTAGAATAAATACTTTATTTTGGTAAAATCTCACTGTTGTTCATGCCTTGAACAATTTCTACTTCATCTCTTAAATAAATGAAGTTGAATTTGTTATTCGTGAAGTGTTAGGAGATCATGTGATAGAATGACGGGTCATTCCATCTGTCTGAAACAAAAGGTTATCAAAAGTTATTAAAGTTACATAAGTCATTCTATATTGAGATTAATCTTATATGGTTCCTAAAATGAACTTATACTTCATATATCATACCGCTTAATAAAATAAAACTAGTTTCTACTAACCAGGGACTTCCTGTAGGCCAGTGGTAGGCGATAAAGGCCAGTCTCACTTCGGTTGTGGGTTTGATTCCCACGGACTTGTCCGACGTGATGGGTTGTCGCCCGTCCTGTAGGTTGTCCTTTTTATAAAACTAAATTACTATAACATCACATAAATAATATAAAAAGTTCTATCCTTAAACAATACTAACTTATGTCCAACATAATCCATTCCAATCTTTAGGATTATCCATAATACTGCATTCCACTATCATAATATAGTGAAAATCATTACCAGAGATTTAATACCATCGTTGATCCCCATATATCATAAGATATGTCGTGTTGGTCACATTCCAAACATTCAAAGGCCTTAGTCATGTATTCTCTTGAATACCCATTGAACCTTTGTGAAATCATGAATGCAGTTAAAAGTTAACACTTTCCATAAACCAAAATCGTCAAAATTATTTATACTCAAACCATTATATCACTTCGTCCTTATATCAATCATGAGATCATGAATACAATCAAACATCTCATTATCTTCTTATCCCTTCATTATGCGCATATCATCTATATTCCAAAAATATCTGAATATACTTTAATGGATACTAGTACAATTAATCATACACTTTCAAAACTCAAGGAAAGACAATAGTGTAACAATCCATAGATGTCTCTTTATTCCATAGTACCATGAGATTACTTATACAACATTACACATGATAAACATGTCATCATTCCACTACATTCTTAAACCATTAACCGAGCTTCATCAATTATTTCATCTCACATATCATTTGTAGTCTCTTCATCATCAACAACATAAATACTACCCATACGACCATACTAATTCTCTTCATGAGACTTTCTCTTAGGGCATCAGTTTGAATAATGCCCATATATTCCACATTTAAAACATTTAACCATTGTTGATGTTGTAGCAATACCATTATCCTCATCCATGGTGTTAACTGAACCATTTCCTTTGCACTTACTGGCTTTGTGTCCTTCTTTTCCACACCCAAAGAATCTTCCAGTTCCCTTGAAACATTCTCCTCGATACCTCTTCCCACATGATTTACATAGGGGAAATTGAACTTTCATTCCTCTATGAACATCATGAAACTCCATCTTTCCCTTATTAGAGGAGTCAGGAAACTTACCAAATTTTACTTTATTGATCATATTATGAGATTGGTGATTCGGCATAATAATGATGTTTGGACTTCCGAATCCCATTTCATTTGGTTGCTCATCATTCCATTGTCCATCATATCATCCATTATTGTGAATCATCTTGTTTCCAGCCATTTTCTAAAACCCAAAAAGAATAGTGTGAGAGACAAAAATCATAATAATGGGGGAGTATCTTCAAAATCTAACATATTAGGTTAAATTATAAGATCGTTAGCGTAATTCTAGGACTATAACCTATACGAATACTTATCCTTAGAGACATCCCTAGGCATACCTTAGAAATATCTCTAGGGATCTCACTAAAGTTCTCGCATCCTAGTTTCCAAAGGTTGACTAAACCTTTCCTATGATACCAACTTTAGAGACCCGTATCTTGACGTACATTGACATTACATTACATTTCTGGAATACTTAGTACATAAAAAAAACACACACGCAAGGATCGTCATAGTTTAGTGTCTTTGGAAACTCGGAACATAATCTTCTAATCGTGGTGAAAGATCTTCAACATATCCCATAATGATCTTCTTTTTTTTATACCTAAAAACATTATTTATATCCTCGGGAAATGAAAACATAAAAGGGTGAGCTCAAATGTTCAGTAAGGGTAAACAAAATAAATATCAATCACATCATATACATAAGCACATAACTTTTGGAAATCATAACATGCAAAAGAGGTCATAATTTCATAACATGGGGTAAATCATGGTAGTGAAATGTAATCACAACAATCATAACTTAAAACATTAAACTTTGTGGAATTCACACATAATCATAGAGAATCATTTCTTGTTAGTCAAGACTCATTTCCAAGACTATCTTAGTGGACAAAGTCCCATTCTGAACCGAGTCACCCTCGTTTCAGTCCTGTTTCACTAAACCGGTATAACCTACCATTCCATCCATGTCTATCTCATGAGATATAAAATCTTTACCCAATGCATTGGAGGGAGATATTGGTCCCAAATATCTCATAATGATACCATTCTTATGTGTGCCACAAAATCATAAACCATACATCATTTCATAACCCATGTAATAAAAATGGGATTCTTAAACAACATGACATCATAAAACAATTCATATAAGATAAAGGAATTCATGAAAATAATTCCATCACAACATAATCAAATCCATGTAATAATAGGGATAGAAACAGAACCCTATATTATCTTATATGGAAAATAATTTTGATAAAACACTTGAACTCCATTCTTGAGGAAAATATCTTTTCTACTTCAAAAACATTTTTCCTTTCACAACATGTCATACAACTTTAAACTAAATGAAGTTGATTAAAAATAAAATTGAAAACTTGTAAATGATTCTTCTTGGAAATAATGTTTTAAAAATCCTTTCATGTCGTATAAGTTAAAAAAAACATTCTTCTCGTACTTTTGTCGGAAAAGTCAAAAAGTACCTCGTACGAAAAACGACAAAAGATTCCTTTCATATCTTTTACTATAAACTCACCAAAGGGTAAAAATGGATTTAAACAATTGTAGGTGGATGTAAATAATATTACATATTGAGGAAACATGGATGTGGATGATAAAATACACCCTAGTAAATGCCAAAGTATAAACAATCTCGGATAAAAATGAGATTGTGATATTTCCATTTCCTTAGGTCCGATTTGCTTCGTAAGTGTCCGAACCTCCTGTATAATGATTTAAATAATGTCATTGACTTATTCCAGAATCATAATAATTGTTATGATATCATATATGGTTCACTTATGACTATATTTTACCTGTTCTTTTGTAAATTCCATGTTAAAGAGCGTTTTGGGTAAAATCATTTCATTTATCGTAGGTGTTTGGAATTGTTGTTCTTGACATTATTATTACTTATATCATGATTTACTTACTTCCACATAATAAAACATGATTTATATATCATATATATTCAGTATATATATATATAATAGATATATAAATGAAATCAAACACAACGTTCATGGAGACTGTAGTCCGTACGTACACATGAACGTTGTTTTCCTTTCCTTATTGTCTTGAATGGAAGTAAGTAGATGACATACATATATACATAAATACAGTAGCTTTATAATGTCATATATTTCATTATTATTTCTTATATATATTTTATAATCATTCTTAAATGGTTAACATGGAGAATGAATCTCATCGCGTCGTGGAGACGGTAGTCCGTACGTACGCACGAGCGATGATATCCTTATCATGATCGTGAACTTGTGTTGAAGTGTATTTATACTATTTTAGTATCAATATCACATTATAATAATAATATATAGTTACTCATTACACCATTATACACATCCAATTAAGGTGGTGGTAGAAAATAGATTACACCACGGCGTGGAGACGGTATTCCGTACGTACGCACGCGCGGTGATTTCCTTTTTCCGTAGGATGGATATAAGGTTAATTAGAATTGTTTCATATTTATAATAACATATCAGTATATAAGAAATAATTATGTTATTACTTTATCATGAAACAACTAATGAAGAAGAATTTGAATAAGAAAGAAATTGAAAAAGATCGGTAATGGATATTACCTCTTTTTGACGCGCCTTCACTTAACCTCCACTTAATGAACTAAGGATGGTCTTTGAAAAGGACCAGGACCTCTAGGATGATACTAGGGAAGTTTAGAAGGGATTTTAGAAGTGTTTGTCCGAGCTTGAATGCTCAAATTGGTGTGAGAAGGAGAGGGAGGAGGTGCCCTTTTATAAGGGAGGAGAGGGGTACCTTTGGAATAACTAAAAATATTATTTTATTATAAAGTCATGTTCGTTTTTAAATTGCTCCAAATTGATATATTTCGAAGCTAAGGTGGGGATGGGTCGAAATAATCTCATACAATAGAATTTATACAAGTTTAGGTTCCTATTTTAACCTTATCATTTAGATTTAACATTAAGTTAAATAATTGTACTTTTACCGTGTCTTCTTGTGTTATTACACTATAAGGTTAATAAAGATACTATAAGAAGCCAAAAGAACCCCAAGTTGTTTATTATTAATATATATAACCTTATCTCAGTCATTGTGCCGAACCGTAGATTTTTATGAATAAAATAACAATTAATAATATAATATTTTTAAAAAAACTATTTTATGTCAATTTTGACACTATTTAGTAATTGATTTTTGTGAAAATCATAACTGAAATATAAGTTCGAAAAAAGTTAATTAAATCAATACTAACATGTCATATTAACCTAGAAAATTATTGGAATTCATTAAAATTCTCAAATTATATTTATTTGGGTATTTATAACATCAATTATGTCAATATTTCATTAATAAGATAATGGCTGCATCATCGTTGTGTCATAAATAAATTAACTTATTTAATGTCTATAAATTACAAATAAAATACCATTATCTAGTAAATCGTTTTAGCTTTCTAATGAATATTTATAGTCGAATTTATCTTATGTATAACCCCATATTAAAAATGTTTTATTAAATAAACATTGATTTTACCCCTTTTAACCCTTCTTTAAATAAATTAATAATAAATGTCATAATCTAATCCAAGTGGGCCTAAATGGTCATATTTTATTCCTATGTTTTTTTTGGTCGAATTACACTTGTACAATAGAATTAGGACATGTGTTAGGGTAATAATAATATCATTTCTACCCTTAATTACCCTATTTACTTTTTACTGTGGTAAAAAAAAGTAAAAAGTTACTATTCACCAAAAATTATTTTCATCTCATTGAACCACATTTTAGTCCTTGATATTAACCGTGTATCTCGGATTTTCGAAATTCCACTCACAGAAGCGGTAAAATTAAGTTTTATGAAAAATTCAGTTTTTTAACTACCACTTAGTGGTTTCACTATTCATCAAAAATTGAAAGTTTTCAGAAAAATACCAAAAATTCACCCTAGGCTAATTTCGATATTCCGAATCCAAAAATGAATTCTATTTTGAAAAATAAAATTTACAAAATTTCAAAAAGTGGTTTTTACTATTCATAACAGATAGTTTTAATAATATTTTAATAGCATATTGTTGTTTAGTGAAACTCGTTATTGCGTACTACGCACGCTATCGAGGAAGGTCGTGATTGCGTGTAATGCATGGCAAGTCAAGGATGCGTGTTGTGCAAGCTACTTTTGGTGTTTCGTACAACACAAGACATTAGTGAAATTAAAAAAAATATTTTTCATAAAATCTTGGGCTGTTACAATATCCATCTGGGACACATCATGATTGGGAAAAAATAGTTACGACTCAGTAATTAGAAGGGAATCTTTTTAGGATTTATTTGAAAACCCATGTATGATGCATTTTTTTTTAATAGTTGAGAGACTCCACACTTTATGGACTATGACTCCTTCAAAATAAATAATATTATATTCAAAATATACATTGATTATATTTTAAAACGCATAGTTGGAAGAAATCATAAATGGATCATTAACGTCATCATTTGGAGTTTTCAATTAGTTCATGATTTTTAATGACTGTTGCTCATAGTTGTTTAATCATCTTTATATAAAATATAGGATAACAGATCTAACATATGATTGAAAATTTTATGTCACTATGTGTTTTCGTTATGTTTATTATAAATTTGAATTATGAGCTCTATTGAAAGTTTTTCATGAGGTTCTCCTCATATATAATTTTATAAAATAACGTCATAATCCGTACAATGTTATGGGTTGGGAATAGTTTTTTTATGTTATAGAGACTTAGTGGTTGTTCTAATAGTTTATATAATTTTTTATTAGTGGAAATCCTTCATTAGAGAGTCAATTATATTGTTAAAAGAGATATATTGTCATGTATCAAATTATAATGTGGAATTTTAGTGATAATCATTAGTGAGGATGTTATAGACACACTATTTCTAGAGAAATTTTATTTCACAAAACATTCAGATGATTGGATGTTCTATGATGGGGATATTGTAACATCCATATAAACAGAGATAAACAATCTATAATTTTTTATGAGTTCATTTTTCTGGTTTACTGGGAATATGAAAATTTCATAAATATTTCAACAATTTTGATTCATGGAGCTTCCTATGGGATAAAATCATTTTGTGAATCTCATTCATGAATTGTATCCATACCTTGAAAGAAGTATTGAAATTTTCTCATTATGTGAATATGATTCATTATATAAACTGAATTCATGTCTGGAATTTTTATATCTCGATTTTGTAACTATGGTGATTCCTTTTTTGATATATATGTATATATATAACAAGATATTCATGTAATGAGTAAAAGATATTAATTTGATACTATATGGATAATGGGCTTTATTATTCAATGTGAATAAATACTAATTTATAAATTTTTAATAATCCTCCCTTAATCATTGGATATATCTCAAATGATTTTGGTTAATTACAACCCTTTCATATCACTTTGTTTGTTCCTTGATCTCTATTTTGGATTTTCTATTTTTCATTAGTAATTTTAATATTCTATCATATACACATTTGATGAAGCTAGCGTTTTAAGTGATTCGTTGATGAAATTATTTATTGATGATAATTTTATGGTTATCATTATATCCTATGAATATATATTATTATTCTATATTCCATACCTCCTGATGTGGGTGTGTGTAAATAGATGTGGTAGGTGTGCTATTGTTGTTTGTTGTATGCAGTAATTTATCCATACTATGTTGGATGAAAATTAATTTATTAAGGTTTACAAATTTTTTTATAACATAACATTGAATATTTATTTCTATTTTTTTATGAATTTTCTTTTCGAGAAAATAATGGTACCCCATAATTTTGTTTAAATAATTCTATTTTAAGGGAATTATGAAAAGGAATCTAGAAATTATTTTTATAAATACCCAACCCTAGTTTCCCAGAGTACATGGCTTCTTACATTACATTTTGATTATTATAAGAATGTTTTATCCTGATGGTACACATAGTACAGTTGATTTGGAAAACCAGATACATACATAAATTTAACATTATTATATGAAATTTAAAGCAATAGAAAAATTCATCAAAAATTTTATTCAACTCTTAGATTACTCTAAATAAAATCTTAACACAAATATCTATATCTAGGGGTGAAATTATATCAACCATTTACTTTTAAATATTACATTACATGATTTTATGCATAATTATACATTAGAGAAAAATCCAATGTTCGTATTTTATAGTGTATAGGAAGACTAGGTACTTAAATAATAATTATAAAAAAATTGTATAAAATCCATAATGAGATATTATCTTACATTGTGATCATACATAAACATAGGATAACCTGGGGATAACATGAAAAATTGAGGAGATAAAATCTCAGAAAGGGAATAACCATAAGAACAATGCATTAGGACAAGGGATAGAAGACATGACAATATGATATAAAAAGGCATGTAACATATGGAATCATAACATATAATCATGGGATCATTCAAACATGGAACAATATAATTGGGGAATAAAAAAACATGAATATAGTATGATTCAAGGATAACTTCCAAGATTGTTTCAAATAGTATCACAAGCAGAGGCTTACCACCAAGATCGTTTCACAATGTATCACAAGACAAGTCTAACAGAAACGACCTTCACACATAACGTCTCATGATACTCAAATTTATTCAATGTAATTGAGAACTATCTTGGAATTCTCATATTATTTTTCCATCAATATGTTTTCCACTAAAATAATCATACCTAATGACCCTTTCATAATCATATGGGTGACCCATGGAATGAATTTGGTGCCAAAATCATGTCCTAAAACCTACCAAATATGAATATTTTAAGTGATTCCATGAAAGAATGAAATTAAAATACACATCGAAATGCATAAGATAAAATATTTATCATTAAATGTAAAGGTTTTCATGCGTAAGTGATAACCTGTAAAAAATATCTACAAAATTTTATCATTAAATCTTTTTTGTGCGATTTTTAAAAAAATTACTATAAATCCTTTAAAATTGAAAGGGGAACAGCCCATTAAATAAAACTAGAATTGAACCAAGAAGAATATAATGATAAACATACAAATTTTACAAATAAAATAAAGGGTTAAAATATAAGATATATTTCATTTAAAATCGGGTAAAAATTTGAGAGGCTAACTCAAAACATGTTTTCTTATCAGGAAGTATTGAGGAAGGAATCACATAAATGCATATATATACCTGAAAGAGAATGATAAATTTAACCTGATTCATGAGATTGGAACATTAAAATATAATTTTTCATATGAAAATAAAAATAATATAATATCTAATTGAGATAAAATGTATGAAAAAGAAACCTGAATGAATAATGGTGATTTGGGAAAAATTTCTTATGGATTATCAGTATGTTATCGGGTGTACGTAAGAGGGATTCATGACAGATAATGAGGTTTCTAATCACTTATAAATCAAGAGAAATGTTTGTGGGATGTGATAAATCATACCACAGAATTATGTATTACACATGAAATTTCATAGAATATAGATCCATATAATGATTTATAATATTTATTATAATTATTTTTAACTTCATTTATACCCATTTTGATTGGTTATGATGTTCAATTTTATTTTTTGGGTCTGTATGATTACTTTTTTTGAATGATTAGTTCACTTATATCCGTGTTCATATAAACATGTAATAATAAGGTAGTTTTATAAAAATGAAGTTATATTTTATTATTTAACATCCAGAATGATACATAGTGGAATATAAAATTAGGATAGATGGAGTGATGTTGAATCATTATGCAAAACAATAATGATAAATGATTGATACAATAAAGATACTTTTCTAATAATTAACTTTTCTTCCATTACTAGTTTACATCATGTGTGAAAGTGGATTCAATAAAAAAAATACATCATAAAATAAAGATTTAATAGTCTGGGTCAACGATAAAAATGGTTTCGTGAAATGAATATAATATGGTAATATAAATTGATAAACTGATGCATTTGAATGTTATAAATTACCAGATCTCAGATGATTTTTCATTTATTTTTTATAATTGAAATGAATATTATAGAATATAATCAATTTTCCCATTATAATAAAAACATTATAATAAATTTATGTTACTGGAGTTATCCTAAAATTTGTGTTTAGTGAGGTAAGGAAATAAAATGTAATGAAAAGATATTGAAAGGAAATAAATGAATTGGAAAGGAAAATTTACATCCTGAGTTTATCTCCTTTGAGAACCACTTAAGGGGAGACTTTTTGGTAATTTTATGGAACCAAATGATGCTGGAATTGGGTAAGGATGTTAGGAAGGTATTTGATATGAATTTATTTATGGAAAATGGCTCTAATTGAGTGAAGATAATAGGTATAGATGGGTTGTATTTATAGAGGAGGAGAGGGTTTTCATAATATTATAATCATTAGTTTTTATTTTTTCATAAGACAATATATTTTGATGATTACATGGGAAATAAAAGTAATAAGTGCATGTGAGTTAGATATTTTGGTGCTTAAATAACGTATGTTGTTCGGAATAGTGGATTTGAATTATAATGTATTTATACAATAACTGAATGTATTTTATTATTCATTAAAAAATCATTTATTTTAGAAAAATCCCAAAAATTCAACCTAATAATATTTTGATTACTAGAATACAAAAATGAAATACATTTTTCAAAAACAATGTTCTAATTATTGTTAATTAAATTTTTCGTTGAAAAAAAAATTCTCTAAATATAAACAGTTTACAACATTTATTTTCATATTCCAAAATATAGTTATATTTTCCTCCCAGATGAATTTCATTTATATACTGTCATAGGTTTGGTTACTATTCATTATGGTATGTCTCTATTCATAACAGTAAAATTATAATTCATTAGGGTATGTTACTATTACCAAAAAGTTATTTTTTTCATATTAAACTCCAAATAACATAATTATCAAAACTGTGTATATCATATTTTCGAAATTCATATCACAGAAGTGTCAAACGTATTATTAACGGTCGCATACCGTATAATAGTTCAATATATTGTGATTTATTGTTATTATATGGCATTATCATAAGAAGAAGATTCCATTGAAAAACATCGGGTCTTTACATTCTTCCACCCTTAATAAATGTTTCTGTCGAAATTTTTGTTTTCCATTATAGTACATAAGTAGGTGCATGTGCATTTCCTTCATTATCTCATCTAGTTACCATGATGCCTCTTCATTATTATGGTTCCTCCATAGTAACTTTACCTGGTGATTAGTCTCATTATGTAGAACATTATCTCAACTATACAAGATCTTCACTAGCTTCTCCTCATATGAAATAACATCCTCCAATTATACCACCTCTTAGGAGAGTACATGTGAAGGACTTGATATTAACTTCCTCAAGAGGGATTCATGGAAGACATCATGTACATTCGAAATCTTAGGTGGGAGTGATAGTTTATAGGAATCAACCTCGACATCATCAAGAATCAAGAATGGGGTGATGTATATGGGACTTAATTTACCATTATTTCAAAGCCTTATGACCTTCTCCCATGTAGATATGTGTAGAAATACAATGTTTCGACATTGAAATCAGGGTCCCGTCAATGATTGTCTGCATAACTCTTCAATCAATATTGGGATTTCTTGATATGATCTTGAATTTTTTTCAGATTCTCCATAATTTCATCAACCATTTTAGTTCTAGAATCTTACGGTCACTGAATTCTTCCCAACTCACCAGCATTATGTACCTTTTCTTATAAAGGGAGTCATATGGTTCCATTTGGATGGTCTCATGGAAACTATTGTTGTTGGAAAATTTATCCTTTATAAGATGATAGTCACATCATCCATTGAATTCTATTGAACATGATATCAAAATATCTTCTAGTGTTTGAATATTTTTCATATATTTTCCATAAGAATGAGGATGTTTGGCTATACTGATGTTCAGTTTAGTGGTTAGATAATGTCAAAGACTTTTCTATATCTTCATGTTCAATCTGCAATCACAATCTGATATTACAGATATTGGTACTCTATGTATCTTTACTACTTCTTTGATGAAAATATGTGCATGTTGATCCAATTATAATTCCTCTAAAAAACTAAAAAAAGTGATATGTCTTTGTAAGACGATCCACAAGACCCATACAACATTGTTTCCAGTAGATGTCCTTCAATGTACAGTGCCAATGACCATGGAAATGATATCCCACATCCATGATTGTATGTGTAGTAGTTTCATCACCCCCATAGAATTTTTCCTCTCACCCTTCACTTGATGACATAACCGAAACATTGATGTATATATAGAACTCTCCATTTTCATATTGTCTCACGAAATATTTTCACAATGATATTGATACATATTTGTACTCCCTTGGTGAATAGAGACGGTCAAGCTATATGCATCATTTAGAAGATCAATATTTATCTCTGGATTGGATAGTACACATAATCAAGACACAAATCATAAAATAACATCTTATTCAATTTTGAAATCTGAGTGTTTCCCATTTCTGCTATCCTCCACCCTTTTCTGAAATTGCACATATTTTCATTGAACATCCTTTATATTCTCCATATAATATGGTTGAGGAATCACTTGATAATGGATTTATGATGTCACTACCTTAATTATTACCGTTTCCATCCTCTAAAAATCTATAAATATCATATCTTTTTCGATTATAATCATTGATAAATATGGATGATCATTTCAACATAGATAGTTTTCTACTTTATTTGCCTAATCGGGATGGTTGTGGATTGAGAAATAATAATCCTTGAAGTCTTCTACCAATATTCACTAGGGTATATTAAGTAATTTTTTTGTTAATATATATTTGATAATATTTTAGTCAGTATATATCTCACACTTCTCCAAAAAGAGAAAATGTCACTAGATTTTCAATGCAAACATCACAACCACAAAATCCAAGTCATTCATGGGATAGTAATGATCATGTATTTTCATCTTCCTCAAGGCGTAGTATATCAATTAATCATATTGCATCAATATAAAGCCTAATCCATTCATTGAAGCATCATATTACAAGATAAAGAGTTCTCCTCTTGATGGGAGTGTGAGTATTGATGTAGTGAAAATCCTGTTTTTCATCTTCTTGAATCATACATCACATTCTTAAGTCTAGAAAAAATATACTCCCTTCCATATAGGTTTGGTCATTATGTATTTCAATTGAGAAAATTTATTCACAAATCATTGATAATACATAACTAGACCCAAAAATCTGCGGATCTTTGTTACAGATGTCGTCATAGGCCACTCTTTAATTTCCATTCCCTAGAAGGTTCCACAGATATCCCTTTGCTGGTGATAATATGCAACATGAATGATATTTCATCCATCCAATACTCCCATTTACTATACTTCTCATATAGAATATCCTAATCCATGTATTTAACATAGTATTAAATTACTCCACTTTTTCATCCTTGCACTTGGATTATATCATATTATCTCTTAAATAAGCATCCACATATTTTTTGAGGTAATATATAAAGACTATGTTAAATAAATCCATGAATATTTATGGAGCATTATTGAGCAGGAAGGAAACCACTATAAACACATTGTGTCCATACCTCATTCAAAAGGAATTCATGTGAACTTCTCCATTCCTCAACTTAATTTTTAGATATCCGCATCGAAGGACAACCACAACGAAATTACTGGCCCCCCGATGATAATTTTTGAAGCCCATTATCTGTGGTACGGGTTATTTTTTGGTTGTCAGGGTATTATTAAGCTCATGTTAATCAATTAAGAGGCACATTTATTCA
Organism: Viscum album; assembly: GCA_963277665.1. Taxonomy (NCBI): domain Eukaryota; kingdom Viridiplantae; phylum Streptophyta; class Magnoliopsida; order Santalales; family Viscaceae; genus Viscum; species Viscum album. The sequence continues at coordinate 1,310,080,326 of OY728152.1, read as the reverse complement.
TCCCTCTTCTTGATGAAGAGGACTGGCACACCCCAAAATGAACCACTCGGTCGTATAAAACCCATACTGAGATTCTATTGTAATTGCTTCATCAACTCTTCCAGATATACGGTGGAAAAAAAATTAAGGTGTCGTTGGTATTGGTATAGATCCTAGAATATGTTCAATTGAGAACTCAACATCCCAGTGAGGTTGAACACTATGAAAATCTTCCGGGAATACATAATTGTAATCCCTCATGATGGGATTGTATTCAATAATGGTTCAATCATTTGTATAAATCATTGGGGATAGATATTATTTCTCATAAATAAGAAAAAATCACATTTGAGACAATTATTATAGAGTTTTTTAATCATCCTCTTTACACTTGTAATGAATTGGAGGATTCTTCGGGATAGAGATAGTGATATAATTTTCCCAAAATTTGATGTTGGGATTGCATAATGATATCCATTCCATTCTATGGACAATATCGAACTCCACTATAAGAAGTATGAGATGATTTTTTGGGAGGTGTAGTCTAAAAATATTAGCTATTGAGTAGTTATAAATAATGAATGAAATAATTTCACCATTCTTTGTTCTCACAGATAAATTTTCCTCTATATTGTGAGATGGTGTTGGAGTATTTATTGAAAACCTAGATGATATGAATTAATTCATAGATCGATAATCAAATAGAAAGTATGTTATTATTGAATGAATAACTAGAGTACTTTCCACCACATCATTGTTCAGATAAGCCTTAGTAGTATTGATAGCATATGACCTTCCTTCTTGCCTTTAAGGTATTTGTTGATTTCATCTGGAAACCCATGGCATTGGGGAATTGTTTTCATAATTCCCATGAACTTTTATGTTGTATCACTACACCACTGGAAGAGCATTGATCTTATACTTCATTTCTTCTTCCACATTAGTGGAATTTTTTATATCCCTCTGAAAGCTCTCGGACAGATGTCCAATCATTCCACAATTGAATATATTGTTGGATCCCTTTAATTAGTCCCAATGATTATTTTTCCCACAACTTGTACAAGTTTGATATTGGGGATTCTTTCCAACATGAGATTTTTCTATTGAACCACCCATGTTGTTATTCATTTTTCACTTCTTTTCATCAGGCCCATGAGACTATTGAGACTATCCAATCACTATTTCAGCCTTGAGGTCACAAATAAATATCATCATAATGGTCAAAGTATGAAATCTCCAACAACATCCCTAAAATCAGCATTATCCAGTTAATGAATTGATTCTCCATTCTTTTAGTGTTCATGAAAATGCCAGAGTTATACCATGAAATCCTTGTAAATCATTCTCCATACCCCTCGATGGACTGATCTTCCTTCTACTATAGACTGAGGAACACTATTTCTATCATGAGACGAAGGGTTAGTGGAAAATATCTATTGAATAAGATCTTCTTTAATTCTTCTAAATCCATGGAATCAATTTTCTCTTGGTGTATTGTATTATTGATCAGTTTCCACCACAGATCCGCTTCCCTATCAAAGTGACAAACCTCATATAAAAATTTCTCTTCTTCTAAGCACTAGAGGACGGTGAATATCTATTCAACGAAGTAAATCAACCATTATACGAGGATGGAATCTGAATATCCTCTAAATAGGGGAGGCATTTGTCACATGAAGGATTCTACGACAACGTGATATTTATATGGAGGAGGAGGTAAATCCATATTATTAATGTTATTGTCCATAACGTAAGCCAACTGAGAATGTATTTTCATGATTTTTTGAGAATCCATTCCAATCATATTAGGAAAATCCTTTGGAAAATATTACAATTTCTTATAACATAGGTTGTTTATATGTGTTCTAATATTTCCCTCAATTAATTAAGAAAATGAATGTAGAATTAGAGGAATTGAATACATAGATATTTACCATAAAATGAATATTTGAACATAAGAGGATAATCTTGTAAAGGATAATTATATCCTAATTTTTGGTTCCCTGTGATTCTATTTAGGTTATCGTTGATCTATTTTGTAAGTTATATTCATAGGGGATTTTTTTCCCTTAATAAAATTTTGTACAAAACACATTAATTTAACATATCATATCCCCCACGAGTTTCTAAGCAAGAGTGCAGCAAGGCCCATTTATGTTTAATAGGATACCCTAGGATAGGCTCAAAACTACTTGTTGGAGTATTAACTCATAATTACATTTGTTCTATATCCATGTCAACCTGTTTTTATCCAGATAGGGATATCATTATTGATAAATCTCATACAATATACTATCCAATATTTAGGGTTGTTTTCTTATGCATCGTCGAATCCTTAAAGTTTGTACTAAATTTCTCTTTTCATAATCTCCAAAAATAACTAGACTATCCTATGATACCGAAAATTGAGACAATATCCTTAAACATATAACATTACATGATTTATAAATGTAATTATACATCACAATTCAAGACAATCATTGTATTGTATAGTGTCTTGGAAGACTAGGTACAGAACCAAACATTATAAAAACAAATTTTTATTCAATCTCAATGATATCCTATCATCCCTTGAAATCATACATCTACATTGGAAAATTTGTGAATAATAGGAAAATTTGATAAGCTAAAAGCTTTGTATGGGAATAACCATAAGAAAAAATCATTACACATGGGATATAAGGCATTCCATGTTGATATAAAGGGTAATTTAACATATGGAATCATAACATATAATCATGGGATCATTTAAACATGGGATCATTGATATGTCGATGAAACATAAGACATGAATTTAGTACAAGTTATGGATAACTACCAAGACTGTTTCCCATTGCAGCACAAGCCAATGCTATCTTCCAAGACCATCGCACAAAATGGCTCAAGAGATTCATCATTACCAAATGAAATGGAGCACTATCATGTAACACCCAAATTATCTTTCCATGAGTATGATTTCCATCTAATTATTCAAAAATAATATATCTAACATAATCATAAGGGTTACACATGGAAATAATTTGGTACCACAATCATTCCATAAAAGATAAAAAATAAAATTATTATAAGAGTGTACATAAATGAAATTAAATAATACGTACATGTACTTTTATAAGGTTCTTTAACTACATTTCATTGAAGTTTCTATCATGTAACTGTGGCAACATGTATGAAAAGTATTTGACAAATTTTATTACTAAAACATTTTGGTTCGATTTTAAGACAAATACTATAATGAATTTAAAATTGATAGTGGAAAAATCCATTACATAAAACCATATGTCAACAAAGAATATTTTAATAAAAAATATAATTATTTTTTACATAAAATGGGGGCTTAAAATAGAAGGTCGAGTTGATTTGAAATCATGTTAGAATTTAGGGAGTTCCCTCAAAACATTTATTCTTATAAGGATGTATTAAGGAGGGAATCACTTACAAATGTATAAAGGGGTTTATAATCACTTTTGAATCATGAGGGAAGATTGGGAGTGGATATAAATCTTACCCTATCATTTATGATTACAAATTAAAATGAATACTATATTGGACATTCTTGGATAAAATTGAAATAGAGAGGATCCCTTACCTTATGTCTATTTTTATTCTCCACTTGTTATTAATGACTTGAATTATAAAATAATGTTTATTAATTAATAATTCAAAAAACAATTATATATTTTAAATTTTGAGTATAATCATTCGATGATCATTTATATCAATTTTGATTGGTTGTGATGTTCAATTTCATTGTTCAGGTTGATTGGAATTATAATTTTACATTAAGTGTCGAAGAGGATTCCATAACAACAAATTAGATAAAATACATATTTAATAGTATGTATCAAGAATAGAAATGGATTCAAGAAAATTATAAAATTTGGTAATATAAATTGATAAACTGTTGTCCTGGAATGTGATAAATTAACATATCTTGGATGGTGTTTTCATTTCATTCTTCTAAAAAAAGTGGAACGAAGAGATGATAGTGAACTTTCTGATAAGCATACCAACATTCCAGTACATGTACTTTACTGGTGTTATCATACGATTTTGAAGAAGGTAGGTGAGTAATGAAAAGTATAATAAATGACCTCTAAATGAAATAATAGAATTGGAATGAGGAATTTACTTCACGAGTTTATCTCCTCTGAACACCTCTTAAGGGTAGTTGTGTTGGTCTTTTTAGGATATAAAAGGCTTCTATACATTGGGATGGATTTTGAGAAGTGATTTGGTCATAATTTATGTAAGGAACAATGCTTGGTAAGAGTGAAGAGAATAGGTAAGGATTGTGGTATTCACAATCGAGGAGAGGACAGTTTTCATAATATTATAATCATTAGTTAATTACTTTACATAATACATGAAATAGTGATGATTCCATGGACAAGAACATTAATAAATGAATGTGGGTATGATATTTGGGTACATACATCATGTATTATTTTCATAGTAGTGATTTTATATTATAATGTATTTATAAGGTAAAATAATGTATTTTAGTATTCAAATAAAATTCATGCATTTCAGAAAAATCTGTAACATTCACCAAAACCATTTCTCTACATGAATAATCCAAAAGTAAAATCCATTTTTAAAATATAATTTACTACATATGATTAATTTATTTTTTAATAAAAATAATGATTTACTAGAAAAAATCAATTTTAAAACACATATTTCCTTATTCGAAGATGTTTGTATATAGTACTATAACATGATTATTATTTATATACTATCATATGTATGATTAATAATCATTAGAATATGTCACTAGTCATAATGTCACCCCCAAATCGGACTTCCCTAGAGCTGGTGCAGTTTTAATTAAACATTGTGTGTAATTTTCTTTATAATAAAGAAGCTGATGAGTTACACATCATGTTACACTAAAGAGAATCATTTCGGTTTAGGTCCTGGAGAATCGGATAAAATTATTTCAATTCCATAAAAACTGAAAGTTAAATGAATATCCACAACACTTCTACCAAACAGTGAAACTCAAATCTTCTGACCCTATAAAATTTAATTTAAAATATAGGGTGAGCATATGAATTCCCATCAAATTATTTTAAAATAAAATAATATTTAAATTAAATCCTATTGAAATAATTTCATTAAATATATTCAAAAAACATTTTTTCATGAAAAACAGTAATACATGAATCATAACAACAAATTTTTCCATGAATTACAAGTGAATATTTCAAGGAATATTAATAGTGTCACAATGAAACCTGTTCAAATCATATGCATGTTCATAAAAAATATAGTGTGTGAATCATAGTAAGTGAATCTCAATATATCATTAATAAGTCAAACATGCAAAAGTGAAAGTACCAAATTTACTACTGAGAGTAATAAATGATCATATTTTCATATAAAATAATAAAACTAATCCTTTCTTTACAAACTGTAAATCATATACTACCAGATAAATCTCTGAATGTTGAATAAACATTATGCTATAAGAATTTAATTCATCAAATACTCATATGTAAAGGCTCTAAAACAAGAATAATCTACCCGTAAAATATACACTTTGTTAATTAATTATCATAGACATAATGTGGGAAGTGCATATGTCGGACTATGTCATGGACACGTTACAAGACTGTAAACACTCTATCAAGGCATCATGGTAAGTATTCTAAAATGATTAAGGCATCAACCAGAAATCATAGATCATAATTAGGAAAGGCCTCAGCAAATTCTATGTCTATTTGACTCATGAGACATATCGATGCATTGAGCGGGTGTAGTAGACCCAACCCATTACATAATAAGTCCAATGCATTCCTTATATCCTTAAATCAAAGTGTCACATAACACATTGATTTACTAAATTACTCATTACTTATCATTCTAAGGGTAACAAATTACTTTTTTCCCATTTCATATTATTCAAAGTGTCTCACTCCACATTGGAAATATCTATCAGATTACGAGAAATATTAGACACCGAGATTCACACCTCCCATATCAGGGTGTTCTGTGGCCCTTCAGGAGGCTGTAGTCACATAAATCTATCTAACATTGATCATATACATTTGGAATCTGAAAGCTCCACTTGGGTAATGTTATTGTTTGTAACCTAAGTACATTGTCCCGATATAGTTATATGTTCCTCCACATTAGTCAAAGCTTCAAATCCAACATCATTATCATGTAAGGGAGGGATATACCTATATGGGATACACACATTCACGCATTTTCAATTCTGTCCTCTAAGAAATTTTTTTATATAATGGAATTAAATAGATTAGGTTATGAATCATAATGTATAATCTCAATATAGGGAAGTAATTATCATAAATTTATTTTCCATATAGAGTTAATCTCATATTCAAAAAAACCATTGATGAAAATTTACATTTAAATCCTTCATAGTGGCATGTAATAGAAATTCGAATTATCCAATGAATATTGCCTAAGAGTCTCATAATAGGTGCATAGTAATCCCTATTATTTTGTACTAGGATATCAAAGGTCATTCCCGAGAAAACATGTTAGAGTTCTCAATACGAGGTACATTTTTTCCAGAACTATGTCCACCAGTAGTATCCTAACTAGGATGTTTTTTCTATAAAGATCCACATAACCTATTCCTTTCCAAAAATTCTAGGATAACTTTTAATGTTAATCCTAAAATAATATATTATGGTTTTTTTCCTAACCTACAGTTTTTAAATATTGTTTCTATATTTTTAACTAATCATCCTCTAGTACCTATTTTAAAGACATAACCCCAGTTTTCTAGAGCCGGTGCCTTATTTCATTACATTGCAATGAAATCAAAAAATTCATAAAAAAAGTAATGAAAATTTTGTAGATTTGTAAATCCATATACATAAATATTTTTATGATTACATCTAGAAATTAAAAACGACAAAAAATTTCCACTAGTAACATCTGAAACTCTAATATTACTCTTGCATGTTTCGATAATACACATCTCTGTATCCTAGGGATAAATAACATAAGAGGGAGTGATATCCTTTTCTCACTAAGGGTAGATTGCATAAAAAAATATATTATAAACAATAGTCATTATGAATATTTGTAAACACCTACATTTAAAAATAATCTTGAACATAATATGACAGGAAAATGAGGTGAGTAAACACTACCATAAAAAAAATCATGGTATTGTACTAGTTGAATAACTACATTCAATATTAATTTATTGTTTCATAATGAGGCTAATTCAAGTTCCATAAATTATGAAACAAACCATCAAGGCCTCATCCAAGGAATATAATAATTATTAAGGCCTCGACCAAAACCATATCTTAAAATGGGCATGGACTCATCCATGTCTTTATCTGTTTGTATCATTAGATCCACCAATGCATCGAGAGACTATAGTTTGACCAAAATATCACATAATAAATAAAATTAATTCGTTATAGGAATTAGGATAAAAAACAAAATATACGTTCACGGTGAAACTATCCTATGAAATGATAATATCATTCCTCAAACATTACGCATAAACACTAACCATTCAGACTAAATAAAATAATGGTTTTAAGACAGTACATCCACAGACAAAAATATCATATAACATTAAATATAATATTTTGTATTATAACATAAAATGTTATTAAAAATTATAAATACTAATAAAAAACAGTGTTTAAATAGATGAATATACTCTTATAAAATAATCGTGTAATTCTTGAGATAAATACTTATTTACTTTAAAAAGAAGAGTCTATTTGGAAAAATCATTGAATAAAACCAAATGTGAAGTATGATTGTATTTTCATATAAATATGTGATTTATTAGAAGAATTTTTATTTTTAAAATGATAAATTACAGTTCCCTTGAATAAAGGTATGAATTTTAGAAAATCCATTGAAACCAGCTTGTATTTCGGGGTGAATTTTTGAATGATCATTTTAAAACAAATTACTTCCCAGAATTGAAGGAATGATTCATGATATAACACATACATATAAAATTACAACATAATTTTTGTGGAGTTCATATTAATTAATAATAATTTAATTTATTTATGTAGATAATAAATGTAACCTGAATGAAAATGGAAGATCAGGTGGAAAACAATAAAATTATGCTTAAAGATGTACCTCACATTATATTAATGAAAATAATAATAAAATTTTGCATCTTAAATTTATAATTCCATAAACACACCAACATTTAATTAAATAATAATAAAATTATTATGTTCATTCATACCTTATTATGTGTTAAGAGATCAATATCTGTGTTTCAGAGCTTTTTCATCCTTATTTTTCATGATCCGTTAAATTATATTCATGTCATATAAACATGTAGAATAAAAATGTATGCCTAGAATTGATGTCGAATGTTATTATTACACAAAAATATTATTAAAAGGACATAAAATTCATTTTTTTAATGTTATTGAATATGAATCATTATTATAAAATGTTAATGGAAATTGATTGAGTAAATTGGTGGTTCTTTATCACAACGAACTCACATTGATTATTAAGTTAGTATCATGGGTACAAATAGATTAGAGAACCAAAAATAAGTTATAATAAATATATTATATTATATTTCAACCATAAAAATGGTTTCATGACCATAAATCAATATGGTAATATAAATTTAAAACTCGTCGTCCTTGAATGTGATAAATGAACACATCTGAGATGGAGTTTTCATTTTTTTTATATGTTATTGTGAAAGGAGAGATGATGATGAATTATTATATTATCAGAAGAACATACCAATAAATTTATTTTACTGAAGTTATCATAATAATTGGATGAAATTTGGTGAGGATAGAAAAGAAAATAAAATAAAAGAACTCAAAATAAATGAAAAGTTCAAAATTCTCTTTTGAAAATTCGACAGCAAAATAGTTTCACATAAAAATTCATAAAACATGTTAACGAGATAAAATTTCCATATCATCATTATTACATAATATGAACTATAGGGGTGATATTTTATGGTGTAATCCAACATAATCCAATTGTTAATAAAAGATAATAAAAGAAAAGAGTGCTTGAAAAAGAGAAGACATGGATATTCCATTACCATGTAGTGTAACTCCTTAAACATGATGCTCGGGACCATGAGGTCATGAGTACACCATAGTAGGGATCATAGAACGATAAAACTACCATATATTGTAGTATTATGTGTTATTAATGAATGAAAACTATTGAATGAGTGGTTATTTATAGTGAATGAGAGGGTGTTTTTTTATTAATTTCAAATGAAACCCCAATAGTGGTTTTTACAAAACAATGTGATTAACCCTAGTATTTCACAATTTAATTTTCTAATTGGGACAACCAATATCATATAATAATGTACTCAATTCTATAATTATTTTATATTTATTATTACGTCATTATTATTTCATTAAACATACAAAAAAATCACAATTGTGTTATTCTATTCATGAAAAATTCTAGTATTTTAGAAAAATACCATATATTCACCCCTACTATTTTTCATCGTGTATTACTACAAAATTAAATACATATTTTGAAAATATGTCTATAAATATTTTTAATTTAAATATTAAATAAAATCATTGTTTATTTCAATAATAAAATAAATTTATAACTCGTTATATAACACTTTCAAAAATTAATCATCATCCCATAAAATTAGCTTATAACCATTAAACTATAATTTATCAATTTATGATTACATTTTATGAATATAAATTTCCATTATCAATCATTAAATTAATCAAAATATTTAATTAATGTATTTATGATATATAAAATTTTCGATACATACATTATGATCATTTATTTAAAATATAAGATGTTTAAAGTATTCTTATACATTCAAATATGTTGTTTCTATTTTTTAGGCGATTTACTATTCACTACAATTCATAAGAGTAAAATTTCTATTTATAAGGGTATGTTACCATTCCTAAAAAATTATGTTTGTCATATAAGACTCTAAATATGTTACTAAACAAAACTGTGTATATCAGTTATCTGAAATTCCAATCATAGAGGTGGAAAAGTTATGTTTATTGGCTAGGTTCTAAAAAAGTGGTGTTTAGTATAGACTCAGTTTTTCATGCATTCAATATTAAATCTATTTGAAAAATATATTGGTGTTATAGTTTTAAATTCATGTTTTAAAAGTAAAATAACTACTTTGGAACTATTTAGTGAAATGTGATGATACCTTTTTATATTATTTGAGAAATTTATAAAATTGATGTCTTGTGTATCTATGAGGGGGGTTATGTATCGAAAATTATTTTGACATATCTATGGATGGTTTCACTAAGGATGTTTTCGTCTGAACCATTGTAATTATGTCATGTATACCAAATCATTATGTTTTAGTGGGGGTTTAATCCTAATGTTTCATATATTCCTTATTTTGCGATCCCTAAGAAGTCAATTATTTAGTAGCATTGTTGATTTTAATGCAATGAGTGACCTAGCAAGCCAAGCCATTGTAATTATAGATGTTTTTAACAATATGATTTTTATTGTACTATTTTATCTCTGTTATACCTATGTTTATACTTGTAACTTTATTGTCGGGAATATTCATAGAATTTTATTTATCATTAATGTTTTATAAATAAAGAATGTGGAAAACTTTTACTATCTGCTAATAAAAAATATTAACTTCTTTTCATTTTATGTTTTATTTAAATTGTGGCTATTTTTATTATCATTTGGATGTATTACTTAGAACACTATGGCGGGATTCTAATAAAAATTTCTAGAAAAAATATCCTACATACCCTCTGGAATATTTAGACCTTGTATTTTCTATTGATGATGTAAATGGGATGACACCGTATTGATGTACTGGTGTTTTTGTCAGTTGTATATGTGAAGTTATTGGTTATATAGTGGGAATTTTCACACATATCATGTGGTAATTTTTTCCTATTATAGATACCATTTAGGGAAAATGGAAATGTATCAAGGAACCTTGATTCATTGATTGAAAATTGTAATTCAATTGAATATCTATCCTCTTTATGGAATATAACATTTGGGTTGTTCTTTCTTCAATCCATGTCAACAATGTTTATGTTCCAAGAATCATACTTATTCTTGGGAAAATTGTTATCTATATTTCATGATCAATTAAAAGTTTGTTGGCATTATCCCATGGGAATCATAAATTCATTTCAAGTCAATGGTGAATGGTTTCATGTTTAAGTGGGGAGTATTCCAAGTCATCTCAATACAATATTTTTAATGCTAAAATAAATATGTCACCCTAAAATATTATAAACTATAAAAAATATGTGGGAATGATTATGAATAAACATTCAATGTCTATCATAAGATTCCAATATTTGGATTATTTGATGTTCTAGAAAGTGTTAATGTCACATCCTCTATCAATATAATGATTGTTTTAGAGAAAAAAAACAAGATGATGTATTCCAGAATACCAACAACACTTCATATAGATAAGAGACCATAGATGAATGACAAATTTCCATGGAGGATTAAATTTTATTCAAGAGACGATTTGTTATTCCTTTATCTGTGAAAAACCAAATGATTGAATTTTTACACAATTAAATGTGGGTTTTACCTCATGGGAAATCAATGTTGTTTTATTACATAAATTTTTAGTTTTAGATGCATGATATTATAAAAAGTCATTAATACCAATTTTTATTTTTTTTATTCATGATAATTGTGTATGTTTTTGAACCAGATGACTTCATACTTGTTTAATCCTCTTCTCATTCAAACATGGATGTCTAATATATTTCTGATGTAATCATTTATTTCTCTATAAAAAACCATTTGTTATAAATGTCAATTGGGTTATCAACAAACATGTAACCAAATAATCTCATTTAATTCCATTACGTTATACCAAGAATGTTTAGTATCTATATGGGTTGATTTATAAGAGATTTTAGAAAGTAATGTGATTTATATATTCATTATCTCGGATAGGGGCCTTTGAATTACCTCATGATTTTAAAATGGTGTCCAACTGAAAATTAGAATATTGGTTATGTTGAGATTATAATATCATCAATGTAACAATTTGATGTAAAAATAAAAAACAATATTCTTTTTTGTATGATTTGTAACCCTGAATTAGTGGATGGAGGGGTATAGAATAACCACCTGTGATGGTTTTGATTATTTTATAGTAATTGTCTCTTTTAGTCCATAATATTGGAACCCTTTGGAGATTGGTATGTTTGTACATACAGTTCTCCTATCTATTTTTTTGATGCTGTAGAAGATTCCATTTTTAGTCTGGGGATGTTTTAGGTGGAAAATTTGATAGTCCATTTGGTTCATCAAAATTTTATGACATCACAAATCTTTTACAAACATTATATCGAATTATATGATTATCAGTTGATGTTTTTGGATGGTGATAAGATGTTATATAATTCAACTCTCTAATTAATTAACAGAAAGTTCATAATGAAAGGGATTATCCATCCTAAGAATGTTAAATTATTTTATATCATTTTAAGAATTTGTAGAGTGTTGTATGACATGGATTTTCCAACATAAATAATTTTGATCCAATATGTGTTATAAATCTCAAAACTCAAAAAGAATCAAGAATAACAATACAATGTTCAGTATTTTGATGAACTAGATATTGAGATTGATTTGTATGTGATTATGTGTCACTTTAGCTATTAATTTTTATGTATGAATTAAATATGTAATGTATTAATGTTTTCAATGAGTTCATGGTAATTATATTTATAAATAACATGTTAATTGTGACCAAATTATCATGATAAGGGAGATTTGAATTCATATTTTATTAGGATGGAATTCATCAACCTATCTTCCAAAAGATTAATGCAATAAAATGGGTAGAATAATCATATCTTGATGATTCATTCATATATATACATTCCATTATTTTGACTATCATGTGTTACAGTTATGTATTTTGTTTTTGGATTAATTTATTAGTTTTATTGATTTTTCTACTCTTTTTCATTGTTGGGTCATGGTTTGAATATTACATGTGGGTATTCCTAGGAAATATTTTACCTTTTGTTTTGTATTATGAGGGTAGACCATGAATTCACACACATTTAACGAATGTATTGTATCCTTATAATGATTATATAGAACATTCTGAATATGAATTATTAATAGTCAAAAATATGGCTTTTAATAACAATATTACAAATAATTTGGCCTCTATAAATACTTATAGTTAGGAATATAAAGGGAACATTATTGAAATATAGTATGGTCAAATCACATAAAATGATTTTAATTAACAATAATTTTCATTTTAGAAAAACATATATATTTTCTCTCATTATTATTCTTTTGTATTTTTCTTATATCCATATAGAATCTTCGATATTATAGAGATTCCATCAATCCTGTTGATAGTTATAGGTCGGTTTTTGGGTGTTATATATATAGTTTTTGACATACTGGAACTAATTCCATTTCAATATTAAAATTTTTACTAAATACACACTTCAATACTATATCATAAATGATATATTTATGATGTATATTATAGATATTTAGTTTTTTCTATGATATATTTGGGTTTCTTATTGATGCATTGTTGATTTATGATTCATTTTTCGTAATCATCAGGGATTACTGAGTGTTCTTTGAGAAAAATTGTAGTAATTATTATCTTTCTATATTGATATAAAATTAATGAGGAATTGTATATTATTATATAGGAATAATTGATTTAGGATTATTTTGTGAAAATTATGACCATACTAGATTTTTTTTATTCATTAACTAGTGGAAATGGGTTTTCCTAGTGTTTCTTGATAGGTAGTTTCATAAAATGAAATTGTTTAAAAAATATAATATAATTTAACATTAAAATTGATTTATAAATTAAAATAAAATAATATTTATCGTAATATCATCGACATTATTTTTAAATGGTTTTTAAAAACATGATCATATTTTTAAAAAATATGTCCTTCCTTTGGAAATGTTTGTGTTAATCGAATACTCCATTGTTATAATTAACAAGAAATAATTTAAAATAAATATTTTTATAGATTAGAATATGAAATTCCATTGTAAAATTAGAGTGTGGTAATCTCAAATGTGAAAAAATTAGGAACATTGTAGATACCATGTTTTTCACTTGTATGGCTTTGAAATACTTCAATACACATTTCCAGTGCTAGGTGCTGAGATTCTATGTGATTTTGATGCCTGGTGTTCCTGAAATTACTTTTTTCGTATTTATATTATATTCCAGGAGTATGATACCCCAAATAAAATTTGAAAAATCAAAAATTGTTGATCAAATTATAAAAATGATAATAGAGTATGGACTGGAACTTGTTATTTACCAAAGTCACAACAAACAATTAGTAGGAAATAGATGTTTAGAACCCTCAATCATTGGGAATGAATTAGATTAAATAAAGAACAAAATAAATTTTTACCACAATGGATAAAATTATATGTTCATCACCGACGAAAACCATTATATGGTTGGATCATATTTTTTGGAATTCGTCGATGATACCTCCTTCTTCATTCCTTTGGCGGACGATAATGAATGACAATGAAACTCCTGAATCGTGCAGATCAAATGTAATGAATGCATCCACAACCTTAATACCATTTATGTACATGTTCTTCACTACAGAACGACCCAAAATAGAGGTAGGTCTCATAAATTGGTATTTCTTCACATTTTGTATTAAATTATTTAGAAGATATATCCATTAACTTAGATCTATTATAATTACAAAAAAAATATGTGCTAGAGAATTAAAGTATTGATTAATTATATTTTTTCTAACCTTGTATCCATATTATTTTTCATTGTACCAGAATTTTTTCCTAATGATGATTAATTTTTTTGTGCCTTTCTAAAAAAACATTATTCACATTCATCCATGATTGGACCCCTTGATCCCAGTTCTACATTTTCAAGAGTCACATACCTCGATCGGAACCCCAGAATAATGTTGGATTGAGAAACCAATAATGGTTCGTGGATAATGTCATAGATATATAATTTTCATGGTTAAAGGATACTCTATCTATTTTATTGACATCATTAAATATATTAATCAAAAAAATCATGTAGTAAGGAACGATTGTCCAACCCCTCATTGAGAACAATGCACATTTTATGGTGGAAAACAACACTAATTCGAATTTTTTTTTCTAGATAAAACTTTTTCATCCTTAGAGAGAACCTAATATGATGTGTTTTGAATTATTTTTCTAATCTAATTAAGTGGATATCTATGTTTTAAATTTCTCCAAAAATCCGGACTACACACCATGATCAGTGAAAAACACATGACATTTAACACCCTTCGCAGTGACACCACTAATTCAGTGAAATTTTGGGAAACACAATGTTTATTCCCTATTACACAACATGTACCCCTTCTCATTTTCAAAACCCATGTTTTGGGTTACACAGATGGGAACCCAAGTAGGAGTACATGAGGATCGATAGATAACTCTGTACCCTAGTACAAATACATGATGAAGGGCACATGGTCCTAGCCCTTTATAGCTAGGATATGCTATTTTTCCCACCCACACTGTGTGTATTGCTATATGGGATGATCATGTGTGATATCTAGTGTAATGAAAATGGACCTCCTGGTATATTAATTTTAAAATTCATGTTGTTCGAGGATTTCTGGGGACCATCTGTGACACATTGTGGAGTTTTACAAAAATTAAGGTTGGATATATAGTTGCCCCAATGTCGATCTAGGCCACCGTTCATTCCACCTAAAATATGGAAAACTCTTCATTGAGTCACCATTGGTCCTTATAAGTCCCCAAACATCATTACTTGGAAATGTAATGGAATAGGAGGGTCCATTTAATTACATCATATACCTATCAAACAATTCTCACCCTCGAAAATTCAAGAGTAATCCTTAAATAATAGAGAATTTTGAACAACTACATTGTATAATAACATTCAGAGAGAAACCACCCTAGGGTTTCTCAATATAAAGAATAAAACCATGGCATCAAACGAAACGTCTCTCATTAAGATCATAAAAAACTATGTAAACCCTACCACTCCACTCCCCAATGTATCCTCACAAACCCAAAAATGTTACACCATCATGATATATTGGATAGGGAGATCATTCATACATGTCATGTTACTATCCTCTTAGTGAGGCACTAAATCAAATGCAACTGTTTAGCCACATCAACATTAATAAGTATTGGTTAAGGTTAAGATTCAACTAAACCCATAGTCATAACACTTCAATAAAAACATGGAACATGGAAACACCATATCTTACAATATAGAAGTTAAAAAATTCATCATAAGAAAGACAGAAAGAAAAAACAAGATGAAAATTCAGAATAAATCTGTGTACTAGGCATGAATCTATGCATCACATTCCCAGGTACTCTCCTTGAGGCTTTCATTCCTCCACAAAAAAAAAACAAACCAAGGGAATGGTCTGTCCAGGAAGCAGCATATCCTTACGCTCCTTGATTTTAACGTGTTTCTCCATGAATGATTCATAATCATTGATATCCTAGTCTCCCAAATCATGGATGTCAGATTCATTGTGTAGATACCAATGATGCTGAGATACATGGAACATGTTGGGAATCCTATCTAACAATGGTGGTAATTCATGCTAATACTCCACCTCACCGACTCTTCCAAACAACAAAAACGTTCTAACTAACATTAGAAAAATCATACAGCCCCTACCAAACAACTGTTGTCCACTTCGAGGAAAGACCTTTAAGATTATATAGTTCCAAATGAAAAACTCCAAGGGTCTCCTCCTATGGTAGGCGTATGTCTTATACCGGTCTTGAGAAATATTCATCATTTCACGAATAAGTGTAACCTTCTCGGTTGTGCTCTGCACCACCTCTAGGCCAAGAAAACGTGCCACCCCCAACCACTTTCCATCACATAGTTGAACGAAACAGTCTTCAATACAGGCATAAAATGATTCCATCCAAATTGTAGATTCATAGATGTTGTTGTAGAAAAATCACACTAGGGAAAATTGTCTTACCCATGATCCTCTGATGTACAGAACACACAATCGCAACATATCCTCCTACGTTTGGATGGTCCTCTCTAGCTACACATTCATATTATGGTGGAATGTAGTGCTATGAAATATTTGGGTGCCAAAAATACACTGTAATCCAATCTAGATTTATGATGTAAAGAGTGTATCCCGATCCAAAACAGTGGTTTTGGGAACTCTGTGTTGTCCAAAAACTTCACCAACAGTATTATTTGCTAAGGAATCCATTGTACTCGAATGCTTAAATTCTATTAAGTGAATTGATTTTATCAATCAGTCCAACAATTCCTAGAAGGCATCACAAACTCCCTCAAACTTGGGTAGTCTTATGATAATATCCATCAAGCCATCATCCCACTTCTACTCGAGGATGTCTAAGGGATGAAAAAAATCACCGAGAACATGGTGTTTAACATTCACCTCCTGAAAAACAATGCACTATGCCACTAACTTTGAGACTACCCACTTCAATCAGGGCCACCAAAAATGACCTCTCATGCCCTGTTAGATATTGGAATCTCTAGGATGTACATCTAGGTGTGTGTTATCGAACATACTAAGAACTCACTTGCACATTGCTACAGGGAAAAATAACTTCTCACGGAACATCAACTGATTCTAACTATCCTCCAACAATCCTTTCGGAGTATCACCCTGACTAACAAGATCATGAATCACTTTAGCCTATGTGTCTCAACACTGAGAATCGTCCACCTACAACATTAGAGGTTAATACACATCAATCTGAAATAGAAATCCTCTACAACTGTCGACCCTTGATTCCATGTATAAGGAACCCAACTCCTCTATCAACTTCAAAACATCTATTGACTCCCAAACCACATCCTTCTATGACTTCCTGCTGAAGGGATCATCCACCATGTTCCCTTTCCTGAGGTTCATGATATCTCCATGTTTTATTATAGATGAAACTACATCCTCCTCTACTTCTTCAAGATTAGTTTTTAATTAGAGAAGACATATCTTAATCTGTCGTGATCTCAAAAGGCCACGAAGTGCTCCCCGATGAGGTAATTCCTCCAAAACATTTGAGAAAAAACAACCGCTGCAACTTCCAGGTAGTGGGTGGCATAGTTATATTCCTGGGGATATAAATTCCTAGACCCATATGTTATCACTCCCTAATGCAAAATCAACAAAAACCCCATGCTTGGACTATAAGCATCATAGAACACATCAAATGCTATCCCTTCCTTTGGAAACCTCAACATTGGAGAACTAACCAGCTTCCCTTTTAGAAAACTAAACGGTATTTGGTGTTGCACATTTTATATATACAACTATTTTTTTTGGTTAATGATGTGAAAGGTGATACAGCTCAATAGAAGTTTGGTATGAGACTCTACTTGAAACCTTCTATTCCCAAGAAACTGTTAACCATTTCCACATTCTTGGGTGGTACCAAAGAATAAACTATTTCATCTTTCTATAGGTCCACTTCTATTCCCAAATAAGACACCATGTGTCCATTGATGTGAACCTCCAATGTCAAGAACATGCACAAGGACAACATCTCATAGTGATGGTGGTGATGAAGGACCTCCAAAACCATACATAGATGCTCAGTGTGATCTTTCTTTGACCTTGAGAATATCATGATGTCTCTGAAGAACATGTCTATAAACTAGTCAAAAAACTCATGGAAAAATAAGTTCAAGAGCTCCAAGAACATAGCTGGGGAGTTTGTAACACCAAATGGAATAACCATGATCTAAAAGTTCCCATACATGCATCTAGAAAGTACTCTTCATGATGTCACCCTCCTTCACACTCAACTGGTGAATCCCAGACCACAGTTCCTTCTTAGAAAAAAAATCTACTCCCTTTAACTGGTCAAAAAGTTCGTCGATCCTCAGAAGGGGGTAACAGTTCATGACCCTGACCCGATTCTGTCTTCAGTAGTATATTCATAACCTGAGAACCTCATTTCCCTTCTTTGTGAACAATACTAAAGCATTCCCTGGAAACAATATTTTTTAGATGAAACCAATCATCACCAATTCATCCAAATAAATATGCAACTCCCGAAACTCATATGGCATCATCTGAGAGGGAGCCATCAAAATTGGATGGGAACAATGTAGTAGTTATATCCTAAACTCCACATCATGTCAGTCAAATAGTGTAACGTCCTTTTCAAGGAAGACGTCCTGGAACTCAGTGAAAATCCCTGGAAAATAAAATATCATTATGTCTACTTATTCGACTAAAAAATAGGCTAACAAGGAAAGAAGGGTATCCCCACACTAGTTCCCTTCCTTGAAACCCTACTCACCAATGAAAGCTACACACTGGTAACTCATATTTGAGAACCCAATCCTTCTTTGAATGCATTCAATAATGACTGTAATATAGAAATACTAGTCGATTACTAGGATGACATCGTATGGAAGAATTTATAGGGAAAATGAGATCATCACATTACGGAAGTGATCCCAACATCAGTCTTTATCCTTGACAAACATCAAAAAGGATGGTATGAACTACAACTAGTGTACTCAAACAAGGGGAATAGAGCGTCTCTCTATGTCAATATCCAAGGAATGATCTAGACAAGGTTCAATAAAGGAGTGTGTAGCTCATCAATTAAACAATTCACACACAAGTGTGTGAAATAGATTGATCAAAACTCAAATGACCACTTTCCCTACTGTAACAGTTGCCTTTGTGATGTGAAACTACCCATGCAAAAATCCTCTACCCATCAGCAGTCGTACGCCTCCCAGACAACTCCTTGGTTTAGGTCCATGAGGAGCACCCTAGGATTGGCCTCCTCCAGCACTATCCTCCATTAGTGGAGTGGGAGCACGCTGCCCCTAATGTTGAAATGGTCTTGCTGGAAAATAATGTTATTGAGGTTGGTGCTAAACATTCCCAATCCAACCGTACTAAACTCCTTCAGGGCACTAATTTTAAATATCATCATGACTGTAATTGATAATTTACCTTGGACCAATTCCCATATAGAAATGTCAAGGTCTGGGAGATCAGAACTTGGACTTTTGAGGCCTTCTCCACACCAGCCAAAACCTAGAAGGACCTGATGTCAGAGACCTACTACTGGTGGAATTCCAATTTAACGAATCCTGCTAGCTCCCATCTAGAGGCACAACTCCCAGCATGTTCCTTCTTTATACTATCTCATCCTTCTTCTATTCCTCCATGTATGTTTCCAGAGTGAAGGGGTGACACTATACTGATGTGAAGGACGGTGTGCCTCCTCTAGACTACTTTTTTTTGTGAATCCTCGTCGATGAAAATGTCTACATAAAAATGATGTAGATACTTGAACATGATACCTTGCTCCCTTACTGAAATACTACCTTGTTGGATGGAGAGAATAACTTTCCTCTTCTCGACCTTCATCATAAAAAAATGGAATTCCACCTAGAAGTCATTCTCCCTGGAAATACACAAAACCATTTGTTACTTCTTATACAAGAGATAGGGCTTCAACCTATGAAATTCCACCCCTCGCATCTGGATCAATTCTAGGGGAAACCAGTACACTTTAGAAGCCTAGATCAAGCTTAAGGCGATCACCATCTCCTCAAGCTAGCTCTCCTTCTCCAATTTTGAGACACTGCACTTGTATTTTTAGAGAGTCAGCTAATGGACGTCCCAAATCATTTTCTACCACTGTTCATCTTCACCCTCTCGATCATCCCTCCGCTAATGATCCATAGAAACCGTATTGAACTCAAAATACCATACAATTTGTGGACAACTTTTGGATGCCACATCTGAAAATATTAAAAAAATAATTCCAAAGCCTGAGTTGTGTAGAATGTTTCATTCAAATTTTGTTTCGACGTTTAATTTATTTTTAAATGATTAAAACACCCATGAAACGCAAGAACACATGTCATTATGATGCATGTACCATTCACAGGGTCTCATACCTATAATCAGGGTTTCCTAACTAGGTCTTTCAGTAGGTCCAGAGTCCATGGATCAGATCATGGGGGTCCCAAAATCATGTGTCCTAGCTATTCTTCCCAAGACTATTTCACAAACCATGACTACCAAACATTTTTTTCCCAGACATCACATAAAATTAGCAAAATTACTAACCCCAAAATCTATCCAATCTCTCAACAATCATCTTTGATACAATTCTATCACATCCCACCATTTGCAAGACGAGGGAATGAACATGAAACAACAAGACCCATCATTATTAATGATGAAGTAGATATAACAACCCTTGATTTCTGCCATCAATAGGGCCCTGATTGGTGATTGGAACCTAGTTTATATATTCCCATGTATAATGGAAGTCATTACCCTTTCTGTAGAACTAGATCAGGAGATATGATTTTGAATTCCAAAAAAATCCAAATACCGAAATTAAAATTAAATCCATAAAAACTTTTTCCCATATGCATGTAAAAAAAGTGATACAAATATAATAAAACACTAAAGACATGTACCCAAATAAATAAAATCAGAAAAAACACTGTCCCAACACCTAAGTTACTAAAGTCTGGAATGGTCATAAGAGTTCTCCTAGGAAATTAAAATCATTTTTATATATGTAGGGTTAGTACATAGGTATACCCAGTAGGGAAACAAAAATCTCATGTGAACAAGTGGGGATACATTCTAATGCCCGCCGTGGTAAACATAGTTAACAGTAACACCTAGAATGTATAACCATCCACACATCCTTACTAAGGGACACACCCAAACAATGAAAACCATGTAAAATTATAGTAACAACACATCGATATGTTATTTCCCCACAACAAATTACAAATGGTTGTTTAGAATATCCTATTCATCTTACCACCCCCCATAATTCCCACTATAAACCCCCAACAACAACCATATGGGCCATCCCCACCACATGTTCAACCCACCCGCAAACACCTGGGCCAACACAACCACACAAAACCCCACCTACAGACACACGTTACATAACAACAACCACCATGTCCGAAGAAACCTAGTCCAGAACAACCACAACCATGCCTAAAGACACCTGGGCCTTATTGTGATGATTCTTGGGGAAGAAACCTTCCCGCACACACCATGCCCGATGATTCACGATCCAAAATGAATCTCAGGTTGTCACAACCTGCCAGATGAAAGTTGGGATGCATGGGAGATGTATCATAAATGATCCAATAACCATCCATTAATATGAATGATGGAAAACACACCCTACCCCATGAAATGGGGGTGTTTAGAATGATGTTCTCAACATAGGTGGGTGGTATATAAGAAACACAATAACTAAATTTTATAAATATAGGTGATTAGTAAATCATCCCAATCTAAGGGTATAAAACAAAAACCATGCCCGTGCACAACCACTCTTGTTGTTACCCTTACATGCACAAGCACAATATATCTAGAACTAGAGGACAAACCATTTATACAAAAAAGTTCCCCATTTTATCCATTATCATTATAATATTCATGTGATTTAATTTATATATTTATTCAATACCAGGAAACATTAAAAAATAACCACATTTCATGAAACATCTGAAAGAAAACTACAAATATTGCATTAATGCATTAAGTTCTAGTTCTCTTGTAAGTTACACCATAAAATGGGATCTTGTGAGACCCCTCAGAGTATTGGAACCAAACCAATCCCCAACTTACCAGCTCCACACTGACTCAGATTAAAAAACAAACAACATTTCAACAAGTGATTCCATTCCCGTCTACGTCATCCAAAAAACAATTAACAAAACAACCGTGCTATCACCAGAACTGAGAAATGGAATTTCTAGATTTATCCAATATAATTCTTTAGGTTACTCCTTTCCATTTGGTAAAATGGGCTGATCACACTATGGTTCATATTCATAAAAAATCCAATTAATAAACTATGTTTACCTATTTAATAAATTTTCCTTTTACAATAATTCAATAACTAATGTATCTAGAAAACCTGAGATTAATTATTTTTTAATAAAAACCCACCAACAACAATGATTTCAAGTGGATGTAAACCCGTACATTTCAAAGCGTTAAGAAAAGGGGTAAAATTATAAACACCATCCTCTTTCCCATCCCATCTATCTTTAAAAGTCAATTTATTGTCTTAGTTATTGTTGTTTTCATCTACATCCATAGGGGACATCATCACACACACCATAAATGATGCAAAATGAAGAGAGACAATGGAATAACCACTACTTGGTTGATAAATGGTCAATGTTTTATTGTTGCACCAAGAACAGGGGATGACACTACTTGAATGAAGAACAAAAAGTATGAGCATAAAGGATCCCCTAGGTTGAAAAATTCTTAATGGGAGGATGTATAGAGGATTACATATAAAAATTAAAAGGAATTAGGAAGAGAAGATATAGGCTTAGGAATGGTCTATATCGTAAGAACATGGAGAGTATTTCGAAGTACTTAAAATTTGGATCATGGCTTCACCATACAGATCAGTGGTTTCACACATTAGGATTAATTGTGATTTAATAATATTATTACAAATGTTGGAGATATCCCATCAGTAGTTGTTAGTTTTTTTATTAACATTAAACGAAGAAAGACATTAAAGGGAAGTTTTCTGGAAAACATAGCAGACTATAAAATGTGATAAAGGGCGTGACACCAATAAAAATGTCTCACAGTTTGGTAGTCAATGTTCTTATCACTCTTAGGGGATTTATTATATCATTTATGGGATTTTAAATATACATAAATCCCTTGAAAAGATGCATTTAAACAGTTTTACATTAAAATAGGTGTTATAGGGTGAAAATAGAATGTCCAAGAAAAACATCAAATTACTCACTGATGGTTGAGTCATCGACACCCTGGCACCGTTACCCAGAAAATTATTTCCTGGAACTGATGGCCCGTATTTTCTAATGATTTTAATCAGTTCCTCCAATGCCGAACAGTGGCACCGACACCCATCGATGCCACAAACACCCATTTGTGACACTGTCACCCCTCTGTATCACTGACGCCCATCGATTCCACTGACGCCCATCGGTTCCACTGACGCCCATTGGTGCCACTAATACCCATTGGTGCCATTGATGTCGATCAGTGCCACTGTTCCTTCATCCAAAAAGTTAGAAAAATGTTCAATGAGTCACCGATGGACCCCAAGAAACTTCAAACATCTAGAAATGGAAATTTAATGGACAATGAAAATTTGGTTTATTACATCATATAAATCTCAAACTACTCTCTCACTATATAATTCTAGAGTTATCTCAATGAAAAGAGAGTGTTAAAAAATAAACTCGTAAGTTACCTCTCATGGACATACCAACCTAGGGTTATTCAAAATCAGAATAAATCATCGACATTTAGGGACAGACATCTCATATATATCCTCCACAACTACGGAACCACTACCAGTATTATCCACCATGTAACCAAACACTCATAAAAAGGTCACACCATCGAGATACATGGGTTAGGCATCTCGTTCCTCATTTTCATGATACAATCCACTTTGGCCAGCACTAACTCACCCAAAAATGATTAATCACATTAAAATTAATGAATCTTGATTAGGTATCAGGTTATCCCCTCCCCGTAGTTTGGAGTTTTGACACAAAACAATGAACACAGAAACTACATATATTGCCATAGGTAGGAATAATAGCTCATCATATTAAATGCACAAATAAAACAACAGATACAAACTCAGAAAAGCATTGGTATTTGGAATGTGTCACTTCCTCTCATTCCCAGGTACTCTCCTCGAGTCTGTCATGACCCCACAACACATGAACCATGGGAATGATCATTCTATAAGAACCATTTGTTATGATCCATGATTCTCACTGGTCGCTCCCAGAATCTCACATCATCCTCTATAACCAAATCTCCCTAGTTGAGGTTGTGATTCATCATATATATACTGAAAGAGCTGAGATATATTAATGTCATTGTTAATCCTCTCAAACTATAGTGGAAACTTCAATGGATATTCCACCTCACTAACTCGTCCCAGCACCTCGAATGGTCCGATGAACCTAAGATAAATCTTACTCCCCCAACCAAACATCCACTCTCAATGCCTTGGGGATACCCTTATGAATATATGGTCCCCAACCTCAAACTCCAAGGGTCTCCTACTATGGTCTACATATGACTTTTTCCCATCCTGATCTACCTTCATCCTTTCACCCACAAGAAGAACCCTCTTTGTTGTACTCTGGACCTCCTATGGGACAAGAACATCTACCTCCCCAACCATTTTCAAGAATATAGGTGAATAACATTTTCATCCCTACAAGGCTTCGAATGGTGACATGCCAATGCTAGAGTGATTTTTATTGTTCAATGCAAATTCTTCCAGGGGAATGGGTCGTACCAATGACCCTATGATGTTTTTAACACTCACTCACAACATATCCTCCAATGTATGTATGGAATTATCTACATTCCGTTCTATATGTGGGTGTAAATAAGTGATAATACATAGTTGTGTGCCAAAATCGTGTTGTAATACCTCCAAAAATCTTGTTGTAAAGTGTGTATCTTGATCTGAAACAATAGTTCTATGATCATTGTATAGTCGTACAACATCACCCACATAATTCTAGGCTTAGGCGTCCACTACACTAGATGAAACCAATGGGACATCAATAGAAATGATGGTCCAGGGATAGTAGGGCATCAGTGGTAGGGTGACAGTGCTAGGGTAATGGTGACTCACCCATCGACGAGTCATTTCTAGTTTTTCTAGGATTTTCTAGTTTCACCCTCTAACTCCTCGTTTAATGTAAACGTGTTTTAATGGCTCTTTTTATGTGATTATAGGTCATTATAAATTACATAATTGGTTTCATAGATCCATTAAGAGTGGGGAGACCATTGACTACAAAAAGATAAGGAATTTTATCAGTGTCACTCCCTTTTCCACATTTTCTAGTTCCTGTGCTTTCCCAGTTTCACCCATGTTAAGTTTTTCATCATTTGAAGTTAATCCATTAACTAACAATCTTAAATTTGTCTATATCTACAATTTATGATATTTATTATTAAATATCAATTAGTACCGATGTGTGAAACTTTTGAGCCATGTGGTCAAGACACAATCCACCTTATAAGTATTTAAAAATTTTCTCCATGATTTTAGGATAAGGTGTCTTCTTAATATGATATCCTCTATTCCATATTCATTTTCATTTCTCTAAGTGCACCATGAGACTTCATCCTAAAAAGAATCATTAACTCGTACTGTCTACCCTTTCATTCTACCTAGGAGTTCATCCTTCAAGTCGTGCCATCACATGTTCTTGGTGCAATAAAAAAACATCGACCCTTGAAGATCCACATAGGTGTTCTTACATTGTCTTTCTTAATTATTCATCATGAATGTAGGTTATGATGATGTCCCCTCATAATGTATATGGAATCATAAATTACAAATATAATAAAAAAAACATTTAATGAATTAAGGTGTGGGATTGATTATTATTTTGTTTTATCATACCATGGTTTTTATTATTTGAATTTTAGGGGATTATGACCTCTGAAAAGTGTTTAGATGGATGTTCCATTCGTACGCCCTGATGATGCTCTATTTTCTTGGATAATCTGTTGATTGAATGACTGTAACATGAAAACCTATTAATCACATAATCATGGTTTATTAAATGGATACACGACAGAAAATAACCCATTTTTTATCACCCTGGTAAACAAAATGGAATGGGTAAACCTAATGAATGGTGTTGGCTACATCTGGAAACTCACATGCAATGTTTTGGTGATATTCATTGTGGTTCTGATAAATTTTTTTTGGGTGACACAGAGAGTAATGGAATCACTCATTGATAAGATATTGGATTATGATATTGAGGCTTTTTGGAGCTAAAATATTGGGGATTGGTTGGGTTTTATTACATCTAATGATCATACATGACCCCATTTGATGTTGGAACTTACCACAGAACTTGGAGTAAATGCATAAATTCCTACATGCATATTTTCATTCAGATGTTTTCTAACTTTTGGTTATACATGTTAGTTTCCCAATAGGGAATAAATTATTTAAATGTAATCAAATTAACAACATAAGTAAAATAGGTACAACGAGGAACATATTTCTAGAAATGGATTTTTCTCTAGTTATGGGTGTTATGTGCTTGTGCATGTTTGCATAGCAGAAATAGTGGTTGTCTGTGAGATGGTTTTCGGTTTTTGACTCTTATGATGGGATGATTTATCGATTACCTATATGTATAAAATTATTTTCTTGTGTTTCTTATTCTCACCCAATTCATTTTTATAAAATTGCGATGAACACCTCAATTTTTAGGGGGGAGAGTGTTATTTCCAACATTACTATGAGAGGATGTTTATTTATTCTTTTATACACCCTCTCCATGGTATCAAAATATTCATCAGGAATGTTATGAGAGAAATAGGTTCATTATTGTCTAGGAATCTTTGGGCAGGGTGTCTGCTGGATGGTTTGTTTCCCATGAATCATTGGGATGAGGCCCATGTGTCATTGGGAAAGGACGTGGTTGTTCTGGACCAGGTGTCTTCAGGCGTGGTAGTGGTTGTAGTGGAACATGTGTCTGCGGGAGTGGATATTTTTAGTTGTGGTGGCCCAGCTATTTGCAGGTGGGATTAACTTGTGGTTGGGATATCCCATATGGATGTTGTTGGGGGTGGTAGTGGGACTGTAGTGGGAATTCTGAGGAGAGGTCTGATGCATAGGATGTTCGAAATTACTAGTGAGAATTTTTTGTGGGGTATCCCAATATTGATGTGCTATTACTTTTATTTTACCTAACATGTGCTATTTGGGTATTGTTCCTTGGTGAGGCAATATGGATATTTGTCCTTACTAGGTGTTTTGGTTACCCCTATTTCTCATGGGGCATTATAATTTCTCCTCACAAATGCATGATTGATTTTGGTTTCCATACTGACTACACATGCATAGTCACCCTAAATATATAAATCTAAACTCATGTTTTCAGGAGGACTTTGAGAACCTTTCCAGACCTTACTATCTCAGGCATTGGTACAGTTTTCATTGTATCTTTTCTTTCAATTGGTTCATTTATTTATAGATTTTCAGTACATTGTATAACATTTTTTTGAACGTTCATGCATGAAAAAGGGTTATTGGATTTACTTTTACTTTCAGTATTTTGAGTTTTTTTGGATTCACTGTCTTATCTCTTGATATTGTTCTGTGAAAGTATAATTTCATCCGTACTATGTGAGATTTTATAACCACGATTCCTGTCACCACTCTATGTCATATTGAAGGTGGGGCTCAGGGTTAATTAACTCTACTTAAACTTGAAGAAGGAAGGGTCTCGATGATTTTTGTCCCTTTCCTCATCAGGTAGAAGGTGTGTCATGATAGAGAGAGACACATCCATGCCATGAATTGTGACCACACAAAATGTGTGCCCCATCTCATGTCATGTACCCAGGGTCAATTTTATGAACCATTAAATTCCCATATCATATTTTTTAAACTCATATATTAACCCATGAGTAGTCTATCATGTGTTCTTTTCTATATATAACATGATGGTTACTTTGGTTATTTTTTCTAAGATTCAACGTGAAGTTTTTTGATTATGGTATTCACAAACACAACACCTGATGACATCCCTAATCATGTAAGATCACCAAGATTTTTTTCAGGCATTACACTCTAGAAAGGATAAGTACTTTAGTTCACTAATAATATCTAATGGGAATTATCCTCTAGAAGGGATATAATATGGAGATACTAAATATCAACATCAATACATTACCCTAACGAACATATGGGTAGTGGAGTTCCCTAATGTATCCAACTAAATGTTACTCTCTAGTTGGTCATGGAAGTAGGGCTCTTAGATGTTCTCATCTAGGTGTTACCCACTAACGAGAATGGGAAATATAGTTCATCGATGTCTTCTATTAGGCATTACCCTCTAGAAGGACTAGGTAATGGAGTTACCCATTGACATTCTTGATTGTCACCCTCTCGAAAGACTGGGCAATGGAGTTCAATAGTGAAATCCTGAGTGAAACCGTCCTTCTATAACATGTCATGGGTCCACAATTATGAAATTGTATCCCGGTGACTATATTAAAATGTGATGATATGTTGTTTGACATATCATTGAAACCATGAAGAAGAGGTACACGTTCCCCACAAATACTAATTATTTTAATTCAACCTATAACTGTATTGGAGAGTCAGTACTGCATAATGTCGATAATACCCTGGTGTGGTGATTATATTCCTTAGGCATTTATGTTTAGGGAAGACGTGTGGGATGCAGAGCATCCATGATGGACCTTTGGAACTATTGGATACTATTATACTTGTTCTTATTTGTAGGATTTAGATCCCCTAGCTAATCATTTGTAATTCTATGACTAAGAATATATATATATATTCAATACCCAATCTATGCGTTTATTTATTTTATTTCAAGTATAGATTAATAGGGATGTGCTATTTCAGGAGCATTCAATTTATTTAATATAATGGTTTGATGAGACTAATATATTTATATATGTGGTGAAGGCTCGACAGATAGTTCAGTTACTCCCAGTTTGTATCCCCTTATACATGGATGATGTTACTTTAACTATTTAATTTGTTGAGCTGTAATCAATCATTAAATCTTGTGTATATACAGTATTTATCTTCCTATTATATCATGTACTACCTCCAACTATCAATGAATTCTAGTGGGTATTTATATACTCACCACTTCATGTACTTTTCATGCATGTGTTGTTTCTTATAAAGGAAACATACATATTGATGGTGACTACAAAAGATCTTAGGGATACCAGGTACTTGGACAATGTATGGTGGTCGTATCTAGGGTTTCAGAAGATGGGATGTCATTTAGTATTTGTCATTTCTAGATTTTTTATGTTAAGGAATATTTCTATATGGGTGTTTTTTTCTCCATTAACATTCAATATACACTTCTGTACACTCTTATTGTCTTGAATTTCAAACATGAATGATTTATTTTATAACATCATTTCTGCATTTATTGTTTCCCTATTCACATTTTCATTGAGATAGTTCTATGTGCGTATAAAAGTTCTTAGGAAATGGCCACCCAACATTTATTATTCCTTATGCTCTTCTCGTATCCTCTATAATATGGTGGTGCTCATGGGTTAGTTGTGGCTCGAGCACCAAATTCGGTCTTGTTCGGATGGATCGGTATCAGAGCACGTGCATTCCATATAAATTTATTCAGATGTATCCTCTTAAGAGTATTTATAGGGTGTTGGGAAATAGTGTCAATGTGTATTGTGAGTGTCTCTCAGTCCATGAAATGGAGTGCATGATTAATGGTATAAACATTCAACTGGATGTTGAGTACATTCATATCGACTAGATATGTTGAATTTTTTTTGTAGTGATATATGATACATGCATCACACATGATTCAGTTTTTAACAATACATCATGAGTTATATCACTGTTGCTATGGAAATATATTTATATATATATATATATTATCATTTGACTATGGAACTCACTAGTATCATTTCAAATTCTTCTACAATTACAGATATCTGGGATTCTATATTTGATTTTTATAATGAACCTATAAGCAATGAGGCCTCAATTTAGGTTTTATCCCGAGACTCCCTTCCTCTATGTGGGATGTTAACAGTACCTACACCAATCAATCAGTACATGGTCTATGAAAATTGGACTAAGAATGTGTGTTGGGTATGTTTAATCCATTAATTCTTGCACCAAGTAACCTTGAGGATCTGGGTCGAGCCAGATCCCTATGATGTAGAAGATTGGAAGGATTTGGTTTTCTAGATCATCAAGATCATTCGATCCTTGATGAATCAAGGGGTGGCACTCGCATCAATCCTTGACTACAATGATTATTGGAATTGGTGAAGAATCTAGTCACATATAAATAATGACTCAACACTCTAATGGGATGATGTACACTGACTATCCCATGCAGATCATTACCCCCTCATTCGTAAAATTATTCTATATTTAGGAGAATTAGTTGCATCAGTATATAGTGATGATGGTGGATGAGTACACCATGAGGTTGACATGCCATATGTGTTACTCCTTTGACATGATCCAAGATGGATTCATCCATGAATGAATGTTTCAGAAGTTATATTACTGTGATGTTTGAGACAGTGTTGTTCCATTTTTCATTCACTATTATGTTAGGGTTATAGTTCATGAACTCGTGATAGAGATATTCTTGTTAGAGGTGCACAAGGGTGCTAGACATGAATGTGGGAATCATGGAGTGCAGTTGTCAGGAACAACTTGCAGGAACCGGTCAACATGATCTCATAGCAGGAGACCTATTTGAGAAAATTCTCATGAACCTAACATATGAGGAAGTACAAGCTATGAGTTTCAGGATTGAACAAAGTGGTTAATTTTTCTATCATTGTATTGGGGTGGTCACCTTACACATGACTTCCCAACTAGACATGTTGATCAGCCCATGACGATAGCTGACAGACCGTCGCAGTAGAGGATATACTGTGATGGGGGATCTCCAAGGTGGGGACATGGTGGTCCCTAGGGTGTTGTAGACAGTAGAGAAGAAGAAGTAACCTTATCTAGGAGAAAAATCTATGAGATCATTCCAACACTAATACCATATGTCCTATGTCAGGATCCGGGAGCTGGTGTCTAGGGTCATAGATTACTATCGGGTCTGGTTTTCTTTGAAATCGCAGTGGAAGAGATGATTCGAGTTATGATATGAGTTTCTTATTATATTTCATTAATATTATTAGTCACAATTTCTAGTGATTATATTATCTATATAACCCTTTTGAATAATATAGAGCTCTTAGTTGAGATACTAGCACAAAAAAATTATCATTAGGATCATACGAGGAACACTTCTTCTGTATCATACATCTATCGGCATTTCAAGAAATCTCTTGGTATAAGGATGTTCATTTGGGACATTTCATTAATCCTGATGGAACACTAGGACATCTCCGTGTTATTGATTGAATTTTAAATCTTGATGTTGAAATATGGAGTTTTTCCTTAAGAAGTATCTTGGGACAACCCCAATATCTTTTTCTATATATCATATGAAACATTCCCAACTATGGGTGTAATGAGTATAGTTGGAGGGAATTCAAGAAAATTGTCTCATCAGACACATTTTGTCCCCCATCAGTATCTACATCCATGTTCAATAAAAAAAAGGGGGTTTGGAATTTTGTGGATTATCATCCCTTGAACCAGGATATTATAAAGAACCTGTACCCCTTTTGAGGATTCATGACTTCTTAGGATAGTTTTAAGGATGAATATTGTTCTTAGAGATCAATATTATTTTAGGATACATCATGTCAAGGGTTCATGGGGATGATATTCCAGTGATGGAATTCTGTGGTCACTACAAACAAAATGAGTTCCTAGTAAAATCATTTGGTGTGATGATTTACCCTATTATTTTTATGACATTGATGATCTAGGCCTTCCAACCATACACAGAGAAGTTTTTATTTTCATCCAAGAATACATACTATTCTACATTACATAACATGAGGATGATGAATAGAACTTGAAGATTTTTATTAACTCTATTTGAGGGAACCAATTTTATATAAATATATTTAAGTTATAGTTTTTGATTCATGTCATTATATTTCTAGGGAATGTGACTTCTGAACAAGGTTTATCATGTATACAGTAATGATAATGGAATTTATTTCATGGGAGCCACCCTAGAACGCGTAATAGGTGTGGGGATTCTTTGGCGTGGTGTGATATTGAAAGATGATTATGATGGATTTCTCAAAAATAATTTCCCCTTTTACAACATTGACATGGAATGGGTATCCATTTAATTGTGTGAGAAGTTAAAAACGACCTTTTATGTGATGAGGAAGAGGATTAATACTGCTCCATTGTTGATATTTCCATATGAATGCACTGAGATTGTAGTGTATAGTTATGCATA
The DNA here is from genome assembly GCA_963277665.1 of Viscum album. NCBI lineage: Eukaryota > Viridiplantae > Streptophyta > Magnoliopsida > Santalales > Viscaceae > Viscum > Viscum album. Next base: position 1,310,047,394 of record OY728152.1, on the reverse strand, counting down.
AGGTATTAGATTAGTAGCGAGTTAATGTAGAAGAAGGCAGTTACCACATGTGGGTTGAGGTAGTTAAAACCCCTTGAGTTGAACTATTAAACACATGAACTATAGATATTAGTAGTAGTCCTATCCTTAAATATGTGGAGTAAGTACCTTCTGAAAGATCGTTTCAAGGTTTTCATTGACCACCAAAGTCTCAGGTATGTTTTTATGTGAGGTAACCGAAATCTGAGGTTGTGACACTTATTATAATTCCAATAGGATTATGAAATCATGATAATATATAATCATGGGAAGGGTAAAATTGTCGCATATTCCCGGAGTAGGAAGTACCCATCTCACCATGTGCAGGAAGCTTCAGAAAAGATAATGTTCCTACAACTAAACCTTGTGGAGATGGATTGTACATATTTTCTTTAGTAAATGTTTTTGAATACTTCTCTCATTGATCTTGTGAGAGAGTCCCGACCAGGATACATTGATTGGAATGACTTAAATGATCTGATAAACATATGGACCACAATATATGGATATTATAAAAGAGGTAATCACGTCATGATGATCCAGATGTGAACAGTGGGTCCAACCATGTTTCGAGAGGAGGTGATGTATGAGTTCCAAATTTCTCCCCCAATCATACATCCTTCTGTAGAGAATGTATACAAGGAGTTCTAGTGGATTTTTTGGAAGAATTTAATTTCATGGAGAATAGATTATATCATCTCTTTGTTCTTATAATGTTAGTAGGGAAAAGATAATAACCATGTTCTAGTAGGGTTGTTATATCCACATGGGATCCTAGAGTTGAAATTATATGTTATATAAATGGACATAATCATGGGGAATCTATGTACAACAAAGGTCCCTAGAACAATATCAGTGTTTGTTTATTGATACTGGATGTCGAGACACATCGTTGATACTAGAATGCATTTTTCTATGGATATTATGAGACATTTATAGAATTATATATCATTCTACATCACAAGTTTCCGTCACTAATTGTAATTGATTGTGATGCATGGTTTACATCACAGTTTTAAAGTGTCTTTTTAGTGGAATTTAGTACCATAATGGTGTTGGGTGTTGATTTCCACACATTGATCAATAGGTAGACATAGAGTACAGTCTATGTGTAATAGGATATGTTTGGGTCATGAGTGACAGACCTTTTCCGATGTTTGTTGGATCACATCACCATGGTAATTTATTCGCACAAAAACAACTACCACTCTACCATGGACATGAAACAATTTGGAGCCCCATAAGGGAGACCAAGCATGTCACCCAAGTATTGGACAGATGATGGAATGTCATCTCATGTATGCCTAGAGTTGGTGGAGGTGACAACTAAGAATGTATAGGTATTATGTTAGTGTATGAGGACAATTTAGATAAGAAATAAATCGTATGTAGTTTATCATTATAGACTCTTGTAGTATGGGTATAGAGGAAAAATTTTCTAGGTATTATCCAAATGAAGATGATTTTAGAGGTTTGGATTTGGAAGAAAGAATTTTTTGATGATAATTGGAATGTTTGAGAATGTGAAAAATATTAGAAAGGTATCCCACCACCTTTCCCTACCCCCATAGCTAAAGAGAGTGCATGAAATATTCCACGTAACATAGTTGGTGAGATACTTGCAAGACCCTATACACATCATTGACTACGGAGATCCGGATATCTAGGATGGAGATACAATTTTGGAGCACCCAGTGGAGATCAAGGTCCATGAGGTATAGACTCTATATAGATGGACCATTTCTTCGGTTCACATTCTGTGGTAGCATAGAAACCTATATGAGAGTTCCTAAGAGTATGGGATCAAATTAAGGGCTCAATATCGTATTTTTTTCTTAGTTTTTTTTATGTGGTTGAAAATAATCAAGAAGGTAAAAATATAGGCACCATATTTTTATGTTAAGACTTATAAATATTTTTATATATATTTCTAATGATAATTTTTGATATTTCATGCTATTATGATGCACAATGTTCTAGGAATTAATTTAATAAAATATATTTTATATTTCATGCACATTATGCATAAATTAAAATGGGCTCATTCCTAATCATTTTATCATATCACAAGTCATAGACATCATCTAAGAATGAAATGTGGTTTTTACCTTATGCGTGACATAAAATGAGTGGATGTCAGATGATCAAACACCTTTCTAAATGGTGGAACATTTAATGAATTAATTAATTAATAATCTATTTAATCACACAATTTTTATATGAAAAATATAAATTTATATGTATAAAAACTGTGAATTCGATTCCATCCATGGATCATAATTTTTTTAATTTTCTACTAGGAGATACTCTCTCCTACCCATGGTGAATGATGATGAAACTCTAGTGTTGAGCCTATCAGACATATAATACAAATCAGATTCCATCGAATCATATTTGTATTCATTCTTCACCAATGAACACTAAAAAATAATAGTATGGATCATTAATTTTTGTTTTCTATCGCCTTTAATTAAATTATTGTGCAGATCCATCAATTCCCTTGGATATGAACTAATTGATGAACATTCATGTTCATGTGTATTGCAATATTGATATATTTAATTTTTTATTATTTTAGATCTCTATTCTTGATAGTTTTACAAAGAATCATATAAAATGATATTTAAAAAAAATTGGTCCCTTTTTCCAAAATTTCTATTCAAGTTATTCACTGCTTAGTCCACTCGGTCCAACATTGATCTTTCTAGGAGATACTGAATTTTATTAAACAACCAAATTCATGGAATATATATGAATCAAGAACAATTTGGATCTATGATAATTGATATATAATTATAAGGCTACAATGATTCAGGATCAGTTGGTTTGAGATCAATAAATATATCAGTGAAAAATTGTGGTGTGTAGAATGATGGACTAAACCATTTTGAGAAAAAGTGACAATTTTTTGTCTAATGTTAGATTGGAATAACATTTTCTAGAAAGAAGCCCCCTTTTGAGCCTCTGATAGCTCCATATATAAATAATTATGAATCTATTTGAATAATTTGTATCAGACAAATATGTTTTATATTTTTGAAAAAATTCTGACTACACAATGTTTTTAATGAAGAACAAATGGCATGTAGTCCCCTTTATTGTGACACAGGTGTTTTAGAGAAATTATGTGCAATATGACATGTTTCCCCTCCTAAATTACAGAGAACAAATTTTTAGTTGGATAAAAAAAAATTAAGGTTCACACAAATATGAACACTTGTAGTAGTACATGGGGTTCCGAACATGGACATGTACCACAATACATAGACACAACGAGAATCCCCATACTCTAGTCCTGGGTAGAAATGAAACACTACATAGTCAACCTCAATGTCACACACAACTAAATGGGATGGATCTTTGTTTCGGACATAGACACAACTATACTATGATTTGTTTCCACACGCCTTGTGTTCCCCCTCACACACAATGTAATACTTGGATCATTTTTGATGAATTTTCAATGTCTCGTAGATCCTTCAATTTAATTCAGATTTCAGTAGATGAGTGATTTTACACATAAGAAAATGATTGGTCCCGATATTCTGGATGATGAAATATGATGAGAAATTTTTTGAGATTGGAATGCACTACGAAAATGCACAATGATAGCATCAGTCATTATGGATAACTTGGATTTGATTTGTGCAATACGAGGGCTAGATAGTGGAGTTCCCCAATGACCTCTTTTGTTTTTTAAGTACTCAGTTAGGAAATATCCAGAAATGATATGATCATTTTATTATAGGGTACTAATGGATCATTGTGACCCAAATCCATGCACATCACTATATTCTAATATTTTTTATTTACACATCATACCCAACTTGAAGAGGGAAAAATAAAGAATTTATATCTAATAAGAGGGATTCATTAAATTAATAATTTTTTAAATGATCACAACTCACCCCAACTCTTTTATCATCTCCAAATTCATATATGACATAATATAACCCATAGGTTACATTTTCATGTCCATTACCATATGTAAATGTATTGGTTCACAGGCATGGACTACATTACTTGTGAATGTGAAGATGGAACTAAAAAGTGACTTGGAGAACTAAATATTCCATGTATTATTTATACATGTTTGGTATATGGATATTAAAATTCCATGGGATCCATAATCACACTATAAGGCCAATAGTTTTCTGTATGTATCGTATTCTTCGACCACACAATGTATACCGCCATTTTTGGTATTTGGAACCATTTGTTTCTTTAGTCTGGACTAGAAATACTTAAATAGGTTACCTTGATCATTCCCCACATGGATATAATGTTTCATCATCTCCACATATCTTGGATATGATCCCCTCTATAGGATGATTCTAACGTAGAGTTTATGGTGTCCATCATTTAGACCAGAGTGAGATCCTATATCATGTGATACCATTGGTGGTGTTTTTTGAACAGGAAATACCACCATGAGAAAGTAAATAATCAAACATATGTATAAGATATTTTTAATGGGGTTTATTTAATCATTTGAGTTGTTCCCCAAAATATACAGTTGATCCAGAATGGGTTAGTGCTGTCTCCTAGTAGTCCTCGGTGTGATTCCATCTTTGATTATTGGGGTCTCCGGAGACTGATGATCTTCCATTGGAAGGGGGAAATGAAAAGGAACTTCTAGATGAATGTCTACATTGATTATTAGGACCAATTTAGTGGATTATACTAGAATTATAATTTCATCAAAACGAATATTGGGGTGGGATATTTAGGTGTTACGTTTTATATGTGTGGTGTCTTTTTTGAGTATAAATGTGTTTCATATTTAGGAATTGATTTTGTTATAATTTTTATGAGATGGAATTCATGACTCTTCTTGGTATGTGTTTACTCAAAGTCATACTGTTCTATTTTATACTCAACCCACCATGGGTTTATCCAATAAATTTTATGTATTTTGAAGATAAAATCCCATTTGATGATGTCGTAGGAAGACTAGGAGCTGGTGGAGTGTATCTGGGCTTGATAAAATGAGTTTTATTCTACGAGTTTTCATTTTTTTTCTTAGTCCTCGCCCACTAAGTTTGTCAGAATATATGCAGTTTTTGGTTGCCTTCATAATTTTCAATTTTATTTGTTTTAGTATAATACTATAATACTATGAATATGGGATCATATATTTATGAATGGATTAGTTTTAGTTTTCTAAATTTTGTCATTATATGGTATTGGAGTTTTGTTCCTGTGTAGATGTACAAAAGGATAATGACATGAACTTGTTTCAGATTCCTACACCTTGGTGGTCGCCATCCCATGGAATATTGAGGTAGGAATGTGATATTTATTTTTTAGGACCGATTGGGCTAGGTGATGAAATAATAGTATCATAGAATTTGGTTCTTACTTTTGATTTCAGTTTATGATATTTATTTGGAGAAACAATGTTATCTATTTTAGGTATTGTATTCTGGATAGGGACTCTAGGGTTGGTGCGACGGATGACATTACCATGAACATAGACACATATCACCTTCCATTAAACATGTTATATGTAGAAATTTGTTTCAATGAAAAATTTGTAAAAAATTTCATATATGAATTGATTTTTGTTTCCTCAACCTTGACGAGTCATATCCCCATATATACTCTTTGACAATGGAAAATATTTTTATATTCATTGTGTTTGAAAAAAAAAATCAATGCAGGATTCCATTAATAATAAGAAGGATGATAAAACGAGTGACGGTGTGTTAGTACCACATACTATACTGAATATTTAACATCTTGGTGGATTAACAGAAATACCACCACCTATTGAGAAGTAGTGTTCCCTAGTTGTTCTAGCTGAGGACGCACACCAGTTGAGTGTTATTAATGTGTTCAAGAGACAGGGACAACCTAGGTATTTAGAATATCACGAAAATTAGGTATTAAAGGGTAAACTATAGTATGTTAGTAGTGATTTAATATTTATAAGCACCCATAATGTTAAAATAGTTGTCCTAGTAGTGAATATTTTTAGGGATCTACTGGGCAATGGGGGATTTTAGTGAGTGTATAACCTGTTGAGACAACTCCCTCATGTGAATTCTTTAACATACTCTTTAGGGATGTTTTTTATCTTACCACATTGCAATTATTATGATATAACAAATCATTGATAGTACATTATGATCATGTCAGAGTATTCATCTATGTTCAATGATCTCTAGAGATAATCAATATATATCTTTGGGGATCCACTTATCAGATAAAATTCATTTGATTAGGAATTACAAAAATATATTAGGGAATAATTAATATCATTAAATAATAAATTCAATTTATGGGTTCTTGAGTGGTCCATATTGTTGGACATCTTCATAAAATAGCAGGAACCACCTATTGGTGCTGGTAGTTGGTACCCCATAATTGAGACATTAAAAATAGGTCGTCAATGTTATTCAAAGTGATATGGGAATTATAGAATTTTAAATAGATAATCCTAGGATAGTGGTTCAGTGGAGTAGATATTTTATTTTCTCTCATGTCATCCAATATAAATGTTGGTTTTCTACCATGGTAGTCAAATACAAAATGCATGGGATTGTATGATCCATCATATTGATGGTCTAGAGACGTTAGAGGGAGAACAATGGAAAATAAAGTGGAGATAATAAAGAGTTCCTCCAGGAAGAATATGTTGAAGTAGGGTTGGTAGAGTAGTATGAGTTGGTCAAAGATTTTACATATTACAGCCACCACCTCAATGAGGTCCAATCAAGGTTCATGGAGCTAATGATTAGAGACAAGGACTACCTCACACAATAGAGTTTGATAACCCCATTTATAATAGGATAATACACGGAATGATAATTGTTTATTCTCTATTATATGTGTTATTGACAAAAAAAAATTATTTTCATTCAATTAATTCCATTTATCTATCCAGAGATATTGGTAATATTTTTATTCATTGGCAAGAACCATTTTATTGGAGACACTAACATGAGGTGACGCAATGATTGGACACTTCTAAGAAAATTATGATCTAACATTAATAGAAAAGAGTTATTATGCGATCTATTTTTTTATAGAATTTATGAATTATGATTTCTTATTAGGTATGTATTGAATAATACTAATTCAATATTATATTGACTATTTTTTGTGGAGGATATATTTTTTCAATAGTGATGTGGTGGGGTTATTGTTTATGGTTAAAAAGGATCCCAGGAAGAGTAGTACGATATTAGGAACATGATAGTGAAGATGATTAATATTCAATTGGAAACATGAATCTTAGAGTATCAGATGATATGGGATACTAGTTCCATGTGGTATTGGTGGAGTACAAGGGTGTCTATGCAGAGGATTTTATTGGATAAACTTCCCACTTAGAAAGAAACTTCTACATTGACTATATCCCTGATATAATACTAATATCAACTCCGTCGTATCATATCGTTATTGTATATCTTCAAGAGATGAGTTTTATTTAGGGGACATACAAGATAATATATTTTTATAACAAAATATTCCCCCATGGTAGTCATATTGTCGTTCACCAAGAATGTATATTTGAGTATGAGGTTATGTATGGATTTTTAGTGCATGAACCAGGTAAATATGAATAATTAGTTTCAAATTCTAAAGTCTGATGAACACTTTGAACAATTTAGAGTGGCGTGATGGTTCTAGGAAATTATGGTCAAATCATTATTTAACCAACTACAAGTACGAGGCTGGGATGTATCTATGATGTAACACACCGAGTTTCCACAATACTCTTCTCTTTCAATAATGCAACAGCTTTCATTGTACGCAAGTTAGAGATTCTAACACAACGCGACCAATCAAAATAGTAATTATGAATAGTAATACCCACTTTTTAAAATTATATATATTTTATATTTCAAAATGGTCTTCATTTGTGGATTCAATATATCTAAATTATCCTATGTTGAATTTTTGGTATTTTTCTGAGAACTTCCAATTTTTTATGAATAGTGAAAAATACTTAAAAACAGCTTTTTTAATCAAAAAAATTATACGGATAAATTATAATATAGAGTGGTTTTAAAGTATAATTAGAATATATTTTTACCATTTTATCAAATTGTGGTCATTATAATTAATTTTACTTTGAAATTGGACATAAACAATTGTCAATCTTTTGATATATATTGTTTCTGAAAAACATGCTATTTGTTGTGATAGAAGGAATTTATTATAAAATTAATTAATGAAACTTATATGTTTGGAATATTTTAAAATAGAAATCATTTTTGAATTTGGAATATCAATTATAGCATAGGGTGAAATTTTGGCATTATTATAAAAAACATCAATTTTTTATGAATAGTGAAACCACTAAGTGGTAATTAAAAAACTAATTTTTTCATTTAAATGAAACAATACAACTTTTGTGATTTGATTTTCAAAAATAAAAAATACATGGTTTTCATTAGGATGTAAAATTTGGTTCAATGGGATTAAAATAATTTTTTGGTGAATTGTAACTTTTATATTTAATTAATCGCGATTAAATGTAATTAGTGAAATTTAAGGTGAAAATGATATTATAAAAATATGAAATTACTTTTCCACTTGTACTACACTTATAGGATGAGTCATTTAAGACCAATAAAATCCATTGGTCATCTTGGGGACCCCATGGAGCCAATTGGGTTAGAAAATGACATTAATAACTTTTTATTTAATGTAAAAATAAAATTATAACAAACATGTGTAGTTTTAAAAAAACAATTATTAAATGGGGTTATATAAGTTAATATTATTACTATAAATATTAATTGGAAAGATAAAACGATTTCGTACATCATGGTAATTTTTTTATAATTTTTATACATTAAATAAATTATCTTTTTTTATGCCACAATGATGATGCAGTGATTACCTGAATAATTAACGATTTAAAAAAAATGAAAAGATAATGTAGAATCTAAGGAATAAACTTTTCAAAAACCTATTGGATGAGATTATTTAGAACCCTTATCACCTTATCCTAGAAATATATTATTTTGGGACCTTTATAATCCGATTAGCATTTCATAATAAAGTATCATTTCAATCTTTCCAAGACTGCCTCTCCTCTCTTCTTATAAAAGGCCCCCACCACTACCACCTTATTCACACCTTCCAAGCCATTTGGCTTGTCCAACCTCTTCAAAAATACCATCAACATCCCTATATTACTCTTAGAATCCTCATTGTGGGCAGAATTCTTCCCATAGAATCCTTTGTCTCAAATAAAAAAGAGTTTCCCGATTTTAAGGTAATGTCTTCTCTTATGTTATTTTGTTTTATTTGGCTTCTCCAACCCCTTAAACTCTTATTATTCCTTTATTTTGTAACAGAACCAGTATCTTAAATATAATACGATGTTCTTATGATAATTATTTTATTTACACTTACACACACCTTCATCTAATTGTTAAATAACATACTCTTTCTGTGGGTGGCGAATTACTGCCTCACGAAACGAGGTTTGTTCAATCTTCTTTTAACACATCTCATGGTGGCCATTATGATGAAACTATTTTTATATATGATATATCTTATGTTTTTGTTTTCCTTATGCTTATGTATTTTTCATTTATGGAATACCTTTATGATTTCCATTATGGGTAAATAGGATAATTTCATTTTAGGAAGTGCGGACAACCTCCCCTTCAAAGTGATTTGAATCATTAACGCCATCTGTGGGATGTATAAAGGATGAAGTAAATGGTATTATAAATTATATTGTACTTTAATTTTAATATACCTTTATATTAATATTATTTCATTCCATTTAATACGAAATCGAAATGAAAGTAGCGTTCATGGGTACGTACGGCTTACCGTCTCCATGAACGGTGCATTTCATTTCTTACCTCTAAAAGTTATCTAATATTATAAATGCATATATATACTGGATATATATGATATATATGATATCTACATCATGAATATAATTCTGTATGTAATGGATATTTTACCACATTAACAACATGTAATTATAAGAAGTTTATTTTTTAACTCAAGTACCAAAGATCGACAAAACGACCGTTATTAACTTAAATAATTACATAATGTTCATAACATGGTAATAAGTCATATAAAAGGAATAATGAACATGAAAAAAGTTCTTAAGCAAGTAGAAATTAACTCTAGTTTATTATTCATGAGATTAAAGAATGATCGAGTCAAGTCGGACATGAGGTAAGGGAACATCTTATCCCAATTTCCATTCTTTGGGTTAATCTCAAACTTTCAAATTATGTCATGATATTATTATGTCCTGTATTGTATTTGTACTTTATTTATGTGTACATATAGTGAATACACATAATAGATCTATTTTATTTAAAAAATTATCTTTTTAAGGGACCTTGTCTCAATCTCCATTCATTGAGGCAAATTTCGTTTTATATGCAACATTATTTTATACGGTGAATAATACCCTTTGACTTTTAATTTTATTCAAAATGAATCTTTTTATACTTAGCATTTTTTCTAAATGAAAAAAGGAATTTTTATGACTTATGTATGCGACGACAATGACTTCTCTACCGCCATGACCATTATTTTAGTTTCGGCTTCCTCTACAAGACATAACATTTTTAAATGAAAAATAAATACAATGTTTTAATTTTCTTTTATTTTGGTATTGAATTTTTTTTTTTGAAAGTTTTTTTATTATATCCATGTGTTGTATTGATATCTTGTGATTGAAATGTGGTAATGTTATGTTTCCTTTATGCATATTTTATTTGATATGATTATGTTATTGTTTATGATATGTTTAAACATGTTCATATGAGGAATTCATTGGACTTAATAAGTGACGGGTGGAGCCCGCTATCGCTCCTCGATACATCGGCAGGTCACATGAGACAAACTAGTGTCTTGGCACGAGGCCTTGAAAAAATCTTATTTTAAGTCTTGGCACGAGGTCATGGCTACGTGGTTATGATAGTTTGGCATTATGGATTCCATTATTATGAATGTGGTTATTGATATTGCATGTGATTATTCGTCTAGTAGAATATCAATGTGAATAAGTAAATGTCATTTTTTCATTTTATTTTTGCCTTATTATGTAGAAGTTCAAGTTTAAAAGGCTTTTGTTTTAGTTATACATTGTCCTAAATGTTTATGTTTATTTATGAGAGCTTCTGCTATATTGTTATCCTTACATAGCATCTAAGCTCACCCCTTTCAATGTTTAATTTTTCTCAAGATGTGAAGAATTATTTTATGACTGACCTGCAGGGATAGTCTGAAGTGGATATGGGTGTGGACTATGGAGACTATGTTAATGTAGTTTTTCACTTTATGATATAATGTAACATTTATGAATGTATCTAGTGTTTCCAAGGCTACTAAAATATTCGGGCTTTTGAGACTTGATCTTTTGTGATCATGCCAATGTTACGCAATAATGCACAGACTCTGGGTATCTAGGGTCGGGGCGTTACAGTTGGTATTAGAGGCAGTTTAGTACTAACCTTGGAAGCTAGATTTATATAAACTCTTATTACAGCACATAGACCTAAGATACACTTTGAGGATAAGTATAAAATAACATCCTAGAATTTTGGTATTATAGAGATTTTTTGTGTTTTCTGAGCAATACATCCATGTCTAGATACGAGCAGGTAGAGGTGGCTCTGGAACAGATGTACCTAGGGGTAAAACCTGAAAACACTGCTTTGAGCTAGAATCGAACGAGAACTGGTGCATGATAACAGGACTTGATGCACTCTTGGTTACGACACTCCCGGGGGATATGCATAGGATGATTCTCATTTTCATTACAAACCATTATGAAGGGTTTATGAGTATATACTTCCTCAAAGAAAACATTTTTTATGATTATGGATTATATTCATAAACCGTTCAATTTACATTAAGTATTTTACAAGTTTTTAATTATTCATTGCAATTCATAAACTAACCTATTTTATGACATTGTATAGAAATGGAACCCAATAGAAGGATTGTGAACTCCATCAATACGTATGATCCAAAGAGTAAGAAGGATCATATCTTTCACGATATTAAGCAAACATTTAGAAGGAAAATAGTCTCCCATGTGTTCTCAACATATGAAGAAATAGTATCATGTGTTAATAAAATAAGTAAAGAATTCTCTGAGTCTTATGGAATTGAAAGGAATAAAGAGAAGAAAATGATGGAAGAGAGAATGATGGATAATGGGATGAGGGAAAAGAATAATTTTCCAAAATGTGATAACTATGGGAAGAAACAACTTCGAACATTCCTGAAGGGAATGTGAGTTTGTTATAAGTGTGGAGAAAAAGGACACCAAGTGAGTGACTGCAAGGGTAAGAAAAAGGTTTCAAATGTATAATGCTTCATCTGCAATGAGTGGGGACACTACGCAAACCAATGTAAAAATCATCAGAGTATTCCCCAAATGATGTTAATGAATAATAATCAAGTTATAACACTACCACAGATGAGGAGAAATGATTAGAGTTCTTGTGTTTTTATTAATTAATTTTTTCATTTGAGTTATGTATCAATGATGTTCTGGTTATAATAATTATGGAGTATCTAAGGATTTTACTGCATTACTATTTAATCAAGGACTTGAGATTTTGTGGAACCAAGCAAAGGGACTCCACATCAGGTTAAATTTTGGGAAAATATATGCTTGAGAGAAAGATAAATCATAATATTGTTCTGATACCGATATAGTGATTTTGGAATAAGACATGATTGATTTGGATAAATTATATTGGATATTCTTAACTTCCTTGAAACTGATTAATGATTTGTATTCTTTTTTGGATAGAAAGAGTTTATCTAGTTTTATATAAGGAATAAGGGATCATGAATGTAATCAATGAGGATTTATGGTAACTCGGGATGTTGCAGTGTTATAAAATAATACATGATTAAGGTGTTCACATGTTGTTACGTGGAAAAAATGATCTTCATTATGTTTACCTTCCTTATAAAATTTAGACTGTGAGTTAGACAAAAGTATTTTAAATAAACATAAAGGTTGGAATGAATTAAGTTGAACCTTGGATAGTATTGTTTATATATAAAAAATTTCTGAATATTATTTTTGGAATATTATAATACTATTGTTTTAGGAAAAGGAAAACCTGTAGGTCAGGGGATCACCCATCATGTCAGACAATGTTGTAGGAATAAAACCGACAACCATTGTGAGACATGTCTTTATTACCTACCACTAGCCTAAAATAAGTCCCTGGTTATTAGAAAATAGTTTTCTTAATATAAATGGAATGTGTTAATATTTTTAACCTTGTACGATTTTGATAAATTGAATATTTTTTAGCACTTTTACCATTTGGATTGAAATACGGCTTCGTGGTAAAATTTTATTAAAGAATGAAATCCTACATGAAAAGTAAGTATATTTCCTTACGTTCTTAGTAAATCTCATAAATAAATTCCTCAAATTTATTAAGGGTAACTTAAAAAAGAAATGTTGTTGGTTATCTTTTCCTACTGGCGATTCAATGACTGTTTAACCAATCACAAGTCTGTGATTTTCTTATGGTTAACATTCTCATAATCCTGTTTTATACAACTATCTATCAGACCATGATAGATTTTTTTCATCCATATCCATATTTTAATATAATCCTACTATGGGCTATCTTGGGTGACCTTTGTACCTCTCTTTATTTCTTTTAATGTTATATTTTTATTAACCCTATTTCTGATGTGGGTTTTCCAAAAATGTATTTTCTATTTTCAACCTTTTATTTTCAAATAAAAATTTCAAATTTCAAGGACTCAATTTATTGAAGGAGGGGAGAATGTAACACCCTGAGCTTACATGATACGCTTCTCATTCAATAATGTAATAGCTTGCATTGTACGCATGTTCGAGATTCTAATGCACCGCGACCAATCAAAATAGCCATTATGAATAGTAATACCCACTTTTTGAAATTATATAAATTTTATATTTCAAAATGGACTTCATTTTTGGATTCTTAATATCGAAAATAGCCTATGTTGAATTTTTGGTATTTTTCTGTGAACATCCAATTTTTTATGAATAGTGAAAAATACTTAAAATCAACTTTCTTAATCAAAATAAATTATAGAGATAAATTATACTATAAAGTTGTTTTAAATTATAATTAGAATATAATTTTTACCATTTTATCCAATGGTGTACATTAGAATAAATATCACTTTGAAATTGGACATAAACAATTGTCAATCTTTTGATATATATTGTTTCTTAAAAACATGCTATTTATTGTGATAGCGAGAATTAATTAAAAAATTATTTAAAACAACATTTATGTTTGGAATTTTTTAAAATAGAAATATTTTTTTATTTTTGAATATCAATTATATCATAGGGTGAAATTTTGACATTATTCTGAAAAACTTCATTTTTTAGTGAATAGTTTAACCACTAAGTGGTAGTTAAAAAAATGATTTCTTCATTTAAATGAAAAATTACCACTTCTGTGATTTTTTTTAAAATAAAACATACATGGTTGCCATTAGGAAGTAAAATTTGGTTCAATAGGATTAAAATAATTTTTTGGTGAATAATAACTTTTATGTTTAATTAATCGCGATTACAGGTTATTAGTGAAATTTAAGGTAAAAATGATATTATAAAAATATGAAATTTCATTTAAACTTTTCCTAAACTTATTGTATGATTCATGGCCGACCAAGACAATCCATGGGTCAACTAGGGGACCCCATTGAGCCAATTGGGTAAGAAAATGACATTAATAACTTTTTATTTAAAGTAAAAATAAAATTGTCACAAGCATGTGTTTTTTTAATAAAACAATTATTACATGGGGTAATATAGGTTAACATTTTTACTATAAATAATAATTGTAATGATAAAAAGATTTACCACATCATGGTAAAATTTTTATATGTTTCAAACATTAAATAAATTAAATTTTGTATGACACAATGATGATGCAATGATTACCTCATTAATTAACGATTTCAATAAAATGAAAATATAATGTAACATCTAAGGATTAAACTTGTCAAAAACCTATTGGATGAGCATATTTCGCACCCTTATCACCATATCCTAGAAATATATCATTTTGGGAACTTTATAATTCGAAAAGCTTTTCAAAATAAAGTAACATTTCAATCATTCCAAGAGTGCCCCTCCTCTCTTCTTATAAAAGGCCCCCACCACTACTACCTTATTCACACCTTCCAAGCCATTTGTCTCGGCCAACCACTACCAAAATACTCTCAATTTTCCTCTCTTACTCCATGATGCCTCACTTTGGGTAGAATACTTCACATGGAAGTCTCTGGTTCAAATCAAAAAGAGTTAACCGATTTTATGGTAATGTCTTCTCTTTTGTTATTTTGTTTTATTTGACATCTCCAACCGCTTAAACTCTTTTTATTCCTTTATTTTGTAACAAAAACAGTATCTTCAATATACTAGTGTGTTTTTATGATAAGGATTTTATTTACACTTACACACACCTTCATCTAATGGTTAATGAACATACTGTTTCTGTGGGTGGCGAATTACTTCATCACGAAACGATGATTGTTCAATCTTTTTTTAACACCTCTCATGGTGGACATTATGATGAAAATATTTTAATATATGATCTGTATTATGTTTTTTTCCATATTATTCTGTATTTTTCATTTATGGAATACATTTCTAATTAACATTGTGGGTAAACACAATAATTTCATTTTAGAAAGTGCGGACTACCGCCCCCTCAAAGTGATTTGAATCGTTAACGCCATATGTGGGATGTTTAAAGGATGGAGTAAATGGTATTATAAATTATATTATACTTTTATTAGAATATACCTCTATATAATTATGATATTATTCCATTTATACGAAATATAAATGAATGTAGCGTTCATGTGTACGTTCGACTTACCGTCTCCATGAACAGTGCATTTTATTTCTTACCTCTAAATGTTATGTAATATTATAAATGAATATATATACTAGATATATATGATATATATGATATATAAATCATGAATATAATTCTGGATATAATGGATATTTTACCACATGAACAACCTGTAATTATAAGAAGTTTATTTTTGACTCAAGTACCAAATATCGACAAAATGACCGTTATTAATGTAAATAATTACATAATGTTCATAACATGGTAATAAGTGATATAAAAGGAATAATCAACTTGAAAAAGGTTATTAAGCATGTTGAAATTAACTCTAGATTATTATTCAGGAGATTAAAGATCTAACGAGTCAAGTCAGACACGAGGTAAGGGAACTTCTTAACCCAATTTCCGTTCTTTGGGTTAATCTCCTACTTTAAATTATGTCATTATATTATTACGTCCTATCTGGTATTTGTACTTTCATTATGTGTACTTATATTGAATACACATAATAGATCTATTTTATTTAAGAAAAAATTGATCTTTTTAAGGGACTTTGTCTCAATTTCCTTTCATTGAGGCATATTTTGTTTTATACACAACTTTCTTTTATATGGTGTATGAACCCCTTTGAATTTTACTTTTATTCAAAAGTAATCTTTTTATATGATGAATTTTTACTAAATGACAAAAGGAATTTTTTTTTCATATGTATGTGGTGACAACGGCTTCTCCGCCACCGTGACCATTATTTTAGTTTCGGCTTCCTCTAAAAGCCATAACTTTATTAATTGAAAAATAAATACAATTTTTTAATTTTATTTTATTTTGGTAGTGAAATTTTTTTTGAAAGTGATTCTTATTATATCCATGTGTTTTATTGATATCATGTGATTGAAATAAGGAAATATTATGTTTCCTTTATGTCTGTTTTATGTGATACGATTATGTTATGGTTTATGATATGTTTAAAATTGTTCAAATGAAGAATGAATTAGAATTAATTAGTGATGGGTGGAGCCCACTATAGCTTCTAGATGCATCGGTAGGTCTCATGAGACAAACTAGTGTTTTGGCACGAGGCCATGACAAAATCTTATTTGTTGTCTTGGCACGAGGCCTTGGCTACATGGTTATGATATTATGGTATTATGCATTCCATTATTATGAAAGTGGTTATTTATATTGCATATGATTATTCGACTAGTATAAATTCCATTGGAATAAGTAAATTGCATTATTTCATTTTATTTTTTCCATATTATACTGAAGTTCAAGTTTAAAAGGATTTTGATTTAGTTATACATTGTCTTAAATGTTTATATTTATTTATGAAATCTTCCTCTATATTGTTATCCTTACTAAGCTTCTGAGCACAACCCTTTCAATGTTTTATTTTTCTCAGGATGTGAAAAATTATTTTATGACTAACCTGCATGGTTGGACTGAAGGGGATATGGGTGTGGGACTATGGAGACTATGTTATTTTAGTTTTTCATTTTATGATATAATGTAACATTTATGAATGTATCCAGTGTTTACAAGGCTACTAAACTATTCGGTCTTTCGAGACATGATATTTTGTGATCATGCCAATGTTACGCAATAATGCACCGACTCTGGGTAACTGGGGTCGGGGCGTTACAGATGACATCATCATGATGTCTCTATATTCAATTTTTGTACTTGGTGATTCACTTCAACGTGATTAAATCTCTTATAGTGTTCTTGGTACTCATGAACATGATATTTCATCTAATCATATACTTTTTTATAGAGGTATTCATCGAGGATATCGTAGTATATATTGTGTTTGAGGGGTAACATGTTAAACATTTTATGAGGCTCCATAACACACCCAAAGAGAAATATATTTATGGGATTCTCATAAAGTGTTAGTTATGGATTTGAAATTTATAATTCCTAGGAAATATTATCTAAATAGTAGGTGTGGTAGTATACATAGGGATTGTTAATGAATACATGGCATGGGAGACACAATGTATTGATACTAATGTGTAGAGATTCTATATTTTATTAGGATATCATCTATGATTTTTAGCCAATTCCATTAGAGAAGATGCACCTTTGATAGCTTTTTCCCAAAAAGTTCATCCTTTAATGTGCATGAAAAAGTTCGAAAAGAATTTTATTGTTTTTTGGAATAGATTGATGAGTGATTCCATATTTATATTTTAAAAGGAGGGTGTCATGTACCTATAAATCCATGATATAGCAGGGACACGGCTTTTATTTTTTTCAGATGAATACTACAATTAAAATCATATGATTTGAGTCATTTGAGACCACATGATAAGAATTATAGGACCTATGTACATAAGATAGAAATGTAAGCCTTCTCAAAAATGATGTGGTGAAACTAACAGATGGGTAACGTGTTTATTATCTGTTATAACCACGAGAGTTTCATATATATATTATCTGAGAAGGTTATTTGTATTTAGATAATGGAAATAGTTTGTATTCTGAATACATTATTACTTCTAGATTTTCAATACATCTAGATGGGGGTCTTGGTGGAATATTCTCTTAGTAGGATATCTTGTTCTCAGTTAGTCCATGGTGTTAGAGTAGTTAGACTCATTGTTGTTTACCTTTTTTAAAATGTAGTATTCTTTATATATTCAGTCATTATACCGAAAATCTATTAGATTGTGATTTCTAGATAACAACTATGAGACACTACATATTCTTATATCAACTATATGTTATCCTAATTTACATTCTAAAGGTTGGAGACACCATATATTTGATTGAAGACATGTTATGGTACCATTAGAATTATGAATGGATGTGATGTGTTAGTTTCATACATCCCTTTCAACAGTACATCAAGGTTTTCAAATGAAGTTCCAAGATCTATAATTCATGTTTTACTATCCAATAATAAATATTTTTTTTACATATTGGTTTCTAAATTCCTTACATGTCCACAAGTAAATGCTGAGAACTAGGATCTAATAGTTTTATCTCAAACCCATTAAGAGATAGGGTATTAGTGGAATAGGAAATCCATAGGCCTCATTAAATGGATAGCATGTATAAACAGGAGAATAAATAATGTCTGGGTAATTGTAGACTAGTTCTCTATGTTGGCCCAAAATATACCCTTTCGTGATAGGAGATATATTGATATATTTTCACAGTTGTTTATTATGTAGATAGTCTATCTCCATGGTGTTATCTCAATGATAATGTAAATCTATGATTCCATATTCATTTACATATTATGAAAATGATTTATGGAGGACTTTGGGGATTAGTATCATTAGAGCACAAAGTTTCACCCATAGACTGACTGTCAGAGTTATCAGACCATTTCGGTATTCAACAACATGTCATGGGATTTCATGATTGATTTTCACTGTAGTATGGAAGATCTTATATAATTAGAATATATTTATTAATAAAAAAAGCTTCCATTTGCACCATCAGTATGGAATTATTATAGGTATTGTATGGGATAACATGTAGTCTATATATTTTTTGACTTATAGAGAATATCTTGCTCTCATGGGATCAAATTTGGTGTGAGAAAAGAAATATAAGGTTTAGATAATTTTGGATTGTATGATGACTTCATAGATCCATCAGAAGTCTTATTCAGACTGATAATGGAGACCTATGGTGTATATGGATGGAGGCCATGTCTATTTGATGATCCCACCATGAAATGAATTATAATCATATAGATGATACATCATAAAAAATTTGATATTCATTGGACATTTCTAGCATTTTGTTTGGTCAGTGCCATGGAATACCACTTAGTTATACCACAACAGTAGGACTGGGTGCATGACATCATTCAGATTTCATATTATATGAGGTACATGAACAACCCATCAAAATTTAATTACTTGTGTGATCTGGACATTGAGGTTGAAGTGATATTAAATTACTACTATGTGGAGATTGAGGATCATCATGAGTGGGTGCTTTGTCGGTGGTATATTTCCCTATTGCATGTCCAGTAAAATAATGGAAATATTCATGAAATCACCAAGGAGTGGGAAACTATTATACGGTGAATGTAACCGCATATATTTGAGTATTTATTTATCTTTTTAGGACAAAAATTCATATAGCATGGAGAATGTAACAATTGTGATTTTCCATGTATAGATTTTTTAAAATCACATGGAATGTTTTTTGATTTAGGAGATAATAAAATCTGAGATTCTAATGATGGTTGTTCCAGAAATTAATTTGTAAATTATATTAAATATTTTTTTTCATGATAATGATGTTTATTGAACAAGTTTAACATCTCCATCATGTGTGTGTGGATCATAAATTGGAGGATAATTATGAGATTAGATTGCAGGTTTCATCTTAAGCATGACATAAACATAATGTTCATAAATCATTTTTGAATAAGATTCCACTTGTTTAGAATTAATAAAATAAAATAATTTATTTTTTTAATTTATTTACATTTTCGTAGCGACTGATATCTTATATGAAAAAATTGGTATGCCACACCCATATGGTTATCCCCAGAACCAAGAGATTAAGGTAACTATTGGAGATGATCTTATGGATGATCATTGGTAGATGATATCAGATTGTATAAGACCAAGGATCACATGTAAACCAATTTCATGGACCTCTCCATCATAATAATCATAAAATCTGGCATAATTATAAATCAATCAAAACTCATAAATAAAAATTGGATTTGTGATATCCATCTCATTCATTGACCTATGTCAAAAACAAATCAACTCATCGAACAAACATTTATTCTCACATAGATGGTTGAATTTTTAAGGTGGATGATTTCGATAATTTTTTAAAGGATATAAATTCATAAAAATCATTGAAAAATGAATAATTTCATATGAAAAATGTCAAGGTTCATTTTTCACTTCATATGGTTCAGGAATTTCTCCCATGTTTCATCACATGTCCATCGTGGGAATTTTATATTGCTCGTGGTTTTATGTTTTTCAATTATTTGATTATTCTATTACTATAAATTGATTATGTCTATCAATACTATTTGTGATGATTGTAATATAGGTTTTTATCAAGCTGATACAATGATCAATGATGATTGAAGGTGGGTTATAATGTATTAAAGGTCATCATTCTTATAGGATTCGATGCTGCAGTTCTGGAAAGAGTGTGTGGGTGTTTCATGACTAGATTTGAATCCATGGATCCTTATATATAGTGATGGGAAGGTTGTATGACTCCATATATAATTTTTATTTTTATTTATATGATAAAGTAATAATGTACAAGGAAACCCATGGGATCTATAAATACTAAGTTACACTGTATGTAATTCACAATTACATGTCGTTTGGGACACCGGGTTCCAGTCCTACGGTTTCAACATAGAGTTTAATACCACAATCTATATGAATATATTACCTACCATATAACTCATTCTATTAATATTATAATTTAACATGATTTATACATGGGAATAGGAAAATACATGTGTATATAGTTTTTTTCATGAAAATGACTTGTTTTACAGGTGCATGAGAAGACAAAATGAGAAAGTTAATGAATAATAAATATATTTCATGGACTATTACTACCAGTTTTGTGTGAGGAATTAATTTTCCTATGAGGAAGAATCACACAAGTAGACCAGGTGTTGTATTGACATGGCATGTTCCCCTAGTGCACGTTATGATCTCCATTTGAGGGAATTTATAGCGCATTGTGTCTTGAGTTTCGAAAACAAAGAGTTGGTTGTTTTTCATTTGTCCATAAATAAAAGTGTACAATGTTACATTACATCCATAGATATAGAATTTGATCCCCTCTAGAGGATCTGTCTCAAATAATGTTTTTGGTGGCCCACCATGAGATCAAGGTGTGATCCTCTATAATCATGTACCCTTAGAAGAGTTTGTGGAATTAGATTGATCTCTTTGAAATGGGTATTCATCATCCCTCTTTCAATCCATTTCTGTAGGGTTTGTCGTATAATTTGATATGATCACCAATATATATAATTGATGATGATTTGGGTTGTGGTTAATCCTAGTAGTCTATGTGGGTTTTCATAGTTCAATTTATATCATTTTCAAATAATAAACAATTCATTAAATAATTAATTGGACAATATTAAAAGGAATCACTAACCATTTTCGTTGAAAAAAATCTCCGACATCGGGGAACATTAATGATTAAAAAATGTGTAGATCATCTTTGAAAAAAACCTCGAATCATGGTTCAAAAACAAATTGTTTACATCCATCAATACCGAGAAGATATTTCAAAATCCAAGGAGGGAAAGATATCAGGACAAAAGAGACAGTGTGGATTTTAACTCAAAGGGACTAAAAACAAAAAAAATATGACAATCACTTGATGAATTGATGGTCCGTATGGATTAGTGATCTCCAAAATCAGATAATATGAGAATATAGGTAATGACAAAGGAAAATAAGATCTATGAAATTAGAATTTTAGTTTAACTGCATTCATAAAACCATTACATGGGTTTTTTAGGATGTGTATCCCAATTAAATGTAATGTAATTTTTGAGACACCATTCTCTACAAAAAATAAAAATTTAGTAAAAAAATAAAATTTAAAAAATAATATGGAGATTGATAAATACAGAGTGGGTTGTCTTTCATGTGTATGATGATGTCATGAAATTCTCTAGGTGATGAATACATATCTTGTAACCACATTAAACAATGTGTAAATCCTAAATATAATGTAAAAACAACTTTTTTTATTTAGAAAATACAAAAAAATACATGACCTCAAAATTAATGGTATCCAACAAATTAATCCTCGTTATTACATATCCAATAGAAATGAAAACCACATACATGGATAAGAACAAACATGAAATAGAGGTAATGGGGTGTTACATCCTACACCACATAAACAATATATATCCCCATAAATCTGGTTAAGATGATTCCATGTAATATTGTTATGGAAATTACTCTATCATTCATACCTCACTCTCCAACATCTCCAGTGATTTTGAGCCATTCTTCCATTGCACAAAAATCCAAGGCATCATTCTCCAATGAAAAAAACATGGTATCAGAATCAAATATCTTGACTAGATAATAAATTATAGATAAATCAAGTTCATCATCAAAATCAATCCCGCCCAAAAAATGATATGTATCATAATGATACTCCCATAGCTAAGGATTTTAAAATACATTATGTATCGACACAAATTGCGGTGGATGTTCTCAATCGTAAGACACTTTCTGCACCTACTAAACAACCTAAATATGTCCCAGAAAATGGTGAGCATTTTTTCCATCCCTCCAATTCCATTGATGACCCAAACAGGGTGAAATAATAAAAAATAGATAATGACCATGTGTAAACTCCAATAGTATACATCAATAATCAACATGATATATCGATTGGATTTCATCCATTAATGTCTTTTTATGAATTAACTAAATAGTCGATTTCATGTATTGGACCATGCTCAGAAAAACCATGGAAATTTCATATATATCAACCCATCACAAAATATATTTACTTGGAAGACCACATAAGGCCTCATAATAAAAAATTATATTTGATGTATAGTAATTATTGTATAAGAAAACTCAATTATTCCCAAATGGTCATCTAAAACTCCACCAAATTCAATGTTATATGAAATAAACTTATCCTCATGAATATGCATAGCTTTTTCTTTCTATAAATATATATGTGGATGTTATTATATACTCAAATGAACATTAGATCCCTGTAACTTCTATAAGAATATCAAAACGTTAAATGTAAAACATGGATCTCTATAAAATTCTATATAATATTGAACCCTATGAATGAGAACAATCTATCTCACAACAATATTTTAATTCCAAATAATATTCATTGTATCATGAATGTATATAATATGTGAAAATTTGGTTCTCCTATCAACCACAACACATATCACATTCTTATTTTTCTGGGAAATAAGAAACCTAATAGTAATGACTATATAATTCTCTTCCTAATTCCAACATGTCACTAGAATTGGACAATGAATACCTAACGTTCACTAATACTTGGCCCTAATTTGTTGGAATTTATGATAGATTATAAAAAATAGGTGACGTATCAAATCATACAAGTCCCCTGAAATCATCATTTTATATCATATTATATCAAATTACTTTCTATATACACAGTCGACTGGAAATTATAAAAATCAACCATCACATACTTCCCCACATCTAATGGATTAAAAATATGATTCCAAATGCATAGAATAAACTCTTAAGAGAACTGTAAATCCAGAACAATATAACTATAATAAATAGAGTTCCTAATGCCACATAATTCATCTTAAAGATTATGTTCTTGAGGTACCATCTCTACAAGCATAGAGGTCAATTGAATAGTATCAGAGACACCCCTGGCCTCTATTTAGAAAAGTACAATATGAAATTCCATAATTGGATCTATTATGTCCCACTCTTCTAATGATTCATTCACAACCTATGTTGCATGTTTCCCAGTCATGGAATCTTTAATGTAATTCCCATTAACTATTGTATATGATATATTCAAATTGGGAGATTTCTGGTGATCAATAAAATTTTTCTACAGGGCATTTAAATATCATTAAGAGTTGATATATCTAAATATATTGTTGTCTGATAATATGATAAAACCAATATATGATAATTTAGTACCACCAACTCTTAAGTGCACACATAATAAATGAATTTTCAATGTCAAATGTTGAATAATTATTCTCATGTAGACTAATCTATTGAGATCCATAGTAAAAAAATTTATCATCCAATAAAGGAACACATCCAACTCATGAACATGATGCATCAAAGATGACAATATATCCCTAAAAAGCCCATATAATATTCAACACTAATGAATACGTCCATAGAAATTTCATCTCAACAAATGATCTTTAATAATTATTATCAAAATAAAAAATAACCCATTTTTATTTATAGTGTTCATCAAATATTACAATATTAATCAATAATTTACAAACTATTGATAATATCAATCAATACACAATTATCATTGAATCTTGAAAACATTTCATGGTTCCTCTAATGTCATATTAGAATTAAAATTTCCAAGATCCACAATTAAGGAAATATTATTCATAACATTCATTCAAATATCATAGTGGTAAATATAATTATATTTTTGAAAATAATAATAATTCAATAATGGTGTTCAGTATAACACAATTTTTTATACATTATAAACTATCAAATGAACTAATCATTGTGTGTACCATAAAAATATTTTTTTTATATAGGAAAATATAATTTATTTTTTGTGGTTTTTTCCAGCATCACCTGGTGTTTCATAAAAAGAAATAATAACATGGTTCATTGATATGTCATGAGGTATAGTTAGTGTTGTGTAAAATGTAAAATATTAAATAGGATAAATTAATTTGAAAAATATATTTGTCCCAAAATTTCTGGGTGTTACATATAGCCCCCCTAAAATGAATTTCACCATCAAAATTAATATGTGTAGTAAAATTATTAATACATGAAAGTTCATTTAATTGAAACCTACAATATAAAAATAAAAAATTATAATTACTTTTAAAATGGTAAATTAGAATTAATACATTTACCCAATGTGAATCATAACTTGGTTTCCTAATAGATATCATAAGTGGAAATGGAAAACATTGAGATGTAAGAATGTAATAAATAATCATAGATATTGATAAAGATCAATAATAAAAAGAAAATTGATGATATGGAAAATGTAAATAATAAGAAACCATAAACATACGAAGTGTGATCTATATCATTGTTATCTTAATAATTATTGATAATAAGAAAATGTTTTATTTCATGATCATCTTTTTAGGTTGAATATTTATCCTAAAAAGTTATAAATTCATTCATTTTTTAAGTCATCATCATTTCATATTCCTTGATCAATTTCCACATCATATCTTAATCCATGAAAAGAAGGTGCATTTTTAATTCCTAATTAATCATCAAATCATGAGATCCATAGATAGAATGATAGTTCATTCCATTTTCTTTAATTAAACTCACAAAAATATCTTTATAACATGTTATATAATATGAATAAGTCCAAATATCGATAGACAACAAATTAATATCTAAAACCACATCTGATGTTTAACATGCACCATTCCATAAATATTTATCTTTATAAACCATCTGAAATATGAAAATCCAAAACATTTTAAATATTGTATCTAAATTTTTTAATAACATGATAACATTAATTCCCCGTATATCTCAATGTTGTTCTTATTTTTTTAAAACCAAACTTGTGAATACTGTAAGAAATCAGATCATCGTTCACGTACATTTTTCCTTTTTCTGGAGTTTTTATGAAAAATGATGTTTCTGGAAATTTTTTGAGTACACGTCGTGTACGTTCTTAGTACATGTCGGGTGATCTTTTTTCACTCGAAGCTGTGTACTAGTCGTGTCTGGGACACACACATGGTGTGTAGGGGTGACGTGGAGGCCGATTTTATCGGAGTACGGAAATACCTAGTACACACCGCGTACTCTAATAGTAAATATTGTGTACATTATTTTTTTCACTAAATGGACTGGGGACGCGCCTGACGAACAGAAACATCTTCTTCTAGGTCTCATTCGTCCGAGAGCACTGAGGATCCGCGAATCTTCGATGAGCCAACACCTCTCTGTACGTTCTCTGATTCAAGCACAGTCTATTGCATTGGAATCACAACAGTGGGTTCATCGTTATGGTTTAGCCTTGTTTTCCAATTCCACCTCTTTATAAAGAAAGCATGGTATATTTTTTTGTGAATTTTCATAGATCTAGGACGTTCTGAGGAGAATCAGGCATCGTGGTTAATGTATATCGATCCTCTAGGATCACGGTAGGTGTTTTGTGCCTTTTTGTAGAATGTTTTAGTGTATTTTTGTGCAATTTTTCCAATTCCCTTGAACGGGAATTGTGTTTTTTCCTGTTTTACCCTTGATTGGTTTCATGCTTGCTTAATTGCTATAGTAGAGGTTTAGCTTTGTGAATAGAGTAGTTTATTGTACTCTGGTTTTTTGTTGTACGTGCTTTACTTGGTAGGCATTATTCCAGTTTCAATGCCTAGTTGTAGGAGAGTGGAACTGTTGTGATGTTTTGCTGCTGAGACTTAGAATGATTGCCCAGTAGTTCATGAGGTTTACATGGACAATACACGTGTGATATGAATTTTTATTTATACACAGGGCTCCGAGAACCTAGAGTAGTGGACCATATGGAGAATGGGTGGAATGGCATCTCCATAATGTCTTTAATGTACGATGCGAGACAAAAAGGGGAATTGACATTGAGTGCTTCCCCAGAGAGTCTGTAGTTCCTCAACGCGGGACATAGGGGGAATTGATGTTGAGTGCTACCATAGAGATCCTTTAGTACAATACAAGACTATTTGAGGAATTGACGGTGAGTGCTTCCCCATAGAGTATATTCATTAGCAGAACTAGAGGGGTGAGATTGTGTGTGCCTCCCAGGGGGATTACTAGTACTTATAGTTTGAACCATAATGGTTAGGCTATGAGAACTACCCAATGGGTTACCTTGTTCTATGAGTTGGATGTTTTTTACATGTGTAGTTTATATGCTAGACTGTAATTTGAAGCTGCTGTGTATTTTCCTGTTTACTATTCTTGTACTTTACTATCATGTACTCATTGACTGTTAGGCATAGATCTTTGTGTGGTTGCCTACTGGGACATTGTCTGACACCCTGTATGGGACATGCTTTTGAGGCCATGCAGACTATGTTGTTGCTGGTATAGATAAGGGCAAGTGCCCTTTTACCTATGGTTATTGATTGCACTAGAGCTAGAGAGCATGAGACCGAGCCGAGGCTTACGACGCTGAGGATTTTCTTATCAGTTTTTATTTTTCTATTGCATTAGTACTTTTGTTCAGTTGTATTTCATCACATTGTTGCGTTTTCTTTTTCCATAGATTCTTGTACCTACTGCATCATTATCATCATTTCTATATATTTATGCTTCCGTTGTATGGTTCTATTTATGTTTGTTGTTACTGCACCTCCATTGACTGTTGTTTTCCTTACCTTGTATACCATACCAAATGAGGTCATAGTTTCCCAAATAATTTACCAAGGCCCTCATTGATAGTCGACAGCCTCTGGCGTTTGGGGAAATGTGCTTGAGGTGATGTGGCAAACATGACATGGGGCACTAGGGGAGGGGCTCCAGATTCGGTTCATTACAATGTGGCATCAGAGGTGTTTCTTTTCCATTGGTTTACTGTTTGGAGACTTTATCCAGGGATAGGATGTATTTAGTACATGGTATTATGTTGTTCTTGGGAGTAACAAACTCATGTATCACAAAATCCATACTACCTCATTAATTGTACTTTGCAGGTTTTGAGATTATACGGTTGATATGATTTCACCTAGAGTGATTCACATGCTTTATGTTGTTATTTCCTTAATGATTTCGGTTCTATTTCTAACTCAGCCCGATGAGATGAGGGTATGACATCTCATGCATCATATAGGAACCTGTAGAAATCACATTCCATTCATTTTGTCCATGCGATCTAGAGTTCATTAGAGATTGAATGCTGTTGTGATTGAATTTGGGTAGATTATCCATGCTATTGTGATATATGCTTGATAGTGTCTCTGCTACCTTGTTAGAGGATTGTTTTTTCCCTAATTTACTTAAATGAATGCAAGAGTCGGATTCTTTGGGAGTATGGGCCCTCACGAATCCGAATTTGGCACCTCTTTGACTTGTTTTCTGTGTTTTCTGGGCTTCTGTGCAGTTTCTGAGCTACTGCACTGAAAAAACCAGAATACACGATGTGTACTTTTTGACTACACGCCGTTTATTTTTTAACTTCAGGAAAACTCCGTGTATAGTTGGTATACGCCATGTAGTTTGAATCCATGTACCCAATCGTGTCACTAACAACACAGGTCGAGGAAGCTCATGTAGAACACGATGTGTTGTAAGGGAAGACGTCGTGTAGTCCCGTCCATGTACCCAGCCATGTAACGAACAACACTGGTCAGTGTTACCTTCTCTTAGACACTCCGTGTTGTTTTGGAACACGCCGTGTAGTCTTGTTCAGGTACCCGTCCCTGTCACGAACAACAGAGGACGATGTCACCTTCATCTATACACGCAGAGTTTGTTCAGAACATGTCGTGTAAGGTTCATGCATGTAGACAACCATTTATTTAACCACACGGGCCACCGAAGCCTTTTCTAGTAAACGATGTGCATGGTCAGAACACGCCGGGTAGTCTCAGGTTAAGTGGAACCGTGTGGGTTAGCCATGTAAAGACACTCGTGCAGGGTAGTAGTTTTCAAGTACACGTCATGTGTGGGGACAACACTCTGTGTAGTTTGAGGTGTTACACGACCTGTAGGGCAGGGGTACACACCCATGTCAGTGGCATAAGAATACACGCCGTGTAGTTTTTATACATGTCGTTTAGTCATGTTTTGTAATCTTTTGTGTTTTCAATCCCCTGATTCAATTTGTACTGTTGTGTTCTCAGTATTTGATAATTCTGATCTAAGGTGTGATTTTGATCATTCAGAGCTACGCCTCTGAGACATCCTTTAGTTGTACATATGTCGTCAGGTAGCGATCAGATGCCAGATATGGCTGATCAGGGACTTCCTATCAATCCTCCAGTCGGGTCAACATTGGCACTGGCTATCATGCCAGTAGCAGGCATTGATGCATAGTTCATGGATGTTTTTATGAGGATGATACATACATTTCAGGGAGCACCACCACCTACCTCAACTATGGTAGACTTGATGTGGGTTTTTCAGCAGCAGTATCCTCCCACGTTCTTGGGGGAAGGAGGACCTCAGGCTGCAGAGTCATGGAAGGAAGCCATACTGACTATCTTTGAGCATCTAGAGACACCTCCAGAGAGGCGTGTAAGGCTCACTACCTACATGCTCCAAGACACCACCAAGAGGTGGTGGGACATGATATCATAGGTGGGTCATCATCAGGTTATGGCTTGGGCAGGGTTTTTATGCATCTTTTATGACTACTTCTACCTAGAAACCCTGAGGGTCGACCGAGCCCGGGAGTTCATGAGTCTAGAGCAGGGTACTCTTTCTGTCCTAGAGTATTCCTCTCGTTTCACCGAGTTGTAGCGTTTCACACCCCTCCGGGATGGGAGTGGGGTGTTCTTATCAAGGAAGTTTGAGGATGGACTTAGGAGGTAGATCCGCTCGTAGGTGAACATCTTCCATTTTAATTCCATCACTTCATCCATGAACTAGTAATTTATTGTGGAGAACAATCTGAGAGATTCTGAAGCTATGAGCCAGGGCAGTTCTGCTTCCAGAGATAGTGTTCCTCTAGTTCACAGCAGGAAGCGTCGTAGGGAGCCGATGTGCGGTGATCCGAGGAGGTGAGATACATCTTCAAGTATCCAGGCAGTATGCTACCGGTGTGGAAGGGTAGGGAAAAAGAGGCTGAAGTGCGAGAGGGACCCAGTGGAGTGCCGATATTGCAGTAAGATGGGTCACCTTCAGTGTTTCTGCCATGTTTTCTCTCCAGTAGTTGGTGAAGAGGTTTTTCTCATGACTCATCATTTAGTAGCAGCACCACCAGTTTCACACCAGTCAGGGAACTGGGGTTCTTCCGGACGTTCAGGCTGAGGCGGAGGTCAAGGTTGTGGCAGTCAGTCACCAGTTCTTCACCACAATTAGGGGGTTCATCTTAGAGTGGCCGCGCAGGGTCACATGGCCACGGGGCAGTCCAGACATTTGCGGTAGAGTAGGCCTATCATGATCAGGATCTCGAACCTTCTACAGTTCGAGGTACGATTTTAGTAGCATCAGTTTTATCTTCAACTCTATTCGATACTGGTTCAACGAATAGATTTATCTCTATAGCAGTTGTGGAAAGACTTGGGCTCTGTGTCTTTTCTTATGCCGAATCATTGACACTAGAGACACCCTTGGGGACGATAACATATAGTGTACGCTAGTGTAGATAGTTCCCTCTCGAGGTTGTAGGGTATCGTATCTCATGGGACCTCTATGTCCTAGGGATGACAGGTTATGATTTTCTCCTCGGGATGGACTGGTTGGTTCCCTTCTAGGAAGTTGTCGACTTTTATCGACGCAGAGTGAGTTTTTTTTCACCTCAGGGTGAGTCTTTTCTTCATATAGGTGAATGGGACGTTCAGGTGAGTCGAGCAGGACTCAAGCATCATGGGCTCAGAACAGTGACAACCCAGATATCTAGTCTTTATCTAGATGATCAGGTAACTTCGCAGCTAGACTATCCTCTGGTGTTGGATCGTTTCAGGGAAATCATGCCAGATGACTTTTCATGTTTCCTCCAGAGCGTGAGGTAGAATTTTCGATTGAGATCATGCTAGGAGTAGCACCAGTGTCCATTCCTCCTTATAGGATTCCTATACCTGAGTTTCATGAGCTCAAGAAGTAGTTGGAGGAGTTACAGGAAAAGTGTAACATCCATCCAAGTACTTTACCTTGGTGTTCACCTAACTTGTTTGTGAAGAAGGCAGACGGAACCCTTAATCTTTGTGTGGATTATCAGAAAGTGAACAAGTTGACAGTCATGAACCGATATCCCTTGCCGGGGATCGATGACCTCTTTGATCAGCTTCGAGGAGCCCGTGTGTTCTCGAAGATCGACTTGAGGTCCGGTTATCATTAGTTTCATGTTATACCATCAGATATACCACTGAAATACTTCAAGAGTGGGTATGGTCTCAACGAGTATACAGTCATACCGTTCGGTCTCAAGAACGCGCCTTTAGTTTTCATGGCACTGATGAACCGAGTGTTACATCCTTACTTGGACTCCATCGTCATGGTCTTGTGGACGATATCTTGGTGTACTCTCACACTTGACATGAAAATGCCACACATCTTGAGATCGTTCTGGGGAAACTGAGAGAACATCAGATATATGCTAAACTCATGAAGTGCCACTTTTGGATGGAACATATTCACTTCTTGGGTCATGTCATCTCAGAGGCAGGAGTATATGTGGACCCCGAGAAAGTGAGAGTTGTAGTCTCCATGGAGCAGTTCAAGGACGTTTTCGAGGTATGAAGATTCTTAGGGTTGGATGGATACTACAAATTCTTCATTCAGTACCTCTCATGCATAGCAGCACCTTTGATGGGTCTGACAATGAAGGGGGTGATGTTCTTATGGTTAGATTCTTGTGAGTCAGCCTTTGAGGAGCTGAAGTGGATATTGACGTCGGCACTGATACTAGTCTTTCTAGAGCCAGGCAAGATCTACTCTGTTTATTGTGATGCTTCAGGTATCGGTCTAGGAGTTGTTCTTATGAAAGGATATGGAGTCTTCACGTACGGGTATTGGTAGTTCAGGCCACACGAGAGGAACTACCCAACACACAATCTATAGTTGGTGACTGTTGTTCATTCCTTACGCTGTTGGAGACACTATCTTCTGGGAGAGCACTTTGTGGTCTTCACTGACCAAAAGAGTCTCATGTAAATCTTCACCCATCAGGATCTAAATCTGAGAAAATGCATCTGGGTCGAGTATCTCCAGTCTTTTCATTTTGATCTTTCCTATACGCCAAGAACGGGAAACGCAGTGACAGATGTGTTGGGCAGGAGAACTCAGATTCAGGTGGTTCAGAAGGCCATTTTTGGTTGTCAGCTTACGGATATTTCTTTTGATATGCATCTAGAGGTGAATGACAGATAGGGACAGACTTTCCTATCTTCTATAGCTGTTTCCTCTACACTTCTTGATCAGGTACGGATGAGGCAGCTATGAGACTCATAAGGATTAGTCCTCCGGGAGAGTGTGTCAGAAGAAGACCCTCTTAATATATTGAAATTGGGAGATGATGAGATATTGTGTTTCCAAGGACGTGTATGGGTGACAGCTGACATATGCGGGGAGATGATGCAGTATTTTCATTCCTCTGTTTGGGCAGTTCATCCTGGCATCACCAAGATATATCAGGATCTTCATCTTCAGTACTGGTGGTCAGGTATGAAGAGGGATGTTTCTGGTTTTTTCATGAGATGCTCTAGATGTCATCAGGTGAAGGCGGAGCATCAGGGACCAGCAAGCCTTTTACAGCAGTTACCCATTCTGGAGAGGAAGTGGAAGAATGTTGTGATGGAATTCATGATCGCGTTGCCACGGTCGCATTGGGGAACGATGCTTTTTCGGTTGTCATTGATAGACTTACAAAGGTTTCTCAATTATTGCAGATCAAGGATACCTTCAGTGTTGATGATCTGGGATGACTATAAATTTGAGAGATTGTGCTTCTTCATGGAGTTCCACACTCCATTTTTTTAGAATGAGATGTGCGCTTTACATCTCGATTCTAGCGGGGACTTCAGAAGGCCTTGGGTACACATGTACTTTTGAGTATAGCATTCCATACCTAGATTGATGTCCAGTCCGAACGTACGATCCATGTGCTAGAGGATATGCTCAGAGCTTACATTCTTGGCTTTGGTGGTTCTTGGGAGAAGCATATTCCTCTAGTGTAGTTCACCTACAACAACTATTTTATGGTGACTATTCATATGGAACATTATGAAGAATTGTACGGTAGGCCATTCCCATCACCCTTATGTTGGATGGAGGCAGGAGAGGAAGCTTTTCTCGGACCTCATCTAGTTCAGGAGACCTCTAAGTAGATATAGTTATTTCGGAAGAGGATGGATACAACACAGTCTCAGAAGAAGTCTTATGCTGGTCAGTGGAGAAAACCTCTAGGGTTCGAGGTCGGGGATCTGGTTTTCCATTGTGTCGCACCGATGTTGGGACACAAAAGGATTCTGATACATGGTAATCAATAACCGTGGTACGTCGAGCCATTTGAGGTTTTGGAGAGAGTTGGGCCGGTCGCCTATCTGTTTCAGTTACCCCAGAGGTACCAGGCCATGCACGAATTCTTCCACGTCACTCATCTCTGAAGTTACTTTTCAGACTCATCTCATGTCTTTTAGCCTTAGGAGGTTGAGCTCGAAGTAGATGCATCATTTTAGGGTCATCCCATCCAGATTATCAATCGTAGTACGAAGGTTCTCCATGGGCGGTCTATCACTCATGTACAGATGCTATGGCAGCATGGGAAAGAATAGGATGAGACCTGGGAGAGGGAGGTCAATGTACGTTCGGAGTGGCCGGAGCTGTCCGAGGTTTCTCCTTATCCACCCCATTAGGGAAATTCGGGGACGAATTTATTTAATTGGGGATGTTTTTACAAACCCGGATCATCGTTCAGGTACATTTTTAATTTTTTCTAGAGTTTTTAAGAAAAATTATGTATTTGGAAATTTTTTAAGTACACTCCATGTACATTCTGAGTACACACCATGTACTCTTTTTCGCTCGAAGCTGTGTACTGGCCATGTCTGGGCCATAGACACGGTGTGTAGGGGGGACATGGGGGCCGATATTTTCGTAGTACGAAAAGACCTCATACACGCCGTGTACTCTAAAAGTACACATTGTGTACTCTAAAAGTACACACAGTGTACTTTCTTTTTTTAACTAAACAGACTACGGTTGAGCCTTATGCACAGAAACGTCTTCTTCTAGGTCTCATTCGTCCGAGAGCACCGAGGATCCGCAAATCATCGATGAGCCCCCGCCTCTCTGTCTGTTATCCATTTCGAGCATCGTCAATTGCATTGGATTCACAGCAATGAGTTCTTCATTATACTTTAGCCTTGTTTTCCAATTCCTTCTCATTTTTTAGATATTGTGTTTTATTTTTTGTGAGTATTCTTAGATATACACCATTATGAGGAGAATACGGCATCGTGGGTCAAGTATATCGATCTCCTTGGATCATGGTAGGTGGTTTGTTCCTTTCTGTAGAAAGTCTTTGAGTATTTTTGTGCAATTTCAACAATTCCATTAAACGGGAAATGTGCGTTTTTCAGTTTTACCCTTGATTGATTGCCTGCATGTTTGATTTCTATAGTAGAGGTTTACCTTTGTGAATAGAGTAGTTTTACTCTACTCTTGTTGTTTTCTGTACTTTCTTTGCTTGTAAGGAATTATTCTAGTTGCCATTCCCAGTTATAGGATATATGAACTGTTGTGCTGTTTTGCTGCTAAGCCTTAGAATGATAGACAAGTAGATCATGAGGTTTACTTGGATAATACATGCATTCTATGAATGTTTATTTATACACAGGGCATTGAGAACCTTGTGTAGTGGACCATAGGGAGAATGGATAGAAGGGCATCTCCAGAGTGTCTTTAATGTACGATACGAGACCATAGGGGGAGTTGATGTTAGTTCTTCCCCAAAGAGTCAGTAGTTCCTCGACGCGGGACACATGGGGAATTGACGTTGAGTGCTTCCACAAAGAGCCTTTAGTATGATACGAGACAATACGTGGAATTGATAGTGAGTGCTTTCCCAGAGATTTTATTATTTAGTTGAACCAGAGGGGTGAGACGGTTTGTGCCTCCCAGCAGGATTTCTAGTACTTATAGGATGAACCATAATGGTTAGGCTGTTGGAAATACCCAGGGGGGTACCTTGATTTACTTGATGGTTGTTTTGTACTTGTGTATTTTATATGCTAGACTGTAATTTGTTGTCGCTGTGTATTTTCCTATTTACTATTCATGTACTTTACTGCCATGTATTTATTCACTATTAGGCACAGCTCTTTGGGTGGTTTCCTACTGGAACATTTTCTCACACCCTGTTTGGGCCATGCTTTTGGTCCCAATCAGACTATGTTGTTGAAGGTATAGATAAGGGAAATCTCCCTACTACTTCATGTTCTTAATTACATTGGAGATGGAGAGCATGAGACCGAGACGAGGCTTGCGATGATGAAGAGTTGCTCATCTATTTTTATTTTTTTGTTTCTTTAATACCTGTGTTCAGTTGTATTTCATCACGTTGTTGTGTTTGATTATTTCCTTTGATACATGTACCTGCTGCATCATTATCGTCATTCTTATATATTTATTATTTCGCTGTATAGTTTCAGTTATGTATGTTGTTATTTCTTTCTCCATTGACTATTGTTTTCCTTACCTTGTATACCTTACCATATGAGGGAACATCTTCCGCAATAATTTACCAAGGCCCTCGCTACTTGACGGTATCCTCTAGCGTTTGGGGAAATGTGCTTCAGGTGATGTAGCAAACCGGGCACGGGGCTCCTGTGGGGGGGCTCTGGATTCGAGTCGTTACAAATACCTTAATCATTTATTCTCTTGAAACATGGTAATTACATGAATTTCCAGAAATCCATATACAAAAAATGAATTTTTCATTATATTTTTTTTGGAAAATAGTCCTTAAATCTAGATATGCTATAAACTCCATCACTAATAGAATAAAATACATTATCAGCAAATATTATATCAGTTTCATTGTAATCCGTACTTTCCAATTTAATTATTAATAACAGATATATCATTAATCTAAGATCATTATCTCAACATTGTGAATATATTAACGATTATATTACCTTGTACATAATTTAACCAAGACAATAAATCTCTTTCTAGTCCATCATAATCTTCCATCATATCCCAGTAAATACAAAAAGATCTCCTAATGTTAATTATCCTTATATATTTCACAATTCATATAACATAATTCATGAATCAAAATACCCAAAACATATATTATTCTACTTCATCCTATATACATTCACATGGAT
This sequence comes from Viscum album, assembly GCA_963277665.1. Lineage (NCBI taxonomy): Eukaryota > Viridiplantae > Streptophyta > Magnoliopsida > Santalales > Viscaceae > Viscum > Viscum album. The sequence continues at coordinate 1,310,010,851 of OY728152.1, read as the reverse complement.
AAATAATCATATTAAATAATAACTCATTCATTTCACATTTCACATGTAGTCTAATCATCATTATAAATAATACCATTACTCACACCACATCATTGATTCTATTCATGATATATCCAATTTCGATATTGATTTCACTAATGACCATACATTCCACACATAAAGAATTGATCATTTGATGATGGTTTAGGGAGGCCAATATTATATCTATTTGGTTAACTGAACTCTTTAATTTACTTTTGATGATAATTTCTATTTTTCCTTATTTAGTAATGTCAAATAAAATGTATGTTGCTTTAAGAAATTAAATTTGGTGGTTTATTCAAAATTATTTTGACAAATGAAAATGAATCGTATTTACTCCATGGTAGGCATTATCCAAACTATCATTGAAGACTTTCCTTCGCTTAATTGGAAAATTCTGCGATTTGGTTATAGTACATGTTGTTAATTGTGATCCATGAAAATTAGTTTTGTATGATCACAATATCTTTAACTCTAGTGATCCTAAAATTTGATAACTATTTAGAAAATTTTCCATCACATTCATCACTAACACATATCCTTCAATTTCCATCCATTTTCTTTGACTAGAATGCATAGTTTTCGAAAAACTTATCAAATTCGAAAACAACATAATAATGAATAATAACTTGTAAGATTTATATATTATGAATCATTTTTAAATCTAGGTAGCATTATTATTATCATTAGAGAGGTCACTAGACATGTAGTCTAAAAATATCCACTGGGATCTCACAAAGGGTCTCTTATTATTATTAACAATGATTGCGTAATCCCTTCCTTTGATACCATCATTAGTAAACCAGGAATAACATCCATGTATATTATACAATTTTGATTAATTTTCAGAACCCTACAATAGAACATGCCCTTGGACCATGATAGATTAGTGTATTTGGAAACATGGAAACCTAATCTTCGATCCTGGTGAGATATATTCAACTTCTACGTCAATCTTGTTGCCCATTAGTAATCCTACACAATATATTTATTCATCAAAAGTGGAAAAGAATCATAATAATGGGGAGGTCTTATATGCTTAATTCTTGTAAATAAGGGAGATATGTAATAATAACATTAGAATAAGTGTATAATAATTTTATAATCACATTATAAGGTTAAACATATCATAAAAAATATTATAAACATGAATCAAGGCTTTAATATTGGCATATCATAAGACATGAAAACTATGTGAATCATGATCATATTCCATGAAATCATGACATTATAATAAGTTATAGAATTTTTATAACCCATAAGAGTATAAAATTATTTCCATAGTAGTAAAGGATTATTTCCAAGGCCGTCATTGTAGTGTGGTTTTAGTCATTATACAATCTTGGAAGTAATGTTTCACGTCCAGAACCACATTTGTAGTCAAAGTTCACTCTCAACCCCATCTTAGTGGACAATGTCCATTATGGATCCAATTTCACTCAAGGTTCTATACATTTTTATCTCATGAGATATAAATTATTACCTAACACATTGGTAGAAGATATCATTCCTATAATTTTCATAATTAAATCACACATGTGTTTTCCACTAGATCATAAAAACTCCTCACATAATAACTCATTAAATTAAGTGGGTATCAATAATATGTAATCATATCACAGAATATGTAGAATATATATCTTTTATAATCATTTCATCAATGCATAAATGATGAAATAATATAATTTCATATGCATATTTCCCCGGATATTGATTAATTATTTCAAAATGATATAAACTATGTAATAGAAATGAGTTTCATAAACATATAACTCGTGAAAGAAAATTAATTTTATAATCATCCTACAATGAAATCAAATTTTTTTTACAAAATAAATATGAATGGATGTCTAGGATCATATACCTAGTAATGCATGATTAATACAGAAGAATTTCATACTAGATGGAATAAAATTTTTGAGAAATCTGTTGAAATAATTTCATGAGAAATATATCCTTTCTTTTTTGAGAAAATGTTTTTTGAAAAACATGAAGGATTTGAAAAAATTTATTATAACTCTGTAATATTATATTGAAAATATTTAACAAAATTTAAATAAATCATTCCATGAAAATTAATTTAATATGCATGAAATCAATTTGAAAACGTTTTCTTTAATAAAGTTTAAAAAAGAATAAAAAATATAAGGATATTCATTTTACATTGAAATTTATAAATGTATATTGTAAAACCAATGAAAAAACATTTCATTGAAAAAATATTAATGAATCAAAAAATATTCAAACACTATTTATACATAAAACCATTTCTAAAATGCATTTAAATGTATATAGAGCTAAAATAATTAAAAGAATCATTGTAAATCATTTGTAACACCTCTTGAATATAAAAAATTTCTGATAAGCATTTTATATTTAAACCAATTTAAAAACAATGAATGTATAAAAAATTAGGAAAAACATTTTTATTAAAAATAAATATTGTAAATTGCAAACAAAACATCAATGAACGTTTGATCACAATGGAGTGTAAATACATACAGGACGGACATTATTTTTTCACCATAAAATTTTTATAAATGTTCTATAATCATAATTTTTTAAAAAGAATAATTTTTTAAAACCATTTTGATAAAAACATAAAACCTAGGTAAAAATAATTTTTAAATCTCATTGTAGAATTGTTTAATTTTTTTAATCATTTATAGAATACATGGTTTTGGAAGATGATATAATTCATACTAAAAATAGAACTAATGTCATATTTTCTTAAAATAATTTTTAATTGATCTTAATTACCAAAGAGTATAAAAAATGGAACATTAACCGAAGACATAATAAATAAATTTATTATATGAAAACTCATGTTAATTTTTGAGATCTATATTATAATATTTAATTAATGGATATAGTATCATTAAAAATACTGATAATTGATGAGACTGTAACAATAAATTGTTTCAACATTTGAACCTTAAAATCATAATCACTATGAAATAATACAAATACAAGATGATTAAAATTTAATGAAAATAATGTGACTCATGATATAAAATATTAAAGGACTGTGTTTAGAAATCAAAGTAAAATATTTTTTAATAACATGTAACAAGTCTTAAGGATGTGAAATTGAGTCCAAAATACATTTCTGATTTGGAATCATTAAATCTATAACCTCCCAAAAATATATATAATAACAGTTATATTTAAATTTCAGAAAATGTATTTATAAAAATAACAGATTATATTCATCAGAAATATATACACAATACAATGAAATTAGTGGTGAATAAGGAATAAATTTCACATAAATAAAAGATAGATGTGTAACCCATTAACTAAAGTATTGACATTTTTATACACATTCAGACCTCATGTACAATAATTATATGTTTATTATAAGTGCAACAATATCAATATTATTATATCGCATACCATATATGATTTGATTAATCATTTATATAAATGATTTATTAACAATTCCATGTTATTGTTACGTTTCGGGTAAAACAGCTTTTTTATATGATTGGAATTGTTTTTATTTATACTCTTATATAGATCAATTTTATTAAATTAATTAATATAAAAAAATATATAAATATAATACATATCAAAAATTTAAATATTAATAATAATATGTATAATATTGAAATTTTTAATTGAATACACTATTCCAGGATGTAGTAGCTAATATATATGCATAAACAGTGTTTCAGTTTTAGTAGCATATTGAATATATTGTATATAAATATGAAGAATCGTCTAAAGGTATGTTTAATATAATAATTAACTAGAAAATAAATATGTAAAAAACATCAAATATATCACATAAAAATCATTTTTCCATCTTACATCCAATCTAGTAGATAATGGTAATATTAAATGAACGACATCGTAGCATAAGTTGTTAGTCCTATGTTCCCACGAATGGTATTTTCATTTCCAATTTGATGGAATATTGTGTATTTTTTTTATAAAAACCATATAATAACAATGATAATTAATTTTATGACACTGATTTTATTTTATAATAATTTAATAAGAATAGATTATGTGATGGATAACGAATATAATATAAAAGAGCATGTGTAAAGATCTGACCTTTTATTTGGGTTACTCAATTTGGTTTTCCCAAAAGGGATATTTTTATTGAATATATTTCCAATTATGTGACTATAAAATGAAGAGAAAAATATTTTTATGTGATAGGGTTAGGGCTTAAGTGATCCCATGTGGATTGAGACGTTTGAGTAATTGAGGTGGGTGATTGACCTTTTATAGAGGAACTGGAGTGGCATTACTATAAATATAAAAAGTCAAACACTATTGAGAGGTATGCATTTCTTATTATACCTCCCTAAATTGTTCATATTCAATCAAATGGGTTATTTTCAGATGTAATCCTATCTAATTAAATTTAGGAAACTTTTTCGGTTATTCAAATCATTAATATTAATGGGTAACCAATATCTAAACACAATTTTACATTAATCATACTAATAAATATTAATTACATTAAATAATATGATTGGTAGAAATTTAATCGGAATATTCAGAAAATATTAATTTTTTGGATCGGAATATGGATTCCAATTTTCCAAAAGTTTATAACAGAAGTGGTATAAATATTTTTAAAATTAATTCCAATATCAGGTCTAGACGAATATTTTTTAATTTGAAATGATATCAATGTTTGAAACATCATTATGTCTAATTTGATTGTGAAATTGGGTAAAATTTTGTAAAATGTAATAATATATGTATAGTTTATATAATAAAACATATGAAAAAAATATATAATTTTAATATATATATAAATTAGATGAAAAATTAGTTTTGAATTAAAATTTAGTGTTTCTTACAATTCATAAAAAATAAATCTTCATACGAATGTGCAGTAAAATGACAAAAAATACATTTAGATATTCATATTTCAAAACTATTGATTCATTTTTCAAAAGAAAAACTTACCCTTCAAAATTTATTTAAAATACATTCTCCATTAATAGGAGATAAACCTCTATTTTAGAAAAATAGAACATATTATTCAAAGAATGGAATCTATTTTTATATTATAACTATAATATAAATTGGTTGAGTATAAAAAATATTCAATGATTTTTTAATATTATAATTGGGTAAATACATTCATCATATGTAGTTTTTTTAAATAATTGACATTGAATTATGTATGTACATAGAAGAATATTTTTCATACAAAATGAATTTATTTATTCTCAAATAATTATTAATTAATTTTAAAATTTATATATAATAAATGGATTCATTTAATATACATGTTTGAATCATATTTTATCACTTTAGCTAGTCTTATTCCAAAAAACAATTCTATCAGTTTTGTGGTAGCTATAAAAAAAGTTTATAACAATTCTAATATCATATTATATTAATGTAAATCATGGACTGGTGTATAACAGATGCTATTGAATGAACATGAAATGTTGTGTAACACAAGCCACAAATAGTGTTTTTTATATTGTAAGCTAATATATATTTTGTGTGTAGTGAAAGATTAACATTTTATTTCATGAAATGCATGAATAAAATTGTTATTTCAAATAACACATTTTATAATCAGTGTCATGTGAAATGTAAAGTATCAAATGATTATGTTTGTTAAAAAAGGATCATAATGTATGAGTTTTTTACCATTAAATCCAGAGGTTTCATGTTTAAAACCCTAAATTTCAACATGAGATCAATATATGATAGAGATGTCACATAAGAAGTAGAACAAAGTCCATGATCTCCATTTATTCTTATGTGTAATAATATATATAAATGATCATAAAATATCCTCAAGATGAATTTTTAGATTCAAAATATGAGTTTAATTGAATGAATTAGATGCACCATTATTATATAATGAATTAATAAACATGATTTTATAGTGGTAGTACCTCTCATCATTGATGGACTTATATCTTCTTTCTATGGAGTCTCTTCCACCACATGTTGAAGCCTCATTATGGATTCATGTTGATGGAACCCCCTATATAACGAATCATCATAGTTCAATGAATAGAATTTTGGATCAAATGAACCAATTACACTATGTGTGTAACATCCCAAGTTAGTAATGAATAATTAATATTTTTTATCTATGTCTATTAATGAATTAGATAGTGTTTTAGAGGCTTAAAATGAGAATAAATCCAATCTTGAGCATAGAATACACTGATATTTTTAAAAGATTGTTTTACTGCCTTTTGATGGAATACCATTTTTAAATAAACCTTTTGACAACTTTATAAGCTCTATTTTTCAAAATAAACTTATTATTTATGATTCGGAGATTTTAATTTACATTGGATAATTTTTTGGTATATTTCTGACAATTTTCTTTTTTTAATGAATAGTGAAAAATACTGCATTTTACATCAAAACATCTTTTTTCATATAATTTAGTTATATGGTTATATTATCTTTTGAAATTGCTTTAATGTTCAATTAGAATATATGTTTACCATTTAATCCAATAGTGATCATTGGAATTAATTTCACTTTGAAATTGGACTTAAACTAGTGTCAATCTTTTGATACTTGCTGTTTCATAAAAACATGTTATTTGCTCAGACAACGGGAATTAATTATTAACTTAATTAATGTAAATTATATTTGTTGAATTTTGTAAAATATACATCATTTCTGAATTCGGAATATCAAATATAGCTTAGGGTGATGTTTTGGTATTTTTCTGAAAAACATCAATTTTTGATGAATAGTGAAACCACTAAGTGGTACTTAAAAAACTGATTTTTCATTTAAATGAAATTTTACCACCTATGTGTTTTGAATTTAAAAAATATGACATACATGGTTGTAATTATGAAGTTAAATGTGGTTCAATGGGTTTAAAATAATTTTTTGGTGAATAGTAACTTTTAAGTTTTTAATCGCAATTAAAGGTAATTAGTGTATGTTAAGGTAAAAATAATGTTTTAATAATTTGAAATGACATAGACACATGTACTACACATATTGGATGTGTGATGGGCGACTAAGATAACCCATGGGTCGATTTTGTGGACCCCATGGAGCCACATGGGTAAGATAATGACATTAATGACTTTTATTTAAAGTAAAATTAAAATGTCACAAACATGAAATGTTTTACTAAAACAATTATTAAATGGGGTTACAAAACTCATATTTTTTTTCTATAAATATTCATTAAAATATAAAAAGATTTCCTACATCATGATAGTTTTTTTATAATTTTTAGACATTATATAAGTTAAAATATTTATGACACCATGATGATGCAGCGATTACTTCATTATTTAACTATTTAAATAAAATAAAAAGATAATGTAAAATCTAAGACCTAAACTTTTCAAATACCTATTGTATGAGTATATTTCCATCCCGTATCACCTTATCCTCGAATTATATCAATGTGGGACCTTTAAAATCCGAAAATAATTTTATAATAAAGTAAAATCTTATAACATTCCAAGAGTGCCCCTCCTCTCCTCTTATAAAAGGCCCCCACCTCTACCACCTTAACCACACATCAAAATCCTTTGACTCAGCCAATCACTCCCCATTTTGTCTCTCCACATCCCTCTATAACTATTAGAATCCTCACTTAGGGCAGAAGTCTTCCCTAGTAATCCTTTGATCTCAAATCAAAAAGAGTTACCCATTTTAAAGGTAGTGTTTTCTCTTGTGTTCTTATGTTTCATTTTTATTCACCAACCCACTAAACTCTTTTTATTCATTTATTTTGTAACAAAAAAATTATAATAAATATATTAGGTTGTTTTTATAAGATTTATTCGAGCTACACATACACACCTACATCTAATGGTTAAAGAGCACACAGTTTCCGGGGTTGGCGAATTTCTGCCTCACGAAACGATGATTGTTCAATATTCTTTTAACACCTTCAAAGGTGGACATTAAGATGACACTATATTTATATATGATATATAATATTTTTATGTTTTACTCAATATTTTGTATTTTTCATTTATGGCATACCATTATGGTTTCAATTATGGGTAAACGCGATATCTTCATTTTAGGAAGTGCGGACTACCGCCCCCTCAAAGTGATTTGATTCGTTAATTCCATATGTGGGACACATAAATGATTTAATTAAGGATGTTATATATTATATTATACCTGAATTATAATATACCTTTATATCATTATGATTCAATTCCATAAAATATGAAATAGAAATGAAAGTAGCGTTCATGCGTACGTACAGCTTACTGTCTCCATGAACATTGCATTTCATTTCATACCTCTAAAAATTATGTGATATTATAAATGCATGTATATACTAAATATATATGATATATATGATATCTAAATCATGAGTATAACTATGGATATAATGGATACATGATCAATTTGTAATTATAAAGAGTTTATTTTTTACTGAAGTACCAATGATCGTTAAAACGACCGTTATTAACTTAAATAATTACATAGTGTTTAGGACATGGTAATAAGTTATATAAAGGGAATATTGAACTCAAAAAATGTTCTTAAGCAAGTTGAAATTAACTCAAGTTTATTATTTAGGACGTTAATGAACGTTCGAGTCAAGTCGGACCCGAGGTAAAGGACTTCGTCTCAATCTCCTTTCATTAAGGCATATTCTGTTTTATAGGAAAATTTCTTTTATAAGGTGTATAGACCCATTTGACATTTAATTTTATTCAAAAGGAATCTTTTTATACAAAGCATTTTACTAAAAGACAAAAAGGAATGTTTCATTAACGTACGCGGTGGCAACGACCTTTTCTGGCGCCGCGAGTATTATTTGGTCTTTGGCTTCCTCAACAAGACATAATGTTTTTTAAAATGAAATAAATACCATATAAAATTTTATTTATTTTTGTATTGAAAATGGTTTTTATAATGGATTTGTTATTTCAAGATATTTATGTGATATATTGTGTTCAAAGTGTGAAAATGTTTTCTTTCCATTATATTTATTTTATGTCTTATGATTTTATAATGGTAATTGGAAATTTGATGGGTGGTTACGTGATAAACCATATGACGAGAGGTGTCGTGAATACCAGGACGGGTGTTTATGTTATAACCTCTAATGAATTGGTCATTGAAGTCGGCCGTATGGCTATTCCATTAAGTGATATGTGTGGAATTCGACTGTTTGGTTATTGTATTTAAGTATGTTTATGTCCCAAGTTACCTTTATATGTTATGTGATCTTTATATGGGTTTTATGGTAATCTTTTGGTTACAAAATTGTATGTAATGATCTTTTATTCAGTGAAGAGTTTTTACTACTTCATAATGGTGAAATGTGTTACATTGATAATGTATACATGGTTTATTTTTTGTTTTGATAAACTAACGATTTTCATTCATTGTGTATCCATTACTGAACTTTTTATGCTCTCCCGAAGTTTTTTTTGAAATGTTTTTTACAGGACTTAATGTGGAGTAGGGTCAAGGATGGGATCAAGGGAATGTCATGCTATCTAAAACATGGAACTAGACATGTTTCTTTTTAAGAGTTTTTATTTTATGGAAACTTAGTAGAAGAGTCTACTTTGTAATCTTATGAGATATAATAATTATGATCTAATTCTCAAAAACTCTAAACCTAAAAATATCCTCAATAAGAATTATTCATTTAATTCAATATTAAATAATGTTTAAGGACGAGGCCTTATAGTTGGTATCAGAGGTCGGTTTAGACAACATTAAGAGTTAGAAAATTGTTAAATTATAAATTAAATTATGGTATTATTGAAATGATATAGCATTTAAATATTACCATGTTGCTTCGCCTAAGATATTCTTGTGTTCAAAATGGTCTTCCGCAGAGGAAATAAAGCAGCTATGTTGGGATGACATCAAGAGGAAGACAAACTTCCAAATCAGCAACCTGAGATGGTCAGAATTGGAACTGAATAGTTTGTTGCAGTGATGGCACAGTTGACTCAGTCTATAAATGGTTGTGGTATCCATACACGAGATCAGCCAGATCAACCACAGAGGAACATGTTAGTGGTGGAACATTTCATGAGGCAACATCCCCCATCATTCAGAGAATCATCTGACCCCGTGCTAGATGAAGTGTGGATTAAAGCACGGGAGAAGATTTTTGATGTCATGGGGTGTTCAGAACATCAAAAGGTTAGTCTTGTTGTTTACCATTTTGAAGGAGAAGCTGATCAGTGGTGGTCGATGGTGAAAAATATCAGGGATAGTGATGAGATTGATGGTCTTCACTGGGACGAATTCAAAGGTATGTTTCTTGAGAAATATATTCCTAAGGTGGTTCGTCTTAGGATGGAAAAACAGTTCCTTGAATTGAGGCAGGAGGATGAATTAGTGGCTTCTTATGAATCAAAGTTCACTCTACTGTCATGGTTTACTGCAAACTTCATACGAGATCTTGATAGTAAAATCAACCATTTTTACTCTGGGATAAAGCCATGGTATCGAAGGGCTTTAGTTTCTCATGAGTTCAAAAGTTATGAAAAGCTTGTTCGATGTGCGGAGATGGTGGAAATGGAGTTTGTCGATGATCAGGTGTTCTTTGACAAACAACAGAATAAGAGGTCCAGTTGGCTGGAAAAGGGGAAGAATTCATCAATGAAGCAAGGAGGTAAGAAAACAAAATATCTATCCTGTGAGAATTGTGGTAAAATGCATCCTGGAGAATGTTTATCCATGTCTGGAAAGTGCTTTTGGTGTGGTATGTCGAGTCATATTGCTCGTAACTGTAAGGAAGATGATAAAGCGGTCAATGAAAATCCAGCGGTAAGATGTTTTATGTGTAATGAAATGGGTCATTATGCAAATTAGTGTCAAATGAAGAATTCAACTGATGGAAAGCATCCATACTACATGAAGAAAGGGGCAGTGAAATCCTTTGCAACTACTTGAGAAGATGTTGGGACATCGAATGAAGTAGTATCAGGTATACTATTTGTTTGTTCAGATTATGCCAATGTGTTGTTTGATTCTGGGTCTACACATTCTTTCATTTTTGAGAAGTTTTCTATTAAATTGTAAATTTCATCTCAAGATATGAATCCTAAACTTATGGTAAAAACACCCGGTGGAAATGTTGAGACAATAAAAATATAAGAACCTTCCTATCCTTGTGTGTGGAAAGAATCTACCAGAAAACCTTATTGTTTTGCCTCTAATAGATTTTGATGTTATTTTGGGCATGGATTGTCTTTCTGTTTATCATGATAAGATTGACTACAGAGCTAAAATGGTTTCTTTTCAGACAAATTTTCAGTTTGTGTACAAGAATGAACCCTTGATTTTGATAACATATTAGGAAGTTGAGAAACTAGTAAAAGATGGAAGTGAATGTTACCTTTCACATATTGTTGAAAAATAAAGGAACTGTTCATATTAATGATGTGCAAGTGGTAAATGAGTATCTTGATGTTTTTCCTGATGAGTTTCCTAGTATTATTCATGATCGGGTTGCTGAATTTACTGTTGAATTAGTTCCTGATTCTAACCCAATTTTAAAATACCCTTATCGAATGGATCAAGTTGAACTTTTAGAGTTAAAGAAGAAATTGAAGGAGTTATTAGATTAAGGTTTCTTTCGACCTAGCACATCACCATGGGGTGCTTCTATTTTATTTGTTAAAAAGAAAGATGGTTCAATGAGACTTTTCGTTGATTATAGAGACTTGAATAACATCACTATTAAGAACAAATATCATTTTCCTCATATCGATGATTTGTTTGATCAACTCCAAGGAGCTCAGTATTTTTAAATGATTGACCTGAGATCGGGGTACCATCAGTTGAAGGTAAAAGAAGAAGAAATTCTGAAGACTACGTTTCGTACAAGATATAGCCATTATAAATTTGTAGTAATGCCTTTTGGGCTAACCAATGCACCTGTTGTATTCATGGACCTTATGAATATAATTTTACATGAGTTCTTGGTTAAGTTTGTGGTGGTTTTCATTGATGATATTTTGGTGTTTTCTAAAAGTAAATAGGAGCATGGAAGATATTTAAGGGTTATTTTTCAAACCATAAATGAAAAGAAATTGTAAGGTAAATTCAGAAAGTGTGAGTATTGGTTGGAAAAAATTTATTTTCTTGGTCACATGGTTTCTAAAGATAGGATTACTGTTGATCCTGAAAAAACAAAGGTTGTGGAAGAATGGCCAAGTCCAAAAAATGTAACTGAGATTCGTAGTTTCCGTGGTTTGGCAGGCTATTACCGAAGGTTTGTTAGAAATTTTTCACGGTTATCTAGTCCAATGAATAAGCTAACTCGGAAGGGTGTTAAGTTTATCTGAACTAAATAATGTGATGATTGTTTTCAGGAATTGGAAAGAAGATTGGTGAATGCTCCAGTTTTGGCACTACCTTCCAGGAATGGTGACATTGTTATCTATAGTGACGCTTCATTGAAAAGGATTTGGTTGTGTCCTAATGCAGAATGATCAGGTAATTGCTTATGCTTCATGTCAGTTGAAAACTCATGAGGTAAACTATCCTACACATGATTTGGAATTATCTGCTGTTATTTTCTCTTTAAAAATTTGGAGACATCATTTGAATGGAGTAAGGTGTGAAATATATTCTGATCACAAAAGTTTAAGGTATATATTCACTCAGAAATAATTGAGCATGAGACAGTGGAGATGACTGGAATTAATAAAGGATTATGATTGTACAATTCATTACCATTTGGGAAAATCAAATAAAGTTGTTGATGCTTTGAGTCGAAAAAGTAATGCTTCATTTAAAATGTTGCATTTGGAACGTGATCCTTTGGTTAAGTATTTGATGAACATTGGCATGGAAGTTGTTTTTCCATGATGTCCTTTTGTTTTGTTTCAGGTATCAGTGAAATCATCTCTATCAGACAGAATTAAGCAAGAACAGAAGCAAGACAGAGAGTTTCAGAAAAAGGTAGAGCTGGTTCATAATGGTATGTTGCCTGAAATAAACATTGATAATGATTGTGTTTAGAGATTTGGGAAGAGATTGTGTGTGCCTAATGATTCACAGTTGAAGAATGAGTTGTTATGTGAGGCTCATAGTTCCCCGTTTTCTGTTCATCCTGGCAGTAATATGATGTACAGAGATCTGCGGGAGTATTACTGGTGGGATAGAATGAAAAGAGATATTGCTGATTTTACAGTGAAGTGTTTGACTTGTAAGCTGGTTAAAGAAGAGTGGTAGTTACCAAAAGGGATGCTTCATCCATCACCAATGCCATAGTGGAAATGGGAAAATATATCCATTGACTCTGTTGTTGAATTACCGAGGACATCTCGAGGTCATAATACAATTTGGGTTATTGTTGATCGCTTGACTAAATCTGCTCATTTCCTTTCTATACAAGATACTTTTTCCCTAGATCAACTTTCTCGTTTGTATCTTAAAGAGATATTCTGGTTACATGGAGTTCCTCTCTCCATTGTATCTGATCATGGTCCCAGGTTTGCTTCTAACGTTTGGAAATCTCTTCAGAAGTCATTGGGTACTGAATTAAATTTTAGTACAGCTTTTCATCCACAATCAGATAGGAAGTCATAACGAACAATTCAGTCCTTGGAGGATATGCTACGAGCTTGCTCTATGGATTATCAGGGAAGTTGGGACAAACATCTTTCTTTGGTTGAGTTTTCTTATAATAACAGTTTTCATTTCAGTATTCATATGGCACCATTTGAGGCCTTATATGGGAAGCCGTGTCGAACTCAAGCTTTCTGGGATGAAGTGGGTGAAAGGAAGCGGATGTGACCAGAATTGGTAGAAGAGATGGCAGAAAAAGTTCAGTTGATTCAGAAACAAATGAGAACAGCACAGAGCAGGCATAAGAGTTTTGCAGACAATAAGACGGAGGATATATCTTTCGAGGTAGGTAATCATGTTTTTCTCAATGTTTCATCGTGGAAAAGTGTGATGAGATTTGGTATGAAAGGAAAGCTGAGTCCATGGTTCATTGGACCGAATGAAATTCTAGAGAGAGTTGGAGCAGTTTCTTACCGAGTGGATTTACCTCCGAGTTTATCTCAGGTACACAATGTTTTTAATGTTTCGATGTTGAGAAAGTATATTCCAGATCCATCTCATGTTTTGAGCCCAGAGGTAGTTCAGTTGAAAGAGAATCTCTCTTATGAAGAACAACTAGTCCAGATTCTTGATTGAAGAGAGCAAGTGTTGCGAAATAAGGTAATTCACCAGGTATAGGTTTTGTGGAAAAACCATATGGTTGAAGACGCAACATGGGAATCTGAAAATGCTATGAGGGATAAATACCCCCATTTATTTTGATAAGTGAATAAAATTGCGAGGACACAATTCCCAAACAGTTGGAAGGATGTAACATTCCATGTATGTAATGAATAATAGATATTTTTTATCTATGTCTATTAATGAATTAGATAGTGTTTTAGAGGCTTAAAATGAGAATAAATTCATTCTTAAGCATGGAATACACTAATATTTTTAAAAGATTGTTTTATTGCCATTTGATGGAAAACCATTATTAAATCAAACTTTTTACAATTTTATAAGCTCTATTTGTCAAAATAAACTTATTATTTATTATTGGGACATTGAAATTTACATTGGATAATTTTTTGGTATTTGTCTGACAATGTTCATTTTTTTATTAAATACTGAAAAATACTGCATTATACATCAAAACAGCTTTTTCATATAATTTAATTATACGGTAAGATTATCTTTTGAAATGGTTTTAAAGTTAAATTAGAATATATTTTTACCATTTAATCCAATATTGGTCGTTGGAATTAATTTCACTTTGAAATTGGACTTAAACTCGTGTCAATCTTTTAATACTTATTATTTCATAAAAACATGCTATTTGCTCAGACAGTGGAAATTAATTATTAAATCAATTAATGTAACTTATATTTTTTGAATTTTGTAAAATAGACATAATTTTTTAATTCTGAATATCCTATATAGCTTAGGATGATGTTTTGGTATTTTTATGAAAACTTCAATTTTTGATGAATAGTGAAACCACTATGTAGTACTTAAAAAACTGATTTTTCGTTTAAATGAAATTTTACCACCTCTGTATTTCGAATTTCAAAAATCCGACTTACATGGTTTTCATTAAGAAGTAAATTTTGGTTAAATGGGATTAAAATAATTTTTTGGTGAAAAGTAACTTTTAAGTTTTTAATCGCGATTAGAGGTAATTAGTGTATTTTAAGGTAAAAATAATGTTTTAATAATATGAAATGACCTAGACACATGTCATAACCTTATTGGATGTGTCATGGCCGACCAAGAAAACCCATTTTTTGATTTTGTGGACCCCATGGAGCAACTTTGGTAAGATAATGATAATAATGACTTTTTTTAAAGTTAAAATTAAAATGTCACAAACATGAGATGTTTTACTAAAACAATTATTAAATGGGGTTATAAAGCTCATATTGTTCACTATAAATATTCATTAGAAAGACAAAAAGATTTCCTACATCATGATATTTTTTATAATTTTTAGACATTAAATAAATTAAATTATTTATGACACCATGATGATGCAGCGATTACCTCATTATTTAACGATTTAAATAAAATAAAAAGATAATGTAAAATATAAGACCTAAACTTGTCAATGTACTATTGGATGAGTATATTTAGAACCCTTATCAACCTATACTCGAATTATATCAATGTGGGACCTTTAAAATCATAAAATCATTTTATAATAAAGTAAACTCTTATAACATTCCAAGAGTGCCCCTCCTCTCCTCTTATAAAAGGCCCACACCTCTACCACCATACCCACACATCCAGAGCCTTTGGCTCGGCCAACCCCTGCCCATTTTGTCTCTACACATCCCTCTATAACTCTTGGAAGCCTCACATTGCACAGAAGTCTTCCCAAGGAAGCCTTTGAGCTCAAATCAAAAAGAGTTACTTATTTTAAAGGTAGTGTTTTATCTTGTGTTCTTATGTTTTATTTTGCTTCTCCAACAACCTAAAATAATTTTATTATTTAATTTGGTAACATCAAAAGTATCATAAATATACTAGGATTTTTTTATATGAAGGATTCGAGATACACTTACACAAACCTACATCTAATGGTTAAAGAGCATACTGTTTTCATGGATGGTGAATTTCTGCCTCACAAAATGATGATTGTTCAATATTCGTTTAACACCTTCAAAGGTGGCCATTATGATGAAACTATATTTATATATGATATATAATATGTCTATTTTTTACTTAAGCTTCTTTATTTTTCATTTATGGCATACCTTTATGGTTTCCATTATGGGTAAAAGCGATATCTTCATTTTAGGAAGTGTGGACTACCGCCCCCTCAAAATGATTTGATTCGTTAATTCAATATGTGGGACATATAAAGGATTTAATTAATGATTTTATATATTATATTATAATGAAATTATAATATACCTTTATATCATTTTGATTCCATTCCATAAAATACGAAATAGAAATGAAAGTAGCGTTCATGCGTACGTACGGCTTACCATATCCATGAACGGTGCATTTCATTTCTTACCTCTAAACGTTATGTAATATTATAAATTCATGTATATACTAGATATATATGATATATATGATATATAAATCATTATTATAACTCTGGATATAATGGATAAATGAACAAATTGTAATTATAAAGAGTTTATTTTTGACTCAAGTACCAATGATCATTAAAACGACCGTTATTAACTTGAATAATTACATAGTGTTCATGACATGGTAATAAGTGATATAAAAGGAATAATGAACTTGAAAAGGATATTATGAAAGTAGAAATTATCTCAAGTTTATTATTCAGGACATTAAAAAATGATCGAGTCATGTCAGACCTGAGGTAAGGGACTTCGTCTCAATCTCCTTTCATTAAGGCATATTTTGTTTTATACACAACTTTCTTTTATACGGTGTACAATCCCCTTTGAATTTTAATTTTATTCAAAAGGAATATTTTTATATGAAGCGTTTTGCTAAACGAAAAAAAGGAATGTTTCGTTAACGTATGCGGTGACAACGACCTTTTCCGCCACCGCGAGTATTTTTTGGTCCTTGGCTTCCTCAATAGGCCGAATATTTTTTAAAATGAAATAAATACCATATACTATATTATGTATTTTGGTATTGAAAATAGTTTTTATAATGGATTTTTTATGTCAATATATTTATGTGATATATTGTGATCAAAGTGTGGAAATGTTTTCTTTCCATTATATTTATTTTTTGTCTTATGATTTTATAATTGTACATGGACATTTGATGGGAGGTTACGTGATAAACCATATGACGGGTGGTGCTGTGAATACCAGGGTGGGTGGTTACGTTATAACCTTCAATGCATTGGGTATGGAAGTCGGCCGTATGGCTATTGCATTATGTGGTATGTGTGTAAGTCGACCATATGGTTATTCCATTTATGTATGTTTATATCCCTAGATACCATTATATGTTATGTGATCTTTATATGGGTTTTATGGTAATATTTTCGTTACAAATGGGTATGTAATGATCTTTTATTCAGTGAGGAGTTTTTACTTCTTCATAAAGGTGAAAATTATTACTTTGATAAAGTATACATGGTTTACTTGTTGTTTTGATAAACTAACAGTTTTCATTATTTGTGTATACCTTACTGAGCTTTTTATGCTCACCCTGAGTTTTTTTGAAATCATTTTCACAGGTCTTAATGTGGAGTAGGTTCAAGGATGGGATCAAGGGAAAGTCATGCTATCTAAAATATGGAACTAGACATCTTTCATTTTAAGAGTTTTAATTTTATATAAACATAGTATAAGTGTCTACATTGTAATCTTTTCAGATGTAATAGTTATGATCTAATTCTCTAAAACTCTAAACCTAAAAATATCCTCAATAGTAATTATTCATTTAATTCAATATTAAGTAATGTTTAAGGCCGGGGCCTTATAATCTGTAGTAAATTATTTATTATAGAGTTTCTTCTAGTGTCTTGAATGACCAGATGAACAAAATATATTTGGTTCCATAGTTCAAACTAACCTCTAATTCCCATCATATTCATACTAGATGAATGTTTCAGGTGATAGAAAAGGAATTAATAGAGTTCTGGAAGAACATTTCTTTCAAGAACCACTCTGAGTCTCATCCCTATTAATCTTAAATTTATGGGAACATTTAGAATGGCCATTCAGTGATAAAGGTTATCCTATCAACCCATACATACAAGACAATTAATGTTCAAACATCAACGCTCTATCCAGTACACTAGAAATTGTTGAGTGATCTAGAATGTGAACCTGATAATGAATATCATAAACAATATTCATCTATAAAATTCAGGTATTAATCTTATAATTATAAAAAGTCTCAGGTGAATGATTCACTATCTCTGTGAATATTTCAACATATTATTTCATTGTTTTTTCACCCTTCCTGAGTTTGGTACACTCTATAGATTTATCCACCACCAATGAAAATGAATATAACTTGTGTCTAAAAATAACATTAAATCCATTCCACTATGAACTCTCAAGCTTATTAACCATAAAAATGGAATCCCACCATCTCTTTCTAGTCCCATTAATCATAAATATAGCTCACTTTAAAATTGAAGCTTCAGTTTCATCTATGAAATCAAGGTGATGATCTACCTTTCTCATGTAGTCAACACCCTCTTGGGGATAATTAGAGACATTGAGGTATATTGTTAATGAAGAAGGAACTCTTGAGAATTTTTTTCCCTATTTTTATGGTTACATATATTGAGCCTATATTGGAATGGTTGTAGTTTCCTCTCGGAGCTTTGACATCACATATTATAACCTACTCAAGATTCTGGTCCATTGGAGGATTCGCTAACTATGGCTCATCAGTAGCTTTTGACTGGATCCTATTAACATATGAAATTAGTGGTATGAATATGCATAAGATAATAAAAAAAATTAAATTAGAAGATTTCTCAGATCAAAATTGAAGGAAGAGTACCAATGGAAATTAATCCCATCAATAAGATAAAAAATAATTTGATTTCATGACACACTAATAAAAAAAGTGTAAAATTTAAGAAATAATCCTTATGTAATATTTCTGACACTATCCACAAGGAATTGTGGTTCATTAAAAAGATATTTGTCTTGTAAGTTACTCACAACTACCTCTTATGTCACGATATGATTTCTTAACTCTATTCTTTCATTGACAAAATATTATAAACCACATCCTTTAATACCACATTTCCATTAACAATCCAAGATACCAATATACCCAAATAAGAAATATAATCCTAGCATATCTTGAGGTCCTTACCTAATCTTCATTGGTTGGATACTAGTACACTGAATCATGAAATATAAAATAATAAAATTTTTCAAAAAAATAATTGAGGAAGAAAAAGATACATATTTGTATGCATAAAACCGTTGGAAGATAGTTCTAGAAACCAAATAAATACATAAAAACCCAAATATTAAATCATATTTGTAACATAAAATAGAAAGGATAATAAATTGTCTGAAAAGTACAAGTAACTCTATTCCCTAAGTTATCAAGAAAATCTAACTCCTCTAATAGGATATTTTCCATTACACAGAATTAGATGGAAAAAATCTACAGATTCCTAAATGAAAATGTAGGGTGTGTGTTCAAAAACCTAGTAGGGTATCCCCAAGTGTTCCATTATAATATTCCATAACAAATAACCAAATAATTATTTCTATTTTAAATAAAAACTATCATGTATTAACAATCTCATAATTAAGAAAAATCATTCATTATTTGAAAATAAATAGAAACAAATTTCACGAAGCATATAATAAAAATTTGATGTTATATATTTTATTAATATCAATTGGAAAGAGAAAAAATTTTTGAATCAATGTTTTATATACAAAAAATACCAGCAAGCACTATGGTCTTCTTACCTATGGTATAATAGTTTCTAGATACAAGATCCCCAAAAAAATTAAATTAGTGATTATTGAATGTATATATTTAGATGTCAATCAACCTCACACCAAATAATATACATAAATATCCCATTTGGATATGAAATTATGAATAATTATTTTATATCTTAAATTCCAAAACCAAATATAGTTATATACTATCATAGAATGTTTTTCAAAAATAACCCACTAACTACCTTGGCTCGCATGTGGTAAATAAATCATTCATCAATGGGATTATTATTTCAATTTAGTTCCTAATAATATTTCCCCATTTTTAGATTCAATATGAAAATTTAATTTCCATACCTAAAGTGTAGTTTATTTGGCATTTCATTCATTTTTCATGCTAAATCCAATAATAGCTTTTAATCATTTAATTGTATCCCATATACTGACACAAAATCATTTATAAATCCAATATTCCTAAAATACACCCAATTTTTTTCCATTGGAATTAGGGGTTGGGGTCCCAAAATAAATTACATATTAATTTCAATACTTGATCACATTAATGTGTCTTTTAGCAATTCAATTTAAATGAATTTTAAAAAAATATCAATTAAATGTTTAATTAATTGTAATATATCATAGAATAGATTTTTCAATGAATCAAAACGTCCCTAATGAGTGTCACAATGAATAAATATAGAATATATTATCTAGTAATTAAACTAATAATTAATATACAAACAAAAATAATTTGGATCCCATAATCCAAATATTATATACCAAACGACATGGAGGGAATGAGAGAAAGACAAAAGTGACATTCAAACTACATTCCTAGATAGATAAACCACAACTGACATGATAATAAATCATTGAGTGGATTACGAATATGGATTAAATATCTCTATAATTTTATATGATGATCTTATAGGTACAGAGTAAGTATAAAAAGATTAAAAATAATTTCAACTGAATTTTTTGTTTAAGATACACATGTGGGATTTTACATGACTGGTAAGCTAATTACATGTCATGTAATTATTGAGTCCCAAATAAACCAAAAATACTATAACCTCTAATAAAAAAAATTATTTTAACATATTCACGAAATGTATGTAGTACGGGGTGTCTAATATTTCATGTTTCATAGTAAATTACTAGAATTATCCAGTTGATGATTACACATCTTGTAACAACATCACATGACATATAAATTCCAATCAGACTTCATAACCTATTGGTTTTATGCTAGGAATTCAGAAAATTCAATGACCTCACTAGTTTTGGGATCATTATAATTCGTTATCAAATTAAAAATACAACATAATTGTAAAACAACAATAAAGGATTAAAACATACTTGAAATAAAGGTAACATGGTGCTATAGATGAACTTGGTTGTTATATTCACTCCTATAAGTAATTTAACCATTTAATATTTGATATAATCCAATTATATAATAATTGTTTTTACCCTCAAATTTAGATTCCTCAAGATCTCATGTTATATAATATGGTTAGTAATTTCTACAATTATCTTTCACTATCTAAGTTGACTAATTCAATAAAACATACTCTATAGTACTAGGAATATATAAATTCTCTTGAAATTATGTAATGTATGATTCAAAATGTAATTCCAAATTGATGAGTATATTCAAGTAAATAATTTACTTCATCAATGATGAGATATGAAATATTTCATGTAAAATATAGACGTTAATTAGATTTCTCAATATAAAATCAATATATTTAGTTTCCTATAAATTTTTAGAATAATTTATTTTGAAAGTAATTTGTTTCCCCTTATTTATGATACATATAACACCATTCAATAAAAATTACATGATGAAAAAATTATTCCCCACTTGAAATTATGAAATCTTCTTTTGAAAATCAATATAGAACTATTTTCAACATTGGCCATACAAAATATACTAAAAAAATTTCATAGTGGTTCTATTTCCACCTAAAAGTGCACTTTTCCCAAATGAGTTGTTCACAAAAATTATACCTACATGATCTGATAATACATATTTTTCAATGGTAATATTCGTATATTCGTATTTAAATTCTTCAATGGATCTTATTCATATAGTAATGAAAAAATTAAGAAAATAAATATCTTATATTCCTTGAAATATAATTGAGTGTGACCTATACATAGTGTTTAATGGAATAACTTATCAATAATAATGCATAAATTATATATAATGATAATTACCTTTTAAATATATCTCTTTCCAGAAACCATTGTAAACACTATTTCAATGAAATTATATATTCTACAGATCATAATCAAATAGAATAGAAATAGGTGAACCATCAAGACTCAGAACACCATTAATGTAGATCCACATAAGTTTATCATTTGGAAAATTCTCCCTATTTTTTGGGTGGTTTTTTGAATGTGGATATGTTATAAATAAAAACCTATACCACACCATTTATTCATTGAGTTTTTTGAAATTCAAATAAATAATTCATAGTAATATCATCTGATTTATGATCAATAATAGAAATAGTATCCAATTTTTTTTATATTGTCTCCCCATATTTTTAATATAAAAACCCAAATATTTTGATAAATAATTTTCATTTTCCCATATTATATTATACTACTAAAAATGTTCCTTCAGATCACAATTCATTTTTGTGCTACAATGGCATGTATATAGATTTATGTTAGTTGATTCATCAAATTATTCTATGTTTTCACTAAAATTGATATAACCCATAGCCTCATTCTAAATTTCAATATATATTATTTATATATTACTTATATCAAATTTTTTTCATTCATTATTAGGAATTTCATTTGACTATTCAATAAATAGGGTTTGGGAACATTTTATTTTTTTTAATAAGGAGGTCTTGTAAATAATTTGGAATAGTTATGATGTTTCACCATCTTTAATTATTAACATATCATTAATTTCTAGATCCATGAATATATTATCTAAATAATTTATAATTTTTGTGAAACCGCATGATTATTACTAGTTAATACATTAGAAAACAATTTTTTCTACTCAGGGTGGAATTTTTTTCAACAATTGTTATCATAGAGTAGATATATAAATCCATATCACCCCATTTTATTATCCATATATGATATGGTATATTTAATAAATTTACTAATTTTATATAATTCATATATTTCTACTATAATGGAAATTCATCACTATCATAAATGAAGGTGATATAACAACAAACTCAACATCATGGGTTAGAAAATTCTATTTAAAATTGATATTAACCTCAATTCATAGAAAAAATCTCTAACATATGTCATAAAGAAACACCCTTTACAATTCATAGAGAAATTAAAACATTTAACAAATATATACCTTCCTAATGGTATTGTATGAGTTATTTAGTTAAACAATAATATAATTTATTTTTTAAAAATACCTTAATTTCATTTTAAAAATTCAAAGTAGCATCTTTAAGTCCCCATATGGATAAAATTGTATCTTATAAATGATAATTTCCAAATAATATTCAGTAGAATCCATGTATACTGATGAATCTTCATACCATGGTATTATTTCTTATATTTTTATACTCATCCACTATATTTATCATATAATGATGAACTGATGTAACATCCATTGAGATAATATATCCATTAAAATAAAAATTATAATGCATGAAATATTAGTTTCTAAATTTTTCATATATTTTCATTTCTCAATGTTCATTTATAATTATTTGTGAATTACTACTCTCCAAATTATACGTTTTATTATATACAATGTTATAATAAAAACGACATCACAATAAAATTAACTGTATATTCCTCCAATAAATTATTTATAAATTCCATAAATAAATATTTTCAATTAGTACATAAAAAGGGGAAAAAATTCAATCAAAATTAATCATAAAAAAATGAATCATTCCTAATATCATACATCATTAATTCAATGGGTTTTAATTTCCTACCAATTATTTATTTAGATATTTTGGTTATGTAAAATTTTAGGTTAGATTCCAAGGGTTATGGAGTGTATTTATAAGAGTTTTATTTATGTTTAGATAGTACATATACATAGGATATCATAATGGAACCATAATGGGTGAATTTATGATGTAGAGGGTGGTGTTTACAAGGTGGATGCTCATGTAATGGAAAATGAGATCTATATAAAGGTCTTACCTTTTTATAGTTATGTTGAAACCAGAAATTCCATTATACCCTTAAAAAAATCAAATCACCTCAAAGGTTATTTTTTGTGGATTGGAATATGAGCTAATTCATTGATTAGAGTAGATATGGAATTAGAATTCATCTTTGTTGTAGAGGATTAGGGTGACACATTGATAGTTATTCCATTTTTGGGAATATCATTGATGCACTGATGCATTAAGGAGATGGTTTTTCTTAGTGGTTGAGTAATTTAGAAGGACGGTTCCTTAAGAACCATGGACCCTTTCAGTTTTATCATATATATAGTGTGGACCTCCCAGTTCTCCTCATATATGATGTTAGCCATCCAAATTATGGCATAGTCTCATCCCTTAGGCAACCCTATTTTACAGTTTTAGTTTTTTTCTACTATTTGACTATTATTTCACTTTGGATATATGTTTTCTAGAGTAAATATGATGTCCATAAAACATGAAATATAACCCTACAATGTTAATATATATATATATATATATTCCTAGATGAAACCACTGAATCCACTGGACATCATCAACCCGATTAATTTTTCATTGAACCCTTTCCTTGGGATGTTGATCTTTGTTTGTGGGTTAAGGGGAGTTCCCCTATTTTATTCATCTGTTTTTTAACTTTTTATCATCAAGAGAATATTATTATAATGGTAGAAAACTGTTTTTTTATTCATTAAAAAAGTTATAATTCTTTCTGTAGTGTTCTATATATATATGGGTATTCCATCTGGTAGTAGATATCAATGGTCGTCTTCGACATATCCCTAAAATGGGAGGTAGTTAGATATTTATTTATATAAGTGATCCATTTAATTTAATATATTTTTAAATTTTATTGGGGTCATTTTTCCCTTATATATTCTATAATGACAAATATTAATAAATATATTTTAATAGTTTAATTGATATTGATGTGAATGGAAACTAATCAATTTTTTCACATATGGTGATGTTTATATTTAGAATTCATGATGACATTACATATTCATTTAGATATTGTAATTTTGGATATTTAAGTTAGTGATATGATTATAAAATCACTAATTATATTATTGTAAAATATCACCATCAATGAAATTTTTAAAAAATTTAAATAAATCCAATGAATCATTTTCCCACATGTATATATTTTATGTGTGAGAATTCCATTGGATGAAAGGAATTTAATATTATGAATGGAAGTTTCCTAGACTAAAATGAAATATTAAAATTGTGGTCATGTTTTGTGGCATTGGTATTTATTAATTATGATCAAATTTCTTGGTTGTGATGATTGAATTTTTTTCATGAGAAATAGATAGAATGCGGTGCTTGTTGGAATGAGTATGTTGTTTTTTTGTTGTGTGGTGATTTCCTAGTTCCCATGTGGAGTTGGAATAATCTATGTTTGATGCTAATGTTATGGTTAATGGGATTAGTTTTCAAAAGGGTATTACTGACTAATAGAGTAAAAAATTAAAATGTGAAGTTTGGTTAATATTTTTTGGTTAATGTGAATTGAATAGGATTGATATATAAAATGGAGTGGTAATTGGAAACTTTTACATTTTACATAACATAAAAATTAAGGTATAATATAAATATTTTTTATTGATTTTTTATTAATATGTGTCATATATTAAAAAAAAGTTATTAATCATTGTGAAGATGACATGAGATCATATGGTAATCATTTTTTAAAAAAATATGTTTAGATTTTGGGTTGGAAATATATATATATATACATAGTTTTATTATTTTTATATAATATTCACCTCAACCATGTTGGGAACCATGTTCCAACAGTCAAAAGTATTAGAAAGTTTTTTTTAAAATAAACCAGTGGTCTAAATGGTTAGTTGGTTACAACCAATTCCTCATTGTATCTTCAGGGAGAGTTTGATATTCATGGGTTGTGAAGTCCACATGATAACAAAGTATATTTTTTTAGTTGATAGAGTTTATGATTTTTTTTGGATTCTATTGTTCATAATTGGAGATAATGATATTGAATTCATTCATTTACATGATACCATAATATTCTTGTTATGGTAGTAATTGGGATGTGATGTGGTGGCCATGAGTATTTGGGAGATACATGTATTGACGAGCAACTGAACATGGTGTGCTTTTCATGATGACATATCACTTATGTCTTCAAGTATAATTCTTAATGGATGATATAGGATAAATAAGACATATAGAATTCAGGTTTGAGATTTGAAAAGAATCAGGAATGTCCATTAGGTCAACCTTTTATAAATATATTTTTTATTATGATAACAAACATGGATGTGTTAATTTTTAAGATTTCCACTCTTAGGAATATAATGGTTTGTAAAAACGTTTATGTTTTTTGGTAATCATTGTTGTTATGTGAATTATTATTCTATTTTCATATGTTCATGACAGGATTTGTGTATTATCCTACTAAAAATTTATGTTTCATCACCCCATGTATTGAAAAATGTATTATAGGATATCATGAGGAATTCGTGGATCGTTAAGGAAAACACTTCATTTATATTTTTAGCTATTGTTTTGTCACTCCTATAAGACATACATTTGGATACTAAATTTGGACTCATTTTTTTCATTATAAATTATTTATGGAATGAAATATTATTCCATATATTTATATTTTTTCATGGATCTTATATTGTTATTTTTTTATTTTTTTTGATCCAATATTATAGAGGGTAATTTTAATGAACCAACCTGCGTAAAAACATATGGTCTACCAGATAGAGATTTAAAATATAGGTGATGTAAGAGAACATATCAGTGATGCATATAATGCCTATCTATGTAAAAAATGACCCAAAATATAAAATAGGATAATTTTTTAAATGTCCTTTTTTGATCACATGTCACCCCTAAACAAACTCTCTATAAATTGAATGACAACAGGAGAAACTTGAATACTAAAAAATACCATAAAATTTACTAGAATCATGAAAACAACATTTTTAGTCGCCCCAATGAAAAAAGTTGAGTGTGAATCTAAAATCCCCGCATTATACTACTAATTAATTTGTAAAACTTAAAATATCTTGAATTCATTTATTCTATCCTTAATAACCTAATTTAAAATGAATATTCATAAAATAAAATGAATTTATAAATAATTACTTTATTATTAATAAAATATTATTAAATTTTAAAAATCCATAAATTTTTTATGTATGAGTGAAAATATGTCTTAATATATGGATAAATCATATAATATTCATGTATGAAAATAACCTTTAAATATACCATCATGTTAAAACACGTCATAATAAATAAAGAACAACATTTTCACACTAACACATAGGTATTCCAGATAAAAATGAATGAAACCCCACAATGAATGCCTTTGGTGGATCCATATAGTGTAATATCTAGTTGATTTATAGACACATAAGACACATAAGAAAATATTTTTATTTAACCAATAATGGATGAAAGGATCATTTGCAATGCATCAATGGTTATCCAATGTGCTATGATTGTAAAAAAATCAAATTCAAATTGATTTAAAAATTTAATAATACTTTTTCACATCATATTATGGATACGTCTTGGCTCAAAACCACATTTAAATCATTGATCAACATTTAATGAATTTCATCCAACTCATTATCATTACAAATAAATTTCTATGGAAAAACGTTTAATAAGTAGAATTTATTCCAAAAATTACATTCCAATACCAAATCATGAATTTTCATTGAATATCCTAATAGAAATAACTATAAAATATATCATTTCAAGAATTAACCCCTTGTATAGATACACCTACCTAAATATTTGATGAAATCTTATCACCATTGATAATAGAGATTAGAAAAATTAATCTGAGACTCCCAACATCATAGATCATTGGAAACAATCAATGGATAAATCATGCATAAATAAATATTATTATAACATTAAAAAAAACTAAAAAGGTCATCAAGTAACCATGATAAATAAAGATAAACATGGAGATTGAGATTCCACATACACGAAGGAATCTGAACCAAGGAAATGGATACAAACAACACCGTAATAATAAATCATTATGAGGAAAGGACACCAAAACCATGTCCAAGAGAACTATTGTTTGAGGGATGAAAATCCCCCGCCAAATATAATAATAAATATACATGTTGAAAGATAAAAACATTCTAGATTAATGAAATTACAGTTTCAAAAAATCATTTAGTGATTTAGTATCCCCTAACTCATATACATTAAAAAACATCACCTTGATTTAATTACCACATAACGGTAGTTTTTTATGTAAAATAAAATATTACTATATAACATAGTATTTTACATCATGAAATATTGATGATATGTAAACTATTCCATGGATTGTGTTTAGTGAATAGTTTAAATTTTATACCATGGAAATAATGTTTAAATTACATCTCCATACACTATACATTTGTATCCACCTATATAGTATCACATAATGATTCAAATTCAACATAATTCCAAGGTTATACCTATATATACCTCTTCACATTTATACTTGTGATCCATTATTTCTAACAAACGTACATCACCGATCATTATTCAATTTACCCGAAACATTATATTATTCCTCAAATTTTCACAAATTATATCAAAATATTGAAATCGAAATAATATTCATGACATACCTGCATGAAGATAATGATATTTCACACTATCTCAACTATAAACAATTTCTATCACAATAAATTCATTAACAACCTAGACATCCAAAAAGGTAAGGTTACTGATAATTCTTAAAAATATCCTACTCCCACATATAATATTTATCCCATCAGTACATAGGTTGAAAATATACCAATTTAATACATTTAATGTAAAAAAACTTCTCCTAGTGTTCTATATTATGTAATAGATAATCATACATGGTTGTGTTAGTATTACTATCAAAATCCTCCCACTCAATGAAATTTTAAGTATTGGGTTGATGCATCAGTATCATGATAACATGAAATCCATTTTCATTTGAAATAGAATGATAATTTCTGTTCAATAGATATGACACTATTAAATGATGATCCATAATCTCATTGGGTCCAAATAACCACTACGTCATTCTACATTGTCTATCAAACTTTAGGTTCCCCATGTTTGGAGAGACTCTAATAAAAACCTGATCGACAACCTCAATCTCATGAAATGGAAGAAAAGCTAAGTAAAGTATTTATGATGAATATGTTTCATGAAAAATCCATTTGGAAACAATTTTATATATTTTATAATCCCATAATCAAGACTCGACACAATAAAAGAATCTTCTTCAAAATATATCGAGAATTAGGGTGATCTACATGTCATCCCATATAGTGCCTCAAAAGAGACTATCTAAACAAAGGTGCAATAACAATAGTTATAGTAAAACCCGTCATAGTGAAGATGGGATGGTGATGACCATCCAAAATTAAGAACTCATTCCTAAAGAATGTTCTCAATGTCCTAGATACCTCTATTTATCTATCCAAATGTATTTGGATTATAAGTTGTTCCCAATTATAACTAAAAACCCTTCACCACATTAAAATTTGATCAAAACCTATATTTGAATCTAGGGTAACTATAAAAAACAATTTAATTGGTAACCCCATGATGTATCAAAACATATTTGGAATACATGTCCCTGATATTCTGCATTTTTACAACCTCCTTAATAAAAATTGAATGTGTTGATTTCACATGTCAATGAACGATTACCCAAATCACATCCTTCCCATTTTTAGTAAATTTTATAAAAATTATGAAGTCCATTAATGTCTAATCCAAAATAAATAATATAATGGTTAATATAGTCAACTACCTGCTAAGTCCCAACTTATGAAACATAATTCTATGATAGGTATGAAACCATGATATAAAATATTTAATCAACTATGTCATCCTCACCCATAAATATTGACAACTCATGTCCGGATACATCATGGTAGTACTGAGGTTCAGATAACAAAAAAATAGTATACAACATGAAAAAAATATTACTTTAGAAAAAAAATACAATTGTTACTAGAAACACACTATTCCATCGAGACTCCGAGACCATACCACAAATTTTTTTCCACCATTTTGTATTTGAGTAATTAATTGGCACTCAGTTTCTGATTCTTTCTACTGCTAGACCCACTAATAAAATGATGATTCTATTTATAAGAGATCTATGTAGACCTACCCACATCATTTTTCTAATCCTAATATATTTTCAAAAATAGAATCATCAAATAACACTACATCATTATTTCATTTTTAAACTTCAATCAACTTTTTCTTATTCAACACATTAGTGAAAACATTCCCTTTCCCAATAGTTTATTCAACATAAAATAGTAAATAGATACTCAACTAAAATCCTTTATCAAAAGTTAATGTATATAAATATCTTTTAAAATATTAATTAGGATTTTATTATCATAATATACCAATATTCACTCCTTTAATATGTATAGGAGACACAATTTGAGAGTCTGAAAACCATATTCAACCCATCTTGTCAGTAGTGTAGTAATTATCATGTGAAACATTTGTCTGAGATATAGGGAACAACTTTTTCCCCATCACGAAGAAACAACCAAAAACCATACTAGAAGAATCATTTAAAACATCATATCGTATATCATGTTCAATAAGAAAAAATATTTTCAATGAAGTCCCCATCATCATCTCCTAAAAAGAAATTTGATATTTTACATTTCATCAAAATAATAACCACACATGAGTTAAATCTGTCAGATGTTATTCAAGACTGTAGAATCCAATAATGTACCATAAGAAGTATTAAACCAGCCCCATGAAGGTTTGGAACTCATATTATTTTCTATCCACACCCTAGGGAGAATAAAATTTATATTTTTTAGGATCCACTAAGTCGAAATTTTTATTGCTAATATAACCCAGAAGTTTTTATAAATATATATAGAATTTACAGTTAGTAATTTTACCATATATATGATGACTCCTCAAGTTTAACAGATGATAGCCATACAATATATGTTCTTATTCTTGGATTTAGTGTACATCTAAATATGATCAATTAAAACAACAATAATAGTGTTCGTAATCAAGGAATTATTTTATTCATAATATATATAAACTCAAGAGGTGAGTTAGTGATACATAATGGAATATATGAAAACCCAAAATACACATTCAAACTTCAAAAAAATATCTTATTTATACCCTTTCCACATACTCTCAATAGGTTTTTAACTAACTGGAAGTGAGAATTAGTAAACCAACAAGCCCCTATAAACTAATGAATGATTTAAAAAAACCATTGAAAAGGTTATGTTTTATTTATGGATACCATATGTAACTTTTTTTCCAATCTATTAATTATATAAATATAATTTATTATTTCTTTGAAAAGATGATAGATGGTCCCTATAAATTCATTCTTGGAAAAATTATTATTCTACCCTCAAGGGTCTCGAGATGAAAATTAATATCATGTAACATATCTAGTTCCATGTAATGAAATAGAATAAAATTTGTATAATTACATGAATTACATCAATTGAAAACAAGACTTCTCTCTAATGTACAACTATAAAAATTATCTATAATGTCATGGTGTATGATAGGGCAACATAATAAAGTGAAATTATCAAAAAAAAAATTATTATAATCATGTTAAAAACCTGAAAATTGAACTGATATCACCCTTTCTTATGGATCTTCAGTCCTCACTCTCTCATACCTAGAATCCCAATCACCATTAAAGAAAAAATTGAATCAATTTGGAGACAAAATGAATATGTAATGATAAAATATTATATATTACATAATAATGATCATCAAATCTATTCTAAGTACCAAACTTTATATATCAATATCAAGAATAATGAAGTCACATTACACCTCAAGGATGGTTATTTTGTCTCGTTATTATTGATAATTGGAACCTTGTTCAGACCAAATTGAAACATTCATAAAATTATCCATTAAAAAAATCTTATTATCAAAATGAAAAACAAATTCATTACCTATCATTGATGATATAAAAATTTGAATTAATGATATAAAATGAATCTGTCACCCTAGATGAAAAAATAAAAACCTTACTGATAAAAGTTTGATGACATAATTATAATTCTATTAGTGCACACTCCAATAGATAATCTATTTTAAGATCCTATATCCCTTTGAATATATGGATAACCATATAAACCATTCAATGATTGAATGTCCAAACACCCCTTGATGTATCATAGGGAACCTAATAATCATTTTTTAGTGTTGATAAGTCCTTAGTTCCTTGTGAAACCCACTACTATAAAATTATAATATGACCAGATTTTCTATAATGAGGAAATTTCTTTGAAGAATTTTTCATAATATGTATTGGTTTGAACATGTATTCAAAAATAATATCTATCAACAAGATGATTCCTTAGATAATCACCTAAAATAGATATTCATGAAAACTACCTACCATAATGCCATTTCATTATAGTCATAATACCCACAATGGATAACAACCACACAATCCAATGCTCCACCTAAACCCATTTTCACTACTATGTTAGCCTCTTACAAATCATCGTTATTGAAAAACTATAAACTTTAAAAATTTAATGAATAATAATTATTAATAAATTATCTTCACATAATCCCAACTCATACCTCCCATCCCTTATGTAATAATTGGTGACTACCTCTGTTTCCAAATATTACATCTAATAAAATGAATGGAATACTATAGAATCTTTTGGTAATATTTAAATATAGACACAATATCTCATGTATTCCACACACATAATTCCTATGGAAAAAACTATTAGTTGAATATATACATTATGAAATTATTGGAATGATCCTCATGGAATAAATCATTGGAAACAATGTCTCACAAACCCTTTCCCATACACATATGTATGTATATAAAAAAACAAAAAATATAGATGTCAATAATATAAATAAATTTTAGCATCCTCCAAATCCACATAAGGCACTTCTATAAGTCCAATTTTACTTTTCCACCACAAAAAATGGATTCATTATTTTAAACAACTTATCAGTCATGTTCCACCACTCTTCCAGGTTTTTGATGGCCTACTTGACATAGAGTATGACTTGAGTGGAATATAGTTTTTTCCAATATAGGATCCATAGTAGTATTCTTCTATGGAACCATCCTCGTAGAATCCAATATTTGATTAAAATGATCACTCTCATCCAAAAATTTTATATTAGAAAAAACACTGAATAATTAGATATAGAGAATAATAGAATATCATTATACCAAAATCAGGTATTAATATACATAACATTGTGTTATAGTAATTTAATGATTTTCACAATCCTATTAACAAAATAAAACAACTTAGTAACTTTATATGTATACAAAAATTAAACCAAAATATATTTTATTTAAATTACCCAAACCATTATGTATAAATCAATGATAAATTACATAAAGAACCATTATAAAAAAATATTCTAACATAGAGGTGACATGGAAAATAACCCTCAAGAACATACTACTTTAAATTCCAATGGTCCTAAATATACACTAAATAATTCACAGAAAACCCCCCTATAATTTTCAGAACACATTAGTATTGGTATTCACTTTGATACCATTTTCAAACAAACCAACCCATTTCATAAATAAATTCATCAAATATGGTATGAATCATATTGGGTTACCTTATAAAATATGAAAAAGTAAAAATCCCCAAGATATATATTGTCATTCCAAAAATACCACAACAAAAATTTAAAACAAAAAATGACATGAAAGGCCCCTTTGTGACCATATATCACCTCCAAACCATCCATGTATGATAAACATGATATTAATTGAAATTGAAACACTACACAATTCTCTTCCCATTACATATTTCCTTAGGAACAATATAAAAAATATCCTTAAGAAAAATATATGTTGTTAGAAATAAGTTGACTATGATACCTCACAAGAATCTATACATCTCATAATATAATGAATGAAGTTTTTTAGTCATTAAAACAAATCCTGTATAAAAAATAATTTTCAAAAATAATGGAAATTTCAGAAAATAAATATTTTATTAAAAAAACATATTATATTCATATAATCCACAAATTATTAGGTTATATGTAAAATATTCTAAAAAAATTGATAAACCATATGATAAGCTTGTATAAAAATAATCCTGAAATATACAATCATTCAGAAAACTATTCATAGATGAAAATAAGAATAACTTGGTCTCTAAATATTGTTTATATGTTCTATAAATGAATGAAAATCACACATAAATGTCAGAAGTAGATAAAACCAATATGACCTCATGGAGAACAATACTCACCAATGTGGCATATAACCTCCTTTTAAATACACACACAATGAGTTACAATTTTATAACTAATGAAACTAGGGATAATGAATTTTTTATGATTGACTCAATATATTTTATAATATAAATTCAGTTAGTAAAACATTTACACATTGGTGGATTTCTACCAAGGGTATTGAGATACTATTATTCTGAAAAACCATCTTTTATAACAACAATCATACACTCAGTGTGCAGAAATAATTTTTTAATGAATCCCAATTTAAAAATTATATCCCTTCAAACATTAAATTATAATTTCAACTCATTAATTTTCATTTAAAAGACCTATGTAATTGGGACTAATATATCAATATCCAACAATTTTATATATTTATAGTTACACCTACCACATAAATGGAGTAAACATAATTACATTTGGCAATGGAGGATGAAAACAAGGAGATTAGACTTTAAAAGACTAGAATTGAGGAATGTCTACAAAGGATTGGTCAAAACCACTTCCTAGATATTTTACCATCATAAAATATTAAAAAAATCATCACAAAATCAAGATAAAATAATATAAATATTGAGAGGTGGATCGTTCATACACAACTATAACCCATAGTAATGTTGATCTTCCAATCCAATAACTGAAATATGGAGGAAGAAGGGGAACATGAAACAATAGAAATAAAGAACATTTTGTTAGAAGGAACTAATCAACCAAATAATAGACCAATCAAATGAGGAAAATGATAAAATGGTAGGCTAAATGATTTAGGGTGTAATTGTCACAAACAAGACCAAGTACACCATAAACCACTCACCTAGGCCAGCCCGCAACAAGACCAGAGAGATGTTCCCAATCCTTCTTGAGTGGTTAAAAGCACAAATGGAATGAATAGATTATAAAATGGAATGATTTCACCCATATATAAACAATCAAACAAACAGAAAAAAGAAATAGACTTCCCAAAATAGATTTATATAAAAATTGAACGAAACATTATTTGTACAAGAAAATAAAATTACAACTAAACCAACAACTAAACTAACAAAACCTGATAACCAACTAATTCCATGTGACCCCAATGGTCACCCTCAAAAAAAATGATCACTTGTCTCCCAACGTGATCAAAATCAAACTGAAACCTGCAGAAGGGATAAAAGAAGAATAAGTCTATATGTGTGAGTATTAAAACACATTGGGTTAGCCCAATATTAAATTCCCAATGCACATCATTTAAAATAAAATATTCAACAATTTTATTTTTAAATTAAAAATATATAGTTATGTTTTTTAAATGATGTCACATGCAGTAAAAAATTTATCAGACAGATACCTGTATGTTGTCTAAAATAATAGTAACGATTTTCAAAGAAGTGAAACTTCAAAATGAAAATAGTTTTCGATTGGGTTGCATTAATAAATTTAAACATTTTGATGAATCAAAGACACTACTAAATTTACCATCTAAACACACCGTATTATGATGGTGAGTACAAAATATCCCATGAGCACAAGTAACAGAAACACCCCTAGGAACTTCAAAGTTGTGATCTCGTGGTTCCTTATATCTCAATGAATGTAACCATAATAAATAACCATTTTCATGCACATGATCCAACAGTATGGAGAATACACATAACATACTGGTCCCCCAACATCATAATCATCATTTATTAGATAGTGTTGTCATCATCAAACATGTAACATTAAACATGGGCCAATCCTCACAGGATAACTAGCATACTAGTACACGTCTGCCCACCTAGATACCCTAAATTACCATTAGTGATCAATAAGGATAAACATATTATAATATATACATTTAACATAAAAATTATATTACCAAACCATAAACACAAAAACAACCCTCAAACATTTTTCACATTTCATTCACGAATCAAAAACCCACTCAAAATTTTCAGAAACCAATTTAATGGGGTGTATTGAGGATTTTCACATAAAACCTAATATAAAACACTATATTAAAAATAAACACAAAACAAAACCATACCCAAAAATATTTAGAATCACTAAAACATTAAATAAAATCATTTCATGGACAATTAAAAAATCCCAATTGAGACAACATGGTATATACAAGTAAAACACTCATTAATCATTTTTTGGAAAGGTCAAACGGGCCTGTAAACATTTTCTCGAAACTAACATTTGGAAAATTTATGCTTTTCAATTATATTAAAGAGCATTATAAAAAAAATTATATCATCAATCAAAATCAATAAATTCCTTAAGAAACTTAGGTTACATATTCAAAACCCAACTATTTAAAAGAAAGTGAAATGAGCCATTTATCGGCAACTCGGGACAAAACAAATTGTTAACCGAGAAACCATTTGTTTGTAAAACCAAATACAAATTGGAAAGACATATAAGGATCCCAAAATAGTTTTTTACATTATTAAAATGTAAATTATAAATCCAAAAAATCATTTTAAATTGCACTCAACACATTAAACCCAACAGGGAAATTTACCAAATACATTGCATGCATTCATTAACAAAACAAATTATGTTATGATCTTAAAAAGGGATAAAATACCTTTTAATGCCATAATGCTATTAATGATAAGGAGACATATTTAAAATACCATTAATCATGTCTGAATGATCTTGGAAGAATTTACCAAATAAGAGGTTTTCACATTTATACAAAAAACAATTTTCTTAACAAAATAAATCATAAAACCTAATTTGCACACTAAACTGTTAAAACCAATGTTTCAAAAAATAAAATACCATATAAATAAGATCACTACAGAATTATAATGATGAAATGAAAATAATAAAGGATTTTTCAAGGTATATCCTACCTCCAATCCTTGGAGAAATGGAAACGCACCCCCTAAATCACCATCTGAGGGATTACAAACCCTAAACCTATAACAACACTCCATGAACAAACAAAAAAAACATAAGCCATAATGGGATAAAAGAAAACTAGGTTGATCATTAATATGGGAGATTATTAAACCAAAAAATATTGAAAGGAGGAAGAAGAGGGAGGATAAAAGAGAAGGAATCTCATCTTTTGAACTGGAAAACTCTCTGTATTATATTAGATCTGCTACCCATAGTGAAAAGCGAATGGATTGAATCTTCTTGGAGATTCTACTTTGGTCTAGAAGAAATAGAGAAAGATTACTTGTAGGAAAATTAGTAAGAATTGAATGACTTATGTGTGAAACAATTTAGCTTCTCAATTCTGGACAATTTGAGGTAACATGAGAAATCCCCCCCTAATCATAGAATCATATGAGCTCCAAAAATAAAAAATGATAATAGGATTAGGATAGGGATAATGAATTCGAGTGGGATGTGAAATCACCGAAATAAATTAAAAATTGAATTAGATATAAAAGAATCAAATTAATTTTTTTAAAACTGGAAATTGGCCCATGGGATAGCCATATACCTAAATAAGTAAACCCAATTCAATATGATTATTAATTATTAAGGGGTACAAAAGAATATTTTGGTTTGAATAAGTCAGGGGAGTAAATTTATGAAGAGTAATGGATGAAATTTTTTGAAAAACAAAGACTTTATAAAAGGAAATAATTTGGTTTTTAAAATTGGAAATGTGCTCACAGGTGGCCCAAATTATGATGTAACCACCCTCCCGCAGAAAATTCTTAATCAAGAAATGGGGAACACAAATAAGGGAGATTAGACATATATGAATGTTCAAAACTATAAATTAATATCACCCAAAAATCAATAAATGGATCATGATTATAAATGAATCAGATCAAAACCATGATATGAAATGAAAAAAAAGATTGTGAAAGTTCTCCCACCCATTAAAACATTCCACCCCTGGGAAGCCATAACACTTTTCATATAATTGAAAAACACCTACGGATTCCATTTAAACATAATAAATCCTCTATAGATAAGGAAATAGTATTCACCAATAATTTAACTTAATACTCTTGTCGAATAAAAACACAAACTCACAACCACTTTCGGTGAATCAACAAAAAGATCAAGAAATTACCTCCACAACAAAGCCAAAAACTAGATTATTTGGCCTTCTACAAAGGAACCCAAATATCAAACCACACAATAGTCACTAAAAAATTCCAATGACATTGGGTGGAGGATGGAATGGTCTCCCCAATCGTAAATTAATACTACCATCTGACAAATCCTAAATGAAAGATCTTCGAGACCCACACTGGGTCTCTTCACCATTAGAGACCAACTTGAAATGAACAAAAAAACAATCAAAATGAACTAGAATTGAGACTCATCTACACAGGACCACCAAAACTGTACCAAAAAAACCATTAAACACATTTTTAGAGAAATACAACATGAACATTTAATCCACCCATGCTTGAATGGTGGTAGAAAGAACTGTGCCAACACTCTCTACACAGATCCAAACTCCCACCAATTAGGGAGGGGAGAGAAAGGGACCCAATCATTTGGACATTGAAACAACAACAGAAACAATTGAACTAACTCAATGATATGGTATAGTTATGAGCATAGCAATACATCCAAAAATCATAGTACTCATGACTATGTGTTAGCTTCACTCCAAAACCTATGGCTATAGATCTGATGGATGAAGCATATCTTGACTCGCATCTACGCTTTGATAAAATGAAAATTGTACTCCATCCCTTAGTTTTACACAGTACCACATTACACTCCATGTAATAAACAACAAATCAAGAGACACCATGAAACTATCTTCGTCACCAGAACATTTTTACCCAAATAAGAACATAGAGATACGAACATTGTTTTCTCTCACTCCGAATGAGGAGAAGAATGAATAAGGCACAAAAAACACCATCTAAGCATCACTGAGCACAACTAATACAACCTAGTGAATCACCATAAATGGAATGAAATTTAAATCAATCCCAAACTTCAATATATTTCAATAATTGGCCAAAGGTATCATTATAAGATGTGGATTTAAAATTTGAATCAAATCAGTAGGTTGATCCACTTTAAAGCATAGAAATGGAGAACCATTCATGGATACATCAAAATATCCAAGACATCTTCAGA
This sequence comes from Viscum album, assembly GCA_963277665.1. Classification (NCBI taxonomy): domain Eukaryota; kingdom Viridiplantae; phylum Streptophyta; class Magnoliopsida; order Santalales; family Viscaceae; genus Viscum; species Viscum album. Next base: position 1,309,971,508 of record OY728152.1, on the reverse strand, counting down.
AACGCAATGAACATTTCCCAAATAACAAGAAACCAACAATTTACCATCTCAAGATGCGACAAGTGTTTGAATTATATATCATAAAGAATCATAATTAATAGAAAACACTTCTAGGACATATGACAAAAAATTCACATAACCGTCGGTTCGAAAGAATCAACAAAATGTTTCTGCTAAAAACAGCATTGAAAAAAATACATTAGTGGATTTTCACATTCACCAATGGTGTTTCATCAAGTCTCACTCACAAGAACATTTACATGCCACCTTTTGCACTCTAATATCATGCCATACCATAAATTCATCCATATATCCTGAAGACCATTGATGTGAGAACCAATGAAAATGCCGAATGCAAAAACAAAACATCATCATCAAAAAAATAATCATGTAACTTCCAAAGTCACAGTAACCACCAAATCAAAAACCATTTTTAGATTTCAAAAGACAATCCACACTTCATCACAAACCTTTTGATTAAAAAATCCATTTAATTTAATTGAACTCCCAAAAACTACCATTCTATTCCAAAATATCCCATTCCAATTTATAAAAAATCAGGAAATTCTCTTTTCATATTCCAACAACCACATTGGCCAAAACCCAATTCCAAAAAACACTAGCCGCTCAAAACCATACATAAAAAACTGATTTATTTTATTCAAAGCATTTCAATAGACCAAAAAACCCCATTTAAAACAATAGTTATGAATTAATTTAATGTTATGAACACTTAAAAATCATTTTATTTCAACAAACCACATGTTGGGATTAAAGAAAATACAATCCCATTAAATATTTTCCACTTCCTTCTGAAAATTTGTTTAAAAAAAATGTTTCTAAAAAATTCTTATATTTAATTTTTGAAGACCCATTTTTTCCTTTTCGAAATCCAATCCTTCTAATAAGACCCATTTCCATAATTATCACACAAGGATTCTGAAAACAAAAATTCAGAATTCAACAAACTTCCAAGAAACCAACAAAAGGGAACTACTGTTGGTGGGTGACTTGAACATATGGTTGACGGCCATATGTCAAACACAACACCAACACATAGAGACTTATTAAGACCTTACCCTAGATTCATTTGGATTTCCAGGCCCTGCGATCTCCGAGAGGCCATTGGTCAGACTCGCCTAGTAATATTACAAAACCAAAAAATCAACAAGAAAAAAAGACACTAATAAAACAGAATTCCCATTGAAAACCTAATGATTAGAACAATAAAGAGTTCATTATGATCTTCCCTCACATACACACCAAGTACCAACAATACAAATCAATACAACTTTAAATCCCCTAAATTACAAGGGTGGTCTAATAAGAATGTTCTGCTAACAGATGACCACCTCTGAAGCCATTTTGTCACTAAACCAGCCCGAGTTGACCCTGAACCAGTCACCTAGGCTAGGCCTTGACAAGTCCTGAGAGGCATTTCCAATCCTCCCAGGATTTTGGAAATAACCAATGTAATAAATAGAGTACACATGGGAAACATTTCACACATATATTAACAATCAAACAAATAGCAGAATGAAATGGAGAACCCAAAATACATTTATATAAAAATTGAACTAAACATTATTTGTACAAGAAACTAAATGTGAAACTAAAAAATCAACTCAACTGAACAAACCTGATATCCAACTAACTCCATGTGACCCTTCTGGTCACTCTTCAACACAATGATCACACATCACCCTATGTGATCGAACTCATGCTAATACATGCACAATGGATAAAAACAGAATAATTCTATCGGTGTGAGTGTTATATCTCAGTAGGGTAGCCCAATATTCTATTCCCAATTCACATAATTTAAAATAAATGAATCATCAATTTCTTGTTTAAAATACAATATAATGGTATATTCCAAAATGACGACTCATGGTATCAAAAATTTACAAAACAAAAACTTCTATGTTTTAGAAAGAAAAATACTAGAAACAATTTTCAAAGAGGTGCAACTTCAATGTGAAAATAGTTTTCAAGAGGAAAGATTTAAAGAATATACACATTTAAATAAATCACCCACACTACTGAATTTTCCCAAAAAAACACGGTGTGATGATGGTGAGTACAAAATAGCCAATGAGCACAAGTCTCGAGAACACCCATAGGCACTCGTTAGTTGTGATCCCCATTTACCTTGTATCTCGATGAAAGTAACCATAATAAATATCTATTATCATGCACAAAAGACACAAGTAGAGAGAATACTAATATCCTAGTGGTCCCCAAAAATTATCATCATTATTTTTAGTTAATGTTGTAATCATAAAAATTGCTACCTGAAACAGGGGCCAAACCCTATAGGATCTCTATCGTACTAGTACACGTCCCACAACTAAATACACGGGATTACCTTATGTGATTAATCAAGTTACACATGTTATCAAATAACCATTTCACATAAAAACTCTATTACCAAACCCTAAACACAAAAATATCCAACAAACATTCTTCACATTTCTTTCATGAAATCAATAAACCACTAAAAATTTTCGTAATACAATTTCAATGGGTGTATTGAGTCTTTGAACTTCTAACTCATTATAAAACCCAATTTTAATAATAATCAAAAAATTAAAAGATACCCAAGCATATTTTGAATCCCTAAATACATTTAATAAAATCATCTCAATAACCATAAATCATTACCAATATACACACAATGGTATATACAAGTAAAACACTCCTCCATTTTTAGGAATGGCCAAACGGGCCTTTAAAAATATGCTCGTAACTAACAATAAACAAATTATTACATTTATATTTTATTATGTAGGTGTATAAACACCATCTAAAGAATCAATCCACATTCATAAACCCTTAAAACAATAATTTTACATATTCAAAACAAAACCACTTTCATAAAAATGTGAATCAAGCCTTTTATCAGAGCTTGGGACAAAACATGTTGTAAATTGAAAAATAATTTGTTTGTAAAGAAAATCCAAATTTGAATGCCATAAAAGGATCCCAAGATAATTTTTTACAGGATTCGAATTTATTTAAAAATCCAAAGAAAATCATTTTAAATTGCACTAGACAGATAAACACCAACCGTGAAATTTACCGAACATATGGCATGGACTCTTTAAAAAAAACATCTTATGATAAGCACTTAAAAGGGGTAAATTACCATTTTCATCCTATAATATTATTAAAGATACTGAATCTTATTAAAAAACCAAAACCCTTTTCCAATGATCATGTGATAATTTATCAAAAAATAGGAGTTCACATTTATACCAAACCAACTATATTTTTAACAAAATAATTTATAAAACATAATTGGAACACATATTCTTTTAAACCAAGGTTTTACAGCATAACAAATCATATAAATAAGGGAACAAAAAAATTGAAATGAACAATCATAAATTATAAGGGCTTGTTCATTGGATATCCTACCTAATATCCTACACGTAATCGAAACGCACACCCAAAATCACTAATTGATGGTTTACATACCCTAAACCAATGTATACCCTCCCCAAACAAAATAATAAAAAGTAAAAATAATGGTATAAAAGAACCCTAGGTTTATCGATACTAGTATAGATTATAAAACCATGAAATAATGAAATGAGGAAGAAGAGGGAGGATAAAGGAGAAGGAATGTCATCTTTTCAACTAGAGAACTCTTCGTACTCCATTAGATCTGCACCATTAGAGAAAAGAAAATGACATGGAACATCTTGGAGATTCTACTATGGTCTAGAAGAATAATGGAAAGAATATTTATTTGAAAAATAGTTCTACTTGATTGATGTATGTGTGAAATAATGTACCTTCTCAATTTTGGATGATTTGAGGTAACATGAGAACTGTCACCCTAATCCACAACCCATATGATCTTCAAAGAGGTTAAATCAATAACGGGGGTTAGGATATGGATATTTCCTTAGACATGGAGGTGGAATAAGAGAAATATATTAAATATTTAATTTTATATAAAATAAAATTTTCTTATTTAAAACTAGAAATGGGCCCATGGGATAGCCGAATTCCAACATAAGTAACCCCAATTCACAATGATAATGAATTATTCATGGGTCCAAAAAGATATTTTTGTTTGATTATGTCTGTGAAAAAAATTTATAAACTGGAATCAATGAAAAATGTATAAAAACAAAGGATTTATAATAGAAACAAATTTCGATTGTAAAAATGGGAATGACCTTACGGTTGGACCAAATCATGAAGTAACCACCCTCACTCAAAAAAACACATAAACAAGAAAGCGGGAACCCAAGTTAGGGTGATTAGAAATATATGGAATTTATAAACTCAAAATTAATCTCACAACACACCCAAAAAAATGATAATGATTATAAATGAACTGGATCAAAACCATGACATTCGAAGAAAAAAAACGGGTGTGACAATTCTCCCCACTAATAAAGATTTTCGCCCCTAGAAATCCATAACACTTTTCAAAAGATAAAAAAACACCTAATGATTCTTTATATACATAATAAATCCTCTAAAGCTAAGGAAATATCATTTACCAACAATTTAACTTAATAATCTTCCCTAAACAAAACACCAACTCACAACTAGTTTCATAGAATCAACAAGAAGATCTAGAAACCACCTCAACAAACAAACTAAAGACTAGATTGTTGGGCCTTTTCCAAAGGAACCCAATGATCACCCCAATCCATAGTTCACTCAAAAAATCCAATTACTTGGACTAGAGGCCAGAATGGTATCTAGACCATTAAATCACAACTACCATCTGAAAAATCCTAAAGGAATGATCTTCGAGACCCGCAGTTGGACTCCCACCATTAGATACCAACTAGAAATGATCATAGAAAAAGCAATCAATATGAACTAGAATTGGGACACACCTACATCGGATCACCAAAAAATTCCCACAATAACATAAAAACCCATGTTTAGTAGAATACAACATGAAAATTTAAGGCACCCATGCACGAATGGAGGTGGAAAGAACTGGGCCAACACTCTCAGCACGGATCAAAACCACCACCAATTAGGGAGGGGGGAGAGGACCCCTTCATTGGGAGATTGAAACCACAAATGAAACAATGGATCTAACTCTATTAAATGGTATATGTACAGGCATTGGAATACTACCCACTATGCTAGGACTCCTAAATACATGTTAGCTTCACTCCGAAACCTACGGTTGGAGCTCTGATGGATGAAGCATCTCTTTCCTCATAGCTAGGCTTTGATAATCCAAAAAGTGTACTCCATCCATTAGTTCTACACAGTATCACATAACACTCCCAGTAAGAAACAACAGATAAAGATTCACTATGAAACTATCTTCCTAAACAACACATTTATTCCCAAACAAGAAAATAGAGATACACAAAAATATTTCCTCTCACTCCGAATGGGGAGCAGACTAAAAAAGGCCCCACAAAACACTCAATAAACATCACCAAGCACAACAACTACAACTGGGAGAATCACCATAAAGGGAAGGAACCTAAAATTTAGCACAAACTTCTCTCTATTTAAACAAATGGCATGAGGTATCAATATAAGAGGTGGATTTAACATTTGAATGAAATCCTTAGGATGATCAACTAGAAAGAATAGAAATGGAGAAACATCAATGGAAAAATCACAACATCCAACACATCAATAGAATCCCATTAAACAATACCCAAAAACTGATCCACCAAGAATATCCCATCTCACTATGAAACAAGAGTAATACTTCTAGATCATAAGGAAGTATAATGAATTAAAAACACTTATAAGTCGTAGGATAACCAATCCACATAACCGTCAATTCAAAACACTACCACAATTTTTCAGCTAAAAACACTTTTGAAAAAAAAAACAATGTGGATTCTCACATTCAACAATTGTGTTTCATCATGTCTCACTGAGATATACATTTACATCCCACCTTGGGAACTCAAATACCATTCCATAATGGCCATTCATCCATATATCCTGAAAACCATGCATGTGAGAACCCATGAAAACAATGAATGAAAAAAAATATATCATCATTACAAAAATATTCATGTGCCTTCCAAAGGCACATTAACCACCAAATCAAAAACCACTTTCATATTTCCCAGGAAAATTCACTATTCATCGAGAACCATTTGATTAAAAATAACCAATTTATTTTATTTATCTTCTAAAACTAAAATTATATTCCAAATATCCCTTTCCCATTTAAAAAAATCAGAACAGACTCTTTTCATAATCCAACAACCACAAAGGCCAAAACTGCTTTCCAGAAAACACCAGCCGCTCAAAACCAAACATCCAAAACCAATTATTTATATACAAAAACATTTCAATAACCCAAAAAACACAATTTAAACCATTGATTCAGAATTAATTTAATATTAGGAACTCTTTCAAAACATTTTATTTCTGTAATCAATAGGTTTAGATTATAGAAAATACAATACCGTTAATTAATTTCCACTTCCTTCCTGAATATTTTTTAAAAAAACAATCTACCCAAAACTATTGTTATAATTATTTTTAAAAAACCCATTTTCCACTTTTCAAAATCCAATCCATCAAATAAAAGCCATTTCAATAATTATCACACATGGATTTTGAAAACAAAAATTCAGAATTCATGAAATGTCTAAGAAACCCACAAAAGGCAACTAGTGTCGATGAGTGACTTGACCATATTGTTGGAAGCCAAATGTCAAATACAATATGAACAAAGAGGGACTTATTTGGACCATGCCCCAGCTCCACATGGTTTTCCAGGCCATGCAAGCTCATAGAGGCCCTTGGTCAGACTCAGCTATTCATATCTCAAAACCAATTAATCAACAAGAAAAAAAATACACAATTAAAACGTATATCCCAGGGAAACCCAAGGATGAGAAGATGAAAGCGTTCGTGATTATATTCCTGTGATTACCCCTCATGTACCAACAATCCTAATCCATATAACATAAAATCCCCCTAATAACAAGGGTGCTTTAAAAAGAATGGTTTTCTATGATCTTACCTCCTCTATTACCATTTTGTCACAAACCATCCCGAGTCGACCCTGAACCAGTCTCCTAGGACAGCACGTCACATGTCCCAAGTTGCATTCCTAATCATCCCGAGATGGTGACAAGAACCAATTGAATCAATATAGTACACATGGGAACAATTTCTCCCACATATATATAGTGAAACAAACAGTAGAAAGAAATGGACAGCCCAAAATACATTTATATAAAAATTGAACTAAGCATTATTTGTAGAAGAAACTGAAAGTGAAACTAAACCAACTACTCAACTGAACAAAACTAATAGAGAACTAACTCCATGTGACCATAATGGTCACTATCCCTTAAAATGATCACACATCGCCCCAGGTGATCAAACTCAAGATTAAACTTGCACAAGGACTAAAAACAGAAGAAGACAATAGGCATGAGTATTCAAACTCAGTAGGTTATTACAATTTTCAATTCCCAATTAAAAACATTTAAAATAAATAAAACAAAAGTTTCAAGATTAAAATAGAAATATAATGGTATCTTTTTCATATGAGTCCCATGATATAAAAAAATTACCAGAAAAAAATGGTCATGTTTTATAAACAAAAATACATGTAAAAATTCTGAAAGAGGTGCCACTTCAAAATGAAGAAAGACTTCATAAGGGATGCTTTAAATAATTTAAACATTTAAATAAAGCACAAAGACTATTGAATATACTGAACAAACACACCATATTCTGATGGAGAGTACAAAATATCCAATGAGCACATGTCATGGGAAATCCTCTTGTCACTAGGGAGTTGTGTGGCCCAGGTACCTCGTATCTCGGGGAAAGTAACCATAATAAATATATGTTCTCGTGTACACGATCCACTAGTAGGGATAATACCCATAAGATAGTGTTCCCCCAACATCATCATCATAATTATTTTTTTAGTGTGTCATTGTCATACATGCAACGTGATACAAGGGGCAAACTCCACAGGATCACTAGCATACTAGTACACATCCACCCACCTAGATACCCGGTATTTACTTTAGTTTCAATCAAGTTACACATATTATAAAATACACATTTCAATTAAAAAATAAATTCCCATTTCACATACACACAAACATCCCACAAAAATTCTTTACATTTCTTTGACGAATCAATAATCCACTGTAAATTTTCCTAATACAATTTTAAGGGGTTTATTTTGGCTTTTCACATAAAACTCATTATAAAAAAAACTATTTAAATTATAAACAGATATCAAAAACAATACCAACCATATTTGTAAACCCTAAAAAATTTCATAAAATCATTTCATGGACCATAAAACAATCCCAATTTAAAAAAATTGTATATACAAGTAAAACATTCATTCTTCATTTTTAGGAAAGGGCAAATGGACCTTTAAACATTATCATGATACAAACATTTGAAAAAGTTATGAATTTGAATTTTTTTAAGGAGGTGTATACACACCATTTAAAACATCAAACCACATTCATAAATTTTGTAATACATCCTTGTTACATATTCATAACACAACCATTTACATAAAAATGTGAAACATTCCATTTATCAGTATCTCAAGTCAAAACATGTTATAAACCAGATAAATATTTGTTTGTAAAACCAAATAAAAATTGGAATGCCATAAATGGATCCCAAAATAATTTTTTTTACATGCTGCCAATGTATTTATAAATCCAAACAAATCATTTTAAATTTCACTAGACACATAAAGTCCAACCTGGAAATTTACTGAACACATGGAAGACAATCATAAACAAAACAAACATATGTTAATCACATAAAAAGTGATAAAATACCATTTTCATTCGACAAGGTTATTCAAGATGCTGAAACATATTCAAAATACCATAAACTTGGTGGGAATTCTCATTGAATAATGTATAAAACAAGAGGAGTGTACATTTTTTACAAAACAACTATATTTTTAACAAACTAAGTCATTAAACGTAATTTGCACACAAACCCATTAAATCCAAGGTTTAACAGCCAAAAATATCATATAAATAATGTTATAATAGGACGATAATGATGAAACATAAATGATAAAGGCTTGTGCTAGGGATATCCTACCTCAAATCCTTGGCGTAATATAAATGCTCACCCCAAATCACAATCTGAAGGTTCATAAAGCCTAAAAATTTGACGAACCAAACCAAAAAAACACCATAAATAATCATGGGATAACAGAAACCTATATAGATCATTACTAGGGGTGATTATAAATCCTTGTAATAATGATTGTAGGAAGAAGACGGGGGATAATGTAGAAGGAATCTCATCTTTTAAACTAGAAAACTCATCGTATTCCATTATATCTACACCCATAGAGAAAAATGAAGGGCTTGAAACATCTTTGAGATTCTCTTAAGGTTTGGAAGAACCAGTGAATGAATATTTATAGGAAAAGAGTACAAATTTATTGACTTATGAGTGAAATAATTTACCTTTTCCATTTTGTGCGATTTGAGATAACATAATAACTTTCACCCTATTCTGTGACACATATGAGTTCTAAGGAGGGAAAATCAATAAAGGGGGTGACAATATAGATATTGGATTCCAGTGGGAGGTGGAATCACCCAAATATATTAAAAAATAAATTATATAAGAAAAAAATTATTATTTTAAAACTGGAAATGTACCCATGGGATGGCCTAATACCAAAATAAGTAATCCCAATTTAATATGAGTATGAATTAATTAGGGGTCCAAAAGGATATTTTGGTTTGATTAAATTAGGCAAGGAAATGTATTGAGTGTAATGGACGAAATATTTTGATAGAAAATAGTTATAAAAGAAACAAATTTGGTTTTTAAAACTGGAAAAGAGCTCATGGGAGTCCCAAATCAGGATGTAACCACCCTCTTTCCAGAAACACCTATACAAGAAATGGGGAACAAAAATTAGGATGATTTTACAAATATAGAAGTTCAAAACTCAAAATTAATCTCTCACATAACCCAATAAAAGGATCACGATTATAAATTAACCGGATCAAAAACATGCAATGAAAAAAAAAACGTGTGTGAAAATTCTCCCCACCATTAAAGCATTCCACCCCCGAAAAGCTATAACAAATTTCAATAGATAGAACAACACCTAAGGAATACATATAAACATAATATATCCAATATTGCTAATGAAATATCATTCACCAAAAATTTATCTTAATAAACCTACTCAAACAAAACACCATCTCACAACAACTTTTAGAGAGTCAGTAGAAAGATCAAGAAACCACCTCAACAACCAAGCCAAGAACTATATTGCTGGGCCTTCTCAAAAGGAAACCCAAAGATCACCCAAACCCATAGTTCAGTCACAAAATCCAATCACTTGGGTTGGATGACAGAATGGGATCCCGACTACTAAATCAAAACTATCATCTGAAAAATCCTAAAGGAAAGTTCAGAGAGACCCACAGTTGGTCTCCCCACCATTAGAAACCAACTAGAAATTAAAAAAATAAATCCAAAGGAACTATAATTGAGACTCACCTACACAGGATCACCAAAACTCTCCAACAATAACCTACAAAAAAATGTTCATAGGAACACAATAGGAACATTTCAGCCACCCACGCTCGAATGGAGGTCAAGAGAACTGGGAAAACACTCTCTTCATGGATCAAAATCCCCACAAATTAGGGAGGGGAGGGAAGGGAACCCAATCATTGTGACATTGAAACCACAAAAGAAACAATTGATCTAACTTAATGAAATGGTATAGTTATGACCTTAGAAATAATACCCACAATACTAGGACTTCTGACTTCATGATAGATTCACATCGAAACCTATGGCTAGAGCTCTGATGGATGAAGCATCTCTTGTCTGACAGTTAGGCTTTGATTATACTCAAATTGTACTCCATCCCTTAGATCCACAATGTACCACATAACAGTCGTAGTAAGAAACAATAGATCAAGAGACACCATGATACTCTTTTCATCAACACCATGTTTATACCCAAAAAAGAACATGTAGATACCCAACACTATTTTCTCTCACTCCGAATGTGGAGAAGAATTTACGAGGCCCAAAAAGACACCCAATAAACATCACTGAGCACAACTACTATAGTAGAGAGAATCGCCATAAAGGGAAGGCACATTAAATCGAGCCCAAAAATCTCTTTATTTAATCAAATAGGATGATGTATCATTATAAGAGGTTGATTTAACTGTTGAAAGAAATACTTAGGTTGATCAACAAGAATGTATATCAATAGAGGACCATCCATGGAAACATCACAACATCCAACACATATTTAGAAACCCACTGAACATTACCCCCAATCCGAGCTTCCAAAAAGATCCCATGTCAAAATGCAACAATAGTATGGATCCTAGTTCATAAAGAATAATAATGAATTAACAAAACTTCTGAGACAAAGTATAAACCATCCACATAACCATTGGTTCTTAAAAAAACTCCACAACTTCTGACCAAAAAAATGATTTGAAAAAGAATTAAAAAACTTAGTGGATTTTGTCATTCCCCAATAGTGATTCATCATGTCTCACTCACATAGATATTTATGTGCCACCCCGAGAACTCAATTACCATGCCATACCAGCCATTCATTTCTATATCCTTAAAACCATGCACATGAGAACCCATAAAAACAATGAATGAAATAACAAAATATCATCATTACAAAAATAATCTTGTACCTTCCAAAGGAACATTAACCACCGAATCATAAACCACTTTCAGATTTCCATGACAATCCATGATTCATCAAGAGCCATTTAATTAAAAAACAATCCATTTCAATTAATTTAACTTCCAATAATAATAATTATATTCCTAAAATCCCTTTCCCATTTAAAAAAATGTTCTAAAAGGTCCCATTTCAAAATCTAACAACCACAAAAGCCAAAACCACTCTCTAGAAAACACCAGCTGCTCAAAAATAATAATCCAAAACCAATTCATCAGATTCAAAAACTTTTCAATATCCCAAAAAACTCCATTAAAAACAATGATTAATAATTAATTTAAAATAAGGCCCAAATTCAAAACATTTAATTTCTACAATCTAAAATTTTCGATTAAGGAACATCCAATACCATTAAATAATTTCCGCTTTCTTCCCGAAATTTGCTTTTAAAAAAACACACCCTTCCAAAAACCATTGATTTATATAATTATTGAAAACCCCTTTTCCATTTTTCTAAATTCAATCCTTAAATTAAAATCCATATCAATAATTCTCACACAATTATTTTGAATATAATAATTTAGAATACAAGAAATGACCAAGAAACCCACAAAAGCGAACTAGTGTCGGTGGGTGACTTGACCATCTGGTTGTCAGAAATATGTCAAACACAAAATGAACATTGATTGACTTATTAGGGCCATGCCCCAGCTCTAGATGGCTTATAAGGCCCAGTGAGCTCATATAATCCATTGGTCAAACTCCTATATTCTTATCTCAAAACTGAACAATCAACAAGAAAAAAAGATATTAATAAAACATACTTTCCATGGAAAACTGAGGATGATAAGAAGAAAGGGTTTGTCATCCTCTTCCCACACTTATTACTCATGTCCAAAAAATCATACTCCATCTACCTTGAAATCCCCCAAAAAACAAGGGCACTCTAAAAAGAAAGGTCTTCTAAGAGCATATCTCCTATGATACCATTTTTTCACTAATTAGCACGGGTCGAACCAGAACCAGTCACCTAGGCTAGCCCATATCAAGTCTCGAGAGTCATTCCTGATCCTCCCAGAATAGTGAAAAGCACCATGGGAATCAATAGAGTATATTAGGGAACGATAACTCCCATATATAAACAATCAAACAAATAGATGAATTAAATGGAAACCCCAAAATACATTTATATAAAAATTTAAGTAAAAATAATTTTTCAAGAAACAGAAAGTACAACTAAACCATCAACCCAACTGACCAAAACAGATAGCCAACTAACTCAATTTGAACCCACTATTCATTGTCCCAAAAAATGATCACATCTCACCCAAGGTGATTGAACTCAAGATGAAACCTCTACAGGGGATTAAAAAAGAAGAAGTCTATAGGCGTGAGTATTAAATCTCAGTAGGGTATCCCAATAATCTATTCACAATTCATATCCTTTAAAATAAAAGAAACAGTAGTTTCTATTTTAAAATACAAATATAAATTTATATTTTCCAAATGTGGTCCCATTCTATAAAAAAAATTCGATACAAAAACTTGCATGTTTTATAAACAAAAATGCAAGTAAGAATTTTCAAAGACGTGCAACTTCAAAATGAAAATATTTTTCACGAGGTCTACAATAATGATTTTAAAATTTTAAATAAATCACAAAAACTATTTCATTTAGCAACCAAACACACTTTATGCTGATGGTGAGTAAAAAATATCTAATGAACACAAGACAAGTGAACACCCCTTGGCATTAGTTAGTTGTGAGCCCCTGGTACCTTGTATCTTGTTGAAAGTAACCGTAATAAATATCTATTATCATGCACATGATCCACTAGTAGGGAGAATTACCATAACCAACTGGCCCCCTGAAATCATTATCATCATTATTTATTTAGTGTTCTCATAATCAATCTTGCTACTTGAAATAGGGTCCAACCCCCACATGATTACTAGCATACAAGTACATGTCTGTCAACCATGATACATGGGATTCAAAATAGAGCTCAATAAAGTTACACATATTATCAAATACACATTTCAAATCAAAATTATATTCCCAGATCATAAACACATAATTATACCACAAAAAAATTTCACATTTCATTCACTAATCAATAATCCACTGAAAATTACCATAATACAATTCCAAGGTGTGTATTGAGCCTTTGCACATACTACTCATTTTTTAAAACATTTTTTTGTAAACCCAAATCCAAATTGGAAAGCAATAAATGCATCCAAAAATAATTTTTTCATGCATCCGATGTATTTATAAATCCAACCTAATAATTTAAAATTTCACAAGACACATAACAACCAACCAGGAAATTTACCCAACACATGACAGACACTCTTTAACAAAACAACTTATGATAAGCACTTAAAAAGGGATAAAATACCATTTTCATTGAATAATGTTATTCAAGCTACTGAAACATATTCAAAATAACATAATTCATCTATGAAAGATCATGGAATAAATTATCAAACTGGAGGAGTGCATATTAATACCAAAACAACTATCTTTTTAACAAAACAAGTCATAAAACATAATTTTCCCACAATACCTATAAATCCAAAGATCAAAAGAAGCAAATATCATATAAATAAGTGGTTAACATAATTATAATGATGAATATTAATTGATAAAGTCTTGTAATAGGTATATCCTACCTCAAATCCTTGGTGTAATGGAAATGCACACCAAAAATAACCATATAACGGTTTATAAACCCTAAACATATGACAACCCTCCCCAAATTAAAATTAACCCCCTTAAAGTTATAGAATAACATAAACCTAAGTAGATAATAACTAAGGTATACAATGAAACCAAAAATAAGGAAAGGAAGAAGAAGTGGAAGGTTAAAGGAGACTGAATCTCATATATTCAACAATAAAAATATGGGTATTCCATTAGATTTGCACCTTTAGAGAAAATGGAAGTTCTAGAAACTTCTTGGAGATGATCATATGGTCTGGGTGGACCCGGAAAATAATATTTTTAGGAAAAAGATTACAAATTTTATTATTTATGAGTGAAACCATTTACCTTTCCAATTCTGTACTATTTGCGGTAACATGAGAACATTCACCATATTCCATGACTCATATGAGCTCCAAATAGGTATAATTGATAATTGGGGTGAGGATAGAGATATTGACTTCGAGATGGATGTGGATTCACCAAAATATATTAATAATTAAATTTGATATAAATGAAACAAATTATTTTTTTGAAATGAGAAATGTTCCCATGGGCTGGCACAAGATGAGAAACGCTTCATCAAGAACCATTTGATTAAAAAAATCCATTTCATTTAATTTAACTTCAAAATACAATAGTTCTATTCCGAATATCCATTTCTCATTTAAAATAAATTTAGGAAGGTCTCTTTTCATAATCTGACAACCATAATGGCCAAAAACCCTTTCCACAAAGTAGCAGCCGCTCATAACCAAATGTCCAAAACCAATTCATCATATTCAAAATCTTGTCAACAGCCCAAAACACCCGATTTAAAGAAAATGTTTTAGTATGTATTTAAAATTATTCAAACTTTAAATAACATTTATTTAAATGAACAAAAAGTTTATATTAGAGAAAATCTAATCCCATTAATTAATTTCCACTTCCATCCTGAATTCTTTTAAAAAAACACAATGTTCCCAAAACCATTTTTATATTTTTTTTATTGAAAACCCCTTTTCCACTTTTTCAAATCCAATCCTTCCTTTAAAAACCATTTCAATAACTCTCACCCAAGGATTTTCAAAATAATAATTCATTATTCATGAAACATTCCTGAAAACCCAAAAAATGGAACTAGTGTCGGTGGGTGACTTGACCATATTGTTGGCGCACATATGAGAAACACAACACCAACATGAATAGAATAATTAAGACTATTACAGGGATCCACATTTCATTCCAAGCCTTGAAAGATCATAGAGGCCATTGTTCATACACCCCTTTTCATATCCCCAATGAAAAAAATCAACAAGAAGAATAGACACTAATAAAATGGATATCCCATGGAAACCCAAGGATTATATCAAGAAAGAGTTTGTGACGCTCTTCCCTCACTTAATCCTGAAGTCCCAACAATACTACTCTATATACCTTGACATCCCACAAATAAAAAGGGAACTCTAAAAATAATGGCCTGCTAAGAGCCGAATGACTTGGATACCATTTTGTTATAAACCGGCCTGTGTCGACCCTGAACCAGTCACCCAGGCCAGCCTACAACAAGTCCCGAGAGGCATTCCTGATCCACAGGAGATGGTGAAAATCACCAAGTGCATCAATAGAATACACACTAGAATTATTTCACTCATATATAAAAAATCATAGAAACAACAGAATGGAATGGAAAACCCAAAATAAATTTATATATAAATTTAAATAAATATTATTTGTACAAGAAACTAAAAGTACAACTAAACCAACTACTCAACTGGCCAAACCTGATAACCAACTAACTCGATGTTACCCCTTAGGTCACTATCCAAAAAAAATGATCATGAGTTTCCCAAGGCGATCAAACTGACGCTGAAACCTAAAGAAGGACTAAAAACAGAATAAGTCTATAAGAGTGAGTATTAAAACTAAGTAGGTAAGCCTAATATTCTATTCTAAATTCAAATCATTTAAAATGAAATAAAAATAAATTTAATTTTTATAACACAAATATAAATTTATTTTTTCCATATGAGGTCCCATGCAATAAAAAAATTACCAGACAAAAACATGCATGTTTTATAAAAAAAATCTAGTTACAATTTTCAAAGAGGTGAAAAATCAAAATGAAAATAGTTTTTAGTGGGAATACACTAAATAATATACACTTTTAAATAAATCAAAATCACTACTGAATTTACCTACCAGACACATTCTATGCCGATAGTGAGTATAAAATATCCATTGTGCACATGTCACGGGAACACCCATATGCACTAGTTAGTTGTGAGCCCCAGATACCTTATATCTCAGTGAAAGTAACATTAATAAATATCTATTCTCATGCACATGAGGAAATAGTAGTGAGAATACCCATAACCTAGTGGTCCCCCATCATAGTCATCATCATTTTTTATTTACTGTTGTCATCGTCAAACTTGTTACGTGAAACAAGGGCCAAACCTCACTCGATCACTAGCATACTAGTACACACCCGTGTACCTAGATACCGAGGATTACCATTAGTGCTCAATAAAGTTAATAATATTATAAAATACACATTTTAAATCAAAATAACATTTTCAAACCATAAAAACACAGACAGCCTGCAAAAATTCTCACAATTTATTTCACGAATCAATAAACCACTGAAATTTTTGGTGAATCAATTTCTAGGCGTGTATTGATTCTTTTTACATAAATCTCATTCTAAAACACTATTAAAATTATAAACACATAATAAAATTATACCCAACCATATTTGGTATCCCTAAAAACATTTAATAAAATCATTTCATAGACCCTAAAACAATACCAATTAACACAACATGGTATATACAATTTAAAAATTCATTCTTCATTTTTAGGAAAGGCCAAACATGCCTTTAAAGATTTTCTTCAAACTAACATTTGAAAAAGTTGTGCATTTAATTTTTATTAAAGAGGTGTATAAACACCATTTTTAGCATCAAAATAAGTTCATAAATTCAATAAAAAACTCTGGTTAGATATTTGAAACACAACCATTTTCATAAAAATGTGAAATGGGACATTTATCGGCAACTCAGGCGAAAACAAGTTTTAATCCAAAAAACCATTTGTTTGTAAATCCAAATCCAAATTAAAAAGCCATAAAATGATAACAAAATAATTTTTACATTATACTAATGTATTTATAAATCCAAACAAATCATTTTTAATTTCACTAGACACATAATAGCCAACCAGACAATCTACCGAACACGTGGCATACACTCTTTAACAAAAACAACTTTTGTTAAGCACATAAAAAGATATAAAAAACCATTTTAATGCAATAATGTTTTTAAATATACTGAATCATATTAAAAATACCATAAACCATTTGAGAAATCTCATTGAATAATTTATCAAATAAGAGAAGTGCACATTTATACCAAAACAACAATATTTCTATCAAAATAAGTCATAAAACAGAATTTGAACACAAAAACATTAAAACCAGGGTTTCATAGATGAAAATAACTTATAAATAATGTTTTAAAGGAATGATAACGATGAACATTAAATGATAAATTCTTGTGCAAGTGATATCCTACCTCATATCCTTTTCGTAATGGAAACACACACCCAAAATCACCATCCGAGGGTTCACAAACACAAAACAAATGACATCCTTCCCCAATCGAACAAAAAACCCATAAAAATAATTTTATAACAAAAATAATGTCGATCATGACTTGGGTAGACTATAAAACCAATAAATAATCAATGGAGGATGAAGAGAGAGGAGAAAGAAGAATCAATCTCATCTTTTCTACAAGCAAACTCTTTGTATTACATTTGATCTGCACCCATAGAGAAAAGGTAATGGCTTGAACCATATTGAAGATTGTCCTAAGGTCAGGAAGAACTACGAAATGTTGATTTATATGTCAAATAGTACTAATTGATTGATTTATGTGTGAAACAATTTACTGTCTCAATTATGGAAGATTTGAGGTAACATGAGAACATTCAGCCTAATCAATGTATCATATGAGCTCCAAAGAGGGAAAATGATAATGGGGGTGGGATGGAGATATTGAATTTGAGTGGGAGGTGGAGTCACTAAAATATATTAAAAATTGAATTAGATATAAAAGAAACAAATTATATTTTATAAACATCAAATGGGCCCATGGGCTGGCCTAATAACTAAATAAGTAAACCCAATTCACTATGTTTATGAAATATTTAGGGGTCCAGTAGAATATTTTTGTTTTAATAAGTCAGGGGTGAAATGTATGAAGTGAAATGGATAAAAAATGTTGAAAAAAGGTGGAATAAATGAAACAAATTTGTTTTTTAAAACTAGAAATGAGATGACAATTGACCCAAATCATGAAGTAACCATCCTTTCTCCAAAAACACCTAAATATGAAATGGGGAACCCAAATTACCATGATAATACATATATGGAAGTTCAAAACGCAATCCTAATATCACCCCAACACCCAATAAAATGATCATGTTTATAAATGAACCAGATCAAAACAATGACATGAAATGAAAAAAATGGGTGTGACAATTCTCCCCACTATTAATGCTTTCCAACCCCGAAAATCCATAACGCTTTTCAACTGATAGAAAAACAACTAAGGATTCCTCTTAAAAATTATCCATCCAATAAAGATAAAGAAAATATCATTCACCAACAATGTAACATAATACCCTTGTTCAAACAAAACACCAACTCACAACCACTTTCAGAGAACCAATAGAAAGATCAAGCAACCACCTCCACAACCAAACCACGTACTAGATTATTGGGCCTTCTCCAAATGAACACAAATATTACACCAAAAAATAGTTCAATAAAAAATTCAAATGAAATTTGGTGGAGGAATGAATGGGCTCCCCCAATTAAATCACTAATACAATATAAAAATATTAAAGGAATGGTCTTCAAGACTGGTAGTGGGTCTCTCCACCATTAGAGACCGACTAGAAATGAGCAAAAAAATAAAAAGTAACATGAATTGGGACTATCCTACACAGAACACCCAAAACTATCTCACAAAAACCATTAAACTGAATTTCATAGGAACACAACATGGATATTTAATCCACCCTTGCTCGAATGGAGTCAGGAAGAACTGGGTCAACACTCTATACACGGATCCAAACCCCCACCAATGAGGGAGGGGAGGGAAGGGGACCCAATCATTGGCTCATTGAAAACATAAAATAAAAAATGGAACTAACTCAATGAAATGTTATAGGTATGAGAACAGAAAAACTACCCACATTCCCAAGACTGCTGAATATGTGATAGCTTCACACTGAAACCTATGGCTGGAGCTCTGATGGATGAAGTATCTCTTGCCTTGCAGCTACGCTTTGATAATATCCAAATTGTACTCCATCCCTTAGTTCAAAAATTACCACATAACACTCCCAATAAGAAAAAATAGATCCAAAGACACCATGTAACTCTCTTCCTCAGTGACACAATTTTACCCAAACAAGAACATGGAGATAAGCCACTCTGTTTTATCTCACATTGATTAGGGCGCATAATGAATTAGGCACAAAAAAACACAAAGTAAACAACACCGAGCACAACTACTACAACCGAGATAATCACCAAAAAAGGACGGCACTTAAAATCGATCCCAAACAACTCTCTATTTTAAAAAATGGGTTGAGTTATAACTATAATATGTTGATTTAACATTTTTGACAAATCCATAGGTTTATCAACATGAAAGCATAGAAATGGAGAACCATCTGTGGAAACATCCCAACACCCAACACATCTTTAGAAGCCCAATAAACATTACCCAAATACCAATCCACCAACAAGATCCCATCTCATGATGCAACAAGTGTATGAATTCTATATCATATGGAAGCATAATGAATAGAAAAAACTTCTAAGACAATGAATGAAACATCCACATAACCTTCAATTCAAAACAAACAACATAATTTTTCTACTAGAAATACTTCTGAAAAAAACTAACATAGAGGATTTTCACATTCCCCAAAGGTGTTTCATCATGTCTCACTCACTTGAACATTTACGTGCCACCCCGGGAACCCCAATACCATTCCTTAATGGTCATTCATCCATATATCTAGAACTCGTTGCATGTGATAACCCATGAAAACACCGAATGAAAAAACAAATCATCATCATTACAAAAATAATCATGTACCTTCCAATAGCACATTAACCACAAAAATCAAAACCTTTTTTAGATTTCACAAGACAAAAAACGCTTCATGAAGAACCATTTGATTAAAAAAAATGCATTTAATTTAATTGAACTCCCAAAAACAACCATTCTATTCCAAATATTTCATTCCAATTTAAAAAAAATTTATGAAATTCTATTTTCATAATCTGACAACCACAATGGCCAAAACCCCATTCCAGAAAATAGCAGCTGCTCAAAAAAAAACGTCAAAAACCAATTAATCAGATTCAAAAACATTTTAATAGCACGAAACACCCCATTGAAACAATGTATTAGAATTAATTTAAAATTATGAACTCTTTTGAGTCATTTTATATTCAAAAAACCTCATGTTTAGATTAATGAAAATCCAATCCCGTTAAATAATATACACTTCCTTCCTAAAATACGTTTTTAAAACGACACAACCATCCCCAAAGCATTATTATATTTTAATTTTGAAAACCCATTTTCCAATTTTCCAAATCCAATTAATCCTTTAAATCCCATTTCCATAATTCTCACACAAGCATTTTTAAAAAAAATCAGAATTCAACAAACATCAATGAAAAAACGAAAGAGAACTATTGTCGATGGGTGACTTGAACATATGGTTAACAGCCATTTGTCAAAAACAAAACCCACACGGACAGACTTAATAAGACCATAAACTAACTGCACATGGTTTTCTCGTCCCTACTAACTCATAGAGGCCATTGGTCAGACTCACCTAGTGGTATCCCAAAACCCAAAATTAAATAAGAAAAAAAAGACACAAATGAAACAGAATTCCCATGGAATACTAAGGATTAGAACAAGTGTTCATGACTCTCTTCCCACACTTACCAACTAGGTCACCAAAATCCTACTCCATCTACCTTGACATCCCACCAAATAACAAGGGTGCTCTAAAAAGAATGGAATGCTAAGAGATTACCACCTCTGATACCATTTTGTCACAAACCAATCCCGAGTTGACCCTTAACCAGTCACCCAAGCAAGCCCACGACAATTCCTGAAAGGAATTCCTGATCCTCCTATGATGTTGACATGAACCAAGGGCATCAATATAGTACCCAGGAGAATGATTTATAGGATATATAATCAATAAAAAAATATCAGAAAGAAATTGACAGCCCAAAATACATTTATATAAAAATTGAACTAAACAATATTTGAACAAGAAACAGAAAGTGAAACTAAACCAAAATCCAAACTGACCAATTCTGATAACCAAATAACTCCATGTGACCCTACTAGTCACTCTCTAACAAAATGGACACATGTTTCCTACGGAAATTGAACTCAACCTGATACCTTCACAAGGGTTACAAACAGATGAAGTCTACATACGTGAGTATTAAACTCAGTAGGATAGCCGAATATTCTATTCCCAATGAAAATCCTTAAAAAAAGAAAAATAAATTTCATGTTTAAAATAAAAATATAAAAGAATGTTTTACAAATGAGGTCCCATGCTATAAAAAATTTACCATACAAAAACATGCATGTTTTATAAAGATAAATACTATTAACAATTTCTCAAAGGTGAAACATCAAAATGAAAATAGTTTTCAAGAGGTCTACTTTAAAGAATTTACACTTTTAAATAAATCACCCACACTATAGAATTTTCCAGAAAAAACATGGTATGCCGACTGTGAGTACAAAATGGCCAATGAGAACAAGTCACAGGAACACCCCTAGGCACTAGTAAGTTGTGAGCCCCATGTACCATGTATCTTGGGGAGAGAAACCATAATAAATATCCATTCTCATACACACGATCCACTTGTATATATAATATCATAACCTATTTGTACCCCAACATCATCATCATAACTTTTTTGTTAGTGTTGTCATTTTCAATCTTTTTACGTGAAACAGCGGTCAAACCCCACAGGACCACAGGCATACTATTACACGTCTTCCCACCTATATACTCAGGATTCCCTTTAGTGCTCAATCAAGTAACGCATATTATCAAATTCCCATTTCAAATCAAAATTCCATTCCCAAACCATAAACACAAAACATCACACAATAATCCTTTACATTTATTTCACGAATCAATAAACCACTGAAAGTTTTCGTAAAACAAATTTATGGGGTGTATTGAAGCTTTGAACATAAAAATATTTCTAAAAACTATTTTAACTATAAAAACAGAACACAACCATAACCAAAAAAATTTTAATCCCTAGAAAAATTTAATAAAATCATTTCATGTACCATAATACAATCCCAATAGACACAACATGTTATACAAGTAAAACACTCATTCTCAATTTTTAGGAAATGACATATAGGCCTTTAAACATTTTCTCGAAACTAACATTTGACAAAGTTAAAAATTTATATTTTATTATGGAGGTGTATAAAAACTATTTACTACATCAAAAAACATTCATAAATTCCTTAAAACTCTCATGTTACATATTAAAAACAGAACCATTTTCATAAAAATGTGAAACAGGCCATTTATTAGCAACTCGGGCCAAAACACGGTGTAAACCAAAAAATAACTAGTTTGTAAAACAAAAAAAATTGAAATCCATAAAAGGATACAAAAATAATTTTTTACATGCTACCAATGTATTTATAAATCCAAACAAATCATTTTAAATTTTATTAGACACATAAACGCCAACCATCCAATATACCGAACATATGGAATACACTCATTAACCAAAAAACTTATGTTAAGAAACATAAAATGGATAAAATTCAATTTCAATGCCATAATATTATTCAGGATAATGAAAAATATTAAATATTCCATTAAAAAATTGTGAATTATCATGGAATAATTTATCCAACCATAGGAATGCACATTTATACCAAAACAACTATATTTTTTAAAAAATAAGTAATAAAACATAATTTTCACACAAAAACATTAAAACTGAGGTTTCACAGCAGAACATTTCTTATAAATAAGGTTATAACAGAATTATAATGAGTAAAAATAAATGATAAAGTCATGTTCATGGGATATCCTTCCTCAAATCCTTGGCGTAATGGAAACGCAGACCCAAAATCACCAACCGATGGCTTACAAACCATAAA
Source organism: Viscum album (assembly GCA_963277665.1). NCBI lineage: Eukaryota > Viridiplantae > Streptophyta > Magnoliopsida > Santalales > Viscaceae > Viscum > Viscum album. Next base: position 1,309,947,885 of record OY728152.1, on the reverse strand, counting down.
ACTATGAAGACCCTCCCCAAATGAACAAAAAACCCATAAAAAGTCATGAAATAATAGAAAAATATGTTGATCATGACCATGAGAGATTATAAAACCTTGATATAATGAAAGGAGGAAGAAGAGGGAGGAAAAATGAGAAGGAATATCGTCTTTTCAACTAGAAAACTCTTCGTATTCCAAAATAATTGCACCTTTAGATAATAGAGAATGACTTGAAACATCTCGGAGATTCTCCTAAATCTTGGAAGAACCTTGTAAAGATGATTTATAAGAAAAATAGTATGACTTGAAGGATGTATGTGTGAAATAATTTACCTTCTCAATTATAAAGGATTTGAGGTAACATGCGAACTGTCTCTCTAATCTGCGACTCATATGAACTCCAAAGAGTTCAAATAGAAATTGGGGGTTAGGATATGGATATTGGATTCCACTGGGAGGTTTAATAACAGAAATATATTAAAATTTCAATTATATATAAAAAAGATCTTATTTTTTTAAAACTAGAAATGGGCCCAGGGGCTAGCCCAATACCTAAATAAGTAACACAAATTCACTATGATTATGAATTCTTATGGTGTCAAAAAGGATATTTTTGTTTGAATAAGTTAGGGGAGAAAATATTTTAAGGGTAATGGATGAAATTTTTTGAAAAACAAAGTATTTCTAAAAGAAACAAATTTTATTATTATAACTGGAAATGACCACATGGTTGGCCCAAATCACGAAGTAACCACCCTCTCTTCAAAAACTCATAAACAAGAAATGGGGAACCAAAAATAGGGTGATTATAAATATATAGAACTTAAAAACTCAAAACTTTTCTCACCCAAGACCCAATAAATATATCAATTTTATAAATGTACCAAATCAAAAGAATGACATGCAATGAAAAAAAAGAGTGTGACAATTATACCCACATTAAATCTTTTCTCCCACTAAAATACATAACTCTTTTCAACATATAGAACAACACCTAATGATTCCTTATAAACAAAATCCATCCTTAAATGCTATGTGATGACCATTCACCAATAATTTAACTTAATAATATTTCCTAAACAAAACACCAACTCACAACCACTTTTGGTGAATCAACCGAATGATCTAGAAACCACCTCCTCAACCAAAAAATTAACTAGAATTTTGGGCCCTCTCCAAAGAAACCCAATGATCACTCAAAACCATAGTTCACTCACAAAATCCAATGACTGGGGGTGGACGTCAGAATGAGCTCCTAACCATTAAATCACAACTACTATCTGCAAAATCATAAAGGAAAGATCTTCGAGACCCGCACAGGGTCTCCCCACCATTAGATACAAACTAGAAATGAAAAAAAGAAATCAAAATGTACTAAAAATTCGACTCACCTACACATGGAAACCAAAACTCTCCCACAACAACCTACAAAACCATGTTACGAGGAAAAAAACATGATCATTTATGATACCCACACTCAAATGGAGGTGGAACGAACTGGACCAACACTCTCTGCACGGATCCAAACCCCCACCAATTATGAAGGGGAGGGAAGGGGAACCAATCCTTGGGATATTGAAACCACAAAATAAATAGTGGAACTAACATAATGAAATGTTATAGGCATGATCTTAGAAAGAATATCCACAATACTATGACTCCATACTATGGGTTAGCTTAACTCTTAAACATATAGCTGGAGCTCCGATGGATGAAGCATCTCTTGCATCACAGCTAGGATTTGAAAATCCCCAAATTGTACTCCATCCCTTAGTTTCACATAGTACCACATAACACTCCCAGTAAGATAAAAATAGATCATGAGACACCAAGAAACACTCTTCCTAAACAACACTTTTATACCCAAAATGAACATAGAGATACAAAACTATATTTTCTCGCACTCCGAACAGGGAGCATAATGATCATGGCACAAAAATACCCAATAAAATCACCGAGAACACCTAATACAACCGAGAGAATCACCATAAAGGGGAGGAACATTAAATCGAGCCTAGACATCTCTCTATTTCTACAAATCAGATGATGTATCATTCTATGATTTGGATTAGACATTTGAACGAATTACTTAGTTTGATCAACTGGAATGCATAGAAATGTAGAACTATCCATGGAAACATCACAACATCCAACCCATATTTAGAAACCCACTGAACATTACCCCAAAACTGAGCCACCAATAAGATCTCAACTAAATATGCAACAAGAGTATCACTTCTAGATCATAAGGAAGGTTAATGAATTTGAAACACTTTAAAGATATAGGATATACCATCCACATAATTGTTTGATCAAAACAAAACCACAATTTATTTGAAAAAATCACTTTTTGAAAAAATAAAAAAACTTACTGGATTTTTACATTCACCAATGGTGTTTCATCATGTATCACTCACATAAATATTTATGTGCCACCTTGGGCACTCAAATACCATGACATACCGGCCATTTATCCATATATACTATAAACCATACTTGTAAGAACCCATGAAAACAATGAATGCAAAACCAAAAATCATCATTACCAAAATAATCATGTACCTTCCAATGTCACATTAACCACCAAATAAAAAACCATTTTTAGATTTCACAAGACAATACACACATCATCAAGAAACGTTTGAATAAAAAAATCCATTTCATTTAGTTTAATATCCAAAAACATTCATTCTATTCCAATAATCCTTTTCCCATTTAAAATTTTTTAGAATGGACTCTTTTCATATTCTAACAAGCAGCAAGGCCAAAACAACTTTCCAGAAAACACGAGTCGCTCAAAACCAAACATCCAAAACTAGTTTTTCAGAATAAAAAACTTTTCAATGGAGAAAAATACACCCATTTTAAAAAAATATTCTGAATTAATTTAAAATAATTCAAACATTCAAGACATTTTATTTCTATAAACCATAAGTTTAGATTAGATAAAATCCAATACCATTAAATAATTTACACTTCCTTCACGAAATTTGTTAAATAAAATACAACCTTACCAAAACCATTGTTATATTTAATTTTTAAAAAAACCGTTTCCACTTTTCCAAATCCAATCCATCCTTAAAAACCAATATCCATAATTCTAACATAAACATTTTAAAAAAAATAAGAATTCAAGAAACTTCCATGAAACCCACAAAATGGAACTACTGTTGGTGGGTGACATGACCATATGGATGGCGTCCATATGTCAAAAAATATATGAACATAAAGAGAATTATTAGGACCATGACCCCACTCCACATGGATTTTCAGGACTTTTGAGCTTAAATAGGCCATTGGTCAGACTCCCCTAGTCATATCCCAAACCAAATTATCATAAAAAAAGACATTAATAAAATTGACTTCCCATGGAAACCCATGGACGAAAAGAAGAAAGAGTTCATGACACTCTTCCGGCACTTACCCCTCATATCCCAACAATTCTACGACTTCTACCTAGAAATCCCACAAATAACATGGGTTCTCTATAAAGAATGCTCTGCTAAGTGACAGGCTCCACTGATACAATTGTGTCACAAACCAGCCTTAGTCGACCGTGAACCAGTCATCCAGGTCAGCCAGCGACATGTCCCGAGAGGCGTTCCTGTCCTCTCAGGATAGTGAAAAGAACCAAGAGAATAAATAGAGTTTATAGGGGAACAATTTTTACCATATATAAATAATAAAGCAAACAACAGAATGAAAAGGATATTCGAAAATACATTTATATAAAAATTGAACTAAACATTATTTGTATGAGAAACTGAAAGTACTACTAAACCAACAACTCAACTGACCAAACCCGATAACAAAATAACTCCATGTGATCTTGCTAGTAACTCTACAAAAATATTATTACATGTATCCCGTGGTGATCAAACTCACGTTGAAACGAGCACACAAGATAAAAATAGAAGAAGTCTGTAAGCGTGGGTATTAAAACTCAGTTGGTTAGCCTAATATTCTATTCCCAATGCAAATACATTAGAACAAAAGAAACAAAAATTTCATGTTTAAAATAAAAATATAATGGTATGTTTTACCAATCAAGTCCCATGCTATAAAAAATTTTATAGACAAAAACATGAATGTTTTATAGAAAAAAATGATAGTAACAATTTTCAAAGAGGTGCAACTTCAAAATGAAAATAGTTTTCAAGGGGGATGAATTAATGAATTTACACTTTTAAATAAATAACACACACTACTGAATTTACCAAAAAATACATATGATGATGGGGATTAAAAAACAGCCAATGAGCATAAGTCACAAAACACCATTTGGAACTAGTTAGTTGTGAGCCCCGGAACCTCGTATCTCGGTGAAAGTATACATAATAAATATTAGTTCTCGTGCAAAATATCCACTAGTATGGAGTATAACAATATCCTAGTGGTCCCCCAACATAATCATAATCATTGTTTATTTAGTGTTTTCATCGTCAAACTGGCTAAGTAAAATAGGGTCCAAACCCGACATAATCACTAGCATACTAGTACACGTTTGCCCACCTAGATACCTAGGAATCAATTTAGTGCTCAATCGAGTTAAAAATATTATAAAATACACAATTCAAACCAAAATGTATTTCCCAAATCATAAACAAACAATCATCCCACAATAATTCTTCACATTTCCCTCAATAATCAATAAACCACTAAAAAATTTTGTAATAAAATTTCAAGGGTTGTATTGAGGCTTTGCATGAAAAACTCATTCTAAAAAACCATTTAAATTAAAAAAAGCAAAAAAACCATAACCAAACATATTTTTCAGCCCTAAAAACATTTCATAAATTTATTAATAGACCATAATACAATCCCAATTGAAACAACATGGTATATACAAGTAAAACATTCATTCATCATTTTTAGGAAAGGCCAAACATGCCTTAAAACATTTTTTCTAAACTACCATTTGTCAAAGTTATGAATTTAAATTTTATTAATGAGGTGTATACAACCCATTTAATGAATAAAACCAAATTCATAAATTTTTTAAAACACTCAGGATACATATTCAAAACACAACCATTTTCATAAAAATGTGAAACATGCAATTTATCAGCAACTCAGGTCAAAACATGTTGTGATCCCCAAAACCATTTGTTTTTAAATCCCAATCCAAATTGGAAATCCATAAATGGATTCCAAAATAATTTTTTTACACGTGACCAATATTTTTATATATCCACCAAAATCATTTTAAATTTCACTTGACACATAAAATCCCACCAAGGAATTTACCGAATACATGGAAGACAATCATTATGAAAAAAACATAGGTTAAGCACTTAAAAATAGATAAAATGCCATATTAATTCTATAAATTTATTGAAGTGACTGAAAATTATTCAAAATACCATAAAACATATGCTTAATCTCATGGAATAATTCATTAAACAAGAGGATTTCAAATTTATACCAAAACAACTATATTTTTAACAAAATAAGTCGTAAAACATAATTTGCACAAAAAACGTTTAAAAACGTTGTTTAGCAACAGAAAATATCATAAACATTAGGTCATCACAGAATGATAATGATGAAACATAAATGATAAAATCTTGATAATGAGATATCCTACCTCAAATCCTTGGCGTAGTGGAAATGTACACCCAAAATCACCCTTTGAGGGTTTATAAACCATATACCTATGACGACCCAACCCAAATGAACAAAAACCCCATAAAAATAATGATATAACACAATCCTATGTATATAATTAATAGTGGAGATTAAAAAACCTAGATATAATTAAAGGAGGAAGAAGAAAGATGATAACGGATTAGGAATCTAATCATTTCACCTAGAAAACTCTGTGTATTACATTAGATCTACACCATTAGAGAAATGTTAAGGGACTAAAACTTATCTAAGATGCTCCTAATGTCTGTAAGAATCATGGAAATATGATTTATAGGAAAAAGGTATGGATTGAATTATTTATTTTTGAAACAATTCATCTTCCCAATTCTATATGATTTGAGGTAATATGAGAACATTCACACTATTCCCTGACTCATATGAGCTCCAATGATGGAAAATCAATAATGGGTGTGAGGATAAAGATATTGGCTTTAAGTGGGAGGATTAGTCACTAAATTATATTAAAATTTGATTTATATATATAAGAAACAATTTTTTTTAAAACTAGATATGTGCCCATGGGCAAGCCCAATTACCTAAATAAGTAAACCCAATTCACTATGATTATGAATTCTTAATCGGCCCAAAAGGATATATTGGTTTGAATACATCAGGGGAGGAAATATTTGATTTGGAATGGACGAAAGATGTTTAAAAAAATGGAGTTATAAAAGAAACAAATTTGTTTTTTAAAACTGTAAATGATATCACATTTTTCCCAAATCATGAAATAACCACCCTCTTTCAAGAAACTCCTAAAAAAATGGGGAACCAAAATTTATGGATATTAGACATTTATTAAAGTTAAAAACTAAAAATTAATCTCACCCAACTCCCAATAAATGTATCAGGATTATAAATCAACTATATCAAAACCATTACATGAAAATAAAAAAACGGGTGTGACAATTCTCCCCACCATTAATGCATTCTGCCCCTAGAAATCCATAACACTTTTCAACTGATAGAAAAACACCTAAGGAATCCTTATAAACATAATATATCCTCTAAAACTATGGAAATATCATTCATCAACAATGTATCTAAATGGTTTTTCCCCAAACAAAACACCAACTCACAACAACTTTCATAGAATCAACAGAAAGATCAAGCATCCACATCAACAACCAACAGAAGAACGAGATTGTTGGGCCTTCTCTCAATGACCCCAATGATTACACCAAATAATAGTTCACTCAAGAAATCCAATCACTATGGGTGGCATCCAGAATGGGATCCCAGCCATTAAACCACAACTACCATCTGACCAATCCTAAAGGAATGATCTTTGAGACCCACAGTGGGTCTCCCAACCATTAGAGACAAACTAGAAAAGAAAAAAAGAAATCAAAATGAACTAAAATTGGTACTCACAAACACAAGGCCACAAAAAATCTCCCACGACAACCCAAAAACCTATGTTGAGAGGAACAAAACATTAAAATTTATGCCACCCATGCCCAAATGGAGTCTGCAAGAATTGGGCTAACACTCTCTACACATATCCAAACCCCCACCAATTTCGGAGGGGAGGGAAGGGGACCCAATAATTGGGACATTGAATCCAAAAAGGAAACAATGGAACGTACTCAATGAAATGGTATATGTATGAGCTTATCAAAACTATAAAAAATCCTAGGACTCCTTAATATGTGATAGCTTCACTCAGAAAAATATGGCGAGTGCCCTCGTGGAATAACATCTCTTTCCTCAAAGTTGGGATTTGAAAATCCCACAATTGTACTCCATCCCATAGTTCCACATAGTACCATATAGTACTACTAGTATGAAACAACAGATCAAGAGACAACGCAAAACTCTCTTCCTCAACAATAATATTTTCCCAAACAAGAACATGGAGACACACAATGCTATTTTCTCTCACTCCAAAAGGGGAGAATAATAAAAAAGGAACAAAAAACACACACTAAGCATCACAAAGAACCACTACTAAAACCGAGGTAATCACCATAAATTGAGGGCTCTTTAAATCGCACCCAAACATCTCTCTATATCATCTAATGGGATGAGGTATCATTCTAAGAGATGGATTTATAAATGAAACAAATACTAAGGTTGATCAATTGGATTGAATATCAATGCATAACCATCCATGAAATCATCGCAACATCCAACAAATCTATAGAAACCCACTGTACATTACCCCAAAACCGAGCCACCAACAAGATCCCATCTCAAGATTCTAAAAGTGTATAACATAGAGATCATATGGTAGCATAATGAATAGGCCAAACTTCTAAGACGTAGAATAAATTTCCCACATAACCATCAGTTCAAAAATAACACAACAAATTTTCAGCTAAAAACAATTTTGAAAATAAAACTAACTTAGTGTATTTTCACATTCACCAAGGGTGCTTCATCAAGTATCACTCACATGAACATTTACGTGCCACCCCCGGAACTCACATACCATAACATATTATCCATTCATCCATATATCCAGAAAACCAGGCATGTGAGAACCTATGAATACACTGAATCCAAAAATAGAACATCATCATTACAAAATTAATCGTCTACCTTCCAGAGGAACATTAACTACCAAATCAGAAACCATTTTCCGATTTCACAAGATGATCCACGCTTCATCAAGAAGCATTTTATAAAACAATCCATTTAATTTTATTTAACTTCAAAAAACAACTATTATATTCTAAATATCCCTTTCCCATTTAAAAAATATTCAGTAATGTCTCTTTTCATAATATGACAACCACAAAGGCCAAAACGCATTTCCAGAAAACACCAGCCACAGAAAACTGAATGTCCTAAACAAATTCATCAGTTCAGAAAATGTCTCAATAGCATTAAACACCTCATATAAAACAATTTTTCATAATTAATTTAAAATTATTCACACATTCAAAACATTTCATTTCAACAACAAACAAGCTTAAATTAGATAAAATCCAATCCAGTTAAATAATATACACATCCTTCTAGAACTATTTAAAAAACACATCCTTCCCAAAACCATTTTGATATATATTTTTTGAAACCCCATTTTAAAATTTTCCCAATAAAATCCTTCAGTTAAACCCTTTTCCATAATTCTCACCCAAGTATTTTCAAAACAAAAATTTAGAATTCCTGAAACGTCCATGAAACCCACAAAATGATATTATTTTCGGTGGGTTACATGACCATATGGTTGGTGGCCATATGTCAAACACAACACCTAAAAGGAGAGACATATTTGGATCATACCCTGGATCCACATGTCTTTCTATCCCATGCATGCTTCTAGAGGTCATTGGTCAGACTCTCCTTGTCATATCCCCAATCCAAACAATCAAAAAGAAAAAAGACACTAATAAAACAAACTTTCCATGGAAACCCGAGGATTAAAAAAATAAAGAGTTTTTGATTCACTTCCATAACTTACCCCTCATGTCCCAAAAATACTACTCCATATACCTTGATATCCAGCCAATAACATGGGCTCTCTAAAAGGAATGGACTTCTAAAAGCCAACCTCATCAGATACCATTTTGTCAAAAACTAGCCAGAGTTGACCATGAACTAGTCACCCAGGACAGCTCGCAGAAAGTCCCAAGAGGTGTTCCTGATCCTCTAGGGATAGTGAAAAGAACCATTTTCATCAATATAGTACACTATGGAATGATATTTATGTTATATAAACAATCATACAAACAACTGAAAAAAATGGACAGTGAAAAATACATTTATATAAAAATTGAACTAAACATTAATTGTACAAGAAACTCAATGTAAAAATAAAAAAACACCTCAACTGACAAAACATGATAACCTAAAAACTCCATGTGACCCCACTTGTAACTCTCCCACAAAAGTATCACGAGATTACCCTGGCGATTAAACTCATACTAAAACATGTACAAGTTCTAAAAACAAAATAGGTATATAAGAGTGAGTATTAAAACTAAATTTGTTAGACCAATATTCTATTCCCAATTAACATACATTAAAATAAAATAAAAATAAATTTGATGTTTATAATACAATTATAATGTTATGTTTTCCATATGAGTTCCCATGCTATAAAAAAATTACCAGACAAAACTTGCATGTTTTATAAATAAAAATGGTAGTTACAATTTTCAAAGTGGTGAAACTTCAAAATGAAAATAGTTCTTAAGAGGGATTCATTAATGAATTTACACTTTTAAATAAATAATGAAACTATATTATTTACCATCCAAAGACACTATATGCCGATGGTGAGTATAGAATAGCCAATGATCACAAGTCACGTGAACACCCGTAAGCACTAGTTACTTGTGAGCCCCAAGTACCTCGTATCTCAGTGAAAGAAACCTTAAAAAATGTCTATTCTCGTGCACACGAGCCACTATTATAGAGAATTCCCATAAACTAGGGGTGCCCCATCATCTCCATCATCATTTTTTAGTAACGGTCGTCATCATCAAATTTGTTATGTGAAACAGGGGACAAACCCCATAGGATCACTAGCATACTGGTATACGTCCACCCCCATAGATTATAAGGATTCTTTTTAGTGCTCAATCAAGATACACATATTTTAATATAAACATTTTACATTGAAATTACATTAAAAAACCATAAACACACAAACAGTCCAGAAACATTCTTCATATTTAAAACACAAATAAATAAACCACTGAAAAGTTTTGTAAAATAATTTCAAGGGGTGTATTGAGGCTTTGAACATAAAAATCACTCTAACACACTATATTAATTATAAACAAAAAAACATAACCATACCCAACCATATTTTAATTCCCTAACAACATTTAGTAAAATCATTTCATGGACCATAAAACAATCCCAATTGACACAACATGGTATATAAAAGTAAAACATTCATTCGTCATTTTTAGGAATGGACAAAAATGGCTTTAAACATTTTATCAATGATAACAGTTGACAATGTTTTGAATTAAAATATTATTAAGGAGGTGTATAAACACCATTTTATGTATCAAACCATATTCATGAATTCCTTAGAACACTCAGGTTACTTATTCAAAAGAAAACCATTTTCATAAAAATGTGAAGCAGGTCATTTATCGACAACTCGGGTAAAATCGTGTTGTAAACAAAAAATACATTTGTTTGAAAAACAAAATCCAATTTGGAAAGCCATAAAGGATCCCAAAATAATTTTTCAATTATTCCAATTTATTTTTAAATCCATACAAATCTTTTTAAATTTCACTAGACACATAAAAGCCAACCAGACAATTTAACGAACATGTGGTATGCACTCTTTAACAAAAAAACATAGGTTAAGAACATAAAATGGGATAAAATAATATTTTCATGCCAGAAAGTTATTCAAGCTACTGAAACATATTCAAAATACCATAATAAATGTGCGAAATCTCATTGAATGATTTATCAAACAAGGGAAATGCACATTTATACCAAAACAACTATACTTTTAACAAAATAAGTCGTAAAACATAATTTTCAAACAAATCCTATAAAAACAAGGTTTCATAGCTGAAAATATCATATAAATAATGTTTTAACAGAATTATAATGAAGAAACATAAATGATAAATTCTTCTGCAAGAGATATCCTACCTCAAATCCTTGGCGTAATTGTATCTTACACCCAAAATCACCATCTAAGGGTTTACAAACCCTAAACATTGAAGACCTACCCCAATTGAATGAAAACCCCATAAAAATAATGGGATAATAGAAACCTAGGTCAATAATTACTAGGGGATATTATAACACCAATAAATAATGATAGGAGGAAGAAGAGGGATGATAAAGGAGAATGAATCTCATCTTTTCAACTAGAAAACTCTTAGTATTTGATTCGATCTGCAACCATAGAGAAAAGGAATTGGAAAGAAACATCATGAAGATTATCCTTTGTTATGGAAGAACCAATAAAAGACTATTTATAAAAAAACAGTATAAATTTAATTATTTATGTGTGAAATAATATTCCTTCTCAATTCTGGACGATTTGAGGTAACATGAGAATGTTAACCCTAATCTATGACTCTTACGAGCTCCAAAGAGGTAAAATCTATAATGGGTACAGGATAAGGATATTTTATTTGATTGGGAGGTGGAATAACAAAAATATATAAAATATTGAATTATCTATAAAATAATGAATTTATGTTTTTAAAACTGGACATGGTCCCATGGGCTGGCACAATACCTAAATAAGTAACCCCAATTCACTATGATTATGAATTCAGAAGGGGTCCAAAAGGATATGTTTCTTTGAATTAGATTGGGGAGGAAATTTATGAATTTGAATGGGTGTAAAATGTTGAAAATAAAATTACATATAAAAGAAAAAAATTGGTTTTTAAAACTGGAAATGAGCTCACTATTGGCCCAAGCCATGAAGTAACCACACTCTCTCCAAAAAATCCAAAACAAGAAATGGAGATCCCAAATTAGGGTTATTAGACTATTATGTAAGTTCAAAACTCAAAATTAATATCATTCAAAAAAACTATAAAATAATCAGCATTATAAATGAATCGGATCAAACCATGACATGAAAAGAAAAAGAAACAGGTGTGGAAATTCTCCCCAACATTAAAGCATTCCACCATAGGAACGACATAAAACATTTCAACTGATAGAAAAACACATAAGGATTTATTATAAACATAATCCTTCCTCTTATTCTATGTAAATATCATTCACCAACAAATATAACTTATTTCTTTTTCCTAAATAGAACACCTACTCACAACAGCTTTTTGAAAATCAACAGAAATATCAAGAAACAACCTCCACAACCAATCCAAGATCTAGATTGTTAGGCCTTATCACAATGAACTCAAATATTACCCCAAACCATAGTTCACTCAAAAAATCCAATGACTTGTGGTGGAGGTCGGAATGGTCGCCCCACCATTAAATAACAACTACCATCTGAAAAATACTAAACGAAAGATCTTAGAGACCCATAGTGGTTCTCCCAACCATTAGAGAACAACTAGAAATCAAAAAAAAATAATTCAAACTATACCAGAATTGGGACTCACCTACAAACGACCCCCAAAAATATCCCACAACCACATAAAAATCGATGTTGTGAGGAACACAACATTACCATTTCATCCGCCCATGCTCGAATGGAGGCGAAAATAACTAGGCCAACACTCTCTACACGGATCTAAATCCCCACCAATTAGAGAGGGGAGGGAAGGGGACCCATTCATTGGGACATTGAAACCCAAAAAGAAACAATGGAACTTACTCAATTAAATGGTATATGTATGATCATAGAAATAAAACTCACAATCCTAGGACTCCTGACTATGTGAGAGCTTCACTATGAAACCTATGGCTAGAGTTTTGATGGATGACGCATCTCTTGCCTCGGAGCAAGGCTTTTATAATCCCCAAATTTTACTCCATCCATTAGCTCCACACAGTACCACATGACACTCCTAGTAAGAAACAACAGATAAAGAGAAACCATGAAACACTCTTCCCCAGAAACAAATTTTTAACCGAACAAGAATAATTAGATATAAAACACTATTTTCTCAGACTCCAAATGGGTTTCAGAATGAATAAGGAAGAAAAAACACCCACTAAACAACATGGAGCACAACTACTACTACCAAGACAATCACCTTAAAGTTAGGGAAACATAAATCGAGCACAAACATCTCTATATATTAAGAAATGGGATGATGTATCATTATAAGAGGTGTATTTAACATATGAAACAAATCCTTAGGTTGATCAACTAGAAATCAAAGCAATGGAGAACCATCCATGGAAATATCACATCATTCAACACATCTTTAGAAAACTATTGTACATTACCTCAAAACCAAGACACCAACAATATCCCATCTCACGATGCAATAAGAGTATGACTTCGAGATTACAAGGAATCATAATTAATAGAAATCACTTCTAATCCATAGGATAAACCATGCACATAACTGTTAGTTCAAAACAACCACCACGATTTTTCACCTAAAAATAGTTTTGAAAAAAGTAACTTACTTAGTGGATTTTCATATTCACCAAGTGCATTTCATCATGTATCACTTACAAGAAAATTTATGTGCCACACCAGGCACTCAAATACCATGCCATACCATCTGTTCATCCATATATCCAGAAATCCATGCATGTGAGGTGTCACACCCCGACCTGACGCTAATTATATTTTAATTTATTTTAGGTATTTCTTTGAGTTGCAGTTTGAATCAATTCTAATTTAAAGGGGATTTGTGATCTTATACGGGTGTGTGCCCGTACGCGTGACCGTGTGTAGCGCCAATCATAATTGGATGATGTTTTTTATGTGTTATTATTTGTGTGTGCGATCTTGCACACGACCCCGTGCACGTTTCCAGGCCTGACATGAGTCTTTGCGTTCTGATGATAAATGAGTTTTTTGACTTGGTAGTGACCGGCGCATGTGCACGGAATGGGCAGAGCCATATGGCTTTTTCAGATGTTCGTGTGACCTACCTGGTGCACGGGTAATCAATTAATTAACGAGTTGAATAATACTTTAAATGCAAAAACAAAATATGAAAAATGAATAATTAATTAAAGAGTTGTTTAATAATATTATTATTTTTATTGGGGATTCTTCTTCTTCTTATTATTTCAGCTAATATTTTTATTATATGGATAATATTAAATTTTTAAAATGGTCATATAAATTTTCAGCATGTAAGTTTTAATGTTATTGATAATATTAACTTTGTTATGATTTAATTAGGTTGTAAGTATTTTTATGTTAACATTGTAAGAATTTTTTTACACTATATTTTGGCGCTAATATTACTGCTACTATTGTTGACATATTATTGTTATTTTAAGTTAATTTTGTAGTTTATTTTTGTTTTAATTTATATTTATTTTATCTTATTTTATTTTGGTTTTCTTCTAAATTCCTTATCTTTTTTTCCTCTTTTTTTTTCTGTTCACTCAATTCTTCCCCTCTCTCTCCCGTGTCTGGATTTTTTTTCTCCCCCTGGTTCACGCCGCCCCCTTCTCCAAACCCTACCACCTCACTGCCCCCTTACATTCTCCTCATTGGACATGCCACCACCGGAGTTCGTCGCCACCATGTTGTTGGCGTCGCACAGAAGCTGCGCCACCTGACCACCCTATGCCGCTCCTTGGACCTGTTGTACGGGCCTCCCGGCTTCCCTCAAATTGGCATGCTCTCCTCCCCTCCTCTCTTCAAGAAAGATAACCCCCCCCCCGACGCCCTATTCTATCCGAAGAGCCGCAACACACCAGACTGTCTTCCCCAAAGTGAACCACATCGCACCCCACCCCCAAACTCTTGTCGGCTCCTTGATGCCCTCCTATGGTCCTGTTGTCCAGCGTCCTCCCTTACGGTTTGAGATCACTGCGTACCTCCTTTCGATGTCCATTCTTCCTCACCTTTGTCCTGACCTCACTCCGGTAATTTTCTCCCCACTTTTCATATGGTCCTCAATGGGATTACATTTTTCATTTTGTTTGTTTGCAGTGTGTTTGACCCGATTGTTTGATTATAAGGAATAATTGTGTTGGTTGCGGTGTGATTGTGGTGCGGCAGGGGTTTCAAATCAAATTTGTGATGTTTTCCTACATTCCTAGGTAGGTGTTTCCATGCCTTTTCATCGTTTAGATAATTTAGTTTGTTTGTTTAGTTAAATTTTACATGTTCTGTGATTTAGTTGAACGGTGCGATCTAGATTTATAATTTTTTGGGCATGCTCGTTTGATGAAAAATGGGTTTCCAAAATATTATCCTTTTGTTGTTTACATGTGTGTTGCATGAATTATTGGTTGTGTTTAATAAGTTGTGCGAAATACATTTTGAAACAAAAAAAATATTATTTTAACAATGGAAAATAGGTTTTGATATGGTTATCTCGTGCGTCAAGTTTTTAAGTGACTTCCCACCTTGAAGTTGACCTTGTCGTTGGCGCAAGTCTTTGATGTATTATTCTGAAGTGTTTTATAGATTGTTTATGTGTTTGATTTGTTTTATTAAATTATTTTTGTAGTGTGTTGGGCCTCACTACGGTGGTTTGGGGCCTCTTGTTCGAGGTATCCTACATGTACATGCATAGGGTAAAGCACATATATATATATTCCCACTTTGTACATATTCCCTCATAGTGTGGGGAATATGTGTAATGCAGCTAGGTGTGTATATATATATGTATAAATGCATGTGCGTGTATGCGTCAAATGTGGTTTTGAGTGGTCGTCGACAAATAAAGACACATTTGAGGTAGGTCCCCTATGCCTATGCTTTTAATTTGAAATTCAATGTTGCATTATTGTTTTATGAATATGTTTTACACTATGTGAAATAGACTAACTATGGAATCTTTATACAGTTGTTAGAAACTATTTTTCCCTTGTTTTGGAGATTGAAATTTATTTCAAACGACGTTGGTATTAAGTTTTTTTCTTGAAAATTGATTTCATAAGTGGATTTGAATTGGTAAGGTGTATTTCTAAAGGTATTTGGCCTTTTGGCCATTTTATTGTAAAAAGTGTTCCCTTTATGTAATTATGCCCGTTTGGAATTGTAATAATGTTTTATGAAAAAGAAAAACCTCTCTTGAGGTATGCCTCCCCTTGGTTTTGGAAAAAAATGTTTTTTTTTCTTATGTTGAATGTGTTATCAGGTGCCTAATTGGATGCTGATGCACTGTGTGATGTGAAAGAGGGGGAATGCGCTCAAAGAGGTAGAGAATTGGTGAGATGTTGAATGAGTTTTAGAAAAATAATGTGTTATGTACATATATTTTTTCTTGATAAATAAAACTCACCACCACTTGAAATAGAGCACAATGGAAAACCTGGGTATCTAGGTGGGTGACCAGGACTAGTACGCTAGATGACATGGCAGGGGTTCGTCCTGGTTTTTCTAGTAGGATTGACGCGACAACACTAACTAAACTTATGGATTTCTGAGGGTGATGGTCTTCTAAGACATGTTTCCTGAGGGTCATGGCCTTCTAAGCCACATTTTCTGAGGGTCGTGGTCTTATAAGCCATGTTTCACCAAGGTACGAGGTCTCTAGGTTCCCATTTATTCTAGCTACCTATAGGGATTACCCTTGGTTCTCTTTTGTGACATGCTGCTAGTGATGTTGCTTTCATTTTAGTTGTTTCATACTTGATGTCTTGTTTGTGAAAACCATATTTTAATCCAAACTGGTTTCTTTTGATTGTGAAATGTTAATGCATGCTTGAAACCAATTTTCAAAATGAAGTGGGAGTAAAATGCTTTACCTGAAAATGAAAACACGTTACATGAGTTTGAAAAGGAGAAATATTATTTTATTATATCTTATTTTCAAACTGGCATAATTGGATTTCTTACTAATGGAGGGGACATAGGACGTGGTTATATTTTGGCATTCCTACTGAGCATTTCGGTGCTCACGCCTACTTTACTTTTCTGTTGCAGGTTTTAGTCTTGGATCTCTTTTTGAAGCGAGTGTAGTTAATGTACCGTGGTGATCTACGGGGTCACCTGAGGTATGTCACGTTGCTTTGTTTATCCCTTTTTCCGCTGTCAAGTTTTTTAGTTTATATTTCCTTTATTGATCTACTTGTCCAGTTGATGTTCATTTATCTTTCTTATGGGCCAAACCTTTCACAACATGTTTATTTTGATGCTTGACACTAGTTTCCATCCTAGGGGGATCGGGAACGCCCTTCGGGCCATGTCTCGGACCGGGTTAGGCACCGAGTCAGATGGCGACCTGGCCTGGTTCGTGAAAAAATGGTATTAGAGGAGGTTTTTTTTGTTCTTGTTATTCGGGATGTCAGGTTGATCAGAGATAGGATTGTCGGTACTCGAGTGGTAGGTGTAGGAAGAGTGTCGCGAACTCTTTCTCGTTCTGATCCTCGAGTAACCAGGGGTAGTCTAGGATCCATGTTTAAGCTTTGGTCTTTGTGGATTGGGGATGATAATAGGAGTAAACTGGTACTGTGTGCGGTCTATCATGGAGTAGCGACCCATGTGATGCCCGAGAGTACGGTTCGACACTCTTAGTGGTTGGTGCTTTCCTTGGGAATAGACTACTAAACCATGTAGCCGGGTTAGACAAAACCACTTGTCCTCCGCCCAGGTGCTTTAATATTTGTGATGTCTTGCTTCAGTTTTGGGAATTTGTGTGAATTTTTTTCCCTTTAAAAATGGAAGCAGACTTTGCTGCTACTCTTATTTTATTATGCGGTGTGTTTCTCTTGGCCCTTGTTTTTGGAATTTGGCGTTGTTTTATCAATGTTGAATTTCTAAAGGGATGTCTTGGGTTATATTAAATTAAAATGGGCTGTTTTAGAAATGGAAAGTATTCTTTAAAATTTCCTTGAATTTTTAAAATGGTTTTGAAAAGAAAATGGTATTTTCTGATATTCAGAATGATTTCTTTTGAAAGCGAAGTAGCCTTGTTTCATTCCAGTGGTATTGCTATGGGTGCTCGCATGTGCATGTGGACTTGATTAATGGATAGTTGGTGGATCGTGTGGATGGGTGCCCGAGTGGCACGAAAATGCATACTTGCGAGGAACCATGGAATATCAGTGGTGGTTTATTTATCTATAAGGTTGCTTCATGTTTCCTACAAAGTGGTCTTTTTTCATAAATGGGTTTTCGTGCTCTAATGGTTTTGGAAATGCAAAAAAATGACATTGCATTTAGTGTAAAGCTGGATTTTCATAATATCTTTTGGGGTTGTTGTGTGTTTTTTGGTTTTCAAAGTGAGTGTTTTTCTTTGAGAATGAATTGATGTTTTAAATTAGGATTATTGGATTTGTTTCTGGAATGTTGATGTTTGTTTTTGTGATGTGTTTGGATTTGTGGAAGGCTGTTTTGTATTTCATGTTTCGGATATGCCCCTAGAAATGTTCCATGTGTTCCAGAAGGTCTCCTTCAGTTCTTGGCCCGACCCAGACTCTCAGTGGAGTGGTAGAGTTGGGTTCTTCTTGGTGCCATTGACTGTTTGTAGACGTCGATGTCAGTTGGATGCTGTTGAGTGACTTTGGAAAGTAGGAAGTGTCTCTGGTTTTGGAGGAACTCCAAATGTTGTGCGGATGTAAGATTGTCTCGAGTATGTATGGTGGAGCGAGACTAAACTAGTGAATGGTGATAGTTCTGTTTTCGTTGCAAATGAGGATGTCGTGAGCGATCCTCAATACTAGCCTCATTCCACGGTTGTACCTAAAGAAGCGAAGTCAAGGAAGGTGGTTGATCTCGTAGTTTCTCAACCAGTCAACATGAGGTGAAGGAGGTATGTTGACCTTTCCGGTGAGCTAGTTTCTTCTCACCCAGAGGATGTGTGGAACGATCAGTTTAAAGCTTGTAATAGTTGTTGGTCCCATTTATACTGTGGTAAATGAATGTTCTTTGTCCTATGAAGAGTGTGAACCAAAGGGACTTGTTCTTGGAGTTCCCCTATCATCAGTTTGTGTCGCGCGTTTGATAGAATGCTCAATATCCTATCTATAGTATGGTCAGTCAGACACTCTATGTCGTTCAATGCAATTCTCAGTTGGTATGTTAATAGAGTGGTCGTGCAAGTCACGAGGAGAAGTTTGCAAGCTGCTTTTCCAGTGGAAGAAGTTCCAGTTAGAAGTGGTCAGCTTCGGACTGTGAGGCTGGAGATGCTCCATACATAAATGCCACATCCATAGGTCTCGGGGAGAAGCTTGCGTGCAGTCAAAACTTGTCGGATGTGGGACGGGATTGGTCCGACATTATTCTGCATTGTCGGGATGGGGAAAACATAAATTTCCCTATTGCGGTACCCTCTCCGAAGGAATCATTCTTGTTGTGAGGGGCATGGATCCCTTGTCTACTTGTCATGGTCTTATTTTATGGGAGTTCCTCTTGGGCCTTAAAGAGGTTCTGAAAAACCCATATTCTTGTAAATCTAGTGGGTGTGCTTCGTGAACCTTCTTGTGGTCAGAGATTCTCATGTCTTGTGGATTTGTTGTGCGCCTGTCTGGTTCGTCTCCTGGTTAGGGGTTTCTGCTATCAATGCTATCTCATGTGGCAGAGTGTTGTCCACTGTAGGAATAATCAGTGCGGGTCGGCCCATGTTGGTGGGTTTGTAATGAAGGATTCAGTCTGTGTTGCTCAAAGTAAACTGGTAATGTTCGCGCAGGTTTCTTCATGTTGGGATATTTTAAAATGGTGCGGAGACCCAGTGGAGGTCTATCTGATCTCCCCTCTTTTGTTGGTTATACATATGGTGTTGAAGGGATCAAGACAGTGATAGAGATGTCTGGGTTTGTGAGTCATTTTGATTTGGAGAACCAATGTTTGACGAGAACCGTAATATGATGGAGAGACCACCATAGGACGTACTTGTGGAAGACTCTATTTTGAAAGTGCACTTGGTGGGGGCGACATCTTACTTTCTCTCCGCCCGACCTTGACCATGCTAATTGGTTAGCTCGGATAATGGGTTGTTGGACAAGTGTTCTTGGAGATCTCGAGTGACTCGGGTGATATCTAAGTCATGGGTGGGGTGTTCCATATTGCAGTTCTACTTCGAGGTGAATTCCTAGTTAGTCTTTTTGCTTGGTTATTCCAGTTTTGAAAAATTGTAGTTTCAGGTCATGGGCTTTTGAATGCCCGATCATCAGGTGATTGAGGTTTTATTTTAGGGTTCTTCTTGGTGTTTCATGGAACCCATAGTTGACCATGTATTTTGGGACTTTATGGGGTCAGAAAGTGTCATGGTGGGGAGAATTTTCACACCCCGACCTGACGCTTATTATATTTTAATTTATTATAGGTCTTTCTTTGAGTTCTTGTTTGAATCGATTCTAATTTAAAGGGGGTTTGTGATCTTATACGGGTGTCTGCTCATACACACGACTGTGTTTAGTGCCCAATCGTAATTGGACGATGTTATTTTATGTGTTATTATTTGTGAGTGCGTTCTTACACATGACCCCGTGCACGTTGCCAAGCCCGACTTGAGTCTTTGCATTCTAATGATAAATGAGATGTTTGACTTGGTAGTAACTGGTGCATGCGTAAGGAATGGGCGGAGCCGTATGGCTTCGTCAGATGTTCGTGCGACCTACCTGGTGCACGGGTAATCAATTATTTAACGAGTTTAATAATACATTAAACGCAAAAAAAATTATGAAAAACATTTAATTAATTTAAGAGTTGTTTAATATTAATATTATATTAATTGGGGATTATTCTTCTTCATATTATTTCAGCTAATATTTTTATTATTTAGATAATAATAAATTTTTAAAATGGTCATAAAAATTATCAGCATGTAAGTTTTAATGTTATTTCTAATATTAACATCGTTAAGATTTTAATTAGGTTGTACGTATTTTTATGTTAACATTGTAAGATTTTATTACACCATATTTTGGCGATAATATTACTACTACTGTTGTTAACATATTATTGTTATTTTAAGTTAATTTTGTAGTTTATTTTCGTTGTAAATTATCTTTATTTTTTATTTTTTTATATTTTATTCTTCTAAATTCCTTATCTTTTTTTCCTCTTTTTTTCTGTTCACTCAATTATTCCCCTCTCTCTCTTGTTTCTGGCAATTTTTTTTTCTCCCCTAGTTCACGCCGCCCCCTTCTCCAAACCGTACCACCTCACTGCCCCCTTACATTATCCTCATCGGACAGGCCACCACCGGGGTTCATCACCACCCTGCTGTCGGCGTCGCACGGAAGTTGCGCCGCCCGACCACCTCGTGCCGCTCCTTGGACCTACTATGCGGGCCGCCCGACTTCCCTCAAATTGGCATGTCGTCCTCCCCTCCTCTCTTCCAAAAAGACTAACCCCCCCCCCCCCCCCCCCCCGACGCCCTATTCTATCCGACGAGCCGCAACACACCAGACCGTCTTCCTCAAACCGAACCGAACCGCACCCCACCCCCAAACCCAAGCCGGCTCCTTGCTTCCCTCCTACGGTCCTGCTGTCCTGCGTCCTCCCTTACGGTTTGAGATCGCTGTGCGCCTCCCTTCGATGGCTGGACTTTCTTGCCGGCATCCCGACCTCACACCGGTAATTTTTCCTCACATTGCATATGGTCATCAATGGTATTACAGTTTTCATTTTGTTTGTTTGTAGTGTGTTTGACCCGATTTTTTGATTATGAGGAATAATTGTGTTGGTTGCAGTGTGATTGTGGGGCGGTAGGGGTTTCACATCAAATTTGTGAAGTTTTCCTACATTCCGAGGAAGGTGTTTCCATGCCTTTTCATATTTATATAATTTAATTTGTTTGTTTAGTTAAATTTAACATGATCTGTGATTTAGTTGAATGGTGCGATCTATGTTTATACTGTCATGGCAGGCTCGTTTGATGAAAATTGGGTTTCAAAAATAGTATTATTTTGTTGTTTACATGTGTGTTTCATAAATGATTGGTTGTGTTTAATAAGTTGTGTGAAATACATTTGTAAAACAAAAAATATTGTCTGAACAATGGAAAACAATTTTTGATATGGTTATCTCGTGCATCAGGTTTTAATGTGACTTCCGAACTTGAAGTTGAGTTTGTCGTTGGCACGAGTCATTGATTTATTATTTTGATGTGTTTTATATATTTTTTATGTGTTTTATTTTTTTTGTTAAATTATTTGTGTAGTGTGTTGGACCTCACTACGGTGGTTTGGGGCCGCGGGTTTGAGGTATCCTACATGTACATGCATAGGGAAAAGCATATATATATATATATGCCCTCTTTGTACATACTCCCTCATGGCGCAGATAATATGTGCAATGTAGCTAGGTATGTATACATATATATGTATAAATGCATGTGCGTGTATGCGTCAAACGGGGGTTCGAGTGGTCGTTGACAAATAACGACACATTTGAGGTAGGTCCCCTATTCCTATGCTTTTAATTTGAATTTCGTTGTTTCTTGATTGTTTTAAGAATATGTTTTACACTATTCTATATACACATTCTATAGAATCTGTTTTCAGTTGCTAGAAACTATTATGCCCTTGTTTTGGAGATTGAAATGTATTTCAAACGACGTTGGTCTTAAGTGACTTTTCTTGAAAATTGATTTCTTATGTGGTTTTGAATTGGTAAGGTGTATTTCCAAAGGTATTTGGCCTTTTGGCCGTTTGATTCTAAAAAGTGTTCCCTTTATGTAATTAAGCCCGTTTTCCATCTTAATAATGTATTATGAAAACATAAAACCTCTCTTGAGGCATGCCCCACCTTGGTTTTGGAAAAAAATTATTTTTTTAAGTTGAATGTGTTATCATGTGCCTAATTTGATACTTATGCACTGTGTGACGTGAAAGAGGGGGAATGCACTCAAAGAGGGAGAGTGGTGGTGAGATGTTGAATGAGTTTTAGAAAAAGAATATGTTATGTACATATATGTTTTCTTGATAATGAAAACTCACAACCACTTGAAATAGAGCACAATGGAAAACTTGGGTATCTAGGTGGGTGACCAGGACTAGTACGCTAGATGACACGGTAGGGGTTCGTCCCAGTTTGTCTAGCAGGATTGACACAACAAAAGTAACTAATCTTATGGATTTCTCTGGGTCGTGGTCTTCTAAGCCACGTTTTCTGAGGGTCATGGCCTTCTAAGCCACGTTTTCTGAGGTTCGTGGTCTTCAAAGCCACGTTTCACCGATGTACGAGGTCTCTAGGTTCCCACTTGTTCTAGCTACCTATAGGGAATACCCATGGTGCACATTTGTGACATGCTTCTAGTGATGTAGGTTTATTTTTAGTCATTTCATACTTGATGTCTTGTTTGTGGAAATCATATTTTAATCCAAACTGGTTTCTTTTCATTTTGAAATTTTAATGCATGCTTGAAACCTATTTTGAAAATGTAGTGGGAGTAAAATGTGTTACCTGAAAATGCAAACGCGTTACTTGAATTTGAAAAGGATAAATTTATTTTATTATATCTTATTTTCAAACTGGAATAATTGGATTTCTCACTAAAGGCGGGGACATCGGACGTGGTTATATTTTGGCATTCCTAGTGATCATTTCGGTGCTCACGCCTACTTTACTTTTCTGTGGCAGGTTTCAGTCTTGGATTGCTTTTGGAAGCGATTGTAGTTAACGTAACATGGTGAACTGTGGGGTCACCTGAGGTATGTCATGTTGCTCTATTTATCCCTTTTTCCGCTGTCAAGTTGTTTACTTTATTTTTCCTTTATTGATCTGCTTGTCCATTTTATGTTCATTTATCTTCATTATGGGCCAAATCATTCCCAACAGGATTATTTGGATGCCTGGAAATAGTTGCCATCCCGGGGGGATTGGGAATGCCCTTCGGGCCATGTCGCGGACCGGGTCGGGCACTGGGTCAGAAGGAGACCCGGCCTGGTTGGTGACATGAGAACCCATGAAAACACCGAATGCAATAACAAATAATCATCATTACAAAACTAATCGTGTACCTTCCAAAGGCACATTAAACACCAAATAAGAATCCATTTTCATATGAAACAAGATGACTCATGATTCATCAAGAATAATTTGATTAAAAAAACCCATTCATTCAATTAAAAATCCCAAAACAACAATTCTATACCAAATACCCCTTTACCATTTAAAAAAATTCAGCAAGGTCTCTTTTCCTAATCTAAAAACCACAAAGGCCAAAACCCATTTCCATAAAATATTTTCCACTCAAAAAAACATCCAAAACAATTACATAAGATCCATAAAAATTTAAATAGCCCATTAAAACCGATTTAAAACAATGTTTCAGAATAAATTTATAATGATTTACATATAGAAAAAAATTTATTTCCACAAACAACAAGTTTACATTAGAGGGAATCCAATATCATTTAAAAAATTTCCACATCCTTCATGAAATTTTTTAAAAAAACACACAAGCTTCCATAAACTATTTTTATATTTAATTTATGAAAACCCCTTTTCTACTTTTTCAAATCCAATAATTCTTTTAAAACCCATTTCCATGATTTTCACACAATGATATTCAAAAAAAATCATAATTCATGAAACTTCCAAGAAACCCACAAAAGGGAACTAGTGACGATGGGTGACTTGACCATATAGTTGGAGGCCATATCTAAAACACAAAACCTACACATAGAGACTAAATAGGTCCTTACCCTGGCTCTACATGTCTTTCCAGGCCCTGCAAAGCTCATAGAGGCCATTGGTCAGACTCCCCTTGTCATATCCCCAATCCAAACAATAAAAAAAAGACACTAATAAAACAGAAATCCCATGGAAAATTGTGGATTAAAAGAAGAATGAGTTTGCAACACTCTTCTCTCACATACACATCATGTCCCCACAATCCTACATCATCTACCTTGACATCCCCCAAATGACAAGGGCACTCTAAAAATAAATGTCTGTTAAGAGCCGACCCTAAACCTGTCACCCAGGCTAGCCCATGACAAGTCCCAAGAGGTGTTCCTGATCCTCCTAGGATGGTGACAGGCACCATGTGTATCAATTGAGTAAACAAGGTAATTATTTCTCACATATATGAAAAATCATACAAACAATGGAATGAAGTGGATATCCCAAAATACATTTATATTTAAATTAAACTTAACATTATTTGTACAAGAAACTAAAAGTGAAACTAAACCAATAACTCAAATGACCAAACCCGATAACCAAATAACTCCATGTGACTCCGCTGTTCACTCACCAAAAAAATGATCATGAGTTTTCTAAGGAGATCAAACTCATGCTGAATCCTGTACAAGGTCTAAAAACAGAAGAGGTATGTAGGATTGGGTATGAAAATTCCATAGGTGATCCAAATATTCTATTCCCAACACACATTATTCAAAATAAAAGAAACATCAATTTCATGTTTAGAATACAAATATAAAGGTATCATTTCCATATGAGGTCCCATGCTATAGAAAAATTACCAAACAAGACTTTCGTGTTTTATAAACAAAAATTATTGTTACAATTTTCAAAGAAGTAAAACTTCAAAATGAAAATTGTTTTTAAATGGATGATTAAAAGCATTTACGCTTTTAAATAAATCACACAAACTACTGAATTTACCATCCAAACACACTGTATTCCAATATTGAGTACAAAATATCCAGTGATCACCAGTCATGGGAACACCCCTATGCACTAGTTATTTATGAGCCCCAGGTACCTCGTATCTCGGTGAAAGTTTCCATAATAAATACTTGTTCGTGCACAGGAGCCACTAGTAGGGAAAATACCCATAATGTAGAATTCCTCTATCATTATCATAATAATTTATTAGTTACTATTATCATCGTCAAACTTGCTACGTGAAATAGGGGCAAACCCCCACAGGATCACTAGCATACTTGTACACGTCTGCCCACATAGATACCCTGGATTCCCATTAGTGCTCAATCAATTTACACATATTATAAAATACAGATTTTACATCAAGATTCCATTCCCAAAACATAAACACACAAACAACCTACAATCATTCTTCACAATTCTTTCCCGAATCAATAAACCATTGAAAATTTTCATAAAACAATATAAATAGGTGTATTGAGGCATTGCACATAAAACTCATTATAAATTACTATTTTAATTATAATAATAAAAAAACCATACCCAAACATATTTGGAAGCCCTAAAAAAATTAAATCATTTCATGGACCTTAAAAAATACCAATTGACACATCCTGGTGTATACAAGTAAAACATTCATTCTTCATTTTTAGAAAAGGCCAAATATGCCTTTAAACATTTTCTCAAAACTAACATTTGTCATAGTCATGAATTTAAATTTTATTAAAGAGGTGTATAAACACCATTTATATAATCAAACCTCATTCATAAATTCCTTAAAACACTCAGGATTCATATTCAAAACACAACCATTTTAATAAAAATGTGAAATAGCCCATTTATCGTCAACTTGGGCCAAAACATGTTGTAAAACAAAAATCCATTTGTTTGTAAAACCAAATAAAAATTGGAAAGCCATAAAAGGATTCCAAAATAATTTTTCCATTCTTAAAATGTATTTATAAATATAAAGACACATTTTAATTTTTACTAGACACATAAAATCCAACTGGACAATTTACAGAACACATGGTATGAACTCTTAAAAAAACAATTTATCTTAAGAACTTAAAAATGTATAAAATACCATTTTCATGCCATAAATCTATTCAAGCTACTGAAACATAAGCAAAATACCATAAACAATGTGTGAAATCTCATTGATTAATTTATCAAACAAGAGGACTACAAATTTATACCAAAACAACTATATTTTAAACAAAATAAGTCATAAAACATAATTTGAATAGAAAACCTTAAAAAACGTTTCACATTATAACATATTGTATAAATAATGATTGAAAAGAATTATAATTATGAAAACATAATTATAAAAGCTTTTTCAAAGGATATCCTACCTCAAATCCTTGGTGTAATGGAAATGCACTACCAAAATCAACATCTGAGGGTTTACAAACCCTAAACCTATGAATACCAACAGCAATCGAACATAAACCCCATAAAAAATAATGGGATAACAGAAACCTAGGTCAATCATGACATGGGTAGATTACAACACCACGAAATAATGAAAGTAGGAAGAAGAGGGGGGATAAAGGAGAAGGAATCTCATCTTTTCAGTAAGAAAACACTTGGTATTCCATCAGATCTGCACCGATAGAGAAAATTTATTTTCTTTAAAAATCGTTCAAAATCTCATATGTTCATGAAGATCCAGGTAAATAAGATTTATTGGGAATATAGTATAAATTGGTTGATTTTTTTGTGAAATAATTTACCTTCTCAATTGTGGACGATTTGAGGTAACATGAGAACATTCGCCCGAATCTATGACTCATATGAACTCTAAAGAAAGAAAAATAGATAATTGGGGTGAGGATATGTATATTGGCTTTTATTTGGAGGTGGAATCGCCTAAATATATTAAAATTTGAATTATCTGCAAAAGAATCAAATTATTTTTATAAGTGGAAATGGGCCCATGGGCTGGTCCAATTTTTAAATAAGTAACCACAATTAAATATGATTCTGAATTAATAAGATATATCAAAGGATATTTTTTTTTGAATAAGTCTGGGGAGAAAATTTATGAAGTGTAATGGGTGAAAAATGTTTTAAAAAATGAGTTATAAATGAAACAAATTTGGTTTTTAAAATTGGAAATCAACTCATGGTTGGCCCAAATCATGAAGTAACCACCCTCTCTCCAAAATCTCCTAAAAAGAAATGGGGAAGCAAAATTATATTGATTAGACATATATGGAAGTTCAAAACTCAAAATTAATCAAACCCAACACCCAATAAAAGGATCAAGATTATAAATGAAGTAGATCAAAATCATGAAATGAAATAAAATTGGTGTGATAGTAATCACGTATTTTATCACATTAATAACCAATTAATCAAATAAAATGAAAAAAATATCCTAGAATAAATTAATATAATTAAATTATATTAGCATATAAAACTAAATCATATCGTAAAATATATGATTTATTAGATTAACATATTATTTTTCTAATATTTTTTTTGAATATTGTGTCTAACATCCATTTTATGTTGCATATTAATTATTATTAAACCTAAATTCCATTTAAAGACATTTCCTAGAAGAACCCCCTATAGAACCATCCATAAGGCTTCCAATTCATCCCATACTCTAGTTTTTACTACTAAAATATTTTATATGTTTATATTAGTAATTCATTAATTCAAATATATATACATCCCCAAACATTAGTTAGTTTTGCCGAAGTATTCTCAACTTCATCAAAAGGCATTAAATGCATCCAAAGAAAGAGGTAATCGAAAAATTGTCAAGAATACCTGAATAATGATAATACGATATGACATTGATGAATTCATTTTTTTATTTATTCACCTATACTATTTTTTCCTTACCATTAGAAAACTGGATGAAGGATGTAGTGATTATTAACTCTCTGCATTTATTATCTACCTACAATGGATACCAATGGTGGGAGTGTGTCACAGAGTAGTTGTATCTCCTATTTCGATGAAATATAGGATTCTGTTTAGAGTTACGATTAATAAAGATTAAAATTTCTAGAAGGGAACTATGTTATTTGATCTTGGTGGAATACATTGGCCATATATAGCCTTTTTAGATAGATATATTTTATTTCCCCAATGATTCGATGCATGAAATCGGGGCCTACGAAATGAATGTGTGAGCTGACACCTCTTGGTGGTTTGATACCTAGGCGTACGTGAATGATGATTTTATATTGTTTTCAATGATAAAGGCTTCCATGGGAGTTAGACAGAATTTATTTAAATGAGTCTTATTAAAATTGCATAATTATTGTACTAGAAAATCCATGTTTTCATTTTATTATTACTACATGAAATTGTTTTAGGTGTGGATCAGGATGTTGGGTTTAGCAATATGACATGGTAAACCATTGTAAATCTAATCCCAATGAAGAGGATGATTAGTCAAAGATGTTATTTAATTCTATTTAGAGACATGGATATTATGAATATGTAATGTTCAAAAAATATACAAAAGGTTTAGGTAAACCTCAAGATGATACTAATCATAATGAACACTATATTAAGTATGTGTATAGAGGTGGTGATCATTTGAGAAGCATGTGATATAGGTGTGGATCGTTTTCTATTCTGGAGGTGCACATTGTAGAGTTTCCAAAGATCATTTGATGTATGATTTCATTATCATCCACTATATATCATTCCTTGTATCATTAGAGATCTACCCAATCCATTGTTTCAACGACTCTAGTAATATCTTTTGGGATACACATAGAAGGACATTTATTGCCTTATTGTAGGCTACACCAGTCGTAGTTTATAATATATAGTAATATATTTGTTGGGGGAATCAATTGATGATGGGATGACATTATTCATGCATTGAATTTTTCACATTGTTGATATAGTCATATAATTTAAGACGTATAATAAGCCACAATAGTTATGTTCATAGGATAATGTTTTTCATACATACTAGATTCTTGTACACATATAACAATATTTAGTTTGTAGTTTTGTTAGTGAGTAGGTTTTTCAAATATCTAATAGACATATGAATAGCATTATTTCATTTAGTAGAGATATTTAAATGGAACTAGTGAACACTAGGATATTGGAGGTTACTTGGATATCAGATAAATTTATGAAATTTTTCTCAGAAGATGTTTTGATGCTGACATGATTAAATAATATTATGTACCTAATATATTTTCTTCTAGGTGATTTTCCATTTTGGATGAAAATTATTGGATTTAAAATTTAATTTTATGGGAGTTATGATTAGAGATATATGATCTAATATGGATGGGTTTCATCTAGGATAGTTCATCATCAACATGGGTCCAGTGTTATTCTGTTATCATTTAGATGGTAGTATGGGATTGTGTGTATAATAATAAATTACCTTTTCAAATGATGTTATAAAAATAATACTTTATTCAAAGGATTAATAGAATTATTAAAAAGAGGAGTGGAGAGAGAGTGGGATTTTGACGATCGATCAGTGGTGTACGTATCACCTTTTTAATTTGAAGAATGATGTTTACCTGAAGACTTACATCTGATGATGGTTTGTCAACATCATGTTTTTGTTCCTAAAGATAAGATTCATGAATAAATATTCTATGTTCTTTGGGACTGTAATATCTATGGTACATGAGTCTTTGTACTTGTTTATAGTCATGTTTATTTCATACAAATTTATATACCTGAATTTAGAGGAGGAGATATTGGGTAATCTCATATCTATATTTAAAATTCGTCAACCCCAGTACCACTATGGAAGGTTTTATTACTGTATGTGTTGTACAGAAGAGGTTAATTAACATGGAAATGTGGTGTAATAGAAGGTAATCATTGTGGAATAATGTAATATTTAAGTGATAATTTCATGGAAATAAAGAAATATTGGGAAAGAGGTTTTAATTTTTGTAGTCTAATGGTAAATTAAATGAGGATAATTATTTATTTTTAATGATTGGGGGAATCATTTACCACTCCTTCAGAAAATATCATGGAATTATCTAAAAATATCAGTTTTAATTAGCGTTTGGAAACATGAATGATATATTTAATTGATCAATAGGTATTTAGTTTTAAATATAGGTGGTGATGTTTGGGTTTTTAAGTGAGGATTATTTTATGTTATTCAGATCGATCATATTTTTTCATAAATAACTGATGTTGTAGAATTTTAAATTTTTACTCCCCCAAGATTATAATTATTCCTCTAATGAAATGAATCAACTAACATTGTTAACTGATTTAATTATTGGAAACATAATCACATTGGAGAAGATATGGTGGTATTTAACAATCTCATGTTTTTTAGGTATATACATTCTTAGAATGACCTAAACCAATAGCTACATATATTTATTTAGTTTTTATAAGTCTATGACTATTAAATATTCTACAACATTATTAGTGGGAATATCATCAATTAAATACTAAGTAGGATGGTATGAAAATATTATGTTCTATGTCAAAAAATTTATTTAGGGAGATAGAGGAGTTCAAATCCCTACACATAGATTTATGGGTTGATGATGTCTGGTATTTTATGTTTTAGATCATAGTTTAGTATTCACTATTGTAGTAGGTGGAAGAGTTTTATTGGAGAGACTCATATGGAGACATGATACACAACCATGATCTCCTTTTTTAATATTCATAGTGTTGTTCTAATGAAAGAGAAAACTATATGATTGGGGGGGATTTATTAGTATGATATATATTTTAAAGGGAGTCTTTAATGAGTTCCATAGATCAAATTTGGTTGTACAACCAAGAGTATTGAAGATGTATCATGCAATTAATGAAAATTTTATTTTTATCTAATGATGAACCATTATTCATTAGTGTTCATAAATAAATGACTATAATGATTGTAGGTAAATGTGGAAATATATGTTACTGTATGTTTGTAGTTGGCCATCAGTTCACATTATTAAATGTTGGATGAAATATTGATGGAATTCAGCACAGTATTACTCAGATCCATGGGATGGTGTGATTCTAGATAAGAAACCATGGATTGGATAAATATGTCAATCAACATCCTAGCTATCAATGTGTCTGGATATTTGGATATCATTGAAAGGCGTCCAAGAAACTATATGGAGTTTCATGTACTATAATCTCAAATAAGTGTGATCCCATTACTTCAAGAGTATTAAGAATATTACATCATTATTATAAAACTCAATTATTCCTCAACAATACATTCCACCATCGGATGGATGTACAAATTGAGAAGACCATCAAAATGATAAGTGATATGTTTTTAGAATGCATTTGGTATTTCATAATTTCTTTATATAATGACTATAACAATAATAAATTAGTTTCTCTTTTTAAAACAGTAAATTACATATAAAAATATAAATTTTTAGAAAACACATACCGAAACTCTTCTATTTATAATTGTCATATATTTTTTCATACAAAAAATACCATTTAGTAGCATAACAATTTATAATTATCCCTTTGAAAGGTATCATATCACTATAAGAAAAAATGGTTTTGGTAATGTCAAAGTGAAATAGATAGATGATGTGATAGACTCAACTGACCAGATAATACACTATTATGTCCATTTGTCAATGATTTTAAGGGTAATTTCACCTTTGAGATTATAACATGATCAATACAAATATTAGAATAATCCAAAAAAGAAAAAACAAAACTATTTATGGGAAATGATAATCCACATATAGATATTGACCGAAGACACATATACCAAACAACCCCAAGAAAATCTTTCCCTCATGCCCCTTACACATAGGGAGTTCGTTAGTGTAATAATTGTAAGGTTTATAGACCCTTATTGAATGAATTGGAAGATGTTTATTTTTTAGAAAAAAATAATGATTATATTTATTCAATTTTAATTATATTAAAAAGGATATATCATATTATAAAAAAGTATTTCTCTACAATGAAACACAAATGGTATTTATGTAAAAATATATTATTTATATCAAGAATGCCCACTTAATGTATTCATGAAATTTTTGTCAAAATGAAAATAAATTCAAATATTTTTTTTAAAAAAAATATAAAAATATAAATTATAATAAATGTTTAAATTTTTTAACAAATATTTTTTTAAGGTAATAAAATTTTTTTTGTCATCAAAACCAATATAATTAAAATAATGCAGATTTTTTTTAAATGATTAAATTATAATAAATAATCAATTAATTTGATTAATAAAATTAATTTTCTTTTGAAATGAGCAGAATGAAATTTTCTAGTAGTTGTTTTTTTCATAACATTATGATACAATCTAATTTTTTGTATTAAATTAATACATTATAAAAAATATATATGTACTATGATAGAATAATGTAACAAAAGTGATTAAATATATTCCATAGAATATATCCATCATGAAATATATATTTACAATATAATATATTTTGTTTTGAGGTTATTTGGTTAATCATATAATTACATAACTAATCCTACAAAATCGATAATAATTTTTAATGTTTTAAAATAAATTCATTGTAAACCTTACCGAGTTACAAATCTCAATGAATTTTTTAATGAGATAATTTATTTTACATGATAAAAACTATGTCCAAACCACATTGGATAATAAAATGGGAAAACTCATTGTATGGAATTTGGGTACCATTATAATTTCATATTGAGCCAAAAACCTATGTTTGGAAATTGGAAATGAATTATCCTTACTTTTAATATATAGAACCAATGTAACTCCAATTTATCATCTCTGAAAAGACTTGTATCCAGACATTAATCTATAATTATCCCTCTCGAACCCTCCCCATTTTTCAAAATCTTCCATGACGCTACTTTGAGTCTTTTAAAATCAATATCTCATGTTAAGGGATCCTCTTATTTTTTACATTATTCATGACACTCTTTTTATTATGAATTAATTTCATATAGTCAGGTCTAGATATTCCATCAAACATATCCCACACATATCTAATTATTCATTGACGATGAGAGTGAAAATTTCAATTCATTAATCCCTACCATGAATCATTTTGTACCCCCTCTATGTTGTCATGATTATCCTATCATTTTTCCATGCCACACATTTTTATTATGAATACCCACAATCATTTTGAATTAGAGGTATCCAACTAGATGAACATATCCGTAATTTATTTGGATATTACGTATATGTACCATACTATACAGGATCATAGTATTAAATGTGACAAAACTTGTCATTATATTGAATAATAGAATTTTCACATATGTTCATGTTTTTTATAAGATGAGATCACACAAATAGTGCTCCAAGGTAGTGGGTAATATTTTAGTCTTATGTGACATCATTAATAGTATTAAGGAGTAAAATAATCATCTATTCTAATCTATCTACAATTTCATGTCTGATTATAAGTTATTCCTGAATTATATTTATGCCATGATTTATGATGTTTCGACAATCTCATGTTTGCATTATGTAATCATGGCATATAATTCATTTTTGATAAACATTTTTAGTCTCACCCATCCTATGATACATTGAAATGTGTCTAAGAACACATGTACATGATTAAATTATGTTATTCTATTTTTATTCTATTAGTGTTCGTTATAGATAACCCATTTTATATATTTGACCCAGTGTTTCCCTTTTTAATTTCCTGAGAACGATTTAATTTTAGTAGTATGTTAAGGATTTTATCTATAGTGTTCTTATATACGTGAATCATGATGATCATCTAAGTACCAATTCTAGAAAATACATTATTCTAATCAATATTCTATTATTGTTTTAAATGTAACTTTACTTAATAAATTATAAAACAATGTGTAAGAAAATAAATGTTTTCATAATTTGAACTTGAGTGTAACATCCCTATTCCAGATGCCACACAGTGGCGCCACGTACCCAGTTGTTAACATGACCACAAGTGTATTTCCTTGAATGCCAGAGGCTACCGACCAGTAGTGAGGTCCTTGGGTGTGATAGTGGAAAAACTATGCACTCATTTCCAGAGTAACACAGTGAAAGAGAAATAAATATACAACAGAGAATGTTGTAAATATCCAACAACAGTAAACAATGGAAGACTGGAAGTAATAAACTGGAGAACTCACAAATATATATGAATGATTCATGATAAATACATCTTAGAAAACTACCAAAAAAGTCACAATGTTGGAATAAAAATATTACTAAAACAAAATACAAAATAAAACACTAAAGAAATCCTCTGCATCACAGGCCTCAGATTGGTCCCATGCTCTCGAGCTCCACATAAAATAATGTGCCATAATTAGAAAGGTGAAAGCCCTTATCTATACCTATAGTAATATAATCTGTTTGTGCCGAAAAGCATGACCCAAACAAGGTATGAGACAAAAACCAGAATGAAACCACACGAAGATATGTGCATAATAGTCAGTGAATATATTTGGTAGGTAATAAGATACGATGCAGTTAAAAAGAATGTACTCAGCAATAAACAATCACAGATATCAAATAAGAAGCTAATCAATATAGGTAACTCTCTAGGAAGTACACCCATCCAATCCCCTCTAGTTCAGTCATATGAATATATAAATACTCTCTGAGGATGCTCACACAGTCAATTACCCTTATAGTAAAAAGTGATTCTAGACTCTCTGAGGAACCTCTCACGGTCAATTCAACATATAGTATATGTTATTCAAGGACTTTCTGAGGAATCACACATAGTCGATTCCCTTCATTGCACCTGGTGGTCAAAGCCTATTTGTGGAATCTCACTCTGTCAATTCACCTTATAGTATAATATGCTTCAAAGACTCTCTGAGAAAGCTCACACGATCAATTCCATTTATAGCCTATGTTCCCAAGGACTCTCTGAGGAAGCTCACATGTTCAATTCCCCTTATAGTATACTACATCAGTTTCTCATGGCCCTGTGTAAGTCAACGAAGATAGAAATTGAATACGGCCAATGTAATCCTCATGAACTACGTGGCTAATTGGTCTACAACATGTGATGCATGTCAAAAAAAACACTCCACCCTACAACACACGACATGGGAAAATAGGAAATGCAACCAAATAGGATAAGCAGGAGAAAACGGTCATAAACAGAACACGCATGTGAAAACATACCCAGAACATTTAAATAAGACCTATTCATAACGAAATATCCTTTACTCAAGCATACAAGAATGGAATGAAATTAACAGGGGTAAAACAGTAATGGAACAATACCCCAATTAAGTTTATTGGACAAAATTCCACATATAACTCAAATAATTTACTCGTAATGTCATAAACCATATAACTAAATGTTGGGAGATAAATATAATTCTACGTTAGACATTGGATTGACCTAGAATGTGGTTGATCTACAAAAATTTCTAAAACGTTCATTCCACAATATATCACAAGAGCTTAGAAATTGGAAGTTGGTGATCTATGGGAAAAGAGAAATCACATATGTTATTATAATGCAACCAAATGTTTTTTGATTCAGAGGATAGATGCTCGCTCGGGGGTTTGTCAAAGATCTGGGGTCGTACGGCGCTCCTGGATGAGACAGACGAAGAAGGGGGTGTTTCTTTCGATTAGATTCCACTGACGTGCGTTTAATGAAAAATAAAATACTCTACATGTGTTTTTGAATTACATGGTGTCTACATTTCATTTCGGAACTTTACATTAAGCGGCCTCTAGGTCACCCCCACATGGACGTGTGCATGGATGCTACACAGCTAGGACATGGTAACCTACGGTAACCAAGTACACAACATGTAGTCATAATGTACATGGAGTGTACTTTGAAAATTTCAAGAAATTCTCATTTTTATAAAAAACCACTAGAAAAGGAAAACATACCAAAAAATAAGATCTATGTTCTTACAAACTTCCCCCTTTAAGAAATTAATCCATGAATTTCCCAAGCAAGGCAGCATTGAAGATGAAACCATGAACAAATCTGGCAACTGTGCTCTTACATCATCCTCCCTCAACCTAGTCTCATCATGTACTCAATCGTGCTGCCACAACACTCATACCATAGGAACAGACCAGGCATGGAGAACATTTTGACTGCGATCGAAAATACTGATAGGATGCTCCTCGAATTATTTATCCACTTCCAACTCAACCTCCACAAGTTTGAATGAATGAGACAGGTATGAAAAGTATCATCAATGCTGAGAAACATGGAAAAAGTCGTGCATATCCCGGTACCTCTTAGGTAACTGAAAATGATAGGATACCCGACCAACTCTCAACAACACCTCAAACGGCCCAACGTACCTCGGTGACAGCTTACCCTATCTCATGATCCTTCAATGCCCCAACATTTGTGTGACCCTGTTCATGATCTGTTCCATCACAAAGTCTAGATATTGACTAAGGGTAATACCTAGAGCAATGAAGATGTAAGATTCATGAAAATATATCAAAGGCATTAAGGCACACACATATACCTGCGTGCCACCCTTGGGCGTGCAGGACAGTTGCGTGCCAGATATGAGGCGTGCAACTCACTTGTGCACCCTAAGTGAAATTTAGGTCAAACCTCAGGTGGCCTATAAAAACCCCCTTATTGTCCCCCCATTTCATAGACGAAAAATCCAAAACTCAGATTCTAGCTCTGGCCACCCAAGTCTTTGTTTGAAGTATTTTGAAAACTTATAAGGCAATTATTTACCTAGAATGGAAGCTCTCAAGAGGAAGAATAAGGCCTATGTATTAGAACTCATCAATACCTACGTGCCTAATTGTCTAGCCTTTAAGGGAAGTGAAGAAACATGTACGCCACCTTTTCCTCTCATAGAAACTTGTGCACCACCATTCTGAAAACATCTAGGGATTATTATAAGGGCTTCTTCCATGTCTTTCCCTAGTATTTTCCTACATGTTCTTCTTCACCCAAGTGAACACTTGTCGTGAAAGTATACATTCTCATGTAGGACTTGTGTTCCAGACTATGACTTGCGCGCCTCCTTCCAATTCACTTCATTTCCTCAAATTCATCTCTCCTCTTAAAGATATAGCCTTAAAAACCCTCTTCAAATCCATTTTTGGGATGGTTCCACTGTTGGATTCCTTATCTAAAAGGAATTCTGAGATGTTCTTTTGATTTGGGCCTCCTTCTCAAGAGTAAGCCCAAAGCCTCAAGTCCCCTTAACCTGGGTCTCTATTTCAAGAGTAATATAGAAATTAATAATACCATTAATATGGGAATCCTCATCAAGAGTAAGTCCCAGTCTTATTTTCATTTAATTTGGGCTTTCCATTCAGGAATTAAACCCAATCATAAGTCCCTCTTAATTTTGGCTTCATTTCCAGGAGTAAGTCCCTGGTTAAAACTCCAAATCAATAAAAAGTAAAAACACCAATATAGACCCTACTCTTGGGATTCATTTATAATAGTATTTGTCTTTACTTGGGCAGTCATACATACGTAAGCCCCAGATTATTTCTTATGATTTCATCTTTCAGGTCACAATCAACATGTTTTATTGATACACCTTGTTTCTCTCACTGAGCATGACTCATGTGAGCTTAGAGTGTAAAATTAATTATGAAATCACTCCTTGAGCCATTAATCATGCAAAAACCTCATTCGTATTCACTTGAAATACATGTTTTATGATTCCTTTTGTAATAAGGATACGAAGGTAGCCTGTATGCGGGAATTATCACAACTCTAAAATAATCTGGTCATTCTGAATGACAATAATATTCAAGTGCCCCACTAAGTGGCTTTAAAACTTGTATGGTCATCATAATTACCAAGAGAGTTCAATATAATGTATTGAAGGATACCATTGAATAAGAATCACTAATTCATATAAATGATTTTATACTGATGAATAACCTCAAATACATATAAGAGATTCTCTAAATCTCCTACATATCAATCATTGATTGCATGATCTAGAAGAAAAAACTCATTTTCATTCTTGGTAAATTAATAAGGATTCACGAACATTACTCAAATATAAAGAGAGTCTCGGTGTTGATGATAATTCCCCCAAAAAAGGTGTGATGAGTCTGACCCCCCATCCTCTCTACCAATGAAAATTCTTAGGCCTCATCAGTCCACAACTAATGGGAACCTACCATTTGGAATGTAGGTCCAAATGGATATAGAATCATTGGACGATCCGGTTTTACGAATAAACATGTTAGAAAACAATTTGCAATGTTTGAAACTTAAACAAACAAGGTCATCCTAATTTCCAGAAGAAAAAAAAATGGTGAACCCGACATGAATCTTTAACCATGTTAAATGATGTTTTACTTATTTGTTAGTCCCCCATTTAAATTAATTTGAAGGCCAAAATTGCAATCAATAACAAATGTGATGTCACGACCAGAACCAACCTGGGCTCGAGCCGCAACTACCCCAAGCCTGCATCCATAGGCCAGGGGCTGGCGACCAGTGCTGATGGCACAACAACTCGGGGAGGTCTTTTCCTAAGTACCTGCACACACACACACAACACACTCAATGAAAAAGTGCAGATTAAAAAGAAATGACATGCAGAGTAAAGTAAAACTGCTATATATAAACCACCAAAAGTGCATCATCCTCTAATTAGTACAAAGAATGTGCTGATAGTAAACTGAAATAAAAAGGGGAAAAACATTTTCCCAACAAGAAAAGTGACACAACCCGGCAACAGTTGAACAAATGTAAATATCTGGAAGGGTCCCCCACCTGGAAGCCAACTTCAACCCCCGCATGCAGTCCATGCTCCTGAACTCCTAAGATCCACTGAAGTCGCAACCAATATGTCTGTCGTCTGCAAGTGCACACCAAGAGCGGGAAAAGCCCAAGTAGGGGTGACTATAAAAACACTTAGTAGGATACCCCGAAGGCTCGAGGGAGCAACGAAGGAGGTGCCAAAGGGTGAGTAGTAGATCGAATAGGGGAAAGTAAAAGAGTACAACCGAGAGTGCAGTTGAGTAACAGTAGAGAGTCCAGCTCAACCTAATAAGATAATGGTGGTTGACTCGTCTAGACACAAGGAGATGGAAATGGTGAGAAGATGAGCTTCTCATCGAGTCTTCACTACCTATAGAAGTTGATGAGACTCATCCAACCATGAGAAGCTAGACTCGGAAAGCACGTTGCATACCCTGTGCGTCTTTGCCACTCCTGGAAGGAGAGTAACACAACCCAAGATGTGGATACTGGAACAAGGTATACACATATATATGTGCTCTATCATGAATATTGAACAAGATCGTAAGAGGATCTCCATACCATAGCTCATCCCAAGTAAGTGAGTAGCCAACAGTCCCAGAAGTAAACACCATTGATGCCCAACATCCCACTGGTCTTCCCTGAACTGCATGTCATAGGGCTCCAATCACCGCACCATGACACTATCCGCTTTGGGAGGCACTGACTCACCCGCATGGCTTTAGGTTGTTTCGTAAGGATGCATCTCGGTGGGGATTGCGCCCCGCGTACTTGAGAGTTCTGGGGGAACGTCAAACAACAACGCGTCACTACCCAGCAGTTGAGAGGTATCCTCTAGTCGATAAGAGACCCCCTGCATAGGCCTGCTAGAGTGCCCCTGGAAGTCAACGTGTTCCCACTATAGGGAGACCTGGTAAGAGTCGACGGGTGACACACTGCCCAGTCCTGTAACTGGGTAATCCATTGGAGGGAAACCCGATTAAGTCATCGACGAGTCCCAATTACTAGTCCCATAAAAGTGTACTCCACTGGAGGGAGGCTTCGAACCATCATCGGGGACCACTTCCCAACCCAACTGGAGGTAAAATCGACATTGGAGACTACTGCCCAGCACCGCTGGAGGTAAGCCCGACATCGGTGACCACTGACCAGCCCCACTGGAGGTAAACCAGGAACTTCCCTGGCCATCCCTGCTAGATGGTACTTCTCAGTAAACACCACTGCACTAGCCATCCCTGGTGGATGGTAACCCACAGGCCATCCCTGCTGGATGGTTCAACTGGTGATCCCTGCTCAAAACAGCCTCAGCCCTGCTGGAAACAACTTAATCTCTGCTTGAAACAACTTCATCCCTGCAGGAAACAACCTCCTGGGTAGAGGATTTGTTCCCGTGTGAAGCGTTGGTCACACTGATTCCATAAAAACACTACCAAGGAACACGAAAGAACGGGAGAAACTCCCCAAGCCTCTCAGGGAAATCATGCTCTAATCTACTGAGTCACTGTCAAAGTGGAACGAGTCAACTCATCCCAGAAATTTGGGAAAACACCCAAGTTTTACCAGCCCACGTACTTGAAAATGGTGCCACAGTTCGATGAAAGTGGCATGGTACTAACCCCGCCCCCCCAACTGAAGAAATAGAGGAACCAAACTATCTGTGTCAACCAAACCATCAAGAACGAAAACAGGGGGAGGCCACTCAGCCCTACTGGTCAAACAAACAAGAATAGAGCGAGGGGAAAACTCCACCCTGCTGGTCAAATAGACGAGCGCAGATGGACCCTCTACGTCGAGAGAGGTAAAAAGTACGTAAAGTAGAACACGACACGCACATGGGGCCCACTTGACCTGTGGCCCCAAGTCAACTCCATCCAAGAACATAAAAGTTCTCAAGTACAACAGCCACATGTACCTCCAAGAATTCCTGTATACTCGCAGAGTATACCATGTTCCAGCCCAAAGGCAAACGTGCAGATGACACCCAATGTCAACGTGAAGTCGTAAACATAATATCTCCAACTTCCCACCTCAATGGCTAAGGCATGACCAACTACATCTCTTCAGGCATTACTTCACTCTCCCAAGAGTGAACATGATCACACGCTAATGGTCTGCTACAAACACGGTAGAATAACCGCCATGAGGCACCTTCACATTTCCACATTTAATAAGATCGCGTAAGAGGCTCTGCTCGCCTGAATAGATTACACCATTGTAATCCTTGTGAAAAAAAATTCGAGATTGAAAAATTACTTGCCTCCAATGCTTGTCCGACTGAAAATTCATCCATCACCGCTTTATGCTCGAACGACGTCCAATGATCCTGAGCCTCATCCCCGAAAACAGTTGGGCGCATCGCACCATTACGATCCACTCGGGAAAACATGTCAAAAGGACTGCTCACTTGAGTGCAATAGATATCCAAAGAAAAAGATGAATTTCGTTGTACTGCACATGAGCAGTTCTTCATGGGACCCGCACCCCGGTCACAAAGCCCAACAAACTAATCAGACAGTTGTGATCCTCCAGAAAATTTGCACATGTTTGACCAATCACTTGTCCAAAACGGACACTCGGTGATAATGCTGGAAAACCACCGTCAACTCCCAAAACAGTCCTCGCGGGGCCTGCACCAACATGTTGAATTAGAGAAAACGGATTGCACCATTGCAATGCCATCTGAAAAAACCCAGAAATGACTTTTCGCACCCGCCCGAATGGACGTATGATGAAGATGTTACAAAACGCTTCCCGCAGCTCAAAAGACGGGCCATGGGGCCCACACCTCAACTCCGGTATCAATGCCCGAAACCATACTAGAAAACTCCGGCCCGAGGCCAGGGTCGCAATGCCGCTGATGGCACATAATTCGGACATCGGATGTGTCTGCGCCATCCCAAACAAGAATCCCCGAGAAAGACGCCCAATCGCTTTATGGTGTGTCGTGATTCTGAGGCCCTTGTCTCATGGATTAAAATCACCCAAAACCATCTCAAATTATTCCTCTCATTCCAAGGCACGCGCCATCGTAGATGGATCGTGATACCGACTCTTGGTTTATGATTTATCAAAATATAAATCACATAATAATAATAATAATAATATATTATTTTTTTTTTATAAACTTATAATTTTTTTTAAACAAAAACCAGACCAACCCTGAGTGTCGGTCTTCTTCCACACGCCGCCAGTAGGACTCGTGCTTCATGGGTCCTTGTTCCCCCTTGCAGACCACTTCATTCGGTCTCTCTCCTGCAGAACAGGACCCGCGGGATGCAGGTTCTTCTTCCTCCAACCGGCGACCCAGGTCGCCTCCCGCACACCAGCACCCTCTGCCCCGACACCCTTGCCGCTTGCCCGCAGCCCCAACAGACCACTGCCACAGCCCCACTCCCCGCGGATCCTACTTCCGACGAGC
This sequence comes from Viscum album, assembly GCA_963277665.1. Lineage (NCBI taxonomy): Eukaryota > Viridiplantae > Streptophyta > Magnoliopsida > Santalales > Viscaceae > Viscum > Viscum album. The sequence goes on along the minus strand of OY728152.1, from coordinate 1,309,905,167 downwards.
CCGCGATCCAGTGCTCCACGGTGACTCCGCGTCTGCATGTCGCTAGCTCCACTCATCCGAGGTCCCCAGCTGGCAGCCACCTCATGCCATCTGCGAGCCACCACATGCCGCCGCCTCGCTGGATGCTGCCACCACCACTTGAGCTCGATAGAAAACAGAGAAAACCCACCAGAAACTTCAAAAACCCACGAACATCATCGGACCACTGCGGACTCCTCCGAATTCAGATTTCAAATCCGAAACAAGCATTCGAAACAGCATAAAAACTACTTCACAGTCATAGGCTTCACTCGAAAATTAAACAGAAATCATATGCCATAAATTGGGATCAATGTTGGTGCGGGAATTAAATAAAAAACAAAAATGACGCCTACCTCGTAGGGCTTCACCCGACTCATCCCGCACGATCCACCGGCGCTGCAACACACCACCTTGATTGGAGGAAGAGGATGAGGAGAGGATGAGATGAGGTTGAGGGTGAGGGGTTTCTCCAGGGGAAAGGAGTGTGGACGGGGATGAGGGGGAGATTAAATAAATAAACTCTTTAATTAAAAGGCTAGACCCCTGAAAACCCCCGTGTCAAAAACCTCCAGCGAAGTCAAGATTAAGCTCCCCCTACGATAGGCATCACCTCCCATGCACAACTGTAGGCTCGATATTTTAATCTGATACCCCGTTAAAATTTTATAAAAATGAATTTCTGAGGCCACCAAATTACGAAGACGCCCCTGGGCGATTTTTCACAGGCGGGCCGCCCCCGTGAAAGTTACACCCCTCCTAAGGTAAACGGCATGCTCCGGACTCAACAGTTCCATCGATTTTCCAATTTGAACTACCATTTTATAGATACTATTGTTTAACCATTAAATGAATAAATTAATAATTTTATTTGTCCGTTTAATGTTCCTTTAACGGCCGAGGTGTCCCAACGTCCTGCGCCGACAGGATCTATGTCATTCATAGGGTAAACACCCCATTTCGGACTCATATGTACTCATAGATTTATGATCCGAGTGATGGTTTAATAGTTATCCCATATATTTTGCGTGCCAAGTGTGAACACACTTAAAATTTAATTCTGGCTACCCCGAGGCTCGGAATCACATTCCGTCTGAAGGCGCTACTCTGGAAAAACTTCAAGAATATTACAAAGTATTTTATAGAAAAAATATAGTTCTCACATCATTACCTCCTTCAAGCTTTTCGTCCCTGAAAAGAAAAACTAGGGAACAACTCAAGGTATTATGCCCGCACCGGGCTCTTTCATTCCCAGAAGAACTCTCGCACAGTTCTGTGACACCTCACACAGACCAAAGGATTTGATCGGTTCACGCGAGGTCTTCCCCCGCCGATGACATGCATAGGAGCATTCACACATCCTCTCATGAAGCCACATGGGAGACATCGTGCACCCACTCCAGACTTTGGGGTTAGGGAAAAGTGGTGGGGAACTCGCCATCCATTTGCACAGTCTCAAACGTCCTAAAGGACGTTAGGGGTAGCTCACCTCATCGTTTTCCCCTCTACGTTGCACACTATGACTGGAAGCATTGTTTGGACCTGGGAAAAAGCCCATTGATTCCCTCCTTCAGAATATCTATATGGTGAAATACCCAAGGATATCTAGTCGCACAAGATTTCACAGCCAATGCCCCATGACCAAAACTCTCTTACATGCTTGAAAGGAAAAGGATTTTCCACCATCGACTAAAGAGAAAGGTTCCACGCCTTATATTACACTAACACAGGGTTACACCGACGACCCGCGTCACCCTCGTAACATCTCAAGAAAGGTGCGGGGAGAAAATAATTTCACACATAGAGTCTAACAATTCTACTTCAAAAAGTCAAAGAGTTGTAGAGCATACCTCTTATCACCCCAGGCTCTGCAGGATCGTAGTAATCCAAAGATCACGGTTGTCCGCAGTCCCAACTGTCAGCTCCCGGAGCATGAGATGGACTGCCTATTGGTGATTGGAAGACCTCGGGATGTCGTCCCCCACTCCCAACTCCTCTCGCTCCACTGGTAGCACCACCTCTCTCGGTACTACTCCGATCACGGCGCTGCCTCTGTCGTGGCGGTGCCCCTGCTGCCTGCCTGAAGCTCCCTGTATGCCTGGTCGGGATGTCCCGTTCCAGGTGACCTCATCCATCGCAAGCATAACACCAACTCTCTCTGGGCTGCACTGGTTCCCTCCGGTGCCACTGTGGTGTACGACCACTCCCCTGAGTCTGGTTGTCAGAAAGACACTTGCGTCAAGTTTATGCTTGTTGATGACCACTACATGTGGTAGACGTCTCGGCTCCAACGTGCCTACCGCCACCAGCAACTGTAAATTGTGACAGGAAGCTCTCTGTCACCAGTGCCTACCTTAACACATCGGCATAAGTGTAAATTCCCAAGGGTACTATGAAATCACTAATCCCTCTACAGAGACCCTACCCGAACATCCATGCTCAAAAGTTGTCGTCGTGGACTATGTCTGGGTAAAAACGTGCACGGTCTGTGAAACTAATCGCGTACTCATTCACTGTCATCCCTCCCTGCTAAAACTGCATGTGCTCCTAGATCTGAAAAGAGCGTAAGCAGGAGGGATAGAACTCGTCACAAAATAGTAGCTGAAAGTCACCCCATGAAAGTGACGACTCATCAAGTAACTAAGTCACCAGAATCCACCGACGCCCAGCTGCTCCGTGGAAAAAGATGGCTACCAAAGCAACCCTCTGATCTGTCTGTGTCTACGTAAGCCTAAAGAGGAAAACCACTTTTTTGATCCAAACCTCTATTTCCTAAGAGTCTGGCTCACCACTGAAACTCAGCGGTCTTTGTCGCTGGAACTCATGGTGCGCGGTAAACCTGCTCTCAAGCCCATTCTGCTCTGCTGGAGCTGTCTACAGGTCACCAGGTGGGGGTTCTGCTACCGGCCCACCCGGAGGAAGGGACTTGCATGATGGGTCCTGGACTGATGCCTCATCACTCACAGGGTCTTCATCACGAACCAAAGCTAGTATCCATGCTGGCTGTATTCACAGAGACATCATGAATGTTATGAAGGAGTGGCACGATCAGATGAGCATATATGTACATATAACAGTCACAACAATGGGGAGATGAATCAAGAAGGACAATCAAGTACTCGATCCTATTGATGCACAATCCAATTTTCCCTACAATAGGTGTCTCAGAATGCCGAGTCGACATGCAGGTTATTAGGGTCCTGGTGATTGGATACGTCTTCCGCCGCACCATCACTGGACTCCCTGGCCTGAGAGCCTCTCTCGAGACACATTGAAACTGTTTCCCTAGATCCCAACCAATTCCTTTTTAGGGACTTCCGAACAACGTCCCAAGTAACGAACCACCTTGGATACCACTTTTTAATGACCCGACCCTACCCGGGATCGAGCCGCAACTACCCCATGTCTGCCTCCAAAGGCCAGGGGATGGAGACCAGCGCCGAAGGCACAACACATCAGGGAGGACTTAGCCTAAGTACCTGCACACACACACACATCACACTCAATGAAAAAGTGAAGAGTAAAAATGAAAAGACAAGCAGAGTAAAGTGAAACTGCTATATATAAACCACCAAAAGTGCATAGACCTCTAATCAGTACAAAGCAAGTGCTGACAGTAAACTAAAAACAGAAGGGGCAAAACACACGCTGAACCAGAAAAGTGCCACAACCTGGAAACAGGTGAACAAAATTAAACAGCTGGAAGGGACCCCCACTTGGAACCCAACCACGGTCCAATCTCCTGAGCTTCTAAGCTCCACTGAAGTCACGGCCAACATGTCCATCGTCTGCAATGTCACACCATGTGTGGGAAAAACCAAAGCATGGGTGAGTATAAAAATACTTAGTTGCATACCCCGAAGGCTCGAGGGAGAAACAAAGTAGGTACTGAAGGGTGAGCAGTAGATCGAATAGGGGAAATTAAAGGAGTAAAACCAAAAGTGAAATAGAGTAACAGTAGATAGTCCCACTCAACGAAACAAGAGAAAGGTGTAGACTCGTCCAGACATAAGGAGATGTAAATGGTGAGAAGATGAATTTCTCGTCGAGTCTTCGCTACCTATAATAGGAGAGTTGACTCGTCCAACCATGAGAAGTTAGAAACAGGAAGCATGTGGCATACCCCCGCGCGTCTTCGCCTCTTTTGGAGGGGGGTAACCCAACCCAAGAAGTTAGTAATGGAACATGGTATACACGTATATATATGCTTTTCCTAGAATCCCGAACAAGATCATAAGGGAATCTCCATCCCGTATCTTAGCCCAATTTATTGAGTAGCCAACTGTCCAAGAAGTAAACACCATAGTTGCCCAGCATCCCGCACATCTTCCCCAAACATCAAGTCAAAGGGCTCAAATCTCAACACATTGACACTATCTACTTTGGGTGGCACTGACTGACCCACATGGTTTTAGGTCACGTTGCAAGGACACGCCCCAGTGGGGAAATCGCCCCTCGTACTTGAGAGTTATGCAGGAACATCAAACCACAACATGTCAATATCCCTCAGTCAAGAGGTCTCCTCAAGTTGACAGGCGACCCCCTGCCCAGCCCCGATGGAGGGTCCCTGCAAGTCGACGGGTTCCCACTATAGGGAGACCCAGCAAGAGTCGACAGGTGCCACACTGCACAGTCGCGTAACAGGGTAATCCACTGGAGGGAAAATCATCTAATGTCCTTGACATGTACTGATTCCCAGTCACGTAAAATGGTACTCCACTGGAGGGAGGCTCGAAACCGTCATCGGGGACCACTTCCTAGCCCCGCTAGAGGTAAAATCAAAATTGCTCTGGCCATCACTGGTGGATGGTACTTCTCGGTGAAAACCGCCACACTGGCCACCCCTGCTAGATGGTAACCCACTGGCCATCCTTATTGGATGGTACAACTTGCGAGCCATGCTCGAAACAACCTCAGCCCTGCTGAAAACAACCTCAGCCCTGCTGGAAACAACCTCAGCCCTACTGGAAACAACCTTCTGGGTAGAGTATTGGTGCCCGCGTGAAGAGTTGGTCATTCCAATTCCATAAGAACTATACCATGGAACACTAAGGAAGGGGAGAAACTCCTCGGGTCTCTAAGGGCGATCACACTCCAATCTACTGAGTCACTGTCGAAGCGGACCGAGTCAACTCATCCAAGAAAGTGGGGAAAACACCCACCCTTTATGTGCACACGTAGTCTCAAACGGCTCCGCAGTCTGATGAAATAGAGGAACCCAACCATCTTTTTCGGCCAAACCACTGAGAATGATACCAGGGGAGACCACTCAACCCTACTGGTCAAACAAACGAGCATAGAGCCAGGGGAAAACTCCACCCTGCTGGTCAAAAAAAAAAGCACAGAGGGACCCTCTACATCGTGAGAGGTCAAAAGTACGTAAAGAAGAACATGTAACACACATGGGGCCCACACGACGTATGGCCCCAAGTCAAATCAGACCAAGGACACAAACATTCTCAAGTACAGCAACCACATGTACCTCCAAGCATTCCCATATACTCCCAGATTATACCATGTTCCACCCCAAAGGCTAACGTGAACATGGAACCCAACGATAACGCGAAGGTGTAAACATAACAACTCCAACTTGCCACCTCAACGGTCGTGGCATGGCCAACTACATCTCTTCAGGCATTACTTCAATCTCCCAAGATTGAACGCGATCACACACCAAGGGTTCGCTACAATCACGGTAAAAGGACCGCCACAGGGCACCTTCACATTTCCACATTTAATAAGATCGCGTAAGAGTCGGGTGCATCGCACCATTATGATCCCCTGGGGAAAACACATCAAATGGACTTCTCCCTTGAGTGAAACAAATATCCGAAGAAAAAGATGCATTTCTCTATACCGTACATGAGCGGTTCTCCATGGGACCCATACCCCTGTCCCGAAGCACAACGAACAGATTGCACCATTTCGATCCTCCCGAAAAAGTGCACATGTTTGACTAATCACTTGTCCATAACAGACACCCAGTGATAAAGTTGGAAAAACACTGTCAACTCCCAAAATGGCCCTCACAGGGCCCGCACCATCATGCATAATAAATGCAGGTAGATTGCACCCTTGCAATGCCATCGAAAAAACACACAAAATTGACTTCTCACACACCCCTAATGAACATCCGATGAAGATGTTAAAAAATGATGGATGAATCTCAAAAGACGGGCCATGGGGCCCACGACTCAACTACGGTATCCACATCGAAAACCACACTAGAAAACTCTGGCTGGACGCCAGGGTTGCAACGCCACTGACGGTGCCCAATTTGGACATCAGATGTGTCCGCGCCGTCCAAAACAATAATCCCTGAAAAAACGCCCCACTGCTTGACGGTGTGTTGTGCTTATGAGGCCCTTGACTCCAGGATTAAAATCACTCGAAACCATCTGAAATTATTCCTCTCAATCTGAGGCATGCGCCTCCGTATACGGCTCGTGAAACCGACTCCTGGTTTATGGTTTATTAAAATATAAATCATTTTATAATAATAATAATAATAATATATTATTATTTTTATTATAACCTTATATATATTTTTTTAAAACAAAACCAGTCATTTTTTGGCCTTTGGCTGACTCTCTGTACGATATTCAAGAAATGTTGACAGAAGATTATATTCACGATATTTGTCTCAACATGTGGAAAAATATTTGTCACTTAAAAGAGAAAATATTATCTTATGATGAATATGAAAATCATTTTATGATTGTAGAAGGGCTACAATTCAAAATTTATTTGGCATTTCTCTCAGTTTCCCAATATCCACTGGTTGAAAAGTAGAAGAGATCCCTTTAGCGTTCATTATTTGGCGCACTAAAAAGGTTGCGTTAGTTAATTACCAATGCCTCATCTGGTATTCATAACAATGGATGGGGTGTTCATGGAGAACTGAGTTACACTATACTCTCCATTCAACAAAGCCTGCTAGAGGTGGTCTTATGCATTATTATTTCCCATGGCTAGCCACATCTAGCTGGTTTTGTGCATAATCAAAGGATTTCCCAAGAACATGCCTCAACTAGTTCTTCTCAATGTCAGGCATATAATGAAAAATTTGACGAATTACTCTTGCATCACGCAAATGAGAAAATCAAACAGGCCTCTCATTCAGAGTATGAAAATCATCGGGTGACAGAAGTGTCAGAAATCATCCAACGATCATTTCAGCCTGGTGATTTTAGTGGATGTCAGATGATACATCCGGCTAATTTTTGGACTAAGTTCACAAGGTCAAGAGAGCTTTTAAGAAAGTTATAAAAGTAGCAGCTCAAGAACCACCTCAGCTTTCTGGACTGGGGACTCTTCTAATCCAACCATCAGGATCAACAAATACGATTCGAGTAGTTGAGAAGGAACAACATGAATACCCCTAGTCCACTGGACTGGGGAATTTTTCGAATCATCAATCTCTTCCTCAGCGAAAGTCAGTTTTTGCTCGATTAGGGAAGAAGTCACAAGAGGAATGTAGAGATGAATTATCTAGAGATTCATTCAAAATTACGGTTCATCAATAAGTTCCTGAGGTATCAATTAAAAAAAGGAAATGTCTCGTCAAGGACATGGAAGAATACTGTATGGCAGAAATGCCAACTCAAGGGATGAAATGAATTATGTATCGATAAATATCATCACTTCCATTGTCACTAATCCCCCAGAACATGCAGATCACTACAAATAATCAGATTAGGAAGTTCCTATTCAAGATTTTGTACACACAAAAATAAATGAAGATGTTTTTCATACCAGAATACATAGGATAGCCCAGAGGCAAGATATTCTTTCGGGCAATGCCATTCCATACTCTAGATAGGAACATTCTAAGGAAAAGGGTAAAAGTGATCTTACATCCCAACCTACCTCTAGAGAAGGCCAATCACTCTCATTTGAGGAAGGGTTCGCACAACAAGTGGAAGAAATGAAGGAGTGAACGATGTTGAATTTAGAATTACTTCAAGGTAGTCTTCCTCCTAAGCATGATGGAGTCATTCAGTCAAGAGAAGTAGTTGTTGTCACTGGGCTAGGTCAATAATATCCTCCTATACAAGTACACCCTCATAGGTCCAATCAAATGGGTCATGCGCATCAACAACCAGTAGCGCTACCATCAATTGCAGTACTAGTCACCCCACCAGTCCAAACTCCAGTTATTGCACCTTCAAAAGTCCAAGATCAACCAAATGTTTCTCAAAAGTAAATAACTACCATTGAGTCATTAATAGCTCAGATTGAAGCTATGGAAGGAAAATGTTCACATGTTCAACCAGAAATGAAATCTTACCCGGAATGGGTTGATTCAATTCCTCCCACATCAAATTTTACGAATACCACATTCCCAAGTTTTAATGGTTTGGGAGACCCAAAAAAACACTTAAAACATTTTGTTTCTCATTGTGACCATATGATTGGAACTCCCAAACAATAAGAAGTAGTTAAGATCAGATGTTTTGTGTAGTCATTACAAGGGCTTGATTTTTACTGGTTTACATGGTTGTAGTCTTGGTCAATTACCGGGTGGGAAGATCTCCATCAATGATTCCTTCATCAATTTATCTCAACATTACCAAAGACTGTAGTTTTTGATCTTACAATTTTTTTTCAAAGGGATAATGAAAGAGTTTCCTATTTCATTTCTCGTTGTAATGGATGAACATATTCCTCAAATGTAGCACTCCCTCAAGAAGAGTTGTTTCCAATCTATGTGGAAAATTTTCATGAGGAATTACGCAAACCATTAAAACATAATATCTGCATTATTTTGTTCTTGGACCCTATTTTGGGCCAAATGATTATTTGAAACTAGTTTTTTGATGATATGTTATAATAAGTTTTACAATCAATTGACTATAGGTCGTAGAGGAATTTGTAATTCAAGAAATACATTAATGGGACTATGTTCATATTAAGGATCATGGAAAATTTGATCTTTGAATTTAAAAAGTTGTTATTTTAATTTGGATGATAAATTATTTGTACCTGTAACCATATTTCTCTACAAAACCATATTTTTATTTTATTTTGTGGTTCATATATAATGTTCGTTTGTACAATAAACTTCATATTGATATTACAGGTAGTGTTTATTCTTCCTGCGCATTTATTGGAGGAATTTTATATTCAGGATCAATGAAAAAATGAACTATGAATTTTTTAAAATGTTTTTTTTAATTCACAACCCTTACTATTTGTGAACAATTTATAATCTACTAAAATACAGTCACAATTTTTACATTTTTTATTTTCTTTTGGATAGTATTATTTGATTTATGCATGGGTATTATTAAAATTAAGCCAATATAAGAATAGTTGAATACTTATATATATTAGTGTTTATATTTATAGTTTAAGAATATATTTTAATTTTTTAGTAACCAATATATAATAGAATCTATCACTCAATGGAATAAAACATAAATATAGAGTAGCACATAAATGTATGAATATATCACATATAATGAATAAATAAATACAAAAAATATTATATATATATATATATTGGAAATTATGTTCTGCATGAGCCTACAATAATGGACTATATATAATATATCTCTAATATGATTCAATAAAATATTTTCTATGCAAGTTAATATTTAGTCATATCCAATGATATAATATATATGGTAGATTAGGACATATAATAATACTATAATATTAGATTTTCATCACTATATGATACCTCTATGACATACCCTATGAATGTAAACACACATTATATTATCGAATAAACTAATTTCAAGTGGTTGAACTGATGGAATTTTTATTGTCATAGAATTCTACTGCAAAGACCACTAGTTGAACTACCAAATGGTATAAAGGAGTATGTTACATCATATAATGAGATAGATCATATTTTTATTGTATTATATCATCTTGATAATGAGATACACGATCGTATTAAGGATTGTTTTGAATCCACTCGAGGTGTAATGTTGAGATTTGAGAATTATATATCTATTATGACCATTGGGTACTATTTGAAACATCCCAATCTATTTATTAAAACTATGTTAAATGAACAAATAAATTAATGAAATCTTCAATAATTTTGACACACACAATATAGATCTTATGTAACAACTTTGTAAAATGAACTAATAAATGTAAGATGAAATAAAATAATTAGATTATAATATCAAAAAACACATGTATATAATATAAATCCAAATTACTATTTGATTTTTTTTTCATATATGATGTTTTATTTCTAATTATGAATATTTATTAAAAAAAGTATTTCTATTTATATTTTATCAGTTTATATATATATATAGATATATATATTTCTTAAATGTTTATATGTTTCCATATATTCACCAATTATATGGTGATATCAATTATTTAATGGATCGTAATGGGATAAATTTCCAAAGAACCAGTATAGAATATGAAAAATGAGTTGATGTATTGTTTTAATTTTCTAATATAAATCTTCAAAACATTGATTTTATTTTCTATCCATTTTTGAAGTGTTTAAATATGATAATGTTAGAGTCTATAGATTATTTGGATGATCTAATTTGTTATGGTTTTAGCCTTAATTATACATATTTGATATGGAATAGTGAAAAAACATGAAATTCAATACATAATGTTGAAGAAAATATTCATAATGTGACAAGGATCATATTAAATATTTAATTACTGATTTAGGTTCTCAAACCATTTAAAATTAGAATGTTTTTAACAATTGTACGAAGATTCTAATAATCCATTATTCCAATATAGAAGTAAATATACAATATTATGATTCATTTTGTGATTTGTTAACCTAAAAAAAGTAATGATTGGAGGGATAAAATATTCTCTAACATACTTGTTCTATTAAAAGTGATACTTCAATAAGGAAACATGATTACAAATTCCAATTATAAGGGGATGAATTTTTTATTCCCAATCATATTAGGGTATAAAATGATACATTCTATCCATAATTACATTGTATTGTATAGGAAAGAATGTGAATTTTTATCAAAAATTTCTACATGTAAAACATCATGAAATAGTATAGATGAAATATTCAACTCAGATTCATTCTAAATCAATATCATGTAAACTCATCCTAAATCATATATTTCCATCCAATAATCACATCATATAATTCAGAAAAATTAACCTGGATTCATTTTAGGTACTGAAATCATTGCTCATTCTAAATTAATTTGTTACCTTCCGATAATTCATCATATGAATCATCTATTTTCATATTCAATTTACGAAAAAATTGTTAATATTTCATTAATATGGACGTATCTATGATGGTAAATTACAACACCCTACAGAATAATCACAATGAAAAAGATTTGATAATCAATTTCCTGATCTTTGATGTGGAGTTATAAATCTAATAATGGGAGTGTGAACATATGGAATGGTTCCATATCATAGATTATGTAGCCAACATATTTCATGGATTTTTTTCTTGGTATTTCACAATTATCAACACATATATGTATGATGAAAAAACTTGTAATTACGTGTTTAATGATTTCATGTCCAAAACTGCTAGGAAAAAGTATGGATGTCTATCTTTCAACATTGATTGATGATTTGAAAATTTTATCAAAGGAAGGGGTTAATAATTTTTATTCATACAAGTAATATTAATTTATTTCGCATGCTATGATAATGTTCTGTATAAATGAAATTATTATGTATGGAAAATTATCTGGAAATAGTTTAAAGGGATATAAACCATTTCCTATTTATAAAGAATAAAATTTATGTTATAAATTCTAGAATGGAATATTGACAATGTACATGGGTCATTGAATATATTTTTTAATTTACCATCCATATAATTTATTGAATAAATAATTTAATGGTATAAAAGAATAAAATATCCCCCAACCGTTTGAAGGGGATGGATATTTCAATATGGTGAAAAATATATATTCCACATTTTTATAGTAATGTAGTTTTGGTCATCAAAAAATATCTATAATAAATAGTCAATTTTTTTGAACAACCTTAGTGGTGAAATTTAGAGATAAAAAATCCATTTCTTTTATGTGTGTTGAGAATAATATTTGTGGTAGTTTGATTAGAAATTTTCTAGACATAAAATTAAAAACAAAATATTGATTGGATTCTAGATTGGACTTGATAGAAATTGGAATGGGTATGAAGTTATCTCCCACTATGAAATAAATCAAGACATATTTTCATTCACCATGTCACACACTAAGAGTGAGAAGTTGAATTTTTGTCAGTGTATATATAGTATAAAAGTTATCATAGGATATTCATCCAATGTTATGAATATTGTGTTAGTGAATGACTCCAAATTAATAGGAATAAAATCCCAAGATGTGATATTTTGATGAAACATTTGCTATAGGTCATATGACGTGTTATATTATAATATGCTATTAGAAATACTATCATCAGGTTTTTTAATTTTATAAAATAAATATTTATTAAAGCTATTGGTCCAAATTTGATAGATGATTTAGAGAATGAATCTGGTAATATATATTATCAATTAAAAATTTATTTTCCTCCATAATTTTTTATTTAATTGACCATATGGTGATTCATTTGGTGCATAATATATGAATATTTAGGCCAGTTTATTTACATTGGATGCATCCTTTTGATTTTTATATGAAAATTTAAAAATGATACGATAAGAATTCATATCGATTGAATTTGTATACTGTTTAAAAATAATTTTTGTAATAGGTGATTGCGTTCTGTTGGAAATATTGGTATGAAGTTGAGCATTTTGGACTCCCCAAATCTCACCATTTGATCATTGGTAGTTAACATAGATTGATTCAAGTCATAAAGGTAATGTTCGTTTGACATGATGAAGTGATAAATAAACATTTATATATTTTAAACAACACAAATGACGTTAAATTTTGTATATCATTACATATAGTTGAATGAAAGTTCCAATATCCAAAATAAAATGAATGGTGGACGGTGATTGAGAATAAAACACATTTGTTTCATGTTTTCAAGAGAATATGGGATCATCTATATTTTCATATAAAACATTGAAATAGTTGTATGGGGGAACATCTCATAATGTAATAACCAAGATAGGTATTTATATTAGTGGGTATATATTTTATGAAAAAAATTCATGTTGATAAGATTATAACTAAAAAAATGGTGTGACGGTTATCACTGATGAAGAAACATTTTCAAGTGAAAATAATAAAAACAGAATTTCTGCATTATTTGAATAATTTATTGTTCTTGAGGATATATGGGAAATTTATTATAAAAAATATCAAGTCACTCTATTCACGTGTAATTTGGATGATAAAAATAGTTGTGTAAAACATGATGATTGTGTATTTAAAGTGGTTGATCTGAAATAATTTACTTACAATGAGGAATCATTTATCATTGACACATATGAAAAGAAGAAATTTAATGTCATTGTTCCATTGAATGATCAATGGTATAACATTTTACCGGGAAAAAGATACCATTTGGGTGATGAGAATGAGGCTGATGATGTTATTGATTTACAAATTCTAATTAAACACTTACGTGATTTCTGGATGATTACAATTACTACATGGTGGGAATAGATACTGTAGTATGAAATGATAATGATGAAGGAATATAGGAAAAAAATTATAGTCTCCAAATTTATTTGGTAATTATTTATTCACTATTTTTTTCTTAAACAGGAAAATAAAAGATTCTTTTTTTACATATTTTTCTCATTCATGTTTCTAAATATTCATTTTTTTATAATATGATCATATAGAAAATTTCATTACACTTTCTTATATCAATGTCTGTTACATAGAGAGAGGAGTAGTGATCTAGGAATATAATTTTTTCATATTTTCCACTGTTCATTAATACACTTATTTAACGAAAGAATACATTTAATTTATAATTTTTCATCAGGACTACTGATGCATCCAAGGTCGAGGAAACTTCTCCAGCTACACCAATGAAATCATGTTCTCATGTTGGTAAATGTGGTTTTACACTTTGAAGAAAACTATTAGTTTCTCATGGCGATGAATTATAACATATGATTTTTGTTGACAATAATAGTTCAACTACTCGATTTTCAGTTTATTTTACCATTTATGTATCAATATATAGCCATTTTATAATTAATATTTTATATCCTAATGGGATGTTTGCTGATAAAATTGACAAATATCATCTTTGGGATGTTTTTATGGTAAAATATCTCAATTGTTTCATAATATCTCATATTGTGATAACTAAATATTTTAAATGACATATTGCATTATTAAATTACACTTGACATTCAATATCGAGGAAACAAAAGATATTAATAAAAGACATCACTCTTCAATGGGGGGTTTGATAGAGATATTTTAAAACAAAAATTTCAAAATAAAAATTGGAAGGAAAATGTAATAATAACCATCCCTTTTGTATCAATATATTGATAGTGATTCATGGATGAAATGTGTGGACACCAATCATGAATAAAAATTTCCAGTATCATAAATATTTTACATTGTGACATTTATTTTATATTTATTTAGTTACATGTTAGTTTATTTTTATACAATAGGATTATTGGGGATATCATCAAGATATCAAGATGAAGTCTTTTTAACCTCATATATTATCATGTATATGGTATCAACAATTGGAGTAGGATATTAGTGAAGAAAAATTTGAATCATTAAGAGCACAATCTAGTAGGGGTTAAGAAGAGGTCTACTTTGGTCCCCTATATCCACCCACATGAAATGATAAATGGAAATGGGAGAGAAGAAAGAAAATGAACTGTATGTTATAGATGATGATCGACAAGTATATGATAAAATTTTATGTAAATATTATTTATTTATCATGATTTGTTTTATAAATTATAAACACTAGTATAAATTTTTAATTCTTCATTTACAGATGAAATTAACGAGAAAGTGTCACAAGGTTGTTTTATCATTGACGGTTTGATGGACATATTAAGAACTAATTTAGGAATGTATGAACACCCCGACCTTGCTAGGGCATATTAGGTGGGTTTTAGTATTCAAAATATTTTTGGTCAGAGTTAGAAATTAAAACACCCAAAAATAGAATCCTTAAAAGGAGAGATGAATGTGTTGAAAAAGTCCATGAGTGATAAAATTGAATAATAAATGTATACAGATGTGTTAAAATACATGATAAGATATTCACAATCATCATAGCCTTCACTGCCAACATAGCCTTCCAAGCATGCTTACATTGATCGTCCACCTCCATCACAACCGGACTACCCTACCCAAACTACCCAATATACATACATTGATCCTCCACATCCATTCCAACTGAAATTCCAATCTTAACCTTTATATTTTTATCCTCAACCTCCATCCAAGCCATACTACCCTACCCAACCTTCCTTCTTTGATCCTCCACCTCCTCAATAAGAGAAATCTATATATTGTGAGTTTTCTATAAAGATCCTCAAATACATATTGTTGAGTAAGGAATCATATATTTTATGGAGGATTCAATTATTAATAAGCCTATCAAAATGGGATATATTATAGTATCATTATATAATATTGTAGCTCAAAATTATCTAATATCATTTCATAATATCGAGATTACCAGAGTTAGAGATCGTATGTCCATTTTTTAGGTTGGCCAATTGGACCTCATCATTATGTTTCATATGAGGTACGTGATTTGTTAATTATTAATTAAATATGATTGAAAATAACTTATAATTTATTATGAAATTTAACTAATAATGTATTACTTGAATGTAGTATAATTTACACAATTGAAAAAACACATTCTAGAATAATCGACTATAAATATTTCTGATATATCATAGGTGATACCATGATCATATTAGGAATTTTATTTAATGAATAATATCTTTGAGTAATATATGGAGTCTATTATATGAATAATTGATTATCAATTTAGAATATTAAAATTTGATATCATGAATCTAGTTAAAATTAATGAGCTCGGTCAGAATGTTTTTCAATTTTTTTCTATATAAATTTATGTTTGAATTTTTTTAATATTAATTTTGTATAAATTAAAAAAAAAATCAATTTTAAATTAGGTATCTACAAATTTGTTTTATAATAAATGATAGCACAACCAATTATGGTTCTATAGTTTCAGAATACATTTCCACAGAAGAGGAACATATGATGAATCCTAGTAGATTTCCATATATATGTGAGAGACTATCACATATAATGATTAAATGCTTGTTTTTTATATCAAGATAATTATGGAAAAAAATAAAATAATGAACTAATGACCATTATAATTTCATTAATTTTGTAATTTTTGTATTGTTTTGGGCATTGGATATTAGGTGTATTCTGGCCAAATGGATGCACTTTATATTGGATTTTCTCTATATTAGAAAGTGTTTGTAAATGTTCTTCCACCGTATTAGATGTATAATTTTATTTGTTATTAACAATCTCATTATGTTTAATTCTCATTATTTATTCATGTATTTGTTATTTTTTATATATGAAAATGTATTTCATTGAAAAAATAGAAAAAAAACACATATTGATAAGGAAACCAATTTCAATAAATAATCTAAAAGTATATGTAAATATTTTTTATATAGTGTAATGTACTAATTTTTTGATATATGAATATATATGTTTGTTTTGGTCGGAGTGGATACTCAAGAGGGGGGTGAATTGAGTTCCAATAAAAATTTCTATTAAAAAATATTTCTCTTAAAATCCCACAATTTTAAAACAATGTTAAACTGTAGTGAATATATACAGAGTGTAAAGGCTCAATCAGTTTCTCAAAAATTGATTAGGTCTCAGTTGAAATAATCTTAAGAATAAATTACCTTTAGAAACTAACATTCTGGTTTACAATAAGTATAAACACTTCCTAATTTAACTATCAAAGTAGCTTTAAAATAGTTTTGTATTTTAAAGTAAGAGCAGCGGATTATGAAATAAATATATACAGTATTCTTATGACTTAATATAGAATGCACATCAGATATAACAAAGAGGTTCAGTCTCAAGACCAGACTTAGTCCTCTCAACAATTTATATAAATTGATCCACACCCTGGATCGGGGGTAAACAACAGTGAACACACTATCCAGGTACAAAGAACTCTACCACAGTTCTATGTGACAAAAAAAAACAACAGATCACAACTGTCCCGGTCTTACTCGACCTCTACCACTCTCCACAGTGGGAAAGAAAGGGTTATAATGTTTGAGTGAGGATTTAAGAATCCTCCAGTTTAGGTTAGGAGACAGTGTGTGTGTAAAATAAACAGGGTAAACACACAGCTTGAAATGTAAAGATAGAATCACTAAATAATGTGAGAAATAATTTAGAAAAGTTTTAGTGATTGGTAGTGCATTTCTGGACTCGTTTGGTTGGTCATAAAAACATCTGAGTCCTTCTCTAGTTTCTTCTCAGCAAACAGAGTGTCATTTTCTTCTTTGATTCTTTGTCCATCTTATCAGCTTGAGTACATGAAGTGTTTTTTGTTGTTCTTCACTCAAGGTGCAGCTTGTGTTCTCCTTGAAAATGAGTAGCTTCGTGTATGTACAGTGTTCTTGAAGTATGGATGTAGCCTTTCTCGAATGCACCATGTTTGAATGATGTTCAGCCCTTTTTTCACCAGTGTGCCATCTTAGTTCCTTAATGCTTGTCGTATGCACACCTAGTGTTCTATACTTCACATCCTTTTTAGATAGGTAATTATCTTCCCTTTTATATGTTTCAGCTCTGGAAAATGGGAATGATTACCTTTTTCAAGGGTACTAGGTACGGTTCCCTGACATGGAAACATAGATCATTAAATAACATTAACTGTATTAAAAACATCCCATGTAACCGTTATCTTAATAAATAAATAGTATTGAGAGTATAGAGTTTTACTGGTTGGTCAACCATTAGTATCTTGTGTTGTTAAATGTGTACAGTGGTTTTGTGTAGAAGAACCTTCCATCGGTAGCTCTTTGAACATGCATCAGTAGAATGTTGGTATCGGTAGCTCCAGGTATCAGTAACTCCTTCTTTCGATAGACTTAATTTATCGGTAGCTCAGTAGACTAGTTCTATCAGTAGATCTATACTTGTATTGGTAAACTGTGTCAGTCAATTCATATCAGTCACCAGTCAATGTATCAGTAGGCCAGTCAATAGCTAATATAGGTAGCTCTTAGTGTTCTATATCGGTAGACTAAATCTGTCGGTAGATTTGCTTACTGGTGGACTTATGCATATCGGTAGCTTGGTAGATATAGTCTATTCTATCGGTAGACTTGGTGTATGTCAGTTGCTCTTGTACATATCGGTGACCATTTTGTATCGGTGACTGTGTACATATTGGTAGCCTTAGCTTATCAGTGACTTGGTCTATCGGTAGACTAAGTACTGGTAGTTCTATATCAGTAGCTATACCCAGATCTGTGACATAACAATTGTTTGTTTTATGCAAAGAATATCTGAATGGGTTAGAAGAACATCAGAACTCATATAAACATAGATAGAAATGGATTAACATATCTCAGGGATTATTTTAATATTTTTATCATCTTGATCATATATTGAAGGAATTAATATATAGAAATACACTGGATTGAAATTATCAAAGTTATATAAAAGTATAACGAGGAATATCAAAATAGGTGAGGTCAACAATCTCCCCGTTTTTGATAATCACAACTTATGATATTATAATTTTAAAATAGTGAGCAGTTGTATTAGAGAATATATCATTAAATGCAATTATCTCAGAGAAACAGTAGGTTACAGAACATAATGGATCAGAGGAGGAAGAAAATTTGATAGTATCAGAGATAAAATTAAATTCAATGATATCAAAAGTAAAATTTAGTGGCATTAGAGAGTTATAGAGAATGGTATCATAGAATGAAATGTAACAGTATCAAAGGGACAACACAAGATAGCTCTTCCTTAGATAAAAATTTATCCCCTTTGATACTCTCTCCCCATTATTTATTCTTCCTTTAATACATATCCCCCTTTGTAAAATCTTGGTAAAATATTTCTCCCCCTTTGTGATAATCAAAATGTGGGAATCCATTGAGAATAGAAATAAAAATAAAATGGAAAAAGGGATAAAAACTAGATTCATTTCATGTGCTAGATAAGGTACAATGAAATTAAAAAAATACAATGGATTCCAATCAAACAGTCGAGACACTTGTTCAATCCACATCCTCAATGTGAGATTTTCCCTTGGGAGCAGAAGAGGAATCAGGTGAGGTGGATGCAGGTGAAGGCTTAGGAATCCCAGAAATGATCATTAGAGGTTGAGAAATAGAAATTGTTCCTGGTCTGTACTCAGGAGTCCATTGTGTTATCATAGGTGTGAGGCTTCGAATAGCTTGTGCATGAGTCATCTGAACTGGAGAAGCAGTAGAGGAAGAGGATGGTATGGCAGGAGGGACTATCATTGGTCTAGCATCAACATGTAGAAAAGGCAGCAACAGATTTCTGAAATCCATAATTATTCGTCCTCATCTCTCCATAATAGAGATGAAGTCATCCTTGTTCTCCAAAAATGTTTACAACACTAGAGTCAATTACCTTATCTTGATAACATGTTCGCTGAAAGCATGATTGATAGGAGGAAGCTTCATATTTTCCAACAGATGTTTGAAGTTATTGTTGAGTTGATTCTTGGTGAAAATCATAGAAAAACAAGAGTCCACCATATCATTCACATCTATCTGAGGGGCAGATGCTTCTCTCATGTAGTCTTGAAATATCTTCATTATTTCTCTAGCTGAATCTCGAGTAGCAAGAATAACTTTTCAAAGCTCAGATGAGTCAACAGAGCTACTAGTTGAAGCTTGACGAATCTCCTCCTTCATCACAACTCAAATTTTATTCATATCTACTGAGGGTTTAGATTCAATAGAACCAACAGAGAATGTTACTGTTTCTTTGATGTTCTTGGTCAAGACACTAATAAGATTTTGAACTCGATATTCCTTGGTTTTAACATAATATTTCATGGATGTTTTAAAAAATTCGAACACTGAAACCACCTGGCTTACCACACTCTTGACATAGGCTAAGTCAGTGTCTGCATGGGATTTTGAGCTAATGTAAGAGTCTAAAGAAACAAAAGAATCCTTTAGAGCATCATGATCTTCTTCATGTCTAGAAACATGATCATGGAAGTCCTTACATTCTTCCACCATTCCTACCATGATGGTTTACAAATTACAACCTAGAGAGAGATCAAAAGATCTCTCCAACGCACTCGTCTATTCAGAAAAACAATGCTTCATCTCAGTAATTGAGGCATTAAATGATTCTTTCAGATCCACCTTCAAGGATTCCAGATCATCCCAGGTGATCATATCAGTAGGTTCAACAGCAGTGGGTACTCTTTCAGATGCTAAACTTACCACTGAATCAGTCACAATCGATTGAACTGAAGAGACCAAAGAAAAATCCATATTCATTACCTCTTCCACAAAACTATCCTTATGGATTTTATTTAAAGTATCTCGGTCATGCATTCTGACCACATATTCAGGTAGTAACTCAGTCTCAACATCATAAGTAATCTTTGGTCTATTGAGAGATGCTTCATTGTTAGAATCAGGATTGTCTAAACCACTTACTATAAAACATGGGTCTTATGCCCAATCTTCAATATTAACAGCCATTGTAACATTTCCAACATTGGTTTCATGATCCCCCTCAATTGGTGCATCCTCGTGAAAAACAAAAGCATTCTCAACATTTTTGGAAGGTCTTACTTTCTCAAGAGAATCGTCCACTATCAATTCTTTCTCTGCAATAGCTGAAGGGTCATCCCAACTAGGCAAGGGTATGTCAACTTCATTTGCATCTGTCGCAGGCATTAAAGATTTTCCAATCAGAGGAATCAGGCTCAAATTTGCTGACAGAGATGCTTCACTCTCATGAATATATTCTTCATTCTCTACATCATCCACTTCAACATCCTCTACAGAAGCTTATTCCATATCTGATTTATGTTGATCTTGATTTTTAGGAGTTGGTCTAGGAGGTATGTTAGGGTATCCTCCTTCATCAGCAGAGGACCCTTCCTCTTCTGAATAATCAATGTATTCTAGCCTCTCTTCATCAGTTCCCATACATGGATCCATCACATCCTTTGGTCTTGAAGGATGGTCCATAAGATTGAATTTTTCATATACCTTCTGGTCATCATTGACCCATTCTACTATCCAAGGGTTCCAATTTATCCTCATGTTTTTTAACCCTGTGGATGTGATTCAAAAGTTATTCTTCTATACCACTGTCTCATCTTGAGACTCAGCTACCCCTTTTACCTTGATTATCACATAAATTAACATAGAAAATAATATGGCATTTGTCTTTGATTTTGGCCATGTCATGTCTTCCATTTGGATCATCATCAATCTGCACAAATAAACTTTTACACAATTTCTCAAGAGATACAGGAGATAGATATCCTGATATCTCAAATTGAAAAAGTCTCATCTCCTTGGTATCCATACATGCTGAACAAACTTGAACATCAATCTGTCCTCTCTTTCTATTTCTGTAGCAACTACTTGTCATTGATTTCAATCACCAGTCTGCTCTTCCGAAGTAGTCTGATAGCTGAAAATATTACTGGTAGGTGGCATGGCTCTCGAGACATATCCAGATACACCTTGATGTGGAACATTTAAGCACTCATTACATTCAATAGATGAAAACGATATCTCATTTCAATTCACAAACGAAGTCACTCACTTTTCAATCTCAGATTTCTCAAAAGTTACAAACTTGTAAAACTGTTTCACTAATTTTGGGATGTAGGGACCATTGTTGTTCGAAAAACACTCCACCGATTTTTGAACATCAAGTACATTGAGCACTAAGTACTTTCTAGGATGAATCCATTCTACACACAGCTCCATTTCAATAACCATAACTCGATTTTTCAGATGAGGATTTACTAGTTGTCTTCATGATCTTTTCCTCCTAGCACTGCAACTTTCTTCTAGCACAGAATATTTCTTATTTGCTTTCAGCTCATCAGAAACATCTCTAACAGAAGGTATTTTGGTTTTTTCCATCTCGGATTCAAGGAATTTAGGGTTATCTAAGGATTAGGGAGCTAAGTATTGAGGGTAAAGGTTTGAGGCTCGGTGGATATAAAATTAGCTCAGACTTTAGTTTTATCATTTAGGAATCATAAAATAAATAAATAAAATGAAATAACAAAAAAATGATTCAGATTATGGCAGAAGACAGAAGTTTAAAACAGCGCACTAATTGGTAGGGCATATCAGTGATAATTCATATCAGTGAGGTTACATCGGTGGGGATTCACATTGGTGAGAATTTTACATCGGTGAGAATTTTACAACGGTGAGAATTTTACATCAGTGAGATTAGCTACTGATCAAGGTTAAACATACATAACTCATGTATAATGTAACTTAACCTATCCGAACTCAAAAGTTTAGTGAAAATATCAGCTAATTGATGTTCAGTACCTATAAACTCAAGAGTAATATCATCCTTTTGATAATGACCTCTCAAGAAATGGTGCCTTACATCAATGTGTTTGGTCCTATAGTGAGACACAGGGTTCTACGAGATGTTTATTTCCCTAGTGTGTCACAGTTGATAGAAACATGCTTAATGTCATATCCGTAGTCCAAAAGAGTGTGTTTCATCCACAAAATTTGTGCATAGAAACTACCAGCAGCTATGTACTCTTCTTCGGTAGTGGAAAATTCTACAGAATTATGCTTTTTACGACACCAATATACTATGGATTTTCCCAATATATGATATGTTCCTAAAGTGATTTTTCTATCTAACTTGCAACCAGAAAAGTCACTATCTGAATTAGTCATTAACTGAAAGGGTAGTCCTTTTGGGTAAAACAAACCTAAGTTTAGAGTATGTTTAAGATAATTAAAAATTCATTTTACAGTAAGTAAATGAGATTATTTTGGATTAGCTTGAAATCTTGCACACATACACACACTAAACATAATATTTGGTCGACTATAAGTAAGGTACTGTAAGCTTCCAATCATACCTCTGTAATTGGTTTGATCCACTAGTTTCCCAGTTTCATCTACATCCAATCTACAAATAGTACTCTGAGGAGTATCACATTCCTTAATACTATCCAATCCAAAACGTTTTAGAATATCCTTTGTATATTTACTTTGATTCAAAATAATACCATTTTCATTTTGGAAAACATGAAATCCAGGAAAATATTTGAGTTTTCTAATTAAACCCATTTCAAATTTATTTTTCATACTCCTAGAAAAATAAGTACATAAAGAGTTTCTAGAAGATCCAAAAAAATATCATCAACATAGATTTGAACTATTAAAACATCTTTAGAAATTCTTTTAATAAAAACAGTTGAATTGACAATCCCTTTAGTAAAACTTTTTGAAATATGAAAATTTCTTTTTCTATCATAACAAGCTCTTGGAGATTGTTTAAAAACATATAAATCATTAGAAAGTTTAAAAACACGATTTGGAAAATGAGGATTTGAAAATCTAGGTGGTTTTCAACAAAAACATCATTGACAATAAAACCATTTAGAAAAGCACATTTAACATCCATTTGATATAACATGAAATTCAGATGAGCAGCATTGGCATGTAAGATCCTAATAGCTTCTAATCTAGCTACAGGCGCAAAGGTTTCCTCATTGTTTATAGCTTCATCCTAACTATATCCTTGTTCAACTAGCCTTGATTTTTTTATAACTATTTTTCCAGATTCATCAACTTTGTTTCTAAAAACCCATTTAGTGCTAATTGTTAAAGTGTCCTTAGGTATGTCAACTAATTCCCTAACATTGTTTCTTTCAAATTGATTTAACTCTTCTTGTATAGCCATTAACCAATATTCATCATTGATATCATCATTGACATTATTAGGTTCTAGCTGTGAAAGAAAGGCTTGATGTTCAACCTAGTTTCATAGAGAAGCTATAGTCTGTGTCCCACTATCAAGATTATCAACAACAACATCTAATGGATGATTATTTAGAATCCTTATTTATCTAGTGAAGGTAGGACTAGAAATTTCAGGTTTATCTCTATGTTTAGGTTCAACAGAAGCAGATTCCAGAATATGTCCAGAACTGGATATCTTTATAGTAGGTTCTTTAGATTTATCATTAATGTCCATAACACTCAAATCATCTTCAATATTTTCAATAGTGGCTTTAGGCTCATGTAGATCAGTTTCATCAAACATAATGTGAATAGATTCATCCACACATTTGGTTTTTTTAAGACTATATAGGCTTTGCAAGTTAAAGAATAATCAAGAAAAATTCTTCATCACTTTTAGAAGAAAACATGTCTAGATTATCCATTGTAATAAGAATAAAAACATTCCATCCAAATACTATAAAGTAACTAACATTACATTTTCTATTATTCCATAATTCATATGGGGTATTCTTGAGAACACGTATAATTAAGACTCTATTAATAATATAACACGATGTATTCACAACTTCACCCCAAAAATAAATTGGCATGTCATACTCATTAAGCATGGTTCTAGCTATTTCATGAAGGGTTCGATTCCTTCATTCTACTAAACAATTCTTCTATGATGTCCTAGGAGTAAGGAAGTTGTGACTATAGCCGTTGTATGAGAAATAAGATTCAAACTCTTGATTTTAAAACTCACAACCATGATCACATCTCAGGGTTTTAATCTTAAGTCCACTAAGGTTTTCTACAGATTTGAAGTATTTGACAAAGTAAGAACAAGCTTCAAAATTGTGAGCTATGAAGTATACCCAAGTATATCTAGAAAAGCCTTCTACTAGGACATAGACATAGTTCTTCCCATTTAAACTAGAAACCCTTGAAGTTCCAAAAAAGTCCATTGAACCAACTCAATAGGTTGATAAGTTGAAACATCGTTATTTGATTTAAAAGAAATTTTATGTTGCATTACCTTTTGACAGGGATTACAAACTTTGTCATTTGGGAATTAATGTTTAGGTAGGTAGACTTTCTAATCGGTGGACTTATGCATATCGGTATCTCTGTAGCTCTAGTCTGTTCTATCGATAGGCTAGGTTTCTGTCGGTAGCTCTTGTACATATCAGTGACCATTGATTATTGGTGACTGTGTACATATAGGTAGCCTTAGCTTATAAGTGACTCGGTCTATCGGTAGACTAAGTACCAATAGATCTATATCAGTAGCTATACCTAGATCAGTGACTTAACACTTTTATGTTTTATGCAAAGAATATCCGAATTGGTTAGAAGAACTTAAGAACTCATATTAACATAGATAGACATGGAATAAAATATATCAAGGATTATTTTAATGTTATTATCATCTTGATCACAGATTAAAAGAATTAATATATAGAAAAACCTTGGATTGAGATTATCAAAGTTATATAAAAGCATACTTGGGATTATCAAAATAGGTGAGGTCAGCAGTTTTTATTATTGTGTTAATGTTTTATAAGCATTGTTTTATCGACACCAAGGTCATGATGAATGTGTATATTATTTTCTACAATTCATGAAACAGATAGTCACAACTGGGGTAACTACTAAATTTCATAAGGGTATTTATATTATTCATTTATAATTTCTGTCAAAGTATGTGGTACGTTTAATATAATGTAGTTTAATGTTATTGTATACATTAAATGATACAAATTATTATACCAAACTGAACATAACCATCTTCAGTCGTTGTCTAAAATATATTTGGTGAGTTTGATTATTATTTGAGTTATATTTATTTAAATGTTTATGAATAATATATTTCATTTTCCTATTATGATGTTTTCAAAAAAATTAATTTTTTTATAATTGGTGTTTTACCATAATGATATCAAATGAATGCTTTATTAATAATGAACAATGAGAATGATAAAAATTTCAAGTATGTAAATTTGAAATCCACATTACAATAAAATGTATAGATAATTTAATTGATCCCTAGTGAAAATGATGATTTTTTTTTTATTTTTTTTTGTAAATGAATACTGAAGGTTGATTTCTTTATACTCTGTGTTTATTAATGGGATTATGATTATTTGTGATGGGTAATATATTGAAATTTATGATTTTTTTGTATTCTTTAGAATAAATTTTCCTAAAAATTGACTTCAGATCATTACAAAAATACCATATGTTTTTCTGTGTTAGTTTTTATGAAAAGTTATGTAGAAATATATTTTTGGTGTTATTATTCATACAAATAGACACTGAAATTTTAAAATAAAATAAAATTAAGGTTTCAACATATGTTTTAAAAAAAATCGATCCCAAAAACCAACCCCCATGTTTGTTTTAGAATCCGTTTTTTATTAACAGATGATGAAATGTTTATTTTTTATGATCCCATTATTGATGTGGATTAAAATAAGTCATAAATAATAAAAAAACTGTCATTAAATATAGTTTTTTCACATGGGAAACTATCTGATAATGTTCCATCGAAATCAGGCAATCCACATCTAGTAAGCCTATCCCAAACTCAACATCACGATGAGGGGGTAGAGTAAATGAACCTCACGGAAGACACCCATGAATTACCTATCAACTACCAATACCTCCAATGTGTCAGTATCCACGGATTCCACTGATTGCTCATCCAAAAATAGAAGAAAAGGATCCAAACACTACTATCCAATATAAAATCTTGGTTCACCAAAGATAGCTACAAGTTTGCCACCCATGTATGAAAACAGGATTCTTCCGCTAGAGTAGTCAAAAACAGCATGCAAAGAGTAAATACTATATATTCTCGGGATAAAATTATATAGATTCATCTATAGAGGAAGGATATTCCCTCCAGACTGATGTGTCCCCAACATTATTCTACATCCCCAAATGACATAAAGAAAGATGTTTTAACCACTGATGTGTATAATCAACCCGAAGGGAAAAAAACTATATCTATGTCTAGTACCAAAGAATGGGCGTTACGAGGTGTAATTGTGGATTGTGAATATCATTAATTTTAAAAGGCATAAAAATTTGTACTGAATAAAATTTTCATTCCTCGAATGATCTCTAACCCAACTGGAGTTGTTTCCTATCAAGTGTGCAACATACCATACCCAGCCCCCTTTCCACTATTCATTTAGTCACATCTTCGACCATTCCACTGTCAAGTTTGATGTTTAACAACATTAGGTTGGCCTTTGACTTCTCTATCCCACCTTGGTGGAGTATGAGTCTGCAGTCCCTACTACTAAAACAACCTCACAGAAAACAATGACTGATTCAGGCACCAAGAATTCCCACTTACACCTTAATGAGATCATATTGGAATATGAATCTAGTGGTTCTTGTGAATTCCAAAATGAAAACACCTCTATCCCAATACTATGAGAAATGGATGAGGACCCGAAGGTAGTAACTGAAACTGTTGGGGTTGAATCCCCACTGGCTGAAACCTCAATTACCCTGGCACTTGAGACCTTCTAATAGTAGCATTTTTTTCATAGAACCATGTTGGAACCACTATAATAGTATAAATTATCATGAGTTAATCCTTTCCAATAAATCATCCTTATTCTAATCCTCTATGTATGTCAGCAATGTGAAAGGAATTACTACATACTCGATGGAAGGATTAAGTGCCTCCTCCAAATGTATATCCTAAGAATCCTCATCAGGAAATAGGTCAATGATAAAGTGAAGGATATCCCTAAACATGATACACCACTCCCTCACTAGAATATTACCCAATAGAGGGTGAGTAGATCTATCCTCTTCTTATACTTCTTTATTGAAGAATGGAATTCCACCCAGAACTGCTTCTCAAAGTAGACCAATAGAACATCGATCTCCATCCTCTCCCTTAGATAATGAGTCCAACAATGATGCATTTATTCACACATCTAGATCACTGAAAGTGGAACCATTACACTATCAGAGGCCAGAGCAAGATGAAATTGGTCACTAGCTTCTCATGATAACTGTTTGTCTATGTATTTGAAACTCGTCCATCATACATTCGTAGAGTATATCATTGGAAACCATGAATATTATTCTACCACTAATTTTCATCCTCCTTTGGATCAACCCTCCTTCAATATGTCAAACTGACCTATTGAGCCTCCACTTCTGGATCCACTCATGGATGAAAACTGGGTGACATAGCTAAAATTAAATCACAAAATTCCTATGCCGGAGTAGTATGGAATTTTAATTTATGTTTAATTTTCCATCATTTTTTTATTTTAATTTTCAAAAAAACCAAAATGAAAAAAGAAAACAACTCAGCATGATGATGTTAAATTTCCTAGATTATTTACCCTACTAATGATGTAGCCTTACTAGGATGTTGGGTGAGGTCAGAGTCCTCACATCAGATCCCATGTGGACCCTGAAATCCCATGTCCTAGTCAGTCTTCCCTAGCCTACGTCATTATCCAAGTTATCCTAACACTCTTTCACTACCAATCCATGAAATCCCTACTATGCCCAACTCCAATATACATGTTTTATATCAACCATTATCTCTGATACAATTCTATCATGACCGACATTCTTCAAGATGTGGGATGGGATAAGAAGATGTTGAGACCGCCATTTTTCACGATTATGTAGAGATAATGGCCCCCTTATTCCCTCCTCCAATAGGCTCTGTGGTGGAGAAAAACACCAAAGGTATAGAAATATCCCAAAAAATCAGATTCATTACCATTATGATGTGTCAAATATAGGTTGATATGATGTATCAGCATCAAAAAAATCCATGAAACAAATATATAATGAATCCAAAATACATCCCACACATATTTAGAGTTAAACTACTAGAAACCAAAAGTAAAATCCAATTTATGTATCAATATAAAACTAAGATACCACATGATAACCATCACAAAAATCCAATCCTATAAGGTCTAGAACGGTCCACATAATCTCTCAAAAAATCAGAATTTTTTTATATGTAGGGTGAGATTACAAGTAAACTAGGTATTGAAAAACCAATGACACCCATGCAGAATTGGGAGAAGCATTCTAATTCACCAATGAAAAAAACATAAACATAAAAAAACCTATCAATGTATACTATTGACCCCAAATTCACCAATGTATATCAACAAATAAAAATAGTCATGAAAATTAATGAAATAAGAAAATGGATATTTGGGTACCCATAACCACTTACCCCTAGTTAACTGTGCATCCATAATGGTGATAGTCCTAACTCTTCCACACTCTTCCACAAGCCCCACTGTCACTACCTTCCCACACACACATGGGCCAAATAAAACCTCAAATGTCTCCCAAATAAACCAATTCCAAAAAACCCAACCCTATATAATAGCCACTTGTGAATCACTATACAACTCACCCCGAAGACACCAGGAAAGGATCACCGAACTCATCCCAATGAAAGCTGTGAATCACACCTCTCATATAGAAACATGGAACTCATATCCAATGAAACCTAACAAATTAGTCTTGGGATACCAATTCCTAGAAGCAGGAGAGTATAAAAGTCAATAACCAGCCACCCATCCTCCCACTTGGATTTTGGGAATGGAAACCCTCCCCCATAACAATGGGGGTGTTTGACGCATAGTGCTCTACACAAGTTTGGTGCATATAGATATCACAAGGTATGAAATGCATATATATACACACTCTAAATACTCATCCAAACATATGGGTTTTCATATAAAAAACTATACCACACAAATATACCCTTTCTTACACCTCTAAATGAATATATATAAAAACGATGGTCACTTCCCAATTTTATAAGTGAACTCTACTTCATCACAACCCAAAACATGAAACATTCACACTACCAATTCATATAAGAAGTCATTATTGAGCATTATATTTTCATTGATTTATTTATTCAATCTAGTCAAAGATAACAAGTACATAGTAAAAAATATATAAGGTGAAGAAACCATACCATCCACTGCCAAAGGAAAACAAAGAAGTCATGGCTAAGGAGAAATAATCCATTCAAACACTCAATTATAAAATAATGAAATCTGGAAATGTTGAGACAAATACCTACATAAGGTAAAACAATCATTATTCATATGCATCTATCCTAAACCATCCATGGATGCTCTGCCTCATGAAGACCACTACATCACCAAAATAAACAAAACTCAGCCGTCATGCAGTCCCACTTTACACTCACTTATTCTAAACTCACCCAACATCATTCTTCATTGTATTTACACCCTATCCTTCCATTAAAAAGTCCCACACCCACCTCAATACTACAAAACTCCATTTCCACGTTACACTACAATTCCACACCTACAACACCCATTAACAAGTACATGACACAACACACTCCTACAACCCCAATGCCCAACCAATGCCCAGTTTTTTTCTCACTAGATAAGAACATCATGAATTGAAAAATCAACCAATCTCTTAGCTTGAGATACCATTATCATAAATGTACCACCCCATAGACATAGAAACACTCCCAGCCACAACACTATTCCAATATAATAGACACAATGTTGAACAAAACCACATATAATAGACCACCACACCATGAAAGAAAGGTTTATTCATATTTTTATAACACTCTTTCTTTATATCCAGTAGATAAAAAAGGGTTTATCACAAGACAATTTTGATCATGGGGAATCAATTTATTTAACCAAATTTATATTATTAAAAAAATTCATAATCATATGGTCATTTATGGAGTATCAATAGTTTGTATTCTGACGCCATATAAGTGTAAAGATAGATACCACCAACGAACGTGATTTTCAAAAGGAATACAACCCATATAGAAAATGACAGTTATCTGTGATAAAATATAAAACAAAGTGATATTCACTATCATACTCCCAAACCATAATTTATTAATTCTTATAATATTTATTAAATTGTTTTAAAACATAACCATATGAATATATTACTACAACCCCCCCGTATGACACACAAATAGAACAGATATTATGGAATCCCATTCTGAAAAAATATACGATCCATAATTCATACTTATTTCATAAAAAAAGGGGTTGCATGACCATCAATAGATACACAGGGTGAAAAAAGAACAATTAAAAAAATGCACATGACTCCAGGTGTAGGAAGTGTTCTCAATGCACTATGATAAAATTTCAGAGTTCAATGGAATAAAAGAAATAAACATAAAAATGGAATGATCCTAAATCTATTAGGAGAACTATTTCAATGGATATTAAATCTGGATCATGATCATGACCACACACTTCATGGGTGAAATAACTCTTTAGGATTTTAAAAGATAAATATAATTTGAAATGACCCAAAAAATCATTAAACAAGGAATTTAACTCGTTTAGCATTTGTTGACGCACCTTTTCGTCACATTGCCTAAAGGAATGGAAATGGAAATGACTTAGAACAAATTGATTAATCCTTTGAATAAAACATAAAAAATCGAAAAAAGAATGAACAAGGCTTCAAATGAACATACGCCGCACATGTTTCTTCTCTGTCACGTTTGTCTACTTGCGCGCCACCTAATGGTCGCGAAAATGACTTGCGCGACCTCTTTGAAAACTGACTGAGGTCTTTTCCAGCATTTAAATACCCCCAGTGGGCCCCCCATTTGTGGAGGAATTTTTTCAGAATTCAGATACAGATTACTGAACACCCAATTCTGTTCTTCAAGTCTTCCAAACACTTCTAAGGTAATTATTTACCTATAATGGAAGGTCTAAACCAGATGAATAAGGTCTATGTGTTAAAATTCACTATCACTTGCGCGCCTAAGTCTTTTACACTTATGGGGAATGTACACACTTGCGCGCCTCCTTAGCTACTCATTGAATCTTGCGCGCCACTCTTCTGGAAGTACCTCAAGATGATTCTAAAGGCATTGGTCAAGAATCACCCAACTATTACTCTACTGGTCAAGGATCTCGTAAGTACCCATGTGTCGCGTAGGTATACCTACACGACTAGGACTTCCGCCCCCACACATTACCTGCGCGACCCCTCGGGATTTGCATGCCCTTCTACTTTTGGGTTCCCTTCCTTCCCATTTCAACCCTATTATGCCATTCCACCTCTCATATTCATGATTCTGTCTTCAAGACACTATTCAAATCCATTTATGGCATGTTTTCTTTATTGGAATCCTTATCATAAAGGCATTTCGTGGAACATCTCTCATAACATAGTGATTTACACATCATTATGTCACTAAAGTTATAGTGTTCATTCATTCAACCTCATTCTTTAAGATGAGACAATCCATAACCTGGGCCTCCTTTTCAGGAGTAATCCACAGTACAAATTCTCTTTAATATGGGTATACTCCTTAGGAGTAATCCCCATGTCCGCATTATCCTAGGCCTTCTTTTTAGGAGTAATCCCCAGTAAAAATTTTCCTTAATATGGGAATTCTCCTCAGGAGTAAGCCTCATGATCCAAAATATGGTCATCCTTTTCAAAAGTAATCCCCAAGTCCCATAATTCTAAAATTCCCTTAACCTGGGCCTCCACTTCAGAAGTTAGCCCCAGTCTTAATTTATCATGACCATTCATAATTCCTATTGATCTGGGCTTACTTATAAGTAATAAAACCCAATCATAAGTCCCCTCTTAACATGGGAGTCTTCCTTAAGATTAAGCCCCAAGATTAGAGTATCAAAATCTTCATGAAGCACATATAACTTTATGGACCATGTTCATGGATTTCTTCCCTGAACTAAATCTTCATCCTCATCTTTTTGGGCAGTCATACATACATAAGCACCACATCATTTCATGGCTCAATTGTCTGGTTTCACCAATACCTCTTGTTTCTCACATCGAGCATGACTCACGTGATCATAGAGTGTAAAAGTAATCATGAAATTTTTTTTGGAGATATAAATCATGAAAAAAAATCATACTCCATTACTCGAACTATGTGGGTTATGATTCCTTTTCCAAATCAAAGGATAGGTGCCCCATAAGAGGGTACAATCCCAAATCTGAAATAATCCAAGTCCTTCTGAATGACAGTAAACTTCAAGTGCACCACTGAGTGGCTTTAAAACCAGTATGGTAATCATAATGACCAAGAGATTTTTATGTATTTAAGGATACCATTGACTAAAAATCTCTATCAAATACAGATTATTCTCTATCAATGAAGAACCTCAAATACATATAAAAAATTCTCCAAATTTCCTACATATCAATCATTGATTGTCAGATCTAAAGGAACGCTCATTTTAAACTTGGTAATGTAAAAAGGATTCACGAAAATAACATAAATATATAAAGAGAGTCCCGGAGTAGAAAATAATTCCCCTAAAAATGGTGTGATGAGTCCAACCTCCCATCCTCTCGACCAATGAAAATTCCTAAGCCTCATCAGTCCACAACTAATGAGCACCTACCATTGGAAAGTATGTTCAAATGGACACGGAATCATTGGATGATTCCAGTTCTACGAACAAACCCGTTAGAAACCTCCTGGAATGTTTGAACCTTCAATCAACAAGGTCATCCACTATTCCAGTGGAAACAAAAAATGGTGAACCTGACATGATTACTTAACCAAGTTAAAATGATGTTTTAATTATTTGTTAGGCCCCAATTTAAAAATCAATGAGAGGTCCAAAAAAACAATCAATAACATATTTTCTCATCCAAAAGATGTAGTGACCGGACTTGTCTTGATTATGTCTGTTATATAAAATAGGCACTCTATTCCAAGATCTTCTACATTTCTAGAATGTCTTCTCTTAAGTTCATATCTATGAATACCTCTAATGTGAAAACTTCTACTGAAAATGACACTATTTCCACTCCTGCTGGATCATCGTCCACTCTGAGGATGACATCACCTACTCAGCTTCTTCAACACTGAGTATCAAATTCATTGGTTAAGGAGTACCATCAAAATGGTACTATTATAGCTCTGGGGGCTAATCGACAAGACCTCCATGTGAACAACTCACACTAGTCATCCTGGCAGCGACGACCAACGATCAAGAAGCAGGAGGTTCTAACCACCATCTCCAACCGTTTTGTGTCATTATCCCCAAAATGAAATCACCATTCACTCCCATATTCTGAGGAGGAGAATGAGAAGGTCCCTTTGCGCCTTAATTCAACAAGACATGAGTTCTTCCCGAGGGCTCATATCAACAATCACCGCCAGACTCGTGCGGCAGTATGCCCTCAACATGATGAGGGTATCGACTCCAGGCGTTCGTCTCAGTTTCCTCGAATCCGAGCAGGCAAGACGAATCACTAGAGGCGAAATCTGTTCAACAGTGAGTAGGTTCTCATCTCTTCCATTTCCAGAGAATTCCACCAACCTAACTTGGTGGCAAACAACGAGCGAGAACACACACCCGTCCGTATTAATTTTGCTATCCACCAGACTCGTCTGGCAGCATCACGCCAATCCCACCAGGTAATTCTAGTAGAGTACTATAGACATGAACATACACCTGTTTATACATCATCAGCTAGTAAGCAGGATCTTCTGACTACATCTTATGGAAGTCTTCATCCACGTTTGGAAAAGATCAATCAGCAGGAACATACACCTGCTAATATTGATCAAGCCAACCAATAGTCTTGTTTGGTAGCACTCAGAGAAGTCAGTCGAAAAGCTCCAATGACAAATAGGAGGCAAAATGAACTCTCGTCCCCCCCCACTTGATTAGTGTCAGGATTCAATGACAAGAAAAGTAGGACAAGAGCAGACACACACACCTACTCCAAGCACGGAATGAACGTATATCCTCGTTCCGGCAGCTGAAGTCATCAAGAATATTCTATTATTGTTGAATGATCAAAAGCAAATCTCTGATCATATTCTGGATTCTTGCTAGGATTTTATAACAGCTTCAACAACATCTCAGGGAAAGACACATAAATCTATCCCAACCAAAGGAGTGAAATATCAATAGTTCAATCTAGAATAGACACACACATCTGTTCCAGTCCAAGAGGGTTGTGGGGAATACTCCCCCATATCATATGGACAACCAAGTCAATCACATACACCCTATTTGTGTGGATATCGTCAGTCTTACCTGTCCATCACTCCTAATCAGGCACATACACCTGCTCAGAGCAGCCACTTTCATCATCAAGTGGTTTTCAAGGTGAGTATGAAGGTGTCTAATAAAGAGAACCACCCATCACAGTCATGAGATCAAGAGCCAATCTGTAACAAGGCCTTACTCGATGCTGGAGTTATTGAAACCCTTATACAGTTATCTGGTGGAATCCAAGATTCTACTCCCTCGTTTCCCAATAGTGGGAACATTAATTCCGAAGGTCTTTAATAATCACTTCCTCATGAAGGCTTGCTTCCTGAAAGTTCGGTCGATCTCGATGTTTCATCTTCAGATGAGAGCCACAGGAACCTTCTCTGTGGTCAGAAGACCAAGGAGCAAGAGATCTCATCTTTTTTTGTAACCCACCATGGTGGTTTTCCCCAGGATGATGAATTTCGCTGTGAATGTCATCTACGTAGTAGTGATGCACATTGCTTGGAAAATTCTCCAGTGGACAATGTTGTGCCGAGAAAGCCCTGTTATCCTGAGGCACTTGCAAATGTGAAACCATTCATGTCTGATGATTCATCACTATCAGGTGAAATACTTTCTCAATCAGAAGATAGACCATGGTCTAGGTCATTCTCCAAAACACCCCAATGTCATGCATCTTCTAGATTAATATGTGATCTCTCTACCATTCTTGTTGAATACGATGAAACAAAAAGGAAGCACCATCTCTTTTCAAATCAGGTAGAAGAATCATCATTGAATGATAAAGATGAAATTCTGAACATGAGAAAACAACTGGAAAAAATTAAAGTGCCAGTCATGTTTTGGCCTCTGGCTGACTCTCAGTATGACATTCCAGAGATGTTAACGGAAGATGGAATTCATGATATTCGTCTCAAAATATGGAATACTCTTTGTCTGTTGAAAATTAAAGTGTTATCTAATGATAAATATGAAAATCATGTTAAGATAACAGAAGGGTTACAATGTCAGATTGATTTGGCATCTCTATCAGTCTCTCGATATCCGAAGGATGAAAATCACCAGAGAGACCTTCAAAGTTCATGCCTTGGTGCACTAAGAATATTGCACCAGTTAATTTCTAATGCCGCATATCGTATTCATGTTAGCGGATGGGGTGTTCATGGAGCACTACATTTCACAGTGCACTCCAGTCAGCAAAGCCCACCGAAAATGGTCTCATGAAATGTTATTGCTCATGGCCGGACACAGTCAATGGGTTTTGTTTGTAATCAAAATCATTCCCAATAACATGCCTCAACTAGTTCTTCTCAAATTCAAGAATACATAGAAAAATTTGTTGAATTACTCCTGCATCAATAAAATGTAAATATTGAACAGGCCTCTCGTATAGAGCAAGCACATCATCATGTGACAGAAGTGTCTGAAATCATCCAATGGTCTTTTGAACCGGGTGATAAAAGTGGATGTCGATTGATGCATCCAGCTAATTTCCAGACTATGGTCTGTAATAATAGGATAGATTTTAAGGAATTCTCAGACATAACATGTCAAGAGCCACCCCAGCTTTCCATACATGGGTCTCTTTTAACTCAAGCCTCAGAATCAACAAATATGATTTGGGAAGTTGATCAAAGACAGCAGGAACAACCCCAGTCCACCGTACTAGGGACTTTTTCAAATCATCAACCCCCCTTAGAAAACGTCAGTCTTTTCTCGATTGGGGAAGAAGCCTCAAGAGGAATGAAGAGAAAAATAATCAGGAGATTCTCTCCAAATTACGGTTCACCAAAAAGTTCGCAAGGGATCAAATCAACAAAAGGCAATGTCTCTTCAGGGGAATGGCAGAAGACAATATCACAGAAATGCTGATAGAAGGGATGTGATTCATTATTCATCAATTAATGTCATCAATGTCGTTGTTTCTGATCCACTAGATGAATCTCACTCAGAGGGATCAGCTGAAGAGGTTCTTACTTAAGAAGTTGTTTTCACAGACATAAATGAAGAAGGTGTGCGTACACAAAACCAAAGGCTTACCCAAAATCTAGGTGTTCCTTCAAGTAACCCACTTCCCCCTCTCCGAAAGGGATTCAAAAAGGGGAATTTAATGAACCCCGGTATATACCCTACCTCTAGAGAAGGCCAATATCTCTCACTAGAGAAAATATTTGCGCAACAAGAGGAAGAAATGAAGGCATTGAGGAGGATGAATGCAGAACTACTTCAGGGTAGTCTTCTTCCTAAGCGTGCGGGAGTCAGTCATCCAACAGAATTTGTTGCAGCTAATGAGATGGATCATGAATATACTCCTTTACCAGTACACCCTCATAGGTATAATCATATGGGTTATGTACACCAACAATTGGCGGTGCTACCATCAGTTGCAATACCAGCCACCATACATGTCCAGACTCTAATTATTGCACCTGCCCTAGTCCATGTTCAATGAGATGTTTCTCAAAAGTTAATAACTACCATTGTGTCATTAACAGCTCGGTTAGAGACTGTGGAAGGGAAGCGTGCGTAGGTTCAACTAGAAAAGAGAACTTACCCTGAATGGGTAGAATCAGTCTCTCCCCCATCAAGTTTTGCTAACCCTGTTTTCCCTATTTTCAAATGATCAAGAGATCCTGAACAACATTTGATGCATTATGTATCTTGTTGGGATCCTATGATGGGAACTCTAGAAAATCAAGAAGAAGTGAAACATAGATGCCTCATGTGATCCTTTCAAGGTCCAGCTTTTGTTTGGTACACATGCTTGCAATCCCAGTCAATTACCGAGTGGGATGATATTCGCCAAAAAATCCTTCTTCAGTTCAGTTCGACATTTCCAAAGATAATAGTTCTTGATCTTACAAACTCTAATAAGAGAGAATGAAAGGGTCTCATATTTCATTGCTCGTTGGAAGGGATTAACATATTCCCTAATCTTATCAGTCCCTCAAGAACAACTATTGCCAATCTGTATGGAAAATCATCCTGAAAAATTATGCACGTCGTTGATCCCTGCGAAATACACATGAGGGTTTTGAGACCTTACATCAATAACTCAACAGATTGAAGATTCTATTATAAATACTAAGGATAAAGATCGTGTAATTCCATCAGCTCCAAGAAGGAGAATGGGTAAATAATAGACTTCTATAGTTATGCTTAAACAAGATCCTGTACCTGCTTCTACTTCAAAACCTTAATCTTCACGAAGGGCTCCACCTCTTGATCTCCAACAACAAAGGCCGTTTCATCAAGACGATTAAAGAGATCAAAGACGGAAACAATTTGAGGATCTGAAGAGAAAAGTTTACTATTTCCGAAATGAAGAAGTTCCTGCTTATTTCATTTCGGCTCTGGAAAATAATTTGGTTCAATTTAAAAGGCACATGGGGCCAAACAAGGAAGGATATGAAGACCATGACAATTACCGCCACTTTCATCAAATGTAGGGGTATCCCATCCAGGAGTGTTTTTCCTTCAAACACCTCCTACAAAAAATTGTCGATTTGGGACATGTTAAACCGAAAGGATCATCAGATCAGGTAACATGTGTTACTGCTACAGTTCCAGAAGAGGAAGGTGAGTGGCAAGAATTTAAGAGCAAAAATGCACAAAAATATGATGATTGGATTGTTAGAAAGACGATCAACTGAACACATTATATTTTACGAACACAATTGAAGAAACCAATTGTGCCTTCTGCCATGAATGATTCAGCAAAACCCTCTTCATCAGTGGGAAAATTCTCAAAGAAATAGCATGATTCAAAAAAAGAAAAAGAATTAGAAAAGATGAGTATGTTTCAAATCCTAATATGTCTTTGACTCCGCTAGACATCATGCAGTCTACTTCAAATTCACGGGCACTGCCCCACCAAACAGCACAGCCTATTCATTCTAATTAGGAATGGTCTTCGTCGGATGAAGAGTTGATTTTCGTTTCTGTTAATATTATTCAAATAACATATCCATATGCCAGTCACAGTTTCTATTTTGATGAGCCTAAATTCCCTGTATCAAATAAATGAATCAGAGGAAGTTATAGAGGCTTAGGATACATGGTAAGACATGGATCTTTCAAAGGCCACTATTCCAATTCTACCCCTGCTGGAACTATGTATGTGGCAGAAACCTATTGTAGAGACCTTCAACGAGCTCAATAAGAACAAGCAAGTTCTTCCACACACGGTAGACTCATCCCTAGCACAATTATTCTAGAAGATTGGTTGAAGGTTCCATCTTCTTCCTCTGAACAAGTAAATATACCTATTCAGTCTAATCTTCCAAATCCATGAGTATTAACAGCTCCTATCCCAGTACAAGATGCATCAAATTCCAAAACATCAACTTCCAAGGCACCTGCTAAACCACATGTTCATGTTGGGAAACACAGATCTTTAGATCAATAGTATGATATATTAAAACACATGGCCCATGTACCGGTGATGTTATCAATTTTGGATTCCTTGATTTTATTAAAGGATCTTCGAGAGGAACTCATTGAGGCTTTTTCAAGTCCTCAGGAGTCTGAGACTGAAATTGCTGCAGTTGAAGTCTACCATGTAGAGAATAATCCTGCAGAATGCCATGTAGTAATATCTTTTAATGATGAAGATGAAGATGATGTCGTGCATGGACATATTAGATAATTGCACATATCTGGAGAGGTCAATGATGTATAAATCTAAAGATAATTCATTGAAAATGGTTCAGGAGTCAACCTCATGCCTATTCGTACACTTCGTCGATTGGGCCTCACAGAATATAATTTATCTCCTTCAACTATGATGTTACAAGGATATGATAAAAATGAACAAGAACCACTGGGAGAGATTAAAATCAGAAATCAGTTTGGATATCTTGTATCCAATTCATATTTCATGGTTGTTGATCAAGATTCAGCCTTCAACATCATTCTTGGAAGACCCTGGATACATCATCATACAGTTATCCCTTCATCATACCATCAATGTCTCATATATTATTTTGATGGTCAAATTGGGACATTTTATGGGGATAAATCCTCATTCAAGAAATGTGAATCTAAATAAATTGAGGCAGAATTCGTTCACATGAATGGAATGGAGTAATCTACAACAAAGGTGATTACTAATGTTAATGCTCCATATGGTTTGGAAAAGATTCTAGTAAACCCATTAGCACATGTGAGTAAAGATTATGTGTTTCCTATCAGTCAAATTGACAAGATAAACCCAAATAAAAATACTATTATGGTAGGATCCATAATGTCAATCATGGAAATCAAGCTAGAAAGCATGGGAGAAATTGGTGATCCAGCAAGCAAAGATTTAATCTCAAATAAAGATGTCTTCATTTCATCTTGTAAAATCCAACAAGTCAATACTTCGCCAATCAGGCCTGGGCAAGTTATAGCAATGTCAGAGGTAAACGATGATGTCGAATCTCAATCAATCATCTCTGTTTTGTTACCCAAAAAAGACCATTCATCATCAATCAGGTCAGAAATGGAAGCTTCTTCTTCAAGATGTTCAAATTTTATCATCTATTCTGATAATGGAAATTATGCTTCTTCATCTACTGTTCAAGTAAAAATGGAAGAAATAACACATGCTGAAGAGGAAGAGGAAGATCTCAAATATTTTCCTCTAGCATTTGAAGAGGGGATCTCTACCACTATGAATGAACTTAGGGAAATCAATCTGGGTACAAAATAAGTTCCACACCCGAATATAATCACTGCAGCCATGACTCTTGAAGAGAAAGAGAAGTATATTTACATTTTAAATTAAAGTCAAGATATATTTTAATGGAACTATAGAGAGATGATAGGACTTGATCCTGATGTTTCCACTAATCTTTTGGGTTTTCCAGAAGAACATCGAGGATTCAAACAAGCTTCTAGAAGAACACACCCAACCTATGATTTCAAAATTGAGGCTGAAGTGGATAATCTCATCAAGGAAAACTTCGTCAGAGAAGTTCAATATCCTATGTGTTTGGAAAATATTGTCCCAGTGAAAAAGTAGAATGAGCAAATTAGAGTTTTCATTGATTTCAGATATCTTAATCGGCATTATCCTAAGGATGATTTTTCAGTTCCAATTACAGAACTTTAAATTAATGAAACAGCTGGTTATGATGCACTTTCCTTCCTGGATGGATATTCCGGATATAATAAAATCTGAATGGATCCATAAGAGGAGGAATCTACAACATTCATAGAGCCTCAAGGTGTGTTTTTCTATCGTGTAATTCCATTTGGCCTGAAGAATGTAGGATCAACATATCACTGTGCCATGCATCGTATCTTCATACCCTTTCTGGGAATGTTTTTGGAATGTTATGTGGATGATTTTGTGGTCAAATAAAAACATCATTCTAATCACCTGTGGATTTGGAATTAATATTCCATAATCTTTGAAAACATAATTTGAAGATGAAACCCTTAAAATGTGATTTTGGGGTAACCTCAGGAAAATTTCACATCATTGTTGTACGCCATCGTGGTATCGATGTTTATTCGTGAGAAGAAAATTTCAATCCTTGGTATGTCACATCCTCAAATTTTGAAAGAATTGAGAGGACATCAAAGACCCATAGCCTATATTTGGCATTTCATCTCAAATTTGGCCAGCAAAAGTTTTCCCTTCACCAAATTGATGACGAAAAGAGTCACTTACCAGGGGACTAAAGAATGTCAAGATGCATTTGATATTTTCAAGAACTATCTCTTGAGTCAACTGGTACTCATTCCACTTGTTTAAGGAAGACCACTTATCCTCTATGTTATAGCTCTAGAGAGATCATTGGGTGCCTTTCATTCTAAGAAGAATGATGATGGGAATGAAAATAGCCTATAATATCTTAGTCAGACTATGATTGAACAAGAAACACGATATTCAAGTATTGAGAAGTGCTGCCTGGAATTAATCTATTGAGTTTAGAAGTGGAGACACTACCTACAACATCATGAGGTCCAATTGGTATCTCGCAGTAACCCACTCAAATTCACCCTTAGTCTTCTAATGCTTACAGGACGTGTGGAAAGGTGGGAAGTTATTTTGTAGCAGTTCGACATTCAGTATGTGTCTCAAACGGCAATAAAGGGCCAAGATCTAGCTGACTTCCTGGATGAACACCCTTTAGTGGAAGATATAACTTCAGATATTGAACTCCATAATGATTAATTCTTCTCTATTAAAGATAGTCCTCAGGTATGGGAAATGTATTTTTATGGTGCTTCTATAAGTCCAACATGGAAGAAAATGGAAAATCAAAAATTCAACAATGGTGGCTTAGTAATTATACTCATTTCTCCAGAAAAGGCTTTTCTACCTTATTCCTTCTCATTATTGGGAGGTGGTACAAATAGTGGAGCAGAATACCAAGCTGACATCGCAGGCTTAGAATTGGCACTTCAAGCACAAGTGAATCACTTAAAGGTGAAAGGTTATTTAGACCTAGTAATCAAACAAGTCAATGGGGATTATGCCTGAAAAAAGAAGAACTTATCCCTTTGTATGATTATGATAGAGAGTTAATGTTGGAGTTACATTCAGAACCGAAATTCTATTATGTACCAAGATCACAAAATTCCCTAGATGATGCATTGGCTAATATACCCACAACTTTGAAAATCCAAATCGGGACGAGACAACCATCAATATTGCCCACCGTCATACAATTTTAAATTATGTTCAAATGAGAACAGTGGAAATCAATGAAATTAGTCCTATTACTGAACCATATGGTCATACAACAGGATGGATGACACATATAAGGGAATACCATCAAAATGGAATACTTCCACCGGATAGAGCCAATAAAGAACAAATCCGGTGACGTGTGGTCAATTTTAATCTTTAAGATATCCCATATCACCTAGAGAAAATTATCAACAAGTGTGGTTTTGATGGATTTCTCTTCAGATGAATTGATGGTGAAGAGAAAATGGCTATCATGAAAGAAGTGCATGCAGGAGTCTGTGGTGCCCACCAGTCTAGACATAGACCGTCTGATCAGATTTGAAGGCTTGGATACTTTTGGAATTCAATGATACAAGATTGTGTTGATTTCATAATGAAGTGTCATTCATGCCAAGTACATGCCAACTTCATTCATCAACCTCTGGAGTTTCTTCATACAACTAAATACTTATGGCCATTTTCCACATGGGGAATGGATGTGGTGGGACCTTACCCTTCACCTATGACCAAGAAGATTAAGTATATTCTTACTCCTACTGAATTATTTTCCAAATGGGCAGAGGCAATACCTCCCAAGGATGTCAGTTCTAAATTTATTGTTAGCTTCATCAATTCTAATATCATTACCAGATTTGGTGTCCATCATACCATATTGAGGGACAGTGGAACCAAATTCTTTTCATCCATGGTGAAGAAGTTGTATCAGGAATACAACATCAAATACAATCATTCATCTCGTAATCATGCATAGACCAATGGCCATATAGAATATTTCAATTAGAATCTTTCAAATATACTGCAAAAGATGGTTTATAAAGATAAAAAGTCATGTCCTGATAAACTATTTCTTCCATTATGGTCTTGTCAGACAACCACCCGCACCACAACATGGTCAACTCCATATTCATTGGTATATGGAACAGAAGAAGTCTTGCCAATTGAGGTTCAACTACCCTCGCTCAGGTTAGCCATTTGTGATCAGTCATCTACAGATGAACAATCTCAAAAGATATTGAATGAATTGGAAGGGTTAGATGAGGAAATATTGTGCACTCTGCACAACATAGAAGTCTATCAGAATCGAATAGCACGGTCTTTCAACAAAAATGTTCGTCTTCATTCATTCATTCAGGGAGAGTTGGTATTAGTTCTCAGAACTCTAATGATACCAGGTAAGAAACCTCCCAAACTTGAACCAATGTGGGAAGGACCTTATTCAATACATAAGGTCTATTCCAATGGAGCTTATTCTTTAATCTCAATGGATGGATAACTCCTCACAACTCCAATCAATGCATGATTTCTAAAGAATTTTTTTTCTTATAAACACAAAATACATTGTTGGGGTCTATACATATGAACATAAACTATTTCTTTCATCCCACACGACGTTAAACTGTGACGTCCTAACTACAAGATGCTAAACTGTACAGAAGTCTCTTACGTCCAGCATGACCTTAAACTTAATAACCAATGATCCATGCATATGAATTTAAACTATTTTCATTTATTTCATCCCACACGATGTTGAACTGTGACATCCTAACTACATGACGCTAAAATGTACAGGAGTCTCTTACATCCACAATGACGTTAAACTGCATAACCAACGGTCCATGCATATGAATTTAAACTATTTAAATTTCTTTCCTCCCACACGACGTTAAACTGTGACGTCCTAACTACATGACCCTAAACTATACAGAAGTCTCTTATGTCCATCACGACGTTAAACTACATAACCAATGGTCCATGCATATGACTTTAAACTATATTCATTTCTTTCGTCCCACAAGTCCTTATACTGTGACATCCTAACTACATGACACAAAACTGTACATAAGTCTCTTACGTATAGCATGACGTTAAACTGCATAACCAACGGTCCATGTATATGAATTTAAATTATTTGCATTTCATTTATCCCACATGACGTTAAAATGTG
The DNA here is from genome assembly GCA_963277665.1 of Viscum album. NCBI lineage: Eukaryota > Viridiplantae > Streptophyta > Magnoliopsida > Santalales > Viscaceae > Viscum > Viscum album. Next base: position 1,309,860,582 of record OY728152.1, on the reverse strand, counting down.
ACGTACTAACTACATGACGCTAAACTGTACAAAAGTCTCTTATTTCCAGCACGACGTTGAACTGCATAACCAATGGTCCATGCATATGACCTTAAACTATTTGCATTTCTTTTGTCAAACACGATGTTAAAATGTGACATCCTAACTACATGATGCTAAACTGTACAGAAGTTTCTTACATCCAACATGACGTTAAACTGCATAACCAACGGTCCAGGAATATGACTTTAAACTATTTTCATTTCTTTCATCCCACATGACGTTAAACTGTTACATCCTAACTACATGATGCTAAACTGTGCAGAAGTCTCTTACATCCAACACGTTGTTAAACTGTATAACCAACGGTCCGTGCATATGACTTTAAACTATTTTCATTTCTTTCGTCCCACATGACGTTAAACTGTGACGTCCTAACTACATGACGCTAAACAATACATAAGTCTCCTACGTCCAACAAGAGGTTAAACTGCATAACCAACGTTCCATGCATATGAATTTAAACCATTTTCTTTTCTTTCGTCCCATAAGATGTTAAACTGTGACGTCTTAACTACATGACGCTAAACTATACATAAGTCTCTTACATCCAGCACGATGTAAAACGGCATAACCAACGGTCTATGCATATGACATTAAACAATTCGCACTTTCGTCCAACATGACGCTATATTGTATCGTCCCTTTTTCATCCAACACGAAGTTAAACTGTGAAAAAGTCCCTAATACATCCAACATGACATTAAACTGTATTTTTTCCATTCTACATGACACTAAACTATGCAGCACCAAGTCTCCTAACTGCAAGACTTTAAACGGTATAGTCCCTTCATATTTCCTACATGACATTAAAATGTGCATCGTTAAGGTTGTTGTTACCTCTTGTTTCTCACACCGAGTATGACTCATGTGAGCTTAGAGAAAATTTCAACCACAACACACTCTTTGGGCCGCTAACCACACGTATGTCCCAAAATCATTTTTAGGTCGTTGTCCCCAAGAACAACTTGATCATTAATTCATTCTTTAATTGAACTAAGCGGACTTTGATCCTTGCCTTCTAGGCTGGGTACGTAGGCAACCTCCCATGGTTCAATCCCAAAACCAATCTCTTCACATTGGTTCACCTCCATCTCATATGATGTTGATTTGTTAAACCAACCCCAGAATCAATATCATTACATTGGTTCACCTTCGTCCATGCTATATGACGTTAAACTGTACAACACTTTTGTCATGTACGACAATAAACTACATTATTCATTGAAACCCTCACCTATGAGGGAATCATTATTTACATTGATTTTCAATCATGATTCATTCCAATGACTATGTGCATACATTGAAATTCACAAACCTTTTATCTTGGGTTAAACCATCATTGCACTAAAGTCCACTTTCATCCTTCACATGTATGAACGTTATTTGTACAGAGGGAATTTCTAGAACTATGTGGGCTTGATTCCCATCCTTATGGGATACGTAGGAATGTTAGAGTGACCCTCGAGTCCTACCCCAAGACTTCTTGGCCTAACACCAAATTCCACATTCAGTCCCTTGGCTGAAAAGTCCTTATGAAAACACACATTGGGTATTTATTATAATGGTCCGAACACTATGACCCTAAACTAAGATCTCCAATCCTATTTTCCCGCACGATATTAAATTGTAGTTCAAGAACTACGTATGGATTTATTCCCATTCTAATGGGATATGTAGTGAAAGATAACATTTCAATTCTGGACCCAGCCACAACATGATTATGGTTATCGTTGATCCGTGTATCACTACATACATTGGACAATACACATCATTATGTGTCATAATCCTAATCTTGAATACTTCCAGATATTTATAACCCTTTTCATGACTTATGGTCACAAAATTTCCAATTTCTGAGAATTATTTTGCTTGACTATGCAGCACATGCCCTTAGGCGACCTTGCATTAATAGTGTCCATAACAGACGTGTCAGCCAAAAGATGCTATTATTTGTCTATGTAGCCAATGCCCTTAAGTGGACCTGCATTATTCAACACCCTAACAATTTGGTCAGATAACAGTATCTTCATTATTGGGAGGAAAAACTCTTTTGTCCTTATCTATATAAATAAAAATATAATGGGATACGCAAAAATGGCCCTCCTTAACATATTTGTCGCATATCATTTTTCATGATCTAAAAGTATTCAAGTCTATGGTTTTATTTTCCTTCTCTACGTTTGGGTCAGACCTTCGTAGGAGTGATATTCATACAGTTCTTCGATAATCATATTTGGAAATATCTTCTCCCTATTCAAGTACCTCTCTACATATAGAACACTATATGATTTGGAAAATTTGAATCCTTATAAACTTCCAATGGATTTTTAGCAGTAGAAAAGTATATTTCTGAGAGTACTTTTTCCTGACTATGCAGCATGTGCCCTTAGGCAGCCTTGCATAAACATTCTACATAATAGACTTGTCAGCCAAAAGATGTTGTTATTTGACTATGCAGCCAATTCCCTTAGGTGGCCCTGCATAATTCAACCCCCTAATGGGTTTGTTAAATAATGGTAACATCATTCCTAGGAACTACTTCTTCTAATGCCTTTTTATCTCTTTTTCATATCATTCCTTAGAATAAAATTTTCTTAAGTCATAGTTTACATATTTTCCCTCTTACTTGAGTGTGGTAATAGGGTTTTAGATAAATTTTCAATGAATTGAGTCAGTTTTAATCCATTTCGGTCAAAGAAATTTCGACCTAAAACATTATCCTCTTTATGTTCGACGTGAATGACTTTAAACTGCCCACAAAAGACAAGGGAACCCTGAATAAAAGTCAAGTTCTAGGTCACTACACATACATTTTTTATGATTTAGGTAATATTGAGCAATTAAAAGATTCAAGGTTTGTAGTGTTATTTACAATAATCCTAGTAAAAATAAAACAATGCTTACTAGGCCCATTGGCTTAGGTAATATTTAAAGAAGGTAGTAGGAAAATACGTCCACAAGTGATTGAATATGAAAGAATTATTTCGATTTGAAGAACACAAATTAGAAGTACATCCACAGATTGGAGTCTCTTCTCTTTCCTAAGAAATTACAAGAGGCTGTAAACATAAGTCTTCAATTGATGAAAAACATCTAGAGCATCATAAGAAGCTATTTTAAGCTCATTCACCCGAACAAAATCACTCTTTTCAGCATGATGGAGTGCTTTCTTGGCATCCGCGATGGCCTTCATACCATTCGTTTGAGCTCCCTCCAATGAATTATTGAGTTGGACAAGTTCCCTAGTAGCAACATCTAATTGTTGTTGGAGGTTCATCTGTTGGATGACTCTATCTTTGATTTTATAATTCTGCTCCTTTATTTTGGCAGCATAATCAGCCTCATATCAGGATACTACAGCCTCAAATTCACCAATATTGGATGAAAATTTAACCATGTTCAGATCTTCGCAACACTTTTTCTCCTGCTCCCTCCTGAAAATGACCTGTTTCACCGCGGAATGTATCTTTTCATTTCCAAAACTGCCAAGTCCTAGCATGATGAACTTGGATGACAATCAAGGGGTATTTGATCATATCTCTTATAGCATACTGCCTTTTTATAACATAAACATTCATTACATTACACAAAATTGAGGATCATTAAGGTTTAGTGTCTTGGAAACTAGGAACATTATACATGAAAACAACATAAATCATTCTTCTTAAACACTTGAAAGGCTTCTCCTTAAACTCATCCTAGGATCATTACTGCATCTCATAACCTGGGGACAAACATCAAACGAAAGTGTGAGAATAAGGCCCAGTAAGGGAACAAGAGAAACATATAACATGTGAACTTGAGATATATCAACTATGTCATGAAAAAGAACTTTAAGGCATGAGAAAGAATTCATGTGGAATATCATAATAAAAATAAAATTTTTCATAAATTTAAGATTTGGATACATTATTTAACATAGACAATCATGAACATATCCCCAAGGTCCATCCCCAAGGTGTCATTTGAAAATTTACAAGGTTATTCACCAAGATATCGTGAAAATTGTAATCTCTAGTGGTTACATCATTACCAAATGCATTGGAGTACTATCAGGGCGCACCCTTAAATTTTCATTTACTATCATGTGAGCCACATATATAATCATAAATCATTTCATAAAAAACCCATATATCATAAAATAAATGGGTTTCATTTCATAATCACAACGTTTTAAAAACTGCTTTAAAGACATGATCTTTACATTACTTTAAACCCACGAAAATAGAAAGCAGGTATCATGTATGTAAATCCCAGAATTTAAAATAATTTTTTTATATATATGTGAATACCCCTGTATAAATAAGAGCTTTGATTATTGACTTAATAACTTAAAATAACTTTGAGAAAAAGAGAGTGGCATTTTGAGATGAAAATTCTGCATCACAACGGCTACGTTACAGGGTCTTAGATAATGATGAAAAGAGAGGGGACCTGGGTCAAACATTCATAAATGACCCATAAAACAGTATAGGGATAGAATATAAGGGATTTAAGAACATGGTAATTATATTTGAAAATATACCATATGAAATTAAGTACATGAAAGGAAGACAAAACTAAGATTCCTCTTATGAAACTTCGGCAGCCCAATGACGTCAGTTAAACTTCAACAAAAATGAATCGATGAGATCAAATAGGGTATATCATCATATGAACATAAAAGGTCAGTATGATAGATATATAGATCATAACCCCAAAATAATACAAAATAAACTTGAAATACTTGACATGAAAGTAGATCTTTGAAAAATGAGAAAGGCGAACGAATCCCTTAAAAATTTGGCTGCCTAACGACATCACTTAAACTTCAACCAAAAATGAATTGACAAGATCAAAATAGGGTCTCTCATCATATGAACATAATGCTTAAGTATGATATATATAGAGATCATACCCCAACATAATAAAATGGAACTTGAAATACTTGACATGAAAATAGATCTTTAAAACGAGAAGGGTGAAAAATCTGTTACAAAAATTTCGGCAGCCTAACAGTGCCACTTAAACTTAAACAAAAATGAATTGATGATATCAAATTGGGTATCTCATCATATGAACATATAAGATCAGTATGATAGATATAGATATCATACCCCAACATAATACAAAAGAAACTTGAAATACTTGACATGAAAGTAGATCTTTGAAAAATGAGAAAGGCGAACGAATCCCTTAAAAATTCAGCAGCCTAACGGCGTCACTTAAACATCAACAAAAAATGAATTGACAAGATCAAAATAGGGTATCTCATAAAATGAACATAAGGGTTCAGTATGATATATATAGAGATCATACCCCAACATAATAAAATGGAACTTGAAAGACTTAACATGAAATTAGATCTTGAGAACAAGAATGGTGAAAGAATCCGTTACAAAAATTTCGGCAGCCTAACGGCGCCACTTAAACTTTCATAAAATGAAATGATGAGAGTAAAATGGGGTCTCTCATAATATGAACACAAAAAGGACAGTATAATGAATATAAAAGACCATCCTCCAACATATGATCATGGAGAATAAAAGAAATTACATAAAAGATATCACTTGAAAAGAAAGAGAGGGGGTCGGATCCCTTACCATAAAACGTAACTCTTAAAACTCAATGGTTGGGAGATTGAGGGCTTGGGGGAACCTTGGGAGGACTCCATGGGAGGTAATGAGACTAGAACTTCGTTTGGGGAGAGTGGGGAGTCTAAAGGACGAGAGGAATTCTTGGTATTTATAGGGAAAGTGAGGGGACAAGGCATTAATGGCCAAAGGATACCTCAAAAGTGGTTTTCTCAAAAGCATGGGCCCTCCCATGGTACTTCCAATGGAGTTAGGCCAAATGGGGCCCCCAATGAAATAATGTATCACCTTTGGTCGGCCAAACCATAAAATATCTCATGAAATTATCATGACACAGTAATGATGTCATTAAACATACCAAAACCCTAAAACTGTATTTTTACTATTCACTGAAAATTCAACTTTCACAGAAAATTCCCAAAATTTCACCTTAACCAAATATCAATGCTCTGAATTCGAAAATGAAATCATTGTATAAAAATAATTTTCTAAATATTTATAATTTATTTTTTAATTTAAAAAAACACTATTCACCCAAAAAAAACTAATACTTGAATAATAATATATGAAACCGTTATTTAACCATTTTATTGAATCACATTACTTAATCAAGGTGCCTAGATTATATTAATACTTTCTTTAAGTGAGATTACTAATCTATTTGGTCACATTACTAATCCTAAGCCTAAAACCACTATTCATAATTTACTATTCATCAAAAATTATGTTTATCTTATTAGACTCTAAATTTCATACTGAACATAATGGTAGAAGTCCATTTTTTGAAAATCATTACACATTTTTAATTATTTAAGGTTTACATAAATTTTTTTAATATATCCTTTTTCTAAAGTTCATCAAAAATATGCATACTATATTTATCCGGTTATTTGAAAATTTATAAACATTATCATAAGAAGAAATCCCTTTTTTTATTTAAAACAAAGGATTACACAAGGCAGTTACGGTCTCCTTACACATCCCCTTATCACACCAGCATAAGACCTAAGTGTAAGGTGTGCTAAGGTGAGGGAATCTGAGGGAGGCTCGGCCAACATCGCCCGAGTAGTAATTTCTATCAGTTTGAACTTCTCTCAAAGGTGATTTTGTTTTAACTTCACATGATGATGTTCGGCTTGGGTTTGGTCCAAAGCAAAGCCCAATGGTGCTACCTCCTTCCCATGTTCTGTTAGATGGGCTTCGATCGGTCCAAGACTACTGGGTGAGGCCATCAAATCTTATTTTTGTACTAATAAACCAAGATTACTTGTATTTAGAGACAATAATCAAAATGTTTAGTTTCCAGTGGTTATATTGACCAATGGTCATATAATAGTGAAAACCCAACGGTCTCAATTTAATTATACTCATGTTATCAAATGAAACATTTTCGTTGAGTATAGAAAATATAACACGCAAAATTAGGAAACAAGATTTATTCAAAATTTTGGGTCATTACAATCTTCCCCACTTAAGAAATTGCGTCCTCACAATTTTTAAAATTGGGTATTGAAATTTCATTGAAAGTAACACATAGAAAAAGGAGTCAGTAAAACTATTACTTTAAAATAAAGAAAGGGAAGTACAAAGGTCACCCGAGTTATCCCACACATAGATTCCATGTAGGAAAACAGGGACATGGAGGAGAAAGAAAAGGGTCATGTTCTGAGGGAGAGTGATAGAGAACATGATTAGGAGAAAGTTAACCTTATGAAAATCGCAAACTTATGATGTGCGTAAACGGTTTTTGATTACCTAGTAGGAAATGTAAACCAACAACATTTTTGTTTTACGTTTCTTTTCATAATTTTGAGGGATTCATTTACTACATAGAACAAAAATATAAGGAAATATACCTACCTTCATATAGAGTTTCATCCTTTAATAAGTTTCTACCAAAACTAATCCTTTCTCCAAATGATGAGAATTCAAAACTACTTGGTCTCATCAAAACACCAGAATAATCTTCTAGAGAATGAAGTATTCCACAAAAGAAAAACTATCTATATTTAAACATTTATCCCAAAAACAGAATGGGTAAGATAAACAACTCTTCAAAAAGAAAGATTCCCATAGGAAGGGAATCTACTTTTAAATCTTCAAAGTTCCACGGTACTACCCAGAGTTCATCATAGACCATTCCTTAAGTAATTGTCCTTAAAATTCCTCAAAATAACCCAAACTAAGATTCAAACCCAATACAAGAAGGACTTTATAACATAGTCCTCCAAGATAAACTTTATCATTCATCTCCAAACAACATAAACCACTCCTAACATCTTATAACCAAAGTATCTAACCTAAACATATTTTCCCAATATAGGTCAATCATTTCCATAAGTAACCTATAATACCATAAGTTCACCTTAAATTCGTTGATTCTTCAAAATATAATTCAACCTTTACTGGTCAAAGAAAATACCGTAGTAATCTCTTTACCTCGATCAAATAAGGTTCCAAAAAATAGTGAACTTCTTCCAAAATAATAATAATCTTTTAATCCCCGAATCATCTCCGTCATATTAATACAGAAATCATCACATTTTCTATCACATTGGTTCTTGGAATATGTTCTTCCATTTCCCACTATTAACTAAGAAGAGAATGTATAATTATGGGCTTAAATACATATCCAATAATCATGAAAAGTAACTTAAATCTTATAAGGATAACATGTAGAATAAAAGTATACCCTAACTTGTGATCCCATAGGTTTAAAACTAGGTTATCCATGATCAAATATTCTTATGTGAATCTTTATTTTATTTTATCTTTGTTCCTTTAATAATGATTCATATTAAGCTTATCAATTTACCAAAGCATATCCCCCGAGAGTGTCATAATCAAGAGTGCAGCAAGGCTTGTTGTCGTGTACCAGTTCCCATTACAGTCTAGCTCAAAGAGGTGTTTTCAGGTTCTACCCCTATATACATCTGTCCCAGAGCCACTTCTACCTGCTCGTATCCAGACAGGGATGTATTTTCTTTGCAACCCCTTACTCAATACTCACCAAAATACGAGGAAGATTTCATATATATAAACATTTATATAGACTTCTTCCTAACGTTTTCATATCCTAATCTCCGAAAATAGCTAAACCATCCTTTGATACCATCTATAACATCCCGCATTTTTATAACATAAACTTTCATTACATTACACAAAACATAGGATCTTTAAGGTTTAGTGTCTTGGAAACCAGGAACATAATACATGTAAACAACATAAACCATTTTTCTTAAACACTTGAAAGGATTCTCCTTAAATTCATACTAGGATCATTACTGCATCTCATAACCTGGGGACATACATCAAATGAAAGGGTGAGCAGAAGGCCCAGTAAGGGAACAAGGGAAACATTTAACATGTGAACATGAGATACATCAACTATGTCATGGAAAAGAAAAATAAGGCATGAGAAATAAATCAAGTGGCATATCATAATAAAAATAAAATTTTTCATAAAATTAAGATGTGGATACATCATTTAACATAGAAAATCATGAACATATCACCAAGGTCCATCCCCAAGGTGTCATACGAAAATTACCAAGGTTATTCAACAAGATATCGTGAAAATTGTAATCTCTAGTGGTTACATCATTAACCAATGAATTGGAGCACTATCAGGGCGCACCCTTAAATTTGCCTTTATTATCATATGAGCCACATATATCATCATAAATCCTTTCATAAACAACCCATATATCGTAAAATAAATGGGTTTTGATTCATAATCATAACGTTTTAAAAACTGCTTTAAAGACATGATCTTTACATCACTTTAAACCCACGAAAACAGAAAGCAGGTATCATGTATGTAAATCCCAGAATTTAAAATAATTTAGTTTATATATATGTGAATACCCCTGTATAAATAAGCACTTTTAGTATTCACTTAATTACATAAAATAATTTTGAAAAAAGAGAGAGGCATTTTGTGATGAAAATTCTGCAGCACAACAACTATGTTACATGGTCTTAGAAAACGCTGAAAAAAGACGGGACATGGGTCAAACATTCATAAATTACCCAAAAAATTGTATTGGGACATAATATAAGGTATTTAAGAACATATTAATGATATTTTAAAATATACCATTTGAAATGAAGAACATGAAAGGAAGATAAAAATAAGATTTCTCTTATGAAAATTCAGTAGCCCAACGACGTCACTTAAACTTCAACAAAAATGAATTGATGAGATCAAATAGGGTATCTCATCATATGAAAATAAAAGATCAGTATGATAGATATATATATCATACCCCAACATAATACAAAATAAACTTGAAATACTTGACATGAATGTAGATCTTTGAAAAATGATAAAGGCGAACGAATCCCTTAAAATTTCGGCAGCCTAACAACGTCACATAAACATCAACCAAAAATGACTTGACAAGATAAAAATAGGGACTCTCATCATATTAAAATAATGGTTCAGAATGATAGATATAGATATAATACCCCAACATTATAAAATGGAACTTGAAAGACTTGACATGAAAATAGATCTTGAAAACGAGAAGGGTGAAAGAATCTGTTACAAAAATTTCTGCAGCCTAACGACGCCACATAAACATCAACAAAAATGAATTGATGAGATAAAATAGGGTATCTCATAATATGAACATAAATGATCAGTATGATAGATATATAGATCATACCCCAAAATAATACAAAATAAACTTGAATTACTTGAAATGAATGTAGATCTTTGAAAAATGAGAAAGGCGAACGAATCCCTTAAAAATTCGGCACCCTAACGGCATCACTTAAACTTTAACAAAAAATTCATTGACAAGATAAAAATAGGGTCTTTCATCATATTAACATAAGGGTTCAGTATGAGAGATATAGAGATCGTACCCCGACATAATAAAATGGAACTTGAAAGACTTGTCATGAAAATAGATCTTGAAAACGAGAAGGGTGAAAGAATCTGTTACAAAAAATTTCGGCAGCCTAACGACGCCACTTAAACATTAATAAAATGAAATGATGAGAGTAAGAGGGGTTCTCTCATCATATAAACATAAAAAGGACAGTATAATGAATATAATACACCATCCTCAAAAATAAGAACATGGAGCATAAAAGAAATTACATAAATAATATAATTTGAAAAGAAAGAGAGGGGGTCAGATCCCTTACCTTAAAACATAGCTCTTAAAACTCAATGGTTGAGACCTTGAGGGATTGGGAGAACCTTGGGAGGAATCCTTGGGAGGTAATGAGACCAGAACATCGTTGGGGGAGAGTGGGGAGTCGTAAGGATGAGAGGATTGCTTGGTATTTACAGGAAATGGTAGGGGATAAGGCATTAATGGCAAAGGGAGACCTCAAAAGTTATTTTCTCAAAAGCATGGGCCCTCCCATGGTACATTCAATGGAGTTAGGACACATGAGGCCCCCAACAAAATAATTCATCACCTTTGGTCGGCCAACTCATATAATATCTCATGACATCATCATGACACAATTATGATGTCATTAAACATACTGAAACCCTAAAACTGTATTTTTACTATTCACTGAAAATTCAACTTTATCAAAAAAATCTGAAAATTTCACCTTAACCAAATATCAATTCTATGATTTCAAAAATGAACTCCATTTTATAAAAAAAAATTCCTAAATATTTTTAATTTAATTTTTAAATAAATACACTATTCACCGAAAATTCATTTTTTCAGAAAAAACCCCAAAAATTACCTTAACATAATATCGATGCTCTGAGTTAAAAAATGAAATCCATTGTATAAAAATAATTTTCTAAATATTTATAATTTAATTATTAATTAAAAAGAACACTATTCACCCGAAAAAAATAATACTTGAATCATAATATATGAATCCATTATTTAACCATTTTATTGAATCACATTACTTAATCAAGGTGCCTAGATTATAATAATACTTTCTTTAAGTGAGATTACTAATCTATTTGATCACATTACTAACCGTAAGCATAAAAACACTATTCATAATTTACTTTTCATCAAAAATTATGTTGATCTTATTAGACTATAAATTTCATACTTAACATAGTTGTAGAAGATCATTTTTTGAAAATCATTACACATTTTTAATTGTTTAAGGTTTACATAAAAATTTTTAAAATATCTTTTTTCTAATGTTCATCAAAAATATGCATACTATATTTATCCGGTCATTTGAAAATTCATAAACATTATCATAATAATAAATCCAATTTTTTTTTTTAAAACAAATGATTACACATGGCAGTTACGGTCTCCTTATATAGCCCCTTATCACACCAGCATAGGACCTAATTGTAAGGTGTGCTAAGGTGAGGGAATCTGAGGGAGGCTTGGCCAACATCGCACGAGTAGTAATTTCTATCAGTTTGAACATCTCGCGAAGCCAATACAGTTCTATCTTCACACGATGATGTTCGGCTTGGGTTTGTTCCAGAGCAAAGCCCAGTGGTGCTAGCTCCTTCCGAATATCTTTTAGACGGGCTTCGATCGGTCCAAGACTACTGGGTGAGGCCATCGAATCTTATTTCTATATTAATAAACCAAGATTACTTGTATTTAGAGACAATAATAAAAATGTTTAGTTTCCAGTGGTTATATTGACCAATGGTCATATAACTGTCAAAACCCAACGGTCTCATTTTAATTATACTCATGTTATCAAATGAAACATTTTTGTTGAGTATAAAAAATATATAACACACAAAATTAGTAAACAAGATTTATTCAAAATTTTGGGTCATTACATCTCATCTAAAAGCACCTGGGATAGGATTTTCCATATGATATTCCATGTCTTGCGTCGTGAAAACATGAGTGCCTTAAGTACCACTGGTTCTGATTCGACATCATCATCATAGGGGGGGGTATAATCTGGGATTAATGCACTTAGGGAATTGTCATGTTCTACTCCTCCCCCCTGACCTAAGCTTATTCACTATCAATTCTTGTTGGGGCTGAGGCTGAGGCCTCAGCTCCAGAGCCACTGCAATTGATGGCCCTGCATAATTAATTGAATGCTTTGGTTTGTTTCAAAGGAAAACAAAAGAATCGGTTGTCATGAAAATTAAGTACAATCACAAATATTGTTTTCCTTACCCAATGGTAGATCAGCAACCTGAGAATGCTCCTCCCCATATTTCCTAGCTTCGATAGGATTTTCAAGATGAATTTGAGGAAGCTCAACTGGGTTTATCTCCACTTGTGCTAGTTTCTCTACAATGGTAGGGTTTTATGTACCCCCTACATGAATGGGTTTTTTAGTAGCTTGCTCAGACAAAACTGAACTTTTGAACCAAACATGATTAGACATGTAATAAGAAGTTATTCTTAATAGGACGAAGGATTAAACTCACGTCCATAATCTTCTATATTACATGGTAATTTAACATGATTTATCAAATCTTCAAATTATGGGACAAGTTCCATCTTTTCATATAATGTTATCTCAGAATCCTGGTTAGTCTCACTAGTGGGAGCATTTGATGTGTCTTCTTGGTGACCTTCATCCCGCGGTCCCTGACCCTCAGCAGCAACTTCGGATAAAATCATGGAATCAGTTGCAATAGCCTCCAAACGCTCTAATGTAGGGGTTGAACCTGAAATATCAATGAATGGAAGTCAATCGATGTTTCATTCAACATTTTATGAAGCATTGTTAAATTACTAGAAGAAAGTTCTTCATTATTTCAATAGTAGTAGAAGGGATACTGGGAATATATGTTGTCTCTTCTCCATGAGCAGGAAAGTGAGCCTGAATTTGTATTTGTTCCACAGCACCCTCCATGGTCTTCAAAGGAGGATCAGTCCTTTCCCTTAGAGGGGAAATAGAAGAATCCCCTGCAATCCCCAAATATATGAGAAAACTTTTCATGGGTATAGTATCATGATTATCTGAAGGACTTACCGCTACTAATGAAGCGTTTAGCTCTGGACTTCATCCTTCGATGCCTTTGCTTCTTTGGATTTTTGGGAGTGTCAGTTGTCTCCCATATTGGAACTTGAATTGGAGAATGTAGTGCCATGCCCATCTCTTCATTCATGGCCTGCTGACTCAGAGATAACTCGTCCGACTCGCGAGGAGATGAAGAAGCAGCACCGATGGAATTACCACCAGGGCTATACTGTGGTGAAGGAACTTCAGTAGTTCCTTTATTTGCAAGCTGTAGGATGAAGAAAATAATTTCCTTAATTAACAAAGCGTTGACTGAAATCAAGTTCCAGGGAAAATAAGGAAAGAACAACTTACATCTTCAGAGGCCACATAATCGTGCCACTCCTCATAAGTCCCCTAAGTGACGCCACGATCTATCAATTCCTTCACCCGCTTGGTGACCAGAATGGAATCATCAGTGGCATATATGATCATTTCCAGCTCTCTCATGTAAGCTCGCACTTCATTGGGGTTATCCTCTTATTGGATATCTGTAGAAGCCACAAGATTCCCTATTCCTGATAGTTGTAGACCCTCACACAAATCTAGCCAGGCGTTCTATGTACCACAATATAGAATTTTCCATGTCTGGATAACCTCTGGTTGTAGATATTCCGTGCATGTACCAGAATTCTGCGAAAAATGTCCTACAATCTTCGACTTCAATTTCTTCCCAGCTCCTTCACCGATTAAGAGATAATAAGAAAATTATACTTATTGCTTTATAAAGTGATGGTGATTAAATTATCACAATGAAGTAACACACTAGGAGTTGATGGAGTAGGACTTTTGATTATTACCAGAGTATTATATCGGCATGTGGATGCTTTTCCACTTGTTCTTCCTCATCATCCCCATCATGGGAATCCTGTGAATTAGTCCTAAAAGAGGAATCTAGTGAATCAGCTTCAGGTGGAGCAGAATCACCTTCATGAGGATGGGTTTCTTTCTCTACCGTCCTCTTCCTTTTCCCCACCGGATAAACTGGGTGATTCAGAACCCCTTTAGGGTATGATGGTATCCCGTGCTCGGCATACCATGTAGTCATGTAATGTGCCACTTTTTCAACTGGTAGATCAAATACTGCCCGAGTCATCTCCCTTTATGTTAGTAGCCACAGTTGCTGAGCAACCATCGGATGTTGCTCTAACCTGACATGTACTAGGGGAGATACAACAATCTATTGCAGACACTTTAATTGACGTGCAAATCTATATGGAGAATAGGTCTCGCTTATAATTTCCCCGTCAATGCCGGAAACTAGAACACCATCTCTGCAATCTAGCATGTATGCCCTCAAATCCAAGTGGGTTATTCCATCATCATAAAACCGTCCGGTTGGTGGATTTCCATAGGGACAGAATTTGAATTCCTTAAACATTCTCAGCCTCACTTTTATGTCATAGGAATTAAGATATAATGGAGAAACTCCAGATAATGCTTGCACTAACGGCCTGAAAGAACTTCCAGGAATTTGTACTCCATTCTGTACATTATATGTCCTAAAGTGAGTGGTGATCCATCCCCATTAAACTTGGAATAATCTCACTATTCTCAAAGGATATTTACCCATGAATACATGAAGTAAACTAATGCGAATCTTTTCTAAAATGGGGGTAGTCAACCTAACCATTTTTCCCTCAGCCAACTTTGCCGCAATAACGATGGTCTCTGGCCTTATGCCTCCCTTCGAATCCCTAACTAGAAAGAGATAAAGGCTAAGCCACAAAGCCAAGAAGACCTCCAGATGAGTCTTTATTGGGATCCTTTGATTCACCTCAAATCCCCATTTCTCAAACTCTCCTACATCTAGAGTTGTCCAGAATGTGTTAGGAGCGCCCCTCTTCATAGGTTTTGGGCAGGTTGTAGGAAGGGTGGGCCTCTTATCCTTGGATTTATTTTTCTAGGATCCTTTATCCTTCAGCTCTTTATCCATTTCCTCATTCTCATTCTTCTCAATAAGAAATATATTCATCCACTCTTCAAGATGAATATCCTTTCTAGAATGAGTTTAGGAGGTCTTTGAACTCTTGAGTCTATGGAAGATTTTAAATAATTCCTGAGCCAAAGTAGAAGTTTTCTCTGAATCATTCCAAGTCACCTTGGGAGGAATGAATTCATCATACAGGTCACCCAAAATTGGAGCCCTTGTGATCCTATGGACATCCCACAGACTGATGCCTACTTCTCCATGATTCAGATGGAATGAATTGGTTTCTAGGCTCCAGTGGAAGAGTATCTCCGGCACGATGTTATCATGTATGTAAACATATGTTGGCCCAACCCAGAAAGCTTCGTATATCCACCCTCCTTTCAGATCCTCGACAAAATCTGCACAGGTTTGTCGCACCCAGTATGCCCACATCCAAGTTGGCTTCACACCTCCCCCAAGACGGATGTCCCAACTTTTCTTCTAGCCTTTTGATTGATCCATCTGAGCATTTCAGATGATTGAAAAATGACAATGTGGTTGCAGCGCATGCTTATGAGGTTTTAGATCAGGCATACAAGGGCTATGATGCATCATGTTGGCCTTCTTCACAGTTCCAGCATCTATAAATCCTCCTCCACATGAGATATTTTCTGAAACAATGTTAGTGTAATTTTGGAACCACCAAAATTGGAGATAGTTCTTTGATTCTGGAATAGTGACTTCTTGTAGATGACCATAAACGTACAAAGGCGGATAAGTGCTTTGTGGGTAATCAAAGTGATATTTCTTCAAATACATAGCCAAATCCGGAAGAGTGCTATCACAAATAGTATAATAATCGTGGCCAACAATATCCATCATATCATCAAGAATTTTTCATTCCAATTCATCAGCCATTCCAATTATTCTTGGAGCCATTTAATATGCAAAAAAGTTCAATTATAAACTCGTAAAAAATTTGATTTTTCATGTAATTTGTGAATGAATTCGAAAAAAATGTCAATTGAATTAAGGCGCGCAAGTATAAACATGGCGTGTAAGTGTCGATGTGGTGCACATGTATAATGTGTCGCGCAAGTATTTGGTGCTCAAGTATCACCGTGCAGGTCCATATACCTTGATAGCAGTGCGACAGCAATGCAAAAGCTTAAAAGAGAGAAACTTGCATGGTGGAGAGGACCTGTGCGGAGAGAGCTCAAAAATTTTAAGTTCTGTGAAAAGCGCGACAAATGAGAGCATATATATAGGCCAGGCCGACAACCTGCACACCTACAGCCAGCATGCCCCATCCCTGCCCGACCCGCACCTGCGCGACAACCGTTGCACGGTGAACACCTACGCGCCTCTTTCCCTTTTGTTTTCTTATATTCCTCAGAGTCACATCCTTATTCTTTCAGATCCAACTCTGAGGGGGGACTTTTTTTTATGCCCCTTTTCGTCAAATTATCTGAAGGAATGGAATGGGAAATGACATAGCACAAATTGATTCATCCTTTTAAGAAAACATTAAAAATTTACAAAGTCATGAACACGGCTTCAAATGCATAGACGCCGTGCAGGTTCCCACTCTGTCACGGAAGAATACTTGCGGGTCACCTAATGGTCTGCAAGTGACTTGCGCACCCTCATGGAAAACCTCATGGGGTCTTCTCCAGCCTATAAATACCCGAGTTGGGCCCCCCATTTGAGGAGGAATTTTTCCAAAATTCAGATATAGAGATCTTAATGCCCAAGTATCTTCTTCAATTATTCCAAACACTTCTAAGGTAATTCATTACCTAGAATGAAGGTCTAAACCAGAGGAATACAGTATATGTGTTATAATTCACTAACATTTGCGCGCCTAAGTGTTTTACCCTTAAGGGAAATGGACATACTTACGCGCCTCCTTACCTACTCATTAAAACTTTTGCGCCACTCTTTTGGAAGTACCTCAGGATGATTCTAAAGGATTTGGTCATGAATCGCCTAGGTATTACACTACTGGTCAAGGATAGTGCAAGTACCCATGTGTCGCACAGGTATACCTGTGTTCCCAGGACTTGCGCGCCTACGCAGTACCTGCGCGACCCCTTAGGACTTGCACGCCC
Organism: Viscum album; assembly: GCA_963277665.1. Lineage (NCBI taxonomy): Eukaryota > Viridiplantae > Streptophyta > Magnoliopsida > Santalales > Viscaceae > Viscum > Viscum album. Next base: position 1,309,843,006 of record OY728152.1, on the reverse strand, counting down.
TTCTACTTTTGGGTGCCCATCCTACCCATTTCACCCCTCTTATACCATTCCACCTCTCCTATTCAAGATTCAGTATTCATGACACTCTTCAAATCCATTTATGGCATTTTTTATTGATTGAAATCATTATATGAAAGGAATTCTGAGGAATATCTCTCAAAACCTAGTGATCTACACATCTTTATGTCACTAATGTTAGAGAGTTCATTCATTCAACCTCATCCATTAATATGATAGAATCCTTAACCTTGGCCTCCTTATCATGAGTAAGCCCCAGTCCAAATTCTCATTAATATGGGCATCCTCCTTAGGAGTAAGCCCCAAGTCCTTATTAACCCGGGCCTTCTTTTCAGGAGTAATCCCCAATCCATATTTTCATTAATATGGGAATCCTCCTCAGGAGTAATCCCCACGTTCCCAAATATGGGCATCCTTTTAATGAGTAAGCCCCAAGTCCCTTAATTCAAAAATTCCCTTTGTAACACCCCGAGATTTTATGAAAAATATTATTTTTAATTTCATTAATGTCTTGTGTTGTACGATACACCAAAGAGAGCTTTCAAAACACGCATCATTGACTTGCCTTTCATTGCACGCAATCGCGACCTTCCTCGATAGCATGTGTAGTACGCAATATCGAGTTTCACTAAACAACGATATGCTATTAAAATATTATTAAAACTAACCATTATAAATAGTAATAACCAATATTTGAGATTTTGTAAATTTTATTTTTCAAAATTGACTTCATTTTTGGATTCGGAATATCGAAATTAGCTTAGGGTGAAATTTTGGTACTTTTTGGATAACTTTCATTTTCTGATGAATAGTGAAAATTACTAAATTTTAATTATAAACAACCTTTTTAATCGAAATAATTAATAGTGATAAATTATTAATTTGAGAGGTTTTAAAGTATATTTAGAATATATTTTTACAATTTAATACAATTTTGGTCATTGGATGAAATTTCACATTTAAACCAGACATAAACAAGTCTCAATCTTTTGATAGTTATTATCTCTTAAGAACACGCTATTTGTTTTGACAACGGGAATTAATTTTTAAATTAAGTAATGCAACTGATATGTTTTTAATTTGGTAAAATAGACATCATTTTATAGTTTATAATATAAAATATAGCTCAGGCCTAATTTTTGGTATTTTTCTGGAAACATTTATTTTTTGATGAATAGTTAAACCACTAAGTGGTAGTAAAAAAAAGAATTTTTCATAAAACATAATTTTACATCTTCTGTGAGTGGAATTTCAAAAATCCGAGAGACACGGTTGATGTCACTAAGTAAAATGTGGATCAATGAGATGAAAATAATTTTTGGTGAATAGTAACTTTTTACTTTTTTTACCACGGTTAAAAGTAAATAGGGTAATTAAGGGTAAAAATGATATTATTATTACCTAACACATGTACTAATTCTATTGGATAAGTGTAATTTGACCAAAAACAACCTTAGGAATAAAATATGACCATTTATGCCCACTTGGATTATATTAGAACATTTATTATTAATTTATTTAAAGAAGGGTTAAAATAGTTAAAATCAAAGTTTAATAAGTATATCATTTATAGTATAGGGTTATACATAAGGTAAATTCGACTATAAAAATTCATTAGAAAGATAAAAATATTTCCTACATAATAATATTTTATTTGTAATTTTTCGACTTTAAATAATTTAATTTATTTATGACGGAAAGATGATGCAGTAATTATCTTTTTAATGAAATATTGACATAATTGATGTTATAAATACCCAAATAAATATAATTTGAAACTTTTTATTAATAACACTGATTTTCTAGGATACTATGACATGTTAGTATTTATTTAATTAACTTTTTTCGAACTAATCATTCTGTTATGATTTTTACAAAAATAAATTACTAAATAGCGTCAAAATTGAAATAAAATAGTTTTTAAAACAAATATTATATTAGTAATTGTTATTTTATTCCTAAAAATATAAGGTTCAAAAAAAGGAATTATATAAGGTTATATATATTAATAATAAGAAACTTGGGGTTCATTTGGCTGCTTATAGTAAGTTTATTAACCATATAGTATAAGAACACATGAAAACACAGTAAAAGTAAAATTATTTTACTTAATGTTAAATCTAAATGATAATGATAAAATAGGAACCTAAACTTGTCTAAGTTATATTGGATGAGAGGCTTTCGACCCATCACCACCTTCGCTCTGAAATAAATCAATTTGGTGCAATTTAATACCGAATTTGACTTTATAATAAAATAATAGTTTTAGTATTCCAAAGGTGCCCCTCTCCAACCATATAAAAGGGCACCTCCTCCCTCTCTTCCTCACACCACATTGATCCTTCATGCTCGTCCAAAACCTGCCAAATTATCTTCTCCACTTCCCTAGAAACATCCTAGAGGTCCTGTAATTCTTCAAAGACCAATTTTAGTGCCCTAAGAGGAGGACTAAAAAAGGCGCTTCAATGAAGAGGTAATGTCCGTTACCGATTCTTTCAACTTTATTTCTTCTTCCACTTCTTCTTCATAGGTTGTTTCATTATGAAGTAATAACATCAGTATCACTCATATACTTATATGTTATTATAAGTATGAAACAACCCAATTTCACCATCTATCCATCCTACGGAAAACAAAATCACCGCGCGTGCGTACGTACAGAATACCGATTCCACGCTGTGGTGCAATCTATTTTCCACCACCACCTTACATGGATGTGTATAATGGTGTACATAATAAAAATATATGATTATTGTAAATTGATATTGATTCTGAAATAGTATACATACACTCCAATACAATTCCACGATCATGATAACGATATCATCGCTCGTGCGTACGTACGGACTACCGTCTCCACGACGCGATGTGATTCATTCTCCACATTAACCATTAATGAAGGATTATAAAGTATATATAATAAGTAATCATGAAATATATGACATAATAATTATAGTGGATTTATGTTTATATATATGTATATCGTCTACTTAATTCCATTCAACTCAATAAGGAAACAAAAACAACATTCATGTGAACGTATGACCTACCGTCTCCATGAACGATGTATTTCTTTCAATTTACTGATCTATTATATATATATATGTATATTCTGAATATATATTATATATAAATCATGATTTATATTCTAGAATAAGGAATCCTGATCTAAGTAATCATATGAATAATTATAAGTCAAAACACGGACGAAAAATGAATCGATTTTATCCAAAACTCTTTTTAAAATGGAATTTACAAAAGAACGGGTAAAATAATGTCATAAGTGAACCATAAATGATATCATAACAATGAGTATGATTCTGGAATAAGTCAATGGCATTATTTAAATAATTATACAGTAGGTTCGGACACTTACGAAGCAAATCGGACCTAAGGTAAGGGATAAATTTTCAATCTCATTTTTATCCGAGATTGCTTATACGTAAGTATTTACTGGGGTTACGTTTACCATCCATGACCATGTTTTCTAAAACAGATTTTATAAAATTATTACCATTCTTCCATGGATATTTAAAGTCATTTTTACCCTTTTTTGACTTTTTACTACATTGTATGAATGGAATCTTTCGTTTGGATACCATATAAGGTACTTTTTTACTTTTCCGACAAAAGTACGAGGAGAATGTTATTTTTAACTTATACGGCGTGAAAGGATTTTTATGGATTCATAATGCCTCATTTTCAAGAAACATACTCTACAAGATTGCATGATTATTTTCAACCAAACCCTTATCTTTTAAAATTTCATGGAATTTTGTGAAAAGAAAATGATTTTAATGAAGAAAGGATTTTTTCCTCAAGAATTCATTTCATGTGTTTCGTCAAAACTATTTTCCATCTAAGATGACATTATTTAATATGTGTATATTTCATGTAAAATGACTCTATGATTTAAATGGTTTCAATTTTCTTATGAAGTAATGATAGAAATTGTTTATGGATTATGTTATGATGGCATGATGTTTAAGAATCCCATTTTATTTCATGGGTTACGCTATGATGTAGGATTTATGATTTTGTGGAACACGAAAGAATGATTCCATTATGAGATGGGTGGGACCTATATCTACCTCCAATGCATTGGGTAATGATTTCTATCTCATGAGATAGACATGGCTGGAATGGAAAGTTAAACCGGTTCAGTAATATAGTACTGGAATGAGGAGTGAACTCGATTCAGAAAGGGACATTGTCCACTAAGATGTTATTGGTAGCAAAGCCTTGGCTACAATGGAAATCATATCATCTTCTTAATGGTTTCCAAAATTACATGTTTTATTCCCATGCTATATTATCATTATTAATGTTTCTTTATGACCTTTGCCTTACGTACTTCCATGTTTTGTGTCATTTCTCATGCTTTTTATGTTTAAACATTATGTTCATGTTTTTAAATTTAAATGTATATGGTATGTTTTATTTTATCCATGATTACCCTTATTGAGCATTTGATTTCACCCTTTTTATGTTTTCTGTTCCCCAGGATATAAAGAAAGGTTTTAGGTAAAAAAATGGAAGATCTTTATGGGAGATGTTGAATATCTTTCACCACGATTAGAAGATTATATTCTGAGATTTCAAAGACCCTAAACTATTACGGTCCTTGTGTGTGTGTTTTTGTTATGTACTAAGTATTCCGAAAAAGTAATGTAATGTCCATATACGTTAAGCTTTGGGTCTCTACAGTTGGTATCAGAGGAATGTTTTAGTCAACCTTTGGAAACTAGGATGCGGGAATGTTAGTGAGATCCCTAGAGATATTTCTAAGGTATGTCAAGGGATGTCCCTAAGGATAAGTATACGTATAGGATATAGTCCTAGAACTAGGGTAAAAATATTAGATTAAACCAAATATGTTAGATATTGAAGTTACTCCCCCTTTATTATGAATTTTGCCTCTCACACTATTCTTTTTGGGTTTTAGAAATTGGCTGGAAATAAGATGATTCACGATAATGGAGGATATGATGGACAATGGAATGATAAACGTCATGAGAAACCAAATGAAATGGGATTTGGAAGTCCAAACATAATTATTATGCCGAATAAGTAATCTCATAATATGATCAATAAAGTAAAATATGGTAAGTTTCTTGACTCGGCTAACATGAGAAAGATGGAGTTTCATGATGATCATAGAGGAAAGAAAGTTAAATATACCTTATGTAAATCATGCAGGAAGAGGCATCAAGGAGAATGTTTCAAAGGAACTGGAAGATGCTTTGGGTTTGGAAAAGAAGGACATAATGCTAGTAAGTGCAAAGGAAAAGGTTCAGTTAACACCAGGGATGTGGATAATGGTATTGCTACGACATCAACAATGGTTAAATGTTTTAAATGTGGAATTTACGTGAATTATGAAAACCGATGACCTAAGGGAAAGTCTCATGACGAGAATCAGTTTGGTCGTATGGGTAGTATTTATGTTGATGATGACAAAGAGACTACAACTGATATGTGAGATGAAAGAATTGTTGAAGCTCGGCTAATGGATTAAGAATGTAGTGGAATGATTACAAGTTTATCATTTTTAATGTTGTATAAGTAATCTCATGGTATTATGGAATAAAGAGACATATAAGGATTGTTACACTGTTGTCTTTCCTTGAGTTTTGAAAGTGTATGATTAATGGTACCAGTATCCATGAAAGGTTATTCAGATATTTTTGGAATGTAGATGATATGCGCATAATAAAGCGATAAGGAGAAAATTAAATGTTTGATAGTATTCATGAGCTCATGAATGATATAAGGAGATGGTAATATCATGGTTTTAGTATATAGAATTTTTGGATTTTGGAATGTGGAATGAGTTAACTTTTGACAACATTCATTTTTTCACTAAGGTTTAATGGGTATTCATTTTTCAAGAGAATACATGATTAAGATATTAAAATGATTGTAATGTTACCAACAAGATATATGGGGGATAAATGATGGTATTCACATGCTTGGTTGATGACATTTAATGTAATCATTTTCTTCATACTATGAGCTTGGACCGAAGTATTTTAGATAAGCCTAAAGATTGGAATAGATTATGTTAACCATATGTTAGTATTGTTTAAGGATAGAACTTTTTTTTTATTTTATTTATGTGATGTTATAGTAATGTAGTTTTAGAAAAAGGACAACCTACAGGACGGGTGATAGCCCATCGCATCAGACAAGGCTGTGGGAATCGAACCCACAATCGAAGTGTGACTGGCCTTTATCACCTACCACTGACCTACAAGAAGTCCCTGTTTAGTAGAAACTAGTTTTATTATATTAATCAGTATGATATATGAAGTATAAGTCCGTTTTAGGAACTATATATGATTAATCTCACTATAGATGGACTTATGTAAGTTTTGATAACTTTTCTAACCTTTTTTTGAGACAGATGAACTGACCCATCATTCTATCACATGATCTGCTAACACATCATGAATGACAAATTAAACTTCATTTCATTAAGAGATGAAGTGGAAACTGTCCAATGAACTACAAACGGTGAGACTATACCAAAATCACGAAAGTATTTCTTCTAATTCCAATTTCATCAACTTTAGGGAAATGATCATGAAAACCAAAAATGTTTTCCTAGTGCTCTTATATTAGATGAATCAGATGGTACCTTAGATCGTCACAAATTTATGGCTTTGGGATTTCTGGCTTTTCCATAGCCATGTTCTCTACCACTCTCCATCGGAACATGATGGTTAGATTTCTCTTCCATATCCATATTTTCACCTATGTGGAAACCCATTGATTAGTTTATTTGTGTAACCATTACGTTTCATACTTTTGTATTTAAAGATTGGTTTTGGTATTCCTTTTTTTTATTTGGGTTTCTATTGATGAAACTTTCTAGGAGTAAACCATTTATAACCCCGACAAATTTCGAGGGATAAATTCATTTTAAGGGGGGTAGAATGTAACACCCCGAGATTTTAGGAAAAATATTCATTTTAATTTTTTTAATGTCTTCTATTGTACGCTACACCAAAGGGAGCTTTCACAACACAAATCATTGACTTTCCTTGCATTGCGCGCAATCGCGACCTTTCTCGATAGCGTGTGTAGTACGCAATATCGAGTTTAACTAAATAATGATATGCTATTAAAATATTATAAAAACTAGCAGTTATGAATAGTAATAACCACTTTTTGATATTTTTTAAATTTTATTTTTCAAAATGGACTTAATTTTTGGATTCGGAATATCGAAATTATCTTAGGGTGAGATTTTGGTACTTTTCGGATAACATTCATTTTCCGATGAATAGTGAAATTGCTAAATTTTAATTAAAAACATCCTTTTTTATCGAAATAATTAATTTTGATAAATTATTAATTTGAGTGGGTTTAAAGTATATTAAGAATATATTTTTACAATTTAATACAATTATGGTCATTGTATGTATTTTCACATTTAAACAAGACATAAACAAGTGTCAATCTTTTGATAGTTATTATCTCTTAAGAACACGCTATTTGTTTTGACGACGGTAATTAATTTTTAAATTAAGTAATGCAACTGATATGTTTTGAATTTGGTAAAATAGACATCATTTTTCAGTTGATAATATCAAATATAGCTTAGGCCTAAATTTTGGTATTTTTCTGGAAACTTTAATTTTTTGATGAATAGTGAAACCACTAAGTAGTAGTTAAAAAAATGAATTTTTCATAAAACATAATTTTACCGCTCCTGTGAGTGGATTTTCAAAAATCCGAGAGAAACAGTTGATGTCGATATGTAAAATGTGGTTCAATGAGATGAAAATAATTTTTGGTGAATAGTAACTTTTTACTTTTTTAACCATGGTTAAATGTAAATAGGGTAATTAAGGGTAAAAATGATATTATTATTACCCTAACACATGTCCTAATTCTATTGGATATGTGTAATTAGACCAAAAAAAACCTTAGGAATAAAATATTACCATTTAGGCCCACTTGGATTAGATAAGGACATTTATTATTAATTTATTTAAAGAAGGGTTAAAATAGTTAAAATCAAAGTTTAATTAGTATATCATTTTTAATATAGGGTTATACATAAGATAAATTCGACTATAAATATTCATTAGAAAGACAAAAAGATTTCCTACATAATGATAGTTTATTTTTAATTTTTAGACTTTAAATAATTTAATTTATTTATGACACAAAGATGATGCAGTAATTATATTATTAATGAAATATTGATATAATTGATGTTATAAATACCCAAATAAATATAATTTGATACATTTTACAAATTCAACTGATTTTATTGGTTACTATGCCATGTTAGTATTGATATAATTAACTTTGTTTGAACTAATCATTCTTTTATGATTTTAACAAAAATAAATTACTAAATAGTGTCAAAATTGACAAAAAATAGTTTTTAAAACAAATATTATATTATTAATTGTTATTTTATTCCTAAAAATATAAGGATCGGGAGAATGACTTAGATAAGGTTATATATATTAATTATAAGCAACATGGGGTTCGTTTTTCTGCTTATAGTAAGTTTATTAACCTTATTGTATAAGAACACAAGAAGACATGGTAAAAGTAAAATTATTTTACTTAATGTTAAATCTAAATGATAAGGTTAAACTAGGAACCTAAACTAGTCTAAATTATATTGGATGAGATGATTTCGACCCATACCCACCTTATCATCAATATAAATCAATTTGGAGCTATTTAAAACCGAATTTGACTTTATAATAAAATAATAGTTTTAGTTATTCCAAAGGTGCCCCTCTCCTCCCTTATAAAAGGGCACCTCCTCCCTCTCTTCCTCAAACCACTTTGAGCTTTCAAGCTCAGCCAACCCCTACCAAATTCTCTTATACACTTCCCTAGAAACATACTAGTGGTCCTGGTCTTCTTCAATGACCAATTGTAGTGCCCTAAGAGAAGGAATCAAAAAGGCGCTTCAAAGAAGAGGTAATGTCCATTAACAATTCCTTCAACTTTATTTATTCTTCCACTTCTTCCTCTTAGGTTGTTTCATTATGAAGTAATAAAATCAGCATCACTCATATAATTATATGTTATCATAAGTATGAAACAACCCTATTTAACCATCTATCTATCCTACGGAAAACAAAATCACCGCACATGCGTACGTACGGAATACCGTCTCCACGCTGTGGGGTAATCTATTTTCCACCACCAACATACTTGGATGGGTATACTAGTGTACATAATAACTATATATGATTATTTTAAAGTGATATTGATTATTAAATAGTATACATACACTCCAATACAATTCCACAATCATGAGAATGATATCATCGCTCGTATGTACGTATAGACTACCGTCTCCACGACACGATGAGATTCATTCTCCACATTAACCATTGATTAATGATTATAAAGTATATATAATAAGTAATCATGAAATATATGACATAATAATGATACTGGATTTATGTGTATATATATTTATGTCTTCTACTTAATTCCATTCAACTCAATAAGGAAATGAAATCATCGTTAATGCATACGTACGGCCTACCGTCTCCATGAACGGTTTATTTCTTTCCATTTACTGATATATTATATATATGTATATTATGATTATATATTATATATAAATCATGTTTTATATTCTGGAATTAAGTAATCATGATCTAGGTAATCATATTAATAATTACAAGTCAAAACATGGACAACAAATGAATCGATTTTAGCCAAAACGATCTTTAACATGGAATTTACAAAAGAATGGGTAAAATAAAGTCATAAGTGAACCATATATGATATCATAACAATGAGTATGATTATTTAATAATTCAATGACATTATTTAAATCATTATACAGGTGGTTCGGACACTTACGAAGAAAATCGGACCTAAGGAAAGGGATAAATTTTCAATCTCATTTTTATCTGAGATTGCTTATACGTAAGTATTTACTGGGGTTACGTTTATCTTCCATGACCATGTTTTCTAAAAATGATTTCATAAAATGTTTACCAATTTTCCATGATTTTTTAAATTCATTTTTACCCTTTATTGACTTTTTACCACATTGTATGAATGGAATCATTCCTTTGGTTACCATATAAGGTACTTTTTGACTTTTCTGAAAAAAGTACGAGGAGAATGTTATTTTTAACTTATACGGCGTGAACGGATTTTTACGGTTTCATAACGACTCATTTTCAAGAAGCTTCCTCTACAATATTGCATGATTATTTAAAACAAAACCCTTATCATTGAAAATTGAATAGAATTTTGTGAAAAGAAAATTATTTTAAAGAAGAAAGGATATTTTCCTCAAGAATTCATTTCAAGTGTTTTGTCAAAAATATTTTCCATCTAAGATGACATTATTTCATATGTGAATGTTTCAAGTAAAATGTCTCTATGATTTAAATGGTTTCAATTTTCTTATGATGAAATGATATCAATTGTTTATGGATTATGTTATGATGGCATGATGTTTAAGAATCCCATTTTATTTTTTGGGTTATACTATGATGTATGATTTATGATTTTGTGTCACACGAAATAATGATTTCATTATGAGATGGGTGGGACCTATATCTCCCTACAATTAATTGGGTAAATATTTATATCTTATGAGATATACATGGCTGGAACGACATGTTAAACCGGTTCAGTAATACAGGACTGGAACAAGGAGTGAACTCGATTCAGAAAGGGACTTTGTCCAGTAAGATGGTCTTGGCAGCAATGCCTTGGATACTATGGAAATCATATCATGTGATTAATGGTTGCCACAACTACATATTTTATTCCCATGCTATTTTATCATTCTTAATGTTTCTTTATGACCTATGCCTTACGTAAAACCATTTTTTATGTCATTTCTCAAGCTTTTTATGTTTAAACATTATGTTCATGTTTTTATGTTTAAATGTATATGGTATGTTTTATTTTATCCATTCATACCCTTACTGAGAATTTGAGCTCACCCTTTTTATGTTTTCTTTTCCCCAGGATATAAAGAAAGGATTTAGGTAAAAAAAGGAAGATCTTTAAGGGAGATGTTGAAGATCTTTCACCACGATTAGAAGATTATATTCCGAGTTTCCAAAGACACTAAACTATTACGGTCCTTGTGTGTGTGTTTTTGTTATGTACTAAGTATTCCTCAAAAGTAATGTAATGTCCATGTACGTTAAGCTTTGGGTCTCTACACCCTTAACCTCAGCCTCCTCTTCCGGATTAAACCCCAGTCATAATTTCTTTTGACCAGTCATAATTCCTTTTGATCTGGGATTCCTTCTTAGGAATAAAACCTAATCATAAGTCCCCTCCTAACTTGGGAATCATCCTTAAGATTAAGCCCCAAGAATAGAGTATCCAAATATCCATGAAGCACATATACCATTACGAACCCTGTTCATGGATTTTTTTCCCTAATGTAAATCATAATCCTCATCTATTTGGGCAGTCATACATACATAATCCCCACATCATTGCATGGCACAATTTTCAGGGTTCACAAATTCCTCTTGTTTCTCACACCGAACATGACTCATGTGAGCTTAGAGTGTAAAATTAATCATGAAATCTTTCATTGAGATATCAATCATGCATAGAAATCATACTCCTTTACTTGAACGACGTGGGTTCTAATTCATTTTCCAAAACAAAGGATACGTAGGTAGCCCATCATCATAGATGATCCCAACTCGGAAATAATCCATGTCCTTCTGAATGATAATAAACTTCAAGTGCCCCACTAAGTGGCTTTAAAACCAGTAGGGTCATAATAATGACCAAGAGATTTTAATGTATTGAAGGAACCCATTGACTAAGAATCTCTAACAAATATAGATGATTCTCTATAGATGAAGAACCTGGAATAAATATAAAATATTCTCTAAATTTACTACATAATAATCATTGATTTTCATATCTAAATGAAATCTCATTTTATACTTGGTAATGTAATAAGGATTCATGAACATAACTTAAATCTATAAAGAGAGTCCCAGAGTAGACAATAATTCCCTTCAAAATGGTGTGATGAGTCTGACCTCCCATCCTCTCAACCAATGCAAATTCCTAAGCCTCATCAGTCCACAACTAATGAGAACCTACCTTTGGAAAATAGGTTCAAGTTGATATGAAATCATTGGATGTTTCCGGTTCTACGAACAAAAGCATTAGAAACTGCCTGGAATGTTTGGACCTTCAATCAATGAGGTCATCCCCTATTCTAGAGGACACAAAGTTGATGGAAACATCAATGTGGTGAAACTAGAAAAACTTGGAAAATGGGAAATTAATCACTAATGGGTGAGTAACTGACGCGGGACACCGATATGAGTCACCAATGTGAGTCAACGACAATGACTAACTGATACATAATGCTCCGACGCCACTCACTGACGCCACCCATCAATGTAACCTCCCGACTCTAGAATCCCAGAGTCAGTGCATTATTATGTATCATTGGCACGACCACAAAAGATCATGTATCGATAGAATACTTAGTTTAGTAGAATTGGATGTACTGGATACACTCATAAGGTTTACATTACATCATAAAATGAAAAACAACAACAAAATTGTTTCCATAGAAAACACTAAGATCCAATAGACAATCCCAGCAATTCAGTCATTATATACTTCTTCACATCCTGTAAAAAATAAAACATAGAAATGGTTGACCTCAGATGACCAGTAAGGATGAAATTATAGTAGAAGAATTCATAAATATTCATAAACACATAAGGAAATGAATAAAACTAAAAAAACCTTTTTATACATGAACATCAGCAAAATATGGAAGAGATAAAATCAAATAATTCCATTTACTTATTAAAATGGATATTATACTACTCAAATAATCAAATGAAATATCAGTAGCCACTTTCATAATGATGGAATGCATAATGACAGATTTTCATAACCACATAGTCAAGGACTTGTGCTATGAATACAATTAATATTTTGTCAAGGCCTTGTTCCAAGACATTAGTTTGTATCATGAGACCAACCAATGCATCGAGGAGCGATAGTGGGCTCCACCCATCAAATATGAAGTCCAATTCATTTCTCATATGAAAAAGATTAAACATAACATAAATATTCTTATTAAAACTAGAATATGAATTGTCAATCTGTTATCCATAAACCATAAATGGTGTAAAATTAACACATCCATAGTAAAAAATATTACAAAACCATCAATAAAATATGGAAGTTTTGTATCATAATAAATCAACTTCAAATAAGCTTCAAATCCATCAAATGATGTTGACATAGATGAATTCAATACCATTTTTAGAGAAATATCTATTTCTATTTTAAAATCATTTAAAAGTCACATAATTATATAGAAAAAATTTATATTTAAAATATTCGTATAATATTGTAATGCACTCTTTGACAATGCTATAATGGAAGAAAATATCCACACCCTCTGTATAAGTTAAAAAATCATTCTTACCTTCTTTTTATCGAAAATGTCATAAAGTACCATGTTTGGTAAACGACAGAAAGATAACTTTCAAATCATATAATTTAAAATAATGTATAAATAACATTAACCAATTGTCTAGTAAATAGTTAATTTTTTTGGTAGTGTATTTTTATGAAGTGTGGATGTGTATGATAAAGAGGTCTCAATAGATAATTACATATAAATAACCTCAGATAATGAAGACATTGTGAAATTAACCCTTACCATGCACATTTACTTGGTCATGGGAATGTTAACCTCTTGTATAATAGTTAAATCATTGTGATAAAATTATATAAGAACCATATAAATAAATATGATATCATATATGTTCTTCTAATATATCTTTATTAATGATATTTCAGTATTATCATCATTTCAGGTGTTAAATGATTCATTTTCCATTATATGATTTTAACATAAGTAATGTTTTTTATGTACAGGATGTATCTTATTCATATTCAGAATTATATTATTTAATTCAATATTTTTTAATCATCTAATGAAAATTATTCTTGAATGGATGCGATGGTGAATGAATATCATTGCATTTGTGGAGACGGTAATCCGTATGTACGCACGAGCACTAATATCATTCATTTGATATTAAAATAATATATAATTTGATGGTATATCATATATAGAGAATAATTATCATATAATATTTATAATTTACATCAATTACACATCATTATTATACCCATCCAAATAATAATATATTGAATAATAGTTACAGCACGATGTGGAGACAGTAAGTCGTACGTATGCACGCATGGTGACATGTCATTCAAAGGATAAATATAATAATGAATATGGATGTTCCATATTTATAATAAAATCACAGTATGTAGAAGATAATAGAGTTATTATTTTATATTGGAAACAATAAATAAATAGGAAGTGAAGAGGAAAGGAACATGAAAGAGGTGGTGAAATATTTACTTCTTCTTTGGCTTAGTTCTTTTGATTTGATCAAAAGGGCTCATTAGATTGAATTTATTATTAATGTAAGTAGTCTACGATGATGGGAGGACAGTAGAGAGGGTATTTTAGTAGGGTTTGGCCGATAAAATATTATTTTATTGTGTGAATTAGAGATAAGGGCGAGTTCACATTTATAAGAGGGGTGAGGGACATTTTATAAAATTCTTGAAATATTATTATATAATAAAATCATATTTGTAATATAAGGGCTCCAAAAATAATTATTTAAATGATAATGTTTGTATGGGTCGAAAACCAGTCAACCAATATGTGTTAGGAATGCTTGAGTCACTATATTAACTTTATCATTATAGATTTTCTTCTTAGTTAAATAGTTTTACATTTACCATGTCTCTATAAATTTTTATATTATATGGTAAATAAAAATACTATATACATACAAGATAATACCAAGTGGTTTATTAATAATACAACTATCATTATATAAGTATTTTGACTGAACCTTATATTTTTAGGAATATAATATCAATTAATAATATAATATTTGTTTTAAAAAAACTTTTATGTTAATTTTGACACAATTTGCTATTTTGTTTTTTGCATAAATCATTAAAACATTATTAATTCAAAAAGAAAAATAATATAACCAACCCTAACATGTCATATTAATATAGAAAATAAGTGGAATTCATAAAAAGTACCAAATTACATTTATTTGGATATTTATAATATCAATTATTTTACACTTTCATTAACATGGTAATTACAGCATCATCATTGTGTCATAATTAAATTTAATTATTTAATGTCTAAAAATTATAAATATATTACCATTATATAGGAAATCTATTTATATTACTAATGAATATTTACAGTCGAATTTATCTTATGTATTTTCCTATATTAAACATGTTTTATTTATTAAACTTTGATTTTTACTCTTTTATCTATTCTTTAAATAAAATATTAATAAATGTCCTAAACTCATCCAATTGGACCTAAAGGAGCATATATTACTTATAAGGTTGTTTTTTGTTGAATTTTACTTATCCATTGGAATTATTACACATGTTAGGGTAATACTAATTTCATTTTTACCGTTAATTACCGTATTTACTTTTAACGGTGGTAAATAAAAGTAAAAAATTACTATTCACCAAAAATTATTTTCATATTATTGAACAGAATTTTACTTACTGATATCATCCATGTGTCTCAGATTTACAAAATTCAACTCACAAAATTGGTAAAATTATGTTTTATGTAAATTTTCAAATGCTCATAGGACGTCGGAAAAAAGGTATAAAGTTAAATAAAATTTTTATATATCTAAAATTATTACAAGCTGACTCTAATGAGTTGCATTGAACTTATATAGTTATTATATATCTACTTTTTTCCTATAATAAAATTAAATAAAATAAATAATTATTTACATATAAATTTGATTTTAAAATATTACTTAATGTTTTCATTATTCATCAAATATTGAATGTTTTCAAAAAAAAAATATCAAAAAGTCACCCTAAGATAATTTTTATATTCCAAATCCATAAATGAAGTCCATTTTGAATGATAAAATAAATATTATTTCAAAAAATGGGTATTAGAATTTATAACGACTAGTTTGATTGGTTGTGGTGTGTTAGAACTCGAAGATGTGTACACCACACAATATTTTATTATTAAAAGAGAAGCATACCATGGAAGATTGGGGTGTTACATTCTCCCCTCCTTCAAAAAATTTCATCCTCGATATTTCTAGAATATTACTGCATAAAATGACTTGGGTGGTTCTTCATCATATGTTCCTCGGTTTCCCACGTTTTCTCTTCCATATTATGGTTTCTCTATTTATCTTTTACCATACGAGTCATCCAATTTCACATCACATGTTTTCTTATATCATTATCCTTGATAAGCTCTTCGCAATAAGACATATCAGGTTCCATTTCTAATTCTACTTAAGTGAGTACATGCATTGGGTAAGGCATGTATTTTCTAATCAGTGATACATGTAATACATCATGAACATGGGAGAGAGTTGGTGGTATTTCCAAATGGTAAGGTATGACCCCAAATTCGTTTTATAATTTCTAAAGGTATGATGTACCTATGAATCAATTTTCCCTTATTGTTGAAACATATAACACACTTCCATGAAGATACCTTCATGAAAACATGGTCTCATACCTGAAATTCCAAATATTTACTTCGGTTATAAGCATAGCACTTATAAATACATTGATCTTCATTGATGTGGGTTTGGATTACATTCACATATTCCATCGTTTCCCCAATAGGTTCTGGGGCTAAGAGTGTTCTTTCACCAACATCATCCTAACAAGTTAGTGTGAGACATCTATTTCCATATAACAGTTCATATGGTGCCATATGAATACTTGAATTGAAGGGTTTGTTAAATAAAAATTCTACTAGAGGTAAATATTGATCCCATATACCTTGAAAGTCAAATGAGCATGATCTCAAAATTTCTTCTATGGTTGGAATTGTCTATTCTAATTTTACATCAGTTTGCGGGTAGTTGGCATTGCTTAAATGAAGTTCATTATCAAGGGATCTCTGAATACTTTCCCAAAATCATTATGTGAAACAAGGATAATGATCAGAAAATATCAATAGTGGCACTCCATTAAATATTTGAACATCATTAATATATAGTCTTGATAAATGTTCAAGTGGTAAATCTTCTCTTATAACAAGAAAATGTGCTGATTTGGTAAGAAGATCTATAATGAACCATATTTCATCGTTTCTTCTAGGAGTCCTTGGTAGCCCTTTGACAATGTCCATCGTGATATCATCACATTTCAACTCAGGTATGTGAAGAGGCTGCAAGACTCCTCCAGGCTGTTTCCCTCCAGCATTCACTTATTTACAAACCATACATCTTGGCACAAAATCATAAATCCCCCTCTTCATGTCGTCCTGCAAAAAATGTTCCATCAAATCTCTAAAAATTTTGGTGCTCCCTGGGTGTATTGAGAAATTGGAGCTATGAGCATCATCCACCAATTCTCTTTTTAGATCACATATATTGGGATCATAATTTCTCTTCCCAAATTTCAAATTACCACATTCATATATGAATTCACTCAATCTCCCATCATTGAAAACATTAATCTTCTTTTGAAAATCCTCACCATTAACCTGAGAACATTTTATCCTTTCTAGTAAAGATGGTTTGGCAACCATTTGAAAACAAATTATGTTTCACATTCCATGGTTATTCCCATATCAATCTTTACTAGATCCATGAAAATAGGATCCCTTTCAACTCCCATCTTGTTGAAAAGCCTATGATATTTTCTGCTCAATGCATCTGCCTAATTATTTTCCATCGCCAGGTGGTATTGTATCATGCAATCATAATCTGTTAAAGGGCCAGACCATCTTCTTTACCTCGGGTTGAGTTCTTTCTGTGAGAAAATATAATTCCAACTCTGGTGATCGGTATATATCTCACATTTCTCACCATAGAGATAATGTCTTCATATCTTCGATGAAAATATTATAGATGCTAACTCATGAACTTGAGTAGGATTGTTTTTTTATTAATTTTTAGCTATCATGCTGTGTAGTCAATAACCCAATCATTCTGCAGAAGGACAAAACCAAGTCCTTTATTTGATGCATCACTATAAATAAAAAACCCATCATTCCCCGATGGATCAGTCAATTTGTGAACATTGACTAATATTCCTTTCAGTTTTACATTACATAATTCAAATACTTTTGTCCAAACAAATTTAACCCCTTTTCGTGTGATCTTTGTTAATGGGTTCGTCACCCAGGAAAACATTTTGAAAAAATGTATATAATAACCGGATAAACCAATAAAACTATGTAGATTAGTTAAACTCATCGGTGCTACCCATTCTTGGATTTCCCTTTTATAAGAAGGATCAATAGAGATTCCATCCTTAGAGACGATATGGCAAAGAAATTAAATCTCCTGAATCCAGAATTCACACGTTCTAAACTTCCCATATAATTCATGTCATTTAAGAGTCTTCAGGATAATGCAAACGTGATTTTCATAATCTTCATAGCATTCATAGTATACCATGTTTTCATCAATAAATACTTCTACAATGTTTTCAAGAAATTCCTTGAAAACACTATTCATTATACCCATGAAGACAGAGGGATCATTACTCAATCCAAAATGCATTACTGTAAACTCGTAATGCCCATACATGGTTCGAAATGATGTTTTTGAAATGTCTGCCTTCCTCACACAGAACTGATGATATCCCAATCGAAGTTCAATAATTGAATTATAATGAGCTCCATGATGTTTCAAAAATAAATCATCAATGCGAGGTAGGGGATACTTGTTCATTATTGTTATAGAATTGATCTCCTTGTAGTCAATGGACAAACTAAGAGATCCATCTTTATTCTTTTCAAACAGGGCAGGGGATCCCCCTGGATAAACACTAGGGAGAATAAATCATTTATTACTCAATTCCTCTATTTGTTTTTTTAGTTCCACCAATTACATAATGGCCATTTTATTAGGGTTCTTTGATATGGGCGTTGATCCAGGAATTAAATAAATGGAAAACTCAATTTCTTCTTCTGGAGGATGTCAAGGTAAATATTCTGGAAACACATCAGCATATTATTTTACAATAGGTACACCCTTTATTTTAACATTAGTTTCCTCATCCACAATTATTTCATTCTCTTCCTCAACAAAATTTTAATTTAGTAGAGCTACTGTGGGTGAATTTAGATAAGAATAGGTGGTGACGATTCTGGTCTAGAGCTAAGTTGTTCTTTATCATCGGCATCAATAATATTAACCTCATTCTTCTTATGATAAATTTTTGCATCATAGTCTGAAATCTAATCTACACTGATTGTTATATCAAATTCAATCATGGGTAGGTCAATGAGATCAACAGATAATGAACATTTATATGCCCTAATGGGGATTGATTCACAAAATTATGTTGCAATGATACATACCATAGAAGAATTGACTATCAACATCCTTGTAAAATAAAATTAGAAATTTATAATTTTCCTAGATAACTAATAAGATATGAAACAATGGTATGATCCAGAAAAAAAATTAATAATTTCCTAAAGTCGAGGAAACAATTAAATTACCAGCCACTAAATCTTTCAGAGCTTCAAACTCCGGAGTAGTGATACTATAATCTTAGCCTTGATCCCTTGGAATTTTCTGATATAAGTTCCCCTTACGCTTAGGACATTCATTCTCATAATTCCCCTTTCTCTACAATTGTAGCATTTAACATCAATAGCCTCTTTCTTCCCATTACAATCACGAGCTTTGTGGCCTTTTTCACAACACTTGTAACTGACTCTCATTCCCTTCAGGAAAGTACCCGGGAGTTTCTTCCCACATTTACTGCTGGATGGATATTCAACATTTCCCTTCTTCCCCTTATTTAAATTTTTGTAGTGTTCATCAGATCTTTTCTTCTCTTGAATTTCACTAAAGTCATAAGACATAGAGAATTATTTTTCTATCTTAATATTACATGATAGAATATGCTCGTACAATGAGAAGGATTGTGATACTACTGCATGATAGATAAATGGTTTTAACCCAACAATGAAACGATCAATCATAGTTCTTGGGTTATGTATGTAATAGTTATCATGCCTCACCAACCATGTAAATATATCTTTATACTTTGTGACATTCTCATCATCCTTTTTCCTTAGACTCGAAAATTATATTTCCATATCCACTAGATGGTCATGAGGAATGTATTTTTCTAAGAAAATTTATTTAAACTCCCTCCATTCCATATTTTATAAATCATCATCTTCCTTTATGTTTTGAATAAATTTCCACCATTAATCCGTATCACTAGTGAGGCGGTAAACTACCATGACAACGTTTTCCCTTTCGCTACTCCCCATGGTGTGGAATATATTCTCTAAAGAATTTATCCATTCCTTATCTACTAGTGGATTTGTACCCCCATTGAATGTTGGTGGTTGTTTCCTCATGAAGCGAACAACCATTTATCCACCATGCTGTGGATAAGGGTGCTCAATACGGGTAAAGATATTATTCATAACCTGAGTGAGGTGTCCCAATATAGTGATAAGCTGACCAGCACAAGTTTTATCACTAGATCCATTATAATTATCTTGAGTAGGAGGGAAATCCCTACATATAGTGCATGCAATGATACATTTTCCATTCCTTCCACTAGGTGCCATTTCAATTTCGTGGAAAAAACTAGATTAGTTTGTGAATCAATATAATAATTCCAAAATTGAAAAAAACATAACATAAATTAAATAGATTATGGATTAAATCCATAATCATAAAAAATGTTTCCTTCAAAAATTATATACTCATAAACCCTTCATAATGTTTTGTAAAGAAAATGACAATTATCCAAAGCATATACCCCGGGAGAGTCGTAACAAAGAGTGCAGAAAGGCACGTTCATGTTTACTAGTTCCCATTCAAGTCTTGCTCAATGTGGTGTTTTTGGGTTTAACCCATAGGAACATCTGTTCTAGAGCAGACACTACCTGCTTGTATCCAAACATGGATTTATTTCTTGGAAAACTCACAAAATCTCTACAATACAAAAATTCTATTAAGTTTATTTATACAAATACTCAAAGTCTATCTTAGGGCTATGTGAACTAATCAAAGTCAATCTGAATCTTGTTTCCAAGGATTATAATAAACTTATCTGATACCAAATGTAATTCCACGACCCCAAGACACCCCATGTTGGTGTATTATTACATATCATTGTCATGATCACAAAAGATCATGTCTCGAATGACCGATTAGATTAGTAGCCCAGTAAGTACTAGATACATTTATATGGTTTACATTATATCATAATATGGAAAAATACATCAAAATTTTTTCCATATACAAAACTGAGATCCCACTGACCATCTCTGCATGTTAGTCATAAAATAAATTTCACATCCTGGGAAAAATAAACCATAGAAAGGGGTGAGCTCAGATGCCCAGTAAGGATAACAATATAGATGAAACTTTCATAAATAAGTATAAACATTTAAGGAAATGTATAAGACTAAAACAAAATACTTTTTAAACATAATCTTCAGTATAATATGGAAAAGATAATATCTAATAATTCCATTTACTTATTCACATGTATATTCTACTAGTCGAATAATCACATGCAGTATCAACAGCCAATTTCTTAATAATGGAATGTATAATGCCAGACTTTCATGACCACATAGTCAAGGACTTGTGTGAAGAATACAAATAAGATTCTGTCAAGGACATTTTCCAAGACACTAGTTTGTCTAATGAGGCCTACCGATGCATCGAGGAGCTATTGTGGGCTCCACCCGTCACATACTAAGTCTAATGCATTTCTCATATGAAAAAGTTTAAACATAACATACACATTCATATTAAAACTGTTATATGAAATTTCAATAAATTATCCATAAACCATGAATGTTGTAAAAATAACACATCCATAGTCAAACATAATCCAAAACCATCAATATAATTTGGATGTTTTGTATCATAATAAATCAATTTCTAATAATCTTAAAATCCATCAAAGGATGTTGACATAGATGAAATCAAAACTTTTTCTAGAGAAATATGACATTATATTTGGAAATCATTTATGAGTCACATAATTACAAGGAAAAATTTATTTTGAAAATATTCCTATATGCTTGTAAGGGAAGCTTCAACGATGATATAAAGGGAAAAAATAACAGCAAACACCGTATAACTTAATAGCAATTCTGACCTTTTTTTTGTTGAAAAGGTCATAAAGTACCTTGTTTGGAAAATGATGAAATGATTCCTTTCTAAACATATATGGTAAAATAAAGGTATAATTGACTTTGACCCATTTTCAAGTATATATTAAAAATGTTTTGAAATATATTTTTATGAATCATGGTTGTGGATGATAAAGAGGTCGTAGTAGATAATTACGTGTAAACAACCACGGATAATGGAGAGATTGTGACATTAACCATTAACTTGTACCATTCCGTGGTCATGGTTATGTTAGAATCCTATATAATTTTTAAATAATTATTATTAAATTATACAAGAAGCATAAACATAAAAATTATAGCACATCTAATCATCTAATATTGATTTGTTAATGATATTTCAGTAGTACCGTCATTTCGGGTGTAAACTGATTCCTTTTCCATTTTATGTTTTGATACGTATGTAATGTTTGTTATGGATACGATGCATATTATTTTTAATCGTTTATATATATTAAGTCTTTAAAACTTATTTTTAATCATCAAATGAAAATTAGTCTTGAATGGATAAGATGGGGAATGAATCTTATCGTGATTGTGGAGACGGTAATCCGTACGTACACATGAGAGACAATATAATTAATTTTATATTAAAATAATTTATAATTGGATGGTTTATCATATATTTATATTAATTACCATGTTATAATTCTTATTTACATCAATTACACATCCTTATTATACCCATCCAAATAATAATGTATTGAATAACAATTATAGCAAGTCGTGGAGACAAAAAGCCGTACGTACTCACTTATGGTGCCAAGAAATTCAAAGGATGGATAGAAAAATTAATATGGTTTTACCATATTTATATCAACATCAAAGTATATATAATATACTGGAGTTATTATTTTATAATGGTAATTAAAGATAATGAGGAAGTGGATGAAGAAAGAGACATGATAGAAGTGATGAAATATTTACCTCTTCTTCAGGTTATAATTTTGATTTGATAAAAAGGGCTCCTTAGGTTGTCATTCTGACAAAAGAAGTCATCTAGGATGAATATAGGATAGTTGATAGTGTATTTGGGTTGGGGTTGTCCAAGAAAAAAGGCTTTGAAGGTGAGAATTAGAAAGAAGGGGGAGTGCCCTTTTATAAGAGGGGTGAGGGGCACCTTAGGAAATGTTTGAAATATTGTTTTATAATATATTTTTTACACTATATAATATCTCCAAAATGAATTCATTAAAGGATAAGCTGGAGATGGTCTAACACCACTCATATAATATTTTTTATTCAGGTTTTTGTTACTATATTAACTTTATATTTTAGATTTAACTCTTAGTGAAATAGTTTGACATTTACCATGTCTCTTTGTATTTTTATATTTTATGGTTAATAAACATACAATATACTTCAAGCAAACCCCAAGTGGTTCATTAATGATACACCTATCATTATATAAGAATTTTTTTCTGAAAAATAGATATTTAGTGATATAATGACAATTAATAATATAATATTTGTTTTAAAAACTCTTTTATGTCAATTTTGGCACTATTTGGAGTTATGTTTCTTCTAAATTCATAACATCATTATTACATAAAACAAATATTCATCTAACTAACCCTAACATTTCATATTAACCTATAAAATTTGTTTAATTCATAAAATGTCTCAAATTAAATTTATTTGAATATTTATAATATCATTTATTTTAATATTTCATTAATACGATGATTACTGCATCTTCATTGTGTCATAAATAAATTTAATTATTTACTGTCTAAAATTTATAAATATAATAAAATTATGTATAAAATCATGTTATCTTTCTAATGAATATTTATAGTCTAATTTATCTTAAGTATAACCCTATAATAAATTTTTTTTATTTATTAAACATGGATTGTAAATCTTTTAACTCTTCTTTAAATAAAATAATAATAAATGTCTTATTCTAATAAAAGTGGACCTAGAGGATCAAATTTTATTTATAAGGTTGTTTAGGGTCATTATAAACTTAACCAATAAAATTAGAAAATGTGTTAGAGTAATAATAATATCATTTTTCCCTTAATTACCCTATTTACTTTTAACTGTGTGAAATAAACGTAAAAAATGACTATACACAAAAAATTGTTTTCATCTTATTGAACCAAATTTTACTTACAGATATAAAATGTGTCTCTTAGATTTTTTGAATTCTACTAAAAAAATTAGTAAAATTAAATTTAATGTCAATTTTCAAATGCTCCTAGAAGATGGGTAAGAGATGGTAAAAAGTTCAATAATAATTTTATATAACTAAAATTATTATAAACTAACTCTAATTAATTACATTGAATGTATATAGGTATTATGTATCTATATTTATATAAAATAAATTTATATAAAATAAATAATTATTTAAATAAAAATTTGGTTTTAAACTATAACTAAGTGTTTTCAGAACTCAACATAAATTGAATGTTTTCAGAAAAATAACAAATATTCATCCTAAGCTAAATTAGATATTATAAATCAAAAAATAAAGTCCATTTTGAATGATAAAATTCATAAAAATTCAAAAAAGTGGTTATTATTATTATTAATGGCTACTTTTATTAGTTTTGGTGTGTTAGAACACAATGTTGCGTACAACATACACTATTGTATTATTCAAAGAGAAGTGTACCGTGGAAGCTTGGGGTGTTACAATCAAAGAAAATCATTGGTTCTAGACCTATCGACACCTTGAACTACTAACACCTCAACCTACTAACGCCGTGATATAATGCATCATCATCCTACTGAATCCTCAACCTAACAAAGATATAAATCACCAAAACCCTGACTCACTGATTCCTCAACCTACCTGTTCCGAGCAAATGATGTGTCATACTGTTGGAAAAATATGAAAACTCTTGAAAAAAGATACCATTTCCTCCAATTACACCCGAAACAGTCGATTTTGACAATGTAATGAACAAAACATGATCATGTCCTTACAGATGATAAAAAATCCCATTTGAAACCACCTATAATATTATACTAGTGGCCCATCTACTATCACTCCAACATATCATATCATTCGTAGAAGATGTGTTTTTTATTTCCCACTTGTGTAAGAAAATACTAGACCACTCACACGTACTAAATCCAATGGTGATACCATTACAAACTCATACAACATATGATTAGAAGATAATGATGATCCTATATCATAGAGAGAAATATCTATGAAAAGACAACTCTCGTGTTCAAATAAGTATGGAAGAATCATTGGGTTATGGAAGAAATATGTGAACCATAAGAGGCGATCAATCAAAAGTACCATAATATATCATATTTCATGAAGTGAAAATTTCAAGGGATACAATTTGGAAGTGGGGATAATGTAATGAGTAAAACTATAATAAATTATATACACTTTTATGAATATGATATTCATTATTTAGAGATGGTTTTAAATAAAATTAATGCACTAATTTAGGTATTTTGATAAAATATATAGTACATAGAATTTCAAATTTAATTTGGAATATAAAAAATTTATAATATAGCCATTGAGTAGTGATCATAAATATTTTTAATATAAATATTTTATATAATCTCTAATTGACAGAATCAAATGAATCATAGGCCTTTACAAGAAGGATCCTAAAATATAAATCCCATTTATATAATTGTATTAGTGATATCACATCATAGGGATTTTACATAGGAAAATATTAAAACATTATTTATCAACTAAAGAATGAAGGAAAACATTTATGATTGAAATTCTATTTCATTAAAAGCATGACCCATAATATATATGTTGAAACACAACAGAAAATCTCCCCACCATGCACCTTAAAATTATTATGTTAACTTGTGTAAGAAAGGGATATTTATCCTGACAAAAAAAATAATTATTTTGAATTGGTTATTTAAATAAAAAAAATTGTTTTTATAATTAAATTGTTTCAATAATATTATTAATTTAATGTTTTATGTTTGTGAAACAAAAAAACTACATTTGCTCGTAAATATAGAGCTTAATTCATGGAAAAATTCCTAATAAATTCAAGAACAATTGAAATAAATTTTTTTCCTGATTATAATATTAATGAATAAACTTTTTAAATAAAAATTATTATATAATAATATTATGTGACAAAATAATTTTAATTTGGGAAAAAACTTTTATTTTCTATATTTTTTAAATGTGATTTATTTATATAAAATTTAAAATTCCCATTAAAAGAAAATAAATTTCATTAAATAAAACTAATTTTTGGAAATAAATAAATTAATTTTATGTAATGGTTTATTCTTTATAATTTTCAGAGGCAATTTATTTTTTGGGAAAAAGTAAATATGTTATAAATTTAGTGATCGTATTATGACATCAAAATGACCCAAAAGTGACATAATATTATTCATAATAGGTATACACCATAATTAATCTATTTAAACTTAAATGTAATGAGTATTTAGGTAATTTTATTAATTTTATAAATCCATAATGAATCCCCCAAAAACACTATTATATTTTATGGTTCTGATATAAATAAATTATAAACCTGGCCCTCTTCAAAATCACAAAGGGTATTATATTATGGATATAGGATCATAATGAATTTTTATAATGAAATATATTACTATTTTTAAGAAACCTGGGGAATAATTTTAATGGATTGTGGTTTTGATTACATTATCATAGATTAAAAAACACATGTTTGGAAATTTCCAAAAAAAATTATCCTCAATTTTTCTATATAAACAAACAAAACCACACATTTTTCATAACTCAAAACTCATGTTTCCTGATATTATATTTCCAATACCTCAATAGAAACATTCCATAGACCCCATGATCTCTTACCATTATCCTATAGTAATTTTAGAATCACCCTTTTAAGGTAATTGATTATATCCTTCTCATCTTTACTCATGAACCACCTTTATGATATGTCTTTTCTTATTCAAATTTTAATTTTTGAAATATTCCTCATAGTTATATCCCACTAAAATTATGATGATAATAATTTAATATATACTATTATATATCCTTAAATACTCCATTTAAAAAATATTTACCCTCATTATGCTATCAATATTATTCAATAAATTTTTCACTAAAAACATTTTTATTATGAATAACCATCTCAATTATGACTCCAAGGTATTCACATAGATGTACCTATCCACAATTGATTGAATAATTACTTATATGAAAACCATATTTCTTTATAATGGTATTAAACATATTGATGTATTTTATAATGATAAATAATCAATGTGGAACACGTTGTTGTGTACATATTATGATAGGTGAACCAAAATTGCACTCCATTTCATAGGGTAATATTTTAGTGTCATGAGACATCATGTATGATACTAGGGAGTAAACATATTCCATTTTGGGACTCTATATACAATGTAATGTGGTCTTGGTAGTTGGAATTTACATATGACTATTAAAATATTCTTGTTGTCAAAACATTCATATATTTCATTTAATATATTATGTTTTTTCATGCTTTATAGTTCAATATTATGATAATCACCCATCTTCGGATACCATGATTTTCTTCTTCGATGAAATGTAATCTATTAACTTATTTTATTAATTGTTTGATCCATTACTATAATTTATATCAAATATTTTCCTTATGAGCGTTCTACTAGTTTCTAATGATATTTAGAAGATTGATATTTCTTTTAAAACATGTTATATACGGTATAAATAATTTTATTGAGTCTATGATTGATGATGAAGTTATATGAACCTAATTCGAAAATAAACTAGGCTACATAATTTTATGTAATTTTTATGTGTATATATGTATTAAAAATAATTAAATAATAATTTATAAAATATGGGTTATTCGAAATGGGAAATGGAAATTCGTTTGGATGAGTAAAATTATAGAAATATATATCACTCATCGAATGGTATATTTACAATTGCAAATTTTTATGAGTTGATTATATTGTATGTGGGGTTGATGTTGAGGGGTCATAGGTTCTCTAATCCAATTTTCTCATAGATAAATACAAATAATTTTTATGTAATTCTTTCATATGAAGGAAATTCCAGACTAGTAGATGTCTTTTATTGATCATAGGGAGAATACCACAATGTTTTGATCTAGAGACAAAATATTCCTATTTTTTTCCACTGTTATAAGTGAAGATATTTTGACAGGGGTGTCAGATATAGCCAATTTTTTTAGGGACCATAGTCAGTATTTTTTATGTTGTTGTGGATTCAAAATTTTTGTCACATCAAACACAAATAAACATCATACACAACCTACTCCATCTATGGAAGCTTTAATTGTATATAAAAAATGAAACACATTTTATTATTATTGATAACTTTTATATTGATGATGGCATGATGTTAATGGATCAGTATATAGATATCAATGTTACCCATGATAAGTAGATATAGTTATAGATGAATAATAAATACCATATATTATTATGAATTCATTTTGTCAAATGTATTAAAATTCGTAGATATATTGCATTACATGAAACACCAAGTTTTAATGAAATAAAAAAATTATTTTTATTATTATTAATATTAAACCATTACTACATATCCATTATAAATTTCTTCACTCGTATGAGTAAAATTATTTTAAATTTAATGTAAAAGGGTTTTATGTAAATAAATATTACATATTACAAAATTATTAAATTTTTATAAATGTATTAATATGATTTCAAAATAAAATTATCATAATTAGAAATTATTCATATTTTTGAAAATTATATATATTAATTTTTAATATTTTTGAAATTTTATTTTTTAAAATGTTATTAATATTTCAATATATCATCTCCAAAAATTTTTAGGGATTATATTTTGGATTTATCTTAACATATGTATTTTTAAGGGAATTTTTAAAAGTAATAGTTTTTATTGAAAACAAAGATTTCATTTATAGAATTAGGATTTTCCATTTCAAAAGTGAAAGGTGTTCAGAAGTCAAATTAGTTCAATTATAAATCAATTATTATAATTTAGGTTAAAAGAATGTTTTTCTGAATAAATATTTATATATAAAAGTATTTATCATATGATCTTTTTTTCTTTAGCAAACCTCTAACTCATATGGTTTAGATAATTTAATTTCAATTTAAATTTAAAAAAATACATTAATTTAATTTGCAAGAATTTATTCCATATCATGAATCATTATAATTTATATAATCTTATTATCTTGTCTATTTTTTCAATTATTAATAGAAAATGGTAAAAACTATTTACCAAGATTGTGGCTTAAATTTGTTTACTAAGGTATTCAAAAATAATAATAGTTGTTTAAAATGGACCCAATAATTTACAAATCCCATTTTATTGAAATATGTAATCCATTTATGTTCTAATATTGATAGTAGAATAATTGTATCATTTTCTGATGAGAAATCCCATGGTATACATTTTAGAATCAATCATTACCATTTTTCCACTCACAAAAATATAAAAACGAAAGCATTATCTTAGGAAATTGACACTTAAAAAACCAATTTTATCATCCCAAACCTATTAAAATTAATTCATTAAATCCCTCCTCAGATCTGAGATTCCCTAGTTAGGTCCTAAATCCAACCAATGAATCATTTTGGGGAAAAATATAAGATGATGTCCCAAGAAGAGGGAATACACCTAATCAAGCACTATATATTATTTCATCACCAACATCATTCATTTATCATAAAAACAAGATGATATAAAGACACAATTATTCTAAAAAAACTATGATTGTTTATTTTAATTTAATTAACACAAATCATATCCTCCTATCTAAATTTAAATATGAATTCATCATTCATTTTCCCATTAGACTACCACCTCACAAAATGAGGTAATTCATTTTCCATCATAAAATATTATAACTTAATAAAATTATAAATTTTATGTTTAAATAATATATTTAGGATAATATTATACTTATAGAATAATTATACCACACATACCATCATAAATTCTACTATGATCGTAGACGATTTCATCCCTCATGTGTATGGATGACTACTGCCTCGTGATGATACATTAATCATTAATACTTATCACATATGTTATTTAGGAGTGTTTTAATTAAACTATGATATATATATTTAATATAATTATTGAATTGTAATATATTATTTATCATTAATTATTTATGTACTTCGATAAAACTGATATGTCATGACCCCCTCCCCAAAAAGTGTTCCCTACATATGTCTGAAATTAGAGAAGAGAGATAATTACACATGAGACATGCCTCTAGAAGGCCCCTAGTAGACGACTATAACCAAGGGTATAGAAAAACAATATGTGGGAGGCATTACCATCTAATAGAACACATGAGAAGGAGGAAAATAATATTTTAACCAACCAACTCCTGTCCAAAATATAATATAAAAGAAAACACAATTATGCATATTTAATTTCATGAAAATACTACTAAACATGAAAAGAAAAACTACATGTATCAGAATGAAGTATATAGGAAGTGACCAAGAAGGAAAAATAACTCCCTCTTACCACAATCAATTAGTTACAAACAGAATCTGCAACCTTTCCCAAATGACGAAAAAAAATTTATGTAAATTTAGTGTGATTATAACAGTTTACACAGTAGGATTTTCCACGGGGTCTCATTTGAAAAATTAATAAATTTGTAATAAAGCATATAGAACAAAAAGTGAAACTAACTCATCACTTAAACATGTATACTATGTTCCCAACCTCACCATGGATACTATCGCCATGTATTGGATACAAGAGTACATAATATAATTAAAAATAGAAAGGTTACCCCGCTACCACTTCCTCATGTGTTTTTTTACTTATCCCCAACATCACATGTCATAAGAATATCACTATAAAAAATATATCCCAATGAAACCTCAGAAAATAACCATATCATACACATGTTTATTCAAAACAACCATTTCACGTAGAAAAAATTAAGAATTTATATTCTATAATCCACCATAGATCACATAGAGTGTAACATATAATGGGTATTATTAATCAATCAATTACCACTAATACACCGATTATGGATAATCAAGTCATCACAGCCTATACACTATACCCCTATAGTAGTCCCCAGGAAACTATATGCAGAATATATTGTCGTGAAATAAGCACAATCCATTATTTCCCTCTACACACATATATGGGGAAAAATGACCATTATGCATACTAGCACTTGTTACTACAAAGAGAGGACTACGATGTAAATGGGGGTAGTCAGCCATCCATCATCCCACTAATATGTTTCTGAAAACAGTCCAATGGGTATTAGATTCCTAGTGGTGTATGTTACCTAACCAATAGGGTAGTGTAGCATATTGAAACATTAACTTACAAGATATAATATAGATCAAAACCACAATATTGAAAAAACCTAGTCCTAGACTCCCTTATATATAACGTCTTTCAGACTCCCAAATACAACTGCAAAGACCAGATATCCTATAAGAACAAGAAATTATAAAAATATACATTCAATTATTTATCCATTTTATTAGTTGGTATGTACATTAATTAACCCTTTAACCATTAATTAACCATCATCATCATCCAAATTATCTTACATTATCATTTCAAAAAAGATCCCCACCCTCTAGGAATAACCATTTCAATCCCATGACATTGCATAATCACAGCCCCTACATTACATACCAGAAAGATCCTACCCCATGGGATAGAAAATTATTCATTTATTAACAACATTACCCCTTCCAAATTTCTAGTTAATATCATAAGAAATGATAAGATTCCAAACATAAGGGGATCAACATAGAGAGCATATGAACTACCTATAAAGTCTTTTCAACCTATAGTAAGAGCACATACACATCCTTCACTACTACAAATACAAATTTTATCAGCACTGAAAATGGTCTTTAAAAGCTCTAGAAAAGTACTATTAATGCTGGAGGTGGTAAAGTGGGGGTCCCCTTTATCAGTGCTCCAAAAAAGCACTGAATAAGACCCAATTTTATCCGTGGAAAAAAATCACTGATAAAAGTGATCTTTTAAAGTGATAAAACAATGTTCTAATAAAAGGGTCATTTAACTGCGATTTTTTAAAAGCGCTGATAAATGTTAAAAAATAAAAAATAAAAAACAATTAAAAAAATCCTACCAATCGGGTGGGATTTTATAGCGCTTGATCCCCCTTTTATAGAACATTTCTACCCGCCTCTCATGCCCACACACACCCCTCCACCCTTAATCATCACTTGCCCCAGATTCAGCCATGCGTGAACATCCCTACCTCCACCCGGATTTGATCTTGAGACCTCCCCCTTGCGGGCCAAAAGCCTTTGCCACTCCCCTATATTGATTTTTTCTCCCATTACTAATATATATATATATATAGTTATATTTATTCGTATAGTAATATATATATATATATATATATATTTATATTAATATAAATATATAGTTATATGAATATAAATATATAGTTATATTAATATATATATATAATTATAGTGATATTAATATATATATTTATAGTTATATTAATATCTATATGTAGTTATATTAATATATATATATATTGTTATATTAATATATAGGTATATAAATATTCATATATCTGTTTTTTAAATAAAATGGATATTATTTATTATTATGATTAAGTTAATATATTTTATTTGTTAATATATTTTATTATTTTTATTGATAATTAAATTTTAATGTGTGAATATATAAAAAATATTTAGATATTGTTTTATATTTGATTATAAATAGAAGTGCATTATAAAAAATGATAATATTTCAAAAAAATAATATCAATATGAATGTAATTCCTTGGAATAAATTCAGTCTCCACCAAAAAAAGGAAATAATACCCCCTTAAATGAGGCAGAAAATCCAAAAAATTTTAGAAAATCGTTGTACCCCAACTAAAAACTCAGTTTTGAGGCCTTCTAGGCCTATTTTGGCAATGAAAAAGCTCTACCAGGGTACCTGTGTTCATAGCGACGTAGAGCTCGTCGCAGGTTTCGATTTGATATGTGGTAGAGCTCAAACGGACACCTGGATCATAAGTTATTGCTATTTGATGTTCGAGTTATGTTTTCAACATATTTTGGATCTTTTTTAATTTTTTTATTTTTTGAGTCTTCATCTTTTATTAAATAACAATTAATCCATAATAATTATAAAATTATTAATTAAAAATATTTTTTTATTTTTTTTATAATCCATTTTCACTAAATATCTTATATATTAAGTGTAACTGTATATTTATACTTATTTAAAATATATTTAAAATTATATTTAAAAAATATAATTTATATTTATATAAATATAATTATATCTATATATTTAAATATTAATGTATAATTTTTAATGAATATTTTATTTTAAGTAGACCCTTTATCAGCGCTTTTAATAAAATCACTCATAAAGACCCCCCATTATCAGCGCTACTAAAAATAGCACAGATAAAGGGGTACCTTTTTACAGCGCTAAAAAAGGCGCAGTTAAAGAGGCTACCTTTAACAGCGCTAAAAAAGTGATGAAAATGGGGTACTTTTATCAGCGATTTTTTTAGTGCTAATAAAGGTACCCCCCCTTTATTAGTAATTTTTCCTTAGCACTGATAATGTTTGGCGCCCGGAATGCCCAGTTTTGTGGTAGAGCATCCTGGAGAATCTATACATGGATAGCACAAGGAAAACCCCATGTATCTTCAACTCTTTCCTTATTTGGGTAAGAAAGTCCATCATCCTTAATGTAATGTATCAAAAACAGATTCATCAATAATCCGACATTTACATCAATGGGCAAGCCCAACATCAACCCCTTTCACCATCTCATATGTCCTCCTTGACAGACACATGGTTAATTTGATGCATTTCTCCACAATAGGCGTTAATTGCTAACACAAAAACTGGGCCTACCTGCCCCACAGACAATAACAACCATCCCAGAATCATTAATCCTATGCTCATATCACATCATGGACTATGTGACCCACATACCACAAGTATCACATCCATTGAATGTAATGTACATCATTAGAAAACATTTTAATGGTCTCTTGGCGCCAAATCAAGGAATTTAACTATCACACAAAATGTGTTCTCATGGATCCAAACCATAATGCACATGGAATTTACAAGCATGCAGTAAAATTATTCACTAAAAAATAATTATTTTTATCACACAACTAGTTCTTATTCCATCTGGAATTATATGATTAATTATTCACATGTTCCTACTATGGGAAACCAATGAAACAAGATAGAAAAACTATCCCAGATTAATTAAAGAAATAATTTAACTTTCCTTTATTTTTGTCATTATAAAGAAACACAGTTTAGTTACTTTAACCAATTCCATGAAACATGCATATCTGCAAAAATTTTATTATCATAAAATCGAAATTAAAATAATATGATTTATTAAACATGTCGCTTTAACAAATTTTCCAATTAATTGTAAATTAATTCCAGCATTATGTTATTTATAAATTTGTATCCATAATTTCATTCTAAATCAACTAAATCATAAATATCACACTAACTATAGAATCAAGAGGCAATCCATTATTACACTATCAGAAACAACATCATTATTTCGTCAATAACACTTTTTTAATCTTACTAAAAATATTTTATTATGTCAATTCTATTATGATCAAAGTGAATAAATCAAGATAACTATATAATTTCACATAAATAAATAGAGAAGCATCGAATCCCATAAATAATAAAAATTGTTGACAATCTTCAGATAATAATAGACCAAAAAATGGATCAAGATCACATATCCCTCAAAAACTAAATCCAACTGAGTAATCCACAACATAATAAAAAAACCAACAACAATGATAAACACCATTAGAACCATGGATATCACCAGCCATTACATTGAATAGAGAATCATGAGGAAACAAATCGATTGACCCCATGTACTGAATAAGATCACACCTTATATCAATGATGGATCACTACAGATGGATGGAGGTATATAATGATCGTTCTTTAATGAATGAATTCTCAAATCACTAATGAAATGGTCAATAGGACACCTAAGCATGAGGAAGATATTCCTAATCCATCAGTTTCATAAAAATCAGACTGACTAGAAAAACCATTAAATATACCATATTTTATTATTACAGGACATGTAATCCCCTTTCACAGCATGTAATTCCTCAAGGTATAATTCTACCGAAAAACATGTCACCTATCAAAATTATGTTATTTTTCAAAACCGAAATTATGTCAAACCATGAATACCTATTTTACACTATGTAAAAGTCACCATATCCGGATTATTTCAAGGAAAAACTAAGAAATATGATTTCACATCATGTAATACAGTTACATGACGTGTAATCCCGCCTTTCCATATTTTGTGCAACCCAAATACTCTACAAAACATCCAAGACACCCCCAAGATCATAGATCATATAAAACACACAATGGGTTGATCCATGAAGATATGGTCCCTTTCATTAGATACAGCGGAAATAATTATTTTCCATGACAATAAAATACCATCCTATAGAGAAAACAAAAGGTGGTTATCTGAACAACCACCTTGCGATATACTACTCAAAGAGTTCGACACCGCAGGATCCCACCACCTCACTAATGAAATAAGCGAAAACCTATGCAACAACCACTCCATCTCCTAATAATATTTCCAAGGAAGATACATATCCAAAGAGAGAAAACCACAACATGAAAAAGAGAAATCCATCTCATAACCAAAAAGGGTAAAAATCCACAAAATGAACAATTTTACAAGAAAATTTATAATCATCAAACAGATCAGTATAATTTACTTCATATATATGAGTAACAATATTAGGTTATCTCCTCCATGCCACCAGGCAACCAGAAGACACGAAACATGTGGATAGCATGCCCGCGCAACACCTTCTCCATGTAGTCCTAGATATCTACAGTCCCCTCCTCAAAGATCACATCATCATAAAAAACAATATCCCCACCAATCGATGATGTGTGAGTAATAATAAAGATAATGAGGGAGCTGTGACATGTGAAAGACATCATTTAACAATCTCATCTATTGGGTATGTTCTACCTAATACACTATGACTCCAACACGAGCCAACACTTCAAAAGGCACAAAAACCAGGATGAAAGATTACTCCCATGACCAACCCTTAACGGGCCCTGATAGAGAAGTCACATTCAATAACACATAATCCCCAACATCAACATACAAATGTCTCCTCATATTATAAGAATTGGAATTATGATAATATTGAACTAGCTTCATCCCCTTGTGAATCAAATGATATATATCTTTCGAACTCATTGCATGTTCCTTCATGAGAATTGCTAACTCTTCGACCCTAGAATAACACAATGAAGAATGGAAACATCATCTAAATAAGACATCAAACGACACAATAAATATGGTGGGATGAAAACTATTTTTAAGGGAACTTTACCAAGTAGAATTTCCATATCCAAAAACCACCAAAATCAGGAACACAAAAGTGAAACCTGTCTTCATGAGTCTGGTTGGTTATCTTTATTTGACCATCCATCTATGGAATAAATGATGTACTATGACATAGGTAATAATCAAAACCATTTAGGGGGAAATCTCAACACCCATGAGATAAACAAATGACTTCTATCAAAAATTATCTTCCATTTCACTTAGTGGATCCTCAGCACATCCTCCAAATACATCCTCAATAAAAGCTCCACTATGATCAATTCATTGATCTCTATAATGTGTGCTGATTTCATCACACGATCCACTAACAACCATATAGATTCATATCCTTACTTTTCATGAGGAAAATTCATATCAATGTTTATCGATATGTTCTCCAACATTCACTAGGGAACATCTAAATATTAGAGAAAACCTCTGAGAACTTATTGATCTGTATTCACCTTATAGATAACCAAACATCAATTAAAAAACTCTACAACTATATGATTCAGAAAATGAAACTAAAAACTTACTCTAGACACTCATTACATCATTGTCAAACAAATATGTACTGGTAAGGGATAATAATGTAACTCTATGAGAACCATATCACACATTTCCAATGGAATGAAATCCTTCTCTAAATCACCACTCTCTATTGCCCATCATCAAAATAACCATCAAGGGCCTCACCAATAACATGTCAATATATATAGGCCTCCACTTCAGGATCCCACAACTACGAATCTTCCACATAATGCACTACAGATGACTGCACCATCAACTGAAAGGAAAACCTATATCCCCAAATTCTCCCATGTCCAGATTTAATACTAAAGGTTCATACATCACATTCCATGAATCACTTGATTATCCCACTACATCACTATGTGAATTCACGCTTAGTGCATCACCTTCAACATTCCCCATTGTATTTTAATTCTAAAATTTGAAGTAATAATGTAGTAATAAATTCATCAATTGATGTGGTCACAAATTCCAGTTATGATGGGAGAAAAAGTACATTAGGATATTATTATCGATGAAGAATATAATGTGATCACCAATGAGTTAAAGTCTGCAGAACATTATAGAAAACACCACTTCTGAGAAATCGAGATAGTGTGTGGAGTATTTACATTTGTTGGGACACAATTGTCCAAGGTCATAATAAATTACTAATATCTACTACATTAAAACATGACCATACCCTATATGTGAAGCATTTAGAAAAAATAAAAATGAACTATTATATTAGAATAGAATGAACTAGAGCACAAAATAACTTCCATTTCATATAATACGAAGCTAACTGATATAGATAGTCCACATGAATTAATGATCCTTTTTAGTCAACATTATAGAGGAGTCACAACCTGTTAGAATTCGACTAAGAATAACATGTAATAGCCTACAATACCATGTAATATTCTCACCTCTTCCACTGCCTTTGGGGATGACCAATAAATAACTACTTCTATATCTGATGGATCCCCAGCTATAGTCAGACGAGATAAAAAATTCCATTGAAACCATCTTCTTAAGCCCCGAACTAACAATTTGACTACATCCCATACAACTTTCCATGATGAAGAAATCCAAAAAAAACATCCAGATTCCCTAAATTCTCTTTGTTTGATGTGGATTACATAAGGACCTCATCGTTAAAAACCACCACGAACATATATCATAACACAAAGAACCTATAATTCCTCAACCCCATGAACACTACTATTGAAATCGTCACGCCGAATGGAATTACAAAAAAACTTAAATTTTATATTATGATAATAGAAAAAGTTATCAGGATATCCTTATCATTCACATTAAATAGATCATATCATAACCATAAATAAATATTTGGGAACCAAATTTTACCATTCATTTGATGGAATAAAATATCAATCCATTGAAGAGGATAGTTGTTCTTCACTATCACTTTGTATTTGTGAGGATATTTGGCACAAAAAAATAATATTCCAGCAACATTATTCATCAATAATTATGTACTCTCCATGGTGACACTCATGGAAAAACAAATCTCCATTGAAACAGACCATAGATCCTTATTATAATATCTTTTAAATCATAGTGAATCATCCAATATAGAGATATTTGGATAAGAGACATAGCTGGATATTGTTTGATCCCAAACATGATATCACATTGAGTTGGTGATGCTATAATCAATACTGAAAGGGAATTGCGATACAATTCCATGAACTTGGGAAACACTTACTATGGAACAACCAACATACTCATGATAATCTCATCCATTGATGATGATAAGGAAGGATCACCCCTATAACCAATCTGAGGATATCTCTAGCCAATAAACACTACAGTCTCTCCATTCACATCATAGAACACAACCTACCTCCTAAATCAAACCACCATAGCCTCTAAACATATAAAAAATCCACCCCGAGGATAAAATAATAATTTATTATTAGTAACCATAGGAAATATCTCCAAGAGTGGTACATCACCAATAATAGATCACTACCACTACATTTTTAGAACATGACATCTCAAAAATCAAATGACATAGTTAGATCCAAGGGAAATAGAATCCTCTCAACCTCATGTCCCTAGTCATGGAAAAGGGTATGTGATATGATTTAGTGTGCCACTATTAATTTAAAAAAGGAATGTAATATAGTAGAAAACATGAAAATGTTACATAGAACAGCATGCGGCTTGCCTTACATTGGAAACACTAAATCAAAAAACCTGACCACGACCACTATGACCTTACTGACAACCATCATTAAAATCAATATCTTCTATATATGGATGGGAGGCATCTCGAGGAAATCCCCTTCCTACCACAACTACTCTATGAAAATCTAATTCTTGATAAACATACTACAGCTGCCTCAGATGGATCTACCTCAATGGATGAACATGGTGCAGAACACATGGTACACACTAACTGCTCAGATGGTTGGGTACTCATGATGGTGATGACATTATCCTTCATAATAAAAACAATCATTCAATACCATTTAGAATTTATGAGAGCATCTACCTCTTGTGAAATGAGACATGGAGGGATGGGACCTACCCCAGAACAAATAGAACTCTTGTTCCATAAAAACTAGGATCCTTGAGACCATATAAATTATTCTAGAAGAAATATAATGACTCACCTCTCAAAACGATCCTATTCAGTATATTGATTAATAAATGACCTATTCCCTCACGAACACATCGATATATTACATCATCATAAAAGTGGTGCCCTGGAACTAGATATCTAGACTCAATGCATCCTCAAAATTCCACACCATAGCCTCATCATCTGGAAATATGTCTGATGCACATCGCAGAAGGTTCTTAAATAGGTATAAAACTCTCTCACACTAGAGAAACACTACTTAATTACAACAAACTCCTAGTGACTAGCATCCATTGTGGTCCAAGAATGAAACTCGACTTTGATCTTCACTCAAGAAAACTCCAACGAGACATTAGACTCATCACGATCCCCAATGAATAAGAGAAACCACTACCTAACTGTACCACACAACATCGTCAAAACCAATAACAAGTAGTTCAACGTCCAAACATGAAATGAACTAAAGTATATATATACCTTCACCAACTAGTATTTTTCATCTGTACTA
Organism: Viscum album; assembly: GCA_963277665.1. Taxonomy (NCBI): domain Eukaryota; kingdom Viridiplantae; phylum Streptophyta; class Magnoliopsida; order Santalales; family Viscaceae; genus Viscum; species Viscum album. Next base: position 1,309,802,763 of record OY728152.1, on the reverse strand, counting down.
GAAATGGAGTCCTCATACATCTATAGACTCAGGTGCTAAAAATATAATAGATTCCTCCTCCAAGGGTTATTTTTGTCAACCTCTACTATGAGGTGATCTATTAGTGCCGACTATTGTACATATTAACTAATAACCTGATGAATATTTCGACATGTAGCTATACCTACAAAAGAAAAATGGGTTTGATCTAATAAACTAGGAATATGGAAGAATATAACATTACTTAATTATTATAAATTTTTATTTTTAGGATAAAATTTCCCATGTTCTACCCATTCAATCATAGGTGCAAAGGAGAATGATGCAAGATCCTTTACTATGTATCTACCCTACATCTAGCATCACTTCATATAGGGTCCACTGTAAGCATAAATTTCCATGAAAAGAATCATTGGGGGCCCTAAATACCCATGTATCTTCTGGTCTCCCATATTTACTAGAAATTCTAATCATAGATGAATGTATTTCCCAACCAACCCATGATACCTTATCTGTGCCTAAATCCAAACTCAATCTTATCGCTCAACCAGAACTATGGCCCCACTATATCATGCCCCCTCCTCACAAAGTGTACCCCTCAAGGGTCAGAAATAGGAGAAGGTATCCAATGACTGCCGAGTCCCTCCCCAAGTAGGCCGCATGTTGGAAACATGAAATGAGCGTATAATAATACACATATGGTAGACATTACCTTATAAGAGAAAACATGTGAAAGAGAGATAATATAGACACCAAACAACTCTTACTCAGACTAAAATCTAAAAGAAAACCCATGAACACATATTTCATGTCATGAAATCTATAATTCAATAGAAATGGAAAACATCATGTATGAAAAGTATGTAAAATGAAAGAAACCATGAAGCCCGAACTGCACCCACAAACCCCAAGATAGTAGTAATATACCTAATTTCCAGCTTGATCCCAATGACCTGAAAAAATATGTTATTAATTTTGGGTTGTTAAAAGAGTGTACTAGGTCATATCCTCCTTCACATCTCAAATACCAAAGTAATGAAATAATGATAAAGCCTAGTGAAAATCAAGTTAAACTAACTCATCACCAAAATATGTTGACATTTCTCCCATCATCACCATGGTTAATCTCACCAAATTTCACATAAATCAGTATATAATATATTAAATAATATCATGGTTTCCCCGCTACCACTTCCCCACTAGTTTTCTTCTTTTTTCTAACATCACACGTCCTGATCATCTCTCTCTAAAAAGGATAAAATGAATACACCTTGGAAAATCAGCACAATGTGTACCTCGTGCAACAGAACCATGACATCCAGATAGAAAAAATATACTTGGGAGATTAGAAGAGACACAAAAGATCGCATAAAATGTATCAGACATCATGTATTATACATCATGCCCTTACATCCCATTAATTGAGTAAGGATCTTCAAGCCATCACATTCTACACATGTTAAGCCTATAGAAGTATATATGAAACTACAAAAATAATATATGTAGGTGAAATAACTAAAAGCCATTATATCCCCATACTAACATATATTGGGAAAACTAAGCATCATGCAATACAATGTATGTAATTTCCAAGAGAATAGTTTTTGGTCAAAGGGGGTAGTTAGTTATCCATCCTCCCATCGGGATGTTGGGGAAAACACCCCCATGTATCTGAATCAATGGGGTGTCATTTTCCCTAAACTGACAGGGTGGATTAGCATATAGAAACTAAAAATTAGATGATACAATATTGCTCCAAACCACATTAAATGAAAAACTGTGTCTTAGACTCAGCTGCAGCTAACGTCCCGCAGAATCTTGGATGTCATAGTTATGACCAGTTATCTTATAACCACACTTGTATTTTAAGAGGAAGATTACATTTATTGATCAGTTTTTTTCAATTTCAAATGAAATTAATTAATCAATTTACTATTAATTAACTATCATCACTGACCAGATACCATTACATTTGAAATTCATCAATGATCTTTTCCATCTAATCATAACAAAACCGAGTCAATGAATTCAAAGAGTCACGACATTAGAATTGAATCCCAACATGCTCCGACCCTATAAGTTAAATCATAATTCATTTGTTAACAAAATTACCACTTCCATATTTAGAGGTAATATATGAAAACATCCTATTCAACCAATCAAAGGGTGATCAACTTGGTTAGTAGATGTACTACTCGTTGATACTTTTCTACCTATATAAAGAGTGCATTTCCATCCATCATCATTAAGCTAAACACTGATATCACTTGGCATAACCTATGGGTCTTCTCATATTTTGGAAGGAGGGTAAGAAATTCAATATTCCCATAGTAGTGGTTATCGTAATGTAGATAAAGTAACAATATATTTATATATCATCTGATGTTCACATCAATGGATAAGCCTATCTTCAACCTATTTTCCAATCTCAGGTGTCCTCCCTAACACCTAAATGCACAAATAGATGCATCGTTCCACTCCTAGCATCATGTGATTCCATAAAACAAGGTCTACATACCCCATAAGAAAAAAAGACATCCTGGGTTAGCCATTCCATGTTAACATCACATCTAGGTCTCCCTACTCCACATAACAAAATTCATGTATCTAGAGAACATCAAATTTAGCGAGAACAAACATTGAAATGGGATCTCTTCCCCAACTAAAGGCATCCATCCTTCACAAACAATGATCTCTCATAACTCCAAAGAATAAGTCACATGGCCTTTACATGAAAGTAGGAAATTCGGCATGAATAATTGAATTATCTTTATCACACGACTAGTTATTATTCTATATTGTATTAACCGATTCATTACTCATAGGTTCCATCTATGGGAAACCTAAGAAACAGTATATCAGAATATATCACAAATAAATTGAACTATTATTTTAAAATTCCATTAATAATATTCAATAAGAATCAACATGATTTAGATTAATTAACAAATTCCATAATGAAAATATTATCTTCATAAATTTTATTAACATGAGATTACAACAACAACAACAACCATATTGATTAAAAATGACCTTTTAACCAATTATCCAATAAATTATCAACTAATTATAGCTTTGCCTTATTTACCAATGTCTATCATGAAAAAAAAACATAAATCAATAAAATCATAGATAATAAAATATCTAAGAAATTAATAGGTAATCCACTATCTCATTATAAACAACAACATCTCCATGTGGTGAATAACAATTTCTTAATCTAGTATAAATATTTAATTTAGTCAATTCAATTATGATCCAAAGGGTTAAATCAAGATAAATCAAAATAGAACATAAATTAATAGAGAAGCATCAAATCCCCTAAGTCAAAAGCCTGTTTACATACTTTTCATGACAATAGATCATTCAAGGGATCATGATCACCTATCTCGAAACAACTATATCCACCCGTGGATTTCATGGAACAATTGAACCATCCAATAACCAAGAAAAAAACTATTATAACCATAGATATAATTCAACATAGCATGGAAATGTTTAATGGGAGGAAACATATCAAAGAACTCACAAAAAAACTGATGTATATCATACCATATAGTGAAGTTGGATCTCTAATGATTGAAAGAGGGATCTTCGGATCAAACCTTAATTTAGAACTCCAAAAAACTGAAAATAGGCATGCCGGATCACCTAGGGCAAGGGTGTGCTACTAGAGCTATAGGATTTGTCAAAAACCCAATCGTTGGAAAAAAAACATAATACATACAACAACATGGTATTACGAGATGTATTGTACCCTTTCACTCCATGAAATTCTTCATTGTCCAGTTCCTCCAAAAAAGAATCACCTCTTGATTATATTTTAATTTTCCACCAACTGGATTATTTCAACTTGTGAGTATTTCTTTCTCACTGTGTAACTTTATTCATGTCATTAATACTTCCAAGACAACATGAAAACAGTATTTCACGTCGTGTAATACAGCTACCAGAAGTGTGATCCTCTCCTTCTAGATTTTATTTACCCAAACTCCTTTAATCATCATCTGAGCTACCTCTGAGCACTTTGATCTTTGAAAGCACCCCACGTGTTGATCCTTGTAGATCCAATCCCTTATAGGTTACATAATTCATTCGCATGTATGACCTAATATATTTATTAATTTTATATTTAATTTTATATGTTAATACATTTTTGATGAATCTAAAAATAATAATGAATATATTTGACCATTATATCATTTATAAAATTTATTTTTTTTATAAAAACATGATAAATTTTGTAGAAAATAGGATAAAAATAAAAAAAAATACTTATTACACAAAATGTAAGATTAACACAAAATTTATCTCAAACTGAGAATACAAAGATTAGAAATTGATTATTTTAGATTAATATTTATAAGATTGAAAAATAATATTCCAATGGACTGTACCAATTTATTTTATAGTGAATCATTGAAATATAATATTCTATCATTTGGAAATATCATCCAAACACCCTTAATAATCTTCCCCTATAGTGGTTCTACTTAAATCCATTCCATATAAATTTTTGAATTGAAAGATAATAAATGGGTGATCTTAGATGCTAAATACTAGTAAATAAGGGAGATATAATATCACAACATGATAATAGTGGTATTAAAACATCATCATAACGTCAAAATATACTGCCACTAATATCAATGATAATAATAAAGAGTAATGTAATAATAGTTGGTAGTTCCTAATAGATGAATAAAAATGTAACGAAGATGATAATAAATAAAATAATATCATAGGATCAAGACATGGAATCGTGTAGTTCTGATAAAAATTGAAAATATATTTTCAATGATACATTCCAAGACCCTGATTACATTTTATAATTAGGCTAAACACCTGTGTAAAATTTTTAGGCTTGGGATGAATTCTAATATTCCTTCTAGTTTAGGTATTGAAAAGAACTTCTATGCACCCTATTTATACTATCATGTGATTCCCTCTGATATACCGTATTGTTGTGAAATTGGGCTTCCCTCCATCATGCACTCCTGTAATGGGATTGTGATTCCCTTCTGTATACTAGTTTGTTACATTATTGGGATTCCATTCTTTAAACCTTATTATTATAGGATATTTATTCCCTATATTCTATCTTCCTTCTATGGTCAAGGTAATCCATCCCATTTAACATATTGATATGTGATTTGGATGCTTACATGTGTACAATTTTTTCAAATTAAACATTTATATTTATCTACTCTAATATAGGGATATATATTTCTCACCCTTCACATACAGAAACATTATATTCATGATCCTCAATATAATAAAACATGCATCATATCATGAACCATAAAATATATTATTTTTACAAATATCATTTGGAAAACAATTAAATGAAATGTGCATCATAAACATTTCATAATACCATAACCTGGGGAAAAGATATTGATTTAAAAATAATTTCCTTATATAATAACCCATGAAAATAACATGGTTTCATAATATTTTTAACATGGAACATACCATGGAATAGAAACAGGCTTCATAAATAAATGGTTACCTAAATCATAAACTACATATAGAATTAATATTAATGAAAAAAATCATTCATGAACCTATTATATAATAAAATTAATATTAGGCTATAATATTAGAATGAAAATGTATCTAAAGGTTTGATTAAATCAATAATTGAGTAAAATATCATTTACAATTTTAAAAAAATTATTTTAAAACATAAAATCATTAGAAACATTATTCGTAATGATAACCTAGTAAACATATAAAAGAATATCTGAATCCTATTTTATATAATTTTTTTAACAAAAAACATTATCAAAAAATTTTAAATAAAATATAGCATAAAATATCATTTTATATCATTTTGAAAATATTTTTTTAATTTTATTTAACAAACCCCAATTTCTGACCGAGGATAGGTAAAGTCAGTTTTCATTGAAATTGTTTTATTAATTTATTTATTTTCAGATTGTGCAAAAATTGTACAATTACATGATGATATCATGATTATCCATATAATAATATAATTAATTATTATTATTGATATATGGATCATAAAATTTAATCAATGTAATTATAGTACTAAATAATCATCATAAAAATTGAGATTGTAAAAATAAACTATTAGAACTTTGGTATCATTGAATCATAGTCACCCTTAAATAATAAAATTATATGATGAATAAATTGCCACAAAAAGTTTTATATTAATTATATAAAATTTAAATTTGGTACTACATACACCTCTTAATATAATATCTATGCATATCATGATATATATCCCAATGAAGAAAAATTTAAACAAAATTCCCTAATCTATTCGGTAACATCTAAAGAGTAAAACCCATGAATGGGATATATGAAAAGGGATATTTAAACAACAAAAAGTACCATTCTATTAATCAAAAAATAAATAAATGGATTGTATACCCACCACATATAACAAATAGTTTGTAAACAAGTATTCTCTCTCATGGAAAATAACATTGAGTCTAGAAATAACCATTATACTTATATAACATTTGAAACCTGAGATACATGAATGAATGAAATCAATTTAATCTTTTAATATAATGAAATAAAATATATTTATGATATAATATCCTATTGGTAGGTATATAAACCAATCGATAATAATAGGTTTTGATTATAGAAAATATCTTATAGAAATAAGTGTGAGACAATAAAATCCATATGTAAAGTATTTATATTATTTGTACATGATCAATGTTACATACCTGTCATATCTTCATCGGAAAAAAGGAATTTGGTTGTATTATGCACAAGGAGATGTTTTTCTATGTGCCCTCAAATAGATCCACATCGACTTTCGTTTCTACATATCCATGTTTTAAGTGGTTTGTGGATGTTGTCAAAATTGTGGGTAATTTCCTGAAGATTCATTGCCCTCCACCTGGGAGGATTATTAAAAAGGGATGGATCATGCATGTTTCTGCAGATCAAACTGCTGTTGAGGCATGATTTTCAATTTTCCAATTCACGATTTTTGCTAGGGTCCTTATTTTGAAGGGTGAATCTATCTGGACGTTCAATGATCTTCATCATCGACTCTCGCAGATTTGGGGATTTCAAGATTATAAGACGACTTCTATGGGACGTGGGTATTACCATGTTCTCTTATCATATAAGGATTCAAATAGACGAGCATGGAGATTTGGCTGGTCTTGATTAAACCTAGGGTTCTTCAAAATTCAGGAATGGGATAGAAGCATTGACCCTGAGAATGTAAATGACACCCATGCACAGGTCTGGATTTGAATTCGTATGCTTAATTGTCTCTACTGGAATCCTAGAATCATTTGGGATATTTCTTCATCGATTGGAATTCCTATTTGAATGGATAAACATTCTGAGAACCCCACTTTCGGTCATTTTCGAAGGGTTCTTGTGGAAGTGGACATGGCCTCAATGCTTGTGGAGGATGTTGTGCTAACAACCAGGGATGGAAACTTCAAGTTGGATATCCTGTATTAAAGGAGACAGAAATTCTGTCTCTCTTGCCTATTTTTGGTCATAAGGAATTTGATTTTAATAGGAGTAAAATTTGTGTCTTGTGGAAGATAAAGGGACACTCCGATTAACATTGTTGGAGGGGCAATGGGATGTTTGTGCATGGTCCTCCCATTGCAAGAGCTATTGGGGAGATACATGTTGATGATGTTAATATGGAGAGTCTAGACACCTATTTACACAATCTTCCTTCTCAGGAGCCTACTCATTCTGTTCAATTACCCTTGTCTTCTGGAGGGACTGAACAGGATGTGCAGGCACATAATGCTTCCTGTGATAATGCACTGGATGGGGTGTCTACATCTCGAGATGCAGTAAAAGCCCATGTGGAACCTCATGAATCTCAATTGGATGATCAGATTATGCGGGTATATAATCCTGGGCATAATCAGGTCCCCTTGCAGGTGCAGGTGGCTGCTTTTTTGGATGCAGTGCAGGTGTAGGTGGCAGCTCCTTTGGATGATCCTCGAGCTAGACAGGATATCTCCTTACAAGAGAAACCTTCTAAGGATGATGTTCAGGGTGTAGGGTTGGTTATAGTGGAATATTTACCACAGACAAAGAATTTTCCTTCTGATGAGCATGCAGTCCAGAATTTAGTGGTGTGTACATTTGCAAATGGATCAAAGCTGGGAAAGGATATGAGCAGCTCTTTAAAGGGTGGTGGTGTGCCTGGGCAGACATCTTAGGCTGTACAATATGAGTCCCCTGTACTAGAGCAGGCATAGGTTGTGTCAGAAATTTCTAGTGTTGCGGGATCTTTCTCTCAGGTTCCCCTGTCTAAGGCTGTGAGGAAGCATGTAGTGCAAATTAACCAAGAACCAGTCGGTTCACTGAACAATTTTTCCCCATTGAGTGGTGTTTATTGGACTGTTGATAAGGATGATTCTGAAAGTGAAGAGAAGCCTCAAATATCCAAGGATTCAGCCCCTGTCTTTGGCTCTTTATATGCTTCGATAGTGTTTCATCAGAGTTAAGAATGGAAAAAAGGACGAATATTGAGAAGCATGCCATGTCAGTGTAATTTCCACGAGATGGAGTGGATCAATCAAGGGACATGACAGCCCTAAATAAATGAAGATCCTTTTTGGAATAGTCAAGGGCTTGGGAATGCTCCCACGGTTCTGGCCCGTAGACATATTATTATGACCAACAAGTCGATGATTATTGGTATTGCTGAGCCAAGGATGAGGTTTGCCCGCTGGAAAGCATTCAAATGGGAATCTCTTGGTTACTCCTTTGTTAATCATAATGTGAATGAGGATTATGTTGAGAGTATTTTATTACTTAAACATGACTCGATTAAGTTTCTCTCCTGCTCTCAAGGGAATCAACTTGTTTCTACATCTGTTGATTGGAATGAGATTACCTTCTTGGTGTCCTGTGTTTATGCTAATAATTCTTATCTGTGGAGGAGGGAATAATGGAGAGATATTGAATCTATCTCCTCTCAAATGCCAAAAAATTGTACTATCATTGGTGACTTCAACATGGTGCTACGACCTAATGAGAAAATTGGATCTAATTTTAATCGGGCTGCGGCGAAGAATATTTCTCAATGTATTGATACTTGCAGTCTGATTGAAGTGTCGACAATTGGTGGGGTTTTACCTGGGGAAGATATACTCTTAATGTGAGGCAGGCTAGTAAATTGGAGAGGTTCCTTGTTCAGCATGATGAAAGAAATGATCTTATCAGTGCTTCTGTCCTTCTGCTTCCTAAAATCCACTCTGATCATAATCCTTTGGTGGTGGATTTTTCCTTTGATGGACTGAGTATGTCTCCCATTCTTTTTAAATTTAATAATGTCCGGATTGTGATTAATGGGTGACGAGAGATCATTCTTGATTCTTGGAGATCTAGCTTCTGCTTCGAATATTCTATCTTCAATGCTGAAAAACACTAAGATGAGGCTGAGGGAATAGAGTAAGCTTTCCTTTTCTAAGCTGGATGAGGATATAAAAGACGAGGAAGGTCACCTTGCCAGCGGTCAAAATTTTAATCAATTGAATTCCATGCCTTCAAATGATGAGATTCAATCTTTATCAAAGCTAGATGAATTGCTCAGCTCTAATGAAAATCTGGCCAAATATGTCTACAATAATAGGTCATTGACGGAAAGGAGTATGAACTCTAGTTTCATTCATCATCTCTATAATGAAAGAAAATTCAGAAGGGGTATATCTTCTTTAAACATTAATGGAAGGCATCTCACAACTGAGAATGACATTTCCATATCGGTTCTGAGATTTTTCTCAGATCTATATTCTGAAAATTGGGATGATAGATCCCATATGATTATGCAAAACATCACCTCATGAATTGATGATCTGAACAATGACAAACATGTGGAGGATCCTGAGGGCAAGGAGGTTCAGGATGCCCTTTTCTCTCTGAATATTGACAGTGTTGCAGGGCTAGATGGATTGGCTAATATGTTCTCCATGTTCAACAGGGAGATTGTAAATGATCATGTTATTAATGCAGTTAGAGAGTTATTTTTTACTTCTTCATGAACTATGGTGCGAACTCCAATTTCATTGCACTTATTCCCAAGAAGGAGGGTGCACTTGATATTAAGGATTTCATACCGGTTGCTATTAAAAATATTATCCCTAAGATCATTAGCAAGATAACAGCCACAAGGATGGGTAAGGTGGTTATGGGTCTCATTACCTTGAATCAATTTGGTTTTGTTCCAGTAATATGTATCCAAACATGTATCTTCACCGCCTTTAAATGTATTAATTCTATCAGAAGGAAGGTCAAACAAGGTATCTTTGCAATGAAAATTGATTTCTCGAAGGCCATTGACACAATGAAATGGAGTTTTCTTCTCTCTATTCTTGGAATTCATGGATTTTCTTCAAGGTTCATCACTATGATCCACAATATTCTTAAGAGTGTCAGGTTATCTATTCTGGTCAGTGGCTCGCCCAGGGGTTTCTTTCAGTGTTTTATGGGCTTTCGGCAGGGGGACCCTCTTTCTGTTCTTCTTTTTTCTCTTGCGGAGGATTATATGAGTTTATACCTTCATATCCTTTTTCAAGATGGATTGTATAATCAGATTAAAGTTGGTAGATATCTTTATGCCCCTAGAAATATTCTCTATGGAGATTATATCATGTTATTTGGTAATGCCAATACACAGACTATATCTTCGATTAAAAGAATTTTTAAGCACTATGTGGATGTGGATGGGTAGGAAATTAGCCTTCAAAATTATTTTGTGGTTTATGGGGAGGGAGTCTCCATCAGGAAGCAAAATAAAATCACAAGATCCCTTGGGGTGAAAAAGGGCTCATTAACTTTCACTTATCTTAGAGTACATCTTTTTTGGGGTCATCTCATGAGGTGTCATCTTGAATATATTTTCATGCGAATTGTCTCTCAGATGGAAACATGGATAGGGAAAGCTATTTCTCAAGATGGGAGAGTCTATCATTTCAACTCAGTGATTACCTCTTTGTTTGTTTATGTGTTTTCTATTTATAGGTGGCCAATGAATATGATAAAAGAGCTACGAAGGCTTATCAGAAATTTTATATGGGCTGGTTCCATTTATGAATGGAAATTGATTGTGTTGGCATGGAAAGAGTGCATTAAGTCAGTTGAGATGGGGGCCTTGGGATCAATGAACTGTGCCTATTTAAGATGGCACTGCTCAGCAAGTTTACCTATAATCTCGTTACTTCTCAGGAATAATCGAGGGAATTTTATTCATATCAGATTACATAAAGGTTTTGGGATGGTTACTCTCACTATCCGTCTTCATCCATTTGGGTTTCTTTAATGTCTTCTTTCAATGGGATTACATCCGGTTCGAAGTGGCTTGTTTATAGGGAGTCCACTCTGAATGATTGGGGTACTAATTGTTTGGCTAGGACGATTCAAGGGGATGTTGATATTCCATCTAATTTGATGTTTTTTTTTTGGTTTCTGATTTACAGAATGGAGGAGAAGGTTCATATGATTTCATTCCCCCTTAGATCAAAGATGACATTTACAGATACATTTACACTGACAAAGATACTCTCGTCTGGAAACCATGCTCTAATGTGGTTATCACTACCCTGGCCATGTATTAGCATATGTGCACCAAGCATAATGCATCCCCAAAGTGGCTGTTTGCTTTCCGGAATTTTTTCATCCCTCCTTCAGTGTACATACTACATTGGACGATTTGGAAGAGAGGGAAACCAGTTCACTGCTCTCTTCAAAGGGTTGGGATTAACCTTTCCTCCGTCTATTATACATAAAATAACATGAAATTATTCCTTGAAATATTATTCCATTATTTATTATTTGGATCACAAGAAAATGGAATATAACAATGGTGATATAAAACGATAAGTATGGGAATGTAACATAGAAGAAATAATTAATCAAAGAAAACTAATCAAATTGGAAATGTAAAAAACTGATAACACATTTCATTCAAATAATATGATAATATAGATTCAATACTACAATGTTTGAAAATAAAATTGATTCCAATTTTTAATCATATATATTTTCAATCCTATAAATTCAACTAAACATGAATGTGCCAAAGATATAATGGTCCCAAGAAGGAGAATTATTAATTAATATGTACATAAGAAACAAAATACAATACCCTGTGATAATATAAATCAATGGAAATACATATAGTTTTCTATAGTCCCATTGGAAAAATATTTTAGGAATTCTAGTCTAGGAAAATGGTTTACCATGATTGTTTAGAAAATAAATCCTCCATGTAATTAACTCAACTTTTATTTCTAAACTTCCTGTGGTTGGATCTCAATATATGTATATTATAAGACATTGTATGAGACATCAATTTGAAGAATCAATGTGAGGATATTGAATTGGATATAGGTTGGGGATGCATGAAAATAGGCCACAAATGCCAAAAATTATTATGTATATTATCCCACATGAGAGGAAATTAGGCGATCAAACTTCTAGATAGCAACAGATGTCTGTAGCCTAGGCCATTATACATCATGATAACCCATTAACTTCTCTAAGGTTATTATTCACAATACATTTAATCAATGAAATAAAAATATAATGTATCCATAGATATGTTGATTCAAAACACATGGTTGAATAATAATGGTGATATCTCTGAAGGAAATGATTAATTATTTGATGTAATGTCATAGAAACAAAAAAATATAGCTCAATTAAATTTCAAAACATGATAAAAAGTATGGATAAAAACTTATTTAATTTAGAAAACAAATTCGTCTAATGAGAACCTATTAATGCATGAGGGAGATGTATAAAATATGAGACCCACCCAAAAGTACTAGTAAAAAATTAAATCATATCAATTAACAAAAATAATTTTATTAATTATGAATATCCAAATTGAATAATTAATACAGATTAATCAATTATTTTTGATTAAATCTTACTACTGTCAAAGTGAACTCCATTTGAAAAAATGATATATGATTTAGGAAATAACATTATTCATTGTATGATAATATGGATATTAAAATAAATATAAATGAAATAATGAATATAATAAATTTATTGTTTTTTAATAATGTTAACAATCACACAAGGATGTGTGATTACAAATATAATCATTAATAACATTCTTTATAAGAATATTCATTAAACATTACAAAGTATCCCATACCTCATTGGAACACATAAAACATAATACCCATGAAGGAATAATGTTAAATTAATATTATATTACTATAATAATAAATATATTATTGATATAACATTAAAGCTGTATTAGATAGATAAAATAATAGTGAATTGGTGCATAATAACTAATAAGACTCAATAGAATGTAAAATGAGATAAAATTATCAAACCTTAATATTAATTTTAATATGCGGTATTTAACCTCTTATATAATGGTTTTAAAATATTTTAATAACATATACATGAACGATATTATTTTTTATAATATTAAATCTCATCTTCTTATTATATTTTATTACAATTTTGTGATAATCGTTCATTATTTTCAATAGAATGGGTTTTAATTTCATTGTATTTTCATGTATGTTTTGATTTTTAATTTTTTGATCCTATTAATTAGATCAGGATTTCAACATCCTCATAATTCAATTCAAGATTTTAATATCACATATATTAATTATATAAATTTATTTAAAATAATCTATAATATTTGGAGATAATATATGAAATATAATGTTCATGGAGATGATATGTCATATGTATGCATGAACACTATATTTATTTGTTGGACACATTTTAAATCATGAATGTAAATGATAAATATTTATATTATTAATATATTATAATATATATTTCTTATATTTTACATAGGATTATTGAAACCATCATTTATTCATTTCTTGTATAGTGTAAACGAATTACATTGATTTGCTGAGATGGTAGTTCACACTTCCTCAAACGATGATATTGTATTCAAGAAAAATTGAATGTTTAACAGTATGTGTTAAAAAGTTACTAAATAAGAATTAATAAATAAAAAATATCTTCTCTATACCATATATATATATATTTCATCTTAATTTTCACCAAGTGAGGAAGTTATAGAAAAATTGAACAATCATTATTCGGTGATGTGGTAATATGTCATACCCATAAACTGAATGATAATTTCCAATTAAATTGAACTGTGCATATGTTTTTTGTAAAAATCGTAAATACATGATATTAAATAATTTATAATTTTTTTATTATATAATAATGAAATTATGATAGAGTGGAAATAAAATTAAAAAACATGATGATGTTTGTTTCCTATTAATCTAGTAACACCATTAGGATTGTTCCAAAAGGATTTCATGGATTTTGACCTAAAAAGGAGTCCTTAGGATGATGGGAAGTATTTTTGGAATCTATTTTTTAAGATATTGGTCAATATAATGTGGTTTAAGAGGTGTGAGGGTGTGGTAGGGGTGGTTTCCTTTTATAGGCATGGAATATGACTCACTTGAGATTGTTGAAAACATGCTTAGTGTATCAAATTTTTTACCAAAAAAATATAGTAAAAGGAAAACCAAAATAAATATTTAATGTTTTATGGATGGATTATTTACATAAAATGGATGTTGGAAAAGATAATAGTTATTTTGGCACTGTATGATAAATTTATATTCATTTGTAAAGCTTAATTTTTCAATAAAAATTATAATATATTTTAATTACACTGTATAATATTTTCGGTTAAGAGATAACTTTTACATATTAGGAATTAATAATAATATTGATGATTAAATATTCAATCCAATTTTCCAAATTCCAACTAGAGATGAAATATAAATTATTTTAGATTCAATCCTATAGATGGAATGATAATGCTGGTGTTTTTGTATAACCATTTACAAAATTGGTTTTTTTTAAATCAACTAGTACTCACCCATGCGTTCGCAAAGTGATATAGGTCAATGATTATGTTTTACAAATGAATATTATTTTTCAAAGATAATAATTAAAAATAATATTGCTGATATGCAAAACCACAAATAAGAGCTACATAATAAGAAAATAATGATTTAAAAATTGCTGATAAATAATTAACATAGTAGAAAATATACAATTGATATAGAAAGGAATAACAATTTATATTATACATTAATGATTATGAAATAAAACATATAAATGGAAAAATTAATCAAAATTTATATTAAAAAGAAGTTAAATTCATTATAAACTATATTTTGTATGGTGAAATATTGAAACATAAAAATGAGTAAAAATCATTAACAAAATTGTTTTTAACCATATCATGTTGAATTGATGAATTAAAAATAGAAACAGATATAAAGTATCCCCAAAATTGAGTGATTTAGAAAATATAATTAAAAAAACTATATAAAATGAGTGTATGAATAAAGATGAAATAATTAGGGTATTTCCTAATCAATGTTTTTATAATGAAATTATTCCTCAGGGTCATTAATGCTAAAAAAATACTAAGATGAAAAATATTATAAGCTTGTTATAAATCATGACCTTAAAATTTCATTAAATATTATTCTTAATATATAATACAATATAATTATGTCAAATAAAAACATGAAAATGTGGCTATTTACCCACAAAATAAAATGAAACTCTTCGACAGTCCATTTGAATGAAATAACCGAGAGATCGGAAAATTTTACAAAGAGAAAATTAGATAACATTAAGTATGTTTATAAAATTCATCATGGAGAACAATTTAAATATATTTATAGAGAATACCCTAGCTCAAAAGAGTACAACATTAAATGGATGGACTGAAATCAGTAGTTGAAACTATAGAAAGAGTTGTTTCTCAATGTTGAAGAGATGTTTTTAATACATACAGAAAGAGATGTTTCTCTAATAGAACGTAGAGTGAATTTAGTTGTTGAATCTATAATGACAGATTACCAGAATATTAAGAATGAGTAGACTGAAATCTTTTTGGCCATCAATAGATTGATAGTTGAATAAAAAACATCATTTTATAATATAATACAAACTTTTTGATGATAATTGTAGATTATTATTTCAAGAGGATATACATTATTCACATAGTTTTCAGTTTATGACAATATTTTTTTGACATGAACGTAAATGAATGATTTCACTATTTTCAAAATATTATTTGTTGTTTTCTCTTATCATATAATGGTGATGAAAAATTCGAAACTATCAACATTAATATTATAACATATAATTTATTAAATGGTCTATAAACTATTGAATTATCAATGATAAAAGTAAATGTGAACCACCTAGGAACCCCTAATTATGTGGCTAAACACTGAAACTCATAGTAAACATCTGATCCAAAAAAAAATTAAATTATTTAGTAATCCCGTTTAATTTAATATACGAAAATTAAATAGTACCATGACATTTGAGTATTCAAAACCCCCAACCTTGAATGTTGCTTGCTTCAAAATGTTTGTGTGAAAACAGATTGTCAGAAGATTAAAATATATATTGTTAATCTAACCAAAGAAATCTACTCAAGAATTATAAAACATAAATAGGTTGATATATGTTAAATTTTAATGGTCATCATACTATTAACCCAAAAAAATTACAACTAGCTCCAAAGGTAGTTTTATTTCTACGTCAATGCAGAATCTGTATCATATAAAATGTAAGATGACATGGTCTCCATATAATTTAGTATTTATATAACATCATTTTACTGTGGAATATTACCAAGGTAAACATCCTCAAAACTAAAAATAAACCGTTATAATAATTAAAAATCATCCAAACAGTAGTTAAAATATAAAATAGGTAAAGAGATCCAAAAAAATCTATAAAAAGTGAAACGATACCTTATAGAGATTATGTAATTGTCTTGTATCTAAAATGGTAACGACCATATCACAGTCAAAAATTGGTTCCCAACTGTCCCAAGATAATAATTTTTCAACTTGATACAATTAAAGAAAATTCCTTGAAGATGCAGCTGCATATCGTTATGGAATGGTATTGGAAGACTTCCATTTGAAGGGGAAAATCCATACTGCAATGTACAGACCAAATTAATCAACAACGAAAAAGAGCAATCATTGCAATATCATTAAATAATGATAACTGGAAAATAAAAAAAAGTGATTTATTGATCAAAAGTTAAAGTTTTTATATAATTAATAAAAACAAATAAGTATAATAAAAAACATTCTACATAACACAAAAATTCTAATGAAAGTGACAAACTAAAGATAAGCAAACCAATTATAGACTACAGCATATAGTAATCACCAATGTTTTGAGATATGAAAATTAAACACACCTAGAATTAACATTAACTAAAATAACATTCACAAACACAACCATAATCCATTAAAGATACTTCACATAAATTATGTATGTTGTAAAATTTCTAATGGAAAATTGAAACAATGAGATAGAGTTATATGTAAATAGTACCTCGGAGAAGGCTAAGAAAAAATTAGTGTGGTTTGGTAGATTTTTTGTTTCACATCTCCATTATCTGGAGATGATGTTCAATGGAAAGAGATGAAGTTGGATTTGTGATTAGATATAGGGAGCTTTCCATAGAAACATCATCATTGAAGTTGGTCAACAATATTTTCTTCATGAATGATCAATTATTATGAATGAGAACTAGTAAATACTTATAAGTCATAACATTAAATCATGAATATAAAATTTGACAGATAAAAAAACACTATAAATAGCGTGTTTTTATAATAAATGGTAATCAAAATCCAAAATGAAGAAATATTCATTATTTTATACAACATGTAAAAAATCACAGTAATAGAGTAGGAAGTTGGATGTTTTATACCTGGGTTGAAGAGAAAACAGTAGTACTTTAATCAACGGCATCAGAAGTGTTCAAACTATGTCCTGAATATCCAATGCTTTGATGTTCCTAATAATTTTGGTTAAAATAGTACGTGTATTTGTAAATGTTTTGTTAATAAAATGAATTTTATAGACAAAAAAATAACTAACCTCTTTTTATGTTCATTAAAAATGATGTTGTTATGTGATCATCAGTATGATGCCATGAAATTCCAAAGGAAGAATGAGACTACATACCAGGCTGTCTACAGAGCTATGATTATAGTTGTTGATATAATCATCATTATCACTGATGTAGAATATTGTGTATGTGTCCTTATCTTAATAGCGTTTTCGATTTTGAATGTTGTACTATGTCATGTCTAGTGACAACAGAACATTCTTATATTTCAAAACAATTAGCTCATGGGGAAAATCCAACTTATCCTGTTCCTATGAAATAATTAAATTGTAATGCGAGTTAAAAAACATAAATTACATTAAAATATCAAATAGTTGATGAAGCTTACTTGTATCATAGCATCTCTCAACTATAAATCATATTTTCTTATAAACCGCCTGACTTGCTTCTCAAAGAGAATAACATATAGCGAGTCTATGTTATCTTTAAACAGAAATTGGAATTTAAACCTAAATATATTTATATTTGTGTAATATAATTACATCTTAAATAGTATAAGAAGCATATTAATGAATCAATACTTAGCAATAATGGAAGTAACTAAATGAATACCTTTGAGTAGTGAAGGCTAGTGTTTTCTTACAATTATGGCCCCAATATTTCCCATCTGCAACATGTACTTTTTTCATACAAGATATTCATGAATCAAAATACCATTGATGAGTTCTTTGATGTTTTACTATTGTAACATCAATCAGACACCTTCTCAGCTGTGAAATATTTAGTAATATTAATACAGCTGTGAAAGTAGGTATTACATGTAGTGCATTATAGTAGACATGGTTAATTAATGGAAATCTGATACTATAATTACCTATAGAAACGTTTTAACATCAGAAATGCATTTTTATGTTCCAGTAAGGAATCACTATAACAAAAAAGTTTGAACATGTTGATGGAGGACTTTGAAACTGGGAATGAATTATAAAGCCATTTCTAATTAATGCAGTAAAACCATCATTTAAGATAATAATTAATGTTCATGTTTTTCACATAGTTGTTATTAGTTGGAAAAAAATGTTTGAAAATAATGGCAGTTAATAGTTTTCCTTCTTCTAAACCCATAGACTACTCAGATGTCTAGGTGGAGTAGTATTTTCGAAGCATTAATTGATGTGGTGATAATAACCGATGCTGAGACATGTAGAATAAAATGAGCCGAAATTCAGGTTTTCAAATTGTAAAAACTACACTGAATCCAGGACAACATGTAGAATATCATAAGCATAATTTGTAAACAATAAAGGTTGAAATAAGTCATAACAATATAGTTTGGTAGGTGGATATACTGTGAGAACAACATAGAAAATGTAAATTTTGTGGTCATGTAATACATATATTGTACATGTAGTATGTGCTATGGTTGGTTGTACAGTTAAAATCACATACTATTATCATGAGACAATAGATTCAATGAGAGAAATAAGACTTCAAGTATTGAAAAAAGATAAAGTACTATGACAATTTAGTAAACTAATCTAGTCCAGAAACAATATATTGTAGTATTGAATAGATAGATATCCTATTGTACATGGATAACAAACCTTATGGAAGGGATTTAAGTTGTTGATCCAAGGATAGCATGAGTAAATTGTCAATTCATATAAGTATAGATTCTAGTGGATATTGCAGTAAAAGGAGTTAGGGACTTTGTCGGGATTACCGATAATTTTGTATGAGAATGATTTTAAGGTGGCCAATGGATGAAGTTACACATATAATTAATACACTAGAATCCAAATTTTCAAAAAAATAAATTTAATGTATTAGTTCTAGTGATGCCAGAGAACGTAAAAAATCTATTATAAAATAAAAAAATTAATTACACATAATATGTAATACTCAATAAATTAGATAATATTAAAAGAAGTTAATACCGAATCATGAATTCTATTTTTCCATAATTTATAATTTAAAACAATTTTTTAGGATCCTACCAAATCACAAGCCCCAATCAGGCCTAAATAGTAGAATGTGGTCATCTGTTGTATCCGAAAAGAAAATAGGGTTTCATAAATGATGACTATTTCACAAAGGTTAGGCAAGAGTAAATGAAGTCTGTTGCAAAAAAAAATTAGGGTTTCATAAATCAATAAATGTGTTGGAGGATTAAAATGTTCCAATTTTACTATTGAAACCCCATCATTGAAACATGACTATAGAAATAAACCAATGGTTCCTATTCACCTAAAATCACAAAAACTATGGAGAATCAACGAAATAAGATGATAAAATAATTGAAGAAAGTAATCATTTGATTGGAAAAAACACATGGAAGTGAAAAACTACTCATCATAAAACTAAAAAAATAAATCGTTGCATGGGGCACCATGTATGGGGAATAATTTTAATAGATTTATAAAGAAAAGTATTTTTTTCGAATTTATAATATTATTGCTTCAATAAATCGTGTTTAACTAATATTAAATAAAATAGGATATTAGGATGAATACATCAACGACATAAAAAAACATACATGATATAGAGGTTTCAATTTATACTATCTGAGTTAGGTAATGTTGATAGAGGAAATGTAGAAGTGAGAGGATGATGAATGTATCAGATGTGGACATGGATATAAAAAAATATACCCAAAACCCTAGAAAATTGATGGGGGAAAAGAACATTGGGAGAGAGAATATGTCGATGGAGTAAAATACCAATGGGGGAATTTAGATGTGCTATGAAAACCAAAAAATAAAAATGGTTTATACCTGGGATTAGTCACTGTATACTATAGGGGATGAGAACCGTAGGTGGAGTAGAGGACCCAGATGTGTGATAACCAAAGGTAGAGTAGCCAGTTGTCGATAAGGAAGAGGCATATGAGATGTGGTATGTGTAGCCGAAGGCGGCTGAAGTGATGTCAAAGTCACGGCTACAGAGGAATGTCAGGATCTGGATGAGATGATGACTACCAGATGCAGGGTTCAGGAGGAGTTGGAGATGAGGAGGATGGGATACATACGGAGATTGTAATGCTGAAACCCTAGACACTGATGAGAGGAAATGTGTGCGGGTACGGGGGAGAGGTCCGAAGATATGGGAGGAGTCAGTGAGGGAAGTAAGGCACGGGGGAGACATGTCATCGTAAGGATGTGAGACGTAGGCCCATAAAATCCTTCTTTAGAACATATATAGATATATATTTCAATATAAAATAATTAAAATTACATAAATTGGATTAATTGATGATTTTATAATTAAATTAAACTTTAAATCAAGTTTTATTCATAGTTTGATAATATAAAAAATAAATGAAAAATATATTTTGAACTATAAATTATTATTTTTAACCATTTATTAAAAATTGTATCATCATAGGAAAAGACCAAAAACATACCCTATTCTAATTTTTTGGATACTATTGAAAATATTACATTTAATTTTATTTATTATATATACAAAAGTGAATTGATTTTTATTTTAAATGGGTTCCCCATTAAAAGACGATAAAAGTGCTTTATTAAAAATATGGGGTTTCATGAGTAATGTTTGGTTTTTTCCTATTATATGAAAACCAAATATATTGGATGAATATAGAATATATTTTAATGTATAAAATAAATATATTTATATTAGATTAATTACAATGAATAATTTTAATTAATTTAATCTATTATGTAAAACGTTTTTTTGAGCATTAAAATACTTTTCTATAAAATTATTCACAGGGTTTTCAATTTCTTATTAATTTAATTTCAAATTTATTTCTTTCCCATTATCTCATTTTATATTTGTGTAGATAATAATTCTCATAAGTTAGTGACTACTATTCATTAATACAAATTTTACATTTTTTTATACATAATTATATTTTAATAATATATTATTGTTCAATGAATCTTAGTATTACATGTAACAGAAGACATTGAAGAAATATGTTGTTCCATGAAACATATTCTAAGTAAGTGTTTCATGCATTTAATGCAAAAAAGTATATTTAATTTATATTAATTATTAAATATATTAAAAATTCTACGAATATTATGATCCCTTACATGATTGGCATGATCTGTCATAAATTATATCAAATAAAATGTACATACATTAATTTTTTGTGGAGTTAAACAATCAATCTATATAAATTAATTATAAGAAAAAAATCCTTTTTTCAATTTTAAATATATATTTATCACTATTTATAAAAAAATTATTTTTTTAAAAAAAATTAAAAGATCAATCTAAATCGATGTTTGAAATTAATATTTGAAAATTAATTTTAATATTGAAAAACAAAAAATTAAAACGTGTTAAAAATTTTATTTAACATTTGGGGAAAATTAAAATGAGGTAATATTCCTTATTTAGAAAATACATCTCTTTATAAAAAAAATTGGATTAATATTAATATCAAATTTAATAAAACCCATAATATGAACATTAAATTGTTCATTGAATACTGTATATATATATATTTATTATTATCCATCAAAATTTGTATAATTAATTTATTAAAATGTTTTTATATTAAATGATTTAATGTATTTTTAAATGGGTTTTATTTCCATTTCTAGTTAATTGTTAAACAAATAAATCATCTTATAAATATATTAAACAAATTTTTCTATAAGATAATAAATCCTATTCAAAAATTTCATTCCACTAGGTATTTGACAACTATAAAGTTATTTAAATAATAAGATTAATATTATATTCTATTTTTTTAAAATTCGAACATGGTTCTGAATGAAGATATAAAAAAGTAGTATTTTATTTAAAAAAAATTCAAAAATATCATTTCATGTACCACAAAACAATATAATTCTTTCAAGTAGTGAAATATTAACATGGTGTTTCATATAAATATGAATAACATGGTATATCATTCAATGAAATTCATAACCGAATATTTATTTATTGGATAGAAATTAATTCTTAATAACTCATTGTGTTAAAATATTGTTATAAATAGGTATCCAAAATGGTATAGAATATAGTAAATGTTATCATATATATAATTATGGTTCAGTAATATGTGTATAATAAACATATATGTATTTTTCGTTCTGTTTTAATGTTTATGATTAATGTGGAGACATAACGTAAGGGATTTCTATATGACATTTATTTTACAAGACACAAATTCCATATTAACCATTTGTTTAATTTATTTGTAGGATATACATCTAATGAATTTAATTATTGATTCATATACTTAAACATTATTGGGATTCATAAAAAAATTTAGTTTCTCCTTTAATCAGGTTAGCATTGGTGATATAACTTATCCTATAATTGATTTTATCTCAATTTTCCTTCGTTAATAAATATATTATGTAATGCACCTATCTTATTTTATGAGGTTTATATTGATCCACTTTCTCATGAAATTTCTTGAATTTATTTAATCTCATTATACTTTTTGATTCATTTATTTTTATTCGTTCATCAGTATTATAATCGAATAATACCAATAATATAATGATTTCATTTTATAATCCCATAGTTTACTAGTATTATTTATAATTGAGATTACTATAATAACTGATTATGATCCATCTCACAAAAAACTAATAAATCATACTATCCTATAAAAATTTAATAAGAATACATGTATTTCATTCATTTTCTTCTAATTATATTGAATATATTTAAATTTTTTTTCAATAATCAAAATTATTTATCTAATCAATGGAAAAAAAGTTTCATATATAAAAAATTTTCACCAAATTTTTTCTATTTTATAAAAATTGTAAGAATGATTTATTAATTAAATAACCAACCATTATTGATATCCTAAAAAAATATTTAACTGAATCTTATTATCATTTATCAATCAATTCCAAACATCCATTTACAAACAATTGGATAGGAATATTTATTTAATATATATGACATGTATTGAATTGTTATATTCGTTACATCATAATTTTTGTATGATTCAATTACATTTATTAATATTTTTTAAAAAAATATAATGAACTATACAATATTTTATAAATTATAATATTTAAAATATAATTTTAAATGAAAATTTATCTTCCTTAAAAACCATTTGAAATCATTTATCATTCAAAATCATTGTCTACATATGAAGATATAAATTAAAATAACATAATAATTATTGGTGTTATGGACAAAGGATGCCATTATTATATTTTATCTGAATAATTTATGTTGAATACATTTCTATTATACAATCATCTCTTACACCTTTTATTATGTGATAAAAATAACATATAACCCACTACATTTTTCATATGTTCTAATTTACTGAAATAATAAAATTATTATAAAACCAATGAATTTTCCATAGGCTCTCAAATGATAATTTTGTTATTAATATTATTTCATTTGAAATGTTATGACATGATGAATGTTTTATGCTCTTATTGAATAAAAATGTATAATTTTAATCATCTGAATAGTGGGACCAATAAATGCATAAAATTAATTGTGTGGGATATTATCTCATTAGATAGAGAGGTCTAAAACATAGGGTGATCATTGAATTAAATGATGTTATTGGAGTGAATATTAACTACATTTGTTGAAATTTCTAATATTTTTTCTGCCTGAAATATCTGTCTTATATAGAAAAAGGGCTCTCATGGATCATATTATTTGATTCCATTATGAGTCATGTTATATGAATTTCCAACCACTATGGAATGAATCAAAATTATGATATTTGATATGAAGGGTATGACATTACAGTGGTTCTATTCATGTTCTCTCACAGTCATGCTCATGATATGATTACTAATATACCTTTTCTACCATTATTGATCATTTTAGATCACCCATTATTATACTTAACATCCCTTAATTATGAAGAAATATATTATGTATGATATTTATTAGAATGGATATTTATATGAAGTATATAGTTGTAGATAATATAGTTCACCCAGTTGTTTATGATACCATGTTTCAAAATGAACTATAAATTTAAGATCCAGAGGCTTGTGTTTTTTGCAATGTATGAAACATTAATCAGAAAATGTTTCAATATAAATTTATGATAATTTTGGTTCATTATTTATTGAATTAAATGATTTATTTTGATATCCTTTTTAATCTACGATGATTAAAATTTATTGAGATCCATTAGTACATGCCTACTTATTGTTTCAAAACATGATTTAATATATAAGAAAATGACCTATATTATCGTTAATGTATAGAGAATGTGGTTTTTATGAATTAACATCTCTATTTTGAAACTAAAATTATTTTTGTCTCTCAAACACATCAACCATGGGGTAATAACTCCAAAAGGGATCATCCAGTATTAATCAATCATCACGTGGAGCATGGAAATGGGCCATGATGTCGACATAGTTTGACATTCCTTGGAATATTCTATGAAAATTCACCAACTCTTTTTGAACTAATTTGAATTATTTAAATAGATGATGAATCTTAAAAATTAGGATAAACCAAATTTTTTACAAATTATAAAGAATGTATATATTTTTTTAAATCATATATGTTATTTTTTAAAACACTATGGTTCTTTATTATGATTATTTGTTTTCTCATTTTTTTTTCAGTTTTTCCCAGTGGTAGTATCTTGATGTAACTGTGATAATGCTTAGTATGTTGGATAGTGAAAAAAAAATTCACCTGAAAATCCAAAAATTAATTTTATAGGGAATGAATAATATCATGTCTATCGGCACAAAATATTTTTTGCAGTGGATTAGGCAAAACATCCAAACAATAAGTGGTGGGAAGAATGGTCGGTTCATTTCATTATAGGGAAATTTCCCCCATCCATAAATGGAACATTTGATTAAATAGTTATAGATAAATTGATCAACTCCATATAAAATATATTTTTAGTTGTAAATTTGTCAAAACATGGAAACTTATTTTACGAAATCCATCTAATGAATGGTAAAGTGGAACAAAGGTGAACTCTCATCAAGAATATGAGGAAATATGCTGAATATATTTCAATGGATTGGGGAATGTTCAAGATCATATATTCAAAGATGTACATCCCATTTCTTCTTCTCATGAATACAGATAAGGGTTTATTTGAACTAATGAAGTATGTCATTGAATAGTTTCTGTACAAAAGAAAATAATCTTCCAATTATTGATGGGTATAATTTTGTTATTACCATAAGAAATGTAATTAATTCTGATTGATAAATATCTTATACTAATCTGAGTATCTGAAAAATGTTAGTAATGTTGGACATATATATCTACGAATATTTATTATGTGTCCAATAATGGGGGGATATTCAGTCACAAATATGTATCAATATCTAGGTTTTTTAATTAATAGAATAATGGAATTCAATGGATAAAATAAAAATTGGGGGGGGTGAAGAACATGGTGTTAAATTATGTTCAATGAGTGGGATGCAACAAGGTGGAAATGGTCTATATGGGGATAGTAAGTATTTTAAATACGCATGTTAAGTTAATATGGTAATCAATATGCTGATTTGATAAGAATAAGTAAAATAATGGCATAAAAAAGAGAATGATTCACATAATGCACCACCCACACTACAATTTTTAAAATGGAAAGTGTATAGGCATTATGAAAATGAATTCCCAAATCCCATGGATAATTGTGATAATCAATGTCAGGATCCTCTAATTTTTCAAGAGAAAGGGATATCTCATGTGATCACTATTTATAATAATTGGTGAAAAATCAATGTGATGATTGGTACTCATACTATTTTTTATTGAATTATTAATTATTTATATTACATTGGATCAACCCATTAACTCGTATATGAAAAATATTTTGAGGGTATCATTATTCTACCCATGTGACTATATGTAGATTTACCTGTGAAACCCCCTAAATATATAATGATATTATCTCATGCTGAGGATTCTCATACAGTTTATTTATGTGATAATTTTAATCCAACAAATCATGTAATTACTCCTATATATTAAGTTTTTTTTTATTTTAAGAAAGTATTAGAATTCAAAAAAGAACATCAAGTTATGAGTAAGGGATGCCATTTTGGATATTCTGAAAATTAAATTATCATATATCTGTGTGACAATAAATATGATCTTCGAAAGGAAATAACAACCATTTTATGGGTTTGGATTTATATTCAAGTTGGGAATTTATATATGATTATCTATGAGAAAACAATATCCCTAAAACACATCATGTGAGTGAAACTTTTATGTATTTCTATAATAGTTTCAAATATTTAAACCAAAAAAAGGATGTTGAGTTATCAATAGAACTCATACATATTGCCCCTTGAACTCCAATGGTTTTATATATAATGGCCCGAATTAATAATTTGGAATTGAAAAAGTTACTCTATGAAAACAAAGATAAGTTATTCATTCAGAAAACGGTTTCCCCAAGGTATAAAAAATTATTTTGTTATAGAGTGATTTATTAATGAAACTCTAAATTAGTTATATAGAACTGAACAAGACCACAATCAAGTACATGTATCATCTACCTCATATTGATGACATATTTTATCAACAGTGTACATCAGAACTTATTTAAAATAACAACCTTTATCATGTACATAATTAATTTATGTTCATGAGTGAGGATATCGTAAGATAGAAATACATACATGTTATGGTCACAATTAATATCTATTTACTACATTCTATATTACTAATTCATATGATATCACCTTGGATATAAGGAATAGTTTATTTAATGATTGAAATAACCTGTTTCTGGAAGTCTTTTAATATTATATTATTTTTTATTCAATGATCATGTAATAACATTAATATCTTTTTTTAATTGTTCTATAGAAAATAATTAATGATAACATATATGAAATATTTATAGTGAGTGATTTTTTTGGAAAATGGTTTTATATTTGGGTCATATAATCTCAATATATGGTGTATCAGTAGATCCATCAATGATGGAGTATAATGAATGCTATACCAAACCGAATGTTATGAATGATATCAATAGTTATCTTGGATGAGCTAGATATTTTTAATGATTTTTTTTTGAAATTTATACAAAATCTCTAATAAACTAACCATGTATACTCGAAATGGTTAAATGTTCATTAGGAATTTTTAGTGTGAGGAATATTTAATTGAAATTATGAGAAGATTAGTTAGTTCTTATGTTCATCTATTTCTTTATTGTGGAGAAAAGTTTATAAAATATAGGTATAAATATATAAATGGATTTTCATGTGATAATTTTTTGAATGAAATGGCCATAGATTATTCATAATGAAATTTGATGTTTCATGAGGAAGAATAACCGACACATGATTTCATGTTTTCAGTTTTATATTTTTTCTCATTTATAATATTATGTAAATACATTTATTGGGAAAAGTGTGATATATATTATTAAAAATTGATGTTTTATATATTTTCATAAAACGAGTCAAATATGTTCTATGTAATATGGTTATAGAATATTATTGATAATGACTACTTAGTACATGACCATCAAGTGAAGGGGAAAAAGTTGCATAATACCATGATTTTAAAGGATCGTGATATCAATACCAAGATAAGGATAAAATATTATTTTTTTAATTCATTATTTTCAATGGATGAATCATTATATCTAGATAGATAGGGAAAAATTCTATCTTGATTAATTGAATGAACAACGTATCAATACATATATAGAATAAATAGTCACAAAGGGAAGATGTAAATAGAAAAGGCTAAAAATTCCCCTATTTTTAATAATGATCATGATTGAATCACAAGGTTTTATAACGAAATATTTTTTCTCTATACATCAAATTTGAATATTGATTTTTTATAATAGTCTCTTATTATTCATTCACTATTTATCTTGGATGTATAAAGATGTATAGATATTTGAAATAGTATTTTGTGTGAAATGACACTAAGGGTGATAAATAAGATTATATACCAATGCTATTAAAATATCAGTTGATTAAGGTGATGATTAAAAAATATCACATAATGTTACATCCATTACCCATAAAAAATGAACATGGGAAAACACCACAATGGATTTTCATCAGAATCACCAAAAAAATCAATAGGGAATAATGCAATATGGGTTGTAGTTGATTACATTGCAAATTCAGATCATATAATAATTATAAGAGAATAATTATACCCTGATCATATTTCCAAATTAAATTTAAAGAAATTCATCGTGTTTCATGAATTACCATATTCCATTTTGTATGTTTGGGATCCTAGTTTTACCTCCAGGTTCTTGTGATACTCTGAATATACTCTGGATACAATGGTATGTTTGATCAATTGATATCATCCATATAGATATATTATGTCTTATAGAATAATTAAACTCATATAAGATATTCTTAGATCATTATAAATGTACTTATAAGGGTGTTGGGATCATAACAATCCTCTATTAGGGTTTTTGTACAACATTACCTTTTAGTTGAGAATTCATATGTATCCTTATAAAGCCTTTTTATGAAAGTTGTGTTGTTATCCAATGTTCTGGAATAACATTGTAGAATGAAAATACATTTACTAGATATTTATTATGTAATTTTATAGAATTTTATATCCATTCAAGGAAAATCAAGTGAGGTCAATGTGAGAAATGAAGTTATGCTTAAAATCACTTATATGATCTAGAATTGGATGTCAGTGAAAAGGTTTTTCATATAATTATTCCACATATGTAGTTAAAAATATTTTGAATTTATGGTAAAATAATACATAGTCTTTGTAACATCCTTAGTTTTTAAAGGAAACATTATGTTCGATAATGTGCATAACATCCCACATTTAGCTTAAATGAACAACATCAAATTATTTTTTTATATTCTAATTAACAGAAATACATTATAATAGATTGAACGAAATGTATTCACTAAATTATTAATATATGGTTTACAAATGTTCATATAATTATTCATTGGTTAGCAAATTAAATAGGAAATTAAATAAAAACCAATTAAATATAAATGATCTGTTTTTTCAAAAAAGCTATTTATAGGAAAAATAAATGATTTTATAAAATAACCACCCTTGTTGATATTGATTGATTAAATATATATGTAATATAGTTAATTTAATGCTTAAAATTCAACTTATTAGTTTTATAGACATTATATAAGAATAAAATCAATTTTATGGGTAAAAGGTTCATTTTTCTAAAAATATATTTTTACTGCATTTTGATGGAAAATCATTTTTGAATCTAGTTTTTTTTTTAATTTTAAATGTCCTATAATTATAAATTAAAATAATTTATAGAATGATGATTTAGAAAGGTTATTTTTTGAATTTTGGTATTATTTTGAAAACATACATTTTAATCAATAGTGAAAAATACTACATTTTAATTCAAAACTGTCATTTCATTTAATTATTTTTTGTATTTTTAGATAATCAATTGATTTTTTTTAAAATTATATAATATTATTTTTTTTCATTTAATTACATTTTGGTAATTTTGAGTAATTTCCCATTGAAATTTGTTTTAAACAAATAGAAATCTTTTGATGGTTTATACTTTTAAAAAACATGTTTTCCTTTATTGATAACAGAAAGTAATTTTAGATGAATTACTATAACTTATGCGTCATGAATTTAAAAATTTTGATTCTTTATTTGGAATCATTAGTTATTAATTTTATTAATATTTCCCTTTTTTGGACATAATGAATTGTAACTTTAGTAATTATATTTTTACTTGGGCTAAAGGGTAAATCTGGAAAATAAAGTTAAAATAAATATTATAATAATACAAAACTAACCTTAAACTTTTCATAATCCTATTGGATGAGATATGGATGAAGAATAAATCCTTTGTTATGAATATTTTACCTTTGGATTCTAGGTGGGTGTGATTATGAAACTTATAACTTTTAATTTAATGTAATAGAGAATATGTTATCAACATATATTGCTTTGTTAATAATAGTTTCATATTGGTATATATAATTTATCTCTTATACTATAAATGTTCATTATAAATAAAATATGCTTTTATACATCATGGTATTTTATTTATAATTTTTTTACATAAATTATTAAATTTCATTAAGATGCAATGAAGATGTAGTGACTGCTTTATTAATGAATGAATCAAATAAATGATATTTCGAATAATAAAAATAAAATTATCAAATATAATTTATTTAATAAACTATATTTTTTAGAATATGACATGATAAAATAATATTAAATCGCTTTTTTCAAATTTATCTCTCCATTTATATTTTTTCAAATTCAATAAAATGAATATTGTAAAAATTTACATAAATGGTGTTTTATAAAAATTGTAAATTATTAATTTATTTAAAAATTATAAAGATGTTTAAATGTCACCAAGTGACAATGATAATGTTTATAAGTTAATTAAGTGTAATATTATGGTATATTGACCACATATAAGTTAAATTAACCTCTTAATAACTAAATGTATGTTACAACAATTAATATTAAATGAGAATACATAATGGTAAACCAAAAATATAATATTTATAAAGAAATAAATATATTTATAATCATTATTGGATGAGATATTATTATATAAAACCATATTATATTTGATATACCTCCTCTGGGAAAATTTTTGTAAATTAACTAATTTATTTTATTTTAATATATTTAGTGTTTTTAAGGGCACCCCTTATATATCATATAAAAAAGTAACATATATTATTAAAGAACCATGAATAAAGAATTATTTGGTTTATTAATACCCATTCCAGCCTTTCCAAGAATACATAAATTAATTCTACAATACTTCTATAGGGTTTAAAGCTTCACAATGATGCCTTTTGGTATAAACCAACTAATGTTACTCGATTAAGAGGTAACACCATCTCTCAAGATTTTTAGTATCATTTCAATTCACCACTACCTAAATAGTTCTTATTAAATAATTACATAAAAATAATTATCATAAATATAATATGATTTTTTTAAACAATTGGTTTTATCTAACCTTATATACACCTCCATTTAAGGAGTAACATATATACTGTTTCAATATGTAGTGAAATACTGACTGACAAAAAGATGATTGTTCATTTTTCCCACCCACCAATCATGGTGTCCGTTAGAATGTAACCTATTTATCAATATATTATATATTATTATTATTATTTATATATTCTTCTATAATTTTTATATATAATATAATTTTATTCTTTTCATGTTATGTAAATATGATAATTTATTTTGAAGAAGTGTGGACTACCACACAATCAAAGTTATATGACTCATTCCGGTTATACACTAAACGTATAAAATATGGTTTTATTAATATCATGTGACATATATGAAAATAATAAACTAATATTATAATAATATATATTTATATAATTTTATAATTTTTTTATTATAATGAAATAAAAGCAGTGTTTACATGTACTTACGACATACTGTCTCCTTGGGCTGTGCATTTCATTTCCTATCTAAAAATATTATGGATTATTATAAATAATTATATACAGGATATATATGATATTTAAATCATGAATAATATTATCTATATGATTTTATTTTGACAACGATGACAATTTTTATCAAAACAATTTCTTTTTTGACCCCTGTACCAAATAAAGAAAAAACATTTGATATGAACATAAATAATAATGTAATTTTTATAACATGGTAAAAAGTGATCTAAAAGGAATAATAAAATTTAAAAAGGTATCATGAAATTATAAATCACCTGATGATTATTATTTAGGAATATACTGATTTTATGTGACGAGTCAGACTCACGTTAAGGGATTTCGTCTCAATCTCCATTCATTGAATCATATTTTGACGTTATGAAACATTATTATACTATTATGTGTATATAAAACTGTTTAGAAATTATATATCATGAAATAATCCATTGTTATTATATTTATAATATTTATAAATTATATTCCCTATTTAGTTTTAATCAATTGTTTCTCAAATTCAAAAGGACTCATTATCTAAAACATCATTAATAATGTTTTAATTATTTATTCTAATAAAACATTGAAATTCATTTAAATTTATTATAAATATATTATTTTATTTTTTTATATGTATATGACTATTTTAAATTGTTAATTTAATTCAAATGTTTTCGAGCGGTGTGTGATACATTGATTCAATAGTTTATTTATTAAATTTTTAAAAGGGTTTTGGAAATGTATTAAATATTTCAATATCATTAAATGATTTGTTTTGATTCAAAAAGAAAAAATATATGTGAAATTTTAATAAATAAAATATTTTATATTAAATGATTATTTAATGGTACTTGGACCATTGACAGGTGTTTACATGATAACACAATGACAAGTGGTTACGTGATAAACCAAATATGAGTGGTTCTGTGATAAACCACATATGGGGGGAGATGTTATATCCTCAAATGCATTGGTTATTGAAGTCGTCCCTATGGGACTTCTATTTTTAATATGATATGTGGGTTATTTTACCATATTATTATTAAATTTATAAGATTATGTCCCTAGTAACTTCTTTTATATTCATTTCAATGGGTTTTAAGGTTTTATTTTGATTACAAAATTGGTAATCGATGAGATTATATTCTTTGTAGTGTATTTACTACTTATTAATTTTAATAATTATTACATTACAATAATGAATCCATGTTTAACATTTTTTGAATGACTATATTCTTTTACTTCTTTAGGCATCACATAATTGAGTTATTTTGGTCATCCCATGTTTTTGAATGGTTTTCCACTGGGAATACGTATGGATAAGTGAACAGAATTATTAAAGAATATTTTTTATCAAGTAAAGAGATCATTAGATTTTTTAAAAAGTTTTATTTTGTGAAAAAATGGATATTGAGTTTAAATGATTACATTGTAATATATGATATGTTATGTAACATTTATGACCGAATTATCTAATACACTAAATCAGAAAATGATTATTAATGAGAATTATTGACTTAATTCATGATTATTTAATGTTTATGTTTGGGGCGTTATATGTTGTATTAGAGGATGGTTTAAACAAAATTAATGATTAGGATGTTTTCTAAAGAGTTAGTAATATCATTATGTGTTCATAATTTTATGGTTCCTAAGAATTATACCATATTAGAAATCTATTCTGATGCTTTTTGTTCATAAATATTAGGGTGACTAATTGTATTTTCGGAGTCATTCTCCTTTCATGTAATTATGGGTTATATGTTTTTTAGGATGAAAATGTTAGTTATGAAATACCATTTGTGGTTAAAACATATTTAGGTTATTTTTTAGGGATTTATAATATTTTTAAAATATAATATTAATTATACAGTTTTAGAAGAAGGAAAAATCGTTGGATGGGTGACAACCCATCACGTTCGGTATAGCCGCATAGATAGAACCCACATATGAAGGGATGAAATTGTGCATCATCGACCAATGGCCTATGTGAAGTTCATGGTGAATATGATTAATTAGTTAAAGAGTATATGTAATAAGGATAATTATATTTTGGTAACCTATATTTTACCAAATGGATATCCATAGTTTTGGAAATTGATTGTGTTATTAACCCATTAATTTTATTTGGGAATATGTTTATCATTTTGGTAACAATATATGTTCAAGAAAAATAGAATACAATGAAATTTTAAAGGATTAATGTTTGAATAATATTTTCGAAGAATTAATGATTTTATTGTGGATATATAGTGATTTGGGTTATTTATGGAAATAATTATATATTAGTGGGAATATAAGATTAATAAATTACTTTTTTATATCATACATTAAGTTTGATTATAGAGATAAATATTAAAACTTATCCTTGAAAAATATGTTATTAAATAAATATAATTTTTTGGTTTCAATCACATTTAAGTTTATATTTATGTTAATTTAAGGAAATTTTTTTAATTAATGGTCCTTGTATAATAGATTTATTACAATATAGTTTTGGAGAATTAAAAGTTTTACTTCTCTTGATAAAGTATTATTAATTTTGGGGGAATTATCTTGTATTATACAAAACTTATTTTGTATTGGTTAATTTCTAAATACATGGTAAATATATAGATCATCTTTTATGGTGTATTGGATTATGTATAATTAGATTATAATGCATCTTGTGTGACCAAGTCATCCTAAATTATCATAAATTCACCAAAAAGATGAGTTTGTAGTGAAAATAAATTGATGGATTCTACTATAATTTTCAAGTAAGTATATTTTCTTAAATTATAATTATATGTAATAAAATAATTCATCAAAATTATGAAAACTATATTAAATTCAAAATGTTTCTCGTAAATTTTTTCTACTATGAAATCATTTAGTTTTAAAGGAATCAA
Organism: Viscum album; assembly: GCA_963277665.1. Classification (NCBI taxonomy): domain Eukaryota; kingdom Viridiplantae; phylum Streptophyta; class Magnoliopsida; order Santalales; family Viscaceae; genus Viscum; species Viscum album. Next base: position 1,309,767,625 of record OY728152.1, on the reverse strand, counting down.
AAAATGATGGTATTATGATTATTAACATTATCCTAATAATGTATTGTATCTCTTTAAATAAAAACAGTAAATTTATTTTTTCTTCCATATCAATGTTTTTCTGCATGGAATCCATGTATGTGTTATCACAAGTGATCTTTGTACCTTCTTTTCATTCTTTTGAACTTCAATATTTGTTAATCCTTTTTCGGATGTGGGATTTCAATAATTTTTTTTGGTGAATTCAAACCATAGATAACTAACCCAAATTAAAATTGTGAGGAAGAAGATTTTAAATTTTGGGGGAATATAACATCTTTATTTATTAAAAGAAAACATTATAGTTGATAGCATACATGATACACCACATTTAACTTAAATGATCAACTTAATTATATTATTTATTATTATAGTTATCACATTGCAATTAGATTGGTAGGAATTAAAAGGATTAACTAAATTATTAAAATATTTTTTACACAAAATTATATTACGATTCATCTGTTAACAAATTAAATAAGAAATTAAATAAAAACCAATTAATTATAAAAGATGTGTTTTTATGAAAAAATATTTGAATAAAAAATAATTGAGTTTATAAAATTATAAATAATGTTGGATTATATTAATGTAAATTGAATATAATAAATTCTATTTAATGTTTAAAATTCGACATATATGATATATAGAAATTATATAAGATCCAATTCAATTTTACATTTAAAATAGTATTTTTCTAAAAATGCAAATTTATTGCCATTTGATGGAGACCCCTTTTTAATACTACATGTTTAACTATCATATATTATTTAAAAATAAATTAATATTCTTCATTATAATTAGTACATCAAAAGTTACATTTGTTGGAATTTTATTATTTTTATGATAAAATTCATTTAAAAGAATATTTAAAAATAATGTATTTTAATTCAAAACTACCTTTTCATCTAATTTATTTTTATTTCTAGATTAAAATTATAAATATTTATAAAATATATTTTGATTATTTATTTATTATTTATTCTAATTTTTATAATTGGAGGTAATTTCAAATTTCTATTTGATGTAAAATCTTATTAATATTATAATTTTTGTTACTTAAAAATCATCTTTCCTTATTAACAATAGGGATTGATTTTCACTTATTTACAAAAAATTATGAATTCTAGATTTGACAATTTTGAATTAATATTTGGAATAATAGTTAAAAAATTATGTAAATTGGTCCCATTTATTTTTGAAAATTATTAATAGTAACTTTAGTAAATATTTTTATTTACCATAGTAAAATGGTAAATAAGGTAAATTAAGGTAAACATAATATTTTAATAATATAAAAAACCATATAACTTGTATTATTTATATTTTATTATACATGGCCGACCATGAAAAATGTTTGGATGAAAATATGGCCTTTTGAAGCCACATCAGTGTGATTATGACACTTATAACATTTAATTTAATGTAAAGCTAGATATGTTATAAACAAATAAATTAATACTAAAAAAATATATGGGTGTATATAGGTTATTTAATTTACTATAAATATTAATTAAAAAGATTATAATATTTCATACATCATGGTTTTTTATTTAAAAATTTTATACATTAAATTATTAAATTTTATTATCACCCAATGATTATGAAATGATTTCTTTATTAATTAATTTATAAAATAAATGATATTATAAATATTAAAATAAGTATTATTGGACAAAATTTACATCATCCATGAGTTTTATAGCCAAATAATAAATTTTAAAAGACAGTTATATTGTTTTTCGAAGTTAGATAATTGTTTATATATATTTCTAAAATTCAATAAAATGAATTTTGTAAAAAAATTACATAATTGATGTTTTATAAAAAATAAAATTTATTAAATTATTTAAAAATCATAAAAATCATTTAAAATAACAAATTGACTATGATAATGTCTAAATGTTAGTTAAGTGTCCAATTATGTGAAACTTAACCCATTTAAAAAAATATCCTCTTAATATTAAAAATGTTGTCACTGTAATTAATATTATAAGAGATTAATTGAGGGTAAACCAAATATATAAAGTTAAAAATAATCTCAATTAATGTATAAAAATTATTGTAAAATATTATTCCAATCTATCATAATATTATATTCCATATAACCCAATTAAGGATAATTTTGATTAAAATATTATTTTATATTAATTTAATATTTTAATAAATTCTAAGGGCACCCCTTCCCTCATGTATAAAATGGTACCATCCCTTGTCCAATAGTCACCCATATAGAAATATTTGGATCAAAAAATCCTTCACAAAAAATTCATGGATTACCATCCCCATCCTAGAAGCTAGCATTATGGTAGAAATCCTTCCCATGAAGGCTTTAGTATAATCCAAAAGAAGATACTTGATTAATATGTAACACCTTCTCTATGTTTTTAAGTTTCACTTCAAGTCTACAATCCCTAAAATCTTTTTAATCTATAATTAAATAAAAACAATAGAATAATATATTATTGTTATTGTTATTATTCTATGGTTTTGATCAATACTTACACACTCCTCCATTTAATGGTTAATGAACATGTTGTTTTTGTGTACGATAAACTACTGCCTCACGAAATGATGATTGATCAATTTTTCCCTACTAGATCTCATGGTGGAAATTATAATGAAGAATATATTTTAGTATTAATAATATCATATTTAAAATTTCTCAATTATTACGTAATTTTTATTTATAAAATACCTGTATGCATTCCATGTTGTGTAAATACAAGAATTTCGTTTAAGGATATGTTGTCTACAACCCCCTCAAAGAGATATTACCCATTACCACTATACAAGGAACATATAATGGATGGTTTTATATAACCTAGGATACATATATGAAATAAATATTGTACTAATATTAAAATATACATTTATATCATTTAATTAGTATTTATTTATATGAGAATGAAATCAATGTAGTGTTCATGTGTACATGCGACCTACAATGTCCATGAACAATAAATTTCATTTCTTATCACTAAATATTATATATAATTATAAATACATATATTCTGGATATATATGATATTTATATCATGAATAATATATTGTAAATGATGGAATTTTGACCACATAAAAAGTTTCATAAAAAAAAGTCCATGTATGAATCAAGTATCAAATATCAACAAAACATCTAATATGATCTTAAATAGTTATATATATTTTGTATCATGGTAATGAGTGATATTAAAGGAATAATAATATTTAAATATGGTCTCTAGAATGTATAAGTTAACCGATGTTTAATATAAGTGAATATAAATATAGTACTTGTTTAGTTGGACTAACGTTAAGGGACTTCGTCTCAATTTTCATTCATTGATGCATATTTTGACCTTATGCACTTTTTTTATACACAAATGTTTATATAAATCCCTATTGACGTGATTTATCCTCATATAATACATTATCAAGATATATTTTGTGTTGATTAATGTTTTTCCTAAGCTATTTTCATTCAACTATGTCTCAAGTTGAAAAGGGATCTTTAACTAAAACATAGTTTCTAATGTTTGAATGATTTTTTCTTATAAACCCATCTAATTCATTTTCATGTTTTTAAAAATGGTTATTTAAATTTATTTTTATGTAAATTAATGTTTTAAAAGTAAATTTATTCCCAATGATTCAATGTGGTATTGGACACATAGATTAAAAACTCTAAATATTAAATGTTTTAAATAATTTTTCAAATGGGTTGAATATTACGACATCTTGAAATGATTTCTTGTGATTGAAAATAAAAATTTATTGGTGAAATTTTAATATTTGGCATATTTTATGTGTTATGATTTTATTTTTGTACTTGTACATTTGTCTAGTGGTTATGTTATAAAGAAAATATGGGTGGTTACGTGGAAAACCAAAAGCATTGGTTTTGTGATAATCCACGGACTAGTAGTTAAGTTATAACCTCTAATGCATTAGGTGTATAATTTGTCCATATTGATATTTCATTGTTATGATTTATATTTATGAAAGTCAACCATATGGTTATTCCATTTAATAATATTTATGTAACAAGTTAGTTTTTATATGTTATCTGTTTATTTATATGGGGTTTAAGATGATCTTTTGAATACTAAAACTGTTTGAAATGATATTATATTCAGTGATGTGTATTTACTAATTATTAAATGTAAAAAAATTTACATTATAAAAAATTAATAATGGTTTATAATTTTTTTCAACACAAAATTTGTTTCCTTCCTTATGTATCCATCACTATTATTATAACGACTCATACTTTACATACATTGTTATTACTTCAGAATTGAAGCACACTTATTACAACATATAACAAAACCATGAAAATACCGTATAGGTATAGTGTCTTTAGAAACTGGGAATCATAAACAACTGGTTCATAAAGCATCTACTTTGCCTTTCATTTATTTCATCATATCTAGAGTCCCTTTTTGGTATATTCTACTTAATAACCTTCTTCCTGACATGGGGAAATAAAACATACAAAAGGGTGAGCTCAAATGCTCAGTAAGGGTATTCAAAAGAAATATCAATCACATCATATACATAAGCACATAACTTTCAGAAATCTTAACCTGAAAAAGAGATCATAATTTCATAACATGGGATAAATCATTGTAGTGAAATGTAATCCTAATTATCATAACTTAAAACATAAAACTTTGTGGAATACACACATAATCATAGAGAATCATTTCTTATAAGTCAAGACTCATTGCCAAGACTATCTTAGTGGAAAAAGTCCATTTCTGAACCGAGTTCACTCCTCGTTTCAGTCCTGTTTCACTGAACCGGTATAACCTACCATTCCAGCCATGTCTATCTCATTAGATATAAAATCTTTACCCAATGAATTGGAGGGATAAATAGGTTCCACCCATCTCATAATGATATCATTCTTATGTGTGCCACAAAATCAGAAAACCATACATCATAGCATAACCCATGTAATAAAAATCAGAATCATAATCATCGTGACATCATAAAACAATTCATATAAGATAAAGGAATCCATAAAAATATTATTCCAACACAAAATAATCAAATCATTGTAATAATAGGGATAATAACAGAACCCTTTATTATCTTAGATGGAAAATAATTTTGATAAAACACTTGAACTCCATTCTTGGGGAAAATATCTTTTCTGCTTCAAAAAAAATTTTCCTTTCTTAACATGTCGTACAATTATAAACTAAAAAAGATGATTAAAAATAAACATGAAAACTTGTAAAGGATGATTCTTGGAAATATTGTTTTAAAAATCCATTAATGTCGTATAAAAAAACATTCTTCTCGTACTTTTGTCGGAAAAGTCAAAAAGTACCTCATACAAAAAACGACAAAAGATTCCTTTCATATCATTTACTAAAAACTCACCAAAGGGTAAAATTGGATATAAACTATTGTAGAAGGATATAAATATTAAATATTGAGGAAACATCGTTGTGGATGATAAAATACACCCCTAGTAAATACCAAAGTATAAACAATCTCGAAAAAAAAATGAGATTGTGATATTTTCCTTACCTTAGTTCTGATATGATTTTTACGTGTCCGAACCTACTGTATAATGATTTAAATAATGTTATTTCCTTATTAAAGAATCATAATTATTTTTATGATTTAATATATTGTCATATTCTTAACTTCTTAGTAGTAATATTTCATTGCTACTTGTTATTCGGGTGTTTATAACTTTTTGTTCTTATGCGTGTTTTGTCGAATAAATTCATATTTTCTCTTTAGGTTATAGATACCTCATTTACAGAATGGTATTAGTGTAATATATATCATATTCATTCATTAAATTCATTTATATAATCAATATGAAATGACGATCATGTAGAACGAGTTGCGTCACATTGTGGAGACGGTATTCCGTACGTACGCACAAGTGATGATATCATTCCTTTGATCGTGGAATAGTATTGGAGTGTATGTATACTATTTCAGAATCAGTATCACTTTATAATAGTCATATATAGTCATTATTTACACCATTATACCCATCCAAGTACGGTGGTGGTGGAAAATAGATTACACCACGGCGTGGAGACGATATTCCGTACGTATGCACTCACAGTGATTTCTTTTTCCCTAGGATGGATAGATGGTGAAATAGTGTTGTTTCATACATATAATAACATATCAGTATATGATTGATACTGATGTTATTAATTCATAATAAAACCACTAAATAAGAAGAAGTGGAAGAAGAAATAAAGATGAAAGAATCGGTAACAGACATTACCTCTTCTTTGTAGTGCTTCTTTGAGACCTCCTTTTAGGGAAATAAAATAGGTCTTTGAAGAAGAAAAAAACCTCTAGGATGTTTCAAGGGAAGTGGAGAGAAGAAATTGGTAGGGGTTGGCCGAGCATGAAGGCTCAATGTGGTGTGAGGAAGAGGGGGAGGAGGTGCCCTTTTATAAGGGAGGAGAGGGGCTCCTTTGGAAAAACTAAAAATATTATTTTTTTATAAAGTCAAGTTCGGTTTTAAATATCTCGAAATTGATTTATTTCTAAGATAAGGTGGAGATGGGTCGAAATCCTCTCATCCAATAGAATTTAGACAAGTTTAGGTTCCTATTTTAACCTTATCATTTAGATTTAACATTAAGATAAATAATTTTACTTTTACCGTGTCTTCTTGTGTTCTTATACTATAAGGTTAATAAACTTACTATAAGCAGACAAACGAACCCCAAGTTGTTTATTATTAATATATATAACCTTATCTAAGTCATTTTGCCGAACCTTAGATTTTTAGGAATAAAATAACAATTACTAATATAATATTTGTATTAAAAACTATTTTATGTCAATTTTGATACTATTTAGTAATTAATTTTTGTGAAAATCATAACAGAATGATTAGTTCGAACAAAGTTAACATGTCATATTAATCTATAAAATTATTTGAATTGATAAAAAGTCTAAAATTACATTTATTTTGGTGTTTATAACATCAATTATGTCAATATTTCATTAATACGATAATTATTGCATCATCATTGTGTCATAAATAAATTAAGTTATTTAATGTCTAAAAATTAAAAATAAAATACAATTATGTAGGAAATCTTTTTAGATTTCTAATGAATATTTATAGTCGAATTTATTTTATGTATAACCCCATATTAAAAATTATTTACTTATAAAACATTGATTTTAACTATTTTAACCATTCTTTAAATAAATTAATAATAAATGTCCTAATCTAATCCAAGTGGGCCTAAATGGTGATATTTTATTCCTAAGGTTGTTTTCGATAGAATTAAACTTGTCCAATAGAATTAGGACATGTGTTAGGGTAATAATAATATCATTTTTACCCTTAATTACAATATTTACTTTTAACCGTGGTAAAAAAAGTAAAAAGTTACTATTCACCAAAAAATTGTTTTCATCTCATTGAACCACATTTTACTTACTGACATCAATCGTGTCTCTCAGATTTTCAAAATTCCACTCACAGAAGCGGTAAAATTATGTTTTATAAAAAAATCAGTTTTTTAACTACCACTTAGTGGTTTCACTATTCATCAAAAATTGAAGGTTTTCGAAAAATACCAAAATTTCACGCTAGGATAATTTCGATATTCCGAATCCAAAAATGAAGTCCATTTTGAAAAATAAAATTTATAAAATTTCAAAAAGTGGTTATTACTATTCATAATGGCAAGTTTTAATAATATTTTATTAGCATATCATTGTTTAGTGAAACTCGGTATTGCGTACGACGCAAGCTATCGAGGAAGGTTGCGATTTCGTGTAAGGAAAGCCAAGCAAGTGTTGTGTGTAGAAAAATATTCCTTTGATGATTTATATAACATAAAAGTCTCAGGTGTTACATTCTACCCCCCTTAAAATGAATTTCGCCCTCGAAATTCGTCGCTTTGTAACAAACAGATGAGGATAACTCTCCCTCATCATATCCTCAAGCTCCCATGAAGATTATTCTAATTGGTGGTTCCTCCATTAAACTTTCACCAATCGAGTGGTCTTGTTTCATAGGAGTCTTTCACTACGATCCAAAATCTCTATCGGTTGTTCTTCATAAGAAAGATCTTGCTCCAGCGGTACAACTTCTGAGCTGAGTACATGTGAAGGATCAGGTATGTACTTTCTCAGGAGAGATACATGGAACACATCTCGAACTTGAGAGAGATTCTGTGGAAGTTCCAATCGGTAATCTACCTTACCAACACGATCCAGAATTTCGAAAGGACCGATATATCTAGTGCTCAACATCCCCTTCTTTCCAAATCTCATAACCCTCTTCCAGGGAGATATTCGTAAGAACACATTATCACCCACTTCAAACTCTAGGTCTTTTCTTCGGTTGTCGGCATAACTTTTCTGTCGACTCTGAGATGTTCTTATGTGTTGTTGAATAGATCTGACCTTTTCTGCCATTTCATTAACGAGATCGGGTCCTAATTGCTTTCCTTCCCCAACTTCATCCCAGCAAGTTGGATTCCTGCATTTCGTTCCATAGTGAGCTTCATAAGGAGACATCTGAATACTGGAGTGAAAGATATTATTATATGAAAATTCTACCAAAGGTAGGTGTTGATCCCAACCACCTTTTAAATCCATAGAGAAATCTCTCAACATATCTTCTAGAGTTTGAATTGTTCTCTCAGACTGACTGTCTGTCTGAGGATGATAAGCAGTGCTGATACTCAACTCTGTATCCAGAGTATGTTGAAGACTTCGCCTGAACATTGAGGTAAATCTCGGATACCGACCAGATATAATAGAAAGTGGTACTCCATGCAATCTTACCAATTCCTTTACATATATCCTGGCAATCTAATCCAGGGAGAAATCCTCTCTACTAGCAATAAAGTCTGCAGACTTTGTAAGACGATCAACTATGACCCAGATAGGATTGTTGCCTTTGAATGTTTTAGGAAGTCCTGTGACAAAGTCCATAGTGATGTTTTCCCATTTCCATTCGGGTATGGGTAATGGTTGTAACATCCCCTTAGAATTATGTCTCTCAGCTTTATCTTGTTGACAAACCAAGAATCTAGAGAAATATTCAGCAACATCTCTTTTGATGCCATCCCACCAGAAGTACTCTTTTAGGGCCCTATACATCGTCGTGTTTCCAGGATGAATAGACAATGATGAATAATGAGCCTTATCCAGCAGCTCCTTCTTTAATTCGGCGATTGGAGGAACACAAACCTGATTCCTGAACATTATTATCCCATCACAATCAAAGATTAATTCAGGAACATTTCTCACCTTCTTTTGTAACTCGACATCTTCTTTCTGTGCCTATTTAATCTTCACAGGTATATATGGTTGAACATTCATTTGAGAATGATACGATTTTTACCCTTTAATTATAATTCCAAGATCCATCCATTTTAAATCCATAAATATTGGATCTTTTTTGATCCTCATCATGGATAAACTATCATGGTCTAGTCGACTTAATGCATCTACCACCTTGTTTGCTTTCCCAGGGTGGTAATGGATTGAGCAGTCGTAATCCTTAATCAGCTCCAACCATCTTCTTTGGCTCATATTCAACTCCTTTTGTGTGAAAATATACTTTAAACTTTTATGATCAGTATAAATATCACACCTTTCACCATAAAGGTAATTCCTCCAAATATTTAATGAAAATATTACCACAGCTAACTCCAAATAATGAGTTGGGTAATTTTTCTCATCTATTTTCAACTGTCATGAGGTATAAGATATCACCATTTCATTTTGCATAAGAACACACCCCAATCCCTTCTTGGATGCATCATTATAGATCAAAAATCTTTCTCCACTACAAGGCAGTGTGAGCAAAGATGCACTGGATAACCTTCTTTTCAACTCCTTGAAATTCTCTTCACATTCCTCTGTCCAGACAAACGTAACTCCTTTCTGATTCAACTTGGTGAGTAGATTAGATAATCATGAAAAATCTTTCACAAAACGTCGATAATATCCAGCCAAACCAAGAAAACGTCGGATCTCGGTTACTGTTGATGGTCTCGACCATCTTTCGATTACCTCTGTTTTTGCTGAATCCATAGATATCCCCTCTTTTGAGATTATGTGACCGAAAAATGCAAATTATTGAAGCCAAAATTCACACTTGGTAAATTTGGCATAAAGCATGTCCTTTCTCAGGGTCTTCAATATAATTCTCTAGTGATATTCATGTTCTTTCTTGATCATTTAATAGACAAGAATATCGTCTATAAAGGCTACCACAAACTAATCAATATAGTCTCTAAAGTCTCTATTCATTAGATCCATGAAGATAGAAGGGGAATTAGTAAGACCAAATGGAATCACTATAAATTCATAGTGTCCATACCTTGTACGGAAAGTCGTCTTTGGTATATCCTCCCTTTTGATCCTTAATTGATGGTACCCTGAACGAAGATCAGTCTTGGAAAAGTATTGAGCTCCGCATAGTTGGTAAAATAGGTCATCAATGTGTGGGAGAGGATATTTGTTCTTGATAGTGATCTTGTTAAGTTCCCGATAATCAATGCAGAGTCTCATTGATCATTCTTTCTTCTTAACAAACAGAACAGGTGCTCCCCAAGGTGACTCCCTAGGTCGTATGAACCCCTTATAAAGATTCTCTTGGAGTTGCTTCTTCAATTCCTGCAACTCAATTGGGGTCATTTTATAAGGTGTCTTTGAAATAGGAAAAGCACCCAGTATGAGTTCTATTGAAAACTAAACATCACGATTCGATGGAAGACTCGGTAATTCCTTTGGAAAGACATCATCAAACTCTCGTACAATGGGAATATTCTTAATCGTGAGTTTCTCACCAACCATTTGAGATAAATAACCTTCATTTAATGGAATCAATACCCATAAAATGGAAGAAATATACACTGGAAGGTTATGTTCATCTTTGCATCGATAGACGATCATAGATTGATCCGGAATATGAAATTTAACTTCCCTTCTTTGGAAATTTATATGAGCTCCATGTAGAGAAAGCCAATACATGCCAAGAATCACATCAAATTCCACTATAGGAAGGATCACAAGATTTGTAGGAAGCACATTCCCACAAACTTCAATCGGAGAATAATTATAAACTTTTGATGCGACTATTGTGCCATTAGGTGTTGTCACAGCTAACTCAACATCTAATTGTTGAGGTAATACGGTGAAACCCTTAGAAAATTATTCAGAAATAAAGGAGTGGGTGGATACAGAATCAAATAAAACATTTTCTACTTTAGAGTGGATTGTATGTGTACCTTTCACCACATCGTTATCGTACTCCACATCACTGATATAAATTGCATGTGACATTCCTTTGTCTTTAGCCTTAAGAGTTTTTTGACGTCGACCATCATCATCAACCCTTAGATTAGGGCATTTATTGGCATAATGTCCCATATCCTTGCACTTGAAACATTTACGTGTAGTAGGTTAATTCTGTGTATCCCTTCTTTTGTTTGCATCATTAGAAATCTTCTTCCCATCATCACGGAATTCAAATCCATGATGACCTTCCTTTCCAGATTTGATAAATTTACTTGTCCCTTTAAGACAACTCCATCCATGTTTCATTCCACCCTTTGAGAATAAGGGAATGCTCATCTTCATTTCAGTGTGCTTTTTAGATTTTCCTTTGAATTCCATTTTCCTCTTCTTATCAAACCCATATGACTGATGGGTTACTCCAATATCCATCTCAAATTTGAGAGCACATCGAACGATTTCCTCATAGCTATTGAAGACCCTTACGGCTAAGGCCCTTTGATGTCTTGGTTTTAAGACGCTAAAGAATCGATCAATCTTACTCTCTGTTTGGATAATTATACAAGAAGCGTACCTTGCAAGTCTTGTAAAATTTGCTTCATAGGTACCAACAGATTCATCATCCTTTTTCTTCAGTTCAAGAAACTCTTTCTCCATATTTGTTCGGAGAATACGAGGGATGTACTTATTGAAAAATAAGTTCTTGAACTCGTCCCATTCCATGGACTCAATTTCATCCCGTTGCCTCGTATTCTTAATAAATTACACCATTGATCAGCATCACCTTCCAAACGATACACTGCTAAGATGACTTTATCATGCTCAGAACATTGAAGAACTAAAAATATCTTTTCATTAGTACTAATCCATTTTTCAGCAACTAATGGATTAGTAGACCCGCTGAATGAAGGTGGACGCTGTCTCATGAATAATTCAACAGAATGTTGCTTCTTCCTTTCCCCGTTTGGATGTCCTGAATGATTCATGGCTTGAGAAAGTTTTGTGAGCTTATCTACAGGACTTTTCATTCCATATCCCATAAAATTTGGTTGCTTAGGGGGACAATCATTGCATTTCCCGTCTCATTCCGCATTAACACGGTTCGTTCGGGTTCCAGCCATTGACTAAAACCAAGAAGAATAGTGTGAGAAACACTAATTATAAAAGGGAAACCACATAATCAAGAATAAAATTTCACACTTAAGGTCTTATCCTAGGTTATTCATGGCCATTTATAAAACACTAAGATTGTGTTATATGCTTAGACTTATCCTTAGGGTTCTTACTAAGGCATTCACATCCTAGTTTCCAATGGTTGACTATACCTTTCCTCTGATACAAACTATAACGATCCATACTTTACATACATTGTTTTTACTTCAGAATTGAAGCACACTTATTACAACATATAACAAAACCATGAAAGGACCATATAGGTATAGTGTCTTTAGAAACTGGGAAACATAAACAACTGGTTCATAAAGCATCTACTTTTCCTCCCATTTATTTCATCATATCTAGAGTCCCTTTTGGCATATTATTCTTAATAACCTTCTTCCTGACCTAGGGAAATAAAACATACAAAAGGGTGAGCTCAAATGCTACTTAAGGGTAAAAAAAATAGATATAAATCACATCATATACATAAGCACATAACTTTTGGAAATCTTAACCTGCAATAGAGATCATAATTTTATAACATGGGATAAATCATATTAGTGAAATGTAATCCCAATAATCATAACATAAAACATGAAACTTTGTGTCATACACACAAAATCATATAGATTCATTTCATATTAGTCAAGACTTATTGCCAAGACTATCTTAGTGGACAAAGTCCATTTCTGAACCGAGTTCACTCCTCGTTTCAGTCCTGTTTCCCTAAACCGGTATAACCTACCGTTCCCGCCAAGTCTATCTCATGAGATATAAAGTCTTTAACCAATGAATTAGAGGGAGGTATAGGTCCCACCCATGTCATAATGATACCATTCTTATGTGTGCCACAAAATCAGAAAACCATAAATCATAGCATAACCCATGTAATAAAATTGGCAATCTTAAACATCGTGACATCATAAAACAATTCATATAAGATAAAGGAATTCATAAAAATAATTCCATAAAAACATAATCAAATCATGTAATAATAGGTATAATAACATAACCCTTTATTATCTTAGATGGAAAATAATTTAGATAAAACACTTGAACTCCATTATTGAGGAAAATATCCTTTCTGCTTCAAAAACACTTTTCATTTATTAACATGTCGTACAATTATAAACTAAAGGAAGTTGATTAAAAATAAACATGAAAACTTTTACAGTAAGATTCATGGAAATATTGTTTTAAAAATCCATTCAGGCCATACAAAAAAACATTCTTCTCGTACTTTTTTCGGAAAAGTCAAAAAGTACATCGTACGAAAAATGACAAAAGATTCATTTCATATCTTTAACTAAAAACTCACTGATGGGTAAAATTGGATATAAACTATTTTAGAAGGTTATAAATATTACATATTGGGGAAACATGGATGTGTATGATAAAATACACCCTAGTAAATACCAAAGTATAAACAATCTCATATAAAAATGAGATTGTGATATTTCCCTTACCTTAGGTCCGATATGCTTTGTACGTGTCCGAACCTCCTATATAATGATTTAAAAAATGTTATTGACTAATTAAAGAATCATAATTATTTTTATTATATCATATAAGTTCACATTATTAGATTCTTAGTAGTAATATTTCATTGCTACTTGTTATTCGGGTGTTTATAACTTTTTGTTCTTATGTGTGTTTTGTCGAATAAATTCTTATTCTTCTCTTTATGTTATAGATACCTCATTTCCAGAATGGTATTAGTGTAATATATATCATATTCATTCATTAAATTCATTTATATAATCATTATGAAATTAAGATCTTGTAGAACGAGTCGCATCACATCCTGGAGACGGTATTCCGTACGTACGCACGAGTGATGATATCATTCCTTTGATCGTGGAATTGTATTGGAGTGTATGTATACTATTTGAGAATCAGTATCACTTTATAATAGTCATATATAGTCATTATTTACACCATTATACCCATCCACGTAAGGTGGTGATGGAAAATAGATTACACAACGTCGTGAAGACGGTATTCCGTACGTACGCACGCGCGGTGATTTATTTTTCCGTAGGATGGATAGATAGTGAAATTGGATTGTTTCATACTTATAATAACATATCAGTAAATGAGTGATACTGATGTTATTACTTCATAATGAAACAACTAATGAAGAAGAAGTGGAAGAAGAAATAAAGATGAACGAATCGGTAACGAACATTACCTCTTCTTTGAAGTGCTTCTTTGAGACCTCCTTTTAGGGCACTAAAATAGGTCTTTGAATAAGAACATAACCTCTAGGTTATTTCTAGGGATGTGGAGAGAAGAAATTGGAAGGGTTTGGCCGAGAGTGATGGATCAAAGTTCTGTGAGGAGGAGAGGGAGGAGGTTCCCTTTTATAAGGGAGGAGAGGGGCTCCTTTGGAAAAACTAAAAATATTATTTTATTATAATGTCAAGTTCGGTTTTAAATATCTCTAAATTGATTTATTTCGAAGCTAAGGTGGGGATGGGTCGAAATACTCTCATCAAATAGAATTTAGACAAGTTTAGGTTCCTATTTTAACCTTATCATTTAGATTTAACATTAAGTTAAATAATTTGACTTTTACCGTGTCTTCTTCTGTTCTTATACTATAAGGTTAATAAACATACAATAAGCAGCCAAACGAACCCCAAGTTGTTTATTATTAATATATATAACCTTATCTAAGTCATTTTTCCAAACCTTAGATTTCTATGAATAAAATAACAATTACTAATATAATATTTGTTTTAAAAACTATTTTATGTCAATTTTGACACTATTTAGTAATTAATTTTTGTGAAAATCATAACAGAATCATTAGTTCGAACAATGTTAACATGTCATATTAATCTATAAAATTATTTTAATTCATAAAAAGTCTCAAATTACATTTATTTTGGTGTTTATAACTTCAATTATGTCAATATTTCATTAATAAGATAATTACTGCACCATCTTTGTGTCATAAATAAATTAAATTATTTAATGTCTAAATATTACAAATAAAATACCATTATGTAGGAAATCTTTTTATATTTCAAATGTATATTTATAGTCGAATTTATCTTATGTATAACCCCATATTAAAAATGATTTACTTATTAAACATTGATTTTAACTATTTTAACCCTTCTTAAAATAAATTAACAATAAATGTCCTAATCTAATCCAAGTGGGCCTAAATGGTCATATTTTATTCCTAAGGTTGTTTTTGGTTGAATTAAACTTGTATAATAGAATTAGAACATGTGTTAGGGTAATAATAATATCATTTTTCCCCTTAATTACCCTATTTAATTTTAACCGTGGTAAAAAAAGTAAAAAGTTACTATTCACCATAAAATTATTTTCATCTCATTGAACCACATTTTACTTACTGACATCAACCGTGTCTCTCGTATTTTCAAAATTCCACTAACAGAAGTGGTAAAATTATGTTTTATGATAAATTCAGTTTTCTAACTACCATTTAGTGGTTTAACTATTCATCAAAAATTGAATGTTTTCAGAAAAATACCAAAATTTCACCCTAGGATAATTTCGATATTCTGAATCCAAAAATGTAGTCCATTTTGAAAAATAAAATTTATAAAATTTCCAAAACTGGTTATTACTATTAATAACGGCTAGTTTTAATAATATTTTATTAGCATATCATTGTTTAGGGAATCTCGGTATTGCGTACGACGCAAGCTATCGAGGAAGGTTGCGATTTCGTGTAAAGGAATCCAAGAAAGTGTTGTGTGTAGAAAAATATTCCTTTTATTATTTATATAACATAAAAGTCTCGGGTGTTACAATTATTTTTATTCTCATCCTTCATTTTTGAAATGTTTTCGACTGGGCATTATGATGGGTATATGAAATGAATAATTCATGAATATTTTTATCAATAAAAGAAATAATGTTTTATTTTAAGTAGTTTTAATTTGTGAATGAATGGGTAGTGAGTGGAAGTGTATACAATGAATTATTTGAGCGGTTATTAAATCATTATTGCCTAATTCTCATAAACTGTAAACCTAAAAAGTTCCTCAATGAGAATTATTGACATAAAAGAACATTATGTAATTTTTAATTCTAGGCCTTAGATGAATATTGGTCTTGTTAATATTATATATAATATAATGATTGTAACCAACATGTTTTCATTTCCACCAAATATCACGGATGATCAGTATGTGTTCTTTGTATATATCTTTTGGAAATAAATAAATATCCCATTAAATGTGCAGAACTCATAGGTCATAAAAATAGATCATGATAATTAATGTGAGGAAAAAATGTAGGAGATTTCATATTTCATATTTAAATTTCATCAAACCTAGATCACAAACATGGTCAACTATTTTTTTGAAAAAACTACCAGTTTGAAGAACCTATATTGGAACATGAGGATATGATTAGGTAGATGTACCTTCATTTATTTGTTTGTAAGTGATGAATTTAAAATGATAAATTATTATAAAGGGATGTATAATTTATAAAAATGAGTATTTATGATTCTTATTCAATAAAAAAATTCCTTGATAAATTTTTCTCACACAAAATATTATTTTAACTAACCGTGATAAATATAGATTATTAATGAAACACATCATTTATTACATAGACATTAAAATTATCTAGGTTAATAAGAATAAATAAAATTTAAATACTATTATTAATTTTTTAATATAATAATAAATTATTTATATATGCTATATTTATTTTTAATAAAAAAATAATATATGTTAAGAAAATATCATTTTCCAAAAAAATGTTTTTTATTTATTTCTAAGATCAATTAAATAACATTTATTTAACAAATATAAAATATTCATGATATAATAATGATAAATTTTAAAATCCTTAGGTCAAAAATATCTTAGTTACAATTTTTATAATTTATTTGAGAAGGCTAATTTTTTGTAAATAGTGAAAATGATTTTTTTATTGAAAACATCCATCTAATAAAAAAATTTATGAGGATAAAGATTAAATTAAATAAAAATAAAAATATTCCAATTATTTTTATTTAAATCAAATTTTGTTCCTTCGAATCATTTTTTTTGGATGTTTATATACTATAATTTTACAGTTTTTTGTTTTTTGTTATTCAATAACCACTTTCTAATCACACGTTTGGGAATTATTTTAAAATCAAAATTCCCACATATATGAATTAAATTTTAAAAAATAGATTAAATATTTGTAACTAGTTTAAATTGTAATATCTAGAAATTTAATCTTGTGTTTTGACCATAATGATGGGAAAATGTGTAAAAATTATTTAATCAGGTTATTTTAAAAATTGTCTTATCGGTGAGTTAAAATAAAAGGTTAAGGGTTGAAAATTAACCAAAAAATATCCAACACATAATTTATGGTCATATTCAGGAATTTTTTATTTTTTATTAATCATTGAACTTAATTATATATTCTTCATTAGAAACTAATTGGTACCCTGTTTTGTTTTACAGGTTTATAAATGTCCCACTTACATCACATTAAAAATAACACCGTTTCTCCTCTCCAAATCACACTTCAGATACACATGTTTTTTAAAATTGCCTACCATAATAACATCCATAATTCCCATATCCTATCTTATAATGAATATTTTTTCTAGGATGACACCGTATCATTACTTTTTGTGAAAACCAAATTCATATGAATGAAAAAGAGGACTCAACCCTAACTGATCATTTTATATTATTTCCTCATACACCACATGAAATTATTTTCAAAATATACTAATATAATAACATATTGATATTTCATATAATTAAATGCTTTTATATTTATATATGTACATATATCTATATCTTATTCCCTAATATGGGAAACAATGTCATCATTCTTGAGTATAGTGGACAACTACCTGACCAATTGAGGATATATATTTTATATCAATAACAACATGGGTTGGAAAAATATAGGATTAAATATTTTAATATGATATTTATGGTGTTATTATTATCTAGAAATTATTATATCACATCTTCATTCATATATTCCATTCTGTAAGAATATGATAATTACCCTCTAGTGTGCGGTGGACTACCACCTTGAGATGGGATAAAATTAGTTCATGCATTACATGGATGTTAATAAAGATAAGATTAATGAAAATATGTTTTATAAATGAAAAAAAATATTATTGAAAAGTTATATCATTTTTTTGTTTTTTTTCTTTCAACCCATTAAGAAAATTAAAACAATATTCATGTGTCCACACAACCTATCTTCCCCATGGATAATGTAATTAATTTTTTCTCTTTGTACCCTATTGATTATTCTAAAAAATATACAATTAATATATTTAAAATTTATTTCATGTTTTTCAATTTGTATATTAGTGAACAATTATAATATAACTAGTCCCGAAAATAATATAACGAAACATACATGAAAATCATAGTAGTTATTTCCCAAAAATTTACATTAACAGTTAATTGATAATAAATAGGTCACAAAAGTCATATGAATATAAAATATTATTTAATATTTATAATTATGGTTCACTAACATATTTTAAATAAAATTATTATTATTATAAATGAGGTTTTAATGTATATTAGGGAAATCATTCCATAGGTAAGGGATTTCATCCCCACATTTATTTATAATGAAACAAATTTTATATTCACTACATGATTGATTCTATATGTTTTATGTAAGGCCCATGATTTTTTTAATATAATTATCTAGAGTTTTACATGGATATACATATTAATTTTAGTTTATATCTATAATGGGTTATATTGTTTCAATGTTATCATATAAATAATTGAATTTTTTCTCAATTTTATTTCCATGATATATATTTTATATTATGAACCTATCTCCTTTTATAATGATTCTATACATCATCTATGATTTTAATTATAATGAATTTAATTATTGAAATGATATTTTTTGATTCATTTTTTTTTAATTTTTTGGGGAGTATTATTTAATTATAAAAATTTTGTATACATTATATGTTACAATCTCATTATTCTTCTAGATATTTTATAATTCTATTTCAGATGAAAAAATATTTTAATCCATATACCAGCTAACTAATGAAATTAATACTACATTTTCTACTTCATGAGAAAATATTTTCCCTTTATTTTACTCTGTTTACATTTTGGATATTTTAAATAAATTATTTTATAGAAAAATATATTTATTTCCCTATTTAATTAAAAATATATTTTCATCAAAAACCATTTTTTCTATAAATATTTTCAGAATTTTTTTACTTTAGTAAAATTATTTTTTAATGATATTATCACCCATGTTTTACATTTTCCAAAATTTAATCCATGGAGTCATCTGGTCGTTTTTTTAATAATGAATGTTTGTATTTTATAGAAAATTTGATAGGAATCAATTTTCCAACCTATATGGAATGTATGTAATTATCCATCATAATGAAACTATAATTTTAAAAATATTGTATTACATTGTTTAATATATATTTTTAATAACACATATTTTTAAAGTAATTTATTATTTCAAAAAAATTAATTTAAATTTATATTCCTCATAAAATGATCCATGTGATTCCTCATTAAAAATCAGTTTTCATCTAAGATGAAATAAATTAATGTAGCATATTCATTAATTGTGATATGAACCCATGACATAATTATTATTCATTCTACGAATTGATTTTGATGGAAATATTTTTATCAAAAATATTTCACTTAAACGTGTTATATTAAGATAAACTTATTATAATACCCACTTCCTTTTTCAAGAGGTATGTTATAATGAAATAATGAAATGAATAATAAACCTACCTCTCTCTAATAAGTTATGATATCAAAAACTATTTATGTTAATCACTTCATTTCATGGGTTATCATATTACTAATGTTTTATAATCTGATGGATCACATACATATGTTTCCAATTATGTATATTAGTGTGACATATAACTCCCTCAAATCCATTAGATAATGAGTAATATCTAATGGGATAGACAATAATAGAATGAAAAATAAATTCAATTTTGCAATAGACATTGTCTGCTATGATGGTATGGGTATTGAGCCTTCAAAACTACGATGGATTAGGGGGTTAACCCAATCCAATATAATATAATTGTGAATATCCTTAAATACCATAAAATTGATTTTTTGGGTTATGCACATGCTAAAAATATATATCTTATGCTAATTTAATTCTCTTATAAATCATGTTCTCTGAATACATTACAGTTCCTTTCATTTACTATACAAATATATATTCCATGAATATGGATTATGATCATTAATATGCATTATATTGTTTTCAAAATTTATGCTCATGTTTCCATAATATTATGTACAAATAATTATTATATATATTATTTTCATTATTTTTTATCTTCGATCGTCCATTTTTATATTTCCTCTCCCCGGGTAATGGATAAATTTATTTATGATATTTCTAATATTGGTTCTAGTAATGAATAACATTTTTGAGGATGATATACTTCTATGATGAACCAATCAATTTATATTCCTTGTTTTTAATGAAATTTTAACTTTATAACACTCTACTATGGTTATTATTAATGTAATAATGTTTCATGGAAAAATTATTTATTAAATGTGTATCAAAATCCTTGTATTCTATTCATCGCATTTTTAATTTAAATTAATTGTCCTAGTGTTGTGAAAGCGAATAAATGGGAGTGTGAGAAGATGATATATTGCATATACACAGAGTTGTTTTTTGTTTTTAATTTTTATAGTATTATTGAAAATGTGATTTATGGATCATATTAGTTGAGGAATTATTTCATTTAATAGATATCATATGTGCTAAATCATTTGATATATGAGTAGTGGAGTACCTATTCCCGATTCATGTTGTGTTATAGAATTACATGTCCTAAAAATGTGTAGGTGAGTTAGTACCACCAACAAAGGATAATAACAGTACTTGTTGTAACAATATGAATTTTTTTATTTTATTTGTTTTCTAATTTAGTGTGTTATTTTATTTTATACTCAACAAAACTATATCATTTAAATATTAAAGTGTGTATAATTAAAATGAGACCATTGGGGTTTGACTACTATATGATCGTTGCCCAAAATAACCATTGGAAACTATAATCTTAACATTGTGTTTTTATAAATACAGTTATCTTGGTTAATTAATACAGATAGAATATTTAATGGCCTCATCCAGTAGACCCGAGCCATATGAAGCCCATCTATTGGAGCTTGGGAAAGAGGTAGCATCAATGGCCTTTTCACTAGACCATACCCAAGCCGAACTTCAACGTATGAAGCTTGAACGGAATCACCTAAGGAAAATGTTCAAGCTAATATAAATCACTACTTGGCCAATTTTTTCTAAGCCACCACATGATTCTATCACCATGGAACACCTTTCATATAGGTCCTATGCTGGTGTTATAAGGGGGAATGTAACAAGACCTTACCTGCTTTGTGTAATCCTTTTATATAAATAAATTTTTTTATAGTCATATGGAAATGTTTTTGAATTTAAAATATCCAGATAAATATAGGATGTCTGTTATTGATGAATTGAGGAAAAAGGTGTCATGACCTGTCCCCTAGGGCTTGTATCGTGACTACCCCACGCCCTCCATTAGTAGGCCAGGAGGTGTTGACTAGAACCAAATGCATTAATCCCTAAAACTGGGGAGGCATTTTCTTTATAACTCTAAATATACACAACCAGAGTACAAGGGGAATCAAACATTAAGTAAACACAATATGAAAGGTATGCTGAATGTAAATGGTCCGGAAATACAAGACAAATAGTAATTTATAAGGGACAAACATGTATAACTAAAAAAACAAATAGTTGGAGGGTGTCTAGCAGCTCCTAGATTTACCACCACAGATCCTGCAAGAAGGGTATGTACAGATAGCCTCTTCAATTCCCCACTTCTGTTCGTCTCCTTCGGGTACCGACAAGTCGTGAGGTCCACCTCCAGGTACCGTCTAGTACTTGTACTCTCCACCTCGGTCAACATTGTTCTTCTTCTTCATCAAACACAATGAGGTGTGGGCATATCCAGTGCATAGGTGAGTATAACTATACTCAGTAGGGACCCCTAAACCCCCAAGGAATCACATAATCCAACAATGATAGACCAAAAAGTATTATTTCAATAGATAACCATTACATAAGTATATGACCATACATATATCAATTAATTCAAGTAACCGATATCAATAAAGAGGTAAACACAAAATTTGTTGACTCAGCTCAAACTAATATTTTTATTATCAAAACCATGGATTCTAGAGAACTCATCCTTTGTCGAGAACAATGGGCATATCGTGACACTGAGGTTCTTCTCACTAACCGTGGACTACTGAGGTACTCACCCTATTAAGTACCATGGGTCTGTTTCCAACTACTAGGCACTCCGTCTACTGTGGGTCTGCTGCCAAATATTGTGCGCTCCCCTTAATAGCCAATAGAGGTTCTCCTCCTACCGAGTAATATAACACCAGAGACTTTTATGTTACATAAATCATCAAAGGAATATTTTTCTACACACAACACTTTATTGGCTTACTTTACACGAAATCGCGACCTCCCTCGATAGATTGCGTCGTACGGAATACCGAGTTTCACTAAACAATGATATGCTAATAAAATATTATTAAAACAAGCCGTTATGAATAATAATAACCACTTTGTAAAATTTTATAAATTTTATTTTTCAAAATGGACTTCATTTTTGGATTCGGAATATCGAAATAATCCTAGGGTGAAATTTTGGTATTTTTCTGAAAATTTTCAATTTTTGATGAATAGTTAAACCACTAAGTGGTAGTTAAAAAACTGAATTTTTCATAAAACATAATTTTACCGCTTCTGTAAGTGGAATTTCAAAAATCTTAGAGACACGGTTGATGTCAGTAATTAAAATGTGGTTCAATGAGACGAAAATAATTTTTGTTGAATAGAATCTTTTTTACTTTTATTTACTACGGTTAAAATAAATAGGGTAATTAAGGTTAAAAATGATATTATTATTACCCTAACACATGTCCAAATTCTAATGGATAAGTTTAATTCGACCAAAAACAAACTTAGGAATAAAATATGATGATTTAGGCCCACTTGGTTTAGATTAGGACATTTATTATTAATTTATTTAAAGAAGGGTTAAAATAGTAAAAATCAATGTTTAATAAGTAAATAATTATTAATATAAGGTTATATATAAGATAAATTAGACTATAATTATTAATTAGAAATCTAAAACTATTTCCTACATAATGGTATTTTATTTGCAATTTTAAGACATTAAATAATTTAATTTATTTATGAAACAAAGATGATGCAGTAATTATCTTATTAATGAAATATTTACATAATTGATGTTATAAATATCCAAATAAATGTAATTTGAGACTTTTTATGAATTCCACTAATTTTATAGATTAATATGACATGTTATTATTGATTTAATTAACTTTTTTAGAACTAATCATTCTGTAATAATTTTCACAAAAATCAATTACTTAAAAGTGTCAAAATTGACATTAAATGGTTTTTAAAAATAATATTATATTATTAATTGTTATTTTATTCCTTAAAATCTAAGGCTAGGCCAAATGACTTAGATGAGGTTATATATATTAATAATAAAAAACTTGGGTTCGTTTGGATTGTTATTGTAAGTTTATTAACCTTATAGTGTAAGAACATAAGAAGACACGATAAAAGTAAAATTATTTAACTTAATGTTAAATCTAAATGATAACGTCAAAATAGGAACCTAAACTTGTCTAAATTATATTGGATGAGATTATTTCGACCCATCCCTACCATATCATCGAAATAAATCAATTTGGAGCTATTTAAATCCGAATTTGGATTTATAATAAAATAATATTTTTGGTTATTCCAAAGATGCCCCTCTCCTCCCTTATAAAAGGGCACCTCCTCCCTCTCTTCCTCACACCACTTTGAGCCATCAATCTCGGCCAACCCCTGCAAATTTCCCCTCTCCACTTCCCTAGAGACATCCTAGAGGTCCTGGTCTTCTTCAAAGACCAATTTTAGTGCCCTAAAAGGAGGTCTCAAAGAAGCACTTCAAAGAAGAGGTAATGTCTGTTACCGATTCTTTCATCTTTATTTCTTCATCCACTTATTCTTGTTTAGTTGTTTCATTATGAAGTAATAACATCAGTATCACTAATATACGGATATGTTATTATAAGTATGAAACAACCCTATTTCACCATCTATCCATCCTACAGAAAATTAATTCACCGCGCGTGTGTACGTACGGAATACCGTCTCCACGCCGTAGTGTAATCTACTTTCCACCACCACCTTACATGGATGGGTATAATGGTGTAAATAATGACTATAAATGATTATTGTAAAATGATATTGATTCTGAAATAGTATACATACACTTCAACACAATTCCATGATAATGGGAATGATATCATCGCTCGTGCGTACGTACGGAATACCGTCTCCACGATGTGATCCGACTCGTTCTACATGATATTAATTGAATAATTATTATATAAATGAACTGAATGAATGAATATCATATATATTAAACTAATAAAATTCTGGAAATGAGGTATCTATATCCTAAAGATAAGAATAAGAATTTATTCGACAAAACACACAAAAGAATAAAAAGTAATAAACACTCGAATAACAAGTTGTAATGAAATATTACTAATAAGAAGCTACGAATATGACCATATATGATATCATAACAATAATTATGATTCTTTAATAAGTAAATAACATTATTTAAATCATTATACAGGAGGTTCAGACACTTACGAGGAAAATCGGACCTAAGGTAAGGGAAATATCACAATCTCATTTTTATCTGAGATTGCATATACTTTGGCATTTACTGGGGTGTATTTTATCATCCACATCCATGTTTCCTCAATATTAAATATTATTTCCATCCACCTACAATTTTTTAAATCCAATTTTACCCTTCGGTGAGTTTTTATTAAAGGATATGAAAGGAATCTTTTGTCGTTTTCGTACGAGGTACTTTTTGACTTTTCCGAGAAATTTATGAAGAATGTTTTTTTTAACTTGTACGACATGAATGGATTTTTAAAATATTATTTCCAAGAAGCTTACTTTACATGTTTTCATGTTTATTTTTAATCAACTTCTTTTAGTTTATAATTGTACTACATGTTAAGAAAGGAAAAGTGTTTTTGAATCAGAAAGGATATTTTCCTCAAGAATGGAGTTCAAGTGTATTATCAAAATTATTTTCCATATAAGATAATAAAGGGTTATGTTTTTATCCATAATATTACATTTATTTGATTATTTTGTGATGGAATTATATTTTTATGAATTCTTTTATCTTATATGAATTGTTTTATGATGTCACGATGTTTAAGATTCCCATTTTTGTTACATAGGTTTTGCTATGATGTATGGTTTTTCTGATTTTGTGGCACACATAAGAATGGTATCATTATGAGATGAGTGGGACCTATATCTATCTCCAATGAATTGGGTAATGATTTTATATCTCATGAGATAGACATGGCTGGAACGGCAGGTTAAACCGGATCAGTGAAACATGACTGAAACGAGGAGTGAACTCGGTTCAGAAGTGGACTTTGTCCACTAAGATAGTCTTGGAAATGAGTCTTGACTAACAAGAAATGATATTCAATTATTATGTGTGTTTTCCACAACGTTTCATGTTTTAAGTTATTATTATTGGGATTACATTTTACTAATATGATTTATCCCATGTATTGAAATTATGATCTCTTTTGCAGGTTATGATTTCCAAAAGTTATGAGCTTATTTATATGATGTGATTGATATTTCTTTTGTTTACTCTTACTGAGCATTTGAGCTCCCCCTTTTTTATGTTTTATTTCCCCAGGTCAGGAATAACGTTATTAAGTAGAATATTCCAAAAAGGGACTCTAGATATGATGAAATAAATGGGAGGCAAAGTAGATGCTTTATGAACTAGTTATTTATTCATTCCAGTTTCTAAAGACACTATACCTATACGGTCCTTTCATTTTTTTGTTATATGTTGTAATAAGTGTGCTTCAATTTTGAAGTAATAACAATGTATGTAAAGTATGGGTCGTTATAGTTTGTATCAGAGTAATGGTATAGTCAACCTTTGGAAACTAGGATGTGAAAGCCTTCGTAAGAACCCTAAGGATAATTCTAAGCATAGAACACAATATCAGTGTTTTAGAAATGACAATGAATAACATAGGATAAGACCTTAATTGTGAAATTTTATTCTTGATTATGTGGTTTTCCTATTATAATTAGTGTTGCTCACACTATTCTTCTTGGTTTTAGTCAATGTCTGGAACCCGAAGGAACCGTGTTAATGCGGAATGTGAGAGGAAATGCAATGATTGTCCCCCGGAGCAACCAAACGTTATGGGAGCCAGAATGAAAAATCGTGTAGCCATGCTCACACAAATTTCTCAAGATATGAATCATGAAAGACTTCCAAACGAGAAATGGAAGGAGCAACATTCTGTTGAATCCTTCATGAGGCATCGTCCACCTTCTTTTTGAGGGTCTACTGATCCATTAGATGCTGAACAATGGATTAGTACTACTGAAAAGATATTTTCAGTTCTTCAATGTTCTGAACATGATAAAGTCATCCTAGTAGTGTATCGTTTTGAAGGAGATGCTGATCAATGGTGGAATCTTATTAAGAATACGAGGCAATGGGATGAAATTGAGTCCATGGAATGGGACGAGTTCAAGAACATATTTTTCAATAAGTACTTCCCTCGTATTCTCCGAACAAAGATGGAGAAAGAGTTTCTTGAACTGAAGCAAAAGGATGATGAATCTGTTGGTACTTATGCAGAAAATTTTACTAGACATGCATGGTACGCTTCTGGTATTATTATCCAACCTGAGAGTAAGATCGATCTATTCTTTAGTGGCTTAAAACCACGTCTTCAAAGGGAGTTAGCCATAAGGGACATCAATAGCTACGAGGAAATCGTTCGATGTGCTCTCAATGTCGAGATGGAGATTGGAGTAACCCATCAGTCATATGGGTTTGATAAGAAGATGAAAATGGAATTCAAAGGAAAATATAAAGAGCACACTGAAAAGAAGATGAGATTTCCCTTATGCTCAAAGTGTAGAAAGAAACATGGAGGTAGTTGTCTTAAAGGGACAAGTAAATGTTTCAAATGTGGAAAGGAAGGTCATCGGGCATTTGAATGCCGCAATGATGGGAAGAAGATGTCTAATGATGAAAACAAAGGAAGGGACACACAGAATGACCCTACTACACTTCAATGATTCAAGTGCAAGGAGATGGGGCAATATGCCAATCAATGCCCAAATCCAAGGGTTGATGATGATGGTCGACGTCAACAAACTCTTAAGGCTATAGAGAAAGGAAAGTCACATGTAATTTCTATCAGCGATGTGGAGTATGATAACGATGTGGTGAAAGGTACACTTACCATTCACTATAAAGTAGAAAATGTTTTATTTTATTCTGGATCCACAGACTCCTTTATTTCTTAAGAATTTTCAAAGGATATCACCGTATTACCTCAACAGTTAGATGTTGAGTTAGCTATGAAAACCACTAATGGCACAAAAGTCGCATCAAATGTTTATAATTATTATCCGATTGAAGTTTGTGGGAAAGTGATTCCTGTAAATCTTGTGATCCTTCCTATAGTGGAATTTGATGTGATTCTTGGCATGGATTGGCTTTCTCTACATGGAGCTCATATCAATTACCAAAGAAGGGAAGTCACATTTCATATTCTATATCAATCTATGATCGTCTATCAATGCAAGGATCAATATAACCTTCCAGTGGAAATTTCTACCATTTTATGGGTATTGATTCCACTAAATGAAGGTTATTTATCTCAAATGGTTGGTGAGAAACTCACGATTAAGAATATGCCCATTGTATGAGAGTTTGATGATGTCTTTCCATAGGAATTACCAAGTCTTCCACCGAATCGTGATATTGAGTTTTCAATAGAACTCGTACCGGATGCATTGCATATTTCAATGACATCTTATAGAATGGCCCCAATTGAGTTGCAGGAATTGAATAAGCAACTCCAAGAGAATCTTGATAAGGGGATCATATGCACTAGTGCGTCACCTTGGGGAGCACCGATTCTGTTTGTTAAGAAGAAAGATGGATCAATGAGACTCTGCATTGATTATCGAGAAGTTAACAAGATCACTATCAAGAAAAAATATCCTCTCCCACCCATTGATTACCTATTTTACCAACTACGCGGAGCTCAATACTTTTCCAAGATTGATCTTCGTTCAGGGTATCATCAATTAAGGATCAAAAGGGAGAATATACCAAAGTCAACTTTCCGTGAAAGGTATGGACACTATAAATTCGTAGTGATGCCATTTGGTCTTACTAATGCCCCTTCTATCTTCATGGATCTAATTAATAGAGTCTTTGGAGACTATCGTGTTAAATTTGTGGAAGTCTTTATAGACGATATTCTTTTCTATTCAATGAACAAGGAAGAACATGATGATCACTTGAAAATTATATTGAAGACCCTGAGAAAGGAGAAGGATTATTCCATATTTACCAAGTGTGAATTTTGGCATCAAAAAGTTTCATTTTTGGGTCACATAATCTCAAAAGAGGCGATATCTATGGATCCATAAAAAACTGAGGTTATAGAAAGATGGTTGAGACCAACAATAGTAACTAAGATCCAAAGTTTTCTTGGTTTGGCTGTATATAATCGACGTTTTGTGAATGATTTTTCACGATTATCTAATCTACTACCCATGTTGACTCGGAAAGGAGTTAAGTTTGTTTGGACATAGGAATGTGAAGAGAATTTCAAGGAGTTGAAAAGAAGGTTATCCAGTGCACCTATGCTCACACTGCCATGTAGTGGAGAAATGATTGTGATCTACAGTGATGTATCCAAGAAGGGTTTGGGGTGTGTTCATATGAAAAATGATATGGTGATAGATTTTGCCTCGCGACAGCTGAAAATAAATGAGAAAAATTACCCAACTCATGATTTGGAGTTAGCTGTGGTAATCTTTGCATTTAAGAATTGGAGGCATTACCTTTATGGTGAGAGGTGTGATATTTATACTGATCATAAATGATTAAAGTATATTTTCACAAAAAAGCAGCTGAATATGCGCCAACGAAGATGGTTGGAGCTGATTAAGGATTACGACTGCTCAATTCATTACCACCCTAGGAAAGAAAACAAGGTGGAAGATGCATTAAGTCGAAAATACCATGCTAGTTTATCCATGATGAGGATCAAAAAAGATCCAATATTTATGGATTTACAAAGGATGGATCTTGGAATTATAATGAAAGGGGAAAAATCATATCATTCTCAAATGAATGTTCAACCATCTATACATTTGAAGATTAAAGAGGCACAGAAAGAAGATGTCGAGTTACAAAAGAAGGTGATAAATGTTCCTGAATTCAACCTTGATTGTGATGGGATAATAATGTTCAGGAATCGGGTTTGCGTTCCTCCCATCCCCGAATTAATGAAGGAGATGCTGGATGAGGCTCATAGTTCTTCATTCTCTATTCATCCTGGAAGCACGAAGATGTATAGGGACCTGAAAGAGTACTTCTGGTAGGATGGAATGAAAAGAGATGTTGTTGAATATGTCTCTCGATGCTTGGTTTGTCAAAAAGTTAAATCTGAGAGACAGAAGTCTAATGGGATGTTACAACGATTACCCATACCCAAATGGAAATGGGAAAACATCATTATGGACTTTGTCACTGGACTTCCTAAAACGTCCAAAGGCAATAATTCTATCTGGGTCATAGTGGATCGTCTTATAAAGTCTGCACACTTCATTGCTATTAGAGATGATTTCTCTCTGGATCTGCTCTCCAGGATATATATAAAGGAAGTGGTAAGATTTCATGGAGTACCACTTTATATTATATCTTATCGGGATCCGAGATTTACCTCGAAGTTCCGGAGAAGTCTTCAGCATACTCTAGATACAGAGTTGAGTTTCATCACTTCTTATCATCCTCAGAAAGACGGTCAGTCTGAGAGAACAATTCAAACATTATAAGATATGTTGTAATCTTGATCTATGAATTTAAAAGGTGGATGATATCAACACCTACCTTGGATGGAATTTTCTTATAATAATATCGTTCACTCTAGTATTCAGATGGCTCCTTATGAAGATCTCTATGGAAAAAAATGTAGGACTCCAACTTGCTGGGATGATGTTGGGGAAATAATGCTATTAGGACCTGATCTCGTTGATGAAATGTCAGAAAAGGTCAGATCTATTCAACAACACATAAGAGCAGCCCAGAGTCGACAGAAAAGTTATTCCGTCAACCGAAGAAAAGACCTAGAGTTTGAAGTAGTTGATAAAGTGTTTTTACGAATATCTCCCTGGAAGAGGGTCATGAGATTTGGAAAGAAGGGGAAGTTGATCCCTAGATATATCAGTCCTTTCGAAATACTAGATCATGTTGGGAAGGTTGCTTACCGATTGGTGCTTCCACAAAATCTCTCTCAAGTTCAAGATGTGTTCCATGTATCTCTCCTGAGAAAGTACATACCTGATCCTTCACATGTACTCAGCTCAGAAGTTGTACCGTTGGAGCAGGATCTTTCTTATGAAGAACAGCCGATAGAGATTCTGAATCATAGCAAAAAATTCCTACGAAACAAGACCACTCGATTGGATAAATTATTGTGTAGGAACCACCAATTAGAATAAGCTACATGGGAGCTTGAGGATATGATTAGGGATAGGTATCCTCATCTGTTTGTTACAAAGTGACGAATTTCGAGGGCGAAATTCATTTTAAGGGGGGTAGAATGTAACACCTGAGACTTTTATGTTATATAAATCATCAAAGGAATCTTTTTCTACACAAAACACTTGCTTTTCTTACTTCACACGAAATCGCGACCTTCCTCGATAGCTTGCGTCGTACGCAATACCGAGTTTCACTAAACAATGATATGCTAATAAAATATTAATAAAACTAGCCGTTATGAATAGTCATAACAACTTTTTGAAATTTTATAAATTTTATTTTTAAAAATGGACTTCATTTTTGGATTCGGAATATCGAAATTATACTAGGGTGATATTTTGGTATTTTTTTGAAAACTTTCACTTTTTAATGAATAGTGAAACCACTAAGTGGTAGTTAAAAAACTTAATTTTTCATAAAACATAATTTTACCGCTTCTGTGAGTGGAATTTCAAAAACCCGAGAGACACGTTTGATGTCAATAAGTAAAATGTCATTCAATGAGATGAAAATAATTTTTTGTGAATAGTAACTTTCTACTTTTATTTACCACGGTTAATAGTAAATAGGGTAATTAAGGGTAAAAAAGATATTATTATTACCCTAACACATGTACTAATTCTATTGGATAAGTGTAATTCGACCAAAAACAATCTTAGGAATAACATATGACCATTTAGGCCCACTTGGATTATATTAGGAAATTTATTATTAATTTATTTAAAGAAGGGTTAAAATAGTTAAAATGAAAGATTAATAAGTAAATAATTTTTAATATAAGGTTATATATAAGATAAATTCGACTATAAATATTCATTAGAAAGATAAAAATAGTTCCTACATAATGGTATTTTATTTGTAATTATTAGATATTAAATAATTTAATTTATTTATGACACAAAGATGATGCAGTAATTATCTTATTAAGAAATATTGACATAATTGATGTTATAAATACCCAAATGAATGTAATTTGAGACGTTTTATGAATCACAATAATTTTATATGTTACTAAGACATGTTATTATTTATTTAATTAACTTTGTTCGAACTAATAATTCTGTTATGATTTTCACAAAAATCAATTACTAAATATTGTCAAAATTGACATAAAATTGTTTTTAAAAGAAATATTATATTATTAATTGTTATTTTATTCCTAAAAATCTAAGGTTCGGCCAAATGACTTATATAATGTTATATATATTAATAATAAACAACTTCGGGTTTTTTTGGATTGTTGTAGTATGTTTATTAACCTTATAGTGTAAGAACACAAGAAGACCCGGTAAAAGTAAAATTATTTAACTTAATGTTAAATCTAAATGATAAGGTCAAAATAGGAACCTAAACTTTTATAAATTCTATTTCATGAGAGGATTTATACCCATACCCACCTTAGTTTCTAAATAAATCATTTTTGAGCTATTTAAAACCGAATTTGGCTTTATAATAAAATAACATTTTTAGTTATTCCAAAGGTGCCCCTCTCCTCCCTTATAAAAGGGCACCTCCTCCCTCTCTTCCTCACACCACTTTGATCCTTAATGCTCGGCCAAGCCCTGCCACGTTCTCCTATCCTCTTCCCTAGAGACATCCTATAGGTCCTTCTCTTCTTTAAAGACCAATTTTAGTGCCCTAAAAGGAGGTCTCAAAGAAGCACCTCAAAGAAGAGGTAATGTCTGTTACCGATTCTTTCATCTTTATTTCTTCTTCCACTTCTTCTTATATAGTTGTTTCATTATGAAGTAATAACATCAGTATCACTAATATAATGATATTTTATTATAAGTATGAAACAGCCCTATTTCACCATCTATCCATCCTAAGGAAAATGAAATCACCGCGCGTGCGTACGTAGGGAATACCGTCTCCACGCCGTGCTGTAATCTACTTTCCCCCACCACCATACATGAATGGGTATAATGGTGTAAATAATTACTATATATGATTATTGTAAAGTGATATTGATTCTGAAATAGTATACATGCACTCCAATACAATTCAATGATCATGGGAACGATATCATCGCTCATGCGTACGTACGGAATACCGTCTCCACGATGTGATGTGACTCGTTCTACATGATCTTCATTGCATAATGATTATATAAATGAATTTAATGAATGAATATTATATATATTACTGTAATAACATTCTATAAATGAGGTATCTATAACCTAAAGAGAAGAATAAGAATTTATTGGACAAAACATGCATTAGAACAAAATGTAATAAACACCCGAATAACAAGTTGTAATGAAATATTACTAATAAGAAGCTATTAATATGACCATATATGGTATCATAACAATAATTATGATTCTTTAATAAGTCAATAACATTATCTAAATCATTATACAGGAGGATCGGACACTTACGAGGCAAATCGGACCTAAGGTAAGGAAAATGTCACAATCTCATTTTTATCCGAGATTGTTTATACTTTGGCATTTACTGGGGTGTATTTCATCATCCACATCCATGTTTCCTCAATATGTAATATTATTTCCATCCACCTACAATATTTTAAATCCAATTTTACCCTTCTGTGAGTTTTTAGTAAAGCATATGAAAGGAATCTTTTGTCGTTTTTCGTACGAGGTACATTTTGACTTTTTCGAAAAAAGTACGAAGAATGTTTTTTTAACTTATACGGCATGAAATGATTTTTAAAACATTATTTCCAAGATGATACCTTTACAAGTTTTAATATTTATTTTTAATCAACTTCTTTTAGTTTATAATTGTAATACATGTTAAGAAAGGAAAAGTGTTTTTGATCCAGAAAGGATATTTTCCTCAAGAATGGAGTTCAAGTGTTTTATCAAATAAATTTTCCATCTAAGATAATAAAGGGTTCTGTTTTTATCCCTATTATTAAATTGATTTGATTATGTTGTGATGGAATTATATTTTTTTTGAATTCCTTTATCTTATATGAATTGTTTTATGATGTCACGATGTTTAGGATTCCCATTTTTATTACATGGGTTATGCTATGATGTATGTTTTTTATAATTTTGTGCACACATAATAATGGAATCATTATGAGATGGGTGGGACCTATATCTCCCTCCAATGCATTGGGTAAAGATTTTATATCTCATTAGATAGACATGGCTGGAACGGCAGGTTAAACCGGTTCAGTGAAACAGGACTGAAACGAGGAGTGAACTCGGTTTAGAAGTGGACTTTTTCCACTAAGATAGTCTTGGAAATGAGTCTTGACTAACATGAAATGATTCTAAATTATTATGTGTGTATGCTACAAAGTTTCATGTTTTATGTTATTATAATTGGGATTACATTTCACTACTATGATTTATCCCATGTTATGATATTATGATCACTTTTGCAGGTTAAGATTTCCAAAAGTTATGTGCTTATGTATATGATGTGATTGATATTTCTATTTTTTACTTTTACTGAGCATTTGAGCTCACCCTTTTGTATGTTTTATTTCCCCAGGACAAGAAGAAGGTTATTAAGTAGAATATGCAAAAAAGGGACTCTAGATATGATGAAATAAATGGGAGGCAATGTATATTCTTTATGAACCAGTTGTTTATGCTTTCCAGTTTCTAAAGACACTATACCTATATGGTCCTTTCATGGTTTTGTTATATGTTGTAATAATTGTGCTTCAATTTTTAAGTAATAATAATGTATGTACTGTATGGGTCGTTATAAGTACCGTGGGACTACCACCAAATATTGGGTGCTCCTCAGCCATGGGTTAGATGCCAACTTCTAGGCTCTCCCCACTGGGCTAGTCGAATCACTTCGAGTCAAATCGGTCAAGTATTTTTCAGGTTTGTCAGCTACTTTTCCTCTTCACTGTGAATTCTCATCTACGGGAGGATCCTCTCCACAAGCTACAGACGACACGTCAATCGGACGCTCAGTTTGTGAGTTATTAGCCTTTTAGTCCCAGGGCCTGGTTGGTTTCATGTACAAACCAAACTGACCATATCTCAAATATACCCCAAACTCCCATGGGTTATTCTCAAAGAGACGTATTCATACCATGAATAACGGCGTCGATGACAGTTCTTCAAACGAATGCCCGTAGACAGATTTATGGGAGATTAGGTGTAATCGGGTCTGACGGGTTAGGATTCGGTCCGACCCAGTTGGACATTCCTAACCTGACACAAAGGGGCGGCCCAGCTCAAAGGTACGGCCCGACCCTTGGGGTCAGCCCGATCCGAATGCGGCCTGGCCCGAAGTGTGGCCTGACCCGAAGGGGAGGCCCGAACCGAGGGGGCAGCCAGGCCTAAAGGGGTGGCCCAGACCAAAGGTGCGGCCTGAATGGAGGGCGGCCCACAACTAGGTCGACAAGGCCTGGCCCGAGGTGGCCCTACCCGAGGCGGCCCACCCCATGGCGGCACTAAACATTGCGGCCTGGCTTGAAGGCGGCTTGACGGCCCAATTGGCAAAATGGCCCGGTCAGCCTGGCGACTCGGTGGCGCGACAACGGTACTTCTTAGCGATGGCCAGGGGGAACCACGCACCCCTAGGCACCCGAACGGCTTATCTATTTGGGTAGAATTGAACCGGCTTCAGGTGGCACTAGTCCTTCTCATGTTCACCCCTACAGGGTCCCACAACACCCAACTGGCCCAAGCGGGTAGTCGGTCCACACCACGACGTGACACAATGGCACAGTTCCCCTAGGCAGTGGCCTATCATGGTGATGGCCTCCTGCTGGTCTCTGCACGGTGTGACGGAGCCACACTCCACGTCCGACCACTGTGGCCCTTCCTTGCTATGGCCCCCTACTTCTGGCATGGTGTGATGGGACCACGCTCGTTCGGCACCTCTGTGGCCTGCCTGGACACGACTCGGTTCTTTGCATGGCATGACGATTCCACGCCCTTGTGGTGACCCTACAACCTTGCACCAGCTCCATCTTCATGGACGACTCGTTTCCGGTCCCCGCGTGTTCTTCCACCATTGTCAACGAACAAGAACAAACCCAATGGGAGGGTCGGGCTGTGTTCATGTGGTCTGAACCCTCCTTGTTACAGTGATATCATTTGGTTCTCAAATCAGAAACTTGTACAATGAAGGATGAGTACAGAAAAATTCAAACCCCCTACCTTGCTTGTCACTCATTGACGATGTCATGGGATGCTGACACCGTTACGTTGACATTAGGTAGAAGACAAAGAAGTCTAGGAGGCTGGATTTCTGGGAAGACGAGTCGAGAAGAAGTCGTCAGCATTTTTTGGGGGCGGCGATGTTTCCACTACTTGCCCTAGATAAAGTGGGAGATGATGGTGCTCGTTATTCTTCAGCGGTGACTGGAATTATTTGTGTTCATTGTTGAGAGGACAAAGTCCTCTCAATTCTCCCAAAGGCTCTTCTTCACCATAATTCTTTCAACCAGAATTATGCCAACCCCCCACCATAATAATACTTCATATATTATAATGATGGGATAATGAATTAAATGAATTCAAAATTATTCCAAATTAATTACGTTACATTAATTATTTAAATTATAGGAGTTGGATCAATAAATTATGGGGGAAGGTGATGAATATCAATAATTTAATTGGGGGTTTAGAGGATATTTAATGATCATGTGGTCTACACCTAATAATCCTCCGAAAGGAGGATATATGCCAGAGGGCCCCACCACCATAACTTCCTTTTACAAGAGGTTGTGTGTGGGTGGTCCCCACCACCATAACTTCTCATGGGAGGTCATGGTGTCGTGGCCCCCTCCATTAACCTCCCCTTGTAGGTTTCATCCACCAAAATAAAATAATGTTAAAGCTTTAACTTTATTCAATTTAATTAAAAACCACCAAAAACTATCTTCCACTCATGATAAAACAAAAATATGAGGAAGTACATATTAAGAAATCACTGACGCTGCAAGTTCAACAGTGCCCTTATATTTCAATTCTGATTACCATTTCAAAAGTTATAAAAACCTGCTTGTACATTTACTGAATGTACATGATGAATACATCAGAAAATGATTCTGGGCACACCGGGCCTCAGAATCCAGCGCCGTCAGAAACTGAAGACTTGTAAAATTCCAATGCATTTATACAAAATTCCACTTGAATTTTGGGTCCTTACATTCTCCCCACCATCGGTATTTATGTCCCCATATACAACAACTCGAACTACTGGAACAAATGGGGGTACTGAGCACGCCTCTGAGCCTCCCGCTCCCATTTGTTCTCTTGGAGGTTCCTGTGCTGCCAGAGAATGTGCACTAGAGGAATCAACCATCCAAGTTAGAACCACTCTTGTCGATCCTCAATCTCCACTGGAACCTCCATGAAATTCACCCTGTCATCGATGTCCAGCTCCCCATGGTCGATGATGTGGGATGGGTCGTGCACATATCTCCTCACCTGTGATTTGTGGAAGGCGTCATGCACCTGGTGCAACTGATGTGGAAAGCCAAGTGTTAAGCCACATATCCTAATCTTATAAGGACCTAGAAAGGTCTAGTAATCCTGAAATATTTCTTGTCGCCTTGGCCAAAGCTCCGTAGACCTCGTCGAGCTATGACCCGTAGAAAGACATGGTCGCCATCCTCAAACTCCAAAGGCCTCTGTCTCGTGTCATCATAAGACTTCTGCCTACTCTGTGCAGTATTCATCTACTCCTAGATGATCTGCACCTTTTTTTTGTTGCTCGTACTATCTCTGGTCCCACTTGTGTGACTCCCCTGGGTCTTTCCATCACAATGGTGATCTAAAAGGTCATCCATATAAGGCCTCAAAAGATGTCATACCATTGTTGGAGTGATAACTATTGTTGTAGGAAAACTCCACCAAAGGTAGGTTATCCTCTTATATATTACCAATGTCAAGGAAAAAAGCAGGGAGCGTTTCCTTGAGGGTCTGTATGGTCTTCTCGGTATGACCATCTGTATGTGGATGGAGGGCAGTGCTCAGACGTAGTTAGGTCCCAAAAGCCTCTTGCAACCCCTTCCATAGATGGTAAGTGATGCATGCATCACAGTCGAAGAAAATAGTATAAAGTAATCCATGAAAACACACATTCTACTGAACATAGAGGTGTCCAATGATCTCTACTGATCCCTGCTCTCTAATCGGTAGGAAGTGGGCCGACTTGGTGATTCGGTCGGCAATCACCCTAATCGAGTCGAGACTCCTGGATGTACATGGAAGACCCGTCACGAAGTTATTGGATATCCCAACCCACTTCCACTCTGGGACCTCTAAGGGTTGATCCAAGCCTTCTAGTACCTGGTGCTCTGGCCTCATTTGCTGACAAGTGAGGCACCGTGAGGAAAAATCTGATACTACTTTCTTCATACCTGGCCACCAAAGCTGTCATCGATGGTCCTGGTAAATCTTCATCACTAATAGATGTAATGGTAGAGGATATGTATGGAACTCCCTCAACACATCCCCCTTAAGTGATACTAGTACCAGGGTACGTCTGAAGAAATGGATGATGTGATCCCCACCTTCAAAAAATCCATCAGCTGACTACCCTGTGGATATCTGAGCACGTCGCCTCTCATAGTCAGCTTCCCCACACTGCATCTCCCTGACTCGCAGAAGATATAGAGGAGTGACTGTAAGAGACTGAGGATAGGATTCTCTATCCCTATCCACAAAGGATATCATTAAGGAATCCAGCTCCAATGTTTCCTCTACTATTAGTTTAATACTAGTCCTCGTACCATGCACATCTAGAACAACGTTCGGCTTCTGAGGAGTATAGACTATATCGAAGTCAATGTCCTAGAGGAAGTCTAGCCAGTGTCGTTGTCTCATGTTCAAGTCATTCAGAGAGATGATATACCTGAGAATATTTTTATTAGAGTACATGGTAAAACATTCACCCATTTGATAGTCCCACCACATCATCAAGGCGAAGAAAACTGCTCCTAACTCTAGTTCATTGGTAATGTAGTTCCGCTCATGTTATCTCAACTACCGAGAACCATATGGTATCACTTCTCACTCCTGCATCAGGACACAGCTGAGTCTAGTCCCTGATGAAACACATTATACTATGTTCCCTACTCCTACCTATGGAAGGATCAAGATTGGGGAACTTGTCAAACTCTACCTCATCTGCTGAAATATTTGATGGCATATCTCTAACCACAGGAATGTTTTCCCCTTATTTTTAAAAGCTGATAATGGCGCTACAACTCTAGAGAAGTCTGGAAAGAATATTCGGTAGTACCCAGCCATGCCTAGGAAACTCGGTACCTCTTTCACACACCTGGGGGGCACCCAACATGTAACACTTCGATCATCAGTGGATCCACTACAACTCCAGCATCAGAGATGATGTGTCCTAAGATGTGAACCTCTCGAATCCAGAACTAGCACTTCGAGAGCTTACCATAAAACCGGCTCTCTCAGAGTTTGTCCAGTACTATCTGCAAATGGTAGGCATGCTCCTCATTAGTTGTTGCGTAGATCATAATGTCGTCAATGAAGACCACGACAATGCGATCGAGGTAAGGTTGGAAGATATTGTTCTTGAGAAACATGAACATTGCTAGACAGTTGGTTATTCAGATGGGCATAACCATGATATAAGAGTGGTTGTACTGATATATGAAGGTCGTCTTCTGCACATCCTTTTATTTAACTCTTTGTTGTTGATAGTCTAATTTGAGGTCTATATTCAAGAACCATCATGCTACATTGATTTGATCAAAGAGGTCATCAATCATTTGGAGTGGGTACTTGTTCTTTACGGTCACCTGGTTCTGGTGACGGTAGTCGACATAGATCTTCAAGCTCCAATCCGCCTTCTTGACTAATAGAATCGGGGCTGCCCAGGGAGAAACACTGGGCTAGATGAATCCCTTCCCCAATAAGTCCTCTACATGTAACCGCATCTCGTGAAGCTCAGCGGGAGCCATCTGATATGCTGGATAAGATATCAGTGTCATCCACAGGTCCATGTCAATGTATAATTCCACCTCTCTGGGAGGAGGTAGTCCTGGAACATTGTTAGGGAAAACATCCGCGTAATGGTCCACCACTACAGGATATGCGGACTCTCCACATCTACTGATTCGAGGTTAAGGTAAGCCAACTGATTAGTGATCGAGTGCACCATCCTCTTAGTATGTCCATCCTACGCTGTAAAGGTTCCCTTCTCTCCAGTGAAGGTGAACCCTATCCCATCCATGCAGACACACCATACTTTGCACCCAATACAACCGATCTGATCATGGACTATAGATAACTAGTCTATACCAAATATGACATCATAAGGCCTCGAAACCGCTACGAGAAGATCTTATCCAAAGCTATCACCTCCAAGAGTAAGCTCATACTACCGAAACCAGTGAGTAAACATCGAGTCTTCTCCCATAGGTGTCTATAGTGGCAAGGATCGAGCTAATAACTCCGTTGGAATCTCCGAGCTCCGAACGAGGGCAGTGACAATGAAAGAGTGACTGGAAGCTTTGTGTATAAGAACTGCAGTTATGGTGGCATAGACACATATTTTACCTCGTATCATCTCTGGGGCACCATTGTTGTAAGCCTCAACGTCCAGAAGATGGCCTCTCCCCTATCCACCAGCTCCTTAATGGTCGGGTTGGACCACCTAGTGGTGGTGGTGGTAGCACCTCATATCATCATCCACATGTATCAGTACATCCAACTCCTCTTCCACATCCTCCTATGCCATGCGGACCGCCTCGATTGAAACTTTTACTTTTCCTAGGAGGTCCATCAACTATCTGTTGATCATTAGAGTAGTAGGTCAAACAGTCATGAGCCATGTGACAAAGCCCACCACAGGAGTAACACTTTCAGCTCCTAGCATGAATGGATCTTTCTCCACTCTGGGTGCCCAGAAAAACAGATCTCGAGTCGTGCAGTCGACCACCTCTGGGTCTAGTCAACTTGGACCTCTACATCATCTATCCACATCCAGTTGGAGAAGACTCCACTGCACGTCAACTAGTGGTGGGTCTCACTGTAGGAGATTTCTCAGCAAGGAAACTCACCACTAGGAGGGATCACTCCAACACTCATGGCTACGTCGGGATGTTTTTGGAGATAACTGTAGCACTGATCTCTCATCTGATTCCCTGCTCAATGGTCTGATCCTTGAAGAACGGGTCCCATAAAACATCAGTGGAAGAGCGTGAGTGGTCAGTGAATCTCATTGAGTAATAATCTACAGTCATGTTGCCCTGCGGTAGATGTTTCTCATGAATCAACACCACTTGAACGGCGGCTGGAACAAACTCTGCCCGAATCAGGCTCTCGATGTTTTCCCATATATGTGTCGACTCGTCATGATTCTCGAGCATCAGTCTCCACCATATTCCTGATGCTGATTGCAAGTGGTGGGTATTAAGGATCACCATGAAGTCTGATGGTGTCCCTACCAGTCTGAAGACTCTCACCACAACCTCCAGACAATCCTATGCCGCATGCAGGTCCATCTCTCCCCTAAACCTGGTTGGCCTCTACTGTTGGAACTCATGCAATTTGTTCAAGTGGCGTGCACTCTGTGCTGCTGTGGCTGGTGGCATCAGTGGACCAATAGAATCTAGTACCACTGATGCCTCAACTAGAAGAGGGCCATGTACTGAGGCCTCATCACTCGGTGGGCTGTCAGTATGTACAACTCACAGGGTTCTAACTGGTCATCTACAGGGAGGCATCCTGAAAGAAACAGATACGACACAGTCAAAACACTATACCTGGTGAGATAATATAGTTTGAGATGACATAATGTAAACTTTTGAAAACACACACACAATTAGTGTATTCGGGTACTTAGCCGGAAATCAGTAGACAGTGTCCTGGTGTATGGATATGTCGACAGCCGCACCAACACTGGACTCCCTGAACTGAAAACCACACTCAGTACCCTTAACACTATTTTTTCACAGAAAAGAAATATCAGAGTCCTATGTTATGGGGTATAACTGATGCCTCTAATACCAATTTGTCATGACATGTCCCCCAAGGCTCGTATCGTGACTACCTCTAGCCATCCTCCCTTAGGCCAGGGGCTGGTGACTAGAACGAATGGCGTAAATCTCTAAAACTGGGAAGGCACTACCTTTATAACTATAAAAAAACCCAATCTAAGTACAAGAGAAAGCAAACACTATGTAAAAACTGTATGACATGTATGCTGAAAGAAAAGGGACTTGAAATACAATCCCAATAGTAAAGTAACGGAAAGGAAAAAAATGTAAAACTAAAAAAACAAACAGCTGGAGGGTGTCCAGCAGCTCCTGGATCGTCTACCAGAGATCCTACAAAAAGGGTATATAAATATAGCCTCTTCAATTCCCCATGTCAGTTCATCTCCTCCGGGTACCGACTAGAAATGAGGTCCACCTCCGGGTACCGTCCAGTCCTCGTACACTCCGCCTCGGTCAACACTGTCCATCGTCTGCATCCAACACAACGAGGTCCGGGCATAGACCATGTTGGGGTGTGTATCACGATACTCAGTAGAGAACCCGAGACCCTCAAGGTCAAACAAATTACAACTAGGATAAAAAAAGTTTGATTTCAATGGATAACCACTACATAGTTATATTCCCATACATATATTTAAGATATCATGTAACCCATCTCAATCAACAGGTAAAAACAAAAGTCATTGACTAAACTCAAATCGTGATTTTTATTATCAAAACTACGGATATGGGGGAACTCATACTATGTCAAGTAAATTGGTCCTATCGCCACACCGAGGAGCTTCACAAAAACCTCAGACTGTGGTGGTACTCCTCCGGCCATGTACCGCGAGTCTGCTGACAACTACCAGGTGCTCCGTCTGTTTTGGGTCTGCCTCCAAATAACAGGTGCTCTCCCTAATAGCCTGTAGAGGTACTCCTCCTGTCGGGTACCGCGGGTCTCCCACCATATATCGTGTGCTCCTCTACTATGGTTCTGCAGCCAACTACTTGGAACTCTCCCCTACGCTAGTAGAATCACTCCGAGTCGAATCAGTCATGAAATCATCAGGTCTATTAGCTACTAGGTCTCCGCACTCAGTAAGCTCGTCTCTAGGAGGATCCGGTCAATGAGTTATAGGTCGATACTCCAGGTGTCCCAATGTCACATGTGGAAGTATCTCAATGAACATACAGGTCATATGGGTCTCAATGAAATAGATGGGACGTCAATTGGACGCCCAGTCAGTGAGTTATTAGTCTTTTAGTCCCTGGGTCCAGGTTAGTTTCATGTACGAACCAACCTGAACAGATCTCAACTATAACATAAACTCTCATGGGGTATTCTCAAAGATACCTCATCATTACCAGAATAATGGCACCACTGACGGTTCGTCAAACGAACTCCCGTAGCCAGGGTTATGGGTGATTAGGTGTAACCGGGTCTGATGGGTTCAGTTCTGGTCCAACAATGTTGGACCTACCTGACCCAAACCGACCCAGGTTTGGACTGGGGTTTGACCCAATCCATGGGACTGACCCAACATGAAGGTAAGACCCATCCCATCGGGGAAGCCCCGCCTGAAAGCGGCCCGACCCGAAGGGTGGCCCCTCACAAATGGGGGGACTGAACTGCGGGGGCGGATCGGGGTGAAGGGGTGGCCCCTCCCGATAGCGCACCTCAGACCAAGGAAGCCTGGTCGGCCTGTTGACACACCGGCCCAGCAGGGATCCACCTTAGCCACATCCAGGGGGTACCACGCTCCCCTGTGGAATCCGAACAACTTAACTATTCGTGTAGAG
Organism: Viscum album; assembly: GCA_963277665.1. Classification (NCBI taxonomy): domain Eukaryota; kingdom Viridiplantae; phylum Streptophyta; class Magnoliopsida; order Santalales; family Viscaceae; genus Viscum; species Viscum album. The sequence goes on along the minus strand of OY728152.1, from coordinate 1,309,723,733 downwards.
CCGAACTGGCATCGGGTCGCACCGGTCCGGATCACACGGGGCCCGAGGAGGTAACACACAACCCAGATGGTCCGAGCGGACAGCCATTCCACACCTCGGGGCGGCGCAAAGCCCCCCCCCCCCCCCACCCCCTTCTGTGTCCTGGAGGGGGTCCTTCTTAGCCGTAGTCAGGGGGAACCACGCTCCCCCTGGCACCCGAACGACTTAACCAGTCGGGCAGAGCCGAACCGGTGTCAGGTTGCAACGATCTGGCACACGCAGGACCCGACGAGGTCCCACACATCCCAGATGGCCCGCACGGGTAGTCGTTCCACAACCTGGCGTGGCACGACATGACTCCCCCCCCCCCCCGATGTGGGCCGGCCTGGCCACAACCTCCTTCTTGTCTCCACGCGGCGCGAAAGTGACGTGTTCCTCGTCTGACAGCTGCAACAATTCCTGGCTGCGGCCACTTACTCATGGCGCAATGTGATGGCACTGTGCCCCTTTGGCTCTGCCGCTAACAGCCTGGATGTCGATCGGTTCTCTGCATGGCATGACAATGCCATGCCCTTGTGGAGACCAAGAGACTTTGCGTCGCCGACTTCATCCCGGTCGGCTCATTTCCGGTCACCATGTGTACCTCCTCCATTGTCAATGAACAAGAACAAACCAAAGGGGAGGGTCGAGTCATGTTCGTGCAGACCGAACACTTCTCTTTACAGTGATATCATTCGGTTTTCATACCAGAAAATTGTATGACGAAGGATGAGTACAAAACAATTCAAACCCCCTACCTCGCTGGCCACTCATTGACGAAATCGCGGGAAGTAGACATCATTCTGTTGAGGTTGGGTAGAAGACGAAGAATTCGAGGAGGAAGGAATTCGAGGAAGACAAGTCAGGATGATGTCATCGGCTTTCTTCGTGGGCGGCGGTGTTTCCTCTAATTGCCCATGTTAAATAGGTAGAAGATGGTTCTCATCATTCTTCGGTGGGGACAAGCATTATTTGAGTTCTTCATTGAGAGGATGAAGTCCTCTCAATTCCCCCAAAGGCTCCTCCTCTCCTTAATTCTCTAAACAAGGATTATTCCAACCCCCCATCGTAATACTACATCATATATTATAATGTTGGCATAATGAATTCAAATAATTTAAAATGATTAAAAATTTATTAAGTTACATTACTTAATTAAATTGGAGGAGTTAACTCATTAAATGAAGGGGGAAGTTGTAGAGTTTCACCAATTTAATTAGGGTGTTAGAGGAGGTTTAAAGCTCATGTAACCCCACCTAATAATCCTCCCAAGGGAGGTTATGTGCTGGTGGGCCCCACCACCATAACCTCTCATGGGATGTTATGGTGTGGTGGCCCTCACCACTAACATCCCCTTGGAGGTTTCAACCACCAAAATAAAATAAAGTTAAAACATTAACATTATTCAATTTAATTAAACCCCCCCAAAAACTATCGTCCACTCATAATAAAATACAAATATAGTGAAGGTCTTAGTAATAAATCACCGATGCTGCATGTTCAAATGTGCCCTCAGATTTCAATTCCGTGCACCGATTCAGATGTTATAAAAACCCGCAAGTATGTTTATTGAACGTACCCGTGAAAAACTTCAGAAATTGATTCCGAGCACACCGAGCCTCGGAATCAAGCACCGTCTGAAACTGTGGACTCATAAAATTCCCATGCATTTTAAAAAATCAATAATAATTCCATGTCTTAAAAAAGGAGGCCTTTTAAAATGTTTTTGTAATCATTAAATAATTATTAATGTGAAATGATTTTCAAAAAATGGCCATCTACAGTTGTGAATAGTGAGAAATTTAGAGTGTAATAAGATCAAAATGATTTTTAGTGAATAGTAAATTATGAATATTAACATACCCATATGAATAGTAATGAATTTTAATGAATATTTTATTGACCACAAAATTGAAACTTCACCCATGATTTTATAAATACATTTTAGACATTTAAAAAGTGAAAAAAAAAACATTTTTTATGTTATGGTATTTTTGTATGTCATAAATATTTTATTTTCAGTTTTATAATTAATTTAATAATTTAAAATGGAAATGTGTTTTCAAAAAAATTAATCACAAATTTTTACTTTTTTGTCTAATGGTTATACAATAATTTTATTGGACCTTGATTAATTTTTAAAGTGTTACAAAATGAGTTATATTTTTAACGTTTTATTTTTGGAATAAATAATGATCATATTTAAAAATTAAATTAAAAGGTATTTAGAAAATTATTTTCTTAAAATGGACTTCATTTTTGAATTCAGAGCATGTATATTTGGTTAGGGTGAATTTTTGGATTTCTTATGAAATAGTTGAATTTTCAGTGAATAATAAAAAGGCAGTTTTGAGTTTCGGGTGTTTAATGACATCATTAATGATGAAATAATTTTGTAAGATTTATGGTAGACATATGTATAGTGATATATGCTAGGAGGTTTCCCAAGTGGACAATAACATGGGAAATTACCATGGTAAATCCCATGGTTTTTCGAATACCACCGATGAGGTGTCCCTTAGAAATTAATAATTTATTCACTCAATTTTTCTACGAATAACAAGCCATTTCCCGGATTCATTTCTTTCTGAAATCATGTTCAATGATGTTCTGGTATCGTTACCACCCAAGGAGTCCTCCCAAGGTTTCCTCAAGCCTACCATTGTACCAAACATCATGATTTTAAATTTACTCCTCAAGGTAAGGGATCCTTTCACCCTCCTCTTTTAAATCATGTTTTTTTATATTTTTTCTTCTAGTATCCATCTCTTTAAGTTGGGGGAATGTTCATATATGTTCCAATTAATATCTATTTGATGTATAATTGTTGATAGAACCTTTTTGATCTCGTCAATTTGATTTCTGAATTATTATGAGACGCCGTTAGGCTGCAAAATTTATTAGAAAAGAAATCCCATCTTCTCATACATTTCAAGTTTCTTTTTTGTGGTATGTCATTAAAATATCCACACCATTTTACCTCCTTTTTCTTCCATATTTATAATTCAATATGAGTTATTTATTAGTGGGTTTCCCCTTTACATTCTCTCTTTTTTATTTTCTAAAACCATGTTTTATAGAAGTTAGGTTGAAGAAATTTCACCTCAAAATTTCTATCTCCTTCTGTAAAGAAATTATCTTGTTTATTTATGTTAATACCCAAACCTATTTCGTTTCTATAGATGTTAAAAAATATATAAAAATGATATATTTTATTTTGGAATGTACATTCATATAACCCTCATTCACATTCCATGGGTTATAAATAATATATTGATCTTATTTTTAAGAACTTTTAAAACGTCACGATTTTGAAATGACAAAAATTTCATTAATTCTCTATGGGTTATTTATGAAATGTTTGCTTATGATCTATGTGGATCACATGAAAATAATACATATTAATGGTGCACCCCGATATCACTCCAATTCATTGGGTAAAGAATTAATCTCTAGAGATCACAAGTTTCACAATACCTTGGTGAATAACGTTTGTAATTTGTATGACACCTTAGGGATAAAACATGGTGATATTTTCATGAATTTCTGAATGAAAAGTTGTAGCCAAATATTCATGTTAGGATTTGTATTCTTTTAATCATGATATTCCTATTATACCATTTATAATGTCGTTATTACTTTTATCATCATTATATTAATATAGCTCAAGATCACATGTCAATTGTTTCACTTGTTTTTCTTACTGAGCCTTTTGCTCACCCTTTACTTTGATGTATGTCTCTAGGATATGAGATGTATAAATTTTACGTAGTTTGAACTTATGGTGAAGCCTTAAAAGTGTTTTAGAATAACTTTTTATGTTTCTTTAGTTATTATGATCAAGATTTCCAAGACACTAGACATTAAAGATCCTCTCTTTGTAAATGTAAAGAAATGTTATGTAACAAAAATGCAGGATTCCATAGTTGATATCAAAGGACAGTGTAGTTATTCCTGGAAATTAGTCTATGAAATATTTAGGAAAAATCCTATAAAAAGTTCAAAAAAAGAAAAATTTCATGGTATTTCTTTGAGTATTAACTACGTTTATTATCAGGAATATACATCCTTGTCTGGATACGAGCAGGTAGAGGTTGCTCTGAAACAGAGGTACCTAGGTGTGAAAACTCTGATAAGGAGTTTTGGTCTTGACGTGGGGTATCTTGGTACATGAAAATTGGAATTTTTGAACTCTTGGTTACGACACTCCCAAGGGATTTCTATGGTTAATCATAAGGTTTTTCAGAATCATTATGAAGGATTTATAGAGAAATGTAATTGTCTAAGAATGAAGTTTTTAGACATAAAATCCTTTATAGTTAAAGGATTTGTAAATGAAATAAGTTTCTCACTAAGGTTATATTATTTTAGAAAAGGTTGGTAAATAGGATGAACCTTGCATATGGTGACCGCAATGTACCATGTGCTGACGACCCTCCAATTCAATCTGGAATGGAATCATTCTTGCGAATGATGATCAAACTGACTCACGTTATAGGAAATAACATGAATCAAGTTGAGAGACCAATATCACCGTTAAGGGAACAACATTATGTGGAGTACTTTATGTGTCAATGTCCACCAAACTTCAGTGGATTGACTGACCCATTGATTGCTGAGAATTAGATCACCTCTATAGAGAAGATCGTTTATGTGATCCACTATTCAGAGAAAGAGAAGGTAACCCTTGATGTCTATCACTTAGAAGGAGAATTTTATCCGTGGTGGGAGATAATTAAAAACATGAGGAAAAGAGTTGAGGTTGAAGCTATGTAGTGGAATGTGTTTAGAGGGATTTTCATTAATATGTATTTCCCTCTATCAATGAGAACAATAATTGAGAAGGAGTTTCTCAAGCTGAAGCAGAAGGAGAACATATCTATCAGAAGATATGAGATGAACATCAATCGACATTCATGATATACCTCTAGCATTGTCATGGATCCATATTGTAAGGATGATAGGTTCTTCGGTGGAATGAGACCTCATCTATGGAAGAATCTAGCCAACTAAAAATATAATATTTATGAGGAGATCATGAAGAGTGAGTTGAAAGTCGAACTATAGTTTGGTGGGATTCAATGGTCTCATAAATCAAGCAACAAAAAGACACCGCTGGAGCCCAACATATGTAGCAGCTTTGATCAGGGAAGAGGAAGCATGCAAGTGAAACATACCATGTGTAATTAATGTGGGATGAAGCATTTGGGGAACTTCCTGCTCGGGAGCGGTAAATGATACAAGTGTGGAAGAGATGTCCATATTGCAAGTAATTGTCGTAGTGAGGAAAAACCTCTACATCCAAACAATAACGATAAGGGGAAGATGGTTCAGGCCATACCTAATGTCATGTGGTTTATGTGTGGACTACTAGGGAACTTTTCTAATCAGTGTCCAAATCCATGGGCAGTGGAGGGGAACAACCATCGGCCTCATCAATGGTCAAGGGAGTAAGGTCATGATTTTGCTATCATGAATGCTGATGTGGAAGCTCCAAATGATGTGTTATCAGGTACTTGTGTTTTTCTCTCAATAATAGGAAGTACTTTTTTTGATTCTGGTTCGACACATTTCTTTATTTCCTCCATGTTTGCAACGAATTTAGAATCAAACCCCGACATTCTAAAAGTAGAGTTATCAGTCATGACTCCTTGTGGGATTATCCAAGCATCATCAGTGTTTTGAAACTATAATATTTTTTTGTTGAGAACAATGTTATCACAAATCTATTATTCATTCCCATGTTGTAATTTTACATTATACTATGGATGGACTAGCTCTCAAAGTATAATGCTATGATCAAATGCATAAGTAAGGAAATATCAGTTGTATTGAATGGAAAACCTAAAGTTATCTTCCAAGGAGAGATATCTCAACCTGATCATTTTCTGGAAGAACTTTCTATATCATTCTTTATGGAATTGATCAGTGAAGAATATTAAGGAAATAAGAGTTTGAGGATAGAAAATGTACCCATAATACTGGAATACATTGACATATTTTCTTAGGAGTTTCATTGTCCTCCCTCATAAATATTGCAACGCCCTGACCCCAGTTACCCAGAGTCGGTGCATTATTACATAAAATTGGCATGATCACAAGAAATATCATGTCTCGGAAGACCGATTAGTTTAGTATCCTTGTAAACACTAGATATATTCATAAGTATTACATTACATCATAAAATGAAAACTACAACAACATATTCTCCATAGTCCACACTCTTATCCCCTCATACTATCCCTGTAGTTCATTCATAATTTACTTCTTCATATCCTGGGAAAAATAAAACATAGAAATGAGGTGAGCTCAAATGCCTAGTAAGGATAACAATATAGCCGAAACATTCATAAATAAGAATAAACATATAAGGCAATGTATAAATAAAACAAAATCCTTTTAAACATGAACTTCAACATAGTATGGCAAAAATAAAATGAAATAATTCCAATTATTTATTCACAAGGATATTCTACTAATCGAATAATCACATGCAATATTAGTAACCACTTTCATAATGATGGAATGTATAATGCCAGACTATCATAACCACATAACCAATGCCTCATGCGAAGACTAAAAATACAATTTTTCCAAGGCCTTGTGCCAAGATACTAGTTTGTCTCATGAGACCTACTGATGGATCATGGAGTGATGGCGGGCTCCACCCGTCACATATTACGTCCAATGCATTCCTATATGAAAAGTACTAAACATAACATAAACATTCGTATTAAAACTATCATACGAAATGTAAATACTTCATCCATAAAACATGAATGTTATAAAAATAACACATCCACAATCAAATATATCACAAAACCTACAATACAATATAGAATTGTTGGATCATATTAAATCTACTTCAAATAAGCGTAAAATCCATCAAAGGATGTAGACAGTGATGAAATCAAAACTCTTTTTAGAGAAATATCTCTTTCTATTTTTAAATCATTTAAGAGTCATATATTTATAAAATAAAACATTTTCTTTGAAAATATTCTTATAAGCATGTAAGGGAAGCTTCTAAGATTTTATAAAAGTGTAAAATAGCAGCACCCTCCGTATAAGATAAAAATACATTCTTACCTTAATTATGTCGAAAAGGTTAAAAAGGACCTTGTTAGGAAAACGTCTAAAAGATTCCTTTATACACAAATTATAAAAGTCAACAAGGGTATAACTGACTTTGAATCATATTCTAGTAAATAGTTAAAATGTTTTGAAATACAATTTTAAGAAACATGGATGAGGATGATAAAGAAATCCTAGTAGATTATTACGTATTAACAACCTCAGATAATGAAGAGATTGCGAAATAAACCCTTACCTTGTACTTTTCCTTGGTTGGGGGTAGGTTAAACTCCTGTATAATGGTGAAATAATTGTTATTAAATTATAAAAGAATCATATACATTTATATGATATCATATATGATCTTTTAACATTGCTTTGTTAATAATATCTTATAATTATCATTGTTTCTGGTGTTAACTTGCTCGTTTTATTTTATATGTTTTGTTACATAATCCATGTTTGTCATGGAAAGGTTGTATCTTATTCATATCCAGAATTATATCAAGTCCTTAAACATTATTATTAAATCATCAAATGATAATTATACTTGAATGGGTACGATGGAGAATGAATCTCATCGCGTTCGTGGAGACGGTAGTCCGTACGTACGCACGAGCGACAATATCATTCTTTTGATAATAAATAATTGGATGGTATATCATATATACAGAATCATTATCATGTTATATTTATTATTTACATGAATTACAAATCATTATTATACCATCCATATAATAATATATTGAATAACAATTACACCACGACGTTGAGACGGTAAGCTGTACGTAAACACGTATGGTGACATGTCATTCAAAGAATGGATAGAATACTGAATATGGTTGTACCATATTTATAATAATATTATATTATATATTAGATACTGGATTCATTATTTTAGAATGGGAATAACAAAGAAAGAAGAAGTTGAAGAAGAAATGAATTTGAAAAAGGGTGGTGAAAACATTACATTTTCTTCGGGTTCTTCCTTTTGATTTGATCAAAAGGGCTCCTTAGGTTGGATTTATGATCAAAATAAGGCCTCTAGGTTGTCGTGAGAGAAGTTTAGAGAGTATTTGGGCAGGTTTTGGCCGGACCAAAAGGCTTTGAAGATGTGAATTAATGATAAGGGTGAGTTACCTTTTATAAGAGGGTTGAGGGGCACCTTTAGAAAAGCTAGAAATATTATTTTATAATAAATTCATATTCGATTTATAATGGCTCCAAAGTGGATTATTTAAATGTTATGGTGGGGATGGATCGAAAACTACTCAACCAATAGAATTTATACAGGTTTGGGTTACTATATTAACCTTATCTTTATGTATTGATTCTAAGTTAATTAGTTTCATTTTTAAAATGTCTCTTTGTATTTTTATATTATATGGTTAATAAACTTACTATATACCTCCAAGTGACCCCCCAAGTGGTCCATTAATGATAAAAATATCATTATATAAGTATCTTGGCCGAACCATATATTTTTAGGAATTTAATATCAATTAATAATATAATATTTGTTTTAAAAACTCTTTTAGGTCAATTTTGACACTATTCAATAATAGATTTTTTTGAAAATCATAACAGAATGCTTACTTCAAAAAATGTAAATTAAGTCAATAATAACATGTCATATAAACCTAGAAAATTAATTTAATTCATAAAAAGGCTCAAATTATATTTATTTGGCTATTTATAATATCAATTATTTTAATATTTCACTATTATGGTAATTACTGCATCATCATTGTGTAATAAATAAATTAACATTTTTAATGTCTAAAATTTATAACTAAAATATCAATATCTAGGAAATCGTTTTATACTTATAATGAATATTTTAAATAGAATTTATCTTATGTATAACCCTATATTAGAAATGTTTTAGTATATAAACTTTGATTTTAACTCTTTTAACTCATCTTTGAATTAAATAATAATAAATGTCATTATCTAATCCATGTGTACCTAAATGTTAATTTTTTATTCCTAATGTTGTTTTTGGTAGAGATATACTTGTCCAATAGAATTAGGACATGTTTTAGGGTAATATTAATATCATTTTTACCCTTAATTACCCTATTTACTTTTAACCGTGGTAAATAAAAGAAAAAAGTTACTATTCACCAAAAATTATTTTCAACTCATTCAACCAAATTTTACTACTTGATATTAACCGTGTATCTCTAATTTTTGAAATTCCACAAACAGAAGTGGTAAAATTATGTTTTATGAAAAATTCATTTTTTAACTACCACTTAGTGGTTTCACTATTCATCAAAAATTTAAGTTTTTCAGAACAATGCCAAAATTTCACCCTAAGATATAATTGATATTTCAAATTCAAAAATGATGCCTATTTTAAAAAATTATAAAAATATAAGTTTCATTAATTAATTTTATAATTAATTCCCACTGTCACCACAAATAGCATGTTTTTAAGGGACAATATATATCAAAAGATTGACAATTGTTTTTGTCCAATTTCAAAGTTAAATTATTTCTAATTAACACCATTGGATAAAATGGTAAAATTATATTCTAATTATACTTTAAAACCAATCAATAGTATAATTCATCACTATAAATTATTTTGATTAAAAAATTTGTTTTTAAGTATTTTTCACTATTCAAAAAATTTGGAAGTTTTCAGAAAAATACCAAAAATTCAACTTAGGATAATTTTGATATTCCGAATCCAAAAATAAAGTCCATTTTGAAATATAAAATATATATAATTTCAAAAACTAGGTATTACTATTCATAACGGCATGTTTGATTGGTTGTGGTGTGTTAGAACTCGATGTTACGTACAACACACGCTATCACATTTTTCAATGAGAAGCGTACCGTAGAAGCTCGGGGTGTTACATTATCCCCTCCATCAGATAATTTCTTCCTTGAAATTTCTAGAATACGACCGCATGGAATGAATTAGGTGGTTCTTCATCATATGTTTCTCAGGTTCACACATTGCCTCTTCCATATTATGGTTTCTCCACAAAACATTTACCGGACGCGTCGTCCGATTTCTCCGCACTTGTTCTCTCATATCAAGAATCTTGAAGGGATCTATGCAATAAGACAGATCGGGTTCCAGTTCTAATTCCTCGTAGTTGAGTACATGCGTTGGGTCAGGCATGTATTTCCTCAATAGCGATATGTGGAACACATCATGAACTTTGAAGAGACATGGTGGCATTGCCAATCTGTAAGCTAAAACCCCAATTTGTTCTAGAATTTCAAAAGGTCTGATGTACCTGGGACTGAATTTACCTTTCTTACCAAAATGTATGACTCCCTTACATGGAGATACCATCAGTAAAACATGATCACTGACTTGAAATTCCAAATCCCACCTTCGATTATCGGCATAGATCTTCTTCCTACAATGAGATGGTTTGATGTGATTTTCGATTACCTTCACCTTTTCCATTGTTTCCTCCACCAGTTCTAGACCTACATGTTTTCATTCACCAACGTCATCCCAACAGGTTAGTGTGCGACATCTCTTTCCGTATAACGCTTCATATGGTGCCATCTGAATACTCGAATGGAAGCTATTGTTATAGGAAAATTCTACTAGAGGTAAATATTGATCCCACATACCCTAAAAGTCAAGTGAGCATGATCTAAAAATGTCTTCTAAAGTTTGAATAGTTCATTCTGATTGTCCATCTGTTTGTGGGTGGTAGGCATTACTCAAATGATGTTAAGTATCCAAGGCTTTCTGAAGACTTTTCCTGAATCTTGAAGTAAAACGGGGATCACAATCAGAAAAAATCGATAGGGGTACTCCATGAAGTCTCACAACTTCATTAATATATAGTCTTGCTAGACGTTCCAGTGGTATATCTTCTCTTATAGCAAGAAAAATTGATTACTTGGTAAGACGATCAACAATAACCCATATTGCATCGTTCCTTCTAGGAGTCTACGGTAGTCCCATGACAATGTCCATCGTGATATTATTCCATTTCCACTTAGGTATGGGAATTGGTTTCGATACTCCACCAGGTTTTTGGCTTCCGGCTTTCACTTGTGGACATACCAAACATCTTGACACAAAATCGGCAATCTCCATCTTCATGTTGTCCCACCAAAAATGTTCCTTCAAATCTCTATTCATTTTGTTTCTCCCAGGGTGTATAGAGAAATTGGAACTATGAGCATCATCCAGCTATTCCCTTTTTCGATCAGGTATATCGGTAACATAAATTCTCTTCCCGAATTTCAAAATTCCTTCTTCATACACAAAATCTCTCAATCTCCCATCATTCATAGCTTTAATCTTCCTTTGAAATTCTTCATCATCGGTCTGATAACTCTTAATACTTTCTACTAAAGATTTTTTGGAAACCATTTAAAAAAGCATTGATGTTTCACCTTCCCTGGTTATTCCCATGTCGATCGCCACTAGATCCATCATAATTGGATCCCATTAAATTCTCATCACGTTCAAAAATCCATGGTCTTTTCTGCTCATATCATTTTCCACCTTGTTTGCTTTCCCCAGGTGGTAGTGTATCTTAAAATCATAATCCTTTAGTAATTCAAGCCATCTCCTTTGCTTCATGTTGAGTTATTTTTGTGAGAAAATATACTTCATACTCTTGTGATCAGTATAAATCTCACATTTTTCACCATAGAGGTAGTGCCTGCATATTTTCAAAGAAAAGATCACCGCTGCTAACTCGAGATCATGAGTAGGATAGTTTTGTTCATGAATTTACAACTGCCGTGATGCATAGGCAATAACCCTATCATTCTTCATAAGGACACAACCATGTCCTTTCATCAATGCATCAATATAAATAACGAACCCATCATTCCCCGATGGTAGAGTAAATATATAATCATTGACTAATATTCTATTTAGCTCTTCAAAACATTCCTCACACTCTTTTGTACAAACAAATTTAACCCCTTTACGTATGATCTTCATTAATGGGTTAGCCAATTGGGAAAAATTCTGGACGAAACATCGATAATAACCTGCTAAACTAGTAAAACTATGTACCTCAGTTATACTTGTAGGTTCTGGAAATTCGTGGATTGCCTTAGTCTTAGAAGGATCAATAGAGATTCAATCTATAGAGACAATATGGACAAGAAAATAAATCTCTTGAAGCCCAAATTCACACTTTCTAAACAACCCAGATAATTCATGCCTTTTTAGAGTCTTCTAGATAATGCACAAGTGATTTTCATGATCTTCGTAGCTTTTGGAGTATACCAATATATCATCGATAAATACCCCCAAAAATTCATCAAGATATTCCTTGAAAATTCTATTCATCAGATCCATGAATATAGAGGGTGCATTAGTCATTCCAAAAGGCATTGCTGTAAACTCGTAATGCCTGTACCTGGTTCGAAATGCTATCTTCGGAATGTCTTCCTTCATTACACACAACTGATGGTATCCAGATCGAAGGTCAATCATTGAAAATTATTGAGCTCCATACTGTTGGTCAAATAAATCATCAATGTATGGTAGGGGATACTTGTTCTTTATTGTTATATCATTGATCTCCCTGTAGTCGATACATAACCTCATAGATCCACCTTTCTTTTTAACAAAAAGAACAGGGCCCCCCCATGGAGAAACACTAGGGTGAATAAATCCCTTATTACTCAATTCCTCTAGTTGTTTCTTTAGTTCGACTAATTCCACAGTGGCAATTATTTAAGGGGTCTTCGATATAGGCCTTGATCCAGGAATTAAATCAATGAAAAACTCAACTTCTCGTTCTGGATGATGTCCAGGTAAATCATCCGAAAATACACGTAAATATTCTTTCACAACAGGTATATCCTCTATTTGAACATTCTTTTCCTCACCAACAGTCATTTCATTCTCTTCCTCCTCAATAATTGAATTTAGTTGAGCTACTGGGGGTGGATCTAGATAAAAATTTGGTGGTGACGATTCTGCTATAAAGATAAGGTGTTCCTGATCATCATCATCAGAAATCGTAACCTCATTCTTCATACAATAAATCTTCACATCATGGTCTGAAATCATGTTAATACTGAGGATTATATCAAACACAATCGTAGGTATGACGATGAGATCAGCAGATAAAGAAAATTTATGTGCTCTAATGGGGACTGATTCACAAAACATTGTTGCAATGATACTTCCCTTAATATTTTTAATTAACAACTCCCTTGTTAAATAAAATTGGAAATATCTAATTTTCTAAGCAAACTGGGAAGATATGAAACAATTCGATGATCTAGAATCAAATAATTCATTTTATAAACTTGAGGAAACCATTAAATTACTTGCAACCACGTCTTTTAGAGCTTCTACCTCAGTAGTAGTGATAACATAAGATTGTCCATGATCCATTGGTCTATTTTGAGGTGCATTCCCCTGATGTAAAGGAGATTCATTTGCATAACGTCCCATCTCCCTGCAATTTTAGCATTGGACATCAGTAGTTGCCTTCTTCCCCTTGCAATCACGAGCTTGGGGGCCTTTTTCACCACACTTGTAACAGAATCTCAGTCATTTTAAGCATGTATCAGGGTTTTCCAGCTCACATTTATCACATGATGGATATTCTACCTTTCCATTATTCCCCTTATTTCCATTCCCAGATTGATCAGCAGATCTCTTCTTCTCTTGCTTTTCTTAAAGTCATAAGACTTAGAGAATTCCTTTTCCGTCTTGATTGCACATGAGACAATGTCTTCGTACGACGAGAAGGATTGTGAGACTAATTCTTGACGGATAAATTGTTTTAACACATCAATGAAATGATCAATCTTACTTCTTGGGTTACGTATATAATCTCCAGCATACCTTGCTAACCATGTAATGTTAGCCTCATACTTTGTGACATTCTCATCCTCCTTTTGTCTCAGACTCAGAAATTGCATTTCCATATCTGTTCAATGGTTGCGAGGAAAGTATATTTCTAAAAATAGATCTTTGAACTCCCTCCATTCCATATTTGATACTTCATCATCTTCCTTCGTGTTTTGAATCAATGACCACCATTTATCAGCATCTCCAATGAGGCGGTAAACTGCCATGATAACTTTTTACCTTTCACTACTCCCCAAAGCCTAAAATATTTTCTCTAGGGAATTTATACATTGCTCAGCTACTAAGGGATTTGTACTCTCATTGAACGTTGGTGGTTTCTTCCTCATGAAGAGACCTAACATTGATCCTCCACGATGTGGATCAGGGTGCTCCATACGGGTAAGGTTATTATTTATAACTTGAGTGAGTTGTCCCAGTATGGTGATTAGCTGATCGACACTAGTTGAATCACAAGCTCCACTATAATTATCTTGAGCAGGAGGGAAATCCCTACATGGAGTGTGTGCATTGATACGATTTCCATTTCTTCCACTAGGCACTATTTCTAGATAATGGCACAAACTAGATCAGTTTATGAATCAAAATACATAATTCCATACTTATAAAACACTTAACATAAATTGAAATATTTATGGATATAATCCATAATCATAAAAAAAATTCTTTGAGGAAGTATATACTCACGAACTTTTCATAATTATTTGTAAAGAAAATGAGAGTTATCCTAAGCATGTCCCCCGGGAGTGTTGTAACCAAGAGTGCAGCAAGGCCCATTATTGTGCACCAGTTCTCATTCGAGTATAACTCAAAGTGGTGTTTTTGGGTTTTACCCCGAGGTACATCTATGCTAGAGCCGCCTCTACCTTATCGTATCCAAACAGGGATGTATTGCTCGGAAAACTCACAAAATCTCTACAATACCAAAATTCTAGGAAGTTCTACTATACTAATCCTCAACGTCCATCTTAAATCTATGTTCTCTAATTAGAGTTTATCTAAATCTAGCTTCCATGGTTTGTACTAAACATGCTCTGATACTAACTGTAACACCCCGACCCCAGTTACCCAGAGTCGGTGCATTATTAAATAACATTGGCATTATCACAAAAAAGATCAAGTCTCGGAAGACCGATTAGTTTATTATCCGTGGAAACACTAGATATATTCATAAGGTTTACATTACATCATAAATTGAAAACTAAAACAACATAGTCTCCATAGTCCACACTCTTATCCCCTCATACTATCCCTGTAGGTCATTCATAATTTAATTCTTCACATCTTGGGAAAAATAAAACATAAAAAAGGGGTGAGCTCAAATGCACAGAAAGGATAACAATATAGTGGAAACTTTCATAAATAAGAATAAAAATTTAAGGCAATGCATAACTAAAACAAAGGCCTTTTAAACTTGAACATAAATATATTATGGAAAAAATTAAATTAAATAATTCCATTTACTTATTCACATGGATATTCTACTAATCGAATAATCACATGCAATATCAGTAACCACTTTCATAATGATGAAATGCATAATGCCAGACTATCATAACCACATAGACAAGGCCTCGTGCCAAGACTACAAATAATATTTTTCCAAGGCCTTGTGCCAAGACACTAGTTTGACTCATGAGACCTACAGATGCATCGAGGAGCTATAGCAGGCACCACCCGTCACATATTAAGTCCAATTCATTCCCATATGAAAAGGTATAAACATAACATAAACATTCATATTAAAACTAGCATACTAAATGTAAATACTTCATCCATAATCCATGAATGGTGTAAAAATAACACATCCACAGTCAATCATATCATAAAACTTTCAATACAATATAGAAGTTTTGTATCATATTAAATAAACTTCAAATAAGCGTAAAATCCATCAAATGATGTTGACATTGATGAAATAAAAAATCTTTTCAGAGAAATATCTCTTTCTATTTTGAAATAATTTAAGAGTCATATATTTATAAAATTAAACATTTTATTCGAAAATATTCTTATAAGCTTGTAAGGGAAGCATCGACGATTTTATAACGGCAGAAAATAGCTGCACCCGCCGTATAAGTTAATAAAAAATTCATACCTTAATTCCGTCGAAAAGGTTAAAAAGGAGATTGTTTGGAAAACGATGAAAATATTCCTTTATATATAACATATAAAAGTCAACATGGTTATAAATGACTTTAACCCATATTCTAGTAAATAGTAAAAAAGTTTGGAAATAAATTTTTTAGAAACATGGATGTGGATTTTAAAGAAATACCAGTAGATTATTACATATAAACAACCTCGGATAATGAAGAGATTTCGAAATAAACACTTACTATGTACTTTTCATTGTTTGGGGGTAGGTTAACCTCATTTATAATGGAGAAATAATTGTTATTAAATTATACAAGAATCATATACGTTCATATGATATCATATATGATCTTTTAACATTGCTTTGTTAATAATATCCTAGAATTATCATTGTTTCGGGTGTTAACATGCTCATTTTCTTTTATATGTTTTGTTACGTAAGCCATGATTTTCCTGGATAGGTTTCATCTTATTCTTATCCAGAATTATATCAAGTCCTTAAAAATTATTTTTATATTATCAAATGATAATTATATTTGAATGGATATGATGGAAAATGAATCTTATCGCGTTAGTGGAGACGGTAGTCCATACGTACGCACGAACGACAATATCATTATTTTGATAATATATAATTGGATTTTATATCATATATACAGAATCATTTTCATGTTATATTTATTATTTACATGAATTGAAAATCATTATTATACCCATCCAAGTAATAATATATTGAATAACAATTACACCACATCGTGGAGATGGTAAGATGTACGTACGCACGTATGGTGACATGTCATTCAAAGGATGGATAGAATACTGAATATGGTTGTACCCTATTTATAATTATATTATAGTATATATGAGATACTAGATTCATTATTTTAGAATGGGAATAACAAAGAAAGAAGAAGTTGATGAAGAAACAAATTTGAAAAAGGGTGGTGAACACATTACCTCTTCTTCGGGTTCTTCCTTTTGATTTGAACAAAATGGCTCCTTAGGTTGGCTTTATGATCAAACTAACGACTCTAGGTTGTAGTGAGAGAATTTGAGAGAGTATTTGGGCAAAGGTTGATCGATCCAGAAGGCGTTGATGGTGTTAATTAATGATATGGGGGAGTGCCTATTTATAAGAGGGGTGACATGCACCTTTGGAAAAGCTAGAAATATTATATTATAATAAATTCATATTTGGTTTCAAATGGATCTAAAGTGGATTATTTAAAGTTTAATGTAGGGATGGGTCGAAAACCACTCAATCAAAAGATTTTAGGAAGGTTTGGGTTACTGTATTAATCTTATCCTTAAGTATTAACTCTAAGTTAATTAGTTTCACTTTTACAATGTTTCTTTGTATTTTTATTTTATATAGTTAATAAACATACTATATACCTCCAAGAGACTCCCAAGTGGTCCATTAATGATACCACTATCATGATATAAGTCTCTTGGCATAACCTTATATTTTTATGAATTTAATATCATTTCATAATATAATTTTTGTTTTAAAAACTCTTTTATGTCAATTTTGACAATATTAAATAATAGATTTTTGTGAAAAACATAATAGAATGATTACATCGAAAAAAGTTAATTAAGTCAATACTAAAATGTCATATTAACCTATAAAAGTAGTGTAATTCATAAAAAGTCTCAAATTATATATTTTTTTTGTATTTATAATATCAATTATTTTAATTTTTTAATATTATGGTAATTACTGCATCATCATTGTGTCATAAATAAATTAAATTATATAATTTCTAAAAATTATAAATAAAATATCATTATGTATTAAATCAGTTTATCTTTATAATTAATATTTACAATCTAATTTATCATATGTATAACCCTTTATTAAAAATGTTTTCGTAAATATTCATTGATTTTGACTCTTTTAACTCTTATTTGAATTAAATTATAATAAATATCCTAATCTAATCCAAGTGAACCTAAATGATAATATTTTATTCCTAATGTTGTTTTTGGTCGAGATACACTTTTCCAATAGAATTAGGACATGTGTTAGGTTAATATTAATATCATTTTTACCCTTAATTACCCTATTTACTTTTAATCGTGGTCAATAAAAGTAAAAAGTTTTTATTCACCAAAAATTATTTTCATCTCATTGAACCACATTTTACTACTTGATATTAACTGTGTCTCTCGGATTTTCAAAAATTCCACTCACAGAAGTGGTAAAATTAAGTTTTATATAAAATTCTGTTTTTAACTATCACTTAGTGGTTTCACTATTCATCAAAAGTTGAAGTTTTTAAGAACAATGCCAAAATTTCACCCTAAGCTATAATTGATATTCTGAATTCAAAAAATTTTTCTATTTTAAAAAATTTCCAAACATATAAGTTTCATTAATTAATTTTATAATTAATTCACGCTGTCACAACAAATAGCGTGTTTTTATGAAACAATATATATCAAAAGATTGACAATTGTTTATGTCCAATTTCAAAGTGAAATTAATTCTAATGAACACCATTGGATAAGATGGTAAAAATATATTCTAATTATAATTTAAAACCAATAAATAGTATAATTTATCAACATAAATTATTTTTATTAAAAAATTTGTTTTTATGTATTTTTCACTATTCATAAAAATTGGAAGTTCTCAGAAAAAGACCAAAAATTCAACTTAGGATAATTTTGATATTCCGAATCCAAAAATGAAGTCAATTTTGAAATATATAATATATATAATTTAAAAAATTAGGTATTACTATTCATAACGGCTAGTTTGATTGGATGTGGTGTGTTAGAACTCGATGTTGCGTAAAACACATGCTATCACCTTATTCAAAGAGAAGCGTACCGAAGAAGCTTGGGGTGTTGAAAAGATAGGTAGAGTGTTCCATTTAACATGTACCTATATATCATCCAATATCAAAGACCCCATATAGGATGGAAAATATGGCGTTAGAGGAATTAAATAATAAAATCCAAGATCATTTGGAGAAGGGGTTTATCTGACCGAGTGTGTCTGCTTGGGGTGAACCTGTTCCCTATGTGAAGATGAAGGATGGACCGATGAGTCTATGAATTGATTATAGAGATATAAAAGGAATCGTAGTATAAAACAAATCCCCTCTTCCATGAATTGATGACTTATTTGAGCAACTTTATTGGACACTATTCTACTCTAAGATTGATCTTCAATCTCGTTATCATCAATTGAGGGTAATGAAAAAAGATATTCCAAAAACTACCTTATAATCAAGATATGGGCATTATGAGTTTGTTGTTATGAATTTTGGACTGACTAATGCCCTTACAAATTTTATGGATTTGATTAATATAGTCTTCAAAGACTACCTTGATATCTATTTCGTAGTTTTTTATGATATTCTGATATATTAAAAAATTTGTGAGGAGCGTGAGGATCATCTAAGTGTTATTTTTCAAACAATAATGAATGAGAGACTTTTTGGAAAGATTAGTAAAGTTGAATTCTGGTTACATAATGTTTCTTTTGTAGGTCACATTGTTACCAATGAAGGAATCACAATTGACCCTACGAAGACAACAGTTGTCGAGGAGTGGCCTCATCCTACAATAATAACTGAGAATTATAGTTTCCTTGGATTAGTGAGATATTATAGGAGGTTTGTGAAAAACTTTTCACGACATTCAAATCCATTAACCATGATAACTAAAACGCAGTCAACTTCATCTGGACAAAGGATTGTGAAGAATGTTTCCAATAGCTGAAAAGAGATTGGTTACTCCACCTGTGTTAACACTGCCCTCAAGTGGAGAATGGTTTGTTGTTTTTAGTGAACCATCTCGGAAAGGGCTTGGGTGTGTCCTCGTGAATAATGACAACGTCATTTCTTATGCATCTCGACAGTTGGAGACTCATGAGAATAAGTATACTATGTATGATCTAGATATGACGACAGTCGTTTTTACTCTAAATATATTAAGGCACTGTATTTATGGGGATAAATGCGATATATACACAGACCATGAATGTTTAAACTATATTTTCACACAAAAGAAATAGAACATGAGACAAAGGAGATGGTTGTAACTCCTTAATGACTGTGATTGTTAAATTCAATATCATCCCAGAAGAGAAAACAAACTCATTGAAGCATTAAGTAGGGAAAACCCAGTTGTTCTGTCCATTATGAGGATTCAAAGAGATCCTTTGATCAATGGCCTAATAAAAATCGTCATGGGAATTATAATGTAATGGAAATAATCAACGCTAACCAAAATGATTTCTCACCCGTCACTACTAGAGAAGACCAATAAAGCTCAGAAAAAAGATCCTTTGTTACAAAATAATTATTAGGCTGGGATGGATGGGAAGATTCTCGAGTTCAAAAATGATCATGAAGGTGTACTGAAATTTTGTACAAGAATATGTCTTCCATCTATTCTAGAAATAATGAAGGATTTTATGGATGAATCTCAAAGCTCTACTTTCTCTATACATCCTTGTAGTAGAAAACATTTATAGGGACCTTTGTGGTCATTATTGGTGGGATAATATGAAAAGGGAGATAGATGATTAAACTTCAAGGTTCCTGGTAAGTAAGCAAGTGAAAGCAGAGAAAAAACTTCGTAAAGGTGAATTACAATCATTACCCATACCAACATGGAAATGGGGCAATATCACTATGGACTTCATTACCAGTCTCCTGAGAACATCGAAAGGAATTAATGTAATATGGGTTATTGTGAACCGTCTCACCATGATTTCCCATTTTATTTCCAATCAGATGATTTTTATTTTGATCAACTTTCCATGATTTATGTGAAGGAAGTGGTAAGGCTGCATGGAGTTCCACTGTCTATCATATCTGATCGTTATCCAAGGATCACATCAAAATTATGCAGATGTCTTCAACAAGCTATGAGCACATAATTGAATTTCAGTAAAGCTTATCACCCCCTAACAAATGGACAATCTGAAAGGACTATTCAAACACTTGAGGACATGATCAGAACATTCTCAATAAAATTTAAATATGGATTGGATCCACATATTTCTTTATATATGTTATCTTACAATAACAGTTTCCACTCGAGCATTCAAATGGAACCCTCTAAAGCACTATATGGGAAGCATTGTAGAACTCCTAATTTTTGGGATGAAGCTTGTTAGAAAATGCTTCTTGGTCCTGATCTTGTTCAAGAGGTGACAAAAAAGGTACATTCCATCCAGCAACACATTAAGGATGCTCAGTTTCAGAAAAAGTGCTTTGCCGAAAACTGTTAAAGGGACATGGAGATTGAGTTTGGTGACAAAATATTTCATCGGATTTCACCTTGGAAGATAGTCATGAGGTTTGGGATGAAATTGAAGCTCATCCCAAGGTACATTGGCCCCTATGAAATCCATGATCATGTGGGATAAGTAGACCATCGTCATGCACTTCCTCCAAATCTATCCCACATTCATGATGTCATCCATGTATCCCTCTTGAGGAAGCACGTACCTGACCTTTCACGTATTCAAAATCCAGAGGAGGTACCATAGGATCATTACCTCTCTTATGAGTAGCAGCTGGTAGAGATCATGGATCATAGAGACAAGGTTCTATGAAATAAGACTACCCACCTTGTTATGGTGTTTTGGAGGAACCACATATATGATGAAGCCACATTGGAAATGGAGGAGTCTATGAGACAGAAGTTCCAACCCCATTTCCCATCAGTGGGTACGAGATAAAATTTTGGGGACAAAATTTATTAAGCAGGGAATAATGTTATGAACCAATATTTTTAATTATATTTGTTTCCTAATTTATTATGTTATTTTAGATTATACAAAACAAAATTAAATCCTTTATTTAAAAAAGTGGGTATAATTAAAATGAGACCGTTGGGTTTGGACTATTATATGATTGTTGTTCAATATGACCATTGGAAACTATAATATTAACGTTGTGTTTTTTAAAAAAAATAGTTATTATGGTTAATTAATACAAAAAAAGATTGAATGGCCTCATCCAGTAGACTTTAGCCATTAGAAGCCCATCTGTCAGAGCTTGGGAGGAGGTAGTATCACTAGGATTTTCTCTGGACCTCTCCCATGCCAAACTTCAACATATAAAGCTTGAACAAAATCACAAAAAGGGAGAATTTCAAGCTGATATAAATCACCACTCGGGTAATGTTATCCGAGCCTCCCCAAGATTTTATCAGCATAGCACACCTTACACTTTGGTCCTATGCTGGAGTTATAAGTGGCTATTTAACCAAAACATAAGTGCTTTGTGTAATACATTTATATAAATAAGATTGTTATTTCTTCTTATGGAAATGTTTGTGAGTTTCAAATTTATGGATAAATATAGGATGTGTCTTATTGATGAATTTAGGAAAAAGGGGTATTTTAAAAAAATTTTATTCACTGAGTAATTAATAATGTGAAATGATTTTAAAAAAATGGTCTTTTACAGTAGTGATCACTGAGAAATTTAGAGTCTAATAAGATCATCTTGATTTTTAATGAATAGTAAAGTATGAATAATACCATACACGTATGAATAGTACTGAATAGTAATGAATAGTCTATCAACCAGAAAAAAATAGAAACATCACCCCTGAATGTATAAATACAATTTATACATCTTAAAAGTTAAAAAATTATCATAGTTAAGATTTGGTATTTTTGTATCTCATATATATTTTATTTTAAATTTTATAATAATTTTTATAATTTAAAATATAACTGTATTTTCATAAAATATAATCACAAATTTTTACTTTTTTACATATGGTTGAAAAATAATTCTTTGGGACCTTTATTATTATTTATGGTGTTGCAAAATGAGTTATTGTTTTAATGTTGTATTTTTGGGAATAAATTGTGATCCTCTTTAAAAATAAAATTAAAAATATTTACAAAATCATTTTCATAAAATGGATATCATTTTTTAATTCAAATCATTTATATTAGGTTAGTATAAATTTTTGGGTTTTTTATGAAACATTTTAATTTTCGGTGAATGGTAATAATGCAGTTTTGAGTTTTTAGGTGTTAAATGTCATCATAAATGGTATAATAATGACGTAAGATTTCTGGTCATCTTATGAATAGAGATATATGATATGAGGTGTCCTATGTGGCCAATACTGTGTGAAAATACCATGGTCAAGGCCATGGTTTGGAAAATACCACCGATGAGTTGTCCCTTTGAAATTAATAATTTATTCACTCAAGTTTCCTATAAATACCAAGACAGTTCCCTCATTCATTTCATTCCTAAATCATCCTTAATGATGTTCTGGTTTCCCTACCTCCCAAGGAGTCCTCCCATGGTTCCCTCTGGCCTCCTAAGGTCCCAAACATCAAACTTTTGGAGTTTCTCTTCAATGTAAGGGAACCATTCACCCTCCACTATTATGTCATGAATTCCTTTATGGTGTGTCTTCTAGTTTTTCATCTCTTTAAGTTGATGGTATGTTCTATTATGATCTAATTACTTTCCATTTCATGTATAATTTTAGATAGAACCCTTCCCCTATCATCAATTTGTTATATGAATTTTTATGTGATGTCGTTAGGCTGCCGAATTTCTCATAAAATAAATAACATCATCTACTACCTTCCATGTTTCCTTTTCTTGTGGTATGTAATCAAAATATACATACCATGTTCTTAGCTACATGTTATTCTGTATATATAATGTAATAATAGTTATTTATTATTGGGTTACCCTTGTACCCTCTATTTTTATTGTTTTCTAAAACAATGTTATAAAGCTGTTATTCTGCCGAAATTTCACCTCAAAATTTCTATGTCATTCTCTTAATAAATTATCTTCTTTATTTATGTGAATACACATACCTATTTAGTTTCTATTATTGTTAGTAAATATATAAAATGGATATATTCTATTCTGGAATGGTCATACATATAACCGTCACTCCCTTTCCATGGGTTATTAATCATATAATGATCTTATTTTTAAGAACATCTAAAACGTCATTCTTTTGAAATGAAACCCATTTCTTTTATTCTATATTAGTTATTTATGAAATTTTTTCATATGATCTATGTGGATAAAATTAATATAAAGACATATTAATTGCGCGCAATGATAGAGCTCCAATGAAATGGGTAAAGAATTAATCTCTAGATATGAAAAGTTTCACGATACCTTAGTGAATAACCATGGTAATTTTTATGACACTTCGACGATAAACCATGGTGATATGTTCATTAATGTATAAATGAAATAGTGTATACACATATTCATGTTATGATTCATGTTATTTTTAGAATTCTATTCCTATCCGTCCATTTATCATGCACTTATCACTTTTACCATGTTCTTATTAATATCGCTCAAGATCGCATGACAACTGTTTCACTTGTTTTTCCTTAGTGACCCTTCTGATCAACGTTTTCTTTGATGTATGTCTCCAGGATATGAGATGCAGTAATTGTACATAGTATTAACCAATTATGAAGCCTTACAAGTGTCTTAGAAGAATGTTGTATTTGGTTTTCATGTATTATGTTCCTGATTTCCATGAGAGTTGACCTTAAATATCCTCTGTTTGTAAATGTTATGAAAAGTTTTGTAATAAAAAGGTGGGATTACATTCTTGAGAAGAGTATTCACTATATTACTGTCATCATTGTCATGTGGTTTATTTATTTTTTCAATCATTTTTTTGAATAGTGTGGGTGATGGTGTGGTATGGCGTATTGTTGTGTGATGGTGTTTTCCAATTACTAGTATGAGTGGTGTGGTTGTGATTCATTTTCATGGAGATACTTGAGTTTATATCATGGGATTGTTGTTTGAACCTATTCCTTTTAATTTCATGGATTTTGTTATTACTATCAATGATGTGAATAATTTTTATGAATATTATGTAATTTTATAAACCATTAAACCAATTTCATTATGGTAATTCATGCGATGCATCATTCCATGGGTAGTTCAAGGTTAGGTGGGGAGAATGTGGTGGAGTTTTATATTATCTGAGAATGTTTATAAGACTTGGATGGCTATAATATAATATATATACTACAGATACACAAGTTTATAACACAGTTTCATCATGGAGTATCACATAATATAGTATTTTTTCTTTGTATGGATATATATTTTTTCCCCTTTTGTGGAATTAAAAAAATTCCTGGTACCATTATGAAACATAAATGACATCTTGGATGACGATTTTTATCAAAGAGGTTTGAGTTATTCTATGGTGAGTAATAATTATGACATTGAGATATTCATTACGATGTAGAGGATAAAATCATATTTATTTATGTTTCTATAAATTTTAGGAGAGCCACACGACAGATCTTTCTTGTAATATTAGTTTTTTATTATTGTTTTTTATCCTATAGAAACACTACGGGAAAAATGGATAATAGTGAGGGGGTATTTGCGACGGGAATTATTCCCATCGCAAATACCTTACGGAACGGGTTATTAGGGACGAGAAACTATTCCTGTCGCAAATAACCCGTTATTTACGACAGATTTCTTTTACCTGTGACAAATGGTTTGGCGTGAAATGCGTGCCAAACCGCGTGAACTTTATTTGTGACAGGGTTCTAACTCCGTCGCAAATAACCGGAGGTGGTTAAAGAGTATTTGCGACGGGATTCTTTTAACCTTTCCAAATGGTTTGGCGCGATGTTTATTTGCGACGGGGTTAGAGCCCCATCGCAAATATTCGGCGGCTGTTAAAGTGTATTTGCGACAGGGCCCGTCGCAAATAACCGTTTTAATGCCACCCATAATTAAATGCGATCGGGGTTATTTGCGATGGGAATCCCATCGCAAATAAGCCCGTCGTAATTAATCTATCCTATAAATACTGCCAACCGTTACAATTTTTTCCCTCTGAACTTCTTAAGACGATCAGTTGTAATTTTTTTCCCCGATTTTGAGGAGTCTGTTGGTGGTGTCCTACAACTACAGCGGCTCGACATTGAAATCAAGTTTAATGTTTTTATCTGAATTTTAATTTAATATTTATGTTATTTAATTTATTTATTTATTTTAAATTTTTATAATTTTTTTTTCTGATTCCTAATTAGAAATAATTATGAATAACTATTAATAATAAACAGTAATTAGATACAATTAAACACTAATTAATTTAAAATAGTTAGCTGTAATAACAATTGAATAGCATCAATTATGAAAAATTACAATTAATTTGAATTAATTAATAATAATTAGAATTAATTAACATTAATTATTAACAATTAATAATAATTAACAATAATTATCAATAATTAACAATAATTACCAATAAATAGTAATAATTAGTAATAATTATCAATATTTACTAATATTTATCAATAATTGTCAATAATTGTCAATATTTTTCAATAATTACCAATATTTACCAATAATTGCCAGTAATTTTCAATATTTAACAATAATTAGGAATAATTACCAATAATTTGGAATAATTAGCAATAATTAGGAATAATTACCCATAATTAGGAATAATTACCAATAATTAGGAATAATTACCAATAATTATGAACAATTACCAATAATTAGGAATAATTACCAATAATTAGGAATAATTATCAATAATTAGGAATAATTATCAATAATTTGTAATAATTACCAATAATTATCAATAATTTCCAATAATTAGTAATAATTTCCAATAATTACCAATAATTACCAATATTTACCAATATTTACCAATATTTACCAATAATAAAGTTAATTACCAATAATTAGAAATAATTACCAATAATTAGGAATAATTACCAATAATTAGGAATAATTACCAATAATTAGGAATAATAACAATAATTAGTAATAACTACCAATAATTACCAATAATTACCAATAAATACCAATAATTAACAATAATTACCAATAATTAACAATAATTAGTAATAAATAACAATTATTAGTAATAATTTAAAATAATTAGAAATAATTAGTAATAATTACCAATAATTTCCAATAGTTGTCAATATTTACCAATAATTCCCAATACATGTCAATATTTACCAATAATTAGAAATATTTACCAATACTTAAGAATATTTTCCAATAATTGGGAATAATTACCAATAATTAGGAATAATGACCAATAATTAGGAATAATTACAAATAATTAGGAATAATTACCAATTAATAACAATAATTACCAATAATTAGGAATAATTACCAATAATTAGGAATAACTAGAAATAATAATTAGGAATAATTACCAATAATTTCCAATAATTAACAATAATTAGTAATAATTAACAATAATTAGTAATAATTAATAATAATTTGTTATAATTAGTACTAATTACAAAAAATTGCCAATAGTTGTCAATATTTACCAATAATTGCCAATAGTTGTCAATATTTATCGATAATTAGGATTTTTTACCAATAATTAGGAATAATTACCAATAATTAAGAATAATTTGGAATAATTACCAATAATTATGATTAATTACCAATAATTAGGAATAATTACCAATAATTAGGAAGAATTTCCAATAATTAGGAATAATTACCAATAAATAGGAATAATTACCAATAATTAGGAATAATTACCAATAATTAGGAATAATTACCAATAATTAAGAATAATTACTAATAATTAGGAATAATTAGCAATAACTACTACTAATTACCATTATTTAGTACTAATTACCAATAATTACCAATAATTACCAATATTTAACAAAAATTACCAATATTTACCAATAATTAGGAATAATTACCAATAATTAGGAATAATTACAAATAATTAGGAATAATAACATTATCAAATTATCAGTATATTTTATTATTAATATTAAAATAATATAATTTTTTATATTATATACAATTCTCCTTTCATTTGTGTGTTCTTTCGCTCCACATGTAACATTTGTATTTTTTTTTCAAAATTATCAACCTACTCACCAATGGAGAGGTGAACGTGAATGCAAATATTACATGTGGATACAGAATGGTAAACACACAGATGAAAGGAGAATTGTATACAATATAGAAAATTATATTATTTTAATATTAATAATAAAATATACTAATAATGTAATAATGTTATTATTATATAATTAATATTTATGTAAAAAATATTAGTATTATTAAAATAATTAACAATAATTAGTAATAATAAACAATAATTAGTAATAATTAACAATAATTAGTAATAATTAGTAATAATTACCAATAATTTCCAATAGTTGTCAATTTTTACCAATAATCCCCAATACTTTTCAATATTTACCAATAATTAGGAATATTTACCAATAATTAGAAATAATTACCAATAATTAGGATTAATTAAGAATAATTACCAATAATTAGGAATAATTACCAATAATTAGGAATAAATACCAATAATTAGGAATAATTACCAATAATTAGGAATAATTACCAATAATTTGGAATAATTACCTTTAATTAGGAATAATTACCTATAATTAGGAATAATTACAAATAATTAGGAATAATTACAAATAATTAGGAATAATTACCAATAATTAGGAATAATTATCAATAATTACGAATAATTACCAATAATTAGTAATAATTACAAATAATTACCAATAATTACCAATAATTACCAATATTTACCAATATTTACCAATAATTAAGAATAATTACCAATAATTAGGAATAATTACCAATAACTAGGAATAATAACATTTTTACATTATTAGTATATTTTATTATTAATATTAAAATAATATAATTTTCTATATTATATACAATTCTCCTTTCATCTGTGTGTTTTCTGTCTCCATATGTAATATTTGCATTCTTTTTCAAAATTATCAACCTACTCAACAATGGAGAGGTGAAAGTGAATGAAAATATTACATTTGGATACAGAATGTGAAACACACAGATGAAAGGAGAATTTTATATAATATGGAAAATTATATTATTTTAATATTAATAATAAAATATACTAATAATGTAATAATTTTATTATTATATAATTAATATTTATGAAAAAAAATATTA
Source organism: Viscum album (assembly GCA_963277665.1). Classification (NCBI taxonomy): domain Eukaryota; kingdom Viridiplantae; phylum Streptophyta; class Magnoliopsida; order Santalales; family Viscaceae; genus Viscum; species Viscum album. Next base: position 1,309,694,744 of record OY728152.1, on the reverse strand, counting down.
GTATTATTAAAATATTAAAAAAATTATATAATATTAAAATTATCAATATTTGTAATAGGTTTTTCTTTATTCTTGACATGTCCAATTCTTAAAGGGTCAATTTTTAGCTCTATCCTAATAAAAATTTTGCGTCAGTTGTGTCTAATGTAAATTCTATAATTATCCATGCTTGAGTGTTTTTTCTAAAAAATTATTCAAAACATGTAATGCTTTTATATTTTATAGAAAAATATGCAACAATGAGGTCATCAGCAATACTTATTAGATGACCGCATATGGATAAATCAACGTAGAAATCCAAACAGTTCTGGTTTAAATCTAGTATATATAGATGGTGTGGATACTTTTGTATCATTTGCAGCATCAAATCCAGAATTTGTTTCAGAAGGCACAATAAAATTCCCTTGTAGAAAATGTACATCGAGAACGGTTGACACGTTTGACAAAGTGGGGGAACATCTCTTGTGATGTGGTTTGCAACCAGATTATGTTTTTTGGTATCAACACGGTGAACGCAGTTCCAGAGTAGGTGATACCAACATGATTCTGGATCCATCCCGATTTCATGATTTAGTACATGATGTTGCAGGTTCATCTGTTCAACATATAGAAACTACGGCTGATATAACTTCAAATCCTGAGTTGGCACAGTTTGAATTTTATGAGTTGTTGAGGTCTGCTGAGGATGCATTTAATTCTGGATGCAAGATGATAAAATTAGAAGCAATTGCAAAATTTATGGCTATCAAATCAGATAAGGGAATGTCGAACACATGATTTGACCAGATATTTTCTTTGCTTAAAACACTGTTACCCGAAGGAAATGTTTTTCATGGAAATTACTATGAGAGTAAGAGGCTAGTTCGAAATTTTGGACTTACTTGTCAGAAGATTCATGAATATTCATATGACTGCATTTTATATTCTGGGGAAAATGAGTCGTTGGATAGTTGTACCACATGTGGGAAACCGAGATATATAGAAGGGCAACATGGGAAGTCTGGTTTGATTTCTGTAAAAAATTTGAGATATTTTCCTCTTACATCCAGACTACAGCGTTTATTCATGTATAAGAATACAGCGACAGTGATGTCATGGCATAAAGTGAATATTTCAACCGATGAATGCTTGAATCATCCAGCCGATGGTGATTAATGGAAAAATTTTGATAGAGTGCATCCATCATTTGCTTTAGAAGCTAGAAATGTTCGACTGGGCCTTTCCACTGATGGTTTCTGTCGGTTCAGATCTTATGGTAGTCAGTATTCATGTTGGCCTATTTTTTTAACTCTGTACAATTTACCTCAATGGATGTTGATGAAGGATCCCTATATCTTTTTGACTTTACTAATTCTAGGACATCCAAAGAAGAATATTGATGTATATTTGAATCCATTAGTTGATGAATTACGTTTATTGTGGTGTATAGGTGTCATTACAAATGATGTTGCTATGAAACATAATTTCATTGTGAGAGTAGCATTGATATGGACAATTAGTGATTTCCCGGCTTATGGGTTGTTATCTGGATGTAGTACACATGGTAAGAAATCATGTTCTTATTGTATGGGAGAGAACAAAGCATTTATGCTCATTCATGGAAAGAAACCTTGTTATTTTGACTGTCATCACAGATTTCTTCCAGCTGATCATCCTTTTCGCAGATACAGATCTCATTTCAGAAAAGGAACAGTTGAAAGGTATGGTCCTCCAAAAATGCTATCAGGTTCAGAGTTAAAATCAGTTCTACATTTATTACCTCCCATCACTTTTGGTACCACAATAAACCAACCGAAAATTTCTGGTTTTTGGAAAGAACACAATTGGATTAAACGTAGCAGATTTTGGGATTATCCATATTGGTCTGATTTGTTGGTCTGCCACATGTTGGATGTCATGAATATTGAGAAGAACTGTTTTGATAATTTGTTTCATACACTTTTGGATACGCCAGGAAATAGAAAATACAATGTAAATGCACGTTTAGATCTTGCCCAAATTTGGAGGCATCCAGAACTGGAACTGTTTGAGAATTTCAGAATAGAAAAGTTACTGAAACCAAAAGAATCTTATACACTATCCATAGAAAACCAATTATTATTTTTTCAGTGGATTATAGATTTGAGACTTCCAGATGGCTGTGCATCCAATTTGGGTAGATGTGTAAAGAATGATAATATTACTGGATTAAAAAGTCATGATTGTTATGTTATAATGCAAATACTTTTACCCATTTGATTATGAGGTCTGTTGAATTCTGTGATTTGGGATTCCATAACAGACATGTCATAATTTTTTCGGGACATTTGTGCGGCTACAGCAGATTATGATGCTCTATGCAAACTTGAAGAAGATGTTGTTGTAATTATATGTAAACTGGAAAAAATATTTCTGCAATCTTTCTTTAACTCAATAGAACATTTGATATTAAATTTTCCATATGAAGACAAATGTAGAGGTCCAGTACAGTTTCGATGGTTGTACCCATTTGAAAGATGCATGCAAAAATTGAAAAGAAACGTACGTAACAAAGCATCTGTTGAAGGATCTATTTGCAGAAGCTTATTTGCAAGAGGAAATATCTTTTTTCTGCTCCCATTATTTTGAATCTGAGTATCCTTCAATACACAACCGAATGGGACGGAATGAGAGGAATATTGATGAAATCGACAATCATTTTTCTGTTTTCAACCTGCCAGAGCATGGTTTTGGTGGTGTTCATGAATGTTGGCTTTTAGATGATGAACATCACAAGCTCATACGTATGTTCTTCTCAACTAGGAAGAGATGACATCAGTTGTACTGTAAGTGTTTATTTCATTTATTCTATCATTTATTATATAGTAAATAACATTTTTATAGGTTGTATGATAATCATATCAAGAAACAAATTCCACAAATTACAGCAGCTGCTCTCTAAGAACGCTGACAGAAAAATTTCTCTCATTGGTTTCAAAAACTGGTAACAAAAATTCTTTATCATTAAGAAACTCAATCAATGTATTGTTTACTATATTGATAATTACTTCAAAAAATTTCAGGTGTCTCGACATGCAGATAAAATTGACAAACAGGTGTGTATATTGAGTAACCCACCTTCCAAACATGTTAAAACATATAATGCATATCTGGTGAATGGATTTAGATTTTATACACATTCATATGGGGAATAAAAAAACAATTAACAGTGGAGTTATATTGAGAGGATCTCATTATCAAGAAAATGAAGTTGAATTTTATGGCATGCTGGATGAAATCGTTGAACTCTGTTATCTTGGAAAACATTACATAACCATGTTCAAATGTCGGTGGTTTGATATAGAGAGAGGCGTGCGTGTTCATCTGACTCATGGAATCATCGATAATAAATGTAAAAGTGTTCTTGCAGTAAATGAACCATTCTTATTGGCTCAATAGGAAAATCATGTTTATTACGCAAAGTACTGTGCTACGTCAAAAGACTTGACTGATTTGTGGAGTATAATAACAATCATAATTAGAGACAATCAGTTCAGTCAAAGTGAATGTGCTTTCATTGATGTGCAATGAATTGATGTTTTTCAAGAGAGTACTCAAAAAAAATTCATATTTACATAGATACATTAGTATTGATGAGGAAAGCCCACATGTAAGATTTGGTGATGACGATGATGTTAATGATGTGACATATGAATTTGAAATGGTAAGAAATGAAGCAATTGGAACTCGAATGGATATCGATGATTTTGATGAGGAATATGAAGATGACATTGACATATATGAAGATGATGATAAAGATGAACACTGATAGAATTACATGTTAGTTATATATAATCATAACTAATATATATGTATATATTATAGTAATTATCAATTATTTTCTAACAACATTAACATTTTCTGTTTCAGATGGATGAAGACACATTTCGTGAGTTGTCGGATGCTGACCTGTCTTTCGATGCAGATGAGTTGCTGGCAGATGACCCTCAGCCTACATGCGGTTCCGGGAGTCATCGGAGAGGGCACAGTCTTGCACGATTGATGATTCTTGACCCCGTCCCCGAGCGACGTCCATGTCTTGGGTTTGATCCACGCACACAGAGGTGTGATAACCTGTGTGATAACCTCTGGATTTGACTAAAATTTCATTAATCTATTCACATAATAAACGTTTATTATTTTTTGCAGTTTTCCGCATATAGCAGTCGGACAGGGAAACACTATTTTGCACAACCATTTCTCTTAGCCTTGGACCACATGGGAGCATATTCCCATTGATGTGAATCAGGCCATGTTCGGCCATTAGTTGGTACGTACGTAAATAAATAATTTTTATTTTGAAAATTATTTCATTTCTAACATGATAATTTGATTTATTTTAAGGGTTTATGGTATCCAATCGACGATACCATGCATGGCGCCATCCACGATGCATAGGAGGTGGTCATGCGTGATCGCTTTCATCAGTTTTTGCACAACATGACGAGAGCAGCCATGAAAAAAGTAGGAGTATCCATTTTTGATGACTCCTGTAGAGCGCAATGACCACAGTACATTTCATCCCACGTATGGGATGGATTATGTGCGCACTAGTTGAGTGATTCCTTTTAGAGGAGATCATCAGTGGGGAGGCAGAATCAGGGGAGATAGGAGGTGACTTATCGAGGTGGGATTCTTACTTTTAGTTCTCATTGATAGCATCTGGTATGCACATTATTTATAAATATTTTATATAACTATAAATATTAACAGTTTATTTTTTATTCTTATAGGCTGTCGAGTAACCCGATATTACGGAGTACGACGTATATCAGAGGATGTATAGTGATCCTGCTACTGGGGAGATTAGAGGTGATCGTCAGCATCACATCATGGTCAGTATTATTTGTTTTCAAGTTTAAAAATTAACTGCATATTATATATTCACAATTTTAATTTTAAATTGCAACTACAGGAGTCATATAAGGCCGCAACATCACAGACCCAGCCTGAGAGTCAGACCGAGTCCTCAGATCAGACTAGTGGATGTCAGTTTGATGAGGCGGCATGGATGCAAGCCACCCAGTATGCCTTCGAGAAGGGTCGGGTATTTGGTATCAACTCTCGACTGACTCCCGAAGATTATTATGGTAGTGCTGCGATGTCGGCGTCCAGCTCGAGAGGAGCTCGTGCATCTTTTTCTGCTAAACAGTAGGAGGATCAGTTGCGGTCTCAGACTGCACTGATAGAGAGTCTTCGACAGGAGCAGGAGGAGATGCGTCAGCAGCAGCAGTAGCATAAGGAGGAGAGTCGACGCCAACAGTAGCTATACGAGGAGCAGATGACTCAGTGGCAGCATCAGCAGCAGGAGCAGATGGAGTACATGCACCGACTCACTAATGCTTTAGGGATGGAGTTTCCTCCACCAGCATCTGCAGATCCCCCCTACCCTCTCTTTCAGATGAGAGTTTGTTTTTATGTTATAAAGTTTATTAAATCAAAATATGAATTTTTTTCTATTCGTAGTTTCTGTCTCATTATAAAATATAAATAATATTATATTTTAAAATATAAATATTATTATGAATAATAATATTTTTTATATTTTATAATATTAAATTATATGTATATTAAAATTTTATAATATTATAATTAAATTATATTTTTTGTAATATTTGAATTATTTTAATATTTGAATGTATTATAATTTTATTATTATTATATTAATTAAAATAACTTATTAGTATTTATTTTATTTATGAATTATAATTCTAATATAATTATATTAATTAAAATCATTTATTAATATTTTATTTTTTTTTATTTTTGAATTATAATTCTATTATTATTATATTAATTAAAATAATTTATTAATAATTTATTATTTTTATTTGTGAATTATAATTCTATTATTATATTAATTAAAATAATTTATTAATATTTTTAATTTTTTTATTTTTAAATTATAATTGGATTATTATTATATTAATTAAAATAATTTATTACTAATTTATTTATTTTTTAATTTATTATATTATTTTCGATGGGTATTATGCCCGTCGCAAATAGTATTATTATTATATTAATTAAAATAATTTTGTAAAATATTTATAAAAAAAATTGCGACGGTCCCGTCGCAAATATTATTACGACGGCCCCGTCGCAAATACTTGTTTTAAAAAAGTTTTTTAAATATAACGACTAGTATTTGCGACGAGAATATTTCGCGTCACAAATACTACTTGTAGCGACGGTCCTGTCGCAAATAATTGTTGTTGCGGCACCGTTTTCCGCAACGGGCTATTTGCGATGGACCCCCGTCGCAAAAGCACATTAGTGACAGGATCCCGACGCAAATGCCCCATCACAAATGACCTTATTTCTAGTAGTGAAAGGTGGTTCATCTAGTGAAATTTTATAATTAAAAGTTCTCCAATTCTATGGTCAAAAAAATTAAATTTTTAATGGACATCCCTATACATATATAAATTAGGTGTGATCCCTTATATTGAATCATGGTATTTTACCATTTTATTGGTTCAGTGTAATTGTGATTAGTTATTCATAATAGTATTCTTTTGTTCAAAAATACTTATAAAATCATCAAAACTATCGAATCCTACCTCTCCATCATCCATTTTTTGGGGAAACAAAATGTTGTCCCTATGAGTTCATTTAACCTATTTTCATTTTTATTTATCCCCAACCTTTGGAGAATGATCCACGAAGGATTTATTGGAGCTTTACTCCTTTTCGCTCCATGTTTTCTTCTCATTCATAATCTGGATATGCATGATGTAAATGGAGATTTTTTTTGTTCTTGATGATTTTGTAATGTAATGGTGTGGGATGATGTGGTGTTGTTTGATCTCGATAATTCCTCTCGTTATTATGCTCAGAAGTCTCCTTTTTCTTCTCCAAAACACGGGAAGTTGTACCGAAATAGTTTCTTGAGGTCAACAATTGTTAGTATTTCTTCTAAAATTTCATGAATTATCAATCCAAATTTTTATTTTCCATTAGGATGACAATATGTACAGGTTCAACGAACATAATACTATCTAATTATTGATATTTTACAGGAAGGGAAACATGAAGGATTCAAATGATTTACTTCTTTTTATGTCATTAATTTAAATCATGCTTAATTATATTATTTAAAACCATATATCATGGGATGCTTGTAATTGGTTTAATATATATTTTATTAGAAAACAGTATTGTGTTAATGTTTGATATTTACTTTAATAGAATTATCTATAAACATATATGAGACAAATGAATCAAATAACCAATTAATTAAATGGTATGTATGAGAATAATGATCAATTAAATGATGATAATTTGATTAAATAAATTATAATGAAATAAATAATATAATGTGAAATTTTGTTATTTTTAATAGTGTTTTCTATTGAATTTTTTTTAATATGTGGTGTTTTAAATTATGATGAGATTGATATGTGAAATGATATAAATTATGAGCATTTCGAATTATGGTGATGTGTTGTTATGTTATGTAGTGCAGTGATAGATTTTGTATATTCATTCGATATTTTATTACCAAATAATCAAGGATGGTTAATGGGTGGAAATGTCCAATAATATGGAATGATTGATTAACTATCAAATGAAAAATGTGAGGTTTCAAAAAATTAGTTTTTTTAATATTAAAATACTAGGATAAAAAAATCATTTGTTAATGGAAATCAATAAATTACGTTCAAATAATAATAATAGTGTAATTTTCCTTTTTGAACCCATGTTTTGTCTTTTGACTATGATATATATATATATATATCATTTATTTTGTTATTTTTGGAAGAACCCCACCAATATCGAGCACAACGATGCAAATTTTTTAGTGATTTTTTACTGACATTTTGGTTGTGAGAATGGATGGACATATACCCATATTCCCTTATATCTCTTCAAGGTGAAATGGAAATTCACATGATATGATGGCTAGGTACCAAAAGTGAACCTATGGTTTTTATAATGGGTTTGATGTGGGGTTTTATGGTCTGGGAAATTTATAGTAGGGGGTGTAATGATGTTTAGGTCCTTCATGATTATGATACTTTACTAATCATGTTATTTATGCGTTATATATGTTATTTTATGGCCTTGTTGTAATTACGTGACATGATTAATGATTTTAAATTTTATTTCCTATGCTCGACATGATGTAGATTCCTAGTTTACATTCGGAAGTATTAAATATAAAATATACTTGTTCCCTGGAATGTAAAATGTGGTGGTCATAAATAGTAAAGTAATTGAGTGTTCAGTATGGGGTTAACCATAAAAAATATTTTTCATAATTTGATACTATTCATGGATGTATCATTTTGTGGCCATGCCTATGTGGGGATGTGATTATATAGATGAAATGTATATTTGTTTTTTGTACAATGTTTTTCTCATAAGGTCATTAATAAAATATTTTCATGTTTTTATAATATACTTTGGAAAAAATGAATCTATGTATAAAAATATTCACTCTTTTATAATTTATAAAAATCATTTTTTATTATTCCTATAATACATTGTTGTCAATGATAGACATTAAAATATCATTATTTTTAGTTATTATGTTGTCATTTAATTATCAATTAGATTTTAATACATATTTGTAGAAACTCTATAATTTTTTTACTTCACACATGCATTACAGGATGGTTTTGGTCTCTATTATTTTACCTTATTTCATAGAGATTTTTTGTGTTTCTTCTATATAGTAGTATTATATTATAGGGTACATTAATTCTATTTATGAAATTTTATACCCTTGGTTATTATCCCTATCCTAGAGCATAATGGTTGTAAGAATTAGGATAATTATCTCTCTTCCATTACTATGGGATCTGATGGTTTACTATTACAAGGAAGGTGGGGGACCATTATCAGTAATTGATGTTACACAGATTTAAATATTCATTTTATAATACTAATCTTTTTGATGTTGATAAAGAGTGTCATTAATATTTTAAAGAGGAATTGTATTATGTAGAGTTATTTGAGTGATTTCCATAATATTAGTGTATGAACTCATACACTTATCATGTATCACAAAAAATAATAGGGTATCACCCGTGTTAAACATGATGGTATATAAATTTATTATCACACAAACTCTACAATGGTTTCATCAGTTCCTCTATTTTCATTGTAGTGAACCTATATAGTGTCTTAATATATATGGTTTTTATTTTGAATGATATGAATTGAAAATTACACACCTCACTCATCCTACTGAATTTTTTAGTGTTTAGTAAACACATCAATGTATTCCAAGAGTATATGTAACTTCCATTCACTTCTATTTTCCATGAATTTCATTATGTATAGCTATTGAAGGTGGTTATAGACATGATTCGAATCAATATATATACCTTATAATGACATGGAATTATATATCTCAATCAATAATCAAAATCATAGAAATTTGGTGGTGGTTTCTTTATATATTTAAGTCCAGTTTATACCAAGGGATTTGTCAATTCAAAAAAGCATATAATAATAATTATTTTAAATATATTATTGTTTAATAACCTAACACAAGTATCCAAAATTTAGTTCCTCATTCATTACATTAGTATATTATATATGGAATCACATACCCAATGGATAAATAATTTAGTACTCTTGGTAAACTAGATACATTAATGACAAAAACATAATTTCATTGATATCTGAATTAAATTATTCCACATATATTATTCCTACAAATGAATTAAAAAACGCAACTTAATATCCTGGGGAAAATAAAAAATTTGAAAAGGGTGAGAGAAAATGATTAGTCTGGGTATCAATAGATAGAAATATATTAATAAAAATTGAATAAAAAATTATAAATTTTAAATAACATAAACACGTTCCATTTAATAAATATACTGGGGATAATATCGAGGTAATAAAATATATCCAAATGATTTAACATAAAAATCACACATGCAGAAAACTTAATGATGGATATTCTAACAAATCAAATAATCATTATAGATTACAATAATATTATTGATGATGATGTAATTACAAATTCTAGATAGGTGAAAAATACCATAAATAAATGTTCCATGACTGAAATCCCCATAGATTCTTATGCCAAGACATTTAATATAATTTATTACGGGCTCATCCATTTGCATATCTATTTTGTCTCAGAAGATATATTGATGAATCAAATAATTATAGGGGTCCTCTCTCATCACATAAAATGTCTAATTAATACTACATAAGAATGTTGGGTAACATATATCACATATAAATTTGAATTTAAACTATAATATTATATGTAAATATTTTCAACAATCAAAAAATATAATTAGAAACCATCTAGAGAAATATGGAGTTTGTGAAAAAAAATTATGTCTATATTAAAACTGATAATAATCAATCCAAAAATATTAATGATTCAATAAATATAACATATGAATGATTTATCATATTCATAATGAAGGATTTATATCAGTGATAAATTAAAATAACATATTAATATTTTTAGATTCATCTTTATATAAAATAGTAATGTAATTTTGAAAATCATATATAAAATCCATTTTTTTGAAAATTAATTTCGAAAAAATTTAATTTAATTGGATTATGATAAAATCTGATAGAAGCATAAAATAAATAATTGTTATGAAATTATTTCATTCAATATATGATGTAATAGTTTAAAAGGTCATTCCTTGTTCAATGATAAATGATTAGGAATATTCTGTGTTTGGAAAATGGAAATTTTATTACTATCACATTTTTGGAATATAAAAAGTGGTATTTTATTTAAAATAACATTATATTACATTGAATTTTTTTATTAATGAATAAATATTGGTTAATTTTATGTTAATAAATCAATTTTCAATGGGTTAATTTTTTTTGGAGGAATATATACCGACAAGCAATGGGGGAGATGAAGATGAGTTTACTTATAATTTTATTCCCGTTTATCTTACAAATAAGGAGTGAAAAATGAACATTTACATAAAAATATCCTGAATAATCATTGGATAACTAAATCAACTATTTCCATTAGAAAATAGTAATGTAATTTCATTTAACTAAAATTCAATAGTGCACAGTCTCAATAAGAAAGAGATTGGGAAATAATCCTTTACAATTATCATAACATGGAATTGAAAATTAATAAAACAATCCATTGTGTGTATGAACTGAAAATAAAAATGAAATATAATTAAATATAATACATGGAAGTTAATATTCATTATATACATAATCATAGAATTACATTATCAATGATTTGGAATTTCAAACCAATGAATACCAACTGAGTTATGAAATCTCTTACAACATGGAAACTTTTATTTCTAATTACCTTATATTAAAAAAATACAATTGAAATATAGAATACCATAAAAATGAATTATTAATGATATTACATGTCAATAGCTTATAATATTACCTATATATATTTAATATGTTGTATAAAAATTCAATATTCCTCAATGAAAGGAAATTGATAAGAAATCTCTTACCATGCACAACCTTTTAATTGTATTTTTTGAGCATCATTTAAAATTTTCCTAAAGATTTTATGAACTAAAAAATATTCAATAATTAAAATAATAATATAATAAATGATATTTTTTAACATCTTATTACCCGTTCGTTAATAATCATTTACTATTTACACTCTTTTAGCTGTAAACTCTCAAGTTTTGTCATGATTATTTTGTCATGAAATATAATGTTCTTAGTCTTATTATAAATTTATATTATATATATAATAATAATTATAAAATAATAACAAAAAGTTTATATCAATTTTATTATAAAAAAATAACTAATAATGGTTATTGAAAATTAATTATGTAACGATCACCGTGATAGTATGTCAAATGTATGCATTAGTAATGTATCCATTATCCAATAGTCATTATTGAAATAAGTAAGTAATAATATACCTTCAAATAATTATCATTATATAATCAATACCATATAGTATATTTATATGTCTGAATCCTGTTATTTTTTTTTCAAAATAGAGATACATCACCTCGTTAATGCAGCAATCCACACATACACAAACAACTATATCAAATTTATTTGAGTGAAAAAATAAAAATATTAATTGATATACTCTATTTATTGAATAAAAAATATTATTAATATACTAATAATTTTATTTATATAAAAACTAATAATTATTTTTATCCGTAATATATTCTATGTAAATCATTACTAAAATAAGAATAACATTGCTTCTTGAGGTGGTAGTCCACTATACACATGAGCAAGATCACCATATCAACTAATGAATTGAATGTAATTATATATATAACATATATCACTGCATAGGAAATTATTTATAATTATCTTATATATAATTTATATTCATTATCATACCTAATCATGAATGGTGGTAGGAGAAGATAAAATTATATTATTTCATGAGGTGGTAGTATGACGTACACATTAATGATGATTTCATAACACATTTTTTTGGAAGTGGTGGTTGTTTTTTGTCATGAACTTTTTGAAAACATGACTTAATAAATAATATACTATGGTTATTACCATAGAATGGTTTAATAATAATTTATTTGTGTGGATAATGAAAAATATTAATGATGCTCGATAAATAACATTACATCCTTTTAGGATATCATACATAGGATTGATATAAATAATTAGATGCATTCATAAGGAATTAAATATATTAATATATGGAAAATTATTTTTAATTATTTTTGAAGGACTTGGAGGATCCAAACATGTATCAAATAATGATGAAATGGGGAGAGGGAGTTGATTTTAATGTTGAGGTGGAGTTGTATTCTTGTAAAAGCCCAAATGCATTCAATTTTAGGAACAATAAACATACTAAGTTTTATAATAAATTGAATAATACTTTATATTAGGTTATATGTTTTCTATAAGGACCCGCCTTAAACATTACTTATTATTGAATTAAATGAATAATTCACATTGAGGATCTTTTCAGGTTTAGAGTTTTAGAGAATTAGGAAATAACTATTACATTTCAAAGGATACAAAGGAGACACATCTACTCAACTTCCATTTTTTCCACAAAAATAAAAACTCTTGAACAAAAGATTCATGTCTACTTCCTTGTTTTAGATAGGCTGAAATTTCCTTTATCCCATTCTTGACCCTATTCAAATTTATGTCCTCTAAAAAACATTTAAAAAAAACTTGGTATGAGCATAAAAAGCTACGTAAGGGTTATAACAATATGGAAAGAAAAAATTAGTCCATTTATACATAAGAATCAAGGAAATCATACTTTACTCATAATGAATAAGTAATTTAACATACCTCGTGAAATAATAAGATTTATGAATAACTCATAGAAATCATAAGACATAAAGGTAATTTGAGGAATTCATAACATTCTTATATGGTATTAACCCTCATGGTTATTTTTGGAATACCCATCATAGTATATTGCCTAAATCTCTTTGGAGAAACCTTAATGTTTAACTCCTTATCATTTCCCAATGCATTGGAGAGCTATATCGGGCTCACCCGCCCTAAGTTTATCACAGATCCACCTGTCTTCATAAACAATGCCAAAGAACCATAACATAATCACATCACATAACTTTATCATAAAGGAATGTTAAAATTCCCACATTGTTATAACAATATAATCTTTTAAGATATTGAAATAATAAATCCATTCTAAAAAACCATTTTCAAAACCATTTAAAACAATTTAATCAATAGATTTTTAAATCATAGTGTCTCATACCACTTTGAATCATTTAAAATTTTAAACCATTAATATCCATATAAATAAATCCTTAAATCCTTTTTGAAAACATGGATATTAATGAGAAATATTTATAATAATAATTTCATAATCAATTTAACACGATATTTTAATTAAAGGGTTTTTAACCAAATGAGAGGCACTTTAATACAATAATTAAGGAATAAAATTTAATCAGAACATTATAATATCATGATAATAAAGGGATTCATGATATAATATTCCAAAGGATAGTATTTACACCATATATGAGTGAACTGGTGCATAAAAACAACGAAGTCTCTATAGAAATGTAAAATGAGATGAAATCCATTATAAAGAAGGTATCCTTAAATTAAGGATAATTTAATCTCATAATTATGTGTGAAAATATAAATACAACAAGTATAAGTGGATATTAAGTTTAAAACAATCAAAGGTCATTCAAACATATTAAATGGATGAAATATTCAATAACTACATGTTGAACCCAATGAAATTGAAATTGGGTTAAGAAGTTCCCTTGGTAAAATTTGAAAGCCAAACGACGTCCCTTTAAAATTCATAAAATTAGTTCATGAGGAAGAAAATGGTATCTCATCACTTGGATATAAAATTTAAATCAATAAGGATATATAAGAACATATCCCAACATAAAAATATGTAAATTAAAAGACATAACAAAATAAGTCTTTTAAAAATAGGAGGGTGAATGGTTCCCTTACTGATTGGGGTAACTTTCGAAACGTTCACCCCATGAAAGAAGGACTGTACAACGTTGTTTTAAACACCCAAAAAGAAATTATATTACAGAAAGAGTAGAATAATAGGAAGTACATACACCACTCAAAACAAATAGTCCCAATTGAAGCATAAATATCACTTGAATAAAAGTGAGATGAAAAATCCCATTCGAAAACTCAGCAGCCTAACAGCACCACTTAAAACATCAAAAAAATGGAATTATGAAATAAAATATGGTCTCTCTTCATATTAACATTGAAATTACAGAATTTTTAATCTAAAAGAACATCCCCAAACATAAGAAATAGGAGCTTAAAGTATGTTACATAAAAAAGAGTACTTAAAAAGAAATAGAGGGGTAGGAACCCTTACCTCCAGTCTGACTTGTCTTGTTTGTTTCTTTATATTACTGAATAATAAACTTTTTTCAATTTATAATTTCTTGAGGACCTACATTAAAGTTGACTATTAAATTCATATCACATATTATAATATTATAATAATTAGTTAATTATGTGAGTTCATGTCAAAAGGTTTTGTCGATGTTTGGTACCCGAGGAAAAAATGAACTTGTTTGAAAATAATCGCCCATGTAGTTATAAGTAAATCATCTCCAGAATAGTATTAATGATTTAAATATCATATATATCTAGTACATATTAATTTATACTATTCCATAATATTTGGAGATAAAAATAAATGAAATGCACCTTTCATGGAGATGATAGGCCATACGTATGCATGAATGCTACTTTCATTTCATTGTCATGTTAATGGAATTAAAAACAATTGAGATATATATATATATATATATATTAATTAAAGTATAATATATATGTTATATAGGTCACATAAGTTCATTAATTTAATTCTTTATACATTTCATGTATTGCATGAACGAGTCACATAACTTGAGGTGGCAATAGTCTGCACTTCCTCATATGAAATTATCGCATTTGCACAACATGAAAAGAATAATGGTATGATTAAAATATAAAATCAATAAGCATGTATAAAACATAAATACCATATATATCATATATAAAATATAGTGACATCATAATGGCCACCTTAAAAGGTGTTAAAATAATATTGATCAATCATCGTTTCGTGAGGCAGTAATTCGCCATCCACAGAAATAGTATGTCCTTTAGCCATTATACGGGTGTGTGTGTGTAAGTGTAGCTCTAATATTTCATATAACAAAATACTATTATATTGAAGATACTAGTGTTGTTACAAAATAAAGGAATCAAAAGAGTTTAGGGGGTTGGCGAAGCAAAATAAATCAAAAGAACATAAGAGAAGACATTAACGTTAAATCAGGTAACTCCCTTTGGTTTGAACCAAAAGGGTTCCTTGAAGATATTTTCGCCAAAGTTGAGGCTTAGATGATGAATAGAGGGATGCGGAGAGATGAAATGGGTAGGGGTTGGCCGAGCCAAAGCTTGTGAGGTGTGGGTAATATAAGGCCCCGACCTTAAAACAATACTTAATATTGAATTACATTGAATAATTCACATTGAGGATCTTTTCAGGTTTAGTGTTTTAGAGAATTAGGACATAACTATTACATCTCAAACATTAAAAAGTAGACACATCTACACAGCTTCCATCGTTTACAAAAAATAAAAACTATTGAACCATAGTGTCATGTCTAGTTCCATGTTTTAGACAGCCTGACATTTCTATGATCTCATCCTTGACCCTATTCAACTTTATGTCCTGTGAAAACGTTTCAAAAACATTGGATGAGCATAAAATGCTCAGTAAGGGATATAAAAGTACAAAATGAAAACATTAGTCCAGGTATGAAATCATACTTTACTCATAAAACATAATCACTTTAACATACCTCAAAAAATAATTAATAAATCATAGAAATCATAAGATATAAATGTAACTTGAGGCATTCATAACATTCTTATATAGGGAGTAACCATCATGGTTACATTTGGAATACCCATCACTGTATATTCCCTAAATCACTTCAGATAAACCTTAACGTTTAACTCCTTCGCGTAACCCAATGCATTGGAGAGCTATATCGGGCTCACCCGCCCTTAGTTTATAACAGAACCACAAGTCTTCATAACAATGCCCAAGAACCATAACATAATCATATCACATAAAAAAGGCTTAAAGGAAACATAACAATTCAAAATTTCAATCTGAAGATATCAATAACACATTAATATAATAATAAAAACATTATCAAAACCATTTTCAATACCAAAATAAAATAAAAGAAAAACATGGTATTTATTTTTCATTTAAAAAAAGGTTATGGCTTGTAGAGGAAGCCGAAACTCAAATAATGGTCACAGCGGCAGAGAAGTCATTGTCGCCGCATACATATGACAACAAAACATTCCTTTAGTCAATTAGTAAAACTCTTTGTATAAAAAAGGATTCCTTTTTAATAATTATAAATGTAAAAGGGGTTTATACACCGTAAATATAAAGTTGTGTATAAAACAAAATATTCCTCAATAAATGGAGATTAAGACAAAGTCCCTTACAAAGATAATTTTTAAATAAAATAGATCTATTATGTGTATTCAATATAAGTACTCATAAAGAAAGTACAAATTCAAGATAGGACATAATAATATCATGACATAATTTGAATGTAAGAGATTAACCCAAAGAATGGAAATTGGGTTAAGAAGTTCCCTTGCAAAAATTCGATAGCCTAACATCGTCTCTTCGAACTTCAAAAAATGAGTTGATGAGAGATAAAAAGGGTATCTCATCAATTGGAAATAAAATTTACATCAATAAGGATATAGAAGAACATATCCCAACATTATGATATGTAAATTAAAACACCCAACAAAAGAAGTCTTTTAAAAAGAGGAGAGTGAAAAGTTCCCTTACCGACTTGGGTGTCATTCGATATATACACCCCATGAAAGAAAGACAATACAACATTGATGAAAATACATTTAAACGAAAGTATATTACACAAAGATTAGAATAATGGGTAGTACATATACCACTCAAAGGAAATGGTGGCCAATATAGTGTAAATCGCACGAGAATAAAAGTGAGATGAAAAATCCCTTACGAAAACTCGACAGCCTAACAGCGCCAATAAAAACATTAAAAATGGATTGATGAGAGAAAATAGGGTCTATCATCATATGAACATAAAAATTACAGTATTATTAATAAAAAATAACATCCAAATCATATGAATGATGATCTTAAAAGGAATGACATAAAAGAGTGTACTAAAAAAGAAAGAGAGGGGTAGGTTCCCTTACCTCCAGTCTGACATGTCTTGTTCATTTCATTATATTCATGAATAATAAACATTGGTCAATTTATAATTTCTTAAGGAACTCATTGAAATATTATTATTCATTTCATATCACATATTATAATTTTATAATAATTGTTTAATAATGTTAGTTCATATCAGATGTTTTTGCCGATGTTTGGTATATGAGTAAAAAATGAACTTGTTTGAAAATGATTGCCCATGTAGTTATAAGTAAATAATTTCCAGAATATTATTAATGATTAAAATATCATATATATCAATTACATATTCATTTTATACTATTCCATACCATTTGGAGATAAAAAATGAAAAGCACCGTTCATGGAGACGGTAGGTCGTACGTACGCATGAACGCTACTTTCATTTTATTTGTCATATTAATGGAATTAAAAATAAATGAGATAAATATTTATTATAATTACAGTATAATATATCTGTTTTATAGGTCACATATGTTCATTAATTTCATTATTTATACATTCCATGTATTGCATGAACTAGTCAAATCACTTGAGGGGGTGGTAGTCCACACATCCTCATATGATATTATCGCATTTGCAAAACATTAAAAGAATAAAGGTATGTTTTAAATATAAAATACAGAATCATATAGTAAAAATAAATACCATATATATCATATATAAAATACAGTGACACCATAATAGCCAACATTAAAGGTGTTTAAAGAATATTGAACAATCATCATTTCGTGAGGCAGAAAATCGCCAACCATAGAAACAAAATGTTCTTTAACCATTAAACGAAGGTGTGTGTAGGTTTAGCTCTAATACTACTCATAAAAAATTCTTTTATATTGAATATATTGTTTTTGTTACAAATTAATGGAATAAAAAGAGTTTAGGGGGTTGGTTAGGATAAATAAAACATAAGAACACAAGAGAAGACACTACCTTTAAATCGGGTAACTCTTTTTGATTTGATCTCAAAGGATTCCTTTGAAAGACTTCTAGCCAATGTGATGCTTCTAGGAGTAATAGAGGGATGTGGAGAGACAAAATGTTCAGGGGTTGGCTGAGTCAAAGGCTTGAGATGTGTGGGAATGGTGGTAGAGGTGGGGGCCTTTTATAAGAGGAGAGGAGGGGAACTCTTAGAATGTCTTGAAAAGTAACATTATTATAAAATGAATTTCGGATTTTAAAGGTCAAAAAATTATATATTTCTAGGATAAGGTGATAATTGTTCGAAATCCACACATCCAGTGGGTGTTTTACAAGTGTAGGTCTTAGATTTTACATTATATTTTCATTTTATTTAAATCCTTAAATAATGAGGTAATCACTGCATCATCATAGTGTCATAAATAATTTAATTTCTTTAATGTCTACAAATTATAAAAAAATAACGATGTAGGAATTTTTTTATCTTTCTAATGAATATTTATAGACAAGAATATGACCTGTATAACCCCATTTAAATTTTTTTTAGTAAAGCAACACATGTTTGTGACATTTTTATTTTAACATTAAATAAAATGTTTTTAATTTCATTTTACTTCCAAAGAGGCTTCGTGGGGTCCCTAAATTGACCCATGGATTTTCTAGGTCGTCCAGGACACATCCAATAAGGAGGGGACAAGTGTCAAAGTTATTTCATATTATTAAAACATTATTTTTACCATAAATTACACTAATTACCTCTAATCGCGATTAAAAACTTAAAAGTTACTATTCAACAAAAAATTATTTTAATCCGATTGAACCACATTTTACTGCCTAACGAAACCCATGTATGTCAGATTTTTTAAATTCAAAACTCAGAGGTGGTAAAATTTCATTTAAACGAAAAATCATTTTTTTAAGTACTACTTAGTGGTTTCACTATTCATCAAAAAATGAAGTTTTTCAGAAAAATATCAAAAATTCACCCTAAGATATATTTGATATTCCGAATTAAAAAATGATGTCTATTTTAAAAAATTAAAAACATATAAGTTAAATTAATTAATTTAATAATAAATTCCTGCTGTCAGAACAAATAGTGTGTTTTTATCAAACAATATATATCAAAAGATTGACACTAGTTTAAGTCCAATTTCAAAGTGAAATTGATTCCAATGACCACTATTGGATTAAATGATAAAAATATATTATAATTTCACATTAGAAACAATTCAAAAGATAATCTAATCATATAATGAAATTAGACTAAAAAAATGGTTTTGAATTAAAATACAACATTTTTCACTATTCATTAAAAATGAACTTTATCGGAAAAATAACAAAAATTTACACAAAGTAAATATTGATGTCCCGATTCTAAAGATGAATTTTATTTTGTCAAATATAACACATAAAATTTTCAGAAATTGGATTTAAAAGAGGTTCTCCATCAAAAGGCAGTTAATCGACATTTTAAAGAATATTAGAATGTTTACGCTTAAAATTGTATTCATTCACATTTTTAATCATCTAACATTTATTGTAAAAAGTAAAAAAACTTGAAAAACATATATAATCATTTTTTAGTTAGTTATGTTCATTCCCTTCATTACAACATCTAGGTGTTAACTACCATTTAAAATAAAATTATTTTATTAATTGAGTACAACGTAAGATTTCAAAGGAACTCGTTGTTGCATATTGGGGAAGCCATCATGCATAGAGTACTATAAAAGTTATTCGATTACCCAGTAGGAAAAGTTAATAGACAACATATTATTTTAATGTTACTTTTAATTGAGTAATTTATTTTTGATCTTAAGGAAACAAACTTACTTGTCTTGTTGATATTCAACTTTTACTAGATTTCTTACAAAAACTCATACTTTCCCCAAATGATCAGTATTTCGGAAGACTTGTTCACATTAAGAGTACTATAATCAACTTCATGTGAATCACATAATTCAAAAAAGAGAACTATATATTTCCTATGTTATTAGACCCTTATCAAAACCAAATTTTTTAGAACAAGATCAGATAATCCATAAAAGGATAACCCCTTATAAAAAGAAAATCTATTCTTAATCTCCAAAATTTGTCCAACAAAACCCAATGTTCAACAAAGACCATTCGATAAAAATATTGTCAATAAAATTCATTAAAGGAAACCAAACTAATATTGAAGGCCAAATATTTTATGTATTTAATCACATAGTCTTCCAAGATAAACCTTAACATTTATCAACAAATAACATCAGTTACTCTTAATGTCTCATATTGAAAAGTATTTAACCTAATCACATATCCTCCATGATAGGTTAATAATTTCCATAGAAAACCCAAAATCAAGTTACTCTTAATTCATAAAATTATATAACTAAAAAGAATAAGTCATACTAACCAGGGACATTACGTAGTCCAGTGGTAGGCGATAAATACCAGTCGCACATTGGTTGTGGGTTTGATTCCCGCAGCTTTTTCCGACGCGACAGGTTATCACATGGTCTGTGTGTTGTCCTATTTATAAAACTCAAAAAATAACCTAACATGTTTTAACCTCAATAGTTTCCTTATACCTCTCATTTTCATCTAAATTCATTATGATATCAACTTCATAATTCTTGAAGTATTATTTCACCTCCATAAATTAAAATAAAACGATTCCCAAAATGAATAACCACATACCTTGATCACGGCGTCCACTCGGTTTCATCGTCAAATTGTTCACGTAGGTAGAAGTACTATGCATTAAAACACTGATTTAGAGTTCCTTAAAAATCATTTGTTTCCTCCATCCAAATACACCTTGTACAACATGGGTCATATGGGTGTTCACAGAAAAACAGTTTTGGAAAATAATCATGTATGACATATAATTCCAAAACATCTGATAATACATGATTTTTATAAAATAGTCAGACAGAATTTGAGTTGATACTTTCTATTATTATTCTTTTTAAAATACCATAAGTATGTGCTGAGAGACTATAATTTAAAAGAAAATATAAATAGGTGGAATAAGGATATCCTTCCATAGCACCATTTTAAAATTCATAATATTCTTCAAATTATTGTGATGAGGTAAAACATTTGAAAATACCTTGATAATATTTACCTTTCTTGAAAATATGAGAATATTGTGAAAATAGTATTTTTCTAAATACAAACCATGATCCATGATGATAATGAGGTATAGTGGAGGAGTTTGATATCTCAAACAATTTTGTTCATTTGAGTTGTATGCTAGAAAAAGTTGTACAATCATCTGAACATGACATTGTAATAATTATTGCATGAATTTCATTAGGAAGAGATAGGAATGTCATTTGATATCCCCCTCCTTCTATTCATAACTGACATTACTTGACCTCAAAAAAGATATAACGAAAGTATTTAACTGAGATAATAGATATAGGGACTAACCATGTTTCTAAAAAAACTCATAATCCCTAATGTTGTCTAAACCGACCTTTGATACCATCTATAAGGCCCTGACTTTGTAACATTACTTAATATTGAATAAAATTGAATAAATCACATTGAGGATCTCTTTAGGTTTAGAGTTTTAGAGAATTTGGACATAACTATTACATCTCAAAGATTACAAAGTAGACACATCTTCACAGCTTCCATATTTTTCACAAAATAAAAACTCTTGAAAAAAGAGCCATGTCTAGTTCCTTGTTTGAGACAGCCATACATTTCCATGATCCCATCCTTGACCCTATTCATCTTTATGTCCTGTGAAAATGTTTCAAAAACATGGGATGACCATAAAAAGCTCACTAAAGGATATATAAGTACGAAATGAAAACATTAGTCCTTGTAAAAAATAATACTTTACTCATAAAACATAATCACTTTAACATATCTCATCAAATCAAGAATAAATCATAAAAATCATAAGACATAAAGGTAACTTGAGGCATTCATAACATTCTTAAGTAGGGAGTAACCCACATGGTTACGTTTGGAATACCCATCACAATATATTCCCTAAATGGCTTCAGTGAAACATTAACTTTTAACTCCTTCGCGTTGCCCAATGCATTGGAGAGCTATATCAGGCTCACCTTCCATTAGTATATCACGTAACCACCGATCTTCATAACAATGCCCAAGAAGCATAACATAATCATATCACATAAAACATGAATAAAGGAAACATAACATTTCAACATTTCAATCTGAAGATATCAATAACACATTTATATAATAATAAAAACATTATCAAAACCATTTTCAATACCAAAATAAAATAAAAGCAAAACATGGTATTTATTTTTCATTAAAAAAAAGGTTAAGGCTTGTAGAGGAAGCCGAAACTCAAATAATGGTCACAGCGGCAGAGAAGTCATTGTCGCCGCATACATACGACAAAAAAACATTCCTTTAGTCAATTAGTAAAACTCTTCGTATAAAAAATGATTCCTTTTTAATAAGCATAAAAGTAAAAGGGGTTTATACACCGTAAATAGAAAGATGTGTATAAAACAAAATATTCCTCAATGAATCTAGATTGAGACAAAGTACCTTACAAATATAATTTTTAAATAAAATAGATCTATTATGTGTATTCAATATAAGTACTCATAAAGAAATTACAAATTCAAGATAGGACATAATAATATCATGACATAATTTGATAGTAAGAGATTAACCCAATGAATGGAAATTGGGTTAAGAAGTTCCCTTGCAAAAATTCGACAGCCTAACATCGTCACTTCGAACTTCAGAAAATGAGTTGATGAGAGATAAAAACGGTATCTCATCAATTGGACATAAAATTTACATCAATAAGGATATAGAAGAACATATCCTAACATTATGATATGTAAATTAAAACACACAACAAAAGAAGTCTTTTAAAAAGAGGAGAGTGAAAAGTTCCCTTACCGACTTGGGTGTCATTCGATACATACACCCCATGAAAGAAAGACAATACAAAATTGATGAAAATACATTTAAATGAAATTATATTACACAATGATTAGAATAATGGGCAGTATATATACCACTCAAAGGAAATGGTGGCCAATATAGTGTAAATCGCACGAGAATAAAAGTGGGATGAAAAATCCCTTACGAAAACTCGACAGCCTAACAGCGCCAATAAAAACTTTCAAAATGGATTGATGAGATAAAATAGGGTCTATCATCATATGAACATAAAAATTACTGTATGACTAATATAAAAGAACATCCAAATCATATGAATGATGATCTTAAAAGGAATGACATAAAAGAGTGTACCAAAAAAGAAAGAGAGGGGTATGTTCCCTTACCTCTAGTCCGACTTGTCTTGTTCATTTCATCATATTCATGAATAATAAACATTGGTCAATTTATAATTTCTTAAGGAACTCATTTAAATATTATTATTCATTTCATATCACATATTATAATTTTATAATAATTGTTTAATAATGTTAGTTCATATAAGATGTTTTTGCCGATGTTTGGTACATGAGTAAAAAATGAACTTGTTTGAAAATGATTGCCCATGTAGTTATAAGTAAATAATCTCCAGAATAGTAATAATGATTAAAATATCATATATATCAATTACATGTTCATTTTATACTATTCCATAACATATGGAGATAAAAAATGAAAAGCACCGTTCATGGAGACGGTAGGTCGTACGTACGCATGAACGCTACTTTCATTTTATTTGTCATATTAATGGAATTAAAAATAAATGAGATAAATATATATTATAATTCCAGTATAATATATCTGTTCTATAGGTCACATATGTTCATTAATTTCATTATTTATACATTCCATGTATTTCATGAACGAGTCACATCACTTGAGGCGGTGGTAGTCCACACTTCCTCATATGATATTATCGCATTTGCAAAACATGAAAAGAATAAAGGTATGATTTAAATATAAAATACAGAATCATATATTAAACATAAATACCATATATATCATATATAAAATATAGTGACACCATAATAGCCAACTTTAAAGGTGTTAAAAGAATATTTAACAATCATTATTTCGTGAGGTAGAAAATCGCCAACCATAGAAACAGTATGTTCTTTAACCATTAAACGAAGGTGTGTGTAGGTTTAGCTCTAATCCTACTCATAAAGAATTCTTGTATATTGAATATATTGTTTTTGTTACAAATTAATGGAATAAAAAGAGTTTAGGGGGTTGGTTAGGATAAATAAAACATAAGAACACAAGAGAAGACACTACCTTTAAATCGAGTAACTCTTTTTGATTTGATCTCAAAGGCTTCCTTTGAAAGACTTCTGGCCAATGTGATGCTTCTAGGAGTAATAGAGGGATGTGGAGAGACAAAATGTTCAGGTGTTGGCTGAGGCAAAGGCTTGAGAGGTGTGGGAAAGGTGGTAGAGGTGGGGGCCTTTTATAAGAGGAGAGGAGGGGAACACTTAGAATGTCTTGAAAAGTAACATTATTATAAAATTAATTTCGGATTTTAAAGGTCAAAAAATTATATATTTCTAGGATAAGGTGATAATAGTTCGAAATCCACACATCCAGTAGGATTTTTACAAGTGTAGGTATTAGATTTTACATTATATTTTCATTTTATTTAAATCGTTATATAATGAGGTAATCACTGCATCATCATAGTGTCATAAATAATTTAATTTTTTTAATGTCTACAAATTATAAAAAAAATAACGATGTAGGAACTTTTTTTATCTTTATAATGAATATTTATAAACAAGAATATGACCTGTATAACCCCATTTAATTTTTTTTAGTAAAACAACACATGTTTGTGACATTTTTATTTTAACATTAAATAAAATGTTTTTAATTTCATTTTACTTCCAAAGAGGCTTAGTGGGGTCCCCACGTTGACCCATGGATTTTCTAGGTTATCCATGACACATACAATAAGGATAGGACAAGTGTAAAAGTTATTTCATATTATTAAAACATTATTTTTACCATAAATTACACTAATTACCTCTAATCGCGATTAAAAACTTAAAAGTTACTATTCACCAAAAAATTATTTTAATCCGATTGAAACAAATTTTACTGCCTAACGAAACCCATGTATGTCAGATTTTTGAAATTCAAAACTCAGAGGTGGTAAAATTTCATTTAAACGAAAAATCATTTTTTTACGTACCACTTAGTGGTTTCACTATTCTTCAAAAAATGAAGTTTTTCATAAAAATATAAAAAATCCACCCTAAGATATATTTGATATTCCGAATTAAAAAATGATGTATATTTTAAAAAATTAAAAACATATAAGTTAAATTAATTAATTTAATAATTAATTCATGCTTTCAGAACAAATAGTGTGTTTTTATCAAACAATATATATCAAAAGATTGACACTAATTTAAGTCCAATTTCAAAGTGAAATTGATTCCAATGACCAATATTGGATTAAATGGTAAAAATATATTCTAATTTCACTTTAGAAACAATTCAAAAGATAATCTTATCATATAATGAAATTAGACTAAAAAAATGGTTTTGAATTAAAATACAACATTTTTCACAATTCATTAAAAATGAACTTTATCGGAAAAATACAAAAAATTTACACAAAGTAAATATTGATTTCCCGATTCTAAAGACGAATTTTATTTTTTCAAATATAACACATAAAATTGTTAGAAATTGGATTTAAAAGAGGTTCTCCATCAAAAGGCAGTTAATCGACATTTTAAAGAATATTAGAATGTTTACGCTTAAATTTGTATTCATTCACATTTTTAATCCTCTAACATTTATTGTAAAAAGTAAAATTTTTTGAAAAACATATATAATAATTTTGTAGTTAGTTATGTTCATTCCCGTCATTACAACGTCTAGGTGTTAACTACCATTTAAAATAAAATTATTTTATTAATTGAGTACAGCGTAAGATTTCAAAGGAACTCGTTGTTGCATATTGGGGAAGCCATCAAGCATAGAGTTACCTTTAAATTAATATTAACATTTTATTCACAAATAGGTATAAATATAAAAATTTTATATTCTTTAATTACCTAAGGTGTTACATCTTTCCCTCCTTTTGGGAATTGCGTCCTCGCAATTTTAAAATTGGTCTTAGAAACATCATTGAATGTCCCACATCGGAACAAGAGTCAGTAAAACAATCACTTTAAAACAAAGAAAGAGAAGTACAGAGGTCACCCGAGTTTACCCATAATAGGATTCCATGTAGGAGGTTATGGAAGAAAAAGCAAAGAGTCATGATCTGAGGGAGTGTGATAGAAAACAAGATTAGGAGTAAGTTAACCACAAGAAAATCACAGAATTGTGGTGGGTTAAAAGTTATTCGATTCCCCAGTAGGAAAAGTTAATAGACAACATATTATTTTTATGTAACTTTTAATTGAGTAATTTATTTTTGATCTTAAGGAAACAAACTTACTTGTCTTGTTGACTTTCAACTTTTACTAGATATCTTACAAAAACTCATACTTTCCCCAAATGATGAGTATTTAGGAAGACTTGTTCACATTATGAGTACTATAATCAACTTCATGAGAATAAAGTAATCCAAAAAAGAGAACTATATATTTCCCATGTTATTAGACCCTTATCAAAACCAAATTTGTTAGAACAAGATCAGATAATCCATAAAAGGATAACCCCTTATAAAAAGAAAATCTATTCTTAATCTCCAAAATTTGTCCAACAAAAACCAATGTTCAACGAAGGCCATTCGATAAAAATATTGTCTATAAAATTCATCAAAGTAAACCAAACTAATATTGAGGGCCAAATATTTTAAGTATTTAATCACATAGTATTCCAAGATAAACATTAACATTTATCTCAAAATAACATCAGTTACTCTTAATGTCTCATATTGAATTGTATTTAACCTAATCACATATCCTCCATGATAGGTTAATAATTTCCATAGATAACCCAAAATCAACTTACTCTTAATTCATAAAATCATATAACTAAAAAGAATAAGTCATACTAACCAGGGTCTTTACTTAGTCCAGTGGTAGGCGATAAATACCAGTCACACATTGGTTGTGGGTTTGATTCCCGCAGCTTTGTCCGACGCGACGGGTTGTCACACGGTCTGTGTGTTGTCCTATTTATAAAACTCAAAAAATAACTATCATGTTTTAACCTCAATAGTTTCCTTATACCTCTCATTTTCATCTAAATTCATTATGATATCAACTTCATAATTCTTGAAGTATTATTTCACCTCCATAAAATAAAATAAAATGATTCCCAAAATGAATAACCGCATACCTTGATCACGGCGTCCACTCAGTTTCATCGTCATCTTGTTCACGTAGGTAGAAGTCCCATGCATTAAAACACTGATTTAGAGATCCTTAAAAATCATTTGTTTCCTCCATCCAAATACACCTTGTACAACATGGGTCATATGGGTGTTCATAGAAAAACAGTTTTGGAAAATAATCATGTATGACATATAATTCCAAAACATCTGATAAAACATGATTTTTATAAAATAGTCAGACAGAATTTGAGTTGAGACTTTCTATTATTATTCCTATTAAAATACCATAAGTATGTGCTGAGAGACTATAATTTAAAAGAAAATATAAATAGGTGGCATAAGGACATCCTTCCTCAGCACCATTTTAAAAATCATAATATGCTTCAAATTATTGTGATGAGGTAAAACATTTGAAAATACCTTGATAATATTTACCTTTCTTGAAAATATGTGAATATTGTGAAAATAGTATTTGTCTAAATACAAACCATGATCCATGATGATAATGAGGTATAGTGGAGGATTTTGATATCTCAAACAATTTCATTCATTTGAGTTGTATGCTAGAAAAAGTTGTACAATCATCTGAACATGACATTGTAATAATTATTGCAAAAATTTCATCAGGAAGAGATAGGAATGTCATTTGAGATCCTCCTCCTTCCATTCGTAACTGACATTACTTGACCTCAAAAAAGATATAAAGAAAGTATTTAACTGAGATAATAGATATAGGGACTAACCATGTTTCTAACAAAAACTCATAATCCCTAAAGTTGTCTAAACCGACCTTTGATACCATCTATAAGGCCCTGACATTGTAACATTACTTAATATTGAATTACGTTGAATAAATCACATTGAGGATCTTTTCAGGTTTATAGTTTTTGAGAATTAGGACATAACTATTACATCTCAAAGATTACAAAGTAGACACATCTTCACACTTCCATATTTTTCACAAAATAAAAACTCTTGAAAAAAGAGCCATGTCTAGTTCCTTGTTTTAGACAGCCAGACATTTCCATGATCCCATCCTTGACCCTATTCATCATTATGTCCTGTGAAAATGTTTAAAAAACAAGGGATGAGCATAAAAATCTCACTAAAGGATATGTAAGTTCGAAATGAAAACATTAGTCCATGTATAAAATCATACTTTACTCATAAAACATAATCACTTTAACATATCTCATCAAATCATGAATAAATCATAGAAATCATAAGACATAATGGTATCTTGAGGCATTCATAACATTCTTACGTAGGGAGTAACCCTCATGGTTACGTTTGGAATACCCATCACAATATATTCCCTAAATGGCATCAATGAAACATTAACTTTTAACTCCTTCGCGTTGCCCAATGCATTGGAGAGCTATATCAGGCTCACCTTCCATTAGTATATCACGTAACCACCAGTCTTCATAACAATACCCAAGAACCATAACATAATCATATCACATAAAACATGCATAAAGGAAACATAACATATCCACATTTCAATCACACGATATCAATAACACATTGATATAATAATAAAAACATTATCAAATCCATTTTCAATACCAAAATAAAATAAAAGTAAAACATGGTATTTATTTTTCATTTTAAAAAAGGTTATGGCTTTTAGAGGAAGCTGAAACTCAAATAATGGTCACAGCAGCAGAGAAGTCATTGTCGCCACATACATATGATAAAAACATTCCTTTTTTCGTTTAGTAAAATGATTCATATAAAAAAAATTCCATTTGAATAAGCGTAAAAGTCAAAGGGGTTTTTACACCGTATAAAAGAAAGTTGTGTATACAAAAAATATGCCTCAGTGAATGGAGATTGGGACAAAGTCCCTTACAAAGATCATTTTTAAATAATATAGATTTATTATGTGTATTCACTATAAGTACACATAAAGAATGTACAAATGCATGATAAGACATAATAATATCATGACATAATTTAAACGTAGGATATTAATCCAATGAATGGAAATTGGGATATGAAGATCCCTTGCAAAAATTAAACAGCCTAACGGAGTCACTTCAAACATCATAAAATGAGTTGATGAGAGATAAAAAGGGAATCTCATCACTTGGACATAAAATTTACATTAATAAGGATACAAAATAACATATCCCAATATTACGTTGTGATAATTATAAGACCCAACAAAAGAAGTCTTTTAAAAAGAGGAGGGTGAAATGGTCTCTTACCGACTTGGGTATCTTTCGAAACATACACCCCATGAAATAAGGACAATACAACATTGATGTAAATACTAATAAACGAAATTTTATTGCACAAATAGAAGAATAACGCATAGTACATATACTACTCAAACAAAATGGTGGAAAATGTAGCATAAATCTCAAGAGAATAAATGTGAGATGAAAAAACCCTTACAAAAACTCGACAGCCTAACGACACCAGTCAAAACATCCAAAATGGATTGATGAGAGAAAATAGGGTCTCCCATCATATGAACATAAAAATTACAATAAGGGTAATATAAAATAACATTCCAATCATAAGAATGATGAGATTAAAAGGAATGACATAGAAGAGTGTACTAAAAAAGAAAGAGAGGGGTAGGTTCCCTTACCTCAAGTCCGACTTGTATTGTTCGTTTCATTATATTCCTGAATAATAAACTTTTTTCAATTTATAATTGCTTAAGGACCTCATTTAGAGATTATTATTCAGTTCATATCACATATTATAATGTTATAATAATTGTTTAATAATTTTAGTTCATATCAGACGTTTTTTCTGATGTTTGGTACATGAGTAAAAAATGAACTTGTTTGAAAATGATTGTCCATGTAGTTATAAGTAAATAATTTCTAGGATAGTTTCAATGATTAAAATTTCATATATATCAAGTAAATATTCATTTTATACTATTCCATAACATTTGGAGATAAAAAATGAAAACCACCATTCATGGAGACGGTAGGCCGAACGTACCAATGAACGCTACTTTCATTTTCTTTTGTCATATTAATAGAATTAAAAATGAAGGGGATAAATATATATTATAATTAAAATATATTATATATGTTATATAGGTCACATATGTTCATTAATTTCATTCTTTATACATTCCATGTATTGCATGAACGAGTCACATCACTTGAGGGGGCGGTAGTCCACACTTCCTCATATGAAATTGACGCATTTTCACAACATGCATAGAATAAAGGTATGTTTTAAATATAAAATACAGAAGCATATTGTAAACATAAATACAATATATATCATATATAAAATATAGTTAAATAATAATGGACACCTTTAAAGGTGTTAAAATAATATTGAACAATCGTCGTTTTGCGAGGTAGAAAATCACCAACAACAGAAACAATGTGTTCTTTAACAATAAGACGAAGGTGTGTGTAGGTGTAGCTCGAATAGTTTTCACTAAAACCTCCTAGTATATTTATGATACTAGTTTTGTTACAAATTAATGTAATAAAAATAGTTTAGGGGGTTGGAGAAGCAAAATAAACATCAGAACACAAGAAAAGACAATACCATTAAATCGGGTAACTCTTTTTAATTTGAGCTCAAAGAATTCCTTGGAAAGACTTCTGACCAAAGTGAGGCTTCTTGGATTAATAGTGTGATGTGGAGAGACAAAATGGGGATGGTTCGGCTGAGCCAATGGCTTGATATGTGTGGGTAAGGTGGTGGAGGTGGGGGCCTTTTATAAGAGGAGAGGAGGGGCACTCTTGGAAAGTCTTGAAAAGTTACATTATTATAAAATGATTTTCGGATTTTAAAGGTCAAAAAATTATATATTTCAAGGATAAGGTGATTATAGTTCGAAATTAACAAATCTAGTAGGTTTTTGACATGTGTATGTCTTAGATTTTACATTATCTTTTCATTTTATTTAAATCGTTAAATAATGAGGTAATCACTGCATCATCATGTTGTAATAAATAATTTAATTTATTTAATGTCTAAAAATTATATAAAAAATATCATGATGTAGGAAATAGTTTTATATTTCTAATGAATATTTATAGTAAAAAATATTACTTGTATAACACCATTTAAAAATTCTATTAATAAAACAACACATGTTTGTGACATTTTTATTTTAACATTAAATAAGAGGTTTTTAAGGTCATTTTCCATCCGATGTGGCTCCATGGGGTCCCCAAGTTGACACATGGATTTTCTAGGTCGGCCATGACACATAAAATAATGGTAGGACATGTGTCAAGGTCATTTCATATTATTAAAACATTTTTTTACCTTAAATTACAGTAATTACCTCTTATCGCGATTAAAAACATAAAAGTTACTATTCACGAAAAAATTATATTAATCCCATTGAACCACATTTTACTTCATAATGAAAACCATGTATGTCAGATTTTAGAAATTAAATACAAAGAGTTGGAAAAATTTCATTTAAATGAAAAATCAGTTTTTTAAGTACCACTTAGTGGTTTCACTATTCATCAAAAATTGATGTTTTTCAGAAAAATACCAAACATACACCCTAATCTATATTGGATATTCCGAATTCAAAAATGATTTCTATTTTACAAAATTAGAAACATATAAGTTACATTAATTAATTTAATAATTAATTTCCGATGTTAGAACAAATAGCGTGTTCTTATCAAACAATATATATCAAAAGATTGACACTAGTTTAAGTCCAATTTCAAAGTGAAATTAATTCCAATGACCACTATTGCATTAAATGGTAAAAATATATTCTAACATCACTATAAACTAATTTAAAAGATAATCTAATCGTATAAATAAATTACATTAAAAAAAGGTTTTGAATTAAAATACATCATTTTTCCCTATTCATTAAAAAATGAAATTTATCAGAAAAATACAAAAAATTTACACAATGTATATTTTGATGTCATGATTATAAAGAAGAATTTTATTTTGTCAAATATAACACATAAAATTGTCAAAAACTGGATTTAAAAGAGGTTCTCCATCAAAATGCGGTTAATCGACCTTTTAAAGAATATTAGAATGTTTACGCTTAAAATTGGATTCATTTGCATTTTTATTCCTCTAACATTTTTTGTAAAAAGAAAAAATATTTAAAAAACAAATATAATCATTTTGTATTTAGTTCTGATCATTCCCATAATTACAACGGGTAGGTGTTAACTACCATTTTAAATAAAATTATTTTATTAATTTAGTGCAACGTATGATTTCAAAGGAACTCGTTGTTGCGTATTGGGTAAGCCAACGAGAATAGCGTTCCCTTTAAATTAATATTAACAATTTATTCAAAAATACAGATAAATATAAAAATTTCATATTCTTTATTTACCTTGGGTGTTACAGGTAAGGAGGAAGTGGTGGTGGCCTTTTATAAGAGGAGAGGAGGGGCACTCATGGAAATTCAAGAAATGTTACTTTATTTTAAAAAGAGTTTCAGATTTTAAATGCCCCACATTGATATATTTCTAGTATAATGTGATAAGGGTTTTAAATATACTCATCCAATAGGATTTTTCCAAGTTTATGTCTTATATTTTACATTATCTTTTCATATTATTTTAATCGTTCATTAATGAGGTAATCGCTGCATCATCATGATGTCATAAATAATTTAATTTATATAATGTCTAAAAATTATAAAAAAATACTATGATGTAGGAAATATTTTTAGCTTCCCAATGAATATTTATAGTCTAAGAGATATTTTATTTAGACAAAATTAAAATTATTTTACTTAGGTGTTACATACTTTGGTTACATTTTCCTTTTATTAAAAAATATGATAAAAGGTCACTATCACACTAAAGTTATTCCATGGGGTCCCAAGGTTGGCACAAGGCATAACATGGTTGTAAAATACACAAACAATAGAATTAAGACACATGTTGGGGTCATTTTATATTTTTGTTATATTATTTTCTTACCCTTAAATACCTTATTACTAATTAAACCCGATAATTAATGAAAATTATCGTCGTTACTATTCATAATGTCCAAAAAAAGAGTCTTAATCACATAATTTGGTACATATGATTCCAAATATGGAATCCATTTTATCAAATTCAAAACACATAAATTTTTGTAATTAATTTAAAAGTAAATCCCATTGTCAAAACAAAAGATGGGTTTATATGAAGTAAAATTTATCAAAATATTGACTTGTTTTTACATCCAATTGAAATGTGAAATTACATAAAAAGAACAATATTGTATTAATTGATAAAAAAATAATTCAATTATACTTTAAAAACAATTAAAATGAAAATATAAATATATAAATAAATTGGATGAAAATGCAGTTTTGAATTAAAAATTGTATTTTTCACTATTCATTAAAAAAATCATTATCATAAGAATTCCAAAAATTAACCCTGATATATATTTGATATTTTAAATTCAGAAATTATTTCCATTTTTAGAAATTAAAAACATTTATTTTTCATTAATAAATCATATAGTTAATTCCCGCTATCAAAACAAATAGCAGGTTTTTTGGAAGTAATATCTATGAAAAGTTTTGCACTTGTTTATGTCCATTTTCAAAGTAAAATTAATTATAATGACCACCATTGAATTAAATTCTAAAAATATATTATAATTAAACTTTTAATACAATTAAAAATATAATCAAACCATATATTTAAATTAGATGAAACAGATGTTTTGATGTAAAATGCAATATTTTTCACTATTCATTAAAAAAATGAACATTGTTAGAAACATACCAAAAATTTACCCAAAGTAAATATAAATGTCCCAATCATATAGAATAATTTTCTTTTAACAAATAGCACTTATAAAATTGTCAAAAGTTATATTTAAAAAATGTTCTCCATCAAAAGGCTATAAAACAATCTTTTAATAATATTAGATTATTTATGCTTAAAATTGGATTCATTTGGATTTTATGCCTCTAAAATTTATTGAAAAATGTAAAACTATTTAACAAACATATGTAATCATTTTGTAGTAATTTTTTTTCATTACCATCTTTACAACGGTTAGGCGTTAACTATTATAATATTATTATATTATTAGTGTAGAATGTAAGATTTCAATGAAACTCGTTGTTGTGTATTGGGTACGCCATCGAGCATAGCATTCCCTTTAAAGTAATATTAAAATTTTATTCACAAATATTGATAAACCTTAGAGTGTAATATTGTTTATTTACCTCGGATGTTACATCCTTCTCCGTTTTGGGAATTGCGTCCTCACAATTTCAAAATTGGTCTTGGAAACATTATTGAAAATCCCACATTGGAAAAAGAGTCAGTAAAACTCTCACTTTTAAAGAAAGGGAGATGAGTACAAATGTCACCTGAGTTTACCCATACGTGGATTACATGTAGGAAAATATGGGTTTGGAGGAGAAAAAAAGGGTCATGTTCTGATTGAGAGTGATAGTAAACATGTCTAGGAGAAAGTTAACAACATGAAAATCACAAACTTGTGATGGGTTAAACGGTATTTGATTCCCTAGTAGGAAAAGTTAACAGAATTTTTTTTTTGTTTTAAGTTAATTTTCCTTGAGGAATTTATTTTTGAGCTTAACATAATCATAATTAAGTATACTTACTTTTCATGTGTACTTTCAAATTTTACTATATTCCTTAATGAAACTCATATTTTCTCCAAAAGACGAGTATTTAGGAAGACGTGTTCGCATTAAGAGTAACATAATAAACATCTTAAGAATCACCTAATCCAAAAATGAGAATTATATATTTCCCATGAATTTAGATATAATCCAAAACCATACCAAAAAATTTAGTACGAGATCAGTTAATACCCAAAAAACATATTTTTTCAATAAAAAAAAACTACTCCTAATCTCCAAAATTTGTCAAAAAAACCCCAAACATCAACAAAGACCATTCAATAAACATATATCCATAAAATTATTCAACGTAAACCAAAATAAGATTGAAACCCAAATCTCTGAAGGATTTAATCACATAGTCTCCTATGATAAATCGTAATATTTTCCCCAAAATAACAGCAGTTACTCTTACAGTCTCATACTGAAAAGTAATTAACCAAATCGCATATCCTCCATGACAGGCTAACAATTTCCATGGATAACCCAAAATCTACTTACTCATAATTCATAAAATTATCTAACTAAATAGAATAATTAAAACTAACCATGGACTTCACGTAGTCCAGTGGTAGGCGATAAATACCAGTTGCACTTTGGTTGTGGGTTCGATTTCGGCAGCTTCGTCCGACGCGACGAGTTGTCACACATTCTGCATGTTTTCCTTTTCCGAAAAAAATATAATTCATATGAAATCATCCCAAAAAGAGATAAAATCTTCAAAAATAACCATAACATATTTTAACCACAATTTTTATCTAATAACTTCCATTTTTCAACCCAAAATTTATTAACCATTAATTACCTCAAATACAAAGATCATATAATCCCAAATGGTTCTTTATAACTATATCTAAAAAAGAAAAGATAATTATTCATTGAATAAAATTTTCATATATCAAACATCAGGGTTTCTATAAAAAGTCTCTTAATGTAACCCCATCATCAAAAGAGACTTAATACATCTAAGAATTTCACCATTCTAAAATCTACCATAACTCTTGAATCCCTTATATGTTGACTTCTTACTCATTCATCATTCTTCAAGATCCATTAGACATTCCTTTTCAACTTATTCTAAAATAATTCTTTCTTACAATCAAAATCATGAATCATATCCTAAGATTCCAATAATAGGAAAAAATATGTCAAGAAATAATCCATACATTTCATTGGTCATTGTCAGTTTCTTCATCCTCAATCGGAATGGCATTATGTATTGGTAAATGAATATTTGTATGATATTGGTGACCCCATTCCCGAAACGTTTTCATATGACATGTGTTTGCATGATGACCTTGTACACCACATTTAAAAACATTCAATTGATCCTTCAGAAAGAATTTCGTTCCCTTTCTTAGAGTCAACAAGATGATTCCTTTTTTCAATGGAAGGTTCTTACTTTATGACATTCATTTCTACATCTATAGAATCATTCTGTCACTTTGAAACATTTTCCCATGTGTTTCTTCCCACATATTTGACACATAGGTTTTTGATCATACTTACCTTTATTATTATTACCTTAACTTCCATGGGGATTTATTTCTATCATATACGATGCCTTATAAAAATCACTAAGGTTAAGGTGGTCGATCATGACTCTAGATTGTAAGTTGAGGATAACCACAAGAGTTTTCATTGTAGTTCCCATATCATTCAGTTGTTATTTCATAAAACAGTCACAATTTTCTTCAAATCCTCTGTTACTTTGGTGCCTTCTAGATCCATCCATTTACCAAAATCAAAAAGGTCAGTGTGAGTATATCAGTAAAAGAATCCTAATATAAATAGGAAGATAAACACCAAGATATACTTAACCAAGTTATCTCAAACTCATTATATCTTTAAAAAACAATGACTCCATTTAAAATAATAACCATTGTGGTTATACACAACATGTCACTTTTTCGTAAACAACAGTCTAACCTCTAATGTTATCTAATCCGACCTTTGATACAAACTATAAGGACCCTTCCATAAACATTACTTATTATTTATTTAAAATAATAATTCACATTGAGGATATGTTTAGGTTTAGAGTTTTAGAGAATTAGGACATAACTATTACATATCAAAGGTTACAAAGTAGACACATCTACTTAGCTTCCATTTTTTCCACAAAAATAAAAACTCTTGAACAAAAGAGTCATGTCTAGTTCCTTGTTTTAGATAGCCTGACATTTACTTGATCTCATCATTGACCATATTCAACTTTATGTCATGTGAAAAACATTTCATAAAGACATGGGATGAGAATAAAAAGCTCAGTAAGGGTTATAACAATATGGAAAGAAAACATTAGTCCATGTATACATAAGAATCATGGAAATCATACATTACTCATAAATCTTAAAAATTTAACATACCTCATGAAATCATAATATTTACAAATAACTTATATAAGTCATAATAAATAAAGGTAACTTGAGGCGTTCATAACATTCTTACGTAGGGAGTAACCCTCATGGTTATGTTTGGAATACCCATCACAGTA
This sequence comes from Viscum album, assembly GCA_963277665.1. Taxonomy (NCBI): domain Eukaryota; kingdom Viridiplantae; phylum Streptophyta; class Magnoliopsida; order Santalales; family Viscaceae; genus Viscum; species Viscum album. The sequence goes on along the minus strand of OY728152.1, from coordinate 1,309,656,787 downwards.
TATTCCCGAAATCTCTTCGGAGAATCCTTAAATATTAACTCCTTCGCGTTACCCAATGCATTGGAGAGCTATATCGGGCTCACCCTCCCTATGTTTATCACGGAACCACCCTTCTTCATAAACAATGCCCATTAACCATAACCTAATCACATCACATAACTTAAGCATAACGGAAAGATAACATTCCCACATTTCAATAACAATATGACCTTTTATGATATTGAAATAATAAATCCATTCTATAAAACCATTTTAAAAACCATTTCAAACCATTTAATAAATATATTTTTGAATCAAAGTGTCCCATACCACTTTGAAGCTTTTAACATTTTAATACATATATATCCATATAAACAAATCCTAAAAACCATTTTTAAAACATGGATATTAATGAGAAATATTTATAAGAATAAATCAATAATACATTTAAAATGAGATTTTATTTAAAGAGTTTTTAACAAAATGAAAGACTCTTGAATAAAATAATTAAGGAAAAACATTTAATCAGAACTTCATAATATCATGACAATAAAGGGAATCATGATATAATATTCCAAATGATATTATAAACACCATATAAGAGTGAACTGGTGAATAACAACAATGAATTCTCAATAGAATTGTAAAATGAGATGAAATCCATTATAAAGGAGGTATCCTTAAATTAAGTATAAATCAATTTCATAATTATGCGTGACAAATATAAATACACCCAATATAATTGGATATTAAGGGTAAAAAATTAAAAGGTAATTCACACATATTCAAAGTATGACATATTCAATAACTACATTTTTTACCCAAAGAAAACGAAATTGGGTTAAGAAGTTCCCTTGGTAAATTTCGACAGCCTAACAGTGTCACTTTAAAATTCATAAAATTAGTTGATGAGAGAGAAAATGGTATCTCATCACTTGGACATAAAATTTACATCAATAAGGGTATAGAAGAACATATCCCAACATAAAAATATTTAAATTAAAAGACATAACAAAATAAGTATTTTAAAAATAGGAGGGTGAAAGGTTCCCATACAGATTTGGGTAACTTTCGAAACGTTCACCCCATGAAAGAAGGACAATACAACGTTTATGTAAACACCCACAAAAGAAATTATATTACACAACTATTATAATAATGGGAAGTACATAAACCAATCAAAAGAAATAGTGTCAAATGTAGCATAAATATCACAGGGATAAAAGTGAGGTGAAAAATCCCTTACGAAAACCCGGCAGCCTAACGACGCCAATTAAAACATCCAAAAAAATGGATTGATGAAATAAAATATGGTCTCTATTCAAATGAAAACCGAAAGTACAGAAATAGGAATATAAAAGAACATCCCCCAACATACGAAATAGGAGACTAAATTATGTTACATAAAAAAGAGTACTGAAAAAGAAATAGAGAGGTAGGATCCCTTACCTCAAGTCTGACTTGTCTTGTTCATTTATTTATATTCCTGAATAAAAAACTTTTGTCAATTTATAATTTCTTATGTAACTCCTTTAATGTTTATTATTCAATTCATATCACATATTATAATGTTATAATAATTAGATAATTATGTGAGTTCATATCAAATGTTTTTGTCGATGTTTGGTTCATGAGTCAAAAATGAACATGTTTGAAAATAATCGTCCATGTAGTTATAAGTAAATCATATACAGAATATTATTAATGATTGAAATATCATATATATCGATTACATACTCATTTTATACTATTCCATAACATTTTTAGATAAAAAGAAATGAAATGCACCGTTCATGGAGACGGTTGTCCATACGTACGCATGAACGCTACTTTCATTTCTTTGTCATATTAATGGAAGTAAAAATAATTGAGAGATGTATATATATATTATAATTACAGTATAATATATATTTAATATATGTCACATATGTTAATTAATGTATTCTTTATACATTCCATGTATTTCATGAATGAGTCACATCACTTGAGGGGGCAATAGTCCGCACATCCTCATATGAAATTATCGCATTTGCACAACATGAAAAGAATAAAGTTATGATTTAAATATAAAATACAGAAGACTATATAAAACATAAATACCATATATATCACATATAAAATACAGTGATATCATAATTTCCACCTTTATAGGTGATAATAGAATATTGAACAATCATCGTTTCGTGAGACAATAATTCTCCATCCACAGAAACAATATGTTCTTTAACCGTTAGACAGATGTGTTTGTAATTGTAGCTCTAATAATTCTTAAAAAAACATCCCAGTATATTTAATATACTTTTTTGTTACAAAATAAAGGAAGAAAATTTTTTTAGGGGGTTGGAGAAGCAAAATAAAACAAAATAACATCAAAGAAGACATTACCTTAAAATCTCGTAACTCCGTTTGGTTTGAACCAAAAGGGTTCCCTGAAGATATTTATGCCTACGTTGATGCCTAAATGATTAAGAGAGGGATGTGTAGAGATGAAATGGTCAGGGGATGTCCGAGCCAAAGTCTTGATAGGTGTGGGTAAGGATGTAGAGGTGGGGGCCTTTTAGAAGAGGATAGAAGTGGTGCTCAAGGAAAGTCAAGAAATGTTACTTTATTTTAAAAAGAGTTTCAGATTTTAAAGGTCCCACATTGATATATTTCTAGGATAAGGTGATAAGGGATCAAACTATATTCATCCAATAGGTTTTTCCCAAGTTTATATCTTAGATTATACATTATCATTTCATTTTATTTAAATCGTTCATTAATGAGGTAATCGTTGCATCATCATGATGTCATAAATAATTTAATTTGTATAATTTCTAAATATTATAAAAAAAATACTATGATATATTAAATCTTTTTAGCATTCCAATGAAAATTTATAGTCTAATAGATCTTTTATGTATACAAAATTAAAATTATTTTACTTAGGTGTTACATACTTTGGTTACATTATCCTTTCTTTATAAAAATATGATTAAAGGTCACGTTCACACTAATGTGATTCAATGGGGTCCCAAGGTTGGAACATGGAATCCCATGGTCGTCCAAGACACCAAAAATAGCATTAGGACATATGTTGGGGTCATTTTTTATTTTTATGATATTATTTTCATTCCCTTAATTACCCGATTATTAATTAAACACTATAGTTAAAGATAATTACCATCGTTACTATTCATAATGTCCAAAAAAAAGACTTAATAATTTTTTTTACAATATGATTAAAAATATGGAATTCATTTTATCAAATTCAAAACACATAAATTTTAGTAATTATTTTAAATGTAAATCCTGTTGTCAATACAAAAGACAGTTTTTAAGAAGTAAAATTTATCAAAAGATTGACTTGTTTTTACATCCAATTAAAAAGTGAAATTACTTACAATGAACAATATTGTATTAAGTGATAAAAACATTATTCAATTATACTATAAAAATAATTAAAATGATAATCTAAATATATAAATAAATTTGATGAAAAGGCAGTTTTGAATTAAAAACTTTATTTTTCATTATTCATTAAAAAAAGAATTATTATAAAAATACCAATAATTAACCCTAAGACATATTTGATATTTGAAATTTAGAAATGATGTCCATTTTACAATTTTTAAAACATATAATTTTCATTAATAAATCATATAGTTAATTCCTGTTTTCAAAACAAATATCGGGTTTTTTGGAAGCAATATCTATGAAACGTTTGGCACTTGTTTATGTCCATTTTCAAAGTGAAAATAATTCTAATGACCACCATTTAAATAAATTGTATAAATTTATTCTAAATAAAATTTAAAATAAATTAAAAATATAATCTAACCATATATTTAAATTAGATGAAAAGCAGTTTTGATGTAAAATGCAATATTTTTCACTATTCATTAAAAAAATAAACATGTCAGAAACATACCAAAAATTTATACAAAGTAAATTTCAATGTCCCAATCATAAAGAATAGGTTTATTTTGAAAAATAGATATTATAAAATTGTAAAAAACTTAGATTTAAAAATGTTTCTCCATCAAAAGGCGGTAAAACAATCTTTTAAAAATATTAGAGTATTTATTCTTAAAATTGGATTCATTAGGATTTTAAGCCTCTAACATTTATTGGATAAATGTAAAAAAATTTAACAAACATATGTAATAATTTTATAGTTATTTCTGTTCATTCCCTCCATTACAATGGCTAGGTGTTAACTATTATAATATTATTATATTATTAGTTTGCAACGTATGATTTCAAAGAAACTCGTTGTTGCGTATTGGGTACGCCATCGAGCATAGAATTACATTTAAAGTAATATTAACATTTTATTCACAAATATCTATAATCCTTATAATGTAATTTTATTTATTTACCTGGGATGTTACATTTTCAATAAAATCCTATAATATAAATCACAAATAAAAATTATCATGAATTTTCATTGTCTTCCGGATTACTTAATTGTATTATTTTTAGTTTTTTCCATTATAACTCGTATATCTTTATTTACATAGGTAATTTATACATTAATAATACATTTAAATTTATATTTATTAGATAATTATGATCTTGTTTATAAATATCACATTATCATTTTAGAATGAAAATCCTATGAAGGTGTAAAAATTATTTTAAGACAGACACCTATAATTTGAAAAACCATATTATAATCGTTATTTTAGTAATTATTTTTATCTATTTGAGATATAATTATTGTAAAAATATATACACACCAAAATAGATAAATTAAATTATTTTTAATAGAATAATGAATACATGGTGTACAATTATACTCATATATGTTCCATATTTTAATTTATAATCAATGACACATACGTGATGATAAAAACTATTTTAAGGTGAAAAATCTCAGTGGATATCATTATTTTTATATCAGAATGAAATGAAAAAATTATAAATATGACCTAAGTTTTATTATTATATAAATACATTTAGACAAGTTACCCAAATAAAACTCAAACTATAATTTATAATTATAAATTATTTAAATGGAACCGTTGTTTTCAATTAAATTTTATTATTTTTCAGTATTCATCCAAAATATTGAATATTTTTTTGGTAAATATTGAAAATATCACTAGGATAAATTCATTTTATAATATAAAAAATGATTTTTATTTTTTTATGATAAATTTCTAAAATTTTTAAAATATAATTTCATATAATGTGTTCATAAAACGAGTAATTTTTATTTGAGAGAAAAATTGGGTTTTCAAAAAACATTTCTTATTGATTAATATTAAGATACATTATTTGTAAGTAATTGATAAATAGTAATCACATGTAAAAAATATATTTTTATAATATAGTCAATCTTATTCTCAACATCCATTCCAATATCTAGGTGTAAATCTAAATAATAAATTATAATATAAAAAATATATTATTGTTCGGTAAAACAAAACTGTGAATGTCACAATATATTTGAAAGAAAATTATTGTATCATGAAATAAGGAAATTCTAAATGTTTTTATCTCACGTAATATAATGAATTAAATGAAATTATTTCTTAATTCCACGGTTTTACATTCTACCCATATTGAATAACTTATTTCCTTAAATTAAAAAATCATCTTATTAGAATAAGGATGGATATTATCAAATTACTCTAATAAAAAACATTGTAAAATTTTCTAATATAATATCCTCTTAATAATAGGGAAAATAAAAGACCATGGATATATTTAATAACTAATAACTATGATTACTTATATATTGACATTAACAGAATGTAAATATATGGACATTGAAGTAATTTGTATGTAATTATTTTGTGTGATTAGATTCATTGATCATATGATAGTGAATGATCAATTGAAATTTAAGGGGATCAAAACCATAAATATTTAATTATCTAAAAGTCCATCCAATTCATTGGATATGAGTGTAATATTATAAATTTTTTATTTTCATATCCTCTTCCTGACGTTGAGGAATTATTATACTATGGTATAATATAAAGACATATATTTACTTGATACATTTTTATTTCAAAATAAAAATTCTCTTCTTTTTTAGTGATTCAATAAATTTATAATTCATCCTTTAATTATGTAAATGAATATATGAAAATAAATATTTTATTCATGAAGCACTATAATTTTCCTTTAATGCATCATAATATCAATAAATGAGTGAGAAGTATTTCTATTTACCATTATGTATCTTAAAAGACAAAATGGTTAGAAGATGTTCTACAATATTTATGACAATCCATATGATAAAGTAATATATTAATAATTAAATCATCAACAGAATTTTAATTTAATCCATTATATTAATGGTTTACCTTAAATACCTTTAATATTTTATGATCCATAACATCAGAAATATGGTCATTTAATTTAAATAATAAATAGATCAATATTCTATTTAAAAATATGAAATAACTCTTATTCATAACACGCAAAACATATAAATACCATCATTACATGTTCTCTTAATATATGGAAATTACATTATTTACTATAAATACATATATAAAATATAAATTATTCCTTATTACTTATGTCACTAAAATATTATTTGATATATTTAATAAATGAATTATATAACTACATAAGTGATATCATAAACCACTCTTTTAATGAATAATTAATTTGTTCCATGTATTTCAATAAAATATATTTTAATTTATACATATTTATCATATTATTTTTAAAATATCATTATCTCAACATCAATAAAATTTTAAAAGTTATTTTTTCCTTCAAAAAAGTGTTTGTGAATATGATCAACATTCCAAGAAGTATCATTTATATGACCTTAGTACAATTCAACATTAAATTTTATATTTCGGTTAAAAAAGTACTATCATATTATTCATTTATATTTTATAATTATTAAAACCGTAATTTCATTGATTATGAGACTTTTATAACATTATTATTTCTTACAAACTATGGAAAATTAATCATTACACTTCCTCTATAGTAATTTCATAAGATTTATTGTGATCAAATATCATCAACCATGTTATAATCCCATAGATCATAAGGAATTTATTAATATTTTAACCTATTTTTTTATATTTCAATCATTGTATATTAAACAATTCCTTATTTCCATTAAAGTCATGTGAAATTTGGATTCCTTCTAAATAATTAGAAAGAAATTCTTGTTGTTAAAAAAAATTACAACGTGTTTCCTTCCATAAGTAACACATTTTTGAATTCCCTTCATTACCTTCATCCAATTATAAATAATTCTTTTTAGTGTCCACATCTTCACATTCTGCACCAAAAATCCATAATACTTGTAGAGTTATTTTTAATTCTTAATAATTCTTCACACTATGACTACAAATGTTGAAAATGTAAGGGAGGTTAATTCACATAGAATAATTACCCTAACAACATCCATGAAACAGTAAAAGTTTCCATTTATATTATGAAAATTCCCTACATGTAACCCTATTCACCATTTAATGATCGATTAACAGAAAGAGTCATTTTCCAATTATTTTTTCATAAACTCGGAAACAATATTTCTATATAAACATGTATTTCATGAGGAAAATATTAAAACAATATAATTTCTATGAAATCCACCAAGTCCAAAATTTCTATTTCCACATCATAATTAGTGTTTGAGTCAATTATCCCCACTGTATTATTTCTTTTGTGATTATATAAACAACAATTAAAATTTCCCCCCTTTCACTTGTTACTTAATGAAAAATATTTTTTATCTAAGGAACTTATCCATTACTCAGCTATGAATGTGGTTGTAGTCTCATAAAATGATTGAGGATGTTAATGCCCGAAGCATTCTAACATTTTTGAAAATCATAGTGTATTATCATTCTGGTCTATGTGGAAAATGTTGTTTATCATAACCTTATTTAACCTACCTAATATGTTTATAATTCGATTAGTTATAAGTCCATATCCAACTCCATCTTCGTTATATTTCCCACGATTGTAATATCTATTTGGAGTATTCTCATTGAAATATTTCCAATTCATTCTATTTAGATCCATTAAAAAATGTAATAATAGGTCGAATAAAAACATTATGAATCATAATTTATAATCACAAAACTAGTAAAATTGATAAATTTAAATCATTTAGTCATCAATTATCATATAATAACATAAGAGAGTTATTTTGGGATATCATTATTATAAAATCCTTTATAATGGTCTGTATATAAAATTTGAAATAACTTAAGCTTGTCCCCCAGGAGTGTTAAGAATGTTTCACATTAAGGAACAATATTTTTCTCTATTTGATTATTAGGCCCATCACAATTTGATCATTTTTGAGTTTTTATCCCACGAACCAATTTTTAAGAGATATGACCACTTGTAATAAATAGGACAAGATTTACTTCTTTGAAGAATATCATAATATATTCCTTTAGAAATCATATGAGGTATTTATATTCTTATCCTCAATGAATATCATAGGGTTATTAACCCCAATTAATGTTTTCATCAATATAGATCCCATTGTTTCTACTAATCATCTTTTGATAGAAATTGTAGTGACCTAGAACCCATTATTAACTTTATTATGCATAATTTATTTACTTTTCATAAGGTATATGGAATATCATATTGATGTGTAAAATATTTTAGAAATATTGGTAAACTTGATAAAGAATTGAAATTAACAATTATTTAAAAAAAAAATTAATATACTAAAATGATTCCCATTATCCTTGTGAAAATAAAACATATGAATTTTGTGAGATAAATTGATTAGTATGTGTATGAGTACATCAAAATATATGAATAAATAAATAATTGTCACTATTATATGACAAAATAATAAAACACAAAAAATTTAATATTTATCTTGAATATAATATTGTAGTAATATTATACGACCAAACAATTCCATATATATAATCAGATGAGCATGAAACAATACCACATATATTTTATGTAATGAAATAATCACATAGGATATCATTATTATAATTCATAATTATCGAATGAAATTTTTTGTAAATCTAAAACATATTGTTTGTGCTTGTCCCCATACTAATAATACCATAGAGCATTGTTCCATAACATCTAATAGAAATGGGAATGACCTCAGACAATAGTTTATCTAGTCTATCTCAATATAAATTATGATGAATCAGGGGGCTATAGTGGGAACTTTATATCACATAAAAAGATAAATTCATTCCTCATATTAATGGGAGGGATTAATTAAATTTTTTTTTATTTAATCTATAATATTAAATTTCAATACATTGTAACTCATCATGTTTTTTTAAAATAAATTTATATGAATGAATCTTTATTTTATGAATATATTTATAACTATATATTAAATATTATTCTTCCACTTATATGTTTTGAATTTTGACAAATAGCTATCTAGAATTATGATCAATAAGTTATTTTGAGTCAAATTGATGAAAGCTACTTTATTGGTGAATTGTAACATACCCATATGAATAACACTACGAATAGTAATGTGGCATTTATGAATAGTAAATAATATTACTATTTTATTTTCTTATGGTAATAATATAATGAGATGTTTATTAATTTTTCATGCTTTTAGAAATGATTAATATATTTAAAATTTTCATTTTTGAATAAATAATTAATTTTTATAAAAATATATTTAATAAAATTTAAATAAAATACAAAAAAGAAGTTAATTTTTAAATTCTTCATGTATATGTATTGATATGGTGATTTTTTGTGATTTTTCTAACATTTGTGAGTTTATTATTAATAGTAACATACAGAAAATGATAAATACATGTTTTACTACAACATAGGCGATGAAAGGTTGATATAATCCCAATTGGTTCAAACTCACATTCTATTATTATTATTTTTGGGTAATATAAAACATTTCTATTAATAATCGTTAGAAAATAAGTTAACAAATGGTTAAAATAATGGAAAATCTATCCTCTCCAATTTTATAAATACAAACCTCATACCTCTCTTCCTCACACACCTCTTATGTCATGATCATGGTTTTTGTTAGGTTATTTTCCTTCTCCATGGCTGTTCCCCTTATACATAAAATTTTGGTCTAACTAGAAGGCTAAAACAAATGTTTTTAAGGAGGATCTAATGGAGAAGAGTTCAAGATTAAAGAATCATCTTCCATTTTCATGTGTATTCATTCATAGTCCATTTTTTCTTATACTCACTACCCCTCCACTTATCCATGAGGTATAAAATCTCCATAATAATTTATATTCATTTTACTATCATGGTCATTTAAATTATTCGTCATCTATGTTTTTCTCCTCTCTCTCATACTCTGAAAATCAAAACAGCATCTACGATGTGCTGAATTACCAAAATCATGGACAATACGTTTCCAATTTCCATTACATCCATCAATACTGAAAATAAAAACCATTTAATGGTGGTATCAGAATGTATAGTGTATGTTGTATCCTATTTTAATTTCTTTAATTAACACATATGCAAGAAATTAAATTATAAAATGAAATAAGTTAATGATTATCGAGGAACAACAAAAAAAATTAAACAAATATCATTAATGTTTTATCTAAAGATTCATTATAAGATGTGGAAACAAAAGGATTTATGGAATCATAATATATTCTAGAAACATATGAATACAGTTTCATTTCTATTCTGGAATTACATTTCTATATGACAGGAAAAAGAAATTCATACTAGCCATGAAAATCGTGTACAGAAGGCTCACAAAACAATAGAAGGAACAAAATACTCACAAATAATGGGTGAAATGATATAATGAAATGATCATATATATTATTCTAAAAATTAATATGTTTCTATAATATATTAATTACACTCTTTTAACCAATATACTGTAGTTTCAGATGTGTTTTATGCAAGACCATCCCGATATAACGAAATAAAGAACTCGATTTCTATTATATGGGTTAACATTATACTTCATTTTTTGGTGGCCTTAAATTTATTTGTGTGAAGAAAAATTTCTATATTATTTTTAATTATATTTATTTATAGATTATATAGAGATTCTATCCAATCTATTAAATATCACGTCAATTATGTGATATTTTTAAGGGACTTTTCCTGTAATGTCCTCTTTTATAATTCTATTTTAAGAAATTCTAGTGAAATTTCATTATAATTCCCAAAGATACATTTTTGGTTCTATTAATGTTCATTATTTTGTGTGTAAATCTAGTGATTCACAAGGTAATTATTTATGGGTGACAATTATTTATGTTTGAAAATGATTACATGTGATTACAATTATTCATGGGATAATGATTTCTTTTATTATTTTTATACCCCTTACTGAGATTTCTGTTCACATCATATTTTTTAAATGATTTTCAATGGGTAAAAGTATTTGTAATAAAAATAAGGAAAACATGGCAGTTCTTTGAATATTTTTCAAGGAAGAAATGTATTTTTTAAATAATTATATTTTTGATTAATAGAATACTATTTCTATAGTGTCTACTGTGTATAAATGTGTAATTTTATAAATTTTTTATTCCCCAATTCTTTAAAGATATAAACATGAAAATATCCTCAATGTGAAAGGAAGTATGTTATGAATAAATTTATGGATTATGTAAGGTAATATGGTATGGTACTTATAGTTGGAATCAGAGGATGGATTATTTAATGTTAGGTTTTATAATGATATAATAGAATACAATATAATATTTTTTACTACATAGTTAATTTGAAATCTTATAGAATTTAATGATTATAATTTTGATTCAACTATGATATTATTGTTCATAATGGTTTTCTGAAAGTAAAACATGAATGTTGAAGAGGAATGACATCGATAGACTGATATCCTTATTAATTTGTATCCCAGAAAGGTAGGGATTGGAAATGTGAAATTTTTTATTGTAATGGCTCAGATAACACATGTAAAAAATGTAGGTCGAGTCGATACAATAGAACAACCAAACACACTATAATGGAATATGAAGATACTCGAACATTTTATAGGAAAGAACCCTCTTACATTCAATGGATATATTCACCATATAGCAGATGAAGGACAGATTAAATCCCTTGAAAAGATATTTAATGGTATGGAATGTTCAGATAATCAAAAGGTAAGTCTTTCCATTTATCGTATTATTGGTGAATCTGATCAGTCGTGGTCAATGGTAAAAAATATCAGGTATAGAGGATATATTAATGCCTTATAGTGGGATTAATTTATATATATTTTCCATGAAAAATATTCTCCAAATGTTATTTGAATATGGATAGGAATGAAATTTATTTAATTAATGAAAAACATGAAAGATTCACTGGACGTGTATTAAGATAACTTCTACTGATTAGTGAGGTATGCTCTAAATCATATTCTGGATCGTGATTTAAAAATTAACACCTTTTACTTAGGATTGAAGCCAATGTATCAAATGGAATTGGCCTCCTGTAAAATAAAAAATAATGAGAGTCATGTCTATTATGCTGAGATGATACAGGAGAAGTATGATAATGATCACTTAACATTGAAAATAAGGTGAAGAAGAGATCCTAATGGATAACAATGGATAAGAATAAATCAAAAAAATCTAATGGTATGAAATACCAGTTTCTAATTTGTGAAAAGTGTTTAATAAATCGCACTAGGGAATGTATTAACAAAAGTATGATGTGAATTTGATGTAATATGTTTGGACATTTGGCCTCAGATTGTAATTAAAATAATCATAAGACAAATCATGATATGAAAAATGTAATGTGGATTAAATGTGTTGAGATGGGTAATTATAAAAATTCTTTCCCAAAGAGAGATATAAATGATGAAAAGAATAAACATTATAAGTAGTAAAGTTTAATGAGATCCTTTACAGCTACATTAGTTGATGTTAGTATATCTAAGGAATTTGTATTAGGTACCTAGTTTTTTCACTCAAATTTTTCTAATGTTTTGATCAATACATTTCTAAATATTCTACTATTTATGAAGAATATTTTGGTAAATTGGAAATTTCAACATAGAAAATTAGACATGAACATATTGTTAAAAAACCCAAGGGAAATATTATAGCAAAAAGGAATTATCAGAACCATTATATTATGGTATGTTGAAATAAACTACTTGTAAACCATGTTTTTTCCTTAGTAGAGTTTGATTTCATTCTTGGAATGGATTGGATTTATGTTAATCATGATACGATATATTGTAGAGATAAAAATGTATTTTTTTCAAAAAGTGTTTCAGTTCATCTACAAGATAGAATACTTTATATTGATAACATATGTGTAAGAAAAGAATATATTAAAATATTTAAAGGAATGATATCTTGCTCACATTTTTGAAAACAAGGTAATTGTTCATATTAATGATGTGAATAGTCTAAATGAATACATTGATGTTCTTTATAATGTGTTACCAATTTTTATACCTGATAGGGAAGTCTATTTCACAATTGTATTTGTTTCTAATGTTTATCTAGTTCCAAAACCTCATATCAAATGGATCAAATAGAACTTATTGAAGTGAAAAATCAGTTGAAGGAGTTTCATGATAAAGGGATCATTCTTCCTTTCACTTCACCATGGGGTGATCCTATTTTTTTTATTAAAAAATAGTGATCTATGAGACTGTTCATTCATTATAGATCCTTGAATAACACAACTATTAAAAAAAGGTATCCATTTCCACATACCGATGACTTGTTTGATCATCTCCCGGGAGCTTAGTAATTTTTCTATTATTGACCTAAAATCTATATTCCATTAGATGAATGTGAAGGATGATGAAATTCTATAAAACATTTCATACCAGATATTGGTGTTATGAATTAGTAGTTATTTTCATGGTATTAACTAATTCTTTTAATGTATTCATGGATATTAGGATGTGAATATTTCATGAGTTCTTGGATAAATTTTTGGCTGTGTTTATTCGTTAAATTATAGTATTTCCTAAGTTTAATGATGGTCATGAAAAACAACCAAGGTTTTTTTTAAAAACTGTAAAGGAAATGAAACTATAATGAAAATTCAGAAAGTAAAAAATTTATTTTCATTGAATCATTATTAATAAGGATGGAATGAAATTTGATCCTGCCAAGACTAAAGTGTTTGATGAATGGTCATGACTGAAAAATATTGTGGACATTCATAGTTTTGTTGGAATAACATATTATTACAGAAAATTTGTTAAAAACATATAATTACTATCTATGTCATTAATTAAGTGAACACAAAATGTGGTAAATTTTATTAGAAAGAATAATGTGATATTTATTTTTCATATCTGGAGAATATATTGGAGAATGATCCATTTATGACCTTACCTTCCTAAAATTGTAATTTTTTCATCTATAGTGCTGCTTCATTGAAGGGACTAGGTAGTGTTCTGATGTAGAATAATCATGTAATTTCTTATGATTCAATACAACTAAAATCTCTATATTAAATTAATCCCATAAATGATTTGGAATTTTAAACTGTGGTTTTTTCATTGAAAATTGTGTTGCATCATTAATACAGATCCAAATATCAAATATATGCTGACCATAGATGTCTGATGTTTATATTCAATCATAGGGAAATAAACATGAGGCATAGTAGATTTTTTGAACTGACAGAGGATTGTGATTTTATGGTAAATTACCAACCATAAATTTGAAAAGAATGTAGCATATTCCTTGACTGAAAAATATTATGAATTATTAAATATATTAAACATGGAACATGATCTATTGATTAATCATTTTATAAATTTTTGATTAGAATCTATTGGAGTTGGAATTGCCTCTCATTTGTTTTATGTTTTAGTGCAGTAATATTTATGAGATATAATTAAGAAATCATTGAAGGAAGGTTGTGAGTTTCATAAAACCGTATTATAGGTCAAAATATATAAGTCTTTATAATTTATCCATGGCAATGAATGTGTTTTAACTATTGGTAAAATGATGTGTGTAGCTTTTGATACCAATTTGAAGAATGAATTATTGTATCCAGATAATTGTTATCCATTTTCAGTTATTCCATGTAGTACTATGGTGTACAAATACCTTCAAGAGTATTAATGGTGGGATGGAAATAAAAGGGATATTAAAGAATTTATTATGATGTGTTTGACCTTGCAACATGTTAATGCATTGTTGCAGTTACTGAAGGGTATTATACATCCTTTTCCAGTTACATAGTGAAAATGATAGTGCATATCCATTGATTTCATTGTGGTAATACCTAAGACTTCTTGTGGTAATAAATTTACTTGGGTTATTATTGATTGGATGACTAAATCTAAACATTTTTTTTTAATTTTGAGATGTAATGTATTTTGTTCAACTTTATCGATTGTGACTCAATGATATTACCTTGTTACATCGAGTGCCTAATTAAATTTTATTTGATTGGGATCCCAGTTTCTGTTCTAATAATATTGAGGGCCATCAGAATTTCTTGTGTATATAATTAAATTGCATTATAGTTTTTCACCATCAATATAATGGGTAGTCATAATGAACAATTCATACTTGGGAGGATATTCTGTGATATTATTTATTGAATACCATAGAAATTGGTATCATCATAATTCGGTAGTTGTGTTTTCTTATAAAAAATTCATCCCAGTATAAAAATGGGATATTTATATAAATTGTATGGGATGTGGTGTAGGACTCCCTCTTTTTCAGATAATGTGGGAAAAAGATAATGGGAAAAAAAGTATTAGTGTATATGGATTTGAATGTGAATATGTTTTAGCAATTCATGAGGATTTCTTAGAGAAGGTAGATAATTCATGCAGATAACAGGAAGAATTAATTTTCTTTTCAGGTATGTGATAATTTTTTTTTCATATAATCAAACCATGTAAATTTGTTATGATATTTAGAAAATATGGAAAGCTATGTCCACGGTTCATTAGACATTATGAAATTATTTTAAAATATTTGAATGGCCTCCAAAAGAGTAGTTGATCCTCTGATTTTATCTTTTGTACACAATGTTTTCCATATTTTGATGTTGAGAAAGTATGTTCAATATTCATGTCATCTTTTAGGACCAGAAATACTTTAGATGTTAGAGATCACTTCATATGAATAGATATCAGTTAAAATTCTTTATAAAAAGGGCCAAGTATTATAGAATAATGAAATCCCATGGATAAAGGTTATGTGGAGAAACCACATAGTTTAAGGTGAAATAAGGGAGTCTAAAAATGATATTAGGGAAAAAAACCCTCACTTATTTAATAAGTAAATAAAATTGCGGGGACACATTTTCTAGATTGTTGGGATAATGTAATACCCCATGTTTTTAAAATATAAATTCAAATGCATGAATATTTTTGTTAATAAGATATTTATAACTATCCTTTAAACCTAATTTTACTATTTAAATTTTTTCGAATTTCTATAAACTGTCATCTATAATTTTGGTCAGTATATTATTTGGAGTCTAAATTAACCGACTTATTTTTTTTGTTGAATATTAACCTACACTTCTGAAGGGTAATATGAATATTAATAGGACCCTTATGAATTTTAAATCATATTATTATATTATATTCATATGTTTATTATATATTGAGATATTGATTAATTTTTCATGTTGTTAAAAAAGGGTTTTTGATTTTAAATTGTTTTTTTTTTCAAAAAATAATGATTTTATGAAAAAATTCATTTAATAATATTTATAAAATTATTTTAATGAAATAACTTCATTTTGTAATTCTACACGCCAAGAACTAGTTAAGGTGAAATTTTGTGATTTTCAATAAATTCATGAATTTTTAAGAAATTGTAAAATACGATAAATTTTGATCAATGATAAATACTTGGTTTACTTAATCATTGGTTATGAAAGGATGTTTTAATCCACATGGTTCTATATAACATGAAATTATTAATATACGGTGTCACATGAATCAATAAAATTCGTATTTTTTATAAAAAATGTCAAACTAATTATTAAAATATTGTAAAATCCCTCTTATCATCCACTATAAATATCACCATAATTCCCTTTTTCCTCGAACACATCTCAATCAAATACAATTGTCAAAAAAATTTAAATTCCCTCCATAGGCCTCTCCCCCACGTCTATGACCGGTTGGTCTCATCAAAAGCCCAATTCCAAAGTCCGTAACATGGATCTCAACGATAAGAGATGAAGAGGTAACAGTCATCTTCCCTTTTCATGTGTTTGATTTCTATTTCCTTTCTATTATAAATTTCTGTTCTCCTATACCTATCCATGAGTTATGAAATCACCCTAATTTTATATATTTTTTATTTTATCATGTTTATTTTAAATTTTCATCATCATTATTCCTATTATCTACCTCTTATTCTAAAAATAAAAACACCATCCGTGATGTCCCAATTGACCAAAATCATCGATGATGTGTTTCCAATTTCAATTACATACATCGAGAGGGATCATAAAACTAGTTTAATGTATGTTTCGTAATTAAATTTGTATGATTTAAACTACTTCATGTTCTAGAATTATCTTCTATTCATGAAATTAAATTATACAATTAAATATGTTCATGATTGTCGAGGAACCGCCAAAAATGATCAGAAAAAAAAAATTAATGTTTTATCTAAGGATTCTTCATAATATATGATAAAAATGATATATTTTGTCATTATATATTATTGAAATATTTAAATTCCATTTCATTTCACATCATGAATTATATTTTCATATGAAATGAAAATCAAATTCAACCCATCCAGGAATATCATGTAATGAATTCTCCCAAATCAATGGATGGAAGAGAATACTATAATTAAATAGTGAAATTTGGTAATTAAATGATTATATAAGTTTTTATAATATTTAATATGATTTTTTAATATATTAATAACACACTATAAACCATTATAAAACCATATTAGAAATTTTCTAAGTATATTATTCCTTAGGTAAGAGAATTCATTACCCGATTTCCATTCATTGGGTTAAAATTCTACTTCATTATTTCTGTGGTTTGAAATTATTTAAGTAAAAACTTTTGTTTATGTAATGTTTAATTTTTTATATTTACAATGTAATTAAATATTTCTTCCACTATATTATGACTCACATCATTTATATGATATTTTCAGGAGCCTTTTCTTTCAAAATCGTATTTTAAAATTCTATTTTGAAAAATTCAAAAGCAATGTTTTCATTCAATTATTCATTATTTTTTATTGTGTTGTGGTTATTGAGAATTAATTAAGATGAAGGGTGTGACATATATCTCCCTCCAATGAACTGGGAATGTGTATGTTAGAGTTCATATGTATGGATTCTACAAGTGTAACTTTCATGGCCACATAATAAGATAATCGTGAGAGTTACATTGTATGGTAGATGTGACAGTTACAAAATTTTATGGTAGTCATGATGGTTACACGATTATGTAATTAATCACCCATGATAAATATATTTTTTTATTTATGTTCATTATGTTTTGTTGTAATATTATGTTATACAAATTATGTATTTATGCGTGACATGATTTCCCTTTTGAAAATGAGTTCAACCATTTACAAGTATTCATGGACTATTGTTTTATTTTCTTCTTTTTATATCCCATACTGAGATTTCTGTGTTCATCCAATGTTTCTAAATTATATTCATAGGTTTCAATGATCTTTATGTAAATTATTGATTAAATTTTAAATATTATGAAGATTTATCAATGAAAACATGTGTAAATTGATTCTTTTTATATTTTATAGGAAATGATTTTTTATGGTATCCACTCTGTATAAATGTAAAATGTGATGTATGTATTATATCACAATTATCTAAAA
Organism: Viscum album; assembly: GCA_963277665.1. Classification (NCBI taxonomy): domain Eukaryota; kingdom Viridiplantae; phylum Streptophyta; class Magnoliopsida; order Santalales; family Viscaceae; genus Viscum; species Viscum album. The sequence goes on along the minus strand of OY728152.1, from coordinate 1,309,638,086 downwards.
CTCTAATCGTGAAAATAACCTCGATTTGAAATGAATTATATTATTGATTAAAATTTTGGATTATATAATGTAATAAGGTCGGGTCGGTATATATATTCTGCATTATATAAACATAATAAGTAACAATATAGATTAATATGGTTAATGGTAATAAAATTGAACATCCTTAGTAAAAACTATCCAAAAATACTAAATGAAAGAAAAAGGATTATAAAAATGTAATATAAAACCATTAAAAAATAATTAATATGATAGGATAATGAATTAAAATTATAATAATAATTAAAATTATAGTTAAAACATTCTTATGTGCAATATCTATTAAATTTGAGAAATAATTTGAAAAACCCTATATTTTAATGTCACATTTAAATATAATTAATTAAAAAATCATTATAAAAATTAAGAGTTTTATTAAAATAAATTACACTGAAGATGGAGGGTAATTACATAAATTAATTAATATATAAAATTGCATTCTATTTTTACTATTAAACATATTGAAAATTTCTTTGCTTGTATTATGAGAATACGATTCATCAACAATTTTAATAAATTTATAATTTGAAGTATTTTAAAAACCACATAATATTTATTTAAAAAAATTTCTTGATAGAAATAATTTATTATTTTATTAAAGATTTTTAATTTTGTGAAAAAAAATTCAAACAAATTTTTAGATAACATGGTATTGATTGAATTTGATTATTGATGATAGAAATAATGTCATATTTTCTTATCAATATTTTTGAAATAAATTTAATTTACAAAGATAAAAAATGGATATGTTAATTGAAAATATATTTAATATTTGGATGAGAATAAAATTTATTTTTTTATCAGTAAATTCTATAATAATTTAATTCCATAAAATTTCATGTGATACAACATCGATTATATTGAGAGTGTGAAATAAACCATTACATTTAATATAATGTTAATGTGGTAATTGATAAATGAATATATAATCTTTTCCCAATATATAAACATAATAAAACTATAAATATAATACATGTTAATAAATGTTAATGTTAAACATAATATTTGAATGAAATAATCAATAAAATAAATGTCTAAAAGAATCTAAAAATTGAGTTAAAAATCACTTAACTGTTCATATATTCTCTTTCCAATACAATTAGAATAAATAATTAAAAATAAAAATAAATTACCTTGATTAATGATATTTGTAGGGTATTAAATTTCAATTGTGATTTATATAAATCATATTTAAAAAATTACAGGTGTAGCATTATAATATGCCCTAATGAAATGTAATTAAGATTAATACCTTACCTTGCACATAATGTTCATTGAAAACTGAATAACCTCCCATATAATTTTTGTGAACATGTTATTAAATTAACCAAAAGAAATATTCATAAATAAAATATATCACATCATCAATTTATTATATATTATGTCACATCATTAATAATCTTTCATTATATTCATTGTTCTTGGTGTTATCTACGTTGTATTGTAATTCATGTTTTCTATTGAATGATCATATTCATGAGTATGTTATATAGTAATATAATCTAATAAATTGTAAATATTAAATAATTATAAATATTTCTCTTCAATTATACATTTAAAATAAATTAGGAATTATAATTATAAAAATTAGTTATGTTACGATCATGGTGACCATAGGTCACATGCACACCTGAGTAAAATTTATATATTCCAATAATCATTATTGATATTAGGTTTTTAATATTCTAAAATATAATATTAAAAATAGTATCACTATTGAATCAATATATAATAAAATCTATCATCCATATCGTGTGGTAAAGAAAATACAATCACAATGCTTCCTGAATGTGCTCATCCACTATTACATGAAAAACAATATCTTCTACCACATAGTGAAAATAAATCAAATTATAATATTATACTATCTTCAAAATGATTAATCAGATATTAATTTCATAATTATTTCATTTAAATTTTATATAATCATTTTTCATATCAGTATCACCTATCATTGAAGTGTTAGTGAAATATTAATCAAATAACTTCGCGAGGCGGTAGTCCACCGTTAACATGAGAGACATTATCATCATTCATACATAAGGAATATTAATAAGATATGTATTAAGTAAATATAAATAAATATAATTTTTTTAAAAATATCATATTTATTGTTATGATTCATCATCATATCCATCATGAATGATGGTAATGGATGAATGAATGTAATCAGTTCTTGAAGAGTATTTTATATATACTCACGAATGATGATTTCATAGAATATGTTGTGGAAGTTAAGGTAGTTCATCGTAAAGAAATTATTATTCTAAAATATCATTATTTTTTATTATTTATTTTAATGGTTGGGGCCAAAGCCTTATTTTATTATTAAAGAAAAGAAAATACCTCTTTTAACTGCGTAGAGGGAGACCCATTAAATAACCCGAAGGCCTAGTGGGATTTTATCCCATTACATAGCCCTCCAGCCTATATTTTTTTCCCAATTCCCATTATGTGAATAGTAACCTGCTTGCTAAAGTGCACGTATAGTACCTCCGGCACTACAGTGCTCTTCCACCGCTATAGTACCCGCCGATCTTCAGTGAAACCCCCACTATAGTATCACTACAGTACTGCTACAGTACCTGAACCCACTGGGTTTTGAACCCCCATTTTTCAGGTAGGATTATGGGGTGCTTACCACTAAGACAATCCCCAACTACATTTTAATTATGTTTTTATATTATCATGGATTAAAAATAATCATATTAGACGGATAAATTAAACATTTAATTACATTCGTTGAGGAATATTTCATTTCCATAAGGTACACTCCTTTAGTTTTCAATAAATCATTCAATGGTTGGATTATATTCTAGAAAATACTTCTATGATGTGGGGAGGAAAGATTTATTGTTATTAGAGATGGTATTTTTTGATCCATATATTTTTGAATATGTGAAAAGAGGGCTATAGTGTGTGTCTTTTATAGTATACGTGGAGTGGAATTCATGTAAATACACAAAAGTAGTCCCTATTGGGTTTTATCTATTTTCTCTTTTTACAAATACATAGAATAATTATGGATATAAGGGTTTATATGATATATTAAAACTACTATAATCAAAAAATTATCAATTTTCTATCATGTTGACCCATATTTTTTATGTTTACTTTATTTTAACCTTTTATCTTCCTCCATGGTAACATGTATATTTTTATATGTCGGGGACATTTATCTTCGAAAACCTATACCAAAATTAAATTATTTTTAGAATAAATATAAAAAAATTAAAATTAAAATCCAATTTAAAAAAATATATATGTAGATATTTTTTTTAGACAAACTCATTTAATGTTCCAAACCACGATGTAACCTTAATCACCTGAATTAAATTTAATTATTTTCACTAAAAATTATGGAAGGAAATTTTGTTTAAAGTTTCATAAAATATGAATTATTAACATTAAAAAAGTCAATCTATTTTTTAAAATTCATCTCATATAATTTTTTGAGTTTAATATTAAATTAATTCTAAAGACGCTATGAGAAAGCGAGTTTTAAAAGTGAAAATGTTAAAATATTAACCGTGTTTTTAAAGAATAAATAAGTACAAAAAAATTAAAAAAATGACCTAAATTGTATAAATTTATATAATTTGTTAAATAAATATTTAAAACTAATTATAAATTATTTTTTAGATTTGAAATTATTTAAATGAAAAGGAATATTTCAATCAAAATCTAATATTTTCAACTATTAATCAAAATATGAAACATTTCAGAAAAGATACAAAAATCACACTTGGATAACATTGATATTATTTTTTCAAATATGTATTTTTTTTCAAATATATTTTATCAATTTTCAAAAATATTATTTCAATATATGTTGGTGATGAATTATTAAACTGACTATTAGAATAAAATAATATTTTTAGGAAACAATATTTTTTATTTTTTATAATTGTTAATTTTTTTATAATAAAAATATATCTAAACATCATGTGAATATGTATACATATATATATATATATATATATTCACAATTATGTTATTCCTACTATTTCCAACCATTTATTTATAAGGATTCATTTTCAATATAAAAAAATAATACTAATAATGTAATATTGTTCGATAAAAATTATTTTTTCATATGATGAAATATTGAAAAAACTAGTTTTAGAATGTAAATCAATAGATAATAAATATTTTATGATATGTAATCTATTGAATAAAAATTTATTCATTTATATGTTTATTGTGTTACAATAGATCCTTATTCCATAATGGGAAATAACATGTATATCATTTTCATAATAATATTCCACTTGATGACATAAATAATTTATCACATCTTCATGTATGAGGGATATATATAATTTTCATTGAAAACATGAAATATATAAAATATTCATATGATATAGAATCATATATTGATTTATCTTAATTTGATGTTCTAAAAATTTTACATAATAATATATCATTTGGAAATTTAACTTTGGTTTTAGTGATAATATAATATTAGTCCAATTTAATTTTTTTCAAGGAAAATGTCCGTTGATTATTTTGGGAATTTGTTATAATAGTACCCCATCACAATATAGATGAATCATTTAACATTGGAAGTTTCATTCATGAGTTTTAAAAAATGATACCAATGGAATTTATAAAAATACTTTCTGAAATTATAAATTCCTCTCATGATTTTGTTATTGTGTTTCATTCAATTATAATAACTTAATGAATAATAAACCATTTTATTATTACTAATTTTTATATTTTTGTTTTTAGATTACTCGGCAACACACTTCATATATTGTTTTCTTAGGTAAATATAAAACACAGATATTTCCTTATCGGTCTTGGTGGGACATGATTAATTATCAGTGTATAAAAAATGTGTGACAGACAAATATCCGTAAAAGGATATGATATAAAAAGTAAACGAAGTGATCAATATTACATCATGTATTTTTTATATAATCCAAAATATTATATTTATAGACTTAAATATATATTCATATTTTTTTAAAAAAATTATTCTAATTTATCATTTATATTGAGTAATTTGATCTCCATATCAACTATTTGATATAGATAAAAGAATCTTTTAATGATGTGTATCTCCCTTAATTTCTTCTATTTAAGAATATTTATTTCTACCTATTAAATATTGTATTTCATCAGTGGGAACTATTTATTATAAATGATGTTATGAAAATAATAATCCATTATAATATATTATTATTCACTATATTTCATACTGATAAATAACAACCTTCGGGACATATTACTTTTCTCACATAATAATTGATTTGTAGAAATATTTAATGATCGATGTTGATGTTTCCTAACTCTTTCTGAAATTATTAAAAACTATTTAATATTATTAGGATTTATTATAATGGAAATATTGTTAGTTATTACAAGAGTAAACATCCCATGTATATTTTAAATTTCATTCATCATTATCAATATTATCATTATATCTCATTAAGGTAATGACTATCATATAATTATTTTATTAATATAGTATTCATTTCTTATTAAAATATCATTTTTTAAAGATTCTACTATAAATTATTGACTCCTAAAATTATATATTTTAAATATACTATTAAAAATGAAAGAAATTGAATATTTATTCATAGATAATACCAGCACTATATGTCAATTACACTTAAAATATATTAAAATATTATAAATATTTCAAAATCATTCATAATAGGTCGTTTTTTATAAATATCCTCCAAAACATATCCCACATGAGTCTCAATCCATGTTTTCAATAGTGGTGTCACTCATCTTGTTTTTAGTAAAGAACTACTTGATAATGATCATGAATTTTTAGGTTTTTTAAACAAAGGAACAAAATTTACATAACTGAAACTACATTCTATTATTAAGGCATACATTTCATTTATAGGAATACAAATATTCTACACCACAAAAAAACAACATGACATTAATCAAAATATTTTATTATCCATAAAAAATTTGGTAGGTTTAATTTTTATATTATATGTTCTCAAAAATATATTTCATGTTCATTTTACTAGACATATACTAAATCAATTTATTACAACTAGAATCCTATAACCAAGAGATGATATTTATTTTATTACATTATTAAAGGTTACAACAGATCACTTCCAGAAGGACTGAATAGTTTTGAAGTCTCTGTAAGCTTTATATATTCATGATTATGAAATTAAATTATAATATATGAAATAAACCAAGAATCTACAATCATATCTTTACTATTTAATATTAAATATTACATATATCATTCACATTACACTTTATAGTATCCTAGTTATTTAAATACATAATTAAGGATCAGTTTGGATGATCTGTAATGGAATGCATACTACATACACTATTAGAATAAATAAAAATTAATGTTTATTTAATGATAAAAAACAATGGAATATGAAGTACATATTAAATTTTAGAAGGATAATATATCCATATATTTTCAAAAATCATAAATAATTATATTTAAAATAAAAACTATATTCATAATGATTTAATCAATAATTTTAGACAATAGAATCATATAATTAAGTCATCATGTCTAGAAATCATACATACATATATAACTAGTACACAAAAGAAGAAAAATAGTTGTTCTCATGAGATTAATCTATTATCTGAGGGGATATAATGGTATCATCCCATCACATATTATATATAATTTATTCATCATATATATTAAATTATTAATGATTTAATACATAATTAACATCTACATAAATATTGGAAACTACATTATGAAATTATAACACAACCACTAGTAAATAAATAGATTAACATTATCAAATTCCATAAATGAAAATGTGGTAGATGCATCAATTGATTATTTCCCTAGTGATGCATATGAATCATTAATTGTTATTGAAACGGTTGAAAATAAATTTAATATATCATTCAATCAATTATATAATTTTTGAGAGGGATTTTAGTAAATTTATACATAGAAGTTATTTGTCTAAATTTTATTGACTAGGTGATGAGACAATAGTGATACCATGACCCAATGTTCTCAGAGTAGTTTGATGAAAATATTTATGTTTGTAATATCATGTGAACATAGTTTCCCTAAAAAAGTGATATACTTCTTAAATTGGTGCTCAGATAAAAAATCTATGACCCCCATTGAGTTTGTAATGTGATGTTTTTCTTAAGAGTTACATAACTTTAATCGATGTGGGTATTTTTTGAAAAAACCTGAAAAAGATATAATCATCATTATGTAATTTAAAAAATGTTATTATGTTTGATAAAGTGATGATGTACTTCATGAACATCCTTATGAAGAAATCCTAGGGTTATCCACATAAACCTAAGAATGATTGAGAATGGTTACAAATATCATGGAAGAATAATTCTTTATAGAAAATGATGAATGATCAAATATCAGATCACAGATCATCGCTCCAAAAAAGTTGGAGGATCTCATCTACCATGAAAATGAAATTGGTCCTCGTCAATGACCAATCAGAACATGTGGTAGTGTGTTTTTTTATTAGTTATACGTTCATAAATTCACTGATGACCACAGACCAACCTAGAGACAGGTGGATCAATGGTTTGATCACTTGTGAGATTGGAGTTATCATTCCAGAATTAAATCGGGGGGGGGGGGGGGGATCTAGTGTGATTTCATTATTCATCATGATAACTCAAACAAGGAATAATCAAGGATAAAATGAACAGAGGTGGTGAATAGTATTTCAATGGATTTTTTCCCTATCCTTTCCACCATGTTATTCATGTTATTCATGTTCTTAATGATTATATAAGAGGATGATTAGTGTGCATTGGGTTCGGGGAACAACATTATGAGACCAATGATCTTACACCAGCACAACACCACAGTTGTGTGACAATGATTGAATGGGGATTTTCTTCCTTGCTAGAGGTCAAGGTATGTATATCAGGTTAATGGTGTGGAGGCCAATGACTATGGAATGATTCTTCCCAACGGGATCGGTCTTGGTGGAGTACATGGGTGGGGCCACCAGTTGGGTGGACAATGGAGGTAGAGTGAGATAGGAGGCCTCTTCAGGGATGGAATCTCCAGAGGGTACTAGTCACAACATGATTACATAAAATGGAATGGGTACCAAATAATATGTACATGACATTGACCGCATACTCTATAGTGAGTTGTGACATAGATCGGTGCAATGTCAAAGGAACATAATGTGAATAGTTCATGGGGAGCGTGTTGTGGGTGGCCAGCCACATGGATCATGGATAATCATAACTTCAACATGGAGGCATGCATTAAACATTATCCACATGTGGTGTAATGAAAATTCCCATACAAGGGAGTTGGAATGTGGGACCCATGCCACTCTAGCTGCCCAATGGGATGGAACCAGTGGCCTAGTAGGTCTAGTGGCCACGCATGCTGTGGGCTATTCCTAGTAGGGTGAACCAAGCTGTCCATGATTATCAGTCATGACTGGTTCAGGATGAACCTGACCAGATCGAGTCTAGTTAGCTATGTCGGTGGGTCGGGTTAGTTATGTCTGGTTGGATTAGACACTTGTCTGTCATTTTCGGAAAAATAATCATAAGATTCAAACTGTGTTCCATTTGGACAGTATGTTTGGGATGTTCATAACCTAGTTAATTTAAGGACCTTTTTTCTAATATATGTTAGTTTTTTGTGGATTTTATAATATGAACATTTGTCATGAGGAGGAGGCTCTCTTAGTAAAAGTGCATTATGAGAGGAATCAAGTGGCTAGTTGTGACTTGATGACTATGCGAATTGCGAACTACATGTCATTGGGGAAGACTTAATTATAAAAAATCCTTGTATTTCAATAATCTGTGTTCAATTGAAATTCATTATGTTATTGATTCTCTCTTTATTATCAACACTTCGTGTGTTATCGACAATCCATGTGTAGCCAATACTCAGTGTGTTGTGGACTACATGTGATATTCCTATATTTGGTGTTATTGAATAATAACTATGTGGGATGGATGTACAATTTCTCTGTGGTATACATAATATATTTATATGTGGAATACCTCATTTATTTATTCTTGGTCAACTTTGTTTATTCCATCATGGTGTTCATTAGTGATGTTTCATAGTAATGTTCCTTTTTATTGTTCATCTGTGGTGTTTCTTCATGGTGTTCCTTAGTTTTGTTCCTTCAAGGTGTTCCTTAGTGGTGTTTCTTAGTGGTGTACCTTCATGTAGTTCATTCGTGGTTTTACATAGTGGTCATTCTTTTTTGTGTTTCTTGGTTTTGTTCCATTACAATGATCCTTATTTGTGTTCCTAATTTGTGTTCCTTAGTAGTGTTCCTTATCAATGTACTTTAATTGTATTCTTTAGTGGCGACTCTTCATTGTGTTCCATTGTTGTTTTATTTAGTTGTGTACCATTGTGGTGTTACATTGTGGTATTCCTTATTGTTGTTCATTCATGGTGTTCCATCATGTTCATCCATGGTCTTGTTCTATACTGGTGTTCCATAGTGGTGTTACTTCATGACATTCCTCCACAGTCTTCAATAGTGGTGTTCCTCCCTGTTGTTCATTAGTAATGTTCCTTTGTGGAGTTATTTAGTAGTATTCCTTAATTGGGTTATTTCAAGGTGTTTCTTCATTGCATTACATAGTTTTGTACCTTCATGGTGTTCCGTAGTGTTGTTTGTTCACAGAATTGTATAACGGTGTCCTTTCGTGATCATAATTTCAAGTATTCCATAGTAATTTCTTATGTTGGGTATTTTAGTTTGATGTTTTCATGGTGTCATACTGATTATCTTTTAATCACACCTAAATGAGAGTTTCTCGCATGTGTCGTGTCTTTTGTAGACGATTGATGCATTGAATGATTTATAGGTGTACCAGGACCATGTATTTCTTAATGAGGCCAAATAGTCGAGGTGTGATCCAACAACTTCAAATAGTTTTCTATCATATTTCCAACTATGTAGGGTTTTCTACGGATTAGTTTTAGGAACATGTGAATTCAATTTCTGATACACCTTTTTGTTTTTCTAGTATTCTAACCATTTTTATAGTCGAGTTTTGTACAATAATACTCTATTTTTGGTATCTTACGTGTATGAATGATTGTTTACATAGTGTCTTCAAATTTTACCATTTTGATCTGGGAGATGTGTGTTTGTGTACAAGTACATAAGAAAATGCCACCCTATTATGGGATGTTCCTACAAGTTGCTAGTCACTAGCCCAAGGCCTACTAGAGGTGGGATTGGGGTAGTCACAACATGGGACCCCCTAGGATGGTTTGTGATAGAGTGGTATCAATTGTGGTTGGTACTAATCATGTACCACGAGTTTGTGAGGTTATTTTTGAGAAATAATTCTATAACATTCATGTTTGGATTTCTTTCTAGAGAATCCAGTTCAAGAATGGTGGATAAAATATCTGTACACCAAGACTCTCAATTATACTATTTTACTATATAAATGAAATTATAGTTGCGGGGAAAAATAATGGTACATGAATCATATAAGATTGGGTTTTTTATCTTATACTTCTTCATTTAGCTAACATGGTATAATCTATTTACCATTGTATAACTTTTTTATTTAAATATGCCTCTACATAGACCGTTAAGTAGGATTCCTATGCATGATCATGAAGATGATCTATTGGGTGATGGTAAATCAATATATGAATTTTTACTGAGGATAAATATTTTTGGTGGAGCACTATCTACACCACCACCTGTAGATAAATCCATTGTACCTGTAGTAAATGTGTATTGGGAGAGTATGTTGAGTGCGACTAAAATAATTCCATGATAGAGACCCCTGATGTTTCTAGAGATATTGAATCACATGCCACTAAGGACTATCTTGAGGTCATGATTTGCGTTTTTCATTTATCCAAGACCCCATTACATCATATTGTGGTCCTTAAAGTGATCCTTTTACACATATTTACAGAGATATGGTGGGGTTTGGATCCCTGATCATGAGATGATGTTACTTTTAAATAGATAGAGTTTTAGAACCATTTCAGAGTGGATTTAAAACCTTATTAAATTAGGTTTGTGCATGTCTAGGAGTTTGTACAGCTCTGACAAGATGATGTTTTAGTATTCGAGTTTTAATCAAGGTATACCAACTATTCTAGGTACTGGATGGATTTGATACATGACCAATACATCAGGGATCAGACCATTGTGTGAGGTTAACGAAGAGACATCCATGCAACAATTATCCATATATGCATTCCTACTTATGATTGGGCACTACGATAAATTTTTTGATTTTGAGTATCATCGATGAATAGATATAGCTCGTGATAGTTAGTTTTTTAAATGCTGCTGTAGATAGATCTTCATGGCAGAGGATGTGTTAGATTAGATGGGAGAGTAGTAAGCGTTGGTAGTCATTTTGACATGTTACCACCACCACCCTCAGAGGGTTTACACTATGCTCAAGGAGAATGAAGACATGAGAGGGGAAAATTGCATGTGGTCGATGCTCAGGTCCTAGGGGATCAATGAATGATTTGAGATACATTCTGTGACTATTATAAATTATCTAAAATGTTGATAGAAACATGGACTAGTCATTATTTTATTTTAATGAATCTTAATCATGACTCAGAGATACCAGTTGAACCGTTGACCTGACCGCCATGCTTTGAGGCTCAAACTGGAGGAGGCCCAATGATCATTCACTAGTGCCGATAGTAAGGCATTACTCATTGATGTGAGAGTTTCAGTTGGGATCTCATGGTAGCTGAATCGAGGTATTATGATGTCAATCAATGTATGGATAGGTTATATATAGTTTGTTATTTGAATGACTATTATAGGCGAAGAATATGGTGTGTATGCAGTGGTGTAATTATATTTTCCTTCTATTTGAAAATAAAACCCTTCCATCACAAACATTTATCACTTAATGGAGTTTGAAACTGATTTTTAATTAATTGGATATCCTAACCCCTGATGAAGTGGGTGTTTTGTGTACTCAATTTCTATTTGCGATGGAGGATTCATAGTGGATCCCACCAAGGTTCATATCGAATAATTGGATTGAGTTCTTCCAGGATTATGATTTTGAGGTTGTCTCTTATTTTGGGAAGGGAAACATAGTGAATAATATTTCTGGAAGAAGATCTATTTTAAATATGTTAAATGATTTGTTGAAGAATATGTCTTTGTTGTAGTAAATTATGCGGACTGAGATAGAAATACTTACCTCTAGTTGATGGTTGTCACCTATCCACACGTATAGTGAGTCAAGGGGGAAAATATCAAAGATAACGACTGTGAGATATTACGTTTATAGATTCTAATAGGGCTTGTACCTAATGGATATTCAAAAGGCGGAAAGTATGTAGTTTTTTCTGAGGGCACTCAATAGTGGTGGTTCAAGAGGTGATTTTGAGTTTGTTTCAAATATCCCCACTGGAAGTACATCAGGCTGTGGTGATGATGTACCAGATCCTCTATTGTCAGTTTTGGGGGCTAGTGATGAAGATGTGAATTGTAGAACTCATATCTCGATGCATCACCAATCAGGTAGTGAAGGAAAATCACCAGGTTTAAGGGGGCATTGAACAACCCCTTGAGGTACTATAATAGAATATCTATGGATACTCTATGGAATTACTGATGGTTTTACCACCAACATTGAAGGGAAATGATTCCATCTGGGAGATCTTTTACTAACTCACCATGTCAAACCACTCCTGACCTATCTAGGAGAAGGGATCAGTTGAGAGATTATGATGACTCTACATATTGCAAGTAGTTTGACACTATGGAGTTCTGTTGAAGTGCATTTTATACCATCATACTCTATTCTAATAATGGTAGGATAATTTATTGAATGATTCTTCTGGTACATTGATGTGTTTGATAATAGAATTTCACCTACAGACGGACAACCAAACAGAGAAGACCGATCAAGGTTTTGAGGGAATTACATGGGCTTACATGTTAATTTTTTTTAAGAGATTGGAGGATTATTCATGAGATATCGATTACAAGTGTTCTCATTTGTTGTGGTAATAGGAATATCTAGGAGATCACTTGATATAATGTGGTTCAGATCCATGCTCTATACCCTCGTATGTTTTGGTATCCCATGGTTTTGATATTGGGTACATAAAGTCCTCATTTTTTGGGAATGTATGATAAGGATTTTCATGAATTTATTTTTAGAAATTATTTGGAAGGATTCCAAAACAAAGCCATGATACGACATGTGATTCTGTGGCCCAGTGTGCAATGATTAGATCGTCGAATTTTTTTTTATTTAATAGTATATGTGCATCGTTTTACTTAAAAAAGATGAATATCTATTAAATAGTATCTCATATCAATAACTTAATACCACTATTTTGTTTTAAATTTGGTACATTCCCTAGGAATGACATAAAATTAGTATCCATGAGTCTAATGTTAAATTTTTTAAAAATGGTGTAAATATCATATAATAATTTGAACATAAATTATTTTGTGGACTCAGTGGTGATTTCCTTTATAATAATTCATATTCAGAAATCTCAGGGCTATCTATATAACCCTATGAACAATAGATAATCAATAGGGAGTGTTTTGAGGATTATTATATTTGATAAAATGAAAACAAACAATAGATTAGAACATGGTATGTTTCAACAATGGAGTTAGAGGATCTCGTTAATGATTGACCATAACCATTCCTCATTAACAACTGATATAAACATGTCATAGGGTGTTTTTTAAATCAATACACATTTATAAATTACATGAAGATTTTAGTGCAACCCATGAATATGTTGATATGTTGTTCGATCTCTTTTGGTATGGAAGTTATCTTTTGTAAATTAAATGGGGGTTAGATCTATGTGATTGTTTCAATTAATGCGGTCCTTCTACCAAGGAAGAATGAAGTCCAGCCTGAAAAATACAATGATTATTTTGTTTGGTGTTTTACTTCATTGGCTTTTCACCATTTTTCTTTTAAATCGTTGTGTTCATCATGATTGTATTGGAGGATGAGTGGTGTACCTTCATTTCATGGTGTCACAATTCGAGTTCGAAGATCCAAAACCCCCACAACACCACGGTTTCACCACAATTATGGTGTTTTCAATTTCAGTTTAAATGGAGAAGAAGGGTAGGATGATGGGCCACTAATGGGTTAGACGATGGTGGTGGCATGTTTCTACCTTACGGGGTCGATCTAGACAGAGTGTAGGGGAGAGGCAATCACTGGTGTGACTGATGACAGCAAAACATGGTAGGAGACAGCATCGGGGCTGCCATATATGGTGATCACTAGACATTGAAGGAGGTTGTGAGGTTAACCCCATACAAAGTAGCAAACTTGGACAGAACTCATTTCCATGCCAAAGGAACCAATGATGATGATTTCTTGCGGTAGTCAATGTTGTGGGATAGCCACAAGGAATGTTGTTGGGATATACGGCATCACAAAGGCATGCAGTCAGGGGAAACCCCATGCATCCTAGTGAACTAGCCCACAGGCGGCGGGCCACACTAGAGGATCCAGGACATACCAGACCAAGTCAGATCAGGTGGGTTTGGATAGAATGGTTTGGGTTGGTCGGTTGGTTGGTTCGGCTCCATGGGGTCAGATCGGACCTAAACTAGCATCATGTTGGACCTTTTAAGTAAAATAACAGTAATCTTCTAAACCCATGTTCATTTAACGAGTAGTTGTTGGTGTTGGGACCCGTGAGGTGTGATAGAAGTTTTAGATACTATATGTGTGTTTTTGTGGAATATTTTATATGAACTTTTGGATTGAGGTATATGTTATCCCTATACAAGCATACTGTAAGCAGAATCCATTAAATTGCTATGACTTGATAGCTATCTGACATAGTGAATGTGTATCTTTGGGGCTTCATGACTTATCAACAATTTTTGTGATATAGTCACTCGGTTTGTTTTGGATCAAGGAAAATATCATTATTTCAGTACATCTTAAAATAATTAATTCAATGAAACAATAATTTAGAATAGAAAATTGCACCGTTCGGAATATGAATTGTTTTTAAAATGTTACAAATAAAACGTATCAAAATTTAAAATTAATTTAAATAATAAATTGATATTATTTAAAAAATACTAAAAATTTATTGGAAACATTATAATATAAATAGATATAGATGAGAAATATTTTTTACCTTATGGTAAAATATGGTGAGTTTTCCATAAAAATATATCAGTTTATTTAAGATCTATGGATTTAAATTTCATATAAAATCATTCATATTTAATATATATATTGATTATAATAAAATATTTTCAGATTATGAGGTAAATATATTATAATTCTCTTCAAAATGAATATAAACATAAATAATCATGAATAAAAATTATATTGTTGAATAAAACCATACCTCAAATTGAACATTCCATATATATATTTTTACTACAGAATAAAAATATAATAATTTTCAACAAGAATAATATCTTTTTTGGTACTTTTGATTTTCATAATCACATTTTTTTTATTTGAGTTTTATATAATTAATGGATAAATTATTTTCACATTTTACATTTTAACGTTATATCATTTATAACCTCATAATTGCAATGTTGTGTGGAATATAAGTTGTTTTTTTAAAAAATCTATATAATATTAATAATTTAATAACTATTGTAATTATACATTAAAATTGATTTTTGTAGTAATCCATGTATGGAATACATGAAAATTCTATTCCATCACCTTGTGGAGGTTGTAGTCAAGTCATATTCCTGAGAAATGTAAAAAAATTCAATGAGTTGAAGGGTAAGTGGGTAGGTGTTATAATATATTTCCTGAATCATAATTATGTCAAAACTATCCTTGAAATGTTTTGATATAAAATTAATTACACCACAACATGTATATGGTATATCATACATATTCTTGACTGATTCTTTTATTTTCCATGGGATGGAAAATGTGACTATAAATTGTTGTTTCTTTATAATAATGACATTTTTTATATTTCAAATAATAAATTTACCATATTAAAATGGTTTTAGTCTTTTTTGAGGATGTGGGAGAAGAAGTTGAAATAGAAACCTTAAGAAAATAGTTAAACATCTTAATTGAAAATTTTCCTTGGACATACACCCTAAGGCTTATTCATGTAATAATTTTGTTATTATAGGAACAATATCAGGTATACAATTTTATTGGGAAGCTATTACTGTAGATATTTTTCAAATTAATTAGATAATATGTTTTGAATAAGAGCGTATTTTTGTATTCCATTAATTAGTGAGTTCACTTGCATAATTTAATTTATTTATATTTATTAAATATTACTTACAACATTCAAATCATGATGTAGGACATAATTTTTTTTAATATGAATCAAATTTGTTAATGCTCAAATACATTATGTACAATATTATTTATTAATCGATTTTATGATTTTATCAGAAGGTTTAATCATTAGATAACCGATTTTCCCGATTTATATTAATGCAATATTATCACCAATGTTATAATTTAAAATTAATTTTTTTTTATTTTTCATAATTTAATAATTAAAAATTTATTATTATAATTTTTAGATCTATTTATTATGTTTATTTTTTATATGCGGAGTTAATTAATTTTAATTTTTTTTGTAAATTGTGAGAGAAATAATTGTTTATAAAATTTTTTATTCATTAAAAAGACTTTTACAAAAACCAAATAATGTGAAGATATTTATATTCTTAATTATATAATGATTAATTGAAATAATAATATTCAACAATTAAACCATTTATAAAACATAATATTTCTATTAAATTACTATATTTAATGAATTTCCTTAACATTTTTCAAAAAAATGATATAATTTTTCTATTAGAAAATTATACTATTTATGAAACATGATTAAATATTACAAGATGATAAACTCATCCATAAAAAATTAATAAATGTAATGATTTTCTATATTTCAACTTTTATAATTATGAAAATTTGTTATTATATTTGAACTATGATTTTTTTATAAGAATGAAATGATATGATTTATAGTGGTCAATATTTGGGGTATGTAAAGATTATTTTAATAGCAACATATCATTTATTACAAAATGAATGTGTGGATTATGTTTTGTGAATTCATTTTTGGGATTATATTTATATTTATAATATAAAGAGCTTGATAGATCATGGTGGTATTATATCTATGGTTAATATATTAAATCACTAAAAAATAGCATTATTTTTATTCCATGATAAATAAGTCAATATATATATATATATTAATATTATCATGTTAACCATTTTAGTATAATGACATGTATGAATTATCGTTTTTGAATTTGGATATCATCTTTTAATTTTTAATCTATTTTGTGATTCATGTTATTTTTATATTTTATTTCGTAAAAGAATACATAAATTATTGAAATATAATTTTTTTTAATTATTGAATTAAATGAGAAAGAATATTTGGTTAAAACATATTTAGTTGTATTCATTTACATGTAATATAATGGAATGAAATAAGGGAATATAATATGTTACATATACAGTTGATTACATTCTAGAAGAAAATTTAAAAATATTGATTTTTATTTTTGGAAAAAAAATATAATATTTTTGTTTATTAGCTATGTTTATAAAACAAAACATAATAATAATTTATGAAATTCACCTATTATGAAAAAATGATTAAAATAAATCATAAAATTAAATCTTATTGAAATTTTCATGATGGTTTGTGGTATTTTTTGTGATTTTTTAGATGTAGAAATGTTTTTGTCTCTCATGAGGATAAAAATATATATAATTTGACACAGTGGTCTAGAATTTAATATTTTTATTAATATTTTTAAATAATATATCTCCAAAAATATATTGAAAATATATTTAAATATTAATTATTGGAAATAAAATTTAATAAACCATCAATTAGTTGAACACGGTGGAAAATTGAATATATGGAAGAATTATTTGTTTTAAAATCATTAATATATTTAAATTATAACATGTTTCATTTTATGTAAGATTAATTTAAATGGTTTTACAATGTATTAATCAGATATGTTTTTGTATTTTTTTAAATTTTATTATTGGATGAATTATTTAACAAACATTTTATTATTAGACAACAGGAGAAAATTGAATAAGTGCAATGATTATTTGTATTGAAACCAATAAATCTTGTTCAATTATAACATGTTCTGTTTTAAATAATATTCATTTTATTATGTCAGTACATTATTTTATGAATTGAATTTATAAAATGATTTTTCAAAATGTTTTTACTAGTAAAATAATTTTTTAATGGTCTAATAACACCTGTCTTGCAATAATGAAATTTTACTATAGTGTTTTTT
Source organism: Viscum album (assembly GCA_963277665.1). Lineage (NCBI taxonomy): Eukaryota > Viridiplantae > Streptophyta > Magnoliopsida > Santalales > Viscaceae > Viscum > Viscum album. The sequence goes on along the minus strand of OY728152.1, from coordinate 1,309,619,787 downwards.
ATATTTTTTTTAAATTGATCAATTTGAATATATTTTTTGAACATTATTTTTTGGTTAATTGGGGAATAATAACATTATTTCACATTTATGTAATGAGAATCCATGTGGGTTGGTTCATTGAAAATATATTTTTCGATACTCAGATGGTAGAGTGGTTTTATTTTTTGTGTTTAATGTTCGAGTTATAATTATTTATCTAATTATGATGGTTTTCTTTTGACGTTTATTTACATGGTATTATTATTATTCATAGTATTTTTGTGTATTTCTTGAACTTAATTTTCTAGTTGTGATGTATTTATTGGTTTCAAAATAGACATTATATGTTGAATGAGAATACGAGTTATTGGAAAATGATTTCATATATGATAAGCATCAATTCATCCAAAGGATAATTAGTTATATGGGATATTATTTTCAAACTTATAAATTAACATTGATATGGTATATAATTTGTGGGATTTGAAATAAATATTATTCATTATAATAGTAGAAGCGAATAACAGTTTTCATAAAATTAAATTTCATATCAATTTCCAAAACAATTTTGTTAATATTGCATATTCTAAATGAGTTTGTAATCATTTATCTGATGTTATGACATCAATCGTGCTACAGAAAATAATACCATCATGAACCATCGTCAATAAATATCCACATGAAATTAGGAAACTCAAAATGAAGTTGAAAATATCATTGAAAAATATGGCTCATTTTCTATTACAGAACCAAACAACGACAAGTTACCTAGTTATGATATTTTCATCATGAATAGGTTCTAGACAGGTAATAACTACTCATTCTTCTTGGGTAAGGGTTATTATATGATATTATCTTGGTATTTACAAATGGGCGATCTATTTTTCAATATATGACATGAAAATTGTCCGTCTATGATTTATACATTATTTGAAGTTCATTGTTCACATATTTTAAACATTTTTTGCCATTGGAATCTTCTCACTAGGGCTTCAAGTTCATTGGATATTAGGTTTTTATGTATTAATATGAATGTATATTGGTGGTATGTTATTTTAATAATTTATAATTATTTAATTATGTGTTAAATCACTTACGCCAACATGTTTTGTATTGACCATGAGGATTAAATAATTTATATCATATAATAATGATTACAAATATAGTTATCTATTATTTAAAATATGGTTAATAATTATTATTTATTATAAGTAGTTGAATTTTAATATCTACATTGTTATGTTAAAAAAATATGGGGTTCTATTTAGGAGTGGATAATGGTCAAATATACTATCATCTATGTGGATATCCAATTATAGTTTCATGTTGTGTTATGACTGTCCATATTGAGTTTATCATTCAATATTTGAGATGACCTATATAGTTGTAAAACATTTACCATAATTGGTGGAAGTGTAAAAAATATTCTTATACTATTAGAGTAATTGGAAGGACTATTCATTGTGTTTTTAGTAGTTATTTATCCATAGTAGACGCATTGGAAAACAATGTGTTTGAGAAATATTCAAAATTTATAATCGATAATTAAATAAAAAATATCTACATGATATTGTATATATTTATAATTTTATCCCAAGGACATTTATGGTAAATGTGGTCTATTTTTTATAATAACACCACCATTAGTGTAATACATGATCAAATCACCCCAGCCCCCCCCCAATGGAATGATTCATAAACAATCAAGGGGGAATATTTCCCTAATGTGGGCTTTTATGGTCATTATATTTTATATCATTCCATGGGATACCAAAATATAGGATGAATGATCATGTTAAAAAGAATATATGTTCAAGGTGTAGCATGAGTATGATATTATTTATTTGAATCAGTGTAGAATCATGTGATATATTTATAACATCATGATCATGCGAAGAAATCTAGCGAAAACATTTATTTGACCGATACTTATGATGACTATAATATGAAACATAATGCATATTGTATGTATAATGTTTCATAAATAACAATAAAATGAGTTATATGACATTTTACAAACATATGATGATTAATTGTTACATCATTATCCCTGATATGTATCTCAATCATTGAGAAAACTAGAATTTATAGGAGATGGGATATTTTTATAAAACTACCTAATAATTAATTACTAAAAAATATGTGTTAGATTATTCATAAAATGGAATAAATATAAGAATATTAATAATGTGATTCACGTGAATCTGAAGGATACTTATAAAAATTAATTACGTAATTATCAAATTAATATATTAGGAATTTATATTTTTCAAAATAAATGTACAATACATTTGTGTATTGATCTGAATTCAACAATGACATGACCAAGTGGCATGTTGATCTTTTGGTCCTTCTATCCCATGACAAGCATTAAGTCCAATGATCATGTAATGTGATTTCGGAAAAAATATACTATTAATTTTATTGTAAAATCCTCAAACCCTTTTATGATAATGTATCCTTCATATGAATTTAAACAAATATGAGACAACCACATCATTATGAGAAAATATTACCACATTTCCATTATATTAATCTAGTGACCCTTAGTACTTTATGTGATTTTCTAAAAACCAGCGGGTTTAGTAAATCATTATAGGCTCTTAATTCTACCATTCTCTGTCATGGGTGTACTATAAAATGATATCATTAACATCCACCAAATACATTGGGAATTCACAGATAATTTTATAAATTATTTATCTCTAACAAGAAGTTGAGAAAAAAAATGGTCAAAAATCTGCACTAATTTATTTAATAATCTAGAAATATAGGATTCCATTTTATATATCAATCCCCCATATAAAAATCCTAATGAAATTATATATATATATACATAATTATATATATATTCAAGATAAGTGATTATGTGTCTCCTTATTCTCCCTATAAATTTCCATGGATTTCCTATATCGATAAATTTTAAAATTATATTATAAAATGAGGAAATTAATTTTTTTTCATATTAAATAAAAAAATTCTAATATGAGGAATAATTAGTGTGGATAGGCAATACTTTTTTCAATGTTCTTGACCTTTTGATATCTCATATATTTCTCACATCGAGAATGACTCATGTGAGTAATGATATTTTCATTGAACATTTCATTAAAATGATATAAATGAATAAAACATGTTATTTCACATTATGTGTAATCCCTGATCTTATATTCCATTCCTTAAAATGGGTATAATATAATTAAGTATTTCATTGAAGCCAGAAGATTACATATTGTATTAAAACCTCTATTACCTCAAATTTTATGATCCATACACATGTAATACAATACCAACATATAAATAGATTCCTTCAATAAACCAATAAGTATGATTTCAATCCAATGATAATTCCCATATTAAATATCATATTTTACAAATATATATATATATCCATGTCATTCCTTTCAATATGGAGACACATCCCTTATAGACTAGCATTCTTCAAATTATTAAACACAAACATTTACCTATCAAAATTATTAATTAATTTCCATAAAAAAGTCCACAAAACATCATGGTTAATATAAGAAAACATTTTTATGTGATACCTACCCCTATAAAAAATGTTTTCAATCCTATTATAGTTGTAGTTTATCTTTTTGAGCATTTCTCACATTAAAAAACTGATTTCAAATAGTTTTACTATTAGAAATATATACATGAACTATTATAAGAATACTATTTAATTGTAATATTTACCACACCATCATTTCTATTGAATGGAAATTTTCCAAATGTATCATCTAATGGAATCAATATTGTGTAATCCCCATATTGATTCGATCAAATATCCACATGTAATTGGAGTAATCTATTTGTACATCATGTGTCCCATATTGAAGATGTGTAATTTGAGAATCAAGATCTACTATGATCATATCATTTATAAAATAATAATATCCTTATATATATTAATATCACATAAAATTAACCAACATGTTATTTTTAAGCCATATGATCATATAATATTTTCATGGAGTCTATTTTGTATTTAATCCTCATCTTGTTGAGGTATGTATGATGAATCTGAGATGATCGAACACAACCTCATTGAAATTTTTTCATTGTTCCCAATATGAAATAGTTTTCATTATATTTTTTTATCCAATATCTTTCCCCACATCAGTTATTAAATTTTTTCCATGTGTTACGGTTATACTACATAATGAAAAAATTGATATATGATACACTACTAGACCAAATAGTGACCCCACCTATTGGATATATTCAATTCCACACACCCCATGTCTTATTAATTGTGTCATAATCCTAATGGCAGTACTCTTCACATGTATATACTCATTATAACATTATATCATCATTATTGGGAAACATTCCAATCATGGATATCATCATTAAACCATACTGCAGAATAAATTATCTTATATAAATGATTTCATTATAATTATTGGATTAATCTTCATTTGTTTGTACTACATATGGAATTTATCTTCACGATTATATATTCCCATCAAATCCAACTAATTCTAATTTAGACATGTTGTATTCGAGTCCAACTCTATAGGAATACTAATTTATTATCCTTGCACCTGTGAAACATAAGAAACAATAGTATTTTAAACCATACAATACTATATTAAATTAATATAATCTTTCATCATCCAATGTTGTTAGATTATGTGATGTGTGCTGATAAGTAGAACCCATGTGCATGGGATAAGATACCATCCAATATGATACATTGAAATCAATATTCATAGGATTTATTATGAGAACATAAAATATTTTTTCCATTATTTCTATTAATATAATATAGTCCACCGATATGTTTATATTCAAATATTGGAAATCCATATAAATTAACTATATAAAAATGGGTTAAAAGTTTGACATCATATAATACAAAAATAATGTTTCATTAGTATGATACCCTTGATATATATTAGTATTTTCATCAGTATAAATAAACACCCATTTTATATAGATTTTTAAAATTTTTCATAATATGGTAGGGTAATGATTCATGAACATAAAATAAATAGTTATTTATGTCTCATATTGGGAGATGATTCCCCCCAATGAAGTTTCACATGGATAACCACCCACTATATGAAAAAATATTATTTAAAAATAATTTTTGGGGAGAGATATCAATGATCACATTCCATTTAAAATCATGTATTGATCTTGTTAGGAAATTGGGAATGGTTGGATGATTCTTCATCAATGAAAAAACTACATTGTAAAATATCATAGATAGGATTGAGAAAAAAGATATTGTAAACATGAAATGATTGATAATGAAACCTAACTCAAATAATTATTTTTCTCATTCTCAAATGTTGGAAAATATCCCTGCTATAAAATAAATTGTGAATATAGTATGACTAATTCAATAAATAAATCAAATGAATATAATCAATTTTTTGTAAATCAAGACATTGTTATATTGACATCATATGCAATAAAAAATTTTCATCCTGATATGAATACACATAAACATGTGTTTATTTCACTTTGGGAAATTTTTTATTTTCACATATAATATATAATAATGAATTTAAAATTTGGGACAAGAAATTAATATACACTATCAAGAATGAACTATTGAGTTCCTCATGGAATGAAAATTGAGAATATTTCTTACATGTTTTTCTTCCAGTTTTAATTCTCCTTGTTTCAAATTTCTTTGTAATCATAATTAAAATTTACTCAAACTAACATCAACCATTGGTAGTGGGATAATAATGAAACAGTTCTAGTACATCACCATCTATAAGATCCATTTCTCCCATGATATAAACATAGATGTCAATTACAAGGGAAATTTATCACTGGGATTATAATATAATGCTATGGATATTACACTAACATGGTACCATAGATTACATTTTGTTTACACAAAATATTCATCCGATGTGGAGGAATATAACACATTATTCTAAAGGAATTTTGTGATAATGATAGCCATGTAATTTCCAATACAAATTTAATTTAGAGAATTTACCTAAAGCATAAAAATTAAAAACATCCATACCCATGATATGTAAATCCGAGATTCAATAAAAGCCTAGTCCCATTATGGGATCCACCCATGATGGATCATATCAACCAACATTAGTGATTTCACATAACTAATACACATCAACCATCTAAAATGGGTGCTTCCAAGCTAGTAACATACCCAGAAACTCTTTTCATCACCATGGATATCGCACTAAGAACTACATTCCAATGATCATGAAGAGGGATCCAATTTCCCCCAGCCCACTTAAAAATCGGTCCATTATATTCTAGTGGAAACTAGAGAGAAATATTATTTTCTAATGACTAGTATAAATTATTACATTATATACCGATAATGAGATATGGGTTGTAACATTTTTTCAACCACACATAAAAATACTAGAACAATATATTGAAGGAAAAATAGCATCAAAATGGGATTATATTCTCATATAAATTAAATACATAAGACACCATATTTTTTAAAAAAATTTATGCCTATATAAATTTTCCTAATATTTTTATGTGGTAGTATAGGAATGATGTCATGGATCAGAGTCAGTAGTATATTTCAGTGATGATATAGGGACAAAATAAAAATCATGTACAAAATACCATAGAATAAATTGTCTATTAAAACTCACATAGATAAATACTATAGAGAATTCACATATTCATACACCTCTTTAAGAGTTTTATTAACAAATTATGGTAATGGAATAAGCATATTAGTAGACTCATTTACCCATCCATACCACGTTATGTTAACAACATAAGGAAATATCATTTGTATATTTGATTAGATCAACCTAACCTGGATGGTGGTGTATTCCAATGGAATTATAGAATTTAATATTTAATATTTCTCTAAGTAAGGATCATAATAATTTATAGGATAGAAAACTAAATTGAGGATTATATATCTCCCCTTAATTAATGGGACACTCAAAATAAATTCTAATTTATTATAGGATATAAAAACATATTTTACACCAAGGAAATGAGGAACTATCCAACACTCAATCAGAGGATGTTTATTTTGAGTCTCATATAATTTTTATAATTTTTGAGGTTTGTAGGAGTATTCTAATAGCGAGTTCGAATAATAATAATGTTCATATTCCTAATTAAACCCAGTCTAATAACCATTTTATAATATATACCCAAAAAAGTAATCCCATTCATTCCAATGATATGGAAGATAATCAATTTACATTAGATTATTAGATGATTTTAGAATATATCCCTACAATAAACAATAATTTTCATAAATATACACTAGTGAATGAAATATATTCGGGGCATATCTGATCACATCCTAAAATGAATAATTTTCACAAAATAATCAGGACATTGAAATTAATTTATATTTCAACCCTTCTCAAATGTGTGATACATGAGGCCGTATATTGTATATCTAAATCTATTCAAGTATTAATTTACTTTTCAATTGATATAATATGAAATTACTACCATGATAGTCCTCCTTATAGATGAATATTTATTTATTATTGTGATCTAACTATAAATTTTTTTATGGAAAACCAAATAATTTTTATATAACACATAGGAAATGACATCCTCCACTATTCGGGGCACCTTTATATTGAGATATTATCAAAAGACCAATATTAAAAATATACATGTCCCCATTAATCAATAATGGAACCTTCCCATGATCAATCTATAACCTATAGCGGTGATGAAAATCTATTACTTATATAGATCATGAGTCATTTACAACATAAAAGGGACTTATTTGGTCCAATACAGGAGAAAAAAAACTAAAATACCTTAGGACACAAATTCTAACACAACATGAATGAACACATTAAGATAATAACTAGATCCTCATATGATGTATAAAACATAGATTTAGGTGTGTAATGAGAATTAAAATACTTACCTATATAGTTCCTAGTTAGGATCCATGTATCACAGAGAGGTAGAGGGGGTGAATTAGTGATATCTTTTTTTTTATGATTCCTTATTTTTGAAACAACCTTCACCTCATGTTATAGAGTTACTTACCTACTGAATAAAAACTACCATATGAACATAATATTTAGATGTTTCACTACTCACCTAGAGTATTTATATCCTTGTAATCATAAAACATCAATCCAATACCAAATAATCCACTAGAAATCTATCCTTTTATGTGTAATACAACGAGTAGGATATGACCTTACAGTCGTTTAGCAATTGAAAAAAAGTAAAATAGTGTGTGTTCTCACACTTAGAACAAATTGGTTAATGTAGTATTTTATTATTCTTAACTACAATTCACAAATAAAATCATTAAAAAATCATCAATTCCCTACCCAGAATCTGGTATGATCCTCCTAGTGAGAATAGTATGTGTGCCACTCCATGCTTGCATGCCACTCTGCATTCCTTCCACCCTTCTTGCATGGCACCTTAGATGTGTTCAACTAAATACTTTCACGCAACATTTATGCACATATCAAAACTTGTGCTCAAATTTTAGCATATACACTACACACTTATTGCACAAAACTCCATGCTTTCTTGCATCTTACACTATACACACCTCTTATAATTACACAACACTCTACCTAAATGACACTCAGCTTACATGCAACTTTGCTTTTGTTCCCTTTGAATAACTCCTGACATGATTGACACATCAGCTGGTGGGCCACGTTCAAACAATTGTGCTATCTGAGATAAAATGTTCTCGTATGTGTAATGTAATGAAGAATGAGGAGGATCATCATATATTTACATGCATTTTGGTAACTTGCACTCCGTATACACTTGAACACTGTTCCTTCTAGTGCACTGCTCCAATACTTGTGTGCCACTCCATCACATGCCTGGCATTCCTTCACTTTTTTTCCACAAAGTCACTTGTTCAACACATTATTCCCTTTCTAATATTTTGATGTTATGATGTTGAAATAAGACTTGTGCACAACATACATTGTGCACCGATTATACATGCACTCCACCCTTGCACATCGCTTCTTGACATGCATTATATTTTATTTCCATTACCATATTAGGATGTGATGATCTTGAAATATGAATGTTCAACTTATAAATCTTCACCACAATTATGCACCACTCTTTTGACATGCATGCCACAGTATTTAAATTTCCAAAAACACTTCATTACTCTTCTAATTCTATATATGTCTTGTATCACAATTTATAAAATCTAATGCAATTTTTGAAATAAAAATCTGTAAAGCATCTTCATAATTACCATTGTATGTATTGTAACTCCCCTATCTTCCAAGAACCACTTATATAATGTGACATGATTTCCAATATTCTCAAATATCCTTGAAAAAAAATGAAAATAACTAAGAAGGATATTCTTCATCATCATCATGGTACTAAAAATATACCCATTTGGATTTTTGGTTTTATCCATGATTCAAAAATCATGAAACATTGTCAAAATATATTGACTATAAATCGTATACGTCCTTCATCTACTTCCTTATCCAAAACATGCTCATCTTCTTTTTCTTTTGAACCATCATTCGCAGCATCACCTCCAAGTAGAAAAAAAATTGTTTCCTACAACCACTCTAAGAAAATGGTATAAAAGTTCACACACTTACTTGTTGAATGAACAATATACCCACAACACCCAATTTATTCGTGCAACCATATGCATAGATTTATGATACAATTATCCCCTTGAAAACACTAAACAATGTTATGATCAGAGAGTGGACAGACACATGTTCCTCAACCTAGATGAGAAGGTGTTAAAACACCCATGTTCAACCTCAATATAGAAAAATGGTTACTTCTATAATGGTAATGTGAATATGTCAGCATCTTGTATCATTATAGGAACATACTGAAGATTCAATTCATTCATATCCACATTATCATTGATGTATTGATACATTATGTAAATATTTTTTTAATTAAAAATGTCATAAAAATTCCTTGAATGATTTATTTTACTCTTTTTATCACTTCCCATGAGTAATGGAACATTATCCTCAACAGGTATATCATCCAACTAAGTCGTTGTCCATATATGATGTGCAGTAGCTTGAGGGGCAACAACATACTCAGCATCAGTAGGGATAAGATTTATTGGATTCAATTTCATTATATTCCAACTAACAAAAATTTTCTCAAAAAAGAAAAATCCACCAGATGTGGAACTTTTATCATCATCATTTCACTCCCAATCATCATCTGAATACACAAACAAATCAATATAATTTTTTCCATCATACCTAATACCAAAAAAAATTATTCCATTAATATATATGATAATCCAATTTCCACCCATTAAATGAGATTCATTAGGATAACACTGAATCATAGGGAATAAGATATCGACATAGAAAATGTCAAGTCTTGAGGCAGTCAAATACAATAAACATCCAATACTCTTTGGAAACTCTTTTGGATCAAATTTGCGACCTTATCTCCCTATAGACATCTTAGTTTCCACTAAAATTGTGGTATATACTAGATATTAATTTTCCCTTCCAATATTCTTTAGATGTACCGTAGCATACGTCTCTAGAGAATAAATAATTTTGGTCTTTTTCTTTATGATTTGTAACAACAGATGGTATTTCATTTCTCCTTGTAAGGGAATTTCGAACAACTTCTTCATCTCATCTGCAAATATTTGACAAGATCTTTCATCATTTCCAGCAAATATACTATCATAAATATAAACAATTTCAATGAGATAAGACTCCGAAAATTACATGATTTTATGATTGATATCAACTCTTCCTTTCATGGAACTCATCTACCATAAGAAAGTATCCAGTTTTAAATACCATTCTTATGGAGCTTGTTTTAGCCCATTCAATGATTTCTTCTACTTACACAAAAAACATTCATCATTACCAACAACAAATCCAAAATAATATTCAATATAAAAATATTCATGAATATTTCCATTATGAAATATAGACTTCACATACAATCAAAAAACATTGTAACCACATTGTGCGGTAATAAAAAGACATATTTTTAATATTTATAACCAAGGAACTGGTGAAAAATTCTCATCGAAATTGTCACCTTCAATTCGTGAGTAACCTTTCCACAATAATATTTCCATGATCCTTATCTTGTATCCTTCTTCATTCATCTTGTTCTGGAAAACCCATTTTTTACTAATAACAATTTCTTCATCCACCTTGTCTAGAATTTCCAAAGTTTATTTATGTTCTATTGGATCAAGAAAATCATTAATAGACGAAATCCATTTTGGATTCTCAAAATCTACATTCATATCATTTGGATCCACTTTTGAATACAAATAAGTATGTGAAAAAGTATTTGTTGATATTCTTGTTTGAAACCTCTAATATTGATCACCAATAATTTTCTCAACCTTTACATCCTTCCTCAGCATAGAATAAGTAATTTGAATTTTATCCTCATCACTTGAAATTGATGGTTATGATTCTTATTCTTGAGTATGATTACCACTATTTGTAGCATTATTAGAATCATTAACAAGAATTTCCATCTTCTTCTCAGCTTCTATATTGGAAAAAACTACTTTTCTGTCTCACCATTTTCAATAACTATTACATTAGCAGAATTGTTGATTCATCATGTTTTTTTATTGAACATTTGTATCTGCATACAACTATATAATTTCCTAGTGGAAAATTATCATCTCCTATTTTTTCAAAAAATTTCACAGTTTACACCATTTTTCATTATGATTCATAAACCGCCAAAACTCTAGAATGTGTTTCAAACATGGGGTTTTTTATAAAAAATTTCATAAGGATTCATATTTGAATGTGTCTAGTAGAAACACCAGCGTTGAATATATACTGAATTACTCTTGGCCTAACTAAAATTATAATGAGAGGATCATTTTCTAGTAACACAATTCTTCCCATTTCAACCATACTTCTATTCCTTTTTTGTTCCACCTAATTTTTTTGGGGTGTGTATAGTATAATGAACTCATGCTGAATTCTAGGCTTCTAAAGATAACATTCATAATTGGATTTCTTATACTCTCCACTATTATCAGTTCTCAGCTTCTTCACTGAATACTCGCATTACTTCTCTGTTTTCCTCCGGAATGATTTACACATTTTCAGAGCCTCTGACTTGTGTCTAGTGTACATAACACAAGTAAAGTGAGTAAAGTTATCAATGAATGTAATGATTCACATATCTCATTTTGTTAATTTCTTACTCATTTGTCCAGAGTAAGAAAAATGAATAAGTTACAAGGGTTGTTTTGAATGAATGTCAACTCTCTTATGAATATAATTTGTAATATACCTTTTTTCAAAAATTATGAAACAAAAATATATTATTTTTCATATATCAAGAATATCTCAGACGCTATCTCGCATTAATAACATGCACATATTTCTATGACACATATTTTCTAGCCATTTTTTCCCTAACTGATTTTCATCTACCATGTCCATGTAACTAGAGTTCTTTAGTATGATGATTATTTTTCAACACATTAAAATATAATGTTTTCCTATATTGATTTTTTTTTCATTTTCGATGACGGATGATCCAACAAATATGATCCTTGGAGACTCAACATTCCCAAATATAATAGTTCCATCATTGATGTATTTTACATTTTTTAGCAACAATATTCTTCCTGCCATATGAGATGAACACCCATAATCATGAATCCATGGATGTTATCCATTTGTATCATTGTAAGTGGTTTCAACAACAATATCCTTTTGTTCATCATTATCATACTTCAACTCCAAATGCTAGTATTTGTTATGAACATTTTTACGTGCTGGAAACAAAAAAAGGCATCCCATAGAATGATGTACATGCTATTCACATCTTTCACAAATAGTTTCCAATTATTGTAAAATATTTTCAACTATTACACTTGAATTCTCCAATTTATTCTAAACATCCTTCTAGTACATCCTTATTTGAGAGGATTGACTCCCCCTCAAACATTTTCTTCCATAACATGTGAAATAGTAGAAATGTAATTTACTAAACCAACTCATGTATTCATTTCGTTTGAATCCAACAAAATACAAGAAGTAACCATTGAATGAATATTTTTATCTAAAGCTCTTATACAGACTGTAATTTTGAACATTATTCTCCAAAACCTTCTTTAGATAACTCATCATAAAATAAAAATTCTTATTTTCAATCATAACATTATTATTCCGATCTGTTTTTTGTTAAGATATATCAGTACTAAATTTATTAGAAATCTTTCTGGACTCATGATTTTTATGTACGTATATTTTTTTAGAATTGCCAATTTTGGCCCCAATCATAGCTTTTCTAGTATTGATCTTATTTGAAACTGTTACTTCTTTTCTCCCATCCATTAATGTTATTATTTGTGTATCCTTCATTGGTTCATTATTACTATAAATTTCACCAAATGATGAGATATATTTCTTGAAACTGATAATAATTCCTTTATCTATTTTAAGTTTATGTTGGACAAGTTCCAATACTTCTTCTTTAGCCTCTAACATTTCTTACAGGTGATCATTACGATTCTTTTCAATCTCAAGAGAATAAATCATATCATCAATCTCTTTTTCCCAACATTATTTTCCAATGAGGAAAACCTTATTTATTTTCTAATATGGAATTTTCATTTATCAACTTCCTAATTTCCTTCTCGAGGCTTCTATTACTTCTCACACATTCATTCAACTCTAATTTCCGATGATATTCATGTTGTGTTTTTTCAACTTCAGAACTATTTGTACTGTAATCTACATTATTCACTATTGAAATTAATTTATTATGTATCCCTTTATAATCAAATGATTTTTTGGATTCAACTTTTCTATCTTCTTCTTCGTCACCTTTTAATAAAGTGATTTTTATTTTTGATTTGAATAACTTTTTACCCTTCCCCTGCGAATAAAATTTATAACGTTCAACATGTTTCTTTCACGACCATCATGGTCCTCTATCATCAACATCACAGTATTCTACATTATTGTTTTAAGGACAGTTAGCCACAATGTTACCAATGGATGCATAGTTAAAACATTTCATGTGATGTTTCCTCTGGAATTTCCCAAAACCACATTTCAAATTCTTAGAAAACAAGGAAAATGATTCATCAAAATTTTTACATACCTCATATTCAGAATCAGATTCACCGTCATCATTTTCAATAAGAGTCTTCTTTGACTTCTCTCTCTTGGAATCCTTGAATGAAATTTCTCTATTAAATTTTTTTCTCTTCATAGTCTTCTCCATTGTCATTTCTTAAGTAACTATGGTTCAATGCATAACATCATGAGATAATTTATCTGGGTCTATGTATTCTAATGAAGACACATTAACATCAACATTTTTAGGCATAATTCACTAGATCTTTTAAACAACCTTAGAATCATTCAATATCTCACCATGAATTCGGATTATACTAAAAATGTCATATACAATGTTAATGCAGTCCCCAACATATTCATCCATCCATCCAACATTACGATTTTTATTCCAAAAGGAAAGAAAGAAAAATAACAAATAAATATAAATGGGTGGCTGCACCTAGGGAGGTTGGAAATAATGCAGCCCCAGAGCAACACTCCTAATCAGGTTCTCCCATTTTCTTGCCTTCATACTTCAGCCTCATGATTTGAAGATTTTCCTTCATCCCTTTTGTATTTCCCTCATAGATGTAATTCAACTTATCCCATATTCTTTTAGATGTAGTGACACTATTCACTCTTTAAAACTCACTCTCAGATATAGATGAGTGTAATTCATTTTTACCTCTTCCATAATTCTCATGATTCTTTTATCGGAAGATGTAATAGGAACCTAGTCATCAATAGAAGGAAATACATTAGTTTTAGTTTCACAAAAATTAAAACCATGAGACATTAGAAGAGGAATCATTCTATCATTACAGATATTAAAATTGTTTCCATAAAATATTGGAATCCCTTATAGTTCACAGAATTCAAATTCTCCATCAAAACATTTAATAAATACATCACTTAAGACCAAACAATTGAAAACATCCCCCTAATACCAATTTTAGTTCACAGTTAGGATCCAAGATTCACTCAGAGGGGGAGGGGTGAATCATTGATATCTTTTTCATTTTATTTTTCTTTATTTTTGAAACAACCTTCTCCTCAAATTATAGAGTTTCATCCCTTCTAAACACACAAAACCATAGGAACACAATATTTCAATGGTTCACTACTGTACAGGAATAGCAATGTCCATGGTACGGTAAGGAAACAATCCAATACCCCACAATACACTAGAAATAAATTATTTTATGTCAAATACTCTGAGTTGGATATGACCGTACAATCTTATAAACAACTAAAAATAATCAAATAGTTTGTGTGGTCCGTCATAACAATAATAAGGTAATGTAATGATTCTATAATTCATATTAAACATCCAAAATAGAATGATTCAAAACAATTCTTCACATTCTTACATAGAATATAGTAATAACATCCTAGTGAAAACAACTTGTGTAACACTCCCTACTTGCATGCCTCCATTCTTATGTGCCATTCTACTTATATTACACCCTACTTGCGCGCCAATAACAACATGATCAACACTTCTATGAACAACTCAAATCATGTTCACCACTTTTTTTCTTATTCACTACACACTTCTTGAACATAACTCCCTGCTTGCACAGTTCTTACAACTTCCACACCACATCAACATTCATGACACTCTGCTAGTACCCCACTCTACTTGTGTGGCTCTAGAATAACTCCTGACATGCACAACACATCATATTGTGTGCCACATTCTACTATATGTGTGATAATATCTCAAAATTTCAATTATGTGTTGTGAATTGAATAATGAGGAGGCTTGTCATCAATTTATAGGCATTTTGATGACTTCCACACCCCATACACCAGAATTTTGTTATCGCTTCTGTGATGTTCCATCACTTGTGTGATTCTCCATAACATGTGTTCCACTCAATCAATTGTGAATTGTGCCAATACATGCATGCCTCATTCCTTCCTTTTTCATATTTTGATGTGATGATGTTGAAAAATGAATTTCACACTACTTAAACTTATGTTCCACTTATACATGTGTGCCACTTCTGGACATGTGTTCCACATTCATTGCATTTTCATATTTTGATATGATGATATTGAATTAGAACATGTGCACAATATAACCCTGCATTCCACTTATAATTGTGTGCCACTCATGAGATACCCTCTTTGACTGGTGTGCCACATTCTTTCCTTTTCCAAAAAAATTCATTACTCCTCCAATAATTCATAAGGATTTCATCACATGTCTAATAAACTTATGATATTTTTGAATTTAAAATAAAAAAATAAATTTCATAATTACCGAGTGATGTATTGTAACTTAACTATATTCCAACAACCACTTATACAAATGATGGTGATTTATTTTCTACTGAAACATATGTGAAAACAAAATAAAATACCGAGGTAGGATATTCATCATAATTATCTTGGTCCAAACACCCTACCACATGATAAAGTGTCCTTGGTATTGGAATAATGTAATTTCATGTCAATATGAGGGTTACAAGGGAGATTATACACATATTCTAGTGGATAAATAAAAATAAATAATAATACCACATGGATGATAAAATAGTGTTTGAGAGATATGTATACTGATATTCACCTGAACATGTTCAATAAAAAAAATCAGGAGAATGAATCATCTGAGAAATTCCAAATCACTCGATACATAGACACTAGTTATTTCATGTTTAACCAATTATGATAATTCCTTAACCCCAGCCAATGTGTATTATAAAATTCATCAAAGAAAGTGTATTTTACATGATTATACCTTGCTTTCCATCCATGTGGATCCCTATCCAATAAAATTTGATGTATTATTACAACAGCTTCTTTACTAGGGACATCAAATCTATTACAGTCCCAAAATAAGTTAGTAATGAATCTGTTTCAACAAAATTATATAGGTATGTGTATATTTTATCCAAGAAAGTCATTATTTTAGTAAAAAACTCCTTATATGGTTTGTAGAGTAATTTTGGTTGCCTCACATCAGCCTTTCCCCTTTTGTTTGAGTGCATTTTTACAATAACTTTAGTATAGATTTGTATAATCCAAGGATGGAAGTGGATAAAATTCATTAGAAACCTTGAAATTACTACTACCATATCATTCACAATAATCAATATGGTAACTCATTCAATTCAAGATCATAGACCCATTAAATTTCTACTTTAATTTGTAAGACTATTTGAATCTATAACATAATATATTATAACTCACAAAGGATGCATGTAAAATAATCATAGGTGGTTGAAGGGTCTGTGAATAGTACTAAAACTAATGCTTAAGGGAGATGTTGGATGTGTAAAATTCCTCCATTTTTTTGAGGATTATCAAATTATCCCTTATAATGGATATTCAATAGTATACATGATAACATTCATTAAAATGTAAGATAATGATAGATATTTAAACATAAAGGAAAAAAATTATAATATAATACCCTGAGTGGTTTGTGAGAAATAAAATGATGAATCTCTATCTACTATTAATTATAAGAGGAACCAAGATGTGAAATTTCGATATGATGATTTTCCACACACTTGATTCCATATGACAAGGGATAAAGGGAATAAAATTAATATATCCAACTAACATGAATAGATTTTGGATGTTTTCTCCTTATATGTGAAGCTTTGATAGTATGAGGCCAAGGTATAATGTATCAATTTTACTAGTGATGATTTTATTTGGGAGAATATTGCAACAATTCCTCACATCTATGAATTAATGGAAACCTCCCATCCAACCAATCATGGGGATACATTATTCCCACTAATGTGGTATATGAACGTCAATATGGTGATAGATTTACACATCCAATCCAAATTAATTTGATGATTATGTAAGACTATGATATTATTATAGTGTTTAGAAATTATCCATTATATCATTATATTTGTATACAAAAAATATGAAAAATAAATTTTCCACTGATGGATGCAAGATGATCGCATCAATATTCTCCCATTATATGTAGTCATGTGACATATCAACTAGTGTATCCTCTAAAAAACAGTAACACTATCGAGTCACTAGTTACTGAAATGAAATATTTTTATGTTTATTGTGTCCCTATGTAACATGAATGAAATATATATCTCATGTGGATAAAATATATTATACTACCAGATAATATTGAGAATCATATTTTCCTTATGATTAGTGACAAGGATCATTGGGACCAAAAAATCTCATTCTAATTATCTGAGAATGAAACCATGATAATGACATAAGACAAGTAAAATACACATCAACTAAAATGTTTTTTAGAAAAAAGTGGGTATTGAATTTTCTTTTTATATTATACCGCCAAAGTATCCATCATTTTCTAATAAGACCTTCATCATGATTTTCCATACCAAATCATATTCATGTAATGAATGAATATAATAGTCAACAAATGCAATTGTTTATAGTGTGAAATTGAATGTGTATACCACATAATATCTATATTTAGTAACATGAAATTATTTTTTTATTACACCACTATATAAAATAATGTAAGTAGAAATTATTATATTAAAACAACATGATCAAATGTTATTATTGATATCTTCATTTAAATATCTAGTAATGTTCTAGAGGGTTGTTTACATGACCCAGTGTCTTCTTAATTTCATTTCACAAGTATAGACAAAATAGTATTTATTTCCTTTGGTGCATGAAAAAAAAGAATATTGTTGGAGAAATAGTCACTATCACACTAAAACCAAATTAATAAAAAATAGAAAAAATGGGTGGAACCCTTAAAGCCCAGCGACTCAGGCTGAGTTGAAATGCCTAAAAACCAATACTATATAGAGGAATTTTAATTATAGGGCAACCTACTATTTTATGATTATTTGAAAAATGTATATTTATATGAAATGGAAATGTTACATTTTATTTTTTTATATCCAAATAAAAAAAATCATCCTGATTATTGAGCCCATGAAACTCTTTTATGCCAACCTCATTGACCTTCCTAACTACATATATTTCTATAATCATTACAAAAACCCCATGAAAGTATATATTTTAATCAATGACATATTATTGTGTATATATGACTATATAATAAAAATAAAAGGAAAACATCCAATGAATATGACTGGTTTATCAACAACTATATTATAATAATAGGTTTCCTACAATGTTTTTCTGGATAGTTGTGGAAAAAATATCCATTAAAATATGACAAAAAATACAATCAATTGGGAGAATTACATTATTATGTTACACCATCTCTATATAATAATTTTGAAAAACTCTATCGTTATATCCAAAGGGAAACTTTTAAAAACAAATCAGGAGTTAATTACAATTGTCATATGAAAATCATGTCATCAGAAGATGAGTCTCAACCAACATTCACACTACCTAAAATTATTTTTCATTTATTTTCTACAACATATGGAGTTTGGGGAGTTAATACATAAATGTATTCATTAATGTATCAAGAACATATATTATTTATTATAAACATATTTCAAATATAATAAGAATTTTTTATTGTAATTATATATATAAATATATGTTTAGTGTTATTGAAAGGGGAAAATTGGTGGAGGAATAATTATTCTAAAAATAAGAAAGATATTGTATTCACCGATCCCACTATACTATAAATATCAACATAGATTCCATATACACCACCCATAATGATGGAATATAGCTTCTATGAGACAATGAAGAACATAAAGACACCTCTAATCCATATTAGGGAATTCTAAACCCAAGTATCCTAAATGGACATATATATATTATACAATTTTCGTATCACCCTATAGAATATGGTAATATAGCATTTCTCAATACATCTGTGATATGAATGACATCATTTATATAGAAACTCATGATCCATATACATAAAATGATTTTTCATATATGAAACATTCTATAGAGAAGAAATATATTGGGAATAAAATACCACTAGTGAGAATTTATTACATTTTTATGTTGATGGTGGTTTTCTTGACTATTCTCTAAATCAAATATTGTTATTATAGTTCATATGATCTTAGACAGTTTCCCATTAAGGAAATACAATGTATTCATGAATTTAAGACAAATTTCCTTAGTTTTATCCACTATTATGATAAAACCACTTTGGAAGAATGTCCATAATCAATTCCATTTTGTGTGAAGATAGTTAAGAGTTAATTTAATTAAATATAAAACACATATAAAAATAATTAAATTATAAAAATTATTACAACCAAATGTTAATTATTGATTAGTATTAGGGGCTTAATCATACCCTAGATTGAAATCAATTATATTTTAATTATATTTAGGGTTATATGTCTCCCATAAAAAGACACACTAATTTTTTGGATGGGAATTTATAAAATATACTCATAAATATCACAATGATATCATAGTTTAGGGACTTGGTAAAAAATTTAATGTTTATGGTCATCGATGATAACAATATATAAAATATAATGATATCTATGTCTACGCTTAATAGCCATTTTATGGTTCCACCAGCATTTCAATAATGCATTAAGTGAAATATTAATGGAAAAGGAATCCACACATTATAAAGATAACACCACCTATGGATCAAGTAATTACTAAGACAATGATGTATATTTTTAATTTAAGGGTGAAAAGAAACAAATGAATGATGGTGATATTCAATTTTTTACTCTTACTAGATTATTAACAATACATACTATCCAATATGTCTTATAATTAAATGTGAATGTACTTCCAACAAAAATAACTGTTGTAATGTCTATGAAACAATATAGTTGAATCAACATAATGATACAATAACATTTTTTCTATTACATTATCAAATGTTAAAAATTATAGTAAAATTTTCGTACAACTGTATATTTTCTTACATGTTCTATACACGAATAGTTTATAGAGAAAAACGTCATCATCGTAATGATACCACAGATTATGCATATGACCATGAACTCACAATGTCTAGGTGTGTAAATTATTCCCCTATCATTTTCATAGATACTACAGATATATCTACCAGGCCTGAGGTAACATTCATCAACATTTCTCTTAATTAATAAGAAGATGACCTTAGATATTGGACTCGAGTATTTTTGGAAGGATCAACCCTAACAATTTGTGATATATGGTTGTTAAACAAAAGTATATAATATTATCTATGACATAAATTCATTATTTACCCCATGAAACAAGAAAATAAATAGTTATACATCAAATTAATGAATTATATATTCTATATTCTTCCATGTCATTTACCAAAGATTTTGGGGTTGTTACTTGAAGTGGATAACAATCCTCTATTCCATCCAAAAGACTATCAATATTTTCAAAATAAAACTAGAATATAATATAATCACATGGTTCAATTATATAATAATATGTATATAATATTTTCAATTATAACCACATTCTCAATATTAATATCATGATACATGTTTTTAAAAAAATATATACTATAAAAAATAATTGCATGAACTGGGTCTAAATTTATTATCAATATCATAATTCATATTATCCCAATGATAATTTTATGACTGTAGAAACTATACATCAGAACAATGAAATGATATGACTCCAATTCCATTAATTTTTAGAAAGTAATTCATGGTATTAGTATATCAACGTAGCCTATGATCATGTAGAAGACACAAAATTAAGAGCACCTAAATAGATATTATTCTACCATGTCATTCCAATCACTACTAATAATTTTAGGGAAACATAATAATACACAATAAATAGTTTCTTCATGTAGATTATATAAATAATTAGGGAATTCTATTTTTATTACCTGGTGAACCTCCCAATTTTCAAGAGGCTCCCATCTAGTAGTGATATTCTAATTAGACATTTTTGGAGAATATACCCACATTCTATGATTAATACAGAATAGAAAAAATTGGAAATAATGAAAAAAAATTAAAAATTATGCATCATGAATCTACTACCATAAACTGGGTACATTCCCATATTGAAATAGTAAATATGACAACTCATGTATATAATTCCATGTTTTAAATGAAATTAAAAAATAATGAAAAGATGCAACAAAAACATTATCGACAGTGATTCTGATTACTTCATTCATTAACATCCATGAACACATAATCAACCATCTATCATAGGTCACTTCCCATGTCCAGAGCAGTAACCAAAAATTCTACTCAGGCACCCAAGGGAGACCTGAAAAACATGGGAGTAAAACATTGTAGGCCAAAATCAATGGTGTCTAAAAAACATATGTCTAAATAAATAATTTATGAATTAGTATAGACATACAATGATATATCCTTGTAACATTCATTAACAGGTTTTAATTATCCATTCTCATCATTAATCAAATGAGATAACAATATTAATCAAATTCACTTTGACCATGCCAATAATACACCTATTTTTATGGGTGTCAAGTTACATAAATCCCAGGTAGAATAATTTAATGGAATATTATATATCATCATTACCTGGAGCCTATTTCAATGTTCATAAATTTTTTTGTTTTCTTGGTCTAGGTATTCAGACAACATAACTTCATCTCGGGAATGTGGAATTATTCCAACACCCTAACCCATTCAAAACATAGGTTGTCCCAAAAAATTCGTATGGAAGACCTTTCATAAGAGACTCAATCCTAGACACCACTCAACCACATATTCATATGCACACATTTTTCTAGTCGTTATTGACATTTACATTTTTACATGCCAAAACAATTTCGACACGTTCTTGATAATTCAAACCCCCATTTTCTAGGATAAAAAATAAATACATTTATAATTTATTTATTTGAAAAAACCATACATGTTAATTTTATTGAATTAATTATCAAAGGTTCTATATCATAAACAATTCAATTTATCATTTAAATACTAATGTCCAATTTCATTAATGAGGCACAACCATCATGTGCCCTTCAGCCCAGTTAAATTAACCTAAATGTATTCAAAGGGAATAAGTAGGGTTTTAAATCATCATTTAATCAAACAATATATCATATTACACAAATGATGTGAAATTAATATTCCATCGAAAATAAACTACCAAATTCACTTACATAATGAAATACATATTGTGAGATATATCATATAGACCACATACGT
This sequence comes from Viscum album, assembly GCA_963277665.1. NCBI lineage: Eukaryota > Viridiplantae > Streptophyta > Magnoliopsida > Santalales > Viscaceae > Viscum > Viscum album. Next base: position 1,309,596,746 of record OY728152.1, on the reverse strand, counting down.
CAATTTTGTGGATGAATTATCAGTTAACAATAACATTTTATTTTAACATGAAGACCCTCCAAATCACAAACATTGAATACTCTTGAAAATTGAGGATTTAGATATATTGAAGGATAATAATTATTCAAAAATTGGAATTACAAAAAATATAGTTAAAAAGAAGTGTTAGATCTACTTGAATCTTTGATCTTTTTTTAACGACTCTCTATTTGGATTGGGTAAGATAGATTGATATTTGTATTACTCAGGATGGTTTTCATTGTAAACATGGATTACCTAAAACTAAAAGGGGATATAGTCAGGATTAGTTTCATAATAACCAATGGGGAGAAGTGATGTTACCACAGGTTTTCTAAGGAACACCTATTGGAATCAATATTGGCCAAATAATGAATCAATTATGGACCATTATCACTCCAAGAGATAATTTGGTTTGCATGATCTCTTAGGGAGTATCACTGTTTGAAAAAACATGTAGTGGACATCTGAGATGACACATTCGATGACATAATGGTTTTATTTCATCCATTCATGTTTTTACCAACTATGAACCACCCCTCTAATGGTAAAATGGTTTGGGATAACGCTTAGCACTATCGATGTGCCAACAATGCAACCAACATTTGATTTACCCTTATCCTTTTAATAATTACCCAAACCCCTAGTACACCCTTATGTATCCCCATAACCCTGATAAACATTTCGATAAACATTTCAAGGGGATTTTAGAAAATGTTATAAATAATTTACCTCTATAGAGTATCAGAATCATATAACTTCTCCACTATATAATGAATCACATTTAAGCCAGACATACAAGAATTATTTAGTCCCCATGGTAAAATTATTTTGCTTGTAGACACATATATCAGTATCCCCATCCAAATCATCCACCTAGATGTCACAATGCTGCTATAATAAAAAGAATAATGATATAACTTTACCTCTCAAATTATTATAACTGTAACCCGAAATGAAAACTGGACACTCCTCAAAGGATGTATTATCTTGAAGATCTATATGATAAACATTGGTCACATGAGAAGATATGTGGTAATATTTATGAAATTATGAGATAGGAAATAAATCATTTATGACACCGTACTGCTATGGAAGATCTTATTAGTACATAATGATTCTGGTCCTCTAATTGATAAAATATTTTTACACAATCCTAGGAAACATATTACCCTATTTTTAAATCTGATGGTGATACAAATTGTTGATACCAGAACAAACGCATGATCTACCATGAAAACTGAAATGGTAGTTGACATCGATCCATATATGACATTTAAAAAATATATATTGTATCGATACATTTTAGAACCAACTAGTTTTTTTGTAGCCTCCTGAAATTAACTCTACCAAAAAAACAATCATTACAAAGAATCCATCAAATATAATGGAGATATACATGACCTACCAAAGAGAACATCATATGATTAAATCTAATAAATCCCAGGATAACTATTGTTATAGGTGAATTCTAAATGAACTATGTTTTTTTTCAAAGAATCATAATGTTATAAGAAGCATTCCCACTAAATTCCCTCAAACTCAAGAATGTTAGGATTTTATATCCCATCTTAATATGGTTTGAAATTTATTATCAATAATAACATTGTATAATATACCATCTAAAACCTATTCAATAATAGATAAGTAAAATGTAGATCATCATCTGTAGAATTACTCTAGTGTACCCCATGAAACCAACATGTCACTGAATCATAAAATTAAAACAATTGGTCAATTGTCATTGCCTATTAATATACAATAAAATTTACCATCATCTAAACTGATATAGAACTAATCACATCACATCATTATTTTTAGACATCCTCAATAGGTTCTCTATAACATCGATGGTGAAATATTTAAAAATCCATTATGGAAATGGTAAAAACATTAACAAACTATATGAACACTTATTATTTTTCTTCACTTAATAGAATGTGTATCATCAAATCTCACATCCTTCAAACGCTTTCTTAATCCCTATCCACCAATATTGTCTATAAAGATAGTGGTACATTTTGGTTAAACCAAGATGCACTACCCACTTAGAGGAATGAAATTCAGGAATCATCTCCTATTCAATACTTATATTCAGAGTAACATGAACCCTATTATAAATTATCAAATAATAATTGATAGTCTAGTTAGAATATAACTTGACTCATTTCAGGATTATATTGAAATCCAAACCCTCAAAATTGTTATATATTCTCTCTGTATTCTAGAACAAAGGAGTGGAATCAACTATAGAGGAGAAGAGGATCATCATCCCTTATCCATCCCTTGTATCTATAATAATATACTCTAAGAAAGACATCATCTTATACTAAAATCCATAATCCTCAAATACATGTGTCTATGTCATCAAACACAGAGGATATTCATTAATGTTTCCCATAACAAGTGTATAGTACAACTAAAAAATGAAATAATAAATTTAATAAAACCATCTCTATTACAACTGATTCAAATCACATTGGAAGAATAATCACATAAGGATTTTATTATGGTTATTCAAAATAATGTTTTCACCAACAAGTTAATGTCACCAACGAATTAATTCTTAAACCACCATGGACAATGTGATATCACATGTACATTATTTTTTTCACGTGGACTATATAGTTTCAAAAAATATTTCACAACTCGATCACCATGCACCAACACTTCACCAAGACCAAAAATAATTTCATAATAAAAATAATAATAATAATTAATCATCTCATGTAGGATGAAAATCAATTTAGTATTCAAACACCTATTTAAATCATATAAATAGTGATCGCATTTTCCACTCCACTCAAAATTAATTCCCATGTTAGCTAATATTCAAAATGGTTCGTCGAAGCAAGAGAAGTATTTGACAATCCTAAATTAATATCAATCCAAACCAAAAAATAATTTTATTTAAAAAACATTTTGATGGTGATCCCAAGATACAACTATGTGTAGATTCTATGGGTCCACAAAAATTAATCCTATGAGATGATTTGACCCAAAATTATTTTTTCAGATAAAACAATACTTATATTTCTGGATGTATATACTATGCTCCATCATAGCCCACATGTTTCCATCAAGTCATTGGTAATGATCATAATTGAACATAGAGTGCACCAAGTGGTCATCGAAAAAGTTAAATACAAACTGATCTAGTTATAGTTTTATGATTCAGTTTATTAGGGAAATAATCATTATAGATGATTTTTTCAACCCATGTGGTATCTCAACAAAATTATACAGGTTATACATAATCCTAAAAGCAATCCATAGTATGTCATATGGTCTCACCATCAGTTGATGAAACCTCGAAGACAAAACATTATTGTATAAAGTAGAATTAGCATTCAATTTTTTAGATACACCATTGATATATGGATGATTATATTGGTACATCAAAATCATCATATTCAGAATTATCTAATTAAAAAAACATACTATAAATTTCAATGAAAAAAATGCTTGATATAAACAATTGTTACATGCATATATGGATAAACCCTTTATTATATAATTCATCTTACATAGTATTATATAATAGATGTTACATTGGTACAATTACATATGGAAGATTGGATATTAGATCACCTCCATGTATCAACTCAATTGGTAACTTTATCCATCTTATACCAAAATTAATACCTAATACGTAATTAGGAAAAACATCTTTTAACCAATCCACTACAGGATGAATGACAACACAATATTTCCACCCATCATCAAGGGAATTAAATTCCACTGAGGCCATTAGTTTATTGAATAGGTGATGAACTAGACCTGCAAGGTAATGCTGGATATTTTCTTCCCCTTGATAATCATATGTTTCATCCTCATGGAACATGAATATTAATCTTTAGTAATAAAATTCTATATCGAATCAATAAAAAACCAGAAAATCCATTACTAATAACAGGTAAAAAAATCTCAAGAAAATCAGTTAAAAATAGAAAAATACCGACCATCATCAATGGAATACAGATTAAATTTAATGATATTTTATTCTTTCACTCCCAAGAGTGTATATATTTACACAACCCCAAAAAACTAATAAACTAGATCTAAAAACACATTCATAATCTAAGAAGGTATAGAGTAATGTGAAACCCTTAAATAAAATAATACATTAGAATGAATGGAATCTACAAGGATTAAACGTCTAATTGTCAATGGTACAGCCTATACACCTCATGGTATTGTATGAACTGCATGTAGATGACCAGTACCCCTCACTTAGGTCCCAATCTATGTTTCTGGTGTTCTTATACCTTGTTGTAAGGGACACATTTTTCCTAGAGCACCATATATTCCACCCTAGATGGTATAGCTAGTGGAACAAAAACTGGCTATTTGATAATGGAGAGAAGACCCCATTCCTATAATATATTTTTGGATTTACCCTCTTTAATAACTATCATGTGGGTGGTCAATTTATAAATTTAATAGATTCCCCATCAATATACATGAATGGAACACCACTATAAGTGGAGAGAAATAATAATAATTATGTCTCGACCCTCTAAATTCATAATAAAACGTAAGGAAACTACCCAGAGAGAGCAAGAGTCGTCCCTATATACTATTTCTAACAATTAAAAAATGAAATCCTTAAAAAAAATATGACCTACATTTTGAATTTATACCACTGGAGTGCCCATCTAAAACCACATGACCAATATTAGATTCCTATTTATAGTACTCAACAGATATAATACCTTGATCCCCCGCCTAAAAAAACCGATTTAAATGGATTATATTCCCCTAGTACATGATCACATATCTTATTCTTTATATAAAACATATCACTTTGGACAAATCATCCCCTAATAACAGTAGAAAGATGTGCTAAATTGAGATGTATGGAAATCTAAATCCATTTCAAAAAGTGTCCGATGAGTTAGACTCAAAATCTCCATTTAATTGTATGGTCTCATTGTTTCTAGATATATTAGTTCTAAAAAACTATACTATTCATTTTTCAGAATCATATAATCATCCTCTATAGTGTAATCCCTAATATCCAAACAACAATTCACCTGTCCTCGCAACATATAAGATGCTAACATGATCCTCTTCATAGGAGGAGTATATATGTGATAAAGAATCAATTGTATAGTCTTCATCTAGAATTAAGACTCCTCAGGTCCTACCTCATTAGAAAATAAGTGGGATTATAGTTTCTTAATCTATATTTATAGGCTAAACTGACACATCACAACACACACAAGGAAATGATCCATCATATGCATAAGATGAGAAAATTTGTCACACAAAAAGTTTTCCCATTTGTTACCTAGAACCACCATGGTAAATTGATTCACAAATGGAAACACATTATCCATTTTTACTTATATCTACCATATTTTATGACTTATATAGGTTATATTTCTCTTCAATTTAAAACACATGACTGAAAATACAAAACATAATTATTCAAAACTAAAAAAATAGGGGCCACTAAGATTGATATATTGTAACCACCCACATATTTATATAATAATAATTTTTTTCATTTCCATTAGTTATTATTAATAGGATATTAATTTTATGTTAAAGTGGATTTTTTTTCCTATTTCATACTAAACATGAAACAACAGGCTTCTTCAAACTCTTACACTCGTCTCCAAATTGAGGTATACTAAAAACTTATACAATGATATTATTGTTATTTTAAATGGATGTTAAAACATTTAAATTGTAATGGTGGGATTGAATTGTACCTACTGAATGTTGAAATCTGGTTTTAAATTGTTTAAATGATTATTCATTGGTTACCATGTTTTTTTGAAAGGCAAATAAAAAACAATTGTATACAATGGATGTGTTTTTATAGAATACTATTTAAAATGTAATGATTATTTTTTGTTATCACGCATTATGGATTATTATTTAACAAAATACATATGATACATATTCAATGTTTTGTTATAAATACATCTTATATGTTTTTTAGATATGATATAACAATAAATTAATTTGTTTATATAAAAGAAGTATTTTTCAAAAACTACAGTTATACCACTTTTTGATAGCGAACCTTTTAAAATCTAGTTTTTGACAACATTATATATTTTATTTTACAATAGAAATTTTTCTTTAGAATTGAAACATAAATATTAACATTGGATGATATTTGGGTAATTTTATGCTATTTTTCATTTTTTTAATGAATAGTGAAAGTACTGGCATTTAATTCAAAACTGAATATTAATAAAATTTATTAATATAGTTATATTGAATTTTTTATTGTTTTCATAGTCTAATTGGATTATATTTAAATAATTTAATATAATTTAGGTAAATTTATGTAATTTAACTTTGAAATTGGTCATAAATGATTTTCAAAGTTGTGTTAGTTTCTATATTGTAAAAAAAAATTGGTTTTGACATCGGGAATTAATTTTAAATTAAATTCTATAATGTCTGGATTTTGAATTTGGAATAATGGATTCCATATTTGGATTTAGGAGGTAAAAATTATTTAAATATGTGTCTTTAATTTTTAGACAATATGAATAGTTACATCTAAATTTTTTAATTACAATATTTAAAAGGTAAATCCTGTAAATAAGGGTAAATAATAATATTATAATAATATTATAATAATATTAAATAAACCGATCACATGTCATAGATCTATTGGATGAGATATTTTTGACCATTTTCTTCATTTGATCGATTTTACGACCTTAGGGATCCACTTGTGTGTGAAAATAACAATTAATTACTTTTAATTTTATGTTAAGGAAAATATAACATAAACATTGTATCTTTTTGTACCGAAATATTAATATGGCATTATAAATGTTATATTTTTGACCGTAAATATTAATTAATGATAAATTTAATTCCTACATCATCATATTTTGTTTCAATTTATTAGACATCATATAAATAAATATATTTTTGACATAAGGATGAAGTAATGATTACCTTATTAATGAATTATCTAAATAAATGAGATTATAAATATTAAATGAAATTTATATAGAAACATTGTATGCAATTCATGAATTTTATTGATTATTATGTTTTGTTATATTTCAATTAATGAGGTTTTTTTATAGAATTAGGTTATGAATTTTTAAAATGTAATGATATGAATTGAATAAAATTGATATAAATGAGTTTTGAAAACAAATATTAATTTTTTAAATGATATATTAATCCTAAAATTCTATGAATCGACCAAATTATTTAGATAATTTTTTAAATTTCATTAATCAACAACTTTAGTTTCTAATTTCATGTTATGGTAACTATATTAACCATATAGTAGGAATATACAAGAAGAAAAAGTAATAGTTAAATTAACTATATATGGTTATAGTTAAAAGATAAGGTTAAATATAAAACCAAGACTTTTCAAAAACATATTTTTTGATATTTCATTTAACACTAATAAATATATTATAATTAAATTTTGTGTGGTACTTTTGAAACAAAAAATTCATTTTATAATAAAGAAATCATTCAAGGAATTCCTAAAGTGTACCTCTTCCCTCTTATAAAAATTCATCACTGCTTACTTCTTACTCAAACCTCTAATTCCCCATGGATCATCCTAAATCTGCATCAATAATATCCATACATCGATAAAATACTACTATAAGTCTTATCTGACACATAATGATATTTAAGAAAGCCTTTTGGCTCAAATTAAAGGGAGTTACTCGTTTCAAGTTGTATCATATTCTCTAAAGTTTCTTTCATATAATCTAATTCTTAACTACCTATTTTATTATTATTATTTAATTACATAATAACATAAATATACAGAATATACTAGGATATTTTTATTACAATATTTTAAACTACACATACACACACCTCCATCTTATTGATTTATATAATACTTTTTCTGTGGACGATGAACTACTACCTCACGAAATGATGATTGTTCAATTATGTTCCACCACCTCTCATTGTGTACATTATTATAGAACTATATTTATATAATAAATGTTATGTTTAATTTTTCTTTACAATTATGTATTTTTTTAATTCAAATTTTTATTTATTTCTAGATGTGTAAACATAATAATTACATTTGTGGAAGTGCAGACTATCTCCCACTTAATGTGATATGAATCGTCAATTCCACAGATGGAATGTATAAATGATGGAGGTAATGAACTTATTTAATATATAAAAAATATGATATTATACTATAATAATAATATATTTATTTATAATTAGGTTTTCATTCCATTAAATATATAAAATAAATTAATATAGCATTCATGCTTACGTACGACCTTCCGTCTCCAAGAATGGTTCATTTATTTTATTATCTCTAAATGTTATATAATATTATAAATAAAAATATAATGGATATAAATAAAATATAGATGTATTATATTAAGGAGATAATATACTTTTGACCACATTTCCAAATAGTAATTATAAAAAGATCATTTTCGTCTCATGTACCCAATATCGACAAAACAAAAAATATTAAATTATATAATTATGTAATTATTATAATGTGGTAATAAGTCATAAAAAAGGAATAATAATAATTAATAAGGTTCTAAATAAATTGTATATTAACATGTGTTTATTACTTCAGAAATTAAAGAACAAATGATTCAAGTTGGACATGAGGTAAGGGACTTCATCTCAATTTACAATCATTGAGGCATATTTTCATAATAAACCCATTATTATTTTACACAGTGTGTTATAAACCCCATTGGCTGGTAATTTCATTCAATGGGAATATTTTATTCTATGAATCAATTTTCTAAATGAATAAAATGTTGACGTTTTCAATGATAATGACTTCTCTACCACTGTAATCGTTATTTGGATTCCTCTATAAGCCATACTATTTCTAAAAATGAAAAGAAATCCCTTATTAAATTATTTGTTGATTTCATATTTAATTTTTTTTGAAATGGACTAATTATTTCAATATATTGAAATATTTTTTTGTGATTTCAAATGAAATCTTATTAGTTATATATTTATATTGGAAATAATTTAATGTTTTATGATTATATAATGGTACATGGACATTTGACGAGTGGTTACGTGATATAACAATGATGGTTGGTTACGTGAAAAGTCAAATGATATGTGGTTCTTTGATAAACCAAGGATGTGGGGTTACATTATAACCTCTAATGCAATTGGAATAGAGTTATTCTATATGGTTATTTCATTTAGTGATATGTGTGGAAGTCAACCGTTTGGTTATAAAATTTATGTATGTTTATGTATCAAGTTACCCTTATATACTATACATTATTTTCTATTAGCTTTATTATAATCCATTATCTATAAACGGTAAGTAATGAGCTTATATTTAGTGAATTGTTTTTTCTACTTTTTTAAACTAAAAGAATTAAATTATGATAAATTATTCATTGTTTACATGTTGTTTTGAAAAACTAATAGTTTTCATTATTTATGTACCACTAATTTTTATTTTTAAGCTCATCCGAATTTTTGAAATGTTTTTCACATGACACAATGATGTATATGAAAAAGGATGGGATTTTGAAAAGTAATTCTATATAAAACACGGAAATAGACATTTTTATTTTTAAAAAAGTTTTTGTTTTATGAAAAAGTCGATTTTTTAGTGTAAGTGTCTACTTGTAATGTTCAATTAGATATGCATATTTAACGACCTAATTATGTAAAGATATAAACCTAAAAAGATTATAAATATGAATTAATAAATTAATTCATGATTATGTAATGATTAAGGCTAGGGGATTATAGTAGTTAACAATGATAGGATTATATAACTTTTGACGTTTCAGTGTTATTTAAACATAAGTGACATAACCATAATGGTTAGGATATAAGAAAGTCTCATAGCTATTTTAGATAAATTGAATGGTTTTAAGAGCACAAGAATAAGTATAACTTAGTATTAACCCCCCCCCCAATAAGATATTATATGATGATTTTACTAATATACTCACACTGACCTATTTGGTCTTAATAAATGGATGGATTCTGCATGAAGAGAAGAAATAATGGTTTTGAAGAAAACTATGATGGTTTTCAGAATAAGAAAAAGAATAAAATAGGAGCTGCAATAATAAACCTTATTTATATTCTAAAACAACTATCTGGGGTCATAGTTGACCACCCAAACATGGGTGATATTTATAATTAATATTATTTGTCTGAAAGAAATCCATAAATATGTTCAGGGACTAATAATAATGGTATGTATATTCAGAAAACATTATCAAAGATGTGGAAGGAAACACCTCGGTGAATTCTTCAAAGAGATCGAAATATGCTATATATGTGGTAATTAATGTAATAAAGCAAGAAACATCAATGAAAAAAGGATGCATCCAGTTGAATCCATGAAATGGAAAGAAGTCATTTTTGCGGGATCAATAGAATGATTTAAATGTTGTGTTCTTGGTCATTAATGAAAATAGATTTCCAAAAAAGAAGTCTCATGTATGGGATCAACGTGGCAGTAAAAATATATGTTTAACAGTAACTAATTCCAATAAAATTGAGGATGAGAAAACTGACATTGAACAATGAATGAAATGAATTATTTCTTACTAATGTTTTTACATTATTGATTCATAGGAAATGAATCATGATTTTGTTTGTAAGAAAAAAATTTTACGAAAGAAGTTAAAAATTAATTGATAAAGGATCATAATGAATGTTTATTGAGGAAGATTTCATCATATATTGGATTCATGAGTTATATTTTATTTTAGGATGATAAAATTCATAAATGTATTAAGGCTCTTTTGAGGATGGGATTATATTGGTACACATTTTCTTGTATGTGTAACTGTGATGTTTGATATGAAGAAATTTTTTTCAAGAATGAATTATTATTTATTGGGAGGACATAATGGATAACCATAGGGGTTCATTAGATCATCTATTTTTGAGGTGATAAATGGTTTTTATATTTTGGGAATGAAAATAAATGGTATTAGATAACATTTGAGGATAAAAAAGGATATGGTTATTTTTGGGGAAATTATCTTATTTTGGACAATGTTATAAGGAATATATTGTTTTAGAAAAAGGAGAACCCCAAAGATGGGTGACAACCCATCGCGTTTGGCATACCTATAGGAATATAACCCACAATCGAAGGGAAGCATGGGTGCATCACCTACCACTAGCCTATGTGAATTCCATTTTTAGTAAGACTTATTTTGTCATGACCCCCTCCCACCAAAGATGCCCCTCCTATGTTGGAAATGGTGAAAGGGAGATAATGACCCATGAGTCCCGCCGTTAGTAGGCCCTGGGGTGGCGACTAGAACAAAGGGTATGAGTTTTCACAAATATGGGAGGCATTACCCTTTTTATTATTTTATGATCAGGAAATAGGACAAGTCAACCACCAAAAAGGAAAAGAACATGTGTATAGAAATAAACCCAAACCATGCCCACATGCATGTTTAAACAATTTTATAACAAGGTGCAAGTACAAGAATGCTCAAAGTTCAAGACTAAAAAAAGTGTACAACAACAGAATCAACTCCAACTCTACGACTAGTAGGGTCCCGCACGGCCCTGGTAGTCCTCCTGGAAACCTGAAAGTAAACGTAGGGAGAGGATACATGTATACTCAGTAGGGAAACCTAAAGCTCTCATGCACAAGTGGGGAAACATCGTAATGTCCCATGAGAACAATAGAAGAAACCTAGAAATAAATTCTATCTACCCAACCTCACCATCCACACTCACCAAAAACACAATCACAACAGGTAGTAGTAGTATAAGAAAAAGAGTATTGGGTACCCCACACCATTAACCATTAGTTATCTGCTCTTCCTAATGACGAACGTCCTGACGCCGCCACACTCACCCCGCCCGCAATCACCTCGGCCTCACAAACCACACATCCCGCCTGCACACACCTGGGCCTCACCATGTATCCCGACTGCACACACCTGGGCCTCACAACCACGTATCCCGCCCGCACACACCTGGGCCTCACAACTACATATCCCGCCCGCACACACCTGGGCCTCATCCCGAAGATTTTTGGAAAATAGTAAAACCTGCCTGAACATTATTGGGCTAAAACCACCCCAATCGAAACCTACCTGAAGAGAATTGGCTGTAAGGTCATCTAAATCCATCATAGCCTAGGGAAGAAGGAGCAGGAAGGAGCTAGTAACTAAGGGGAAAACACCCTCTCCCATGAAATGGGATTGTTTGGCACTAAGTGCTCAACATGGGTGGGGTGAGATAAAACACAAAGATACACTATATATATATATATACCAAACACTCATCCCATCCTATGGCTTCTAACAGAAAACTGAGCACGTGCGTCAGTGCTGCTACTACGAAGCATGCATACAACAAACAAACCCAACCCCATTTAGGTTTTCATGTTTCAACAGAATTAGTTATTAGTTCCCTAACTAATGGGAAACTATCCACAACTAACCACAATGATCATTCATAAAACATATCCCTAACATCCACAAATCAATTTAGGAAAACACATGAAGCACAAAAAGTCCCTTCTTAATAACCAACTAACCCACTGATTAACATTCCTGTTCAATTACCCTGGCCCATCATTCATTAACTCTTCCACTTTTTATTTATTATTCACAACCCATAGTTCCTTCACATTCAAACCAACCCTACAGCCCTACTGCAAATCACCATAACCACAACCAAGCCAACACCCATCACATGCCACATATCCATGCCAACACCAACATGTTCATTATTTCATTTTGTTCAACCGTGATTATCACACAAGGGTTCTAGATTTTAAATCAGCCAACTTTACGTGATTATCCAAATTCCTCATTCACTAAAGTTCCATTCACTAAAATTATCTAGAATGATAGGGCAACAGTTAATTTCACAAGAAAAGGCCCCCAACGACTGTGATTTTCAGTAGGCATAATCCTATTCAATACACAACATAATATAATAGGATATTCAACAAAGTAACTGCATTCACAACTTCACATCCCAATTATATAAGCTAGTTATTATCTTCATTAAACCGGTTCAAAAGTGTTTCATGTAAACAAGAGGAAACCCACCCTGCATGATGCACAATTTAGAAAGACGAAGGTAAAATTCCTACCTCAATAGATTCTGATCACAACACTCCCCCAGATCAACTTTATAAGATGTCTATCGGCGTCCGTCGGTTCTGTCAAATCTCAGAAAAACCTCCTCAGGTGGAAGTTGGAAAAGGAAGGAAGAAGGAAAGACAACAAATCTAAGCTCAGAAATTATTCCTCATCGTTATGATCATGTGGCTGCTGATGGTTCGTAAATCGGATCTTAGATGAAGAAGTTATGGAAGAAAAAGAGCCTTCGAGTCTCTTTGGAGATCTCTGCTTAGAGGAGAGGGGAGGAGAGGGGTGTGTTGAAATGGAGGAGGTGAACCCTCCTTTTATAGGCGTGAAAAACAAAAGTACACGGTTTGTACTTTGTGGTACACGGCGTGTACTTGGCCATTTGTCGCGGACACCACGCAGCTTCCAACATGGCCTTCAACGTGGAATGCAACAGTTGAATGGTCAACACATGGCTTGAAGGTAAGGCATATGCGGGGAGGGACTACACGGCATGTAGAATTGGATACATTGCATGTAATCATTTATTTAACACGTCAAGGACACGACTCCAACACGACACACGACCGTTGACTGGTCAGCACACTGTAATGCGTACGTGGGGAGGGACTACACGGTGTGTAGTATGAACACACGACATGTACCCATTTATTTCACACAGCAAGGACACGACCTTCAACACGGGGTATACCCGGAGTTGGGGTACACAGCGTGTACTAACACTACAGGGCGTGTAGTTTCAAAATTCTGGAAAGTGTGGGAAAATTCCATTTTACCCTCTAGAACACTTCTTTGCCTTTTTTTGACAAAGGAATGGGCCGGAGAGGTCCGTGCCATTACATATTTATTTTAGTTAATTGATTTTATTGATAAAGAATATGTTTATTTGGAATATTATTTTTTATCAAATGGATATCTTTATTATATGAAAATGATTTCGATATTATGTTATCATGATAATTTTGGATGGTGTTTTCTCTTTTTGGAACACTTTATACCAAAGAAAAATAGAATACATTTGGATTTCAATTGAGGAGTAATGGTGGAATTTTTTTTTTAGAATCTATATTTATGTTGAAGACCTATAGTGATTTGGATTTTTTATTGGAATAATTAACCAATCATATAAATATGAGATTATTTTAATTAAATTTAAATATGAGACTCTAAGAGTAGCTAATGTTAATTGGAGATAAATGTTATGATTTATTTGGAAGACTATCTGATCAAAATCATCTAAATTTTGGGTTTCAAAAATAGTTTGCATTATTTTAAAAAATGTTAATGAAAACTGGGTATTGAATGTTATTTGATGAGTTGTGTGTATTCGTTGATAAATTTTGGAGTTTATTTTTATAAAATATTAACCTTTTGGGGATTATCTGATCTAGTACTAACCATTTTGGTTATTCATAAAGTTTAAATATAGGCTAAATATATGGTTCATCATTTTTCTATCATGAAACTCTATAGATGATTATTATATAAACTTAGGTATGACCAATTCATATTGAATACACATTGTTTGGAGAAAAGATGATTTTTCGGTTGAAACTTATTAAATGATGAAACACTATTTGAACAGTAAGTATATTTCCTTATGTTCATGTTGAATATCACCATTAAATTCTCCAACTTTATGAAGGGGATCATAAAATGAAATATTTGTTCTTTACTTTTCCTACTACGAAATAAAATACTATTTAACATATCATAGTATTGTGGTTTTATAGTTGTTAACATTCTCTAGATCATGTCTTCTATCACATTTCATCAGAACATGATGGTTAGTTTTCCATTATATATCCAGGTTTGTATTTAATCCTACAATGTGTTTTCTCATGTTACGGTTATACTTATCTTTATTTATTTTAATGTTATATTTTTACTTACACTTTTTCTAATGTGTGACATTCAATGAAGTTTACAAACCCAATTATAAAATTTTAAGGATGCTATTTCCAAAAATGGGATGGATGTAATGAGACTTTTATTTATATAATAATACCTTTTCATATATATAAATACTTATGAATAAGCTATTAATTATATTGTAAAGGGGATTTTTTTTTCTGATATCATGATTGACAAGAAACAATGGGCTTCTCCAAAATCTTATATTGTACACAACATTGAGTTATTACAAAAAATAATACAATATTATTATTATTATTGTAAATGGTTTTAAACATGTAGTTGTAGGAATAACGAGAATGAATAGTATCAAATGAAATCCAAAATATGGTTTACACATGTTTAAATGATGATTCATTGGCTAAAAAATTTAATAGAAATGGAATAAAAACCAATTTAATATAATGGATGTGTTTTTATAGAAAACCTATTAAAAGGGAATAATTGTGTTTTCATATCACTATTTTTGGATTTTTTTAATTAAAAATAAATGATATATAATAAATTTAGGGTTTTATAGTCATCTTATATCTTTTCTATATATGATATAAGAATGAATTCATTTTTTTGATAAAAGAAGTATATTTCTAAAAATACAGTTTTAATTCTTCTTGATGATGAACCCTTTATAAATATAGTTTCTAATTCCTTTATGTGTTTTATTATAAAAAAACATCTTATATAGAAGAGTAACAACAATATTTACTTTAGATGAAATGTTTATATTTTTCTATTAATTTTCATTATTTATTGAATACTGAAAATACTTCATTTTAGTTGAAAACAACCTTTTATTTTAATATATTTATATATTTTTATTGTACTTATAATTTTTTTTAAAAATTATTTTTAATATTTTTTTATCATTTAATCAAATTTTGGTAATTATATGTAATTTTACATTAAAATTGGACATAAAAACCTTACATTCTTTGGGTAGTTATTAAATTATAAAAACGTCATATTTGGTTTTGACATTGAGAATTAATTTTAAAATAATTTATGAAACTTTTGAGTTAAGAATTTGGAAAAATGGATTCCAGATTTGGAATAAGGAGGTCCAAATTGTAAATAGGTATCTTTTGATTTTAGAAGTTATGAGTAGTATATTTACTATATATTTTATTTACAATGGTAAAATCGTAAATTCGGTAAATAAAGGTAAAAATTTAATATTATAAAAACATTACATTACACTAACACATTTTCTAAATCTGTTGGATGAGATATATCCAACCACAGGAATCCTCTGGTAGATTTTGGGCCACCATGGAGCCAATTGTGTGTGAAAATGACATTTAATTACTTTTTATTTCATGTTTAGGAAAATACAACCTTAACTTGTATATTTTTGTAAAAATATTAACATGAAGTTATAGAAGGTACTGTAATGACTATAAATAGTAATTAAAAATATAAAATTATCTTCTACATCAGGTTTTGTTATTTAAAATTTTCAAACCTCATATAAATATATATATTTATGAAACAAGGATGTTATAGTTATTACCAAAATAATGATTTTTTTAAATAAATCACATTATAAATATTAATTAAATTTTTTTTGAAAATTTTTAGGACATCCATGAATTTTAGGGATGCTTATTACTTTTTATATTTTAATTAATGATGTTTTTTCGACTGAATCGGGTTCTTATAAATTTTTATAAATCCATAATAACGATTGAAATAAAATAGACATATATGAGATTTTAAAACATATACTATTTTATTAAATGATATAATAGTCCTAAAAATATAAGATTCATACAAAGGAATTATATAATACTTTACATTATTATAATGAATGACAGTTCGTTCTATTGTAATTTTATGGTAAATACACTAACCATTTAGTATGAATATACAAGAAGACATGATAATATTTCAATTAGTTAACTAAGGGTTATAACTAAATTATAAGTTTAAATTTGAAACAAAAAACATGTCATAAAAATTTAGGTTTGGAGGATATTTAACAATACTCAACATATCTTTGAATTAAATTAGTTTTGGACCTATTGAAAATATATATTCAGATTTTAATAAAATAAACAATAAGGCATTTCTAAAGTGCCCATCCTCCCTCAAATAAAAGGCCATCACTTCCAACCCCTTACTCACACATCTCAATCCCCATTAATAATCCAAAAAATGAAATAATAAGGTCCCAAAATTTCTATATTCCTTATTGAAGCCTTAACTTATGTAGAGGGAAATTCAAGAAAGCCTTTTGGATCAAATCAATGGGAGTTACCCATTTTATGAGGTAGCATCATCTCAAAAGTTCATTTCTAATATTATACATATTCACTTTCTATTTTATTCATATTATTTGATTACATAACAAAATAAGTATCCTAAATATACTAGGATATTTTTATGAGAATGATTATATCTACACCTACACACACCTCCATCAAATTGATTTAGAACATACTATTTCTGTGGATGGTGAACTACTACCACAAGAAATCATGATTGTTCAATTATCTTCTTTATCCTATCATGGTGGCCACTATGATGACAATGTGTTTTTATGAACATATTTTATTTATATTTTCATTATTATTCGGTTAATTGTTTAACAACACACTTTTTTGGATTTTCATGATCTGTAAACAAAATAATTTCATTTGAGGAAGAGAAAACTACCGACCACTAAATATGGAATGACTCGGTAATTCCATACATGGAGTTTATAATTAATTATGTTAATGAATGTCGGTAATATATATAAAATATTTTATTATAATATAATTATAATATAGCTATGTATCATTATTTTTTCCTTCAATTAAATATGAAAAATGATAGTAGTGTCCATGCGTACGTATGGCTTACTGTATCCATGAATTGTGGATTTCATTTATTATCATTAAATGTTATGGAATATTATAAATACACATATACTGGATATATATTTTATATATATGAATAATATTCTAGAGATAATTGAATATTTTCCCCATGTTCCAATTGAAATTATAATCAGACCATTTTCGACTAAAGAACCCAATATCGACAAGACAACAAATATTAAATTAAATTATTATGAAATTCCAATAACGTGGTAATTAGTGATATAAAAGAAATAATAAAGATTAAAAATGATTTGAAGCATGTATAAATTAACTTCTGTTTATTATTCCTGAAATTAAAGACTGAACGAGTCATTTCGGACACGAGATAAGGATCATCACCTAAATATTCTATCATGGAGGCATATTTTGATAATACACACCTTCTTCTTTTAAATAGTGTATAATAGAAACATTTGACTTTTAATTTCATTCATATGTAATTTTTTTTACGATGAATTTTACTAAAAAGAGAAGTGTAATTAATGTTTTTTATGACAATGACATATTTACCGTTGTAATCGTTATTTGGATTCCAATATTTGCATTAATGTATAAAAAAGGAAAATAAATATCTTATTTAATTTTTCGGTTTTTTAATATTGAAAATAGTTTGTAAATGTATTGATTATGTCAATAACTTTAAATTATTTCATACAATTTCAAATGAAATTTTATTAGTGAAAGATTGATATTTGCAATATTTTATCATTTATGATTTTAAAATAGTACATGTACATTTTACGGGTGGTTACGTGATAAACCAGTTATGGGTGGTTAAATGATAAAAAAATGATCGGTGAAACTATGATAACTGAGGATGTGTGGTTACGATATAACCTCTAATTCATTGGGTATGGATGTTAGTTGTATGGATATTCAATTTAGTGATATGTGTGGAAGTTGACCATAGAGTTATCCCATTTATGTATATTTATGTCCCATGTTAACATTAAATGATATGAATTTAATTATATTTGATTTATGGTAATATTTTGGTTACAAAAGGGTAATGTATGCGCATATATTTACTGAAGTGTTTTTGCTACTACTTTTTGGGGAAAAGTATTTTTTTATGATAATGCATTCATGTTTTACAAGTAAAAAAAAACTGTTTTCCTTAATTATGAATCCCTTAGTAATATTTTTATGCAAATCCCATGTTTTGAAAAGTTTTTCAACGGATGTAATAATGAATAGGGTCAAGGATGCGATCATGGAAAAGTAATGCTGTTTAAAACATCGAACAAGACATGTTTAATATTTTAAGAGTTTTTGTTTTATTAAAAAAAATGGATAGTGATTTGAAGTCTCTACATGTAATATTCATGTTGTTATGTATATGTTATGACCAAATTCAATTATTTTCTAAACCTAAAAATATCGTAAAAGTAAATTATTAACAAAATCCATGATTATGTAATATTTAAGGATGTGGCCTTATATAAACAACAATATTCCACAAACATTATCCCATGTAACATAACAATATATCTCTCCCTACCGTAGACCACCCTAATATTTAGAGATGATTAGTTATTTGTTAACAATATCTTTAAAAATTGCTAAAATTTAATTAGACTCTAATTTTATAACATACCCCATTGTGTAATAAAAATTTCACTAATATTTGAATTATATAAGAAAATATTAAAAAAATATTTTGGTTTTATATAATATTGCAAGAATCATTAATAATAACATTTTCCTAAAAAAAACTCAATAAAAATAAAAATGAATATCCAATTCTATCACCTAAACAAAACATTTTTTACCATGTCTCCGTATCATGATTATAATCATAGATATTCCTAGTTGTCAAAAATTTTATATATAAAAAAATTCTCATACCATTTTTGGTCTAGAAGAAAGATACCACAAATTAAAAAAACCACACGTCAAGTGAAACACCCAAATGTAAAACAATATTCAACTATAATAAGGAATATCATGAAAAACAATCCCACCTTCAGTTCTCAGGTTTTCACCCACAAAAGGAAAAGATACTCACCATCAATAGATCATTTCTATGACCGAACCCCACATACTCTCAAATATATATTCGAAGAAAAAATTAATTAATATTAAATAAAAGATATGATAACACATTTTAACCCCATATCCCATGTGGCAATTAGAATTCTTCCCCTAGATAGATTACTCATAACCTCAGGTGGGCCTCCCCATATACCAGAGGTTGTGGACTTGCAGATAGAGCCTACAAAAAATCTGTGGAGCATATACCTTTTTTATTAGAATAGGAAACAACATATAAAATGATAATTAATGTTACAAATAGTAATCAATAAAAATTGATCACTAATCAACTACCCAGAATTGGGTACAATGTGAAAATCATATAGTAAATTTTCCTTGTTATGTCTACATTGGAATGTTATAAAGGAAATACCAATATAATTGAATGATGAAGAATTCCTAAAATGGTTCCCAACAAAAAAATTTCTCCATCATCCATCCACATACATGTACATCAAAGTAACCGTCTAACATATGGTACATTCCCTTATCTTGATATGCATCCATTAAATATTATTTGGAACTAAGGGAGCAAGAGCAGGGTTCGACTATATCTTTTTTGGCCATAACCAACAGTGATGAAAATATAATTTACTATAAGTAAATAGTTTATGAAGATGTATGATTACAAAATATAAACAAATAGATTACTAGGTTTCTTTTATTAAATTATTTTCATTATCAATTTTTATCATTACTCCCATGAGTAACCCATATTCCTTAAATTCACTTCAGTCATTTCAATCATACAACTATTCATAAGTACATTCTTGTTCCATACATAAAATGGAAAATAATCTCCTAGATTAATATAAATCAACATATCCTGGAGCCTCAGTCTAGGTGAAAGATCATACGTCAGATCCTTGAACATGGTAATTATACCTCAAGCATTGTTTTGGGGAATGTAGCCCATGTTACACAACATAAAAAAAGAATTACATTGTTGGGACAACTACATCATAAATAAAAACTAATTGGATGATACAGAGATAAATATTTAACAAAACCACTTATTCATATTCACATTTTTATATAACCATTTGATACATTTACCATTTTCAAATTTTTAACACTTTCAAAACATTCATGTTATGCCCCACTCAACTAATCCTATGATAAAAATCAAAACACATTTATCATCTTTTTAATTATATAAACACATCAAAAATAAAATTAATAACATAATTTTCATGGGTTAAATATAATAAACCCATCAATTTAACATTTACTTACCCATTTAAATATTTGAGGATGAGGAACACACCTAAAGTGTTCTTTTTCCAAATTCAATTAAACATAATAAATTCCACATGAATCCTATTGGAATCAAATCGTCATTTAAATATATTTTAATCATCTTCCACAAAATAAACTAAATGAAAAACACAAAACACCAGAAAACCAGAACATAAATCTAGGTCATGGAATCTCGACCATGGGATATAACATGTATACCGCATTACTCATGTTAATTAGTGAAAAATAACTAAATCATGTCCTATTATTAAAAATGGAAACCATCTAAATACCAACAATTAATTTTCTAGAGAATTTAGGTTTTAATGATACAAAATGATATGAACACTCCAACAATCCCTGGTCCCAAAAAATATAAAAATTAGTAGTCTTATATATACCTTTATCTTTGATCTAAACCCACTAATTCTATAAATGGATAATAAATGATGAATATTAATCCTCCACATGTTTTTGAGGTTTTGGATCATCACAAAAGTTGTTTTAGTATGAATGATAGAGAAATTTATTTGGGGTTTCAAAATGAATGAGGTGGAAAATATAGGAAATTATCCTAGGTTTAATGAGTTTAATGGTTTGGAAGCATAGTTTTCTAAATGTAGAGACAACCCTGTACCACCCTCTATCAAATATTGGGTCTAGGTTTCATGATAATTTACAGATCTACATGGTTTAAATACCAGATATTGGCCATGTAAGATGGATATATCTTAGCTGGAAAGGATTGGTTACCCAACATGAACTGTTTTACAAATCATGCACCACCCCACTCCAGGGTGTATAGTTTTGGAATATAGTTAACTCTAACATTTCACAAGCTATGTCACCCTACACAAGATTGCCTCATATAATAAATTTCATTTTCAAAACCCCCATGAATTCCATAAAAATTATCATACTCATTGGAGACATTTAATTTTCCATTTTAAATTATATAAAACCAAATATTAAACAAGAGTGAAACTCGATAAATGATCATGATTTTAATGTTAGCCATTAAAATCCCTTATTGTAGAAGATGTATTTTTTAGACATATCAATTTTCTAATATTTATTTAATAGAATATCATATTTATAATTAGGTTTATTTAAGGATTTTAGTTTTTCCCCTAACCACTTGAGTTCTTCAAAACACATTATTATTATTCTAATGATGAACTATCAATGAGGTGATATACCAATACATCATTTTTGTCCTAGAACTACCCGTACAACCAAAAAATCACTATATTAATGTTAATGGTTTCAAAAGAATGGTTATTTTTTATATCAATAGTAAAAAAGTATAGCTAATAGTTACGTTACCCCCACCTTTATTAGCTATTTGAGGGGACATATGTTTGAACACCCTTGTGAGAAAATTCATAATCAAATCCCTTACTTTCCAAAATACTTTAACGATGTGATTGATAATAAAACCATGTACCATGATGGTACATAAATGTATGAGATAATATTGTACATATTATAATGTAGGGTCACCTCCCAAGTCATCATTTCTATCATGTATGGGATCAAACATATCAGTGCTACCCTTGGAAATGATGGACATGCATATTTTTTTGGATGGATGAGCGTAGAAACAGATAGTCTCTAAAACATGACCCTCCCATTGGCGTTGATGAAAATAA
This sequence comes from Viscum album, assembly GCA_963277665.1. Taxonomy (NCBI): domain Eukaryota; kingdom Viridiplantae; phylum Streptophyta; class Magnoliopsida; order Santalales; family Viscaceae; genus Viscum; species Viscum album. The sequence continues at coordinate 1,309,573,955 of OY728152.1, read as the reverse complement.
TATCGTCAAATGATTTGAAGTAAAACAATCAACCTTGATAATGAAATAAATTGAAAAAATGTACTACAAAACTGTAAATGAAAGGATTCCTCATAATATGTCTCGTAGAAGGAGAACCCCTCACTCTTATGTAGAATTTTCATGTATTCTCTAGTGGAAATAACCACTTAAGAACTAGGTTCTATAACCATTATTTGAGGCACGTGTACATATATATATTAAGGATAAAAAAGTTATTTCAATTCACAAAGTGGTTCATATATCTCAAAAAAATTACTGCATCATATAATAACACCCAGAGAAGTTATGCACAGTTAAATACTATTGGACATTCACTATATAGATAATGAATTTTGGGGAGATATGTCCCCAATAACTACTCTGTAATAAAATTATATCCTTATATAAACTGATAAATTCCGCAATATGTGTGATGAAACCCCTAATATTTTTTCATTAAATATAATACTATCAACATTTTAATTCCAAATATAATCACAAAATTTGGTGTTCCTCATGCAATATAGGTGAAAAAGGACACCATAATTTGTTTTCTCAATTAGATAGCATTGTACCGATTTTTTATCATTTATTATAGTAATTATTTTCTAATTAATTAATTACATAATCGATAGATATATTATTTAAATAATAATCATTATATTAAACATGAAAAAGGGGAATTAAGATAAAAAAAAATTTCAAGATTTTTTTTCAACATGAATGGAATCTCATACCATAACATTTAACCATACATAAGAAATCCCATGTATCATTGTCAATGAATGGGTTAAATGGATACTATAAATGATTCTTTTCATTGTCAAATTTTATTAATTTCCACTCAATAATCAGAAGATAAATAGTCACATTATGCAGTCATTGGGTTAGTATAACTCAATGAGAAGGAGTTCCATACATTTTATAAAATGGATTTCCAGCGGGAATTGATCGTGTGAACCTTTAATAAGAAGTTATTACTATTATCATTCATATAAATATATTGGTACTAGTTCATATAATATTTATTATATATGGAAGAAACATAAAATACGTAAACATTATTATAAATACAATACATCATTAACAACATATATTTTGATATCGAATTACTCTATAGAACAATAGATGAGGAGTACATAATTCCCCTAATAAATGAATAATTTTTGTAAATTCATTACATAATTCCACCATGAATCCATATACTATATGCAATACATTGTTCTATATAATATCTAATTCATATAATAAATACAAAACAAATACAAAACAAAATTAATGGAAACAAGTGTTTATGAAAAACTGAACCCAAGACCTAGTTGTATGAAATCAAACTATGTAGCACCTTGTTACTAGAAGAATGATATTATAATACACGTCATGAAAATCATAGTAGAAATACCTTAAATTTCCCAAAACCCAATCCATGATTGTACTAATCTAAAATCAACATTATTTTATTTTGAAAAGAATGAATTTGACATACATTGTTTTCATATATATTGAATAATAATTTAAAAGCCCAAAACCATATACCTTTTTCATATGATGTTAAAAAACATTATATTATTTTGTAATGAAACATAACAAACTAGATAGGGTAGAGTAACTTATAGGACTCATCACCTATACAGTTGATATATACATGAAATGATATATGGAATAATCCTAATGGTATTGAAATGATATATGTATGGTATGATTAGTCTCAATAGAAAGAATGAATATGGAAATTAAAACCCCTTATATAATAAATTAGTAATCATAGTGAACCAAGAGTTGAATATAACATCATTTTTCAATTCACAAAAGTCTAAAAATTAAATATCCTTCTATATGAGAATGATCCACAATTTAATTTTTTTTATGAACTATGTGTGGCATGATTACTGAAACCCAGGAAACAATGTGATTTGTAGGATCACATATCCAGGACCCATCAAAAAATTCTCTTCAATTACATACCAATTACCCAGATGATCAATATGAACATAATAATATTCCCAATACATTCAATATGACCTTCATTTTTTTGAGCGTTGTGTTATATATATCCCAGAACTAAAGATTCACTCACCCCATGTATGCTCTAGATTAGTATTGGGACTCATCATTTGTAAGATCAATATATTGATGAATCCCATTCATCAAGTATATTTAGTGTACAATATACATTCTCTTATAAATCCAACAAGAAATTCTTGATATATAGTATGACATGTTTACCTTTTAAAAGATAATTACCCCAACAATTAAAAAATTCATGAGACTTCATGACATTAAAATGGGGAATTTAATTAGACTGAATAGAGAGGGAGTTCATACATTTAACATGGAAATCACCTCTATGAGAAGATAATGATGTTTTCATGTATAATATATCTATAATTATGAAATCTATGTCTGCATTTCATGGAATTGAATTGTATGGGAACTACACCACCCACATGAGAGAATATATTGAGGATCGAAGTCCATTATTAATAACTATTCACTACATAGGGTGTTCAATTCATTGAGGATTACATACCCCCTACAGGGGATCTTGATCAATGTAAAAAAATTGGCTCATGGTATGGCTATAACATAGGTCCTGAATACCACATACACCCCATATATTAAAAAAATTAAAATTATATAGAATTACCTCCCATCCCAGTGAGATATGAAGTGAAAACTAGTTACAACATTGTAGAATTGGACATTAATAATCCATATGTTATCATTACCATCCTACATATAACCGTTATTTATGTAATATATTTTAAGATATGTCTTCTAGTATATAAACAAATTTGGGGGACAAGACACACCTCCCCTAGTAAATAAGTCAAATCTATATCGGGTTTTTTCATTTTATTAACTATTTGTTGAATGTTTATTATATATTAATGATATTTAGTGGTTCATGTATCCCATAATATGGGGAACAAAAAAAATATTTATGATAATAATTTATGTTTCATCAATTTATTTCATACGAGCTTGATCTATAATGGGGAGACAATACAAATAATTCAATATCTTCTCACTACATAGGTTCTAAAAATATGAATAGAACCATGAATACAAGAAATTTATTTGTATTTAAATATGTTACGGTAGAATACATATTGGAAACCATACATACTATCTGAGTTACGACAACAATGTCAGAGGTAAAAAATTCCCCCCCTATCAAATGGATATAATAGTGTCTTAGGGACACAAATGAATATTTTATAGAAGATCTAATTATGGAATAATTACTGATTCTCCATGATGTGTGTCAGTTCGTTTTTATCTTATCATTAGAACAATCATATTGAAAAAAAATAAAAGATTTTATAATAATTGTTCGGTATCAAGTGTGGTCAACTTTTTTGATCGAAAATTTATATGATCCCCACACAATTGAGAGTTTTTATCAGTAAGAGAAATCTTAGACTTAACTATAGTAAGAGATAATACATTTTGATGATGGAGGTTAGTTTTTATTTTGGTGAAGAAATGAACACAATCTTCTCAAGAAATTGATATTGATATATGTATGCGAAGTTTTCTAAATAAATAAATATAGTTTGATTTATATTCGAATGGGATGTATATGAATGCTTGGATATCATATCTTAAGAACTTACAAAAATCTCCAAAATTATAATTCTACCAAAGTGATCTGGCCTATAGGGTGATTCCAAATTTCTCTATCTTCCATGGACTATAGTGCAACCATAATTTTTAATCATTCACATTAGTTGTATTTATATAGCGGAATCCACAAAAATTTATATTGATTCTTTTATAAATATGCCCACATCACAACATATTAATTCAATCTATACGGGGAGAAATATAGAAACAATGTGCGGCATGATTACTATTATTACATGAAACCCGGTGACATAGTGATTATCTATACTCAGACTATATATAAAATAACTCAAAATAGATGTACGCATCACTGTATATGATCCATATATATTTAGATTAATTTTTTATAAATATATTAGATTCAGGATTCTACTATTTACCTGATGTGTTCTATAGCCTGGAATGGTCAATCCATTTAAATCTAAGATTCCTCACTTCATCATTATTCCCTAAAAATTAACATGACATACACAATGGGTCTATTATTTAATAGGTAGTAAGAAATTATTCATTTATTTCATGAAGAAAAAGATATATAAAATACTAGATTCAGAAAATACTATCTTTATTGAGAATGAGAGAAATATGTGTGAGGGTCCACAACATGATTTCATTAAATTGTAGAACCTTGTTCTGGAATGAGTCCCCCTATATTTTTGGTCCCCCATATCTATACACACATCAACAATAAAATATTGGTTTTTTATGGATTCTTATATTTTCCACACCCTGTATTTCTCACCTAAACTTAGAGTTCTTGGATAGAACCTTTATTGTGGTCATGATAATGATAGCTAAAAAACATCAACCATTAAATACCATAAAATTATTAAAAATTATCGAATTATATAGAATTTTTTTTTGTGAGGAATATCTACTTTATTTCTTTATGTCATATTATTCAAATCAATGATATTGGGCCCAATGATATTATTATCCACAAATAACATTATAGATGGATAAAAATTATCATATTAACATAGATAAACCCAAGAAATACATTGTTTCCCGAAATATTTTTTGAAAAAATTCCCTATTCGATCACAACACCTTATTATGGGACCCTAAACTATATGAACTATATCAAATAAATAGTATGATAAAACAAATATAATTATTTCATGATGATATTTCCCTAATCTAAAAAATCGGGATTCATTAATTAATGAAATTAAATAGTATGATAGTTGTGTCCATTTTGAAAAATGATATGTTGAATAACTATTTAAACAATATCACTTCCTAGGAATTATCGACAATATCCTAACCATGGTCAATAGATATTTGAGGTGATATATTGATTTTATATCTACATAAAACATAAATATAACATTACGGATTGAGTGTATTAAATTTCTTCAAACATTCAATGGACTTTTTAAAAGGATGATCCAATATTTTAGGGTGACTCTATTTTAATTTTATAATCTTCCCCTCCCACATTCATATGATCCAATTCCAAATAAACCAATGTCTTTTTTTCGTAATAGTAACTCACAAAAATTATTGGGACCCATGGATATGTGACACTAGAGTTTTTCTCTAAATATTGAAACATGGACAACCATAACATGATTTTCCCATAGAGTTTCTCATAAACTATGAACCTTGATCCATGATATATGAATTATCAATTTCCTATTAATTTTTTTGGGGTATTCAAATACATGATAAAATTAATTAAGTATTTATATAAAACATATAATTAAAAAATTGTCTACAGATAATTACCTAATAATATATTTAATGTAGTCAAAGAAGTGTGACCATATTCTATCTCCAATGATTTTCAAAATCCAATGACACTTAGGATTTAGTGAAAGGGAATTAAAAATTTCATAATAAAGAAAAAAAATGTGTTTTTATGAAATATTAATGTATTTTTATCTATTTCCTACATATTTATATAAATTATTAAAAATCCAATGAATGTAAAATATTTACCCAAATATCATAGTGCTTCAATAAAACACTTTTTAAAGCCGAGTAAGGAATTATAGGACCATAAAGACCATGTAAACATAGGTAAATGTTTTATTATACACTTATTACATGATATAATAACCCATTAAATGAAATGTTTTTCCTACTCTATCCATTTAAAGACCACATCCCCTGAAACTAATTCATTTCTCAAGTGTTACAATCTAGGGTAATCATCGACGGTTCATATAAAAGTGAATTCTCTACATCATGGGAGAAAAATTAACTATTAATTTTAGCTTATGGTTCTTTCTTATGAGATCCCATCCTATAAACTAGATTAATTTTTACTTAATAAATTGTTTCCTCTAAATCTATGACCACATGAAAAATCATAGTGGAACTCATAAATAATGTGTAACTACCAATCATCATTTTTATATATGAATCAATTCACCATTGTTGGTTAAAAATCATTAAGACATGATTAATAATCACATAATAAAACTATTCCCATTTAATCAATATCATCAATGTTACATAATAATATATTTTACTCTTTTTGATGTAGGTATTTGCAACCTAATTATTTAACCATTTTGTTCTGCACTTAACATATAAATAAAATAAATGGTATATGATATCACTTTCATGATCCTAAAAAAAATTACCCCTTTCATGGTGGTATTCGATATTCTATCTTCAAGGTTCCACATCCTTCAGTTAATAAGCTTTTCTCCAAATCCCACTTCATCACTTGAGTGTTTTAATGTTCTCAAATATTCCATCGAAATGAGAAATAATTTTATCTAATATAGAAGGATAGAATGATTATTTTGGAAGTTAGAAAACTATATCCAATATATAAACACAAACAATGTAGACTAGATACACATTTTACTTTTAAAAAGTATCCACTAATCATTCTGAAACCATTCTAGGTTCTATAGTTATAAGAACCCGACTCCAATTTCCTAGATATGGTGTCTTATTTGATTAAATTGGCATAAAAACAAGGAATATTCCTCCCAAAGTACCTAGTAGTTTAGTATTATTGGAAACTAGATACATACAAAATTTCAATATTACAGCGTTAAATGAAAAAAACATATAATCTCCTTAGACAGCATCCATAACTCCTAGGTAATTTCAGCATGTTATTCATAATAAAATTATTCATTTGGTATTAAAATGAAACATAAGAAAGGGTTGTTCTCAAATTATTAGTAAGAGAATGCAATTAATCTTCTAATATATAAACATTTTTCAGGTTTAAAAATTTAAAACATCTACCATTAACAAAACAAGACAACACTATGGAAGTATTTTTTAGCTGAGAATGTAATTACATAATAAAACATTATCATGGATATCCTACATGTCAAATTACCACAAGAACAATCAATAATATTTTAATAATGTGGTATTGCATATTGTGGGACATCATCAACATACTGTCAAGGCTTCATTCCATGACTGTAAACAATAATTTTGTCAAGGCCTTCTATCATGTCCTTAGTTTGTTCCATGAGATCTACTGATGCCCCGAGGGGTTATAGAGGACCCTAAATGACACATTCATTGTCCAATGCATTACTCATAAAAATTGGGATATATATAAACAATATATACATTCATACTTAAACTAATATAGGAAATGTAAATATCATTCCTCAAACATTAAGCATAAACACTAAACATTCAGTGTAAATTGGTTATTGTTTTTAAGATAGAACATCCACAACCAAAATTATCATACACCTTTAAATAAAATATTTTAGATTATTCCATGAAATATAAATCAAAATAATATATAAGAATCAACAATAGTGTTGAAATAGGGGAAGAAACTCTTATAAAATATTTGAGTAATTCGTGAGATAAATACCATTTTACTTTAAAAAGAAGAGTTCATTTGGAAAATTATTTAATTAAATAAATAAGAGAATTATGATAATATTTTCATAATTAAATTAGTGATTTTAAAAATATAATGGTTTTATAAAATAGATTATTTAGTGCCCTTGAAAATTGGTATGATTTTGAGAAATTCCCTTTAATCCGGCATGTATTCTGGGAATGATTTTTAAATGATCCTTTTAGAACATATAACTCCAATTATATTAAATTAGTATTCTGTTTGGTAAACATATATATATAACAATCAAACATATTTTATTAATATTTTATAATAACACTCATGAAATTCCTTGTGGAAATCATACAATAAGAAATTTCTCAAATGAAAATGGTTTTTCAGGTGAAAAAAACCTTACCTTATGTTCGAATGTGTTCCACTCATGAAATTAAGGACCTTGAATATTAAATTATAATTATTAATAAATTATTCTATAACATATTAGAAATGATTTTATCTTATCATAATTATATTTAATTCATTAATATCCTTATTGATAATTTATTATATTTAATTTTGTCGTTCTAGAGTGTTCGTTTTGTTGATGTTCATAAATGTTTCAATTGTTTTTATGTTATGGAGTTCATTTGGAATGGATGTAAATTTAAATAATTGAAATTACATATTATATATTACAATCCAGAAGTTGTAATGGTTGTTTCCAATATTTTGTTACATTGAAATAGGATGAATCATTAGATGAAATATTAATTACATTCACTTAGATTATTTTCGCATTATTTTGAATATTTGGAACTCGATTTGTAATATGACTTAAAAATATATATGTATAATGGATAATGATTATTAATTAGGTTATAATACATATATTATATTCTGTTACAACCATAAAAATGATATATTGGCTAGTAATGAAGGAGAAATTTAAGAGAGAATCTTTGTTGTCTATTAAAGTTATAAATTTGAACCTCATGGATGTTGATTTTGATTAAAAACCCAAATGATGAGAGTAAGAATACTTATGATGATTATTCAATTCACATGATATTTTTCTAGAATATAGAAGATATTAAAATTATAATTGAAATTTTTATAGAGTTGGTGAGGAGAGGATAACAAAAGAAGATAAATTTAAATGAAAAAAGGGCATTTTACCTCTTATAATTACTTCCTTGAGAACATCCGTTAGGGAAAGGGTTTTGTAATTTTTGAAAGGGAAAAAGATTATTTGATAAGGGGTGTGACTAGGGAAGGTTTTTTGTGCAGATCTTTTAGGAACTTCAATGATTAGAGTAGTTAAGAGAATAGGGATTGATGTGGTTTTTAGTGGAGGAGAGGAGTGAATTTCGAATATTTGACTTATTATTTTATTATTTACCTCAATAAAAACAATATTTTTGCTTCATGTGACTCATAATAGTAATAAGTGAATTTTATTTCACACTAAGTGTCCTTTCATAACTCATAATTTCAGAAATAATATATTTAATTGAGTATTTTTATATACGGTATTTTACTATATTTCACTATTCATAAAAAAATGTTGAATTTCAAAAAAATACTAAAAATTAACCCCCTATCTTTTTTAAACGTGTATAATAGAAATATAAACTCCATATTTATGAAATAAATTTCATAATATTTTAATTTAATTTATAAATAAAATCATGGTTTTTCTAAAAATAACAATTTTAAAGGTATAATTACTTTTATTACACATTGAAAAGTTATTTAAGATCTCATTATTTTATTACCTTAATAAAATAAAATTATATATCTATTTAATATTAATAATGGTCATACCACAATTTATTTTACAATTCTTAATGTTATGTAACTATTTACAAAAATTATATATGTTCTGTAAAACTCTTAATGACTTACTTATCATAACTCTATATTAAGGTTTTTTGAAATTAAATAGATTGAAGTGAAATTTATGTTTTTAACAGATTGATTATAAAATGTGTTGATTGGTAAGGAAATAGTGTTTCAGGCATCTTCTATTTATATGTAAAGCCTTGGGTTGTTACATTTTTCCATCCTTATAGAAATGTCATCCAAGAAATTAAAAAAGTTACCAAAAAATACTCGGGTATTTATTTAACATAAGCTCATATGTATCCCCTATTTCTTATTCCATATTATGGTTCCTCCAAAGAAACGTTACCTGAAGATTCATCTAATTTCGCAATACATGTTCCCTCGTATCAAGAATCATGATAGTCTATTCACAATAAGATTTATCAGGATTATGTTCTATTTCTTCATAGTTGAGTAGATGTGATGGGTCTAGAATGTATTCCCGTTACATGGATACGTGGAATGCACTGTGAACATTAGAGAGACTTGGTGGAATGTCTAGATGGTAATCTATGACTCCAATTCAATACGGAATTTCCAAAGGGCTGATGTACCTGGGACTTAACTTCCCTATTATACATAATCTTATACTACAATTCCATGGAAATACCATTATGGAAACATTGTATACTTCTTGAAATTCCAATTCATTCCTTTGGTTATCAACATAGATATTTTTATTCAATTTATATGTTTTGATATCTTTTTTGATAATCTTCACGGTATCCATTGTTTCCTCTACCAGTTCTAGGCATTCATGGTTTTTTTCGAAATTTCATCCCAAAATGTTGTTAAATGGCATCTCTTTCAATATAATGATTCATTTGAAGCCATCTGGATACTCGAATTGAATCTACTATTATAGAAGAATTAAATGGGTGGTAAATAATGATCCCACATACTATAAATGTATTATAAAGAAGTCCTCAACTTGTCTTAAAATTATTGAATAGTCTATTATGATTTTCAATCATCTTATGGGTGGTAGGCTGTGCTCAATCAAAGATCAATATCTAGGAACTTCTGATTAATTTTCCAGCATTGTGATGTAAAATATGGATCATGATCAGAAACAGTTGATCAGGTTACACCATGAAGTCATAAAAATTCATTAAAATATTTTCTTTCTAAATTTTCAAGTGCTAATTCTTCTCTAATAACATGAAAATTTGAGGATTTTGTAAGACGATCAACAATGTCCCATATCACACCATTCTTTTTTGGATTATTTTGTATCCTAAGGGAATTTCCTATCGTAATATCATCCCCTTTACCCATAGTAATTGTAAGGGATTCAATGACTCCTCCAAGATGTTTTCCTCCAGCCTTTACCTATTGAAAAAACAATCATCTCGACACAAAATACAAAATCTACCACTTTATGTTTTCCAAACAAAAATGTTCTTTTAGATCACTATATATATTTTTTCAACCAGGTTGTAATGAGAAATCGGAGCTATGATCATCATCCAATAGATCCCTCTTATGATCATGAATATCAGGAACACATAACGTCTTTAGAATTTTCAAAATACCACATTCTTATATGATGAAATCAACTCCCCATCATTTATAGCATTAATTTTCTTTTGAGACTCCACATAATATGCCTAAAAATGTTTTTTCATTTCTTATAATGAAGGTTTGGATACCATATGAAAAATAAATGATGTGTAACATTCCATGATAATTACCATATCCATATTTATAATATCCATGTCATAGGATCCCTTTCAACTATCACCTTGTTCATAATTTCTTGGTCCATTCTACTCAAAGCGTCTACCACAATATTTTCCTTCATGAAATGTTAGTGTATTTTGCAATCATAATACTTGTGTAGCTCAACCCATATATTTTGTTTCATGTTGATTTCCTTCTGTGTGATGATATATTACAAACTCTTATGATCTGTATATATCTCACATTTTCACGATAGAGGTAATGTATGCCATCATTTAGATCAATGATTACTGCAGCTAACTCAAAATCATGAGTTGGATGTTTTTTTCATGATGTTTTAGTTGCCTAGTTGTATAGGCAATCAATCTATCATTGGATAGAAGCAATCAGCAATTTCCTTTCATTTATACAACACTATAGATCACAAATCCATTATTCCATGATGGTAGATTCAAGATAATAACAGTGAATAATATTATCCTAAATTATTAAAAACATTATTCACATTCCTTTTTCCATATTAACATAACCCCTTTTCATGTCATATGGGTTTTTGGGTTGGATAAATGTGAATACTAATGAATTAAATGCTGATAATAACTTTCTCAACCAATAAAACTACATAACCTAGTTATGTTCATTGTAGTAGGCCATTCATGAACAACCTTTGTCGTTATAGGATTAACAAATATACCATCCTTAGAGACAATTTTAATAATGAGAGAAACTAATTGAAACCAAAATTCACACTTTCTAAACATCTCATATAATTTATTTCTTTTAAGATATTTTATAATTGTGCCCATATTATTTTTATGATCATCATATATTATTGATTAAATGGAGATATCATCAATAAAGACCCATATAATTTAATCATGATATTCCATGAAAACACTATTCATTATATCCATGAAGAAAGATGGTTGATTTTTCCATCCAAAAGGAATTATTATAAACTCGTAATGCCTATCCCTTGCTCAAAAATATGTTTTTGGAATTCATTCCTCCCTCACAAGATATTGATTATATCCATACAGAATATAAATCCTTTATATATATTGGTATCCATGAAGTTGATCAAGTAAATCATGAATGTGAGGCCAAGGAATCTTGTTCAATATTTATATAACCTTGATCTCCATATTTTCAATGAACAACCTCAAAGACCCATCATTTTTTAATGAAAATAATAGGGCATCCCCATCGAGAAACACTAGGTAGAATAAATCCTTTAACACTCAATTTATATATTTTTTCATTAGTTCAACATATTAAATAATGAATATTCTATAATGGGTCCTTGATATGGGTCTTGAAACCAAAATTTAGTTAACGGAAAACACAATTTCCCACATTAGAGGATGTTCAGGTAAATCCTCTAGAGAGACGTCATCATATTATTTCACAATAGGTATATCCTCTATTTGAAAATTATTCTCCTCACCCATTTTTATTGCATTCCCTTCCTCACCAAAAATTTAATTTAGTATGGTTACTGTGTGTGGATCTTGATTAGAATCTGATTGTGATTATTCTTCCATAAAGATATGGTATTGAACATCATCCTCAAAAATTGTAACCTCATTCTTCTTACAATAAAATATTTCATTATGGTTCGAAAGGCAATCCATAATAACAATTATATCAATGTAAATCAGGGGTATGTTAATAAAATCATATTATAATGCACATTTATATGCCAAAATGGGGACTTCTTGACACAAATTTGTTGCAATGACACAATCCTTAGGAGGGTTGACTCATATATACCTTACTAAATCAAATAGGAAATATCATATTTTCATAAAAACAAGGAAAATAAGAAACTACAAGATGATCAAGAATAAAAAAAATCAACATTTGATGAAAAAACTAATGTTACTTCAACCACTTAGTTGGGACATTAAACATCAGATGTTTTGATCACATAAGCTTGTACATGTTCACTTGGACATATATGGGGAATGTTTACCAAATAAAAATTACATTCCTGTGCATAATGTCCCATATCTCAACAAATCTGGCATTGAAAATCAGTAGCTTCTTTATTCCCCTTTCAATCCGAAGATAGGTGGACTTTTTTCTCCGCACTTGTAACATACTCCAATTCCCATTAGAAAAGTGCCATGGGGTGTATTACCAAAATTACTGCATGATAGAAGTTCATCTTATCTATTCATCCACATTTCCTTATTTCATTTTCCAGAGTTTTTAACTACCCTTTTCCTTTGATGTTTTCCTATATATTCATTAGACATAGAAACTTACTTTTTTTTATTGATAACACTTTAGACTATATATTTATATGGTTAGATTCTTTTTGAGACTAGATTCCAATGGAGGATTGGTTTTCAACCATTATTTTATTGATCAATTTGGGTCTTTGGATTACATATGTAGTCTGTATCATACCTTTTCAGCATTTGTAATGATGTCTTCATACTTGGAATAATTTTCATCCTCCTTATACCTCAGATTCAAGAATTTCCACTATATATCTTACCGTTGTTCAGGGCAGACATATTTCTATAGGAAAATATCCTTAAAATACCTTCGTTACATATATTCTATTTCATCTTCCAGCTTTATTTTTTGGATTAATGACCACCAATGATATGAATCTCTTGATATATGATAATCATCCATGACATCCCTCTCTATTTCATTAAATCACAGTGCAATAAATATCTTCTCTAGGGAACATATCCACTACACTACAATAAATAGGTTTGTAGACACATTTAACGATGGAGGTTTTAATTGCATAATGTTATCTAATATAGATCCTCCACCTGATGGATTTAGATGTTCCATAAGGGTAAGGATATTATTTATAACCTGAGTAGTTTGTCCTACTATAGTTATATGTTTCTCAGCACTTGTCACAACATTAGAAACAACTTAATTATAATTAAATAGAGGGAAATACCTACATGGGACACACATGTTCATATAGTTTCCATTCCTTCAACTAGATTCCATTTATAAATTATGGAAATCACTAGATTATGTTATGATTCATATTGTATAATCACAACATTGGAAAAAAATACATAGAATAAATTGAAATTATAAACATAGATAATATATTAATCATATATAGGGTATCTTTGTGGAAAATTTTACATTTAATTCCTTCATAATGGCTTGTAAAAAATATCGGAGTTTTCCCAAGCATATCCCCCAAGGGTGCCAATACCAAGAGTGAAGAAAGGCCCATTTGCGTCTACCAGGATACACTGGGTCAAACCTAAAACTCCTTGTCAGAGTTTTCAATCATTGGTACATATGTGATAGAGCCACCTCTACAAATTTATATCCAGAGAAGGATTTATTTTCTAGAACAAAACACAAAATCTATTACCTACCATGATTCCATGACGTTCATGTATGTTTTTCATGAAATACTATCATAGGGATTTGTTCCCTAATATACATTTTATAATTTAGTTTCAATGTTTTCCTCTAAACATCTTTTAATACCAACTGTAACCACGCGGACATTGTTTCTCAGAGTCAGTACCTTATTTGATTACATTGGCATATAAAAAAGTAATTGGAATCCCGAAGGACTATGTAGATTAGTATTTTTGGAAAAAACATACCTATTTAATTTCATCATTATAACTTGAAAATAAATACAATATATAAACTCTTTAGAACACAACCATAACTCCTAGGTTATTTCATCATGTCAATAATAATTAAATTATTCATGTCCTAATAAAATGAAACATAAAAACGTTGTGATATCAAATGCTTTGTAATGGTAATAAATAAAGCAGATGACATATAAACAAAAGGCGTGTTGAATAACTAAAAACAAATTCCATTAACAAAAATATGAACACATTATGGCAGGAATAAGAGATGAGTATGTAATTCCATTATGAAAAAAAATCATGGGTATTATAATAGTCATGTTACTACATGAACTATCAATATAATTTTTCATAATGTTGTAATGCATAATGCTGGATATCGTCACCATACTCTCAAGGAATCGTGCCAATAGCATAAATAAGCATTTTTCAAGGCCATTTAAAAATACCATAGTTTGTCTACTAAGACATACATATGCATCAAGGGGTTATATTGGACCCCACCTAACACATTATAGGCCCAATGAATTCCTCATATGAATGGGGATAAATATATGAAACATAAATTTACATATTGAAATTAATATATGAAATGAAAATAACATTCCCCTAACATTAAGCATAAACAAAAACCATTAAAAGTAAATTGGTGAGTTGTTTTAAGAAAGCACATCAATGGAAAAAAATAATCATATAACATTAAATAAATTATGGTAGATGATACCATGAAAAATTAACCCCTATAATACATATGTATCAACATGATTGTAGAAATAAATGAAGATACTCATATAAAATCATTGATTAATTCTTGAGATAAAGACCCATTAACATTGAAAAGAATTATTTTGGAAAAATATTTGTATAAAACCATAGGTGAAGTCTGATAATATTTTTATCATATAATTATTGATATTATAATGATAATGGTTTCTAGAAACAAATTATAGTGTTCATTGAAAATTGGAATGAATTTGAGAAATTTTCTTGAATAATTAGACAATTATAATTACCTGAATGAAAATGGTGGTTCTGGTGGAAAAACCCTTACCTTATGTACGATTGTGTTCTTCTCATGAACATAAGTTCTTGGAATATGAAATTAGAATTATTAGTAACGTATTAAAGAACCTATTAGACCAAATTTTTGTATTTAATGATTATTTTTAGTTAATTTTTTCACTATTGATAAGTTATTATATCGTATTCGGTCATTCTAGAGAGTTTTTTTTCTTGATGTTCATAAACGCTTAACTTGTTTTTAAGTAATGGAGTTCATGTGGAATTGATGTAAATTGTAATAATTGAAGTTAATTGTTATTTATGAACATAGAAAAGTGTTAATGATCCTTTTTGACAATTGGTTACATGGAAATTGGATGAATCATTAGATGAATTATTAATTACATTCACTTATATTATTTTGCAGTATTTTGATATTTGGAACTAGATTGGTCATATGATTTAATAATATGTACTTATACTAGTTTATGGATATTAATTAAGTTATAATACATATATTATTTTCTGGTTAAACCATAATAATGGTTTCATGACTAGTAATGAACAATAAATTGAAGAACGAAACATAGTAATCCACAAATTTTTTAAATAGGAACCTCGTGGAGGTGGTTTCATTTAAATAATAAAAGGGAGAGAGTGAGAATATTGATGATGGTTCTTCTATTAACATTAAATAATTCCAGTTTTTATATGATATTATAATTAACATGTTCATTTGGATATGGTAGGTGAGGAGAGGATAACAAATGAAGATAAATTCCAATGAAACTAAATAAATAATTACGGTGCATTACCGCTTGATATAACCTCCATGAGAACCACCTTAAGGGAAGGGGTTTGGGACTTTTCGAAAGAACATGAGATTCTAGGACGTGGGGAGTAACTAGCTTAGGGTATTTGGGCTTAACATTCAAGAGAATTGAGTCTTATAGGAGTAATGAGAAGAGAGAGTGATTTGGGGTCTGGAAGTGGAGTATATAAGTGAATTTTGAATATTTTACTCATTATTATATTATTTCCCACATGACATCCAATAATGCAGTTTCATCTAACCACTAATTGTAATAAGTGCATGTCAGTTTTAACAAAGTGGCTTTGACACACTCATGATATCATATACGATGTATTTAACTTATAATTTCTATATATGGTATTTTACCTTATTTCACTATTCATAACAAATTCAAGAATTTCAAAAAGGATCACAAAAATTTACCCCTACAAATTTTCAACATATAGAATTGAAAAATGACTTCCAATTTTAATAAGTAATTCCCTAAATATGATTAATTTAATTTTTTAATAAAATCACAATTAATTCTGATAATAAAACTAATTAATGACTAATTAGTTTTATATCATATTGAAAAATAAATAAATATCTCATGATCTTATTACCATAATAAAATAAAATATAATAATTATTTACAATTAATATGGTTGATATTACTCTTCATATTATTATTCATAATGGTATGTAATATTCATCGAAAATAATGATTTTTCTATCAGACACCAAATGACTTGCTGATCAGAACACTAGATGACCGTTTTTAGAAATTCCAAACATAGAGGAGGAAATAATTTGTTTAACTGTTTGTTTATATAATTTTTTGTTTTGTAGGGAGACATTGTTTCATGCATTCAATATTTATTTCTGAACCCATGGAGTGTTAGAATAGTAACTCTTTACACAAGTGTGATTCAAAATCATCCAATGTGTGTCTATCCCATTTCATTATTAGTGGTTCAAAATACTTTAGTCTATATTATCATAACCCAAAATTCACTATTCATATTGGATTTCAAATCCTTGATTTCATGTCACCTTTTACATATATAAAAATGAAGAAATAATGCAGGGTTCTGAAACCCTAATTGAATACAAATCAATTAAACATGAATTTAGAGGGACATGATCAATCATGAAGATCCATTCATTGAGACCCATTTATTGTCTCTAATAGAAGAAATCTACAAAATATCTTAATAGTAAACTATTATGGGGAATACTAAAATTAAAGGGCATATATACTTTATAATAAATTAAATATGTTGGAACATTCATAATAACCCAGAATGTATCATCCAAATTCATTATTTCATTATGAGAAGTCCTTTTGTAGTTTAGATCATTGACAACATTATAGAGGAACTAATCACCACATTATTTTTATTATCTTGTATGATCATTATATACTATATCATCAACATGATTACTAATGATTGATATAAAATTCTCCCAATTACATTATAATAATATTAATGATGTGGTACAATATTTAACTTAGTTCATCCAATATCTATGAATATAAAATATAGTAATATATAGTTCTTGAAAAAATTTCTAAATATGTCATTAATATGACCAATATATAATATCATAAAAATTTAAATTTATTTTTAAATTAAATAATACCCCAACAATAATGTTCTTAATTCAAATATATTATACTTAATTTATCAGTTATATTTTTATTATTTTCCATATGTTAAAATTCTCTCAGAAAGATATATAACAATCATCAGATTTAAAATGTGAAACATGATGCCTTTCAAATTTTTGTGTCTCTTTTATCTAAAAGAAACCTTAAATTATATCTGAATAATTTAACATTTAATAAAACTAAATACAATAAAGGAATAAAAAAATTGGTTGGTTTAAAAAACTAAATTTGTGGCATATGAAAAATCTCCCACATACCACTATCATTCCTCATATGAATTATAATCATAAGAATGTGAATTTAAAAATACAAAAATTTTATTTATCTCCCCAATATGGAAAATAATAGTAATTATATTATCAATTGGATTCTATCATATAAAAGAGGTAGAGTGGCATCTCCCCATAACCTAAAAACCCATGGGACTCCATTGAACTAACCGGTTGCTTACATATATCAAAAAAAAATTATACAGTGATTCAAGTGTGATGTATATATCAATATCATTTTGAATTACATAACCATAATATTTTCATTATGGCATGAGATATTACATTCTTTAATTAGATTAAATATTTTTAATAGATTTATTGCTTTCCAACGTGTTGTGATTTTTTAATCATTTAATTCCCATGAATGAAATAAAATCATAGAGATAACATTTGATTGCAATACATTTAATTCTTGAAATACCATTTATGGAAAATTTAGAAATATTAAAATCTGATTTCACAAACAAAATCCTTATTCAGGAAATAAATAAAATCCCCATGATTTCATTGAAATAAAATTCTTCAATTATTTCAAGATAATTCAATTCATCACAGGATATAGAAATTGTATAATAATGTTTCTACTAATCTATTTCCTCTCTTATTTATTTTGGATGACGAGTCTTGTGAAATGATTATAACACATGTTCTATTAGGTGAGTTTACTCTAGTAACCTTTCTACATAAAATAGATTATATATTTTTACAAGATATATAAACATAAAATTATTCTATCACTATAGTAATATTTCTTGTATGATCAAAATATTTATTTTCTTGGTATTTTTTGTTATGAAAATATTGTGACACCCTCATAGTTTAGTGAGGAAAATTTATAAAATCATTTTTATTTATATATCAATCATGACTATATGGATGTTTTTGGGTTAGGTGGATCAATTTCATGATTTCATTTTGAATATTAAAATTAAATCATTATATGTAAAAGTTTTTGAGGTCTTAGGATATCCATGACTCTAGAATATAGATTAAATCTAAAATATTCTCATCACTGAAAACATTAATATTGTTTTAGTAATTTCTTCAAGTATAATTTTTTTTGGAATATTATTTCATGGTCATGATTGTGCATGGAATTATAATTGAGATGTATTTGGGTACCAGACATGCTGAGGGCAATTTGAGGGTAGTAGATGAAGTTGAAATTGTGGTTTCCTCTATTATTCCTCCACATCCAATAATCTTATATGAATATCCTCTTATTGGAATGTCTCAAACTATTTTTTATTAATGAATTCCATCCCATATTTATCATCAATGTTATTATAATTCCATATTTTATATTGTGGGTTGTAGTATGAATGGATTATTGAATCTACGATTACATCCATTATAGATATGGAAAATGAATTAAATGATGTATGTATTACATGTAAACAAAAATATGGATCCATAAGTATAAAACATTGTTATAATCACATCCAGTATTGGGTATAATACTATGACATTTGAACCAAATCATAGATTGATGGAAGGATGATCTTTTAATTTCCATCCTCACACATCCACATTGTGAATAATAGTAGTTTATTTCTAGGGTACCATTCGCCTCACACATTAGAAAAATTTAGGGAATAAATACAATATTTATAAAAACAAAAATAAATAAATAGATAAGAATCATATGGGTCATAAATTTCTAGTTGATCCAAATGAGTTTCAAGAAGGCTAACCCAATGACTTATAATAGATGACCACTCATCGAAGGGACCACATATGTCATCAGTGATTTTCCTAAGAGTACCATTACATGGAATAATGTTTTAAACATGGTGGATATGTGTATATGAGAATTACCATTGAATTTTAACTACATTTACTCATAATCATTTACATTATATAGTATTGGATGATATGTGGAATATAGAATGTTGATTGTGACTGTATTGTAATCATATTGGAAGTGGTCACATATCTAGATAAATAGAAACTATAATGGAACACTATTTAGTTAAGAGGTTCACATAGTTGAATATTTCTAATGAGATTATACAAAAATGAAGAGTTTGTTTGGATAAGGTGGAATTTCTCCAATATATCACTAATACAATGTCATTGGTTTCGTACCCTAGATATATAAATATATATCCACAAATTTTATGATATTGTACTTGATGATCATATCCAATAATCCTTGTATCTAATGACATCGAGACATGACTGATTACAACTTATATTATAATGAGGATTACACCCCCACATGTAGATTGAATTAATTGTTCAATAATTATATTGAGAATATTGACAGGGATAATGATTTGTGTGTATCCCATTTTCTAATGATCATCTAGAATAGTATAAAATGTGTATGTAATCATTATGTGTCCATGTCGTATGATCACATGAATGAGACACAAAATTAGTTTAAGAGATTATTTCATATCGATTAGTGGATAATCCATGATATCTAATATAATCAGTTAAAATTTAATTATTCTATCCATCACTCCCTTATATATATGCTTCATTACTGAATAATATGAGTCCCCATGAATTCCAATTCTATCGTGGGGGACTAATAGAGAGTTGAAATTCTAATGGATTCAATAAAAGATTTAATCAAATAGAAATGATTAATTATATCTCATTCCCAACATCCCTCATGAGGGGGTTAGATGTTTTTTTATTATTGGAAGAAACAATAAAAATTTGATATTTTGGGATAGTCCAAAATAAAATTCTCCATTATGATTCTATAATCCTTTTATAGAGATAGGTTTTTTATATCATGGATCTCATAACAAAATATTTATCATATTATTGGGTGATGTGACTCATAGGAAACTCAAATGGACATTAGATATATTGAATCCTATCAAAACCTAATAATGAATCAATGATAAATTCAGATGGATCATTCAATTATGGGACAAACAAAACTATATATACACAAGGATTTATTGAAATATGATTTATGAGATGGGATGATCACTTGCATTATATTCATTATATGTCCTGCACTAAATTTCATGTTACTACCCCATAAAAAACCATATGACCAATAGATGGGTGATACAATCAATGATATAACCTTAAAATTATCATTTAATGGAATGAATTTTATCATGGATTTCATAGATTACATAATACTGATTCAAGAGAGATTATGATACATTACCATCTTATATAATAAAATGTACACTTTCTTAAGGCTTGGTATGCGTCCAACTCACCCTGTGAATATTCATGGATAAATAATAGGATATGACTATAAAATCCCAGACACTCAAATATGATGAACATTTTAGGGGTAATACATTTATATGAATTACCAATGGAAATTTTATAGGGATAATCACATAACACTAATGCCTCTTATATGATCTATGATAAGTATGTATTGATGTTATTTATTTTGAATGTGTTTCCTTTTCTAGGAAACATGTACATATCATGTGTGGTTTTAAATTGTGACCACTTTTATAATACATGGTTTCATGATGATCTATCGGTCACACGATATCATGAACATATTCGCATCCCAAGGTCAAATTATGCGACTCAAAAACAAAAATATCTTTCATAAAATAAAATTATCAGCATTATCACATGTTTCGATGAGTCTTATTTTTTATTTAATGACTCAATGATAAAATTTTCAATATAAAATCACATTACAAAATGTCAATCATGTGAATTATTTCACACCAAGTCCATTATATAATCATTTGACACCATTATCTGTCAATATAAGCAACTATGATACTAATAATGTTTTTCTCCACTATGTTAGGAACCCTTAAATCTCTATGTAGTATCCCCAAAAATCATGGGTTATATCCCTATGATTGTTATAATTATTCCTCACAAAGTATCATTTAATGAATTTATTAAAATTAGAGACAATGATTCACTTTATAAATATGATTCATCAAAGTCATTTTTATTAATGGGTCCCTTATATAAAATTTCATAATAACTATATAAATACTCACTTTCATTCCTTATCTTTCCACATGGAAATACTCCCCATTGATACATTCATTCATTGAATTTATCACCCATCATCCAAATTTTCATATTATTTGATGATATTAATGTCAATATATTAAAAAATTATACTTAATGGTTAATTTAAAAATCATCATTGTCTAATGCACACAAATTCATGTAATTTTTCCTATCTTATTCTATCACATGTTTCTAAAAATGTGCATTACTAACACATGAATATATATTATTATTTATAAATGATTTATAATGATATAAATGTGTACAACATTATAATACATCATAGGTGTAAGTACTGGTCAAATCCCTCTTCCTATTAATAGGACATTCTCCTAATGATGTTGCTCAAGGAAACCACATATAAATATGTTTTAATGAAAACGTTTTAGTGTATCATATTACAATGAAATGACTATATAATACAAAATTTTTATGTAATATGCATTCAACCTTCTACAGATACATAATATGTCTCTCTAGTGATTTAACCCATATCAAAATTTAGAATGTCTCCACCCCCCCACACACACACAGATATATATATATATATATATATCGATGTGGGTATGTTTTATCATTATTTTTCACTATATTACATGTAGATAGTATTGTTGATAATATCATTTAACTCCCAAATCACTAAATACAGTATATCAATTAATGAATTTTTATCAAAAAGATAAAATGAATAGTTAATGTTTTGTAAGAATAAGTATGTAAACCCCCACACCATCCTACAATGTGTTTGGAAATATAAAATATCATGGTATTCATTTTTTTCATGATACAAGTGTTCATTGAGATTTAATTTAATCATTCCACTCTTACAAGTGCGAGTTTTTTAATATTGTCCTGGCATATGGTCATTGAGATTTATTCATCCATCTTGTAAGTCATGATTAAATCCAGGACAGAACCCAATTATATACATTGGTTTAGTGTAAAAATCCTTATTTTTTATTTATTTTGAAAATTGGCCACATACAACCGATCCCATAAAAAAGAACCAATTTATCTATCCAAGTGTAATAATTAACCAATAATCAGAATAGTTTTTACATTGTGACAATATAAGGAAACCGATTTCAATGATGTCATAATATAATGTATAATTGCCTTATTGTATCCATGTCATATCACATCTAAATCTAGGTATAGATAATGGAATACTATGGAGACAATTCCTACAAATCCCGTATATGGTAATCCACTAGGTAACCTCGTATCATAGATGGGAAACATAAATAAATCCATCCATTGATACAGTTCCCGGTGATCTATAATGAACCCATGAATATATAAATTTATTCATAATGTCATTCCCAAGGTGTGTCAATCCATGGTGTTATATAGTGAACACATGTATCACTCCCCTCATTATACAATTCCAATGCAACTTCTAATTGGTATAATTGATGTGCCATTCCAATTAAACCTTAATTGGGAACCTTATATCTCCAATGTAATAAAATAAAAAAATAAATATATCTATAATAAAACACTTAAAATTATCTAATACATATTTTAATTTCCTGAAATTCTTTTTATATTTTAAATCCATGAAACAATAAGATCAGAAATGGTTTATATATGTGGCCTAATATTTATCATACTTACATCTGCATAAATACATTACAGTTATATGGGGAAATTAAATAGACCTGAAAAGTTATTTTAAATTGTTTCCAAATCATTTGGAACATAGATTATTATATAAGGAACTCTTATTATGTTTTCACATGGTGTGGCATACATCTTTTTAAAATTAAATGCATCTTACAAGAATTATAAAAATAATGGAAGAATTATTTAATTTAATTAATTTTTAATTTATTAGGTATCATCATATGGGGATGAAACACTAATTAATGTTGTTCCATATAAATCATTATACATTAGAGAAAAATAATTTTCCAACCTACCAATGTTGGGAAATACAATTCTCATCAATTATTAGTCACTATCTCATTTTACATTTTGGGAAATTGATTAAATTGAAAAGTGTGATTACAATAGGGAATATAATCGCATACCAAAATATTGTTCGAGATGTCGAGATCAAATTTGAATATAATTTATTGAAGAGAATCTCATACGGAGAAGATTAAAATTGACTGATGATGATGGAAAAGTAGAATAAAAGAAAAATTTATATATAATAGTATCATCATGATACTGAGGAATTCATCACTTGGATATTGAGAGATTATAGTGTGGGGTTGATTAAAATGAGTATTTCTTGAACTTTTAAAATGTTTCATGGAATATTTATGTGGTTAATTGAATTCAATTTATCAATTCCATATGGTATATTTATCTACCATGAAATAGTGGTTCTTATCATTGAATGAATTTAGGGCATGTAATGAATTAATTTCTTTTTATATAAATTCATGGGATCTGGATAGAGAAATTATAGTTATAAATTTCATTAACATCTTCATTTTATAAGACATTGAAAATTAGTTATGAAACTATAGTCCAACCCCAACACTACCATCCTCTCTATTAACAAACTAACATTATTAATGTTTTATTGACCAAGGTCAAAGATAAATGGAATAAAAATAATGTGTTTAACATAATTTAATATATTTATTACCTCCATAAAAATTCTATATATTATAACATAATATCCTATAAAAAATAATCCCTTGGTTTTCCCTTCTATGGTTGCAAAAAAATTATCTATCAAAAGTTATTTTCACTGATAATGTAAATTACCCTATCTCTCTCTCTCCTAGGTAACATCCAAAAAATGGTCATTTCCCCAGAGCACATATAAAATTGGAACTGAACTCTCTTGGAGATCATTCAAACACAGATCAATGATACATATAGGATTCTCCACCAAAGATACATATTTCTCAAGCTCTATATATTAAGGATCAAATTAATATGATGTTTTAGGATAAAATATGGGGAAGTTTTTATTAATTAGAGGGTTCATGAATGCCCAAATACCAGTAAAATAAAGGCAAAATATAGGATACTAGACTAACTCTATTTATGATATTGAAAGTCCCGATATAATTAGAAAACAGATTTCCCAATATCTAAATATATCAGGACACAGTCGAGGGGAAACTCGCTGAAATACCTAATATCCCACCTAAAAATTATGATGATGGATGCAAGTATTATTATAATATTTATACTCATATTGAGTAGTAGAGATATAATTATGAATAATATTTCACATCACTAAAATAACATTAATGATATGAGTTCCTAGTACTGGTTCATAAAAACCCACTATCCTTCATTTGGGTGAACGACCTGGCCTACCATATGGGGCCACATTGTGTGAAATATTAGTAGTTTCATAAATGATATTATTATAGAAAAAATAATATAGTGGTAGGTGATTCCATCCACAACAAAATATATTAAAGATGAATTCTGTAATGATATATTCTTAACAGCAATATTGTATAATATGGATGATCATCTATCTATGGTTCAAATTCCTTTCGTAGATACATGAATGAAACTAGTTCTCTAAACAAATACTTATAGAAATATAATGTATACTAAGAACCCCTATCTATTTTTATTGAATTGGAAATAACAAGAAGTCTTATAATATCTTGATGTTATATCTTCCAAAAATAATCTACTTAAAGGGACTCCATTACCAGAATAATGTGAACAACATTGGCGAATTTATTATTGATCACCATTTTCTTGTAGGTTGAGTGAATGTATTTCACAAGGCTGATTAGGAATTAAATTTTGATGTCATCACATTTCCACATAGTAATAGATAAAGGATATAAAATTACATTTTGGATCATGGTTTATCACCTTCACCTAATCATAGTTGGAACACCACATTATTAAACCTTTGATTTTTTCTCTTTATTAATATTTAAAAATATTGATTATGTGGGACTCAGTACGTCATGGTACATACATAGTGTACTACCCAAATAATGGAATGAAAAACAAAGAAATAATACTCCAATATTCTTAAATGAACCTACATACATTCATAGAAGTGAATAATCTCTTGATCACTGATTTTAAAACCATTTAGTGGGTCCTCCCCTAATACACTCTCCCTCAGGTTAAGGAAATCACGATCTGAAATATATACAATCATTAATTATTAAGGAAGGGTCAATATGAATGAATCATTACTAAAACATACTATAATTGATATTTTTAATACACCAGTTGCATCTCAACAAAATAGAAAACATACATCCACTCACTACTAGCCCAATGGATGACATGATTATGACTAATTCGAATCCGTGCATATGATACCATATTTTCATTTATTGGTTTATATGAGAGATCAAGATCAGGTGATTTTGTGGATTGCAATCACATACGTTACCTAATATTCAATTAATGCTCTATGGAAATGTAATAGATAATTTTTTGATCCGAGGAAATGAATAACTACTACCCCAAAAAAAATTATCCAAAATAATAAATCAATAACCAAATATTCATGTTTTAGGTATTTCCTCGGGTAATTACACTAGTTTGGTCTCATAATTTGGTACGTGTGTGCCACAACTCAAACTCCATAAATTTTTTCTTCTACAACTGTGATTCCTCAAAAATGATTTAAAAAATTATTTCTTCTTAAAAAATCTGTATGAATTAGTATCAGGATAGATGTATGTATCCCTATCAGCATAAGAAAGGATTAATCATGGTCATCTGATAATAAAAAAATATTACTTTTAGTAAAGCCCATGAGGGGAATTTTATAGGAATTTTATTCCTTGAATAATGATTCAATTGCAATATTTATGCACAAATCATCACATGTGAATGACATTATTATATTCTATTGACCATGTATTGATCTCATTATCTAGGAAACTTTATGCTCGTTTATAGGATATAACATGAAATGGAATTGAAGGTATTAATTCAAAAGTGCCATTTGGTGAGAAAAGAATACATAAGTTTATCCCTTTATGTCTTTATTGTAAAATCAATATGATTTTAATGGTTATTTCAAGTGTGATAATACATCTATATATAGACCATTAATACCATGGAAAATAAATTCTCGTAATGAAGAAAAAAATATTCAATAAAGAAATGAAAATTATTAACATGATTTTATAATTATGATAGTAATTCAGGTAATAAAATAAACTACTATATAATCTAATAGAATCAGTGAGCCATGTATAAAATTTTTCATAATTGGCAAATGAAGATATCATCATCGATCTATATAGTAGATGACTGTTTAAGTAGATGTAGATACATTATTTGACGCAATTATTCAATCCATACATTATATGTAATCACAATTCATATACTTAATATTCATGGAACATATAATATAAATTAGTCACTACACAAATAATTATAAATATGGAATAGCTATATATAAAATGTGAACCCTAGGATCCTATAATGATTCATGAAATGATACCTCTCATACAAACAAGGACAAGGGAAAAAATATATCAATAATAATGATGTAAATAAAAATAATTTCTGAAAACATGAATACCATTCAATAGTGAAATATGATTAAATATATGAATCATAATCTAGAACAACAGTATCCTAACCGAGATAACATGGATTATCCCAAAATATGGCATATCTAGTCCCAAAAATGGAACATTTTAAATTTGTGACAAATTCATAGTCACTTTTCAAATACACAAATAGTTAAAAAAGGAAAGGTGGCTTTGATACCACATTGTAGTGTATCAGACTACTTTAAAAGATTTTTAATAAAACCTAGTTAGCTACATGACATCATGGGTGCCTCTCCATACACTAATGGATACTAATTATATGTTGGTGTATATTATGGTTTATTGGGGAGAATATGCCATGATTCTCATATTTTGGAATAAAATTATATAATTATAATATCAATCTAATGTAGTAATAATGAATTAGAAGAATAATACCAATAATGATATATATATTAATAGTAGGAGGATGGTGAATCTATATCATATAAAAATGGATACATAAGTCACATGACGTACAAAAATGGGAAGGAACTGAGATAAATGGATGTATTCATATACAATGTTCAAGAAAAAATTCATAATTCCTAAAAAATCATCCAATAGAATCACAACCATATTCTCAGTCCTCTGAACACATACACCATAATAGAATAGTATTCTAGACATAAATTGTTGGATGATTCCTTTTATCCATTCCTACATGAATAAGGTACATTTAGGTACCTATCAACAATCTGAATAGGGTGAAGATATAATTCATTGGAATCAACCATAGTTTTATTGAAAATTCAATTCTATAAATATCATATATTTAGTGTTCATGTATTAAAAAAATATAGTAAATAAAAAATCCCATCAGACTAGGTTCCTCATGGGACAACTAAACAAAAATTCCCACATTTTCCTTAGCCAAATGTCTATGACCAAATGTTAGTCGATATTTAAATTTATATATATAATTATATTTAAATTTTCTTCGTGTACATATTGACATATATGTGTTAATATATTGATATAATGCATTCATTATGACCCATGATGTCAACCCAAGGCATCAACTCTAACATGTGAGGGAGATTCACTACCCTTAAAGAATATAATCATTGAGATATAACATTCCATCATGTATGTCAATTATAAATTATGAAATAAACCATACCATATTCTCTGGTTTAGAGAGGACATACACAGTTCCTAATTATTTAGAATACTAATAAAGTAAAATAAATCTTGTAAAAAGTAACCAATGTATCAATCTGTGTAAACTAATACTCCCATCACTATAGGAATCTATCCAAGGTAGCAATATAAGGACCCATGTATCAATAATGACATGGTATGATTCACAATCATTTTTCTGTCCATGGGTCCCCAGAATGGGAACCATGCATCATTTATTCTATTATATTGAAATAATGCCCGATGATCCCATCTAATGTAATCCACTAGGTTACTATAAATCACTAATGTGAAGCATAAATGAATCAGCCTAGTATTCCAATTAATGATGTGATATAATGAACCATTCTATCACTCATTGGATTTATAATGATATCCTCTTAGTGAGATAATCCATGGTGTTCAATAAAAAACAAATGAATCAGTTCCAAATTGATATAAGTTGATTAAAAATTCCAATTATTATTCATGTTTATGCAATCCAAAAATTCATTAATTGGGACTCTTATATGGTCCTCATCAAGAAAGAAATTAATTATTTTCTATAACTATAAATTCATATCATTCAACTGAAAAACTTTATTTATTTTAGACAGTACAGATAATATGGTTATAAAAGATTCATCATTTAGGGAAAATTACTTTTCAATTAGAATATAATGGTAGTTAAAGTTAATTTTAAATAATGATTTTATAATGCATTTAATTATGGAACACCCTTTGGGGTGAATCACATCAAGTTTGTTATCCATTGATGTTGATTCCGAGGATTCTATAATTAATATAACTATTGAATCATCATTTCATATAACTAATTTTAAATATATTAGGCATCACAAGAAGGGCCAGGAATATGTAAAAATGGATCAGATTATAATGAAAGGATGGTTTTGTTAAAAAGATCTATACCACAAAATATTGGCCTGCGGTACTCTCCATATTAATTATTAACCATGATCATGCTCTAAAATTGGGTAAATCAAAGAAATTTACAAATTCCATAGAATTAAGTAATATATTATTACCATAAAATGTTTTTATTATCGAAATATAAAATTCGAATGGAAGGAAATATATTTATTCTCTTAGATAATGGAATCCAATATGAGTATTGATGACGGAAAAGAATCATGACTGTAGTAGAGGGGTAAATGAATAGATTAGAGTATGGAATGAACTAATCATCAAAATATAAATACATAAAAATGATATATGTTTAAATGAGTGGTTTACAACCTTTTAATAGGATACTTAAATATTCATGACATGAATTGAATTTATTTCTAGAATTACTATGATTTTATTTATTCAATTTTGTGAAACTACATCATTTATTGACTATGAATAAAAATTTCATATAGTTCATGTTCGTTAATAAAAATTAATGAAGAATGGATTTTGTGATTCATTTTGAAAATGTAATTCACATTTTGAATTAGTTACTCAACTAGAATACATCCCTACTACTAAATTTAATTCTTAAAACATCCCAATGGGTCCGAAATATCAGTTATCATAGTATAATAAATAATAAAATATTAAGTTATATTCCAAAAATTTAAAAGAATATACAGAAATCTAAAAATTCATATTTTTAAAATAATTACGTTATGCAGATATATTGTTATATTATTGATTTATGATGATTGTTTCTCCTTCATGAAAAATGTCCCCATGTATATACATTTTAGATGATGTTAAAAATCACATGATTGTGTTTTCATATGACCATAAATCTATGTTATAAAAACTAAATTTCCTTTGAATCTTATATTAAATGCATACGAATAATTCTCCTATTAGGTTCAAATCCGACTTCATTTTCAATTCAAATAATGACATGAAATTTTAGGCATGAAATTACCATTTTTTATTTAATTAAATGTTTTATAGATATAGAAAACACATTCTCTTATTTTTATTTATTATATAAAATTTTATTTAAACTATCATCAAGTATATTTATATTTGAAGATATATCCATTGAATATTGATAAAATTACTTATGTAAATACATGGTTTTAACAATATCCATTTTCAATAAAAAGATGATGTGATTTACTCAATAAGTAGGATTGTACCTTATGGTACCCATTTACAAAAGCTACTGAGGGAGATATGATTTATAGTATATTTACTTAAACAAATCCCAATATGAGTATAAATAACTTATGAATATGAAAAACCATTTACGGGAGATGTTCAAAATCATCGAGATCATAATCAATACCATGCTCACCAAATGACTCCATGAATGCCCCAAAATTCTGCCCCATTATCTTATGGTTTGTACTATGGTTTTAAATGTAAACGTATCAATACCCAAATAATTTCAATATTAATATTATTTTTTATATAATAATGAATATATTTTCTTAAAATTATAATTACTTGGTAAAATATTTCTAATTCACAAAATTGATGTTTTCGTTAATATTTAAATTAAAATAAGAAAAATATTTTGAATAATTATTGTCTATTAGAAATAAATTATATTATAATAAAATATTATTATTAAATTACTTTTATTAAATATAATTTATAATAAAATTTTTATAAATCCAAATGTAATTTTTAATAGGGTTCAAAAAAACTTATTGTCAAAAACCATTAAATTTTAAATAAATGAATGTTTTTATTTTAAAAGTAAAAATTCAAATATTTTGAAACATATTTAGATAAAATGAAAATTATATTTTTATTTAGTATTTCAACCAAATATAATGGGGATTTTTTTCATTATTTTTTGAGATTATTGAAATTTTTGGTAACAATAAAATACCATATAAATGTAACGTGCGTTTTATGGAAACATTATGGACTAGTAGTGATGTAATAAATTATATAAATGGTATCAACATGATTTATTTTCATTTAATATAATGTAAAGTTTTGTTTATTTGAATATTTTTTTAAATCCTTTGTGAATCCTCCAAGACTTACATTATATTTAATGATTATAAAATCATTTATTTGAATGTGTGACACACCACCACATTAGAAGGGGATTTTTTTTATATTCTGGCCATGGACTTATAAAATAATTTATTCCATTCCACATAATAATAATACTTGGAAGAAACCAGGGGATTGTTTTTGGATTTGAATATGTTATTATGTAGTATCTATTATCAAAATAATAAAAAAATCCTCTTCCTTACCTACATAATTCCATGAAAGCTCTAATTTATCATCTTTAAAAAAATTTATGACCATAAAAAATATTACATAGTCTTTATATTCCTAACATGGCACCATGAATCTCTAAAGAGTCCCCTACCAAGCCATTGGGGACACACATCCATGTAAAATATTTTATCTCTCTACTTTTTCTGAACACGATATTGGATATGACGTTTAATTTACATTTTAGTAAGTTGGGAAAAAATAGTACCCATTAAAATTAAATTAATTTTAATATTTTAATTATGTGATTGAATTTAACTCTAATTTATCCCTCCTATGAATGCTTATGTACACCAGTTACAATTATGAAATTCGGTAAGGGATCATCACCTTCCTATATTTTCATCAATTCAAAATCATTATTTTGAAATTATCCAATATATTTACCTCTGGTCAGGTTTTAATTAAATTATTCTCATTAACTTACTATATATTAAATAATATGTTTATCATATAGAATTTATTCTGTTTTATTTTCCTCATTACTAATGTCATTACTATTCTAAAATTATTTTAGGAATCTTCCACCCACCTCTTTTATCAAGAATTATATTTATATTATTTATTCCAACATATGTTTTCACTGTATTGGGTTATGTTTTTAAATATCCCCCTAACATAACATTAATTTAATAATTGATGAGATACTACTTTCTTTTCTATATGAAATTGTTATTCTGTCGTAATTTTATGCCAATTTTCCTTGAAAAATCACCATGTAATGAATATTCAACCCTATTCTATGTCAAGGTTATTAATAATCATAAAAATATATGTATTGACTTGGGACATCATTATTTGTATTACACATTCATATATCTTGAAATAAATTATTATGTTCAGTTAATCAATGTTATAAAATCTATGTGGAACACTTAATCATGATAATGAAATGATTATGAAGGGTGTTCCCAAATCGCACTTCAATCCATTGGGTAATGCTTAGTATCACGATACAAATTCATTGAATATGGGTTTAGAAGATTCTATAATGGGACATTATCCATCATGGTGTCTTGGGATATTATACATGATCTATTTATGACATAGAATTTTTTCATGTTGCAACATATCCCGTGTTATGATTATCATGTTATATCATTCCTTATTATTCAAGTTACATTTGTTCTCTATTGATATTTCTATTTCCTAACATTATTTTTCTTCCTCATGCCCTTCCTTGTTTATTTGGTTAGTGGGATTTATATCTCACACATTTCTTATGTATGTCCTCATGTTATCACGTGTTGTGTTATGTATAAAGGATGGTTTTGGTCATGCCAATAATTTTATCAATAATGATATTGTTATTTAATTTTTTATGTTTTTATATAGTGTACCTTATTTCACAAATAAACTAGACCTCTCGATTTTCTTAATTTTATTAAAAATAATTTTGTGAAATAAATAATATTTTGTTGATAAATAATGATAAATGTTTAAATAGATGGTATTGAAGGATATTTTTAGTTTTTTTATTCAGATTAGAAAACCCAAGTGAAAACCATTAGGTATAATACTAATTGTAAGAAAATATCACAAAATATTGGTAAGTATGGTGTAAGTGGATTATCACGAAAATAAATACATGCATAGATGATACATATGTACATGGTTCTAGAATAGATATACTAGGATGTAACAACACTAAAAAGGTGTTTTGGGCATGACTCCGGGTAACTTCGTACATGAAAATGGGCCTTGTTGTGATTTTGTTTTTTCAATACCAGGGGATATAATTTTCTTAATTAATATGATCAATAAAAACAATTATTATATAAAAGAAGAAAAAAATATCATAAGAATATATTTTAGGACATTGGACATTAATAGCATATAATGAAACATAAAAACTCGTATATTATTGAGATAAATTTAATTAATATGTTATACAATTATTTTCAGTGGATTCCCCATTATGTGTTTAATATTTCAAAATATTAATACTTAATTTCCCCATATTCTATCAAAAGGTAAAATAGGAGTGGAATTATAAAAACAACTGATGTGAAGGGTAGTGTGATGATTTCTCTATTGGGATACACAACACAATAGGAGATGAAAAGGAAAAACTTTTGATGATACTCTCTCAATTAACTAAATTTCTCAATTAAATCCTAGACCATGAGGAGAAACTAAACCCCCCCCCCTAAGGCAGAGATAGCCACAGTCGAATATTGCAAGCAATAACAATCTAATAATTTTTAGTGGATCATGTTGTCACAAAATCATGGAACAATGGATCAAATGCATTGAAAAGATCTTCTCCATCATTAAATATTCCAAATAGAAGATGTTTTTCTCGCTATTTATCCTAAAAATGGTGAATTTGATCAATGTCATAAATTCATCAATATTTACAATCAACCATGATTAATCACACAACCGTCATTTTAATATTTCATTAACCACTTCCATGTCATTATCCAACACAACCCATGTTCATCTCATATGTTTCAAAAAATTATTATTTTATTCCACCACTACCTAGGAAACTATAAAGAAAGAAACACATCATCTATCATAAAAAATTAACACACATCATATTAAAGACACATGATTAAATGACCTATAGATATGAGGTGAAGCATTATGCATTTTATCAATGGAGAAACATCCATAAAAATAATTATTGTTCTTCTTCAACATATTACTTCACAAACCTCTATACCAACTAGAACAAACCCTGAATAACAATAATAACCATCAACACATTAAAACATATGAAAATTCACTACCTAGTTGAAAAATCACACCACACCCATATTTCCATATAGACAAACCCCAACTCTTGTGCACCACGATTCCCACAACCAATTCACCCCATGAACTAAATTAAAAAAAAAACATTTAACAGGGAATCATTTCAATATTTACAATTTTAAATTTAAGGGATATCATAGAAACTAGAAGATCGATGGAAATCCATTCATTATCAGGATATACATGGTTAACCTATTTCTCTATTTAAATGTTCAAAAGAAACTAAAAAACATGTTTTACATAAACAGTTCAATGGGAAAATTTGAACTCCAATAAAGAAATATTTAATGTTTTTAGTTATCCCATTTAAATCACAATATTAAAAAAACGAAAGTTGTCGTTTGGACATTATCCTCTTTCCCATCCCCCTATTTATTAACTTTAAAACCAATCCATGTTTATTTACTAGTTTGGAATAAAGAATATTTAAAAGGGAAAC
The DNA here is from genome assembly GCA_963277665.1 of Viscum album. Taxonomy (NCBI): domain Eukaryota; kingdom Viridiplantae; phylum Streptophyta; class Magnoliopsida; order Santalales; family Viscaceae; genus Viscum; species Viscum album. Next base: position 1,309,538,623 of record OY728152.1, on the reverse strand, counting down.
ATATATATACAAATTATACATTTCACAAAACATATAATGAATAAGGAAAAACCTACTTGTAAGGAGAGTGGATTCAAACAAATCTACTACACCAAAACAGGGACTCATGTACAAGATGAATCCACCTATCGAGAGAAATCGATCCAACGTTAGTAATAATATTTCATAACACTGTGGAAGATGAGTCAGGGGAATCAAAAACCAATAAATCTAGATATGAACAAATGATTATAACTCCTTATCATTGGAAAATCTACATCCAAAATTAATTGGATTTTTTTAAATTACCATTAATGGATGATATGACCAGGAGAATGTGGTTTTGAATTTCTAGGATTGATTTAGGATTTTAGAAGATTAATTCACATAAAAAGGCATCTAAATTCTATTTTATATGTTATTTTGAATAATTCATGTTAAAAAAGATGTAACACTGGATAAATGGGAAAACTGGGTAACTATTGGAAATGAGTTACAATTGGAAGTGAGGAATTTCTAGGACTGCCTCATTGTTTCGATGAATAACAATTCACTATCAGTGAAGCACCAATAGAGATTCACCCCCATGTGTCACCACCAGTGAGACACCTCCATGAAAGACACAACTAGGAGAGACACTGCCTATAGAGAAACTTCTATGGTGATTTTCCACCAGGAATGACTCACGGCCATTGTGACCTCCGGCTGGGCATGACCACCGTTATAGAGACAGACCACTAGGTGGGAGTTACCTCCAGGGAGAACTACCTCTATGGCGAGTCATCCAAGGGTGAGTCACTAATAGGGTGAGTGACCTCTAGGGTGAGTCACCACCGGGGTCAGTCACTGCCTGAGTGTATCAATGCTAGACCGAGACATCATTGGAAATAATCTTCTTGGGAAACCCCATAAGTCCCCAAATACATCTCAAACTTCCCAAAATTATTTAAAAAATAGAAATATAATGTAATGTAAAGGTTTATGGCAACAAATCATATATCAATCAAAATATTCTCACCCTAGAGAATCCAATACCTAACTAGATGAAATTAGATGAATGGTCTAAACATCCATCCCCTGAGATAACACTTAAGGTTCATGATACACTTAGAACACTTTTTTCAACTAGACTCATCAATTATTTACCAACATGAGTTGTTGAAATGATTTAGTGGAAAAATATACCGACATAAACAACTCCTACATCATCATCCAACCAATACATATCATGATATGAGTTGAAAAATCTTCCCAAATGATCAAAAAGTTAAAATACACAAGAAACAAAACCAGATAGTCCCATACACAAAAATTATGAATTTCCTTATGTGAAGACTCTTATTCACTATGGGAAGAACATATTGTCCCACATGTTCTCAATCACATCACAGTTAAGGAATATCAATTAGTAATTGGGTGCTCGAAATTTTATATGTCTCGACATTATTTCACATCAAAACATAGGGTAAAACAACTCATCTCATAGAAAACTTGTTTCATACATCAAATTGCATAAAAAATATCAATTAAAGATGTAAAACAACTCTGGGTACATGTAACACATCTAAGTATCTCGCCCCAATGAAATATCATCTAGTATTCCGGGCATCCACAACACATGAACCAATGGGATGGTCTATCGACACAGTGCCTCCTCTTGGAGATCCTGTATCTCTAATGGATTTTCCAAAAATGTCATATCATCCTCAATATCAATATCTCCCATGTCACTATTGTGGGAGTTATTTTGAAGATATTAGTTGCATCTGTTTGATTTGGATAGCAATGTGGTACATTTTAACTATTATGGAAATGCCAAATAGTACACCACTGCACTACCGCAACCTAGAATGTCAAAGGATCCAATGCACATATGATTAGTCTCACTCCCTCTACCAAAACATTGATACACACTATGAAGGGAATTGTTTACAAACCCAAGGCCTATATACAAAAAAACAAGGTCTTGCTTCAGCGATCAACATGAGACATGTGGCATTCATTCGTTACATTCATCCACATAGGAACAAGCTATGCTAACTCTATCATGCTCTACACCACATCGAGAGCAAGAACAAATCTCACCCCAAACTCCTACCAAAATAATAGAGAAATACATGGTCATTTGAAATAGGGTTTAAACAGAGACATTCCATTTTGATGAGTGATAACTACTATAATAAGAAAAAACTAACAAGGGAATGTATTGTATAGAAGAACTAGTAATGTCCTAGTTTTACAGTATCAAAATATACCCCAATGTGTAGATAGTATATTATTTCATCCCTTCAATATGAGGGTGAATGTTATTAACAAGGTATACTAGGTGATAAATAATGCTACAATCCCCTCTATACTCGTGAGGTAAACCATACACCCTGATCAAAGAAGACGGACCTTAGATCTCCATGAAACCACACTATAAAGTGGGATGATTTCATTAACTGATCACACTCTCACTTATATGTCTTTATAACCACCCTAGACTTGAGGTATCCTAGGGGACAAATCCATTGAGCTGAAATCCAATTTCCACTCATGGAAATGATAGGGCTTCAAAAACCACCAATAACAAAATGATGTAACATTAAAATCTCAAAAAACAATAACATCTCCATAAACATCGCAACTAAATGATTCATCCTAGGACATGAATATGAAAAACCTAAATCCAAAGTACATATCACAAGCACCTAGATGTACTTGAATATGTTAACCATGTAACTCACGAAGAATGCCATTTTTCTTCACCCCAAGAAATTATGACATTATATGATAAAACGTATGGTTCTAACCATACTTTGACCATCCCTCCAATGCATCACCATGACCAACACAGTCACACATCACATGTTCCATTGAGTATCCCAACAAAGACTACTAAACCTACTAAATTAGATAATATTTGACCATCATCTGAAAAATATCATCTGCATCCATCAACTATTTACTCTATGATAAAGGATACAAAATCATCAATCACTTTCTACGCATCTGTAGATTCTTAACAAACATTTTTATATGACTTACATCCCAAAGCATCATCTATGAGATTTACCTATTCTGAGGTTTAGATGATCTCGAAAATATTTTCCAAAAGAAACATCATCAACCTTATCAGTTGTGAATTTAGATATCACTTGGGAATGGTATACATCAATCTCTAATGATATGTGGCGACCAAAAAGCACTTCTCAATGAAGAAATTCAACCATAAAATCAATATGAAAACAAATGTTACTATATACATATCCATATTTTCATAGTTATTCTCCTACGTATATTACATCCTAGACCGATATAGAACACTAATTTTGGATGCATCATCTCGTATCCTTATCCTAAATAGAAGTATCAAAATACACCTCAATCATGACCCATTCATCAAGAAACTGATAAACTATAGATATAACAATGTTTTCCATGAGGTAACAAAACATTAGCTGACACTAACTACCACACCCAATATCATGGTCCCTAATATTCAAAGAAATCGATGGGGCTTTAACATCGATGTAGTCAGGAACAAACCTATGATACTTTCCCACAAGTCTATGTGAGATACAATCAACTAACATGTTCTTCGATTCAACTAGAGACAACAACATTATTATTTGATGAGTCAGCTTCCACACCTTGTTAAGAACACACATGCCTGAGAAAATGAACCTATCACATTCAGAAAACACACATATAAATATTTCCACTATGAAGGTGGGATTGAAGGACACACAAGATAGTTTTATGAATCTCAACATGTTACTGCTATGAAATTGAGCAGGTCAATATATCATTACTGAATACAATGAAAAATAAATTATGTAACTCACATAAAATTTTTTCTATAATTACCATTAACACATAAGGTGATTTCGCCACACAAAAAGGAATGACCACCAACATAAAGTTCAAAAACCTAAATCTAAAAGAAGTATTTTAGATATCTACATATTTTACACAAAACATCTGATATCAGTATATAGATATATCATAGAAAACAAACTCTACACTTTAAGCTAGTTAAAACGATTATCTATCCTTAGAATATCGTAACAGTTCTTCATCATCAACTAATTAAACAACTAATAGTCTACACATATCGTTATACAATCATCATTTTTCTTGGAGAACAACAATAGAGCACCGAGTAGAGACACTAGGTAAGATAAATCACTTCTACGTTGGATCATATATCTGAATCCTACACTTTCATATCCCATAAGATGTCATCCAATAAGGATCCATCAAAATTGGAGAATCAACGGGCATCAATCCTTTCTCAAAATCAACATCGCATTGAGAAGGAAGGGTCAAAAAATACATGGAAAAAACATCTAGGATCTCCCCAATGAAAATGGGAACCTCCACTATCCCAAGGTCTACTGATTCCACTATCTTACCCACCATCAAAGAAAAAATGGGATCAATATGTTTACTGGCCTCTTGAAAACTCGGCTAATAAAAAAACCACATGTTGGCCTTCCAAAGTCGAATACACATTCCACCATTAGAATAAGAACATGAAATAATATATATAATAAAACTAGTCGATATTGAGGATGAAATTTTATGGTGGAATATATATTAAGAAACAATCTTCATGAGATTGATGTGGCCCAACCATCAGCCTACACCCTGGCACACCTCAAACTAGTTGGTTTGGCCACTGACTTGTGTAGTCAACACGAGTGGTTCATGAATCCTCTCTAATTCTTAATCCCAGGAATGATATATAGTTAGTTAAACACAAGTGTGTGAATGTACAAAATCATACAAGGTAAAAATGGGTACTTAGTAAACTGTTCACACTTCTGGTGATCACTATCCCTACTGTAACCTCTTTCTTCGTGATGTCTAACTAACCACACCAAATCATTGGCCACTATACTAACAACAACTTCATCATCCATGCTCGGGTCATGGTCCCAGAAAATGTGGATAATCTTTTGGTTGGCCTCTAACTTTCCCATCCCCCATTCATGGGAAAAAATACTATGTACCATTCGATTGAATCAACCTCGCTAGAAATAACTAATGTGGATTATGATCAACCTATCTACCTACAAAAATAAAAGATTATGGAACAACATGGAAGTAGCTAGGATAATGGAGATGAACCCAAAAATAGAAACAAATGGTCCCCAACCCAATGTAAAGTCCTGGTAAATTTATGGTTGAAATAGAATCTACAATGATTATCTCTTTACTGATCGAAACCCTGGTGGTCCCGGCACCATTCAATTTCTATTAAAAACTCTTCTTCATAAAGATCCCAGCTGATTCCCTTCCTGAGATAATCCTTATAGCATGTGCATCTTCATGATCACCATTACCATATTTAAATCCTCCATATATAACAAAAATGAAGACGATGTAACAAAATTCCTGATATAAGGAATGAGATCCTCTTTAAGACGCCTCTCTCAGGACTAATCAGGCAGGAATATATTTTTTTCCAAGAGAAGAAGATCCTTAAATGTGATTAAATTCTTCCATAATGAAAAAAATCCATATTTTAAGGGAGAGTCACTCATTCCTATTCTTAACCATCATATTTGAGTAGAGTAACACTTCATAGAACTCCTTCTATATGTCACCCTACAAAATTTCCTCCTCCTTACTCTATCCTAGAAACTAAACCCCCTCTAACTCGAAACTCCTCTCATTTGAGTAACTAGAAAAGGGACTATATACTCTATCGGGAACCAAATCATACTAAAGGAATTATCTAGTTACACTATCCAACAATATGAATCCACAATTGAAGCACTTGTTTTATACTTTTTGAAGGAGAACAACTAAAATGAACAGAACAAACATTTCCATTGATCATCCTCCTCATCGAGATCAAACATCCATCGATCCGATGAATCTAATGACTGAACATACATGACCGTATACAAATGGGGATGATGTATAAGAGTCATATATAAATGGAAATCATGAATTTCATAATAATTATTAGTGCTTAGTTTTTCATTAAGCTTTATATAAATTTCTTTTATTAATTTTAACCTTCCCATAAAAACAAAAATGAAACATGATTATAAGTCATTATGATGAATGTACCATTCCTAGGTATCTAACCTAAAATAAGTTCCACCTAACATGGTCATTATATAATCTTAGAGCTCATTCCATGGAGAATATGGGCACCAAAAATACCGCATCCTTGCCAATCTTCATGGCCTATATCACACTCCAAGGTGAAATGAAACTATTTCCATACCATCCCATAAAATCATCAATATCGATAACTCCAATATCCATCATCTATCTCAATAATCAACTTTAATTCCACTTTTTCATGACCCCATCCCTCTATGGATATCCCTCCATGGTTTCCAATTATGAAATAGAGATATTGCACCCAGAGTCCCACCTTCAGAAGGCACTGGGTTGGAGACTTGCACTAAGAGTATAAAACACTCAAAAAATGGGAGGTAATAATATTTTTATGAAAAAATATTCAAATATATGTTAATTAATCCACAAAAAACTCAATTAATTGGTATAAATAAAAACAAAACCACCCACATTCATGCATAAATATGTAAACTGCATCAAAAGTCTCGAATTAATGTACCGAAATTAAAGATAAATCAGCGACCCAAAAACCGAACCCATGGTTCAAGGTAGTAATGCCCAGAATGGTCCACTTGATCCTCTTGAAAATATAAATATAGTAACATGTACATAGTATGAAAATACAGGTATACCCCATATTAAAACCCATGTCTATCATGTAAAAGTGGATGAATCATACTAATACTAATGTGGGAAAACAATAGAACAAAAATACATTTAAATATATATACTTACCCTCCCAACCTCACCAGGGAAAAATAAACAAATAAAAAAATTAGGTAATTTAATTTACTGTAAAAAACATCGATGATTGGGTACCCCACACAACATTCCCACTGATGAGCCACTCGCACTCCCGAATCGAAAACGTCGTTGCACTCCAACATCTTCTGAACATACCACCACATGTACTTCACACCCAATACAAATCCACAATACATATCCAATTTGAATGAAAATGAGACATAACAACAATGCACATCCCACCCACAGACACCAAATCCACAATCCATATCACATCACGTTTTTTCCTGAAGACTCTTGGGACACATATCACATATCATCCTTGAGATACCTGGGTCACTTCTAACTTCTCATCCCCAAAACAAATATGGTAACAAATCACAAATCATTCATACAGACCTGCGACACCACATCAAAACTCACCTGCACACACCTGGGCTTCATATCTAAACACAATATTCCCAAGGAAACATGGATCATTATCACTCAGAATAGGGAGTAGTGAATAGAAGGTGGCTATACATTAATCATCCCAATGGAATTTTTGGGAAATAAACCATAAATCATGAAAATGGGAGTGTACGGGGAATAATGATGATCATTTGGGTGGAATTTATATAAATTATATGATTTAAAAAATATTTACAGTATCAAACACTACATCCCAACCAATGGGTTATCAAAAAAACAACCAACTCAAAACACTCTTACAATTTCAAGAACATAATAATTCATTTATTATAAATTTTAATACTCATTTCTAATGTTCAAGAGCCCTGAAAAAATAAGGTGGCTTCAAATAAGATACATGTTCAACAACCCTTGATTTCATCATTTAGAGTCAAACGTGTTTAATCAAACAAACATTGATTTAATATATCATTAACTACATCCATATCATTATCCAAACCAACCATAGTCACTCCCATGTTAATAAAACCACTATTTATTTATTCCATAACTACCCAAGAAAATATCAGGCATGACATAACTCAAAAAACATAACAACAATGTAGGTAAATTAATACACATCAGGAAAAGAAACACCATACCATTGCCACTAGATAATAATTGAACAATTATGAATGTTATACATGGTAAAAAACTCATAAAAATCACTAATTTTCATCATCCAAACCTTCCTAACCAAACAACGATCTCAACTAGAAAAGTCACCAACTCGCAACAACATCATGAAACACATTATCCCGCAACCAATTTCGTAGCACTTATAAAAAATCATATAACGCCTAGATTTACATAACAATAGAACCAATATAGTATAATTTACTATTACCACAATCACATCACCCCATAATCCAAATAAAACCAAATTTATGATTTAACAAGGAATCCATTATTTAATTCCACTTGTTAATTACATGTTATCATTGAAACTGGAAGATCAAGGCACATACATTTCATAGATAGATATATATGGTTATTCTAATTTTATATATAAATGTACCATGGAAACCAATCAAAATGAATTTCGTTATCCATTTAATGTGAAAATAAGGACCCCCAATGAAAATGTTTTTTATTTTGCAGTTATCCCATACATATCACAATATCAACTAAAAAAGAAACACAAAAGGAATATGATTCTCTTTACCAAACCACTATTTATTTATTATTAAAACAAAAAACTATTTTCATTAATATAGAAACAATTATATTAAAAAATTGAATCATCAATATAAACATTATTAATCATAAAAAATTAAGAAATATGAAGGGGAAATCTACTTGGAAGGGAAAATTATTAACATTAATTATTTGCAGAAAATACATGGGTGCACATGGAGGAGGAATCAAAAAACTAGAAGAACTCAAACCGAATATAGAACCAAGACATTACAACACCATGGGAGAGGGTTCTGGAAAATATCATACCAATAAATTATTAAACACAAAAAGGAATTTAATACCTTTAATTAAGAAAATCCATATCATTAATTTATGAGGGAAACATTTTCGATTTCCATTAATTGTGGATATTACCAAGAACATATAGTTTAGAATGTTAGGGAATGATTCATGTTTTAAGAATATTATTACACATTTAAACAGATCCAAATCCATTTAATGATATTTTTTGATTTATTTCCCCCAAAAAATCAGAAAAATAAAAAAAAGGAAAACATGGTAACTATTGGAAATACGTAAACATTGGTTGTGAGGAACCATTGGGAATGAGACTCCATTGTTAGGAAAAATGTCCAAATATCAGAGATACAACATTAGAATTTCACTACCATTGAGCTACCTCTTGTGAGTCAGTAATTGTGAAATAGAACAAATATATAACCTTCTAGTCATTAACTGCTAGACATTCACCACTATCAAGACACCTCCAAGCTAAAAACGGTGAGGTGCTCCACTTTTAGGGTGTTAAAATGCGTGGTATGATTCATTTATAAGGTGGAATACCACTAGTATAAATTCACCACCAAGTTGAACTATCAACATGTGTGATCCACCACCATGGAGACCTACCACTATGTTTATTCAGCACCTCAGTGGTTCAGGTCTATTGTGAGCCATCGTTAAGGGGAGTCACAACCATGGTGAGTCGCCACTAAGGTGAGACAATGTTGGAATGACTCATTGTTATATAAACACATATTTGTATAGAAACAACCTGAAATACCTACTTCTACTTGATCAATAGATTTTTCCACAATGTAATGGAATGAAAGGGTCCATGCCATTACATCACTGATGAGTTAATTTTTAATATTTTGAAGGGGTTAGATATGTTTTCCATGGTTCATGGGACTATTGATATAGAAGCGAAGGTCCTTTTGTTCATTATTATGGTTTATTATTATTCATGTTATCATATATGAGTGTTAATGTTGTCAATCCATATTGATGGTTAAAATCCCATATTAGTGTATATTGGACCCAAAGGACTTCTTGACTATTTTTCCAATTTTGACCATAGAGGGAGAGTTTGCTTGTACAATAGAACTGATCACTACTATGATGCAAATTTATATGTTATCATACATTATAGAATCTCTTATTTTGGTTGAAATTAATTCCAAGCTTGGAGATATAGAGGCGAGAGGATTTGTTCTTCCTAATGTGACACTAAGGGAATTACCTACAGTCATTGCAAAGAAGGAAAAAAAATAAGTCTCAAATATTATATTGTATAAATTCAAATTAAACTTTTAATTTTTAAACATATATACATTTCCAAGGCTTGATGATATCGTTGATAATATTTCATTGGATCATTCATTTTATATGACCAAATAGTAGCTGGGGTACCACCGATTTGATGTTTCAGAGGATAATATGCTAAAATCAATGCTTAAGAGTAAATATATAGATTTTGTGTGTCTTATTAAGACATTTAATCTCATTAATACTCCTAAATTATTTATATATTTAGTGAACTATATCATTCATTGATTGTTTAAATCATTTTTAAGTATGTTAATGAATGATATTTGTTTGAACTTAATATCAGAGAAGGTGAACATGTATAAATCAGATATCATTCAACATTGCTTAATGGAACATCATATGTATCGTACACATTCCAAACGTGAGTCTTTGATTATGTATGTAATGATTCACTATGATATATGATTGGTCAGTATTAATGGATCCTAGAAATATATAGGCAATTATGTCCTAAGAGAATATTCACAACTTGTTTTTAATCTAGAGCTTCTTGGGGTCAGAAATTTACTGTAGAAAAATTATTAAGAACTTCTCCAAGCTATCATAGATGATTAAAATTTCAACTCAAAATTTTGTAAAGATTAAATTGGTCGATAATATTGACATATTTGTTGGGGAAATGAAGGTGGAATTGAATTCATAACATATTATGATTAAAATGTAATTGGGTTTAATTTATTATTATTTTTCACAATTACTCTAGTGTGGATATTGGTTATAGATTTATATAGATGAAACTTATGGCATCTTATGGATCAATCTAGGTATGCACTCATGAGAATAACTAATATTATCTTGTTATATATTATTGAATGAAACATGATTTATTATTTAAATGTATAAAAAATTAATAAAGATATATTTATGTTTAGTGACTCGTTGAATAAATTTAATACCATTACATTGTGAACATTGAATAGAAAATCATTATTGAAAACTTCCTTAACAAGCATCTAAAATTTCATCGATGTTAAATCTACATGGGAGAACCATTGAAAAAAACATAATAAAGGGGTGAGATATAATGCCTAATAATGGAATAAACAAGGAATAATTTGATACATGTTTGAAAATAATCATATCAATAGGTAATTCAAAAATTATTATTCATAAAGATGAATAGTGAGACATGATAAACATGATAATCATAACATTGGAAATGTGGAAACAACTCAAAACACTGTATCATAAAAATATGTCATTAATAATCCGCCATGAAATCATTGTGTAAAAGTACTATAAAGTAATCATGTCTGATCCTTACCCCAACATGACATATAATGAAAAAAAACATTTCCCTATGCATTAGAGTTGAATATATGTCTCTTTTCACCTGTCACATTTGTATAATTATTAGGATTATTTATTACACATAGATCCGAAAACATGGATACATTAATCATCATATTTTATTCAATGATCTATGAATGTAGAATATATACATGTTGGTGCCATTTAAAATAGGTATAATCCCTTAAATCTGAATACCATTGATAGGAAATTTATTTGAAATCACTACAAAATTGTTTTGTCATTGGAAACCACTGTGAAATATTGGAAGCATAATGACAGAAAATAAATATTTATAAAAATGGGTTGATGAGGGAAAAATTTGTATATTATCATATAGAATCAATTGGATAGCATGTGGGATATGGAAATAACATATCCAATAATAAGGATATCAACATAAATGTCATAAGGTAAATAAGATACTTGAATAAAAAGGATAAAGAAAAATATCCAATTCTTTAGTGTTTAACTCCAAATTATTGGGAGGGGCTTCATGAGAGCTTGATGAAAAAATGGGGGTCTCTATAAGGATGATGGTATATATTGGATGTGATCCATGGAGTTTTAGTGACTAAAAATTGAATATTGGATGAATTTATATGGGAATAGAGTGGGGATTCCAAAATATTTAGGTTTTGGACTGTACATAACAAAATAACCATAACCACAAACCAACCCATGATTTTACCAATATTTATTATAAAATAGAATTCTTAAAATAATTTTAGAAACCATGTTCCCAAATTAAGAAAATAATACCAATTATTCTATGGAGATGATTCAAAAACATACAAAAAATGTTCTTAGAAAATTAAAATGTTTTAATTGGTTTTGCTGAGTTATTTGTGCTTTATAAAATAAAAAATAAAAACATTGTTATATTTTTTTAATGGTAAAATATATATCGGGACATTTATACACTATAGAATTTCATTGTTTAATTTTAATCATTATGATCACATAATGAACAAACTATATTTATATTATATTTTATTTTATAACAAAATATCCACATTCTCATAAAAATAAGAGAAATTGATAATTATAATTTTTTTCTGATTAATAAAAATTAAATTCATTTTATCTATATAATTTTATAAATATATGTATCTTCACTTTAATAATAACATTCAAATTTATTTATAAATTCTGAGGTTTTTTTCATAATAACAGTTTGGACCATTATAAAAAATATACTTAAATTCATATATATTATATGATAATATATATTTAATAAAAATAATTCACTAATATTATTTTATTTAAATTTACTTTATTTCTAAAATACATTTTCTCATCAAAATATGTTCATTAATTTAGTTTAAATATTACCAAAAAATATAATATGTGACTTATTGTATGAAAATTAAAATCATTTCTAATGTAACAGTAATAGGATGAAAATATATCTATTATTATACAAATATAATAAATAAACACATATCAATGCGGTACTAATACACATCTCATTAATAATATAGAAGAAAAATCCTTAAATGTATGGTGTGTGATAGTGAGACATTCGTCAAGTGGTTTGGCATACATGGTTTGGATGGTGATATTGATGAGATAGATCCTCTTATATTAATTGTTTCAGTAATGTTTATGTTGTTGGATCTCAAAATTTTCATTGTAAAGGAAAAATACATGCCACGTTATCTCCCCATGAATATAATATAAATGATATTTATATGGTACAACAATTTTGGTTGAGGGTATAACATCCATTTTCCACGTCAATTGGATTTTTTAAAACCCTATATGTATTGTAATATTTTTAATAATGTTCAACGAATATATAATCACTGGAAATGATGAATAAAAATATTTTAAATCGTAATGAATATAATAAAACAAAATATTTGAGACTATTTTATATAACCATATTACATCATAATACATTTAATTAAATAAAAATGTGAATTATATTTATAATAGTTCCGGTCAATGCAATCTTACCCCCAAATGAAATATATCAAAGGCAATTTTCATTTCACACAACAAAACAGATGAGGGTATGTACAATTCATATAAGCCTTGGGTTCCCACATCACATCCTTGTGATTTTTGTTTCTCCACAACACCATGACTAAGTGAATTTTCTTACTATTTACAATTTTATCTCTATGATCTATGGTCTCCTCCAGATTCTACTTGTATTAGTGATATTTTTCTAATGAAATTACTTATGAAGTATGTACATTTAGGTTTGTAGGATATAATTAATCAATAGGAATACATGGAATTAATCATGTTCTAGAAGTTGGTTATGTGTGAGTTCTAGTAGGTAAACTACCCCTCCAATGCAATCATGGATCCAAAAGTAAAATATTTACCTTTAATAAATAGTTACCTTTTTGAAAAATCACAATAATTTATTTGATGGAGATATATGGAGAAATAAAATGTCTCCAACATAAAAATCTCAGTCTCTCTAATTATTGTCATCCTAGATCTTATGTCGACACTAAAACCCCATGTTTTTTTGGAGAAAGATATTAACCATTTCTACAATTTTCTAGACAATTTTATGTTATAGTAGTATTAAATAAACAACTTCTTCCCAACTTGAATTTAATCCAAACCTCTTCCCATAAATAGATTTTTAGTGTGCCATTTCTTTCTTAAGGGAAAAACATTGTTGATATAGAACTCTACTAGAAGTATATGTGGGTCAAATCATCCATTGATGTCCACAGAACATGATCTCTACGTGTATTCTAGTATCAGGATATTTTTCTAAGATGGGTAATCAATTTGGGAATGAATAACCACACTGATATTAACATCAATGTTTACAGAATGTTTTATAGTTTTATATAACATGGAGGATAATCATGGATCTTGATCATATATAATAAATATCATTACACCTTGCATCATTATAACATCATTTATGTATATCAGTTCAATTTGAACCATTGATATGTCCTCTTTAATTTGTATAAATAGATATGTATTTGTGTGAATATTCATAACAAAAATTATGAAATTGTTTCCCATAGATTTATTTTGATGTTCGGTTAAATTTCTATGGTGATTTCTTCCAATTTTTTGTAGGTATGGTTAATGTTTTAATCATCCACTTATACTTATGACATTCATCCATAACTTTCTGACTTACCTAACACATTATTTTATATTCATCAATCTATTTCATTATATAGTCCAAACATTAGTGCTATCGAGGGTCATGATATGTAGTACCCCCAGTTTCTGGTATGTAACCATTTCTTTAATATTTTAATTCTTATAAAGATAAGGGTGATGAATTGGAGAGTTGGGAGAAATTGGAATGAGGTTTGGGGAAAAAATGGAAGTCGCACGGGAGGTGCACGGTTTTTCTAAACCGTGCGGCCAAACCATGCCGAGTTGGTGTTGGAGGCAGTAGTTTCCGCACTGGCAGCACATGGTTTGTCTAACCGTGCATCCAAACCCTGCGATAAGGGTGGTTGAGGCAGTATATAATGCACAGTTAGCTCGCAGTTTATCAAACCGTGCGAACTAACCATGCAGCCACTTAAACAAGATCCTATAATAGTGGATTTCACGAGTTTTTGCCTCTATGTGGCTCGTTTAAGCTCCTAAGCTGCCCTAACTCAGGATTTTGGTTCTCCTAAGGTCAAAGAAGGTTCTCGCATAATTCTGGAGGCGATCCAAAGGCTTCAAATGATGAATCAAAGCCCAATTCTTGAGGTATGTGACCGTTCTTATTTTGTTTCCGAGATCTTCTTAGATCTACTTCCCCTCTTCTCTCGGTTTCATAAATTTATGACTGATATGGGTAGATCTAAGTGTGTGGTTGCCAAACATGATGATTTTTGGTCTTAGTTGAGTTAGGATAAGAGATCAAAGGGGGATCTTTGGTGAATCAGCCGGGTTTTCTTGTGCATTTTCTGTTTTCTAAGGTTTTCATCAATACCTTTAAGGTAGGTTTCTTCACTCTTTACCCCTCTTGATAGAATTCATTGTCATAAATTCAAATTCGTTTGTTTGAATGAAATTAATTGATCAAATCATGGAATCAATCTTCTTTATGACGATTTATGGTCTGATGAAATTGTTAAATCATTATGAATTGTTGTTGAAAGTGATTTGTGTTCTTGAATTTAAAATGTTGATTTTAAATTATGGGTTTACTAGAATTGTAAATGGGTTGATGAATGATGGATTTTCAATAAAAAGGGGTATTTTATTGAAATGGTATGAATTTGTAGAACACACATGGTTTTGATGGAAATGGTATGAAATAAAATGTGTTTTATTGAATTGATCATTTTGGCATGATTGTTGTTAATGTGTGGTGTGTGTTCATGTTGCATATACGAGGCTTGGTTGAAATAGGTCATTGTGCTCGGTGCCAAATGATTAATGGCACATGGAACTTACAAGTATGAGGCTTGGTTGAAATATGATCATGTTCTTGGTGACAAAGGTGTAATGGGACATGGGAAATAATTACCTTCTGACGACTTGGTAGATCGATGAGAAACCACTCATGAGTATAGAACAATCATAACGAAGCATGCATGGTTGATTTCACGGGTTTTTGAAATGGATGGGTATGCCAAAAGGGGTATTGTTAAATGGTTTGAAAGCTTGTTTGGTTATTTTTCTGGAAAAATAGCTTGTTGGAAATTGGTTTCAAATGCACATGGATATTTTTGGGTATGAATGGTTTCAGAAGTTTTTTTATATCTTGTTATAAACTATTTTTTATTTTTTTTCTATAAACTATTTTTATATAAATTTTTCTAACTCTTATATCCTAGTGGTGTGAGTTGGGAAGTCATTGGGGAAAACCTACTTAGTTATATACTCACCCATGCTTTGACACTTTGGTTCTTTTGTAGATGTCATTTTCCAGGGCACAGGTAATGGGAAAGCATCTTATTGATAGTGGTTCATGGTGATGCTTGTGATATGTGGTGGTTCTTGGTGCATGGAACTCGGTGAGGAGCCATGGAGAGTTTCATGGCTTGTTTGGGGTCTTTGGTTTAGCTTTCCACTTTGTACTCTGTTTTTGTGTTAGTTTGGTACTGGTTTTTGGAATAGGGTAGTTCTCTTTTGGTAATTCAAGAGTTGTTTGTTTCATTAACATGATTCATATAGTGGTTTTTAGTGATGTTTTGGTTGTTTTATTTCTCAAATTTAAATAGTCCCCCACTTGAATTGAAACCCTTTGACATTTATTTCCATCCCTTGGATCCTTGGGTAAGGCCATGTAATGACTTGTTGTATTCTTAAGCCAATAAGGATAAGCTGGTCATTAAAAATGGTATCAGTATGTTCAGTCCTTTCCTAACAATTCATCATCAATGATCTTTGTTTTGGAGAAGAAATCCCATTTTGTCTATTCCTTGGGTTGTAATCTTAGACAAGAGTAGGATTTTTAGAACATGAAATGTATAGAAAAAAAGGACGTAGCTATCCATTTTATGTAAAACATCAAGTTACATGTGTGTTGGGTACATAAGTGTTTTGGATACACTTCTTAAATGTTGTAAATCTCATTTTCATGAGTTTATCCAATGAGATGTTCATGAAATGCACTGTAGAAGAATGACTTCCCACTAGGATTACATATCTAATTGTGAGGAATGAGTTAAAAATTTGTGTAATGTGCCAATTTTTGTAATATGAAGAAACTATTTTCAACTGAAAGACGTTGAAAACAAGGTATTGGGTGTATTTTGAAATTGGATTTGATTTTCAAAAAGTATGTTGAATTTTTTCAAAAACATGGTCGAACATATGAAAAGGGTGTTCTGAAAAAAATGTTGTGATAGATGATGTGATAGAATTTGAAATGATAATCCATCAATTTCTATAGAGTGAGATTGATGAGGGTTATTATTGGTTTAGAAAATGGCACCACGTAGGCATTGTCAGAAACAACCCGTAGAAGCTGCGGAAAATGCGGATGCAACTGAACCACGTGTGAACCAAGAGATGGTTCATAGTATTGTCCATGATTTCCAAGAAGTGGATACAGGGAACCCGAGGAATGAACAAAGGCATGTGGATCATACCATCTAGTTCATAATGTAGAATCCACTAAACATTGTGGGTGATGATGAACCCGAAAAGGATGAACTGTGCATAAGTTGGATAAATGGTATCTTCAATATCATCGCCACACCATAAGAGATCAAGGTCAAGTTGGAAATGTATATGCTCATGGATCTTGCACGTCAATGGGGGGATTTAGCGGTGCATGCTAAATTGGATGAAGTCCTTACATGGGAGGATTTTGAGGAATTGTTCAATGAACAATTATATCCTCACACATTCAAGTTACGGATAACGACAAACTTCTTCAACTTGAAACAAGATAGACTCTCTGTCATTGAGTATGCGGTTAAATTGATGAATTTAGATTGTCTTACCCCAATGGTTGTGGAAAGTGCATCGTTGAAGGCACGCATCTTCGAATCGGGGCTAAGGCCGAAGTTTCTCCACAAGATGGATGTGTTCTGTATTACAGATTAGAGGGAAATAGAAAACATATCAACAGTAGCTGAAAGTGTCATCTCCGGAATTATGGGAGGAGGAAGTATGATAATACCCATGAGAACAGGTGGGAACTCTAATGCTAGGAACAAGCAGAAAAGGGACACCTACTTCCATGGTGGGAGTGAGAATCAGAATTATACGGCTAGATTGGTTAACCTTCCTCCCTAACCAATAACGAAAGACGAATGTTTTCAATTTGGCACAATTGATCACATGAAACGAGAATGTACAGCACCACCGAGAGCCTTCCACAATTGCAACAAAATGGGTCATCTCTTGCAATGTTGTCTTAGTGCTCCACGATCGAGTGTTCGTGACACTTCTCAAGTGTCTCAATTATCTTATGCTTCGACAGGGTGAGGAAAACAACATCATTCTCGCCAAAAAAACAGAGCTAGCCAGGGTTATTCTCGAAATACCAAGACTACTCAACAAGGAATGTCTCAGCAAGGAAACAAGGAGAATAGTGTAGCGACGAGGAAATTCTAGGGAGCTGAGCAGATGATTGTGGATGACCAGGAATGACCATCTATAATGAGAGGAAAAAATCTCTTCATTTCTACCAATATATAGGTGTTGTTTGATACTGGTGCATTGCATTCCTTCATTGCTTCTTGTGTTATTGACCTGCTATGTTTAAGAATTGAGATGATGCCTTCTTTGATAAAACATCAAACTCCTCTTGGTGAAGGAGAATGTTGAGAATTCGTGTGTGGAGAATGTTCTAAAACAATTGATGGAGATGAGATGAAATGAGATTTCTCTGCTTTGAAGATGTATATCTATGAAGTAATACTTTGTATGGATTTGTTGACAATTTTTAAGGCTCACATCTAATGTTATAGGTGAAGTTTTAGTTTCACAACTGAGTATGGCATCAACAATCTCTTCAGAGGGGAGCAGATCATAATGAAAAGTATAAAGAGAATGTTGGAACCAATTGTTGGAATGATCTCTCACCAGTTGGCACCATTGAAATTGGCATCAATGGAAGACATTGAGGAAAATAGGATTCCTCTATGATGGATCAGATTATAGAATGGCACCAATAGAGTTAAGGGAATTGAATGTGCAGTTAGACAAGCTGGAAAGAAAGGGTTTCATTCGTCCAAGTACATATCTGTGGGCATAACCCGTTTTGTTTGTGAAGTAGGTATATGGAACTATTCGACTGTGTGTTGATTATCATATGCTTAACCATGTTATGATAAAGAATACATATCCACCTCCATGCATTGATGATTTGTTCGATCAATTAAGGGGATCCTAGTGGTTCTATAAGATTGACTTGCGATTAGGATATCACCAATTGCGAGATTGGAAGGAGGATATACCAAAGATAGCTTTCAGAAGTATATATGGCCACTACGAATATGTAGTCATGACTTTTGGTCTAAGTAATTCACCACTGGTCTTCATGGCTATGATGAATTGGATATTTCAGAGATATTTGGATTCTTTTGCTGTGGTGTTTGTGGATGGTATCCTATTCTTTTCAATGTCAAGTTATGATCATAAGTAGAACCTAGAAACAGTGTAAAAAATCATAAGAGATCTTTGTTTGTATGCCAAATTATCAATGTGTGATTTTTTGGATACTTGATGTACGTTTCCTTGGACATGTCATTTCAGAGAATGGTGTTTCAGTTTATCATGAAAAGATATAAGTTTTTATCTCTTGGAAACCACCGAAAAATGTGTTCGAGATACGCATTTTTCTTTTTCTAGCTAGTTACTACCGACACTTTGTGTGCGATTTATCATGACTAGCATCACCAATGACAACTCTGACAAAGAAGAATGCTCAATTCCAATGGAAAAAACAATGTCATATGTCTTTCCAGGAACTAAAGGTTCGTCTTACAACGACACCCATCTTGATCTTGCCTCAGTCAAGACAGGGGTATGAGATTTATTGTGATGATTTAGAAATAGGTTTTGGTTGTGTTCTCATTAAAGGAGAACATGTGGTAGCTTATGGCTCCAGGAAGTTGAGGGTGCATGATAAAAAATACCCAACACATGATATGGTGTTATCTACAGTAGTCCATGATTTGAAAACATGGAGACATTATCTCTTTGGTGATAAATTTATTCTGTTTACAGATCACGAAAGCTAGTAACACATTTGATCACATCGATATTTGAATCTAAGGCAGAGAAGGTTGATAGAGTATCTCCAGATGTTTGACATTGACTTGATGTACACAATAGGAAATGGGAATTAGGTGGTGGAAGCATTGTTTAGAAATTCATACGCTTAGTTAGAGAAAGTAGCTTCAAATGAATGGTAGTTGATGTCGGTCTTAGCATACATTCATGTGGAATGTAAAAACCGAGGTGTTGTTGATGTTTTTTTTTCAACTACACTTGTTCATGAGTTAGTAAAGGTGATCAAAGAAGCACAAACATTTGTTACAAAATGTCTTGTTGTAAGTTCAAAACTCAATGGTGGGGAGACCATTGATGGTTGGAAACTTGATGGAGGTTTAGTTTTGTGTTTCAGAGATCAAATGGTTTTACCTATGGTTTTTCACGAACAACTCCTTCATTCATACCACCATTCGAAATGGTCTGTACACCTAGGTATATAGAAGATCTATAAGGCGTTGAAGGCTTAGTTTCGGTGGAGATTCATGAATAGGAAGGTGGCCACGTTCGTCTCGCGATGCATAACTTGTCAATGGGTTAAAGCAGAGCATAAGAGACCAGCTGGTATGTTACACTCTTCACCTATCCCAGTGTGGAAATGTGAATAGATAGTAATGGAATTTGTTACAGGCCTTCCAAGAATGGTCTAGAAACATGATTCCATTTGGGTGATAGTGGATCATCGTACCCAGTCGGCCTATTTCACCCCTATTCATGAAACTCATACGGGGGAAGATCATTCAAAAATCTATATTCGAGAAGTGGAAAAGGGACATGGTGTACCAGTCTCTATAGTCTCAAATAGAGTTCCGAGGTTCACATCTCATTTCTGGAAATCATTACCGCAAGCCCTTGGAACTCAGATGACAATGAGCACGGCATATCATCCTCAAACGGATGGGCAATCCGAGTAGACGATACAAACATTGGAAGACATGTTTCGGGTTTGTGTAATGGATTTTGGTGGCTCATGGGAGGACCATAAACCCTTAGTGGAGTTCTCATACAATAACAACTATCAAGCCTCAATACACGTGGCTCCATTTGAAGCATTGTATGTGCATCCTTGTCGTTCTACACTATGCTGGGTGGAGACAGGTGAAACAACACTAGTTGGGCCAAGACATGTCCAAGAGACAAAAGGGAAGTTACAGTTATTTAGGATGAGGATGGAGATGGCACAAAGTCATCATAAATCTTATTCAGATCACCGTCGAAGACCATTGTCGTTTGTTTTGGGTGAACATGTCTTCTTAATAATATATCCAAAGCAAGGACATCGTTGTTTCATGAAGTAGGTAAAGTTTTCTCCTAGATTCATTGGCCCTATTTAGAAACTGGAACGGGTTGGCAAGGTGTCATATCGGTTGGCATTATCACCACGGTTCAGTTTGGAGCATAATGTGTTCCATGTATCTCATTTGAAAAAGTATTAGCCTGATCCTGACCATCTGATCAGATGGGATCACATTGTCCTAGAGCCAGATTCTTCATTGATAAATATCATGGTATGGATTGTGGATATGCAAGAGAATGTCTTGTGTGGAAAAAAAATTGGTCTAGGGTGTGTTTTATGGAAGCATGGTCTGATTCAGGAAGAGACTTGGGAAAGAAAGAAAGAAGTGAATGAGCAGTGCCCAGAACTCTTTCAGGAAAGCGTTGGTTTTCTACTTTCCGGGGATAGAAAGGCCAATGGTGGGGAGCATGTAGTACCCTCAATTTCTTGTATGTAACCCTTTCTTGATGCTTCTAATGTTAATAATGTTAAGTGTGATGAATGGGTGGGGCATGGTTTGTCTATATATGTGTCCAAACCATGCAAAAAGGGTTGTTGAGGCAGTAGCTAACCCACGGTTAGTGCACAGTTTGTTAAACCATGTGGCTACTTAAATAAGATCCTATAAAAGTGAATCTCACACTTTTTCTTCTATGTTCCTCGTTTAAGCTTCTAAGCGGACCTAACTCGGGATTTTGGTTCTCCTAATGTCAAAGATGGTTTTCCCATCCTTCCAGAGGGGATCTGAAGGCTTGTCTTCACGATTCAAAGCTAGATTCATTAGGGGTTTGATCGTTCTGGTTTGGTTTCATAGATCTGCTAAGATCTTCTTCCCCACTTCTCTTGGTTTCTCATATCAACGCCTGATTTGGGTATATCTAAGTGTGTGGATGAAAAACATGATGAGTTTTGGTCTGGGTTTTTTTAGGAGAAGAGATCTAAGGGGGATACTTGGTGAACTGGCCGGTTTTTCTTATGCGTTCTCCATTTGTTAGGGTTTTCGTAAAAACCATTGAGGTATGTGGAATCGATCTTGAATCCTATTGTTAGAATTGATTTTCTTAGATTCAAATTAGTTTGTTTTAATGAAATTGATTAATCAAAGAATGGAACAAATATTCATTAGTGAGGATTTATGGTTTTGATGAAATTGTGAAATATTGATGATTTGTTGTGCAAAGTGATTTGGATTGTTGAATTTAAAATATTGATTTTAAATTATAGATTTGCTGGAATGGTAAATGGGTTGATGAAAGATGGGTTTTCAATAAAAACTGGTTTTTTATTGAAATGGTTTGAATTGGTTGAAGATACATGGTTTTGATGGAAATGGTTTTTAATCAAAGGTGATTTTTTTGAAAGTTTGTTTTTCGCATGATTGTTGTGAATGTGTGGTGTGTGTTCATGTTGCATATACGAGGCTTGGTTGAAATAAGACCTTCTTCTCAATGCCAAACATTTAATGGAACATGATACTTTTATGTACATGTCCTGGTTGAAATATGACCTTGTGCTCGGTGCCAATGGTGTAATGGCACATGGGAAATAATTACCTTGTGACGACTTGGTAGATCGATAAGAAACCTCTCATGAGTATGGAACTGTCATAACGAAGCATGGATGGTTGATTTCACAGTTTTGTGAAATGGTTGGGTATGACAAAAAGGGACAGTGTGAAATGGTTGGAAAGCTAGTTTGGTAATTTTTTGGGGAAAATAACTTGTTGGAAATTGGTATCAAATGATCATGGATATTTTTGGGTATGAATGGTTTTGAAAGTTGGTTTATATCATGTTATAAACTGTTATGAGAAAATGTTTTATATAAACTATTTTTATATAAATGTATCCAACTTTTTTATCCTAATGGAGTGAGTAGGGAAGTCATTGGGGAAAACCTACTGAGTTTTATATTCACCCCTACATTGGAAATTTGGCGCGTTTGCAGATGTCATTTATCGAGACATAGGTAAAGGGAAATTATGTTATTGATAGTGGTTTGTGGTGATGATTGGGGGATGTGGTCGTGCTTGGTTCATGGAACTCGGTGTGGATCCATGGAGAGTTTCTTGGCATGTTTGGGGTATTTTGTTTAGCCTTCTGCATGGTACTCTGTTTTTGTGTTAGTTTGGTATTGGTTTGTGGAACAGGGTAGTTCTCTTTGGGTAATAAATGATTTGGTTGTTTCATTAACATGCATCATATTGTGGTTGTTAGTGATGTTATGGTTTGTTTATTTCTCAAAATTTAAATCATCCCCCACTTGCGTTGAAACCCTTCAGTATTTATTGCCATCCTTTGGCACCTTGGAGATGATGCTTAAGTCCATGTAATGACTTGTTGTATTTATAAGCCAATAAGGATAAGTGGGTCAATACAAGATACATCATTTTTATTCATGGGTGAATGGGGAATGTGGAACAACGAGAGTCATCCAATATTTACATATTTAACTCAGTATTTGATGGCTCACAGAGTATCAACCCAAATCTCACAACTACATCAATATCATTGAACTATGAGGATATTTATTTTATTATAGTTTCCACTTTATTTTAAATTCCAACATCCTATATTTGTGTGTTCATTATGTTTCCAAAAATAGAATATTGAGATATAATTTGTTAAAGGATTGATTATGTTCCTTTATTTTTTATTCCAATATCCATTATATTCTAGAAAAAGAAGATCAGATCCTTTTGAATTCTCATTAATGATAAAATTGATGTATCCATACTACATAGAGAAGATTTTAATTTAATATATTTCTTTGATAGTAGTGAATTTATTACTTAGATTCAACTCTCATCTATATCTATATTCAATGGAACATAATCCAATATTTGATTTTGAATATATACTTGGGGTTTTTTTGATCCATATATAACATACACTTCTCCCCAAAGAGATAATTCCACAATATTTTCAATGAAAATATCATTACATCCAACTCATGATCATGTGTTGGGTAGTTATGTTCTGGAAAATAAATATTCAATGAAGCATAGGTTCTAAAATTTTCATTCCACATTAACACACAACACAAACCCTTCTTCGAAGCATATATGAATGCTATTTAATTTTTTTAGGTTGTTGGATATGTGAGCATATGTGGATTATTAGCCACCTTTTAAGATTCAAGAAGCCCTCTTCACATTCATAATTCCACGAAAATGTGACTCCCATCAGAGTTATCATGGTCAAAGGGTTTTATAATCAGGTGAAATGTATCACAAATCAATAATAGTATAAAACTAAACAATATAAAATTGGGGTATCTATCATAGATTTTGGACTCAACCATCCATCATTTCCATTTTATTTTAGGGGTAGATAAATATACCATTATATGAGATGATGTTTCCCTGGAGTGATTCATCATCCTACCAAAAATCACATTTTATAAAATTTTAATAAATATTCTCCTATCAAAATGTCATATTGATGCTGAAAAGTTACATCCTGTAATCCTCCTTTAATTATAGAGTTATATAATATCAACTATAATTACTTGAAAAAACATTTCAATATAATATTTAAATAATATATTTATCATGTCCTTAAATATTTATTGAGAATTAGTGAGTCTAAAGAGAATTACAATGAACTCATAGTGGTAGTCCCTTATAAGAAAAGTAGTTTTAGGAATATCCCCTTTCTTCACCATAACATGGTTATATCTTGAACAAAGATCCACCTTGAAGGATTATTTTTCTCAATTTATCAAATATAAATAGACATCAATCTTTGGAATACGATACCTGTTATCTGTTTATATATTATTGAGATCACAATAATCAATGAAAATGGAGATTGATCCAACCTTATTATTGAAAAAGATGATTTTTCACCCCATAGTGATGAAATTGTGAGTATGTATACATTATCCATATTATCCTATATTTGATTCTATATCACCTCATGATACAAAGTATCAATTCTATATGGTGTCCGAGAAAATGGAAATTTCCTAACTATAAACTCAATTGAATATTTACCCTCTGGGCTTGGATGATGGAAAAAAATTTCCTCATGAAACACATCAGCATATTACATCATAATATAAAAGTTTTCAAGGGTGGTTTTCTTCATCAAATAAATAATTGGATCTAGATCAAAATTCTTTTTGGGAAATGACATACATTGTAGATATGATTGTAATAAAGAATATTCATTGTTCTTGTTCACATGTACATAATTAACGGATGTTTATCAACAGATATAATGTTTATATTTTCATGGAAATTTATTGTGGATCAATATTGGAAAAAAATGCATACAAATAATTACATCAACATACACAATAGGGTGTATTAAAAGGATTACTAGGAATTTAATACCAAAAAATGGGATCAGAAAGGGGTATTATTATTTGGATTAAATAATATCGCCATTTTTTGGTTCCATTAACAGGTCACATCCACGATTTTTAGTGTTTTTTGAATTGTTTTACTATATTTTAATGAAATAAAGTAATGATTTGATCTTTGAGTTATAAAAAAATTAGGTTTCTTATTCTAATTATACTGATTAACTTCATCTAAAAGATAATTAGGAAATATAATTTTTTTACTAACAAAATAGAAAAATATAGTCCAAGGGAATTAATGAGATATCCTTTAAATTAACTATTTATTTTAAATATAAGAGCTTATTATTTCAAATCTATGTTATCAATGATATATTTAGTAATATATTTTGTTGTATATATTTTTTTCATCCCATTGTAAAGGTTCTTGATTATAATATTAATTTACCAAAACATTTATTCTAGGATGATTAACTCAGGTAAGTCATAAAGATCATTGTCACAGCCCTATTCCTAATCATGTAAATCTCAATGTGGAGTTTTCGGGTGATAATCATATGTACATTTGTGCAATATCTACATACATTTTAGTTATTTAGGCATTAATTTATTTCCTTGATAAATATTTTACTCTATAAATTAAAAATATATATGTAATTTTTCATATATATAGTTTCCTTTAAAATTAATTCTCTATAGTTTTTTGACAATATTCAAAAAAAAATCCTTAACATATCCTATAATACCAAATATAACAAGCAAATTCATTATTACAGATCACTACAAGATTAATTGAATAATATTACACATAATTCACAAATAATATTTATAATTATATTATATGTGTGAATTAGGTACAATGTATAACTTCATTAAAAATGTTTAGAACAACATTATTGAAACATTTCATAACATTCATCTATCATTTCATCATGTTTAAAAAGTAAATGTCATAACCATGGGACATATATATGAAAGGGGTGATATATAAATCACAGCAAGGGAATAAGCATTGAATATAGTGATATAAGTTAAACAATATAGATATAAATGGGGAAAACAAGTGGAGGGATCATAAACATATACTATTAGAGATGATATATCATGACAATCATAACATGAAAATAGTGGAAATAACATATATCACTAAATAATTAACATTGGTCAATGATAAACCAACAATACATCATCAGGGAAAATTTCCAATAATATAAAAAATATCACTCATTATCTCAACATGATGTATCATGATTATAATCATTATCCAGTCCATTGGACCATTATATACTTCAGGTAACACTCATCATATTTATTTAATTCTTGTTCTTATGTCATCCATATAATTCATACAAAATGGATTCATTCAAAACCATATTTTATTCCACCATCACATAATTTTTATTACCTTCATGAAATTGAAATATCAATGAGTTATATGTTACTCATGGCCAATACAAATAATATTAAATTTGAATATTTTCCATTAAATAATCGTACTCGAATGAAAAAATGTGGGGAAATATTGGCAGTATAACGATATCCCATGAAAATTCATAAAATAGGTTGATGAGAGTAAAAGGGGA
Organism: Viscum album; assembly: GCA_963277665.1. Taxonomy (NCBI): domain Eukaryota; kingdom Viridiplantae; phylum Streptophyta; class Magnoliopsida; order Santalales; family Viscaceae; genus Viscum; species Viscum album. Next base: position 1,309,511,485 of record OY728152.1, on the reverse strand, counting down.
CTCTCATGATTTGGAAATATTTTAAAATAATTGGGATATGTAATAAAATATACCTTCATAATTAATTGAATATAAAAGACGTAAGGAAATGGTGATACATGAATAATTAGGAGAAATGTAATGATCTGTTACATGAGTGTGTGACTCAAAATGATTGGGAGGGGATTCTTAAGAGGTCACAGGTGCCTTGGGAAGAATCTAGAGTGTTGATGGAAGTGTATTAGCCTGATCCAAACAGTATGAAGTAATATAAATTGTAGAATGGGTGTTTTTATATATGAAAAGATCATTATTTCATTATTATTTTGGTTTGAGGGTCTATATAATAAAATAACCAAAACCATGAACCATCTAATGGGTTTTAACCAGTGTATCTATTAATTGAGTGTGGTTCAAATTATTTTATAAGTTTATGTGATGAAATTAATATTATAATACCCTTGAATAAGGTTTGGGTGAATAATTATTTTAATTAAATGGGTTTAAACCATAAATTATATTAATTGCTTCAGAGTAATAATAAGTTGTTTTTATAAAATCAGTAAATTCTTCAAAATAACAATTTTATAATTTTAAAACATATATTTGGTCATGGATACACATAAATGTATTTTAATATAAAATTTTGGAAATATTGATATAATTATAGAATGTGTGAATTTATATAATATTTATTTTTCACGTGAAAATTATACTATATCATAAAATTATGATGAATTCCCAATTTTTATAATTTAGATTTTATAATTAGAAAAAATTTCATTTGATCTAAATTTTTAATATATTTATATGCATAGTTTTAAAATAACGTTTTCTTATATAATGAAATGATTTTTTATTTATTGAAATTATTTTTCAAAAGATAATAAAAATTAAATTAAATTTCAAAAAAACATATATGATAATATATATATAGTAAAATTATTTTTTTAATAAAAACTCAATAAAAATTTATTTATTTGAAAAATATTTTAATTCATCAAATTTTTTCATTAATTTAATTTCAATATTACCTAAAAATAAAATTTTGGGTTTACTGTTTCAAAATAAAATATATTTTTTAATGTAATAGTAATAGAATGAAAATATATCCATTATTCTATAATAATAAATATACATACTAATATATTTAGGGTCATGAAACATGTCCCTTTAAAACACCAAAAATAAATAAGATTAAGGTTTCTGAGAGTGAGACTTTAATGGTGTGGTTCTATGTTCATGATTTTAGTCATGATCTCGATGGGCTTCAACAACACCCATAAATGGTTTTGTTCATGATTAAGTTGATGGATATTTGTTTGGTGATTTTCAAGGACAAAGACCAATGAAGACATATCCCCTTGAATCTATGATATATGGGCTCTATAGTGTACTATCATATTTTTTGATCCCGTTACATCAATTTTCTATGTAAAATGGATTTGTTAAAACCCTATATTTATACTAATTATCTGAATACAATGGAGTGGATATATTTTCAATGGTAATGATACTTGAAAATATTTTAAATATGGTAAAATATAATAATTCCAAAGAATTGGATTAGTTTTTATAATCATATTACATAATGGATTATTTATTTAAATCTGAAGGGGATTTTTATTAATAAACATTCAGGTCAATACAAGAACATTCAAACCCATGACCTAGAGTTGACAATGGTTATATAATCACACAAAATTTGTAATTAGTTTCTCATTGTGGAGTAGTTTATATTTTATTATGACCAAAACATCTTAAAATATATTTTTACTAAAATGGTTTATAATTTTCAATAGATATTCTGGTTATATCATCCTAATAATTTTATATTTTACATAACATACTCAATTTCTATAGAGAATGTTGTTTTTGATGAATTGAGGAGAAAAAATACATACACAATCCATGAAAGTATCAGTTGAATAGTGGTATCGGATGTGTTTTTTCTTATATTATATTTTATGTGAATGGTGTTTTTGGAAATGGGTTCTTAGATTTTATGAATGATAACCTTTTTTATGAGTGAGTTTGGATCAAGCATGTGACAAACACAGATTGGAATATTTTTAGGCCAGGTCTATATGGTTTGGATACCTCATGTCAGTTGTATTAGTCTATTAGTGGAGAATTTAGTTTCTTTAACATGCTTTCTATTCCGTTTTATGAGATGTATGCATTTTTGAAAAGAGAAATCCATTATTTTTTTAACCCATGTAATACCCAAATGAATAGTTAAATGAGACATTTGTAATGGAAAAAATGGTTGAGATTTTCAATTGAGGATTTTTTATCTCTGGATATTGTAAGAGAATTAACAAAAAATAAAGGACTTTATAGTTGTTAAAACTGAATATCGCTTTTGTTATATAAGTGGGATGAGAATTCCATATATTTTTTAATTGATTTTTTATATCCTCATAGTAGGAAGGATATGAATTGGGTGATCAATGACCAAATGAATAACTGTGTAAATTTAATAAATATCATGGAGAAATAAAAGTGGATAAACATGGGTACATGTAAATCCATGATATTATTAGATATTGCATGGTTCCCTCTACTCTTGTATCATATAGTGAACTATGGTTCTTATCTAGGATCTAGCATGGTTTATTTGATGAGTTGTGTTCCCTAATAAAATTTAAGATAGATTATCATATTAAAATTGATTAAAATACATTGAATGATATCCATGTTATATATTTTTTATTATTATTTTTCCTTCTTTTATAACATATTTTTAATTTAATACTATACAGGTTCAACTGTTATAAAATCTTTTACATCATATAATGAAAATGATGGTTTCCTTCAATGACTTTTATTTGGGGCCTTATAGATCACCATAGTGAGGAGATGATTTGGGAGATATGCACTTAGTTGCACTAATAAATGTTACGGAGAAGTCATATTTGGTGCAATTTATTTAGAAAAGTTGGATCATGGCATATATTATATAGAAATCATATGAAGATAGTATACACTAGACGATGGTGTTTCATGTTGGTAATCATCTCTTTTTTAGACTTTAATAAATCACGGGACATCAATAGTTTGTAATGTAGGTTATGTTATCACCAATTTCCTTGTGAACCATTTAGAATTTTGGATGAATATGAAGGATGACTTGTATTTTGGTCTCTCCATCTAGCTTAACAGAAATCCATGATGTTTTTCATAATTCCTAGTTTAGGTATTACATACCAAAATCCTAACACGTAATTTTTTTAGATTATCATTCTCATGATAGATATATCATATTTGTTGAGTGTGTAGTTTTGGTAATGGATTTCTATGATAATGTGATAAGAAATAAAATGATAACCCCATACGGGGTACCATGGTAGTGAAAATAAGATAGCCATTAGACCTTAGAGTGGGAGTAATTTTTATGGTTGAAGTGACACTCACTTTTTTCAAATACTAGATGATGATGGAATTCAGGGAGAATAAATCCATTATGATGGAGATATTTTTAAACCTCATTACCTTTATTTCTGGTATGTCTTAACACATAATTTTGGATTCCTTATTCATTATCTTGGTAATTTAAAAATTGAAGAGGGAGGACGCCTAAAATGGTGACATCAAATATTTATTGCTGTTTTCATCATAAAAAGGACGATTCTACATTTTTCTATGAAATTAGAAACTATGTAATGGGAGTAAATTAAATTAAATGGCCATATATAAGTAGTCGTTAATAGGGTACATTGTAAGATATAGTTATATGCTATGAAAGGGGTCTAATCATGTAATGAAAAATATTGGTTTATTTAATAAAAAGGCAATGAGTTTTTGATTGTATATTATCTTCATGTAATACAATAAATGTAATGGGATTAAAAACGATTCAATACTCATTAATTATGGTTTTATGGTTCTTTATGTACGGGTTCTTATTTCAATCATGTTAGGGTTCTATTATGTCGAAGTAGATCTTATTACAAGGTAAATTTTGACTCATTCCCTTATAGATCACATCATTAAATGAGTGATCACATATTTTGGTATGATTGATACTATCTACTGTTGTAATCCTCTAGGATCATCCATGGTGTTTTTACTATGATTATTTATATGTTTTTGTTAGCTGTTGTAAACTTATAATATTATATGTATAAGAAATCTTATTTTATAGCATTCCTCATCATTCAATGGCCATTATCATATTATTGGATTAATATTGTTAAATAAAAATATGTTTCTACAATGTTATAGGAGGTGTTTCTATAATATAGTTAATTTTTTCATTTTCATTTCATTCAAGATAAATTCATTTGGGGTTTTCATTTATAAGAAATGATATATATTTTAAATGGATTTCATAGAATAAAAAATTTATTTGAAAATGGTTTTTTTGGGAAAATTAAATTTCCAATTTGGGAAAAGGGTTCTTGTAATCTAATGTGGATTTTCATAGAATCAAAAATATTTATATAAATCTGTTATAATTTTTTGAATTAAATTTTGAAAATCTCACATTGTGAACAAGGGGTGTTTTGTAAATAATACAATGTTTGCCTTAGTGTTTGTATGAATTCAATAAGTGGTGTCCTTTTGTGATAACATCTTGAAGGACTCGATATTTTTTTGTATCCAATTTTATTCTAATTTAGGAACCTCACATTCTAGTACGCAGTGAACCATTTTCGAGACCCCAATATTCATGGTATTTTCCATTTATGTTTATTTAACAAATTATTATTTTTATCATGGATTCTTTATCAAATGTATTTATATTTTCCTCTCTCTCTTAAATTTCCATGATATGTTATTATATATATGTGTGTTAACATATATACATATTGAACCACGGAAATTCTTTCTGGCATTAAATCACATTTACATTTCAAATTTCTAGTTTTAGAATGATAAGTAATTTTTTGAAAAACAATATAAAAAAGGGAAAATGATATATAACTATATTTATTTTATATAAATTATTTCTAAAACTATTGTGTTTTGAAATCATTAATTACTATATGATTGATTTTAGAAATTGTTTTGATATTGTGGTGGTATAATATTTGGAATTTGATCCTAAATTACTTATTCCATTGAGAGTATTTTTAATTTAATTTAATTTATTTTGGTAAATGTAAAAACATATTTTATTGTGTTTTCTTATCTTGTAAGTAATCATTTGGGATAGGGTTGGTCTAGAGATGAATTTTGGTCAAGTTGTATTCTGATTTACTTTCCGGTGTAGATAAATTTTTTGTGGATTATATTTATTTTGGTAAACTCTTATATATTCATTTTAAACACTTGTTTCATGTTTTTAATTTCTAAAATTAAATAATATCCTATATCATATCATTTTACATTCATTATCTATTGGTTTGGATTAGGTGTCTTATTATGTTTACAAGAGTTGGTTTGTTACACCCCCAATGAAACAAACAGATCCACAATTTTAAAAATTTACATTTTGTTTAATTAGAATTTTGAACTCATGAGAAGTCCCTACTAATATCATTGATAATACAAATTCTCCATGAAACCAATACCACAAGACATTTCATAATTAGGATCGGTATGTGTTAAATTAAAATAAATATTAATAAGTGGACATATATTTTTTTACTACTCCATTCACAATGATTTGAAGGAATCTACATTCAATGAATTGATATAGAAACAATAAATACCTACCACGTTCATAGATTTGAAGATATTCCAAAACCCCTAGTATTTTTTCATAAAAATATGAATTTCATAAAACTAGCATTAATATGTAATAATGGGAAATAAGATAGAGAGCCTATGATAAATTTTGATAATGTCATTAATAGGATTCCAATTATTTGTTTATATTTTCCAATCAATATTAATAATGATAATAATTTTAATGTTACAGAAAACATAATGAAATGGGGTCAAGGAATTATTTTTAAACATATCATAATTCAATAAGATGGTACTTTAGTAGGAGAAAACTATCCTAAATGTGTTATGGAGAGCCTGAAATCCCAAATTCTCAAAAAATCAAGTTCATAAGAATATATGGAGAGTGATCATAATGATCCCATACTATTTTTATATTGGATTATAAATCATTAGGGTTGTTTTAAGAATTGGGTGTTTCTAGTTCACTGAAAAAAACACATTAGAAACTATCTCAGATAGGGCCTATGACCCAATAATGATGACAACAACATATATTATTTCTAACAATATTCAATCATGATATCCACCAAAAATATATTTCTACACATGTTGTTTCATCCACATATTCCTCATGATTAAATACCATCATGTATTAAATATATTTATATCTGTATGGTGGATGTTGAGAAAATAACTATTTAAATGTAATTCACTCATATTTAGGGGATATAGTTTTTATTTATTCGTAGTTGGTAATTATTGATATTTTTAATCCATGAATTATGAAAATATTTCAATTCACTCTTATAGAAATCATTGATATAAAAGATACATTGTCACAAAAGTCAACATGTTTTCCATATTTAACATTTTCTAGACAATTTTTTCAATCACAATTATTCGGGTGGAGGTTTATATAATTTCAATTCTTAAAATTAGCACTCTCTCATAAGATTTTCTTGTTTTTCTATGTATTTAAGAATTTTAAATTTTATTCTAATGTTAAAATTTGATGGGAGATTGATTCTATCCCCATCCCCAATAAAAATATGATATGGTATTGGTTTAAATTTCTCAAGATTAAATGAATCAAATTATGTTCTATTGATTAATCATATTGATAACTTATATTGAGATCAAGTATTATAATGATATAAAAAAAATAATGAAATGATATTTCCTTCAATTAAATAAATTTATGGATGCAATAATTTACAATTTTTCAGTTATAATATAATTCTCAAACAACCCCACTGAAACTCGGTAAATGTAAAACAATTCATCAATGAATGATCAATCAGTAATCTTCCTCAATTATGAAAATTACTCAATTATTATTTCATTTACTTTAAAATTTAATTGTGATAATCACCTATTATTATCATCACCATTAGTGTATGAATAAGAATTTAATCATATATAATATATGTTCATCAATTTCATTCCCCAAAATCATATTAATTATTTCCTAATTTAATTTGGACCCTGTAAACAAATAGTTTAATACTAGACCACATACATGTATTTGTGACATTAAATTCATGTTTAAACATATAAATTTATCAATAAAAGGATAATATCAAAACTATGAAGACCATGAATCACAAAAAATACAATTAATATCATATTAATTACTTTTTTATAGGCTTCAATTCAAGAAAATATTAATAAAAATGTTATTTTTCATGAATATTACATTCTATTTTGCTAAAAATGTGGAAAATTATTAAGAAGTGATTGATAATATATTTATAAATAACTAATTTTTCTCAATTCTATACCAGAAAGGAATAATACATGATTCTTATTAATTAATATGAAATATGATATAACACCACCTCTAATTGGATTGAGTAAAAGAAGTATTGTTACATGAAATTTATTGACATCCTCAAGATGACAAAGTGTTTAATTAAATTTCAATGGCTTCATAATTGTCGGGGGATGATTTTACCATTTAAATAATAAACCCACAAACAAGAATACCACAACTAATACAAATATATGATGTATGAATTCAATGTATTAAAAGTAAATTAATGAATACTAGAACACTTATATCAGAGTACTAATAAGAAAACATGATCAATATCAAATACAAAGAGGTAGACATAACAAATAAATCAAAATGGCACCAAAATACCATCTCCACTACTCCCATATAATACACACACCTACTCCACAACACATAACAAGTATCACTAAGCACCAGATGGTGAGTAACAAAAATCAGTTGGTTTGTTGCAAATTATTTCACTAATCACACCACTTGGATAGAACAAGTTATAATATTTAATTCGAAAATATATATTAAAAAATTCTGAGAATTTTAACATTTCATACCATAGATATGTAGTTTCCCCAAAAATTGTTTTCCATAATAAATATTTTCCACAGAATGAAAGCAAACAATCCATTCAAACCATTTCATAAATTCATGGATACTTTCCATTTCATTTCACACAAAAGCACCCATATACTCAAAAATGAACTATTTTTTAACATTGATGATGGATCATCACGTCTATACTCAATCCCATTGATAGTTTTAATTTGTGAGTATTATCTATCCAATTTGACTCATGATTAAATAAATAATCCAATAACCCATCCAAAACTATTTTTTCAAACAATTTTGAATAATAAAATCTTTTAATTTAAACAAAAAATTCATAATAATATTCATGAATTAAAACCAAATAACTAAAATTAAATTCATCATTTTCAACTATCTAACCAATTTCACATTCCAACAAAACACCAAATTTTACAATTTAATAATCATTAATTGCTGAGAGTTTCAATTAACCAGTGATAAAATATTTATTAACTCACTTCATAATAAATAATGAATTTGTTATAAATACTTAATTAACAAATAAGTAGATTCGAGGATGAATATAGGTTCCTATTTGTCATGAACTAGCCCAGTTAACCTGGTAACCCGATAACGGAGCCGACCCTGACATAGCCCGATGGGAATTCCCAATCCCCATGGTTTGGTGACTAGAACATGGCATCGTACATCATATATGTGGGAACGACTTTTCCAAAAGAATACGGAAGCAAAAGAAAACAAAATAGCATCCATAACATAAGAAACTCTGCTGGGAGTGATGTACCAGAAAACAACATGGCATAAAAAGCCCAAAGTACAACAACCCAAGTACTAAATATGGGAAAAATAACCCCAATGTCCCCAAGGACACAACTCACCAAGACCAAAGATCAATAGTTGGATCAACCTCCAATAGATTCTTTCCCTTTGCTCGAGCCTCGAAAAAGGAAGTCTATAAACACAAGAATTAAAAAGTAGGGTGTGAGCCAAAGCCCAGTAGGATACCACCAAAGATTATGTATCTGATGCCAAAAATTGATTATCTAAAGAAAAGCATTCAATTTTCAAATAAACAGGTTTGGCACCGCAAAAGCATATTTCACAAAACATACAATACATTTTCATATGATGGGAAAAATTACTTTATGAAAAGGATTTACAAATGATGGAATATTTCTAAAAAAATGGCTAAAATAATACATTTATATAAAACAGTTTATATAAATTAATTAGGCATGTAAAACAGTTCACAATCATTGGCATACATTTACATCTCAAATATAAATAAACAAGAGAGCAACATGGTCATCTACCAAAAGGTACGATAGTTTTAACCAGCGATAGGATTCCACACTCTCTATGCGAACTCAATAAAATCTGTATACACATGTCCCTATAACACTGGCCAAAGGAGACTCGTCACCAACCCATCGGGGATGTGACCCACCACAAGTGTGTTTTAGAACGTTGTCGTAGCATAGAGTGTATCCAATTAACTCATTAACTACCTAAGGATTCCATGTGATCTTACATGATTGATGAAATATTTTAGGATTTCTTAGAATATGATCAATCTCATTCTTCAATTTCAAAAATGTCAATTACTTTCCATTTAAAACCAAAACAGGATTTATTCAAAACATGCCTTTCAACAAGATAAAACCATTGGGTTTCTATCAAATCATTTTATGCCATTTTCATGAGTTTGAAATGTATTCAAAACCAATTCCATCATTACAAAATATATTTCCACAATTAAATTCAATAATTTAATTGAAATAGTTTCCATCAAATCCAAAATTTAAATTAAACAATTTAAATAACTCAATTTCCCTAAACACACCGAATTCAATAGACTTGTGGGTTTTCCAAATATTCATTCCAAACCCATTTAAAATATCCTGATTCACTGGTATCGATTTTTTATCAATTTAATTGAAATAAAATTTGAGCAATTGAATTTAAATAAACAATTCAAATAAACCAAGAAATACAAGGATAATCAATTTGGCAAGTTGGGACGAAACCACCTACCTCGAGGTTTTTGACCAAAACAACAAAGGTCGAGAACTCTTAAGAAAATCGGGTCTCTTCATCAAGAACCCGCCTTAGATCCCTACTCATAGAAATTTTAAGACCAAATATCATCAAATTTGGTACCACACACTTAGATCTACCCATAACAGGCATAGATCTAAGAAAACGAGAAAATAAAATAAGTAGATCTAGGTAGATCTAAAAAACCAATAAAGAAAGAAGAAGAACGATCGCATACATTGAGAATCCTTCTTCGATTCACCAAGAGGAGCCTTTGGATTATATCTGGAACAAAGGGATAACCTTCTCTGACCCCAGGAGAATAAAAATACCAAGTTAGGGCCACTTAGGATAAAAAATGAAGCATTTAGAGGCAAAACGACCGAGATCCACAATTTAGAGATCTAAATTTAAGTGACCACACATTTTGTCTGCATGGTTTGTCAAACTGTGCACACACCGTGCGGATCTCACTGTCCAGGATTGCTGGTCCGCACTGTTTAGTCGCACGGTTTTCCAAACCGTGTACACATCGTGTGTACCACACTGTCTAGTGCTACTAGGTTGGCATGGTTTGTTCGCACGGTTTATCAAACCGGGGACTAACCGTGCGCAATCCATTTCAATTTTTTTTCACTTAAAATTTCACCCAAACACATCCCCAAGTCACTACTCCAAAACAAAGGCACTTAGTGACAGTACTTAAAAACGTAACGGGATGTTACAACCTCCCCACCATAAGAGCTTTCATCCCCTAGAAAGCCTATGAAACGACCTCCATGTCAAAAATATGATGCCACTTCTCTCTCATTAGTGCCTACTTTCCCATGTATCATGATAATATGAAACATGCTGCCAATGTATAATGACTATTGGTATCGTTCTCCAACGAAGTTCCTCAGTTTCAGAGTCAACAATCCTGACAGGTCATTCAGTCACAGATAAATCTGGTTCAATTTCTAGATCACTCCAGCTCACAAAATGTGATAGATCGAAGAGGTACTTCCATAGCAATGATACATGGAACATGTTATGTATCGACGTCAACTGTGGTGGAAGATCTAGACGGTAAGAAACTTTTCCCACAAGACCAACAACCTCGAAAGGTCCCAAAAAATGAGGAGCAAGCTTGCCTTGCCTCCCAAGCCATTGATGACCCAATCTGGGTGAAACATTCAAGAACACCTGATCACCAACTGAGAACTCTAAAGGTCTACGACTAATATCATCATAAGACTTGTACTGACACGGTTCTCTCAACATTATCTGACGAATCAACTGGATCTTAGCTGTCGTCTCTTGTACCAAACTCGGTCCAACCAAAGAACTTTCACCAATATCCGACCAACATAAAGGAGAAATACAAGGACGGCCATACAAAGCCTCAAAGGGAGCCATATTAATCACAGATTAATAACTATTGTTATAATAAAACTCACCTAACCCCAGATGATCATCCCAAGATCCACCAAAGTCGAGAACACAAGCACAGATCATGTCCTCAAGGGTTTGAATAGATCTCTATGTCTGGACATCTGACTGTGGATGGTAGGTCCTACTCAAACGGACCTGAGATCCCAGTGCCTCATGAAGGCCTCTCTAAAAGAGAGAAGTAAATCGAGGATCCCTATCAGATACTATTTCAGATGGAACTCTGTGAAAATGAACAATTTCATTCACATAGATATTTCCCAATTCCTCAACATCTGTTGTATCTCGAATAGGTATAAAGTGAGCCAACATGGTTAGTTTTTCAATCACAACCCATATCACATTCTTCTACCTTTGGGTATGAGGTATCCAACCACAAAGACCATTGAGATTTCATCCCACTTCCACATAGGGACTGGAAGTGGTTGAAGGAAACCCGAAGGCTTCTGGTGCTCGACATTCACCTTCTAGAATGTATAGCAACGAGATACAAACTCAGCAATGTCTCATCTCATACATGGACACCAGAACTATCACCTTATATCAAATAACATCTTCATGGTTTATAGGTGTACCGCCCACTGAGAGTTATGGAAAACACCCATCACATCCTTCCTTGCCGATAACGTCACAACATAACGGTTTTGATAACACATGACACCCTCTTTGGAGAATGACAACAGGGTGTCAGCCTCCCCACCATAAAGAATGTCCCTAAATATATGGAATTTATCATCTAGTTTTTGTTCCTGAAGAATAAATTCGAGGAGAGAATAAGTCAACTGAACACTGGCTAATGAAACTTCATTCCCCTTCTACAGAACTATAATTTTCAACTGATTAAAAAGAACCATAAAACTCCACTCATATAAAGATTATTTCACAACCTTAGATGGAAGTTTCCTGCTTAACACATCTGCAACTACATTCCCTTTCCCTGGGGTATAGGAAATGTCAATGTTGAAAGATTACAGGTACTCCACCCAACGCCTTTGGTGAAGGTTCAAATTGAACCACCCTGACCCCAGTTACCCAGAGTTGGTTGATTATTGTGTAACATTGGCATGATCAAAAAAGATCAAGTCTTGAAAGACCAATTAGTTTAGTAGCCTTGGAAACACTAGATACATTCATATGTCTTACATTACATCATAAAGTAAAACAAAACTAAAAAAACATATTGTCTTCATATCCCCTCATACTATCCCTACAGGTCATTCATAATATACTTCTTCACATCCTGGGAAAATTAAAACATTGGAAGGGGTGATCTCAGATTCTCAGTAAGGATAATAATATAGTGGAAGCTTTCATAAATAAATATTAACATTTAAAGAAATGTATAATTAAAACAAAAGCCTTATAAACATGAACTTCAGGATAATATGGAAAAAATAAAATGAAATAATGCCATTTACTTATTCACATGGATATTCTACTATTCTAATAATCATATGAAATATATATAACCACTTTAATAATGATGTAATGCATAATTCCAAACTATCATAACCACGTAGCCAAGGCCTTGTGCCAATACTACAAATATGATTTTGTCAAGACCTTGTTGCAAGACACTTGTTTGTCTCATTAGACCTACCGATGCATCGAGGAGCTATATCAGGCTCCACCCGTCACTTATTAAGTCCAATGCATTCCTCATATGAACATGTTCAAACATATCATAAACCATAACATAATCAAATCACATAAAACATGCATAAAGGAAACATAAAATTCCACATTTAAATCAAAAGATATCAATTCAACACATTGTTATAATAAAAACATTATCAAATCCATTTTCAATTCCATAATAAAATGAAATTAAAACATGGTATTTATTATTCATTTAAAAAAAGTTACGGCTTGTAGAGAAGCCGAAACTCAAAAAATGTTCATGGGGCGGAGAGGTAGTTTTCACCGCATAAGTACGACAAAAAAAACATTACTTTTTTTCGTTCAGTAAAACTCTTCGTATAAAAATATTCCTTTTGAATAATCATAAAATTCAAAGGGGTTTATACACCGTATAAAAGAAAGTTTTGTATAAAATAAAATATGCCTCAATGAAAGGAGATTGAGACGAAGTCCCTTACAAAGATAATTTTTTAAATAAAATAGATCTATTATGTCTATTAACTATAATTAAACATAAATAAAGTAAAAATACAAAATAGAAAATAATAATATAATGAGATAATTTGAATGAAGGTGATTAACCCAAAGAACAGAAATTGGGTTAAGTAGTTCCCTTACCTCGTGTCCGACTTGACTCGAACATTTTTTATCCTCCTGAATAATACACTATAGTTAATTTCTAATTGCCTAAGACCCTTTTTTAAGGTAACTATTCCTTTTATATCACTTATTACCATGTTTTGAACATTATGTAATTATTTAAGTTAATAACGGTCGTTTTGTCGATCTTTGGTACTGGAGTCAAATATAAACTTCTTATAATTACAAGTTGTTCATGTGGTAAAATATCCATTATATACAGAATTATATTCATGAGGTAGATATCATATATATCATATATATCCATAATATAACTTCATTTATAATATTAAATAACATTTCGAGGTGGGAAATGAAATGCACCATTCATGGAGATGGTAAGCCGTACGTACGCATGAATTCTACTTTCATTTCTATTTCGTATTTAATGGAATTAAAAATACATGAGAGATATACATATATATATATATATTATAATTATAGTATAATATATATGTTATATAGGTCATATAATTTCATTAATTTCATTCTTTATACATTCCATGTATTGCATGAGCGAGTCACATCACTTGAGGGGGCGGTAGTCCACACTTCCTCAAATGAAATTATCGCATTTTCACAACATTAAAAGCATCAAGGTATGTTTTAAATGTAAAATACAGAAGAATAGAGAGTTAATAAATATAATATATATCATAAATAAATATTGTTTCATCATAATGGACACCATGAGTGGTTGTAGGATAAGATAGAACAATCATCGTTTCGTGAGGCAGTAATTCTCCATCCACGGAAACAGTTTGTTACATAACAATTAGAAGGACGTGTGTGTAGTTTTAGCTCGAATCTTTATCAAAAAAACATCCTAGTATATATAAAATACTGTTTTTGTTACAAAAGAAAGGAATAAAAAGTGGTTAAGGGGTTGTAGAAGAAAAATAATAAAAAAGAACGTAAGAGAAGACATTACCTTAAAATCGGGTAACTCTTTTTGATTTGAGCCAAAGGATTTCTTGAGAAGACATCTGCCCAAAGTGAGGATTTTAGGAGTAATAGAGGGAAGTTTAGAGATTATTTTTGTAGAGGTTGGACGATCCAAATGGCTTGGAATGTGTGAATAAGGTGGTAGTGGTGGGGGCCTTTTATAAGAGGAGAGGAGGGGCACTCTTGGAACCTCATGAAATGTTACATTATTATGAAATGATTTTCAGATTTCAAAGTTCCCAAAATTATAAATTTAGAATATAAGGTGATTAGGCTTCTAAATATACTCATCCAATAGGTTTTCTACAAGTGTAAGATTTATATTTTACATTATCTTTTTAATTTATTTAAATCCTTAATTAATGAGTTAATTGTTGCATCATTATGGTGTGATAAATAAATTTTTTTATTTAATGTCTAAAAATTATAAAAAAATTACCATGATGTAGTAAATATTCTTATCTTTCCAATTAATATTTATAGTATAAAAGATAACTTATATAACCCCATGTAATAATTTTTTTAATAAAACAACACATGTTTGTGACAATTTTATTTTTACCTCAAATAAAAAATTATTAATGTCATTTTCATACCCAAGTGGCTCCATGGGGTCCCCAAGTTGACCCAAGTATATTCTTGGTCAGACATGACTCATAAAAGTAGGGTAGGACAAGTGTTAAGATATTTTCTAATTTTTATAATATCATTTTTACCTTAAATATCACTAATTACCTTTAATCGCGAATAATAAAACGTAAAAGCTACTATTCACAAAAAAATTATTTTAATCCCATTGAACAAAATTTTACTTCCTAATGAAAACCATGTATGACCGATTTTTCAAAATCAAATCATTTAAGTGTTAATGTTTCATTTACATGAAAAATTAGTTTTTAATCTGCCAATTAGTGGTTTCACTATTCATAAAAAATTGAAGTATTTCAGAAAAATTCCAAAAATTCACCCTAAGATATAATTGTTATTATGAATTCAAAAATGGTGTCTATTTTAAAAAATTCCGAACATATATGTTTCATTAATTAATGTTATAATTAATTCTCGTTGTAAAAAAAATAGCATGTTTTTAAGAAACAATATCAATCAAAAGATTGACAATTGTTTATGTCCAATTTCAAAGTGAAGTTATTTCTAATGTCCACCATTGGATAAAATGGTAAAATTATATTCTAATTATACTATAAAACCACTCAATAGAATAATTTATCACTATTAATTATTTTTATTAAAAAAGTTGTTTTTAATTAAAATATATTTATTTTCAGTATTCATCCAAATATAAAAGTTATTTGAAAAGTTCCATAATTTCACCCTAGGCTAAATTCGATATTCTGAATCCAAAAATGAAGTCCATTTTTAAGGATAACCTTTATAAAATTTCAAAAAGTAGGTATTAATATTCATAATGACTACTTTGATTTGTTGTGGTGTGTTTGAACTTGAGGTTGCGTACAACACACGCTGCTATATTATTTAAAGAGAAGCGTACCATGGATGCTTGGGGTATTAAATTCTCACCTCCTTCAATAAATTGCGTCCACGCAATTTGAAAATTTTCTTTGAAAATAAAAGGTTTAAAATAGAAAATACCTTTTTGGAAAACCCACATCGAAAATATGGTTAAAAAAATATAACATTAAAAGAAATAAAGAGAAGTACAAAGGTCACCAAAGATAGCCCATACTAGGATTATATGAAAATATGGATATGGAGGAGAAACAAACCATCAACGTCTGATGGAGATTTGTAGAAAATAGGATTATGAGAAATTTTAGCTACAAGAAAATCACAAACTTGTGATTGGTTAAACTATCATTGATTCCCCAATAGGAAAAGATAACCAACAATGTTTTTTTATGTTACCTTTAATAATGTTGAGGAATTTATTTAGGAGATTTCCTATGAACATAAGGAAATATACATACTTGTCATGTAGACTTTCATTCTTTAATAAATTTTTACCACAAAACCATCTTTCACTCAAAAAGATAATAGAACTCAAAAATATTATATTTATCCTAATCGTACAAGGTTCCAAATTTTAACACATATCATTTAGATTAGGAAAACTATTTTGTAATAACCAGGGACTTCCTATAGGCTAGTGGTAGGTAATAAATGCCTGTCACACTATGGTTGTGGGTTCAATTCCTACATCTTTGTCTGACGCGACGGGTTATCCCCCAACCTACAGGTTGTACTTTTCCTAAAACTATAGTGTTATAATATTCCAAAAAAAATCTTCATAAATTTTTTAACCTTAAACAATACTATCCAAAGTTCAACTTAATCCATTCCAACCTTTATAGTTATCCAAAATACCTCTGTCCAGACTTTCTCTAAAAGGTCCTTAAATTCCAAAATCAATTGTATCATCACATTCCTCAAACAACGTAACGTTTCTCTTAGTTTCATATAAAAAATATAATTACATTCCTCATATTAAAACCTTAATGAAAACAACAAGTTCTGAAAAACAATACTTATATATATATCACATTATTCTTATAACCAGAATATAATCCTTGAGTCCAAAAGAACTAATAGATTAATTATTCCAATTCAATTATAGTAACAACATAAGATTGTCGTTGATCCCTTGGTGTTTTTTAGGTAAGTTTCCCTGATGATTAGGACATTCATTTCCCTAAAATTGTAGCATTAAACATTTATAACCTCTTTCTTTCCCTTGTAATCACGGGCCTGGTGACCTTTTTCTCCAGAATTATAGCAGACTCCCATTACTTTTAGGCATGTACTGGGGTGATTCTTCCAACAATTATCGCAAAATGGAAAATCCTTCTGTCCCTTTTTCCCATTATATGACTATTTTTCCACCGTTATCTTCTTCTCTTGCTTTACTTTATTGTCATAAGATTTAGAGAATTCCTTTTCTGTCTTGATAGAACATGAAACAATATCTTCGTACGATGAGAAAGATTGTGAGAATAAGGCTCGATGAAGAAACTGTTTTAACCCATCAATGAAATGATTAATCTTACTTCTTGGGTTACGTATATAATCTACTTCAAGCCTTGCTAACCTTGTAAAGTTAGCCTTATACTTTGTGACATTCTCATCCTCCCTTTGTCTCAGACTCAGAAATTGCCTTTGCATATCTGCTCGATGGTCATGTGGTATGTATTTTTCTAGGAAAATTTCATTAAACTTCCTCCATTCCATACATGATACTTCTTTATCTTCCTTTGTGTTTTGAATCAGCAACCAACTTTGATTGGAATCTCCAGTGAGGTGGTAAACTGCCATGATAACCATCTCCATTTCACTACTCCCCAAGGTATGTATATTTTTTCTAAGGAGTTTATCTATTGCTCAGCTACTAATGGATTTTTACCCCCATTAAATGTTGGTGGTTTTTGGCTCATGAAGAGGTCTAACATTGATCCTCCATGTTGCGGATTAGGGTGATCCAGAAGAGTAAGGTTATTATTCATAACCTGAGTGAGTTGTCCCAGTATGGTGATATGTTGATCATCCCCAGTTGTATCTCCAGCTCCACTATAATTATCTTGAGAAGGAGGAAAATCCCTACATGGAGTGGGTGCATTGATAGGGTTTCCATTCCTCCCACTAGGAACCATTTCTAAAAAATGGAATAAAATAGATTAGTTTATTAATCAAAATACATAATTCCATACTTGTAAAACACTTAACATAAATTGAACTATAATCATAAAAAAAATTCTTTTTGAAAGTATATACTCATATTCCCTTCATAATGGTTTGTAAAGAAAATGAGAATTATCCTAAGCATATCCCCCAAGAGTGTCGTAACCAAGAGTGTAGCAAGGCCTGTTGTTGTTCACCAATTCTCATTTGAGTCTAGCTCAAAGCGGTGTTTTGGGATTTACCCCTAGGTACATCTATGCCAGAGCCGCCTCTACCTGCTCGTATCCAGATAAGGATGTATTGCTTTGAAAACTCAACAAATCTATATAATACCAAAATTCTAGGAAATTCTTCTATACTAATCGTCAAAGTCTATCTTTGGGATATGTGATCTAATGAGAGTTTATCTAAATCTGGCTTCTAAGGTTAGTACTAAACTGCCTCTGATACCAACTGTAACACCCCGAACCCAGTTACGTAGAGTTTTTGCATTATTGCGTAAAATTGGCATGCTCACAAAAGATCAATTCTCGAACGACCGATTAGTTTAGTAGCCTTGGAAACAACAGATACATTCATTAGTCTTACATTAAATCATAGTGTAGAAAAAAACTTCATCAACATCTTGTCTTAATATCCCATAATATTATCCCTACAGGTCATTCATAATATACTTATTCAAATCCTGGAAAAATTAAAACATTGGAGGCGGTGAGCTCAGATTCTCAGTAAGTATAACAATATAATGGAAGCTTCCATAAATAAACGTTAAAACTTGGGAAATGTATAACTAAAACAAAAGCCTTTTAAACATGAACTTCATCATAATATGGAAAAAATAAAATGAAATAATGCCATTTACTTATTAACATGGATATTCAACTAGTCTAATAATCACATGCAATATCAATAACCACTTTCATAATGATGGAATTCATAATGCCATACTATCATAACCACGTAGCCATGGCCTCATTCCAAGACTACAAATAATGTTTTCTCAATGCCTCGTGGCAAGAAAATATTTTGTCTCATGAGACCTACCAATGCATCAATGAGCTATAGTGGGATCCACCCATCACTTATTAAGTCCAATGCATTCCTCATATAAACATGTTTAAACTTATCATAAACCATAACATAATCGTATCACATAAAACATGCATAAATGAAACATAAAAATTCCACATTTAAATAACAAGATATCAATAAAACACATTTATATAATAAAAACATTATTAAAACCATTTTCAATGCCAAAATAAAGGGAAATTAAAACATGGTATTTATTTATCATTTAAAAAATATTACGGCTTGTAGAGGAGCCCGAAACTCAAATAATGGTCACGGCGGCGGAGAAGTAGTTTTCACCGCATACGTACGACGAAAAAAACATTCCTTTTTTTTCTTTTAGTAAAATTTTTGAAATAAAAATATTCCCTTTGAATAAAAGTAAAATTCAATGGGGTTTATACACCGTATAAAAGAATGTTGTGTATAAAAAAAATATGCCTCAATGAAAGGAGATTGAGACGAAGTTCCTTATAAGGATCATTTTTTTAAATAAAATAGATCTATAATGTGTATTCATTATAAGTACACATAAATAAATTACAAATATGAGATAGAACATAATAATATCATGACATAATTTGAATGTAGGAGATTAACCCAAACAATGGAAATTGGGTTAAGATGTTCCCTTACCTAGTGTCTGACTTGACTCGATCGTTCTTTAAAATCATGAATAATACAATAGAGTTAATTTATAATTTATTAAGAACATTTTTAAAGTTCATTATATCTTTTATATCACTTATTACCATGTTATGAACATTATGTAATTATTTATGTTAATAACAGTCATTTTTTCGATCGTTGGTACCGGAGTCAATAATAAACTTCTTATAATTACAAGTTCTTCATGTGGTAAAATATCTATTATATAAAGAATTATATTCATTATTTAGATATCATATATATCATATATATCCATAATATACATTCATTTATAATATTACATAACATTTAGAGGTAAGAAATTAAATGCACCGTTCATAAAGACGGTAAGCCATACGTACGCATGAACGCTACTTTCACTTCTATTTCATATTTAATGGAACTAAAACTAAATGAGAGAGATATATATATATTATAATTACATTATAATATATATGTTATATAGGTCACATAATTTCATTAATTTCATTCTTTATACATTCCATGTATTGCATGAATGAGTCACATCACTTGGGGGGGCGGTAGTCCACACATCATCAAATGAAATTATCGCATTTTCACAACATGAAAAGCATGAAGGTATTTTTTAAATGAAAAATACAGAAGAATAGAGAGAAAATTAATATAATATATATCATAAATAAATATAGTTTCATCATAATGGCCACTATGAGGTGTGGTTGGAGAAGATAGAACAATCATCGTTTCGTGAGGCAGTAATTCACCATCCACGAAAACATTATGTTTTTTAACCATTAGACGGAGGTGTGTGTAAGTGTAGATCGAATACATATCATAAAAACATCCTAGTATATTTACGATACTGTTTTTGTTACAAAATAATGGAATAAAAATAGTTTAAGGGGTTGTAGAAGCAAAATAAGACAAAAGAATGTAAGAGAAGACATTACCTTAAAATCAGGTAACTCTTTTTGATTTGAGCCAATGGATTCCATTGGAAGACTTCTGCCAAAAGTGAGGCTTCTAGGAGAAAGATAGGGAAGTTGAGAGAGTATTTAGGTAGAGTTTGTCTGAGCCAAATGGCATTGAATGTGTGATTAAGGTGGTAGTGGTGGGGTCCGTTTATAAGAGGAGAGGAGGGGCACTCTTGGAATGTCATGAAATGTTACATTATTATGAAACACTTTTCGAATTTAAAAGGTCCCACAATTTTATATTTCGAATATAATGTGATAACAGTTCTAAATCTACTCATCCAATAGGTTTTTCACATGTGTATGTCTTACATTTTACATTATACTTTCATTTTATTTAAATCGTTAATTAATGTGGTAATCACTGCATCATCATAGTGTGATAAATAAAATTATTTATTTAATGTCTAAAAATTATAAAACAATTACCATGATGTAGTAAATCTGTTTATCTTTCCAATGAATATTTATATTCTAAATTTTAACTTATATAACCTCATATAATAATTTTTTAGTAAAACAATAAATGTTTGTGACAATTTTATTATTACTTTAAATAAAAAGTTATTAATGTCATTTTCTTACCCAAGTGGCTCCATGGGGCCCCCAAGTTGACCCAAGGATTGTCTTGGTCCGCCATGACTCATCAAATAAGGGTAGGACAAGTGTCAAGATATTTTCATATTATTATAATATAATTTTACCATAAATATCACTAATTACCTTTAATCACGATTAATAAAACTTAAAAGTTAATATTCACCAAAAAATTATTTTAATCCCATTGAACCACATTTTACTTCCTAATGAAAACCATGTATGTCAAATTTTTTAAAATCAAATCCCATAAGTGGTAATGTTACATTTAAAAGAAAAATTAATTTTTAAACTACCACTTAGTGGTTTCACTATTCATCAAAAATTGATGTTTTTCAGAAAAATACCAAAAAATCACCCGAAGCTATAATTGATATTCTGAATTCAAGATTGGTGTCTATTTTACAAAATTCCAAAAATATATGTTGCATTAATTAATTTTATAATTATTTCATGTTGTCAATATAAATAGCATGTTTTTAAGAAACAATATCAATCAAAAGATTAACAATTGTTTTTTGTCCAATTTCAAAGTGAACATAATTCTAATGACCACCATTGGATAAAATGGTAAAATTATATTACAATTATACTTTAAAACTACTAAATAGAATAATTTATCACTATTAATTATTTTGACTAAAAAAGTTTTTTTTATTTAAAATTTAGTAATTTTCACTATTAATTAAAATATAAAAGTTATTCGAAAAGTTCCAAAATTTTACCGTAGGATAAATTTGATATTCCGAATTCAAAAATGAAGTCCATTTTGAAAGATAAAATTTATAAAATTACAAAAATTTAGGTATTACTATTCATAACGGTTACTTTGATTTGTTGTGGTGAGTTAGAACATGAGGTTGCATACAACACACGCTGCTCTATTATTCAAAGAGAAGCATACCATGGAAGCTTGGGGTGTTAAAAATTTTTTTTTGAGAGAAGAAATAACTCAAGCTCTTGTTGTCTGAATGCATTGTAAACCTTTCTCCATAAAGGTAATATCTCCAACATTTAATTGTGTGCATTATAACTCCAAGTTCAAGGCCATGGGTAGGATAGTTCTTATCATTAGGCTTAAGATGACGAGACCCATAAGCAACAACATGATTACCCTACATGAGGACACATCACAAACCTGAACTCGATGCTTCACATAATACCACATAACCTATCCCAACCTCAGGAAGAGTTAACAATGGAGCAGTAGTCAAAAGATGCTTTATCTCAACAAAAGAACTCTAACATCTATCATTCCAGGAAAACATCACTCCCTTTTGAGTCAGTGCAGTCATTGGAGAATCTAACAATGAGAAGTCTTTAACAAAAAGGCGACAATATCCTACTATTCCCAAGAATAATCGAATCTTGAAAACATTTCGTGGTTGTTCCCATGTCATAACAACCTTCACCTTTTCAGGATCAACTGATATTCCTTGTTCCGACATGACATGTCCAATGATTTTCACTTCTCGAATCCAGAAATTGAACTACGAAAGATTGGCATAAAGTTGGTGATTACTTGGAACACTCATTACTATTCTTAGATGATTCACATGATCCTCCTCATATTTAGAGTAGACAATAATGTCATCCACAAAGACAACCACGAATGCATCTAGATACACACTGAAAATTGTGTTCATCAAAACCATGAAAAATGCAGGAGCATTTTTTAGGCCAAAGGGCATAACAAGGTACTCATAATGGCCATACCTACTCCGAAAAGCAGTTTTAGGAACGTCAGATTCTTTTATCTTCAACTAATGGTAACCAGATCGAAGATCAATTTTTTAAAACCACTTTTCCACTTTCAATTGCTCAAAAAAATCGGCAATTCAAGGTAAAGGATACTTGTTCTTTATCGTAAGTCGATTGATCTTTCGATAATCAACATAGAAGCGAAGATAACCATCTTACTTCTTAGTGAAGAGAACATGTGCTACCCATGTTGACACACTCAGGCGTATAAATCCTTTCTTAAGAAGATCATCTAACTGAGACTTCGGTTTTTTTAGTTCAGCTGGATCCATTCGGTAAGAGGGAATATAAAATGGTTGAGTACCTGGCATTAAGTCTATTGAAAATTCAACCACTCTTACTGGTGGAAAACCAGAGAAGTCAGAAGGAAACATGTCTGTAAACACAGCAACAACTAGATGAAGATCACTAAACAATGAGTCTCTCTCTAGGTCAAAAGAAAACGCTGATATAACTTTCCCAAACTCTGGATAAGAGGGTCTGTCTCTGCCTGAACATGGGTCCTAATCTCCTTGAAAAACAAGAGACACACCACTGGGTGTAGTAAGGTAGACCCGTCGAAGATAACAATCGATCCAGGATTTATTGGAAATAATCCAATCCATCCCAAAATTGACGTCAAAATATTTCATGTCGAGAACCAAGAAATTACAAGAATGATCAACATCTGATAGAGAGAAGACACAAGCAGGAATATGGAGACCCTTCTCTCTCATAACACCAAGGTGTGTAGTAAAATCTATTGCATAAGAAAAAATCTACATAGGATGATTAAGAAGATTAACAAGACTAGTTGAAAAAAAGATTGAGATGCACCAGTATCAAAAAGAGATATCACTAAAGATGAAGTTATAGTAATTCTACCTCTCACAGTTGCAGGACCTGCATCAGCTAACTCTGGCTACTCTTTCACTACGTGAATAAGCATCGTTCCGAATGCCTGTGGCTAGAACCCTTTTGTGTGTGAAGCATTTGTTTGCCCCATAGTATTTGGAGGTGCTGATTATCCTGTTCCACTACGCGAAGTAGAGAAGTGATGGTATAATCTCTATAGGATCCGTAAATGTCTGCAGGAGCTACATTATTCGGTGCATCATTGCAAACCCTCTTAGAATGTCCTAGCTTACAACATTGATAGCAAGTCAAGGAAGCCCGTCCTGGTGCTACTGGAGGTCTGGAATGACTCTGTTGACGAGAACCACCATTAGAAACATTGTGCTTCTATTTTCCCTTAATGGAACCAACACCGCCACTAGAAAGAAAAGGAACATCCTGCAACCCTAACATTCCGGCAAAATCCATCACAACCATCATTTCTCTATTCAACACATTAGCATAAGTGGGTAGATTCAGTATCAAAACCTATGAATATATATCTGATCGAAGCCCCAACTCAAATTGTCGAGTCTTCATCCTATCATTCGAAACAATTTCAGGGGCAAACTGTACCATCTCAGCCAAGCGATTTGAGTACTTAGACACGGTTTTGTTGTCCTGCTCAAGTTTTAAAAACTCCACAGCCTGGGCTAACACCATAGATTCTTGATAGAACTGATTAGTAAAAAGAACACAAATTTCCTTCCACTCCAAAACCTCATGTTTCCCAACCTACATCATCATGTCCCACTATCTTCTACTTGGTCCCTCCAGCACGAAGGTGGCACACATCAAATTGATCGCATCAGGTGTCTCCAAAATCCCAAACAGACATTCAATCTTACTCAACCATTCCTCGGAATTTTAAGGATCAATGGATCCTTTGAAGACTGGTGGCTTCTGGAATAAGATCTCTTGAGAATGACTTCGGAGAATATCACTCTGAGGATCTATAGCTAGAGTCTGAATAGGGGCTGGAGGTGGTGCATGTCCAAGAGCTTGGACAGTGCGAACAATCACCTCTTCCGGACTTGGATCCAAAATAGGAGTTTCTTTCTGAGATTCAACAGCAACCTCTTTTTGGATTTAAAATCCACGTCTCCTCAGAGGCATGATTCTACACAACATCGGCAGACAACAAAGAAGACATTAGATTAACACTCAACCCGAGTAATAAGGAAAACTATTCTTAAAATAAGGGATACAAATATTTGGATTCCACTATATCCAAATCAATATAGGGAAAAGACTAAAACTAATAAACAAGTCACCTTTCCCTAACCACCACTGGAAAATTAAGGTTCATTGTGGTGAGAGTTGGCCAGGAACTCAATCACAACTACCTCCTAAGTCCCGACAAGAAAACTCAAATGCATACTGTCATCAAGGAAAGATGTTTCAACTTCCCTCTGATACCAATTTTTCACGAACCAGCCTGGGTACCATGGTAACCCGATAACTGAGCCGGGCCTGACATAGCCCGAAGGGAATTCTCAATCCCCACGGGTCAGCGACCAGCACCTAGAATCGTATATCATACAAGAGGGAATGATTTTTTCAAAAGAATGCTGAAGCAAAAGAAAACAAATAAGAATGCATAATGTAAGAAACTCCACCGGGAGTGATGTACCAGAAAACAACATGGCATAAAAAGCCCAAAGTACAACAACCCAAGTACTAACGATGGGAATAACAGCCCCAAGGTCCCCATGGACACAACTTACCTAGACCAAATATCAACAGCTAGATCCACCTCCAAGAGATTCCTTCCATTTGCTCGATCCTGGATAATGGAAGTCTACAAACACCCGATGTAAAAATTACGGTGTGAGCCTAAGCCAAGAAGGATACCACCAAAGATTCTGTAACCGATTCCAAAAATAGATTATCCAATGAAAAGCTTTAAAATTTCAAATAAAAATGTTTGGAAATACAAAAGAATATTTCAACAAACATGATATACATTTTCATATGATGGAAAAAATTACTTTAAGAAAAGGCTTAAAAATGATGGAATATTTCTAAAAAAATGGATAAAATAAATCATTTATATAAAATAGTTTATATAAATTCAGTAGGCATGTAAAACAGTTCACAAGAATTAGCCTACATTTATATCTCAAATATAAATAATCAAGAAAACAACATGGTCATCTACAAAAAGGTACAAAAGTATTAACTAGTTATAGGATTACACACTCTCTATGTGAACTCAGCAAAATGTGTATACACGTGTCCCTATGACACTGGCCAAAGGAGACTCGTCACCAACCCGTCGAGGATGTGACCCGCCGCAAGTATGTTTTAGAACATTTTCGAACCATAGAGTGTATCCAAATAACTCACTAACAACATTAGGCTTTCTTGTTCTCTGACATGATGGAAGAACTATTTTAATACTGCCTAAAATACGATCCATCTCATTATTACATTTCAAAAATATCAATTACATTCCATTTAAAACCAAAACAAGTTTTATTCAGAAACATGCCTTACTAAAAGATAATTCCATTGGGTTTCTATCAAATCATTTTAAGCCATTTTCATGAGTTTGAAATCAATTAAAAACCAATTCCATCATTACACAATTTATTTCGACAATTAAATTCAACAATTTAATTGAAATAATTTCCATAAAATCCACAATTTAAATAAAATAATTTAAATCACAAAATTTCCATAAACAAACCGAATTCAAAAGAATTGGGGGTTTTCAAAATTTTCAATCCAAAACCATTTCAAATATATCGATTCACATGAATCAGGTTTTTATCAATTTAATTGAAATCAAATTTGAGAAATTTAATTTAAATCAACAATTGAAATAAATCAAGCAACACAAGGATAATCTATTTGGCAAGTCGGGATGGAACCACCTACCTCGAAGTTTTTGACCAAAACCACAAAGGCCATGAACGCTCAAGAAAACAGGGTCTCTTATTCAAGAACCCACCTTAGATCTCTTCTACTAGAATGTTGAAGACCAAATCACATCAAATTTGGTACCACACACTTAGATCTAACAATAACGAGCATAGATCTAAGAAACTGAGAGAAGAGGAGAAGTAGATCTTGGTAGATCTAAGAAACCAATCAAGAAAGAAGAAGAATGATCACATACCTTGAGAATCCTACTATGATTTAATAAGAGGAGCCTTTGGATCGTCTTAGGAACAAATGGAGAACCTTATCTAACCCCAGGAGAAGAAAAATCCCGAGTTAGGGACACCTAAGATAAAAAACGAAGAATTTAGAGGCAAAACAGCTGAGATCAACAATTTAAGGATCTAAATTTAAGTGACCGCACTGTTTTTCCACATTGTTTGTCAAACCGTGTGCATACCGTGCTGATATCACTGTCCAGGATTGCTGGTCTGCACTGTCTAGTTGCACAGTTTACCAAACCATGTGCACACCCTGCGTACCCCACTATCCAGTGCGGCTAGGTTGGCATGGTTTGATTGCACGGTTTATTAAATCATGTGATAACCGGGCACAAGTCATTTACTTTTTTCACTTAAAATTTCACCCAATCACAGCACCAAGTCTCTAATCCAAAACAAAGGCACATAGAGACAATACATAAATACATAATGGGTTGTTACAATATTAAATTATTGGAAAAATGGATAACAAAATTATTTCATCAATAAATCCAGGTCAAATTTCCAAAAACCCACAATAGTCCTCCTTCCCATACATCTACTCTACAATATATCTCATGATTAGCATAAGAAATAATATATCTATCCCTAATAGATTAAATCTAGGATTTATACAAATGGAATGAATGTAAATCAAAAATAATATGAGAAATGAATACATTACAATGGAATTGGGATTCAATGCATATGGAATTCCCTTCAGATTGCTTCTGGAGGAAATATTATAGATATAAACTAGGAGGAAGAAAAATTGAATCATGGTTGAAATGTATATAAAAAGTGGATTAAAGTATAAATTCAGTATGATAAATATTTTTGCATTTCACTTTTAAAAAATTATAATTAGATGAAGATTTATGAAAACTCTTGGAAAATTGAACACTAGACACTACCTGAAGGAGATCCCCACATAGTTTTTCATCACTGTATAAAATTATAAACTGAACATCTAGAATCCAACTATCCCAAATCACACTAATTCATTAGGGTTTACCTGCAATTTAAACAGACTCTGTGCCTAATCGTGCACTATACAAGAAGCTCTGATATCATTATGCATAGTTTCCCTTAAATGATTAATGATTTCCACTAACCATAATCAATTCATTCACCATAATAAATCACATGAAACATTTCATGATCATCATAAATATCCAAAAAACAACCCAAACAATATATATATATAAAATACATGATGAAATGGTAACTTAATAGATAATTTGGGTCATTGTTTCTTCACACCATTGTTCATTAAATCGGTTTAATGTAGAAAACATTTCTTTCATTAATGCATTATGGCCATTTATCATCACATTCATTATAAAATTCCCATGTTTCATCTATAATTTGACCATTATTCCAAAAAACCCACAATTTACATAATTTTTCCATGAAATAAATTCACTTTAATGACCACAATTTTACTTGGCTCATGCACCAATAAATAATTCATATCTAGGTCACTGTGATAACACAGAATCACATGGTTCAGATCAGGGTGAATCTTTTTAAACAAAGACACATGAATAAAAACAATTCACATCACTAATCCATGGGTGAAAATACAATTGATATGACTATCCTCCTACCAATTCTTGTATTTAAAAAGGGCATATGTTTCAAGAATATTGGCGCCTTAGATGGTTCGTCAAGCGAACGTCTGGTGCCAATGATATGGCCCAATAAAGTAAATGGAGTGGTATGGATCAGGTCTGGTCCGACCTAGTCAGACCGAGTCGGCCCAACCTATTATGGGTCAACCTGGTCTGGGTCTACCTGAACTGACTTGTTGAGTATGACCTAGCCCATTGGGTGGTTTAGCTAGCTCAATTTTGACCATGTTCACTAGGCCCAACCCAGCGGACCACAAGGGTGGTTCGGACCAATAGTCTCCACGTAGGTGGCTCGGTAAATCGGCCTGGGAGTCGGGGCCGGTTCGACCAGTGACACCGTGGGGGCGTCGCGGGCCGGTTCAACTGGCTAATGGCTGGGAGGCTAGCTGGCAGGCTGCGCGGGTGCACCACGGGCCGGTTGGACTCCGGGCAGGACGCGATTACACCCGGCTGGGCGTGGGTGCCCCGGGTAGGGCATGTGGGTGCCAGGCAGGGTGCCAGACGCCGGGCAATGCATGGTGGTGCGCCAGACTATGTGAGGGGGGTGCGCTAGGAAACACGGAAGTGCACCTGGGGGAACATGGAAGGGCGGAAGGGCGTCGTTGTGTGCGCTGGGGTGCGCAGGGCAGTGCAGGCAGGGTGCCGTGCAGGGCGGCGGGGCGCCGCTGTGGCGCCAGAGTGCACTGGGCAGGCTGGGCAGTGCGCCAGGGGGTGCGGGCAGGGCACCGTGGGGGTGCCAAATTGCGCAGGCTGGTCGGGCAGTGCTCAAGGGGCGCAAGCAGCGTGTGGGTTGCGGGGGTGTGAGTAGCACACCGGGGTGCCGCGGGGGTGGTGTATTTCATGGAGGTCGTGGGTAGTGTAGCCATTTCTCTCCCCCTTCATCATCATCTCCTCATTTCCAATCCATCATTAAATTGTCATTAACTCATGGTTCTGAACCCACAAAGGCTGTAGAGGGGTCGGGCCATGTTCGTTTGGCACGAACCATTCATGTTAGAACGATAAAAAGAGGCTCATGAAGATGATTCAACGTGAGAAGATAAAAAATTAAACAACATAAAACACACCCATACATTTTTAATTGTCGTGCGTTCGTTTGTTGCGAGGGAAGATGATGTCGTCATCGTTCTCTGTACAGTTCCAATTCCAAGCCCATGCATCGGTCCATTAATGAC
Organism: Viscum album; assembly: GCA_963277665.1. Taxonomy (NCBI): domain Eukaryota; kingdom Viridiplantae; phylum Streptophyta; class Magnoliopsida; order Santalales; family Viscaceae; genus Viscum; species Viscum album. Next base: position 1,309,481,344 of record OY728152.1, on the reverse strand, counting down.
AAAGAAGAAGGAAGAAGGGTCATAAGAGAGGTCCCTTGTAAGAAGGGGGTTCTGAGGAAGAATCCTAGGATGAAGCGTCATCCTCTGCGTCTTCACATTCTTCGTTGGAGGATTCTATTCTCCCAAGATCTCCACTAAAGATTGAATAGTCATGCCAAAATAATAGATTTTAATCTATTATGCCCGTTGAAGTGAATTAATTCATTGGGTCCGTCCTAATATAATTCATGACTTTGGAAAAATTATTCAAAATTTAAATATTCAAAATGCGAGGATACGCTCAACCAAATTAATTGCACAAGAGGTTGGCATATTAAATATGGGGAGTTTCGAGGGGGTTAGAGGCCAGGGTGGTCCCCACCTAATTAAACATGAAGATGGTCAAGGGGGTATCCTTCAATTAATTGGGGGGGGGGGGGTTGAGGTTGTTTTATCTTCCTCCATATAGATAGGTGTTAAATACCAAGAGGCTCTCCCTCATTAATGAGGGAGAGTTGACAGTTTTACTCCCCACCCATTAAATGGGGGGGGGGGGGGGTTAAGCCCCGTTTGGACCCAATGTCATAAGCTCTCTCGGGATGTTATGATGCTCGGGTGGTCCCCACGCCAATTATTCTCCCAAGGGAGGTTAGGGGGTGGCGGTCCCACCACCAACTCCCATTTGGCGCTTTTAACCAACTTTACCACATTTTTTGGGTTCAACATAAATAAAATAATGTGTCACTTATTTTATTTTATTAATCCACGTGAAACCCAAAAACCAACTCACTTACCCGATCATCCGCTTTCGGGGTGAAAATATTCTTAAGAGAAAAAAGGATCTTCGAGTTCAATGGTGCCATTAGATTTCATTTTTGAGCACCCGTTCAAATGTTATAAAAATATGGTCGTACTTTAACTTAAAGTACCCAAACAAAACATCAGAAATTGATTATGGGAAAACCGGGCCTCAAAATCAAGCACCTTCAGAAACTGCGGACTCGTATAATTTCCATGTATCTAAAAACAAATTTCAATGGGAATTCCGGGTCATTACACTCATATTAAATGTCCACGTAAAATTCTATAATCATAAATGTTCTTAGTGTCTCATAAAACACTGAACATTAAAATCTTGATCTCAATGGATTAATACATATACCAAAACATTAATTACCATTATTAGGGATAAAATTTAGATCTTATATGTCAATGTGGATATATATATACCTAATAAAAGATTAAAGGTAGATATTATTGAGAAATTACTCCCTGAAAAATGATGGAGAAGAAGTCCCTTACCTTGAGTTTAATTCATCATTTGTGTCCTTTTTCCTCCCGAATAATAATTTTAGGTTAATTTAAACTTTTTTAGAACATTATTAATTTTTATTATTCCTTTTATATCTCTTATTACAATGTTATTACAATTAAACAGTTATTTAAGTTCATTTCAGATAGTTTGTCAATATTCAATTCATGAGAATTATATGAACATAGTATGATGTCAATATTACATGTGGTCATAAGTCCATCATATCCAGAATATAATTAATTATATAATAATATTGAATATTCATAATATAAATTTAAAAGAATAATATTTTTATAATCTAAAAACATTGTTCATGGAGATTGTAGGTCCTACGTACGCGTGAACACTATTTGTATTTTTCATGTTGTATTAAAAGAATTAATATTAAATGAAATATATGTATATATATATAAATTTATTATAATCATATTAGAAATAATATTTTATTTATATCATATGTTTTAGTAAGACAATCCATAATTCCCAACATGTGATATTTTAATAAAACAAATCATTTCGATGAAGCAGTATTCCACACATTTCAAAATGAAGTTATCATATAACCAAAATTTGGAAGGAATGAAAGAATGTTCAGTAAAATATTTAATGAATATTAAATATGATATAATAGACATATTAAAATATTAGTTGACAAAAAAAATTGTTTCTAATACCAACCATTTATGAGGTAATGCAAGGAGAACAAAAATATTATTAATGGAGCCGACTAACCGGCAAAAAATGGACATTATTTTAATTTCATTGGATAATAGGATGTGATAAATGAAATGGATATGAGATATTTCTTCAGACATAAAAATACATTATTTTAATTATTTTTTATTTATCCTGAATTGATGGATGATGTTACTGAGGATAAATTATAGAACGAAATGAAATTAAGAGAGAAACATTGTGAAAACAATCTTAAATATCCTCTCCTTAAAAGAAACGTGAGGAATTTGAATGTTACTTTTGGTGATACCAGAACCAATTGGACGTGTGGAGAGTGGGGATGAGAAATTTCTACATAGATTATATGGTCTAAACGTATTTTTTGGTTGATATGTGGAGGTGAGGGGTGTTATTTCTACTTGAGTAAAGGTCGTTTCATGAGAATAATATATTAATTAATTTACATTATAATATGAGCATATATAGGTGGAATTAAATTTATAGAATTTGAATTTTAATTGAATTTTTATTGTATATTTGGTGTCAATCAACTCCAAAACCACCCATATAAATATATTAATATTTAGGTTTCATACGCATATGTCATTGAATTGTATCCCTTGTAAAAATGTTTCTTTTAGCAAATTAAATGTTTTTTAACCATGGTAACTATTTTATATCTAAAATTTAATTTGAACTAAAAAACTAATTAGGAACTGTAACTGTTAAATATGGAATCAATTTTACCTAATTCAATTCATATAATTTGATAGTTATATTTAAAATTAATTCTGTCGTCAAAACTAAAAAGTGGTTTTTTAATGTGAAACCTTCAATGTTGGAAATGATTATAATCTATTTTAAGTGTTAAATTATTTAATATTACAAATAAATTAATTACAGGATAAATAATATGCTAAATATAAATTTAAATCTATTAAAAGTATCTTATATCAATGTAAATGAATAAGAAGAAAAAAATATTTTGAATTCAAATGCATTATTTCTCTATATTCATTACAATAATTATTTTATCATAAAAATTCCATAAATTTAATATAGATCAATTTTGAGGTCCCTATTCCAAATATAACATTTATTATCTAAGAATATATATTATTAAAGTTTCCATAATAGATTTAAGAAGGGTTCCCCATCAAAAGGTTTTAAAAATTATTTTTTTTAAAAAATACATATTTTTAGTTTAAAATTTAATATGTTCTTATGTCATGTATAAAAATTATATAATTTTAAGATTAAAAATTAAATTGAATATAATAAGTATATATTTCATAAAAAACCCAAATTTTTAAATATTATTATTTTATAAACCCAATTATTTTTATTTAAATTGTTTTTTAAAGAACATTTCTTTTCCTTAAAAAGAATTATGTATTAATTTATAATTAATATTGAACCAAATAATTAATTAAAATCACGTTTTACAAAAAATTTAATAAGAAAATTAATATTTTTCATTCTATCCAGTTTAATATATATGTGATTAAAGAATAATATTTTGATGTTCGCTTCATATTGATGTAGAGTAACATATATGTAATCAAACATAATGTATTCTATTTTTAAAACTCAAGATGTTACACATATTCTAGTAATTATGTACATCCTTAATTTTGAATAAATGACTATTTATCCAAGATATTGTGAATTGGCATATCTTTAAATTCATTTCATTCTCAAATAATTTATTTAATAAAATGTGTTTCGGTTTCTTACCTAGCCATATTTATTTTTCATTATACTGTTATTTGCACAGAATGTCATTTCAATTATTACATTTCCATATTTTTTATGCACATCCTACCAGTTTTCTAGTATCATTGTATGTGTGTTAAATTAATTTCAATTCCACAATTATTATTCTCATCAATTGATTATTTCATCTGGAATAAATTTATTTGTTGAGAAATTTATCTTTCCCATGATTTGATATAAGTGTATATACTAGATGGAATAAAGTTATCCTCTATTAAAAACATTATTTTTTCATTAGTGTATTAATTTATAATACAATTATATTGTTTGTATATAGCTTACCAAGACTACTACAGTATTTGTTTTTGCATGATTTTATTTCTCAATATTAAGCCAATTTAATATTAGTTTGAAACTACTCAAGCCTTTAGCGTGTCAGACTAATACATATTTGACAAATCTTTTTAAAATTTTTATCTCAAATCTTGAAAATATTAGTCCATTCAATCCTCCCAACGTAGGAACTAAAAAATAAATAAATTTCAAATCCAACACTAAAAACCAATACCACATTCATATGAAGGGCCAAACAATATTTTTCCACTTGTAAAAATTAATGATATAATGACCATGAATAATACCATTGATAACACCCCCCCTCATTGTCTTCAATAGTGTCTAATTTATTACATGGGATTAAGAGATCTACCAATGATACCTATGTATGGAAATAAATGACTGGGGATTTAGAACTGTTGGGGGATGATTTTTCCTTTGAAAATAAAAACCCTCAACAAATAATTCAATAAAAAAGATAATTATATGATGCATGATAATAATTTAATAAAACTCAATATTTGACAATCAACCCAACTATATCAGAGTACCAAGTGGAAACCAATATCAACCTAAACTATATAGCGGACAAACAATCTATTAAAGCTCAAAGACACAAACATACCATCTCCAATGCTCCATCATGATCCATGATCCCACTAAAAAATAAATAATATGTATAAAAAAATTCAAAATATGGGTGATAGATTATATTTACCGGTGTCTCAATAAAAAATATATATCTCTAATTTTCCAATCAATGGGTGAGTAATGATATTATGTACGATTTCCCTAATTGGATATATTTATCATTCCACTTGGACAGAATAAATTAAAACATTTATAAATAACAGTTTCAAAAAATATAAAATAATTTAAACACTCATACTAATGATGTGTAGTTTCACCCAAAAATAATTTTTTCATAATTAATAATTTTCCATTGAATGAAAATTAAGAAATAATTCCAACTATGTTTTGAATTTATTAGAACAATCTATTTCACATAACAGATCCACAAACACATACATAACCACATATTCATGGGGATTACCATTTATGGTGTATCATTATTTCCATACCATTTCCTTTTTATAGTGATACATTATTACTATTTTCTATCCCTTTAAACTCATGCATGAAAATTAAAGACAATATCATATTCAATTAAATTATGCCAAACTATTTCAAAAAAACAATTATTTTATTGAATTTTTTCCACTAATTTTAATTCGTTCAAACCCAAAAAACTCATTTAAAAACATCATATAAAAACTCTGATACAAATGATTCTTCCCCCAAATAAACTGAATTAACATAATTCCACAATCTATCAAAAAAGTGGGTTTCTAATAATAATTAAAACAAAAATTTAAAAAAAAAATCAATAAAAAATAATTTCCAAACAATACGTCACGTTCTAATAAAAGGAGTCAAGAGATAAGATAGAAACCATGGAAATTATATAGAAAATGAATAAAAAAAATTATCATAATAAATATAATTGAATTTAATAAACCCCAACATATATCTATTTCCAAAACATCAACACAACAATATGTTATCACGAATGGTTCCAAAAGTAATAAATTGTTCGACAATGGGATAGATCATTGATTTATAATGAGGGAAGGAAAGTACATCTAGGAATAAATAACACAAAAAAAGACATACCATGTGAGTTAGGATCCAACACACCATGAATTGACATTAGATGTAATTCTATTCCAAGGGTAGAAGCTCAACATCCGTTGGGAGGAAACAAATATAATTGGAGTCGCTATGGAGATAAATGGAGGCATAAGGGTTAAAAGGAATGAGAAACATTTTTCATTACTTGTTAGTCACACTGTTATAAAAACCATGTGAAAACCATACTCCAACCAGTACTCCAAAATGAACCTTCATTGTCAGACCACACGGTTAGACAAACCATGTGAAGACCATGAAAAATTCGTATTTATCACATAACATTGTTACAACAAGGTGGGCGTATGGTTTGGAAAAACTGTGGTCCTAGCCATTTGGTTTTTATTGTGTTCCAATTTAATACTATCATAAAAATTTTAAAAATATATGATTTTTGTATTTCATATTCAGAAATACAATTTTTTTGTCTATTAATAGAATAATAAATTACATAAGATATAGGGTAGTATTATGAGAGTTGAATATAAAACCATTCAATAGATTATAGAAATAAATTTATTCTAGATAAATTTTTTGTCGATCAAATAATCATATAATCAATGATACATATATATAATAAATACTTTTAAATGATATGATTAATATTTTAGGAGTGTAGGTTTAATATTATTCTTTAAGGATTATATGATTACATAACCATTAAAATTTATTTTATACTGATAAAATTATATATCTATATCCATTAAATTGTAATAATTTTTTTATTAATATTATTTACCCAACACCTCATATTATAAAACACCATCCTCGCCTTTTGTGTAACATCATAGGTAAATAAAGATTATGAATTTTCTATATTTATGAATTTTTGAATTAAATATTAATTTTACATTAAAAGGGTTGCTATGTTTGATTGCGTACATGATACCTAACAATTATTTTCTTTGAAATATTATGTTGCACACTAATAATTTATTATTATTTAAAATGGTAGTTAAATCCTAGTCAATGTTTTGGACGGAATGAATGAAACTAACTGAAATATGATTATACCAGTTTGTTAAATGTATTTACATTTATCCAATAAGAGTTATAGGCTTAATATGTGAATGAATGTAATTTATGAAAAAATTATATTAAAATGGTGATTTATCGCCTTTTAATAGCGAACCATTTTTAAATATAGTTTTGTTCAATTTAATATATTCTATATGACCAAATAAAATCCTTCATTAGAATGGGGTCATCAAAATTTACTTTCTGTTAATTTATGGAATTTTTACAATAAAGTTCATTTTTTAATGAATAGTGAAATTTTTTGTATTTTAAATTAAAAGTGCCATTTAATCAAATTTAATTTTATGGTAAGATTATCTTTTTAATTTGTTTTAAAGTGAAATTAAATCATATTTTTACAATTTAATCCAATTTTGGTCATTGGAATTAATTTCACTTTGAAATTGGACATAAACAAGTATCCATCTTTTGATAGTTATTGTTTTTCAAAACATGCTACTTGTTTTGAAAACGGAAATTAATTTTAAAATTAATTAATTAATTCCACTTATAGCTTTTGAGTTTTAAAAAATAAACTACATTTTTGAATTTGGAATATCAAATATAGCTTACGATTAATTTTTGGTGTTTTTCTGAAAAACTTCAATTTTTGATGAATAGTGAATCCAATTAGTGGTAGTTATAAAACATACTTTTTCATTTAAATGAAATTTTACCACTTCCTTGAATTGAATTTTGAAAATATGAAATACATTATTGTTAACAAGAAGTAAAATTTGGTTCAATAAGATGAAAATAATTTTGGGTGAATAGTAACTTTTGACTTTTATTTACCACGGTTAAAGGTAAATAAGATAATTCAAGGTAAAAGGAATATAATAATATTTCAAAATTATCTTAACACTTGTATAAACCTTATTGGTTGAGTCATTTATGACCATGGTCATCTTTGGGTCGATTTTGGGACCCCATTGAGCCACTTGGGAGTGATAATGACACTTTAGATTAATTAAAGTAAAGTAAATCCAATAATGAAAAAAGAAAATATATTTTAGTAAATTAATTTTTATATGGTGTTATGTAAGTCATATTTTCCACTATAAATATTATTTATAAATATAAAAATATTTCATACATGATAGTATTTTTTTATAATTTTTTGACATCAAATAATTTAAATTATTTATGACAGAATAATGATGCAGTGTATATCTCATTAATTTGTCATTTAAATAAATAAGATTATAATGATTAAATTATTATCCAAAACCTGTCCAATTCTTATTATATGATTTTATTTCGTATTTGAGTCATCTTATATTCAACTATAATTATTTTTTGACGAATAGAAACTGAATATCAATATATAATAAAATAATTTTTTCACACTTTCCTAAAGAGCCCCTCCTCTACCTTATAAAAGAAGACAAATTCTAACCAATTTCACACACCTATAAATCCTTTTGGATCATTCAAACTCTATCCAATTAATCTCCATACATTCCTATCCTCCTCCTAGAATCCTTACATTAGGTAGAAGGCACTTCAAGAAGTCATTTGTTTCAAACCAAAGGGAGTTACCGAAATTAAAGGTAACAGTTTCTCTTAATTTGTTTTCTTTTATTTTATATTTCTGACCCCTAAACTATTTTATTCCTTTCTTTTGTAACATCACCTGTATCCCCAATATACTAGAATGTTGTTATGAAAAGTATTCTAACTAGACACACACACACCTCTATCTAATGGATGAATTACATAAGGTTTCTGTGGATGGGAAACTAACACCACATGAAAAGATGATTGTTCAAATATCTCCGGCCGCCTCTCATGGTGGACATTATGATGACACTGTATTTATATATGATATATATTATGTTTATATTTTATTTATGATTCTTTATTTTCCATTTATATCACGCCATTATGGTTTCCATAGTGGGTAAATACGATAATCTCATTTGAGGAAGTGTGGACTACCGCCCCCTCAAAGTGATATGACTCGTTAATTCCTTATGTGGTATATATAAAGGATAGATTTAATGATATTATATACGATATTATACTGGAATTATAATATAACTATGTATCATTATGTTTTAATTCCATTAAAATAAGAAATACAAATGAAAGTAGCTTTAATGTGTACATACAGCTTACCGTCTCCATGGATGGTGCATTTCATTTCTTAGCACTAAATGTTATGTACTATAATAAATAAATGTATATACTTGATATAAATGATATATATGATATCTAAATCAGTAATATCAATTTATATATAATGAACCTTTGACCTAATAAACAACATGTAATTATAAGAAGTCCATTTTTAACTCAAGTACCAAATATTGACCAAACGAACATTATTAACATAAAGGATTACATAATGTTTATAATATTGTAATAAGTGATATAAATTGAATAATAGATTTGAAAAAGGTTATTAATAAAGTATAAATTAACTTATGTTTATTATTCAGGATCGTAAAGAACAATTGAGTCAAGTCAGACACGAGGTAAGGGATTTCTTATCTCACTTTTAATTCCGTGAGATTTCCATAGTTCGCCTCATATTTATTGCATGTGGTGTAATGTGTGATGCCATTGATATATATAGTGATGAATATAATTATATTCATAGTATTATGTGATTCATTTTGTAAAGACCCGTAAAATTCAAAGGAAATATTTTTTCTTAATTTTCTGGGAAATTTTACAAGAGCACAGTTTCTGAAGGCACCTGATTCTGAGGCCCGGTGTGCCCGGAATCATTTTCCAAAGTTTAGCTCAGGTACGTTCAGTGAATGAACGAGCAGGTTTTCCTATCTTTGAAACCAGTGCTCGGAATCGAAATTTTAGGACACTGATGGAATCACAGCGCTGGTAATTGCTTAGAAACAACTTTTCCGGAGTTGCGTTTGCTCAGGTGTGGTTTATAAATTTTGGGGTTAAGTAAAGGAATAAAATAAAATTGTGTGACAAATTTATTTTATTTTAAGTTGATTAACCTAAGATAAGGAGTTAAAGTGGGACCCACAATATCCTACACCACTAGGTAGGATATTTGTGGGGTGGGGGCCACATGAGCCCCACCTTTTTCAACACCCCTCCATTAATTAAGTAATGAACCCGCACCCCCCCCCCTTTTTAATGAAGTCAACCCTTGCATTTAATCTGGTTAATAAACGCCTCATTAATTGGGCAGTTTAAACTACTCAATTAACTCATTAATTGATTTTTTCAATTCTTTTTGAAATTCAAAACGATGGCTTGTGTTTTAATAAAATAAGTCAATTCTTATTTTATTAGAGGTTAGCTGTGCGAGAGGGTTTGGGGGAAATCACTCAAGCTGTGAAGCACTGCTTCCTCGATGAAGAACGCGAAGAACGCGAAGAACGCCGACCTATGACGAAGGTCGACAAGAATGCTGGATCCTCAGAGACTGACAATGCCATTCCGACGAATCCATTATCCGTGACGCGACGATACTTCTTCCGCAATGATTCTTCTGTGAAGCTTCTTCTGTGACGTTCGTTCTCCCATTATAATCTTCGAATCATCAACTGCTTGAGGTAGGGGATTTTATTGTTGTCGTTTTGTTCATGAATTTTTGAACTTTCTTCGTTAATCTTAGCCGCTTGCTATTGATGGATGGGAGTGGGCCAGACCGCACAAACACGGCTGACCATCCCCCCTTAATTCTGTTTCATGACCTTGTTGTGTTTTGGAACGGAGATGGCGCGGTGCCATCGCACCGCGCAGGATCGAGCGGCAAGGATGCGTGGCACCATCGCGCCGCACTGGAGAATCAAGAAAACTCTACGGTCGAAGCGGGGTCGTGACAGAGGAGCGCAGCGCCATCGGGCCGTGCCAGACAAATCAAGGCCGCGGATGAGGCCGCGGCGGAGCAGGGACCGGCGGCCGGTTCCGGGCCGTGGGCATCGGAGTAGGGAGACCCACCAGCGCCGGTTCCATGGCGGCAGCAGCCGGCCGGCCGGTGCAGGCTGACTGGTCAAGGGGAAATGTCGGGGTTCGTATCCCCCGGCTGGCCAGCAGGAGCGGCCCCCCTCATGGCGGCCACAGTTTCACACAGGGGGGGGGGAGCGCACCCCCCGCCCCCAAACACTCGGCCATTTCGGCCGAGCCACTTGGCCAGCGACAGTGCACCGGGCCGGACTGCCAGGACGGGCCGGGCCGGACTGCCAAGCCGGGCCGGGCCGCGCCCAAGCGGGCAGGACCCCGAACCGGTTCGGGTCGACCCGGTTCGGGCCGCCACAGGGGGTCTCGGGCCGGGTCTGTCCGGGCCCGAAACCCCCACTTCCGGACCTCTTTAGGTCATTTTCCAATAACATAGTCTACGGTCCTCTGATCGATGCACCATCAGTTGCGATGTAATCCTTGGATCGAGACAGTCGTTTAGGTATATCACACTCACGGATTCGGAGAACTTTGGGTTTGGCCGGGTTGGTTCGTACACGAAACCAACCGGGCCCTCGGAGTAGAAATACTTATAACTTGACCTCCGGACGTCCGATTGACGTGCCATCGACTTTGTTGGATTCCTCATAGTGAGAAAGACCTTTTGGCTTACTATGATTGAGGTTTGTATATAGTTGGATTATTGCCCGGTTGGTTTTTACATAAAAACAAACCGGGACATCTGTGACGTTGAGTTGCTGTTGTCGATATAGAACTTTTGGATACATCAACTTTAGACTACGTGTCAGTTGATGTATCAGCCCCTCGGCTCAGGGAGTGGACCCTACCGAACGATCTTGCTGTGTGTGGGAACCCTAGAGCTGGCTGCAAATGCGACGACGAAGACGACTGTACAAAAATCCTCCGTGGATTCGACGACAACAACTAAAACACTCAGGGATCCTACGTGGAACAATGCTACCGATCCTATGTGGGTCAGATCCTGTGTGGGTCAGCGCTCAACAGTCCTGTTTGGGATAGTGCCTACAGATCATGTGTGGGTCATTGCGGGGGTTAGTTACCTATTGATCCTTTGTGGGTCATTGCGGGGGTTAGATACCTATCGATCCTTTGTGGGTCATTGCGGGGGTTAATACCTATCGATCCAGTGTGGGTTTGACGGCTTAAAGGAATCAGTGGATACATCTGATCATCTCTATCGTCTTACGAAAAAGTATACATGTGTGTGCTGATTCTTGATTTTCTTTCCTATATGGATTCTGTTGTGCTATCCTATGTGGATGTCCTCGACTTGGGATTTGATGTTGGAGACGATCTGGAATTTATGACTTATGTATATGTATTAGAATATACCTAAGTAGTGTCGGATGTTACTTTGTGGTTGTATCTTTCCTTTGTGGATTATCCTTTGGGGATTCTGGGAGACCTTCGGTGGTCTCGAGGTCCCTACTGAGTAGCTTATACTCACCCCAGCACGAGATATTCCCTCACTACATTGTGTTGGTTGTAGACGATGGGCAGCGCTGATCGTGGTTGAGGCTTGCAGAGCAGGATGGTACCTAGAGGTGGACCACTGGGTGGGACGTTCTCGGAGCGTACGGCTGGACCCGAGGAGCTGTGGAGGATATATGTACCCACCCTTCAGGTGGGACTTCCAGTGGATGGCTCGACATTGCGGCTTTATGTTCAGTTGTTGTTTTCCCTTTCCAGTTTTATTTTACTTTCTGTTTGGGTTTGTATTCTGGCCCACTTACTTTTCCTCACATACTATTGTACCCAGTTATTACTTAGTGTTTACTTCTACTTGCTTACTATATGTGTTTGCATACTTTACAAATGCAATTCCTTCCCTTTTTATCGGAATTTATGCCTTGGTGCTAGTCGCCAGCCCCTGGACTCTGGAAGGCTGGCTTGGGGTATTCACGGCATGGTCCCGGAGGACGAGTCGTGACAAATTGGTATCATAGAAGATCGGCTCTACCGTGGAACTCAGGACTCTAATCTGTATATATGTGAAGAAATAGTGTTAAGATTATTGAGTGTGGTTATCAGCCCAGGGAGTCTAGTGTTGGTGCGGCGGCCGACATATCTGTACACCAGGACCCTGACTTCTGATTTCCGAATTAATGAATTAAAACATTGATTTCATGTATGTTTCATGTTTTCCTTGTTATTAATTTGTGTCAGCTCAGTAGGTATACTGTTTGACCATGGCAAACCTGTTTATTTTCAGGTTGGCCCCATGACGGCAGCCAGCTAGGGTTTCGGGCATTGTACGTGATGACATCCCACCTAGTGATGAGGCCACGGTACATGGCCTTTTGACAGTAGAGGCACCGGCGGTACCTCTACCCACTGAGCCACCGATGCTACAAGCCCCAGCCACTGACGATGCACGTCTCCTTAGTGCACTGCACAGGTTTCATCATCAGCGACCGCCAAGGTTCCACATGGAGACGAACCCTCAGGTAGCTGAGGATTGGCTAGAGGCAGTTGTATGGGTTTTTCGGTTAGTGAGGACACCAGCAGACCTCATGGTGATCCTCCTAGCGAGCCTCCAACACGCGGCAGCAGGCAGATGGTGGAGATTGATGATCCAAGTGCATGACGAGGCATCTCTCCTTTGGACAGACTTTGAGAGCCTCTTCCGCTCGGAGTTCGTCCTAGCCACCCTTCTTGCGATGCGCATCCAGGAGCTTCTACAACTGCAGGAGGGCAGCTTGACGGTCGCCCAGTACCCGACGAGATTTACATATATATCGCGCTATTCGGCGGACATGGTACAAGAACCATTCTTCCGAGCCCAGACCGTTGAGCATGGATTGAGGCATGAGATCCGGGAATCGTTGATATCCCTCAGCATTCCTACACAGGCAGGGGTACTGGAGCGAGCCCTTCTCATCGAGAGATTCCTTGTTGATCCTAAATCAGCGGCGAGACCTACCGAAGGGAGACACGTAGCAGAATCATCTACAACAGGCAGTCGATGGATGACTCATGGGTCCAGGAAGACCAGACCCTCAGGTAGACGAACTCAGGAGACTGGCTTAGAGGTGCAGGGATCTCAGCGCAGAGCCAGTCTTTCGTGAGGCAGACAGTGCTACGCATGTGGTGGGTAGGGCCACATGGCTCGTGACTGCCTGACCCGCTGTGCTGAGGAGCAGCAGACGGTTGAGGGACTACCCAGGCATAGGCAGAGGGCCGACCGTGGCGGTCCACAGGGAGTATGCGGACGAGGCAGAGGAGCTGGCCGAGCAATAGGTGGTGGGCGACGCTTTGAGGCTCTACCACCACCACCACCACCAGGAGGTCCATCCCGACCACAGGGAGCTGGAGGGCAGAGACAGGCACATCTTCAGGCAACGGAGTCATATGACCACAATGCGCTCAAGATGATTCAAGGTACTATCTGTGTCTATTTCACCCTTGCTGCAGTTCTTATAGACACAAGAGTGAGTCATTCTATCATAGTCGATGCGCTTGTTCGGAGCTCGGAGATTCCGACAGAGCCGTTGGCTCGATCCTTACGGCTAGAGACTCCTACGGGAGCGGACTCGGCGATTACGCACTGGTGCCGGCAGTGTGATCTTACTCTAGGTGGCGAGAGATGCAGCTGGGATATTCTTGTAGCGGCGTCGAGGCCTTACGAAGTCATTTTGGGCATGGATTGGTTATCTACAGTCCATTGTTAGATTGACTGTATTAGGTGCAAGGTGCGGTGGGTACGCACTGACAAGAGCAGGTTCACCTTCACCGGAAATAAGGGAGCCTTCACAACACAGGATGGACTCTCGTAGAGGAGAGGAATACCCATCACTCCTCAGTTGGCTTGTCTCATCATAGAAGAAGTTGACGTGCAGAGTCCTGGCTTTCCTGTAGTCGTGGATCAGTATGCAGACGTTTTCCCCGAAAACATTCCAGGACTACCTCCTCACAGAGAGGTAGACTTTTATATTTACTTGTACTTCGGGACAACCCCAATATACACCCCACAATATCGGATGGAACCCTCCAACCTTCAAGAGCTACTGTTAAAACTAGAGGACTTGCAGGGAAAAGGATTCATCCGACCCAGTGTTTCACCCAGGGCTTCCCCGATATTGTTCGCCAAGAAGGTGGACGGGAGCTTGCGACTTTGTGTCGACTATCCTCTCCTGAACTATGTGACAATGAGGAACATGTATCCGCTACCGAGGATTGATTACCTCTTCGATCAGCTCAAGGAAGCAAGGTGGTTCTCAAAAATAGACCTAAGGTAATGTTATCATCAGCTTAGAGTTCGGGATGAGGACATGCAGAAGATGACCTTCAGATGTCAGTATGGCCACTATGAGTTCTTGGTTATGCCATTCGAAGTAACCAATGCTTCAGCTGTGTTCATGGGCCTCATGAACATGATCATTCAGCCATACCTCGATCAATTTTTCGTGGTCATCATTTAATACCTTATGATATACTCGACGACTGAGGAGGAGCACACCTATCACTTGCGGGTTGTACTAGACACACTCTGAGATCACCATCTTTCTGGAAAGCTCTCGAAGTGTCAGTTATGGATACTCTAGGTCAAATTCTTGGTACACGTCATCTCTGAGGCGGGAGTTGTGGTGGATCCTGCGATGATCGAGGCAGTACAATCTTGGGAGCCACCCAGGAGTATGACAGAGGTGTAGAGTTTCTTGGGACTAGTTGGATACTACCCAAGATTTTTTCCAGACTTCCCCAGAGTTTCGGCACCACTCTTAGCTTTGACGAAGAAGGGGAAACCCTTTGTGTGGACAAACAGATGTTAGCAAAGCTTCTAGGAGCTGAGACAGATATTGACCAGTGCGGCTATCTTGAGGCTACCCGAGGAGGGAGTTGGGTATGTAGTTTAATGCGATGCATCCGGGACCGGACTCGGATGTGTCCTGATGCAGGAGCGGGACGTGATCGCCTATGGATCACATCAGTTGATGCAGCATGAGCAGAACTACATTACCCATGACCTGGTGTTAGCAGCAGTTGTCTTTGCACTGAAGATGTGGCGACACTATCTGATTGGCGAGCACATTATAGTATATATTGACCATCAGAGTCTCAGGTACATCTTCTCGCAGAAGGAACTGAACGTGAGACATCGGCGATGGATCGAGTTCCTCCAAGACAATTACTTTGAGATTGTCTATACTCCAGGAAAGGGGAACATGGTAGTCGATGCTCTCAGCAAGAGGACGGTCATTCAGCTACATGGGGAGGTGACCGAGAAGCTATCCGCTTTGTATATATACTTTGTGGATAGCGATGGAGAATCCTTTCATCAGTCAGCCACAGTCACTCCTCCACTACTGCAACAGGTCAGAGAGGCTCAACATGGGGAAGATGACTGTGAGACGCGGCGTGTGCAGATATCCTCAGGACAGACACCTGATGGTTTCTCTTTAGGAGGAGAGAACGACATCCTTTTCGTAGGACATACCTTAGTACCAGTTGCATTACAGGAGGAGGTTCTGCGAGAGTTTCACACTTACCCTTTGGAGGTACATCCTGATGCGGTGAAAATGTACAAGGACCTCAGACGACAGCACTGGTGGCAGGGCATGAAGAAGGTTATGGCAGAGCTTTTTTCTCGATGCCTCATCTACCAGAAGGTGAAGGTAGAGCCCCAAGTACTAGAAGGATTGGTACAACCCTTGGAGGTCCCGAAGTGGAAGTGGGACTTCATATCTATGGACTTCGTGACTGGACTTACATAAACTTCCAGAGGTCATGACTCTATTTCGGTGATTGTCGACCGACTAACCAAGTCGTCTCACTTCTTACCCATCAGAGAGTAGGGCTCAGTGGAGATCTTGGGATGTCTCTATGTTCAGGAGTTTGTACGGCTTCATGGTGTGCATTCATCTATCGTCTCCGATTGAGATTCTCGCTTTACATCCCGACTTTGGAAGGGGCTTTAGGAGGAATTAGGGATGTATCTACGTCTGAGTACCACCATTCACCCTCAGACATATGTTCAGACGTAGAGGACCATTCATACTATCAAGGACATCATCCATGCATGTGTCCTCGACTTTGGTCGCAGCTAGGAGGACCACCAACCTTTTGTGGAGTTCGCGTACAACGACAGCTACCACTCCACCATTGGGATGGCACCATGCGAGGCATTTTACGGTCGACCATATAGATCACCGCTGTGCTGAACAGACCCTAGGGAGTCAGCACTTGTGGGAGCAGAGATGGTCCAGGCCACGAAGGAGAATTTCCAGGTCATCCAGGAGCATATTAGGATAGCTCAGAGCTGGTATAAGTCCTATGATGACAGGGGGCGGAGGCCACTGGAGTTCGAGGATAGAGACCACTTCTTCTTGCGGGTCTCACCTCGATGTGGATTGCAGAGATTTGGCTGAGGCAGCAAGATGTCTCCATGCATCATCTGACCATTCCAAGTGCTCAGTAGGATTGGCGAGGCGGCTTATCACCTGGCTCTACCACCTCAGTTTCACCAGGTGCACGACGTCTTCCACGTATCTCAGCTGAGGATATATGTGCATGACCCGATGCATATCATTGAACATGGGGAGCTTGAATTTGATGATGGGGAGACTTTTGCATAGGACCCAGTGAAGATCGAGGATCGACAAGATCAGGTCCTACGTGGAAGGTCGATTCCTCTAGTGCGCATCAGATGGCAGCACGGGAACCTCAGGAGAGCACTTGGGAACAGGAGGCTCAGATGCGTGTTCAGTACCGACATTTGTTCCCCTAGTTTATGATGTATCTTTACGGGGATGAAAATCCATAAAGAGGGACTGATGTATAGGCACATAAAATTCAATGTAATTTTTTTCTTAATTTTCTTGGGTAATTTACAAGAGCGCAGTTTCTGACGGCACCTGATTCCGTCGCCCGGTGTGACCAGAATCATTTTCCAAAGTTTTTCTCAGGTACGTTCCGTGATCAAACGAGCAGGTTTTCCTAACATTGAAACCAGTGCTCCAAATCGAAATTTGAGGACACTGATGGAATAACAACACTAGTAATTGCTTATAATCACCTTTTCCAGAGTTCTATTTTCTCGGGTGTGGTTTTTAAATTTTTCGGATTAGTAAAGGAATAAAATATAATGATGTGACCAATTACTTTTATTTTATGTTATTTAACCTAAGCTAAGTGGTTAAAGTGAGACCCAAAATATCCTACTCCACTAGGTAGGATATTTTTGGGGTGGGGCCCACATGAACCCCACATTTTCAACCCCCTCCATTAGTTAAGTAACGTACCCGCACCCCCTTTTAATGATGTCAACCCTTGCGTTTAATCTGGTTAATAAAAACCTCATTAATTGGGCGGTTTAAACTCCTCATTTAATTCATTAATTGATTGTTTCAATTCTTTTTGAAATAAAAAATGTTTGCATGTGTGTTAATAAAATAATAAAATCCTTATTCTATTAGAGGTTGGTTATGCGAGAGGGTTTGGGAGAAAAAACACATGCTGTGAAGCACTCCTTCCTCGATGAAGAACGCGAAGAACGTGAAGAACGCCAACCTCCGACGAAGGTCGAACAGAACGCCAGATCCTTGGAGACCGACGACGCGACGATCCTTCTTCTGCGATGCTACTTCCGCGATGCTTCTTCTGGGACATTATTTCTCCCGCGAGAATATTCGAATCATCAATGGCTTGAGGTAGGGGAATTTATTGTTGTTGTTTTGTTCGTGAATTTTTGAACATTCATCGTTAATCTTAGCCGCTTGCTATCGATTAACGGGTTGGTGCCAGACCACACAAACACGGCCGACCCTCCTCCCTTAATTCTGTTGCATGATCTTGTTGTGGTTTGGAACGGAGATGGCACGATGTCGTCGCACCGTGCGGGATCGAGCGTCAAGACTGGGCGACGCCGTCGCGCCGCGCCGATGAAGACGAACATGGTCATGGCGTCGTCGCGTCGTGCCGAAGAATCCTGAAAACACCACAGACGGAGTAGGTGTGTGGTGGAGGGGTGTGGCGTCATCGCACTGCGCCAGACGGATCAATGCTGCGGCATAGGCTGCGGTAGAGCAGGGACTGGCGGCCGGTTCTGGGCCGCCGGTGTCGGAGCGGGGGACCAGCCAGTGCCGGTCCCATGGCGGCAGCAGCCGGCCGGCCGGTGCGGGCCGACTGGTCAGGGGGAAATGCCGGGGGTGGTAACCCCCAGCTAGCCTGCAGAAGCGGCCCCCCTCATGGGGGTCGCGGTTTCACACAGGGGGGGAAGCGCGCCCACCGCCCCCATATGCTCGACCGTTTCGACCGAGCCACCTGGCCAGCGCCAGCGCGTCGGGCCGGACCACCAGGCCAGGTCGTGCCAGCCGGGCTGGCTCGCCCCCAAGCGCACCAGAACCTGACCCGGTTCGGGTTGACCTAGTTCGGGCCGACCCAGGGGGTCTCGGGCCGGGTCGGTCTGGGCCCGCAACCCCCACTTCAAGACCTCTTTAGGGCCTTTACCCATAACATGGGAAATGGACCTCCGATCGACGCACCATCAGCTGCGATGAGATCCTTGTATCGAGACAGTCATTTCAGTATATTACACTCAAGGTTTCAGAGAACTTTGGGTTCGGCTGGGTTGGTTTGTACATGAAACCAACTGGGCCCTCGGAGCAAAAACGCTTATAACATGTGCTTCGGACGTCTGATTGATGTGCCGTAGACTTTGATGGATTCCTCTTAGTGAGATGGACCTTTTGTCTTACTCTGCTCGAGGTTTT
This sequence comes from Viscum album, assembly GCA_963277665.1. Taxonomy (NCBI): domain Eukaryota; kingdom Viridiplantae; phylum Streptophyta; class Magnoliopsida; order Santalales; family Viscaceae; genus Viscum; species Viscum album. The sequence goes on along the minus strand of OY728152.1, from coordinate 1,309,461,982 downwards.
CACGTAGTTGGAGTACGGCCGGGTTGGTTTTGAATTAAAAACCAACCGGGCCCCTGGGACGAAAAAGCCAATAACTCTCAGACCGGGCGTCCGATTGACGCGCCTTCTGTGACGTTGAGTTCCTTTTGTCGATACAGATATTTTGGATACATCAACTTCAGACTACATGTCAATTGATGTATCAGCCCCTCGGATCGTGGATTGGACCCTCCTGAACGAGCTTGCTGTGTGTGGGAACCCTAGAGTTGGCTGCGACTGCGACGACGAAGACGACTGTACATATATCCTTCGTGGATTCGACGACGACGACAATAACACTCAGCGATCCTGCGTAGATCTGTGCTATCGTTCCTGTGTGGGTCAGATCTTGTGTGGGTCAGCGCTCAGCAGTCCTGTGAGGGCCAGCACCTACAGATCCAGTGTGTGTCTGATCCTGTGTTGGTCATTGTGGGGGTTAGTTACCTATCGATCCTTTGTGGGTCATTGTAGGGGTTAGTTACCTATTGATCCTTTGTGGTTCATTGCGGGGGTGATTACCTATCATTCCTATGTGGGTCTGATGACTTAGATGAATCAATGGCTAGATCTGATCATCCCTATCATCTTACGAAGAAGTATACCTGTGTGAGTTGAATCTTGATTTTCTTTCCTATGTGGATTGTGTTGTGTTATCCTGTGTGGAAGTGATCGACTTGGGCTCAGATGTTGGAGCCGATCTGGATTTGATGACTTAGGTATATGTATTGGCATATACCTAAGTAGTGTCGGATGTTACTTCGCGATTGTATCTTTCCTTTGTGGATTATCCTTTCTAGATTCTGGGAGACCTTCGGGGGTCTTGGGGTCCCTACTGAGTAGCTTATACTCACCTCTGCACGGGCTATGCCCGCACTACATTGTGTTGGTTGGAGACGAAGGACAGTGCTGATCGTGGTTGAGGCTTGCAGAGCAGGACGATACCTGGAGGGGGACCTGTGGGCGGGATGTACTCGGAACGGACGGCAGGACCCGGGGAGCTGTGGAGGCTATCTGTACCCACCCATATGGTGGGACTTACAGTGGACGGCTCGTCGTTGCATTTTTACTTTCAGTTGCTATTTTCCGTTTCCAGTTGTACTTTACATTCAGTTTGGGTTTGTATTCTGTCCCACTTACTTTTCCGCACTTACTATTGTACCCAGTTATTACTTAGTGTTTACTTCTTCTTTCTTACTCTGTGTGTTTGCTTGCTTTACAAAGGCAATACCTTCCCTTTTTATCGGGATTTACGCCTTGATGGTAGTCGCGAGCCTCTGGCCTATGGAAGGTGGGCATGTGGTAGTCACGGCACGGGCCCCAAGGAAGGGTTGTGACACATTTTTTGGTCATTAACATTTGGTCATATGACCCAATTTGATTACAATGAAGTAAGAGTTTTTCATCTCACTTTTTATTCATATGAGATTCATACTATATTTGACACTATTTCCTTTTGTGTGGTGTATTTACTTCCCATGATTGTAATATTTTTGTAACATACATTCATTTATGAGTATTTACATTTTCATTGAATGGTCTTTCTTCATGTGGCATATGTTTAGTACATTGCCAAATCGGTAAGGGAACTTTTCATCTTCCTCTATTTAAAAGGCTTCTTACTATAATGTCTTTTAATTTACATCTTATTATGATGGGGTATGTCCTTTTATATCCCCATTGATGTAAAATTTATGTCCAATTTATGATATACTATTTTTATCTTATTAACTCATTTTCTAAATTTTATTGTGAAGCCCTTAGGTTGTCAAATTTTTACTAGGGAACTTCTTAACCCAATTTCAATTCTTCGGGTCCATCTTTTACTTATTGAATATGTAATCCAATGAATATGTGTGAATGTCCTATTAAAGACTTGGAAATTTCAAGGGAATTTTTTTCTTAATTTTCTTTGATATTTTACAAGGACGCAGTTTCTGACGGCGCCTGATTCTGAGGCCCGGTGTGCCTAGAATCATTTTCCGAAGTTTGGCTCGGGTACGTTCAGTGAACTAACGAGCGGGAATTTCTATATTTTGAACCAGTGCTTGGAATCAAATTCTGAGGGCACCGATGGAACCGCATCGCCAGTTTTTGCTTAGGAACACCTATTCTGCTGTTGTGTTTTATCTAGTTTGGATGTTAGTTTTTGGGGGTTTTTAATTAAACTGATTAAAAATATGTGTTTGCCATATTTTTATTTGATTTGGTAGTTAGAACCTCCAAGGGGAGGTTAGTGGAGGGGCCCACCCACACATAACCTCCCTTGGGTCGATGTTATAAGGTGGGGCCCACATGAGTATCAAACCCCCTTATCCCCCTTAACTCTTGAACTCTCCATTTATGTGGATGAAATTCTCTCACATTAAATGAGTCTCTCCACCTCCCTCTCATTAAATTTGACAATTGAGATTTTTAATTATGTGAGTTAATTTAAATTTCAAACTCTGGAAATTCATAATCTTTGTTGTGTTAATAAAACAAGTTAAGAACTTTTTTTATTTGGGTTGGAGTTTAGTTGATTGGGAGCCTTCAGAGAAAAAGCATAGGAAATCCTGAGTTTCTTCTTTCTCTACGACAAAGAACACGAAGAACGTCTCTTCCGCCACTGAAGCACGACGACACCATCTTCTTCATCGTTTTTCAACAGAGACAAAGAAAGGAAAGCGACACCCATGACATCTCCAATGACCTTCATCCGCGTCAAAGGAGAAGACGTCTCCTGCGAAGAACGTCGTCAACGACGACGTCACCTCCGAACGCTCGTCCACCAACGACGAGTACCCTTCTTCCTTTCCGACGCATGAGCGTTAGAATTGGGAGTGTGTGACGAACACGAAAACCGAGGAATCGATATCCGCCCTTTTTCCGAGATCGTCAACGAACGACAATTACGAGGTAGGGGATTTATTTATTTAATTGTTCGTGAATACCAACTTGACGATCTTCGTGGATTAAAACCAAATGTTATCGAATAACGCAAGTGGGTCGGACCGCACAAACACGGCCGACCCTCTACCTTATTTTCGTGTTGGTTTCTTTGTGGTTGGTACGAGAAATCATGGTTTCGTCGCACCACGTGGTTTGTTGCGGAAAGGAATGGAAGTGACGCGGTGCTGTTGCACCGCGCGGGGACGACAAGGATCGTGTTCGGAATGGCCCACGGTGGTGGTGCGCGGCGCCGTCGCGCCGCGCTAGAGATACCGAGAGATATCACATTCAGAACGACATGCAACGGAGGATGTGTGGCGCCGCCGCGCCGCGTCGGGCGATTGAAGGCCACGACTTTGGCCGCGGTAGGAGAGAAGAGCCGTGACCCATACTGGCCGCGGCAGGAATTCAGGGGCGGCCGGATGAACCGGCCGCCAGTGCTGGGGAGGCAGGACCTTACGGTCCCACGACAAAATCATTACGGCCGGCCAAAATGGCCGGCCGGTTTCCAAATCACTGGGGGTCTAAACCCCCGGCGCGTTTACTCGAGCGGGCCCCCATGTGGGGGGGGGGGCTTTTTTTTCAAAGAAAAGACACTAATTGACGCGCCATGTTTTTTTTATAAAAACGGGGGGCTTGCCCCCCCGTGCGGTGACCAAGCAGAAGGCCCCCCACATGGGGGGCCGTTTTCTTTTGAGGCACGGCACGATGTCGTGCCGTTAGAGAACAAGGAGGGGCGGGACTTTGCACCCCGCGCGGCGCATATGCGGCACCCAGGACACGCCGACCCGCGCCGACTCCGTCGCCGCGCCGGCCCACGCCGCCGTGCCGGGCCGCTGAGCCGGGTCGCCGTGCCGGGCCGCCAGGCCGGGTCGCTGCTCGGGCCGAGTCGACCCGGTTCGGGCCGGCCCAGGGGGGGTAATGGGCCAGGTCAGACCGAGCCCATACACCCGTTTCAGACAGAATTGTTAAAAGGCCCATAACATGGGCTACAGACCTCAAATCGACGCACCGTTAGTTGAGTAGTGATCCTTGGAACGAGACGGTCGTTTCAGTATATTACTCTCAAGGTTTCTGAGTACTTCGGGTTTGGCCGGGTAGGTTCGTTCCCGAAACCAACCGGGCCCTCGGAGCGAAAACGCTTATATCTTGAGCTTCGTACATCTGATTGACGTGCCGTCGACATTGATGGATTTTATAAGTTAGATGGATCTTTTGTCTTACTCCGCTCGATGTTTGGATGACGTTGGAGTGCGGTCATGTTGGTTTGCTCACAAAACCAACCGGGCCCCTAGAACGAAAAAGCCAATAACTCACAGACCGGGCGTCCGATTGACGCGCCGTCTGTCTCGTTGTATATCTCTTGATGAGATAGAACTTTTGGCATACTTCGCCTAAGTTTTGGTTATAGTTGGATAGTGGCCGGATTGGATTGTACCTGAAATCCAACCGAGCCCTTGGAATAGAAAAGCTGATATCTTTCAGACAGTCGTTTCAGTTCGGGGGTACAATTGAGATATGGTCAGGATTGGTTCTCTCTCGAAACCAACCGGGCCCCTGGGACGAAAAGGCTAGTAACTCACAGACCGAGTGTCCGATTGACGCGCCGTATGTTGAGTTGAGACCCCTATGACGAGGCGGTCCATTGAGATAATTCTTCGTGGGACTTTGAGATACATGGAGTATCGACCTGTAGCTCATGGAGCGGACCCTCCCGGAGACGAGCATGCGCAGTACGAAGACCGTGTAGCCGACTGAGACCTGACGACTGCTTGAACAAATAATTTGATACCCTTACGTAGAATATTAACTAATTTAACATTAATTTATTAATTTATTTTATTCAATTTTTAAAAAATACCATGGTCTACCCATTCAATCATAGGTTAAAAAAGAATGATTCATGTTCTTTTCCAGAGTCTCTACCCTAAAACCAGTATCATTTCATTTTGTATCCATTATAAGATTAATTGTATCTGCATCAGATAATAGGGGAGCCCTAAATACCCTTTTATTATATGGTCTATCATGTTTAGAACTATTTATCAACATATATGAAATTGTATCCCTTACATGCCTTGAAACCTCATATATTCCTAACTTTAAATTATATATTATCCCAAAAACATTCCTTTCATACCACTTTATTATTACCCCTAGTCCGCAAAATGTGTAACCCTCCTAGGATGAAAATGGGAGAAGAGAGATAGATTCCCCTCAAACCCACCTCTAATAGGCCCTAGGTTGATGACATTCACTAATGGAATAATGAACTTGTAGATGACATGTTATACCATCTAAGAGAAACACATTAGGATGAGACTGATAATACAAACACGAAAAAACAATTACTCATACAATTATATAAATGAATGTAAAATTAAAAAAATGTATAAGCATGAAATAATATATACAATGAAAATGGAAAACTACAAGTAACAAAATAAAGGTAAATAATATAGTGTCCATGAAGTCCAAACCACTATTGGTAAAACCCAAGATTATAGTAACCATCCTGGACTCAAACCTATTCTAATAAACCTAAATCCAATTTCTGTATTCATAGGGATATTATGACAGTATTCCCAATAAGATCCACACTGGACCCTCTCATGAATAACTAAGGAAACCATGCTAAAGATGAGTGAACAAGAAGTGGTGCTAACTCGTCCCATAAAAAATATAATATGTTCCTAGAATCTCAATGGATATAATCAGAAATTAAATCATACAATAACATATTATTTAAAAATGAATAAAAATGGTACCCTACTACCACTTCCCAATTAGTTTTTATCTTTATACTAATGTCACGAATCTTGAGAATCTCCCTCTAAAAAGGATATATCGATGACATCGGGGTGAAACTTTAAAACATGAACCTCATGCTACATACAACTATGTAAAAATAACAAAAAAATAACAAGGGTGTTTCCAAGAACCGCACTGGAATAAATAAAATGATTCATACATCTAGTATTATCCCTAAATTAGTCATATGATATACACTGAGTATGAAGCATAGATCCATCACATACTATACATTTTATACTAGCCAACGAGCATGTACCCGAGTGGTAAGGGATCCTGCTTGGCATCCAAGAGACCCGGGTCCAAAACCTGGTGGAGGCGAATTTCTGGGGGTATTGTAGAAGTACTGTGGAAGTCACTGTAGCAGTTAATGTTCGGTACTGTAGCAGTTGGAACTATTCACCCAATTTGGGCTTTCGGGCCACTGTTTTGGGCCTACGGTTCGCTAGGTCCTTTGGGTCATCAAAGGCCTTCGGGCCACATGGCCTACGGGTCCCGTTGATCATGGATTATCCCAGTTCACACAGAACATGCCCCAGAAGAGGATCAGAGAACTAGGAGTAGCAGTCACCAGATGCAGAGGTAACTAAATTGGAAGAATGAGAAGGTATGGAAGCCTTCATTGGGACCAGGAACCTTGCAGCTTTGTACGGGGCAATTCTAGCTGATCAACAATGCATGTTGGGGAGAAAGGCGATCAATGATGCAAGATTCTAGGGAGGGGTAGTTCTAGTGGGATGGGCTTATGGGTCATTTTATGGGCATGGTATGCCTCTGGGCCTTAGGGTCATGTATTGCGGGTCATGTCAGGCCTTGTGCCTTGGTCATACAGGTTATGTACGTGTTCCCCTTCAACACATAAAAGGGGGATTATCTATAATACAATAAAAAATAAGGCATTCGGGCCATTCAGAGTATACATTTTATACCTACAATTTAACATAGTACTATATATCTAGGATATATGTGCATGAAATAATCACAATAAACTACAACCCTCCATGCACATATATGGTAAAATGTAACTGTTTAACATACCATTACAAGTAACTTCCATGATAAGATAGTGGGTCCAAATTGCATGGTCATGCATCCATCCTCCCTCCAATATGTTAGGGAAAACAACACGAGGTCTCAGAATCCCCGGGCTGACAATTTTCTAAACTAACAAAGTGGAGTAGCATTGGGAAAAAAAGTGAATGATATAAAATAGCTTACAACAACACTTTGGGAATAAACTAGTCTTAGACACAAATGTTGCTAATGTCTCTCGGACTGCCAAAATCCAAAACAATGAAAAGATATCCTATAAGTACACAACCATTTAATGATATAATTGGAATTATATTATTTATTTTTCATCATATTCACAATTCTTTAATTAATTAATTAACCATTAATTGACAAGTTATAAATTTGTTGATTACATTTCATTATAATCTCAAAAACAATCATTTCCCTCCATGAATAATCTATAAAACTCAACTACATTGTAGAATTATGAACTCAGTAGTGCATTATAGTAATCTAAAACGACATTGGTTAAAAATTTATTCACTTATAACATCCTCACATTACATATTATATAGTTGTTTATGAAAAAAAATTGAATGCTACCAATCATAATGTGCTCAACCTAGTGGGTAGGTGAAATAAACATCTGGTTTATTCCACAATTACTAGGATAGTAAACACATAATAGAATGAGAGGATAATCATAGAATGAATTTTCTAATACCCTACAGATTATCACCTCTCTTAGATGGAGAGTAACCAAAACCGTCTACATAAAGAAATAGGGAATGGAATGATGATAACCAACAACATATCTATTAAATAAGAATATGACTCAAACTGAAATATAGATTTCATAACAACATGTACTCTAAGATTCAATCCATACATCCTTATCATGTGACCTCCATAAGATCCATATGCATATCAGGTTGTATCTCATCAATCCATGCATCAATTTATAACTCCACAACAGGGACTTCACATCCCCCATACCACAACAACCCTCAATGATCACAACACATTTGGGCCTCACTACTCAACATACCACTCTAGCCATCTAGGATCACTTCACATATGGGCCTACCCAGACCACATACCACAACATCCCACTAAGATCATCCATACCATCAACAAAAAACATCAAAATAATCTAGAGACAAACATATAAACCTAGAACATGGAAAAAAATCAACGCTTCCATCCACCACACACAATTCTCTCTCACATCTCAAAAGAAAAATGAACTCATCCTTAATAAGATAACATGAATCTCATGGCCTACAATAGAATATTATTTTATCACCAAACTAGTTTATATTCCATATTAATTTAAACAATTAATTATCACAGGATCAAACTACATGTTTACTATAAAACCCAATTTCATGGATTTTAGAAATTAATTACATAATTAATTTCACGTGGCATTATTTGCTTTATAAACAAGAAATTTCCTAATTTAGGTTTATTAATGAATAAAAATATTCAATAATATCTGCATCAATTTTTTTAAATTCAAATTTCAACAACATCTGGATTCAATAAAAATGCCTCTATAATAAAATTGTCCCATTAATTATCAATTAATTTCAACATTTAGTTATGTAAAAATTAAATCATGAACAAATGATATACCATGAAAAGAATAGATATGAAACTATCTATAATATCAAGAGGATAACAATAATTATGCTACAAAGAAACAACAACTCTATGTGGTTGATACCATATCATTAATCTGGTTAAAATAAATTTTTCAGTTAATTTCATTATGATCCAATGGGATAATAATGGACTATGTAATGGATCTCTGATCACACATCCCTTATGAACACCACCCATTTATGAAGTCCTATTCATAATCACACCATCAAAACCTGAGATAAACCCCATTATTAAAATGATTAATAAAAGTCAACTGAAGATTGAGAAGATACAAGATTAAATAAAAAATGAATGGGATAAGATTATATAATGAAATAAAAAACACAACATGGATCAAAACGAGTCAACAAAAAATGGATACGGTAGCTAAGAATCGATCATTTATGACCTAATCTTTAAAATGATTAATATGGGGTCCACATGTATCATGGAGTCGAGAGAGAGCCAATGTAGACATAGAAATTGGTATACCGAGTGGATGGAAATATTTTATAACATAAAATATGAAGGAATTACTTAAAATGTAATCCAGTTTATAGTAATGTAATCCTTAGGGTTCAAAATACTTCAATTGTTTTTCCAATAAACATTATTTATTTTTCATACCCCAAAATATTATATTTCATCAAACCCTCATTCATGTTATGTAACATTCCACATCGAAGAATCCTCCCCTATATATGGCTTCTACCAATGGAAATACTATAAACCTCATCCGAGTTTCCACTAAACACCTTTCTCTTTGAAAACATGAAATATATTGATCCAGTCATATGATGGCCCTTACAATGTTTATTTTAGGTTTAATTCTTTACATGCTATTAATAAAATTCATTTTTCCTGGTAAAAAGGTTAGAAATGAGTATTTTTCAGAATGTAAAATGCACATTATGTTAATAAATATTGCATTTAAAATTTTCTAAATATTAGATTAAATAAAATTTATAAATAGGTTGATAAAAATTGTGTTTTTTATAAAAAAAAGTCTTTAGAAAATATATTTTTAATAGTACAGTGAAATGATGTTGGATTTTATTAAAATACATTCTTAGTAATTAAATATTCCAAAGAGCAAAAAATGTTAATCTCAAATAAAAAATATCATCAATATCATGAAGATGAAAAATAAAGTAATGGTGTTATTAAAAAATGTCCACATGAATTAATTAAAAATGAGTTCATGAAAATATTATCTTAATTATATGAGATACTGAAACAAATCCTTAAAATGATTTTAATGTTAAAGTGAAGTGTAAAAAATTAATAGATTATTTGTATCAACTATAAATAAGCTTAAATTAAGAGGAAATGATAGGTAGTAAAAATTAATTGTACATATATTCATAAAATGATAACGACAATGAGGTTTTAATATAACCTATTGAAAAAAATTTAGCTATGGAATTCTTTACCACTTAGTAACATCTAATTGAAATGCAAATAGATGAAATAATTCAAAATGGAAACCAAAATACCATGAATAATGATTTATTCATAATATTAACTATTAGTTGTTAGTATATACACCATTTTGATGTTATTAGGTTTAAAACATTATCATATTCCTAATGGAAATGAAATTGATATGATAACTGTTACCTTTTCCTTTTTTGTATTAAACACACAATAAACTCATTTATAAAGGGTTTAATTATTTTATTAAATTATAAAATACCATATTAATAATTATCATTCCATATAAGATCCTTTTATGACATTTTTACAACCATTTGTACATAATAATTCAATCTTTTAATCATTTTTGGGGTTATTGGTCTTGTTTTCTCATGTGATTTTCATAAAACAAAACAGTTTCGTGCACGTATTATATACTTCGACCATGTCTAGAATACTAATAATGATATAATTATCCTTATTATAGGTAAATTATATTTTAATAACAAATACTGAATATATGGAATGAAAATTAGTTAATTAATTATCCTGGAGAGAGTAGGTCGTACTTACACACGAATAACATTTTCCATCCATCTATGATCACTATTAAAATTGATATTCTCATATGTCATATATCCATAATTATTATATTATAATATATAATGATATATTTAACTTAATTTACATATGTATATATTATATTTTGAATAGTCGAGAAAAGTGTGTCACATCGCTTTAGAATGGTAGTTGTCAACACGTACATGAATGATGTTATCATCCTTTAGTGTAAGAATGAAAATGGTATATTATATTTATATTATGATGAAAATATAATTAGTATCACAATAGTGTCTTTTAAATCACATATAATCATTAACACAACTCCATTCCGACATCCATGTAAATCATTAGTGAAATATGAAAAATATCACTTCTAAGTTAGTTATTGTACCTTATAAATATGGGGAGCTACTGTGACCTATTAAATTTAATGTAATATTTAATATATGATATAATTAATAAAATTTTATAATAATTTGGGCACAATAAAATATATATTTTATAATCTTCATTACACTAAACCCTTTTAGGTGGTAATAGAATACCTAATGACAATGCTTTACCAGGTAGTAGTCGTCCATAAACATGAACGATGATCTCACAACCGAATATATAAGTTAATGTGTATATTTATGTTATAAATATTATATAATAACAAATTAATAAATAGAATATACTTTTTTTATGTGATTAGGGGAAAACAATTTTGAGATGGAGATGAAAATAAAACAATAGTGATTGACGATGGACATTACCTTTTAATTAGGATTCATCATTATTATTTAAATAAATCATTGACATGTAATATGTAATTATAAATTATAATTTACTATGAATTAAGATATGTTGGGTGTGATTTTGGTTGGTTTTGTTAGAACCAAAGTTGTTTGAGAGAAATAAGAATGATGAAGAGTTAGTGCCCTTTTATAATTGATGAAGAATTAAATTCATGTAAATACCCAAATCATTTAATTATTTGGGAGATATATCTATACTAATGTGGTTAAAAATTGAATAATACTATAATAAATGTATTATTTGATTAATATGTAACATAAATACACAAAAATAAATAAATTTTTTTAATTTTATTCCTTAACATCATCAATTCTCTACATTTAGAATTTTGGTTTTTCACTATGGTTAATAATTATCTAACTTATGTAATTTAAAAATTAACAAAAAATTTATTTATGATATATTAGAGTCATTGAATACAATTTTCCTATATATTGTAACATATTTATGAATTACAAATCATACATGTGTTAGAATATTATAATTTTTAGAATCACATGTTACTCACAAAAACTTATCTATATCCTTCATTTGGATAACAATTTATTTACTCTTTAGGGGAAAATAATATAATTAGTAATGACTAATTGGTAAAATGATATACCATATTTTATTTTTATTAAAATTTAACTATCATATTCATGAATATATGATGTTTTATTAATTTTATATCATTTAATAAAATAATATTTATTATAAATTACAATTAATGCCAATGTGGAAATTATTTATTTTTTGAGATTTTAAATATATATATATATGTTGGAAGAAAATTAGTATTTTAATTTCACTTAATTTTATAAAGATATATTCAATAAAAACTAATTTTAGATAATAATTCATTCACTTTTAATAAATTTCATAATTTTGTGTTATCATTTATTTCATTTAATAATTATGTAAATACATGTTTTTTTTCATAAGAATTTTAATTTACTATTTCATTTTTAAAAATTAAATATATTTTATTATGTTAAAATTTATATAAATTTAAAAAACATATTTCTAATAGAATATATTATGCTCTTTTGAATCCCAATGATTCATAAATTTTAATGGAAAATAAGGATATTTTTTGACTTTTTGTTTAAATAAAAAATTATATATATAATATTTATGGAATAATATATTATTTTCTGAGAATATTTTTCTTATTATAATAGGTAAAAAATCATAGATAAAAATTGGTTCTAGAAATTTTGTTAGGTCATTTACACCTTATATTCAATGAATGACAACTGTGTAAAATCATTTTTATCCTAATCAATAGAATTATTTTTATCTAAAGTCATTAAATTATATGGTTAAATATGATGTATAAATTAATATATAAAATATATTATGATGTTTCATATAATGAAATTATTTTGAAAAAATTCTTGTCACATAAATGAAACTATTTAATTAATATTTATATAGTAGTGATAATGAAAAACGAGTTTTAAAACTGAATGTGTCCAATTTTTTTAAAATGTTATTAAATCCATATTCAATGAAAAATATAATGAATTTTTTTATTAAAATATTTATAATTGATATATATTAATTATAAAATGTCGAAAATATAAATTAACATTATAAAAATTTAATAAAAAGGATTTTTTTCAATTAAAATACTATATTGTTTCACAGTTCATCATCAAATGAAAATTCACAGAATAAACCGTAAAAATAAATCATAAAAAATTTGATATTCATATTTTCAAAATATAGATCACATTTTATTATATATTTTAAGTGGGTTAAAAATTAATTTTATACTTAGTATATAACATGATACTAATTTTTCTTTTGTAAAAATATAGTTTTTCTAAAAAAACATATTTTGTTCTATTAAATTATATACATTTATTAATAATCAATAGATAATTCATTAACATTTCTAAAAAATATATTAATTATATAATAAATATGAGTCAATATATACATTATAATGTCTAGGAAATATATATAATATAATATTTATAGTTTATTTTAGGTCGATAAAACAAGGTCGTGCATGTAATAGACGATTTTGAAGAAACACGCCATTTAATGTAATGAAATATTACTCAATATTGCATGAAACGAAAGGTAATGTATTTAGTTTATATAGACAATTAAATATATCATAATTTTTAGAGTGTTTTTATTTCTTCTTATACATTATGTGGGTTTTCATAAATAATATCATTTATAATTGTTATATTATATAAATTTAGGGACATAAATTATCTACAACATAATAAAATTACATCCCTGTAATATACAAATGATCCTTGAAATCTATGGCTTGAAATTTAAAAATCCATTTGTCTAAATACCCTCATCAAAAAATATTTAATAAAATAAAAACATATAAATATAGAATTGTATGTAAAAAAGGTCATATAGAATAATATATATGTAGGATTATATGTATGAGACATTGGTGTAATGTATAGAAGTTAACATGAATTAAAAGTGTAAATAACTATAACTATTTATTGATATTATAGACCAAAAACAATTGGTTGATCGTTTGAAGGTTAAGGGATTCATTCTCATAAATCATGTAAAATATAATAGACTATATGATTTGTTATATATGAATGTAGAGGATAAATTTTTTTATTTTGATATTATTTTCCAAATGTTGTGGGATTCATTTAATTTGTAGGAAAATAATGAATTATTAATTCATGATACCTATCTAATTAATTTGAATAGTCTCATCCTTAGTCAGTGCTTCAATTAATTTCAAATTCTTCCAATACTCTAGGAAATTAGCTTCACAAAATATATTCTTCTTGAAGTAGTAAAATTCTGTTTCAAATGATCATAAGAGCCATAAAACATGTATTTATCTCTATATCCAACTATATTCAAAAAAAAATGTCTAGTAAAACATACACAATATAATAAAATATTTTCTAGAGAAAAATTATAATACCACCAGTTCATCCTAAATTTTAATCATTCAAATATTTTTTAGAAATGAATTGACATATTTTCTAGGTCATCATAACCCAGTGTTTAGAACAAAATCCATTACATCATATGGTCATGGGATCACGCTCCACCAAATTTCAAGAAAATGTTTGGCATTCACTTGGAATGAAATATATTTTTTTCTAAAGCCCATTTAATATAATACTTATAATCTTCCAAAAATAATAGGAAGGGAATGCAGGAAATAAAATTAATCCTTAAATAAAAAGTATTCTATTGTTTTCAAAACCACATTTTTTCTAAATTTCCAATAATATTATTTCCCAATTATTATTATGTCATTAGTTATTATATTAACTATAAAGGTTACCAATAATATTTATCTTGTTTATATAAAATATAATGATGATATTACAAATATAACACTTCCATAAAAACATCAATTTATGAAATGGGTTTTATATTCCAAAATTTCATCTAAAATATCCTTATTATTTGTTAAATTTGTACTATGAAAATTATTATGAGGGGTTTTTTAGAAATTAGAATTATGATAAATATTAAAATCATTAACCCAATATGGTATCCATACAACTTATCTTAATTATTACATATATAATTCTAATTGAATCCAAAGAATATTCATGGATCTCACAACCAATGTAACACTAGTAAAATAATATTACAGTTAAAATATTGAACCCCAATTCATAAATACTTCTTCAATTATTTTAATCCATGGGTCCTTCCATAGACTGTTGGTTATCCTTGGCCATTAATTGTCATTATTTGTTGAAATCATTAAAAATGGGTATTAAATTTGTTATGGATTGTTTTAAGAAAACCCCCATGGAGTGTAATTATAGGTTTATAGTAAGTTTTATTGGAATTCGCTAGGTAATGATTAGGATAAGCACAATTCGCCATTTTCAATATTTTATTCTGATAGGTACAAATGTTCCAAAACAACATCCACTTGTAGTACCAAAAAAATTATTTATTACAAGGAAATTCCAAATAATCTATAACATCCAAAAATTAATGGATTTTCATATGCACACAACATCAAATTCAACCATTGGATTATGATTCCTAACCCATATTTTTTTAAATCCAATTTCTATGGTTTCTATAATACATCATATTTAGCAACAATAGCAACCAAACCCCAGTAGCCTTGACCTTGTTCCTATTACAATTAAATATGAATATGATTAATGGAATAAAACCATAATGAACATAATTGGTTTTTAATCTTATAAACTAGATAGATATATTTTACATGATATAAATTTCAATAAAATATTAAAACATTGATTTATTGAAAATAATATTATTCCCATTATCATATTATTGGATATAATTAATTTTACACTTCATGAATTCTTATGGAAAATAAATAATAAAAGGATATACTAAATCCCCTTAAGGGATATGTATAATGGATGAATTCATGAATTAGAAAGCATAATAAATATGGGAAGGTATTTACATAACACATATGAAATTTAAATGACATCATTTTTTAATTGTTAATGAAATATCAATATAGATTGTTAAATAAATGAAAAATATTTATTTATTCACCTAATTGTGAATGAAAAATTCTTATATATATAATCATAGTTAAAATATCGAGGATAATAAATTTAGAATTCTAAATGAAGGAAATGATTAAATATTTTATTTCGGGTCTCATGATTATGAAAACCTCTATTTTCATGATTAATATACATTTACTTTAAAATAAATGGAAAATAACATTTAATTATTGAAAAAGATTTGTCCCATTACACTTGTGTATGGATTAAGGGTATATGTAAATTCACACCACACCTATTAATGCATTTTCAAAATTGTACACATATATTTAATGATAGATTTAATTCATTAACAACGTGACTTATCATTTAATATCTAAATATGTTAACAGATATAGAATTTTCAATATTTTTTTCCAATTAATCATATTTATTTTCAATATAAGGTCCATTATTAAAATATTATGTTGTTTATGAATACATGATAAATAATATTAAAATTTAGGCGAAATATCTTGTTAAAATGAAATAGAATATATCATGTAAAAAATTAATGAATTGAAAAATGAATCAAGGAAGGGAATTTCCATAAACTCATTTGTAAAAATAAAAAAATTCATATTTATGAAAAATATGAATGGTGTCAATATATACCATTTACAGAAATAAAAAATAGTGGTTTTCCGTGAATAATACATATACAACAAAATTATCTTCAAAAACATTTTTTTTTTGAAAATATACTTATAATTTTACGTATTTATTTTATAATTATTAATTTTAAATACAGTTGAAATAAGTCATTAATAATATATTCAGAAAAAATTAATGGAAACATAATAAAATATTAAGATTATGTCTGTGGGAAATTATGCAAACGTCGTAAAGAACATTAAATTATCATAGTAAAAACAGATATAAAATTTCCTTATTTAGATTGAAAAAATATATTACATTGATATGTAATAATAAATATATCAAAATATTAAATTTTGATTTAATATAATTATTTAAAAAGGATAATGAAACTAGTTTGAATTTTTTTTGAAAATATTTTTTGAATGGAATTGATATTTCGTGAATCACTAAAATGATTTTGGACTTTATTAAAACATTTACCTAATAATATTAAGCAACCAAAAGTGTAAATAATTTTAGTTTCAATTAAAAATTATAATGAATCATTTGATGATAATAATCTTTTAGTCTTTATAAAACAATGTTCAAAAAATACAATTAAATAGAAATTTATAAATAAAAAATAATGATTAGACTGAGATTTTTAAATAAATAATTAAAATCATAATAATATTCATGTGGTAATTTATTAATGAATTAAATTTTTATCAATATTAAATAAAAATCATAATGATTAAATAAAAAATAGTTATTTTCATTATTATAAAAATAATAATAGAATATTAACAAAATTTAGGATGTAATATAACTTAATTAAATGGAATTGAGATATAAAATTATTTACCACTTGGTAACTATTAATTCAAATCCCTAAAAATGAAATAATTCTATTAGAAAATTTTAATAGCATGAATGATGAACTATTAATTATATGAAATTTAATCAGTAAGTATATACACCATATAAAATTAATTGGGATTACAAAATTTAAATATGACTTAATGAAATATGCTTAGACAAAATCCATTATGATACTCTTCCTTTTGGTTGAACTCCATTTAACCGAATGTATATTATTTTAAAAAATATTATTTACTTATATCATAACCCAATTAATATTTATTCTGTAATATATGATCTTTTTATAACATCATATCAACCACCAATTAAAAATCATTCATTATTTTCATCAGACGAGTCTTAGGTTTTTGTTTTCTCATATAGGATTTGTAATAAAATATCTTCTTCTTGATCATATTATATTGTGCTAGAATATATATAATAATAATCATGACATAATTGTAATACATTTCATTAAATTATATTTAAAAATCTAATCCTGATATATAGTTATGAAAATGAAACATATTACGATCTTGGAGACGGTTGGATGTACATATAAGGGATTGGGAGGTTTGGAAATATTGGTACACTCTTTTTCTAATAGTGTGGTCCAACCATGTAGGGAACCTTCTTGAGGTAGTATTAATAACATTATTAGCACAATGATTACCTAACCATGTAGCTAACTATACTTTTCTTCAAAATAGGGTTGTTAAAAAATGGACCTCACATGATTTTTACACTAGTTCCCTTGTAGGAGCCCCATTAAAACCCTTACATTGTATTTTTTCACTATAAGGTTAGGGAACCTCTCCAACTCAACATGGAATCATTTCGAAGGGTTTTTAGTGCTCTGAATGTTAATCTCCATTGGTAATTCTCCATTCTGGGTAGCTAATGTGTTTTTTATACATATACTTCCAAATATTGAATGATTTCATAGATCTACATTCCTCACAGATAGATGTGGGGTTATTGCTTCCAAATATTGGAGAATTTTTTCCAATTTATATATGGTTAATGTATATAAGGTTGATTTTTGAGATTTCAATTTGATTTGGTGAGTGTTTTTTTGTTGTAAATTTTTTTCTAATCCATTGAGGTATGTGTAATCACTCTCAACTCTTCTATATTGAACTAGAAGATTTAATTCTAGATATATTTTTTATTGAATTTTATTTTGAAATTGATGTTCAAGGCTTGGATTAATCCACTTTTTTAATGGTTTGTCTATTTTGGGGAAATTTTGATATTATTGTGGAATATTCTTCATTGTCTGATTTAGAAATGATAATTATAAATTTGAGGGTTTTGTTTTCATTATGGAAATTTATTTTGAAAATGGTTTCTAAATTTTTTTTATAAAAAATATAACTTTCACGGATAAATGTATATGGATTTCAAGTTGATGTGTTAATGGTTTTGGAATTGTTTTTTAAAATGTTATTTTGAATTTATTTTATAATTCACTTGTTTTCAATATAAATTGTAAATTTTATTTAAATTTTCAAAAATTGATTATTTTTAATGGTTTGGATTAAATAGTTATTCATGAGAATACATAAGGATAGTCAGTGGTATTAAAGTACCACAATCAAACGGTTCAATGTTTTTGTGATGTGACATAATAAATATGTGACGAGATTTGAAAGTGGATATCCAGTGTAAATGATAATATAATGTTTATGAGGATGAGAGTTGTTTTTGGTTGATTTACATTCATTGGGTCATGGTAAATGGAATGGATTATGCTAAAAGGAAATGGAAAAAAAATGGTAAAGGAGTTGATGGATTCATTCCATGAAAATGTAATCATATGGTTAAAATGATTTGATGAGGATGTGCTTGGCTTGTGGAAAAAAAGTATATTTGATTAAATGATTTGTAAATATTGTTTATATTGTCGTGATACCTTATTTTTTCCTAGTGTCACTAATAAGGTTGTAATTTTTGGAAACCCTACATATTATCATTACCCAAACTCTTTATTGGTACGTTGGAGGTTTTTTATATCTAATTTATCAAGAAATATATAATGGGAAATCAACTGATTTACTTAGTGTGGCATGATGATTCCTTTGTGATCTTGTGGTGTTGGGGAATGAAGCATGTTGTGGATATTGGAAGATTTATTTTGGAGCAATATAGTATTGTTGTATTATTCTTCCACAGGGTATTTTTATTTGGTACTGGTATGGTTTTTTATATTTATCGTTGGTGTGATATTGTGTTATATAACAATTTTATCATTCTCCATAAAGTGACACTGTTAATAAATTATCTTTTTGTGTTTTCTTGTTTTTAAAAATTGAAAATAATCCCTCTTCTATTATATTTTCTTCATTATTTATTTCAAGACTTTGGTTACTTGGGTTTGTCTTCTAAGTCTATGAAGTACATCCTCCTCATCATAATCTAATGTGGATGGTCCGGATGTCATTTTTGGTGTTAGTTTATTCAGTCCTTAACCTACATGTTTGATAAGTCTTGTTCAAACAATCGGAATTTATTATTGTTGATTGATTTGGAAAACATTCATTGTTTATTCCTTGTGTTGCGATGGTTGAAATGAGATGATTTTTGGGAACATGAAATTTATAGAATTAAATGATAAAGCAATAATTTTTATGATGAAATTATTTTTACTAGGGTGTGGGCGACATAAGTGATCAGAGACACATATATGAATGTAATATTATATTTATGGGTCTATCCAATGAGAAAATCATGAAAATCATGGTATTAATAACTTCCCTCTTTGGATTAATATTCCATTTGGACTAATAATTTTTTTTAATGAATGGGTTTATTTTTAAAAATTTTGAAATCATCTTCTAATTTGTAATTTTGGTAAATGAAAGTAGATTTTTAGAAAAGGGATGAATTTGAAAACATGGTGGCTTTTTCCAATATGATGGAACAAGGGAGATTTTGAATTTTGGAAAATTTGTTTTTTATATTTGGTATTTGTCACGACCCACCTTCACCAAAAGGAGGGAAGTGTCAGTAGATTGCCAGGCCCCTCCTTCTTTAAGTTGAAGGAGAGATAATGACCCCCGAAACCCGCCTTCAATAGGTCCCGGAGTGGCGACTAGCACCAAGGGTATAGAAAATTCTCTCAAATGGAAGGCATTACCCTTTTTATTTTATAGGATCGAAAGATAAGGAGAAGAAACCCCAACAACACCAAGGTAGAAAGAAAAGTAAAGCCAAAAGTAAACCATTCCCACATGCATGTTTCAAAAGAGAATGCCACAAAGTGCAAAAGGTGACTACAAGGTAAGTACCAAAAAGAAAAAAAGAAAAACAACTACAACTGCTCCAAAAGTCTGAGCTAGTAAGGTCCTGCGTGATCCCCGAAGTCCTCCTGGAAACCTGAAAGTAGTTTTATATACGTAGGGTGAGTATACAAGTACACTCAGTAGGGAAAACGAAGACTCTCGTGCACAAGTGGGGGAATGTACTAAAGTCCCGTGAGAAAAGGATAAACCAAACACCTAACAAGGAAAACTATCCATCCCAGGCCTCACCAAGGCTCACTCCCCAAATAACGCAAGTCAAGTAATATATATAATAAGATCACATCGATGTTTTGGTACCCCGCGCCACTTTCCCACTGGTTTTTGAGACATCCTACGCATTGGACCAATCCCGCCATTTTTACCGCAGTCCCACTGCCACACCCGCCCGCACACACCTGGGCCACAACCACACGCAGTCCCACTGCCGAAACCCCGCCCTCACACACCTGGGCCTCAACCACACGCAGTCCCACTTCCGAAACCCCGCCCGCACACACCTGGGCCTCAACCACACGCAGTTCCACTGCCGAATCCTGCCCGTACACACCTGGGCCTCAACTGTCACATGTAACGATGCCTGCAAACACCTAGGCCAAAACAACCACCGCCACGCCCGAAGACACCTGGGCCTCATCCCGAAGACATTTGGGAAACCACCTGCCACACACACCTGGACAACCACCACAACACCCCGCCCAATGGTTCTTGGGCTAATAATGGACTTCAGGCCATCACAGCCTGCCCGAAGGTACTTGGGCTATTCGGGAAAGGGAGCAGAAAAGGAGCTAATAACCAGCCACTAAGGATAGTGTTGGGAAAAACACCCTTCCCCCATAAATTGGGGTGTTCGGCACTGAGTGCTCAAATTGGGTGGGGCGTGAATAAGAAACACAAAGCTACAAGTATAGATATAGGTAACAAACACTCACCCAAAGCTTAGGTTTTCCTATCCAACCTACAGAACACAACACCACTGCGTCCGAGTCATAGTTCACGACCCTTGCCCACAAAACCATTTGTCCCATTCTTGTTTCACGTTCAGTCAAATGTTCAATTATTTTTAAGCACTACGGGTCAACTACCATAAGCATAACCAAGGAAAGCGTCAAAATCAAGGATCAACCAAAACACTCACACCCAGTTCTGTTAACAAGGGATCTCTCCCCAATTTGTGATATCTCAAGTAACCACTCGGGTTTAAAACTCACAACCACCGAATCCATACCGACAGGAGATCCCATCCCCCCAAATTCACACTACCACTGAGAGTATAAAAGATCAAGGGATCCCATTCCCACCCACATTTCCAGCAATCGGCCCAGAAGGAAAACAACCAACCACCACTACCAAAACAAGTCAGGTATTTTCAGATTTAAATGACTTAACACACTCCATGATTTCAAATTCCGTGTGTTCTATCCGGGAGTTATCACAGAAGGGCTGATCCTGGTGCTTTCAATTATTCAGCCGGATATACATGATTAACCAATTTCACAGCAGGAGTTCACAATTTCTGCAACCCATTTAAAACATCATGAGGGGATTCATTAGTGCACATACAACGACCACCAATGGCCTCAATTTTCAGAAACATAAACCATCACAACAAAAAGGGATGATCACACGATAAAGCATAAACAACGATCACAACCCCTTCCCCTTCTTTCTTTAGAACTTCGTTTATTATCTTCATTAATGTTCGGTTCAACCAATTCCATAGGAACAAAAAATAACGCCCACCCCGCATGATACACAAAAGTGAGAGACGAAAGAAATTCCCTACTTGTTGATAGATGATCGACGTTTAGGCCAGGGGCGCGGAACTTTACAGATAACGATGCGGCGGTCCCGATGCACCAGAAGAGCCACGATTGAAGAAGGGGGAAACCATGGCCTAACCCTTAATTTATAAGAGCCGGGGACGGTTGAGATAAAAACGCTGAACTGCGTAAGACGTGGAAGTCGTGGGTTGACCACGCGGCTTGACTCATCATTAAAGGTGCTGAGTGGTTTAAACTGACTCATGAGCCGATTCAGTATTTAATTAAACTTTTGTGCGCGTTACTGGAACAACTTGGCATGGTCGGGTGACGTCGGCCGGTTTCGCCGATCAGTCCCACCGATCGGTCTCACCGATCGGTCGCACCGATCGGTCTCACCGATCGGTCGCACTGATCGGTCTCACCGATCGGTCTCACCGATCGGTCGCACCGATCCGTCACACAGATCAGTCTCACCGATCCGTCGCACCGATCCGTCTCACCGATCGGTCTCACCGATCGGTCGCACCGATCGGTCTCACTGATCGGTCGCACCGATCGGTCTCACCGATCGGTCTCACCGATCGGTCTCACTGATCGGTCGCACCGATCCGTCTCACCGATCGGTCTCACCGATCCGTATCCCTTAAAGATCCGTATTTTGGAAAAGGAAGGGACCAAGGGGGTCTGGGTCATCACATCAGATACCTCTTAAACGATTCTCGTCCTCGAGAATCACAAAAAACCAGAAGGAAAGAGAGGGTCCGAACAACCATCATCGAAAGATACCTCTTAGGAGTGAACCTCTGCTAACTAAAAACACTCCCCTGTCAAGAACTAAGCAACTTACCACGCCAAAAAGCCCGGTCATGTGGGTTTGGGTAGTTTCCCTCCCCCATGTCAAGATATTATCCGCTTTGGGCGGCACTGACTCGCCTGCACGGGTTCAATCGCATCCAACTTAATGCGTCTTGATTAGGGGTCAGGTTCCCTCTTCCCTTTAGCCGGGGGTTCTCACACACAACAGAGGAAAGGAACTAGTACATTTAATAGCCAAAAGACAAACGTTCTACCACAACAGGTACAAAAGGAACAAAGCTCAAAACACCTCGGGGTATTGGGCACGCATCTGTGCTTCCCTCTCCCACTTACTCTCTTCGAGCCTGCCATGTCTCCACAACACACGAACCAAGGGAATGGCTCGCCCACGAAGCACCTTCTCTTTGCGATCCTCGATCATCTCTGGTTTTTCCACAAAGGTAACGTCGTCCTCGATGTCTAGTTTACCCCAATCAAGGACGTGTGAATCATCGTGCAGATAACGACGGAGCTGGGATACATGAAAGAAATCATGTATCCTTAGCGTCGGAGGTAACACTAGATGATAATCCACTTCGCCGACCTGCCGTAACACTTCGAAGGGTCCGACGAATCTGGGGGAAAGCTTACCCCCCTTGCCGAACTTTCGTTTCCCACGCCTAGGGGAGACCTTCAAGAACACGTGGTCCCCAACCTCAAACTCCAAGGGCCTTCTCCTGGTATCAGCATACGACTTTTGTCGGTCCTGGGCCACCTTCATCCTTTCCCGTATGAGCTGAACATTCTCTGTCGTGTTCTGCACCACCTCCGGGCCAAGGATGCCTCCCTCTCCTACTTCGGTCAAACACACAGGTGAACGGTATGGCCTCCCGTACAAGGCCTCAAACGGGGCCATACCGATGGTAGAGTGGTAGCTATTATTGTAGGAAAACTCTACTAGAGGTAAGTATCGCACCCATGACTCTCTTGAGTCCAGAACACATTCTCGTATCATATCCTCCAAGGTCTGGATGGTGCGCTCCGTTTGTGCATCTGTCTGGGGATGGAAAGCAGTGCTAAGGTGTAACTGGGTGCCAAACGCATGCTGCAATCCTCTCCAGATTCGCGAGGTAAACCGTGCATCCCTATCCGAGACTATAGACCTCGGAACTCCATGCAACCGCACCACCTCATTTACGTACTTTCGTGCCAAAGAATCCACAATACATGACTCCCTGATTGCCAGAAAGTGAGCCGATTTCGTCAACCTATCCACCACCACCCAGATGGTGTCACACCCTCCTTGGACCTTGGGTAGTCCCGTGACGAAATCCATTGAGATGTTGTCCCACTTCCACTTGGGAACAGCTAAAGGCTGCAGTAGGCCGCCTGGAACTCGGTTTTCAGCCTTCACTTGCTAACATACTAAGCATTTAGCCACAAATTCTGCCACCGCTCGCTTAACTCCGGGCCACCAGAACTGCCTTTTCAGCCCCTGGTACATCTTGGTAACTCCTGGGTGCACCGCTAGGGGTGAGTTGTGGAACTCACTGAGAACCTTGCCATGCATTACTCTTGGAACAAACAACCTTTTCTGGAAAAGAATCTGGTGCGAACCGTCCTCTGTCCATTCTCTCGGAGCATCGCCCTGGACAACCCGATCACACATCACTTCGCACTCGGGGTCTCCCCACTGAGACTCCTCCACTAGTCGAAACAGAGATGACTGCACTATCATCTGATATAGGCACCCTCTGACACTATCCATCTTCGCATCCAGGTTTAAGGCAGCCAACTCCTCCATTGCCTTCGAGGCATTTGCCGACTCTCGGACCGCATCCTTCTGCGTCCTCCTGCTCAAGGCATCGGCCACCACATTGCCCTTGCACTCAGTATAAGAGATTTCAAAGTCGTAGTCCTGGAGGATTTCCACCCATCTCCGTTGTCGCAAGTTCAAGTCTCACTGGGAGAAGATATACTTTAAGCTTTTGTGATCTGTGAAGACCACAAATCATTCCCCGATGAGGTAGTGCCGCCATAACTTTAGCCCAAAAACGACTGCTGCAAGCTCCAGGTCATGGGTGGCATAGTTACGCTCATGGGGGCGTAGCTTCCTGGACCCATAAGAGATCACCCCTTATTGCTGCATCAACACGCATCCCAGGCCCTGTCCTGAAGCATCACAAAATACCTCATAGGCCATCCCTTCTTCTGGTAATCTCAACACTGGGGCACTAACCAGCCATTCTTTTAGGTAGCTGAAGGACGACTCGCATTGCTCACTCCACATGAAAACCTGGTCTTTCTTGGTCAAAGCTATCAAAGGGGCTGCTACTCGGGATAAGTTGGGTACGAATCTCCGGTAGTAACCTGCCAGTCCGAGGAAACTCCAGACTTCCACCACATTCTTGGGTGCTCCCAAGAAACAACTGCTTCAACCTTTGATGGGTCGACTGCTACCCCCTGCTCAGACACTACATGCCCGAGGAAGTGCACTTCTCGTGTCCAGAACTTTCACTTTGACAACTTCCCGTAGAGCTGGTGCTGTCAGAGGACTTACAAAACTGTCCTCAAGTGCTCTGCATGGTCCTTTTCTGACCTTGAATAGATCAGGATATCTTCGATGAATACCACCACAAATCGATCCAGGTACTCCCGGAAGATGGAGTTCATAAGCCCCATGAACACGGCCGGGGCGTTCGTAACACCAATGGGCATGACCACGAACTCGAAGTGCCCATACCTGAACCTGAACGCCGTCTTTGGGACGTCGCTATCCTTCACCCTCAGCTGGTGGTATCCAGACCGCATGTCGATCTTCGAGAACCATCCTGCCCCTTTGAGCTGGTCAAAAAGATCATCTATCCTCGGAAGAGGGTAGCGATTCTTGATCGTTACCTGATTCAACCTCCTCTAGTCGATGCACAACCTGAGGCCACCATCCACCTTCCTTGAGAACAAGACTGGATCACCCCACGGTGACGCACTTGGACGAACATAAACCCTCTTCATCAGATCGTCAATCTGTATCCGCAACTCCTGTAGCTCCGAAGGTGCCATCCGGTAAGGAGCCATTGAGATTGGTCGAGAGCCGGGTTGTAGGTCTATCCCGAACTTGATATCACGTCGAGGGGGCAGAGTCGTCACCTCCTCAGGAAAGACGTCCATAAACTCACGGACGATCTCTGGCACTTCCACCATTTCTGCATCTACTGATTCTACCGTCAGTTTGGTCAACAAGGAGAGGAGAGGTTCCTCCCTCCTGTTTCCCTTCGGACAGCTCCGCTCGCCGGTGAAGGTAACACACTGGCCGTCCAAACCTGAGAACACCAACCTTCTTTGGAAATAGTAGATGACAGCGCACACAGAAAATAGCCAGTCGATGACTAGGATGACATCGTACGACTGAATCTGTAGCAGAAGGAGATCCCTAACCGACTGATGTGGCCCTAACATCAGTCTACATCCCCGACAAACGAACAGCCAGTCGGTCTGACCTCCAACTAGTGTGCTCAACACCAGGGGCACTCGAAGTCTCTCGGCATCTAGACCCAAGGCACGGGCTAGACTGGGTGCAACAAAGGAGTGCGAAGCTCCGGTATCGAACAAAGCATAAGAAAGAATGCTAAACACATTGATCGTACCTCGAACAACCTCTGGCCCTGTTGGAACTATTGCCTCTGCGGCGTGTAGCTGTCCACGCCCAGCTCCCCTGCCCCTCGGCTGTCGGCCACCTCCCCCACCATGCCCTGGTCGAGGTCCCTGGGGAGCGCCCTGAGGTCGGCTTCCTCCTCCTATGTCTGCCTGCGGAGGAGCGGGAGCTCGCTGTCCATGCTGCTGCTGCCGGAAGGGTCTGGCTGGGAACTGCTGCTGCGGCGGATGCTGGGGATGACTGCCACTGCTGTACTGCACCCGATCGGGGCACTGACTCCAGAGATGTCCAGGGCTCCCGAAGGTGAAGCACCGTGGTCCCAAGCCTGATGGGAAAGAATGTGGGCCAAGGGATCGAAACTGAAACTGCTGCGGTCTGCTCCCTACGGGTCGGAACCTGGAGGGCCCCGATGCTGGAGGCCTGGTGCTGACGGCCTTCCCCTTCGATGGTCCCAGCTGGATCCCTTCTCATGACACTCCGCCCAGAGCATGCATCCTTTCCACCACTTCAGCCTTCTTCTGGACCTCTATGTATGTCAGAAGTGTAAAGGGGGTAACAACATACTGGAGGGAGGGTCGGAGCGCCTCCTCCAAACGTCTTGCCCGAGACTCCTCATCGGGAAAGTGGTCCGGAGAAAAACGTAGGAGTTCCTTGAACTTGATTCCAAGTTCCCTCACGGACATGCTCCCCTACTGGAGGGAGAGTAGCTCCTGCCTCTTCTCTGCCTTCATTGTCGAGGAGAGGAACTCCGCCCGGAACTCCTTCTCGAAATCTGCCCAAGCAACCTCAGACTCTTTCCTATTCCCCAGGTGAAGCATCCACCACTGACGTGCCGCTCCCTGCATCTGGCTAACAGCCAGAGGAACCCAGTACTCGGTCGGGGCCCGAATCAGGCCGTAGGCTATAACTAGCTCCTCTAGCCAGCCTTCCGTCTTCATATCGGAGGTGCTACCCTCATACTTCTCTAGGGCATATCGCTGGAAGGCTCGAAGAGACTTCTGCCACTGGTCGTCCTCTTCCTCTCGATCAGCTCTCTGCCGATTGTCCATAGTAGTCTCAGGGGCCTCGATCGCCTATACCACACGTGGTCGCCTTCCAGGTGCCATAGCTGCAAGGTAAACAAGGAATGCCTAAGCCCAAGTAGTGTAGAACATCGTTCTTAAAACTTCTTAAGATTTAATTTATTCTTAATTCCCAAGACATCCCAGAAACACAAGAACACAAGTCATTATGATGCATGTACCTTTCCTAGGGTCTCTACCCTGCAATCAGTGTGGCCTCACTTGGTCGTTCGGTAGGTCCAGAGTCCTTTCATCGGATCACGGGGGGCCCTAAAATCCCGTGTCCTAGCCGGTCTTCCCTGGCCTAATTCACGCTCCAAGGTCACCCAAAACCGTTGCCTTACCATCCCATGCAATCCTCATTGTGCCTAACTCCAGACTCCGTCCTATCTCTCAACCATCAGCCTTTGATACCATTCTGTCACGACCCACCTTCACCAAAAGGAGGGAAGGGTCAGCAGATTTCCAGGCCCTTCCTTCTTTAAGTTTAAAGAGAGATAATGACCCCCGAAACCCGCCTTCAATAGGTCCCGGAGTGGCGACTAGCACCAAGGGTATAGAAAATTCTCACAAATGGAAGGCATTACCCTTTTTATTTTATAGGATCGAAAGATAAGGAGAAGAAAACCCAACAACACCAAGGTAGAAAGAAAAGTAAAGCCAAAAGTAAACCATTCCCACATGCATGCTTCAAAAGAGAAAGCCACAAAGTGCAAAAGGTGACTACAAGGTATGTAACAAAAAGAAAAAATGAAAAACAACTGAAACTGCTCCAAAAGTCCGAGCTAGTAAGGTCCTGCGTGATCCCCGAAGTCCTCCTGGAAACCTGAAAGAAGTTTTATATATGTAGGGTGAGTATACAAGTACACTCAGTAGGGAAAACCAAGACTCTCGTGCACAAGTGGGGGAACGTACTAAAGTCCCGTGAGAAAAGGAGTAAACCAAACACCTAAGAAGGAAAACTATCCATCCCAGGCCTCACCAAGGCTCACTCCCCAAATAACGCAAGTCAAGTAATATATATAATAAGATCACATCGATGTTTGGGTACCCCGCACCACATTCCCACTGGTTATTGAGACATCCTACGCATCAGACCAATCCCGCCATTTTTACCCCAGTCCCACTGCCACACCCGCCCGCACACACCTGTGCCACAACCACACGCAGTCCCACTACCGAAACCCCGCCCGCACACACCTGGGCCTCAACCACACGCAGTACCACTGCCGAAACCCCGCCCGCACACACCTGGGCCTCAACCACATGCAGTCCCACTACTGAATCCTGCCCGTACACACCTGGGCCTCAACTGTCACATGTTACCATGCCTGCAAACACCTAGGCCAAAACAACCACCGCCACGCCTGAAGACACCTGGGCCTCATCCCGAAGACACTTGGGAAACCACCTTCCGCACACACCTGGCCAACCACCACAACACCCCGCCCGATGGTTCTTGGGATAATAATGGACTTCAGGCCGTCACAGCCTGCCCGAAGGTACTTGGGATATCCGGGAAAGGGAGTAGAAAAGGAGCTAATAACCAGCCACTAAGGATAGTGTAGGAAAAAACACCCTTCCCCCATAAATGGGGGTGTTCGGCACTGAGTGCTCAACTTGGGTGGGGCGCGAATAAGAAACACAAAGCTATAAGTATAGATATAGGTAACAAACACTCACCCAAAGCTTAGGTTTTCCTAGCCAACCTACAGAACACAACACCACTGCGTCCGAGTCACAGTTCACGACCCTTGCCCACAAAACCATTTGTCCCATTCTTGTTTCAGGTTCAGTCAAATGTTCAATTAATTTTAAGCACTACTGGGCAACTACCATAAGCATAACCAAGGAAAGCGTCAAAAGCATGGATCAACCAAAACACTCACACCCGGTTCTGTTAACAGAGGATCTCTCCCCAATTTGTGATATCTCAAGTAACCACTCGTATTTAAAACTCACAACCACCGAATCCATACCGACAGGAGATCCCATCCCCCCAAATTCACACAACCACCGAGAGTATAAAAGATCAGGGGATCCCATCCCCTCCCACATTTCTAGCAATCGGCCCTGAATGAAAACAACCAACCACCACTACCAACACAAGTCAAGGATTTTCATATTTAAACGACTTAACACACTCCATGATTTCAAATTCCGTGTGTTCTAACCGGGAGTTATCACAGAAGGGCTGATCCTGGTGATTTCAATTATTCAGCCGGATATACGTGATTAACCAATTTCACAGCAGGAGTTCACAATTTCAGCAACCCATTTAAAACATCACGAGGGGATTCATTAGTGCACATACAACGACCACCAACGGCCTCAATTTTCTGAAACATAAACCAGCACAACAAAAAGGGATGATCACAAGATAAAGCATAAACAACGATCACAACCCCTTCCCTTATTTCTTTAGAACTTCGTTTATTATCTTCATTAAGGTTCGGTTCAACCAATTTCATAGGAACAAAAAATAACGCCCACCCCGCATGATACACAACAGTGAGAGATGAAAGAAATTCCCTACTTGTTGATAGATGATCGACGTTTAGGCCGGGGGCGCGGAACTTTACGGATAACGATGCGGCGGTCCCGATGCACTAGAAGATCCATGATCGATGAAGGGGGAAACCACGGCCTAACCCTTAATTTATAAGAGCCGGGGACGGTTGAGATAAAAACGCTGAACCGCGTAAGACGTGGAAGTCGTGGGTTGACCACGAGGCTTGACTCATCATTAAAGGTGCTGAGTGGTTTACACCGACTCATGAGCCGATTCAGTATTTAATTAAACTTTTGTGCGCATTAGTGGAACAACTTGGCAAGGTCGGGTGACGTCAGCCATTTTCGCCGATCGGTCACACCGATTGGTCTCACCGATCGGTCGCACCGATCGGTCTCACCGATCGGTCTCACCGATCGGTCTCACCGATCGGTCGCCCCGATCCGTCTCACCGATCGGTCGAACCAATACGTCTCACCGATAGGTCTCACCGATCGGTCGCACTGATCCGTACCCCTTAAGGATCCGGATTTTGGAAAAGGAAGGGACCAAGGGGGGTCTGGGTCATCACAGTATTAGTTAGAATTTGAATGTGTATGTCAACAGTTTCTAGAGAGTGATACATATTGTGGTTGTATTGAGGAAAAAATGGAACTGGGTAGGCATCATAGGGACCTACTAGTGGAAGGTATAAAAAATGTTGTTCAACCTAAACCTCTGCAAAACAAACAAATATTTCAAAGAAGAACAAAAATATTTCATGAATTGTATAGAGGATGTACCAAATATTTTATAACACATCTGGATCATTCATTATGGTTTTAGAAGAAAAATTCATTGATCATTCAGCATGATTAAGAACATGAAATGGTAGATGTGTGGATGAATAGGATGAATCGAATAATTTATTTAGTATGAAAATCAATAGTGTAGAATTTATAGTTTTCTATGTTCATTTTAAATGATGAGGAATGTATGTGGTTTGAGTTGGAGATCCATTGTATGGAATGTGAGGATTTTTAGAAATTATTCAACAAACAAATCTACCCCCTCATGTTTAGAATTCATCGAACAACTGAATATTTCATTTTAAAGAATAATAAACTATCATTAACCAAATCTGATGAAAAAAATCATATATTTAGTATCGTTTTCACCTATGGTTTCAACAAGTGATGTTTTTATGGTGTGAAATTTTGAATCAGGTATAGGTAAATAAATTCATTCAAATTATGTAATACTATGTATAACAGATTATAAAAATATAGTAAATAGAGAAATTGTGGAAGAAATGGATTCCATAGTAACTACGGGTTGGGGAAGTTTGTTGATACCTACGATAAATGTTGAAAAATATAATGTGGGGACCATAATGTGGATGGTAGTCTATATCCAAGGTGTAAGTTTAACTTTGAATCCAATGACTACAATAGTGACTAGTCCTAAAAAACTTAAGATAATTCCAAAATATTTTGAATATGGATATCTATGCCACATAAATAGTGTGTTTATTACAAAATAGATCATGCCATAACTGTAATCAGATAAACATATTTACAGTTATTCTCACAATTATCCATGTTTTTGTGTTTGAAACACTTCACAAGTGTTTCATGCATTATATACCTCAATGGGATGGGGACATTAGAACACACCTTTATAATAGAATATAGTTATCCATGGAAATTTATTGAATTCCATGAATCCTTGTCATAAAAATTAAACTAGGGTAATAAATAAATGAGAATGGAAATAATGTAGATATGTAGTCATTATTGACTAACATGGACCACGTACAATGCATGGTAATATTCTTATGAATTATACCCCTTTTTTATATGGGCGAATAACATTATTTCATTTACTCTGATGATTCTGAATAGTTGAAATGTGGAAATGAATCATTCCATTTTGAGTATTCATATACCACAAGATGAATGATAATATCATGATCATGATTTATAACCATTGGTGGAGTTGAGTTTTTGTTGTATATATTTGTGCCAGAGATGAATTTTCCTTTTATAATCCTAGGTATAGATTCAATAGTGTTGTTAAAGGCCATCATTGATTGTTTAAAATAAATGTATTTTTTCATTGATAAGGATCAAATCAATAATATTTTTAGGGGAGATATTAACGTAATAGTGGGAGAAAAATATGTATTCAACTGGAAATCCCAAAGATCATGTATCCGTTGGAGGCCTTGTATGTGGAATCAATGGAAGAGATCCATAAGAGAAATTTGGTAGTGGTTTTTGATTAGCTTCTGGATCTCATTCATATAGATTTATCATGATTCCCCTTATAAGTGATGTTTTGTTTATAATTTATCACATTCAATGGGCCAATACTATTTTATTACATTATACCGGAAGGAACCAACAGATTTGACAGAATTCAATGTCATATTGGAAGAGATATAAAACAAAGTGTTCATACGACCTTTAAAGTCTATGTGCGTAACAACAATTTCAGTTTTCAAAAAATATAATAAAGATATCTGTTTATGTGTGGATTTTACAATGATTAAACATGGTGTGATAGTGAATCAATATCAACATCCATGCTCTGATGTTATTTTCAATCAATTGAGGGGTGCCCAGTTGATTTCCAAAATTGACTTCTGATAAGTATACCACCCATTGTTGGTTCGAATGAGAGATATTTCGATATCATATTTTAGGTGTACATATTTTAATTACAAGCCTGCCGTTATTCCCTTTGGTCTTAGTAATTCACAAGTAGAATCTATAGAACTAAAGATTTTCATAAATGATATATATATGGATTCATGGATTATTATGCTTATTAATGATATATTTGTGTATTGAAGGAAAATGTTGCTGCAGGAGTATCACATAGAAGCATTGATGGAAATAATGAGCGATTATCATTTTAAATATTAATTATTAATGTGTTATTTGGATAAATTACATATATTTATTTTTACGTTTTATTTATTATAATGGAGTTATACTGCATCAAAATTAGATAATTTTTTTTCTCTTTGAAACCACCAAAATATTTCATTGTGATATTACATTTCCTTGGTCTAGCTAGGTATTACCGAGGCATTGCTCATGAATATTCTTGTCTAGTACCACTGATGACAACAACAACAATGATGGATGTTCCATTTCAAATTAACAAGAAATGTATAATGACTTATTAAGATAATATGGTTCTGATTTCATAAGCACCAATTTTTTATTTTCTAGAATGAAAAATAATGTTTGTATAGTATTATAATTCCATGGGAATATGGTTGGGTATTGTTCTCTTAAAATGGGATCATGTGGTTGTGTATGGTTCATAGTAGGTGATGATTCATTTGAATAATAGGACAATTCATTATTTAGAATAGGACATTGTAGAGCATGCATGGAAAAAATGATGTCACTATATTTTCATTAAGAAAATAACATTTATTACTGATCAAAATACTAAATATAACATTTCATAGAAATTAGATATGAGCTTTATTTATTATAGTTAGATAAATAATCGACATATTATTGAATTTGAATTTATATATACACTAGGAATAAGATATTCAGTAGTGGTTGAATTATGAAAAAATAAAAATGCTCTTGTAAAAAAAGAAGATTCAGATCACTGATTGATGATGCAGGTCATTATCACTGTTCATTTTTAATTTGATGACACATGTTATTTAGAATTTCCCATTCTAGTTTTATTCATTAAATTTTTTAACAAAACAGTTAAATACATGCATGAATTTAATTTAGAGTGTGTTTATGTGGTCAAAACTGAATAGTGGGGAGATCATTGAGGGATGAAAAAATGATGTTATTTATGTGTTGTGGTTTCAGAATCAGATATATGTACTAGATAATTATTTAGAACAACAACATATGGAATATAATATTTTGAGTCGGGTCATCCATCCTTCAATTCTCAACATTTATAAGGTATATAATGTGTACTGTTGGTGGGAGGGTATGAAAAAAGAAATTAGTCATGCTTGTGTCAAGATGTTTAACATATCAAGATGACATGGTATAGAATCATAGACCAACATTTATGTTGAAATCTTTACTTATTCCAACATGTAAATGGGAGAAAAATATCTATGAATTTCATTATAGGTACCCTAAAAGAAGTTAGGAAACACTATCTTATATTGGTTATTGTGGACTAGCTCACAATGTTGGCACATATCGTCCCTATTTTTGAATCTCATAAAGTGTTGAACATTTCCAAAATATATATATTTGACTATGTAAAGAGGCATGGTGTACCAGTTTAGATTTTAATATATAGATATCCTTGGTTCTTGCCTCATTTCTATAAATAATGGAAATAATCCATTTGGACTCAGTTGATGATGATTATGGTGTATCATCCTTAGACCGATGGTAAATAAAATAGGATGATTCAATCATTATAATACATGTTTTGTTCATGTTTAATGGATTTTTAGGATCATAGTAGGAGAACATAGATGTTGATAAGTTATAATATATAAAAACATGGCATGCCTTGATACATATGGATCTATTTGAAGCACTATATGGGAGAATGTGTCATTGTCTACATTATTGGGTGGAAAAGGGAGATATCAATAATTGGGATGAGCCTCATCCTAGATACTATTGAGAATAATTAGTTGATCTATAAAATAATTTATATGGCATAGATCCATCATAAATCATATATGGATCATCTTTGATGACCGTTGTCATTTAATGGGTGTTATGAAATGTTCTTGTGAATCTCTATTGGGTATTGACATATTATTTTTTGCAACCAAAGAAACTTACCGTTGTGATACATTTGGGAATTTTTTAGATATATGAATGGGTCTAAGAGGTGGAATATCAGTTGGAATTTTTGCCATTGTTTAGTGAGGTGCATAATGTGTTACATGTATATCAAATAATGAAATATCAATGGGATCTTAACCATCTGATTCATTGATATCATGTTTACCATAAGATAAATGTTTTGTTGCTACACTTACCATTACATATTATGGATAAAAAATAAAATTTTATGTGGGTAAAAATCATGTGTATAGTGATGATTTTTTTGGATACATGGTCAGATTTAGGATTTGACTGGGTAATCTGATAAGGAAATGGATGAGAAATGGAATGAACTAATTTGTGAATGGGATAGTATTTTACTCTCCGAGGATGGAATATAAAATGGTTTAGAGAATGTATACCCCCAATATTATTATATGTAACCCCTTTCTTAATGATTTATATTTATTTACTGTGTATGGGAACTATTTATGATAGTTTGGAATGTTTTTGGGAATGTTTTGCAGATTTTGAAAGGGTACATTTTTTTACCATGGTTAGTGAAAACTGTGCACCTAATATAAGAAATTGTATAGTTAGAAGTAGTGGGATCTTGGTAGGAACGTTTATATGGGGTAAAGTTGGCAAAACCATTTGTCCAACCATAGAATCCCATGAAACATGGGATAGTTATCTTTGGAATGGTTTCCTCAAATTATTTACAATTGTCTTTGTGATACATGATAAGCACCCTCTTGGGAATTCACTTGGATTTTTTGTACACTTTAAGGATATGGAAATTCTCCCACTCATATTGGAAGCATTTCAAAAGGTTTCATGGTGCATTGACTGTGAATCTCCATTAGCATTTCCTCATTCTTCATTATTTCATGAACCCTATATCATCATCCATATCTCTCATGGGTTGATAGATCTAAATCATAATTAGATAGGTATAGTTTTTTTTACTTAATAATGGAAAGATTTTTCTTTTTTATGTTAGGGGAAAATATATAATAAATATATATGGAATTTTCATCTAGATTTTGTAAGTGATTGTATCATTACACATTTTCCCAAATACCCTTCAGGAATGTGGCTTCACTCTCAAATCCCATAGATAGAAACTGAATTACTAATTTAAAAATATTTTGATTTATTTAATTATATTTTTTTGTCAATGTTTGACGCTTTGTTGACTCCCCTTTGATGAGAAATTTTGATCTTGGTGAAATTTTGATACTGTTGAAGAATATTTTTCAGTGTTGATTTTGAAAATGATGATTGTAAAATAATGATATCGTTTTGATCAATGTAACTAGTTAATATATTGAGTTTCAAATATAATTGATATTTTATGAAAATTGGTTTTATGTACAGATTAATGGAAATGGATTTTTCATGGTTATTGAAATGGTTTTGGAATTATTTATTAAATATACTAATTAGAATAGATATTGTCTTACATGAGTATTTAATAAAATATAAATATTATTTAAATGGATGGAGGTAGTTTAATTTTCATTGATTGTATTAATTGTTTAGGGGAAATTTGTTATTATGATAGTTAGTGGTCAGGATATTTGACCCTCAAATAGATTGATTTAGACCTAATATAGCATAATAAATAAGTGATGAGATTAGGATATGATGCTCCACCACCAATGGTAACTCTAAGAATCGGTTATTGAGATGGGTGTGTGGTTTGGGTGTATATATTGTGTAATTTGAAATGAAATGTCTTATGCCAACATGAAATTTGAAAATGGTTAATTACTTGTTGGTTTCATTCCATTAAAACCTGTTGAGTTTGGTAAAATACTTTGGTAATGATGTATTTTGTTGATGGAAGTTATTTAAGTGTTTAACTATTTATTTATTATATGTTTATATCAGGGTAATAACTTTTTATGTCATAGTTTCATGAGTAGGGATTTCATTTCGGTAAATACTACTAAATAGGATTACTCGCCCCATTGCTTTAGAAGGTTGGTACTTTTAATGATGTTGTTTATTAGGACATATGTAAATTAAATTCATATCAATTAATTTATGGTGTATCATGACTATTTTATGGTCTAATGGTGTTGGAGTTTAGAGAATTTTGTAGAGCATGGACACTATTTTTTATAGTATTTGAAATTTATTGATTTACACACTCACATAGTACTCCGATTTGGTATTGGTATGGTTTTATATTGTCCCCATTAATGTGGTTTCGAGTTGTATTACATTTTAATGTTGAATAATATTATGATATTGGTTATGGACTATTTGGTTGTGTTTCATTGTATATAAAAATATAAAATCATCCCCTATATGCAATGAGCCCTCGATATTTATAGCCATAATTTGGCTCCTTAGGGAGGACCACTATGGATATGTATTACATCTTCCATCACATATGCCAATGTGGAGGGGAATGATGTTACAAATTGTCACATATTTAAAAATTACTATAATTATTGTAATGAGATTATTTAATATGAAATAAAAAACTAATTTTATCAATTATAATACTTACCACTAAAAATGGTAACCTGAATGTAATGAGAATTGGATATTTCCCATACAATAAAGAGTTGTTACAATCGAATGATGGTTGAAATGTGGTGGATTTATGATACCTTGTGTAGACTCCATGGGTGAAAAAATTACGAGAAATTTATTGTGGATGGATTGGGAATGAAGGGTAACAGTGAAATGTGTTTGTATTTACTGAGAATGTGGAGATTTTTTTATTAATTTCCATAAATAAGTCTTATATATATATTTTGTGGAAAATAAAAAACCATTAGATTACCCATAGTTCTTTTCTAGTGTATCTATAAATTTGAGTCACATATCATGAAATTCTAATCCAAAATAATCGAGAATAATTTTTAATTCTAATAATGGAAAGAAATGACATGAATAAAAAGTAGTTCCTATTAAAATAATTTCCACTTTTTCACATTGGAAAGTCAATTATAGATTAGAAATTTTTAGAAAGATATAAAAATAAATAATATTAATAAGAAAAAATATTATTGGTCATTGAATTTGGTTAATTAATTAGTCCATCATTATGAGATTAAAAGAAGGTCCAAAACACACAGAAAATCTAAAACTTGATTTGTTCTATTCGTGAAAAGAGAATGTAAATTATAAAATTATCATAAATTCACCATAAACTGATTTTTATGTTTTAATATTAAATATAATTATTTTACCATAATAATTTCATAAATATGATCGTTTTAAGATTTAAATATAAAATGAATACATTATTTATAAATATTTTAAAATATATATATTAATTAATTCGACACCTGAAATAATTTCCTGGGTGGTTATCGAATTATCTTATTATTTATTGTATTTCCCTGACCACATTATCCTATAGTAGGTGCAATATTATGTATCATTGGAATGATAACTAATGATCATGTCTTGAGAGATAGATTAGTTTAATAGCCTTGGAAGTACTAGATACATTCCTAGGGTTTACATTACATCAAAAAATGGAAAACAACAACAACATTTTTTCCATATACAACACTGATATCCAATTGACTATCCCTGCAGTTCAGTCATAATATACTTCTACACATTCTTGAAAAAATAAAACATCGAAAGGGGTGAATTCATATGCTCAGTAAAGATAAAAATAAAGCCGAAACTTTCATAAATAAGAATAAACATTTAAGGCAATGTATAAAACTAAAACAAAATATTTTTAAACATGAAATTTTGGAATAATATGGCAATGATAAAGTCAA
Source organism: Viscum album (assembly GCA_963277665.1). Taxonomy (NCBI): domain Eukaryota; kingdom Viridiplantae; phylum Streptophyta; class Magnoliopsida; order Santalales; family Viscaceae; genus Viscum; species Viscum album. Next base: position 1,309,423,235 of record OY728152.1, on the reverse strand, counting down.
AATAATTCCATTTAATAACTCACAATTATATTCTACTAGAAAAATAATAGAATGAAATATCAATAGACACTTTCCTAATTATGGAATGCATAATGCCAGACATGCATAACCACTTAGTCAAGGCCTTGTGAAAATACTAAAAATAAGATTTTGTCAAAACCTTGTGCCAAGAAACTAGTTTTTCTCATGATACCTACCAATAAATAATGGATCTATATCAATGTCCACACATCACTTACTATGTCCAATGCATTCCTCATATGAAAAGGTTTAAACTCAACATAAACATTCATATTAAAAATAGCTTATGAAATGTCAATACTATATCCATAAACCATGAATGGTATACAAATAACACTTCCATAATAAAACATATCTCAAAACCATCAATTCAATATGGATGTTTTGTACCATAATAAATCATCTTTAAATAAACATAAAATCCATCAAAGGATGTTGACGTAGATGAATTCAAAAACTTTTTAGAGAAATATCTCATTCTATTTTGAAATCATTTAAAAGACAGGTAATTATTAAATAAAACATTTAATGTTGAAAATTTTCTAATAATCATGTAAAGGAAGCATTAAATATGTCATAACGGTGAAAAATATCCACTCCCTCCGTATAAGATAAAAAAGACATTCTTACCTTAATCTTGTCGAAAAGGTTATAAAGGGCCTTGTTTCGAAAATGATGGAAGGATTATTTTATAAACATATTATAATAGTCAAAAAATGGTACAATTTACTTTAACCTAGACTCTATAAAATATTAAGAATATTTTGAAATATAATTTTAAGAAACATGGATGTGGATGATAATGTGGTCCCAGTAGATACTTACGTAAAAACAACCTCATATAATAAAGTGATTGTGAAATTAACCCTTACCATGTACTTATCCTTGGTAGATGGTAGGTTAACCACCTGTATAATAATAAAATAATTTTTATTAAATTATACAAGAGTCTTATACAAAAATAAGATATCATATATGATCTTTTTTCATTGCTTTGTTAATTATATCTTAGTATTATCATCGTTTCAGGTGTTAAGTGATTCATGTTCCTTTATAAGATTTGTTATGTAAGTAATGTTTTTTATGGATAGGATGAATCTTATTAAAATTAAAAATGATATTAAGTATTAAAAAATATTTTTAATCATCAAATGATAATTAATCTTGAATGGATAAGATGGGGAATGAATCTCATCGTGTTCGTGGAGACGGTAACCCGTAGGTACACACAAGCATCTATATAATTCTTTTGATATTAAAATAATATTGAATTGGACATTATATCATATATAAAGAATCATTATCATGTTATATTTATTATTTAAATCAATTGAACATCATTATTATACCCATCCATATAATCATGTATTGAATAAAAATTACACAACGACTTGGAGACAGTAATACGTACGTACACACGTAAGGTGACATGTAATTAAATTTATGGATATAATAATGAATATGGTTGTATCATAATTATATAAACATCACAGTATATAAAATATACAAGATTTATTATTTTATAATTGAAACAACAAATAAATAGGAACTGTAAGTAGAAAGGAACTTGGAAGAGGTGATGAAATATTTTCCTCTTCTACTGGTTCTTCTTATTGATTTGAACAAAAGTGCTCCATAGGTTGGCTTTATGACTATAGGAATTCCTCTAGGATGAAGGGTGTACAGTTTATAGGGTAATTGGGTACGGTTTGGCCGAGCCAAATGGCATTTAAGTTGTGAATTAGAGAGAATAGAGATTTCCCTTTTATAAGATGGGTGAGGGGCATCTTAAAAAAACAAGAAATATTATTTTATAATAATAAAATTTTCAGTTTCTAATGGAAAAAATGTATTATTTAATGTTTAAGGCTGTGATGGGTCTAAAAACACTCAAACAAGATGTTTTAAATAGGTTTGAGTCACTATATTAACATTATAATTTATATTTAACGTTTAGTTAAATAGTTTGACATTTACTATGTCTCATTGTATTTTTATATTATATGTGTAATAAATATACTATATAATTCCAATAGAACACCATATTGTTCATTAATGCTACAAATATCATTATATAAATATTTTGGAAGAAACCTTATATATTTATGAATATAATATCAATTAAGATTATAATATTTTTTTTAAAAAAAAACTCTATTTTTTGTCAATTTTGGCACTATTTGAAATTTTGTTTTTTCTAAATTCATAAAAGCCTTACTAATTCAAAAAAAAAATCATATAGACAACCCTAATATGTCATAATAACCAATAGAATTATTATAATTCATATAAATTTTCTAATTAAATTTATTTGGTTATTTAAAATATCAATTATTTTAATAATTCATTAATACAGTAATTACTCCATCATCATTGTGTCATAACTAATTATAATTATTTAATGTTGAGAAATTATAAATAAAATAAAATTATTTAGTAAATATTTTAAGATGTTTAATTAATTTTTATAGTCAGGTTTATATTATATATAAACCTATAATAAAAACTGTTTTCTCATTAAACTTTGAATTTAACACTTTTATCTCTTCGTTGAATTAAATAATAATTAATGTCTAATCGAATCCAAGTGGACCTAAAGCTTCATATTTTATTCCTATGTTTGTTTTTTGTTTAATTAAACATGTACAACATAATTAGGACATGTGTTATATTAATAATAATATCATTTTAACCATAATTGCACTATTTACTTTTAACCGTGGTAAATAAATGTAAAAAGTTACTATTTACCAAAAAAATATTTTCATCTTATTAAACAAAATTTTTCTTAATGAAATCCACCGAGTCTCTTGGATTTTCGAAATTTCACTCATATAAGTGGTAAAATTAGGTTTTATGCATATATGTAAATTCTGCTAAGAGGTGGGTAAAAGACGGTGAAAAATTCTATAAAATTTTTATATATCCATAATTATTATAATTTTACTCCAATGAATTACATTGAACTTATATAAATATTATGTATCTATTTTGACCTAAAATAAATTTAAATACAATAAAAATTATTTAAATAAAAAATCAGTTTGAAAGTATAACTCAGTGTTTTTCACTATTCATCAAAAATGGAATGTTTTCATAAAAATACCAAAAATTTACCCTAGTCTAATTTCAATATTCAGAATCCAAAAATGAATTCCATTTTGAAAGATAAAATTTATAAAATTTCAAATAGTGGGTATTAATATTCATAACACCTAGTTTGATTGGTTGTGGTGTGTTAGAACTGGATGTTGCATAAAACACATGATACTTTATTATTCAAAGAGAAGCATACCATGGAATCATGGGATGTTACATTCTCCAGTCCTTCGAATAATTTCATTCTAGAAATTTCTAGAATATTACAACATAAAATGACTCGGGTGGTTCTCCATCATAATTTACTTGGGTTTCCACGTTGCCTCTTCCATCTTATGGTTTCCCCATATAACATTTACCAAACGAGTCGTCCAGTTTTTCAAACACATGTCTCTTATATCAAGAACCTTGACAGGATCTACATAATAAGATAGATCAGTTTCCAGTTCATATTCCTCTTAGATGAGTACATGCATTGGGTTAGACATGTATTGCTTCAATAGTTTTATGTTGAATACATTGTGTGCTTTGGAAAGACGTGGAGGCATTGAGAACCGGTAAGCTACAACCAAAATTCATTCTAGAATTTTGAAAGGTTAAATTTACCTGGTTCATAATTTTCCCTTCTTACTGAGACATATAACACCTTTCCATGGAGATACCTTCAAAAAACATGATCTCCTACCTGAAATTATAAATCCATACTTTGGTTATCAACCTGTCTCTTCTACCTACATTGAGATTCTTTGATGTGGTTTTGGATTACGTTCACCATTTCCATCATTTCCTCGACAAGTTTTGGGCCAACTAGTTTCCTTTCGCCAACATTATCCCAACAGGTTGGTGTCTCACATCTATTTCTGTATAACGCTTCACATGGTTCCATTAGAATACTTGAAAGAAAGATATTGTTATAATCGAATTCTACCAGAGGTAAATATTGATCCCACATACCAAGAATTTCATGTTACCAAGATCTCAAAATATCTTCTAGAGTTTGAATAGCCCATTTTGATTGTCCATCAGCTTGAGGGTGGTATATAGTGATCAAATGAAGCTCAATATCCAATGATTTCTGAATATTATTCCTGAATCATGATGTAAAATGTGGATCACAATCAAAACAGTCTATAGGGGTATTCAATGAAGTCTCAAAACATCCTTCATATATAGTCTTGGTAGACATTAAAGTGGTAAATCATCCCTTATAGCAAAAAAATGTGTTGACTTGGTAAGACGATCAACAATGACACATATTGCATTGTTTTTAGGAGTCTTTGGTAGTCCCATGACAAAGTCCATCATGATATCATCCAATTTCCACTTAAGTTTGTGAAGAGGTTTCATGAATCATACAGGTTGTTGCCTTCTAGATTTTACTTGGTGACAAACCATACATCATGACACAATATTAGCAATCTCCCTCTTCATGTTGTCCCAACAAAATTGTTCCTTCAAATATCTATACATTCTTCTACTCCCAAAATGTATAGAGAAATTGTAGCTATGAGCATCATCCAAAAATTCTCTTTTTTAGATCAGGTATATCGGGAAAACAATGTCTCTTCCCAAATTTCAAAATTCCTTCTTCATATAAGAAGTCACTCAATCTCCCATCATTCACATCATTATTCTATTTTATGAATGTACTCATCATCAACATGAGAAATTTTTATCCTGTCTAGTAAATATGGATTGGAAACCATTTCAAAATTCACTGATGTTTCACCTTCCATGGTTATTCATATATCCATCTTTACTAGATCCATGAAAATAAGATCCCTTTTACTTGCATATTATTCAGAACTCCATTATATTTACTGCTCAATGAATCTTCTAACATATTTGCCTTCCTCGGGTGGTAATGTATCATGCAATACTAACCCATGAGAAGTTTAATCCATCTACTTTGCCGCATGTTGAGTTCTTTATGTGGGAAAATATACATAAAAGTCTTGTGATCGGTATATATCTTACATTTTTTACCATTGAGATAATGTCTCCAAATATTCAAATCCATGATTACAACTACTAACTAAAGGTCATGATTATGAATTTTTTGCTCATTAATTTTTAGATATCATGATGCATAGAAAATAACCCTATCATTCTACATATGGAAACAACCAAGTCTTATATTTGAAGCATCATTATAAATAATAATCCCTTCATTCCCCAATGGTAGAGTCAATATAGGAGAATTGAATAATTTTCTCTTCAGTTCTTTAAAACATTCTTCCCAATCTTTTGTCTAGAAAAATTTAACCCCTTTTCATGTGAGCTTTTTTAATGGGTTAGCCAAATGGGAAAAATTCTTGATGAAACTTCGATAATAACCTTCTAAACCAATAAAACTACATACCTCAGTTATACTCATCAGGGCTGGCCATTATTGGATGTATCGTGTCCTAGAAGTATCAATGTAGATTCCATGATTTGAGGAAATATGGAAAATAAAAGAAATCTCCTGAAGCTAGAATTCACACTTGCAAAAATTCCCATATAATTCATGTATTGTAAGAGTCTTCAGGATAATGTGCTAGTGATTTTCATGATCAACCTAGATTTTGTAATATACCAAGATATCATCAATAAATACCACTACAAAGTCATCATGATATTTCTTGAAAACACTATTCATTATATCCTTGAAGACAAAGGGTGCATTAGTCAATCCAAAAGGCATTACTGTAATCTCACAATGCTCGTAACTGGTTCGAAATGCTATTTTTGGAATGTCTTCCTTCTTCACACACAATTGATGATATCTAGATAGAAGTTAAACAATTGAAAATTATAAATCTCCATGAATTTTGTCAAATAAATCATCAATATGGTGTAGGGGATACATGTTCATTATTGTTATAAAATTGATCTCTATGTAGTCAATGCACAAATTCTTAGATCCATCGTCTTGTCAAAATGTTCTGGGGATCCCCATGGAGAAACACTAGGGTGAATAAATCCCTTATTACTCAATTCCTCTAGTTTATTCTTTTGTTCAACTAATTCAATAGTGGCTATTCTATAACGGGTTTTTGATATGGGCCTTTTTGAACGAAATAAATCAATGGAAAAATCAATTTCTAGTTCTGGAGGATGTCCAGGTAAATCTTCTGAAACCACATCAACATATTATTTCACAATAGGTAAACCCTCTATTTTAGCATAACGTTCCACACCCATATTTATTTCATTCTCTTCCTCCCCAATAATTGAATTTAGTTGAGCTACTGGGGGTGGATATTGATAATAATTAGGTGGTGCCGATTCTGCTATAAAGATAATGTTTTCGTTATCATCATCATCAAAAATAGTAACCTCCTTCATCAAACAATAAATTTGTGCATCATGGTCTGAAATCTAATCCATACAGTGGATTATATAAAATTACATCATGGGTATGATGATGAGATCAGTAGATAAAGAACATTTATATGACCTAATGGAGGATGATTCACTAAACATTGTTCCAATGATACTTCCATTAGGATTTTTGACTGACAACTCACTTGTTAAATAAAATTGGAATTATGTAACTTTCATAGAAGACTAGGATGATATGAATCAATGTGATGATCCAAAATCAAGTAATGATTTTGATAAGCATTAGGTAACAATTAAATTACATACCACCACGTCCTTCGAAGATTCAACCTCTACAGTCGTGAAATCATAATCTTGTCCTTGATCCCATGTCCTTTTCTAAGATATGTTCACCTAAAGCTTATGACATTCATTTGAATAATTCCTCCCCTTCTTTACATTTGTAGAATTCAACATCGACATCCTCTATCTTCCTCTTCCAATTACGATCTTGGTGGCCTTTTTCACCAAACTTGTTATAGAGACCCATTCCCTTCAGGCAAGTACCAGAGTGTTTCTTCCCACATTAACTACATGATGGATTTTCAATAGTTCCCTTCTTCCAGTTATTTCTATTTCCAGGGTTTTTAGCTGACCTCTTCTTCCCTTCCATTTATTTAATGTCGTAAGACATAGAGAATTCTTTTTATGTCTTGATATCACATGAGACAATATATTCATCCGATGAGAAGGATTGTGAGATTAATCCTCAATGAAGACATGGTTTTAACCAATAAAAGAAATGATTAATCTTACTTATTGTGTTATTTTTATCATCTACAGCATGCCTCGCTAACCATGTAATGTTAGTTTCATACTTTACAACATTCTCATCCTCCTTTTTCCTTCGGCTCAGAAATTGTCTTTCCATATACACTCAATGGTCATGAGGAATGTATTTTTCTAAGAAAATTTCATTAAACTCCCTCATTTCCTTATTTGATACTTCATCATATTCCATTGTGTTTTGAATCAATGACCACCATTGGTCAACATCTCCCGTGGGGAGGTAAACTGCCATGAAAAAGTTTTACCTTTCACTACTTTCCAAGGCATGGAATATATTCTTTGAAGAATTTATCAATTTCTCAACCACTAATGGATTTATAATCCCATTGAATTTCTGTGGTTGTTTCCTCATTAAGCGATCTAACATTGAACCTCCACATTGTGGATTAGGGTGCTCCATACAGGTAAAGTTAATATTCATACATTGAGTGAGTTGTCCCAGTATGGTGATTAGCTGATCAGCACCAGTTGCATCACCATCTCCACTATAATTTTATTGAGTAAGAGGGAAATCCCAACATGGAGTGCATGTAGTGATACAATTTTCATTCTTTCTACTAGGTGCTATTTATAAACAATGACATAAACTAGATTAGTTTATGAATTGTAATACATAATTCCAAACTTGTAAAACATTTAACATAAATGTAACAGTTTATTTATATAATCCATAATCATAAAAAATTCTTTGAGGATGTATATACTCATAAACACTTCATAATGGTTTTTAATGAAAATGAGAGTTATTCTATGTTTATCCACTATGATTTTCTTAACCAAGAGTGCATCAAGGCCCATTTTCGTGCACCAGTTCCCATTTGAGTCAAGCTCAAAGTGGTGTTTTCGAGTTTTACCCCTTGGTACATCTGTTCTAGACCTACCACTACCTGCTCGTATCCAGACTGGTATTTATTTCATGGAAAAATCAACAAATCTCTAAAAATACCTAAATTCTAGGAAGTTATTCTATACTAATCTTCAATGTCTATTTAGAGTTATATGCATTAATCAGAGTTTATCTAAATCTAGTTTCCAAGGTCTGTACTAAACATACTCATATACCAACTATAATTCCCTGACCCCAGTAGGATAGAGTCGGTGAATTATTACATATCATTATCATGATCAAAAAAGATTAAGTATCAAAAGACTGATTACTTTGGTATTCATGGAAGTACTAGATACATTCATAAGGTTTACATTACTTCATAAAATGGAAAATTACAACAACATTTTTTCCATATACAACCCTGAGATCACATAGACTATCCCTATAGGTCAGTCATAATATTATCCTTTGTATCCTTGGAAAAATAAAACATAGAAAGTGGTGAGATCATATGGTTAGTAAGGATAACAATATATCAGAAACATTCATAAATAAGAATAAACATTTAAGGAAATGTATAAAAAAACAAAATCCTTTGAAACATGAACATCAGCACAATATGGAATAGATAAAATCAAAATAATGCCATTTACTAACTCACATAGATATTCTACTAGTTGAATAATCACATGCAATATTAGTAGCCACTTTCATAATGATGGAATGCATAATGCCATTATTTCATAACCACGTAGTCAAGGCCTTGTTACATGAATACTAATAAGATTCTCTAAAGGACTTGTTCCAAGACACTAGTTTGTCTCATGAGAACTACCGATGCTTCAAAGAGCTATATCGGGCTCCACCCGTAACTTACAAAGTCCATTGAATTCTTTATATTAAAAGGTTTAAACAGAACATAAACATTTATATTAAAAATAACATACAAAATGTCAATACATTATCCATAATCCATGAATGGTATTAAAATAAAACATCCACAGTCAAACGTATCTCAAAACCTTCAATACAATATGGATGTTTTTTATTATAATAAATCATTATCAAATAAACATAAAATACATCAAAGGATGTTGACATAGATGAATTCAAATTTTTTTTATTGAAATATCTATTTCTATTTTGAAATCATTTAAATGTCATGTAATTATAAAATAAAAGATTTATTTTTGAAAATATTATTATAATCATGTATGGTAAGCTTCAATGATTTCATAATGGCAGAAAATACCCACACCCACCGTATAAGATAAAAAAAGACATTCTTACCTTAACATTGTCGAAAAGGTTATAAAGGACTTTATTTGTAAAATAACTAAATGATTCCTTTATTAACATATTATAAAATTCAAAAAATCATATAAATGAATTTCCCCTATAGTCTATAAAATTTTAATAATGTTTGGAAATACAATTTTATGAATCATGGACATGGATGATAAATAAGTCCTAGTAGATACTTATGTAAAAACAACCTCGGATAATAAATAGATTGTGAAATTAACCCTTACCTTGTACTTTTCCTCTATCGAGGGTATTTTAACCTCTTCTATAATGGTGAAATAATTTTTATTAAATTATACAAGAATCATATACATTTATATAACGTTATATATGACCTTTTAACATTCTTTTGTTAATCATATATTAGTATTATCGTTGTTTCAAGTGTTAACTGATTCATTTTCCTTTATATTATTTGTTACATAAGTAATATTTGTTATGGATAGGATTTATATTATTAATATAAAGAATTATATTAAGTCTTAACTAATTATTTTTAATCATAAAAAGAAAATTAGTCATGAATGGATACGATGGGGAATGAATCTCAACGCGTTCGTGGAGACGACAATCTGTACGTATGCCAAAGTGACAAAATCATTTTTTTGATATTAAAATAATATATAATTGGATATTATATCATATATAAAGAATCATTATCATGTTATTATTATTATTTAAAACAACTACACATCATTATTATAACCATCCAAATAATAATTTATTGAATAACAAATAGACCACAACGTGGAGACGGTATTCCTTACGAATGGATGTATGGTGACATGTCATTCAAAGTATGGATAGAATAATTAATATTGTTGTACCAAATTTATAATAACATTAAATTATATAGAATATACTGAAGTTATTATTTTATAATGGAAACAACAAAGAATGAGGAAGTGGATAAAGAAAGTAACTTGAAAGAGGTGATGAAATATTTTATCTTTTCTTCGGGTTATTAAACTTTATTTGAACAAAATCGATACATAGGATGGATTTATGACTAAAGTAATTCCTATAGGATGAAGGGGGGTCAGTTGAGAGGGTATTTGGGTAGGATTTGGCCAAGAAAAATGGCTATTACAGTGTGAATTAGAGATAAGTGGATGTGCCCTTTAATAAGAGGTGTGAGGGAATCTTACGAAAAATTTGAAATATTATTTTATAATAAAATATGATTTTGTTTCTAATGGCTCAGAAATGGATAATAGAAATTATAACGAGAGGATGAGTCTAAAACCACTCAACCAATATATTTTAGACATGTTTTGGTCACTATATTAACTTTATCATTTAAATTTAACTTTTAGTTATATAGTTTGACATTTATCATGTCTCTTTGTATTTATAAATTATATTGTTATTAAACATACTATATTCTTCCCAAGGAACCCCTAGTGGTTCATTAATGATAATATTATTATTATATATGTTTTTTGGCCAATACTTATATTTTTAGAAATAGAATATCTATTAATAATATAACATTTGTTTTAAAAACACTTTTATGTCAATTTTGACACTATTTGTTATTTTGTTTTTTCTAAATTCAAAAATGTATTATTACTTAGAAAAAAATCATCCAACCAAACCTAATATGTTATTTTAACCTATAAAATTAGTGTAATTTATAAAAAGTCTCAAATCACATTTATTTTTATATTTATAATAACAATTATTTTACTCATTCATTAATTCAGTAATTACTGCATCATCATTGTGTCCTAAATATATATTATGAGTTAATGTCTAAAAATAATAAATAAAATACCATTATTTCAGAAATCATTATATTTTTCTAATGAAAATTTATAGTCAAATTTACCTTATGCAAAACCCTATAATAAAATTTATTATTTATTAAACATTGAATTTAACACTTTTAACTCTTCATTGAAATAAATAATAGTAAATGTTCTAATCGGATCCAAGTGGACATAAAGGATCATATATTATTTAGAGGTTTTTTCGGTCTAATCACTCTTATCCAATACAAATTGTTCATTTTTATGGTAATAATAATACCATTTTTACCCATAATTAACTTATTTACTTTTATTTATGGTAAAAAAAATTAAATAGTTATTATTAACCAAAAATTATTTTCATCTTATTGAACAAAATTTTTCATACTGATATCAATAATGTCTCTTGTATTTTTTATATTCCTCTCACATAATTGGTTAAATTATGTTTCATGAGAATTTTCTAATTCTCCTAGGAGGTGGGTAAAAGACGTTGAACAGTTCTATAAAATTTTTATATATTTAAAATTATTATCAATTGACTCCAATGAATTACATTGAACATATATAGGTATTATGTATCAATTTTGACCTAAATTAAATTTATATTATATAAAAATTTATTTAAATAAAAATTTGGTTTTAAACTATAACTCATTGTTTTTAACTATTCAAAAAAATTTAACGTTTTCAGAAAAATACCAAAAATTCACCCTTGGCTAAATTCAATATTCTAAATCCAAAAATGATGTCCATTTTGAAAGAAAAAATTTATAATATTTCAAAAAGTTAGTATTAATTTTCACAACGACTAGTTTGATTGGTTGTGGTGTGTTAGAACTCGAAGTTGCGTACAACCCACAAAACACTATTATTCAAAGAGAAGTGTACCATGGTTACTTAGGTTGTTACATTCTCCCCTTAATCATATAACTTCGTCCTCAAAATTTCTAGAATATTACATTATAAAATGACTCGGGTGGTTCTTCATCGTAAGTATCTCAGTTTCCCACATTGCCTCTTCCATCTTATGGTTTCTCCATATAAATTTCACTAGACGAGTCGTCCGGTTTTTCATCACTTCTTCTCATGTATCAAGAACCTTGATAGGATCTTCACAATAAGATACATCATGTTCTAATTATAATTCATCATTTTTGAGTACATGCATTGGTTCAGGAATGTATTTTATAAAGAGTGATACATGGAATACATCATGAACTTTGGAAAAACTTGGAGTCATTGAAAAACGGTATGATATTACTCCAATTCGTTTTAGTATTTCGAAAGGTCCGATTTACCTAGGTCTTAATTTTCCCTTCTTACCGAAATGTATTACACGCTTCCCTATAGATACCTTCATGAAAACATGATCTCCTACATGAAATTCCAAATCGTCCTTCAGTTATCACCATAGCTCCACTTCCTATATTGAGCAGCGTTGATGTGGATTTGGATTACCTTCACCATTTCCATCATTTCCTCTACAAGTGCTAGGCCAACGAATTTTCCTTTTGCCGACATTATTCCAACAGGTTGGTGTGCAACATCTCATTCCGTATAACGCTTAATATGGTTCAATCTGAATACTTGAATGGAATCTATTATTATAATAGTATTATACTAGAGGTAAATATTGATCCCACATACCTTTAATGTCATGTGAGAATGATCTTAAAATATCTTATATGGTTTGAATAGTTCGTTCTGATTGTCCCTCAGTTTGAGGGTGGTTGGAAGTGCTCAAATGATACTCAGAATCAAAATCATTCTGAAAATTTTTCTAGAATCATGATGTATAACATGGATCACAATATGAAACAATTGATAGGGGTATTCCATGATGTCTCACAACATAATTAATATATTGTCTTTATAGACATTCAAGTGTTAAATCATCCCTTATTGAAACAAATGTGCTGACTTGGTAAGATGACCAACAATGACTCATATTTCATCGTTCCTTCTAGGAGTCTTTGGTATTCTCATGAAAAATTATATCATGAAATCATCCCATTTCCACTCAGGTATGGGAAGTGGTTGCATGACTCTTCTCGTATTTTTCCTTTTAGATTTCACGTATTGACAAACCATATATCTTAACACAAAATCAGCAATCTCCCTCTTCATGTTGTCCCACTAAAAATGTTCTTTTAAATCTCTATACATTTTGGTGCACTTAAGGTGTATAGAGAAATTAGAGCTATTATAATAATACAAAAATTCTCTATTTAGATCAGGTATATGTGGAACAAAAAGTCTATTCCCAAATTTCAAAATTCCCTCTTCATATAGGAAGTCACTCAATCTCCCACCATTCACAACTTTAATCTTCTTTTGAAACTCCTCATCATCAACCTGAGAAATTTTTATCCTTTATTATAATGTTGGTTTGGAAACCATTTGAAAAAAAATTGATGTTTCACCTTCTAGGGTTATTCGCATATCCATCTTTCTTAGATCCATTATAATAGTATCCCTTTAAAAACTCATCTTGTTCAAAAATCCATGATCTTTTCTTCTCAATGAATCTTCCACCTTATTTGCCTTCCTTGGGTGGTAGTGTATCAGTACATCATAAACCCTGAGAAGTTCATGCCATTTACTTTTCCTCCAGTTGAGTTATTTATATTGTAGAATATACTTCAAAATCTTGTGATGGGTATATATCTAACATTTTTCATAATAGAGATAATGTCTATATATCTTCAAATAAAAGATTATAGATACTAACTCTTGATCACGAGTAGTATAGTTTTTCTCATTAATTCATTTCTGAAGTGATTCATATGAAATAACTGTATCATTCTGCATAAGGACACACTCATGTCCTTTATTTGAAGCATCATTATAACTAAAAAACCCATTATTCCCCGATGGTAGAGTAAATATAGGAGAATTGAGTAATTATCTCTTCAGTTCATCCAATCATTCTTCCCACTATTTTCTACAAACAAATTTAACCACATTTCATGTGAGCTTTGTTAATGGGTCAACCAAACCTGAAACATTCTGGATGAATCATCGATAATAACCTTCTAAATGAAAAAAAAACTGCATTCCTTAGTTATAATAGTCGGTGCTGGCCATTCTTGGATGGCTCTTGTCTTAGAATGATCAACATAGATTCCATCCTTAGAGGAAATATAGACTAGAAATGAAATCTCTTGATTCCAGAATTCACACATGATAATCATCAGATATAATTCATGTCATCTATGAGTCTTCAAGATAATACGCAAGTGATTTTCATGATCTTCGAAGATTTTGGATTATAACAAGATATCATGAATAAATACCACTATAATGTCATCATGATATTCCATGAAAACTATACTCATTGGATCCATGTAGACAGATGGTGAATTATTAAATCAAAAAGGAATTACTGTAAACTGGTAATGCCCATACCTAGTTCGAAATGCTATTTTCAGAATGCCTTTTTTCTTTACAAACAACTGATGATATCTAGATCAAATGAAAATCTATGAAAAGTATTTAGCTCCATGAAGTTGGTCAAATAAATCATCAATGTGAGGTAGGGGTACTTGTTCTTTATTTTTATATCATTGATATCCTTTTAGTAAGTGCACAACCTCATAGATCCATCATTTTTCTTATCAAAAAGTAATAGGGATCCCCATGGAGAAACACTAGTTCGAATAAATCCCTTATTAATAAATTCCTCCAGTTGTATCTTTAGTTACACTAATTCCACAATGTCCATTATATAAGGGATCTTTGATATGGGCCTTCATCCAGGAATTAAATCAATGGAAAAATCCATTTCTTATTCTGGAGGATGTCCAGGTAAATCTTCTAGATACACATCAAAAAACAATTTTAAAATAGGTATATACTCTATCTGAACATTAAATTCCTCAACCACAGTTATTTCATTCTCATCCTCCCCAATAATTTAATTTAGTTGAGCTATTGGAGGTGTGTCTAGATAAGAATTTGGTGGCCATGATTCTACTCTAAATATAATGTGTTCTTTATCATCATCATAAAAAATAGTAACATCCTTGTTCATAAAATAAATTTTTGAATCATTGTCTGAAATCTAATCAATACTAAGGATTATATCAAATTAAATAATGGGTTTGGTGATGAAATTTTTAGATAAAGAACATTACAAGACCCAATGGGGACAGATTCAAAAAACATTGTTGCAATGACACATCCCTTAGTATTTTTTAATGACAACTCCCATGTTAAATCAAATTGGAAATATCTAATTCTCGTAGAAAACTAGGAAGATATGAAACAATGCGATGATCCAGAATCAAATAAAGAATTTGATAAACTTTAGGAAACCATTAAATTACATGCCACCTCATCTTTCAGAACATTAACATCAGCATTAGTGATAGCATAAACATCAACTTGATCCATTGGTCTTTATTGAGGAATGTTCCCCTAATGAAAATAAAATTCATTTACATAATGCCCCATTCTCTATAATTGTAGCATTTAACATCAACATCCTATTTCTTCCCCTTGCAATCAAGAGCTTGGTGGCCTTTTTCACCACACTTTTAACAGACACCCATTTTCTTCAGGCAAGTACCAGGGTGTTTCTTTTCACATTTACAATAGGATGGATATTCAAATTTTCCCTTCTTCCCCATATTTCAATTTCTAGAGTGTTCAACAGATCTCTTCTTATATTTATTTGCTCTAATGTCATAAGACATAGAGAATTCTTTTTTTGTCTTGATTGCACATGAGACAATATCATCATACGATGATAAGGATTGTGAGACTAATTTTCGACGAAGAGAGGGTTTTAACACATCAATGAAACGATCAATCATACTTCTTGGGTTACATATATAATTGGAAGCATGACTCGCTGTCCTTATAAAGTTAGATTCATACTTTGAAATGTTATCATCCTCCATTTGCCTTAGACTCAGAAATTGACTTTCCATATCTTCTTGATGGACCTGAGGAAAATATTTTTCTATGAGAATTCCTTTACACTCCCTTCATTCCATATTTTATACATCCTCATATTTTTTTTGAATCAATGACCACCATTGGTTATCTTTTCTAGTGAGGTAGTAAACTACCATGACAAATTTTTACATTTCGCTAATCCGCAAGGTGTGGAATATTTTCAATAAAGAATTTATCCATGGCATATCCACTAATGTATTGTTAATCTAATTGAATTTTGGTGTCGTTTTCCTCATGGAGCGATCTAACATTGATACATCATGATATAGATCTGGGTGCTCCATACAAGTAAGGTTGTTATTCAAAACCTGAGTGAGTTGTCTTATTATGGTGATTAGCTAATCAGTACCAGTTGCATCACCAGCTCCACTATAATTATATTGAGTAAGTGGTAAATACCTACATGGAGATTGTGCATTGATATGATTTCCATTCCATCCACTTGGTTCCATTTCTTAACAATCGCATAAACTAGTTAGTTTATGAATTGCAACACATAAATCCAAACATGAAAAACACTTTACATTAATTGAACAGTTCATATATATAATCTATAATCATAAATAATTTCTTTGAGGAAGTATATAGTCATAAACCCTTCATAATGGTTTTAAAAAAATGAGAATTATCCTATGTATATCCCTCGAGAGTGTGGTAACCAATAGGGCATCAAAGCCCATTTTCATGCACCAGTTCCTATTTGAGTCCTGCTCAAAGCGGTTCTTTTGTGTTTTTCCCCTAAATACATCTATTATAGAGCCACCTCAACCTACTCATATCTAGAAATGGATGTATTTCTTAAAAAACTCACAAAATCTCTACAACAACAAAATTATATGATGTTCTTATATTCTAAGTCTCAAAGTCTATCTTAGGGATATATGTTCTAATCAGAGTTTTTCTAAATCTAGTTTTTCCGAGGATTGTACTAAACATTATCTAATACCAATTGTAATACCCCAACCCTAGTAGGCTGGAGTCGGTGCATTATTAGGTTTCATTGACATGATCACAAAAGATCATGTGTCAAAAGACTGATTAGTTTAGTAGCCATGGAAGTACTAGATACAATTATAAGGTTTCCATTACATAATAAAATTGAAAACTACAACAACATTGATTCTATAGACAACAATGAGATTCCATAGACTGTCCATGCAGGATAGCCATAATATTCACCATTTTTTCTTAGGATCAATAAAACATATAAAGGGGTTGTAAAGACCCGTAAATTTCAAGGAAATTTTTTTCTTAATTTTCGTTGGAATTTTACAAGGACACAGTTTCTGACGGCACCTGATTCCGAGGCCCGGTGTGCCCAGAATCATTTTCTGAAGTTTGGATTGGGTACATTCCGTGAATGAACGAGCGGGTTTTTCTAACATTTGAACCGGTGCTCGGAATGAAGCGGATAGGGTGCGACCCAAAATATCCTACCCTCTTGGTAGGATATTTGTGAGGTGGGTCCCACATGAGCCCCACCATTTCTTTTCCGCTAAGTAATGCACCCGTGAAAATCCCTATTAAACAAAAGTCAACTGGGGTGTTTCTTAAACAATTAAACGCTCCTTTTAATTGGGCGGTTAGTTTCATTGAAATTAATTCTATGAATTAATTTCTTTCGTTATTTATCTTTTTTCGTTTGTTGGCATGTTAATAAAATAAGACCAACACTTTTCTTCCTGAGTGTTGTTCATTGAGAGGATTTGATAGAAACCTTAAACCTTAATCCTCCTTCGCGAAGAACATGAAGAACGCGAAGAACGTGAAGAACACTGGCCTTCGACGAAAGGCGACGAAGAACGCCGATCCCTCAGAGATCGACGACGCGATGTCGTGTTCTGCAATGCCAACGATTCTCCTCTTGTGACGTTCTTCTGCAATGTTCCTTCTTCCGCGACAAATCTTCGAATATTCGGTTGAGGTAGGAGTTTATGAATCTTTTGATTCTTTTGTGAATTTTATACTTGACATAGATTTAATTCGTGTAAATTAAATCAGTGTGTTTTCTTTACCCCTCGGAGATCACTGACGCGACGCCGTATACCGCGACGACGCGACGCACTTCTACGACGTGAGGATCCTCTTCTTCTGGAATGATCAATTCTGCAAAGAAAGCATGCTCGACGAAGATGGGGATGTAGTGGATTGATTCTTAAAATCATTGCGATTAAATCCCAGGTCGTTTTAATATTGTTGGGTGAATATCTTTAAGACCGCTAACGTGGTGGGTGCAGACTAACGATGAAGTCTGAACCCACCACACATTTTCTTTCTTGGTGCGCGGAATGACGGACGATGACAAATAGGGCCGCAAGGGCGATTTGAGGGCATGTCAGTGAAGATAGAGTCCCGGGAGGACCACTGGCGAAGACCACATGCAAAAAGGACCACCGGAGCGCGTCTGGTGGCCCGCGGATGCTCCTGCCGGCGCGCTGCTGGCAAAACCTGCAGCGGCTGAAGCCGCGGCGGCAAGACAGTTCCGCGGCCAAGCGGTACCAGGAGGAGGGACGTGGCCCAGCCGCCATGTCCACTGGCGAGGCGGCCCCACCCGGGGCCGCAGCGTTTCATCATGCGGGGGCAGCAAGCCCCCTGCGGCTTCCCCTCACTCGGCCGCTCAGCCGAGCCGAGCCGGACCGACCCGCCGGGCCGGGTTGGTCCTGGTCCAGACCCCCCTTTTCTGGACCTTTTCGGTCTTTTGCTCATAACATGAGTTATGGACCTCCGAACGACGCGCCGTCAGTGACAATACGATCCATGGATCGAAACGGTATTTTTGGTATATCACACTCCAGGTTTAGGAATAAAATGGGTTCATACGGGTTGGTTCGTACACGAAAGCAACCGGGCCCTCAGAGCGGAAACACTCATATCTTGAGCCTCAGACATCTGATTGACGTGCCATCGACTTTGTGGAATTCCTCTAAGTGAGACGGATCTTTTGGTATGCTCCGCCCGAGGTTTGGACGCAGGTGGAGCACGGTCGGTTTGGTTTTTCCTTAAAAACCAACCGGGCCCCTGGAACGAAAAAGCCAATAACTCTCAGACCGGGTGTCTGATTGACGCGCTGTCTGCGACATTGAGTTCCTGTTGATGGTACAGAACGTTTGGATACATCATCCCTGGACATTGTTTCAGCTGATGTATCAGCCTCTCGGCTCGTGGAGCGGACCCTCCCGAACGAGCTTGCTGTGTGCAGGAACCCTAGAGCTGGCTGCGACTGCAACGATGATGAAAATATTACGGGAATCCTCAGTGTTTTCGGCAGTGACCACAATGGTACTTCATCGGATACATCAACTCCGGACTACATGTCAGTTGATGCATCGACCTCTTAGCTCCTGGAGTGGACCCTCCCAGAACGAGCATGCTGTGTGTGAAAACCCTGGAGCCGTTTGAGACTCGACGACTTCTAATCGAACAACTCGGTGTGTTACGGATAGCCCACTGGGAATCGCTTGGTTGTAGCAGCAGACCCACGGCGGAGGAGCGCTTGGTCGTAGCGGCAGACCCGCGGTACCTAACAGAAGGAGTAACTCTGGAGGCTATGAGGGGGAGCGCTTGGTTGTAGCGACAGACCCACGCCGGAGGAGCGCTTGGTTGTAGCAGCATGGGGGAGCACTTGGTTGTAGCAGCAGACCTGTGTCGGAGGAGCGCTTAGTTATAGCGGCTGACCTGTGGTACTCAACAGAAGGAGTACCTCTAGAGGCTATGAGGGGGAGATCTTGGTTGTAGAAGCAGACCCATGGTGGGAAGCCCTTGGTTGTAGCAGCAGGCCCACAGTACTCGATAGGTGGAGTACTACAACAGTCCAATGTTAGAGGGAAGCGCTTGGTTGTAGCGGCATAACCACTGTACTTGATTGAGAAGGAGTTTCCCAATAGCTATGGTTTCAACTTCATGATCGATCCTATGTGGGTCATTGCGGGGGTTAGTACTTACCTATCCATTGTGGGTCCGACATTATTGATGAATCAGTGGCTACATTTGATCATCTCTACCATCTTACGAATAAGTATATCCTGTGTGAGCTGAATCCTGTTCTACTTTCCTTTGTGGATTGTGTTGTGCTATCCTGTGTGGGTTAATCTTTTTCTTTTCATTCTGGATTGTGTTGTGCTATCCTGTGTGGATTTACATTTTTCTTTCCTTTGTGGATTGTGTTGTGCTATCCTGTGTGGATTTACGTTTTCTTTCCTGTGTGGACTGGGTTGTACTTGAGCTCGAATGTTGGAGCCGAGCGAGAATTGATGACTTAGGCATATGTATGGGAATATACCTAAGTCGTGTCAGATGTTACTTCGTGATTGTATATTTGCTTTGTGGATTATCCTTTGTGGATTTTGGGAGACCTTTCGGGGTCTCGGGGTCCCTACTGAGTAGCTTATACTCACCCCAACAAAGGTTATACCCGCACTACATTGTGTTGGTTGCAGACGACGGACAACGCTGATCATGGTGGAGGCTTGCGGAGCAGGATAGTACCTGGAGGTGGACCACTGGGCGGGACGTACTCGGAGCGGTCGGCTGGACCCGAGGAGAAGTGGTGGCTTTTTGTACCCACCCATCAGGTGGGACTTCCAGAGGACAGCTCGACGCTACAGCATTACTTTTCAGTTGATGTTTTCCCCTTTCAAGTTGTACTTTACTTTCAGTTTGGGTTTGTATTCTGGCCCACATACTTTACCGCACATACTGTTGTACCAGTTTTTACTTAGTGTTTACTTTTTTCCGCTTGCTTACTCTGTGGTGCTTGTTTACTTTACAAATGCAATGACATCCCTTTACCGGGATTTACGCCTTTGTGCTAGTCTCCAGCCCCAGGACTATGGAAGACGTGCTTGGGGTAGTCACAGAACGGGCCCCGAGGTCGGGTCATGACATGGGTGAGCTGATATACTCCGTAAGGATAACAATATATCAGAAACAACCATAAATAAGCATAAACATTTAAGGAAATATATAAAACAAAAACAGAATCCTTCGAAACATAAACTTCACCATAATATGGAAAACATAAAATCAAAATAATTCCCTTTACTTACTCACATATAAATTCTACTAGTCGTATAATCCAATGCAATATCAATAGCCACTTTCATATGATGGAATGCATAATGCCATACATTCATATCCACATATTCAAGGCCTTGTGCCAAGACTACTAATAAGATTTTGTCCAGACCATGTGAAAATATAGTAGTTTGTCTCATGGGACCTACTAATGCATCCAAGAGCTGTAGCGGGCTCTACCCATCACTTACAATTTCCAATGCATTTCTCATATGAAAAGTATTAAACATAACATAAATATTCTTAATAAAACTAACATAAAAATGTCAATACATTATCCATAAACCATTAATGGTGTAAAAATAACACATCTATAGTCAAACATATCACAAACCCATAAATACAATAAGAAAGATTTCTATCATAATAAATCAACATAAAATAAACATAAAATCCATCAAAAGATGTTGAAATATATGAACACGAAACCTTTTTAGAGAAATACCACTTTCTATTTTGAAATCATTTAAAATTCATGTAATTATAAAATAAAACATTTATTTTTGAAAATATTATTATAATATAGTAAGGGAAGCTTTGATGTGTCTTAACAGCAGAAAATATCTACACACGCCGTATACAATAAAAAAACATTCTTACCATAAGTTTTTCGAAAATATTAAAAAGGAACTTCTTTGAAAACATCAGAAATATTCCCTTATAAACATATTATAAAATTCAAACAAGTGTATAAATTACATTATCCCATATTCTATAAAATATTATGAATTTTATGAAATACATTTTAAGAATCACATATGTGGATGATAAATATTTCCCTATTGATACTTACAAAAAAAATATCTCAGATAATAATGAGATTGTGAAATTAACAGTTACCATGTAATTTTCCTTTGTCGTGTGTATGTTAAAAACCTTTATAATGTTGAAATTATTGTTGTTAAATTATATAGGAATAATTTAAATTAATATTATTTCATATATGATCTTTTAACATTTCTTTGTTAATCATATCTTAGTATTATCGTTCTTTCAAGTGCTAATTGATTCATTTTCCTTTATATGATTTGTTATATATGAAATATTTGTTATGGATTGGATGTATCTTATTCATATTCATAATTTTATTTATTCATTAAACATTATTTTTAATAATCAATTAAAAATTAGTCATTAAATGATATTATGGGGAATGAATCTCATCGCGTTCGTGGAGACGGTAATTCGTACCTACGCAGAAGCGACAATATAATTATTTAGATATTAAAATAATATATAATTGGATGTTATATCATATATAAAGAATAATTTTCATGTTATATTTATTATTTAAATCAATTACACATCATTATTATACCCATCGAAAAAATAATGTATTGAATAACACCACGACGTGGAGACGGTAATCCGTACGTACACACGTATGGTGACATGTCATTCAAAGTATTGATAGAATATCTAATATAATGGTACCATATTTATAATAACATAAAATTATACATTATATACTAGATTTGTTATTTTATAATGGAATCAACAAATAATGAGGATGTGGAAGAAGTAAAGAACCTAAAAGACGTGATGAAATATTTACCTCTTCTTCGGTTCCTCCTTTTGATTTGAACAAAAAGGCTCCATAGGAAGGATTTATGACTAATGAAAATCCTATAGGATAATGGTAGGATAGTTGAGAGGGTATTTGGGCAGGGGTTGGCCAATCCAAATGTCTTTTAAGGTGTGAATTAGAGATAAGGGGGAATGGCCTTTTATAAGAGGGGTGAGGGGCACGTTAGGAAAAACAAGAAATATTATTTTACAATAAAGTATGTTTCGGTTTCTAATGGATAAAAAATGGATAATTTATATTTTAAGTAGGGGATGGGTCTAAAACCACTCAACCCATATGTTTTAGATAGTTTTGGGTAACTACATTAAATTTTTCTTTTAGATTTAACTTTTAGTTAAATAGTTTGGCATTTATCATGTCTCTTAGTATTTTTATATTATATTGTTATTAATCATACTATATACTTCCAAGAGAACCCATTGTTGTTAATTAATGAAAAAAATATCATTATATAAGTCTTTTTTTCTGATCCTTATATTTTTATGAATAGAATATAATTTATTAATATAATATTTTTTTTTAAAATCACTTTTTTGACAATTTTGTCATTATTTGGTATTTTTTTTATAAATTCATAATAGAGTTATTACATCGAAATAAATTCATTTTACAAACCATAATATGAAATATTGACCTCTATAATTATTGTAATTCATAAAAACACTCAAATTACATTGATTATGATAGTTATAATATCAATTATTTTAATATTTAATTTATACGATAAATGCTACTTCATCATTGTGTCATAAATAAATTTAATTATATAATGTCCAAAAATTATAAATAAAATACCATTATGTATGAAATAAAATTATCTTTCTAATGAATATTTATAGTTTAATTTATCTTCTGTATAATCCTATGTAAAAAATGGTTATTTATTAAACATTTAATTTAACACTTTTAACTCATCTTTGAAGTAAATAATAATTAATGTACTAATCACATACACAGGGACCTAAAGGATAATATTTTATTCATATGGTATTTTTTGGTCGAATTAAACATATCCAATGTAATTTGGTCATTTGTTAGGGTAATAATAATATCATTTTTACCCTTAATTAACCTATCTACTTTTAACTGTGGTAAATAAAAGAAAAAAGTTACTATTTACAGAAAATTATTTTCATCTTATTGACCAACATTATTCATACTGATATCAATCATGTCTATTGGATTTTTTAAATTCCACTCAAATAAGAGGTAAAATTATGTTTTATGTGAATTTGTAAATTCTCATAGGATGTTGGTAAAAGACGATGAAAATTTCTATAAAATTTATATATATCTAAAATTATTATAAATTGATTCAAATTAATTACATTGAACTTATATAGGTATTATGTATCTATTTTAACCTACCATATTTTTACATAAAATAAATAATTATTTTAAAAAAATCGGTTTTAAACTATAACTCAGTGTTTTTCATTATTCATCAAAAATTTAATGTTTTTAGAAAAATACCAAAAATTTACCCTAGGATAATTTCAATATTTTAAATCAAAAAATGAACTCTATTTTGAAAGATAATTTTTATAAAATATTAAAAATTGTGTATAACTTTTTGTAACGGCTAGTTTGATTGGTTGTGGTGTGTTAGAACTCAAAGTTGCGTACAACACACGCTACTCTATTGTTCAATGAAAATTGCAATTTTTATTGCTATGGGTTGAAAACATAAACCCTTACTACACTCTAATATGCTTTAATATTACGCTTCATAATAGTTGTTTTTATATGGGGTGGGTTGACTAACATTGACCGAGTTGTAATATCTAATTACATAAACTTACACATACTATATTTCATTGTAGCTTCTTATAATGATTCTTGTCTTGTTAATGGACATCGTATGAACCCAGTGATGATACTTGCCTCCCACGTTCTAAAAATGGATTTTAAATAGTATGAATCTACTAGTTGTGTACATCAATTTTCCATTATATATCAATTATAATTATTCACTACTACATATAAATAATAATTATAATGGTAAAATTGTAACATCTAGAGTTTTAAAAACGAAAAGTCTAGGATCAATAGTGTTCAGTATACACCACGTCCTATGAGATTAACAATTAAACATTATTATTTAAATATATATATAATATTCAATATAATTTTTAATATTTTTCTTATATGTTTTCTAGAAATTTTATAAGAAAAACTACAATATTATACATAAAAATTGTATTTTTATTAAAATGAATTTTTTACACCTTTAGAAGGATCACATAATTTAAATATAATTTTTGATAGATTAATAATTATTTATTAAAAATTAATTCATATTTTAATGAGTTGTATAAAAACTGTATGTTGTTTTATTTTTTTATTTTTTCATATAAGCTTAATGTTTTGATAAATAGTAAAAATACTGTATTTATTTTGAAAGCTGCTTTTTCATCTAATTTATTGATTGTGTTAATATATTTATTTTTCTGGTTCTAATTTATAATTAAATCTTTTTCATCATTAAATCATATTTTGCAAATTTGAATCATTTTCTAATTGGAATTCGATTTAAGAATATTATTGATCTTTTTTAAATTTTAATTAATTCTACATTATCACTACTTTTGCAGGAAAAGTATAAATAATAATTTATCCACTTATTTGAATTGAAACTTGAAAATACATGCATAGACGGGAATAATATATATGATATATATGATCTAATATTATCAAATATTTTTTTGGGAAATATGAATATAAATTTAGTAATTATATTAATAACCATGATTAAATGAAAATGTGGTAAATAAGGATACAAATATGATTATAATATTGTATAAAATTAGCCCCACAATTATTCAAATTTTATTATATGGCTTATTTTACCATATATATTCTATATAATGATTTTATTTCCACTTGGATTAAATTTGAGGAGTTTAACATGTTACTAGTAATATATTTAATGAAATAAAATGTTGTCCCAATTTTTCTAACAAGTGAAACCTTTTTAATTTGAGATTATTTAAGGAATATATCTAAATTTAAAATTTATTTGGAAGTATAAAATGGTTACCATCAATATTATATTTTTTATAATTTTTAGTGTATATATAAGTAAAAAAAGAGAGTCATAATGATCATTCAATAATTTCATCAATAATAGAAGTATTGAATAAATGATATTAAAAATCGTTAAATAAAAATAATTTCATATAATTTATGTCATAACTTAATTTTAGAGATGAATTTTACATGTTATGTTAGGATAAATTGGTTTTTATATGATATCAATTTTTAATGACATTTTTTAAAAAGAATATAATAATTTGGGACAAAATTTACGTTACTGTTATTTAAAAATAAATAATATATTATTACATGATATTAAATTTTAAAAATATCTGAAATTCTTCCAAATAATTGGTATAATTCATTAAATTTTATAAATTACACATATAATGGGCTTTTGGGATGTTATGGTAATTATATTTACTCTAAATAGTCAATTTCATTATAACATGGTAAATGTTCAAAGTGTATAATTAGGGATATAAATAAAAGAAATGGATTACCAAAAAAACATGTATAATTTTTATGGAATGAATGTAATTAGACCCATATTCATATTATAATATAAATAAATCTATTTTTATTTATTTTTATAAAAAAAAATAATTTATAATAAGATAATATTATGAAAACATACATGAGGAACTCTCCCATGGCTTACTAAAGGACACCCATTCATATCAATTATTTACAAAACAAAACCTATTTGGGTTTGAAAATATCCAAAAATACCTTCCTATAATTTAACCCTATATTCTAGAGGCCTTGTATTATAAAAAATACATATTTAATGTTTTTATGGTGATTATCCAAGGATATCATCTAAGGTAGAGGTATCATTTTGAAATTAGTGTGTTTGTTTTAATTAATCATAAATTTACGTAAAATTTTATTCATCCATAATGAAATAAAAAAACCAGTATCCTCAAAATAATGAGATATTATTATGTTAATACCATCACCTAAATCCATCTCCACCTCTATCAAATTGGAAATGAAAATATCAATTTTTCTTACGTGTAAACTACCCACTCCAAAAATTGATATAATTCATATTATATTACAATATATCAAGAAAAAATTCATGACCCGTACCCAGGGCCTTGTAATTTGACTTCCCCAAGCTCTCCATACATAGGTCAGGGGATGGAGACTGGCACAGAATGGCGTATTTCCCAAAATCGGGAAGGCATTGCCTTTATAACCTGTAAACGCACACAACCAAGCACACAGAAAGATACAAACACAAGTAAACTATATTGAAAAAAGAAATAGTATATAAAAAGGGGGCCATATTACAAGCCCAACTATAAAGTAGAAGAAACTAAAAATGTACAAGGAAACTGTGACCTCTATTGGGGACACCCACCAAGGATCATACATGAAGGGTTGGTACAACTCTCGAACAGTCGCCTCTGTTTTACACCTTGATTATGGTCCACCTATGAGCGGCCTCAAGTCCTAGGACCCTCATCCTTAGTTAGTGCTGTCTGTCATTAGCACCAAACACATCAGGGTGTGAGCAAAGCCTGTTCAGGGGTGAGTATAACGATACTCATTTGGGACTCAGAGACCCTCACGGTCTAACAAAATCCAAAAAGGATAAACCAAAAAGAATGTAAACTAGGGAAAACCCTACATTGGAATATTCTCGTACATATACCTATGTTATCAAATATTACCCATCTCATTCATGAGGAAACACAAGGCCCACCTCCTTGGCAACGTACAACTGTTCGACGATAGAATGATTACCTAAAGGTAAGTACCACACAGGTATGCCACACATAAGAAAACCACAATGGTATAACCATGATGGTATGTACCACACAGGTATGCCACAGAGAAGAATACCACAAAGGTAAATACTCATATTACACTGGGATTTATTCTAGGGGTAGAAACATGAAACATTCTGAACACCTCAGCTACAGAAGAACTCCACCCTTATCGAGTATAGTGGCTTTTCCACGTCACACCAAGGCACTTGCCACTAACCATGGAATTTTGATGTACTCCTCCAATTGAGCATCATTGGTCTGTAGTGTCTCACAGAGGTTCTCCCCACCATGGGTTTGTCGCATCCCACAGAGGTGCTCCCCATCATGGCCTACTGATTTAATTAATCTGTCGAGTACCATGGGTCTGCCACGTCACACAAAGGTTCTCCCTACTATGGTTCTACCACAGCACACAAAGGCAATCACCACTGGTCCAGTCTAGTCACTCCTAGTTGAAACGTTCAGGAGTCGTCATGTCTCAGCAAGTCACATGGTTCCGTACGTATCACGCTTGGTAGAAACACTCCCCAAGCCATAGGCCACACCTCAACCACCCCTAAGTTCTACAAAAATGTAACCCAAATGTCCATCAAATAAAAATGGACTCAACACAACAAATGATGCGTCAATCGGATGCCTGGTCTATAAGTTATTAGTGTTTCTACTCCGAGGGCCTAATTTGATTCTAGATCCAATCCAACCTGATCGTACTCCAACCTTATCCCAAACACAAGTGTAGTATTCCAAAAGGACTGTCTCGATCCACGTATTATGGTTCAACTAAAGGTTCATCAAATAGATGCTTGGTTCAAATGTTATGGAAAAAAGAACATATAGGGTTTCAACTGGTCCAGGTCCTATCCGACCCAGTCGTACCGACCCAGACCGACCCAGCCCACCGAGTCCAGTCCAGCTCACTGTGTTTGACCCGGCCCGCCGGTATGGAATGACCCACTGGGTCCTGCATGGCCTAGCCAGATTCGGGGGGGGGGAGCTGTCACGTGCCCCTACCCTCAAACACCGAACCTCTGAATCCGTTCGGTCGCCATTATCATGTGGGACTATATGCGGGTCCCGCTCACTACATCTCGACCAACCCATGGTCCTCACAGCATCACGTGACGATTATGCAAGGAGTGATGAGGAGGCGATCTGTACCAACCATTCAGGTAAGAACCTTTGAGAATTATCTAATAGTTGTCATTTTCTTTCTTCAGATTTTTTGTATTTCCATTTGTACTTATACCTTTACCGTTGGGATATTATTCCATCCCCTATTACATTCAAAAATATTTTTTTTACTTTTGTTCTTATCTTGTTGTGCACATAGTTGAGTGTGATTACATGATATAAAGGAAATGCCTTCCCGATATAGGGGATATGCCTTTCGGTGCTAGTTACCAGACCCTGGCCAATGGATGGCGGGCTTGGGGTAGTCACGACACAGGCCCCGGGGGATGGTTCATGTCCAGTAATTTTATTTAATAAATTAATGTTAATATTGAAACACCCAATGATTTTATCTTATGTTATTTTCTTCAATGAAATTCAATACCATGTGCTACACGCAACACCGAGTTTGAGCGCACCCCGAATAATCATTCTAGCTGCTCAAAAAATAGTTATGAATAGTAATAACTGAATTTATATTTTTATATACTATGTATAATTTAACAATCAATATTATGTGTTTCTTAGAAATAACATAAGAACAAAAAAAAATTTAGATAAATGATGTATTTTTCAAAAAATTCTATTAAACCACATTTTAATTGAAAACCCTTTTTAAAACAAATATTTAACACTTTTATATATTCAATTTAATGAAATTAAATTCTTATTTAGAAGCGGGTCAAAAAAATTTATTTTGTTTAAATTTTGGGTTATTTTCTAATAACATTCATGTTTTGATGAATACCGAATAATACTTAAATTTAATTGAAAACAACTTTTTTAATCTAAATAAGATATAGTGATAAATTGTGCATTTGAATGGTCTGAAAACGATCAATTTTTGAGGAATAGTGAAAAACACTACGTTGTTGTTTAAAACTGACATTTAATTTAAATGATTATTTAGTTTATTTAAATTTATTTTCTGTAAAAATTTATACATAATAACTGTATATGTTCTCTGTAATTCATTGAAGTCATTTTATAATAAGATTATAAATATAAAATTTTACTAATCTTTTTACCATCTTTTACCCACATTCTATGAGCAATTGAAAATTTGCATAAAACAAAATTTTACCAATTTTGTGAGTATAATTTCAAATATACAAGACACATGGATAACATTATTATGTAAAATGTGCTTCAACAAGATTAAAATAATTTGGGTGAATAGTATCTTTTGACTTTTATTTACCATGGTTAAAATAAATAGGGTAATAAAGGGAGGAAAGGATAATATAATTACCCTAAAAAATGTCATAATTCTATTGGATAAGTTTAATTCTAAAAAAACCTTTGGAATAAAATAATATCCTCTTGGGTCCACTTGGATTAGATTAGGAAATTTATTATTATTTTATTGAAAAAAGTATTAAAAGTGTTAAATTCAACATTTAATATCTACACCATTGATAATATTGGGTTAAAAACTAGATAAATTAGACTATATATTTTCAATATAATGATAAAAATATTTCCTAAATAATTGTATTTTATTTATAAATTTTAGAGGTAAAATAATTTAATTTATTTATGACACAACGATGATGCAATAAATACCTTATTAATGAAATATTAAAATAATTGATATTATCAATATCCAAATAAATGTTAATTGAGACTTTTGATGAATTCCACTAATTTTATAGTTTAATATGACATGTTAAAGTTGATTTTATAAAAAAAATTCGAAGTGATACTGTTTTTATGGATTCTAAATAATAAAATACTTAATAGTGTCCAAATTGACATAATTGTGTTTTTTATAAAAATTACTATATTATTAATTGATTTCTTATTCTTAAAAATAGAAGGATAATCCAAAGGACATAGATATGGTAATATATATTAATAATGAACCACTTGGTGTTCTCTTGGTTTGTTATAGTATGTTTATTAATAACAAAATAGAAAAATGAAAAGAGACATGGTAAATGTCAAACTATTTAAATAAGAGTTAAATCTAAAATATATGGTTAATATGGTGACATAAACCTATATAAAAACTATTTACTGAGAATGATTTGACCCATCCCAACCATATAATCTAAATAAATTATTTCTGAGCCATTAAAAACCAAAAATTTGTTTAATATAAAATAATATTCCATGTTTTTCTTAAATTGTCCCTCACCCCTCTTATAAAAAGGATCTTCCCCTACTCTCAAAATCACACCACCAAAGACATTTGGCTCATCCATACCCTACCCAACTATCCTCCCGACTTACCTTAAATAAACCTTGAGTTCTTACATAGATCATAAATCCATCTAATGGATCACAATTTATCAACTCAAAAGGAAACACCCAAACATGAGATATTAATTTTACCACCTTCTTTCAAGATAGATTATTCTTCCACTTCTTCATTCATATTTGTTTCCATAAAAAAATAATAAATCCATTTTCTTATACATGATATTATGTTATTATAAATATTTTTCAACTATATTCTTTATTCTATTCATTCTATAAAAGACATTGTCTCTATACGTGCATATGCACAGCTTACCGTCTCCACGTTGGGTGTAGTTTGTTATTCAAACACTTAATTATTTGGATGGGTATAATAATGAGTATAAATAATAAATATAACATGTTAATGATTCTTTATATATGATATACCATTCAATTTCATACGATATCACCATCAATATAATTATATTGTCGCTCGTGAGTACGTACGGCTTACCGTCATCACGAATGTGATGGTATTTATTCCCCATCGTAATCATTCAATAAGAATTTTTATATTATTATTAAATATAATTTATATTTACTTAATTTTATTTTGGATATGAATCAAATAGATCTTATACCTAAAAAACCTGGCTTACTAAACAAAATATACAATGAAAAATAATTCAGTTAACAACCAAAACAATGATACTACCTAAATATCATTAACAATTCCATATTAGAAGATCATATATGATATCATATTTATGTAATTTTTTCTTGTATAATTTAATAACAACTTTTTCACTAGTATAAATGAGGGTAACCTACCCAATAGTATGGAAAATTACAAAGGGTTTTCTTATCACACTTCTAATTCTTGTGAGATTTCCATTATTCACCAATTATTTATTGAATGTGGTGTATTGTGTACTTTCATTTGAAATATATTATCATGATTCTATTTATATTTATGGTATTATGTGATTAAAATTTTGGTTATTTAAATTTGTTCATGCAAATCGATTGATTACAACGTGGTAAGGGGGTTTCGTCTCACTAGAATTTCTCATTAGATTCATGCTATATTTGCCACTATTACCTTTTAGTGTGGTGTATTAACTTACCATAATTGTACATTATGGAGTAATATAACATAATTTAAAGGTATTTAAATCATCACTATATGATCCATCTTTCATTGGGTTTATGTTTTGTGTGTTACAAAATCAGAAAAGGAATTTTAAATTTCAATTTCCACTCATTCGGTTTTATGAAAACATCATTGATTACATTACACCAATATTATGTGTGAAATAACTCTTTATTTACATATGTATTAATTTACACTCCCCTTTGTGTGGATATAAATTTTACACACATAATCACTCCATTAATAAATTCTCAAGTCATCAATATAAACTTGATACGAGTAATTTTAACTCAAATTATATTCATTAGTTAAAACATCCATGTCATTAGTGTTGTTTTTAGAAACAATTTTGGGAATGTCCTCTGATTTATATACATTGAATATCAAATCACATTGAGTGTATTTGTATATTTCAAACATAATTATGTCATTGATTTACCCTTATCCTACAGATACAAACATTATAATGGAATTAATCTCAACTTACATTCCAAGGTGACTTATTTGTTTTTATGCACCAATTCACTTTTATTTGGTTTATATACTATACATTGACATAGTATAATGTTAATACCATTATTCTAATGATATTATAAATTATTTTATTACCTCAATTATTTGTATTTAAATGTCTATCTTTTTGTTTATAACTCTAACTAAAATATCATTTAAAATGTTTAAAAGATTTATTTTTATAAATATTTATCATTAATACATGTTTTACAAATGGTTTGAATGTTGTATTAATATAGAAATAAATGTTTTAAAAATAAAATTCCATTTAAAAATTTCAAATTGGTATGGAACACTTTGATTAAAAAATATATTTAAAGAGCTTCTTGATAAATTGTGAGACTTTTAAATGTCTTCAAGAAAATAGGGATATTTCCCTTTAATATTTATAATGAGTATTTTCATCTAAGTAAATATCCTATAGTGTATTTTATTCTTGATTTAGTTTGGTTTATCATAATATAATCATTCATATTTTATTTAATGAGCTTTTTTGACTGTGGATGTCCTATTTTTATGCAATTCATGGTTTGTGGTAAAAATATTGACAATTTGTATGCTAGATATAATATGACTATTTAGATTATGATTCACCCTTTCATATGAGAAATTTATCAGACATATTATGTGACTGGTGGAGCCCAATATAGATTGTTTATTAATTGGTATGTCTCATGAGACAAACTAGTTTCTTGGCACATGTCCATGAAAAAATCTTATTTTTAGTCATCGAACATGTCCTTGACTATGTGGTTATGAAGTATGGAGTTATGCATTTCATCATTTTGAAATTGGCTATTGATATTACATGTTATTATTTTACTTTTAGAATATCAATTTGAATATGTAAATTGTAATATTTGATTTATCATTTACAAATTATGATGAAGTTTATGTTTAAAATGCTAGTTTTATAGTCTAATGCATTGCCGTAAATGTTTATTCTTATTTATGGCAGTTTTTTCTATATTGTTATCCTTATTGAGAATCTAATTTCATCCCTTTATTATGTTTTATTTTTGTAGAATGAAAAAATTATATTATGATTAACCAGCAAGAATCAGCTGAGGGATATAAGATTGTTCAAAGGGTACACAATGTTTTTTTTTCATGATTTAATGTAAAATATATGTATGTATATAGTACTTCCAATGATACTAAACTGATTGGTCTTTCAGGACATGATTCCTCGTATCTTGCCAATGTTAGTAATTATGAACTGATTCTGGGTAACTAGGGTCAGGGCGTTACAAATATATATGCCATTAAATATATATTTATCATTATATGTTATTAATTTATCATGTAATTTCATATATTCCATGCACATATTAATTAAAATGTCATTCATGCGTACGTGTGATGCATTACCTTAACAAAGCGATGTAAATCATTTTAATCACCAATATACATGAATAATTTTTATTAGTATAATTATGTTTTTAATATGAAATTAGTGGTAATATTAATATGGTAAAATAATATAATACTTACCTTATTTACATACCGATAATTAAAAAATGGAAATGTTACTCATGCGTATGTACAATGTCCCATATCCAGGATTATTACATAGTTAATTTTTCATTTCATTTTTGAAATTTAGTGATGTTAAATTATAATAAATATATCAAGGTGATTACTATGAATTGAATATTATTTTGTATATAATTGAATAATTATCTCTTTGAAAATAATCTACTTACTGAAGTAATTTTGGAATAATGTACGAATATCATCAAAATATCTACTACGAATATAAATTATTATGAAATTATAAGAAAATTATAAGAAGTGATATAATATGTATAATAATAATGATAATCATTTTTTCATGAAATTTTAAATTATTATAATTTAATCGTTAATGAATATAAATAATTGACATGATAAGGTGGACTCACATACGTGACCCTTTTAATAAAATATCATATTAAATAATTTATAAACTTATTTTTATTATTATTTTCAATTAATGTCCATGTTTTTAAAATGGTTTGTTTGAATGTTTTTATATGGGAATTAATCATTTATAAATGATATTTTTTTTTGTTTTATTCAAGTGATGTGGTATTTGGAACATTGAATCAATATTCGTTTTAAATTATTTAAATGTGTTTTGAAAAGGGATTGGTTATTTCAATAACGTGAATTGAAGTCTTGTGCCTCAAAATGATATTTTATGAAGGAAATGTTGATAATTGAGTGATTTCATGAGTTATGATTATATATTTGTTCTTTTAAAAGGATTTTATGTTACATAAAATCAAATTACTATTCGTTATGTTATAACCTATATTGGATTTGGTATAGAAGTCGATAGTATGCATATTCCATTGGTATGGGTGATATATTTTGAAGTTGTCTGTATGTATATTTCATTAATAAGTGTATCATGTATTGAAGTTGAGTAAATTTTAATTACATTTTATGTAATTTTTTTACAATTTACCTAAATATATTTTATATTCATGCATATTAGATGTCATGAAAATCATTTGATAATGATTATTTATAAAATTATGATTCCTTTTTCTAGTAAAAATTGCATATTTTAAAGAAAATATATTATGGATTTTAAATTGTGTAACGTTTTTAATGACCCATACCCAGATTTTTTTCTCATCCCTTGTTTTCATTCAAATTTCAAGAGATTATAATTGAGAAGAATTTATCCTATTGTAAAAATTAATGATGTGTCTTTAAAGGGATACATCTTTTCATAAAAGGATTCCTTTGGTGGAATAAAAATTATACTATATAGAATTGTCCTATATTAATCTATTTGATTAGTTTGTAATTTTTGATAAAATTCTATAATACTCTAAACTGAAAAGATCATCATATCTGAATTCTATTTAAAGACACTATAATAAGTTATGTTTAATGATGGGTCCCAGTAATTGATATCAAATGAGGTTTTAGAAAAATATATTGGTTCATATGTATTATGAAGAGTCATGGATATCATCATCAGATTATAATATTATGGTTTATTATAGTATTAATGTTTTTTAATCCCTAAATATGGTTTATGATATAAAATTTTATTTCAAATTAAGGTATTTTTTAAGACAATATTTTTGAGCAAATTGTGGTTAATTACATTTCAGGATAGAAAACTAAAGGTATGAGAAATCACTTGAGGATAAAATATATGACATTTATTTTAAGATGTTTTAGAATTATATTAATTTCAATAAGGCTTATATTAATATATTTTATGAAAAGGAAATCCCGCATGGTGGGTGATAACCAGTCGCATCCATAAATGCTCTTTGAATTGAACCCACAACCGAAATGCAACATGGGTGAATTGAAAACCACTATACAATAACAAGTCCTATTAAGTATGAATGTTTATTCTTTGTTAAAATATTTTATGGATTAATAATATGTTTATTTTGTTAATATCTATTTGATAAAATATATAGCATTGGGATTGGAATATGATTTAGTGATTTAGTGATTAATATTATTTAGGATGACGTTCAGTCTATTGGGAATCTATAAGCATGAGGTAAATTGAATAAAATTATATTTTATTTTAGGAATATTGTTTTAATGATATTTTTGGATATTTTTTGAAATAATTGTTGAAATATGAGGATTTAGGTTATTTTTTTAAATGGATAGAGTATCATAATGAATACGTTATTTATAAAATTACATTCTTTGAATGAGAGATTATGATTAATTGTTCTTATTTGGGGAAAATTCTTAAAATTTATTTTGGAAGACTATGTCATATATTTATTCAAATTTTTTGAATTCATTATTATTAAAACATATTGATGTGGAAATATTGTAATTTTTGAAGTGATTAGTGTTCACCATTTGGTAATAATGTTGAATTATTGATATTTATGTTGTTCATCAGCATATAGGGGTTTATTATTTTTGGGTTATTATATTATATTATCATAACCAATTTTGATTACGTTATTATATATATAATAGTGAAATATATTTATGATATTTTATAGTTTATATGAGTCCATAGATGTTTATTATAGTGCTTCAAGAATGAAATTTATATCTTGAATTGTAATCATTTGGAGAAAAAGATGATTTTGTTATGCGATTTTATTAAGATATTAAAATATACTACTATGTGTATATTTATTTGTATTCAATGTCCAATTAGTAATATAATTCCACAAATCTATGAAAAATATTTTATCATTAATTATCAATTTCATTTCCATTCAAATAAATCAATGAATTTATAAACCATCGTAGATTTATTTTTATTATAGTTAACATTCACATGATAGAGTTATCTAATTACCACCCTCAAAACATAATAGTTAGTGAAGTGCCCAGATCAGTGTGAATCACTGAGAGGGGGAGGGGTGAATCAGTGATCCCTTAAAACTTTTTACTAATTGATTCAATATCAATTAAACCTCTATGGCTGGTTAAAGCCTCGATCCACTCTTCTTGTATCTCTCAACCTTTCCCGAATGATGCAGTAATGAAAAGGCACAGGACACAAGGATTTACAAGGTTCGGCACCAAAGGCCTACATCCTTGCCATGCTCTCCCAGCATGGATTCTCCCATTATAACTTGTTAGAATTACAATGGTCGATACAGCTTCCCACCGTATCTCTCCTGAGTCCCACAGGAGGGTCTTTATACTGCGTCCCACAGTGTTACCAGAGTCCCACTGGCCTGCTCCAGAATCCCACTGAATACTTCTTCTCCCTGAGTCCCACAGGGTCTTCTCCTGGCTCCTCGAGTCACACGAGTAGCTCTTCTTCACTTTAAGCTTCTTCAAGTAACTTCAGCAGCCTGGGATAAAGACTGCTGGCCTTGCTCTGTACCTCTGATCACTTGAGTTGATCAGGTCTTCTCGTCTTGCTCAGGCTTTATCTCCTTCTTCTGAGGATGACCTGGCTTCTCTCCAACTACTGAATACTCAGACAAATAATATCTTTAACTTCAGTCTGGTCCAGTCTCAGTTCACTTCAACTTCATGCACTGAGTGCATGGCAACTCTTCATCCTCATGCACTGATAGCATGGCCTTCTTAATTCTTCAAGATCTTCAAGTCTTGGACTCCTCAGATGCACACCACTGATTTATCACTGTTCACGTGTGCACGTGCATGCATGCATGCATGCACTCTCCTCTTTCTCCTCTTGGTGCAATAAACCCTCAAAGGGTGTAGTCACTTTAAGCACACACCTTCTCACTTGAACTTCACACTTTGTTCAATGTGTTTACACACTTAAATGTGTGTTATACTCTGTGTGAATCTTCTTATTCTTCTTAGTGTGTCCACTCCACTTAGAGCACACACATAGGTTCGGCCTTTTAGTTCTTTTGCACACAAAAATGCCTATGGCCATTCACTTCTTCTTGCACACACACAAACTATTCTTTGTTCTTCAAACTGTGCACAACCAACCCGTAGGGTCTTACTCACTTGGCACACACACAAGAGATGTGGTGGCCTTCCTTCTTTACTATGCACACACAAGAGGCAAAGCCTCGGGTCTTCTTGCCCACTTTAGCACACAAGGCACTAAGGCCTCAGCTTTCTTAATGTTCACACACGAGGCACTGCCTCGGTCTTCACCTAGCCTTCAGGCGCGCAAGGTGCACGGTACATGGGCGCGCAAGACCTCGGGTGTGCAGGGTGCAACACCTCGGGCACGCAGGGTGTCAAGCACCTTGGCCACACAAGCTTCTCCTGCCGCGCAAGTATGCGGGCAGGGAGAGCTCTTCCTGTCGCACATGTGATGCGCGCAGGGAACTCCTTCCCTTCACCTCTTTCGCGCAAGGGGTGCGCGAAAGGAACTCCTTCGGGCCTCGGGTGGCACCGGGACAAACTGCCGCACAAATGGGATGCGCGGGGCTCAAATCTTCGCAAAGCACAGGGTGCTCGCGGGACTATCTTCAAATTTTTCAGCAAGCAATACCGAGAGCATGGGCTCTCCTTTTATAGGCAGAGAATCCTCAAAACTTCCGCGTGAGATAAATCTCAAATCCCCGAATGTTTCGGTTCTTTAAAAACTTTCCAAATCTTGAATTTACTCTCTGTTTCACGCGGGTATTCTCTTTTTATTTTTCTCTTCGTGCATGCGACTTAGAACGCATGCACGACCTTCGTTTAGGCTTATGCATGCAAAGCCTGCTCTCCACGTGGCCTCGGCACCTTCGGTTGCTTCGGCCGAACTTCAAATTCCTCCACTGGTAGCATGCAAGCTCATTTTAAAGCACGTATGGATTCAGTTTGAGGAGACGAACTCAACGGACACTTCATCTTCGGCAATAGTGGCCGGGAACTCGAAATCAACGTTCGGGAGGCTCTGGTTCATGCGGCGGCTCGCGGGTGGCTTCGGGGTGGCTCGACGAAGGAGACGAGCCGGGAGCCGTCAGATCGGGCGATCAAAAGACATCGGACGTCCGGATTAAATCGCGGCGCGCGGTAGATGAATCGTGCGGCGCAGATCAAGCGCGAGATCGCTCGGACGGCCTGGATTCACTCCGGGTGATTTTTGCGCGTCCCACATCGAAACCTCTCGTGGTTTTCACGCGGCTTATTACCCTGGCGCCGCCTCAACCCCGCAATTGAATCTTCTCCCCTATCGGTGCCGCCCCGCACCGAGTTCTCCCTGCGGGCGCGCTCCTAGCGCACACTATGCACCTCTGGCGCGCAGGTTTCACCACCGCGTGTCCTCGGGGGCTTACACACGGCCCCTGCCTTCCGCCTTGTGCTTGCACCATGGGATCCCCCATGGGCGTGGCGCCTTCGGCCCACAAGTGCCTTGGGGTTGAACCCGTGGGCTGGCCTTGGCTGGCCAATTTTTTTGGCAAA
The DNA here is from genome assembly GCA_963277665.1 of Viscum album. Classification (NCBI taxonomy): domain Eukaryota; kingdom Viridiplantae; phylum Streptophyta; class Magnoliopsida; order Santalales; family Viscaceae; genus Viscum; species Viscum album. Next base: position 1,309,383,784 of record OY728152.1, on the reverse strand, counting down.
GGACAGAATAAACACTTTGTTGAAAACAAAGTTCTCCCAATGTATAAATGCCAACCCAAGTTCTTCCAAGCCAAATGCCACTTCAAATTATTCTTCTCCATTTCTCCCATTTCTTCATTTCTTCTTCATAAGAAATTCCTCCATTATCTTCAACATGTATTCATCACTTAGGAATGGAATTTCAAGCGGTTTCTTCTTAATCTTCTTCATCTCCTCTTCCATATGTATTCAATACTTATGAGGGACTTCTTCAACTGAATCTCATGAATCACACATATTCTTCAACATTCTTCATTGATCTAATCAGAGATCAATTGGATCTTCTTCTGATTCACATGCACTAAGTGATAGTGCATGGACTTCTTTCAATACACTTCATCCACTTAGATCTTGTGGATGGATCTTCTTCAACACCTCATGCATTGTCACTACAAAGCATGATCTTCAATCATGTTGTGACATTGTATCCAGTTGATACAAGTTCTTTGAACTTAAAGACCAGTTCAACAATCGTCATATATCCATGGAGAATGTTTCAACCATATTCTCCAATGCCACTTAGTGAATCTCCTAAGTGACATTCCTCTAAGTTCCATGGCCATTCTCCATTCTTTACCATCACCATCACAACCTTTTTCATTCACATCTTGACATTCCTTGACTTCCATTCTTTCCAATACAACTTCATGCCTCATTGACAACAAATGCAACACAATGCACTTCAATCTCCCCCTTTGTATTTGTTGTCAATACACTCATTCAGCACATATGAATGGGTCAATATGTGTGCCAACATTTCTCCCCCTTATTGGCAATCAAATGCAAAGGTGTGGTGTGGTTCTCTTTCAAAAATCTCTTCCTCCCTTTGAAAAGTATTTTCTGAAAAAACAGTGAGAGAGGGATGATGTCACATGTTCTTCTTTAGCAAAGAACCTTTAGTAGATCAACTCTAAGACTACTTGGGCTAACCCGGTGAAGAAAACAAGAGTGATGTAACCAAGGAACTCAATGCTGTCCACAATTCTCTACACATGTGAGATCATGCTTCAAGGGGCTTGAAATTTTTCAGATATAACAATGAATTGCTAAATCCTGCACATACTTCACAAAACTCATTAGAAAGTTCAGGTGCAAAGATAAAGCTCCCCTTTCATCCATCTTCACTTTTCTTCAAGATGGTATTAATTCTTAGAATACCATCTTCTTCTGATTGGCTCCCCCTCAAGGGGTGCACTCCATTCTTTCTAAACCATCCTCCAGCTGAGAATGATCATCATCTTCAATTCCCTGCAATGTTAGCACATGTATATACAAAGAATATAAGGGAATAATATGGAACCTACTTGGTTCATTAATGTGAACAACAAGGTTGAGAAGATTCTCTCAACCGAGATGTCCCATTTTCACCAGTCTTCACACTTGCACATTTGATCTTCAATGATGATTGTGCTGGTGTGGTTCTCAAAACATCTTCATGTGAAACCTTCTTCTTCCCTTTTGCTTTAGCAATTGCCATAGCTTCATCTTCAACTCTTTGTAGTTCTCTGGCAAGTTGCAACTGATGTGGCCATATGACAAGTAAATCATTTGGAAGAGTGGCCCCAGTTCTGGAAGTTCCACATGGTTCCTTAGATGCTGTCAAGCTACCTTTCTTAGGCAACTTGTTTTCAATCAATCCCTTCTTCTTCTTCTGGATTGATTGTCTTTTTGAGTCCAGTCTGCTACTATTCAGTTCCATGGCTTGTTCACAAAGATCCATGGTGTGTCCTTTCTTTCCACAGTAGAAGCATGTTTTCTTGGTGGTCCTTCTGGATGCATCACCCTTCTTGGATTTAGACTCCAAGGTCTTCTCTTCCTTTTTCATAATCTTCTTGGGAGCATCTTCCATACTCTTATGCTTGCTTCCCAAGGATTCTTTCTGAGCCAGGTTCTGTGACCTTTTCTTCTTTTGAGCTCTGGATACAGTTGGAGATTGACATGTATCTCTTTGACCACTTTTGCACACATCCCAGATGTTATCAAGCAATCCGAATCTGTTAGCAGTAAACAGATGTATCTGGACCTGTGGATGCTGCTTCTTTTCTTCTGGCTTGCTCCCCCTTGGCATGGGCTTCCTTTGTGCTTTGGCATTCAGTGGATTGTACCAACAATCCTTTGCACAATGCCCATACTTGTTACAACACCAGCATTGTCCCATGAATCTTGACCTCTTCAGTCCTTCTGATTGTAGGGTACTTTTCTTGAATTGCTGTGTTGTTTCAGGAGAGCATTCTTTCTTCACTGTCTTCATCCATACTTGTTTGGATTCATTCTTCCATCCTGCACTTTTAGTAGAAACACATTTAGAAACATGAGTACATGATGGGATGGATGGTACCCTCTTTTTAGAAGATGCTGCCCTTTCATTTGAGGATGTCTTTCTTTTAGAATCATCCTTCTCAAAGCAGAACTGAGTAGCAACATTTCTCCTTTCAGCTGACTCGGAGGATTAATCTTTGGGTGATTTCTGATTTTTCAACATCACCTCTAGTTTTAAGCATTTCATATTGAGGGAGTTCTTCTCATCCTCAATAGTTCTTAGCCTTCCTTCCCATTTCTCCACCAGTTGTTTCATCTGGTCTTCCTGCACCTTCTTCAATTCTTGCAATGAGTTGTCAAGCTCCTTCACCCTATTTAATTTGTCTTCAAGTTGAGCATCTCTGACATTCATTGAAACTTTGTGCCTCTTTTCCGGTGCATGGAAAACATCTCTGACCATTATTTTAAAGAAATATTTCTCAGAAAGGTTCCTTTTCAATTCTTCAGCAGTGTCTTCATATCTATCATTGCAAAGGGAAACAGTTTCATCTTTGGCCTTCACCAGCTTTCTGAGAGTGTTGGTTATGCCAACCCTTTTTGCCAATCAGACTTCCAGAGAATTGGCTTCATCTTCTAGCTGTAATTTTTCTTCTTGAAGATCAAGGAGGCCTATAGCTATACACATTGCCACTTCCTTGGGGACTGTCTTCTGAAGATATTTGATTGCATTTAGAAGATCATTGTTTCTTCCATCTTCATCAAAGATAGTGCAGGCTTCATCAGAAGAATGATAAAAGGAATTTTCATCTGATGTGACTTTCACATTTCTTTCCATAGAAGGAGTTTCTCTGATTGCACCATCCTTCTTCTTCATCTTCTTTGCCAGTTTCTTCATTCTGTTTTTCAGAGTCTTGGCAGATATCTCCATTTGAGGCTGTTCTTTCATTTCCTCAAATCTGCACTCCATATAGACTCTCTTGTATCTTTTAGAGGTAACCTCCCTCTGATACCAATTGAAGTGCCTAGATCAGTGTGAATCACTGAGAGGTGGAGGGGGTGAATCAGTGATCCCTTAAAACTTTTTACTAATTGATTCTTTATCAATTAAACCTCTATGGCTGGTTAAAGCCTCGATCCACTCTTCTTGTATCTCTCAACCTTTCCCGAATGATGCAGTAATGAAAAGGCACAGGACACAAGGATTTACAAGGTTCGGCACCAAAGGCCTACATCCTTGCCATGCTCTCCCAACATGGATTCTCCCATTATAACTTGTTAGAATTACAATGGTCGATACAGCTTCCCACCGTGTCTCTCCTGAGTCCCACAGGAGGGTCTTTATACTGCGTCCCACAGTGTTACCAGAGTCCCACTGGCCTGCTCCATAATCCCACTGAAGACTTCTTCTCCCTAAGTCCCACAGGGTCTTCTCCTGGCTCCTCGAGTCACACGAGTATCTCTTCTTCACTTTAAGCTTCTTCAAGTAACTTCAGCAGCCTGGGATAAAGACTGCTAGCCTTGCTCTGTACCTCTGATCACTTGAGTTGATCAGGTCTTCTCGTCTTGCTCAGGATTTATCTCCTTCTTCTGAGGATGACCTGGCTTCTCTCCAACTACTGAATACTCAGACAAATAATATCTTTAACTTTAGTCTGGTCCAGTCTCAGTTCACTTCAACTTCATGCACTGAGTGCATGGAAGCTCTTCATCCTCATGCACTGATAGCATGGCCTTCTTAATTCTTCAAGATCTTCAATTCTTGGACTCCTCAGATGCACACCACTGATTTAGCATTGTTCACGTGTGCACGTGCATGCATGCATGCATGCACTCTCCTCTTTCTCCTCTTGGTGCAATAAACCCTCAAAGGGTGTAGTAACTTTAAGCACACACCTTCTCACTTGAAATTCACACTTTGTTCAATGTGTTTACACGCTTAAATGTGTGTTATACTCTGTGTGAATCTTCTTATTCTTCTTAGGGTGTCCACTCCACTTAGAGCACACACATAGGTTCGGCCTTTTAGTTCTTTTGCACACACAAATGCCTATGGCCTTTCACTTCTTCTTGCACACACACAAACTATTCTTTGTTCTTCAAAGTGTGCACAACCAACCCGTAGGGTCTTCCTCACTTGGCACACACACAAGAGATGTGGTGGCCTTCCTTCTTTACTATGCACACACAAGAGGCAAAGCCTCGGGTCTTCTTCCCCACTTTAGCACACAAGGCACTAAGGCCTCGGCCTTCTTAATTTTCACAGACGAGGCACTGCCTCGGTCTTCACCTAGCCTTCGGGCGCGCAAGGTGCACGGTACAGGGGCGCGCAAGACCTCGGGTGTGCAGGGTGCAACACCTCGGGCACGCAGGGTGTCAAGCACCTCGACCACACAAGCTTCTCCTGCCGCGCAAGTATGCGGGCAGGGAGAGCTCTTCCTGTCGCACAAGTGATGCGCGTAGGGAACTCCTTCCCTTCACCTCTTTCGCGCAAGGGGTGCGCGAAAGGAACTCCTTCGGGCCTCGGGTGGCACCGGGACAAGCTGCCGCGCAAATGGGATGCGCGGGGCTCAAATCTTCGCAAATCACAGGGTGCTCGCGGGACTATCTTCAAATTTTTCAGCAAGCTATACCGAGAGCATGGGCTCTCCTTTTATAGGCAGAGAATCCTCAAAACTTCCGCGTGAGATAAATCTCAAATCCCCGAAAGTTTCGGTTCTTTAAAAACTTTCCAAATCTTGAATTTACTCTCTGTTTCACGCGGGTATTCTCTTTTTATTTTTCTCTTCGTGCATGCGACTTAGAACGCATGCACGACCTTCGTTTAGGCTTATGCATGCAAAGCATGCTCTCCACGTGGCCTCGGCACCTTCGGTTTCTTCGGCCGAACATCAAATTCCTCCACTGGTAGCATGCAAGCTCATTTTAAAGCATGTATGGATTCGGTTTGAGGAGACGAACTCAACGGACACTTCATCTTCGGCAATAGTGGCTGGGAACTCGAAATCAACGTTCGGGAGGCACTAGTTCATGCGGCGGCTCGCGGGTGGCTTCGGGGTGGCTCGAAGAAGGAGACGAGCCGGGAGCCGTCGGATCGGGCGATCAAAAGACATCGGACGGCCGGATTAAATCGCGGCGCGCGGCAGATGAATCGTGCGGCACAGATCAAGCGCGAGATCGCTCGGACGGCCTGGATTCACTCCGGGTGAATTTTGCGCGTCCCACATCGAAACCTCTCGCGGTTTTCATGCGGCTTATTACCCTGGCGCCACCTCAACCCCGCAATTAAATCTTCTCCCCTCTCGGTGCCGCCCCGCACCGAGTTCTCCCTACGGGCGCGCTCTGCGCCCACTCATGCCTCCTGCGGGCGCGCTCCTAGCGCCCACTATGCACCTCTGGCGCGCGGGTTTCACCACCGCGTGTCCTCGGGGGCTTACACACGGCCCCTGCCTGCCTCCTTGTGCTTGCACCATGGGATCCCCCATGGGCGTGGCGCCTTCGGCCCACAAGTGCCTTGGGGTTGAACCCGTGGGCTGGCCTTGGCTGGCCAATTTTTTTGGCAAAGGACAGAATAAACACTTTGTTGAAAACAAAGTTCTCCCAATGTATAAATGCCAACCCAAGTTCTTCCAAGCCAAATGCCACTTCAAATTATTCTTCTCCATTTCTCCCATTTCTTCATTTCTTCTTCATAATAAATTCCTCCATTATCTTCAACATGTATTCATCACTTAGGAATGGAATTTCAAACCGTTTCTTCTTAATCTTCTTCATCTCCTCTTCCATATGTGTTCAATACTTAGGAGGGACTTCTTCAAATGAATCTCATGAATCACACATATTCTTCAACATTCTTCATTGATCTAATCAGAGATCAATTGGATCTTCTTCTGATTCACATGCACTAAGTGATAGTGCATGGACTTCTTTCAATCCAATTAATCCACTTAGATCTTGTGGATGGATCTTCTTCAACACCTCATGCATTGTCACTACAAAGCATGATCTTCAATCATGTTGTGACATTGTATCCAGTTGATACAAGTTCTTTGAACTTAAAGACCAGTTCAACAATCGTCAAATATCCATGGAGAATGTTTCAACCATATTCTCCAATGCCACTTAGTGAATCTCCTAAGTGACATTCCTCTAAGTTCCATGGCCATTCTCCATTCATTACCAACACCATCACAACCTTTGTCATTCACATCTTGACATTCCTTGACTTCCATTCATTCCAAGACAACTTCATGCCTCATTGACAACAAATGCAACACAATGCACTTCAGTTAGTTTTATTTTGCATGTTAGTGTTTTATTATATGGTTCCATAGTATGTGTTATCTATAGTGATATTTATTCTTACAATTATTCATTTTATGGCACATGAATCATTAATCTTTTTTCTGATGATGCATTTAAACATTTGTATAATGAAAACTAAAACAAATGTGTTTTATCCTGAGTTAAAATTGTGATGATTCATGTTATAACATATATTTGTAATGAAACAACATAATATATTAAAAAGATAATACTATGTTTTAAAACAAATATGATACACCACATTATGTTTAAATGAACAATAAAATATAATTATTTAAATGTTGATGTTATAATATAGTATTTGAAATAGAGGTAATGAATAATATTAATTTAATTATGAAATTATATTTTGAACATGTATATATATAAATAATTTATTTTTACCAATTTCAAATAATAGAGTAAAATACTTTTTTAATATAAACAGAATTTTTTCCTCAACTTCAAAAGTGCCCACTGGGGTGTTAATAAAATAAAAAAATAAGTATATTTATTAATAAAATATATTATTAATATATTTAATATTCTTTTCTAAATTATTCCTATATGATTTATAGACATGGTTGAAGAACAAATTCATGTTTATGTATAAAAAATAATTTTTCAAAAAAGGCAGTTTATTTTTCTTTTTCATGGAACACAAATTATAAATATAATTTATGAAAATTTTATGAAATTTATTTGGTACGATTAATGTCCCAATTATAATTGCTGTATCAAAATATTAATTGGTTGAATATTTGGTTTTTTCGGATATATTTCAAGTTTTAATGAATAGATAAAATTCTTCATTTTAGTTGATAACTTCTTTTTCATAAATTTTATTTATAGAGTTCAATTATATATTTGAACGCGTTATAAGAATAATTAAAACATTATTTATCATTTAATCATATGTATTCTATTATAATAAATTTCATAATAAAACTGGATATAAAAACATATTTAACATTTGGATATAATTCCATTAACCCAAATTCTCATAATGTTTGTTGGATTAGTGATAATCTTAATTTATCCACTTGTTTGAAATAAATACTGAAGAATAGAAATAAATTTTTTAAATAATTTTTATATTAATGATCTAATATGATAAACTTAATTATTTTGAAAATATGAATAGTCACATTAGTAATTAGTTTCATTGCATTAATTAAGTGTAAATCTATTATATAAAAGTAAAAATAAAATTATAAAATATTTTGAAATTAGCCCGACACTTGTGATATTTATGTTGGATGGGTTATTTAAAAACAAAAATTATTCTATGATTTTATGTCGAGTAGGATTGTGTTCGATGATATTAACACATTTATGGTATTATATTCAAAGGAAATGAAATTTTGTCCCACGTTTTTTTTAACAATTGAAATATTTTTAATATTGTGTTATATAAAAAAATATTTAGAACTATAAATACTATTTAGAATTCAATTAACATATCTTCAACATAAAATTTTCATTTTAAATTTATGGAATGAAAAAAAACAAAATAATGTTGACATAAAGACGATACAATAAATTGCTACATTAATAGAGGAATAAAATAAATGATATAAAAAATATTTAAATAAAAATATTTGGATACAATTGATTTCATCCAAGAATTTTATAAAAAAATTATATTTTATGGTTGATTTGATATGTTTTTTGAAATATATCAGGTTGTTATGATTTTTTATAAATACCACTAATTAATAGTTTCTAAATTGACATTAATTTTATTCTAAAATAAATAATACATTGTTATAAAATATCATAATAGAAAAATATTAAATTATAAAGCCTAATTGGGACAATAACTATTATATAATAGATTACTCCTTCATTTTTATTTTTTTCTTATTAATGTAATTATATTAACCCAAAAATTTTAAATTTCATAATAACAATGTAAGCATTAAAACATAAAAAAATAGTTATTTAAAAAATATAAGGAATAAAAGAATAATCATAATCTATATAATTATTGTTATGAGAATGGATTAAATCCCATTGTAATATTATATTACAAATAAATACTTTTTACCGATTTTCAATAGAAAATCAATTTATATAAAATTCATATTTTGAAGAATTGAATGATTTACTCTCTCCTATCCTATAAAAGAAAACCTATATGTAACAAATTATCATTGCTAAATACCTATCAGGTTTATCTATAATCTAACTAAATAAAATCCTATAATCAATTCACACTTTTTTAGTAATTATTTTAGGAATAACAACTTATTTAGGGGTGTTAAGTTGTTAATAAATAGAGATCGTCCATGGAAGAGGTATTGTTTATAATTATGTGTTTCTGTATTATTTCTAATTCCACACCCATCCAATAGTTTTCATCCATGATGAAAAAATAACTCTAGTATCCGCAATAAAATTATATAATATCTGGATAATAGAGTCACTATAATCTATATTCACTTCAATCACGTGGCAATGTAATTAATGATTGATGGGTACATGTGAATTATCACCTCCACAAACCGATATAATTCATTTTCAATTACCAATACTCAATAATTGTTATAATGTTATGAATTAATGTTTATATATGATATTACTGATTTATTCAACATTATATGTTAATAATATATCAATTAATTTCTAACCATACATGCACATAAAAAATTATAATGTCATTCATGCGTACGTGTAAACTATACAAACCATGAAGGGGTGAGATTAGTTTTTAATCACCACATCACATAGATAATATATATAAGTATATTTAAATGATTAATATTATAGTAATTAAATTATGATCATTTTTTGTATGTTAAAATAATAATAAACGTTATTCGATAATGATTATTGATAATTTGAAATGTTACTTCTGTGTATATACCACATTCCATTTCCATTATTTTAACATAGTTCATTTTTTATATCCATATGTAATTGATAAATTTCAATTTATAAATAATATATAAAAGTGGTTATTTTTTTAGGAAAATTATTATGGACACTATGGAGTAATGAAAACTTTGACAATATTCTATAAACCGATGTTATTTTGGACTCATGTACTGAATATCATAAAAACAACCTATGTAAACATGAATAATTATTTAATTGTTAAAACATGATAGTAAGATATATAAAATGAATAATAAAAATGAAAATGAAGTTCAAATTAATGTCAAAAATTAACTATTTTTATTAATCATGATTTCAATGTTGGTAAACGATGATACAGAATCAAGATAAAGAACTATATTAATAAAACATCATTTCAAATATTTTACTAATTTATATTCCAAAATATATCATTGTCATTTCCATGTTGTCAATATTGTTTGACTGAATATATTTTTCTTTTATATAATATTTAGAAATGTTGTTTTTTAGTTTCTTTCTAATGTTTCAATGAGGTACATGACAACTTGAATAAAAAAGCTATTTTTAAATATTTAAATGGGTGATGAAAATGGATTGGTTATTTCAATAACATGTAAACATTTCTTATACATGGAATTGAATTATTATTTGTGAAATGCATAAAATGTTAATATATTATGTGTTATGATTATAAATTCAATCTTTATCAAGGATGGTTTTTTATCTGATATAACTAGGATATGTGGATAAATAATAAAAATATAATGGATTAGGCATAGATGTTGTTTGTTTAGATAATCAAATTTTATGAAAAATATATTTGGACATCCAAAATATGTTATTCCATTTGTAAGAGTTATATGTATAGTTATAGACCATATGGTCAATAAATTTTATTATAAATATGTCACATGTTAAATAATTATCTTTTATATGCATTGTTATGAGTATTCAAGAAAAATGGTTGGAAAATAGTTATTTTGAAATAAAGAATTCTTTTAAGGGTATAACTGGTGTTTGTTAAATTAAATTTTTTATTGGTTTTCACTGGAAAAATGGTTTTACTTTTTATTCCTCATAAATTATTATTTTTCTCATCCAATGTACTAAAAAAATTTATATGACTTAACATTTACCATGGAATGATGATACAATGATGAAAAAATTTAGGGTGTCTCCGAAAAGAAGATATGTTTTTAAAATAGATTCCTTTAGAATAAAAATGGTTACTATATATAAGTAAAATTATGTAATTTAAGTGTATATTTTAAATTATATTTCTTAATTATATAAAATGCTAAAAAAATAATATCATGGAATGTAATTTTTACTTAAAAAATAGTAGGATAAGTTATGTTTAATGTTGTTTCCATATCACGATTGGGTATTATATCCAATGGTCATATTGAACAAAGGTCATATTGATCAGTTGTCCCATTTGAAGAATAATAATTCAACTATCATAACCCACTTATCTCATCCCTCCTTATACCCTATAAATACCACTTTATTTTTTCTGAGAAGAAGGTGGTGCCTCAATCAAATGACAAAGCCACAATTTATTAAATATTAAACAAAGGAGATACATGAGTCTGAAAGATGGGATTTTCTTACAATATTTTTCATATAAATGATGAAATTCATGAGGCAGGGTATCAGACCATGTTAATTAATGGTTGAAACCTTTGTTGGAAAGTGAATCTCCAGTCATGTTCGCCTCCCGATAAGCATGTGTGACAATGTAGTCGATATGATGAAGCATATCAGGACATCTGATCTAGTGGGTGGTAAGCGGACAAGTGAGATGAATCACCTCATTTTAGATATCCTGGATGATTTTGGTCAAATCACTCTTGATCCAGATCTTCCTCCGTCCTTGTTGAATAGCAAAATTTATAGCATGTATTATAGCCAGCATTTCTTCTTCAAGGGAGGAAGTTGTGCCACAAGTATTATAAAATCATATCTTTCATTGATCCAGCTAATCGAAGAAAATAGCTCCACAACCCGTAGGGACTATATTTTATTTTGAGGAGCCATCAATGTTGACTTTAATATATCTATAGAGTGGGTCTTTCCAGAAAACATCATGGGTATATTTTGGTTTCTTAATGATGCCAATAATTCCATGTTTGTGAAGAATATCGAAGTCACTAACAGAGTTGTGGCAGTGCTCTTTCTAGATTGAAGCGACTTCTTGCACCGCAATTATAATTCTATCTTTATATGCATTTATATTTAGTGAGCATTTGTGGTGAAAAAATATATTTCTATCACCCCAGATCACATGCATCAATTCTACAACAGTAGAAAACAACACATTCTTAAATTTCTAAGAGGCATCAGGATCGACACATCATTTTATCTGAGAGGCGATAGGGTTAGTAAATTTCTATTTGTAATTAAAAATGTAAGAGATGTAATTAAAAAGATAATAGGCCTTGTAACATTAAAAAAATATGATTAAAATCTTCCCTATGTTGATTACTTAAATGACACATTGAGCAATGATGAATACCGAAGAATTGGAGACACAGTTCAGTAGGAATTCTTTTGTGTTAGATTTGACATATAAGATTGAGTCTCTAAGGTTTGATCCAAGGCTTGTTAAAATCATTCAACCACCCAAAACCTTTATTGGGGTTCAAAAAATAATGATTGTAAAAAATTTTATAATCAAGAATGCCATTTTGAGCTAGTTCCCAAATAGGGAAGTCTTCAGAAGTCAAAAAGGGGTAATTGTCAATTATTAAGTCAATGTTATTAGGAATATCTTGTCTGCTTGAGTGAATAAAATATTTTATTTTAGTATTTATGTTTTGAGGAGAATGGTTTGGAGGAAACAAAGAAGATAAGGAAGAACCATTCCAAATATCAATCCAGAATTTCAAAGAAGAATCAACGTTGACAAACCCTCTAGCATTGCTCATGATCTTATGATAAAAATTTCTAATAGAGGTCCAGATAGAAGACTGGAAATAATTTAAGTTTCCTTTTTTATGTGTTTTTAGAAATAATTACTTGAGAAAATCAATAGCATTATTGGCACTACAAATCATTATCTAGATAAGACTGGCATGCAAAGCATCGTTAAACATTTCAAGACTTTTAATTCCAATATCTCATTTCTATAAAGACATACATAATTTCATCCATGGAACCATTACAATACTTCTATCAGGAATATAACTGATCGAGACAACATTTTTAATGAAATTAATTTTTTATTTAATGCTACTTCTAGGCCATTTGTAAATCATGAACGAGTAAAACATTTTAGAGATGATTACTCTAGAATATTTGGGGGATCCATATTTTCCAATTTTTTATATTATTTAGGTATATGTTTTAAAATTTTATGTTTTCACGTGAATTAATTACTTTGAATTCTAATGTTATGATCATTATTGGTGAATTATAATATCCATTGTTTCACAATGTATTTTACCAGTATTATATTGAATAACACAAATTTCTCCCTGATAGAAATTCCATTTGAAAAGAATGGTTCATTTCTGTAACGTGATAAGTAAAGTATAATGTGTTATACAGTATATCATTGAGAAACAATTGAATGAATATATTCATTTTTCATGTTTATAAAATTAATCATTTTATATGAAATTATTAATTGATTTTTCATCGTCAATATGTTTTTTGGGTTATCAATGGAATTATATATAATCCACATGGCACCTAAATTTGAATTTTATTTTATTATAAACAAACTATCATATCACATGCTCTATATGTAATATTTTTTTATTTTTAATACATGTAATAATATATTACGTAAAAATAAATTTCTTTGTCTTCTATTTCTAGACAATTTATATCAATTTACAATTAAAACATCAAGATAATATTGAATTTAGTTTTTTAGTAGTTAAAAAATTAAGATAAAAAATATTTCCATCAATAATAATCTTGAATCAGTGAATAATATCTAATAAAAATCATTTTTATGATTAAAAAAATTATTGTTCACCTACATGATTAATAGTTTAAACATATATTGAAAACTATTTAATGTCATTATATAATGACCAAAAATTAAAACTATATTTCAGTTTTAGTTTTATTTATTAATAAATGAATATAACTTAAATATTAATTCATATTATATTTATATATATGATTATTATAAAAATATAATATGTTAGAGGACACGGAAGTAAAAAAATACTCTTAACAAAAAATATTGTAATTTTCATAATAATTGAAATGTTTCACTAAACAATAATAATTTAAAATATATAATTATTTTGATAAAAATACTCTTAAATTTAGATAATGATATGTGGTTGATGGATTTTTTATACTTATCCAGCTATTTAAAAACCATTTTAAACAACATGCCCTTTACACGGGTGGGAAACATTTACAATTGATTTTATTAATTTGGTCCAAAAATTAAATATATTATATTTCATATTATAAACATGAAGATCCCATTTATATAATTTTTTTATTTAAATTCCTTAATTTATATAAATTAATTTACCATATTTGACAAAAATGAAAAAATGAAAAAATATTATACATGAATTTTTAATCATAAAATGATTTTATATTGTAGTCAAATATTATCATCATACTGATGGAATATATTTTATTAATTTAAATAAAAGGAAATTTATTTGACCATCAACACAAACCAAATCATAAAAATTACATTTGATACATGACGAATTAGAAAAAAAATTATATATATTTTAATAAAATCAATATTTATGTTTAAAAATTTACAAACATAGATTCATAATTTCATTATTTCTTTATCCGTTCATTATATAACATTTTACATATCAATTATATAATTAAAAATTTTATCATAAACATTAATCTTTCTATTATTTAATCATGATGTCATAAATGTGAAAATATTTGTCAAATTTTATCTATTTAATCATAATTTAAATAGTCAATATTTCAAAAAAATTAAAAATTATATGAGAATAAAATTATGATGTGATAATTTAGGAAATGTTCTCCTTTCAAAAAAGTAACATTCTAAAATTTCTATATTGTAAAATTTAAATAAATATATAGAAAATTAGGTTTTTTAAAAACATATATTATTTTAGTTAAATTATTTAATACTTATCATATAAAAGTGAAGTATTATTTCCAACAAGAAATATAAAAATATGAATAATATTAATATTAAATAATATATTTCATAATTTATTCCTTATATTTATACCAAATAAACTAATAATGTTTTTATATAGTTTATATTAGGAATAGAATATTTTTCGACAATATCATATTTCTAGTAATAGTTTTTTGCATCTATAAAATCCTATCGAAAAAATTATAATATCTATGAAAATATAGTATTTATTATTAAGGTATTACACTCATCTCCCTTTAACTGATTTCAACATATAAATTTTATATTATTTCATTATATGATTTTTTAATACATTTTCGTAATAAATTCGGAGGACTAGAAGATAAATATAGATAAGTGAAAAAATTATTTTAAATCCACAACAATAATATTATAATTAAATAAAACATTAATATATATGATAATACTAGTAAAAATATCAGTTTTTAAAATATTCATAAACCCATTCCATTATGATTATGATAGTTGTACATTTAACTAGGTTTCTAATAGAATTCCTTTAAACATGAGTGTTATTTTAAGATAATAGGTGACAGATTTATCTTCATATTAAATTATTTCAGGAATTTATTTTTGTATGATTTATATTATAAAATAATATACATACAAGATTCATTTACATTAAATTATCGCACAATTACCCTTCTTTTTTGATTTTAGAATATTTATATTTTTTCATTTCATTTTATTAATAATAAATAGCTATAATAAATTTACCATGTTGGAAAGACAAAAAATGAAATTAAATTGATCATTAGACACGTAATTGTGTGGAAATGTATTAATCTTATTTATATACATTATAAAGAACCTAAATGAGCTTCATATGATAAGGTAATACTCCATAGGAATAATACATCACAACAAGAATTTAAATATTAATTGTGACACCCCAACCAAAAACACCAAGGTTGAATCGAACTATCACATGACCCCACATTACCCATCCCATATAAAATAGGGTATATAATAGTGGAAATGGTTAATATATATCCTTGGGGTGATTATACAAAATGTGTCACGATCTAAGAAAAATAATAATAATAAAATAATAAATAAAAAATAATTTGATTAACATATAGAAACTATAAATACTCCATACTAGTAAAAATAATTATTATAGATCTGAATGAGTATAGAAAAAATAGAGTACAAATGATGATATAAAAAATTAAATTATTCATATTTTCTATTATAATCTTTTCTATTCAGAGAATAAGATACATCCTCTAATTCTTATCTATAATCCATGGGCCAAATTCCGTTTCTCAAATCCCTATACATGAATTTTTTAAGGTGGAAAGGATATATATGAATATTATGAGTTATAAAACCCAGTATGACACAAAACATATGTCCTTAAAAAGTTTGAATATGTATTATAGTTTTATAAAATGAATATAATAAATTTTATGGTAATGATCACAACATCCTAATCAAATAATGATTGGTTTTTCAGTAAATAGGATTCAATAAACCCTTAGTAATACTAGCTTTATCTCCATACATGGATGATGGTGAAAGATGATTGGAATGATATGTATAAATTAGAAGGCTAAAAATGTGACTAGTTATCAAATAGGATCATCATTATTTTCATTCTAAAAGGTTTCCAAAAGTTAAATTTATTTTTGTAATGTTATTCAGTATCCACAAGGTTTATCAAGTAACATTCGTGCACCAAGGATTTTGTGGTTCTCAATACCAAAACGGTGCATCGAGTTATCAGTAAGCTAGAAAGATATAATGATCATAAATTATCATCATCACAACTCATGAACACACCCTATCTTGTGGTAATCATACAATTATGATCAACTAGAATTCATACAATGTACTAAATCCTTAATTGTAAGATAATACGCAACGTGTAAAAAGGTGATAATATATATATATATATTGACATTGTAATAAATTTATTATTAATATATACAAGGACATGTGATTATTAACAATCCTAGAAATGACTTCACCCACTTCCACATGTGTTTATAAAGATTAATGGAAGATAAAAATACTATTAAAAGTATTATTCCATAAAAACATGTTTGTAAAATATTTGAAAATGTTACAGAACATTATACGTCAATTATGTTGATGTAAGCATCAATTTTAATCATTAAATCGTCACATGAATCTTGACCACATGTTTATTGGGATAAAAACACCTTCCAATGATTATTAAAAATGATTATATTATTTAACATAAAAAATAAATAACTTACCGAATAAAATAATATATAGTATTTCCATTATTAAAAAAAATTATTGATTAAAGAATAACATTCATTAAACAGTTAAATTATTATGTAATTTTTTAATTCAAATGAAATTAATAATCTTATATCTCATCAATATTATGAGATTGACATGAAATATAAATATAATTAAATTCAATTAAAAATGTTTTTTTATCATTTTAAATAAATTAGTTATCATTTTTTATAATGGAATCAAAAAAATTATAACCCAAACTATATTTGAATAGAATTTATCAAACTATTTCCTTTGTTTTATACATTGAAAAAAGTCAACCAAGATTTTAGGAGAATGTATGATTGTTCTTCCATGATTGGAAACTGGATGAAAAAGGTATTTTTTATTGGTTTCTTATATAGTGGATTAGTTTTTTTATTATATGAATATATAATATATTATGGATAATTATTGAAATATATCAACAGAGATGAAATGGGATTCTATTGTCCTATGATACTGGTGATGATATTAAAAATGATAAATATATTAATAGTAAATATACTCCATTTTCATCAAATAGGGAATAATATACAAACATATTCCTGTATCAAATATATAATACAATATTTTTTTAGGAATATTTGGCTTATCCTAGGTGTGACCAATGGATGGATGATGTCACCAGAATTTAATTTAAATAAATAATTGGAATAAAATTTATTATTTTAAATTAAAATTACCTAATAACTAGTATTAATAAATTATTATTACAATTATAATGGGTTATCTACTTGAAAACTATTACTAATTAATGAATATCTATAACATACCAAGCTTCCATGGTACCTTTCTCTTTGAATAATGTTATAGTTTGCAATATGCGCAACCTCAAGATTCTAACACACCACGACCAATCAATCTAAAGTTATGATTAGTAATACCCACATTTTGAAATTTTATAAATTTTATCATTCAAAATGGACTTTGTTTTCTGATTCGCAATTTTGAAATTAGCTTAGGGTGATTTTTTGGAATTTTTCTGAAAACATTAAATTTTTGATGAATAGTGAAAACACTGAGTTATTGTTTAAAACTGGGTTTATATTTTAAAATATATTATTTTAGTTCAATTTATTATAATTCATAATATATAAATAATACCTATATAAATTTAATGTAATTCATTGTAGTCATTTTATAATGAGTTTAGATATATTAAATTTTATTGAACATTTTTTTTCGTCTTTTACCCACCCATTAGAAGCATTTCCAAATTTTTATAAAACGTAATTTTACCACTTTTGTGAGTTGAATTTCGAAAGTACAAATGAAACGTTTGATATCAAAATGTAAAATGAGGTTCAATGAGTTGAAAATATTTTTTGGTGAATAGTAATTTTTTATTTTTATTTTTCATGGTTAAAAGTTAATAGGGTAATTAAGGGTAAAAATGATATTATTATTACCCTAACACATGTACAAATTCAATTAGATAAATATAATTCAACAAAAATAAAAATTTGGAATAAAATATTGACACATCTTTTCCACGTGGTTTAGATTTGGACATTTATTATTATTTTATATAAAGAAGAGTAGAAAGAGTTTAAGTCAAAGTTTAATAACTAAACCATTTTTAATATAGGGATACACACAATATAAATTTGACTGTAAAAATTTGATAGAAATATAATAATATATCTACATAATGGAATTTTATTTATAATTTTTAGGAATTAAATAATTAAATTTATTTCTGACATAATTATGATTCATTAATTACCATATTAATGAAAGATTAAAAAATTGATATTTTAAATATCCAAATAAATCTAATGTGGGAAATTTAATTTTTAATTAATTACAATAATTTTCATGATTAATATTACATGTTTGGGTTGATTAAATGTTTTAATTTCAATTTAATAATGTGTTTATTACATTAACAAAAATAAATTATTAAATAATGTCAAAATCGATATAAATTAGTTTTGTAATGAAATAAAATATTATTGGTTGATATAATAATACTAAAAATATAAGGTTCATCCAATGTACTTATATAAAGATAGTTGTATCCTTAATAAACTACTTGGGGACATCTAGGATGTTTATAGTTTGTTTATTAACCATATTATATAAAAATTAAAAGAGGCATGGTAAATGACTATCTACTTAACTAAGAGTTAAATCTAAAAGATAATGTTAATATAGTGACCCAAACCTATCAAAAACCTATTGGTTGATAGGTTTTTGACCTATCCAAAACTTATTCTTTAAATAATTCTTTTTGGAGCAATTAGAAACTGAAAATAATTATATTATAAAATAATATTTTAATATTTCCCTAAGCTGCATCCCACAACTCTTATAAAAATTCACTTCACCATCTCTATAATTCACATCGTCAATGCCCTTTTTCTTGGCCAGACCCTCACCAAATATCCACCCAACTATCCTCCCTTCATCCTAGAGTCCTTCAATTAGTCACAGCGTAATATTAAGTATCCATTTTGATCAAATCAAAAGGAATAACCCGAAGAAGATGTAATATTTCATCACCTCATTCATGTTCTTCTCAAATTCCAATTCCTCATTCATGTTATTTCCATTCATTAATAATAACTCATTAATACTCTATATACAGTGATTTTATTATGAAAATGGTACAACCATATTAATTATTATATCTATTATTTATATTAAAATGTAACCATACATGCATATGTACGCCTTACCGTCTCCACATCGTGGTGTAATTTGTTATTCAAATAGTTCATCATTTGGATGGGTATAATAATGAGAATAAATGATTTAAATAGTAAATATAACATGATAATGATTCTATATATATTATATTACATCCAATTAAATACGATATTAATATCAATAGAATGATAGTGTCGCTCCTACGTACTTATGGATTATCATCCCCACAAACACGATGAGATCCATTCCCCATCGTATCCATTCAAGAAAAAGTTTTATTTGATAATTAAAAAAAATTTATAAAGACTTAGTATCATTAAGGTTATTAATAAGATACATTCTTTCCAAAATAAAAATTAATTATGTAACAAGGAATATAAAGGAAAACCAATCAGTTAACTCCTGAAACGATGATACTACTGAAATATCATTAACAAAGCAATATTAGATGATCATATATGATATCATAGTAATGTATATGGTTCTTGAATAAATTAATAACAATTATTTAACAATTATAATTTAGGTTAACATACCCTCTACCATGGAAAAGTACAAGGTAAGTGTAAATTTCACAATCTCTTCATTATCCGAGGTTGTTTATTCATAATTGTCTACATGGACCTCTTTATCATAGACATCAATGTTTCTTAAAAAGGTATTTCAAAACATTTTTACTATTTACTAGATAATGGGTTAAAGTTATTTATACCCTTATTTGACATTATATGTTTCAGAATGAATCATTTCGCCATTTACCAAAAAAAGTACTTTATTACATTTTCGACAAAATTAAGTTATAATTGTTTATTTTTTACTTATAAAGTAGTTGCGGCTATTTTCCACTGTTGTAACATCGTCGAAGCTTCCCATACAATCTTATATGAATATTTTCATAATAAATGTTGTCTTATATAATTATATGACTTTTAAATCATTTCAAAATAGAATGATGTATTTCTCATAAAAAGTTTTGATTTCATCTATGTCAACATCCATTGATGGTTTTGAATCGTGATTGATGTTGAATTATTATGATTAAAATCATCAATATTGAATTTTTGATTTTGTGATATTTTATACCATGGATGTGTAATTTTTATTCCATTCATGGTTTATGGATAATGTATTAACATCTACTGAATGTTTTTATATGAATGTTCATGATAGGTTTAAACCTTTTCATATGAGGAAAGTATTGGACTTAGTCAGTGATGGGTGGAGCCCTCTATAGATATTTTGTGAATCGGTAGGTCTCATGAGACTATTATATGTTGTCAAGACCCCCTCCCCACAATGTGTAACCCTCCTAGGCTGGCAATGTGGAAAGGGAGATAATGACCCCCGAGTCCCACCTCCAGTAGGCCCCAGGTTGGGGACTAGCTCCGAGGGTCTAATAAACACACAGATGGGAGGAATTACCCTCTAAGAGAACACATGTGGAAGAGAGAGATAATATAGGCACCAACAAAATAAAACTGAAGTATAAAATAAACCCATGTACATATAGGAAATTCCATGAAAAAGTACTATAACTGAAAGGGGGAAACTACAAGTACCGAAAAGAAAGTAAAAACAGTAGCGACCACAAGCCCGAACAACTCCTGCAACCACAAGCTCTTAGTAACCAGCTTGATCTCCAACCTACTCCATGTGACCTGAAAAAAAGTTTATATATACATAGGGTGTGTATAACAGTTCACTCAGTAGGATCCTCCCCGAAGCCTCTTGTGAAAATGTAATGAGAGCATTCTAAAGCACAGTGAACAACAATGAATCTAACTCGTCACCTAAACATGTATACTATGTTCCCAACCTCACCATGGCTACTCTCAACAAGTAATGCATACAAGAATATTGTATATAGTAAATAATATCAAGGTTACCCCGCTACTAATTCCCCACTGGTTTTCCACTTTGCACCAACGACATACGTCATGTGCATGTCTCTCCAAATGCTTACCGGTATAAATACGGGCTAAGCTCCACAATCTGCACCTCATGCACCATAAAGGCTTGTCCATAGACACCTGGGCTAAGCTCCACACCATCCTCACAACCAAAAGTAACCAGGTATGTTGAGGGGGCCACCATATCTCACATAACATGTATCGTATGTCGGGTATTGTACCTCAAGCCATTACAACCCATACACTGCATAAGTATCCTCATGCAATCACAACCCATACACGTTACACCTATAGTAGTCCATAGGATTCTTCATCCAGAATATATGTGTTTAAATAACCACAATCCATTACAGCCCTCTACACACATATAGGGGGAAAACTAACCGTTCTGCCAACGACACTATTATTTTCATAGAGAAAAAAGTGGGGTCAAAGGGTGTACTCAGCCATTCATCCTCCCACCAGAATGTTGGGGAAAACACCCCCTCAGGGATCAGAATCCCCGTGGTGTCAGTTTCCCTTACTGACATGGTGGATTAGTATATAGAAACACAAAATGTACAAAACATATATAACTCACAACCACACTGTGGGCATAACCTAGTCTTATCCTCAACTGCATCTAACGTCTCTCAGACTCCGGGCTGCAATTTCTAAGACTATGTATCCTATAAGAACACAACCAATTAAAGAACTTCATAGATTACTTAATTACCTTTTTCATCAATTCCACTATACGTTAATTAAGTATTCTATCATTAATTAACCATGAAAAACCCACATTAACTTTCTTGGAATCACATTGAAAATTTAATGTTCTTTTAAAGTTACAATATCACCATTAAATACTAGAATCTCATTCCCCATGGATTATCACCATTTAATAAAACTTTAAATTTAGAAATACTTTCCCATATTCCCAGGAATTCTAGAAAATCATCATATGCTACTCAACACAAGAGGGCTCAACACGATGAGTAGACGTAATACCCATCGAGTCTTGGCCGCCTATAGCAAGCATGTAGACCCATTCTCACTCGGGAGGCTAAACACGGAAAGCACATGGAATACCCTACGCATCATTGCCCCATTAGGAAGAAGGGTTAGCATGACATGATACCTTGAGCTGTGTGGAAATATAAAGTAGATAAACAACCAAGAATCAACGAACAATCAATAATCACAACCATCCCATTACATCATCCCCGGTTTCCTCCCTAACACCCACATGCATAAACTGAATCATCTCTCCACTCTAGGCATCATCCGCTACCACATCCACAAGGCCTCCCTACCCTCACATATCACAAAACCCCTCCAATGTCAGATCATAGCACAAGATATCACAACACCCCTTATAGGGTCACAACATAACACAAGCAGCATCAATACAATCATAACAACAAATGGGCTCTTGTCCCATTAACAAGGCATCCGGTCTTCAAACAACAAACTCCAACAATAACATCAAATGAGATTTTATCCATACATCACAACAAGAGGGTAACCCCAAAACCTTCATGGAACTCAATTATGTTATTTACCCATCATGAATTAACAGATTCAATTTGTTGGTTCCAACATAATGATCCAATTCGGTAAGCTATCACTGAAAATTAAACATGCACACTATACCAAATTTGATCAACATAAAATTAGAAAAACTGAAAAAATAAAAACAACCAGATTCATTTACATGAATATTTATCTTTAGATAATTAATTATCAATTAATTACGGCTTTACATTCATTCTCAATTTCCATCAAGAACTACATGCTAACAAGAAAGGCATAAATATCACACTATCTAGAAAACAAGAGGCAACAACATACGTTCAATGAAATTTCTTAATCCGGTTCAAATATTTAATTTGGTAAATTCAATTTTGATCCAAGGGGAAAAATCATGCTAACTCTATGATTTCACATAAATTAGAGAATCCACAAATCCCTTACCTCAAGGGTTTTCGAGGAAAACCACAACGGTTGATTTACGCCGATGAAACCGGGTTGATTCTCCATGAATACTCCTTAGATATCCTCTCCTATAACAACCAAGAACAAAGATAATCACAAATGACATCCACATTGCTAGATCTACCCATAATGGGCATAGATCTAAGAAGACGAGAGAAGAGGAGGAGTATATCTAAGAAGATCTAAGAAACCAAACATGAATGAGGAAGAACGACCACATACCTCAAAAAACATGCTTAAATTCATGAAGAGAAGACTCCATATCTCCTTCAAAACTCTTGGGAGAGGTTCTTACACCTTCAAGGAAGGGTAAATCCGAGTTATGGCCGATTATGGCCTTAAACGAGGTGATTAAAGACATAACAAGTTAGATCCAAAATTTTAGGTTCTCTCTTTAAGTGCCCGCACGATTAGTCTGCATGGTTTAACAAACCGTGAACTAATAATGTGTTAGATTCTTCCTCGACAAAAACTCCTCGCACGGTTATTCCACACGGTTAGACAGACCTTGTGCTAACCGTGTGTTAGCCACTGCCTCCATGATCATCCTTGCATGGTTTGGCCGCATTGTTTTGGAAAATCGTGTGCCTCCCGTGCGAAGACCATATCCCTTTAGATTTCCTTAAAAGTCCACCCAAACATACCCCATGCCACCAAGACCTTCTAGATCACCTCCAACGCCACATTTTCAGAATAGAATGGACCGGAGAGGTTCGAGGCATTACATCAGATACCACTCAACACATTCTCGTCCTCAAGAACCAAAACTCTACTAAAAAGAAAATGAAATAGGGTTTGAACAAACACCCATAGATATACCTCTCAAAAGAGAGAAAGCCACTAAAGAAACAGAGGGAGCCATATCATAAACATGAATTTCTCATTACCACATAAACTACAAAGATACATGAAAAGAGTTGAACATAAAAAAACTCATGGTATTGAGAACATATCATTGAATCACGTTCCCAAGTACTCTCCTCCTTGCCACAGTGTCGCCACAAGACATGAAATAAGGTGATGGAACACATGCACAACACCTTCTCCTTATGGTCATGGATCTCCAAAGGTCGCTCCTCAAAGTTGGCATCATCATCAACATCGATCTCTCCCCAATCGATGATGTGAGAGTCGTCATGAAGATAATGATAGAGGTGTGAAAGAAGGAAAACATCATATATCTGACTCATCTGTGGGGGATGTGCTACATGATATACCAAATATCCAACATGAGATAACTCCTTAAAAGTCCCAACAATGCAGGGAGAAAGCTTACTCCCACGACCAAACCTTCGCTGCCCACGACGGGGAGTCACATTCAGAAAAACATGATCCCCAACATCAAACACTAAGGGTCTCCATATTTGATCGGCATATGATTTATAATGATCTTGCGCTGTCTTAATCCTCTCAGGAATCTCCTGAACCATCTCTGTTATATTCTGGACTAGTTCCGGTCAGAGAATTGCGGACTCTCCAACCCTAGTCTAGCACAACGGAGAATGGAAATGTCAGCCATACAAGGCTTCAAACAGTGCCATACTAATGGTGGAGTGAAAACATTTATTGTAAGAGAAATCCACCATGGGTAACTGCCTCACCCATGAGCCTCCAAAATCAAGAACACAAGAGCGTACTATCTATTCAAGTGTCTGGATGGTTCGCTCTGTCTAAACATCTGTTTAGGGCTGAAAAGCAGTGCAAAGACATAGCTAAGAACCGAAAGCATGTTGGAGACATTTCCATACCCTGGAGTTAAAATGAGGATCTCGACCAGAAATGACCATCCTAGGGTCTCCATGAAGTCTCACCACCTCCTCCAGATACTGCCTCGAAAAAACATCCACTAAGCTCGTCTCCTTGATCGATTTGAAGTGGGATGATTTTGTTAAATGATCCACTACCACCCAAATAGCATCATGTCCTCCAGGATCTCGAGGTAAACCAATAACGAAGTCCATTGAGATGTCCTCCCACTTCCACTGAGTAATCTATAATGGTTAGAGAAGACCACCAGGAACCCAGTGTTCGACCTTCACCTTCTGGAAGACTAAACATGGAAACACACACTCCACAATAGCAAGCTTTAGCCCAGGGAAACAAAAATGACTCCTCATGGATCGGTACATCTTTGTCACACCTGGATGTACTGCTAAAGGCGAACAATGGAACTCTCTGAGAACAGTCTCATGCATCACCAAGGGAACAAAATTCCTACCATGATACAACACTCGGTGATGCTCATCCTCCGACAAACCATCAGGGGCCTCAACACAAACAACTTGGTTTCTCCAGACCTCCACCTCAATCTCCACCAACTAGGACACTTCCACCATCTGCATCAGGGATGACTGCACCGTCATCTGAAAAAGACATCCTCTACCCCCAACATCTCCCATGTCAAGATGAACAGCTAGCAGTTCTTCCATTACTCTACAGGAATCACCGAATTCAATCATATTAACACTACATGACTTTAGGCTCAGCACATCAGCTACAAAATTCCCTTTTCCAGGTGTATACGATATTTCAAAGTCGTATTCCTTTAATAACTCCATCCACTGATGTTGCCTCAAGTTCAAGTCACGTTAGGAGAAAACATACCTCAAACTCATGTGGTCGGTGATGACCACAAAGCACTCACCAATGTGGTAATGTCTCCACAAATTCAGCGCAAACACCACGGCTTCCAACTCAAGATCATTGGTTTCATAGTTTCATTCATGGGGATGCAACTGACGAGACCCATAAGAAACAACTGACCTCTGCTGCATGAGGACACCACCTACCCCCAGATGTGGAGCCTCGCAGAAGACATCAAACAAGTCTCCGTAACCAGAAGAAAAAGGACTCGAACTCTTAAAACATCACATTTAGATACTCAAAGGCTTCCTGTCACTGATCATTCCATATGAAAGCCTGATATTTCCTGGTCAAAGCTGTCAGAGGAGTTGCAACCCGGGAGAAATTGGCTACGAACCTCCTATAGTATCGCGCATGCCCAAGGAAGCTTCACACCTATGAAACAGTTTTTGGGGCTTCCTAAGACATCACTTCATCTATCTTATAAGGATCCACATATAATATTTGTTGGGACACTACATCCACCAAGATAAGGACTTATCGATCCCAAAAATCACACTTAGACAACATCCCAAACAACTGATATCCACAAAGAACTCCCAAAATGGCTTGTAGATGCTCTGCATACTCCTATTCAGATGTGGATTACACATGGATGTAGTCAATTAAAACTACCACAAAATTTTCCAAGAACTCACAAAACACAGAAATCATCAATCCCATGAACACAGCTACTGCATTCATCACACCAAACGGAAATTCAACAAACACAAAATGCCCAGGACAACAACAGAAAGCAGTCTTCGGGATATCCTCATCCTTCACATGCATCTGATGGTATCCTGAATGAAAGTCGGTCTTTGAGAAAAATCTTACACCCTTCAGATGATCAAATAAGACATCATTCCAAGGAAGAGGATAGTGGTTCTTTATTTTCACTTTGTTTAAGAGATGATAATTGACACACAACTGCAAACTACCATTGGCCTTCTTCACGAACAGAACTAGTGCACCCCATCGTGACACACATGGTCGAACAAAACCACAGTACAACAGACCATCAAGCTGTATACATATCTCTCGTAACACAGAAGGGGCTATCCTATATGAAGACATAGAGATAAGGAGATTCTCCTAGCTGTAGCTCGATCCGAAACCTGATCTCTCGTCCAGGGGGTAATGCTACAACCTCTTCGTGAAAGACACTAGGGTACTCCTCTATGACCCTACAAAACGCAAACTATCAAACCTATGAAGAAATCAGCATCACCTCAGCCACCATGGATTATAAGGATGGAACACACCTATGACACATCCGAGGATCTCGCTCACCAACAAACACCACATGATCTCCATCGACACCAAGGGGAATGACCTTATTCCTAAATATATCCACTATATCATGCACTGAATTCAACCAATCCATGGCTAGTATGACTTCATATTGTTGCATTTGTAATCCTAGGAAATCTCCCCAAGATCGGTGTTGCCCCAACACTAGCTTACAATCTCTATATACTTCAAACAAAATAGCTCGACCTCCAACTGGCGTAGTCAACGCCAAGGCCACTGGAAACCTTGCTACCTCAAGTGACAAGGCATGGAAAATGGAAGGTAATATGGAGGAGTGTGTCTCTCTTGAATCAAACAGGGAATACACCAAGGTAGAAAACAAGCAATGGGAACCTCGAACGACATCTGGCACATCTGGAGCTGGTAACACAAGGGCATAAAGCTGACCACAACCTCCTCCATGGCCTCTCAGACCCTGATGACGACCACCACCATGGTCACGCTCTGCCCTCTGAGGACGAGGAGCATCATTTGGCTGTCCTTTGACTTCCCTATATACCCTCGGCTGATCGAAAGCTGGTGCAGCTGGTTGTTGTGGCCTCGGTTGGAACTGCCTCAATGGAGGAACCTGGAGTGGAGCGCCCAATGCATGATGAGTTCCCTGAATGGTTGGGCACTCCAGCAGCAGATAATAGGGACCACCACAAGAAAAACCAGTGCATGATCCCTTGGCATAAGACTATGATTTGCTGCCTTTGGTGAAACGAGATTTGAAGGGCTGGAACCTACCCCCGGCTGAACAGAAAATATTCTGCCCGGAAAACCGAGAACCACGAACCACATCCTTTATTCGTGAGGAATCATGATGATTCCCCTCTCGTGATGATCCAGTCCTGGAAAAAGTCCTCTCGACAGCCTACGCTCTCGCTAGCACCTCAAGATATGTCTTCCGCATAAATGGGGTGACCAGACGCTGGATCTTTGGATACAAAGCCTCTTCTAAATGCCCCGCCCTGGCCTCCTCATATGGTAACAATTCAGAAGCATATCGTAGACGGTTCCTAAAATAGATTCAAAAATCTCAAACACTGGATCTCCCCTGCCGAAGGGTAAGAAGATTCTGGCGACTGGATACCTTCACAGTAGAAGAAAGGAACTCAACTCTAAAATTGTCTCGGAACATCTCCCATGAGATCATCGAGTCCTCACAATCCCCGAGGAATAAGATCCACCACTGTCTCGCTACTCCACAAAACATCTCCATATCCAAGGAAACCGAGTGCTTCTTCTGAGCACAAATTGAACTGAAGACAATATCAACCACCTCTAACAAGTCTTCCGTGACTGCATCTGAAACAGAGCCCACATACTTCTGCAGACTTTGGTGCTGAAACACTCAGAGTGTCTTCCTCC
This sequence comes from Viscum album, assembly GCA_963277665.1. Classification (NCBI taxonomy): domain Eukaryota; kingdom Viridiplantae; phylum Streptophyta; class Magnoliopsida; order Santalales; family Viscaceae; genus Viscum; species Viscum album. The sequence goes on along the minus strand of OY728152.1, from coordinate 1,309,355,101 downwards.
AAGTGTCATCTTCGTCAACTTCTACCCTGCGGTGACTTGCTGGAACAATATTCAGAACGTCTTCTACGAAAACCTGAAGAGGATGTCGACCTGGAGCCATACCAATAAAATAACAAACAATTAGATCTCCTAAGCCTGGAACATGTAAGACTCACCATTAATTAATTAATTGTTTTCTTTCATTCGTTTTTGGTTAACCTATCCCAAGGTATACCCATTCAAACATAAGCACAGAGAAGAATGATGCATGATCCATTCCTGGGTCTCTTCCCTATTACTAATATCAACCTATTTAGTAGCCATTTTAAACTTAATGGTCCCTGCATTAGGTCATAGGGGGCCCTAAAAGCCTATGTCTCAGCCGGTTTCTAGTGTTTACCACACTTTCTAAACATGAATGACACTATTTCCCTACCAACCCATGCAACCTCACATGTTCCTAACTCCAAACACCATCATATCCCCCAACCAGAACTCTAATACCACTCTGTCATGACCCCCTACAAAAAATGTGTACCCCTCCTGGGTCGGCTATTTGAAAAGGGAGATAATGATCCCAAAGTCCCACCTCTAGTAGTCCCCGGGTTTGCGACTAGCAACGAGGGTATAATAAACACATAGATGGGAGGCATTACCTTATAATAGAACACATGCGGAAGAAAGAGATAAGATATACCCCAACCAACTCCAACTAAATTATAAAAGAAAACCAATTACATATGTGAAATTCCATGTAAAATTACTACAACTGAAAGGGGAAAAATACAATAACCCAAAAAAAAGTAAAAACAGCAGCGACCACTAGCCTAAAAAGCTCCTGCAAACACAAGCTAGTAGTAACCAGCTTGATCTCCAACCTGCTCCAAGTGACCTGAAAATAGTTTATATACACGTATGGTGAGTATAACATTATACTCGGTAGAATCCTCCCCGAAGCATGTCGTGCAAAAGTAAAGAGAGCATGCTAAAGCATAGTGATCAACAATGAAACTAACTCGTCGCCTAAAAAAGTATAATATGTTCCCAAACTCAACATGGATACTCTCACCAAGTAGCACATAGTAGAATATAGTATATAGTAAATAATATCAAGGTTACCCCACTACTACTTCCCCACTAGTTTTCCGCTTTTCCCCAATGACATATGTCATGTGCATCTCTCTATGAAGGCCTACCTGTGTAAACATGGGCTATGCTCCACAATCTACACCTCACACTCCACAAAGTCTTTCCCGCAGACACTTTCGCTAGTCTCCACACCATCCTCACAACCAAAAGTAACTAGGTATGTTTCGGGAGCCACCAGAGCCTGCATAATGTGTATCATGTGTCGGGTATTGTACATCAAGCCATTACAGCCCATACACCACGTAAGGATCCTCATTCCATCACAGGCTATACACGTTACACCTATAGTATTCCATAGGATTCTAAATCCACAATATATGTGTGGAAATAACAACAATCCATTACATCCCTCTACACACATATAGGTGTTAAACTAACCATTGATCCAACGGCAATAGTATCTACCAAGAGAAGGGAGAGGGGTCAAGGGGGTTTAGTCATCCATTCATCCTCCCACCGTAATGTTGGGGAACCCCCCCCCCCCCAGGGCTCAGAATACCCGGGGTGTTAGTTCTCATAATGATAGGTTGGACTAGCGTATAGAAACAAAAAAAGTACTGAATATATATAACTCACAACCACACTATTGTAATAACCTAGTCTTGGCCTCAACTACAACTAACGTCTCTCAGACTCCGTGCTGCTATTTCTAAGACTAGGTATCCTATAACCACACAAGCAATTAATGATCTTCATTAGGTTACTTCATTCCCTTTTTCATTAATTCCATTATATGTTAAGTAAGTCATCCATCATTAATTAACCATGAACAACACATATTAACTTTCTTGTCATCACATTCAAAATTTTCTATTCCTTTAATGTTACAACATCACCATTAAATACCAGCATCTCCATCTCTATAGATTATCACCATTTAATCAAAATTTAATTTTATATATACTTTACCATATTCCCAGGAATTCATGTAGTGCATCCTATTCTACTCACCACAAAGGGTATCAACACGGTGAGTCGACGTACTACCCGTTGAGTCTTTTCGGCCTATAGCAATAGCGTAGACCCATTCTACCTCGAGAGGCTAAAAATGGAAAGAATTTGGCATAACCCGCACGTCTTCACCCGTTTCGGTAGAAGGGAAAGAAAGACCAGCTTACTTAAGCAGTGGGAAAAAGTAAATCAGATAAAAAACCAAGAATCAATGAACATCCAACAATCACAAACATCTCATTCCACCATCCCTCGTGTCCTCCCTGACTCCCACATGCATAAACCGATGCATCTCGCCACTCTAGGCTTCATCCGCTGCCACAATCACAAGGCCTCTCTGCCTCCACATGTCACAACACCACTCCAGGGTCACATCAAAAGACAATATATCACCACACCCCTTCCAGGGTCACATCGCTACACAAGAAGCATGAAAAAAAAACATTTCAAAAAATGGGATCTTGGCCCATTAACAAGGCATCTGGCCTTAAAACAACAAACACCAACAATCACATCAAATGGGAATTTAGCCCTACTTCAAAACAAGAGGGTAACTCTGAACCCTTCAGGGATCTTAATCAAGTTATTTATCTCATCATGAATTAATAATTTCAATTCATTTGTTTCAACATCATGACCCAATTTAGTAAGTTGTCACTTAAGATTAAACATGCTTACTATTCCAAATTTGATCAACATCAAATTAGAAAAACTACAACAATGATAACAACCAGATTAATTTACATGCCTCTTTATCATTATCCAATTAATTATCAATTAATTCCATATTTATGTTCTTTATCAATTTCCATTAAGAACAACATGCTAACAAACAAGGAATATATATAACACTATCTAGCAAATATGAGGCAACAACATATGTTCAAGGAAATTTCTTAATACAGTTCAAATATTTAATTAGGTCAATTATATTGTGATCCAAGGGGATAAATCATGCTATCTCTATGATTGAACCGAACTTAGAGAAGACATGAATCCCCTAACTCAAGGGTTTTCGAGGAAAACCACAACAGTCGATGAACACCCAAGAAACCAGGTCGATTCTCCACGAATCCTCCTTAGATCTCCTCTCCTATCACAACCAAGACTAAAGCTCATCACATAAAGACATCCAAATACCATGATCTACCCATAACTGGAATAGATCTACGAAGACAAGAGAAGAGGAGGATTAGATCTAAGAAGATCTATGAAACCAAATAAGAACAAGGAAGAACGACCACATACCTCAAGAAACTGACTTCAATCCATGAAGCGAAGCCTCTGGATCACCTCCAAAATTCTTGGGAGAGGTTTTTCCACCTCAAGGAAGGGTAATCCCGAGTTATGTATGATTAGGGGATTAAACGATTTGATTAAAGGAAAAATGAGTTAGATCCAATATATTATGATCTATATTTAAGTTCCCACATGGTTAGTTCACCCGGTTTAACGAACCGTGCGCTAACTATGTGTTAGCTTCTGCCTCGACAGCAACTCCTCGCACGGTTAGTCCGCACAATTAGACAAACTGTGCGCTGACCGTGCATTATCCACTGCCTCTAAGATCATCCTTGCATGGTTTGGCCACACGGTTTAGTCAAACCGTGCGCCTCTCGTGAGAATACTATATCCCTTTATATTTCCTTCATAGATCACCAAAACACACCCCAAGACACCATGACCTTACAGATCATCTCCAACACCAAATGTTCACAAAGGAATGGACCAGAGAGGTCCGGGCCATTTCAGATGTTGAATTGGATGAGGCCATTCCCAATTTGAAATATGGTTTTGGACGAGGCCTAAATCATTGTTAGACGTCTTGGATGAGGCCTTGACAAAATGTTTCAGATATGTCTTACATTATGCATTCCCTCATTTTGAAAATAATATTAATGGTTCATGTGGTCAATCGACTAGTACAATATCCATGATTATGTTTTATTATGGAATTATTTACTTGGATCATTTTACTTTCATAAAAGTGCTCATGTTTATTTTTTGTAAAGGCGTGTGCTTTCAATTTTTAACCCGGCATAATATTTATGTTATCTACCACTGTATTGCTTACCCTTTTTGAGAATTTGTGCTCACCCCTTTTTTAGGTTTCATTTTCCCAAGATATGAAGAAGATTGTTATGAATGACTTGCAAGAATAATCTAGGAATCTTGGATGGTTTTAATGGAATTAATTAGTGTTGTATTTCTTTTCAAGTTGTAATGTTGAACTAATGTATGAATCATGTTTCCAATAAAAATAAATTGATCGGTCTATTAGGACATGATTTCATTGTGATCATTCCAAAGTCATGTAATAATGAACCGACTCTTGATAACTGGGGTTGAGGCATTACAGTTGGTATCAGAGGATGTTTAATAAAAACATTGGAAGAAAGATTTTAAAAAACTCTTATTAGATCACATATCCTATGTTTTACATTGAGGATTAGTATAGATAAACATCCTAGTTTTTTGGTACTATAGAGATTTTGTGATTTTTACTAGCAATAAATCTCTGTCTAGATACTAGCAGGTAGAGGTGGCTCTGGCATAGATCTACTTAAGGGTAAAACCCAAAAACACCGCTTCGAGCAAGATTTGGAAGGGAACTGGTGTAGGAAAACAGGCCATACTGTACTATTTGTTACGACACTCCCTAGGTATATGCATAGGATAATTGTAATTTACATTAAAAATTATTATGATGTGTTTATGAGTATATCCATACTAAAATAAAACACTTTTATTATTATGGATTGTATCCATAAACAGTTCAATTTATGTTATGTGTTTTCCAAGTATGGAATAATGTATTTCGATTTATAAACAAATCTAGATTATTCGATTGTTTAGAAATGGAGACAAGTTGAAGGAATGGAATCTTTATCAATGTAGGTAATATATGTAGGATTGTCCTCCTACTCAAGATAATTATACTAGATCTGGGGAAGAAACTGGTTCTAATCAGCTTATCACCATACTAGGAAAACTCACTCAGGTAATGAAAAATAAACTTACGCCTATGGATAACGCTGATACATAATGAAAAGTATCAATGTTAGACTACATCACGATGTACAAAAAACCATATTTCAATTTGATTAAAAATATATTAGCGGCTGAGCAATGGATAAATTCAATAGAGAAAATATTTCACGCTTTGGGGAGTAGAGACATGGAAAATGTTTTCATGGCAGGTCATCACCTCACTAAAAATACTGATCAATGGTGGTCATTGATTCAAAATAGAATCAATATGAAGAACTATCTAGTATGGAAAAGAGGGAGGTTAATGAACATTTCTTAGAAAAATATTTTCCTCATGGGCGTTGACTGTATATGGAATGGAAAAATCTAAATCTGAGGAAAAAAGAGGATGAGAATGTCACAAAGTATGAAGATAACATTACAATGTTAACAAGGCATGTTGCAGATTATATACGTATTCCATGAAGTAAGATTGACCATTTATTTAATGGGTTAAAACCATTTCTCCATTGAGTATTAGTATCACAATCCTACTCATCTTACGTTGTTATTGTCTTTTCTTCTATCAAGATAGAAAAGGAATTCACTAAGTCTTACAACATTGAAGCAATGAAAGAGAAGAAGAGATATTCTAAAAACTATTAGAATGTAAATATGGAATCATGATGGAATTGAATAATTGAATTTCCACCCTATGATAATTGTGGAATAAAGCACCCCAATTCCTGTCTAAAAGGAAAATGAGAATGCTACAAATGTGCACAGAAAGGCCATATTGCTGGTGATTATAGTGAAAAGAAAGAGGTTTAAAATGTTCAATGATACAATTGGAAGGAGATGGGACATTACGAAAAATGAATGTCCAAAACGTCAGGGAAATATAACTCATAAGAAGGCCAAGAGATCAAGGTCAAGTATATGCAATCACTACTATTGAGGTTGAAGCTCCGAAAGACATGGTGGAGGTAATTTAATGGATTAATCAAGTTTATCCAATGCATTATTTGATCCTGGAACATTTCATTGTTTCATATCATCATAGTTTGTTAAGAAAAATAGATAATTCCAATTTGATTTAACAAGGAATTTGTTAGTAAACACTCCTAAATAAAGTATCATGTAAACAGATTTTTGTGAATCTGTTTACATTAGGGCTTATAAATGATCTTTCATTGATGATATCATCAGCATACCCATGATTGAATTTGATATAATCTTCCGAATGGATTGGATTTCAGACCATGATGTGAGAATTTATTGTATGAAGAAGGAGGTAACAATTTTTGATGATGATACTGAGTACCTTATCTTTAGAACAGAAATGTCACCCCATAATTCTTATCTAGATCCACCCCCAGTAGCACAACTAAATTCCATTAGAGGGGATGAAGAGACTGAAATAACAATGGGTGAGGAAAGGAATGTACAAATATAAGACGTAACTATTATGAAATAATATGTCAATGTGTTTCTAGAGGATTTACCTGGACATCCTACAGAATAAGAAATTGAGTTTTATATAGATTTAATTATTGGTTCATGTCCCATATCGAAGACCCCTTATAGAGTGGACACTATGGAATTTTTTGTACTAATGAAAAAACTAGAGGAATTGAGTAATAATGTATTTATTCACCCTAAAGTTTCTCCATGGGGAGCCCCTGTTATTTTTGATAATATTAATGATGGATCTATGAAGTTGTGCATTGATGAAAAGGAGATCAATGTGATAACAATAAAAAACAAGTATCCCCTACCTCGAATTGATGATTTATTCGACCAAATTCATTGATCTCCATATTTTTCAAACATTGACCTTCGATCTGGATCTCATATGTTGTTTGTGAAGAAGGATGAAATTCCGAAATGAGAATTCCAAACCAGGTATCAGAATTACATGTTTATAGTAATGCCTATTGGGATGACTAATGCACCTGTTGTTTTATGGATCTAATGAACAGAGTTTTCAAGGAATATATAGACAAATTTGTAGTGGTATTTATTTACTATATAATGGTATACTCCAAAATCTATTAATATCATGAAAATCACATGCACAACATTATGTAAACCCACAAAAGAAATGAATTATATTAGATGTTTAGCAAGTGTGAATTCTGGTATAAGGAGATTTCTTTTCATGGCCATATTGTCTCTATGTATGGAATCTCTACTGATCCTACTAAGACAAAGGCAATCCATGAATGGGAAGCAGCTACAAGTTTAACTGAGGTATGTAGTTTTATCGGGTTATTAGGTTATAATCGATGTTTCATCTAGAATTATGCATGATTGGATAAACCATTATTGTTGATCACACGTAAAGGGGTTAAATTTGTTTGGACAAAATAGAGTGAAGAATGTTTTGAAGAAATGAAGATATTATTAGTCAATGATCCTATGATGACTCCATCATCAGGGAATGAAGGGTTTATTATTTATAGTGATGTCTCATTGAAAGGACATGGTTGTGTCCTTATGCATAATGATAGAGTTTTTTCCTATGCATCATAATAGGATAAAATTAATGAAAAAAACTATCCTACTCAGGATCACGAGTTAACAGCTATAATCATTGATTTTAAGATATGAAGACACTGTCTATATGGTGAAAAAAATGAGATTTATACAGTTCAAAGGAGTTCGAATTATATTTTATCACTAAACAAATTCAACATGAGGAAATGTAGGTGGCTAGAACTACTCAATGATTATGATTGCACTATAAACTACCACATAGGGAGGGCAAATAAGGTGGATGATTCTTTGAGTAGAAAGGATCAAGGAGTTTTAAACAAGATTATAGTTGAAAAGGATCCTATATATATGGATCTAGTAAATATAGATATAGGAATAACCATGGAAGGTGAAACATCAATGCTTTTTCAAATGGTTTCCAAAATTTTTTTATTGGAAAGGATAAAGAGTTCTCAGACTGATGATGAGTAGTTCAATACGAAGTTTAAAACTATGAATGACGGGGGATTGAGTTACTTCATATATGAAGTCAGTATTTTGAAATTTGGGAAGAGACATTGTGTTGCCGATTTACCTAGTCTAAGAAGGTAATTTTAAGATCATGCTCATAGCTCCAATTTCTCTATAAACTTTGGTAGCACTATGATGTATAGAGATTTAAAGGAACATTTTTGGTGGGACAACATGAAGTGGGAGATTTCTGATTTTGTGTCAAGATGTATAGTTTTTCAACAAGTGAAAGCTGGAAGGAATCTCCATAGATGAGTCAAGAAATATCTTCCCATACCTGAGTGGAAATGGAATAATATTATGACGGAGATTGTCATGAGACTACCAAAGACTCTAATAAGGAACGATGCAATACTTATCATTATTGATAATCTTACCAATTCAGGACATTTTCTTGCTATAATCAAAAGATTTAACAAATGAACATATAGAAAAAATATAAATAAATGATGTTGAAAGACAATATGGATTACTCCAATCGATTATTTCTGATTTTGATCCACGTTTTAAATCAAGATTCTAGAAAAGTATTCATAATAAACTGGATACTGAACATTGTTTGAGAACTTCCTGCTACCCTCGAACTGATGGGAAATGAGAAAATAATATTTAAACCTTAGAAGACATGAGGAGATCTTGCTCATTTTACTTTCAAGGTATGCGGGATCAATATTTACCTCTCATAGAATTTTCTAATAACAATAGCTTCTATTCAAGTATTCAGATAAAACCATATGAAGCATTATATGGAAAGATATGTTGCACACCAAATTGTTGTGATGATGTTGTTGAGGGAAAAATCATATGCCTAAAACTTGTTTGGGAAATGAAGGAAAAAGTTATGGTTATCTAAACCCACATAGAAACAGAAAATAGTTGGCCGAAGAGCTATGCTGATAACTGAAGGATGGATTTGTAATTTCTGGTAGGATATCATGTTTGTTTGATGTTGTCCCTATATAAGGTAGTTATATGTTTTAGTAAGAATAGTAAACTATGTCCCATGTACAATGGACCTTTCATAATTCATGAATGAATTGGGGCTATAGCTTACCGGTTGGAAATTTCGCCATGTCATTCCAAATTTCACTATGTGTTCCACATATCACTATTGAGAAAATACATACTAGACCCAACGTATGTACTCACCTATGATGAAAATGAATTGGAACCTGATATATCTTATTTTTATGAGCCTGTAAATATTCATTATACTATAGAACAAGTGTTGAGAAACCATACAACTCGTCGGGAAAAAGGTTTATTGAGATACTATAAGATGGAAGAGGCGACGCGGGAACTGGAGGAACATATGATGAAGAACCCCCGAAATATTTTTATGTAGTAATAATATATAAATTTCAAGGATGAAATTATTTAAATGTGGGAAGAATGTAACACCCCTAGCTTCTATGGTACACTTTCATATGAATAATGCAATAGCTTGCATTCTATGCGACATCGAGATTCTAACACACCACGATTAATCAAACCAGGTGTTAAGAATAATAATACCTACATTTTGAAAATTTATATATATTATATTTTAAAATGGACTTCATTTTTGGATTTATAATATCAAAATTATCTTAGGGTGATTTTTTGGTATTTTTATGAAAACATACAATTTTTGAAGAATAGTGAAAAACACTGAGTTATTGTTTAAAACCAACTTGTTATTTAAATAATATTTATTTAATATAAATTTAATTTAGGTAAAAATAGATACATAATACCGATATCATTCTAATGTAATTCATTGGCATCATTTTATAATGAGTTTAGATATATAAAATTTTATTGAACTTTTTACCGTCTTTTACCCAACTCATATGAGCATTTGAAAATTTGTATAAAACATAATTTTACTGATTCTGTGAGTTGAATTTATAAAATCTAAGAGTCATGGTTGATATAATTATGTAAAATTTGTTTCAATAATATGGAAATAATTTTTGGTGAGTAATAACGTTTTACTTTTATTTACCACAGTTAAAAGTTATTATGGTAATTAATGGTAAAAATGATTTTATTATTTCCATAAAACATTTATTAATTCTATTTTTTAAGTATAATTAGGGGAAAAAAATTAGTAATAATATATGATCCTACTTTTCCCACATGTAATAGATTAGGACACTTATTATTATTTTATTTAAAAAAGAGTTAAAAGAGGTAAATTCATGGTTTAAGAACTAAACCTTTTTAAATATAATGTTACACACAATATAAATTCAATTATAAGTAATAATTAGAAAGATAATATTATTTCCGACATAATGGTATTTTATTTATGAATTTCATACATTAAATAATAAATGTTATTGATGACATAGTGATGATGCAGAAAATACCATATTAATCAGAGATTAAAATAATTGATATTATAAATAAAAAAATAAATTTAATTTTAAATTTTTATGAATTCCAATACTTTTATAGGTTAATATGAGATTTTAGGGTCTATTAAATGTAATTTTTTAAAGTAATAATGTTTTTTGGACATTGAAAAATTCAATTATTAAATAATGTCAAAATTGACATAAATGAGTTTTTTAAACAAATACAATATTATTGGTTGATATAATAATCCAAAAAATATAATGTTCTGCCAAAAGGATTATATAATGATAGGTGTATCATTAATAAACCATTACGGGTTATTTTCAATGTTTATTGTATGTTTATATATTATATAATATAAAAATATAAATAGACAAGGTATATGTCAAACTATTTAACTAAGAGTTATATTAAAAAGATAAGGTTAATATAGTCACCCAAACCTGTCTAAAACCTATTTGTTGAGTGGCTTTGGATGCATCCCCAACTTATACACTAAATAATTAATTTTTATCAATTAGAAACCGAAAATGTTTTTTTAAATAATATTTCAATCTTTTTCCAAGGGGCCCCTCACCCCTCATATAAAAGGGCACATCCCCTTGGCACAAATTCACACCGTCAATGCCTTTTTCCTCGGCCAACCCCTGTAAAAATATCATCCCAACTATCGTAAATTCATCCTGGAGGACATCCTTAGTCATAATTCCTTCCTACAGAGCCCTTTTTATAAAATCAAATAAAATAACCCGAAGAAGAGGTAAATATTTCATCACCTCTTTCAAGTTCATTTCTTCTTCCACTTTCACATTCATTGTTGTTTTGATTATAATATAATAAATAGATTATACTCTATATTTATTTATGTTATTATAGAAATTGTACAACCATATTCATTATTCAATCCATTATGTGAATGACAAAGTCACCATATGTGCGTACGTATGGTTTATCGTCTCCTCGTCGTGGTGTAGTTTGTTATTAAAACACATAATCTTTTGGATGGGTAAAATAATGAGTATAAATGATGTAAATAATAAATATAACACGATAATTATTCTGTATAGATAATATAAAATCCAATTATATACTATTTTAATATCAAAAGAATGACATAGTCGCTCGTGCATACGTTCGGATTACCGTCTCCACAAATGCGATGAGATTCATTCCCCATCAAATCCATTATAGAATAATTTTCTTTTGATTATTAGAAATAAATTTCAAAACACATAATATCATTCTATATATGAATGAGAAACATCCTATCCATAAAAATCATTATTTGTGTAACAATACATATCAAGGAAAACAAATCAATGAACACCTGAAACGTCAATAATACTAAAATAATATTAACAATGAAATATTAGACCATAATATATGATATCATATTTATTTGTATGGTTATTTTATAATTTAATATCAATTATATCACCATTATACAGGAGGTTAACCTACCATTTACCAAGTAAAAGTACAAGGTATGGTTTAATTTCACAATCACTTCATTATCTGAGGTTTCTTATATGCAATTATCTACAAGCACATCTTTATTATACACAACCATGTTTCTTAAAAATTTATTTCAAAAAAAACTATTTACTAGAAAATTAGATAAAATAATTTATACCCTTATATGAATTTTTATTTTGTGGAAGGAATCTTTCCTTCGATTTCCAAACAAGGTATTCTACGGCCTTTTCGATAAAATTAAGGTAAAAAAGTTTATTTTAACTTATATGGATGGTGCAACAATTTTCCGCAGTTATAACATCATCGATGATTTCCTTACATGATTAAAATAACACTTTTAAAATAATTTTCTACTTTTATGATTATATTACATTTAATTTATTTTAAAATAGAAAGAGATGTTTCCCAAAAAAAGTTTCTATTTCATTTATGTCAACATCCGTTGATGGATTTTAAACTTGTTTGAAGTTGATTTTTTCTGATACAAATCATCCATATTTAATTGAAGGATTTTTGATACGTTTTACTATAGATGTGTTATTTTTATACCGTTAGTGTTTTATGGATATATTATTTACATTTCATGTGTTAGTTTTTATAAAAATGTTTATGTTATGTCTAATCCTTTTCATATGTGGAATGTATTTGATATAGTAAGTGACAGCTGGATCCCACTATAGCTCCTCGGTGCATCAGAAGGTCCCATGGGAAAACTAGATGTGGAATTGGCGGAGGCCTTTCCCAATTTCCTTTATGGTTTTGGCCAAGCCCTAAATAATTTTTAAATGTTTCTTCCGAGGACTTGACAAAATGTTTCAAAATGTTCATCATTATACATTCCCTCATTATGAAAATAATATTAATGGTTCATTTGGTCATTTGACTATTATAATAACCATTATTATGTTTTATTATGGAATTATTTAATCAGCACATATCCCTACCATCAAATTGTTCATGTTTATTATTTATAAAGGAATGTGTTTTGAATTATTCACCATGATTATTATTTTTGTTATCTTATACTATATTGCATAACCTTACGTAGAATTTCATCTCACCCCTTTCTTATGTTTCAATTTCCTAGGATATGAATAAGTTATTTGTGAGTGACTTGATGGCATAATGTAGGAGTCTTGAATGTTTCTAATGGAATAAATTAGTTATGTATTTCTTTTCAATTTGTAAAGTTGAACTTATGTATGAATCATGCATCCAATAATACTAAACTGATCTATCTTCCGGGACATGATTTACTTGTGATCATTCCAATTTTATGTAATAATGCATCGATTATGGTTAATTTGGGTTGGGGCATTACAATATATAATAATTCTTTATTGGATACCATATAAGAGGATGAAATGAATTTGGATATAGGTGTATTGATTGGAACACATAGAGGGGAATTAATCCATTGTTAATTTATTAATTCTTCACTAAGGATTGATATCAATCAATTTTTTTTAACATAATTTTTGGAATTCATAATTTTTATTAAAAATATTAAGACTGGATATTATATCTATATTTGATTTGGGATTTTCTAGACTATCAAATTTTCCTTAAATATGAACTATGTTGATTTATGTTATTAATTATTATTTTTACAACATATCACCACATATATACCATATTTATAGGCATTGGATAGTAATTCTTGACCAAAAAATGTGTTCATAATTGTATATTTCTCATTTTCCTCAACTGTTAATTATGATCATCAATGCTGGACAACTAGGTAACATTTAGACATTAAAACGGAAGGATTTTTAGTGATAAGCCCCCATGATTAGTGGTGGTTCCTTGAATTATGTATGGATCTATATTTTTTATGAATCAATATGGATTTTTGGAGATACTTTTTGGATATGGGATCTATAAATGAAAACGGGATCTGATATCTGAACATTGAACAAGATTACTTCATTTGGATCAATGGATTCCAATTTCAAGACATCTTATTATTATAAGAGATGGAAGATGTTGTTCTCCATATATCATATTTTGTTAATTTATCGACATAATAGATGTGGTGGGTTATCTGTAGATTTTTTTAACCTCAGATACATGTCATTTGATAAACATCAGTACCCTAAAAATAATATTTAAAAAAACAATCTATATAGTATCCAATGTGTGGTGACGGGATTTCAGAAGCATTACTTATATCACACTATCTGTATGTTGGAAAAGAAAATGTAACCCTATATGAGTTGTTGAGATATGTTCATCTTGTACATATAATGGACCCTATGATATAAGAAACATCATGTGATGTTGATGTGCACATGCACTTTCCAACACTCATGCTTGACCATGTCCATGTCTATGTTCATAGTCATGAACCAAAAAATATTATTAAGCTATGAGCACACATATATTACCTAATTGGAAATTTAACTCTTTGAACAGCCTATCCATACAATGTACAATGAAATGAATTCAATGATGTGTCATTTGGATAACAAAATAAGACAGTTAGGTGATGTGACACGCCGTGTGGACCCAAGTCCACATCATATATTCATTCCAACGACATCTACATATAATATATCTTCTTTTGGGACAATTATTTTTTATGTTGTGTATTATATACTATGTGTTTTACATGTATAATTTTATAGAGTCATTTTGTTATATCATATTCAATAAGTGATTCCTCGAGAAAGACTCTTATTTATCAAACACTTTCTGATTGCACGGATTTGGGGTGGAACATAAGTGAAATTCTAGGGTCATTACCCCCCATATCACAAGGGAGGACTATCTCCAAAATCATTATATAACTATATTTATCCATCCAATACCTTATTATTATTCTCATTATTTATAGGGTGGTACTACCCCATCCTTTAGTACTTGTATTTTGTTGGTCATTTGGGGGTGTTGTGGCTTAAATGATTCAGTACTACAAAATAGAGTGGAAGAATCCAAACATATTCTGGTGTTGTTGAGTTTGATGATAGGTTTCAATTATTTAAATTATGTGACCTATATGATTACTCATTAATTTTTATGTTATATGACATGGATATATGATTTCTCTCATATTTGGTGTAACACCACTTCTCCAAAAGCCATGAGTCAGTGCATTATTATGTATCATTGGCATGATCACAAAAGATCATGTCTCAATAGACCGGTTAGTTTAGTAGCCATGGAAGTAACTTATATATTCAAAAGGTTAAAATTACATCATAAAATGGAAAACTACATAAATATTGTTTCCATGGACCACACTCATCTCCCCTCAGACTATCCATGTAGGTCTGTCATAAAATACTTCTTCGCATACTAAGAAAATTAAAACATAGAAAGTGGTGAGCTCTGATGCTCAGTAAGAATAACTATATAGCTGAAACATTCATAAATAATCATAAAAATTTAAGGAAATCTATATGACTAAAAAAATATTTATAAAACATGAACATATGCATTATATGTAAAAGATAAAATCATCTAATTCCATTTACTTATTCACATGGATATTATACTAGTCGAAGAATCACAAGAAAAATCAAAAACCACTTTCATAATGATGGAATGCATATTGTTAGACATCATAACCACTTAGTCAAGGCCATGTGCCATGAACATAAATAATGTTTTTTCGAGGCCTTGTTATATGTCACTAGATTGTCTCATGAGACCTAACGAAGCATCGAGGAGCTATAGTGGGATCCACCCATCACATACTAAGTCCAATTTACTCATCATAAAAAAATGTTTAATCATAACATAAGAATTCATATTTAAACTATCATATGAAATTTCAACACTATATATATACACCATGAATGGTGTAAAAATATCACATCGATAGTCAAGAATATCCCTAATCCTTCAACACAATATTGATTTTTTTTATCATAATAAAACTAATTCAAATAAGCTTAAAATCCATGAAAGGATGTTGACATAGATGAAATCAAAACCTTTTTTATAGAAATATCTCATTCTATTTTGAAATAATTTAATAGTCACATAATTAAAATGAATACATTTATTTTGAAAATATTTTTATAATCTTCTATGTGAAGCTTATACAATTTTAAAATGATGGAAAATAGTCGCACCCTATATAGGTAAAAATGTCATTCTTACCATAATTTGGACGAAAATGCCATAATGTACCTAATTTGGAAAACGATGGAAGTATATCATTCAAAACATATAAGATAAAAAAAGGGTATAAATAACTTGACTCCATTGTCTATTAAATACTAAAAATGTTTTGAAATAAATTTTTAAGATGCATGGATGTGGATTGTAAAGAGGTCCGGGTAGATACTTACGTAAAAACAACCTCAGATAATAAAGAGATTGTAAAAATAACCCTTACCATGTACTTTTACTTAGTTGAGGTTAGGATAACCCCATGTATAATGGTGATAAATTTTTTTATAATTTATATAATAATCATATACATTAATATGATATCATATATGATCTTTTAACATTGCTTTGTTAATTATATCATAGTATTATCGTCATTTTAGGTGTTAACTGATCAGCTTTCCATTATATGCATTGTTGTTTAAGTAATTACTATTATGGATAT
This sequence comes from Viscum album, assembly GCA_963277665.1. Lineage (NCBI taxonomy): Eukaryota > Viridiplantae > Streptophyta > Magnoliopsida > Santalales > Viscaceae > Viscum > Viscum album. The sequence goes on along the minus strand of OY728152.1, from coordinate 1,309,338,660 downwards.
GATGTATCTTATTCATGTTCATAATTATATCAACTCTTTAAACATTATATTTATTCATCTAATGAAAATTATTATTGAATGGATACGATGGGGAAGGAATCTAACCGCGTTCCTGGAGAAGGTAATCCGAATGTACGCATGAGCGATAATATCAATCATTTTATATTAAAATAATTTATAATTGGATAGTATATCATATATACAGAAATATTATCATGTAATATTTATTATTTAAATCAATTACACGTCATTATTACACCCATCCAAATAATAATATATTGAATAAGAATTACACCATGACGTGGAGACGGTAAAGCTTACGTATACACATATGGTGACATGGCATTAAAATGATGGATTGAATAATGAATATGGATGTAACATAATTATAATAACATAATAGTATATAGAATATACTTATGTTATTATATTAGAATGGAAACAACAAAGAAAAAGGATGTGGAAGAAGAAAGCAAATTGGAATGGGTGATAAAATATTTACCTCTTCTTCAGGTTCTTCCTATTAATTTGATCAAAAGGGATTCTTAGGATTTAATTCTGACTAATGTAAGGCCTCTATAATGAAGGTATGACATATTAGAGGGTATATGGGTAGAGGATGGCTGATCAAAATGCATTTTAAGGTGTGAATTATATAGAAGGGGGAGTGCACTTTTATAAGAGGGGTGAGGGTCACCTTAGAAAAAAGTAGAAATATTATTTTATAATAAAATAATTTTCGATATATAGTGGATAAAAAATAATTATTTAAAAGATATGGTTGGTATTTGTCGAAAACCTCTAAACCATTAGTTTTGAGGCAGGTTTGAGACAATATGATAACTTTATATTTTAGATTTAACTCTTAGTTAAATTGTTTGACATTTACCATGTCTATTTATATTTTTATATTATATGGTTAATAAACTTAATATATCCTTCCCAGATTACTCCAAGTGGTTCATCAATGATACCCCATATCACTAAATATGTCGTTTCGCTAATCCTTACATTTTTATGAATAGAATATCAATTTATAATGTAATATTTTATTAAAAAAAATATTTTATGTCAATTTTGACACTATTTGGTATTTCGTTTTTTCTTAATTCATAACTGCATTATTACATCTAAAAAATTCATATAACCAACCATAACATGTCATATTAGCCTATAAAATTATTGTAATTCATAAAAAGTATAAAATTACAATTATTTGTATATTTATAATATCAATTATTTTTATCTTTCATTAATAAAGTAATTATTGCACCATCATTTTGTCTTAAATAAGATTAATTATTTAATGTGTAAAAAATATAAATAAAAAACCATTATATAGGAAATATTATTATCTTTCAAAATTTTATTTATAGTCTAATTTACCTTATCTATTACCCTATATTAAAATGTTATAGTTGTTAAACATTGATTTTAACTCTTCTCACTCTTTTTTAAATAAAAAAATAATATGTGTCCAAATCTAATCCATGTGGACCTAAATGATCATATTATATTCCTAAGGTTTTTTTTTGTTCGAATTAATCTTATTTAATATAATTGGGACATGTTTTTGGTAAATAATAATATCATTTTTACCTTTAATTTTCTTATTTACTTTTAATCGTGGTAAATAAAAGTAAAAAGTTACAATTCACCAAAAATTATTTTCATCTAATTTAACCAAAATTTACATACTAATATCATCAATGTGTCTTGGATTTTGGAAATTCAAATTAGAGAGGTTGTAAAATTATGTTTTTTGGAAATTTTCAAATGCTCCTAAGAGGTGGGTAAAAGATGGTAAAAAATTCAATAAATTTTTATTATATGTAAAATTATTATAAACTGACTCTAATGAATTAAATTGAACATATATAGGTGTTATGTATCTATTTTGATATACAATAAATTTAAATGAAATAAATTATTATATAAATTTATCTTAGGATTTAATCTTTAACTATGTATTTTTCACTATTCATCAAAAATTGATTGTCTTCAGAAAAATACCAAAAAATCACCCTAAGATAATTTCAATATTCCGAATCAAAAATTGATGTCAATTTTGAATGATATAATTTATAAAACATCAAAAAGTGGATTTTACTATTCATAATTTCTAGTTTCATTGGTCGTGCTGTGTTAGAACTCGAAGTTGCGTACAACACACACTATTGTATTAATAAAAGAGAAGTATACAGTGGAAGCTTGGGGTGTTACATTCTCCACTACATCAAATAATTTAATTCTTGAAGTTTCTAGAATATTAATGCATAAAAATACTTTGGTGGATGTTCATCATAAGTTCCTCGGGTTCCCATGTTGCCTCTTCAATCTTATGGTTTTCTATAGAAATTTTAGTAGACGAGTCATCCAATTTCTCAGCACTTGTTCCCTTGTAACATGAACCTTGACAGGCTATTCAAAATAAGACAGATTGGGTTCTAGTTCTAATTCTTCATAGATAAGTACATGCATTGGATGTGGCCTGTATTTTCTGAATAGTGATTAATGGAATATGTCGTAAACATTGGAGAGACGTGGAGGCATTACCAAATGGTAAGTTATATCCCCAATTCACTCTAGAATTTCGAAAGGTCTGATGTACCCGAGTTTTAATTTACCATTATAACCAAAATGTTTAACACACTTCCATGGAGATACCTTCAAGAAAACATGATCTCCTACATGAAATTTCAAATCCTTCCTTTGGTTATTGGAATTTCATTTCTACTTACATTGAGTTGCTCTGATGTAGTTTTGGATTTCCTTTACCTATTCCCTCATTTTATCCACATGTTTTGGGCCTACGAGTTTTCTTTCACCAACATCATCCCAACAGGTTGGTGTGCGAAATTTGTTTCTTTATAACGCTTAAAATGGTGGCATATAGATACTTTAATGGAAGCTATTGTTATATGAAATTTATAACAGAGGTAAATATTGATCACACATAGCTCGAACGTCATGTGAGAAAGATCTCAACATGTCTTATAAGGTATTAATAGTCCATTCTGATTGTCCAGCAGTTGGGGGGTGGTAGGAAGTGCTCAAATGAAGTTCATTATCTAAGGATTTCTGAAGACATTTCTAGAATCCTGATGTAATATTGGGATCACGATCAGAAACAATCGATATTGGTACTCAATGATGTCTTACAACTTCATTAATATAGTCTTAGTAAATGTTCAAGTGGTAAATCTACCCTTATAGAAAGAAAAGGTGATGACTTGGTATGATGGTCAACAATGAACTATATTTCACAGTTGCTTCAAGGAGTCTTTTGTAGCCCCATGAAAAATTCCATTATGATATCATTCCATTTCCAATCAATTATGGGAAGAGGGTTCATGACTCCTCTAGGTTGTTGACTTCCATCTTTCACTTGTTTCCAAACCATAAATCTTGACACAGAATCAGTAATATCCCTCTTTATGATGTCCCTCCAAAAATAATCCTTAAATTCTCTATACATCTTAGTGAAACCAGGGTGTATAGAGAAGTTGGAACTATGGGCATCATCCAACAATATCCTTTTTAGATCAGGTATATCAGTAACCCAACGTCTCTTCAAAAATTTCAAAATTCCATCTTCATTTACGAAGTCACTCAATCTCCCATCATTCACACCTTTAATTTTCATTTGAAACTCCTCATCATCTACCTGAGAACTTTTTATCCTGTATAGTAAATATGGTTTGGTAACCCTTTTAAAAAGCATTGAAGTTTCACCTTCCATGGTTATTCCAATATATTTATTTATTAGATCAATGTAAATAGGATATCTTTTAACTATCATCTTGTTCAAAAATCGATGATCTTTTCTTCTCAAAGAATATTCCACCTTATTTTCCTTCCTCAGGTGGTATTGTATTGTGAAATCATAACCCTTGAGTAGTTCAAGCCATCTCCTTTGACTCATGATGAGTTATTTTTGTGAGAAAATATACGTCAAACTCTCGTGATCAGTATATATCTCATATTTTTCACCATATAGATAATTTCTCCATATCTTTAAAGAAAATATTATAGCTGATAACTCATGATCATGAGTAGGATAGTTCTTCTCAGTAATACTTAGCTGTCGTGATGCATAGGCAATAACCCAATCTTTCAGAATATGACACAACCATGTCCTTTCATTGATGCATCACTATAAATTACAAACCCATCATTCCCCACTGGAATAGTCAACATAGGATCATTGACTAATATTCTATTCAATTCTTCAACAATCCTTACATTCTTTTGTCTAAAAAAAAATCACCCCTTTATGTGTGATCTTGGTTAATGGGTTATCCAATCGGGAAAAATTCTAGATGAAATGATGATAATAACCTGCATACCAATAATACTGCGTAACTCAGTTATACTCATCAGTGCTATAAATTCTTGGATTAATCTTGTCTTAGATGTACTAATAGATATTCCATCCATAGAGACTATATGTCTAGAAAAAACAATCTCCTGATTTCATAATTAAAACATTCTAAACATCCCATATAAATCATGCCTTCTAAGAGACTTCAGGATAATGGGAAAGTGAATTTCATGATCATCATAGCTTTTTTACTATAGCAAGATATCAACAAAAAATACCACTACAAGGTCATCATGATATTCCTTTAAATGACTATTCATTAGATCCATGAAGACAGAGGCTGCATTAGGTAATATAAAAGGCATTTCTGTAAATACGTCATTCTTGTACCTGGTTCGAAATGTTGTTTTTGGAATGTCTTCATTCTTCACACACAACTGATGATATCCAGATCGAAGGTCAATATTTGAAAATTATTGAGCTCCATGAAGATTGTCAAATAAATCATCAATGCGAGGTAAGAGATACTTGTTCTTCTTTGATATTTCATTGATCTCCCTGTAATCAATGCACAACTTCATAGATCAATCATTCTTCGTAACAAAATGTATAGGGGATTCCCATGGAGAAACAATAAGGAGAATAAATCCCTTATAAGTCAATTCCTCTAGTTGTATCTTTATTTCCACTAATTCCATAGTGGCCATTCTATAAGGGGTCAATGATATAGGAATTTAAACAGGAATTAAATCAATTGAAAACTAAATTTCCAATTATATAAAATGTCCAGAAAAATCTTCTAGAATCACATAAACATATTCCTTCATAATAGGTACATCTTCTATTGGAACATTCCTTCCCCGCCCACAGTTATTTCATTCTATTCCTCCCAAATAATTGAATTTAGTTGTGCTACTGGAGTGGATATAAATAAGAATTAGGTGGTGATGTTTCTCCTCTAATGATAAGGTATATCTTATCATCATCAAAAATTGTAACCTCCTTCTTCGTACAATAAATTTTCGTATGATGGTATGAAATCCAATCCATACCAAGGTTTATATCAAACTAAATCATGGGTATGACGATAAGATCAACAGATAAATAAAATTTATATGCCCCAATGGGGACTGATTCACAAAACATTGTTAAATGGATACTTCCCTTATGAGTTTTTTCTAACAAAAAACCTATTAAATAAAATTGTAAATATCTAATTTTCTTAGCGTACTGGGAAGATATGAAACAATTCAATGATCCAGAATCAAATTAATCATTTTCTAAACAAGATGAAACCATTAAATTACCTGCCACCATGTCTTTCAGAGCTTCAACCTCAGCAGTAGTGATAACATAATATTTTACATGATCCCTTGGCCATTTCTAAGTTTAGTTCCCCTGACTCTAAGGGCATCAATTCACATAATTCTACCTTTCTCAATAATTGTAGCATTCAACATCAACATCTGCTTTCTTCCCCTTGAAATCACGAGCTTGGTGACCTTTTCACCACACTTGAAAGAGACTCTAATTCCCTTAAGGAAAATACTAGGGTGTTTTATCCCACATTTACTGCATGATGGATATTCATCATTTCCCTTCTTCCCCTTATTTCCAATTCTAGAGTGTTAAAAAGATCACTTCTTCTTTTTCTTTACATTAATGTCGTAAGATATAAATAATAATTTTTCTGTCTTGATAGGACATGAGAAAATATCTTCATACAATGAGAAGGATTGTGAGACTGAATCTCGACGGAGAAATGTTTTTAAAAAATCAAATAAACAATCAATATTACTTCTTGGGTAACATATATAATCTGCAGTATTCCATGTTATCCTTCTAATTTTATCTTGAAACTTTTTTACATTCTAATATTCTTTTTTCCTCAGACATTGAAATGGTCTTTCCATATATGCTCGATGGTTATGAGGAGAATATTTTTCTATGAAAATTTCATTAAACACGCTCCCTTACATAATTGATAATTAATTATCTTCCTTTGAGTTTTGAATCAATGGACACCATTGATCAGCATATCCAATGTGGCAGTAAACTGCCATGATGAAATTTAACCTTTCGCTACTCCACAAGGCATGAAATATTCTCACTATGGAATTTATCCATTCCTCAAATACTAGTGGATTTGTACCCCCATTAAATTTTAGTGGGTTTTTACTCATGAAGAGATATAAAATTGATCCTCCATGTTGGGGATCAGGATGCTCTATAAGGGTATGTTTATTATTAATAACCTGACTGAGTTGTCCCAATATAGTGTTAAGCTTTTCATCACGAGTTGTATCACCAACTACACTATAATTATATTGTTCTGGAGGGAAATCCCTACATGGAGTGGGTGCATTGATATAGTTTCCATTCCATCCACTAGGATCCATTTCTAAATAATGGTATAAACTTTATTAGTTTATGAATCGAAATACATAATTCCAAACTTTTAAAACACTAAACATAAATTGAATAGTATATGGTTCTAATCCATAATAAAAAAATTGTTTTATTGTGGAATTATATACTTATAAACCTTTATAAATGGGTTTTAATGAAATTGAGAATTATCTTATGCATATCCCCCTAGAGTCTCATAACCAAGAGTGCAACAAGGCCCGTTGTCGTGCACTAGTTTTCGTTTGAGTATAGCTCAAACCAGTTTTTTTAGGTTTTACCCCTAGATACATCTGTTCCAGAGCCGCCCTTACCTTCTCGTAATAAGGCAGGGATGTATTTCATGTAAAACTCAAAAAATCTATCTAATAATTATATTCTTTAACTTTCTTAATTACTAATCCTCAAAGACTATCTTAGTGATATGTGCTCTAATCAGAGTTTATCTACATATAGTTTCGATGGATTGTACTAAACTACCTCTGATACCAACTGTAACGCCCTGACCCCAAAATCCCAATGTCATTGCATTATTACATTTCATTGGAATGATCACAAAATATCATGTCTCCAAAGACTAATTGGTTTAGTATCCTCAAAAGTACTAGATACAGTCATATGGTTTACATTAAATAATAAATTGAAAAACTAAAACAACATTGTTTCCATGGACCACAAACATTTCCCCTCATACTATCCCAATAGGTCGGTCATAAAATACATCTTTGCATCTTGAGAATAATAAAAAATAGAAAGGAGAGATCTCAAATGCTCAGTAAGGATATCGATATAGTAGAAAATTTCATAAATAATTATAAACATTTAAGAAAATGTATAATACTAAAACAAAATCCATTTTAAACATGAACATCAAAATAATGTGGAAAATATAAAATCAAATAATTTCATTTTCTTATTAAAATTAATAATATACTAGTCGAATAATCACACTCAATATCAATATCCACTTTTATAATAATGAAATGAATAATTCCATACTTCATAACCACATAGTCAAGTCATTATGCCATGACTACAAATAAGATTTTGTCAAGGCCTTGTTCCAAGAGACCAGTTTGTCTAATGAGACATACCGACGCATCGAGGAGCTATAGCGGGCTCCACCGTTCCCTTACTATGTTCAATGCATTACTCATATGAAAAGGTTTAAGCATAACATAAACATTTATATTAAAACTAGCATATGAAATGTCAATACATAATCCATAAAACAGGAATGGTATAAATATAACACATACATTGTAAAAAATATCACAAAACCTTCAATATAATATGGATGTTTGTATCATAATAAATCAACTTCAAATAAGCTTAAAATCCATCAATGGATGTTGTCTTAGATAAAATCAAAACCTTTTTTAAGAGAAATATCTATTTCTATTCACATATCATCATAGAGTAAAATTATTAAAATGACGACTTTTATTTTTAAAATATTATTATAAACTTGTAGGTATGCTTTTATGATGTTATAATTGTAGACAATATATGCACCCATCGTATAAGTTAAAAAAACATTCTTACATTAATTTTGTCGAAAAGGTCATAAAGTACCTTGTTTGGAAAATGACGGAAAAAATTATTTCAAAACAAATAAGGTAAAATAAGGTTATAAATTACTATACCACATTGTCTAGTATATATTAATAATGTTTTAAAAAAACATTTTTAAGAATCATGGATGTGGATGATAAAGAGGTCCCAGTAGATAATTACGTAAAAACAACCACTAATAATAATGAGATTGTGAAATTAACCCTTACCTTGTAATTTTCCTTGGTCAAAGGAAGTATAAACTCCTATATAATGGTGAAATATTTGTTATGAAATTATACAATAATCATATACAATAATATGATATCACATATTTTCTTTTAACATTTCTTTGTTAATAATATCTTAGTATTATCATCGTTTCAAGTGTTAACTAGTTCTTTTTCCTTTATTTGATTTGTAATGTAAGTAATTTTTTTTATGTATAGGATATATATTATTCATATTCAAAACGATATTATGTCTTTAAAAAAAATTCATCATCTAATGAAAATTAGTATTGGATGGATACAATGGGGAATGAATCTCATCACGTACATTGAGACAGTAATCCGTACGTACGCACGAGCGACAATATCATTCATTTTATATTAAAATAATATATAATTGGATGGTATATCATATATACAGAATCATTATACTAGTATATTTATTATTTACATCAACTACACATCATTATTATACCCATATAAAAAATAATTTCTTCAATAACAATTACACCACGATGTGGAGACGGTAACACTTATGTGCACATGTATTGTGACATTTCATTCAAAGGATGGATAGAATAATGAATATTGTTGTACCAAAATTATAATAACATCAAATTATAAAAAATATACTGGATTTATTATTTTATAATGTAATCAAGAATGAAATAGGCAGTGGAAGAATAAAGGATTTTGAAAGGGGTGATGAGATATTTACCTCTTCTTCGGGTTCTTCCTTTCGATTCGAACAAAAAGGCTTCATAGGTTTCCTTTATGACTAATGAAATTCCTCCAGATTGATGGTATGACAGTTGAGAGGTTATTTGGTAGGGGTTTCCCAAGCCAAATGGCTATGATGGTGTGAATTAGATAGAAGGGGTAGTGCCCTTTTATAAGAGGGGTGAGGGGCACCTTATGAAAAGCTAGAAATATTATTTTATAATAAATGAATTTTTGGTTTCTAATGGATCCAAAATAGAATATTAAATGGATAATGTGGGTATTGGTCGAAAACCACTCAACAAAAAGGTATTAGATAGGTTTGAATTACTATATTAACTTTATCATTTTGATTTAACTTTTAGTTAAATAGTATGACATTTTCCATGTCAATTTATATTTATATATTATGTGGTTATTAAGCATAATATATACTTACAATTGAACAAAAAGTGGTTCATTAATGATACAAATTTCATTATATAATCCTTTTGGCCAACCCTTATATTTTTAGAAATAGAATATCAATTAATAATATAATATTTGTTTGAAAAACTCTTTTATGTCAAATTTGACACTGTTTGGTATTTTCTTATTGCTAAATTAATAAAACGAATTATTACTTCGAAAAAAATTCATATAACCAACCCTAACATGTCATATTAGCTTATAAAATTATTTTAATTCATAAAAAGTATCAAATTATATTTATTTTGATATTTATAAGTTCAATTATTTTAATCATTCATTAATAGATTAATGACTACAACATCATTATGTTATAAATAATTTAATAATTTAATGTCTTAAAATTATATATAAATTCCATTATGTCAGAAATATTTTTATCTTTCTAATGAAAATTTATAGTCCAGTTTATCTTATGTATAACCCAATACTAAATATGTTTTAGTTATTATACATTGATTTTACCTTTATTAAATCTTTTTTTAAAAAAATAATAATAAATGTCCTAATCTAATCCATGTTGACCTAAAAGATCATATCGTATTCCTATGGGTGTTTTTGGTCGAATTATACTTTTAAAATAGAATTATGACATGTTTTAGGGTAATAATAATATCATTTTTACCCTTACAAACCATATTTAATTTTAACCATGTTAAAATAAAAGTAAAAAGATACAATTCACCAAAAATTATTTTCATCTTATTTAACCAAAAATTAGTTACTCATGTCATCTATGTCTCTCCGAATTTTGAAATTAAACTCACATAAGTGGAAAAATTATGTTTTATGTGAATTTTTAAATGCTCCTAGGAAGTGGGTAAAAACAGTAAAAAGTTCACTAAAATTTATATATACCTAAAATTATTAAAAACTGAATCTAATGAATTACATTGTACATATATAGGTATTATTTTTATATTTTGACCTAAAATAAATTAAAATAAAATAAATTATAATTTAAATAATTTTTTTTTAATCTATAACTTAGTGTTTTTTCACTATTAATAAAAAATTGAACGTTTTTAGAAAAATACCAAAAAATCACCCTAATAAAATTTCAATATTCTGAATCCAATAATTAAGTCCTTTTTCAAAGATAAAATTTATAAAATTTCGAAAAGTGGGTAATACTATTCATAATGGCTAGATTGATTGGTAGTGGTGTGTTAGAACTCAAAGTTGTGTAAACACATGTTATTGTATTGTTCATAGAGAACCGTAATGTGGAACTTGTGGTGTTACATATTGGTTTAATTTTGATTATATATATGTTAATAAATTTGTTTATGATTCACACATTCCTTAGGTTTAGGAGAAATATTTTATTATTTGTCTTTATCACACTCTATTTGATTTTAAGTAATATTACCTCGTATGTATAGATTCACATATTCATGGTATATTCGAACACAATTCAAGTCTTATAAAAAAATATAGATTAGTGCTGACAATATTGGTGCTTATGGATACATGGGTTCACTGAGAATGTATGGTGGATGGGGATTATAGATTATGTTCACAAAGATCTCATCATTCTTCATTTTCATTTTTTCAGGCACATAACATTTTTTGGTTAGATGAGTTATATTCAACATTACACATGGGTTTGATTATGTCATACTATAATTTATTTCCTAGAGTGTAACTACTTAATACCATTCTATAATTTCTATTCTAATCTCTAATTTTGGTTTTCCATATTCACTGTGTAGTCATATTTGTCCTTGAATTGAGAGGATACATGTATTATCGATCGAACTATTTTTTTAGAAATATAGCATTAACATGAATTTTTTCATGTTTCTTGGTTATTTTCCTAATGCATCATAGGGGTTGAAAATCTCCTTGATAAAAAGGGGGGCTTGTTTGTTTTATACCATTGGAATATGTTTGTGGTACCAAAATTTATATTAATGATGAGGATAAACATGAGATATTGTTTTGATGTTGATATGGTCAATTTAGGTTTTTGGTTGTTGACATTGTTGTCGCAAACACTCTTGTGGAATTGTTGTCATTGATGGGATAAATATTATTATGTTATTGTATGCATTCATTTTTCTGTTCGTATTTGATATCATAGGTTTCTCTCAGACAGAGGTGGTGATCCTAGACCATTTGGATAAAAAATTTCGAATGATGTGGGAACACCATCATTATTTTAATTATCAGAAGTTTATTTTTTGGATCCTAGATGTGATGTTTTTGTGGTATGTCACTTGTAATAGAGGAATATCTTGTGGTCCTGAAAAGGTTAAGGAAATTATTATTTTTCGGAGAAGTCCAAAAACATATTTCTAATCAAAATATTATTAGGTTTGGAAGAATACTATATATGGTTTTTATGAAATATCCAATATTTTATTACCTTTGACGACATTTACCCGCAATGTTCTAATGATGGAATTGAATGATAAAAATAAGAGATATTTTTTAGAGATAAATATGAGGTTGATTTCAACACTATTTTTTAATATTTTAGAACTAGGATCGGGTTATGATATCTTCAATGATAATTTTAGTATGGGTTTGGGATTTTTAATAATGAAGGGGTGTAGGTTTTGACTTATGGCTCAATCCACTTTCATCCTCATGAGTAGAACTACCATACCCATGATGTTGACTTGATATTATTTATGTTTTCACTCAAACCATAGAGTAACTTTCTATTTGTATTTCATTTTATGTTATATTATAGTCCCAACATCTGGAAGTATATCACGACTCAGGGATATATTAACATATGACAATTATTATTTTTTATTATCTTGATAACATTGATCTTGATACCATATAATCCGCCTTGATAGGGAATGTAGTGGCTAATGTATTTATCAGTAAATTAATCTCACAAGTCATTATTGAGTTAGTTGATCAATGGTCATTAATGATTGCTTTTATGTTTCATTGATTGTATAGGAGGATGGTGGGCTAGTGATTGTCTCCTCTATAAGGATTGAATCATATTATGATTAGTGAGTTTAAATTGAGAGATGATCGATATCCCATCTAATTCTTAAAATGAAACTTAAATGGCGGTGATACCTCATGGATGTTATCTTGGTCACCTATTAGTGCCTTATCATGTCATATAAGGTTTGTTGTTCTAATTTACTTGAGATTGGAGTTTCTCGATACTGTAAATTGGTCTTCTAGGTTATTACGACATGGATCTACAATGATGTAAGAAAATTTAAGATATCATTTTTGGAGGTATGGGATGAGGTTGTTAGTTAATGATGTTGTGTCATGATGTCAAACATATTCCATAGTTAAATTAGAACTCCATAGAACTACTTGTTTGTTATAGCCATTACCCATTCCGGTATGATAATAGGGGGAGATATACATTTATTTATTCATTGGTTTACCATGAAATCATATTGGGGCAAATATTATTAGGTAAATTATTTACATACTCCTTGAATTAGTGCATTTCAATCAAATATTTAAATGATGACTGTGGAATAGCTTGAGGGACTTTTATTATAAATAGGTTGTGTAATGTCATGGGGTTTATTCTATATTTATTTCCTCATAGTTACCCATGATTTAAATACATTTTTTGTAATGTTTTAAAAATAAAATGGGGTTATATATGAAAATGGGCATTACAATTCTACCACAAAAGGATGGACAAACAGAGAGGGCTTCATATGTTCTTGAGGATATGATCCTATATTTTGATCATAATTTCGGAGGATCATAGGACATATATTAAACGTTTGTTGATATATCCTATTTCAATATTTATCTAAATTAAATAATGATGGTTTTCTTTGAGGATTTTCATTGTGAATATGTTCATATCCCTTGTACAAGGAAGAGATAATACAATGGTCCATCGTAGGGTCGAGCATTGTTCAAGTGATGAAAGAAGGGATGGATTTGATTCATATGTGTTTATTTAATAAAATGTGTTTCCCCAAATCATAGTAGGGAATTCATCATTGAATTTTATAGTTTGATGTCGGTGATCATGGTCGTCTAATTGTTTCACCTCAATTAGTACACCATTGATTGGGTTAGGTGGTAATGCTGCCACTGATATTTTTAAGACCCTATTAGAACACTTGGAAGTTAGGGAGGGAGTCCTATTAGTTGCTGAAACAATATATCTTTAATTCTATACATAATGTGTTTCTTATTTATAGTTTTGTTGTTAGGAAAATGTTCTTTCCAATAGATTATATGGATATATATTGTTCTAGAGATCGATAAAATACTGATTGAGAAACATTTTAGATTACGGATGACCAGGATTTGGTAATGTGCGGTGAAACAAATCCCTGAGTTTGGGTATTGTGGTTTCATAGAAATGAATATAAAGTGACATTTGAGAATGATTTTTGTTGAGGTAATAGTGGACAAATTATTTAGGATCCCATATATTGAGTTATTTCTTGGTATAAAAATATCATGTTTTGGTGATATTATAATGAATCGTAAAAATTTTGATAAAAATATTTGAATCTCTAACAATGGGTTTCATTATTCATTAGGAATGTATTAGTTACCAAGAATTGGGAGGATACATGTAATGGTGGTGTAATATATTTTTCAAATTTCAGCATGAATCTATACTTTTTTTGTTCTCAATAATGTTTAAGGATATGTAATTAGGCTAACAACCTACAATTTTAGTCTATCTCATCCATTGAGTTTAATTCAAAATGTGACAATCAACACGTCATGTAAGAATTATTTGACAAATAATTTGAATATAATGGTTTTTAATTTTAAATGTTAATCATTTTTTTTGTCAGGTGATAAAACATTTATTCATAACATGTAAATGTTGAAACACTATGTAATTTTATGAGGTGCAGTCTTTAAGGTGGCATGTAACTATTTAAGGGAACATTTTTGTTTCTATCATCCCCCACTCATCCAAAGATTGTAGCATTGGATTTATTTATGTATACTTTCAATAAATATTTATTCATTCTATGATTTATCATATGGTATAGGTTGTTCATATCTCAGTGAAATATCTCATCTCTCATTCACTCTAATTTACGGTTATGACACCTTTTTTATAAGGATTTTTAAGTTTAATATGTTTTTATTTTCTCCTTTTAGTCAATGGTGTTTTATTTTTTTATAATTTAGATATTGAAGTTTCATAAATCCATAATCAAATGTGGAATGGTTTTCTATGTTACTAATGTTGTTGGATCTATTTACATGTTTTAATATCAATAATTTTGTTTTGATCTTATCTATTCCTTTGTATCTGAAATGGAATTTCAGATGATGGAATTAAAAATTCCATGGGTTCATATTTAAAAAAAATATGATATTATTTAAGAAAAATATATACATGGTTTGAAATGGAAAATAAAATTTCACACCCCGATTTTTTTTTTATTTTCAATGATTTTTTTAAAAATATGTGAAATGGTTTATAATAATGAAATTGACAAAAAAATTACAATGAGAACAGTGGGTACGTCGAGAAAGAGACATGATAAACCAATGTGTCTATGACACCCCTATGAGGAAAAATATTTAATATTAGTTGTTTATAGTTGGACTTGACATCATTTGGATCAAATCTTTTTCCTTGTCAGGCTTGTGAATATCTATTACAAAATTTCATATAGGCTCTATCAAAGATAGTATATGCATTTTTGATTCTTGTTTCTTATTACATGATCGTTCATTTCATTAATGTTGGAATACCAATATGTTTATATTTTTTTATCATTTAATTATTTTTATTTTTATTTGCAATGTTTTACATTTAAATGGAGAAACATCATGGATTTTTTGAAAATGTATATCAAATCAAATTATATATATAAATTATTATAAAAGTATTTTGTTTTTATTATTGGTATTCTGATTTTTATGGTTTAAATAATTATTATTAATTTTTTAATATCCCAGTTGCAAATTTAATCATACCAAAAATTAGCTTGTAGGAGGCCATAGAAATTTTATTGGAGGATAGAGGTAAAATAAAAGTACATTCATAGAGATAAAATTTTTCTTATTGAACTCATTCTTTCAATTAATGTTAGTTTTTAGTTGTTATGGACACATAGATACTTTTTGTATTCAATTTTCATTTTTTCTTATTTATACTATTTTGATCTATATAATCTCATATTGTATGAGAATTATACTCTGCTTTTTTTATCATTTTCTATTCTATATGAGACTAGTTTTTGTTATCTCTTTTTTGACCCACCTAATGAAGATTTGACATGGGTGAGTCGATGGTTGAACATCATTTTTTTGTTATATAATGTTTACTAGATGAATGATTTTTCTAAATTTAACAGTATTTATAACCATCCTTATACTATTTCATGAAAATGGATTCATTCATACATACATGTATAATTTAAAAAATAATATAATTTTATATTACTCACTCCGGGTAATATTCAATAACCCTTAAAAAATTGGAGGTAGACTTAGGGTTGTTGAAACACTGCCTTCTTCCAACCATGAGGGCCACAATGGGTTGGAACATCACAGAGTGGTTTTAGATTTGAATATTACATTCAATGGTTTATAAATTTTTTCCCATATGAGGATTTCATTTGTAATTTGGTCCATGGTGTCATATATTATTTAGTAGGTCTTCTAGAATCAGGAAAATAGTCATTGTGCTGAAGAAAATGCATCTATACAACCTAAATATGAGTACCCTCTAGATGACTCATCATACATACAAATTGGTTTTTCGATAAAATGGTAAAATTATATTACATTATTGAGTCCATTAAATATTCTAAACGATTTTTCACTGAGTATATATTTGTGTATATATATATATATCATTAAACTAAGGTACATCATGATCATTATTATGATGCCTCTGTGAAGACATTGATCCGTGTTACAATCATTTGGTCATTATTTAAATATGTATAATGATGAGGCCGCATTTGTTTTTCCAAACCATGATGTTCCTCATGAAACACTTTAGGAACTAACATCCACTAATGTCCAAAAGATGATAGTACCAGTAGTTCCAGCCATTGATGTACATTATCTTATTCCACTTAATGACATCCAATGTAAGAAGACATTGATCTGTAATGGTGATCTAGACACACATGCATAAGTGGATCAACCCCATTTAGTTACCTTAGTATCAAATATTGATAAAAACACAATATAATATATAGTTTCATTGGATGATGGTCATGTGAATAATGAAAATGGATTCTAGTGGATATTTTTTATTCATACACATGACAAGATAATGCTATGATGGTCTAGTATGTAGTAGCTCTTTATTTTGGACTTTTTACCCTATTAATTTTTTCCATTTATATAACGGAGATTATTTATGTAAATTAGTGTAGTACGTTATTTTCATGGAATGAATATATGTTCATTAGACTTACTCAATACTCACATGACATGTTACAAGACAGATTCTTTATGTAATGTTTTTAAGAATTTTATCCTACAAAAATCATGATACTTTAGGTTATCCTTATCATTTCACACTTATATTGTAGATATATTGGGTATTTGTCTATTGAGATATTCTATGATGTGTATTTTTAGGAGGATGGATCTTGTAGTGGAAGTCATATAGTCAAGTCAACTACAATTGGTAGAATGAATCAAGATTCATACTCCCATTAATAGAGGAATTATCTTTCTCAAACACATACTTGTGAATATGTGTTCCATGGATCTCACAAAAGATCAAGTATGTTTTGAGTGTTGCAATTAAATTCATGATTTAGCAGAGGTCGCATAGGTCATGTTGATCCATCCCATATGGATGTGTTGGATTTAATGATAATGGATTGACATCCATTTTAGATGAAAAACCATGATTAGGGAAGTTTGAGGCATGGTTTTGTTATACCTCTAGGATGTGGTTATAGTACAATGGAGAAGTTACTCTATATTTATTATAACTTATGGGGGTAATTATACAGTATCATATTGCAACCACCCCTAGTGGACCACGTCATGTTCTGGGGGAGATGGATTGGTCTTGGGTAGTTTTAGGATATAGAGTGCTATAACTATAATGCACATGATAGGATCAGTGGTATGGTATATATGTATAATGCTAATGAATCCATACTAGTGTAACTATATGGTAGTAATTCCATCTTCTCAATATTCATTGTGTTAGAACTCGAGATTTATGTTTTGACAGTAGCCATGTTGTAATAGATGTTCTTACAGACATGGATAATGTTATATCACTTATCTAAATATAGTGACTTCAATTTATTAGGTGGGAGAGTTTAATGTGCATCCTCATGGATATCATGATGAGATAATAATTATACAACCTAGGTATGGAGTATATACCCATGGTTCAGGCCCATATTGATTATCATCACATATGATTTGAATTCCATTGAGTAAATTGGTTGATATTATCAATTGTAATTGAGAAAGAAATAATGAAATACTGAGTGGGTCTTTACAATAAAAATAAACAACCCATAATCAACCTATTTGTGATTTTAGAAATTATCAGAACATCATATTAATGATTAAGAATTACATCAACAGAGGAGGACTCCCTATATTTTCTCCCCGATGTTGTTCTTAGACTACCTCCATGGTTGTAGATAGACATATGTACATATATTCATCCAATTACCACAAATATATAATCATCGACAAATCATATGTTCCTTGTGGATCAAAAGGATATGATGATACAAATGGTGAATTTTTTATATAAGGTCATTATTAGACCCATTTTGTCCCCCTAGGAAGCACCAATATTTCTTGTGAAAATTGATGATTGTAAAATGGGTATTTTTTATAATTATAAATACTTAATCAAGGGATAATATTATCATCATTTACCCATTTATAGGGATGTGATACTATGTTGACCACTTTCATGGTGGAATATGGTTCTCGACGATTGATCTGATGTCTCGCTGAAACCAATTGGTGGTATGCAAGGAAAATATTATAAATACGGAATTCCTAGGTCACTAAGAACACTATTATTTTTTGGTGATTCATTTTGATGTGAGTAATGAAATAATGTGTTTATCAATTTTTTAATCAGGATCATTGTACCATAAGTGGATGGAATTATGGCTGTGTTCATTGAGTAAATCCTTAGCTAGTATGTGTTAAATGAGGGTCTTGATGAGAACCTGATCATGGTATTATCTATACACAAGGAGAAACATATTTTTGTTATTCACATTATGTGAATAATTTTTTTTCAAATATGTTCCCATTTTGGGATTTTCATTTCTAAGCACAAATTAATTTTGGACCATAAACAGATTTATGCAGTTCTTGATTGGAGACTTTTTAACGTATGAATTATATGAAAAAGATTCATTCCATGGGAGGGTACTACAGGAGGTTCATGACTGAATTTTCAAGGGTATAATCCCCTTTTAACATAATAATATAGAACTTTATTTTAATTTACTGAATATATAAGTGTACGAGATCATTAGTGAAGTTATGTAAAATGTTAAATATTGTTCTACAATTGATTTAACCTGAGGTGTAGTCTAAAAACATAGTGTTTTAAAATTTATCTCTATATTTTCTTGGTTATGGGTCGATGATTATGCACGAATAGTTTTGTTTTTGTTAAAGGATGTTGATACACTTTGAGATGCATTATGCTACTCACAACCAGGAGTTCGTAGTGGTAGACATAACCTAAAATTAACAGGGAAACTATATTAAGTTATAGAACATTGTTGTATACTAATAAAATCATAGTTTATTTATATTTAGCTAGAAATATTTGATCCGAATATATATGGGATGGATATATCTCCAAAATGAATATGAATTTTTGATAGTATATACACTATGGAATGTAAATATCATGGAATATTAATACATGTTTTTCATGAATATATTTTTAAGTAGTGTAATGTAATTATTTTGTTATTTAATGAAAAATATTTCCAATTTTGGAATGTATTAATTGTTATATTTAATGGAGTCATGAAATGATAGATATTTGAAGAAAGTTCAAAATGGGGAGGAAAAACAGTCGAACTTCCCATCACACTACGAGCGATGAAATTCAGAGAGACACAAAATTATTTTGATATATGATGAGATGGGAACTGATGAAAAATGCATTACACGCCGTTTACTTTCAGGTCACATTAGGACAATTTCATGTAAAGAGTATATGCACAGGATAATTCATGATGATCATACGGAGTGTGAAAGCCATGTACACGACATGTACTATCAGTACATATCATGAAAGAATATAAACAAAAATATTGTGTTTGTAGATTTAATGGAATGGAGGAAAAATTAGATCTGGGGTATATGTCATGTACCCAATATACATGTAGTGAAGGTGGTGATGCATATAGAAAAATATTGTGACATGGGATGAGTGTGTTGTACGATCCTTACTATAAAAAGAGGGATCTTACAACCAATCCAAGACACTCAAAGGCAGAGTACATCTAGAAGAAACAAGGGATGTCCACCAAACGATGGAGTAACAATCTAGATCCATTATTTGATGCCATTCTACCTCTGGTACCATTGCCTCCTACTCCCACAAGGAGAAGGTAGTCTCATAGTGTTGTGTGATGTGATTTTAAGGGGGGTGTGGTGCTTAGGTATTATTATAATTTTTTTATGACTGTTATTTTTTGCAAACATAATTAATAAATTCAAATATTTTTTTTACTATCTCATGACCATTCCTTGTGATTTGAAGAAAATTATGATGTTCCTCAAATTAATTAGCAATCATTTCCCTTGAAAATTATGAAATATTGTATTACTATGTTGAAACAAGGTTCTAGGTAACCTATTTATGTGATCACACTAAGTATATGATCATTACAAAGGTCCAATCATAGGACTTGGATGGGGTATAGAAACCAAGGATCCCCACTAACCTAATTCTGACACAAAAACTGAATAAACCCATACTCAATTGAATCCCTTACTAAAACCCAAAACATCACTAAACATGGCATGACTCCCCTATTGAATTTGATCCCATCAATTACTAATGTTGTTTCTTTCATTCCAATATAATAAAATAATTTTTATTTTTATTTTATAATTAATATATAACATAAGGATTGTCTTTGTGTGTTCGTTACTCAAACATGATAGATACTACACTTTAAGATATTCTTTTCTAATATTTATAATTTTTCATAGCAATGTAGGGAACTAACGACCCCCTAGGGGGCAGTCAAATATTACCATAGATGATTGTCCCATTCTCGGATGATGGAGGAGTTCGTTGAGATTTTTGTTTCATAAATGTTGATTCTGGGGGTGGAGTGTGGTGTTTCTTTTCATTACCTGACAGTGTTGACTCTAACACATATAAAAAATATTAGAGAGTCTCATTTGTGAGATAACAATAGATATGTTATTTATTTCTACATATCGTCATGGGATTTGAATGCTAGATTCATTGATGTATGGGAGAGTTTTACCATTATTATGGGATAATTAGTGCATTCTGTCATGATTATAGATATGTTGATGAGGTAGTTTCATACTTATCCCTGTGTGTATATCATAAATTGTTGAATGTTCACATGGACAATCAAAAATAGTTTTGGGTGGTTTTTCAAAATCACTATATAGGCATGTTCATCTCTGAGTGTTTCATTGGTTAGCACCAGAAGGATCACATCCTCATTCATATAGGTTTAATGTACCCTATTGAGATCCCAATGATTAAATGAGACAAGATATCTATATACATGGTCCTATGGCTTCGATGGATAATGTGTTTCCACGATTCCATCTGGGAGATATATGACCAACATTCGAAGTCATTAAATTCCCTAAAATTCATGGAGAATGGTTTATTTGATTTATAGTGGAAGTTGTATGATTGGGTGATCATCCAATTATTTGATATTAGTTGATGAATATCTCCAATATTGATCAACAATTTATGTCAGTGTTGTGTAGATTCCTCTAGGATGTATCTAGGAACTAGAGGATTATGACTATAGTATTTTAGAACTAAATGGTTTGCAAAACTATGTTATTATATATGTGTCTTAGGTTTTTAGGAGGGATATTATGGTAGACATTAGTCCAAGTCGGTAGGATCACATAACATTGGTGGTGTTTTCTTATAATAATTGTTTTCACTCTACTATTAAATTCTCACATTCAAGGCCCAATGTGGGATAACATGCAGGTTACCCATGTTCTATAAATAGATTAGGTATAAATATTTTCTTGGGTATGAGATGATACATGAGATAACGTAGAATGATCGGGTGAACTAAGAGCATATTAAGAGCTAGTATAGATACCAAATACTATTGGAAGATTCCTTTTATTTCCCCTTGGTTATCGATAAGGGACACCCTGATTTCTTGAGATTCTCTTAAAGGTGATGATTTTATAGTTTTTTGTCGAAGAAGAATGTTATCACTAGACTTCACCATACTATTTGAGATCTAATAAGGGTTATATAGGATTCATACCCCCTATCCCTTCCCCGTCAATTGATTGGGATCGTGATGTATTCCATATATTATAGATTAAGAGATACATGCATGACACAAAATATTTGATTGACTTTTTAGATCATAACATCATGGATTAGAACACCATAATAGACTAAAAAAATGGAGAATTGGTATGAGAGGAAACTATGAGGAAGGATACTAAAATTGGTTGATAATTTATAAGAAAACATGAATTTGAATGGGATATTGTAGGAGAAATAGATACCTAAAAAAATTTAATATCCCCTCCAATTTGAATACAGATTTATTTTCTAGTAGAAATTCATTAAATTTTGGAAAAATGTAGTGACTCATTTTTTTATTATAAGACCATGGAATTTATAAAAGAATATTTCCCAACCTTGGAACTATGAAATAATTTGATTAAATATCCCATTGAGATGAAAATTGATATTATAAAAATAATAAATACATAATATCACAAGTAATGTTTTTTTTGAATCATTATATGAACCTAAAAATGGATTCTTAGATAAAATATATGATACCTCAACTTTAACCAGAATTTAGGGTTTCACCTTGGAATGATAGAATTCTGGGCGGTTCTGGTCTTCTAATTGAGACATTCATTGGTGGTTAATTTATTTAAATTAAATAATTAAATTTAAAATGTTTAAATTAAATTACCAAAATTTAAATAATAATATTAATTCCTCACTATAATAGTTATCCATCATTATACACATAAATATTTTAATTATTGATAAGTGATCTGAATTTTTTTCATAAGAAGATTGCATCATAATACAATTGGTTATAAGATTGAGGTAGGTCAACACGTAGAAGAGAATTTATGTTTTATCCATAAATGAAAATCATAATCATTAATAAAGATAAATATCAATATATATAGGTTTTTCAATTAAGTTCTTCTTCATATTAAAAAATAGTAATCATATATAGATAATCATTTTTTTTTTCTTAAATTATTATATGCAACCTAATACCATTGAATAAGATTAATTTATTTAATTTATTTTATTCTAAATTTTACATGTTTTTCCACCAGATACCCAAGATTTATAAAATTTAGCCAATAATTATTTTACAATTTTGTTTTACCTTTGTTATTTTGTCTACCCCCACCTGTTATACCAATTCATTATCATTGGAAAACAATTTCCTGATTCTTCATTTATTGGTTTTATTAGAATACGATCAAATCCCTAAAGTCATGGTTGTTTCGTTCAAGATGATTGTATCATTTTTTATTTGATGAATCATGGTGGATTTCTGACATTATATTATTGATCCATGATCCAATAAAAGAGTGATGGGTGATGAGATGCACACAGTATACTCGTAGTCATCAAGTGGATCCTCATATACATATTAAATTCTTGCATGGGATGATAATAGATGTCATGAGTAGTTTTTCATCGAACCTAATTTTTCAAATGATTAAAATAATAGTTTCATAGATGGATTCATAAGTTATTGAAACTAGGTATGTTATTCTATAAAAAAAATTATAAATTTTCTATTCTTCGATAATATAATATTTGAATTATCCCATGTGTTATTTTGAATTTTCGAGAAATGTTATGGATTACTCATCGTATGACAAAGAAATATTTCATTTGATCCTTCCAATACAACTATTCAATGTTCTAGAATTTATCCCTTGTGATCCCATTCAAGAAAACCCTCATAGTAATAATGTAATATATATTAATTGGTCAATACATGGGATCAACTAGTTAAATGGGCTTTACTCGATATTGACGAGATCAAATAGAGGCTATTGGGAAGTCCATGATCCAGTGAGATATTCAGTTTTCCAATAGTACATTCCATGATAAAATACAAATGTTCTACTTCTTTTTGGTTGGTGGAAACGTCAATGTGGATAGGTGGGGGTCACATTCCATGTGGTACCCCAAAAACATTGATTATTTTTATATCCAACTTCATCCTCTCATACCATCATTCGTTGAAATCATATTGTATCCTAATAATGTCATATCCTAAGCAGTTTTCTATTTATAATTTGATGATGCACATATTTTCAATATAGAAGTTATGATCTAGGATTTATTTAGTGAGACACATGTCTAGGTTATCATATATTGTTTAATTTTATTGGGAAAGATTATTGGGGAAATGTGTTGGTATGTACTATTCTGTCTCACCAGTGATTGGCATCCCTATAATTATTACATAGGTAGAGTCCATAATCCCCTAGACTAGGTGAAGGTACACTATATATGGAGTGGTACTCCCCCATATTCACTATCCAGGGGGATTTATGAAATCCACAATAGTTTTGGTCACTTCGTTATGTAGTGAATTAGAAGGGTCATGTATCCTCTACATATATTTGTTTGGATTCATTTTAAATTGGTAATTTGTGATGGAATTTTGGGAACTTTAAACCTACTTGTTGAATATGTATTCTCTAGGATATATAGTTGACCTATCATATTATTTTGTGGTTTTTTGGGTATATATGTTTGTGTATATTGTTTTCTGTTTCTCTCATTATTTTGGGTTTCCATACTACTTTCATTGTTTACACATATACCCCTGATTTTATTTTACTTGAATTATACTAGTTAATTTTACAAACAAAATTATATAGTCTTTATTTATGTTTTTATTAAAATTTTATGATGATGGAATGATCGACAATGCCTTTGGAAGAGGATAGAAATATTTGTGATTAAAAAAAATATTGTGGTTAGGATTTCACGATTTGGAACCATGCCGTTTTTTCTTTTTTTTTTCTAGGTTTCATAAATTGATAATGATTTTATAGTTATGAATGTATTTAAAACCATTAAACATTGTTTTTATTCTACCATATATTGATTTATATAATTTTATTTTATTCATTGATGGTTTTCCTTATATATTATATTATTTATTATAGTCATATAAAAAGTTTCATGGAGACAACTCATGGGGTTTTTAAATGTACATATGGAAAATGAATCTAATTTTATATTATTACCTCCAATATAATTTCTCCATCCCCATGATTATTAATGTTAAGCATGCGACTATCATTTATGTACCTTCAACTAGTCAAGATATCCTTTGTGGGTTGGGTTGTTACATTCACCAATCATTAAAAAAGATATATTATCTTACCAAATCAATAAAATAACAATTAATAAGAGGTAATAAGGGTTAAATTATTTAATTAAAATTAATATTCATTATGGTTTAGACAATTTGGAAACTACATTTTCAAATTATCATTTAATTAATTTTTCACTCATATCATGTATGAGAAGTTACTATAATCATTATAAATGGTTGTATGAATCACAAAATAGAAACTCGAAATAATTATATAAATTTTTGGACTTCAAAATAATCAAAATAATTTACATGAGTGTTCTTATGGAGAATAAGTAAAAACTTGGATTTTATAATATTTTATAAAAAAATGGGATTCAATAATGGTTACATTGGTTTTATTATATTCAAATATTAGGTTTAGGATGAGGGTGTGAGGTTAAAATTAACCATTAATTTATATATAGTATTTAATATTATGTAATGAAACTATACACATTCATTCCCTATGAAAAATATTTGTCACCCCTAAATATTATATAGGTTACCCTTATGTCACATATGTAGATATGTGGAAAATGTTACATAATGGACATGTTACCCTTACATAGCCATAAAATAGTTAATCATATCCTAATGCGATCATATAGTTTATTGAATGACATGTACACACTATATAAGAGAATTGGAATACCCAAAATTTATTTTAATGATTTGAGGATAAACATTATTTTGTGTCTTTGATCCCCTTCTAAAACGAAGGGATATCGTTACACATCAATTTTTATTATGTGATAACCATATGTAGTGAATAGAAACTCACTCTAACCTTACCAAGCCTCTGTAAAAACATGTTTCAATTACAAAAATCTTGGATCCTATTCAATTAATTAATTATGTATGAAAATAAAAAATTTCACCCAATTTTCATATAAATATTAAATAAATGGGGATTTATGTATAATTTAATTAATAAGAATCATGGAATTTCACTCCAATATCTAATTTCTACAGACAATATGTTTTTATAAATGTATTTATCGAACAACCATTGCCATAAAGAAATCATTTTTTTCTCCCAATTTCCCCTATACTCATTGATCCATTTATAATACAATATGATCAGGAAATGATGCATCATATCCCATTTAATAAAATTCTCACTAGGTTATACAATATGCAGTTTCCACTCCTTGTATTTTGTATCATCCATCATATTAACATTTTTTATGTGGAGTTCATTCTCAAGAATGTGTATGTACCAATAGAGACGCAAATAATAAATTACATAATTCGATCATTGGTAACATGAAGGATTATTTAGATGGGGTGACTCTATCATAACATACTCATGATATGAAAGTGTTCCATATAAGAGGAGCTTAATTTCCTTGCATCAGTGTACACTTGTGTCATATCAAATTAGTCTTTCACAGGAAAAACCGATTCCCACTATTAAATGAAAAGGTATCCACATATATCTAGAGTATTATATTATCATGTTATAAAAATTGGTCATATTATTTAATATTAATTTCATCGCTAAGATATATCCTATATTAAAAAGGGATGATAATTTTTTTCCTCACAAACCTCATGCCAAAAAAGAGATTGTTGACATGAAATCCTATAAATATATTCCAATGGAACCCACTAAATCATAAAATGGTACTTTTCAAAATATATGATCTCAATTAAGGGTTAATGATCATCCTTATATATACTAATTTATAGAACAAATTATTATATAAGAAACTCTATTATGTGAATAATTTATAATGAATGTTCATCTTTATGAGGGTGTTACCTTGATCTCAATCGTAAATGAGTTTGTCGGGGAATTTATATGGATTTAAAAAATTAAAATGTACCTTAGAGAGAAATAAAATAAATAACTCCCATACGGAATCTATGTTTTTATGTTATATCGAAGATTTATATAATTAGTAAACTATCTGTAAAATTATTCTACCAGAACATTAATAGTAGTGAATCCGTCATCAACTGATTAACCATCACAGTGACATATTTATTGATCATTGAGGACCTATGTATGCAATTCAAATAACCCATCAGCATATACTAAAATTTAAAGATAGTAACAAAATGCTAATAGTTAGATACTACATTGAGGTAGTTGAGAGACTTTATCCTATAATTTTTATTGTATAGTAAAACAAATCCATTGATGTGAATTTTCATTCGAGGACTTAAAAAATGTAGAATAAATTATTTATATATTTTTTCACTCCATGATTAACCATCCATACTAATGTATTTATATCCCGAAAAATCTATTATCTAATGTTATATTTTCATACTTCTCTCCTTTTCACAATGGACATATCATCATCATTGAATGAATGAATAGGTATTCTGTTACAACATACCACCTGTCCCCTCACTAAATAACAATTAGATTCAGTGTCCTATTCATAAAAAAAATAATTCATTTTAGAATATGTGACCACCTTGGGAATAAATATCTACCATCCATGATACTCAGATGAATCCATCCACCCAGTAAAAAATATTTTAGTCAAACCCCACTACTCATATAAAGGATTCTCACCACATTCTATATAAACCAATATCTTATAGATAATAGTGTGACTAATTAAAAATATAACTATGAAATTGAAAATCATGATGTAAGCATTCCAATATACTCTACACAATTTTTTTTACATATTTTCATGCATTTATCTATGAATGTGTTATAGAGGATCATAGGGGTGGTGGAGAAAAACAATTATCCAACTAAAGAGATAATGTCACAGTGTTATCATATTTAAAACAAGGTATATTGTATCTATGAAATGATAATATTTTCAATTCATGTGGGATGATATATAATGTAACACATAATGTACCGATTTTCCCCCAATGCATCAGTACTGCCCTAAAATCAATTATTGATACATTATTGTACACGGATTATCTAATCCGTAGTTTGTGAAGTAGTATAACTAGATCATTATTCGTACAAATAATTATCTCAATAAAAACACACTCACACTATTATGACCACAAGAAATTTACCCCTTAAATTTTTAAATGATGTTGTTGATTAATATTTATATGAAATGTATTTGTTAAAAACTATATAATAGATTCAGAAATAGAATAATATCCTCATATAAAAAATATTATTTTAATGTTACCATGACATCACATACTTTACATTCTTTGGTTGTAATGATATACATTTTTATCAAAATACATTCCTCATAAACACATCCTCTAAAAGTCATTAATTGCAGTTTGATAGGGTTTCAAAAAGGTAATGTTATAAATGTGTAATCATGAGCATCTTAATATGTTTTTATTTATTCACTTTTATTTATATGTCTATGAGGATGTAATACATGAACACCAATTAATTGTTTTCCATGTAAAGGTGGAATATAATGACATTAACAAACACGAAATATTTTGTTGCAATATTTAATCCATGAAAACCTCACCCCATAATTGTGTTTCCCATACCTTCTCCAAAATGAAAAAATTGTGACGAAATACTCTCAAACAAATATCTCGGGATAAATATATTAGTTATCAATCATGGACATAATCTTGAAAAAAAATTATGTATCTCATACCTTATCCCACATTGAGGTTCTTATCAGGATAAATCCCTTTTACTCCATGATTTTATGCTTCAACTTGAATCCTTTTAGTTCATCTTTTGATGTAATAAAATGGTTATTCAAATTATTTATTCATGAATAATGAGAAATATATTTGGGTCAACCTCTCTATCAAGAATATATCTTTTTTCTAGAAATACATCTTGATAGGGATCCAAAACTATTTCTAATTTCAACGGGTTTGTACTAACCATACTAAAAGATTAATTCCTACCATCATTTTCACTATTAATAGAAGTCGAGTCATGTTTGGACAAACTATACATTATTCAATTTCTAATTCTATATTAATAATATTATTCTCTCAAATTAATTATTTAAGAAACATGCAATTGTGATAGAAATCAATGAGAGAAATATAAGTCTTCATCCAATGAATTCCATGAAACACATCGACTTTCATAAATAAAAAATATATAATATCCCATAGATTCTTAAAACGAGAAATGACTATTGTACATCCTACTAAAATATAATGATAGTCATAAAATTTTTCCAATGGTTTATCAAGGGAAACAAAAAAAGTTGATAACTTGTCATATAACTCATGCACACCAACTACATATGGCTATATATTGGAATATGAATATCCATGGTCATGAATTTTATTATATAAATTTGATGTGTTCATAACCAAAACATTAACAGGAGATAGTCCCTAATAAATTTATTTAAATGTGTATTCAAAATTATAAATAATGTCTTCCACAACTATGAAACAATCTTATTATTTCCCAAACAAGTTTCAGTCAAATCTTATTTCTTATGTATGACACCCATTCTAGATCCCTTATCCGTTGATTTTGTTTATTTATAACCCTTGTAGAACCTCAAATAAATGGATTGGAAATGATGTCTATTCATATTTTTAAAAAACCACTGAAATATCCATTGATTAATTATGATAAAATTTCTATAATTCCCAATATACTCCCTAATAAAGCACTGCATAACCCATTTTTTATAAATATATTCAGGGTCCATTAATCTGCCACAACAACCTACCACTTAACCAACACAAATCCATATGCTTCCTAATTAATAGATCATTTGTATCTCTATATAGTACATTACTAATAAGAATGAGACATGATATTCTATTCTCATCAATACCCCTAATGTTTATAAGGAATTTAAATCATTTACCACATCAATGTTGCACATGTAAAATCAATAATAAAATCTATACTGATGTTTTTTTTGATAAAGGTAATTTATTTCCTCACACATTCGTGAAAGAAAATATTTTAAGGAAAATAATATTATGTGAATGGGTTTTAATTCCATCACAAAAAAAATACTATATAAATCCCACCACATTTAAGAAGTAAAATTTATAAAAAACAATAATAAATTCATCATCCTATAAGAAAATTACTATAACTTGTAAAAAATTATATAAATAAAATACATAATTATATATACTAAGGTACTCTTGTTCCCTAGAAGGATATATGATATTGGTGATGATATTCACTAATACATTCAACATGTATTTTTGTGACTCTCTCGATATTGAGAGAAATGAAATGGTAAACTATAAATTATCTTGATTTTTCTGTGAAAAAATATAGTTCATGTGTGAGCATTGTAGAGACCCGAAGCTTGACGTACATAAACATTACATTACTTTTGCGTAATACTTAGTACATAACAAAAACACACACACAAGGACCGTAATAGTTTAGTGTCTTTGGAAACTCGGAATATAATCTTCTAATCGTGGTGAAAAATCATCAACATCTCCCATAAAGATCATCATTTTTTTACCTAAAACATTTCTTTATATCCTGGGGAAAAGAAAACATAAAAGGGTGAGCTCAAATGCTCAGTAAGGGTAAACAAAATAAATATCAATCACATCATATTAATAAGAACATATCATTTTTGAAATCTTAACCTGCAAAAGAGAGCATAATTTCATAACATGGGATAAATCATAGTAGTGAAATGAAATCCCAATGATCATAACTTAAAACATGAAACTTTGTGGCATACACACATAATCATAGAGAATCATATCTTATTAGTCAAGACTCATTGCCAAGACTATCTTAGTGGACAAAGTCCATTTCGGAACCGAGTCACCATCGTTTCAGTCCTGTTTCACTGAACCGGTATAACATACCATTCCAGCCATGTCTATCTCATGAGATATAAAATATTTTCCCAATTAATTGGATGGAGATATAGGTACCACCCAACTCATAATGACACCATTATTATGTGTTCCACAAAATCATAAATCATACATCATTACATAACCCATGTAATACAAATGGGAATCTTAAACATCATGACATCATAAAACAATTCATATAAGATAAAGGAATTCATAAATATAATTCCATCACAACATAATCAAATAAATTTAATAATAGGTATAAAAACAGAACACTTTATTATCTTAGATGGAAAATAATTTTGATAAAACACTTGAACTCCATTCATGAGGAAAATATCCTTTCTTCTTCAAAAACATTTTTCCTTTCTTAACATGTCATACAACTTTAAACTAAAATAAGTTGATTAAAAATAAACTTGAAAACTTGTAAGGGATGATTCTTGGAAATAATGTTTTAAAAATCCATTCATGTCGTATAAGATAAAAAAACATTCTTCGTACTTTTGTCGGAAAAGTCAAAAAGTAACTCATACGAAAAACGACAAAAGATTTTTTTCATATATTTTACTAAAAACTCACCGAAAGGTAAAATTGGATTTAAAAAAATGTAGGTGGATGGAAATAATATTACATATTGAGGAAACAGGGATGTGGATGATAAAATACACCCCAGTAAATACCAAAGTATAAACAATCTCGGATAAAAATGAGATTGTGATATTTCCCTTACCTTATGTCTGATATGCTTTGTACATATCCAAGCCTCCTGTATAATGATTTAAATAATGTCATTAACTTATTACAGAATCATATTCATTGTTATTATATCATATATGGTTCACTTATGACTTTATATTTCCCGTTATTTTGTAAATTCCATGTTAAAGAAGCGTTTTGGGTAAAATCGTTTCATTTATCGTAGGTGTTTGGACTTGTTGTTCTTAACATTATTATTACTTATATCATGATTTACTTACTTACAGAATATAAAATATGATTTATATATCATATATATTCAGTATGTATATATATATATATATAATAGATAGATATATGAAATGAAACACACCGTTCATGGAGACGGTAGTCCGTACATACGCATGAACGTTGTTTTCCTTTGCTTATTGTCTTGAATGGAAGTAAGTAGATGAAATATATATATCCATAATTACATTAGATTTAAAATGTCATATATTTCATAATTATTCATTATATATACTTTATAATCATTCTGGAATGGTTAACATGGATAATGAATCTCATCGCGTCGTGGAGACGGTAGTCTGTACGTACGCACGAGCGATGATATCGTTCCCATGGTCGTGGAATTGTGTTGAAGTGTATGTATACTATTTAAGTATAAAAATAAATTTATTACAAACATATATAGTTACTCATTACACCATTATACCCATCCAATTAAGATGGTGGCGGAAAATAGATTACACCACGGCGTGGAGACGGTATTCTGTACGTACGCACGTGCAGTGATTTCCTTTTTCCGTAGGATGTATAGAAGGTTAATTAGAGTTGTTTCATGTTTATAATAACATTTCAGTATATAATAAATAATGATGTTATTACTTTATCATGAAAAAACTAAATAATAAGAAGTTTAAGAAGAAAGAAATTGAAAAAGATCGGTAATGGATATTACCTCTTTTTGACGTGCCTTCACTTAACCTCCACTTAAAGAACTAATGATGGTCTTTGAAGAAGACCAGGACCTCTAGGATGATACTAGGAGAGTGGAGAAGATATTTTGGCATGGATTGGCCGAGATTGAATGCTCAAATTGGTGTGAGGAGGAGAGGGAGGAGGTTCCCTTTTATAAGGGAGGAGAGGGGCACCTTTGGGAAAACTAAAAATCTTATTTTATTTTAAAGTCAAATTCTGTTTATAATGGTTCCAAAGGGTATTATTTCGAAGCTAAAGTGGGGATGGGTCGAAATCCTCTCATCCAATAGGATTTAGAAAAGTTTAGGATATTATTTTAAACTTATCATTTAGATTTATATCTAAGTTAAATAATTTAACTTTTACCGTGTCTTTTTTTTTCTTACACTATATGGTTAATAAACTTACTATATCAAGCAAAACGAACCCCAAGTTGTTTATTATTAATATATATAACTTATCTAAGTCATTCGGCTGATCCTTAGATTTTTAGGAATAAAATAACAATTAATAATATAATATTTGTTTTAAAAACTAATTTATGTCAGTTTTGACACTATTTGGTACATGATTTTTATGAAATTCATAACAGAATTATAAGTTCCAACCAAGTTACTTAAATCAACAATAACATGTCATATTAACCTAGAAAATAAGTGTAAGTGATAAAAAGTCTCATATTACATTTATTTGGAAATTGATAACATCAATTATGTCAATATTTCATTAATAATACAATTACTGCATCATCTTTGTGTCAAAATAAATGATAATTATTTAATCCCTAAAAATTCTAAATAAATTTCTATGATTTATATAATTTTATTATCGTTCTGGATACTATTCATGTTCGATGTTTCATGAAGTTAATCACTAAATTAAAATTATTATACTTATAAGATTTAAGAAAGTGACATGTTTGTCACATTCATTGGTTTTAATAATAATTAAATTATTTTCATGGAAAAAAGTCCATAATATGAATCTAATACGACCCTTATGTTATATGGGTCTACTTTTAGCCATAAAATAATATTTTTACAATTGTTAGGGTTATTTTATAATCTTATATTTACCCTTAATTACCCGATTTACCTTTAACTATAGTAAATAAAATTTACCGTAGTTACTATTCACAATGCCCAAAAATAAAAAGTAGCTTATTAACATAATGTGGACCCACTGATTGAAAATATGGAATCCATTTTTCCAAATTCAGTACACAAAAGTTTCAGAAATTAAATTAAAATTAATCCCGTTGTTGAAAGAAAACGAGTTTTTCTTTAAAACATTACAAAAGATTAAATTGATTTAACCTACGAATTTAAGTTAAAATCAATGCTAATGACATAAATTATATTAAATGGTAAAAATATATTCTATTTATACTTTAAAACCATTCAATATTATAATTCATCCACATAATATATTATGATGAAAATGTTGTTTTTAATTAAAATATAGCGTGTTTTTACTATTCATTAAAATAATAAAGTTATCGGAAAAATATCAAAACGTTATCTAATGTAAATTTTTATATCCTGATTCAAAAGAAGAATTTTATTTTGTCAAATTGAACTTATAAACATCTCAACAACTATATTTAAAGTGGGTTCACCATCAAAAGGTGACAAAACTGTATTTTTTTAAAAATACTTATTTTACCCGAAAAATTTATTTTGTTCTTATAACATGTTCTAGAAAATGTGAAAGTTGAATAATAATGTTATAAAATTCAAAATTTAGTTAATAATATTCATAACAGCTAGTTTATGACAATATTATAATAATATATCATTGTTTATTAAAACCCGGTATTGCGTACAACACACGCTATCGATGAAGGTCGTGATTGCGTGTAATGCAAGCCAAGTCAGAGTTGCGTGTTGTGAAAGAATCCTTCATTGTTTTGTATAACAGAATCCAACCATATTTCATTTATACATTGAATATATATATATATATATATATACTCAATGTTGCATAGAATAACTATTATCAAAATTGTGTGTAACACGATCCAAGTATAGTGTCGCGTATACTGCAAGCTAATACGATGCTGTGTGTAGCGCAATGTAATCTTGGTGTAGAATAAAACACAAGACATTAATGAAATTAAAATAATATTTTTCATAAAATCTTAGGGTGTTACATTCTATCCCCCTTAAAATGAATTTCTCCCTCAAAATTCGTCGGGGTTATAAATGGATTACTATTCAAAACTTTCGTTAATAAAAACCCACATCGTAAAAAGGAATACCAAAACCAATCTTTAAAAACAAAAGTATGAAACATAATGGTTACCCAAATAAACTAATCACTAGGTTTCCACATAGGTGAAAATATGGATATGGAAGAAAAATTTAACCATCAAGTTCGGATGGAGAGTGGTAGAGAACATGGCTATGAAAAATCCAACAATCACAAAGCAATTGATTTGTGACGATCTAATGTACCATCTGATTCATCTGATATAAGAGCACAAGGACAACATTTTTTGGTTTTCAAGATTGTTTCCCTAAATTTGATGAAATTGGAATTAGAAGAAATACTATCATGATTTTTCTATAGTCTCAACGCTGGTCGTTCTTTGGAAAATTTCAACTTCATCTCTTAAACAAATGAAGTTGAATTTGTCATTCGTGAAGTGTTAGCAGATCCTGTGATAGAATGATGGGTCATTCTATCTGTTTCAATCAAAAGGTTAGCAAAAGTTATAAGTCCATCTTATGGTTAGATTAATTGTATATGGTTCCAAAAATGAACTTATACGTCATATATCATACCTCTTAATAAAATAAAACTAGTTTCTACTAAATAGGGAGTTCTTGTAGGCCAGTGGTAAGCGATAAAGGCATGTCGCACTTCGGTTGTGGGTTCAATTCCCACATCCTTGTCTGACACGATGGGTTGTCGCTCTTCCTCCAGGTTGTCCTTTTTCTAAAGCTATATTACTATAACATCCCATCAATAATATCGAAAAAATGTTTTATCATAACTTATGTCCAACATAATCCATTCCAATCTTTAGGCTTATCTAAAATACTTTGGTCCAAGCTCATAGTACAAAGAAAATGATTACTTGAAATGTCATCAACCAACCATCATTTATCTCATATTATCTTGTTGGTCACATTCCAATCATGTGAATACCTTAATCATGTATTCTCTTGAAAAATAAATACCCATTAACCCTTAGTGAAAACATTAATGCTGTCAAAAGTTAACTCTTTTCACATATCAAAATCCAAAAATTCTATATACTCAATCCATTACATAACCTTCTCCTTATATCAGTCATGAGCTCATGAATACTATCAAACATTTAATTTTCTCCTTATCCCTTCATTATGCACATATCATCTATATTCCAAAAATATTTGAATATCCTTTAATGGATACTGGTACCATTAATCATACACTTTCAAAACTCAAGGAAAGACAACAGTGTAACAATCCTTAGATGTCTCTTTATTCCATAGTACCCTGAGATTACTTATACAACATTACACTTGATAAACATGTAATCATTCCACAACCTTCTTAAACCATTGACTGAGCTTCAACAATTCTTTCAACTCACATATCATTTGTAGTCTCTTCATCATCAACAACATTAATACTACTCATACGGCCGTACTGATTCTCTTCATGAGACTTTCTTTTAGGGCATTGGTTTGCATAATGCCCTTACATTCCACATTTAAAACATTTAACCATTGTTGATGTCGTAGCAATACCATTATCCTCATCCAGGGTGTCAACTGAACCATTTCCTTTGCACTTACTGGATTTTTATCCTCCTTTTCCACACCCAAAGCATCTTCCAATTCCCTTGAAACTTTCTCATTGATGCCTATTCCCACATGATTTACATAGGGTAAATTGAACATTCTTTCCTCTATGATCATCATGAAACTCCATATTTCTCTTATTAGACGAGTCAGGAAACATACAAAATTTTACTTTATTGATCATATTATGAGATTGCTGATTCGGCATAATAATGATGTTTGGAAATCCAAATCCCATTTCATTTGGTTTCTCATGAAGAATATCATTCCATTTTCCATCATATCCTCCATTATTGTGAATCATCTTGTTTCCAGCCATTTTCTAAAACCCAAAAAGAATAGTGTGAGAGGAAAAAATCATAATAAAGTGGGAGTAACTTCAATATCTAACATCTTTGGTTTAATCTAATATCGTTACCATAGTTCTAGGACTATATCCTATACGTATACTTATCCTTAGGTACATCCCTACACATTCCATAGAAATATCTCTTGGGATCTCACTAACGTTTTCGCATCCTAGTTTCCAAAGGTTGACTAAAACTTTCCTCTGATACCAACTGTAGAGACCCGAATCTTGATGAACATATCCATTACATTACATTTGCAGAATACTTAGTACATAACAAAAACACACACACAAGGACCGTAATAGTTTAGTGTCTTTGGAAACCCATAATATAATCTTCTAATCATGGTGAAAAATCTTCAACATCTCCCATAAAGAACTTTTTTTTACCTAAAACCATTCTTTATATCCTGGGGAAAAGAAAACATAAAAGGGTGAGCTCAAATTCTCAGTAAGGGGAATCAAAATAAATATCAACCACATCATATTCATAAGAACATAACATTTTGGAAATCTTAACCTGCAAAAGAGAGCATAATTTCATAACATGGGATAAATCATAGTAGTGAAATGAAATCCCAATAATCATAACATAAAACATGAAACATTGTGGAATACACAGATAATCATAGAGAATCATATATTATTAGTCAATAATCATTTCCAAGACTATCTTAGTGGACAATGTCCATTTCTGAACCGAGTCAACCTCGTTTCAGTCATGTTTCACTGAACCGGTATAACCTACCATTCCAGCCATGTCTATCTCATGAGATATAAAATCGTTACCCAATGCATTGGAGAGAGATATAGGTCCCACCCATCTCATAATGATACCCTTCTTATGTGTGCCACAAAATCATAAATCATACAACATTACATAACCCATGTAATACAAATGGGAATCTTCAACATCATGACATCATAAAAAAATTTCATATAAGATAAAAGAATTCAAAAAAATAATTCCATCACAACATAATCAAATCAATGTAATAATAGGGATAAAAACAGAACCCTTTATTATCTTAGATGGAAAATAATTTTGATAAAACACTTGAATTCCATTCTTGAGGAAAATATCCTTTCTTTTTCAAAAACATTTTTCCTTTCTTAACATGTCATACAAATTTAAACTAAAAGAAGTTGATTAAAAATAAACATGAAAAATTTGTAAAGGATTCCTCTTGGAAATAATGTTTTAAAAATCCATTCATGTCATATAAGTTAAAAAACATTCTTCGTACTTTTGTCGGAAAAGTCAAAAAGTACCTTGTACGAAAAACGACAAAAGATTCCTTTCAAATATTTTACTAAAAACTCACCGAAGGGTAAAATTGGATTTAAACAATTGTTGGTGGATGGAAATAAAATTACATATTGAGGAAACATGGTTGTGGATGATAAAATAAACCCCAGTAAATATCAAAGTATAAACAATATCGGATAAAAATGAGATTGTTATATTTCCCTTACCATATGTCCGATATGCTTTGTACGTATCTGATCCTCCTGTATAATGATTTAAATAATGTCATTAACTTATTACAGAATCATATTCATTGTTATGATATCATATATGGTTTACTTATGACTTTTTATTACCTGTTCTTTTGTAAATTCCATGTTAAAGAAGCGTTTTCGGTAAAATCGTTTCATTTATCGTAGGTGTTTGGACTTGTTGTTCTTGACATTATTATTACTTATATCATGATTTAATTACTTACAGAATATAAAATATGATTTATATATCATATATATTCAGTATGTATATATATATATATAATAGATAGATAAATGAAATGAAACACACCGTTCATGGAGACAGTAGTCCGTACGGACGCATGAACGTTGTTTTCCTTTTCTTGTTGTCTTGAATGGAATTAAGTAGATGAAATATATATATAAATAAATCCAGTATATTTAACATGTCATATATTTCATTATTATTCAGTATATATACTTTATAATCATTCTGGAATGGTTAAAATGGATAATGAATCTCATCGCGTCGTGGAGATGGTAGTCCGTACGTACGCACGAGCGATGATATCGTTCCCATGGTCGTGGAATTGTGTTGAAGTGTATGTATAATATTTCAGTATCAATATAACTTTATAATAATCATATATAGTTACTCATTACACCATTATACCCATCCAATTAAGGTGGTGGCAGAAAATAGATTACACCACGGCGTGGAGACGGTATTCCGTACGTACGCACGCGCGGTGATTTCCTCTTTCTGTAGGATGGATAGAAGGTTAATTAGAGTTGTTTAATATTTATAATAACATATCAGTATATAAGAAATACTGATTTTATTACATTATCATGAAACAACTAAATAAGAAGAATTTTAAGAAGAAAGAAATTGAAAAAGATTGGTAATGGATATTACCTCTTTTTGACGCGCCTTCACTTAACCTCCACTTATAGAACTTAGGATGGTCGTTGAAGAAGACCAGAACCAATAGGATGATACTAGGGAAGTGGAGAAGAGATTTTGGTAGGGGTTAGCCGAGCTTGAATGCTCAAATTGGTGTGAGGAGGAGATGGAGGAGGTGCCCTTTTATAAAGGAGGAGAGGGGCACCTTTTTGAAAACTAAAAATATTATTTTATTATAAAGTCAAATTCGGTTTATAATGGGTCCAAAGGGTATTATTTCGAAACTAAAGTGGGTATGGTTCGAAATACTCTCATACAATAGGATTTAGAAAAGTTTAGGTTATTATTTTAACCTTATCAATTAGATTTAACTGTAAGTTAAATAATTTAACTTTTACCGTGTCTTTTTATTTTTCTTACACTATATGGTTAATAAACTTACTATATCAAGCCAAACGAAAACCAAGTTTTTTATAATTAATATATATAACCTTTTTTAATTCATTTGGCAGAACCTTATATTTTTAGGAATAAAATAACAATTATTAATATAAATTTTTTTTTAAAAACTAACTTATGTCAGTTTTGACACTATTTGGTACGTGATTTTTATGAAATTCATAACACAATTATATGTTCGAACCAAGTTACTTAAATCAACAATAACATGTCATATTAACATAGAAAATTAGTTTAAGTCATAAGAAGTCTCAAATTACATTTATTTGGACATTTATAACATCAATTATGTCAATATTTCATTAATAAGACA
Source organism: Viscum album (assembly GCA_963277665.1). Taxonomy (NCBI): domain Eukaryota; kingdom Viridiplantae; phylum Streptophyta; class Magnoliopsida; order Santalales; family Viscaceae; genus Viscum; species Viscum album. The sequence continues at coordinate 1,309,298,702 of OY728152.1, read as the reverse complement.
ATTACTGCATCATCATTGTGTCATAATTAATGATAATTATTTAATCCCTAAAAATTCGAAATAAATTCCTATAATGTAGATAATTGTATTATCGTTCTGGATACTATTCATGTTCGAAGTTTCATGATGTTTATCACTAAATTAAAATTATTATACTTAAAAGATTTAAGAAAGTGACATGTTGTCACATTTTTTGGTTTTAATAATAATTAAATTATTTTAATGGAAAAAAGTCCATAAAAAGAATATTATCCGACCCTTAGGTTATATGGGTCTACTTTTAGCCATCCAATAGGTTTTTTCCATGTTTTAGGGTAATTTTTTAATCTTATATTTACCCTTAATTACCCGATTTACCTTTAACTATAGAAAATATAATTTATCGTAGTTACTATTCACAATGCCCAAAAATAAAAAGTAGCTAATTAACATAATTTGGACCCACTGATTCCAAATATCGAATCCATTATTCCAAATAAAGTACACAAAAGATGCAGAAATTAAATTAAAATTAATCCCATTGTCGAAAGAAAACGGGGTTTTCTTTAAAACATTGTAAAAGATTGAATTGATTTAACCTACGAATTGAAGGTAAAATCAATGCTAATGACATACATTATATTAAATGGTAAATATATAATCTATTTATACTTTAAAACCATTCAATATTATAAATTAACCACATAAGGTATTACGATGAAAAAAGATGTTTTTAATTAAAATATAGCATGTTTTTACTATTCACTAAAATATGAAAGTTATCAGAAAAATATCAAAACTTTTTCTAATGTAAATTTTTATCTCCTGATTCAAAAGAAGAATTTTATTTTGTCAAATTGAACTTATAAACATCTCAAAAACTAGATTTAATGTGGGTGCTCCATCAAAAGGCGGAAAAACTGTATTGTTTTAAAAATACTTATTTTACCCAAAAAATTTATTTTGTTCTTTTACCATGTTCTAGAAAATTTGTAAGATGAATAATAATGTTATAAAATTAAAAATGTTGTTAATACTATTCATAACGGCTAGTTCATGACAATATTATAATAATATATCATTGCTTATTAAAACCCGGAATTGCGTACAACACACGCTATCGAGGAAGGTTGTGATTGCGTGTAATGCAAGCCAAGTCAGGGTTGTGTGTTGTGAAAGAATCCTTCATTGTTTCGTATAAAAGAATCCAACCATTTTTTATTTATACATTGAATATATATATATATATATATACTCAATGTTGCGTAGAATAACTATTATCAAAATTGTGTGTAACACGATCCATGAATAGTGTTGCGTATACTGCAAGCTAATACGGTGTTGCGTATAGCGTAATGTAATCTTGGTGTAGATTAAAACACAAGACATTAATGAAATTAAAAGAATATTTTTCATAAAATCTCGGGGTGTTACAAGCTTTCTATATATCACAATCTTACAATGAAGTAGGTCACATCAGTAATATATTTTATGGAATCATATGTAACATGAAGGAATAATTTAATTAATAATTAGTTATTCCTGAACATGTATAAGGTAACACAAAATATTTTAACAAAGATCTTACCCAAAACCAACACCAAAACCATCCAAGAACTGCACATTATTTTCTACCTATACATATTATTTATAGCCATATATATTTTTTGATAAAACATATAAATGTGTTCATTTCATCTAATTAGGTAATGTCAAGATAAATAAATATTTCACCATAAGTATATATATCACACAATTATAAAAATAATAATATATTGAATCGATTGTGTATAAAAAGTAATTAAATTTATGAACAAATATGAAACTAAAAAATAGATAAATATATATAATTTAAAAAATTATTCCTAATAATGATCTACTAATAAACTTGAAATATCATATAATAATAACAAAAAGCCATAAACTGTAACATTATGGTAAAGTAAAAAAAATTTAGAAAGGCACATTGAAAATTCATTAATAGAGTGAAAAAATATAATATAATTATTACAATGTCCTGGTTATTTCATTAAAATGATTAAATAAATTCCCAAAGTCCATTATCAAGGTAAAAAAAATTATGTCAAATGGTTAAATGGAAAAATTATAATTCTCGTGTCAAAAATAGAAGCCTTTATTTTATTGATCCTACCTGATTCAAAGACCATAGTTAAAAGGCTGTCTGTAGAGTATTGATCTGGATGGGTACATACAATGATGTTTTAGAGGGTGTGTTTGAGTGTGGAAGTCCCCCATAAAAAGAATATGTGTTGTCATATAGGGAATTTAACTAGTTTGATTACATGTATAGGAATTTGGGTTTGTCCCAAGGATTAGATAACATGTGTACTCATGACAGCTTGGGTTCCTACTTGTCCTAATTGTTACATTGGAATTAGAGGTCGTACCCATACTGATGTGTAGCTACACATCATAGGTTGAGATTTAGGGTATGTAATGCGTACCTTGATATCACAAATTGTATATGTATAAAAACACAAAATGTTAATGTGTTAAATTATTAATGCTACTACCCTTGTTAGTAAGATGAAACTATAATTTCATGGTCCTAAGAAATTAATACTCTATAGTTTAATATGACATTACTACAGTAGTGAATATGATTTTTAACCTCATAAAAAATTTATATGGGTTTTTATTTTAAGAAAAATCATATTTAGAAATCAAATATAATAATTGGTGGAAAATAATTATCATGATGACCTATTTTGAAATGTTTGTGGGATGTATAGATTGGACGCTACAGTTTCATGGGGAAAATTGGGTAAATTTGGTAAATGTGAGTCCCAATTGATAAAATAATCTCCTAAAAAATTATTAAACCTAATTTATAATATCAAACATTTTCCCATATAAATATCCATAAAAACAATAAAATTTAGTATAAATAATTTGATCCCTATGACATAATTTATTTGACCAGATATTGTATTAAAATTAATATAACATTAATCCCCAATCAAAATTCACTCATAATTCCACTTTCCAAAAAGTTATATTCCCAAATCACTTATTATACCAAACTATTGTAATCATCCAAAAAGAAAATAAATCAATAATAAACCTCAACAAATTAATATATTATTCCTGAAATAAATCTTTATTATATTTCCTAAAGCAATGTTTCACTGTGGTCATTAATAATTGTTTAAACATAATTACAGAATGTTCCTAAAAAGTATAACATCATAAGAAATATAATTATTCACATAGTAATAAAAAATAATTTAATTACATAGTTATCTATAATGTAAAAAACTATTAAAATAATATAAATTTTTATACAGAATTAATGAATTTAATAACATTACCATCCTTAAATTAATCAAACTGTAAATAATATTACACACCCTTTTGATTCCTTATAGCATATATGTGGATTTTGGGATCATTCACTATCAATAATACTCTATAACTTATACTAGGTAACCATATTTTTAACAATACCTTCTTATATTAAAAAATATAAATCATTACCTATTACTATTTAATAATAGTTTATCATTTTTCAAAATTAAATATTTATTAAAATGAATAAATATGACATTATTTATAAATGATATGCACTATTACATCATCAACTATATATGAAAATGATAAACCATTATTTGAAATTTTATGTTATTCCCATTTGTAGTTCTCCTCTCAAGGAATTGATTTTCAAAAGGAATTTACTCACCAAATTTAACACATTCAACCATTATCTTAGTATGAAAATTATTTAACTCTAATGAGTTAATCACAAAATTCATTAGTCCATATTAATTTATTTACTAATGTTGTCCTCATTCATAAAATTACATTTTTATTTAATATTAAGTCATTTACACGGATTATTAACCCCACTTCATTAACATGTATGAAAGAAATTTCATTTTTACAAAATTTTTTCATGAAATGGAATAATAATGGACACCATTTTGTGCATATTTTTATTGTGGTAAACTCATCCTGATTCATGTTGTTAATCAATACTGAAAATATATTCTTAGGAATAACCTTATGTGTTTTCTATTAATCTCTTATTGGGTTATGTTTCTCCTTTTGATAAAAACATTTTTCAATAAAAAACCATTGTAAACATGATTATTATATGTTCAATGAATTTACAATAACCACAAATATTTATAGTGATTATATATATATAATACAAATTTTTTATGTATGATAATTATGAAGATATCATAAACTATGTAATGTAATATTAAATTCTATTTTTTGATTTAAAAATATATTTCTACCCATATTATACATAAAATTAATGATATTGAATAATTAAACTAATCATAAAATACCCTAATATTATCCTCTGTAGCATTAGAAATTTAAAATATATTTATTATAAAAAATTATTCTAAACTCCAATGTTATATAAGAATTTTCTAAAATAAAATTAATAATATGAACTATCGTAATTGAAACTAATTTTTATTTTTTGTTAAATGGGAAAATGTTTCATACATTTTTAGGATATCATAGGATTATATATTTATGTAATTCATAAATCCATTACAATAATAAGTAGACACTTCCAAATAGTTTACATTGTCTTCCAGAAAAAACAATATCCATAAATTTATGAAACCATATCACTCTATATATTTTTTCCAACATAATAATTAGAATTTATATTAGGATTTTCATCCTTTCTATTGTTCATAGTCATAGTATGATCATGTATAAATATAATTAAAGAATTATGCAATCAAAACATCACTCATTATGATATATGAAAATTAAGTAAACCCATTATTTCGTTTCAAATACACAATAACACATTACTATGATTACCTTAATCTGAATAAAAAATTAATGAGATAAGTGAACAATATTCAAAATTGAAATTATCTTTTTACAAAAATTCCATTGAATAAAATAGTGTGATTATGTATACTATAAAACCATAATTATAGGAAATAAAAATTATATAAAATTATCCATAACAAAAACACCATTCCCCCTTAATACATTTTATTCACTGTTTATATAATGAAATCAATCATGTTTCAGTATAAACCATAAGATATAATAACATTTAAATCATTGAGGATCATATAAGTAAGCTATGATATCTTATATTTTCTGAAATATGAATTAAATACACATAGGTAACATTATATGAGAATATTATTGGATTATCTTTCGATGAATCTCCTCCAATGTATAAATAATTACCCCTTGAATTATAGATTTATATCAGGTGTAACTATTATCTTGACTAATATCAGGCACAAATAAGATCATATATAATGATCATGATACATATGATATATAATAAATTCAATACAATTCAAATGTTTACACTAAAAAACCTTGAAGAACTCATTGAATCCGTATACTAAAGTATATTTATTTTTTCACAAAAGGAAATAATATTATTTACATTAAAAAAATATAAATTAGATCATTAATAATGAATGAAAATTAGTTTAAATTTTTAAAAAACATAAAACCATAATGGGGAAGCGTAATAATGAATGACAACTATGATTAGGAGAAAAGGTGGTGAGTACACATCTGTTAAAAATAATTATTTCTAACCATTGTAAAAAAAAGGGAAACAATGAAAAGATTAATTTTTAAGTAAATATATTGATAATATATTTTTTTAAATATAGGTTAAGAATAATTTTTTATAATTATAACATTTTTGGAAACGTTTAAATGAAAATTAATTTTAAATAGAATGACAGTTAAAAATTTATGTTTGAGTTTTACAAAAAAAGTTATTTCCGCATTAGTAGATATTTAATCAGACCATAATTAGTTAATAGAAAATTATGATATTCAAATCATATTGACATTATCAAATTAATGATAAAACAAACCAATGGATATTTTTATATTCCATAAAAAACAAATATTTTTTTAAAAATGGAATATGTCATATTGAAACGAAATTTAACCTGGAAATCCCATAACATATGACTCATTAAGGATTTCCATTCTTTTAACTCTAAAATATAAAAATAAACTCATAACATATATATTAATAAATAATTCCATGTTCATTCAATTATCATTTTACCTTTATTTTCAGTTATTACAATGTTTTATTTTCATAGAAATGTTTTTATGTTTATCTATGTTGTTCTAATATAATATAGTCATTATTTTTTAAAATTGATTTTAGTGTATTACAATGATAGTGTTTAATGGTTTAGAATATTTTTAATTGCATAAATTTTAATATATATATATATATATATTATAAAATTACAAAATAAAAAATGATATGTTTTTATGAAAAATGAAATGGATAATTTAATAGATATTATAGTTTGTGCATAAAAATATTGATATTAAAATTTATTAAAATAAATTTTATGATAATATGTAGATATATTTTTACATATAAAGAATATAAATAATATAATAAATATCAAATTTATTCATTATATTAACTCTTATGACAATACAAGGGACGTTTAAATAAAAAATTAATTTCATAACTTCATGGTGGCGGTGGTTAACACATTCGCACGAGAAAAGTTATCCAATTCAAATGTAGGTTTTTTTATATAGGTATATAACATTATAAAATTATATAAAAATTATTATATCATCTTTAAAATCTATATTTATAAATTTCATCTTTAAAATATGTTATGTAAAGAAGATATGAAAAATTATTTACATCATTACGTTCATATAGATTAATGTAAGTATACTTGAGAAATGTTTTAATATTTAATTATTTTGAAATTTTTTAAATAATAACATAATAAATTTATATTAGAGTTTATAATTTTATTTAAAAAATATGGGTTTATTAAGATATATTTTAAATAGGAATAAGAATAAATAACATCGAATGAATTCATTTTTCAACCAAATCTATCCCTTGGATATCATCTTCTGGATTGTAGTAAAGGTATTAAGAAGTTAGTTTTATGGTTGAAATAGTTGATTTTAAACATGAAATGTTTCTTTCAGTGAAATTTTAGAATATTCTATTGAAAATAAAACCACCTATTGTATGTATAAATAGTTTTATTGTGTAAAATTGTATATGTTAAAATCAACGTTCTTTTCTCATATGTTAAGAATTTAAGGATCCAGAAAATGATTTCAAAATATACAGGAGGGACATAATTTTAAAATAAATGGTATTATATTCCAATTCAATTAATACATTTATACTATAGTTTTTTATTTATTATAAAATATTTATATTTTAAACTAGTTAATATTGAATATATGTAATACATTTTTAGAACAATTATCATAAATTTACATTTAAAATATCATGATAATAAATTATTATATAATTGAATAATAAATACATTTATAATAATTGATTTTGGTATTTTAATAATTTCATTAATATAAAGTACTGAAAAATCGACACATTTAATTTTTATGAAGTTAATTACTTTGATTTTTAAACATATTGAATGAGTGATATATCACTGATGCTTTAGTGTTCAATGAAGATATACCATAGCATTAAAAATGGAAAAATTATTTTTTATAAAAAATATAGAGTTTTCATATTCTATTAATTCATAAATAATTTTTTATATTCATTAATATATATATTTATATATCAACATTACATAAACATAATAGAGAAATAAATTAACAAATTTTTTCAACTCCTATCATAAAAAATGTAACCAAAAATTAGGTTTGTATCATTTTAAAATACTTTCAATAATAGAATGATTATTGTAAAAAATATTTCACAAAATATTATAATTAGTTTTTTTGTTTATAGACATAATCATATTGTTTTATCATTGTATGAATCATTTTATAATTTATTATTTGGTAATATTCTACATTGGTATGTATTTGTTACGCCAAAAATATAATCTGACCTATTACATAATTTGATAATGATGTTACCACATATGAAGTTAATAATATTTGAATAAATTTACATATATGATGAAAAATTATTTAATTATCATAATTAAAAACTAAATGAAACCACATTTTTTTTGGAAAATTTGTGTAATTATCAGTGAAATGAGTCTATTACAAAATAATGTAATATATTGATTTTAAGGTATGTTATTGAATTGTTTAAAATATATGAGTAATTATTTATAATTAAAATAAATGAATAAAATAATATATCATCTTTAATACATGATAAATATAGATGATCTATAAACACATTTCATTTTGTTAATGAATTGCATATATATTTTCGAAATGGATAACATATCATTCCACATTCTCTCATATATTTTTCATTGAATTATATTATTAAATATTATATATTGTTTTCCAAGAAAAAGTTTGTTAAACCCTCATATCATTCTAATATCATAGTATTCTAATAAATCAATCAATATATATGAAATAAGTAATTTTATCAATTCTTTTAAAATCGAAAATTATTAAAAATTTAAAAAATATTTTCATTATTATAGATATATATGTTGTGATGAAATATTATGTTATAATCGTCTTATTAAAATTCAATATTTCATAAATGTTTTTTTAATTAAGAACCATTGAATAAATGCTTTATTGCAAACAATACTTTTTACCTTATATGATCTAGTTATTATAATTAATCATTAATAACCTTTTCTAATGTAGAGTTAAATAAAATTAGTAAGGCTTGGTTTTTATCATTTATAAAATTATTTTTTACATTTTATTAAACCCTTACAAACCAATGTATATGCTATAATGGCCATATATGAATAAATTTTTTTTATACAATGAAATTGATTAATTAAGATTGGGTTTTATTGTTTTGAATACTACCCACAATTATTTTAATAAAATTAATATACATCATAATATTACGAGGTTTCAAAATAGGTATAATATTATGATGTCTATTCACATTAGTTTTCCAATGATAACGTTAAATTTCAATATATTGATTAATCCTAGGAATTTTCATCATTTTTTTGTAGACAATATAAGTCACAATTATTTCTATTTCATAGGAATCTACCCAGTAGATGGGATATTGTTGTGGTTATTCATATAATGATATAAATTTAATCATATGTATCAATTTGGGATACTCATTTTCTTCTAAATAAACTGTTAATATAATATCATTCTCCAAAAAATTTGAAATTTCAACCATACATGCTCTTATCATGTCCTATATAGTCAGCAATGTATGATTTGATTATATATCCCTTTGTAAGTGGAAAGTGGTGGTCCAGAAATATGACTCATAATGATTTATTCATTACACATATTAATCACGGGGTAATTATTATTTCTCTATTAGAGATAAATTAATTTTTTACCCCCCCAAAAATTAACCACATACTAAATATATTATTTTTTAACTCATAAACCACATTAGAGTATCTTTCTAGAGTTAAATTTTATACCATGATTTTTCATTCTAATATTAATTAAAATGAACCCTGCTTCCATTTTGTCATCAATACATCCTACAAAATATATATATAAATATGATCTTATTTCAATATGGGTATATGAAATGATTTTAACATAGTGGTCAATCGTTTAGGGGGTACATTATTTTCTTCCATGATCAGAACCTTCCCAAGAACTCATCTACATTTCTCTTCACACCAAACTATATAAAAACATACATATTTATTATTATACTATTTTAAATTTTAGGTTTACAACCAACATAGTAATTTCATAATAATCATTAATGTGATAATTGAATATATAATATAAAAAGACTAGAAATTTCATTACATAATGATCAATAGTTTTTCATGCTTCATTGGTCTCTCTACCACTACATATTAATGTAATTTTTAGGTATTTAGGGTATAAAAATAGTGATACCATGATAGGAACTATTAGGTTCTTAACAGGTTTTAATAGAAAAAATTTTATATAATTTTTTTTCTTTTATAAACTCTAATATCTGGATAACCATTATCTACAACAATTTTCACATATTATAGAAATAAATGATGACATGGTTATTTGACATATGATATACTTTAGTGACTACTATATTCTAGACTATGTAAATATAAATAACATCTAATTATAGAATTTTTAGGAAAACAATATATAATATTAAAGTAAGTTTATTGTCAATATTAACAAACATTTATTTCTATTATTTTTTCTTTAAATATTGTGAATTTTCAAAAAATAGATTTGTGATGAATGATTTTATTTCATGGAAAACTACAAGAAATTATAACAATTGTGATGGATGTTTTTATTCATGAGTTAAAAACATTGTTGAATAGTAAAAAACAATATGGTATTCCTACAAGAAAACACAATCCAATCTCTAACCATTGGAAACTAAATAGTCCATGTATCCCTCATACTTTTCTAGAAAAACTAAAATTTTATTTTAAGTAAGAGAAACCATACTCTAGGTTGAGGAAATAGAAAATTAATATGAAATAGAATCAAATATCATTTTAATTTTTTTCATCATGGATGGTATATTTGAGTAATAATATTAAATTTGGTTACAGTAATGAGATAAATATATAATTTACTATATGATATAGGAATTTATAACAAGGATCTAATAAGAGAATACTATATTTTATCAGGGTTTATAGATACAATTTTGTAGATATGACATGTTAGATGAATCAAATATACGTAAAATAAAGGCATTACATAGATAATGATTCTAGATACTATTGGTTGGTAATGTTTTCAAGAAAATCACGTACTCTCTTTAAATGAAAGTCCTACTTTGAGAGTTTACCAAATTATTATAACAAACACCACTACAATTGAGTGAATATACCTATGAATTATATGATTAATCAATTCATTACAAAATGAACATTAACAAATAATTCCAATTAGAATGCCTATATACTTATATATTCCATAATTACATATTAATTATCTCATTGAAATAATGTCCATCCAAAACATATATTAATGGAACCACATTCAGAGACAAATCTTTTTGAACTATTTCGATATTATTTACGATATATAGTGGTCATATATTATATAAGTGTATATTGATTCAGTATCAAATAACTTTTAAGTGTTAGATAATAGATATATACTCATACAGTGTAATATGAATTATTTAAAATTAAGATAGAAGATGCATTGAGAGATGTATATTCTCTTATAATGATCTTATATTCAAACTACTATTAGTGTATATACAATTAATGAAGAAAAATATCAATTCATCATTTATTATGGAATGGTAATTTTACATAACCCTCAAAAATGTTTGAAATTGTTTTAAACATATATTATGTGTTGCACTCCGTATATATTTTCACAAATTACATCAATATAAAATTATTCAATGTAATAAATATATCTATTTTCTATCATATATATATATATCCCTAAATGATACATTTTCCAAATCTTGTCTGATATATCAAAAAATGGTACATTTTATGATCATTTGATGTTTATTTATCATTACCCTATAAAAAATTATATGAACACAGTGGGGATTGTTAATGAATCTATTAGAGCATTGTAGTAAATAGTTAAATTAAATATTCTTAATATGACCATCCACAATATTAAATTTAAAAACATTTAAAATCTTGTAAAATAAAAAAAATTAGACATTAATGATGTTAATAGAACATAATGGAAGACAATATCATCTACACCAATATTAGTAATCAATTTTCTTAATTCTAATGTCACGACTCACCATTTACCAGTGAACCATCATTTAATTTACCACATGAAATGTATATAGTAGTTCGAATCACCAGCTACTAAATAAAACATGAACTATAATATAAATGTTATGATTATTTCATGGATCCTTATAGTGATTGGGTTTTTAATTATCTTTAGCCTTCAAATATTCATAATTCTACTAGTTAATAAATTACAGTTTTCCCCATATGGATAATGGGTCTACTGTGGATTTTTTTTCATGTAAAAAAATTCATTAGTATTATTATATAGATTGTAAAAATTCTAAAAAAATACTCTATGTTGAAAATTTAAATTTTGTGAAATGTTACCTTATTCCAAAAATTCAAATTAATATGATTATTATCTATTAAATAACTTGTATAATCCATTAAAATTTTATAAACTCTAAATCTGTGATACAATATTAAAATTAATAAAGATCTAATATTCGTAAAAAAATCATATATTGTTCATAAAATATGTCTGAAGAAAATATTTAAATTATGATTTGATATCATGGTATTTGTTACCCAAGGAGTATCTCTTCCACTATTTCATATTGTATCCATTAAAATTTCTATATGTCATTGAATTGAAATAGGTTATCCCTTTACAAATATTCCCATCAATGTCCTTATATACCTTAAATTTCTTATTAAAAAATGTTGTATTATTATAAATTAAGGACCTATTGCTAGATGAGTGAAGAGTTTATTGTATCCCCAACTCAAACATTCATTTTTTAGTTTTAATATCATCCACATACAGTGAAAACATGATAAATATTTAACTAGTGTTTTGTATATAAAATCTAAAAGGCCGAAATTTTACATGATAATAAAATAAATTATCCATATTAAATGAAAACAATTGTTATATATACTTTTTTAAAAAACTAAACTAATCCTTTCTATATATGTCCCAAATCATACATTGACAATATAGCTACATTTTCATGAAAACACCTCAAACATATTTATTAATATAATCTAAATAGAATCTCTTACAGTCTCATTTAATTAATGATTTTGGTGATTATTTCTTTCTATGAGCCCCAAATTATTAAATAACTCCAACTCTAATATTTTAATTAGTGTTTTACATAGTTTTCTTCCTTTATTAGGTGAACTACTATTCAACCTTGATATATTTCCCAACTCCTCTAATGAAACACTATCTCAATTATGGATAATGAGAAACTAAATTATGTTATTATCAATCAGGTTGGTTCATTTATCACTTGACATATGTACATTAACAATAAATCTAGTAAAAATAATATGTCACTCACCACCGCCATTCCTGTATTGGGATTCACAATATTTAATTAAAAATCAACAATTTATAATGAAAAACTATTCAACCATGCGAAATAAAACATAATATGAACCACAAATTCACAACTATATTCCATGTTATAATGTATGATACCCACTCTAATTGGGTGGGGGTGGGAGCAGTTTACCATCCGACACATCTTATCCAATTGAATAAAAATAAAATAAAAAAAATATCTTGAATAAATGAAAAAAAGAATATATATAACGTTATACTAACACTTCTAATTATGACTCAATGTTAAAAAATTTAACAATAAATAATACCCACTAGACGGATATTATTCCAATTGTGGAGCACCCCATACTCCTTAAAGAGAATGTATGCATGGTACACTGAGTAGAATACATGATTTTAATACCATGGTTTCCTTAGAGAGAATTAAGATAATTTTCCCTAATCTATATCCTTGTAAAAACGTTTTAATATGAAATAATTTGTGTTTCTATAGTTGTCTATACTTCCCTATACAAAATCCCAAGAGTTTTAAAACATAAAAAATTAATATTAGAAAATTTATCTAAAAATATAGAATAATATAAATTTAAAATTTATATAACAATTTGAACAATTTGAGAAATATATGAAATAAAAAACCAGAACATAAAATTTACCATGAGACACCCAACAATAAATTGTATAGTGAATATACAGTACTTACAGTTGGTCTACTACTATATCGGATCCCGATATATGTTGAACCATTTTTGTAGAATATTTTCCTATCATAACCGTAGATGCTACTAAATGGTGCATATACAACATTACCTTATACTAAAAAATGGTATACAATTCTTTATAACATGGTAACACACATTCATGTATTTTATATAAACAAAAATATTTACTTGAGAAAAATGAAAAAACTAGTTCATGGAATATAATATGAAAAAATATATAGAAAAATAAGGAATATTAAGAAAATCATTTTCTTCATAGATTAGTAATTTTATGGATTTTTTAACCCAAATTTATTCATTTACTATTTTACGAATGAACTAGAACTTTTGAATGATTGGAGTAAGGAAAACTGGTTAATAAATAATTTATTAATATGACATAAAAAAGAGATAATTAGTTATTATATTTCAAGGATATAATTTATGTCATAAATTTTAATGTATAATCTCAATAATATCACTCACTTTTATATAAATGGGTCACTCCATCTCCAAAATCATCATTCATATTTTTGTTAATTTACTATTCATAAGACATGAAATATGAATTTTTCAAAATTTGTACATTCATGGTGATGTTGACCATATCTGTTACCCACTGTCTCAACAAAAAATATATTAATTCTATTCATTAATTATTTACAACCATGAATATGTCCATTTTGATAAGGATTCACCAAATACATTATTCAAGGCCAATTTCTAAGATCAAATGATCATTTTTTGGTCACTTTTATAATTGATTTTTTATTTTTTCCTTCCCTCATAATACATTGAAGTAAAAAAATACTAATTCCCAATATATTATACCCCATAATATGAGGAAAGATTTACACAAGGATGAATCACCTTTGAAAAAATAATGAATTAAGATGACCACTCCATCCTTCATAGCTGACACCAAGGACTCATGAATTTAATATTACATAAAACAAAAAAATTGAAATATATTTCGTTGAAAAAAATTAAAACAATATAACCAGACGTCTATATAATTAAATTTTAATATATATAAATTTTATATATATTACTCGTAATGGGTTTTTTACTCAACCCATGTGTAATATTGTAAAAATGAATAATTAAAATAAAGATCATTTAGACACTACTAATAAATAAACATAACTAGAGATTATATTATTCATTATAATGAAATACTTAGTATGAAATAATCATGTAAGTTATAGATGATTATAATCACAAAAAAATATTAATAAATCTATTGTATAGCCTTCCCTGGACACTCATTATAATGTTTTTTTGGGACTTCCAAATACATAATTTCTCAAACTATCTAAGGATCAAATAAAATTTTATCTTTAAGGCTCAAGGAATAAATTTTTTCATCCAAATGTTATAATTGTTAATAATGAAATATAGAATCAAATTTTTGGTAAAATAAATTTTCATATTCAATTATTAATTTCTTCCCATAGTCTTATTTTTGAGTTTTTATGTAATAATATCATAAATAATACATCATAAATATGGTATATAAAATTTATAGAAACAAATTTTTTTTATATCATTATAAAAATTAGTGAATTGGATTATTTTAATTATATGAGTATAAAATCACAACAGTCATCACAATATTAGTATTTCATTTTTTGAACATCCTCTATATTTAATTGTAAATATGTATATCAATATTATTTTTGATCATTGAAAAGAATGATTCATTAAATTGCACAATATAATAGTAAATATAAATATATTTTCCAATTTATTAGTATTCAGCTAGTTTATATTCTGATTTAAAATCCATAATAACCACCGTTTGATATTTATCGTGGAGTATTGAATAATTTATGGATAATGTAAACACATATATTTTATTAATTTATGCATTTAATGTCGACCTAATATCATTTTGGGTGGTTTTATCAATATTTTAGACACATGATATAATTGATATGAAATATGTATTGTTACAAATAAAAGGACATTTTAAAATATAACCTCACATTGATGATGTAAATTAAAAAAATGAAAACATTTTCATATTGAAATAATTATTTTAATAGTGAATAGTGATGGTTAATTTTTTTATTTATGAACTAATCATCTTCATTAACCTAATATAGTCATTAATTCTATAATAAGATTAATAGACCTACACATAAGGAAATTAATCTATCCATTGGTGAGAATAATATATCTATTTGGATCTATGAAAAATATTCCATGAGTACAATTTTTTTTTGGATTCATGAGTTTACTCTTAAAATTATTTTTTCCTTTTAATTATGTATTCCATCCTATTTTATAAAATATCCTATTATATATCATCCTCACCTAACATATTCATGTATGATTAAAATCCATGATTATCAACTTAAACATATAATGTAACATAAATCGTATAATATAAAATAATATCCACTCTTTATACATGGTGATCAACCAACCATATGGATATTAATTACATTAAATCACCCAAAATTCAAAAAAATTAGAGAATCAAAGAATAACAGTACATATAATAATGATGTGGTCAATGTAAAATTACATCTACTCCACTTTATAATACAATATAATATGTTTTAATTATTTCATATGAGTTTTTGACCCTTCATATTTTTAATTGCCTCCTTAAGATCCATGGATCTCATATAAATCATTCATTAATCTTTATGTTTTACCCATTAATCTAGAAACATGGCTTGATACAAACATATTTATTCCTCCAATTTATTTTTTAAGATAAATTTTAAAATGATTTTTTTGTTTTTATTTATTTAATAAAATTTCATTTTCATATGTTTTATGAAGTATAATTATCATTATGGACTACAATTCAAAGTTTTATTCTTTGATGTATCTATGATATAAACCATCATGTATGATTTACCTATAAATTTATATATAATGTGGGTATATTTATTAAAATAATTATAAACTATAACCTCGATAAATAAAACATTCTTATAAACCATGTTTATGATATAAAATGATTTTATTTATTGGTATATATGTGATAAACATATAATATTTCAATTCATAAAAAAACTATAGAATATTCATCCAAAAAATTATAATATTTTCGATGGAAAATTTAATTTAATCCAACATAAGTTTTACTCTTGGGGAATCAATGGATTTATTGAAAAATTGGGTGATTAAACCAATCACCTATGATAGAGATCCAGAAGGACCAATGCACATTTTAAATCACCTGGGTGGGAGATGAGTACTTGTGTAGAATTACCCATTATCATGTGAATGAATTATTCTAGAAAAAATTACCTATAATGTATCATGTAAAGTGTTAATGATAAGAAAATATATCTAAACTGAAGAATATATTTATGGATCAATGTGAATTGAGAAATTTAATTCAGAATAAATTTCATCAATAAAATACCAATTATATTTTTTGGGTAACAATATCATTCTAATTACCAAGGAAACCTCAAAGAAAAACCCTATCAATAAATTCTACACGTGATACTAACCGCATCAATTTAAAAGATTCAAAAAAAATTAATTTATGATAAAATAAAAATGATAATCCTTGGTTTGAGGTAAATACATAGTAAAATTAAACTATTTACTTAAATGATATACACAACCATTTAAAAATTATATCAATATTTTAAAAATGACTCATTAAACATTACGTTTAAATTATATTTCATTAAATATAAAATTTTACATTGAAGGGATCCATAATTATATCCAACAACATATCAAAATATAAATACTAGTATCATTGTGTGTTGTAGTAAAAAAACATCAGTTTCACACTATATTAACATTAGAGGAATCAAAAATTAAATATTTATATCATTAATAAAACAAAAAATATGGGATATATAATATAAGAATTTGATCCAATGACATACACAAAATCACTTTTCATGAAATATGTTAATCCTAACAATACTGAGTAATGTGACATACTATTGGTATCACTAACATACTCTCATGTTTTGTAATACTAACTTATTTTTTTCCAAATGTCGATAAACCAAGAATGTAATGTTTAAATTGTTTTATAATTAAACAAAAACCTTGAAGTGAACCAAGATTATTTTATTATAATTTAATTCAAATAACAATGAATTTTATATCCCTTTTATAAAAACTAGTTTTTGTAAAAAAGATCAAATTTTATGATTTTAGTCAATAACATGATGTTTTTAAAATATATATTTAAATAAAATTAAAATTAAAATTATTTTGAAATACATTAATGATGTATTTTCATGTTCCAACCATCATATGTATATAATTATTCTATTTCACAAGCTAACCCAAATAAAATTAAATTATTAAAATTGTATTCTATGAGAAAATAGAATTGAATTAAAATACATAACATTAAATTATATGAAATATATTTTCCATATAAATATAGTAAAAAAATAAATAAAATTGTGACTCCCAGTCCAAGATCCTTATTAAACAGCGTAATTTACTAAAAAACTAAATGTATTATGATATCAAACATAATATTAGATCCAAATACTAAATTTTGAGGGATATATTGTGTAGATATATAGTTAAGAAGTAGTTTAACAATGATAAGCTCAAATTACATGAATATATCCACAAAAACGATTTATAATATCCAAGAGATCAAGGGTAGAACATCCAAGAGTGTCAAGGAAGGTTTGGATCATTATATTGTGAGATTAATTATAGATGATAGGATAAAACTAGTATTGTCTTTTAGATAATATTATATTTTGGAATCGTTAATATGGGTAGTGTAGATCAGTTACACAGTCACAAATAATGTTCTCTTAAGATTAAAAAACAAGAATACCTATGACAAGACACTTGATTAAATAAAATAATTTTCATTTTATGAAATAAAACTATAGACCCATACATAACTATCTCCTTTTTTTTCATGGATGGTTTGGGTAGAATAAAACCTATCTTATAACTTGAAAAATCCATTTTGGGAACCTATATAGATGTATTTTTGGGTTATTATATGGTTATGAATAACTATGAATAAACTAGTTTCCTAGTATGTTCGACCATTACATTGAAAATCTCTGACAATATCTCTTGAAATCTATGATAACCTCCAAACAAAATTGGAATGAATAAAAAACATTTGATCATGTAAAGTTTATATTTTTCCACACCATTAATATGTCAATGCCATAATAAACTCAATTTTCAAGACATGCAATGATATAATTCCCGTATGAAATAATTTTTTATTCTGACTCCCAATACTCTTTTAATTCATTACCACGCATCAATTTTACACTAAATAAGTGAATAGTTTTACTAAAATTAAATTATTCATACCATCCATTAAAAGATATATTTTTCCAATATTAATGTAATGTGGATTGACATAAACATATTCCAATTATTACTCATATGACGGATCTATATTAGGCATATTCAATAGTAAAACATTTAATACATCATTATATGATGTCATGAAATTTGAAAATTAAAAAATATAATCCAAAAAAAATGTAATTAAATTATAATGACAAGGAATCATCACTTTGATTATATATACTATTCTATCCCATTTGGAAATATCTCATCCTCAATAATACTCATATAAAAACATTATCACTAATTGTAAACACTATTTTTTGACAATGATTTTATAGGTAGGTATTTTGAAAGAGTTGATCTCTCACTAATCAATTTCATATTAATAGTACTATTTTCATCATCTATTAGAAAACACTTTGTCCAACCAAATAATTTTATTCAAATTACAACCAATAAATATATGACTAAAAATACACTATTTAAATGATTAAAAATCCAAATGATACCAAATTGATAACAATTTTTATCCCAACAAAAATCATGTATAAAATATTTCCTTATGAACCATTTAATTCCCCCATTCACAACCAAGAAATATTGTTTGAATATGAATGTAATTCATAGTCTCTCCATCCCAATAATGGTAATATATCATATTCAATATTAATAAGTTATTCACTTCAACTATTATACCATTACAATGATTTTTGTAATATATATACATATAATTCATAATGAAAATCATAATGAACCTAAATGATATTCATAATCACATAGAAAAAATGAATATTGATCTCTTCCACCATCAATGACTAATTAATATGGATAAAATGAGATGTATTTTTGAGTAAAAAATTTATATACCAAATCATACATCTCGAAAATAATGTCTAAGGTAAAATATAATGATGTGCATTGATATCTCATCCAATTAATAGACAAAAAAATGTAAATACTAAAAAATATCTGCAAAGTCACTTTTGATCCACTATAATTTTCAGGAATGTAAGTTTTTATGATCTGGAATCCACAGTGGTATTGCTATATATCATACCATAAATACCAATTTTTCAAAACAAGTTACAAAAATTTAGTCTGAAGGTATACAATAAAAAATATAGTGATATGAGAATTCAACCATATCATATATAATAATAATTGGATTGAATAATATTCTTCGAAAACAGAAGATAGTTTTATAATACCTTGTCTAGTTACCCATTATCTCCATACAATTTTGGATTTTATAAAAATAGTGATATTTGATGAAATTAAATGTAAATGAAAAATTGAAAAAAAAACATTTTCAAAATATATGAAATCATAAACATCATCTATTTCCATATATAAGAACATATCAATGAAAAAATTATTACGGACAATTCATATACGATTTCGTTCATTGGATTGAGTTGGTGTATTATTTAAGCAATCATCAATTAATATATTCCATATTCATTTTATTAATAAATTTATAAAATAAACATCATGATGATTATATAACAAGTAACATAGTCTTATTTTTATATTACATTGTGTTAAAATATACAACACACTCTTTTTATATTAATACATAGTAAAGTGCTATCAGAAGTGGGAGTGGGAAAAATCATGGAGGGAATGCACCCATACATATAATTCAAGATAATAGGTATGATAATTATTCACATGGGGATATAGTATGCAAGATTCATAATAATAAACCTAATACCCTTTCTAGAAAACACATCCTAACTCAACACATGATTCATCAAAAAATACATCACAAACCAATTAATTTTTAATAATATTAAAATCTATATATGAAATCTTCCTCACATTCATTTAATTATATTATTTTTTACACATTTCATTCTATTAAAATATTATGTATTGAATTTATAATAAGATATTCAATTACTAGAGATATCCCAAACACATCACAAGAAATAACATGCCACTCCAAATATTCCATGATTAAGAAACACATATCCCGGATTATCAAAAGACATCACCAACAGATTATTTAAATGATTCATTATAAATAAATTTTCTGATATTATTGTTTGACTCACCCATTTTAACAATCATTATTATGTTTAGATTTGCTTTGATAATCCCAAATAATGTCTATCTATATATTAATTATACATTCAAATTATAACATAATATTATTGAGTTGATATGAATATCAAAATGATCATATCATATCATTTGAATTTGTTACTCAATGATTACATACGATTATAAATGCCTAAAAATGATTAATCTTGACACCAAATCACTCTAGAAATGATATTCATAGAACAGATACTTTATAATCATTCTAGATTTTGAATCACCAATACAGACAAATATCTACTGATACAAAGTCAACGACAAAAGTAGCTACCGATAGAAGGAGATACTGCTACACCAGTAGCTATCGATTGAAGGAGATACCTTTACATAAGAAGATATTTATAGAAGGACCTACCACTTCACAAGAAGCTACTGATATAATGAGTTACCGCTACACAAGAATCTGCCGATAGAAGGAGTGGTACCAATAGAAGAAGTTACCAGTACATAGAGCTACTGATTGAAGGATCTACCGATTCAAGGGAGCTACTGCTTCACAGAGTCACTGATACATAAAGCTACCGTTAGAGAGAGTGACGGCTACCGATACATGAACATTCGATACAAGTCCACTGTTATAGGTTATATGATAGAAAGAGCTACTAATGGACACTAGTCACTATTTATCTAAACTCTATTTCACATTGATTATCAGCAACGGTCATATTGGTGCTTTTAATGCAACTTTTATTAATTAATGAAGTTTTTTGGATGTCCGGAAACCATACCTCGTACCTACTGAAGAAATCATTCCATATGTCAAATGACATGACCTATAAAAGGAAGAAAAAAGGTGCGCATAAAAAGTGAGATGTACAAAGAGACGTATATAGTAGAAAAATAAATAGATACATGATAGCATCACAGAATAACTTTATTTGGAGTTGAAGGAAATTCATGTTCTAAAAAGACTACTACAATATCAAGTAAAACACTAATACCTGGAAGTCATAAAATAGAACCATGATAATCTTTTTTCATGGATATTTCAGAGAAGGACTCAAAACAACACTTTATCAATACATGAAGGAGTCTAAAACTACATTTCCATCACATAAATCACTCTAAACTCATCTCATATCTTATTTGATCTATTGTGATTTTTTTATTTACATTTCAAGCACTGTATGTGCTTTTGATGATCATTATCACACAATGTCTCCTAATCAAAAAATGAGGATATCTAAAATACTCACTCAAATGTTCTAAACCTTCTTGTATCCCACTGTGAATTGTGGTAGAGGTCAAGTGTGCCATGGATAGAATGTGTGCTATTGTTATAGTTTTTCCCTGGTAGAACAGTGTTAGGGGTCTTAATACCTAGACAGTCACGTTACTGTTTTTCACCCTGATCCAAGGTGTGGAACAAATTTTTATATAATCTCCTTGAGAGGACTAACTCTCAGCTTGAGACTGAAACACTTTGTTAAAACCATTGTGCATCTTATTTCAGTTTAAACAATTTTCACTATTCCACTAGTAATTAAATTGAAATACAAATTTATTTAATGTAACTCTGATAGTTGAACTAGAAACTATTTTTAATTATTGTTAGACAGTATGTTTGTTTCAAAAGCTAACTTAATCTTCAGATTATGTTATCTGGGAAATAATCAATATTTGAGAAACCAATTGAACACTTGTAATATTTATAAATTCACTAGAGTTTAACTTTTTGCTTAATTGGGGGTTTTTAATTGAAATATTTTAATTAGAAGATTTTATTAAGAAATTAATTCACCCCCTATTGAGTATCCTCTGGGACAACAGTCACTATTAGATCATTATTGATAAAATTTTTCTAAACACATTGTTTTTCATCTGTAATTATAGTTGTATCTTAAAGATCTTAAATTTCTGTTATTTCTAAATTTTTAACACTTTAAATTTATTTGTTAAAATTTAATTGTGGATAATAGATTAGAAGGTGAAGCGACCAACATGCCACCTTTCAATAATGGTATTAATTATGCATAATGGAAAATCGATATGAAAATTCATTTAGAAACTATTGGATTTGACATTTGGACTGCTATAGAGTCTGATAATGAGATTCCAAAGACTGCTAATACTACATGGGACGATCCTACAGAATATTATTACAAAAATAATTGTCAGGAAATGAATGATGTTTAGTGATATTTTGGATATGAAGTGTTTAACATAATTTCTGGTTGTTAAAAAACACATTAAATTTGGGATACTTTGGTTGTTTCTCATGAAGGAACAACCAATGTGAAAGTGATGAGATCAAACACTTACACTATAAAATATGAAAATTTAAAAATGACACCTGATGATCCAATTTCTGACATGTATCTCAGGTTCAATGAAATTTTCAACACTATGAGTTCATTGGGAAAAGATGTTCCAGCGAAGCATAAAATCATTCAAATACTCAGATGTTTTCCAGATAGATAGAGAGGAACATCATTTTCAATAAGAGAATCATGTGATATTTGTTCACAACTTGTTAAAGAGTTTATTGGTAAGTTAATGATGTATGAAGAAGATCTAAAGGTAAACAAAGGGGAAGATCATGAACCTTAGAAGAAGTCAATGGCAATTAAGCCTACTGCCTCAATGAACAAGGAAAAGGAGAAAATTCACATACCTGTCGAAAGCTCAACAAGGGAAGTTTCATATTCTAGTATTAATGAAGAGATGGCTTAGATTGCCTAGAAATTCACGAAATTCTATAGGTAGAAGAAATTTTTCACAAAATAAAATTATAATGGTACGTATGACCAAAGAGGTAATTGGGTGAATGATTGGATGAACGATGATAAATATTAGGAAATATTCTATTAGGAATGTAAAAGGAACGGTCATGTCAAGGATGACAATCCAAAATTAAAGTTCAAGAAGAGATATGACTATATGGAAAATAGATATATGAAATATATAATTTAAACATGGTGTGAATTAGAAGACATTACAAATGAGTATGAGGCTTATGATTTTGAAAATAATCATACCAACATGTGTTTCATGACTGAAACATCTAAGGTAACTGTCTCCACTATGATGACTGATTACTATTCTAGGAATGAATGTGATTCAAATATTGATGATAATATTTCTAAAGAAGAATTATTTAAATACTTTAATATGTTATAAGTTACATGTAATGAGCTTAAAGATAAGTAAAAATCATTATATAAACAATATGCCCTGACTAGTACTTTTAAATCTGATATTAGTATAGAAAAGAAAAAGAATTCTCAACTATTAACGGAGAATATTGAACTTAAATTGTCCAATAAGGAACATAGAAAAGTCGTAGAGGTGTTCACAAAAGGAAATAATACTCTAACTCAAATTATTGTTAAAAAAATTGCACAAAATTATACTATTGGTTTAGGATACTAACCTAGATAGAGATAGTTTGTTAAGAATAAATTTATTCCAAAAATTGGATATTTTGCTGCTAGTTATAGTTCTGGAAAATCTGTAGTTTCATCTAGATATTCATACTATACTATACCAAATAGAATACATTATTCAAAATCATCTGAATCTATTAATTATAGTATACATGTTAGACAAATATGGGTGTCTAATGTATTACTTGCTAATCCTATCTAGACCCAGGAAAATTTGGGTACCAAAATCATTTTCTATTTAAAGTTATTTTGTAGGAGACCTGCATGAAGTGCTCCAATATTAAGATATGGTACTTGGATAATGGATATTCACAGTATATGAAAGGAGAGTACTCATGTTTAAGAGATTAGTCAAGGTTGATGGAGGGAATGTCACTATTGGTGATAAATAGAAAGGAAAAATCAACACATTAGGCCAGATTGGTAAGAATGATTCAATTGTAATTTCTAACGTATTATTTATTGATGCACTAAAATACAACCTATTAAGTATTTATCAGTTTTCCGATGATGGATTCAATGTTAAATTTTAAAATAATTATTTCAATGTATTTGATTATATAAATGTTTTGGTATTTACTGCATTAACAAATGAATATGTATATGTTGTAGATTTAAATTCATTAACTAAACAAAATGTTACCAATTTAAATGATTTTCATAAAGTATCTTGGATATGGAACAAAATATTTGAACACTGCAATATCCATTAACATAGTAAACTGACTAAGAAAAATGTATTTAGAGGCCTTCCCAAACTAAAATTCCCTATTGACAAATTTTTAATCCCTGTCAAAAGGAAACACTACATAATGTTTCATTAAAATTAAAGAATGAAGTTTTTACTTATCATCCTCTCGATTTGGTTTACATTGATTTATTTGGACCATCTAGAATTTATGGTTTGAATGGGAAAAACTATATCTCTGTTCTAGTAGATGACTTTTCTAGATATATTTGTCTATACTTTCTTAGTCACAAAAGTGAAACTTGTTCCTATTTCATTAAATACTCCACCTCTTGGAGATAACATCAGTGTACTTAACATTAAGACCTGGGATGTGATCATATACTTGTGTTTAAAAATCATGATTTTGAAACCTATATCTCACACAATGGCTACAGTCACAATTTCTATACCCCAATGACACCTCAATAGAATGGTTTAGTTGAAAGTAGGAATATAACCCTTCAAGAAATTGTAAGAACTATGCTTAATGAGTATGACTGACCTGTTTACTTCTTGGAAGAAGCGGTAAATATATCTTGTTATATTATAAATATAGTATATATTAGACATGTTCTTAAAATGACACCTTATGAATTGTTGAATAATAGGAAGCCTAATGTTAGTTACTTTACTGTTTTTTTCAATGTATTTATTCACAATACTAATGATAATCATGAAATATTTACTTTTAAAGTGATGAGTGAATCTTTCTAGGTTACTCTACGACCATTAAATATTATAGAGTATTTTACAAAATAACCAAATGTTTTAAAGAATCAGTACATGTCAAATTTGATGAAACTGATCCACATAAACCAATGTCTTCTCATGAAAATTTTGAAGAAGACCTATCTATTTTGGACCTTAATTATAGAAGTCGGGAACCTGTTGTAAAAACTTGTAATTCTAGAAATTTTCTAGAACTTCATTCTAGTGGAACCGAACCTATAGAAGAACCGGAATTCTCTACTGCTACCATGACCAGACCAACTATGATTCTAAACAACCAACCATTAGATGTTGTTGTACAAGACTTAGATAGAGGAACACAAACAAGGGATTGTATAAGAAGTCAGGTTGAACATCGAGACTTTCTTTCATAGTTAGAACCTAAAAATATCAATGATGCTGTCAATGATGAATTTTGGGTGATGGCTAAGAAAAAATAATTAAATCATCTTGAAAGAAAAAAGTCTGTTAATTATTTGACAGACATGAGGAAACATTGACATTAAGAACTAAATGGGTTTTTAGGAACATAGTTGAAGAGTCTGGAAATATAGTTAGAAATAAAGATATGTGAGTGGTACAGGGTAATGGTCATGAAGAAGGAAAAGACTATGAGGAATCCTTTTCACTTGTAGCATGGTTAGAGGCCATTAGGACTCTATTTTCTTATACTGCTCATCTGAATTTCATGACAACTCAAATGGATGTTAAAATGTCTTTTCTAAATGTTTTTATAATTTAATATGTTCTTGTTTATCAACCACATGGATTTTCTAATCATCATTCTCAAAATTGAGTTTTTAAACTTTCTAATGATTTATATGGTTTAAAACAAGATCCACGAGCTTGGTATGATAGACAGAGTAATTTTCTAATTTCAAAAGGTTTAATTAATGTGATTGCTGATCCAACTCTTTTTATCAATTGGTTTTCCAAAGATGTTTTGATAGTACAAATCTATATTGATGATATTATTTTCAGATCTTCTAAAAATACGTTGTGTATTGATTTTTCAAAGAGTATGAAAAATTAATTTGAAATGATTTTAACGGGAGAACTAAAATATTTTCTTTGATTTCATGTCTATAAAAATGAAAATTGTATTATTTTAAATCATTTTAAATATAAAAAGGATATTTTTAAACATTTTGGATTGGATAGTAATAAGGAAAGTGTTACACTTATGAGTCCCACTTTTAAATTGGATACATTTGAAACTTGGAAACCTGTGGGTCAAACCAATTATAGAGGTTTGATTGGGAGTTTACTTTATCATACTACTAGTCGACCTGATTTTATGTTTACTATGTGAATGTGTGCATGATTTCAAGAAAATAAGAAAGATTCACACATTCTTTCTATTAAAAGTATTTTCAAATATCTTAAACAAACTACTAATTTAGGATTATTTTATCCAAAAGGACAATCATTATATTTAATAAGGTATTCAATGGTGAATTTTCTGGTTTCAAGTTAGATAGGAAATGCACTTATGTAACATCTCATATTCTAGGTATGTCCTTAGTATATTGGTGTGGTAAAATGCAGAATTCTCTTGCATTGTCTACTGCTGAAGCAGAATATATTGACGTTCGTAGTTGTTGAACACAAATTCTATGGATGAAACATACTCTATTTGACTACGGATATAAATTTAGGAATATATCTATAAATTGTGATAACAGTAGATAATCCAATATCTATATGAATCCTATATCTCACTCTAGGACTAAACACTTTGATGTAAGGCATCACTTTTCGATGGATCTTGATCAAAAGGGTGATATTTATCTTGAATTCATAGGCACTAAACACCA
Source organism: Viscum album (assembly GCA_963277665.1). NCBI lineage: Eukaryota > Viridiplantae > Streptophyta > Magnoliopsida > Santalales > Viscaceae > Viscum > Viscum album. The sequence continues at coordinate 1,309,271,083 of OY728152.1, read as the reverse complement.
ATTTTCTGACATATTCACCATACCTTTATGATGAGAAAGGTTAAATTACATTATAAATGAGATAATAATGATAATGTTTCCATAAACACCACCTTTAGTAAAACATCACCGTTAGTGAAACCTCACCGTTAGGATTCTCACTGGTAGTTGTCACCGATATATTATGCGCTTTCTGGATTTCATGTTTTTAGTCGAAACCATTTTTGTTTTCAGTGAATTTTTTATTACATCTCGATTCCTAAATGATATAAATTAAGTATAAGTCACATTTCTATCCACCTCGATCTACATTCACTTCATACCATAGTTCTCCATCCCACACATTTCTTGCAAACCCTGTGTTCTTTGATTCGGAAATGGAAAGAATAAAAAGTCCTATAGTCAGAGATGAAGGTGATGCCCCAAGTGCAAAGAGGCAGAAAGTTGGATCTGATGGCACTAGCAATGGAACATGTTGTAAGAAGAGTACAGTGAACCACACATTCTGAATAGACATATAGTAATCGAGAATGAATTCTATGCAGAATGGCTCCTTCCTAGAAAATCATTGATTCTAAGGATATTGGAGGAACAGGGGTGGATCGAATGTTTTGAAAATAACAATTGTCCTTATTATCCGAAACATTTAAAATAATTCTATGAGTTTTTTCATTTCGAGAAATCATAAGGCAAGAAAAAATCATATCAGTAGTGAATGGAAAGATATTATCATTTTGTTATTTTGAATGGGTTGAGTGCTTGAAATATCCGCACAATGATGAGTTTGGAAATTATTCAATGTATGTACATCCAACTTGTGACATTTTTGACTATGAAAATGCTTTGGAATATTCACTAGAAATGGAACACCATAAAAATTAGTTCTTATATATATGGATTCATAAAATAGGTTGCTATTCAAATTTATCCAGCATGTGTTAAGTCCAAGTAGAGGAGATTTTGAAAAACATTGATTCTAATATATATTCTTATTTTATATGCTATGGCATAATGTCAATGTGAATTTTTATAGTCTTCTGATTATTAAAATCAAAAATATGACTATGCCAAAGTCAAAATCAAATGATATATATTTTGAAAAGTTAATTTCTTTGATGATCAAGGTAAAATGTGTGGCTAAGTCTCAAGATGAGACAACGGCTGTGAGGGACAACTTTTGTATTACAAAAACAGTTAGTAAGTACAAGAAGATTGGTTGGAACCCATGGATTAGGGAATGGGTAAATGATTATGAGAATGTTTATGATAAATTTAACCCTATTGAGAATCCATAACAGCTAAGAGATAAGAGAGATCCTGGTCTAAGACCTGGTGAAGAGGAACCTCAATAAAGTGATGATGATGGTGAGAATGATACTTCATTAGGGGATGTAGTGGATCATAATTTGACTCCAAGCCGAGCTGCTGAAAATGTATCATATGGAAAGTAAATTCCACATGTGACCCTACCTAGAAAGGGAAACAGTTCTGGGAGAGAGTGTTGAAGAAACCATTGTGGATGAGGAAGACCAGCCTTGATCATATCAAGAGGAGACTGCTCCAGATTCCAAAAGTAGTGATGATGATGTGGAGAAAGTATCTGAAAATGGAGAACCTATTTCTTTTAAATAATATGGTTATACCCTTTTGATTCTCAGTCCTCTGATTGAGGGCCCTGTTATTCCAGTTGAGTGGGTTTTTGAATTGGACAGAACAGTACCTATTACTAACATACCCCTGTCTATGCCACATGTTTTGGATATATATGTGGTTGTACATGACTCCTATTAATAGGAGATGGCTACAGTTCGTGCTAATGAGAAGGAATCACCACTTGAGGGGGAAAAATCTGTTAAATATTGGTATGTATCTGTTTTTCATGAGGAAGAGGATTGGTCAGAGGATCCGGGATTTGTGGTGATTGGAATTGATTATTCAGGATCTAATCAAGACCAACCCAATATAAAATTTGTAGATTCAGTTGATGTTTTTTTTTTCAGAAAGTGCCTCAGTAGTTTATCTGGAAAATCTTGTAACTACGGCTGATCTTGATTCATTAGAGGATGTGTTAATACATACATTGACTGTATGTGTTTAATAATTGAAAATTTTCTTTGTTAAAGAGTAATGAAAAATGGAAAAATCCTTATAATACTCCCTTGAAAGTACTCTTTCATGTGATGTGATAGATATGATGAATGGAGTGAAAGTGTGTCAAAATAATAATATGCGTTCGACCAAAGTTGTTGATAATATGAAGCAATATGTTTCTTCATTTAATATCATTTTTACTTCCAAATCTCATGTTGATACTGACATCAATTACAGAAAAAGTGTAGTGACATAGTTTGTGGATGTTTTTGAGAGTTTTAAATAGACCATAAAAGAGCATCCCAATACACAAGTTTTTGTTGTGAAGAAACTGATAAGTAATTCGACCATATATTTCAATGAAACAGTATATTTTACTGTAAAATATATTGGTACCTCTAGAGTTTCACTTGATGATGAACTATTTAGATCTATGCTGAATGAAGAACATGGTCAAGTTACTACCAGTAGATCATCTAATTCTCAGGTGATATCTATCACAAGGGATATCATAATGATCGTTCAAGACTATATGAGAGATGTTGTTGCTGTCCAGAAGGAAGTCAAAGACAAGATTGATCTTCATTTTCAGATGGTGTATACCAAGAATCAGCAAAACAATCATTTCAATGTTCTGTTAGAAAACATGTATCTGTCCCCAGGAACTCTAGATTTCAGAAATCAAGTCAGTATGCTCGGGGTTTTGAATCTTGCTTTGGAAAATTTTATGGGTAAGAAGGATGATTTTATCTCTGCTATGGAGAGAGTAGGAGGAATCATCATGGATTTTAGGAACTGGTTACTACCCTTTCTGCAAGTGGACAGTACCCCTATTATTGTACCTCCAGCTCTGCCTGCCTCTGGTCTGTCTACTTCCACACCTCAGTTGCATCCATCTCAAGATATCAGAGGTCTAACTCTTATGATCACACAATGGAGTATCCATTACAGGACCATTAGTATTTCAGTAGCTCAACCACCTTTGACCAGCACTGGTGTTCCCAAGACTTCACCTACGCCTACCGAGCCAGAATCCACTTCTGATCCCATGGAAAAATCCAAATGACATATCTGGGAGGTGGAATGATTATTGGCTAGGACATTTGATAGGGATCCATTTTATTCTTTTTGTATCATTTCTGTATTTATATGTATTTTTTCTTGAAGTAATTTCTACACAATCTCATTCTCTTATACTTTCTCATGTTTCTATGATCCATTTTTCTTACTCATTTTTCAAATCACAAAGTGGGATGAATAATGATATGGAGAAGTGTGGGTGAGAATTATTAGGCTATGGATAGAGATAATGAGTCTTAGTTAAATAATGAGTCTACTAGTTTTTTTTTCATACCTCTGATACATATGCATTTAATATTATACTCTCTGATTCATTAGAAATATTTCATTTATGGTTACAAGGTATGATATTTTGAAATCATTTGAATATGTCATTGAACACACTGAGAAGTTATAACAAATGTATTTTATAATGAAACATACTTGCTTATTCTGGATTATAATTCCATAATGTGTGTTTATCAAAAATGGTTATATTGTTGGACTCACTTGTTTTGATAATCACAATTAAGTTTACTTATGCGTTGATAATCCCAAATAATGTCTATCTATATATTAAAAATACATTCAAATTATGAAATTATGTTATTGAGTTGATATGAATATAAAAATGATAATATCATATCATTGGAATATTTTAGTCAATGTTTATTTATGATTATAAATGTTTAACAATTACTAATCACGACACTAACAAAATATGGAAATGATATGCATTGAATAGATACTTTATAAGCATTTGAGTTTTTGAATCACCGATACAGGAAGATAGCTACCAATAAAAAGTCACCTGCACAAGTAGCTTATGATAGAAGGAGCTACCACTACACAAGTTGCTACTAATAGAAGGATATACCAATACACAAGCAACGACTAATAGAAGAATTTACTTCTACCCAAGCATCTACCAATAGATGGATCTACCACTACATAAGAAGGTACCAAAAGAAGTAGCAGTACCAATATAAGAATTTACCAGTGTGTAGAGCTACCAATAGATGGACATATAGATAAAAGTGGCCTATTGCTACACAGATTCACTAGTACATAAATATACTGTTACAAAGAGTGACAACTACTGATATTAGACATATCGATACATGTCCACCATTACATGTTCACTGATACAAAGAGAAACCAATGGAGACCAGTCACTATTTCTCTAAACTCTATTTTTGTTTGTTTACTAGCCGTGGTCATATTTGGTGCTTTTAATGCAACTGTTATTAATTAATTATGTTTCTTTGAGATAGTAAATAGTACCTCATACTTGAAGAATTAATCATGCCTTATATCAGACTACATGATCTTTAAAAGGAAGATTAAAGGTGCGCATAAAAAGTCAGATTCACAAAGAGATGTATGTGGTTGAAAAAGGAATATATACATGATAGATTCAAAGAAGAACATTTCTGTGTGTTGAAGGAAATTGTGGTGCTAAAAATACTTTTTCAATCTCAAGAAAAACACTCATATCTGGAAGTCAAGAAACATTACCATGATATTATTTTTTCAGAAAAATTATAGATAATGATTAAAAACCACATCTACTCAATCCAAAAAAGAGTCCAGAACTGCATTGCCATCACATATATATTTCTTAATTCATATTAGGTATTATTAAATCTATTATTATTTGTTTATTTAAATTTCATGCACTTTGTGTGATTTGGATTATATTAAACACACTCTAACTCCTAAGAATAATTGTAGGTTAACTAAAATCCTCACTCAAACATTCTAAACCTTCTTGTATTCCACTGTGAATTGTGGTAGAGGTCATGTGTGTCCCGGATATCCTATGTGATATTGATATAGTTTTTCCCATGCATAACTATGGTAGGGGTCTTAGTACCTGGACAGTCTCAGTAAAGTTGTTTACCCTTATCCTCGGTGTGGATCAACGTTTCATATAAACTGTTTTGAGAGGACTAAGTCTCAGCTTATACTAAACCACTTAGAAAAAACAAATTTTCATCTTATTTCAGTTTAATCTAATTTTCACTATTCGACTGCTAATTACATTGAAATACAAATCTTTATTAAAGTATCTCTGATAGTTGAACAAGCATGTGTTCGTAATTATTGTAAGCCAGTAATTTATTTTCAAAAGCTAACTTAATCTTCAGATTATGTAAACTAAAAAATAATCAATCATTGGGAAACTAATTGAACCCTTATAATCTTTATGAATTCACTACAGTTTAACTTGTTTGTTAAATTGGGGGTTTTTAATCGAAATCTTTTTATCATAAATTTTTAATAGGAACTCAATTCACCCCCAATTGAGTATCCTCTAGGACAACAATTATCATACATAAAAATTAAAATTCATTGATCTAAAATGGTAATTTATAAATTCATACAAACTGAATATGTTATTTTACATTTCATAGAAAGAATTATTATTATTATAGTGTTATTATCAATACATGAAATATTCGAACATATCTCCAACAAAAACTAGAACTATCGATTCCATAAAAAATATAATGACTCAATAAATTAATAAAATATAAATAGTAAGAGAATTATTAATACCAAATGATAATACCAAATACTCATAATGACATTATGTACTTCAATGAACATTCATTGGAATATCATCCAATTAGACACAAAGATGATGGTCCATTTATTATATATAAATCCTCATAATCCATCTATCTCACTGTAGTTTACCAAACATATCCTCAATCAAATTAAAAGGATACTGGTTATTAAACATCTCATTTATGATCATCTTTTAAAAAATAATTCAATTAAGTAATCTATGTGTATTATTTTTATATAGAACTAGTAAATCCCAATGTGACATGTTCTGATAAGTAAATAAATTATCCTCATAATCATGGGGATGAATTTCAAGTTCCATAAACATAGTGAGTTTCAAAGTATAATATGGAATGTCTATAGGAGACATAATATGAATTATTTATATCGTATATTCGTCCTCTCTTCCTGTAATAAAATCAATAAAATTACACTCATTATTAATTCATGCCACTTATCTATAGTAAATATGTAGTCCACTTAATTGTTCAATTTTTGTACCCATGGTTTCTGGTATGTAACCCTTGTTTTATGCTTTTTAAGTGAATGAAGTATCTGGGAGATGATTTGGTAAAGTTTGGGAGACTTTTAAAGTGAAAGCTAGCAAAATTTGGTGACACACGGGCTATGCATGGTTTTCCAAGCCGTGTGGAAGCCATGCAGGTGGTGGTCTGTTGGATAGAGGAGACCACATGGTGTGTGAATGGTTTGGGAAAACTGTGCATGGAGGAAGTGCGGATAGCCCCTCTCTAGTAGTGACTACCACACGTTTAGTGCACGATTTAACTAACCATGTGGACTAACTGTACGCGAAGTCAACATAGATCCTATTTTTAATTATCTAATCCGTTTTATCCTTAAACACACTCATTTTTTATCCTAGATATCCCTAACTCAAGATTTCTCTCTTGTGAAGGTGGGAAGACACTTACCAGGCTTTTGGAAGTGATCTGGAGGCTTGCCTTGGTATTTAGAGGCCGGTTTGTCGAGGTAAGTCTCATTCCCTTGAGTTGTCTTAGATCTCGTTCTTCTATGTTGATGAATCCTTAGATCTACTTTGATGGTGGGTATATCTAAGGTAGTGGATGAAGTTTAAGTCGGGTTATGGTATTCTGGGTGATAGGGGAAATAATCTAAGGAGGTTTCGTGGTATTTCGTCCCGATTCAGGGTTGGTTTCGCCTATTTTGTTGAGGTACGTGGCTTCACATTCGATTCTTCTTTCATAGAACTTGAAGGATTAGTTTCAATTTATTTTCATTGATTGAAATGGTTTGTTTATATACTGTGAATCAATGGTTTAAACCCCTTTTTAGTAATAGGTGATGAAAATTGTGTGTTTTTGGAAAGCGATTGTTGAAAAAAATTTAAAATGGTAATTTTAAATTTTCTATGGTTTTTCTTCTTGAATGAACTGGTTTTCAATAAAACGGTGATGCTTTATTAAAACGGTTTGAACACACATGGTTTTGGGAAGGGATTTCATGGGTTTTGGTGTGTGTTCTTATTCATTGGGATGAATAAGGGAGAGAATTACCCCCATCAAAAGGTTGGGATGGATAAGGGTGAGAATCCCCCACATAAATAGGTTGGGATGGATAAGGTCGTGACGTACCCTCGTCAAGGTAGTTCACTAAGTGATGACTTAGTGGATGGATAACTCACCACTCCTGAGTATAAGGAGGTCTAGGTTGCATTCATTGTTGGTTGTGTGGATTTGTGAAATGGAATGAATGTGCCAAAATGTAAATGTGAATTTGATTGAAAACATTGTTTGGTTGCTTTTCTTGAGAAATATGTGTTTGTTGGAAAATGGTTTTGACATGGAACATGTTATATTGTGAATTGTGTTGTAATTGTTTTATATAAATGTGATAACATGTTTTATCCTATAGTCATGGGTTGGGATGTCATTGTGGAAAACCTACTTATTTTTATTACACACCTCCTTCTTTGCCATGTTGGTGCTTTTGCAGATGACATATACCAGGATGTTCTAAAAGGTTATGTGTCACATGTTTAGAGCACTGCTTAATGGTACTTGGGAAGGTTCTTGATGTTGTAGATTGGAGCTTGTGGAGCATGGAGTAGGGTTGTTGTATTATAGTCTATGAGTGGTCTTTCCACCGTTTACTCTGATGTTTATTTTTGGTTTTCACTGTGGTACTTTTGGTTGGTTTTTGATAAAATTGTTGGTTGAGTTTGTTTGGTTTTAAATCATCCATTATATAGTGGTTTCTTGAAGTTGTTTTTCTAGATGATTTGTTTTTTGGTTGTTTTTTATTAGAGGTTATATCATCTCCAATGTATTTTGAAAACCTTCGGCATTTACTGCCAGACATTTGTGCCTTGGGGATGTCTCTTAAGGCCCAATAATGATTTGTTGAACTCTCAAGAAAATGAGAATTGGCAGGTCAGTACAAATGGTATCATCTTGTTCGATCCTTGCCTAACAAGTGGTCATCAATGTTCTTGGTCCATGAGTATAAATTCCTTCTTGTCTATTCCTTGGGTGATCATCTTAGACATGAGTTGGATTTTCAGAACTAGAAATGTATAGCATAAAATGACATAGCTAACCCATTTATGATGAACATCAGATTACCAGGGTATTGGTTTCATAAGTGTTCTGGATACACTTCTAGAATGTTGTAAATCTCATTGTCATGGATCTATCCAATGAGATGAGCATGACATGCATTAGTGGAATGACTTCCCACTAAGACGACATATCTCATTACGAAGAATGATTTATGATTTTGGGAATGGTGTAATTTTTTTAGAAATGAAGAAAGTGATTTTCAAATGAATGAATTTGTAAAGTGGATATTTTGTATATTTTGAAAATGGGTGGATTTTCAAAAAGTATGTGGGATAGATTAAAAAATTGTTGAACATGTGGAAAATCTTGATGAATGTAAATCAATGATGTGATAGTTGATGTGATAGAAATTGAAATGATAATACTCCAGTTTCTAGGAAGTGAGACTAATGGCGTGTGTTGTTTTTAGAGAAAATGCACTCATTACGAATCGTAGAAACCAACCTAAAGAAGCTACAGAGAATGCGGTTGCACCTGAACCTGGTGTGAACTAAGAGCTGGTTTAGAGTATCATTCAAGCATTCCAGGCTGTGGACACAGGGAATCAGAGGGGCGAGTCAAGGCATGTAGACCATTCCGACCCATTCCAGAAGCAGAATCCACCCATCATTCGGTGTGATTCCGAACCAAAAAGGGTGGAGGTGTGGCTGAGTAGGATGAATCGTATCTTCGATTTAATCAGCACACCAGTAGAGATGAATGTAATGATGGTGATGTATATACTTGATGATCTTGCACGGCAGTGGTGGGATTTAGCGGTGCACGCTAAAATGGATGAAGGCCTTACATTGGAGGATTTTGAAGAATTGGTTAACAAACAATTCTATCATCACACGTTCATGATCCAGAGGACAATATACTTTTTCAGCCTAAAGTAGGAAAATATCTATGTCACGGATTATGTGGTTAAATTCATTAATTTAGTGCACATTGCACTAGAATTTGCTGCAAGTGCATTGTATAAGTCACACATCATTGAATCGGGATTGCGACAGGAGATTCATTAAAAAATTGATATTCTATGTATTGAGGATTATACATAGATGGTGAACGGAGCAACAATTTTTGAATGTGATATCTCGGGATCGATAGGATGAAGCATGATGATAACCACGGGAACAGGTGGGAACTCTAATGCAGGGAACAACTGGAAGAGGGACACCTACTTCCAAGTTGGGAGTGAGAATCAGAACCAGAAGACGGGATCAGTCAACCTTCATCGACGACCCTAGAATAAAGCATGTTGCATTAAATGTTGTTCGACTGATCAAATGAAACAAGAATATACAACACAACTGAGAGCATGCCACATTTTCAAGATGATGTGGAATATTCAAAGATATTGTCGGAGTTCTCCACGATTAGGTGTTCATGACACTTCTATAGTGTCACAAGCATATTATGTTTCGACAGGGCAAGGAAAACAAAAACAGTCTCACCAATAGAACATAGCTATTTTTTCTGATTACTGTAATACCATGACCCCTCAACCAGGGCAATCTCAGCATGGCAGCAAAGAAAGAAGCGTAGTGATGAAGCAATTGTATGGAGCTGAGAAGATGAAGGTCGATGATCAGTATTGACCATCTATAGTGAGAGGTATGATTATTTTGAATTCTACCCTCATGCAAGTGTTGTTTGATACTGGTACATCACACTCCTTCATTTCTTCTCTTGTTGTTGACTTGCTATGATTAAAACTGGAAATGATGATTTCTATGTTGAAACTACAAACTCCTCTTGGTGAAAGTGAATGGCAAGCCTTAGTGTGTCGAGCATGTGCTATAACTGTTGATGGAGCTAATCTATAATGGGACTTCTCCATGTTGGATATGTATGTCTATGATGAAATCCTGGGAATATATTTGTTGGAATTGTTTAAGTCTCACATTGACAGTTATATGATAATGGTTAGTTTCATGACTGAGGATGGCGTCGATCTTCTCTTCCGAGGAGAGAGGCTGGGAAAGAATGGTACAAAGTGTTTTTTGGCACTAATGGTGGGAACAATCACTTACTAGCTGGAAGAGTTGACATTGGCATCATTAGAAGAGATCATGGAAAATAGTTTTCCTTCTGTAGTGGATCATTTTCCTGATCTGTTTCTTAAAAAATTCGTATTGTTACCACATGTAAGAGATGTGGAGTTTAAGATTGATCTTCATCTGGGGAACAGTACTATCTCACTTCCATCATATATTATGGAACCAACGGAGTTAAAGGAATTGATGATGCAGTTAGAGGAGCAGGAAAACAATGATTTTATTCAGCCAAGTTTGTCTCCGTGGGAAACACCAGTTTTGTATGTGAAGAAATAAGATTGAAATTTGAGGCTATGTGAGGATTATCATAAAATTAACCATGTTACGATAATGAATAGATATCCACATCCATGCATTGATGACCAGTTTGATCAATTGAGGCGAGCTTAATTGTTCTCCAAAAATATCTTATGGTCAGGATATCACCAGTTGCGAGTTCGGAAGGAAGATATTCCAATGGCAACATTTAGTAGTAGATATTAACACTATGAATATGTTTTCATGACTTTTGGTCTTACGAATTCACCATCAGTATTTATGGAATTGATTAATTGGATATTTTAGAGATATCTTGATTCTTTTTTTTTGGTGTTTGTGGATGATATATTGTTGTATTCAAATACAAGGGTTGAGCATGAAAAATATATGGCGATCATGTTGGAAATCATGATGGACCATTAGTTGTATGTCAAATTGTTAAAGTGTGATTTATGAATACAAGAAGTACATTTTCTCGGACATGTTATTTCTGAGAAAGTTTTTTTAGTGGATCCCAAAAATATAGAAGTTGTTCTTTCATGGCAACTGATGAAGAATGTCATTGAAAAATGAAGTTTTCTGGGTCTATGTGGTTATTACCGATGATTTTTGCTTTACTTTTCATGAATAGATTCGCCTATGATAGCATTGACAAAGAAAACAGCGCATTTCAATGAACTGAGGAATGTTAGAGATCTTTTCAAGAGTTCAAAGTTCTCCTGACATCAGCACCCATCTTGATTTTTTTGGAATCAGGACAGAAGTATGTGGGGTATTGTGACACTTCGGGAATAGTGTTGGGTTGTGTTCTCATGAATGGAGACCATGTTGTTTCTAATGGTTCATGGTAGTTGAGGGTGCATGAGAAGAATTACCCAACACAAGATTTGATGTTAGTTGTAGTTGTCCAGGCATTGAAGCCAATGTGTCATTATCTATTTGGTGAGAAGATCAATATGTTCACAGATAAAAAAATTCCTAAAACACATTTTCTCAAAATGATATTTGAATATGAGGTAGAGGAGATGGATGGAGTACCGTCAAATGTTCAACTTTGACTTGATGTATTCACCGGTTAAGGGAAAATCAGTGGCCAGTGCATTAAGCTAAAAGTCGTATGCTCTTTTGGTGAAATAATATTTAGATGAATGGAAGTTGACGATGGTTTTAGCTGACATGCATGTGGAATGTGAAAAATGAGGTGATGTTGTGGTTTTCTTTTTTATCTACGCTTGTTCCTGAACTGGTAAATGTGGTCAAAGAGGCACAAACATATGATGCGGAATCTCTGATAATGAGTTCAAAACTCAATGGTGGGGAGACTATTGATGGCTGGAAACTGGAAGCAGGTTCAGTTTTGTGTTTCAGAGATCATATGGTTGTACCTACAGTTTTTCAAGAACATCACCTAAATATTACCACCATTGAAGATGGGTTGTACATCCAGGTACACAAAAGATGTATAAGGTGTTAATGGAGCAGTTTTTGTGGAGTGGATTGAAAAGGAAGGTGGCCAAATTTTCCTCGCGATGCTTAACTTGTCAACATGATAAAGCAGAGCGTTAGAGACCAGTTGGTAGGTTACAGTCTATACCTATCCCAGTGTGGAAATGGGAGCAGATAGCATTGGATTTTGTTACAGGTCTTCAAAGAATGGTTCGGAAACACGATGCCATTTGGGTTGTAGTGGATCGTCTAACCAAGCCGGCCCATTTAATCCCGATTCTTGAAGTAAATATGGTGGAAGATCTTTGAAAAATCTATATACGTGAAGTGGTAAAGAGACATGGTGTACCAATGTCTATTGTCTCATATAGAGATCTGAGGTTTACATCTCATTTCTGTAAATCCTTACAACAAGCCCGTGGGACTCAATTGACTATGAGCACAACGTATCATCCTTAGACGTATGGGAAATCCAAGAGAAACATATAGTTGTTGGAAGACATGTTGCGGTCTTATGTAATGGATTTTGCTGGCTCATTGGAGGAGCATATACCCTTAGTGGAGTGCTCATACAATAATAGCTTTCAAACATCGATACGCATGGATCCGTTTGAAGCATTGTATGGGCGTCCTTGTCGTTCTCCACATTGTTGGGTGGAAACAGGTGAGACGTCACTAGTTGGACTGAACCTTGTCCAAGAAACAATGGAGGAGATTCAGTTGATTAGAAAGTGGATCGAGACAGCTTAGAGTATGAAGAATGTAAAATTCCCATTTGTATAGAGATGAGTCTCATTTTTCTAGTGTCATATGGACATGTGTATACATGTATTGTCATCATCTCTTAGAGAGTGAGGAGTCCTATATCCTGGAACATTCATTCCTATATTGCATAAGACCATGTTACTCACTTGATTATATTTGAGATATAAAATTATCCCAATGATTTAATTATACATTACTTGAATTTTGATATTAACAAACTATATTATATAACATTTTTTACAAAATTAATTTTTTATAAATATTGAATCATTAAAAAGCCTTTGGTTAAAGTTTTTTGTATCACACGAACTGTATAACATGTTTGGTTTTAATATGATTTAAAATTACAAACTATTTTATTATAAATATGACGTAATTTAATTGAATATTATTTTGTTGGAATATTATATGGAATTCATTCTGATACACAACTAGGTATTATGCTCACACCCAACATGTCCCATCAGGTGTTTTAAGATTATATACATCCATGTTCGGGCATGGGGATAAGATCTCTTGGTGGTGGATCTAGATGTTGAACCATGGATTTGGTGAGTTGTGTCATTGAAAAGATGAGTTTTTTTCTCTATTTTGGTTCTTGGTTTGTAGTACATGGGGCCTTAATACATTGTTCATTTTTTATACATTATTTCTAGTAGATTTTATTTTGAATGAAAATTGACTTCTTTGGTTTCTTATTCTTTGTTTTGTGGAAAATTCATTTCCACACGCATGTTTAATGATGCCAGGAAGCAGTAACCGACAATAGGGGATCTTGAAAACCCTTCATGCTATTTCAGGGTTGGATCCATTATTGGGTTACCAGGGTTCCAATGATGTTCTGTGATGGAATTGTATTAGTGGTTACTATTTTGATTTTTTCTTGAAGTTAATATTCATTTTTTAAATACGTTTAGGTTGTAGGAGGTTGTGGTTATTTAATGATGGTCATATCTCACCACAATAAAACATATGTTTCTAGTGGTGGTTAGGTAAAAGTGTCTTTTTTATTAGCTCTAGTCATATTTTTATCATGATTTAGATAGATATAAATCCAATTTTTTTTCTATATGTTGTTATGAATTTCCATTTTTGATCAATTTGAGTGTTAATTTTAATTATTCCATGTTGTCTTCTTATGTATGGCTGAATCATACATTTGAGATTAAGAAAAAATTGGATCCCGGAGTAGGCATCTATGAAACATCAGTTTGAAAATCACTATGTGGACCCAAATCTATTTGACGGGATAGTGCACGTTGTTCGAGCTAGGGAATGTAACCACCAACATTCCATGTTTAGTCTCTAGATATGGATCCATATTGGGGGGTGTTCATTGGAATAATTTTCTATTGTTATTTCTAACAAATCAATCTATTTTTAAAAGATCCACTGATCATCAACATGCTGATTAATGGTGGGTTATGATGGAATTTATTTTTGAGTTCATGGAGACATCAGTGTACTAATAGTGAATTGTTCCACCTTCACGATGAAAGGACATAAAAAGGAGATTGGGGGAAATGATTGTGGTGAAAATTAATAAATAGGTATTATTATGGAAATACCTAAATGTTAATTTCACTGACCCAGTCTATCTAGAGTCAATGGTTTTGTCCCAGGATGTGATGTTTCATAAGATTGTGTAAGCCGACATTAACGATACTGAGTTTTATAATTGTTTAACTAGGATGGTAAAGTCTATGCCTAATATTTTACAAAATTATAAGATGAACTATATATGGTTTTATTTTGTAATTCATTCAGATATCTGTTCTATGTACTTATTACTGAATCCACTCACTTATTAAGATGTGCTGGATTTGAAAATTATGGTTGATATGGACCATTATAGAAATTCATGGTTGATTGGAGTTTCATTCTCTCCTTGTGGTACTGTCATATCCTTCAAATTAAAGATAAATCATGATGATTTTCATGTGACTTATTGTTGGTGGGGACATTATATTCATCCTTCAACTACATGATTACGTCCAATGAATTTATACCTTCGTTGAAACTGTGGATACTCTAGGAGTTGTTCGCAAAGGTTCCTAAGAACTATATCTCCTGCACACATTCATGACACATAATGAGATTATTCTATATTTTTAATACATTATATATTATAAAATGATCATCATCTTATACTAAAAATATTTTTTTTATTTGATGCATCATGTTTAAAAGTGTACCATCCACATGAATCACGAATGATGACACTTCATGTAGTCAAAGATTCTCCAGATGATGAAAATTCTGGTCCAGTGACATTATGAAGTTACATTTCTATATAATCATCATTAGTGAGTTCTCTATTAAATATTTGTGTATCTAATATGTTAATTTCACTCAAATTATCATTATTCTATATCGTTATGTGGATTTGTTATCTTGTGAAGTGGATATTTCTACACCAACTGGTGTGTCTCTTTTAATTCCTGGATAATGGGACCAATGTTCTAGTATAGTCCTAAATTGTAATCCATAACAAGGGAATTTAAAATAATTGTTTTCTTTTTATATGTAATGGTAATCTGTGAGGGGTGATCTAACATCAGTTATTGTTATGTTTCTCGATGTGGTTTCATTTACTTTCATTGGATTTCCACCAGTAATAGAGGTAGAGTTATCCATTGATCCAATGACTGGTACTCAACTATCTTGTATTCCAATTAATATCATGTATACTACTAAAATCAAGGATATGAATCCCAAATTGGATGATCTTATAGATAAATGCTATATATTGTTGACTTTGTCACCTTGGGCAGTGTCAGTTCTCTTTGGTAAGAATTTTGATATTTTCCTTTTCTTATGTGTTTATTTCTATAACCTCAATCATGTTACAAAAAATAAATGTTCCTTTTAGAATAAATTTCATATTATTTTGTTAATTTGAAAATAGGAAATTAGTTTTCACTGATTGAGCATCGATCTAGATACACTCATTTTATTATAAAATAATATTATTTTTAGTAAACTGCATTTTTGAGAAGGTAAGACCATTATGAGTACATTATTATGCCCATTAAACTAAAAAATGATCCTAAATATAGAGTTTAATTGTTGAATTGTATTTTCCATTAGTATTTTGATAAAATTATGGTAGTTTTTTTGGATGAAATCCTCCTTTACTCCATGTCCAATGAGAATCATACACATTATCTGGGAATGGTTATGGGTCGGTTGAGATATCACCAACATTATGCCAATATTTAAATTGTGATTCAAGGATTTGGGAAGTGGAATTTGTGGTACAGATGGTTTTTGAACATGGGATATCATTGAATCTTGAGAAGGTGAAGGTTCTTATAAAATGGAACGAACCAAATAATGTATTCTAAATTTTTAGATTTGGGTTATATCCAAATATTATTTTAGATTCGTGAAGGAATATTCAATATAGGAATATCCAATTACTACTCTAACTCATATGAGTTATATGATACCAATGAATTAAAAAAGATATTTTTTCATTTAATGGAAATGAATTATGAAAACTACACCATTGTTGACTCTTTGAGAGGTAGAGTTAGGCTATGTTGTCTTTTGTAATTATTTGTTTCATTCATGGGATAATTTATTAATCAAAATGATCAATTAGTTTGTGATGAATCTCTTCATAATATAAAACTAGAGAATAATAATCCTCACCAAGACCATGATGTTTTAGTTTCGATGCATTCCATTAATAGTTGGTGCAAATACCTTTCCATAGAATGGTTTGCTATTTATTCAAATTACAAAACATTGAGATATATATAATATGAAAAACTATTTAAATCTAAACCAGTATATTTTGGTGGAGTACATTCAATATTTCTATGTTGAAATTTTTTATACCTTGGGTAATGGTAATTTCATTACATATGTGTTGAGTTGGAATCTTTCAACCCAAGTATTGAAATAATCTTCAAATGAGTGGAATATTTTGGATCTCATTTCATTGTTTCTTGTTGGAGTTCATGAGAATGGGGATGATGTTTTTTTAAAAAGAGATTAATAAATATACCCTCTTGTTGAAATGATTCTTTATAATCTATATCATTGTGATTAATGTTTTTAGAATTAGATATAAACATTAAGGTAGAAAAATAGTTAAACATTGGATGTTCTCTAAAGAATTAGTTTGGTTCTCTTAGAATGGATTAAATTTCCTATTTGTAGAAAGAATAGTTGTGGTGGGAGATATTCATGATTATTTGTTTATTGTACACCCATGAAATAGTAAAATTTTGTTTATATTGGGATATTGGTTTGGAGACTATATATGGGATGTGGAATTTTTGGGGTTCATCCAACATTTATACATGACAACATGTTATGGTCGAGGATAATATTCCTCTAGGTTTTCACCAGCCACTTTCAGTACCTATATGTATTTCATATGAAATCTATAAGGAAATTGAATTTGGGTTTCCTCATACATAGAGAAATAATAATGTTATTTCAGTATTAATTTACAGGATCACCAAGTCATCTTAATTCATACCCATTCGTGATACAACCAATTTTGAAAAGTATCGAACACTCTATGTGAAAGAGTTTTTCTATTATTACGTAGTTCCATTTTCATTATTTTCTTCTAGTAATTTTGTATCCACATATCAAATTTGGAATTTCATTGAAGAGGAACATGGATCATTGGTATGATTTATCATGAACTAACATTGGTCGTCGGATGTCCTGACAGATATAACAATACAAAATCATGAGTATATGGTGTGTGATTGTGTTCTAAACATTGGTGGGGCTTGGGATTATCACTTGGGGAAAGTATAGTAACATTATAATCCTAGATATTAGTTCTCAATAATAATTGATTCTTTTTAGGCCTTGAACAGCTGTCCATGAAAATTGAAATATTTTTCATGTAGATTAGTGAATGTGCCTGGGTTGGACCATGGTTTGTGCAAGAGATGAAAACAGATATTTTTTTTATTTGTCAAAGATTTATGATTTCATAAATACAATAAAAGCTTTATTATTGTAGTTTCAATTGTACATTGTAATGTTTTACCATTGGCATATTTTTTTTTTGAATGATTCACCCCATATGGGTCATCGATGACATTGGAGTAAATGAAAACATACTCCTCATTTTGTGGGGACTTTTGAGGTTACGAAATGGATGGGGGAAGTTCTATATCTATTATAAATTAAATTGTAGATTATGTCAGTATATAAAATATTCCATATATTAAATCTAATAATCTATTTATCTAACCCATTTAATGTTTTATATATATAGTGAACATCATATTTTTAATGATTTATCGTTTACTAAGTAGAATGATAAAATAGTTGATTTTTTCCCAAGGTGTTTCATGGGAAGATGATATTGTTGGGTCATTTGTTATGGTATTATGGTTATGATAATCCTAAGATGTGATCACATGAGGAAACAATTCGGGAGAAGTGGTTGTACCTTCTTTTCATGGAATGTTGATGAAATACTTTATCAGGATATAATGTTTTGAAGGTGGGTAGTTTGTAACATCTTATTACATATATGAATGGTTTTCCTTTGATACCATTCAGGGATTTTCATTTTTTGAGGATTTGGTATCATTGATAATGTATTTTTAGGATAAAAATAATGTCGCTTTCAAGGATTCATTTGTCTCTGAGATTTAACTATCCATTTTTGTAGGATAATGGATGGTTATACACTTTATAACAATGCTACACAATGTGTAATGGTCCCCAGATGCGCACCATGAGATGTTTAATGTCATGATATGTTTAAAATCTCAAAAGATTAAATGATTTCATATGTATTTACATTCCATTATTCATTTAATTATTGATTTTTAATTTAATGTGGAAAATTATCTTGGTGTTTTTTAATGTTAAATGATTCACAATGTGGACTCGGATTACATGTCATGTCATACCCCAAAATCGGTATTTTAAATGGAATTCATGATTTAGATCTTATTTTCCCCTCCTCTCTATTATCATTTATCATGACCCAAATCCAAACAAAGGAAATAATGGAGCCCCCCAACCATTTACAGACACTTAGTCTATTGTTCGATCATCATTACATTGGCAGTGTGATTCTTCAGTAAGATTTCACCTCGTTCATCATATTTCTATCTTTCTCCACATTTATATAATTAAATTATCATATTGAAATATATGAACTTATTTCATTTCATGATTGATCTTTCCAATAGGATATTATTTTTATGTCACATACAACTATTTCTCATTCATCACTTCCTTTGAGAGCACTGATTTTTAGAAAAAATGATGATTGTTTTATCCCATTGGCCCTAATTTATTACCATTATATTGCATTATTTATTTTATTTCATGAATTAAATTTAATTTCCAAATATTTTTATAAATTTATTTTACCAAATCCTAATTCTATTGAATTGGGGGATTTGAAGGGGTTTTGATATGAAAACTGGAATGTCCCCAAATTCAATTGAGTTAGGGATTATTGGGGGAAATTTGTTGATTTATGATATTGAATTGAAATAGTATATTTGATGGAAACTAGTTAAATTAAAATTGGTGAATTTAATTTTTGATATGAATTTTTAAATTAATGGAATTTTTTTTTGAATTGATTTCAATCAATTGAAAATTTTATAAATAGTATAGATAGAAAACTCTTGGTTTTATCTTGTTTAAAAAGAATGTTTTGAATTAATAACTATATACATTTTAAATAGAAATTAGTAATTTTAAATGAGTAGAAAGGGATTTAATTTAGATTATATAAAACTAAAATAATATTTTGTTGATTTTGTATGATAAAATGAAATCTATATGTAGTTTGTGAGTTATTTGGACACACTCTATGTTTATACAATGTTTTGAAACGTTAATGCAACATGGAATATCTTTGATGGAATAGCATAGAGAATACATTTACCAATTTTTGAGCTATGTGAGTGAAAACATATTTACATGATCACATAAATAGTGTAGAGTCCTATAGATTATATTTTTCATACATATTTAGCCATTGACTATGATTCTCATTTGATTATATTTGAGATATAAATGCATTAAAATGTGATAAAACTATGGTACATTCCTTCTAAAATTTCATGAAATAATTTTTTTAAATAGTTTATTTAATATACTATTTAATAAATATTACATCATTTAAAATCCATATATTAATGTAATATCAATAATTTAAACTGTGTAACATGATCTATTAAATTTTGAATTAATATTCCAAACTTGTTTGTTTTTAAATTGAAATTAAATATATGGTTAATCTATTAATTGAATTTTATGTGGAATGTAATAGATCAGACCTCTCTGGTCTAATACATTGTGATAATATGGTGTTTGAGGTGTTCTGGGAGATCATGGTGACTTATCCCCAACACATTTGCAAATTTCCAATTCTATGAACAGTCCCATCAGTGAAATGTTCTCTCACTAACCCCTAACGGTAACCTCTCATTCCTTTGCCAAATTTCCATTTCTATGAACAGTTCCATCAGTGAATACGTCTATCGGTTACCTATATTGGTAACCTATATTTCCTTTTCCAAATTTCCAATTATATGTAAAAGATCCATCAGTTAACAGTTCTATCGGTAACCTCTATCGAGAACCTCCCATTCCTAGGAAAAATTTCTAATTCTATGAATAGCTCAATCAGTGAATAGTTCTATCGGTATCCTCTGACTATAACTTCTCTTTCCTTTTCCAAATTTCCAATTCATTGAATAGTTATATCAGTGAATAGTCATATCAATAACCTCAAATGGTAAACTCTTTTTCCTTTTCCAAATTTTGAGTTTTGTGAACAGTGTTTCCAGAATGGTTAGTTTTTAGAGATTCTAGAATGGTTAGTATATTGTGTTCTATTTCTAAGGTCTAAGTGTGAGGTTCATAAACATTGTTCTATCGGTGAGGTTCTAATTGTGAGGTTCATGATCTATGTTCTATCATTGAGGTTCATTAACAATGTTCTATCAGTGAGTTTCTAATGGTGAGGTTTATGAACAATGTTCTATCGGTGAGTTTCGTGAACATTGTTCTATCGGTGAGTATCTAATGGTGATTTTCATGAACAATGTATTTTCCTTTTCCAAATTTTGAGTTCGTGAACAGTGTTTCCAACTTCCTACAGTTTTCCCCTTTAGTGCTTTCCTTTGACATAAAATGCATTTAAATCCTTATTTTATGGACTCTAAGGACGATTCAAAGGCCATAACTCCTATATTAATTATTCCTATGGCTCTATATGTTTTTACATAGTCAAAACACATGATTTAATGTGATCCAATTTTAATGGGAAATCAAATGTAACTTAAATTGACTCTATATTAAATCTTCTTATGTGACAGGATATCTTCCTCCCTAATTCTTCTCTTTGTTCTCGGCTATGAGACGCTAGATCCATTTATTCTATTTTGTATGAGTTGAATAATCAAATCTACTCCTAGGATTGCATCCACTAATTTATTTATTCAACAAATCAGTATCGTTCAATCATCAATATAAGGTTTGTTTTACCATCATTCATTTATGGTTCATCTTATCATGTTTCTCCATTCCATTTTTTATCATGTAATCTGCATGCTTCTAATGGAGTTTTCCTGGGGTATTTTTGGTGTAGTCATACCATGGAATCCTCGGGTGGAAGTAGTTGTCACTAGAAGAGTATCGTGACCCATTGTGTGGATAAAGAATGTCAAGAACTGTATGTGGTAGTGGATTCGTTGCATCTCTTTTAATTTACATGAAACTGTATTTTTAGCAAGTTTTATCCCAATTGGACCACAATGGAATTGACATAATAAATATTTTAACCGGATAAATAAAATGACATCTGTAGTATGTTAATGCACCTTGTTTTCTAGATACTATGATATACAAGCTCTATTTTCATAGCTATTAATTCTTGATGGAGATTGGTATAGAACGTTATCTATAATTAATTTACAATGGTTGGATATGGGTAAAAAGGAATGTAAATGAATCTAGTTCTTCCTGATTTAATTAGATGTTAATCTAATTTTTGGAGTAAGCATGTTCAATTATTTGTGATAGCTTACTGATTAGGTTTCCTAATTCTATAACCTATGAATAATGAATCTTTTAATTAAAGATGGATTAATGTATAGATTTTTTGTTAATTCCGTTTAGGGTTCTGAGTTATCCTCTTGACTGTTAAAGGTCCAAGAGACCAATTGTTATGATTTTTTTTCATGCTGATTTTGTTTTGATGTGATCATGGAGGGTTTTTTTAATATGTGGGGGAGTGGATACCTTTGGATATAGCAGCAGATGATCCATAGAGTGGGGAGATGCATCAGTTTCTGCTTGTGGGTGCCGGAGAGGACACATTGTATGATGGAATGGGATGGATGTGATTGTTGGATGCTTGATGTTTCTTATTGGATATTTATGTGCTATACTTTTCCCAAATTCTCAATGAATATGGTCTTACATACCCTTCTTCCGAAAGGGGCGAAGACGCATGGGGTATGCCTAGTTCTTTCTGTGATTATCTTAACTACGGATAATGGGTCTATGCTATTGCTATAGGCAGCAAAGACACGATGGGTAGTTCAAATACTCACATTGATGATCCCTCTTGTGTTTAAAATCATTGAATTCTTTTCTATAATGCCTAGGAATATGGGAATGTAATGGTGTAAACAAATAATTTGAATTAATGATGATAACCCCTAGGGTCTGGAGCATGATGGGGTGAAATGATGAAGATTTGATTTGAAGGAACAATGTACTTCTGGTGTGATGTTAATGAAATTTAAGGTCAAATTTTCATTAGTTATTTAATGTATAAAGAATTAATTAATGTAAATTGAAACTAATAAAATGGTAATGAATTAATGTATTAAATATCATTTAGTGTTCGTGTTACTTATAGTATAACTATTCTTAGAATTAGTATCCCAGAGTCTGAGAGACGTTAGATACAATTGTTTCTAAGACTAGGTTTTTCCCATTATGTGGTTGTGAGATAAAATACATTATTTAATTTTTGTGTTTCTATACAATTCTCCATCATTTTAGTAAGGTAATATGAAACCTCAGGGATTCTGAGCCCTCGGGGGTGTTTTTTCCCAAACATTATTTTTCCAAGATGGATGGAAGACTACCCCCTTTGGCCCCACTCTATTCTCATGGTAGTTACTTGTGTTGGTAGGAAAAATGGATACTTTTCACCATATATGTTTTTAGAGGGATGTGATGGATTGTGGTTATTCACACACATATATTCTGGATATAGTATCCTATGGGCTACTATAGGTGTAACATGTATAGGTTTCGATGGATTGAGAGTCCTTGCTCGGTGTATGGTTTGTAATTGCTTGAAGTATAATACCTGACGTATTATACATGTTATTCTAGATGTGGTGGATCCCGGAAACTACCTGGTTACTTTCGTGAGTGGGTGTGGCAGTGTTGTTTCACGCGGTGCATATTTTGTTGCTTCGCCTAGGTGTCTGCAGACACGATATTTTTGAGAGAGATGCTTAGGATGTACGACGGTATGGAAAATCGAAAAACTAGGGGGGAATTAGTTTTAGGGTTCCCTTGAAAATATTTATTATATGATATATTCTTTTATGAGATACTTTGTGAGAGTAGCCATGGTGAGGCTGGGAACAAAGTATACCTGTTTAGGTGATGAGTTAGTTTTACTTTTTCTTCACTATGCTTTAGCATGATTTCTTTAATTTCTCACTAGAGGATCCAGGGAGGATCCTACTGAGTATACTTTTAAACTCACCCTATTTATATAAAAATTATTTTTCAGGTCACATGGAGTTGGTTGGATATCATGCTGGTTTCTACAATCATGGGGTTTCTAGTGATGTTCAGACTTGTGGTTGCTGATATTTTACATTCTTTTGGGTAACATTAGTTTTTCCCCTATCCGTTGTAGTAGTTTTTTATTACATTTTATATGTGTACATGGTATATCATTTATCTTACTGGTTGAAATGGAGTTGGAAGGTGTCTATCTTATCTCTCTCTTTCTCTTGTGATCTCATAGAGGGAAATGATTCCCATTTTTGTGTTTTTTATACCCTCGGTTCTAGTCACCAAACCAGGGCCTAATGGAGGTGGGACATAGGGGGTCATTATCTCACTTCTCACAGTGTCGGACCAATAGGTGTACAATTTGTGGTGAGGGGGTTGTGACAGAGTGGTATCAGAGTCCTGGTTGAGGGATAGGATAGATTTTGGAGTTTGGCACAAGTGAGGTTTCTTGGGTTGGTAGGGAAAAAATTTCATTCATGTTTAGAAAGTGATTTATACACTGGATACTGGCTGATACATATGCATTTAGGGCCCCCTATGATATTATGTATGGACCGTTATGTTTATAATGTCTATAAACAAGGGGATACTATTTTCAGGGTAGAGGCATAGGAAATGATCATGCATCATACTTCTTTGTTCCTGTATTTGAATGGATAGTACTTGGGATTGGTTTACATAAAATCAATGGATGGAAACAATTAATTTATTAATTTTTAGTCTTCCATATTTCATTTTTAGGAGCTCTAATAGTTTTATATTTTATAGGTATGCCTCTATGTCAACTTCCTCTTCAGGTTTGTGCAGAAAATGTCCAGCAGGCTATTCCAGCAGATTGTCAAAGGGTAGAGGTTGATGACGACGACACATACCAGAAGAAATTCCGAGAGTTTCAGCACCAGAGACTGAAGATGTATGAGGGGTCTGTTTTAGATGCAGTCATAGAATATTGGTTGGTGGAGGTCGAGATATGTTTCATTTTGATCCGTACTCTGAATGAGCACTGGATGTCCTTTGTTTTGATGATGCTATGTGGAGAAGCAAGGTAATGGTTTTCCATGTTCCTTAGGGATTGTGAGGATTCAGTGATATCATGGGGGGAGATCAGAGACAAGTTTAGATTCAAGTTTCATTCTTCAACTGCGAAGGCGCCCAGTCACCGGGACCTTCTTACCATTCTACATGGGAGATCCAGAGTTCGAGAGTTTTGAATCTGTTTCATAAACCTTTTATGATATTCTTCATACCTACTGCCAGATGAGGAGGTCAGGGTGAAGCATTTCGAGGAGGCATTGCATCCAGACATCCGTTTCTAGGTCACCACATTTATGGTAAAAACATATCCGGAGGTGTTGGTGAGGGTAGAGGTTGTCCGTAGGACATTGGCTAGGACCATATCTTCATGAGAGTAGAATCGTCATGATTCCTCACGGAGCAGAGCTGTGGTCCGGGGTTCACGATTGTCAGGGTAGAAGAGTTTTTGTTTAGCTGGGGGTAGGTTCAATCCCATTACATCTCATTTCTCAAGAGGCATAAACTCTCAGTCCTATTTCAAGGGATCAAGAACTTGTTTTTTTTGTGGTGGTTGTGGTCATCAGCAGCGAGAGTGCCCTTCCTTTCAAAGGAGTCATCAGGCATCATGTGCAATGCTCCACGTTCCTCCATTGAGGCAGGTTCAGCCAAGGTATCAACAGCATGTTGCACATCGTTTATATTAGCATTGGGTAGATGGGAAGGCATAGGACAACCCAATGATGCTCGTCGTCATGATAGTGTAGAACGCGACCATGGTGGTCGTCTTCATTAAAACTAGAGAGGCTCTGGAGGGGGTCGTGGTTAGCTTTATGCTCTTTCGTTGCCCGCTTCAGGTGAGCCAAACATCATTCGAGGTACCCTTTTCATGTTTTCTACCCTAGTGTATGCCTTGTTTGATTTAAGAGGGAAGCACTCCTTCATATAAGCTACACTTTTCCATGCATTGGTACATGAGGTAGAGAGGTTTCCAATGCCCTTGGCGTTGACTATGCCAGTTGGAGGTCAAGATGACCTGTTATAAGTACGTAGAAACTGTAAGAAAGTGTTGGGGTAGCACCACTATTTGGATATTTTCTATGTTTACGCATAAAAACATATTATGTCATCATCATCATGGATTGATTGTATTTAGTGCAGGATATCGTTGATTTCTTCAAGAAGATGGTCATTTTCTTTGGTGCGGATGGATATCCAGTGGTGTTTGTTGGCAAGCGAGATCCTCAGATCTGTCATAGGGTTGTTCTTCCTATATAATCTATGATTACTGAGTTGATGTTGAGTTCATCAAAGGATTAGTATTTGGTGTTTCCAAGGGTCGTAGAAGAGTACCCTGATGTCTTTCAAGAAGAGGTTGAAGCATTACCCACTCGACGAGAGATCGTGTTTGGGATAGAGCTACATCCTGGAGAGTCTCCTATCTCTATTTCATCATATATGATGGCCCCTTCTGAGTTACGAGAGATACATATACATCTTGATGGTTTGATACTGTGCGGTTTGGTTCGGCCATGTGTGTCATAGTGGGGTGCACTAGTTTTGTTCGTGAAGAAGGCAAATGAATGATTGTAGTTTTCTGTTTCCTATCATTAAATAAAAAAAGTGACAATAATGAATCTATATAATCTTCCACATATTGATGATTTATTCGATCAATATAATTGTTCATGATGGTTCTCAAAGATCGAATTCCAGTAAGGATAACATCATATGCATGTAAAGGTTGAGAATATCTCGAAGACTTCATTACATTGTCGTCATGGAAAATATGAGTTCTTTGTAATACCTTTCAGCTTGACATATTCTCCTGCTGTGTTCATGGGATTGATAGTTTCTATGTTTAGTGAGTTCCTAGACAAGTTCTTCATGGTTTTCATTAACGAAATCCTTGTGTACTCCACATCTGAGGAGGAGCATGAAGAGCATGTGCACACCTTTTTGAGAGTTCTTCATCAACATATTCTATTTTTGATGTTGTTGAAGTGTGAATTTTGGGATCGGGAAGTCAGTTTCATGGGGCATATTGTGTCCCTACTAGGAGTTTCTATAGATACATGGAAAGATATAAGTAGTTGTGTCTTGGGTAGCCCCCATGACCGTGTTAGAGGTGTGAATTTTCCTTAGTATCGTAGGCTACTACTGGAGGTTCATATCCAATTTCACATGAGTTGCAACTCCTCTGACAGCTTTGACAATGAAGGATCGAGCATTCATATAGACTGATCAGTGTCAGGAAACTTTTGAGTATCTAATGTAGAAGTTAGTAAGTGCTCCAATTCATTGTCTTCTAGTTGAGGGAGTTCAGTTTGATGTTTTCTATGATTCTTTGCATCTGGGTTTAGGTTCTATTCTGATGCATCAGAGAACAGTTGATTCCTATGGGTATTGATATTTTCTTCCCTATTAGTGTAAAAATGCTACCCATGATATTGACGTGGAAGCCATAGTTTTTGCTCTGATGTTGTAGAGAAATTACATCATTGGCGAGTGCTTTGTGGTTTTCACCGATCATAAGGGTTTGTTCTATGTTTTCTCCCATCATGACTTGAACCTACAACATCATTGGTGGATGTAGTTCATACATAAATATGAACTTGAGATATCATATACACCTAGAAAGGGGAATGTATTTGTTGATGCACTAAGTCAAAAGTCACGTAGTGATGTAGTGCATGAATCTAATTACATCTGGAGAGTAATGGAGGAACTGTCAGTATTACATTTCGATATAGGATAAGTTAGGGGAAGAGGTTTTCTTTTTTGGATGATGGTGTAGTAATATCTTTTGAAGCATGTGGAATATTCCAAGTTTTGAAATTGTGAGGTGGTGGTGTGTAGAGACCAATTTGTTTGTGGTGAGGCCCCAGATGGTTGGTCAGAGGATGAACAACACCATGTGTTGTATCATAGAAGTTTTTTGTTACTTTGGCAATTTACGAGTTGGATCATAGAGAGTTTCATAGATATCCATTAGAGGTGAATCCTTGTTTGAAAAATATGTATCGAGCCTTGAGGAGCCTATTTTGGTGGTCTAGGCTGAAGCATTCAGTTTCAGATTTTATGTCTCGATGTTTGGTCTTCCAGAAGGTGAAAGCTGAACACCATGTTCCTGGTGGTCTTCTCCAGCCATTAGATATTCGTGAGTGGAAGTAGGAAGACATCTCAATGGACATTGTTACTAGTTTACCTCGAGCTCGGGGAGGACATGATTCTATCTAGGTTGTAGTGGATCATTTAACAAAATCATCCCACTTCATAGTGATCAAGGATTTGATCTTAGAGGATGTTTTGTCGAGGCAGTATCTAGTGGGTGTGGTGATACTTAATGGAGTCCCAATGATGATCCATTATGATCGGGTTCCTTGTTTTACCACCCAGGTGTGGAGATGTCTCTAGCATGATTTCAGTTGTCAAAAATTCCATATCATTACTTTTCATCCTCAAACAGATGGTCAGACATAGAAAACCATCCAGACTCAGGAAGACATGTTACACTCTTATGTTCTTGATTTTGGAGGTTCATGGATGCAAAACATACCCTTTTTGGAGTTCTTGGAAATAATAGTTCTTTCTCCACCATAAGTACGACACCGTTTGAAGCCTTGTATGGTCAGCCTTTCCATTCTCCATTGTGCTGGACAGGTCATGGATTGTATGCAATTCTCATACCAGAACAAGTGCAGAATACACCAGAGATTGTTCAGTTGATTCATGAGAGGATTAACACATAACACGATCTTCAAAAATCATATGTTGACCAAAGACAGAGACCCTTGGAGTATAATTTTAGGGATCATGTGTTTCTGAAGGTGACTCCCCATCATGGGCAGCAGTGGTTTGGTTGTGGGAGTAATCTTTATCCCTAGTTTGTTGGGCCTTTCTAGGTGTTAGATCATGATGTAGATGTGGTGTATCTAGTTGCACATCCCCCATAGGTGATTCAGATACATGATTTTTTACATGTATCACTGCTCTATCATTAGCTAAATAATGACTCTCATGTAATCGGTTATAGAGAGATCATTGTCGATGATGATGCAACCATTGAGGAGTGACCTGTGGAGATCCAAGACCACAAGGAGAAGTTGTTGTGGGGGCGTTCAATATTCTCGGATCATGAATTGTGGTGACATGGTAGCTTGGAAAAGTGTACCTAGTAATGTGAGTCACATATATATGATCAGTACCGAGAGTTGTTTGATGTTTAACTCTTTTCATGTATCAATGTATCCATTGTGGTTATAAATAGTCTATGTTTATGAGATAGTTTCCCTTTGTTACTCTTGTGGATTGCACTCTTTTGAGAGGTATCTCGATGGGTGGTTGTTTGAACAACATTTCATTTTCACACTATATCAGTTTTGAATGCTTAGGGATGAGAATTTTTTGATACGTATCAGATGTAATGGCCCGGTCCACTCCGATCTATTCCTTTGTGAGAATATGGGTTTTGAGGTGTTCTGGGAGTTCAACATGACTCATCCCCAACACTTTTCAACATTTCCAATTCAATGAAAACTTCCATTAGTGACCAAATCTATAATTAACCTCTAACAGTAACCTCTCTTTCCTTTTCCAATTTTCCAATTCAATGAACAGTTCCATCGGTGAATAGCTCTATCAGTAACATCTATTTCCTTTTCCGAATTTCTAATTCAATGAATAGTTCTATCAGTCAATAGTTCTATCGGTAACCTATCTTTCTATTTCCAAATATTGTATTCTATGAACAGTTCTATTGGTGAACAGTTCTATAGTTATCCTCTAATAGTAACCTCTCTTTCTTTTTCCAAATTCCCAATTCTATGAACTAATCTATCGGTGAACATTTATATCAATAACCACTAATGGTAACCTCTTTTTCCTTTTCCAAATTTTGAGTTTTGTGATCAATGTTTCTAGAATGTTAGGTGTACTTTATTTTGATGGGGAGGTTCTAACAGTGATTTTTATGAACAGTTTTCTATCTGTGATGTTCTAATGGTAAGGCTCATGAATAGTGTTATATCAGTGAGGTTCATGAACAATTTTCTATCAGTGAATTTCTAATGGTTAGGTACATGAACAATGTTCTATCGGTGAGGCTAATGAATAATTCTCTATCGGTGAGGTTCAGGAACAATGTTTTTTCCCTTGCCAATTTTGAGATCATGAATAGTGTTGCCAGCTTTCTATAGTTTCACCCCTTTAGAGTTTTCCTTAGACATAAAATAAATTTAAGGCCTTATTTTAAGGAATCTATAGTCGATTCAATGGATATAACACCTATATTAAATATTCCTATGGCTCAAGATGTTTTTACTATTCTAATCGCGTGGTTTAATGCGATCTGCTTTTAATGGGAAATCGATCGTATCTCAAAATGCCGCTCCATTAAATATTCTTAAGGAAAGGGATGTCTTCTTCCGATATTATTCCTATTTGTTCTCAGCTATGAGAAGATATAACATTTCATTATATTCTATAGGATTTTCATAATCAATCTAACTCCTAGGATTGGTTCTACTCTTTTTTTTGTGCAACCAAGATGTATCGATCAATCCTTGAGATAAGGTATTTTTTATCGTTGTTCTTTTGGGGTTCATCTTCCCCTATTTCTCTTTCCATTTTATAGAATGTAATATCCATGAATCTAATAGAGTTTTATTGCGGTTTAGTTGGTGCGGTTTTAATATGGAATCTTGAGGTGGATGCTGTTATTGTGAGTGGAGGATCGTATCTTCTGGTGTGGATAAAGAAATTCAAGAACTATATGAGGTATGGAATTCATTGCTTCTCTTTTTTTACGTGCTTCATTATTTTTAGCATGTTTTATCCCACTGGACCACAATGGAATTGAAATAATAAATATTTTAATTGGATTAATAAATGTATACAGGTCATATGTTATTTCCCATTGTTTTATATATTGTTTGATATCCATGGCATCTTTATTTAGTTGTTTTTTCTTGAAGGAAATTGGTAAAAAATTTAACCAATAATTAATTAATAACTATTGGCTATGGATAAAGAGGCATGTAAATGAATCTGGATCTTCTTGTTTTAATTTGATGTTAATAAATTGGTGCTTTAAGAAAGTTTAATAATTTGTTATAGCTTACTGATTAGGAATCCAAAATTAAGATCCTAAGAATAATGAATTTTTTAATTCCAGATGGATTAAAGAAATTATTGTTTGATAATTCCTTGAAGGGTTATATGTTACACACTTGATTGTTAAATGGCCAATATCCCAAACCTGAAGATGTTTTTCGTCATTTTCTGGTGTTGTGATGTGAGAATGGAGCTAAAGGAAGCTGGCCTTACGTACCCTCATTCTGAAATGGATGAATATGTGCGGAGTATACCAGGTGCTTTCCGTGTTTAGCTTCTAAATAGAGAATGGGTCAACACTCTTGCTATAGATGGTAAAGACTCGATGGGTAGTTCATATAATCACTGTGTTATGACCCCTTTTGTTTAGTTTCATAGCATGTTTTTCATATACACACCATGTTAAGCCCCCTTTTCTGTACATTTTTTGTTTCTATATGCTACTCTACCGTAATTGTAAGGGAAACTAACACCCCAGGGACAATGGTCCATGGGGGGGAGGTGTTTTCCCCAACATTCTGGTGGGAGTATTGATGGATGACTACCACATTGGCGATGCCCTCTTCTCTTGGTAGATACATGTGTTGGTAGTCACAGTGGTTAGTTGTCCCCATATATGAGTGTAGAAGGCTGGAATGGCTTATGGTTATTCACACACATATATTCTGGATATAGAATCCTATGAACTACTATAAGTGTATCATATATAGGATGTGATGGATTGAAGATCCTTACACGTTGTCTGGGTTGTAATGGCTTGAGGTATAATAATCAATGTATGATACAAGTTATGGGAGCGGTGGTGGCTCCCGAAAACTACCTGGATACTTTATTTCGTGGATGTGGTGGTTTTGTTACATGAGGTTCATATTGTGGTACTTCTCCCAGGTGTCTCCAGGCATGTTGTTTTGGAGAGAGATTCATAAGACGTATGATGTTTGGGAAAAGCGGAAAAACATTATGGATGTAGTAGATGGGTACCTGTTATATTCTTTATTTTATTATATATTCATGTATGAGTTACTTGGTGAGAGTAGCCATGGTGAGGCTGGGAACATAGTATACCTATTTAGGTGATGAGTTAGTTTCACTTTTTGTTCAATGTGCTTTAGAATAATTTCTATACATTAGCACGAGGGGATTCAGGGATGATACTATTTAGTATATTGTTATACTCCCCCTATGTATATATATACTATTTTTTAGGTCACTATGAGCAGGTTGTAGATCAATCAGGTTTCTATTGGCTTGGGGTTGCATGAGCTGTTTGGGATAGTGGTTGCTGCTGTTTTACTTTTTTTGGGTACTTTCAGTTTTCTCATTTAAGTTATACTAGTTTTTCATGATATTATCATATGTGTACATGGGTTTTATTTTATCTTACTGGTTGAGTTGGATTTGGTTGGTGTCTATTTTATCTATCTCTTCTGCATGTGTTCTCATAAAGGATAATTCCACACATTTGAGAGTTTTTTATACCCTCGGTGCTAGTCGCCATCCTAGGGCGTACTGGAGGTTGGACTTAGTGGTCATTATCTACATTCTCACATTGCCGGACCATGAGGGGTATAGTTTGTGGGGAGGGGGTCCTGACATGGAATCCTTTTTGAAACACTACTAGTATTTTATCTCACACCATACTCTTTTATTCCTGTTTCTAAAGGTTATATAATTCTAGGTTCAGGAAAGGGGAAATGATCAATAGTATGTGGATTTTTCTATTGAACCATGAATTTGATGAGTTGTTTCATTTAGGTCATGGGTTTTTCTCTATTTTGGTACATCTGTTGTTGTACATTGGGATTTAATTCCCTATTGAATTACGATACATTACTCCTAATTTAGTTCCATTTGTATACATATTGAATTTCTTTTCAATCTTCTTCTATGTTTTCTGGAAAATATGTTTTGAATTGCATGTTGTTTGATGCCACATTCTAGTTATCAACCCATGGGTATCATGACATCATTCAGGATATGAATGTTCTATATTAGATATGTAGTTACCAATGTACCTGGGAATGTTTGTGATAGTCATAACACAATAACATGAATAAATAATATTGTTAACTCTTTTTTTCTCCGTGACATTCCATTTCTATTAATTGATCTTATAATACTTGATATGATAAAATAATGACTAATATAATAATGTGTGGGGTAAGAATCCCTTTATTGTAATAGTTAATACACTACACAATGAAATGAATACATGTGAGTATCCTATTAAGTCAAGGTGACATAAAACTTCAAGGAATCATAATCATAATCATTAAATCATGATCTATTATGGTAACATAAATGAATCATGGAAATGTGTAAAAATCATAAAAATGATATCATAAGACTTTGTCAATGATATCCAACAAGACTTCATAATACAAGGTTAATATGGTAAACTCTTGTGAAACACTTATGGTATATATAAGTTACATTCATTATCCAATTATTTAGAAGAATATAAATTATAGGCCCAACCATCACATTGATATCATGGAATTTCATTTTTGTTTCATAGATAATAGAAAAAATTATAATTAATTTCATATCATTTAATAAAAAAATATATTGTTTCTGTTAAATAATTATCCTTATATAAAATAATAAAGATATTTATATATGTTTGAATACTAATGAGATGAAATTATGATGGGTATTCCCTAAAAATATATTTGACATTAAAAATTTCCAGATAATATAAGAATAATTGTGGGGGTGTATAAGGCTTCATGGAATGGTTGAATTAGATTGAATCATTTTTGATACTCATTTATACACAATTAGAAATAAAAATAGGTAAATTTAAAAATATATTACAATATGAATAATTGGACAAAAATGGAATAATTCAAATATTACTCTTGAATTAAGAGAGAAGAGAATATAATCACATTACATCAGTATAGTAACAAAATAAGTAATCATTATAACAATAGAAAACATAATACCATTGGCTTATATAGCAGAAGCAGTATTTTTAATTGATATTTTTAATGGATTTAATACATATATAAATTATATTCAAATTTTTAAATAAATTGATTATTTATAAATGGAAAAGAATAATTAAAAAACCTTACATGAGTGGGCACTTCAAAAACCATAGGTGTAGCTACTAAAGGCCATAGTAACACCTTTATTGTGATTCAGAGAGGGATAAGGAGTGAAAATAAATGAAATTTATTTTTGAGATGTTATGAGATTTTTTTTTTGGTATTTACAATAAAATCATGTTTAATTCATCATTACTATCTATACATTGTTTTTCGAAATAATAAGACTATTAATGAAAACCTAAAATAATTATATGGTGTCTTCAAAATAGTTTTGTATATTTTTCTAGATTTCATGGAATAAATCTCATGAAAATAATACTATTGGTGATGTGTTTGTAACTCATGATAATTAAGAATTTATTTTAAACCATTAAAATAAAATTATGGTTATGTGTGATTAATTAATGATTTATAATATTTATTGAATGACATCAAAAAAATATATTTGAAGATAAATTAAATTTTACTATTTTGTTAGAAATATTTAATTTATTATATCAGTTTTGGGATATTATAATATCATATTTATATTTATATTTTATTTAACTATTATAAAAGAAATCTTTCTACTTAGGAAAATATGAAAAATTCACTATTTTCACATTTCAATGCTTTCATTTTAAAAGTAGTATATATATTAAAAAAAATTCTCCAAATATGAAAATTTACATGTTTAAATAAAAATATTCAATAAATAAAAATTACTTTTATATAAGATGATACAATTTGTCTACCATTATTAATATTATATTAGACTAAATTAAATTGTATTTCCATTTGTATTAATATAAATATTATTTATTTATATTATTTATTAAAATATAAATTATTTTCAAATTCTTAAACACATCCACAATATGTTTTTTATTAATACTATATAATTTTAAATGATATTTTATTTCTACACATCAAAATATATTTTTTATCAAAAAATTTAAAATTGTATATATTAACTAATAGGGGTTCTGTGTAAAAATAAAAATTATATTTGAAAAGAAATAAAATTGATATTTCATGTGTCTAGTGTCAAAATACATAAAAAAATCTTAAAATAATATAATACCTTAGTATAGGGTGTTCCACAATGGTTATTTCTTTGTGGTTTTCTAGAGAATGTTTTATCCCTGATCATGCTGCATTTTTTCTTTTTTCGTAAATGATTTCACTACAATTTGTGTGGATGACCACTATTTTTTATTGGTCATTAATAAATAAAATTGATTTTTTCTCCCCAAGAATCATGGATAAATGTGATAAATATTATATAGTCCTTCTGGTCTGGGATAAAACATCTTCTCTTTTTACATTATTATACTAATATTAATGGTCAATTTATAATGAAAACAGTTTTCGTGCTTATGATTCATAATATCCAAATAATTATGATATATTTTGTGTTAGGAAATTCACAAATACCCAATGTAGTGAATGTGTTTTCCTTAACTAAATTACATAAAGTGTAATTTAATTATTTATAATAAAATATTACTTATAAATTTTTATGTTGTTACATTCATACCACTTATGAAATATCTCTCTAGATATATTTAATTTATTACAGTAAAAAATTTTAGTGTACTACTAGTTCATCAAATCATTTTGTACCAAGGATTCCCCCAAAAAAACGTTATTCTACTACAATAATTTACTATGTTAGATGTATTGTTTGATGAATTACATTCATTATAATATAATCTCTTCAACATTATCTATTCATTTTTAAATGACTCTCAATTTGTACAACATATGGATTCTTCACTATAGAGGGTTACAATATGAACTTCCTCAATATGGATGCATGGAACATATCATTTTCATAGGATAGGTTAGGTGAAGTGTTAATCGATATCCCATATTTCTAATATAACAAACGATCCCTAAGTGGATGATGAATCATAGACAAATAATTCCATTATTCCAAAGCCTCAAAAGATTAATTCATGACAATATATGAAGAATCACATTATATAATACCTTCAACTAAAGGAATCATCTATCATTTTATTCAGATAGTTTCTTATAACATTTATATTATTTTATTTTACCTTGATTGTTTGAACCTTATCTGTTATCTCATGTTTAATATCTATTCAAATAGGAAACCTCTCTATAAAATCATCTTGAAATTATGGAGTATTATTTCTATTATATCAGAGAGACTACTAATGTTATATATGAATTATAAAATGTAAAATAATTTTATATATTTACTCTACAATGGGAAGCTATTAATTTAAAAATAATAGGTTATCCAATTGACATGATCTCATAATGTCTAAATAATATTGAATTTTTCTACAAATTTAACATACATATTATTGTGGCTAATAAAAGATAAAAACATATCTATATTAAATTATTCATCATTATTTATCATTAAAGATCCACAAACGTAATATATTTATGATAAATAATGTGGAGAGGAAATCAATTTCACCATACATCAACACTTCTATAAAAAATGCTAAGTTTTTCACGATAAAATTGTTCCTATGTTTAAATGAAACGATCATAAACTATAATGTGCTTGATTAATACCAAGAAATATTTATCAACATTAATTATTTCTATATTAACATTTATATAATATATGTAAAAGTGTTTCATCATAATCATTTTCTTCTGACTTTGAGAATTGATGTTTTAGCATAGCATGCTTTGAGAGAAAATTTTTGTAAACATCATTTTCAGGAATTATTAATAGTTTTACAACATTAATTATCAATATACACATGTCATTACTAGAAGAATATATCATAATGAGTAAAAAAAATATACTATAAGATCCCCTTCTATGTCTGGGTTTTAAGAGAAAAATATATTTTTTATAAACTATATAACTCTATCTTTAGATGTGGGGAAATCCATTGTATTTCCTACTATTATTTATATCTCCTAAAAAACATTGGCCTCCATGATACTATCATGAATGAAATTTAAATTACACAAAATAGTATGTAATGAATTATATCATTTTATTATTCCAAATTTGACACATTTCATCTATAATAATATTTGATTCCATTCAATTCTTATCAGTGAAAGGGTTATAAGATACATTCTACATTAAGAAACATCAAATTTCGTAACCTTCACTGAATTGTAATTTTTTTAATAATCAAACCCATTTATTATATAGAAACGTCATTGCTAAAACATATTTACCTCTTTTTGGGATAATATATAATTAATGTTTTTATAACCAATATATATGTCACAATTATATTAATATATATAATAAGTAGTTATTTTAAATTCGATGATCATATAATACGATTCTAGATCTTGGGTTTCATACTTATACTCTTTTATATTTAATATTAGTTTTTAATATGAAATGACATTTTCAACTTTCAATAGTAAATAATGGATGACATATTGGATGTATTACATTAGATCAGACATCCTTACCAACTGGTGGGTAGTGTAACATTATGTTCATTAATTGACAAAATCATTAACCATTTAATTATCAAATTACATTCATTCATCCAAAAAATAATTACCATCTTATAAGATAACATGGTTATTGGGCTTGAAAATATAAATAATTGACGAAAAAATTTATTATAGTGAAAACATAATAAAAAGGAACAATGTGATTCCAACATTGATATTGACGTTGGGGATCCATCAATTGAAACTTTTTTTTTGATCCACACATATCTACTTGTTGGTGATATCTTGTCATTGTAATGTAAATTATACATCAAATTTTATATATTTTTTATTACACATATTTATTTTCATTTCAAATTGTTTTATTACATTAATAAAATAATCCTAACTATCATCATAATTTTCGAGTAAATAATAATATATCCCATAATGAAAAAAACTTATTTGAGGTAATACATAATGACTCTATTTATTATGATCATGAAATTTAAATATCTTTAATATTTATGAAAATTATACTTGGGGAAAACCCTCTAATAATATTTTAATTTTTAATTTACCATCATAAGATCATCCATATTTAAATATTGTTCTCCTTAATGTTGATCATTCTAGTCATTAATATAATGAAAATGATTTTTTATTTATCATCATATTATATGATCTAATGATATCCAATGTAGAGGATCATTTCCCATCCATATTCATGATGAATATTATTGGATCACCCATTAGTGTATCACTTGTCCCAATAAACCATTTATCCAAAAATTTATAATGTGGAATCATCAACACTTCATGTTCAATAGTTACCATTTTACATAGTTTATTTGATATTGAGAAATACCTATGTATTTGTTGGATAATTTACTATTAAACATAAATATGTTTATGTTGAGTAAATTATTATACAACATCGTAATAATATTACCTTATAATTGGCATGTCATCGCATTCAATCATTCTCTCAGATACAATTGTTGATTAAATATAAACATTCATAATAGGTGATAATATCCATGAATGATAATATAATTACAATGAAAATTCATCATCCTTCATTCTCATATTAAAATAATATGGTGTATTAGGTTTTGAAATTTGTTTCCATTCACATATTAATTTACCTTTTTTATTATAAGATACTACAATACATTCATGTTTAAACATATAATTATTATAAAGGGTCTATGAAATTGATTTTTCTAATGCTTGGACTATATTTTTTGACATGTTAGATGTTATAGAAATTTGATTAAATGATTTCACCATCTTCCATTTTCACCAATAACAATTTATATCTGTTATACAGTAGGGGATTATTATATCATATTAAATTTCATGATTTGAATCACTCTATATAACCAATATGTAATAAACTTACTCATATAAATTAATGGATAATAACTATCATCAAGACCCTATTGGGATCCATATCCTTATTTATGATGGATTATGATCACCCATTGCCTAAAGGACATATTTTTTCTTATTATTAGTAATCATTTACAACATATTACAGTGTGATTTATTCACATAGTGTATTTATTTCATATATTAGAGACAATAGTGAATTTTTTATGCCTCGATCACATTATCTGATTACGAAATAACATTTTTAGTATTATATTATTAGAATTCATTGGATAATTCCCATTACTCCAACACTAAATGAACTAAATTTTCACCATTATTTTATTTTTATAATTAATATTTCTATACAATTAAAAATATTATTTATATAGTTTTATAAAACCATAATAATTATTTCTCACACCATTTTTATTAAACACTATTTTCTAATTATTTTCAATTAAACAGTGATATCTATTTTATTAAAATATTTATATTTGTTCTTTGAGGTCACATAATATAATTTCATCATAGATGTTAATGAAGTAAATTATGAAAACATTTTGTAGGTTATGTATTTAATCACTTAAATAATTGGTCAATATTTAATCTATGGTTAATTACAATGATACTGTAATATTTATCTGGTCATCTCATTTTCCCCTTATAAACTTCAATATATTCTAAATACAATTTTATTAATATTTAGAAGTACCTCTAAATTTAATATTAATGAATGTGAGGAAAATAATTTTTGAAATTATTATGAATAATTATCTACAATTGATTTCATTAATATACTACATGGGATATTCATATTTGATAAATATAAACCATTAATTAACTTCTCCCCTAATATAATAAATAATTAGATTGAAAATTCATTTCTTATTTAATTGATTGGTGGTGAATATATTTTCAATGGAGTGTATATGTTGTTCAATTATAAATTGATTGGATAACCCACTATGTATCCCAATAGTTTTTTTAATAATAGAAGAAATTCTACATTATAATTTATTAGTTTTATGATTTCCCAAAAAATATGTTACCATTTATAAAATTATTTAATTTAGAATGTATCACAATGATATTCCCGATTTAGTCTCCCATTATTTTGGGTGTCAAATTTGGGAATTCCTTATGCATCCTGTCACATTTTCTTTTCACTTAGTTTATCCTATTTAAAAACATGTATTATAACAAAGGGAAAATGGGGGTGAATAATTTTTAATATTAAGAAAATAAAATAGAATTTCTGAATATTGAGATGATAAATATAAATAACATAAATTTCTTTACATATCAATTTAAATGATTCATTAATTTTTTTTCAAGGTATATTTACTAAAATAAAAATCAACGGTAATATTTTTTCCATAATGATATTTTATAAAGGGAATCTAATATTTTAAAATAATCTACCTCAGGACATTAAATCTTGGTGGGAAGTAAGGCCACAATGTACTTCGCTTGATAATTTTCCCGAACAGAAAATGGTCTCCATCAAAACTGAACCCATACTCGGTATGAGAAATGGCCTTAAGGGCATTCATAATCCCCACGGGTAGGTAGAAGTTAATAGAAATAACATAAAAAAATGGGGAATGATTTACCCGAGTTTATAAACATAAAATAACAATTGAATCCAATAAAAAGAAACTAGATTTTTCAAACAAAATAATCATTTAAATTTTTTTAAGAATTTAACTACAATATATAAACAAGTATTATAGACTAAAAAATTATGAAACCCACAATGAACAGCACAAATCTGTCCTAAAGGAACAGGGAATATTCCTCATGCCATATCCACAAGACAACACCATGATGAACATCGAGAAACCCAAACTGCAAGCACTAAATGTTTTACCCAAAACTATGAAAAAGATATCCGAGTCTACATAAACCCAGAGGCGTATGTATTGTGTAAGACAATACATAGTAGGAAACAACCAATAATATATTTCATTATATAATCATTTATAGATGATAATCATGCATGTTTTCAAAACATGAAATTCTAGATAAAATATCTAAAAGATGCACCATTAAATAAAAACTGTTTTCAAGTGGGATAACTTAAACATTCAACAATTTAAAAAATAATGAAAATGATATTGAATTTTCCCTCCGAAAATAAAATATTCCAACGTTGTGAACAATCTATCAAATTAGCAGATGGAATAAGACAATAAACCCTATGCAATAGCTCGCAGTGGGTCCCAAGTAGCTCATATCTCGATGAGAAGAACTGTCACAATATCAATTCTCATGCACGATCCACTAGTAGGGAACTTTCGCATTACCTAGATGTAGTAAGACATCATCTAATTATTTTATTTACTGTTTTATGTATCAATCATGATACGTGAAACTGAGTCCAAACCCCATAGTATAACTAACTTACTAGTAAACGTCCACCCACACAGATACCTGGGTTTCCCCTTGTGCTCAAACAAGTTCAACAAGTCATGAAATTTAATTTTCACATGAAAATATCATTTACACATCAACATTTCACCAATGCGGAAACATGTAAATCACTCGAGACATAAAATATACTTTATCATTTGAATGTATTTTGAAATCATACTCACACCAAAATAGCCGACAACACTTTTCACATTTCATTAACACATTCACTAATCCATTACAAAATTTTAATAATACCATTATATGATATTAAAAAACACTTAAATCCCACACAAATATCACATAATACCCTAATCATCTTCAAAATTCATTTTGTCAACATATGCATAGGAAAAAGCCCACAAACATGTTTCACGCCCACATCAGAATTTCATCAAACATTACAGAAATTTATAAAACATTCTGAAATTTTCAGACTTCTCAACAGATCAATTTATCTTTGAAAAATCATTTTAAAAATATACACCCACCAAAAAATTACATAAACATTTTTTGTACACATTCTTTATCCAAATAATACATTTACTGTTTTCATAAAACAATCCCATGGTGTTTTACTATGTTTTGCACAGAACCCTATTTCTACCCCCTCTGTCAAAGCCAAAATCTCACCAATAAATCCCAAAATATAATTGGAAGACCTAGAAATATTTATAATCTAACTATCAGGTAATATTGTATTAAATCAATTAATTCCACAATATATAAAAATTAAAAAACACATTTTCATAAAATTCATCAAAGAAGTATAAAAAAGTATTACACATCAATCCCATTCCAAAACCATCTACTAATTCCCACATGACACTAAGGCATTAACAAAACCAAATTTTTAGCATGTTTCATAGAATAATTAATAAATTTCATATTTTATAAAACTACCACCAATGATATCACATGTTTTATATTTGAATAAAACTCCACATCAAAAAAATGAAACTATAAAATTTAATGCTTAATAAAATTATCCATAAACAGTTTTCGCACCACAAATAATATATAAGGAAATACAGAAATGATTAAATACAAAATGATAACTCATAAATAAGTTTTTACATGTGGAACCACCTACACATTGAGTCAAAACTATTAACTCTTTCTACGAAACCTCACCCGCCACACCACCGCACCACAAGGGTGATAAATCAATCCATAGTCCACAATATTTCTCAAAAAATACTCATAGTTATACCCTAGGTACTAAAACTAGATTGTTGACAAATTAAAACATCCTGGATGAGGCAATAAAACCATAGCAATATGGTAGAAAACAAGAATGAATCACTAACCATGAAAAATCATGGAGTTTCCCCCTAAAACCCCCATCAAAGATCGGTTCCAGGGATCTTGGGGGGTAAGGAAAACTTCCATGGATTCTGGTATAGAATGGGAGATAAATGAGGTGAATTGAATATATAGTCTGGAAATAAAATGTGAATTTCAAAAGTATTTTTAATGACCTAGACACACCTGTACGGTTTTCTAGCACAGTTTTGAACCGTGCGTCCAAACCATGCATCCTCTCCTAGCCACCAAAAAAGTGTTGTTTTGCCTCAAATTACATGGTGGTCCAATGGGTAAAACCAATGGGGAATGATAGGCCCACAATACGGGGAATGTTTCCAAAACAAACTATCCACTTAACCCACAACTCATCCAACTGATGGAAAAATACAACCTCAACAACATACCCCACAAGTGGTTCAACAAGGGGTTTCACAAAACCAACTCCAAACACTATAGATTATTACCATCCCTATTACAAAATAGGAGACCATGACAATACCCCCATGACCATGGCCATATATTAAGAACACATGCGTTACCAAAAATTCAAAATTGGAAAAATCAGAAACCATGAGAAAGCTAAGAACCGAAAGTGGATTTGACCCAAATTATGGAATTGAAAATATAGGTGTGACTATTCTCCCCACCATAAAGCATTCCACCCCAGGAAGAGAAAAACATAGAGAATAAAAAATAAAACCCAACATAGAAACCAAATGGTTCTCCTTTTCCAAGAGTCGGTCTTCCCATTAAAGGCCAAAACACCTTTAATGATCCATTAATGAAGGGAAACTCTGATAAACCAAAACATAAATAACTATCCTGAAATGATCGAGAACACTCAGATTTTATCCCCAAAAAAGTCCCCAATAATTATCCAAACAAGATTTCATAATTTTTTTCAAAATGAAAAACAATAATTAATGTGGTTATAAATACCTTTCATTGAACAAACCAGTGGGTGCTCTCCAATCTTGAAGTTTGTCTATAGTAGAAGTTGGTAGTAATATTATATAGAACAAGACTACCTACCACCAAGACAAGTCCTTGGATCATTATGAGTTACTAGTATGCAAAGACAATAATGGGCTCCCCACCATAAGAGACAACTCAATGTTTCCCGAGATAGGATCGAGAAACTATAAGGGGATGACCAAATTGACTCCCCGGTACAAGGGGTAAACTCCCATTAGACCATTCAAAATAAACATAAATTAAATTCCTACTGGTTCTCCCAACTATAAGAACCAACAATCATAACCAATGGCACATGCTGGCATGAAAAGAAACAAAAAACATAACAACTTTGGATGGCCGCACGGTTAGTACGCATGGGTTAGGATGACGTGCGCTAATTGTGGATATCATTCTTCCTACATTGATTCCTGACACTAGGTCACTACTAATTATGATCAAACCATGAGCTTAGCCATGATGGCATTGGAGGAATAAACTATTGGAATTTTTCAAACTAAGGATATGATAATGTACAAGTGTTTTAATGACTCTAGGTTTTCACCTAACTACTCATCGGCTTCAATATGAGACCTATGGCTAGAGATCAAGTGATCGAACCATATTCCACCTCATATTTCGGATTTGGAAACACCTAAATGTACCTTATCTTTCTAGTGCTAAAAAGAACTACCGCCACTAACCCCGACTGGTATTCCATGAAAATACTCTCCCCAAACTAACTATACCCTAACAATAAATTCCAATAAAACAAGGGGATAGTAGATGAACACACATCACACCTGGTTTCATTAGGTGAGAAACAACATAATTAATGGGATCATATAAACCCCTTCCTCTAAAAAGTGGATTTTGATGTTTTTCCCATGGTAGAAAAACACCCATCAAAATAGATACTCTGATAGGATTGGATGACCTTCACCATTATAGTAAAATGGGAACTCTACATCACAAGGCGTCACTAAACATGACCATTTAAACTAATAGAAACAATACATGGAAGGGGAACTTATGCTATATCTCTAAACAATAAAAAATTCCACTGATTGTACATAATTTCCTCTCCTGATCATATTTAATACATTGGTGGTTTAACATAAACTCATTCTTCAATGATACTACAAAGGACCCAACGACACTCTTAGACACCATCCATATTAACAACCCTAGAATACTTCCTCCTCTAATGAATCAAGTAACATAAGGAACTATGGTCTCTTTAAAACTTCCAATAGGGATCTATCACAATAAGAGTTTCCACACAATAAATAAATGAAATACTATAAAATCAATATCACATGCACGAAAATAGGATTCTCATATTGATCAATTAGAGGATTTTCCAAAAGAAAAACAATTTGGGTTGGACTTCAGTCATGCACTAACCTTTAGTGGGGGCGTACCTTATCATATGAGTGAACCCAAGGACCAAACAATGCTGTCCCATAGGCATAATGTCATCCTGAAACATTTCTCAGAAAACACTATTAATCGGTCATTCTTCCCAACTTAGAGAACAAACAGAAACCCAA
Organism: Viscum album; assembly: GCA_963277665.1. Taxonomy (NCBI): domain Eukaryota; kingdom Viridiplantae; phylum Streptophyta; class Magnoliopsida; order Santalales; family Viscaceae; genus Viscum; species Viscum album. The sequence goes on along the minus strand of OY728152.1, from coordinate 1,309,226,321 downwards.
AACACGGTTCAAACAAGAAAGGTTTTTATACTCAAAACATCCAACAACATCAAATTTTTTTAAATACACATAATAAACACCATCCCAATCCAGTTTTTAAGATATCATGTCATATTTTAAAAACATTTCATTGAAATCAAGTGGTTCATCGGTTAGCATATCACCCAATGGTACCCCATGGGCCTCACAGATGCATGATTATGTGCCCCACCGAAAACCTCTATAAATCTATCCTGAGACTCATCCATTAATTCTATCAACCATCCATCATCACATGTAACCCCATGCATGGGGTCGCTCACAAAAATACCAATGTGTGAAACAAAAATTCATTCAACTTTTCAAAACAAAAATAGTTATCTAGTACATCCTTTTTCCTAATTCTCTAACCCCCATATCAAAATCCCAATTTAAATCATAATAGTAAATTCAGAAATACACTACCACTCAAATAAGAAGTCATGTTCAAGTCATTCACAGAAATTTCAAAATATTATTTCTTATTATAACGTCATTAAATAGTTTAGAAAACTTTATTGAAAACACTTTTTCATAACCAAAATTACCATAGTTAATTTTTTTATAAAATCTGTAAACACACCAATTTCCAATTCAAAACTACTATGAAAATTCATTTCTACTATTTCACAGTTCAAACCCTTCCATCATTATTAGAAAATCATATCAGAAATATATTATTCATCTTAAAACCAAGACATTTTTTCATTTAGAACAAAAAATCCAAGATTCCAAAACTAATGAACATAATACAATGCGAGATGTAACATCTTTTGGTGGGTGATAATGAAATTTTATTGGAATCCATTTTCAAGTCACTTCACCATCGGGAAGAGTGTCCTAGTTAATATTCTCAGCATCACATGGTTTTCTAGGACTGGAGAGCTCACTAAGACCATTAAACAAACTCTCTTTTCATTTCCCATAATCATCACCAAACAAAGAAAAACAATGTAATTTGATAAGTCCCAACATCCCATGGGGTCTTAAATCCTATCATGAGGTGTGGTGATCAGGCTCACTACCCATAACTGGAATTCCATATCCCAAAAATCCTACCACCAATCAATCCCGATTGTTCCCTAAACATGTGACCCAATGAGATTACGTAAAGCTTTTAGGGTAGCATTTTATCAAGAACCAGATCTGGTCACCATCAAAATAGGTACCCAACCCAACCTTTAACAAGGAAAAAAGGCCATTCATAACAGGCACCATACCCAGCCCATGACAATTACCAAAGGGATATCCCAATTCCTATGGGTTGGAACATGTGCCCAGGTATCACATACTAAAAATTAGGAATGATTTACTTAATTTTATAAGTTTACAACGACAATTGAATCCAAAAAAAAGAATCTGGATTTTTCTAAATAAATAATATTTTACCAAATTTCCGAATTGAACTACAAAATTTAAAAAATTATAAAAGACTACAACTACTACGTAATCACACAATGAACATCCCATGAACTATCCACGTGGCAAGAGTCACCTCCCTCAAGACATCTCCATAACACTTCACAAGGCTGATCCACTAGAAACATGATATGTTGGCAATAAACTTTTTACCTTAACCTACGACATAAATAAACGAGTATACATACACCTAATGATGTAAGTAGGGTGTCATCCAAATCCCAAAAGTATACCACCTCTAAAATATTCCATGTGATAAACATTTAGAGACAAAAAGCATGCATGTTTTTCCAAAACAAGAAATGAAAGCTACAATCTCTAAAAGACGAACATTTAAATAAAAAAAATTTCAATGGGTTATCATAAACATTAAACAAATTTAAAATTTTTAAACTACTACAGAATTTTCTTGCCATCCATACCATATGATAATTGTATGCACAATGTATCTAATTATAACAAACAATGGTAAATCAACCCTTTGGCACAAGCTCACTGGTGGTCCTAGGTACCTAGTATCTCAATGAGAGTACCCATCAAAATATTTGTTCTCATGCATGAGCCACTAGTAGGGAACATACGATAACCTAGTTGTCCCTAGTCATCGTCGTCATAGTTTATTTAGTGTTTTATGCGCCAATCATTCTTCATGAAACTAAGGCCAAACCCCAAATGATCACAAACATACAAATACACTTCCACCCACCTAGATTCCCGGGTGTCTGCTTGTGCTCAAGGAAGTTCAACAATTCAAGAAATATAATTTTCACAGGAAAAAATAATTTCCACATCACATTTAAAAAAACATAAAACATGCACATCACAATAGTAGCAAAATATATATTTTCATTCAAATGCATTTTGAAATCATACTCACACCAAAATAGTTCCCAACACTTTTCACATTTAATTAAAACATTCACAAAATCATTAAAATATATTATAAAACCATTCCATGATATTCAAAATCTCATAAAATCCCACACAAATATAACATAATACCCTTCTATCCATCAAAATTTATTTTCTCTACGAACACACACGAAACAACCCACTTATATTGTAACGACCCAAAGTTTCATTAATGGAAATCCCACATGATCTTATTAAAAGACTCTTTATATAGAATTTTTTATAAAATTTCAACTTCTTTGGTTTTATGATAAGAGTTGTGACTGTTAATTTTATAGCCGTTGAACAGTGATCGCGTGATTAGTATAAATATAAGGCATTAATGAACCCAATTTTTACTCAGAAAAAGGAAGCGATGTACTAATCTAGTAGAATTGCCCCATACGAAGTCCATTTGTAGGAGCTAAGAAAATAGGTGGTGTCTTTGGGCTTCGCCCTTGACCATGCCCAAGATGAGAATCATCATGTCAATCTCGAATGGGACTGTCTACGGGAAAAGTGGAATTTGATAGAGATTACCACACGAGCGATGTTATCTGAGCCGCCCCAAGAGTCTGTCACCGTCGCACACCTTACCCTTAGGACTTATGCGGCTGTTTTAAGGGGTTATGTAACAAATATGTAGTACTATGTTCATGTACATTATTTTTTTTATATAATAATGAATAAAATTTCTAGTCATTTTTGAAACATTGTAAATAGTTTTTAAAGTAAAAATGATGTTTTTAGTTATTATTTAATTAAGAAATCTATTTTATTAAATTATGTGATTTTTCAATTAAATAATATTTTAATAAAAATAATTATATTATTGTTATATAAATTTTCATTAAATATAAACGATCTTATAATTTTATGAATGCAATTAAAAATTTATATTAAGGTTTCAAAGCCATTTCTGTCAAAACCAATGAATTTTCGATAAATGTAGGTTTTTTATTTTAAAAGTGAAAATTAACATATTTAGTAATTTTTTTAGATAAAATAAATTCCATTTCTGGAAACAGGATGTCGAAATTATCCAATGGTGAATTCTTCATAATTTTCTGAGACATTAAACTTTTTGGGTAAAAATTAAATACCGTTTAAATATATTATGTGTTTTATGAAATCATAATGACCCAATGATAATGTAATAAAATACCATAATACTTATGTTCGGCCAATATATGTTTTATCATTAAAATAATGTGATTTTGGGTTTTTTTGACTTACATTTCAAGGCATTAAAGGACCCCTCAAGACATATTCAACACTTTGCCTTTTTAAATTAATTTCCATGGGAGTGTGACTCACCTCCACATAAGAAACCTTATTATTTTAAGAAGTTAGGACATGGGCCTTATATAATATTGTATTCCTATTGCCTTTTCTAAAAACCATGCGCAAAAACCATGGGAGGGTTTGTGGATTGGATTAATTTAATGTAAGGGGACCCAAACCTAAACAATAAAGAATTTCCTCACCTTTCCTATATAAACCCACACAAGCTCCCACTTCCTCCTCACTAAAATCCATTGGACATCGTCCAAACTCTGACCTACTCTCTCTAGAATCCTCCCAAGGTTCCCCAATATCCCAATAAACCTCTCACATGCCTCTCTATAGCCTTTGAATGCACGCTTCCACGTAAGGGTTTTTTCTTCCTTTCTCATTTTTGTCAATTTTCTTTAATATGTATTCCCCTTTTAATTTCAATTATAAAAGATGGGGTATGGATTCGCACCTCCCCCATACTGCCCTCTTATTGTTTGAATGATGGGAGACCCCTCTCTCTCTCATTAAATTCCTCCCATGTACACCCGTTACTATGCCGAAATTCCGAAAGGAACTTCTCTCTCGTCTTTTACATTCATGCAATACATTTGTATCATGAATCTAAATTCCATTACAATTGTTTGGACATGTATCTATATTATGACCTTATTACTGTACATTACATGTAAATATTATGAGGAACCACTTTCTATCTCATCAAACTTTTTTATGAATTATTATGTCACGCCGTTACGCTCCCGAAATCACACCGATTTTCTAATCCAATGTCATTGTGTAGTGAATACCATGCCGATTCATCCATCAAGGGTATTCACCTTTATGCACATGTACATATTGATTGAAAAGTTTCTTGTATGAATTCCACATTCCTTTATTGTCGAATAAATGATTATGTTTTATGAATCCATGTTTTATGATCCTTGTGGAACACTTATGCATGAAATGAAATGTTTAAGAAGGGTGTGCCTTTGTAGAGCACCAATGCATTGGGTAAAGTATCGTATCATGATACATCATGTGAAATGAGTGTTTAATCATGATAATTCATGTTTTATGAGGTTTTACACATGCTTCATGTGCAATGAGGGTTTACTCATGCTCCATGTGCAATTAGCCTTGCCTCAAGCTAATTCAATGTTAAGTGTTGTTGCCACATTTCCATGTTATTATTATCATGATTTATCAGGCCTTTATATTCATGTTTATCGTATGATATATTGACATTCCTATTGCCTATCATGTATTGTACTCCTCATTTTATTCCATGCGTACTCCCTTACTGGGCTTTATAGCTCACCCTTTTCTTATGCATGTCCTCAGGTTATCCCATGCAATGCTATGTACGAGGGAATATAGTGGTCATGTAAAGGATATTTTCAATAATTCTGTTGTATTTCATGTTTTAAGTTTTTATGTAATGATCCTAAGCCCCAAAGACACTAAACCTCTCGATCTTCATTGTTTTATCAAGTGAGGTTTTATGTAATAAAGCATGTTTAAGTTGTAATAAAAAGTAGGGTTGTCATAGTTGGTATCAGAGGATAGGTTTAGTTATTTTTGGGATTAGGAAACCCTAGTAAAGACTTAGATACAAGACTAAGTATAATAAAAACATCCCTAAGTTTTGGTAAGTTCTGATAAAGTGGTTTATCAAACATATACATCCTTGTATGGATACGAGCATGTAGATGCAGCTCTAGCATAAATGTATCCTAGGGGTAAAACCAGAAAACACCGCTTTGAGCTAGACTCAAACGGGAACTAGTGCATGACAACGTGCCTTGCTGCACTCTTGGTTACGACAGTCCCATGAGAAATGTTTTGATAAATTCACAAGCTTAGTATGAACCCTTATTAAGGGAATAAAAAAATTCCCCTATGAATATATGTTAGAAAGTAGATCATGAAAAGTCTAGATTGAAGCTTATAGACTCATGAGTTATGGAAATGAAAGTTTATTTACAAGTCATCAACATTTGTCTTTGTATTAGCCTTTATGTGTTACCTCTAACATTCCTTTTATTCCATCCAATTACCGGTAATAGGAGGACTCGGGCTAACAACTGTTGTGAAGATCAGTGTGATGACTGTACTAATGAGATGCAAAATCCAATTGGAGCGGGAATGGAAAACATTGTCTTGATTCTCTCTCAGCTAACTCAATATTTGAATAGAAACACAGTTCAAGAGGACGTTCAAACCCCCCTAAGAAAGAACAAGTTGCTATCGAGATCATCATGAGAAAAGGCCTCCTACTTTTAGTTGATCATCTGATCCCATGATTACTGAACAATGGATCAACTCCATTGAAAAGATCTTCTCCATCCTTCAATGTCCTGAACAAGAGAATGTTCTCCTGGATGCTTATCGTATGGAGGGTGAATATGATCAGTGGTGGACGTTGATCAAAAATATGAATCCTGAGGAGGAGATCGAGGCTTTGTAATGGAAGGAATTCTGGAAGATTTTTTTTATAAGTATTTTTCGCGCACCCTCTGGCTTAAGATGGAAAGGGACTTCGTTTCCGCCAAACAAAAAGATGAGAAATCCAATGGAGAGTACAAGGAAAACTTCACAAGGCTTGCATGATACGCTTACGGATTTGTCGTTACCCCTAAATGCAAGGTTGACCGCTTCTTTGGTGGGCTGAAGCCTAGCTTGCGGAAAGCATTAGTGATCCGTGACATCGACAGCTATGAGGAAATTGTACGATGTTCCCTCAATGTCTAAATGGAGATTGGGGAACCATAGGGGTATCATGGGGACAAGAAGCACAAGGTTGACTTCAATTATGGTGGGTTGATGGATAAATCCAACAGCGCTAAAAAGTTCCAGCACCACACTTGCCAAAAGTGCGGAAAGAAGCACCCTGGAAATCACCGTAAGGGGACGAGAAAATGCTTCAGGTGTGGAAGAGAAGGGCACCTGGCTATTAACTGTCGGCAATAAGGACCTGCGGCTGCGACGGAGGAGAGGAACGCTCTGTTCAAACCTCAACGCATTGTTCAATGCTATAAATGCAAAGAACCGGGTCATTTTGAAAATCAGTGCTGTAATCCAAGGGTTATCGGAGGCAACCAACAACCTCTAAGACAACAAGGAAGAGATTTTGCCATCACTTCTTCCGAAGTGAACCCCAACAATGAAGTGGTGATAGGTATGCTAGTTATTCATTCAAGAATAGCGAACATACTTTTTAATTCAGGTTCTATGCATTCTTTTATATCTTGAATGTTTAGTATAACAATCCCAGCACCACCACAAATCATGGAAGTAAAGATATCGGTGAGTATGGAAAATGGGGCAATCATTGCATCCCATGAATATAAGTCCTCCCCTGTTATAATCTGTGGATTGAATTTCCCGGTGAATCTCACCATACTCCCTTTAGTGGAATTAGATGCAATTTTTGGCATGTATTGGCTTTCCTTATATAGAGCCAACATAAATTGTTGGGAGAGGGAAATCACACTCCAAATGGAGAATCAACCCCCGATTCTTTACAAGTGTCAGGAGGAAGATGAATCTCCTTTAGCTCTATCATATCAAGCATGGATATTACTACCCTATGAGCATATGTATCTGGCTCAGATGATTGTGTCCAAGGAAGAAACCATCCTTGAAGAAATTCCTATTTTTGAAAGAATTTGCGGTAGTGTTTCCCAAGGAACTGCCTAGTCTTCCACTTAGAAGAGTTGTTGAGTTCTCAATTGAACTTATAACTGGGACGTTACCAATATCCAAGACTCCATATAGAATGGATGTTGTTGAGCTTGAAGATCTGAAAAAAGAACTACACGAGAATCTGGATAAAGGGTTTATACGCCCAAGTGCTTCACCATGGGGTGCACCAGTCCTGTTCGTCAAGAAGTAGGATGGGTCAATGCGACTTTGCATTGATTATCGTGAACTTAACAAAATCACGATAAAGAACAAGTATCCTCTCCCACGAATTGATGACTTGTTCGATCAGTTGCATGGAGCACAATACTTATCTAAGGTGGACTTGCGGTGGGGATATTATAATGCAATGGAGAAGAAGGAAGATATCCCCAAGACTACTTTTCATACAAGGTACGGGCACTATGAATTCATATTAATGTCGTTCGGACTCACCAATGCTCTAGGAATATTCATTGAATTGATTAAAAAAGTCTTTAGAGATTACCTTGAAAAATTTGTGGTAGTCTTTATAGATGATATTCTAATATACTACAAAACCAAGGAGGATCACAAGGATCATTTAAGAACTGTACTGGAGACATTGCCCAAGGAGAAGCTCGATGAAAAGTAAAGAAAGTATGAGTTCTGGTTGAAGGAGGTCTCATTCTTGGTCCATATCATCGCAAGCAATGGGATATCTATGGATCCCTCCAAAAAAGATACAATTGAGGGATGGTGGAGGCCAACATCGATTATCGATATCCGTAGCTCCTTGGGGTTTGCTGGATATTATCGACTATTTGTGAGAAATTTCTCAGATTTTCCAACCCTCTTACCAAGATAACTTTAAAGGGAGTAATGTTTTATTGGAGTGTTGAATGTGATCAAAGCTTCAAGGAGTTGAAAAGGAGGATTATCACTGCACCTGTGCTCACTTTACCCACATGTGGGGAACATTCTATGGTATTTAGTGATGCTCCGAGGAAGGGATTAGGATGTTTGCTAATGCAGAATGATAAAGTGATATCCTATGCCTCAAGGAAGTTGAAAATCCCTAAGAGAAACTATCCAACACTTGATCTGGAGTTGGAGGTTGTGATCTTTGCCTTGAAAATCTGGCGGCATTATCTCTATGGAGAGAAATGTGAGATATTTACTGACCATAAGAATCTTAAATATATATTCACACAGAAAGAGCATAATATGCGCTAGAGAATATGGATAGAGCTCATCATGGTTTATGAATGTTCAATACATTACCACAATGGGAAAGAGAACAAGGTGGAATATTCCATAAGTAGAAATGATCCAGCGATTCTATCAATGATGAAAATTGAGAAGGATCCAATCTTCTTAGACTTGATGAATATGGATGTGGGAATCATAAGGAAGGGAACATCATCAATCCTTTCACAAATTATTGCTCAACCATTTCTTTTGTAAAGGTTAAAGACTCTAAAAAGGATGTTTTGGGAATTCAACAAAAAGTGGAAGCTATCAAAAAGGGAAAATCCTTAGAGTTTAATGTTAATGTAGAAGTAATTGTGCGGTTTGGGAAAATACTATGTGTTCCATCAAGTCCAGATATGAGGAAGGAACATTTGGATGATGCACATAGTTAAAATTTCAATATTCACCCAGGGAGCACAAAGATGTGTCGAGATCTCCGAGAAAACTTTTGGTGGGATAATATGAAGAAGGAGGTCACCGAGTATACATCAAAGTGCCTGTTGTGTTAGTAAGTGAAGGAAAAGAGGAAGAAGTATAAGGACATGGTGCAACCATTGACAATACCAAAATGGAAATGGGAAAGCATCACCATGGACTTTGTCACCAGACATCCAAAGGAAAAAATTCAATCTAGGTTGTAGTGGATCGTCTTACAAAGACTGCACACTTAATTGCTATTCAGGAGAATTTCTCATTGGATCAACTGTAACGGATATATATCAGGGAATTTGTAAGGTTTCATAGAGTACCACTATCTATTCTGTCTGACCGAGATCCAAGATTCTCCTCTATGTTTTGGTAGAGTCTTCAAAATGATCTGAATACTGAATTGAACTTCAGTATGGCATATCATCCTCAATCTAATGGCCAATCCTAGTGGACTAACCAAACACTTGAGGATATTTTGAGAGTGTTCTCAATGGACATTAAAGGAATATGGGATCGACATCTTCCTCTGGTTGAGTTCTCTTATTATAACAGTTTCCACTCGAGCATCCAAATGGAACCATATGATGCCCTTTATGGTAAAATGTGCAGAACACCGACATGTTGGGATGTGGTCGGTGAACGTAAGCTCCATGGCCCAGAAATGGTCGATTAAATAGTGGAGAAGGTGAAAACCATTTAGCAGCATATCAAGGCATCCCAGAGTCGACAGAAGAGTTATGTAGATAATCATCGATGAGACCTTGAGTTTAAAGTTGGAGACACGGTGTTTTTACGCATATCTACATGGAAGAAGATCATGAGGTTTGAAAAGAAAGGGAAGTTAAGTCCAAGGTACATCGGCCCCTTCGGGATTCTTGATCGTGTTGGGGTTGTGGCCTAACGAATACCACTTCCACCTAATATGAACAATGTACATGATGTCTTTCATGTATCCCTCTTAAGGAAGCACATACCAGAACCTTCACATGTACTCTCTTCTGAGGTGGTACAATTGGAAGATGATAATTCTTATGAGGAGCAACCAGTGATGATATTAGATTTTAGAGAAAAATTTCTACGAAATAAGACAATAGCCCTCATCCGGGTATTGTGGAGAAACCACAAGTTTTGAAGAAGCAACTTTGGAGTCGTAGGATATGATGAACCTGATTTACCCACATTTGTTTTAGTGTGGTAAAAGTAAAAATTCAAGGGCCAAATTTCTAAAGGGGGGAATATTGTAACGACAGAAAGTTTCATTAAAGGAAATCCCTCTTGATCTTATTAAATGTATCATTATATAAAATGTTTTATAAAATGTCAACTTCTTTGGTTTTATGATAAGAGTTGTGAACATTACTTTTATAGTTGTTGAACAGTGATCAGATGATTAGTATAAATATACGGATTTACCGAACCCAATTTTAACTCAAACAAATGAGCGATGGACTCATCCAGTAGAATTTCCCCATACGAAGCCCATTTTTCAGAGCTCAGAAAAGAGGTGGCGTCTTTGGGCTTCGCCCTTTACCAAGCCCAAGCTGAACTTCATCATGTCAAGCTCGAACGGGACCGTCTACGTGAAATGAGGAAGTTGATAGAGATTACCACACGAGCAATGTTATCTGAGCCACCCCAATAGTCTGTCACCATTGCACACCTTACCCTTAGATCTTATGCGGTTGTTTTATGGGGTTATGATACAAATAAGTAGCACTATGTTCATGTACATTATTTTGGTATATAATAATGAATATAATTTCTATTCATTTTTTATACATTGTAAATAGTTTTTAAAGTAAAAATGGTGTTTTTAGGTATTATTTAATTAAGAAATTTATTTTGTTAAATTAAGGGATTTTTGAATTAAATAATATTTTAATAAAATAATAATATCATTACTATATTAATTTTTATTAAATATAATTGATCTTATAATTTTATGAATGTAATTAAAATTTTATATTATGGTTTGAAAGCCATTTCTGTCAAAACCCGTGAATTTTCGATAAATGTTGGTTTTTATATTAAAAGTGAAAATTAACATATTTATAAATTTTTATAGATAAAATAAATTTCATTTCTGGAATCAGGATGTCGAAATTATCGAATGGTGAATTTTTCAAAATTTTCTGAGACAGTCCAAATTTTGGGTTAAAATTATATACCGTTTAAATTTATAATGTGTTTTAGGACATCATAATGAACCAATTGTGATGTAATAAAATACCATAATCCTTATGTTCGCCGAATATATTTTTAATCATTACAATAATGTGATTTTAGGTTTGTTTGACTTACTTTTCAAAGCATTAATTGACTGCTCAAGACATATTCAACACTTTTCCTTTTTAAATTAATTTCCATGGGAGTGTGACTCACCTCCACATAACCAACCTTATTATTTTAAGAAGTTCTGACTTGGGCCTTATAAAATATTGTTTTCCTATTCCCATTACCAAAAAACATGGGCAAAAACCATGGGATGGTTTGTGTTTTTGATTAATTTAATGTAAGGGGACCCAAACCAAAATAATAAAGAATTCCCTCACCTTTCCTATATAAACACAACCAAGCTCCCAATTCCTCCTCACTAAAATCCCTTGGAGTTCGTCCAACCTCTTCCCTACTCTCTCTATAATCACACCAAGGAGACCCAAGCTCACAAGAAGCCTCCCAAAAGCCTCTATCTAGCCTTTGAAAGCACACTTCCATGTAAGGGTTTTTTCGTCCTTCCTCATTTTTTTAAATTTTCATTAAATTGTATTGCCATTTTAATTTCAATTATGAAAGTTGGGGTATGGTTTAGCACCTCCCCCATACATCCCTCTTATTGTTTAAATGATTGGATACCCCTTTCTCTCTAATTAAATGTCTCCCATGTACACCCTTTACTATGCTGAAAATCCAAAAGGAACTTCTCTCTCCTCTTTTACATTCAAACAATACTTTTGTATCATGAATCTAAATTCCATTACAATTGTTGGGACATGTATCTATATGACCTTATTACTGTCCATTACATGTATATATGATGATTAACTGCTTTCACTATCATCATCCTTTTTTATGAATTCTTATGTCACACCGTTACACTGCCTAAATCACACCGATTTTCTAAGCCAATGTCATTATGTAGTGAATACCCTGCCCATTTCTCCATCCAGGGTATTCAGAATTATGAGCTTGTACATATTGATTGTAAAGTTTCATTTATGAATTCCACATTCCTTTATTGTGGAATAAATGATTATGTTTTGTGAATCCATGTTTTATGATCCCTGTGCCACACTTATGCATTAAATGAAATGCTTAAGAATGGTGCACCCTTAAAGAGCTCCAATGCATTGGGTAAAATATAGTATCATGATACATCATGTGCAATGGGTGTTGACACATGCTAATTCAAGTGCAACGAGGGTTTACTCATGCTTAATGTGCAATGAGGGTTTACTCATGCTCCATGTGCAATGAGCCTTGGCTCATGCTAATTCAATGTCAAGTGTTGTTGCCACATTTCCATGTTATGATTATCATGATTTATCATGCCTTTATGTTCATTCTTATCTTATACTCTATTGACATGGCTATTTCCTAACATGTACTGTACTCCTCATGTTATTCCGTGTGTACTCCCTTACTGGGCTTTATAGCTCTCCCTTTTCTTATGCATGTCCTCAGGTTATCCCACGCAATGCTAAGTATGAGGGAATGTAGTGGTCATGTAAAAGATGTTTTCAATAAAGATGTTGTATTTCATGTTTTAAGTTGTTATTTAATGATCCTAAGCCCCAAATACACTAAACCTCTCGATCTTCGTTGTTGTATCAAGTGATTTTTTATGTAATAATGCATGATTAAGTTGTAATAAAAAGTAGGGTAGTCATATACATGTTTCGAACCCACCTCAAAATTTGGTAAAACATTTCATCAATTTATTAAACATTATATAAATGTTTGACGTATCATATGACCACTTTACCATTAAAAAACTTATTTTAAAAACATCACTGACCGAATGAGTACATCAACATCCTTTGAACACGTTCTTTTACTTTATAAACCATTTGAAATATTCATAAAACAATACCAAGGGGTTTAACTATGTTTTACATAGAACTCTATTTCAACACCCTCTTTAAAAGCCAAAATATCACCAATACCTACCCAAAATTAAACTGGAAGACCTAGAAATATTTATAAAATGAATATAATGATTTATAAAATTACATCAAATATTGACACAAAAGATACACCTGAAAACACATTTTTCTTAAAATGATTTCAAGATGTATAATAATGTATTACATAGCAAATCCATTCAAAAACCCCCTTCAAAATCCTACCTGACTTTAAGGAATTACAAAACAGAATTTGCATCCCCTTAAAAAAAATAATCAATCAATTAAAATTTTTATAAAACTACCACCATAGATATCACATGTTTTACATTTGGAAAGTACCACACGTCAAACAAAAATGCATGTATAAAATTAAACACTTAATAAAATCAATCATAAAATGTTTTAGAACCACTAAAAACATTTTAGTAACATGAAAAATGAGTTGATACATCAATAAAAATAATAATAATTGATTACAGATGGAACTACGTACTATTTGTGTCAAAACCCATTAACCATGGTCTGACACCTTAGCTGAACCTCTGCCACACCCCAACAGAGAAAATTCCTGCCCTAGATCCCATTATTTCAACATAAACACTAAATATTAAATCCTAGGTACGAATTATGGATTCTTGACAGTTTATAACCTCATGTAAGAGGAATGAAAACCAATGGAAGATGGGATAATCCAAAAAGGAATCAGTAACCATGAAGAATGTTGGAGTTTCTCCACACAACTACTCATCACATAAGGGTTCCATGAGAGCTTGGGGAAACTTGGAGACCTCCCATGGCGGCTGGTGTTGAATGGGGGGGGAAGGGGTAGATTAAATTTTCTTCTAGGGGGGAATTGGAATCTCAAAACTATTATTAATGACATATACACTCCTCAATGGTTTCCTTGCACTGTTTTGAACCATGCGGCCAAACCAAGAGGCCTGTCCTGGACACCCAAAAAGTTGTGTTTTTCATATAATTCCAATGTGGTCCAAGGGGGAAACCAAGGGGGAAACATATTACAAGAATATGAGAAAGATATTCCTAAAAGAAACTATCCAATTATCCTCAAAACACATGTAGCATAAGGTTACAAACAATCTCAACAACATACCACACAAGGTGTGCCACATAGAGTGTCCCAAAACAAACTCAAAACACCACAAACTAATACCATAAATTTTAAAAAATATGAGTCTTTGTGACATACGGTATCCCAACAACTAATGTCAAAGATCAATAACACAACAGGTACAAAAAATTCAATCTCAGAACCCCTGGAAACGAATAAAAAGCTAAGAACCGAAAAAGGATTTGAGCCAATGAATGGAATTTAAAATCAATTTGGGACATTAATGATGAGTTATTAACGAATTCTCTATATTTATTTTTATTAAAACAAGGAACAAATATTCAAGAACCAAATCTACATGTATGTTCAATATAATAATTTTTATTATAGAAAACAAGTAACATTGTACTATAATAAAGTAGAGACGTAATCCATTGTTTGTTATCTATCCTAATAGAATTGACTAATTGCTAATAAAATAATTGCCAAATAATAACTATATCTTTTATATAATACCAACTATGAAAAAAAACATTATCATCAGTGAAGCTTATTTAATGATATATTTAAAATAGGTACAAATAATAAAATCTCAAAATATCATGCATCCATGTATTATTCGGTAATTATTTACAAACAACAGTAAAATAAATTAAAAATTACGGAAATTATTTTGACCTCTACTACATTTCCATCGAAATTATTTATATTTAATTAATACATTTCTTAACCAAGTAAAATGCATAAGATACAGTTGAGATATAAATAATAGTATGTTAAAAATAAAATAATAACAAGATGAATGTAATACAAATGATTCAATATGAAAATCTTGGGGGAAATATAGTTTCAAAAACCATTAAAAAATCTAATAATGATAAATGATGATAACATAATTTGATCATAGAAATATGGTAACATCACAAAGAATGTATTGTTATGAATAATTAGTGGCTAACCAAAAGTGAAACATAATATAGTATGAATATGATAGCATCCTATGTACAATACATGGTTTATTTAGAGATAAAAACACTAACTAATTTCGTTGTGGGTTATATAACTCCATTTAATCATTTCATATTTATATCTTCTATATTTAAATTGTTTTCTTAATCAATTAATGATATGTGATTCTATGATAGGATAATAAATTGATAATGGTTTGGGGATTCACACCAATAATGATTATGATTTTAAATCCAATGAAAATTTATATATATTTTAAAAATATTATAAAGATTAATGGAAGTGATTATGATAATTGAATGTGGGATCCATTTAAATATAATTCATATGTAAAGTATAATATAATTGTAAATTCATATTGAAAAATTATTAATGGAATGATGGTACATATAAAATGCTGTTAAATAAAATCCCCTTACTACTCTATAGTTTTGGTTTATGTAATGTTATAAATACATGGAAATAAATGATCTTCCATTAAAATGAAATCAATTGGATAACATAGTGATTTTTAAAAAATCATCTACAATTATTCATTTTGTATTCAAAAGTCTAACTAGATTGATGGTTCTTGAATGAAAAAGAATAGAGAGAAATATCTTATTAAGTGGTTGATTATAAAAACAAAAAGGATTATATTTGGAGATTGGGAAAACAATGTGAAAGATTTATAGACATATAGGGAGAGGGTAAACATTATTAATCGCGTTTTGTAGATGATAATTTTGAGTATTGAAGTTTATTTATGGAATAATATAGGAACATTGTGTGTTAATTTCATTAAATAAGATATGAATTATATTAGATAAATTAATTTAAACAAATAATAGAGCCATTATTTTCTGATGGAATCTTCCAGATATGTGTGTTTTTTTATATTTTATATGTATATGAAATGAAATCAATAAAATAATGCCCCCAATTATGTGGAATTGAGTCATGTTGACAAAGAATAATTTTTAAAACATTATTTATAATATAGGTTACAAGGATACAATTATGGTTAATAAATTAAAAACAATAACATCATAAACCAAAAATCCTCTTTATTATATATATATATATTCTTTTTATATTATTAATTTAATTTCATATAACCTGTTATGATTTCATAATTCATACAGTATATTTATTGCATAATTTATGTTGTCCTAAATTTTCGACTATCTCAAAAAATTATGAATTATTCTTATTCAAAAAAATCAAAACCATTATTCGAAAAATTATATTTTAATTTTGAAAATAATTTTACATATATGAGAATTTAATATTTTAAATTCATATGCCCATTTTTTGGAAAATAATTGATTTTTCAGTGATAAGAGTTTTTTTTCACCTATAAGTGTTGTATTTGACATCATCAAAATATATTATATTATGTATATTAACAAATAATATCCATCCCCATCAATCAACATTGATAAAATTTAATTCTATAATCATTAATCTATTTAATATACATTTTTAATTAAAACCAACTATTTTTGAAAGAAACTAATTTTTTTATATGAAAATAAATTTGTGAAAAATATATAATTATACATATATATATATATAAATTAATTTTTTTTAAATATTAAATATTTAATTACAAAAGAAAAATATAAATCATACCTCTGTGATCAATATACAAAATCAATTATAATGTATTTTATTATATAAGGGAATGGTGTTTGATTGTAGAGATTTCAATTGGGTGTTCAGTGAAAATGTCTCATGTTGTGATATTAAAAAAATTAACCTCTTTAGAAAATGGTTAATCTCATTCTATAGTGGATTAATCGTGTATGATGCTTGGTTATTGGAGAATACTAGTGAGTCCAATTCCTTTCGATTCTTGGATAAATTGGATTCATTTGGTATGATCATACTAGCCAGTATCATCATGTATTCTATTTGAACAAATTAGATATTATAATAACCATTACTATAATAATATTAATGTTTTCCATAATATGTAAGAACTAGCAATGGAAATTATGATTACTCTTCATGTAAATCTATCTTCAATATGTTATAATGATCTAAAATAGTCAATTTTTTTCATTAGTATTAAATAAATAAATAACATCGTAAGGAATTAAATTTCTTAAAATTGGAATTTCACTTATATAGGTTGAATTTATGTATATCATGTAACTTCTCAATAGATGTAGGTTGGATACTAGTGTAAATGGGTGTGTCATATGCAAAATATAAACTCTACATAGACCTATTTATATATAGGACTACTGACATCCTGAGTTACAATTCTGGTTGAATATATCCTTGTGGGTATGTTATTTGATATAATATAATAACATAACTTTCATTTAAAAAAAATTATCAAATGTTTGATGTGTTCATAATTAAAAAAGAAGTGGTTTTGATGAATAAAAAATAATGATGGGTGTAATAAAAATGTTTTAGATATTATATAGAGTTTTCTCCTAATATTTAGGTATACTATATTATATTGTGACTCATATTACATGAAATTGAATGGTTTTTTAATTTTAGTATTTGAATTATATTTTTATTTATGAGGATCATATTGACATTATTTAAGTAAACTAGACATTCATTCTCTATATTGATAATATCATATCCCTCATAGAGGATAAGATCATTATATTGGTCATACTGGACCAATTTGTGGATGAATGTGTAGTATCACATCACATATTGAATGATATATTCATGATAGTGGTGATTCATAGAAGAGTTAATTTCCCATATAATGAATAAAATTTATAATTTTTTATGAATATTTTTTAGGAATAAAATCTAATATGGAGATCATGTTAACCATAGAGTTTATTCATGGAGACAAATAATTGTTTTACCTCACGCCAAAATGCTACAAGTGGGTTCTTTGGTGATGAATGTTTATTAAAAATATATCAATTATATGGATTTTAATATAATATAGAATTATTTTGGGGTTTTACTATTCTTTTATCTAGGGAAGAATATGTGAATATTCCTTTATTTTTGGATTAAGGAATATTAAACCACATTAGAGTCATTGAGAAGTACCCCTTCCATATATTGAATTAATATATTATTAATTAACAGGATGTCAATATTCCTCAATGATTTTCATAAGGCGATTGTATGATTAGGTGACAATGATATTGTATGAAACACCATATATTGATTTTAGGAATATAAAAGTCTTGTAAAAATTCAAGAGGATTATACTTTTTCATTTGTACTCATAGTAAATATTCAAGGAATTGATGAATCATAGCATAAATCTTTTTATATTGTATTTATTGGTGGGTTTTATCAATGAAATTATACATTATAAACATTCTTTAGAAAACCATTCCCATAATCAAGGGATTAACTAGACTATAATTAGAGACAATGGGAATATAAATAAGATATCAAAATCCAATATCTTTATTGACAAAGATAGCATCCTGGACTACTATATGAGGTTGGTTGGTATCCTATTAGACACAGTGTCATAGACATCCATAATGAATATATAATTGAAAAAATATTATTCATGATGTAATTATTTATTTGTTTGTAATGATATTCTAAATATTTTATGACATATTAATTCAAAATGGAATTGTTGAATTTTATAAAGACCCAGAAATGCGTGATATCTATTTATTCCCATTCATGCATGTAGGATTTGAATGAGTTAATGATTAAGTTAATCTAATCCCCAATCCTAACCGTACCATTGATACATCTAGACTATAATATATTTTTATATACATTTTAATTTTGGGTCAGAGATGTTATAATGTTTTGGGGGTCATCGTTGTAATTCTTGATAAAAATAATATAAGAAGAATGATTAGAATTAAACAACTCATTATCTCGAGAATTTTTCAGTGGTATACTCAATATCATATGGGAATAAATATCCTTTGGGAGAGTGATATATGTTTTATACAAATAACAATATCATAATGATAATATTTTATCACCAGATCAAAAACAATAATAAAATAAGGTTGGCTAAATTTATGTATTTTATAATCATCTATATAACATATATACCTATATTTGGAAATTTAATTATGAACACCATGATTTGTTAGATGTATTAAGGTGTATTTTTAGAATATTTTTATGAGTTTTGTCTTATAACTCTCAATGTATATATAAATCATTATATTTTTGAGTCCCGCTGCAATGAATTCATTTGTTTCATTAAATCGTAGATAAGATTATATGGAGGAATTTCTCAGATCTATAGGTCTTATACATATAGTAATTATATATGTCAGAGAGACACCATCTGGATAGTACATTGACAATGATGATGTTCTTCATGTCAATAGTCATGTTAAGGTTCATATGTCATAACATGAGGATATTATTGGAGAATTACATTATTCAAAATACGATGTACTTATGGTCCTGAGAAATAATTTTCTTGATCAACAAAAGAAATAATAAATGCAATGGTTTTGAATAGTGATAATGAGTTTTATGATTTTATTCTTCAATTTTTAGTAGGTGTAGGAAGGAAAATAAAGAAAATAAATGTTTTTATAATTTTTTTCCCATTATGTGTTTTATTTAGGTTGATATTAATATTTAAAAAATGACAGTATAACCCATGAAATATTAAATGAATTAAAACATGTGGGAGATCATCAAATTACTGATAAATGTACCCAATATCATTCATATCCATGATAACATCATGAATGATTACGTGTGTATCAAAAACATATGGTAGATTATCTTATTTTATATAGTTACTTTATTCATAAATTTTTATCCATATCCATGTTTTATTTCATACTTCTTGATTGGAAATATTGTTTTCATTGGATAAAATGTTCTTCAGAGCATTTCATACCATCCTATATTTAATATCCATTACACACATATATTTTAAATTCTTGACGAAATGCAATGAGACTCTATTATATGTATTAGTGTTTATAGGGGTTATCATCAATATTATTTTGATTTTTTATTTTATAACAGATTCCATTCAATAATCACAGTTTATATTCTAGTTGATTTTATATAATGACATTTCATTCAAATTTTTCCTGGTTTGGGGGGGTCACATTTTAAATCTTTGGCCCTATTCTCATACAAGAGAAAAATAACAAGGTGTTTTATTATATTTGGTTAGAGTCTATAAAAAAATAAAGAAAAATCTTATATTGACCATGATAGTTTTTATATGGTGGTTGAGGTTGGTAGATATGTCATTTTTATGTTGTCATATAGAATGGGTAAACATCGTATCCATATGTAATTAAGGCTAATGAATGTTTTACAAATTCAATTTGGTATTCTGGATATGATAAATAATGTGGTATACAAATTCTGTATTTCTTTTTAATATAGTGAAGTAGAATATGTGTTTCCTTTGTTAATGATTTTGATATATATCCCTCATCATTTATATGTGAACGATGAAGAAGTGAATGATATTTATTCTAATGTGTCCACAGGGAAGTATTAGAATTGTATCTTAAACCACATTTATGAGAATATCTAATGAAATTTCATTTTCCAAGAGACAATTGTGTGGTACCCTGGATATTCCTAGCCGTATACCTAGATGTTTTATTGAGATATGTTGTTACATTTTCGCTTTTTTTTCAATGAAATGTTTTTTTTGATATGTGGAATTATAAATCTCGAAAATATAATATTATGATGCGGAGATTTTAATACCATTAAATTTTATAGATAAATATATCATGATTTTTATAATTTATTATTTATATGTTTTTTATTCCTATTATTTTATATAAAGGAGTTTTGTTACCTAGTTAAATTGTTTTTTAGAGATTCTCTATGGCTATAAAGATGAGTGATAGCTAGAGATTGTTTTGTTATGTTTAATGGGATACAATATACATCCAATTGGAATATAATATAGTAGACATGATCATATGAGGGAAATAAAAAAATCATGTTAGAGAAATAGGATGTCCACAGCTGGGTCTATGGGTCCTACCAACGCGAGTGAGGCCCACATGCTAGATGGTGGAAACATAAAAAAATTGGTCTCCATCGGGAGACCAGCCACTTAACCTTTAATAAATGACTTCCATAGAAGAATTTTACCATATGATGTGGCCTCACTACATGCCACAACCTTCTACCTTGTGATTCAAATATACTATATATGTAATGGGGGAGAAGTATTCAATCCATCGAAAGCCCAAATTAAATTTGCATATCCCATCCTAGAAAAATTTCTTTCACATTGAATTTAATGACTTATAAAATTATTATTTTAAATATTTGTTTTTTTATCTTTTATAAATGTTCCATTCATCTATTTTGACCTCACAATTTGGTGATTTTTTATTTGTAATGATTATTTACCTTTTGTGTTATTCTAATAACATTTTCTTTTATTCCAAACAGGAAGAGTCTCTATCCATTAATTAGTTATTGTGTATTTTATCATTGTTGCACATGTATGATCATAGTTTCCTTCATAATTTTCTTAAGGTAGGTGGTATAAAACCCTTATTTATGGGAATATTTTGATTTATAGTATGTCCAAATGGTTAAATTATGCAACAATTCCTTGTTAATGATATATTCTGATCAAAACTCAATCGTCTGATAAAAAATGGTTGGTTTGATCTTACTTGGATCATGTTGACTCCCTTAATAAATTTTAAAAGGAATTACAACCACTTGAGATGTGTGTGTACCCTTGAACCAAGGATGTATAATTGAATGATATATCCTAATAGATTATGTTAAATTGAAAATATATTTCTATTAATAGATAAAAATATGATTTTGTTTAACCTATGAATAATCAATTGATAATAATTTGCATTTTATTCAAATAAAGTCAATTTTTTTAAATTTGTATAATTACCATAATATTTAATGATATGGCATAAAATTGGTTAATATTTATGTAATTGATAAATGGAATAATTACATGATATGATAATGATATTTTGTCTTTCTGAATAATTTTTGGTAAAACATATCTATGATTTGAAATTATTAAAAATATTACTTGTATGAAATATGTTCATGTATTTAGTTTTCTGAAATGATTAGATAATTGAATCTAATTATTATTTTAATAGAAATTGGTTTTTTTACATTGATTTATTGAATATTAAATTTTTATGAATTTTTATCATTTTTATATGTAATTATGTGTGGGATATTTCATTTATAATGTCATTATGCAAATATACATGATTCAGAATGGTGAGATGCATCATTAACTAATTCCAGAGGGTGAGGTTTATTATTAAATGATCTGTGATACTGATATGCCTGACTACATAATTTTAAAGTGATAAAGGATTGATGTATTCTAGTGATATTTATGTTTATAATTTATTTATAAGGTTGAAAAATACTTGGTGGATATGGAATTAATTTATATTTAATTACTAAGGGATTCTTCCACCGAGAAATATAGCATTGTGTAGAAGTAGATGTCATTAATCTAATGTTTCAAAAAAATATCCCTAGTAGGATGGGTTTTTGAAATTTCAATTTATTTAATTATGATATCATTTTACTGTATA
Organism: Viscum album; assembly: GCA_963277665.1. Lineage (NCBI taxonomy): Eukaryota > Viridiplantae > Streptophyta > Magnoliopsida > Santalales > Viscaceae > Viscum > Viscum album. The sequence continues at coordinate 1,309,203,711 of OY728152.1, read as the reverse complement.
CCAAATTTTTCATTCACTATATAGTTAGGATAAATTTTATTAGACATAGTCTGAGAAATCCTAGTTATTTTTTATAGAATATTTGTTTTTATATATTTGTTACCTTTGAATACATAATAGATTAATGTATAAACAAGAGAATACATCCCAAAAAAACGATAGAATAAATTACTAGTTAGGAATAGAACATGTAGTTTGGACATGGAATGGGATTAAGAACCATTATGTGGAGAATTTATTTTGATAACGATCTTCTTTAGTTTTATTGTATGGAATTCTACCTTATTTTTACATTCTAAAAAATATTTCCTAAAAAGTATTTTTATGATGGATTGTTTTTAATTTTCCATCTAATATAATGAAATATTATTATTAATTATTAGACATAATATTCCTACAGTAATTTTAATTTAAAAATTGAGGGTATAGACTTTACGCTATATTATATATTCAAGAGATCTTTATCGTTCACATATATTATATAGGGAGACAAACTAAAGCTCACACAACATTTCAACCCATTTATATGTGGTATAATTTCTCAAGAGATGTTTTAATTTATTTTATTAATTTTGATATGATAAATGTTGGCATGACCATCACACCTAAAAAATAATTTTGAAAAGTATCATGTTGTCTTTAAATAATTGAAAATTCATGATACCATATTTACAATTTTTTCACATATTAATGTTGATTTCAAATTTTATGAGGTAATTAATTTACTAATTAAAATATTATATGACACTTATTATTTGATGAATCCTTATTTGGGATGGATTAATCATAAATAAAAATCTGAATATTAGAAAATTATCTAATAAGGAAACATATGATATAAGAGATAATATTTATATTAAAATTTCCTACGTTTATATTACCAATTCTTTATACTGATTTCCTACAAATTATTAATTTAATGTTTTTTTATATATTTTTAACATTTTATTAGACTGATATTAATAAATATTTTAATGTCATTAAATTTCACAATTTTAATTCTTTAAAAAAACCCGTTTTAAAATTACTATAATAATTTTTCATCATCATATGTAATTTTTATTTAATATCAAAATTTAATATTATAAATTTTATATAATCTAAAAATAATTATTACAAATATAAAATCAAATTTTAAAATAAATATAATGTTTATGGGGAATATTTTTAGCATTTTCATGCATGAAACATTTTTTTAAATACAAAAATAATATTAATATATTAATTTCATGATGACACAAAATTAATATTCATAAATTAAAATTACAAGTCCTGTTTTTTAAAATATATATTTTAAATACGAATTTGATATATTATTAAATTTATTTCTTATTGGAAATTTTTTTTTTAGTATTATCCATTCTCATTCATATTTTTTCAATGATTTAGGTTAATTAATAATAAACGATTATTCATATAACATATATTTTATAATCATTAATGTAATGTATTAGTATATAATTATATATATAACATTAAGAGTATTTTTTAAATATTTTCTATATAATAAATGACAATATTAAAAATAATATTTAAAATAATAGTACTCCATTCATAATAATAATAATAAAATATTTTTATATTATATATATTTCAAAATGGGTATACTATTATTCATTCCTAATAATTCAATGTCTATGTATTAATGGTCCAAAAAATATTTATAGTTTTTTTATTATGTTAGATTATTTATATTTGGTGAATCATGTTGAGAAATCCATCGAACACATTAAATTATTTAAAAGTATTAATTTATTATATACTAAAGGTGGTAAACTTATATTCTTCTTAAGAGTTACAAGTTTTCTAGTACACCATGTTTTTATGGGGATTAATCTTCTTAAAAATTAAATTATATTGTACCTACCCCATCATTTTCAGCATGAATGTGTTCTACAAATTTTGTATTGATAATATTAAATTTTATTAATAAATAAATTACATGAAATTTTAAATAGATATAAAAATATATTTCTTCAATATTATGTAGCTCATTATTTTAAGTAAATTACCCAAAAAGTTCACATCTAAATATATATTTTCACTATCCATACATATATAGTTGATTATATATAAATTATAAATATTAAACCATTAAAAACAATTATTACACAATATCTAATATTCATATTATTACTAAGATATAATTAATTATTTATGATTGATATCTCTATTATGAAACATTTACTAAACAATGAAAATATGTAACATTTTTTGATGATATTAAATAATAACATAACAATATGTGTGTAACTAATTTTAAAAATTTAAGAAAATGTAACATAGTATACATGAAGAAATGTTTCAAAATAACTAGTTAAAATAGTTGTGTTTATTATAATAGTGGATAATTCACATTCATGAGTTTCATGAAAAAATAAAATGGGGGTTTTACTAATTTCCATTTGAATTGAGGAGTATTTATATTTGAAACCCTATTTTCTGATATATTTTTACACAAATTCTAAAACACAAGAAAATTATTCTCTTATGGTTATTAATTAAATTTAAATATATAAATATAATTATATGATAATATATATAACAATATAACTAATGTAATTCCTATAATAAAAACATACAATATATCTTATTATAGAAACAAATCATACTATTTCTTGAATATATTCACTATTATTTATTATGAATATCCGTAAATCAATATAAAATGATGAATTAAAAATTCTTCAACTATAATTGACATTTTAGAAATATATATATATATATATTCAATAACTATAAAATGTTTCCACCCAATGATGTTTATTTTTAAATGTTTTTTTGTAGAAGTGTATCTAAATAATATTATTTCTACCCTTATACAAAATAGTTTCTTATTCATCCTTATGTGACCATTTTACAAAACTAAATCAATATAATGATTTTATAGTAATTTTAATTATTGTTTATTCTCAATTTTTAATCATTTAATCTGAAAATGAAATCCTTGAAATATAATATATTTTTTATTTCTCGTTATTAAATAATATTTCATATTTCATTTATAAATTTTCATTTATTTATACAAACATCCATTTAATTTTTATTGAATTTATTAGGGATATTAACAAATGATTTTTCTATCCAAATGTCCCATAATGGGTAATTAATATGTTTTTGTATCATTTTATGAAACATTATTTTTTTTACTGTCAAATTAAAATAATATGATATTATGATTTTTTCCTTCTTCTTATGGAAAAAAAAATTTGAGTATACAATATTTGATGTGTGGTTATATGAAATAGATTTTATAACTATGTAAATGTGTTATATAATATGATATTTGTATGGGAAAATTAAATTTATTCCTTTTCAAATATAATAAGTGATAATGGTTTTAATCTGATGTATAATTATTTATGGGATAATTGTCAATCTAGTCCGATATGATATAAATTTTATAGTGGTAACCCATTACCTATTTAATCATTTAATTGTATATGATAGTCAAAAATTCTTATGATATGAAATTTATAATGTCATATAAAAATGAAACAAATTGTTTATCTTATTTTTCTCATTTATCTTTACTCATGTTTTATAGTACAATAATGTCCATCAAACATCAATCATGTTTTAATAAAATAATTAAAGGTTTTTCTTATTTTTTGATATAAATATGAAAATTTATTATTTTCACTCCATTATTTTATTATCATATGCCACATTATTATATTTGAAAAATAACTATTATATTTACCTATAATGATAATAAACTCTCACTTGTTTTTATGTTTCTATTATCCAAACATTGATGATGATTATTATGTATAATGTGTTGAAAATTGTATCATTTTAGATGATTTTTTTTCATTTCTATAGAAATGTAATAACTTTTTTTGTTTTAATTTCGTTCAACATAAAATTTAATTCATCGATAGTCTTATTTATTATTAACTATATTCAATATTCATTAAAATATATATAATATTTATTTATATTTTTCGTTGTTTATTTATACAATAGTGTCATTTTGTTATTTTAGGGGATTTGATAAAATAAATTTTATGGATATATCCTCGTACAGATTAAGATGAAGAAAATTTTATGAATGATAGAAATGAGAAGTTATAGGATAATATTACAATGTTAGAGTTTTGGAGATCATATGAATGAATTTCATTTTCAAATGATTTCTTAGATTAATTAATTTTCCATTAATATTAATATAACTAGTTTGGATTTTGTAAAAAGACGGAACCAAGAGTTATCAGTATAACGTTTGATTCCATATAAAATGTTCGGATTATCCTAATAATCAAAGAAATAATTATGAAGTTAAAATGGAATATTACATTCCAATTCTCAATGAACTAATTCTATATATAGAATATAAACACGAATCAGGAAGAAATCTATAGCATCACAAGAAAATATCATATTTATACTAAGATTATTATATTAAAAATCAATGCATTATTAATTCACAAATAACTAGAATACTATTAATCTGTTAATGAATATAAAATACTTGATAATTTCTATTCTCAAAGGCTTTGGTCATGAACATTTGTTTTAGAAATTTATCATTGGGAGGTGATGATGATAAATGGTGGATTCTAATTTACAATATAATTTACTAGAAATTATTACACTATTGAGTAAATAAGGTTTTACTTATGACTTTTCCATTCCATCATACATGGGGAGACAATTGAGTCATTAATTTTTCTTTATGACATTACTAATCCTATTGTTTTGAAAATCACAAACACCTTATCTCAAGGAAAATCTCATTTTACCCTATGTTTTATTTCTATAAGAAAACTTTTCATCATCATGGAAATTTATCCTTAAAATGTTTTTATTTTTCACATCATGATTTTTATATCTGTAAAATTTGGTTTGAAACCAAAATATCAGAATCCTATAATTACCTAGATATGAAGCATTCTGATTTAGGGTCCGAATTCTATGAATACTGATTATGTATTCTGGATAAGAACTCTTCTGAGTTATGACTTTGAATTCTGATTACTAACTCCTATGTGTTCTAACTCTAAATTATGATTACTAATTCTGAATACGAAATCCTTTGAGTTCAGAATATTAATTCTAATTATGAATTCTTATTACGAACTCTTCTGAGTTCTAATGCTGAGTTCTCTGAATATAGAATCTGAACTCTAATGAGATCTGACTCCTAATTTACATTATCTATAACTCTGAACATTGTATGTTCTGGTTTTGAATTCTTGTGAATCCAGATTCCAAAAGTCCATGAAATTTAGACTTCGTAAATCTATAGAATTCAGGTTCCAAATTCCTAGGAAATAGAATCCAAATATCATTATTTTATAGACTCCGAATTAAAATTTTGTTACACTCTGAACATTCATATATCCTTACATTCCAAATATTAAATTTTGGTTATGTAACCATATTTTTTATTACTCATGTTTTGGTTATAAAATGGTGACGTTGATTCAGTTACTAACTAACCATTGTTTGAGTGACACATTTATAGGTCCCTTCGAAATTCAAGGATAAATATGACAGATAGAAGAGGGAGTCGACCGTTGGTGATGTTCCATTAAATAGGAGCTAATTTGAAAAGAGCTCAAAACTGTTCTATGACTCTAGATATTACATGTTGTTGAAGTGATTTATAGAGAGAGACAATCATTGATTTGTGTGTACTAAAAATTTGGTTCGGATTTTTTTTGTGCGACTTCGATTTTTTCTTTGTATAATTGAGGGAATTAGGGGATAGGAAGACTGTGGTGCCAACTACCTAGAAGTTGAGGGCTTCCTTTTTTAGGATGAAAGAGGTGCCGACTACCTTGAAGTTGAGGGAATCCTTGTTGAGAATGATATGGGTGCTGACTACCTTGAAGTTGTGGTCTTCCAGTGATAGAAAGACAGACTCTGATATTTGTATCGAGGGATTACCCATGTGTGGGTAAGATAGACGTTCTTGAAAGTATAAAACAAGGGTACTTTATCCAAAGTTGTAGGATGCCCTTCTCTTTGGCATAAAAGGCTTACGACTTGTTACTTGTTTGTAAAATGTTTTCCACTGCATTTTTATAGTTGAGGAAAGTATAACTATCTTATAGTTCCTTATTCTTATACCATGATTTAGTTAGATTCTATACTCTTTTTGGTAGAATATTCATCATTGTAAACTTTCATTAAGATTCATTTTCCAGAACCATATTTCTTGATACACTATCTCGGAATCATATTTTTGAATTCATGCATGTGTGTAGAAATAGAGATTTGTGAATTACCAGGTTTAACCTTATTAAACATATCCATCTTGAATTGTCACAATGGAATTTTTAAAAGTATAAAATTAAGCCCCCTCTTGTATTTTGTGAATATTTAGATACCTGATACAGTATGACTATTATTTTGATCCTATATTTGGTATTATATAGTATATCATACCCAATACCATATCAACAATTTTTATTAGTGGATTTGTTCAATCTGAATTAATCTCACAATTAGATTCAGAAGAGAGTTAATTGAATTATTTTCCAGAATAAATTTTTTGAAATCATATAGTTCGGATTCATTTTTTCTGTGATATAATCTTGCTCAATATTTTCCATCCTTAGGAATATTTTCCTTCTATAGAAACTTTTTCTATAAACAAGTTTTTGTGGAGTGATTTTATTTAAGATTGAATGAATCAATGTTGGTTCCACAGAAAATCTCAACCCAACTAGACCTCATATTTTTTATGGAAATGATTATGAATACTGGAGAGATCGTATGAAGACTTTTATTATCAATACAGGAGTTGATAATTATTTATACTTACTATAGGATATAAAATCTCTGACAATAATGTTAGTACCTTTACCGATCATGAAAATCATGAATATCTACTGAATTACAATGTAGGGAATAAATTTCATTGCTCTATGACTAGTAATATATATATATATATATATATCCAAATTTAATCTTGTGATGCAGTAAATTGTATATGGAAGAAAATTGATGTTAATCACTTTGGAACTTCCAATGTTATTGAAACAAGAAGATCCATGCCCAGAGCTGAATATCATGGGATGTACTTTCCTTATGGAGAACCCATATGTAAGGTTCAACAAAGATTTATTAATATTGAGAATAGTATAAAATCCATGGGTGAGAAAGTATTAGATGATGAAGCACTTCTTGATAATATCATATACATTATTCCCAATGGGAGGGAATCCAAGAGGACAACTATATATGAGAAAAAAAAAGGTTATATAGATTTCCTTAGATGAGCTATTTTGAACTCTTCTTCAAAATTAGACTAGAATGAAGAGAGATTCTGATAATGTAAAGAAGAAGAATGGGAATGGAAGTGTTTCTTTTTCTACAACATCTAAACATATTAAAGGTAAGAATCCTAAAATAGTTACTATATCTAAATATAAGAAGTGTGTTATTCAATCCGAATCTAGTGGAAGTGGATCCACAGAGAATGAATTAGCAAATATTCCCCGAAGGATGATCAAGATAGCTGGACAGAGGAACCATCAATCCAGATATAAGAAAAAATAATGGAATGATAAGAACGATTTAGAAGATACATGTTATGAATGAAAGAGAGGTAGACAATAAAGACCTAAATTTCCTATGCTTAAGAGAAAAGAAAGAATGGAAAAGCATTCTGAGGGAAACATAAATAATTATTACTATGCTAAAGCTATGAATGTCTTAAAAGTTAATGACACATAGAGTGCCAGTGTTGTAGACTCTTCTCATGAATCATCAGATTATGAATATTATGGATAGAAGATTCATGGAATAATAGCTAGAGTATCTATTTAAAATCATTATTTAATGGATAAGGTATAGAATGTTGAATCAATGACCAATGCTTCTTTAAATGATAATTATAGTAATGATAAATATTATAACTCTTTTGATGTAGAATCTTATTCTGGTGATGATATTACATTACCTACCTATGAATAAGTTTCAAGGATTACCAAACTTCTTGATATTGAGAGTTCAAAACTCATGAAAATGATTGATAAGTCAAATTCTAGGAATACTGATCTTACTAATGAAATAGAATATATTTATAATTGTCCTGATAAGAAAAATGTTGATTTTGAATGTATTTCAAAAAATCTTGAGGAAGTAAATTCTGAAAAGAATAAACATTCTAATGATCTAGAAAACGTAATTTCTAAGAAATTTTTTATTCGATCCTAGATATAGTTGGAAATAAAATTATTTTAAGGAAAAGAACTTGGTTACCAAACTGAAATCCGAAATATTTTCCTTGATGATGTGTTCGTCAAACATTACCTTAGGTAAAGAAAATTTTGATGAAATGTATTCACAAATCTTACCTCTATGGAATAGTTCTGGTTTTGGTTATACTGGTTCTAAACTGGTTTTTAGTAACACTTATTTTGTTCCACAATGTGCTCAATTCTGCACTAAGTGTCCGTGTGGAGGGAATTGGGAAAAAAATTGATCCCTAAACAAAACTCAGTCATTAGGATTCCATAATTCCTATTCTTATAAAATGACTTGGGTGCCTAAAATTTTTCTTTCTGAGATTTTCGAATCAAAGCAATTCTGGATTCTGAAAACCGAACTTTTCATTATTTTTAAGAAAATATAGATAGTACAAACAACAATACAGGGTTCATTGATAGTGTATTTTCCTGACATATGACTGGTAATAAAGACTATTTTGAAAAGTTTATCAAGAAGAAATGAGAAAACAAAACATTCTGAGAAAATGCTCAGAGAGAAATTATTGGTATATGCAACATTTTTATTCATGGAAAAAAATTGATTTAAAATGTTTTATTTATTAATGTTCTTAAGAACAATATCATTATCACAAGACAACTATGTGATGAAGGATACCTTATGAATTTTATGAATGAAATGTTCTTAGTACGAAATTCAAAGGAAGAGTTTATTCTTTCTGCCCATAGGCAAGAGAATGTTTACACACTAATCATATATGTCCCTAAGAGCAAAGATATACATTCCCTAAGGGTAATGGAATATCATTCATTGTTGTGGCATAGAAGGATAGGACACTATAACCATAAGAACATATGCAATCTTTCGAAGAAAAAATTAGTTAAGGATCAACCGGAGCTTATAATTTATTCCTCTAATGTTTGTGATCCTTGTCAATATGGAAAGAAACTTAAATAAATTATTAAATTAGTCATTGAATTCTCAACTACTGATGTATTATATTTAGTGCATATATATCTTTTTGGACCAACACTAACTCGAAGCATTAGGGGAAAGTATTATGTATTTGTCGTTGTTGGTGATTAAACTAGATTTATGTGGGTCTATTTTCTAGAAAAGCGGTCTGAAGATTTTTCTTATTTAAAAAGTTTTAGAGCCCATGTTAATAATGAGAAAATCCTTTCATTGAAAACTATTCATAGTGATCATGATCGGAAATTTCAAAATTTTGATTTTGAAACTTTTTGTAGTAGAAAAGGTATTAATCACAACATCTAAGCACCTAGAACCCCTCAAAAATATGGTGTTGATGAATGAAGAAATAGAATTCCTCAAGAGATAACTATAACCATGTTGAGTGAGTATTCTATAGGCAATAATTTTTGGTCTAAAGCTGTAAGTACTGCATGTTATAAACTAAATCGAGTTTTAATTAGACAATTTCATAATAAAACTCCTTATGAGTTATGGATTTGTAGAAAACCTAGAATTTCCTACTTCAAGGTTTTTGGTTGTAAGGTATTAATCCTAAACACTAAAGATAATCTACATAAATTATCACCAAAATCTAATGAAGTAATTTTCCTAGGCTACTACAAAACATCTATGGCTTATAGTGTTTTCGATAAAAACACTTGTACTATTAAACAGATAGTACATGTGAACTTTGATTAGACTGATCCTTTTGTTTTTAAACAACCCCAACCTACATCTTCAGATGTATTTTAAAAAACTGATTATCAACCTTTAATAGAAGATCCTTCTGATAAGGTGAATTCACAAGAAATGTTTTTAAGCAATTACCATCGAATATTTCCTACCATATATTGATGAACATGTTTTACAAAACCCAAATTTTTTTATTGTAAAGAATCATCCTAGTGATAACATCATTGGTGATGTGAATCAACATGTAAGGACTAGATGTTCCTTAATAAATAAATTAGAACATCTTTCATTTTGTTCCCAATTATAACTAAAAAGAACAGATGAAGTTTTAGGTGATGATGATTGGACTAAATCTAAGCAAGATTAAAAAAATGAATTCAAATGGAATAAAGTCTGTACATTGGTGGAAAAACCTAAGGAAACTTTTGTTATTAGAGTGAAATGGGTCTTTAGAAATAATTTGGATGAAAATGGAATCATAGTAAGAAATAAAGAAATATTGGTTGCAAAAGGATATAATCAACAATTGGTAATAGACTATGAAGAAACCTATGCTCCAGTAGCTAGACATAAATAGATTTGTATCTTACATGCCTTTGCAGAATTCATCAAATTCAAACTTTTTCATGTGGATGTGAAATGTGCTTTCCTTTATGGTTATGTTCAAGAGGGATTTTTTTGAATGACCTCTTGGCTTTAAGGATAGAAAACATCTTGATCATGTTTTTAGACAAACCAAGGCTTTGTATGGACTTAAGAAAACCTCTCGAGCTTGGTATGATAGACTTACATGATTTTTTCATCAATATAATTATGTAAAGGGAAATAAAGATCCAACCCTTTTTATAATGAATGATAAGAAAAAAAATTATTGTTCAAATTTATGTTTATAAAATTATATTTATTTCAACTAAAAAATATTTAACTAATTCCATTTCAGATCTAATGAAATCTAAGTTTCAAATGAGTATGATGGGTGAGTTATCATTTTTCCTTGGTTTCCAAATATCCCAAAAAGTAGAAGGAATCTATATATCCCAACATATGTATACTAATGATCTTCTCAAAATGTACTGATATGACAACAGTAGAAGTTTATGTACTTTCATTGGTACCTAAAACACACTCAAATTTGATGATGAGGGGAAACCAGTAGATCAATCATCTTTTAGAGATATGATACGAAGTTTACATTAAATAACATCTACTTGTCTAGACATAATTTTTTCAGTATGCTTATGTGAAAGATATTAATCTAATCCTAAGGAATATCATTTAAAGGAAGTGAAAATATATTTTCACTACTTAATGGGAACCTATAATTTAGGACCCTTTTATACTTCTGGAAATGATTTTGTTTTAAAACGTTTTCCAGATGCTAACATTGGTAGATATAGAATGGATAGAAAGAGTACATCCAGAACATGTCATTTCTTACGAGATTCATTAGATTCATGGTCTTTCAAGAAGCAACACTCAGTAGCACTTTCCACTACAAAAGCTGAATATTAAGCAGTTAGAAGTTTTTGTGCTCAAGTGTTGTGGATACAACACACACTTAGAGACAATGGTATTAGTTTTACCAAAACAAAAATTTTGTGTGATAATACAAGTTCCACTGTCCTTAGTAATAACATTGCACATCACTCTCGTGCATTTCACATAGAAACTTGGCATCACATTCTTAGGGATTAAACACAAAAAGGAGATATCATTCATAAATTTATCAGAATGCAAGATCAACTTTCTGATATTTTCTCAAAATCATTACCATATGATAAATTTGAATACATTAAACAGAAGTTAGGAATGATAAATATAAGGTAATCCTCATGGATAACATTTTATTTAAATCAATATCATTATAGTAATAAACACTTTTTCATAGGGGGATTATATTTTCTTGTTAGTTAAAAATGTTTTTTTATGTTTTCTATAATTTACATTTTCATGTTTTTTGTAATGATGTTTTTTATGTTTTTAGTAATGTAGTTTTTCATGTATTTGATCATGTATTTTTTCATGTATTTCATAATTACGTTTTTCATGTTATTAGTAATGATTTTGTTTATTTTATTCGTAATGAAGTTCATCATGTTTTTCATAATGATGTGTTTTATGTTTTTCGTAATGAAGTTTTTCATAATACTCATCATGAAGTTTTTCAGTTTTTCGTAATAAATCTTTCATATTTTTTGCGTAATGAGGATTTTTGTAATGTAGATTTTCGTAATGAAAATTTTCATATTCTTTTTTTTTCATTCATTAGTATTATAGTTTTTTTCGTAATCATGTTTTTCTTTTAGAGTCTAAAGTCATTCTAGAATAATATTCCTCAATATGAATAATTATCCTAGCAATCTAAAAGGTATGTATTATTTCTTAACCTTTCGTAGTAATCATTTACTTTCTGGTATTTTCTTTTAAAATTTCTCAGATTCTAGTTTTCTTAAATCCGAATGCTTTCATTTAAAAACCTCAAAAGATAGGATCCTAAGAAATTTTCCTTAAAACTATAATTTCAACCGTCAAATGTGATCAGAATAATTCTCCACAATTTTGTTGAGATGGGGAGATGAATCGTCACTTCAACACCAATAAAATAAGACCCCTGATGGTTTCCCATATTGTATTTCAAGCTTTTGTGTGTTGAAGCTCTTCCCCATTTCAAAAGATCATTCCATATTTTCAAAGGTTTAATAATTCATGTTGTTTTTTATTGTTCATTCTCATGTTATGTCTTCTAAAAAGACTATTGTATAGTGGAATGTATACATAGAGAGGATGGTGCATCCGAATTTCATCAATAAGTATGACTCCATTATCTCTAAAATCCTCAAGATGAATAAATGGGAAAGTGTTTTCATATCAAAGCATGTAGCTCAAGACCTGGTAAATATGGATCTACTCATTGAGTTATATTATTCATTTTGTTTCTTAATGGATGAAGGGAGATATATTTTTTTATTCATGAGTTATGGAAAAACATATGCCCCTTTATACACCAAGGCTGTTAGCTTGGTGGGGCTGTCTTATGAAGCGGAAGCCGAATTCTGTTCCCACAAGTTGTCAGATGTTCATGGATGTTTTTTAATGGTGAAGGCTATGGAGTGTTTTGGACTTACAATTGTCCATACTACAAATATTTCTCATTTTTCTACTAATAATCAGATCCTTGAGTTATGGGTTCAGGGTTTTATCGTACAAAGAAAGGGCGACAATGAAATGCTGAAGAAAAGTTATATGTATATATTTGGGTTTTTTGGTAAATAATAGGAATATCATACTGATGAATCATATTATCTTTATGATAGTGAATATCATGAATGGTAATTTGAGAGTATAGACAATCATGTATCTTTCCCTACTTTCCATGTTGATTGTTTGATGTCTCGAGTCCATTATGATTCCTTCCAGTTCCCAGCAGAGGAATTAAAAAGTAATGTTAGTAAGCAGTGATACTTTGAAAAGAATGAAGGTCATGTTTTCTAATGATTCCAGAGAGTATTATGATCTACCAGTGGAATAAGTATATGATGTTCCGAAGAATACAGAAGTGGATGAAATGTAAAAGAAGGATGGAAAAAATAGGAAGCTGGAAGAAGTGGACGAAACAGAGAAAACCCCTAAGGGAAATGAATCTAAATCTTCTCCTCAAAATCCCAATAACTAGAAAGACTATCCGAATGAAGTAGTACCCAAATGGAGAGAATAAAAAAAAAGAATCGGAAGGAAGGAGAGCCATAGTTTGGCTATGATCCTGTAGAGGAAAATGCTTTGAAAGAGAAGGCATCTGGTGATCTTGAGAAGTAATACAAAGAGAATAAGCTTAATAAGAATATTTATGTGTCCAAAATTGTTCAATATCTTTTTAGGGACATTGAAATAGAACCTGGGAACATTCTTATAAATAAATCTAACTTAGTTGAATCCTTACCTGAGACGTAGAGGAATAATTTCATGAATCCAAAAAAGTACATGAAAAGGTTATCAAAGAAAATATAGTTGTGAAATAAGTACAAGAATCTGAAAGTAGTGATGATATAGATGATCTGATAATGAATGTTGAAGACTTTTATGAGAAGGAAAGTGTATCTGAAAAATTATCCATCCAGACTTCTCAAGTACGATCTTCGAAACATTCAACTCCTAGATTTGATGAGAAGGATAAAGAGGAATTAACTAAGTTATCCGAGAAAGAGATACATAATCATGACTCCATTCATCCTGATGATATTGAATCAAGAGCTGAGAAAGAAAAAATTAATGAAGATAGAATTATTAATTTGTTTGGAAGTGATTAAGAGTCTCCGGATGTGGAGGCTATTCCAAAGAATAAAAAGAGGAAACATATGTTTTTTGACACAAAAACCTAAATTTTTATAATGAATAAAGAAGAAGGTGGATATTATAAGAGGAAGTTTGTCATGGTATAAAAATACCCTTCACTACAAAAAGTCTCGTATTTGGATTCATTAACATTGGGGCGTGATTTCATAGTTCAATCCTTGAATATGTTTGTTGGCATAATTCCGATTTTTTCAAACATAGATTCCAGATGCCAGAGGCTTCAATATACATAGAATCAGAAATCATATTAAGTGCCTACGGTGAAGGAAAAGTGTTTCAAGATTGAAACCGACATCAAATCATTTCTTATCAACTAGGAAGCTCACAAAATATCCTCTATGAAAATACATAGTTGGTCAAAGTCTATAGTTGATGATTTGATAGTGCATGATGACTCTCAATATGATGTAAATGATTCCTTTGAAATAGAAGAATGCAAAATCAAGGATCTAACAAATAGATATGAGGAAAAGAAAAATATTGAGAATAATAATTGGATTCAAGAGGTCAATGATCTGATTGGGATGTTTTACTCTCTTTCTCATAGTTGGATGAGGGGAAGGGATCTCCGGATCGAGATTGACGAGAAACTAGTAATGCAAGATGACTTGTTGTTGGATCAGGCATAGGCTCTAAAGGATTAGGATGATACAACCATAGCATTAAAGAAGCAAGAAAAATAAGCCCACAAAGAGATAAAGAAGCTAAAAATAATTGTAAAGAAGTTGATGCACAAGGATAATGATGGAAAATAGATCCCAGCAGATATTTTGTTTTATTTTCTTTCCTTGTAACAATTCATCCAATATGAAATGAAATTTTGGATTCACATTTCTGTATGCATTATTTGAACAAATATTTCATGTACTGTTACTTCATTTCCATTCCCTCAATTCTTTTTAATAAAAATTACAATGGGGGATACAGTAAAAAGAATTCTATGTAAAGAAGAAATATCCCTAAGAAAGGGGGAGTTCATCTGAGGGGTAGTTTTCATTATAGATATTTTCTTACTCAAGATAATGAAAAATATTATTCCAGAAATCTAGAATATGATTCTTATTGTTCCAAATCCAATGGGGGATTCAGTTTTATTCTTCTTTTCCAATGTGAAAAGGGAGATATGTTTTATTTCAAATTCTAGAAATTTTTTTCCAAGTCCTTATATTCTATTTCATAAGGATGTTGGTGCTTTGAAAAAAGGGGGATATTGTTGATTCAATAAGGTTTTCTTTATGTCATTTCCATTCCTTCATACTTGAGGATATTTTTGAGTCATTAAGGTTTCCTTATGACTTTACCATTCCTCTTGTTTTGAAAATCACAAACAACTTATCTCAAGGAAAATCTCTTTTAACCTTGGGTTTTACTTCTATAAATAATATTTTCATTCCCATGGAAATTTATACTTAAAATGTTTTTATTTTTTATATCATAATTTTTTAATCTTTAAAATTTGGTTTGAAACCAAAATCTCATAATCCTATGATTACCTATATTTAAAGCATTCTGTTTTAGTGTCCGAATTCTCAGATTTTTGATTACAAATTCTGGATATGAACCCTTCTGAGTTCTGACTCGAATGTCTGATTACGAATTCTGATTACGAACTCCTCTGAGTTCTAACTGCGAATTCTAATTACAAATTCGTATTACGAACTCCTTTGAGTTCTATCTCTGAATTCTGATTACGAATTCAGATTAAGAATTCCTCTAAGTTCTGACTCTGAGTTCTCTTAATACAGACTCCAAACTCTTATGAGTTGTAACTCTGAATTCCCATGTTCTTTGACTCCGAACTTCATACATTATGGTTACGAATTCTTGTGAATCCATATTACAAATTTCATTGAAATTCAACCTCCGGAATTTTATAGAATTCAGGTTCCAAATTCATAGAAAATTGAATCCAAATATCCTTGTATTATAGAATCTGAATTCAAATTTCTTTAGACTCTGAACATTCATATATACTTACATTCCGAATATTGGATTTTGGTTATGTAAACATATTTATTCTTACTCATGTTTTTTTATAAAACGGTGTTGTGAATTCAATTACTAACTAACTTTTGTTTGAGTGACACATGTATAGTTCCTTCCGAAATTACAGGAAAAATATGACTGTTAGAAGATGGAGTCTACTGTTGGTGATGTGCCTAAAAATATGAGCTTATATGAAAAGTACTCAACACAGTTCTATGAGTATATAGATTACATACTATTAAAGTTATTTCTAGAGTGATATTTTCATTTCTTTGTGCATACTGAACTTCTGGTTGAGATTTTCTTTGTGCGACTCTAATTGTCGATACGTTCAATCGAGGGATTCTAATAATAGGGAGACAAAGAGGTTGACTAACTTGAAGTTGAGGGCTTCCTTGCTAAGAAAGAAAGAGGTTTCGACTACCTTGATGTTTAGGGATTCCTTGCAAAGGATGATAGAGGTGTCTAGTACCTTGAAGATGAGGGCTTTCAGGGATAGAGAGAAAGAATCTGATCTTCATATCGTAGGCAAATCCAAGTTTGGATAAGATAGACTTTACTAAATGTAAAAATCAAGTTACCTTTATTAAATGTTGTTGGATACCCTTCTCTTTGGGTGAAAAGACTTACTACTTGTTACTTGTTTGTTTCATGTTTTCCGCTGTAGTAGTATTGTTGAGGAAGGTATAACTATCTTATAATTCATTATTCTTGTACTCTGATTTAGTTAGATTCTATATGAATTAAGGTAGACTCTTAATCTTTGTAAACTTTTTTTATGATTCATTTTCCAGAACCATCTATTCTTATTCACTTACTCAAAATCATATTTATGGATTCAAGTATATGTGTAGAACTAGTGGTTTGTGAAATTCCTTGTTTAACATTGTTAAACATAGCCATCTTTAAAAGTTCTAATTTAATTTTTAAAAGTATACAATTCACCCCCTATTCTATTTTGAGTATCTTTAGATACATGATTCTGTATCTCAATTATTTCAATCCTATATTTTGTATTATATAGTATATCATACTCACATTCCATCTCATCATCTTCTCCCAAGAATCAATGGAGTAGAAAATCAAAAATATAAATAATTATATTCCCTAAATTCTTCTTTGTGAAATAAAGAGGTAATTTAGGGTGATAAAACAAAAGGATAATTAATTCATTAGTTTATTTAATGAAATCATCCCAAGACATAAATTGTAGGTTTATATTTTTTCATTAGAAAAATATTAATTCAATTTTTTTTTCTTGAAATCATATAAATTTAATAAAATTCATTCTTTATATGGGGCATTAGTATGAATACAAGGATATTTTATGTTTTATTAATTGTGAAATAAAATATTTTCAATGTAAATATTTTCATTATTTTTTGAGCCAGAAATAAAAAATAAATCTTCAAAATAAAAGTTTTTATAATTAATTCATAGTTAATTATTAAATATTTTTATATTCCAAATTATGTAAAGGAATCATAAATTGATTTTTTTTGCAATGGGATAATTTAATAAATCATGTCTGCAATAAAATTAAATCAATATAATTAATAGTTAAAAGATATATTTTATAATAAAATAAATTAACAAAAAACTCCACATAAAGAACTACATCTATTTTAATTGGTTAATTTTAGGAAATATTTAAATTTCACAATCAACTATAGTAATCAAGGTTTAAATTACATTAATTTACATCATAGAACATCAATATTGATAATGAATGTAAAAAATCCAATATTTTATTACTAGATATTCAAATTTCATAATTTTTTCGTATAATATAAATCACATTAAATCACATACATGGAAAAATAAAAAAATTTATAAATTAATAATAAATTAAATAAGATGTATTTCATAAATTAAAATATTTTATCAATAAAATAGTAACAGAGCCTTTAGAATAAATAATAACATTTTAAATTGAATAGTATAATCACCAATAAAATTATAAATAAAATTTTGGATTTTAGTCATTGAAAATATGATATATTTATTAAATGGTTTATGAAAATAAAATTTTTCATATGTAAAAAATATGTATTAGTATTTTGCTATGTCATAAATATCTATTGACAATTATAAATTAAATATAGGGATTAAAAATGTAATATATTTTCATAAAAAATATTTATAAACTAATACTTCCATATATTTATAATATAATTTAATGAGACCGTAATTAGTTCTCTAATGGGTTATAAAAACACATGTAATTTTAAAATTAATATTTTTGGAATAAAGGATAACTTTAATTAAAAACCAGAATTCTCATATATTGACAATTGTTTTCATAAATTGGAGTTCATTTTTTAATTATAATTGTCCCAAATATTTTATAGTGAGTTTTTAGATTTTTATAATATGTTATTATTTTTTATTAATAAATTAATATGGTAATTTAATGTATTTAATAGATAATTAATTTTTTTATTATGGATGATGTTAAGTTTATTTATTGATTATAATCAATCCAATACATAAATATTAAATTTATTTAGTGATAAGGATCATCACTATTTATATTCATGAGCTAAAAGTAATCAGATGAATAATGTAATCAAAAAACACCACTCTCATCCCCTATAAATTCCACCCCTCACCACCAAGTATCCTCAAACCATCTAATAAATAGAGATTTCTTATATTTTGTCCAATTCATATCCCAATACTCATCCTTAAATTAAGGCCATTTTCCTCACCGAATTATAATTTCCATGTGACATTTGGAGGTTCCCAAAGAGATGACACTCAAGAGGTAATACCCTCTCTCCATCTCTTTTAAATATATTTTCTATTATTTTCCATCAGTCACCTATCCTAAAAAAATTAACCTGATAAATCTTTTCTTGTGTATATACTATATTTTTATTTTTCTAAGGAAATATTTATTATATAATCTATTCCCTATTATTTCAATCTATATATGTAAAATATTATATGTGATGTGTCAATTCCAAACCATCAGGGACAGAAATTTTCATTTCCTGTTACCACCTTCATGGCTGGTCATAAAACCATAATATTTGGTAAAAAACATTATAAAATTATTATTTCAACTTTTTTTAGGTTATGGAATATATATATATATAATATTAAATAATAAAACAAAACTAGATCCTAATGATTGAAATTTAAACAAAATAAACTAAATATCGTCAATGATATTTTTTTAAAAATCATTCCTTTATATGAAAAGAATGATATATGTACCCATTTAAAATTATGGATTTGAATCCAAATTTTAAAATTTACATTTTTATTTTTCCATATAATTGAAATGAACTCCCACAATTAAAAATTAGTTAACCAATCATAAAATCATGAAATGCAAACCCTCGTAATAATGAAATAAAATACGATAACTATTAAAAATTCCAAAAATGAAGTTAATAGAAATATAAAATATAAAATACATGTATAAGAGGTTATAAATTAATAATATAATGTTATTAAATTTATTTTATAGGATATTAGGTGCATGTTCATATGACTTCAATACATAACTTAATGGATTATTTATCAAAGAACTTGGTTTTTCTTTGGTGTATGATTTATCTCCCAATTTTTTCAAATATAATTATTAATTATTTATATTTAATCCTCCTAAATTCTGTTTTGTGCTATAAGAAGTTGTACCCAATTTAATTCTTCCTTAAGTCATGGTTAAATACATGTTTTATAAAGTTCCATTTTCAATTCCTTTTGATAATGAAATCCAATTAATGGGAACATAA
Source organism: Viscum album (assembly GCA_963277665.1). Lineage (NCBI taxonomy): Eukaryota > Viridiplantae > Streptophyta > Magnoliopsida > Santalales > Viscaceae > Viscum > Viscum album. The sequence continues at coordinate 1,309,183,777 of OY728152.1, read as the reverse complement.
TAATTTCTTACTAATGTTCATGTACATACCATAATAAATTTTGATATTAAAAATTTATTTACAAATTCTCATATTTAATCATGAATAAATAAACTAGTTTAATAATGGTTTTATCAAAAAATATTAATTTTCCACATTAAATACACATTAAAATATTCGTTTAAACCACACTAAATAGGATCACTTATATTGTTTCTTAAATATTATTAATACATGTTTTCACTTCATCTAGACATATTTTATCATGATATAAGCCTTATTTCCATTAAAAATGTACATGTATGAATTAAATCCAATTATTTCTCATAACCCATTATGATATGCTCATTGGTTACACCTAATTAAATGATTATGATACCTATTTATTTAGAAGGGTAACTATTATGTTTATACTAAATCCTTGATTATTCAAGTGGAACACATATTAATAGATATGTTATGATTATTGTGCCCAAATAGAACTTCAACGCATTGGTTCATGTTCAGTCTCATGAGATTTAATTTTGGGACATAAAGTAAACATGAATCCTTTTTGGGAATTTTTCCACCACGTGGTAAAGTATTTGAAGTTAGCCTTAAAAATGATAATGACATGATTTATGATGAAACTATAATTCTATTATTACATTATTACAAGATTATATGTTCCCAATGTTATGAATCCATATGTATGTTAATATTTCATGCCTTTTTAGGTAGTCAATTATTTCATTCTATCCCATGTGATATGATTTATTTCTAGGATTAATACTATACTATAACTTTTCGATCATACCTTTAGTCTATATATTCTATACAATAACCAATGAAGATATATGTTATAATAGGTTTTTTGGAGATCATTATGAATTATTAATATTAATATGTTATATTATATAATCTTGTGTTCATTTTTATGATTCTAATATTCGAAATAACCTTGACATTATAATCCATTATATTTAATATTTTGGTTACATCTTGTTAATATTATGGATAATATGTGTAAATGTGATATGAAAATTATAGTTTGTATCAGATCATGGTCTTGTTATGTTTACATACCCTGAATAGATCACTTTATTAGGTAAAAAAGGGAAAATTATATCAAAATGGATAACATATAATTAAACATATAAATTCAATATTTAGTATATACATTAAATTTATAGGATTATTCTTCTATGTTAAATGTTTCATTTTTATATAGATATTATCTATTTATTGATTCCACATACTATGATATTTTTTATTTGATATGAGGGGAATATAAGATAACAGATAAAGAAAACCAATGTGATAGGAAATATGTAATGCCCTGACCCCAGTTTCCCAGAGTCGTTGCATTATTACATAACATTTGCATGATCACAAGAATGATCAAGTCTCGAAAGACCGATTGGTTTAGTATCCTTTGAATGACTAGATACATTAATAAAGTTTACATTACATCATAAAATAAAAACTTTAACAATATAGTCTCCATATTGCACAATCTTATCCCCTCATACTACACCTGCAGGTCATTCATAAAATACTTCTTCACATCCTGGGAAAAATAAATCATTAAAAGGGGTGAGCTCAAATGCCCAGTTAGGATAACAATATTGCGGAATCATTAATAAATATGCATAAACATTTAAGGGAATGTATAACTAAAACAAATGCCTTTTAAACTTGATCATCAGCATAATATGGAAAAAATAAAATGAAATAATTCTGTTTACTTATTCACATAGACATTATACGAGTTGAATAATCACATGAAATATCAATTACCACTTTCATAATGATTGAATGCATAATGCCAGACTATCATAACCACATATCCAAGGAATCATGCCAAGTCTACAAATAAGTTTTTTTCAAATCCTTGTGCCAAGACACTAGTTTGTCTCATGAGACCAACCGATGCATCAAGGACCTATATAGGGCTCCACCCGTCACTTGTTAAGTTCAATGCATTCCTCATATGAACAGGTTAAAACATAACATACACATTTGTAATAAAACATGCATACGAAATGTCAATAATTTCTAGACAAACCATGAATGGTATAAAAATAACACACCCACAATCAAACAAATCTCAAAACCTTCTATACAATATTGAAGATTTTTATCATAATAAATAAACTTCAAATAAGCTTAAAATCCCTCAAAGGATGTTGACATAGATGAAATTAAACTATTTAAGAGAAATATATCTTTTTTTGAAATCATTTAAAAGTCACAAAATTATAAAATAAAACATTTACATTGATAATATTCATAGAAGCTTTTAGTGGAAGACTCGAAGATTTTATAATGGCCAAAAATAGTTGCACCCTCCGTATAAGTTAATAAAATACATTCTTACCTTAATTCTATCGAAAAGGTTAAAAAGGACCTTGTTTGGAAAACGATAGAAAGAATTATATATAAAATTCTTATAAAAACTAAAAAAAGGGTATAAATGACTATAACCAATATTATTTAAACTAGTAATAATGTTCTGAAAAACATTTTTTAGGAACATGGATGTGGATGTTAAAGAGGTCCCAATTGATAATTACGTATAAACAACCTCTGATAATGAAGAGATTGTGAAATAAACACTTACATTGTACTTTTCCCTCGTTGAGGGTAGGTTAACCTCATGAATAATGGTGAAATAGTTGTTATTAAATTATACAAGAATCATATACATTAATATTATATCATATGTGATCTTTTAATGTTGATTTGTTAATAATATCTTAGTATTATTGTTTGTTTCGGGTTTTAAATCACTCATTTTCTGTTATATGTTTTGTTATATAAGCCATGTTTGGTATGGATATTTTGTATATTATTCATATACAGAATGATATCAAGTCCTTAAACATTATTTTTAATCATTAAATGACAATTATTCTTGAATGGATATGATGGGGAATGAATCTCATCGCGTTCGTGGAGACGGTAGTCCGTACGTACGCACGAGCGACAATATCATTCTTTTGATATTAAATTAATATATAATTGGATGGTATATAATATATACAGAATAATTATAATGTTATATTTATTATTTACATTAAGTACACATCATTATTATACCCATCCAAAAAATAATTTATTGAATAACAATTACACCACGACGTGGAGACGATAAGCCGTACATACGCACGAATGGTGACATGTCATTCAAAGGATGGATTGAGTACCGAATATGGTTTGGCCATATTTATAATAACATCACAATATATATAAGATACTTGAGTTATTATTTGAGAATGGGAGTAACAAAGAAAGAATAAGTTGAAGAAAAAAGGAACAAGAAAGAGGGTGGTGAAAACATTACCTCTTCTTCAGGTTCTTTCTTTTGATTTGATTAAAAGGGCTCCATAGGTTGGCTTTCGGATCAAACTAAGGCCTCTAGGTTGAAGTGAGGGAAGTTTAGAGAGTATTTGTGCTGGTTTTGGCCGAACCAAAAGGCTTTGAATATGTGAATTAGTGAGAAGGATGAGTCCCCATTTATAAGAGTGGTGAGGGGAACCATTGAAAAGCTAGAAATATTATTTTATAATAAATTCATATTAGGTTTATAATGGTTCCAAACTGGATTATTTATAGGTTAAGGTGGGGATGGGTCGAAAATCACTCAACCAGTAGAATTTATATAGGTTTGGGTCATTATATTATCCTTATCTATTAGTTTTAACTCTTAGTTAATAAGTTTGAAACTTACCATGTCACTTTGTATTTTTATATTATATAGATAATATACATACTATATACCTCAAAGAGACCCCCAAGTTGTCCATTAATGATACTCCTATCATTATATAAGTCTCTTGGCTGAACCATATATTTTCAGGAATTGAATATAAATTAATAATATAATTTTTGTTTTAAAAACTCTTTTATTTCAATTTTGACACTATTGGGTATTTTGTTTTTGGTAAATTAATATCAACATTTTTTCTTAGAAAAAAACTTATATAACCTATAATAATATGTCATATTAACATAAAACATTAGTTTAATTCATAAAAACTCTCAAATTAAATTTATTTTGATATTTATAATATCATTTATTTTAATATTTCATTAAATAAGTAATTACTACATCACCATTGTGTCATAAATAAATTAAATTATATAATGTCTAAAAAATATAAATAAAATATAATTATGTAGGAAATATTTTTATATTTTTAATGAATATTTACAATCGAATTTATCTTATGTATAACCCTATATTAAAAATGTTTTAGTAAATAAACATTGATTTTAACTCTTTTAACTCTTCCTTGAATTAAATAATAATAAATGTCCTAATCTAATCCAAGTGGACCTAAATGATAATATTTTATTTCTAAAGTTGTTTTCAGTCGAGATAGACTTGTCCAACAGAAATAGGACATGTTTTAGGGTAATATTTATATCATTTGTACCCTTAGTTACCCAATTTACATTTAACTGTGGTAAATAAAAGAAAAAATTTACTTTTCACCAAAAATTATTTTCACCTCATTGAACAACATTTTAATCCTAGATATTAACCGAGTCTCTCAAATTTTCGCTATTCCACTCACAGAAGCTGTAAAATTACGATTTCTGTGAATTTCTAAATTCTCCTAGGATGTGGGTAAAAGGCGGTGAAAAGTTCAAAAAAAATTATATATCTAAAATTATACTAAACTTACAACAATGAATTACATTGAAATTATAGAGGTATTAATTTTATATTTTTACCATAATTAAATTTAAATAAAACACATAATTATTTGAATAAAAATTCTGTTTTAAACTATAACTCACTGTTTTTTTCACTATTCATCAAAAATTGAATGTTTTCAGAAAAATACCAAAATTTAACCCTAGGATAATTTCGATATTCCAAATCCTAAAATGAAGTCCATTATGAAAGATAAAATTTAAAAAAAATTCAAAAAGTGGGTATTACTATTTATAACGGCTAGTTTGATTCGTTGTGGTTTGTGTCTTAGAACTCGAATTTGCGTACAACAGACGCTACTGTATTATTCAAAGGGAAGCGTACCGTGGAAGTTTGGGGTGTCACATTCTCCCCTCCTTAAAATAATTTCATCATTGAAATTTCTAGAATACTACTGCATTAAAAGACTCGGGTGGTTCTTCATCATATGTTCCTCAGGTTCCAACGTTGCATCTTCCATCTTATGGTTTCTCCACAAAACATTTACCAGATGAGTTTTCCGGTTTCTCAGTACTTGTTCGCTCATAATAAGAATCCTGACGGGCTCTATGCAATAAGATAAATTGGGTTCCATTTCTAATTCCTCATATGTGAGTACATGCATTGGGTCAGGCATGTATTTCCTCAATAGTGATACGTGGAACACATCGTGAACATTAGAGAGAGTTGGCGGTATTGCCAAACTGTAAGCTAGAGCCCCAATTTGTTCTATAATTTTGAAAGGTCTGATGTACCTAGGAATCAATTTACCCTTCTTACCGAAACGTATAACTCCCTTCCATAGAGATACCTTCAATAAAACATGATCTCCTACCTGAAATTCCAAATCATTACTTTGGTTATCAGCATAGCACTTTTGCCTACATTGAGCTGCATTGATGTTGTATTGGATTACCTTTACATTTTTTATTGTTTCCTCCACCAGTTCTAGGCCAACAAGTTTTCTTTCACCAACATCATCCCAACATGTTGGTGTGCGACATCTCTTTCCATATAACGCTTCATATGTTGCCATCTGAATACTTGAATGGAAGAAATTATTATAGGAAAATTCCCCCAGAGGTTAATATTGATCCCACATAACCTTAAATTAAAGTGAAAATGATCTCAAAATGTCTTTTAAGGTTTGAATATTCCATTCTGATTGTCCATCTATTTGACGGTGGTAGGCAGTGCTCAAACACAGTTCAGTATCCAGGGCTTTCTGATGACTCTTCAAGAATCATGAAGTAAAACGGGGATCACGATCAGAAACAATCGATAGGGGTACTCCATGAAGTCTCTCCAATTCATTAATATATATCCTTTCTAGACATTCTAGTGGTAAATATTCCCTTATATCATGAAAATGTTCTGAATTTTTAAGACGATCAACAACGACCCATATTGCATCGTTCTTTCTAGGAGTCTTTGGTAGTATAATGAGGAATTCCATCATAATATTGTCCCATTTCCACTCTGGTATGGGAATAGGTTGCATGAATACTCTAGGTTGTTGCCATCCATATTTCACTTGTTGACAAACAATAAATCATGACACATAATCAGCGATCTCCCTCTTCATGTTGACCCACCAAAAATGTTCCTTCAGGTCTCTATACATTTTGATGCTCCCAGGGTGTATAAGGTAATTGGAACTATGAGCATCGTCCAACAATTCCCTTTTTAGACCAGGTATATTGGGAACACAATGTCTCTTCCAAAAGTTCAAAATTCCATCTTCATACCCAAAGTCATTCAATCTCTCATCATTAACGACTTTAATCATCTTTTGAAATTCTTCATCATTGATCTAAGAACTCTTTATCCTTTCTAGTAAAGATGTTTTGGAAACCGTTTGCAAAAGTATTGATGTTTCACCTTCCATGGTAATTCCCATATCCATCTTCACTAGATCCATGAAAATAGTATCCCTTTCAATTCTCATCATGTTCAGAGCTCCATGAACGTTTCTGCTCAAATCATCTTCCACCTTATTTGTCTTCCTGGGGTGGTAGTGTATCGTACAATCATAGTCCTTGAGTAGTTCAATCCATCTCCTTTGCCTCAAGTTGAGTTTTTTTGTGAGAAAATATACTTCAAGATCTTCTGATCAGTATAAATCTCACATTTTTCACCATAGAGGTAGTGCCTCCATATCATCAAAGCAAAGATCACAGCTGCTAACTCAAGATTATGAGTAAGATTGTTTTTCTCATTAATTTTCAACTATCATGATGCATAGACAATAACCCTATCATTCTTCATATGGACACAACCAATTCATTTCTTCGATGCATCACTATAAATAATTAACCCATCATTCCTCATTGGTAGAGTCAATACAAGGGAATTGAATAATCTTCTCTTCAATTCTTCGAAACATTCTTCACACTCTTTTGTCCAAACAAATTTAACCCCTTTATGTGTGAGCTTTTTTAATGGGTTATCCAATGAGGCAAAATTATGGACGAAATGTTGATAATAACCAGGTAAACCAATTAAACTGCGTACCTCAGTTATACTCGCAGGTGATGGCCATTCTTGGATTGCCTTCGTCTTAGAAGGATCAACAGACATTCCATATTTAGAGGCAATATGGACAAGAAAATAAATCTCTTCAAGCCAGAAATCACACATGATGAACTTCCCATATAATTCATGTCTTCTTAGAGTCTTCTGGATAAGGATCAAGTGATTTTCATGATCTTCTTATATTTTGGACTATACTAAGATATCATCAATAAATACCACCAAAAAATAATCGACATATTCCTTGAAAACTCTATTCATTAGATACATGAATATAGAGGGTTCATTAGTCAGCCTAAAAGGCATTACCGTAAACTCATAATGCATGTACCTTGTTATAAATGGTGTCTTCAGAATCTCTTCCTTATTCACACATAACTGATGGTATCTATATCGAAGGTCAGTCATTGAAAAGTATTGAACTCCAGACAGTTGGTCAAGTACATCATCTATGTGAGGTAGGGGATACTTGTTCTTTATTTTTATAGCATTGATCTCCCAGTAGTCGATACATAACCTCATAGATCTATATTTATTTTTAACAAAAAAACATGGGATCCCCATGGAGAAACACTAGGGAAAATAAATCCCTTATTACTCAATTCCTCTAGTTGTTTCTTTAGTTTAACTAATTCTACAGTGGCCATTATATAAGGGGTCTTCGATATAGGACTTGATCCAGGAATTAAAGCAATCGAAAACACAATTTCTTATTCTAGAGGATGTCCACGTAAATCATCCAGAAACACATGTACATATTCCTTCACAATAAGAACCACCTCTATTTGAAAATTCCATTCCTCACCCAGAGTCATTTGATTCTCTTACTCCCATATAATTGAATTTAGTTGTGCTACTAGGGGTGGATCTAGATAAGAATTAGGTTGTGACGATTCTACTCTAAAGATAAGGTGATCCTTATCATCATCATAAAAAATCGTAACCTCCTTTTTCTTATAATAAATATTCACATCATGGTCTGAAAGACAATCCATACTGAGGATTATATCAAACTAAATCATAAGTATGATGATGAGATCAGTGGATAAAGAAAATTTATGCGCTCTAATGGGGACTTATTCACAAAACATTATTGCAGTGATACTTCCCTTAAAAGTTTTAATAGACAACTCCCTTGTTAAATCAAATTGGAAATATATAATTTTCTTAGCAAAATGGGAAGATATTAAACAATGGGATCATCCATAATCAAATAATTCATTTTCTAAACTTGAAGAAACCATTAAATTACATGCCACCACGTCTTTCGGAGGTTCTACCTCCACAGTAGGGATAACATAAGCATGGCCTTTATCCCTTGGACTTTTCTATGGTAAGTTCCCATGACTCTTAGGGAAATCATTTTCATAATGTCCCATCTCCTTGAAATTGTATCATTAGACATCTGTAGCTTCTTTCTTCCCCTTTAAATTAAGATCTTGGCGGTCTTTTTCACCACACATGTAACAGATGCGCATTCCTTTAAAGAAACTACCAGGGTGTTTCTTCCCACATTTATTGTTGGAAGGATATTCAACTTTTCCCTTCTTCTCCTTTTTTCCATTCCCAGATTGATCAGTAGATCTCTTATTCTCTTACTTTTATTTAAATTCATAAGACAATGAGAATTAATTTTCTGTCTTCATAGCACATGATACAATCTCTTCGTATGATGAGATGGATTGTGAGACTAATTCTCGACGATGAAATGGTTTTAACCCCTCAAAGAAACGATCAATCGTACATCTTGGGTAACATATATAATCTCCAGTATACCTTTCTAACCATGTAATGTTAGCCTTATACATTCTGACATTCTCATCCTCCTTTTGTCTTAGACTTGGAAAAGTGTCTTTCCATATCTGCTCGATGGTCACGAGGAATGTATTTTTCTATGAAAATATCTTTGTACTACCTCCATTACATATTTGTAACTTCATCATATTCCTTCATGTTTTTAATCAATGATCACCATTAATCAACATCTCCATTGAGGCGATAAACTTCCATGAAAACTATTTCCCTTTCACTACTCTACAAAGCCTGAAATATTTTCACTATGGGACTTATCCATTGCTCAAATACTAATGGATTTGTAATCCCATTGAATGTTGGGGGTTTTTACCTCCTGAAGAAATCTAAAATTGATCCTCCATGCTGTGGATCATGGTTCTCCATATGGGTAAGGTAATTTTTCATAACCTGAGTTAGTTTTCTTAGTATTTTGATTAGTTGATCAGCACCAGTTGCATAACCAGATCCACTATATTTATCTTTTGCAGGTGGTCAATCCCTACATGGACTACATCCATTGATACAGTTTCCAAATCTTCAACTAGGTTCCATTTATAAACAATTTCATTAACTAGATCAGTCAATGATTCAAAATACATACTTCTGTACTTATAAAACAGTTAACATAAATTGAAATATTTATGGATATAATCCATAATCATAAAAAAAATTTCATTGTGGAATTATATACTCATAAACCCTTCATAATGATTTGTAATTAAAAAGAGAGTTATCCTAAGAATATCCCCTAGGAGTGTCGTAACCAAGAGTGCAGCAAGGCCCGTTGTCGTGCACCAGTTCCCATTTGAGTCTAGCTCAAAGCGGTGTTTTCAGGTTTTACCCGTATGTACATCTGTGCCGGAACCGCCTCTACCTGCTCGTTTCTAGACAGGGATGTATTTCTCAGAAAACTCAAAAAATCTATACTATACTAAAATTCTAGGATGTTTGTCTATACTAATCCTCAATGTCCATCTTAGGACTATGTGCTCTAATCATAGTTTATCTAAATCTAGCTTCATAGATTTGTACTAAAATTCCTCTAATACCAACTGTAATGCACTGACCCTAGTCGGCCAGAGTTAGTGCATTATTACATTACATTGACATGATCACATGAAAGATCAAGTCTCAGAATACCGATTGGTTCAGTAGCCTCTGAATAACTAGGTACATTCATAATATTTACATTACATCATAAAATGAAAACTAGAACAATATAGTTTCCATATTCCACACTCTTGTACCCTCATACTATCCTTGTAGGTCATTAATAAAATACTACTTCATATCCTTGGAAAAATAAAACAAAGAAAAGGGGTGAGCTCAAATCCCAGTAAGGATAACAATATAGCGGAAACTTTAATAAATAAGCATAAACATATAAGACAATGTACAACTAAAACAAAATACTTTTAAAGTTAAAATTCAGCATAATATGGCAATAATAAAATTAAATAATTCCATTTACTTATTCACATGGATATTATACTAGTCGAACAATCACATGTATTATCAATAACCACATTCATAATTATAGAATGCATATTGTCAGACTATCAAAACCACATAGCCAAGGCCTCGTGCTAAGTGTACAAATATGATTTTGTCAAGGACTTGTGCCAAGACACTAGTTTGTCTCATGAGTCCTAATGATGCATCGAGGAGCTATAACAGGCTCCACTGGTCACTTATTGAGTCCAATGCATTCCTCAAATGAACAGGTTTAAACATAACATAAATATTCGTATTAAAACTAGCATACGAAATGTCAATACATTCTCCATAAACCATGAATGTTATAAAAATAACACATCCATACTCATACATATCAAAAAACCTACAATACAATATAGAATATTTTTATCATAATAAATAATTTTCCAATAATCTTATAATCCATCATAGGATGTTGACATAGATGAAATAAAAAATATTTGAGAGAAATATCTCTTTTTTTTAAATAATTTAAAAGTAACATAATTATAAAATAAAAATTTTACTTTGAAAATATTTTTAGAAGCTTTTATTTGATGATTCAAAAATTTTATAATGGCGGAAAATAGCTGCACCCGCCGTATAAGTTAAAAAAGACATTCTTACCTTAATTCTGTCGAAAAAGTTAAAAAGGACCTTATTTGGAAATAGACGGAAAGATTACTTTATAAAAATCATATAAAAAGTCACAAAAGGGTATAAATGACATTAACCCATATTCTGTAAAATAGTAAGAATGTTTTTAAACACATTTTTAAGAAACATGGATGTGGATGATAAAGAGTCCCAGTAGATAATTACGTATAAACAACCTCAGATAATAAAAAGATTGTGAAATAAACCCTTACCTTGTACTTTTCCTTGGTTAAGTGTAGGTTAAACTACTTTATAATGGTGAAATAATTGTTATTATATTATACACTAATCATATTCATTAATATGATATCATATATAATCTTTTAACATTGATTTGTTAATAATATCTTAGTATTATCGTGGTTTCGGGTGTTAACTTACTCGTTTTAATTTTTATGTTTTGTTACGTAAGCCATGTTTGTTATGGATATTTTGTATATTATTCATTTCCAGAATGATATGAAGACCTTGAACATTATTTTTAATCATTAAATGAGAATTATTATTTAATGGATAATATGGGGAATGAATCTCATCGCCTTCATGGAGACAGTAGTCCGTACGTACGCACGAGCGACAATATCATTCTTTTGATATTAAAATAATAAATAATTGGATGGTATATCATATATAAAGAATAATTATCATGTTATATTTATTATTTAAATTAATTACAAATTATTATTATACCCATCCAAATAAAAATTTATTGAAGAACAATTACACCACGATGTGGAGACGGTAAGCCGTACGCACACATGTTTGGTGACATGTCAATAAAATGTTGGATAGAATAATGAATATTGTTATACCATATTTATAATAACATCACAATATATATAAGATACTGGAGTTATTATTTTATAATGGTAATAACAAAGAAAGAAGTTGTTGAAGAAGAAAAGAACATGAAAGAGGGTGGTGAAAACATTACCTCGTTTTCAGGTTCTTTCTTTTGATTTGATCAAAAGGGATCTATAGGTAGGATTTATGATCAAAATAAGGCATCTAGGTTGAAGTGATGGAATCTTATAGAGTATTTGGTCAGGGGTTGGCCGAGCCAAAAGGCTTTAATGTGTTAATTAATGAGAAGGGTGAGTTCCCTTTTATAAGAGGGGTGAGAGGCACCTTTGGAAAAGTTTGAAATATTATTTTATAATAAATTAATATACAGGGTATAATTGATCCAAAGTGGATTATTTAAAATTTAAGGTGGGTATGGGTATAAAAGCACTCAACTAATTGAATTTAAACAGGTTTGGGTCATTATATTAACCTTATCTTTTAGTTTTAACTCTTAGTTATTTAGTTTGACACTTACCATGTCACATTGTATTTTTATATTATATAGTTAATAAACATACTATATACCTCTAGAAGACCTCCAAGTGGTCCATTAATGATACACCTATCATGATGTATGTCTCTTGTTTAAACCTCAGATTTTTATGAATTGAATTTAAATTAATAATATAATATTTTTTTAAAAAAACTCTTTTATGTCAATTTTGACAGTATTGGGTATTTTGTTTTTGATAAATTCATAACAGAATTATTACTTCTAAAAAAATTTATAACCAATAATAATATGTCATATTAAGCTATAAAATTAGTGTAATTATTAAAAAGTCTAAAATTAAATTTATTTTGATTTTTATATTATCAATTATTTTAATATTTCATTAATTAGGTAATTACTGCATCACCATTGGGTCAGAAATAAATTAAATTATTTAATGTCTAAAAATTATAAATAAAATATCATTATGTAGGAAATATTTTTATCTTTCTAATAAATATTTACAATAAAATTTATCTTATGTATAACCCTAAATTGAAAATGTTTTAGTAAATATACTTTGATTTTATCTCTTTTAACTCTTCTTGGAATTAAATAATAATAAATGTCTTAATCTAATCCAAGTGGACCTAACTGATAATATTTTATTCCTAAGGTTGTTTTTAGTTGAGATACATTTTTCCAATAGAATTAGGACAAGTGTTAGGGTAATATTAATATAATTTTTACCCTTAATTACCCTATTTACTTTTAACCGTGGTAAATAAAAGTAAAAAATATACTATTCACCAAGAATTATTTTCATCTTATTGAACCACATGTTACTCCTTGATATTAACCATGTCTCTCAGATTTTTGAAATTCCACTCACAGAAGCGGAAAATTACGATTTATGTGAATATTCAAATTATCCTAGGAGGTGGGTAAAAGACGATGAAAAGTTCAATAATATTTTTATATATCTAAAATTATTCTAAACTAACTCCAATGAATTACATTTAACATATATAGGTATTATGTATCTATTTTGAATATAATTAAATTTAAATAAAAAACTAATTATTTAAATAAAAATTCAATTTTAAACTATAACTCAGTGTTTTTTTCAATTTCATCAAAAATTGAATGTTTTCAGAAAAATACCAAAATTTCACCCTAGACTAATTTTGAATTTCAAAATCCAAAAATGAAGTCCATTTAGAAAGATAAAATACATCAAATTTTAAAAAAGTGGGCATTAATATTCATAATGACTAGTTTGATTGGTTGTGGTGTGTGTGTTAGAACTCGAAGTTGCATACAACACACGCTACTGTATTATTCAAAGGGAACCATAACGTGGAAACTTTGGTTGTTACAAAATGTGATGATTTTCCTAATGAAGGCTAATGTCTTATTTGAATGAGGGATCATAACATCATCAAAATACCTGATAAAATTGGGCATGTTTTGAATAATAACATGAACTGTGTAGAACACCAGCCATCTCCTAATAATTAACTTGTTTTAGTTAGATCTTATATTAGAAAAATTGTTCCCATATTTAGTTGATATTTTAAACCCATCATTAAAAAAATTGATTAACTAAAATGATAATATTATACATTTCATAAAATGATTAAAAAAAGAAAAACATGATTTTATTCTACCATTTTATGGGGAAGATGATAAGTGGTGGTCAATAATGAAGAACCCAATGGGAAATTAGGTAATTTATTTAATATAATGGGAAGATTTCATGAAAATATTTTCCCATAAATATAATTCTTCAAATATCCATATGAACAATTAAAAGGAGTTTTTTGGAATGAAAAAAATCAAGATGTTTCTATAGGGTAATAAAAGGAAATAATTATAGTATTTCATCTAGAACCTATAGCTTTTCCATGTATTCCTTAATTAAGGTTGATCAATTCATTAGTGGACTAAATGAAACTCTATAAAAAAATTTAAATTAAATATTTTGAATGATATGTGGATATATTCCATTTTTTCCTTCATGATTAAATGAAGATCATAGATTATTCATGGTCTCATGGGAAAAGTGGTAAAAATAATAAATTATTGATTAATATGGGAAGATTAATAGATTAATCATGCGATGGAAATAAAACTCAACATCCCAGATGCCAAACTTGTCAGAATAAGCTTTTCAAGAACATTATAAAATGAACCATGAGGTGCTTAAAATGTTTGAGAAATGTGAATATTGCTAATTTTTTCCAAAGGGAGATGAATAATGACACAAATATAGATGAATAATGGTTGTTTTATATCATCACTTAGAATATAGTGTATTGTTCCAACTAAAAGTAACATGGGGATTATGAAATTCATTTCCCAACACCAAAGTATTTCATTGTAAATCCTCTTCAACAACATATATGGCCAAAATTATGGGAATATTCTATCTCTAATAATACAGAATAACCTGGATGTGATGTGGTGACATGTATTCTAGTTATTCATTTATGAATGGAAAACATACTCTTTTATTTTTATTCAATTAATTATTTCACATAATCATATTTTCATTGAACTATTCAAACATTACCTAATATATGGAGGTTTAGATGACTATTATAATAGGTAATGTAAATATTATTTCATTCAATGTATATAACTCCGTCGTAATTAATTTTTTTGAACTGATCCTTTTAGAAAATTGATTCAATCATTTGTGGAGTTTGATTTGATATTGGTTAGGGATTCACTATCTTTATAAATATCTAACAGCATCTATCATAAAATGGGGATAACACTAACATCATGAGGAGTACTCTATATCAGTATATTTTTATGGAGGACGGTGAATCTAGTTTAGAGTCATCATCAAAATAGTGGAAAATATTTACATATGAGGAAAAAAAATTTATCAAATGATTTAGAGAAAGGAAAAATTTATGCACAATGAAATTTCCATTTAGATGGACTAAAATTTTGTGCTCACACAATAATGGCATGGTATTCCTCCAAAAAAAGTGGTTGATTTCCCTATAGAACTAATTTCCCGATCTATGCAAACATAAAATATTACTTATAGAATGGAAAACATTGTTTTGGTGGAAATGAAAAAGAAGTTACAATAGAATCTTGAAAATGGTGTATAGGTCTGAATTCTTCCCCATAAGTTGCACTTATCCTATTTTACAAGAATAATAATAGGTAAATTCAACTTCATACTTATTACCATTAGATAAAAAAATCCTGATAAAGAACAAGTAGCTCCTGAAATTGATACATGAATTTATTTCGATCATATACATGGGGATGTGTATTCCTCTAATGTGAATCTTTAACAATGATATCACCGATTAATGATAAAGTATGATTTTATTCCCCGTACTTAATTTTAAATGACTTTTGGACACTATTATTTCACAGTGACCTCCTTAAAAAATAGTAATGTTCCCATATTTTTAGGGGCACATTTAATAGATGCATTCGAGATCACCAAAGAGTTGAAAAATATGCTTCTCAAAACACCAATACTAACACTTATGAAAAGTGGTAAACATAATTTGGTATAAAAAATGATTCATTGAAGGTATTGAGATATTTAATTATTATATCTAATAATTTGTTTATAAGGACCTGGCCTTAAAAATTACTTATTATTGAATTAAATGAATAATTCACATTGAGGATCTTTTCAGGTTGATAGTTTTAGAGAAATAGATAATAAATCATGCATTACATTCCACATTTAAACAAAGTGGTTACATAAAAGATAATATTAATTTTTTTCCCATCGGTGGAAACACATTTAAAACAAACATGGATTCTTTCATGGCACTTCCATGACCCTATCATCACATCATGTACCTTTCCCTTGACCAGTGAAATTTTTTTCAAAATCATGGGATGAACATAAAAAGCTCAGTAAGGGATATCAAAGTACGAAATGAAAACATTAGTCCATGTATGAAATCATAATTTACTCATAAAACATAATCACTTTAACATACCTCATAAAATCATGAATAAATCATATAAATCATAAGACATAAAGGTAACTTGAGGCATTCATAACATTCTTACGTAAGGGGTAACCCTCTTGGTTACGTTAGGCATACCCATCACAGTATATTCACTAAATATCTTCGGAGAAACCTTAAATATTAACTCCTTCACGTTACCCAATGCATTGGAGAGCTATATTGGGCTCACCAACACTTATTTTATCACGGAACCAACTGTCTTCATAACAATGCCCAAGAACCATAACATAATCGTATCACATAAATCATACATAAAGGAAACATAACATTTCCACATTTCAATAACAAGATATCAACAACACATTGATATAATAAAAATATTATCAAAACCATTTTCAACAGCAAAATAAATTAAAAGTAAAACATGGTATTTTTTCATTTTTTAAAAAATTTTATGGCTTGTAGAGGAAGCTGAAACTCAATTAATGGTCACGGCGGTGGAGAATTCGTTGTCACCGCATACGTATGACAAAAAAACATTCCCTTTTGTCATTTAGTAAATGATTCGTTTAAAAAATATTCCTATTGAATAAATATAAAATTCAAAGGGGTTTATACACCATATAATATAATTATTTCAATAAAACATAATATGCCTCCATGAATGGATATTGAGACGAAGTCCCTTAAAAAGACGCTATCCTTTGATTAAGGATAAATTAATTACATAATTATGTGTGACAAAATAATACACCAAATATAAGTGGATATTAAGTGTAAAACAATGAGAGGTCATTCACACATATTCGTAGAACGACATATTCAAGCAGAACAAGTTTAACCCAATGAATCAAAATTTGGTTAAGAAGTTCCCTTGCAAAAATTCTACAGCCTATTGGCATCACTTCAAACATCAGAAAATGAGTTGATGAGAGATAAAAAGGGTATCTCATCACTTGGACATAAAATTTAAATCAATAAGTATATAGAAGAACATATCCCGACATTAAAATATGTAAATTAAAGGACCCATCAAAATAAGTCTTTTAACAATAGGAGGGTGAAATGTCCTCTTACCGACTGGGGTATCTTTCGAAATATACACCCCATGAAAGAATGACAATACAACATTGATGTAAATACTCAGAAAAGAAATTATATTACACAAATAGTAGAATAATGGGCATTACATATACCACTCAAATGAAATGGTGTAAAATGTAGAATAAATCTCACGGGAATAAAAGTGAGATGAAAAATCCCTTATGAAAACTCGGCAGCCTAACAGTGCAACATAAAACATCCAAAAATGGATTGATAAGATCAAATAGGGTCTCTCATCATATTAAAATAAAATTTAAAGAAATATTAATATAAAATAACATCACCCAATATAAAAAAGAGGAGCTTAAAAGATGTGATATAAAGGAGAGTACTTAAAAAGAATGAGGGAGGTTGGATCTCTTACAAAAATTCGGCAGCCTAACGGCGCCAATCAAAACATCCAAAATGGATTGATGAGATAAAATAGGGTCTCTCATAATATAAAAATAAAAAGTACAGTAAGTGTAATATAAAAGAACATTCCAATCATAATAAAGATGACCTTAAAAGGAATGACATAAAATTGTGTACTTAAAAAGAAAGAGAGGGGTAGGTTCCCTTATGAAAATTCGGCATCCTAACAATGCCACATAAAATATTCTAAAAAAAATTGATGAGAGTAAGAGGGGGTACCTCATCATATAAAAATAAAAATTACAGTATGGTTAATATAAAATAACATCATCCAACATAAGAACATGGGGCATCAATGAAATGACATAAAATAGGTTACTTGAAAATAAAGTGATACGTCCAATCCATTAACTCAAGTCTGACTTGTCTTGTTCGTTTCGTTATATTACTGAATAATAAAAATTGGTAAATTTATAATTTCATAAGGTCCTCATTTAAATATTATTATTCAGTTCATATCACATATAATAATTTTATAATAATTGGTTAATAATATGAGTTCATATCGGTCGTTTTTGTCGATGTTTGGCACATGAGTAAAAAATGAAATTGTTTGAAAATGATTGTCCATGTAGTTATTAGTAAATCATCTCTATAATAGTATTAATGATTCATGTATCTTATATATCAAGTACATATTCATTTTATACTATTCCATAACATTTTGAGATAAAAAGAAATGAAATGCACCGTTAATTGAGACGGTAGGTCGTACGTACGCATGAACGCTACTTTCATTTCTTTGACATATTAATGGAATTAAAAATAATTGAGAGATAAATGTATATATTATAATTACAGTATAATATACATGTTATATAGGTCACATAAGTTCAGTAATTTCATTCTTTATACATTCCATGTATTTCATGAACGAGTCACATCACATGAGGGGGTGGTAGTCCACACATCCTCGTATGAAATTATCACATTTGCACAACATGCAAAGCATAAAGTTATGTTTTAAATATAAAATACAGAATCATATGGAAAAAATAAATAACATATATATCATATATAAAATACAGTGACATCATAATTTCCACCTTTAAAGGTGTTAAAAGAATATTGAACAATCATCATTTCGTGAGGCAGGAAATCACCAACCACAGAAACAATATGTTCTTTAACCATTATATGAAGGTGTGTGTATGAATAGCTCTATACCTTCTCATAAAAACATCATATTATATTGAAAATATATGTTTTTTTACAAAAGAATGTAATAAAATGAGTTTTGGGGTTGGAGAATCAAAATAAAACATAAGAACACAAGAGAAGACACTACCTTTAAATCGGGTAACTCTTTTTTATTTGAGCTCAAAGGCTTCCTTGGAAAGACTTCTGCACAACGTGAGGCTTCTAGGAGTAAGAGAGAGATGTGGAGAGACAAAATGGGCAGGTTTCGGCCGAGCCATAGACTTTAGAGGTGTGGGTAAGGTGGTAGAGGTGGGGGCCTTTTATAAGAGGAGAGGAGGGGCGCTCTTGGAATGTCGTGAAAAGTAACATGATTAGAAAATGATTTTCGCATTTTAAAGGTCCCAAAATTATATATTTCTAGGATAAGGTGATAATAGTTATAAATCCACACATCCAAAAGGTTTTTTACAAGTATAGGTCTTATATTTTATGATATCTTTTTATTTTATTTAAATAGTTAAATAATGAGGTAATCACTAAATTATCATGGTGTCATAAATAAATTAATTATATAATTTCTAAAAATTATGAAAAAATATCATGATGTAGGAAATATTTCTATCTTTCTATTGAATATTTATAGGAAAAAATATGACTTGTATAACCCAATTTAATTTTTTTAGTAAAATAACACATGTTTGTAACATTTTTATTTTAACATTAAATAAAAAGTTTTTAATTTCATTTTCCTACCAAGGTGGCTCCATGGGGTCCCCAAGTTGCCCCTTGAATTTTCTAGAACGGCCATGACACATCCAATTAGTGTAGGACATGTGTCAAGGTCATTTAATATTATTAAAACATTAGTTTTACCTTAAATTACACTAATTATCTCTAATCACGATTAAAAACATAAAAGTTACTATTCACCAAAAAAATTATATTAATCTCATTGAACCACAATTTACTTCCTAATTAAAACCATGTATGTTAGATTTTTTAAATTCAAAACACTTAGGTGGTAAAATTTCATTTAAACAAAAAAATCATTTTTTATGTACCACTTAGTGATTTCATTATTCATCAAAAATTGATGTTTTTCAGAAAAATACCAAAAATTCACCCTATGCTATATTTGATATTTCGAATTCAAAAATGATGACTATTTTAAAAAATTCAGAACAAATAAGTTACATTAATTAATTTAATAATTAATTTCCACTGTCAGAACAAATAGCATGTTTTTATGAAACAGTATATATCAAAAGATTGACACTAGTTCAAATCCAATTTCAAAGTGAAATTAATTCCAATGACCACGATTGGATTTAATGGTAAAAATATATTCTAATTTCACTTTAAAACCAATTCAAAATATAATTTAGTCATATAAATATATTATATTAAAAAGAGGTTTTGAAATAAAATACAACAGTTTTCACTATTCATTAAAAATGAACTTTATCGGAAAAATACCAAAAATTTACACAAAGTAAATTTTGATGTCCCGATTTTAAAGAAAAATTTTATTTTGTAAAACATAACACATAAGAGTGTCAAAAGTGGATTTAAAAGAGGTTCTCCATCAAAAGAAGGTTAATCGACCTTTTAATGAATATTAGAATGTTTACGCTTAAAATAGGATTAATTCTAATTTTTAATCCTCTAACATTTATTGTAAAAAGTAAATTTTTTTGACAAACATATATAATAATTTTTTAGTTATTTATGTTCATTCTCGTCCTTACAACGGCTAGGTGTTAACTACCATTTAAAATAAAATTATTTTATTATTAGAGTGCAACGTAAGATTTCAAAGGAACTCATTGCTGCGTATTGGGTAAGCCATCAAGCATAGCATTCCCTTTAAATTAATCTTAACATTTTATTCAATAATATGGATAAATTTAAAAATTTCATACACTTTATTTACATGGGGTGTTAAATCCTTCCCCCCTTTCTGGAATTGTGTCCTCTCAATTTTAAAATTGGGCTCAGAAACATCATTGAAAGTCCCACATCAGAACAAGTGTCGTTAAAACAATCACATTAAAAGAAAGAAAGGGAAGTACAGAGGTAACCCGAGTTAAAACATACTAGGATTCCAAGTAGGAAAACATGGATATGGAAGCAAAGTGTCATGTTTTGAGGGTGTGTGATAGAAAACATGGTTATGAGAAAGTTAACCACAAGAAAATCAGAAACTTTTGGGGGGTTAAACTGTATTCGATTCCCCAATAAGAAAATTTAATAGACAACATTTTTGTTTTAAGTTACTTTTCATTGAGGAATTTATTTTTGATCCTAAGGAAACATACTTACTTGTCATGTTGACTTTCAACTTTTACTAGATTTATTACACAAACTCATACATTCCCAAAATGATGAGTATTTAGGAAGACTTGTTCACATTAAGAGTACTATAATCATCTTCTTGAAAATCACCTAATCCAAAAAATAGAAATATATATTTTCCATGTTGTTAGACCCTTACCAAAACCAAAATTGTTAGAAAATGATCAGATAATCTAGAAAAGGATACCATTTATAAAAAAAAAATGTATTCTTAATCTCCAAAATTTGTCCAACAAAACCCAAAGTTCAATGAGGACCATTCGATAAACAATTTGTCCATAAAATAATTCAAAGTAAACCAAAATAAGATTGAAACCCAAATATTTGAAGGATTTGGTCACATAGTCTTGCAAGGTACATATTAACACTTATCTCCAAATAACATTAGTTGCTCTAAAATCCTCATATTGAAAAGTAATTAACCTAATCACATATCCACCATGATAGGTTAATAATTTCGATAGATAACCCAAAATCAAATTACTTTTAATTCATAAAATCATATAACTAAAAATAATAAGTCATACTAACTAGGGACTTCACGTAGTCTAGTGGTAGGTGATAAATACCTGTCGCACTTGGTTTGTGGGTTCGATTCCCGTAGCTTTGTCCGACGCGACGGGTTGTCACACAGTCTGCGTGTTTCCCTTCTTATGAAACACCAAAAATGCCCCTGACATGTTTTAACCTCAATAGTTTCCTTATACCTCTCATTTTCATCCAAATTCATTACGATCTCAACTTCTTAATTCTTGAAGTCTTATTTCACCACCATAAAAAATGATTCCCAAAATGAATAACAACATACCTTGATCACGTCGTCCACTCAGTTTCATCGTCATCTTGTTCACGTAAGTAGAAGTCCCATGCATTACAACAATGATTTAAGGATCCTTCAAAATCATTTTCTTCCTCCATCCGAATACACCTTGTACAACATGGGTCATATGGGTGTTCATAGAAAAATAGTTTTGGAAAATAATCATGTATGACATATAATTCCAAAACGTCTAATAAAACATGATTTCTATAAAATAGTCGGATAGAATTTGATTGTAACTATCTAATATTGGTCATTTTTAAATAACATAAGTATGTGCTGAGTGACTATATTTTAAAAGAAAATATTAATTGGTTGCGCAAGGGTCTCCTTCCTCAGCACCATTTTTAAAATCAAAATATACTTCAAATTCTTGTGATAAAGTAAAATATTTGAAAATACCATGATAATATTTACCTTTCTTGAAAATATGAGAATATTGTGAAAATAGTATTTTCCAAAATATAACCCATGATCCAAGATAATAACTAGGTATAGTGGAGGTGTTTTATATCTCAAACAACTGCTTGCAAGTGAGTTGTATTCTAGAAAAATTTTCCCAATCATCCGAACATTACCTTGCAATAATTATTGCATGAATGTCATCAGGAAGAGATAAGAATGTCATTTGAGATCCTCCTCCTTCCATTCATAACTGACTTTACTTGACCAGAAAAAAAGTTATAAAACAAGGATTTAACTGAAATAATAGATAGAGGGACTAACAATGTGTCTAACAAAATCTCCTAATCCCTAAAGTTGTCTATACCGACCTCTAATACCAACTATAAGGACCCGACATTAAATAGTGCTTATTATTTAATTAAATGAATAATTCACATTGAGGATCTTTTTGAGGTTTAGAGTTTTAGAGAATTAGATCAAAATTCATGCATTACATTCCACATTTAAACAAAGTGGTTACATAAAAGATAATATTAATTTTTTCCCATCCAGAGAAACATATTTAAAAAAAACTTGGATTCATTCATGACACTTCCTTGACCCTATCATCACATGATATACCATTCCCTTGACCTGTGAAAAACATTTCCAAAACTTTGCGTGAGCATAAACTGCTCAGCAAAGGATATAAATGTACGAAATGAAAACATTATTCCATGTATGAAATCATAATTTAATCATAAAACATAATCACTTTAACATACCTCATCAAATCATGAATAAATCATAGAAATCAAAAGACATAAAGGTAACATGAGGCATTCATAACATTCTTACGTAGTGAGTAACCCTCTTGGTTACATTTAGAATACCCATCATAGTATATTCCCAAAATCTTTTCAAGGAAACCTTAACGTTTAACTCCTTCACATTACCCAATGCATTGGAGAGCTATATCAGGCTCACCCGCCCTTAGTTTATCAAGGAACCACTCGTATTCATAACAATTCCCAAAAACCATAACATAATCGTATCACATAAAACATGCATAAAGGAAACATAACATTTCCACATTTCAATCACAAGATATAAATAACACATTGATATAATAAAAACATTATCAAAACCATTTTCAATACCAAAATAAATTAAAAGTAAAACACGGTATTTATTTTTTTTCATTTTTTTAAAAAAGTTATGGCTTGTAGAGGCAGTCAGAACTCAAATAATGGTCATGGGGCGGAGAAGTCATTATCGCCGCATACGTATGACAAAAAAACATTCTCTTTTGTCGTTTAGTAAATGCATCGTATAATAAAGATTCCTTTTGAATAAATGTAAATGTCAAAGGGGTTTATACACCGTATAAAAGAATGTTGTGTATAAATCATAATATGCCTCAACGAATGGAGATTGTGACGAATTCCCTTACAATGACGGTATCCTTGGATTAAGGATAAATTAATTACATAATTATGTGTGATAATCGAATACACAAAATATAAGTGAATAATATGTGTAAACCAATATGAGTTCATTTAAATGTATTCATAGAACGAAATATTCAATGAGTACAAGTTTTTCCAAATGAATCAAAATTGGGTTAAGAAGTTCCCTTGCAAAAATTCGACAACCTAACGTCGTCACTTCAAACATTAGAAAATGGGTTGATGAGAGATAAAAAGGGTATCTCATCACTTGGACAGAAAATTTACATCAATAAAGATATAGAAGAACATATCCCAACATTACAATATTTAAATTAAAATACCAAACAAAATATTTCTTATAAAAATAGGAGGGTGAAAAGTTCCCTTACCGACTTGGGTATCTTTTGAAACATACACCCCATGAAAAAAGGAGAACACAACAATGATGTAATTACCCATAAATGAAATTATATTACACAATGATTAGAATAATGGACAGTACATATAAAACTCAAAGTAAATGGTGGAAAAAGTATCATAATTTTCACGAGAATAAAAGTGAGATGAAAAATCCCTTACAAAAACTAAGCAGCCTAACGACGCCACATAAAACATCCAAAAATTGAGTGATGAGATCAAATAGGGTCTCTCATCATATTATAATAAAATTTACAGAAAGTGGAATATAAAATAACATCCCCCAACATAACAAATAAGATATTAAATTAAGTGACATAAAGGAGAGTACTTAAAAAGAAAGAGAGAGGTTGGATCTCTTATGGAAATTCGGCAGCCTAACGGTACCAATCAAAACGCCCAAAATGGATTGATGAGAGAAAATAGGTCCTCTAATCATATGAACATAAAAATTAAAGTAAGTGTAATAAAAAATAACATACCAATCATAAGAAATATGAGCATAAATGGAATTACATAAAAGAGTGTACTTAAAAATAAAGAGAGGGGTTGGTTCCCTTACGAAAATTCGGCAGCCCAACGGTGCCACATAAAAATTCTAAAAAAAAGAATTGAAGAGAGTAAGAGAGGGTTTCTCTTCATATAAAAATAAAAAGTACAGTATGGTTAATATAAAATAATATCATCCAACATAAGAATGCTGAGCATAAATGAAATGACTTAAAAGAGGGTACTTGAAAAGAAAGCGAGAGGTCGGATCCCTTAAATCATGTCCGAATTGTCTTGTTCGTTTCTTTATATTCCTGAATAATAAAATTTTGTCAATTTATAATTTCTTATGGTCCTACTTTATATATTATTATTCATTTCATATCAAATATGATAATGTTATAATAATTGGTTAATAATATGAGTTCATATCAGACGCTTTTGTCGATGATTGGTATATGAGTCAATAATGAACTTGTTTGAAAATGATTTTCAATGAAGTTATATGTAAATCATCTCCAGAATAGAAGTAATGATTTAAATATCTTATATATCAAGTACATATTCATTTTATACTATTCCAGAACATTTGGAGATAAAAAGAAATGAAATGCACCGTTCAGAGAGACGGAAGGCCGTACGTACGCATGAACGCTACTTTCATTTCTTTGACATATTAATGGAATTAGAAATAACTGAGAGAGATATATATATATATATATATTATAATTACAGTCTAATAAAAATTTTATATAGGTCACATAAGTTCATTAATTTCATTCTTTATATATACCATGTATTGCATGAACGAGTCACATCACATGAGGGGGCGGTAGTCCACACTTTCTCGTAAGAAATTATCGCATTTTCACAACATGCAAAAAATAAAGGTATGTTTTAAATATAAAATACAGAAGCATGTGGAAAACATAAATACCATATATATCATATATAAAATACTGTGACATCATAATGGCCACCTTTAAAGGTGTTAAAATAATATTGAACAATCATCGTTTTGTGAGGCAGAAAATCGCCAACCAAAGAAACAGAATGTTCTTTAACCATTAGACGATGGTGTGTTTAGGTGTAGCTATAATACTTCACATAAAAACATCCTAGTATATTTAATATACAGGTGTTGTTACAAAATAAAAGACTAAAAAGATTTTAGGGGGTTTGAGAGGCAAAATAAAACATAAGAACACAAGAGAAGACACTACCTTTAAATCGGGTAACTCTTTTTGATTTGAGCTCAAATGCTTCCTTGGAAAGATGTATGCCAAAAGTGAGGCTTCTAGGAGTAAGATAAGGATGTGGAGAGACAGAATGGTCATGGTTTGGCCGAGCCAATGGCTTGAGAGGTGTGGGTATGGTGGTAGAGGTGAGGCTTTTATAAGAGGAGTGGAGAGGCACTCTTGGAAAGTCTTGAAATGTAATATTATTATAAAATGATTTTCAGATTTTAAATGTCCCAAAATAATATATTTCTAGGATAATATGATAATAGTTCTAAATAAACACATAAAATGGGGTTTTTACAAGTTTAGGTCCAAGATTTTACATTATCTTTTAATTTTATTTAAATCGATAAATAATGAGGTAATCACTACATCATCATGGTGTCATAAATAATTTAATTTATTTAATGTCTAAAAATTATTAAAAAAAATATAATGATGTAGGAAATATTTTAATATTTCTAATTAATTTTTATTGTCAAAAATATTACTTGTAAAACCCCATTTAAAAAGGGTTTTAGTAAAACAACACATGTTTGTGACATTTTTATTTTAACATTAAATAAAACGTTTTTAATGTCATTATCCTACCAAAGTGGATCCATGGGGTACCCAAGTTGTCCCATGACTTTTCTAGGTCGGCCATGACAAATAAAATAAGGCTAGGACATGTGTCAAGGTCATTTCATATTATTAAAACATTAATTTTACCTTAAATTACACGAATTACCTCTAATCGCGATTAAAAACATAAAAGTAACTATTTACCAAAAACGTATTTTAAACCCATTGAACCACATTTTACTTCCTAATGAAAACAATGTTTGTTAGATTTTTGAAATTCAAAAAAAATAGGTGGTAAAATTATATTTACGCAAAAAAATCATTTTTTAAGTACAACTTAGTGGTTTCACTATTCATCAAAAATTGATGTTTTTTAGAAAAATACAGAAAATTCACCCTAATCTATATTTGATATTCCGAATTCAAAAATGATGTCTATTTTACAAAATTCAAAACATATAAGTTACATTAATTAATTTAATAATTAATTCACGCTGTCAGAACAAATAGCTTATTTTTATGAAACAATATATATCAAAAGATTAACACTAGTTCAAGTTCAATTTCAAAGTGAAATTAATTCCAATAACCACTATTAGATTAAATGGTAAAAATATATTATAATTTCAATTTAAAACAAATTTAATAGATAATCTAATCATATAAATAAATTAGATTAAAAATAGTTTTTGAATTAAAATACAACATTTTTCAGTATTCATGAAAAAAATGATCACTATCGGAAAAATACCAAAAATTTACACAAAGTAAATTTTGATGTCCTGATTCTAAATAAGAATTTTATTTTGTAAAATATAACACATAAAATTGTCAAATAGTGGATTTAATAGAGGTTCACCATCAAAAAGTGATTAATCGGCCTTTTAAAGAATATTAGAATGTTTACGCTTAAAATTGGATTCATTCGCATTTTTAATCCTTTAACATTTATTGTAAAAATTAAAAATACTTGAAAAACATATATAATAATTTTTTAGTTAGTTCTGTTCATTACCATCATTACAACGGCTAGGTGTTAACTACCATTTAAAATAAAAATATTTTGGGGTGCAACGTAAGATTTCAAAGGAACTCGTTGTTGCATATTGGGCAACCCATCGAGCATAGCGTTCCATTTAAATTAATATTAACATTTTATTCACAAATAGCGATAAATATAAAAATTTAATATTCTTTATTTATATGGGGTGTTACATTGCTAGCCTATGAATCAATGTTGTTGTAAATTCCCGACAACAAACCATCCGACCCATGATCTAGAGAAGGAGGGTATTATCTCTTCATTAAATATATGGCGACTTTATCTCGAAGGGAAAAGGTTTTTGATATAAACCAATCATAAGATCCCAAATTATAAATTCATATATATGGATCTTAATATGCTCAATATGTGAGGGATAATGCTCATCATGGATTCTGAAGGGCCAATTCATTACCATCCTTATAATGAAAATAAAGTGGGAGGTGATATATGTTGAATGAATACTATAATGTTATCAATGATGAGATTTATAAAGAAACAAATATTTTCAAACACAAGAAATATGGAAAAAAGAATCATTAAATAATGATCTATATTATTTATTAATAGTAGAAGATATAAAATTTTTGGAATTCTTAGAGTTCAATATTGACGATTCAAGATTCATATGATTTGGGCCATGAATATGTGTACTATCCAATATATAGAAAAAAATATTATCAATTGAAATCATAGCTTAATGTTATATATTCACCTCGGAAGAGAAAATATATATAGATATATCTGAGAGCACTATTGGTTGGACAATTTAATGAAGGAGATCTTTGAACACACAACAATGTTACTGATATTCTAGCAAGTGAATGATGAATGGAAAATATATAATTGGATGATGAAACCATTACCCACAACAATAAAATAAATTAGACATCATAACTTTGTAATTTTTCATTATATATCCAAATACTACTTGATGATACACTTCTTTATGGTTTTTTTATCATATTACCTAGAACATCAAATATTATTATAATTTTAAAATAGTTATCAGTATTTAAAATTTAATTTATATACATCATTTATGTTTAAAGTATTCATGGATTAAATATATATATATTTTTCTAGATGATAACTGAGATTCACCCCCATGTTATGGAAAATTATTTAATATACTCTTAACAATGTTCTAATATTGTGTAAGGCTTATTATACTTAGACAAATGGCCAAACCAAAAAACAATACAACAACTATAAGAAATTATAAAAATATTTTTAATGAAATTAAAGGGAGTATGTGACTATCATATACCTCGATTTGAGTTCGCTAACAAAAATGCATTCAACTCAAGCTTCCAAATTGCACCTTATGATGACCTTTATGGAAGAATATTAAGAACACTGATATGGGGGATGCCATTTCTAAATTGACTACTATGGGACCAGAAATGATCAATGGCATAATATATAATTTCAAACCCATTCAATAAAAAATAATGGATTTCCAAATAAGATAGATGAAAATTGTAGAAAATCATTGACAATACATATATTTTGAGGTTGGAGTCATGATAATATTTTATATATCCCGATGAAAGGAGATCACAATAGTGGGATGAATGGAATATTCATTCCCAGGTATGTTGAACACTTCAGCAATTTTTTTAATTTTCTATCTAAATTCTATTGGTTAGAAATACCACCAACCATGTATAAGTCACAACATGTGTCCCACATATCCCTCATATGGATGTATATGACAGATCTCTCATGTAATAAAAATATAGAGGTGGTAAATTTAGAGAAAGACCTCTCTTTTGAGAAGCATACATTGATATATTAGAATATAGAGATAAAATTCAACAAAATATATGTATTCTTCTATTCAACGTACTATGTCGGAACCATACATATGATGATCTGACAAGTGATCCATATAAACTATTGAAGTATAAGTACACTCACATGCTATCACCATAGACTATAAATCCAAACATCAAGGGGGAAATTTCATAAGGGGAAAACATAATGATGAAAAATTTAATCAATGTAAATTACTTATTATTTAAATGTAATATAGTTTAAAAGATGTAATATAAAATAGATAACAAAATAATTTTTTTCAATATTGATTTAATGAAATAAAAGATATTTATAGAAATTACGGATCCTATACAAATGGAATATTAACAAGATTATTGGAATTTTTATATGATAATTTAGAATATTAATTCATCCAATAGAAAAATAACATCACATATGAAAGTATAAATAATTATTTCTCTTATGAATGTAAATATGATATATTAAAACTCTTTCGTATGTAAATAAATTTCTTGAAAATGTAAATATACGTATTTGTATTATTGTAAATCATAAATATTTATTCTCAATTTGATTAAATATGTAATGATTTAAATGAAAACACAATTTTATAAAAAAGAATTTACAATTAATATTTTTAAATATTATAATTAAAAGGAAAATGTAATGAGATATTAATTAATTTTTCAATGATTTATAAAATCAATTATAAATTAAAAATCCTTATTTTTTGAATAAAATATTATATGAATTAAAAAAATAAATTTTGCATATTTAAAAAACTAATTTCATAAAATTTAACATTTTTATAATTTATACACATTGAGAAAATTATAAGGTAATTTATTTAGGTTTTCTAAAATTTATTAGTTTTTCCTCAATAGTTAAATAATTTAATTTATATTATTTGAGATAGATAGGAATTATTAATTTAGTGATGATGATTGGATTATTAAATTAAAATAATATAAAAAATTACAGTATTATTTAATTTATTTATTGATGTGTATCAAGTGTATAGATTTTCATTATCCAAAATAACAATCTAGGGTATAAAATAAAAGAGCACCACTCGCCTCACGTATGAATACCACAACTCTCCACTTATTTTCCACGAACTGTCTATACCTTTTAGTTTGATTATATTGTCGTCAATTACCCTCAAAAAACAATTTCCCATGTTTTGGTTTTTATGGTCAAAAAAATACCATAACTAAGTTTCATTAAGGTTGTTCTTTGGAAGATGATAGTCATGTGTAAAAACACTCCATCTTTTTCATTTAA
Source organism: Viscum album (assembly GCA_963277665.1). Classification (NCBI taxonomy): domain Eukaryota; kingdom Viridiplantae; phylum Streptophyta; class Magnoliopsida; order Santalales; family Viscaceae; genus Viscum; species Viscum album. Next base: position 1,309,152,927 of record OY728152.1, on the reverse strand, counting down.
TTTTCATATATTTCAATATCCATTCATCACCTTTCATATCCAATGTGACATGATATCCCCAATATCACTCATAATAAACTGTTATCATTATTATAATGGAATGTCAAGGATATAATATCATATAATATTTTATATCCTAAAACTAAAAACATCATGTGTGGTGTGTAGATTCACCACCTTAAATGATGATGTTTTTTATGTATTTTTGCCTTCATATATGGTCATAAAAACATTATAATGTTAACAAAATATCGTATAAATAATATTAAAACATTTTATATGTTTTAAATTTAATAAATATATATGATATTAAAAAATAAAACAAAACTAGGTCATTATGATCAAATAGTCACCAATATAAAACAACGATCATCATTAACCATTAATTTAATAGATCATTCACAAATATAAAAAGAAAAATGATATATGAGACCATTTTAAATTATTGTAGTTCATCAATATTGCATAATTACACTTCTTAAAAATGTCATCCTGTTTAGTCAAACACACACAATTAATGTTAATGGAACCTATTTTAAAATCATGCAATGAATGCTCCCAATTTGATAAACATTATTTTCATTACATATAAAAGACCAATTAATGATCAAAATAAAATTATAATAAATAAATTTTATTTACATTCAGTTTATGAATTTACTAATTAATGGGATTAATTTTATTATCATTAACATTATAATCATGTGCATAATAGTTTCAGACATAATGTATGGGATTTATTTTGAATAAACATTTTTTCTTTGGGTGATAATTTGACTCTATTTACCACAATGTATCTATTAATTATTATTATGAAATACTCCAAAATATTGTTTGTATATTCAAAATATATATACATCGATCAATTATTCTATTATTTATGGGGATATACACGTATCACAAATATCTCTTTTAAATTCCTTTTGATAAACAAGATTGATTAAAGAAAACTTCCTAATTAAAAACCAATTTTCAAGAAAACAAAAAAATGAGTTTTTTTAAAATAATATCTAAACTAAATCATTTAATATTGTATATGTTTATAAGATAATTATTATTTTCACAAATACTATGCCTTTTTCAACTTGAAGGACACATTAACACTTTCCTATAAACCCCAACAAATTGGCTCATTTCTAAAGTCACCTAAAAACACATTATACATTTTTTCACTGTATTTGGAAATAATTTAAATTTATATATGAATATATTCCTTTTTTGAGTTTCCATTTATGATTTAAATAAAATTATTTCATGGGCATCGTTATGATATGCCCACTGGTTATTCAATATGACAAGATTATGATTCTCTATTCATTCAATCAGTAACCATTCTATTTATACAATATGTTTTATTCATTGCGAGTCACACATATGACTGAAAATGTATTTACGGGTGAGAAATGATAGAACTCTAATTAAATGGTTAATTTTTAGTGTCATGATAAGTAATGTTCGGATAATGAGTATTCTCGATTTCAAAATGGGACATTGTCCACTATGTTATATTATTATAGTAGTTAGGCTTGACTATTGATTATTCCATGCTATTTGTTCCGAACACAACCCTTTCTTGAAATGTTTACATGAACACATGTTCCATATGTAAATACTCAATTTGTTAATTCATGTTCTATTCCTTTTTATGTCATAAAGATATTCTTTCTAACAGATGTTATATTCTTTATTTCTATGTTTGTTTTTTTTGAATATATTATCCATTTTGTCAATTAAGTTTATAGGTTATCATATACAGTTATAACAAATAAATATAATATAAGATCTCATTATAGATGATCAAAATTAATATTTTATATTATTTATCTATGTTTTTTTATATAACTAATTTTCCAAATACACATGAAATTATGATCTAGAAATTTTATTTGATGGTTATTATGCATAATTTCATGTGGTAATATGATTAAAATGTATAAGTCCATTATAGAGAAAGGAAATTTTGATTTTTTCACAATTTCACTTTCCAGACCAGAATATGAAGTAATGAATGTTATAGTCATCATCCAAAGTATAATAGTAAATATATTGTTTCAATATGGTTTTAGAAATTCTATTTCATTTTGAAAAACATTTAATAGTGGAAATCACTCCAAAAATAATTATAGTTATAATTAATATTGATCAATTCCATTCATATTATAATGAAACCCATGTAAATAAATCAACATTGATAGATGTATTTTGGAATGTGATTCTTTAATATATTATAATTATCAATTTTTTGGAATTTGATGCCATTTTTGGATTGACTAGGTCACATTACCTCCATAAAATATTAATTTTAATGATAAATGTGTGTAATTTCATATCATGATACAAAATTTGATCATCGTTTTATGAAATTTCTACCATGTAATCCGATTACAAATTACATCAATTATATACTTATTATAGTTCTAGAATGATGGGTAATTATATAATGTCTTTGGAAAGAACATGTTATTGATGGAATATAATTTTGAAGAGAATATATTGACGTATTTAAAAAATATAATCTTTAACACAACTAAGATCATTATTTTAGGTTTTGAATATAAACAATTTTTGGTGTTATTTAATACTACCAACAAATTATAATATGGAATAATTTAAATCTAAGAAATTCTAGAAGAGATATTATGAAAATGTGGATAATAGTTTTATATGACAATATGATTCACCAATGTGTGAGAAAGTAGATGTTATTTATATAAATCTATAAAAATTTATCATTATATATATTATTGAAGACATAAAAAATAATTATAAATAACATGTAACATATACTACTCACTATTGACTTGATTGATCAACTATATGGTGATCATTATATCTCATTGGTTTAAATATGATCTAGAAGAAATAATTTAATTTTTAAATAAATTGGATAACCCATGATTTTTTATCATACAATGTATAGATGTAATAAATTTATCTTGATGATTTTCAATTTTAATAAATCCCCCACATTCTTTATAGATATTTTTAATAGATTCATTATAGGTTAAACTAATTAAAAATTATATTTTTTATATATGATATTATATAAAATTATACGCATAAAAAATATCATGAGGAGCATTAAATATTTTTTTAAAATACATGGGTAAAGAAAAATATTATGAAAAAATATTATTTTTTAATTTTTGATGTTGAATGTATCGATAATTGGTAATGTATTAATGTTTTATTGTATATATTTGGATCCTTACATTAAATTTGTAAATAATATAGTAAGATATATAGTTATAGTGTTCATTGACAACAAATATTTAATAATTATTTTATGAAACATTTATCATGAATATCAATAATACATACCATATTTTCAGCTAATTGAGTATTATTCATTTGAACATTTGAATTAAAACAAAAAAACATGTATTTAGGAAAATATTATCCAATAAACTTATTTAAATAGTACCCTATTGGGGATAATTTTTTGTAATATTATTTTTTTCAAATAAATAATCATTTAAGATATGATTTCATCAAAATGTTGCTATGGTAGCTTATGCATTTCAAGAAGCATTTATTCCTATGAAAATTTAATTGGTGAATGACATTGTGCTATAAATGTTAACTATTGGATTAAATAATGAGATGTAATGACCAAAAAATTATCAATTGAATTTTTTCATTATAATATTAATTTTTCATAGTACAAATCAAATAAAATTAATAAGAGAGAATAATAAAAACATTATAAATGATTAATTAATTAAATAAGATGAATTTATGGAAGATAATGAATTATTATTGATGATATATTTACATGACCTTACGAATAGTAATATGATATTTATAAATACTAAACCAGTCAAATGAAAAGAAACCTCACCCATGAAGCTGCAAATATAATTTAAGAAACCTATTAATGAAATTATGGTATAATAATTTCATATAAGAAGTTATTAAATATTTTCAAAATTATTTATTATGTGTGGGATTTTTTTAAATGAATAATATGAAATTATAATTTTAGAATTAATTTAAATATTAAAAGAAAATTTATTTTAATGAAATGTGTATATAAATTAATATTTTTAATTATAATTATTTAAAGATAATTCTATGAGACCATAAGTAATTTGTAAAACCGTAAAAAACCCAATTATAAGATCGAAATCTGTATTTTCTATGTAAATGATGATTAACATTAAAAATTAAATTAGTCATCTTCAAAAAAGTATTTTCATAAAATTAATATAATTTTAATTTGAATATATTTAAAAATGTTTTCGGTTAGTGTTTTTTGATTTTTTTTAAATACATGAATTTTATACGAATTGTATTATATTATAATTTTCTATAAATGCTATAAATTAGAATTTTAGAGTCCATGGCTATGTAAGGATAATGTAAGAACCTTAATCTATAATGATATATCATTATTTTTTTATGTTTTGGGATAATTATAATACAAGTATAATTTTCGCATCAAAATAAAAAACTAAAAAATATAATATTATGAAAGCCCCACTCTACTCCACTATAAATACCACCATCACACCCTCTTGTAGTCATAACTATCAAGATATTCGAATTTACTAAATTTTGACCAATACTCATCCCTAGTGAATCCCCCATGTCCAAGAGAAATTGGTCAAATCAAAAGTGAATGACTATCTTCCTGGAGGAGGATATCATGAGGAGAATTGAAGAGGTAAATTCTATAATTTTTTTTCTTTTATCATCCTTTCAATTTCATTTCCTCTACTTATTCTATATTCAACTCCATTAAACCAAATTTAATTATAACTAAATTAATATATATAAAATTTAATTGTATCATGTTAATAGAATATCCAAAATTAAACTCCTCCCTCTATACATCTTTTTTATTCAAAAATAAATTGTAACCCTTGATGTGTCAATTTACCAACATCGTGGGAAATGAACTTTAATTTTCATTCATAAAATTAAATGCTATTAATAGAACCATTAAATGGATTAAAAAATATATTTTTTTAACACATTTTATGTTGTGGAAATAACTGAAACTAATAGTACAAACTGATATTATAAAACAAATTCATTGTGTTCGAAAAAATGCTAAAATTTACCAAAAAAGATCATCATTAAAATTATTCTTTTGAATCATTACAATGGAATAAAAAAATAATTTATAATATTGTTTACGATTCATAAAGGAAAATTAAAAAAATATTCCAAATTCTTCATGTTCATCCTCATTTTAAACGAACATCCATTCATGTATACAAATGAACACATCATGACAACTATGAAATCAAACACTACTGAATGATGAAATTAGACATTATAAAACATCTAAAATACAATTATTGAACATAATAAAACCATAATGAATAAAATTCATCTATAAAAGGTTCTATTATTTAATTAATAAATCCAATGTGATTATATTGGACATTAATGTGGAGGAAATATTTGGACACAATCTATGGGGAATTCTAAAACCAAAAATTCTTCGTCTGGGTTTCCACTCTTTCACCACATTTCCATTAAAGATATTACATAAATATTTTTTATTCATAATTATATTAACATTAATTGGCAATATAATTTTCTCATTGATATTGTAAAAAACACTATGTATTCAAAAGAAATATCCTTAAAAAATACTTTTCGAGGTTGTTTCTTGGTTATTGAAAGTTGTTGATTTTTATACCAATTATTTTATTCAATTGTTCATTTGGTAAAACAATGTTTGTGATTGTATTATTTATTTAATTAATCCCTATACCTTACATGGTTTATATTATTTACAATATTTCTATATGTTTGTGGTGGCATGCAAGATAATGTAAATATTATGATATGACATCTGAACCTGGAATTATATTTAGAAAAGTAAATGGTAATACATGATGGGTCAACTCAGAAATATATAGTGCTCAACTGAAATGGGTAATTTAATTTATTTATCATGAAATTTAAAATGTGAGTGAACATGATGAAATATATGTTCACAAAAACGTGTGGTAGTTGACCACTAGGACATGATGTTTTTTTTATGAATTTTCACATTATATTCCTTCATTTAATGCATCCACTCATGATAATGATGTAATGATTATTCTCAACCCATGTAATATTGTTTCATTATCATATCTAACATCTTATTGGATTTTAATCTTACCCCTTTTTGGTGTATATCCTCAGCTGACTACAAATTTTATGGATAATACAAGGTAGAATAAACATATATAGAATAAGGAATTAAATATATGTTTATTATTTATGTTGTAATAGATATCTATATTCCTACATTCTAATAGACACTAATCCATTGGTTATTCATTTTATATTTTTATTATGTTATTTATCATTAAAATGATATATTAGTAATGTAATAATGCATAAGGTCTCTATGGTTGGTATTAGATAATGTTTTTGTTAAATTTAGAATTTGGATTAAAGAACCTTATTGAAATGTGTAGTGTTAGACTTAACATATGTATGAACGCAATACAAATATCTAAACATATGGATCCAATATGATATGAAATTATAATTACATTAATAGAGGGATAGATATATGAAGACATTTTTACTAATGTTTGGTTATAACCTTTTATATTTTGGAAAATAGTGATAACCAGGAGAAACTAGGACAACAACCAATGGGTGGGATAACACAGTGATTTCCGAAATAACAACCACAATGCTTTGGGTAGTGGATTTAAAAATATCTAATTTATTCTTATCATATTGTATCATGTTAATAAAAATAACCTATATATTGCGGAACATATTCCTTCATCAAAGTGGGGGTAATTGGATGTCAAGTGTTTTATGTCGCATCGACAACCAGCATTTATGGATATTATGATCAACTAAATGTTGAATAGGGTGTCAATTTGATGTATAAATTCGTTTCCATTCATCACTACTTTGAGATATAGATGGTAACTCTAGCTTTTTATAATCAATATAGAGTTCCCATTCAATGATTTTATTATATTAAGAAAACCATTACGAGTGACATAATTCAAGATATTGAGTTGGAGGACATTAATATAGTGTTTCTTTATATGTTTTTCTCATTAACTATTCAATGAATGAAGGATAGGAAATTCATAGAATTTTGTGAAAATGGATGGTGATGATATCATGGTATATGATGAAAAATTCTTAAAACATTAAAGGTATTATTTTGGATTTTTTATACACAATTACATAAAAATTGATGAAATATATAGTAGTATAAAATTACACTTTTGGAAACCTATTGAAAATTGAGACGTTTGGAGTTATAAGGTAGTTTATAAATACTCTCTCAACATTGAGATGGTGTTAGGAGATTGCTCCAACGGATATAGTGACAATAGTACAAGGAAAGTGTTTCATGCTGGATGATGTCATGAGAAAGGGGGAATGAAAAATGAACAACCCACATGTTAGAAAAAATTTGATGAAGTATCTTAGTAATAGACTCTTTGTGATAGAGAAATGCATTAAGTGTGGGAGATAATTCCACAAATCTCTGAATGTTTATTACACATGAGGAAGTACGATATTTTATTAGAGAAAATGAGATCACCAGCCATTGTCCAATACTACTAATCTACGGACCAATAGAATAGTGAAATACATTGCACTTATCCTCAATTCATCAGGGTTAATTACTTTCATTGTCCACCAAAGCAAAAGGATAATGTGAAGGTTTGTGCCATCACTCTTATGGAAGAAGAGTAAGAAAATCAAGTAATAAAAGGTACACTTCATATTAACTGATTTATTAGAAAAGTCTTATAAGATTCTAGTTCTTCCATTCCTTTATATCATGAAAATATTCTAGAACTATTTAATGTAATACGTGAAACCATGATATAGTGTTATCATTAAATACACATAGCAGTTCAAGCATAGAATCCCAAGTGTTGTACTCTTCTATAATTGGCATATGTGGGATAATTATCCAATATAATCTTCTATGACATCTCTTGGTGGAATTAGATGCTTTAGAGGGAATTAATTATCTTTCGTTAAATAGAGTACATGTAACATTTTGAAAAATGGAAGTATCTTTTCTTATTCTGAACCATCCCAAAATCTTCATTGAAATTAAGTAACATTGTGCATATTATTTTGAATATTTTTCCGATCTATGTCTTTCGATTCCTTGTGATGAAAAATAGCTTGCATAAATGGTAGAGTCAAAGGAAGGTACTAACATTTGTTAAATAACCATTATGGGGGAATAAATTGATGAATTTTATGAATAGTATCTTGTAATTCCCTAGATCATGATGAATAGTTATCAAAAAAACTCATAACCAGATACACAACTCTCTCTATGTTTCCTTATAGGATTTCTCCTATCAAACATGACGAATTAATGAAGGAGCTACAAAAGAATTTTGACAAAGTGTTCACACACCCTAGTGTATCACCTTGGGGTGTGAAAATCTTCTTTATAATGAAGAAGGATGGTTTATGGAGGTTTTTTTATAAATTATCAGGGACTAAACATGGCCACCATAAAGAACATGTATTCTCTTCTAATGATTGATGACATGTTTGATCATGTTAGAGGTGGTTAGTACTTCTCAAATGTGGATCTTGATTCTCGATATCACCAGATAACAATGAAGAAGGAATATATTTTTAAGACTAACTTCACTAGAATGTGTAAGTATTAGGATTTTTTGGTTATTACCTTAATACATACTAACTCCACTATGATATTCGTTGATTTGATTAATAGTGTCCTTATACATTACATTGGCGAATTATTGGTACTGTTTTTTGATGTAATTCTCATCTACACAAATATAATGGAGTTACATTAATAACATATAATACATGTGTTTCTGATATTGAGGAAGGATAATATATAATACATGTTAATAAAGTGTGTCTTTTGGATAAAAAAGTCAGATTGTGGGGTCACGTGATCACATGTGAGGTAATTTTTATGGACTCTTCTAAATAAATTGCTTTTGAAGAATGACCCAAACCATCAAGTATAATATTAATATATAGTTTTCATTTATTCTATGTGGAATATTGTTTGTTAGTGAGAAATTTATAATTATAATCTAGACCTCTATCTATGTTAACAAATAAAGGAGTAAAATTAGTATGGATAGAAGAATGTGGGGACGAATTCAAGATGCTAAATAGTACGATGATCATTACACCTGAACTCACATTTCCATGAATTAGAAAATGTTTTTTGATATATGATTTTCCATTAATGAATTTATTTTGATGTTTACTCATGAAAAATTAAAACTTGATATAAAATTAATTATTGAAATTGTTTATCCATTATTATTACTATTCAGCACATGAACTGGACCAAGCAGTTGTGATATTTTCTTGAAAATATGACTACACTATTGATATAGTGAGAAGTGTGAAATATATAAAAATCAAAACGTCTAAAATTATAAATTCACGCAAATTTAGATTAAAATGTGTCAAAAGATATGGGGAGATAAAATAAAATACTATGATTTCTGTATTCATTATAATCCTGGAAGGGCTAACAAGGTAGAAGATGCTATTAGTAGGAATGAAATTTCATGTCTATACATGTCAAAGATTGTGGGAGACTGTATCTTCTTTGAAATGTATAATATGGATTTGGAAATAACAAGAACAGGGAATAAATCCTACCTACCCCAAATAACTTCCCAAAAAAATTATTCATGTGAATATTAATGTTCCCTGATTTGATGATTTGTAGTTACAAAAGTACGTTACTATAGTAAAGTAGTGGAATATTCAAGAAAAAATTATCAATTATAATGGTGTAATTCATATTTTCATGAGTCTATATATGCCTTAGTCACATATGATATATAATGAGTTGTTGTAAAATTCATGTATCTCATTGTTTTATACCAATCTCTGATGTACCAAGATGTACCATGATCACAGAGAACAATTTTGGTGGGATAACATGAAGAAAGAGATTTGTGATCATATCTTATGATGCATGATATGTTAGGAAGTTAACGAAGGGTTCCAAAATCATAAAGGGTTGATGCATCTATTATCGATACCCATGTGGGAATTGGTGAATTCAAATATGGTCTTTTCACCATTCTCCAAAATACATCGAAATGAAATAATGTGATATGGGTTGTGGTGGACCAAATCACCATGAATATCCACTTTATCTATATTCGATAAAGTATATGTCGTGAAATATATGTAATGATATATGTGGAGGATTTCATTATATTTCATTGTATTCCACTTTCAATTGACCTTAATCATGATCCTAGGTTCATAGATAATTTCTTGTGGAGTCATCAACAAACCCTGGGTACTGAATTCAATTCCATATTTTTTTATTACCCCAAATTGATTTCCAATCTATGTGGTATATTCATATGCTCGAAGATATTCTATGATCATGTTCTTATGAATTCAAAGGTGGGTGATATTATCATATATAATTGGTTGAGTTCTCATATAGTAATAAATTCAACTTGAATATTTGGATGGCTTAATAATAATCCCTTTTTGTAATGTTTTGAAGAACTCCATCCTCTTGAAATGAAGTCAGAGAAATAAATCTATATGGACCTGATCTTATGAAAGAAATGATAGAGAAGGTCTAGGAAATCCTTCAATATGTCAAATCCACTCAAAGTCAAAAAAGGAATGATGAAAACCATCAAAGGGACATGGAGTTTGACATCATAGATAATGTCTTCCTTTGAATATCACCATGGAAGAGAGTCACAATGTTTTGAAATAAAAGGAATCTATGACTAAGTACCCTTGGACCCTTTGTGATATTTGATCACAAAAAAATTGTTGCTAATATCCTTTAAATTCCACACAATGTGTCTCATGATCATGATGTCTTACAGATATCACTCATTAGGAAGTAAAAACTAGTTCCATTATATATAATTATCATAGAGGATGTATAAGTGGAAGATGATCCTTCTTATTGGGTGTATCCCGTAAAGATTCTAAATTAGAGAGATAATGCAATTCACAACAAGACAACCCACCTTTTCAAGGTGTTTGGTAAGAAAAATAATTTTAAATTAGAAACAAGGGACTAGAGGAGGTGATTATGAATAAGTACCCCCACTATATTATTTGAAACAAAAATTGTAGTGTGAAATTTAAAAAGGGGGAATAATGTAATGACCCAATCCTTTATCAAAGGAATTTCACCCTTGTTTCAGTAATATCATATAGTATATATCACATAAAATCAATAAAATGGATTTAAGAAAACATTATATATAATGAATTAATGAAATAAGATGTATTTTTATATGTTATGGAACAAGTATTGATGAAATAGTAACCTCACATTATGAATAGAAATACAAGCCTTCGGAATAGAAAACTATAAAATGAATTGTATCCTCACCCACAAAAGTATATATGAAATTTGAGTATTCTATAAATTATATTATGGTATAATTATATCATAGAATACGTAATTTATTTTTTAAAAAATTATTAATTATGTGTTGGAATTTCCATATGTCTTAAATATATCATTATAATTTTACAATTAATTTAATAATTCAAAAATAATTTTTTTCATAAAATTTCATCATAAATTAATATTTTATTGTTATCTGAATATAAAATAATTTAAGGATACCTTAATTAATTTTTCAAAGTGTTATAAAATTAGTAATAAATTTAAAATATTTATTTTCCAATAAATCATTGTTATAATTAAAAATTAAATGACACATATTTCGAAAAATATGTTAAAAAATGGAATATATTTTTCAATTAAAATAATTTTTATAATATTTCTTGATATTTGTTGGTATATTTCACAAATAAACCATTTTTTATGAATACTAATGTATTATAATTTTCAATAAATTCTTAATACTTGAATTTTGGAGTAATTGGATATGTAAGGCTGATGTAAGACTCTTAATCTTAAAAAATACTTAATTATATTAATATATTAATATATAACTCTCCAAAAATTCAAATCATGAGACAAAATAATAAAATCATTATTATAATATTGAGAAGACACCACTTTCATCCGCTATAAATACCACCCCATTCACCCTCTTCTCCACACACCTCAAAAGCATTTAGAATTTACTATATTATACACAATAAATTTCCCTAGTCCATCCCAAACATCGAGGATATATTTTTCTCATCAATAGGCCAACCCTATGTGCTTTTAAGAGGATCTTAAGAGGATAATTAATGAATAATGTCTGATCTATTTTTCTTTTATTTTCCTTTCAATTCCAATTTTGTTTCCCTATGTCTCCTCACCTCCATTAAAAAAATTGAATGATAACTCTAGTAAATTAAACATATTGTGTTTATAATATTTTAATGTAATATACAACATTAAACTCCTCCATCTCTCTATTATATAATAGAAGATAGATCCTCACCCATGATGTGTCTACATCATGAGCGATGTACTTTCTTTTTCCTTAAAACTTTTTATGTATAATAATAAGAAAATAAAATTTCTTCTAAAAGATTTTGATGTTTATGGTATAATTTTTTTTATTTTTTTGGAAATAACTTATAATCATAATAATAAACAATAAAATGATATGAGTTCATTTAGTTCAAAGAACAACAAAAATTAACCTAAATTTATCATCATTAACATATATCAAATGATTTATCCTCATGGTATATGATGAAATACAATGTATGAAAATTTATTCATATGTAGTATCATAAATAAAATATAATAATAATTATTTATTTTGACCCTTATTTTAATAAAACATCCATTCATGTACTCAAAAGAACTGATCATGAAAACTTTTAAAACGTACACTCCCGAAATAAAAACTTATTCTATATATCTATTATAAAAGCCCATAAATGAACATAAAAACCCATTATGAATCAAATTCATATATAAAAGGTTTATTATTTGTTAATTAATGTATCTAATGTAATTATATGGTACATTAATGTAATGAATGTATTCAAACTAATGTTATGAGGAATTATCAACTAAAACAATATTTCTATGGGTTTTCCAACTATCTCCCCAATTTATGTAAGTATATTCCTTAAATATTATTAATTATACATTATCATACCTCATTTGGTATATAAATTTTTTTAAATTAATTTTATTAAAAACACACTTTTTTTTGAAAGAACTCTTCTTTCAAAAAATAAAACATCCAAAGATTGTTTATTATTCACTCAAGGGTGAAGATTCTTATATCAAGTATGTTATAAACTCATTCATTGGGGATCCCAAATTTTTAAAATTTATACATTATGAAATGAAAATAATTTGTTTTTATGAATTATTTTATGTACAAGGTTGATATATGTTCTATGAGTGATGCATGGTAAGGTAAATGTTAAGACATGATGAGTGCGCCTAAAAATATATAGTGTAAATTAATTAATAAGATGTGATGGGTGAGACCAGAATAATATAGTGATAAAATGAATTAGGTAATGTTATTTATCTCATTAGTAACAAGAAATATTCACGGAAATGATGCTAGATTTTTTTCACAACTATGTGTGGTAGTTGACCACTATGACCTGATGTTTTTGATGCATCTCCACATTCTATGTAATTATCTAATGATTCTTATCATCATGTTATTATATGATTATGCTCACCCAATGTAATATTGTTTGATCATATTATCTATATTAAAACTTTTATTTGCATAAAACCTCTTTCTGATATATATCCTCACACCACTACATATAATAAAGTGAACACACATGATAATAAGATGCTAAAGAAGAAGGAATTATAAAATATTTATGATTTATGTTTTAAAGGTTACTTATGTTCCTATATTTACCATGATACTAATCCTTTGATTCCTCATTATGTAATGTGTTAATTTTTTTTCATTAAAATAATATGATAAAAATTTAATAAAATTTTGGGTCATTATATCATAGACATTATATTTATTTTCAAAAGTCGGAAATATCTATTAGAACATATGATCATGAACTCAATTAGTGGGGTGGTGAATCAGGGAATCATGATTTATATTGCTTGCATCTCAAATAGTTTAGTTAGTCCTTGGAATCATCTAATAACCAAGGATCATACATAGCAATAAAACATTGTTGACCATATATATTATGGGAAGACATTATTTCTGACATAATTTTATACTAAATATTTTCTGCATCCCACACATCAAGTAGATCATAAACTATTGAAAAATAAATTCGATAATGGTAGAATAGATTTAACTTCATCTAAAAGAAATAAATTTAGTTTCTCAATGTATTATGATCTTCTCCACCTTCTAATCCGCTTATAATAGAAGGAGACTATTATATTTATATATACTCTACTATGTGAATTCAATTATTTTTCAGTGAGGACATATTTTTATCCTTTTATCCAATATAAACATGTTAATATGAATAATTTTAAGTAAAATATATTTTTCAATGGGATTTACTTTATTCATTATCATAATAATTTAAAATAAATATGATAAACTATAAATATATTATAAATAAATGTCCAAGAAAAATTACATAATCTCCTAAATAAAATTTAAATTAAGTTAATTCTATTATTGATATTGATTGAATTTTTTCACGTTGTAATATAAAAATTTCATTCATTTTTAACGATATTAATCTACAAAATTATAATCATAATTATGTATTTATTGAAGGATTATATTGGGGAGAAACCATACAAAAGGATAACAATTTATTTCTAAATCATAAAATCCAAAAACCTTAAATCTATTATACATTAAGATTACCCTTTATCTAAAACCCACAATTTGTTGTATTCAATTTTATAAATATCCTATTTGGATGAATAAAATATGTTAATCACATTCCTTACCATTCAGAAATGAAAATTAGTTATGTTTTTTAAATTTCATCATTAAAAATCTATGTGACCATTAGGCATTGTGAATTTATTATGTGGACAGATTATTTATATTATTTTTCTGCATAACTACATTGATATGTTAATAAGTTATGTTACCAAATATTCTCAATGGATCAACTATATTTCTAGTGATATAAATGAATAAATAACACATTAATATTTATATTCCACCCATATATTAGATCCCTATTAATTTATACACTATTTTATAATTCCTTTAATGAATCATGAAAAAATTTATGAATAATTTAACGAACTAGTACAAAATTTTTATATTCATTGACATATTGTTTCGTAGCAGGTTCATATACATTCAATGTAACTATTTATTTAAAATTAATATTAAATATCAAACAGAAATACATATTTTTTTTAATATATATGGTTTTCTATAAAAAACTATACTTGAATTCTTGGTCACAATAATATCCAATTTTGAATTTTTTTGTAAATAACGTAACAAAACAACCTGAAACTCAAAATATTAAGAAATAGATCAATATCTAAAAATTTCTAGGCATATGTGATCATACTCAATGATCAAAAAATAATTACTATACCAAAAATAATTTTTTCCCATAAACATTTTCATATAAGCCAACATTAATTAACACACCTTAATAATAGAGTCCCTATCACAAATAAAAAATACCTACATAAATATAAAAATATAATAAAATTATAAATATTGGATTAGATAAAGGATTAACCCATTTAGGCCATCATCCAATATATTTTACCCCTTAAAGAGATAAATCTCACATAAATATTATATTAACCTATCATTTTTTCCATCCTTTGAAACCAAAATTAATAGACAAGAACAAAGATGTTTGATTTCAATTACATTCACAACAATGTCACTTTTGGGAAATTATATTTTATATCAGTGTGATTTATTAATGATTATTAAATTAGATTCACTGAAACATTTACTCCACATTGATCATCACATCGAAAAATGATGTGGAATCATTTAACAAACCATATAATATTCCAAATTAGTATTCATTCTTATAAAATGAGTTATATCAAGAGTTTTATACTAATGTTCTATAATTGTGTCTCTTAATTTCAACAGAATATATCTTATTGTAGTACTTTGACACAGATTTACTGAATGGAATTTAAATCCCACAAGATGAAGAATTTTTTTCATCTGTATAGTATCCCAAATATTCATCTGAATAACTAAACAATACAGACATTTATTTTATTAATATTTCAATCAAAAAAAATATTATACAATATATATAATGATGAATATTTTTTTAATTAAATAAAAATTTATTGTTTTATATATGTTTTCTATCTGGATCAATAACTGACACTATTTATAATAATTTTAAATGAAGGTGTATAGTATATTATTAATTGTAAAGTCATTATAAACACTCATTCGATAAATTATATTCTATGTTTTTCATTATAAATAATTATTCCAACTGAAATTGGGGTTGAACTAAAATTGATTCCTCGGGACTGAATCATTTCTACTCTACTTATACATAATTCTCCGCAGAATGAACAATGTGATATTTCTCATGAGATAATTTAAAATAAAAAATAATATAATTTATCTAGGATTTTAAAATATAAATATATATTTTAATTCACAAGAAATACATTCAGAATTGTAATTATCATTTTGAAAAAATATGACCTCCTCAATGTAATGATTTATAAGGAGAGACACATCCATATAATCATTGTGGTAAAAATTTATGATAACCCTAACATTCAAGAAGTTCAATATATTTGTGGATGTTTAAAACATTCATTGTAGTAATATTATTACAATATGAAATCATATAAATTTTTATTTCACCTACATTGATAATTTTCATCTCCTCCAAGAATAAGAACATATTATGGTTAAATATACTCATATTCATATAATTTTCCATTCATAAATACACATATTAATTTAGTTTGTAAAATATACTAACCATAATTTATTCAAATTAAAATGAACATTGGAATGGATTCAATAATTAAAAATGATAAAAATGTGTAAATAAAGGCAACAAATTCTATATGTGAATACTAATTATAACCCTATCATAATTTATTTCTCACAAACTCAACTTTTGTAGTCAATTAATAATGAAACAACCAACATTTTGATTGAATTTTATATCATTAGGTTTAGTAACACATTCTCAAGTCTCGTTAAATTTAGAAATTCCAAACATTTAATTCATATCAATAGACTGATATTTATTCTTTTGAGATTCAAAAAAAATTTCGTTCAACATGTGAGATAAAATAAATGTAGTATTGTTTCTGTAGAGTTATTATTGTTAATAATATTTTTAATTGATTTCTGATACTACTGGGAAATTGAACTTGACTTTTCATGACATAATTAGTTGAATGTAATTGTTCTTAATCACATGGGAAGGTTGAATATTCTCTTTTAAAATTATATTGTTTATCATTTTTGTCAATTTTTTTTAATTTAATCATATTATTTAAAATATTTCAAAACTAACTCACTTACAAAACAAGATTCGGTATAAATAATTTCCTTTTATTAAAATTTATTGATCTTGTAATTGGTTGTATAATTAATAGTACTATGACTCTCATAATAGTAATAATTTTTTATTGGTGGGTAACCGTGATATATTCTTGTATCACATCTTGGCTCAAACTTATAGTGATATCCAAAATCATTCATGGTGATACAAGTTATTTCCAAAATCCATGATATTGTAAATTTGTATTCTTCTTTTAGTAAATCCTAAATGGAATTAAATGTTTTTATAGACAATGGGCAATATATTTTTTTACATTTAAATCTAATCCAAAAACATTATTTAAAACAAATAATGGAATAAAATTTCTAAAAATAAAATTTCATTTAATTTTTACCAACCATTCATTCATCAGTTTAGTTAAATCAATTTTTATTCCATGTATATTGATTATATTTTATGATAATTAACTTATTATGAATATATTATTCGATCATGTTAATAGTGTACTCAACAATATTAACAATCTCAATTTATATCAAAGGGAAAACACAATAGTATTTAACACATCTTCATAAACTATAAAATATATTTATAGACTCTAATTATTGTTTCATAAACATAATATGTATAATGTGACTAATGAAATCAATAATAGATATAAATTACTTTTCTCAATTTTTTCAATGATATCTAATATACTCAAAAATATCTAAATTTATTACTTATAAATGATATTTTTTTCAAATATAAACTCTTTATTGTGAGGTATTAGATATTTTTTCCTTTTAAAATCTAATTGATATACATAAAAACTTCCCTTCATTTTATACATATCAGGAACAAAATAAATTTGATAACTCCAAAACATATTAAATTTTCCATGAGGACCAATACATTATTTATAAATATTATTCTCATCATTCAATGAATAAATATAACAAATTTTCATCATCATGAATATGACATAAATTTTTATGTATAGAAAACACTTTTTTAAAAACTATTCCGAAATCCAAAAAATGATAAAAAAAATATTTTCTGATGATTTTTCCTCGTCCATAATCAAAATTCCATGAAATAAATAACATTTTGTTTTCCTAAACACCATCATAATGACTTTTATTGGTTTTAATTATTTCTATTGAATTAATAATATAATTATCAGTAAAAAATAAATTCACATTATTTCTAAATATCAGCAAGAATTATTTTTATTTCTGAAAATAATTCATCTATTTAATATTTTTTGTCATATATAGTGAGAATCCATTTTAAAATATTAATTTTCAACCATCATTTTAGGATTTATAATATTTTTATAAAATCTTTGTATTATCATAAAATTTGTTATGGAATTGATTTCACTATGTCTCAAAGCATGGTGAGAAATTATTTTTAATAACATTTTGAATGATCAAAATTACACAAAATGAATATAATTATTTAAATACATTATCAATACACAAAACATCTATCTAATTTTTTTCTAAATAAGTCTTAATAGAATTTAATGAGTCCCAATAATATTAAATATACCAAATATAATATAATAATCATGATTATTATATTTGAACATCACATTATTTATAAAATTTCAAACACTCTAGATTAGAGAAATAATCCATAAAAATAATATTTTTTTTAAATTATTTATTTATCCATATTAATATTTCCAAATTAATGATCTATATTTATATATTATTCGATGAACATTTTAGATAACCATGATTTTTATTATTTTATAGAATATTTAATTTAAAATAATATTAATTTAAAAAAAAAAATTTCAAGATATAATGGTTTTTGATTTAATGTTCTCATTCCTAGAATTTATATAATATTGGGGCCAAATAAATTTTCCCACAAACAAAGTTCGAGTTAAATTTTTATTCATCAATCATTAACAATATAATTTAATGGAATATGAAATATAATTTTTAATAGAACATATCTTCCACTCTATTATAATGTTTTTGTGGAATTAGTATAAATTTATTTCCCAACCACATATTCCCACAATTTTTCTGGATACCCATGGTATCCTCAATATAGTGTAAATAATAAAAATTATCAGTCTCTATATTAATATAGAATATTATTATTCATTCATTTTTTTATTATTTTAGTAGTTAGAATATCTTTTTTCCACTTCATATTTTCATTTTGATGATTTTATATTATTGAATTAAATTGTGAAATTATGTAATATGAATAAAATCCATTTTATTACAAAATAATCACCTCCAATGGTCATAACATAATCTCTATGGATATATTAATCTATAATTATGGATATAAGATTCATTAAAATGACATAAATTTTAGTATTAAAAACATTATCCATATTACAACATTATGTTTTGAAATAAAAAAAATAAAAAAATTATACAATGAATTATAGAGAAATTCAATAAATTATTATCCATACTAATTGTGGAATATATTTATCCTTTTATTGTTCCATGGAGGAAACCAACATATTATCCTCGTTCCTCACCACCATTCTGCTTAGGAAAGTAGAATTTATAACTCCCAATAGCCAAAAAATTAATTATTTTAATTGGTATCATACAATTAAAAATTTCCATTACTATTCTATGAATTTTAAATAATAAGGATATATTTTTATTTATTTTCACATCCATATATGATTTTAATATTTTTTATTTATCTTCATTATCCTCAGAAAAAAATGTTGTTTTATTATCATACATGGATGCTTTAAATGAAATTTATATTTTATCCTTTAACTTTTTCAATACTGTATCATTATTCATCATTTCATATGGAATTATACAACATATATACAATAAATGTTAATATCACCATGATCATTTTCATCCAATGTAGAAGGTATATTATCAAATATATCTTCAATGATGCCGAAAATATTTTCAATAGTGGTAGAATCATACAAAATTATACCATAGCCACTAATGGTAATGAAATGTTTCATGAATATGGTAAAGAAAGTATGAATGGTATCCAAATTATTGATTAAATCATCATTATATATGAATTTCTAGAAGAAAAAAAAACTGACTTCACCTTGTATATTCATTTATATTAATTTTTTGATCATATCCATGATTTTCATTCCAAATCTGGGAAAAATAATAATTATAAATTCACATTATAAATGATATGATAATATAGAATTATTAAGATGACTATCAATTTTAAAATTTTAATTTTATACTATTTTAATAAAATAAACTATAATTACTGGAGGGACCTTCTGGAACATCATAAATGAATGAAATATAACATGAAAATTTTAATTCCATCAATATATCTAAACCCTTCATATATGGAAATAGTATCTCATGACTATTAATATAAAATTAATTATACAATAACAATATAAGATCAATAGGATTCTATATAAAATAATGTTTTCTGAAAAAATAGCAACGAAGGGAACCTAGATCCAGTACCACATATTAAATAAAAGTATGAAAGAACCACTAAGAGGGTAGTTAAGTAAGTGAATCCTAAATTTCATGTAGTTCCATTGAATAATTAAATTTACCACTTGTTGTATTTAATTTTATAGATAATATAAACACTATCCCAAAAATTTTGAATGAATATAGATTACATGTATCACATCCCACTGTTATTACCTAGTCCTTTGAAGGATTAAATAAAACAAGTGATTATTTGATTCTCTAAAACTATGTGATCTAAATATAGTAGATAATTTAATTTCTACTCACATATATTACACATATCTATTTTGTATCACACAAAAGGTCAATATTATTCTTCAATAATACTAATTTGAAACCAAAACTATAAAATAAAATTTTCATCCTCCCATAGAAAATAATTTATTATTATAGTGTGAGGAGTTTTCTCACCATTTCATACTTATTTATATGAAAATAGTTCCCATTAATTTTCAAGTGGAGCACAACATGAAATTACTACTTCTTAGATAACACATCCTTAGATAACTATTCACCCAAAAAATCATTATATTTATTAAACCCTCTAATGAAAATATAATGTGAATACACAAATGGAAATTTTTTGTTATTCATAATATAATTTATATATGATATCATTTAAACATATTATAAATCAGAATAAATAAAATATATAATTACAAAAAATAACTTCAATAGGAATCAGTTACAATTACAAAATTTAACATCATTATGTGATGCAGAAATTGGAAAACATTTTCACACATTTTAGGCATAAATTTATTCAATAGTAATAACATGTGTCTAGATCGATTATTTCAACATATAGAGAAAAAAAATTACTTCCAATTTTCATCCATGAAATTATTATTTTATAACCTTTAATCACATTCCTATCTTATTTCATGTGTATTGGACATCCACATTACGATGCATTTGTTTTTATATTTTTGTTTTATGGATATATAATTTATGGGAATTGTCTAAATGGATATAATTTGTCATGAATCTATTAGATGTGCAATCCAGCTACCTGAATAATCTATGAGGACATTATAATATGAAAATATATTATATATTTAGGTATTCCATTATAATCATCAATGTGACCAATGTGATATGTGAATTGGTTATGTGGATAAAATATAAATGTGATTATACTATCTTACTCTTCATCTATGCGAATCACCTAGCTTACCAAGAATCATCTTATAAACAAATATTATTTTTTCAATCATTCAAAAACTATTTAAAAATGATTTATAGTGTTGATAAAATAATCAATCAATATTTAAACAGAATAATAGAACTACAATTTTCTTCTATTGATTTATTCAAGATACCTTAAAATAATATTAATTTTTCTATAGCATCATGCTTTTTGAGGAAAATCCCACAAAATAAAAAAACCATATCCTAGATACTGAATTATTCACCTTATAAAATGTACATAACTGCATATAATAAAATATTTATACAAATAGGAATATGTTATGATTTATATTATAATAGAAGTATATATACATGTACAGAATTATAATGTTCAATTTGAATAAGGACTAAGATTACTCAATACATTCCCAGTCAAGGATGAATATAGGGATTAAAATTCTTCTTGTAACAATCATTCAACTACCATATATATGAATTGGATTGAATAACAACAATTAGTAATGGATTTGAATATTATTCACATCAACATAATATTGTATTAATGTAATCCCTATAATATATTAATTACTTCTCAATCAACGATATATTTAATGATCAATGAGATATTGACAGATGGTATTAATCAAAAAAATATTGAATTTAATATTACAACATTAGTTTTTTATAAAGATTGAATTGTATGATTTGGGGAAAAATATGTGATCATTAAATTAAATCATTTATTATAGGGATAGATGATCATTTTAATAGATCACCATTATCTTACCATACATTAAGAATGATCATTTATTGAAATGTAAATCAATTGTTCTTATTTGAATACATTATGGAAGATAATATATAATATTTAAATCAATGATATGTAGTAAATACAATTATTATTTATTAAGAGATTTATATGGATAAAATATAATCTTTTCTCATACCAATATAAATATTTGAGAACATATCAATTTATTTAATTATTAGACTTACAAATACATTTAACAGTCATAATTCCGTTTTGAATATATATGAAATCGTTTAGTACTAACCATATTTAATTATTATTTGAGACTATTTATATCATTATCTTATTTCAAAGATATACATTAATAAATTTTTAAGGATATATGGAGTATAAATATGAATTTTATGTTCTTTATTTATATGGTATAATTTAATTTGATATAAAATCAGAATTATATTTATATTGAGAAGATGTTTCCATTACTTATCATCCTATGACTGGTGTTAAATATTATAGGACTAATAAAAATGAAGAATAAATGTAGATATATTTTCCAACTATTTTCCAAAGGGGTTATGATCAACATCATTCTGTGGTTGTTATATCATATAATTTTTTCCCTATTATTATATTCAAAGGGAACCATAAGAGGAAATATATAGTATAGTGTAGAGATTTAATAATTTTTGGGATGATCTATAATAGAGTAAACATATTTCTAATTATATTTATCCAAAAATATAAATATTGATTCAATAAAAAATATATAATTATTTTTAATAATTTCAAAACAAGGTATATATTTATAGTCATCTATGATATTTGGTAGTATTTTTCATGAATAATGTATTAAATATAATGTAAATTTTTATTAGGGTCACCAATTACACAAATAATTTAATTTTATTGTTGATATATATTGAACATTTAAAAATGTCAATCATTTAGTGATAATAGTCATATATCCCTCTAATACCTTTACAATATCCCAAACATTTGAATTATATCTATAATGGCATGGGCCCCTCCAACACATTCCATTATGAAAATATAGTCTTTCGGTTGATATGGGAGGTATTGGTTTCTTAATAATGGTGTCATCCAAAAATCCAATTATCTAAATGGTTTCTCACCGAATGGTGACACTGAACTATGGCCCACCAAATGGTGAGAAGATATTGTGGATCAATAAAGGGTGACCAACATTGGTGTCTCGCGATATTGTGATACAAAATGTTGTCTTATTGAATGGTGACATGTAATCTGGGCTCACCGAACGGTGGCTCACCGAATGTAGGCTCACCAAAAGGTGGCTCATAGAACGATGGATCACCGAATGGTGGCTCACCGAATGGTGAAACCCAATGGTGGTTCCTCAAACAGTGACACATAATGGTCTCTCACTGAATGATGACACCGGTGACTAACCCAATGGCGAGACACTTCTGAGAGTATTCCAAATTTTCTATTCTACCTAGATTATCCATGTTTTTTTAGATTAACCCATATTATGACTTATTTGACATAAATTTATTTTAAAAGTGTTTTTATTCATTTATAAAGGTGTTTCAAATGATATTAACTAAATATTAATATACTAACACTATGGGGGCCTTGGAATAATCTGACCAAGTTGTATTAGCGACAAGAATAATTTAATGGACTTGAAACTGTTAACCATTCTGCTATTATATGATAATGATTTTTTGAAATCTGAGGTCCTATATTCACATTTTTCATGGTTCATGAAGAACTTTTATTCTAAAACTAGTTGTGTGCTTATGGTGTTCCCCCTATCCAGTTTTCTGTGGAGTTTTCCTATAACTCATGCACACCCTTTTTAGTACAAGGACAAATTATTGGATTCTCGTTCTTCCATGTATGGATATAATTATCCCTCTTTTAATTATGAGTCATGCATGGTAGCTATAATGATGAACCCCTTTAAAGATGAATGAATCTAAATTCAACAATAGATAATTAAAATTAATAAATGGGGGAAGGGGAGACCTTGATGTTGATCTCTTTTTTTAATTTGTTATTATTCTTTGTGATTGGATCTGTTCAGTCTCTGTGATCTCTAAAAATCATGGATGTGGGTGGTGTTTTCCTATGAATCGTTGATTCCTAATAACATTTATTATTATTTTTTGTGAATAATAAATGTAAATAATAATAAGGTTAATCATGACCACTTGATTAGATAAGTGGACAACCATGATGAAAAACATCCTGGGTCACCCCATCTTATCAAAGTGAAATTTAAAGAACTATGGTTGCCAAATCTGAATTCTTCATGTTTGATATGTGTGATTGGGTGATGTGTTCTTTTTGGATTTTTTACTTTTATGGGTTTTGTGGTGATACTATTGGAAGCATAGTTTGGGAGTAGGTGCAGACATAGGAGTTGGTTATGTGAGAAGTGTGTGGTATACGTGTGCTACGGGGTGGATGTTTAGTTATGGTTGTAGTGGGCATTGTGTATGGGGTGGTACAGGTGGTCTATTAGTATCTCAGTTTGATATATTGGTTGATTGTGGAAGGTATCATCTTTTTATGTTGTGGGACATCCTGTGGGAAATTTCATGGAAAAAGGGATAAATGAATTGGTTGTCATGATTTCATGTTTATAGGTGCTCTAGGTGTGGTGTTTTTGTGTATTGTGTCTCCATGGTTTGGTTGCGAGGGAATGACATGAGTGAGATAATATTGTAGAATGATAGTTGGCAGTGGTTGAACATGAGTCTGGGAAAGGGGTGTGTGTAGTGGGACTGCAAAATGTTCATCTCTATTGTATTTATTAATGTGTTTTAAAATGTATTCCTTACATTGGTCACTCTTTTAATGTATGAAATATTTGTTTTTATTGGGGTTTAGCCTTCTGAAAATGGATGAAGATGTTGTGTCGATTAGTATCTCACGTAGAGACTGAATAAATAATGGAAATTCATCATTAATGTTGTTATGAATGGTTGAGTTGTACGAGTTCTTTAGGACCTATCTTCCTTCTATCACCAAAAAAAGTGAATGTTAATAGTGTAAATTATTTCATTTAATGGTGACAACATGGGTAGTTTTGTGTGGATTCTTACTTACATAGTAACTCATATGTTGGGTTTAGTATTTTTTTCATTTATATATACTTGTAGTTCCTCACGTTTTCTATAAAAACCCCTCCTATGTTGAGCACTATGTGTCAAATGCCACAATTTTATAGGATATGGTGTCCTTTCCCAACAACCTAGTAGGAGGATGGATGGATGGTTTTTCTCCCTTCACCACACCCTATTCTTGGCATTCATTGCATAGGACTATTTTAGTAGGATGTAATGGATTTAGGTTTATGACGATATGTATGATATTGGCTGTGTGAGATGTGGTTTATTTCTAGTGTGTCTTCGGTATAAGGCATATGTTAATTCTAGTATTGCATGATATTTGAGAGGGCCATGTGTTTGTATGTGAGAATTGTATGTGTTTTTTCTTCCATGTTATTGTAGGAGAAATTTGATGTGGTATATAGACCAGGTGTGTATAGGAAGGATGTTATAGTGGTGGCTGGTGAAGAGCATGGTAACATTAAGAATCGTGTCGTTAAGGTTGAGTAGTTAACCATTGGGCGGTGGTGTGGGGTACCCAAATATCAATGTACATAATAATTTACTATAATTTACATTCCATATTTTTGGACCATGCATTGCTAAATCTAGGTGGTTGGTATTCCTTGTTATCAGGTGGTGGATTTTGTTATTTTCTCAGATGGGCATTAGTATGCTTCTCCCACTTGTGCATTAGTGTCTTTGGTTTTTCCATAAAACGTAATTTTTTATTCTCACCCAATGTATAGAAAACATTTTTCACGTTTCCAAGGATATTATGTGAACTGTGTTAGACATTACTAGCATGGACATTGGGGATTGTTGCAGTGTTTCTTATTAGATTAATTTTTGAACTTACATTGATGACAAAGTATTTGTAGTAGTTTTACATAATAAATTATTGTGGGGTGGATCTTGGTTACTATAAAATGTGCAATTCCTCCCATTTTTTTATATTTCTCTACAATTAGTTATAGTCGCCATCATGGTGCCAATAGAAGGTGGGAAACATTGGTATTGTCTCTCTCTCATCTTGAGGAAGGAAGGTCTGGGCATCCATATATTAATTCCCTCATCTTGATGTAGTCATTTAATGATATAACGGTATTGATTGAAGGTTGATAGATTTTATGGAGTTTGAAGTATCATAATGAATATTTCATGTGTCATTCAGGAAATTGTGTTATGTGATCTATATGAATGAAATAGGCTAGGGAAAACCAAAATGTACATGGGTTATTAGGGCCCCTCATGATCCTATACAAGGAATCTGATCATATAGAACCACCAACTAGGGTTACACATATTATGGCGATGATACACTAGGGAAGGTACATGTATCATTATGACTTTTGTTTTTGTTTTTATTTGTGTTTCATGTAAATTAATATATGAAATGACATAAAATGAATCCAAAATAAATTCTATACAACATTTTCTTAGGAGTTCTTTGTTTACCATTCAGTTATCGAACATGGTCGTCGTCCCTAAGTTGCTCAGGTAGTAGAGTAAGAACATTATAATCTAGAATATCAGTACAAGGTTGATCCAACGGAAGGTGACCAGTGGAAGAATATTCGTCATGGTGTACAGCAGAAGATTCTAGGATAGTACGAGGGTAATGTCTTAGGTATGGAGACAAATAGTTGGATTGAGGAGCTGGAGATATCATTTTGTCTGACCCAGGATACGATAGTTTACTGGGTTCCTCTAGTAGTGAACTAGATGAGGGTAGAATTGCATCATTGGAAGACACTTTACCTCACAGAGAGGAAGGAGACTGAATTTTTATGCAATGACATTGAGAAGGAGTATCGGGTGGAATTTCATTCTTCCAAAATAAAGGTTGAGAAATGTTATGGTCTAATCTCTCTCCTGTAGAGGATTACATTAGTGTAGGGTTTGGGGTTAAAGATCAAGGATATTTTATGGTTTTTTAAGGATCTCTTTTTGGATGAGGAATCTCGGGAGAGGCACATAGAGGCGGCACTCCACCATTCCCGTCAGCATGAGGTTAGTCCATTCACACATTAAACATAGATAGATGATAAATAGATAGATGAGTTATTGGATAGAATGAACTAGTGAGGAGGTATACTATGAGATGGAATACATCAAATTTATTCAAAGGGGATGGTGGTCAGCAAAGAGTATTTGACATCAGGGCCTTCCATGTTTCTGTCAGCTGTCTGTCAACCCCGGTAGTTTATGTTCAGACCCTATGGTCCTCACACATTTCTCATGATCCATAGGAAGATGTTCTTTTCTTGATAAATCCATGTAATCATCTAGGGGATGTTCATAACTCATGCTCGGTGTGGTGGGGGTGGCCATGTTCAGTATTCAGCTCAGCAATAATTTTTT
Organism: Viscum album; assembly: GCA_963277665.1. NCBI lineage: Eukaryota > Viridiplantae > Streptophyta > Magnoliopsida > Santalales > Viscaceae > Viscum > Viscum album. Next base: position 1,309,124,815 of record OY728152.1, on the reverse strand, counting down.
ACCAGGACTTTCCAGTAACAATGACAATAGGACCCTACTCCACCAATGTAGGATCGTGAAGGAGGAGGCCAATATTCAGGAACTCCTCATGGACCATGAAAATGGTGTGATAATGGAGCTGGTAGATATTAGAGGTGTAGATTATCCTGTAATGGTTAGTTGAACACCATAGAGGCAGAAGTACCCACATGGAAAATAACCGTTTGAGGCATGATCAATTTGTTCATAACTGTTTCTTATTCTTTTTTTTATTGAGGAGCTTCACACTCCTTTGTTTCGCCAACTATTTCCCACCCCTTAATAATAGAAAGGGGGAAACACTTTTTCTCCCCTAGTGTTATGGAGATCCTTTAGTGGTCAAACTAGTTTGTTTGATGTTTGTTGGGGATGTAGACTAATGTGGGAGTTGCATGAGTACAATGGGGATATATTCTGATTTTTGATGAATCTGTTTGAATTCATCCTTAGAATTGAATAGTTGTTTCCATTGTGTGATATTATTGATTGATTAATGATATGATTCATGTTTTTAGATAATAATGGCTTGTGTGTAGCTATCAATGTTTAGCGGAGTTGTCGGGTGGGTAGTCGGCACATAGAGCCTCTCGTATCATTATTTTCAATGTTATTAGTGGTATCAATGGGCATAGTGATTGAGGGGAATACCAGCATCATTGGTGTTGTTCAAGGATTATTTTAATGAGGAGTTTGTGACTATACACTGTCAATGTGAAAATGAGTTTAAGATAGACATGAAACTCAGTGCTTCTCTGATTTTGATGGATCCTTATTGGATAGAGCCTATGAGATACATGTTTTTTGGATCCAAATTATAGATCTGATGATGAAGGGATTTATCAATCCAAGTGTGTCACTATGTGGTGATCTGGTATTTTATCAATGAATGTAGATGATGGTCTAATTCTATGTACAAAAAACCAGAGGTTGAACCAGGTAACTGTCAAGAAAAGTTAGCCTCCCCTGAGGATATATGATCATTTAAACTAGCTAGGTTAATGAGTTGTTTTTTCCTATTTGATTTTTGGTCTGGGTATCACCAATTGTGGGTGAATGATGGTGATAACATAGATACTATTTTCATTTGTATGTATGGGAATGTTGAGATTGTTTTTATTTTGTTCAGTGATATGAAGGTGATATCGATGTTCATGGGGATCATGAACTATTTATTTCTTGAGTTCCTATACTTGCTTGTATTCATGATCATAAATGAAGTTCTAATATAGTCATGTTCATAGAAGGAGCTTGCTAGGAATCATATTATTGTCCTAGATATCTTTCGGATTGTTTGACTATATTTAATGATGTCCAAGGCCATGTTTTTAGATGCGAGTACCACATATTTGGGAATGTGGTGTCTCATCAGGTCATAGCATTGGACTAGTTGAAGGTTGGGGAAGTTGTTTCATGGGAAACACATGGGAATGTGGAAAAGGTTTAAATTATTATTATTACGGTAGGCTACTACTAGTGTTTCTTACATGATTTTTCTTGGGAACCAACCCTATTAATGGCTCTGACCTTGAAGGGAAAAGGAACTGTTTGGAGTGAGCATTGTGAAACATAATTTACATATCTGAAGGTAAATTTGGTTTGGTCCCCAATGCATAGTTTTCTAATGGAGTGGTGATGTTCATGGTGTTCCCTTATGCTTCATGATTGGGATAGGGTTGTGTGATGATGCATCATAGAGGAGTGATCTATTATAGGTCTTGGATGTTACATCCCCATGACTGTAACTATGACAACCATGATCTGGAACAAGCGATCTTGATTTTTTTCAAAAGATGAGGTGGCATTACATCATCGGGGAGTTCTTTTTAGTATTCACATTAAACAAGAGGATGAGGTATAACATTTCCCAATGATATCTGAGTTTGAGACTGTGGAGGTGGATGGATTTTCTACTGTATTATGATTCTGATATCATTTACACCACATAAATGTGTAACGTTTAAGATGATTGATTGAGTAGGAAGTAACAAAATGATGTGGTTTTAGAATATGTGGCTTCATGGAGAGAAATGGAGGAGTTGGATTCCTTGATCCTTGATGGAGTAATGGATGATGGATAAGTCTATCCATTTCAGATGATGGTGTAGTCTTCTCTAAAGTTGTAGGTGGTTGAGTCTTAGTGGGGAGACTTAGAAATAGATGTAATGAGTTATATCATTGACAAGGGAAATGCTCTGAAGGGATGGTTGGAGGATGGTCATAATTTGATATTGTTCTATAGGAAGTTATTCGTTCTAGTGTAAATGCATGTAGGAGTTATCCATGGGTTCCATGGCTCTCCCCTTGTTGTACACCCATGTGTTTCCATGATGTATCAGGGCTTGAGGAAATTATTCTAGTTTCTCAGGATGAATCGTTTAGTTATGGTTTTTGTAGAAATATTTATTATGTTCCATCAAGTGATGGGTTAGGGTCATGTTCCAAGTTGTATGTTGCATCCCATATATTTCCCCAAGTGGGTGTGGGATGTAATATCCTTCGATTTCAACTTTGGATTACATAGGGCTCAGGGAGGAAGTGATGAAATATGGGTGGGTGGTGGATCATTTGATTAAGTGATCTCACTACATGGTAATCATGTAGTCGTCTATAGTGGATCCCTTATCAAAATGTAATGTGGATGATGTGGTGTGGTTTTGTGGATTTCAAATATATATTGTCGTGGATCGAGATAAATTATTTAACTTGAGAGTCTGAGGGTTATTGTAGAAATCCTTTGGAACACTATTACACAACAGTACTTTTCCAACCTCAAATAGATAGACCAACATAGAGGACCCTCCTGAAATTAAGGGGATGGTTGTAAACAGGTGTTTTGTAATTTATAAGTTCTTGGGTGAGAAATTTACCATTAAATGTGTTCTCTTATAATAATATCTATCAGAATTCCATAATAATGGGTCTATTTGGAGAATTATATAGAAGAACATGTCATTCTCCCATTATTCTAGATGGATGTTGGGTAATTGATTGATCTTGGTCTACACATGGTATAGAATAGGATAGAGAAGGTGCAAGTTTTATATGAGAGGAAAAAGGTAAAACATGATCGAAAGAATTCATATGTTAATCGTAGGATAATTTAGTTGATGCTGAAGTTTAGGGACCATGTTTTCATTCAGGTTACCCTATTTCGTGGGAAGTGTATTTTCAACCAATTTTGTAAATTAATCCCCATATAATGATACATTTCATGTTGTTGGAACAATTTTTTGGAGGAGGTTCATTAGCTAGAATTTCCACCATAGTTTGAGTGGATCCACAATGATTAATATGTCACCCAAATTCATTTGTATCTACATAATGAATCATATGTCATTGATTGGGGAGAGTAGGATATTGAGGATGACACACCATTTATAGAGTGGATATTAGTTATTTAGGATAATCTAGATAAGGTGTTGCATGGGAAGACTATTATCTTGGTTCAGGTATTATAGAGGAATCGTGGCCTCGAGGAAGTACTTGGGAGTGACAAACAAAGATGCGTGCCTAGTACCTGGGGTAGATTTTAGTTTTTCTCTTTTGTTTCCCTTTGTGATGTAATTCATGAACCGTTTTTCTATTAGATGAGTTGTTTCATTATTTTTTGGATCACAATAAAATAATGACATATTAGTATGGGAGGATCTAACCCCTCATTTTGGATCTATAAATGATTAAATAAATTGAACATGTTTATTTGAGTTAATGCCACAAAAATTGGATAGATTTATATCATGGTGGATGGAATTCAGGGATTCATATATTCGTGTAGTGTCGTTTTTTCTATTCTATGTATTTTTTGATAGTATATTGTAGGGTTGTGTTCTTAGATGTGGAGGTTTTTTACCCTGTCTTTGAACAAAATATGAGTTTTTATCCTTGAGAAATATCATATGGGGTTGTAGTTTGGACCCCTACTCCATCTGAGTTTAGTTTTGATTTCTAATGGATTTGAATATTTTGAATGGGTTTTTATGGTAATGACAGGTACACCTCTAGGAAATTCCTTTATGAAAATTTAATGTTGTAGGTGTTTTGAGAGTAAATATTGGCTTAATTCAATAGTTTTCCAAAAATCCAGTATTCTTAACAATGTATCACCAAACAGTAATACATAATAGTGAGACCAAAAGTCAACCCTGATTGGTGCCTCACCATATGGTGGCTCACCAAATGGTGGCTCAATAAAGGGTGTATCAAAGAATATTGACCACACTGCCTCACCCATTGGTGATTTACATCTAATAGTTTTCTAAATTTTTTCTATTCCCAAATTTTTCCTATTTTTTCGTTTCTCCCCAATCACAAATTATTTGATGAAAATTTATATTAAATATTTTCTTCTGTTTCTATAATGTAGTTTATATTATATTAATTTTATCTTAATATCCTATCGGTTCGGGGGATTCAGTATAATCCAACCATGTTTTCTTAGCCATGACTTGACTATAATGGTGTTGAAAATGTTTCCCATTATATTGATATATAATTTGGATTTTTCTAAATTTGAGACCCTCTCTACTCTTTCATATTTTTGCGTGGAGAACATTTCATCCCATACTAGTTGGGAGCCTATGATAAGGCCCCCATACCCAGTTTTCGTTTGATTTATTCTACTAACCCTTATTTTGGATTAAGGGAAAATAGTTTGCAAAATGTTGTTCCATGTAGTGATTTACATCTACAACTCCAATTAAATTTTGTATCATAAGTTGTGTGTAAAATTATTCCTCCTTTTGGGAAACTATGAATACAAATTTTACAATGATAATGAGAATTAAAAAATTGGGGATGGGGAGAGGTTAATGTTGATCACTTTTTTGATTTGTAATGTTTTTTTATGATGTGATCTGTTGTATCCATTTTGTCTCTGGAAATAATTGTCCTTGGTGGTTTTTTTCTACACATGGATTAAGTGTCACGAACCTACTCGAATTAAACCTTAACTGGTCACCCATGCCAATTTGTGGAATGTCCTGAGAGGCATTCTGAATCCACATGGGTTGGCGACAAGCTTTTAGGCATCGACAGAGTGATGATGGGAATGTTTTATCATAATATAATTAAATAAAATCTATGGAAAACATATAGAGTATCTCAAAATAAAAAAACCCAAAAAATTTACTAAACCAGAAGTAAAGAAGATAAACCTAACTGGACATGATGATAGAACTAACTCCATGTGACCTCCTGGGTCACTCACCGACTCAACGATCAAATGTCCCTCATGGAGAATGCATCAAATATGGAACCTGGTAAAATACTAATAAAATAAATTAACTATATGTGTGATTATTAAAACATTGGATTCTAACCTAGTAAACTATTCTACAATGCACTTCCATAAAAATTAAAGAAATAATAGTTTCGTGACCAAACAAATATTTGTAAAAGTATATAATTCTCTATATTTTACCCAAAAAAATAGTAATACTCATTGCCCCTTTTTTCTGAACCAAGATCCTAATGTAAGTGATATATTAGAATTTTTAATGAGAGAGTAGGGTCTATATTTCAATATTCAAAAATGATTAAAAAAGCATTTCTTTAAAACAATTTTCCAAAATCTTTATTAAATCAACACTCCACTTTAAAATAAAAAACACATCATAAGAAGGCACCATTGTAATCAGGATTCTGGGGAACCATAAATAATCATATAGGTATTTTTAACATTACTTCGAGTCACAACATCAAAAAGACATAGGTGATCCTAAGATATTGAGAATAATATTGAGTACACTAATACATAAGACACCATATATAATATCATGCCACATGTGATGAAATCTAATGCTCCATACACATAGCCACCCTTTATCATGATTGGATAAGGGTAAAACCCATAGCAATGAACCCAAACATATCAACCTAATATAGAGAACTACTTAATATAAAAACTAACCAGTTTAGTACTTGTCTCAAACAATTGTCTCAATATAATAGGTTCCACGGTCTTTGGTATTACAAGGTATTATTTAATAAATGATATACAAACAGGAAATGATATATTTATATATAGATAATAATAAATTCACAACAGTTCTCGCCCTGAGTCTCCCTATGGACCATTCTAATGCCTTAAAATAAATGAATTATAACATTTTCATACTGAGGAACCCTACAAATGGATCCTATGAATCCCCTAAAAAGTAATTTCCACTGATTTCATACATGTTGTACATGAGAAACATTTAAAAAGGGTTTTAATAATAAACACTTCTAACCAATTTCATTAAATAGTCATACAGACACTAAAATATTCACAAACAAATCCTTTTCTCAAAATTAAAACACTTTTCAAAATTTGTGTCAAGTGAAACTTTTCCACTAAAAACATTTATATTCATTCTTAAAATCATTCCAAACTCACACTCAAAATAAAACCAATTTGTAAGAAAATTCCAAACGGGCAACCATTCAACATTTTACATCAACCCAATTCAAACACCACAACTGCACCTTTTAAATTAAAATCACATAATACATTGTTAACAAAACCCACTTTCCCCAAAACATACTTTCTCTTTTTAAAAAGTGTTGAAAACTCAACAAAACATCATAAAAACCGAAACTCATTCTGTTGTAACTCTCATACCATTTTAGAAACCATATAAAGAATATGAAATATCATTTTTCATGATGTTTTCACATTTATAAATCCAAGTAAAACATTTTTTGAATTACACTTAAACAAAATAAGACAACTATTCATTTTATATATAAAACAAAAATACTGAAGAAATAAATATTTACCTAATAAATTTCTTGTTAATATTAAATAGTATATACACCTGGTGTTCATAACTCAACAATATAAACCATTTCATTCCATTAAAAAAACTCCAATAAATTTTCATTACACCTTAAGACAAAACATGTCTTACAAAAATTACAACCGGACTATTTATCCGCAGAACATGTAATATTTACTAAATCATGTTATAAAAAAATGGTTTTCTCAAAACATAAAAAAATGGCAACATTTTCCCCAAAAAAAGAGATACACTACAAATTCACATATCAAAAAAATGATCCACAGGTTCCAGAAAAATAATAAACACATATATAGGATGCAAAAACAATTAGAAATATGCAACATAAATTATAATTGAAATCCTATTGAGAAACCTACCTCATAACCAAGGCGGGGAAATAATGAAAATTCAAAACTACTCTACAAGGGTGTCAAAAATAGTAGACCTACCAAAAGATCCGTAAATTATGAAATAAATCTTATCTGAAAAAAAAATAACAATAATTATAATATAACTAAAATAATAAAGATAAAAAAAATAAAAATAATAACAATAATAACAATAAAAACAAAAAATAATAATAATAATAAAATTATGATAAAAATAAAAATAATAAAAGTATTTATTTCATAATAATAATAAATAAAAATATTAAAAAAATAAAAACATTTAAATGAAAAAATAAATTTACAAAAAATATTCCTTTTAAATTTTTATAGATGAAATGATCGCGTAGTTTCTTGGGAAATACCACACAACACCACACTCAACACTAGTTCCCAACATCATCAAATACAATACTCACACATTGTTTGGTTTGTGACAATTATTCCCACCATAAATCTTTCCGTCCCCCGAAAAGCCACAACACTATCCTGTCAATCAATCAATACATTAAGATTCCACATAAACAAGATGAAACCACCTAACCTAAATAAATTCCATCAACCACCATCATGAATAAACTTCATTGCCTAAAACATATCACCAGTATAGGGGATTCTTGAACCGACTCCACATCATAATAATTTATTTAGCATCTAATAATGTCTAAAGAGGAATCCAATAGAGACTCATGGTGGGTCCCACTAACCACCATAAAGTACAGACATAAAATGGGCCAAATAGAAATCAAACTTGAATCCTAACATGTACATAACCCATCCAAAAGGACTTAAGAATGAAAATTTAAAACCCCAACTCCCTTTTTCCCTAAGGATTAATAAACAAGACTTCACTCGATTCATGTGGGAAGTCCTGACAAGGACACTGGCCTGAATCTCACAACCAAGTAACTATATCCATGGAAACTGTGTTAGGGGTATCTCCACCAAACTCTCTTGGAAAAGAGGAAATTTACATCGTTGAAGAAACCACAATAGGAAAAATAAAACATTCTCACTACAACGATAGAGGAACAACCTTAACCAAACTCCATAACCCTCAAGCATTCCAGACAACGTTTTGACATCACTTTGATGCCTTTTGAATTAAAATATTATGGATAAAGAATCTACTACATTGTATTTATTTTCTAATAATTCTATTATAAAATAGACATCTTTTTATTTGACAAATGTTGTACAAAATTTTGAAATGAAAACCACGATTGCATTGAAAATCAGAGTACATAAAAAGACACATGAAATTCTTATACATTTCAAAAACAAAATCACAATAAGTAAAACTGAAATGATAATAAATCCATTCTACTAAAAGGAATAATACACAATTAAAGATATACAAAAACCCAATGGAACATCACTTTTAAAAACATCTTATTCGTAACATTCTAGCAATGCCCTGAGATATTCACAGCAAGTGGTCCAAGATTCGACAAGCCCGGTAGGGATTCAAAGAATTCTTATTGTATGTATATATGTTGACAAGATAATAGAAACTGATAACACATGATGAAATCTCACCCAGAACAGGATTATGAATGATCTTTATGCCATTTGATTCCATGACATCCCCCATTAACACTCAATCTCTTCCTCGTCTCATTTCTTGTATCCTCGCCACTACTACTATGAATTGATGATGAGAGGACTACTTGGAGCTCTCATACCATAATGGATTTTAAATGAAAATCATGTATCTACTCATCGGCAAACCTTGTTTGGTATGACACTGATACATTCGACAGTATATCCGGACAGAGACCCGCCTCGTAATACTGATCCTTCAAGGATTCTTGTTTGGAATCCCCTGAATCCCAATAAACAATGTCACCAATGTAATGGAAATACACCAACATGGATTTATCACCTAGATATAGGTAACTCATCTCCAACCCCTATCTCATCCTTCCAATTATAGAGAAATAATACCAGATAAACAATGCCTTTCAATCCCCCCAGTCAACTCTTGATGGGGCTTGTTCCTAGAAACTAACTTCCACCACATCCACAGTGAACCATCAAGAATGAAGGTTGGAAAATTTACCTTAAATGACTCATTCAAATTAATGAGTTTAATGTACAAATAAATAATTTAAATCCCCTCCTCTGCTATGGAATGGTTTGTGTTACTATAAAATAGAGGTTGGTTTATCTTTCGAAATGAAAGCATAAAATCCACAGGTTGAACAACTGAACTATGATTACCCATTTATGATATGTGGGGAAAAAAATTGGTTAAGAAATGTTATGAACCCAATCAATACCAAATCAATAAACAAAATCCTAAATGATAAACACCGCAGATGTGAAAATCTATGAACACAATAAAATAAACTATTATTAGATCAAAAAATTATTTTTTGAAATAATATTTACGTCAAAGCATGTTTGATGGGTTAATCACTAGAAATTGGTATTCATTAGAGTCTCACTTAAATACATGTCTCTTAGCCACTCCCAGTATCCACCCACCAGATAAGTAATCTGTTCATATTCTTAAATACCTTTATGTATTGGAGAACCCATATGAACACCAATGACAAATCAGAAAAACAATTTTTTTGATAAAACAAATCATTCATTACATTAATATTAATATTATCCATAAATTAAACACGTTATTAAAACCAATTTGTTTTTCAAAATCAATATTTCTGATTCAAACGTATTTTTAGATGTTAGATGAGACACAAAATAACTCAGAAAGGAAACCAATGTAGGTGGATGACTTGACCATATGGTTTGATGCCATATGCCAAACATGCTACTAACATAGAGATACATATATGTCACTGCCCCTAGCTGTAAATGGCTTTCAAAATGGTGCAGGCTCACATAAACTAGGATCCCAACTACATTTTTCACATCCCAAAAAAAATTAACTAAAAACCATAGAAACTAATTAAACCATATTTCCCTTGGAAACCAAAGGATCATAAGAGAAAGAGTTGGTGATGCTCTTCCAATTATTACCCATTGAGACCTAATAAAACTACTCCATCTACCTCAATATTAAAATATTAAATATGGTACTTTGATAAGAGAGTTCCAACAAGAATTGATGTTATTAGATATAATATTTACATGAACAAACCTTGTTTGAACCTGAACTAGTAACCAGTGTCGATATACGGCAAGGCCCGATAGGCGTTCCGGATCCTCACAGGCTGTAGACAAGTGTCTGGGCATTTATAGAGTGAAGTTGGGAAATGTTTAACCAAATATAATTAAAAAATTGGAGTCTAAATAATAAATTAAAACTAAATATAAATAAAACAAACAAATTACTAAATAAGAACAATCATAGATAAAACTAACCAAACTCAAAGACTGAACTAACTCAATTTGACCCTGTGGGTATCACAACAACTCAAAGATCAATCATCTCCCTAGGAGAATGTACCAAATATCTAACATGCACATTGACTAAAACAATAAATAAATATATTCGTGAGTATTAAAACATAGCAGGCTATCCCGATATACAATTCCCAATGAATTCTCTTTAATATTAAAGAAACATTAGTTTCACGTTTCAACTACAATTTATAATAATATGTTTTCCACATAATTTATCCAAAATAAAATTCCAAATTGTTTCCACAATTTATTTCAAAAACCAATATCCAACCATAAGTGATATATTATCATTTCCAAGGGTATTGTTGTATCTATATTTCCATATGATAAAAGATAAAAACATTTTCATGAATATTTATTACAAATACCATATTAAAATCATCACACTACATTCCAATAAATACTATCCATAAGAAGGTACCACAATAATAACGTAACATGGGAAATAACATTCATATTATTATTTTTAACATCACTGCTAGTGACTAAAGAAAAGTGACATAGATGTACCTGGGAGATTGAGAATAATTAGAACAACACTAATACATATTACCCCATATACAGTAGCATGTAACATATATGAAATCTAACACTCCAAACACTAATCAACCCATTGTAAGGAAAAGCTGATGGAAAATTCCATACCAATGATTCGAAACGTATTTTCCTACTACGGGTCATTGGTCAATTCAATAACATACTAGTGTAGAACATGTATCATACGATTCCCTTTACATGTTATATTCCAATTTCTTTGGTATTAAAAAATTTTGAGTCAATCAATGAAATTCGATCATCAAATCACACATATATATAATAATAAATGCCAATCATGTGTCACCCCAAGTCTCTCCTATAGAATTCTCCTACCTAAAAGTAAATAATATATAACGAGTTCCAACTGATTTACCAGAACAATGGATCTCAAGAATCCCCTAACAAGGACCACCCACTTCTTTCATACAAATGAATCAAGAGAGACATCCTTTGAGGGTTTTCATAACAATAAAATTTCACAAATTTCCCGAAATGGAGAAATGAGGCCATCAATATTTAAAATAAAACACTTATCTAAAAAATAAAATATTTTAAATGCGGTGTTAAGAACTAAATTTCAACTCAAAACATTTATAATCATTTTTCTGAAGATTTCCACTACACAGTAGACATGAATATTTACAAAATAATTTTCAATTTAATTCAAAACAATTTATAAACACACAATGTTCAAAACTCAAAAAAAACAATAAATTTCAATCAATTCCAAAAAATATCTCATGAATTTTCAAAACACACTGAAATGAAACATTTCTTACAAAAAGGCAGACATGAAATTTTATCAGCGGCACACATAATATTTACCAAAATAGTTTCTAATTGAGACACAATCAGCTTCCAAAACAATTCATCCCAATAAGTTATTTAAATGTTTAATAAAAAATATAAGCATCACAAATTTGGTGTGAAGATAATCAAAATTTTATTTAAACAAACAGTGTGTGAAAAAAACAAAACAACATCATTTTTTTTAAAACAAGAATTAAATTACCAATTATAATAACAAATAAATTGTCCATAGTTGGCGCAATAATAATTAGAACATATATTGAATGAAAACACCATGGAAAGGATGGAACATAAATAATAAATTCATTAGCATTAAGAAACCTACCTTAGAACCAAGTCATGATGACATAAAAAACTCTAAACTTCTCCATAAGGGATTCCAACATCTTAAACCTACCTGATGGATGCTAAAAAGGTAATAAAATTAATCTAAAATAATAAAACTAACTATAATTCTAATATAATAATAATAATAATAACAAAAATAGTAACAATAATAAATAAAAAATTATTAACAATAACAACAACAACAACAATTAAAATCATAATAACAGTAACAATGATGATAATAATAATAATAATAATATAATAATAATAATAATAACATGATGATAAAAATAAAAAAAATTATTTATTTTATTTGAATACTAATCAAACTCATAACAACAATAAAAATTTACAATGACCCAATAAATTACGTAATTTAATTATTTTAAATTTTTTAAGATAGAGAGGCCGCACATTAGCCAAGATGAATCCAAATGGAATCATGCTCTGCCTACGTTCCCAATGAAATCATTCCCACAATGCACACTTTTTTTACAAAAGCTCAAAAATTTTGTCTGGGACTCAACCTGATCCATAAACAAAATTATTTAAGGCCAATGAAATAATAAAATAAAATTATCACATAGGTAGTGCTGTGACATTAATCCTTATAACTATTATTTTATTTTATTAAAAAAATTATATAAAAAATATGGTTATGAACTTATACATTTTTAAATAATTGGATTCCACATGATGAAAACCTTGTGGGATCACCTCTACATATCAATGTTCAATTTTAAGATTAGTCTCGTAAAAATATAAAAACATTATGTTTTATATGTGGTGTTGGGTGTTGTGTTCTTTTGGGTTTTGTGAGTAGTTTTGGTTGTGTGGTGATACTTTTGGGTGAAAAGTTGTGGGCATAGGGGTTGACAGACGAGTTGGTTATGAGGGAAGGTTGTGGTATGTGTGTGTGGAGGTTCTCTAATTTAATGGTGGTAATGTGGGCTTTGTGTATTTTTTTATGAGTGGTATCTTGGTATCATAGTTTGAGTGATATGTTGATTGTGGAATGTATTGAATTTTTATGCAGTGGTACTGCATCTCTGAAATGTTTGGGTAGTGTTGATACGTGAATGGGTTTCTGTAATTTTGTTTTTATAGGTGTGTTGGGAGTGATGTCGTTTTTCAATGGGGCTACATGGTTTATTTGAGGAAAATACATGAGTGAGATAACATTGAAGAAATATTGTTATCAATGGTTGAACGACTGTCTTGGAAATGGTTGGTATTTAATGGGACTACAAGCTAGTTGTGCCAATTGATTTTACGAATGGGTGTAAAAATGGATGCCTTACTGTGGTCCAACATTACGTGTTTGACTTGGATGTTTTTAGTGGATTTTATCCCTCTAAAAATATATTAGATGTTGTTTCTAATAGTTTCCCTACTAGGGATAGATTAACTAATGTTAAATATTAATTATCATTTTTTAGTGTGTTATGTAAGGGATCTTTATGATCTTTCTTAAATCTATCAACTTACTAATTGATATTTACAGGTGTAAATACATTCATCAAGAGGTATAAGCAATGTTAGGTATGGTTACTTTCATTTAAACCCATAGGATGGAATATGAAATTTCTACCCATATATATATATATATAAACTTATAGTTTCTCTTGATTTATATAAACTCACATCATATACTGAGAAGTGTGTACATAACACCCCATGGTTATCGGAAGGGTATCCTTTCACAACATCTCAGTGGGAGGATGGATGAATGGTAATTAGCTCTTCTCTTCTCCCTCTTATAGGATTTCATCACTCATGACATTTCGAGAAGGCTGTAATGGGTATTGGATTATTAGAAGATTTATGGTATTGGTTGTGTGAGTTGTGGTTGGTTTCCCATGTGTCTTCAGGATGAGGCCTTGGTGTTTTCTAGTCGAGCATGGTTTGTGTGACGCTCAGGTGTCTACAAACAAGAATGTGATGTTGTTTTTGTCCCATGTGTTTGTAGGAAAAATGTGGCATGGTATATGGACCTGTTGTGTAACATACCGACCCAGTCACCCAGAGTCAGTGCATTATTTTAATGCATTAGCATGATTACAAGGAATCAAGTCCCAATGGACTGATCAGTTTACCAGTCATGGAAAATAGATTACATACAAGAATGTTAAGTTATACATAATATCATACAAAACAACATAAATAATAATTTATGAATGCCAGGATTCCCTTGACTTAACCCTGCATATCAATCACAATACACTTCTTGGAATCCTGGGAAAATTAAAACATAGAATGGGGTGAGCTCAAACTCTCCGTAAGGGTAAGGAATACAGCAGAAACTTTCATAAATAAGCATAAACATTTAAGGCAATGTATTACTAAAACAAAATCTTTTTAAACTTGAAGTTCAGAATAATATGGAAAAATGAAAATTAAATAATACCATTTACTTATTCAAATGGATATTCTACTAGTCGAATAATCACATGAAATTTCACTAACCACTTTCATAATGATGTATTGCATAATTCCAGACTATCATAACCATGTAACCAAGGCCTCGTGCCAAGACTACAAATAAGATTTTGTCATGGCCTTGTGACAAGAAACTATTTTGTCTCTAAATACCTTCTGATGCATCGAGGAGCTATAGCGGGCTCCACCCGTCACTTACTAAGTCCAATGCATTCCTCATATGAATAGGTTCAAACATAACATAAACATTCGTATTAAAACTAGCATACAAAATGTCAATAATTTCTATATAAAGCATGAGTTGTATAAAAATAATACATCCACAGTCAAACATATCACAAAACCTTCAATGTATGTTTTTTATAACAAATCAACTTCAAATAAACTAAAAATCCATCAAAGGATGTTGGCCTAGATGAAAATGATGAGTAAAACTTTTTGAGAGAAATATCCTTTTTTTTAAATAATTTAAAAGTACCAAATTTATAAAGGAAGTAATTTAAAAGAGATTTATGATTCAATGTGTCCCATAGAAATTTGAAACTTTTGAAAAGAATTATCATTTCAAAACATTAATGTCCATATAAATAAATCCTTAAAATCATTTTGAAAACATGGACATTAAATAAAAAGATTTAAAAAGATAAATATTTTAAACATTTGAAATTCTGATATTGATAAAGAGAACCTTTCAAAATTATTAAAATCGTCATTTTGAAATCATTTTTATGAAAAATGGACATGGATGATAAAAATGCCCCAGTAAATACTTACATATAAAATATCTTGGGTAATAATGAGATTGAGGAATTAACCTTTACCAATTTGTTAACTTACAAAACATACAACCCATGAAAGAGGTATCATACAATGAATATGTAAATACACATAAATCAAAGTGTATTACACAAAGAATACAATTATGGTCAGTATATACCTCACAAAAATGGCAATAGTGCCAATATGGCATGAATCTCAATAGAATAAGGAGTGAGATGAAAACCCCTTACCTTGCAATTTTTCTTTAGTCGAGGGTACGTTTAACCTCCTGTACGAAGATCATAGAATGTTATTAAATTATATAAGAACCATATTAATATTAATTATATCATACATGATTCATTTATGACTTTATATTACCCATTTAATAATAATATCCATGTCAAATTAATATTTTGGGTAATTATCGCTTTCTTTATCGTATGTGTTTTAACTTGTTAATATTGGTTGTATCACTTAGATCATGATTTAAATAATTCAAAAATATAAAACATGATAAATATATTATATATATTTAGAATATAAATATGTATAATAGACATATATATGAAATGGGAAACACCATTTATGGAGACGGTAGTCCGTACGTACGCATAAACGTTGTTTCTGTTTTCATATAGTATTGATCGGAATTAAGTGAATAAGATATATGTAAATACATAAATCATTATATATATATATATATCCAGTATAATTACTATTTCATATATTACATTCTTATTAGTAATATATATTTTTATAATCGTCGATTAATGGTGAACATGGAAATGAATGTCATCGCGTCGTGGAGACGGTAATCTGTACGTACGTACGAGCAACAATATCATTCTTTTGAAATTAAAATAACATTTAATTTGATGTTATATCTTATATACAGAATCATTATCATGTTATATTTATTATTTACATGAATTACACATCATTATTATACCCATTCAAATAATAATGTTTTGAATATTAATTACACCACTACATGGAGACGGTAAGCCGTAAGTACGCACGTATGGTGACATGTCATTCAAAGGATGGATATAATACTGAAATATGGTTGTTACATGTTTATAATAACATAAAATTATATATAATATACTGGATTTATTATTTTAGAATGGTAATAACAAAGAAAGAAGAAGTGGAAGAAGAAAGGAACTTGAAAAAGGGTGGTGAAATCATTACCTCTTTTTCGGGTTCTTCCTTTTGATTTGATCAAAAGGGCTCCTTAGGATGGCTTTCTAACTAAAGGAATGCCTAAAGGATGATGTGCGGGAAGTTGAGAGAGTATCTGGGCATGGTTTGTCCTAACCAAAAGGCTTTTCTGGTGTCAATTAATGAGAAGGGGGAGTTCCCTTTTATAAGAGGGGTGAGGGGAACCTTTGGAAAAGCTACAAATATTATTCTATAATAAATTAATATTTGGTTTCTAATTGCTCCAATGTGGATTGTTTATAGGTTATTTTGGTGATGGGTCGAAAACAACACAACCAATAGAATTTAGACAGGTTTGTGTCATTATATTAACCTTATCCTTTAGTTTTAACTCTTAGTTAATTAGTTTGACATTTACCATGTCACTTTGTATTTTTATATTATATAGTAAATAAACTTACTATATACCTTAAAGAAACCCCCAAGTGGTTCATTAATGATACACCTATCATGATATTAGTCTCTTGGTGGAACCATTTATTTTTAGGAATTGAATATCAATTAATAATATAATATTTTTTTAAAAAACTCTTTTATGTAAATTTTGACACGATTTGGAAAATTGGTTTTTTTTCGAAAATCATAACAGAATGATTACTTCGTAAAAGGTTAATTAAATCAATCATAACAGGTCATATTAACCATGAAAATTAGTTTAATTCATAAAAAGTCTCAAATTATATTTATTTGGGCATTTATAATATCAATTATTTTAATTTTTCACAATTATGATAATTACTGTATCATAATTGTGTCATAAATAAATTAAATTTTTCAATGTCTACAAATTATAAATAAAATATAATTATGTAGGAAATCATTTTATATTTCTAATTAATATTTACAATCGAATTTATTTTATGTATATCCCTATATTAATAATTGTTTTGTAAATAATCATTGATTTTAACTCTTTTAACTCTTCTTTAAATTAAATAATAATAAATCTCCTAATCCAATAAAAGTGGGCCTAAATGATAATATTTTATTCATAAGGATTATTTTGGTCGAGATATACTTGTCCCATAAAATTAGGACATGTGTTAGGGTAATATTAATATCATTTGTACCCTTACTTACCCTATTTACTTTTAACCTTGATAAATAAAATTAAAAAGTTACGATTCACTAAAAATTATTTTCATCTCATTGAACCACATTTTACTACTTGACATTACCCGTGCCTCTCGGATTTTCGAAATTCCACTCACAGAATCGGTAAAATTAAGTTTTATGAAAAATTCAGTTTTATTAACTACCACTTAGAGGTTTCACTATTCATTAAAAATGATGTTTTTCAGACAAATACCAAAAAATCACCCATGTCTAATTTCAATATTCCGAATCCAAAATTGATGTCAAATTTAGAAAAATAAAATTTATAAATTTCAAAAAGTGGGCATTACTATTCATAACGGCAAGTTTGATTGGTTGTGGTGTGTTAGAACTCGATGTTCCGTACAACACACGATATTGCATTATTCAAAGAGAAGCGTACCATAGAAGCTTGGGGTGTTACATTCTCCCCTCCTTCAAATAATTTACTTTTCGAAATTTCTAGAATATTACCATAAGAAATGACTCGGGTGGTTCTTCATCATATGTTACTTGGGTTCCCACGTTTCCTCTACCATCTTATGGTTTCTCCATAAGACTTTTAACAGACGAGTCGTCCGGTTTCTCAGTACTTGTTCTCTCGTATCAAGAATATTGACGATCTCTTCACAATAAGATAGATCAGGTTCCAGTTCTATTTCCTCATTGGTAAGTACATGCATTGAGTCAGGCATGTATTTCCTCAACCGATATATGTGGAACACATCGTGAACATTGGTGTGCAACATCTCATTACATATAACACTTCATATGGTGCCATTTGAATACTCGAATGGAAGCTATTGTTATAGGAAAATTCTACCAGAGGTAAATATTGATCCCACATACCCTGGAAGTCAAGTTAGCATGATCTCAACATGTCTTCTATGGTTTGAATAGTCTGTTCTGATTTTCCATTTATTTGAGGGTGGTAGGAAGTGCTCAAATAAAGTTCAGTATCCACGGATTTCTGAATACTTTTCTAGAATCACGAAGTAAAACGGGGATCATGATCAGAAACAATCTATAGGGGGTACTCTATGATGTCTCACAACTTCATTAATATATAGTCTTGCTAGACGTTCCAGTGGTATATCTTCTCCTATAGAAAGAAAATGTGCTGACTTGGTATGACGATCAACAATAACCAATATTGCATCGTTCCTTCTAGGAGTCTTTGGTAGTCCCATGACAATGTCCATTGTGATATTTTCCCATTTTCACTCCGATATGGGAAGAGGTTGCATGACTCATCCAAGTTGTTGCCTCCCAGCTTTCACTTGTTGGAAAACCATACATCTTGACACATAATCAGTAATCTCCTTCTTCATGTTGTCCCACCAAAATTGTTCCTTAAAGTCTCTATAAATTTTGGTTCTCCTAGGGTGTACAGAGAAATTGGAACTATGAGCATCATCCAACAATTCCATTTTTAGATCAGGTATATTGAGAACACAAAGCCTCTTCCCGAATTTCAAAATTCCTTCTTCATACGAAAATACTCTCAATCTCCCATAATTTACAGCTGTAATCTTCTTTTTAAATTCTTCATCATCGGTCTGAGAACTCTTAATCCTTTCTAGTAAAGATGATTTGGCAACCATTTGAAAAAACATTGATGTTACACCTTCCCTAGTTATTCCCATGTCTATCTTCACTAGATCCATGAAAATTGGATCCCTTTCAATTCTCATATAGTTCAAAACTCCATGGTCTTTTATACACAAATAATCTTCCACCTTGTTTACTTTCCCCTGGTGGTAGTGTATCGTACAATCTTATTCCTTGAGTAATTAGAGCCATCTACTTTGACTCATGTTGAGTTCTTTTTGTGAGAAAATATACTCCAAAATATTGTGATCAGTATATATATCACATTTTTCACCATAGAGGTAGTTACTCCATATCTTCAAAGAAATGATCACAGCTTCTAACTCGAGATCATGAGTAGGATAGTTTTGTTCATAAATTTTCAACTGTCGTGATTCATAGGCAATAACCCTATCATTATGCATAAGGACACAACCAAGTCCTTTCTTCGATGCATCACTATAAATAATGAACCCATCATTCCCCGATGGTAGAGTCAATATAGGTGAATTGACTAATCTTCTCTTCAGTTCATGAAACATTCTTCACACTCTTTTTTCCAAACAAACTTAACCCCTTTAAGTGTGAGCTTTGTTAACGGGTTATCCAACCGGGAAAATTTCTGGACGAAACGTCATTAATAACCTTCCAACCCAATAAAACTGCGTACCTCAGTTATACTCGTAGGTGCTAGCCATTCTTGGATTGCCTTGGTATTAGAAGGATCAACATAGATTCCATCAATATAGAAAATATGTCCAAGAAAAAAATCTCATGAAGCGATAATTCACATTTCCTAAACATCCGATATAATTCATGTATTCTCAGAGTCTTCAGGATAATGCGCAAGTGATTTTCATTATCAATGTACCTTTTGGAGTATACCAAGATATCATCAATAAATACCACCACAAATTCATCGAGATATTCCTTGAAAACTCTATTCATTAGATCCATGAATACAGAGGGTGAATTAGTCAATCCAAAAGGCATTACTGTAAACTCGTAATGCTCATACCTGGTTCGAAATGCTATCTTCTGAATGTCTTCCTTCTTCACACACAACTAATGGTATCCAGATCAAAGTTAAATCTTTGAAAAGTATTGAGCTTCATGCAGTTGGACAAATAAATCATCAATGCAAGGTTGGGGATACTTGTTCTTCATTGTTATAGCATTGATCTCCCTGTAGTCGATACATAACCTCATAGATCTATTGTTATTTTTAACAAAAAGAATAGGGTCTCCCCATGGCAAAACACTAGGGAGAATAAATCCCTTATTACTCAAATCCTCTAGTTTTTTATTTAGTTCAACTAATTATATAGTGGGAATTCTATAAGGGGTCAACGATACAGGCCTTAATCCAGGAATTAAATCAAGGAAAAACTCAACTTCTTGTTCTGGATGATGTCCAGGTAAATCTTCCGAAAACACATCTACATATTCATTCACAATAAGTACATACTGTATTTGAACATTCTGTTCCTCACCCACTGTAATTTCATCCTATTCCTCCCTAATAATAAAATTTAGTTGAGCTACTGGGGGTGGATCTATATAAGAATTTGGTGGTGACGATGCTACTCTAAAGATAAGGTGTTCCATATCATCATCATCAAAAATCTTATCCTCTTTCTTCATAAAATAAATCTTCACATCATGGTCTAAAAGTCAATCCATAATAAGGATTATATCAATCTCAATCATAGGTATGACGATGAGATCAGTGGATAAAGAACATTGTGTGCTATATTGGGGACTGATTCACAAAACTTTATTGCAATGATACATCCCTTATGAGTTTTAACTGACAAATCACTTGTTAAATCAAATCGGATATATCTAATTTTCTTAGAAAACTGGGAAGATATGAAACAATGCGATGATCGAGAATGAAATAATGCATTTTCTAAACTTGAGGAAACCATTAAATTACCTACCACCACGTCTTTCGGAGCTTCTACCTCAACAGTTGTGATAGCATAAGCTTGGCCATGATCCCATGGGCTTTTATGAGATAAGTTCCCCTGGTGCTTAGGAAATTCATTTTCATAATGTCCCATCTCCCGGCAATTGTATCATTGGACATCAAGAGCTTCCTTCTTCCCCTTGCAATCACGAGCTTGGTGGCCTTTTTCACCACACTTGTAACCAACTCCTATTCCGTTCAAGCAAGTACCGAGGTGTTTCATCCCACATTTACTGCAGGATTGATATTCAACTTTTCCCTTCATCCCATTATTTCCATTTCTATATTTATCAACAGATCTCTTCTTATCTTGCATTGCTTTAAAGTCATAAGCCTTAGAGAATTCCTTTTATGTCTTGATAGCACATGAGACATTGTCTTCGTACGACGAGAAGGATTGTGAGACTAATGCTCGACGGAGAAATGTTTTTCACCAATCAATGAAACGATCAATCTTAATTCTTGGGTTACATATATAATCTCCAGCATACCTTTTTAGCCTTGTAATGTTAGCCTCATACATTGTGACATTCTCATCCTTCTTTTGTCTCAGACTCAGAAATTGTCTTTCCATATCTGCTCGATGGTCACAAGGAAAGTATTTTTCAAAAAATATATCTTTGAGCTCCATCCATTATATATTTTCTACTTCATCATCTTCCTTCATGTTTTGAATCAATGACCAACATTGATCAACATCTCTAGTGAGGTGGTAAACTGCCATGAAAACTTTTTCCCTTTCACTACTTCCCAATGCCTGAAATATTTTCTCTAGGGAACTTATCCATTGTTCATCTACTATGTGATTTTTACTCCCATTGAACATTGGTGGTTATTGCCTCATGAAGCGATCTATCATTGATCCCCCACGTTTCGGATCAAGGTTCTCCATATGGTTATGGTTATTATTCATAATCTGTGTGAGTTGTCCCAGTATGGTGATTAGTTGATCAGCACCAGTTGCATCACTAGCTTCATTATAATTATCTTGAGCAGGAGGTCAATCCATACATGGAGTGCATTAATTGATACAGTTTCTATTTCTTCCACTAGGCACCATTTCTAAACAATGGAATAAACTAGATCAGTTTGTGAATCTAAATACAAAATTCCATACTTATAAAACACTTAACATAAAATGTACTATTTATGGATATAATCCATAATAAAAAAAAATTTATTTGAGAAAGTATATAATCATAAACCCTTCATAATTATTTGTAAAGAAAATGAGATTTGTCCTAAGCATATCCCCCGGGAGTGTCGTGACCATGAGTGCAGCAAGGCCCGTTGTCGTGCACCAGTTCATATTCGAGTCTAGCTCAATGTGGTGTTTTCGGGTATTTCCCCTAGGTACATCTGTTCCAGAGCGGCCTCTACCTGCTCATATCAAGACAGGAATGTATTGCACGGAAATCTCACAAAATCTCTACAATTCCAAAATTCTAGGAAGTTCTTCTATACTAATTATCAATGTCCATCCTAAATCTATGTGCTCTAATAAGAATTTATTTAAATCTAGCTTAAAAGGTTTGTACAAAAATTACTCTGATACCAACCGTAACACCCCGACCCCTGTTACCCAAAGTCAGTGCATTATTTTAAGACATTGGCATTATTACAAGAAATCAAGTCCCAAAGGGCCGATCAGTTGAGAAGTCTTGGAAAAGAGATTACATACATGAATGTTACATTACATTTCATAACATACAAATCACCATAAATAATCCTTTCTGAATTCCATTATTCCATTTTCTTAACCCTGCATATCAATCACAATACACTTCTTGGAATCCTAGGAAAAATAAAACATAGAAAGGGGTGATCTCAAACGTTCCGTAAGGGTAAGAAATACAACAGAAACATTCATAAATAAGCATAAACATTTAAGGCAATGTATAACTAAAACAAAATCCTTTTAAACCTGAACATCAGAATAATATGGAAAAAATAAAATGATATAATGCCATTTACTTATTCACATAGATATTCTACTAGTCGAATAATAACAAGCAATGTCACTAACCACATTCATAATGATGGAATGCATAATGTCGGACTATCATAACCACGTAGCCAAGGCCTTGTCCCAAGAATAAAAATAAGATTTTGTCAAAGCCTCATTCCCAGAAACTATTTTGTCTCATGAGACCTACTGATTCATCGAGGAGCTATAACGGGATCCACCCTTCACTTACTAAGTCCAATGCATTCCTCATAGGAATATGTTCAAACATAACATAATCATTCGTATTAAAAATATCATACGAAATGTCAATAATTTCACCATAAACCATGAATGGTATAAAAATAATACATCCTTAGTCAAACATATTACAATACCTTCAATGGATGTTTTTTATAATAAATCAACATCAAATATACTTGAAATCCATCAACGGATGTTGACATAGATGAAAATGATGAGTAAAACTTTTTGAGAGAAATATCCTTTTTTAAAATCATTTAAAAGTGACACATTTATAAAGGAATTAATTTAAAAGAAATTTTTGAATCAATGTGTCCCATACAACTTTGAAACTTTTGAAAAGAATTATCATTTCAAAACAGTAATGTCTATATAAATAAATCCTTAAAATCATTTTAAAAACATGGACATTAATTAAAAATATTTAAAAAGATAAATCTTTAAAACATTTGAAATTCTGATCTAGATAAAGAGAACATTTCAAAATCATTAAAATCTTCATTTTGAAATCATTTTTATGAGAAATGGACATGGATGATAAAAATGTCCCAGTAAATATTTACACATAAACAATCTTGGGTAATAATGTGATTTTGGAATTAACCCTTACCAATTTGGTAACTTACGAAACATACAATCCATGAAAGAGGTATCATACAATGAATATGTAAATACACATAAATCAAAGTGTATTACAAAATGAATAAAATTATGGGAAGTACATATACCACAAAAAAGGTAATAGTGTCAATACGGCATGAATCTTACGAGAATAAGGAGTGAGATGAAAACACATTACCTTGCACTTTCCTTTAGTCGAGGGTACGTTTAACCTCATGTACTAAGATCATAGTATGTTATTAAATTATACCAGAACCATATTAATATTAATGATATCATACATGTTTCATTGATGACTTTATATTACCCATTTAATAATAATATCCATGTCAAATTAATATTTTGGGTAATAATCACTTTCTTTATCGTACATGTTTTAAATTGTTACTCTTGGTTGTATCACTTATATCATGATTTAAATACTTACAGAATATAAATCATGATAAATATATCATATATATTTATAATATAAATATGTATAATAGATATATATAGGAAATGGAAACACCGTTTATGGAGACGTTAGTCCGTACGTACGCATAAATGATGTTTCTGTTTTCATATAGTATTGAACAGAAGTAAGTGAATAAGATATATGTAAATACATAAATCATGATATATATAAATATATATATCTCCAGTAGGATTATTATTTCATATATTACATTCTTATTAGTTATATATATTTTTATAATCGTCGATGATTGGTGATCTTGGAAATGATTCTCATCGCGTCGTGGAGACGGTAATCCGTACGTACGCAAGAGTGACAGAATCATTCTTTTGATATTAAAATAATATTCAATTGTATGGTATATAATATATATAGAATCGTTATCATTTTATATTTATTATTTAAATGAATTACACATCATTATTATACCCATCCAAATAATAATGTTTTGAATAACAATTACAGCACGACGTGAAGACGGTAAGCCATACGTACACACGTATGGTGACATGTCATTCAAAGGATGGATAGAATACTGAAATATGGTTGTAAAATAATTATAATAACATCAAATTATATAGAATATACTGGATTTATTATTTTAGAATGTTAATAACAAAGAACGAAGAAGTGGAATAAGAAAGGAACATGAAAAAGGGTGGTGAAATCATTACCTCTTCTTCGGGTTCTTCCTTTTGATTTGATCAAAAGGGACCCTTAGGATGGCTTTATGACTAAAGGAAGGCCTATAGGATAAAGTGAGAGAAGTTCAGAGATTATTTTTTCAGGGGATGGAAAAACCAAAAGGCTTTGAGGGTGTGAATTAATGAGAAGGGGGAGTGCCCTTTTATAAGAGGGGTGAGGGGCACCGTTGTTAAAGGTATAAATATTATATTATAATAAATTAATATTCGGTTTATAATGGATCCAACGTATTTTATTTAAATTTAAACATGGGGATGGGTCTAAAACCACTCAACCAATATAATTTAGACATGTTTGGGTCATTCTATTAACCTTATCTCTTAGTTTTAACTCTTAGTTAATTAGTTTGACACTTACGATGTCACATTGTATTTTTATATTATGTAGATAATAAACATACTATATACATTCAAGAGACCCCAAAGTGGTTCATTAATGATACACCTTAAATGATATAAGTATCTTGGCCGAACCATAGATTTTTAGGAATTGATTATCAATTAATAATATAATATTTGTCTTAAAAACTCTATTATTTCAATTTTGACACTATTTGGAAAATGGATTTTTGTGAATAACATAACAGAATGATTACTTCAAAAAAAGTTAATTAAATAAATCCTAACATGTCATATTAACCTAAAAAATTACTGTAATTCATGAAAAGTCTCAAATTATATTTCTTTGGGTATTTATAATATCAATTATTTTAATTTTTTACTATTATGGTAATTACTGCATCATCATTATGTCATAAATAAATTAAATTATTTAATGTCTAAAAATTATAAATAAAATATCATTATGTAGGAAATAGTTTTATCTTTTTAATTAAAATTTAAAATATAATTTATCTTATGTATAACCCTATATTAAAAATTTTTTAGTAAATATACATTTATTTTAACTCTTTTAACTCTTCTTTGAATTAAATAACAATAAATGTCCTAATCTAATCCATGTGGACCTAAATGATAATATTTTATTCATAAGGTTGTTTTTGGTCGTGATACACTTTTCCAATAGAATTAGGACATGTGTTATGGTAATATTAATATCATTTTTACCCTTAATTACCCTATTTAATTTTAACAGTGGTAAATAAAAGTGAAAAGTTAGTATTCACCAAAAATTATTTTCATCTCATTGAACTGCATTTTAATACTTGATATTAACTGTGTCTCTCGTATTTTCTAAATCCTACTCATAGAAGTGGTAACATTATGTTTTATGAAAAAAAAAAAATTTAACTACCACATAGTGGTTTCACTATTCATCAAAAAATGATGTTTTTTAGAAAAATACCAAAAAATAACCCTAGGCTAATTTCGATATTCCAAATATTTAAATGAATTCCATTTTTAAAAATAAAATTTATAAATTTCAAAAATTGGGTATTACTATTCAAAACAGCTAGTTTTATTGGTTGTGCTGTGTTAGAACTCGATGTTCTGTACAACAGACGCTATTGCATTATTCAAAGAGAAGCGTACTGTATAAGTATGGGGTGTTACGAGTTGTGTGTGTTATGGTTGTGATAGTAGGTCATATGGACGACTGTGGTATCATCATGATTATTTCTATATGGGTGAATAGTTAACTAGGTGAAAGTGAAGTCGGGAACCCAAACATCAATGTTTATAGTAATTTACATTACATGACATGGTGAATTTGTTTAGAATTACATGGTGAGCATGGATTCTAATAATTCCTTGTTAGTTGATGTTCGTTTATTCTATTTTCTCCTAGGGGCATTAGTATGCTTCTCCCACTTGTGCCTGAGTGAAAATGATTTTTACCTAATCTGTATACATGTATGCTCACCCTTTATATATAAACATGCTTTCATGTTTCATGGGAGATTACATGGACTATGTTAGACATTACTAGTACCAACGTAGTGGATAGTTTTTATGATGCCACATTGTTTCATTTGGGTATTTACGTTAGAGTCCTTCTTTTATTTCAAGAAGATATAATTTAAAAATTGCATGTTGAAACGATCCTTATTACTATAAAAAAGGCAGTGCCTCTAATTTTTATGAAATTTCTATACACTTAGGGCTTGTCTCCTCCCTGTGGCATATTGGAGGTGGTACTCAGGGGTCATTATCTCTCCTTCACCTTGCGAAAGGACGGTCTTAGAATATTGTTATCCTATCCCTCATCATGACGAAGGTGGATCATGAAAATACTATATATTAAATTTTAGGATATACACCCCAAAATATTCAAATCTAGTAATTTCATATGTAATTTGATGTGTACAAGACCAATAATACGAAGACTAAATAATTGAAATGGGGAATTTGGATATAATTTTCAATTATGAAATAAAAAAACAATGTAATAGTTTTATGGGGAAGTCATATAATATAAGATTCAACATGGAATCCCAATGATGTATTAATTTAGTTATAACCATATTTTTATTTATCAGTGTTATAAAATTGGGAGGGTTATATTGTTTTAAAGCGGTAGACTATGACACCACATTATTTTACTATTTACATTTCTATTAAATAAAATTCCATATAGAATTTCTTTTCTTCACAAGCATCACTAAACTAAAATGAAGAATGGTACATTTGTTTAGAAAATATAATACAGTGGGATACAAATGTTATGACATTATGATACTAAATTTTGAATAATAATTAGAAAAAATCTTTGAGGAATCTAACCTCTAGTAATTATAAATAATGACATAATAAAACATTTAAAACATAGTTATTATGATATTATCAAGACCATTATACAAATTATTGATATAAAATTTTGAATTTAAAATATTATAAATATCTTAGTAATTATGTTCATGGTTATTATAAATGGTTTTATGAGTATATAGAAGGATATAAATCTGAATTTCTATTGACCAATTATTATATATGTATTTTAGAAATATGTTTCATGGATTAATTGTATATTTATATGTCATTATTGGCTTCATACATTGGTAATTTAATATTATCGATTCAATAAGTATTATTTTTGAATAAAAATATAATATTTATTGATATTATTGTATCACAAAAATATTATTTAATTAAATTCACATAATATATATATATATAATAATTAGATCTTAATTGAATCTGATTAATACAGATGATATTTAATAATTCTAAAGGATTGATATAAGTATATTCAAAGTAGGTGAATATCTGTTTTTAATATCACGTCCTAAAATTTATGTGATATTAAAAAAATAATTTGAATTTTTTTTAGAATTTTTTTTAAACAAATTGTTAAATTTATATCAATTTGTTTTTAATATAATTAAATTATTTTTAATTTTAAAATAAATTATGTCTAATTAAATTTTTTGTTTATATTATACAAGTTGAAAAGTAATAAATTTTCAAAAATCATTTTATTTAAAAAATTGGTCTTATATATTTTCTATAATTTATTAAAACAAAAATCATAAAATTTATAAATTGAATTATATTAATTTTATTCTAAATTTTTCATTATCATATTGAAAATATATATTGTTGTAAAATAATTTCATTGGTCTAAAAATCAGATTTGATGTTCAATTCTGGTTACCGAGATAATGGAAAAATAGTGAAAAGTTAGTTAATTGTATTTTTAGATGCATAAAATAATATTCGAATTGTTATTTATACTATTAAATACTTTATATCAAGGAATTCCCATACTCCATATCCATTATCATCCATTTTTTATCATCATTAATTTTTAAAATTATTAACTTTTACATTAAGGAATAACTTTTTGTAGAAATTCCTGTAAAAACTATACTGTAATTTTAAAATCCCTCAACATTATAAAACTCTGTTATATTTATATAATTATATGTTCAATAGAGTATAAAACAAGGGAAACCATGCTTAAATAGAAAATATAATATTTTGATTATCATTATAATATAGTCACTGAACTAACATGAATGAAAATAAGTATCATAAACATGTATTATATAGGAAACTTTATTTTAAAATTATTAATAAATATATAATAAATTTTATATTACTATAACATTATTCCATAATAAATGTTTTAATTAAAAAAATTATTATTACATTCTAATGAAAAAAACATTATAAATATTTAATAATGTTTTTATTAATTTTGATTTAAAAATATTAAATAATCATTGAAAAAATTATAACCAATTTTGATTTCGTAAATTGTTTTAGATTTTTTTTGAAAAAGATTGATTCATAATTAAATAGTGAAATTTAATGAATTTTACCAAAAAATGAATTTTTTATTAATTTAAATGGTTTTATTTGTTTTCAAATGATATCAAATATAAATATTTATCTTAAATTATTAATAATACAATTATGTTTATTAGAATATATTTTATTACATAATAATGTATAAAAATATTTTTATTCCTTAAAAGGCATTTAAAAAAAAATATTATTCATAATTTTGTATTGAATTTCTAAAAAAAATAATTTTGTTCCAAATTAATGTAATTAATAAAAAATGGATTCCATATATTGAATTAGAGTATTATTATATTTGTATAAGAGACATTTATTTTTTTTATTATAATGTGTAACCATAGAAAATTTTTGGGAACACAACAATGGTAAACAATGATAATTACATTTTAAGTTTATTTTATTGGTCCCTAATTTTATCAAAAAAACATTACATAATTTCTATAGAAGATAATATTTAATCTATAATCATATAAATATTATAAATATTACATTTTTTCACTTAAAATTAATATTTTCCATTAAGAAAATTATTTAAATATTATAGTAAAAAATGTTTGTTTCTTATTTTAAAAATATGTAATAATGTCTGAAA
The DNA here is from genome assembly GCA_963277665.1 of Viscum album. Lineage (NCBI taxonomy): Eukaryota > Viridiplantae > Streptophyta > Magnoliopsida > Santalales > Viscaceae > Viscum > Viscum album. Next base: position 1,309,094,727 of record OY728152.1, on the reverse strand, counting down.
GAGACAAAATATTATATTTTGTTTAATATATAATTTTTCCAAAATGAATTTTCATTTCTATCCATGAAATTAATTTACATATTTTTATATAAAAAACCTCTTTAAATGCTAATTAAACACACATATATTTCTTAAATTGTTAAAATATATATAAATTATTTTAATAAATATATATGAAATAATTTTATTAATATCTAAATATTCTACAGATATTGAAAATTAATAACTGATTTTATATATTTAATAATGATATATACTCTAATTTTACTTAATATATGTTTTCACAATGTAAAAGTATCTAACAAGTTTTCAAATTTGCATAATTATAATTTTATGTTCAATATTAAATAATTTTAGTTTTTAAATAATAACAATAATGAAAGAAGAAAAATTTTTATGATACTATTAAAAACATTTTCACCCTTTGAAATTTATGAAATAATTTCCTCCATATATATAATACTATAATTTATTAGTATTATAAATTTTGTTACGACTGTTATAATAAAAATTTATTATCTATGTGGTAGAAAACATACGAGGTCAAAAATAATATATTCTATAATAAAAAATTTAATATATGATTATATTAATATAATATATTCATTATTTTAATAATAAATATCAATTTATATACATTTCACATGATTTTTATATTTATTAAAAAAATTATTCCTGGTATTCAAAAAATTACTTAACAATATTTTATAACAAAAAATATTACACAAAGTGATATTAAATTCACAGTAATTTTTATATTAATTCATGTGAGGTTATTATGTTTGAATATATTATCCACGATCAATTTCTGAGTATCATTACATTTTAATGTAACATTCATAACCATTAATGTGTAGAGTAGTTTTATTTTCATGAAATTTTCAAAAGGGTTAATGGGGGTTAACAATAAGAAATTATTGTAAAAAAAATACCAATTAAAAAATATATATGAGAGGTTTTATATACATATAATTATCGTATTAAAATTATAACATTATATATTGATTTTTTAATGAAATGTAATTAATGTTAATTTAATATTTTAATTAATTTTTAGAGATCCCTACTCCTCCAAAATATTTGGTCACCTCTTATCCTCCATTTATCACACCAATTTATCCTTATATGATGAAAGAAAAGTTCCAGATATATTTAATATTTACACAGAAATTAAATATTTGTTATAATATTCCTAAAAAATCCTTTAATGTGTCCAAAAGAATGGATTTAATGGTGTCAAAAAAAATATTTAACCATCTTACCTAAACACTTTCATGTATTTCTTCTTCATCATCCTCTATATCCATTTATTCCAAGATAATATAATGATTTCCACAAATACAATTTGAAACATTTTGATTATCATGATGGGATAACTATTATACACCATCTATCAATTCACTAGTGAATCATTATTTACTCCTTCATAATTATAGGTTTCCTCATTCATAAAGTTATGTGATTTTCTTTTTGACTGAAAAGTATGTTTTTTAATATCATAACATTTTTATAGAAATAAGTGATATACAAAATTATTTTACCCATGATGAAAAAAATAATACATCACAAAATCATTCCAAAAAAATATTGTGTTTATTAGAAGCTGATTATCTAAAAACATTCAAGGATCGCATTATTACCTATTTTTATCTTTTTATTTTAAAAATTCATCAAAACAGTAATCCAATTTCTCCCAGATTTGGATGTACACCCCATAGTTGACATTCTATTTACTGAAAAATATTATCATTGTAATTTCTATTTTTTCATCCTTGTATACATATATCCATTTATAGTAACATAGATGATCATTTCCATCATTATTTCCACCTCCTCTTGTGTGGGGTAGATGCCAAGAGCATCCAAAACAATTTCTTCCTCCTGTTTCATAAGAAAAGCTAGAGTGTTCCCATTCAAAGCATCATCCTCACTTATATCCCACTTTGTGATATGAAATACACTTGTGTAGGGGTCGGCCTTTTCATCGCCATTCACAGACTCTATAACTAATTTTATATCATGTAGTTTCTCATTACAATAAGACACACAAGGCCTCTCCTTTCCCTCATATTAATTCTCATTTTAATTTAATATTCCCTCTTGGAACCATAATTGGTGCAATAAATGGTCCTCATAATCTCATATTTATTTTCATTCTGGTCGAGGCTGATTAGGTATCAATTGGTTTAGGGAGGAAACTAAATTACCTATACCCATTTAGTAAACTCTCCTTGACTAGAATGAATCCACAATAGTCATAAAAAAATCATACACTTCATATTTAATGGTTTTTAAAAACCTAAAATGTGATAATCCTTCACACTATCAATAGAAATCATTTTGTAAGCCACATCACCTGAATCAGCCCCATGTTTACCCTGACCCTCATCGAGGTAATGGTTATACGTTATAATAACATTGATTAATGGGAAGATTTATGAATACATTTACAATTTTGAAATTTCATATTATACCTATCTAGATTCAGATTAATTTTTCATTTCTTTTATTTCTATAAATTTAATTTTTTTTCCTTTCATTGTTTTTGTTTTTGTACTCTTTAGAAATAAACTAAATTTTTAATTAAAACTAAAATTATTTATCTCTGAAGATTAAAATCAATAATAAATAATGTGAATTTATAATAAAAGAGTTTTCCACAATATTTTTCATATTATCCTATGAGTTTTAATTGCATTCATACGTATTTTACAACTCATTTAATATATTTTATTGAAACATCTTCCATTTTCAATGAACGTACTCTGTAAATTTACTAAATAATTCATGAATAATTATTTTAGCATACATTATATGAAATCATTTTTTCATTTTCCTGAATGATTAAATTATATAGTCATTAGTCATAATATTTTTTTTATTCATTATAAATGATTAATATATTATTTTCTAAATATTTTTATTTTATATATATCATTTAGAATTCAAAATGTTTTTATCCTACTTAAATATTCATATGATATTTTTATTGAATTTTAACTTTCATAAAATCAATTTATATTAATTATTATTTAATGTGTATATGAACTAATGATACAATCATTATTCATTGTTTATAAGGATATAGATTAAAAGGACTTTAATATTTTAGTACTCATATATTTTCCATAATTTGTGATTTGACATTGTGATGAAATTTATATAAATCACATTCATTTACATTAATAATTTTTTGATGAGTGTTTGAAAAAGTGATAATCTTCTAAAATAGATATGTATAGTTTTTATGTGATATTAATCATTGGATTAATATATCCCTTCAATACATTAATTAATGATTCAATAATTGTGATGTAATTTATGGAAATATTTAAACATGATAGATTAAATATTGTAAACATGTAGGGATTCAGGATTCACTAGGGGAAATATAGGATTATTATCGATACTCAAAAATATGTAAATCATTTTTTATATTCCTGGTGTACTATAATTTGATTGTCTTTATAGTTTAGCATGACATATAAAATACTCTATAGGATAATATAGTTGATATATTTTTATGATATGAAAATATTATAAACTGTTAATTTATTATGTTTTGTCACTATTAATATTAATTTACTTGTAAATGATGATGTATTATATGATGTTATATATATTCTGTTCTATAAAAGATTGGTTATTGACATTATAAGTGAAGATAGTGATATCAAAACCTTTTTCATAACTATTGCAAACATATGATCATCAATTAATATTACCCATGTATTCTCATAATGTGCATATCACCTAACTGTTAAGAATAATTCATTTCACTTGATTATGAATAATGTTATTATGTAGGGAATTTAAATAATGGTACAATGTGAGAAGTACAATATGAGATGTTAAGATGAATCTTTTAAAATATTATTTTTATTTATCTAGTATATAAACAAAAAAGTCCATTATATACCAAATGCGGATTATATTTTTATTTTTGGACCACAAATCTAATATGATTAATTATTTTAATATGTAATGTATTGGACATTATAGTTTTTATCAAATAAGGGTATAATTAACCATTTTATGCCATTATTAGTGAACATTAGAAAAAGAACCCAGTGATAATCTTTTATATTTGATATCCACATTCATGTTCACAATGTGTATTCCCTTACAAAGTTACTAGTTATCCCATCATGGGTAATATGAATATCATAACTAGAATTTCCTCCTAAATGATTATTAATTATTTGATATAATGATATCCAAGGATGGCCTTGTTTAAATGTAACAAGTCATTGATCGAAGATGGTTTTTATTATATATAAAATATATTAATGATTAATTATGATTATTTAATTTCTTAATATGTCAAGTACATATCAAAATATATTTTTTATTATTATTCAATTGATGTAACTAGTAATATTAGTATTACGGGTAAATGCAGAAGATAATGGAATGATGGTACTCATGAGAATCAAATTGAAACTAGGGTTAGAAAGAAAAAACTTCTCATTATTCCAAATGACTATGAATAATATATGATTAACAACATCAAAACTGGTTTGTTTCCCCACCAACCTAATCAGATAATGACATAATCATATAATAAATATGTAAAAAGGATGATTGAGGTTACTATATGATTAGAATATGAGATATGGAACTCAATAGAGTGTCTAAATGGAAAATGAAGAAGTTTTTATGTGTAAATTAATTGAACAAAGAATGTAATTGATGAATAAAAATCACGGGTTCAATGTCAGTAAATCATGATTATCATATTGTACAATTTATTGAAAAATGTATTATATTAAGGGAATATTGATATTATTTGAGCCAATGAAAAATTCAAAGAGATAAATCCTAATCCATGGTTGTAAATAAATTCACATCGTTGATGATAGATGATTTATTAAATTATGTACCATGGTTTGATAATTATTTTTCCAAATAGAAATTTAAATGATATTATGGTTCTAAAATTCATGTAAACCCTAAGGATTACATTGTAAAATAATTTCATTATTTATTTTCAAGAATATGATGAATGATTCCCATATAGAAGAAATTTGTTTTAATAGTATGACAATAATTTATGGATAACACATGATTTTAGGATAGATAAAACATTTTACATTTTAAATGATAATATAATGATTTTAAACAGAGTTAATGATATTTTTTGTTGATATTTTATAATTGATTGTATTAATAACATTGAAATGAATTTTTCATTTTATGGAAATGTGAATTTAGTTATATGTTGGGATGTTATTTTCATTTTATGATATATTTAATATATTCTTTATTCTTTGGTTTTATTAATGGAATAATGATGCTATAATATTATTTCATATTTTATGTTTTCATACAATATTAAAGTGAGTGTTATGGATTACTTTATGGGTTTAGCTATTTATAATCGATCACATGTTCACTAGATTATATTCACCTTTTATATATTTAGTTGATTATATTTTTTGGTGTATTGATTATTTTCATCAATTTATGAAGTATAGTAAATTGGGGTTTATATAACCATATGGGATAGTATATATTTTGGTGGTAGTTTAATTAATATCTATTTAATAGTGGGATATTGATAAATAGGATGGTTGAAAAGTGATTTTTTGATAAGGTGGTATTTTCAAATATATTTATGTTCAAGAAAAGGATTATCATTGTGTTCATTATTTAAATTTCAATAATTATAGATCTAGAATTTTAACTACATATTTATATTATATAGTGATTTATTATTGTGATTATTTATATTATTGGAGATCATCCATTTGGGTGAGGAATATGAAACCCTTTGGCTTACCATGTGGTTTTTGATAAAATATTATTTAGGATAAAGAACATTATATGGTTTTGTTTATAAAGTAAAATATTTGAGTTCACCATTTTTATTAAAAAATTTAATGGTGGTGGTAATTGATCTAATTTTGGATGTTATGATATTTATTAATGTATTGATATATTTTAAAAAAATATTTTTATTTAAGAAAATTTGGAATAAAATATATAATTTATTGAAATAATGTTTTTTTTAATGTTTTGTAATATCCTAAAAACCCCATCCTTATCACTCCCTCTATGACATGAATCATTATACTCAATATCCAAATTATTTATTTTGATTTATGGATGTATTTATAACATATAATATGTTAATTTATATAATTTTCTATACATTATTCATTTATTATAATATTTTTATTGAAATATTTTTTTAATTATTACAAACATGTCATTTTATAATTAATTAACAATCAATATAAATGTAGAAAATTTGTTCTTAAATTTATTTAAATTATTTCATTCTTCAACCATGTTTTCCAAATTTATTATAAAACATAATATTTATTGTTTTTATTTTTTTATTGTGTGATTTATGTTATAATGATTCAGAATTATTATATTTTATATAATCCATATTAAAAAATATAGGGGTTAATTTTTTTTATAAGTTACTATTTCATTATACTAAAATGCATTGATATATATATTAACATCAATTAATTATTCAAATGATTAATTGTGTATATTCTAAAAATAATTCAATCGTCCTTATTTACCATGAATTAAATCAATCATTTTATTTTAATTATTTGATGCAACCCATTTATTTCAATTATTTAATATTGATATGAACATATTAGTGATGGCTTCAGGTTTACATTGATGATATATAATATGTTTGACATTATATAATTATTAGTTTCATTATATTACTCCATTACTATATTTAATTTTTAATATCACATGAGAAATATAATAGATAAAGATGGTTATCCAATATTAACTTTTTTATCTGATAGAGGATAATTAACTAATCATATGAGAAATTGGTGATGACAAAATCATAATTTGAGTACTAATTTTTTATTATATATGTTTTATTATACATTTTTTTCTTATGTTTTTGGTATGTTCCCATATGTTTTCTCTATATGGAAATTTAATCACATGGGTAAATATAATCATATATACATTTCTATTATGATTACTATTTTGGTCATAAATTCTAACCCATTATTATGATTCCATTTCCCATATTTTTAAGAAGTGACTCATTTAGGAGATACCAAAAAAATATTTCTAATAAGATTATGTGAATGAGATGTTGAAAATATTGAAAAAAATTATGGTGCATATAGATTCTAAAGGATGAAACATTAAACTACTAACGCCCTATTTATTTCTTGATTTAATGAATAATAATGTAAAATAAATCGATATGGATATATGTTCTGACTATGTTATATCATTATCCAAACTGTTGGTTTACACCAAAATACGGGTATTTTTGGGAATCTATCCCCAATAGTTGTGTAGTGACGTGGTCTGCTTCGAAATTTTGTATATTTGATGAAAACAATAATTAGTTATAATGAAAGATGATGATAGAGTACGAAATATATTTATCTATTATTGTGTTATAATAAATGATATAATAAATAAATGGATTTTAAAATTAATAATGATAATTTTAACATCCAAAAAACCACTATTTGTGGAGAGATATCTATGCACTCAAATATTAATTTTTAAATAAAAAACGAGTAAATCTGAATTATTAAATCGATAATATCATCAAATTCATGTCACACATTATAATATCAACAATATATAAAAAATGATATCATTATAGTGAGATTTTTTATATTACCATAAATAATGTTTTTTTATTTCCTGAGGTAAAATTCATAACCATATAAAATATATCATTAATAGATGAAAAATTTGACAAATTTCCTAAAATCCATTCTGGGAATCTGATGGATACTATAAATAAATGTAGTTAAAATGATATCAGGGTCACAACCATGACTGAGATAAAATCTAATATTTTTTTCATAATACAACAAAAAAACCACGTTAATGAAGATGATAATTCCTCTATGAATAATAATATAGTATTAAAATTACTATATTAATAGTCCATAAAATAGGTTATAAACATTCCATTATCCATTTTTCAAGAACTACTAAATGAAAATAAATTAATCAATTATATATTAATTTAATATTAATGATTTTAGAAAACAATATACCCCTGCCAGAATTCATTATATAAGTTACAATGTATTCTATTTTCTATACCAAATTATATAACTAAAGTTGAATAATAAAAGGTTGTGTTATATTTATTTGAGGAATACAAAATTACAATGATAATTGATAACATATGAACATTATGTATATAAATCTATTTCAATTTAATATATTATCTCAATTATTTGAAATTTATTTTAATAATTATCATTTCAACCATAATAAATGATAATCTCATAATCTTAATGTTATGATGAACAACTACACCATGATATGATCACTGGGAATAATGACTCATTTTTACTATATTATATATTGAACAGAATAGATGAATACTAATGTGATGAAATAATTTTTTGGAATTCCAATCCTTTTACGTGTAAGACTCCATATATGACTAAATTGTGTCACATAATATCATATAAAAATCCAAAATCCAATCAACCTTATATATCCACTACATATTTTCTAATTAACCAATATAATATTTCCTTCCTTTTTATTTTATAATTAATCCATTCTCAATACTGTAATATTGATTACATCTGTATACTATGTATGATGATAGTTTTTGTTTTTTATAATTACCTTACATTATATGAAATTAGATAAAAAGAAGACAATGAATAAAAAATATAACAATTATTATGTCACAATTCTATTAAGAATATGGAATTTTTTATCTAATATTTCTTTATATAATAACTATTTCTCAAAAACCAACACTATAACTATAATGTTTCCTTCCAAATAACATCTTCTACTAATGAATTTTATCATTAAATCGAATTATATCACCATGAAATATTATAAACATTTTTTAACAGACACTACCATGTCTCAAAAATTAAACTAATCACAGTCAAGGTAAATTATATAGATTAATATGTATTATATCTGATGAAATAAGTTCAAAAATATGTGGGACGAAATTCAGTAAAACATCATATTTTTAAAAAAAATCATTAATTTAAAAAACAAACATGACATATATAAAATGTTCAAGGGTATTTAATTGATATAATTAGATCATTTAATAAGGGTATTAAACTTAGCATTTACTGTTGTATAGTTCAATAAATTTTTAATAAATGAATCTTATTACACAAACACAAAAAATGATAGAATATAAATGAATATAATATTATAATTTCTGAATATTGTCACTATAGTGGTTAAAATAATAAATTAAATTTAGATCTCCTAAAATATTATTGTCCTCTATACCTATGTTTTTGTACATTATTATGTAATAATAAGGATGAAATTAATTTTTTTATAGTTGTTAGATATTATTATACTTTATTGAGTACTAGAATCATTTCAAATTCACCTCTTTCAATTATTCTATGATATAAATTATAATACCAAACGTTAAAAAAAATTTATTATAAATACATAATTATTTTTATTGAATTTTTTTTTATCATAATCCATTATCACCATCCTATATATATTTTCTAAAAAAATTGAACATATTAATATGACTATGTAGTGATTAATATTTTGAATGTGAATGAAAAAATCGGATCGATATTTTCTTATGACCAAACCACATGACATCGAGATTTCAGGGTTGTGTAATATGTAAAAGAAATTGTGGATAGTGTTATAACTCAAAACATACACATGGAAAAATAAATGTGTTATTTTCCAATTTGATCATTTTTATTACAATGCTCATTGTCTATATAAAGAATATGATTTGATTTTGTGATCATGAACACACTCAATGATAATATAAATGTATAAAAATAAATTATTATAGATATTTGATGAAATTCCATTAAATAATTACCTTTTTATAAATCCCATAACAATTACATGAAATTTACATCGATATAGTTATTTCCATTTACTCAAATTACACATTACATATTAATAATCCACAAAAACTCATTGTAATAATAAAATGAAATTATTAATATTGAATCCATCCTTAATGAAAATATTAAGGTTACAAAGCTACATAATAGAGATGTTTTTCTAGATCATTTTCTAAAAACAACTGATGTTGAGATTATTTCTGTCAGTATATCCTCAAAATATTACAATGGTTTCTTTGTTGGTTCCTACATTTATAATAAACCCAAATAAAAAATATATGTCCATTTTTTTATAATAATTTTACATTTAAATTTATCTGCATTAGCCACCCAAGATCATACATTTTCTCATCCTATATAGTAAAAAATATTTTTGGTGGATTAAGAATATCTAATACTTATAATTGTTTATTGGGATGAACTAGATTATGATTATAAGTAAACCATTTTATATTCATATTTCATATATGGAAAATATTGTTTATTTAATAGAGTGGTCTTCAGATGAATTTTATCTCTAAATATCATAAATTATAAATAAGTTTACTTAATACCCAATATTTATAAATATGTTAATAATAGATACATACAATTTTTTCATAAATATTTGTACATTTAATATATAATTATTTGTTACATGAATTTAAATATAATAAGGATAATTATATATATTTTTTGTTACAAATTTTTTTTGAACCATTTATTATTTATTCTTTATATACATACAAATAATTACAAAAAATAAATCCATTTTGTGATTATCTATCCATGGTATATAAAACCATTAACCATAACGGAATAACTACAACGTCTGACATGTGATTCCCAGATTGCAATGGGAGGTTACTACTTTTAGTGTATATAATAAAACATCACAATATACATTCCAATTATAACATAAACCCTATATTAATAATAGAATATGTGATATATAAAAAGATTATTTTAAAAACAATTTAAGATGAAAATTAAAATAAAATTATTTTTACATTCATAAAAATAAATGAAATTGTATTATAATCAACAATAGAAAATTAAAATGTATAATGAAAAACAATACAGATCATCATCCAAAGTTAGTATAGTTTATTTAAGGATCCACACAGATGATACCCAATATTGTTTTTTTATATTAATCATTAAAATATTTCCCATATTCACTTACATTCCAACATTTAGTAGATGATTCTAAACTCAGTAAGAATCATTATATTGAAAACATTTTCTCAAAAACTATAATTGAAAAACTTTTATTAAAATAATTCACGATTATATATATATATAAATAAATTTTTTATAATTTATATAATATAATAATATATTATTATTCTTAAAAACAATAAAAATATAAATTTATTGAAATCTACTAGTAACATATATCTTAAAAAAAATTAACCATTTTATGTGAAAATTGATAAAAAAACAATTTCATGTATCATATTCTGAAAATTTATTCCTCATGAATAATTTGGGTTGTAAACAATTAATACAATAAACACAAAACCATCCAAATAACTATTAAATAGAATAATTCATTTTTATTCCCTCATTTACTACATAAACCCTTGTTCTAACAGTTCCTCCACTTAATATGGATTTTGGGTATAAGTTATCAACAAATTTACGAGATGCATATTTTAAAACGTATAATTACCATAAAATAATATGAAATTATCTATATTTAAATAATTGACTAAGATATATCACACCCTTATATAATTTAATTATTATGTTTCTCAAAAATTCATGAATGAAAAAATCATGAATCATTCACAAAAAAACATTGATCCCCATTTATATTATAGATTATAATGACAAAAATAAAGGGAAAATAAATAATGTATCTCAACTAATGGAAACTCATGATGATTATCTTTAGTGACTATTCATCATTATTATTAATTATATTTGGTTTGAGTAATATCCATGATTTTTTTGATACTATTGTTGTTTTTTAGATGTCTAGCCTTGTGAAAATTTATAACATAATTGGTGAAAATAAATCATCTTCACTATGAAATATATAAAACAATCTCATAAAATAAAATTAGGGGGGTTTCAATTAGATAATATTTTCTTAAAACATATTTCTCTATCAGGAATCAGATTTGTATGAGTATTGTTTTTTTAATGTTTGTTAAGCCATCTTGCGAAACTATAATGAAAAAATGTTCATTAATCCCTTATATTCCAAGATGAAGAAATTTTTTGTTGCATATTTTACCAAAAATTGTGGAAACCCCTTTTGATGGTAAGATAATAATATTATTTTATAAATATAATTATGATACTCATATTGATTTAAATTTTCATTTTGAATTATTATTTTTTTCTAATGATTGATCCCTAAAAGAGATGTTTCCTCTTTCTAACATAAATAATAATAGATAAAACTGTTGGTTACTGTATTAGAACTCAAAAAATATGTGTAACATCACATTAATAATATATCTTACTTACATCATATTTGGCATAATTAATTTGTTTTTATTTCTCATTTCAATGATGTAACTAGATAATAAATTGATAAATTATGGTTATAGTATTTTTAATCCATGGTATCACCTTTGGTGATTCACATGATTGTTTTTTCTATAATTATTTACTTAAGATCATTCATAATGAAATATCAATATTTTGGCAATAGTTTAATTTAATTTTTTTCTAAATTATATATAAACATCAAATATAATCTCTTGAAAATTGATTTGATATTTCATGGTGTGGATAATTAAATCCTTCTATAAGTTATTTTGAAATAAAATTTTATTTTCGTAAATATGATCTTTAATTGTAAAAAATAATTTGAAGCATGATGTTGATGAGATAAAAAGGTATGAAACACTTTTATGTGAAATGAATTAATTTTATACTAAATGTATTTTAATAGGATAAACAAATTATAAATTTTTTTAAGAACTACATTCATGTATTTAAATTTTAAAACACAGTCATTTGAATTTAATAATCTAAAATATTCATAGAAATAAGAATAACCTTTTGTATGTTTGATTTAACTTATAGGATGTGTTAGCATAAGTGGTTTGGTAGGACGGACACATGGATCGACAATGAAATTGAAAACAAAACTATATTTATTATATTTTATTTATTTATTTGGTTTCTCCTATATTCCATCATTTATGGGATTCATGGAGACTTTTCACACCAATAGACGTAGTTAACATAGATTTGGGAGAATCCCATTATTAGTAAAAATGAAAGAATCATAAAACTATTTCTATGTATGATGTTAAATATTTATTACTAGGATTGGAAAAATGATTTACTTATTTATTTTTTGATATAAACTCTTCTTCATGCTAATTTTTCTAATGAATCATATATCTAGATAATATAATGAAAATGAAAAACAAAATATTTTTTATAATAAATAATGATTTTTTTGGAGACAATTTTTTATATAATATGTGAATTCATTTCAATGACATTTTTTATATAAATAAAATCATTATTGGGGAAATTGTTGTATCTTTCTTGTGAATGTCATGATTATATCCACTAGTAATTTCCTCTCATACCCATCCTTCTTAATCATTCATTATTAGAATTTTTAAACCTTGTTATGGACATTGTAAATAAACACTCATATGTGTGAGTGTAGTTATTTAATGGAAACCCAGGAGTTGGTGGTGATTAATGGAATGTGTAATCCATTTTTTACATGGTGATTCTAGGATTAATCCTTTTGTGGTTTTTTCTCATGTTGTTGGATGAAAATCATGTTTTATTCTTTATATAAATATATATGATTTATGTTATTACTTATATGATAATAAAGAATTATAAACATTAATCATTTCATAATAATATATTTCTCTATCTGGGTTCTTCTTTAGGGGATTTATTTTATCTTATTTATCATGATTCTCAAGCACTAGTCTCCTATCCATGGAGACCGATAATATTAATTACGACATTGTATAATTGATTCAATTTCCAATTAGCTGTGTTATCATGGTTGTTTCCTGAAAAAATAATATCATTTGTAGTTTTTTTCCTTTCATTATTTCATTTTGTAGATTCAGAAGGATTAATGTGGAGGATACAAAATTTTCATAAAATAATATATAGGTTTGAAGGGACATTCTCAGAAGAACTCATCAGGAAAAGACATAAGATTCAATGAATAATTGGCTGAAATTAACTTTGGGGTTATTTTGATACAATTATATACAATTTATTAATCATTTATCTGAGATTATGGTTTCCTAGTTTACTTATAATCTATACGCATTATGATCTCATGTCTCATGAAAGATGTTTACCTATTTTTCTCTTTATATTGTCCCAAGAAATTAACATTTTAATACTTTTTAATTCACCTCTAGATATAGAATATAAAAACCCATGGGAAGAGATCCATCCAATTGAATAAAAAATGTTGAGGTTATTATCAAAGTGGATTACACCAAGACTAGGTTAATGATCCCAACATCATACAATATATAGAAGTCATAATATAGAGCTATGAATGTAAGAATGAAGCCCAAGACGTCATTATTATAAATATTCCATATTTATAGGGAACTAATTATCCACATGATAGAGAATATTTTTTTAATTATGATCAAATTATATTACAGTTTTTAATGCCTACTTAAGGTTATTCATTTTGTCAAAAAGATTGAATTTCATTAAAGAGAGTTATATGATTTAATGGATTTTAATCATAATAATTTTGGAATCTAGGAGAATTAATTTAAGTAATGTTTCACTAAATATATTTATTAATAATAACATTTGATTAAAATAATTATTGAGTACTATAACATGATCATGTAGATTAAACAGTTCCCTGCTATTCAAATAACATTACTAATTTGTTTGTTCTCTCAATTGATTAGTAATCAAATAAGAATCCAAAATCACAGATGATTTAAATAATTCATCAAATATATATATATATATATATATATATATGATATTAGGTACTTCTACTAATAGTCACATTGTATATTTATTTTCTAAATATAGATTTCATCTAATAAAATTTTATGGATTATCAGTCATCATTGAAGGGATTCCTCCTACTCCATGTGAAAGATAATGGGTCTCCCAAAAGGGTTAGTGGAATTGCGTTGGAGATTATGATGGTATCCATAATAATTTATATCTATTGGGAATAGATTCAATATCAACTATATTTTCTATTAAAGGAAAACATAATTTTTTCTAGTGTGGTAAAATGTTTCTATGGGTGTGAGAAATCAAGGAGGAAATGAAGATATGAAGATATAATGGATGTTGAGTTCTGTTATAGATAATTTTAAATGACATTAACTTTTAACATTGTAGTACATTATTTATATTTCATTGAGGATTTCGGTCTTATTTTGATGCTTCATTTAATAATTGGTTTCCTCCCCAATCATCATGGTTAAAACATATTTATGTAGTGGTAAAGTCTCAAAGAGAATGTAATGAAGGGATTATGACCATGAGTTGTACCATATTTATCTCTTATTATTTCTTTAATTATAAATTTTATAATTGTTCTTATAATTTCATCATCAATATAATAATTACCAATCCCATGAGCCACAAAATTGGTGCTCCGGGTCTGGTAGTTACATGACCTCAAGCATGACTCCCCGTACTCAAGAGTTTTTCAACTAAAATTGAGGGTCCAATAGGTCATGTGGGGAGATTATACCCTCAATAATAAAGTTAATCACAATATATAATCACTGAAATAGTGTAAACATTATAGATTAATCCATAACATGCGTAATAACCAAATCCCTATAGTGGGTATAATTATAACAATAATAAATATTCTATGTCATGCTACAATGTCAAGTGATAAAATCCCAAATGAAAGAAAATGTTAGTATCCAAAAAATGGTCTGGAATCCTTGTCTAGAACCTCATCCATAAATGTCCCTTCTCCAACTCATCGTCGTAGCATAGGGCCCTTTCCCTTTTCTGAACCTGCATGCATGAAATCTTATCGGGCAACCCACGGCGGCCCGGGCAGGGTGTGAGTATAACTCCGTAGGCCACCACCAATGGTGTCTACCTAATAAACATTATGGAAGATGGTGCATGAAAATGATTAATAATGGAATATTATGGTAAAAATTTCAATAGGCTATCTTTACTAATATTCCTTTTAGTTAACCTACCACTTGACCCATGTTTACTACTAAGAAAATTAATATATCAAGTTAACATTTTAGTGTGGTCAATTGAATAGGAAAGATCAAAATTTTCAAAATTTGGTAATTAAATAGGTCCAATATCACTAGGAATCATATTATAAAAATTCCCAATACCCTCACCTCAAAGCCTTAGTCTAGGTGGAATGAAATACTTAGGAGAATCTAACTCTATCCCCTTCCCTAACTCATGCATTTTGGGGAGGATCTTGAACCTCAGACCAACTCAACCCGTGGGTGTAGTACCTTAGGTTAATATCCCACTCTTTCCAAGCCATGTACACATTCTTATTTATCATTCACTAGAAAACAACATATCACAACATCGTAGAAAATATCAAAATAATCTCAGTAATTGGAAAATTGGACTATGGCCTCAATCCATTAACACTATCATTTTTTAAGATACTTTACCATTAATCCCCATTTCCCATTTTCCATGAAAATATCACTAAAGATATTAAAATATTATCTAGTCACCATGAATTTCCCACCATTACATTTTTTCATCAAAAAATATTCTTCCAGGGCTCTACATTCTTCTACAACTACCGTACACTACCATGATAATTCTATGTCTGGAAAATATCAACACAAGCCACGTGTTGACATAATTCATCTGTTTCATCCTCCATGCATCCCATAGGGATCAAGAAGGGTAAATTCAACAATTTAGTCACCAATTACCCAATATTAATTCAAAAACACCATGAACTCATCAAATGATAGAAAGAACAAAAACCTTATATGCAAAAATCTACACAAACCGCAAGGGATATAATTAGTATACCAACTACTATAAATCAGTTGCTGGAAACACTAAAAATTGATGCCTAAGATCATGATTCAACCAACCAGGAAGATGTAAAATAAAAATAACAAAAAAATAGTGTTTGATAGCTTCGTATGGAGAGGGGAAAGAAATAGAAACTGTAATCTAGAAAGAAAGTAATGAGGGAGGTTAACTATAACCATATATTCAACGCTCAACTAGAGGCACTCTAATGAGATTATAATTTAAGGAGATTTATCATTGGGGGATCATGGTCCCTAATTTTCATTCCTATGGTTGCAAGGGAGGAGGAAAAAGAAAATACCAAGAGGGTTATACAATCTCATATTAGCATTTTTGTAAATTATTATAAGTTTATAGGTCACACGTTTTTCCAAACCGTGCAAAAATCATGCATATTCTTCTATCCTAAAGAGCCCCATTGCACTGTTTACTCGCATGGTTTTTGAAACCATGCGCATACCATGTGGCGACTACTATCCAGAAATTTTCAATATCTACAATTTTCCTAGGATTCCCACACGTTTATCAATAATCATGCAACTAGTCTAGAACACTCATTTTCTCTATTTTTCATGTCCTAAACCCTTGAAACACCCCAAATTATTTTTAATGACTTTGTAAAGCCCTTAATTGACCAAAATAAATGGATTAAACTGAGAGGTGTGTCAAACATAAAATACCAAGAAATCCGGGATTTTACAACCCCCACCTTTTAACGTCTCATCTTCAAGCCAATCTTCCTGAGCATCATTTAGTATGTAAATAAAACAGATTCGGTCTATGGACACACATTTTATATTCTCCCTCCCATGTTTCCTCTTGAATGTGTCAATGTGACCATAGTAAGTGAACAAGGGGAATATCCTTACTCAGAAAAACATTCTCGCTGTGATCCAAAATATGAACTCGATGCTTCTCAAAGGACGCATCATCCTTAAGCTCAACATCCTCGACATATATCACATGAGATGGATCTGTGTGATACTGTCAGACTTTTGAAACATGGAAAAAATCCTACATCACACTATACCATTGTGGAAGATCCAATTAGTTATCTACCGGTCTGGACCTCTCCACAATCTCATATGGAGACACATAACTAGGATCCATCATTCCATATTTCCAAATTTGATGGTCATCCATACATGGAGACATGTGAATTGTGGGGATCATGTTGTAAAGATAAGGAATTAAGAAGAGTTTTTTGTAAAAGAGTTTTGTTTTTTGCTTTCAAAGAGGATAAATCAATTCACTCTATAATGTACTTGAATAACATATGGATCTTTTCTGATATATATTTCACAAATATCATAAGATAAAAGAACATCTTATATATTCCTCATGAAGGAAAGGAGGATAAATGATGAATCTAGATATATAAAGTTTGATTGGAAGAAATGATGATACTAGATGATAGGGAATTTTTAGTACTTCCCGTTGTAACTCTAATGATGTAAAATATTGTCTATCAAATGATAAATATCACGATAGAGGAGTTTGTGATGAAATATGAAGAGTTTTTGTTGGAAGTAGTGAAGATAGAAATAATACAGGAATGGAAAATCTGGAGGTGGCACAATAGAATAGTTCTAGGTGGCGCTATTTTCTAGTATTTGACATGTTTTATGGCATGAAAATAGGAAAATTGAGAGAGTTTATTTTTGGAAAAGGGATGTGCTTGTAAAATAAGGAATTGTGAAAAATATTTTCAGGGTGCATGAAAAAATAATGTGGTGCGTGAAATATTTACATGGTGCGCGAAATATAGGAATGTTTTTTTTCGCGCAACAGGTGTTTCATGATCAGATGCTCGAAAACTGGAAAAGGCATGACGTGCGTGAAAAATTGGAGCATTCCATGAAGTATGATGTTGTGTGAAATAGTTATTACATGCATGAAAAGGTTTTTATGCTCTTATTAATGTTTTTCTCATAGGCTCAAAACGGACTATAAATACGAGGTGACCCCCTCTCAGTTGTGGCTACTTGACAATTAGATAAATATTGATCACTGAAGTGCATAAAATTATATTATAAGTGAGTGGCGAGGAAAGAAAGTGGTTTTCACAAAAAGAGTAAAAGAGTGTGAAAATTGGGAAGTTCCACGAAAAGTGGAAAGTTCCATGGAAAAAGGATGTTGCGCAAAACGGTTTTCTGCGTCATATGGGAATTTTTACATGCAATCCATTTGAATTGTTTGCAAGGTAATATGAAGTTTCGGTAAAAATTTTTTGGCCTTACCAGTTA
Source organism: Viscum album (assembly GCA_963277665.1). Taxonomy (NCBI): domain Eukaryota; kingdom Viridiplantae; phylum Streptophyta; class Magnoliopsida; order Santalales; family Viscaceae; genus Viscum; species Viscum album. Next base: position 1,309,075,658 of record OY728152.1, on the reverse strand, counting down.
TTCGATTCGGTGTAAGATATCTCTTACTGGATTCTAGATACGAAAATGATTATTTGGACTTCAGAGACTACATATGTTCTATTGTAATGAGGAAAAAAATAATGTAATTCCCTATATTTTCTAACTGGGTGCACACAAACTTGCATATTGTTTTCCAAGTGCGACATGAGTTTAATGTTATATCCTAATCATTTTATTCTAAATTAAAGGATTTTTTTATGGTGGATTGTGCTACTGTATTATTTACATACAATACCTAAGACGTAGCTACACTTCTTGAGAATTGAACTTTGTAAATCTTTTGTTCAAGTGATTTTGTGTGTTCGACAGAGAATAAACTCTTTAATTGGAGGTAAAGGGTGTTTCAAAAATAAGGAATCATAAAAATAAAAATACATCACTGTTTCACCCCCTCCTTCTGTTAGTGATACGTAGATCCAGATTGGAAATTTCTTGGTCAAACACACTATCAACCGCCATGGACTCGAGAGGTCTACGATGCCAATCTGCATATGACTTCTGCCTACTATGAGATGCTTCCATACACTTTTGAATCAAACGAACAATATCTAGGATATCATGTACAAAGCTCAGCCATAATATCTTAGACAATACAACCTCTAACCAACACAATGGTTATCTATATAGTATCCCATAATGTGCATCTATAGTTGGCATGTAATCATTAGTGAGAAAACTATGGTTATAAGAGAACTCAAAAAGCGACATGTGATTTTCCCATGAGCCAACAAAATCCAAAGCACATGCTCTAAACATGTATTCTAATACCTAAATTGTATACTTTGACATCCCATTAGTCTGTGGCTAGTATGCCATACTTAGAAACACCTAGGTACCATGTGATATCTGAGTCCCTTCTAGAAGCACGAGGTAAAACAAGGATCACGATCTAAAACCGTGGTTCTTGGAAGATCATGAAACCAGACTATTTCTTGAACATGCAGTTCTTCCAATTGGTCGACATTATAGGTTTCAGGAATTATAAAGAAATGGTCCAATTTCTTCAGCCAATTTGCAAAAACCAAAATGGAATCATTCATTTGAGACATACTCGAAAGACCCAAAAAAAATTCCATCGTGATGTCACTCCATTTCTAATCTGGAATAAGAAATTACTACAACAACGCACCTAGGTGTGGATGTTCATCCTTCACCTACTAAAAGGTAAGGCACCGTGCTACAAAACCTGAAACATCTCCATTCATTCCTAACAACCAAATGAACATACGAAGGTCATGGTACATCTTAGTGACGATCGGGTGCATTACCAACACTAATGCTTTGAATAGACACACCAACTCTTCCAATACACCTGCTTGTACCACTGTATGACCATGAAAATATGAAACTCAATTGGCACTTACGGTCCAACCATAAGGCGACTCACCTTATTTAGCAATTTATTTCATAACCGAACAATCTTGATCATCCAAATAACCATTTTTAACTCAGCCCAGAAGCCCTGACTCAACTCCAACAGATGAAAGGGTCATCTTCCAATTCCCCTCATGTACCTCCAAATTCTTATAAACAAAAAAGGACATCATCACCCACTCTGATCTAGATTCCATAACCACTTCATTCTGAGTCTTCCAGCTAAAAGAATTAGTGACACTATTTTTTTCATTGTGTTTAAACCATTTGAAAATAAAAATCATGCAAGTACTCGATCCACCATCGCTGTCAAAGATACAAATCACATTGAGATATGATGTATTTGAGAATTTTATAGTCGGTAAACATTGTAATGGGTTCTCTCAACATGTAATGCCTCCAACACATTAACGCATGAACCACAATGGCATGTTACAAGTCATGAGTAGGATAATTTATTTCATGTGACTTCCATTTTTTGACCCAAATGTTACAACCCAGTCATCCTACATTAATAATGACTCATTGTAACTCCCCAATCTTCCAGTACACGGTTCTATTCAAATAATACAGTAGTATGTGTTGTACGCAACTTCGAGTTCTAACATACACCATAACCAAACAAACTAGCCGTCAAGAATAGTAATACCCACATTTTCAAATTTTATAAGTTTTATCTCTCAAAATGGACTTCATATTTGGATTCGAAGTATCGAATTTAGCCTAAGGTGAAATTTTGGTACTTTTCGGATAACTTTTATATTTTTAGGAATAGTGAAAATTACTAAATTTTAAATAAAAACAAATTTTTAATAAATATAATTAATAGTGATAAATTATGAATTTGAGTGGTTTTAAATTATATTTAGAATATATTTTTACCATTTAATTCAATTTTTGTCATTGGAAATAATTTCACAATTAAACTGGAAATAAACAAGTATCAATCTTTTGATAGTTATTATATATTAAAAACAAGCTTTTTTGTTTTGACAGCAGGAATTAATTATAAAATAATTTCTGCCACTTTTCTATTTTTAGTTTGGAAAAATGGATTCCATATTTGGAATCAGGATTTCCAAAATGTGTAAATAGGTAACTTTTATTTTTAGACATTTTGAATAATTATTTCGGTAAATATTTTATTTACCTTGGTTAAAGGGTAAATCCGACAAATAAGGGTAAAAAAATAATATTATAATAATACTAAATTTCCGTAAAACATGTCCTAACATAATTTTTGGGTACATGTCCAGCCATGGGAATCATTGGGTATATTTGGGGTCCCCATGGAGCCACTTGCAGGTGATAGGGACACTTTATTTAAATTAAGTTAAAATAAATACAAAAATGACATAAGAATATATCTTTTGGAAATTCAATTTTTAAATAGGGTTATATTTGTTGTATTTTCGACTATAAATATTATTTAGAAATCTAAAAAGATTTTTTACATAATGGTATTTTATTTATAAATTTTAGTCATTAAATAATTTAATTTATTTATGACACAATGGTGATGCAGGAATTACATAATTAATGAAAAATAAGAATAATTGATATTATAATTACCAAATAAATGTAATTTGAGACCTTATATAAATAAAAATAATTTTATAGGTTAATATGACATGTTAGGAGTGATTTAATTAGCTTTTTTCGAAGTAATAGTTCGGTTATGAATTAAAAAAATCAATTATTGAATAGTGTAAAAATTAACATAAAACGGTTTTTTATAAAAATATTATATTATTAATTGATATTAAATTCATAAAAATCTAAGGTTCGGCCAAAAGACTTGTATAATGATAGTTGTATAATTAATGGACCACTTGGGGGGTCTATTAGATGTATATAGTATGTTTATTAACTATATAATATAAAAATACAAGGTGACATGGTAATTGTTAAACTAATTAACTAAGAGTTAAAACTAAAAGATAAGGTTAATATAGTGACCCAAACCTGTCTAAAACCTATTGGTAGAGTGGTTTTCGACCAATCCGCACCTTTAAATTTAAATAATCTAATTTTTAGCAATTATAAACCGAATATGAATTTATTATAAAATAATATTTCTAGCTATTTCAAAGGTGCCCCTCACCCCTCTTATAAAAGGGCACTCCCCCTTCTCATTAATTCACACCCTAAAATCCTTTTTGTTTGTCCAAAACTGGCCCAAATACACTCTAAACTTCCATAAATCCATCATAGACGCCTTACTTTAGTCAGAAATCCATCATATAGAGTCCTTTTGATCAAATCAAAAGAAAGAACCTAAAGAAGAGGCAATGTTTTGACCACCCTCTTTCAAGTTCCTTTCTTCTTCCACTTCTTCTTTCATTGTTAATTCCATTATAAAATAATAAATACAGTATATTATATATACTTTGATGTTATTTTAAACATGGTACAACCATATTTCAGTATTCTATCCATCCTTTGAATGACATGTCAGCATACGTGCGTACGTACGGCTTACCATCTCCACGTCATGGTGTAATTCTTATTCAAAATATTATTATTTTTATGGGTATAATAATGATGTGTAATTCATGTAAATAATAAATATAACATGATAATAATTCTGTATATATGATATACCATCCAATTAAATATTTTTTTATTAACAAAATAATGATATTGTCGCTCGTGCGTACGTACGGACTACTGTCTCCACGAACGCGATGAGAATCATTCCCCATCGTATCCATTCAATTCTAATTCTCATTTGATGATTAATAATAATGTTTATGGACTTAATATAATTCTGGATATGAATTAGATACAACTTATCCACAACAAACATGAGTTACGTAACAAAACACATCAAAGAAAATGAGTAAGTTAACAATCGAAACGACAATAATATTAAGATATTATTAACAAAGAAATTATAAAAGATCATATATGATATCATAATAAAGTATATGATTCTTTTATAATTTAATAACAATTATTTCACCATTATAAAAGAGTTTAACCTCCCCCCATCCAAGGTAAAGTACAAGGTAATGGTTTATTTCACAATCTCTTTATTATCCGAGGTTGTTTAAACGTACTAATATACTGGGACTTCTTTATCATCCATATCAATGTTTCATAAAATATATTTTAAAACACTTTATATATATAATATAATATGGGTTAATGTAATTTATATCCCTATTAGACTTTTTATAATAAGTTTATAAAGTAATCCTTCCATCGTTTTCCAAACAAGGTCCTTTTTAACCTTTTTGACAGAATTAAGGTAGGAATGTTTTTTTAACTTATACGGAGGGTGCGGCTATTTTCCCACGTTATAAAATCTTCGAAACTTCTCTTACAAGATTATTAGAAACTTTTCAATGTGAATGTTTTATTTTATAATTATGTGACTTTTAGATGATTTCAAAAAAAAAAAGATATTTTGCTAAAATAGTTATGATTTCATCTATGTCAACATCCTTTGATGGATTTTAAGCTTCTTTATGTTTAATATTAATGATACAGAACTTTGATATTGTAGTGAATGTTTTTTGATTTGTTTGACTATGGATATGTTATTTTTATACCATTCACGGTTTGTGGAGAAAGTATTGACATTTCGTATGCAAGTTTTAATACGACTGTTTATGTTATGTTTAAACCTATTCATATGAGGAATTAGTTTGACTTAATATGTGGCGGGTGGACCACGCTATAGCTCCTCGATGCATTTGTAGGTATCATGATACAAACTAGTTTCTTTGCACAAGGCCTTGACAAAATCTTATTTGTAGTCTTGGCATGAGGCCTTGACTTTGTGGTTATGATAGTCTGGCATTATGCATTTCATCATTATGAAATTGGTTGTGGATATTTCATGTGATTTTTAAATTAGTAGAATATCCAGGTGAATATTTAAATGAAATTATTTAATTTTATTTCTCCCATTTTATGTTGAAGTTCATGTTTAAAAGACTTTTGTTTTAGTTATACATTGCCTTAAATGTTTATTCTTATTTATGAAATTTTCTGCTATATTGTTACCCTTACTGGGCATTTCAGCTCACCCCTTTTAATGTTTTATTTTTCCCAGGATTTGAAAAGGCAATTTATGAATGACCTTCTGAAATAGTATATGGGAATATGAGTGTGGACTATGGAGACTATGTTGTTGTAGTTTTCATTTTATGATGTAATGTAAACATTATGAATATATCTATTGTTTCCAAGGCTACTAAACTAATCGGACTTTTGAGACTTGATCTTTCTTGTGATCATTCCAATGTTATGTTATAATGCACCGAATATGGGTAACCGGGGTCTGGCCATTACAGTTGGTATCATAGAATGTTTAGTACAAACCTTGGAAGAAATATTTAGATAAACTCTAATTATATCACATAGACCTAAGAAGGACATTGAGTATTAGTATATAAGAACTTCCTAGAATTTTGGTGTTGTAGAGATTTTGTGAGTTTTCTGAGCAATACATCCATGTTTGGATACGAGCAGGTAATGCCGGCTCTGGTACAGATGAACCTAGGGGTAAAACATGAAAACACCGCTTTGAGAAAGACTCGAACGGGAACCGGTGCACGACAATGGGCCTTGCTACACTCTTGGTTACGACACTCCCGGGGGATATGCTTATGAAAACGCTCATTTTCCTTAAAAATAATTATGAAGGGTTTATGAGTAAATAAATCCTCAAAGAAAACATTTTTCTTGATTATGGATTATATCCATAAATAGTTCAATTTATATTAAGTGTTTTAAAAGTATGGAATTATGTATTTTAATTCATAAACTGATCTAGTTTATGCCATTTTATAGAAATGGCACCTAGTAGAAGAAATGGAAATTATATCAGTGCATTCACTCCATGTAGGGATTGCCCGCCTACTCATGATAATTATAGCCGTGCTGGTGAAACAATGGGTGCTGATCAGCATATCACCATACTGGGAAAACTCACTCAGGTTATGAATAATAACCTTACCTGTATGGAGAACTCTAATTTGCAGCATGGAGGATCAATGTTAGATCACTTCATGAGGCAACAACCACCAACGTTCAATGGGTGTACAAATCCATTAGTATCTGAGCAATGGGTAAATTCCCTAAAGAAAATATTTCAGGCTTTGGGGAGTAGTGAATGGGAAAAAGTTATCATGGCAGTTTACCGCCTCACTGGTGATGCTGATCAATGGTGGTCATTGATTCAAAACACGAAGGAAGATGATGAAGTATCAAATATAGAATAGAGGGAGTTCAAACATCTGTTTTTAGAAAATACTTTCCTCATGACCATCAAGCAGATATGAAAAGGCAATTTCTAAGTTTGAGAAATAAATAGGATGATAATGTCGCAATGTATGTGGAAAACGTTACAAGGATAGAAAGGTATGCTGAAGATTATATACATAACCCAAGAAGTAAGATTGATCATTTCTTTGATGGAAATAAAGGGAAGAAGGGAAAAGTTGAATATCAATACTGCAGTAAATGTGGGAAGAAACACCCAGGTATTTGCATAAAAGGAACAGTATTCTATTATAACTGTGGTGAAAAATGCCACAAAGATTGTGATTTCAAGGGGAAGAAGGAAGCTACCAATGTCCAATGCTACAGTTGCAGGGAGATGGGACATTATTCAAATGAATTTCCTAAGCGTCAGGGGAACCTACCTCAGAAAAGGCCAAGGGATCAAGGCCAAGAATATGCTATTACTACTGATGAGGTAGAAGCTCTAGAAGACATGGTGGCAGGTAATTTATTGGTTTCATCAATTTTAGAAAATGAATTATTTGATTCTGGATCATTGCATTGTTTCATATCTTCCCAGTTTTAAAAAAAATTAGATATTTCTAATTTGAGTTACCAAGGGATTTTTCAGTTAAAACTCCTAAGGGAAGTATCATTGCGACAATGTTTTGTGAATCAATCCCCATTAAGGAACATAAATGTTCTTTATCTGATGATATCAACTTCATTCCTATTATTGAATTTGATATAACCCTCAGTATGGATTGGATTTCAGACCATGATGTGAAGATTTATTGTATGAATAAAGAGGTTACGATTCTTGGTGATGATGATAAGGAACACCTTATCATTAGAGCAAAATCGTCACCACCTAATTACTATGTAGATCCACCCCCAGTAGCTCAACTAAATTCAATTACTGGGGTGGAAGGGGATGAAATGACTATGTGTGAGGAAAGGAATGTTAAAATAGAGTATGTACCTATTGTGAAAGAATATGTAGATGTATTTCCAGAATATTTACCTGGACATCCTCCAGAACGAGAAGTTGAGTTTTCCGTTGATTTAATTCCTGGATCAAGGCCTATATCGAATACCCCTTATAGAATGTCCACTATGGAATTATTTGAACTAAAGAATCAACTATATGAATTGAGTAATAAGGGATTTATTCACCCTATTGTTTCTCCATGGGGATCCCCTATTCATTTTGATAAAAAGAAAGACAGATCTATGAGGTTATGTATCTACTACAGGGAGATCAATTCTATAACAATAAAGAACAAGTATCCACTACCTCGCATTGATGATTTATTTGACCAAAAGCATGGAGCTCAAAAATTTTCAAAGTTTGACCATCGGTCTGGATACCATCAGTTGTGTGTGAAGAAGGAAGACATTCCGAAGACAGCATTTCGAACCAGGTATGGGAATCACATGTTTACGGTAATGCCTTTTGGGCTGACTAATGCAGCCTTTGTATTCATGGATTTAATGAATATAGTTTTCAAGGAATATCTAGATGAATTTCTGGTGGTATTTATTGATGATATCATTGTATACTCTAAAATCTACGAAGATCATTAAAATAACTTGCATATTATCCTAAAGACATTGAGAAGACAAGAATTATATGGGAATTTTAGCAAGTGTGAATTACGGCTTTATGAAATTATTTTCTTGGCCATATTGTCTCTAAAGATGAAATCATTGTTGATCCTTCTATGAACAAGGAAATCCAAGAATTTCCTGCACCGATGAGTATAACGGAGGTACGCAGTATTATTAGTTTGGTAGGTTATTATCGACGTTTCATCCAGAATTTTTCCCGATTGACTAAACCATTAACAATGCTCATATGTAAGGGGTTTAAATTTGTCTGAAAAAAAGAGTGTGAAGAACGTTTTGATGAACTGAAGAGAATATTAGTCAATTCTCCTATATCAACTCTACCATCGGGGAATTATGGGTTCGTTATTTATATTGATGCATCGATGAAAGGAGTAGGTTGTTTCCTTATGCAGGATGATAGAGTTATTTCCTATGCATCACGACAGTTGAAAATTCATGAGAAAAACTATCCTACTCATGATCTCAAGTTAGCAGCTTTGATCTTTTCTTTGAATATTTTGAGACATTATCTCTATGGTGAAAAATGTTAAATTTATACTGATCACAAGAGTTTGAAGTATATTTTCTGACAAAAAGAACTCAACATGAGGCAAAGGCGATGACTTGAACTACTCAAGGATTATTATTGCATGATACACTACCACCCAGGGAAGGAAAATAAGGTTGAAAATTCTTTGAGAAAAATAGATCATGGAGTTTTGAACATTATGAGAATTGAAAGCGATCCTATTTTTATGGACCTATTAAAGTTAGATATGGGAATAACCATCGAAGGTGAAACATCAATGATTTTTTAAATGGTTGAAAACCATCTTTACTAGAAAAGATAAAGAGTTCTCAGACCGATGATGATGAATTTAAAATGAAGATTAAAGCTGTGAATGCTGGCAGACTGAGTGATTTTGTGTATAAAGAAAGAATGATAAAATTTGGTAAGACACTTTGTGTTCCAAATGTACCTGATCTAAAAAGGGAATTTTTGGATGATGCTCATAGTTCCAATTTCTATATAAACCCTAGGAGCACCAAAACGTATAGATATTTTAAGGAACATTTTTGGTGGGACAACATGAAGAGAGAGATTGCTGACATGTTAAAGCTGGAAGGCAACAGCCTGGAGGAGTCATGCAACCTCTTCCCATACCTGAGTGGAAATAGGATAATATTACGATGGACTTCGTCATGGGACTTCCAAAGACTCCTAAAAGGATTGATACAATATGGATTATTATTGATCGTGTTACAAAGTCAGCACATTTTCTTTCTATAAGAGAAGATTTAACACATGAATGTCTATAAAGGATATATATTATTGAAGTGGTGAGACTTTATGGAGTACCCCTATCGATTTTTTCTGATCGTGATCCTCGTTTTACTTCAATATTCTAGAAGTGTCTTAAAAAAACCTTTGATACCAAACTTCATTTGAGCACTGCTAACCACCCTCAAATAGATGGACAATCAGAATGGACTATTCAAACCCTAGAAGACATGTTGAGATAATTCTCACTTGATATTCAGGGTATGTGGGATCAATATTTACCTCCAGTAGAATTTTCCTATAATAATAGCTTCCATTTGAGTATTTAGATGGAACCATATGAAGCGTTATATGGAAAGAGATGTCACACCCCAAGCTGTTGGGATTTCGTTGGTGAACAAAAACATGTAGGCCTAGAACTGGTGAAGGAAACAATTGAAAATTTAAAGGTAATCCAAAACAACATCAAAGCAGCTCAGAGTAGGCAGAAGAGCTATGCCGATAACCGAATGAAGGATTTGGAATTTCAAATAGGTGATCATGTTTTCCAGAAGGTGTCTCCATGGAAGGGAGTTATACATTTCGATAAGAAAGTTAAATTGAGTCCTAGGTACATCGGAACTTTCAAAATTCAAGAACGAATTGGTGTTGTAGCTTATCGTTTGAAAATGCCGCCAAATCTCTCCAATGTTCACGATGTGTTCCGTGTATCACTGTTGAGGAAATACATGCTTGAACCAACGCATGTACTCACCTATGAAGAATTAGAACTGGAACCCAATCTGTATTATTGTGAAGATCCCATCAAGATTCTTGATATGAGAGAAAAATTACTGAGAAACCGAACGACTCGTCTGGTAAATGTTTTGTGGGGAAACCATAAAATGGAAGAGACAACGTGGGAACCCGAGGAACTTATGATGAAGAACCACCTGATTCTTTTCATGCGGTAGTATTATAGAAATTTTTAGGACAAAATTATTTGAAAGAGGGGAGAATGTAACACCCCAAGCTTCCACGGTACGATTCTCTTTGAATAATACAGTAGCGTGTGTTGTACGCAACTTTGAGTTCTAACACACACCACAACCAATCAAACTAGCCGATATTAACAGTAATACCATCTTTTGAAATTTTATAAATTTTATCTCTCAAAATGGACTTCATGTTTCAATTCTCAGTATAAAATTTATCATAAGGTGAAATTTTGGTACTTTTCGGATATCTTTTAAATTTTGATGAATAGTGAAAGTTACTAAATTTTAATTACAAACAACTTTTTTAATCAAAATAAATAATAGTGATAAATTATAAATTTGAGTGGTTTTAAAGTATATTAATAATATATTTTTACCATTTAATACAATGTTGGTAATTGGACATAATTTTACAATTAAACCAGACATAAACAAATATCAATCTTTTTATAGTTATTATATCTTAAAAACATGCTTTTTGTTTTGACAGCCGGAATTAAATTTAATATTATTTTCTGCCACTTATATTTTTTGAATTTAGAAAAATGAATTCCATATTTGGAATCATGATTTACAAGTTGTGTAAATAGGTAACTTTTATTTTTAGACATTTTGAATAATTACTTCTGTAAATATTTTATTTACCATGGTTAAATGGTAAATCCGATAAATAAGGGTTAAAAAATTATATTATAATAATACTAAATTACCATAAAACATGTCCTAGCCATATTGGGGGATACATTTCCGACCATGGGAATCTTTGGGACAATTTTGGGACCCCATGGTTCCACTTGTAGGTGATAGGGACACTTTATTTTAATTATGTTAAAATAAATACAAAAATGACATAAGCATATATATTTTAGAAAAACAATTTTTACATAGAGTTATATTTGTTTTATTTTAGACTATAAATATTAATTATAAAGATAAAAAGATTTCCAAAATAAATGGAGTTTATTTATATTTTTTAGAAGTTAAATAATTTAATTTATTTATGATAAAATGGTGATGCAGTAATTACATAATTAATGATAAATTAGAATAATTGATATTATAAATACCCAAATAAATGTAACTTGAGACTTTTTATCAATAAAAAATAATTTCCCATGTTAATATGACATTATTGGATTAATTTAATTAACGTTTTTCGAAGTAATCATTCTGTTATGAATTTTACAAAAATCAATTATTGAATAGTGTCAAAATTGACATAAAAGAGTTTTTAAAACAAATATTATATTATTAATTGGTATTAAATTCCTAAAAATCTATTTTTAGGCCAAGAAACTTATATCATGATAGGTGTGTCATTAATGGACCACTTTGGGGTCTCTTGGACGTATATAGTATGTTTATTAACTATATAATATAAAAATACAAAGTGACATGGTAATTGTTAAACTAATTAACTAAGAGTTAAAACAAAAATATAAGGTTAATATAGTGACCCTATCCTGTCTAAAACCTATTGGTTGAGTGGTTTTAGACCAATCCCCACATTAAAATTTACATAATCTACATTGGAGCCATTATAAACCTAATATTAATTTATTTTAAAATAATATTTCTAGCTTTTCCAAAGGTTCCCTCACCCCTCTTATAAAAGGGAACTCCCCTTTCTCATTAATTCACACCTTAAAAGCCTTTTGGTTCAGACAAACCCAGAGCAAATACTCTCTCAACATCCCTAAATTCATCCTAGTGGCCTTACTTTAGTCAGAAAGCCAACCTATGGAGTCCTTTTGATCAAATCAAAAGGAAGAACCCGAAGAAGAGGTAATGTTTTCACCGCCCTCTTTAAAGTTCCTTTCTTCATCCACTTCATCTTTATTTGTTATTACCATTATAAAATAATAATTAAATTATATTATATATATACTTTTATGTTATTATAAACATGGTACAACCATATTTCAGTATTCCATCCATCCTTTGAATGACATGTCACCATACGTGCGTACGTACGACTTACCGTCTCCACGTCGTGGTGTAATTGTTACTCAAAACATTATTATTTGGATGGGTATAATAATGATGTGTAATTCATGAAAAAATAAATATAACATGATAATGATTCCGTATATATGATATACCATCCAATTAAATATTATTTTAATATAAAAAGAATGAGGTTGTCGCTCGGGCGTACGTATGGACTACCGTCTCTAATATTATGATATTAATAACAAAGCAATGCTAAAGGATCATATATGATATCATATTAATGTATATGATTATTGTATAATTTATTAACAATTATTTCACCATTATACAGGATGTTAACCTACCCCCACCAATTAAAAGTACAAGGTAAGGGTTTATTTCACAATCTCTTCATTATCCGAGGTTGTTTATACATAATAATCTTCTAGGACTTCTTTATCATCCACATCCATGTTTCTTAAAATGTATTTTAAAACATTTTTACTATTTACTATATTATGGGTTAATGTCATTTATACCCTTGTTTGAATTTTTATAAGAGGTTTATAAAGGAATGTTTTCGTCATTTTCCAAACAAGGTCTTTTTTAACCCTTTCGACAGAATTAAAGTAAGAATGTCTTTTTTAACTTATACGGAGGGTGAAACTATTTTCTACCATTATAAAATCTTTTAAGCTTACCTTAAAATATTATAAGAAAATTTTCAAATTAAATGTTTTATTTTATAAATATGCGACTTTTAAATGATTTAAAAAAATGAGATATTTCTCCCAAACAGTTTTGATTTCATCTATGTAAACATCGTTTGATAGATTTTAAGCTTATTTGAAGTTGATTTATTATGATTCAAAACTTCCATATTTTAGTGAATGTTTTGTGATTTGTTTGACTATATATGTGTTATTTTTATACCATTCATTTTTTATGGAGAATGTATTGACAATTCCTATGCTAGTTTTAATACGAATTTTTATGTTATGTTTAAACCTATTCCTATGAGGAATGCATTGGAGTTAATATGTGACGAGTGGAGCCCGTTATAGCTCCTTGATGCATCGGTAGGTCTCATGTGTGAAACTAGTGTCTTGGCACAAGGCCTTGACAAAATCTGATTTGTATTCTTGGCACGAGTCCTTTACTATGTGGTTATGATAATCTGGCATTATGAATTCAATCATTATGAAAGTGGTTATTGATATTGAATGTGATTATTCGATTAGTAGAATATCCATGTGAATATGTAAATTGAATTATTTCATTTTATTTCTTCCATATTATGTTGATGTTCATGTTTAAAAGGCTTTTGTTTTAATTATACATTGCCTTAAATATTTATTCTTTTTATGAATGTTTCTGCTATATTTTTACCCTTACTGGGAATTTGAGGTCACCCCTTTTAATGTTTTATTTTTCCCAGGATGTGAAGAAGTAATTTATGAATGACCTTTTGGGATATTATGTGGGGATATGAGTGTGGAAAATGGATACTATGTTTTTTTAGTTTTCATTTTATGATGTTATGTAAAATTTATGAATATATCTAGTGTTTCCAAGGCTACTAAACTAATATGTATTTCAAGACATGATCTTTTTTGTGATCATGCCATTGTTATGTAATAATGCACCGACTCTGGTTAACTGGGGTCAGGGTGTTACACTCATGTCCAACACCAGATGCAACACCAAACAAGGTATAATTTCTACCTGGTTTGGGTAAGATCATAATTGGTTTTGTGGTCAACCACTTCTTCATCTCTAGAAAATCATTCTCACATGCCACTAACCAATCAAAGGTAACGCCCTTACAGGTTAGGCATGTGAGTGGCACTACAAATCGAGAGAAATCTCTTATAAAATTTATGTAATAATAGCCCAAACCCTGAAATCCTAGAATATAAAAAATGTGGTTGAAATGTTCCCGATACACCAAATCCTACACCTCTTCTGGATCCACCAACACACCTGACTCAAATATGATATTCCCCCAAGAAGAGAACCTTATCAATAAAAAACTGATATTTTTGATAGATTATCCTAATGAATATGCTCTCGTAGGGTACATAGGATGATATTAAGACATTTGGCATGATTATAATGTGTTTGGAGTACCCTTAGGTTGACATCATTGAAGACAACTACAAACTGATCTAGATAGTGGTGGAAGATTTGGTTCATCAATGCCCTGAACACAAAAGGTTCATTGGTAAAACAAAAAGGGATTACCAAGAATTCAGAAACCCCATACCTACATCGAGAAGATATATATGGTATGTCAGAATGTCTCACCCTCAACTGATGGTATCCCAATCTCAAATCAATCTTGGAAAACAATAAGGCGCCTATGAGATGATTAAATAGGTCATAAATTCAAGGAATTGGGTATTGATTCATAATGTTTATTTGGTTAAGCATCTTATAATTGACACATAGCCTCAGTGACCCATTATCCTTCTTAGAAAATAGCACGACATATCCCTAATTTGTTGAACTAGGATGTATAAACCAATTACCCTAAAATTTTTCTATCAAAATATTATGTTCTAGTTACTCTACTGGATCTATTCGGTATGGTGTAATTGAATGTGTCTCCACTCTAGGATAAAATTTGATCATAATATCAACAAATCTCTTAGGTGGTAACCCTGAGAAGTCCATTGGAAACAAATCCTAAAAAATGTTCACAACAAAGTGGAAGACTAACTATCCTTCCTCCCAATCATATATCATAAGTCTTTCCACATTGGTTGTGAGCTCCCACACTGGATAGTGTAGCGACACAGCATGGCTCGCTCTAGTATCACACTCACCACTAAGGACAAATGTGCTCCCTTATAGAGATGCGAAGGTTACCTGACATCGGTAACACTCGATATGGGATTTATATACCACCATCCAATCCAATCCCATGATTAGGTCAAGCCATGACATATCTAGGTCAAATAGATTACATAGAAAATGGTACCCACCAACATCCAGAGCACAACCCTTACACTACCTTATGTCCTCGAATCACACCCCTAGTTGATTATCAAGTGACATTAGCCCACATGAAGTGTCAACATTTAATCGCAACATCACTAAAAGATGAGAAGAAATAAAGGAATGTGTAGTACTTGTATCGAATAAAGCACTAGATAATGTTGAAGCTACCTAAATCATACCACGAACAATTGATAGTCCTACCTCACCACCCTCAGGTGTACTATGAACTTCATGGAGATATACTTCCCCTTTTCCATGGGCTCCAATCTGAGTACCCTACACTAAACTGCTCTATTGGTAAGGATGTTCTCTTCCTGGAGTCCCGTGTCCACTACCCCGACAATTACAGCATGTGAAGCTCCAACTTCCTTCCTGATATGGGTTTAACTACCCCTTACTTACAATTGGTATCTACCTCTGACCCACATCATTCCCTGACTACGGCAGGTTCCTACAAAATCTTTGAACGTGACCTAGCATGTAGCACCCAAGAC
The DNA here is from genome assembly GCA_963277665.1 of Viscum album. Lineage (NCBI taxonomy): Eukaryota > Viridiplantae > Streptophyta > Magnoliopsida > Santalales > Viscaceae > Viscum > Viscum album. The sequence goes on along the minus strand of OY728152.1, from coordinate 1,309,059,729 downwards.
ACTCTATAGGTGGGTGGGGACACTAGTCACACATGTGCCCCAACCCACCACACTGATTACAGATGACATGGTCATCAACCTAAAAAGTTGGCCCCCTCTTCTGACTAATCTGCACAATTCCACCCGTCTGAAAGGTTCCAATGTGATGCAACCTACTATCATATTTCACACCACTTGTTCACCCATATATCGCCACATGTTCACTACCTGAACCTCCCTTCATATTTCCATCTGAGATAAGGGCTTGATTTAACACATCATCAATTCTTTTAAGATGAAATATGTTCACGTGAGATATGATCTCATGTCCATGCCTGTCCAGGAAGGGTTTTGTCACAACTGCCTCATCCCCAGTCAATGTAGAACGAAGTATCTCATATTGGTGAAATAGATAGAATATTCCATCACCAACATTGTACCTTGAGTCAAACTCTTAAAATATGATTCCTTCCAATTACTCAAGGTTTTTGAATTTGAATTCTCAAGAAACATCTCCTGATTATTTTACCACATCATCCACTCAGCCTACTCGGTCTAAACAATAATTTCCCACCAATTATTTTCCTACCCCCATAGTATATAGGCCACTAACATGACCCGATTTTCATGAGGAGTCTCTAGATGTTTTTGAATAGTTTGGATGGAATCAATCAATAACATTTCTAGTTATGTCCCACCCTCTCAGGTGAAGGTTGGAGGGTGTTGCAGCTAAAACTCCCTGGTTATCTCAAACATACATGACGCAACCCACACTATGTCTCCTTCCATAATTTACATAAAGCGATAAAAATTCTCACAGAACAGATCTTCCATAACTCCTTGGACCACCTCATTCTCTTATTTCACTACAGGAGGTTAATTCATGGAAACTTCGACATGTCATGCAATTGGAACGCATCTTTGAGGTGGAATTTCCCTATAACTCCAAACACAAACATAGAATGCTACCATAAGGATTTTGTGAGAAGGAAGAGGCATAGATTGGGTTTTCATTGTAATAACCAAACTTGTTCACATACACTACCAAAAATATCCTACTTGTGACCGGTTTAATACACATGTCCATGTCCCTATGTCTATGTTAATCACGACATCTAATTATATTAGATAAAATTCAAATATTTTACTTCCATTCATACCATTTTCATATATAAATTCAACCTTACAATATTTTGTTCCACTTTTACTTCATTATCAAAAACCATTATCTAATTACTGCTAGATACTTTCACTTCCCCTTTTTACTAATTCCCACCATATTATAAGGCATAATTCATTACTTTTATGATAATATATGCATTCTATCATTTACATTCCACACACCCCATATCGTGTGTGTGACTATAATGATTCATGTCACAATACAACATAGGTTCCATTGAATGACTCGTGAATTCACCATCTCTTACCCTTCCCACCAAAAGAGAAGTATCACAAAACCTTTAAATCACACAACAAAGTACATCATCCAATGGAGAAATGTCATCTAATGTAACATCACACAAATATTATAGCAATCACCTCCCAGGGAGACTTAGAATTTTTCCCATACATGGGTCAAATACTCCTAAGAATGAGTTCATTACCAAGACCTAAACCATTTATAATATCCTATATATTGTCCCCAAATAGTTATAATGAGAAAAGAACTCATTTGATGGCCCTTTGTAACATCCCGAACCAGAGATCCACTAAAATGGTGCTCTCAACCAGGTAGTAACATGACCTCAAGCATGCCTCCCCATAATCTAGATGTTTTCAACTAGAAGCGAGGGTCCAATAGGTCATGTGGTCAGACTATACCACCAATACCAAATAATCCACATTAGATAATTATTGAAATAAGGGAAACATGATAGAAAAATCCATAACATACATATTAAAAAAATCCCAAAGCTATGTACAATCACCACAACAATAAATATTCCTTGTCAAGCAACTGTGTAAGTGATCAAAAACCAAAGGAAAGAAAATTGTAGAATCTCAAAAAAGGTATGGACTCTATTTCTGGAACCTCACCCAAACATGTCCCATGTTCGACTCATCTTCATTTCATATGGCCCTTTCCATTGTACTGATCTACAAGAATGAAATCTTCTCGGGTAACCCACGATGGCCCAAGAAGTGTGTGAGTATAACACAATAGGCCACCACCAACGGTTTCTAAAAAATATCCCACAAGTCAATTAGTTAATGAAAATTATAAATAAAGAAAATATAAGGTAAACATTTCGATATTTTATCTTTACTTATGTTCCTAAATGTTAAACTACGACTTCACTAATGTTTATTAATACAAAAATTTGTTCATCACGTCAACATTTTAGTGTGTTTAATGGATTTGGCATGATCAACGTTTTCATAATTTGAGAATTAAAAAAGCCATATCTTATAAGGAATCATATAACAACAATTACAAATATCTTCACCTCGAAGCCTCAGTCTGGGTGAAATGGAACCGTTAGGGGAATAGAACATTGTCCCCTTCCTTAACCTGTGAATTTAGGGGAGGATCTAGAACCTCATTCTAACTCAACCCATGGTCATAGAACCTCAATTCAATACCCAACCCTTAACAATCCATGTGCACTTTCTAATTTATCCTTCACCACCAAAAACCCTATGAAAAAAACATAGGCAACATCAAAATAATCTCAACAAATATAAAATTACACATTTCCTCAATACATTAACATGTTCATTTTTTTTGTTACATTAACATTTACCCCCATATCCCATTTCCCATGAAAATTTGTCTAAGCATACTCATCAAGGGATTTATGTTCTTCCACAACTATCTTACACTACATAGCTGAATCTATGTTAGAAAAATATCGACACACCCCATGGGTGGCCCTAATTTGGTCGAGTCATACTCCTTACTTCAAATGGGGATCATGTGTGGTCAATTTAACCATTTTAACACCCACTACCCATCCTTATGTCAAATCACAACAAGATCATCAAAATAGAGAATGAACAAAAACCCTTCATGCAAAAAATCTACACAAAACCAAAGGGATATAATTTGTAGACCACCTACATTATATTTGATGGAAGACACACTCTAAATTGAAGGCTTAGATCTTGATTCAACCAAACAATGAATATTTACCTTGATAATCACCGAAAAAGTATAGTTTGAGAGTGTTGGATTGTGAGGGGAATGAAATAGAAACCATAAAATAGAATTAAATGAAAGTGCGATGCTATCCTTACCTGGATCTTCAATCCAAAAAATAACGGCGCATAAAATGTCCTAGAATCGAAGGATTTTTATCCTTGGGATCTCTTAGTCCCTTTTTTTCATTATTAGGGTTGAAAGGGAGAATGTGAATTAAATCTTGAGAGGGTTATAAAATCCCTGAGTGGATTCTATGTAAATTTTTAAAGGTTTCTAGGTTGTATAGTTTATCCGCACCATTTTCCAAACCGTTTACAAACCGTGAAAATTATTCTATCCCAAATAGCCTCCTCGCACGATTTACCCACACATTTTTCCAAACTATGCGCAAATTGTGCAATGTCTATTGTCTGAATATTTTCCTCTTGCACGATTTACATGGGATGCCCGAACGGTTAGCACTAATCGTGATCATTCCATGCTAATAGCCCAAAAATCTCATTTTCCCCCTTTTTTCCCCAACCCCCAAAAAACCACCAGCATCCCTAATGATTTTGGAAAGCACATAATTTTCCAAAAAAATGTATTAAATTTAGATGTATGTAAAAGATACCTTGCAGATAAATTTTAGATCATACAACTACCCCTATAATGTTATTTATAAATATCACTATATTTCATAGGTTCTATGTTATAGATTTATCTACACATATCTATAAAATAATAGATTATTTTCTCTAATTCCCTTTCTATAATTTTTTTTTTCCGGAATCCGAGTTTGTTTGGGCTTATTTTTTTAAAAATTATTTATGTTATTATATGGAATGATTTTATTATTACTCCCAACAGCTATATCCTATTTTATCATTGGTATTTATACATATCTACATAATATGGGGTCTATTGTCTCATTAGGAAATAATGTGACATGACATTGAGTCGAGTTAGACCACCTATTTTATAATATGCTCGTTTATTTTCATGTGAAATTTTCAATATAGTATTTATTTATTTGAGTGATCTAACTACAATATCATTTTACTTTCATAATTTGTTTAAATCATTATATAAGGGTTTCAACCAATGATGGAGGTGGATTTTCATCCATATAGTATCATGGTACCCAACAAATAATTATTCCCAATTAATAGATGAATTTAGAAAAAATATATGAGTTAATGAATCTGTTGGTTGAATTTTTGTGAATGGGATTAATTGGAATATATATTAATCCATTGTATAAAATACATATTTTCCATGGAAAATTATAGAACCCCTCACCTTTGCGATATATTCTGAAATCTGAATCATTTCATGTGAGATAATATGTATCCATTTTTTCATGTTGAATATTAAACTAGATAGATAAAGGTTAATGTGATTATCAAGGGTAGATTAAAATCCTAGTTATAACAATCATAGGATGAAGGTGTCTTATATCCCAATGACTAAAATATAGTGAAGGTAAGAATAATATGAGAACCATTTTATACAGTTTCTTCTACAATGTCTTCTTATGTGTTCATGGTGTAAAATAACATGAATTCCATGAGTATCTTGATTCGTTTATAGTGTAATTTCTAAATCGAAACCTTTTATAATAAAATATTTAATAGGTTTATGTGAACTACATTGGAGAAGTTAAATATAATTTTATAAATCACCCAATTGGTGAAATGAATTATATGTTGAATTTTTGTATTTGGGAATTAATTTTTTTGTTAAAATTTGTTCTAAAAAATACCATTTACTATGATAAAAGGTGAAATATCTCATTCCCTAGATGAAATTGCATAAATTTATCTAGATCTAAGACTTCTAGTCTATTATACTGTATTTGAAACATATTGTTAATGAATTTTCAATGTTTTCTTCTCTATTGACAAATCACACTCGAATGAATGTCATGTTTGTTTAGTATTATAAGGAATTAAGGTGATGGTATTCTCCAAATCAATTTTATATAGAGACTTCATAATAGAAATTATTGCGGGATATTTGGGTATTATAGGGATATTATAATATAATGATTTTTGATTTCATGTATTTTTTATCATTTTTTTATCATCATTTGTTTGGGGGAAATATATTGTATAATTATTGTCTTTAGAGTTATTTTAATTTTTATTATAAAGAATTTGGTCTGTGTTTAGTCAGTAATTATTTGAACTTCAAATATCAAACTCCTTCAATCTCTCTAAAACCCAAGTAGGAGGTTCATTATTGGCGCACAATTTTTCATTCCATGTTCCCAAATCGTGCAGCAATATATATAATCCTAGAATGATGTACATGGTTGGTAGACAATTCATATGACAATTTAACTAAACATGGAAATACTCTACATTATCCAAGGATGAGTCACATGTTTGGTCCATGGTGTGACAAACCATGTTTCCAAATAGAGTAATATTATATTATTTCATTAAATTTTATGATTTATTTCTTGATAACAACCATTATACCACTGAAATACTCATATTCAATATTTGAACATTATATAAAAAATAAATGATATTTTCATTGGAACTATTCTAGTATGATACATCTCATTATAATCATAGACTATTCTCTCCTCCTTTTTTCCCTCTAGAAGAGTATTGATTCCGCATATAATTGTTTTTTAATTTTAATGATTTATTGTATTGTTTTTGTAGGATTTTAATTTGAGTATTTTATCCCACAACTCACGACTGATTTCTATTGATTGGGTGGTGGGAATAATAATTCATGTATGGTGGTATAAAAAAAATATATATCAATAAATTTATTTAATAATTATATAATTTAGTTTTTTATTCATCTTCATTTATAAATAATGAATTTGTTATCTTTATGAATGATTTCAATTTTAATTGTGTTGTTCATGAAATCTTATGTCAATGAATTTTCTTAATTATGATAACTTTTCAAAAATAGTATTTAGACATGTAATGAAAAATTGGAATAATTGAATTATGTAGTAGAATATTCCTAAAATATTTTAGGATTCGAAATTAAATGTTTTGAAATAAATGGAATTATTTTTGATGATGGCCATTTGATTTTTATTCAGGAAACTAATATCAGGATTTTAAAAATTAACATGGCTTTATAATAAAAGACTATTTCAATTGATTTTTTGAAAATAATATTTCCCCAATTTATTATTTAAATTAAAACTCATTGGAGAAAATTTATTAATTTGGGAAAAAATGATGAAGATGATAATGATAAGTAATAAGTCAAATGTTCATTGTGATTCTTATTTAAAAAATTATTATATTTCCATTAATATTGGGATCTATGGTGTCAGTCCATAACATGAGTGGTTTTTTCACTATAATTCTTGCAAATAAATGATTTAATATCCTGTAGGTTCACCTTAAAATAGTTACAAGACTTTATTGTTTTTAGAAAAATCAATAATTTTAATAAATAATTTTATTATATTTTTCAAAGAACTTATTATTACTACCTTTTTATTAAATATGATTATATCAATAGGGTTTTATGGAAATTATTTTTTAACCCTTACATATAATATAATTATATGTTTTTTGAAAATCATATTTTCATATAAATTATGATAATATATCTTTAACATTTTTATATAATATTGGAATTTAGTATTTAGTGGTATAAGTTTGTTATAAGATTTTTTATTACATCATAAATGGATTTGTATCTCTTGTATAACAATTTCACACTTTTTTATTGATTCTATTTTCCATGTCATGGAAAAGGTAACTAACCACATAGAGATGTTGAATATACGTTTTTATCAAGACCATAGGAGTTGAAGGTTACTAGGGGAATAAATGATCCTCAAATTACATGGTTATTCTATGATTGTTTCATAAATGAACATGATTACTGATTGTTTTTTCAATCTATGAGAATTTATTAATTCTACATGTGGAATATTATTCCTTATGCGTTATTTGGAAAATCAATAGTTTATCATTTAAAATAAACTTCATTGTCCTTATTACTTCTTAGTGTGGTGAAATAATTCAATCATTTTCATTTTGATTCTCATAATGGGGATCATGAACACCCATGAAACATTTTCATATTTAGTTTTATTCAATTTATTGGGGTTTCCCATGTTTATTCAAGTTATATATAGTATTGAAGTATCATTCCATGTTACGTTATCATGTTTCTATCATTTTGCTCGAAATTGATAATTTTTTCAATGAATATTTAAATATAAAATTTATAGAATAAATTATAAATATCAATTGTTTTAAATGGGAACAAAAAAATAAATGTCAATTATATTTAGTATAGCCCATTCTATATTTAAACATAATGGGATAATATAGTACATTTTGTAATATACCAAGAATATTTATTTAAATTTTGTTACATTTTATATAATGGTATCACTATCATGTTAATATATATCATACAAGATGAGTTTAATGAATAAATTATTAGAGAGTTACATAGTTCCATTTCTAATTTTGACAAACCTATTTTTTTTATAAAAGATAAAATTGAAACATGATTTTTCGAAACATCAATGTTTATGATTAATGGAATATAAAATCATTTAAAAAAATTATCTATTAAAAATATTAAATATGGAATAATATATTCTATATAGGATATTTGTTTAGACAATAATTAAATCTTATATATTTTTTACAACATAGCAATTGAAATTATCCTCACATGCCCTTCGGTGGCGCCTATTAATTCAAGAATATTAAATTTATATTCACTCATTATAGACACTTTTATAGAAAAATAAATTAAATAGGTATGTGTGGTTTTAAAATTCAATCAACATACCTATTTTATATCCAATAATTCAAATGCATCCACCCAAAAAATTAAATAAATAACAATTTTTTGAAAAAAAAATTCACCCATCAAATCCATTCAATTATAATAAAAAATTTAAGAAATTGGATTGAAAATATTATGAATATATATAATCATTGAATCTTATCTGCTACCATGATTCGATAATTATATTTAGTTTGAAATCATATATTTTTTTACACATATAAATATTAATCCCATAATATCACTACATACATACATAATAAGAATTACATATATCAAACTTATTTTCTTATAAATATAATAACAACATTTCCATTATAATAATTGTTAAATTTAATTAAATTTAATTACAGTTATATATAAAACAAGATATTTTAAATAAAAAATTTATTTAAAACTTGTTGAATTATTACTTTATAGTTACATTCTACATAACTATTAAATTTTGGTGAAAACTATTTCATATAAATGATTATTATTATATAGTGCATATGTGACTGAATATGCAGTTAGAAAACATTGGATAAAAAGAGGAAATATATTATAATTATCTTATAAAAACATTATATTATTCTTTAATGGCCTATAAGATCATATAGGTCATTCAATTAGTATTATAAAACACCTGTGATGTACTTTAGTCATAGTTTCACATGGTTTCAAATATGTATAAAATAAATTATCTGAAATTTGGAGTGGTTGACATCACATTAATTGTAGATGATATTTAATTAGCTTGATATATTATAGATAAACAATTTATAACCCAAAATTCCTTGTGAATAGGATTAAAATAAATTTCAAAATTATTCTACAGTAAAAAATAGATAACCTAGATGATTTAATATAAGGAAATGACCTATATATTGACGTTCAATGATTTCTTAACATAAAGGAATCAATTATATTATGAAATAATCCCCTCACATGTGTTACATTAAATAGATTTATAATATATTAAAACACTCCATTTGGAATTATAAACCCATGGGTTTTTTGCTGGGGAGATATAAAATAAATTTTTTATAGAAACATAATTTTAATAGTATAACTCATTTTCATATGCTTAAATGTTCTATAAGTAAAAATATGTAACTATTATTTATATTTATAATATTCCACATCCAAAAAGAATCAACAGGTATTCTATGATACGTAATTCTGAATTAGTGATATTAATTACATGTATATGGTTATGATATTCAAATCTGTTTCACATCATTGATATTTTCACCATTAACAAACATTACAGTTAACTTTTTTTGTAAATTAATAGTTATTTTTTTTAAAAAAACTCAACAATGTATTGCATACATTACAGTTGAATATGATATAATATATAGGAATAATGAGGGAATTTTGATTCATTCATCCCACTAGCATGATAATTTTACCTATGGATGTAATTCGAGAACTATATATTCTAATTGTAACACCTATATAGGTGAAAATTTTTATTTTCGGTGAATTATAATATTCTATTATATTTATTATAAAAAAGAATTTTAGTATATGAAATCCCATAATAATTTTATATATTAAATAATTTTCCATTTTTTATATATTTTATAATTTATTGTTTCTAAATTATATTAATGAAAAAATATATTATATGTATTCCCAACATTATCTTAAATCATGTTATAAAATTTTAAGCAACATATTTTGATCGTGATGTGATTTTTTCCATTAAATGGATAATATTCTCTAGGTAACAATAATATCATATTTTTAGTTCTTCGTGGAAATTTAATAAAGTGAAAAATTACATCATTCTATAATTATAATATAGAAAATTACGTCATTTAAATGCTCACATATGATATCTTGAACCATTTTGTAAACATTACATTATATAAACTATGATAAATTTCTATAGTTTCATAGTTATTGATTTTGTGTTCATTATTCATATATGGTATAATCAACCATTGATATAGTCTACCAGCAGGTCATGTAATATAGATTAATAAAATTTATTCATTATAAAACTCATTTAAAATAAAAAATTGAAGTGTATGTTCTATATCACAATGTCTTAATAATGGAAAACATGGTTCAAGGATTTTAATATGCCAATTTAGTTAACTTAACAATCATTTATTCCATTATAAATAAATATATAAATTTTTTTATTCAACATTAAATATTAATATCATATAATAAATCATATATTATTGTTCATGAGTATATTGGGACCACAATAGCTATGGAGAATTTTACTAATAGTAAATAAAAGTTAGTATGAATCAATCAATATCAATATCACAATGCATATACTTCCTCCAGACTAATCATTGTTATTATTTAGTAGAACAATACTTCTTACTCATAATAAATAACTAATTTTCACATGTCCATGTCCTGATTAGTATAGTTTATTTAGTCATTATTTCTATAATACTAAATCATATTCAAATATATGATGAATAATATAGATTGTATATAATGTTACAAAAAAATAATTAATCCACATATCAAAAAGTTGTGATTCTAATGGAATATATGTGGTATGTAAATAATTGAGTTTTTTTCCACCTAATCAAATCATTCAATTCTTATATTAGACTATTCATGTAGAGTGTCATGTAAAATAAAAATGTGGTGTGACTAATGAGATATCCATCATTTTTTTGCCAATTATATTATGGAACATATTAATAAATTTGAAGCTATGTATTCCACATAAGGTAACCATGTCAATCATGAAGAAATTTAATATTATAAATGTATTATAAAGTAATTATATCATTATATGAATAATAATGTTTCCATAAATTATTATTTCAGGATGTTAATATTGTATTGTAACATAATATATCCTCAATATTTTATGATATTTTTTAATTATTTTATATAAAAAATATTAAATAAGATATTATAAAAATCAGAATATATGTTTATAAGAGGATAAATTATCTATATAATAAATATTTGGATATTTTTTAATATTTAAAAATTCCCCTACAATTATAGTGGAATACAATTAGATATTATATGAGTTGATTCTAAAGAAGAGTTATTACCTATAAATATAGATAGATTATTTGGGAACTATCAGGTCTATAGTGTCATTCCATATAGAAATTGGTGAAACAGAGAAATCCATATTTTTCATGATAAATTTAGTGCGTTAGAAATATTTTATTCAATTATGATTTATTTTATTTTTCTAATATTAGGAAAAACGAATAGGTAAACAATCCGCACCATTTATTTTTACACTTGATTTATATATTTCTTTACTATCTATTATAATTTTTTTGAGATATCTATTATAATTTAACTATATTGGGGTGAAAAGTTATGAAATGAAATAATTTCTTTTCATAAATTATATTTTTATGAATTTATATAAAAATATGACTTAAAATATAAATCTTTTTAATTTATAATCCAAGTATTTTATAGTTTTTAGTAATGATATTATATTATTTTTTATTTTTTATTATTTTTATAAATATTTAGAAAATAGTTTTGATCATAATTTATATAAAAACTAGTTTTTTTAGTTATCCCAAATTTCTATTTATATATGTACTTTTATGTATTTTAAATAGATAATAAAAAGTATTATATTTGAATATTTTCAATGGTATTATAATTTTTCATGATGATCATAACAAAACAAGTATCCTTTGACAATAATTATCATATTTCGTTGGAGGTATTTTATATAATTATATTTTATTGGATTTTAAATGGGACTTGTTATATAATAAATGGAGATTTTTATTAAAACCCCATAGAGGAAAACGTCAATATTATGTTACATAATGTTTTCAATGGAATTATATAGTTCTAAATATAAATTTATATTTATATAAATGTTACCAAAAAACAATATATATATTCATAATTATTTCTTATATTACTATGAGAATTCATTGAATCTAATGTTACTAATTAATATTATTATTTTACTTTCTTATCTAATTTTAAAACTTATTCAATGATGTAAATATTTTTTATCATCTATCAAGGATTGAAATGTATGTACTGTCGAATTTATGGGTTTGATTGTGTCTATTTCTATAAATGATATGATTTATTTTGAGGGGATGAAAAAAAAATTATTGTACATTTTCAAGAATATCTTGTTAACAATACCTAATATTTAAATTATTTTTAATATATATTATATTATTAATACTTAAATGATATAATTTATAATGAAACATGTTTAATTGAAAAAAATATCAAAATGAAATATAAAAATATATGACATTTTTTATGTATTTTTCATTCATTATTGTATGATCTAATTAATTATTTCCATATTTTTGATAAATAACATATTTCATTTAATTAATTTTAGTCCTATAATTATATCTCATTATTTCGATTAGAAATTTTCTAATTTTTAATATATTTTGTATATGAATAATTTTTAAAAAAATTTACCCCATTAATTATAAAATATGTTCTATTAGGTAGTTAGTATATACTGGTGGATATTCATAAAATTTTTAAAAATAGATATGTTTTATAAGTATATAATTTCTAATGAAATATTACATGTTTAAAAATAATATAATTTTTTTAAAAATTTGTAAGATGAGGAAATCTGAATATATTACTAATATAATAATATATTTAAAAAAATTTATATTTCTTCAGAAAATGTAAATGGATAATCTTCCACTTGTAATAAACCAAATTGAGACGAGGATTGCAAAATTTTATGGGTTTTAGAAATCATGTAATTTTATATTTCAATAAATTCCACATTTTAAATATATGAATGTGATAAGATATTTGATGTTATTACATTCCAATTATATGATAATAATTTATTTATAATATTTAAATAGTCAAATAATTTATAAAAATCACTAATTATAATATGATAATTTAACATTTAAAATAATACATATATACCAATTTATTAGTATTGGGGTTATATTATTATAATATAAAATTTATATAATAATAAAAGTAATTATTTAATATTAATTTTTTTGATTCAACTAATGATTTTTTTTCTGTTAATATATATTTTTAATGGGTATAAATATCATAATTTTTTTATTTATCTGTGATGCTTTAGAACTATTAGGGGAGGACTGTTTTTTATTTATATTTTATAATATGCATAACATATGATTTTTATATTTATTAATGATGAGTTTAATTGGGATTATATACCATTTATAATTTTTCATTTATTGACATTTATTTAGTGGCATTAATATAAATATGTTTTTTCTCAAGGGTCTATCTCTTTAGTATTCCACTATGAGATTATTTCCACTACATGAAATCAACATTATGTTATTTAAAATGTTTTTTGTGATGGGTTAATTACATAAAACATTTTATTAATAAATATTTCATAATAACATATATGTAATAAATGGCTAAATGAATTATTATTTTAATTAAAAAAACTCAAATAATTTAAAATAATTTTAGGTGGGTATTACTATATATTTTCATGACATTATATTTCTCGATGTTAATAAATAAAAAATATTTATTTTTTGGGAGAAAGGGAATGAAAAATTATTTGGGACATTTTCAAATTTTTAATATTAAATTCGTATTCATTGATTAATTTTTTATTTATAGTCAAATATTGAGAAATTCAAAAAAACCAGTATTTATGTTATAGTTTCATGAGATAATTTTTATATTGATAAAGTACCATGATAATTGATATTGGATTTTGAATCATATATCACAATTAATATAAAGTATTGAAACAATATAGATGATATTACGGTATATAATACATGTAAATATATAGATAACATGGATTAAATTTCAGTAATAATATTATTCAGATATTTTATTCTTGAATGAGTTTTCTCATATTTTTTCCATTAATTTTCATTGAAATAGAATGTGAAAAAATATTAATATAGTTACTTAGTCACGAGTGAAACAGAAAAAATATCCAATGATTATATTATTGTAGTTTAATTAATATAGTTTTTATAAAATATAATTATTAGAATGATATCAATTAAAGTATTTTTTGGTATGAAATGTTTTAATATTATGTTACTATAATGGAACTCACATTATAAAATAAATTATATTTTATTCAAAAATATTTTATGACAATTTCATAACATTTTACTTTTATATGATACAAATGGAATAGATTATTGATAGAAAATATCAATCTACACAGGGTTTTTTTACTTTAATGTATGTCCACATTTTATAATTTCTAGACCACATATATTTATTATCATTACCCTAGAGAAATAGATATTATATTCATCTATGAGAAATCTAGTAGAATTATAGAACATTAAGATAATAACTAAGATTTTTATATTTAAGGAATCAAAAAACTTTATTGAAATGTAATAATCCACTTTAAAATGAATTAATGGTACACGATTTAATCCATCAGTAGACATCGATCTCGTCATTATATTTGTTATAGAATTCAAATATGTATATCGTACCAAAATAATTAATGGGATGATTTGTGTAAATTAAATTATTTAAGGATAAATCTCAATTATATTAATGATTTTTAAGACCCATTAATATAGAATACATGTAGAAAAACATTGGATATAAGTCATTAAACAGAGTGGGGTGCTGACAGTCTAGTATATATAATTCTATATTCTATATGTTGTATCTATATCTCTAATCAACATAAAAATTCATATATATAAAACAACATCAAATATAAAATAATATAATACATTATGTATTTAAAATATATATAGAAGATAAAAATGAAAATAAAAAATATCATTAATCAAAACATTATCTATTCTAGGGGAATAACCATTCACCATCACACTTAATTCACAAAAAAATAAATCATTATTTCAAATGATGCATATAATATATGTAAAACCATATGTTTAAATAATTTTTCATTATACAAAATATAATGTAAACATATATGTGGTGGGTTATGTAACCTAGAATTATCCCCCACTATAATTAAATAATTGATTGGAATTTATTATTTTTAATAATGGGATTTTATAGTGTGTTAATTAAACTAAAAAACAAATTGAATAATTATATTAATCCAAAAAATGATATTAAATTATGACATTTTATCAATAAATATGTAGATACACCTAAATAAATACACTAAATATCCAATATAAGAGAGTTACATTGTATATATTTTTAATGATTCATATACTCCCTTGTCATAAAGAGATCATACCAAATAGTAATGTCAGTATCATTAATCATTATCATTAAGTGATGTTACAAATATCTATAATGACTACCTCTTCATAGTCCAATCTATCCCACAATTCCCCTTAATGACCTCTATAAATCCAAACCAAATATATAGTGAAATCTAATTATGTAATTTTAATGTATACATATTTTTTATTTTAAAAATATAACATATAAATATAAATTATTAATTAATAACAACAATAACTTGTGGGATTAATATATGAGAACTAACTTTTCTATATTTATATTGCGCTCGATTAAAATTTAATTTTGTTTTTTTACATATGTACATTTGATGTGATTTTTGAATTGGGGTCCATTTGTTTTATTTCTAAATCATTCTAGGGGAATAGTGATTGTGCATGATTGATGAACATTTTGGACCAACTATGTGGCTACATAATATAAAATGTGCTTTTTCTGGTCCTATGAGAGACTATATTTGGATTGGTTAAATAATGGTTTGAGAGGTCTTGTGAGGTATCCGTTTTATGTCCCCCTTTAAGGAGTTGATAATGCACGGTTATCGCATATTTTTCCTAAAATTGTCACTAAACAATGTGCATGCCCGAAGTGAAATCCAAAATTGTGGATGTGATATGTATTAAACTTTTAATGACATATTTCACATCTTAAGCATCTCTAACTTAGGATTTTTCTTCTAAATGTTACAAGAAGGTTCCCCCTATTGACTTGGAGGGATTCAAAGGCCATACAAACTCCGTTCTTCCTGATTAGAAGACCGAAATAAAGGTATACTCTCCTCATAGTAAGTGGATATTTGTGATGACCCAGACCCACCTTGGTCCCTTTGCCAAAATATGGATCCTTAAGGGGTGTCGGTCGGTTCGACTGATCGGTGAGACCGATCGGCGGAACCGGCCGGTGCGACCGATCGGTGGGACTGATCGGTGTGACCGATCGGCGGAACCGGCCGATGTCAGCCGGCCTTGCCAAGTTGTTCCAGTAACGCTCCTTATTCGCAAATATGGTTTTGAAACCTATTCTGCCTCGTTTAAAAGAAAACAAAATGTCTTAAAGACCCGAAATGCGCACGAAAGTTTTAATTAGATACTGAATCGACTCATTAGTCGGTTTAAACCACCTAGCACCTTTAATGATGAGTCAAGCCGCATGGTCAACCCATGACTCCCACGTCTTGTGCAGTTTCGCGTTTTCACCTCAACCGTCCCCGGCTCTTATAAATTATGGGTTATGCCGTGGTTTCCCCCCTTCCTCAATCGTGGCTCTTCTGGTGCATCGGGCCCACTGCATCGTTATCCGTAAAGTTCCGCGCCCCCGGCCTAAACATCGATCATCTATCAACAGGTAGGGGATTTCTCTCGTCTCCCACTTTTTTGTATCATGCGGGGTGGGCGTTATTTTGTTCCTATGGAATTGGTTGAACCGAACCTTAATGAAGATAATAAAAGAAGTTCTAAAGAAAGAAGGGGAAGGGGTTGTGCTCGTTGTTTATGCTTTATCTTGTGATTATCCTTTTTAGTTGTGCTGGTTTATGTTTTCTGAAAATTGAGGCCGTTGGTGGTCGTTGTATGTGCACTGATGAATCCCCTCGTTATGTTTTAAATGGGTTGCTGAAATTGTGAACTCCTACTGTGAAATTGGTTAATCACGTATGCCCGGCTGGATAAGTTGAAAGCACCAGGATCAACCCTTATTTGATAACTCCCGGTTAGAACACACAGAATTTGAAATCATGGAGTGTGTTAAGTCATTTAAATCTGAAAATCCATGACCTGTGTTGGTAGTGGTAGTTGGTTGTTTTCCTTCCGGGCCGATTGCTGGAAATGTGGGAGGGTATGGGATCCCCTGTTCTTTTATACTCTCGGTGGTTGTGTGAATTTGGGGGATGGGATCTCCTATTGGTATGGATTCGGTGGTTGTGAGTTTTAAATCCGAGTGGTTACTCGTTCATATCACAAATTGGGGAGAGATCCTCTATTGACAGAACTGGGTGTGAGTGTTTTGGTTGATCCATGCTTTTGACGCTTTCCTTGGTTATGCTTATGGTAGTTGCCTAGTAGTGCTTAAAATTAATTGAACATTTTAACTGAACGTGAAACAAGAATGGGACAAATGTTTTTTTTTGTGGGCCAGGGTCGTGAACTGTGACTCGGATGCAGTGGTATTGTGTTCTGTAGGTTGGCTAGGAAAACCTATGCTTTGGATGAGTGTTTTTTACCTATATCTATACTTATATCTCTGTGTTTCTTATTCGTGCCCCCCCAAGTTGATCAGTCAGTGCCGAACACCCCCATTTATGGGGGAAGGGTGTTTTTCCCAACACAATCCTTAGTGGCTGGTTATTAGCTCCTTTTCTGCTCCCTTTCCCGGATAGCCCAAGTACCTTCAGGGAAGATGTGATGGCCTGAAGTCCATTATTATCCCAAGAACCATCGGGCGGGAAGTTGTGGTGGTTTGCAAGGTGTGTGCGGTAGGAGGTTTCCCAAGTGTCTTCGGGATGAGGCCCAGGTGTCTTCGGGCGTGGCAGTGGATCCTTTAACCCAGGTGTCTTCGGGCGTGGCGGTGGTTGTTCTGGCCTAGGTGTTTGCAGGCATGGTTACATGTGACAGTTGTGGCCCAGGTGTGTGCGGGCGGGTTTCGGCAGTGGGACTGTGTGTGGTTGTGGCCCAGGTGTGTGCGGGAGGGTGTGGCAGTGGGACTGCAGTAAGAATGGCGGGATTGGTCCGATGCGTAGGATGTCTCAATAACCAGTGGGAAAGTGGCGCGGGGTACCCAAACATTGATGTTCTATTATTATATATATTACTTGACTTGCGTTATTTGGGGAGTGAGCCTTGGTGAGGCCTGGGATGGATTGTTTTCCTTGTTAGGTGTTTGGTTTACTCTTTTCTCACGGGACATTAGTACGTTCCCCCACTTGTGCACGAGAGTCTTGGTTTTCCCTACTAGGTGTACTTGTATACTCACCCTACGTATATAAAACTGCTTTCAGGTTTCCAGTAGGACTTCGGGGATCACGCAGGACCTTACTAGCTCGGACTATTGGAGCAGTTGCAGTTGTTTCTCTTTTTCTTTTTGGTACATACCTTGTAGTCACCTTTTTGCACTTTGTGGCTTTCACTTTTGAAACATGCATGTGGGAATGGTTTACTTTTGGCTTTACTTTTCTTTCTACCATGGTGTTGTTGGGTTTTCTTCTCCTTATCTTTCGATCCTATAAAATAAAAAGGGTAATGCCTTCCATTTGCGAGAATTTTCTATACCCTTGGTGCTAGTCGCCACTCCGGGACCTATTGAAGGCGGGTTTCGGGGGTCATTATCTCTCCTTCAACATAAAGAAGGAAGGGCCTGGCAATCTGCTGACCCTTCCCTCCTTTTTGGTGAAGGCGGGTCGTGACAGAATGGTATCAAAGGTGATGGTTGAGAGATAGGACGGAGTCTGGAGTTAGGCACAGTGAGGATTGCATGGGATGGAAAGGCAACGACGTTGGGTGACCTTGGAGCGTGAATTAGGCCAGGGAAGACCGGATAGGACACGGGATTTTAGGGCCCCCCGTGATCCGATGCAAGGACTCTGGACCTACCGAACGACCAAGTGAGGCCACACTGATTGCAGGGTAGAGACCCTAGGAAAGGTACATGCATCATAATGACTTGTGTTCTTGTGTTTCTGGGATGTCATGGGACTTAAGAAAAAATTAAATCTTAAGAAGTTTTAAGAACGATATTATGCACTACTTGGGCATAGACATTCCTTGTTTACCTTGCAGCTATGGCACCTGGAAGGCAACCACGTGTGGTGCAGGCGATCGAGACCCCTGAGACTACTTTGGCCAATCGGCAGAGAGCTAATCGAGAGGAAGAGGACGACCAGTGGCAGAAGACTCTTCGAGCCTTCCAGCAACAGGCCCTCGAGAAGTATGAGGGCATCACCTCCGATAAGAAGATGGAAGGTTGGCTAGAGGAGCTAGTTATAGCCTTCGGCCTGATTCGGGCCCCGACCGAGTACTGGGTTCCTCTGGCTGATAGCCAGATGCGAGGAGCGGCACGACAGTGGTGGATGCTTCACCTGGGGAATAGGAAAGAGTCTGAGGTTGCTTGGGCGGATTTCGAGAAGGAGTTCTAGGCAGAGTTCCTCTCCTCGACAATGAAGGCGGAGAAGAGGCAGGAGCTACTCTCCCTCCAGCAGGGGAGCATTTCCGTGAGGGAACTTGGAATCAAGATCAAGGACCTCTTACGTTTTTCTCCGAACCTCTTTCCGGATGAGGAGTCTCGGGCAAGACGTTTGGAGGAGGCGCTCTGACCCTCCCTCCAGTATGCTGTTACCCCCTTTACCCTTTCGACATACTTAGAGGTCCAGAAGAATTTCGAAGTGGTGGAAAGGATGCATGTTCTGTGCGGAGTGTCACGAGAAGGGATCCAGCTGGGACCATCGAAGGGGAAGGCCGTTAGCACCAGGCCTCCAGCATCGGGACCCTCCAGGTTCCGACCCACAGGGAGCAGACCGCATCAGTTCTAGTTTTGATCCCCTGGCCCACGTTCTTTCCCTTCAGGCTCGGGACCACGGTGCTTCATCTGCGGGAGCCCTGGACATCTCCGGAGTCAGTGCCTTGATCGGGTGCAGTACAGCAGTGGTAGTCATCCCCAGCATCCACCACAGCAGCAGTTTCTAGCCAGACCCTTCCAGCAGTAGCAGCAGGGACAGCGAGCTCCCGCTCCTCCGCAGGCAGACATAGGAGGAGGAGGCCGACCTCAGGGCGCTCCCCAGGGTCCTCGACCAGGGCGTGGTCGGGGAGGTGGCCGACAGCCGAGGGGCAGGGGAGCTGGGCGTGGACAGTTACACGCCGCAGAGGAAACAGTTCCAACAGGGCCAGAGGTTGTTCGAGGTATGATCAATGTGTTTAGCACTCTTGATTATGCTTTGTTCGATACCAGAGCTTTGCACTCCTTTGTTGCACCCAGTCTAGCCCGTGCCTTGGGTCTAGATGCCGAGAGACTTCCAGTGCCCCTGGTGTTGAGCACACCAGTTGGAGGTAAGACCGACTTGCTGTTCGTTTGTCGGGGATGTAGACTGATGTTAGGGCCACATCAGTCGGTTAGGGATCTCCTTCTGCTACAGATTCAGCCGTACGATGTCATCCTAGGCATCGACTGGCTATTTTCTGTGTGTGCCGACATCGACTGTTTCCAAAGAAGGGTGGTGTTCTCTTGTTTGGATGGCCAGCGTGTTACTTTCATCGGCGAGCGGAGCTGTCCGAAGGGAAACAGGAGGGATGAACCTCTCCTCTCCTTGTTGACCGAACTGACGGTAGAATCAGTACATGCGGAAATGGTGGAAGTACCAGAGATCGTCGGTGAGTTTATGGACGTCTTTCCTGAGGAGGTGACGACTCTACCCCCTCGACGTGATATCGAGTTCGGGATAGACCTGCAGCCCGGCTCTCGACCAATCTCGATGGCTCCTTACCGGATGGCACCTTCGGAGCTACGAGAGTTGCGGATACAGATTGACGATCTGATGAAGAGGGGTTATGTTCGTCCAAGTGCATCACTGTGGGGTGCTCCGGTCTTGTTCGCAAGGAAGGCGGATGGTGGCCTCAGGTTGTGGATCGACTACTGGAGGTTGAATCAGGTGACGATCAAGAATCGCTACCCTCTCCCAATGATAGATGATATTTTTGACCAGCTGAAAGGGGCAGGATGGTTCTCGAAGATCGACCTGCGGTCCGGATACCACCAGCTGAGGGTAAAGGATAGCGGCATCCCGAAGACGGCGTTCCGGTGCAGTTATGGGCGCTTCGAGTTCGTGGTCATGCCCTTTGGTGTTACGAACGCCCCGTCCGTGTTCATGGGGATTATGAACTCCATCTTTCAGGAGTATCTGGATCGGTTTGTGGTGGTATTCATCGACGATATCCTGATCTATTCAAGGTTAGACGAGGACCATGCAGAGCACCTCAGGACAGTTTTGTAAGTCCTCCGACAGCACCAGCTCTACGGGAAGTTGTCAAAGTTCAAGTTCTGGACACGAGAAGTGCACTTCCTCAGGCATGTAGTGTCTGAGCAGGAGGTAGCAGTCGACCCATCAAAGGTTGAGGGAGTTGTTTCTTGGGCAGCACCCAAGAATGTGGTGGATGTCCGGAGTTTCCTCGGACTGGCAGGTTACTACCGGAGATTCGTACCCAACTTCTCCCGAGTAGAAGCCCCTTTGACGGATTTGACCAAGAAGGACCAGGTTTTCGTGTGGAGTGAGCAATGTGAGTCGTCCTTCAGCTACCTAAATGAAAAGCTGGTTAGTGCCCCGGTGTTGAGATTACCAGAAGAAGGGATGGCCTATGAGGTATTTTTTGATGCTTCAGGACAGGGCCTGTGATGTGTGTTGACGCAGCAACAAGGGGTGATCACTTACGGGTCCAGGCAGCTACGCCCCCATGAGCGTAACTACGCCACCCATGACATAGAGCTTGCAGCGGTCGTTTTTGTGCTAAAGATATGGCGGCACTACCTCATCGAGGAATGCTTTGTGGTCTTCACAGATCACAAAAGCTTAAAGTATATCTTCTCCCAGTGGGACTTGAACTTGCGACAACGGAGATGGGTGGAGTTCCTCCAGGACTACGACTTTGAAATCTCTTATACTGAGGGAAAGGGAAATGTGGTGGCTGATGCCTTGAGCAGGAGGACACAGAAGGATGTGGTTCGAGAGTCGGAAAATGCCTAGATGGCAATGGAGGAGTTGGTTTCCTTACACCTGGATGCGAAGATGGATAGTGGCATAGGCTGCCTATATCAGATGATAGTGCAGTCATCTTTGGTTCGACGAGTGGAGGATTCTCAGTGGGGAGACCCCGAGTGCGAAGTGATGCGTGATCGGGTTGACCAGGGTGATGCTCCAAGAGAATGGACAGTGGACGGTCAGCACCAGATGCTTTTCCAGAAAAGGTTGTTTGTTCCAAGAGTGATGCGTGGCAAGGTTCTCAGTGAGTTCCACAACTCACCCCTAGCGGTGCACCCAGTAGTTACCAAGATGTACCAGGGGCTGAAAAGGCAGTTCTGGTGGCCCGGAGTTAAGCGAGCGGTGGCAGAATTTGTGGCTAAATGCTTAGTATGTCAGCAAGTGAAGGATGAACAACGGGTTCCAGGCGGCCTATTGCAGCCTTTAGCTGTTCCCGAGTGGAAGTGGGACGACATCTCAATGTATTTCATCACGGGACTACACAAGGTCCAAGGAGGGTGCGACGCCATCTGGGTGGTGGTGGACAGGTAGACGAAATCAGCTCACTTTCTGGATATCGGGGAGTCAAGTACTGTGGATGCGTTGGAAAGAAAGTACGTGAATGAGGTGGTGCGGTTGCATGGAGTTCCGAGGTCTATAGTCTCGGATAGGGATGCACGGTTTAGCTCCCGAATCTGGAGAGGATTGCAGCATGCGTTTGGCACCCAGTTACGCCTTAGCACTGCTTTCCATCCCCAGACAGATGGACAAAGGGAGCGAACCATCCAGACCTTGGAGGATATGCTACGGGCATGTGTTCTGGACTCAGGAGAGTCATGGGTGTGATACTTGCCTCTAGTAGATTTTTCCTACAATAATAGCTACCACTCTACCATCGGTATGGCCTCGTTTGAGGCTTTGTACGGGAGGCTATGTCGTTCACCTGTGTGTTGGACCGAAGTAGGAGAGGCAGGCATCCTTGGCCCAGAGGTGGTGCAGAACACGACAGAGAAAATTCAGCTCATACGGGAAAGGATGATGGCGGGCCAGGACCGACAGAAGCCGTATGCTGATAGCAGGAGAAGGCCCTTGGAGTTTGAGGTTGGAGACCACGTGTTCTTGAAGGTGTCCCCGCGGCGTGGGAAACGGAGGTTCGACAAGGGGGGTACGCTTTCCCCCAGATTCGTCGGACCATTCAAAGTGTTGCGGCGGGTCGGCGAAGTAGCTTATCAGCTAGCGTTACCTCCACCGCTGCTAAGGATACATGATGTCTTTCATGTATCCCAGCTCCGTCGTTATCTGCACGATGATTCACACGTCCTTGATTGGGGTGAACTGGCCATCGAGGATGACGTAACCTTTGTGGAAAAACCAGTGATGATCGAGGATCGCAAGGAGAAGGTGCTTCGTGGGAGATCCATTCCCTTGGTTCGTGTGTTGTGGAGACATGGCGGGCTCGAAGAGAGTGCGTGGGAGAGGGAAGCACAGATGCGTGCCCAATACACCGGGTTGTTTTGAGCTTTGTTCCTTTATTACCTGCTGTGGTAGAACTTTTGACTTTTGGATATGAAATATACTAGTTTATTTCCTCTGTTGTGTGTGAAAATCCCCGGCTAAAGGGAAGAGGGAACCCGTCCCCTAATCAAGACGCATTAAGGTGGATGTGATTAAACCTGTGCGAGCGAGTCAGTGCCGCCCAAAGAGGATAATATCATGACATGGGGGAGGGAAACTCCCCAAACCCACATGACCGGGCGGTTTGGCGTGGTATGATGCTTGGTTCTTGACAGGGGAGTGTTTTTAGTTAGCAGAGGTTCACTCCTAAGAGGTATCTTTCGAAGATGGTTGTTCGGACCCTCTCTTTCCTTCTGGTTTGTTGTGATTCTCGAGGATGAGAATCGTTTAAGAGGTATCTGATGTGATGACCCAGACCCCCCATGGTCCCTTCCTTTGCCAAAATCCGGATCCTTAAGGGGTGATGATCGGTGCGACCGATCGGTTAGACCGATCGGTGCGACCGATCGGTGGGACTGATCGGTGTGGCCGATCGGCGGAACCGGCCGACGTCACCCGGCCTTGCCAAGTTGTTGCAGTAACGCTGCTTTTTCGCAAATAGGGTTTTAAACCCAATTCTGCCTCATTTAAAAGAAAAGAAAATGTCTTAAAGACCCGAAACGCGCACGAAAGTTTTAATTAGATACTTAATCGACTCATGAGTCGGTTTAAACCACCCATCACCTTTAATGATGAGTCAAGCCGCGTGGTCAACCCACAACTCCCACGTCTTGCGCGGTTTCGCGTTTTCACCTCAACCATCCCCGGCTCTTATAAATTAAGGGTTAGGCTGTGGTTTCTTCCCTTCCTCGATCGTGGCTCTTCTGGTGAATCGGGCCCGCCACATCGTTATCTGTAAATTTCCGCGCCCCCGGCCTAAACATCGATCATCTATCAAAAGGTAGGGGATTTCTCTCGTCTCTCACTTTTGTGTATCATGCGGGGTGGGCGTTATTTTGTTCCTATGGAATTGGTTGAACCAAACCTTAATGAAGATAATAAACGAAGTTCTAAAGAAAGAAGGGGAAGGGGTTGTGATCGTTGTTTATGCTTTATGTTGTGATCATACTTTTTAGTTGTTCTAGTTTATGTTTTCTGAAAATTGAGGCCGTTGGTGGTCATTGTATGTGCACTGATGAATCCCCTCGTGATGTTTTAAATGGGTTGCTGAAATTGTGAACTCCTGCTGTGAAATTGGTTAATCACATGTGCCCGGATGGATAAGTTGAAAGCACCAGGATCAACCCTTCTGTGATAACTCCCAGTTAGAACACACAGAATTTGAAATCATGGAGTGTGTTAAGTCGTTTAAATTTGAAAATCCATGACTTGTGTTTGTAGTGGTAGTTGGTTGTTTTCCTTTCGGGCCGATTTCTGGAAATGTGGGAGGGGATGGGATCCCCTATTCTTTTATACTCTAGGTGGTTGTGTGAATTTGGGGGATGAGATCTCCTGTCGGTATGGATTCGGTGGATGTGAGTTTTAAATCCGAGTGGTTACTCGTTCATATCACAAATTGGGGAGAGATCCTCTGTTGACAGAACCGGGTTTGAGTGTTTTGGTTTATCCATGCTTTTGGCGCTTTCCTTGGTTATGCTTATGGTAGTTGCCCAGTAGTGCTTAAAATTAATTGAACATTTTAACTGAACGTGAAACAAGAATGGGACAAATGTTTTTTTTGTGGGCCAGGGTCGTGAACTGTGACTCGGATGCAGTGGTGTTGTGTTCTGTAGGTTGGTTAGGAAAACCTAAGCTTTGGGTGAGTGTTTGTTACCTATATCTATACTTGTAGCTTTGTGTTTCTTATTCGTGCCCCACCCAAGTTGAGCACTCAGTGCCGAACACCCCCATTTATGGGGGAAGGGTGTTTTTCCCAACACTGTCCTTAGTGGCTAGTTATTAGCTCCTTTTCCGCTCCCTTTCCCGGATAGCCCAAGTACCTTTGGGCAGGCTGTGATGGCCTGATGTCCATTATTAGCCCAAGACCCATCAGGCAGGGCGTTGTGGTGGTTGGCCAGGTGTGTGCGGCAGGTGGTTTCCCAAGTGTCTTCGGGATGAGGCACAGGTTTCATCGGGCGTGGCAGTGGATCCTTTAGCCAAGGTGTCTTCGGGCGTGGCGGTGGTTGTTCTGGCCTAGGTGTTTTCAGTCATGGTTACATGTGACAGTTGTGGCCCAGGTGTGTACGGGCGGGTTTCGGCAGTGGGATTGCGTGTGGTTGTGGCCGAGGTGTGTTCGGGCGGGTGTGGCAGTGGGACTGCAATAAGAATGGCGGGATTAGTCCGATGCATAGGATGTCTCAATTACCAGTGGGAAAGTGGCGCGGGGTACCCAAACATCGATGTGCTCTTATTTTATATATTACTTGACTTGCGTTATTTTGGGAGTGAGCCTTGGTGAGGCCTGGGATGGATAGTTTTCCTTGTTAGGTGTTTGGTTTACTCTTTTCTCATGGGACTTTAGTACATTCCCCCACTTGTGCATGAGAGTCTTGGTTTTCCCTACTGAGTGTACTTGTATACTCACCCTACGTATATAAAACTGCTTTCAGGTTTCCAGGAGGACTTCGGGGATCACGCAGGACCTTACTAGCTCGGACTTTTGGAGTAGTTGCAGTTGTTTCTCTTTTTCTTTTTGGTACTTACCTTTTAGTCACCTTTTTGCACTATGTGGATTTCACTTTTGAAACATGCATGTGGGAATGGTTTACTTTTGGCTTTACGTTTCTTTCTACCTTGGTGTTGTTGGGTTTTCTTCTCCTTATCTTTCGATCCTATAAAATAAAAAGGGTAATGCCTTCCATTTGCGAGAAGTTTCTATACCCTTGGTGCTAGTCGCCACTCCGGGACCTATTGAAGGCGGGTTTCGGGGGTCATTATCTCTCCTTCAACATAAAGAAGGAAGGGCCTGGCAATCTGCTGACCCTTCCCTCCTTTTTGGTGAAGGCGGGTCGTGACAATATTATCCATATATGTTTTTGTTCATTCTCCACATTCTAATTCATCCTTTTGATGAATATATATTATGTTTTGATATATTTAAACCAATGTGATGAAATCTAGATCTAGGATTTTAGATCGGTATCAAGTATGATTACATAAAAATATCATGATCTTGATTCATTGATTTAGATATGGAACTCATATTATGCCATTATGCTGCTAAGATTTATTGTTTTTCATTGAGCAGAGATCCATAAAAGAATTGATGTAGGTGGACTAAAGGAAATTCCCATAGTTATGGAATTCATATGTATATGAAAACTTACAAGATTGATTGCATCCTTTATAAATTTATTTTCTTGAAATAGGTTAAATATATTAACAAATTGATTTATCAAGCCCGTTTTGAAATTGGGGATTAATTTTGGAATTAATCATGATACTAAGGGGATTCCTAATTTGATAATTAATTTTTTGAAGTTTATTATATTGGGTAGATTTTTAAATATAAATAATTAATCTAGGGATTAATTATAAGGTATTAAAAGGGATATGTTGAGATAATTAATTGTGGATAAATTTTGTGTTTTTAATAATATGATCTAGAGAATAAATTGTGTGATTAATTCTATAAGGTTAGGATTATAATGAAATAATTATTTTTAAGAAATTATTTTTGGAATATAAATTGTGGTATTGATTAATTATATGAGGAATTATTTAACAACTCTAAGCACTTAGATAATTGTTTTGTTAACTAATCTAATGGACGTGTTCATCTAATTGATGAATTAGTTATGGTATTATGGTGGATACTTAAATGGAAAATTAATTGTGTTATAAATAACAAGAACATGCTCATTCTAAATCAATATGTAAAAATGGTCTCGTGGTAATCGTACATATTAGTAAAGTCAATGGTAACATTGTCATTCAAAATTAAGAAGTATACATGGTACCATTCTCATTATAAAAATGAGCATGGAGAATAGGAATAAAGTCATTAAATAGATACGTAATTATGATACCATTATCATATTACATATGATGGTGATATTGGTAACATTAGTTATGTGTCTTATAAATACGAAATTAACAAATGTAAATAATGGTACTCTGAGTTGTGCCCTCAAACAAGAATATATAATCTCCTACATGAGTCAAATAAGGTATTCAGATATCATATAAGATTTGAATACATCATGATTTGGAAAGAAGAAGGTATTAAGATAAGATATTACCTATGTAATACTTCATGTTCTAGTATTTGGTGATGTCACTATTGAGGTACGAGTATCCTTGAGAACCATAGAGTTAATGTATTTAGATAAGAGTAAATGAATTTTAATAACTGGTTATTTATGCAAAATACATATTTAATCAAAAACTGCATACACTATATTTTGACCTGATTTTTTTAGACACAATTGGGGTTGTCCTACAAAGTTGTACTCACACCGTATTTGGTCTACCTAATCAATACCCGAGTATACTATGTTATTTCCTGACTATATAAGGGAAATTTACCAGAGTGAAGTGGAAAATTGGGGGTGGATCATGTTCAAGGGAACCAAAGATGGTTCAATACCAACTTGAGGAGCCACAATGACTTTATTTTTAGTTGCATTATAGACACATGACACTTATATTGTTATAACATGTTTTCTTATTTAGTTGCGTAATTTTCTCATATTTGATTATCTTGTAACATTAGTATTTCTATGGTTATATATTCATATGTTTTTCTATATATATTTTTCACGGTGGATTACATTTATAAATGATGGTATAGTATACCCATGTATAACTTACCAGAGCCACACTACTAGTCGATAGCCTCTATCATAGGTTTGGTGCACTTGAGTTCATGTAGAGAACCAGAATGGGGCACTGTTGTATGAAACCTTGGTCAAGATGTCACCAAGTGGTATCAAAGCTCCAATTTTCATTCTTCTTGTTTTATATTGTTGTTTTGGGAATGTATATTGTAGACTAGGAAATGTTTTTTCATTGTATTGAGCACATTCATGGGAGTTGAAAATCCATATATATGGGGAAACCCAATTACGTAGGGTGGGAATGTTGTTATTGTTGATTGTTTTAACCATTGGATATTATTTCAACTTGGGTGACAGACATGTGTGGTGATGTGATAAATTTTTTGAGAATTTTTAAAATGGATTTGAGCCCCATAATGGCATGATATTTGAGTATGTATTCATCATTCTAGGAACTTATGGTTATTGTGAAATACATCATATTGGAAACCCACAAGAAAACATGTTAAGGGTATGTTGTTAAAAATGAACTTTTTCCCTTATTTGTGAGGTTAAAATAATCATGATTCCTACCATAAATTAAATAAAATGGTAAAACATGATGCGAAATAAGATTAATTGGGTGTCTAAATAAGAAATTTTTTATGATAGTTTCTTTAACCTTGTTAACCAAAACTAATATGCAAGATGGAAAATGGAAATGATAGTACTTCAATTGTGACAATGTGGAGAGTTATGTGAAAAGTGTTCATGTGATTATTTCTAATTTTGAACTTCTATAAAGTAATTTTATGAGATCTAATTCAATTGTTAGGGATTGTAGATAGTATTCTTATATTATTCTTGTTGAGGGGTCGAACAAGGGGAAACCATGGGAATGATTTTATAAGTAGGGAACCTAAGGAATTGATCATGTTATCAGATGATTTATGGGAGGTGATTTAGGAAAGCATCGCTCACTTTATGAAATTCCTGAAATGATACCCATGGATAGTTATAAAAAAATGTATGAGTTAACAAGAGAGTATCAATTTTCGCACCCTCTAATTTTTACTAGATATTTTGGAACATAGTGTTATGAATTCAGGTTTGATTCCATGGAGACAATTCATTACCATTTAGAGACTTCGGCTAGGAGGAGGGTAAAGTTAGACACTTATATGCTAAGATGAAGTGTGAAGTGCTAGTGGGACTTTAAGACATGAACATAACAGTCAGACACAATGATATGGAATGACTTATTGGAGAGTTTCTAGGACACCATTAACCAGTTATTCTGATCAAGAGAATGTCACTGAGTTCCTACATCTAACATAAGAGAGCATGTTAGTGATGGAAAATGATTGATTATACATATATCTATATTTATTTTCTCCAATGTTAGTAGAGGCTATTGTAGAAACAGTGATACATTTTCATGATGTACATAATTGTTATAATTTATAAGAAGCGATTATATTCCAGATAAGGAAGTTTAAAAAATTATAGGATCATGATATCATTCTTTAAGGGAACTTGAGGGAGGATTCTAGTGCTAGATATGTAGTTGATATTGGATGATCATGATGTGAGACTTCATAGATAAAGAATAGATGTTATGAAAATTTTAACCATTTAATTGTGAAGAAGTTTTTGAATACAGGATACTTTGTTGGAAAATACCTTAAAAGGGTGATCTCTAATTTGTGTTTTATACTAGGAAACTATTTTAGACAATTCCTCTTACTATCAGTAGTGTGTTATTCTTGAGGAAAGATGGGACATGTAAAAAATTTAGCAGGTTCCAGCAACAAACTAGTATTGAAAGAGAAATCGGAAAATGTCAGAGTGTTGGAAGAGTATCTTCTACACAATATTGTTATGGAAGTTGGAGTTCAACTAGAAAAGGTGGTAGAGTGAGTGGATGCAATTCTTCGTTGTAGGATCACCCATATTAGCATAGTGTTTCCACTTAGGGGAGTCATACAACATCACCATAAAGAGGGTAATCATAGTTAAATGTAGTATATCATACACCTATGGATAGTGATATGGGACTATTTATAGTTGGAGGTATATTACAATAGCATCTAAATTAAATATTTTCTTGTTTTAAACATATTACTCCCATTTCATTATATTTTCAAATTACTTTGAGGGTTTGAGCCTGAAAGTTGAGTTTTTGAGTTGGGTAATGTCTATAAATACACTATTGGAAGTTATATCAATTGATATATTAATAAGAAATGAATGTTCATTGGAGATTGGGGTATACTTTTTCCTCTAGGATATCAATGGTTTTGATATTTCGTGCTTTTATATAACTATAGGGATGAACTGGACAGTCACCTACAAAGCTCAAAATGGTTGTTACCATAGGAGAAGGAATATTTTGCCTCTTATGGGGGGCCAATATATTCATCGTCGAGAGTGGGATATTTATAAAGGATGAGAAGGGACAATTACTCCACAAATATTAGAGATCATTACCCATGTTTCTAATAATGTGTTCATTGATTGGGATGTTAGGAATGATTTCCTTCCACTAGTAGGGGAACTATTTCAAGTTGTCTTTCCTAAAGTCTTATCGGGGTTACCACTTAAGAGAAATTTGAATTTCATTAATAAGATCATTATAGGGGATTAAACGGTATGTATTCAACTATATATAATTTCAATGAATGAGCTTCAATAGCATATGAACTAGTTGTAGGAGTAGGAGGAGAAGGAATTTTTCGGTCCAAGTACATCACCTTGAGGATCACTTGATTTTTTCACAAAGAAGAATGATGTGAGTTTACGCTTATGTTTCAAAGACCATAAGATGAAAAAAATGAATATGAAGTTCCAATATCCTTTTTTATGTATCAATGATATATTTCACTATAAGAAGTGAGATTGGCTGTTCTAATTGATCGATTTGACATCAAAGTATTATTATTTGATATTACTATCTTCTAATATACTGAGGGCTGCATTCAAAACTAGCTCTAGCCATTATGTGTTAGTTGTAATATCATTTGGGTAGTCGAATATACCATCAATGTCTATGTATTTGGTTAATAGTGTATTTAATCTGTATATAGAATAGATTCAACTGGTGTTTTTGGATCAAATCTTGGTGAACTCCATGACTGATAATGATCCTTCCCAACATATTGACATCGTACTAGTTACACTGTTATATAATCAGTTATACAAAAATATATCTAATTGTTAGTTTTAGATTGACCTGGTACACTTCATGGGGAACATCATCTTGGAGGATGGTGTGTTAGTGGTCCCAGTGAAGGTTCAATCAAATGTTTCTTAGGAGAATCCCAAAAATTGTTTTTATATATTTAATGTTTTTTGGGGTATGCTTGATATTAAAGGAGATACAACCAAGAATTTCCCCATTTGGATGTGCTTCTTTTTGTTCTGACCAATGAAAAGGTAATTTTTGAATGTTATAGTCTATTGGACGATCTTTTTATGTTTTACCAAAATGAGGGTAATGTGAGGGTATTGGTTGTGTCTATGTGGAAACTATTAACTATTTCTAGAGTGTAACCTAGATGAACTCCAATAATATATAAAAACTAAAAAATCATCATAATTATACATTTTATAAAAAATAAGGTCAAATATATATAAATATGTATAATTCCTTAATTGTCTCATTAAAAAAGACGATGATACATATTTCTAGAAAATATAGAAAAACTGTATACCTGTCAAATGTAAAATACATTTTACAAAATAAAAAAAAATCTAAAAATATTGGTAGAATCACAAGTCTCAAATCATTTATTTTGATCCCCCTATCCTATGTGTAAATCAAGATCCTATAGTAGGGTATTATCCCCAATCCAATTCTAAAATCATATTTTCAATTCAGTAACCCATTATTGGCCCGAACAATGCATGATAAACATTACTAATAGGAATCCACCCATATGTACAGTTCAATGTAAATAGTGAATATATAATAAAAATATTGTAGGAAGTAATAGTATATTCATGGAAGTCCTAAAATTAAATTACTCAGAATGGTCTAGGTTCCCATGGACAACAGTCATCTTCCACTTTCTCTGGCCTAAATAGTAATGTCTCCGAATAAATAACTAGCCTTTTGTCAATTTAAAATCAAGTTCATTTAATTAATATGTCTCATTTAATAAATATATATTAAGGCCTGTAACATATTACATCAACAGATATGATATTTTTAGATCATAATATTCCTAAAATTTTCATTAATTTGGTAGAAGTCATTGACCTAATTCAAGATAATGATATTCATTGAATGAAGTGTCATAAAATAATTTCATTAAATAAAAAAATAATCCCCACATCCCTGATGTCGAATTCAATATTTGGAATCTATAATATAACTCTTGGCATACCTAAAACAAATAACATTACAAGTTGTTTTATGTAATTCCTCATTGGAATCATTGTATCCCTCTACATGTGGTATAACAACCCTACCATTTGAGTACATCATTAGCAGTCTACACTGGGAGCAGAAGTGTCACCCATGGAATATGTTATCATATTATCTATGATTCCATTATTGTAAAACCATAAGGATTATATGTATTACTTGATATATAATTTTCATCTCCCAATGAGCCTGACATTGGAAATCTGTATAAGGAGTCCATGTGTCCTTGGCATTCTTATAAGAACATATGTGTCACGTTGTGTATTTAATCGTTCAATAATTTTCACTTATTTACATCATGTTCATTTTGAAGATCAATTCATTTAATACTCAGTTCTAATGGTGGCTCAACATATTGCCAAACATAGATGACCTAGCCTCTAATTCACTCATATTGTCATTTCATTATATGGGATATTTCATTAATTATCAACCATCATGTTGAATTTTTCTATTAACATGGTTTCCAAAAAACTTTTATTAATATATTCAATGTACATTTAATTTTATCTTCCATTTATAATTCAATTCAATAAAAATATAAAATTTTATATTAATGTTCCCAAATAAAGTTATTAAAGGCACACCTCAAAGGTATTCGAATTCAATGACCACCTGTTGGGGTCCAATAATTAAATAAAAACTACCAAGTGGTTGTAAAAATTAAAGTTATAAATCCTTTATTCATTTATCCATGTGTTCCATTAATATCATATATTAGAACTATAAATTAATGTCTAGGATTAAATTTCATTTTAGAGCATAACTTAGTTAATTTAGTGTTTGAAACAACATCATATATATACAAGTACATTAACATTAAAGGAAAAGAAAAAAACAACCCAACCCAGGGATGAAGTGTACATATCATATAGTAACATCTATTTATGTCCCTTATATATGGATAAAAAATATAAATGTAGAATATGTAAATAAGAAATATACTATTTTGCAAAAATAGTGCAACTGATATAAATCAAATCTTTAATGACAAAAAATGAACTGATATCTAACCAATGTTGACCCAGTGATATGAAAATTTCCTAAATTGCTCACTAGAAAAAGGATAATTACAAAATCATTGATTACTATTAATTAAGGATATCATAAAATAGAGGTTCTTCCCAACATGAGAAATGTGTAGAAATAGGATAAAAATAAAATTAATCAGATTTAGTTTCATAATTACACACGATTTATATGGGAGCATGATTTGGATGAATTTTTGGCAATCCCATTTGCTAATCATGCACCATTTTATTTAGTAATGGGGTAATTAATAATTTTCTCTTCCACATATTGACTAACCATGTGAAAATTTCAACGTAGTACAATGTCAAAACTGAGGACATTCTTACATATTCATTCCCCTATAATCATATAGTTTATCGAACCATAGGGAATATAGGACTCCATTGTTAAGCCACACATAGTTTGATGTTATATTGAATCTTTCCTAGCTTGGTTTCTACTAATAGTATTCCCCATATATTATACCACACAGGTCAAGTTCCCGGCTCCGATATATCCCTAGACATACCCGATACACCCTGATCCTCAATGGGAATTTTCATATTTCCTATTTATGATTTTAACCAAAAAAATGATGGAATTTAAATTATTTCATAAATCAAGAAAAATATTCCTCATAAAAAACCCCCCTTTTATGAAACTTTTCAATTAAAATCCCTCTCAAGGATGATAAATTATCACCATAAAAATACTTAGGCCAGATTTCTTATACATCAGCATCCATCCAAATGGTCATGTCTTATACAAGGAAAAGCATCCATAACAACCATTAAATGTGGAATTGAATAGGTTTAAGGAACCTTCTACCTAAAATCCACAATACATATATGTTGATCCTCAAAGGATGCATGAATATACATCTCA
This sequence comes from Viscum album, assembly GCA_963277665.1. Taxonomy (NCBI): domain Eukaryota; kingdom Viridiplantae; phylum Streptophyta; class Magnoliopsida; order Santalales; family Viscaceae; genus Viscum; species Viscum album. The sequence continues at coordinate 1,309,025,374 of OY728152.1, read as the reverse complement.
ACCTCTATGGGATGAAATACATGAGACTTGTCTGAAGGATAGCTATATATATAAATTATATTTAATACACTGTTCATTTCCAATTACATATGAGGTTCCATCAAGTGATTGGATACCATCCTTACTATCTCTTTAATAATGTGGGGATCAACATATCACATTTATAGATTACCATGACTCCTATTTATCCTATGTCCCATCCTCAATAAGTCACAAGAATATCTAATAGAAAAACAAAAAACTCTTGAGGATGTATATGGTGATCAACGTATGATTTCCAATGAAATTATACAGTACCCATCCAATTATTGGTCATATAATCCAAATATGTGTTATCTTGAATAAGAAAAGGTCCATGAAACACTTCCACTCCTTCCTCAGACCAACACAGTAGTGGTCGACATTTCCTAGTATAAAATTCATCATAAGTAGTCGCCTAAATTTTATCTCATATGTTATTTCTGTATGTGAATTCAACCTGGTGATTATGACCCTTTATAGGTACCCATAATTACAGGATACTTTCTTGAAGTATGTCCTCATGAACATGTCTCGTGGGCTCTAGCTATCTATCTGTCTAAGGTTGGAATGTTGTGAATTGAAGAATATGTGAACCTAATTCCCACTACATCCTTTTCTATAACCACAATGTATAATAGGTGTCCCTATATGAAATGATATTATATGGGTTCTCATTTATTCATACTATCTCGCTGATATCAAACCTCCCAATATAATGTACTGAAAATGTCTCCTTGATTAGTTTATAATTTGAATCATTTTGGAGACTATCAACAACGACTCATACAACGAATGTACATTGAAGTTACCTCTGTAAACATATCTTTAATTCAATAAAAACATCATTCTGTTAATTCAAGATGGTTGAAGGTGTTCCTCTATCACCTAATAATAGGTATAACATCTCATTAAAATTGGAAGCAACACTTTTTAGATATACCCACTACAATTTATTATTTATATTTCTATTCATTTTGATGACATTGGGGTGAACTTCCCAAGATGAAGCATGAAAGTAATCAATCATCTTCTCATACATGTCTGTCAAAATCGATATGTGGCAATGTAGGGGTAGAATTTCTTCCTATGATAGGTCTCATACTAGAAGGGGTTCCATACCTACCACATTTTCTTAGTTGAAATGCACATCGAAATCTAATAGATTCTGTAAAGTGAGGTCACACAATGTATTTATACACATGAGGATTTTGTGGACCGTGCACACAAAAAAAGGAACACCAAGTATGTAATGTCCGAAAAAACACAATGTGTGATCAAATGTTGAATACTTGATATAATGCATCAGGTAGTTCCCCTCACATGGATTCAGCTTATGAGAACTATATGCCATTCCTCTATCCCCCTAAATATGTATCTGTGCTGAATTATATAACCCATTCAACTCAGGGTAGGATGAATAAAAATAATATAACCATAAAAATATCACACCATTCATACTCAATACCATAAGTGATGAAAAAGCCATGATAATATTTCCTGAATAAAATGAATTTAATAATGATCTAGAATAAAAAAACACTATATCACAATGAATGTCTTTGAATACTCCAATGAAAAGTCAACACTCACATTCAAAACGTGAATTAATACACTTTTTTTGATTTAAGTTGACAAATAATGTGAATATAATATAGATATAAGTTTCATTTTATGATCATATCATTTAACTAATTTTCTATACATAAATTCCATATGATATCATGATGCTGGCATGGCCATATTGATTTTCATAATACACCATGATATCATTCGTGTATACGATAACTGATTAATCTATAAAATGTTAGGAAATATGATTCATCAGTTACATGAAGATCTATGGTGTTTCAGTTAGATCGAACAAAATAATCAAATACTATAATAGAAAAATACCTCCATGAATAATTTTTTGAGGTATATCTAATGGCTTAACCCCAACCCGATGATAACCGGATCTCAAATCAATCATTAAGAATCCTGAGTTCCTTATTTCTAGTCTAAGAGATCATCTATTATAGGTAGATTATATCAGTTTTTAACCACCATTTGGTTGAATTTTATATAGTCCACTAATGGCCTATGGGTTCTGTCTTACATTTTGTCCATAAAACGTCCTATGAACCCCACAGAGATTTACTAGGTCATATAATCCACTTTTATTGTAAATCCTTTTGCTTCCCCTTGATATCATATATCTCATTTATTTCCATACAATAAACATGATTGGATAGTTGTCAATCACCTATCACTAGCTCGAAGGAGAACCATAACACAATCATTGAATGTAATCTTGAGAATTAATCTTTGAAAACACCCATGAAATTATCACCAACAATAGGGAAATATGATTGAAATGGTTCCTAATAAAATACACATATATATATATATATATATAAACTAACCAATTATGTTTTCATCCATCCATTCTCATGGTGATCAATTCTAGATCATTTTTCTAGGACATCCCATTCACACTATTGAATAAACATTCCATCCACAAGTGATGTGATTGTTAACCAATAGTGATATAAACCAATGAAAGGGTGAAAGGGAACTGGCCACTCCACGAAAAGAATACTGTCAAAACCATTCATCTTATTGATAAATTGAACTTACACAAATTGAAACCTTCCAATCATAAAGGGTAATTCCATGAACTGATATACATAATCATTCCCAATCATCAATAAGTTCATAAATGTTGTAAAAACATTATAACAATTAACACTAATCCAAATGAACTCGATAGAAGGAAAAATTTACAACAATGAGAAGTGAATGTATCGAAATGATTATATTAGAATGTAGTGGCTATTCCAATAGTACATATTATAGTATAAGTTCTGATATCATTATCCACATGTTTCAGTCGTACATTATATAAATAGAATTACCATAGGCCCTATTATACAACCTACACAACCTAAGAAAATCAACTCTACTATTGCTGAATAACCGGAGTCTGAATTCAATGGACATGACCACCACCTTATCCTCATCATTCGACTATACTACTAATCCATTTCTGATGATAATATTATAACCCTAATCATATATTTTATTTCAATGAAGACCATCTCTCACTAGCTTCTAGTGAAAATGTTCTATAAATTTGATGTATATGAACCATCCTTCTACAGAATTAGATAGACGAAATGATATCCCATCCACTGAGATCTCCCATATCCCAGTAAACAATAGATGTGACACATGACCAGGATACATTATAATTTCTTATTGCTACAAATCAAACAATTTATAATTACTATACCACATTTCCTAATACTGTTTATTGTCGCACAAGATCTATTTTTTGAATCCCCTTGTATCATCCCTCCAGCCTCTTTTAAGATACTTTCTGCGATATCCCCCTGATACAGTATTCCGTAAATGGTATTTAACCAAAATACATGCACCTATGATCAATTTTAATACCTGATACCATCATCTAATCTCGTAGATCAAGATAACTCATCACCCAATAAAATGATTGTGATGCACTGGAGATTTGAAAAATGGGATGAATAATCAAAAAATTATAATGCACCCTATTCCAAGTGCATGACCTGTTATGATCTATTGTCCCATAATGTATAGGGAAAGAAGTAATCATATATGTTCCTATCAAAATATTTTCATTCAATATATAGATGACATTTCTTCTGGGTAATTACATTCCACCATATATTGGTGGAAGCATGTAGCATATACATGGTGATAATTATGATCTTATCATGAGGCATCTCAGAATTTCTGTAGATCAATATCGTGAACACTAATAATGAATCTGTAGCATTTGGTACACCATCCCACAAAAAGTTACAGAAAATTTTGTACACATAAATTGTGAATAAACACTTACAAAGTCTAGGTAGGTAATGGCTGCTCCCTAAACAATCTTCATGAATCTCATAAATCCTAAACGAAATTTTATGTCAACACCTTTTTAATTCACAAGTACTGGTTCCATGTGGAAATTAATGGAGGATCCACCAGTAGCCCATCTCCACCACCCTTAAATCATGTTCACTTTCACACTCCTAAGGTTCAACTGTATGAAATCATGGTGTCAAACCTCTATAAATTCCATGCACACAACTCAAAATAAGAATGATTTCAATGTTCAAATAAAAAATCACTTGATTCAAAATAATATTGCTAAATTCCTTAATATATAAAAAAACACCCATTTACATTCTCCATGATTTAGGTATTGGTTATGTACAAATTTTATAAATTAAATAGATACGACCCACAACCCCCTACTAAGGCCAATTCAATGTCATCATATCTACTATGACCAATTTTTTATTTCATTTTATTAACATTTCATTAAAATTTCAGATCATATGGGAGAACCAAATGGTTCTTAAAATTATGATCCATAGTGTCCCATACTTCTCATTAACTAAAATATGAAATCAAAATTATAAAAACAACAAGATGATCTAGTCTATGAAACTCATGGTACATGAATCATTGTGTGATGATTGGATATTTTTGTGCCTATTGTAGCCCCCTCGAGTAAAAAATTCTTATGTTGTAGAAGACACTCTATGTACCTATATTGTTATCTCAACACCCATAAAAATCCCATGACACAGAAGGTATATCAATCGCATCACCTATCTCAACGATATCAAATCAAGAAATGCACCCAATATATAGTGGCAATATGAATGGAATGTGAATTATAACAATTGAATAATGTGATTCATTGTATAAAATTTAATAATTTCATATGATGTTTACAAAATAGAACCCCCGTGATATTAATAATAACATCAACATTCATGTTTCTCTCCCATTGGTGTAATAAAAGAAACTATTATATCGAAAATGCAGATGATAATAAAATCATTTGAGAAAATTATATTTTGTTGGGTGTGGGTTTGAAAATCCAAGGCACAACCCAATACAAAATTCCATTCCCATCCAGACACATTTAATTATCTACAAATAATAGTCCAGAATAGGAAACCTCATATAATATCACATTGTATCATCCCACTCTCAGACTCCAATGGATGGTTCTCTCTTCTTAGTTGGCCTCATGGTCTCAAGACATGCCCTTATATTACAATGTTTGTCGATTAGTTTTAATGTCCTAGGGTGTGTTTCTAGGGATCATATTCCCAATTAATAGTGTGTATCACATTGTAAAATTTATATAAATTAATAATGTATGAAATAAAATAATAATGAATATTGTAAATAAACTTGATATTACTATATAATCCATTATATACATATATCATATACAAATGTTGATAATATGTGTTCCCAAAACATATACTATATGGGTGTAAATGGAATACATATAATACATGAAATAAAATTAATATAAGAACAAAATCAATCCAAATTGAATCATTAGCATCACCATTTTCCCATACTGCCATGTTCTTAAGCATCTTCAGGAACTTATTATGGGGATCTTAAACTTATCCATATATGAAATCAATAACTCTATTCAGGTCCGCATCAGTGGGCCAACCATTTTGTGAGATCCCATCCCAATAAGAAACAAAAAAATGGTAATTTTCAATCCATTTAGTGAAGATACAATAATAATAGTGTGCAGTATATATCAGGTTATTAAAGGTAGTACTAAAATTAAAAAACACTTAAATGTCAACGTTCCCATGGACACCCTTCCTATATAACCTTCTTCGGTCTAGTCGGTAATGACGATTAATAAATAGTCTACCCTATATCTATTTATAATCATGATTATTTTATTAATAATTCTAATTAAACAAAATATATCTTAGGACCTACCCTTATCCTAAAATCCACCATGATGTTATGTTATTAGAGAATTCTTACACTGGAAATCAATATGGTATATGTCATTGACAAAATACAATTTTATACTTTGTATTATTATATTTGACTAATAAGAAGATTCATTATTTAATTAATAAATACCTTGATCACATCCTTTGAATTATATATTTGGAATCTAGGAATCGCACTAGCTGTATCATAGACTAAAAAACATATATGCCCATCCTAGGAAATCATAATTGTAATCCTTGTATCTCTCTTGGTGTTATTTTACGTCGCATCCATTTGAGTTCGTATTTTTTGGTCCAAAATGTGATACCATGTGTCATCCATAGAATATATAATGAATTCCCATCTTATTATTTCTTGGAAATTTATAAACTAAGAAATTATCACATTTAATATAAAATCATACTGTTAGGGGTCTATTCATCGAAATTCGTACAATGAGTCCTAGTTTCACTACACATAAGAATTGTAGAAGACACATTAATTAGTTAAAAAATTTCATATAAAAACAGATGTGTCACACAAATTATATAAGTAATAAATCATTTTCATTTAAATATCTTACAAAAATTACTATGATCAATTCATTTAATACTGAGATAAAATGGGTTTTCAAGGGATAAAAAACATATAAGTCATAGCATAAAATTAACTCAAATGAGAATTTCATAGTAAGGTCCATCTCATTAATAATGAACAAAAACATGGAAATAGTCTATGTATATGGATTCCAATCCATTTTATTTCATAATTTAATTTAATAATCAATTTAAAATTCAAATATATAATACATTTCAATTACAATAGACAATTTGATATTCAACATCCTAGTTAAAGGGAATAAGTCACACCTAAATGTTATCGATATTCAATCACCGCCATTGGTTGTCGAATTTAATTAAACAACATACTAAAGGGATGATTATATTTCAAGGTCCATAAGATATATTCTATGATCAGTGACTTCTATTAATTTAGTAACACAAGAATATCAATAAAAATCACGGATTAAATTCCATGTTAAGGGTTTGTATCCTATAATTGGGAACATGATAGAACAATAAATATATATATATATATATATACACAAGAAATCCTTAATTTAAATGAAGGAGACTAATATTTATAGGTTTATATTGTAATGTTATTCCAGATTCAGCAAAAAATTTGAACCAAATCATGATAGAATTGATGATGGGAGAAATTTAAAATAAATAGGGAATGTTATCTAGAACCTAAATATTTAGGAATATAATAAAAAAACTAGCATAGTCAATAAATTAATTGGGATATAAATTATATATAACCAACATGAATAAAATGATGATTCTAATTCTAGTGAAAGATATCTATCAATTCCTATTGTAGTCATTAATATGGAACTCTCAAAATGGAAGTTCATTTCAATGTGTGAAATGAAGAAAAATAGGTAATAAATAATATTAATTATTCAAAGTTTCAAATTATAAAAATAATACATGTGTCACATGGTATGTTCACATGATTGGAAAACCCATGTTTGAACAATTTTCCCATTTATTTATGAAAGTGAAACATCTCATCCCATTCTCACACTATTTTACTAAATCTGTGAAAATGGTGTCTCATTAAACTATCAAGCCTATATAAATTCCCACAGGGTCATTCACATAAATTAAAATGGGTTTCCTAAATTACTGCTATGTAGTACCTGACTATACAACCTCACTTTGTTAAAAGTATCATTGCATCATTCCATGCCCAATTTTAATAACCAAGCCTCAGGGCTTTTTTACACCCCCCCAAGTTGGGTTTATTGTTCTAAATAATCCTTGATCCCCTTAAAACACCCATGAACACAACATGAATTATCATTATACAATATTAATGAATTTAAAGAGAATATTGTTGGACTGTATATGATTACATACCTAACAGAGAAATATATTATTACATTCTTCATGGACTTATGAAAATGTGTAGATGTTATATTAAATATAACCATTGATGAAATAATTTATTATTCTTACAAGAAATGGAATTTTCATATGATAACATTTATGCATAGAATTTCATTTTTCAAAGTCCCAATTTCATTTTGTTATATACATACAATAAAAAATAAATTTTAACAGATACAAAAAATGAATCTCTTAAAATTGAATCCATATTTTTAGTCATTATATTTAATATAATATAACGGAATCATCATAATTAATTTTCATTATTCCTAGTAAAACTAGATTATTGTTATTATAATTTATAGGGAATAAACTGGGTTCTATGTGATGTTAATCCAATGTATAATTGTAGTTTTTCAACTAAAAAAATCGAAATTAATATTGGAAAATTATATATAATCCATTTATCATAATAAAATCTTATCCCATTATATTTAAATCCCCTTTATCATGATAGTGATCTTATTTCATTCTAATAATTTTATATATTTCATTAGTGTTCATGTTCAAACTTATAGAAGAGAAAATATTCTCCTCTATTTGAATTTTTTATTGTGTATTCAATATCATGTATTCCATAGACAAAATAATTATTCTATTAAATCTCAAAAACCATTCAATTTATTTCTAATGTTTTGTTCAATAATTCATTGGTAAAATCGTAATTTAAATGACTTCTCACTTAATGATGAATATATATTTCTAAAACAAATTCAAATTTAATTCTTCCACATCCTATATACATATTTTATTTATAAAAATATGATTAATATTCTATCATATATATACTGTGATTTTATTATGATGATGGAACAAACTTTTACCAACACTTCTCATTCATGTGATATATAAATGTACCGCATGTGTGTACATATAAAATATCACCTGCACATATTGATATAAAACTAGTTACACCACCATAATTCATAGTTGTTACCAAATATATTTAATAATTATACATCACATTCTAGTTATTATAATAAAATGGAAATTATGAATGAATATATTTTGTACTTTCTTTAAACACATTGACAAATGGAAATGTTTGTGCTGAATGTATACATACTACAATATCAACAGGGTGATGAAATTAATTTAATTAAAACTCATTATATATATGGTAATAAAATATGTTTTCATTACTATAAAAATATTTATATCGAGAATATTTTTTTATGAATTCCCCACGATAATATTTCTAAGATCATGAAAAGCTAACCAAAATAACATGAATTATAAATTAGTTATTAATATAGTTGATGGCGATATTTAATTATTTTCATGATTGAGTTATAAGATGTTGTAGAAAAACAATGATTGGGATTAATTTTTACAAAATGGTTCTGGTATATAATTAAAAAAAATTAAATTTACTATATATTTTGTTATAGAATATATAGAGCATGATAGACATGATGTAGTGGTTTTATACAAAAGATTTATTTTTACAAGGTTTTTTTGTTATTAAATATTATGATAATTAAATTATTATGTATAACTCTCTGATTTCAATTTAATTTTCATCTAAATGATTAATTTAATAAAATTTCATGTTTTATTTTTTTAACTCCTTTCAATCGTTCAATAGAAAGAATGATTTTTTTTATTGAAGTGGGACATGTTTTTGTCTTTGATATAATAATTTGATTAACTAGAAAAATATTCTTTTAAATTGATTATATAATTATTTTTTTATTATAATTATTTTAGTAATTAAATATTTATAAATTTTAATAATTCAATAAAAATATATTATATAAATCTTCTTTTAATGTTTTTAATATTGTTTTTGTTAGCTTGTTATATACAATGTGAAATTAGTAATTATTATAACATAAAATAGATGAATTAAATTATCAAACCTAATGAATAATCATTTCAGGGAATATTCATTTATTTATATCAATTGTTCATCTAATTTAAAATAATTTTTATTCAAATTTTTTATATTTGGAGATTATATGTATGGTATTTCATATAAAAATAGTATTTATCATAAGAAATATTGTATTGTATTTTTAATATTTTTGTAAATTAAAAATAATAATTAGGGTTTCATATATTTTATCAGTGATATTATCCAATTTTACCATTATAATTATTTTTTTAATGGTTTTTTTATAATGATGAATAATTTTTTTTTTAAAATTTACACATTTCATAGTTTATGATTTGATTATATGATAATTCATTAATGATATTTTGGAATAAATGTGTATTGATTACATTATTTATTGGGGGTGGAATATAATATCCATATAATACATTAGGTAAATATAGATACTTAATGAGATAAAATTTATCAGAATGTGGAGTGAACCCAATTCAATAAGTTATATTTTACAATATGATAATCTAGGGAATAAACCATGCCGAATGAAATTTTTTAATTGGGAGTTAACCCTATAAATTATGGTATCATTAAACTGATCATTGACAATGGATATAATAATATAATAATATATTTATTTTATAAACGTTTATCAATTTATTTTTATATAATTTAATTTATCATAATGGATTATCGATGAATCCACACTATTTAGTATCATATCATTTGATTTATAATTCGATATTATGTTAATATGGATATTTACAATGTAATTAATTGTTTGATATTATATAAATTATAATTGGTTATCATACTCATATCATTAAATTATACTCACATATAACCATTATTTTTCAATTTTGGTTTACCACTAATGAGAATCTATGCTCAAAATTTTATATTTTTCACTTCCAATGGTTGTAAAGAATGGTTTTATATATATGTTGTAAATTAATGGTGTTATTTTTTATGAACTAAAATTGAAATTATATAGTTATTTTCTATAACATGTTTTATATTTTATTTTTTCCAATAATAATAAATCATTATGTACCTTGTGAGAGTTTTATTTGTCCATATGTTCAATATTAATATAAAATGGTATATTATTTATGTATTAAAATTATTTATTTAATACGACTATTGTAATAAATCAATGGTAGAGTTCAAAACATTCTATTTTCTGATATATATTATATAAAAATTTAATTTTACATTAATCTAATATTTATATCATTATCCAGTTCAGAAAACCACTCATCCATAAATATTTAGGGGAATTAACAAATTGTCGACTTATTTATAATTTTTCTTCTCCAATATCAAGAATCATGTAATTAATGTAAAATATATTTTATTTTATAGTCCTATTATAGTAATCAATCCTTCTTGTACATATTATTACATTAATTTTAAAATAAATATATGTATCATACAAATAATAAATGTAATGTCCTATTTTTAGAGGACTATGAATATAAAAAACATAATGGAAATAATATATCATTTTTTTATATTAATCATGACCTCATAAATCTTATTTAAATACTAAATATATATATTTGAAAACTTGGGAAGTACATTGATGACATGGGTGTGGTAAAATGCATTTTAATAGAATACACATGTTTAAGATTCATAACTTGTGAGTCATAAGTATAACATTATATCATAAATGAGAAAGATTATGATAAATCACATGATAGTATAACATAACGAAAATGTAATCCTACTATCATTGAATCAATAATGATGTGGGAAAAAATAAAAAATATTACATTTAAAAAAGTTATCAATAAATGCAAATAGTACATCATGTGGGGGAAACAGCCCCCTCATATATTATGGATAGTACATATTCGTATAAATAAAACCTCATGAGACATAACATAATCTAATCAATTTGTGGAGTTATCTATGAACATTTATCCTAAAATGTATATGATTATGTGTAACAAAAGTTAAAAACTATCATAAGGCATAATCCTAATAATTAACCATTTAATGTTGTGAGTTACATAATATTAAACCATATAATAATAAATCGAAACATCATAATGATTAATAATATAAGAAATAAATTGAGATTATGAGTCTATGTATTGGAGTAAATAATCATTGGACTAAAAATATGGTGTTTAAATGTATATAAAAAGAATTATTGCACAAATATACTAATTGTAAAAAAATGTTCCACTTAATTGGAATTGATATTAAATATGGAATTTTAATATTGAATTTTTGAAAGGTATTAGACCAAAAAAGATAATTTATAAAGAGATTGATATATATATATACATTCATATTTTATTTATATATATAAGGGACATATATGGTGATTTTATGTGAAATTTATATCATTAAAAGATGAGATAATATTATTTAGGGAGGGACACATTCAAAAAAAAAAGATAATGGGTTGTTCAGAAAGGCCCAAAAACTTTAGTCATTTTTTTCATGATATGCATTATAAGATTATATATAAAATATATATTTATTATACATTCACTTAATAAAATGATCATATATATTGCAGAATATAATATAATATTTTAATTTATTACCATATTTTTATTAATAAAAACGAATTGAAATAAATATAATGGGTGATAACAGTACCATTTTTCATGAATGACTTAGCTAATTGGTATTGTTAATTATAAATTAATAATGGTTAAATCATGTAACGTCCCTAACCAGGGGTCCAGTAAACTGGTGCACCGAGCTAGGTTGTTACATGACCCCATACACAACCCCATGTCTCCAGAGTCTACCCACTAGTAGGGAGGTTCCAATAGGTAATTTGGGGTGACAATACCCTCAATACCAGTGTGAGACACATCTAATAATAATTTAGATACATTAAATATAAGAGAATAATTCATAACATATATAATAACCAAATCCCAAAACTAGGTACAACCATAAACAACAATAAATATGCCATGCCTCTACATTGTCAAGTGTACGATTCCAAAAATACAAAAAATGGAAGAATCCAAAAAATGATCCAAACTCTATGTCTTGAACCTCACCCAATAATTTCCCCTATCCAACTCATCTCCCCAGCATAGGGCCATTTCACATGTCCTGACCTGCAAGCATGAAATATTATCGGCTACCCAATTACAGCCCTAGTAGGGTGTTATTATAACTCAGAAGGCCACCACCAAAAATGTCTACAAAATATCCAGCAAGGAAGATAGTGCATGAAAATGATAAATAAAGTCATTTCAAGGTAAAAATTTCCATATTTCATTCTAAACTATGTTCATTTTTGTTATATAACCAATGAATTTGGGCTCAATACTTAGTAATTTCACTGTTCAATCACTCCTTTTATTATATCAATTGCTTAGTCATATTTATTGTTCTCTAGAATATTTAAATACACTGAAGAACTATATCACTAGGCATAACAAAATGAAAATTATAAATAACCTCACATCGAAGCCTCAATCTGGGTGGAATGAAACTGTTTGGGGAACAGAACTCTGACCCCTTCCGTAACCTGTGCATTTTGGGGAGGAGCAATAACCTCGGCCCAACTCGACATGTTCACATAGAACCTCATGTCAATACCTCACTATACCAAGCCATATGCACATGCTTATATATCATTCACAACCAAACACCATATCACCACAACATATCCAGTGCTATTTACAATCACCAAAATAAACTCAAAAAATGAGAATTTAAATTTTTCTTCATTCCATTACAAATTATATTTTTCATATTACATAACCCAATTAACCCCATTTCCATTTTCCATTCCTTTATCACTATGAATGCTAAGGAAGAAAGCAAATCTCTAGCATTTTACCTTATATTTGATTAACTCTTCTTCCATCAACCAAACATCATCTTGGATAATTCTTTGACTAAGCCACCACCATTAAAAAAAATCCTCTTGGATGAATTACAATTCTAGGTGTATTACTAGACACCCATTTCAATTCCATTGAGAAAATTAACATCATCGTCAAGGGCTCAACATTATGGCACTATGACCTAGTCTTACTAAGAAAACACTAAGTCCATGGAAATATCATCTCACCCCTCATGTGGACCTAATTCAATAGATCCATTTTATTTATATCCCCTGGTGATCATTATGGGATCAAATATTTTTCTAGACACCACTAAATCACATCATGTTAAGGGAATCATGAATTCTTCAAAAGGGGGATACAACAAAAACCCTATAAGCACAAATCTACAAAAAATCCATGGGATATAATTTTGTACACCACCGACCTCAAATATATAGGAAAAAAACTCCCAATCGATGAATTTGATCTCAATTAAACCAAACATTGATGATTTACCCTAATACTCACTGAAAAATTAGGGCATGAGTGCATTTGATGGAGAGGGAAATGAAATAGAAGCCCTAAACTAGAACAAGAAGAAAGTGGGGCATTCACCATACATGGTTTTTCAATATTCAACATATGACACTATAAATGGAATATAATAAAAGGAGATTGATCTTGGGGAGATCATGGTAAATAAAGATCATTCCAATGGGTTCAAGTGAGGTGGAGGAGGAAAATCCCGAGTGGGGTATAAAATTCCAGAAAGACATTTTTTTACATTTTTAAATATTTTGTGGCCGCAAGGTTTACCCTCACGGTTTTCCAATATTTTCCAAAACTGTGCAGAGGCTACTATTCAATAATATTCCTCTTTCATGGTTTACTTGGGCTCGTAACAAGGTTAGAACCAACCGTGTGTTGGTCGTGCTTCTATCCTAGAAAACTCATTTTCTCATTTTTGTGTCCCAAACCGCTGGAACACCCCTAAGACTCCTTAACGACATGGAATGAACATAATTATATAACATAATGATCTTATTATGAAACATAAATAAAAAATACCTTTCAGTGAAATCCTAGATCATAATTCCTCAACACATTATAAAGGCTCATCCTCGAGCTGCCCTTCCCCACCATCATTGAGATTCTAATGAAAATATTTCAGGCCACTGGACCCACATATCATATTCCCAAACCCAATTTCCCCCAGAACGTTTCCATGATTCCATATCACACGAACTAGGGTCACAAAAATTCCCTGTAAATCATTCTTGATGTGATCCACAATAAGATTTTGTTGCTCCTCAAAGGACGCATCAGTCTCATGCTCAAAATCCTAGAAATTTTTTACATGAGTTGGATATGGGTGATATGTTCAGAGTTAGGAAAAATAGAAAACATCATGCATTACACAATACTAATTTGGAAGATCCAATCAGTAAGCCATCAGTATGATCCTCTCCACAATCTTAAATGGACCCTCATATATAGGCTCCAACTTTCCATACTTCTGAATTCGATGGAGACCCAAACATGGAGACACTCATTGAATAACACTATTTCCCACCGTGAAATCATGTTGTACAAGACACTGATCTTAATATGACTTTTATGTATTCTGAGTGGTTTCCATGTGCTTTTGAATAAAATGATCCTTCACTGATGTCTCCTGAAAATGACTCAGCCCTATAAACTCATACTCTATGGTCTCTATGAACCACAATGGTCATATAAGCAGTCTCCCGGAATTTTCCTTAAAAGGATACATCTTAATTGTAGGATGAAAAATATTGTTACACGCAAACTCAGCATGAAACTAGTTCTTTTCCCATAAACCACTAAAATCCAAAACATATGCCCTAAACATGTATTGTAATACCCTGATTGCATGCTATAAATGTCCATCAGTCAGTGGGTGGTACGAACAACACTAAAACACCTGGATACCGACTCCCTTCTGTAGTACATTCCTTAAATGAGTGGCGAAATTATGATCAATATATGAAACCATTTTTCTGGACACACCATGCAGCCATAATATTTGATGAATCTACAACTCCCAAAATAGGTCGACTGTATTGTTCTACTATATCTGAATGATATGGACCACTTTGGTCACCTGATCTACCAACACCCCAAAGGAATCATTCTTCAAAGGATTACTTGGAAGACCCACTAGGTATTCTATTGTGACGTCATTCTATTTCAACTCTGGAATAGGCAATGTCTACAACAGCCCACCTGGGCAGTGATGTTCGGCCTTTACCTACTGACAGGTAAGGAATCGTGCAATGAATCTCACAACATCATTCATCATCCCCATCCACCAAAACAACATACATAGGTCATGGTACATCTTATTCATTCCAGAATGAACATCCCACTTTGACGTGTGGAACTCGTGCATCAACTCTTCCAGTAGACCTACCATTACCAAGACACGACCTTAATCATAAGGAACTCCTTCATCACTGAAGGTCATGCCATAAGGTGACTCCCCAATATTAATATTTTATTTACTATATAGACACTATAAATCTACCAACTGACTCTCTTTAACATTTATCAAAATAATATACTCTTCTTTAATAAAATCTAGGGTCATCTTTTTATGCCCCTCTTGTACGTCCAAATGCATCTTTGCAAACAAGGCCTTCATCACCCACTCATAACTGGATTCATAAACTACACGATAATATGTCTTCCGACATAGAGCATCAGTGACACTATTCTATTTTTTTTATGTTTAAAACAATTCAAAATCATAGAAATGCATGCACTCAACCCACTATCAATGTTGACGATTCAAATACCACTGAGAGTAGATGTATTTGAGACTTTTATGGTCCGAAAAAACCATAAATGGTTCTTCTACCATGAAATGACTCCAACACATTAATGAATTAACCAAAACACTTATCTTTATGTCATGATTAGGGAAATTTTGTTCATGTGGCTTTAATTGTTTCGACCCAAAAGATACAGTGCGACCGTCATGCAAAAACATGGCCCCATGTACAACACCAAATGCATCACAGAATAGGGTATACTTTTTACCTTGATTGGGTAGGATCAGAATCATTGTGATGGTCAACCAATTATTAAGATCTGGGAATGAATTCTCACAAGCCTCTAACCAATCAAACTTTACACCCTTCTTAGATTGGACAATGAGAGTCACTCTCAAACAAGAGAAATCCCTATTAAACATTCAGTAAAAACATGCCAAACCTAGAAGTCTCTGATATCAAATTTGTTCTAGGGCAGTTTATAAGAAACCACATCCTCCAACTTTTCAAGATCCATCGATACTCCTGACTCAGATATGATATGTACCAAAAATATCACCTCATCAATCCAAAATTATCATCATTATTGCATGGTGAAAATTATTTACTTTCATAGTGTACTGAAGAAAATTTCATGATATTTATCATGATATTAATGATTTCGTGAGTAAACCATGATTTCATAAACAAAAACAACTACATACTGATCCAGATATAGGTGGAATATCTTATTCATCAAGGGAATGTTCATAGTTGGATCATTGGTCAAACCAAATGTCAATACCATGAATTCATACAGCACGTACCTACTTCGAAAATCCATACGGGGTAGGTCTAAAGGTCTCACCCTCAAATGAGGGAATCTTGATCTCAAATCGATCTTTGAAAACACAAAGGAACCTCTATGATGATCAAATAGTTCATCATTTCTTGTAAGAGGGTATAAATTCTTAACTATCATCTAGTTCACCATCCTATTATCGATACATAGCCTTGTTGATCTATCAGCCTTCACTGAAAACAATACAGGAGATACCCAATGTGATGTACTCGGGTGTATAAATACCTTACTCCCCAATTACCCTAACTAAACATTATGTTCTTAGAGCTCTACTAGCACCATTCGGTAAGGTGGAATGGAAACTGACTCCACTCCCTCGAACAATTCAATTGTAAACAAAAAATCTATCCCGGGTGGTACCTCTGAGAATTAATTAGATAAAATATCCTTAAACTAGCCCAAAAAAGGAAATACGGGTTGTGTATTGACCCAGAATGAATTTCTGCACTTTTTTTCAGGTATGTTCAGTAAACGTTTGAGCAGGTTTTTCTAATATTTGAACTGGTTCTCGGAATTGAAATTGGAGTGCACCGTTGAACTCACTGCACCGATATTCTCTTAAGGAGACCTCCACTTCACCATCAATGGTTTGATATTGAAGGATATGTTTTGGTTTTTTTGTGAATGAATAAAATAAAATAAAATAGTGTAACATTTTATTTTTATTTTATTTTGAAACCACCAATGTGGATACTTCACAGGTGGGGAACACCTGAACTAATACCTCTAATGAGAGGTAATGGAGGTGGGGACCACTGAGCCTAACCTCCCATGAGAGATGATGGTGGTGGGGACCACTTGGGGTTGAAAACCCCTTGATCTCTTTCATATGTGTGTGGTAGCCTCTTAAACATCTCCATATAAATGGAACCATCCCCTTAAATTTATTATGCCAACCTATGTAATTAATTATCCCAATTTGAAATTGTTCCTACAATTATATTGGGGAAACATATCATTTTGGATACATTTCATTTTTTTTTTGATTTAGTTAGAGGAGAAATATTGAGAGGATTTCACTTATCCAACGAAGAAAGATATATAAGAATGTTCTTTGTAAGTCAAGGAAGAGGACAACGAGCGATCCTGACATCGAATTGTGGTTTCAGAAGCGATGATCATTGGCACTCTCCTTGCCTTCTTCGACTTAATTTTCACGCTAACATCAATGAAAAAGACAAGGTAGTTGTTTATTTGTGTATGATTATTAGAGGGAAGTGGTAGGGAGGTTTTTTTAAATTCTTCTATATCTTTTTTCTTGATAATTATTTTTAATTCATGAATGAATTTTAGCCACTTGCTACAGCTCTAATGGAGAGGGTGCATGCCAAACAATCATGGCCCATCCTCATAGAAAACAATGCGGTTAATTTTTTATCACGATGGAGGAATGACTACGAAACACAGTGGGGCACAATAATGGATGATAACACCACCACTTTCCGTGATGAAGTCGATGGCGCAATGGCGCCACACCGTTGTCAGGCCGCCGCCACAAGGCTGAGTCACCCCCCTCCGTGGTCGCGCCACCACCCTACAGCCAAGCCGCCACCACCCAAAGGCCAGGCCATGGACCCATGAACAGGGAACCTCCCTCCATTGCCAGGCCGCCACCCCGCGGCCGAGCCACCACAACCCCGCGACAAATCCACAGTCCTACGCGGTCGAGCCGCCACCCGGGGTCGGGTCGCTCCCTCCCGACCGAACCCTCCCACGCCACATGTGGCCTCACTAAGCCGCACTGTGACCTCAGACCTCATGTCCAACCCATCCTACACCCTCGCAGTACCCCCTGCCAATCTGCTCCGTGGCCTCTACTCTCCTGACTGAGCCGCCTTGTGCCGGGCCGAGCCACCCCGAACCCTCGTGGGACCCGCACAGACACATTGCCATCTGCAGCTGAGCCAACCCACGGCCTCCACAACCCAGCAACACCTACGTTCTTTACAGGACCTCATATCCCTTGTGGCCTATCGTACTACTGATCAGGCCGGGACACACCATGGCTCAGGCTTGACCCAGCATGTCAGGTCAGGTCGTCGGACCGGACCTGGACCAGATACGACCCTATACGTTACATGGGCCATATCATTGGCAACAGACGTTTGTTTCCTGAACTTTTAGTGGTTCCAGAAACGTTAGAGTGAGACATTCCCTTTGGTATACCCCACTAGTGTTTTGGATAAATATTTGAACATTCGGGTTGGATTGACCACGAATCCATTCGTGCACACAGGACAAAAATGCTAATAACTCATAGACCGAGCGTCCGATTGACGCACTGTCTGTTGCGTTGAGACCCCTATGACGTGGTGGAACATTGAGATACTTCTAATTGGAACTTCATGATAGTTGATTATCTACCAGTGGCATGTGGAACAGAAAATACCAAAGAGGATAAAGCCAACTGCGTGAACCATATACCTGGATGTGGCGAGATGACTGACTAGTGATCCGCTGTGGGTCAGCTCCTAGCGATCCTTTGTGGATCAGATCCTAGCGATCATTTGTGGGACAATGTCTATTGATCATGTGTGGGTTTGCTCCTAGTGATCGAATGTGGGTCAGAACCTAGCGATCATGTGGGGGTCAGCTCCTTGGGATTTTGTGTGAATAATATTCTAGCGATCCAGTGTGGGTCAGATCCTAACGAGCTTGTGTGGATCTGCTCCAAGCGATCCTCTGTGGTTCAGATCCTAGAGGTCATTTGTGGGTCAACACTTACGGATCCTGTGTGGGTCAGCTCATAGCAATCCTGTGTGGGTCAGCTCCTAGCGATCCTGTGTGGGTCAGCTCCTAGCGATCCATTGTGGGTCATCTCCTAGAGATCCTGTGTGGGTTATCTACTAGTGATCCTATGTGGGTCAGCTCCTAGCTATCCTATATGGGTCAGCACCTCGAGATTCGGTGTAGTTCAACATCATATCCACATAACGGAGTAAGATGATATAGGAGCTATAACTATTAATCTCTACTACCATACCTATGTAATACCTGATGTGAGAACATTTCCCACCCATGTTGTACATTCCTTTGTAGTAATACCTTGGAGGTATTCTACTATGTGGAGTACCTGTGTGGTACGTTTCTTTATGGTTTTACATTATTTTTGAAACTTTTGAGCTTTTGGATTTGGGGTTCAAACCTCTGTTTCCTCATGATTTCTATGGGAATACTTGTTAACATAGGTATATATATTGGCATATAACTATGTTTGGATGAAAGTTGACTTCATGCTTTTTGGATTATCCTTTTTGGGTTTTGTGAGACCGTGAGGGTCTCAGGGTCCCAATTGAGTATTTTTGTACTCACCCCTTCATGGGATATGCCCCCACGTTGTTGTGTTTGGTGAAGACGACGAGCATCATTGATCGAGACTAAGGGTACCAGGACAAGACAATGCCCGGTGGAGGACCTTACGTCGAGTCGATATACAGAGGAAACAGACGGACATGGAGTGTTGAGGTGGCAATCTGTACCTACCCATTAGGTTATAACCTTAGAGGATGAACTAATAGATGTCTTTATCATTCTTCAGTTGTATAGTATTTCGGTTGTACTTTTACCTTTTCTATTTGTCTCGTATTCTGGCCCCTCTTACATTCAGAACTGTTTTTTCTACACAGTTTTACTTGTGTCTGTATATGGCTGTGTGTTTGGTTGCGTGTTATTACAGGGTATAAAGGCAATACCTTCCCAGTTATAGAGATTATGCCATTCGGTGATAGTAGCCAGCCCCTGGACATATTGAAGGATTGCTTGGTGTAGTCACGACACGGGCCTTGGGAGACGAGTCATGAAACGTTGTCCCTTCTCCCAATCATATATCATATGGCACGCCACATGGGCTATGATCTCCCTTAATTGTTGGTGTATCGTCCCTGAGCGTCCATCTTGAGTATTTCACTCAACAAGAAGGTCATGAGTGCTCCCATTGATAGATGTGAATGTTACCCGTCATCAGTAATAGTTGATATGTGCTTGATATAACACCAACCAATACATTCTGAATATTTGGAAAGAAACATGTCTTATCTAGGACAAAGAGATCCCATAAGAAACAATATACAGAATCCTCCAATGCACAACCCTTACACTACATGATGTCCTCGACTCTCACCCCAAGAATAGAATCATGTAACATTACACCACGAGAGGTCTCTATAGTTAATCCCAACATAACTACAAACTGAATAGAAATTAATGAATACATATCACATGTATTGAATAATGAACATGAAAAAATGGAAGCTATAAGTATCAGACAATGAATAGTAGAAAGTCTTACTTCACAACCGTCATGTGTAACATGAACTACATGTTGATGACCTACCCCTTTACCCGGGTCCCCCGCTTGAATACCCCGCAGTGCACTAGTCGGTCGGTATGGGTGATCTTGAATCGATGGCTCACATCCACCACCCCTAACAATACGACCAATGGTGCTCCAGCTTCATGTATGATATGAGGAAACTGACCCCCTTTCTACACTTGGATTATACATCTAACCACTATCATTACCCAACTACAGCTGGTTCCTGCATAATATTTTCATGTGGCCTAGCCTACTACACACTTGTAAAACTACAGGTGGGTGGGAACACTTGTCACGCTTGTGCCCCGACCAGCAACAATGAAAATAAAAAACCATTTCACCACCCTGATATACTGACCCCCTCATCTGACTACTCAACATGCTTCCTCCCTGGTTAATGTTCCCAATGTGGTGCTTTATACTACATGATGGCGCACAACTTACTTTCCCAGCTGGAGCCAAAAATTCACTACTGGAAGCTCCCTTTAGGTTTCCTTCCCTGATGAAGGATTGATCCACAGCATCAGAAAACCATTCTATATGAAATACATACACATTAGATCTTATATCATATCTCAGCCTATCCTGGATTCATTTATCCAAAACTCCCTTATCTCCCATCAATATCAGAACAATGAAACTCAAATTGTTGAAAAAACATGCATAGTCCATCACCGACATTGTCCCTTGAGTCAACCTCATTAAATCCACATCTGTCTCCTCCCATGTGGTTTCTAGATATAGGTTCTCAACAATCATCTCTTGGATAACTTTCTACACCATCCCCTCAGCCTACTCCATCTGAACCACAATGTCCCACAATCATTTTTCATGTCCCCTTAGAATATAGTCTAATAAAAGGACTCACATATCATAATGATTATATATATGGTCGATAATAGTTTTTATGGATGTAATCAAAGACTCTAAATCATCATGACCACCCTCTCCAGTAATATTTGGAGGGTGCTACAGTTGAAATTCCATTGTCATCTTAACCATGATTTAGAACGAAACCATAAATATTTTGTGATATGGAAGGGATATATATAGGATTTTCACTTTTAATAACGAAAATCATTTTCATACCATACCCAAAAGAGCCTACTCACAACCGAGTCTCTACCTTCGGCCATCTCCCAATGTATTAGGTCAACAGTGTATCTAATTATCATTGTAACAAGCCTTATATCCTACTCCCATTTGAAAAAAAATTTATAATCCAAGTTACCCTTTCAAAAATTATTCCACATCTAAATCTTTATCAAAAACAATCTTATAATTACTACATTGCATTTTCACATCCCCTTTTTAATCATTCATACCATCTTATTAGGAATAATTCATTACGTTTAAGAGAACTAAGGAATCATACCATTTATATCCAACAAACCAATCTCATGTGTTTATATATCATGATCCATGTCACTTTCCTACATATGTGCCTAGAATTTTGCATGAATAAACAACCTCATACCTTTACGGGCATGAGCTAAATATCACAATATCATAAAATCAAACAACAAGTGAATTACCCAAAGGTGATATATCACCATATTTAACAACACACAGCAAGAACAAAAATCCCCTCCCAATGTGACATGGGTTTCCCCCGTAAATGGGTTACATAATCAAAATAAATATATCATTACCAAGGCCTGACACATTCTTAATCACATTTCTAACATCCCCAAATTGTATAGAAGAGGAATTATCTCCATTGATACATCTTTTTAACGTCCCAGACCGAGGTTCAACAAAACTAGTGCCCCTAGACGGGTAGTTACAAGATTTCAAGTGTGCCTCCTCGTACCACAGAGTGTTCCAACTATCATCAAGGGTCCAATAGGCCATTTGGGGAGACTATACCCTCAATAACATAGTAATCCACAACATATAATAATTGAAACATAAAAATATAAGAGAGAAATTCATAACATTCATAATTACTAAATACCAAAACTGGGTACAATAATAAACATCAATAAATATGTCTTGTCACTATATTGTCAAGAGAAAAAAACCCAAAAGAACTAAAATGTAATAATCCCCAAAATGGTTCAGAATCCATGTATATATCCTCACCCAAAAATTTCCCATGTCCAACTCATCCCCATTTTGTAGGGACATTTCCCTTTTCCTAACATGTAAGGATGAAATATACTCGGGTACCCAACGACGACTTGAGTAAGGTGTGACTATAAATCATTAGAACACCACTAATGGTGTTTATAAAATATCCAGCAAGGAATAAAGTGCATGAAAATGATAAATATTGACATGTTATAGTAAATAGTATATTATCTCATTTTAAACTATGTACATATTATTTATACTACCAATGAATTTTGGTTCACTACTATGGAATTTCATTATTCGATCTCCCCTTTTTATGTGCTCAATTGATTAGGAATATTCATTGTTCTAATTAATATGGACATACAATGAATCCAAAATTAAATTGGCATCACAATATAGAAATTCCCTATATAGTCACCTCGAAACCTTAGTCTGGGTGGAATGAAACCATTAGTGGAATAGAACTCTTTCCACATCCCTAACCCGTGCATTTAGGGGAGGAGTGAGAAACTCGGTCTGACTCGATGTGTGGGAAAATAATTTCAAGTCAATACCCCACTATACAGTTCCATGTTCTCATTCTTAATTAAAAATCAACAGAAAACTCTATATCAAAACAACATAGAAAACATAATTTACAATCCTCACAATAATCTCAATAAAAAGGAATTTTAATTTTCCATCAATCCATTAACACTTTCATTGTTCATATCACTTATACTCTATAGCTTCATTCCCATTTTCCATGCCTATCTCACTAAGCATACTCATGTATAGTTCTAATCCCTAGAATTTTCCATTTTATCCATTTAACCCTTTTTCATCCCAACAAAACAACATATTAGGTAAATTCCTAACGTAAGTGTATTAATAGATATCCATTTAAATTCCATTGAGAATATTAACATAATCCTCAACGGATCTATGTTATTTCACAAATTCCTACACTTACATAGCTAACTGTATTTTTTGGTGAAGTATCGGCATGCCCCTCATGTGGCCCTAATTCAGTCGAGTCATTCTCCATGAATCCCATTAGGACCAAAATAGATTATATAAACCTTTTAGAAACAATAACATCACATCATGTCAACAGATTCAATAAATATTCGAAAGAGGGTATAAAAAACATCTACATTCAAAAATATACAAAAAATAAAAAAGATATAAATCTGTAGGCCAAGTACCTTTAATATGTTGGAGAATGACCAATCAAACAATGCTTTATATTTCAATTCAACCAACCCATGATTCTTTATGATAAAACTATCTAAAACAGTAGGATATGAGAGCTCTAGATTGAGAGGGGAACGAAATAAAAATACTAAATGAAAAAAATGAAAATAATGATGGAGATTAGCCTTACCTAGATCTAAAATATTCAACTGACGGCACTCAAAATGGATTAGTATCGAACGAGATTGATCCTTCGTAGCTCTTGGTCCTTTTGGATCATTCCTAGGGTTTCAAGGGAGGAAGAGGAAAATCTTGAGTAGGATATAAAATAATAGAGTGGATGTTTTATAATTAATAGATTCTAGGCCTCACGGTTTACCCGCACAGTTTCCCAACTCTTAAGCAATCCATGGGCTGGATTATGCCCAAAAGAGCCCTCTCTCACTGTTTATGTTCATAGTTTCCCAAATCTTTCACAAACCATGCAAAGGCTACTATTCAAAAATATTCCCCTATCACGGTTTGTCTGGGAATCCTTCAAAGTTACCACCAATCATATGCAATCTGTGCAGCTAGCCCATAAATCTCATTTTCCCATTTTCTTGTCTCAAACCCCTAGAACAACAACAATCCTACTTTAGGTCATGGAAAGCGCATAATTAACTGAAATAAAGTGCCTACACTCTAACGTAAATAAAACAAATCTTACAGATAAATCCATGATCATACAAATCATATTAATAATATTAACCATTATAAAAAATAATATATATTAATTAAATATACCTATATTTATATTTATCTATAAAAGGTAATTATTTAAAATTTATCACACCATTCATAAATATGGTAGAGCATTTCTATATAAGAAAATAATTTATATATTCCGCATATTGGTTTAAAAAGATTAAGAAATTATTCACATTTATATATTTATATTAAAATCATAAATCCCATATATTTTTAAAAATTATTCACTAAAACAACCCATGAGAGGTAGTGATTGAAGTTTTATTATATTATTTTACAATGAAGTAGTCCTCCATAACAAGAAACTATGATTTTGGATTCTCATTTGAAGGATTAGGAGATAAATTCATGTGATGGAAATAATTTAATAACATCATAATATATGTTATATATGTATGTAAATATTTCGTCACGTTTCATGATGATTTGATGTTAGCAGTGGATAAAATAATAATTCAATATTTGGGTAAGGACAATGCCTCTTTTTCAAGCATCATTAATTAATGTAATCTATAAATAATATTGAATCAGTATTTTAACCAATAAGATACCTTTAAATCAAGGTATGAGATATCAATAGGTATTTAAAAAGGTATTTTCTCTAATAAATTGATATCTATTTGAGACAAATCTTGGAATTTAGGATTCCTTTACAAATGGTGGAGTTGAACACACAAAATTACATGAAATGTTTGACTAATAAAATCTATTCTTCATAAAGATATAGATGAAAACAAATAAAATTATATTTTTTATAATTTTGGTTAATTATAATTTCATCAGATAAAATATCAACATGTTCGCATTAGGTTTGAATCATAACATGATTCAATTAATTTGAGTAAACCCTATTTGAGAATTTCCAAGAAATTACATTTTTTTCACATTAAGGGGAATCATCATAACATTAAAAGGATAATTGGATGATAATTAGACTGAGATTGATTTATTCTATAATATAACAATAACTTTGGGTTTGTTAATATTTTTATAATTGTGAATAATTTGATGAAATATTATTTATTATTAAATATTAAAAAATTTATTTTTGGATCCCATAATTTTATATTAAAATAAAATATCCATGTCACTAATGAAATTAATATATAATTATTAAAAACACCCCTAATATGTTAAATATATATATTTTTATTTTTAAACCTTTAATTATTATTAAAATGTAAAATTTAGTGTTTCTGTTATCATTTAAATTATTATCATTCTGGACACAAATAGACTATATTACTGTTGGATAATAATTTAGAAAAATAATTTAACAAATAAAAATAATTTAAAAAATTAAATTAAATTCAAACTCAATTATAAATCATTAAAAAATTTATAAATAGTCCAATATAATTTTGATACTTCTAAAAATTATAAATATATATTAAAACATAGAATGACTTGTGGTTGCGCCCAAATTTACCCTACATGTATGATGTCGTTGTAGTACAGTTAGGGGTCGAATCCACAGGGACTGAAGAAGAAACATGGAGACACTTTGATTAGATGTGGGATTGGCTATGAAGTGGCCAACTATGGTGTTCATTGATTTGAGGAATTATTGATTTAATTTAATGAACAAAACCATTAAAATTACTTTAATTAAAACAACTAATTAATATGAGTTGATCCTAGGATGTCTCTTGGGCTTGATTGGATGTTTTTGTTTTTCATTTTATTTTCTGTTCATCGGTTCAAGAGGTATCCATTAAATGAAATAATTCTTCAATATCATTCTCCGATTCAATCCATACACAATTTCATGTCTAATCACCAATTCACTTAGAGGATAAATTAAATGAGAACTCCAAGGAATTGGATCATACTAGCACTCAAAATGTGTCGTCGTTAAAGTCAGTGAAGACAAAGAAGAAGATAAATCAAAGAAAGGAACTCATAAAATAAAAAACAAATTTAAGAATTTAAGAACATAAAATAACATTCAATCCAGCCCATAAAACTCCCTAGGATCAACCCATAATATTTTATCCCTCCAATGAGGCTATTCATTCAATGTAAGCGGGTAGTTGACTTTAAGAAGCACGATTGAAGAAGAAAAACATTAATCAAAATGAACACTCCACCGTTGTGTGATGAATTCACAAGTGCGGGTGTGAATAAATTCACAATTCGATTCAACGATATCAATGTGTGAAGAAAAGGAAAATAAAAAGTTAATAAGAAGATTAAATTTCATTAAAATACTAAACGTGAATGAAAAACTTACATGGGAAAACTCGACTTTGCGATTAAAATAGAAAGCAGGAAATTACAATTGAATGAAATAAAATGGATTCAATGAGGAATGTTAGATGATAATTTCCTTCACCACCATCTCCTTATATAGGAATATTTGGATCCTTATGTCCACCCCCCACTCAGTAAATTCACCCCCAACAATTAATAGAGTCAAAACGAGGGTGAATAATCAAAAAGAAATTGACGTTTCAAAGTTGACCCGGAAAACTGTCCAGATTCGTCCACCATTTTGACGTTCGAATATTTAATTGATGGAGGCCGAATCATGAAGGTTTGTAGCAGACAAATATATTTTTCCATGTGTCCTCTATAATCATTAAAACATTCAAGACATTTGGATCATTTGTTTGGATGATTTGGTCGAAATAGTGGGACGACTTTATGTGCATTAATGTCGGGTCCACCATTTAAATCTCAGGTTCAGATCCCTTTATCATCATGAGAAATTCAGAATTAGCTCTGGACACAGTTGAATAAAATTATCTGAATATTTTTATCTTTATACTGTATAAATTTGAGCTTTATTGGGCTTGGTTTGTGGGCCCCCCATTTTTTATGGGCCTTTGGCCCATTATGCTTTCTCCAGAAAATTTCTGTATTCGATATCAAAACTTCCATCTTCCATTGGGATTCATCCATTGGACCTAAAAGATAAAATTTTCCAAACATAGTGATCAGACATATCCCAAAATTTAAAATTCATAAAATGAGTATAATGTTGTGCACAAACAAATGAATTATTGGGCCCAAATTTTCATTTTAAACATGAATTTCATTTTAGATGAGAAGTGATGTTCTATTTATGTAATGCACTAAAAAAATGTTTATGGAATTTGGAACAATTAATAAAAAAATATTTAAAATTAATATTAGCCACTCTCATTGACTAATCACACCCCCTAACATCAGTTTTTCTAGTCCCGAGCAAAATAAATTACAAATGTGAAATTGAAATCCCCTTTTGCAGAAACATTTTAATACACATTTCTCAACCAAAGACCTCATACCAAAAAAATTGAAACCCATCAAAATCATTAAAAACAAGCTAGGTCTATAAGCATATCCCAAGCCTAGGCCCATTCCTTTGTTCAATTTCATTACCACATTTCATCCAATTCCAATTAAGCATGATAAAGTGTTGTACATCCTAAAAGATA
Organism: Viscum album; assembly: GCA_963277665.1. Lineage (NCBI taxonomy): Eukaryota > Viridiplantae > Streptophyta > Magnoliopsida > Santalales > Viscaceae > Viscum > Viscum album. The sequence continues at coordinate 1,308,996,590 of OY728152.1, read as the reverse complement.
TGAGGCCCATTTTATTGTTAAAGGGGTAAAAATGGAAGCTCTAGGTGGGAATCACATTATACCTTAAGATGAGAATCCATTTATTATAATTTTTTGAATTTTGTTTAACCACAATAGATATGAAAAGACTAACTCTGGGAAGACAACAATGGAGTCACGATCCCCAAGTGTCGGACACCACAAATTTTGCCAATTTCATGCTCTAAAATAGAGATATAAATCCAAACTCTGGGCAAGACAACTATGGAGTCACGATCCCCATGTGTCGGACGCCACACATTTGGAAAAAACATTGCTCTCTGTGGTCAAAAATTTTTTTCAAATTTTTTTTTTATTTTGTTTTATTTTGTTTTTTTGGATACTCAAATTAAACTAAAAGTGACCCCAAAACCCTATGCTATAATAAAATGGACCCAAGAACTCAAATTTAAACCCACAATCTAGTAGACGTGCATTGTGGAATTTTTATTAAGAGGATGAAAATTTAAACTTTGAAAAATCAAATCGGACAACCGCACTATCCAAAAACTATGCTCATGAACATAAACTTGCATTAAAATCAGAATCAAGGAATAAAACATTATTTGATATCCAATTTTAGAGTTTGTAATGTGTGTTATCATGTTCAAGGTTAATGGAATTTTTCTTTTCATGCATGTTCTTATTATAAAAAATAATTTTTTATTTCTTCTCCCCCCAACATATAATAACACTGTCCACAGTGTTTAATGAAAAGAAAATATAGAAGGGGGTCGGGGAGGATTTCAAAGATTAAATGATAATCATTGAATGAAGTCACCTAGTGGATGATGATGATAGTGCGTTCCACAGTCTCCCTTCCCTCTTGGAATTTAGTCTCAGCAGCTTGGATGGTGGTGAATGTATTCTCCTTATGACTTATGACATTTAATTTTATTTTTTTAACCTATAAAAACATAATAATAAACAAAACAAAATAAACTGATGATACATTGTCTTCTTTTTTTAGATTTCTAGTTATGATATTTCTCATAGATCACGCCACGTGACACAGATGAATATGGTGCTCCCTTTCATATCCATCCTTACTCATAAATGAAGAACAAGTGAACAGTCTATGGTAATTTATTATATAAAAAATAAAATGATTCAAAATTATTAGAAAACATTAAAACCATGGGTTTCCTCCCATGTAGCGCTTTTTTTAACGTCGTTGGCTCGAATTTTACACCCCAGGTTATCCAATTCAAACATTCAACATTTTTAAGACCCCATTTTTGTCCACATCAACTTGATTTAGATTTATTTTTTTAGAATTTGATTCATTTGACATCACATGGTCAATAATGAGTGTGGAAGTCCAAGGAAATTTTGTAAGGGTTGATTCGGTTGAATTTTTAGTCTTTCCTAAGACATCAATGAACATTCCAACATTATTGGTTTCTTGAGAAGAATTAACTACAAATACAAGGTCTTTTGTATCTTCTATAGTGGTATTCTTGAGTTAGGAAGAATGTAAAATAATTTTGAGCTAGTGTTCATTGAAATTTCCTAATGGAGATTGAAAAATTAAATCAAAATCAGTTTCTTCTCCAATATATATAGAAATAATTAGTTCATTTTGAAAATAAGAGTCATCCTGAAAATTGTCCAATTGAATATCAAAGGTGTGTATGGGATCAATTTTTGGTATTTCTCCCAATTTTTCAGTGATTAGTGGTCCTAAAAATTCATTAATGGAGCCATGTTCAGGAAACTAAATCATTGATGTCAAGTTATTATCTTTTGAATTCAGAAAATCAATTTCCTCTTGAATTAAACACTCTTCATCTTGATATTCAACATTTCCTAACCAATTCAATTCATTATCTCACTCTGAATTCCCAAATTATAAAGTGAGATCTTCACATGTTTTAAATTTTTGTAGTTCAATCCTCAAAGATTTATCCTCAGAATTCATTATCTCCATTTGATTACACAATCGTTGAAGAATTTTTTCAGGAATAGAGTTGATAGATTTCTGTACATCATGGACTTGATCATTATTTATATTTTCAATCATTCTTGATAGGTATGGAAATTGATCTTTTAAACGTTCATCATCACAAAGATTGTTCATGTTATTGGGGGTGGTGTATTGATTCAAAGGATGATCAATGTAATTAAAAGAAAATGGTTATTCCCAATGTGGATTTTCTAATTTATTCCATTCGGAGTTTGTGAAGGGATATTGTTGATTATACTCCATTGGATTCCTTTGGAAATTTTTAATCGTTATTTTTGGGAGTCGAAAAAAATAGAAAGGGAAAAGAGAAGATAAATGGAGATGAGAAAAGAGAATTTGGGGTTAGAAAATGAAGGTTTTTGGTCTAAGGAATATACTTGGTCCCCAGAAACGGTGCCAAAATTTGGTTGCGCCCAAATTTACCCTACAGGTATGTGGTCATTGTAGTATAGGTAGGGATCGAATCCATAGGGACCGAAGAAGAATCCTTGATACACTTTGATTAGATGTGGGATTGGCTATGAAGTGGCCAACTATGATGTTGATATATTTGAAGAAATATTGATATAATTTAATGAAAAAATCCTATAAAATTACTTGAATAAAAAAAATTAAGATGAGTTGATCCTAGGTTGTCTCTTGGGCTTGGTTGTATGTATTTGTTTTTCATTTGATTTTCTGTTCATCGGTTAAAGAGGTATTCATTAAATGAAATAATTCCTCAATATCATTATCTTATTTAATCCATACACAATATCAAGGATAATAACCAATTAACTTATAGGATCAATTAAATGATCACTCCAAGTAATTTGATCATACTAGCACTCAAAATGTGTCGTTGTTAATGTCGGTGAAGACAAATAAGAAGATAAATCAAAGAAAGGAAATCTTAAAATAAAGATCAAATTTAAGAATTTAAGAACATCAAATAACATTCAATCCACCCCATGAAAATCCATAGGATGAACCCATAAAAGTTTAACCCTCCATTGATGTTATTCTATCAATTGAAGTAGGTCATATACTTAATGAAGCGGGATTGAAGAAGAAAAACATTAACCAAAATTAACACTCCACCGTTGTGTGATGAATTCATAGGTGCGGGTGTGAATAAATTCACACTTCGATTAAACTGTATGAACATTTGAAGAAAAGGAAAATAATTAGTGAATAAGAACAATAAATTTTATTAAAATACTAAATGTGAATGAAAAATATAAATGGGAAAACTTGACGATGCGATTACAAATTGATAGCAGGAAATTACAACTGAATGAAATACAATGGATTCAAAGAAAAATGTTAGATGATAATTCCCTTCACCACCATATCCTTATATTGGAATATTAAGATCCTTAGTTCCACCCCCCCCCCCCCCCACAATCAATTCACCCCCAACAATTAATAGAGTCAAAATGAGGGTGAATAATCAAAAGGAAATTGACATTTCAATGTTGGTGCGGAAAACTGTCCAGATTCGTCCACCATTTTGACGTTTGAATATTAAATTAATGGAGACCGAATGATGAGTGGTTGTGGAAGAAAAATATCTTATACCATGTGTCCTATATCATCTTTAAAACTTTCAGGACATTAGGCTCATCCGTTTGGAAGTTATGGTCGAAATAGTGGGACGACTTTATGTGCATTAATGTCAGGTCCACCATTTAAATCTCAGCATAAGATCCCTTTATCATCATGAAAACTTCATAATTAGCTCCGGACACAGTTTAATAAAATGATCCTCATATTTTTATCTTTCTACTGTATAAATTTGAGCTTAATTAGGATTGTTTTGTTGGCCCAATATTTTTTGATGGGCCTTAGGCCCATTATGCTTTCTCCATCTAATTCCTGAATTCGGGAGAAAAATTATCCATTTTCCTTTGGGATTTTTCCATCGGACCTAAAAGATAAAATTTAAAAAACAAAGTGATCAATCATATCCCAAAATATCAAATTCATAAAATGAATATAATGTTGAGAACAGACAAATGAATGACTGGGACCAAATTTTCATTTTAAAAATGAATTGCATTTTAGATGAGAAATGAAGTTATATTTATGTAATGCACAAAAAATAATGTTTATTTCCTTTGGAACAATGAATATAAAGATATTAATAATTAATATTAGACACATTCAGTGACTAATCATGTTGTTTTTTGAATTATCTATTAATCAAATATTTTAATTGTATTAGTATAATAAATTATCAAATAAATTATAAATATTAGAAAACTTGTATAGAAACGGAAATACTACACTAATATAATTATATTAAGGAATGTGTTATGATCATTTTATGTACTTATATTATTTATTTTCTATATAATTATCTCTTTTAACCATTACATTTAGAATATTATTTAATATAGTTACAATTTATATTGATAAGTGTTTGAAATGGAGCATCAAACCATATATGGTACTCATAATTAAATATATGTAATATCTTTTTAAATGTTACATTTATTGAAGTAGATGATATTCATTTATGATAAAAAGAACTCTATGAAAAAAATTCAAAATAAAAACCCATTTTAGTATAGAAATTATGTTATAATAATTTCAACAATAAAAATGATTCAAATTATATAAACTTTAATATTTAAATTAATTGAAAAATATATTTACATTGAATACATCTATAAAAAATATAACTTTTTAATTATTTTTAAAAAATATAATTTCAATTATATTTTTTATATTTCAATATTCATTAGGAAATAAATATTTTCATTAAACATTTAAATATTCATTGTAATATTATTTTAATATTTTTTATAAAAAGTTATTTCATTTTTTAAAACAAAAATTCATTCTCTTCTTAAAATAAATTACAATACTTCTTTTAATAATGAAATAAAATATATTTTCAATGATTAAAATGACTTATTAAAAGTTAAACATTTATCAATACATTGTTATTAATGAGGATCATTATATATGTTTTAGATTGTGGTAAAACTGATTCATACCCAGATATTTTATGGCTATATTATAGTTCAATATTTATATAACAATATTTCCCGGTGTGTTGAAAATCATTGTTGTGTTCCTTTTAGTCTATAAATATATTAATTATTTATAAATAAGAAGACATTAAAATTTTCCACCATAGGAATTTCACCTTTTAAATTTCTTATATATTGTTATACTGAGAACAAGTGAGGGTAAATCTTCTAAATTCCTTCCTCTATTTCCTATTTTTCCTCCGCATATTTTCAGATTTTCTGTAGTACTATAACCTAGTGAGTTACAATATTTCATATAGCTATATGAATATTGTATAAAAACATTATAGAGTAATCCAAATAAGATAGGTAATATTCTAGTTGTTCAATTGATTACATCAATAAATGATAGCTATTTTTAATGTACATAATTATGATTGATACGTGGAATAGATATTATAAATGGGAACATATTTTTGAGAATCATAAATGATATATGACACAAATCGATATGATTAATTATATTAAATAGGTTGATGTTCCTATGACATAGTATACCGATATTCAATACTCATATCACTCTATTCCATGGATATTTGTAGATTATCAATTTATATTTATTCTCCAAATATTGGTATAAAAAAATATTTTCATCATAACACTTACCCAAAATCTATGTAACCCAGATGTATTGATAAATAATCTTAACCTATTAAACATTTTCCTTAAACATTTGATGTCCCAACAGAGTGAGTTCACTATGTTTATCATTACTCAATTCTATATTATTTATCTTCCCATGAAGAGGATTGTAAAGACACATTTTTTTTAATTATTGAAATGTATAATTTTATATGAAAAAACAATAGGAATATATTGATCACATATCCTTTAATATCTTTAATGCATTCATAGAACATGTGATCATGTTTCTATATTTTTTTAATCAAATTAGACATCCTAATGAGGGTTATGATAATTTATAATGTCATTTTAGATATATTTTTTGTATTTATCATATATTATTTAAAAATGGAGTTAAATCATGGACCTGAGTTATAAAAAATACATAATAGTGTCCCACACACACCAACACATATCTTATTTATACCATTTAATATAGATCAATTGAGATGTCATATTGATTTCCAATGAGATGGATAGTCTTTATAAGATGACCCACCAAGAATCATATATAATTATATTATATTTTTATAAATATAAAACTAGTAATGAAATCAATGGTGATGTTTTCCTTTGTCCGTGTATGTATGTGCAATGGTTTCATAAACACCATAGAATTTTTCCATATAGCTTTAATGTTCAGATATGACAAAACTTTTAGGTATATTATGTGATCTAAGAATTTATATTTCCCACAAATAGTTCACATTTAGATTTCGATATATCTTCATGGTATCAATATTGATGGCAAAGGTTGACCTATGTTCATCATTCAATAAATATTTCAATATCTCGTTATATTATGGTAAACAATTTCATGATCAAAAGAATAAAAATTATTTTTCATCAATATTGAATTCATTGTATTCACTTATAATTTTTATTTCACCTTAATCATTATATCAACAGCATATGATTGATAATTCATTATCTTCTACAAAAGGGACAATTGGTAAATATTATGGGAAAGTAATGATGGTGTTTCATTAATAATGAATACCATGTCCATCCATATATTGTATATAAAGTATTAATCCTTCTAAATTCTCATAACTGATAATGATTATTCATCATTTCACCATAGAGCATCTTTCATTTTCATTAATTTTAAAGGACGATATTGGATTTTGAAATCCTAGTAATTTATAAGCTCGAAAAATATTTTCATCATTATATTAATCAATATCAATATAAATATACATTTTCGGCTCCCATTATCGACATGTTTTCACACAACTCTCCATAGAGGCAATTATTATAGATATTTAATTCATTGGTCCCTGAAACTAACTCCAGAAAATGTTTTGGATTGTTTTTCTCTAGAAACTTATACTTCCTGGTTGGGTACAGGTTTTATTTTTTTAGTATACATCCCAAAAAATAATTTATATAATCCTTAAATTCTATGATATTTCCCACACATGTTGGAATAAGGAGGATATGTCTAGGGATTTTCATAATTTACAATTGCATAAATATATCATTACATTTATTTATTCATAGAATCATTACTCCCTTCTATGTTTCCTTCACCATAGGATTTTGAATTCAAGAAATATTTTCAAAAAATCCTCAATAATATAAATATAGTGCCTGATGAATACTAATAAATAATATATTTTTTATCTATGGTGGTGTAAAATTATTTTCTAAAGATTTTCCAAATATTTTTCCATTTTATATTTATAAAAGTCCTCATTCATGATACTATATTCATCTAAAACTTTGATTAACATTATATTTCATATATTAGAATATTTTTTTATATATTAAAAACTTAATTAAAATTCATTTTATTCTCCTATTATATTTGATGTACAAGGTAATATTTTCTATAAATAATACCCCAAATTTCTAAAGTAAATCACAAAATTATTTTTTCAACATGTCATGAATGATTAATATTAAAATAATTTATCTAAAGGGAATCAATAAGAATTCATAATGGCTATTAATCATTCATAATAATGCTTCAAAAGATATTTTTCATTAAGTTTTAATTGGTGATATCTGTAGAGATGTACAAACATTGTGACATATTGGTCCCCATTTCCATTATTGAAAAAGAAACTTATTTTATGAAAGGGTTACATTTTTTCATATAATTTTATGATCCCTCAATAATTATTATATATGTGTATTGAAAAATCATTCTACAACATTTAATAGGAAAATAAAGACCCATATTGAGGACTCTAGTGTCTAAAACCTTATTTACATAATCATTTTAAGTGTTCTTTCCGTTCATTCAACACAAAAATGGTAATTTAGTAGGGCTTGGATATGGGTGGAGATCCAGCTATATGATTTAATGAGATCTCAATATCTTGGTTAGGTTGAATCATAAGAAATTATTTTAGGAATAAATTAATATATCCCTCACAATAGGTATATATTAATCATATTATTCTCACTATTGATAGAAATGGTTAAACATGAGAATATATATCATAGTTTAATAATATCAATTAATGATAAGAAAAAAATAAGGGATATTCACTCCTACCTAAACATATATAAAATAGGTTGATGATTTTGATAATGAAGAGTTATCTTATAATCGCAAAATTTGAGGTGGTATATATATATAGTTTTTCATAAAATTCCCAAAATAGAATCAACATCAACTATAGAATGTTTTGTGGTATATTATCTTCAATTAAAAATCATTCATTAACTGGGGCGGATTTATACACACTGGATTCAGTAAATCCAGAGGTGATTGTCATAATATATAGAAAACCCACATTTTTTGAGATGGTGATTGACTAGTTCTATTAATCATTAATGATATAAAATAATTCATAGAACTAGAATAAAAAAGTATGTTCTCTATTAATGATTAAATAACTGGTGTATCAATCACCATAGTTTATCAGGTTCCACAATAAAAATAGAGATTGAAATTTTTTTACCATGATCCTTAGGCACTGCAGGATCACAACATAATTGTTTTTCAACAACCCCATGTGTTGGGAATTCCCATAAATAATTTATGTGTTCCATGTAGTTGAAACATCATAAAAAATATATGTGTAGATATAAACCTCCATTTATTCTATATGATTAATCTGTTTCATAATATCTCTAACCCATTGATTTAATTGATTTATTTCATTTACACACCAATAGAATCTCCATTATCAATGTTATAGATTATAGGGTTATTCGTCTAATTATTTTTACTCAAGGTATATATTTTTTGAAATTCCACCACTAGATTTATCCATTAATCATCCCAAATATACACATTTTTTTATTTAAATCTCTGGGTCCATGAGACCATTGAGGATCTCCAATCACCATATCATCCCTAAGTGTAATATAGAAAACCATTTAATTATATTCAATTTATAAAATTTAAAAATAATATCGTAAACATGTCTTTCATCTATAAAATATGTCATAAATTATACATTCATCTATAATGATGATTACTAAATTAATACCCAATACACCATTTTTAGCGTTATTTCCCCTTAGAAAAACTAATCCCAGGACCTATCAATTTATAGTATCACAACAGGGATGTAATTAATTTGAAACCTCTCAATATAGACATAAAAAAATTTGATATATATTTTTATATTTACAATTTATCGAGGAATATCACTTAATTATTATATTCATGATACCCAAAAATTAATATACCTTTGTATTTTACAAACTATACAATCCAAACCCTTTTACGTATATTATTACATGATTATTAAAATAAATATCAATTAAATAATGAAAAGTACCAAAGGAAAAAATCTATTTGGGAGACAATGTATATAAAAATTCAGAGTTATTAAAAAAATTATATAAATAAATATATTAACCTCATAAATACCTTTGAAATCTTAAAACATCAAGGGATAACTAGGGGAATAAAAAGATAAAAAAGGATACAAAATTAGAATTATGGTTTTATATTCATTATAAGTAAGGATAATAGGTGAGACCCACATATAACAACATGTAATAAAATATAATGAAAATTAGTAATAATATTTGATTATAAATTAATAAAAATGTATCATGATATTATTAATATATCAGAAATGATGATATAAAAAAACAATACCTAATAGTAAGTCATTTTTAACTACCAAGAAGACATCCCTTGGGGGACATAGTCAAATTATAGATTATGATTAATATATATTATCATAAATAATATCTAGTAAAAAATGGATACCAATTTCATTGGTGAACTATATGTGTTAAACATAATAATATGTTTGTGATAATGTGTTCTACAAACAGAAAAAACAACAATGTATAATCATAAAATTTACATATGGAATTAAGTTCATTGTATAATCAACCCCGAAATAATAATAATAAAATATTAACAAATAGTGATAATAAAAGATTGAAATAAGTATTATGGTTTTGTTTATATTTTTTGAAAATACTTTGAAAAAAATAATTTCATTTTTGAGAATAAAATTTAAATGATACGTATATATGAGTACTATGGGATGGAAATGTTTCACATAATCTTGATTGATTCTAAATATTCAATTAGAGAAATGTATTGATTAAAGTTATTACTCAGTAGAAAAAATGAATAATGATCTATGTTTATAATAATGATAAATATATTATTATTTTTAAAATAAATCACAACATCAAATGGTGACAAAATGTGATTTTGATAGGAAATTTTCTAAAAAACCATAAAAGTTGTTGTTTAGTGAGATACGTTACCTTGAGTATTTTTATTATTAGATTAAAATACGGATTTTAATATAAATAATTACATTTATGATTAACTAAATCATTAATCATACTCATAAATACCATACCATATATTATTTTTTATAACAGTTTTCCACTAGTTTATATAAAATTCATTATTGAAATCCTTGTTCTGGGTGAAAATTGATTGATTTTTAAGAATTTTTTACATCAATTATCATATTTATTTGATAATAATATTTAATATATATTATCAAGACATTTTCACATGTTATTAATATAATATATATTCAATTTATAAATATTTATATCCATACAAAATAGGTATAGATAAAAAAAATTATTATACGATTCATGGACATGGTATACCAATTATATTCTTCAACATTATTTCCATTATTTTTTGGATGAATGAATTAGATGTAAATAAAATTTTAACTTTGAACAACAATAATAATAATTTCATTAAGGAAAAATTAATATTTTTAATCTATTGTTAAATCCACATTATAGAAGTTGATGTTGGAAAAATTTAAATTTGTTTCCCAATGGCAGTACTCCATAAACATTTAAGTAACTTTCATATCTAATTTCATAGGAGAGGATATGGATTTAGATGACTAAATTGACAGAATTTCATATAATAGAATGAAATATAAGGGATTAATTATTAAAACATCATTAAATAAATATTAATGGATTTAGATGATGAAATAAAATAGAATCCTTTTCATAAAGACTATATCCATTCTTCAAACAAACTTCATTATAATTACACCTTAAACACTCTATTGTTTGTGTTATTCTTAAATTATTAATTATAGAATGTGGGATGTTATTTTATGAGGGTATTTTGGTAGTTCGTGGATAATATTAAAATAAATTGATTTTTTTATGAAATGATGAAATTAAATTTTCTTTTATAATCAAGGGGAGGGGCCCTATTTGAATATCATAAATTATTAAATTAATATTAATTAATACTCATTTAAAAGAATTTAAATAAATATTATTGTAATATAAGAATATTTTGTTTCTAAATAAAATAATCCATCAAAAATTGTACATGTATATATATGATTTATACCCTAATTTATTTATTTTATCACATAATAACTTTATTTGATAGTTACAATGATAATGTTGTTCATAGATTTTTTGGAAAAGTATTGTTATTATAAAAGAAAATTTTCATAAAAATTAACCATTGTTGATATTCTAATACAAATACAAATAATTTGGATTACTATTGTTTTTTTATTAATTTTATATGATTTATAATAATTATATTTATTATTAAAAATAAGTACTTTAAGATGTGAATCCACTATATTAAAATGAGAATGAATACTGTATTAAAAGAATAAAATTAATCTATAGTACATTAACATATACATGATATGTTATTAATATATATAGGTCTTTTTGAAACATTGATATAATTAAAAATAACAATATTTATATTCTTCATATAATTTTCTTGATTATTCTAATTCTTGCACAAGGATTGTGTGAGTGTGCTATAAGAATGTATTATAATAATATAAAAAACAAAAAATAAAATTAAATATCCATGAAATGTAATATTCAATTATAATTCAAAAAAATTGTAACTAAACTAAAATTTTTTTTCTTACATTCAAAAAATATTTTTCATTTTAATTGGAAAAATGTTGGATTTTTTTAGAAATTTATCTTAAATATTAAAAAGGATATAATACAAGAAATATCGCACCCAGATTCCATCTATTAGAAAATAAAATTGATACGGGAAAAAATATTCATCAATTTTTATAGCGGAATGTGTTGTGTTAATATTTATGGAATATCATTTTATATTTATCAATAATTACATTTTTAAAGCCCCACAGTTGGTGGTGGGGTGGTAAGGGCTTCGGGGTGAGGGGTAGGTCACGGGGTCAAGTCCTTGAGCTTGCGATTTATATGTAATTTTCTTACATTGGTTTTTTCCGCTTTCATGGTTGTACAATCTTTTTTAATTTCATTGTTTAAACATACCATAATGATAATTATTTCACACGGTTAATATTCATAATTGACAAAAAATGAGGAAACATATTTTCCAAATTCTTTACATCATAGTTAAGAATATGAAATTATTATGTATTAGAATATAAATAAATTAATTTAAAATATTAATTCATGATTAATTAAAATAATATAATAAACGAAATTATTTCATTAAAATTTCATTTTAAGTATAATTTTTTATATAAAAAATTAAATCATAAAATTTATCAAAATCTAATTAACTATAATTTAAATAATATAATATAACTACTGGTTTATTTAATCCAATTTAAAATTAAATTATATTATTTAACACATAATCAAAAAATAATTTTTTCAATAAAAATTATATTTTCACCATTCACTGGAAATTAATAATTTTTAGACAAATCTAGAATACTCATTTAATACTAATTTTGATATTATTATATAAAGTGTAAATTTTTTATCATATAATATTTGTAGTTTTATAATAATTTTTATATAATATTTCCCAACAAAAATAATATATAATCCCTTTTTTAGGGAAATCAAATTTTTTATGAATTAAATGACATTATTAATAATTAATTTCTTATTTATGAAGAAATGAATAGTATATTTGGAGTTAGTTGGATATATATTTATAATTTAATTATTCATATTAATACACATTAAATTCAATGGCTATGTTATCATTATTATATTTAAAAAAAATATTTTTTGGATTGTTTAAGTTATGTGTTCTTTATATAGTACACTATAAAACATATTCATTTATTTAATATCAAGAGATATTAAATAACACGTCGAAAAAAATAAATCATCATTGAAATTTCATAGGTTCATCCATAAATATGAATAATATTTCATTTTCAATTATAACCTACACATTAAATTCATATTTATCTTTTACATATGTATCAATATATAAAAATATAATTTCACCATACCAGAGAATAACTTTCGCATCATTAAAAATATGTAATAAAATGAATTATATATTTTTCCTATTTATCCCCCTATCATTAATTAAAAATATAATTAATATAATTTCTCCCCAAATAATATTATTTATAATGTATGGATAGATAATAAATTAATATAATAACGTGTAATGAGTTACATATTATTATCATTAATCATATACTGATGAAAAATAGTTCATGTTCTTTAAGGAAAAGGTTATTATCTTCCATTGGATATTTGAATGTATGATATAGTGAAATAAATGATGTAGGTAATGGTGTGAATGAAATGAAAAATAGATACTAAAATAGAGTTATCAATGATAAATTTATCAAAATATAGTTAAGTATCTAAAAATTCAACATAAAAAATACATATATGCATATCCCTCTATGAAAGAATGTTTTGATCGACAATACAAAATTTTTATGTTATTCAATTATACTTTTAAAAATAATATTTTAAATAGATAACATGTTGTTATGTTTATACCAAGTAAAAATAATTCGTTAGAGAGTCCAATTAATATAGACAAGAATTTTTCATAAAAAATTACACATTCAATTTATCATACGTAAATTAATAATAATTTTTTTTCTTTAATTAATTAAAATTAATTTATTTTTTAGTATTCTATATAGTAACTAAAATATGTTAATTTATATTTATTAAGAATAATTTGGTTTGTTAATATATTTTATTTAAATAAACTAATTTTTGGCTAAATATTGTTTCAAACAATTCTAGGTTGACCTAATTTGTCACCCACGATAGATCATAAAATGGACTCTTGTGTGACTATACAAACCTGTGGGAAGATTCATGCTAGTGTATCAATAAGAAGAATTATTTATATTATTAAATAATGAGTAAAAAAATTTACAATGTCTCTACTCTAACTAGATGACAATAATGAAGCATTTTCAATCAGTAATATAAGAGGATTATAAGTTTGAGACAAAACAACACCACAATAGAAATATATTCTAGAAAACAAAGAAAAAAACCAAAATTTATGTCATTCTGTGACTGTCCAACACCACCATATCAAAATTTATGTCATTCTGTGTCCAGAAAACATGTTAATATACTATCATGGATTGATAAAATGTCATTCACTTTGAATCATTATTCGTATACATAAATAATTAAAAGGTTGAATAAGAGTTTTATTTTAAAATATTAATAACAAATAATCATTTAGAATCCTCAAAAAAATAAAATTCACTTTATTAATTAATATTACATTAGCAATAGAATATATAAATTATTTCAAATAATAAATACCTCCAATGAAAAATCACAGGGAAAAAATCATTATAATAATAGAATGAAATATTACTATTATGAATAAAACCAATAAATAATATTCTCTAGATTATGGGAATACCTAAATAAGGATCACAAGGAATACTTATATTTTTTAAGTCTATATATATGTAATTTTTTCCCGAATACTTATTAAGTATCAAAATCATGATCCATATTAATTCAATAGAAACATGGAATATTCATATTTCTATAATCCAACATAACCATCGATAATGTGCTTTATAATTTCTTAAAAGAACTACATAAATACTTCCAAAAATTTTATAAGCCATTTCCAAAGTTGAACACTTCCAAATCAATTTCATTAAAAGTTATTTTGGATTCAAAATCAGAATGGATGAATTATAGAAAATAAATTATTTTTAGAAAAATAATGAAAATTCATTTTAATATCATTCTATATTCCTCCAAATTAAATATTACAAAATAGATTCTATGTAGATATCAAATAATTAATTTTTATAAGTGAACCCAATGTATCCCTCTATATTTATATGATGGTTTTTAGAACATTGAAATTTTATAGAGGCATTGAACTCTCTAAGGATGTAACTATTGAGTCCATTGAATATGGTGATTGGAGATGAGTCGACAGGGTTCTCTCCAGCCTTTAATTGTATGATAGATCATTTATTCCTCAGAAACAAAATTATATTTATCCAACATGGACTATTATAGTTTTAAAACATGATGGATTATATATTTACATGTGTGATTTAGAACATTAATAATAATTAACAGTGAAATAGGAAAATACATCAAAATGATCCACAAATAGTGACAGGTAATCATGAAAATTCCAATGCAGATCCACCTACAATGTCCTGGGATGGATCAGTAGAATTAATATGATATTAGTGTGATATTTTTTATAATTGTGATATAGTATCGTGGTAATATTATTATTTTCTTCACTTATTTTGGTTTCATTTCTCGATCTCATTGATAGAAAAAAAAAATTTATAAACATGTGGTACTTTAAATTTCCAAAAAACTAATGTGAGAGGTATCCTGAAGAAGATATGGATAGTTATAAAATCCATGTATAAGCCATGCATAAATCTAATGACCAAAACTCTACCATAATACAATAATTTATTGTACTACTAATTAGTTAAAAAATTGAAATTTAATACCTGAACATTTTTACTAGATCCAATATAGCTTCGTCAATCATTTAAAAAACATTCACTTCTAACATTAAACAAAATAGGTATATAGATAGACTCCTTAAATATTATTTTATAATAACCCTAGACTACCAAATATTCTAATATCCATAAGATCTACAAATGAAACCAAAATAAAACATTCATTTGAATTGAGGATCATAAAATTATCCCCATAATTCCATATTTATTCCCTTGAGGTAACATTTGATGTTAGAAAACATTGACAAGAACATTTATAAACCATCAAAACATATTATTTCATATCATGGTGTTATTACTTATAAAATTCCAAAATACAAATATAATTGGATTGTTTTTCCACATAGTTCTATATTCTAATGATATATAATCATAACCAAGTACTCATCCATAGAGATGTGAAATCCTATATGAAAAGAATCCAATTATATTAAATAATAATGGTGTATTTGATAAAATATTTTTATGAATATATAAATATTTTGTAAATTGATATCAAATAAGAGGGTATGTTGAACCATTAATCTAATATTACATGATTTTCAATGACCAGGATTATGCAGTAAAATATTATTCCAAAATACTCATTCTACCCCAATGATGTGTTCTAAAATGATGTGAAAACATTATGAGAACCCCTTCACCCATCTTAATGTCTAATAGGTAATTATTAATGTCTTTACAATATTTATAGTGATAATAGTATTCAAAAAATGTCTTTTTGATAACCGAAATCAAATCAATTATCTCATAAAATCAATTTATCCAACAAATTACTAATATATATATTACTCTAGTTAAAATAAACCAATATTATATCAAACCTATAGTTATTCAATATGAAAATTCTAAATTTATGATTTATAATTGTAGTATTATTATAACTATAGCAATGCCACATGATATTTATACGAATATCTAAAATCAATATCACATGTCTAAAGAATATTCAATTTAATTTTCATAGTTCACTGAATATATCCATCAATATGAGTCAATTATAGTATTCTTAACATAATTTGGGTACTTATTTCCCCTTATAATACAAACCATAATTTAGAGGAAATTTTTTTTTCAGGCAGTACAATGACCATCATGGCCTCTTAGACATGTATCTACATATAAAATACATAAATCCTATAAAATTTCAATGTGACATACTCAGATGAATCAATCATATATCATAATGATCCTCAATACTATATATATTTCCCATCAACTAATATGTTCTAATATTATTATATGAAAATAACATTGGTATAATACCTTTGGGAATGTCAATCGTAAATATTACCTTCTTCATGAATGGTATCCATAAAAAATCATCATAAAATACATTAGGGTAATAATACTCATCCTTATGATTTATAAAAATTTCCTGATCATGGATGACATAAAAAAGAAAAACATTATGTTTTAAGGGAAAATCAGGTTCCTAAGAACAACATTCCCTACATTATATGAATGAGGATCCCACACACCAAAATTTTTTTTTACAATAACATCATTTCTAGGTGTGTTGGAGGATTATGTAGTGTGATTTGGCTGACAAGAAAGTACATGTTATGGGAAAAATTCAATATTTGAATTATTTGGGGTGGATGTTGTGAATTTAATTACTAGAAGAAATTAATTAACATCATTGAAAATTTTTTCCCTCAAGTAAATGGTTTGAACCACATATTTACTAGTAATGAATGTAGTTTTCAAAACCTGTTGACATGTGAAGAAATTAGATTACCCAAAATGTAATCATTATTATGTTAGAATGGGTGTGATGGGTTTTATTTGAAAATCATGAAATAAGTTTTTACTTATTACGTAATGCGAAATGATATTTCTAGTCATGTAATTCTGATAGACCCCTTTTTAATGTTGCATCTCTAGCTTGGCGTAACCCTCAACATCCTATTTTTTCTTAGTCAGTAATTCCCCACACACCTACGCAAAGTACCAATGCTCCTCTACAGAGCCTCTTTATTTGACTGGAACTCCTCCACACACCACTATCATGGACTGAAACTCCTCTGTGCACCACCGTCATCGACCAAAGACCATATGTTCACCTCATGTATATTGGTATTCTTCTCATTTAGGTATATCTGTCTCTTCCACTCCGCTTCCTAGATAAAAGAAAAAAGTTTATCTAATTTCAGATATGAATCTATATTTTTTCTATCTTGATATAGGCATGTTGGATTTTGATCTAGATTTAAGAAATATTATTTAATTTAAATATTGATTTGGGTTTAACATCTAGACCAGGTTCATTTTCGCATTCTTCGTTAACCTACTTGAAATTAAGATAATCCATTGGAAAGCATTATTCATCATTTATAAGGTAGGCGGTCTAATATTAAAATATCATTGTCATGATTTTTAATTATGTATATGGATATTTTAGAATATCTATTTATTATTAAAAATTATATTTACAAATAGAATTAACAAATTGATTGGATTAATTAATTATGTAATTGTGAAATTGTGAGTCATAGTGATTGTAGAATGAGAAAATTAATAGGATTATAAATTATGAATATTTATGGTTTTTGGATTTGATAAATAACTCTGGGTATTTATTTTGGATTTATTGGGATAATTATTCATGAATAATTAATTGATGAATTATTGGGAATTGATGGGATTATAAAATAATAATTTTGAATAAATATTTTTTGAATAAGTTACACGAAGATAGAGATTGTTGATATTGAATAATTATTTTAAAACATGATTATTTATGCATTAATGTTTTTGAAATTTATTAATTAGTTGTATAATTATTTTTCAATGTTTGGAATTACTATTAAATTGAACGACAAGAAATAAATAATTGAGTAATTAATTTTGTTGAATGATTTAAGTGAAAATGATGAATTAATTAGTTAATTAATTGGGGATATTTCTTTGATTATGATACCATAATTAATTAAGGAATTAGTTGTGGTAATAAATTAGATTATGTTGTATCATTTAATTGATGAATTAATTATTTGTGTTATTCTGATTGAAGTTTTAAATTAATCAACTAATGAATTAATTAATAAGAGTAAATAGATTGTTTAATTGTTTAATAAAATTAATTTTTTTTAACAATTGATATCTTAATTATTGTGAGTAAAGGGATTTTTTAATTGATGAGTTAAAGAAAAGGGTTTAATTAATTTTATAATTAATTAATAGAATGTGACATGGATATCAAATTAGATAATTAGTTGAATGAAATGAATAATGATTATTAATTTAAAATTAATTAACTGAATGTATCATAGGAAATTAATTGGTGAATAAATTGAAGGGTTTTTATATGTTAATTAATTATAGATTTAATATATAGAAAATGTGTTGGATTAATAAATTAGATAACTGATTAATGGAGATTATTGAGGTAGTCCAATTGAGGGAAATAAATGAAATAATTGGATTATTAATTAATGTAGATTGTTGTAATATTGAATTAATCAAATTGAATATTTAATTTTCGAAATAATTATTGATATTAAAATAGTTTATAGAAGATAATTAATTTATGAATTAATTATGTGATATTGAGTTATTGAATTAGGTAATTAATTGTGGAATTAATTATGGGTTATGGGTGTTACAAAATGAAATAATTGATTTGTTAATTAATAATTGGATATAATGATATGTGATAGTCAATTATTTAATTAATAATGTGATATAGTGTTTTTAATTGGGTAATTAACAGTCAAATTAATAATTGATTATAGATATTACAAATTGGTATAATGAATTTTGGAATTAATAATGGGGCATCGTGATTCAAGATAACTAATTGAAGAATTATATATGTGATATTGAGTTTTTAAATTGGGTAATTAATAGGGGAATTATTTACTAGTTACAGATGTTATGAAATGAGATAATTTATTTGGGAATTAATTATGCGATATCAAAATTTCAGAAAATTATGTTGAAAACTAATTATGTGATATTGAGTTGTTGAATTTGGTAATTAATTTTGGAATTAATTACTGTTTTTTGAAGTCATGAAATGAGGTAATTAATTGGAAATTAATTATGAGATATTGAAATTGTGATTTGACATAAATAATTTGGGATTTGATTTTTGGACATTTATACCATAAATTGAATAATTAATTGATAATTTAATATTTTAAATTTAAATAAATAAATTTTATTACTAATTTGGTTAATTAATTCTTGGATATTGATATTGTGAAATAATTAGTTAATTTTAATGGATTTCTTTAGTTAATTTATGGTAAAACTAATGGATGATGTGATTCGTATCGTTTTTAGAATATTAATGAAATGGTTCTGGAATACATGACCATGTGAAAATATGTGATGATGGGATGCATGTGAGGTTTTTATAAGGACTTATATATCTCCATTTTTTATATGAGGGGTGTTACACATTGACATCTATACTGATGACACACTTCCTAAGATATTAAATGGGGTGTTAGAATGATGATCTACACCAATGACTAGTCTATATATATTGTTGATAATTTTTATGTTAGACCTGATTATTTAAACTAATGTGATATGCACATAATTGAGAAATGAGGTGATATAAATGATTTTCTTTGACAATGATTTATGGTCATGATTGCGAAATTTGGTGGTGGAAATGAAGTTCTATTCCCATGGTATATATTCTAATTGTTAAACAAGGAGATAAATATGGATTTCGATACCCAATCCATCAAACATGGTCTTTAGGTCTATATTGGTTTTAATAATTATATTGAAATAAAAAGGATAATGAGAAACTATTTTTTGTTTAATTTTTAATCAAACAAATAACATGGTTCAGACCCGTCATGTGGCATAGTATGTAACGAGGAACATGAGTCTTTCGGAACCCGGTGGTCTACATGGTTAATAAATATTAATTGATACAACAGTTACTCTTTATATATTAATATTAATTGATTTTATACAAATTCAAATACTTTTTATTGACTGGGTATGTTTTAGTCATTGTTTGTGGTTGCCTACTATGTTCACTTACACATTGGTTGGGCATCGTGATCATTACCCGAATAGATTTTTTTTTGTTTACTGTATAGGACAAGGGAAAAAGAATTGTGTTAGATGATTGGTTTAGGATGTATCATGGTAAGGAAACCATCCATGGTGTCTGGACCCCCGTGTACATTTTTTTGGGTCATCGATTATTTTCAGATTTTCATATTGACACTTTACAGGTATTAGCATCACATATATATTGTCCAGTTTTGATTTGGTATTTCAACTTTTTTCATCATGTGATATTGGTAATATCTGTGATTATATACATTATTCTTCCATTTATTATTTTTTCTCTATATTTATTAATATAATAAACAAAAAAGTGTTTATAGTCATCCCATGACCGACTTATCAAATTATCAGTACTAGTCGGTAGCCTTTGGCATACAGGTAGGAGTGCTTGAGGTCAGGAGGGTGTCTATATTAGGTAACCGGTGTATGGAACCCAGACTAGGAATTTATAGTATTATCCCTCTCTTAATCCATGATTCCCCATTCAAAATCAAAATCAATCTGAGGAGGCGGATTGGTGCAATCCAAATAAAGTTACCCAAAAAATAGGTAATGTTATTCAATGATCAATTTTGTGTTGATTAATTCTAGCCCTCTTCAATTATAAATATATAATAATAATATAATATACTTTGTATCCTCAATATACTAATTTATTGTTTTTCAATGGTATTTCATGAACTCAGTCACTCCTCTATAAAATGGGATACAAAGTCATCATTCGTGTTTATGACATACTACCACCTCACGAATCAATGTCATTCATTCTTTCTTTACCAACAATAATTATTTGGAATAATGATATATTTATTGTTTTTAAATTATATATTTCAGTATATTATTGATATAATTTCATTATTCAAATTAATTTTTTATAACTCTGACCTTCATGCATTATATTGTGTGGGAACTATATACTATCATTTGTAGACCTGTGGTCTTCAACCGCCTCAATTGAAATGTGATTTATTCACACATGATGTTGATTTTATAAAGTAATATTTTACCATAAAATATGTGATATATATAACATATTTATGAAAATTGAATTACAATATACATATATATATCACTTTTTTTTAAAATGACATGGTAATGGAAGTAGCTATCATGCATCAACATGAACTACTATGTTCATGACTTGTGAATTTTAGTTCTTATACCAATATATAATAGATTATTATTAATACATATATATTAAATATATATAATATCTATATAATTATTTTAATTATCAATATTATTATATCATTATCAATGTTATTTTAATAAAAATTACATGTCATAACATACTCGAAAAAACCAGACAACTGACATCTAAAATAATGAAAATAATAAAATATTGATTATAAATGGATATTACTAAATTATAATAATATCATGTTTGATATTATAACTATTATTATATTTCTATTATTATAAACATGTTGGTAATAAAAATTAATTTTGAAAATCTTTTCAATAATTCCTTAATTCACTTCTCTCTTTGGTCGAATTTTTTTATATCTCAGACCCATTGTTTATGAAAAATAACACCAAACTATCTGTCACCTTTTGAAAACAATTTTTTAATGAAATATATATCCATTTTATACTTTTATTATTTTAAAGTAATATTCTGGTATTTTTAGGAAAATTGATTTTTTATTGAAATTTATTATTTAAAAGGAATAATCCTTTTTTAATTATAGGTAATTACATGGGATCATTTCAAAAAAACATCCATAGAATATTAAAAATTGTTTTTTTATAAATAAATTTCTTGTACATATTTTTTCATAGATAAAGATTTCCAATATTATTTTCAAAATGAATATGATATTTTAATCACAAATGATTAAAAATATATTTTTATTTCATCAACTAAAAAACAATTATTCTTACTCTAATTTGTATATGTCCCATTGATACCGTCATTATTCATTCCCTAGATTGGTTATGATTAATTTTACTAATGATACTATCAATATTCACATCCGTGAATATTTTCTATTGTCATTAACTTCACTTTGAGCTATTCAATTCCCATTGACTACTAAACATCATGTTTTTATATATATCTATATAATTTATCATTGATTTCACTATTTTCAATAATATATTGAATTTTTTAATAAAATTATAACATTGAATATATTTTGATAGACTATGAATAAGTTTTTAAATATTTATTCATTATATAGAATGGGTATCTGATAAGTAACATTGATTATGAATAAATTTTATCATTCGATATATTTATAAGGATTTATAAATCCAACACATGGTTTGGGGACCGGTTAGTGAAAGCACCTCATTGAAGTAGTAGTCTCCTAGGAAAAATATGTTAGATAACCTCTGTTATGTTGAAATTAACTATGTATGATTTAAGCTATCTTAAGTATATCTTCTGATAGTACTAGAATAATTTTCATGGGAAACATGATGTCAACTAAGGAAGAATGTTATTTCTTAAGAATACTATTATTATTATTATCCATGAGATATTGTTTTTTATGTGATATATTGATGAAATGTATTCAAATGATTATTTATTAAAATGGAATGGGTTTTTGGTTATTTATCATTCCACATATATCTTCCACGTCCACTAATATAAATCACATGTGTCTTAATTTATTTTCCTCTCCATATTGTTTATGATGTACCTCTCAATTTATTGATTACATGACATGTGTTTTAAATTATTTAGATATCCATATTTGTAATTCTAAATGATACATTATTATTCTCCTAGTAAATATCCATTACTATGTATTTAATTTCACCCTTAATTTTTTTCCTGCCCCACATAAATTCATGTAGTTTAATAAAATTAATATGCATGGTGTAACATCCTGACTCTCAGGCAGCACACCAATTACATAAGATAGTCATTCACATGGAAATAGGTTCACGTCGCGATAAAATATAGGTTCCACACAAGTAGTGAGGTTCAATATCAATCATGGGGAAACTATACAATCATTGAAAAAGTATCACAATAATAGAAATAAATAATAAATAACAAATGATATAACTATAAAAATAATTATTTCAAAATCACATTATGACCTAAATAAAAAATAAAATATCAAAAACGAAACAATAGATATTCCATACCAATATGTCTAAAATTCCAATATGGAAAATCCTATATAAATAATGAAATTATCAACACCAATGGGAGTCTTGAACGAAATATGGTTCACTCATCCATGGTACATCTTTACATCCTTATCCAATATAGGCCTCTATCAATTATCATGTCATTCAGTGATGAAAACTATTATTTTATCAAAAATTTATCCTCTATTCTGTGTGAATACAACACATTATTCCACCTGAACAAAATCTAAAATAGTATATAGTTAGTAATAGTGTATTAAAATTTAAAAATATTCATGTACAAGAAATAAAATAAAAAATTAACATTTATCAATTACTATTTCATTGACCACATAACTCATAGGTTCCATAGGATACTTGTACTATCTATACATGATTCATCTCATTCTACAGACTGAACTATCCCAAAGAGATATCGTACCTCAATAGTACACTTTTATCATTCACTATTTCAAATCATAACAAGGAAAATTTGATGTAGTATTAATGCAAACTATATGTAATATATTGTTGTTTCTAATACCATGTGGGTATTTGGATCCTCCTTCTATATCCCAAGACTCAATAAGACCTATTATATTATAAAGAAGTTGTCCCAATTGAACAATATTTTTTCAATATTTACCAATTAGGACTTTTGATGCATTATATCATGCCCCACACATTAATATCAATGTCTCTATTTCGGGTTTTTATAGAACATACCATGTCCCAAACACGATTGTTACAAATATCGTAGTTTCACAATTTCACATGCATACCAATATCAACTACACCACATGATACTATTAAATAATTAACTAATTAATTATTCCAATACTAAATTTTCATAATCACATCATTCAATTAATTATATAATAAGTTAACTAATAACATATATCCACTAATTAAAGAACAAAATACATAATCAATTCAATTCCATTAATAAATTCACCAATTAAATAATAACATACCATTAATTAAATAAATAAACAATTAATTTTTCATATACCATAATGAAAATATCTATAATTTCAAAATAAATTAATAATTTAATTTCCATATTTAATTAATTCAACATAAGAAACTCAATATATAATAATCCAAACAAACTATACAATTATTAAAACATAATAAAAATTTAGACGTTGAGATTAGAATAATAGAACACCAACCTCAAAAATTATGATTTAAACTTTCCAACAGAAATCAACAAATTGAAATGGAAATGTAAAATCCCTGAGGAAGAATGATATCATGAATGAAATAATAGAAATAAGATAAAATAGATCATGATATTTGAATCCTTGAAATATATCATATTACAATAGGGGAAATCATCCCTTCAAATGATGGGAGAAGAATGATAATGATGAAAGGAACCAGACTAGAAAAGATCCACACGTCAAGATAGTTGTATCCTATCAATCCAGACATTAAATCATGAATAAAGATATATAAATCCATAGTAAATCATTCAAGAGCCTCCAAAAATATAACATAATTATGTACATGCTTGGTGTAAATGGTGTGACGTCCTCTTAGTTAAGGGAATTAAAAATATAATATTTTCAGAAAATAAAATCATATCGATGGTTTCCTGGGCAATAGTTGAGGGATTACCAAATTGTGCCGCATTATATTGAACCTCTTATTGGGGGGAGTTACTCTTAATTGGGAGATTAGTCAAAAGATAAATGAACTAGCCATGCAATCCACCTTTGTATACAACTTCATGGTTTTCTGGTTTAGTGTGCACATTTTGGAAAAACCATGTTCCAACATTGCACTTCCAATCTTACTTGAAATTTTCTCCACACTATTCTATGATAATACCCAAACAAGATATTCCAAATAAACTGAACAATAATATATTAAAATACGTTTTATATAAATCTATAAATGTTTGGAATCCTAAAAACTCAAAAACATATAATAGTTTCTCTTTGAGATGTACTCTCCTGGATATCTAGGATTATAAATAAAAAATATGAGGAAAATGATCCCTCATATATGATTTCATTCCAATGATTCTCCATGATCCAACCCATTATTCCACCATAAAGAAATATCAACACAGTCTTTCCATGTAACACTTTCTCACCAAGATCCAACACACATAATATGTGATCATTAAAGTATGCATCCATCTAAATCTCAGCATCATCAACCTAGATCATATTAACAGGTTATAGGTGACAAAACCATTGTATTGAACCCTATAAAATCCCATTTATAAATATATATATCTATGGAAGGGTCAATTATAAGGCCAACAACATGATTCTCTCAACAACCTAAATCATTCTGAAAAACCTTGGTTCCCACATTCCCTCTCTATGTATCCTTGAGTGATGGAAATTAGAGTAACCTATTGAATAAATGAACCCCTTTGAATCCTTTATGGGTATTTTATGTCTATCGGAATATTAGTATTATCCATTCCATTTTCATATTCATATTCTTCTAAATAAGCAAGACACACTCTCACATCACCTGCACATGAACTTGTCACGACTCTAACTCACATGCCTCAAACTAGTATAGAGGTGATCAACATGGGCATTAATTAATAGCATAATACGTTTCAATATGTATAATTTCACGATATATTTGGTTATTTGAAAACATCACATTTTCATAGTGTACAAATCGAGACAAAACTAATTGAAGAACTCATCCTCACATCATTTACTAAAGAACCATTATAGTACGTTCTGAGAACCCATATATTTGTGGTTGGAAATCCATACTCAAAATAACATTTTTACCATGATAAATCTATAATACCTTCCATAAGAACATAGTGAAAAATGATTCACGATCAAGAATAATTTTTTTTAACCATATGAATAATAAATAACTCCCAAACATCTAATTCTAAACTTTGATCCAATAAGAATGTCTCCAATATTGGTAATAAGTTATCAAAAAAATTTGAATTGTTGACAATCACTCAAATAGCATCGTTCTTATGATTCATCCATGAGAGACCCAAAAACATTCCATTGTAACATAATCTGACATTCATTCTATAGTGGGAAACGTCTACAATAAATCACCTTGTAATTTATGCACATCCAATACCTCTTAATAGGTACAGTATCATGTCACGGAGCATATAATGTCCTTTTCCATACCTATCCAATAAAACATTTTTCATATATCATGATACATTTTGTTCACACCATGATTTCCTACATACTATGAGGAATAAAATTCATGCATCATCTCCTCGAACATGCTAGTTAGTAAAACATTCTAATTAATAACATATATTTTATCATGATCATCTGCAATATAATCTAATGGTGACTCCATACCTTCAATGATTTCTTACATGGTCCAAATTTGGAGATCCTCATTTAGTCATTCCTTGGTTCATCTACATAGTTTTGACTCACCTTAAATTGATACAAGAGTAATTTATTCTTGGATCTCATGAACGAAACTATGCATCCCTCCCAGAAAAGTCACAATCTTCAATAAAACACTAGAACCATTATAATTGTGAGTCTGATTATTCTTACGTAAATAATCAGTAATAATATTTCACTTTTTAGACATATATTCTGTATCCTTGTCGAATGAATTCATGTACACAACACATCTATCCCTCTATAACTTCATTCCTCGATGTGATAAAATATACATGAAGATCATATGATTTATATATTTATTAATATAGTCATCAAATAGTAGATCACATAACCAATTCATATGATAAACCACTATTTTTATGTTTTTTTTTGAAGAGTATTTACATTCATGTGGCCTCAACATTCGAGAAACATAGACCATAAATCAATCTCCCAACACCAAAACTTCTTAAATCTAATTCATGGGAAGTCACATAACACCATGTACTCCTCCACTAGATAGGATAGGATAAATATTGGTTTCATAGTCAAATTATTATTTAACTCATGGAAAAAATAATGACATGATTCCACCCATTCAAATTGTAGTTAATCACAAAAGATTTGTTGGAAATTGGAAAAAGACCTCGATGAACCACTTATAATACATAGGTAACCAAATAATGATAAAACTATCAAAACAAATATTTGGGGTCTCCAATGAAAAACATCCTAAACTGTCACTTGGTCCTTTGATACACCACCCCAGATATTATTGGATCATTGATGGGTACCTGATCAATCTAAAATAAAATATATATTGATTAGAATATAGGGGGTGATCTCTCATTATAGTATATATGAGGTCAAGATGTTTGGAATTATCATCCTGAGTCATGTAGTAGACTGAGATTTTATCCACAAAACAACCAAATCCTATCCTTTAATGGATGTAATATTTAGTTATGTTAATCCATATTCACTATTTCTCCCATGTTCAAAACCAAATGAATCACGATAACATAAAAAATTACATACCTTCATTTTAAAGTAAACCATTGTATAAAAAGTTGTCTAAATATAAAATGATTTTACCTGAATCTCAATTCAATCCTGGGTAGATCAATATAAACTCCAAATTGGCCAATGATTTATTCCATATGTAGAGGAGGTTATCAATTCTTCCCCAAAATATATTCAAACATCCTAGAGTCATCACACAAGCATAAGGTTCTATTTTCATTTTTTGAAAACAATACTAGGGAACCCCAAGGAGACATACTCAAATTGATAAATCCTATGTCCTTTAACACATCTAGTAGAGTATTGTGCAATTGAATCTCTTTTGGTGAAAATATGTATGTTTTAATTGAAACTGGATCACCCCCATCCTTATATTAATGGGAAATTCCACATCTCTCCCATGTGGATGCATTGGGAATTATTATAGAAACACATCTTGAACCCTTTATACTACAAGGGAAAAGGAAACACGGTTCTCAACTAGAACGCATTAAAAAGGGGTTGAAAGTGCTCCTAGTTGCTGGTGAATAGGACCTTCATGGGGTTATTAGATATTCATCTACCTATAGTAAAAACAAGATTTCATCCTTAGAAGGCCTAAATGTCACTCTCCAATAGTGAAAATAAATTTGGGTTTGGTATGATACTTACTACTCCATACCAATAATTAGGTCAAAACATAACATGTCAATGATGTAAATATTAGACCGAAAATGATACTCCACAATCCAATGAGAACACCCTGAGAATAAATAGATATCCCTAAACCATACTTATAACTGTGTGTCAATATTCATATCCTCTTTCTCGAACTCCACTTCTAGGCTCAAACCATTCACATGTTGATCAAAACTGAAAATAAATAGAGGAACCATTGTCAAATAAGAAAATATAAAATGTAGAAGCTTCTAGAATTGTCCCTATAATCGATGATAGTTCATCCTCATCATCCACAAGTGTTAGATGAATTTCATATCATTATCTGAGCACTAATCCTTGTGATGTCATTGGAGTCTGATGATCTTCACCACCAAGTTAATATGTGTTCTCCTTCAATGAAGCTCCTCATACTCTACCTTGACCACTATGACCATTTGTAATCCAAATTCCAAACTAATATGATGTATAAGATCCCCTTTTTACACATTGATTTTGTATTGCTTCCTACTATTACCAATATATCGTAGGTTTCAACAGAACATATATATATATATATTTCTCATCCTAACTCATGTTGAACACACTACTAGTGGTTATGTATAGTGTCAACAATTATGGGCCAACCAACTACACTGGGGGAAAGGAGCTACAGTATGATTATGACTAAATTCTCCCCCACCATGGTCACTAATTGTTATATCCCACTTGCTTGCATTATATTAGTAACATATCATAATATTAAATTACATACATCATAATTATCCTGAAACAACCATCTATCCTACTAATAAACCCTCCTTCAGGCCCCCATTGTGTTGAGTGCTAGATCCACCATCATTGAAAATTTATTAAAATTAATGATGTTAACAAGAAACAAAATCTTGACTATATTATTTTATGTTAAACTCCACATTGTTCCTTTCTCATTAACTACCAATGTAATAGAAAATCACTAAAAATCTATAAATCATCCAACACGGTCCATCATGGACATACTCCCGTTATTCAACCTTAAGAACTCAGATAATCTATCCTTCCTTAGTATCTCATGAATAAATTTTTCTAGGATCTTCTACCAAAATCCAGAAAAAAACCGTCATCCTATATATTTTGAACCTAAAATTCCCACATAATATTCACTAATCCATTAAGCATGTAAGAAGAATGTTTGACTCTATTTTCATCATAAGTATCGATGTTCTCATGTATAGTCTGGATAGACTAAGTCTAGATTATATCTTCCTTATATGCAACATATTTAGTGAATGTGAGATAGTTATAAAAATATAACAGCCTATCCAATTCCTCATGATTCTCACAACCATACTTATATCACATTACATAATATAGAACAACAATTCCCATAGATTTACTCTATGATTTTCTCAACTACCGCTATCAGTGCCTCATGTTCCTTAATTATAGGATTAAATTAATTCATGTCCTCCTATTATAATCTCAACAATATAATTACTTGATGAATGTCTCTAAAA
Organism: Viscum album; assembly: GCA_963277665.1. Taxonomy (NCBI): domain Eukaryota; kingdom Viridiplantae; phylum Streptophyta; class Magnoliopsida; order Santalales; family Viscaceae; genus Viscum; species Viscum album. The sequence continues at coordinate 1,308,966,146 of OY728152.1, read as the reverse complement.
TTATAAACACGTGATTTAGGAAATAGTGAAAAACAAAAACATAGTTTAAAAGAGGCATTTACACATGGCCACAACATGTTTTCCCCAAATCCTATCAAAACATTCAAAAAAAGGCTTTATCACTACCATTAACCATACGACATCTATGTTATGGTAAAAAAGTGTAAAATCTATTTTAATATTCATAATTCACATTATACACTAATTTATTCATATTATGTATCATTTTTCATAATCAAATTTTATATTGGATCCTTTTATGTTAAATTTGGATGAAAATAAACTAATAACACGGTCTTTTTAACAACATAACCTAAGATTTTTTCTATGTTCCTTCCATAGATAATGAATTTCATAAAATATCGAAAATCACTAAATTGATACTTGTATTCTAATATATTGTTAAATACTGATCCATGATTAAATTCGTAAAGTATATTAAATATAATAATAAAATTACACCACACATGCATCACCCATGGTGAAATATTATGCAACTATGACAAAAAATATCAATTACAACAATACCAAACTACGTACATGGATTTTAAACTCATATGTTGGTCATATACTCTAATGAATTAGTTATTAACTACTGCAAGAATCATCCTAATCACATATCTAACATCACAAAATAATCTGAAAAGTAAACCAGCCTCTAAAAAAACATTGTAATTTTCCCACTCTGGTGCCACACACTGATTTCCAAAGTCAGTTTGTCCAAATTCTTTAGGGTCACATCCCCATATTCAATAGTCTACCAACTAACATTGATGGTCAATATCACTCATGGGGAGACTATAAACTCTTTATCGAATTAGCACACTAGTATCAATATATAAAAAACCCCAAATGATCAAACAATGACGAGATTAATATCGAAATCACATGATGAAAATATAGGAAATACAATATCCAAAACTAAATATTTGATATTCCCCAAAAATATATGTAAATAATATGTTTGAAACCCCTAAAATAAATATTGACATTGAGAACTAAACATTTGGTCATGAACTACATATGGTTCTCTCCTCAATTCTCAATCTCGTCTCATCCAACCAACATATTTCTCTCCCACTAATATAGTCGTTGAAAAATGAAATATATTTGGCTGAAAATAAGTTATCCTAAGTAGTACATGAGTACAATTTAGTGGGTCTCCACCAATGTCTTTTAAATCAATATCCAATAAAGAAAAATGTTTGCAGTTTGGTAATGAATAATTTATAAGAATTAATCTAAATTGTTTACATTTTATAAATTACAAATCATTTATCCACAGAACACCTATGTTCTAATGGACACATGAGCTTTAAATACCAACATCAGCAAATTAAGGAGTCTGAAATATCCCTAAGAGATATCATATATCAGAATTTAATTATTATTATTAAACATATAAATTCATATCAAGGAAAATTGGAAGCATAGACCAATAGAAACTCATCAGTGTAGAATTTCATGCCTAACACCCTATGGGTACTTGGAGCCTCAACCCCTATCTCCCTACTCAATAATCATTGTGTCCTTTTGAGCTTCCAACTCTAAGGCATAACTCATTTATCCATATTTATTATTATCTTCTTATGATTCAGTAGACCATGTCATGCACAAGAATATCAATTCATCACTATGGGTCTTTAATCCAATATAAAATGTACCTCACATGATTACCACAAATATCATAATATAATAATTTCACATCCCTCACAATATCATAGGTAAAAAAACCCATTAATTAATCAATAAAATAATTAATCCATTGAAACATTTGAATATTCACATCATTCAAAAAAATAATTCAACAAATTATTTCATTAAATAATTCTCATTAATGCATTTATGAATTGGATTATCACACCAATTACATTAATTAATTAAACTACAAATTAATCAAATCAATTATCTTTATTATGTTTACATTTAATTAACCCAATTAAACAATCCCATTATAGCCATGATCATAATCTATTAATTAATTAATGTAAAAATCTAATTAATTAAATTTATGAAATTAAATAGAAAACTTCCCAACCGAAATTAAAAAAATTCAAATATATAATTGAAATAATTACATTGGAATTTTAATAATAATCAACCTAACTAATAAATGATAATGAACACTAGTCACCTAAACTCCTCAAATGGAAATAGATAGGTAAAACCAACGATAAATAATGAGATCTTAAATAAAATACTTTAAATAAGATCAAATGGATCATGATCTATCAATACATTGTAATGTTACCACTAAAATAGAGTAAAATCGCTTAAAAGAACCATAGAAGAACAAAAAAGGTGGATAAAACTAAATCCTAAAAGATTCACTTATAGGTAGAGGTGAAGATCATGAATCTGAACAAGGAGTCTCAAATACCGAAGGTCGAGAGCCCTACTAATTCAACCAAGAGCCAATTAAAATTAGAGAATATGATTATGGATGAGTTGAGTTGAAATGGGATGATGTCTATGGGGTTGGTGATTTTAAAATCAAAATTTGTAGGTAACTAAAAACTCAAACATGGTTACCTAGGATGTAACACATACATTTCCAAAGTGTGTGCCTTAACCATGCACCTATTCTGGGGGGAGGGGGGTTCATGGTATTTCAGAAGAGGGTGCACAAGTTTAAATACTATTTTTGGGACATAAATTCCTCCCCTCTCAAGGGTTTTATAGATTGTTGGGATAGGGCGCACAGTTGGGAAAACTAATGCAACAACCATGAACTTCCCTTCTTCCTTAAAATTTTCGACATTTTCATTCCAAAACAACCCATTATAAAATAGATATAATATATTCTAAATACAAGGATAATTTGTAGCGGGAAATTTTTTTAAGATATATTTATAAATTTCTATGATATTACACAGTGATATGTTATGTTGGATTAATGATATCCTCAAACTATGTTTATACTATAAGTATGATAATTATTTGCATTAAATGTCTCATGAATGTACATGGTTTACCATTAATATTAATCTCATATGTAATATATTATTTTATTCCTTTTAATAAGGCAAAATTAATTATTGTACAAAGAATCATTGGTCTTATTATGGTCGGGTCACTACAAAAGAACATTTGAATGCCTCCTAATCTAAACTTTTCACCCCATGAATGCCACCATTTTTACTCCAAAGATGGAAATTTACATAATTATTACTATTTCATACATATAAATAATTTTCAAGTCGCACCATATAAAAAATCTCAATAAAATCACCATAAATTCATGAATAAGATAATAATCCGGAAAACCCATCAATTCAAGATAACTATCATGGGAACGATCTTCCCATGAACCCATCTGTGCTGACCACATAATCATTAGTGATCATACCACCATTGTAAATTTACCACAAAATAATAATGTTTCATTTAAACTATTTTGAATCAAAATGAATTTAGATAACTTAAATAATCACCCATTCCATTCGGTTATATATATTGAGATGCATTCCCAATCATCATGGGCTAGAAATAATAATAAGGGTGCCACAATTAAAAATGACTAGAATGGTATTACACATAATGTGAAATAGAATCATTAATAGTTCTAATAATGATTCCTACCTGAATTAAACATATAATGGGAAATTAAAATTACTTAAATAAACAATGCATGAAATCAAAACCAATATAGAATATCCTCATGGAATAACCAACTGGATTATAAAAAAATTCCAAACATATTTAAGAATATTATTAATAGATTCGGTTTTCGAAAACAAGAATTTAAAATTAAGTTGAATAAATATTAGGTTATCTATGTTATTTGTTACACCTCTAAAGGTAATTTGGGACCTTTAGGGTGTGGTTTTGTTTTCATGAATCACCTTGGTCAGATACATGGATGTTTCATGAGTAAATGTGGAATTTTTACACCCCTTTAAGAAGATATACTAAGCTTTATTCATGCTATTTCATTTTCCCAACTCTTTGGATGGAACAACCTCTGGATTGAATGTTACTCGATGAAAATAGTTCAAGTGATTTGGAATGGAAAAACACATCTTTCTTTCACAATTTCTACATTTTCGATGGAATGCACTCCTTTGCTTTTTGATCTGAACTATATCATCAAACGTTTTTATCAAGAAGTAAACACTATTATAGATGTTCTGAAAAACATGGGAGTAAATCACGACATTACATTGTACAATGACCTCCTCAATGATATTATTTCCATTCAGGAAAAATATTTTAATATGATCCCATATTTTCGACTATTGTCATTTTTATTTTAATTATAATTGGGATTTGGTTGTTTTTGGCCAAGGCATAACTTCCTAATAATTATAATCCATGAATTCTATTTTGAATGTAATATATATATAACTAGCCCTTCTTTGATTTTATAAGAAAAATAATAATAAATTTATATTATATATAAATTCTCAAAACACAAAATTTATAAATCTAGAATAACGATGAAAACCATGGTATTGTAGTCCAAAAAACAAGTTCATTTTATTTTTAAAATCATTCAATATAATTAATGTTGAGTTAAATAATATATTTTCAATACAAACCCTCGTGTTATTTAATTTTTTTCATTTTTTGATTGTATAAATTCTTGAATTTATATTAAATTTATCTTATTCGTTTTTATAAAAAAACACCCAATGAAATTATATGAAATGGTTTTTATAAAAAAATTGAAATATATTATTAAAAGAAAACAAATATGAGTCATACATAATTTTATATAATTATATAATCTTTCATAGCCACAATTTTGCTTCAAAATATCTCGTAAATGAATAAAACTATCCACCTAACAAGAAGTTGAAAACTAATATTCCATGCACCTTAAATAATAACAACATTAATAATATACCACTAGGAAACTATATAGAATATAATGTTGAATGTTTGTCCCCATCCAAAGGTGGAACCAAATACCCATTAGTTTATAACAAAAAAACTCATCATTCTAATTTATCTCACACATGCCAAATCCTAGAAATTCAATCAACCAAGGTATTGAATCTATCTAGGTGTCACAAACATGGGTAACCGTCTCAAAATGTAATGTAACACCAATACCCTTTAAATTTTGAATCTGAGGATCATAATTTATTTGAAAAATGCATTTATTTACCAAACATATGTCATAATGTGATATGCACACCAGTATAAAGAAATATAGATAGAAATAAAATACTTTCATCCTCTACCAAAGAAGAATATTATTTTTCTAGATCCCAAACATTAAAAAATTATTTATAACTAATTTTAAATATTTAAATTCACTCAATAATAAGAAATATATGGAAACAAACACAACCATGGTGAACATAATAATCAAACAGTTTGAGGAAAATAATGATTAAAGTATTCCTTTAATTTATTCATAAAGACTCATTATAATGTTATCCCCTTTTTAAAAAAAATTGGATCAAAAATGAAACCATATTAAAGTCACAAACAATACCATATAATACCCAAAATACATCTTAGGAAATTCACATTTAACAACACCTTTAAATCAAAGTAAAATTTAAACAATTATAACTAATTAAAATATATCAAAATGATATTAGAATTCATGTACACCAAAAAAACATAGAAAATGATTCACACCACATTAGTAATCATTTAAATCATATTATAAAACATAAAAATAATTTATTCTATCAAGATAAATTCAATTACAATCATGTAATTTAATTTTTAATTTATTGGAACCTCAAAAAATTGGTACTCCCATTTTAGAAAAATAACATATTACATAATAAACTATAGGTGGGAATAAAAAATATTAATAAATTTATTATATTCTACAAACCCTTTAAAATATATTAATAGAAAAATTAATTGGATAAAACACCATTTAATATCAATTTTTTATCGAACCGGGAATTTCTCCAAATTTTGTCAAAAGAAAAAATATGGAAAATTGTTGCTCAAGATTATACATGTAAAATATTTATAATTATTATTGTTCAAGGGAAAAATTAAAATATATAAAAAATAATTATTAATTTAATAAATTATAATATAATTAATATTGTAACTTCATGAGATGAAACCACATCTAATTTGACAATAAAAAAAATAATTTGTCTCATAACAATGATCTACATAATAATAACCCAAAACCACAATTTAAAACTTCCCTAATGCTTGAAATCATACAACATTTTCCAGAGGGTAACATTAAAAATTATTATAAGGATTAAAATCATGGGACAAGTAAATATAAGCTCATTCCATGTGATCCAGTTGAATAACCAAAATATATTCACTCAAAATCATCTTACTTTTTATTAGGATATGAATGTAATGCTAGGTTATGTCATTGAATGTAGAGATATCAATAAGGATTTATTATGAAGGAAACCATAATTAAAAAGGTGACGAAATGAAAAAAAATCATATAATGGGTAGGTCTCATGGTTTAAAAAACCATTTATCAACCAATATATAAATAAATATTCTTTCCATGTCCAAATAGTTTATATGAAATTTTTAAAAAAACAATATAATACCCAATGATCATCTCTATTAAAAATAAACATTCGAAAAAATCCCTACTATACATCTTCCTAAAATATTAACATTATTTTACATCCCAAAGGCCTCATCACCCAAAAATAACCAAATGACACTCTTAATCCTAGAGGGAACACAAATATATTAATTTACTAAGGAATGTGACACATTGGGATTACACGAATTGGTTTTGAGAATCCAAAATATCCATAATAAGTTTTTTTTCATTACCACAATGTAGTTCAGTGAATGTTGAAATGAAAATGATAATACCTTCTTCAATATGAAAAATCCAAGTGTAATGTTGACATTCATTGTGTGGAAAGATCATAGACTCCATGTTCATGGTGAACTATCACAATTTCGGTACTATTTTTATTTGATTTTTAAAAGGTCAACTTCATTCACCTAGTTTTCGGGATGGGGTTATTCCCATTTTTAGGGGCTCATACAGACATCGATGTCCATGATTTAATAATATTATATATGGTTATCATACTATAAAAGCCACTAAATTTTTTAATTTTTATCATTTAAGAATCAGTTGTTTTAATGAAATCTCTATTGAAATCATGATTTCCAATGATATTTTTATCATAAAAACACATTGAACCATGATTCTGTCTATTGGGGTAATTTTTGAGAGATTGATCTACTAGTAAGAATTTTTTATATCATTTAATCATTCGATCACTTTTTCAGTTTTATAACATTGGATACCAGGATTATTGTTCATATTATATTTCTTAAATCCTTATTATCATTGATCATTACAACAATTTATGTTTTTAAAAATTAAAATATATTGCATTGGGTGGTTTTTATTACATTACGCGTCTAAAAAGTAAACTGGATCACTAATTTATATTCATTATTAAATAATTTTCAATTTACTGATCAATGATTTGTTTAATATATTTTTATGTATTTCTCATTAAAAATATAATCCCAAATTTTGTTTTATAAATAATGGATTACCTTAAATCACCAATGGAGTATCTAAAAATTTGGATTGGAATTCCTTTTTTGGATATTATGAATTTTTACTGTCATGGATGATGATATTTTATATTCTCTAGAAGAAAAATTGATTTTTTTGGAACATGGGAAACATGGGTAGATAAGTGGGTGTTATGCAGTGAATTTTTCAATGAATTATTAGGATATCTCGTATTTGGTATTCCACCATTCCTGAAGTGGGTTTTTCTAGGAATACATTTAATGACACTAAATGGGGAAATTACATAGATGGGTAATCATCTACTCAATTATTCATTGTGTTGGATATTAGTTTAGTGTGCACTATTGATGATTTATCATTCAATGAGAAACATAGATATACCATACATTTATTATCCATGGGGTACTCTCCTATGTTATTTTTTAATGATAATGATTTATAATACATCATTTTAAAATGATAGTTGGTATATTTTATTGCACATTGAATTTTTTTTGCATTCATCATTTTATAAACAATTGAGAATGTTGAATTTCTATGCTCCCAAGGTGAGGCTCCATTGGTATAAGCCCTATAGGGTCTCCTAGAGATATTGGTTTAGAGTCTAGTCAAGTTAATCATTTATAGTTGTTCATGTATTTTTAAATATTTCTCACCCTCCCCAACCATTATAATAAAATGTTGTATTTCAAGGTTTTATTTCATTTTATGTAAAAAATTATCAGGATTTTTTTTTAATTTTAAATGATACATTTTTTATTATTTTAGATTTTATAATTAGAGAATATAAAGAAGGATTCCTTTGAGATTTTTTTACTAGAAAAATTCACATACCATCGTGTCTGTGTAAACCTTGTTTTATTTTATATAAGAATGGAAAAAATGAATCATTTTGGTGTCAAGATTCTTCATTTTATGATATTGGGATTCTGGGTCTAATTAATTAGGGTTTTTACCACCTGTATCACAGAGATAGTGGTTGTTATCTTTTTTTACTTTTTTTATTCAAGTTTATTGGCATTTATTGTCAGAACATACCTTCACCAAAAGGAGGGAAGGGTCAGCAGATTTCCAGGCCCTTCCTTCTTTAAGTTGAAGAAGAGATAATGACCCCCGAGACCCGCTTTCAATAGGTCCCGGAGTGGAAACTAGCACCATGGGTAATGAATCGCACACAAAATGGAAGTCATTACCCATTTTTCTTTTAATAGGATTGGGAGATAGAATTTTAAATACCAACAAAACCAAAATAGGAATGTAAAGGTAAATCGAAGAACCATTCCCAATGCATGTTACAAAAAGTAAAAATCCACAAAGTACAATGTGAATACAAGGGTAAATTACCAAAGAAAGAAAAACATCAACTACAACTACCCCAAAGGTACGAGCTAGTATGGTCTTTCTTGATCCCCGAAGACCTCCTGGAAACCTGAAAGAAGTTTTATATATACGTAGGGTGAGCATACAGGTATACTCAGTAGGGAAAAGCCAATGACTCTCATGTAAAAGTGGGGGAACGTACTATAGTCCCATGAGAAAGAAATTAAACCAGACACATAAAAAGGTAAACTATCCACCCCAGTCTCACCAAGGAACACTCACCAAATAACGCAAGTCATGTAATATATATAATAAGAGAATGTCGATGTTTGGGTACCCCACGCCACTTTCCCACAGGTTATTGAAGACATCCTACGCATCGAAACAATCCCGCCATTCTCACCGTAGTCCCACTACCAAACCTCGCCTGCACACACGTGGGCCATAGCTGTTACACGTAACCACGCCAGAAAACACCTCGGCTAGAATAACTACCGCCACAACCGAAGACACCTAGGCAAGAAGATCCACTTCCACGCCCGAAGACTCCTGGGCCTCATCCCTAAGATACTTGGGAAACTACTTTCCCTCACACACCTGGGAAATAACCACCACACAACCCCTCCAGAAGGTTCTTGGGATAATAATAGACCGCAGGCCATCACAGCCTGCCCAATGTTACTTGGGCTATCCGGGAAAGGGAGAAAAAAAGGAGAAAATATCCATACACTAATTGTAGTGTTGGTAAAAACACCATGCCCCATGAAATTGGGGTGTTCGGTATTATGTTCTCAACGTGGGTGGTGCGCGAATAAGAAACACAAAACTACAAGTATATATGTAGGTAACATGAACTCCCCCGAGTTTATGTTTTTCACCCAGCATAAGGAACGAAAACAACACTCATGTCCGAGTCACAACTCATACCAAACTAAAACCCATTTGTTCCATCCATATTTTCATGTTCACTACTGATGTTTAATTTAGTTCTATACCTACATGGGAATCTAGTAAGCATAGGTACATGTCTAGGAAAACAAACAGTCAAGCATCATCTACATCATCCACACCCAATTCACTCGTAAGTCACATCAACCAAAGAAGACCCCAAGATACAGCCCGATGTCCAATATCCAGGAGCCAAACAGTTTCTCAACGACAGAGGATCCCACCCCAATTCGTAATATAAACAAGGTAAGCACCCGGTCTTAAAATTAACAACCATTGAAATCATAACACATGGGATCCCATCCCCAATTTCACAACCACAGAGTGTATAATAATAGGGGATCCCATCCCCTGCCACATCACCCAGCAAACGGCCCGTGAAGGAAAACAACCAAACCACCACCACTAAGCAGGCCCATGCCGGTATTTTCAGATTTATAAGATTTAATACACTCCATGATTTTCAATTTCTCTATACATTAGCTGGGGTTATCACATAAATGAGTTGATCCTGAGGTTATCAATTAGTTTAGCCGAATATACATAATTATCCAAATTCTTTTACACAGTAAGGGTTATCCACCACAATACAATCCATTTAAACATCACCAGATGTAATGGTTTATTAGTGGACAATGAAAGGCCACCAACATCAATGATTTTCAGAAGGCGTAAGCCCACACAATTCAGGAATAATAAATCATGGAAGATCATAAATCAAGGTAACATCATCGATCACAACCCCCTTCATTATTGAGAGACCATTCATTATCTTTGTTAAGGATTGGGTATATCCATTTCTACAGAATCAATAACATGCCCACCCTGCATGATACACAAAAGGGAGAGATGAAGGATAAATTCCCTACCTGTTGATCAACGATCGATGCTAAGGCCGGGCACGGAACATCACGGATAGCAATGTGGCTCGTCTGAATTAAAAGAAGCTCGTCTGAACAAAGGTTACTCCTAGGGATGTGTGATCGCGAAAAGAAACCCATCCAGAAACCATTATGTTATAAAGGATGAGATACAGCACACCCCATGCCGTTATGATATGGAGAAAAATAACTCGAAACCGCATAAGGTGTGGGGTCATGGGTTACCACGTGGTTGAGACACCCCACACTTCTTTAGGGGGTCCCCACAGTTTAAATTGACGTAGTCCATGTTAATTATATATTTAATTACACGTCATGTATGGGCGTCACTGGGAATTTAAACAAGCCTAAAGGTGTCAAAATTGGGTTTCAAACCCAATTCGCACAAAAAGGGGCGCTACTGGAAAGACCCTGTGGGGGTAGGCGAGAGCCACAAGTAGCTGAGAGCTACCGGTGGCTGACAGCGACTAGTAGCCGAGAGCTACTGGTGACTGACAGCCACCGGTAGCTGAGAGCTTCCGGTAAGCTACAGCAACCGGTAGACCGAGCTACCGGAAGATAGAGCTACCAGTTGGTTGCGGGTTCCGATAAACCGAGCTACCGGTAGGCCTGCTACTGGTAGGCTAAGGCTACTGGTAGGCCTAACTTTAGGCCAATATTCACCAAGATTTCCGGACCAGAAAACCCAACATGATATTTTTCACAAAGTAATGCACCCTAATAACATGGGCCATTACATCAGATACTTCTCAAACTATTCTCAAGCTCGAGAATATAAGACCAAACCAGAAAGCAGAAGAGTGGCATCCGAACAACAACCCTATAAAGATACTTCTCAAGGGAAAAAACCTCTGTTTGAAAGCTGGAACAGAACCCCCCTACATCCAGGAACACTTACACTTCCCAACATATGAGTTAGGGAGTCCCCTCCTACATGTCAGGATATTATCCGCTTTGGGCGGCACTGAATCTCCCGCACGGGTTTAATCGCATCCACATTAATGCATCCCAATTAGCAGTCAGGTTTCCCATCATACACATTCGTGAACACACACACAGAACAGGAAAAATCATAAGCATTCCATATATATATTAAAGAACAAGGTAGGACACCACAAGGATCAGAACAGAACATAAAGTCAAAACGGCTCTGGGGACTGGGAACGCATATTTGCTTCCCTCTCCCACGTACTCTCCTCATGACCACCATGTATCCATAACACAACAACCAAGGGAATGGTTCTCCGACGAAGCACCTTCTCTTTGTGATCCTCGATCATCCCTGATCTCTCCACAAAAGTCACGTCATCCTCGATGTCCAGCTCTCCCCAGCCGAGGACGTGTGAATCATCGTGCAGATCCCGACGGATCTGGGACACAATGAATACATCATGTATCCTCAGTAGCGGCAGTGGTAATGCTAGCTGATAAGCCACTTCGTCGACTCGCTGCAACACATCGAAGGGCCCGATTAACCTGGAAGAACGCTTACTCCCCTTGTCGAACCTCTTTTGTCCATGCTGAGGAGAGACCATCAAGAACATGTGGTTTCCAACTTCAAACCCAAATGGGCCTCCTCCTGGTATCAGCATACGACTTCTGGAGTTCCTGGGTCGCTTTCATACTTTCCTGTATGAGCTGAACCTTCTCCATCGTGGTCTGCACCACCTCCAGGCCAAGGATTCTCGCCTCTCCAACTTCGGTGCAGCACACAGGTGAATGGCATGGCCTTCCGTACAAGGATTCAAACGGGGCCATACCAATGGAAGAGGGATAGCTATTAATATAGGAAAACTCTACCAGAGGAAAGTATCGCACCAATGATCCTCCTGAGTCCAAAACACATGCCCGCAGCATATCCTCCAATGTCTGGATGGTGCGCTTTGTCTGACCTTCTATCTAGGGGTGGAAAGCAGTGCTAAGGCATAGCTGGGTGCCAAAAGAATTATTTAAACCTCACCGGACTCGTGAGGTAAAATATTCATCCCTATCCGATACTATAGACCTCGGAACTCCATGCAACTGCACCACCTCATCCATATATTTTCGTGCCAAGGAATCAACTGCACTCGACTCCCTGATCGCTAGAAAGTGAGATGATTTCATCAACTGTTCCACTACTTCCCAGATGGCACCACATCCCCCTTGAACCTTCGGTATTCATGTGATGAAATCCATCAATATGTCATCCCACTTCCACTCGGGGACATCTAGAGACTGCAGTAGGCCGCCTGGAACTCGGTGTTCAGACTTCACTTGCTGACACACTAAGCACTTGGCCACAAACTCTTCCAATGCTAGCTTCACTCCGAGCCACCAGAACTGACTCCTCAGACCCTGGTACATCTTGGAAACTCCTGGGTGTACCGCTAGGGGTGAGTTGTGTAACTCACTGAGAAACATTCCACACATCACTTCTAGAACAAGCAACCTTCACTGGAAAATCATCTGGTTCTGACCATCCTCCGTCCACCCGTCCGGAGCATTCCTCTGGTCAAATCGGTCATGCATCACTTCACACTATGGGTCTCCCCACTGAGACTCTACACTTGATGAAACAGAGATGACTGTACTATCATCTGATATAGGAAACATCTACTGATGTCCATCCTCACATCCAGGTGCAAGGCAGCCAACTCCTCCATCGCCTTCCAGGAGTCTGCAAACTCCCAGACCGCATCCTATTGCGTCATCATGCTCAAGGCATCGGCCACTACATTCCCCTTCACTGAAGTGTAGGAAATGTCGAAATATTAATCCATGAGGAATTCCATCCACCTCCACTGCCGCATGTTTAGGGCTAACTGGAAGAAGATATAACTCAAACTTTTGTGTTCTGTAAAGACCACAAAGCGTTCCCCGATGAGGTAATGCTTCCATAGCAATAGCGCAAAAACGAACACTGTAAGATCCAGGTCGTGCGTGACATAGTTACGCTCATGAGGGCGTAGCTTCCTAGACTCATAAGATATCACTCCTTACTGCTGCAACAACACACATCCGAGGCCTTTCCATAATGCATCATAGAACACCTCATATGCCACCCCTTCTTCTGGTTATCTGAGTACTGGGGCACTAACCAACTTCTCCTTCAGATAGCTGAAGGTTTCCTCACACTTATCACTCCACATGAATACCTCATCCTTCCTGGTTAAGGCTATCAAAGGTGCTGCAACTCGAGAGAAGTTGGGTACGAACCTCTGGTAGTAACTTTCCAGTTCGAGGAAACTACGAACCTCTGCCACATTCTTGGGTGCTGCCCAAGAAACAACTTCCTCATCCTTTGATGGGTCCACTAATACCCCTTGCTCGGACACTACGTGCCCAAGGAAGTGCACTTCTCGCATCCAGAACATTCATTTCGACAACATACCATAGAGTCGATGCTGTCATAGGACCTTCAAAACCGTCCTCAGGTGCTCCGCTTCATCCTCCTCTGATTTTGAATAGATCAGGATATCGTCGTTGAACACGACTACGAACCAATCCAGGTACTCCAGGAAGATGAAGTAAATATTCCCCATGAACATAGCCAGGGCATTCTTAAAACCGAAGGGCATGACTATGAACTTGAAGTGTCCATACCTTCACATGAAGGTTGCCTTCATGATGTCTCCCTCCTTCAATATCAACTGGTGATACCTAGACCACATGTTGATCTTCGAGAACCACCCTTCCCTTTTCAGCTTGTTGAAAAGGTTTTCTATCATTGGAAGAGTTTAGAGATTCTTGATTGTTACATGATTCAGCCTCTTGTAGTCTATACACAACCTGATACCACCATCTTCCTTCTTGGATAAAAAGACTAGAGCACCCCCTGTTGACGCACTTGGTCGAACATAACCCCTCTTCGTCAGATCGTCATTCTAAATCTGCAACTCTCGTAGCTTTGAAGGTGCCATCTGGTAAGGAGCCATAAAAATCGGATGAGAAATAGGCTTCAGGTCTATCCTAAACTTGATATCACGTCGAGGGGGTAGAGTCATCACCTCCTCAGGGAAGACTTCCATTAACACACAGACGATCTCTGGCAACTATACTATCTCAGCATCCACTGACTCCGCTGATAGCTCAGCTAACAAGGAGAGGAGGGGTTCCTCTCGCCTTCTCCCCTTTTTAATGCTCTTCTCGCCAGTGAAAACAACACACCAGCATCCCAATTCTGGGAACACAACCCTTCTTCGGATTCAGTCGATGATGGAACACACAGAGAACATCCATTTGATGCCTAGGATGACATCATATGGCAATATCTGTAGCAGAGGTAGATCCATAACCGACTGATGTGGCCCTATCATCAGTCTACATCCTCGACATACAAATAACAAGTCAGTCTGACCTATGACTGGGGTGCTCTGAACCAGGTGCACTGGAAGTCTCATGGCATCTATACCTAATGCACTGGCTAGACTAGGTGCAACAAAGGAGTGCGAAGCTCCGGTATCGAACAAGGCATAAACAAGAGTGCTAAACAAACTGATCGTACCTCGAACATCCTCTGGCCCTACTGGAACTACTACCTCCGCGGCGTGTAACTGTCCACGCCTAGCCCCTCTTCCCCCTGGATGTTGGCCTCCTCCATGACCACACCTCGGTCGAGTTCCCTGAGGTGCACGCTGAGGTTGGCCTACTCCTCCTACATCTTACCTCAGAGGAGCGGGAGCTCTCTGTCCCTATTGCGGCTGCTGGAAAGGCCTGGCTGGAAGCTGCTGTCGGGGCGGGTGCTAGAGTTTTCCACCACTATCATACTATACCCAGCCTGGGCATTGACTCTGGAGACGTCCATAGCTCCCACAGACGAAGCACTGAGGTCCTGGGCCCAAAGGAAAAGGGTGAGGACCATGGGACTAGAACTGAAACTACTAAGACATGCTCCCTGCTGGTCAGAACCTAGAGGGTCCCAATTCTGGAGGCTTGGTGCTGACTTCCTTCTCCTTCGATGGTCCCAGATGGATCCCCTCTCGTGTCACACCTCTTAGAGCGTGAATCCTCTACACCACATTGGCCTTCTTATGGTCCTCCAAGTATGTAGGGAGGGTAATGGGGCTAATAGCATACTGGAGGGAGCGTCGGAATGCCTCCTCTAAACGTCTTTCCCGAGACTCCGAGTCCGGGAAGAGGTCTGGAGAAAAACGTAGGAGGTCCTTGAACTTGATTCCCAGCTCTCTCACTGACATACTCCCATGCTGGAGAGAGAGTAGCTCATGTCTCTTTTTCTCCTTCATCATCAAAGAGAGAAATTCCTCCCAGAACTCCCTCTCGAAATCTTCCCATGCCACCTTAGCCTCACTCCTCTCCCCCAGGTAAAGCATCCACCATTTAACCGCCGCACCCCGCATCTGGCTGATGTCCAGAGGAACCCAGTACTCGGTTGAGGACTAAATCCGGACGAAAGATATCACTAGCTCCTCTATCCAGCCTTCTGTCTTCACGTCAGAGGTGATACCCTCATACTTCTCGAGGGTATGTCGCTGGAAGGCCCGAAGTGTCTTCTTCAACTGTTCATCCTCCTCTCGATTATCTCTCTACCGATCGGCCATGTTTGTCTCCGGGGCTTCGATCGCCTGTACCACAGGTGGTCGCCTTCCAGGTGCCATAGTTGCACGGTAAACATGGAATTCCTAATCCCAAGTAGTGCAAAATATTATTTTTAAAATTTCTTAAACTTCTTATTTATTTCAATTTCCCGAAACACCGCAGAAACATGGGAACACAAGTCATTATGATGCATGTACCTTTCTTAGTGTCTCTATTCCCTGAAATCAGCATGGCCTTACTTGGTCGTTAGGTAGGTCCAGAGTCCTCGCATCGGATCATAGGGGGCCCTAAAATCTCGTGTCCTAACTAGTCTTCCCTAGCCTAATTCACTCACCAAGGTCACCCGACACGGTCGCCCTACCTTACCATGCAATCCTCACTGTTCCTAAATCTTGACTCCATCCAATCTCTCAACCATACATTTGATACCATTCTGTAACGACCCGCCTTCACCAAAAAGAGGGAAGGGTCACCAGATTTCCAGGCCCTTCCTTCTTTATGTTGAAGAAGAGATAATGACCCCTGATACCCACCTTCAATAGGTACCAGAGTGGTGACTAGCACCAAAGGTATAGAATCACACACTAAATGGAAGGCATTAACCCTTTTTCTTTTAATAATATTTGGAAATAGAATGGTAAATCCCAACAACACCAAAAGCAGAATGTAAAATTAAACCCAAGAACCATTCCCAATGCATGTCACAAAATTAAAAATCCACTATGTACAAAGTGACCACAAGGTTAATGTACCAATGAAAGAAAAACTGCAACTGCAACTGCCCCAACGGTCTGAGCTATTATGGACCCACGTGATCCCCAATGTCCTCCAAGAAACCTGAAAGCATTTTTATTTATACGTAGGGTGAGCATACAGGTATACTCAGTAGGGAAAATCCAAAGAATCTCATGCACAAGTGGGGGAATGTACTAGTGTCATGTGAGAAAAAGAGTAAACCAAATACCTAACAAGGTAAACTATCCACCCAAGCCTCACCAAGGCACACTCCCCAAATAACGCAAGTCAAGTAATATATATAATAAAAGCATATCAATTTTTGGGTACCCCATGCCACTTTCACACTGGTTATTGATAACATCCTACGCATCGAACCAATACTGCCATTCTCACCGCAGTCCAACTACCAAGCCTCACCCGCACACACCTAGGCAATAACTGTCACACGTAACCACGCCTGCAAACACCTAGGCCAAAACAACCTCATCCACGCCTGATGACACCTGGGATAGAAGATCCACTCCCACGCCCGAAGACACATGGGCCTCATCTCGAAGATACTTGGGAAACTACCTTCCCGCACACACCTGGTCCATAACCACCACAAAACCCCACTCGAAGGTTCTTGGGAAAATAATGGACCACATGCCATCACAGCCTTCCTGGAGATACTTGGGATATCCGGGAAGGGGAGGAAAAAAGGAGATAATAACTAGCCACTAATAGTAGTGTTGGGAAAAACACCATCCCCCATGAAATGGGGGTGTTCGGAACTAAGTGCTCAACTAGGGTGGGGACCGAATAAGAAAAACAAAACAGCAAGTATATATATAGGTAACAAGAAATCCCCTATGTTTAGGTTTTTCAACCAGCCTAAGGAACGCAAACAACACTCATGTCCGAGTCAAAACTCATAAAAAATGAAAACCCATTTGTCCCATCCCTTTTTGCATGTTCAGTAATGATGTTTAATTAAGTTATGCACCTACTTGGGAAACTAGTAAGTATTGGCACAAGTCCAGGAAAACAAATAGTCCAGCATCAACTATAACATTCACAACTGATTATCTCATAAGTAACATCATCCAAAGAAGACCCCAAGATACAGCCCCATGTCCAATATCCATGAGCCAAATGGTTTCTCAACGATAGAGGATGCCACCCCAATTAATGATATAAACAAGGTTACCACCCGATCTTAAAATTCACAACCACTGAAAGCATAACACTGGGGATCCCATCCTTTATTTCAAAACCACTGAAAGTATAATAACATGGGATCCCATCCCCACACACATCACCCAGCAAATGGACCCTGAAGGAAAACAACCAAACCACCACCACTAAGCAGGCCCATGTCAGTATTTTTAGATTTATAAGATTTAACACACTCAAGGATTTTCAATTTTTCTATACATTAATTGTGGTTATCACAGAAAGGAGTTGATCTCGGTGCTTTCAATTTTTTTAGCTGAGTATACGTAATTAACCAAATTCCTTTACACATTAAGGGTTATCCACCACAATACAATCAATTTAAACATCACCAGAATTAAAGGTTCATTAGTGAACAGATAAAGACCACCAAAATCCATGATTTTCAGAAGGTGTAATCCCACACAATTTAGGAATCATAAATCAAGGACGTTCATAAATCATGGAAACATCATCGATCACATACCCCATTCATTATTAAGAGTCCATTCATTATCTTCATTAAGGTTCAGGTTTATCCAATTCTATAGAATCAAAAGAATTCCCACCCTGCATGATACACAAAATGGAAGGACGAAGGAGAAATTACCTACCTGTTGATAAATTATCGATGCTAAGGCCATGCGCGGAACTTCACGGATAGCGATGCGGCTCTTCTGAATGAAAAGCGGCACGTTTGAATGAAGGGTACTCCCAGTAAAGGGTGATCGAGAAAAGAAACCCAGCGAGAAACCTTTAGGCTATAAAGGGAGAGAGAAAGCACGCCCCGAGCCATTAATATATGGGGAAAAAACTCAAAACTGCATAAGGCGTGGGGTTTTGGGTTACCACGTGGTTGAGACACCCCACACGTCATTAGTGTGTCCCCGCGGTTTAAACCAACACACTCCAGGTTAATTAAATATTTAATTACACGTCTTTTATGGGAGTTACTAGGATTTAAAACAAGCTTAAAGGGGTCAAAATAGGGTTTTAAACCCAATACGTGCAAAAAGGAGTGCTACTGGAAATACCTAGTGGGGTTAGGCGAGAGCCACCAGTAGACGAGATCTACCCATAAGTTACAGCTACTGGTAGATCGAGCTACCAGTAGATAGAGCCACCGGTAGGCTACGGCTACCGGTAAACCGAGCTGCTGGTAGGCCTGCTACCAGTAGGATATGGCTACTAGTAGGCCTACAGTTAGGCCAATCTTCACCGAGATTCCGAGACCAGAAAACCCAACATGTGATTTTCACAAGGTAATGGACCCCAAAAACCTGGGCTATTACATGTATCTCCTTCCATGTATCCTATCAAATATTTGATTGGTGGAAAATTATTTTGTTCCTTATTTTATTATATATTCTATGTTATATTTTATATATAGTTGGTTTATTTCATTCAAAATGGTTGTTTTTCATTCCCATGTACATATCACCAACCTCTTAGGTTTGAGAATACCCTTCAATTCATATTGATAATTTGTTTGGAAACCCAATTTTTATGTCATTTGTGTGAGTTCAGGAAATACTTTTCTATCAAATAATTTTTATAGATAGGTACTTGGGTAAATTCCCCAACCTGGGATCTAATAAATCCATTCCAAATTTCGGGACACTATAGGACCCAAAGAGCTCCCTCTAATATGATAGAGGTTATCAACTAGCAGTGATTTTCTAAAAGGTCATGTGTTGATACAATATCCTAATTAATAGAGAAAAACATTGTCGAAAGTGCATAATGATGAAGAAACTAAATATATATTAAAAATGACCATGAATAAACATAAATATCCTGATGGTGGGTAAGAATGATAGCCAATACTTAATATGTCATGTTATGCTAATAGTTACAAGCAAACAAAGCTCAAAAGGAAGAAATAAATCGAAATTCCCAAATGGTTAGCATTCTGTGTCCCAACCCTCATACATGTACCTCCCAAGACAAAATGAAATCATATAATATTTCATTTTCTCATATCCTTACAAGAAATCATAAAATATTCTTGGGTACTCATTGGTGGTCGGGGAAGTGTGTGTACAACTCAGTAGGACACAACCAATGGTGTCTTAAAAATATCAACTCCAAAAAATGATGTTCATGCATGTAATTCAAAAATGATAAGTGGATAAAATAAATTTTAGGTGCCATTAAATAAAATGGTTCACTAAATTCAATCCTATAATAATTTTCAATTTAATTTCTTATTACCATTTCATTAATAAATTTTTGTTTCTTAACATGTTTAATGGATTATGAATAATCCTAAATCACAATGAATATGGGTGAAAGTCATGATCCCAAATTAATCTATTCATAACCACATCATTACATGTTCATCACTCTCACCATGACGCATCATCAAATGTGGTTTCATCAAATGTAAACATTATGGTAAAAAACATAGTCCCCTTCCCTATCCAAGGAATTTTGTTGTGGAGTTTAGATCCTTAGTTTATCTTGAACCATGTGCATTGAACCTAATCTAAATACCCAATTATACCATTTGAGTTACACATTATTAAATCCATTCAATACAAATATAAAATATAAAAAAAGCATAACTAATACATGTAGAAAACATAAACAACCACAATCAATTAGGGAATTTAAATTATGCCAAAACCCATTTACACCTTGGACATTTATATTACATAGTAAATTACCCCAATCTATGTTTCATATTAAAAAATCTATAGGAATATTCACCATTACCTCTACGTTATTCCATTTAATAAATTCAACATTTTTAATTTCATATCACAGTTAAACTGATCATCATTTTCCATGAATTAACCCACTTATCCATTTCAATTAGAAAATATACATCATGTGGAATATTCCCTTTATTCCAATTTAACCCATTCATCATGTGAGTCCAAATAGTCCCATAGTTTATATGAAAATATATAAAAAAATATATATTTGTATTTATTAATCATTATTATAAACATTTTATTGGTTTTTCATGGGCACTATATAATCATAATCAATTTTCAAATTTTATGTTTCGGTTAACCATGATTGAGAATGTCGGTGACCAACATGGATAGTGCTAAATTTGTCATGTCATCCTAAATTCATCCCATATGGATTTTTTAAATATTAAATCAACATTTATATTTTTATTTAACAAAATATCAAAATAGAATTCAAATCACAACAAAAGGTACTGAAGAACACAACCAAACTAGCACAAATCAACAAAATAATTATTTGATATAGCATGTAGACCACATACGATGAATCCATTGATGATTTTACCCATAATAATGTCTTTATATACATATTTAGAAACTAAATTTATCCTTTACCTGGAAACCACCAATGTAAGAATGTTATAGGGATTCGGAAAAATATTTCCTAAGATACATGTCGCTACACAGAAAAAGAGAAACAAGATTGAATATTTACATACCCAGAGTGTCGATATGTATTAGAAAATGTTCCAAATAGACATGAAATAAGGAATACTTTTTCTGGTATGCTCTAGGTATTTCTAGACAATACCTATGGCTAGAGGTTGGGAAATTTCTAGAAAATGTGGTAGAACATATATATCATGAAGAAGAAAATTATTAATTTATCCAACTATTAAGGGGCACAAAATTTACATTTAATGTTTCTAAAACCAAAAAAACATTCACAATACACATTCAGAGTGGATTTGGGTCACATTTTTAAATAGGAAATCTTCATGTTTTCTCATAATGTTCACTAATCATGTGATAGGACACAATGCAATGATGCATGTTTTTCCTAGGAAGGCTCCACGATTATTATAATTGTGTTAATAATATTCCCCTTGAAATAGATCGAATGTTTTTAATTCAATACATTCCTTGAAACCGCAGAACAAATTTTAGTCCCCTAATACCCATAATAATAATTTCATTATCCAAAAACAAGATATTGAAATCAAAAATTAAAAAAAATACATACCTCCATGTAGTATTGTATGTTACAACCTCCCATCGTTATATTGTCTTACCCATGAGCCCTGCTCCCATGAGTCATAAGTTAATGATGAAAAGTGATCATTTTAATAGTAATGAACATCCTACCATCTATCCCATATTTCATCCACAATTATACCAATTTTCAATAAAATAGAACTAGGGTCACAATCGGGGCTCACAATAATGTCTAACTACCATCCAAAAAACGAATTGAATGCTCTTCAAAGAACACATCTTCCTCAAGTTGTAAATCCTTAAAATTGATAACAGGAGATGGATTTGGGTTATACATAATAATTAGTGAAAAAATACATCTTCCATTATTATATACTATTTTTTGAGAGTCATTTGGTAAATCATCGGTCCAATCCTTTTCAAAAGCTTAAACGACTCCACATTCCTTGGCACAAACATTCCCTATTTCAGAATCCAATTGTATCCCCTTCGTGGAGATACCATAAGAAACACACAATAAACCTCCATAATCTTAAATGAACATGGATACTGAAAAAAATTATTATTTATGTCCACTCTAATCCATTTAAATGTGTTTTTTAATCTGTTGAAAATTATTCAATGTATCATACACAATACATGTTCCAAATAATTGAAGTACTCCAGCTTCCAATCACACATCAGAGATCTATATGGTCTCCTATAGAGTTACTGAAAAAATATATCTGAGTCATATATTGTGAACTTTTATTATAGTAAAACAAAAAAAAATGTTTTTTCCAATGAACCACATAAATAAATAAAACAAGCTCTAAAAATTTCATCTAGTACGTGAATCATACACTCTAAATTCCTATCCAGTAACAAATGAAAATACATACTTAAAAATGAATGGATAACATGTACCTTCTATAATCCCAACCATAATTTTGATGTAAAATAACGATCATGAACTAAAACTAAAGTTCTCAACACACCATGAAACCAAACTATCTCTTCAAAATATTACTCACCCAACTAATTGAGTGTTAAAGCATACTATTTAAGTAAGAAATAGTCCACCATATTCAAATGATCCCCAAATCTAAAAATTTCCTCATTATTAAATGAAGTAATCAGAAGTCCCATTATGATTTCTATTGTTACGTTATCCCACATGTTGTATTTAATGGATAATGGATTTAAAAAACCAACTGGGAACTGTTTATTAGCCTCCACCTGCTGATATTTAAGGAACCAGACCACAAAACACACAACCACTTTCTACATTCCTCTCCATCAATAATCCCTACAAAAATCATGATATAACTTAGTCAATCCAGAATGAACTTCCCATATTGATTCATGTAAATCATGTGCGTAGTATTTTTTTCAAACACACTAGATTAACTTCATGACCCCAAACACTAATAAACCCATTAGGACCAGCGATCAGACTCGAAGGTGACTCCCCACCATTAAAACATTCATTCATTATATAAATATCTGGATCATTAATATTACACTCCTTGAACTTTGTCCAAAGAAATGCATCATGTGATATGGATTCATGGTTATTCTTACTTTTATTATCATTAATCTATATATTCATCTTAGGAAAAAAACACCATTGTTTTCCACTAATAGTTTGATTCCTAAACATCGTTATTTTGAGTCTTCTAGATCACATCATCCACGAACATTTTTTCTCCTCCATGGTGTGTAAACCAACTTGAAGTTGAATAATTGCATGTATTCAACACATATTCTCTATATAAGATTAAAATTAATCTGATAAATTATATAATTTACACAGTTAGGATTTCTAAACACCATGAAACACTATCACACCATGTAATGCCTCCATTACATTTTCCATAATCAATAATAGAAAACAAAAGATCATGAGTAGGGTTATTTAATACGTGAGGACTCATACCCCTTGATCCATGTCCTATAACTTAATCAACATAAATATACATTTCAACAATTCATTCATTATATGAAAAATAAAACAATGTATAACCCTTTCCTTGCACAGTTAAGATTTTTGTGGTCATCACTCTCTCTTTGAACTCTTAAAAATAAATCATAAAACCCATATACCATTAAATCCTAACTCAAATATAGGATAATCTCAAAAGTGTCACTTCCAAATGAGAGAAATAATTTATTAAACTTCAATTATAATAGTCATATCCAAAACAAATATGCAATTCAAATGAAATAATTGGATACTCCAAAGAGAAAACATTATCCCTTTATATAGGTCAACTAACACACTATACATATAGATTATGTGGCCCTATAAATTCACTTTGTAAATCTATAAATTATAGTCCAATATCATGGAATATATTTTATTTTATCGTAGTGTACTCAAAACGATATGAAGATGTTGATCTTGAACTTCAAGTGTTATTGAGAAAAACAATATGTAATCAAATGAAGAAAAATATGAACTCATCCAGATATAAGATAAAAACCTCTTGATTAAATCCATGAACACATTAGGTGAATTAGTAAACTAGAACAATCACCAAAAAAATCACACTTCTAGCACATTCTACTAAAATTTTTCCATGGTATGTCAGATGGTCTCACCATCAATGGATGGTATCATAATCTCAAATGTATTATGTATAATAATGAAGATTCTCAACTAGTAAAACATATCAACAATTCATTGAAGCTGATATCCATTCCTAACTATAATCTGATTCAACATATTTTAAATGACACATCACCTTATTAATTATTCAAGATTCTTGGAAAAGTCCATCGGAAATCCCCAATGTTGAAAACAATGATAGATATTCTAATTATGCTATAAAATTTCTAGATAAAATGTATGATCATATAGTTATCGAGGAACATTTCAATATGGAGGAATGGAAACCAATGATTCTACTGATAGAAACGTGACCATAAACTGAACATATCTATCGGGTGGTAGTACTAATATGTCTACAACAACTACATATTGAAATTGATCAATAACGAGGGAGAACGGATAATCCACTCCTCCTTCGTCTAGCACAAGACAAGACAGTTACGTTATGAATTCCCCCAATATCTACAAAAATAGAACTAAAGAGCCTACATTGACATCCCACTCACCATGATGGTCCTCAGTGTCTCCATTGAGAGATATTAAAGTTACCTAGCGATAATAAAATAAATACGGGCCTAGTACACCGTCATCCAACCCATTCCAAAAATATTTAAAAACGTGACATCTTAAGGATGATATTGTCCCACATAAAATGATACCCTCCATCCTGTAGATAAAATCCATATATTTAATGATATTCTCATCTCACAATTATATTTATTTTATAGTAAAAATAACCCCACAGATATGTTCCATGATAATTCACAAGACTACATTAAACTATGGAGAATAAATTTTTTTTGACTATGTTAAATAATGTACTAGTGAGTGTCATGCATACCCAAATAGTACATATAACTATAGATGGTCCAACCTCACCCCCTCCAGGTGCAGAATGAATTTCATAAAGCTATTCAACTGTTATATTTTGTGTTTCCTTCTGACTTCCCCACACTACACATCCTATATGGTATGGATGCTCACACCTTACAGTGCCACAATCTCCACCCCAACTAGTATTTCCCAGGTAAATACAACTTCATGGATGATATGGGGTAACTTACCACCTTCATACACACTAAATATACCTCTTACCTTAATCTATTCCTAACAATCAAGGGTTCCTACATAACTACTATACATGCCGTCATTATTACAAAAAATCGACAAACCATTGGTGTTCTATAATAGAAATTGTGCATGTTCCCCTCCCATCATCATATATAGAAAAATAGTTGATCTATAACATTATAGTCTTGATAATTATAATGAATAATTTGTGCCCTTCCACAATAATTAAAACATCCAAAACAACTCTTCCTTATCATAAATGTCACACTACTTTCCCATGTATCTGGTACCAAATGACCACTACCTATATCCCCTATAGGAACCATTCGGGGATAAGAGTTTGATCCACTACTATTTAAAATCCATTCAATAGAATATGTTGACCTGATACATTATCTCATAGCTAATTCCATCATTGAAATGTTTAATCACATCCACCATGTCTTTTGTAATCATTAGAACGAAGAAACAAATATTAGTGAGTTGACTATTATAATTCAACACCAACATTTTCCCTTAGTTCAATCCCATAAAATATGTAAAATTATTTTTCATCTTGGACATAGGATAAAAATATTCATGAAACCATACCTAGAAACCATTCCATTACATTCCTTCATCTAGTTCTGTCTTTATCATGAGGACCCACCAACTCTTTTCCAAAGCACTCAACATATATCCCTTCAACATGAAATTATTCTCATAAGGTGTATATGTATTGTCAATAGTTTTCTATATGGACTCTATCTAAAACATGGATTCCTTTAATCCACTCTCTCTGGTAAGGTTCATAGGGTGTGGTCTATAAAATTCCTTGGCTAGGTTGAACATACTCGGTACAACCATCCATATATCTTATTCCATCATCGTCGTGATATGGGTGATGTTTTCATGGAAATTATCATCTATATTTTCACGAAGAATTAGGTCTTCCTTATCCACAACTAGTTGGATAATTCACCATAACATCTTCTTATCACACTATCAGTACATATCTTCACGATGGAATTTCTCTTTAACACCAAACATTATCATTAAAATACATATAAAAAATATTGACAGTTCATATAAAATAAATATCTCTACTGGAAATAAAAGAATAATATTATACACCATCCTAAATGTATTAAATAAAATCCCAAACACTACCCTTGACCATCCATATCATGGTTCAAAGTTATCCTAGGGTAAGTTATTTATACAGTCACAATCCTTGCTATATACAACAGTTTAAATTCAACTATTCTCATACTTTGTGACACCCCAAAATATTATGTGATTGTTTCATTTTAAATTAATAGATTTATTGTTTTATACACTACACCATGATTTTAATTCTCTATATGAATCATCGTATTAGCTTGCAGTATATGATACTCTATACATGGATTTTTTGTTATACAATTTCATGTTATTTTGATAGAATTCTTTTGACACATCACTGAGTATTGATATTTTTCAAATTATTAAATATTTATTTTTGTATTATGTAATAGACAAAACCATATTATAATATCACTACATTTAACATTGTATTGGCTAGTGTTACATGGAAGACTGACTTTCTGCAGTTCCTTATGTTTTACGCAATATCTAGTTTTACTAAAAAAAGATATGTTATTAATTATTATTATTTAATGGGATATAAACTAGATATTACATGTAGTTTTTACCACGTTTTTTACATTATATAACATTAAAAAAATCCTAATTATTTTCTATAAATGATATAACAACAAATATAATTTTTCAAAAAAAGAATTAGTTTTTTAAAAAAATTGTCTTTTCCGTCACATGATGGAGAACCCTTTTATATATAGATTTTGACAATGTTATAAGTTCTATAAAACATAAAAAACTTCTTCTTTGGAAGTCATACATCTCAATTTACCTTGGAAAAAATTTGGTATTATTCTAAAGGAATTTATATTTTAATGAAAAGGGAAAAATTATGAATTTTATTACAAAATAGCCCTTTCATCTAATTTTTTTAACAGATAGATTTTTTTAGTTGGGATTAACTTATAATATTATTCTTTTATTATTTGATCATATTTTATTAAATTTATATATTTTAACTTTTAAATTGGACATAAACACACGTCAATCTATTGATAGTTTTTATTTTTTAAAATCCTTTTTTTGGTTTTGACAATGAGAATTAATTTAAAATTAATTTCAACCAATTTATTGTTCATAATTTTGAAAATGGGTTCCATATTTGGAATCATACTGTAAAATGTTTGTAAATACGTAGCATTCATTTTTTAAAAATATGAATAGTAACTTTAGTAACTATTTATATTTACCATGGTTAAATGGAAAATCTGGTAAATTATGGTAATAAACAATATTATAATAACATATAACTATCATAACTCATTTCCTAATCCTCTTTGATGAAGTATTTCCAACCATGGGCATACTTGGATTCATTTTAGCACCCCATGGATGTACATGGTAGTAATAATGACATGTTATAATATGTATTGTAATGTGAAGTGAAAATTAACACAAACATGAATCTTCATACGATAATAATTATAAAATGGGGTTATATAAGATATCTCTTTGACAATAAATATTTATTATAAATATATAAATATTTCAAACATCCTGATATTTTATTTATAATTTTATACATGACATAAATAAACCCAATTATGACAAATTGATGTTGAAATGATTTCTTCAATAATAAAGGAATCAAATAAATGATAATATGAAAATTAAAATATTTTCTTTTTGATATAATTTATGTCACTCATTAATTTTTTAGGTGATTATGAAATTTTATGATTGATTCAATGTTTTTATTTCGAAGCAATCAGGTTGTTATGAATTTTTAAAAAATTCAAGTATGAATTGGGAAAACAAATGACATAATTCATCACATAAAATAAAAAATACTTTATTAAATGATATTAAATTATTTAAAATAAAATATTTATATAAATAGTTAATATTTATCTATATATTTCATTAATGTAATTTTCTGGGACTTTTGAAATTATATGGTAGTTACATTAACATATAATATGGAAATAACGTTGTATAACTATAAGATTAAAAATGTAAAATTAATTTAAATAATAATGATAATTATGAAAAAATTATAGAAAATTTATAAATACTATTAGATGATAGATATAAAAACCAAAATCATTTTATATTATAATTAAATGAGATCTGGACAATTTTTAATAGAATATTTGTTTATAATAAATTATTATTTCATGAATTTCCAAAAGTGCCCCTTACCTCTTCAATAAAAGGGAAATTTTTATTATCTTTTTCTCACAATTCCAATGCCTTTAATTTAGGAGATAATTTGTGAAATAATATTACTAAAATACCTACCTTCCTGTTAGATTCCTAACATTAGAAATAAAATCCAACCTAGGTAGACCATTGTTGCCAATGAAAAAGAGATACTTTAAAAGGAGTTAATAGTTTTATAACGGCCTTCAAAATTATTTTCTTCTTATACATCATATTCATATGTTTTTAATACTAAAGTAATAAATAATTTATATTATTCATGGTGATAGGTTATTATAATTATTGTAAAACATTATTCATCCTTCTATACATACTATGAATAACAATATCACCATGCGTGCATATGTATGTCTTACCATCTCCCTACTGTGCTGTAATTATTTATACCACAATACATAATATTGATGGGTGTAATGATTATTATAATGGTTGTAAATAATTAATATAATAGTATAATTATTCTATATAAATATTATAATTTCCAATTAAATGAAATTTAACCCTTAATTGAATGATATCATCTCTCATGCGGATGTACAACCAACCGTCTCCATGACGTTATGACATTCA
The DNA here is from genome assembly GCA_963277665.1 of Viscum album. Taxonomy (NCBI): domain Eukaryota; kingdom Viridiplantae; phylum Streptophyta; class Magnoliopsida; order Santalales; family Viscaceae; genus Viscum; species Viscum album. The sequence continues at coordinate 1,308,936,626 of OY728152.1, read as the reverse complement.
TTTTCCATGTTAACCATTCAAGAACAATTATAGAGAATATATAATAAAAAGCATGAAATATATGATGTAATAAGTATACTGTATACATATATATATATATTTTTCATTTAATTTCTTCCATTCATTTATATATGTAATTGTAAATTGTGTTCATGCATACATATGTCTTATCGCCTTCATAAACTGTGTATTTAATTTCATTTAACTATCTATTATATATATATATATAATGAATATATATGATATATAAATCATGTTTTACATTTTAATATTATGTAAATCACAATCTATGTAATATGATCAAAAATAAAAACGCAAAACAAGTACACAAAATAAATTTATTATTACCCAATACATTTCATTAAACTGTAATCGAAAAATATACTGGTAATATAGTTCCCTAAGTGAATCATATATTATATACTACATATTATTATGGGTATATTTATTTTTGATAATATATTTACCCCAAATATACTAGATTTTTTGACACATTTGGAAGAAATCGGGAATATGGTGTGGGATAAATTTAAAATCTCATTATTTTCTGATATTTATAATTCCTAAGTATTTGATGGTTTATATTTATCATTCACATCCATGTTTCTTAAATATATTATATTATTTACATTTTTATAAAAATATTTAAAGTGGCTTTTACCCATTGGTAAATTTTTATTGATTTTTATTGAAGGAATCGTTCCTTCATTTTCAATACGAGGTACTTTTTTGAATTTCCTGCAAGAGTACGAGAAAAATGTTTCTTAACTTATTTGGCATGAATGGATTTTTATATCTTTATAATTATATTTTTCAATGAATAGTAATATAAAGTATTTCATTTTTATTTTAAACAAAATTATTTTCTTCTAAAATTGCATGATAGTGTGAAAAAATAAATTATTTTTCAAGAAGAAGGGATCTTTTCCACAAGAATTAAGTTCAACTATTTTATCCAAATTATTTTCCATCTATGATGAGTGTATTAAATAAGGTTATGTTTATATACCAATTATTAGTATGTTTTTCTAATTAGGTAATGATATTTCATGTTTATTTTGTTATTATGGAATGATGATTAAGAAACCCATTTAATTTCATGTGTTATGCTATGATGAATAATTTATGTTTTTGTCGCTCATGTTAGAATGATTTATTTATGAGATGGGTGGGACATATATATCTCTCTAATTCATTGGGTAATGATTTATATATCACATCATAGACATGGTTCGATCATCAAGTAAATATGGTTTAGTAGGATAGGGTTGTAACAATAATTAAATCTTGTTCTGCAATACATAGTGGGAATAGAAAGTAAACCCAGTATAGTAAGGTCTTTGACCACTATGATGGTCTTGGTAGCAATTTGTTTTCAACTATGGAAATCATATTATGGGATTATATTATTTCCATAGTTCCATGTTATATTCGAGTTCTATTTTATCATGGTTAAATTTATATTATTATATATTCCTTATGTATAGTAATGATTTAATTAATAATATATGATTTTGATATTTAAAAATTATCATCAATTTTTTACATTCTAATATTTATGTATTGTTTTATGTTTTCCATGTTTACCCTTACAAGGAATTTGAGCCCACTATTTTAATGTTTTATTTTCCCTAGGATATATAAAAACTTTTGAGGAAGGAAAACATAAGGGGATGATAATTAGGGGAGATATTGAAGATCATTAACCATGTTAAAAATAATATGTTCCACGTTTTCAAAGATACTAATACAATACAATATTTTTGCATGTATTTTATTTATTTATTAATTATTATGAAAAATAAAATGTAATGTCCATGTATTTCATACTCGGGTCGCTATAGTTGGTTTCAGAGTGATGGTTTAGTTAAACATTAGAAACAAGGATGCATAAACTATCGTCAAATCTCAAGAGATATTGTTACGATATGTCTAGGGATATCCATAAGGGTAAGTCTAACTATAGGATACAATAATTGAATTTTGGTAACTAACATGGATAACCTAGGATTAAATATACAGTTTTATATATTGAAATTACTCCCAATTTATTATGTTGTTTTCCTATTACAACTTTTTCCACTCGCATTATTCTTTTTGGGTTTTAGAAAATTACAAGAACTAGAAGAAATGGTGATTTTGATCAATGAATAGGGAAATGCAATGATTTTCCTCCTGAACAACAGTTTGTTATGGGATATAGAATGAAAATTCTTATTTATATAGTTACACAAGATATGAATAATGATAGAGTTCCAACTAGTAGAGTAGGGAACAAAATTTTGTTGAGTCCTTCGTGATGTAATGTCCACCTACATTTATTGGGGCATCTCATATACCTGTTTCTGAATATTAGATTTGTACCAGTGAAATGTATATTTCCATACTTCGTTGTTCAGTACCTAAAAAATTAATATTAGTTGTATATCATTTATATGATGAAGCAGACCAATGGTGGACTCTAATTAATAATACAATGAATAAAATGAAATTTAATCGATGGAATTGGATGAGTTCATGAAGTTATTTTTCAATATGTAATTCAATCATAGTCTGTGAATAAAGATTTAAAAGGATCACATTGTGCTTAGGAAAAAGGATGATGAATCTATTGGAACATATAATGAAATTTTTACAAGACATGAAAGGTATTCATCATGTTTTATCATCAGACATAAATTTAAAGACTTTGAAATGTTTTTTTGGAATAAAACTATGTCTCCAATGTGAATGAGATTTAAGGGGATTTATCTTATATGAAGAGATTGATTATTTTTTTTTATCTTTTTAGAAATGTATGTTGGTGTTACTTATAAATCTCAATGGTTTCAAATGATACATAATATTGAGTTCAATGAATATAAACTCAAAATAGTGTAGAATATAACATGAATGTATCCTTATGAAAAATGTGTAGAAAGATGTATGGTGGATATTGTCTTAATGTGACTGTAAAATGACTTACATGTATAAAATAATGTCATTGTGGATTTGAGCGATGAAGTAATGTGAAAATGATTCTAAAATTTTTAAAAGAGAAAATACTATAGTGAAGACACCACCAACAATACAATGTTACAAGTGAAGGGAAATGGGGAATTATTCTAACGAATGTCGAAATCCAAGGGATACAGATGATTATCAATGTCAAAAACCTCTTAAGGCGAAAGACAAAGGTATGTAACATGTGATTAATATTGTAAAGGATGTGTATGAAAATAATGTGGTTGAATGGTTAAGTGTTTAGGTAATGGGATTCCAAAATATTGTTGAATAATATCTTTTATTGTATTATGGAATATTGGTATATCTATGTATTGGTCTATTGTGGTTTTACATATGTATATTGTAGCAGTACCAATTAAAATTGATCGATGTATTTTTTTAAAAAACTTTTTATTTATATGTTTGTTAGTATTGATAACCTCATGAATGGTATAAGGGAAAAATGATATGATGGTTTTAGTATATATATAATTTTTTTTATGTTTGGTGCGTAGAAAGACTTAATTTTGGCCTAATGCATTTTTTCACTATGTTTATTTGGAAATTCCTGTTATTAAAATTTTCCATGATAATTAATGAAAAAATATGATTACGATATTTACATTTCTTGAAGGTGACAACCAAGAACGACCTAATAAGATATGTGAGACAAATTTTAGGTCGATTTACTTCACATATTTTTATATATTTATATTTTTTCTGATGTATTATAATATTATAAATTTTTGTATAGTATAAGTTATATTCCTATTGTTGTTTGTTAGATTAATATTTTATCTCACAATATGCGTACTTATGAATGTTTGATTACATGTGCTAACATTTCTATTAAGGGAGATGGAATCCCCTATAATTCTATTGTATGATATTCTTAAAATTCAATAATGGATAATTAAATTGATTTCATTAAATAATAAATGATGTGGAAATTTGTCAATACATGAACAATGGTGGGATTATACAAAAAATAAGGAGGTATTTATTCTATCACAAAATTTTTCAATATTTGGGAAAGGATTTTAAAACAGAAAAAGTTATCCTAGTACCTTCATATCTAATGAATAATATTTCCCTATAAATTCTCATAGATTTATTTCCTTCTACTTTTGAACATTCGCCAAACCTTGTTCTCTATCACTAAGCATCATAATACAGCGGTAATATTTTTCTTCCATATCAATGTATTAACATTCCAGGGATGTTCTTATATGTGGAAACCTAGTGATGTGTTACATTGGGTAACATTTTTGTTTCTAAATTTATATTTTAAAATTATGTTTTTGTATTCCTTTTTATGATTTGGGTTTAAATGAATGAATCTTTCAATTAGTAATCATTTTATTACATCAATATATTTTGATTGCGAAGTTCATTTCAAGGGTGTTATGATGTAAGACCCCATGAATTTATGAGATAGATAATTTTTAATTTCATTGATATATTTTGTTTTATTCTACACTAAGATTATATTTATATAAATGAAACACTGTAATATCTCTGAGTATAAGTATCACTATACATGGCTTGTGTGACACACAATTTCATGTTCTATTGATAGAATTAATTTCACGCAACCCTGAGTATAGATTTTGTTCAATGTATAAAATAAATATGATTTGATTATGTTATAAAAACACCAAATTAGTCTTTCACTACACGAAAAATTTACTTGTATTTCATTCCACACAAGAGTGACATTCATCAATTGCTTTCATTATACACAAATTCAAGTTTCACTAAAAACGATATATTATTAAAATATTAAAATTTAATGGGATATAAATTAGATTTTATGAATAGTATTAACACCATTTTTAATTTTATATAACATTATCATTTATATTATTTATTTTTTAGAAATGTTATAAAAAAAATTAATTTTTTTGGGTGAAATATTGTTTTTTTAAATACATTTTTACCACCTTTTAATAGAGAACAATTATTAAATATAGTTTTTGAAAATTTTATATGTTATATTCTACATAATAATAATAATATTTGGATTTTGGAAATAAAAATACACATTGGATGAATTTTATATATTATTTTGATGAAATTATCAATTTAATGAATAGTGAAAAATAATTAATTTTAATTCATAACTCCCTTTTCATCTAATTTATTTAAATAGTTATATTATCTTTTTAATTTGTTTTAAATTGTATTTTTATTATTTTTTTATAATTTAATCCAGTTTTGGTCATTGAATTTAATTTCACATTTAAATTAATCCAAAACACTTGTAAATATTTTAAGAGTTTTTTTCATCATAAAAACACTCTTTTTGGTTATAACAGGAATTGATTTTAAATTAATTTCCACCAATTTTGTGTTTTGAATTTAGAAATAATGATTCCATATTTGGAATCAAAAGTGCCAAAATTTTTAAATCAGCACCTTTATTTATAGGAAAATATGATTAGTCACTTCATCAATTATTTATAATTACCATAGAAAAAATTTAAATGAGGTCAATAAGTGAAAACAAATATGTTATAGTATATATAAAACTACCCAATTAAATTTTTCAGTCCTATTTTATAACATATTTCTGACCATGTGCATCCTTACATTGATTTTAGAACCCCATGCATCTACTTGGGAGTTATAATAACATTTTATGATAAATAACTTAATGTCTAGAGAAAATATCAAAAACATGAATTTTCTAATAAAAACATTATATGTGATTTTATAAGTCATATCATTAACCATAAATAGTAATGAAAAATATAAAATGACTTCATACTTCAAGATATTTTATTTATAATTTTAGATATTAAATAAATGATTTTTATTATGATACAATGATGGTGTGGTGATTTATTCTTTAATATTGGATTCAAATAAATGATATTATAATTACTAAAATAAATAAAATTTGATATAAATTATGTAATAAAATATTTTTTTAGGAAAATATGAATTTCAAGGATTGATTCCACTTTTTTTCATCGAAATTAGGTTCATATTATTTTGTAAAGAAGTCAATTATCAAGAGTGAACACAATTGACATAATTCATAACTTAAATTATTAAATAGTTTATTAAATTATATTAAATTCTTAAATATATAATGCTCAGATAAATTGTTAATAAAAGTACTAATGTGTCATTAATTTAATTTTTTTGGGAACATTGATATTATATGGAAATTACATTATCCCAAAATGTGTAAATAAATTTATATCACAGTATGATTAAAAAGGGTAAAAATTGAGTTAAACCAAAAAAATATGGATAAAAAAATAAGCAAAACTTGTCTAAATATTTTTGTATGATAGATATTCAAACAAAAATTGTCTAATATTAGAATTAAATAAGTTCCTAAAAATTAATAAATGAAATTTAATTTATAATAAATTAATATTTCAAGACTTTCCAAATGTTCCCCTCACTTCTTCTATAAAATGAATTTCAAATTCTGTTTATCAAAAAATTAAAACCTTTAATATGGAAAATAACTATCCAATACTCTTACTAGAGTCCCTCCCTTATTCATTAATCCCAACATTGGGAAAAACCCATCCTAGGGAGACCTTTTGTGCAAATCAAAAAATGATACTCTCAAAAGTGGAAGTCATTTTATGAACCCTTTCAAAATTATTTTCTTCTTATACATCCAATTATTATTATATTCTTATACTAAAGTAATAAATTTTGTATCATATATATGATGATATATTATAATAAATAAGGTACAACTAAATACATCATTTTATATGTCTTAAAAATAAGAATATCACTATGCATGTGTCTGTACAACTTACAGTCTCCACACCATGGTGTGATTTTTTATTCAACAATGATTAATTTTGATTAGTATAATGATATGTATATTGTATGTAAATAATAAATATAACATGATCATTATTCTTAATAAAAAATATTCCATCTAATTCCATAGCATTAAACAATTTTTTAAATGATATCATCGTTCGGGTGTTTGTACGACCTACCATCTCTCTGATGTGATGAGATTCATGTTGTACCTCTCGTACCCCTCGTGGTTTAATTTTCATGATCACAATCACTCTCTTATTTATCTAATCTTGTTTTAAGTGTTTTTGTTGACAGGCAAATGGTTGCCAAGGAATTGGGCCAAGAAAGACTGAAAGTGGACTCTCTGAGTCTACCGACCAACCGGTGGATGACCACCGGCCAGCCGATGGAATCCTGACAGAAGGCATCCCCTCTGTCCAGACCACCGGCCAACCGGTGTCCCATCACCGGCCAGCCGGTGGAACCCAGACAGAAGGGACACCTACTATCTCAGCACCGGCCAACTGGTGGCCTCCTCACCGGCCAACCGATGGACCCTGGGCAGAATGCCTCTCCCTTTTCCAAAGCACCGGCAAACCGGTGGCCAAGCACCGGTCAGCCGGTGGTGCCAGTCAAACTAGCCGTTGGGCTTTGACCAGCCTGCTCCCAATGGCTCTGAAGACTTTTCCAACGGCTCCGAAGACCTCGAACGGCCATATGAGGGTTCCCCCTCTATAAATAAAGGACTAGGAAGCCCCGGAACAAGTGTGGAACCATAACCAAGCCAACGGAAGCCAACAGACACATTTTTCATCATTTGGAAAACCTCTGGCAGATTCCTTCAAGGAACCTCAATTGCTCCAACCAACATCCACATCCAAGTAGCATCACCATAGAAGCTTGGGAGCGCTCTTCATCAACTCCAATCAATCCATTGGCGCCCAAGACTTCTCCACAATACGGTTTTTCTTGTTTTATTCTTTTTGAGCATCAATTTGGGTTTGTGCCTACAAACCCCTCTTTCTCTCATCTTCCTTTTGTTTGGGTTTTCACATCACCTTCAAGGTGTGAAGAGGTTAGTCAAGCCTTCCCTTTAAAAGACTTGAGTCATAGATGAGCTAGCCTTCACCTGTAAGAAGGCTAGTGGGTTCTTTCTCAACCATTAAAAGCAAGCTGTAATAGGTTCTAGACTACCTTAATGTCTAGTGGGTTTCTTGCTAAAACCATTAAATAGCAAGCGGTAGTAAATCTCTCAACGGTTGAGTTGGGAGCGGAGACGTAGGCTTTGGTTTAAGCCGAACTCCGTTATCAAGTTTTGTGTCTTGCCTCTTTTATTTCCGCTGCACTTTGATAATAGTTTTAAATTGTTAATTTTTTTTTAAAAGGCAATTCACCCCCCCCCCCCCCTCTTTCCATCACTCTCCGACCCATCATTTGGTATCAGAGGAAAATTTGAGTAATACCCTAACCAGTTTCAAATTCAAGATCCTTTGTGATGGCTTCAACTTCTTTCGCCCCCGAAGTTTATTCATTGGGTCGTGCTCCATTCTTTGATGGAACCGACTATACTTATTGGAAAACCCGCATGACCACTTTTCTTAGAAGTATAGGTTATCCTATTTATAGAATTGGCATGCATGGTTATTCTCTCTCTTCTCCCGATTAATCCAAATGGACTCAAGCCGATATTAAAAATTTTGAGCTTGATGGAAAAGCCATGAACAATCTTCATTGCAGCCTTGATCGTAATGAATTCAATCGTGTTTCCACATGCACATCATCTCATGAAATCTGGAAACTATTGGAGGTTACCATGAGGGGACCAACAAAGTTAAGGATACTCGATTGGACATGTATCACCAAGATTTTGAAAGTTTCACCATGCACCCACACGAATAAATTACTGATATGTTTACTCATTTTACTGATGTATGCAATGGGAGAAAGTCCCTTGGTGATGATGTGTCTGCAGAGACGATGGTCAAGAAGATCCTTTGGATCTTACCAAGCTCATGGGCACTGAATGTCACGGAAATCCAAGAAGGAAAAGACATCAAGAACATGCCGGTCGAAGAGCTCATCAGATCCCTCATGACCTACGAGATCACCATGAGGAGGCAAGCTGAAAAGGAATGCAAACCGATCAAAGTTCCAAATAAAATCACCTTCAAAGTTCAAAAAGAATAAAGCTCCTCCTCCTCATCGTCTTCCTCTTCAAGCGGCGATTCCGAAATGGAGAATCTTGCCCGCAAAATGCACAAATTCATGAAGAAGCACAAGAAAAAGAAATCCCGCAAGGCTCAACCCAACGACAAATCCGAGCCCGAGGTAACATGTTACGGGTGTGGCAAGAAAGGCCATTACAAGCCCGATTGTCCACTCAACAAGAAAAATGCCAAGCAAAAGGAAAAGTAGAAGGCATTCAAGGCCACATGGAGTGATAGCTCCACATCCTCCTCCTCCTCCTCCTCAAGTGACAACGGTAAAAAATGCCTAATGGCATTTCATGAGGTATCCTCTTCCGACTCCTCTTCCTCTTGTTCTTCAAATTCTTTCAAACATTTATCTTATGAGGATCTCCAACATGCTAGAGATCAATTGGAGGAAGGTTTTCAGGAACATTCTTCCAAATTTATTACTTTAAAAAAGAATTTCAAAAAACATTCTTCCGAAAAGGAACAACTTCTCAAAGAAAAGGAGGAGTTGTCCCTCAAGGTCCAAAACCTTCCCTATGTTGATTCTATGGAGTCAACAATCAAGGAGTTAAGGAAATCCCTAGCTAAGTTCACCGAAGGTGAACAAAACCTTTCGAAGCTCCTTGGTTCCCAATGCGTATCTAGAACCACCCAAGGGCTTGGCTATTCCAAGCAAGCTTCCTCTTCCCATGCTCCTACTATTTTTGTAAGGGGGGGCTCCCAATATAAATTTTGCAACTATTGTAAAAAAACCGGGCACTTAATTTATTAATGCGATTGCAAAAATTCCCGGTATTGAAGGCCCAAAACCATTTCCTTTAATGATGAATTTCATAGGAGAAGACCCGCCACTAGACAAGTATGGATTGTAAAATCCCTTTTAGCGAGTCTCACCGGACCAAAATTTGTCTCGGTTTCAAAAACCTCTCGCCGGTGATTTGTTGTTTTTATTTAGAGGGAGTTAAGATTGTTTAAGCCTTTTTTCTTTAAATTCAAAACCTTCAATTCAAAACATTCAATTCAAAACGTTCAATTAAAAACTTTCAATTCAAAACCTTCAATTCAAAACTTTCAATTCAAAACATTCAATTAAAAACTTTCAATTCAAAACTTTCAATTCAAAACATTCAATTCAAAACATTCAATTCAAAACCTTCAATTCAAAACTATCAATTCAAAACTTTCAATTCAAAACTTTCAATTCAAAACCTTCAATTCAAAACTTTCAATTCAAAACATTCAATTCAAAACATTCAATTCAATTTTCAAAAATTTCAATTGGTTTAAAATCTCTATATTGTTTTTCATCCTTTCCCTAAATCAGGTTTTATGCCCCGTGCTATTTTGATAATCACAAAGGGGGAGAAATTCTTGGATGATTGGGGGACAAATCTTTCTCTCATGCTTTGCATTACTTTTCAATTTATCCCTTAAAGCATGCCTTTCATTTCAGTCTTTTACATTTCTTGTTTTAGTGATTGTGATCATCAAAATAGGGGGAGTTTGTTGTACCTCTCGTACCCCTTGTGGTTTAATTTTCATGATCACAATCACTCTCTTATTTATCTAATCTTGTTTTAAGTGTTTTTGTTGATAGGAAAAAGGTTTCCAAGGAATTGGGCCAAGAAGGACTGAATGTGGACTCTCTGAGTCTACCGGCCAACCGGTGGATGACCACCGGCCATCCGATGGAATCTTGACAGAAGGCATCCCCTCTGTCCAGACCACCGGCCAACCGGTATCCCATCACCGGCCAGCCGGTGGAACCCAGACAGAAGGGACACCTACTGTCTCAGCATCGGCCAACCGGTGGACTCCTCACCGGCCAGCCGGTGGACCCTGGGCAGATGGCCTCTCCCTTTTCCAAATCACCGGCCAACCGGTGGCCAAGCACTGGTCAGTCGGTGGAGCCAGTCAAACTAGTCGTTGGGCTTTGACCAGCCTGCTCCCAACGGCTCCGAAGACTTTTCCAACGTCTCCGAAGACCCCGAACGGCCATATGAGGGTTACCCCTCTATAAATAAAGGATTAGGAAGCCCCGGAACAAGTGTGGAACCATAACCAAGCCAACGGAAGCCAACAGACACATTTTTCATTATTTGGCAAACCTCCGGCAGATTCCTTCAAGGAACCTCAATTGCTCCAACCCACTTCCACATCCAAGGAGTGTCACCATAGAAGCTTGGGAGCGCTCTTCATCAACTCCAATCAATCCATTGGCACCCAAGACTTCTCCACATTACAGTTTTTCTTGTTTTATTCTTTTTGAGAATCAATTTGGGTTTGTTCCTACAAACCCCTCTTTCTCTCATCTTCCTTTTCTTTGGGTTTTCACATCACCTTCAAGGTGTTAAGAGGTTAGTCAAGCCTGCCCTTTAAAAGTCTTGAGTCATAGGTGAGCTAGCCTTCACCTGTAAGAAGGATAGTGGGTTCTTGCTCAACCATTAAAAGTAAGCTATAATAGGTTCTAGACTACCTTAAAGTCTAGTGGGTTTCTTGCTAAAACCATTAAAAAGCAAGCGGTAGTAAACCTCTCAACGGTTGAGTTGGGAGCGGAGACGTAGGCTTTGGTTTAAGCTGAACTCCGTTATCAAGTTTTGTGTCTTGCCTCTTTTATTTCCGCTGCACTTTGATAATTGTTTTAAATTGTTAATTTTTTTTAAAAGGCAATTCACCCCCCCCTCTTGCCATCACTCTCCGACCCAACAATTCAATCATTGCATTTTACATTGAGGTTTTATTATAATGAATATATAATAAATAAAAATTAAATATATTAAAAAATAATTCTACTTGATCTGTATATATATTATTTAATTCCTCCTTCAATTTAATAAGGAAATGGAAAAAACGTTCATGTGTATGTACGGCTTACCGTCTCCATGAATGGTGTATTCCGTTAAATTTATATATCTATAATAAATATTTATATACTGAATATATTTGATATATAAATAATTTTTTAAATTATTAAAGTATGTTAATCCTGATCATTGTAACATGAATAATAAAAAAAAGTCAAAACATGTACGATAAATAAAATGAGTTTTACGCAAAATGTTATTTCAACAAGGAATTGATAAATATAAAGGTAGTATAAATTCTTAAATGAATCATATATGATAAAAAAATTATTAATATGGTTCTATAATAAGTTAATAATTTGTATAAAAACATTATACTAGAGTTTCAGACACATACAAATGAAAATGGACCTATGGTAATTGATAATTTTATAATCAAATTATTATCTGAGATTGTTTATTAGTAAGTATTTAATGAGGTATATTTATTACTAAAGTCTATGATTCCTAAATATAATATTATTTATATTATTATTATATTAATTTTTTAACTGAATATTACTCGTTGGTAAATTAGTATTAAATGGTATTGATGGAATCATTCCTTCTTTTTCCTTACAGGGTATTTTTTGGACATTTCTTGAAAGATTATGAGAAAAATGTTTTTTAATGTATAAAAAATGAATGGATTTATAAATATTTATATTAGATTATTTACATTAATAATCCTCCATATGATTTCATTATTATATTCAAATAAATTGTCTTCTTTTCATATTATATGGAATTTCGAGAAAATAAAACATTTTCGAATAAGAAAGGATATTTTCCACAAAAATTATGTTCAATTGTTTTATCAAAATTATTTTACATTTAAAATTATTATATTAAATATGTTTATGATTATATCACTATTATTACTGCATTAATATTTAATAATTGAAAAAATTATATTTTATATCCATTTATTTGGGATGGAATGTTATTTAAGAAATTCTTTTTATTTCTAGGGATATGCTACGATGAATGATTTGTGTTTTTGTGGAACATGTATAAATGATTTCATTATGAGATGGGTGGGACCTATATCTCCCTCCAATACATATAGTGTAAATATATATCTCATGAGATATGCCTGGTTGGAATGGAATATAAATCCAGTTCGGTAATACAGGCCTGGAACTGTATGTAATTATTGTTCATTAATAAATGTCTAGAACAACATGTAAACCCTGTTTAGTATTGGACTTTTCCACTATGATGGTCTAGTAAAAAATACATGGTTACTATGGAAATAATTTTAGGTGGTAATTCTTTTTCCAGAATTCCTTTTTTATACCAATCTTTTTTTATCATGTATTATGTTTCTCTATTATCTATGCCTTACATGCTTCCAAGATTAATTTTATGACTAATGATTTTGATGTTTAATATTTATGTTCAAATCTTAAAATTATTATGATTATGGTTTGTTTTATGTTTTCCATTTAATCCCTTACTGATCATTTTATGTCAACCTTTTTATGTTTTCTTTTCCCCAATATATAAAGAAATGTTTTAGGTTGTAAAAAAGGGGAATATCTTAATAGTAGATGGTGAAGATCTTTGACCATGTTAGAATATTATGTTCATTTTTTCGAATGTCATGAAACTAATACTATCATTTGGATTATATTATTGTAAGGTATTAGTCATTCAACAAAATGAAATGTAATATCCATGTACGTCAATCTCGGGACGCTATATACTACCAAAACCTCCCTGATTAGGTACATTTACCGTATCGAACTCAAAAAATAAGATATTTTAACAAACTTTTACTAATTCAGTATAAAAATTCATTCATAAAAAATTCCACTCATTTAACTTTTTATATATTTCTAACATTTTATTAGAAAGAGTTTTATTCATGTTTCAAATGATGTAAAATAAAATCTAACATTCAAACCCCACACACCCATACGAGTTTTTCAATCATGATGCATTATTATTATATACCTTGGAACAAATAATGATTCTTGAACGAATACCACTATTCTATTGTGTCCATGAGAAATATTTTTGAAAATGATCAGATCATAAAACATGTTCATCAAATAATTGAGAGATACCATCAATTGAAACGACACACAATAAGAAGTAGAATTCCCACCAATAATGACATGGTTTATTCCACGTACATGGGTTATCTACTCACAATAATTATCTCATTACTAAAGAATAACAATTTAATAACATAGTGTCGGCGATCCTCAACTATTAATTCATCTAAAACAAAATATTTGATAAACCTTTAACATCCACGACATGGGATCCACTAAACCTGTTTCTAAGCTATGTCACCACATGAACTCAAGCATGTATTCCCAAATGAAAATGGTCATTTAATATTATCAGGGGTGTGAATGGTCACATGGAGATACCATGACCTCATTATCATAGTACACCATAGTTGAAAATTAATAAAATAAATGAAACAATATATAATAACCAATTAATATTCGTAAATAATCATCTTGGAATGATGGTTAGAAAACATATAATATATTAAATATTTCATGTCATGATAACAATCCAATTGATAAAAACGTAATATTTGTACAAATATTTTATTCCAATACACTATTTGATCTGTGATTATCACCACATCCATGTACATCCCATTCCTGACTCAACTCCCAAGAAAATGGTATTTTCCCATATCCTTATTTGCAAGCATGAAATCTATTTAGGTACCCATTGGAAGCCAGAGAAGGGTGAGAATGCAACTCATAAGGCCACCACCAATATTCACTATAAAATATCTACTCTTAATAGATAATAAATGAATGTACAAAATAAAATAAATGTGAATAAAAGGAATTTCATGTTTCATTAGTTTACAAGGTTAATATAAGTCAATCGTAGCATTATTTCCAATTTCAATACATATAAAATTTTTATTACAGAATTTACATTAATCATGTGTTAAATGGATTAGATATATTCATCAATATAAATTCATATGTGGAGAATGTCATGTTACAAATATCAACGAGGATAAGCACATCATCTCGCATTCAACAGACTACCCTTGAGCCCTTAGTATAGGTGGTTTAATTCAATGAATCTGTTTGAGGAATTTGACATTTCCCCCTCCCAACCCTATTAAATTTTTGGTACAGTTCAGAGCCTCACTCTAACGTAACATGTGGGCATAGAACCTCATGTAATTTACAAACCTTACCAATCCATTGGAAAATTTTTATTTGCCTTTTTACCACAAATATAAAATATCACAACCAAACATAACCAACACAAATATAAAAATTAATCCATAAAAATCAATATGGACATTAAAATTATTCGATAAACCATTAACAAATTTAAAATTATGTTATAATCATTTATACCAATTCTTATTTTTTATGACTAATTCATAATGAATATTCACTAGTCTCGACACATTAATCCTTTTATAATATTAAAACATTAACATATTTTAACTAACATCTCATTTACATAATTTTCAATGTATTATCCCACTTATGTATTTCATGTACCAAACACAATTCATTTGGCACATTCCCATTAATCCCATTTAAACAATTATTTATAAAAATACACCAAATCCAACAACCATTCTCTTGATATTAATAAAAGTATCCATATTTATTTATTAATCATCACATTAACCAATTTACATGATCTATATGGGCTGTACATAATGAAAATCTTATATCATTCTTAATTTTTTTGTTATCCATATTTGGGATGATCTATACACTCCATGGATGGACCTATATCATTCATGTCATCATGAATGCATTTTTTGGGGATTGTCAGGGGTTCAAATCCTAGTTTATATTTTCATTTACCTAAATTTCTCCAAATTTACTAATAGGTTAATAAGAAGGTCCCAGGAACACCTCCAAACATGTTTAAATAAACTCAATGACTAAGGGATATACCATTTAGACCACCAACCTCAAATCCATTACCCCTCATAATTTATTTTGTATATCTATATTCAAAATACCATTTTTCCCCAACATAGATACCACTAAAGGAACAATATTTTAGTTATTTGTAAATTATATTTCCAAATATTCAATCCATAATAGATAAATGAGAAGCAACATGAGATTGGAATTACCCGAAGAATCTTTCCCCAATCAATGGTGCTCCAAACAGCCAAAAAATGAGGCATATATGTTCATATTATGTATATATGGTTGTATATAGTCACCATAGGTATTGGTAGTATAAATAGGTATAATATTTGGATGATCTTAAAAATAATGAAATGGAAAAATTGTAATTTATCACACTTTTAAATGGGCGTACGGTTTCCCATAATAGGAAAAAACCACCAAGAATCCACTATCCATGAGGAGTAGTGTAACATGGATTCCTAGTCAGGATTCATGGGTTTTTTATACTATGAACCAACTATGTGATTTTCACTATCCATGGTTTCACAATTTACGTAGGAAGGTTATACTGTTTAATTAACCATTCCCAAACCATGACCCTTGCACAAGTTGGACTGATTTCTATACATTTTGTTCCTTGAATCCCCAGAACACCCTAGAGTTCCATCATATAAACGATAATCATTTAATTAACCAAAAATATGAAATTGAAAAAAATTAAGCATCTACATACCTCCAACATGTCCAGGATCTTACACACTATGTATAATGATTTTTTGTTGATATAATATATAATTTTTAATAGTTTAGTTCTAGTTATGAGTGAGTCTTGAATTATATATAATTAAATTCGATCCAATAGCTTTTGTTAGATGTGGGGATGCGTGCCTCCATTACGGATATTTAAAACTATCATATTTTAATGGTTTTTTTTCATATATGTTAAATTACATTTGATCCTGGTCATATATTCAATAATCAATCGATGGTTATGAATAATTACTCGTAGAAGACATACATGTTTTCCACAATTTGGAACTATGTTTGATTCACCATAACCAGAAAAACTATATAATAATAACCTTTTATGTTATATAATGAAAAGTTCACGTGATTTAAGATTTTGAAAAAAGTTTAATATTTTATTAGTGATTCACAACATGGATCTCGAGGAGAAAATGATCATGTACTAGAATACCTTCTTCATAAGCTTCCATTCATTCAGGGTATAGACAACCCTATGAATAGAAAAATGGATTGACATGATTTTTTATGTCATTTACTTCCTATAAATTATAGAATATTTTAAGGTTAAAAATCATATATTCATTCTTTTAGGACCTATTAAAATTATGTTTCATGTAGTTGTACATAAAAGTAAATATAAGGTCTTATAGTGGAAATGCGATAATATATAATTATTTATATTATTCATCAGTTAACATATAATTATAGAGATGTTAAAAGGTTTTTGTTATAATCATTAGGTTGATTAATCATTTAAAAATTATGGTAATTTCATTTTATTATTCTATTTTAAAATATTGTTTCTAATAAATGATATTTTTTTGGGTCATAGATTTTATATGGCTTTGCGGTTAAGAATTGATTTCCCATGTATACATACATATGAATTTCACTGTTGAAAAGGGGAAGAATTTGGAATTGATGGAATATATTGTTCTATCTAGAAATCCTATTTTAATAGTACTTCCTCCTAATCCCATTTTAAAATTTGTAATCTCACATTGAATGAATAGTAAGGGGCATGAGACTCGTAGAGGCCGAGTTAGTGGATCTCTGTAGTGGGCTTCATTCTCAAGAGTGGTTATAGTTTTAATATCTTCTATTGACATGATACTAATGATCCATAATTAGAAACCCCAATAACTTTAGTTCATCTCCATGAATGGAAATCAATTATTAGGGAAGATTATGTTATTATAAATTTTTTTATGGATATTACTATGAAATGATATTTCTGTAGTTCATCTTCTCCAAACTAAACTATTATATAGTTATAAGATTAAAATTTTGTATATCTCAATTTATTTTATTATTTAGTGAACAAATTTCACATATTAGTGGTGTTTATGATGGAATATACCAAAGTTAAATATCCAATGAGATGTAAAAAAATTAGTTTATCAAATTTATTGTCTCCAATTATTATTAAAAGTCACAGTTATTCCTTTATATTGAAAACTATTTTTATATTCTGAAACATCTAATGATACTAATAATGTTAGATGTAGAATTTGTGACTCATCATGGAAAAAAGTTTGGTTTACGATGAACCACATGTTCTTTCTCGATCATGGATGTTGATATATAATTTGATTTTTGGTTCCTCAACCGAGATCTCTTTAACATTATTAAATTGAAGGATTGATTTTTTTCATTTGAGCTAATGTTGATTGATATCGTTGATGGGTGTTCTATATTTCTCATGAGGGATTCTATATGGATTCTATGTTGAGTGGGATCTGACATCTAGTTGAACGTTTCCACCTCATTCAAAATCTCTGTGTTTTTTATCATATATTGTAGATGAGTTGATGGAAAATTAAATTTGTTTTGTTCTTGCATTCATTGTCAAATATATTTTATATGTATTCCATGATAACTAATATAGTATTAATTTGTAATGTGTGTTTCATTTTAGTGTCAATCCTATACAAGGATCCCATTAAATAATTATATGTTTATATCATATGTAACTACATGAGTTGATGGATTTTACAATTCAATTTTTAATTTTTAAATGGTGTCTTTTATTCATCCATGTTTATCTCCATATAAAACATCAAAATTTCATTCCATCAATATTTATTGAACTCTATGAGTGTGTTGAATTTAAGAATATTAATCAAGTAATTATTAAGAATAAATATAATGTTTAACCTATTATTGAAATGTTTGAATAGTTAAAGGGTAAAAAAATTTCAATGATAACCTTCAATATGTTATTTTATATTTGAGATGTGAATTTTATATGACGTATGGTTTAGGAACATGGAATCTATGTTACCTTATATAAGGATAAGTATCTATTTATATGATGATAGAAATAGAATATCCATGAGATATATTTCATTTTTGACGAAGATTGTTATTAAAAATGACTCATAAAGTACTTTTTAAAAAATGTTTCACTATCGAAAATTCAATCAATGATAGATGGAAAGACATGACTGATTAAATTAAAAAACTCTTTTAATGAGACAAATAAAATATGGATTTGTCAACTATGATGGTTTTAGTAGAATCTAAATTTAGAAATATGTTGTATTTTGAGTCATCCGGAACCGGTCTAGTTTGTTTACTTATATTGGGCGAGTTTTTTTTGGAATACAACTCCCTTAATATGAATACATCAAAAAATAAATATCCCACTCCTGATCTCAAACATTTTTCAATTATGCATGCTCTTAGGTGTATATAATACGACCTTTTTCTTGAATTAGTTATCAAACATTATGATCATAATATAATGGTATATATCTTAAAACAAATAACAACGTAATAATGGAGAATGTGAAGCATTGAATACAAAAAAATGATTGACATTGGATACTTTTGTACCCCTATAATTTTTAATATTTTTTTATAATTCTTAGTGGATGAAATTTACTATACATTTTATCTTCGAGTAGAATGTCAAATAGAGTCTCATGGTTATCATCCCTCCAATTATTCTCAAAGTGGGGGATGAGAATAGTATTATTGTTTCCATTTATGAATTTCAATCCTCTCCCCTCAATTAAATTCATTAATATAAGCCCTATGATAATGATTCTACAGAATTTAGAGAATCAAATAATCATGGGAATAAAATTTTTGATAGAACTCTCCCTTTATAATGGAATCCAAGATTTAGGGGTCCTTTTTTCATCAAATTATAGGTTATGAAATCTCTGATATAGTCTTTCTATGTTAGTTAATGGATTTTTAACTTTGGTATTGTTAATATGTATCCATACATGATGCTTCTTTTCTGGTGGAAGGGAATAAATAATTACATTATGGAATTTTTGTATCATTGTTATTATTACTATATGATTATGGTTGAGAACGAAAATCATTATAGTATCCTTAAAACTCATATGTCACCCTTATTAAGATGGTAGTGAGTAATATAATTTTCCCATGAGACCCACCTAAAATATTCCAAAGTTTTGATGCTAGCACTGAAGGTGTACAACACACAATGGGTTATTTAATACTGATTATATACATTAGGGAAAAGAGAT
Source organism: Viscum album (assembly GCA_963277665.1). Lineage (NCBI taxonomy): Eukaryota > Viridiplantae > Streptophyta > Magnoliopsida > Santalales > Viscaceae > Viscum > Viscum album. Next base: position 1,308,916,692 of record OY728152.1, on the reverse strand, counting down.
ATATTAGAATCTAGCAATGATGTCCACAATATATAAAATAAAACATCCTTTAAAAATGATAAAAATATCATAATGAATAACATGAATTAAATATAAGTATAAACATAACACAAAAATAATTTCAATAAAGAAATACTACCATCCATTCCCATATCTAAGATAATATGGCCGAGATAAATCACTGAAACCCTACAAATTAAATAAAAAATATATTTTATAGAAAATAACATGTATACGTTGTAGGATAATCATTGGGAATTCATTTTGAAAATTTTGGTAAAGAATAATAATGATCTATTTAATAGATAGATGAACACAAAATAACATACATAGGCAACTATATATTCAAATATTCACTCTGAATCACTTGAAAAGTATCACAAAAAATATATGAACATGATATCATCATAATATAATCATATTAAACTTTCAAACCCTTCACCTCATGCTTACAACCCCACACCCAAACATAAATTTTAATATTCACTAATTTCTTATAAACAATTTATATCTCAACGAATTGGACTAGATTTAATATTTTCTAATATACTGTGACATAACATTATGAAAACCAATCACTAAATTCAACCAAACAAGGCCACAATTAATGTATCATAAGACCATAGCATTAGTTTATCTTGAGCATATCAACCTCATTCACTACTCAAAAATATGGATGAACAATAATTGACAATACCAACAATAGGTGTCACAAAAAATTATGATGTATACCACCACATATGGAAGAAAATAAAGAATATAAAGGCATACAAATGTTAAATCACCAATTTGGATGGTATAGAATTCAACTAGAACTAAAACGTTTAGTGACGGTTTAAAATACCAAAGTATGTGGTTTTTATATTGAAATAACATGAAATACTTGAATAGACCATCAAAAACCATATAAACCATAAGGGAACACATTAATAGCCTTATAAAATCTCAACCCATTATTAATAATTAACTAAAACAAAAAAAACTGATGAAAAATCTATGAAAAAACTAGATATTAACACAATAAATTTACTCTATGAAGGAAAAAAAAATTATTCATAATCTGTCAAATTCAATATTTTCCTATAAAAATCATATATTAATGTTCTAATTCAATTATATCCCCATATCTAATGGATATTAATTCCTATCCACCGCCAATATTTGTTCTCATATGTTACCAATTCATTCCAATGATTTACATTTAAAATACATTCAAAATCGCTTAATTTTCTACAATTTCACTTTTCTATAATATACAATAATATTTTTACACATACTTTAATGAAACAATTTATTTTCATAGTTACATTTAATTCATTACATCCCCATTTATATTATTACATGATTTATATAATATCCAAAAAAATTATACTTAATTTAAATTTATTAAATTTCCTATTTCAATCCCATGTTATATCCTCAACAATCATTATCAATTTCCCACGTTGCCAAGTTATACTCTTGATCTCATCTAAAAACAAATTTTTGAACTTTTAATTAACCCCAAAAGATTCCTTTATAAAATCGAATCTTTTCTTAGATTCAAGGAAAATATAATGTAATGAATATATAATTGTTCTCCAAAACACACTCATATTTCACATCTATAATATTTATGTAACACCATATTTTCAAATTTCAAAATTTATTAAATTATATATATTGATTCTATCCCTCATGAGGAACTGATATTCATGAAAATAGTATTAGATAATTTATATGATTAGTGACAAAAATCAGGATAAAAAGTAATTACTCACTAAATTTATGTGGTCCTAGATTCTATAGATGTTATTATAATATTGTTTCGTCTAAATTTATATATTTATTATTTTTACCTTACTAACATATTTCATATAATAGTAACTAAAAACATACTATAGAATAATAAAACATATTTCTAAATGAAAAAATAATGATTAAATTTATATATATTAGATATATATTGTTTCCCATTATTAATTAATATCTACTAACATATTTAATATTTTTTATTTATATTTATGATAATTTCATTGTGAATATAATACAATGAAACAAGAACAATTACACATTATAAAATGTAGAATTATTAAATCCCCAACATCATGTGATTCCTTCTATTACATTGAGAAAAATTAACTTACGTGGTGGGAGGGGATGTAGAGAGATACATGTGGAAATAAATTGTAAACACTATCTGGGAGTCATTTTATGGTGTTCAAAAAATTTACATAGTAATAAAAAGTCTTTATAGGTAACTCATTGATCATCCATGAACAAGGGGAAATAAATAAAACTATAATAAATTAATTATATTTTTTAATAAACATTATATATCATATTAATCATATATATCGATAATAGTTTATAAATTATTTTTATTATAAAAATTATCTATTACAGAATGTAATAACACCCTCATGAGGAAAATCTATATCTCACATAAATCTTTGATGTCCAAATGATATAACAAATATCAATAAATAATATTCAGCAAGATTTTTAAAATTAATATTACTTGTAAAAAATGTCACTAGATAAATCTTAATAATGAAATAATTATAAAGTATAAATGTATCCAACACACTATATTATGTAATTTGTTTAAGGAGGTTCTGATTACCATTACAAATATTTCTTTTCATGGGTGGGGGTACAATAGTTTACCTTTAGACCCAAAATTGAGCTACTTTTTCCCTTAAATGAGATCATCCATTACATAGATAAACATGTATAATTATATAGGTTATTAAAATATTGATACCATTAAATTATTATTCATTTTATTTTTATGTGTACCACAGTTTACATTGACATATAAAATAGACCTCTCATAAATCTATTCTCATTTTCCACTATATAGAAGTGCTCTATATAATGGTATATTTATTATTTTTATGGATTATAAATTTACTTATGTATAATATTGTTTGGTTCAATATATAAAATTGATCATATATAAAGGTATGAAGGATTATCCTTACACAAAACACATCCATGTAATGTAATACATGATTACAATTGAACATCATTATTTTGTGTAATGGTATTTAACATTACCATTTTAAGAACTAAAAACTAACTTTAAACTACATAAAATGAACATTATATGATAGTGGGAATTAGACTTACATGATATATCATAGGTAAACTAGACTAGATACCCTGAAAGGGGGGATTAGGGTATGAAAGATTAATACTACTACCCCTTTTGATCTTGTTTTTCAATTAGACAAAACACTCTTTTTTCTCCGTACCGATGTAGAGTATGAACAAACCATAAAGCATGCATAGGACAAAGCGATTTTTACTATGTCCACAATCACTAGGCTACATCAAAGGAGTGTACACCGGCAGTGTGCCAATGTACCAATTCCATTATAAGCGCACTATTGTTTACAAGTGCAAAGCAGACCCATTGTCCCTCCTGGTTTACAACCACCCACAATTTGAGAACTCACTACTCCCTCAACTAAATTGATCTCACTGCTTCTTCATAATATCCACTCACAGTTTATAGACATGTATTTCCCTTCATTACCACTAATGAATTTATCCTTTAATGTACTTATATTCTCTATTGACGTTCAATGTTCATCCACTAATGAATACCCATTTTCCCCTAAACACCTGGAAACTCACTTTAGAAAAACCTTCACAAAGAACCCTACTTCGCAAGGCTGCCCATTTAAAAAATCTGAAAAAAGCCTTCAAAAAGATCCTACCTTTTTCCCAAATCACTCTCGTGAAGATCAAGTCATTGCGGAGTGACTTCCCTCACAAAGATCACTAAGACAACGCATAGCTTGAAACATTTGCGGAGCTATTTTAGCCTCCATGAATCTATTCTTTCGCAAAGCACACTGCCTTCGTGAACCACCTTCATTAGCCGAGAGAAAATAATTTTCTTTCAAAACTCTCTCATTATCATCTACTTCATTGTAGGGGGGTGATGGTGTGTTTATAGGCAATTTCATTGAACCTCAAACATTCCATGCGAAGTCACCGCCACGTCATCAAAAATCGCAATGATCAAAAAATTCTTCCTGGAAACTCTCAATATCGTGAAGCATCGTGGTAATTTTCCATTCATGAAGCTCATCATAATAATGAATCATCCCATCAATTCCTTCAAACCTTCGCTACAATTCTCCTTCATAAATCCCTTCACTTCCATGATGCACTTCATCCTCTGTCGTTCTTGATGCTCTTCGTAATCGTGAATAATCACCATCAACATTCTTCCCATCTTCACAAAATCCTAACCATGAATCCTATCTTCACAAAATTCATGCCTTTTTCATCGTTCATTGTCAACATGTATTGTAAAAAACTTCTCCATAACATGAAAATTCACAATGGAAACATGCAATGTCAACAAACACAAGCATCCCAAATATGATGCAATGTTACATTGGGGTATTTGTTTCTCAACAATATAGAAATACCTTTAATAATTGATAGAATGGCCATTACAAAATAAATAAAATAAAAACCTACTATTTTGGAATGAATTAAAATGGTGATTATAAAATGTTAAGGGAGTTTAATGTTATGCTTTGAGGGGACCCTATGTATGGTTAATTAAAATTTTAAGAAAAAATAAAATCCATTTTTGGAAAAATATAAATGATACAGGATAGAATGTAAACACTATAGAGAAACATCTATAAGTGAAATGCAAATATATGAAATTTTGGAACCTTATATTTGATATATCTCAAATGATATAATCCTTTAAATCTAAAATGAATCTCATGAGATGTACAATCATCAACTATATCCTACACTCCATGTAAATATTCCAAAATTGTAGGGATATACTACTATCAAGACACAAGTTATTATATATGAATTATTATTTAAGGATTTCACATAAATGTGGATCAATTTTTTAATGAAGAAATTATGTTTAAATTATATTCCAAGAACCCACGAACGAAACTAGTCACATGTTTAGATATTATGTAATTAAAGTATCAGACCAACAATAGAACATTCCCATAATTTTTCCAAAAAATTACACTAACTTCCATAGATAAATCTATTTAAAACTCATTCTACTATGAATAATAATCAATCACAATTCAATGATATTTATTACATTATTTATGTGCAGCCACAACATCATCATTAAGGAATTTAAAATATAAAATAAATGTGTTCATTAAAATAATAAATTAATATTAATTATATGTAAATCGAGTTCATCAATTAAATCAGAATATATATATATATATATATATATACATTATATATGTTAATAAAATTCAAAATCAATCACCCCACACATATTTGAATGTAATGAAATTTAGCATCAGTGTACCAATATTATGAGAAAAATAATTTAGAAAAAAGAGGATCATGTTATACTATTTATGGTTCTGTAGAATATTAATAAAATATATCAAAATATCAAGGAAATAATTTATAAAATATAAAACCATGTTTAATTTATACTATAATTAAATTCATTAAGAAGAAATCACCACATTTAGCACTTCATAATTATTACATCAAAAAACTATGAAATGAAAATATGATCATTATTTGTTCTCATGTATAAAGATTGAAATATTAAAATTTATATTTTATTTGACATTATTTTAATAATTAATCATGATTCAGTGTAAATATTTCATTAATACTATATAAATATTTAAATATAGTATATAATTTATATATTGAATATTGAATAAATATATTTATCCTAGTTTCTAAAAAATTAGCAAAAATTGTCATTATAATTATAATAAACCCCAAATATTAAAAATATAATCCAAAAACATCCACATTATAAACTATTTAAAATAACATACAATTTTTATGGAAGTTCAAAAATTGATTTATAAAACATATTTATATAAACATAACATAACATCTTTGAAAACCCCCTGATTCTAAAAGGGTCATATCATGATCAATAGAATTTATAACACACACAAATATTATTAAAAGAGAATATAACAAAAATAGACTTTATGGTATATTTTATTATAAATAAATCATATATTTTAAATATCTATTAATTCATGGAACAATCTATTTATAATAAATGTGATACTCGATCAATATATTTTTTTTAAAAATTACCATTATTTCAAAGTTGATTATTCATTGTTTGTGAATAATAATGACTAAATTAAAAAATTTAGTTTTTAAACATGTATAAAATAAATTGAACCATTTTATATTTTTTACTAATAAAATTACAATAATTTTAATTATGAAGAAATTTTTTCCCAAAAGAATTTATTTTCAGAAAAAGTGGTATAGTATAAATTTTCATAAATTTTTTAAATAATATTAACACATTTTTAAATTCTATACTAAAAAATAGAAATATTTTTTTAAATTTACATGCCAATGTATTATCACTATTATATTTAAAGATTATCTAAAAATTTAATATATTCATGAATACTGAAAAATAATAATTTTTAATAAAAACTCTATTTGTGATTAAGTTATTGACAATTTATAATTATATTATAAGTTTAATTTTGTGAAAAAATAGCTAAATTATATTCAAAACCATATAAATTAGTTCATTGCTGTGAATTTTATAATTAATTTTAATAGAAAATCCATCCAATATTTTGAATCATTTTCTAATTGTTTTATCAATTCTCATATATTTTTGACTTTATATTTAGTTATATTGGTTTTTTAATATTATTTCAAAAAATGGATTCAATATTTTTATAGAATTTTTAAATTTATATTATAACATTGAGATATTTATGACCTGAATGAATAGTTCAAATAGTAAAAAATAATTAGCATGAAGGTAAAAAACTTATTTTCAAGGGAATATCGTCAAACAGTATGGGTTAAAAATTACATATAACATTTCCAAAACACATTGGATTGAAATTTGTCATCCAAATAACATCGAATTTTCTAGAATTTATTATTATTATTTTTCCTGATGAATAATAAAAATATATTTGTAAAATTATCTTTTAATAAAATTGTATGTGTCATCTACCTTATTTATAAATGGTCTCCCTTTCCCTTACCCTATTCTAACATCTGAAACCCTATTGTTCATCCTATACTACCCAAGTACATTCTGTACAATCCATAAAACATCTTATATTAACTTTTTTAATATGGATTTGTCATATAAACGATTTTGGTGTAATCATAATGTTTCACTTCGATGAAAATGTAAAATTATTGAACATAGCCATTTATTCATGAAACACATTATAATAAACATCAACTATTATAATAGAAAAACCTAATTATATAATGATTATTGATTATTGATTTTATTATTTTCATAACCAAGAACCATCTCCACCTCCATCAAATGTGAATCATATCTATCGATATAGTGTGTGGTGGACCACTGCCTCAACAATCAATGTAATTATTTATCCATAACCACCATAAACGTCTAGATATAATTTTGGATTTAACATGTATGTTTTATATTTAGGAAGTTAATAAGATTATTAAATAATTATATATCATTTATACTCTTAAATTCTATTTTTTGGTAGATATGATAATCTCTCTCGTTTATACGACATATAATAACATTGTGAAGTGATGTCATTATTTTTTTGTACACTTTACATGGATGGTATTGATTGAAATATTATTAACAGTAAGTGATATTTATTTTCATTATCTTTCTCAGGTATCTTGGTAACCCATTAACCGGGCTGACATAGGCATGGCCTAAAAGGAAATCGTGATCCCCACAGGTTGGTAATTAGCCCCTGAAATCATTAAAAATGAAACAGGGAACAAATTTTTGACAAATATCACTGAATGAAGGTAAAAATTAAATTATATATACAAAGAAATGTCTACATTGATATATGTACCTAATGACAAATAGGTATAAAAAATTCAATGTTCCAAATCAATGATCAACAAAAATGAATGAACATCCCATATCCCAAATAAATTAACACTTAATGATAATGGATCATCATTTATAAATACCTCAAATTTTTGCTTCACCTCTATTTGAACCACGACGAATATAATCTATAAGCACCTGAAGGATCATGTAGGGTGTGAGCTAAATTCCTAGTAGGGTACCAATAACAATTCTATAATAATATTCCACCATTAAATTACCATAATAAAAATATTTATATTTTTAAATAAATTAGTTTGGAATTTAAAAACCTTATTTTTTGAAAGCATACTTTACATTTGAAAACACTGAATACATTTGAAATAATTGACAATATTTAACAAAATATCATAATTAAACACTTTTATATTATTGAGTTAATATTTTTAAAACACATTACTAACATTGGAATATATTAATATCTCTTATGTAAATAGATGAGGAACATTGTTGTTTTCCATTATGTATGATCGATCTACATTTTGGGATCTTCACACACTCATGTGATAATAACCTCTACATGTACATTAATCCCTTGATAATGGAAAGAGAGGAATCATCCATGTCACACTAGGGAATAATATGTTTTAAATATTGTTTTCTAATGTAGTAAAATTTTATTATGAAGCTAGGTAATTCCAATACTATCATGTCTTTGAAAAATAACACACTAACTATTAACTCATGTAGGTCACTTGTATAAATCAATTATTAATAATTTCTATAATAAAATGTAAAATACAATTTAATAACATTCAACCATTTAAAAAATATAATATTCAAATTGAAATTCCAAAATGGTTGTTTAATAAAATCAATATATTTCCATTATAAATCCTAGTGGTTTTTATAAATCCTATTTTCTCAAATTTTTTAGAAATAAGAATTTTTAATCAATTTTGAATTAAATTTTGAAATACAATTTCCACAATAAAATCAATATTTTTAATTTTCTTAATTTCTATTAATATACTAATTTAAAATAAAAATTATTATTCTCCCCAATTTGATATTAATTTCACAATCATATCCCAATTCAATTGAATTAGGGGGGTGGTCCAACAAAATTGCGAAAATCACATTCCCAAAATCAAATACCCAATTTATGGTAATTTGAATTAAAAAATTGTTTTGAATAATAATCAATTAACATATATTAATATTATTAATAATCAATAAAATCACTAAATTTATGGTTATAAAACATTGCCAATAAAAATATAATTATATTCCTCGAGATCAGAATACCTCTATTCTCAAAACACTAATAGGGATTCAATAATGTAGAATGACGAGCATGAAATATGAGAAATCAAGAATAAAATATATGATTGTATAAAAAATGGGTTTTTGTTCGACCAAAAAATAAAGTGATCAAGAAAACCATATGTGTAATGTTTGAGATACATTGATATATATAACGGGAAGAGGAAACATACAGGTTGAATATCAAAAAATTTTCTCAAAAAATCAACCTATATTCAAAAGGGTGTAGGGAAGATAAAATATTCACATGGGTTCCATTAAGGATACAAAAATGGTAGGTTTCATGCTTGGTGTACCAAAAACATAAATGAGATGTTTTAGGATTATAACATTAGAATTTCTTATTAATTAAATAATGTTTATAGTTTGCTCGGTCGATCCTCACAGTTACACCAAATTGTGCCCCATGGATGTACACCTATTTTAATTGGTCTGAATGTTTTCACATAAGTGGGTAGATGGTCAGAAAAATGATGAATCAAACATGTATGAACCGTCTATATATATTTTCACTTTCTTCAATGATTGGGTTCATGGTTTGTGGAGAATATGTTCCAACCGTGCACTAGCACTTAATTTTCAAAAGAGTTTTAAATTTCAATACACTCACGCTTAGACATTACCGAACGAAACCATGGAAATATTATGGGTTTAGGAATAAATGAAAATAGTTATATGATGTTACAGACTATCAATCATAGAAACATTATGTCCCTATATATTCTATTAATATTACTCCATGCTAAAAAGATGAGTCCAGTCCTCCATCATTAGTGACTCCCTCTCCCACATCACATGATTATCAGAATTGTGATGTAATTTCACAAGAACTGAATGTATCAACCCCCCAATATTTTATTTGATTTATTAAAAAAAATAGTAACTTCTATTCCAGTCACAGGTAAATGAGGTTCAGCATCAATATCACTCCATCACATTATATGAGATTTATTTGATAGATACACACATAGGTGAGATACATGGAACACATTATGGATAGACATTGTTTATGGTGGATGCCCTATACATTAAGAAACATTTTCAACCATCTCAAAAACATAAAATAGTCCAACAAAATTATATGCAAGCATCCATTTCCTCTAAATATGTAGATCCCCCCAAAAAAGTGAAGATTTAAGAATACCCAGTAACCAGCTCAAAATTAGTATAGAATGTGATATTGTTAATGAAAATATTTATTTATTTTCTATTTTGTAAAAACTCTCAGATAAAAAAAACTGAATAATTTTTGTCATATCTTGAATTAGTACTGTTTGAACCATCAATATTAACCCAATCCACGGACAACATAATGTAGATATGTATGGCTGGCCAAACATGGCCTCAAAATGAGACATTCTAATCAAATACTTGTAATTATTCTTATTAAAATATACAAATATCTGAAAACATCATACCAATGGACACAAATGTTGGGAACAAAAGTGAGAATCAAATATTCTGGAATAACTATATCCCTCTCTACATTTATATAAAAAAATGGTTGGAATTCCATACTCAAAAAAATGAGATTCCATTACCAATTGAAGAACATTCCAAAATTTATTTGTGATTTGACAATTAATTTGAGAAACTAATGAATATGAATCATTATGCAGACTAAAAATATCATTAACATTGATATATCATATTTCATGACCCATCCTAGTGGGGCCCGAGACGCAACTCCCTATGCCCGCCTCCAATAGGCCAGGGGCTGGTTACTAACACCGAGTAGGCATGCTACTAACATGGGAGGCATTGCCTATAAACCTGTACACACGCACACACATCTCCAAGCCCACAAATCCAAAAAGTAAAAACTACAAAAAAAAAGATGCTTGCATACACTAAAACCCAACCACAGATTATGACAGGGAAGTAAAGTACAGTAAAGTAAAACCCTGGAAAAAACATACAAGCCCACCAAAAAGGAAGTCTGCCACAAATTTCAACCTATAGAAAAAGGTACTGAGACTGCAACCCACCACCGAATGAAAACACCTCGGCCTGTCTAATCTCACTGAACACCGTCCGGTCCTAGTCTTCCTAGCATCATGTCAATGGCTCGCTCATCTGCACAGGACACGATACGTGCGGGCAAAGCCCGTGTAGGGTTGAGTATAACAATACCTAATAGGAAACCCCAAAAACCACAAAGGAAATAAAACAATGGAAAATTTCACAAAGAAATGTACAGTCAACTCTACACTGTATATTTCTATGGAACATATTACAAGAATATACAGATATACTCATACACAAACGACCATCATGATATCCGCCACTAGAATCCTCCTCGATGATTCCAGTAAGCATACCATCAAGAGGACACAGTCCTAGGTCTGAAGATAGAGGCAAAAATTACTCATTTTGGGAGATTACACTCCACAAGTACATTGGGGACAAGATGCTCAGATAAAGATCACATCCACGTCATGGGGTGATTCTGACAACTCAATCTAAGTTAATTCGCTATGCAGTGGATCGGTGCCCGGGTAAAGTTGGTCACGTCGATACCATGAACACTACCAAGGGTTCCAGGAATAAATAGAGGATCCAGCTCTATTTCTCACAGAGGGGATTCCAACAACTCTATTCAGGGAGGTCTGCTGAAGGGATCATACCCCTATATAAAGGAGTTGATTCCAGAACCTTCAAAGGATTACCACGGGTACAAACCCTAAGATCTAGTGCCAGTCAAAGAAGGAAAGTAGCTCAAGCGATGAAGAAAAAGTTACACGGCATGTAGTATGATTACATGTCGTGTTCCTTGACCCCGGTTACTGCCCGTGTCCTTCGTTCAAGCCATGAAAAACCAAACTACACGGTGTGTAGAAAATGTACACACTGTGTTCCTTGACCCCGGGTGCTCCCTGTGTAACTGGCCCGTGTCACTCGGGTTGTCGAAATAAATTACATGGAGTGTAAAATAAAACACACGCTGTGTTCGAGCACCTGGGCTCACTCCGTGTATTCTGGCCATGTGCCCATACACGGTTTCTGCCCCTGGCTATGTTGCCTTCTCATGTACCAGTACACGGGGTACACCGTGTATCTTGCTGGGTCTGGCCGGGGAGGGGTATACACGGCGTGTCCATGGCCTTGTATCCTACCTGTGTCCGTGTACTCCCAGATTACATTCCAGGTAACCCTCCCTATGAACACACACCGTGTAGCCCATACTACATGGCTTGTTGTTGGGAAATTTCCAGTACCGCGTCTTCCTCCACGCGCCTCGGCCGATCTTCCGGATCTCGATTCTGTCATTTTTTCACCGCGAAACTTCTGATACAGGGTTGCCTCGTCTGTGTGAGTCTGAATCTGTGGGTTTCAGGTCTTCAATCGACTCCAAAATCTGATTGTGGCCATCCGAGCGGAAATCATATGAAGAATGATTTCCTCCGATCCACTTCAATATGTCTGATGAAACCGTCGTTGTACCTTCCCAAGACCTCCATGGTGTTGATCCTTCAATTTGGGATCATTGTGTCGCATAACGGATGTGCAGCGATCCGTTTTTCATCGCCCCGTGAAGAACACGAAGAACGCTCATGAAGAATGCGAGAATTTGGGGAAGAACACACAAAAAATCAAGAGGGAAAATCCTTGATCCATGTTCATGTAAATCTTGGTTCATCACCGTTAGAAGGTTGAACGAAACCAAACAAAATTCAAAAATCAATTCCCCACAAATCCCCGCAAAATCCCATCCCACAAGAATGATCGATCTGCAGGCTAATCTGTTCGTGGTTTAGTCCACATTTTTCATGGAAATCAGAAACAGGGAATGGAAAATCAAAATCAACATCCTACCTGGATTCGCTGTGTTTTCCGGAGAAAGTCCGCTTGCCGCGTCGTCGTTGCCATCGAAATCCATCAAGAACATCGACGCCGCTGCATTGGGGGTTTCCTCCAAAGCTACCAAGGGTTTTTAGGGTTATGGGGTTTTTAACCCTGGACCCTGGCGCAAGACTATATTTGATGAGGATAAAAGAAAAATAAATATTTAAATGATCTCTCTATAGAAATAAAATATTTTATTACCGTTGCGTCCAAACACTAGATTTCACCACCGACCTGTACCGGCCGATGTTAGGCCTCTCCTAAGGTAAAATAGATGTTCTGAACACAACAGTGCCCTCGAATTTATAATCCGAACACCCGTTTGGGAGTTATCAACTTTTTAAAGAAAAATGCTCGTGTGCGTAATTTAATTATTAAATTAAATTCAAACACTTCTTCCGGGCTCACTGGGCCTCGGAACTGCACGCCGTCTCAGAGCCTGGTCTCGAAATAATTCCCATATAATATTAAAATATTACATGGAAAAATCTGAGACATTACATCACACCAACCTTAGGGATTTTATGTCCCCGAAAAGCCAAAGCAAGGGATACTAAAAAAGATATGGGTACTGCATGCGAATATGAGCCTCCCGCTCCCACATGCTCTCTGGGAGATTCATGTGCTGCCACCTGAAACGCACCATGGGAATAGCTCATCCACGAATGATCTTCTCCTGCCAATCCTCGATCTCCATTGGGTACTCATAAAAGGCCGCTACATCATTGATGTCCATCTCGCCCCAGTCGATGATGTGTGATGGATCATGCACTTACCTTCGTAGCCACGAAACATGGAAGATGTTGTGTACCTGGTCCATCTGAGGAGGTAGAGAAAAGAGAAGCGCCACCTCGCCAACTATACTCAAAATCTAAAAAGGGCCAACAAACCTCGGAGATAGCTTGTCGCCCTGGCCAAATCTCCTCAAATCCCATCGAGGTGAGACCCGAAGGAACACATGGTCTCTTTCCTCAAACACCAAGGGCCTCTGTATCCGGTCGGCATAAGACTTTTGCTGACACTGTGCAGTTTTGATCCACTCCTGGATTACCTGCACTTTATCTGTAGTTTCTCTCACCATCTTGGGGCCTATGAGTGCTGACTCTCCTGGGTCAGTCCAGCAAAGTGGCGACCTACATGGTCACCAATATAGATCCACGAATTGTTCCATACCAATAGTGGAATGATAACTGTTGTTATAACAAAATTCCACCACTGGTAGATGATCCTCCCAGCTATGACTGAAGTCAAGTATGAAAGCTCGTAGCATATCCTCCAGGACCTGGATGGTCCGCTCTATCTGACAATCAGTCTGGGGAGGAAACGATGTTCTCAAGCGTAACTGAGTCCCAAAAGCTTCCTGCAATCCCTTCCACAACTGGGATGTGAAATTAGCATCACGATCTAAGATGATCATGGATGGTACTCCATGAAGCCCAACTATCTCCTGCACGTAGAGGTGTCCCAATATCTCTACCGAACTCTTCCACACTCTTCTTCATCCCTGGAAACCAGAACTGACGTCGGAGGTCCTGGTACATCTTTTCCATGCCTGGATGAACCGCCAAGGGGTGATATATGGAACTCCCTAAGAACCTCCTCCCGCAACATCACTATTACGTTTGTGCGTCCTCTGAAAAAGATAATGTGCTCCACTCCTTCTCAATATCCATCAGCAGCATCACCTGCGGATATCTGAGAATTTAGAGTCTCACATCTAGCATCCACGCATTGTGCTTCCCTAACTCGCTGCAAGAGTGGATGGCTAACAACCATAGACATAAGGTATGCTCCCTCATCTCCATCCACGAAGAACAACTACAAAGAGGCCAACTACCTTGTCGCATCATCCAGCAACTGTGAACTGGATTTCCTACTGAGAGAATCTGCCACCACGTTCCCCTTACCAGGAGTATAAACGATCTCAAAGTCATAATCCTGGAAGAACTCAATCCATCGCCTCTATCTCAAATTCAGATCCTTCTGAGAAAAGATATATCTGAAACTCTTTTGATCATAGTAGTTGGTAAATCACTCACCAATCAGGTAGTGCCACCACATCTTCAAAGCGAAGACTACCGTTGCCATCTCAAGATCATGGGTCGCGTAGTTCTGCTCATGTGGCCTCAACTGATGTGATCAATAGGTAATCACCTCTTGCCTCTGCATCATCACACAACCAAGCCCGGTTCCTGATGTGTCGCGGAACTCTATGTACTCGACACCCTCCTCCAGTAATCTCAAGATCGGGGCACTCGTCAGACTCTGTCTCAACTGCTGGAAAGCCTACTGAAATTTCTCGGTCCACATGAAAGGCTATCCCTTTCAGGTCAATGCTTTCATGGGTTCTGCAATCCTGGAGAAATCATGGATGAATCTCCGATAGTATCCCACCATCCCAAGGAAACTCCGCACCTCCGTAACGCTCCGGGGTGGTTCCCATGATAGCACTGCCTCCACAATTGCTGGGTCCACTGCTACACCATCCACTGAGATAACATGTCCCAGAAAGTGGACCTCCTATAACTATAACTGACACTTTGAGAGTTTCCCATACAAATGGTGCTCTCGGAGTGTGTCCAGAAACATCCATTGGTGTCTCGCGTGCTCCTCCTCGGACACAGAGTACCGAAGGATATCATCGATTAAGACCACCACAAACCGGTCTAGATAAGGCTGAACGATCTGGTCCATGAGTCCAATGAATAGTGCCAGGGCGTTTGTCAGGCTGAAGCGCATCAACAAGTACTCATAGTGACCGTATCGACATCTGAAAGCCGTCATCGGTATATCCTCTTCCTCTACTCATAACAGGTGATAGACTGATCGTATATCAACCTTAGAGAACCATCGTTCCGCTCTCAACTAGTCAACGATTTCATCGATCCTCGGTATTAGATATCGGTTATTCACAGTCACCTTATTTAAGCACCGGTAATCCACACATTGCCTCAAGCTATCGGCCACCTTTTTGGAAAACAACACTGGGACCATCCAGGGAGAAATGTTGTGTCTCAAAAAGCCCTTCTTCTGCAATTTATCCAGCTGCACCCTCATCTCATTACCCTCTACAGGATCCATCTGATAAGTTGATGCTGATATCGGGGTCATCCCGGGTTGCATCTCAAGGCTGAAATCTATCTCCCAACGGGGAGGTATCCCGGGGACATCCTCTAGAAAGACATCCCCGTACTCATCCACCACTGCTGGAAACTGGAAAGTCGTAACATCTGTCACGCCAAAGGCTAGTCTAGCCAACTGGTGTGAACTTGGATGTGACCTCTTATGTACAAGTCTATCCTGCGCTGCCTGGGTCTATCTTGCACTGACAAAAGAGAACCTTGTTCCATCCCTGCGGAAACACCACACCATTTGCCTAAAACAATAAATCTGGGAATGAACAGTGGATAACCAATCCATGCTAAGAATTACATCGTAAGGACTCGATGCTACCACCAAGAGGTTCCAATAGAAACTCTCGCCTCCAAGGGTCAGGTCACACTGCCTGCAATGGTGTGTGATGTCTGAATCTTCTCTAGTGGGTGTTTCTAAGGGTAAGGGTCGAGTCAATGACTCATCTGGAATGTCAAGGTCTCGAACAAGATAAGCAGACAGAAAGGAATGACTTCCACCTATGTCTATCAATACGGAAACCAAAGTAGAAAAGGCACAGATATTACCTCTAATCATTCCAGGAGTACCTGGTTCATAAGCCTCTACCGCCTGCAGTTGTCCCTTCCTCTTTCCACCAGCTCCCTGAGCCTGTGGTGGACTTCCTAGGGGTGGTGGTGGTAAAGGGTCAAAACACCGACCACCTCTAGATGAAATCATAACTCCTATGCCATGGCTGCCACTGTGCGGATCTACCTTCTCCACACGTTGCCTCTGCCACGGTGGTCCATCCACTGCTCTTGAGTCAGTAGTACGGCGGGGCGGACAATCTCGAGCAAGATGTCCCCTACCGTCACATGAGTAACATAACCTCTCTCGAGGCTGGCTGGAAGAGCCCTGTGAACCATGCATGGATGATCCTGTATCCTAGGATCTCCTCAAGAAATGTCTCCCACGACTGGGTCCCTGACGTCGGCTCCTTCCCACTGAGGTCTCTGCTCCAGCTCACCCACTACTGACAACTGTCGGCTGTCCATGCTTTTCTAGGATGCTCTCGACCAAAAAACCCCGCTCGAGCAACCCAGTATAAGTAGAAATGCTCATAGGGATGATGCTAGCTCAGATATCTCTGCGCAAGCCCCGCTCAAAAGTCTGAGATCTGAAGTACTGATCTATGACCATATCCACCAAGTACCGCGAGAGGTCGGTAAACCTTGATGAATAGTCAGCCACCGACATGGTTCCCTGCTGGAGCTGAAGAATCTCTTGTATACGTACTGCTCTTAGGGTAACCAGTGAAAACTCCTCTCTGAAGTGACACACAAACTCCGACCATGCAAGAGTCGCCTCGTCATTAGTCTGGATGACCAAACTCCACCCTCGCCCTGCCGAGCTCTGCAGAAGGCTCGCTACCAGGATCACCATCTGGTCTGATAGCATCCTGACCAAACGGAAGACTCTAGTCACTGCCTCAAGCCAGTCCTCTATTGCCTGAGGGTCTGGATTGCCTCGATACCAGAGGGGTCTTTGTCTCTAAAACTCATGGAGTGTGCTAAGCCTACACTCCTCCTCTACTGGTACAGCAGGAGCTAAACACTGTTCCACAGAGGGCGGGATAACTGGCACACCACCTAGTGGTAGAACTGGGGGATCTGGTACTTGTATCAAAGCATCATCATCGAGGGGCTCATTCTCGTGATCGAGCTACTGGATTCTGGCGGGTGTATTTCACAGAGGCATCCTGTTCAAGAAACATGATGTATCACAGTGAGTGATTATATCTGGAGATCTGACTCAAGAAGGACATGGAAACCACAACCCATTCCTATATGATTCATGTACCATTATTTTCCCCTATGCAACTAGTGTTTTCATGTTCCGAGTCGAAAATAAAATTATCAGAGTCCTGGAGTATGGATACATTGGTCGCTGCACCAATACTAGGGTACCTGTCCTGAGATCCATACTCGAAACACTTAACACGTTTTCCCCAAACCAACTCACAAACTCTCGATCCTAAGGTACAACCGAACTGCTCTAATACCACTCTGTCACGACCCGTACCCGTGGGGCTCGAGCCACAACTCCCCACGCCCGCCTCCAATTGGCCAGGGTCTAGTGACTAGGACCGAGTAGGCATGCTACTATCATGGGAGGCATTTCCTCTAAACCTGTACACATGCACACACATCTCCAAACCCAAAAATCTGAAAAGTAAAAACTACAAAAATAAAAGATCCATGCATACACTAAAATCCAACCACAGAGTACGATAGGGAAGTAAGGTACAGTAAAGTAAAACCCTGGGCCAAAAGTAAAAGCCCACCAAAGAGGAAGTCTGCCACAAAGTCCAACCTGTAGAAAAAGGTACTGAGACAGCAACTTGTCACTGAAGGAACACACCTCGGCTTGTCTGATCTCACTGATCACTGTCTGGTCCTGGTCCGCCTAGAATCTTGTAAAAGGCTCGCTCGTCTTCACAAGATATGACACATGCGGGCAAAGACCGTGCAAGGATGAGTATAACAACACCCAGTAGGACACCCCAAAAACCTCAAAATAAATACAACAATGTAATATACCACAAATAAATGTACAGTCAGCTCTAAACAGTATATTTTTATGGAACATATAACTAGAATATCCAGATATTCTCATACACAAATGACCATCGCAAAAACTTCCACTATGATCCATCTAGAAGATTGCACAAAGCATACCATCAGGAGGACACGGTTCTAGGTCCGAAGAGAGAGGCATGAAGTACTCGTTCCGAGATAACACACTCCAAAAATACCTTGGGAACAAGATGCTCAGATGAGGATCACAGCCAAGTCATGTAGTGATTCTGACAACTGAATCTGAGCTAATCTGCTAAGCAGAGGATCGACGCCCGGTTAAAGATGGTCACATCGATAACAAGAACTATAACATGGGTTCCAGGAATGAATAGAGGGTCCGGATCTAAGTATCATAGAGGGGATTCCCACAATACTATTCAGGGAGGTCTGTTGAAGGGATCATACCCCTGTATAAAGGATTTAATGAGAGAAACATTAGTGGATTACCAAGGGTACGAACCCTAAGAACTATTCCAAGTCACAGAAGGAAAGTGGCTCAAGCCATTAAGTAAAAGTTACACGACGTGTAGTATGGTTACACGCCATGTTCCTTGACCTCGGGTACTGCCCGTTTGAATGTCAGGTGTCCTTCCTTCAAGACGTACAAAACCAAACTACAAGACTTGTAGAAAAGGTACACGTCATGTTCCTTGACCCCGAGTGCTGCCCATGTAAGCGGACCGTGTCACTTGGCTTATTGAAAGCAACTACACGGTGTGTAGAAGAAAACACATGTCGTGTTCGAGAACCTGGGCTCGCTCTGTGTAAGATGGACATGTGCCTGTACACGGTCTCTACCCGTGTTCGTGTTTCCTTCCCGGGTACCAGTAGACGGGGTACCCCATGTATCTAGCCGGGTCTGGCCGGGGAGGGGTATACATGGTGTTTCTGTGGTCGTGTATCCTGCCTGTGTCTGTGTACTCTCGGAGTACACCCTGGGTAACCCTACCGACGAACACACGCCGTGTAGCCTATACTACACGGCGTGTAGTCGGGAAATTTCCAGAACCGCGTCTTCCTCCGCTCACCTCGGCCGATCTTCCGGATCTCGATTCTGTAGTCTGT
The DNA here is from genome assembly GCA_963277665.1 of Viscum album. Lineage (NCBI taxonomy): Eukaryota > Viridiplantae > Streptophyta > Magnoliopsida > Santalales > Viscaceae > Viscum > Viscum album. The sequence goes on along the minus strand of OY728152.1, from coordinate 1,308,896,922 downwards.
TCGCCGCGAAACACTAGATACTGGGTCACCTCGTCTCCGTGAAGTCGTTTCTGTTGGTTTTGGGTCTTCAATCGACTCCACAATCTGATTCCGTCCATCCGAGAGGAAATCATCCAAAGAACGATTTCTTCAGATCCGCTTCAATTCGTCCACCGAAACCATCGTCGCACCTCCTCAAGACCACCATGGTTTTTATCCTTCAATTCGGGATTGTTGCGTCGCAGAACGGATGCGCAACGATCCGTTATTCATCTCCCCACGAAGAAAGAGAAGAACGCTCACGAATAATGTGAGAATTTTGGGAATAAAACACAACAAATCGAGAGGGATGAACCTCGATCGATGTTCGTGTCAATCTTGGTTCTTCACCATTTGATGGTTGAACGAAACCAAAAAAAATTCAATAATCAATTCCCTACAAATACCCGCAAAATCCTATCCCACAAGAATGATCGATCCGGGAGAAAATCTGTTCATGTATTAGTCCGCATTCATCATGGAAATCAAAAATGGGTAATGGGAAATCAAAATCAACATCCTACCTCGATTCACTACGTTTTCCGGCGAAGATCCGCTCACCGCATCTTCGTCGCAGTCGAAATCCATCAAGAACGTCACCGCCACCGCGTTGGGGGTTTCTTCCAGAGCTACCAAGGGATTTCAAGGTTATGGGGTTTGTAACCCAAGACCATGGTGCAAGCCTATATTTGAACAGGGAAAAAGAAAAAAAATATTTAAAAGATCTCGCTACAGAAATAATATATTTTTATTAAATATTTTATTACCGTTGCGTCCAAAAACTAGATTCAACCACCGACCCGTGCTGGCCAATGTTAGGCCTTTCCTAAGGTAAAATTGATGTTCTGAACGAAACGGTTGACTCAGATTTCTGATCCGAGCACTCATTCAAGAGTTATCCACTTTTTCAGGAAAAACGCATGCACACGTAATTTAATTATTAAATTAAATTCAAACACTTGTTTTGGGCTCACTAGGCCTCATAACTGCACACTGTCTCAGAGCTTGGTCTCAAAATAATTCCCATATAATATTAAAATAATACATGGAAAAATCTGAGACATTACATCATAACTCTTCAATGTGGTTTAAATAAGGAATTTTTATAATGTTTAATGACATACACAACAAGTCAATCAAAACCAATATAACATTCTTCATTTTCTAGGAATATGGGAACCCAAAAACAAATTCCTTATATATATCATCCCACTCCCATTAAGGGACTGAATACTAATGATAAAAAAATTAATGTTTATAGTTCTCAGCCATGACATTTTGGAACATGTAATAATGACCGAAAAAACTAAAAAATGGCCCATATAATACATGGTAACTAGAACATACACCACGTGTCATTAAACATAATTTTGGTTCCACGGAGTAAATCTAAGTGGGAATTATAATAATCTACCATAATATATTTCCTCACCGCTAAGGGTGAAACAAAGCAATTCAGATGGCATAAAATTTCCTCTTTGGAGAACAATAAATATGAAACAATATCTCAACCATATAGAGAGTCTCTAATGCTACATTATGCATCATCACACTACTATTCCTAAAGAATCAATTCATGATTATCTAATATCAACAAAATCATAAAAATTAATTCTTTTCGCCAACTACTATACAGTAATATGAATAATTTCTAATATATATAATATTTCCTTCTTCCAAATCATTTTACACTATTTATTTGGAATAATATTTTCTCAATTAATCTTTAATGACATTACCATTCATTGGGGTTTAAGTGTTGAAAAACATGATATATTTTCAGTCTTCCACCCAATGATTTTAGAGGATATTAAAATATTTGTGAGAGAAGATATAACTTAATATATTGTAGTATAAAAACATAGTAATGCATTCCCTATAAACATAATATCACCAAAAATTATGTTTTTTAATCACACTTTTTGTATCATGGTCCGAGTTTGGATTATCCATCTCATGAGACTTAAGTTGATGGGACCCATATGGAAAGACCTGATCACCTTTCTTAAAATCATACAAAAAAAACCTGATGCATCACAAAAGACCGCCTTACACAACTATACCTCTAGAAGAGTCAACACCATAGCAGTAGTCAAATGAAATTTTATCTCTTCAAAAAAATTATGAAACTCCTCATCCAAATAATGCATTTCTATTTTTGTATATAGAGTATTTATGGGAGTTTCCAACATTGAGATGTCGTGAACCATCTAGTAATTATATATAGATATGCCCAAAGAGATATGAATCTTTAGTAGGATCTATGGTTTATCCCATAGCATAAAATATTTCACCATATTTGGATTGAAAAATATACAATGTTCTGACACAATTTTCCTCAAGAACATCATTTTCAAAATCAATAAATAACATTTTATTGGCATTGAAAAAATAATGTGATTTATCAAATAATATTGAATATAACTTAGGGAACAAACATGATCTTCCTCAAACAAATACTAAAATGGATTTCATTTAAAAAGACTACCATGAATATATCTAGATATAACTGGAAATATTGTTCATTATAACCATTAGGACAATATGAGTTTTGATTCGAAAAAATTGCATGATAAGGTAATCATAATGGACATAAAAACTTTCAAATATGGTTTTATGAATGTGAAATTCTTTTATCCTCAATTTATGATAGCCAGATGAAAGATCAATCATTGATAACCATTTTTCCATTAATCTATTTTGACAGATCATCTGTACATTAAAATAGTTAAATATTAATTATCATAACCCAAATTATTTTACTATAACCAACAATGATTTTAATAAAACCATCATCCATATTATAAAATTGAATATGTGTCTCCCAAAGTTACACAATCATATGTATGAATCCTTTCTCTTAAATATCATCCAACTGATTCTTCATCTTTTTCAATTCAGTTTAGATATCAGCATAAAAAAATAGAAAATGTTGATTACTATGATGAAACTCAATATAAAACATCACATCCCTTACATGTGGAAAAACATATAATTAATGTGAAAAACTATATGGAAAATCACAACACCTATAGGATAATTAGGACTCAATGATTCATTGTCCATATCAATATAATACACAAATTTTTAATTTCCCAACTCTCTATAAGAAGGCTTGGATCTACTCAACCTTCAGCATAATTCTCCTACAAATACACTACACACACCATTAGGGGTAATAATGGAGACACATTATAGATAAAAACTTATCTAGGTTTTATTTAAAGTGATCCAATCCATCTTAATTATAGCATTAGTTGGAATCATGTTGTGAAATAAGAAAAATCACGGAATAATGAAATATGATTGAGAGAAAACACAAGGGGAACTGTGGAAACCATAATCTATCTTTATAATACAATTATTTTCAATATCTATTATATAAGATAAATATAGTTGTAATTATTCTGAAGATTAATACAATAGGGTGAAATAATTTAATAATATGTACCAGTATCAAATAGATCTATCACTAATGATAATGCTATATAAGTGTTAACTATCACGATCATGGGACCCAATCCACTTCCACATGAGACTCTTCCCCAATGTGATGAAGCTTAATTTTTAATTGATGTTTCTAGAATCCCTATGTGTTTTTTGATGATAATTATTTCCCATTAGTTTTTGAAGGGGATAATGATCATGATCCACAATGAGAAGAGGAAAATATTTTGAAGAATTGTTTTTGTAAACCTATGAGCCTACAGTAGCCACATACCATGGGTGAATTTGGGAGAAAATATCATATAAAGCCCTCAATTTCTACAATAATTTCAAACCAAATTACCATGTTTATGTATTGGAGGAGGATTAGAACATTTCTGTTCTCAGAAAACACTAGGATAATTATTACACATCCTATTTACATTATATGAATTCATGCATCCATTGGTATAAAAATAAAATCCTAATAACAATAACATTCCACCCATGTCGATTTCATATATCAACTCTCAATCTTACACAACAACATAATAGTGTACCTTTAGTAAGAAAGCCTACCAAAATATATCTAGTTGGAATCAAAAATAAATCATTCAAACCTTCATCTCTTAATTTGGTATAATATTTTGTTAAAAATGAACAAGTTTGGGAAAATGGGTCACAAACTCTGTTATAGTTCTATCAGCCTACTGAAGTTGGAGAAGCATCATAGCCTTTTCCATCATCATGGACTACAGAAATAAATTGTTTGTGAAAATTTATTTGATTTTATTCCACTACAATCATTCAAGATTATTCCTCATCTGCATCATGACCCCTCATTCCCTCTTAATTCCTTCAAGAATTAAGGTTTCATATATCATCTTAATTTCCTTAGTTTTCTATAATAAATTTAAAAAAAATTAATAACTCTAAAAAATTAATCCATATTTGAGGATCATTTTTGTCATTCAATGTTGGAGATGTCTAGAAAAGGACCTCTAATGAACGATTTTGGATATTATCTTTTTGAGGATCCACATCTAGATCGTAAATGGGAGATGGTTGTGGGGCCAATCCCAGTTCATAGATAGTACACACAATCACCACAACACGATTCGGGTCTACTAAATAATTTTCTCACTGATGTTCAACAGCTTCATCCTCCTATATGAAATTTATATGTCCTCTCAATTTAATGATTCTACACAACATTTGAATACATTAATGGAGACATTACATATTCTCTAAAACATAAAAATCAGGGAAATGAAACAAATCATATAGACAATATATCTTTTTATTTCAATGTCACAAAATCAGAAGTTGGGAAAAGTCTATAACTGATACTCATGATGTCATTTCAACCTCACCCCACATGACTTACGTTTCATTATTGTGATAGGTTAATAGTTAGTCAATTGAATCTACCACATATGTTCTTAAAGAGGGGAAAATGTATACAATAATCAATGAAAACAAAAAAAATGTACCTCTAATACATTTTTGTTAGAAACCATATCATGTACCCTAGTGATCCGGCAAAAAATAAGGAAAAATCATGGGATTAAGGGAGTTCAAGATCCCCACGAGTTGGAGACTAGAACCTAATGTTATAATAATTGAATGTGGGCATGAATTTCCGACACACATTTTGATAGTTTGATAGAAAAGATAGTATGCATGTAGAAAACATCATACAGGGGGGGTCAATATGATGTCATATAGGTATAAACAACCAAATGTACTCCCAAAAAGTACCAAAAAAACTGAAATAATTTCCACAATACCAAAGGAAGCAAGACACCAAGTCCTTATATCAATAGATATATCCACCTTGAATTGGTGCTTTACACCAACTCAAACCTGGTAGGAGGTAATCTAAAAACACATTATGGGTTAGGAAGGATCTGAGATAAAATCCTTGTAGGCTCTCACGTAGAATTAAATCATATGAAACCCTATTTTAATTAACCAAATAAAGAGTATTCAATTGTAAAATAAATATGTCTGGAGTTTAAAAATATTATTTAAACTAATCATTATTTACATTTGAAACTATTGAATACATTTAAAATGAAAGATATACTTTTAAAAAAATTCTAAAATAGAAAATTTTATATAAAATAGTTTATATATACTAGAATACTTGTAATATAGTTTATAATCATTGGTATACTTTTATAAATCTAATATAATCTAGTGAGCCACATGGTGGTATTCAGTGAGGTAAGAATGTTCTAGGTAATGGGATCCTTAAATAGTCATTTAATAATAACATTAATTTGTTCACACATCCCTTAGCCTTGTAATCAGGGATTCATATATGTCCCATGGGGTAATAAGATGTTCTAATCATTGTTTTGAAATAGTTAAAAAATCCAATCCACTGTTAAGGAATTTCAAACCAACAATGTTTTTCCCAATTATCTCACTAAATTCCATAGATTTCAAGTGCTCTAGTAAAAATAAATGATTAAAAACAAAATATATGAAAAGATTACATAAAATAAAATCACATTACATCATTTCAAAAACGATAACTCCCCGATTATAATCCCCAAATGGTTTTTAATCAATATATTTATTTTTCCCATGAGAACACAAAAATATAACTATCAAAACTTTTTTTAAGATATTATATAATAAAAAATTTGGAAGTAAATTCACATTTCAATATCAAAATTTGATTTCCAATACAAAAGTCAACAATTTCATTGAAAATTATTCCATCAATTTCAGAATTTAAATATCAACAATTTTCCATCAATTTAAAATTCACACCCCAATTCAATGGTATTGGAGTTTTCTCTAATTTTAGGTAAAAAATAAATTTCCAAAAACCAACCCACCAAATAAAATTTGATTTGGATTTTTGGAAAATTCAATATGACAATAATCCAATTTCTAATATTCAATTGAATTTAATATAATCAAATTATGGAAATTATGGTTAATTAAATTGTCCTTCTAAAATATTACCACCATCATTAGGATCCTGTGATCTCAAATTGTCAATCCCTAATTAGGATTATATGATAATGAAAAAAAGATCATCGAATAAGGGGAAACAATAAAAAACATAATTTTAGTTCGAATATAGTTTTTTTAATCCTTCAAAAAACACACTAAGATCTTTAAAAACAAAAAAAAATTTTGGAGATAATGGATGATAGATATCTGAAATAAGAATCTTATAATGTGAATATCTAAAAATTTTCTTCAAAAAATAATCCATGTATAGGAGGGTGTATTTGGTCTAAAATAACTACTAGAATGATACGAATGAAGAATTACCCATAAGAGTCCAGGAATGGTTAGTTGGGAACATAAATGGTATGTTCTAGGATTTATACACTATAATTTGGGAATAATTAGAAGTCATTATTGGTTTCTTGGGCAGAGCTACACATCTATACAAAACCATGTGCCCTGGTCATGCACCCAATTTAAATTGGATTCATGTATTCTCTTATGTGGGTGAACACATTGAATTATAGTAACAAATTCAAGATAAAATACACTTATTGAGTTTACAAGGGTTTCATTGGGAGATCTCTCAATATGGGAATACAATTCTCTAACCATGCACTAGCCATCGATTTCTCAAAAAAAAAATTACCTGATTTACCAATAAATGAAACCGTAAAATGCATTTTAAAATGTGGGGTTCATGAATATTTTATATTATTAACATGATGTTACATTTGTTACCAATATTTATATCTAGAAATATAATATCACATATAAATTCTTACCTTCCAATCTGTTGGAAAACAATAATGTCGCTCATGTGTAAATCTAGAATAACATATCCAATTAAAAATGTAATATTTTTTTCAATTTTTTTAATGGTATTATAATAATGAGAGAATTTATTAATTTAAATTATATATAACAAATTTATTTTAGAAAATTTCCTTGAAAATTGTTTTATTTTGATTCCATATATTTTGAATAAATGGAATCAATGTTCGTATGTATCTGTGATTTACCATCTCCATTAATGTTGTTAACTTTTTTCTGTCAATAAAATTTATTGATAATTTTAGAAACATATATTATGAATATATATAATAAAATAAAATCATTTGTACCATTTTATGGTTTATGGAAATATGAAAAATTTTAAAGGACATAAATTAATGAACACAATACAATACAAAAACAAAATTGTAACATAAATATTGGTTTAGCAATGAATTGTGAATCAATAAGATATAACAGACTATAACGGATGGGACATGAAAATTAAACATATTATATTATAGTAATTACCTGAACATGTAAATGAGAAAAAATAATCACAGATGAATAATTTAATGAAAAATGATCAAAGGGGATGATGTTGTGATTGCTGGTTTAGATACACGAAATAAAAATCATTTCATAGACAACCCCATTTCATAGTGTTCCACTTTTTTACAATGTTCCCTATCTAATAAATCATTCACATGATAATAAGGTACACCCAACACCCCTAAATGAAACCATGTGGTCCTTGGGGATGATTGGTGATTTTCTCCTATGAAAAAGACCATCCCCCATGAATGATATAATTTGATGGACAAGATTGTACTATAGTGCCAAAAAATGAAAAAAAATCATTTACGGGGTTTGACTATCTTTTATTCCATCTAGAATGACATACCTCCAAAAAATGAAAACATTTTTGGGATGTTGTGTCATCATGGGGATCTGAAAACAAAATGTATATGGATCACTATGGATGAACGACAATCCATGTATTCAATGCTTATATTATTCTAGAAAACACACTAGTGGAACTGAGAGGGGGACTAAAGAGATGATCAAAGATAAGTAGATGGAACTGAGAGGGGGACTGAAGAGATGAGAAAAGATAAGTAGATCCAAAAATTAGAGGATCAATGTTGAATTGGAATAGATTCATGGTGTTATTTTAGGAAAACACGCCACATAAGATTAATGAATAAATAAAAATCTTCATAATATTTTAAAACATAAAACCAATTTTCAAACACCATTATGTACGGAAAAAATGGATGGCCCCATTATATTATATAACCACTTATAGAAAATGATATCTAGGGGAAACCCTACCCCACATTGAAAAATGATATGTTGGAGGATCTCACCACCAAATACTATCATGCTACAAGGATGGAATAATTCCCCACATATCATCAAACTATATGGATGGAACCTTTTCCTTTATATCATAACTGTACATGGACATTATAGTCACCCATGTCGAAATATGATTTGTAAAGGGAAACCCATATTAAATAAATTTATGCTACGTATAATTGGGAATCCAAGGGAGTTATACTCTCCACTAACAATCACTATAGGATGATTTGTCATCCTTCCACAAATTTCCCCCCTTTGTGAACAATTATTATGGAATCAGGACGAATAATTCTCAAAATACACCATAAATGTATGATCATATATTCAGACACATCTGTGTTCCCACTCAATTCTACGTAGACATGGTGCGTGGATTCAGGTGTGTAACATCATCAAAAGGGGTTCATTTATAATGTCATCAAGTCATCATTTTCAATGGTAAATAAGGTTTTAACCTTGGAGGTGAAAATATGAACCTACCAATTATTGGGATTGTGGGGAACCTATAACCGTTACCTTTAATGAGGCTTGGTGAGGGTCACTCATCTCTTATATGAGGTCCACCCGTGAATACCATATAGAGTATGTCCCAAGCCATTCTACTTGGAGGCTACACTCTTTACCCTCTTTGGCATTTTGATAAGTTGTTGAATGGGTCACCTAAAGAGACTATATTGGTTTCCAAAATAAAATAAGAGATGGGTACACTAAAATCACTCTACAACTCACTATGGAAACAGTCATCCATTCCCCAAAAGACAAAAGTGTAATGTATGATCATTAGATTTATTACTTCCACTTTTTCTCACACAGAGCTTGATTGATGTGGGAATTTGGTTAGTAATGAAAATGAAATCTTAATGAACCCAAACATAAAATTGGCCTCATATAAGTTATAATCCCCAATCATGCTCAATGGTAAACACACTGATTATTATCCCCAATCAAATTCATCATTCCAAAAATCACATACCTCTTATATGGTATAAGCCACAATCATGCCTAATGGGAATCCATCTAATAGTAAGACCAAATCAGAATCAATATTATAGAAAAATGGTCCTCTTATATGGTACACCTCCCAATCATGCTCAAATGGGACTCTTATATGGTATAATACCCAGTCATCCTAAATGGGAATTGAATATGGTGTAATAAAAAACCATTAATGAATTATGTTGTATTTGATTCCTAACTATCTAAGAAATTTAGGATGCCACCCTGATGTCCAAACCCAAAACCCAAATTCACCCTATTGTTGTTCGATCTATATTACTTGTAGGGCTGTATCCAAAATATATGGAAGAAATCTTAAGGGTCCCTCATGCTACCATGATAAATCTCCAAACCCAAACACTGACTAGGATCATTCTTCTTAGAATACCATGATGAATAAAGTTTTACTAGATTGTATAGTCCTACTCAATCCATCATAAAAGGTGATGTGTCAGGTTAAGTGTAATTGAACAACATGGGGTTTAATTTTTCTCAAAATGTAATGTTGTAAGCCCATAATATGAGTTCAATCCCAACATAAAAACAACTATTGTCTCTTTTGATGATGTTGAACTCTATAACTCCTCACATTGATTAAAAATAGAATCATACTAATGAATGAATGATGAATCTAAATTCTATCCATAAAAGCGTTCCATTGATGCAAAACATCATATAAATACATCTATACCTATAAATTGAGATCCTCATATATGTACATATGATTTTGGACCCATGAATTTATAAAATATATAGTTTCCTCATGGTGAAAAATATTATACATACATGGTCATGAATATTGGAATTAGGATAATATAACAAATCTATAATTGAATCTCTTAATTAGAGATAGTTCCATTGAAAATAACTAAATTTGGAAACTATTTCTTCATGACTTTGTTGATATGTGATTTTTTTAGTGTTTTTAGCTGAACAAAATATCCAAATTAGAAACCATTATAATATTATGTGCCCGATTTGAAAAATTGAACATAATTTACCACATAAAATCATCCATTGGGTGAATGAATCATTTTATATAATGAAAATGGTGAACCTAAAATGAATTTTTAATTATGGTGGTGGTGATACACCGTAATAGGTCCATTTCACTTCCAAAATATATGTGGGACAAATGAGGCCATTAATTACAAAACTGGTTATCAGATCATAATTTCAAGAGGATATTCTATCTGTATTTTTAATCTATATTTCGTATAATTATTATCAGGACTCTCTTCAATCCAATGGTTTATCACCTGTTATCACATCCATATGTAGCTACTTGGACCAAAGTCAGGACCCCAACCAATATAATGATTCCAACAATCACCCAGAATTTTCAATGATGGTTTTCTAATGTATTGGTCAGATTGTACCACCAGAATGGTAATATACCGACCGTTGAAGTAGCTCCATGATCCCTACTATCTATGAATCCCTATTATCCATCCACACAATGACAATTATCTATCTAGAACTAGATGACCCCGATAAATGTAACAATCCATTTCGATATCTTTTATCCCAAACAAGATAACGAGTTATTCAAATAATTTAGTTATACTAATAAACTCATCAACAAAATCAACATCCCTGAATAATATGGATCTCCCCTAATGGAACATATTAGAAATCATGATCAACAACAATATGAAACCAGAAATATTCTTCAAAAAAAAGGATACCACAATGTGGGATGAAAGAGAAGTCAATAAGACTCAGGTATCGAGCATGGGCCCCAATGATTGATGTTCAGGTAATGGGGAAGAATATCTAATCATTTTTTGAAATGAATATCATATTCATGTAAATATTCATGTATCATGTGGTTTTATGTATATTCCTTCTCACTATTACCAATCCTTCTATGAAAGTAAATTGGAAAATTATGATCAGATGCAAATTAAGACTTTTTCATATAAGTGATTTGATGCAAATGCAGTGGAAAATTACCAGAAGAATAAAATTTAATAGGATAAAAAAAAGCATGTTAATGAAATAGTTGTCACGACCCGACCCTCGAGGCATGTGTCGTGACTACCCCAATCTCGCCTTCCATGGGACAAGGTTTAGTGACTCGCACTGGAAAGGAATTCCCCTAAAACTAGGAATTCATTGCCTCTTAACTAGAAAACTCACCCAATCCACGAACACAACATGATACATGAACAAGGTAAAATATAATTTAAACAGGGTGTGTATAGAAAGAAAAGGTCCCATAATACAAGAACAACTAGAATGTACAATTACAACAAAAAAATATCTCATGTGGAAACCCTCCAAGGACCCTACCTGAAGGGTTGGTACAACTCTCGAACTGTCATCCATGCGGATCATCTGTCTAATGTCCACCTTAGATTGGCCTCAAGTTAGGTACCCTCGACCTCAATCAACATTTTCCATCGTATGCACATGAAATAACAAGGTGCGGGCATACCCTGTGTAGGGGTGAGTATAACGATACTCAGTATTGACCTCGAGACCCTCGTAGGTATCATAGAGTTCCACAAAGGAAAACCCATAAATCATGAAGAAATAGTCATCAACACTACTTAGGTGTATGCCCAAAAATATAACTAAGTTAATAATATATTCAAAGGAAACACCAAAAAGGTATAAGTACTACACTGGTAACACCATGAAGGTAAATGTCTCATCTCACACCAGGTTTTTAGTGAAGTATAAATGTTCTGATAATTTATCGCGAAGCTAGATAATCTTATTCAATCAAGAGGCACTACTGTTGATTGTATGTAGTCTTAAACACATAGTATTTATAGGTAATAACCCCCACACTGATCCACATAGGATCTGATCCACCCAGGATTGATATATAACTAACCCCCGCAATGACCCACACAGGATCAGACCCACACGGGTTCGGTATGCGCTGACCCACAAATGATCCCATAGGGATGACCAACATAGAAATGGAATGTAGTGACCCACACAAGATCACGTGCGCTATCCCATATAAGATTTTACCCACATTGGATATGTGCTAACCCACACAGAATCGCTCAGTAGTAATCTCTGTATGCTATGTCTCCAACCTTCGCCTCACTACCAACCACTGGATTCCCGCTCATATCATGCATGATTCTAGGGTATCCCCTCCTCAAGCCATTAGTAATTCCTCAACCACCCCAATGTTCAACTAATAAGTATCCAAAATTTCATTAATTTCATAACGGACCCAACACAATAGAAGGTGCAACAATCAGACGCCCATTCTGAAAGTTATTAGTGTTTCTGATCCGAGGCCCTGGTTGGATTTTGTGTTCAATACAACCCATCTGTACTCCAAAATTATCAAAATATCAAGTGGATAACACTATATAAAACATATCGGTCCAAGGACCCTGACTCCGCCGAAAGTTCATCAAACAGATGCTCGGTTCTCAACATACGACCAAAAAGGCGTATTTAGGTCCGGATGGGCCTGGTTCGGGTCCAACCTGGCCCAACCCATCCTGGACTAACCCAAACTGGTTCGGGTCTCCCATCCTGGTCTGGCTCTGTCCTAGTTGGCATTGAATGTAGTGGGTGCGGCCCGTGGGGGCAGCCCATCCCAGCCCGCTGGGTGCGACCCGCGTTATAGGACATGGTTGGGTGGCCCACCGCGGCGGGGTCCGTACTAACTGACATCGAAGGGTTAGCCCCCCAGCCACCCGGTTAACCTAAATGGTCTAGGGGACCATTTGGTCACCCTACTAGAATGAGAGACCCCTTGGCGGTCCTTCTCAGTGCATTACGGTCGGGCGGGTTCCCGATCGGTCCTCCTTCCTACAGTACGACGACGCCGATGTCCTGTTATGTGTGACCGGGTGACGACCGCCTTCTGGCCACTTTCATGGATAATTGGTTGTGGTCTCCTACTCTGGCAGGGTAGGGGATTGCTTCCCCTTCTCTGTGTGATTGAACGGTGTGATGGCCATCACCCTGCTCCACTGTGGCCAACTGGCCGCGACCTCCCTTTCTGGCGGTGCAGACGCGGGCTGCCATCCTTCCACACGTCCTGCCAGGCTTCGGCTCGCCTTCTTCCGTTAGCCATCACAGCTTAGTTCCAAGCCCAAAAAATATTAATTTCATATATTTAGGATCCTTGGTCCAAGATCATCACGTCGTTATGTCATGCTCAAAGAGGCCTTGTGTTTTCAGAGCACATAATTATTTGGTGTCGAAGATCGCATGAAGAACACATAAAGAACGAAAGAAAAGGCATCACGGTATAAGTGTAGAATGATGGAAATGTTTTTTTGGAAATATTTCTTTTTAATAAGGAATATGAAGAATCAACATATAGATTTAATCATACATAAAATTAAATCACCTACCTTGATATTCATTCGAGGTGTCTTGAGGAAGGTGATGAAGTCATTGAAGGGTATGAAAGTGTTTTTCTCTCCAATAACATTCTTCCCAACCAAGCTCCAATGTCAACGTTATTGATCTAAAGGACTGATCTTCATTGGAGAATATTTATCCCATGGTTCTTTCAAGCTCTCCTTTTCCAACGATTCACAAAAAATAAGTGATGATCCAACTTTAGTTGAGTTAAGATTATTAATTCAATTAATGTTGGCACATTAATGTTGGATCATTCATGTGGGCACATTAATGTTGAACAATTAAATTGGGAAAATTCCAATGGTTCCACCTCATTAATGTGGTGTTTGGGTGGTCCCCACCACCAAGTATCAAAAAGGAGGTTTCAAGAAATTAAAATTAATGTTTTTGTTTTATATTATTTTTATTTATTTAACCTCCAACAAAAAAAATGAGAACTATCTTCCACCCTCGACAAACTACAATCGAGGAGAAGGTCCCCTTATGTGAATATTGGCACTGCCAGTTCAATGGTGTCCTCATATTTCAATTCTGAGCACCAATTGAAAAGTTAAAAAATGTCGTTCAGGGATTTACTGAATCTACATGAAAGAAATTTCAGAAATGCATTTCAGGATTACTGGCCCTCAGAATCAGGTGGCATCAATTTTAGTGGTCTCGTAATAATTCTATTTAATGAAAAAAATTTACATGGAATAATCTGGGACTTTACATTCTACCCAAAATAGGGATTTGTTTCCCCTAAATGCACATTAAAAATTAGGGAAACTAGTGGGGGGTACTGAGCACGAATCTGAGCCTCCCACTCCCATGATCACTCCTGAAGGTTCCTGTGCGGCCAACGAACATGCCCCAATGGTATCGACCGCCCACTAAGGACAGGCTCTGGTCAACCATCAATCTCCACTGGAACTTCTGAAAACATTTCCCCATAGTTGATGTCTAGCTCACCCCAGTCAATGATTTGATAAAAATAATGTACATATCTCCTCAGCTAGGATACGTGGAAAACGTCGTCCACCTGGTGCAACAAAGGAGAATGTTCTCTTTAGTAAGTGACCACCCCAACACTGCTGAGGAATAGAAAGGTTCTGACGAACCTATGAGATAACTTGCATCCCCATCCAAATATCCCCAAATATCATCAAGGTGAGACTTTTAGAAAGAAATGGTCCCAATCCTTGAACTCAAGAGGTCTCTATATCCTATCATCATAGGAATTCAACCAGCTTGGTGCAGTCTTCATCTGCTCCTGGATGATCTGCACCTTCTCTGTGGTAGAATGTTCCATCTCTGGTCCCACGTGTGATGACTCCCCTATGATAGTCCAGCACAGATGTTATCTTCATGGTAGACCTTACAACGCCTCGAATTGCTCCATTCTGAAAGTGGAATGATATATGTTTTTTACGCATAATCCACCAAGGAATGTGATCCTTCAAGCTATGACTGGTATCTAGGATGTAACCACGCATCATGTTCTCGAGGGTCTGAATGGTATGCTCTGTCTAACCATCCGTATAATGATGGAAGGATATGCTCAACCAAATATATGTCTTGAATGCCTACTATAACACCTTCCAAAGAAGGGAAGTGAAACATGAATCATGATCAGAGAAAATAGTAGATGACACTCCATGAATCCATACAGAATTCTACATGTAGAGGCATTCCTAGCTCTCTACTGATCCCTATGATCTGATAGGTAAGAAGTGGGTCGACTTGGTGAGTCGGTCAATGATCACCCAGATAGAATCATATCACTTGGATGTGCGTGGAAGTCCTGTCACAAAGTCAATGGAGATTCTATTCCACTTCCATTATGTAACCTCTGGTGGATGAACTATGCGCTCTAGAACTAGGTGCTCTGCATTCACTCGCTGACAAGTGAGGAACTGTGAGACAAAATTTTCTACTGATTTCATCATTCCTGGCCGCCAGTGTGGATGGTGCAGGTTCTGCTACATCATCGCCACTCATGCATGTACCACTAGAAAGGATATATGGAACTCCATCAATACATCCTCTCTAAGAACCTATGGTACCATAGTATATTCGATGAGGATGTTGAAATTAATCCCACCTTTAGAAAATCCAAAAAATATCTATCCTATTGATATTAGAGAACATCGAGCCATTAAGTTAGTGTCTCCAATATGCACCTCCCTAACATGCTGAAAGAGCGGGGAAGTGACTATCCAGTACTGAAGATAAGCTACTCAAACTTATTCCATGCAGGATATCCTCAAATTGGCTAGCTACTCTATTTACTCACTCAACAAATATATGCTAGATATCATTCGGAATGTATCTGCAACTCTGTTCCCCTTCCTATGAGTATAGAATTTCTTGAAGTCATAGTCCTAGAGGAACTCAAGCCAATGACGATGTCTCGGGTTCAGGTCCTTTTTAGAGAAGATGTACTAAAGACTCTGGTGGTTAAGGAAGACTGTAAAATGTTCTCCCATCAAGTAATGTCACCACATGTTCCAGGAGAATACCACTACGGAAAACTCCTAGTCATGGGTAGCATAGTTATACTCATGATATATCAGCTGTCGAGAACCATATGACATAACTGCTCGCTCCTGCATCAGAACAAATCGATGTATGGTCCCTTATGTGTCACGGTAGATGACATACCAAATTCCATCTTTGGTAGCCTCAAGATGTGGGAACTTTCCATTATCTACCTTAGCTCTGGGAAACTCTGTTGGAATCTTTCCAAACGCACGAAGGGTTGACCATTCTTTTTCAATGCTGATATGGGTGCTTCAACTATGGAAAAGTCATGCACAAACCACTAGTAGTAACCACCCAAACCCATTAAAATCCCCACTTCTGTCACACTCTTGGGTGGAATATAAACATGTACACACACAATCATCTCTGGATCCACCAGAACCCCAACCTCTAAGAATATGTGTCCCATGAAATGAACCTATCTGTTGTAGAACTATAACCTCTATAGATTACCATAATGTTGGTGCTCTCGTATTATGTTCAGAACTATCTGTAGATGATAGGAATGCTCCTCCTTCGTCACAGATTATTTCATTATGTCATCAATTAAGACTACCACAAAGAGATAAAGCTATGGCTGGATGATCCTATTCATGACTCTCATGAACACTGTTGGGACATCAGTCATGCCAAATGGCATAAACCATAACTCATAGAGGCCATTCAAACATCTTAAGGTCATCTTCTACACATCCTTGTCTTGTACCCTGAGCTGGTGGAAGCCTAATCTATGGTCAATCATCAAAAACCACAGTGATCCGTTCAGCTGGTCAAAGAGATCTTCAATCCTTGGGAGTGGGTATGCGTTCTTCATGGTCACCCGGTTCATGCACCGATAGTCCATACAGAGTCTCAAAAACCAATCTCCCTTCTTGGAAATCAAAATCGGGGTTTCCCATGGTGAAACACTCGACTTAAAAAACCCCTTGCCCTGCAACTCCCCTTGCTATACCCGTAGCCCTCAAAGATCTGCAAGTGACCTCCAATATGATGTAGTGGTTATCGGTGTCATCCTGAGGTACAATTCAATGAATATTTTCACCTCTCAATGAGGAGGTTGACCGCAAGCATCATTGGTAAAAAAACCAGCATACTAGTCCCCCACTATATGATAGATCATACTCTCAACATCAACCGATCTAAGGGTAAAACTAGCAAATTGTGGTGTGATCTGATGTACCCTCTACTAGGTAAGAACATCTTGTGCTGCAAAGGATCCCTTCTCTTCTGTGAAGGAAAACTCAGTCCCATCTATTTGGACACACTACACTGTGCGCCTAATATAGTCGATCTGAGCATGGACTGTAGATAACCAGTTCATAGCCAAGATGATGTCGTAATGCCAAGATGCCACTACTAGAAGATCCCTACCAATTCTCTCACCTCATAGAGTATGATCATAGTGTTGTAACCAGTGTGTAATTGTCGAATCTGATCATGTAGGATTCCATAAGAATCTAGCCAACGACTCCATAGGTATATCTAAGATCCGAATGAGGGTCATGCCAGTAAATGAGTAACTAGAACATGTGTTTTTAAGTAATTAATATAGGGTGGAGTAGGTACATATATTACCTCGAATCATCACTGATGTGACATGGTCATAGACCTCGGCTTCTTGGAGTTGAGCTCATCTATGTCCAACTGCTCCCTGTGGTCGGGTTGGACAACTTGGTGGTGGTGGCGGTAGAACCTCAAATCACCAACCACTGCCTACATCATGACCCCCTCCTCTTCCACACCCACCTCTTGCATGTGGAACTCCTCAATCAAACCTTTTCCCTATCCCAGGTGGTCCTTCGATGAACTTCTATGGTCGGGGAGTCGCAAGCCATGTGTCCATGCCCGCCTCACAAGTAATGTTTCTTATCCCTCTCCTGACCGGCAGAGTCTCGAGAGCCTCCCACCACCGACCTTGTATCATGTGGTTGTCCACCTGTCGGTTTGTTCCCCTTGGACCACTATGTCATCTATCTACTTTCATCTACTGATGACTCTGATACGTGTTGTCATGAGATGGGTATCTCTGTCGGTGACTGCTCAGCAAGGAAGTTCTCTAATAAGAGTGCTCGCTCCAACACCCCAGCCTACGTTGGGATGTTGAGAGAAACCATCTAAGCTCTAATATCCTGTCTGCGTCCCTTCTCAATGTTTCGGGCCCCGATGAAAGGGATCTTCACCATGTTAGTGGAGTAGCACGAGAGGTCAGTGAACCTTGCTGAATACTGAGCCACTATCATGCTACCATTCTTATAGTGGAGAAGCTCCAATATATAAACTTAGCGTAGGGTCTATGGGATGAACACTACATTGAAAAGGCTATCGAAGTCCACCCATATGAGATTAACCTCATCTTGAACCTGAAGCATCAGGCTCCACTATCTGCCCCCTGCTTTTAGAAGAAGACTAGAGACACAGAACATCATGAGATTGGCTGGTGTCCATACCAGTCCAAAAACTCTATCCATGGCCTCCAACTAGTACTATATGTGGATCCTTCTCACCCAAAAACCTCATTGTCCTCTGGTGCTGGAACTTGTGAAATGCGTTCAAGATATGTGCACAAATATTGTCGGTGCTGGTGGCACCGGATTCACAATTTGTAGGGGTTTTACTGGTTCACAACACGATGGAAAAACTGACGTAAGGGGGCCCTGCACTGAAGCCTCGTCACTCTGTGGGATGTCATCAGATACACTACCTAGATCCCTGAATCGCTATTTTCATGGAGGTATCCCGAAAAGAAATAGGTGATCCGAAGTAATTAAATTATACCTACTGATGTGATTCAATGTGATCATAATGAAACCATTTCAAAACACACACACACAATTAGTGTTTTCATGCACTGATTTAGAAATCAGAAGTCTTGGTCCTGGTGTATGGATAAATTAGCCACTGCACCAACACTAGATTCCCTAAACTGAAAACCACACTCATCACACTTATCACTATTTCCACACACAAAAGATCGGAATCCTAGTTATTCAGTAGAAACAAAATCTGTTCATACCAATTGATCACGACCATTCCCCCATGGCCCATGCAGTAACTACCCCAATCCCTCCTTCTATATGCAAGGGGCAGGAAACTATCACTAGAAAGGAATATCCATAAAACGGGGAAGGCATTGCATCTATACATATAAAGTCACCAAAACCATTCACACAACCAGATACATATACAAGGTAAACCGTAAAGTAAACAGGGTGTGTACAGTTAGTAAAGGGGCCCGAATACAATCCCAACTAGAAATTAAAAGTAAAACTGAATAAAAAACATCTCCTTTGAACACGTTCCATGTAAACTTCCATAAGGGTAGGTACATCTCTCGAACAGTCAATCATGTGGATCATCTCATCTAATGCCCTCCATCGATTAGCCTCAAGTCTGGTATGCTCAACCTCGATCAGCTTTGTTCATCGTCTGCCCAAGACACAACAAGGTGCGGGCATAGCCTGTGCAGGGTTGAGTATAACAATACTTAGTATGAACCCTAAGACCCTCGTAGATCTCATACAGTACCACAAAAGAACAACTACAAAGGATGAAGAAATAGTCATCCACACTACTAAGGTATATTCCCATACATATACCTATGTTATCAAGATATACAATGTTAACACCATGAAGGTAGAATTACCACACATTTAACACCACGAAGGTAAAACAAAGAGAACACACTTGGTTTTCAATGATGTATTGATGTATAGATGATTAGTCTCAAAGCTAAATAATCTAATTCTATCAAGAGGAATTGTTGTGACCAAACAATGTCTATCCCACACATGATCGATAGGTACTAACCCCACAATGACCAACACGAGATCTGATCCACCCAGGATCGATAGGTAACTAGCCCTGGAATGACCCACACAGGATCTGATCCTCACAAGATCAGTATGCACTGACCCACACAGGGTCACTTAGCGCTGAACCACATTGGATCTGACCCACACAAGATCAGTATGAGTTGACCCCCAGAGGATCACTGAGAACATACCCACAGAGTATCTATCCTACATAGGATCGGTGCTTACCCACATAGGATCTCTCAATATTAACCTCTGTATGGTTTGTCTCCAACCGCCACCTCACTGCCAGCCATTAGATTCACGTTATAGCACGCTTGATTTAGGTAGAACCACTCCTCAAGCCATTGTCCATACCTTAAAATCCATGATGTTCCATGAAAAAGTATCTCAATGTTATGTCACCTCATAAGGGACCCAACGTAACAAACAACACGTCAATCAGACATCCGGTTTTTAAGTTATTTTTTTCGATCCAAGGGCCTAGTTGGATTCAGGGTTCAATCCATCCCAGTTATAATCGAACATTATCCAAAGCACAAGCGGAGTACACCAAAGGGAACATCTAAATCTATGGATCCAATCACCACATACAGTTCATCAAATGGTTTCTGGGTTCTCATGTTATGGCCAAAAATTTGTATATGTGTCCGGTCGACACAACCCAACCCAGCCTAGGCGGCCGCAAGCTCGACCTGCTGGTCCATGGTCCGGCCATGCCCATGAAAGGGGCAGCCCGGCCCAGCCTGCTGGGTGTGGCCCGCAGTGCAGCCGACAGTCGAGTGGCCCACCATGGTGGGGTTCACCAAAGCCAACACTAGGGGTGATCCCCCCCCCAAATTTCTCGAATGGTCTAGCAGATCGTTTTGTCTCCTTTCTCGGACGTAGGATAGGTCGAAAATCCCTCTCGGTGCATCAACGCTAATCGGGTTCCCAGCCGGTCCTCCTTCTAGTGGCGCAATGGTGATGATGTCTGCCTACGGTCGGCCGGATGTCGGCCCCCTTCCGGCCTCTTCCGCAGCGAAGTGGTCGTGGCCTCCTGCTCCTATGGTGTTGCCGCTCACCGCTGCATCACCATGCAGTCGGACGACGTGCCGGCCGCCACCCTGCTCCACCCCAGCCGACAGGCCCCTGCCTCCTCTTTTGGGGTCATAGACGCACGCCGCCCTCTTTCCCCATAATCGTTCAGCTACCGGCCCCAGCCGTCTTCCACATTCCATCGTAACTTCATTCCATGCCAAAATAATATTAACTTTTCATAATAATGATTCTCAGGTTGATATCATCGCGTCCACATGTCACGCTCATCAAGATGTTGTTTTTTCATGTAGTATAATTATTTGGCATCGAATATCGCACTAATAATGCACAAAGAACAAAAAAGGGGTCCAAGTATAAGTGTGAAAAATGGCCACTTTTGTATGGCCATTATCGTCGTGAATCAAGAATATGAAGAATCAACAAATAGATTTTATCATACATCATATTAACACCCCTACCTTGACATTTGTTTCAGGTGTCGTGAGGAAGGAGATGAAGTTGATGAAGGGGACGTCAGCATTCATCGCTCCCGCAACTTGCTTATAGACCATGCTCCAATGTCATCATTCTTGATCCAAAGTTTTGTTCATCGTTGAATAATATTTCACCAAATGTTCTCCAAAGCTCTCTTTTTACAACAATTACCAACAATGAATAGAGGATTCATCATTAATTGAGTTAATATTATTAATTCAATTAATGTTGCCTCATTATGGTTGGAAGAATAAAGTTGACAAATTAAATTGGGAGAATTCCAATGGTATAATCACATTAATAGGAAATTTGTGTGGCCCCCAACAACATGTTTGAAAATTGAGGTTTCCCGAAAATAAAATAAATGTTGATGTTTTATTTTATTTTATTCTTTCAACATACCAAAAAAATCCAGAAAACTAACTTCCACCCTCAACCTACTGCAGTTGAAATTAAGGTCTACTTAAGAGAATATCAGATAAGTGAGTTAAACGGTGTCCTCATATTTCAATTCTAATCAATAGTTCAAAAGATAAAAAATTCCGCTAGCTCGTTTAAGGAATGTTATTGAAAAAAATCATAAATTCATTCATGGCACACCGAGATTTATAATTTTACGTCGTCAATTTTGGTGGTCTTGTAATGATTCCATATAATTAAACAAATTTAACTAGAAAAATCCAAGTCTTTATTATAGTATCTATAATATAATGGTTTTGAATTAGGTGATGAGTCATACCTATTCCCCCAGAATGTTTGGTTGTCTATACATACTGGTCATTAATGGAAAACTGGAGGAGGCACATATTCAGTACTAACACCAAAATGGGTCGATATTTCCATTAACAATATGCACATCTCTTATCACATCTTATTATTGATTTAGTGTTACAAATCATTGTCTAACCATATCATATATAATTTCAATGATATAATCACATACATAACATTACCTAGTAATTGGAATCACAAACCCTCTTCCATACGTATGGGGGATCATCCAAACAATGGTGTGATCACTCAGAGGAAGACATGCCCCATGTCCCCTTCAAGGAGGGTTGTTGGCAATATTATATGAAAAATGCTCTACATGAACAAAAAAATACTTCTTCCAATACAGGGACACTAATCAAAATCATTGGAAAATATATGGTAGGAATATATCAATATAATAATTTTGGATGATTAACAGTACATACTTGTTTCATAGTGGGAGCCAATTGATCTGCAACTCTTCTTTGAATGTCTTCACTCTCAACAAGTGGCTCCAGTAACCAGAAAAGGATTTCATAAAAAATAAATAAAAAAGAAATTGGTAAATAAAAAATGATATATGAAACATTTATAGTGGTAGTTAATGTCCATAAGGTCAAAAAATATCAATAATTAGTGGATAAATAAACTATAGATTGGTTACCAAATTACGAGTTTGGTGATAGATGATGTGAACGTAATACACATAACATTTCCCACAGTAGCTCTCAAGGACCTCGCAAATGAATTTAACATGAATACATCTTTCAACTGATCAAAATGATACATCATGATGGGTTATCTCTAGATTATCATCATGGTTTTCCACCCCATGGATAGAACATTAAACCAGAAGGAGGTACTCCTCTTTTTTTATTTATGCAGAATGTCCATCCCAAGGTATAATATAAATAAATACTTAATATAAAATGATATCGATCTATGATTCTATTCCACTCCATGATATCACTCGTTGGGAAGGTCTTCCTCGTAGTAACATTTCATGATGATAATAAGGTCCTCTCCATGGAATGTCATAAATATGAAATTGTTCACATATTAAATCACTTTGATTGATGGGTATATAAAAGTTAAATAACATGTAAATGTATAGATACATCTATTCTTAAGCCTAATAAGATTTGAGGAAACTGTCATCCTATTATCCATTCCTAAAGATTATAAAATAGCAATGAGACATTGGTTGGTCCTATTACATTTTAAATAAAAAATTCAAAAATTCCCTTACATGGTTGATTATATATAATACTCTCCAATATAAGAATAAAATGATATAATTCTTATGAGATTAATATTGTGCAGATAAGTCAAACCCAAATTGTTGGAGCCCTCATCCACATCTCAATTGCTCATTATAAATGAATTTTTAAGAGAATGAATAGAAAACATCTTTTGGAATCACTGGAAAAAAACTTCACCACATGAAATAAAAATTCATTTATTATAATGGTAATGTATAAAATTTCATATTATTTTTAAATATCCATTGCAAATAGACATCGTATACAATTAATCATTGTGGTGTAAAAGGTCAATGATGAGGTGAAAATTTCAAAAATTAGAATGCCTCAATATGTTTATTGTGTTGTGAAATTTTATTATTGATCCATCGCCTAGTGTTCCTATGGTGGGATAGTGGTACATGGATCATTTAATTTCACATAAAACCCTATGTGGCAGAACACACCTGAAATGAAATCCTATATGATCATTACTACAAGATGGATATTAAGAAAAACACCTATTCATGAAAGATGGAACACTAAAATATTTTGTTCCTTGAATAAATCTAAAAAAATCAGGCATGATGAGAAAAATCCTTCAAAAAAATCCAGAACAATGAACATAGAAATATTCAGTATTATTATCATTTAAGAGAATTCAATCATCATTACAGAAAATTTTTTGAGAATAAAACATTCTACTGCAGACTCAATATTATCTCCAGCTGAAAAATTAACAAGGATGCATGAGATAATGTTCGTAGATATAGTTGATGGAGGCTCTACAATAATAGATTATCCCCATCATATAGAGATATGTAATGATCATACACATTACTCCCATATCCAATACTATAAACACATACCAATTCCAAATTCTAAAAGAACTAGATAAACTCTTTCCAATAGAGATTGGTGAATTTTTACCTGAACCACCCCTTCAACTAAAATCACTCTATTCTATTTGGGGATAGGTTAATGAAATCACTTCGATGAAGCAATAGTCTATTTGTAAAAAATATGTCGGATAACCTCAGCTATATTGAAACTCACCCAGTATGATTCAAACTGTATTTAGTATATATAATTAAAGTATAGATATACTGTTATTGGGAAAAATTATATCTAAAAATTAAGAATTTATTTTATTGATATTTCTAATAATAATATTACCTAGTAGATCTTCCTGTTGACGTTATATATCATTGATATTTTTTTCATAGTTTACTGATAAAATGGAATCAGTGTTTAGTTATTTACCATTCCATAATTATAATCCCTAATCCAATTACACAAATGGATTGTGTGTTCATTTATTTACCATTCAATATTTTTTATATAGTCCCTCTCAATTAATTGATTACAAGATATGTGTTTTCACAAATTTATCATTGCATATATTTTATTCAAAATGACATGTTATTATTCTAACTATAACTATCTCTTACTATGTATTTTATTTGACCCATATGTATACCTTTCCCCATAAATACATGAATTTTAAAAAGATTGATATGCACATTTTAACATCCCAACTCGGGTGTTGCACAACAATGTGCTAAGATAGTCAGTCACATGGCCTTATGTGAACCTTCCCATACAATAGAGGTGGTTTGATACTAGTGATGATCCATATAGATCGTGGGGTGACTATAAACTCTTTTAAAATGTAGCACAACAACCGAAATAAATAAGAATTACCGAAAGATATAACCATAAAAATAATTATATCATTATTACATGATGACAAAAATATGAAATATTGTATCAAAATATAATTAGTAGATATTCCGTTCCAATATATCAAAAAGTTAAAATTGATAAAACCAATATAAATCATGACACTATCTACTCCAATGTTAGTCACAAACTAAATCGAGTTCCCTCATCCTTGTTACATCCGGAAATTCTTATACAAAATTGTACTCATTCCATTATCATATCATTCAATGACGAGAAATATTATTTTACAAAACTTATATCCCATGATCAGTGTGATTACAATAGAGTAGGACACAAAAAACCCTATCTAAAATAATATCTTGTCAGTAATAGTGTTTTCATTTTTAAAAAGAATAATTTACATGAAATTAAAAAATCATTATAAATTTATTCAGTTACTATATATTTAACCACATAATTCTCAGTTTTCAAAGGACTCCTGAACACTCAATTCCTACTTCATCTCATTTTATAGTGTAAACTATCCCTAATGGATATCTTATATATCATTATCCATTTATTACCATCCACCATCTCAATTCATTTCATGTATAATTGGAACCTAGAGTAACGCCAACTCTAGGTCCTATAACATTATTTCTAATACCCTTTGGGTATTTGGTTCCTCACTCCCTATCAAAAACATCAATAATGGAAATTATATTAGGATGAATTTGTCCATGGGTCCCAATAATTTTTAAATATTCTTTAAAATAGACTACTGATGTAGTATTTCATGTCCCACACTTGAATATCAACGATTCAATTTGGGATTATGATGCTACAGACCATGTCCCACAAATGATTTTTTACATATATCAAATTTTCACATGCTTACAAATATAAAATTTTCCACTTCATACTATTAAATAATAATCTAATTTATTATTCCATATAAAAAAATTCTTATTCAAAACATTCTATTAATTAAATAATTAGTTAATTATTCAAATGCATCATTTATTTAATTCATCAACAATTAATCAAACCAATTACATTCATAAATCCAAAAATTAATTAATCAAATAAATCTAGTTATATAACTACACAATTAATTTTTCCTATTAAATAATAAAAATATCCCAAATTTCAGAATTCATTAATTAAATAATTACATTTTTAATTATTTCATTATCATAAACTCAATATATAATCATCATAATAAACTATATAATTATAAAAAAACATAACCAAAATTAATACTTTGAGATTTGAGTAATGGACCACCAAAATGGATCTGAACATATTCATATTATTGTACAAACAGATCATTAGATTGACTACAATGATTATAAACTACCTCCTTCTACAATGAAAATTCTATAAAATGAAAATAGTTAGCTGAATCCAATTTTCTAAATCAATCTCAATGATCCATTTGAAGAGCTCATTGGAAACTCAAAATTTCAAGTGATTCATCATTACAGGACATTCATATTCTTTATAGAAAGTGCCTAGAAGTATCAAAATTGATCAATCCCTTCTATATACCATCAATGCATAGAATACCTCCTTAATAGAATAATTGGTATTTTTCATGCAACTATATTTCCATTAATGTCAAAAAAAATCAAATTAATTCATTGAATGATTTTATTAAAAGAATGTGAAAAAAACCTTGTTTGATGGTGTTTTTTAGGTCACTACTCTGAATGTTCTAAAAATGATCCAAGAAAAACAATTAATATAGATAATTTAAGAGTATTTCATTCCTATCAATCAATTAAATTATATGATCACAAATAGAGGTCCATATTCGGTAAAATGTATGGTTCTTATTATGAAAACAGAGTCCCATTGTTTTGAAAAGAATTCTAACTACCCCACACAGTGATTTATTCTTGGAATAAAACAACCTTAGTAAATTCCTATGGATTTAAGAAGTTCCTATCCCACCTCCCGAGTCTTAATTTTTGGTCTCTTGAAACAAAGAAGAGATAAACAATCCTTCTCCATCTCTCACTCTATCCTATCCAGAGTTCAATGGAAATACTATATTGGTAGTTGGGTCATATAAGGATTTTTTATATTTGGAATGGAAAATATCAACTCCCCCGACCCTCGAGAACCAATCACACTTTTTACTACATATATGGATTAAAAAAATTATATGATGAGGAAGAATAATTGGAGGAGTTCCATATTGATACACCCATACAATTAGAGGAGGAAGTCACTTCCACCATTTATGATATCGTATAGAAAAATGGGTATATAAGAAGGCCTAGAGACTACATAGATTAGTGAAGTAAATTCTTCAGAGGAAAAAGAGGTATATTCACACATCGTTAAGTTTGATCCGAATGTGTTCAGCTAGATCTACCTAGAACTGTTGGTCCCGGATTGGAATATGTCCATTAACCAACTAGGCCTTTCATAGAACCACAGTGGCTATAAAAATGACGGCAAAATGATTCAAATGACACATGTTCGTAAAAATGAGGTCATAGTGGACAAGATATTCATAAAAAACATCAATTAGGTGGTATAGTTTCTAAAATGGTTGTCTAATATCACCCTTTTCAATAAAACTATGAGAAAATCATAGTATGCTTCAATTTGATGGATCTCCAATGACACATCTAGAAGGTTAAATCCCTGATCCATATCACATAAATAATTATCAAAGAAAAATTTGATATCATGGTATTTCTTTCAAGGATGGTTATTCAATATAAAAGGAAACAAAAATGGCATATAAAGATTATAAATCCACACACTTCAGGTTCCCCTAAGTATTTTTTTTCATTAGGTAATACACAATAGCTTGAGAAATGTTAGCGCTGCATGACAAAATTCCATTCATTGAGTCTTCAAAACCATCTTGGGAATATATGTTAAATACTATAATGAAGATCAAGTTGTTAAATATTGATAATTTTATAAACCCATTGATGATCCTGAATATGACTTTAAAATAATGTGATAATAAATCCTAAAAATAAACACATTAAACTATGATATAGGTGTTACCTCATGTAAATTTCTCAGATTCATTATATATTATTAAGGAATGGGTGTAATACCTGATAATATAGAGTCTATAATTTACATGTCACCCACTATAAATATCATAGAGTTCAATTTAATTCAAATAAACATTTCTTACATTTGTTGATTCATAGATAACATTTTAGGAAAATGCCTTTCTTTGAAGAGGTTGATGAAAAATGGGGTTATATATAGGTTGAATGATTACAATCATGAATAATTTTACACTATCAACAAATATATATATATATACTACCAATAATAATGTCACATTCACTAGAATTTTTGAGTTTTTTTATGTGACAACCTTAGATTAATCCCTAGTTTCATTCCTCGCAAAAAATATTGATGCATGTAGTGAAAGTAGCCATTATTATCTTCATCAAACCATTATTGATGCAGATAATCATTATTTCCATATATATAAGAGTTTTATTTCCCAAATATTTTATGTTCAGAAGAATAATGTCTACCTATATCATCGTGATATTTGATTGGTTTCTTTTCAGAAATCCAATAAAATACATTCACATAAATTCGATGTTGACCAGATGTATTTCATGGTTTTAGAATATACTGATTTATGTTCACAATAAATTAATTCCTGATAATGTGGTCAAATAAAAAAATTTATAATATTTGATGGAAATACACCCTTTATAGAAATGAATTCATTGGATTAAGAACTACAGAACGAAAATTTTTTAGGATCATGAAGACCCCTAGATACGGGATATGCATTTTGTACGTGTATAAAAAATTATGATAGGGAAGTGGATAGAAAACCTCAGGCTCAAAAAAGTTGGTATGAGAGTCATTCTCTTCTCCCTATGAAGGTATGTAATACATTACTACCTTCTTTTGTTAAATTTGATCATGATAAATCATGAAAAATATATCAATCACTATTGGGAAAATCTATCACATGAGGTACAAGACAATCACTTGATGATAAAAGTCTATTTGGAATCCATCCTCAACAATATCATTGTGGATTCTTCCAAAAAAAACAATGATGTAATCCCCTACTAAACCACATCTATGGACTAGTGGTATATTTATTTTTGGTATAAACATTAACATGTGTCCATTTGTTAATGAAATTCAAAGCTGATGGATTCAAAAAATAAGAAGACAACTCTAGGTGATATAGAAATGTATGAAACATTCATCAACATTTCACATCTCTAGGTTGTCTCAACATTCATTAGAACCAAAATGGAGTACATTGATGATATTAGACCCATCCCTGAACTGTAAGGTCCTACCATTATTTATATGAATCCCATTTGAACTAACATCTATAGGCACTTAGCACATCAAACATAGTTGGGAGATACAAAACTAATGAAAATCAATTTACAATTTCTTATATGATAGAAAAAATCGTAAAATATATTCTATATATTGAAAATTGATGGTTTCATTCTTAGTTGTGTTGATGGAAAAGAGGACACTATTTTTATCAATGATGTTCACATAGAAGTATCTAAATCCCAATTGTTATGATCTAATATTTTACATTGAATCAAATGAAATGGAAACTAATATCCCACTTTAATACATGTCTCCATTAAATTCAACATAGATTTCAGTTCCTTATAAGAATATTCCAACTTCACCCATAATCCCATGGAGTTTCTTCACGCTTGAAAATAATTATGGAAATTAACTATATGGCTAATGTATGACTTGGGACAATATACTCCTACTACAACTTAGAAATTCATGTACATTCTCACTATATCTAGATTCATCTCTATGTGGAATTACATTTTACACCTCAAATACTAATAGGAATGAAAAATTTTATGTTACATGAGAGATAAAATCAACACCCAATTTGGTGTGCATTAATGAATTATCATAGGAACTTACACAATATTTGTACTACTGAAATGGTAAAACTATATCAGAAGTATGATGTAAACTCCCACCATTCATCCCACAACAAAGAATATGATAAAGGATATATAGAGGAATTATGATGTCCACATCAAATATAATTTGATGGTTTTAAAATAAGAATAAAAATTATTAATTACGAAAGTTCTTACATTCCAAGGGGTATTACATGATGATGACATGTGCTGAATCAAAGTAAACACTATTCTAATTTTTATACAATAATGTATTGGTCTTACCCATCTAATTTCAATTTAAACCACTAAATGTTTCCATATAAAATTAGCTTTTAATGGTTGTGAAATCTGAACAGTGGTGGAATGAAATAGATTTACTGGATGAGATGAGATTACTCAACGTGAATCAAATTAAGGTCCACCAAAAAATATTTCATAATAAATTAAAAAAAGTTCACAAATAGTCATTCCTTAAGGGGGGGAAGGTTTTGGTCCTCTGGACTCTGATGATACATGGAAGAAATCCTCAAACAATGTAGAAAATATTGGAAGGGCCGTTTTACATTCATAATTATACTAAATTAGATCCTATTATTTCATCTTGATAAAGACCAATGTACCACAACCCCCACCAAACCAATGTTCATGAATTAGTATTTCATGTAATCACAAGACCCAATCATCCTGGTCCCATGTCGGTAAACTACATCAAATATTTTCTATGATATGAGATAATAAAATAAATGAAATCTATGTCCATAAGACATAATATTAAGCATCATGGTACTTAATGAAATTTGTGTAGGTTGATTATAGTCATAATAGTTTATGTACTGATTCATAGGCCTCTTGTCTTATTCACATCCCCATATTTCCATCCTTTAATTTGATTATCTTTGTACCATCATTTTTCCTCCAGTAATATTTTCATATCTAGATTATGATTCTCAAAGGTAAAAAAAGTAATCTCCCCAAAATTAAAAGACACAATCATCTCGATCAAATGATGTTAAAATTAATTTACATAATCTATTTCATGTGATAATAAATTCAATGATAATAATTTTTTCATTTTATAATTTCAAACTGCACAACACCAAAATGTTATCACTATAGATGAAATCACCCTCATCATTAGGAACCAAAAATTAGAAATTAAATATCTATATACCTATTGATTATGATTCACAGATGATACATATATAAAGATTCCTATATTTTATATCATTCCCCACCCACCACAATTTTATAAACTCTTACCCCCCTCTATGTGTATGGGTCAGACATGCACACAATAAATTCCCTCAAGAAATACATGTGAAAAGATTCATGTCCTTATAGGATACGTATTGACACATAGATTGTATCCCTCCCATTCATAAAAAATATGTTGATGTAGGGTACACTAAATATGGTCACATTTACAGGGCTATTTCATGTAAAACAACCTCTCCTTTCACATGATTCATATAATTGTAGAAAATTAGGTATAGAGTACCTATGGCATGATTCTTAACTAAAAATGATTTGAAATGACATCAAAAACTCAAATACAATGTTCGTTAACAAAATAAAAATAACAAATGAAAATATCCCCCATATATATATATAGAGTAGACCCATGTAGAGAGTTCTGATTCCAAACAATATTTGGCCAATTTAATTTTATCAAATATTTGTTGTGATTCCCAAATATATAATCATGGGTCAATCCGTAATGTATTATAAAATTTACATACACCATATTTATGATAAGGATATGTACAATGATTTTTCTAAGAACTATGTATGTCTTTATTCTTATTTCGATGAGATACATAGAATCCCCATGATTTTTCATCATATTCCATGAACCTAGAATACAATATTCCTATATCCTTCATATTATCGCATATCTCTCGATGAATAATCTATTTCAAACTGTTGTTTCTCAAACCGTGCATACCTCAAATGATATTAGGAGTTTTCAGTAGAATATTATCTTAATGGTCATGGTGTATCAATCCATATTATGGATTCCATGGTCTTGATGAAAAAAAATTGAACATCATATATAATTACCACAAGTCATTATATTATAGTAACTTAATAACTATGTGTTAGTTGATTCTTTTTTTGAATAGACTCATTGTGGTAGCTAGACCATAATCTATAGTCCTAGACACATGTAAAAAAACATTCCCCATCTCCACTATAAAAAATATAGAACTATTTTTTTAAAATATCATGGTTTTCTTTATAATTATGTGATATATAAGAAAATATAAATGAACCCCAAAATTTGAGCTAAATATAGGTATGGAATATCACACTACGAAGATAATCATAACATAAATTATTTCTCCATACCCGTACATAGTCCTTTCATTTTTCATAGTGTTTTCTCTAGGAAATTTTGGGTCTTCTCAATCATCACCTCACTATAAGAAATGAAGGTTACCTTTTTTGAAAACCACTTTGATTGGATATTTAAAATATACCCTAATAGGATCATCATAATGTTCTCATTAGAAATGTCTTTCATAAAAACGGAAATTCATCCCTAGGATGGGCCTCCTTTATCTACTGAATTTGTAATGTGGTTTTTCACATATCATTTATCTTGATCATAGAATACATTTATGAATTCATTAAAAATTATCTCCCCCTCATGTATGAGTAATTTCAGAACATCTAGACCAGATGAGCCTCATGTTAATCT
Organism: Viscum album; assembly: GCA_963277665.1. Classification (NCBI taxonomy): domain Eukaryota; kingdom Viridiplantae; phylum Streptophyta; class Magnoliopsida; order Santalales; family Viscaceae; genus Viscum; species Viscum album. Next base: position 1,308,863,894 of record OY728152.1, on the reverse strand, counting down.
TTGTTTCTATAAAAATTGGTTACATATGTGTGGAAAAAATCTGTAAGGCATCATGTCATTATGACCACATTACATTAAAATGCATGACCTGTATATTAATCGTATGAAACTAAATATCATAATTTCTATAGATATGTTTTGCATAATTCCTACACTATTGTTTAGGTAGTAACACCCTAATTTAAAATATATGGTCAAAACATAACACAACATAAAAATTTCATTTCCATATTTTTGAGGTAGACCTACACAGTGGGCCCAATAATAAAGCACATGATTTAAATATATTTTTTTCATATATGTCAGACACAGTGATATTATATACTAGATAACCCACACACACAAAATTCCCTTGATCTTATATACATGTTTTTTGACGGGATTAGAGGGTCCAATATGCATCTTACCTCACTTGTGACCTCATAATCATAACTAAATTCTAATTCCCTGCAATATAGTCAAATTATTGAATAAAATAACCTTCCCAAAACTATTACTATCATGATAATCATTTTGGAATCATATGTAGTGATGCCTGGACTATATATTTCATTAAATTCATTAGAAAAAAATCCATATTTCCAAAATATGTATATAATTCGTGTAAGGGAAACACATTCTACCCAATCCCAACATATTTTAACATTAAATAATACTTTTATATTATGAAACATTCCATTCAAAAACAAAAATCTATGTTTGGGGATGTCTGAATCATTAAAACAACCATTCCTAAATAAAATCGATGTTCAGCTTCATGAGGACACCTTTCCTTTACAATCTTCAGTATCCACCAATAGGCTCTATCTTATTCACATAAAAAGGAATAACAACCAATGGAAATTCATCCATTGAACATGATTTTCCTCTATCTATATGATCCTATTATTTTTTCAATCCAAATTAACAATTGGATTGTAGAAACCCCTGATTATAATTTACAAAATTTTCCCTTGATGTATTGGGATGATGGAATACTCAGTGAAATATTACAATGAAAATTTAAAATTATTTATCACTCTTTCAAAGGTAAGTGAACCTAAAATCTATCTCATTAATGTCCCAATCTCATGATATTGAATTACACATTCCATTTCCATTATTAATGATATATATCTTCACATTATCCAACCTTCATTCAAATAAAAAATATTCATGTAGGAGTGGTTTCTCATCCATGGAATGTTCTGATACACATGAACCACACATTTTTAGACATAACTCTATTAACAATCCACACATTTCAGTCTTCATTAATTTTATTTTAAATAAATTACACATCCCTCATAAATGAAATGTCAGAGTGTTGGGGAATCCCTTGATTCATCATAAACTATATTCCCTAGTTGTCTACATATAAGTATCCAACAGAAATCCCTGTAATCCAAAGAAAAATTCTTCTTTAAGAGTGGATTCTCATATATTTTTATTCCCCACCAACATCAATAATGAAAAAGCTATTATGGTTACTCCCCACAAACATTACCCATATCATGTATCATATTCATATATGAATATATCAGTGTCCAAAAGACACCTAGAAAATATGAATAATATTGGGACATTCTTGTCCAATAATCCATATTGGGATCCACACCCCACAATTTATGATCAATGTTTTCTGCCCAAAAATTTTAGCTTCATTAGTCTGGATGTAATAATATAATCAATATATAGAAATAGATTAAAAATACCATGGTATGAAACCTATAAACGGAACCCTATATAAAAGTAGAGTACTAGATTTTTAGACCACATATTTTTGTGGTTAATTAAAACTAATTGAAAAATACAGAGAATATAAAAAGTATACAAAATGAATGTATAGATAAAAAACCTAAAATGGAGGTTTACGAAAAATTTAGTTTGTTCCCACTAAGAGATAACCATAACATAATTTTGATAAAATTCTTGTGATATTATAAATGCCACAATGATTGTATGTTTTTTCATCCTAACCAAGAAATATTCAACACTATGATTGGTAAGTGCATTGGATTAATAAATAATTTGATCAGTATAAGTTCAAATTCATATCATAAAACCAATAAAATTTGGTTAAATTTCAATGTCAAAATTCCCTCTTCATCTTCAGGATCGTATAACATTTTAATGGGGATATTTGTTAGGTCCTGAAAATTCCACGTATATATAAAAGAGACATCTATTAATTTTAAATGTGTAGAAATAAACCCAGAAGAAGAATTTGGTGAAAATTTATCAAAGCGGATGATGCTTTATTTGATGGTTAGGGAATGACTAGTAAAAAATTCTATATAGACCACCACTCCACATAGAATTACCTCAATTCCCAAAGAACCCTTAAAATGAAATATTTTATGTATAAGATGGTATGCCTGGTGACTATGAATGAAAAAAAAACAATTTTTCAAGGATGGCTGAATACTTCCCCCCACAAAAAAATTTCTCATGGGATGGGACGATACAATTGATTCCTGAAAACATGCCCATGTAATTTTTAGTACTTGTTAGTGATTTCTGCCTAGTGAAAAACTGCTCCATGAAAATGAAATTGTTTATAGAATGGGTAATCATCCATGGGATCAGAAATATGAATCCATGCATCCCACCAACGATGAATGGACATGCAGATATCTAGACCATTCAGTCTTCAATAAAAGTCAGATGAGGAGAACTGAGACGGGGACCTAAGTGATGTGTGATGAGAAGAGGGGATAAAAAATGGATCTTTAGAGATGATTTTGTGTTGAGTCATCAATTCCATGTATTTAAACAAATGAAAATTCATTTAGGAGGGAATAAAAATCATCGAAGTACTCACAACCATAAAGCCCCTTTTTTGATACCATTCTTCCAGACATAAACAGATAACTCCTCTGTGGACTTGCACCCCCATTAGAAAACTTCTATCTAAGAAAAACCCTTCCCCTCAATTAAACATGATATGTGTGCGGATCCTAGAACGTTGTAGAAACATACTACATGGATGGTAAATTATTCCTCATAGTAAAATGCTACATGGATAGTACCATCACCCATCCTGAAATATTCTATTCGATGGGGCCCCAATAATGAATAAGAACATGTTGTGATGAATGGGGTATCTTAAGGCATTATAATAATCACCTCCCATCACAACCATTAATGTAATAAATTGGATCCACTATAGACCCTCAATGAACAAGTATAATAGCCCCAAACTATGGACATTTACAAATCAGTATTTCATGTTTGATCAGATCATTGGGAAAATCATCATTTCCACTCGCATCTAAATACCAATGGATAGTTGAGTCACATGTGTATCGTCCTTAAGAAGGGTTTCTTCCAAAATTTATTCATGTATACATTCACATGGAAACAAGTGTTTAACCCATAGAGATTCTCACATGGACCTCCCCTATATAGGGATAGTGGGTAAACACATTCCCTTCCCTTTGATGAGGGAATACGCCGTCCACTGCTCTCTTCTACAAGGACAAGTTGGTAATACCTATTAGAGTAACACCCTAGCCATTCTTGAGGGAGGTGTCACTCTTTCTCCTCATATCTGTAATGGGACATTGCTAGATAGGTCACCGGATGTGACAATCTTAGTTACCATAATAAATGAGAAGATGATCACACTCAATGCCCTCTCTCTATCACTATGTGCTCCAACAAACATCCAAAAGAAGGAAAAATTGGAATATGTGATATTCATATATAATGATTCCTCATTTCTATCACATCAAGAATGAATCAAATGAGATTAGTTTTTTTTTTATCATGAAATCCACACACTACGTACCCTTATGAGTGTAATCGCTAATCAAAATTACCATTCTAGAAACATTGACCACATATATGGTATAAGTCCTTATAATGCTCAGTGTGCATCCTTCATAGTGTGATCCCAAATTAAAATAAACATTCCATAAAAATTGGCCTAGTATATTATATAATACCCAATAATGTTGATTTGGACCCCCTATATTGTATAATACCAACTCATTCTTAGTGAGCCACTTATATAGTAAAGGCCTTAAGCATTACAAAACTACAGGAGCATGGCTAGAGAACTGACAAGGTTATTTACGATGAATTAAAAGGCCCAAAAATCAAAAAAGAAATTATTTATAATGTTATTCAATATAAATTTCTAGTAGGTTCATATCCACTAGAGATTCCCCCTCTCTTATTGGTCCCTTTTGATTCTTTATAAATACTCCCACAACAATATTTAACCAGGAACCATCTTCCGGCACATAATTGTTGTGTGATGTAAAAGTTCATGATTTGGTCCTAGTCACCTATCCATAAAATGCGATATGTCCAATTATGTGCCACCAAAATACATGGGATATTAATCCTCTTATGACGATAGATTGAGAACCCTTCTTATCAGTTCCATATAGACACCATAACTACTTATATATCCATATATGGACATGAACTCCATCAATCCCCACACATCATAAAAATATCATCATAATAATAAACCTCAAAAAATTTATAATCTAACAATAAATGGGTTCCAATTTTTAGAGAACCTATGACACTTATAAATATCCCAACATATGGAGTACCTAAGATACCATCCATCCAAATACCCAAAGGCCATCATTTTTATTGATTTTTGATAATTCACTATTAAAGGGGTGAGGTGGATCCCTTACAAGTCCCATATGCATATTTATTTCATGGCCCATAGGCCATAGAGTAAGTCATTTCCCATAGGATGAAAACATTACATAAAACCCAAACTAACTACATGGAAAATATCCTCCTAATAATCTTAATCATGAAATCATCTCTCCATCTTCACATGGATTTTCTGCTAGGTTATCCCATGCAAACACATTCTTGTCCAGATGGAAGGTTCCATACACTCTTATAATTGCAATTTGTGTACCTTCTTTTGTGGTGAAATATCCTTGATCATCCTTCTTATAAAGCTTGATCCTTGTAGGTTGTCTGGTTTGAATCTGCACTTATGGTGGCCGGAAGGCCTTACAAGCCCGAAGGCTTAGTGGCCCCATGGACTTAATGGAATCGGGGAACAAATCAGTGGCCCGATTGCCCAAAAGGGGGAAAATTCTAGGAGGCTACATTCCCTAACAATTGCTGCTATAGTACCCGCTACATTACCTGCTACAATGATGCACCATTTCCACTATGGTACATTTTATTGTACAACTACTGTACCTGCTGCAGTACCTACTACAGTACTCGAAAATTGTGGCTCCACCTGGATTTGTTCACGAGCTGCTTGGATGCACTTTAGATTCCTCACCAATTGGGATGAGGCTAATGTGCACTACCTATGATACATACAAATAATTCCCCCCATAGTTGTGTGGTTATCCAAACATCATATCCTCTCAACCAATGTGAGTTCTTCAGAATCATTTGGAATGATACCCATTGAATTATCACCTTTGGAGTGTAGTTTTCTGAGTCTTCATGGATATAATATATAGTGGGTGTCTCCACATCAATGAAAAATCCCATTGGGGAACATTGATTGATGGTGCAGCTGATGTGAATAATTTCACATTATTCGACCCCCTTCAATCATCTATCGTGCACATGAATGTTTCATTGAAAAAATAACTTAATCATATATAGTAACAATAATATGTGTGTTCAAGATTAATATTTTTATAATATATCTATATTTATTATACAATACAATATAACATGCATGATGTTAATTATATATAATGTAATTGTTTCTCATTTCAATGTTACCTTCATGAGAAATATGTAGTATTCCCAACCAATTCTTCGGTGTTTTAAATGTAATAACCCTTATGATATTTTATATCATTAATCTCTCAATATAAATGTTATTTAAAGTATGATTATATTTCATTTCTTTCATGTAGATTATTATATAAAATTTACTACATTTTTATGATCCTATTGAAAAAACATATTATTTTTTGTGATTTTTTTATGTTTTAATGTATGTTTGGGTATTTGTTTTATATTTATATCATAAATAAAATATTTTTCCTTATACTATAGTTATTAATGCATCATTCATGTAGTTGTAAACTTTTACCACTCATTAATAATTAAAATGATTGAACTAATTTTCTTTATAAAATAATACAATATTTATCTCTTTGGTCAGATATCATTTTTCTTCAAAAATTATGTTTCTAAAAAATAGTAATGTTTTTTGTAAAAATTATCAAATGATTTCTCAATGAAATAATCGTTATATTTTACATTTTATAAAATATTTATTAATGAGTATTCCTAAATTTTTTAAAATAATAAAAATTTGGATTTTACATAAAATTTGAAAGTAATCATTGTTTTATTTGATGAAGAGTGAAATGAATTTTATACTTTCATGATGACAATGTGTCTTAAAAATTAGAATATAATATTGAAAATTTATTTCCCTATAAAATTATATTAATATTTTCTCTTGAACATTTACTTTTTATGAAATATATTATCAATGTTAAATTTTTATTTCCATAAAAATTGGTTTTAATAATATTTATAATGTTTTTCTTCATCAACGACATCAACCCTTTATAGTAATTATGCTCCTATAGGGATATGTTGTATTTATATATTTAATATTATTTTTTATTTTTTGTGATAATATTTTCAAATTATTAAAAATGTTAATTTCATTCACTATTTTAATCCGGATGGTTTATGATTATCCTTATTTGATTTGAGTAAGAATTAACTTTTCAGATGTTATATTTCCAATACAAATGTTTATATTGATAATTTTCAATTCCATAAGTATGAGGAATATATTTGAAATAGTATTTGATGTGTAAGGACTAGTTATATAGATCCACATAAGGCATCAAAATGTCTTGTGATATAAATTAGTTGAAAAAATTAGAGGCATATCTACCCACATATTTAAACATTATTATTCATTATCTACATAGTAAGTTTCACATATATATATATATAATTATACATTACATAATTATTATATCAGTTATTTATTTCCATGTGGAAATTTAATTATTGAAATTAACCATGGACAAGTTTAAATATTATGTGATTATTCATAAGGATTTATTTTATCATCTTGTATTCATTCCAAATTATGCACATGTTATCGTTAAAATGGAATGGGTTTTTTTTATTTACCCTTCAATGTTTTTTATTAAAGTTCAGCAGTGATTTATTCTACTATATTCATACCCTTACTTATTATATGATATCAGTATTTTAATTTCATTTATTTTCACTATGATACCTCAATGTTTTTTGATTGATATGTATAGATATGCTAAGGGTTAAAATGGAGTAGTAAAATAAAATAAATTTTTCATATTATATTTTCAAATGTATTATGAATTTCAAATATCAATATAGTTATCCAATAAATATATTCTATTTATAATTTTTTTATGAAAAGGAATTTATTTATTACCAAGTGAATAATGTAGATAAAACATCTAGGTTACTGGGGAGTGGATCATTCTTGTTTTTATCAGGTGTATGTTTAGTATGAAACATAAGAAATGTAGTATGAAAGAAATTTTTTGATGATGTCATCCTATGATATACATTAATAATAATTATAGAGAATCATCTAAATGATTTGGTATGGTAGATATCATGTTTTTTTCCTAAAAATACATACATGGGTGGATACTATAAGTGGATGTTGTTATATAAAATATGTATATAATGTTAATAAAATTGGAAAAGTTGTGTTGGAATTGAAATGAGAATTCAATAGTACTTGATATTTGGCCTTCCTATTGATTGAAATTTTCATGTGTTTTTATTTGGATAAAATAATATTTTATACACTATTTTTATGTATTTGAAAAAAATTATTATTTTAAAAAAATTCCAATGAAATACCATATATAATTATGACATTTCACATGAATATAGTTTGTAATTTATGTTAACCATTTCATCAGTATTTGGATTACTAATTATCTTTCTTAATGTCATTATAATGCCCCAGAATATTAAAAATAAATATTCTGTTTACAATTTAAATAAATGTTTTTTATTTAATATAGTTATAAAAAACAGATGCACTAACATAGTTATATCATAGGATTTAAAATATAATTATTAATATTAACATTGTTAATATTACCATTATACATTATTCAATTAATTTAATTATAAGGATTTATGAAATAAAATTTACAATGAAAACGGAATTGAGGACCTCATCCAGTAGGATTGTACCCTATGAAGCCTATTTATCCACGCTTCTGAGGGATATAGATTCAATATGATTTTACATTGACCAATCCCATGTTGAGATAAAACAACATAATAATGAGTTAGACCAATTATGGTAGAAGTTCAAACTCAACAATATCGAGCACCCAAAACACATTCCTTGAAAGACCCAATGAAATTTTCACCATCGGGCACCACACAATTAGTGCATATTCTACTATAATAAAGAGATATATATCAATAAATTAACAATATTAATATTAACATTGTGAATAATTATTAACATCATTCATTTTTTTTACATTTTAAATGATTTTGATTTAGATTCAATTAAATAGAAATTGTTTTTGGGGTAATTTTAAAATTATGTTATCTGATTTATGATGATCAATTAATGAATTTGTGGAATAAATAAAATTTTATTAAAATTTTATTTTTAAATAAGATTTATTATTTATAAATTGTCCTTTAACTTTTATGAAGTTAAATGTACGTTTTATAAGGGTCAAAAACAATTATTTAAAAAAGCCCAAATTATTTCACTTAATGAAAAATATTATATAGAAGTTAATATGAAAATATTTATATATATATATATATATAATGGATATTATTTTTGGAATTATGGAATATAAATAATAAAATGGTGAATTTCCAAATTTTTCATAGACAGTCGATTTTTTGGTTAAAAAATAGATTACATAAAAATATATTGTGTGTTTTATGACATCAAAATGACCCAAAATTTATATATTAAATACTATAATATTTATAATCCTGAAAATATATGTTTTAACCATAAAATAATCTAATTTATGTTTACTTTTTTTGTTTTATTACGCCTTTATGAATCGTCCAAAACATTTAATATATTTTTGATATTAAAATACATTTCTATAAATGTGTGACTCAACCAAACATAATAAATTGAATTAATTTTATATTTTTATCCCATTTAATAATAAAATAATGAAACCCTCCCATTATGAAGAAAAATATATAATTTTTATGGTGTTTATTATTTTAATATATAGATCCAAAAAATATGTGTGAGAAATACTAATGAAATCCTATCTAATTTAATTTATAAAACCCCCAAGATCCCACTTATCCTTACTAAAAATCCTTTGATCATGTACTTACTATTCCATACCCTATATATAATCAAGCCACTATACCCAAATCTCCCAGGATTCCCGTTTTTAATCTTTTGGAGCCTCACATTCAAGTCAAGGTTCTCCTATTCCTATCTTAATCCATGATTTTGTATCTTTTTATGCACTTTTAATATAAATTAATAATGGTAGGGTATGTTTTTAAACACTCCCATACTATCCTTATTATGTATAAATGAGGAATTTCTAATTTATCGCTCACTATGTATGACCATATACACCCGTTACGATTTTGAAATTTCATAAGCTTCCTTCCTTTTCTATATTATTCTACATTATATGTTATAATATGTCTAATTTTTAATATTTATAAATGAGTGAAAAAATACACCCATGTTCATATAGCTATATAATTTTTGTGAAAATATTATTTTCTCATTTTACTCTCATCAAACCTTATTATTAATTTTCATGTGACACTCTTACGCTGTCAAATTTTCACTACAATTTTCCATGAGAATCCATTTATGTAGTGAATGTTGTACCCATTTACTATCAATGGTGTTCAATTTGATGAAAAAATAAATATTCAATTGGGATATATGTTTACTTATTCAAACATCCATGTTCATTTAATTATTTATAATTATTAATGAATATATTATTTATGATCAATTTGAAACACTTGAGCATGAGAATGTGAATAATGTGACTGGTGTTCCATGAATTACATTGTGCACCAGTACATTGGGTAATGATTAGTGTAATGATACATCATTTTGGGAAATATTTTCATGTGATTCATTTATGGGAATTTTTTCACCATGATGTCCTGATCGTTTATCATGTTCCTATGATACAATTTATTAAGTTGATGCCTCATTTTAGGTTTTATGATTAACATGATATATGATTCCTTATTACATGTGTTAATTTATGTATCACTAAAACTCATTTTATAACCAGAATTATTATCTTAATGTTATTCTATTTTTATTCCCTTACATGTATTTACAGATCACCACTTTATTATGCATTTCCCTGGGTTAACCATTGATGTTTTCATCTCCTGAATGTTAATTAAGATTTAAATAAATATATTGTAATTATAGTCTACATTTGTAATTCTGAGTAAGTAATTCCCAAAGACAATGGAATTATTTATCATTAAAGTTGTTTTCAGTGTAAATTAATGTAATTATATTATGTATTAATGTTTAATAAATCTTAGGGTTGTAATAGTTGTTATCAGAGGAAAAGTGTTGTTATTTATAGGATTAGGGTTAAAACTCTTGGAAAATCCTTATAAATTTGAAGAATGATAAGTCTACATCGCCAAAATTTTTGTTAGTAAAGTGTAATTGTTTTATAAATGAAAATGGTTTATTGTATGTATATTATAAAAGGATATTGTTATAGAATAGATGTACTTATGAAAAAGAAACCCAAAATTGTGTTCTCAGCATGACTCAGGGTCAACTTTTACATGACAATGAGCCTTACTACACACCTAGATTGACCCTAACTAGGAAAATGAATTGGTAATTCATAATCCCTTTAAAAATAATTATTTAGGGGGTAAAAAATGGACATAAGAGTTTATTATAAATAATAGATCATGTATAATAATGACTAAATCCTATAAATACATATTTAAGGAAATAAAAGTATGTTATATGTTATGGAATTAATTTCACTTAATTCCCATTTATGTTTTTAAATCTAAAATATAACCCAACATTATTTCACATTATTTCAAGAAAATGGCACAGAATATAATGAATCATGTAATCATTCATTGTGAAAAGAAATGTGATGACTTCCCCAATGAGCTGCCCAACCCAATAGGATCCGAAATCTCTCACTTCATGTTGTTACACTCCATGTAGACATATATTTAGAATTTAATCCTAGATTTGATCCCGTAATAATAATAAAATTGATTCACTACATTAAGAATATACTTCAAATCATTCAATGCTCTGAATTGGATAAATTTATTTCAGATGTTCTTCATATTGAGGGTGAGGTTGACTAATGTACGGAATTTATGCAAAAAATGAATCATAAATAATAGATTTATGTAATGGTGTGTAAGGATTTCATGAAAATATTTTTTTATAAATATTTTCCTCACCATCATCACCTTAAAATTAAATTATATTTTTTTAACTCGTGAAAAACTATGTTGAATCTAATAGGGAATACAATGAAAACATTCAAAAGACACGAATGGTATGCCTTTAACATTTTAATCACTCAAAAAGGAAAGGTAACTACTTATTTGGAGGGATAAAACATAGCCTACGGAATGCCTTGTAAATATTAGACTCTGATAAATGAGATGAAATTTCCCAATTTTCCCACAAATATGAAATATATATTATTTAATCTCAAAGGTATCATGTGGTTATGAAGTGGACATTGGAGATCAGTTCATGTGGTTTTATAGACAGATCTATTAGTGCATTGAATTTTCTGTATCCTAATTACCAAATACGAGGAATGATTCCCACTATAAATTTCTTTAAGGTGAAATGATTTTTTTTTTGTTTTGGGAAGGAAGATAAGCTATCTAGTGATTTTTGAGATGAGAAACCAACTACTGTGATCTAATAAAGGAATTCTCAAGTCAACCCCCATTGTATTGTTCATTACTACTTAAATAAGGAATTATGGATCTTTGAAAACCAATTCACTATGACAATAGTTTTTGGAGACAACCAACAAATTTCATGGAAGTAAGGGAAATATTTTTCCATCAGTACCGCTAAAATGAATCATATCAGTGATGTGGTGATAGGTATTCTAGTTATTCATTAAATAATAGTGAAAATATTTTTTATTTTGGTACTACACATTCATTAATATTAAAAAAATTAGTAGAACATTTCAAACAACAAAAAATAACCTAAACGAATATATGATTGTGAAAATGAAAAATGGGGATATTATTGAATCCAAAGTATATATCTCCATCCCTATCATTGTTTGTGGGAATAATTTCATAGAAATCCTTTGTATACTCTTAGTGGTGTAAATTTTGGTAATTATAGGCATGTATTGCTTTCCATATATAGATCCAATATAAATTTTTATGATAAGGAAATCACTCTCTATATTGTGATTCATCCTTGAATTCTATACAAATAAATGTATAAGGGTGAATCCACATTGTCAACATCATCTTAAGAATGGATATTATTTCCCTATTTGAATGTGGTTCTATCTTAAATAATTGAATCTATGAAAAAATTCCATAAAAACATACCCAATATGAGTGAAAACACAAATGTGTTTTCCATGTAATTTTATTGTCTTCCTATTACACAAGATGCTTATTTTAAATTGATCATATACATGGGGTGTTACCATTAGCCATGAATCCCTATATAGTGGTATTTTGGGAGATTAGGAGATTTGAAAATAACAACATGATATTATAGAAAATGGTATCCTAAACCTAATTTCATTACCATGGGGTTTACCTATCCTCTTTGTTATAAAGAATGTTGGGTCAATGCACCATTGCATCGATTACCCAGAGCTCAACACGATCATGATATTGAAAAAGTAAACTCTTCCTCAGATTGATGACTTCTTTTGACTTCTACGTGTATGAAAATAACATTCCAAGGTGGATTTGTAGTCGGGATATTTCCATGTTACTATGGAGAGGGAGGATATCCCCATGAATTCTTTTTCATACATTTTACATGCAATATGAATTCACAGTTATTCCTTTTGGAATCCCTAATTCTATAACAATATTCATTTTCATGATGTAGAGAGTGTATAGATATTACCTTGAGAAATATTTGGTTTTCAATATAGTTGATATTATTGGATACATAAAAAGTAAAGGGGGAATCAGGCTAATTTTAAAACTATGCTATAGACCTTGCAAAATGAAATGTGTTATGCTAAGTACAACAAATGCGAGTTATTGTTAAAGGAATCATTTTTATATGATAATTTTATCATATGAATTCGGATCTATTTAGACCACTAAAAATAAATTAATGGTATGAAAAGGGAAATATATGTGATAGATATTTGTTTATTCCTTGGGATTGTTGATTATTATCACTGATTCATGAGAACTATCTCACGATATACAAATCGTCTCACCAAACTAACATAGATGGGGGTCAAGTTTTCATTGAATGATAAATGAAATAAAATATTCATGGAGATATAATGGAATCATATCATTTCACATGTTCTCAAACTACCCACATGTGGAGAACTCTTCATGGTATTCAACAATTATTTGATATAGGTCATGCATTATGGGTTGATGGAAAATAGAAAATTTATTGCCTATTCTTAAGGAAGTATATATTTCGTTAAGATAAATACCCCTAAAAAGGATATATATAGAATGAAAGGATTTTATCGTTAGAAATTTGGAAGCATTATCTCTTCTGGGAGATGTGTGAAATATAAAAAAATCAAATACATATACAGTATATATTCCCATAGAATTAGATAAATATGCCCCAATGATGATTCTTAGAGACGATCAAATACTATAATTTCTCAATCCACTACCATCATGGGAAACATAATTATGATAATGAAAATCTACATTTAAAGGATCAAAAGTTTTTTTAATTTGTGATAATTGAGAGGGATCCAATATTCATATATTTAGAATGCATAGAGATGGGAATAATAAAACTAGGAACATCATCAATACACTCAAAAATGTAGTTCAAATGTACCTTCTGTAGGGGTTAAAGTATTCAAAAAAATTTAATGTAGGAATTTATAACCAGGTGGAAGCTATATAAAAATGGAAATCACAACATTTAAATTTTAATTATGAAGGTGTTGTGATATTTTGGTCAAGACTATGTGTACCATCAAATCCTGAGTTGAATATGGCTGTATTGAATGATGCATATAGCTCAACCTTCCCAATCCACCAAAGAAATACATTGATGAATTGAGATCTATGAGAACACTCATGGTTGTTTAATATGATAACGGATATCAAATAATTTAAATCATAATGTCCATCATGTTAGTTTGTGAAAGAGGAAATTAGATAATCCTTGGGGATAATGAAAAATATTACATATACCTACATGGAAATTGTAAAAACTCATCATAAACTTTATCCCTAATCATCCAAATAAATGAATATGGTATAATTTTATATGGGTTATTGAGGATAATGTTAAAAACACTACATAGTTTACTACAATATGAGTGGAATTATCACTGGGTGTAATTCCATATATATACATTAATTAATTAGTATAACTAAATGTATTAAAATGATCAACTGTATCTAATCGAGATCAATGAATCAACTCTATGTTCTTCAAGAGTTTCCAGAGCACTCTAAATACATAATTGTTTTTCATTATGACATATCACCCTCGAAATGATGTCCAATATAAGTACATTATCCATAATCTTTTTCATATACTGATGGAGTTCTCAGTGGACATCATTTGTGTATGGGATCAATATATTCATTTGGTTAAATATCTTACAAAAATAGTATCTAGATGACCATCCAAATGGATCCATATGAATCCATTTAAGGGAAATTATGTAGGAAATTTTCATGCAGGGATTCATTTTGGGGACAAATAATGTTAGGTCCAGAAATGGTCATGAAAATGGTGGTAATGGTTAATACTATTCAGCAACACAACACGGATACTATTAGTCGGCAAAATAACTATGTTGAAAATCCATGACGTTACCTGTATTTTTATATTTCATACTTGGTATTCCTCCAAATATATTCATTGATGAATGTGATGAAATTTTGGAATAACAAAAATCATTTTCCAAGATACAAAAGCCACATCGATTTCCTTGATCGCATTATAGAAGTGGTATATCAACTTTCACTCCCAAAATACCTATCTTGATATCATGATGTATTATATGTATCACTCAACAATAAGTAAGGACCAAACCGATAATATTTTATCAATACGTAGGTTGTAACATTGGATAATTATCATTATAATGTGGGCCATCTAGGGAAAATCATATATTGTAGGGAAAAATCACTAAGAAATTAGACAATACACCTTGTCAGAGTGCTGTGGAGAAACCCTGATTTTGAAGAAGCAATGTGGGGTGTGGAGGAAATGATTATATATAAATACCCTCAAAATTTTGAATGGATTTTGGGGGGAAATAAATATTTCAAAGTTGATATATGTCATTGGGGACAGTTGTAATGGCCCAAACAATTATAAATGATGATTCAATTTTTTATTCAATTAAATGTCTTATTATGTAATATGGTAATAAAAAACACATGCACATCATTGGATATATATATATATAAGTATGTATTTAAAATCACGTTCTGAATATTACAATTTTTATTATAACCATAAAATTGTGATCACATATGATTAGTATAAATATATGGCTTTAACGAATCCAATTGATATAATCAAAGGAAGTGATGACTCAGCAACTTGCATTATACCCAAAGAAGCCAGTTCATTTGATTGATTAAGGGAGATTTAATAATTGGAATTTCCCCATGACCATTCACATAGAGATATAAAACCAAATAAAAATGAGTGACAATATTTTCCGTAGAAGTTCAGGCTTATCGATCATGCCCCAAACCATCACTGCCGAATGGATCCATGAAAGTCTCACTGTCACACACATTACTCTCAGGGGATACACCAATGTAATATTTGGATATGTACCATGAAATTTGTAATATGAATATGAATATTTTATTGAATAATTAATTTGATTAATTTTTTTCAATTATAAATATATTTTATTTTGATTCAATTAAACACAAATTGTATTTTGTGGTAATATTAAAATACAACATTATGATCTATTTTGAAAAATTAAAGTAATTTTTAAAATGTTTTTTAATAAAATTTAATAATTCATAATTATTTATTAATTATAATTGGTCATTTAATATTTATGATGTGAAATGTATAATTTATAAGGATTAAAAAATTGTTATTGTCCAAAAACCATGCTTTTTTCAATAAATATTGAGTCTTATTTTAAAAGTGAAAAAGATAATATTTTAAAAATTATTTAGAAAGTATTAATATTATTTCTAGAATAATAATAGCGAAATTATCGAAAAGGAATTTTACATAATTTTCTTAGATTGTATAATTTTCAGGTAAAAATTAAATACAATATAAATATATTTTGTGGTTTATGATATTATAATGACCAACAAATTATATACAATTTTATAATTTTCATCATTTGTAAAATATATGTTTCCCTATAAATCAATTTGCTTTAACATTACCTTATTAATTTTATTATTCATATATTAATCCTCTAAAACATTTAACAAATTTTAGTGTTTAAAATTCATTGATTCAAAAATGTGACTCATTTCAACATAAAAAATGAGAATTATTTTAATATGATTATCCATTTTACTAATAAAATAATGAAAAAAGTCCACTCGTAAAAAAAATTGGACACACCCATGGTATTTTTTGTGGTTTTGAATATTTTATTATAAAGACTACAAAACCAATGCTTGTGAAATATTAAAGAAATGACATCTCATTTTGTATATAACCACACAAAACCTCCAACATATCTTCACTAACATTCCTTATATTCTATAATAACCCTTCACTACCCTCTGTAGAATCCTCCCAAGGGGCCACAATCTCTCATGAAACCCATTTACATTCTTTTGGAGCAACAAATTCATGTATATGTTCTTCATTTCACATATATACATTGTTTTTTTAAAAATTTTATGGCATTTTATTTTCAATGTCCAATAATGTGGTATATCTTATCACCTCTGCCATAAATTATTTGTTATTTACAAATTATTATTGTCTCATTTATCCAAAATTATTCCCTCCATTGTACACTAATTATCATTCATTAAATTTTGTATGCATCCTTTCTTTTATCTTTTTATTCAAGCTTATTTATTATCACAATGATTAATTTTATCATTAAAATATATTGAATTTTTACTAACATTTCCCTGTTACATGCCAATTGATTTTGAAAATATGGGAAACCCATTTACCTCTCATCAAACAATTTTATGAATTTTTTGTACCTTTGATATTCTATCAAATTATCACCATGATTTTCCATACCCATCCATTTATGTATTGAATGTAGTACCAATTTCCTATAAATATGTATCATCTTTATAAATATATTTTTCACTTAAGACATAAATTTATGTATATCATACTACATAATCATGGAATAATGGACACTGATGAATGAATTAATGATTTATGAACTTTGTGGAACACTTAAGCCTGAGAATGCAATGAATGTGATAGGTGAGCCTAAAATTACATAGCACTCTGATTCATTGGGTAATGATTAGTATCATTATACATAATGTTTTAATAGGGTTAAACATAATTCGTTTACGGATGTTGTTCCCAGGAATTATTCAGGGTGCTGCCTTGACCTATGATGCAGTGTTTTGTATTGATTTCAAAATTTCAATGTTATTTCTATTTTGATATATCCCGAATTATTATCCATGTTCCTTTATACCTAATTGATGTGAAATTTATTAAATTTATTACTTTCATCATGTTTTTTCAATGATAATTCCCTTATTAGGATTTAAGTCTTGCCACTTTTCTATGTATTTCCCATGGTAATTATATACACCTTTTCGATAAAGAATGTTAAAAAAATTACTATAATGAGATGTGATAAATGTTTGATGTTGTAATGAAATGATCCTAATTACCAAATACACTAGACTTATCGATCATTCATGTTGTATTTAGTGTAATTTAATATAATTAAATAATGTATAAATTTGAGATAAATATAATGTTTTTAATATTTTTCATATATTAAAATTTATGGCATTGTTTATAAATTGTAACTACAGGAGGGAATGAGAACTATTTCAATACATGTACCCCAAATAGGGATTTCCCTTTGAGGAAATATAATGATGGTGGGGATGGTGCTACAACCAGAAATAAATAAGTAATGACCATATTATTTTATTGTGGGTTTGTCGTGCCTTGTTCCATGGGCCTACAGGTCATGTAATGCTTCCCCTTAAACCCTTAAAAGGGGGATTATCCATAATAAAAATAAAAAATATGGCCTTCGGACCATTCAATGTCAACCATATTGGTTTATTTTACATGAGTTATGATTAATAACAATTACCATATGATCATTCCATCTAATCTCCCATGTCATTAATAATGTTAGACCTATTTCTATGTTACTACCATCCACCTTTAAATGGAACTACAAATCTATTTCTATTCGTGGACTAGATAAGTTCTATATATATGATATTTATCACATTAGGAATTATTTAAATGGATAATGTATTTAAGGATGTTTATCATATATCATATTCTGCTATTAATTTTTGGTTATTAATTAAAACTCTAGGGATTAATAATACACAATGAATGATAAATTTTATTATATTAAGGTAAATTGTATGGAAAACTATTTTCCTCATTAGAAACAAACAGATATGGAGAGACAGCTCATTAGACTATGTAAAATGAAAAATTAAAATGTAGTTATGTATGAATCCCCCATTACATGGTTATCATGTCATTATATGGTTTATTAAAATAATTTAAATACATTTATTGATCTTTTATTTGATGGGTCAAGGATAATAATATAAATGGAATTAGTCTCTCAAATTTTCCCATAATATGATTAAATAATATCATGTGGTATCCTGATAGGGAATCATTTATCCAAGATGTATAAAATTTTATTGTTGAAATATAAAGATATAAAGTAAGAATAAATTATAGATTAATGGTTGAAGGTAAATTAGGATTTTACCACATTTAATAACTGTGGAAATAAAAAACTACGTAATTTATTGA
This sequence comes from Viscum album, assembly GCA_963277665.1. Classification (NCBI taxonomy): domain Eukaryota; kingdom Viridiplantae; phylum Streptophyta; class Magnoliopsida; order Santalales; family Viscaceae; genus Viscum; species Viscum album. Next base: position 1,308,844,756 of record OY728152.1, on the reverse strand, counting down.
ATGGAATAGGCGTTCTATACATGTTTGGAGATAAATTACCCCATTAGATTTATATTAATCGAGGAAATTCATTTTCAATTAAAAAATAAAAATTTCTAATGATATAGTAAACTATGAAAATAAATTCCCCCAGAAACCAAAGAATATATATCTGAAGAAGAAAAGGGGCCATGGTAATTCTTATGATGTTAGTAAAGAAAAATTTGAATGATTAATGTGTTTGTGTGAGAATTAATGAATAATTTTATTGGATTATTTTTATAAATTATATTGTTTTTGTATGAATAATTAAACTTACAAGTATTATACTATATCACATTTTATTTAAAAAAGTTATGTTATACATGGAATGATACCAGTGGTCAAGAAAATTGATTTAGTGGAAAATTTATCTTCTTGGAAAACAACAGATTTATGGAAGATAAAATTTAGTGTGTTCCCTGTGTTGTTAAAATAATAAAAAAATTATTACCATGAGACATGAATTATGATTCAAAATTTTATTATTTATTTGATTTTTTATGTTATGTTTGAAAGTGATTACAACATGTTTGTATAGATAGAATACATTTGAAAACATGATATTTTTTAGAAGAATGAATGTTCTCAATTTTTATGGTGACCTAGGTATTCAAATATTTGGAATGTGACATTAAGAGGAACAATATATTTTTTATGGAATATAATATTTATTTTTTTATCTTCCATGTTAATTTTTATATCCTGAATTTTGTAAATAATATTTCTAATTATTTTTTATGATAGAGATTTATGGAAAGGATAAATTTCAAAATAATGTTTAACTCAATAAAATTTTCTAACCATTTTGGTATTGGAAAATATATATACTAGAAGAAAAGAGACATAATCATATACACATCCAATGATCTCTTAAAATAAAATTTTAGTTATTTAAGAATAAATAATAACCTTGGATATTCATTTCATGGATTATTAAATGAAATAAAAATACATTTAGGGAACAACAGGATGAAATTTTAATGAATATTATCAAAATTTATCTACCATGATAGTAATTGGATTCCCAAATCTTGATTAATGGTCATTAAACAAAACAATATCTTGATACCTTTATATCTGTGGAATCATATGGCCAATAAAATCATCAAAATTTTATAGGGTATGGTTTCATATCATTGTATTAATCATTCACATTATTGTGATCAATGGTAATTATCACTATCCATAAATCATTGAGTGTTATTATTCTCTTTTATGTACATTTTTTCAATTCCCGCTAATTTTTACCTACATATGAACATTTTATTATTTTATTTTGGACAAAAATCATATATCCATTAATCACATATTAAGAGGGGGTTTTATTATCCCTTTTTACAATGTGTGTTTCCTTTAATGGTTTATTTTAATGAAAAAACCTTATTAATGAGATCGAGATTAAATTATAAGGCCATAAAAATTTTATGGGTGTTGAATGGTTACCGTTAAAACATAATAATATAAATATCCTATTTGATAGCACATATAATATGACAACAAAGAATATAATATTATAGAAAACATGATATGTCCATATATAATTCATTTTAATTAGATAAAATCCCATCTATAAAATTATATACATGAAACAATAGGTTTAATCACAATGTGATAACGTATTAAAATATTATTTTTGAAAGAAATATATTTTAAGCTAATAGGAATGTTTGCATGACTGAATCAAAATAATTTAATTTTTGAGAAAAATTATTGTTTATATATGTATAAAATAATTTCAATTTTTTCAAAATAATATAAAAAATAATAATAATTTGAAAGTAAAAAATACTTTATGAAAAATTATATTTTTATAAAAATAGTTTTTGAATCACATTGACTATATAATTTAAAAACAAATGAAAATTTTGTAAAATTTATTAGAAAATAATAACATTATTTATTGAATATAAATTTAAAAATTATTTTTTGTCAGTTTTTTCTTCAATGAAGTTTTTTTTCATTAATAATGAGAAATAATAATATTTAATAAATAAATTCCATCCCTTTTTATGTATTTAATTAGTTATATAATTTTTTAATGAATTTTTAAGGTAAAATATTTTCATTTATGTAATAATTTAGAAAATTTTGGTTATTGGGTATAATTTCATATTTTTTTAATTAAAATTAAAATTATATTTTGATTGATTTTCATCAGAAAGAAAATTTTTTTGATGTGCAAGTATGATTAATTTTTAAATATATATTTGGAAAAAAATTGATTTTAATTTCTAAAAATGAATTTTTTATTGATTAATCATAAAATATATTATAAATAATGGTAAAATATTTTTACGATAGAAAATAATCAAAATAGAAAAAACTATTTACCAATGTTAAGATAAAAAACATGTTTAATCACTCGTAAACTATGAAAATAATGGTTAATAATGAGTTAAAACATATAAGGCACCCTTTTTGCCCATATATCAACAATTAGACCACATTGATTCAATAAATACACATAAACTATTCTTCTATCTTGAGAAAATTTTGTAAACGCGTTTTAATTTCAAAAAAATTCATGTCTTTCCTCTCCACCACATATAAATGTACACCCACTATCCTATTATATTAACACTTACAAAGCACAATTTTTATCCATACCTTCGCATATTCCTTCTAAATTTTTCATAAAACTTATTATAGTTTTTATTTAAATTTTTAATCGCCCCTATTAAGGCTTTGGGTGTAATCCATAAAATGATATCTTAATAATAAGTAAAATTATTAAACATGATTATTTGTTTTATTTATCCATCCACATCTATAAATTTGACAAAAATATTTCTAATATAATAAAGCAATTATCTTCTACTTACAGAGATGTTATTATATAAACATCAAATACAAGATACATCCCCACTTTAATTAATTTGGAATAAATATTAGATCATTACTATGGGGGACTATCATCTCAGAAACAAATGTAATATGTTTTCCATAAAAATGTTTAAATGATAGATATTAGGACAATATTATCATTTAAAATGATAATAATTACCTTATTAAAATTTTAAATTATTATTCATATATACCCTAATACATTACATTCTAATTACAGTATGACAAGGCCACACGAGTGTATAGTAGACTACCTCCTCCTAATATGATTAGATTTGTTTTCTCTTATGATTTTAATTCAAGGTATAAGGGTAAAAATTAGTTAATTTAATCCAGATTTAATAATGGAAAATACAACTATAGAACTATTTTTCGGATAAATAATTTCATTTGAATTCAATGAAAAACAATAACATTGATTGGGCATACATTTGTACTACTACCACCTTATTGTGATGTGAGATGTTTTTAATTTTACCTTATCATTGATGTAAATAAATATGTATTTGATATATATAAGTGAAAAATATAATAATAAAAATTATTCTATAATAGTTAATTAAAACTTATTTTTGTTTTTATTCCATCCTTCTTGGCCTCCAAAATTCCCAAGATTGAATTCAAGCGGGAACGAGTTTCTAGAGTATAGAAATAGTACAGTAGCAGGGCATTGTAGAAATCTTGTACCAATGGTAGAACTATAGCTACGGTGACACTATTACGGTGGACTAACTATTGCAAAAAATAGTATTGGTGGTGTAACTATTCAGGCCACATGGTTGTGGGCCTTTTGTCTATGAAATGGGTCTCCCTCTACTTAGAAAAAAATGAGGTCTTTGCATTAAATAATAAAATTATCCATCAGAACCAACCTAAAAAAAATATAGGCGTTGGGAATTATATCCCCCATTTATATGAACAAGAACAACCGAGAGATAAAAACATAAAAAAATTATAAACAAATAAAAACTAGGTAGAAAAATAAGATTCATCATTTAGTAGATTAAACAAAACTATAAAGGGAAAACAATATAAATTGAACAACAAATATATCCTAATTACCATTATGCGGAATGACGGGGATCAACCTCATGACACCCAAAATAACTCCTATAAAATGTGGAATAGTAAACAACATCACCATTATTACAACAAAGAAACATCATACCTTTAATTGTGTAATAACAATAAAATTCAACATACACAAAAAGTTGTATACAAGGAGTGAAAAAAATCGGATTTGGATACCACCAGAAATAAATATTACTTGTTATATTATTAGTGGACAAATCCACTTGCATATTTCCCTTTTAATATTTGTAAAATTACAAATAGAACCCATATTAGGAAATCCTTTTCAAGAGAATCATTTTAATGAAAAAAATAATCACAAATAATATTTATCGAAATTAAATATTACATTGGGTCTATCATATATAGATTGTTGGAACCACAATACATAAGTACCATTTCACAAATGAGATCCATGGGAAGATCTGTAACGATTACAAGCATAGGTGGGACATTATAAACCTTATGCCCCAGTGATAAAAGTAATCTAATAAAGTTACACATGTTTTCTCATGAACAATCCATTTGCTGACATCAAATTCAAAATACAAAGAATCTCTTAATCAAATCACAAATCCCACAATGTTCATATGCATGATCCCTTAGTGGGGAACTCATCCAAATTTTTAGTGTTTCTGTAATGACCCACAATTTTATAAATAGTAATACATTCTTGTAGTAATTATTTAATGTAAAATCACATTTGTAATACGCATGACATATAATGATAGTAAATACAATATGATCATCAAATATACTTTTTCCACTTATGTGTTTTATAATTTAAAAAACCTTACATACACTGTTGAGTTCAACATGATTATTGTTGTCTAATGGAATGAATTTAATTTTTTTATAATTTTATCCTACCATTATGAATAGTAACCTACCCTTATGAATAGTAACCTTACCTATGATTGTATATATATAAAATTTATGTGAAATAATGATAAACCTATATCATGGTGTATGTAAAAAAGTTTAAATTGGTATTTATTTTGAATAAATTATTATTTTATTTGAAAATTAAATTTTACAAATTTTTGAAATCATTTCTGAAAAATTAAATTCATTTTTTGATTCAACATTTCAAAACATGGTTTGGGTGATTATTTTGTATTTTTCGGAAATATTTGTATTTTTGGTGAATAGAAATATACATTAATTTAGTGTATATATAAATTATAATTCAAATCCACTATTCATAAAATAATTAGTTATTTAACAACCCAATTATCTTACTCACATGAACTTTTGACAATTCATGGTCATGGAGTCATCCCTATTTCATTTCAAATGGAGAAATAATAAATTTATGAAGTAAATATTAAGTAATCCCTCATCCCATCCACTATAAATACCACCACTCACACCCACATTTACTCAAGCCTCACAAGCATGATGAATTGTCTAATCACATCCCATAAAACATCCCAGTACCATCACCATTATGAAAGAGATTTTTGTCTCACCCAAAATCCAATCCTAGGTTTCTTAAGAAGGATTTCAAGAGAATGATTCAAGATGTAATTCCTCTATCTCTATTTTTATTTTAATCTCATGTTTTTTTCTTAATATTTCCCCATATATTCTCTTTCACATTGTATATTATGTACAATATATAAAATATATTGGTTTTTTATGATACTAATGGATAATATACCTTCCAACACCCTTTTACTATTCTTTTTTATTTTTGAATCGAAATCATTATTCATGAGCCATTAATTTATCACCTTCACAAACGACTTCATTTCATTTTCCAACACCGCCTTCAAATCTGGTAATGAGACCATTTTATGGGTTAAAAATATAATTTTAAATGTAATATACCCTATTTATTGTTTTAGAACAATATTATGTTCATAATGAAAATCGATTAAAACAAACAAGTTCATTTTGGATGAAAAAATGCCCAAATTTACACAAACGATCATCATTAAATTCTTATATAATGATTCATCAATATTTTATATAACATAAATAAATACAATATCATTTTAACTCTTATAATATCATTAATAACATTAAATATAAATTCTGGAAGTTTATCCATGTTCTACATGAACATGCATTCATGACTATAAGTGAATCTTTCAAAAAACAATAAAAACAAATGTTCCCAAACAATAAATTTAAAATGTATAACTCATCCAGAGGACCATAAATATACTTAAGGAATCCATAATTAATACTATTAATGTAAAAATGGTTTAGTAATTATTAATTAATTAATCAAATGTTGTTATATATGACATTAAAGTTAAGAAAGTGTTCAGATACATGGTAACAGAATATTCTCGAACCCAACATTATTTCATTGGGTTTGCCAACCATTCCACCATTTTCATAATGGTACATCATTAAAAATAATTTTTTATTAATTTTCATACCTTTTAAGGGATATAAATTTTTTCCATGGGTCATTATTTCAAACAAAATCCTTTCTAATATAACTATTTTTCAAGAATAAACCGATTGAATCTCTATCAATGTTGATGTCTCTTGTATCAAGTAAGTGATTACCTTTTTATTTTATAAACCCAACATATATAAATGTGATATTATGAGTTTAAACCCATCACATTACATGGTTATTTATGTTAATTATTGATATATTTTCTATGTGGAATGCATGACAATGAAAATGTTATGATGTGATGGGTCTGCGCAGAATTATATACCACAATATGAATGTTTGAATGTGATTGGTGAACCCAAAATTATTCATCGCTCTAAGGAATTGGGTAATGTGATGAATATAATGAGTTAAATTGAAATAATGTGTGAACATGGCTCTATATTGGTTCACAACTATGTGTTGTAGATTAAAAATAAGACATGATGATTCATTTTTATGCATCACCAAATTCCTTTCCTTTATCTTATGATTCCTCTAATGGTTTTTGATAATGGCTTTATGAATATGCTCACCCCATGCTTAACTGTTCATAACTATTATCGTACTAAAATTTTAGCTCAACCCTATTTTATGAATATCCATATGTAATTGTGTGCACTAAGGAGTTTTCAACGAAAAATTAGATGATATAGAATAATTGATAAAATAAATGTTAATGCATGATGTTTTAAATGTTATGTTTGGTCATAGTATTTCCAATAAAATAAACCTATATATCCTCATGGTGTAATAATATTAATTTGGTTGTATATATAATCATGCAATAATAATTTATAAAATTGAGGGGTCTCTATATTTGGTATCAAATGCATGGTTTAGTTAATTTGGGAATTAGTATTTGTGAATCCTAGAGAAAACCTCACGTATGAGACTAAGTAAAATTAGGAACATAAGATGATTTTCATAAAATATTTATCCCATAACATATGGTTTTAGTTTAAATTTTACAAATTAATGAGTTAATCATGTCTTTTTGACATGTGATTCATCCAAATATTTTTTATTTTATAAAATGGTGTGAACCAGGAGAAACTAGGCTAGTAAACTGTATGGGGGATTGTGAAACATTTTCCTGACCAATATCCCCAATTCCATAAGAGGTGGAGTTAAAAACATCATGGTGATTCTTACCAAACTATCCCAAGCATTTAATAATAACCTGAATAATTGGAAATTCCCACCATCACCAATGATGTATAATCTATCTATCATGTGTTTTATGTAGAATCAACCAACGAAATTTAGTGAATCTTCTGATGCATTAGTTGTGGAATAGCTGGTATACTCATTGTAGAAGATAATTTATATGCATAAGTGTTCTGAGACTAAGAAGATGACTTTAGAACTTTATCCTCTTGAGGGAATGGTCGATCAATGGTGGGTCTTGATCAGGAACACCAAGCCAATAAACAAAATTAAAGAGATAGAATGTAAGGACTTTAATACTATGTGTCTTAACAATTATTTCCCACAAAATCATTTTATGAATTTGGAACGATAATTCTAATATCTCAAGTAAAATAAAGGAGAATCATTCACAACATTAGATGCGAGATTCTCAAGGGGTGGAATGCTGGATTCGGGTATTGTTATAAATAATGACAAGAAAAATAGATAGACTCTTTAGTAGATTAAAACCACACTTTCAAAAGGATATTTCTATTCGAGAAATTGGTAGTTATGAAGAAGTTGTTTGATGTTATCTAAATGTAGATATAGAGTTTGGAGAATATTCCCTTGGCTATGTTGATAAGAAATAAATTATTGGGATTCAAGATGGAGGATCTAATGATAATGGTGGGGAGAAAACTCGACGAGCCACATGCCAAAAATGTGGGCCGATGTATCATGGGAACAACCCAACAGGACAAGGAAATGATTAATGTTTGGTGAAGAAGTACATCATGCTCAACAGTGTCCAAAAGAAATGAAAATTAAGGTTAATGTAGTGGAAGAAATTAGAGAACCACCAATTGTTTAATGCTACAATAGTATGGAGTAATGGAACTATGAAATCAAGTGCACTAAACCATGATTCCTAGAGGGGTATCAGCATTATCAACCACAAAATCCAAGAGAAAAAATGAAGGTTTATACCATCAAAACTAAAAAGTGGATTTAGATAATGTAGTCATACAAGGTACACATATTATTCACTCATATATGTAAAATGTCTTGTTTGATTCTGGATCTACCCATTCCTTTATATCCAGAAATTTTTCTAAAAATATTGATTTATTTTCCATAGACGTTTAAGTAGAGAGATCAATAAAAACACCATGTTGTTCAATCATTACAACACTTGTGATTGAGTCTTTACCATAAGATGGTTGTGGGAAGAATCATTAAGAAAATCTCATAATACAAACCTTGGTGGAATCAGAAACTATAATGGGAATTTATTGGCTCTTGTTCCATAGAGAACATATCAACTATCCGGAAAATATAATATATTTTCTTATTCTGAACCATCCCCATGCTCCTCTACCAATGCATCAATGATTATGAATATCCTTTGAATCGTCCTTCATCAGTGTGGGTGTTGATTCCATGAGGATAAGCATACCTCACCCAAATTGTTTTGACAATAGAATGTGACGACCTTATAGAAATTACCATCACGAGGCAATATGATGATGTACTAGCCAAAAAGTTTCATGGAAGTCCCTTAGATCATGAGGTAGTGTTCTCTGTAGAAGACAAATTTGGATGAACACCTATATCATTTTGTCCCAATAGGATGGATCCTATCGAACTATAAGAGTTAATGAAGCGGATGGATGATCATTTGGAGAAGGGTTTCATACGCCCTAGTCCATTACCATGGATTGTACCAATTATTTTTGTGGAGAAGAAGGATGAAACAATGAAGTGATGTATCTATTGTCAGGGACTGAAAAATATCACCATAAATAATAACTATCATTTTCAAATGATTAATGACTAGCTCGATCAGTTAAGAGGATCTAAATACTTCTCATCGGTAGATATTCATTCTGGATATCATCATGTAAATTTGAATAAGGAATATATTCAGAATACAATCTTATATACATGATATGGGAAATATTATTTTTTGGTGATTCCATTATAACTTACTAATACCCTTTCAATTTTCATGGATTTGATGAATATTTTTTTTAGAAATTACCTTTAATAACTTGTGGTTTTCTTTATCGAGGATATTCTCATCTACACAAAGAAAATTGAGGAACATGAAAAACATATCAGACGTTTTTTGATACATTGAGAATAGAGATGTTTTACCCCATGTTCTGGAAGTGTGATTATTGGATGTATAAAGACATGTTGGGGGTACATGTGATCACAATTGAGGGATTGTGTCCCCTTTAAAAAAATTTATCGAGGAATGGCCTAGACCCTCTAGTTTTACCAAAATATGTAGTTTTCATGGATTATATGGGTAATACCAATGTATTCTGATAAATTTATCATGATTATTAATCCCAATAACTATGTTAACAAGAAAAGGGGTAATGTAAGTCTGGATAGAAGATTTTGATAATAGATTAATGGAGCTAATGAGAAGGGTGATCACAACAAATGTACTCACATGACTGAAAAATGGATAATGTTTTCTGATATATAGTGATTCTTAAATAAAAATAGTAGGTTATATAATAATGAAAATTTATAATGTGATAGCCTAATCCCCATAAATGTTAACGATACTTGAGAAGAAAAAAACGATGTGTGTTATAGAACATTCCATCATGATTATTTCCTTGAAAATAGGGTGGAACTACCTTTATGGTGAAATGTTTGACATATACACCAACTACCAGAGACTGAAATATAAATTCACACAAAAGGTTCACAACATGTGTCAATGGAGATGGTTAAAGCTAATAAAGGACTACAATTTCTCTATTCACTATCATCATGGAATGGAAAACATGGTACCCTTTACTCTGGACAATAAAGAACATACTACTCTATGAATGATATGTATTGAGAATGGCCTTATATAATTGGATATGAAAATGATATATTTGGAAATTATAAGGGAACAAGATACATCCTACCATGCCCAAATTGTTGTGCGACAATCAATCCAAGAGATTATTAAGGAGGAACAAAGGGATGATATTGAGTTCTAAAATAAGGTGAATGAAGTAAAGGATAGAATGTTGCACGATTTCCATATCGATAATGATGGTGTGTTTTATTTTAGAAAAAAACTTTTTGTTCCTTAATTTGTCAGGATAAATAAGGATATATGAGAAAATGCACATATCTCAACATTCTCTATCCTATATGGTAGCACCAAGAAGTACGGAGATCTCCGAATATAGTTCATGTGGGATAACATTGAGAATGATATTTCAGAATATATCTCCTTGTTCTTGGAATTTTAACAAGTTAAATAATATTTAAAATAGTAGAAATGGATGATTCAACCATTTCATATGCCCATGTAGAAATGGGAGAATACCTCTATGGATTTGTTCATGGGTCTCTCGAAGAAAAAAGAATGAAATAATTGGATATAGATGGTTATTGACCGACTAATAAATACCACCTATTTTATCACTATTCGTGGAGATCTACCACATGATAAGAATGAAGAGATATATGGGAAAAAATGGTGAGACTACCTAGTGTTCCACTATCATGTGTCTCTGGTCAGGATCAAAGGTTCACATCTAAATTTTAAAAGAGCCTTCATCATGTTTGATTTATGAATTGAATTTCACCACAACATATAATCCCCAATGTAATGGACAATATGAATGTTCTATTCAGATACATTAATATATGCTATGATCAGGATCATTATAATTCACTAGTGGATGGGTTAATTATCTTCCATCCATTTTGTTCTCATAAAACAATAGCTTCCACTCATTTATTGAGACTTATCCATATGAATCTTAGTCTATAATGTTATGTAGAACTACAACCTATTAGGATGATGTGGATAAAGAATGTTACTTGAACCTAATAATGTAAAAGAGTTGATAGAGAAGGTTTAGTACATCCATAAACATATCAATTCTACTCAGAGTTGGTAGAAGGGCTTTGCTGACAGCCGTTGAAGGGGATTTGTGTCTGACATTGGAGATAATTTTTTTTCCTTCGAATATAACCATGGAAGAGAGTCATGTAGTTTGAAACGAAATGGAAGCTATGTAAAAGTTACATTGTCCCCATTGATTTCCTGGACCATAATGGAGTTATGGCCTATTGTATTGCACTTACATCGAATACGGATCATGTTCATGATGTGTTTCACTTATGAATCCGAAGGAAGTACATAATGGATCTCTTACATCTAGTGAACTCATAGGTTGTACAAATGGAAGCTTATCTCTCTTAAGTGGAGCATGTACTGAAGATTCTGGACCATAGAGATCGGTTTCTACACAATAAGACAATTGAACCTATCAAAGCATTGTGGATTAACCATATGTATGAAAAGTAATGTGGGAACTAGAGGAGGTTATAAAGGTGAAGTACTCTCACTATTTTGTGTAAGAAAATCTTCGAGGGAGAAATTTCATATGCGGGATAGTATGTAATGAAAAAATCCTTTATCAATGGAAATCCCTTCTTGCAATCCTAAATTCATGAATAATCACATTAGGAAAACCAATTAAATATAATGATATTGAATACTGTCTGACCATTAAACATAATTTTTCCACTTCTATGTTATGAATATCCAAAATCTAACATAAACAGTTGCGTCCGTGGTGATTTTTGGGGTATGATTTTGTGAATAGTAACCTACCCATATGAATTTTAACCTACCCTTTTGAATAATAAACTACCAATATAAATAGAAAACATACATACGGTAGTATATATATACGATTTAATTGAATTTATGATATATATATATATCGTGGGGTTAGTTGATGAATTTAAATTCGTATTTTTTTATAAACAATTATTTTAATTTGAAATTTAATCTAACATATATTTAAAATAATTTATAAATAATGGAATTCATTTTTGGATTCTACATGTCGAATAAAGGTTAGGTTATTTTCTGGGATTTTTCTAAAATACATGAATTTTTTGTCTATATTAAAATACATTAATTTACTGTTTAAATACATTATAATTTAAATATTCTATTCCGGACATCACAAGTGATGTAAGAACCAAAATATCGAAATAAAAATAACTTATTACTATTCTAGGTCATGGAATCATCATTATTTTATCACTTGTGGTGAAATAATAATTTTATGAATTAAATATTAAGAAAATTTGCTTCCCCTACACTAAATTCCACCTTTCACACCCTCATTTACACCGAACTATCAATATTCAATACTTGTATAAAATATTGAAAAATATCATCCATATCCCCTCTAACACTTCCCATGGCTTTTTTTCTCATAAAAAGAGTAGGCCGAGGTTCTTTAAGGTGTATCCCAAGAAGAAGATTCAAGAGGCAATTCCTCTCTCTCTATTTTCATTTCATTTTCATGTTCTTTTCATAATATATCCCCACCTATCTTCAAAAAAATGTTATTTTAACTCAATTATATTACATATAATGTAATGTTATTATTAAAATGGGATAATATATCATCCAACCAAAATTTTCTCTTAATTTTATTTTAGAATGGAAAACATTGTCCATGATATGTAATTTATAACCTTCAAGAATGGCATGTTTTTATTTATCCTTAATACCATAATATCTGGATATGAAACCAATTTTATTGTCAAAAAATAATATGTTATAAGAATTATATCTTATTTAATGTTTTTTAACTTACTATTTTCTTATTTCTTATTGATTTAACAAAACAAGTTTACTGTAGTGGAAAACCGAAATGAATAAACTCAAATGATTGTCAAAAAATTCATATATAATGATTCATCCACATGGTATATAACATAATTAATTAAAGTTAATAAAAACTCTTGTAATATCATTAATAACATGAAATATGGGTTTTTTAATTTTATCCATGTTCTACATCAACTTCCATTCATGAATACAAGTGAACATTTCAAGAAAACTATAAAAATGACTGTTCCCTAACAAAGAATTTAATATCTATAACTCATAAATGTAAAATAAATTAACTATATAATTCCATAACGAAAATTATTAATATATAAAAGGTTAAGGAATTATTAATTAATTAATTTAATGTGGGAATTGAGGATATTAATGAGAATAGAGCATTCATATGGAATATTAGGGGAAATTCTTGAACTCAACTTTCTTTATTTGGGTTCTTCATCCATCACTCAATTTTCGATATGGTTAATCCTTAATAATTATTTGATCATAATTTTATAAAATATATTGTGATATAAATTTTTTCAAATTGATGTTATTTCATATAAAATGATTTACTAAAGAACTCTCTTTTTAAGATCACTTTTTACTTCACACTCAAGGTCAATGCTTCTTGTATCAAGTATGTTATTCCCGATTTATTTTGCGAACCCAATGTTTATTTATGTTTTATTATGAGTTTAAACCATTAAATTACATGGTTATTTCTGTTCGGGATCGATATATCATTTATGTGAAAGTAATGATAATGAAAATGTTATGATGTTGTTAGTGCACCTAGAATTATATAGCGCGATATGAATGTTTGAATATGAAGGGTGTTCCCAAAATTATACAGAACTTGAATGCATTTTTTAATATAATTAATCTAATGATTTAATGTGAAATTATTTGTGAATATGATTCAATATGTGTTCACAATTATGTTATATAGATTACCACAAATACCTTATGTTTCATTTCTATGCATTTCCACATTACATGCCTTTATCTAATGATTCCTCTCATGGTTTTTTATGATGGTTTTATTATTATGATAACCCCATTATATTTAGTTCTTATCTAATCTATCATTATGATTATAGATCACCCCTTTTGATGTATATCCTCGACTTATTAGGTGCACTATGGAGTTTTCTATGGACACTAAGAAGCTAATGAATAATGTATTAAATAAATTTTTCTGATTGATATGGTAAATGTTATGTTTGGTCCTAGTTTTTCAAGACATTAGTAATTTGGGGCCTCATTGAGTAATAATAATATGTTTTTATCTTTTTAATGATTTAACAGTAATCTAATAAAATGGAGGGTTGTTATAATTCAATGATCATATTGCAAATTTTCTTAGCGTTGTAAGCTTCATTCCTACAATATGAATCTAGACCATAGCCACTATTTAATGAACTTGTATACTTGTTCTAGTAATCCCACTTACATATCCAGGATTACAATTGATAAAATATTTTTTTCACATATTACATAAATAATCACCTCTTCATTAACATTTCAGGAATCCAAAGAATACGTGGGAATCACCATTATATCACTTCCACGTTAATTGAATGATCAAAACTCACATTTAACCCACCCTTTTCCTTATGTAACACAATAATACATTTAACATGACCAAAAAATAAATTTGGAAATAAATTTTCTACCATTTTCAAAAAATCAAGAACACATTTTAATAAACATTATCATTAATGAATTTGAAAATACCACATTCTCCAGGGGAAAATTCCCGCTTAAAAATAATATTCACAACATGAACATTTTACAACATGATTCACATCTCTTTCAGAATTAAATGTCAAAATTAAGGTGCATGCAGTGAATCTAAAATGTAAAATAAATACATTTATCTTGATAATTACTCATAAAACACATTAAATCCTCTAAATATCATTGAAAATACACAAAGAACATTTCCCACAAGGCATAAAACATTTACAAGATATAGTTCATTGATGAACACCGGAAAGATGAATACATTAATTTATAATGAAAATTTTCATATGATGTTCATTTTAGCACATTTTTTATAAATAATCCACAACACACAAAAAGAACATATATCCCATTTTTGCAACCAATAAAATAATATCAAAATCATTAAATAATGTAAACACATGGAGCCGGCTGATCGACACTTTGTGACTTCTAGAAATATGTTTGAACCCATAAACACAAAACCATAAAAATATATAAGGGAAATATATAAAAATAACCATCAATAATTCCCTAAATAAACACTAGATCAAACCATGTTTATGTCAAACAACTTTATAGAAAATATGAACATCATAAAGTATGATGTCGAACCATAAGACATAGGGAAAATATTGAGGAAATGGAAATAATTTAGTATTTATTGAAGTACTGAGGTCATATAAACCCAAAAATCAGAGTTTACAAAATAAAAATATTATTGGAGTTTGATTCCATTGATGAAAAATAACAAATAATGCCGAGTATAGGTGTTTTTAGTTAAAATCAATGCAGGATGGAAGGTAAAATAATAAATTTTATTGAAATGGATATATCACATTATTAGTTAGCATGTTTTTCTAAACAATATGGATAACATGCATTACTCACTATTCCTGATGAACATGCAACATCGTTATCCCATACAGTATAAGAAACTATGCACTCACATTGCATCCAACACTATCTACAATTGCATTTGGACACACACTTTCAAAGGGTCGGAGGCACAGTTTCCCCAAAATGTGAATCAATATTCTGCCACCAACTATGAAGCCCAAAATAACATTTCTTTTAAAACCCAGGTGAGACCCATGAGATAAAATCAAGACCCAATATAATAAAATGAATATCCTAATAAAAAATTCATAAATGTAACATTTCTCCCCCCATAATTATTTTCCAGCAAGAAGAAAGTCATTCAAAATATTCATCTAAGAATAAAAATGGACAATTATCCCCAAAAAAAAATTCCATTGACACTTCTCTTGTTCATCACTATTTTGTTTTCAAAACACTCAAAACAATGTAATATAATTCCAATGATGCACATTCTCTTAAAGTTCTAACATTCCTTGGGTTTAGCTTCCGTTGTTTACCCAAATGACAATGACCCATGTGAGTTGAAACCTTCAACAAAACATATTCACCGATCGTAAATTTAAAATATCATATCCCATTATCGGTATATGATATTTGTTGAATATATTTTATCAAGAAACCCTAGGGCATCAAAATAACCATATCATATGTTTCTTACAAAAGGCATGGTCTTTGAAATGCGGTCTCATCCACCTCATCCCATTAGAATGGAGACGAGAATGATGATATAATGATCCTCAGAATGATAAATTATTATTGAGGATTTGTAACTATTGTTATATAAAAACTGAACCAATACCAAATTTCTTTCCCAAAAAAACTAAAATACAAAATACATGCCGGTATAATTTATTCTAAACATTAATAATTCTACTCTGTCAGACAATTGATTTATGGGTGTTATTTCATTCTCATCTAGATCTACAAAAAATATCCTTCTGATGTCTTTCCCAAAATTTCAACGTAATACATTGTTCCATAGAATACAAAATGATGATGTGACACCATGAATCCCCAAATTCTCTAAAATGTACAACTAGACCAACTCATCCAAATACATTGAATCCATAATTAGGATATTTTTGGCTGATTTTGTAAGATGACCAAGAACTACAAAAATAGAATTCCCTCCTGATGTTGTAAGAGATAATTGAACAAAAAAATACACATAGATCACATCCCACTTCTAGGAATGAATATGTATTTGGTTGAAGAAAACTATATGGCCTTTGGTGCTCTTATTTAACACATTGACATTTATAATATCATGATACAAATCAGCTAAATATCGCATCACACATAGAAACCAAAACAAACAATGAACACTAGAGTATAACTCATGATGAATATACAAATCAGACTAGCGGCTATCATGCATCACAAATTTACCCAAGAAAAATAGAACCAAGATGAGATCGTTTATTTATAAAACTCCCATTTTAGTCATTGACTAGTACAAAAAAACCACCCCTGAAATAACGAACATCATTAAATGCTAGAATAAATCCTCACTATAATGAAATGGATTAATAATTTCTAGAAGGGAAGGTTTTAACTGTACACTATAAATAAATATAACTACCCCTATTCATTTCCTATATGATAAATATGAGAAAAAAGTCCAATCAATGTCTACTAATCACTAGGATGTTTCAAGGCATTCACTAGAACATTCTTGGCCAAAGCATATGCAACCACATCTTGTTTTTCTTGGGTATAGACTACATTGAAATAAAACCCACTAAGGTATTCAATCCAATGAATACTCATTAGATTTATATCATTTTAGGTAAAAATTTAGGCTAATATCATATGATATATATAAACTAAAAATTATACCCTTAAAGATAATGGAACATTTCTTCATGGAATTCATCACTTCCTGCAATTCTAGGCCATGGGTTGGGTAATTATTTCAATGTTTCCAATGGTAGAGAGATCCATTTTCATACACATGGCCAGCCTACATCAACACATACCCAATAACCATTACCAAAAAATTATTATTGACCACTTGTCCTTTTCTAGACTCCAAAAAATGTCAAAATAGGATCTGTTGACAACCACTACTTTATCTCCACAAGGGACACCTCACAGTTTTGGATCCATTAAAACATCACCCACATTGATTGAGTGACACCATGGATGATGTATCACATGATAAATTTTTAATTAATAACATGTAATGATCATTATGACCTAAAATGCATCATATTTAAAATAGACTCTCAAGTTGATCTCATGAAATCACTACACGGATCTTCTCAAGGTCCACCAAAATCCATTATTCTGAGTTAAAATTTCCCAAAAACCTATACTCCATGAAAAAAATTGAAAAATTAGTAAACATTTTACAGATGAAATGATTATAAATATTTCCTATAAAATTTATCAAAGGCATCTCATCCTCATATTCAGTCTCAAAGTATAATAAGATTTCATCCACAAATACCATAATAAATAAATTGAGATACATGTGGAGCAGCAAGTTCAAAAGAACCATAAAGACTAATGGATCATTTATCCACTAGAAATACAATACCATATATTCAAAAATATTGTACATATTTTTATTGGTTCTTTTAAGACCACCCCCTCTCTAAAACTAACATGGGGATATGGGGAACACATGTACATATGGGTAAACCACATTTCCCAATTAAGATGGTCAAAGAGTCATCAATACATAACAAGTGATACTTCTTCTTAAATTTTACCTAATTTACCATCAGGTAATCAATTCAAAAAAAATATAGAATCGTAAAAAAATTTAAAAAATTGAATTGAGGAAGAGAAAGGTGAGATTATATGTTAAATTAATCCTTTAAATTGTAACTACTCCATTTTTACCTTTAATTTTCTATATTCGATGGGCCCATAAGATAAAACTTAAGAGATATGAGATGCGTTATTGACAAAATGTCAATTGTGAACTCCACATCCTATAAAGGAAAAAAACAAGAGAAATCTATTAAAAATGTATGAGGAAGTCAACCACCACAAGAGGTAATTCTCCCACAATAACTCCATCATCATCATTCCACATGAGAGATAATAACTTAAAAAATATGATTTCAAATTCTGAATGTCGAGCTTTATCTCATCCTGGCGAAGGATCACATTAAACCTGAAAACTGTGGTACTTACATTAGCTTCCATCAAACACACACTCCACCTATAACAATCAAAATTTACATAAAAACAAACCATCATGTCAATAATAAGGTTCAATTAAAAAATATTCGTTTATATAGATAGAAAACCACATTACAACATGACACCTAACAAATCTAATGCACAAAATGGAAAATGTAAATCCTACTCTCATTTTCTACAAAGAGTAATTAACATCTCCATACCATATGGAATAATCATGGTTGGAAACATTAAAAAATCAATAAGATATGAAAAAATAAAAGAAACGGAAGAAGTTTTATCAATGAGAACAATTGTTATTGATGAAGCAATATGAATGGTTCCTCAAACTATCATAATCCATGCATTTAATTCCATAGGCACTCTCTCTAACACATGATGTGGCAGCACATTATCCTAATCCTAAGAAGACCCTCACGCCTATGACTCATCCTTGAAATAAGTATAACCATATGATAATTTATCTCTTCTTCCTAGACCTCTAATCTGTGAACCCGCTATCCTGGATAGTTCTAACCAAGATGACATATCTTTATAATCAATAGATCCTATATAACCTGGTATGGGCGATCATAATGAATAATACTTTAATGAGACCCATAACTCTTTATTGGTGATAAAAATGTTGGTTAAATGTGCTGGAATTTCCTCACTGATTTATCACCACATAATAATCCTCATAATCTACATAAGTATTCAAGTGATAAGGTCGGTCTGATCTTCCACCTCCCTTCTTGCCATGCTAATCATACTTCCTCTTCTTCTTATAATAACTATACTTTCCACTACTAGAAAAACATTAGGGAAGTCACACATTTTTACATTATCAACTTATATAATCATTGAATTATAGATCACAGAATCATACATTTACTAATTGAATAGGAAAACAAGATATGAGATATATTACAATAACCACATCTCAAAATTCTGATATGACATCTTATCTTTGGAAACAATCTTGGGTGTGTACCGAATGAGATATATAAATTGGATAACATATTAAATCACTTATATATTACCCAGGTAAAGATAAAATAACAAATGGGTCCTCTAGAAGTACAAAATCTCATGATAAGACTACTCAATGAAAATTAAAAAGATGTCTTTCCAACCCATCAATTCCGTTTTTATAGGCTATCCCAATAACACCCACAACTTCTAATTGGGTTGTTCAACCATGATTGATTGACATTTCAATCGTGAAAACATTAGAGTAACAATAAACTAAAATATTCATTCTACATTCTCATGAAACTCCACTACTTCCTAATGCTTTGTACTACCACATAAATAAAGTGGATTGTTCATGAAGAGCACCTGAGACTTGTCATTTCTTGTACCTAGTAAGTCTTATCTAACATGAGCAGGATTAGATATTTCTCTATATTGTGAAGATATGATAGTTTGAAAAGCATCGTTCAATATCCTCTGACATAATGGTGAGGTATACCTCTCTATGTCCTCTCCATGTGGCTGCACTGGAGGTCTCTATAAAGGAATCACACATCATCAAGTGAAAAAAAAAGGATGAACTCATCAACATAGCATTATGAAATTTTTTTAGAATTAAAAATATCTCAAAAAATTTCATAAATCCAATCATATTCAAATAAATAATTAAAAAAGTAAACCAAACCACTCCACTCCCACCCAATGCCCATATACCATTTGCAACATGTGTCTCTCATTTAGTATAGAAGTCTAAAAATATCCCAATAACCTATTGAAACAGGAGTCCTGTCATGAATTGGGTGGCAAAAAAACCCTCTAGAAAATAGAAACTCAATACAAAAAAATTCATAGATTCGCCTTTCAAGAATCATTACCAAAATAAATTGACCCAAAAGAGACTGTCCACCTCTAATACCAATTTTTCACAAACCAAACTGAAGTTCCAGCTAATCAGACACCCAGCCCCATCAATTGCATGCCCCAATGGGCATTATGAATCCCCATGAAAGGGAAACTATTGTATGGGTATAAAAAATATGATTTTGGAAAAATTTCATACATTAATATAAACATGAAAACCAACAATAATATTAATCCAAAAGAAGATTAACAAAACAAAATGTGGTGGTTCATTTTTTCAAATTGAAATTTTAAAACATAAAAAAAAATTGGTGCTGTATTTTATTGGGGTAAAAAACTATCCCAAATTCAACTGTAAAAAATAATGGAATCACCCTAAATTCAAAACAAACAGCGGTTGGACAATGTAGAAAACTAGAAACTCGATCCACCATCACTACCATGACACATGTCTCATTTACCTGGGTCATACATAACAATGAATAAAATCACCCAATAGTGTATTACGTATGTGGGAAAAATCCTAGTAAGATTACAACCAAGGAAGGATTTCATGAAAAAACTTTAGAAAAAATGTCAACATGCATATTTACATAAGAATATTTGAATAATTCCCAATAAATAATTGTTAATAATACTGATCTTAATGAATAAATTTGTTGTAAAAAAAATTTTTAAAAATAATCATGAATGAAATTAAACTATGATCACGGTATACTATATAATGATGACTAATATCGCATCAGATAAGAATCATTTCATTAAATATCACTATAGGAGGATCCTTATAGCTGACTATCATAAGTTGGACACTATGAACCTCACACCTCTTTGATCAAAATACTCAACACAACTAAAAATTGGGATGTCATGAATTATAAATTATAGGGGATACCATCCAATGGTCCATTGTTCTATATATCATAGTAAAAAACATGTATCATTCCAATGCATTATTAAATAGAGGGGAAGACATAACATGGTCTGGAAGACTATGATCACTAAACATTGTAACACCCCAAGCTTCCATGGTACGCTCCTCTTTGAATAATAGAGCAGCGTGTGTTGTACGCAACTTCGAGTTCTAAAACACCGCAACTAATCAAAGTAGCCGTTATGAATAGTAATATAAACTTTTTAAAATTATATAAATTTTATATTTTAAAATGGAATTCATTTTTGTATTCCTAATATTGAAATTAGCCTATGTTGAATTTTTTGTAATTTTCTGAGAACTTTTAATTTTTTATGAATAGTGAAAAATACTTAAAAAAAACATTTTAAATCAAAATAATTTATTGTGATAAATTATAATATTTAATGGTTTTAAAGTATAATTAGAATATATTTTTACCATTTTATCCAATAGTGGTCATTAGAATTAATTTAACATTGAAATTGGATATAAACAATTGCCAATATTTTGATATAAATTGTTTCTTAAAAACACGCTATTTGTTGTGACAGCGGGAATTAATTATAAAATTATTTAATGAAACTTATATTTTTGGAATTTTGTAAAATATACATCATTTTTGAAATCAGAATATCAATTATAGCTTAGGGTGAAATTTTGGCATTGTTCTGAAAAACTTCAATTTTTGATGAATAGTGAAACCACTAAGTAGTAGTTAAATAACTGATTTTTCATTTAAATGAAATATTACAACCTCTGTGATTTGATTTTTAAAAATCTGACATTCATGGTTGTCATTAAGAAGTATAATGTGGTTCAATGAGATTAAAATAATTTTTGGTGAATAGTAACATTTAAGTTCTTAATCGCGATTAGAGGTAATTAGTGTTGTTTAAGGTAAAAATAATGTTTTAATAATATGAGATGAGCTTGACACATGTCCTACTCCTATTGGATGATTCATGGCCGACCAATACAACCAATGGGTCAACTTGGGGACCCCATGGAGCCACTTTAGTTGGAAAATGACATAAATACCTTTTATTTAATGTTAAAGTAAAAAATGACACAAACAAAAAATGATTTACTAAAACAATTTTTACATGGGGTTATACAAGTCATATTTTTTACTATAAATGGTCATTGGAAAGATAAAAAGATTTCATACATCATAGTATTTTTTTTATAATTTTTAGACATTAAAGAAATTAAATTACTTATGACATCATTATGATGCAGCGATGACCTCATTATTTAATGATTTTAATAAAATGAAATGATAATGTACAATACAAGGCTTACACTTGACCAAAGACTATTGGATGGGTAGATTTTGAACCCTTATCACCTTATCCACGAATTATATAAGTGTGGGACCTTTAGAATCCTAAAATCATTGTATAATAATGTAAAATTCCCATACTTTCCAAGAGTGCCCCTCCTCTCCTCTTATAAAAGGCCCCCACCACTACCACCTCATCCACACATTCAAGCCATTTGGATCATCCAACCTCTGACCAAATACTCTTCCAACTTCCCCCTCTTACTCCTAGAAGCCTCACATTGGGCATAACTCTTCCCAAGGAAGCCTTTGGCTCAAATCAAAAAGAGTTACCCGATTTTGAGGTAATGTCTTCTCTAATGTTATTTTGTTTTATTTTTCTTCTCCAACCCCCTAAACTCTTTTTATTCATTTCTTTTGTAACAAAACCAGTATCCTAAATATACTAGGATGTTGTTATAAGAATTATTCGAGCTACATTTACAAACACCTACATCTAATGGTTAAAGAACATACGGTTTCTGTGGATGGCGAATTTCTGCCTCACGAAACGATGATTGTTCAACACTCATATAACACCTTAAATTGTGTCAATTAAGATGTCACTATATTTATATATGATATATAATATGTTTATGTTTTACTTATTCTTATTTATTTCTAATTTATGGAATACTTTATGATTTCCATTATGGGTAAAACGCGATAATTGGATTTTAGGAAGTGCGGACTACCGCCCCCTCAAAGTTATTTGAATCGTTAATGCCATATGTGGGATGTATAAAGGATGGAGTAAATGGTATTAAACACTATATTATACTGTAATTATATTATAAATTTATATAATTATGATTTCATTCAATTAAATACGAAATAGAAATGAAAGTAGCGTTTATGCGTACATACTGCTTACCGTCTCCATGAACGGTGCATTTCATTTCTTACCTCTAAATGTTACGTAATATTATAAATGAATGTATATACTGGATATATATGATATATATGACATCTAAATCATGAATATAATTCTGGAGATAATGGATATTCTACCACATAAACAACTTGTAATTATAAGAAGTTTATTGTCGACTCAAGTACCAAACATCGACAAAACGACCGTTATTAACATAAATAATTACATAATGTTCATAACATTGTAATAATTGATATAGAAAGGATAATGAAATTAAAAATGGTTCTTAATAAAGTATATATTAACTCTTGTTTTTTATTCAGGAGGTTAAATAATGGTTGAGCCAAGTCGGACACGAGGTAAGGGAACTTCTTAACCCAACTTCCATTCTTTGGGTTAATATCCTACTTTCAAATTATGTCATGATGTTATTATGTCCTATTTTGTATTTTTACTTTCTTTATGTGTACCTATAGTGAATACACATAATAGATCTATTTTATTTTAAAAATTATCTTTTTAAGGACTTCGTCTCAATCTCCTTACATTGAGGCATATTTTGTTTTATACACAACTTTCTTATATACAGTGTATAAACCCCCTTGACTTTTAAGTTTATTCAAAAGGAATCTTTTTATACGAAGTGTTTTACTAAACGACAAAAAGGGAATGTTTTTCTTTCCGTACATATGCGGTGACATCAACTTCTCTGCCGCCGTGACCATTATTTGAGTTTCAGCTTCCTCTACAAGCCATCCTTTTTTTTAATGAAAAATAAATACAAAGTTTTAACTTTCTTTTATTTCGGTATTGAAAATGGTTTTTAAAGAGTTATTATTATATCAATGTGTTGTATTGATATCGTGTGATTGAAATGTGGAAATTTTATGTTTTTCTCTATACATGTTTTATGTGATATGATTATGTTATGGTTTATGATATGTTTAAACCTATTCATATGAGGAATGTATTGGACTTAATAAGTGACGGGTGGAGCCCGCTATAGCTCCTTGATGCATCCATAGGTCTCATGAGACAACTGGACGTGGAATTGGCCGAGGCCCTCTCCCAATTTGATTTATGGTTTTGGACAAGGCCTTAATCATTTTAGATGTCTTGGCCGAGGCCTTGACAAAATGTTTCAGAATGTCTGGCATTATACATTCCCACATTATGAAAGTGGTTATTGATATTGCATGTGATTATTCGACTAGTAGAATATCCATGTGAGTAAGTAAATGGTATTATTTAATTTTTTTTCCCATATTATACTGAAGTTCAAGTTTAAACATGTTTTTGTTTTAGTTATACATTGCCTTAAATGTTATTGTTTATTTTTGAAAGCTTCCACAATATTGAAATCCTTACTGAGCATCTGAGCTCACCCCTTTCAATGTTTTAATATTTTCTAGGATGTGAAGAAGTATTTTATGAATGACCTGCAGGGATTGTCAAAAGAGGATATGAGTGTGGACTATGGAGACGTTGTTATTGCAGTTTTTTTCTTTATGATGTAATGTAACGTTTACGAATGTATCTAGTGTTTCCAAGGCTATTAAACTAATCGGTCTTTCGATACTTGATATTTTGTGATCATTCCAATGTTACGAAGTAATGCACCGACTCTGGGTTGCTGGGGTCGGGGCGTTACAGTTGGTATCAGAGGCAGTTTACTACTAACCTTGGAAGATAGATTTAGATAAACTCTGATTAGTGCACATAGCCCGAAGATAGTCTTTAAGGATTAGAATAGAAGAACTTCCTTGAATTTTGTTGTTGTGGAGATTTTGTGAGTTTTCCGAGCAATACATCCCTGTCTGGATACGAGCAGGTAAAGGTGGCTCTGGCATAGATGTACCTAGGGGTAAAACCTGAAAACACCGCTTTGAGCTAGACTCGAACGGGAACTGGTGCATGGAAACGGGCCTTGCTGCACTCTTGGTTACGACACTCCCGGGGGATATGATTATGATAATTCTATTTTTCTTTACAAACCACAATGAATGGTTATGAGTATATACTTCTTCAAATAAAACCTTTTTATGATTATGGATTATATCCATAAATAGTTAAATTTATGTTAAGTATTTTATAAGTATGGAATTATGTATTTTAATTCATAAACTAATCTAGTTTATACCATTGTATAGAAATGGCGCCTACTGGAAGGAATGGAAACTGTATCAATGCACAAACTCCCTGTAGGGATTTCCCTCCTGCTCAAGATTATTATTGTGGATCTGGAGATACAACTGGTGCTGATCAACTTATTACCATACTGGGACAACTCACTCAGGTTATGAATAATAACCTTACTTGTATGGAGCACCCTGATCCGCAACGTGGAGGATCAATGTTAGACCACTTCATGAGGCAACAACCACCAAAATTTAATGGGGGTACAAATCCATTAGTCGCTGAGAAATGGATAAACTCCTTAGAGAAAATATTACATGCCTTGGGGAGTAGTGAAAGGGAAAAGGTTATCATGGTAGTTTACCGCCTCACTGGAGATGCTGATCAATGGTGGTCATTGATTCAAAACACAAAGGAAGATGATGACATATAGAATATGGAATGGAGGGAGTTCAAAGATCTTTTCTTAGAGAAATACTTTCCTCATGACCATAGAGCAGATATGGAAAGGCAATTTATGAGTCTGAAACAAAAGGAGGATGAGAATGTCGCAAAGTATGAGGCCAACTTTACAAGGTTAGCGAGGTATGCTGCAGATTATATATGTAACCCAAGAGGTAAGATTGATCATTTCATTGATGGGTTAAAACCATTTCTCCATCGAGCATTAGTCTCACAAACCATCTCGTCATACGAAGATATTGGCTCATATTCTATCAAGACAGAAAATGAATTCTCTAAGTCTTATGACAACAATGTAAAGCAAGAGAAGAAGAGAATGGTGGAACAAGAGACAGATAAAGGGAAAAAGGTAAAGAAGGATTTTCCATTATCTGATAATTGTGGGAATAATCACCCTGGTACTTGCCTAAAAGGAATGGGAGTTTGTTATAAATGTGGAGAAAAAGGTCACTAGGTGCGTTATTGCAAGGGAAAGAAAGAGGCTATCAATGTTGAATGCTACAATTGTAGGGAAATGGGGCATTATGCAAATGAATGTCCTAATCGTCAGGGAAACTTATCTCAGAAAAGGCCAAGGGATCAAGGAAAATCTTATGTTGTGACTACAGTTGAAGCAGAATAATTAATGTATTGGTGCTTTTGGACTCATGGATTATATTATGGTTATTAGAATAATGTGATATATATATAAGGATTGTACTGCAGTACTTGTTGATTCATTAAGGTTTTAATATGATGAATGTAATTATATTTTTAGTATGTGAGAATAAGAGAAACTTTACTTTGTTTGGGTAATCTGATAAATTGATTTTGGAATTAAGAGACCTTTTAGAGAAAGTCTGGACAGAGGTATTTTGGATAACTATAAAGGATGGAGTAGATTAAGTTGAACATTGGATAGTATTGTTTAAGGTTAAAAAAATTATGAAGATTATTTTTGGAATATTATGATACTATAGTTTTAGGAAAAGGACAACCTGCAGGGTGGGGCATAACCCGTCGCGTCGGACAAAGCTGCAGGAATCGAACCCACAACCATAGTGTGACAGGCCTTTATTTCCTACCACTAGCCTATAGGAATTCCCTGGTTATTAAAAAATAGTTTTTGTAATCTAAATGGTATGTTCTAATATTTTTAACCTTGTACGGTTAGGATAAATATATTATTTTTGAGTTCTATTATCTTTTTGAGTGAAAGATGAGTTTGTGGTAGAAATTAGTTGAATGTTGAAACTCTACTTGTCAAGAATAAATATATATATATACCTATACCTTATTCTATGAATAAAGTAATTCTTAAACTTTATTGAAGGGATATTAAAACAAAAAAATGTGTTATCCTAATACCTTATGTCTTGTTGAACTGATGATGTTTTAAATCTACATCGATTGAAGGCTTTGAGGCCCTCAATTTGACACTTGTTTGTGATTGGTGACCTCAATCACTCCCTACAAATATTTACGTTTTTCCTCCAATTATATGTCTCTAATTGCCACCAATGTTCTCCTTATCGATATCATAATTTGGTGGTGACTTTCTTATATCCATTTCCCTCTTATTACGGCTAAATGATATTACCCTTATTTCCGATATGGGTTTTCCACAAAAGTATTTTCTATTTTCAACCTTTTATTTTCAAAGAAAAATATCAAATTGTGAGGATGCAATTTATTGAAGGAGGAGATAATGTAACACCCCAATCATCCATGGTACACTCCTCTTTGAATAATTGAGCAGTGTGTGTTGAACGCAACTTCGAGTTCTAAAACACCGCGACTAATCAAAGTAGCCGTTATAAATAGTAATAACCACTTTTTAAAATTATAGAAATTTTATATTTCAAAATGGAATTCATTTTTGTATTCCTAATATTGAAATTAACCTATGTTGATTTTTTTGTAATTTTCTGAGAACTTTCAATTTTTTATGAATAGTGAAAAATACTTAAAAACAACTTTTTTAATCAAAATAATTTATTGTGATAAATTATACTATTTAGTGGTTTTAAAGTATAATTAGAATATATTTTTACCATTTTATCCAATGGTGGTCATTAGAATTAATTTACCATTGAAATTGGATATAAACAATTGACAATCTTTTGATATAAATTGTTTCTTAAAAACACGCTATTTGTTATGACAGCGGGAATTAATTATAAAATTAATTAATGAAACTTATATTTTTGTAATTTTGTAAAATATACATCAGTTTTGAAATCGGAATATCAATTATAGCTTAGGGTGAAATTTTGGCATTGTTCTGAAAAACATAAATTTTTGATGAATAGTGAAACCACTAAGTGGTAGTTAAATAACTGATTTTTCATTTAAATGAAATATTACCAACTCTGTGACTTGATTTTTAAAAATCCAACATATATGGTTGTCATTAAGAAGTAAAATGTGGTTCAATGTGATTAAAATAATTTTTGGTGAATAGTAACTTTTAAGTTCTTAATTGCGATTAGAGGTAATTAGTGTAGTTTAAGGTAAAAATAATGTTTTAATAATATGAGATGAGATTGAAACATGTCCTACTCCTATTGGATGAGTCAGGGACGACCATGACAACCCATGGGTCAACTTGGGGACCCCATGGAGCCACTTTAGTTGTAAAATGACATAAATACCTTTTATTTAATGTTAAAGTAAAAAATGACACAAACATGAAATGTTTTACTAAAACAATTTTTACATGGGGTTATACAAGTCATATTTTTGACTATAAATATTAATTGGAAAGATAAAAAGATTTCCAACATCATGGTATTTGTTTTATAATTTTTAGACATTAAATAAATTAAATTACTTATGACATCATTATGATGCAGCGATGACCTCATTATTTAACGATTTTAATAAAATGAAAAGATAATGTACAATCCAAGGCATACACTTGTCCAAAGACTATTGGATGGGTATATTTTGACCCCTTATCACCTTAGAAACTAATTATATAAGTGTGGGACCCTTATAATCCTAAAAGCATTGTATAATAATGTAAAATTCCCTTACTTTCCAAGAGTGCCCCTCCTCTCCTCTTATAAAAGGCCCCCACCACTACCACCTCATCCACACATTCAAGCCATTTGGATCATCCAACCTCTGACCAAATACTCTCCCAACTTCCCCCTCTTACTCCTAGAAGCCTCACTTTGGGCATAACTCTTCCCAAGGAAGCCTTTCCTCAAATCAAAAAGAGTTACCCGATTTTGAGGTAATGTCTTCTCTAATGTTGTTTTGTTTTATTTTTCTTCTCCAACCACCTAATCTATTTTTATTCATTTTTTTGTAACAAAAACAGTATCCTAAATATACTAGGATGATGTTATAAGAAGTATTCGAGCTACACTTACACACACCTACATCTAATGGTTAAAGAACATACAGTTTCTGTGGATAGTGAATTTCTGCCTCACGAAACGATGATTGTTCAACACTCATATAACACCTTCAAAGGTGGCCATTAAGATGTCACTATACTTATATATGATATATAATATGTTTATGTTTTACTTATGATTCTGTATTTATCATTTATGGCATTCTTTATGATTTCTGTTATGGGTAAAACACGATAATTTCATTTTAGGAAGTGCGGACTACCGCCCCCTCAAAGTGATTTGAATCGTTAATGCCATATGTGGGATGTATAAAGGATGGAGTAAACGTTATTATACACTATATTATACTGGAATTATATTATAAATTTATATAATAATAATTTCATTCCATTAAATACGAAATAGAAATGAAAGTAGCGTTCATGCGTACGTACGGGTTAGCGTCTCCATGAATGGTGCATTTCATTTCTTACCTCTAAATGTTACGTAATATTATAAATGAATGAATATACTGGATATATATGATATATATGACATCTAAATCATGAATATAATTCTGGAGATAATGGATATTCTACCATATAAACAACTTGTAATTATAAGAAGTTTATTGTTGACTCAAGTACAAAGGATCGTCAAAACGACCGTTATTAACTTAAATAATTACATAATGTTCATAACATTAAAATAAGTGATATAAAAAGGATAATGAAATTAAAAATGGTTCTTAATAAGGTATATATTAAATCTAATTTATTATTCAGGAGGTTAAAGAACGGTTGAGTCAAGTCGGACACAAGGTAAGGGAACTTCTTAACCCAACTTCCATTCTTTGGGTTAATCTCCTACTTTCAAATTATGTCATGGTGTTATTATGTCCTATTTTGTATTTTTACTTTCATTATGTGTACCTATAGTGAATACACATAATAGATCTATTTTATTTTAAAAATGATCTTTTTAAGGACTTCGTCTCAATCTCCTTTCATTGAGGCATATTTGGTTTTATACACTACTTTCTTTTATACGGTGTATAAACCCCCTTGACTTTTAAGTTTATTCCAAAGGAATATTTTTATACGAAGTGTTTTACTAAATGACAAAATTGGAATGTTTTTCTGTCCGTACATATGCGGCGACAACGACCTCTCTGCCACCATGATCATTATTTGAGTTTCAGCTTCCTCTACAAGCCATCTTTTTTTTAATGAAAAATAAATTCAATGTTTTAACTTTCTTTTATTTTGGTATTGAAAATGGTTTTTGAAGAGTTTTTATTATATCAATGTGTTGTATTGATATATTGTGATTGAAATGTGGAAATGTTATGTTTCCTTTATGCATGTTTTATGTGCTACGATTATGTTATGGTTTATGATATGTTTAAACCTATTCATATGAGGAATGTATTGGACTTAATAAGTGATGGGTGGAGCCCGCTATAGCTCCTCGATGCATCGGTAGGTCTCATGAGACAACTAGACGTGGAATTGGACAAGGCCCTTTCCCAATTTGATTTATGGTTTTGGCCGAGGCCTTAATCATTTTAGACGTCTTGGCCGAGGCCTTGACAAAATGTTTCAGAATGTCTGGCATTATACATTCCCTCATTATGAAAGTGGATATTGATATTGCATTTGATTATTTGACTAGTAGAATATCCATGTGAGTAAGTAATTGGAATCATTTAATTTTGTTTTTGACATATTATGATGAAGTTCAAGTTTAAAAAGTATTTTGTTTTAGTTATACAATGCCTTAAATGTTAATGTTTATTTATGAAAGCTTCCGCAATATTGTTATCCTTACTGAGCATCTGAGCTCACCCCTTTAAATGTTTTAATATTTTCCAGGATGTGAAGTAATATTTTATGAATGACCTGCAGGGATTTTCAGAAGAGAATATGAGTGTGGACTATGGAGACTTTGTTATTTCATTTATTCACTTTATGATGTAATGTATATTTTACGAATGTATCTAGTGTTTCCAAGGCTACAAAACTAATTGGTCTTTTGAGACTTGATCTTTTGTGATCATGCCAATGTTATGAAGTAATGCACCGACTATGGGTAGCTGGGGTCGGGGCGTTACAAACATGTTCAGTAAGTGTTGTATTCACTGATCCTATTAGATGAATCTATGGCTCTTCAAGTTTTGAATGAGTGTATTAGTTCTATTTCACCAACCTAGATACCCTAGAATCCCTTTCTCTAAAGTTTCATTTTAGATATCAAAAAAACATCAACTTTATATACAAATGCCACGATTCACATGAACAGAAGGAAATATCCATTTTTCAATTTTCTCATTGATCTAATAATCAATACTCGCATGTGGACCATGCCATTCAATAAATAAAACCCAAATATATTTTCTAGAAACACCAAATCCATTTGAAAATAATTTTCTTTACCACATTCACAATTTATTAAACACACTTGAAAAATAGGAGAACATGTATGGAATACAACTATTGTGAGGGAGAATACTCTTTCCAAATCATATTCACAATATTCCCATTTTATAATGAATCATCATATATATTTCACAATTCAATGACATAGTTAATTTTCACATAAGGAATCCATCATGCCACAAAAAACCATTCCTATTGAAAAATAAACATTCATCAAACTCAAAACAGTAATTATATTTGAAAACCTACTTCACCAATTCCACGTAAAATACAAATCATATATAAGAAACATCTAAAAAATCACCCATGAAACATGATTCATTCTTTTATAATATATATTTTCATAACATGTCCATCTAAATACATTTTTTAATAATAATTCAAAATATATTAAAAAATCCATATATCATATTTAAGTAAGAATTAAAGAATATAAAAATGATAATATATTTTACAATCAATTAACCACAATTTGACACTACGAATCATCTAGAAAATTATGAGAAACCACTTCATCAGCACCAAAAAACCAATAAATGCAATACTAAACAACAATAACCTATACATCAACCCCAAAAAAGACTATCCACTTTTTATGTCAAAAAACACGGTGCAAAAAAATTACATAAGGCTAAGGGAAATTTATCCATATAATGAATGTAAAATAAAGAGGAAAAGGACATAAATATTGATTCTATAAATGAACACGGTCAAAAACACCCAATGATCTGTGTTCAAGAGGTCAATGAAATAATAGAGGAGGTTACCATGGATGAATGTCATAAAGGGGTTAGATTCGAGGTGAATTATATTTAAAACCAAAATGGGTTAGAAGGTAAATTCTAAATTATTAAGGACCGTAATGACCACCAAATTTTAATGACAATGTAAACCATCATTCCAATATTAATAAAAAATAAATTACTTGTTTTTTAATATATGTAATATATACTCTATGAAAATTTAAAAAATGATCAGGATGAGGAAACATTGAACACAATAAACTACTAGAATAAAAAATGATATGTATGAGATTCCACCAGTACATCAGACATACAAACTATTACACCACTGGACCACAAATATGAAAAAGTTTAAAGAAACATTAGTAGATACACCATCAGAAAGTGATTCATCGAGAACAGAAATCTCACTAAGTATAAGATACCACCAGATGAGGACCATTATTGTCACACCATCTATATCATGCCCTAAACAATAGAAAATTACCTATTTCTGAGATACCATAAGAGTTTAAAATGTCAAAACATATACCTCTTGTTGGGTAACTACTAGGATACCAAAAAAATTTAAATCCTAAAACAACTCTAGTGACCCCCCCCCCCCCAATATATACACCTATCACAAGATCATGACACATCTAGATCATAATACACAATCACGATTTTAATTAATTTAAATATTTTTAACTACATTTCCCAATTAGATATATTATGAAATATTATATCCGTTTAATTTTTTAATGATTTTACAAAAAATTTCTGACAAAAATCACATCAGATCATGTTGTATGATGATGAAATTGAAACATATCGTTTTTTCTACTAATAAAAATAGAGAACACTCCATTACGTAGTTTTAGAGTGTAATGTACATAAAATAATGAAAAATGTTATAAGGAAAAAATGATTCAGGAAAAGAACGAGGTTGTGATCCACCAAATATGTGAGAGCTCAATAAATAATCCTAATTAAAAACAGTAAGAGCTTGCCTACTATGAAAAATCGATCGAGGAATCCAAAGCATCATCACATCTATTTCATTCCATTAGTGATAAATAATTTAAATCATGGTTTTATCATGTGTGAATTGTTTGTGAAGCATACTATAAGAAAATGGGATTCTTACCTATTGGTCACGATCTGAAACTATAAATAACACCTCTCGTAAGTGGATAATATTTATTAAATACCTCATCTGAACCGTAACAACGATTGAAAGAAAATATCATATTACTAGTAACAATAAAATTAACCTATAAAGTTTTCACATTATTCATCATTGTGAGGTCTGTCATAATATATATCATATTACATAACCAACATTCATCTATAACCCAAAATAATTTTTCCAAAAATGATATGACACAAATTTTTAGTATATACCAGCACAGAACAACAATATCATCTAGATTCAAATGTGACCTCAGGAACACCACCCCATACACTAGATAATATTTTCTAGTAGTATATGGTTAATATATATAATGGGAAAACAATTCCCATAAATTTGAATCACACCACAAAAAAAAATAAGAAAAGTATACATCACAAATAAATAGTATAAGAATAATTGACATAAAATTATTGAAATATATAATGTATCATGTGGAATAATAGAGACTTCCAGTCATATTAGGCAATAATTAGTATCCCACTAGGTCAATATCATATATAAATAAAAAAATTAAAAAAATACACCAAACTGTCATCAATAGATCATTATGCCTCATTGTAACCAGGAATAGATGTACACCCATGATTATCTAACTAGAACCCCAAAACATGTTATGATCTAACATGAATGAAGTTTATATAGATTAAACCTTAACTGTAGTACCCATGAAATGTGTAATTATTTAAATTGGAGTAGTCCAATTCGACGAGGCACCCATGACAAAAATTCATTATTTTTTAGACTACCACAATTGTGCTATACCATAATTGATTTGGTGACATACCTCAATAGCTCCATTTCCTTTCCTCATTCCATCTAACATTTTTCCCAACTAGTTGCAATTAAATCAAGATAGAGCTTCATATAACTCATCTAGTCCTATATCCAATGAAATAAGTTGTAGTCAATAATCTAAATCTCAACACACTACGTAATAAATCATTGTGCTTCCATCAACCACATATGAATTTATCTCATGAAATATCACCTAAATAGAGCTCAAATTTCATCATCCTAGTCTAGTAAATTCAGGCTATACTACCCCCATTGAATCCTTTTGTGAACAAATATACATCAAGAACATGATGATATTGTATCTACCATGGTTCTCCATCTTGTTCCATATCACTAAAGGAGGGGAAATGCCTTATTTTACTCTCACCCAATAGTTGATCTAGCTGACCTAATCCTAGTAACACCCATTATATATCATATTGGGAAAAATCACATTACCTTTTTCTCTACCACATATTATGGGTTTTAGTCACTTGGGATGTAGACCATTGTCCATATTATCAATTAAAACATAGACCATTCCCCCCTTAGTAAATACACATATTTTTGTAGCATATTAACCAAAACAGTATGACCTGCGTTATAATCCTACAATCCCATTGTCTCTCATTATCTTACTACCAAAGGAACACCAAAATTATTGTTTCCTATAATTTACATAGATACACAAAGAAACAAAATAAATAATTATCACAACCAACACATGGGAACTATATCCCATCTTAAAATAAAAATCTTTAATATATCAACTAAATTAAAAACCCCCCTCCACCACACATGAAATATTATTGATTCACCTTCTTTCTTATGATGTTTATCAATATATATACAATAATAAAAAGGATTTCCCTCTACAAATGAAAATTTCATACATTGTAAAACTCTATATCTAATCTGACCAAGCTTACCTATTTTCCCAAGAATACCCTTAGTACGTTACCGATGTCAATTAATTCAAATTGGGACCTACCAAAATTATCATATAATTTTAAAAAACTGAATATCCCATTAGAGAAATAGTCCCCACGAGACCATGATTTAGCAAACTGATAATGGTAAATTATTCTAGTAATATGATACACGAGATGCCTTAACATATTCTACCAATTTTATAATTGCTCATTAAAACATGTACCCATACCCATGAAGTAACAAAGAAATTTAAACCAATGGATACAAAACCAAATTAAATTTCATTTTAGGGGCCCCATACCTCAAAAATAGGGTATATACACTTTCCAACCTCATCTATATTCATTCATAATCTCGAGAACCATGCTAATTCCATATATATATCTAATTATATTTAAAAATATAAAATAATAAAATGACTTATAATCAATGAAAAATACATTTGGAAACAATAGGATAATTATGCTACATTACATATCATCTTATAACCTTCTCTTGTCCTCTATCCATACCCTGAAAAAAAATCCATCATTTATAAAAAGAAATATTTTTCATTAATTTAATTATCTATTAGATCCATGAAAAAATTAAAATTAAATTAGAGGTCCACCATGAGAAAAAAAAAAGAAAAAACGAATATAATTGATACCCTTCTAGGAATATTTTTCTAAAATAATCCACTAACATCCAACATACATGAGAGATATAGTTGATATATATCAGTGTGATGTTGGAAAGAATTCCCTGTTGAGATGAAAACCTTATTACCTAAAACACTTAGCGACATAGGTGTAAATTTACTATCCTGCCAAAGTTATAAAATTGATTAGAGTATTTAATATGTGTAGCCCATAGTTCAATAGTGTAGTCGACCTTTCTAGACAGAGTTATGGATCCCACTTTTTTCCATACATGGGAAGAAGTATCTAGATGGAACACAAAATATAATCAAGATGTGTCCTCTTAGGGCGTGCTGTGTATTCCTTTACTACATCATAGTTATATAGAATGATTTGGTACACAACCATGGAATATACAATCTCAGGGTTTCACCCACTGGGTACCTATAGAAGGGTTACTTTTTTATGATACATGTTCCCTCCATTTTTTATCCCAGGGGGTGCACCATTTCCCTATACCCATTCTGATAAATCACAATGGCCTGTAGTCATAGAACATCACAACACTTTTGTAGGTGTAGTGTCCTTATCCCCTATAAAAAACACATATGTAAATATAACAACAATAGTGTCTTCCAAAGGACTATTGTATGGTTCATATTCCATAGGAATACAGTAAATTATATACACCATGGTTAAGACATTCACTATAGCCTAAAACTAAAATTTAATTTTAGTGACACAAAGAACCTTGTCTACCACATAATTGCTATCCCAAATTACAATGGGGTCCCCAATTTACATCCAATAGAGTCTCCTTGATGTGTCCAAATGATTTGATTTCTCATTTAGGTCACTCTTAATGTGATTAACTAGGAACCAGATACAATATTATATTTTCCTACAAATCATAATGACCTGGAATTATGAATTGTGCTATAATACAAATATTAATAATACCAAAATTTTACATTTGAATTTAGAAATATTTATTATAGAATTTAATTACTAATAATGTACCTATGATTAAAAAACAGTATATCCCATTTGTAAGACATGAACCTAAAATAAAACACACATCATTAATATATTCACAAGTATAATTTTATCATACGATAATTTTACTCACAACATAGAGAATAATTATAGAAGAAACAACCAAATATAGTAGAATGATTTGAAATAAATACATCACAAATCCATGTTTCACATACACATATCATCTAAATTACCCATCAAATCAAAATTAAATCTTAAGGCAACTAATGTAAAACTAATCATGATTCATTTTGTTATATTTTAATTACTTCTCAAATTTCTCACCATTTCAAACATGATGGAATATAATCACGATGCATGTACCATTTTTTGGAATCAAATATTTAAAATATACCACCTTTCATTACATGTTTTGAAATAATATTATCACTTTCTAGGTACTATATTTCCTTAAAATCATATATACTATAAATTTCCCATTGTTTACTAAACATAACAAGCATAACTTGTATGGTCTCTATCATCCTATAAAAACATCACTACTACACAAATTTAGCATTAATCTATCCAATCCTCCAAATTCATATATTCAACTCTTTCACTGCACCCCTCATTTAATATGACTCATGTGTCAAGAATGGATGTTAATGGGTAACCCCCGATTTATTCCCACAACGGGACAATAATTGGCTATAATCATTGATTATATAAAATAATCAATTAATTAAGTCATCTTATAATATTATGTAAAGGATGTGATATAATATACTATCCATGATTCAAACCCATACTTTATAATTAAAACCACAATATCATTATTTTAAAATCTCATAATTCATAGTATAAATTAGTTGTAAATAAAATTCTAAACAATAAATTTATCATTTGTTTACATTATTTCTCATAAATGATTTTTTTCTATAAAATGATAAATTATGGCCCCTTTACAATTTTTTTATAAAAAAATCCCATTTATAAAATAATAATATATTACACAAAAACATTATTAATGAAGGATTTAGAATGTATAATATAAAAAATATTAATTATTTAATAATATATTATGATAATTACATTATCCCTTATAAATTGAGATATACAGGATTATATTTTTTATAGAAAAAAGTTGAATTATCAAATTTACTTTCAATATTTAAATCAGGAAAATTATGTTCTATTCGATTTTAAAATCATATTAAATTTTTAAAATGGAATTTTTTTTTATTATAGAATAAATTTGTTTGTTTATTACGATATATTTTCAAAAAAAAATCACTAATTAATATATATTCATTAAAATCTCTATATTAATTGATATTTGAAAAGAAAATTCCATATTTCATTGAAATAAAAGTAATAAAACTATAAAATTTATAATTCAAAAAAGATTAATTGACCCCATTAATTGAAAGGAAATTACATTAATATTTATTAAAATTTTGTTATATATTGAAAAAAATTCTATAATAATGTAATATTAAGAATGCCTCAATTATTAAAAATTAATATTATGACATCCTTTTTGTTTATTACCATCTGAATCAATGAACTTTAAAAGATAATATGTGAAAAAAAGAAATATACATACAATAAATAAAATATAATAATAATTGAATATTTATTATAAGAATTTAATACACAATTTAATCAATACACAATCCTAAAAACAAAAAATGTCTTCATGAACCAAACATTATATTTAAATCCATAACTTAATAAGTTGTTTCAATATAATTTATCCTACATCCAAACTCCAGGGAATAAATATGTGGAAACATAGATTATATTATTAATATTTTATCCTTTATGGATAGAAAAACCATTATAGATATATTTCAAAATTTTGGGGAGGTAATTGGGTAGAGTATCTTAAAATTAATCGGGAAATTATTTTATAGGGAAGTGTGGTGGTGAT
This sequence comes from Viscum album, assembly GCA_963277665.1. Lineage (NCBI taxonomy): Eukaryota > Viridiplantae > Streptophyta > Magnoliopsida > Santalales > Viscaceae > Viscum > Viscum album. The sequence goes on along the minus strand of OY728152.1, from coordinate 1,308,805,414 downwards.
GGTATCATTTTAGAAGTTAGTGCTCGTGAATTTTGAAAATAACAATATCTATATTTTTAACATGTGACTCAAAAAGTGGGAAATAATTGATAATGTAAGAGAATGGATGGATAAAAACATTTACCTACTGTTTGGTGATATTTTCTAGAATTCAATTATATTCTCATTTCAGTTTTATCTTTTTCCTTCATTTAATTTTACCATAGATACAAATTCATTATAGTTGGTAACAAATTATTTTTAATGAAAAATAAATTACTTGTATTAGGTAACGTTGGTATGGATATTAAAAATAAGAATATAACAAAGTAATATTAAATTTTTGAGAATTGATAAAATTAATTCCAAATAAAAAATTAATATATCATTAAAATGTTATAGTGAAAAATATAACATGTATAAAAAAATGTGAAATGTGTTATTTTCAATAAAAAGTAATATTTATCAATGAATTTTTTTTTCATATATAATTCACATTTTGTTATAAAATTATTTCATTAATTTTAGGATATTTTTTTTAACATAATGTTATAAAAAATATATAGTATTTTTATGATTGATATATTTCAATATTCAATAAAAAATACTTTTTTTTCAAAAAAGTATAAAATAAATGTAGGATTATATTATTATTATGTTGAATTATAAAATTATATTCATTTCATAAAAATTTAATTTTATCATTTATGAATGTAAAATATAAATTTATATATAAAATATAATGAGAAAATTACATTATATAAAAATGAGATTTAATTTATTAACTATTAATATTCTTATTTCGGATAAAATTAATAGAAAATTAATCATTATTGACAAATGATTTATAAAATATAATTTATTTTCATCCAACCATAATGTATTAAATTTTAAAATATAATAATACTCATCACCAAAAAGGTATCATTTTGAGAAAATATATTTCTATGAAAAAACATATATTATTAAGAATTCATCATATTCAAATAATTATTCATTTAGTATTAATTTAGAATTAAAAATACATTCAGAAGAATAGTTCATTAGTTAATGTTAATTTTTTATTTTACATTATTTAATAAATATGTGTTAAAATATTTATTTATATACCTAAAATTTACCTTTAATAGTCTAATAATTTTAAAATCATTATTTGAATTTTAAAAGTAAACTGTTATAATATTATTCACATATAATTATATCAATTTTAAATGTAATACGCATATTTTAAATTATATCAATCATATCTTTATTTTATTATTTTATTTTTTCAAAATAAAATGTATCATAATTACTCTTACATCTTTGTTTTGTTTTAAATATAATGTTAATCATTGTTTAATTTTCAAGAAAAATAAAAAAAAAATATAAGGGTTTTACATTCGAACTAGTTAAAAAAATTTCATCATCCCAATGTTAATTATCCTTCACTATTAGAATATGATAAGTGATCCATTATGTTGTACCCATGTTTGTAATTTGTTTTCAATTATTTTTCAATATTTATTTTCTCTGTTGATGAGGAAATGGTGGTGCTAAGGGAATTATTATTAATTCAAATAATGACATTGAATATCATCTATGAATAATTCTCATATTAAAAGTGGGGATTATGGTGGAATTTTAAAAATAATAAATATATTTGACTATCATTATAATGTTGATTAAATCTAATAAATAATAAGTTGAAATCAAGGTAATATGAAAATATATATTTTAAAATTTTTCTTAACTTAGTGGATTGGAATTTGGCGGTGAATGAGAAATATTAACAACCTCTTTAGTGTCCATATAAAAGTGAAGCACAACCATACAAGTTATCTTGGGAAAATAAACCATGTAATTGTGTGATAAAGGATCATCCATGTTTAAGGTAACCACTCATTATCAAATGGAAGAACATGAGTGTGACTGGATGAAAATTGTATAGAGTATGCAGAAAGTAAATTTCAATGAGGGGAATCTTTTATTCATGCACCATGTTTGTCTGTGAAAGTCATCCATTTTTACACTAAATCCATGGATCAAAGAACTAATGGCACATATTTTAATATTTTTTGTTCACATATATATAAATTTAATGTGGGAGATATGAAAAACACAACAATATTCTTATATAATAAGCAATTAATAAAAACTGATCGTTGTTTGATCATGCTAGTATAGTTTATTTGATATGCCTAACTCATTTTCTAAAACCATTACACTTTCATGCATGTTTTATTATGATAATGTTCTTATCTACCACATTTTCAATGATCAAGAAATAAACAAATGCTTGATCTTATATGGTGATGAGATATGGTGCACCCATGAATTAAATCATCTTCTTTGTTTTTTTGACATGATTGATGAGAACTCAAAATTTAGTTATGATAATGGAGATTTAGGAGTAAAATATAAAATTATATTTCATGTATGAGTCTGAGTTTATGGATTCATGCGATATTCATCATAAAAACATTATATGTTTAGTTATCAGGAAGATTCCACATTTTCAGTTAAATATTGTTTATATGATTATAAAAAAATTAAAACATTTGAGTTTCAAAATGATAATATATTCTGATATTCTAGTCTTATTTATCATTTTCCATAAGAATCCATGATATTTTTATCTAAATATGTGCAAGTAAATTGTGTAACAAGTCTTTTTAAGGTGGAGTATAAAGACATTGAGTGCTTCCATTAGTAAGGGTGATCGTGTTTTTTCATTGAAAACTAGTCAATCTGGAAGCATATGTTTCAAACATAAGGATTCTATTAATCATTTTTCTAATGATATAGAAAACAATACTTGGAATATTTATATGGAAATCCCTTAATCATGGGACTCACAATGAATCCAATTTTCCACATTTATAATATCCGACATGGAGGACCTTAATAGTTAGGAAACATATTATAGGTTTTGACCATCATTTCTAAGGTTTCTGGTACTACGTGAGTAAAGTGGAATGAGTAATATCGAGGGACATGCATATATGAAACATATTACCATTTTAATCATAGGTTTTATTATTACATTTCTCTTTGAAATTATATAGTGTGTCTTCTTTTTTGAAGGATGAGAGTCATTTGATATGCAAGAACAATTGCATGCATGCATGAAAATAATAACAATTGATATACATGAAATAAAGATTACAGAAGGAATATATAATTAAAACCAAATAAAATGTTTGTGCTCAGTTTTCACATGACATGTTATAACAATCCGTTATGATAGAGTTTCAAATTACTAAATGATATTACCAATTTAACTAGGTGTAGGTTTCCATTCATTAACCTATCTAACTAGAACTCCACAGTTACATGTGATTTTCCTAGAGTTGTGATCATGATGGATGAGCTTTTTTAATGATTCCAATGTTTTGTGTGAGTGAGGACATAAAAATTTGGAAATAGAATGTGATAGAATGTAGGGACAATGATTATCATGATCACCCATTTTGCTATGTGGGCAGGCCCCATTTAGGGGACTATGTGTCTACAAAAAATCTGGTTATACATGGAGGGATATGAATTGATGGACATGTTAAGGATGGGTGCGTGTGTTATCAAATGGGCATTGTTTTAATATTGGTATTAGATGGAGGTACCCATATTTATGTGTGGTGGCACTACATGAGAATACATGTATGTTCCACAATGAGTATGTTGTTCTCTGAATGGGGGGTTGTGAATATAACACCACAAATAGCTAAATGTAAAAATTACAATTTATATAAATCTTGTAAATTAGTTGAATAATTATTTTTGAGAGACTACCAGATTATACGTACATAATTAAAATTTTGTGGTATAGATTATTGATTAGTATGCGTACCATTATAGGAATATTTGTAGCGAGTGTGTTAGTGAAAAAAAGCGCATTGGAATGAACATTTGTTGAAATGTGTGTACATTTATTAGTTTGTTGACATGTTCGATCATATAGGTGGGCCCAATTAAGGGCAGCGACATCTCTATGGTGTAACATGCAATACATGTTGAACCAGGACATGACATATATCTTTAGGCGTGGTGCCTACACTGTTAAAGAGGCCCAATTATTAATCATGAACCATGCAAAACATGCAAGAAGTGAACATGATCTTTTTAAGTAAATGATTCAAGATGACGATGATTATGTTGTACATGGATCATTATTAGATAATATAATATTTGGTGAATTTTCTGCACAACATTCACGCATTTAATTAATTCTATGAGATCATAAATCAGATGGATCAATTGAGTGAGATTTTTTCTCACTAACGAAACAAATTATATAGTGATGATCGTATATATATGTAAGACCCAAAATTTATAATCATACATGAATAGGTACATAAAATTTCATAAACATCATTCCAATTTAAGGACATAATATTATCCTCATATAGCTGATGAAAACTAAATCATGTACAAATTATATCGATTGTATCAATTTTTGTGTATTTCATTTACTATCATATAATAGAATTTCAAGAGTCTTGCTTTTATCGTGGGAAAAAGCAGTATTGTGTTGGAGAAATATGCATAATAATTCTATATTTTTATTCTATTTCAAGCCAAGATGGACCTTTGTAACACATTTTCTAGGTTGTATAATGTAACTCCTATTTTTATTCAAGAGATACTATACAAAGTGTCTTTTTATGAAAAATATTTATTGACTAAAAAATTGTAGTAGTTAATCTAGGTTGGGTGTAAGACCAAAATTTTAATGACCTAAAAATTTAGTAAAACGTTTTAAAAATTATTTATAACTTTCATGACATTAATAAATATTAATTGATACAATGATACATCATAGAGTTTATCAGGATCTGTATTAAGTACAATATTATTTATTTGAAAAATAAATTCATAATAGTAATCAAACTATTCACCACCCACTTACTAAATAAATAAAACCTACTACTCTATAAGTGGTACCATATCATATGATAGATATCAAAATTATGAGAGTATTTATAAAGTCAATACATCCATATGTGAGTGAGATACCTATGTTAGAGAAAAACGATGATACCTTAGAGGATATTAATATAGGTATTTTAACAAGATGTTGATGAATAATAGGATGAAATAGGAAATTATTATGAAATATAATCATATAGTGAATTCATATACACCATAATGTATAGATAAAAAAGGATTAATATGTTTCTACATAAATTTTGGTTATGATTCTTTTGAATAAACCTATTAAATAATTTATAATGGTGTATCATATAGTGTTATTTATTTAGTATTTACTGCAAATTATAATAACATCTCCAAAAACATGGTATAATTCATTATTGGAATCGATAAGGCTATTTTGGATGAAAAATTAGAGGTGATTATATAGGACAATTCAATGTAATATCTAATGGAAAAATGGTAGGCATCTCAAACATTGTCAAAAAAACATGTCAAGATATATGAAACATTTTATATATTAAATGAAATATATCATTTTTTTATTGAGTAATTTCAAGGATATTTTTGTGGATAAGGTATAATTATTATTTTATTTGTAGGATGGTTCTATAAATTAAAAAAAATTCACAATGTGCCTATGGTTATCAAATAATCTCAGTTTGGGGATAGAAATGAAAATATAAATGATCATGGATTTTTTTTCATATATCGTGAAAATATCATGATGAAAAACTAATGAGGATGGAGGAGGATTGAGATTATAATCTTTGATCTGTTTAGGATGAAAATACATCCCTCCAAATGATCTATTTAGATATGTAGGTGAAAATAATAAATCAAATATCACAAAAAACTATAACATTCAATTTTTTTGAAAAACATATGTTTCTTCATATTTTTTCACAAAGGATATTCACAGTAAGAATAGTATGAGATCATTTGATAATTATACTGAAACATATTCAAAAATGATGTTATCATAGAGATATAAATCTAGCTTATGTACAAATGGTGTTTCAAATAATAGTATAGTTTATAAACAAATATTTCAGAGATTATTGTAATCAAAATAATCAAATAAACCCACCAAATCAAGGGTGGATGTGAAAATATGAATTATTTTTTCTTATTTAATATTTTTCCAAAACAACAGTGGTACCTATCAAATAGGTATGGTGAAAAATGTATGACATATAAATATATTACACCACAAATGAATAGAGTAATGATCATAGGTTATTATTGTTGTTGTTGTTGTTTTTTTCGGTAAATTAATTATAATTTTTGGATAATATGAAATTTATAGATGAAAATATAAGGCATTCATTTAGGGGATAAAAGATTAACAAGTAGGAGGACATACAGTAGAAAAATAAATCAATAAAAATTTAAATTCAAGAAGACACACTTGGGAAGTGAAAAAATATGAATAATATTAACCAAACTGTTTCCAATAAAAATAATAAAAGATATCATAAAAAATATTGATAAATATTTTAATAAATATCACATCCAATTATGAAAAAGACGGATCATTTTGAAAAAGTAAAAACATAATATATATCTAGAAGGAATGTATATAGTGGTGATGATATTTTATTATATGTATCAATGTAATGAGATGTTACATTAAGAAATCTAACACTTTCTATTAAAAAATTACATTTTCAGGAAAAAATCAGAAATAAATTTTGATTAAAGGTGAATATATGACTTAATGGTCTCATTCAATGAATTATGTGACTATATATTCAAACAATCTTCCATGATAATTTAAATTTGAATCCATAAAATTATAAGACGGAACACATAAAAATAAAGGTCATAAATATGAGAAATAAGTTAAATTACCATAGGGAAATATTTCTATTGTTGGGAGATCTATTGTGTTTCAAAAATATTTATTTAAATTAATGTGATACATTAGAGAATACAAAAAATGTCACGAATGACTATCTTGTTGCTTAACCAAATTATATCAAATTAGAAAAGATATTGCAGGACACTGAATAACTTCCTAAAGGTAAAGGGAGTAAATTTATTAAAGATAATGTTTTTTTTGAAACATTTATTCAATGAAATGTTATTGATAATTTGATGGATATTTACTGAAAAGACTGGTCTTGTTTGTGAGATAGTTCTAATACTTAATGTTACATGTAATGTACTATAAGGTCTCTAATTATATGCTTGTATATTTATTTTATTTGAGCTAACATGAAGGGAATACAAAGAAATATTTTACTATATCTCATCCAAAATATATGTAGTGATTATATATTAGGGACTAAAAAAACATCCATGAAATTCATAAAAATGGGTCAACCCTTAAGTGAGAGAAAACATGAGAGGAATCTATACATTTATTTAATTATAGTGAATTTTTTAAATAGTGTAAAAATTTAAAACTAGATGATTAAGGTACTAACATCATATTTTTATCTTTTATTATTAAATGTTTCGATCATATTAACTAAGTTGGATTTCACTATTTATTTAAAGATGATACATAAAGGGATCATTAATTTTTTACCAGAATGTTTTTATATGCTTTCAAATCTGTGTAAAAAAATTAAAATTTTATTGATAAATAAGATTGCTTGCAACCCTTACAATGAAAATTGAGAATTGGTAAATTTAATTTTACATGAATTATAGTTTATGAGTAGAGTAGAGAACCATGGTTGAAACTCTATTATTTTATACATTGTGTAAGACTACATATAATAATATTTTCTTAACTAATGTTTCATTGCTAATTGTATCATGTGAGGTTATCCCCCCCATATTTGTGTTAAAAAAATTTGAAATAATGATGATTTTTATATTTTTAAGATGAAATATTATATGACAAGAAAACATTTATCATTGGAATTTAATTTTCAATATATTTGATATATGTTTTAAAATACATATTGGCTTACATTAGCTGATGATATATTGAAAAAAAATGAAACAGTTGAGACCATTGGGACCCGTAGTTGAAATTGCTTTCAATGTAGTGCTAATATTTTATTTGTATCATTGAGGTTGAATTGGTTATTTTTTTATAAATTTTATGGATTCATAAAATTTCATTAGATTTAATTAATATTAAATTCTAAAAAAAATTAACAATTGAAGGAGTATACTATAATATCAGCATCATTTTTCGATAATTATAAGGATGGAACAATAGTAGAATAGAAAACAAGAAGAACATGAATATGGATATAAATATTATATATATTTTTTATGAATACTATTTCTTCTATTACGATGGTGAGTATTTGATATTAAAAATAATTTGGCATCCTTAAGAAAGATTTCTTTTCATAATAGAAATCATAAATCTCTTGATTTAGTAATTTTAGCGACAAGGATTAACCACATGAAACGGATATAGGTAGGCATTAATGCATCGTCATAAAAATTATTGTGTGCATGAATAATTCACAAAACTGTGTGGAAGGTGGAAGACCTGGGTAGATCATGTCCATTATTCTCTATGAATGTGTGTATTAAACTGTTATGAAAATAGAAACACATGGTATTGTGCAAATATATAGAAGCATTGATTTTAAAAAATTGAAGAAAAATTGTATTAATAAATTTAATATGGGTTGAACTATGGGTGTGGAAACACTTCTCGATATAAAAAAATATTGATGAAATGACTATTGTCTTGTCTACTTGATCATGGTAGTTGTATTTATTGATCTCTTCCACATCAACCTCATCCCACATTTCATTGTTCTACTATTTTGAAGTGGTTTTATTCAATGATTAACATTATCATAAAATGTTATAGTGATCAATCGTTTGATATAATGTTATAATAGAACTCCATTCATTAAATCTTTTTCATTCGTTCATGCATATGGTAAAGGAAAATTCAACTTTTAATTATGATACAAGAGTTTTAAGAGTTATACCATCTATATAACAACATGGATGAGTTAAAATTTCCAATATTTATGGGTTATTCATTGTATATATGTTATAAAATCATTATGATAATTTCATCATGTAAATGTAATGATTTCTGGTATCATGTGGTTTTTTATAAAATATAATTATATAACATAAGGGATTCAAAAATGAAGAATTCTCATAGTTATACAGAACAATGCTGATGCTCTACTAAATGACATAAAAAATATACGGTTAATTTTTTTATATTTTAAAATTCACCATTAAAAAGTGGATTTACAAGGTAAAGATAGAATATGCTAGTTAGATTGATATTATTTTATAAATTAAAACATGTCTTTCATGGTCTTCAATTTAAAAATGCATGTTTCTATAAATTGATATCTTCCATAAAGTAAAATATAACCAACTGGATCATGACATGAAATCCTCTTTCCCAAGGTTCTTATGAAGAATAAAATTCCCAATGTACATAATATGTTACAAAAATAACCAAAAATAATTTTATTATATATTCATGGTATTCAATAATTTTACTAATATATCTATTATAATTCACATGAAGTGAAAATAAGAAGCCTTATTAAAACAATTGTACAATGGATATTATGGTTGTGTTGATATTTTTCATTCAGTATAACATACCATCATGATATAAAGATTTTTATAATTGTGAGATGGAGGAAATTACATGATTCTTTCATATATGCATTCATGGTCACATGAAAAGATGATAAAGTGAGATACCTAATAAACTAATTAAAATCTCATAAAATAATGATTATAATAAATTTGTGTTCCAGAGCTTCAAATTTTATGCTCTATTCATTACATGAATGAAGTGAACATGATATAATTAGGTTTACAATTCAAGATGAAGGGGACCTAGTTTTGAAAGTTACATTCAGGAATTACATTTAATTGAATGTTTTTTTGAAGCACAGGAACACTTATAATTAATACTATGGCGTCAAAAACAATATGGAATTAATTCACAGGAATATTTCCACTATTGATATTAGTCATGTATAATTGATTAGTAATATGGGAAATACCAGAAATATTTAATGTTACAAGGAATGGTATAACATCAAGTCAGATCATGTATTCTAATAGAATAAATCAAATAATAAACTTACAGTAGATAAACCCAAAATAATTGAAGATGTATATCAATTTTTAGTTGATTATTTGAATACTTTTTTTAGAGGATAGTTTAATGCATGTCTATTGGTTACAACATGTAAAATAATAAGCCTCTCAATTGGATCATGAAACTAGAGGAATATATTGTGAGATTCGGGAGCTTGTTGATGAGATCATTAGTAATACATCACATTTCAACATAAATATCCTCCTTTTTGAATTAAGGAGGTATGGATTGGTGTTAATATATATAAACCATTTTATTTTTTAAAATAATTATACATTATAATACAAGACTAGGTGTATAGACAACATGTAAATGAGTGTGACATTACATTGAAATTTATATATATTGTGAGTTGTTTTATCTCATATCAGTCAATCATATTCTGTGATGCTGCGAAGAAAAAACAATTCTATCCCGATCCATAAAAAGTTCATTTTGTCAAATTTGAAATATAATTGTTCATAAAACATGTCAAATTTTTCAAATGACCACCTTAGTGGACCATCTGATATGTGTCTCATCACATTAGAAAGTAAATTTATATTTTCGATTGAGTTATCATCCAAAATGTCATTAGTAAAATGAATCTCATCATTTCCTATATAATTAATATGTATTAACATTTCATATTATCTCAATTGATTTTACAACCTAGGATATCTTTTCATTGTTTTATGTGATTCAAGGTATATATTATTTGATGATTTATTTTCAAGGACAAGATCTCCAAAAAAAATTATAAATTTTTTTTTATAATGTCCATTTAAGTAAATTATAATTTTAATATTAATCAGAATAATAAATCATAATTTTTCTTCTCTAATGAATCCTATATTTAGATATATGAAACATTCACTTCAAAACTGATATAATTTGATCAGCCTATAACTCATTCAGTTTAACAAATGATAACAAGATCATAATTCTATTTGTTTCATTGACATGGATAGTTAAAAATTATTTCCTATGATTTAATATAAACACATTATATAGTCTTGTGAATATAAATTTAATTAATAATGTATATCTCTAATGATTTTCAATAAAATCAAGGAGGTAGGATTATTTAAAAAAACTTATGATGAGAAATCTAATACTTGAAAAACAATTTCAAGTTACTACCCCTAAGAGAATAATTTCAAGCATCTAAATCCACATTTTTTATATATAATTAATATTTACTTATAGTAAAGAACATAATATTGATATTACCAATGTATCATGTCTTTATCCAACACAAAAACTTATACATAATTTTTTCACTAATTAATAGCAATCATAATATCTGAAAATAAGGAAACAAATCCATATAAATAACTAAACACATTTTTATACACACGATTTTTCCCCAGACATGGAATATAAGATCTGGTGTTATGAATAAATAAATTAAAAATATGATGGGATATAATGATATATGACCAAAGATAACATTTTATATATTTCATTATAACATTAAATCTACAAATAATCATTCAAAACATGTTTGACCGTATGATATTTTTGAGATGAATTACATATATATATTATTTTGATAATATTTGGGAATATTCATCTATAATAATACCCATCAGCAACCCATTTTAGACATCTATGAAGTTATATTTTTCATGAACCAGATCTAGAATCCACCAAAGAAGATGTCATACCCACTCCATGGAAAGTCCAAAGGTGTGTTCCCAATCCCCACGAGCTGACACAAGTTCCCGAGTATCATAAAGAATGTGTTTGGGAATGAACTAATTAAATTTTGAAGAATTAATCAACCAAAATCAATAAGTAAACTGAATCTTAAAATTTATTCCATAAAAGCCTTTAATAAAATTCATAATAGAAATACAAGGTTTCAGAAAAAATCAAAGTCAAAAAAAATCCAAAACTAGTATTAAAAAATAACTCATGGTCCGAAATATAAAAAGGTTCAATTGCAACCAAGCCTTCTCCACAACACCGCACTAGGAATTGAAGTTAACAACCCAAACCTCCAGCTCTAAAACATTGTCCATACCTATTGAAATGATTACTGACACTACATACAACCAAGGGTGTATTTAGGATATGATCATATTCCCAATAAGATTCCACCCGAAATATTCCTTTCGATAATCATTATAAGATAATAATATTTCCTTTTTTCAAAAATAATAAAAGGTAGAAAACATTTTCTAAAGGATACTACATTAAATGAAAATAGTTTTCAATTTGCGTATTTTAAAGGATTAATTTTTTTAAATAAATTAAATTTATACAGAATTTTCCTTCCAAAAAACCATTATATCGATAGTGATTAGAATTTTGTCAATGAGCACTACTCACGAGAACACCCCTAGGAACTAGTTAGTTGTTGTCCGTAGGTACCTCATATCTTTGGGATAAGTAACCAAAATAAATATTTGTTCTCATGCACTATCCACTAGTAGAAAACATACCTATAACCCATTTTTACCCAACATCATTAAATTATATTATTTATTATTATCGTCATCAATGTTACTAAGTGAAATAGGGCCAAAATCACACTGAATCACTATCATACTAGTAAATGTCTGCCCCACTAGATACTCGGGTTTCCCATATTGTTCTCAATAAAGTTCCAAATATCATAAAAACCCATTTTAACAATAAATTTTTCTTTTCAAAACACACATACACCCCAAATAAAACACAATCACGTCATGTAAAACTCTATTCACATTAAAATTCATTTTCACCTTATACTCACAGAAAACGCCCTGCAGAAATTTTTCACAACTGTCTTACAATTTTTTAAAACTTTTCAACAATTCCAAGAAGGTTATAAAAATATTTGACATCACCAATCTTTATTTTCTCTTTCAATGAACATTTTAAATATCATATTTCAACCTAAAAATTAATGAAACAACTTTTTCACACATTTTATAACACATTATACAAATTTCAATATTCATAAAATAGTTCCATGAAGTATGATAATGTTTTCACATAAAACCCATTCAAAACCCCACTTTCAAGGCCAAACGTACAGAAACCCCCTACCAAACATGATTTGGTAGCCCAATACATATTTAATAATCCAATTTCATAGGTTATAAAATGACCTCAAATGATACCATGAGAGGTACACAATAAAAACAGACCATTTCAAAGAAAAATGATACCTTAAATTAAACACTCACCCAATTCCATCAAAAACATATTTTCACCAAAAAAACATACATGAGGAACATGATAAATAAATTATTTAATCATGATAACTCATCAATGATTTATTACACATAGAAGCACCTAACTTTTATGCCAAAACCCTAAAATATTTGTGTGAAACATAAACCACACAACCTTTTCACATAAAGGGTGTAAAAATGAACATAAATCCATAATATTGGAACAATATACCCAAATTAAAACCATATGTACGAAACACTAGTTTATGGACATTTGTAACATCAAGAAGTTGCAGTGAGACCCTATGGAAATGAATGGAACAATAGATGAGTTCACTTACATGGGAAATTTCGAAGAAATCACCCCAAATTCCGAAATAGTCGAATCTCCCAGAATCCAAATCTAAATGGGATGTTCAAATAAGTCTAAAATGGTTGAGTGGGGTCTAAAATTGGTGAAAATTAGTAAAAAGATAATTATATATGAATGTAAAAAATTCTCATTGAAAATCTAGACGATTTGAGAATCCTTTAAGAAATTCTCCCTAATCATGGATGAAGATGATCTCTAGAGAGGGAAAATGGAAAATGTGGGTTCTCCAAGGGTTTGTTTGCTCGTGTGAGATATGGAATGACTAAAAATTGTTAAAAAATTTAATGATATATAAAATAATTAAATTAATTAAATAAATCTATAAATGGGCTAATAGTATGGCCTAACACATTAATAAATCACCAAAATCCCCCAAGATTAAAATTTTTTAATGCACCAAATGGATATGGTGGTTCGAATTAATCATGGGAGGAGATTCAGGATGTTTAATGGATGAAAAATTATGGAATGAAATGGAGTTATAAAAGAATAAATTATTTTAAAATCATGAAATGTGTGCAAGGTTTGGCCCACGTCCTGATGAAACCACCCCAATAAACAGACCCAAAAAAGGTGACACTAGGACTGTCCAATATTCAATTCCAATCCACCTGATACTTATCCCATTCCTTTAAAAATTGTAAAATACCATACAAGAATTCCATGAATAATGACATAAATCAATAACACCCGAGCTACCACATTTAATCCCAGAACACATTGAAACCAAGTCAAAACTAATAAACAAAATAAGATTCACAGAATAGCATGGAAGTGAAAATCCTAATGTTAAAATTCTCCCCACCATAATGCCTTCTGTCACTGGAATTCCATAGAAATGCCAGATGAAAATAAAAATAGAAATTATACACTATGACAGACTCCCTTGCTATGTTTTACTCGCCCCAATAATCCAAAATAGCTATGGTTGATCAAACAATGGAATGAATACTCTCAAAAAATAAGATTTACACCAAGGAAGTAATCAGTGGTTCGATAGCTCTGACCGAGACTACCCACCACCAAGCCAGCACCATAGACATGAAAATTTCAGGGATATCATGAGACCCGAATGGACTACCCACCATAAGATCCAACCTGATTTCCCAAGGAAAAACATATACACTAATAGGGGAGGGATGAACTGACTGCCCACCATAAAAAATAGACTAACATTAGATTTATTCGAATAGAACCTATATAAGACCCTTGGTGGGTATCCCTTCTATAAGAACAAACTTTCACACTATCATGGGATGACTTGGAAAAAAAACCATGAAAAATGATCTCTAACACAAGGGGTTCGATCAATGAAACTCCAAACAAACAGAGACACCAATTGGTACATCACTCCCACGAACATTAAAATCCATGAAGGATTCCAACCATAAGTGAGATCAAGAAGATCTTACATGGATATTCATACATGAACAACTACACTGAGGGTTTCACCCAAAAGTCTTCATGCACTAGTTTTGACGAAACATATCCACCTCGCCAGTGAGGGACTTCTTCTCCAATGTATATTGCAACCCTGAGGGATAGGGTTTCCACATCCCTTTTCACCACATACTACCGTTTGGAATGAAACCACAACATAAAATCCTCAAACTATCTCCACATCCAAAACCAGACACAGATGTAAAACCATGAACACTTAAACCCCCAAATAATTTATAGACTACGTTAAAAGCATCACTTTGAGGCCTATGGATGGACCCTAGATATTTGAAACATCTTTTTCACCGCATTCAGGAGTTAATGGTCACAACCCCACCAAAAAAAATCACTATCTTAAATAGCACAGCATTACATGATCTGGGACTTGGGTGATAAACATGCATCACCTCTTTCACCGCAAAATAGAAATAGCAGAAGGAAAACACATGGAAGATATCTTTAAAAACAAAATTCAATTGAATATTCATTGAATAGAAACACAATTTCACATAAGAGGAATCTATCTAATGGTTCTTCATCATCATCCGTTTCCTTCAAAATAAAAAACCACACAATTAGAAAATAACAAAAATTAACCATTAAAGTGACAAGATCATTATTAGGAGTGAAATCTTGATTAGAGTTCCATGTAGCATGAGATTACAACATGAAACCGAAATATCCTCAAACGACCCAATTTTTCCACATAGGATTTCCAAAATGAACTCTTTCCTCGATGAGACTAACATAATACCCAAAGGCCCTTTAGAACATCATTCTGCATTGATGTTCTATGATTTTTTTTCACCTTCCAATTTAGAATTCCCCTTCCTCACTTCCAATAAAACATGCATAAACAATGATGTAAAGAATTAGCTTTGAAGATTTATGAAATTCTAGTGACTATAGAATCATGGTGTATTTCAAATATCCACAACGACTATTATTTCATGAAAGGATCAACATAACCAAATAATTAGATCAGTAAGCTCAACCCTAAAACCCAATAAGAGAGTTCATCCATTGATCTAGTGGAGGACCTGTAATTGGTGATTCACCCATGGCTACACATCAATCATGCATTAACACATTATTGGGGAATACTATAGCCAATATGAATATACAAGGACCCAAAAAACCTAGAACAATTGTCCAATTGAACCACAAACTAGGTTTGAACACATGAGGTGAGAAACAAAAAATGAATCCTAAGACATTTCTCACAAAGGGACACCGATCAACACATCAACCCAACATACCAAAAAAAATAAAAAAACAAGACATAATTAAAGCAATACGGGTTCTCAAACTAAATACACCACACCCCAACATTAAAAAACACATAATAAACATAACCAAAAATATTCAAGAATACATCAAATTATCCATTAAAATCATAGTACTAAAAATAAACCGCTCGGCGGTTGGCGTACAAACCAATGGTACCCCATGGTACCCACAGATGCATGTTTCTATGCCACACCAAAAACCATCCCCGTATCCATATTGGTAGTAATCTATAATTCCCATAACAATCCAACATACCATGTAAATCCATGCATGTGGTCCCTCAAGAAAATACCAATTGTTAAAATACACATTATTTCCACTTATTGAAACTGAGAAATTCAACTGATAGTTCCTTTTTCTCAAAAAAACTAACCACAAAATCAAAACCAAATTCAATTAATAAAATAATTTTTATAAAACACCAAAAATAAAAAAAACTCAAATATGTGTCGTACACATCACTTTCAAAACATCGAATTCTATTACAAAATGCATCTGATTTTATGAATAACTCCATTACATCAACACCCATTCATTTTGTTACTCATTAATACCTATCTAAAACAATTTCCCAGAAATTCATTAATCATTTACAATTACCACAAATTAGAAAATAAAAATTCATCATCCAAATACATAAATAAATATTAGAATTCATCATTTCATTCCAAGCACATTTAAATTTCTAAAACAACTATATTTCAAACAGATTTTAAAAACCCACCTTAACATAATTCACAATATAAAAATTGGTTTCAAAAAACCATTTACTCATTCAAAACCATTCTGGAATTTCATTTATATCCTTTCAGAAATTAATCCATTTCATCTTCACTAAAAAATAATTTCACAATTGTTCCAAATTCATAAAATCGACTCTTTATTTTTTTTATTAAAACAGTTTTTCCAAAATTATGAAATAAAAAAACACCAGAAAATGCATTGGGGAATAGGTTTTGTTAGGTACCTTAGAAATGTGGTTGCAGGAAATATTCTAATAACTTCACCATCACATATATTTTTCTTCTCTAATACCCCCATCTCCATATGCCTTGCAATTCCCTATGAGCTAACTGAGACAATTAACCCATCTCAATTTTCATTTCCACAATCATCAACGATCCATGAGAACAAAAGAACTCATATAAAAATGAACATCCCCGGGAGAAATGAATACCTTCACATGGTGTGATGGCTAGGCACACTATTTTTATTATAATTTATATTCCTAAAATATTATAGATATGGTATACTGAGACTCATTCCAAAAACGAAATGATGAAAAAATTGTGAACCCCCTCTAATACCATTTTTCCTTGAGCCAGATATGGTCCCCACCAAAACTGAAGCTTAACCTAGGCCACGACTAGGCCCGAGGGGAATTAACAATCTTCATGGGCTACCATAAGTCCCCTGGAGTTATAAAAAATTGTTTCTAAATGATTTACCTTAATTTAAAAGCTTTTAACTACAAAATAAAATAAATGAACTGAATTTGAAAATTTACTCCAATAAAGATTTTAATAAAATTTAGAACTGAAATAAATTTTTTTAGATGAACACCAAAAGGGAAACAATTAAAAAATATCCAGAAAAATAACTCAAGATCCACCACATGGTAATGGTCCATTATCCCAATTCCCTCTGCATAACACAACACCATGAATTAAAGATGACATCCCGAACCTCAATCACTAAAATTATTTTCCATACCTGTGACAAATATTAACAAGTCTATATAAAACAAATGTATAATGTAGGTTTTAGAATAGGCCCAATATGATTCCCCCTAAAATATTTTATTTGATAAACATTATATGTTTAGAAGCTTGCATGTTTTCATAATCCTGAAAAGGTAGTGAATTTTTTTTAAAGGATGCAACATTAAATGAAAAATATTTTAAATGGGTCCATTTTAAAGAATGAACATAATTAAATAAAATGATGAAGCTAATTATTTTTTCAAACATACAATCCTCATGCTGATGGTGAGGGTCATATAGTAAATGAGAATAAATCTCGGGAACAATCTAGGCATTATCTAGTTGGGTGCCCGAGGATCATCGTATCTTGGTGAAAATTAACAATAATAAATATATGTTCTCATGCATGGTCTATTAGTAGGGAACATACACATAACCTAGTGGTCCCCATCATAATAAAAATAGTTTTGTTTTTTTAATCATCAAACATTCTACATGAAATAGAGATGAAACCACTCCGTATCACTAGTATACTGCTACACATCTTCCCACTAAGATACCTAGGATTCCCTTTGTGTTCTCAATCATGTTCCAAATCTCATGAAAGAACACTTTCACATGAAAAATTCATTTCCAAAACACACACGTGCCCACCAAAAAGAAAAAAATCATTTCCCATAACTCTCTATTTTCCTTAAAATTCTTTTTACCATTATACTCACACAAAATAGCCCATAAAAATGATTCACACCTGTCTTAAAATTTAATAAATCATTCATAAAATTTCATAGAATGTTCTCAAAACGTTTTAAATCACTAATCAAGATTCACCATTTCAAAAACCCATTTTGTTAGCATAATCCCACAAAAACGGAATATAAACATCATTTTCACTATTTTTATACTTCAATAAATCAATTACACTTTTCATAAAACACTTCCAAGATGATTAAAATGTTTTTTCACATTAAACACATTAAAAACCCTATTTCAAAGACAAAATCACACCAATACCATAAAAAATCATATTTTTCTACCAAGACGAATTTAATAAACTATTATCATATGTTATAAAATAACCCCAAATGATAACATGAGAGATAATCAAGAAAGACACAACATTTCAAGAAAAAATGAATCCTTAAAAATAAATGCAATAACAAATTTTATTAAAAACGGGTTATAAACACACTGATCATAATAATAACATGATAAATAATTTAAAAAAGTAATATAAATCATTATAGGATGCATAAGCATTGAATCACCTAAAATTTGTGTCAAAACCCCCAAATCATTGTGAGAAACATCAACCCCACAACCTTCATACCACAGGAGAGTGAAATAAATCCTTTATCTCTAATATTTATCCAAATAACCCAAAAAACATACTATTTATGAATCCCTATTTACATTACATTTGGAACATCATGAAGGATGGGATAAACCATATTGGAATGGAATCAAAAGGTCATCAATTCATATACTTAATAATCATTGATGAAATCTCCCCAAAATACCAATATTTTAATCCCTATGAAAGAAATTTGGTATTGAGTTTTAATATGTAGTATATGGTCAAGTGGGTATTGAAATGGAGGGAAAAGAGTAAACATCAAATAATTTGGGAAAAAAGAAATTCCCTATGAAAATCTAGAGGATTTGAGAAACCTTGATGAATTTCACCCTACTTCATGTAGAATATGAGCTCTAAAGAGGGAACAAGGTAAATGGGGGTGTTCCTAGGGGTTTTCAGCTCAATATAGTGGTGTAATGTCAAAAAAATGGTCAAAATCGAATGAGATATAATTAAAATAAATTATTTACATAAATATGGAAAATCGTCTCACATATTGCCCCAATGCCTAAATAAATCACACAAAACCACCATTATTATGAGTTCACGTGGGGTCCAAATCGAAATGATGGTTTTAATATGTCAAGGGTGGCCATGTGGAATGTGTAATGGGTTAAAATTGTTGAAAATCAATGGATTTATAAAAGAAACAATTTTTTTTTCAATCTGGAATGGAACTCATGGTTTGACCAAAATCATGAAAAACCGAACCCAATAAACAGACTCCACAAAAAGTGCCACTATGAGTGTCAAAAATTAAATTCCATGCCCCATAATCCTTATAAATTATATTTATAAAATCTTTTCCAAATACCATCTAAGACATCCAAGGCTAATGACTTGGATCAAGAACACCCGAGACAACAAATATAATCTACGAAGACCTAGAAACAAATTTACAAATAAGAACCAAAAGAAGATTTGAAAAAAAAACTGAATTATAAATCCATTTGTGACCATATTAATCTTTATAAACATTGTAAGGGAATAATAAAATTAGTTTTCCCCTCATACATTCAGTAAGGGTATGCATAATAGAAAATAATTGATGATCCTTGGTGAAAAAAATATATTTATTTTGTTATTAGAGGATAATAATGGTCTGTGAACATAACATTATAAAATCATAACAAAATAAACACGTATTGTCAATAATAAATCACAAAAATAAGATATGAGAAAAACATTCTATATGATTAATAATAACATTAAAATATTGAAAAAAATATCATGGAAAAAACATGAGAATCTAAAACCAATTTTTAAGGATTCCCACAATAAAATTTATAATTTAGTTGGAATGATATAACCATATTTGTATAGTATTTGGTATGGGACCACACTCATGTACTATTAGGATCAATCATACATCATCTATAACAATTTCACTAATCCTTTGAGTTGTGTGTAATTATTAAACTTCTCTATACAAACCATATATCATTGAGTAGGGGGAATCAATCTGTATAAATTCATGTGAATTGACATACTAGGAATGTAGCCTTATTATAATTGTTAGTAAAATATACCAAATGAAATTGGAATAACACACTTATAGCATATTTTTCTTTGAAATAGGAATATTGTATTCTTCTTTTCTTGATTATATATACATTATTACATTTTTGTCTATGAATAAAATCCCTTATACACTTTAAGATCATTATTTATTAATCATTACACAATTAATAAGGCTGATATATAATTATTATTCCACAAATTCATTTATAAAAAATATATTTTTTTGTGGTCATAAAAACATTGATCACTTTAATATACCTTATTTATCCCATGGAAATTAAACAAAATTTAGGAAGACATCCATGAAACATCATAATCTAATGACATAGAGAAGAAAAATTTGGATTTTTTCGTATGAAATTATCCCATGTTTATGATAAATAACATCATTTTTACAAATATAGAAAACATCCATTTGGGATTATAAGAAAAAAACTAAAAATAAAATGAAATTTTTATTTTTTAAATAATAGAAATCTTATTGAAAGATATCTTTTTTTAAAAAAATAAATTGATCCAGATAAAATAGTTTTTTATAAAAAAATTAAAACCAATATTTTCATTGTAAATAAGATATATAAAATAAAATAAATTTTGAAAAAATTATATAAGAAGTTTTTAAAAATTATATACATATTTATAAAAAACCCGACATTAAAATTCTTTTTAAATTCAATAATTTCATTTTATAAATAAATATTTTATTTTTGGAATAATTACAATAAAAATTTAATTTTGTATTACAAATGAGTATTAATTATATTTCTTTTTGAAAATAATTATAAAATATAAAATATATTATTAAAAAAAATAATGCATATAAATAAGTGTGTTGATAATAAAAAATTTTAAAAGGAGTTTCTTTCACACTTTTTTTTAAAAAAAACTTTTGGAAAAGATAACTAAATTTGTAATAATTAATTTAGAGCATAAATTTAGTATAAAAAGTCCTTAATCAATTAATTATGAAAATATAATGATATACAACGAATCATTAAATGTATTTATATATATGTGAACAAAATATTAACTTAAATGAATATGTTCGGTTTATATTTCAAACTAGAATATCATCAAGGAATTTAGTTACCCAGAGAAGTAAAATTGTAAGAGGGGTTTTAAAATCATGTTAATTGGAAGTGGAAAATAAAATGGTTTGGATCCTAAGGCAAATGTACCAAAAAAATCTCTAATGTTGGATATGCACAACTGTTTATTTTATTTTAAATAAAATTGTAAATAATTACTAAGGACATAGATTAATTTCAAATTAAAAATTACATGAGTTGATTAATTTATTTTGTATTTTTAAAATAAATGATTTAATTATTCATAAATTAAAAATTAATTTATGGTTTGAAAATAAAATAAAACATTAATTGGGGAAATGAAGAAACATGTTTTTTGGAAACCAATGAACCGCATTTTTTGATACCTATTTAATCATATAAATATCATAAAATAAATTGAATCCATGTATTTTGAAATATTTATACATCACAATATTATGTTTTTTGAATTATAAACATAGATTAATATAACAATATCCATAGAGAGATAGTTTTGGGTGATCTGCTGATATTATTGGAATATTTGACAATTCCTTCAGTTTTTTGTATCATACCATTAGAAGCATGATACATATATATATATATATCAATCTATAATTTAATATATAAGTTTTAATTTGATTTTGAACAATTAGTTTTTGATTGTGATGAGTAATGAAATACTTAATTTTACGGAGTCTGTAAAACATATTCATACACATAAGATGTTAATATTTTCCATAAATTGGGAGAGAGGAACAAATTGGTTGATATTTTAAAATTAGTGAATACTTAGTAAATATAAAATTTATTAGTTAAAAAAATTATAACACTCCATGTAATGTAATGTGTAAAAATAGAACACATCATTAACGGAGAATGTAGCCTGTGTTAACCCATTAAATGTGTTTTTATTATTCCGAGGATAATGGTTGAATATATATAATGATGATTCCAAATAAAAATATAACACTGAGGTTAAAAATTATAACAATTTAATTATTTAAAAATAGAGTTACGACCACTTTGGTGGATGGATAATTCATAATGAAACAAATGATATGATGAGATATTTGAGTTTTTACCTTACATATTGGAATAAATCATCATCAAATTGGATAATCCCATTGATGACAAGAAAATTTAGTAGAAAAAGCATGTAGAATGTGTCTGGGTTTTTGGGGAGGAATTTGGTTATATTTTTTTCTAAATTTTTGTATGAGGAATGTTGTATGCTACTTGTCTCTTTTTTGATTTGTGGGTATTGATATTTTAGAACAAAAAAAGAATAGTATTCATCAAATAATTCTCCCAAATATTGGAAAAAATTTATTTGAATAATTTTTATAGATTTAACGTCTCAAAAACTTATATATATATTTTTTATGATATAAAATCGTTCTCTTTGTATTATTGTATTCATTCATAAATTAGATTCACCACAAAAAGTAATTTTTCCTAAAATGATCATAATTTTATAACAAAAATTAAAAATAGACGTATTCGATTTTTTTATATTATAATTTTTGGAAGTTTATTAATCAAATAATCATTATAATAAATATATAAATTAAATTTAATAGAATATAAGTAAAATGACAAAACCATTATTCGAAAAAAAAAATTTATGTTCTAAAATATGAAATATTATATTCGAATTAATACATAATATTTAAATTTTTTCAATTTTCATATAAAATATATAATTTAGAAATAAAAGTACTTCACTCATTTTAAATAATTCATATAAAAAACAAATAAAAAAGTAATTAATTTTGAAATATATCTTCTTAAATAAATAATAGAATCTAAATACAATTTCAAATCCTTAATTATATTTAGAAAATTTATCATTTCAATTTCCTTGATATTAAAAAAAGAACTCTACTTTTTTTACAAACATAGTAATAATATTATATATATATATATATTAATCATTGATTTTATAATATATAAACTAAATATTACATTTTCATTTCACCATTAAAATATATTAATTTATCTACATAAAATTTACATTAATGTTTTAGCTAAGATATCCATCTGAATTATGAAATTAAAAAATAATTATTCAGGTGAAACTTTTTACTATAAATATGAGGCATTAATATCTTGTACGGAGTGTATAGTGTCCATTAGTAGGTTTTTATTTTCATAGATTCTTGATATTGTTTCTCATATAGAAATAAGTTCTATAATATAAAGTGGTAATAATAACATATATGGTTTATTCTATTATATCTTCTTGGTGGAATTATACATTATGAAAAACTAAAATAATGTATTAATAAACACATATAATTATAGCACATTAACATTATATTAATATAAAAAAAGTTCACGGTGCTAGATGGGGTGGCCTCAAATGTTGTTTTCCTAGGAAGATTACATCCCATGTGGCCTGATGATTTGTAATGTGAATCCTAAGACGTGAAATTGAAGAACCTAGAGATACGTTTTTTCATGAGTTTTCATGTGATGTTAGACATGATAATAGATTAATTTTTCATTACTTGTGACCCGTTTGAGATATTACCTATAGTCTAGTCAGAAAGGACTAGAGAAAATGAGACATGGATCATGGTACTAAGTACTTGATTGATGTCTCCATTGGTAACCTAAAAGAGTGTTATCTTAGTGTTTTCAGTGAATTAGATTTTTGAATATTGTGTAAAACATGTGTGTTATGATTTTTGTACATGTTTTGTGTCACCATGTGTATGGTTTTGGCAGGGAAATGCCTTACATATTATATGTCATGGTACAACAAAAGTTTCTTTTGTATAAATGATTTTTTAATGAATTTTATTGGTAGGAATCATAGCCTATTGAATATTATTTTTGTTATCAGTGATAATTAGGATCACAAACATTGGTGGTTTAATCTGATGTTGATAGTGAATCAGTAGATAATACTAACATTGAGATAACATATTTTGGTGGGTATTCATTCTATATACTATGGAAAATGTGAAATACCTTAATTTATAGGGGATCATTGAGAGTGTCTGTAGATATAAAACTCAAACATTCCTGTAGGGAACAAACATTAGTATAGATATGTTAGAATAGGATTAACGGTGTGAGACTCATAATGGAATTGGCCAGTTTTTTTATACTAGGTGGTACATAAGTGTATTCTAATTTATATTAGAGAGATCGAGGTGACCAAAAATTGTTTCACATGGTGGAATTTTAATTGTTCATTGGTATGTGTTATGGTGAAATGTGAAGTGAGATATTTTTGACAAATATATTATTGATATAAAAACGAATATTTTTTTTATAATGACATGTGAAACAAAATGGTAGAGGAGACATTGGAAATTGATAATTTATTGGGCAATGGTCTATCCAGTTTTTATAATAGATTGATATTTAAATGGTTGATACTAGTGTGGCTCAAGATCGAAGAAATTATTAAAATAATAGAATATATTTAAATATTTCTCAATGATAGGTATAAATAAATCTATTTGTTGTTGGGTGAACTATTGGATGTTAGATGTAATAAATATTTTTTGGAATAAAATCAGTAGATATTGGTGATGAAGTTCATGGTCTGTTCAGATGGAATATACATCAGTAATTATATTGGAACTCGAGTATCATATAAATGTCCAAAATAAAACATTACCCATTGGAATTGGTTTAAATGAGATATGGAAATAAAAAAATATCTGGGAATTTTCAGTATTGTGATAAGAATATAGTGAAATGGATGTCTTGGAATTAAGTTATCATTATATATATTAATTAATTTTATATAATGTGGTGTTATATAACCAAATTTTTATTTGGATAGGTTATTATAAATATTAATTATAGAGACATCATGATTTAGACTATATCAATGAGATCTATTTTTTAGTTATATCAAATATGATTCATTGATAATTTTGAGCTAATGATGAATAATTTTATGTTATGGGTATCAAATGATAGTATTATACCATATGTATGGACAATTTAATGGTTTGGGTCTTTAGATGATCATTTGATTCCGGAATGGATTTAGCTATTCTGATTTTGTGATGTAATGGAAGATCTATAAATGAATCCATGTATTTTGGGAGAAGGCTATATATTTAATATTTGAAAAATGTTTCAATGTTAATTTGTTTTTAGTGATATGGA
Organism: Viscum album; assembly: GCA_963277665.1. Taxonomy (NCBI): domain Eukaryota; kingdom Viridiplantae; phylum Streptophyta; class Magnoliopsida; order Santalales; family Viscaceae; genus Viscum; species Viscum album. Next base: position 1,308,779,440 of record OY728152.1, on the reverse strand, counting down.
ATCCATATCAGGATGGTTTAAGGATCACTATAAATTAATTTTTGTAGGAAATTATCTAGTTGGGGAGAACCCTATATCAATATTAGAGCATATTAAATGAATCTTACAGTGGTAATTTCTATAAGTCTATAGATTAATTAATTGATTATAATATGGTATATATTGAATTGGTATGTTATATGGAGGTCCATCTTTGTAATATAGATTATGAAGAGTGGTAGGATAATATTTTTTTGAATAATACTAATCTTTTTGGGATTTCTGGGGTAGAATATCAATTTCAATTCTAATGTAGAATGTTATGAGTTAATTGTTAACTAATTACCATGATAATTTTTGTTAATTGATGAAAATATATTTTGGGTTTTTGGGGATGAGAATTATTACAGTGGGGAGTATTTCAAGGATTCTATTTACTAGAAAATTAAAATTAATATATCATTTCAAAGTTTGATTTTTCTTTAGGATTTGTATTCAAAAAAAATATTTAGTTGAGATTTATATATACTAAAGCATGTCAGTTTTTTATGTTTTTTTAAATAGAAAGGGGATTCAATTGATGTATTGGGTTCACAAAATATAATATGGGAATGATTATATGGTCCAATAACCTTTCTACACATGGTTTATCCGAAATTAGAAAAAATATAGTCAGAAAATCCATAAGTTATATGGAGAAGTTATAGAGAGGATGTGTTATTACACTGGGGTTAGCATGGAACCTATGAGTCTACTCTATTGGAAATGGTTATGGTGGAATTTTTTTGTGGGGAACATGTTGCTCATTTTTGGGTACTATGGTGAGAATAATAAAATTGTGTACGGTGTTGTGTTCTGTGAAGATTATCATATATCCCATGTATGTTGAAGCTTATATTACTATAATATGATGTGTTAATGAATGATTTACCCCAAATAAATAATTAATGTTTAAAATAAAATGGTTAGGTGTTTCTCTAAGAGTGTTATCCTAAGTGAATCTCCTATAAAAAATGGTGTCTATTAGAACAGTGTGTCCCATTTAGTGGTGTGGTGGAAAAATCAAAGGTATATATTGGTTCTTTATGGTTCATTTATTTATTTGACTTTTTGTTTGTTTTATGGAGGTGTTACACTATGTGTTCATCCCATTGGTGAATTATGTGGAATAATTACACCAATATATTAAAAAATGATTTTTTACCATCATTACTATATAATTTTAAATGATCATAATCCTCTTTTATTATCCAAAACTCACACTCATCTAATTGTATCACTCACCAATTTTTTCATTAAATTTCTCCATATTCATTTTTTTATGTTTGTTGTGATTCATTTGAATTTTTTGTATCCACCACTTATCTTTTACTTTAATCCTCTATTGTTACCCCCTTTAGTTTTCTTGAAATTCATCAGTATATCATTGAATATTATACCTGATCCGGACCGAATCATCCTTATATTATAGTTTTTTCTATATAAATGGTTATAAGATGACTTAATATTACTGCATCATGTCATATCATGTGGTTATGTTAGAGTTATATCTCCATAAAAAAGATCCCACAGTACCAAATAGATTTTATTAAATTAAATTTATTTTGACATATATTTAGTGTCACATGTTTGTTATTTTTCCCTGGATGGTGTAAAATGTATTCCATAGACCTTCTATAAAATTTGTGTCATGTTTTTTTAGACAAGATAAGAATGTGAGTTTTAGATAATTTTACATAACCGATTTAAATTTATATAAAATAATAAAATTTGAAAAATTATTATATAATTATATGGTTTTTATAAATATATATTTTAGCTTATGGCTACAGTTAGATTCATTTGATATAGATATGAACCCACATGATATTTAATAAGGATTCTCAAATGTGGTAATATAGGAAATAATATTTTATTGGGATTGGTCCTCCTAAGCATTTCCACTCATTGGTAAATTAATTTCTAGATGTAGTGTATGTTATAATGTCATTACAATAAGGGAAATAAATAATTCCATAAAGATAATAATCATGTATATTTATAAAGTGACACAGTCATGATGATTTCTTGAGAACAACCTAGATACATAGACTTATAATTTTCTAACCAATGTTGACAAAATGTATTATTCCGGAAAAAATGATTTAGTGGGGTGAGATTTTTTATTAAAAGATAATGTAACAATTTGACCATTCTATTAGATATATTTCAATCCTCTTAATATTGGAGAGTGATGGATCAGAATGGTTTACTCATATATAATATGATTTAACTATAATATTTTTTAATAATTGATAGAAAAATTAAATTATTCAGGTGAGATAGTAACATAAAAATATTTTATTACATATCTAGTGTTCATGAATAATTTTTCCATGTGATGGAAAACATTGATGACCATTAAAAGAGAGAGGAAATATTTTCATACCTATAATGTTATTGTAGTGTGGCATTTTTATGAAGGAAATAATGTTGTAATGTTGTAATTATGATAAATAAGTGATTATATAGTGATCCATAATGATATATTTACCCAGAATAAGTTACAGAAGAGATTAAGAACAAAAACTTAAAAGATTCATCTCAGAACACTTATCGATTAAGTGACCAAGAGATTTATTAATTAACTATATGGTAGTCATGATTTAGAGGTCATCCTAGGAAACCTATTTTATATCTACTGGAATCCCAAAAATCATGGATATGTGTTTGGATATTTAAGAGATACAATATTCATGGGGAGATATATATATATGTGTGTGTGTGTGTGTGTGATATTTATGAGGATCCACAGTTTCCTACCCAGTGACCATGTATTACCATACTTTAGAATGAGTTTTGGACACTAAATATACGTATTTTATTTCAACATATATGGGGTTTATGAGATTTAAATTTATTTATATATGATATTTGATAGAGTTTATAATCACCAAGTGTGGTATAATACAACATATTAGTTGAGGTATCCTACAAGTTATGTGTATGGGATGTAACCCTCTATGTTTATTATGGATGATGGTTTATGTTTAGATATGCACTAGGGTATATATAAATCAAGGATGAGATTTCGTTGGGTAAGATAAGGATTTATGGGTGATATGTCCCTAGAATTATTATTTTCATTATTAAGGGTATATTTACCTTTTGTTCTTCCCTTTGATCTAAAAAGGGAAATATATCCCCTAGGTGGTTGGGTGTGTAAATAGGCATCTTATAGTGACCAAAGAAGGATTGAAATTCATACATTGGTTTTAGGATAATAAACACTCCCCCAGTGAGATATATGTGACATGAATATGGACATGTCACCATTGGTTTATGTTTGAAGAGTCAAACCCGAGTGTCACGTTATAAAATAATGAAATAAAGTGGTTTTTTTAAAAAAAATACTCACTATATTTATAATTTATCAAAAATTGTACCATTTTTATGCATATATATTTACTACTAATTCTAGGGATCTCATTAACAATGTCCAACATATTTTTACTCCCACCCTTCACTTGCATCCTTGAAACTTGTGTAAATGAATAGAACTCAAATTCACTAGTATCATGTTGGGTTTAGGACTATTGTTTCATGTTTGATTTGATAAACCTGAATTGAATATTAGTATCATTATGAATTGTGCATAATAATGCTTTTGGATCCACTATCCATTGTATTATTTTATCTATTTGTACACATGGTCATATGGGTGGAAGAATATTATATTATAATTGTTTTTAAATGAGTTTATATGATTATATTATTCAATATTTTAGGGATATAATTAGTTCGATTTAATCACATTTAATTACAATAATGATTATTAATTGTTGATTTTTTATGTTACCTATTATTTTGTTATGGTAAAAGGTATAGTATAACCATAATTAATTTGTAGACCCTAATTGATTGTCAGTGGAATCTAGAGTTCAATTGGGTAAAACTGAGATAATGTAGAGATTGTTAGTTTATGAACCACTGGAGGTATCTATGGTGGTGTTAAATCACAATTGGATACAATAAATTCTTTGTGTGAAATTTATCAATGATTTTAAATAAAATAATAATGCTAACAAATATGGTGATAAAATTATTCATCAAGAAAAAATGTGATGAATGGTTCAAAGAGTGTATGAATTGTTTGGCCACCCCATCAGTACATATATTACCCTATAGTAGGTATGGGTGTGTAATAAATAGTTATTAAATAATGATTTTACTAGGATGAATAATCATGAAAAATTATATTTCAATATATTATGCATTATATAAATTAACAACCTATGAAAAATACTACCCACCATAGGATCTAGAGATTATTTTAATTAACATTTAAATAATTATTTGTTGGAAATATAACTATAATGAATAGTGTGTTATATATACTAATCCAAATAATTAAAATAAATTATTAACACATTATAAAATATACTTGAGACAATTTAGATATTTGTAATTGATAAATGGCTTGCATTTAATAATATATTATCATTTGGGGATCGAAAACAAGCTGGATGATGACCTATAAAAAAAATATTATAACCCCATGTGATTAATGGTACATAACCATTAATGATATTCATAGGACTAATATAGAAATATTAATGTGTAGTATGGAATGATAGTTTAACCATTATTTGTCAACCATAAATTTAAGTAAATATAGAGGAATCTCATAAACATTATACGATCCAATAAAATAAGTTAGAAAATATTCTATAATTTTACCCGAACATTGAGGGAATTATCTGGTTAGTTACAATGATAGTTTTACCAAAAAACAAATAATTTAATAAGTACATTTTAAAAGACCCAATAACTAACCATTTTCTATTCATCCTAGAATTTTGGCGTACTGTATTGATCTTATCAAAAAATTAATATAGGAAAAACTAAATTGGGTCATTATAAACTATATATCATGGTAAAAAGTATGTCAAAAAGTATATTATGAACCTTGTGAAAAAATTCCAGGAATAAACCGTTTTCTATACCATTATATGATTGGTTAAAAATAACTATCAATTTTATCATCCTCTTATAGTACACACATTATGGTAACCACTATATATGGGTATTTAAGGATCAACTAAAAAATTCCACCTAATTCATTAATTTTGATGAATATTTATCACTTCATTTATTTTAAAAGTTATAGGAAAATAAATTATCAAAGATTTATAAAGTAAAACTCTAAAATTAATATTACAAGTATCTATCATTAATATATACATTTTAAAATATTCTACAACAATAACATTATTTATGGATAAAATTTAATATGATTTATTTGAATAACAATGGGGGTCAATCAATTGTGACCAGTAATGTATATGATGTTATATTTTTCGTAAATAATTGTATTTAATGGAATTTACTGTGGAAATCTATATTTCGTTGAAATTTCATATAATTATAGTTTCCAATCATGCATCCTAATGGACCTATAATTTAAAATATGTTTTCAGTGTTTTATAACATTGAAATTTTACGATAAAGTCATGTAAATGAATATGTATGTACATCATCATTTTATATAATACTTTAGATATTTCTAAATATTTTCCATTATGTGATATAAATTAAATATAGGTAAAAAATATATTATAATAATATCCAATGATATCAATAATAAAATTTTATTAAAATGTATTTTTTCAAATTTATACATGTATGTACCATATGGTATTCTGTTTGTTGTGTCTACTGATCACAAGGTACATCATTCCCTTATAAATTCATTATTTTGTGTGGGTTTTAGCGTATCTCATACAACATCATCCTCTTACGTCTCTAGTTTCTGACTTTTTGTAATTAATGAACCCTAAAGTACATGGAAATTACATTAGATTTTCAGAATACATAATACATTACACAAACAGACTCCCGATGACCATATTAATTGCTTACTTTTCATAACATGGATAACAATATTCTATCATGGTGGAAGATCATCAATAACTCCAATAAATATCTTCCCTTTTTTACAACATTAAACCATTCCTAATATCTTGTGGAAAAGAAAACATAAATATGGTGAGCTCAAATATATATTAATGGTAAACATTGGTATCCTAAAACATTCCATAAGCATTTTAATGTAAAAACAAAAACAGAAAGTTTAAATATCTAAATCTTGAGCCATGTAATATATCATGGTTGTACTAAAGAAATAGATCAGAAAGGAACATTAACCATGATAAAATAAAATTGGAATAAAATAGGGAAATGTGGAATATAAATAAAAACATAATATCTTGTCTATAGTAGACATGGAACTTTTACTAATACCATCATAGTGTACAATGTACTTTACTGGACTAGGTGTACATGTCATTCTAGCTAATTATTACTGAACCAGATTTACATATTGTACAGGCCATGTATCACATAACTAGATTTACATTCCATTCCATTAAATTATATATTATTAGATATAAATCTTTACCAAATGCAATGGATGGATATATAGGTTCCACCCATCTCATAATGAAATCATTCATACATGTGCCACAAAAACCTTAATCATTAATTACAGCATAACCCCAGAAATAAAATGGGTTACATAAATGTCATTCCATCGTAACATAATCCATATAAAATATAATTACACCATCTACATATTAAAATAATATTAATAACAAGAATATAGACAATTAAATATTTAAATAAATCCATCATATTGGATTTTATTTGAAAAAACACTTCAATAAAATTTATGAGGATAATAACATTTCTTGTTCAATAATGATTTATTTTCTCGAAATACCACAAAATTTTAGAAGAAAATATTTTAATTGAAAATAATCATCAAATATTATGTAGGAATATTAATATAAATATGGTTTTAACGAATGTGTTAATATCAATTTATTCCATATAATTTAAAAAACATTATCCTCTTACTTTAACATGAAAAGTCAAAAAGTACGTCGTATAGTAAACGAAAGAAATATTTCTTCCATGCCATGTATTAAAATTTAAAATGGGTAAAAACAAATTCAAATATACATAGAATATTTTAAAAGGTTTCATGAAAACATTTTTATAAAACAGGGACATTTATGATAATTATATCCCTTGTAAATAAATACGTACAAACAATATCAGATAAAAATGAGTTTCAAAATTATCCATTGCCTTAGATTTTATTTCTACCATATAAATTTGATACTTATATATAGTGGGTTAAAAAATATTAATAACTTGTAACATAACCATAAAAATATTTAGGATATCATATATGATTCACTTATTTCTTTATATTACCCATTTATTTTCCAATTCTATGTTAAAGCAACATTTTGGGTAATAACCGTTTTATTTATCATAAATGTTCTAACATGTTATTATTGATCATAATACATAGATAGAAATTTAAATTTTTACAGAATGTAAAAAATGATTTGTAGATCATAAATATTCAGTAAATAATATATTTAATAAATAGATAAATTAATTTAAGTTCATCATTCATGGAAACATTAAACCATAAGTACGCATGAACGCTCTTTCTATTTCCTAATTGAATTGAATGAAAAAAAGTAAATGATATATAAATATATACATATATATATATATATGAATAAACTATAATTATTATTTCATATATTTTAATATTATTTATTATATGTAATTTGTAATCATTCATGAATGTTTAATGTGGAGAATGAATATAATCGCATTGTGGAGTCATTTGGTCGTATGTACGGACAAGCGACGATATCATTCACTTAATTGTAAAATGATATATAATTATAGGGTATATTTATTTTAATGATTAATTATCAGGTAATATTAATTATTTTTATCCTATGTACTAATCATTATACACATTCTAATTATGTATTGTCCAAGAACAAAATAACACCACGATGTGGTGAAGGTATGATGTTCGTATGCATGCGTGTTGATATTGTTATTCATAGTATGAATAAAATAAGTAATAAGGTTTCCCCAAAATTAGAATAAAATTTTTCTTGGTAGAATATACTGAATTTATTACTTGATTATGGGAAAACTTAAGAATTTTATGTTGAAGAAGAAATGAATTTTGGAATTGGCGACAAAATAGTTACCTCTTTTTCAAGTATCTCCTATTGAATTTAAAAAATGGACTCATTAAGATGAATTTATTCCAATTGTGTGGCCTCTAAGATTATTTTATATATTTTGAGAGAGAAAATGGGTAATGTTCTATCATGAAAACGGAATTAATATGTGTGATAAAATCAATAGTTGAGGTGCTCTTTTAAAAGGGGTGAGGTTCACCTTTGGAAGTACAAAAACAATTAACATAATTTAAAATAATTTTTAATTTCAAACTCCACCAATGTAGATTATTTAGAAGATAATATGATTATGGGTAGAAATCCCCTCAACCAACAAATTTTTTAGATGTTTTCATTTTAATTTAAACCTTATCATTTTGATTTATCCATATATAATCAATTTAATAGTAATCGTGCTTATAAAATTAAAATTATTTAATGGTTTAAAATATTTAATTAATTTTTTAATATCCAATAAATAAAAGCACTGTTAAATTGTAGACCTTATAATTTTGACATGGTAATTTTAAAATATTTTTTTGTTTTCAAATAATTTAATAATTAATGTTTTTTAAAAATATCAATTGTGTCAATTGGGAAAATAATGATTCATTGGACATAAAATAAAATCCAAAAATATGTTATATTATAACTATAATATTCAATACACTCTTATCATGTCATAGTCAATAAAATTCATGCTGAAAATTATTTAGTTCATATTATATTTTTTAATATTTTTAAAATCATTTTTAGATATTTCTATTAAAAAATAAACATCGCAATTGTGTCATTATTAATGGTAATTATATAATCTCTAAAAATTATGAATTTAATGAAATGATTTAGATAATTTCATTATATTAATGGAGATTATTTATGTTCGAAGACATGTCATGTTTATAACTACATTAAAATTATTATACTTATAAGAAATATGATAGTGACATGTTGTCATTTTATTTTGTTTTATTATAACTAGTCCTCCTCCCGTGCATTATCATGACACTATATATTAATTCATATTATTAATAATAGAATATCATTTATCAAACATACTAATTCATATTAATATTGAAAATATTTGAAAAAAATGAAAAATACATAATGATGAATTAAAAGATACATATATTGAGGAACAAATGTAAAATAATGAGTAGCCTTCTATAAAGAATTAAAGTTATATAAAGACTGACTACCTTGGAAAAAAGGTTATGTATTTGAGGAGAAAAAGTTACATAATGTGCAGTATCAACTTTAATAAGTTCTTCTAGAACCCAGAACTATATTTTTTATCATGTTTACAAAAATCCAAACTACCTAACAACTATTGCAGCGTTCTCTTACTCCACCTGAACTATAATTTTCTACATCAAATAATGATTGAATGAATCAAAATTAATTTTCATATTTCATGATCACTTTCAGAGTAAAATTTATCTCCATCATCTCTGACATAGTTATCATGCTAAAATGTTCTGATCAAACATCAATTTTTTTATAATCTTCCAATCGTAGTGAAAGATCTTCAATATCTTCCATAATGATCCTCCTACTTTGTTTTCTTACCCTAAACCATTCTTTATATCTTAAGGAAAAGAAAACATAAAATCAGTGATCTCTAATACACACCAAGGGTAAACATGGAGAGCATAAAACATTTCATAAACATTTGAACATAAAACCAAGAACATAAAACATCAAAATCTGGAGTAATGACATATATTTTGGTAGTACAAAAAGGCACATATCATAAAGGAACATTAATCATGATAAAATAGAATAGTAATAAAACATTTAATTGTGGAAAAACATCCGGAACAGGATATGATTTTGATTTTCGCCATGGAATTTGTTCCATGACCATCATAGTGGGCAAAGTCCATTACTGAACTGATTATACATGTCATTCCAACCCGGTAATACTGAACCACATTTTATTTCTGTTCTGGACATGTTTATCTTAGGAGATATAAATCTTTACCCAATTCATTAGAGGGATATATAGGTCCCATCCATCTCATAATGAAATCATTTGTACGTGTTCCATAAGATAAAAAAATACATCCATCATAACCCAGTGAATAAAATGGGTCTCATAAACATCTTCCCATCATGAAATAATTTATATAAAATAAATGAATATCATTTCATCATAGATAAAATAAAAACATGTAAATAATAGGGAAAATATACTAGAAACATAACCATATTAAATAATGTCATATTAGATGGAAAATAGGTTTGATAAAATAAATGAAATTAATTCTTGAAGAAAATATCCTTTTCTTTTCATAATCATTTTCTATTTTCAATATTTCATTCAACTTTAAATGAAAATAATTTTGTATAAAATAGAAATGAAATTAGGTAGAAGTTGATTCAATTAATTAAGTCATTATTAAACCGTAAAAATCCATTCACACCTTATAATTTAAGAAAAAAAATATCCTCTCACTTTTACTGGAAAAGTCAAAAAGTACTTCGTTTTGTAAACAAACGAATGATTTCATCCATACCGCATAGTAAAACCAAAAAGTGGTAAACTTGACTTTAAAAATATATGTATGAATTTAAATAATTTAAGAAATTATTTTCTAAAACATTTACTTGGATGAAAAATATAACCCCAGTAAATACTTACGAAGAAACAATCACGGAAAAGAACAAGATTGGAATAATTATCCCGTACAATTTATGATCAGTGGAATCATAAGTGACATAAGATAAAAAAAATTTCACGAGAAATAAATATCATATATATTATAATAAAAATTATAAAAAATTCATGGGAATCATAAACACAATAAAAATGATATAGATGTTGATTAAGGTATATGTCTCATAGAAAAAAAAGTGAGCCGAAATAATCCCTTACCTTAGGTACAATTTCTTCTGTACGTGTATGAAACTCCAGTATAATGATTTAAATAATTTCATTGAATTATTTGAGAATCATACTTCATTTTATGATATCATATATGATTCATGTACGACTTTATATTAACCATTCATTTGTCATTTCCATGTTGAAGAAACGTTTTGGGTAATAGTCATTTCATTTATCGTATATGTTTGGACTTTTTGTTCATGATATTATTACATATATCATGATTTAAATACATCCAGAATGTAAATCAAAATTTATATATCATATATACATCCATTATATATATATATAATAGACTGCTAAATGAAATGAAATACACCTTTCATGGAGTCGGTAGGCCATACGTACACATGATCGATGTTTTCTTTTCCTTATTGACACGAATGGAAGTAAGTATATGATATATATATAATTATACATAAATAATGTAGCATTATTATGTAATATATCTCATTATTATTCATTATATATACATTATAATAATTCTTTAATGTTTGACATGGAGATTAAATCTCGTCGTGTCATGGAGACGGTAAGTCGTCCGTACGCACAATCAAAGATATCATTCCCATGATTGTGCAATTGTATTGAGGTGTATGGTGTATAATATTTCATAATAAATATCATTTTACAATAAATATATATAGTCATTTAATACATTATTATACACTTCCAATTAGGTAGGTGATGAAAAATAGATTACACCACGGCGTGGAGATGGTAGGTCGTGCATATTTACGCGTGATGGTTTCATTTATCATAGGATGGATAGAAGATGGAATGTCGTTTTTTCATATTCATAATAAAATATCAGTATGCAAGTGAAATTAAATTTATTAATTAATAATTAAACAGCTCATATAGAGGAAGTATAAGAAGAAATTATTTTGAATGAATCGGTAAAAGATATTACTTCTTCTTCGACGTGCCTCTTTTAAAGATTATATTAGGTCACTAATATTGGTATTCGAAGAAGATAGAGACCTATACTATGTCTATATGGAATTTGATAAGATAAATATTAATGTTTTGGCCGAGTTTGAATGCTCAAAATGGAGTTATGTAAAGAGGGAGGTGGTGCCCTTTTATAAGAGAGGAGATGGGAAGTTTTGGAGACATCCAAAATATTAATTTATAATAAAATTAAACCCCACTTAAAAACCAAAAATATTAATACAATTATAAAATGAGATGGTATAGGGTGGTAATATCATCAATAAAATTTATACAAATGTAGAATTTATTTTAATCCTTATCATTTTGATTCACCCTTATTTAATATATTTAAGTTGATTTGAGGTGATAATATTCTTAAATTTAAATTATTATAAATAATTTTATATGAGTTTTAAATTGAACCTAATTAGATATATAATGGAATTTTAGACTGTATAATTTTCAATTTGTAATTTTTAAATATTTATTTGTTATTTATAAAATTTAATAATATGTTATTTTTATAAAATATCAATAGTGTATATTTTGACACTATTTAATTACTTGAATTTAAATAAAATCCATACAGAAGTAATATTCGATCCAAATTATTTAATTGATTCCTAAAATTTAATATTCATCTCAAATATTGGTTGATAAAATTAATTAGGACATATAATATTTATTTTATTATTTTTAAATCCATTTATTTGATATTTCTCTTAATAAAATAATTATTAAAACATTTTTTATAATTAATAAAAAAAATTATTTGAATCCTAAAAATTACAAATATATTAATATGATAAATATAAATCTAATATATTAAATAATAATAATTATACACTAATTTATCATATTATGATAACAACATTTGAATTGTTATATTTATTAAATTATGAAGGGGACAACTTTGACATCATTTTAAATTAAATAATATAAGTGTCATAATCACTTTTATAAGACTCAAAATGGTCAAAAATTAGACTATTGGATTCTTATGGTTTATATATAAACTACCTATATGTTTTGGTTAGGTGTTGGGGCCTTTTAATGGGTTTTCGTATTTTAATAAAAACATAATTTTTGATTTTTCACTAAATAAATAATTTCTGCATCATTAATGAATAAGCTATTAAGTTTATACAATATATCATAATAATTACATATAAATTACCATAATAAAGAAAAAAAATTAGCATAAAAATTAGTTATTTTAATTGAATTTATATTCTATATAACCGTATATTAAAAATAATATAATTATTAAAGTTTGAGTGAGACATATTTTACATTCCTTTAAATAATATAAATTAAAGCTCTTAATCACATCCAAGTGGGTTCCGGTATATTCTATTTCAACCCAATTATATTTTAACGAGAAATATAATTAACCAATGATATCAATGAAACTTTTAGGGTAATTTTATAACATTATTTTTACCTTTAATTACCATATTTACCTTTAACTGTGGTAAATAAAATTTACCATAGTTACTATTCATAATGCATAATATTAACATTTATCTATTTACACAATTTTAAAACCATGATTCAAAATATGGAATCCATTTTTAAAAATAAAAAACACAAAATATGTAGAAATTAATTTAAAATTAATCTTGTTGTCGAAAAAAATGGGTTTTTATTTAAAACACTCAAAAATATTGAAATGATTTTACCTATTAATTAAATGTAAAATTAATGATAATGACATAAATTATATTAAATGGTAAAAATATATTCTATTTATAAATTAAAACCCCTTCAATAATATAACTTTACCATATTAATTATCTTGATGAAAAAAGTTTTTTTCAATTAAAATTTGGCATTTTTTTACTAGTAATCAAAATATAAAAGTCAAAAAGGAAAAATATTATAAAAATATTGAAAGGAAATTATTATTTAATTATTACAATGAATATGTTTATTTTGTCAAATTGATCTTATAAACTTGTCAAAAACTAGATTTCATGTAGGTACGCCATTAAAAGGTGAAAAAATTGCATTTTTTTTAAAATACTTATTTTATCCGAAATTTTGTTTTCCTCATACCATGTTCTAGAAATGTGTAAGATGAATAATAATGTAATTAAATTCAAAATTCTTTCATTACTATTCATAAAATCTATTTTATAATAATATATCATTGTTTAGTGAAACTTCGTATTACATCCAACACACGCTATTGAGGAGCTCGCTCTTGTGGGGAACACAAGTTAAGAATACTGTAACTTCTACTATAAGCCAATATGGTGTTGAATATAGCACAAGATAATCATTGTGAATTTTACAACACAAGATATCAATGAAATTAAAAAGTATAATTCTCATAAAATATTGGGGTGTTACATTCTATTCCCCTTAAAATGATTTTCTCCCTCGAAGTTCATCAGGGTTATAAATCATGTACTATTTAAAAGATTCATTCATAGAAACCCACATCATAAAATGGAATAATAAAACATAATTTTAATAAAGGGGAGATTGAAACATAATGGTCACCCAAAGTAAGTCAACACTGGGTTTCCACACAAGATAATATAGGTGAACATATGGATATGGAAGAATAATATAACAATTATGTTCTATTGAAGAATGTTTAGTAACATGGATATGAAAAAGCCAACAATCACAAAGCCATAAATTTGTGATAATCTACGATACCATCTGATTCATTAGATATGATTGTACTAGGACAATATTTTTGGTTTTCCAAATAATTTCACTAATGGTGAGGAATTTTTGCATAATGATAAATAATTACTTGATTTCAGTGTATTATCGTCATTGGCCATTCCATGAAGTTTTTTTACTTTATCTATTATTTTAATAAATGATGTTGAATTTGTCATTCTTGAAGTATTTTTAAGTCATGTGATAGAATGATATGCCATTCTGTCTATCTCTATCACAAATAGGTTAGTAGAAGTTATTAAATATACAAAAGTCCTTCTATATTAAGATTTATCATATATGGTTCCTAAAATTGAGTTTTACTTCATTTATCATACCGTTTAATAAAATAAAACTATTTTATACTAGCATTCCAGGAATAATATCAAAAATTTATAGCCTTACACAATACTATCTGATGTCCAACATAAACCATTCCAATATTTAGGTTTATCCAAAATACATCTGTCCAATCTCATAGTATAAACCAATAGAATTATAGAGAGGTCATCAACCAAGCTTGTGAATACCATCATTTATCTCCTAGATATCATAAGATATATCTTGTTGGTCACATTATGAACCTGTGAATAGCTTAATCATATATTCTCCTGAAACATTAATTATCATAAAACCTTAGGGAAAACATGAATGTTGTTAAAATTTAACTCTTTATACATAACAAAATCCCAAATTTATTGTATAATCAAACCATGACATCAATTTTTCCATATATCAGTCATGAGCTCATTAATACTATCAAATATATAATTTTGTCCTTATCCCTTAATTATGTGAATATCATATGCTTTCCAAAAATATTTCCATCAATTTTCATGGTTACCAGTACCATTTATCAAATACTTTCAAATAAACAAGGAAAAACAATATTTTAACAATCCTTATATTTTTCTTTATTCCATTGTACCATACATTATTAATGATAAACATGAAATCATTATACTACATTCTTAAACCATTGACTGAGCTTCAGCATTTTATTCCACAACACTTCTCTTATCTCAAATATCATTTGTAGTCTCCTAATAATCATCAACATAAATACTACCCATACATTCATGTTGATTCTCTTCGTGAGACTTTCCCATAGGTATTTGGTTTGAATAATGCTCATACATTCCACATTTAAAATATTTAACCATTTTTGATTTCATAGAAATACTATTTTCTTTTTCTATTCTGTTAACCGAACCTTTTACATTACAATTAATGGATTTGTTTCCTTCTTTTCCACACCCAAATAATCTTCCAATTACTTTGTAAAATTCTCTATGATTTCTCTTCCCACATGTTTTACATGAGGGAAATTAAACTTTAATTCCTCTTTGTTCATCATTAAACTCCATCTTTCACATATTTACCAAGTTAGGAAACGTACCAAAGTATAAATTATTGATCATATTATGGGATTGATGATTAGGAATAACAATGTTGTTTAACCTTCCATGTCAAATTTCATTTGGTTTCTCATAATGAATATCACTACATTGTCCATCATATTATCCATTAACATGAATCATCATGATTCTCTCCATTTTCTAAAACCCTAAATAAATAGTTTTAGAGGAAAAATTCATGCTAAGAAAACAACATAATTATGGGGGAGTACCATCGATATCTAACATCTTAGGTGTAATTATAACATTTTTACCGTAATTATAGTACTATAACCTATACTTATTATTATCCATAGGGACATCCCTAGATATACATTATAAATATCTCTAGGGATGTCACTTAAGTTTTCAAATCATAGTTTCCAAAGGTTAACTAAAAAATTTCACTAATAACAACAATAGAGACCCAAATATTTACGTACATATAAATTACATTACCTTTTCAGAATAATTAATACATAACAAAAAATGATGCCCAAAGACAGTATCAGTTTAGGGTCTTTGGAAACTCAGATCATAACCATCTAATAATTCTGAATGATCTTCAAAATATCCCATAAATGTCCTCCAATTTTGTTTTCTTATATAAAACCTTTTTCATATCCTGGGTAAAATAAAACATAAAAAGGGTGAGCTCCAATTCTCAGTAAGGATAAACATGGAGAACATTAGACAATCCATAAACATTTGAACATAAAAACAAGTACATAAAACACCAAAATCTTGAGTAATGACATAAATTTTTGCAGTACATAAGGCATAGATCATAAAGGATAATTAATAATGAAGAAATATCATGGGAATAAAACATGTAATTTCGGAAAACCATTAATCATCTTATATGATTTCCATAGTATGCAAGACATTGCTACCAAGACCATCATAGTGGAAAATGTCCATTACTAAACTGGGCTTAAATGTCGTTCCAGCCGAGTAATACTAAACTATATTTACATTCCATTACAATCATGTCTATCTAATGAGATATAAATCATTACCCAGTTTATTTTTGGGATGTATATATTTAACCCCTCTCATAATGAAATCATTCTTACGTGTGCCACTAAATAAACATATATCATTCAACATAACCCAATTAATAAAATGGGTTTCATAAACATCGTATGATCATGATATAATCTGTAAAAAATAAATGAATATCATTTAATCATAAAGAATGTCAAAACATTTAAATAATATGGACATAATACTTGAAACCAAAACATATTAAAGACTGTCCTCATAGATGGAAAATAGTTTTAGTAAAACAATTGAAATGAATTTTGAGGACAATATCCTTTATTTTTCAATATTATTTTCTATTCTAAATATTTCATTTAATTTCAAAATGAAATAAATTTTTTGAAAGTAACCATGAAATATTTTAGAATAATATTCAAGGAAACAAGCTATTATGAAACCGTAAAAATCCATTCATGCTGTATAAGATTGGAAAACAATATCATCCTACTTTGACTGGAATAGTCAAAAATTAACTCCATTTGTAAACAAAAGAAAGATTTCTTCCATACCACATAGTAAGAGTAAAAATGAGGTAAACATGACTTTAATCATATATGGAATAATATTATATACTTTATGAAAACATTTTTATTAAATATGTACATGAATAATAAATATAACCCCAGTAAATACTTACGAATAAACAATCTCAGATAAGAACGAGATTAGAATAATTATCACTTACCATTTATGATCAGTGGAATCATATGTGTCATAATATAAAGTAAAATACAAGAATATATAAATATCATATCCTTCATAATAAAAATCATAATAAATTCATGGGAATCATAAATTTCATACAAATGAAATAGATGGTAATTAAGGTATATGTCTCACAGAAATAAAATTGAGACAAAATAATCCCTTACCTTAGTTCTAATTTCTTGTGTATGTGTCTGAAACTCATGTATAATGATTTAAATAATGTCATTCACTATTCAATAATCATATTCATTTTTATGATATCATATATGAATCACATATGATTTATATTACCTGTACATTTGTCAATTCCATGTTGAAGCAACGTTTTGGGTAATAATCGTTTCATTTATCGTATGTGTTTGGACTTATTGTCCTTGATAATATTACATATATCATGATATACATACATCAAGAATATAAACAATTATTTATCTAACATATATTCATTATTTTTATTTATATATAATATAGAGATAAATGAAATTAAATACACTGTTAATTGAGACAGTAGGCAGTACGTACGCATGAATGTAGTTTTGCTTTCCTTATTGACATGAATGGAAGTAGAGGAAATATATATATACATAAATCCAGTAGCATTATTATGTCACGTATCTCATTATTATTCATTATATATACATTATAATCATCCTTTATGATTAACATGGAGAATTAATCTCATCGTGTCATGGAGACAGTTAGTCATACGTACGCACGAGCGACGATTTCATTCCCATGATTATGGAATTGTATTTAGGTGTATAGTGTATAATATTTCAGAATAAATATCATTTTAAAAATATCACATTTAGTTATTTAATCCATTATTATACCCATGCAACTAGGTTGGTGATAAAAAAAGATTACGCCACAACGTGGAGATGGTAGGTCATACGTACTCACACATGGTTGTTTAATTTTTCATAGGAAGGATATAAGATAGAATGTAACGTACTGGATCTGGGTGGCACTCAACAGGTGCCCCGATCTCTGTTGGACACATGACCTCCAGCACATTCCACAAAATTCCACAGGCTTCTGACTAGCAGTGAGGGCCCTGGTCTGATAGTGGGTAAACTATTCCCTTATTTTTCAAAGTGTAGTGAATCGGAAAAGATAAATAACATACAACAGCAGAAGAAGACATAAATGTATAACGGAAATTGATAACTGAAGTAAAATATAACAAAACTTCATATATATAGAGATGCATCATGTAAATAATTCTATGAAAATGTCCAGAAGAAGATACACTACAATACAATACAATACAACTAAATGTACAAGCTACAATAAAACAAAACAAAATAGTGTAATGGGATGTCATCCAGATCGCAAGCCTAAGCTCAGTTTCATGCTCTCCTACTCATCTACAAAAATCATGTACTTGTATAGGGACCCTTTCCCCTCTCTATACCTATAGAAATATAGTATATTTTGTCCACAGACATGACCCAAACAGGGTGTGACAAATAAATCCAAGGAGGAAACCACTAAAGGCCCATGCGCAACTGTCAGTGAAAATGTGCAACAACAGTGTGCAGTAGTAAATGAAATAAACAATGAAGTACTCAAAGTAACTAACATACCAGTTATATTTACATTTTTATTATTCATTTATATATTCAGAGACTGTTCTTTAACTTGATAGGTACAACATATGGAAATAACCACGCTGACTATTCATGATACACTGTCCTAAGACAAACTATCCTTACCCTCAGGTAATAAAAATCGAAGCCCTCAGGTAATTGCACACAGGCATAACAGATACTACACACATGTGTAAAATGTGTCTCCCACATGAACATAATCTATTTCCCACAAGAACAGGAACAACTTCACACAGGCATGAGAAAAGTTGCACGTAGGCTAAACAGGACACTGCCCTCAGGAAATACAATTAACTGGGCCAAGCCCGGCATATAAGCAAACTATTATATACAATTCCTCTCAAAAAAATTAATGTAAGCTAAAACTCACGGTATACCCACAAATGTCCTGGCCAAACGACTAAAAAAAGGAACGCACCCTCGGGGTGGTCCTGAATCAAAGAAGTGATCCCAAATTGCAGTTTTAACTTATCAAAAGTTAGTCTATGCAATTCAAGATAATTTTTAGCAAATTACAGAACCATACAACACCCATAACATGAGTTCGTAGCACAATGGTTAACAAATTCATCTCAAAAATTATAAATAAACACCAGACCTCCTACCTCGATCATCCTGGATCAGTATACCTGAACGACACATTCATAATAGTCCAAGAACGATGTAGATCTGGTATAAAATAATTCTTTTTCAAATGAAAATATCTTCCCATATAGGAATAATTGGAATGAACCGCGCAAGGAGATGTTAGGGCTTACTTGTACGGTCCCAACGTGATCGACATTGGCCAATACGGATTCCCAATGTGCGATCGGGTGATCTCCAAAGCTCTGACCATCCTCCCGAGCTCCAAAAGGCAGTTCTACCTCCTCCGCCAAATGAGGAGGCAACTTTCTGTTTTAAGCAAAAAAATAAAAACTACATGTCTTGTAATCTCAAGTACAGGATGTGTATTTTTCATCATTTAACTGTTTCTTGGGCGGCTATTTTTCACTGCTGAACTTTTCACTTGCTGACATGAATACACCGTGTGAATTTCCAAATACATGGTGTTTACTATCGTTCTACAGGTAGCTACTTCATTGACATACTATTCACATACCGACTAACTACACAACGTGTAAATACCCACTACATGGAGTGAAGTCATTTTTTACACCTTTCATCGTCGACATGGCTACATGCCATATATACTCATACCACACGGTCAATGTACACAACATGTGGAAAAGTACATGGTGTATAACCACAAAACTTTGGATTTTCCCAATTTTCCTTATGTTTCTCAAAAACAGTTATGGAAAAAGGAAAATAAGAAATCCGTACCTCAAAAACAAGAACTTGGTTCTTACAAAAATCCCCCCTTAAATCAATTCATCCCCAAATTTCCCTTACAATGGTGGTAAAGAGAATGATGAGAACATCTCTAGCCATTGAGCATGTATGTCAATCTCCCGCTCCCTGGTCTCGTCCTGCACTCAGCCATGCTGCCATTACACCCGTACAAGAGGAACTGACCATCATCAGAGAACCTATATGCTCCAATCAACAATACGAATCATATTCTCCACAAAGGATTCATCGGCCTGATGCTCAACCTTCTCGAGCTGTAAGACATGAGACAGGTCTGAGTGATAATGGTGTAGTTAAGATATATGTAAGACATTGTGCATGGACCGGAACCTTTGTGGTAACTGAAACTGATTGGAAACCGACCTAACTCTCTCCAGAAGATCAAACAGACCCACATACCTCATTGAATGTTTACCATGTCTCATGATCCCTCTATGTCCCATCCTCGGGTGAACTCGCAAGAAAACTTGATCCCTGACCACGAACTCTAAGGGTTATCTGTGGCGATTAGCATAAGATTTCTGACGATACTGTGCAATAGCCATCCACTTCTATATCAACTAGACCTACTCTGATGTCTCCTGCATGAGACATGGTCCCAGTAAATTTTCCTCACCTACCTCCTACCATCATAATGGTGATCGGCATGGCCTATCATATAATTCCTCGTAATGATCCATCTTAATAGTTTCCAAAAAACTATTTTTATAGGAAAACATGAATAGGGGTATATGCTTCTCCCAAGAGACATGAAGGTCTATGACGCATTCACGTAGCATGTCCTCAAGAACCTGTATCATAATCTCTGACTGGCCATCTATCTGATGGTGGTAAGCTGTTCCCAGAAGCACCTTTGTACACAATGCCCTATGAAAACTATACCAGAAATGAGAGGTAAAATGGGAATCCCTATCTAAAATGATAGAACGAGGGACCCCATGATAATTAATGACCTCTTGGATATAAATCTTCCTGATCTCATCAACACCAAAGGTTTCCTTGATTGGAAAAACGTGAGATACCTTCGTATGTCCGTCCACAACGACCCACACTACATCATTTCTTCAAGGTGACCTCCGCAACCCTGCCATGAAATCCATCATGACATCATACCATTTCCATAAAGTAATGGGTAACTAATGTAATAGTATAGTTGGCCTCTGATGCTCCACCGTCACCTGATTACAAGTAGAACATCTCCTAACGAAACCAGCTACCTATCATTTCATACCTGGCCACCAATACTGACATCTCAATTCATGGTACATTTTGGTAACTCTAGGATGAACTTCCCAAGTTGATACATGAAACCCCCACATCATCTCCTTGCATATATCCCCTGGAACCCATACTCTTCCATAGAAAAGTAGTACCTCATCATCGCCTATCTCCTAACCAGGAGGAGTGTCCTCACTTGCCACCGACTCCTGTAGAACTTGGCCTTCTGAATCTAATAGTTGTCTCATCCTCACTCTATCATGGAGGGTAGAAGTCGCAGCTAAGGAAGAATGATATGATCGCCCCTGACTATCATGAACCTCCAAATGCATCTCAGAGGAAAAATCCATAAGCTTCCACTCACCACTGGCCTCTTGAACATCCTGTATCTGAGTCTTCCAGCTTAGTGCATCAGCAATTGTGTTACCCTTACCAAGTGTATAGGCAAGCTCAAAGTCGATGGACTGAAGGTATTAAACCCACCTCTGATGTCTTAGGTTCAATTCACTATTGGTAAAGATATACATGAGGCTTTTGTAGTCCGTAAACAACAAACAATGTTCTCCGAAGAGATAATGTCTCCAATAGTGTAACACGTGAACAACTGCAACAAACTCGATGTTATGCATTGGGTAATTCCTCTCATGTGGCCTCAACTACCGAGACTTGTACACAAATAATCAATTGCCCATCATCAATACAAATCCTATCCCAATACCTGATGCATCACAGTAAACTTTATAACTCTTCCCCAGCTCTGGAAGTATCAGGACTGGTGCTGATATCAAACTTCCCTTCAGCTCCTGAAATTCTATCTCACAAGCTTCTGACCAAACGAAAATCACACCTTTCTTAGTCAAACACGTAAATGGTGCTGCTATGTGGGAGAATTCCTTTATTAAGGACCTATGGTGTCCAAATATCACCAAGAAACTCATCATCACAAACACGTTATTTTGCTTCTCCCAGGTCACTACTGCCCTCACTTTCTTTGGGTCTACTACAACTCCTACCTATGAGATGATATGACCCAGGAAGGGTAGCTCGTCCATCCAAATGTGGCACATTGGGAGCTCATAATTTAGCTGATGCTCTCTCAGAGTACTCAATATGATCTCATGAAGGGTAGAATGCTCGTTTAGAGTATGAGAGTACACCAAGATATCGTCCATGAATAATACGACAAAAGAAAACCGAAACGGGTGGAACTCCTGATTCATTAGAGCCATGATAACATCTGGCACATTAGTCAATCCAAACGGCATGACCAAGTACTCATATAGATCATATCTTATCTAAAAATCTATAAGTGGTATGTCTGATGGTCTAACGCCTAATTGATGATATCCAGATCTCAAGTCAATATTCAATAACACTCGTGCTCCACAAAGTTGATCAAAAATATCATAAATCCTCGGTAAGGGGTATCAGTTCTTGACCATTAGCAGTTTCTGCATCTGATCATCCACACAGAGTTTGAGGGTATCGTCTGCCTTCTTTGCAAAGAGGACAGGCAAACCCCATAGAGAAGTACTGGGATGGATGAAACCCTTTGCATGTAACTCCTCCAACATCCTCTTGAGCTCCAGCAAATCTTTTTGTATCCATCCTCTAAGGAGGAATGGACACCGGTGCTGCTCCTGGCACAATCTCAATATAGAAATCCATCTCTCGCTCCGAAGGTATACCTGAAAAGTCATCCGAGAAGAAATACAAAAAACAATCAACTAGTGGAGGGAAATCCTTCTAACAATCTCCCTAATAATCTAGATATAAACTCACAATCTAGGCTTTCACTCCACCTCGCCCACGATTCTAGGGTCCATCTCGCCTCTCCTTGAAATCCCATTCTCCATTGTATAGAAACTCTCTGCACTCTGGTGACATGAAACTCACCCTATAATTATAGTAGTCTACAAAGTCTCGAAAGGGTACCAACCAGCCCATCACATGAATGAAATCATAAGTAGAAATCTCTATGACATAGAGGTCCCATAGAAAGTGAAACCCACTAACCTCTAAAAGGAACTCCTTTCACTGACACACACCAGCCTTCCTCTATCCCAATGGTGTGTCTAGCATCATGATATCCGAAGAAGAAAAAACACAGTGACCAAGGCTCTCCACAATGGGAATCGAAATAAATCTATTTGTAGAACACGAATCAAAAATATATATGATAATAGAGAAGCTACTAAAATAGTAACTCTGACAGTACAAGGTCTGAGATCCGGCTCCTGTTGGGCCGGTTGCACTGCATATGCCTGCCCAGTGTCGTGACCCTACGACACAACCTAGCTACCCTGAGCAGTCCCGCCCTGTTTCCTCTGAGATCCTGGTGTCTGGATACCACGACCCCGACCACCTTCTCCGCCTGGACACCATGACGTATTCTAGTTTCCCGATTGGTAAGAAGATACTATTCTTGATCCCGCATGTAGAGTCTTCATAGAACCCCTCCCATTATCCACTTGTGGAAACACCCTAACAAAATTCTTAAGATGACCCATCTTACCGTAATCTCAGCACTCCACTGGGTCATGTGGACACTATAACCTCTTGTGAACCTATTTACCACACTAGTATCACATGACCAGGTAACCTGGAGTATTCATCTTCCTAGTACTTACACAGTGAGAGAAATCCATCTACCTCTTCCTTTTACTGGTAGAAATAGTTCTACAAACTGGTGTCGAATAGCCCTGGCCAACAACACTAGCTTCCTGCAGGTTTCGTTTAGTAATCAGTGCCTGGTTTACAATATCATGGATTGTAGGCAACCTGAAAACATTCACCAGTTCTTGGATGTCATATCAAAGCCCATACCCAAAGAATCTGGCCCTCAACATCTCAGAACCCACTTGAACAGGATAAAAACACTGAAGCTCGGTGATTCGAGTAGAATAATCCAAAACTAACATGGTGCCTTACTGCAGATTCAGGAAATCTCGAGCTCAATCTACCCTCAGCATCTGTGGGAAGAAAAAGACATAGAAAGCTTCCTGAAAAACTTCCCACCACATGTCTCATGGATGCTCAGACTGATTTGTAAAATACCACCATCTCATTATGGAATCACGCAACATGTATGTTGTGAGCATGACCCTCTGCCCTAGAGAAGTCTCCAGATGCTCGAAAATCGTCTACATCGAATGTAGCCATGACTTCGTTGCCTTTGGTTTTCCATTTCCTAAAAACATTGGCAGATGCTGCTGCTGAAAGATACATGTCACCTCTGCCATAGGTGTGGTAGCCATCGGTGCTCCCTGAAAGTTCTGCATAAATCGCGTGAAGCATACACGGAACTGCGCCTCTGTGCCTCTGTCCAGCATAACAACTGCTCCTGCATCCGGTTCTGCTGGAGGATCCACTGGAAGCCCAAGGCCTACCATCTCAGGAGTATAATCGTTGCATCTATTTTTGCGAACATCCAGTGGTCGTCTCGGTGGCATGACTCTACAAGGTAAAACGCACACCATATATCAAGATTAACAATTACTGAAAACAAGGATACCAAAAAGGGAACATGAGAAATAAAGAATTCAATATTTAAAAAACATGACTACACGACATGTATAAATACTACACGGTGTGTTGTCGTATTTCATTCACATGGGTAGGTACACCAGCTAAAACTGGTCATGTAACACCTCAAACCCATGACATGTCATCAGAATACACGGCGTGTACTTGAATCCTCCATACCTACCCAGGTCCTTCTACACATCTAAGTCACATGGGTCTCTTAAAACAAAACTACACAGCGTGTCCCACATGTACACGACATATACTCGACTAGCTTCGCCCGACCCATGTTGTTCGTGACACATCATGTGTACCCAGGTCACAATAAACGGCGTGTTTCAAAAAGACACAACATGTTCAAAGAATCCCCAGACTGACCCATGTTTCTCGCTACACGGCCGGCTACATGGCTAACACTACACAACATGTTCCAGGAAGACACGACGTGTAAAAAGAAATATAACACTGACCCGTGTTGTTCGTGACATCGTCAGGTACCTGGGTCAGATAACATGGTATGTTCAAGGTAGAAACGACGTGTATGTATTAAGGATTCCTTCGTATGTGTTGTTAGTAACACAGGCAGACACCGAGTCAACACTACACGACGTGTACAAAGGGTACACGACATGTTCCCCTAATCCATTCCCTACACCATGTACATGCCCTCATGGCCTATGACAAGGGAGGAGACTACACGTCATGTATCGAGAGTACAAGGTGTGTACATAAAATGTATTCATTTCTTCCCGAATAGAATAACACACGGCGTGTGTCTATAGAACTACACAGAGTAAATACTGGGTTTCCAAACTGTATGCCTTAGAAACTACTACAAAACCTATAAAAACATGGAACAAACACCTAAGTTCCAAATTCCGATCCATGAGGACCCATTCTCCCCATGAATCAATGATTGGCATCATACACATGGTATAAAAAAGTAAACTCTTCAATGATCAACCAAATTCCAGTCATTGAGGGCCCATACTCCCCAAAAACCATAGTTTTTCTTTCATTCTATCAGCAACCTCACATTAAAATACCCTGTCAAAAATCATTTATTTATCAAATCAGGTATCAGAACAACATTATTTTCTAGCACATCAACTATCACAACAACATGCAATTTATAATGAACCTACATGGAATGGAAGGAATGCAGGACATGTGATTTCTATCATGTTCCTAAATGATGCATGAGATGGAATACCCTCATCTCATCGGGATGAAACTAAATATAACCCATGTAAATCATATAAACATCACAATCACAAGCGTGTCGCCAAATGGTGAAAATGAAATCTACTACAAAATTGAAAAACCAGTAATAATTGCAATACCGAGGTAGATTGGTTTTTCCCTGTACATTGGTTAGCTACTCCCGGGCACATATTATTACCAAATATCATGCCCGTCCTATCCCTGAATATAGTCTCCAAATAGTTATTCAATGAAAAGAACCTCCTCTGATACCACTTTGTAACTTCCCGGATCCGGGTTCCACTCAACGGGTGCCCCGAACCCGGTTTTTCACATGACCTCAAGAAAATCTCCCCAAATGCCAGAGGCTAACGACTAGTAGTGAGGGCCCAGGTCTGATAGTAGGGAAACTATTCCCTCATTTGACAATGTGTAGCACATTGGAAAAGATATATAACATTCAGCAACGGAAGTAGTTATCAATATATATCTGAAATGGATAACTGATGTAATAGAGAACCAGCTGTCATATATATAGAGATGCAGCATGTCACTAAAACTATGAAAACATCCAGAATAGGATACACTGTAATACAATACAATAAAGATCAAAGTACAGGGTATAACAAAACAAATCAAAACAGTGCAACAGGAACCCAGTAGCATCGCAACCCTAAGCTCGGTCCCATGCTCTCCTACCTCTCTGCAACAATCATGTACCTGTATAAAGACCCTTTCCCCTATCGACACATTCATCAATATAGTATGTTTGGGCAAAATACATGACCCAAACAAGGTGTGAGAAATAAATCCCAGCAGGAAAACACCAAAGGCTCGTTCCCAACTATTAGTGAAAATGTCCAACAACAGTGTTCAGTAGTAAATCAAATAAACAAAGAAGTACTCAATGTAACTAACTTACTGGTTATACTGAAATTTTTAATATTAATTTAACAATGAGAATCTTGTTCTTTAACTTGGAAGGTACAACATATGGAAATCACCATGGTGAATGTTCATGATACACTATCCTCAGAAAAACAATCCTTACCCTCAGTTAATTAAAATCAAATTTCAAAGGTAATTTCCCACAAACATAAAAAATATTTCCCACAAGAGTACGAGGTGTTTCCCATAGGCAAAATATATATTTCCCATATGCACAGGAACTACTACCCATAAGAGTGAGAAAGGTTGACCACAGGCTACAAGAGACACTGCCCTCAGGATATACAAGTATTCAGGCTAAAACCAACATATAATCATGAAATTATATACAATTCATCCCATGAAAATTTTAAAGCATGCTAAAACTCACTGTATACCCATCGGTATCCTGGACAAATGACTAAACAGAGGAAGGCACACCTGGGGTGGTCCTGGATCCAAGTAATGATTCCAAACAACAGTTTTAACTAATAAAAATTTTATCTATGAAATTATATATAATTTTCACAAAAGGCCACAGCCATACCACACACCATACATGGGTTCATAGCACAAAGATACACAAATTCAACTAAACAGTTGGAAATGAACACCAGAACACCTACCTCGATCATCACTAATCGGTATACGTGAATGACAACTTCATAATCGTGCAAGAATGATTTAGATCTGGGATAAAAGATTTCTTCTAAAAATAAAAATAACATCTATTTGAAGAAGAATTGGTAAAACAGTGAAAGGAGAGGGGAGGTCTTACCCGTACAGTCTCAACGTGATCGACGAAGGTAGAAATAGATTCACAGCGCGTGATCAGGTGATATCCAAATCTCCAGCCGTCCTCCTGAGCTCCAAATGGCCATTCTGGCTCCTCTTCCGAATGAGGAGGCTACTGCCCATTTTAAGAAAAAATAAAAACAAACTAAACGGTATGTACTTTTAATCATTTAACTCTTCCTCTAGCAGCTACATGTCACCGCCGAACTCTTCAATTTCCGACATGAGCACAAAACATGTATTTCGGAATACACAAAATGTATTGTCTCTTAGCTGGCGGCTACTTCACCACCTTACTATTCACTTTCTGACTGACTACACGGTGTGTAAATACCCACTACACGTCGTGTAGTGCATTTTTACACCATTCATCACCGACAGGGCAACACACCCTGTGTACTCAACCCACAAGGACAATGTACATGGCTTGTGGAAAAGTACATGGTGTCTACCCCCAAAATTTGATATTTTCCCACATTTTCATTATTTATTCAAAAAAACTTAAGGAAATAAGGAAACGAAGAAACCCATACCTCAAAAACAAGAACCTGGTTCTTATATGGAATATGGTTTCTTAATGTTGATAATAACAAATCAGTATACATGTGATACTAGAGTTATTACATAATAATCTAACAACTCATATAGAGGAAGTATAAGAAGAAATATGTTTGAAAGAATCTGTAATGGATATTACCTATTCTTCGAAGTTCCTCATTTAAATATTCTCTTAGGGAACTAATGTTGGACTTTGTAGAATACCAGGACCACTATTATGTCACTAGGGAAGTAGAGAAGAGAAATGGGAAGGGTTTGGCCGAGATTGAATGATCAAAATGGCATTTAGAGATGACGGAAGAGGTTCCCTTTTATAAGAGAGGAGATTGTCACTTTTGGAAACCTCCAAAATAGTAATTTTTAATAAAATAAAACCCCAAATAAAAACACCCAAAATTAAATCCAATAAGAATATGAGATGATATAGGGCGGTTGAATCAACAAAAAATAAAATATAGACCAGTTTGGAATTTATTTTAGACCTTATCATTTTGATTTGTCATTATTTAATCTATTTAATTTTATTTGTAGTAATAATATTCTTAATTTCAAATTGATATAAATACTTATAGATGTTTTATCAATTGTCCATAATTTGATATATAATGAATTTTTGACCATTTTATTTTCAATTTGTAGTTTTTAAATATTTTTTTGATTTTTAAAACATTTAATAATATGATATTTTTATTAAATATCCATAGTGACATTTTGGACACCATTCAATTTATTGAATTTAAATAAAATCCATAGTGAAGTTATACTCAACCCAAAATATTTAATAGATTCATAATATGTCATGTTCACCTTAAAAAATCATGGATATCATTAATTAAGTAATATAATATTTATATTAATAATTTTAAAACCATTTATTTGATAATTCTCTTAATAAAATAATTACTACAACATTTTTGTTTAATTAATTAATATAGTTATTTGTTTCCTAAAAATTACAAATAAATAATATATGATGATTACAAATATAATATCTGACATAAAAATTCTTTTACACTAATGTATCATCATAAGATAACTACATTTAAATTGATAGATTTATTAAATTATGAAGGTGACAACTTTGACATCATTTAAATTTAAATAATATAACTATCATTATCACTTTTATAGGACTCAAAATGGTCAAAAATTAGACTATTTGATGATTATGGTTTAGATATTTACGACCAATAAGTTTTGGTTAGGTTTTCGGGCCTTTTTATGGGTATTATTGTTTTTATAAAAACAATATTATTGAATTTTCACTATATAAATAATTTATGCATCATTAATGTATACGCTATTAAGGTTATTAAATATTTCACAAAAAAGTACATACAAATTAACATAATAAAGAAAAAAAATTACCTTCCAAATGAGTATTTATAATTTAATTTTTATTCTTTATAACCTTATATTAAAAATACATTAATTATTATTTTTTGAGTGAGACATATTTCAAATTCCATTAAATAAAAAATATTACAGTTCTTAATCACCACCAATTGGGTTCCAATAGATTTCATTTCCACACATGTATATTTTATAGAGAAATATAATTAAACAATGATATCAAGAAAAGTGTTAGGGTAATTTTATAATATTATTTTTACCCTTAATAAGCTGACTTACATTTATATATTGTAAATAAATTTTATCGTAGTTAATATTCATATAGCCAAAAAATAAAATTTATCTATTTAGACAATTTGAACCTACAAATTCGAAATATGGAATCCATTATTACAAATTCAAAACACAAAATATGCAGTATTTAATTTAAAATTAATCCTATTGTCTAAAAAATGGGGTTTGTTTAAAACATTACAATATAAAGAAATGATTTTACTTATGAATTTAATGAAAAATTAATTATAATGATATAAATTATATTAAATGGTAAAAATATAATCTATTAATACATTAAAAACTCCTCAATATTATAATAAAACCATATAAATTAACTTGATGATGAAAAATGTTTATAATTAAAATTTACCGTATTATTACTATTAATCAAAATATTAAAGTTATCAGAAAAATATAAAAAAACATATTCAATGTAATTATTTATTTCCTTATTACAAAGAAAATGTCATGAACCGTCCCCCAAATCCCATATCGTGACTACCCCAATCCTGCCTTCCATAGTGCAGGGGCTGGCGACTAGCACGAATGGCATAATTCCCTAAAAACTGGGAAGCCATTTTCATTATAAAGCGTAACACACACTACAAGAGTACAAGAGGAAGAAAACATTAAGTAATGTAGAACAAAAAGTGTGTAGAAAGTACAATTGGGCTGGAAATACAAGCCCAATCAAAAAGGGACAACTACAACTAAAGAAAGTACATCTGAAAAAGACAATAGTAGTAATGTAAAGCAGCAACCACTGAGTCGTCCTCTGGGAATCCCACTGATGGGTGGGTACAAATGGCCTCCTCAACACCTCGGGTCTGACAGTTCACTAAGTGTATTTCCTCCAAGTGATCCACCACCAGATACAGTCCAGTCCAGGCGCCCTCGGCCTCTGTCAGCGCTATTAGTTGTCTGAATCCAACACAATGAGGTGCGGGCATAGCCCGTGCAGGGGTGAGTATAACAATACTCAGTAGGGACCCCAAGACCCTCAATGTCTCACAAAATCCAACAAGTATAAACCATAACGACTGATCTGAACAGATAACCTTTACATAGGTATATGTCCATACATATACCTAAGTTATCATGTAACCCATCTCAATCAACAGGAAAACACAAAGGTCATTGACTCAGCTCAAACCAGGATTTTCATTATTGAAACCACAACTGCTGGAGAACTCCTCCTTTGTTGAGTATAGTGGTGCTGTCACGACTCTAAGGTGCTACTCACTAACCTTAGACTACTGGCGTACTCCACCTGTCGGGTACCGTGGGTCTGCGGCCAAACCGGGCGCTCCTCCGCTATGGGTCTGCCGCCAAACCGGGCGCTCCGCCTAATAGCAGTCAGAGGTACTCCACTTGTCCTAGACCACGGGTCTGCTGCAAAACCAGGTGCACCATCCGCCATGGGTCTGCTGCCAAACTAGGCGCTTCATCTACTAGGCTAGTCAAATCACTCAGAGTCGAATCGGTCATGCAGTCATTAGGTCTATAGCTACTTGGTCTCCACACATCGTAAGCTCGTCTCCAGGAGGATCCACTACGTGAGCTACTGGTCGATACTCCAACTGTCACAAAGTCTCACGTGGAAGTATCTCAAACTACCGAGAAGTAATTGGGGTCTCAATGCAACAGACGACACCTCAATCAGATGCCCTTATTGTGTGTTATTAGCTTTTCTGTTCCAGGGGCCCAGTTGGTTTTTAAGATAAAACCAACCTGAAGATACTCCAATCTCATTATAACCTCAAATGGAGTATTCCAAAAGAAAATTCTCATCAAAAGGACACCAACGTAGTTGATGACACGTCAATCGGCAATCTGATCCTTAAGTTATAAGTGTTTCCGATCATAGGTCCCAATTGGTTTTGGGTTCGAACAAACCCGGCCATTTTTCCAAAGTCATATAAAACTCATTTAGATTATTGAAAAAAGATCTTTCCATCACAAGTATCCCAGTGCCGCAGACGGTGCGTCGATCAGATGGGTGGTCTTTAAGTTATTCACCTGTAAGTGAAAACGGGCCCGACCCGCTAAGCCCAGTGGGCTGGCAGGTCGGGTCAACCCAGTTTTGGCAGGTCCGACCTGAAAGAGGGTTGGACCAGCTGAGTCTATCATGTGGCCTGGCTCGGTGGGGTGCGGCCTGGCCTGAGTGGCCGAGCGGTCTGTGGGGGGGGGGAGGGCACGGCCCCCTGCTTTACAGAACCAGCAGCACCGAGTGGCGCCGCCCTCCAATCCGGCTGGCCAGAGCTGGCTGGTCTTCCTGGTGCATGCGGCCCACTTGGGTGGGCCACGGTCCTACTGCATGGCCCCTTCAGGTGTCATGGATCCTTTACCAGGGAGGCTGGGTTCACCGCCTAAGAGGCCCACGGAGCGCGGGCCGCGGTCCTCGGCAGCACAATGCCCCTTTTAGCACCGCAGTCTTCCTTAGGCCCAGTGGGATTTGGCCGGATGATTCTTCCATAGTCGACAAGACCGAGGTTTCAGGCCATGGTTTAACCGCATTCTGATGGCGCACTGCCGCCACTTTCATTCGTTGCCACTTCTTCTCGTTGTTGTCGAAAAAATAACCACGAACAATCGGAGGGTCTTCGGGCCGTGTTTGTTCGGCCCGCACCCTCCGCGTTAGGCGGTATCAAAAGGTCCGAAGTTATTACAAATAATTAAATACAAATGAGGGAATTTATTCACTTATAAATTTTATGAAATCCATACCTTGAAATAAGGTTCGCGGTAGTCGGGCATCGCAGAAAATGGCGTCACGGGGAGACGACGTCAACTCATTGACGTCGTGGAAGAAGGAGATGACGATGGCGCATCTTCGGCGTTCCTTACGGGTGGCTCCTTCTCCTTTGGCTTGGCCGAAGTTTGATGGAGGCGATCGTCATTCTTTGGTGGTTATTCGATGGAAGGACGATCTTCTTCATTGAAAGAAGAACACTCTTCTTCTCTTTGTCAAGAGCTCTCCCAAAAATCTCCCAACACAGCAAAAGCCCAAACAAAAATAATAATAAGTCTCTCCCATAATATAACATTTCCAACTATTTCAAAACAATTCAAAAATGAAATACTGACACATAAATTAATTAATTATGATATTAATTAATTCGTTAGGTGGGTTGGAAAAATCAATGGGTGGGAGTTGGAGAGGCTCCACAAAAAAGAAGGGGAGTGTTATGGCGAGTTCTAGAGAGTTATGGGGAGATGAAGAGTTTAGGGAAAATGTGGTTCCCACCACACTAAATCCTCTCATGGGAGGTTATGTGGGTGTGGGAACCACATAAAACTAACCTTTGGAGGAAATAACCACACAAGATATAATTAAAATTTTGTTCCACAATTTTATTTATTTTTATTCTAAATCCCCAAATATTAACTCTCAACCCGCAAAAAATCCAACTGTGATAATGGTCCCCTCAAATGAATACCGGCGTTGCGAGTTCATTGGTGCCCTCCGATATCAATTTTGAGCACCAGTTCAAATGATGAAAAATCCCAAAAGATTGTTTCATGAACGTACCAAAAAAAATGTTCAGAAAATTATTATCAGTCACCCTCAACCCGCGCCGGTCGAGGTTAGGCTCTTCCTAAGTAAAAAACGCCCCAATGAACAAAATGGTACCCTGGGATTTTAAAACCGAGTTACCCTTTAAAAGTTATGTATTTTACAATAAAATAATTTCACCTAATTATTTTATTTACTGTGAACAATAACATTTTCTGGTGGCTCGTGCTAGCCAAAGTTAGTATCTTCTTAAATAAAGGATTACCTAACGAGTTCAACGGTGGTCTCAGATTTTAAATCCAAGCTACTATTTTTTAGTTATATACATTTGAAAAATAAATAAATTAATTTAATTATTTTATTTATGGTTATGCCATTTTTCAAATTTCACACAAGTGGCCTGTGATGACTAAACTTAATTCATGTATATGGTAAACCTGCCATCCAGAGAGCAATAGTCCCCTCTGATTTCTGATCTGAGTAACCCTTTAATAGTGATTTCACTTTTTTTTAAAAAAATGTGTACACGCGTTAATTTATGCTAAAAAACATCAATAAATTATTCTGGGCACAATGAACCTCGGAATCAGGTGCCGTCTGAAATAGAGGACTCCTAAAATTCCAAATATTTTACGAAAACAATTTCCTTGAAATTTATAGGTCTTTACATTACCCCAACCCCTCCTCAGGGAATTATCTCCCCGTAATGTTACAACACTAACTAAGGAAACAAAGGGGGGTATTGAGCACACATCTGAGCCTCTTGCTCCCATGTTCTCACCTAGAGGTTCTCGTGTTTCCAGCTAATGTACACCATAGGAATCTACCATCCACATTGGACCTGCTCCTGTCGATCCTCAATCTCCACTGGAAGATGTAGTGCACCCGGTGCAGCTAAGGTGGAAGGGCCAGGTGGTAATCCACCTCTCCTACACTGCCGAGGACAAGGAAAGGTCCGAAGAATCGTGGAGATAACTTGTTGTCTTGGCCAAATCTCCGTAGTCCTCATCAAGTTGAGACGCATAAGAAGACGTGGTCACAATCCTCGAACTCCAGTGGTCTCTGCGTCCTATCAGCATAGGACTTCTGCCTACTCTTTGTAGTCTTCATCTCCTCCTAGATGATCTGAACATTCTCTGTTGTAGCCTGAACCATCTCTGGTACTAAAAGAGCTACTAAGATTTCTCCTTTGATGATAAGAGAAATCTTTTCTTATCCCCCGGATGAACCACGTTATTTTCCTAATACATTCAACCCTGACATGAACGGTTCTATTTAATTCCATTGACAATGACGTAAGGACTTGATGCCACTACCAAGAGATCCAACCGTCACTCTCACCTCCAAGGGTTGGGTCACACTATCGGCATCAGTGTCTGGTCACTGGGTCTCCTCTAGTAGATATCTCGAAAGTGTGGGTCAAGTCAACAGTTTTTACTGGATCCACTTAGTATTAACCACACAAAAGGCAGGAAGGAAAACTTCATAAATAAAAGTGTCTTTTATTTCTGCATCTCAAAGTACAAAGACGCATAAGAACCACAAATGTTCTCTCTAGAACCCTAACATGAATAGGAATTAATAGAAGAAAAGCGATGGATCAGTTTTTCATACACACACCCATCTCAAATGTCTGATCCCTGAAGCACTATTCGCATCATATTCATTGAGTACCAGGAATGGTAAGTACGCTCCGATGAATACTCAACTACTGACATGTCATCCAGTCGAAATTGTAGAACCTGAAAGGAACTATCAACCACCTCCTCAAGCCATTCCTTAGTCGCTTGTGAGTTAGGCTCACCTCGGAACATGAGCGTATCTGATACTGAAACCCATGTATGTAACTAATCCTACATGAGTCCTCTACCGCTATCTCCAATAGTGTCTATTGACAAATGGGCAGTGATATAGTTGGTACACTGTTCGAAGGTACTGTCTGGGAAAACGGTCCTATGTATCGAAATCTCATCACTATGCGGACCATCCTCGTGGTCACTCACTGAAAAAGACTAGTATCTAAGATCAACATCTTCTCTACTAGTGTCTCAACTTGGCTGAAAAATCCAATAATTGCCTCCATCCAGCCCTCTCCTGCCTACGAATCTATCTCACCTCGTAACCTCCGAAGCTTCTGCCGCAGGAACTCATGAAATGTGCTCAGTCGGTGTGCACCTTCCGTTAGTACAGCTAGTGGTATCTGTTTCCCAATGGGTGGTGGTGATGCTGTTACACCACCTTAAGGTGCCAAGATTGTAAAAGGGCCATGCACCGGAGCCTCGTCACTCGAGGGGTCGTCATCGTGTACTCTCTCGGAATTCCAACTGACCGTCTGCGTGGAGGAATCCTGAAAAGATGTGACATGTAAAGTGATTATACCTGGTTTGGTGACCTGGTTTGAGCTGACTTATAGAAAAAATTTTAAATCACACACACAATTAGTGTTTTCATGCACTAAGTCAGAAATCAGTAGTCAATGTCTTGGTGTATGGATAGGTCGGCCGCCACACCAAAACTGGACTACCTGAACTGAGGACCACAGTTAGTACCCTTAACACTATTTCTTCACAGAAAAGAAATATCAAAGTCCTAAGTTCTACGGTAGAACCGAATCCTATGTTACAAATTTTTCACGACCCATCCCTCAGGGCCAGTATCATGACAACACAAAACCTTCCTTCCATAGTCCATGGGCAGGCGACTAGCACTAAAGGCGTAATTCCCTAAAAACTAGGAAGGCATTGGCTTTATAAATTGTAACACACACAACCAAAGTACAAATGGAAGAAAACAATAAGTAATGTAGTATAACATGTGTGCTGAAAGTAAAATGTGGCCGGAAATACAAGCCAAATCAAAAAGGTACAACTACCACTGAAGAAAGTACAACTGAAAAAGTCAACAACAATTATGTAAAGCAGAAACCACTGAGTCGTCATCTGGGAATCCCACCTGAAGGGTGGGTATAGATGGCCTCCTCAGCACCTCGAGTCCGACCGCCACTCCGTGTACATATTCCAAGTGGTCCACCTCCGGGTACTGTCCAGTCCAAGCGCCCTCGGCCTCCGTCATCACTATTCATCGTCTGCATCCAACACAACGAGGTGTGGGCACAACCCATTCAGGGTTAAGTATAACGATAATCAGTAGAGACCCCAAGACCCTCATGGTCTCACAAAATCCAACAAGGATAAACCACAAAGAAAAATATCTCAACAGATAACCTTGACTTAGGTATATTCCCATACATATACCTAAGTTATCAAGTTACCCATCTCAATCATGAGGAAAACACAAAGGTCATTGACTCAGCTCAAACAAGTATTTTCAATCTTGAAACCACAAATGCTGGAGAACTCCTCCTCTTTAAATTACAGTGTCCCTCTCACGACTCTGAGGCGCTACATACTAACCTTAGACTGCTGAGGTACTCCTCCTGTCGAGTACCGCGGGTCTGCTTCCAAACTGAGCACTCCTTCGTTGTGGGTATGTCGCCAAATCGAGCGCTCCCCATAATAGCCATCAGAGGTACTCCTCTGGTCGAGTACCGTGGGACTACTACCAAACTAGGTGCTCCATATGCAGTGGTTCTATCGCCAAACTAGTCGTTCCGTCCACTGGGCTAGTAAAATCACTCCGAGTCGAATCGGTCAAGAAGTCGTCAGGTCTCTAGCTAATAGATCTCTGCACTATGTATGATCGTCTCCAAAAGGATCTGCTCCACGAGCTACTGTTCAATACACCAAGTGTCACAAAGTCTCATGTGGAAGTATCTCAAAGGATCTCCATGTAATAAGGGTCTCAACACAACAGACGGCAAGTCAATCGGACGACCGGACTGTGAGTTATTGGATTTTCCGTTCCAGGGGCCCAGTTGGTTTTTAAGCTAAAAACAACCAGAACATACTCCAATATCATCATAAACTCAAGTGGAGTATTCCAAATGAACCATCTCATCAATAGTAAACCATCGTAGTTGACGACACGTCAATCATACGTTCGGTCCTTATGTTATAGGTGTTTCCTCTCCGAGGGCCTGGTTGGTATCGGGTTCGAACCAACCCAGAATATTTTTCTAAGACATAAAAAACTCACTTATAGTATCCCAAGAAGTACTTTTTGTCACAAGGATCACTGTTTCATAGACGGCGCGTCAATCGGAGGCATGGTCTTCGAGTTATTCACCTTTATGTGAAAACGGGCCCGACCCATTTAGCCCATTAGTCTGGGAGGTTGGGTCAACCCGGTTTGGCGGGTCTGACATGGTAGAGGGTCAGACCGGCCTGGTATATCGTGTGTCCCAGCCCAGTGGGGCGCAGATCGGCCCAGGTTGCCGAGTGGTCGGAGGAGGGAGGGGGGTTTCGTCCCACCGCTTTCCCGAACCGGCGGCCCCGAGTAGCGCCACCCTCCAATCCGACCGACCGTAGCATGCCGGTCTTCCCACAATAAGAGGCCTACTCGGGTGGGCCGTAGTTCTACTGCACGGTACCTTCGTGTGCAATGACTCCTCACCTGGCTGGCCGACGATATGGCCGGTTCGCCACCGAAGCGGCCTACAGAGCGTGGGATGCGGTCCTCCGACCGTGGCACCCCTTGCTGCATCGCGGTCTTCCTTCGGCCATTCCGGATATGGGCAGCTGGTTCTTCCATGGTCGAGCGGCCTGCGGTTGCGGGCCTAGCTTCTTCTGAACGCTTCCGGTGCATGGCATCCACTTCCATTCGTCACCACCACTTCTCATGGTCGTCACCAAAATAACCAAAAACAATCGGAGGGTTGTCGGGCTGTGTTTGTTCGGCCCGCACCCTTCGCTTTAAGCGGTATCAAGTGGACCGAAGTTATTCAAAATAATTCAAAAAAATGAGATAATATATTCACTTATAAATTATTATAATCCACTACCTTGAAATAAGGTTCGTGGTATACGGGCTTCGCAGAAAATGGTGTCGCGGGGAGACATCGTCAACTCATTGACGTCGGGGAATAAGGAGTCGAGGATGGTGCATCGTCGATGTTTTTTGTGGGTGGATACATCTCCTATGGCTTTGCTGAAGATCGATGGAGGCGATCATCATTCGTTGGCAGTTCTTCAAAGTAAGGATGATGTTCTTCATCGAAATAAGAACACTCTTCTTCTCTTTCTCTGGAGCACTCCCAAAAATCTCCCAACACAAACAAAGCCCAAACTAAAATAATATGAAGGATCTCCCATAATATTACATTGCCAACAATTTCAAAACAATTCAAAAATGAATTTTTGGCACATAAATTAATTAATTATGGTATTAATTAATTCATTAGGTGGGGTGGCACAATCAATGGGTGGGAGGAGGAGAGGCTCCACAAAAATAAAGGGGAGTGTTATAAGGTGTTTGGGGGAGTTATGGGGTGATGAAGTGTTTAGTAAATGTGTGGGTCCCACCACACTAAATTCTCTCATGGGAGGTTATGTGGGTGTGGGTCCCACTTCTAACTCCCCTTGGGATGAAATAACCAAAAATTATATAAATAAAATTGTCTTCCACATTTTTTTTATTTTTATTCTAAATCTCCAAATATTAACTCTCATCCAACAAAAAAAAGAAACTACGATAAAGGTCCCCTTAAGCGAATACTGATGCTGTGATTTCCTTGATTCCCTCAGATTTATATTCCAAGCACCGGTTTAAAATATAGAAAATCCCGAACGTACGTTTACTAAAGATACCCAAAATAAAATCTGATAATTATTATCTGTCATCCTCGAGACGCGCCGGTTGAGGTTAGGCTCTGCCTAAGTAATGAACGCCGCAATGGACCCAATTGTACCCTTGGATTTTCAATCTGAGTTATCGTTTATGAGATATTAATTTTACAATAAATTAATATTCACTTAATTATTTTATTTATGGCCAAAAATAACTTTTTTTGGTGGCTCGTTCCAACAAAAGTAAGTATCTGCTTAAATAAATAAAGCACTCAAGAGTTCAATGGTGGTCTCATAATTTTTATCTGAGCTACCATTTATGAGTTATATGCATTTGAAAAATAAAATAATTTAGTTAATTATTTTATTTATGGTTATTCCATTTTTTTAATTTCTCACAGGAGGCTCACGCCAACAAATCTTAAGTCACACGTAAGGTAAACCTACCATCCTGAGCGCAACTGTGCCCTTAGATTTATGATCTGAGTAACCATTTAAGAGTTATTTCACTTTTTCAGTAAAACTACACAGACACATTAATTTAAGCATAATAAAACTTAAAAAATTTATTCTAGGCACAACGGGCCTTGGAATCAGGTGTCGTCTGAAACTACGGACTCGTAAAATTTCAAATAATTTAAGAAAAAAAATTTCATGAAATTTCCGTGTTTTTACATTACCCACACCTCAGGGCTTTAAGTCCACATAAAGTAACAACAAACACTAGGGAAAAAAATGATGGTACTGAGCACACATTTGTGCCTCTCTCTCCCATTTGCTCTCCTAGAGGTTCTCGTGCTGCCAGCGAATGTGAACTAGAGGAATCGACGATCCATGTATAAAACGCTCCTTTCAATCATCAATATCCACTGGAACCTCCATAAAAGTCGCAACGTCATCGATTTCCAGCACCCCGTGGTCGATGTTGTGGGATGGGTCATGCATGTATCTCCTTAGCTGAGTTACGTGGAATATGTCATGCACCCGGTGCAACTGAGGTGGAAGGTCTAGGAATTATGCCACCACAATTACACTGCCGAGGTCCTAGAAAGGTCCAAAGAATCATTGAGATAACATGTCTTCTTGGACAAATCTCTGTAGACCTCATCGAGGTGAGACCCGTAAAAAGATATAGTCGCCATCCTCAAACTCCAGTGGTCTCTGTCTCCTATCAGCATAGGACTTCTGTCAGCTCTGTGCCGTATTCAACTGCTCCTGGATGATCTGCACTTTCTCCATCATAGCCTGAACCATCTCTGGTCCTACAAGAGCTGGTATGATTTCTCCTTTGCTGATAAGAGAAATCTGGTCTCATCCCCTGGATGAACTATTTTCTTTTCCAAATACATTAAATCCTTACGTAAATGGTTCTATTTAATGCCATGGACTATGTCATAAGGCCTCGATGCCACTACCAAGAGATCCATCTATCACTCTCACATCCAAGGGTTGAGTCACACTCGGAATCAATGTGTGGTCACTAGGTATCCTCTAATAGTAATCCTGAAAGTGAGGGTCAAGTCAACAGTTTTAACTGGAACCTCATAGGATTAACCACAAAATAGAAGGGAAAGAAAATGGCACAATGAAATAAATCTTTTATTAATGCAGCTCAAAGAACAAAGACACATAACAACCACAAAGGTTCTCTCTAGAAGCCTAACATGAAAAGGAATTCATAGAGGAAAAGTGATAGCTGGGTTCTTCTTAAACACAACTCACTCAAATGTCTGAGCCCTGATGCACTGTTTGCATCATATTCATTGAGTTCCATAAATGGTCGGTAAGCTACGATGAATACTCAACTACCTACATGTCGTCCTGAAGAAACTGTTGAAGCTGAAGGGAACTATTAACCACCTCCTCAAACCATTCCTTATCCACCTGTGAGTAGGGATCACCTCGGAATATGAGAGTATCTGATGCTAAACCACATGTAAGGCACTAATCATACAAGGTTCCTCTGTAGGTACAACTGGTAGTGTTTGCTGACCAATGGGCAATGATATAGTTGGCACACTGCCTGATGGTACCATCTCAGAAAATGGTCTTTGTACTGAAACCTCCTCACTATGAAGAACATCCTCATGGTCACTCACTAAAATATACTAGTAGCTATGATCAACATCTTCTCTACTAGTGTCTCAACTAGGTGGAAAAATCTATTAATTGCCTCCATCTATCCCTCTTCTGCCTGAGAATCTGTCTGGCCTCGTAACCTCAGAGGCCTCTACTACTTGAACTCGTGCAACATGCTCAGTCGGCGTGCACCGTGCTCTAGTACGGCTGGTGGTATCTGTTTCCCAACGAGTATTGGTACTACTGGTAAACCACCCAAAGGTGCCAACATAGTAAAAGGGAACTAAACTGGAGCCTCATCACTCAGTGGGCCGTCATCTGGTACTCTCTCAGAATTCCAACTGACTGTCTGTGTGGAGGCATCTTGAACAGATGCGACATTGTAAAATTTGTATACCTAGTTATCTAAACATGTTTGACCTGACTTAAAGAAAGCTTTTGAAAACACACACACAATCAGTGTATTCGTGAACTAAGTTAGAAATCAGTAGTAAATGTCCGGGTGTATGGATATACCAACCGCTGCACCAGCACTGGACTCCTTGAACTGAGGACCACACTTAGTACCCTTATCATTATTGCTTCACAGAAAAGAAATATCGGAGTCCTATGTTCTGTGGTAGAACCAACTCCTCTGATACCAATTAGCCATGACTCGTCCCCCAGGAATGGTATCGGGACTACCCCAAACCTACCTTCCATAGGCTAGGGGATGACGACTAGCACCAAAGGCTTAATTCCTTAAAAACAGGGAAGGCATTTCATTTTTAAAATGTAACACACACTTCCATAGAAAAAGAAGAAGAAAACACTATTTAAAGAAGTATAAAAACAGTGATGAAAGTACTAAGCGTCCGGAAAAAATAGTGTAATCAATAATGTGAATGTTTATCTACAACTAATGAAAGTAAAACTGAAAAAGACAACATCAGTAAAGTAAATAAGCAACCACTGAGTTGTCCTCCGGGAATCCCACCTGAAGGGTGGGTACAGATGGCCTCATCAGAAACTCGGGTCCGGCCATCTGCTCCTTGTACATCCTCCAAGTGGTCCACCTCCTGGTACCATCTAGTCCAGGTGCCCTTGGCCTCTGTCAAAATTGTCCATCATCTACATCCAACACAACAAGGTGCGGGCACAACCCGTGTAGGGGTGAGTATAACGATATTCAGTAGGGACCCTTAGACCCACAAGGTCTCACAAAATACAACTAGCATAAACCACAAAGAAAAATATCTCAACATATAACCATTACTTAGGTATATTTCCAAACATATACCTAAGGTATCATGTAACTCATCTAAATCATGAGGAAAACACAAAGGTCATTGACTCAACACAAACCAGTATTTTCATTATCGAAACCACAGTTGGTGGATAACTCTTCCTCTTTGGAGCATAGTGGCCCTGTTTGAGACTTTGAGGTTCTACTCACTAACCATAGACTGATGAGGTACTTCTCCTATCGAGTACCTCGGGTCTGCTACAAACTGAGCGCTCCTCCGTTGTGGGTCTGCCGCCAAAATGGGTGCTCCCCCTAATAGCTGTCAGAGGTAATCCTCCTGTTGGGTACCGCAGTTTTGCTTCCAAACCAGGTTCTCCATCCACCGTAGTTGTACCTCCAAACCAAGCGCTTCGTCCAATGGGCTAGTCGAATCATTCCGAGTCAAATCAGCTAAGTAGTCATCAGGTCTAAAGCTACTAAGTCTCCGCACTCAGTATGCTCGTCTCCAGAAGGATCCGCTCCATGAGCCACTGGTCGATACTCCAAGTGTCACAAAGTCCCACGTGAAAGTATCTCAAAAGACCACCATGTCATAGGGTTTTCAATGCAACATACGACACGTCAATCAGACACCCGGAATGTGAGTTATTGGCTTTTCCGTTTCAGGGGCCCGATTGGTTTTTATGGAAAAACCAACCTGAACATACTTCAATATCATTCGAACCTCATGAGGAGTATTCGAAAAGAACCTCCTCAACAATAGGAAACCAACGTAGTTGACGAAACGTCAATCGGATGTCCGGTCCTTATGTTATAAGTATTTTTGCTCTGAGGTCCTGGTTGGTTTCTTCTTCAATCCAACCCGGCCGTTTTTTCAAAGTCATCCAAAACTCACTTAGAGTATCACTAAAAGAACATTCCATCACAAGGATCCTAGTTCCATAGATGGCGCGTTGATCGGACTCGTGGTCTTCGAGTTATACACCTTTATGTGAAAAGGGGCCCGACCCGTTAAGCCCAGTGGGCTGGCGGGTCTGGTCAACCCGGTTTTGGCGTGTCCGACCCGGCAAAGGGTCAGACCAGC
This sequence comes from Viscum album, assembly GCA_963277665.1. Taxonomy (NCBI): domain Eukaryota; kingdom Viridiplantae; phylum Streptophyta; class Magnoliopsida; order Santalales; family Viscaceae; genus Viscum; species Viscum album. Next base: position 1,308,735,355 of record OY728152.1, on the reverse strand, counting down.
CCAGTGTGTCGCGCAGCCCAGCCTGGTGGGGTGCGGCTTGGCCCCGGTGGCCGAGTTGTCCAAGGGGGTCAGGGGGTCATGGCCCCCAGCTTTCCAAAACCCGTGGCACAGAGCGGCACCACCCTCCAATCCGGCCGGCCGTAGCAGGCCGGTCATCCCGGTGCAAGCTGCCCCGCATGGGCGGGCTGTGGTACTGTTGTGCGGCACCTTCGGGTGTCGCGACTCCTTCACTTGGCCAGCCGACGAGCCGACCAGTTCGGCACTGAGGTGGACCATGGAGTGCAGGCTATGATCCTCCGCAGCGTGGCTTCCCTTGTGGCATCGCGGTCTTCCCTCGGCCCGATCGTCTATGGGCGGCCAGTTCTTCCTCGGTCGAGTAGCCTGCAGTTGGCGGTCACGGTTCATCCGCACACAGCTGGTTCACGGTGTCCACTTCCATTCGTCGCTACCACATCTTTTTTCCATCACCAAAATAACCCAGAAAAATCATAGTGTCCTCGGGCCATGTTTGTTCGGCCCACGCCCTCTGCTTTATTCAGTATCAAATTGTCTGATGTTATTCCAAATAATTCAACACAAATGAGATAATTTATTCAATTATAAATTATAAGAAACCCCTACCTTGATATAAGGATCACGGTAGACAGGCATAGCAGAAAAAAGAGTCGCGGGGAGATGATGTCAACTTGTTGACTTCGGGGAAGAAGGAGCCAAGGATGGTGTGTTGTCCGCATTCCATGGAGGTGGATCCATCTCCTTTGGCTTGACCGAAGATCTATAGATGTGATGATCCTTCTTTGGTGGTTCTTCGATGGAAGGATGGTGTTCTTCTTCCAAATAAGAACACACTTCTTCTCTTTCTCTAGAGCTCTCCCCAAAATCTCCCAACACAACAAAAGACCGAACTAAATTAATAAGAAGGCTCTCCAATAATATAACATTTCCAACCATTTCAAAACAATTTAAAAATGAATTGTTGACACATAAATTAATTAATTAAGAGATTAATTAAATCATTGGGTGCGGTGGAACAATCAATGGGTGGGAGGTGGAGAGGCTCCACATAAATTAAGGGGAGTGTTATGGGGAGTTCAATAGAGTTATGTGGAGATGAGGAGTTTAGGGCACGTGTGGGTCACACCACACTAAATCCTCTCATGGGAGGTTAAGTGGGTGTGGGACCCACTTCTAAATCCCTTTTGGATGAAATAGCCACCCAATATATAAATAAAACTATGTTCCACAATTTTATTTAATTTTATTCCAAAATCCCCAAATATTAACTCTCATCCAACATAAAATGCAACTGGAGTAAAGGTCCCCTTTAAAAAATACCGGTGCTGCGAGTTCATCGATGCCCTCAGATTTAAATTCCGAACAATGGTTCAAAAGATTGAAAATATCGAACGTACTTTAACTAAATGTACCTGAGAAAAAATTCGGGAAATTATTATCTGTCACCCTCGACCCGTGTCAGTCGAGGTTAGGCTCTGCCTATGTAAAACACGCCACAATGAACCCAACAGTACCCTCTGATTTTCAATCCGAGTTACCATTTAAATTTTATGAATTTTACAATAAAATAATTGCCACATAATTATTTAATTTACGGCCAAAAATTACTTTTTCTGGTGGCCCACAACGGAAAAGTTAGTATCTTCTTAAATAAAGCATGCCCACACAAGTTCAATGACGGTCATGGATTTTTTATCTGAGATATTGTTTGTCAGTTATATGCATTTGAATAATAAAATAATTTATTTATTTATTTTATTTACGGTTATGCAATTTTTGGAATTTCTCAAAGGAGGCCCGCGCAGACTAAACTTAAGTCGTTCCTTGGGTAAGCCCGCCATCCTCAGCACAATGGTGCCCATGGATTTTTGGTCTTATTAACCATTTAAGTTTTATTTCACTTTTTCAGTAAAACTGATTACACACGTTAATTTAAGATTAACAAAACTTCAGAAAATAATTCTGGGCAAACCAGGCCTCGGAATCTGGTGCCATCTAAAACTGTAGACTCTAAAGAATAAATGAATTTACGAAAAAAATTTCTTTGAAATTTCCAGGTCTTTACAGAATCAGTTTATTTTAACAAATTGAACATATAAACTTGTCAAAAACTATAATTAATGTGGGTACTCCATAAAAAGGCGGAAAAACTGGATTTTTTTAAAATACTTATTTTATCTGAAAAAATTATTTTTTTCTCATACCATGTTCTAGAAATCTGTAAGATGAATTATAATGTAATAAAAATCAAAATTAAGTTAATACTATTCAAAATAGGTACTTTATAATAATATATCATTGTTTAGTGAAACTCGGTATTGCGTACAACACACGCTATTGGGGAGGTCTCTCTTGGGTGCAACAAAAGCTAAGAATATAATTGCATATACTAAAAGATAATATGGTGTTCCGTATAGAGCAAGATATTCATGGTGAATTGAACAAAACAAGACATCAAAAAATAAAAAAAAAGTCTCATAAAATCTCGGGGTGTTTCATTCTACGCATCCTAAAAAGAATTTCACCCTCGAAATTTGTTGGGGTCATAAATCTTTTACAACATGAATGTTTTTTTTATAGAAACACATACTGTAGAAAAGAATACTAAACCATAAATTAAAAAATGGAATCATTGAAACATAGTGGTCAGCCAATGTAAAACAACAATGTTTTTCTTCAAATAAGAATATATATGAAAATATGGATATGGATGAAAAATATAACCATCATGTTCTATTGAAGAATTGTAGATAACCTGGCTATGAGAAAGAAAACAATCACAATGCCATAAATTTTGATAAAATAAGGTACCATCATATCGATCAGATATGAGGGTACTAGGACAACATTTTTGTTTTTCAAGATCATTTCACTAATGTTGATGAATATTTTCACAAGGAAAAAAACTTACAGAATTTCAGTATAATATCATTGTTGGTCATTCCTTGAACAATTTCCACATAATCTTTTATTTAAATAAATGAAGTTGAATTTTTCATTATGGAATAATTAGAAAATCATTTGATAGAATGAAATGTCATTCCATCTCTCTATATCACAAAAAGGTTAACACAAGTTATTAAATATACATAAGCCCATATATGTTACGATTAATTGTTTATGGTTCCTAAAATGGACTTTTACTTCATTTATCTTACTGGTTAATAAAATAAAACTATTTTCTACTAACCAGGGACTTCATGTAGGCCAGTGGTTGTTGATAAAGGCATGTCTCACTACGGTTGTGGGTTTAATTCTCGAACCATTGTCTGATGTGATGGGTTGTCTCCCATCCTATGGGATGTACATATTCTGAAAATATACTATTATAACATTCCAATAATAATATCAAAAATTTCTAGCCTTATACAATACTATATGATGTCCAACATAATCCATTTCAATATTTAGGCTTATCAAAAATACTTATATCCAATCTCATATTATAAATATTTTTTTTAGAGAGTTCATCTACCAATCATGTGAATACCATCCTTTATCACCGATATATCATAAGATATATATTTTTTGTCACTTTGCAATCAGGTGAATACCTTATTCATGTATTCTATTGAAGCATGAATTACCATAGAACCATAGGGGAAACATGAATGTTGTCAAAAATAAACTCTTTCCACATACCAAAAACCCAAAATTTCTATATACTCAAACAACGATATCAATTTTTCCTTATATCAGTAATGAGCTCATTAATACTATCAATCATATTATTTTACTCCTTATCCCTTCATTATGTACATATAATATGCTTTCCAAATTTCTATCACATTTCATGGTTAATGGTACCATTCAGCAAATACTTACAAATAATCATGGAAAAACAATAGTATAACTATAATTTTCTTTTTATTTATTCCATAGTACCATACATTATTCTTGATGAACATACAATCATTCCATTACCTTCTTAAAGAATTGACAGAGCTTCATCATTATATTCATCAACACTTCTTTCATATCATATATCATTTGTTGTCTCTTCATAATCATCAACATAAATACTAGCCATATGACCATTTAGATTCTCTTTATGAGACATTCACTTAGAGAGTTGGTTTTTATAATGCTCGTACATTCTACAATTAAAACATTTAACCATTGTTGATGTCTTAGAAATACCATTATCTTTTTCTATTGTGTTTACTAAACGTTTGCCTTTGCAATTGCTGGCTTTGTGTCCTTATTTTCCACACCGAAAACATCTTCTAGTTCCTTTGAAACATTATCCTTTATACCACTTCCCACGTGATTGACATGAGGGAAATTGAACATTTTTTCCTCTATGATCATCATTAAACTTCATCTTTCTCTTATTAGTCATATCAAGATACTTACCAAAGTTTAGATTATTGATAATATTATGGGATTGTCGATTAGGCATTAATAATATGTTTCGCCTTCCAAATCCCATTTAATTTTGTTTCTCATGATGAATATAACTACATTTTCCATAATATTATCTATTTACATGAATATTCCCATTTTAATCCATTTTCTAAAACCCCAAATGAATAGTGTGAGAGGAAAAAATCATGCTACGAAAACAACATAATAAAGTGGGAGTACCTTCGATATCTATCATCATAGGATTAACACTAAAATAGTTACCTTAATTTTGGGACTATAACCTATACGTATTCTTAACCTAAGGGGAATCCCTAGACATACCTTAGAAAAATCTATCCGGATCTCACTTATGTTTGCGCATCATAGTTTCTGAAGGTTAACTAAACCTTCGATCTGATACCAACTATAGAGACACAAATAATTACATACATGGACATTACATTACTTTTGTGGAATACTTAATACAGAAAAAAATATATGCCAAAATTCCATATTAGTTTAGTGTCTTTGGAATCTCAGAACATAATCATCAAATCATAGTGAAATATCTTCAGCATCTCCCATAGTGGCCCTCCCCTTCTATTTTCTTACCTAAAACATTTGTTTATATCCCGGGGAAAAGAAAACATAAAAATAGTGATCTCCAATGCATAGTAAGTGTAAACATGGGGAACATAAAACAATTGATAAACCATTGAATGTAAAAACAAGAACATAAAAAATCCAAATCATGAGTAATGACATAAATCTTGGCCGTACATAAGGCATAGATCATAAAAGACCATTAATCATGATAAAATATCATGGAAATAAAACATGTAATTGTTGAAATCCATTAATAACATTATATGATTTCCATTGTAGGAAAGTCATTGCTTCCAAGACCATCATAGTAGACAAAGTCCATTACTAAACTGAGATTACTTGTCGATCCTAGCCTGTAATACTTAACCGGATTTACATTCTGTTCCAACAATGTATATCTCATGATATATAAATAATTAACCAATTCATTGGAGGGAGATATAGGTCCCACCCATCTCATAATGAAATCAATATTACATGTTCCAAAAAATAATCATAAATCATTCATTATAACCTAATGAATAAAATGGGTTTCATAAACATCATTTATTTATGACATAATCCATATAAAATAAATGTATATCATTTCATCATAAATAAAATCAAAAATTGAAAATAATATGGACATTATTATTGAAACATAACCATATTAAAGTATGTCATCTTAGAAGGATAGTATTGTTTACAAAACCCTTGAAATTAATTCATGAGGAAAATGTCCTTTCTTTAAAAAAAATCAATTCTCAGAATTTCATTAAATTATAAAAGAAAATAATTTTTTTGAAAATTATAATGGAATATTCTAGATAAATCTTCATAGAAATAATGCATTATGAAACCGTAAAAATCCATTCATTTGGTATAAGTTAAAAAAAACATTCTCCGCATACTTTTATCAGAAGAGTAAAAAAGTGCCTCCTTTTGTGAAGAAAAGATTGATTCCTTCCATACCACATAGTAAAATCCAAAAATATGTAAACATGAAATTAAAAATACATTGAATAATATTAAATACTTTAAGAAATTTTTTTATAAAACATGTACATGGATGAAAAATATAACCCCAATAAATACATATGAATAAACAATATTAGATAAAATTGAGATTGGAATAATTATCCCTTATCATTTATGATTTATGGAATCATACATGTCAGAAAATAAAGAAAAATACATGCATTTGTTAATATCATATATTTCATAATAAAAATCATGAAACATTCATTGGAATCATAAACACCATACAAAATAAATAGATGGTGATTAAGGCTTATGGCTCGTAAAAATGAATGTGAGACGAAATAATCTCTTACTTTTGGTCCAATTTCTTCTGTAAATGTCCAAAACTCTTGTATAATTATTTAAATAATGTCATTGACTTATTCAAAAATCATATTAATTTTTATGATAGAATATAATATTAACTTATGGATTTCTATTACCAGTTCATTTGTAAATTCCATGTTGGAGCAACATTTTGGGTAATAATCGTTTCATTTATCTTACGTGTTTGGACTTGTTGTTCTTGATATTAATACTTATATAATGATTTAAATACTTAATGAATATAAAACATAATTTATATATCACATATACATTCCTTATATATATTTAATATAGATTAATGAACTAAAATACACCATTAATGGAGACGGTAGGCTGTACATACGCATGAACGCAGTTTTCCATTCTTAATTGACATGAATGGAAGTTTGTAGATTACACACACATATATAAATATATGCATAAATACAATTGCATTATTATGTCATATATCTCATTATTATTCATTATATATAATTTATAATCATTATTTAATATTTAACATGGAGACTAAATCTCATCGCGTCGTGGAGATGGTAAGTCCTACGTACGCACGAGCGATGATATCATTTCCATTATTGTGGAATTAATTTGAAGGGTATGGTGTATAATATTTCATAATAAATATCATTTTAAAATAATCATCTATAGTTATTTCTTCCATTGTTATACCCATCCATGTAGGTTGTTGATGAAAAAAATTACACCACGGCATGGAGACGGTAGATCATACGTAAGCACGTGAGCTGATTTCATTTTTAATAGGATGGATAGATAATGGAATTAAAATATTTAATATTCAGAATAACATATCAGTATTCAAGTTATACTGGAGTTATTACTTAATAATGAAACAACTCATATAGAGGAAGTAGAAGAAGAAATAAGATTGAAAAAATCGGTTTAGGATATTACCTCTTCTTCAACGTGCCTTTTTTAATGTTTCTTATAGGTCACTACTGTTTTTCTTTGAAGAATATTATGACTATAATATGTCTCTAGTGAATTTGATAAGAGAAATTGCCAGGTTTTGGCTGACGTTGAAAGCTCAAAATGGAGTTAATAGAAGATGTAGGAGGTTCCTTTTTATAAGAGAGGAGAGGGGCACTTTTGGAAACCTCCAAAATATTAATTTATAATAAACTCAAAACTCACATAAAAACCTTTAAAAATGAATCCAATTTGATGATGTGATTATATAGGGTTGTAATATCATTATCCAATAAAATTTAGACATGTGTGGATTCTATTTTAAATCTTATCATTTTGATTTATCCTTATTTAATCTTTTTAAGTTTATTTGTGGTAATAATATATTTAATTTTAAATTTTTATAAATACATAATTATGTGTTGTGAATTTCACATAATTAGATATATAATGCAATTTTCGACCATATAATTTTCAATTTGTAAATTTTAAATATTTTTGTGATTTATAATCAATTTAATAATATGTTATTTTTAAAAAATATCTATAGTGTCAATTTTGAAAGTATTCAATTATTTGAATTTAAATAAAATCCACACCAAATTTATATTCGAACCAAAATATATAATAGATTCATAAATTACATATAAATCAATAATATTTGTGGAGAAAATTAATTAGGTCATATAATATTTATTTGAAAATTTATATATCCATTTTTTGATATTTCTTTTAATAAAATAATTACTACAAAATTTAGGTATAATTAATTAATATTATTTTTTGTTGCATAAAAATAAAAAATAAAAAAATATGATGAATATAAATCTAATAAAATTATTTATAATTATTTTACTCAAATTTATCATCTTAAGATCACAAAATTTAAATTGTTATATTTATTAAATTAAGAAGGTGAAAAATTTATCATCATTTAAAATTAAATAATATAAGTGTCATATCACTTTTATAAGGCTCAAAATTGTCAAATAATAGACCATTGGATGATTATGGTATTTATATATGTGACCAATAAGTTTTGGACAGCTATTTGTGCCTCTTGATGGGTATTATTATTTTATTAAAAATAATATTATTGATTTTTAACTAAATAAATAATTTCTGCATCATTAATGTATAAGTTATTAAGAAAATTAAATTATTCATAAAAATTAAAAATAAATTACCATAATAAAGAAAATAATTTTCAATTTCAAATGAGTATTTATAATCTAATTTATATTCTACATAACTTTATATTAAAAATACATTAAGTATTAAACTTTTTGTGAGATATATTTCATGTTTCATTAAATAAAATTAAATAAAGGTCTTAATCACATCCAAGTGGGTTCCAGTAGATTCCATTTCGACCCTAGAATGTAATAGAAAGAAATTTAATCAACCTATAAAATTATGGCAAGTTTTAGGGTAATTTAATAATATTATTTTTACCCTTAATTACCCGATTTACCTTTAAATGAGGTAAATAAAATTTACTATAGTTACTATTCATATATCCTTAAAATATAATTTATCTATTTAAAAAATTTTGAACCTAATGATTCCAAATATGGAATCCATTTTTACAAAATTAAATCTCCGAAGATGCAGTAATTATTTTAAAATTAATCTCGTTGTCGAAAAAACTGGTTTTTTTTAAAATAGTGCAAAACATTGAAATGATTATACCTATGATTTAAATGTAAAATGAATGGTAATGACATAAATTATATTAAAGGGTAAAATTATATTTTATATATACATAAAAACCATTTAAAATTATAATTTAACCATATAAGTTATCTTGATGAAAAAAAAAATTAAATTAATATTTAGCATATTTTTACTATTCATCAATATATAAATGTTATAAAAAAATATTAAAATATTTTCCAAAGTAAATTTTTGTATCCTGATTGAATTAATAATTTTATTTTGTCAAACGTAACTTATAAATTTTTCAAAAAACTTGATTTAATGTCGGTGTTCTATCAAAAAGAGGCAAAATATCAATTTTTTTAAAAAATTTATTTTATCCAAAAAAATTATTTTTCTCTCATACCTTGTTCTAGAAAGGTGTAAGTTGAATTATAATGATATAAAATTCAAAATTCAGTTAATATTATTCATAACATATTGTTTATAATAATATATCAATGTGTAGTGAAACTCGATATTGTGTACAATACACGCTATTGTGGAAGGTCGCTCTTGCGATCAACACAAGCCAAGTGTTGTGTTGTGTATACTACATGCTAACTCGGTGTTGAGTATAGTGCATGATAATAATTTTTTATAATAGAAAAAAATAAATCAAATAAATTACAAATAATATTTCCCATAAAATCTCAGGGTGTTACAAATATTTCATTAGATATTCCTTACTGTTTTTAATAGAAATTTTTTCATTTCAATTATATATATCATCATGTTGCCATTGAAAATTGTTTTTTTCATTAATAATGATAGTTATGTAAATAGTTCCATGAAATGAATCATTATTTATGTTCTTATATCAAGTATTTATGTGTTTATTTTATGTTTATATATATATATTTAACACCAAATGGTATCTGAACTATAACGGTTGTGAAAATTATGAAAAATCATTGAAAAATTATTTTATATATATATTACGTATTAAAAAAAATTTAGGATCATTGAGCTTAATCAAAAATCATTATTATTATGTTTTGTTCATACATATTGTACGCAATGATATCTCTTATTTTAATTCCACAAAATGGTACTGTAATGGATAGTAGATCATGCTCATGAGAAGTTATGGGATGAATCAGTAATTTCAATAATAAATATAATCCATATATTATTAATATACATGATTAGTTTTTCTTGAGTTGTATTATATTTAATAATTTATGTAATATATAAATCAAAAGATATGTTCTTTTATTCTAATTGAATTTTCAACCATGATATATATAGTTTTATTAACTTCCTTTAGTAAAGATTGGTCGTTGAAAAGTGTGGTGAATTATATACTAGATAATTATTCATATTTTAATATTGTATTTTTTTATTTTTTATTTTTAAAATTGTTTCATATTTTGGAATATTCCCATTATCTTGGAAATATAACCACTTTATATGAAGACAATTTTTTCAATAAAACATTCTTTTCAAATTATTGAAGAAAAAAAATTATTCATCCCTTTCATATAATTATATATATATTGTTTTTTCCTTACAATAACTTATCATAAACCTAGTGGTGGTTGGTGTAATTTTTTGTATATATTATCAATTAGGATTCATTGAAAAATTTATTCAAATATTAAAGAATCCATATTAAATACTCATAGTAATCTTAATTTTTCCTATGTGTATGAGTTTTTAGTATTTATAATGTATCCAGATTCAATGGAATTTTTAAAATATTAGGTTGAATTTTATATTTCCCATTTCATTGAATATGTGGGATTTATTCGCCTTAGTAGAAATATTATAAAGAATGATTTATTTTTTGTCTTTCCAAGGTATTTAGATCAAGTTATTTTACATTTGGAGGTTTCATTTAATACTTACTACATTAAAGATTCTGTAATTATTTGAAAATAATCTTATTATACGGCATCAATAGAGATAAATTAAATTTAACATAATATTAGATGAATTACATGATATGGGCTTCATCTAGCCTAGATCATCGCATTGTGGTTCTCTTTTTTATAAAAAATTATATATGTATATGTTTTTTATTGAATTATAAAAAAAATATCCATAAAATTAAGAATATTTAATTATCCCTCATGTATATCAATTATCTAATAAACTTTCTCCTTCTTGATATTTTTTACAAAACTAACCTCATATTTGGATACCATTATGAAAATGGTAATGAATAGTATTTTTAAGGATAATATTTCATACAGGGGAAGATAATTATAAATTTTTCATATCTTTTGGATTGGACATTAAAACCAGTATATTTATAGATATTATAGATATATTGTTCAATTTGTATTTAATATATATGATACTACTTTTAAGGATTAATTTCTAGTTTGTTTTAAATGACCTTATGAAAATTTCAGGTATATTTGAAATATTATGCATAAATAAAATGAAAATCAGTTATATAAATATTTAATTACATGTTATTTTAATTCACATTATATTTATTAATTACATAATATCATTAAAAATAGGACATAAATCTAGATCTGGATAAAATTGAGTAACTTGAAGGGGGGCCAGGACTAAAAAAATTCATAGGAATTAGTGATTTATTTTATTTTAGGGTCACTACAAAAAAATGTTATAACATTTCTCTGTTTTGTATAACACTATCCAAACTAACATAAATTTGATATAAATTATTTTATATATTTTAATTTTATAAATGATAAAAAAAATATGAAATATGAAGGGTTACTCATCATCTATTTACCATTCCCTGAAATAATGGGTATTTACTTTATTTTCAATGGTTCTTTATTGATATTACCAGGTTGTGGAATGATGAAAGCTAAATTGGTAATTACTTATACATCATTCAAATAGAAACTCCATTTGATAAAATATCTATCACGTGATATTTTTCATACAGTAGTGGTTTTTGAATTAAAATTTTTGAGGAATATTTAATATGGAGTAATGATTAACATATACACTAACCAAAATATCATGAATTTTATATTACCTCTAAAATTATTGAGAATGTGAGAAAGAATATTGTTGGAACTCATTAAGGTTATTTATTGAACAATTCTATATTTTCTAGTTATATGTAACATTGTAGATGATTCTTTAAGTGAAATTAGGAATGAAACATTAACTACAGAATATTTGGAACCTAGTTATTTAGTTATTGATTAAATAACCATTTGATTAGAAATTAGACATACCATAAAAAATAAATTTTAGTTTTGAGTATTTTCATTCATTGTGTTTTTGTAGGTATCATGGAAAGTCAAATTTAATATGTAATTTGTAGTTAAAAATTAAATTTTCATCCTATTGGATAATTATACAGATCGATTTAAAATATTACCAATCAAAATAGAGGACCGAGTGATGTAATTTTAAAAAATAAGATATATATTTAACATAAAAAAATAAATACTGGTTTTAAAACAATATCTAATTAAAATGTTGACAAAATAATATTGTAATCATATTTTAAAATTGGGTGAAAGCATTAACTCAATGTTAATATAATAAATAATATATTGTGTGATTAATAATAAATTTATTATTATTTGTTAGAAAACAATATCATTTATTAAAAAATTATTATTTATGACATACATTTAAAAACAATGGGTTAATATATATATATATATATACTATATCCTTACAATCCATGTTTTTAAGACACTCATAATGTATCTAAAATATTATAGATATTAAATGCTATATCATCTTAACCACTATAGTCCTATTCTATTCTTGTCAGTAGTATATCACTTCCACACATTAGATGTATTGGATATTTGACTTCATATTAATAGAATAACAGGGTCAAATTATCATATTCCATGTATTATAATAGTTGGAATATAACGACCCATACTTTACATAAATTTTCATTACTTCACAATTGAAGCACACTTATTACAACATATAACAAAACCAAGAAAGGAACGTATAGGTATAGTTTCTTTAGAAACTGGGAAACATAAACAACTAGTTCATAAAACATCTACTTTGCCTCCCATTTATTTCATCATATCTAGAGTCCCTTTTTGGCATATTCTACTTAATAACCTTCTTCCTGACCTGGGGAAATAAAACATACAAAAGGGTGAGCTCAAATGCTCAGTAAGGGTAAACAAAAGAAATATCAATCACATCATATACATAAGCACATAACTTTTGGAAATCTTAACCTACCAATGAGATCATAATTTCATAACATGGGATAAATCATAGTAGTGAAATATAATCCCAATAATCATAAAATAAAACATGAAACATTGTGGAATACACACATAATCATAGAGAATCATTTCTTATTAGTCAAGACTCATTCCCAAGACTATCTTATTGGTTAAAGTCCATTTCTGACCCGAGTTCACTCCACATTTCAGTCATGTTTATAACGACCCATACTTTACATACATTGTTAATACTTCAAAATTGAAGCACACTTATTACAACATATGACAAAACCACAAAGGACCGTATAGGTATAGTGTCTTTAGAAACTTGGAAACATAAACAACTGGTTCATAAATCCTCTACAGTGTCTCCCATTTATTTCATCATATCTAGGGTCCCTTTTAGCTTATTCTACTTAATATCCATCTTCCTGACTTGGGGAAAAGAAAACATAAAAGGGTGAGCTCAAATGCACAGCAAGGGAAAATAAAGGGAATAAAAATCATATCATATCTTTTTGAAAATCATAACCTGCAAAAGAGATCATAATATCTTAACATGGAACAAATCATAGAAGTGAAAATGAGATCCCCATAATCATAACATGAAACATGAAACTTTGTGGCATGCATGCATAATCATGGAAAATCATTTCTTGTTAGTCATGACTCATTGCCAAGACTATCTTAGTGGACAAAGTCCCTTTCTGAACCGAGTCACCCTCGTTCCAGTCCTGTTTCACTGAACCGGTATAACCTACTGTTCGAGCCATGTCTATCTCATGAGATATAAAATCTTTACCCAATGCATTGGAGGGAGATATAGGTACCACCCATCTTATAATGAATCCTTTCTTATGTGTGCCACATAATCATAAATCATACATCATCGCATAACACATGTAACAAAAATGGGATTCTTGAAACATCATGACATCATAAAACAAATCATATAAGGTAAATGACTTCATAAAAATAATTTCCTCAAAACATAATCTAATAAATGTAATAATAGTGATTAAAACAGAACCCTATATTGTCTTAGATGGAAATTAATTTTGATAAAACATTTGAACTCCATTCTTGTGGAAAATATCCTTTCTACCTCAAAAACACTTTTCTTTTCTTAACGTGTCATACAATTATAAACTAAAAGAAGTTGATTAAAAATAAACTTGAAAACTTATAAAGTAAGATTCTAGGAAATAATTTTTTAAAAATCCATTCTTGCCGTAAAAGTTAAAAAAAACATTCTTCGTACTTTTGTCGGAAAAGTCAAAAAGTACCTCATACGAAAAACGAAAAAAGATTCCTTTCATACATATTACTAAAAACTCACCGAAGGGTAAAAATGGATTTAAACAATTATAGGTGGATGGAAATAATATTAAATATTTATGATACATGGATGTGGATGATAAAATACACCCCAATAAATACTTACGAATAAACAATCTCGGATAAAAATGAGATTGTGATATTTCCCTTACCTTAGATCCGATTTGCTTTGTACGTGTCCGAATCTCCTGTATAATGGTTTAAATAATGTTATTGACTTATTCCAGAATCATACATATTGATATGATATCATATATGGTCATATTCTTAGCTTGTTGTTAGTAATATTTCATTGTTACTTGTTACTCAGGTCTTTATTGCCTTTTGTTCTTATGCGTGTTTTGACGAATAAATTCTTATTATTCTTTTAAGGTTATAGATACCTTATATCCAGAATGGTATTAGTGTAACATATATCATATTTATTCATTAAATTCATTTATATAATTACTATGTAATGATGATCATGTAGAACGAGTCGCATCACATTGTGGAGATGGTATTCCGTAAGTACGCACGAGTGATGATATGGTTTATATGATCGTGGAATTGTATTGGAGTATATATATATTATTTCAGTATAAATATTAATTTATAATAATCAGAAATAGTTACTCATTACACCATTATACCCATACTTGTAAGGTGGTGGTGGAAAATAGATTACACCACGGCGTGGAGACGGTATTCCGTACGTACGCACGCGCGGTGATTTCATTTTTCCGTAGGATGAATAGAAGGTGAATTAGGGTTGTTTCATATTTATAATAACATATCAGTATGTAAGTAATACTTATGTTATTACTTTATCATGAAACAACTAAAGAAGAAGAAGTTGAATAAGAAAGAAATTGAAAAGATCGGTAATGGATATTACCTCTTCTTTGGAACGCCTCTTTGAATCCTCCACTTAGGGAACTAATATTGGTCTTTGAAGAAGAGTAGGACCTCTAGGATTATTCTAGGGATGTGGAGAGGAGAAAATGGCTGGGGTTGGCCGAGCTTGAGTGCTCAAATTTGTGTGAGGTGGAGGGGGAGGAGGTTCCCTTTTATAAGGGAGGAGAGGGGCACCTTAGGAATATCTCAAAATATTATTTTATATTAAAGTCAAAATAAGTTTATAATGGTTTTAAAGGGTATTATTTCGAAGCTAAAGTGGGTATGGGTCGAAATCCTATCAACCAATAGGATTTAGACAAGTTTAGGGTATTATTTTAACCTTATCAATTAGATTTAACTCTAAGTTAAATAATTTAACTTTTACCATGTCTTTTTGTTTTCTTTCACTATAAGGTTAATACACTTACTATAACATGCCAAACGAACCCCAAATTTTTTATTATTAATATATATATCCTTATCTAAGTCATTTGGCCTAACCTTAGATTTTTAGGAATAAAATACAATTAATAATATAATATTTGATTTAAAAACTATTTTGTGTCAATTTTGACACTATTTGATATATGATTTTTGTGAAAGTCATAACAGAATTATATGTTCGAACCACATTGATTAAGTCAACACTAATATATCATTGTAACCTAGAAAATTATTTTAATTCATAAAAAGTCTCAAATTACATTTATTTTGGTGTTTATAACATCAATTATGTCAATATTTCATAAATAAGATAATTACTGCATCATCGTTGTGTCATAATTAAATTACATTATTTAATGTCTAAAAATTATAAATAAAATACCACTATGTAGGAAATATTTTTAGCTTTCTAATGAAAATTTATTGTCGAATTTATCTTATGTATAACCCCATATTAAAAATTATTTACTTATTAAACTTTGATTTTGACTATTTTAACCCTTCTTTAAATAAATTAATAATAAATGTCCTAATCTAACTCAAGTGGGCCTAAATGGTCATATTTTATTCATAAGGTTGTTTTTGGTCGAATTACACTTATCAAATAGAATTAGGACATGTTCTAGGGTAATATTAATATCATATTTATCCTTAGTTACCCTATTTATGATTAATCGCAGTAAAAAAAAGTAAAAAGTTACTATTCACCAAAAAATTATTTTTATCTCATTGAACAACATTTTACCTACTGATATCAACCGTGTCTGTCGGATTTTTGAAATTCCATTCACAGAAGTGGTAAAATTAAGTTTTATGCAAAATTCAGTTTTTAACCTACCACTTAGTGGTTTCACTATTCATCAAAAATTGAATGTTTTCAGAAAAATACCAAAATTTCACCCTAGTCTAATTTCGGTATTCTGAATCCAAAAATGAAGTCCATTTTAAAAAATAAAATTTATAAAATTTCAAAAAGTTGTTATTACTATTCATAACGGCAAGTTTTAATAATATTTTAATAGCATATTGTTGTTTAGTGAAACTCAGTATTGCGTACGACGCAAGCTATCAAGGAAGGTCGCGATTGCGTGTAAAGAAATCCAAGCAAGTGTGTAGTGAAAGATTCCTTTGAACAAAATATTACTCATAAAAATCTCGGGTGTTACATTCTAACCCCCTGAAAAAGAATTTCACCCTCGAAATTCGTCACTTTTTAACAAACAGATGAGGATACTTCTCCCTCATCATATCCTCAAGCTCCCTTGTAGCTTCTTCTAATTGGTGGTTCCTCCATAAAACTTTCACCAATCGAGTGGTCTTGTTTTATAGGACTTTTTCGCTACGATCCAGAATCTCTTTCCGCTGTTCTTCATAAGAAAGATCTTTCTCCAGCGGTACAACTTTTGAGTTGAGTACATGTGAAGGATCAGGTATGTACTTTCTCAGGAGAGATACATGGAACACATCGTGAACTTGAGAGAGATTCGGTGGAAGCGCCAATCGGTAAGCTACCTTTCGAACACGATCCAGTATTTCGAAAGGACCGATATATCTAGGGCTCAACTTCCCCTTCTTTCCAAATCTCATAACCCTCTTTCCGGGAGATATTCGTAAGAACACTTGATCACCCACTTCAGACTCTAGGTCTTTTCTTCGGTTGTCGGCATAACTTTTCTGTCGACTCTGAGCTGCTCTTATGTGTTGTTGAATAGATCTGACCTTTTCTGCCATTTCATCAACGAGATCAGGTCCTAATAGCTTTATTTCCCCAACTTCATCCCAGCAAGTTGGAGTCCTGCATTTCTTTCCATAGAGAGCTTCTTAAGGATCCATCTGAATACTAGAGTGAAAGCTATTATTATAAGAAAATTCCACCAAAGGTAGGTGTTGATCCCAACCTCCTTTGAAATCCATAGAGCAAGCTCTCAACATATCTTATAGGGTTTGAATTGTTCTCTTAGACTGACCGTCTGTCTGGGGATGATAAGCAGTGCTGAAACTCAACTCTGTATCCAGAGTATGCTAAAGACTTCGCCAGAACTTCGAGGTAAATCTCGGATCCCGATCAGATATAATAGAATATGGTACTCCATGCAATCTTACCACTTCCTTTACATATATCCTGGAAAGCTGATCTAGAGAGAAATCCTCTCTAATAGCAATGAAGTATGCAGACTTTGTAAGACGATCAACTATGACCCAAATAGCATTATTCCCTTTGGATGTTTTAGGAAGTCCTGTGACAAAGTCCATAGTGATGTTTTCCCATTTCCATTCGGGTATGGGTAATGGTTGTAACATCCCCTTATACTTCTGTCTCTCAGCTTTAACTTGTTGACAAACCAAGCATCGAGAGACATATTCAACAACATCTCTTTTCATTCCATCCCACCAGAAGTACTCTTTCAGGTCTCTATACATCTTTGTGCTTCCAGGATGAATAGAGAATGATGAACTATGAGCCTCATCCAGTAGCTCCTTCTTTAATTCGGGGATGGGAGGAACACAAACCCGATTCCTGAACATTATTATCCCATCACAATCAAGGTCAAATTCAGGAACATTTCCCACCTTCTTTTGTAACTCGACATCTTCTTTTTGTGCCTCTTTAATCTTCACATGTATAGATGGTTGAACATTCATTTGAGAAAGATAAGATTTTTCCTCTTCCATTATAATTCCAAGATCAATCCTTTGTAAATCCATAAATACTGGATCTTTTGTGATCCTCATCATGGATAAACTAGCATGGTCTTGTCGAGTTAATGCATCTGCCACCTTGTTTGCTTTCCAAGGGTGGAAATGGATTGAGCAGTCGTAATCCTTAATCAGCTCCTACCATCTTCTTTGACGCATATTCAACTCCTTTTGTGTGAAAATATACTTTAAACTTTTATGATCAATATAAATATCACACCTTTCACCATAAAGGTAATGCCTCCAAATCATTAATGCAAAGAATACCTCAGCCAACTCCAAATCATGTGTTGGGTAATTTTGCTGATGGATTTTCAACTGTTGTGAGGCATAAGCTATCGCCATATCATTTTGCATAAGAACACACCCCAATCCCTTCTTGGATACATCACTGTAGATCACAAACCTTTCTCCATTACAAGGCAGTGTGAGCACAGGTGCACTGGATAACCTTCTTTTCAACTCCTTGAAATTCTCTTCACATTCCTCTGTCCAAACAAACATAACTCCTTTCCGAGTCAACTTGGTGAGTGGATTAGATAATCATGAAAAATCTTTTACAAAACGTCGATAATATCCATCCAAACCAAGAAAACATCATATCTCAGTTACTTTTGTTGGTCTTGACCATCTTTTGATAACCTCTGTTTTTGCTGGATCCACAGATATCCCCTCTTTTGAGATTATGTGACCCAAAAATGCAACTTTTTGAAGCCAAAATTCACACTTGGTAAATTTGGCATAATGCTTCTCCTCTCTCAGGGTCTTCAATATAATTCTCAAGTGATCTTCATGCTCTTCCTTGCTCTTTGAATAGACAAGAATATCGTCTATAAGGACTACCACAAATTGATCACGATATTCTCTAAAGACTCTATTCATTAGATCCATGAAGATAGCAGGGGCATTAGTAAGACCAAATTGCATCACTATAAATTCATAGTGTCCATACCTTGTACGGAAAGCCGTCTTTGGTATATCCTCCCTTTTGACCCTTAATTGGTGATACCCTGAACGAAGATCAATCTTGGAAAAGTATTGAGCTCCACGTAGTTGGTCAAATAAGTCATCAATGCATGGGAGAGGATATTTGTTCTTGATAGTGATCTTGTTAAGTTCTCGATAATCAATGCAGAGTCTCATTGATCCATCTTTCATCTTAACAAATAGAACAGGTGCTCCCCAAGGTGACGCACTAGGGCGTATGAATCCCTTATCAAGATTCTCTTGGAGTTTCTTCTTCAATTCCTGCAACTCAATTGGGGCCATTCTATAAGGTGTCTTTGAAATAGGCAAAGCACCCGGTACGAGTTCTATTGAAAACTCAACTTCACAATTTGGTGGAAGACCCGGTAATTCCTCCGGAAAGACATCATCAAACTCCCGTACGATGGGCATATTCTTAATCGTATGTTTCTCACCAACCATTTGAGATAAATAACCTTCATTTAGTGGAATCATGACCCCTATGATGGAAGGAATTTCAACTGGAAGGTTATATTCATCCTTGCATCGATAGACAATCGTAGATTGATCTGGAATATGAAATGTGACTTCCCTTCTATGGAAATTGATATGAGCTCCATGTAGAGAAATACAATCCATGCCAAGAATCACATGAAATTACACTAAATGAAGGATAACAAGATTTGCAGGAAGCACTTTCCCACAAACTTCGATCGGAGAAGAATTATAAACTTTTGATGCGACTGTTGTGCCATTAGGTGTTGTCACAGCTAACTCAACATCTAATTGTTGAGGTAATACGGTGATACCCTTAGAAAATTTTTCAGAAATAAATGAGTGGGTGGATCCAGAATCAAATAAAACATTTGCTACTTTAGAGTGGATGGTATGTGTACCTTTCACCACTTCGTTATCGTACTCCACATCACTGATAGAAATTGCATGTGACTTTCCTTTGTCTTTTGCCTTAAGATTTTGTTGACGTCGACCATCATCATCAACCCTTGGATTTGGGCATTGATTGGTATAATGACCCATCTCCTTGCACTTGAAACATTGAAGTGTAGTAGGTTCATTCTGTGTATCCCTTCCTTTGTTTGCATCATTAGACATCTTCTTCCCATTATCGCGGCATTCAAATGCCCGATGACCTTCCTTTCCACATTTGAAACATTTACTTGTCCCTTTAAGAAAACTCCCTCCATGTTTCATTCCACACTTTGAGCATAAGGGAAAGCTCATCTTCTTTTCAGTGTTCTCTTTAGATTTTCCTTTGAATTCCATCTTCCTCTTCTTATCAAACCCATGTGACTGATGGGTTACTCCAATCTCCATCTCGACTTTGAGAGCACATCGAACGATTTCCTCATAGCTATTGAAGTCCCTTAAGGCTAACGCCCTTCGAAGACTTGGTTTTAGGCCACTAAAGAATCGATCAATCTTACTCTCAGGTTGAATAATAATACCAGAAGCGTACATTTCAAGTCTTGTAAAATTTGCTTCATAGGTACCAATAGATTCATCATCCCATTGCTTCTGTTCAAGAAACTCTTTCTCCATCATTGTTCGGAGAATATGAGGGAAGTACTTATTAAAAATTAAGTTCTTGAACTCCTCCCATTCCATAGACTCAATTTCATCCCTTTTCCTCATATTCTTAATAAGATTCCACCATTGATCAGCATCTCCTTCCAAACGATACACTTCAAGGATGACTTAATCATGTTCAGAACATTGAAGAACTGAAAATATCATTTCAGTAGTACTAATCCATTGTTCAGCAACTAAAGGATCAGTAGACCCACTGAAAGAAGGTGGACGCTGCCTCATGAAGGATTCAAAAGAATGTTTCTCCTTCCTTTGCTCGTTTGGAAGTCTTGCATGATTCATAGCTTGAGAAAGTTGTGTGAGCATGGCTACAAGATTTTGCATTCCAGCTCCAATATTGTTTGGTTGCTCAGGGGGACAATCATTCCATTTCCCATCGCATTCCGCATTAACACGGTTCCTTCGGGTTCTAGCCATTGACTAAAACCAAGAAGAATAGTGTGAGCAACACTAATTATAATAGGAAAACCACATAATCAAGGATAAAATATCACACTAAGGTCTTATCCTAGGGTATTCATGGCCATTTCTAAAACACTAAGATTGTGTTCTATGCTTAGACTTATCCTTTGGGTTCTTACTAAGGCTTTCACATCCTAGTTTCCAAAGGTTGACTATAACTTTCCTCTGATACCAACTATAACGACCCATACTTTACATACATTGTTAATACTTAAAAATTGAAGCACACTTATTACAACATATGACAAAACCACAAAGGACCGTATAGGTATAGTGTCTTTAGAAACTGGGAAACATAAACAAATGGTTCATAAATCTTCTACAGTGTCTCCCATTTATTTCATCATATCTTGGGTCCCTTTTAGCATATTCTACTTAATATCCATCTTCCTGACCTGGGGAAAAGAAAACATAAAAGGGTGAGCTCAAATGCTCAGCAAGGGCAAATAAAGGAAATAAAAATCATATCATATCTTTTTGAAAATCATAACCTTCAAAAGAGATCATAATATCTTAACATGGAACAAATCATAGAAGTGAAAATGAGATCCCCATAATCATAACATGAAACATGAAACATTGTTGTATGCACACATAATCATGGAAAGTCATTTCTTGTTAGTCATGACTCATTGCCAAGACTATCTTAGTGGACAAAGTCCCTTTCTGAACCGAGTCACCCTCGTTCCAGTCCTGTTTCACTGAAGCGGTATAACCTACCGTTCCAGCCATGTCTATCTCATGAGATATAAAATCATTACCCAATGCATTGAGGGGAGATATGGTTCCCACCCTTCTTATAATGAATCCTTTCTTATGTTTGCCACATAATCATAAATCATACATCATCACATAACACATGTAACAAAAATGGGATTCTTGAAAAATCATGACATCATAAAACAAATCATATAATGTAAATGTCTTCATAAAAATAATTTCCTCAAAACATAATCAAATAAATGTAATAATAGGGATAAAAAACAGAACCCTATATTATCTTAGATGGAAAATAATTTTGATAAAACATTTGAACTCCATTCTTGAGGAAAATATCCTTTCTACTTCAAAAACACTTTTCTTTTCTTAACATTTCATACAATTATAAACTAAAAGAAGTTGATTAAAAATAAACTTGAAAACATATAAAGGAAGATTCTTGGAAATAATGTTTTAAAAATCCATTTTTTCCGTATATGTTAAAAAAACATTCTTCATACTTTTGTCGGAAAATTCAAAAAGTACCTCGTACGAAAAACGACAAAAGATTCCTTTCATACATATTACTAAAAACTCACCGAAGGGTAAAAATGGATTTAAAAAATTATAGGTGGATGGAAATAATATTACATATTGATGAAACATGGATGTGGATGAAAAAATACACCCCAGTAAATACTTACGAATAAACAATCTCGGATAAAAATGAGATTGTGATATTTCCCTTACCTTAGGTCTGATTTGCTTTGTACGTGTCCGAAGCTCCTGTATAATGGTTTAAATAATGTTATTGACTTATTCCAGAATCATACATATTGATATGATATCATATATGGTGATATTCTTATCTTCTTGTTAGTAATATTTCATTGTTACTTGTTACTTGGGTCCTTATTGCCTTTTGTTCTTATGCGTGTTTTGCCAAATAAATTCTTATTCTTCTTTTAAGGTTATAGATACCTTATATCCAGAATGGTATTAGTGTAACATATATCATATTTATTCATTCAATTCAT
This sequence comes from Viscum album, assembly GCA_963277665.1. Classification (NCBI taxonomy): domain Eukaryota; kingdom Viridiplantae; phylum Streptophyta; class Magnoliopsida; order Santalales; family Viscaceae; genus Viscum; species Viscum album. The sequence continues at coordinate 1,308,712,158 of OY728152.1, read as the reverse complement.
TTATATAATTACTATGTAATGATGATCATGTAGAACAAGTCGCATCACATCGTGGAGACGGTATTCCGTACGTACGCACAAGTGATGATATCGTTTCTATGATCGTGGAATTGTATTGGGGTATATATATATTATTTCAGTATCAATATTAAATTATAATAATCATAAATAGTTACTCATTACACCATTATACCAATCCTTGTAAGGTGGTGGTGGAAAATAGATTACACCACGGCGTGGAGACGGTATTCCGTACGTACGCACGCGCGGTGATTTCATTTTTCCGTAGGATGGATAGAAGGTGAATTAGGGTTGTTTCATATTTATAATAACATATCAGTATGTATGTAATACTGATGTTATTACTTTATCATGAAACAACTAAAGAAGAAGAAGTTGAAGAAGAAAGAAATTGAAAAGATCGGTAATGGATATTACCTCTTCTTTGGAACGCCTCTTTGAATCCTCCACTTAGGGAACTAAGATTGGTCTTTGAAGAAGACCAGGACCTCTAGGATTATTCTAGGGAAGTGTGGAGGAGAAAATGGCAGGGGTTGGGCAAGATTGAGTGCTAAAATTTGTGCGAGGAGGAGGGGGAGGAGGTGTCCTTTTATAAAGGAGGAGAGGGCACCTTAGGAATATCTCAAAATATTATTTTATATTAAAGTCAAAATCGGTTTATAATGGTTCCAAAGGGTCTTATTTCGAATCTAAAGTGGGTATGGGTCGAAATCCTATCAACCAATAGTATTTAGACATGTTTAGGGTATTATTTTAACCTTATCTATTAGATTTAACTTTAAGTTAAATAATTTAACTTTTACAATGTCTTTTTGTTTTCTTTCACTATATGGTTAATAAACATACTATAACATGCCAAACGAACCCCAAATTGTTTATTACTAATATATATATCCTTATCTAAGTAATTATGCCGAACCTTAGATTTTTAGGAATAAAATAATAATTAATAATATTTTATTTTATTTAAAAACTATTTTGTGTCAATTTTGACACTATTTGATATATGACTTTTGTGAAAGTCATAACAGAATTATATGTTCGATCCAAGTTGATTAAATCAACAATAATATGTCATAGTAGCCTATAAAATTAGTTTAATTCATAAAAAGTCTCAAATTACATTTATTTTGATGTTTATAACATCAATTATGTCAATATTTCATAAATAAGATAATTACTGCATCATCGTTGTGTCATAAATAAATTAAATTATTTAATGTCTAAAAATTACAAATAAAATACGATTATGTAGGTAATCTTTTTAGATTTCTAATGAATATTTATTGTCGGATTTATCTTATGTATAACCCCATATTAAAAATGATTTACTTATTAAACATTGATTTTAACTATTTTAACCCTTCTTTAAATAAATTAATAATAAATGTCCTAATCTATCTCAAGTGGGCCTAAATGGTCATATTTTATTAATAAGGTTGTTTTTGGTCGAATTACACTTATCCAATAGAATTAGGACATGTGTTAGGGTAATAGTAATATCATATTTACCCTTAGTTACCCTATTTACTATTAACCGCAGTAAAAAAAAGTAAAAAGTTACTATTCACCAAAAAATTATTTTTATCTCATTGAACCACATTTTACTTACTGATATCAACCGTGTTTGTCAAATTTTTGAAATTTCATTCATAGAAGCGGTAAAATTATGTTTTATGCAAAATTCAGTTTTTAACCTACCACTTAGTGGTTACACTATTCATCAAAAATTGAAAGTTTTCAGAAAAATTCCAAAATTTCACCCTAGGCTAATTTCGGTATTCCGAATCCAAAAATGAAGTCCATTTTGAAAAATAAAATTTATAAAATTTCTAAAAGTGGTTATTACTATTCATAACGGCTAGTTTTAATAATATTTTAATAGCATATCGTTGTTTAGTGAAACTCTGTATTGCGTACGACGCAAGCTATCGAGGAAGGTCGCGATTGCGTGTAATTAAATCCAAGCAAGTGTGTAGTGAAAGATTCCTTTGAACAAAATATTACTCATAAAAATCTTGGGTGTTACACTGTTTCACTGAAACGGTATAACCTACCGTTCTAACCATGTCTATCTCATGAGATGTAAAATCTTTACCCAATGCATTATAGGGAGATATAGGTCCCACCCATCTCATAATGATACCATTATTATGTGTGCCACAAAATCAGAAAACCATACATCATGGCATAACCCATGTAATAAAAATGGGAATCTTAAACAGTGTGACATCACAAAACAATTCATATAAGATAAAGGAATTAAAAAAAATATAATATCATTACAACATAATCAAATCAATGTAATAATAGGGATAAAAACATAACCCTTTATTATCTTAGATAGAAAATAATTTTGATAAAACACTTGAACTCCATTCTTGAGTAAAATATCTTTTCTGTTTCAAAAAATCTTTTCCTTTCTTAACATGTCGTACAATTATAAACTAAATGAAGTTGATTAAAAATACACTTGAAAACTTGTAATGGAAGATTCTTGGAAATATTGTTTTAAAAATACATTCATGCCGTATAAAAAAAACATTCTTCTCGTACTTTTGCTGGAAAAGTCAAAAAGTACCTCGTACGAAAAACGACAAAAGATTCCTTTCATATCTATTACTAAAAAATCACCAAAGGGTAAAATTGGATATAAACTATTTTAGAAGGATATAAATATTACATATTGAGGAAACATAGATGTGGTTGATAAAATATACCCCAGTAAATACCAAAGTATAAACAATCTCGGATAAAAATGAGATTGTGATATTTCCCTTACCTTAGGTCCGATATGTTTTGTACATGTCCGAAACTCCTGTATAATGATTTAAATAATGTTATTGACTTATTATAGAATCATAAATATTTCACTACTAGAAAAGGGGGCAGTGGAGGCCCCCTCACTCGGGCGACCGCCATTGGCGGTCGCTATAGCCCACCTTTAGCGACCGCCAATGGCGGTCGCTAACCTCCCTAAAAATATTCGGGGGGTTTCTGCGCCCCCCCCCCCCCCCCCCCCCGCGCCCTCTCGAGCCCTAACCCCTCGCCGCCCTCCCTCGCGCCGCCCTCCCCTCCCCCGCCGCCCGGCCTCCCCCGCCGCCCGGCCTCCCCCGCCGCCCGGCCTCCCCCGCCGCCCGGCCTCCCCCGCCTCCCGGCCTCCCCCTCCGCCCGCCCTCCCCCGCCGCCCGGCCTCCCCCGCCTCCCGGCCTCCCCCTCCGCCCGCCCTCCCCCGCCGCCGCCCTCCCCCGCCGCCCGCCCTCCCCCGCCGCCCGCCCTCCCCCGCCGCCCGTCCTCCCCCGCCGCCTGGCTTCCGGCCTCCGGCCGCCGCCCTCCGCCTTCGGGCCTCCGGCCGCCGCCCTCCGGCCTCCGGCCGCCGCCCTCCGGCCTCTCGGCCCTCCCCCCCCCCCACCCCGGACGGCACCCGCACCCCGGACAGCCCCCGGCGCGCACTCCGGACAGCCCCCCGCACCCCGGACGCCTCCCCGCACCCCGGACAGCACCCCCCCGCGCACTCCGGACCGCCCCCCACACCCCGGACGCCTCCCCGCACCCCGGACAGCACCCCCCCCGCGCACTCCGGACCGCCCCCCGCACCCCGGACGCCTCCCCGCACCCCGGACAGCCCCCCCCCCCTGCACTCGGACACCCCCCTCCGAACCCGGACAGCCCCCCCGCACCCCGGACAGCCCCCCCCCCCCCCCCCCCCCGCACTCGGACACCCCCCCTCTGAACCCGGACAGCCCCCCCGCACCCCGGACAGGCCCCCCGCACCCCGGACACCCCACCCCGCACCCCCAACAGCCCCCCTGCACCCCAGACAGCCCCCCCTCCCCCGCACCTCGGACACCCCCGCACCCCGAACACCCCTGCCCGCACCCCTGACAGGCCCCCGACACCCCGGACACCCCTCCCCGCACCTCGGACAGCCCCCCCCCCCCCCCCCCCCCGACCCCGGACACCCCCCCCCCCTCGCTGCCCGTCCCCCGTCCCCTCACCGCCTCCTCTCCTCCAGCTCCCCGCCGCCACCGCCGCCCGTCCCCTCCCTTGCCGCACCGCCTTTGGCTCCGGCTCCCCTTCGCTGCTCCTCTCCCTCGCAGCACCGCCTTCGGCTCCCCTCTCTTTCAGGTTTGCAGCTCAATCAGGTAACATGAGCTTTCAGTTACATTATTATTTTATCAATGGTTCATAAACAAATGATTAATATTTATTTTGAATATAGTTGATTTGATAAATGTAAATGTAATAAGTATTGTGTAAATGTTTGTTATACAGATATTATTATGGATAAGAGTTGGATTGATCTTCCAAATCGAACGTCTAGAGAATATTTCAATGGCATTATGCAGTTTATTGACTTCACGAGAGGATTTGAAAGTGACTATATTAGTTGTCCATGTAGAAAATGTGCTAACAGATATCAATTCACACGAGATACTGTGAGGGAGCACCTTTTCTTTAATGGATTTCTGAAAAATTATAAGAGTTGGACTCGTCATGGAGAAGAATATGTTCGTTGTCAAAATACAGATGCAGCTCAGATGGATGTTGATGCAAGGATGACTGATCCAATGCATGAAATGCTTACTGAAATGGTACGTGGGTTTGATCCTGAAGGCATTGACATCCAGAATCTTGAGACCGGTGAGATAAATCTTCGCTCTGGTGCAGATCGTGATTCGAGGAGGTTTTATGAAGTACTTGATGATGCGAAAACAGAATTATATCCTGGATGTACTTCTTACAATAAACTGTCGGTCATCGTGGAGTTGTTGCATTTGAAGACTTTGAACAATTGGTCAGACACATCATTCGACATGCTTTTGGTTTTATTGAAAAAAGTTCTTCCTGTCGACGCTAAGATTCCTGAGTCGTATTACTATGCTCGTAAGTTGACAGAGAACTTAGGTTTTACATATGAGACTATAGATGCATGTGCAAACAACTGTATGTTGTTTAGAAATGAAACTGCTCATTTGGATATCTGTACGGTTTGTGGCGCTTCCAGGTGGAAAGAGAACAGGGGAAATAAGACTCATCAAAGTCAGATTGCGATACAGGGGAAACCGATTGCCGTAAAGCAAATGCGTTACTTTCCCCTTAAACCGAGGTTGAAAAGATTTTTTATGTCATCTAAAGTTTCTAATTTAATGAGATGGCATGCAGAAAGAGTTCATGAAAGTGACATGTTAACCCACCCGGCAGACTCTCATGCATGGAAGGATTTTGATAAGAGACATCCCGACTTTGCTAAAGATGTTCGTAATGTCCGATTGGGATTGGCAGCAGATGGTTTCAATCCATTCAAGTCTATGGTTGGTGCAACTCATAGCACATGGCCCGTGGTGTTGGTTCCATATAATCTTCCTCCGTGGCTTTGTATGAAGCAACAATTTATATTACTTTCCACTCTTATTGATGGACCTAAAAGTCCGGGGGATAAGATTGATGTTTACCTTCAGCCATTGATTGATGAGTTGAATGAATTTTGGGGCGATGGTGTGATGACTTATGACTGCGAAACGAATGAAATGTTCAAACTGCATGCAGCTTTATTGTGGACAATCAATGACTTCCCAGCTTATGCAAATTTATCAGGCTGGAGTACGAAAGGGGAATTTGCTTGCCCTTGTTGCAATAAAAGTAAAAAATCTGTATGGCTTAAACATTCCAAAAAATGGGCATACATGGGTCACAGGCGTTTTCTCCCTCCCCAGCACAGGTTCAGAAAGGACAGAGTGGCATTTGATGGTTCTAGAGAGTTCAGCCCAACACCAAAGATCATGACAGGAGTCGAAATGTTATCGCAGATTGAGGAAGAAAACATCCGCACGGTATATGAAATTCAGGATTTGGTGGCTCCTCCAGTACGTAATATTCGTGCTGCGGGTAGGCAGCGTAGTCACAATTGGAAAAAGAAAAGTATTTTTTATAGTCTTCCGTATTGGAAAACTAACATGTTGAGGCATAATTTGGATGTCATGCACATTGAAAAAAATGTTTGTGATAACATATTGTGGACCATTTTAGGTGTCAGTGGAAAGTCAAAGGACCATGTTAATGCACGCCGTGATTTGGAAGAAATGGGTTTAAGGAAACAGTTGCATTTACAGTTAGCTGAGGGAAACAAGGCATATATGCCTGCTGCACAGTATTCGATGACTACAGAGGAGAAAGAGACATTTCTTTCCATTTTGAAGATGGTCAAGGTGCCTGATGGTTACTCTTCTAATATTTCAAAGTGTGTGAATCTGACGAGCAAGACATTGCAAGGGTTGAAAAGTCATGACAATCACATATTACTTCAGCAGTTGATTCCAATTGCAATTTGTGATTGTTTATCCCCCAATGTTGTTCAGCCCTTGATTGAGATGAGTAATTTTTTTAGACAGCTTTGTTTAAGAAATCAACGAATGAGTGATTTAAAAAGTTTGCAGGACCGAATTGTACTTACGCTTTGTCACTTTGAGAAACTTTTCCCCCCCTCATTTTTTGATGTTATGGTCCACTTAACAGTGCACCTAACTGATGAAGTAATGGCTGCTGGTCCAGTGCAATTCAGGTGGATGTATCCTATTGAACGGTATTTGAGTACATTGAAAATATTTGTACGCAACAGAGCTCGTCCAGAGGCATCAATAGCCAATGGTTATTTGATGGACGAGTGTACTACCTTTTGTGCAGAATATCTTACGGATGTTGAAACAAAATTAGATAAGCCCTCTCGGATTCATGATGGTCCAGTTGGAGAAGGAACCACATTTGATATGGACAACATCGAGTGGATACAAGCACATCGATATATCTTGTTCAATACTCCATCAGTTGCACCATTAATGCAGTAAGTATCTTATCAATGTGCTTGTATAACTTTTACATGTTTTCTTTGCATAAGTTGATCTTTTAAACATCGCGTAATCATTTGCAGGAAACACATTAATGAGATAAAAGAAGAGATGCATCGTGCGACTGAGTTGCAAATTCAACAATCTCATTATGCGGCATTTCATGATTGGTTCAAGGATTATGTATGTATAAATTGATTTTCATTATGAGTGAAGTATTAAACTAATTCTTTCTGCATATATCAGTATTGATTTTTATAAATTATGTAGGTTCGTAAGCTGAGGGAGTTAGGGGACCCCACGTTACCTGAAGTATTTATCCAACTGGCTGAGGGTCCATCTATAACCGCTCGTCGTTATAAAGCTATTGATGCTAATGGTTTTCGATTTCGCATTAAAGATGTTGATGACAAACGAGCAACACAAAACAGTGGAATCGGTTGTCCCTTTGTCGATTCTGGTTATTACTATGGTCAATTGATAGACATCATTGAAGTTGTATACACACACGGTTTGAAGTACATATTGTTAAAGTGTAATTGGGTTGATCCAGTGCGTGGATGTAAAGTCGATCAATATCAGTTTTCATTGGTGAATTTTAACTATATGTTATACAGAAATAATGAACGAGTTGAGAATGAACCTTTCATCTTGACATCACAAGCGGAACAAGTATTTTTCGTTACTTTGCCTTCGGATCCAAGTTGGCAAGTTGTTGTCAAAATGTCTCGGCGAGGAGTGTTTTTATTTGAAGAAGATGAACCCGAGACTGTTCCGTTTGTTTACCAACAACTTGATCAACATACCGTAGTTCAACGTGAAGAAGATATTTATTGGGTCAGAGCGGCTGTTGAAGGAGAAACGGTCGATTTGCATGCTTAATGAAAGGTATAATTGTTTTCCCGCTATTCAGTAGAATGTCCTAGGATATCATAAATTATCTAATCATTTTATAAATCCTTATAAGTTTTAATCCTCACTTTTGTAAGTTAATTCAGTCATAAATATTTAGGTTGATTAACTTTCTGATTTTTTAAAATTCATTCACAACTAATTATTCAATCCATTTTTTGTTTGATTAACAGTTGTACAAGTTTGATTTATTAAGAACAATCCAATTTATCTTTTAAACACTTTGGACTCATTACTGATATTTTGTATGATTGCAGACATGTCAGGGGAAGAGGCAGAAAATCCACATCATCCATCTGAGGCATCTACGTCTCAGGGTCGAGGTATGTTTGACAGTCATTATCTATATTATTTATGTAATTAACATATATATATATATAAATATAACATTTGTCAATTTATATATAAAATTTTTTTCAACAGGATCAGACTCGGCTGCTTCTTCCTCTCGCAGGAGAGGCCCTGGTCGTGGCATATTAGCATGGAATTCCGACACGACGATAGATGTTTCATTTGATGAGGTATTTCATCCCGTGGGACCGAATGCCCCGGCATTTATTCGTCAGCTGGGTCATATCATACGTGACCCACATCGATTTCCATTGACCACGCGTGATTGGGCTTCTATCCCTCAGGACACATTAGATCGTCTATGGAGGGAGGTTCAGGTAAGAAAATAATTTTACTTTATTTTCTATTTATAAATAATACTAATATGTTTGATTATTTTCATTATAGAAAAATTTGAATGTATGCCCTGAAGAGTTTCGGCCCGTGTGTATGAGCAAATGCCGTAAGCTGTGGAAAGATTATAAAGGCAAAGTGAAGAGGGACCACTGGGTACCAAATGTGGGTGCCCCTGACATTTTGGAAAAAGTCCCGAGAGGTGTCCTCCCAGCTCAGTGGCGTGACTTGGTTGCATATTGGTCTACTGAGGGTGTTGCGGTTTGTATATTAATTATTTTGCTGTATATATATTTTCAAGAATATGTGATTTGTTTGAAATTTGAATGAATTGAATGTAGGAGGTGTCAACACGCCATTCGGAGAATCGAGCGTTGCAGGGACCAGCTCACAGGCTCGGGACTCGTCACATGTCTCAGATCCGACATGAGGTATATATTATTCACTTTTTAATTAATTAATTAATATGGTTTTGTGTTTATATTCTTTTAATATACAGTTGTGAGGGCAAGGTGCAGCAACTGATAAAATGTCGGTGTGGATAAGGACTCGTGATCGCAATGATCCAGAGGTTGCAACATTGATAGTAAGTGTCTGTACTTACCAATAATTACATAAATCTTTATATTAACATATATATATTTATATATATTTAAATATTTCACAGGATCAATTTGAAGCTGAGTTAGAACATCTGCCAGAGGACCAGCGACAGCTTCCCATGCGACGGGATGAGATCTTTCATCGCATTATTGGTCGGGACGGGCATGGCTATAGTTTGACCTATGGAGCAGGGATTCCTCGTTCTGTAGTGTCACGCGCTGCGGTTTTCGGTCCTGCTGTTGCTCATATGACACAGCAGATGTCAGATTTTGAGGCACGGCTGCGCGCTTCCGAGGAGACAAATGCGCAATTGACAGCTGAGGTAAGAGCACTGCGGGAATATGTGCGTCGAGCTGATGGTACAGGGGATCATACGACGCAGGTATATACTGTATTTATTTATTTAATTTAAATTATTTTTGTTATTAAAATATTTATAATGTTTATTTGTTGTAGGCACCTGGTCCACGAGAAGGAGGTAACAGTGATGGCAACGCGTGACACACCATATATTCACGAGATATGTTTTTTGTTTTTACTGGTAGGGTTGACATTGATGTACTTTATTTATTCATTTAAGTAATGCATTATTACCATCCATGGTGGTCTTTTAAATATTTTATACACATATTGAGTTTTTGATCAGATAATCTTAAATGATTCTACATTTGAAAAAGTCGAACTAATTCCAACAGATCAATAAATCTGATATTATAGATTATGTATTATCCAATATATTTTTTATAAATTTTTGTATGGTATCGATAAAAGAAATATGTATTAATTAGATGTTATCACTTTTATTTTTCACTTTTGTAATCAATGGGATGACCTTTGCACCCCCGGAGAGCCCCTCGCACCGCCGTACAGCCCCCCGCACCCCCGTACAGCCACCCGCGCACCCCCGTACAGCCCCCCGCACCCCCGTACAGCCCCCCGCGCACCCCCGTACAGCCCCCCGCACCCCCGTACAGCCCCCCCGCACCCCCGTACAGCCCCCCACGCACCCCCGTACAGCCCCCCCCCCCCCCCCCGCACCCCCCGTACAGCCCCCCGCACCCCCGTACTGCCCCCGCCACCCCCGTACAGGCCCCCGCCACCCCCGCACAGGCCCCCGCACCCCCGTACAGCCCCCCCGCACCCCCGTACAGCCCCCCGCCACCCCCGTACAGCCCCCCGCACCCCCGTACAGCCCCCCGCACCCCCGTACAGCCCCCCGCCACCCCCGTACAGCCCCCCGCACCCCCGTACAGCCCCCCCCCCCCCCCCCCCGCACCCCCGTACAGCCCCCCGCACCCCCGTACAGCCCCCCCGCACCCCCGTACAACCCCCCGCACCCCCGTACTGCCCCCCGCCACCCCCGTACAGGCCCCCGCCACCCCCGTACGGCCCCCCGCCACCCCCGTACAGGCCCCCGCCACCCCCGTACAGGCCCCCGCCACCCCCGTACAGGCCCCCGCCACCCCCGTACAGCCCCCCCGCACCCCCGTACAGCCCCCCCGCACCCCCGTACAGCCCCCCGCACCCCCGTACAGCCCCCCCGCACCCCCGTACAACCCCCCGCACCCCCGTACTGCCCCCCGCCACCCCCGTACAGGCCCCCGCCACCCCCGTACAGGCCCCCGCACCCCCGTACGGCCCCCCGCCACCCCCCGTACAGGCCCCCGCCACCCCCGTACAGGCCCCCGCCACCCCCGTACAGGCCCCCGCCACCCCCGTACAACCCCCCCGCACCCCCGTACAGCCCCCCGAACCCCCGTACAGCCCCCCGCCACCCCCGTACAGCCCCCCGCCACCCCCGTACAGCCCCCCGGACCTCCGAATGCCACGAAACCGTACGACAACATCCGGGGCGTCAAATGTGAAATGGTCGGCCAGACGGCACCTCATTCGGAGGTGCCGTGCGACCGCGGCGGCCGGAAACGCGTTTCCGGCGCCGTTAAACACAAAAACGGCGTGCGGCGGTCCGATTCGGAGCAAACGTGCTCCGAACGACCTGAAACCGCACGGGGACGAGAGGAATATTATTCCTGAGATGCAGGAGGAGGCCGCACGTCCATCGGACGTGCGGTGCGCGCGGCACGCCCGATTGTGTCGTTTTCAGCAGCGCGGCGCGCGCTGAAATGGCGCGTTGGGGGGTCAAAACCACCCGAACGACCTCCGAATGCCACGAAACCGTACGACAACATCCGGGGCGTCAATTGTGAAATGGTCGGCCAGACGGCACCTCATTCGGAGGTGTCGTGCGACCGCGGCGGCCGGAAACGCGTTTCCGGCGCCGTTAAACACCAAAACGGCGTGCGGCGGTCCGATTCGGAGCAAACGTGCTCCGAACGACCTGAAACCGCACGGGGACGAGAGGAATATTATTCCTGAGATGCAGGAGGAGGCCGCACGTCCATCGGACGTGCGGTGCGCGCGGCACGCCCGATTGTGTCGTTTTCAGCAGCGCGGCGCGCGCTGAAATGGCGCGTTGGGGGGTCAAAACCACCCGAACGACCTCCGAATGCCACGAAACCGTACGACAACATCCGGGGCGTCAATTGTGAAATGGTCGGCCAGACGGCACCTCATTCGGAGGTGCCGTGCGACCGCGGCGGCCGGAAACGCGTTTCCGGCGCCGTTAAACACAAAAACGGCGTGCGGCGGTCCGATTCGGAGCAAACGTGCTCCGAACGACCTGAAACCGCACGGGGGACGAGAGGAATATTATTCCTGAGATGCAGGAGGAGGCCGCACGTCCATCGGACGTGCGGTGCGCGCGGCACGCCCGATTGTGTCGTTTTCAGCAGCGCGGCGCGCGCTGAAATGGCGCGTTGGGGGGTCAAAACCACCCGAACGACCTCCGAATGCCACGAAACCGTACGACAACATCCGGGGCGTCAATTGTGAAATGGTCGGCTAGACGGCACCTCATTCGGAGGTGTCGTGCGACCGCGGCGGCCGGAAACGCGTTTCCGGCGCCGTTAAACACCAAAACGGCGTGCGGCGGTCCGATTCGGAGCAAACGTGCTCCGAACGACCTGAAACCGCACGGGGACGAGAGGAATATTATTCCTGACATGCAGGAGGAGGCCGCACGTCCATCGGACGTGCGGTGCGCGCGGCACGCCCGATTGTGTCGTTTTCAGCAGCGCGGCGCGCGCTGAAATGGCGCGTTGGGGGGTCAAAACCACCCGAACGACCTCCGAATGCCACGAAACCGTACGACAACATCCGGGGCGTCAATTGTGAAATGGTCGGCCAGACGGCACCTCATTCGGAGGTGCCGTGCGACCGCGGCGGCCGGAAACGCGTTTCCGGCGCCGTTAAACACCAAAACGGCGTGCGACGGTCCGATTCGGAGCAAACGTGCTCCGAACGACCTGAAATGGGATTATTTCTTGAATCGAAGTTTTTAAATTATTATAGCACAATGATTTGATATTATATATATATTAAATATATATTAAATATATATTAAAACATTTAAAATATTATATATATATATATATAATATATTTTAAATGTTGTATTTAATAGTATATATATATATATTTAAAATATTGTATTTAATAGTATATATATATATATATATTTATAGCACAATGATTTGTATTTAAAATATTGTATTTAATAGTATATATATATTATAGCACAATGATTTGTATTTAAAATATTGTATTTATTAGTATATATATATTATAGCACAATGATTTGATATTATATATATATTAAATATATATTAAAACATTTAAAATATATTATATATATATATATATATATATATTTATATTCAATTCAATAAAAAAATTTTTTAAAAAATTTTTTTTTTAGAGTAGCGACCGCCATAGGCGGTCGCTAAAGGCCTCTAGCGACGAGGCAACAGCGACCGCCATTGGCGGTCGCTGCGCGGCCGCTAAAGCCCTTTAGCGACCGCTTATGGCGGTCGCTAATGGGCTTTTATATAGTAGTGTTTTTATGATATCATATATGGTCATATTCTTAACTTCTTGGTAGTAATATTTCATTTCTACTTGTTATTCGGTTGTTTATAACTTTTTGTTCTTATGCGTGTTTTGTCGAATAAATTCTTATTATTTTCTTTAGGTTATAGATACCTTATTTCCAGAATGTTATTAGTCTAATATACATCATATTCAATCATTCAATTCATTCAATTCATTTATATAATCATTATGAAATGAAGATCATGTAGAACGAGTCACATCACATCGTATAGACGGTATTCCGTATGTACGCACGAGTGATGATATCGTTCCATTGATCATGGAATTGTATTGGAGTGTATGTATACTATTTCAGAATCAGTATCAATTTATAATAGTCATATATAGTAATTATTTACACCATTAAACCCATCCATGTAAGGTGGTGGTGGAAAATAGATTACACAACGGCGTGGAGATGGTATTCCGTACGTACGCACGCGCGGTGATTTCATTTTTCGTAGGATGGATAGATGGTGAAATATGGTTGTTTCATACATATAATAACATATCCTAATATGAGTTATACTGATGTTATTACTTCATTATGATACAACTAAAGAAGAAGAAGTCGAAGAAGAAATAAAGATGAACGAATCAGTAACGGTCATTACCTCTTCATTGAAGTGCTTCTTTAAGACCTCCTTTTAGGGCACTAAAATAGGTCTTTGAAGAATACCAGAACCCGTAGGATGTTTATATGGAAGTGGAGAGAATAAATTGATAGGGGTTGGTCGAGCTTTAAGGCTCATAGTGGTGTGAGGAAGAGGGGAAGGAGGTGCCCTTTTATAAGGGATGAGAGGGGCTCCTTTGGAAAAACTAAAAATATTATATTATTATAAAGTCATGTTCAGTTTTAAATATCTCCAAATTGATTTATTTCAAATCTAAGGTGGGGATGGGTCTAAATACTCTCATCCAATAGAATTTAGACTAGTTTAGGTTCCTATTTTAACCTTATCATTTAGATTTCACATTAAGTTAAATAATTTTACTTTTACCGTGTCTTCTTGTGTTCTTATACTATAAGGTTACTAAATATACAATAAGCATCCAAACGAACCTGAAGTTGTTTATTATTAATATATATAACCTTATCTATTTCATTGGGCCATATATTAAATTTTTGGGAATAATATAACAATTACTAATATAATATTTGTTTTAAAAACTATTTTATGTCAATTATGACACTATTTAGTAATTAATTTTTGTGAAAATCATAACAGAATTATTAGTTCGAAAAAAGTTAATTAAATCAATACTAACATGTCATATTAATCTATAATATTATTTTAATTCATAAAAAGTCAAAATTAAATTTATTTTGGTGTTTATAACATCAATTATGTCAATATTTCATTAATAAGATAATTACTGCATCATCGTTGTCTCATAAATAAATTAAATTATTTAATATCTAGAAATTACAAATAAAATACAATTACGTAGGAAATATTTTTATTTTTCTAATAAATATTTATAATCGAATTTATCTTATGCATAACCCCATATTAAAAATTATTTACTTATTAAACGTTGATTTTAACTACTTTAAGCCTTCTTTAAATTAATTAATAATAAATGTCCTAATCTAATCCAAGTGGGCCTAAATGGTCATATTTTATTCCTAAGGTTGTTTTTGGTCGAATTACACTTGTCCAATAGAATTAGGACATGTGTTAAGGTAATAATAATATCATTTTTACCCTTAATTTACCTATTTACTTTTAACCGTGGTAAAAAAAAGTAAAAAGTTACTGTTCGCCAAAAAATTATTTTCATCTCATTGAACCACATTTTACTTACTGACATCAACTGTGCCTCTCGGATTTTCTAAATGCCACTCACAGAAGCGGTAAAATTATGTTTTATGAAAAATTCAGTTTTTTAACTACCACTTAGTGGTTTCACTATTCATCAAAAATTGAAATTTTTTAGAAAAATACCAAAACTTCACCCTAGGATAATTTCAATATTCCGAATCCAAAAATGAAGTCCATTTTGAAATATAAAATTTATAAAATTTCAAAAACAGGTTATTACTATTCATAACGGCTAGTTTTAATAATATTTTATTAGTATATCCTTGTTTAGTGAAACTCGGTATTGCGTACGACGCAAGCTATCGAGGAAGGTTGTGATTTCGTGTAAAGAAATCCAAGCAAGTGTTGTGTGTATAAAAATATTCCTTTGATGATTTATAAAACATAAAAGTCTCGGTTGTTACATTCTACCCCCCTTAAAATGAATTTCGCCCTCAAAATTCGTCACTTTGTAACAAACAGATGAGGATACCTCTCCCTCATCATATCCTCAAGCTCCCATGTAGCTTCTTCTAATTGGTGGTTTCTCCATAAAACTTTCACCAATTGAGTGGTCTTGTTTCATTGGACTTTTTCACTACGATCCAAAATCTCTATCAGTTTTTCTTCATAAGAAAGATCTTGCTCCACCGGTACAACTTCTGAGCTGAGTACATGTGAAGGATCAGGTATGTACTTTCTCAGGAGAGATACATGGAACCCATCGTGAACTTGAGAGAGATTCGGTGAAAGCGCCAACTGGTAAGCTACCTTCCCAACATGATCTACTATTTCGAAAGGACCGATATATCTAGGGCTCAACTTCCCCTTCTTTCCAAATCTCATAACCCTCTTCCAGGGAGATATTCGTAAGAACGCTTTATCACCCACTTCAAACTCTAGGTCTTTTCTTCGGTTGTCGGCATAACTTTTCTATCGACTCTGATCTTCTCTTATATGTTTTTGAATAGATATGACCATTTCTTCCATTTCATCAACGAGATCGGGTCATAATAGCTTTCTTTCCCCAACTTCATCCTAGAAAGTTGGAGTCCTACATTTCATTCCATAGAGAGCTTCATAAGGAGCCATCTAAATACTGGAGTGAAAGCTATTATTATAAGAAAATTCCACCAAAGGTAGGTGTTGATCCCAACCACCTTTGAAATCCATAGAGCAAGCTCTCAACATATCTTCTAGATTGTGAATTGTTCTCCCAAACTGACCGTCTGTCTGGGGATGATAAGCAGTGCTGAAAATCAACTCTGTATCTAGAGTATGCTAAAGACTTCTCCAGAACAGCGATGAAAATCTATGATCCCAATCAGATATAATAGAAAGTGGTACTCCATGCAATCTTACCACTTCCTTTACATATATCCTGGAAAGCTGATCCTGAGAGAAATCCTCTCTAATAGCAATGAAGTGTGTAGACTTTGTAAGATAAACAACTATGACCCAGATAGCATTATTGCTTTTGGATGTTTTAGGAAGTCCTGTGACAAAGTCCGTAGTGATGTTTTCCCATTTCCATTCGGGTATAGGTAATGGTTGTAACATCCCCTTAGACTTCTGTCTCTCAGCTTTAACTTGTTGACAAACCATGTATCGAGAGACATATTCAACAACATCCCTTTTCATGCCATCCCACCAGAAGTACTCTTTTAGGTCCCTATACATCTTCTTTCTTCCAGGATTAATAGAGAATGAAAAACTATGAGCCTCATCCAGCAGCTCCTTCTTTAATTCGGGGATGGGAGGAAGACAAACCAGATTCCTGAACTTTATTATCCCATCACAATCAAGGTTGAATTCAGGAACATTTCTCACCTTGTTTTGTAACTCGACATCTTCTTTCTATGCCTATTTAATCTTCACATGTATATATGGTTGAACATTCATTTGAGAAAGATATGATTTTTCCCCTTTCATTATAATTTCAAGATCCATCCTTTGTAAATCCATAAATATTGGAACTTTTGTGATCCTCATCATGGATAAACTAGAATGGTCTTTTCAACTTAATGCATCTGCCACGTTGTTTGCTTTCCCAGGGTGGTAATGGATTGAGCAGTCGTAATCCTTAATCAGCTCCAACCATCTTCTTTGGCGCATATTCATTTCATTTTGTGTGAAAATATACTTTAAACTTTTATGATAATTATAAATATCACAACATTCAGCATAAAGGTAATGCCTCCAAATTTTTAATGCAATGATTACCGCAGCTAACTCCAAATCATGAGTTGGGTAATTTTTCTCATGTATTTTCAACTGTTGTGAGGCATAAGCTATCACCATATCATTTTGCATAAAAACACACCCAAATCCCTTCTTGGATGCGTAACTATAGATCACAGACCTTTCTCCACTACAGGGCAGTGTGAGAATAGGTGCAATGGATAACCTTCTTTTCAACTCCTTGAAATTATCTTCACATTCCTCTGTCCAAACTAACTTAACTCCTTTCCGAGTCAACTTGGTGAGTGG
The DNA here is from genome assembly GCA_963277665.1 of Viscum album. Classification (NCBI taxonomy): domain Eukaryota; kingdom Viridiplantae; phylum Streptophyta; class Magnoliopsida; order Santalales; family Viscaceae; genus Viscum; species Viscum album. Next base: position 1,308,694,809 of record OY728152.1, on the reverse strand, counting down.
ATTAGATAATCGGGAAAAATCTTTCACAAAACGTTAATAATATCCTGCCAAAACATGAAAACATCGGATCTCGGTTACTGTTGTTGGTCTCGACCATCTTTCGATAACCTCTGTTTTTGCTGGATCCACAGCTATCCCCTCTTTTGATATTATGTGACCCAAAAATGAAACTTTTTGAAGCGAAAATTCACACTTGGTAAATTTGGCATAAAGCTTCCCCTTTCTCAAGGTCGTCAATATAATTCTCAATTGATCTTCATGTTCTTCCTTTCTCTTTGAATAGACAAGAATATCATCTATAAAGACTACCAAAAACTGATCAAGATAGTCTCTAAAGACTCTATTCATTAGATCCATGAAGATAGTAGGGGAATTAGTAAAACCAAATGGCATCACTATAAATTCATACTGCCCATACCTTGTACGGAAATTCATCTTTGGTATATCCTCCCTTTTGACCCTAAATTGATGATACCCTGAACGATGATCAATCTTGGAAAAGTATTGAGCTCCGCGTAGTTGGTCAAATAGGCCATCAATGCGTGGGAGAGGATATTTGTTCTTGATAGTGATCTTGTTTAGTTCTCGATAATCAATGCAGAGTCTCATTGATCCATCTTTCTTATTAACAAACAGAACAGGGGCTCCCCAAGGTGACGCACTAGGGCGTATGAACCCCTTATCAAGATTCTCTTGGAGTTGCTTCTTCAATTCCTGCAACTCAATTGGGGCCATTCTATAAGGTGTCTTTGAAATAGGCAAAGCACCCGGTACGAGTTCTATTTAAAACTCAACTTCACGATTCAGTGGAAGACCCGGTAATTCCTCCGGAAAGACCTCATCAAACTCCCGTAAAATGGGCATATTCTTAATCGTGAGTTTCTCACCAACCATTTGAGATAAATATCCTTCATTTAGTGGAATCAATTCCCATAAAATGGAAGAAATTTCCACTGGAAGGTTATGTTCATCCTTTCATCGATAGACGATCATAGATTGATCTGGAATATGAAATGTGACTTCCCTTCTTTGGAAATTGATATGAGCTCCATGTAGAGAAAGCCAATCCATGCCAAGAATCACATCAAATTCCACTATAGGATGTATCACAAGATTTACAGGATGAACATTCCCCCAATCTTCAATTGGAGAAGAATTATAAACTTTGGATGCGAATGTGGTGCCATTAGGTGTTGTCATAGCTAACTCATCATCTAATTGTTGAGGTTATACAGTGATACCCTTAGAAAATTCATCAGAAATAAAGGAGTCGGTGGATCCAGAATCAAATAAAACATTTTCTACTTTAGAGTGGTTCGTAAGTGTACCTTTCACCACTTCGTTATCGTACTCCACATCGTTGATAGAAATTGCATGTGACTTTCCTTCTTCTTCAGCCTTAAGAGTTTGTTGACGTCGACCATCATCATCAACCCTTTGATTAGGGCATTTATTGGCATAATGTCCCATATCCTTGCACTTGAAAAATTGAAGTGCAGTAGGTTCATTCTGTGTATCCCTTCCTTTGTTTGCAGCATTAGACATCTTCTTCCCATCATCGCGACATTCAAATGCCCAATGACCTTCCTTTCCACACTTGAAACATTTACTTGTCCCTTTAAGACAATTCCCTCCATGTTTCTTTCCACACTTTGAGCATAAGAGAAAGATCATCTTCTATTCAGTGTGCACTTTAGATTTTCCTTTGAATTCCATTTTCCTCTTCTTATCAAACCCATATGACTGATGGGTTACTCCAATCTCCATCTCAACATTGAGAGCACATCTAATGATTTCCTCGTAGCTATTGAAGTCCCTTATGGATAAGGCCCTTCGAAGACTTGGATTTAAGCCACTAAAGAATCGATTGATCTTAATCTCAGGTTGGATAATAATACCAAAATTTTACCTTGCAAGTCTTGTAAAATTTGCTTCATAGGTACCAACAGATTCATCATCCTTTTTCTTCAGTTCAAGAAACTCTTTCTCCATCTTTGTTCGGAGAATACGAGGGAAGTACTTATTGAAAAATAAGTTATTGAACTCGTCCCATTCCATGGACTCAATTTCATCCCTTTTCCTTGTATTCTTAATAATATTCCACCATTGATCAGCATCACCTTCAAAATGATACACTACTAAGATGACATTATCATGCTCAGAACATTGATGAACTGAAAATATCTTTTCAGTAGTACTAATCCATTGTTCAGCAACTAATGGATCAGTAGACCCGTTGAATGAAGGTGGACGCTGTCTCATGAAGGATTCAACAGAATTTTGCTCCTTCCTTTGCTCGTTTGGAAGTCCTGCATGGTTCATAGCTTGAGAATGTTGTGTGAGCATGGCTACAAGATTTTGCATTCCAGCTCCCATAACGTTTGGTTGCTCAGGGGGACAATCATTTCATTTCATGTCGCATTCTGCATTAACACGGTTCCTTCGATTTCCATCCATTTACTAAAACCAAGAATAATAGTGTGAGAAACACTAATTATAAAAGGAAAACCACATAATCAAGAATAAAATTTCACACTTAAGGCCTTATCCTAGGTTATTCATGGCCATTTCTAAAACACTATGATTGTGTTATATGCTTAGAATTATCCTTAGGGTTCTTACTAAGGCTTTCACATCCTAGTTTCCAAAGGTTGACTATACCTTTCCTCTAATACCAACCATAAAGACCCATACATTACATAAATTTTTATTACATAAAAATTGAAGAACACTTATTACAACATATAACAAAACCAAGAATGGACTGTATAGTTATAGTGTCTTTAGAAACTAGGAAATATAAACAACTAGTTCATAAAGAATATACTTTGCCTCCCATTATTTCATCATATCTAGAGTCCCTTTTTGGAATATTCTACATAATAACCTTATTCATGACCTGGGGAAATAAAACATACAAAAGGGTGATCTCAACTGCTCAGTAAGGGTAAACAAAAGAAATATCAATCACATCATATACATAAGCACATAACTTTTGGAAATCTTAACCTGCAAAAGAGATCATAATTTTATAACATGGGATAAATCATAGTAGTGAAATGTAATCCCAATAATCATAACATAAAACATGAAACTTTGTGGAATACACACATAATCATAGAGAATCATTTCTTATTAGTCAAGACTCATTTCCAAGACTCTCTTAGTGGACAAAGTCCATTTCTGAACTGAGTTCACTCCTCGTTTCAGTCCTGTTTCACTGAACCAGTATAACCTACCGTTCCAGCCATGTCTATCTCATGAGATATAAAATCATTACCCAATGAATTGGAGGGAGATATAGGTCCCACCCATCTCTTAATGATACCATTCTTATGTGTGCCACAAAATCAGAAAACCATACATCATAGCATAACCCATGTAATAAAAATGGGAATCTTAAAAATCGTGACATCATAAAACAATTCATATAAGATAAAGGAATTCATAAAAATATTATTCCATCACAACATAATCAAATCAATGTAATAATAGGGATAAAAATAGAACCCTTTATTATCTTAGATGGAAATAAATTTTGATAAAACACTTGAACTCTATTCTTGAGGAAAATATCCTTTCTGCTTCAAAAACACTTTTCCTTTCTTAACATGTCGTACAATTATAAACTAAAAGAAGTTGATTAAAAAAAAAATTGAAAACTTGTAAAGGAATATTCTTGGAAATATTGTTTTTAAAATCCACTGATGCCGTATAAAAAAACATTCTTCTCGTACTCTTGTCGGAAAAGTCCAAAAGTACCTCGTACGAAAAACGACAAAAGATTCCTTTCATATCTTTTACTAAAAACTCAACGAAGGGTAAAATTGGATATAAACTATTTTAGAAGGATATAAATTTTAAATATTGAGGAAACATGGATGTGGATGATAAAATACACCCCAGTAAATATCAAAGTATAAACAATCTCAGATAAAAATGAGATTGTGATATTTCTTTTACCTTAGATCTGATATGCTTTGTACATGTCCAAACCTCCTGTATAATGATTTAAATATTGTTATTGACTTATTACAGAATCATACTTATTTTTATGATATCATATATGGTCATATTCTTAGCTTCTTAGTAGTAATATTTCACTGCTACTTGTTATTCGGGTGTTTATAACTTTTTGTTCTTATGCGTGTTTTGTCGAATAAATTCTTATTCTTCTATTTAGGATATAGATATCTCATTTCCATAAAGTTATTAGTTTAATATATATCATATTCATTCATTCAATTAATTTATATAATCTTTAGGAAAGGAAGATCATGTATAACGAGTCGCATTACATCGTGGAGACGGTATTCCGTACGTACGCACGAGTGATGATATCGTTCCTTTGATCGTGGAATTGTATTGGAGTGTATGTATACTATTTCAGAATCAGTATCACTTTATAATAGTCATATATAGTCATTATTTACAACATTATACCAATCCAATTACGGTGGTGGTGGAAAATAGATTACACCACGGCATGGAGACGGTATTCCGTACGTACGCACGCGCGGTGATTTCTTTTTTTGTAGGATGGGTAGATGGTGAAATAAGTTTGTTTCATACTTATAATAACATATCAATATATGAGTGATACTGATGTTATTACTTCATAAAGAAACAACTAATGAAGAATAAGTGGATGTAGAAATAAATATGAAAGAATCGGTAACGGACATTACCTCTTCTTTGAAGTGCTTCTTTGAGACCTCCTTTTAGGGCACTAAAATAGATCTTTGAAGAAGACCAGTACCTCTAGGATGTTATTAGTGAAGTGGAGAGAAGAAATTGTCAGGGTTTGGCAGATCTTGAAGGCTTATAGTGGTGTGAGGAAGAGGGGAAGGAGGTTCCCTTTTATAAGGGAGGAGAGGGGATCCTTTGGAAAAACAAAAAATATTGTTTTATTATAAAGTCATGTTCGGTTTTAAATAGCTTCAAATTGATTTATTTCAAAGCTAAGGTGGGGATGGGTAAAAATACTCTAATAAAATAGAATTAAGACATGTTTAGGTTCCTATTTTAACCTTATCATTTAGATTTAACATTAAGTTAAATAATATTACTTTTACCATGTCTTCTTGGATCTTTTACTATAAGGTTAGTAAACTTACTATAAGCAGCAAAACGAAACCAAAGTTGTTTATTATTAATATATATATCCATATCTAAGTCATTTGGCTGAACCACAGATTTTTAGGAATAAAATAACAATTACTAATATAATATTTATTTTAAAAACTATTATATGTCAATTTTGACACTATTTAGAAAATATTTTTTGTGAAAATCATAACAGAATGATTAGTTCGAAAAAGTTAATTAAATCAATACTAACATGTCATATTAATCTATAAAATTATTGTAATTCATAAAAAGTCACAAATTAAATTTATTTTTGTGTTTATAACATCAATTATGACAATATTTCATTAATATGATAATTACTGCATCATCATTGTGTCATAAATAAATTAAATTATTTAATGTCTAAGAATTAAAATAAAATATCATTATGTAGGAAATCTGTTTAGCTTTCTAATTAATATTTATAGTCTAATATATCTTATGTATAACCCCATATTAAAAATGATTTACTTATTAAGAATTTATTTTAACTATTTTAACCCTCTTTTAAATAAATTAATAATAAATGTCCTAATCAAATCAATGTGGTCCTAAATGGTCATTTTTATTCCTAAGGTTGTTTTTGGTCGAATTACACTTGTCCAATAGAATTAGGACATGTGTTAGGGTAATAATAATATAATTTTTACCCTTAATTTCCCTATTTACTTTTAACCGTGGTAAAAAATGTAAAAAGTTACTATTCACCCAAAAATTATTTTCATCTCATTGAACCACATTTTACTTACTGACATCAACTATGTCTCTTCGATTTTCGAAATTCCACTCACAGAAGCGGTAAAATTAAGTTTTATGAGAAATTCAGTTTTTTAACTACCACTTAGTGGTTTCACTATTCATCAAAAATTGAATGATTTCAGAAAAATATCAAAATTTCACCCTAGGATAATTTCGATATTCCGAATCCAAAAATGAAGTCCATTTTGAAAAATAAAATTTATAAAATTTCAAAAAGTAGTTATTACAATTTATAACGGCTAGTTTTAATAATATTTTACTAGCATATCATTGTTTAGTGAAACTCAGTATTGCGTACGACGCAAGCTATCGAGGAAGGTTGCGATTTAGTGTAAAGCAAGCCAAGAAAGTGTTCTGTGTAGAATAATATTCCTTTGATGATTTATATAACATAAAAGTCTCGGGTGTTACATGGAAACCTTAACCCTATAGTATTTTTAGACAATAAATTATAATATATATTTCTAGGATCAATACAAATCAAACCATAGAAAAATATATATTAATATAAATACTCATAAAGAAAAATATTATAGTGATTAGATATGACGTAGAAAATAAAATAATAAAATTTAAAACCAAAATCATTATGAAAACATTATTTATATTATAATTATTGACATATTCACATCAAATGATCATTTTGTGGTTTATTTATAGGATTAATTAAAACAAAAAACAATGGTTAAATACAATAAAACTCATTGTTTGTTGTAAATTCCCCAAAAAAATCTTATTCAACTAATGATAAAATTATCATTTTTCTTTATCTACTGATGAGTTAAAACCACACAACAATAGTACATATATAAGTGATATATTCTACCTTGTTTGGTATATTACATTACAAGAAAATTATAATCTATTTTTTTATCTAGTATTTCCATTTCAGTATTTTCAATCTTTATAAACATAATAAATAAAATTTAAAAAACATATCATGAAATTTTTTTATAATGGTATTTTTATTTATGAATAAATTAATGAAGTGATTCATTTACTCATCAATATTCCATTATTGGAAAAAATTAGTTTTATGAAAAATTGAATAGGAGGAATGAAATTAATATAAACCCCCCCTTAGTATCACTGATAGATATATCTTTATTCATTGTTATCTGTATAACATAAAATTAATTATATAAAAGGAAAGTAACCCATATTATAATATTGTGAGTAATGAATACAAAAATATATGTGATTACATACTATTAATAATACACAAAATATAAAAAATTCATAAATTTCTCCTCATTGTGAAATTTAAATTGTAATAAATAAAGTTGAAAATTATATTTTAAATATCATATTTCATTAAATAATAGAAATATGCATTCTTATGTTTTTCATGCATTTGGAAAATTAATAACTCTTCAAATTCTCATTAAAACCCCAATAATCATGGTTGATGTAATTGAAAATTTTCTACATTAATATCTTTGTGGAAATTCATTCCTATCTAACAGGATCTTATTAATAAATGAGATCAACATTAACATCTGTTTCACCCCCTTTTTGGTATCTTCTTTAGAATTTTAAAATAAAAAATTAGATGATCTTACAATATTATTCTTTTAACTTCACCAAGATCATAAATATTTTGTTTTTGTTTTTTATATTTTTAATTTTTTTACGAATTTTTAAGGGAACACATTATACATTACAAATAGTCATATAATCATATTCAGATAAAATCCTAGAATTAATCTTATTACAATAAATATTTCACCATATATATAAAAAGATAAAATAATGATAAAATTCCTTGTATTTTAATGTCTTTTTCAAAACATTAATATTAAATTAATTAATCATGAATCCCTTTAATGTTCATCTTGATCTAGAAATCATACAATTTGAAAAATGTCCAAAAAATATATTGTTCATATTATTTTAGGATTTTAATTTAAAATTTATTCCAATTGAATACATAATATATCATTTTTCAAAATACAATAGAATATTCTTAAAAATAATCTAATTAATTTGTTTTTATAAATTTTAAATATTGTACATATGATAAAATATTATATCAATAGAATAATAAAATTCATAGTTGATGGAATTAACCATTCTCAATGTTATCTTCCAAATTTATTTATGGTATTGTTCTTTCATAGATGGTTCTAGTATTGTGACGAAACTATCTAAGTCTTATACAAAAAACTGATAAATTGATAATATTATAAACTAAGTATGAAAAATCAATAAGTATTTGAAATTAAATATGACACCAATGTATAAATTTGAAAAAATATGCCATTTTTAATGTAGAATTTTTTTATATAAGGTTTTGAAGAAATATGTTTATTAAAGATCCCATGAGATTAATATTTTCAAATTTAAATTCCATAAATTCATATAATTTATAAGTAAGTATTTTTGCTTGAATAACCACAAGATAATTTCCTAGTTTCATATAATGTAGAAATAATAATTTTTTGTGTGTGATATCAATAAAAATGGTGTTTTAAATCTATATTCATTTATCTTGGGTGATGTTCATCAAGTTTATTTAACCATATTTTATCTTTATTTTCTAAAATAATTTGCGTTCAAATAAATATATAATGAGAAACATTTATTTTCTGGGTATCATCTACAACACTCGAGCATGAAAAAATCATTCCATTAAAAATAAAAAATTAGAATATAAAAAGTGATAAAGAATCGGTTTAAAAACTGGACCATGGGACTAAATCTTCTCATATGATGTTATTGGTTTCTAATATTTATTTTCTATCAAAACTACAGCCTCAAATGTCAATATATAAGTAAAAGTTTATAAAAAATATTTTCTTAATGAAAAATAGATTAAATATTCCATGTAAAAATTTGGATTTTGAAATAAAATTTGTCTTATATATATGTGATTATTTCATATTATCATGAAATCTATCCCAAATACATAATACAAACATGTTCTTAAAAAAATGTTGAATGAAATAGTAAAAATTTGAATATACATATATAAGGATTCAAATAATGTGATTTAACATGTTCATCTGGATCAAGTTTGATAGGGTTGAAAAGAAAAGTACATATGATTGGATGATTTTCAAAATAAATTCATTTTAGAACAAATTATATATGGTAATGATCTGTTAAAAGATACCATTCTGGTAATTTAAAAATTTAAAAACAAAGAAGAAATTACAGTATTACCATAATTCCCTCTTAAACCTCATTTACCATATGATTAGACAATCTATAAAAATTTAATTTTTTTTATTGATCAAAAAAATAATTTCCTTGATTTAATTATGAATAAAAATAATGCCTTTAAATATATCTATAATTAATTATATCTCATATGTACATTCATTATAAAAATTAATTTAATCAGAAATCTATAAGTATTTTAAAAAAATTTCTTGTTTCATTTTTATCTCTATATATCATGTCAGTTATTATAAATAGTATTTTGGAATTATAATATCTCAAAAATAGAGGGTTACATCACTAAAAACATCTGCTCTAAAATAAACATTTACAATAGAACTAATAGCTTCTATTTAAAATATTCTAAAATGAAAATGAGCTGAAAAGGATAACAATATCCAAATACATTTTATCATCTCTACAGGTGAAATTGCTTGAACACTTTTTATGTATTAATTTAAATAATTAAATTTGTTACAAGACCCTCATTTTTTCTAATAATATATCCATTTTCATCATATTTGATTCTAAAACCATATTTACCCATTCAGTTGGAGATCTGAGAGAGATGATACTACTTTCATGTCATGACTAGATGCAAGACCAGGATACAACCTCAACTACCACAATCCCACTTCCAAATGATTGGGTGTGGAAACATGTTCCAAATGAAAAAATAACATATGGTGGCCTTTTACTATGTACGTGTATTCACATACACAAATATACATCTCCGTGAAAAAGTGCATAGGGAAAGAGTAAAACATGAAAAACTAATATAATGTAAACAAGGAAATAATGATCATGTATATTATAAAAAATTATTTTAATGTAAATTGATAAGTGAAGGGGGGAAATACAAACCCAACTAGAAAAATTTTCCGACTTGAAAATACTAAAATAACAATCCACTAAGGGATCCCAGCTCTTGAAACCAAATCTAAAACCACCATGAAATGAAAATACATCATGTATCCTAAACCTCCTATGATGTCATAGTCAACCTGCCCATCATCTTCATAATACACAAAATGTGTGGGAAAACCCCATGCTTTGGTGAGTATATATATACTGAGTAGGACACCACTAATATTGATGCGGGTCAGTGAGATATTTTTTTTGCTCATAATTTCTCTTCACACACTATTAAATTAAAGGACACATGTCATTAGTGATTCGATGATCATGATCCATAATGACATATTCTAATGATTTTTGGGATGATTTCATTGTTTGTGACAGTTAGAAAACTAGTATTTTTTATCTTCTCTTATTGAATAGTAATAATGGTTATTAATAAAATGAAATAAGAAATAAATGGTTTCATTTTATTCAATGAGGTGCAAATCACATGATTTTCATTAACGTCATGGTGTTGGATTTCTAGAATTCCTGATCCACCAACATTGTAAATCTCATACTAGAAGTAAATCAAGTACATTGACCTAAACACAATGTGACTCACTGATAACTCTATTGAGATCAAGAATTATATACATAGGGATGTCTAATAGTGACACCTTATTACAGAGACCATTCTGAGAAGTCGGTACTATTGTCTGATGATGCATGTAGTATAACTCCTTAAACATATAATACTACATTAAATGTGATTTCATATTGAAATCGAGCCACTTTTCAATCCATATACATTGGCGTGATCAATCTTGAAGGTTATATTAGTGTGGTGTATCTGTAGCTGATATCACAGGCCAGATGGACAAGCTGTACGATCCTCCACTCACCACAAATCCAAGATTTATATAGAATAATTACAATGTAATTCATGGGATTCTCATCTCAAAAACAAATATATATGAGTATTTTAGGGTTTGTGTAATGCTCCCAATCATATCTTCAATACATGTGAGAATGTGAAGGTAATTCATGGATGGGTTTAGTATGTCACACATGTGGTCTATAGTAGCTAGAATTGAAATGTGTGTTATTGTTTAAGACTTCATAGAGTTATGGTGATAAGTTCCCTGAACATATAAAAAGTTTCAATGTTAATTATTTTTTCTAATCTACATAATCATCCAAAATGTATGCAACACAAAGGAAAGTATATAATGAAATTGTTAGTTGATGTGTCCATCAGGTGAAAATATAGTGAATGAATGAAATACACTATGAAAATACGGTGTTTCAAGGATAGAATAAGCATGATGAAACACCCCAGCATATTATTGTAACTCTATATATTAGGTTACATGATGACATGAAGCCTTGATAATGACTTCTCATTGTCCAAATAAAAATTTGTGTCACATACAGATCACAGGATGTTTTGGTTCGTTAATGAAATATCTGGAAGTGAAATCATTTTGGATCGTTGTATGAATATTTCAGTGTAATAAACATTTGAATGTGCTTATATGAAACAACAAAAATCAATTATTTGAAAATTTATTGTGGTGATTTTCCTATAAATACATTTTTAGATCACCAGTTTGAGGTGACTATTGATGCCACTCCAAATAGAGAGCTCTAATTTCATTGTAAAACATTGTGTCACACATCACATATAGGTTATGAGTTGTAGGTCACATGAGACACAATTTTTCATTCATTGGAAGTGGAATTCATGAATTTTAATCACATGATCATTCATGTAAAAATGGTAAGGCTCTGATATCCATCCCAGCAATGTCTAGGGCACTACGTGAACCATTTTGTGAGAAAGTATTTTTTTAATGGATAAACCACTACATAACCTCTCTTGGGGAATGAAATAAAACCTTCTATCCAATCATGATATGTGTTTTAAATCATTTTGGATGTCATATTAATGAAAATATAAGGATATAACTATTCTTATATCATATAGAAAATTTAGAAGCGATCACATATCATGGTATCAACCATGACCATTAAAAGATTAAATTACAACTATTTCAGATGATTTCGTTGGGGCCCGCATGTTTGTCATTTTCAATGAGGGTGATGATGTTTTCTGCCCTGCATTCCATCTTTTTAAAGGTTTGAGGAATTCGTTCCTCGTTTAGGGACGTTTTCTCCTTGATTGAAATGGGATGATGGGATGTCTGTTCTTTCTTTCGGGGATTTCTCCTAAAAACTTGTCACCTAATCTAGGTTCTCCCTTATATATTAAGACGTTGTTGATGAAACTCTTCCCAGTTCCATATCTTTAAGGATGTTATTTAATTAAACTACTTCTGTCAGTATATTCCAAGGTGTCTTCTAAGGGAAGCAACCTTCGGCCAGGGGAGTAGTCACGTTGAACATCACGGGCTTGTCGGGACCCTATAACACTAGCATGTATGGGTTTCTCCACCTTATTATAGGGCCTCTCGAGGGTCTGGAAGACTGATGAATCCCACTTCAAATTCCGGGAATCCTTTTCCATAGGCATGTATCTATGGATTTCTTCAACTTCCAATGTTCAAAACAGGGAATTTCGTAAGACTAACGTCTAGTGGAGATGGATCGGACTGTACAGAACATTGACTAGAGCGGATCAGGTGAGTGTAACCCCTAGAGGGAACACTGATGTTGGGTCTAACACATGGTTAGCTACCCAATTGTTGTTAATGTGGATGGGGAATGGGGTGGAATATTCCTTTGGGATGTTGTGGCCCAGGTAAGAGCCAAAATGGATGGTGGATGGATAAGTGATGTGGGTGGTGAATGAGGTCGAGATAACTCGAGGATGACGGTGATGTTTGGAATGAGTCTTGAAGAGACCTCCTACATATCCCAATGTCAGGGAATCAAATTCATAATATTTCACCAGACAACATATTACCTTTCAATGGGGATTTCAACAGCTTATCGTTGGATGAGGTCACATGACATACCTCTGGATGGGATCACAATGACATAGAGCTGTATGGGATTGCAATGGCTTATTGCTGGATGGGGTCACAACGGCTTACCGGTGGATGGGGTTGCAACAACTTACTACTGGATGGTATCGAGCCTTAGGGAGGCTACCTACATACCTTATCTAGTAGACAACGATCAATTCCCATGTAGTTTAGGATGGTGGATGTAGTTTAGCGTCGTGTAGGATGGATAGGGGGCATGCAACATAATGTCATGTGGGAAAAAGGTGGTCTGACATGAAGGGGTTCAGAACCAGTGGTTGTTCTACGTGAACTTCAGGGAGGCTTCTTAGTTACCTTTCCTTGTCACAGATCAAAGTTCACGTACTTCAATTTGATGTGGGTGAATTGACGTGAAGATGGTAAGGACCAATGGGTGGTGGGATCGAACATCATAGTGGCATCCTATGTAACTTCCCTTAGATATGATCAAAGTCGACATAGTTTAGGTGGTGGGAACTGACATGAAGGGGGTCATACCCAATGGGTGGTGGTCTTGAACCTCAGGGAGGCTTAATATGTACCATGCCTTGGGATGGATCATACGTCCAAATAGTTCATGATGGTTTGGGAAAACCGACGGGAAGGGCTTCAGAATGACAGAGTGTCGGGATTGAACCTTAGGGAGGCATCCTATGTACATTGCCATAGAAAGGATCAGAGTCTGCATTGTTTCGGTGGTGGTAACCGACATGAAGGGTGTCTGATCAAATGGAGTTTTGGTCTTCATACTCAGGGAGGCTTCCTCTGTACCTTTCCTTGGTAAATAGCAATGTTCTCATTGTTCAGATGGTTTGTGAGAACCAGCGTAAAGGGGGTCAGAGCGACCAGGTGTTGGTCTTAAACCACAGGGAGCCTTCCTATGTACCTTTCCTAGGCACTAATCATTGTCCACAATGTTTAGGTAGAGTTTTGGTGAACCGATGTGAGGTGGATAGAATGAATGGGTTTTGGGCTTAAACCTCAGGGAGGCTTCCTATGTACATTGTCTTGGCAGAGATCAAAGACCATGAAGTTTGGGAAGGTTATTTATAAACCGACATGAAGGGTGTCAGAGTGACTGGGTGTTGGGCTTGAACCTCAGGGAGGCTTCCTACCTGCCTTTCCATGGAAATGATTAATGTCCACATAGTTCGGGTGGGGTTTTCGGGACATACACACTAGTCTACTAATAGAAAATTTCATGGTTGATGCTTACATTGAGCCCACTTAAATCATGCTCAGTGTGGGAAACATGAGTCATAAAAGGCCTAACGATCACGTTGCTGATGGTGCGTCCTTGGGAAGTGGAATGGTGTTGAGACTTAGTTGGCGGCCCAAAAAGGAAACAAGGGCTTACACATTTTTAGCAGCCCAATTAGATGGAGATTGGGACATATTACATGGTGGAGGCCCGAGTGGTTATGAAACCAAGTGGGGGAGGGATTTGGAACCCAGAAAGAGAGGAGGAGAAGGGTTGATACCTCCTGCAAGAATTTCTAGGGGCTTACACCAGGGTGGTTTCCCTTTCCCCACAGATAGACACTGCTCCGATAAAGAGGGTATCATTCCATGTGAGGAATAATCTCTCTCTTCTGGAGAATATTGGGCATAAATAATGTTTTAGATGGGGAACCCTGCGTGCAAGGCACGGGGTGAGGTCACGGTTTAACATCATGTGTTGAGGATGAAGGTGGTTGGAAGCTTAACGTCCTGCAGCTCAGAAGAGGTGGGTTTTCTCCACACCCATAGGACATACATAACCAATACCCACCCTCTATATATGTAAGGAATGAATCAGAAACTTCGTGAAAAGTGTGTGTCATGAGGTGATCCCATTGGGGGATCTTGTTAGTGTGTATATGCAAATACATGATAGACATTAGCATGCCTATGCGTAGGAGCATCCGGCGAAGCAACACAATTGGAAGCATCTCCCAGAGGAACTTGAAATTGCTTCGTGCAAAACTGATGGGTCACATGGGAAAAGGAGTTGCAGAGAAATGGGGATCATATGTAGAATCCGTGTGAAGCTCTGGTGCTCCATGGATTGGGTAGGTTTCGTGAAGGGGTGTGCTTTGTGAAGTGAATACACCTATCCTAGGTATAGGGAATATGTGCATATGTACGGTTATTTGAAAAGTATAATGGAATTCATGCAACAAAGCCTCATGAGGTTAGGGTGCCTTGAGAAGAATATCATTGTGAAGCAATGTGCTTCACAGTGCACAGTCATCGTGCCTTATCATGGGGATAATGTGTTTATGATGTTTGTTTCACGAAGCATAAATGCTCTTCGATGACATGTTTCCCCATGGGGATCTCGTTCCTTCACTGAGGGATGTGAGCTCCATGAAGGGAATCCCTCTTTGAAGAGGGGTGGAATCAATGCAAGGAGGAAGGCACTTCATGATGAAAAAGTACCTTGAAAATAGCGTGGTTCACGCAGAAAAAATTTCTTCACAATGGGGGATCTCATAAGGAAGAATGGTCATAAGATCCATCCTTTTGTGATGAGGGGAGCCTGGTATTTATTGGCAAGTGGCACTATAAAGTGGAGCTCAATCGGTGAGAAGATGGAGCTTGCTCTATTGAGGGTTCACTAATGTCAAATTGGTTTATGGAGCATCCCACCTCCTTGAATCATGGTAGGTTTGTGAAAATAAAAGGGGTTCACAGAGCATCCCACCTCCTTGCTCTGTGGTGAGTTCGCAAATGTCAAAGTGGTTCACTAAGCATCCTGCCTCTGTCCTCTGCGGCGGGTTCATGAATTTCAAATCAGTTCACAGAGTATCCTGCCTCCATGTTCTGTGGTGGGTTCACGAATATTAAATTGGCTCGCGGATAATTCCACCTCCTTACTCTATGGCAGGTTCGTAAAGGAATAACCTTGTGCTTGTCATCGTGCTACAGAGATCCAAGACTAGGCTTCGCGATGAATCCCCTTTTTCCCTTCGTTTGTTCTTTCTATTCCTTGGTTTTGGTGTCAATAAATCCCACTATTATGACTTTTATCAGAGGAGAAAATGTGGTTCAAATTCGGAGGGTCAATATCCAAAATTCCTCAATATATCGTGAAGCTGAATCATTAAGGGAGCTCACGAGGCGGAGTGGCGTGAATGGGATAGCAGGCTACGAAGCACACCCTGGATCGGACATGCCGAAAAGATCCTCGGATCATTTCCTACAAATAGGTGAGTTGACCTATCATTTTTCCTCACTCCTCCCCAAAACGTTTGGGCTTGAATATCTCTCGATTCGCGATGCATTGCGTACTCCACAACTTCTCTCTTTGAATCGAGACTTCTGTTTCGCGGTGCACAATGAGTTTTTTACATTGCATTGGTGTGCTCTACGAATTATCTTTTGAAGGATGGGGCCAGCCTCTACGAATAGCCTTCAAAACCGATCTCCACATACATTCTTCGTGAAAGGGATTCCCAATCCAAAACCAATGAACACCCAAAAATAAATAACAAATGAATCACTAGGCGGCTACTAGGGGGGCCCTTTCATATGATGCACGAAGGGTGGAGATGGTGAATAGATAGGGATTACGGGAGTTGATACAGAGCCCATGTGACCATGGGTCTTTGGGGGAGCTGTTGTAGGCAAGCCAAAGGAACAATCCAATATGAAAGAGGCTAAATTTGTATGGATTTGGGCTGAGGAATCACATCTTCATCCTTGCAGCAATTAGGGATGATCCCGCTTACTTGTTCTGAAGCACGCCGTGTAAGCGCCAGTGGTTTAGGGCAGCTAATGACCATGCCTGGGAGGACTTCACACCTGTTGTTGGGGATTTTTTGAACAATCATCTGATCAATGTTTGAGGATAATGGATTGATGTTGGAGACATCCCCCCTCTGTACCAAATGATCTTGAAAGAAGATCAGAGGATCTCTGAGAAGGGGTGGAATGATGAGCGGGGCCTGCACCAGGGTGGAAACATCACAAATGATTCATCATAGGCCAACTGGGTAGGAGCCTCTTGTAATGAGTTTGGGGTTGAGCTATGAAGAGTTGGCCTATATGAGGTGGCTTTGGCCTCTGAATTTCACATCTACCAACCGAAACAGCGGATTCCAATGTTGTTGAGCAGGTGTTCATCATGAACCAATACCTTCCACTTACACCATGTGTAGGTCGACGTTTTTTATAGGATGTGCACCAGATCTCGAGGGTCCTGATACCAGGGGCGATGTATGGTGAATTCCTACCGGTTACGGGTGCATGGGAGGATCCATAGAAAATGTCGTTGCTAGTGCTGGAACTGATAGAGTTGGCCCCAGGAGAGGACAGGGAAGCAGTGAGAGACGTCAACATCAGGTAGTGGTTCTAACAGTATCTAAACTACATGTAAAATAGATATTTTCTGGTGGAGACTCGTACTTTACCAAATGGGGACCAACGGGGAAAGGAGAACTCATACTAGTGGCTCATAGAGGATAGCCAATTGAAAACCTAGGGGTTCAGTGTCTGCACAGAGTAGCTTATGATAGTCAGGATGGCGACATTAATCACTGCTCTCCTAATCAATTTAATCCTGCCAGTGAAATATTCGAAAAAGGTTGTGCAACCAATAACATTTATCATGGCATCCATGTTGGAGACATGAGGGCAGGTGAAACTCAAATCCTGATGCTTTCCAAGCGGTATAGGATGATATGTCATATCTGAGAGGGGAAGAGGCCACAAAGGATATGTGTGTCATTCCACCTCTAGTACGGGTGGATATTGTCCACATCCTGGGAGTCTAGGAATATATGAACCCCCTCTCCTTTCCTGGATCAATCTTCCATTCATCTATTATGAATATTTTGTGGAGATTTCCGGAAAAAATGATTGTTCAAGCAGTGTTGAACCACCTTTGGAAGATAGAAGAATTAATCATTCATCCATTCCTACTGCCAACTGGTGATTTTACTGATGATGACCAAGGGGAAGATTAGCAATTTTCATATCTCCTAAACATTCGAGGAAGAGTTCTGGTGGAATGAATAGAATGTGAGCCTCTCTGCGAGCAATACACCGAAGACCGATTTTGCAGGCAATTTCGGTGTATGCAATGACTTACCCCACATGTCTCTTTATTGGTGCGCTATGAGGATATCTGTGTGTGATGGGGAAGATGTGAATCATGTTCACAGAGATTGATGGAAGGATGTGAAACAAATTTCCTCCACCCACGATTGTCTTTGGATTGGTGAATGAGTATGACAAAAAATGGGATTTGGCCTACCCTGGGAGACGTTGATGTATCCAACCATTCGGTCCGGTGATGGTGTGCCTCCCCAACCCCAAAGCCAGGGCTGGATGATAGTATGGACACCCTATGGTGGTGGGGCTGTCGTGACAGTGAGGCCTGTACCAGCTGATGGAGGGTAAGCGGCAGCGGATCCTGCAATAGAAGCAGACTTGGTGGGCCCAGAATAACTGAGTTATCTAGAGGGGAGGCCACCGAGAGGATTCCTTTGAATACCATCCCAGGATCCGGGGAAGCAGTTGTGCCAAATAGTCATGCCATATAATGACTCCTTCCTAGAGGTCTGATACATCTGGGTTGTCAAAAGTAAATTCCTTGGCCCATCCGAGATGGGACAACACTTAAACTTCCACTGGATGGACATTCTGGGAATTGGCCATGTCAGTGCTGGATTTCTATATCCCAGGAGGATGCAGTTCATCATCTGAAAGATCTAGAGGAATTTTTGAACTATTTAGGTGCCTCGCATCAAAAGATATATTGGGTGAAGGTGTTGTCAAATCAGACAGCCCCCCCAGTTTTCAGATACCGAACTGAGGAAGCTCTTTCCTTTTTCAGAGGAATGGAATGACTCCTATTGGGGGGAGGGCATGGTAGAGGGAGCCCATTGGAGGAGGGGAAAGTTGGTGATCAAGACTCAGAACATGAAAATATAGTAGAGTCCCTTGAGGTAAAATCCCAATCCCCATCCTCATTCTTTACTTCCATATCATTTTGTACTCCTTTCTAATATGTGAACTGTGCATTAGGGTCTCACACAAAAAACCCGTTCTCACACCTCAATTGATGTGGATGGGGTAACTTCAAAATCAACACATGTGGAAGTATTGATTACCGCATTTGGCTGGGATATGACACTTGAGGTGGATCTTCTAGAACATTCAGACCATCCGAAAATATACATGGGGATGCCTTTTGGACCCGATGGCATCAACCCAAGAATGAGACCACGAATTAGATCTTTGTATGTCTCCTGATCCAAATTCTCTAATTTCACCCATTATCTATGTAAAATGATGTCCATAACATTTTTTTTCTGAACATTTCTTCATATATCATTGGCCACATTGTTGAGGATGGTCGGGGAATCTAGTGGTGCCTTTCCAATGGCAATGCTAGTGATCGTGGAGGAAGATATCCAGACTGAACAAGCTCCAATGCTCCCAATAACTAGTTGGATAATCAGTGGGGATAAGACTGATATCATTGAGGTGGGTTCTAATGACGAGGATCGATTAGACATCCCGTGCCTCACTATACCCGATCAAACACCAGATGTGGACCCTACTGACGAGTTCCTTAGGGCGTTCCCTGCATATGAGTTTGTTGACTGCACTGGCCGGAATGAGACAACCTCTAATAAAGAGGATTGAAAAATAGTCTATCACCGAACGTGGAAGCTGATCAAGTTCTTCATCGATGACACCCCCAAAATGTGATGGCTGGATGAGATAGATAGACTTCGCTCACAGCTGCATGAACTGTGTGGTAGGGGAGTGGATTCCTAGTGTCCCAACATGATTGTTTAGGATATAATGAAGGAGAAGAGTCGGGATTTTTAATGTGGCCTCAGTGTGGTCTGGGTGTATGAGAACTCATCCTCTCTTGATGCACAATCAGATTAAATATTGTGATTGAGGGCACAACTGGTAGTGGCCAAGAACCACATGAAGCAGGCCTCTGGACAGATTGTCATCCTCCAGACTGACGTAGAGCGGGCCCAGATTTCGGCTTATTAATTATGCCCCATTGTTGTCGAGGAGGAGCGAGAGATGAACTGGTGGTAGAAAATCCCGGATGCCACAAGCCAATGGGTGGCAGAGCTACAACATCTATTGATGTGATAAATCAGTCCATGGGAGGGATTGACCCACTGGTGCTATAAGGATTACCAACCCTCAAATGTACTTTCTTGCTTTGATTGTTTTATGCCAGATGCATACATGAGTTCAGTTATTTGTATTCTTTTTACACAGATCTGTTATATTCTTGAAATTCCCAGTGATCAATCACTAAGCTCATGCGGGTCTAGCCCAATGTGAGAAACAAGAAATGGTCACCATGATATTTCGTCTGAATATAAGGGTTCCAACCATGCTTTGGGAATTTGGGGATGGAACCACCAATCCAAATTTCCGTGATAAAATGGGAGAGGCCCGATTGGAGGAGGAGAACCTCAGGAAAATCGACATGTCATCCTTCCAAATGTGCTCTAATGCGTGAGTGGGAAAATGCTAGTGGCATCAGAATTATTCCCAAAATAATGGAGTAGAAAGTGTGAATCATGATACCCTAAATTGGGAACACAATAAGGGTGGCATGATAATGAAATATAATTATTTACCAAATTCGAAACACAATATCCTTATTGTTTTTTCCTGATTAAGAGATAACAAACGATGTCTGACCATTGACCATGTTCGAAACACGGGGCCTGACTAAAAATTCTACCAATTAGTCTTCTATAATGCAGGACCATGACAGTAGGAAATTCATAGGTTGAGCCTTCATTCTATTATATGGTTCATTTAGACATGAAAGAGTATGATGGTTTGAATAAAGTGCACACAAAGAGTGGAGTGTGAAGTGATGGGTTGTTCGAATATAGTCTAAAACTCTTGAAATAACACCACCGTTGTGGAAACACATTAGGTGGGCGTATCTGTATGGTCAGGGATCAATCATACTTATGAATAGGACCTCTCTAGTAAGGACATGGAATGTTGTGTAGTTTTACATCACACTAATAAGGAAGATAAACATGTAGTTTAAAAATCGTACAGGGGGGAAGGTGCATAAAGATTAAAGGTCATTCTTCATGGGCCAAGGTTAAAAATTTAATGCAATGGTACATTGAATGTAGGCTCCAAGTTTAAGGTCATAGAAACTAGACTTTGATCAGGACAGAGGGGCCATGAGAGTTAATGACCCTGGGGCTGGGCCTGAGTCAGAATTCATGGGTGTCACTATGTATCCCATAAGGATGAGAATCAAGGAAAACATAGTTCTTAAGGAACTATGGCCAGAGTCCAAACCTGATAGGGTAAATCCTCTCTGGAAAGGGATCTAGATCATTCCATGACTAACATGAGGAATCATGAACTAGTTCATGGTAGAACTGTAGATTAGTGTCATGCGTCAAGGACATGTGGACTCATGTAGTTTAACGTCATACCATAGGGAAAATAGTGAAATGAAAGATCCAAGGAAGGGATTATGTGGTGAGGTAGCTATAAACCTGACGTGAGTGAAGGCATAATTCCACACACATATCCTCAGTGGGAGTTCATTAGGTAAAGGGAAAAAATGTTAATGTTATGCTAGGCCCGAGGTAAAGTGCTCGAGCATTCATACATACCACATGAGGTTGGAAATCCAACCATACATAGTTATAAGGGTGCAATTTAACATCATGTTGGATGATGAAAAGCATGTGTGGCATGGATGAATTAGTACACATCCTACTAGAACTACTAATCCCATATGAGTCATGCACTTTGTGGGAATAATGGAGTAGTGATGGGACATTCCAAGCACAGGAAGTCACATTTTTTGCGGAATGGGATTTTAGGTGAATGGCATCCCAATGATGTTGGACCAAAAATATAACACACCTGGATGCATGAAGGAGTATTGTAGAGTATGTTGGAATTCAACAGGAACATAAAGAAGTGGAAATATGTGTTATCAAGATGCTTGAGATCTAGAACACAATAATGGTGGTGTGACGATAGGGGATAACTATTTACTATGTTCTCAACACAACAACCATTTTGTTCTAGCCTTGAATGGGGACAGACTAATGAGGGACAACCACTGGACAAGTTCGAAACACGGGACTTGTCACAAAACTCATCTGAGGTCCTCAGGGACGTTGGCCCAAGATGGTATGTATGCCAATACGTCATGATACTAGGCCGTAAAGGGGTAACCATTAGATGTAGATGAAGATGATGATCCAAATAATGGGCTCACAAAGCTTGACATGGAATGAGGGGAATTTCCATATAAAAATTCCTCACATAAAGAACTTTGTGAAAACATATTTGAATACAACTAGAGGTTGTATCAGACAGAGGGAGTCATGTCCCTTCCCATGGATGAGGTTCCTTGGGTTCCATAATTCCAACATAATTATCGTAGGATGGGCCATTAAGGGGGAATGATTTAATGGATTGTGCATAGGGTGGAGAAGCAGCCTAAACCAACCTATAGTTCCCATAGAATGATGTTAGTTTAGGGTAATAGAACTATGACCAGGATGGGAAAAGACTTTGTGAGAACACGATATGACTATTGAAAAACCTGACGTGGATATTGACATAAGAGGTACCCACCACACCACATTCTCCCAAATGGAGTTTGGCCTATGGGCCAAAAGCGAGAGAACATGATTTCTGATTCCTAATGATGGGACCATAAAAAGATGTCTGGGAATTCCTACGTATCCAATAAGGATGGGTATCAAGGAATATATAGTTCTAAAAATGACAAGTAGTTTAACATCATGCGGTAAGGACGTCGAGTGATCATAGTTTACGGTCATAGATCTTGGACCAAAGATGATAGGGAACGCGAGGGACACATGGTGAAGTAATTAAAAAACCAAATGTGAATAAGGACATGGAGTCCGGATGAAAATCTGTTTCTTAGAGAGGTTTTAGGTTGAGGGACCGAAAACAAAATGTAGGTTTGGCCCGAGTCATAGTGAATCAGTGTTCCTACATATCCCATGAGGATGGGAATCCATCCACACATTGTTCTACAAGAGACACAGTAGGATAATGGTGTCAGAAAAAATGAGGTTGTGTGGGTCTGGCCCATACACCGAAATAAGAGGTTCTTGGTTGATCTTGTTTGTCCTTTAGGGTGAATCCGTGAATTTTTTGAAGAGATGGACCTAGGATCGAAAGTATAGGAATCTCTATTAGAATCGATCCATAGGATTCCAATGACAAATGGTATATTGTGTGACTGATACCAAACATGATTCCCCCTTGAGTGAGGATATCAATGTGCAGTCCCGTTTTTTGTCAGGAATCCAGGAAAATAATGTCATTGTTTAGGTTCATGTGATGGGACCGACCTTGAATTTAATCATTATTCAGTATAGATGCAACAGTTTAATGTCATTTGGTACTAGTCATCATAGTTTAATGTTACATGGTTCAAGAATATATAAGAGATATGAGGTTATAGAGGGAATTTGAACGGTGTGATAAATCATACTATACGTGAATGAGGATGAGGTCCACATCATACTGTGTGTGATTCCGGGGAGGAAACCATGGGCCGAGGTGCCAGGAAATGATAGATGATAAGGTGCATGATAAACTAGATCCCAGTTGAGAAGGACCTGAATATGAGATGTCTAGGTGTTCCTATGTATCCCATGAGGATGGGAATGAAGCCACACATAGTTCATGAAGGTTCCTCTTAATGTCGTGCGGGAAAAATAGTTTAATGTCATGTGGGACATAAAGTAGGTGGCTAACTCGTAAAAAGGGGCGTACATGGTGTGGAAACTGAAAACCTGACATGAATGAGAACATAATTAAATACCACTCCATGTGGTCCCATATGAGTTAGATCCCATACGGCAGAACATAAGAGATAAATTTTTGGAACTCGAGATGGACCTAAAGAAGAGACGTCGTGGCCTTCCTACGTATACCATGGGAATGGGAATCAAGCCGTAAGTAGTTCTGAATGTGATCATAGATTACGGAATTAGAGTATGGAACATGTAGAAGCATAATCCTTCCAATTATCTGCAGACCTCAACCTGAACCTTAAGCCCATGTGAGTGAAGCTCGATGTGGGAAAGAAGTGCAGATGAGTTTTTTTGCATTACATGTAACACATGCAAAAGGAATGTCTGTGAGGAGCCCTGAATGATGATTTTATTGCGGATTATGTCCTCCTAACTTTCAAACTCTCACTATGGGATAGTTCCAGAAGTGTCGAATATCCATTTGGACTTTATGGGTTGGAAGATAAATGTGAATCCAGTAACAAACATTCAAGGCTTGATGGGGCTGGCGGGGCGATGGAGGATAACTATTGAACATGGTCAAAACAAAACATCCATATCAAGTTATCTTAATATGGGGACTAAAAAATGAGTGTCGACCGCTGGCTAGATTCACAATGAGGAACTTCTATAAATTTTTTGTCTGAAACCCTTGATGAAGTTGTCCCATAATGGTAGGAGAGCACTTAGGCCTTGCATCAATTCCATTGTGTGGTTCCTTCTAGTGTTAAAGATAATGGAAGCCCAATTGAAGATGAACACAAATCTTGAAAAGTGGGAAAAATCATTTCCATGTTGAATCTAACACTCTAGGTTCTAGAACAAAGTTCTCATGGGGTAATTGGTGAATCACCGATGAGGGCAGAGGGACCAAACTTAAGGGTTGCCGACTCAAAGAGATGAAATCAGGGAAAGGGTGCGATGGATTCTATAGACAGAGAGGTATGCGGCGTGGTTGTTATAAACTGGATGTTAATGGGGAAACACAACCAAACCACACTGTATACCCCTCTTCTGGAAGAACTTGGTAGATGCGGCCAAAATTATTGGGAGGTTTCTATGAGATGGGGCTAGACATGAATTCCAAAAGTTTGGGCAATCCTACATATCCCATGAGGGTGGGAATCAAGCCACATGTAGTTCTTGGAAAGGGATGACGCAAATACGGTCCATCTACCACAATGAGGGGCATGTACGACAATGGACTCATATGAACTATCTACGTCCAGATTCATTGAACTATCTTCAGCAAAGGTTTCATATGAACTATCTTCAGCAAAGGATTCATCTTGTGATGCTTCTTCTAATTCATCTTCATGATGTGATTCTTGATTTTTTTTCATGCCTTCCTCAACAAGAGTATTTTGATCCATTCCATGTCCAC
This sequence comes from Viscum album, assembly GCA_963277665.1. Lineage (NCBI taxonomy): Eukaryota > Viridiplantae > Streptophyta > Magnoliopsida > Santalales > Viscaceae > Viscum > Viscum album. Next base: position 1,308,669,748 of record OY728152.1, on the reverse strand, counting down.
AACCTTCCTCAACTTCTTATAACAACAATAAACTAATTCTATGATGAATATGTTGGTTTATATTGAATGATATTCACATCATTTCATCCAATAATTTTTACAAGAAGTTCATTGAATCTTTTGTAGGCCTTTTTATTCATTGAATATCTATGGAATATTACTTCATATATAGCATCATCAAACATTCCAAGATATTTTTCTCTATTTTTGATGAATTAGTTAATTATGAAAACAAGATATATATTACTTCAATTAGGTATTCCTTCTGTGATGTAACTCATAGGGTGTAATGATTCCACCAATATAAATCCTCGTTCAATTTGTGATATAAACTATAGCCTGAACATCCTATTTCTAGTAATAACAAGTGATAAGAATCTCAATCAACATACTTTTTACCATACCATTCACTTGTGGATAATGGTGATCAAAATCTCCATTTTACTTTTCCTTCTCACAACATCCATCTGATGGGGTAATCCATATTTCCTCGGGTAATTTTCAAATTCAATGGATGTTTAATCCCCACCATTTTTCAAATAGAATAACATTGACTATTTCTTCAATATCATTCTCGACTATTTGGAGATTTGATTTCATTTAATCAAGAACAATTCATTTCTTTTTGTATAACCATTACACAAGGCATTATAATATTATCATCAATGAAAATGAAAAATTACATTTCTATATATATTCCAGCAACATTTAATGGAAAACATAGATCTATTTTTTATGAGATTAAGGAGATATGATACCCTTATATTATTTTCATGATATGATCTACACACCAACAAACCTCACATGTATACACCACAAGACTTATCTTGTTCTCACTTCAGATTTGGAATATCCAAAAAAATCATAAATTTTATATCTTTTCGATATCTTGAAGATTTATGTGACCCAACCACTTGTTCCACAAGTTGATAACTTATTCAAATATCATGTTTCTTATATTATCCTTAGTATTAACTGGATATATGTTTCCTCCTGTTCTACATCCTTTCCTAAGAGAATTTGTTTTATTTCATTTTATAGTACACACTTTTTTATTGAATGTCACTATGAAACCAGAGTCATAGATTATACTCACACTATGGATATTGTGATACAATCCATCCTCATAATAAAGTTCATTATTCTTTATCTCGACATTATATAGTTCAATAAATCCACTACCTGTGACATTCAATGAACCACCATTACTGAATATCACTATTTCATTGACCTTTTTCATGACATTCATTAATTGGGATGCTTTTACCATCACATGGGATAAGCATAAACAATCATGAATCGATGACCTATTGTTCATGGTAGTATTGAGAGAAAAGTTTTCAGGGATGATCATTTGAATTTTATTCCATTACTTCCATGAAATATTATTTTGAGTGAAGGATACTGATAAACTTACAAAACTCACCTTCATATGCACAGGTTTATTATACTTGTAATCTTCTTCAAGAGTAGAAAAACAATTTGAATGAAAAACATCATCTAGTTTAATGCTATTAAATTTTCTTTGAGTTCTATATGAATTTTCAAGGACATTAATCTCCCAGTAATCAATATTTTAATGGCCAAGTTAGACCATGAAAAATAATATCCATACAAACTATTAATTCTATAATATTTAGGATATATATTCATTCTCCATTGTTGAAATAATAAATTATCTACATTCTAGTATATATGTGATTCTTCACAATATTATATATTATGTCCTAGAAATCCACATAATTGATATTTCATAAGTGGTAAATTTTTTCCACTTATATTTCATCGTATTTAAATTTCCATAGGTGGGTAGCTTGACTTCCTATCATCTAGAGATGACAATGAATAGTCTTCAATTATCATTTAAATATGAATTGTGGTTTTCAACATTAACACATAATGTGATTTTTCTTCCTTTCTAACATTTTTATTTTTTAACACCCCATGCTTCCTCGGTACGCTTCCCTTTGAATAATGCAATAGTGTGTGTTGTACGCAACATCGAGTTCTAACACACCACAACCAATCAAACTAGCCGTTATGAATAGTAACACCCACTTTTTGAAATGTTATATATTTTATTTCTCAAAATGGATTTCATTTTTGGATTCGGAATATCAAATTTATCCTAGGGTGAAATTTTTGTACTTATCGGATAACTTTTATATTTTGATGAATACTGAAAAATTACTAAATTTTAATTAAAAAAAACTTTTTTAAGCAAAATAATTAATAGTGATAAATTATGAATTTGAGTGGTTTTAAAGTTTATTTATAATATATTTTTACCATTTAATAAAATGTTGTACATTGGAAATAATTTCACAATTAAACCGGACACAAACAATTATCAATCTTTTGATAGTTATTATATCTTAAAAACACACTTTTTGTGAATGGGATGTCTTAGTGATCTAAGTTAGACTAGAACATCATGGTCATGGTTGTATGATAAATTAAGTTTCTAGTATATAAAAAGAGTATCATGAATTGTTTAATTACAATTTCACTCTTATGGTTGATCGTTTTGTGGATATTCTCATATAATACATTTTTGGATTTCCTCATAATAGAGGGGTGGAGTTTCCAATCAACCTAGTGTTAGTAGTTTCACTTATATCATTTCCTCTTTATTATATTTCTACTATAGAGTTGTATAAGCTCAATACATAGAGAGAGGACTTCGAAAAAATGTGGTTTATATTACCCTTTACATATCTGGGATATTTTCTTGTCCTTTTTTGGCAATAGTATAAGTTAATATTACTATTTTTGTGCAGTATAAGAAATTGAACCTATTGATGGTTCGGATCTGCTATCTCCTATTGTGAATATATGTCATTTTTTATCATCGCCATGCATCTTAGGGTTTTTGGAAAATTGATTTTAGATTGGGATGTCACCATGTACAAGTTTGAGCTACATACATATTTCATATTTATTTTCGTAGAAAGAAAACATTATACATGATTTTTTCATGTCATCTTGTCTCATGAATTCCCTATAGGATTTCATGATTTTGTGGAGCCAATATTTCCATCATTATGTGTATTCATTTTTGGTTTGTTCATGGAATATTTATTGGATTATTATCATAATTTAAATAACCCATCCAAACATCTGAAGATAGTTTTTTGTTAAACAGAGGGATCATCATTCATATACTAGGCTCAATGAGTTCCACATATAGGTGCATGTGATTCACTTCCATCGTAAAAAAATTTCAGAAAATGGAGTATCAATTGATATAGAGAATATTAGAGAAGTAGATTCCTTTGAGTATTCAAAGAATGTTTTTTACATTCAGAGTTTCATGGGGATATCATGATAGTATAAGCCATTTTTATTGTACATATTTCTTATAGAATTACATTTTATGGGATTGAATATAAAGGGTGTGAATTTTTAGGGTTTGATAACAGTGAGACCACTGTTGGGTAGATGAAAGGGAGTCAAACATTTGCGGTTGTCCTAGTTATTCCAAATATATGAAGGTGCTACCTAATATATTGTGTTGCACCATGTATTATCCTTGGATCATCACTGATGTATAAGGAGTGATTTTTTGGAAAACATGTCTCATCAATTTAGTCCACATGAGAGGAATTACCTGAATCATGGTCTCAAGTAATCCACAATTGTTTATTATTTGCGCTCCAGGAGACATTACTAATTGCAGGAGAATTTTTTTGTTTAAACATTCCACAAAATAATAAATTGTATATTTACAAAACATGATATAAATTTTAGGAAATGCTGGTGTTTTGAGAAAAAAAGGTATATTGAAATCAATATTATATATACACCAAGAATGTGGAATGTTTTTTTCTATAAACTATGAAGGGGGCTAAGATACAAGTAGTATAAATGACCAATATAGATTAGATGATTATGGCCTTATTATCATAGATTCAGTAAGAAGAGTATTATTTCCAAAAGGAAAAAATTTCTGTCATCTATAACTATGAGATCCAAACTAATGGATAATGTGATGAAGATAAGTGTATTTTATTATATATTCTGGGTCCTATAGAAGAATTTGTCTAGTGAGGACCCAAATACTAGTTATATTTTTTGTGAGGATGATATTTTTTGAATACATAGTAATGTTTGGGATCTTTAATACATGCCTGAGGTGAATGTGTGATATTTTCAAGCTTTATTTTGGGAAGTACATCCCTGAGATAAAAAAACGTATCCTGATTTTCTCTGAGGGTATTGGTAGCTAAGGATGAAATGATAGGTAATTTGTTTTTTCCTAATTATTCAACATTTCATCATGTGAAGGCGGATCATTTGTGTCCAACCATACAATTAAAATAGTAACATATTCCCAATTGGGAGTTGGATGAAGTTGTGATAGATTTCATGACTAGTTTATTTAGGCCACCATAAGGTTGTGATGTTTTGAGGGGATTTGTTTATAAAATCGAAATGTTTATCATATCCTTCATATAATTTAGACCATATTAGTAGATGATAATTGCGGGTTTTATACCCTATAGATAGAATTACCTCAAAGGTTTCCATATATCATGTTATCAGAAAGGGGCTCATGGTTTACATCTCATTTTTATAAGATTTTATATATGCATTTGGTTTTATAGATACTTATGACTAGAGAAAACCACCCTCATTCTAATGTCCAATAATAGCACACAATTTCGGTGTTATAAGACATGATTCAGGCTTCTGTATTATATTTAAATATCTCATAGGGTGCATATTCCCTAGATTGAGTCCACAAACAACTATAAATATTAAGAGATTATACATATGGAACGATATGAATTCTTTTTAGGTAGGACATGCTGATCACCCCTATGAAATTATGAGGTTGGAGTGGCAGTGTTTCTCAAAAAGTGTCTCATGCATGTGACTTTGGAGATGGTCATATTGATTCCTAAATTTATAGATACTACATAGTTGAAATAAAAATAGTCAGATGGTCATTTTCTAATTACTCAGTATTTCCTTTTTGTGGATCATGTAATTTTACAAATCTTATCATGTTAGGGAGACATAATGATTATTATACATTTCAAGCTTTCAACAGGATATGTCTGGTCATTTGAGATTTGGTAGAGTGTATGACTGATTGCATCTTATTTTCAATTGTATATGAGTTATGTGGACATTAATGACATCTTACATGAATCTTATGTTATCCTCTATATCCTATATATTCCTCACACACTAAAACCGAATGATCAGGAGTTATATTTAGATGCATATTTTGTGGATAATTGAATACGTGTTTTAGAGAGGTTAATTGTGGTTCTTCAAGGATTGTCGTTTCCTCTAGTATGTGTGTTATGGGAAAAACAATTTACTAAACAATCCATCATAGTTGAAGGCCAACATCCATGCTTAGATTCTGGAGTTATTAAATGGACATTTTTTACTACCCCAAGAATTAAATTCAAGGAAAAATTTCTTCAATGAGAGAATATTTTATGTTCAATGGTTTTCCAATGAGGAACATATATCTTTTCATAGAATAACTCTTTTTTATTTACTAAATGTGAGTGGATATTGAGATGAAGAGTGTTTCGAGGGTGTCTAGTTATTGTTCGGATAATAGAGACCAAGTTTCTAGAAAATTTAACTAGGACACATGGTTAGAATAAACCGGGAATCCCAATTTTTATTGTATGCGAAACTGTGATGGGGTTGGACAGTGGTATTTTTGAGGCTAAACAGTTTAATGAAACCATTGGGACAGAGGTACACACCCTTGTGGGAGGATTTACAATTTTTGACATAGATGTATTGACCAACATGCATATGGGTTCACAAATCATTCACATGAACCATGTGAGGTACTCCCTTTAGGTAGTTATGAGAACACAGATGGTGCATGATTTAGAAATCCATTCCACCTAGTAAAAATAATGTAAATGAACAGTTCACCAATAAATATTAGAAAAACCAAAACACCATTTTTCAATTCCTTTATTACATAGTATACATCCTTGGGATCTCTCCATTGATTCAAAATCGATGGATTGACGACTGTTTTATCTTTTGGCATCTGATCCTATCACCATTTTATTGATGGATCCATGTAAGTAGGTTCTTTATTCTTCATATGTCATTTTTTCTTTTTTTCTTTTGGTATAGATATTTTGTTCAAATATAATATGAAATATTTTGTGTATTTCCATCAATTATTCAATTTTTTTTGATCTGGACTACGTTAGAGATCGATATTGGATGCGTTATCCACTACAAATATATGGATATTGTTTATAATATTCACCTCATGGTTTGGTATTTTATACTAATTGATTTTATTATAAATCACTTCACACATTCTAAAGATCCCACTTAAATTATTTAAAATTAATGAATCAATTTATTTTCAACAGTTTATGATTTATGTGGAGTAAAATTATATTGTTGGAAGTCATTTATCATAATCCTATATCCTCTATGATGTGTTCATTTTTATCGTATATCCATGACACAAGCCTGCAAGGTGTATGAGTGTTCAATTGTTTAGGGGAAGACCATGTAAATTTAATTAATTTAATTGAAATTATTAAGAGTTGTTTTTTATCTTTTTTCATGTGTATGCATGGTTTTAATTTTTTAACTAGTCAAATATAATTTCATATGATACGGATGAACTCATGGAATATATTCACTATTCTGATGATTATGATAATGAGATGATTTTTTGGTTATGGTATTGGATGAATGGCTTGGTATTACAAGGATCCTAATTACCTGGGTTATATTGGAAATTTGACTGAGGTATTTTTATTATTGTACTGGATAACATGGACATATATAATCATTGAAACCCAATTATTTTGGATTTCATGGGCCATTAAACCCCTTTAATTCAACTTTCTTAGGAACATAGTAGACATGTTCTATTGAAATTCTCATATAACCCCACCAATGTGCTTAAACAGTATCAATAGAAAATCTTCCAGTACTCATTGGGGATACCTTGTAATTTAATTCATTTGAACTGGCCCTTCATGTCTTCCACTTTTGAATCCTTGGAACAACCATTTTGGATGACATTAATTAAATGATGTTTCTAGGGAAATATTATATAATGGATTATATTCCTTGTACATGACGGATGTAATATTATTGATTATATAGAAATATTTTTGTGGATATTATTCATAACTTGTAGTCAGATATAGTCTGGTTAGTTGATTATAATGGGTATAGTTGATAATATTACATGTTAATTTCTTCTCTACAATATCCATTGTTTATTAGATCTGGAATTTTGTTGACGTGAATGAAAGTATCACTTTATAGTTAGTTCTTTTTTCATTGTATTATCAAGTTTACAATTGTAATTTTTATATATATTACACACTGCGTTAACATGTTATACACATCCCTGATATGTTATTAATCACATTTTTGGTTGCTTACAAAGTGTTATCTCACACCTTAATTGGGTTATAAATGGGTACTTCGAAATAAATCACTAATTAATGTTAGGACAAGGGTATGTTTCCCCTATATTAATCATGATTACTTATATATTAATATAATGAAATCAAAGGACTACTCAAGTCTTATGGTTCTAGCTAGGATATTCTATTATGGTCTTCTGCTATATTGATTAATGTATTATACTAGATGATTATATAAATTTCATTTTTTATTATAGAGAAATGACATGAAACATCATATTATTATGATATATAATTTGGAAGTGTGTATATATAAATGTCTTAGATGTATATCTTTTGTTTGATTATTTATTTATAAATATAAATTTTTTACTATTGTGATTATTACTATAGTCCTAGATTATAAAATTATATAATATGGTACTCGTAAGATCAAACTGTTCATACTATTCTATTCAATTTCCTCTAGAATATATGGAGGTGTGCTTTACGAAATGTGAGCCACCTTATCACATTTTTGTGTTGTGGCCTCTGTGTCAGGATGTTATATATCATTAATAAAATAATTTTTTTTAAATTTTTTACCTTTTATATTTTTATATAATTAATATTATAGAAATTTTATTTTGAAAAGATGATTTCAATATTTTATATATGGGAAATATATAAAATCAATGAAGACATAGATTTGATAAATTGACAAATTGATTAAATTAACGATATTATTAAAAAAATATTCTTCTTATATCATAAGTATTTAAATATAATTGTAAAAATAATTAATGATGTCCATAATAGTATTTATATGGGTCAGAATTTGGTCCATATCTTATAATCTAGATTTTCTCACTAAATAGATATATTATTTATAAAAATGTCATATATAAAAAATAGTTTTTGTGTAATATTTTTAATTTTTAATTAAAAAATTTGTAAGATCCAAAAATTTTATGATGTTATCTAGGGAGTAAATTTATGTACTTTTCATTCTTTTGTATGTACATTTGATTAGATTTTTCAATTGGGGTGTGTATATTTAGTGTTTTAATTTATAAATCATGAGAAAATGGAATATCTTGGTTGGCGCACAGTTATAGTAAATTATCTACCAAACCCACATAACCGTTTGAACCCGTACAGATAGGTTCACACAGCTGGCACATGGTTTGAAAAACTATGCACCCAAACCCAAGAAAGCATGTTACCCTAGGTAGTATGGTCTTCATTGTTGGCACACGGTTTACCTAACAATTCTCCTCTACATAGAAAACCATGTTCACAATTATTAATCACCAGAATAATTATTTTAAAATCATCTAAACCCACAAAACACCAAATACTCATCCTATACATAGGGATAATAGTTTGGGGATATTCCATATATTTATGGATGGGTTCTATTGTAGTCTAACCTTCATTTGTAAATATTCAATGCCTGAATAAATGATCTTATCTTCTCCTAGTGTATTGATCTCATCCTGATGTGTATCTCATTAAATCTTCTCTCACCCATAATCTTTTGGTGAAATTTATCATCTACAGTTTTATATCTGGTCTTTTTGGGTGAGATCTATATCTAGGATAGTATATGTTGATCTTGATTGGTTAGATCCAGATATCCTTGATCATGAGTTAAGGATTTATATCCCAATCATAGATCTATGTCGTTGTGCTTATTGGATTGTGGGGATTCTATTGAACGAACTTCCATCAACGAATTTTGGTAGGTGGTCTAATTTCTAATTCCCATAGTGATGTATTGTATTATTGTGTAAAATATTATAGAATTTTATTAATTTATTAGAAATTAAATTCATTAATTGGGTTATTATCGTTTAACAATTAACATATTGAAGAATTGTTGAATTAAATGATTTATTGATGAAGTAATCTGGAGAATAAGGGGGTTATCTATTAGATTATTATTTTTGTGCAATTAATTATTAATGTTAGGGGTTGTAATATAGATAATGATTCCAGGATTAATTATGAGATAATGAATTCTTTTGATTGTGATAATTATTAATGTATTAATTACCATCTTTGAAAATATGAAGATGAAAATAAATATTGAAATTAATTATTAATATTTTAGATTTATAATGAGATAATTAATTATGGAGAATTAATTATATATTATCAATTGTACTATTGATTAAATAAATGATGAATCAATTAATGGGATTGGAGTATATAGTTAATTGGGGAGTTAATTGAGGATATTGATGTACATGTATAATTACTGAATTAGTAATGGAATTATGGAGGATAATTAATTGGGAATTAATTACTTTTTGTATGAAAATTAACATGATCGTTAAAATAAGAAGTATAATTGGAAAAATGGTTAGTTTACTTGTGAGTAAAGGAATTTGAAGACATTCATTCAACAGAAAATTATAAATGTGAACATGATCATTAAACATATGAGAAAAATAATGGGAACATGGTCATTCTATGGAGAAGTAACAATGGTAACATGGTAATCCTAAATATTAATTTATTTCATAAATGTGTAATTTATGTGGATTTTAAATAATGGTAATAAAGGCACTCTGAGAAATGGAATCACAAGATAATACATCAAGATGTGGAATGACTCAAATCATGTTCTAAAATATCATATCACCATTTAATTCTAATACATATGGAATGGTTCAACAATGGTGTTATGATATTATATTACGTAGGGAATACTTCAAGTTCCAAAATGATCTGATGCTAGTATATTGGTATAGGTATCCCTGGTAACCCTAGAGTTAATAGAGTTAAATTAATAATAAATGATAATGTGATAACTATATAGTTATCTGATTTCTTCTTTATTATTTATTTTATTACATACATTATATTTTGACTAGAATTATTTTAGAAACTGTTGGTTGTGCACTACTGAGTTGTACTCACACCCAACACGAGCTGCCTGATCGACACCGAAATATACTATTCTATTATAGGAAAGGTTATGTGAAATGACCCTATGTTTTATTGTTTAAATAGGTTTGAACATGGATGCAAAAACTGAATGTGGTTTGGGACTCACTAAGGAGTAGTTACTGACTTTATATTTTTCAATTTAATGTTATATTCTCTGAAAATTATAACAGAATTGCATGTTCTCAACATCAGTTGAATACTGTATTTTCTATTTTGGTAATCTTATGACATTGGAGTACTTATCGGTATATTTTTATCCAAATTATTATAGTAATTTATGGTAGTGTTTTACATGGATAACAGAGGTTATAGAATACCCCTTATGAATCACTTGACCCACACTACTATTCGAAAGTCTCTAGCATATGGGGAGGCATGCTTTATGTCATTTGTAGAACTAGATCAGGGCACTATTACGTGGATAATGAGTTGGAATTATAAACAGTGGAATCAACTGAGTTTTTTTCCACATCATTGGTCTTACTGTTTTGGGAAATCTAAATATGATACAAGGAAGATTTAGGACTTGGTATTGAGCTCATTTATGGAATTTACCAACCCATGTACATAGGAAAACCAGAACACTCTGGGTGGGATTGTTTTAATTTTTGTTTGTTCTTATAGTTGAATATGATTTCACCATGGATTATACACATGTGGTGTGATGTGATTATTATTTTTGAATAATTTCATGTGCTTAGTTGTGTCTCCGAATGACATAAAAATTCTGTTTCAATGAATCATTCTAGACACTCATGTTTATATTAACATTAATCATTTTAGTCATGCATGGGGAAATGGGTTATGGGTTTGTTGATGAACATGATCTATTTTCCATGTTTGTGAGATTTAAAAAATGATTCCGAATGAGAATAATTTGGTTTATAAATAAAAATTTATTATGATAGTATTTTTACCCTGGATAACCAAAATCTAGGTGTATGATGTTTAATAGTAGTGATAGTGCTTCAGTTTTACCGTTTAGTATGAATTGGAGGAAAAGAAATGTTGTGACTAATTGGGATTACACCTATTATAAAGATGTTTTAATATTGTCTTATGGGGCCTATGAAATTAGATTGGAATTGTAGATAATATAACTCCCTGAAGGATGTTGATGTAATGATTGAGGAGAATGACTAGGAATGAAATTCTAGTCAAGGAACATGAGGGACCAATAGTGATAGATGATGATAAAGGGGATCAGTTCCTAGAGAACCATAAATGTTTCAGGAAATTTATTGAATAATACTATAAGATGGTTGTGAAATTGTCATCTATTTAGACAATGGAATTTCAATTGTAGTATCCTTCAACTATTTAATGAGATGGTGGACATGAGTGAGATGGATTCTAGGTTGAGTCCAGAAAGATGATTCAAGAAGATCTGGAAACATTAGATGAAAGTGGTTTCAAGATTCTGCATATATTTTAAAAGGATCATTGAATTTTTAGTGGAACATCCAGGCACGAACTATATAGATGGAATACATGTTATTGAAGGACTTCTTGGAGTGGATTTTAGAGAACTACTATGTAGAGGCCCTGAGGAAAGAAAATGTAGGGGAGCTCATGAGGCTGACTCAAGAGATAATGTCCATGATAGAATATGTGGGACACATCACATATGTATAGTGTTCTTATCCAGTATTTTCAGGAGATGCGGCAGATACAGTAGAAAAAATTTAGGATGGATTTATGTGATAAATTAAGATCCACATTAGCCTCTTTCACATAAATAGGTTCACTGTAGTAGTGGAGAACATTGTCACAACCTTCGTAAATAATGAATATGCTTCTAGTGGTTCATTGGTGCATTATACTTGAGGGTTATCATGTGGGACTTCAAAATGTTGGGTTCACCATTATGATAACGTTAGCATGGGAATTGAAGACACTTTGTCAAGGGGTAAAATTCATATGAAAAAGACCATATTAGAGTCATATTCAATTATTTTGTTAGGTTGGGAATCCATTTTCCGCATTTTCCCCAACCACCATTATAATGCGTGTCTTTCAGAAATATTGGGCATCTAAATTTTTTTTTCTAATTTTTGGGATAGTCAGATGTTGAGGGTGAATCTGGGTAGAGTTATAGAATAAGAAGTGGTTATTGTTCACATTTTTTATCTTGAATAATGAGTTATACATGACGTGTCAGATGTGGTAGTGGATGTGTCCCTATTGAGCAAGATAACCCACGTTAGTAGAGTGGGGCTTCTCAAGTGAGTATGACATCATCACTCAGAAGATGTGAGGAATATTTACACAAAATCATTCCTAAACATGTGGGGAGAGAGTCTAGGCCACAAAATTTGAGAGGTACTATTCTATTAGATTATACTTTAACAATTTCATTATTTGATACTGGTTCCTCTCATTCCTTTATATCGAAAAACTTTTTAATTTCTGGATCCTAGAGTTGGATTTTATGAACAGTGTAATAACTATCAATATCCCATTCTTAACATTATCTATAGATATCTTTTTGTGCAAGGGGTATTCACTATTGTTTGGGGAATAAAATTTTCACTAGGATATTTATATTCTTGATATGATATGCTTAAACCTAATTTTGTGTATGGAATTGATAGTCACATATTGAATGCCCATAGACTGTTACCGTATGAGAGTTGTGTTTCTATATCCTAATGTTGAACTTTGTATTCACCGTGGCGAGTGGGATATCTTAGAGGTATATGCAGGTTAAATTTCTCAGTAACTGGGAGATCCCATATTCCATACCTATAGTTTATTTCATGATTATGGGGGTGTTATATAAGATTTCCTTCACCCAGTGGTGGAACAAATTTATGATATATTTTGGGATGACTTCTCAGGTATACCACCTTAAAGAGAAGTAGATGTCACTATTGAATTCATGCTGAGGGTTGAGCCAATGTTTATTCATCTGTATAGAATGAAACCGTCTAATTCTCAATATCACTAGACACATTTGGATGAATTAGAAAATATGGGATTTATCAATCCACATACATTGCCTTTGGGATAACCTATATTGATTGAAAAGAAGTCCTATTAGATTTTATTTTTGTGTTTTGATTAATCAATTTTGAAAAAAAAAATCATCGTGAAGAAGTGATATTCTCTCCAATGAATCAATGATTTGATTGACCAGTTGAACGAATAATGTGTGGTCTCAAAGATAGATTTATGATTTGGGATTCATCAAGTTAGATTATGGACTTCTGATATATAGATGACTGATTTCAGGAGGATGGATAACATTTATGAGTTTTTTTTAAAATTGTTTTTTCGGTGAAAATGATCTTGTAGTGTTTATGGATTTGATAACTGGATATTTCATCCGTATCTGGATCAGTTTTTGGTGGTCTTTCAAGATAAAATATGTATGTACTCAATGAATCATAATGATATTTTCAAACATATTGACATCATATTGAGTACACTAAGTGAGAATTGTCTATATTCCAAGAAATCTATGTTTTGGTTTTTTATTGATCAGGTACATGTTGGGGACACAGAAACATGAAGGATGGTTTGTCTGTGGTCCCAGAGAAGGTATAGGTAATGATTTATTAGGATCACCACAATAATTTTTATGATATCCAAATATTATTGGGATTTCCAGGATAATATTGGAGAATCATCAAAGACTTATTCCATTTTGAAGTTCCACTCTTGGTCATGACCAAAAAGGGGATTTTGTTTGAGTGGATATAATCATGTGAGAATGGATTTCATATTTGAATGAATCATTTGATGATGGAATCATTATTGATCTAACTTGATCCAAGTGAGGAGTACACAATTTAATGTGATGATTCTCGGATCATACATGGAGCTATGTTGATTCAAGGGGATTGAGTCATGGAGTATGGATCTCAGAAGATGATACCTCATGAACAGAACATCCATACACATGACCTCACGTTGGAAGAAGTGTTTTACTAACCTATGTGTTGTACAAACTACATTTTTTGATAAAATATTATAGTTTATACTGATAAAAATACCTTGATGTGTATCATTTCACATTGTTATTTTAATATTAGTAAATATAGATGGTAGAGTACATGTAGTCTGTTGATTTTTAATTGGGATATATGACATGGAAGTGAAATAGTGTGGCTGATGGCTTGAGAAAGTTATATAGAACTCAACTGATATAGTTTTCAAGTTTATAGTGGAACATTATGAATTTTTGGATGAAATTAATGTGGTGGTTTTGGAGAGTCACGATATGATGAATTTAGTTTCAATTGTAGTGGAGTAAGAACTTTTGAGATATATCGATGATAGATAGTATGAAGTCCCATATTTCTTATCCTTGATGGAAATCACAAATGGTATGTAGACACCATTGTAATGGATGATATACGAGGATGAGATCGTCTATGTGAATAATTGAGTTTTTGTTCCTTTGAGGACACAAGAATAACTCATTTATGTATTTCATTCCTCAATGTAGTTGGTGAAACCAGTTGTAAAAAAAATGTACAATGACCTAGGATGATTGTTATGGCGGATTTTAATGGAAAAAGAGATGGTAGGGGTTTTGAAAAGATTATTCAACTTTTATTAGGTTAAAAAAGTCGATCAATAACCTGTAGGTTTACAATAGATGTTTCTTATTCTAAAATATATGTGGATGACATGATGAATGGATTTTTTGGGTGGTTCTTCCAACAATTCTTATGATGCATGAATCTATATGGGTCATTTTTTTTGACTGGAAAATGTAAAAAATTCCATTCCTATAATGGAAACCTATAATGTAGAGAAAATGGGATTGCTTTATGTTTGATAGATTGTTCATCTGCACGAGATTCCCCTATCTGTAGTTTGATATTATGATTCATTCTCTACATCAATGTTCTGGAAGGTCATGCTGAATGCTCTTGGTAAATTGGTTTCAAAAAGTATGTATTTCCACCCACATAAAGATGGGAAATCAGATCAAACTATACACATGCTTGGGGATATGATGAGGTCTTATGTACATGACTTCTGAGTGTCTTTGGAGAAGGAGTTGAATTTAGTCGATTTTTCTATAACAATAGTTATTATGAAATTATACATATTTCACCATACTAGTCACTTTTTTGTAGACCATGTTGATCACCTCTATGTTGGTTAGAGGCTAGTGATACAAATTTGTTTGGACCGAGTCTCGTACACTGTACATACAAGCTGGTATGGCAATTTTAAATTATTGGTTATGAATCAAAGTAGATAGAAGCCATAAGCTCATTGTTGAAGATGTCCCATTGTGTTTACAAAGGGTGAAGGTGTGATCCTTATAGTGTTTCCTAGGTTTGGTCACTACAGTATACAATGGTAGTGCCATTGGAATCTGGGTTTATTGGACCATTTGAGATAGTTGAGTGAATTGGTATAGTGGTGTACCAATTTTTCCTTCCACATAAATACAATGTTATGCATGATGTCATCCATTTTTAACAACTACGGTGGTATAAACAATAACCTTATCATCTGATCGATGTTGATGAGGTTGACCGTTAGGTAGATGCATTCTTTTTGGGGAATCCAATACATGTGGTAGATCATAGTGATAAGGTGTTATGTGGAAATACCTTATCATCTGATCGATGTTGATGAGGTTGACTGTGAGGTAGATGTATTCTTTTTATCTGGACTTTTTAGGATAGATCTATATCTAGGATAGTATATGTTGATCTTGATTGGTTAGATCCTAATATCCATGATCGTGATTTAGGGATTTAGATCCCAAACCTAGATCTATGTCGTTGTGCTTATTAGATTGTGGGGAATCCATTGAACGAACATCCATCAACGAATTATGGTAGGTGGTCGAATTTATTATTCCCATAGTGATGGATTAGATTTTGTATGAAATATTATAGAATTTAATTATTTTTTTAGAAATTAAATTCATTAATTGGGTTATTATGGGTTAACAATTAACATATTGAAGAATTGTTGAATTAAATGACTGATTGACGATGTAATCTCGAGAATAAGGGGTTGAACTATTAGATTATTAATTTTTTCAAATTATTTATTTTTGTTAGGGGTTTTAATCTAGATAATTAATCAGGTATTAATTATGAGATAATGAATTTTTTAGATTGAGATAATTATTAATGAATTAATTAATACCCTTGAAATTATGAAGTTTAAAATAAATTTTTAAATTAATTATAAATATTTTAAATTTATAATGAGATAATTAATTATGGAAAATTAATTATATATTATTAATTGTAATATTTATTAAATAAATGATAAATCTATTAATGGGATTAGAGTACATTGTTAATTGGGCAGATAATTAAGGATATCGATGTACTTATCTATTTACTAAATTAGTAATGGAATTAGAGAGGATAATTAATCGGGAATCAATTATTTTTATAAGAATATGAACATGATCACTAAAATGAGAAATGTAATTGGAAACATGGTTTTTTTACTTATGAGTAAGGAATGGGAAGACATTCATTCAATAAAAAAGTATAAATCTGATCATGATCATTATAAATATGAGTATAATAATGGGAACATGGTCATTATATTGAGAAGTAAAAATGGTAACATGTTAATCATACATATGAATTTTTTTCTTAAATATGTAATTTCTGTGGGTTTTAAAGAATGGTAATAAAGGCACTCTGGAAAATAGACTAACACCATAATAATTCGAGATGTATAATGAGTCAAATCATGTTCTGAAATATCATATAACCTTTTAATACTAATACCTATGGCATGGTTCAACAAATGTATTATGATATGATATTACATAGGGAATACATCGAGCTCCAAAACGATCTGATGCTAGTAAATAGGTACAGGTATCACTAGTAACCCTAGAGTTAATATGATTGAATTAATAATAAATGATAATGTGATAACTATATTGTTAAGTGATGCCTTCATTATTATTTATAGTACTTCATACATTATCTTTTTACATGAATTATTTTAGAAATTGTTGGTGGTACGTAACTGAGTTATACTCACACCCAACATGAGTTGCCTGATCGGAACCTAAATATACATTCCTATTATAATACTGGTGATGAGGAATGACCCTCTGTTTTATTATTGACATGGGTTTGGTCATTGATGAGAAAAATAGAGGTGGTTTGGGACCCGCTACGGAGTAGTTAATGTATTTATATTTTTCCATTTAATATTATGTTCTTTAACAATTATATTAGCATTGCATGTTCAAAACATCATATGAATATTGTATTTTCTATTTTGGTTATCTTATGAAATTGGAGTATTTATCATTATATTTTCATCCAAATTATTATATTAATTTATGTTAGTGTTTTACTTGGATAACAGAGGGTATAGAAACCCCCTTATGAATCACTTTACCATCACTACTAGTCAGTAGTCTCGAGAATATGTGGAGGCATGTTATAGGTCATGTGTAGAAATATATCGGGGCACAATTATGTTGATCATGAGTTGGAATTATAAACAGTGGTATCGAAGGATTTTCTTCCACATAATTGGTCTTATTATTTTGGGAAATCTAGATATGAGACTAGGAAGATTCAGGTCTTGGTATTGAGCTCATGCATGGGATATACCAACCCATGTACACAAGAAAACCTGAGCACTCTGGGATGGATTGTTGTAATTTTTGTTTGTTCTTATAGTTGAATATGATTTCACCTTTGTTTATACACATGTGGTCTGATTTGATTATTATTGTTGAAAATTTTCATCGGTTTATTTGTGTCTCGGAATTTCATGAAAATTTTGTTTCCTTGCATCATTCTAGACACTCAGGTTTATATTAACGTTAATCATTTCAGGAATGTATGGGGAAATGGGTTATGGGTTTGTTGATGGACATGAAATATTTTCATTGTTTCTGAGATTAAACAAATCATTCCAAATGAGAAAATTTTGGATTATAAATAAAAAATTTATTATGATAGTATTTTTACCCTGGATAACCAAAATCTTAGTGTATGATGTTTAAGGCTAGTGATAGTTCTTCAATTTTACCATTTGGTCTGAATTGGAGGTAAAGAAATGTTGTGACTAATTGGGATTACCCCTCTTATGTAGTTGTTTTAATTTTTTCTTATGGGACCAATGAAATTTGATTGGAATTGGAGATAATATAACTCATTGAAGGTTGTTGATGTAATGATTGAGGGGCATGACTAGGAATGGAATTCTAGTCTGGGAACATGAGGCACCATTAGTGAAAGATGAAGTTAAAGGGGAGATGTTCATATAGAACACTAACTGTTTTTGGAAATTAATGGAAAGATACTAAGGGAGGGTTATGATAAGGGCATCTATGTAGACAAGGGAACTTCAATTTCCGTATCCTTTGATTGTTTCTAGAAATGGTGGACATGAGGGAGATGAATTCTAGGTTGATTCCAGAGAGATGATTCATGACCATCTAGAAACATTGGATGATAGGGGTTTCAATATAGATATTTATATTCTATATGGATCATTGAATTTTTTGTGGATCATTTAGGCACGAACTATATAGATGGAATACGTGTTATTGAATGACATCTTGGTGTGGTTTTTAGAGAACGTCTATATAGAGGCCCCGAGGAGAGAGAATGTAGAGGAGTTCATGATGCTGACTCAAGAGAGAATTTCTATGATAGAGTATGTGGGACAAATCACATATCTATAGTGTTCTTCTCTATTGTTTGCAGGAGATGCGACAGATATAGTGAAAAAAAATAAGATGGAGTAATGTGACAAATTAAGATTCACAATAGCCTATTTATAATAAATAAATTTATTTTAGTAGTGTAGAACACTATCACAACCTTGGAAAATAATAAATATTCTTCTAGTGGTTCATTGGTGCATTCTATTATAGGGTTATCATGTGGGACTTCACAAAGGTGGGATCCCCATTAGGATAACAGTATCCTGGGAAGTGGGAGACACAGTGTTCAGGGGTAAAATGATTTTGAAAAATTCTTTATTAGATTCATCTTCCATTACTGTGGTAGGTTGGGAATCCATTGTCTGCATTGCCCCCAACCACTATTATAATGCATGTCTTCGGAAAAGATTCGGAATCTAAATATATTTTTCCAATTTTTTGGACAGACATGTATTGAGGGTGAAGCTGGGATAGAGTTATAGTATATGAAGGGGATCTTCTTAACATTATTTCTCTAGAATAATGAGTTCTACATAATGTGTCAGAAGTGTTTGTGGATTTATCCCTTTTGAGCTAGATAGACAACTTTAGTAGAGTGTCGCTTCTAAAGGTAGTCTGGCATCATCATTGGGAAGATGTGATGAATAGTTACACAAAATCCATCCTAAACATGTGGGGATCGAGTCAAGGCCATCAAATATGATAGGTACTATTCTATTAGATTCTACTTTATCCAGTTCATTATCTGATACATGTTCCTCTCATTCCTTTATATGTAAAAACGTATTAATTTTTGGATCCTAGAGCTGGATTTTATGAACAGTGTAAAAACTATCGATATCCAATTCTTAACATTATCTATAGATATATTTATGTGCAAGGGATATTTACTATTTTTGGGGAATAAAATTTTAACTTGGATATTTATATTCTTGATATGATTGGCATAAACCTAATTTTGTGTATGGACTAGATAGTCACATAGTGATGGCACATAGATTGTTACCATATGAGAGTAGTGATTCTATATCCCAATGATGACCTTTTTATTCACCATGGAGAGTGTGATATCTTAGAGGGCTATGCAGTTTAAATTACCCAGAAATAGGGAGAGCCCATATTCCATTCCTATAATATATTTTGTGATTGTGGGGGTGTTAGAAAGGAGTTCCTTCCCCCTGTGGTGGAACAACTTTAGGATATATTATGTGATGACTTCATAGAAATACCACCTGAAAGAGAATTTGAAGTCACTATTGAATTCATACTGAGGTTTGGGCCAATGTCTATTCATCTGTATAGAATGAAACCGACTAATCTTCAAGAGAACTAGAAAATTTTTGGATTAATTAGAGAATAAGGGATTTATCAATCCACATACATCTCCATGGGGATAACCTATATTGATTGAAAATAAGGCCTATGGTAGATTATATTGGTGTTTTGATTACTTGATACTGAAATAAATGATCATGAAGAATTGATATTCTCTCCAATGAATCAATGATTTGATTGACTAGTTGAACCGAGATCGTGTGGTCGCAAAGTGGGATTTGCGATTTGGGATTCATCAAGTTAGAGTATGGACTTCTCATATATTGATGACAAATTTTAGGAAACTGTATAACATTTATGAGTTTATTCGAAATTCTCTTTGCATTGAAAATACAACATTAGTGTTTATGGATTTGATAACTTAATATTTCATCTATATCTGGATCAGTTTTTGGTAGTCTTTCAAGATGAAATATGTATGTACTCTGTGACTCATAATGATCATTCCGAAAATATTGACATCATATTGTGTACACTAAGTGAGAATTGTCTGTATGCGAGGAAATCTATGTTTTTGCTTTTGATTGATCATGTACACTTTGGGGACACATAAACTAGAAGGATGGTTTGTTAGTGGACCTAGAGAAGGTTTGGGTAATGATTTCTTAAGAGCACACCAATAATTTTTATGATCTATATTGATTAATGGTATTTCCAGGAGAATATAGGAGATTCATCAAAGAAATGTTCTATTTGGAAGTGCCACTCTTGGGCTTGACCAAAAATTGGATTTTGTTTGAGTGGATGTCAGAATATGAGAGTGGATTTCATATTTGAATGGATCATTTGATGATGGAATCATTATGGATCAAACTTGATCCAAAGGAGGTGTACACATTTTAATGTGATGATTCTCAGATCAGACATGGATCTGTGTTGATTCAAGGGGATTGAGTCATGGAGTATGTTTCTCAGAAGATGCTACTTCATGAACAGAACATCCATACACATTGAATCTTGTTGGAAGAAGTGGTATACTCACTTATGTGTTGTACAAACTCTATTTTTTGATAAAATTTAATAGTTTATTTGGATAAAAAGATCATGATGTGTATCATTTAACATTGTGATTTTAAAAATAGGCAGTAGAGATGGTAGAGTATATGTAGTATATTTATTTTGAATTGGGATATATAACATGGAAGTGAAATAGTGTGTATAATGACTTCAGAAAGAAATATCGAACTCAAATGATTTAGTTTTGATGTTTATAGTGGCAGATTATGCTTTTTTGGATGAAATTAATGTGGTGGTTCTGGAGAGTCACTAGAAGATGAATCTAGTTTCAATTGCAGTGGAATCAACACATTTGAGATATATTGATGATAGATAGTATGATGTCTGATATTTATTATCCTAGATGGAAATCACTAATGGTATGTATACACAATTGGACTGGATGAAATGTGAGCATGAGATCGTCTATGTGAATAATTGAGATGTTATTCCTATGATCACACAAGAAAAACACATTCAGGTATTTCATTCATCAATGTGGGTGGTGAAAGTAGTCGTAAAAAAATGTACCATGACCAAGGTTGTTTGTTCATGTGGATTGTAATGGAAAAGGATATGGTAGGGTTTTTGAAAATATTATTCAGCTTTCTGCAGGTTGAAAATGTCAATCAATAACCTGTAGTTTTACAACAGATGTTTCTTATTCTGTAATGTATGTGGATGACATGAGTAAAGGAGTTGGAACATGGTATTTGAATTTAGATTTATAAACGTAGTATGGTTGTTGTTATTATGGGTAAAAGAATAGTAACATTGTCATTCTATTGAAAAGTAAAAAAATTAACATGTTCATCTTACATATGAAATATTTCTTTGTGATGTTTTAATTTATGTGGATTTTAAGGAATGGTAATAACGTCACTCCAAAAAATGGCATCAAAAGATAATACATTGAAATATGGAATGAGTAAAAATAGGTATTAAGATATCATATCCTCATTTAACATGGTAGTTATAATTATGTGGATTTCATTATGAATTGTATTATCTTATTTATTTAAATTTTTACAATAAATTTTGATTGGAATTGTGATATACACCATTGGTGGTGGCCTACTGAGTTGTACTCACACCCTCCTCAGGCCACCTGATCAGTACCCATGTAGACTTTGTTATTGAATGATTGGTTTTTGGAAAGGAACCTATGATTGATATCTGATTGCAGTTACATGTTGGATGAGGGTCCCAAATGTGCATTAGGACCCTCTTGGGAGTCAATTTTGTATTTATTTTTATCATTTTTTTATTACGCACTTTTTCACATAAATCGATATAACATGTTCTCTCATTCAGTTGATTTTTTGGTTTTCTTTATATTTCAATATTTTATTTTTTAAATGTTATAGTTATATATGCTTCCACATTTCATTATCTATTTATGTTGGTCTTTTATTCTGATAAAAAATAGAATAGTCTCCCCATGATAACATACTAGACCATTGCTAATAGTCAGTAGCCACTAGAATACAAGGAGGTGTTCTTGAAGAAATTATGTGAACTATCCTAAGAAACTATCACATGGAACCTAGGTCAGGTGATTACAAATTTTCAAAATTAACAAATGTTATTAAATTTATTTTATAATCCATTAATTATTCATATAAACCGTATGATAAATTATTATTTTTATGTCAATTCGTTATGATCATGAGTTACATCCACATCAGTAATGGAAATATTTTAAGGTGATTAGTTATTTTTGTTACAAAATATTGAAAAAAATACAATTGGCTATAATCCATGGGAAAAGTCATTTTATTGTTTCTGTTTTTTTTATTTTTACATATTGAGTCAAAAATATTTTATTATAAATTAATAATGAAATAACTTCTCCATGGAAAAAAATATGCACCCAACCACCCAATCATAATTTCTCATATTCCATTGAAGAAAAGTTATATCCTCATGTATCCCTATTTATCCCCCCTCCCTATTGTGTTCCCAGGTTCTTTGGATTATCCTCCAATACTTTTAGAAGTAACCCCTGAAGGTATGGGGTTCTCTTATTATCCTCATAAATAAATAATATTATTTTAGATCTACCTTTTATTTTAAATTACAATTGTTTTATATGTTTTGAAAAATCCTTTTTAATATAATAAAGTGATATAACTAATAATATCCCCATTTAAATTTCATTCACCATTGTAGGAATCTTTGCTAACACATGCTATGTGGCTGAAATTATCCCAGGAAAATCCATTCCAAGCCTTTTTATACTGAGAACCCATCCTCATTTTCACTCAAGTGTATTAGAAAATATATTCCTCTCCTTTATCTATTTATGGAAACAATTTATATTACCAAAAATAAATTATAATGGTATTAAGAGTGATTAATTTATTATAAATGTTTTTTGATAATTGTATAAGAAAACTGAATGTATAATATATTATAGTGACACGTGGGGACATAATTATATAGCCCTTTAATGTATTGTGTACTATTTCAATCTAATAAGGTACCATGTATGGTTCATGGTAGGTTATTCTATTAACAACATGATAAGATGTCTAAGAGGTTATACATGAAATGTTGTAATTATGTCACGTTTTAGGTTGTTTCCCCATTCATTATATAATATTTATGTTATCATATAATTTAATGCCTTGATGTTCTTGATTCTAATACTCACCATTCAATTTCTCTATCGAATTCCTCATAAATCACCTAAATTACTTTTCACCAATAATTAATTGTTTTTATTCCCTTTCTAGTCTTTATTTACAACTCCATTTATATTTACATCCCTAGGGATCCCCTTTAGTGTTATAATATAAATGTATTTTTTGATCATGTAATAGATTGTTTAAAAATGTTGTTATATCTTTATTTGAAGTTACAGTGTTATATATATAATTTCCCATATTCAATTGGTATTCTAAGATTGTGATATTGTATTGAGTGAAAATATTTTTAATAAATCAGGAATAAATATTTATAGACGATATTGTTGGTAAAAATTTATTACCTAATAAATCCATTTGAGGAAATAATCCGACTATGTCAGTATGATATACCCATAACCAACTGCGATACAAACCTAATACCATAATCTAGTTTCATTACTATTACTGCATCAATGAAAAAACGTATACACAAACCTAATGGAGTCTTCATGGTGTGAACATAATAGGGTCAAGATGATACTCCATTTTTTGTATAATTGGCCTTTGGTAAAAAATTAAATATACACATTATAATAATTAAACAGATGAATAAAACTAGTTTTCAAATTTTTTTCATAATAATTGAAAATCCTTTCCCCTTTCCACTATTCAAAAATATATTATATGTAAACAAGATAGATATCATTTTCAAATAAACTATTTGACCTTTATATAAGTGTATGTCTTGTGTCCTAATATATAGTGAATCACAAAAATGGAAATTTGAAATCACACAAAAGTTATTAGATATAATGGATATCTAGGTAACTTGTACATTAAAAATAAAGACAACAATATTTTTAACATAAAAAATACATATATGAATAGTTCATAGGGAATATAGGAACACCCTATAAGTAAACTCCCTATACTGTTAGATTATAATGTCCAATGAACAAAAGATCTAAAGGAATCAAGGAAAACGTGTTGAATGAACTACCTTATGGTTAATAATGGAATAAACTGATTCTATTCCCCATCCTAGGAAACCAATCCCCCATTTTTAGAAAAACTAAAATCATTTCATAAATCTAATTATATTTTACAATAAATTTCCAAATTAATTTTTCTCCATAATATTAGTCATTGAAAACCCCTTTTATTTACTATATTCTAATTATTTAAAAATATATTTTTTGACCAAAATAATTTTTATTTCAAATTTTATATATATCCATTTAAACTAAGATATCATGAAAAACAAATATCTTTCTAGTTATTATTTTAAAAAATTTATTAAACTATGTGAATATAATATTAACCAAACAATATCTCAAGACAAAAAAACTCAACTCATTGTTTTGATCTTTTCATTACATAAGGGTACCCATGAACTATAATGAAATGAAACACATAAATAATAAATTTAGTCCCTAAAAATATATTCTAAAAATGATGTGTTGAGTTTCCATAAGAATAATTTTAGAAATAATATTTTATGAACACTTACCATAGATGTAACCCACTATACACTATGAGCAACAAAATAAATCGTCTCCATGAATAAAATTCTTGATTAAAATATAAGGGATTCATGGAGATCACAACTTGATCAAATAATTTTAGAAACATATCCATGAACTACACCAAAACCATGATAAAAATAAATATTTAGGGATATTAGACCAGACATAATAAAAAATTAAAAATTGATTATTCTAAAATCAAAACAACATGAGGAGAAGTTAAATAGAGACATGAATTACAATTATATGTATATTTAGGAAAACTAGTAAGATTATGGATAGTAAAAAGTTAATATTTTATTATTTGAGGGGATAAGGGAGATAAAATTATGTTTACATAGTCACTTATTAGACCTAATCAAATGAATATAATTAACCAATAAGGGCCACCAACCAAGAAATGGACACATAATGTTGAAAATAAATATTGGAATTATAACATATATGTTGGTGGATGACCAATATTTATTGGATTTTTTTAGATTTAATACATGAATCTATCCAAAAACATTAGCTGGTCATTGGCTTCTTATATCAAATTTTAATTCAAAGCTAATTCACGAAGTGACTTTTTCACCGTTGAATCATCTCTTACAAAAATAAAATCTTAAACAAAATATAATGACAATCCTAGACTCGTATTATAAAATCATTACACAATATTTAATTAATTTAAATTTTATTCACCTATATATTTGAAATTTTAGAAAATGACAAACCCACTACTGCCTCTATGACGATTTTTGTCGTAGGATTCATGGGAATCTTATCTGTGCAACCAAACCACATTTAACAATTAAATATATCTCTAATGAATAAATTTTAAGATGGTACCCTGATATTTTGTCAGAAATTCAAAATTAAAATGTCTCACTACAACTAAATTTTTTCCAAATTCAAGATAACGGAAATAAATGTGTGACACTTATTGAGATTAGATATAAATAAATATTCACATATCCATGTAACCTAATATTGTAAATTCAACTGATAACAATATATCAAATATGATAAATTATCTAAAATAGACTAATATATATTTGATAAAACATATCATTTTCCCAATAAAACTTTTTCATAATCGATGAGAATCCATCTATATTACCAAATAACTAAGGGAAAATTATTGATACAACATTAAATACAAAAATAAATTTTATTTAAAAATTAGATATATGACCAGGGATAAACTTATATCCTAAATCATCATACCTTTTGCACTTAAATATAATTTTTCCCATTATAGATTCATTTCTCATCTATGTTCTACGATGAGGTGGCATGAAATAGTGGCCATTCAAATCACTTAAGGGATCTATTAATATTAATGAATAATAATTGATATTATATGAAAACATGAATATCTATATATGGATATCACAATATCTAATGAGATTAATGAAATAGTATTGAATCATATCCCAAGAAATTTTCATAACATGATTTTTAAAAGAATCTCTTTATGGATGATTATTTATTCTCAAACAGACATGGGTCCACAACACCTCTTCTGGAATTATAAATAACCTAAATTATACCATCAGATCCCTGTTAGATATAATATCATTTGGGAACCCATGAAGCCTTATAATTTCTTACACATTTGGATTTTTAATAGTTCCAAACTGTGATTTGTACCTATTCAGAATAAAATTAGATGACTTTTTTAACTAATAAATAAATACCCCATAATGAAATTCTTCCTTGATGAGTCATTATCAATAATAATATGAGGGATATGGAAACCATTTACCACTTCTATAAATGATATGGATGAGGATGTAGAAAGAATTAATGTTTTAATAGATTTTCATTGATTTTATTACTATTATATTCTTAAAATACGAAATCAATGATATTTGAATCCATACACATCCCAAATAAATCCCATCACATTAAATAATATATCTATGTAGTTCTAGGATGTAATGACCATGATTAAATATGTAAATAATTCCATAATTAATTCTACATTGATAATGAGATGAAAATATGTATCATGATGTGTGGTATTTCATCATAACTAAATGATTAGATATAATAATTATCGACAACACCAAAGGATTCCCTGATTCCTTTTAACTAATCATCTGATCATGGAACCTATAGGATCATATCATTGAAATATTATGACATATTATTACATGAAAAAAACATATAGGATTCATCCACATTCCCATCAAATATATGTGAGAAAAATTTCCAATGAGTATCATATTGTATTTTACGTGCATGATAGTCTAGGATGTGATTTTCATTGTTTAGAATTAGTATCCATTGTCAGCATAATAAGGATGAAAGTGATGTCAATATAAAATATTTAAAATATTTATTCCATCCATGTGAATATTGTTAAAGTCCTTTTAAATAAAGACATATAATTTCCATTTATAAAAAAACAATGATTCATTTCCTACAAATATAGAATCTCTAACACTTTAGAGCATTAATAACCTTTGCGATCTACATATCTTGGGATGGATAAATCATCTCATTTTGTGAAGATCATGATGAGAATATGCCTCCATCTATAATCACACATTATCATGATTACTAGACTAACCCCAAAGGATTAATAATAAAACCCATATCCCTTATTGGTATTTGGTAATACAAGAATAAGATCCAATGTTAGATAATATTTAAATACATAAAATGATTCCAAACATTTATCATACAATATGAATTTGGCAATATTATTGATAAGAGTGATCAATGGTGAGTCAACCATATTGAAATCATTCATGAACCACTAATAATACTCATGGAGGAATAAGAGTATCAATATAAAAAATACATACGTGGATCCTCCCATACCAAGATATCCATAACCCTTTCTGGAATAAATTTGAAACATTGTTCTAAAATCCAATTCCTACTAAATATTTATACTTATATCAGGAAAAATAATTCATAAAACATAAAATAATGATTTTGGCTCCCTAATAATAATAAAATTGGATTTTATATGGTCCTAATTAAATTCATAAATTCAATAATAGATCATGATGTCATCTAAAAATTCCATAACTAAGAGTTTCAAATTTGGGGTAAAATAATTTCCATCCAATATATAAATATTTAACTATTTTTTGTTAAACCAAATATAATAATGAGGAATTTATAATGACCATATCTACTATTAAATGATGTCATTGGAGATATCAGACACCTAGTTTGAAAATGATTCAAACCCAATCAATGTGAGATTTTAGATAACCAATTTTTCCAATTTAACGAATCAAACAACTGAACCACATTCGGAAATAATTTTTATTCTTATATTTTACTCAGTTAATCTTAATATTGTCTGTCTATTGATGGAGAAGTTTGGAATCATTAATATAAAATATACTAGGAGCGTCCATGGTGATATAATAGAGGGAATAATTTTCTTCAATATATTTTCATTTAAATGGATTATACAATATTTTATATCAAAAGGTTCTAGATGATAAGATGGTATAGGAATAATCGGCATACTTGTAACTTGGTTGATAAATAATTGTACCTCCATTTCTATATAAATACTAGAGATATCCTATATGAATACCCCTATAAAATAATGAACGTGTAATGGATAATTATCATAATAACATACAACATTAGGGTGAACCACCAATAAAATAATAACAATTTTGAATTCTTATATTGTATTTATAGAACAACCATAAAACTCTCCCTAAAAAAGTAGGATCTCCCAAAAACAATAAAAAATGAATCATGTTAATTAAAATAATCAATATCACCAAAGTGAATTACCATCAAATCCACCCCATTAATGTCATAAAAAATACCATGACTATGAAAAAAATCATTCACTAACCCAGAATTAGTTATAGAAATTGTATAGTAATATCTATTAAACATCCACTCTTTCTTATTTAAAGGAGACATGGAAATAAACTTGGAACAATTCATGAGCTCTCTCAATTTCTTGAACATATATATAATACAGGTTGTTATAAAAGAATATTTGAATCCAGTATCAAAAAAATATGATATAATAGGAGATGAAATGAAAATGGTACCTCTTACTATTATTGTACCTGCATCCCCATCCATACAAAAAAAACTCCACAAAGTTAAATATCATCCCTAATTAGGTAGGTATCAAGATTCCCATTGACATTAATGATTATAATAAAACAATAATATGATTTACAAATTATGATCACTAACCATAATTGGGTAGAAACATATCCTAGAATAATATCTACAAATTAACTAGGTGAGATCATGCATTGTGTTTTTTCATAGGTGACAAGAATAATCATCATATGTTCCCTATATTTTTACAATATATAAATATAAAGGTCGTAACACTAGTTTATAATTGTTTTATAGAAAAAAAATAACAAATTATAACAACAAACACCAACATTTTTTACTATTAATTAGCTTTTAATTATTTAAATATTTTATATTATTATTTCCATGGTGTAGAAGAGAATGAAAAGAGAAGACTGAATATCTAGCAGTATCAGACTATTTCATCTTATCCTACAATAAAACAAGACCATGGGTGTATTAATTGGTATATAAATTTAAATTGGGATTTCAAGACACAATAATAGCGATTATTTTTATTCCTTTAGCTTATCATCCATAACCACTTCTAGAGTGGAACATAATGACACAAAAATGGATTTTGTACTATATCAAAATAATTATTTCATAGATATAATTATTGGAACTCCACATAAATTTTATTTATTATAGACTAAATAAAAAATATATTAATAATAGTGTAATTAAGAACATCCACTCATATAAAAAATTTCAATTCTACTAGACTATAGTGTCTAACACCTCTCTCTATGATAGATATGATTAAGTGTGGCACAATTTAATTGGATAAAATTAGGCATATCAATAAATAATAGGACATGATCAGTATTTTTCGACATATCATACAACTCTTGAGGATATTCCAAAACATTAAAGTAGTGGCGATTCGAGAAAAGGAAATGATCCCCTCAATCCTGGTCTGCCCTATCTTTTAGGATTTACAATTTTATTTAGTTCAATGTTAGAAGTAAATTTTGATCGAGGACATGAACTACACATGTGATTACCGCTATGATATTTTGTTCGATAAGAGGATTACATTTTTTAGAATTTCCAAATGAAACTTTTCATGGAATCCATAGATGAAATATATTGGGAATTAATGTATATAATAAAATAATAAAGAGAAGATAAAATAATTGATTATTATCCATTTATATCCAATGAACTATTATGAAATCGAGATATAAATAATTACTCATCAAATGAGACACACAACCCAACATTCCAAATAGACAATTTTTTTTGATGAAATATGGACAACCAATCACACATAACATACATATTCTATATTAATGTATCCTATATCATATCCACCTAACATAACAACTAATGAACACATGGGAATTGGAATCCCATGGGAACTATTGGATAACTCATGGGGGGGGGGTTGAATCGATATTCCAATATAAAGCAATATTTAAATATTTTGAAATATAAATCCCCGAATTTAAAATAATCACCAAATTATCTAAAACTATTGAATTATATAATTTGATCATATTAAAATAATCACAAAAACAATATTGCCTCTTAGTAAAAATAATTTTGTAAATACAATAACATTTGATATTAATTTATATCAATCATATGATGTTTATAAAAAATTAACATTAAACATGAGAGATTATTTTTACATTATCAAATTTAATATAGAAATTACATTGATATGAAACAATGATAAAAATATAATAAAAGAATACAATTTAGTTTAAAAAATGATTTTCAATCCAATTTTTAGACCAAATCCCCTCAACATGGTAATTAACTACTGTCGTAAATTTTATTATAAAATAAACTGATTTGTAACAAATTAAAGGTTATAAAACTAACTATACATTGATAGGTTGTACTATAAAAATTAATTTTAAAATTATTTAAGTAATAATAGGATTAAAATTAGTTATATATTGAAGTTAAAATATAGTTAATTTAATTATAGTATCAATCACTCTTTATTTTCATACATTAGACTATGTTAAAAAAAATCAATTTAAAAAATCAAAAGATAATATAATATTGGAAATGTGAAAAATAAATCTTTTGAATATTTTATGTATCTAATACTCTAAATTTTTTGTTCATCATTAGAAATTGAATACTTAATTGAAATGGATAAACTATATTTTTACTAAAAATTCATAAAAACAGAGTGTCATGGAAGACTTGAAAAACAATTTTATTTCAATTAGAATGCTTTTCAATATATTTTTCCTCAAAAAAAGATCTATAAATATCTATCTCACCCCATTAATTATTAGTTTTTCTATATTGATATCAATCCATATGTTCAAATTATTAGTTCATTGGTAAAATTGAAAATGTATCAAATTATTGTACTAAGAAATAAATCTGAAATATCATATGTTCCTTTAAGACCTTTATTGATTTTTTAATGAATAATTATTATAAAATCAATATTCCTATGAAATTAATTCAATCGATTAATCTCATCATTATAGAAATTAATATTGAACATAATTTTGAAACATTTTGATAAAACAATTATTTTGATGGAGTATTATATTATAATATGTAGCTCAGAAAAAGTTGATTTTGGAATTTATGGTTTCATAATGATTAAACTATTTGATCTATCTATTTATGTATATCCTATTTATAACAATACTCAATTTTAGAATAAATTTGTAGTTATATAACTTTATGTAACCATACCCTATAGTAATTCAATCTTTTCTATAGAAGTAGAAGTAGAGCACGTAGTGGAAGCTATATATTTGGTAGCTCTTACTGGTTGGATATATCAACTAAAATTATATTGATACATATAGTGTTAGGCATTCGACGAAGGATCTTGAAATAACAAATTTGATTTTCATGTCCTATTTTTTATTATTAACAAAAGATGAATACTATTAAAAATACAACAATAATGATTTGGGATTATTCTTGTATGTATGTTTTTAGATTAATCCAATAACCTCCCCATTTTATGATCTTATATCAAGGATATAATATCCATTAACAACCCTATAAAATTATTTATCAGAAAGAAAAAAATAAATAGAATTATGATTCAATGTAAAGTTCCATATGTAAATCATATTCATGACTCATTCCATACAATATTACTCATCTATTTTGGATTATAAAAAAATAACATTAACTACAATAAGATATTTACTGAAGGGTAAATATATAAATATTGATGTATCTATCACAGTTAATATATCGCATCAGAAAAGGAATAAAAAGTAGAATTCCTATTAAATCCAAATCCATTAATGGTGAAGAATAATCAACATGGATAGAGTCATGATACACTACTTCCATTTCTTTTTTACAATGAAATGATCTAAAGAGAAATATATATATTTATGAGGCAATAACAGTATATAATATGTTATTATTATTTGATTCGTCTAAATATTAACTCTTATAATATCAAAATGAGCAATAGAAATTGATATTTATTTATGTGGAGAACATAGGGGTGATGAAAGGGAGGACTACATGGGAATTATTGTTGGAGTAGTGCCGACTATCCAAATTGTGTATATAAAAGACTCTATCCACTCCATAAATTAGGTAACAACCATACCACCATGCTAAAAATATTTGAAAAAGTTCGTGTTATTTTCCATATAATGCTTCACAAAATATTCTAATGTATTTAGTTGTTTTACCCTTAAGATTTATGTCCTGATTAATAGTAGGTAAACCCATATAGTTATATATTAATCTTAAACAAATGTTTGGTTAATTTGGGAAAAAAATAGATTCAAAATAATACATAATGAATTTTGTTATTATTAATATTAATGTTGTAGATTAAATAATCCATTCTACAATAATCATAAAAATATACTCACCATGGGTTTTTTGGGTGAAGCTAATAAAAATGAAATGTGTATAAGTCACCAACATAGCTTCTACATCTTATTTCATTACGGATAATATTATATTTTCATTGATACTGAAAAGTAAAAAGAGATTTGTATATATGGAAGGTGAATATCCTATTATAGAAAAAGAATCAAAACAATATATAAAAGATATGTCTCTCCATTTCAAACAAGATATCATTTCCCTTAATATTGGTAGATATATATTCATATGTCTTATTAACATATATTTCTCTATATCTAGATTCCAAATAATTAGGAATAGTATGGGTTGTAGATGTTCCACATCCATGTAAACTATCAATGTGTTTTTTATTTTTATAATCATCATATCATTATTGGAAGAGGACCATAGGATATTATTCAGACAATATACCAAATTTCCAATAAATATATCAAGATAAACTATTTTAGATAATTAGAGTGAGGTTCAAAAATACGATGAGGTGGATACCTATACATTCAAGGCATAGAAGCATCTTGAAGAACATTTTATAAATCATGAACATCGTAGGGAACCCTTTACAAAATATATGTTCCATGAATTTTTTATATTAAAAATTCTTTACTTTATTTTTTTGGAATGTAGATGGAACACCCACCATGGTCTAGTGTACCACCCATGTTACCACCATCACCAGCATCATCACCACCATCTAAGTCACAATATGTAACCACTATTACCTTAGATACTTCATATTTCTCCACTTTATATGGGGTATCATTGTATTCATAAATTTTTTTTATAGATTATTTTCTACATGAATCCTATTGGAAAATTATCTACAATATTTATTATTAGATATAAATGATTCATAAAATGTACGTAAGTGATATGTTTTCTCATCTTCATCTACATAATGAAAATCATTCTAAAAATAATCAAACAACTCCAATTTTTTTGAACTCTTTGATGTAGCTAACTAAAATTAATTAATTTTTGAATATTTAGCTTATTATTTTTCTGCTTATTCATCTTGGAATCAACCTTTTGTAGTAAGAGATAGATCAAGGATAGGAGGTCCATATTTTATATTCCCAATTTTCCCATGTCAGGATCAAATCATTCTTCGACCAAAACTGGATATGACTACTCTGATTAATCTACATCATTATTCTCATAGTCATTAGTTCTAATAGAATCCTCTCATTCTACAACAAATATTACTTATCTACTGAATTCTCTTTTATGAAATGTGAAATTAAATTTCTCAATTACGAGATGTTCTTTAATGTAAATAATTTCACATAATGTAAATCATTATGTATTACCAATATTTTCATCCATGGTTTACATATGAATATCATCATTATATAGGTTAATTTTATAATAAACCATATATAAAAATTTATTAAATTTCCATATATTTTTTAAATAATAAATATATCTTCCAATAATGAATATATCATATTTGGATATGAAATTGAATTGGAACTTCAGTTGGGTTTTTATAGATTAATTATTTTCACCATTAAATAAATAAAGATATTTATTTTGTCTCTTTTTTGAATAAAAAATTTTTTATGATACCTCATATTACTGGATCTCCCTTCCAAGGATACTATATATTATGGATAACCTTGGAAATATAATGAAAATCGCTATTTTTCTCAACTTTAGATGGTCTTCTCATAATGGAATTCATAGTGAGCTAAAGAGGATAAATCCTGATCAAAATTTATCTTGGTTAATGGGGATGGATACTTGATAATATTTATAGATTACATGATGAGGTATTCATATGTATTTATCAAACTATTT
Organism: Viscum album; assembly: GCA_963277665.1. NCBI lineage: Eukaryota > Viridiplantae > Streptophyta > Magnoliopsida > Santalales > Viscaceae > Viscum > Viscum album. The sequence continues at coordinate 1,308,634,596 of OY728152.1, read as the reverse complement.
TGATGAAAATACAATCTCATTTACATCAAATTCTTTTTTGATAACATCTTTTTATCATTATACTGATACATGACAAATAGGTAGATATTGATATTATACCTAGTTTAGATTGTTGAATCATACCATTTAATCCTATATTCCAATATAAAGTCCAAATTAACAATCCATAAATGTTAATTTATGGATTATAACCATGAAAAAACAATTCTGTTCATAGAAAAAACAAGCCATACCAGTAGCTGATGATTTTTTGACATATCAACATGATTCTCTTATAGATTCAATTGAATGACACATATCATTAGTTTATAAACAATAAATCCTCTCACTCAACATTTTAATTCAATTTTAGGGTTTTATTTTTATGTACATGGGTCACAAGTCCAGAGAGAGGGAGAGAGAATAAAAGGTATCAAAAATGTTTTGTGTGAGAGAATGTTTCTAATTTACACTCTTATTTGTGTATTTTTTATAATATATGATTTATATCATTAATATAAATTAAATTATAACAAATAATAAATTTTCTAAGATCTAATAACATTAATTAAAAGTGATAAATTTGGTAGTAGTGATAATGGTGTCACGACCCGTCCTCGGGGCCCATGTCGTGACAACCCCATGCCCGCCTCCCATAGTCTAGGGGCTGGCGACTAGCACCAAAGGAATAAATCCTGATAAAAGGGAATGAATTTCCTTTATATAAGAAAACAAACACCACAGATTACACAAGATAAAGTGAACACTATGTAAACTGAGTACAAAAGTATGTACTGGAATGTAAATGGGCCATAATACAAACCAAACTGAAATTAAAGTACAAATGAAAAGAAAGTACAACAGCTGAAAATTAAAGAAACAACTCTGATCCGTCCTCTGGAAATCCCACCTGAAGGGTGGGTACAGATAGTATCCTCAACTCCTCAGCTCCAGTCGATCACTCCATGTACTTCCCGTCCAATGATCCACCTCTAGGTACCGTCCAGCTCGACGAGCCTCCACCTCGATCAGTGTTTTCCGTCATCTGCATCCAACACAACGTAGTACAGGCATAGCCTGTGCAAGGGTGAGTATACGCTACACAGTAAGGACCCTGAGACCCCCGAAGGTCTCCCAGAATCCACAATGGATAAACCCCAAAGGAAAGATACAATCACAAAGTATTAACCAACTCTACCTAGGTATATTCCCATATATATACATAAGTCATCAATTCCAGCTCGGCTCCAGCACACGAGCCCATGTACAACCCAGTCCACACAGGAAAACATAACCCAATCCACAAAGGAAAACACAACCCAGTCCACATAGGAATGAACAACCCAATCAACATAGAAAATCATGACAATCATATTGATGATAATAATTGGAAGTCATGACTCAGCTCACATGGGTATACTACTCACAAAGAGGGGTAGAGATTATAGATGTAGCCTCTGAATCATCTCCGATGACAAACCCATGTAGGATCCAAGTATAGAAGTCGTCACTGCCGAACCCACGTAGGATCCTAGTATAGTAACCATTACTGTCGAACCCACATAGGATCCATGTATAATCATCATCGCTGCTGAACCCACGTAGGATCCAAGTACAGTCGTCCTCGCTGCTGATCCCACGTAACATCCATGTACAGTCCCCATCGTTGTCGCAGTCGCAGGCACCTCTAGGGTTCCCGCACACAGCACGCTCGATTCCGGGAGGGTCCGCTCCACGAGCCAAGGGGTCAATACATCAACTGTCACGATGTCCAGATTTGATGTAGCATAATGTTCTATGTCGTCAATAGGAACTCAACGCGACAGACGGCGTGTCAATCGGACGCCGGTCTGAGAGTTATTGGCGTTTTCGTCCGAGGGGCCCGGTTGGTTTTTAAGATAAAACCAACCCGACCATACTCCAGCTATGTTCAAACCTCAACTGGAGTAAGCCAAAATAACCTTCTCACTAAGAGGAAATCAACCTAACTGATGGGACATCGTTCGGACATCCGGTCGTTATGTTATAAGTGTTTCCGCTCCAAGGGACCAGATGGTTTCGGGTTCAATCCAACCCTGTTGTACCCAATGTTCTCTGAAACATTGAGTGTAATATACCCAAACAACCTCCTCAATCAAAGGACCCCAACACAACTGATAGTGCGTCTATTGGTGGTCTAAATCCCATGTTATGGTCATTAGAAGTGATTAGTCTGAAAAAATATACGGGTTTGGGCCCGGTCCGACCCGGCCCAATACCCCCTGGGTCGGCCCAAACTGGGAGACCTGACATGGGTTTGGGTCTGTCCCAAGTGGGAACGGCCCAGTGGCCCACCACTAGGTGCGGCCCGACTCGGAGCCGGCCGCGGGGTGCAAGTGGGGGGGCTTGTTTTGAAACTGCGACCCCCACTTGGTGGGGACCACCATTGCCTGTTGGTCAGGGTTGTAACCCGCGGTCTTCGTGAAAACAGCCAGCCTTAATGGCCGGTCGGTGACCTACCACAGGACACTACGGTTCCCACCTCCTGGTGTGTCGGCGGTCGGCTGAGCCTGGCCTCCTCCAACCGAATCGACGCAGCCTAAGGCCGCAGCTTCCGTCCTTCTGTCGCGGCACGATGGAATCGCACCGCTCCATTGTGGCCTGCTCTGGTCGTGGCCCATTGGTGCTCCGGTGCGGCGTGACGGTGCTGTACCCCTCCACCACGGCCCGCTCTTGGTTAGGGCCTCCTTTGGCCTCTCCGGCACGGCGCGATGGCGTCGTGCTCCACCGTCGTGGCTTTCTCCAGTCGCAGTCTTCATCGTTCCCACGCGGTGCAACGACACCTCACCATCTTCGCCTCAAAATCCATTGTTATTGAACAAGATACGGGATGGAGAATCAGTCGTGTTTGTGCGGTCCGATTTCCTCCTGTTACGTTGGTAACAATTGCCAATTTAAAACGAGATACATCAATGTTAAATCAAAGCACAATCTTAATTCACCAATAATGAATTTAACCCCTACCACAAATCAAGAAGGTTGATCACTTGAAAAAGGAAAGAAAATCATTCATTGTTTCGTTGACGTTGTCGCGGAATGATGGAGTCACTTCATCAATGTCGAGAAAAAGGAAGTCGAGGTTGGAACCACCATTCTTTGCGTTCTTCAACGAAGAAGATGAAGTTCTTTCTCCTCCCATGCCCAAAACAACGAGCCAACCCACAAATAAAATAATTCCACCCTTATTTTATTAATTCATGGAATGCATCGAAAAATAAAAAATTAAAAAATTACTCAATTAATTAATTAAACTTATGTTGTCTAATTAATTATGTGTTTAGTTTGAATGAGTTAATGTGGGAGAGTTACATAACTTTTGAGTGGTATCGAGGAGTTAGGGAATGTGAGTGGTTGGGCTTGTGTGGGCCCCATATCACCTTTAACCACTCAAGGGTGGTTAGTATCTAGTGGGTCACCCCCCAACTTCCACACCTAGGATTTTAACCACATAGAAAATAAATAAAATTTAAACACAATTTAATTTTACTCATTATTTAAAACACATTTTTACAACTCCTCCAAAGAAAAAGCAACTCTAGTAAAGGTATTCATAAGTAATTACTAGTGTTGCGGTTTCATCGGTGCACTATGATTTAAAATCTGAGCACCAATTCAAAAGTTAGAAAAACCCACTTGTTCATTCAGTGAACGTACCCAAGAAAAACTTCAGAAATTGATTTCGGGCACACCAGGCCATAGAATTAGGTGCCGTCAGAAACTGCATACTCGTAAAATCCAAAATAAATTAAGAAAAGGTTTTCCTTGAAATTTACGGGTCTTTACATTACTCCCACCTCAGTGCTCTATGTCCCCGTAAAGATATATCACAAACTAGGAAAACAAATGATGGTACTGAGCATGCATCTGAGCCTACCGCTCCCATGTGTTCTCTTGAAGGTTCCCGGGTTTCCACCAAATGCGCCCTAGAGGAATTGAGCATTCTTGTAGGACCTGCTCTTTTCGATCCTCAATCTCCACCGGGACCTCCGCAATAGTCGCCCCATCATCGATGTCCAGCTCCCCGTGATCAATGATATGTGTCTAGTAATGCATGTATCTCCTCAGCTGAGATACGTGGAAGATGTCGTGCACCCAGTGAAACTGAGGTGGAAGAGCCAGGTGATAAACCACCTTGCCTATCGTACTGAGAACCTAGAATGGTCCAATTAAGCGTGGATATAACTTGATGCCCAGGAGAAATCTCTATAATCCACGTTGAGGTGAGACACATAAGAAAACATAATCACCATCCTTGATCCCTAGTCGTCTCCGCCTCCTGTCCGCATTGGAATTTTTCGGCTCTGAGTAGTCCTCATCAGCTCCTGGATGACCTGTACCTTCTCTGTCATGGCCTGGACCATCTCTGGTCCTATAAGTGCTGACTCCCCAGGGTCTATCCGACACAGAGTTGATCTGCAAGGTCAGTTGTACAATGCCTCATATGGGGCCATCACGATGGTGGAGTGGTAGCTGTTGTTTTATACAAACTCCACCAAGGGCAGGTGATTCTCCCAACTGTGACCAAAGTCGAGGACACATGCACAGAGCATGTCCTCGAGCTTCTGAATTTTCTTCTACATCTGACCATCCGTCTGTGGGTGAAAGGCGGTGCTCAGGCGTAGCTACATCCCAAATTCCTCCTCCAACCCCTTCCAAAGCTAGGAAGCAAAGCTAGAATATCGATCAGAGATGATGGATGATGGCACACCATGAAGCCGTATGATCTCCGGAACATAGAGGCGTCCCAAGATCTCTATTGAGCCCTGCTCTCTAATGGGTAAAAAGTGGGCAAACATGGTGTGTCGGTAGACAATCATCCAAATGGAGTCATGACCTCTAGAAGTATGTGGAATCCCTTTCATGAAATACATAGATATATCGTCCCACTTCCACTCCGAAACCTCCAAGGGATGTACCAAGCCTACTGGTACCTGGTGCTCTGCCTTCACTTGCTGGAAGGTGAGGCATCGTGAAATGATCTCTGCCACAACCTTCTTTATACCCAACCACCAGTGTTGTCATCTGAGGTCCTGCTACATCATCGCTACTCTAGGATGAACCACAAAGGGAGAAGTGTGAAACTCCATCAACACATCCTACTGTAATTCAACTGGTACCATGGTATGTACTCTGAAAAGGACGATGTGCTCTCCTCCTACAGAGAATCCATCAGGTTCCTGTCCTGAGGATATAAGTGTATGTCGCGTCTTACAATAAACTCCCCCACGCTATGCCTCTCTGATGCGCTGAAGTATTGTAAGAGTGACTATGAGCGACTGTAGAAGGGCTTCCCCGTCTCTATCCATGAAATATATCTGCAACGCGGCTAGCTACTCAGTTGCCTCTCCAAGTAGCTGGATGCCCGGCCTCCTGTTGAGAGCATCAGCTACTACGTTCCACATCCCATGAGTATAGACTATCTTAATGTCATTTTCCTGGAGGAACTCGTGCCATTGTCGCTATCTCAGGTTCAGGACCTTCTGTGAGAAGATGTACCTGAGACTCTGGGGGTCATAATAGAATATAACGCGCACGTCCATCAGATAGTGCCTCCACACCATCAAGGGGAAGACCACTGCTTCTAACTCCAGGTCATGGGTAGCGTAGTTCTTCTTATGATGCCTCAACTATCATGATCCATAAGAGATCAATACCTGCTCATGCATTAGGACACACCAGAGTCTGATCCCTGATGAATCGCAATATACTACGTACCCTACTCCCTCCTATGGTAGCCTCAAGATGGGTGCACTGGTCAATCTCTGTCTCATCTCCAAGAAGCTTTGCTGACATCTTTCTGACCATACATCGAGTTTCCCCTTCTTCGTTAATGTTCTGCAAAGCTTCAATGATTTTTCCATTTCCAATAAGAGAAATCCCATCTCATCACCTGGATGAACCATGTTACTTGCCAAATACAGTCAATCCTTACATGAATAGTTGTAATTCATGCCTTGGATGAAGTCGTAAGGCCTTTACTCTGCTACCAAGAGATCCAACCATTACTCTCACCTCCAAGGATCAAGTCACACTATTAGTATCAGTGTGTGGTCACTGGGTCTCCTCCAGTAGGAATCTCGTATTTGAGGGTCAAGCAAACAGTTTTTTAACCGGAACCTCGTAGTATTATCATAAAAAAGACAAGAAAGAAAAATTAACTATTGGAAGTGTCTTTTATTACTACAACTCAATGTACAAGTTCAAAAAGAAAAACAAACAATGATTTCAACAAATCTTTATGCATTATGGACAATGGACTCCATGCCTAGATCTTGTCCCACTCTTGTCTACCCACTTCCAGAGCTCAATGATCGTAAGCTTCAACTGCCTAATGTTGTGCTCTCCCCTGTCCACCTGTTCCCTGTGGTCGGGGTGTACCTCCTGGTGGTGGTGGTTGTTGAGCCTTGAAACATAGTCCACCACCTTCTTCTTGGCTAGCTCATCTGCCACGTCCTCCTGATACCTGTGTAGCACCACGGTCGAATCATTGCCTCTGCCTGGGTGGTCCCTCAACCGTCTGTTGCTCCTCTTCATGGCGGGTCGGGCATTCATGAGCCATGTGGCCCTGCCCGCCGCATACATAGCACTGTCTGCCACTCCTATGACTAGATCTACTGCTTGTCCCCCACACATCTAAACCAGTTTACTAAGGTCATCCACCTGATGGTCTGGTCTGCTTGAACCACTGCGATGTACGTATTCTGCCAGCTACAGAAAACTCGGCTACGTGCTGCCCTGTGGTAGGTCTTGCTGTTGGTGAAGTCTTAGCAAGAATGATATCCACAAGAAGGGCTTTCTCCAGTACTCCCACCTACGTCGGAATACTAAGGGAGACCATCGATGCCCTGATATCATGGCTTAGTCCCTGATCGAAGGTCCGGGGCCAGACGAATGGGTCATTTGCTATGTCCCTGGAGTAGCACGAGAGATCAGTAAATCTCGCTGAGTACTGGGCTACTGTCATGCTGGTCTGCCACAGCTGTAGTAACTCCTGAATGCGCGCCACACAAAGGGTAGATGGAACGAACTCTGAGTGGAAGAGGCTCTCGAAGTCTGTCCAAATAAGAGATGCATCATTGTGCACCTAGAGTATCAGGATCCACCATCTACCTACTGCTGCATGCAGGAGACTCTCTACAAGGATCACAATGAGGTCAGCTGGTGTCCCTACTAATCTGAAGACTCGAACAACTTCCGCCAGCCAATCCTCAGCTACCTGAGGTTCCATCTCCCTGTGGAACCTGGGTGGCCACTGATGCTGAAACTCATGCAGTGAACTAAGGCGACGTGCACTCTTAGCAGCTGGGGTTTGTGGATTCGGTGGCTCGGCGGGTAGAGGTACCACCGATGACTCCACTGTAATGGGTCCCAACACTGAGGCCTCATCACTCGGTGGGATTCCATCTCGCACAAAGCACAGAACCCTAGCTGGCTGCTGTCATGGGGAAATCCTGAAAAGAAACAGGTGCGCCATGGTTAATACAGTATACATGGTTAGCTGACACAAAATAATCACAATGAAAACTTTGAAACACACAAAAAATCAATGTTTTCGTGTATTGAGTCGGAAATCAGAAGTCAGGGTCCTGGTGTATGGATATGTCGGCTGCCACACCTACACTGGACTCCCTAGACTGATAACCACACCCAATGGCCTAAACACTATTGCTTCACACAGAAGAAATTATCAGAGTCTTGAGTTCTATGGTAGAACGGACTTCTCTGATACCAATTTTTCATGACCCATCCTCAGGGCCCGTGCCGTGACTACCGCATGGCCGCCTTCCATAGGCCAGGGTCAGGCGACTAGCACTAAAGGCATAAATCCCGATAAAAATGAAGTCATTGCCTTTATATAAGAAAACAAACACCACAGAGTACACAAGATAATGTAAACACTATGTAAACTTAGTACAATAGTATGTGCTGGAAAGTAAATGGGCCAGAATAAAAACCCAACTGAAAGTAATTTACAACTGAAAAGAATGTAGAGCAACATAAAAGTAAAGCAGCAACTCCAAGCCGTCCTCTAGAAATCCCACTTGAATGGTGGGTATATATAGTCTCCTCAGCTCCTCAGCTCCAGTCGTACACTCTTGTACGTCTCGTCCAGTGATCCACCTCCAGGTACCATCTTGCTCCATGAGCCTCATCCTCGATCAGCGTTGTCCATCGTCTGCATCCAACACAACGTAGTGTGGGCATATCCCATGCAGGGTTGAGTATACGCTACTCAGTAGGGACCCTGTGACCCCCGAACGTCTCCCATAATTCACGAAGGATAAACCATAAATGAAAGATACAATCATGAAGTATCATCCAACTCTACTTATTTATATACCCATACATATACCTAAGACATCAATTCCAGCTCAGCTCCTGCACACGTTCCCAAGTACAACCCAGTCCACACAAGAAAACATAACCCAGTCCACATAGGAAAACACATCCCAATCCAAATAGGAAAGCACAAAAAATCCAAACAGGAAAGCATGAAAATCATATCGATGATAATGATTGAAAGTGAAGACTCAGCTCATACAGGTATACTACTCACAAAGAGGGGTGGCTATGATAGATTAAGCCTCTAAATCATCTTCTCTATTGAACCCACGTAGGATCCATGTACAGAAGTCGTCGCTTCCGAACCAACGTAGGATCCTAGTACAGTAACCATCACTGTCGAACCCACGTAGGATCCTAGTACAGTCGTCATCACTGCTGAACCCACGTAGGATCCATGTACAGTCGTCCTCGCTACTGAACCCACGTAGGATCTCAGTACAGTCGCCATCGTCATCGCAGTCGCAGCCAGCTAAAGGGTTCTCGAACACAGCACGCTCGATTCCTTGAGGGTCCGCTCCACGAGCCAAGGGGTCAATACATCAACTATAACTAAGTAAAGAGTTGATGTATCACAATGTTCCGTCTCGTTAATAGAAACTCAACATGACAGACAGCGCCTCAATCAGACACTCGGTCTGAGAGTTATTGGCTATTTCGTCCCAGGGGCCAGGTTGGTTTTTAAGATAAAACCATCCCAACTATACTCCAGCTGTGTCCAAAAATCAATCGGAGTAAGCCAGAAGAATCGTCTCACTAAGATGAATTCATCGCAACTGGCGGCACGTCGTTCGAACGGCCAGTCATTAATTTATAAATGTTTCCGCTCCAAGGGCCCGGTTGATTACGGGTTCGAACCAACCCAGCCATGCCCATAGTTCGTAGAAACCATGAGTGTAATATACTGAAACGACCTTATCAATCCAAGTATCCCAGTTCAATTGAGTGTGTGTCGATTAGAGGTCCGTAGCCAACGTTATGGACATTAGAGCGGATCTGTCCGAAGAAATAGGGGTTTTGGGCCAGGTCCGACCCGACCCAATACCTCCTGGGTCAGCATAATCCAGGTCGACCTGACCCGGGTCTAGGTCCAGCCATGGTGGCCCGCAGCTGGGTGCGGCCCGGCTCGGAGTCGGCTGCGTGTTGCGAAGAGGTGGGGGATTCTTTTGAAATAGTAGCCCCCTCTCAGTGGGGCCCGCCCTTGCTTGCTGGTCGGGGTTGGAACCCCTAATCATCCCGAAAATGGAAGACTATAATGGTCGGCCGGTGAGCTACTGTAGGAACCCTCCGGGTCCCACCTCCTGGCGTGCCCGCTGCCGGCCGAGCCCGACCGCCTCTTGTAAAACATCTGTGGCCTAATGTCTCGGCTTTCATCCATCCAGCGTAGCGTGACGACAGCACGCCCCTCCGCCGCGGCCCGCTCCCGCCGTATCCCCTAGGTGCTCCGGCGCGAAGTGATGACACCGCACCCCTCCACCATGGACATATCCTGGCCGTGTCCTACTTCGGCCACTCCGGCATGACACGATGGTTCCGCGCTCCCCCTTCGTGGCAAGCTCCGTCTGCGGTCCTCATCATTCCTGCGTGGTACAATGGCATTGTGTCGTCTTCACCTCAAACCCCATTGTTAATTAACAAGATACGGGGAGAAGAATCAGTCATGTTTGTGCGGTCAGATTTTCTCTCATTTCGTTTGTAAAAAATGAAAAATTTAAATGAGATATGTCAATGGTAATTCAATGCACAATCTTAATTCACCAATAGTTAATTTACCCCCAACATCAAATCAAAAAGGATGATCACTTGACGAAGGAAGTAAAATCTTTCTTTGTTCCGTTGACATTGCCATGGAATGACGACGTCACTTCATCAATGTTGATAAAAAGGAAGTCAGGGTTTCTGTCGGCGTTCTTCATGTTCTTCAACGAAGAAGATGAAGTTCTTTCTCCTCCCAAGACCAACAGAATGAGACAACACCCAAATAAAATAAGTCCACACTTATTTTTTTAAAACATGGCATGCATTTAAAATTATAAAAATCAAAAACAACTCACATAATTAATTAAACATAAATTGTATAATTAATTAGGTGTTTAGTTGGCATGAGTTAAGGTGGGAGAGTTACATAACATATTCTGGGTTTAGAGGAGTTAGGGAATGATAGGGGTAGGGCTCGTGTGAGACCCACCACACCATTAACCACTCAAGGGTGGTTAGTATCTAGCAGTTCCCACCCCAACTTCCAATCCTAGGCTTATAACCACTTCGAAATGAAATAAAATTGTAACACAATTGTATTTTACTCTTCATTTAAACCGCATTTTTTTACAACTCCTCCCAAGAAAACGCAACTCCAGTAAAGGTCTTCATAAGCAATTACTGGCACTACGGTTTAATCGGTGCCCTCATATTTTGAATCCGAGCACCGGTTCAAATGTTTGAAAAACCCACTTGTTCATTCACTGAACGTACCCGAGATAAATTTCGGAAATTGATTTCGGGCACATCGGGCCTCAGAATCAGGTTCCGTCAGAAACTGAGTACTCGTAAAATCCCAAATAAATTATGAAAAAATTTCCTTGATATTTATGGGTCTCAAAAAATGGAATCAACAGAATCATAGGTCCTAGTTATATTGTACCATCAGTTGGAAACCAAAATATCTTTCTATGGTAGAAATATAATGGAGGCCCATGAAATGGTATCATAATAATGGTAGTAACAAAAAAATGCCTTTTCAATGTTGCATACCAATTGTATCAGGAACCCATTATATCATGGATATGATATTATGTTATGGTAGTAAAGTAACTATGATTTAATTCAACAAAAAATAAATCAATTCCTGAATAATGGATTATCAATAATGTATAATTCCATGTTCATTTGTGATATAGATAATTATAATGAAATTATATGAATATATGAATATTTCTTCTAGACAATGTCTATCACTAATTATATTAATAGTTATATAACCTTATTTAAAATGAACTATCAAAAATTGATATCTTATATCAATATTTTTTATCCTTGAGTGCGATATAAGATAAATGGAATTTTTTTTCACTTTTATTATTATAATTTATATGTACATGTTGATATTTATTTCGATAGTATATTATTGTTGGTATCCTCTACAAAATGTATGATAATAAAGATGTTATAGGAATATAACCATATTGATTATTTGATAACACAATATAATTCTCATTTATAAAACATCATGAAACTAGAGACTTTTAAAAAAGTGTATGTTCCATATGTTATTTTTCGATATAACATACGACCACCAAAATCTATATTTTAATGACATACTAAATAAAATACATTTCATCATGAGTAAAATCATCATGAAAATTTTAAGGTTTTTTATTTAAAAATTATTTTGATAACAGTCGTATGATATTCTTTTGGAATCTATTTAAATTGATCCCCCATGAAAAATATAAATATTATATTATATCAGCTAAAATTTATGTATATTAAAAATAAAAAGGTTCCCCTATGTTAATTTTCCATATGGTTTCCAATTTTCATCATGATATAGTTTACAACATATATTTAAGGGAGTATCAGTACATTTTTAATATAAATCAATAAATGATTCAAATGATATATAGTATAAATTAATTTATTTAAATTTATTCATCAACTATTATTTTTAATAAATAATTATGAAATAATTTTAATTAAACAACAAAACGCATTTTAAATTAAATTTTCATTATTGATTTAATTATATTAAAAAAAATTGATGATCCGAAAAAAATATCAACAAAATATGTTTTAACTATTGAAAAATCATTTTGAATTATTTTATAGAATATCATTGGATCAATTATTAATCTTGAAAACAATTTTTAAATAAATAATGATCTGATATTGTCATACAATGACTAATAAATTTATATTAAAATATAAATCATTTGATAATATAAATATTCTATTTGGAATGATTGGTTCTTCAAATCGAGTGGGTTTTCAATAAAAAAACTCAGTTATATTTCCATTTATGATTGCAATCATGATATCCATTTGATATATTTTGAAATCACAATTTTTGTAAAAAAAACATTATGATAGATTCATGTATTCATACTAGTGAAATGATTTCTATATAGTAAAGGATTTTTTATGACAATATACTTGTATAGCTAGCCTACTAGTGAAATGATAATGCTTTTGAAGTTTTTAGTTTGTTCCACTAATTACTATAATTTGTTCCTCTCAGACATTATTGGTTCTTATTAAATATTTATTACCTATAATTCATCACCAATTGCATCAATGATGACACTAGGTTCATGAATTGACCATAAATCATGATTATTAACTTAGTCTCCATGTGAAGCTATAATATGAGTTAAATTTTCTATATCTACAATAACCACATCTGAGGGATATACTATATGATTCCTAATGTGTATTGGAAATAAATTACAATGTAATTCATTATATTATTTATAATCAAGTTCAATTTGTTCCTCTAAATAGTTTGACTTTTCTATAGATGTTTTTAATGAGTTATCATTTAGTTTTGTATTGATATTAATATCGGAATGTTCTTCTTCAAATGTGTTCTAAACTATAATAAAACTCATGCAGATCTATTTCAATAAATTTGACCTATATAGACTCTTCAATAATTTTATTAATTTTTTTTAAATATCCGATTGATTCATTTGATGTTAAATATCAATAGAAATTTAAATCATCACCTTTGGATATGGTCTTTTCTGAATTATCCTTTATGTTGAGTATAACGATTCTACTCCCAAGTATAGTAAGGTAATTAAAAATTTTATATCTTCAATTCCATAACATATATAGGTTATTATATAAAATATGTATATCTAAAACCCTTTTAGTAAAATATAATTAAATATGAAATGCTGCTTCACATTAATAAGCATGTTATTTATACTCTTTGTGAATAGTTTAAAAATATCATGAAGTGTCTATTTACAATTTATAAAAAAACATTTTTTTTGTGGTTATGGAAGAATAAAAATTTTCATTTAAGGCATCTCAAGAGAATAATGATATAATGAATTGATTTTCAAACTCATGAACCCTGTCATACCTTCATGTATTTGTTTTAAGCCTATAAATTTTTTTGATATATTTTTTGTACTTCGAAAAAAAGAACGATCCTTACTTTTTTAGCATTAATATATATATAGGTGTATCATGAAAATTTATTTTCTATATAATAATAATATTTAATCCAATTTATAATTGGAAATATATCAGTTACAAACATGTCAATTTGAACCCATAATGGGGGTTATATTTTGGAACTAATTTCCTTGATTTGAAATAGATTATATTATTAAATACCTTTTGACATTAGTTACTATATTTTTTTTGGGAATTCAATTACAGGTCGATCCACTACTAATATTTTCTTAGTAATCTCTTATGTGACTTCATAATGAAAATTAATAGACTCATATATTAAATCTTATACCATTTATGAAGGGATGTTAAACATGATATGTTTTTTAGAAAATAAATAATTTAATTCATCAGCATAAACATTATCATTAGTCAAAAAATAAAAACAAAGTTATTATTGGAATATTAATTTTCACAAACATTATTCTCAAATTAACATTCATTTTTTATTTTCATCATATGTTAAATGACCAATATCAAAATTGATAATTTTATAATAACATGAGTAGTCCACATTCATGTTTTAATAATATCCACATCACAAATTCATTAAATGTTTAATATTAATATTTAGATATGTTTCTGAAACCTATATCTATTACAGAAATGATTTTGTTCCTATATTTTATTTGGTCTAGAATTATTGCTAATTTATTATACTTGAATCTATAGTTGTTTAAATAGTAAAATATAAAAACATTATATACATTAAGAAATTAAAATATTTTTAGGTCAAGTATAATTATAACTATTTAATTAAACTATAAAACCTGATACATGTAAAATAAATTCAATTAATTATTCCACTATCCAGGTTGGTGTGTAATTATAGTTATATATTTTGTATTGGGTTTTTCCTTAATTTATAAAATGATTTTCTATACATATTGAATTTTATTCAACATCCTTCTTATTTTTCTCATTATAAATGATACATTCCTTTCTTCCATTAACAATAGATCATAATTTTTAGAATCAAAATAAATACTAGATAAATCATTAACATAAAAAGAATTCTATTTTTTAGACTAATATAATTATACATTAGTTAAACTTATATCACGTATGTCATGTTATAATATATTACTAGATCTACAGAACTCAGATTTATATTAGTCCATTCATTGTCATAAAAATTAGATATTTGATTAAAAGTTGCTAGTGTAAACTTTAGTACCTCAGAAGTCCATATATTAGTGTACATGTTACCTCTATCATTTTTAATTTCACTTCTCAAATCTTATTCACATGATCTACCTTTTATTAGTCTCCATGGAGATTTAATATACATTTATATCATTTAAAATTCCCCTCAATAGTTTTCATTCATTTTTTCATGGTTAAATATTCCTTCATGTATCCTTTTCTATTTTACTCATAGGAAATTAATAAATTAGTGAGAATGTCATATTTTCAATTATTCTTCCAATTTCACTTCCATTGATAAATTACAACATAGTGATTATTTTTGATGAATTTATTTTTTATAATGAATTATATAAAAAAACAAGGGTTATCTATTTCTTCATCACTATCAATAGGTGATAATGATCACTGTAACATTAATATGTAATTTCTTTTGATATTTCATTCTATAGTCCTAAACGTGATAGATTTTATTTGATGATCCTAACATAAAATATTTTTTCCATTAAATTCTATTTCATAGATCATAATATTATAAATAATATATTTTATTGGAAATTAATTAATATGAATGGACTCTATGATGGAAACAAATGTTACTCATCCCCTCTCTGGTATACATATCATAAGCCTCATGAATTGATATTTTTTTTTCAATATACAACCCAATTACATGAATTTTTGTCAAAATATCCTAAAACATGAGATTCATGTATGAAGTGTGGTCATGTAGATCTATTTTTAGTTCATCACATTTAATGGTATAAGTATTTAAATTCATCTATTTAATATTTTTGTTTCCCCCATGTGATATAGAATTAATATAAAAAATATTAAAATATTCCAAACAAGATGACTATTAAATTTATTCATCTTTGCCTAGAAATTTTTTTACTTAATTTCACTAATTATAGTTCAAATCATTTGTATACATAGTGTAAATGATCCCATAAAATATTATCTGATTAATTTTTTCATATTTTTACTTGATAATAGTGAAAATATAAAATGTCTTAAACAGTGTATGGATTTTGATCATGATCATCTATTTTTCATAATTAGTTCCATTTGAATATATAGTCTGAATCATAGTATTACCTTCTTGTATTTTATTATACATAATGAGAGATCTAATATTTATAAAATATTTTACGATCCATTGGTATAATATAGTTTAATGTAAAGTTTCTTTGTATAGATTCTCAAATACCTAATGACGGTCTCAATAAAGAACTCATGTGGTTTTTGTATTCTGTTTACAATTATAAATATCTACTTAATTTATTTTAATATTAATTCCACTTATTTAAAAAACTCCATGTTGATAAAAATATAGAATTATATAACATTAAATGTGGAATATATTGTAAAAATATTGATAAAATCATATTTGAAATAATTTTGAAAATATATTATTTTCAAAAACGTTTTAAATTGAATAAAATACAATATTAAAAAACATAAATTAATATCAACAATAAGAGTATCATTATTCATTATATTTTTTTAAAAATAAATTTTGTTTGAAATAATATAAAATAATATAAAATAACTAATTTAAATAATTGATTTATCCTCTTGAGATGGAAACATCCCCTCCATGTATAAATCAACTACATAAAATTATTTGATTATAAAATAAATAGATATGTATCTAGGAGAAGGATTTATAAAAAACTATAACAAAAAAATCAAGGATATAAAAAAACATCCAAATTTTTTAATTGTATGAAAGGATTCTAGAACACACACCATATACCACAATTAAATATTAGAGTACACATGATTATAATTGAAAATTAGAGTCATGATTTCTCTATTTTAGCACTAGATATTGTGATTATACATAAATGTTATTAAATAAATCACTAATCCATAGATAATAAAAATTAAAAATATCATGAAATATATAATGTTATTATTTTATGAATCATGGGCTACTTATAATTATTTTTATATAAGTCCATGAAATTATCTTTTAAAGGGCTCACCAAGATATTTAATGAACATTTAGTAAACCAGTGCGTTATGGAAGTCCTAAAAAAAATCCTTTTTTCATAGTCAAACAAATGGATGGTATTTTTTCCAACACATATATGAATATACATATCTATCATATCTCATGCATGAAGAGTTTATCTGAATTTATTGAATTTTAAAAGTTTGAATTTACTATTACATGATGATAATAAAAATGTGACGAATCCTTGAATTTAGAGAAAGAGATAGAAATACTGATATGTATTTATGACCACATTATATTAATTTAGGAATATTAATTATTAAATTCATCTTCTTATGACATCCATTAAATTACTTAGTATTAATACATGGTAAATTAAGACTGAACATAATTATGAATAGAAATATATGACAGAGAATATTGATGTAGGTAGCTCATCATTATAGAAGCTGAAAATGAATTCCTCTAGAACAAGTTTTAACAAATAGTGGTAGATATTTGAACTAGATATAGTGGTATATTACGTCAGTATCACCAATAAATGATATCACATCATTGATGGTAACACACTCTATGATATATGTATATTTACATAGTGATAGTGATAGAATATCCTAGAGGATTTTCCCTTCTTTGTAGTTCCTAGAGACCATGAAAATAAAATAATGGTAGGTGGACACAAATAGATTTAGGTTGTCAGGGTAGGATGAAGTAATATCTAATTTTATTAATTTTTTTTAAAAAAATATTTTACTATTATAACACATAAAAAAATATTTTAAAAATATTATATATTATTATATATATTTAAACTATATAGGGTTTTTGACTTATCAAACACATTATAAGATAATAATATTATCATGAACCAGACCCACATGATCCATCAGACCATGATCTAAAAAAACTAATAAATTGAATGATGTGAATTCATATTCCCTATATGATGGAATCTAAAACCCATGTATCCAGGAATAACCATAGATAATGATGTTCCCAATCGAAAATATGTTATTATTCTTATATACATTGATAAGTATAACAAAAAAATAATAGTTACTGACTAATAACAAATAGAGATCAAATATCAATAGAGGAAATAGAGAAAAAGTCCACAACCATGTTACATTTCAATGAAAAAAACATAATAATCTAAAAACTCTGAGATAAATGGGGGAATCAACCAACCATGTCCCCACCTAATACCATACCCAGATGTCAAAAAAAATTAGTACCTCACTGCAACACATTTCATTTGCCTAGAGTAATAAAAATAATTCTCTCTGAAATAATAGAAATGTGTAGTAGGTTATTGTAATAGTGTTAGTAATATCCCATAAAAGTTTTAAATTACAATCCTATATCTAGTAATAAAATTTGATCAATATATAAAATAAATACAATGATATATTTTTTGACATATATATAAATAGAAAGAAAAAATCATTTCTATTTTAGTATATCTAAAATAGATTCCATACAAACCATTAAAGGATCATATTTTAATAATTCATTTTACATTTAAAAATGCTTGAATCACATGTCATATAAATCCATACAAATAAAACTAGGAACAACGTATATCACCACTAGGTTTGCATATTACCATCAGAGCTTGGTCAATCGTACCTCAATATTCATGAACTGACTTATGTTCACTAAACATATACATCCAAAGGAATATTTGAACACCACATGGGGAAGCCCACTATGGTGTAATATAATTATATACCTAAAAAAACAAGGAATATTGAATTAAATAATAACCCATGTTTGAAAAACATAATGGTGATCAAAGACAAGTCCCAATACTACTCTCCCTCATTTTTATCCACAGATACCATGTATTGATCAATACATATCGTTTGAAAGGTAATTTAACTCCTCAAAAAAACTCAAAACAATCATTTTCCCATAAAAATGACTACTTAAAACCAAATTTTAGAAACCAATTTACAGAGCATTAAAATCCTAATCCTTTTTAAAAATAAATTGGAAGTCCATATTATATTAAAATCTATTCTTGAATGAATATCAATTCTAGCAGGTATCATTCCAATCCTGATATATAAAATAAAATAGAATATAAATAGTATATATGGTTCACAATATAATTACCAGTGATGGAACCACCAAACACACACATGGGTTTCACGCCTAACACAATGAGATACATACATGATAAAAAAATAAATAATATAAAAATATATTTGAGGTATATAAAATTAATTTTAATAATATAGTGTTTAGTTTCCCTAATAATATGTTAGGAATAGGTGTTAGATCAAAAAATACCGCTGTGGACATTTTCTGGGAACCATGAGTAACACATGACTATGAAACCTAGAAAAAAATTCATAGAGGAGAATTAGGGATAAAGAGAGGTAATATATAATCCAATTGAGCAATGAAAATTATCAAAAAACCACAAAAAATTATAACATATCAAAAAGTAATTGGTGAGATTTAATAACACAAACTAATCATTGACAAATAATTTACCAAGAACAAAACCCCAATAAGAGAAATTTTAAAAAACATATAATTATAAATAAATGGATCCCTTGGATCACTAGTCTAACCGTGTTTGGGATAGGGTTAGTATAGTTTTACTTATAGTTTAATAGGGAATATTAGATTTTTTAAAACCTCGCCAAATTAGACCATCCCAAATCTACTTGCCTATCGATAAGGGTCACTGGATGGTCGATGGCCACTACATACATGTGTGGACTACTACCATGAATAGAAGATAGACATGGGGGATCATATAAATTTTGGTGGATCGAGAAACCATACATTGCCAAGTAAAATACAACTAGACGGCAAGTAGATTCTTGTTTACATCATTAAGGTGAGGCATCATTCGAAACCATTAAGCCACCTCATACTCCCCCTAATCCCAGTTGGAATCCTATAAGACATAATATTGATATAGAAATTAGCTATTATGTTATATAAATTATTATTTTCTGATGATACATTATATTTGAGTCATAAAATTTTATTGTATAATATGTTTCATTGATCAAATGTTTATAGTTATATATCTCATAGGTAGATCCAAAACATGCTTCCCTATAAATTATATAATGGTATGAACCACTAAACAATATTTTAGGACATCAGTTCTATAGTGATAGGTCTTGTTAGAAGGATTTTCTGCTCTGAAAAAGACTCATATTAGAGATTTTATTCCACTCCATGTCCTTTGGATATTATAATCCATGTATATATATCATTAACATTGTGAAATAATAATCATATGATTAGGTAACATTAAAATTTACTAATGTGAGTCTATAGAAACAATTTTATCCACCAAATAGAATATAATATTGATAATAGATTATGATAAAAATTAATATAAATTCTATATTTTTATCATAGGATAGTATATTCTAAACATAAGTTGTGTCTTATAGATATATAATAATAATATTTACTAATGGGCATAGTAAAAATATGAACCAATCTTGCACTGAATATCCATGTAAATGAGAATTATATCCTAGCTTAAGGGGACATTCAAATTATTAAAATCGAGGAAATCATTTTAATTTTTTATTCCGAAGGAATTTTCCTTGAAAATGAAAACAATTAGAAATTAGTGTTATGTAATTTATTATAAATAAATGACCACTACTTATCTTTCTAATTATAGTCATATAAATTTAATGTGTATAACTCATGTAGTCTGGCATTCTGTATATTTGACTATAGTATCAAATAAATAAATATAGTTTTATATAGGGATGTCTCAAATTTAGTTCAATCATATGATGAGAATTTTGAACTCTAAATTTTTTTTGGAAATAAATAAATTATTATATTTTTTTCTATACCAAAATACCTAGATATTTTTTTCATGATTTAAAATCATTTTACATTGTTTCCTATTAACTATGTGACTCATTCCCTTGATATACTAAATTTGGATTGGTACATTAAAACATGCAGTAAAATGAATGACATCTAGGTATTTTTTATGATTCCCTATATTGGTATTTAACCTAATATGTTTTTTATTAGAATAATGTCATGAATAATTTTCATCAATTAAATGGGGATGTCATTCAGTTTATTTCAAGAAACATGGACTATATAATGAAACATAGTTAAATGTTATATAACATCAACTAACGGGTATCAATTCATTAAACACAATATATATGGGTTTATACATTCAATTATTTTACACTTTTAAAAAATTTATAATTTCCATTGGGGAGGTTAGTTAAATAAAAACTAATGAGGATGACCTAAAGTGAATGAAATATGAATCTAGAGATTGTGTAGATTATTTGATCTCGAATAGTCTATAATGAGTTATGTAAGGAAAGAGGGAGAAAATTTTAATTCCAGGCATAAGATAATATATTTAGCCATATATATATATATATATATATATGAAATTGAAATCATGACACATGTTATTCTAGAAATATTGTGAACACAATAGTATTAAATCATGGTTAAAACATATTGGGATATATTTTTTTGACAAAATTATGCAATGAAAGAATGATGGGAGAAATTAATTAAAATTGAATTAGTTTTTTCATGGGATATATTGTCCAATAATCCATAAATTTTATATGGGGAAGGTATATTGTCATATAAAATTTGTAAAAAGTATAATATTTTTTATTTTAGTTGATCATTTATATTTTACTAGGTACGTATTATTAACATTTTGGAATCCATAAAAATGAATCTACATCATATAAAATTTTCTAATATATTAATATTTTCCAAATTTAGGTTTATGGGTGTTAAAAAATGTACCATGTATTATAGGATTTTTTGGAATGGACTAAACATTGTAATAGTTACTATTTTTGGGTAATGAACCCTTTTCATATGGTTTACTATAATGTTATG
Organism: Viscum album; assembly: GCA_963277665.1. Lineage (NCBI taxonomy): Eukaryota > Viridiplantae > Streptophyta > Magnoliopsida > Santalales > Viscaceae > Viscum > Viscum album. Next base: position 1,308,613,061 of record OY728152.1, on the reverse strand, counting down.
AGGTCCTATTAATTTATAATATAGTACCCATTAATGGAATTAAAAAGGTTCAATGTATAGACCGTGTTCACATTTCAGAATTTTGTGGCTACTTTTTTCTTATACACAGAATAATAATAGATCTCTATTTTTTAAAAAAATAAATTAAGTTTAATATGTTATAAAATTTTATGTCATGTGATAAGGTCTATAATCTCTATTGTGCGAGGATATGTTGTAATTTACCTTTTTTGTAGTTTAGGGTCATTTTATGAGTACATTGTAGTTTAAATTTCATACAGATGTTGTATGGACCACTAAATATATATAATGTTATTAGATATGGTAATTTTTGGAGTATTAGTGATTTTATAGACACTTTTCACATGGTTAAAAGATCTCTCTTACATTACCATACGTATTTTTATCTTATTTTGAGGATTGTATGTTTATATGAATCAGTTATATTTTTTATAAACTAGGAATATGATTTTTGGTTCATAATTGGACTAGTCATTAATGAAAACCATATTTGTATATTAAATTCATTGAAGATAAAGAATGTAATTTTTAACGAAAACTATGACTGATACATGAAAAACCTTATAAATAAATGAATAGGAATTAATTAATATATAACTTATAAATGGATAGAAAATATATAAATAGTCCCCATTTGATAATAAATACAATGCCTTCTGATAATTTCAAACTAATGGAGTAAAAATATTTATATAAAAAATTATAAATTAATATATTCATCACACACATTAACATAAAATGGATATCTATTTCCGTAGACTACATAAAAAAAGATAAATCAATCTTGACGTATGATGAAAACAATAATAGACTTAAATTATAGGCATCTCGATTTCTCATAAAACCTTAATTTAATCATTCATAAATCATTATCGGGATAACATTGATTTTATGAAAATTAATGATTATTAGAATCATTTAATACTATAAATATTTTTTATGTCCCCTTAAAATTGAAATGAATATTATTTATATAATGTTTCTCAAAAGTACAGAAATAAGAAGTGAAATATGTATATTAATTCTGAATATATTATAGATTAATATCAAGGGAAAAATAATTGGAAATTTTCAATTGTAATAATTGTGGGAAGTTGTTTCAAATAAATTTTATATTTGTGATAAGAAAATTATTTATGTTTGTGATGATATGGCATGAATACATTGAATATTTAGTGGAGAAACAATCCAACATGATGGATGAAATGAATCGACCCACTGACCATCAACCAATTGTCAAATGTTTCAACTACAATGAACAGTGTAACTATGTGAATCAATGTAATAATACAAGGTTTATTGATAAAAATTGAAAAATTAACACTTTTAAGGTCAATAGGGAAGTGATTATCATTACACCACCACATTGTGGTGGATCTAAGAAAAAAATTGATTATAATTACAATATTTATTAATTAAATATTTGTAAATGTACAATATCATTTTGGTTTTATACATTATTTCATATCTTATGTGTTTATTATATCAATAAAAACACCTCCAAAATTTATGAAATTAAATCTATCCATGAAAATTTAAAATTGGCCCATTTTTTCATCCCAAGTATATTTTTTTCACCAAGGCCTATATATGCATGAAGACTCTCCCAACAAAAATTATGATAATAGATTTTGTATAATTTGATGTAAATACAGCAATGAATATTATTTATTTAACTAAATGTAACATTAATTACCGATATAATTTAATCACCCACTATATCTATAATTTCCAAATGATTCTAAAACCTATGAGAAGGAAAAACCCTTTTTTCTATCATTATATTAATAATTGTTATTAGTTTAATAATGATGTATAGTATTGAGATAAAATAGTTGATACTAATGAAAATATCATCATTGATGAAATTATTATTATAGGTGACTTCACAAATTGTATTCAATAAAAATTTATAGGTGTTCCACCTAGATTAGTTTTTCATTTGTAACATTATTATATATCCAAAACATTCCCAATATCGAAGAGTGTATATAGAATGGACACATTTGAAGGTAAAAATATTAACAAGTAAAAAAATAGAATAATTATAAAGTATTTTTTAAAATCCATATGTTTATCCTTGTGGTGAAGATGAATTACCTCATACAAAGGATATAAAAATGCAACTCTTCGTTGATTAACATGATCTAAATAAGATCATGATAAATAAAAAATTTCCCCTACTAAGGAATGATTCCATATTAAATCAATTATGTTGAAACTAGAACATATATAAGGTGGATCATCATTAATGATATTATAATATACAGAAAAAATAGGTGTATGTCCCAAAGACATAATTTTGTACAAAATATAGTTACTTCGATTTCATAGTGATTCAATTTCTTTCTACAAATTCTCAACATATATTTATAGACTTAATGAATATATTATTCACTAATTTCCACAAAAAAAATATTTATTAGTTAATATATATGATACTCATATATTCTCCTATATAATGGGAAAACATGGGGAGAGATTGATGTTTTATTTTGGACATTCTATAATGAAAAATTTATGCAAAGTACAATAAAAGAGAATTCATGATTGAGAAAGATACATTTTCACGAAACGTTATCTCATGTAAAGGGATCTATATGGATATATAAAATTAATTTGTTGTTCAATAATATTTCATACAATATCACTGATAAAATTAAATACTCCCATAATATTTAATGATTAATATCATCAATTGTTGAGAATCTTTAATGATTTTCCATCACACTAACCATGTTTACTTATAAGGGAGACAAATTTTCCCAAATTTTACATGTGAGTAAATTATAAATTATTATAAAATATTTTAATCAATTAAATAATACTCACATTAGAAACAAATGGGATGGTTGTGTGACAAATAATGATGTGTGTAAAATGTGATTGTGTTTTGCACTCATGCTTGATAAAAAAGTGATACCACATTCCTCCATTCAATTAATGGTTCATAATATATACTACCCAACCCATGATATATAATTTTGTGTAGTTAGAATTTTAATATTGATTTGGGGTCATTATCTATATAGGGAGATGTATTAAATATTTATATATTATAAAATCATCATCCTCTATTTTACACGGTTGGAAACACACTTGCATCATCCTCAATTGCATGTTGATGTTAACTGATGTCCAAAATGAAGCATCATCACCATGGATTGATTTCCTAGTTCATTCTAGGTAATATAGATTAAATTGTATAGCCATTAGATGTATTCAATAATTTTGGTCATGGTTGGTATGTATTATATTAAAAACCGAGATCATATTGATCTTTTTTGGAACTCTTTATCAACAGCTTGGAACACCATCATAGACCAAATCAATTATGTGATTATTTATGAAGGATTTTTATTGAAGTGGTTAATCCCCCTGAAAAAACTAATCATCATCTCGTTATATTATTATATGTGTTTGGTTTTTTAGGATTGGAAAAAAATGGGAAAGTGAAATTTAGATTCACAAATAAATTATTACTTGATTTTGAAATTAATGGTTTGATATGTAAAAATAGTAAATTGATAAAGTCTCATATTTTTCCATGTTAACGAAGGAGTTTGTTCTATAAAAATCTGGTGAGAGAAAATTTGGAAATGTACCCTACATGAAAACTGGAAGTGATCATTATACTGCATAAAATTTTTAACATTAATGAGCATATGAAACTATTCAAAACAAAATATCAAAAATTTAAATTCGTTTCTTTTGAATATTAAAATTGATATTATATGTTAAATTAATGAAATTAAAAATACTACATAAGAATTTAAATTAAAATATAATATAACTCCATATTTCATATTTTAAAAAAATAAATTATATTACTTATAAATTAATATGAAAATATAATGAAATAAAAAAACAAAAATCAATTATTTAAATTCATGTTTTAGTGACTAAATAGTATCAAAAAATAAAAAAATTCAATAGCAATAACTAATGAATAAAATTAAAATAGAAAACTTTAAATTTATTAATTTTAAAACAATTATAGAAAAAAATTAATAATCTAAAAGATATTAAATATTTTTTTGGAAATTAAAATTATATATTAATAATTTTTTTAAAAAATTTATTACAATAAAATTATTCAATATTCAAACCAAATTTTGTAATTAAAACATTATAATATCATTAAAAATAAGTGTAATAATATATGAAATAATGGCCATAAAACGTTAACTCACACATAAATAATTAGTTTTCACAAATATATAATTTTGACAAATTAACATGAAGAGATATAATATAACGAGTGAAAAGTCAAAATTAAAATATAAATAAATTTTAAATAATTATGCATCCCCTTATTATCTATCAACTAGAAATGGTGATTTCTATTTAGGACAAGTGGATTAGTAAAAATATCTTTTTTTATATTACAGATAATGATTTCAATTAAAAATAATGATAAGGATTTAACAACCATAATATTTAAATCAATAATATAATTATGAACTTGACATTACATATTATATAATATACTAAAATAATTAATAAGAATCCTATTTAGTCCCTCTGTTTAGATGATGATATTTTATTATTACAAACAAAAAATTAACTCATTACACTATTTAAGTATAAATAATTCATATAATTTTTCTTCTACAAGGATTATTATATTCATCTAATAACACTTTTAAATGCTTAGATTGAACATTTAAAAACTAAAAAAATAATAAAATATAATGGTTTGGTAAAACCATAGTATCTATTATTTCTAAAAAAATAAAGAGATATAAAAATCGATTAATTATATTAAATCCAATGGAATGTAGAAAAATATATCATCCTAAATGTGGATGTTTAAATCATACCATTAGAAAATAAATTATTCACCGAATAATATGATTCAATCTTGAAAATCAATAAGTGTTATTTTTTATTTTACATCTATGTATTATTAAAGTCAATTGATAATACACTATCTACCACACATAAAAATAAAAATTGTACTCATTGTTGAATCTCAATGTTAAGGATAAATAGAATGTATTTTGTTTAAATTTATTTAGCCAAATTTTTATTTCAGTGACATATTGTATGATCACAATGAAATTCACTCTCCACATTTTCCATAAACATAGATCAAATTATCAAAAAAAATTAAAATGAGCATGTTATGAAATAAATTAGGATAAATTATATTCATCAATAATTTTTAATTTATCACGGAACCAATTATTTTTATAAATACTCATATCAAATATTATTTAACAAACAAAATTTATCCCTGAAGTAATTATCAATTTATAATAGAAATGCTGGTATAAAATAAAATAAAGGGTCCTAAACTAGTTGAAACCATCTTGGAAACATGAAATATAAATTAATCATTTATATATAAATTATATAATACTCCACAAACAGTGATGTTGAGATCATTTATATAGAAACTAGACACTATAATATTTTATTTAAAACACTAAATGGTCTCTCAATGAAGGTACCTTCAAAGTAAAAAACTATAAAATAGTATACACACTTTTCAAAATTCTAAATTATGATACCATGTAATTGTGATAAGTTGTAAAAATAATGTCTATTACAAATGATGAATTATTTTAATGTTAAATTATCAAAATAAAAGAAGAAGAGGAATAATAATTTAGTGAATATATAAATATATTGGGGAATTTATTCCAAAAAATAAAAATTGATAATAAATAATTACAATTATGAGCTACTAAAAATGATATGCATGTTTTAATATCCCTGATCTAAATCTATCCCAAAAAATTATACTCATTCACATTTAACGGTCCTAACTTTTTATCTATTATTATATCAATTATTGAAAAAAAATTCTATTTCAAATTAGAGTACATGAGAATACATTAAACTATAAAAATCCCTATAAATTCATTATAAATAACTAAATCATGGTTTATTTCCACTAATATTTCTATAATGAATATTACAAAATATATACCAATCATGAATGAAATAACAAATTAATTATCAGGAAACTCCATATGTTTTTTTAACTTTACCAACAAATGGTGTATCAAAACATAATTAAAAAAGGTGAAACCATCATTACAAAATATGAAATATCAATACAATAGAAAAAAACCAGCATTGGAAAATAAAAATTTCATAAGACTCTCATGGGACTATTTTGGATTATACTGGTAAAATATTCATTTATTTGTATAATGAATACTCAAATGAATTTAATTTCTCAGGAATATTTGGTAAATAATCCTTAAAAATTCATTAACAAATGGTGAAAAAATATAAAGGAAGAAATATACTTCATTTGGGATAAAATCCAATTCTTCAAAATGATTAATACTAGAATATTCCTAAGTTTTCAATAAATTCAATCACTCAAGTTCAAATAAAATACAATAATAAAAATGATAATAAAACATTAAAAATAATTTTTTTTATATAACTCTATATTTGGATATGGGGAAGGATATCCATTATCAATATATGTAGGAGTGTGTGGTCCATAATACTGATATAATAAATTATGGGGTTAGAAAATCATAATCTAATTAACATCGAATGTAAATTTAAATAACATAGAACATATTTTTTGTTTTCAAACCTCATAAATAGATGAGGTAACCATAGTAATGAATTATCATATTTTTTGGGGATGAGTGATAAAAATTACACATATATTGATCAGTAAACTAATTATAGAATTCTTATACAGAATAAAAGTTACATCAATGTTTGGATTCCTAAAAAACATTAAATTCATCAATTAAATCCATGATATGTTGGGTGGGTATTCTTTTAGAAACATACATCTTGGATCATAATGTACCAATTAACTGTTTAACTAAAAAGATAGGGATATTTTCATTAATGTAAATTTTATGGAATAAAAGATTAGTGGGATATATAAGAATCATAACCCTGATTAATAGGACATGAACCCATCCATTAGGATGAGTCTGTATCATACTAACTTGTTGATGAGTAATATATGTTTGTTCAAAGCCTCATAGAAGAACTATTTTGAATTGTGATAAATAAACAAGGTTGAATCTAGAACCTATGTGAGAAAAGAATTTATGTTTGCTACATCCACTAATTAAACATTGAATAATAAGCTTAGTAATAAATTATTTTTAGTGTTAAATACATTTATAGAACAACACTGCATTTTTTAGTGATACTTATGGTATATTGATGAATCCAATCGACATTATTAGACAAAATTATCTTATGGAAAAACAATATTATAGGGTGTTTTTTAATGAGTCCAAAATACAATGTTGATACTGATGGTTCAAGAAATTTAAATTGATATAAAGTGTGACGGTTCAAGAATTTTTCTAACCATTTGGGGATAATAAATGAGGGTAGAATAATGTTGTAAAATATGATGATTATTCACTTCATCATTGAATCATCCCATTTCTTCAATCTATAACTAGTTTCTATTTCATTATAATTTATTCATTTTCATTTTTATTTTAATAATTATCATTCTATTCATGTTGGAGAATGATTCATAGAGTTATATATTTTGTGTTTTTTAGGATTAGAGTTTATAGTTTTCTGAAATATCTTATATCAATTATTATTGGTTTCACATAATAATTTTATTTAGTATTGAGACATTACCATACATCCATACCCATTATATAATCAATAGAAAAATTCGTATAGAAGAATCAAAAAATATCAATACCTTTCTCTCTTATATCTCTTACTAATTATAATAATTTATTTTATATATTAAAATCATTTGAATAGGTTGTGTCTTTTTCTTAGCATATAACAATCATTATATTTTGGATAATCCATTCTAAACTCCATATAGAATGATAAAGGGAACCCTCATTTTGATATTTTGTTTAGGTAGATTGGAGAATCCAAAATTATATTTTTGTTAAAGAGGTTCATTCTTGTTGTTTGAACCAAAATTATGAATAAAATTATAATTATTAATGGGATGAAAATACATAACTTATTTATGAAAACATGATCACAAATTCTAAAATATCTCACAAAACTCACCAAATTATCCACTATTTTCACAGAAAAATTCCTTGTTATAAAATTAGATGCCACAAATTAGTAATATTCATTCAATCTTGTAAAATTTTAAAACCCTTTTTGTGACACAAACCAATTAATTTTTATATTATATAATATTTTATTATAAAAATGTTTTTTGTTATCAATTTTGAGATAAATTTTTAATTTTCATCAATTCATCATTAGTTTTATCAATTTAATTCCCACTAGACATTTGATAACATAAATTATGAAAAGTTGGTAAATGAAACTGAAAAATATATATGAATGTAAGGGAAGAAAGTTTATGAATGGGTAATTTCCTAAGGGAACCCATAAACAATACCAAGTCATATAGTATAATTCATTTTCATCTCGAATGAAACCAGTGATATTACTAATTATATATTTATTTCATAGATTATGAATGAATCCCACTATAAATTGTTTATAAAATTAATTTAATGTGTAGATGGTATTTTACTCTAATTGAATTAATATATTTACATTAATACTTGAGAAATATGGGAAAAGATATTATTTTATAATTATTTTCACTAATGTACGTTAGTGAAATCTATTGGACATCATTACAAATCTCTCTAATGAAGGAAATAGTGTTATACTTAATTAAATAGAAAACAGTTGTAGTAGTCCAAAATTAATTTGTATTAGTTCATGGATCCAAAAATATTTAGAAATTTTAATGCATGGTTGATATCTGGAAATGATTGTGAGTTGAAATTAACTATGTGTATGCTTTTCTATAACTTCAACACCTCAATCAGGTCGAATGTTATGTTCCATTATAGCCTCAATATACCTTATTATTTTTATTTTAATTCATAAAATAATTATTTTTGGATACATACCACTAATCTCATAAATTGTGAATTTTATTTATAGAATATCATTTAATATATCATTGAAGTATTTATACATTAATATAATATTACATAGTTTCTTACTAGTGGTCAATTACAATGATGTTGTTTTTTCATCTAATGGATTTCTAAAAAAAAGTCTATTTTGAAATTTAAAAAGGGATCTAGAAAGAGTGATGAATAAAACAATAAATTAAAATGAAAACATAAAAAACACAAAATTTATATATAAACAATAAAAATAGAGATTAAAAAGGTCATCATGAATTGAACATGGTACTACTTTATCAACTCTAAAATACATATCATTGATCTAAAAAATTAAAATATCAATCCCCACTCATTTTTAAAAAATCTCTATATATTCTCTTTAATATATATCAATTATTTACTTGTTTTTATATAATATGATTTTGTTTTCTTAAATCATTATTCTTGTGTGGTCACTAAACTACATTCAGGATGGACAAACATGAATACCTAGTTTCAATATTATAAGATCTATGCATCCTGGATATCAAATATTAAATTCAATGGTTTAATATTAAATTTAGTATTTCCACTCTTATATTGTCTCCCTAATGGTCTTGGTCATCTATTATCCTATATTTAAATACTGACTCTCCAAATAGTTATTTTAGCTCTCCCTGACATAATTTTATATGAAACCATCATCTCTATTTTATAAATTTTTTGACAATGATCACATTAAATAAATAACTAAAATTTTATAATTCTAAAATTAACTAGGAAAATTGATTTCTCATTCTCAAAACATCACATAATTATGAATAAAATATATGAAATAATTTTGTTAATCAGTTTCTTCAAAATATATTTATAACACAGTCTTCAAAAAATTCATTGTCCTACAATATCTTGATTATTTTATACTATATACCATAACTCAATGATCAGATTCAACTTCCCGCTTTTGGTATTCTGTTAAAAACCATCACAAACTTCCCAAAATTATTCTTCCATGATGAAAATAATCTAGTTCATCACATATTGATCTTATACCCAACCTGATATCTTTGATACACATAACAAAATTTCATTTGTTCAGAATATGATTGGATCACGGATAAAACAACAGTTGTGAAACAATGATGAGATATAATATAAAATGAAAATATTTTGTAGAAATAACTATATAAAATTAAATGGTAAAACATATTTTAACACAAAAATACCCTCCCTTACATAGGATGAAAAAACCATCTGAAAACTGTAATGACCCAAACATTCATTAATGAAAATTCCCCATGGTCTAATTAATTGTCTTATTATGGTAATATAAAATTTTCACAACATTGGTTTTATGTTGTTGGAATTTAAAATATTGTTAATTATTCTGATTGTTGCTAATATTATCATTGAATAGTGCTCACCCGATTAGTATAAATATATGGCTTTTACAAATCCAATTTACTCAGAAAAAGAAAGTGACGACATCATCCTGTAGAAATGACACCTACTAAGCCTATTTCTCAGATCTTGTAAAAGAGGTGGAATCATAGGGATTCTCCCTTGACCAAGCCCAATCTGAGCTTTAACACGTTAAGAATGAGCGGAACAGACTACAGGAGATGTGGAAGTTAATTGAGATTACCACCCGAGTGATGTTATCTGTTCCACCCTAAGAGTCTGTCACCATCGCACACCTTAACGCACAGTCTTATGCGGTTGTTATAAGGGTTTATGTAACAAGACCCTAGAACTAGGAAAATGTAAATTATTTTTTGTATAAATAATGTGCATCCAATTTATTATTGCAACTTTGTAAATAGATTTTAAAGCACAAATAGTATTATTAAATAATATTCAACTAAGAAATCTATTTTGATTAATTAATGGATTTCTGAATAAAATAACTTTTTTATTAAATATTATTATTTTAATTAAAATAAATTTTATTTAATATAAATGATCTTATAATTTTATGAATTCAATTTTCATTTTTATTATAGGTTGAAATAAATTTTTGTCAAACCCCAGGAATTTTCGATAAATGACCGTTATTATTTTAAAAGTGAAAACTAACATATTTATAAAAGTACATAGATAAAATGAATAATATTTCTCTAATTAGGATGTCAAAATTATCCAATGGTGAATTTTTCATAATTTTCTGAGACAATTAAGTTTTTTGATAAAAAATAAATACTATTTAAATATGTAATGTGTTTTAAGACATCATAATGACCCAATAGTGACGTAATAAAATACTATAAACTTTTAGTTCGGCCCAAATATGTTTTACCGTTAATATAATGTGATTTTGGGTTTGTTTGATTTATTTAAAAATGCTTTAGTAGACCCTTCAAAACATATTAAACATTTTGTGTTTTTAAATTGTTTTCCTTGGGAGTGTGACTCACCACCACATAAGAAACCCCAGTATTTTATTACGTTCAGTCATTGGCCTTATAAAATATTGACTTCCATGTCCCTTTGGAAAAGCCATTAGCAAAACCCATGGTCTGGTTTGTGGTTTGTACTAGTTTAATATAAGGTGTCAAAAACCAAAATAATATTGAATTCCCTCATCTTTCCTATATAAACCCACCCAACCTCCCACTTACTCATCACTTAAGGAATTTGGAGTTAATCCAACCTATTTCATCCTCTATCTATAATCCTTTCAAGGTTACCCAAGATACCAATAAGCCTCTCTCAAGACTCTGTCAAGCCATTGGAAGCACACATCCAAGTAATGGGTGTTCCTTATTTCTCATTTTTGTCCAATATTCTTTTAATTGTTATGCCATTTGAATTTCAATTATAAATGTTGGGTTATGGTTTATAACCTCTACCATACTATCCTATTTATGATTAAATGATTGGAGACCCCTTTCTCTTTCATTCAATGTCTCCCATGTACACCAGTTACTATGCCGAAATTCCGAATGGAATTTCACTCTCCTCATTTACATTTAAGAAAATCGTTTGTATATTAAATATAAATTCAATTAAATTATTTGGGACATGTATATATATGGCCCCCTTACTGTCCATGACATGTAAATATTATGATACACCCCTTCTTCTCTCATGAACATATTTTATATGTTCTTACATCACGTCGTTATGCTACCGAAATTTCAACGCATTTTTCAAAGCCAATGTCATTGTGTAGTGAATACCATGCCTATTTATCTATCATGGTTATTAACCATAATGAAAAATTACATATTGTTTAAATAGTTTAATTTATGTATTAAATTTTTTTTATCATGGATGAAATGATTATTTTTAAGGATTTAATGTTTTATGGTCCATGTGTCACAGTTATGCAAGAAGTGAAATGTTTATGAAGTGTTCACCCCGATTGCGCTCCAATGCATTAGATAAAGTATAGTATCATGATATTTCATGTTAAATGGGTGTTTTCTCTTGATAATTCTAGTGCAATGATGTTTTACTCGTGCTTCATGTGCAATGTGGATTTACTCATTCTCTATTTGCAATGAGCCTTGGCTCATGCTATTTCAAGGCTAAGATTGGTTGCCACATTTCCATGTTATGATTATTATGATTTATCATGCCTTTATTTTTATGCATCTCTTGTTCTATATTGATATTCCTATAGTTTAACATGTATTGTATTCCTCATACTATTCCATTATTATTCCCTTAATGGGATTTATAGCTCACCTTTTCCTTATGCATGTCCTTAGGTTATCCTATGAAATGCTAAGAACGATGGTATGTAGTGGACATGTAAAAGATGTCTTAAATAAAGATGTTTTATTTCATGTTTAATATTGTACATTAATTATCCTAATCCCCAAATACAGTATACATCTTGACCTTATTTGATGTATTAAATGATGTTTATGTAATAAATCATTTTTATGTGTATAATAAAAAGAAGAGTTGTCATAGATGGTATCAATGGATAGGTTTCATTATTTTTAGTATTAGTATTAGAAAACCCTAGTGAAGAATTATAGACAAGAATATATATAATAAAAACATCCTTAATTATTGGTTAGTATTGAGTAAGTGGTTTATCAAGCAAATACATCCTTGTCTGGATTAGAGCAGGTAGAGGTGAATCTGGAAAATATGTATCCTAGGGGTAAAACCCAAAAACACTGCTTTGAGAAAGACTCAAATGGGAAATGGGGAACGACAATGGGAATTACTGAAATTATGTTTTCAAAACGCTCTGGGGGTATGATTTGGTAAATTCACAATCGTAGTATGAACCCTTATTAAGGGAATTGTAAAAAATTCCCATATGAATATATGTTAAAAAGTAGATCAGCAATAGAATAGATTGAATCATATTGATTCATAAGTTAAGGAATAGATGTAATTTATAAGTAATATGTTTTTGTCCTTGGATTAACCTTTAGGTTTTACACCTATCATTCCTTTTAGTTCATCCAATGTCTTATAATAGGAGGCCTTGGGATAATAACCGATGTGAAGATCAATGTGATGACTGTACTAATGAGATGACCAATTTTATTGGAGTAGGGATCACAAAAATTTTCACACATATATATCAGTTAACTGAAGATTTGAATAGAATCCTGGGTCAAGAAGATGGTTCACCCCCCCCCCCCCACGAATATTGAACAAGTCGCTATCGAGAGCTTCATGAGACAAATGCCTCCTACTTTTAATGGATTATCTGGTCCCCCAATCGATGAAAAATGGATCAACTCCATTGAAAATATCTTTGCTATCCTTCAATGTTCCAAATAAGAGAAGGTTCTAATGGATGCTTATCATATAGAGGGTGAAGCTGATTAATGGTGGATGTTTATCAAAAATATGAAGCTTAAGGAGGATATTGAGGAATTAGAATGGAAGGATTTCCAGAAGCTATTTTTCAATAAATATTTTTCACGCACCCTCCGACTGAAGATGGAAAGGGACATCCTTTACCTCAAGATTAAAGATGACAATTTTATCAGAGCATTCTATGAAAGAATTAAAAGTTTTTCTCAATATGACTCTGGCTTTGTCGTTAACCCATAATTCTTGGTTTACTGCTTATTTGCTGGGCTGAAACCTAGACTATGGAAAGAGCTGACGATCCATGACTTCAATAGCTATGAGAAAATTGTCTTATGTGCCCTTAAGGTCGAAATGCAGATTGGAGAATCATAGGGGTATCAAAGTGATAAGAAGCGTAAGGTGGAATTCAATGATATAGGTCTGATGGATAAGTCCAACAGTGCTAACATGTTCTAGCACCCCACATGAAATAGGTTCGGAATGAAGCTCCCTAGAAATTTCCTGAAGGGGATGAGGAAATGCATTAGGTGTGGAAGAGAAGGTCACCAAGATATTAAATATCGGCATGAAAGTCCTGTGGTTGTGGCCGAGGAGAGTAATTATCAGTTTGAAACTCAAAGAGTGGTTTATTACTATAACTGCAAAGATCTAGGGCATCTTGAAAATCAGTTCCCTAAGCTAAAGGTTTTATGAGGCAACTAACAACATCCATAATAAAAATGGCGAGCTTTTGTCATCACTACATCCGAAGTGAACCCTGAAAACAAAGTGGTGACATGTGCTCTATTTAATCATTCAAGAATAGAAAATGTCATTTTTGATTCTGGTTATACATATTCGTATATATAATGACTTTTTAGTAGAACAATCCCAATACCTCCACAAATAATGGTAGTAATGATGTCGGTGAGAATGAAAAATGGGTAAATCATGGATTCCCATGAATATAACATCTCCTATATCATAATATATTGAATGAACTTCCCTGTGAACTAGGTCATACACCCTCTGTTGTAATTTGATGCAATTCTTGGCAAGTATTGGCTTTCCAGATATAGATCCAACATAAATTGACTTAAGAGGTAAATCACTCTCCATGGGGAGAATCATCCCAAAATTCATTACATGTGCAAGGAATAAGATGAATATTCGTTACATCCATCATCACAATCTTGGATATTACTACTCTTTGAGCATGCGTATCTAGCTCAGATGATTGTGTCTAAGTAGGCAAGCATCCTAGAAGACATGCCTATTGTGAGGTAATTCGCTGAAATGTTTCTCGTGGAATTTCCTTGTCTTCCTCCTAGAATAGATTTTGAATTCTCAATTGATCATATAACTACGGAATTGTGAATATCCTAGAATCTTTATAGAATAGCTATTGTGGACCTTGCAGAGTTGAAGAAACAAATACAGGAAAATTTGGATAAAGGGTATATAGGACCATGTCCTTCACCATGGGGTGCACCAGTCCTCTTCGTCAAGAAGAAGGATGGTTCAATGCGCCTTTTCATTGATTATCATGAGATTAAAAAAATCCTGATAAAGAAAAAGAATCCTCTCAAACAAATTGATGACTTGTTTGATCACCTGCATGGAGCACAAGACTTCTCCATGGTGGATTTTCCGTTGGGCTATTTTTATGTAATGGTGAAGAAGGATGATATCTTCAAGACTACTTCCTGTACAACATATAGGTACTATGAATTCATATTAATTCCATGCAGAAACACTAATTCTCTAGAAAACATCATAGACTTGATGAATATAGTCTTTAGGGATTACCTCGACAAATTTTTGGTGGTCTTTATAGATGATATTATGACATACTCGAAAACCAAGGAGGATCATGGTGAGAAACTATGACATGTACTAGAGAGCTTATGGACGGATAATATCTAGGAAAAGTATAGAAAGTGTGGGTTCTGGATGAAGGAGGTAACATTCTTGGGCCATATCATCACTAGAAATTGGATATATGTGGATCCCTGCCAAACTGATGCAATTGAGGGATGGCTGAGGCCAACATTGGTAATAGATATCTGTAGCTTATTCGGGTTAGCTGGATATTATTGACGATTTATGTGAAGTTTCCCATGATTTTCCAAACCACTTACCAAACTAAAATAGATGTGATAAATGCTAATATGTAGTGGAGAATGCGGTTAAATCTTCAAAGAGTTGAAAATGAGGCTTATCACTACACATGTGCTCAAGTTACCCACATGTGGAGAACATTTTGTGGTATTTAGTGATACCTTGAAGAAGGGATTAGGATGTGTGTTAATGAAAAATGTGAATCTCAATGGATATTCTTCAAGGAAATTTAATGTTCATGAATGAATTATCCAACACATGATCTGGAGTAAGCTGTGGTGATTTTCGATTTAAAAATATGGCGACATTATCTCTTTGGGGAGAACTATGAAATATATATGGACCACAAAATCCTCAAGTATATATCCACATAGAAGGATTTGAACATGTTCCAACAATGATTTTTTGAGCTGATCAAAGACTATGACAACTCAATCCATTACCACCCTGGGAAAGAGAACAACATGGAAGATGTTCTAAGTAGAAAGGATCTAGCGATTCTATCATTGATGAGAATTGAGAAGGATCCAATCTACTTAGATTTAATGAAGATGTACAAAGGAATAAAAAGAAAGCAACATCATGAATCCTTTCTCAAATGATGGATAAACAGTCTCTTTAGGAATGTTTAATGAATTCTCAAAGAAAGGAAGTGGAAATTCTGAAGAGGGAGGAAGCTATCAGAAATGGATACTACTCAGAGTTCGTTATTGATAAGGATGGAATTGTGAGATTTGTATCACGATTATTTTTACCATCTAATCCAGATATAAAGAAGGAGCTTCTAGATGACTCACATAGCTCAACCATATATATTCACCCGGGTAGCACAAAGATGTATCGAGATATCTAAGAAAAATTTTGGATGGACAATATTAAAAGGGGGATTGCAGACATTACATCAAAGTGTCTAGTGTGTCATCAAGTGAAGGCAGAGAGGCATATATCTAAGGATATTATTCAATTATTTCCAATACCAGCATGGAAATGGGAGAACATCGCCATGGACTTTTCCCCAGACATCTAAAGACATCCAAAGGAAACAATGCAATATGGAGAGTTGTGGATCGTCTTACCACATATACACACATTATTTCTATTCATGAGGATCTAACACTGGACCAACTGGAACAGATCTATATCAGATAAGTGTTAAGTCTACATGGAGTACCTTTATCTTTTCTATCTGATCTATATCCATGATTCACCTCTATGTTTTGGACGAATCATTAACATACTCTAGTTACTGAAAGAAAATTTTGTACGGCCTATCATCCTCAAAATGGTGGCCACTCCAAGAAAACTATCCAAACACTTGAAGACATGTTGAGAGCTTTCTCAATGGACATCAAAGGAGGATGGGACCAACATCTTCCACTTGTTGAATTCTCATACAATAACAGTGTCCACTCTAGCTTCCAAATGGCAACATATAAAGCCCTTTATGGGAAAAGGTTCAGAACACTACTATGTTGGGATGATGTCGGTGAAAATAAGCTGCAATGACCAGAAATGGTCCATGAAATTGTGGCGAAGGTGAAAACCAATCAGTAGCATATCAAGTTAGCCCAGAGTGGACATAAGAGTTATAAAAATAAATTTCGTTGAGACCTTGATTTTAATTTTGAAGACATAGTATTTCTTTGCATATCTCCATGGTAGAATGTCTTCTAGATTGGAACGAAAGGGATGTTCAATCCTATGTACATCGGCCCCTTTGTTGTTATTGATCATGTCGGAGATGTGACATATCGACAAGCACTTCCACCTACCGTGGCCAATGTAAATAATGTATTTCATTTATAATCTTATGTAATTTCATACCAGACCCTTCACATGTACTCTCGTCATTCGTGGTATAGTTGGCGGATGATAAATTTTACTAGGAGAAACTAGTGAAGATATTAGATCATAGTGATAATGTTCTACAAAATAAGACAATTCCACTTGTCAAGGTGTTGTGGCGAAACCACATGTTTGATGAAGCGATACAGGAATCAGAGGAAGTAATGATATATAGTTACTGACATCTTTTTTAGTGTGGGAAAAGGAAATTTCAAGGGAAAAATTTCATAATGGTGGATGATTGTAATGTCCCAAACATTCATTAATGAAAATTCATCTTGATCTAATTAAATGTCTTATTATGGATATATAATATGTGGACATCATTGGGTTTATGATTTTTGATATTCAAATACTATTATAAATTGTTACCGTTGCAAATATAGTCATTGAACAGTGAACATCTGGTTAGTGTAAATATACGGCTTTAACAAATCCAATTTACTCAGACAAAGGAAGTGACGGCCTCATCCAGTAGACTTGCCTCATACGATTACCATTTTCTTGAAGCCCAGGTAGGTGGTGGCGTCATTGGTCTTCTCTCTTGACCTATCCCAAGCCGAACATGAACATTCTATGATTGAGCATAACCGACTAGGAGAGATTTGGAAGTTAATTGAGATTATCACCAATGTGATGTTGTATGTGCCACCCCAAGAGTCTGTCACCATCGCACACCATACACATCAGTCATATGTGAGTGTTATAAGGGGTTATGTAAAAATATCCAATCACTATGTCATTGTACATTATTTTTTGTATAAAGAATGTGCATTCATTTTATTATTGTTACTCTGTAAATAGTTTTAAAGCATACATAGTATTTTTAGTTAATGTTCAACTAAGAAATATATTTTGATTAATTAATGGACTATTTAATTAAATACATTTTTTATAAAATACTATTTTTTTAATTAAATTAAATTTTCTTAAATATAAATGATTGTAATATTTTATGAATGCCATAGTAATTTTTATTACGGTTTGAATGCCATTTTTGCAAAAACCCATTAATTTTTTATAAATATCGGTTGTTATTTTAAAAGTTAAAATTAACATATTTATAAAATTATTTAGATAAAATGAATATTATTTCTGGAATCAGGACAACAAAATTACCCAACTGTGATGTCTTCATAATTTTATGATACAATCATATTTTTGGGTAAATAATAAATACCGTTTAAATATATAATGGGTTTTTTGACATCATAATGACCCAATAGTGATGTAATAAAAAAAATGTTAACTTTATTTTCGTCCAATACATTTTATACATTTAAAATAGTGTGATTTTCAGTTTGTTAAATATATTTTACAAAGAATTAGTGGACCCTTCAAGAAATATTATACATTTTGTGTTTTTAAATTGTTTTCCATGGGAGTGTGACTCACCTCCACATAATCAACCCCATTTATTTAATATGTTCAGACTTAGGCCTTATAAAATATTTTTCCCACTTCCCTTTGGAAAATCCCATGGGAAAAAATCACGGCCTGGTTTGTGGTTTGTATTACTTTAATGTGAGGAGTCCCAAAACCTAAATACTAAAGAATTTACTCTCCTTTACTAAATAAACCCAACCAAACTCCCACTTACTCTTCACTAAATTCCTTTTTTGTTCGTCCAACCTCTTCCTAACTCTCCCTAGAATCCTCCCATGTCACCGCAAGCTCCGAAGAATCCTCTCTCAAGCCTCTCTCAGGCCTTTTGAAGCACACTTCTATGTAAGGGGTTTTCATCCTTTCTCATTTTTGTCCAATATTCTTTAAATTGCAATACCCATTTAATATCAATTATAAATCTTGGTGTATGGTTTAATACCTCCCCCATACTACCCTCTTTATGTTTTAATTATGGGAACCCCTTTATCTCTCATTAAATTACTACCATGTACACCCGTTACAATGCCTAAATTCTTAAAGGAATTTCTCTCTTCTCCTTCACATTCGAGTAATTATATTGTATCATGAATCTAAATTCATTACATTTATTGGGACATCTATCTATATGACCCACTTAATTTCCATGTCATTTAAATATTATGAGACACCCATTTCTCTATCATGAAGCAATTTTATGAGTTATTATGTCACGCCATTTTTCTGCCGAAATTGCACTGCATTTTTTTCAATCCAAAGTCATTGTATAGTGAATTCCATTCCCATTTTACTATCTCAGGTATTAACCATTATTCAAATTTTCATAATGTTTAAACAGTTTCATGTTTAAATTCTACATTCATTTATCGTCGAGTAAATTATTATTTTGAGTGATTCAATGTTTTATGATCCATGTGGCATATTTATGCATGAAGTGAAATGTTTATGAAGGGTGTGCCCTGATAGCCATCCAATGCATTGGGAAAAGTATAGTATCATGATACGTCATTTGAAATGGGTTTTTACTCATGATAATTCAAGTGAAACGAGGTTTTACTCATACTTCATGCGCAATGAGGGATTAATCATGCTCCATGTGCAATGATCCTTGGTTCATACTAATTCCATGTTAAGTTTTGTTGCCACATTTCCATGTTAAGATTATTATTCATTATCATGATTTTATGTTTATGCTTTTGTTGTGAGCCACTGATATGTGTATTTTCAAACATTTA
This sequence comes from Viscum album, assembly GCA_963277665.1. Classification (NCBI taxonomy): domain Eukaryota; kingdom Viridiplantae; phylum Streptophyta; class Magnoliopsida; order Santalales; family Viscaceae; genus Viscum; species Viscum album. The sequence goes on along the minus strand of OY728152.1, from coordinate 1,308,592,843 downwards.
TTGTTCTCCTCATGGAATTGTAGGATTATTCCCTTATTGGGATTTATAGATCAACCTTTTCTTATAAATTTCCACAGGTTATCCCAAGAAATTCTATGTACGAGGGAATGTAGTGGTCATGTAAAGGAATATTTCAATAAAGATGTTGTATTTCAAGTTTTAATATGTTATGTAATGAACATAATCCCCAACTACACTTGACCTATCAATATTCTATGTTTATAAAATTATTTTTATGTAGTAAATCATGTTTAACTGTGTAATAAAAAGCAGGTTTGTTATAAAAACACATAAATAAATCATTGTAGAAATAAGGTGTAGAAAAATACATTGATATTTTAAACCATGATTTTGGAATATATCATAGAAGGTATGTGTTAAAACCCAAAACTTGAGATTCGGTTTATATTTTGGAAAATTTATACGAGACAAGATTTCATAATTTGATGATCAACCTCAAATATGTGGCATCCAAGAATCACATAAAACAAAACATTGAAAACCATCACACACCAATTTTTTTTTTGAAGCATAGTGCATGAAATTTCTTAGTATTTATGGAACAAAAATTCACCATCATACCTAATAAATATGTATCCTACAACTGTTTCAGGTATATTTAATTCCTATCACCATGAACACCACTTATTTGTTTCCATATTTCTGCCTCTATGTCGCAATGAACCTCTTACTCACAACCCTAATAATATATATTAAACCACATATACAACACAACTTCTATTTCTCCTTTTAATAACCTCATAACTCTGATAAATCATAGAAAATATAAAAAAATTTATTTAAAGGTGTTGTTGTTAGAGGTTTTAAATTTTGTTCGGATTCAGGTTATTTAGGTGCAGTAGAGTGCCTGACCAAAGTCATCACTAATTTGAGAATGTAATTTAAGAAAATACATTGAATGTATTTTGAAAAAAATATTAACTCAAAAACACTACTTGAAATGATGGAGGGGTTTTTTATCATTTATAAACCTAGATGCAGTTTTCTGGTTGAATATTTCATATTTTAAATGTAGATCCTTACAATGACACAACAAGAAGATGATTTTTTAGGAAAATATTTTAAAATGCATAATCCATCTAACTGTACCTGTTAAGTTACATATTAATAATTATCATTTAAATTAATATCCAATTAATTAGGATCTCATAAACTGTTAACCCTCTTACACTATAGTAGTTATAATTACCCCAAAGATGTAATGAATTAAACAGGAGGACAACATCTGAACATGCAATTGTAGCACCCTATTTTGATTGTCGTTCTATATATTGATAATGATGAGTGTTATATTATGGGAAATATCATCTATAAAATTATGATTAACTGAGATTATAGAATTCATTTGAACAATAAAAATTTATCTTGTGTGGTATTATTTTACAGATTAAATTTTTGCTCTCACAATTTACACAAATTCCCAACCTCACATGTTTTTGTTTTAATTTATAAATTTCTAATTTAGATTCTTAAATTTTAAAAAATAAATTCATGGATCATATTAATTTAATTATAGTATCTCATTGACTCAAAATAAGTGAATGAGTATGGTAATAGTTTGATATATTAATATGAAAACTATTATTCCATGGGTTGTATAGTCATTGAAAAAATGAAGTGAATTTTAAATGGTTTAGAGAGGGTATAACGAAATATAATTTTTACTCTTGTTTTCCATCCGAACAAGGATCATAAAATTATAATATTTTTGAATAAAATTGATGAAAATAGAAGAAATTAATGTAGAACTAAAATGTTTATTACACAATTACAAATATTAGAAAATGAGAAGGATATGAAGGCATAAATAAAGGGATCATTAGTTCTAGAGCTCCCCCTATGAGTACATAATGTTCCAGAACCACCAAGGTAATGATAGTAATTTTATTGGCCTACATTATTTAAGAAAATCACCCATTTTTGAAAAATGAAATTGAGGGGCCCAATGTGTCATTTTATTGCCAATATATGAAGTTGTTTTGGGCTCACAGATTTCGAGATACCTTGTATGTCTCTGTTTTGGTTTGGTAAATGGACTTATCTCGACAATTTTTAAAAGATAAAAGTTTTAGTTCAGTATGTATAATTTCTCTATGTCAAATTTTGTTGCCAATGAAGAATGAATGTGTGAGATATGGTTGAAATACCAAACCATCATTTTGACTTCAGGCAGATTTTGTCCCTGGGAAATATTGGTTCACATGGCCTCTTTAATGGATGAATTGGGCTTATGATTATTTAGATAAGTAGTATCCCATGAGGTTTTGGAAAGGGTAACAAAGTTTTATCCAATTTGGATGCACATATGTTCAATAATGTTAAGAACAATGGATAGATGTCCTTTGGCTTCTACATAGATGGGCCAATAATCCTTATGGATTATCTACGACCCTCCAAATCACCTCCTTCTACAACGAAATCACCAAAACAAGAATAAATTCAATTTTTAATAGTTAAATATTTTTAATATATGAATCAAACTGGATGTTCAGTTTTAGATATTATTTGTAATTTTAAATAAGAAACTAGTTTTAAACTATGATGTGAGAGTGAAAAAATGTAATGAATTATGGTGTAATCACACCCCCACATTTATCCCTTTTCTCTCAAGAAAAAACACATATCATGTATTCCAAAAAAATGTTAATACTAAACATAAATATCAAATAAATAAAAAATTAAAACATATATATGAAATCCAATAATTCATCACAAAGAAACAAAAATATATCATGCCTAAATAAATCATTATTTCATATCCTCTATTTATATCATTCAATTTATTTCCTCATCAATCCACCTTTTATGTTCACAAAACAATTACCTCACTTGAATTTTCCCTGATCACATAAATTTAAATATTTCTGCAATTTCTTGATCATCCAAACACATATAAGGGTCACCATTTGCATGATAAATTCTAACATCTCTAACCGACTTGAGTCAAGGACATATGATTATCCTGATTAATTTCCTTGAATTTTTTGTGTATTTCGGTTGGTAGGATTTAGATGTAAAATATTTAAAGGCTCAATGAGGTGGCCAAGACTCTTTTTGAAGAAAAATTTCATTATTCTATTTTTTTCCTCTTGTATGGTCTCCTCCCCACTCCACATAGTATCAATTCGACACCATCATCATGAAGAATCATAAACTGTTTACAATATTTATAATTCCAGAATAAAAAATAACAATCTTCTCAAACATATAATTTTTTTCATGAAATCACTAGATAAACACAATTTTATTTCGTCATTGGATGATTCATAAAGGAACTTCTTCTATAATCATGAAAAGATCAGAGAGGAACAACATCTAACAAAATGATTTATTTTAGCAGCAAACAAATCTCATCATAAATTAATGTTCCACCAAAATATCACAAAATGTTATAAAAAAACATAAGAAAACATTATCCACACATAAGATTAACTAGATTATGCAACTTCACATCAACAGTTACTTGGATAGAGAAAATTGGCTAGTAATATAGATAACATAACAGGCTGTTCGTGGCTTATAAAGGATAAAATTATTAAATGTTCATTGAATGAATTTATAAAAATGATTCTTATGAAATAAGGTATTTAATTCCAAATAATTCATCAATAATTTAAAACACATGTTCATAAAAGACTCATGTTTTCATAGGAATTCATCATATTATAGTTAAACCAAGAACTGTTAGGTCCTCTCAAGAGTTGAGGTAAATGTAAATTGTATAAAATGAATGTTAAAAGAAGCCTCATAAGACTGTGATTAAAATACATAGACAATGATATGTGGCATTGGAATCAAATTAAATTGTGATTTTCATGAAATTTCTAATGAATTGAACTTGAAATAATGTAAATTTTAGCATTCATTTTAGCTCTGTTTCATTAGAAAAAATCGATCATGTTTTTGATATTGATTTCAAAATGGTGATGAGAATCATTTTATTTTAAATTTTTAAGAAACTAAAAAAAAGCTGGAAACAAAGAAAATATTCTATAAAACAACAATTTTTTTTGAAATAAATAAATACAATTGAAATTTCTATACAAAAAGGTTCCCTCTCCCAAACCTAACATATGTAATTGTTCTAAATGTGGCCCCATTAGATGATAAGTGCTCAATAAATACAGAATTTTCAATATGAAATATAAAATAAATGTTAATGGGTTAGTAACATCCGGATATTCTCAAGAGATAATGTGGTATTGCAGTGTGATGAAATCCACTACATCCATAGAAATTACCTCAATGTATTGCATAAAAATTCATTTGTATACTATAAAGTTTCATCTAGTGTCCTCTTGTGTGATATACACTATACCATAAGGAAAACAATTATATACAATATAAGGACCAAACCATCTGAATCTCTTCATTATCTGGAATACAATCAAATATCATCATTCTATTGAAGTATCAACATCCAATGAATTTCAGATTGGTCCATATCCATGTTGAATTTTGTTATATCCCAAAAACCCCAATGATCGACATCTATAGTGAGTTGAAATGATTTCCCAAAAACAAACCCCAAAGGGGGGCATACTGATGGTTGTCTTGTACTCTATCCAATAATCCCATAACGACTCATCCAAGCGTATTCTCCAATCCATCCTATTTGAAAACAAAATTTTTCCTAAAATTTGTTTCAACGAATGATTTGAATCCTTAGCATGTCCATTAGTTTATGGTTGGAATGGTGTTGATGTTTTCTGTGTCAAAAGACACATTTTAAGGAGGGAAGAAAAGTTATTATTGAAAAGGTGTATCCGTTGGTCACTAATTATGGCCTTTAGTACTCGAATCCTACAAAAATTCATGTTCTTTGAAAAAGACCACTACAAAAAGAGATTTATAAATAAAAGTGGCCTAATACTCCACCCAATTTCTCAAATATTAAATAGTAGTGAAAATGTACATGAAACCAAATGAAGAATGAAATGGAACTATAAAATAAATTCTCAACACATCAAAAATATCATAGAATAATATGGACTGTTTATACATCTCATGTCTCATTGAAATGTTTATCGAGTGTTGGAAACTTGACAATGACTTACAAAATAGATGAGAATCATTGATTACATTGGGATAATATAATATAGAGTCTAAACAATTTCTATCTGTCCATTGGGGTCCAAATTTTCCTCCAAAATAAATTTTATGATTGAAATGAATTCCAGATTCAATCTCACGATCATGAACACACCTCTTAATAACATGGTCACTAAAAATGCTCCAGTGGGATAGATCATCCCAAAAATAAAATATGCACACACACATTGACTTTTGGACTTGAAATTTCATTAAATTTTTAGGAATTTCAGAACCAAAAACATAGTTAAATAAATAAACATACCACGAATGCGTACCTGAGATGGATTAAAAATGATCGTCGTGGAACATGTCATGAAGTGGTACCTAGTCCAAGGTTTTATCCTCTAGTGTGTGTGTTAGACTACTCATTTGGTCTGAAACTAGTCATTGTAACCCCTTCTTGTCCTTTATCTCAATATAAAATTCTGGAAGAAGGAGCTTCCATTATATTAGCATTGGCTTGCATCCGGCATTTTTATGAGGTACATCAGAATTGAATGGATTGAAAAAACAACTAATTTTGATCATAATAAACATAAATATAATTTTTATAATGAAAATATGCAGGATTGTAACTCCAATTCTATGTTTATGCAGTTTTATTGGAATGAATATATTGTCCTTGATGCCTATCCAATCACATATTAATGACCCTCCACACTCTTAGAAAAGACATCTCCAACTGCAAATTTTGAGGTGTCACAAATAATATCCAAATGAAGCTCCCACCGTGAGGGATATATGATTGGTGGAGTGGTCAGAATGTTCTTTATATCATCAAATGAAGTCCTATAATAATCATAAAAAAATCATAATCCTTTTGAAGAAATCATGTAAAAATAAGATAAAATTTACTTAAATCTTTTATGAAACACTGATAAATTTTGGAATGCTCTATGAATGATATAACATCACCCACACATGAAGGATAAGTTATGGATGACATAATATCTACATTAGATTTATAAAACCTATATGATACCATATATCACTATAAAGTATGTTATATTTAAATTTTAGTTTATCCTCATTATTTTAGTTAATTATGTTCTTAACCATGTTTTGAGGAAGGCTCAGGGGTGTTCTGAGGGTTTGGGAGACAAAAAATGAGAAAATGGGGTTTTATGTAAAGTATGCATAGTCTATGCATGGTCAGTGCTAATAATGTTGAAAGCTAAAGGAAACTGACCAGGAGGTGGGATTTTGGAGAGTGGCATTCACACAATTTTTGCATTATTTGTCAAAATGTTTGGGGAAACTATGTGGCACACAACTTTTAAAAAATTACAATTTTGTCAATTTGGTATTTTAATAAAGAACCCAATATTTCCTCCCATTCACTCCTCTTCATGCTAGGAATGATCGAAAGATCCCAAAAGCTCCAAGAGATCAATATCCATCATTTTTAGGTGTTTTTGGTGTCACTGGTGGCAGATTGATGCTTTGATTAAGGATAATCCCATCCCAATTAAACTATTGAGTTTAGGTTTTTTATGTTCTTCTACAATTTATCTGAAGCTATAAAACACTACAATTAGGGTGGGATATAGGATGAAGATTAAATTATTTCTTGATGCACAATCTTGGGCCTTGATTATTAGTGTTTTCACCCACATAATCGAGGTAGGTGGTCTACAAGTTACATCCAATGGTTTATTTTCTAATTTTTGGATGTGTGGTTTCTTCCTTGGGTGTCTCATTGAATCATTCAGTCACCATTGGCATGTTTAGATAAAATGGTTATTAATAAGGTAAATGTAAACCCTCGTGATCCATAGTGGATTCTTCGAGGGTGATGAGAATAATCTAGTGCCACCCATGGGGTGTGCCAACTTCACCTAGACCTAGGAATATGTGATGGACACGTGAGATTGTTCTGTACTTATGTATAGACATTGGAAATCACGTTGATGTGATTGATTATGTTCGTTATAATATAGTTGATCCACCTAGGATTAATAATAACCTTAGGGATATAGGGTTCTCATATAAGTGGTTAACAAGAGTTGAACATGGTTATGCTAGATGAATTTTGAATATATTAGTAATGTGTAAATGGGTTGACATGTGAGAATGATGAATGGCTAAATGGGATAATATGTGGAAATGACTAAAGACTATAATGGAATAGATTATGAACTTGGTAAGGAATCCTAGAGAGTTATCCATAATGAATGAAGCCTAGATATATAGTAGAAATGAAGTAATTCTTAGTGAGATAGGAATAATAAAACAGAATTGGGGTAAATGGTGTGAAATTTGGTTATTGTTTTTATAGGTGAAGTCATTATATTAACTCTCATTTTATTGTAATTATTTATGATTTCCTTAGGAAATGGTAGTGACGTTGTGTGAATTGTTGATAGATATACATATATAAAAACACAGACAGACACAAACACATAACATCTACACAAGTATTGGTATATTTGGGAATTGACATGAGGTACTACTCCCACGGGTCGAGTTGGACTGAGTCTCTAAACTCGACCCCTAATGTATGGGTTAGGGGAGATGAATGAGACTCTATTCCCCTAACCCTTTCATCCTCTCCGAATGAGGCATCGAGGGGAGGATATTGTGAACATGAGGATGTTAGTCCATGTGAGATAGGATACCAATATGTTTTTCCTCAAGTATGTGATTTTTTTACATTGAGCCCGTGTAACATGTTGTGTTTGACGAACACATGATAAATGCATTTCAAATGGTAATTAATGGGAAATGTGATGAAATAGTAATATATGGAATGGTAATAAATGGTTATAATGTACCTCAACTGGTTACAATGACCTAATTCTTTCTTATAATTTTTATTCATTTACCTCTTGCATGAACAATTATTTATAATGGATATTTGGTAGACACATTTGGTGGTGTCCAAATATGATGTAATCACACCCAGATATGGAAATCGTTGGGTACTCGAGCAGAATTCCTAAGTTTTTGTCATAAAAATGGAAATGGCTCTTCTTAGAGATTTAGGTTGTCATGGATGTACATGGATGAGGAACCGGACATAGTGTCTAGACCATTTTTTGGATTTTGCATTTTGTCATCATTTTGGGTAAGGTTCACTTTTTCACCTATGGCATGACAGGGAATATTAACTGTTGGACCTAGTTGTACACCATTTTTGGGAATGGTTGTTTAAGCATGCTTTTGAAATATTGGATTTTATTATGTATTCCTATTTACCTTATTTTGTGTCTTTCTCTAGTTAAAATGGTTTATAGTCTCCCCAATTTACCATTTGGACCACCCTCTACAATTCGGAATCCTTTAGCCAAAGAGGTGGTGCACTTAAGAACATGTAACCCCCCTGAGTCAGATCACTAGTGTAGAGACCCTAATCATAACGTACATGGAAATTACATTACTTTTTCGGAATACTTAGTACATAACAAAAACACACACACAAGGACTGTAATAGTTTAGTGTCTTTGGAAACTCGGAATATAATCTTCTAATCGTCGTGAAAGATCATCAACATCTCCCATAAAGATATTCCTTTTTTTCTACCTAAAACCTTTATTTATATCCTGGTGAAAAGAAAACATAAAACGGTGAGATCAAATGCTCAGTAAGGGTAAACAAAAGAAATATCAATCACATCATATTCATAAGAACATAACATTAAGGATATCAAAACCTGAAAAATAGATCATAATATCATAACATGCGATAAATCATAGTAGTGAAATGTAATCCCAATAATCATAACATTAGATATGAAAGGTTGAGGCATACACACATAATCATATAGAATCATTTCTTGTTAGTCAAGACTCATTTCCAAGACTATCTTAGTGGACAAAGTCCATTTCTGAACCGAGTTCACTCCTCGTTTCAGTCCTATTTCATTCAACCGGTATAACCTACCGTTCCATCCATGTCTATCTCATGAGATATAAAATCATTACCCAATGCATTGGAGGGAGATATAGGTCCCACCCTTCTTATAATGATACCATTCTTATGTGTGCCACAAAATCATAAACCATACATCATAGCATAACCCATGTAATAAAAATGGGAATCTTAAACATCGTGACATCATAAAACAATTCATTTATGATAAAGGAATTCATAAAAATAATTCCATCACAACATAATAAAATAAATGTAATAATAGGGTTAAAAATATATCCCTTTATTATCTTAGATGGAAAATAATTTTGATAAAACACTTGAACTCCATTCTTGAGGAAAATATCCTTTCTACATCAAAAACACTTTTCCTTTCTTAATATTTCATACAATTCTAAACTAAAAAGAATTTGATTAAAAATATACATGAAAACTTGTAATGGAAGATTTTTGGAAATATTTTTTTAAAAATCCATTCATGTCGTACAAGTTTAAAAAAAATTCTTCTCGTACTTTTGTCGGAAAAGTCAAAAAGTACCTCGTACGAAAAAAAACGACAAAAGATTCCTTTCATATCTTTTACTAAAAAACTCACCGAAGGGTAAAATTGGATTTATAAATTTTTAGGTGGATGGAAATAATATTACATATTAAGGAAACTGGGATGTGGATGATAAAATACACCCCAGTAAATTTCAAAGTATAAATAATCTCAGATAAAAATGAGATTGTGATATTTCCCTTACCTTAGGTCCGATTTGCTTCGTATGTGTCCGAACCTCCTGTATAATGATTTAAATAATGTCATTTACTTATTCCAGAATAATACTCATTGTTATGATATCATATATAGTTCAATTATGGCTTTATAATACCCGTTCTTTTGTAAATTCCATGTTAAAGAGCGTTTTGGGTAAAATCATTTCATTTGTCGTCTGTGGTTTGACTTGTAATTATTCATATGATTACATAGATCATGATTACTTAATTACATAATATAAAACATTATTTATATATAATATATATTCATAATATATATATATAATAGATCAGTAAATGGAAAGAAATACACCGTTCATGGAGACGGTAGACCGTACGTACGCATGAATGCTATTTTATTATCCTTATTGAGTTGAATGTAATTAAGTAGATGACATAAATATATATATATACATAAATATAGAACATTATTATGTCATATATTTAATTATTACTTATTATATATACTTTACAATCATTCATGAATGGGTAACATGGAGAATGAATCTCATCGCGTCTTGGAGACGGTATTCCGTACGTACGCACGCGCAGTGATTTCATTTTCCGTAGGATGGATAGATGGTGAAATAATGTTGTTTCATAATTTTAATGATATATTAGTATATATGTGATACTGATGTTATTACTTCATAATGAAAAACCTAATAAGAATAAGTGGAAGAAGAAATAAAGATGAAAGAATCGGTAACGGACATTATCTCTTCTTTGAAGCGCCTCTTTGAGATCTCCTTTTAGGGATCTAAAACTGGTTTTTGAGGAAGCCCAGAAACTCTAGGATGTTTCTAGGGAAGTGGAGAAGATATTTTGTCAGGGTTTGGCCGAGCTTGAAGGCTCAAATTGGTGTGAGAGGTAGAGGGAGGACGTTCCCTTTTATAAGGGAGGAGAGGGGATCCTTTGGAAAAACTAAAAATATTATTTTATTATAAAGTCGAGTTCGGTTGTAAATAGCTCCAAATTTATTTATTTCTAATATAATGTGGGAATGGGTCGCAATCATTTCATCCAATAGAATTTATGCAAGTTTAGGTTCCTATTTTAACCTTATCATTTATATTTAACAATAAGTTATATAAATTTACTTTTATCGTGTCTTCTTGTGTTCTTATACTAAAAGGTTAATAAACATACTATAAGTAGCCAAACGAACCCCAAGTGGTTTATTATTAATATATATAACACTATATATGTCATTTGGCAGAACCTTATATTTTTATGAATAATATAACAATAAATAATATAATATTTGTTGTAAAAACTATTTTATGTCAATTTTGACACTATTTATTAAATGATTTTGTTGAAAATCATAACATGATGATTAGTTCGAAAAAAGTTAATTAAATCAATACTAACATGTCATATTAACCAATAAATTTTTTTGAATTCATAAAAAGTCTTAAATTACATTTATTTGGGTATTTATAACATCAATTAGGTCAATATTTCATTAATAAGATAATTATTGCATCATCTTTGTGTCATATTAAATGATAATTATTTAATCTCTAAAAATTATAAATAAATTCCTATGATGTAGATAATTGTATTAGATTTCTGTAGACTATTCATTTTCGAATATTCATGAAGTTTATCACTAAATTAAAATTATTATACTTATAAGATTTAAGAAAGTGACATGTTGTCACATTCTTTGATTTTAATAATAGTTAACTTATTTTCATGGACAAATGTCCATTAAATGAATCTAATCCGACCATTTGGTGATATGGGTCGACATTTAGTCATCCAATAAGATTTTTCCAAGTGTTAGGGTAATTTTATAATCTTATATTTACCCTCAATTACCAGATTTACCATTAACTATAGTAAATAAAATTTACTGTAGTTACTATTGACAATGCCCAAAAACAAAAAGTAGAATATTAACATAATTTGGACCCATTTATTCCAAATATGGAATCCATTTTTCCAAATTCAATACAAAAAATTTTCAGAAATTAAATTAAAATTAATCCCGTTGTCGAAATAAAACGGGTTTTTCTTTAAAACATTGCAAAAGATTGAATTGATTTAACCTACGAATTCAAGGTAAAATCAATGATAATGACATACATTATATTAAATGGTAAAAATATATTCTATTTATACTTTAAAACCATTAAATATTATAATTTAACCAAATAAGATATTACAATGAAAAAAGTTGTTTTTAAATAAAATATACCGTGTTTTTACTATTCATTAAAATATGAAAGTCAACAGAATAAAATGAAAAATTTATCCAATGTAAATTTTTATTTTTTGATTCCAAAGAATAATTTTATTTTGTCAAATGGAACTTATAAAAATTTCAAATACTATATTTAATGTGGGTGTTCCATCAAAAGGCGACAAAACTGTATTTTTTGAAAAATACTTATTTTACCCGAAAAATTTATTTTTTTCTTATAACAAGTTCTAGAAAATGTGTAAGATAAATAATAATGTTATATAATTCAAAATTTAGTTAATACTATTCATAATGGATAGTTTATAATAATATTATAATAATATATCCTTGTTTAGTAACACGCGGTATTGCGTACAACACATGCTATTGAAGAAGGTCGTGATTGCGTGTAATGCAAGACAAGTCAGTGTTGTGTGTTGTGCAAGCTCCTTTTGGTGTAGCGTACAACACAAGACTTTAATGAAATTAAAAATAATATTTTTCATAAAATCTCGGGGTGTGACATTCTACCCCCCTTCAAATGAATTTCGCCCTTCGAAATTCATCGGGGTTATAAATGGTTTACACCTTGAAAGTTTCTTTAATAGATACCCACATCGTAAAAAGGAATACCAAAACCAATCTTTAAAAACAAAAGTATAAAACGTAACAGTTACCCAAATAAACTAATCCCTGGGTTTCCACATAGATGAAAATATGGATATGGAAGAGAAATATAACCATCATGTTCTGATTGAGAGTGGTAGAGAACATGGCTATGGAAAAGTCAGCTATCACAAATCCATAGATTTGTGATGATCTAAGGTACCATTTGATTCATCGGAGATAAGGTCACTAGGAAAAAAAATTTGGTTTTCAAGATCATTAAAAGAAATACTTACATGATTTTGGTACAACCTCACTGTTGTTGGTTAATTGAACAACTTACACTTCATCCCTTAATGAAATGAAGTTGAATTTGTTATTCGTGATGTGTTAGCAGATCATGTGATAGAATGATGGGTCATTCCATATGTCTCAAACCAAATGTTATAAAAGTTATCAAAAATACATAAGTCCATCTATAGTGAGATTAATCATATATGGTTCCTAAAATGGACTTATACTTTATATATCATACTTCTTAATATAATAAAAATACTTTCTACTAAACAGGGACTTCCTGTAGGCCAGTGGTACCAGATAAAGGCCAGTCGCACTTCGGTTGTGGGTTCGATTCCCACGGCCTTGTCCGACGCGATGGGATGTCGCCCATCCTGCAGGTTGTCCATTTTCTAAAGCTATATTACTATAACATCACATCAACAATATCAAAAAAAATTCCTTAGACAATACTAACTTATGTCCAACATAATACATTCTAATATTTAGGCTTATCTAAAATACTTCGGTCCAAGCTCATAGTATAAATAAAATGATCACGTGAATGCCATAATTTATCCCCCATATATCATAAGATATATCCTGTTGGTCAAATTACAAACATTTGAATACCTTAATAATATATTCTCTTGATGAATGAATATCCATTGAACCTTAGTGAAAACATGAATGCAGTTAGAAGTTAACACATTCCACATACCAAAATCCTCAAAATTCTATATCCTCAAACCATGATATAACTTAGTCATTATATCAATCATGAGCTCATGAATACTGCCAAATATTTCATTTTCCCATTTTCCCTTCATTATGCGCATATCATTTTTTTCCAAAAATATATCAATCACTTTCCATGGTTATCGGTAACATAAAATTATTGAAAACCACAGTAGACCAATACATAAATATTCCAATATTCCACGATTCTATATACAACATTATTTTGGAATCCCATTACATAAACACCTAATCATTCCACCACATCGTTTTCATATTCAACATCGCCAATGGTGATCGTATGTGACTTCCCTTTGTCCTTTTCCTTAAGTGGTTGCTCATGTCGATCATCACTAACCCTTGGAATAGGGAATTTATTAGCATAATGCCCCTTTTGCTTGCACTTGAAGCATTGAAGTGTAGTAGGTTCATTCTGTGTATCCCTTCCTTTGATTGCATCATTAGACATCTTCTTCCCATCATTGCAGCATTCAAATGCCCGATGACATTCCTTTCCACATTTGAAACATTTACTTGTCCCTTTAGGACAATCTCCACTATGCTTCTTTCCACAATTTGAGCATAAGGAAACATTCATCTTCTTTTCACCATTATTATGAGATTTCTCCTTGAACTGCATCATTCGTTTCGTGTCAAAACTATGATATGGAAAAGTAACACCAACTCCCATTTCAATCTTGATACCACAACACACAATTTCTTCATAGCTACTAAAGTCTCTTATAGCTAATACCCCTCGAAGATTTGGTTTTAAGCCACTACAGAATCGATCAACTTTACTTTCTGGATGGATGATAAATCCAGATGCATACCTTGCAAGCCTTGTAAAATTCACTTCGTATATACCAACAGATTCATTATCCTTTGGCTTTAGTTCAAGAAACTCCTTCTCCATCTTTGTTAGAAGAATACGAGGGAAGTACTTATTGAAAAATAACTTCTTGAACTCGTCCCATTCCATGGACTCAATTTCATCTCTTTGCCTTGTATTCTTGATAATATTCCACCATTGATCAGCTTCACCTTCCAAACGATATACTGCTAAGATGACTATATCATGTTCAGAACATTGATGAACTAAAAATATCTTTTCATTAGTACTAATCCATTGTTCAACAACAAGTGGATCCGAAGACCCACTAAAAGAAGGTGGACGTTTCCTCATGAAGGACTGAATAGAATATTGTTCCCTCCTATGCTCATTTGGAAGTCCAGAATGATTCATAGCTTGTGTAAGTATAGCAATAATATTTTTCACTCCATCTCCCATAACATTTGTTTGATCAGGAAGACAATCATTTAATTGTCCATTGCATTGATCAACATGGTTCCTTCGGGTTCCAACCATCGTCTAAAACCCAAAAAGAATAGTGTGAGAGGAAAAAATCATGATAGGGAAAAAAACCTAATAAGAGGGGTAGTACCCTCAATATCTAACATCTTAGGTTTAATTCTATGATCATTAGAGAAATTCTAGGACTATAACCTATACTTATACTTAACCTTAGGTACATCCCTATACATACCATAGAAATATATCTAGGGATCTCAATAATGTTTGTGCATCCTAGTTTCCAAAGGTTGACTAAAATTTTCCTTTGATACCAACTATAGAGACCCGAAGTCTGACATACATGGACATTACATTACTTTTGCAGAATACTTAGTAAATAACAAAAACACACACACAAGGACTGTAATAGTATAGTGTCTTTGAAAACTCAGAATATAATCTTCTAATCATGGTGAAAGATCTTCAACATCTCCCTTAAAGATATTCCTTTTTTCTACCTAAAACCTTTCATTATATCCTGGGAAAAAGAAAACATAAAAGGGTGAGCTCAAAAGCTCAGTAAGGGTAAACAAAAGAAATATCAATCACATCATATTCATAAGAACATAAAATTTTGGAAATCTTAACCTGGAAAACAGATCATAATATCATAACATGGGATAAAGCATAGTAGTGAAATGTAATCCCAATAATCATAACACAAAACATGAAACTTTGTGGAATACACACATAATCATAGAGAATCATTTCTTGTTAGTCAAGACTCATTTCCAAGAATATCTTAGTGGACAAAGTCCATTTCTGAACCGAGTTCACTCCTCGTTTCAGTCCTGTTTCACTGAACCGGTATAACCTACCGTTCCAGCCATGTCTATCTCATGAGATATAAAATATTTACCCAATGCATTGGAGGGAGATATAGGTCCCACACATCTCATAATGATACCATTCTTATGTGTTCCAAAAAATCACAAACCATACATCATAGAATAACCCATGAAATAAAAATGGGAATCTTAAACATTGTGACATAATAAAACAATTCATTTAAGATAAAGGAATTCATAAAAATAATTCCATCACAACATAATCAATTAAATGTAATAATAGGGATAAAAATAGAACCCTTTATTTTCTTAGATGGAAAATAATTTTGATAAAACACTTGAACTCCATTCTTCAGGAAAATATCCTTTCTACTTCAAAAACACTTTTCCTTTATTAATATTTCATACAATTCTAATCTAAAAGATGTTGATTAAAAATAAACTTGAAAACATGAAAAGGAAGATTCTTGGAAATATTTTTTTAAAAATCCATTCATTCCGTATAAGTTAAAAAAACATTCTTCTCGTACTTTTGTCGGAAAAGTCAAAAAGTACCTCGTACGAAAAAAACGACAAAAGATTCCTTTCATATCTTTTACTAAAAAACTCACTAAAGGGTAAAATTGGATTTAAACCATTTTAGGTGGATGGAAATAATATTACATATTAAGGAAACTTTGATGTGGATGATAAAATACACCCCAGTAAATTTAAAAGTATAAAAAATCTTGGATAAAAATGAGATTGTGATATTTCTCTTACCTTAGGTACGATTTTTTTCATATGTGTCTGAACCTCCTGTATAATAATTTAAATAATGTCATTGACTTATTCTAGAATCATACTCATTGTTATGATATCATATATGGTTCACTTATGGTTTCATAATTTTAATGAAATATCAGTATATAAGTGATACTAATGTTATTACTTCATAATGAAACAACCTAAGAAGAAGAAGTGGAAGAAGAAATAAAGATGAAAGAATCGTTAACAGACATTACCTCTTCTTTGAAGCGCCTCTTTGAGATCTCCTTTTAGGGCACTAAAATTGGAATTTGAGGAAGACCAGAACCTCTAGGATGTTTATAGGGAAGTGTAGAAGAGAATTTTTCAGGGTTTGTCCAAGAATGAAGGCTCAAATTGGAGTGAGGAGGAGAGGGAGGAGGTGCCCTTTTATAGGGGAGGAGAGGGTCTCCTTTGGAAAAACTAAAAATATTGCATTATTATAAAGTCATGTTCGGTTTTAAATAGCTCCAAATTGTTTTATTTCAAAGATAAGGTGGGGATGAGTCGAAATACTCTCATCCAATAGAATTTAGAAATGTTTAGGTTCCTATTTTAACCTTATCATATAGATTTAACAATAATTTAAATAATTTTACTTTTATCGTGTCTTCTTGTGTTCTTATAGTATAAGGTTAATAAACGTACTATAAGAAGCCAAAAGAACCCCAAGTTGTTTATTATTAACATATATAACCTTATATAAGTCATTTTTCAGAACCTTATATTTTTTGGAAAAAAATAAAAATTAATAATATAATATTTTTTTAAAATACTATTTTATGTCAAATTTGACACTATTTAGTAATTTTTTTTTGTGAAAATCATAAAAGAATTATTAGTTCGAAAAAAGTTAATTAAATCACTAATAACATGTCATATTAACCTATAAAATTTGTTGAATTCATAAAAATTCTTAAATTACATTTACTTGGGTATTTATAACATCAATTATGTCAATATTTCATAAATAAGATAATTACTGCATCATCTTTGTGTCATAATAAATGATAATTATTTAATCTCTAAATATTCTAAATAAATTCCTATGATGTAGATAATGGTTTTAGATTTCTGGAGACTATTCATGTTCGAATTTTCATGAAGTTGATCACTAAATTATAATTATTATACTTATAAGATTTAAGAAAGTGACATGTTGTCACATTCATTGGTTTTAATAATAATTAACTTATTTTCATGGAAAAAAGTCCATTAAATGTATCTAATCCAACCCATAGGTGATATGGGTCTACTTTTAGTCATCAAATAATAATTTTCCAAGTGTTAGGGTAATTTTATAATCTTATGTTTACCCTTAATTACCTGATTTACCTTTAACTATTGTAAATAAAATTTACCGTAGTTACTATTCACAATGCCCAAAAATAAAAAGTATCTTTTTAAGATATTTTTGACCCACTGATTACATATATGGAATCCATTTTTCATAATTCAATACACAAAATTTGCAGAAATTAAATTAAAATTAATCCCATTTTCGAAAGAAAACGGATTTTTCTTTAAAACATTGAAAAAGATTGAATTGATTTAACCTACGAATTCAAGGTAAAATAAATGCTAATTACATACATTATACTAAATGGTAAAAATATATTCTATTTTTACTTTATAACCATTCAATATTATAATTTATCCACATTATATATTACGATGAACAAAGTTTTTTTAATTAAAATACTGCGTGTTTTTACTATTCATTAAAATATTAAAGTCATCAGAATAAAATGAAAAATTTATCCAAAGTAAATTTTTATATCTTGATTCAAAAAAATAATTTTATTTTTTCAAATGGAACATATAAACATTTCAAAAACTATATTTAAAGTGGGTGCGCCACCAAAAGGCGGAAAACTGTATTTTTTGAAAAATACTTATTTTACCCGAGAAATTTATTTTGTTCTTATAACATGTTCCAGAAAATGTGTAAGATGAATAATAATGTTATAAAATTAAAATTTTAGTTAATACTATTCATAAAGGCTAGTTCATAATAATATTATAATAATATATTGTTGTTTAGTAACACCCAGTATTGGGTACAACACACGCTATCGAGGAAGGTCGCGATTGCGTGTAATGCAATCCAAGTCAGGGGTGCGTGTTGTGCAAGATCCTTTTGGTGTAGCGTACAACACAAGACATTAATGAAATTAGAAAGAATATATTTCATAAAATCTCGGGGTGTTACAACTAGTTTAGTGGATTTCGGGTTGGGGATGTTACAAGGAGGTATTATAGGAGATATTTCATCACATTATCTGGAGTCATTTTATTTAAGATTCTAGATGGGAGTTAAGATGTGTGGGCCCTTGGTAATGGGATCATTAATGGGAGTCACTATCACTTATAAGATGTAAAAAACACATCACTTGTTGTGGGAATGGTTGTTTATGATTTTAAAATGATACAGTTGATGATATTTCCCAATTGGGCGATGAACATGTGTTGTGATATTATGGTTATATTTTATTAGGCTCGTGGCCTTAATGGAACGAGGATGTGGAATCATGCATCATTATAGACACATAGAGGGATAGGTGGAAAGAATCTTGGTATGCCCACATGGGTTGGGAGTGTGTGTAATTAAAGATAGAATTCACCTTGAATTGTGATAATTGAAAATGGAAAATGTTATAAATTATATAATGCAAGGGGGTAAATATAAATGAATGATGAGTTATTATTAATAAAATATGTGTATTTATTGATTTGTAATGAAGTAATAATGTTTTTGAAATTTTTTTTGTGCACCTTGTGGTGGTGTATGGTTATTATACCCTTATGGGAAATGGCCCACATTTGGGATGGTCAGGGTCATGTTTTTGAATTTTGATGGTTTCGTGGGAAGGTGCATGTGTAGTAGGTTTTTGTTTCTGGTGAAGAGTGCTTTTGTTATGATGTTTTGAATGTTTAAGGGTATGTGATCTAAGCCTCATGTTTTGATGTGTAGTGAAATTCCACCACAATGTCGAGTGCTGGTTGGGAAACAATAAGTTGTTACAGAGAACACTCTTCAAGTATTGGTGAATGTGAATGTAGAGATCCATGAATATAGAGAAGAGAAGTTTCGAGTGAACATTTCTTGTTTTATGAAGATGATGGATTGGGACCCATGGGTGGGGTACACTGAGTATGTTTGAGCTAACTAGATGGATTGAACCACAGTAACCTCTGAAAATTACTGGAGAGGGTGGGCCAGAGGAAGAAAAGTTCAGGATGGAGTCTATCCAGATGATAATTTATAATTAAGAATCTCTTATTGGGAACCAAGTCAATTAGGGAGCTTATATGATGCGAGGTGTAACACCCGAGACTTTTATGAGAAATATTTTTTTTATGAATCATCAAAGGAATCATTCACTACACACAACACTATCTTGGCTTTATTTACACGCAATCATGACCTTCATCGATAGCTTGCATCGTACACAATACCGAGTTTCACTAAACAACGATATGCTATTAAAATATTAATAAAACTAGCCGTTATGATTATTAATACCCACTTTTTGAAATTATGTATATTTTATTTTTCAAAATTGACTTCATTTTTGGATTCAGAATATCGACATTAGCCTATGGTGAAATTTTGGTATTTTTCTGAAAACATTCAATTTTTTATGAATAGTGAAAACACAGGGTTACTATTTAAAAACCGACTTTTTATTTAAATAATTATTTATTTTAATTAAATTTACTTTAGGTCAAAATTGTTACATAATACCTATATAAGTTCAATTCAATTCATTTGAGTCATTTTATAATAATTTTATATATATATATAAAGTTTATTTAACTTTTCACCGTCTTTTACCCACCTAGGAGAATTTTAAAATTTACATAAAAATTAATTTTACAGCTTCTGTGAGTTGAATTTAAAATATCTGTGAGACACAGTTGATGTCAATAAGTAAAATGTGGTTCAATGAGATGAAAATAATTTTTTTGTGAATAGTTACTTTTTACTTTTTTTACCACGGTTAAAAGTAAATAGAGTAATTAAGGGTAAAAATGATATTATTATTAACCTAACACATGTCCTAATTCTATTGGATAAGTTTAATGCGACCAAAAATAACCTTAGTAATAAAATATTACCATTTAGGCCCACTTGAATTAGATTAGGACATTTATTATTAATTTATTTAAAGAAGGGTTAATATAGTTAAAATTAGAGTTTAATAAGTAAATGATTTTTAACGTAGGGTTATACATAAGATAAATTCGACTATAAATATTCATTAGAAGTAAAAAAAGATTTCCTACATTATGGTATTTTATTTGTAATTTTTAGACATTAAATAATATAATTTATTTATGACACAAAGATGATGCAATAATTATCTTATTAATGGCATATTGACATAATTGATGTTATAAATACCCAAATAAATGTAATTTAAGACTTTTTATGAATTCCACTAATTTTATAAGTTACTATGACTTGTTAGTATTTATTTAATTAACTTTTTTCGAACTAATTATTCTGTTATTATTTTGAAAAAAATCAATTAATAAATAGTGTCAAAATTGACATAAAATAGTTTTTAAAACAAATATTATAATATTAATTGTTATTTTATTCATAAAAATCTATGGTTCGGCCAAATGACTTAGATAAGGATATATATATTATTAATAAACAACTTGTGGTTCTTTTGGCTTTTTACAGTAAGTTTATTAACCTTATAGTGTAAGAACTCAAAAAGACACGGTAAAAGTAAAAATATCTAACTTAAAGTTAAATCTAAATGATAAGGTTAAAATAGTATACTAACCTTTCCCAAATTATATTGGATGAGTGGATTTCGACCCATACCCACATTAGATTCTAAATAAATCAATTTTAAGCTATTTAAAACCGAATATGGATTTATAATAAAATAATATTTTTAGTTTTTCCAAAGGTGCCCCTCTCCTCCCTTATAAAAGGGCACCTCCTCCCTCTCTTTATCACACCACATTGAGCCTGAAATATCGGACATCCCCTTCAAATTTACCCTCTCCACTTCCCTATAAATATTCTAGAGGTCCTGGTCTTCTTCAAAGTTCAATTTTAGTTCCCTAAAAAGAGGTCTCAAAGAGGCGCTTCAAAGAAGAGGTAATGTCCATTACCGATTCTTTATACTTAATTTCTTCTCCCACTTCTTCTTCATTAGTTGTTTCATTATGAATTAATAACATCAGTATCACTAATATACTTATATTTTATTATATGTATGAAACAACCCTATTTCACCATCTATCCATCCTACGGAAAATGAAATCACCGCGCGTGCGTACGTAAGGAATACCGTCTCCACACCGTGGTGTAATCTATTTTCCACCACCACTTTATTTGTATGGGTATAATGGTGTAAATAATTAATATATATTATTATTTTAATGTGATATTGATTCTTAAATAGTATACATACACTCCAATGCAATTCCACGATCATGGGAACGATATCATCGCTCATGCGTGCGTACGGCCTACCGTCTCCATGATGTGATGCGATTCGTTCTACATTATCTTCATTGCATAATGATTATATAAATGAATTGATTGAATTAATATGATATATATTAAACTAATAACATTATGGATATGAGGTATCTATAACCCAAAAAGAATAATAAAAATTTATTCGACAAAACACGCATAAGAACAAAAAGTTATAAACACCCGAATAACAAGTAGTAATGAAATATTACTAACAAGAAGCTAAGAATATGACCATATATGATATCATAAAAATAAGTATGATTTCGGAATAAGTAAATAACATTATTTGAATAATTATACAGGAGTTTCGTACACTTACAAAGCAAATTAGAACTATGGTAAGAGAAATATCACAATCTCATTTTTATCTGAGATTGTTTATACATTGGAATTTACTGGGGTGTATTTTATCATCCACATCCATGTTTCCTCAATATTTAATATTATTTCCATCCACCTAAAATTTTTTAAATCCAATTTTTCCCTTCGGCGAGTTTTTAGTAATAGATATGAAAGATATCTTTTATCGTTTTTCATACGACGTACTTTTTTACTTTTCCGACAAAAGTACGAGAAGAATGTTTTTTTAAACTTATACGGCGTGAATGAATTTTAAAAACATTATTTCCAAAAATATTCCTTTAAATGTTTTCAAATATATTTTTAATCAACTTCTTTTAGTTTATAATTTTATGGCATGTTAAGAATGGAAAAGTGTTTTTGAAGTAAAAATGATATTTTCCTCAAGAATGGAGTTCAAGTGTTTTATCAAAATTATTTTTCATATAAGATAATAAAGTGTTATGTTTATATTATTACATTGATTTGATTATGTTGTGATGGAATAATTTTTATGAATTACTTTATCTTATATGATTTGTCTTATGTTGTCACAATGTTTAAGAATCCCATTTTTATTACATGGGTTATGCTATGATGTATGGTTTCTGAATTTTTGGCACACATAAGAATGGTATCATTCTGAGATGGGTGGGACCTATATATCCCTCCAATGCATTGGGTAACGATTTTATATCTCATGAGGTATACATTGCTGGAACAGAAAGCTATACCGGTTCAGTGAAATAGGACTGAAACAAGGAATGAACTCGGTTCAGAAATGGGCTTTGTCCACTTAGATATTCTTGGAAATGAGTATTGACTAATAAGAAATGATTCTCTATGATTATGTGTGTATGACAAAAACCATCATGTTTTATGTTATGATTATTGTGATTACATTTCACTACCATGATTTATCCTACATTATCAAATTATGATCTCTTTTGTAGGGTAAGATTTCCAAATTGTTATGTTCTTATGAATATGATGTGATTGATATTTCTTTTGTTTACACTTACTTAGAATTTGAGCTCACCCTTTTTAATGTTTTCTTTCCCCAAGTCAGGAAGAAGGTTATTAATTAGGATATGCCAAAAGGTACTATTGATATGATGAAATAAATGGGATACAATGTAGATGCTTTAGGAACCAGTTGATTATGTTTCCCAGTTTCTAAAGACACTATACCTATACGGTCCTTTCATAGTTTTGTTATATGTTGTAATAAGTATGATTCAATTTTTATGTATTAACCATTTATGTGATGTTTGGGTCGTTATAGTTGGTATTAGAGGAATGGTATAGTCAACCTTTGGAAACTAGGATGTGAACGCCTTAGTAAGAACCATAGGGATAAGTCTAAGCATAGAACACAATTTTAATTTTTTAAAAACGGACATGAACAACCTATGATAAGACCTTAGATGTGAAATTTTATTCTTGATTATGTGGTTTTCCTATTATAATTAGTGTTGCTCACACAATTTTTCATGGTTTTAGTCAATGGCTTGAACCCGAAGGAACCGTGTTAATGCGGAATGCGACAGGCAATGCAATGATTGTCCCCCTGAGAAACCGAACTTTATGGGAGATGGAATGAAAAATCATGTAGCCATGATCACACGACTTTTCCAAGATATGAATCATGCAGGACTTCCAAATCAGCATAGGAAGGAACAACATTCTGTTGAATCCTTCATGAGACAGCGTCCACCTTCATTCAGCGGGACTACTGATCCATTAGTTACTGAACAATGGATCAGTACTACTGAAAGTATATTTTTAGTTCTTAAATGTCTGAACATGATAAATTCATCTTAGCAGTGTATCGTTTCGAAGGTGATGCTGATCAATGGTGGAATCTTATTAGGAATACGAGGCAAAGGGATGAAATTGAGTCCATGTAATGGGACGCGTTCAAGAACTTATTTTTTAATAAGTACTTCCCTCGTATTATTCGAACAATTATGGAAAAGGAGTTTCTTGAACTAAATAAATAGGTTGATGAATCTATAGGTACCCACGAAGAAAATTTTACAAGACTTGTAAGGTACGCTTCTGGGATTATTATCCAACCCGGGAGTAAGATCGATAGATTCTTTAGTGGATTAAAACCAAGTCTTTGAAGGGCCTTAGCCATAAGGGACTTCAATAGCTATGAGGAAATCGTTCTATGGGCTCTCAAAGATGAGATTGTGATTGGAGTAACCCATCAGTCATATGAGTTTTATAATAATAGGAAAATGGAATTAAAAGGAAAATCTAAATAGGACACTGAAAAAAACTGAGCATTCCCTTATGATCAAAGTGTCGAAAGAAACATGGAGGGAGTTTTCTTAAAAGGATGAGTAAATGTTTCAAATGAGGAAAGGAAGGTCATCAGGGATTTGAATTCTGCAATGATGGGAAGAAGATGTCTAATGATGCAAACAATGGAAGGGATACACGGAATGATCCTACTACACTTCAATGTTTCAGGTGCAAGGAGATAGGGCATTATTCCAATAAATGCCCTAATCCAAGGGTTGTTGATGATGATAGACGTCAGAAAACTCTTAAGGATAATGAAAAAGGAAAGTCACATGCATTTTCTATCAGCGATGTGGAGTACGATAACGAAGTGGTGAAAGTTACACATACCATCCACTCTAAAGTAGAAAATGTTTTCTTTGATTCTGGATCCACCCACTCCTTTATTTATGAAGAATTTTCTAAGGGTATTACCATATTACCTAAAAAATTAGATTTTTAGTTAGCTATGACATCCCCTAATGCCACAATAGTCACATCAAAAGATTATAATTCATCTCCGATTGAAGATTGTAGGAATGTTCTTCCTGTAAATCTTATGATCCTCCCTATAGTGGAATTTGATGTGATTCTTGGCATGGATTGGCTTTGTCTATATGGAGCACATATCAATTTCCAAATAAGGGAAGTCACATTTCATTTTCCAGATCAATCATTGATCGTCTATCGATGCAAGGATGAACATAACCTTCTAGTGGAAATTTCTTCCATCATATGGGTCTTGATTCCACGAAATGAAGGTTATTTATCTCAAATGGTCGGTGAGAAACTAATGATTAAGAATATGGCCATTGTAAGGGAGTTTGATGATGTCTTTCTGGAAGAATTTCTGGGTCTTCCACCAAATCGTGAAGTTGAGTTTTCAATAGAACTCGTACCGGGTGCTTTACATATTTCAAAGACACCTTATAGAATGGCCCCAATTGAGTTGTAGGAATTGAAGAAGCAAGGAAGAACCTGAAGATCACTTGATAATTATATTGAAGAATCTGAGAAAGGAGAATCATTATGACAAATTTACCAAGTGTGAATTTTGGCTTCAAAAAGATTCATCTTTGGGTCACATAATCTCAAAATAGGGGATATATGTGGATCTAACAAAAACAGAGGTTATCGATAGATGGTCAAGAGAAAGAATAGAAACTAAGATCCAAAGTTTTCTTGGTTTTGCTGGATATTATTGACATTTTGTGAATGATTTTTCAAGATTATCTAATCCACTCACCCGGTTGACTAGGAAAGGTGTTATGTTTGTTTGGACGGAGGAATGCGAAGGGAATTTCAAGGAGTTGAAAAAAAGGTTATCCAGTGCACCTGTGCTCACACTTCCTTGTAGTGGAGAAAGGTTTGTGATCTACAGTGATGCATCCAAGAATGTATTGGGGTGTGTTCTTATGCAAAATGATATGGTGATAGCTTATGCCTCATGACAGATGAAAATCCATGAGCAAAATTACCCAACTCATGATTTGGAGTTAGCTGCGGTAATCATTGCATTAATGATTTGGAGGCATTATCTTAATCGAGAAAGGTGTGACATTTATACTGCTCATAAAAGTTTAAATTATATTTTTACACAAAAGGAGCTTAATATGCGCCAAAGATGATGGTTGGAGCTGATTAAGGATTACGACTGCTCAATTCATTACCACCCTGGGAAAGCAAACAAGGTGGTATATGCATTTATTCAACAAGACCATGATAGCTTATCCATGATGAGGATCAAAAAAGATCCAATATTTATGGATTTATAAAGGATGGATCATGGAATTATAATGTAAGGGGAAAAATTTTATCTTTCTCAAATGAATTTTCAACCATCTATACATGTTAAGATTAAAGACGCACAGAAAGAAGATGTAGAGTTATAAAAGAAGGTGAGAAATGTTCTTGAATTCAACCTTGATTGTGATGGGATAATAAAGTTTAGGAATCTGGTTTGTGTTCCTCACATAACCAAATTAAAGAATGAGCTCCTAGATGAGGCTCATAGTTCTTCATTATCTATTCATCCAGGAAGCAAGAAGATGTATAGGGACCTGAATGGGTACTTCTGGTGGGATGGAATGAAAAGTGATGTTGCTGAATATGTCTCTCGATGCTTGGTTTGTCAGCAAGTTAAAGCTGAGAGACAGAAGTCTAAGGGAATGTTAAACCATTACCCATACCTGAATGGAAATGGGAAAACATCAATATGGGATTTGTCACAGGACTTCCCAAAACATCCAAAGGAAATAATTCTATCTGGGTCATAGTTGATCGTCTTACAAAGTCTGCACACTTCATTGCTATTAGAGAGGATTTCTCACTGGATCAGCTTTCCAGGATATATGAAAAGGATTTGGTAAGATTGCATGGAGTACCACATTCTATTATAACTGATCGGAATTCGAGGATTACCTCATAGTTCTGGTGAAGTCTTCAGCATACTCTGGATACAGAGTTGAGTTTCAGCACTGCTTATCATCCTCAGACAGATGGTCAGTCTGAGAGGACAATTCAAACTCTAGAAGATATGTTTATTGCTTGATCTATGGATTTCAAGGGTGGTTGGGATCAACACCTATCTTTGGTGGAATTATCTTATAATAATAGATTTCACTCCAGTATTCAGATGGCTCCTTATGATGCTCTCTATAAAAAAAATGCAGGGCTCCATCTTTTTGGGATGAAGGTGGGGAAAGAAAGCTAAGAGACCTAATCTTGTTGATGAGATGGCAGAAAAGGTCTGATCTATTCAACAACACCTAAGAGCATCTCAGAGTCGACAAAAAAGTTATTTCGACAACCGATGAAAATACTTAGAGTTTGAAGTGGGTGATAAAGTGTTCTTACGAATATATCCTTGGAAGAGAGAAATGAGATTTGGAAAGAAAGGAAAACTGAGCCCTAGGTATATCGGTCCATTCGAAATACTGGATTGTGTTGGGAAGGTAGCATACCGATTGGATCTTCCACCGAATCTCTCCCAAGTTCATGATGTGTTCCATGTATCTCCCCTGAAAAGTTCATACCTGATCCTTCACATGTACTCAGCTCAGAAGTTGTACCACTAGAATGCGATCTTCTTATGAAGAATAACGAATAGAGATTCTCGATCGTAGTGAAAATGTCCTACGGAACAAGACCACTAGCTTGGTGAATGTTTTATGGACGAACCACCAATTAGATTAAGCTAAATGGGATCTTGAGGATATGATGAGGGAGAGGTATCCTAATCGGTTTGTTACAAGTGACGAATTTCAAAGGGGAAATTCCTTTTAAGGGGGGGGGGGGGGGTAGAATGTAACACCCAAGACTTTTATGGGAAATATTTTGTTTTTATAAATCATCAAATAAATCTTTCACTACACACAACACTATCTTGGCTTTCTTTACACGCAATCCTGACCTTACTCGATAGCTTGCGTCGTACTCAATACCGAGTTTCACTAAAAAATGATATTCTATTAAAATATAATTAAAACTAACCGTTATGAATAGTAATACCCACTTTTTGAAATTTTTTAAATTTTATTTTTCAAAATTGACTTCATTTTTGGATTCGGAATTTCGAAATTAGCCTACGGTGAATTTTTTGTATTTTTCTGAAAACATTCAATTTTTCATGAATAGTGAAAACACTGGGTTACTATTTAAAATTGACTTTTTATTTAAATAATTATTTATTTTATTTAAATTTATTTAAGGTCAAAATTGATACATAATACCTATATAAGTTAAATGCAATTCATTGGAGTCATTTTATAATAATTTTAGATATATAAACCTTTTATTGAACTTTTCACCTTCCTTAACCAACCTCCTAGGAGAATTTGTCAATCTTTATAAAACATAATTTTACCTCTTATGTGAGTGGAATTTCAAAAATCCAATAGAGGAGGTTGATTTCAATTAGTAAAATGTGGTTCAATGAGATGAAAATAATTTTTGTTGAATAGTAAATTTTTGCTTTTTTACCACGGTTAAAAGTAAATAGTGTAATTAAGGGTACAAATTATATTATTATTACCCAAACACATGTCCTAATTCTATTGGATAAGTGTAATTCGACCCAAAATAACCTTAGGAATAATATATGACAATTTATCCCCACATGGATTATATTAGAAGATTTATTATTAATATATTTAAAAAGGGTTAAAATAGTTAAAATCAAAGTTTAATAAGTATATAATTTTTAATATAGGGTTTTACGTAAGATAAATTCGACTATAAATATTCATTAGAAAGATAAAAAAATTCTACATAATGGAATTTTATTAGTAATTTTTAGACATTAAATAATTTAATTTAGTTATGACACAAATATGATTCAGTAATTCTCTTATTAATGAAATATTGACATAATTGATGTTATAAATACCCAAAGAAATGTAATTTTAGATTTTTTATAAATTACACTAATTTTTTAGGTTAATATGACATGTTAGTATTGATTTAATTAACTTTTTTCTAACTAATCATTCTGTTATGATTTTTACAAGATTCAATTACTAAATAGTGTCAAAATTGACATAAAATAGTTTTTTTTAAATATTATATTATGAATTGTTATTTTATTCATAAAAATATAAGGTTCGGAAAAATGACTTATATAAGGTTATATATACTAATAATAAACAAGTTGGGGTTTGTTTGTCTTGTTATAGTATGTTTATTAACCTTATAGTTTAAGAACACAAAAAGACATGGTAAAAGTAAAATTATCTAACTTAAAGGTAAATCTAAATGATAAGGTTAAAATAGTAAACTAAACATGTCCAAAATATATTGGATGAGATTATTTCGACCCATACCTTCTTTAGCTTATAAATAAATCAATTTGGAGCTATTTAAAACCCAATATGGATTTATAATAAAATAATAAATTTTGTTTTTCCAAAGGTGCCCCTCTCCTCTCTTATAAAAGGGAACCTCCTCCCTCTCTTCCTCAAACCACATTGAGCCTTCATGCTCTTCCAAATCCTTCCAATTTCTCCTCTCCACTTATATAGAAATATCCTAGAGGTCCTGGTCTTCTTCAAAGACCAATTTTAGTGCCCTAAAATAAGGTCTCAAAGAGGCGCTTCAAAGAAGATGTAATGTCCGTTACCGATTCTTTCAACTTTATTTCTTCTTCCACTTATTCTTCATTAGATGTTTCATTATGAAATAATATCATCAGTATAACTAATATACGGATATGTTATTATAAGTATGAAACAACCATATTTCACCATCTATCCATCCTATGGAAAACGAAATCACCGCCCGTGCGTACGTACGGAATACCGTCTCCACGTCGTTGTGTAATCTATTTTCCACCACCACCTTACTTGGATGGGTATAATGGTGTAAATAATAACTATATATGATTGTTGTAAAGTTATATTGATTCTAAAATAGTATACATACACTCCAATACAATTCCATGATCATGGGAACGATATCATCGCTCGTACGTACGAACGGCCTACCATCTCCACAATGTAATGCGACTCGTTCTACATGATCTTCATTGAATAATGATTATATAAATGAATTTAATGAATGAATATGATATATATTACACTAATTCCATTATGTAAATGAGGTATCTATAACCCAAAAAGAATAATAAGAATTTATTCGACAAAACACGCATAAGAACAAAAAGTAATAAACACCCGAATAACAAGTAGTAATGAAATATTACTAATATGAAGCTAAAAATATGACCATATATGATATCATAAAAATAAGTATGATTCATGAATACATCAATAACATTATTTAAATCATTTTACATGATTTTTAGACACATACGAAGCAAATTGGACCTATGATAACGAAAATATCACAATCTCATTTTTATCGGAGATTGTTTATACTTTGGAATTTACTAGGGTGTATTTTATCATCCAAATCCATGTTTCTTCAATATTTAATATTATTTCTATCAACCTTCAATTGTTTAAATCCAATTTTACCCTTCGGTGAGTATTTAGTAAAAGATATGAAATGATTCTTTTGTCGTTTTTCGTACGAGGTACTTTTTGACTTTTCCGACAATAGTACGAGAAGAATGTTTTTTTAACTTATACACCATGAATGGATTTTTAAAACATTATTTTAAAGAATATTACTTTACAAGTTTTCAAGTTTATTTTTAATCAACTTCTTTTAGTTTAGAATAGTATGACATGTTAAGAAAGGACAAGTGTTTTTGAAGTATAATGGATATTTTCCTCAAGAATTGAGTTCAAGTGTTTTATCAAAATTATTTTCCATCTATGATAATAAAGGGTTATGTTTCTATTATTACATTTATTTTATTATGTTGTGATTGAATTATTTTTATGAATTCCATTATCTTATATGAATTTTTTTATGATGTCGTGATGTTTAAGAATCCCATTTTTATTACATGGGTTATGCTATGACGTATGGTTTATGATTTTTGTGGAACACATAAGAATGGTATCATTATCAGATAGGTGGGACCTATATGTCCCTCCAATGCATTGGGTAAAGATTTTATATCTCATGAGATAGACATGGCTGGAATGGTAGGTTAAACTGGTTCAGTGAAAAAGGAATGAAATGGGGAATGAACTCGGTTCAGAAATGGACTTTGTCCACTAAGATAGTCTTGGCAATGAGTCATGACTAATAAGAAATGATTATATATGATTATGTGTATACACCACAAAGCTTCATGTTTTAGGTTATGATTATTGTGATTACATTTCACTACCATGATTTATCCCATGTTATGAATGTATGATCTCTTTTGCAGGGTATGATTTACAAATTGTTAGGTTCATATGAATATGATCTGATTGATATTTCTTTTGTTAACCCTTAATTAGCATTTGAGATCACCCTTTGTATGTTTTCTTTCCCCAGGCCAGGAAGAAGGTTATTAAGTAAGATATGCCAAAAGGGACTATAGATATGATGAAATAAATGGGAGACAGTGTAGACGCATTATGAACCGGTTTTTTATGTTTCCCAGATTCTAAAGACACTATACCTATACAGTCCTTTCATGTTTTTGTTATATGTTGTAATAAGTATGCTTCAATTTTAAACTATTAACCGTGTATGTAAATTTTGGGTCGTTATACGGGGCCATAGAATGTGTTGGTGAGACATTCTGGCTCAGACTGGGTAGGCTAAGGGGGTGTTGTTGAATGATTTATACGAAAAGATTATGGACTATTTTAACCCAGATACATTGAGGCAAGAGCAGTATGAAGATTTAATGATCCTGACTTAGTGATCAATGTTGGTGATGGAGTATACATGCTGTTTCATTAAGCTATGACACATTGATCTTGCATTGGTGGGATGAGGTAGTAGCAACGAGGCGCTTCTAGGATGGGATGAGACTGGAAATCATGTATCAGGTGAATATCATTATCTATAAGAGGATTAAATATGTAGGTGATCAAGTGGTGATCTCATAAGGGAACCTGAATGTATATTAATGTAGTAGGATTGTCCTAGTAGCTGGTCAGACATGTGGTGCTACTTCTAAGTGCCAGATTCATTGTTTTAAAGTTTCTAGCTAGGTTGAAGTATGAAATGTGGTCAGAAGAGATGTTAGGCCTCTCATGGTGGTGATAAGTTGTTCTTCTATTAGTGTGTTAGTATAAGGAAGATGTGGGGCCAGTGTCCTACACCTCTAGTTGACTACTCTTCATGGTACAAATTGGGGCACATGCAGTGGTTTTGTAGGAACCCTCAGCATTGGAGCATGAATGTTGGTCCAAGGAATATTCCATGTACAGGCAAGGGATCATTTTCTCTATATCGGGCAGGTAGTTGGTGCTCCATAAGTCGTACCAATATGGGTAGTGGTTGTGGATCTCTGGGGTAGGATCTCCCATATCAGTAAGGCTATGTAGTGTAGGGCACACAGTTTGGATCCAAGTGTAATGTTGTAGGTTAGCTTCTAGAAGCTTATTCAACACCAGATGATGGAGATTTTGTCCCATCAAGTGTTCAATGTACTATACTTGTAACTTATACCCATTCTAGTGAATTTTTTCAAAGCACTATCCACACACTAATTATTTCATACCAATAAGGGGTGGAGTTGGGTTTTCCTTTAGAGAGTATGTGCAGGGTTATATAATGTTAAACATTGTTGGGGGTAAAAATTGAATATATTTGGATGTGTTGGGATGATCATTGTAAGTCGCTAGGAATTTTTTACTGTGGGATATAATCATTCTTAATATTTATGTATTTGACATGATAATGGGTATGGACAGGTTGGTGTTGTATTGGGAACACAGAAAGTGTTACCGTTTCAGGGTATCTTCCGGACACTTTAGGGTGACGCTTATGTCCATAGCGGATTGTGGGATGTTCAAGCTAGTCGTGGGGGACAATTTTTTCAGTAGATGGGTAGGTTCACAGCTAATGTTGAATGTCGTGTTCTTGATGATGAATGAGGGGAAAAATATGTCTTCCCTAAAATAGTGGATTAGTTTCAGGATGTGTTCCTTGTGGATTTCATGGGGATTCCACCCAAGAGGGATGTTTAGTTCACAATTGAGTTTCTTCTAGAGTGAAGGTAGTTTCTATTCCACCATACCAAATGGTACTAGAAGAACTCCAATAGATAGAGGTTCAACTTGGGTTTTTGGATCATAAGGTGATCATATGTCCTAGCACGTCTCCTTGGGGACCTCCTATTATTTTTGTAAATGTGTTTAATATGTCGTTAAGGTTGTGTGTTGACAATAAGTAGTTAAATCAAATGGGGATGAAAACCCATAACCCTGTCCCTAGAATAGATGACCTTCTTGACTAGTTGAGATGTGCATCGGTGTTTTATAATATTGACTTCAGATTAGGTTATCAATAGTTATTGGTGATGCCTTTGGACGAACCACTGTCAGATTACTAGAGTTGGTATGGGTAGTTTGAGTTTTTGATGATGGATTTTGGCTTGAATAATGTACCAACTGTGTTCATGGATTCGATGAAACAAATCATTCATCCTTTTTTAGATCTGTTCGTTGTTGTATTTTTTGACGACATATTGGTGCAATCTAAATCTCCTGATTATCATTACCAACATCTTGACATCATTATGTGTACAATAATACTGCATCACCTATACACCAAGTTGTCCAACTGTCAGTTATTGAAAGGGGAAACTCATATAATAGGACACATAGTCTCTAGGAAGGTTTATAGGTGGATCAAGAGAATATACATGCTGTTGTGTCTTGGGATCAACTCATGTTTTTTTTCATATGTTCGTAGTTTTCTAGGTTTTTCTGTGTTTTACTAGAAGTTCATACAAGATTTCTCTATCATGGCTGCAAAACTATTAGTCTTTCCCAAGAAGGGAATCATTTTGGAGTTTTATGAGGCTTCTGATAATTCATTTCAAGAGTTGAAAAAGAGATTGACGACCAGCTCGATCATTATCTTACCCGAGTTGGGTAGGAAGTAAGTCCTATTTATTGATGCATCCAGTATTAGGCTTGTGGCTGTGTTGATGCAAGATGATATGTTTATGGCTTATGGGTTGAGGAAATTGAGACCCCATGAGTTGTATTATCCCAATAATTACCTTTATTCTGTTCCTGTAGTGTATTCCATAAAATAATGTAGATAGTACTTGTACGGGGAAAAGTTCACAATGTATGCTTATCAGAAGAGACTATAGTATATTTTTTTACAGCGGGATATGTATCTTTGACATCAAATATGGGTTGAGTATATATAGTATTTGTACATTGAGATGGTTTATACACCAGGGAAATTGAACGATGTGTCTGATTCCATAAGCTGGAAGGCTCAAAACAAACTGGTTCAAGGATCCATCACTGAGTGGATGTTGATGGCTTTGTTCATCGAGATGCACCTGGATGCGTGGGAAGAAAATGGTCAGGTGACTCATTCTTCCATTGAAGTTATGTTGCACTTTTGTTTTGAGATTGGTAAAGACATCTCAATGATTCATGATGTTTGGACATGAAGGAAAGACATAAAGGTCGGGATTCACATTTAGGTTGGGTCATTATTAAGGGTGTGGTTTTTTGTGTTCATGGTCGTGTGGTTGTGCCGGTATACATGCTGGAAGAGTTGATGAAACAGTTTGATGAATCGAAATGGTCAATTAAACATGGTTTATCTAGTATGTATTGTGATATTTATAGACAATTTATATTTCTAGGAATTAAATAAATTGCAGGATTTATGGCACAGTGCCTTGAATGTTAACAAGTGAAGGTAGAGAATCAATGCCTTGGTGGTTTGTTATATTTATTGACCATTATGGAATATAAGTGGGATGATTTGTTGCTGGATTTTGTTTTGGGTATTCTTGAGGATTCCTTTAAGAATGATGCAATCGTGGTAGTTGTGGAATGAATGACGAATGTAGATCATTTCATACAAATTACAGATACTTACACAGTTGACTAGAATGGTGGGTTGTATGTTCGGGAAAAATTATTGTTTCATGGGGTACCAAAAACTATAGTTTTAGATCATGATCCATGTTTCACTTCATGCTTCTAGAAATGGTTTTAAAATGGTTTTTGGTACACATGTGCTTTTGGTTATGGCTTTCCTCCTGCAGATGGATGAGAATTTGAAGTGTACAATCCAAGTTTTGGATGACATGTTTAGGACATTTGTCTAAGATTTTTATGGCTCTTAGTAGAAGAACATATAACTAGTGAAATTTTCATACAGAAATAGTTTTCATCATATAGTTCAAACGAGCCATTTTGAGGATCTCAATGGGTGGATGTGTAGATCTATATTTTCTTTGTTTGAGTTCGGTGAATCCGAGAAGTTGGGACCGAGTCTTATGCATGAGACTTCAAGGAAATTTGTGTTTAATTGGAAACAGATGGTAACGACTCATAGTAGGAAAAATTCGTACACAGATTAAAGGGGTGGAACTCTTTAGATTGAGGTGGTTGATAGCATGTTCCTTATTGTTTTGCCAAGAATGGGTCACTGATATATTTAGATGCAGGGGAAGATAGTGCCCTTATATTTGGGGTCATAAGAGATTTTGGAGAGCATCAGACAGGTGGTGTACAGATTTCCTCTTCCAAAACAGTATAGCGGGATACATGATGTTTTTCATGTGTCACTACTTTGGTGGTATCACCCTGACCCTACTCACTTGCCTTATGATAAGGCTGTTGATCATGAGGGTGATGCATCCTTTGAGTATAATTTATTATTTCTGGTGGATCCTAGAATGAAAGTCATGCGGGGAAAGGTTGTACCATTATTATGATTACAATAATAGCATGGGAATGTTAATGAAGAAACATGGGAGAGGGTGTCATATTTGTTTTTATGGTGTCCGGAACTCCATTCCATGGAAGTGCAATGAAGCATGGGAGGTATGATCAAGGATGGGCCATTATAAGGTAGGGAGGTTGTAAGATCCCAGATTTCTTTGTAAGTTAAGTTATATTTATTTATCAATTTTATCCCTTTATATAGGTAAATTGTGTGCATAACCAAGTTATTGTGGAGGATTGGGAGTGTTTTGAGGTTTCGGGACATGAAAATCAAGAAAAATGGGGTTTCATTAGTAGGAAACATATTCTGTACATGGTTAGTGCTAACTATGATGACATTCCAATGACACAGTGCACGATGTGCGATTTTTGATAGAGTAACATATTTTTGTTTGTGCAAGGTTTTTCAGACTGTGCAGCTCAGAAACCTTAAAAAAATTCACAGAACATGTTTTTAATACCTATCGCAATATTTCCTCCCCATTCACCCATCATTACCCTATGAACGAACCAAATCTCCCTAGTACTCCAAGAGATTAATCATTGTCATTTTTAAGGATTTCTGGGTGCCATTGTTTGCAGATCGATGCTCCAGGTAAGACTAATCCCATCCTTGTAGAATCTAGGGGCTCGATTAAGAGTGCGTTCACCCGCAAAATCCTGGTATGTTGTCTACAATTTATATCCCATGTTTTATTTTTTGGTTTATGGTTTTTTCCTTGGTTGTCTCTTGGTATGTTTTGGTCACACTGAGAATGTTTAGCTAAAATTTATATTAATAATGTAAATATAAACCCTCACAATTCATATGGGATGAGTTGAGGATTATGAGACTAATATAAGGACACCCTTGGGGTGTGCTGACATCCCTATACCGAGGAATTTGTGATGAAAATGTGATATAGTTGTGTATTTAGGTAGGGTCTATATAAATATGTTTCTAGGATTTATTGTGTTGTGAAGAAGGTTGGTGATGAACCAAGGCATAATAATAACATAAGGGATATTGGGCTAGTATGGAATTGGTTTATAGTGGTTGAACATGATTTTTCTATTTTAATTGTGAATAGTGTTGGAATGTCTAAATGTGTTGAGACATGGGAATGGTGAACCAAAAAATGGGTTAATATGTAGAAATGATGAAATACCGTAATTGAATGGATTATGAGCCTCGTAATGAAGCCTAGTGAGTTAAGCTTGATGAACGAAGCCTAGTGAGATAGGAAAAATGAATTAATTCTTAGTGGGATAGGCATAATAAATGAAAAATGGGATAAATGGATAAATGATTTGAAATGTGGTAATTGTGTAAATGGTTTATGGAATGGTATAAACTATCATTAAAAATTGAGGATTCATGTTTTCCTTGGGAAATGTTTTTGATGTTGGGTGAATTGTTTATTGATATACAAACATAAAAACATACATACATACATACATATACATATATATACATAAGGTTCTAATTTCGTGATGGGGTGGGGAATGTACATCTGATTCTATGCCCATGGGAGGAGTTGGACAGAGGCTCTAATCTCCACTCCTAATGCATGGGTTAGGGAAGAGGACTGAGGATCAGTTCTCTAAAATTTTGTATCCACCTAGACTGAGGCATCATGTTGAGGATATGGTTGAAATGAGGATGTTATTCCAAGTTAGATAGGACATGAGTGTGTTTTTTTCCTTGAATTTTATTGTTTACTTTAAGCTTATGTACCATGTGGTGTTTGATAAACCCATGACAAATTCCTTGAATATGGTAACTAATTATAAATTATATGAAATTGTAAGATAAAGAATGGTAATAAATTTTAAAAATGGACCTAATGTGGTTAAGGGAAATTAATATTTTCTCGTAATTTGTTATAAATTTACCTCTTGCGTGCACAATTGTTTATACCATATATTTTATAGACACTGTTGGTGGTGTCCTATATAGTTATACTCACACCCTTCTTAGGATTCCTTTGGGTAGACAAGTAGGCTTAATGTTTGAAAGTCTATACCAGGGAAATGGATCTTGCTAGGGAGTTGGGTTGGCATGGGTGTGTGTGGTGGAGGACCCAGACTGTATGTCAGGACCATTTTGGGTATCTTTTTTTAGTCATCATTTTGGGTTTTGATAATATTTACACTTGTAGCATGACATGACATGTTCACTGTTAGACGTGATTATAACCTATTTTAGGGAATTGTTGTTTATGAATTATTTTTTCTTATTGGTTATTATTCTTATATTTTGGTTATCATTTGGTGTGGATTACTTTGGTAAAAAGGGTTTATGGTCTCCTAAATTATCCTTTTGGACCCCCACATCTTGTTGAAAAAATTTAACGTACCGAGAGTTGCATTTATGGTAATGGAACCACCCAGATCGAAGCTCCAGATTAGTGGATTCAAGGCTAGGGATGTTTCAATATATCTATACCATGTTTTGAGACTACATTCTATAATAAAATCCAATGATATACCATGAAATGTATATTTTCAATGTTCAATACCATATTCTTCTAAATAAAACAACTTAACACCTATACCAATAAAGAGATACAATTATCAAATGATGACCAATGAACTGTGAAATAATCCCAAAATACCTCCATACTAGTCCCAAACCTATTAGAAAAAATATTCACCATACATCTTGGGAATAAACACGGGGCATAGAAGAGTCCAAATTGTATCATCCGGTAGAAAAAACATACCAAATGGACAAGTAGATCTTTTCTTCTACTAATCTTCCAGATCAAAAAAAATATAAAAATATCCAAATAATCAATCAATTGAATAATAATATGTTTTTTAGATAGTATCTATAGTATCTAATTAATAAATGGAGGAGAAATGTTCCTTACAGGTTGACTGATTCATTTCCTATAATCATTAAAATACGCCAAATGTTTTCCATCTTTATTGGAACTTACACCTCTTTATCATTTTTAAAAATTGTAACAACCCTTTTTTAGGCACAACATGAATATGAATCACTCATTGGAAATCTGAAATGGTATAAATTATACCATCACCGAGAAAATTTTCTACATATTTTTTAACAATGTCTAGAAGGGTTGGATTGAGTCTCCTTTTGGTCATCATCACTAGTTTTCCCCATCCTTTAAATAAATCATATGCATTCAAATGGAGGGGATAATACTTGAAATGTCAGCCAAGGTCCACTTGATTTCCTCGATGTCCTCGCTCAAATGCTTGAAAAGTAATTATTCATGTTCAAAATAGAGATTATTATCAATTATTATATGTAATTTCTCACCACGTAACAAGTATGAGTATTTGAGATTTCGTGGGGATGTCTTGAGTTACATTGAATGGGGGTACAGTATAGATAGAGAAATTGAAGGAACTTAAATATGTTCATAATGAAAAACTGTATTATAATATACAGCATCAAAATCATAGAATAATGTTTTAAATACATCAATATTCTGAGCCAACATGTCATAATCAGAGTCACATGTCAAAAATATTTATATGAATCCATTTACAATGAAAATCAAAGTGATATTTTGGTAATAGAAACTAGTGTGTAATTTCTACTAGATATCAAACAATAACCAATACTCATAATCTCACCATTTAGTTGAAAATAAAATTATATTGGGTTTTTAATTTGTGGTTCAAAATGGGCGATAACAAAACTATAATGGTCCTATGAGAGGTACTGCATGGAGTCTATGACATTTAATATCCCAACTTATTCTCCATACTCCTTGGAATGTGTACCCTCATGAACATATTTTATAGATTTTTTAATTTACAGGAGGGGATTACCTACAATAATGGGTTCATGAGAATTTACCTACTCAACCTCCATGTTATGTTCATTGAATTCTGTTGGAAATATCAAGTCTCATTGCCAAACAAGTAAATACATAAGTATTCCCATAGGAAATGTTGTAGATATATTCTCGAAAACACTAATACTCATGTCGGCATCCACTCACCAACCAATAAAAATGATAATACAAAGTGAGGCATGAAATTTATGGAAGCTCCCAAATCATAGTGTGATTCAGAAAACTGTAATTCCCCTATGGTACATGGGATAATGAATGTCCCTAGATCCATTCACTTTTTTGGAATTTCTATATATGGTGTATTATGTGATGAAACGTTCCTTCCATGATTGATCCTCTCATTTCCCATGTTCCCTTTTCGATTGGTACAATGTTCATTTAAGAATTTGGAATACATTTTGATTTTCATAATGGACTCTTGTAGATGGATGTTGATCTCCACATGCTTGAATGTGTCCAAAACAATTTTTTGAATCGCCATCTAATCCATCTTCATGGTTTTTAGAATTATGTTAGGAAATGGGATGTGTTTTGGAGGAGCATCTTCAATCTCTTTCTTAACATTGTAATAATCCTTTGGTTTCCCATTAGCTGGTCTTGAATGGAGTTTCTCCAGAGTTGAGTTGAATCCCAGTTGAATGACATGGGTAGATATATTAGTTGTTTTCTTCCCACTTCACAATGTGATGGAACAGACAATACACATTGTATATGGAGTAGGATAGGAAGGAAAATTTCTTTAATTATTACATACCATTTCATAGAGGGTGATAGTAATTTGACTCATTTGTGTATTCAATTACCTAAACACAATTCCTCAACTCTTCAACTCTTTTTGTGGAAGAAGAAAAATTTGTTTTAATTGATCATCTGTATTATAATCAACCACATGTTGAGATGTAATTTTTAATTTTCTTGTTGATACAAGGTCTTCAAATCACAATTGGGTTAGTTGGAAGCCCAGTTGGTAAGGTGGAGGCTATGGGATGTTTTATTGAAAAGTGGGCCTTTGTTGTTTTTCAGAGCCATACCTCATGTCTGATTGATCGTTCCACCCTCGGTTGTATGTTGGTGTAAAGGAATCATACTACTTTAGGGGAGGTGGATGTTGTTTCTACTCATATGTCTTCCTAGGGAATACTATTGCACAATCCTTTGACTCTTGTATTTAGTGGAAGCAGTCAATTGGGTGGTCTCTTTTTTGTGAAAATTTCACATGGACTCATAGGAGTGTGATGCGATGTATTTTGATCCAGCGAAGTCTACATAATCATTGTGGTTAATTATAAAAACATAGAATCAATAAAGTGATTTTCAAGGGAAAAAGGACTTACCCAATGTACTTCTCTATCATGTGGTGTTCCTCGATCATTAAATTGTTGGGTGGTGTGTGCCATATTTTCAATAAATTCACATGCAGGTGATAGTATTTTGTCATCTGATTACCATCTAGATATGATATCCACAATGATTCTCTCCATAGATGTGATTCCTTCATATATATATTTGATGAGTAGTTTCTAACTAATTTGGTGGTTTGGGCCGCATGAACAAAACTTCTGGAATCACTGCCGATATTCCTACATCGACTCCCCTTGTGATTTATTAATCCCCGAGTACTCATTACGAATGTATGTTCTCCTTGATGTTGGAAAAAATATCTGAATGAAAAGGCGTTTCGAATCATTCCAGCAATTTACATCATTATTTTGTAAATAATAAATCCAATCCATTGCAATTGCATCATGTGAAAATGGGGATTCCCTTAGTTTTATTGTATATTTAGAAACATTTATTAGTTTAATGGTTCATAAAACCACATTAAATTCTTTTTAAATGTTTTTTGGATCCTCACCTGATAATCCATCAATAATTGGAAAAAGGTGAATTAACTCATATTTCAATTGAATGTCTGATTATATATTTGGGTATGGAATATAATTTGGTTGAAATTTAATATCAGGTCTAACCAAATCTATACTCTTATATTAAGGTCATTTTTATGGTATTAAACTACTATTTCTTGTTTTATGTTTTAATTTTAATTTATTGCAATTGTAATGTTACTTGAATGGAGGAATTCCCCAACTGGTTGAATGTTTAATCTTCTCATAGACTGAGAATTTCTTCTTCAATATCTAAGGTTGTGTCCAATATCAGGTTAATGATCTAAGATATCCTCAGGATTAGTTCATTTCATAAATAAATAAAATATAAAAATCTAATTAATGAAATTTGACTATAATAAAATGATGCGATGATTGATTTAATGGTCTAATAATAAGAAAAGAAATGAAAATGAAAAAAATGAAAACTTGAGAATGGGGAATGATATAAGAAATAAGAGATGAAAATAATATAAAAAAATAAAAAAATAAAAATCTTTCCTCCTCGTAAATGGTGACAATTTGAACGATGCTGTTGTGGGGTATATCAAATGATGTTTGGTTTCGAGTAATTATGGTGAAACAAAGTGGATGACCAAAGTGGTCTTTCAATGGAAAAAGTAATTTAAGACAACATACTGATTGTATATTGAAAATTATATTATATAAATCTACCACACTACATGAAATAATGGGATTTTTTATTGTTGATAATAATAGAATAACTTTGCTGGATAAAGATTTAAATTTTTTTATTTATTTTATAAATTAAGTTCTATTATAAAGACAAAACTAGAAGATGTTTTGATAAAATATTTTAAAAGAAGTAATCAACATAGGTCCACCTCTTCGACTACATATTAATTATGATCATTTAAATTATCATTCACAAAATTATGAACCACTAATTGTTTAACCATCAACCCTATGAGAGTTAACATTACGACAATGAAGAAATCAATTAAACCAGTGACTATCTTCACAACATTCAATAGTATAACCCTAAATTGACTGATTTGATAAGTCTATAATATTCTTAGTAGTATATTAGGGAACATATTAACTCTATAAATAAGTATTAATTGATCTTGGTGGTTTTATTTAAACTCTAAGAATTTATCCCATGTGGTCTAGTTTTACCGATTATGTTTTCTCTCCACAATTTAAACAAATTCCCATCCTCATGTTTTGTTGTTTTAATAGTTAAATTTCATTCATTGTTTTTCTTAATTTAAAAACTAATTTATTATAAAAAATTAATTGAATTATAGTAGCTCATTGATTCAAAATAAATGAAAGAAGAAGGAAAGAGGTACATCGATTACTATGAAAACTACTCTTTTATGGGTTTTGTGGTAATCATAGATAAAATTTAAATATTAAATGGTTTAGATATGGTATAAACCAATATAATTTCTACACTTGAGATCCATCCCAAATATGACAATTGATGGATAAGTTAATTGAACAAAATAAATTAAAAAAGAATAAATTAAATATTAACTAAGATGTTTATTACACAAAAAAATATCAGAACCTCAGAAGGAGATGAAGGCTTCGATGAATGGATCCTTGCTTAATGGTCTCCCCCTATGAGTATAGGATGTTCCCAAAACACCATGGTCATGCGAGAACTCTTATAGAACTCAATAATTGCAGCAGTTCACTCCTTGGTCGAACTTGTAAATTGATGTTCCCAAGGTGTCAATTTATAGCCAAAATGGGAAGTTGTTTTGGGCACCCAAATTTTGAGATACCAAATGTGTCTTAATTCTGAGTTAGTATATGGATTTATATCTACATGGACCAAAGTGAAAAGTTGTACTCCATCATCTCTTTGTCCTCCATGTTATATTTGGTGACCAATAGAGGATCAAAACACTAGATATGGCTGAAATATAGAACCAACTCTTTGACATTATGCAAATTCTCTCCCCTGGACATATTGGTTAGGATGTCCCCTTTAGTGGAAGAATTTGGCGTAGGTTTATTGAGATGAGTTGTATATCGTAATTTTTTGGAGAGGCCCCCAAATTTGTACCCCCTTTTTACTCACTTATTTTTAACAATGTGAAAAAAGTGGAAACATGTCCTTGGGATTCCATATAGATTGTCCTATTTTTCATTATGGATCATCTCTGAGCCCCCAAATCACCTCATCCTACAATGGAATCACCAAAAAAAGAATAATTAACCTTTATAACAATGATAAAAATTTAATAATTTAATAAATGTGTATTTATTATTTGAGATAATATTTTTAAATTTAAATAGAAAACTACTTTAAAACAATGATGTAAAAGTGAAATTAAGTAGTTAATTCTTATACGATCAATTATCCGTCAAAAAAATGTAACATGATTTCATTATGAAGACTTTAAAAAAAATAAAGGATGTAAATAATAATTTTTATCCCCTTTTAATTTTCTATGAAATAAATCAATCACCATCATCAACCAATCAAATAATGAGAATAAATTCAATAAACATAATTGGATAATAATATAGTGGGTATCACACCAAAAATTCAT
The DNA here is from genome assembly GCA_963277665.1 of Viscum album. NCBI lineage: Eukaryota > Viridiplantae > Streptophyta > Magnoliopsida > Santalales > Viscaceae > Viscum > Viscum album. The sequence continues at coordinate 1,308,548,706 of OY728152.1, read as the reverse complement.
CATCCATTGAAAATATGACGTACATATTTTACATATTTGATTGAATCTAGAAATATCAGACCTCAAAAATAAATCCAAATATATAATTATTATTCATACATGTATCTGCACTGTCAAAAATAGACTCAATGATAATTGGATCCCCTATACAAGTGATCACCAAATAATCTGAAGCACTAGTTGGAATTACATTCTCCCACCCCTCGTAATCTTTTGAGCATTCTAAAAAACTCAACACAAAACTATGTTGTTATATTTTAATTACATTTTTTGTAGTGGTAATTTATTATGAAAAATAATTAGGCCAAATAATTTAAAAACAATATTGTTCATGTTTTTTATTCCAATAGTTCTTCATATTAGACAATGGGTTTTTACTGATGTGTGATAATCCCATGTGACATTGTTCCGACAAAGTCCTATTCACAAAATGACTCTTAAAATCACAATATAACTTTAAATCTGTATTATAAATCGTGTGACTGATTTTTCCTCTCACATACACCATCTATCCTCTAGGAAATGTAAAAATTCTACCACTAAAAAAAATCTTGAATCCATTAGTATCATGTCAACAAGTAGATAATAAATTATCGCTTATACCATACATGTATCACACATTATAACATCTCGACCCGATATCCACTTAACTCATTCCACTAGATGGTGGGTCACATGGCCTCATGCACACCTCATTATTCACAAGAATCATGCGACTAGCAGTGAACGTGTGAAAAAGATATGGTGGGGATATTTTAACCCATTGTCAGAGTGGGGTATCAGATATAAGAATACAAATAAGACATTCATTGAACTATTTTCTAATATATATATTATAATAAAAAATTTAAAATGTTTAAATAACGAAACATTTGAATAATAATAAAATAATATATGAAAACTTCAAATCATGGATGCATTTCCTATTTATATATAAAAACATGACTCATGAAACATACATACAATCAAGCTATTCTAAAAGTATAAGAGTAAAAAAAATATTCTATACTACAATCACAAGCATATTATCACTCCACTCCTCCTATAATAATCCTACAATTATATCATATCAATAAATTATAATATGTCAGTTTAATGTATTCTCACCAACAAGTAGACAATCCTTTGGGGTACCAAAGGACTCCCAAGTAGGGTGTTAGATAAAAATCAAAGCAGGACACCACCAATGGGGTATTCTAATAATAAAATAATTCCTCATAACTAAATAGTTTGTATACATAAAAAATAAGACAAAAATAATGGTGAAACAAATAAATAGTCTCCTAAAATTCTTATAGGAGATTTTCTAGATCTACATGCATTGGACCGTTGAAATAATGAGATTATGAAGGGTTACAATATAAATATATATTAATTACATGTATAGTATAATTATATATTTGATCCACCTATATGAAAAATGTACATGAATATATATGTGGACATATACCAGGAATACCAGTTGATTGACGAACCGAGGCATAACTCATAAATCTATAACCAATATGACATGACTATAATCTCATGAAAAAGGGTACATTACCAACATATTTTACTGAGTTTGAGAGATCATGCTCACCACTCAATATGGGGAGTCTTTTATCATGTCAAAAATCTACAAGGCAGGTGGTTCCTAAATTCCAATGTCCAACAATTCTGAATAGTGTGATACTTCTTATCCAACACCAAATCTATGGGATAATGATCTTGTCATATTCAATATATCCATTTTCATCAATGTTGACACTCCTTTCTGTCACAAAGTCAAAACGAATGAATAGGGAAATACCTTAAAACCCACAATGATTCATCCTTTGAATAAATATCAAAAAAAGAAAAAGGGATGAACAAGGAGAACATTTCCCATCGGTCGTGCAAGTTCCAGCATTGTCACGCAAGTATACTTGCATGCTGCCCAAATGGTCATGCAGGTGACTTGAACACCCTCTTTGAAAATCGCCCAGGTTCTTCTCCAACATATAAATATCCCCAGTGGGCCCCCTATTTTGGGGGGAATTTTTTCCAAAATTCAGATACAGAGCGTTGAACTCCCAAGTCTCCTCTTGAAGACCTCCAAACACTTCTAAGGTAATTCTTTACCAAGAATGGAAGTTCCAAACAAGAGGAGTAAGGAATAAGTGTTAGAATTCACTGACACTTGCATTCCTAAGTGTTTTACCCTTAAGGGAAATGGACACACTTGCGCGCCTCCTTACCTACTCATTGAAACTTGCGCGCCACTCTTCTGGAAGTACCTCGGGATAATTCTAAAGGCTTTTATCAATGGTCGCACTAGTATTACCCTACTGGTTTACAATCGCGCATGTACCCATTTGTCGTGCAGTTATACCTGCACTCCCGGGACTTGCGTGCCCACACAGTACCTACATGACCCTCTAGGACTTGCGCGCCTTTTTAATTTTGGGTGCCCTTCCTACCCATTTCACCCCTCCTATGCCATTCCACCTCTCCTATTCAAGATTCTGTCTTCAAGACACTCTTCAATGCCATTTATGGCATGTTTTCTTGATTGACTTCCTTATCTGAGAGTAGTTCCGTGGAATATCTCTCAAAAACTAGTGATTTTCACATCATTATATCACTAAAGTTAGATAGTTTATTCATTCACCCTCATCCTTTATCATTAGAGAATCCTTAAACTGGGCCTCCTTTTTTAGGAATAAGCCCCAGTCCAAATTCTCATTGATTTGGGCCTCCTTCTCAGGAGTAAGACCCAATTCCTCATTGATTTGGGCCTCCTTTTTAGGAGTAAGCCACAGTCATAATTCCCTTAACCTGGGTTTCCTTTTTAGGAGTAAGCCCCAGTTTCAAATGTGGGCATCCACCTTAGGAGAAAGTCCCAAGTCCCTTAATTTTAAAATCCTTTTAACTTGGGCCTCCATCTCAGGAATAATCCCCAGTCTTAATATCTCTTAACCAGTCTTAATTTACTTTTGTTCTAGACTTCCATCTCAAAAGTAAAACCCAATCACGATTCCCCTCCTAATTTGGGCATCTTCCTTAGGAGTAATCCCTAAGTTAGAGAACCCAAATGTCCAGGAAGTACATATACCTTTATGGACCTTGTTCCTGGATTTCTTCCCTGAATTAAATCTTAATACTCATCTATTTTGGGCATTCATACATACATATGCCCCACATCATTGCATATTCCATTGCAAAATTGTCTAGTTTCACCAATACCTATTGTTTCTCACACCTATCATGACTCACATGATATTAGAGTGTAAAATTAATAATGACATCTTTATTTGAGCCATAAATCATGCATAAAAATCATACTCTCATACTCAAACTATGTGGGTTCGGATTCCTTTTCAAAAACAAAGGATACGTTGGTATCCCATTTGCGGGTACGATCCCAACTCGGAAATAATCCATGTCCTTCTAAATGAAAATAAACCTCAACTGCCCCACTGAGTGTCTTTAAAAACACTATGGTCATCATAATGACCAAGAGACTTTTAAGTACTAATGGATACAATTGACTAAGAATCTCTAACAAATACATATGATTCTCTATCGATGAAAAACCACTAATACATATAAAATATTATCTAAATTTTCTAAAAAAAAATCATTTATTGTCATATCTAAAGGAAATCTCATTTTACACTTGGTAATATAATAAGGAATCATGAACATAACTTAAATCTAAAAATAGAGTCCTGGAGTAGAAAAAAAATCCCATAAAAAATGTGTGATGAGTCCGACCTCCCATCCTCTCGTCCAATGAAAATTCCTAAGCCTCATTAGTCCACAACTAATGAACACCTACCTTTGGAATGTAGGGCCAAATTGATATGGAATCATTGGATGTTTCCAGTTCTATGAACAAACCTGTTAGAAACAGATTGGAATGTTTGAACCTTCAATCAATGAGGTCTTCCCCATTTCTAGAGGAAACCAAAAATGGCGAACCTGACGTGAATCCTTAACCAAGAAAAAATGATGTTTTACTTATTTGTTTGTCCCTTATTTAAATTCAATGATAGGTCCAACAAGAAAATCAATAACATATTTGCTCATACAAAAGGTATAGTGGCCCGACTTATCTTGATTATGACTATTATATCAAACATGCCCTCTTTTCCAAGATCCTTTCTATTTCCAAAATGTCTTCTCTCAAGTTGACAACCATGAATATGTCTACTATGAAAACATATACTGCAAATGACACTGCTGCTACTTCTTCTAGATCATCGTCTGCTCTGAGGACAACATCACCTACTCAGCGTCTTCAATGCTAGGTATCAAATTCCCTGGTTAAGGAGTACCTTCAACACAGTACCATTCCATCTCTAGAGGCCGCTCGACAAGCCCTCCAAGTCAATAATTCAACCTAGTTGTCTGGACAGTGATGACCATTGATCAAGATGCAGGTGGTGCTAACCACCGTCTCCAACCGTTTCGTGTCATTATCCCAAGAACGCAATCACCATTCACTCCTATATTCTGAGGAGGTGAATGAGCAGGTCCCTCAGGGCCTTAATTCAAGGAGACATGAGTTCTTCTCAAGGGATCCTATCAATAATCGCCACCAGACATGTGCGGCAATACACCCTCAACATGATGAGGGTGTCATCTCTATGTGTTCGGCTTCGGTTTCTCGAACCCAAGTAGGTGAGGCGAACCACCAGAGGCAACAACTGGTTAACAGTGAGTACTTTCGCATCTCTGCCATCTCCGGAGAAGTCCACCAACCTAACTTGGTGGCATGAAATGAGTGGTCACACACACCCATCCATTTTAATTCTGTTGTCCAGCAGACTCTTCTGGAAGCATTACGGAAATCCCGCCATGCAATTCCGGCGGAGTACTATAGACAGGAACATACACCATTTTCTAAATCATGATCCATTCAGAAGGATCGTCTGACTACATATTATGGATCTCTTCAAATACGTTCGGTGAAGTGCAATTGGCTGGCACATACACCTGATAGAATTGATCAATCCTACCAACTGTCTCATTTGTTAGCGTTCGGAGAAGTCACTCGGAAAGCTTCGGCGACAAACAGAAGGCAGAATCAACTCTCTACCACCCCACTTGAGAACTGTTAGGATTCACTGACAGGAAAAGGAGGACAGGAGTAGGCACATACACCTACTCCAAGAACGGAATGGACGTATATCCCCGTTCTGGCTACTAAAGTCACCAAGCATATTCTATCAATGGTGAAAGGGCATAAGTAAATCAATGCTCATATTCTGGATGCATGGCAGAATATTATAAGAGCTTCAGAAACATCTTAGGGAAAGTCACATAAATCTATCCCTACCAGTGGAGTGACACATCAACAGTTCACTTCGGAACAGACACACACATCTGTTCCAGTCCAAGAGGGTTGTGGGGCGTACTCCCCCATATCATATGGACAACCAAGTCAGGCACATAGACCTGGTTTGAGCGGTTATAATCAGCCTAACCTGACCATTTCTCCTGAGAAGGCACATACACCTTCCAAATTTAGTAAAAAATGGTCTATGAAAACGACCCGCCCAACACACTCATTAAATCAAGGGCCAATCTGTAACAAGGCCTTACTCGATGTGGGTGTTCTTGATGGACTCAGACAACAATCAGTTGCAACTCAATATTCTTCTCTCTTAGTTCCCAATAGTGGGGACATTATTTTTGAAGGTCTGCATCAGAAACATCCTCATTAAGGCGTGATTCATGAAAATTCGGTGGATCTTGAGATTTCATATTCGGATGAGATCCATAAGAACCCTCCTTGTTGTCAGAAGACCAAGGACCAAGAGATGCAATCTTTTCTTGTATCCCATCATGGTGGTTCTCCCCAAGATGATAAATTTCTCTTGGAAAGTCCTCTCTATAGTAGTGATTCACATTGCTTGGAAAATTCTCCAATAGACAATGTAGTGATGATAAAATCCTCTTATCTTGAGGCACATGAAAATTTGAATCCGGTCATGTCTGATTCTTTACCATTAGCTGGTGAAATACTTTCTCAACAAGAATATAGCCCAGGGTGTAGGTCATTCTCCGAACCACCCCTAAGTCATGAATCTTCTAGTTTGTTCAGTGGATTCACTACCAGTCTTGTTGAATCTGATGAAGCAACAAGAATGAACCAACTTTGGTCTAAATAGGTAGAAGAATCTTTATTTAATGATAAAGAGGAAATTCTAAACATGAGAAAACAACTGGTGAAAGGTGATGTTCCAGTCATGTTTTGGCCTTTGGCAAACTCTCAGTATAACATTCCATAGATGTTGAAGGATGATGGAATTCATGATATTCGTCACAATATATGTAAAACTCCTTGTCAGTTGAACAATAAAGTATTATCTTATGATGAATATGAAAATCATGTTATGATAATATAATGGTTAAAATGTTAGATTGATTTGGCATCTGTATCAGTCTCTTGATATCTGAAGGATGAAAAGCAGTAGAGAGCCCTTCAACGTTCATGCCTTGGCAAACTAAGAAGATTGCGCCAGTTTGCTGCCAATGCCCCATCTGGTATTCATGTCTGAGTATGGGGTGTTCATGGAGTAGTACATTTCACAATTCTCTCCAGTTAGCAAAGTCCACTGAAAATGGTTTCATATAATGTTATTTCTCGTGGCCGACCACATTCAATGGGTTTTGCTTGAAATCAAAAGATTTCCCAAGAACAGGCTTCAAATAGTTCCTCTCGAAATCAAGAATATAGAGAACAAGTTATTGAATTAATCCTGCATCAACCAAACATGAATATTGAACAGGCCTCTCGTATAGCGAAAGCACATCATCATGTGACAGAAGTGTCAGAAATCATCCATAGTTCTTTTGAACTAGGTAAGAAAAGTGGATGTCGATTGTTGCATCCAGATAATTACCAGACCAAGGTCCACAAGATCAGGAGAGATTTCAAGAAGGTCTTAGATATAGCATGTCAAGAGCCACCCCAGATTTCCAGACTAGGGACTCTTTTAACCCATCCCTCAGAATCAACAAATAGGATTCTAGGAGTTCAGCATAGACAGTAGGAACAGCCCGAGCCCACCGGACTGGGGATGTTTGCAAATCCTCAATCCCACCCTCAGAGAAATTCAGTCTTCTCTCGATTAGGAAAGAACCCTCAAGAGCAACGATAATCCAAATTTTCAGGAGATTCTCTCCAAATTACAGTTCGCCAAGAAGTTCCTGAGGGATCAAATCAAAAAAGGCAATGTCTCATCAAGGGCATGGCAGAAGAAAATATCATAGAAATACTGATAGAAGGGATGTGATGCGTTATGCATCAATTAATGTCATTAATGTCGGTGTTTCCGATCCTCTAGAATATGAGGCTCACTCATGGGACTCAGATGAAGAAGTTCATGCTCAAGAAGTTGTACAAACAGACACAAATGAAGAAGGTGTGCGTACACGAAATCAATGGTTTACCAAAAATTTGGGTAATCCTTCAAGTAACCCACTTCCCCCTCTCCGAAAGGGATCCAAAAAGGGGAAAGGAAAGAATCAGGTTACATACCCTTCCTCTAGAGAAGGTCAATCGCTCTCACTAGAGAAAAGATTTGCACAATAAGAGGAAGAAATAAAGTAATTGAGGAGGTTTAACGTAGAACTACATCAAGGTAGTCTTCCTTCTAAGAGTGTTGGAGTTAGTTAGCTAGGGGAATTTGTTGCAGCTACTGAGAAGAATCATGAATATCCTATTATATCAGTATAACTGCCCAGATCTAATCCTACGTGTCATGTGCAACAACAACTGGCGGTTCTACCATTAGTTGTAGAACCAGCCACCACATCTTCCCAGACTCCAGTTATTGCAGCAGCCCAAGTCCATGTTCAACCGGATGTTTCTCAAAAGTTCATAACTACCATTGAGTCATTAACAACTTGGTTATAGACTATGGAAGGGAAGCGTGCACATGTTCAAACAGAAAAGAGAGCTTACCCTAAATGGGGAGATTCAATATCTCCCCCATCAAGTTTTGGGAACCATGTATTCCCTATTTTCAATGGATCAGGTGAACCTGAACAGAATTTGATGCATTACTTGTCTTGTTGCGATCCTATGATGGGAACTCTGGAACAACAAGAAGCAGTCAAACTCAGATTCATTGTGCGAACCATGCAAGGACCAGCTTTTTTTGGTATTCAAGCTTTCAATGCCTGTCAATTACCGAGTGGCAGGATCTCCACCAATGATTCCTTCTCCAATTCAGCTCGACGTTTCCAAAGACAAAAGTTTTTGATCTTACAAACTGTAATCAAAGGGAGAATGAAAGGGTCTCATATTTCATTGCTCACTGGAATGGATTAAAATATTCCCTATGCTTACCAGTCCCTCAAGAAGAACTATTGCCAATCTGTGTGGCAAATATACGTGATGAGTTTCACACACCGCTGATCGCTGTGAAATACATATGAGGGTTTCGAGACCTTACTTCAATTGCTCAACAGAATAAAGATTCTCTTATAAAGACTGAGGATAATGCTTGTGTAAATCCATTAGCTTCAGGAAAAAGAATGGGTAAAGTAGAAATTTCTACTATTATGCTTAAACAAGCACATATACCTACTTATACTTCCAAACATTCATCTTCTCGAAGGTCTCCACCTCCTGATCACCAACAACTGAGTTCGTTTCGTCAAGATGTTCAAAGAGATCAAAGACGAAAACAATTCGAGGATTTGAAAATCAAATATTAATCTTTCTGAAATGAACACGTTCCTCGTTATTTCATTTTGGATCTTGGAAATAATTTGGTTTTATTGACACATCCCAGATGTCCGAACAAGGAAGGAGATGAAGACTGTCCAAACATTTTACTGTTTCATCAAATGTTGGGGCATCCCATTCGGGAGTGTTTTGTTTTCAAGGACCTCCTCCAGAAAATGGTCGATTTTGGACAAGTCAAACTGAAAGGTTCTTCAGCTTAGGTAGCGTGTGTTACTGCTACAGTTACAAAGAAGGAAGGCAAGTGGAAAGAAGTTAAGAACCAAAATGAACAAAAATATGATGATTGGATGGTTAGAAAGACGATCAACCGAACTCAAGCCATTTTGCGAACACAATTGACGAAACCAATTGTGTCTACTACTATGAATGCCACAGCAAAACCCACTTCATCAGAGGGAAAATCCTCAATGAAATGACACAATTGTATGAAAAAGGAACAATTAGAAGAAGATGAGTTTGTGTCAAAGCCTAAGTTGTTTTTCAATTTGGTAGATTTTATGCCATCTACTTAAAAGAAATGGGAACCGCCCCACCAAACGGCACATCCAAAACATTCTAATCAGGCGGAGCCTTCATCAGATGAAGATTTGATCTTCAGTTCTATTAATATGATTCAATTAACAGATCTATACGCCAGTCACAGTTTTGATTTTGTTGAGCCCGAATTCTCAATACCAAATAGAGGAATCAGAGGAAGTTACAGAGGTTCAGGATACTTGGGATAATGTGGATCTTAAAGAGTCCACTATTCCAATTCATCCCCTGTTAGAACTATATATGTGGAAGAAACTCTTGGTAGAGCCCTTCAACGAGCTCAACAAGAAAATGAAAGTTCTTCCACACAGGGTAGACTCATTCCTAGAACAATTATTTTGGATGATCGGTTGAAGGTTCCATATTCTTCCTCTCAGCAAGTAAATAGACCTAATCACTCTAATATTCCATAGCCAGGAGTATTACAAATTCCTATCCCGGTACAAGATGCATCAAATTCCAAAGCATCAACATCCAAGGCACCTGCTAAACCACATGTTCCTATTTGGAAACGTAGACCTTTGGATCAAGAGTATGATATATTGAAACACATGGCCCATGTACCAGTCATGTTATCAATTCTAGATGCCTTGAATTTATCAATAGATCTTCGGGAGGCACTCATCAAGACATTGTCAAGTCCTCGGGAGTTTGATACGGAAATTGTTGCGGCTGATGTCATCCATGTAGAGAAGAAATCCTGCAGAATTCCATGCAGTGTTATATATTACTGATGAAGATGAAGATGATGTCATGCATGGACACATTAGACCTTTTTACCTATCGGGAAAGGTCAATGGTGTAGATATCTGAATATAATTCATTGATAATGGTTCAGGAGTCAACCTCATTCCTATTTTTACACTTCATCGATTGGGACTCAAGGAATCTAATTTATCTCTTTCTGATATGATGTTACAAGGATATGATAAAAATGAAAAAGAACCACTAGATGATATTACACTTAGAACTCAGTCTGTATATCTTGTATATAATTTAGATTTCATGGTTGTTGATCATGACTAAGCCTTCAACATCTTTCTTGGAAGACCCTGGCTACATCAACATGCAGCTATCCCTTCATCATACCATCAATGTCTCAAGTATTGTTTCGATGGTAAAGTTGGGACATTATATTGTTATAAGGCCATGATCAAGACATGTGAATCTCAATACATTGATGCGGAATTCTATCACATTAAGGGAAAAGAGGAATCCACAACAAAGGAGATTACCAAAGATAATACTCCATATGGTTTGGAAAAGATTCCAGTAAACCCATTGACACATGTGTGTACAAATTATGTGTTTCCTATCAGTCAAATTGATAGGATAGACCCAAATCAAAATACTTTTATGAAAAGATCCATAATTTAAATTACAGAAATAGAGCAAGATATCATGGGAGAAATTGGTGATCCACAAAGCAATGATGGAAACTCAAATGAAGATGTCTTCATTTCATCTGCTAAAATTCAGCAATTCTATACTTCTCCAACCAGGCCCGAATAAGTTATATCCATTCCATAGGTGAACGATGATGTTGATTTTCAATCCATCATCTCCTCTTTGTTTCCCAAAGAAGACCCTTCATCATCAATCGGGTCGGAAATGGAAGCTTCTTCTTCAAGATGTGAAAATTTTGGAATCTCTATTGATTATGGAAATTCTACTTCATCATCTACTATGCAAGTAGAAACGTAATAAATAATACATGTTAAAGAAGAAGAGGAAGATCTCAGGGATGCTCCTCCCTCATTTGAAGAGGTTATCTCTACCACCGTGGATGAACTCAGTGAAATAAATCTGGGTACAAAAGACGATCCAAACCCCACTTTAATTAGTGCGACCATGACTCTTGAAGAACAAGATATGTATATTTCCATTCTAAAGTAAAATTTAGATATATTTTCTTGGAACTATATAGAGATTCTAGGGCTTGATCATGATGTTTCCACTCATCATTTGTGTTTTCCATAAGAACATCGTGGATTCAAACAAGACTCTAGAAGAACACACCCAACCTATGCTTCCAAAATTGAGGCTGAAGTGGATAAGATTATCAAATCTAGCTTCATTAGAGAAGTTAAATATCCCACTTGGTTGGATAATATTGTCACAAATATAAAGATGAATGGTCAAATTAGAGTTTTCATTGATTTCGGATATTATAATTGGCAATTTCATGAGGATTATTTTCCAGTTTCGATTACAAAACTATTGATTGATGCGTCAGCTGGCTGTGAAGCACTTTCCTTCATGGATGGATATTCCGGATATAATAAAATCTGAATTTCTCCAGAATATGAGCAATCTACAACCTTTAGATCCCCTCAGGGTGTGTTTTTCAATCGGGTAATGCCCTTTGGCCTAAAGAATACAGGTGCAACATATTAGCATGCCATGCATCATATCTTCAAACCCTTTCTGGGAAAGATTGTTGAATGTTATGTGGACGATTTGGTGGCCAAATCCAAACAACATTATTATCCATTGGATGATTTGGATGTTATATTCCGAAAGCTTTGAGAACATAATTTGAAGATGAACCCCTTAAAATGTGCTTTTGGGGTAACCCTAGGAAACTTTATCGGCATTGTTGTACGCCGTTGTGGTATTGAAGTCGTTCCTCAGAAGAAAAAGTCAATCCTCGGTATGTCACCTCATCAAAATTTGAAATAATTGATAGGACTTCAAGGACACTTAGCCTATATTCGGCATTTTATTGCCAATTTGGTAGGCAAAAACTTCCCCTTCACCAAATTGATGAAGAAGTGAGTCACATACTAGTGGACTGAACAATGTCAAGAAGCATTCGATATTATCAAGATTTATCTCTTGAGTCCACTGGTGTTAATTCCAACTCATGAAGGATGACCAATTATCCTCTATGTAACAGCTCTAGAGTGATAATTGGGTGCCTTTCTTGCTTAGAATAATGTTGTTGGGAATGAAAACAACCTCTACTATCTTAGTCAGACTATGATTGATGTAGAAACCCGATACTCAAATATTGAGAAGTGCTGCCTAGCATTAATCTTTGCAGATCAGAAGTTGAGACATTACCTGCAATGTCACGAGGTCTAATTGGTATCTCATAAAAACCCACTCAAATTCATCCGTTGTTGTCCAATGCTTACAGGATGACTGGCAATGTGGGTAGTTATTTTGTAGAAATTTGACATTCAATATGTGTCTCAAAAAGAAATAAAGGGCCAAGCTCTGGATTATTTCCTCACAGAACACCCTTTAGTAGAAGACACATCTTCAGATGTTGATCTTATAGATGGGGATGTCTTCTCTATTCTAGATAGTCTTCAGGTATGGGAAATTTACTTTGAGGGTGCTTCCAAAAGTCCAACAGGGAAGAGAATGGAAAATAATAAATATAACAAAGTTGGTTTAGGAGTTGTACATATTTCTCCAAAAAGGCAGTGTTACATTATTCCTTCTCATTATTTGGAGGTCGTACACATAATGAAGCGGAATACCATGCTCTCATCACAGGCTTGGAGTTTGTGCTTGAAGCACAAGTGAATCACTTAAAGTTGAATGGTGATTCATACCTGGTAATCATACAAGTCATTGGAGATTATGCCATCAGAAAAGAAGAACTAATCTCTTTTTATGATTACGTTAGAGAGTTAATGGCTGAGTTTCCTTCAGAACCGACATTTTCTTATGTCCCACGATCAAAAATTGCCCAAGCTGATGCACTGGCTAATATAGCCACAACTCTGGAAGATCCAAATCGGGACGAGACAACAATCATTATTTCCCATCGTTGTACAATTTCACCTTATGTTCAAGCTAGAACAGAGGAAATAAATTAAATTAGTCCCATATCTGAACCATACGGTCACACTACGGGATGGATGACACTTATCAGAGAATACCATAAAAATGGAACACTTCCACCTGATAGAGTCGGGAATGAACAAATATGGCGACGTGTGGTCAATTTTACTCTTTATGAAAGCCCAGATCACTTCAAGAAAATTCTCTACAAGCATGGTTTTGATGGAGTTCTCATCAGATGAATTGATGGTGAAAAAACAATCGCTATCATGAAAGATGTGAATGTAGGAGTCTGTGGTGCCCACCAGTCTGGACATAGACTGCCTGATCAGATACGAAGGCTTGGATACTTTTGTCATTCAATGATAAAAGATTGTGTTGATTTCACAAAGAAGTATCATCCATGCCATGTACATTCCAACTTCATTCATCAACCTCCGGATATTCTTCATACAGATAAATACTTGTGGACATTTTCCACATGGGGAATGGATGTGGTGGGACCTTACCCTTTAGCTACGACTAAGAAATTTAATTATATTATTACTTCTACTGACTTCTTTTCCAAATGGTCAGAGGCATTTCCTCTCAAAAAAGTTAGTTTTAAAAGAATTTATAGATTCATAAAGTCTAACATCATTACCATATTTGGTGTCCCTCATACCATATTGATGGAAAATGGCACCAAATTCTATTCATCTGAGGTAAAGAAGTTGTATCAAGAATACAACATGAAATCTAATCATTCATCTTGGTATCATGACATGGCCAATGGACAGATAGAAGCCTTTAACAAGACTCTGTCAAATATACTACAAAATATGGTGGATAAAGATAAGAATTCATGGCCTGATAATCTCTTTCATGCTTTATGGGCTTATCAGACCACCACCCGCACTGTAACACGTCAACTCCTTATTCATTGGTATATGGAATAGAAGTAGTCTTGCTAATTGAGGTTCAACTTCCTTCTCTCAGTGTATCCATTTGTGATCAGTCATCTACATATGAACAATCTCAAAAGCGATTGAATGAATTGGAACAGTTATACGAGAAATGACTGTGCACTTTGCACCACATGGAGGACTATCATAATCGAATAGCACGAGCTTTCAACAAAAAAAGTTTGTCTTCGTTCATTCATTCATGGAGAATTGGTATTAGTTCTCAGAACTCCAATGATACCAGGAAAGAAACCTCCCAAGCTTGAACCAATGTGGGAAGGACCATATTCAATACATAAGGTCTACTCCAATGGAGCATATTCATTAATCCCAATGGATGGAGAACTCAACACTACTCCAACCAATGCTATATTTTTGAAGAAGTATTTTTTATAAACACTAAATAAACCACCAAATTTCCTTACATATGACTTTAAACTATTGGAACTTTCCTCCCACATGATGTTAAACTATTACGTCCAAACTACACGACGCTAAACATTACAGAAGTCCCTTACGTCTGACAAGACGTTAATCTGCATCATCAGTTACGGTCCATGCATATGACCTTAAACTATTTGCATGTCCCTTACGTCCAGAATGACGTTAAACTATGAAAAAATCCCATATATTTCCAACATGATTTTAAACTGTGTTTTCTTTGTCCTTACTGCAAGACATTAAACTGCATAGTCCCCCTTTCATCCAACATGACTTTAAACTGTATTGTCCCCATCGTCTTAGCTACAGGATGCGAAACTGTACAACACCCTTATTGTCCAACATGACACAAAATTTTATTCATGTCCAACATGATGTTAAACGATGTCCCTATATTTGTCCTACATGACGTTAAACTATATTCTTTCACTGCTACATGACACTAAACTATGAAGCACCAATAGTCCTCACTTAAAGACTTTAAACAGCACAGCCCCTTCATAAGTCCTACATGACATTAAACTATGCATCATTATGGTTGTTTCTTCCTCTTGTTTCTCACACCTAGTATGAATGACATGATCACAGGGTAAACTTCAACTATAACACCCTCTCTGGGTCGTTAACCATTCATAAGTCCCAACACCATTTTTTTAGATCATCATCCCCAAGAACAACATGATCACTAATTCATTCATTAATTGAACTATGCAGACATTGATCTTTTCCTTCTAAGCTGGGTACGTAGGCAACCCCCTGAGGTTCAAGCCCAAAACTAATCTCTTCACATCGGTTCACATCCATCTTATACGATGTTTATTCGTGAAAACACCCCCCAAATCAATATCTTTACATTGGTTCACTTTCGTACTTTCTATATGACATTAAATTGTACAACACATTTTTTCTAGTATGACAATAAACTATAACATTATTTGATACCCTCAATTGAGAGGGAATAATTATTTAAATAGATTTTCAATAATATGTCATTCTAAAGACAATTGGCATACCTGGAAATTCCCGAACCTTTTATATTGGGTTAAACCATCATTGCACAAAATTCCCTTTTCACCCTTCACATGTACAAACCAAATATGTACATATGGTATTTCTAGAACTATGTGGGCTTGATTCAAATCCTTATGGGATACTTTGGAATGTTTGAGTGTCCCTCGAATCTAGCCCGAAGTATTTTGGGCCTAACCCAAAATTCCACTTTTAGTCCTCGGGCTAAAAAGTCACCATGAAAACACACACTGTGTATTTCTTATAATGGTATGATATCTATGACCCTAAACTAAGATCTCTCATACATTAATCCCACATGATGTTAAACATTATTTCAAGAAATATGTATGGCTTGATTCCCATCCTTATAGGATACGTAGTGAAGTCCAATATTTCAATTCAGGACCTAGCCACAACATGATTATGGTTAGCATTGATCTGTGTATCTCTACATACGTTATAAAATACCCATTTTTTATGTGTTATAATCCTAAACTTAAATATTTTCAAATCGTCATAACTCTTTTCTTGACTTCTAGTCACAAAAATGCCCAATTTCTGATATTTCATTTTCCTGATAATGCAACAGGTGCCCTTAGGTAGCCTTGCATAAACAGTCTACATAATAGACATTTCATCCAAAAGATACTATTATTTGACTATGCACCCAATGCCCTTAGATGGCCCTGCATAATTCAACCGCCTAATGGTTTTGTTATATAGTGGTAACTTCTTTCTTGGGAGGAAAACCACTTTTGTCTTTATTTTTCCTAATGAAAACATGTAGGGATCTGAAAAAATATCCACACTTAACACATATGTACCATATCCTTTTTCATGATATGAAAGTATTCAAGTCAATGTTTTATATTTTCTCTTCTCTATGTTTTGGTCAGACCTTCGTAAGAGTGACATTCTTCTAGTTCTTGGACAATCTTGTTTGGAAATATCTTCTCCATATTCATGTACCTCTCTCCATACAGTAAACTCTATTCTTTGGAAAATTTGAATCCTCATAAATTTTCACTAGTTTTTTAGCAGTAGAAAAGTAAATTTCTGAGAGTTCATTTGCAGGACTATGCAGCATGTTCCATTAGGCGGCCTTTCATAAGTAGTCTACATAACGTACCTGTCATCCAAAAGATACTATTATTTGACTATGCAGCCAATGCCTTTAGGTGGCCCTGCATAATTCTACCACCTTTCGGGTTTATTAAATAATGGTAACATCATTCTTGGGAACTAGTTCTTCTAATGCCTTTTTAACTCTTTTTCATATCATTCCTTAGATTCAAATTTTCTTATGTCGTATTTTACATATTTACCATCATAATTGTGTGTGGTAATATGTTTTTAGATAAATTATCAAGGAATTGAGTCAATTTTAATCCATCCAGTCAAAGATTTTTCGACCATAAACATTATCCTTTTTATGTCAGACATGGATGACTTTAAACTGCCAATAACCACAAAGACCCCTAGTTTCTCTTTTTTTCCACAGCGTTAAATCCTATATTCTCTCCGGATCTAACTCTGAGGGGGGACTTTTGTTGACTCTCATTTCTGTCACAGAGTCTAAACGAATGAAAAGGGAAATACCATAAAACCTAAAATGATTCATCCTTTGAATAAACATCAAAAAAAGATAAAGGGATTAACAAGTAGAACATTGCCCATAGGTCACGCAAGTTCCATCATGGTCGTGAATGTATACTTGCGTGGTGCCCAAATGGTCACGTACATGACTTTCACGCCATCTTTGAAAACTGCCCAGGGTCTTCTCCAATCTATAAATATCCCCGATGGGCCCCCTATTTCGGGTGTAATTTTCTCCAGGGCTTGCGCGCCTTTCTACATTTGGGTGCCCTTCCTTCCCATTACACCCCTCTTATAACATTCCACCTCTCCTATTCAAGATTCAGTCTTCAAGACACTATTCAAATCCATTTATGGCATGTTTTCTTGATTGACTTCTATATCTGAATGGAGTTACACATAATATCTCTCAAAAACTAGTGATTTTCACATCTTTATATCACTATAGTTTGAGAGTTTTTTCATTCAACCTCATCCTTTAAGATGAGAGAATCCTTAAATTGGGCCTCCTTTTTCAGGAATAAGTCCTAGTCCAAATTCTCAATGATTTGGGTCTCCATCTCATGAGTAATCCCCATGTCCTAATGGTTATGGTCCTCCTTTTCAGGACTAAGCCCCATTCACAATTCCCTTAACCTGGGTTTCATTTTCAGGAGTAAGCCCTAGTTTCAAATATGGGCATCCTCCTTAAGAGTAAGCCCCATGTACCTTAATTTTCAAATCCCTTTAACTTGGGCCTCCTTCTCAGGAATAATCTCCACTCCTAATTTCTCATAACCAGTCTTAGTTTTGTTTTGATCTGGACTTCTTTCTCAGGAGTAAAACCCATTCATGAGTCCCCTCCTAATTTGGGCATCTTCCTCAGGAGTAAGCCCCAAATTAGAGTACTCAAATATCCATTAAGTACATATACCATTATGGACCTTGTTCTCGGATTTATTCCCAGATGTAAATCTTAATCCTCATCTATTTTGGACAGTCATACATACATAATCCCCACATCATTGAATCTTTCATGGCTCAATTGTCTAGATTCACCAATGCCTCTTGTTTCTCACACCAAGCATGACTCACGTGAGCTTAGAGTGTAAAAGTAATCCTTAAGTCTTTCATTGAGACATCAATCATTCATAAACATCATACTCTCTTACTCGAACTATGTGGATTCTGATTCCCTTTCTACAACAAAGGATACGTAGGAAGCCCATCTGTGGGTATGATCCCAACTCTAAAATAATCCATGTCCTTCTGAATGACAATAAAATTCAAGTGCACCACTGAGTGGCTTTAAAACCATTATGGTCATCATAATTACCAATAGACATTTATGTACTAAAGGATACCATTGTCTATGAATCTCTAAGAAATATAGATGATTCTTTATCGATGAAGAACCTCGAATACATATAAAAGATTCTCTAAATTTCCTACATATCAATCATTGATTGTCAGATCTAAAGGAAATCCCATTTTCCACTTGGTAATGTAATAAGGATCCACGAACATAACTTAAATCTATAAATAAATTCCTAGAGTAGACAATAATTCCCCTAAAAAGGTGTGACGAGTCCGACCTCCCATCATCTCGACCAATGTAAATTCCTAAGACTCATTAGTCCACTACTAATGAGCGCCTAGATTTGGAAAGTAGTTCCAAATGGATATGGAATCATTGTATGTTTCTGGTTCTATGAACAAAACCGTTAGAAACCGATTGGAATGTTTGAACCTTAAATCAATGAGGTCATCCAAAATTCCTGAGGAAATATTCATATAACATTCATAATAAGTCATAATAACATTTATAATATTAATAATTTAGTAATACCTCTCATATAATCTTCACTCATCCCATGTATATAAATAAAGAATATTATGGATTACAATATAATATATGAGGAAATACCTCTAATGTGTCTCTTTAGTGATTATCAATAACATGCATGGATATGAAATTCATATTAATTATTTGGTATAGAATAATGAATATCATTGTACTTACCATCCATTTTAAATCATTTCTTTTTTAACATTTCATTTATTTTTGGATTGAAAATCATCAACAAATATGCACTCCATATTTTCATTGTATTTATTTAACCATGTCATGTCCAATAAATTATCAATTCATAATGGGAATATAGAAGATTTCATGGTCCTTAAATGAAAAGTCTATATTGTAAATTCCAATAAAATGATGTCCAAACACATGGGTAGTATCATTAGTTCAATTAAGATTTCATACTACAAGGGAAACCATTTATCAACCAAGTTGAAGAATATCTAGGTGTTCTAAAAATATATAAAAATTACCCATAATGTATAATTTGGTTTGTAACCCACATGGGGTAACCATATATGTGGTGTAGGACTAGAAAACTACCAAAAAATGACCCTGTGGAATATATCAATGAGCGATAATAAATTTTATCTGAATAATGATGTTACATATATAATCTAGGAAATATATGAAATTTGGAACACTTACATATCTATAACGAAAAAAATAATGGGTAAAATAAAGTGACCACCTACCTCATGTTTATAGATGAATCCATTCTTGGTATCACCCTTAGATTCATTGTTGTTTCGGGTAAATATATGAATTGCTAAAATTCCCTAAAAACTAAGAAAACAAGATTGTACCTAAATATTGAAATGTATTGTGAAATAATCACAGTTTATGGTAAAAAACAATAAGGGAATTCCTATATGGATTCAATGTTTCCAACAAATTGTTGTTTGGAGTGCGAGCTTGTTAGAAACCCTAATGCCTAGATAGAGTAGTTTTATAAGATCATATGGGATGAAACTCAAAAAAATATTACAGAAGGAAAGAGGATAAAATAAATAGTCTTATTAGATTATTGAGGGATAAATGGTCATTTAACCTTAAAATTGTGTATTCCGAGTATAAAAACATTGTTTGTGAAATTGTGTGAAAACAGTGTGAAAGTTGCCATTATAAGAGGGAACCTTTAATAATTTGGTTCAAAGTTTATGTAATAGTGAGAAATGAATGAATGAATTATCTATGAAAAATCTCATTAGACCCTCATGGAAGTGTTCCTTGGGTCACACAGTTTTAGATAAACCATGTAGCCCCATGTATAAAATTCATGAAACCACATTGTTTTAGAAAAACCATATTACCTAGTATTTTCTCTATATTTTGGAATTCTAGTTTCTAATAGAGAACTAAACACACTCTTGATATATTTTACAGGATTATGAATAATTAATATGGATTTATAAGAAATTGAAATTAAAAAACGAATGATCTGTACATTATGAAATGATGGGTCATTATATCTGACCCTCATATTGAAACTCATCCCTAAGCATGCCATTGTAGGTCCAATAGGCATCATCTGAATGGTTTTCTTTCCATTGAGTTCATATATCCGCTTCCCATCCCTAGGTTTCCTCCTATACCAGACAATGCTTCCACAAAACCCATAATAACATAACTGAACTATCTCTGAGTTTCATTGCATTATTATCCAATAAACGGATGGGATACTTCATGATGGAAGAATCTATATTCAATTAAATCTATTTAGACTAAAATTCATTCGATGGGTCTGTATGATATCATAGAAGATGAGATATGTTAATAAAATCATGAATTTTCACATATCTCTTTGGATGTATGGATTGTTATTCCAACGATATGATCTATTTCACAACCTCAAATCATCCAACAAACTTCAGTGAGAAATTACCCAAACATTGAATACATCAATGGCCCATCCATGTGGATATTTAGAAGAAAACATTCTCTCCAATCCCACATTTAATACATCATCATTTTTTGAAAAATAACTTATATTTATACTCATTGGTCATCATGCAATTTATGATCGGTTGGCCGCAATCTGTTGTCTTTTGCATGAAACACAGTCCAAGCATAATTTCCTATTCTATTTCTAGCCAACACATAGGTTAGTTGTAAGGACAACAATATAAGGGATCATAAGGTTACTTATCTACAGTATCCAAAAAATATTTATTATATGAGTGAACTATGAGAGGTATATCTTTGTCTTACGAACCTCCAATGTCATGTAATCATCCAGGTATCATGACTTCTAATACCTGAGTAGTACCCTATGCATGTCAATTAGTTTTTGAGTAATAGTTTGGGATCATATGTACATGAATACCCAATTCATTCTATAATACCTTCTAGAACTATGACATGAAATGAATGTCTCTATCCAAAATTATAGAACATGGCTCTCCCTGATGATGTATAACCTCACTTTCATACATTGTTCATGGAACGTAGATCAATATGGTGTATTCCACAAATTAAAATTGTGATAAAATCATCAAATAAACAAAATAAACTACCACTATGTTCATTAAAAAATGTTATCTTAGTAAACATGTCATTAAATTCCACAAAACAACATCCCATTTTAACTCTGGAATTGACAATAGCTAGAAAATCACTTTCCGATAATTATCAGCCAACTTCACCTACTTATAGTTGAAACAATGATTAATGGAGCAAAAAATATCCCATTCCATTCCTGGAGAACATTATCTCCATCATAGATCATTATTATTTTGGTTGGAATTTGGGTGACCCTTGCATGATAAGGAAAAAATTCCTCATTAGATCCACTGTGATGTCTGATGGGATACATGCATGCCCATGGAATGATAAGGTGTCCCCAACATCAGCAGTTCATATTGAAGATTAATCTTCTTTTGAAACACATTCCATTAGGATGAGGCCCTCGAGATCAGATAACATATTTATTATTACCCATTACCTAAGAGTATATGTAACTAAAAATGCAGAGAGGATAATCTGACCATGGTCCTACTGATCGTCAACATGTATCTATGAAAATTAATAAATTATTTTACCAATTATCACTAGGATTCTTTGACTACCTATATATTATTATTCTAACATAGGTAGTATGATGCAACATCTCAATTATATGGCATGTAGGAATGATCAGAAACAAAAGACTTTAGGTACTAAATAGTAATATTCTACTATAGATTGAGATCAACCTATGTGAAGATTTAATTTATTATTTTCTAACCCGTGACCATCAAAAAAATTATTTGTGTAGATACATTTTCTATTATCATATGGAATGAATGAAAACCTCGATTTTGAGATTATGTAATGGTTAATTCCTATCGTGATTCCTCCACTGATGAAACTAGTATAAAATGATTCATTCCCCATAAAGAAAAAAAACTCGATGAATAATACATGATGCCTCTCAATGTAAGGTATAACTAATTCCTAGATTTAGGAGAATCATAATCCGGGGAGAATTCAATCAAAACCACTATTCACAAATGGCTTCCTCATGATATTATGACCATAATAATTTCACAACATAATTTTTAAATATTTTATGCAGTGATGAAATGTGTACAAAATATTTTATAAAGAATAAATAATAAACAGTAACACATAAGAACCTTAAAATATCAAATATGTTCATAGGATTCACCAAGTAAACTATGTCTCTTACCATCACATGGTGAACAGAAACTCTGGATTTTTAGATAAGGTGAACCATGAATTGAACATTGTCAACCAAAAAGTGGAATTTACTAAGATTAACATATAAGAGATTGTTTATCATAGTATATGGAGTGATCTCATGATGGAATCCATGGTAACGTCCAGAGAAAGAAGGAAACAACATATAGTCAATAAATATTTCCAAAAATGAATCCATATATGTGTGAAATAACCAATTAGTAATATCTATAAAGACTGTAGGTTCATTTGCGAGTCTGAATGACATAACCAGGTACTTGTATAAACAATACCTTATCTTGAATGTAGTGTCAGGTTTGTATGAGGACATTTCATGAACATGATTATAGACAAAACCCAATTATATCATTGTAAACACTCTCACTCCTCAAATCTATTCAAATGGGAAATCATCTCTTGGAATAGGATAATGAATCATTATTGTGAGATTGTTCAAATGAAGGTAATCTATGAAAATCCTCAGAATACCTTCCACATTGATAATAATATATCTTTTGAACCTCTGAGAGAACTGTTGGGGTGAATTAATAATTTAGTCTCCAGATCCTCTAAATAATTCTTCTATACCGTGTTCTACTTAGGTTACATCCTATAAGAAGGAATGGTCACCAATAATCCTCCAAATAATATAAAAATAGTAAACTATGACTATCCTAATAGTGGTAGAGAAAAACCTTCATCTAGAATGATGTAACTAAAATACTATACCTTCGGTGGGAGTGTAGTGGCTTTTAACACTCTATTTCCAACAAAAGTACTAGCGATATGAGTTTCCATATTTCATAGACTCTGCTTCTGAAGAGTAGATTGATTTACACTTACATTATATTCTCCCTTATGAACATTCACAATTACCTATGGTGATTTAAATATACCCCATCGATGATAGTAATCAGCACGGGATCGATATTAAACTATCAATCCCTCGCAAGGATAAATTCAAAGTATGGCATGCCAATGCTGAAAAGATTCCATATTAAAATGTAGTCATATTTCTCACGGGGAAAACCAATAAAATTTTAATACTCTCTAATTGTTTACCTAATGTGGTAAATAGGGTAATAAATCCATTAATGTGTTCCACCTCAAGACCCATAATATTAGTGAGTGCCTCAAATATAAATTCGTGAGACATTATAATGTCAATCAAAGTATAAAGTAATGTGGTGGTAACTAGAATTGTACCTCATAAAAAATAAGGTATGGTGCTCTACTCCAACACTATATGTTATATTTCTAGAAAATATAAGGAACCACATCCATGATTCACTACATGGCATCCTAAGAAATTACTTTCTGTTAAAATTATGAATCCTAAGTCTAACAACATATTCCTTGTCTTCCACCATGGCATGATAGACTGATGTTATTAAAATGACTAACCATCTATGATACAAATGGTCTTGTTCTTGAAATAGTGGATCATGTAGATCCCTATTCACTCGGAACTTATGGTAATGTTTTTCGCAAGTTAATTATAATCCTCATCCTTCTGTAGCCTCTCTAGTCCATCGGATCATACATATTCTATGTTTTATATTCCACCACATCCTACACTAGTGACATACCACGAAATAGTATACACATGGTGTATAATACATTCCACCTCTATAAGTATCCTCAAAGAATATCTTTCACCCTTATGAAGAACCACTTTTACATATTGTTGATAAAATGACCTGAAAAGCATCATCATCTAACCTTAGGTTTCATTATATAGTAATATACTGGTTGATGACCTATGATATGTTCATCAATTGTAATACTATAACCTATGACTGGATATAGTATATCATCCAATACATTAATCATCTAGTAGTCACAATTTCATCACTCTCTAAAATACAGGGGGACCAGTACAACTCATTAAAATTTGAAGAGTACTCCATACCTGGCACGATACAACAACTCCCAACACATTCCCCAAAATAGATTTAAGTAACTCATGAGATTACATTTCAAAAGTGGGGCCCATATAAATATTCCAAGTATAAATGATCATGCCTCCCACCTTCTCAGCATGCCAGGTCAAGATGATTTAAATTGAGCAAAATGGGACATTATATCAAAAGTGACAACAATCTACTAACTACTAATGTCCGTTTTAGGTATGAGTTTTATATTAACATATATAGGACATCCAATTTAATTTTAACAGTTAAAATGATTTTGAATTTGTCATTTTAAAATTTTATAAATCACTTTACACTATTAATTTAGTCAGATTACCATTTCTTCTCTATAAGGGCCCATACTCCATATCAACCAATATATGGAGTTTACATAAAAAATACCATAACATGTTATTACCAAAGAAACAAATGCTCTATGTCTCCACATTCAATAATTTACTACTTATGATTAATAATTTAACATATACATGAAAAAATAGGATAAGAAATGAAATTTAAGTATCAATTCTATTTTGAAAATATTATTACGTTGTGTTAGCCAAATTAATGGAATATTTGAGAACTATAAATATTAAACAGATAAATAAACATTGAATGTTGACATGACGTGGAAAAATTCAAGGCATGTTATACATACTGTGCTTAATAATGCAGCATGGTCAAATGAAAATTCTCATTTCATTAGGACAAAGTAAAATAACCCACATTTCAATAAAACCAGTATCGTTAATAGCATAAAATATGTTATCCACACATTGGATAAATCATATATATATTAAATTGATTAATCAATAAATACAGTTATCATCACACGTAATTTGGGTTATCCGCTTACATGGGTTTGATACAAATAGGAACATGGTAAACTCAAATTTCATTTAACTCCTAGTCTCTTACCAAATACGAAAAATTACAATATAAAGGAAAATTTCACATGATAACACATTTTAACATCATTTACTATGATCCACTTAACATATGAAATGATATGGTCGGTCACATGGTTTCATAAACACCTTCCCCTATGCCAATGGACATTGACTACTAATGAGGATGTGAAAGAGGTATGATGGGGAGACATTTCCCTATTATCAGAGTCTGAAAAAAGATACATTAATAAAAAAAATTAGAGGATAAATATAAAAACATACAAAATATAAAAAACAAGTAATGAATATTAAATAACATCAATGATAAATAATAATCCAAAGCCACTATAGAAGTGACAATACATCGTTGCATGAAATGATGATATAAAAAAATGAATACGGAAACATATATACAATCATTCTATATAAAAGAAAAAAATTAAAAATGGATTCTCAACTACTTTATTGATCTTATGATCTATCCTCTGCTCATACAATCTAACTATATATAAATCATATCAATAACCTATATTATAGACCACTCCATCAATCAAACAAGCAGAAATATAATCTTATTTGGTACCAAAGGAATCTAGATTAGGGTGTGAAATAAAATTCATAGTAGTACACCACTAATGTTGTATCCACCAAATTACAGAAGAGAACATAACTACATAGTGTGTAGTCAAACACAGAACAATAAAACAATGTTAAAACAAATAACCAACCTTCTCAGCTTCTAATAGGACACCTTGTGTGTTTATCTGCATCAGTTCATGGGAATAATGAGAATCAAAAGGGTATGTTTGTATATTTAGTGTGAATATCTATATATATATAGTGTAATTATATATTTCTTCCAACTATATGAATACTGTACATATAGTCATAAGTGCACATATACCTAGAATACTTGTTGATGGAGAGACCAAGACATGAATCCGTCATTCATAACCTATCTAATGAGTCTATAAACTCAAACAATAGTGTACAATACCTAAATTTTAAAATGAGTTGGATATGTCATATTGGTCACACAATATGGTGAGTTTTGCATCATGTAAACACTCCACAAGGTACATTTCCCATAAATCCTAATGTCCAACTAGTTTCAATTGTGAGAGACATCTTGATCCACAAATGATATAAAAGAGAATTGCATTGTCATGATCAATAGATAACATACAATAATATGACATCCATTACATAGAATAATCATATTTATAAAATTTATCATGAAGAAATACCTCTCATTTAATTTTTACCTCACCCAAGTATATAAATGTGGAATATTTAGGATTAAAATATATCACATGAGGCAATAACTATTGTGTGTCTCATTAGTCGTGGCAAATTATTTTCAAGGAAATTAAATTCATATCAGGCATCCAATTAAGAATTAAAAAAATTAATGGCCTTACCATCCTTTATAAAACATTTTATTTTGAACGTTCCATTATTTTAATGAGAGACAACCATAAATAATTACCTATTCCATATATCAATTCCATTTATTTCACTATTTCAATTAAATTAAATTCCAAATGATTAAGGGTTACAAAGATTCTTCCATGGTAATTATGGGAATTTACTACATAAAAAATTACAATAATTGGTTGTCCAAACAAAATAGATGACCCCTTGGTACAATTAAGCATTCATAATACAAGGAAAAACCACTTCTCAACAAATGAAGGAAGCTACCCGGGTGTTTTAGACATTTAATACAATTACCCAAAATGGAGAATCGATTTTGGAACACCCATTGGGTGGCCATATAATGGTTATGGAACTTCAAAACAACTAAAAAAGGATCTCGTGGTACATATCAAGGTGTTATGATCAATTTGATTTAACGTATCAGTTCATAGGGAATTCATGGAAAAAGACAGCATGAAACACATCAACATCGCTTTGATGAAAAAAATCTCATGGGGAAAATGACATGACCACTTACTTCATGGAATTATCTGAATCGTCACTCAATATATACCTTAGATTCAGAGTACGTTGTATGAAATATAAGAAGATGACCAATTACCTAAAAATAGGTTAATTTATCATTAACCTAAAGAGTGTCATGGATTCAAAATTAAACATAGATTGATGTTAATAGATTATAAGATCTTACTGGGGTAGATTCAGTTATTGTAATGGATCATGATTTGGTGTCTAGATGTGTGAGATTTCTCAATGACTATATTTAGATGTTTTTTATGTTAATTGAGATGAAACTCAAAAAAACCAAAACAATGATAATTAAGAAGAATACAATATGGTTACTAGATTAAATAGGGTCAAAATAGTCATTTCACATTGAAATAAGGGGGCACACAATTTAGGCACATGTTTTCCCAAACCATGTTATTGTATCTACTATAAGGGGGAACCTCGCATGATTAGGAGCATATATTATCTAAATATGTAAAAAATATGAAAAAATTCCCATCCTAATCCCCAGCAGCACTGCACAACCCTACACATCTGATCTCATGGTTGCCGAAAAGCATTGCACTCCCCAGGTATACACTGTTTGCAGCCACACCATTTCAATGAAACCACCCTTGCTAGGAATTATGATTTAATATAATCATGCCACCCATTATTTTCTTCACAATTTAAGGAATTATTCTCCATATTAGCTTCATACAAATGTTTCATCCTTCACTTGTTATTTAATCCTTAATAGTATCAATTAATGAATTATTATTTTAAAAAAAATCTACCTGTAACATCATGAAATAATATGTCGATAAAAAAATACCACAATTTCAGCATAAAAAATGAATTCATTTTGATAAAAATATCACCAACACCAGTGACATCAGCTGAATCTCTATTTATAAATTATTAATATACTAATGTCTATTTATTCATATAAATAAAACAGTTCCCTCTTTACTGGAATATAGTATGATTTTTATGAATAAAGCACCCAATTGGTGTGAAAATATATCCTATGACCATCAAAAATGATTGAAATTAAATCGACCTCACCTTATTTAATACATACATCAGTTTTGTCAAAAATGGATTCATGTTGTATCTTTTCATTCCTATGAATTTTAAATGTAAAAAACTTGTCTACACATGACCCTAATTATGGAAATAGAATTTTTTGACCATTATAAATTTCTTCAACCAACCTATTTGATTATCATATCCATCTTCCAATGGTTTTCAACCATTTCTACCAGGATATTCTACATTATTGAAAATCCATTAATTCGTGTTCATCATCATGGATGAAATAAAATAATCAAAATTTATTTTCTCTTTCCTAAACTAAAATATGGTGATTATATTATCATATACATCTGGAAACAAACCTAAAAGAAAAAATAAATTGAATTATTCAACTATTTCAACAGGTACCATGATAAAATTTTCAAAGAACATTATTTCCACAAAATATAAAACTATTTGATGTTTTTTAAATCATTCATATTTTTTTGTTTATCTAAATTCGATGTCATTCAATATGGGACCATAATTTATACAATAAAATGATTAGTGAGTGATAACAATTTATACATGCATTCAATATTCAACATGATCTCTTCCTAATATAGTATGTTCATCACTTACTGGGGTGTATTATCATCCAAATTCATTCGAAATGTTTTGGTCTCAAAATCAATTCTATCTGTATAATAATTAATTCCAATCATCTATAGATTCTTTGGTTTCTATTCAATTACATTACTGTCTTATCATAATCTGAAATATTTTTATCTCAATACTTCAAGAGATTAAAAAATAGTGATTAATAAGTCCTTTGTGGGTATAAATCTAATGGTGTGAGTCACCCTTATTTATTAAAAATTAAATGTTGATAAATCCCTATGATATTGTTCATTTGGATGGAAATAGATTTTCTAGAGAATAAATACTCAATTGTTAAAAAATATTGTATGACAGTCAATAATAATATTCATGTGCATAAATAAAAGTTGAAAAATAAATTGATAAATATGAATTAAAGTTAAAAACCCCACTTACCTAATGGATAAAAAATAATAATGAAACTATAAGAATATAAACTATAAAATAGTGGGTAAAAAATCCAAGTAATTTCGAAAACATGAATTGAATATATAGAATAGATAACCTGTGTGAAAACACAAAACCTAATATGCCCATTTTCTCTCTAAAAACATCTAATGAAAATAATTATCCTTTCATAGATAAATATTGAATATGTTATGATGATGGAGAGGAAAAAATAAATCATTTCACAACCCTTTGTCAACTCAATTTGAACATTTCGTATTCCTTCACATTCTTAAATCCACCCATAGTTTTTCGACTCAAGTCTCCACACTTTAGTCTGTTTATTTCTATTTTTTATATAGATTTACATCAATTAATTTTCCCATCTATCTCAGTGTCGATGTGAACCTCTAAAAAAATTTCCAATAACTATTGTTGGATATCTACATCACCACAACATAATGTTCATAAAATTATATACATAAAATTTGCCATTGATCACAGTAAACTAGTTTATCCAACATAGAGATGATACCTAACATATGGAATTATAGGAATTTCACCAACATTGTACCATGGAATAAACTCCAATAATTATACGATGATACTAGGGAAGAAAAAGGACCAATCATTATCATCGACCTAACCTACAACTATAAATATAATATCCAATGAACGTCATTATCAAAAAAAATCACTTGAATGATGATGGATTTTTGGCCTTGATGACTTCTTCAATAGAGCTCATGTACATATTGAATGGATTAAATGGTAGAATTTTCATCAAATCGTTTATTGATATGAAACTCATAGGTAATCTTAAGCAAATAATATGATGTAAAAATATTAATATTCATCCAAAAATTTATGGTTTGTGTCAATTTGAAAACTGAAATGTCTTTTCTCCCATCATGAGACATCATACATAGCTTGGATCAGCTTCACCATTTACAGGGTTCATTGGTACCAACCATAAGGTAGTTATATATCGTAATACTAGAATGTTTTGGTACCATGATCCTCAGCCACACTCAACAACTGGCATGTTAACTTCTATTCATTATAGATCATATAAATGATATTCTTTTCTTCATAACATTCAAAAAATGAGTTTTTTTCTTCCTCTAAAAAAATGAAATAAGAGTATGTCAATTTGTTTTGAAAAATATTTTAGAAATATATTATTGGACCTATTGAAAATTGGTTGAGTGGAATAGAGGGAGGGCCACTACCACCTTTCTGGAAATAAAATTATTTTAAATATAAATGTTTTTATACATAAATATATATGCTTGTATATTATCATATATATATATATATTTTCTTTATATATTTTTTTAGAATTAAGTCATTTATATTTGATATTGAAAGTTATATGTTTTTAAAAAATAATTTTATGGCATGAAAATTAGATTTCACATATTATATTATTGATTTTGGTTATTTTTAATTATTTATAATATATTGAGCCACATTTTTAAATATCACATAGATTATAATTATATTCTATACGTTATTTAAACTCCAGGTAACCTAGATGAATATTAATAATGAAAGAAGTTTTTTTTAGAAAATTTTATAACTTATAAAATATAAATACAAGATAAATTAAATTTTACACCATTAAAAAAAACAAATAATATAAAATACTAATCATTTCATAAAATAAATTAATGAAATTTAATTTTAGAGGAACAATATATTGTTGTTTTTAACCATTATAATTTTATTTATAAGGTTTTTACATTACATTATTTTTGAAATATTTATTATATTTATGAATTATATTTATTTTCAAAAACATTTTTATATCATTATGATTTTTTTATGTTTTAGTTAAATAGATTTTATAATTTATATTTAATCATATTTTATTGTTACAAAATTGAATTTTATTATGTTTTTCAAGTATTCATGTATTCGACATTGAAATCTTGAAAATTATGAACCACAACTAATTTTTTTTGAAAAAATAGTGGACAAATATGTCAAATTTTTTGATTCAAATGAGAAGGTAATCATTTTAATAGAAGGAAAACATATATTGAGTGAGTACTGTAACTCTTTATAGTGTGGTTATATCCTATATTATTATGTGTGAATAATATTCTTTTATCGATATTTATGACCTCTATTACAGGGTTGAGTATAATGACCATGACTGTGATATTTCTTGGGGAAAAAACCTTATCTTTTGGATGTTATGTCTATTTATTAATTGCAATAGTTTTCAACTAGATGTTGACTTGCGCACCCGATTATTCCAACACTACGTGAGTAAAAAAGACGTACCATCATCACATAGGGGAACCCTAGAAACAATGAATGATCAGGTTGGAAATATAGACACATGTGATATTTCCCATAATATGAGATCAGATAATATGTATTTAGGGAAAACGATTGGAATGATGCCAAAATTGATGGATCTGATGCCTCCTGATGCACATTCCCAATTGGTCATGG
This sequence comes from Viscum album, assembly GCA_963277665.1. Lineage (NCBI taxonomy): Eukaryota > Viridiplantae > Streptophyta > Magnoliopsida > Santalales > Viscaceae > Viscum > Viscum album. The sequence continues at coordinate 1,308,516,874 of OY728152.1, read as the reverse complement.
ATGGAATAATAGAGGGATAAAAAATTCCTACATAGATGATAAGGCCTCATGTTCCACACAAAACAGATAATAATTTGTCATTCAATTCATAATAATTTAAGAATCATTTGTTAAACGTTAGTTATCCATTTGTAAATCAATATTTAATCAATAATTATTTATTATATATTCATTCATTGATCATTACTTAATAATATTTTAATAGGTGTTTAATCTCTATTTAATCATTCCTTAATCATTATCTAATTCAATCATTACTGAATTAATATATAATCATTAGTGATTAATTAATTAATAAATAGTTAATCATCAGGTAATCATATTGTAATCATTAGTTAGTCAGTTTTAATCATCAGTTAATCTATAGTTACTCAATATTTACTGATTAATTAATAATTATTTAACAATTAGTCAATCATAAATTAATCATTATTTAATCATTATTTAGCCATTCCTTATAAAATTACGTAATCATTCTTTAATCATTAAATAATAATTCTACAAGCATTCTATAATCATCCTCTAATCATTAGTTAATCATGGGTTTATTTTCCTTTAATAATTATATAATCATTACTTAACAAATCTATAATCATTACTTAATCATTATTTACACATTGTTTAATTATTCAACAAACATTCAATAATATTTATGTAATAATTATTTAATCAGTCTATAATAATTCATTATTCTTTAGATAATAGATATTTAATAGCTAATTAGTAATTATTAATTCATTAGTTAATAATGAGTAAATAATTAGTCAATCATTAGTTAATCCTTATTTATTCAGTAGTTATTTATTGTTTAATTATTCATTAATAATTCGTTACAAATTATTTAATTATTATTTATTCATTAATTAGTCATTACATAATCATTAATCAATTAATAATATATCCTCACTCAATCATTTCTCAATCAATTGGAAATTATTATTTATTTATAATTTAATTATACTGTAATCATTACATAATCATTACATGATCATTATATTGTGATTTATATATCATTAATTAACCATTATTAAATAATTATTTAATCATTATATAGTAATTATTTATCATTTTTTAATCATTTTTAATCATTATTTAATAAATATTTATTCAATAATAAAGAATTAATTAAACATTAATTAAAAATTAATCAATTATTCCATAATAATTACCTAATCAAATTATATTCATTGGTAATTTTTATTAGCTAGTATTTTTTTGTAATAATTAGTTACTCCTATATTAGTCCTTAGTAATTACGATTAATCAACACTAATAAAAACTATTATTTCCAAAATATATATAAATGAAAAAATACTAAACTAATGACATATTTATAACTAACTAAAATAATAAAAATAACTAAATAAATTTGTAAATAATAAGATAAATTCCCTCTGAATGATGCTTTGAAAAATTAAAACACTTTTTAGGCCCCATGAATCACCACAAATAAAGGAATATTATTTTAGAGAGATGGATATATAGTGAAATATAGAGATATGGAATTAATTTTATTTGTGGAGTGGTGATTACCTTTTGTCTGCACTTATCGGAATGGTTTCACCCAACTGATACCTTTCTCCTTTACATTGGGTGAAAGGTGGCCTATCTTGGGTCAGATTTCACATTATATTATGTGAAAGTAGAAATCCAATAAACTTCATTTTATATTTCATTGATCCACTTCAATGATATGAAAAAGAACCCCCCCCCCCACAGGTCCTAACAAAAAATATGGAAATATGTAGGAACCATACTACCTTGTGGATAAATTTTATAAAAAACATACTATAATTTTAAAGATTCATTTAAGAAAAAAATTACTATACTATTCAAAAGACTCCACACAAATCCTTCAATAATTGGTTCTACATTAGGGTTTTGATTAAGGTAGTGAAATATGGCACATGATATACTTGTGTCCATTTAAATAAAGGCCATAGTATTATAGAAATATAAAATTCTATGGCATAGATTATTTGAACGTGACTATATGTTTTATACTTGAAACAACATTTAAAAATAACGAAAATAATAGAACAATAAAAACCATATATATAAAATAAAAAATTACATGGATTTAAATATATAATCTCTAATTATAAGTTAAATTAATGATGATAAAAAATAAAAAATAATAATTTTATTGAATTTATATTATAATTCCTTATTTCAATTTTGAGTGAAAATCAATATAACAAACTATAATTAAAATTAAAATATATTAATTTTAAAAAATATGATTTTAACATCAATTGATGTTTAAATTATAAAATATTAAAAAAAATAAGAATTAAAATTTATAAAATTAAACACCATGATAATGCTAGAGAAACATAAAATTAATAAGTAATAGGTGAATAAAAATTCAATGAAAAATAATAATAGTTATTGTTTTAAAAAATAGAAAATACATTATATATTATTAATGTTGAGAAAAAAATTACTTCAAATTGTTTACATAACATTTCAATGGAATTATAAATGAAAATATCAATATGTTGAAATATTATACTTGGGATAAAAATTTAAAAGAGATTACACATTAATTCCCTCTATATATTCTCACACATCCACCAAAAAACATGTTCAGATGGAGAATACCACTAGATTATTAGTGTCCTGCATTCACCTTGTTGGAGAACAAATATTGAAACACAATCTCTATAACATTAATATTTAATATAGGCCATTAAAACTATCATCTTAGATCATGATATATCTCCTTCCAGTTTTGATGTACCACCAAGTTTGATCTATTTAACTCTTGGTGAACCATATCATTCATATTTAAAATGGAAGAAATGGATCACATGGAATAACACCTAGTGTTTTCTACCATCAGACCAAACATTATGAAAATCTACAAAGACAACTCTTTCACTCAAGGCCTCCATCATAAATCCACAAAAATTTGACTCTAATTTTTGCTACACAGAAGGAGACTACACCTTCATATGAAAAAACATCCTCTATATCAATCCACTCAGATATTTTCATTCAACCTAGAGTACTCATCCATTAATCCATACAAATCTATATATTCATTATCTAATTTACTCAAATAAATCTTTATATGTTCATCAACAACAACATTACACATTCATGGTGTAAAAAATATATTGAATTTGAAATCATAAATTTATTTTACCCATCATTTATGGAACACCAAAACGATATTTTAATTTAACATCACTAGTAATGGGACATTAGCTGCACTTATAAAGATGTTTTTGTATAAGTGATGTAAATATCTAGAATTTAATGTCTATTTTTTAGGGATTTTAAAGGGGGTATAATTATTATTTTTAGACTATAGTGATCATATACACATTTCAACCCATCCATGACCCAATTAACAATGCTTTACACCTTTTTATTAGATCTGTTTGAATTTACAACCACCTCTTCAAAGTTGGATTTAATCCCAAAAACTATCTATTGAAGATGTAATTCCATTACCCCAACACCATGTTATTTTTTATATTTAATGATATATATATATATATATATATAACATGACTCTCTCTACCCAAATTGAAAATTGGTCATCAATTTCTTAAAAAAGATGATTCCCCAATTAAATAAAACAAATATGTTATCAAATTGTTTTTAAGATGTTTATAAAATATGTGTGTTTTTGATATATAAACTTATATTTATATAAATATATTATATATTATATTCATTTATATCACTTGAATAAAATATTAAAATATATCAATTTATTAATACATGCATATATTTACATAAAAACATTATATATATATATATTTATAATAAAAAATTTGATACATATTCTTTTCATTAACTTATTAAAATAAGTAACTATTTACATAAAATATAATATACATATACATATATATTTATTAATTATTTACACAAACATTTTTATATATAAACCTTAATTTTATAGGTATATATATACATATTAAGGCATTTTTACAAGTTAAATAAAATGGATAATTTTTTATGTTAATTATAATGAAAAAATACATATTTATTTTATATATTTAAAAATACAATTTTATATAAATATTTTAAAACATGTATTTATAAACATGATTTACTATAATTGTATATAAAACATATTTATTTATTTAATTTTAAATAAAATGAAATTATAAAAACTATGAAGATTGAAAACTATATTATCATTATAAATGTATTTAAAAATAAAATATTTTTACCCACTAATAATTGTGAAAAGAAAACCTTAAACGAGGTAGAAATTTTATTCAATGCTTCAAAATTATAGTAACTCAATGAGAAACTCTATTTTATTGGAATAATAACCCTTTTTATACAAAAACTGTGGCCAAGGTTTACCCTTTCTCACAATTTCATAGATCACGCCCCAATATTTTGTTAGATATGTTATAGAGCCAAGCCAGACACCCAGATCCTATGTTATGTTTTCTTGAAATTTAATTTTTGATTTCTATTTATATTACACTATTAATTAATTAATATTATTTTAATGTCATCCAATAATTATTAAATGACTTTTACTCATTAATAATAAGCAAATTTTTACTTAATAAAATTATTAAATTAATTTATAAGTTGTTTTCACTAAATATCATATATATTATATGTAAATTCACATTCACCGTTATCTAAAAGAAATTTGAAAAATATATATATTATATTTAACAATATATTTATATTTATATATTAACATTTCATTTCTAAGGAAGTATTTTCCATCAATTATACCCTTTATGAGTGCTATAAAATAAAAGAACTAATAATGGTCACCATTATCAATGTTTTTTTGACTGATGATAATGGCCCACCTTTTGGGAACACATTTATTTTCTACCACTAAAAAGAGGGGATTTATGAGTCCTTTTTCTAAAGTGCATTTAAAGGGGAAATATATCAGCAATTTTAATTGCTCTAATAAAGGGGGTCATTAATAATTATGTTATCTATCACAACTAATTACTTATCACTAGATAGACATAACATTTTAGTAGTGGAACAAGATCTAGTCATGGTGGTAGATGTTGTACCTTAGGTTGTTTTGACCGATACATACCACAAAGAACATTTTAATAAATGAATGTGCCCATAATTTCAACGAAAACTCAAATTTCTCCATCTCGGGATTGTGGGTGACATTGTTTGGTTCATGTTTACATAACTAAATAGAACCATAAAAAATTAAATATTATAATATATCCCAATCCAAGGAGTAATGATTTATAAAAAACCTCAAACATGAATTCCTTTTAATGAAAATAATGAATTATAGTGTAGAAAAAATTCTCTGTATGGTACTCAACGACTACATGACACTAATTATCCCTTAATATTTACAAATAAAATATATTAAAAACTATTATGATAGTTTAAGCATGAGAGTAATAATCTATGATCCTCTTATAATAACCTATAATACAATGTAATCTTTTTACCATTGAAACTGTCATGATGGATCACCCTGATAAGTAACCAAAATATTCGATTTATCTAAAAAAACCCTTTATTTGTCCTGATACAACCCATAAAATACAAATTGTGATATTAGTATCCCCACATTTTTAACATATAAAAAACTAATGATATCAAAGACAACCTAAAATGACATTAAGATATAATGCATTCTCCCCCACAGAGGTTGAGGGCACAAGGATTTAATCCTATAATACCACCATGAACTGATCAAAAATCTCTCTAAACAATACATTTATCATACATGTGAAAAATATTATATTTTTCATTAGAAAAAACGACATCACAATTAACTCATAACCTCCTTATCAACATTTTAATGTGTTCTTAATTTGATCCACATCCTCCAACCAAAATTGATGATATCATGACTACATATTGATATTATAAAACCAATATAATTCACTAATGGTATCGCATAAATAATCAATATATGGAATATGTTAATCTTCCTTCACTATCAATTGAATCATGTATTGATGATGGCTAAAAGTATAACATGTACATATTATATCTTCATGAGAATATTTAGGTCTTCCAAAGTTCACACAACAAATATAAAACCCCATTCAGCAATAGATCATGGAGAATCACCTGTAGCACTTAAAAATCAGAGGGAATAATCATATATCCATTACACATCGACGATGGTTTTGTTTGACTATATCAATAAACATACAAATAAAAAATAATATTGTATCATCCCTTAAACTGAATTTTCGTCTTTGAAAACATCATATAAATACGATCGAACATAAATTATCATTTTCATCATTAATGGTATTAGAATCCTCTGTAACTCACATTCAAAATAATGGAATATGTAAGATGATATAATGTAGTGTTTTTCTATTGAATAAAAAAATAATGTACCCATGTGTAAAATAAGATATTGTAACTTGAATGAAATTTATATAGATAAATTATTACAAAGCATGATTATGCATCTAGGGATGACTGACTCTACGAAATCATTGATCCAAATGACTGAATGTTCCTGGAATCACGGAAGTGTGACATAGGCCATTCAATACATTTAATTTTCTATTATTATTAATTATCAATAATAGAATTACTATATTATGAATTCCACACTCAACATAAAAAAATATATGAAAATTTAATGGCGTTGAATGTCGAGACAAATCATAGGATCATCAAATATTATTTCAAATTAATTTAATCTATTAAATTATTACCTTGTTTCGATTATTTTTGTCATCGATTGAGTTAATAACAAATCTATGTTGTATATTTTTTTGTTTTTTTTGAATTAATAAATGATTCCCTATAGCGGTGACCAACACTTGATCCAAAAGTCACTAATGGATTCACAGAAGATGATTACCTCTTCTATAAGAATCGGCCTTTGTATATATTTTTTAGAAACTTTAGGATAAAAATATAAGACAACCAAAATAAATATAAAATTTATATTATTTTATAAGAGTATTAATGTGTGTTTAATAAATATATGATTCTAAAAATTTATAGTTGATGTAATAACCCAAGCCTCCATGATACACTTCTAAATAATTGAATAGTGAGTGCTACATGAAACAACGAGTTCAAGCACATCATGAAATATCAAGAAATTCATTTAAAAATAGGTTACTAATATTAATAAGCAAAATTTTATTTTATATATATATACCATATAATATTAACAGACTTCTTATGTGTTTCTTTAAACCTAATATAAAAAAAATTACTTTTTCCAATAAGAGAAGTATTTTTAAAAATTACAGTTTTTCATCTATTAAAGGTGAACCATTTTTAAATGAAATGTTTGAAAAATTTCATTATTCAATATTAAAACATAAAATAAATATTTAGAATATGACAATAAAAATGTATTATTGATACATTTATTGTGTTTTTCAGATAACATTCATATTGTAATGAATAATTAAAAATACTGCATTTTAATTCAATAAATGTGTTTGAATCTTAATAATTTATATTGAAAGATAGACCTTTTATTTGTTATGTATAATTTGACTAATTTTTTTTCATCTGATATAATTAATTTCATTATAAATAATTTCACATTGAAATTTGATATAAACACATATCAATATTTTGATGGTTTTTACTTTTAAAAACATGTCATATCATTTGGACAATGGGTACTAATTTTAATTTAGTTACATAATCATCTGTGAATTAAATTTTAAAAAATGGATTGCATATTTGGAGTTATAAATTTAATTTTTTAAAATACATACCTTTTTTTGTACACTATGATTATTATGTTAAGTAATTATTTTTATTTACCCTAGTTAAAGGATGAATCCGGTAAATATGGTAAAATAAATAATATTATAATACTATAAAACTATCATAAAACGATTCATAATCCTATTTGAATATCTATGGAAAACCATGATCATCAATGGGTCTATTTTAGGACCCCATGGTGATAATTAGGTGTGATAATGGCATCATATAATAATTAATTTAATGTAGAGAGAAATATAAGAAGAACATGCACCTTTTACTAAAACAATATTAATGTGGGGTTACATAATATATCACATTGAAAATTAATATTCATTATAAATATAATATATTTCCTACATCGTAGTATTTTATTAATAATTTTTATATATTAAATTAATAAATTTATTAATTACAGAATACTGACATAATTATTACATTATTAATGGATTATTGAACTAAATGAAAATATAATTATAAATAAATTTAATTTGAGATTATCGATACAATAAATTATTTTTTGGAAAACACATATATTTTTCGAATGATATAGAACTTTTTTTGAATGAATAACGTTGTTATTATGTAAACAAAAATCAATTACTAAATAGTCATTAAATTAACATGATTGGATTTTTTAAACAAATACATTAGAGTGTTTAAATGGAATTACATGTTTTTTCTTTCTATATTATGCTAAATATAATGTTTTAGAAGGAATGTTTTTTATTTTTTTACCATTCTTAAAATTTTGATGCCTATTTATGATTGAATCCTAAATATTTTTTATCCTTACAGAGCATCTTACCTCACCACTTTCTTATATTTTATTTTCCAGGATGCCAAGATATTTTATATAATTAGTATGCAGGGGTAATCTAGGGGAATAATTTCATTTTCAAAGGATTATAAATTATGTATTTTATGTTAGAAATTTTAATATAAAGTTCATGTTTTCAATCTATTTTCAAATAATACTAATATGATCATTACATTGGGATTTAATTCCTTGTAATCTTGTTAATGTATTGAAATAATGCACTAGCTCTGGGCTTCTAGGGATGCCTCACTATAGTTGTTATCAAATACTGTTTATAAATAACTTTGGAAATATATTTTGAAAACATAGATTAGTGATCATAACCCTATGATATAAATTGAGTATATGTAAAGAATAATCCACTATAAATTTTGTGAATTATATTTTACGTTGATATTTCTAGAAATAAATCATTGTCTTGATACTCCAAGTGAATGTTGTTCGGGAGAATATATTTCTAGGGTTTAAAAATATTACAAGGTGTCCCAAGCTTGACTCATGGTAAACTAGTACACAACAATGGGCCATACTACACACCTAGTATGACACTCCTACAGAATATGAATAGCATAATTCATGTTTTTTATAAACAATTATGATGGATTTATGAGTAAATATGTTATCAAAGGAACCATATTTATAAATATGGATTAGATTTGCCTAAAATAGTCAATTTATGTTATGTGTTTTACTTGTTTAGAATTATGAATTTTAACTCATAACCTAATCTAGTGTATTCAATTATTTAGAAATGTCACATGGTGGATGAAATGGAAATCGTACCGAAGCATGAAATCCATTTAGGGAGTTCCCTAATATAAAAGATAATTACGGTGGAGATGGCGGTGAAACTAGTGCTGAACAAATTATAACATTACGTGGAATACTGACACAGGTTATAAATAACCGCCTTACTAGTATGGATCACCCTGATCCACAATACAGAAGATCAATGTTATGCTGATTCATGAGAAAAAAACCTCCAATATTCAATTGTAAAAATAATCCATTTGTAACTAAGATACAGATAATATCCTTAGAGAATATATTTCATACATAATGGTGTAACAAAAGGGAAAAGGTTGTCCTAATAGTTTACAATCTCTCATGATATTCTGATCAATGGTTTTAATTAATTCAAAACATGAAGGATTATGAATAAGTATAAAATATGTAATATACGGTGTTTAAATAGATTTTCCTATATACATACTTTGTTCATGAATGGTGAGATGATATGGAAATGAAATTTCTAAGTCTGAGGAATAATGAGGAAGAGAATATAGAAAAGTAATGGGATAACATCATAATGTTAATGAAGGATTATTCAAACTACATATTTAACCCAATAAGTATTATTGATATATTATTTGATAGGTTATAATAATTAATCTCATAGGAAAAATTCTAACAATCATTATCATCGTATGAATATATAGTCTCATGTTCTATCTAGAATAAAAAGTTATTCATTATGTCTTATAACGTTAATGTAATGCTAGAGTGGAAATGAATGATGGATAGCGAGATAAATACATGGAAAAGAGAAAGAAAGATTATAACTTATACGATAATTGTGGGCAGAAACATTCTTGTACTTTCCCTAATATAACGGGAGTTTGTTTTAAATTTAGAGAAAAACATCACCTAGATATTGATTTTATTGTAATGAAGGTGGGTGTGCAATGCTATAATTTTAAATATATTGGTCATTAAGAAAACAAAATTTCTATAGAGTTAAGAAAATATATCATAGAGGATGGAAGTGTATCCTTGTCAAGATTATGATGTTAATAAAGTCTATGTGGTATAATTAATGTATTTGTATTTTTTGATTCAGGAATTATATTCTTATTAATAAAAAAATGTGATATATATAAGGATTTTACTGCAGTACTTTTATCATTATGATTTTAATATAATGAAGTATATCATATATGCATTATTTGAAAAAAATATTAACATTTCATTTTTTGGAGAAGATGTTGTTATAAATGATATTGAAATTTAAAGACCATTTAGATTGAGTTCAGTCAGATGTAATTGGGATAACTCTAAATGTTGCAGTGGATTGCATTGAACATTGAATATTATTTTTTAATGTTAATATATTTCTTAATATTATTTTGGGAATGTTATAATAAAGTAGTTTTACAAAAATTATAACCCGCTGGTCAGGTAACAACCCATTTCATAAGACAAGGCTACAGGAATCGAACACACAACCGATGTGCAATAAGATTTTATCACCTTCCATTGGCCTACAATTTTTCTCTAATTATTATAGCATAGTATTCATTATTTAAATGTTATATGTTTATATTACATACCTAATATGATTAAGATTAATCTAATATATTTTTTATTATATTTTTACGATAATGATGTGTTTGTGGTAGGAAAACGTTAAAAGACAAAACCCAACAAATCAAGTATGTTTCGAAATGATCTTAATCATTGTATTAAATGAATTCTTCAACTCTAGTAAACCATAAAAAATTTCTTCTATATTAATTTTTAGGGAATCAAATCAACCCTTAGATCATCAAAAATTTATTCATTTATAGTTGTTAACCATGCCATATTCATATTATATATCACTCTTCATCAAAACATGATAGTTAGATTTTTCTTCCACATCCACATTATCTTACATGGAATCATAGTATATGTTATATCTGATGAACATCATAGTTCACTTTAATTATTTTAAAATGTAGGTCTCATTAATAAATATTCGATTTGGGTTTGAAATAGTATATTTTCAATAGTACAACCCACAGTTTTCAATTATGAAATTAAATTATGAAGATTCAATTTACTGAATTAGATGAGAATATAACAACTTAATTATCCACAATATGATTTATCATTATAATTCAATAGGTTACACTACACACAACACCAAAATTGATTGCACTATTTACTATCATACTAGCCATTTAAAAAGAAATTTTGAATATTATTAACCATGTTTTGAATTTTATATATATCCCATAAAACATTATCATACAGTTTTTGTGTTTCTTACACATAATAAAAGTAAAAACAAAATATTATAGATAATAGAAGTATTTTTTGAAAATTCAGATATCCACCTTTAAATGGAGAACCATTTTTAAATCCATTATTCGATGATTTTGTATATTTATTTTTAAAAAACAAAATTTTTATTTAGATGTTGGATATAAAAATTTAATATGGATAAATTTTATGGGTTTTTCTGAAAACATTTATTTTTTAATTATTAGTGAAAAATATGCATTTTAAATCAAAACATATTTTTCATCAAACTTTTTTATATTAAATGATTTTAAATTAAGTAGTTTTTAAGGTGTAACTATTTTAGTTTTTAGTATTTAATATATTTAAATTCATTGGAAATAATTTACATTGAAATTTGATATAAACACATATAAATCTTTTGATGGTTTTTACTTTTATAAAAATTATTTATGGTTCTGAAAACAAGAATTAACTTTTATATTGTTACTGTAACTTATGTGTATTAACTTTTTAAAAATGGAATCCATATTTGGAATCATAAGGTCCAATTTTTTTAAAAAATAGCCTTTTATTTTTTGGCATAATGAATAGTAACTTTTGTAATTATTGTTATTTAACTTGGTTAAAAGGTGGACGAGGTAAATAATGTAAAAATAATAATATAATAACAATATAAAGCTACTATAACATGTGTCCTGATCATATTATACAAGATATGTCAATCTATGATCATCGTTAGGTCAATTTTCAGACCCCATAGAGACAAATTGGTTTGATAATTACGTGTTATAATTATTTATTTAATGTAAAGAGAAATATAACCAAAACATTTATCTTTTACTAAAACATTTCAATTGTGTGCTTATATAATTTACCTCTTGGACCATAAATATTAATTAGAATAATAAAAACATGTCCTACATTATGGTATTTTATTTATAAATTTCAGACATCACATAAATAAATTTATTAATGAAATATTTATAATGCAATGAATTCCTTACTAATAAATGGTTGAAATAAATGACATTATAATTACTGAAATAAATGTATTTAGAGATTTTTTGTTCCATAAATTAATTCTCTAGATAAAACTAACATGGTTTGGATTATTAAATAAATTTTTATGGAATCATTTTGTTATGACTTTAAAAATAATCAATGACTAAATAGTGTCAAAATGGAGATGAAAGAATTAAAAAAACAATATTTTATTACATTATATATTAGTCATAAAAAATATAAGATTACTATAAATGAATATATAGTTTTAAAATTTTCATTAATGATCTTATATAGCTTCCCTTGGAATTTTTCTCTAACTATATTAATAATATTGTATAAAAAAACAACAATACTTGGTAAAAGTTAACATAATTACATAAGGGTTAAAGCTGAAAGATAAGATTAAGTTAAAGTCCTAATCATGTAAAAAACAAAAAATTTTAATAGGATTTTTAACCATAATACTATTATACTTGAAATAAATTACATTGAAGCAACTTGAAATAGAAAAAATTTAATAATAAATTAATAATTCCTGATTTTCATAAATTTCCCATCAACTCTCCTATAAAAGGACAATAATCCTTCTCTTTTATTCACACCTAAAAATCCCTTTGGCTCAAAAAACACATGCCTATCAACTTCAATGTTTTTATGATGAAAAAATAATTATTCCTTTATTTAATATATTCTGATATGTTTTTATAGTTTTTCGACAACCATAATCTTCCTTTTTGCATATCCTTTGAAAAAAATATAACCATGCTAGAGTACGTATGACTTATGGTCTCCACATAGTGGTGTAGACTATTTTTCACTTATACAATATCTAAACTGGTATAATTATGAAAATAAATTAATTAAATAAAAAATAAAAAATTATATTATTTCAGTAAAATCAAAATTTTATCCAATTTCATACTATTTAACCATTAAGGAAATGATAACATCACTTGGGCATCTGTACAACATAGCGACTCCCCAACCCAATGAGATTCATCTTCCACGTTCACCATCCAAGGATAATTAAAAATATATATATTACGAATAATTATGAAATATATAAATAAATTTTTTTCTATATATATATATATATTTGTAAGTACATATATGTGCTTCACTTTCCTCTACACAATATGATAAAAAAATGAAATATTGTTCGTGCATAAGTACGACCCACTATCTCCATGTATAGTGTATTCCATTTCATATATCTATCTATCATATATTTTTTTATTATGAATGTATATGATATATTAATTAAATTATAATGATCAAAGTAATACAATCAAGAATAGAAAGTCCAAAAGCATAAGATAAAGAAAGATATTGTTACACAAAACATTACAATAACTTGGTATTTTTAACAAATGTGTAGTATAAAATCATAAAACAATCATATTTAAAATCACAAATATGATTATGATTTTGATAGAAGTTAATAATTTGTTCAAAACCATTATAATGGAGTTTTGTACACATAAAGAGAGTATCAGACATATGGTGCATGTTATTTCTGAAATCCCATTATTATCTGAGATTGTTGTTGTATAAGTGATTACAATGACAAAGTAGTCATTCATGGCTATGTTCAATAAGAAAAAAATCAAAATGAATATAATTTTGTTTTTTTTGTAATGGAATCCTTAACCAAAACAAAGTTATAATTTTTTTAAAGATTCATACTTCTGAACCCTGCTCATCAATTTTCCTGCTTTCAAAATGGTTTTAAAATTTTTTTTATATGGAAATATATTTTTTAAATTGTTATTTAATTTCTAAATATTCAATGTTCTATGAGACAAGTTTATTGAAAAATATATTTTAAATTCATTCTATTATAAATTTTACAACAATATATGGATTCAAAGTAAAAAATGGATATTTCTCTGAATGTTTTATAATCATATTATTATATAATATATAACTATGTCAACATCCTTAGTTGGATTTTATGATTAATTGATATTGATTTATTATGATAAAATATTACATATTTTATTGAAGGATTTATGATTTTTATGGTTGTGGATGAACAATTTTAAAACCATTTAACGTTTATTGTTTATGAATTAACATTTCATATGCTAATTTCAATACGAGTGTCTATGTAATGTTTCAACCATTTCATATGAGGAATATATTTGAATTCATAGGTCACGGGTGGGGCCCGCTATTGCCCCTCTATGCATGGATAGTTATCAAATGACAATCTAGTTTCATGCAATAAAGACATGCCAAATTATTTGTGTATGATCTTGGCACGGGTCCTTGATGTAGTTGTTATGATGTAGGACATTTTTCATTCCCTCATTAAGAGATTTGTTATTGATTTTACATGTGATTGTTTTACTACTAAAATAACCAAGTGAATGTTTAAATGGTGTTATTTGATTTATTATATCTATATTGTGGTGAAGATATTGTTTTAAATGACTTGTGTTTTTTGGTATCATCCCTTAAAATAATAAACTTATTTTTTTATAGATTCCTCTATATTTTATATCCTTTATGAGAATAGGATCTCGTCCATTTTTTATGTTTTATTTTCTCGGGATGCTAATATGTGTTTTACAATTTATATTTAGGGTTATAATAGGTGAATAATATTATTCTCAAAGTATGATCTATGATGTATTTTTTTGGTTTTTTAAAGTAATATTCATGTTTGTAATCTATTTTCCATTAATTCTATACTAATTATCCATTTTTGATTTGATTCTCAGTAATCATTTTAATATATTAAAATAATTCACAATCTCTATACTTGTGGGGCTGGGGAATTACATTACAATAGAATAAAGTTTTTCCCTATTATATATGTAGTGAGATGAAATACTATAAATCCTTGAAATATTAAAATATAATATGTCTCTAAATGATGTAAAATAGAAAAAATATCCATAGGTATGGTGAAATTACAGACCATGAAAAATTATTAATAGCATTAAAATTTAATTAGGATTATAAGGAATTTTTAACTTTATTGCTTATTTTAACTCCTCCTTACACCCATTTCTGTCAGTTCAATACTAAAATGTCGTGACATAATAAATCTTGACTGCAGATCAATAATGTTATAATAAAATAAAATGTTGATCATAAGAAATAAATAGAAGGTAAAACTAAAAATTTTTCATTCACATTAATAAATATTATATTTTTATGAATTTTAGAATCAATTAATTATATATTATATATTATAATATATCATTAAATCCATTTTCAATGCTATTAAATTGACAAAAAATGAAAAAAATCAATTTCATCATGGTTTTATGAATAAAAAATTGATAAATTTTATACCCAAAATTCTTTCAGATAAAATCATAAAAAAAATTAACTTATACAAAATATTAAAAAAAATTATTTTAAAGATAAATTCATTAATTTCTAACTCAACTTCACAAGTGTTTCATGAGAGATTCATATTAATTTTAACAAATTATAAAACATAATAAAATTAAAAATGTTAATATAATGTAATTACTTTATCATATTCAAAATATCAATTTATAAGAATTCATAACATATTTTTATTCCTATAAAATTATAATAGATATATATAAAATGGTAGTGAAATTATATATATATTTTACATAAAAAATATAATGAATATAATAAAAAATATGTGGAAGCAAAATGAAAGATTTATAATGTAATGATGAATATAGATACCGTAAACCGGTCTTATAATACATCTTGAGAAGCATCGTTGATTCCATTATATGTTAATATCTTCAATGTATCATAATAATAATTAAATTATACTTCCATAGTATAAAATTAAATATAATATATAATTTGAAGAATTATTTGACCCTAAAAATACCATTTTCTTTAGATATTTTTAAATTTTAAAAAGTCAAACAATGTTGATAATTTTTTTATTTGAATATATAAATGTAATAATTTGAAGTATTAATTATTGTAAATAATGGTAAAGGTTTTGGGAAAACATGATTAATTATTTTAAATTAAAAAGAGAACAATCATCTCACACTATTTCTAAAAGTAATGAGTTATTTATACGTAAAAAATTTGAAATGATAACATTTTATAATTATATATTTATTTAAAACATGGAATAAATATTATTTTCAAATCATTAATTAATTAATAAGTAATTCCATAATACATTTTGATGAGAATAGGAATTGTAGAGATTATTAATGAACTAAAGGCCAAATAAGTTATGATTTTCTTAAATATATTTAGTCAATTGTTTTATTATTCCAAATAGAAGAGAATAAATATAAAAAATTAGAATAAAATAAATAACCATATAAGATTTAAAAAATTAATTTATGGATAACTATAAATATAGTTCCACCAGAGTATATTAAAACATAAATAATCAGTATTAATCATTATACTGAAATATAATCCCTTAGTACATTGGTATCTTCTAAATCATAACAAATATGATGGAAAAAAATAATAAAAGAAAAGTTATGTATGATTAATGTTAATAAATTACTAATATAAATCCCAATTAGGTAATATATATATATATATATTATTTAGAAAACAATGATGACAAACATGAAGCATGGATTAACCAAACAATATAGTGGCGAATAATTCTTATAATTTTGGTAATATCTAAAGATAAAAAATAATTAAAGGGAGAGACTTTTATATAATTTTATTCCCATATTTTATTTATCAAAATATACATTATATATATTCATAGTAATTATATAAAAAAGTAAACAAGTACTAAAAATATCATTCCCTCACAGATATAAATGATTGTCATGAAACCCTAACTTCCTGCCTCGCTTGGCTTCATGTGATATAAATACTCAATTTTTATCAATTAATATTTCTTATTCTTAATTTACAAAACCATATCCATAATTATTATTCAATATATGATTTTATTTGAATTTCTAATTACTCATTTATTAATTATACACCCATAATGTGATAATTCTAGGTGACCGCCTTTCAAATTTTCCAAAAAGATTTATTATTAATGTTAGTTCTAGGAACCATATACAAGTTGTATAAATATAAATAATCAAAATATTATTATTTTTAATCATATTTAATTATTATATATTATTTTATTTAAATTCATATATGTTATACATGGAAAGTAATTTTCATCACTTCCTTTAGATGGTAGTATGAACTTACGCATAAGTTTTGTTTTCACTTTTCAGTATATGGAATGAAAAAAAGGTGCATGGTTATTAGTCTATATATAATAATATTATTATATATATCATAAATATTCAATGATTCTATAAACATTAACAGTCGTATAATTTCAAAAAAGAAAACAAATCACATTGTTTCATGGAGGTGGAAGGCCACACATACGAACAAGCGACATTAACATCCTACAATGAAGGAGAGGTACAAAAAGTAGAAAATATTTCAACCATAAAAAATAATTACAAATTTATGTACCTTTAGAGAGTCATCTTCACTCATGCCTATTTATTTTTCTTCCAAATTTTGGATGAATGATATATATAAATATAAAACATAAATCATAATAAAATATTCAATATTTTTTAAAAAATTATTATATGTCAATATTTTTAGATAATAACTGGAAGAGTATATAATTAATGTAACATGAAATACTATATGAATACTATTACTTATTATTTGAGAAACCACAATAGTGTATTTTTTAATGTCAATATGGTTTTTATTTATTATTTAGAAAATAAAATAACGATTATGAATAAATAACTTGAGATGATTTATGGGTAGTTCAAGGATGATCTATGTGTCTAAACATGGTGTGTATAAAAGTGGAGAAAAGTTTCATTTGGATTACTCCCCATTACCTCATTTTTGTTGTTAATGTTGAATTTTATGACTATAAATGTTGATAGATCCACATATTGAATAGTGATAACACCGCATTCCAATCAATATTATCTAATGGGATATTGACTATTACTATATTCATTATAATTTTATATAATTTTTGGAAAACTACTTACATAATATATATTATACACATGTGTTCCAAAATGTCATAAAAAAATTAATCCTTTCATATTTTATAACCTATGAAGTGAAATGGACTTCATAATTATCTCATAATCACATAATCATAATTAGTAAATAAAAATTAAATGGATGATATCATATATGAATTATTATTTCATCATAGCATAAATTAATCACGAAAATAATAGGGTTTATAATAAAATTCATAAATCATATTTATCTTCACATATCTAGAGAGGGTACATAGATGGTATTAGATGATCCTCTCCCCAGAAGAGAATAACAATAATTAAATGATTTTTATATTGATTAAAAAAATTATAAAAAAGAATTTGATCATTTTTTAATAAATAGGGTTAAATTATTATTTTTAATAGGTGTTAAGATAAAATTAAAAACCCGATAATACTACAAAAATAATATAAATATAATATTTTTCTTAAACATTTAAACAATGAATAAATTAAAAAATCATTCGATATAGTGGGAAATATAGTTTTTTTCATGAATGATAACAGAGGACATAATTTTACTACTATTGGAAAAGTTATAAAAGTCATCCATAGAATATATATTTTAAAATAAACATTTTAATAATTGATATAGAATTTAAAGAAAATTAAAAATATTAAATATATAACACTTATTCATATCCCCAAATTTCAATATTTGTTTTTATGAACATTGACACGGAAGAATATTATTTTTATAGAATAATTGGAATAAAGACACATATTCTTAAAATATTAATTATAATCATTTTTAGTACCAATGAATGTGAATTGATAAAAATAAAAAAAAATATTTGAATAACTATAGGAAAATAAAATTTATATGAGTTAATGGAAAATGATCATATAATATCCCTTTGTTTAAATTTTACACAATTCATCCAAAAATTAATTGGCACTCTATCAAAAAACCTTTAAAAATCAGTTAATTTTGTATCATAAACTACTCAAATGATATAAACTGACATGAAAAATTTATTTCCATTATTATAAACAGTTTTTATTAAAACAATACCTTAATTTCAATATATATATATAATTATATAATAAAAGATACATATCTTGAAGCATCTCCAAATGAAAACTATTGAAATGAAGAAACTTTGATTTCATTATAATATCAAAATAAATAAATCATTGCAGATAGAAAGATAGATTGATATTTAATCCGAATTTCATTTGATAAATTAATCAGAAAATACATTCATGGTATTATTATATTACATAATAAGGTAACATGTTGAGAATATTGAAAATGCATCAAAAGAATTTTTGAGATGAAAAACCCTTAACTCATGTCCCATCGTGCATCATACTCAATCAACAATCCCATATAATTGGGTAAAATTTACAATAAATATATTAAATACCTATATTAATGAATATATATATATATACATATTCTTTTATATTATTCCATTATAATTTTTAATAAGTCTTCTGTAGAGACATTTTTTTTCATTTATGACATTAGAATATTCCCAGGATTTTTTTGGACATAGGCACTAAGATGTTGTGTGATTCTAAGGCCTGGTGTTCCAGAAATTAATTTTTGAAATATTAATTAAATTTTTATTTCTAAATTTTTTTTATAAATAATTTAATATACACTAAATGGAATCTAATATCAGAAATATAACAGAACTGTTGAGTCCAAATCCTAGTGTTTACCCTCAGCATGACATAAAATTTATCATCATGAGTTATCTTTTCAAAAAGACACAGATGACAAAACCAAAAATAAAATAATTAAATAAAATTATTATATTTATAACGATAATCAATATAAATCACTAATGAGGACTTAGATTAGAAACCTGAGACTGTCGTTGAGTTCGTAATGCAGTTTTTTTCACGATGCAAGCAAATGTTGGTCAACATTGGACATTTGGATTAATTAGATGTCTGTGGTATGTTTAGTGATATTATTAATTAATTAATTTTTTTGACCTAGAATAATACTATATAAATAAGTCACTATGTAAACATTCCCAAGGTTATCCTCATAATCCTGAAATTACATGTGTGGTCTCTCTTCCTCCTATTGTTTATGGATCATTATCAAACTCAAATTGGGGAAGATCAAGACACATAGAACAGAACAACATATTTCCATTATAGGAAGTAACATTCGTCGACGAAAAACTATCCAATCTCTAGGTAGGACTTATCATATGGTATTTCCATCTAATTTAAATATATCTTTGTTAATTTTCAATCCTCTACACGAATCTAAATAATTGAATTTTTTTCTGTGACCCTTAATGATGATTTATAATGTTTTTCATTTGTTTATCTAACCATAAAATCATTTTTTTCATGGTATACAACAAATATTGTCCAACAATCATTAACACATTTTTTCTATGATTTTAATCCAAATTTTTTAGATTATTCCTTATTCTAACCAATGGGTTCAAGATCAACAATTGTAGGGTATCCCGAGTTTGAACGGGAACCCAGATTTGTGTTGGGTTGGAAGAAAGAGAATAATTTAATGAAAGGTGAACTGATCATTTTACATCAAGGTCCGAAGACCTCAATTTTTTTATCATATCTAGTTTCAATTTTAGAATGGATGTACTGGAACATGAAAACGAGGCTTTTGTTCTGTGTGGTGTGTGTGAGGTAGTCAAGTGGTCACCTGGTCCTCCCAGAAGAAGCCTATGGCAGCGAGGTGAGTAGGCGGAGGTAGTGGTTCATTGCGGCTCTAGGTGAAGCAGTTGTCACTGGTCTAGTTTTTTAGGACAATGATCCATTGAGGTGGTCGAGGCAGAAGGCGACCGAACCCGTTTTTAAGGGTCAGCGCCACATGATAGATAAGGGGGTGTTAAATTGTAAAACTATATAAATATAATAATAATAATAAATATATTGTTAGTATTATCATAATTTTTATTATTAATTAATCTATTTAAATTCCATAACTCCCCCATGCAATGTTTGATTGAAACACTATCAGCCATGATGTGAACTTTTCTTCATGGTTTAATTTTTAAGGCCAATAGTGGATATCTTTCAATAGATCATGTATTATGTATATATTATTCCATAAAATAATATTATTCATATTTAAAAAATACTAAATACAATGTAACTCAAATATGGAGTGTTCAATTGACGTGTCATCTATAGTAGCACGACCTCGTTTTTTTGACATAAATTTTGAAACTTATATTGGATTCCATTTTGGGTTAAAGGATTTGGTCCACAAAACAATAAAACAATAATATATTTTTAATATTATTAAAACATTTACCCTCCACAACTCTTACATATGACATCAAATTGACACGCAACAAATATATTTTCACCATGATATTGAGGCGGTCGTTTTGAGTCCAATATCGATTTTTTAAATTCCGGATTGATTCCTAGGCCAGATGATATAAAATTAAAGCCTAATGCAGTTACATAGATCTTTTTCACTGGATGACCAGTTGATTTGTATGAATAGTCGATTCCATAATTTTTTCTGTGAGGATCTAAATTGTGTGATCCAAATAATCTATTTCAAGATCTAGTTATGGTCCCCATGAGGCATTATTCATAAGTATTGATCTGAAATGAAGCATTATCACTAGGTGTTCGATTCGGATAAATGAATAGTAGTTATTATTTGATGTTCTGTAAGGATCACAATAGTGTGATCCATCTTTTTTACTTGATGGCATTATAGGAGGAATTTTAGTGAAATTGAAATTTTCCCCTTCAGTCCAATGGCATGTATCATGTGCTCAATTTACTTTTGGATAAATATTCAATGTATTCATGGAGTACGTTGGCATGCCATGGGGCACCTGCTACAAAATTAGTACTAATGTTTGGATAGGTACATGATCAAAGGAGAATGTGGGTTCACACTACTTCTGGGCCACATATGCATCATGTACTTCATTATAAATCATCTACCTCTTTTATCTCTATCTTTTAGAATCATTTTTTGTCCCATGAATAGCCTATCCATTTTATTGTTCTCCATAGAAGAAGATGTAACCATTCATTATGGATTTTGAGAAATGATGTGAGATGTTGCAAGAATTATTCTTATTTAGACGATATTTGATGACCATAGGGATCATTCACTAGCATATCAGAGTATACATGTACTACCATCCAACACAGATGAGAATTGTATTTCCATTATAAATTTAGAGCGGCACTCTCCATCCAGGCTAGGTATGGGATTTTGAAAATCATCAGAGTGAAACCCAACAACATGGAAATGCATGGGTCCTCGAAATTTATCATGTTTCACCCTCCAGTCGGTCTGGTCATGTGTTCTCAACATTCTTTTGAATGGATAGCTCTTTTTTTATAGTGAAGGGGTCTTAAAACTCTTCCAATGTTGAAATATCCAGTCGATTAGGCCTTGGGTCCACAAATATAGTATTGTAGAACCTTTCAGCCATGATGGGCTCGAGCCCACAACCATGCGATATATCAACTTGAATATGTGGCACAGTGAAGAGATATGGTTTCACATTCATTTAGACTCATGACATACAGGTACACTTTCCCACTATGATGTTTCATTATGAAAAAAAACCTAAAATCGTGTGGTCGATTCAATGCTTCCAAAAGTGGATTTTATCATTGTGTGGTGACTAATTCACTTAGAATTTTGTATTTAAGGAGGAAAAATGAGGTTTTGGGAATCATAGATGGACCTTCATTGGATTAACAAACTGCACCTATTGTTACGATGAGCTAGGGATGGAGATCCCCTTACTATCTAGTTTTCCCTTTATTGAATGAATATATATATATATCTATATCCTATATCATTACTCACTACATGGGTTTTTGATACTATACTTTCAAAAGAGGTAATGATGCACATGGTATGCCATGTGCCTTACAGGTCTATATTCTCATCGTTAGATGAGTCTACTCTACATATATTGGTAGTGAATACATGATAAGAATTTCATCATCTCGCCATTTTTATATCCTTGTTCTTGTATATTTTTACATTCAATATCTTTCTTTAGTTGAGTTACAATATTTTATTGTACCTTCTTCCATCTAATTATATCTTCTTAATTTGTATCTATTACTACTCCCCCATCACCCTTTTCATGGAGTTCTACTTGTTAAGTATATAATCAACCCTGGATGGGATTATCCCAACACATGTTGTGTATTTTATAGATGAAATATAGTTTGATTGTGACTTCAGAGGAGGATAAGGATATGGGGTTCTTGGACCATGTATGGTGGACGTAGATTGGAATTCAGGATTTGGTCTCTCCTATTTATTTTACATTTCCAGTTTTCTATCGGTCATTGACAATTTTCTGGTGGGGAATTCATTTTCTCCTTAACATTTTAGTTTACATTATAATAATCCATTCTATTTGGAGGTCTATGAATATTTGGTTTATTCATAGTAATGTTTTATATTTAATTTCATTTCTTATGTACTTTTTTATTTATTTGGTTGTGTGTGTGCATACAGGTACCTAGCCAAAGTCATCGTTGGGTTCTAATTCTTTTTTAGTTATTATCGCCATGCATTGGCCTATGGAAGTAGGATAAGTGTAGATTTGACTCGAGCATCAAATTGGGTCAGATCACGATAGATCTTGTATCAAAGCTGGTCGACCCTTGCGATATTGTTCCGATGATTACCTATAAATATTTTTAGTTGGGTTTTGGGAAACATGGTCAATGTGTTTGAAGTGTGGCTCTCAAGTCAGTGAGTCCAGTGACCATGTGTGTGGAAGATGTATCCATTCACTATAACCTTGACTATCCTCATATCGACTCGGCCTGATGAGACATTTATTGCAGGTGTTAATGGTAGATTCCGTTTATAGGATTGAGTCTTTGATTTACCTTCACATTTCATCTACCAATAATATATATTTGATAATATATATACCCATATAACTTGGGTAACCTTTTGAACTACTTAAGATTCCTTCATGTTGACATCCAGTCAGCATACCAGCTCTAGTTCGTAATGACAACCTAATTAGGGATGTGGCCTCAATTCAAGGTCCAACACGAGATCATCTTCCACCTAGGGGAGTGTTTGTAACACCGCCACATTTTGAGCAGAAAATTATCCCATAAAATAAGGATCAGTAAAATCATTGGCTTCATTCACTGTGTGAGTTCTAGCGTTATAGATGACAGAGGTTCAACAGTGGACCAAACCACTAGACATGAGAGGATTTGCAGGATTTATGGGTCCAAATATTTTGGATTTTGCAGATCCCATAAAATAAAATGTGAGAGTAAGAATCAATACATTTCCATGGAGTATATGGGAATTGGTGGTTCTAGGATACTTAGATGCATGATGAGTTGACCCTCTAGTGGGATTACTTTTAGAATATGGGATGTGAGGTGTTCTTAAACACCCGATTAAATATTAACTACTCGTTATTAATGTTATCTATTAAATACTAATTAATATATTACTTATATATTATTCATATACATAATATATTCAAATTTATTAAATGATAATTTTATTAGTTTCATAAAAAATTTAGTTTTTTATAAACAAATAATTTTTAAGAAAAAAAATTATAAGGATAAAAAGATTAAATAATTATTATATTCCTACAAATAACTATTGGATGTATTTTCTTTATCAATATTAGAAATATTTCTCATTATGTTGATTATTCCGAAATGAGTAATTTAATTCAAAAAATTATTTAAATATATATTTTTATTTGATAAATATTACCATTATATTAAATAAACAATACCAAACACCATTAAAATTTATTATCTATACCGCATCAAATTAACATCTGAAATCTGTTGAAATTAAAATCCTACTTTTAAAAAAGAAATAAAAAATAAAATTAATTTATTTTAAAAAATTATATCATATTGATATAATATCATATCTCAGGTTAATTATATCCTTGTTTATTACATAGAATAATTTTAATCCAAAAAAATGTATCGTAGTGTGTTTTAGCTTAGAGTTAAATTTGAAAAAATATATTAAACATAGTAATTATTTGATGTAAAATATATATTATTGTAATGGGGAATTACATTCAACTCCCCTATAATAAATTATTCCATCAATGTTTTAAAAAACATTGATTAATTAATAATTATAAGTGTTCCATAAGAAATGAAATATTTTTTTATTTAGATATCATCCCTGAAATGATAGATATTAAGAGACTGATCATATCCCATGTAATGTACATTTATTTATATTTTAAATTATCATAAAATATTTTAGAAAATAATCTTCCTATTAGAACAAAATATTAAGAATAATATATTTTATATACATTAAACCCCAATGTGTTTTACCGCATTTAATGCATCCAAAAACCAAACATTAATAAAATTAAAAATACGATAAAACAATTTTAAATTATTTCAATAATTATTAGGAGAAATAGATGTAATAAATTTATGATCTCCATATATATTAAAAGAAAATATTTCTTATTCCTACTAATAAACCGATATATTTAAATTTATATAGATGAAAAGATATTAAGACAATTTTATTATAAAAATGTATTTTCAATAAACTTTATCTTATATGTTCATTATTTTAAGGAACCGTATTACTAGAGAATTTATATTATTTATATTAATAATATATTAAACCTTATTAAATTATTAACTATCATGATAAAATAATATTGATATTTTCAATTATAAAATGTTTTCCCGTCGAAATAAAATTTAATAAATATTTTATTTAAAAGTTAAATGTTAAAAATATTGAATTTGATATTAAAAAATTATATATATTTATTTTTTTCTTTAAAATTAAAATATTACATTAAAATATTTTTTTAATATTTAAAATATTTTATAATATGTTAATTATAATGTTATAAATTTTAAAATTATTATGAAATTTATTAATATATTAGTAAAAAAGTATGACATTAATTATTTTGAAAATTTATAATAAAACTATGTATTTTATATTGTTATTATTAAATTTTTAAATCTATTTTTAGAAACAAATGAATGATATTTCAGAACAAAAGTTACACTATCCTTTAATATTATTTATAATATATTACACATTTCTAATTTAGAAATTTATTTCTAGCACTTTTTGAAAGGGAATCTAATTAAATGGATTTAGTAATTTGATTTATAATTGTAAAATTATATTATCAAAATATTATTTTAATTCATAAAAATAACTATTTTTGTAAAATATTGTAATCATATAAAATCAAAAAGTTTAAAATAAGATAACTAAATTATAAAAAGGATTAACATATTAAAATCATGGTTATTATGAAGTAGAAAAATTTCTAACCAACAAAATATTCTATTCAATATCTAATTTTAATTTTGGTGAAATCTTAACCTGTGAAACTTGTTCTCCAATTATATAAATGTGAATTATTTTAAAAAATTCAAATTCAACATTTATTAAAATACTCTCAACATTAATTGTGCACGACATCCAAATTTCAAATTATATTTAATAATGACCACACTTTAAGTCCACTAGAATTAAATTTCATGTACTTATGCTTAAATATACATGTCATTTAAAATTTCCCTTCCATTCCATGGAATCCAATAATGGGATCTCAATGTTCTTACATTATGTTTTCTGTTTTCCAATTTTTTTTTTCATATACCACATTAATATATATATGAAAATATATTTTATTCTTAATTAAATATTTATTTCATATTTAATGATTTTATATTTTTTGAATAATCATTATCTAGATCACAAAATTTTTAATATAAAAATAATTCTTTTCTATGTTTCGGAGTAGTACCAACTATACAAAGTAATATATATCAATTTTTATCAAGATCACTGGTTATTAGATAATATATATTCAAATAATATTGAAAATAATAAATTCTTCTCAATAATATATATATATTTATTACAAAAATTATATCCATTGAAATCGAATTCGTAACCATGATCAACAATTAATGCGGGTACGCCCATGTTTACATAGGTTTAAACACCTATAAAAAATGGAAATAAAATAATATAATTTTGTATGATGAAAAATTATAATTGTATAATAAATTATATAGATAAATACAAATGATTAAATTTTTATTCTGTAATGCTCATAGTGGTATTAAAATATGCAATTAAAATAGTAACATTTGATCATTAAATATAATTGAAACATGGTTATCATAAATTTCATGTTTATGGATCATAACCCAAAATAACATACAATTATATTATTAAATAATGAATATACATTATTCATCAATTAATGTAACCTTTATGATCAATTAATTGTTCACTTTGGGAGAATAATGAAGAAAAACACCATTATTTTGAAAATAGTTTAAAATGATCATTAATAATTACAATTGATATTCAAAAAAGATAATAATAACCTAAAATATATTCAATGTGTAAAAATAAAAATTGTTTATAAAAGGATAAATATAAAATAATTTTATTACATATATGAATTTTATTATTTTTTTATGTGATACAACTATGTTTGTGGAGCATATGAAATATAAAAATATGTTATTTGTCTAAAATTTATTTTTAGGTGACATATTTCTCATTATCAACCACAATATATATAATATAGCATGATTATGACATAATTAATTTAATATAAAATATTAACGAAATTATCTATGTTTCACTCATTCCCTTATAATTGAATTTCCCCTTGAATCAAGTTTTACCCTTACGTACTCTTCTATGAAATATTATCCCCATATCTTAATTTTGGTTGATAACCACCCATATCCAAGTCTATATTTAAGGGATAAACATTAAAATTTTATTATCTATGACTAAATAATTTATTAAGTCGATTTTATACTAAGTTCACATTCCATGATATTTTTAAGAATTTTTTTGTTCTTCATATCAGTCGATTTAGTTACTGAATATAATAAATATATTTCAATAATGGGGCCAATATGGGGTTAAAAATGAAGTCTGGGTGATAATGACTTAGAAGTCCAACCTCCAATAGGACCCGGTTTGGATATTTTCAACGATGGTATAAAAATATCATATATTGAATGAATTTCCATCATAACTATAAGGGTCGGAAGATATGATTTCAAAATTTCATCAAATAATTAATTGATACACATAAGCTATCCCAAAAAATCATGTTCAGTGTAAAAAATAAATTAAAAATATCTCAGTTAAAAAGCATAGTCATGTACTATGAAAATTATTCAATAGTAATGATACTTTCCAAGCTAACAATTCATATCACAGTTCATTGTGTACTAAAAGAGTCAATAACAATTGTTTTTATATATATAAAATGTGTGAATAACTTTTATACTTCATAGGATCATACCCATAGTAAATTATAAACATGTGTAATGTGATCAAAAATCATTCAATAAACACAATTTTAAAACCAACATACACCATGAATGGACATTTATAAATCCCAAACCCACAAAAAAATAGTCTATAATTCATGAAGTCAATATTTTTATATAGCGTCAAAAAATGATAGAATGGTTTCCCAAATCATTCATACAACATTTTTTACACTCTCATGTCACAAGGTCTATCCCCTTGTACTCCCATCACTTCCATGTGAATATAATCACATAACCACCTTCCCTGATGTGGGTTGGGTTATATCTCTACCCATACCACCCCCCCTCAAAATATATATATATATATAATTATGTTATTTTTATATCCATTATTGCACAAAAAATCCTCATCATATCATGAACTCAACAATAGAAAACAGTTAATATCTAGGTAATTAGGGTTTTAGGGACACAAATGAAATACACATATTTTCATGTTCCTACCATGAATAAAACCCACCACATAACTAATCATCACCATTACTAGGTGATCATTAACCATAACATGGAATCACATGGTGATATCAAACACCAACCCATATCATCAAAGTGTGATGTCTAACACCAACCGATATCAGTAATTTTTTTGTTCCAATAAGAATCCATATATTTTTAAATGCATTTTATGTGATAGAAAGGATGATGGATTAAATATCCAACCTATTAACTACAATCACATATTTTGTACAAAAACATCGACCCCAAATCATTTGGTTGTTGGCAAGGATATCTATCCTGAATAGGAATGAATTTTAAATACATGAAATATTTGAAA
Source organism: Viscum album (assembly GCA_963277665.1). Lineage (NCBI taxonomy): Eukaryota > Viridiplantae > Streptophyta > Magnoliopsida > Santalales > Viscaceae > Viscum > Viscum album. The sequence continues at coordinate 1,308,487,281 of OY728152.1, read as the reverse complement.
ACAACGCCTAAGAAGAGCCATATAAAATATAATACATAAAATATATTTCCAAATAACATTCTCTAGTGAACAAATCACCTAAAAAGAGCCATATAAAATATTTGAAAACCACTACCACAAAAAATTGTAGAAAACCACCCAACCACCACCCAAAACAATAAATAATACAGCATTCAATTATTGGATCCTCTATTTCTGGGAGTACATACTTCTCAATAATTATCATTTATTTGAAATTTCATTTATTATAAATAATCGAATTAATTTACCATACACATCATTTTGTAACAATGAAATACTTTTATTTTATCATAATATTATTTATTTTTATAAAAATTTATAATCATTTTTGGGTTTTAAATTATATTATGGCTAATAGGGAAGCTAAATTGAAAACACCACTCATCAACTCAGTAAGATTACATCAATAATCTTTAGCACACAATGTATGTAAATTCATCAATTCAAGATTATTATATACCCCTAAGAATGAAATTTACAATCCAATGCATAGTCTACCTTATCATATAGCCCCAACCAATCCCATGTCTCCCAACCATCACTTCACTACCAAACATATTACACACCCAATATAATCATACCAACAACATAAAAATCTCTCAATAGGTTTCAAATTAACAAAATTTCACAGTAATTATAAAAACACATTCCAACATATAAAGAACCACAATTCAAATTCATCAAAATGGAATTCATTAAACCATTTTTACCTAGCATATAAATTTCAATATAAATTATAGACTTCCATTGGAACCCAATTCGTTATCATTATGTTAGTTATTATCTAAAAATTTAGGTTGGGGTTGATAACAAACATAACATGGGTTCCATAATAATATATATTTCCACATAGGCACGACTTTCAACATATAACATTTGTTGTAATATCAACAATAGTGAAAAAAATCATAACTAATTATAGAAAACGTTTAATAAGTTTTGATTTTTATAAATTCCCATTAAAATTTATATATATATGACTGACTATATTCCAATGAAAACCTGTAACTTCCAAAAATTAGAATAAAAAATCTTCTATTCACCAACCATGTTGGTAAATAGAGAGATAATGAGGATACCCCCAACATAATTAAAGTATCCCAAATCTCTATTGAAGGATTGAATAATGGAATGAAAAACATAAAGATATAAAATATAAAGAATTAACGAAACCAATCGAGAACACATAATAACCATAAATCACTATCCAACACATCACCTAATCCATCAATCTCTCCAAGAAAAAATTTTATGGTAATAAAGAAGTGAGGGAAAATTAAGAGGAAAGGTTCATAGTAACATTTGATTTTCAAATTCATAACTAGATGATGAAAACACAATGTCCAACAAATAGTGTGTAAAGATACTCCTCAAATAACCTAGTATTCCAACAATAATTTAGAGATAATACTTCAGGAGGATAGGGTTTCATGGGTCCATGCATTTATAGGAAAACGTGAAATTTAAAAACTATAGAATCACACCACCCACTCCATCTCAAAGGAGAGGAATGAAGATTGATTTAAAACATAATACTAAGTACCATGGAGTAGTTTGGATATAAATAAAATTGTCCTATGAAACACATATTAATCTATAAAGTTAATAAAATTGTTATGGTAGGGAAAATTGGGAAGGTTCTCCCCCTATTCCTTGGGATTAAATTTCCCAGAAAAATGTCATGCTGAAACCCAAACCTATAACACTACTTCCCTGAAAAGGGTAAAACAATAGCATTAATCATTCAGTTCTCAACAATATATCCTATTATCCATGTGATAAATATATAAAATTTAAGGGCCAATAAACACCAATATAAGATACATATTTTGGTTAAATATATAACTATAACATATAAACCAACCATTAGACTAATGATATGGGTAATTCTACGCAACATAACCTAGTAACCTCTTAAATCCCAAATTTATAAAATGGAAGGGGCTAATAAATATCAACATAAGAGACATATTTGGGTTAAATTAAAAATTAAGCCATAATCACCAACCATTCGACTAATGAAATGGGTAATTCTACTCATCATAACCTAGTAACCACAATTAATTACACCACATAGAGAAAAACTAAAACACAATGAAACATATGATGTTGAGAAAAAAATCTGTTTCTCATGAAACAATATACTCCGATATATGTTATCTTACAACAAATAAATATAAAATGAAGCATTGAATCGCCTAAATTAGACATTACATATAACTGAGCCAACCTACTCATAATAAAAATAGATGAACTGTAATATCATCTTACCCACTTTTAGGTAATTCCATCCATGTTAAATAATTTATTCTTTAATTGGGTTAATATTTTGGAATCACGGGGATATATTTCATTTCCTATAAATAATTGATATAATGATCATAGATGTATGTTTTCTTTATTAATTAAAAATGTTTATAAATGAATATTGTATTTTTGGGGATCTTCATAATTTTAGAAAACATGGGAGTTTTATTTAATTTTGGACGGAGCTTGGTTCATTTTTTTATGGTGGATATAAATAAATCATATAAAAAATAAATCATGATTAATGTTTTCAAATATAATGTATTGAGCTATAAACATATCATGATCGGATACACACTGTTTAAATGCTACCCACTATGTAATACTAAAATATCAGTTTTATAATAAAATGTTGGTGGGTTATTCGGTGTATAGGAAAATCACGATTAAAATTATTTATAAATAAATTATACACCATGTATTAGTAGGTATGATGTATTTTTGTGAACTACGTTGATTGATTCTTATATTATTCCACAAAATCCCTCCTTTTCCTTCTATTAGGGATCATCTATAGTTATTTTGGACAATATAGTTCATTCTGGATTGATATTTTCAACTTTGAATCATAAGGGTGGTTGAATTGTATCTATCTGGGTATGAGAACAATTATAAAAATTCAAAACCTTTTATCATGGAAGATTTGTTGCATTACATTATTTTTGTTTAGTTAGTCAATCGTGATTTATCTTCGTATTTCCTTCTATATCTATGGTGTGATCATATCCCAGGTTTCATTCGTTATGGGTTTTCATAGGATAGGTGTTATTTCTAAAGTTATGTTCTGTTCCCACTTCTCCTCCAACACTTTTCTTAAATTACATCAATTAGATGATATATATTTTGATTTTAGAGACTTATTTTAAAATGTTGACAGTTTTATTTTTTAATATCAAATTGGGGGTGTACGAAACCAGAGTTTTGATATAAATCATTACATCCCTAACAAGGGTACATAAACTCCATTGATTTATTTTTTGATATATTGTTTTATTAAATGAAATATCATAGTTTGTTGAATTAAATTATGTTTATGAAAATGGTTTTATTGATAAAAAATATATGTTTTCCTTGTTTCGGTAAAAGAAATTTTATTTTTATATCATTTGGATATGTTTTTAAAAGAATGATATAATAGAAATTTATTCCTGAAATGCTTGGGATAATACATAAAATTGGAAGCATTCGCTACCTAGGTGAAAGATATTATAATTAGAAATTTACAATAAAAGGGATTTTTTATTGGGCTTTCCTTTTTCTTCCACAGCTTCTTATTCGATGAAAATTATAAAAGTGTCAAGGGGATCAAATTCTAGTGTGTTAATATTCTCTCTAGAATTGATATATTTGTCTCTAGGCTTGATGAATTCACTATTGACTATTAACAGAGTGATTTTCATGGCTATATTAACATAGTGTGATCCTTTTTGGAATATTACATGTTATTTTAGCTATTTTGTGTTGATTTGTATTATACTATTTTGTGTTCAAAAACATTGATATGATATGATATGTCAATCATCATTTTGTCTTACATGATATATCTATTTTATATATGTATATGAATTTATTGGGAAATTATTTACCTTCTTTATTTTGAAAGAGTCAAAATGTTGTAATTAAATATATTTTCCAATATGTAGATATCAAAATGATATATAATATATCATTTATTATTTTATATAATATTGAACATGATTGGATTATTGTTTTGAGAAATAATTTGAAACACCTAGGTGGTAACCATGTGAACCTACCATCTCATACCATTCGTACACCTTCAGTATTTTTTAGAATGGTGTAGGTCATTTGTTGTTGGGAAATGCATGGCGACACAATTTGGTGGGGATTTTTTCTATCACATAGGTATTTTGTGGATTTATTGTTTGATTAGAGGGAATTCAAATCCAATCACATGTGGAGTATTGAGGTACATGTCTATATTTTTCATCCCTTTTAATTGGACTTGTATCTTAGTGATAATTTTACTATTATTATAGTATTATCACTTATGTTTTTATATTTTTGTTATTAGTACATGTATTAATCATTAATTAATATTTTTATTTCAGTATAACTGTATATATTTCATGTAGTCTACTTCATGTTTTGTGAAAATTTTATCTCTTTTTTTTATGGAAAAAAAGTATTAAATTCATTCCCATGTTGATCTTGAACACCCTCAGGTATATTTAAATTCTGGTTAGGTAACTGTTTAAGAGATTTTTTTGGTAGGTATCATCATAGTTCGTTATTAATGTAGCTATATCCTAATTACTCAATATATTGGGTTGTTTGGTAGAATAGATATTTGATTTCTATGAAAATATGGGTTTGTTAGGAAGAGTAACTTGCCATATCATATCATGACAAGACACAAGTTAGTATGCAATGATGGTATATGTGTATCATGTTTTTTGTTTTTATCACAATAATAATATTTTATTTTTTATCTAGTTTCAGTTGATATTTTTTATTTTATGATATTTCTTTTTGTTTTGGTGTTTAGTTTTATGGTTATGAGGCATGTTACTGACAACCTCTTGAGTGTGAAGTTATTCTTGAGAATATCATTCAATGTGTAAAACCATTATCAATGATATCACATAGTATGATTTCCTATAAGATATAATTTACTGCAATGTTAGTAAGAATATGTGGAGATAAATCTAGGAGGTCTCTAGGTTAGATGGAGTCCCCCTATTAGGGGTTTTACACACAATACTGACGAGTACTGCTCTATGGGAGTTCTTCATGTGGGTGGGGATGTATGGGATTCGCGGGGATCAGCCCTCATTGTCTTCTCCACCCGTTTAGGACATGGCTCCTCGATTTAGGCTGATTCCAAGGCCATGCTCACAGTTATAAGACTTTTTCACCAGAAGGGATTAGATTTAGCTGAAGTTGAAACAGATTCAAAAATTCTACATGATTCATTGAAGGATTTCTGCTCTACTCTATGGTCTATTATATATATTATCTTAAATTTAAAAGTTATTCTCTGTAATGATACCAAAATCAGCCACACATGGCGCGAGGGTAACCAAGTGGTAGATCATCATACTTATATGGATGTCATTGGTCACGATCCGGTTTTTCTACATGACATTTCCACATTGAAGCCTGAAGGAGTTCACTTGGTCAAAGGGTATTCCCTTGGCTTGCATCATTTTAGACCTCCTTAGGCTGCTCTGGTTTCATTATTTGTTGTATGGTTTATTCTTTTTAATAAAAAAGTAACTTGATAACATTAATAGTTAGAGATATTACCTAAAATATTGATCATGCTTTAAACTTCATGGATACACCTGAGGGTATCAATTTGAAATTTAATGAATGTAGAATTTTGTGATCTAGAAAGCTATTATGTTATTCTATTATAGATGTGGATAGACATGTCATCTTAGAATGTAATCTATTCAAAAAAATATTCTTACAATAGTTTTTTAGTTCTCGGAGATATAGATGTCTATAGAAATCATCTCTTTTTATGCAGAGACCTTTTTTTATTGGTATACACAAATCAGTTAGTGGATGTGGTTATTTTTTACAATACATTTTGATGAATGACATACAAAATGCTAATAAGTACATGCAGGGATGGCAATGAGATATTAGACCGCAATTATTTTTGTTAAAGAATCAAATCAATTCATAGATAGTGGATAAGGATATGATAGATGGAATAAATATGGACCAAAATGAGAACTTATATTCCCCTTCCTGTCCACCAATTGGAAGGTTCAGTGGTGCTCCATGGAAATAGAGGATGTAGAAATATCTTTCTTGGAATGTTGGAGGTGGTTCATGGATTAAAGCCTCTTTGGAAAAAATATTTTTAGTTAGTGGTGTTCCATGGAATATATAAATTTTCCAAAAGGATTTACATTATTTTAATTCTTTTAATTTATTTATATATATGTGTGTCTTTGAAACAATTATGGATTTTACGGTCATTGGAAACATTATTGTTAGTATGTGTCTACCCCTTGATATAAAAAAGGATCATCATCTCCAAAGGACACTATGGAACAATAAAAATTTTCATTGATAATAGTGTTGCAACAACTGAAATCAGGAGTGAAACACCTTCACACAATAGATTTGTATTGGGATAATGTAGATGTTCTTCCAATGATAGTGATCAATAACTTTTTTATTATATCATACATAGTGATTATTCCAAATAATTTCTAACTGGATGTTTTTATATATTCATAACTTACAACAGATATCATGTATTTTATTATGGAGTCAGAGACGCATCATGGGAAGTGGAAATAGTTCGGGTTATAGTGTCCATGTGTTATTTTGATTACTAATATTGATTTATTTTTTTATTTTAATACTATTTATCTTTATTTGTATGATTCCATCATCAACACTGATTGGATTGATTCTAATAATTTTGGGTTTAATATTTTCAATACAATGATTTATTTCTTAATTATGATATTATTTTGCAGGTGTTTCTGTAAAGTAGGATCTGATTTCTGGTCATTCCTAGCCATCCCTCCAAGGGGTCATTATTTTTTTTGCTGGAGTTGTTGATCCTATTTAAATATCTTAATTTATTGATCAACCGACTGTTATACTGTACTTTACAATCTTTTTGTAGGATAATTCATTCATACCTCCACCGAAGAGGGTGGAAGAGTTTAGGATTGACATGTTTCCTATTATGTAGCCTAATTTGATAACATAGTACTGTATGGAAGTGGTAGTGCTAAATGAGATAAAGAGTAAATTGTATTATTTTATTGTGGCGGGTATTATCATCGCAGTGTTTCAACTTGTGAATCAATAGTACAATTTTGCAAGAAGGCCGGTGGTTCACATCGATTGTGCACGCACTATTCGAATTTGAAAAATGTAACAATTAGTAACAATTAACTTTTTCCTCTTTTAGATTATATTTATATTTTTTAATGAGGGAAAATCAATTTTTGAATATTGATATTCCATAATTTTATCATTAATATAGAGTTTCCAATTATGATATACTAATTATAGATTTCAGGTGAATGTTTGATCATTAAAATTTTCATTTATTTCAATTTTTTTGAAAAATGCACATAATTGATTTATGTAATTATTGAATTACACATTCCATCATTATATCAAAACTTTTTTGGTAATCCTCATAGATGATATATTTTTTTATTTGAGTTATGATAATGATCATTAATTCCATTAGTGTTTGATTTTGGAATTCTAGAGGAGTCTCTATTTTTATAGATATACATTTTAGTTAAATTTATATATCCAATATAGGATGCTCTTGGGGCACATAATTAATATGATTTTATTATAAATTGATTATATGCATATAGATGTTCTCTTGTCGTGGGAAAATATGTGGAATATCTATGAGTTTCGGAACTTCCATAGGATTATTGGATACCACTAACAGTTCATCAAGGAGTTCTCAATGTTTTGGTCACAATTGAATGCCTTTAATAAGAAAGGGATGAAATTATTATGTCATTAAAAATGGTATTTTGGTTTTCTAAATGCTGTAAAAATGAATAACATCAAATCGTATTTTGATCATTGATTATCCCAGTAGAGGTAATGTGGTTTTTCATAATTATTATAACACTATTTTTGTTTTTGTGATCATGCATCATGATCCAATTGTGGGTTGTGGATTTTTTTTATCTTAGATCAAGTTATAGTCATAACCCTACTAATGATTTAGGGATAATGTATTTATTAATGCCATTAATTTTGGTGTAACATTATTTTTATATAGAGGTTCACAATGTGTTATCACTATAAGAGTTTGATCTATATATATTCTGTAAATAACTCTAATCTGAGTGAAATAAAATTGGTGGTATATAATCAGATAAAATTAATTTGATATCTCCTACAACATAGGGATGAGGAATGTCATTATATATGATCTTAGAAATAATGATTCATCACAAATGGTTCAAAATTCGATGAAAGTGTGGAACTGTCGAGGAATTTGATTCCCATTATCATCTAGATGAATAAAATGATTTTTCAAGTATTGATTTGTCTAGATTTCATTTATCATTATGTATCCTAGTGTCTATCATATAGAGTCATTCGTAGGATGGTGTGTTTAGAAAAATTTGAAAACCCCTATTTGATGGGGATGACATTTCTGGTTCCTATGTATCTTTATATGGTATTCTCAAATTTAAGGACTATCTTTTTATCGTAGAATCTACGAGTAGATTGTTTTAATTATTTTCATATCTCCAAGTGGTATTTTCTTCTATGAACAATAAAATGTATTATTACAAGATACTAAAATTATGGTGGTTGGGTATGAACTATGAGATTAGTGATTTTCTGTCCCATTGGTATGTCATCCAATAAATAAATATAGAGTATATAATACATTATTTGTTTCATAGGAATATTTTCCCACCAGGATGGAAATTGGAAATAGAAACCATGGACATGGTTATAGGATTACCATGGAATCCCTATGGTAGGAATGTTATATATGGGGAAAATTATTAGTTCAAAAATTGGTTTCCTTTTATTCTGATTACGTACAATGCTAAATTATTTGATATGGATTAGCTATTTTTTTTGGAATATCATGAGGTCACATGGGGTTCTTTGTGACATTGGATCATAACAGGGACATTGGATTATATTAAGGATCTCCATGAGTGTTTATGTGGTGATGAGGACTCAGTTAAGTTTGAGTAAAACATATCATCCTCAAATAGGCAGTAAGATTTGGCATGATATATTTTAGATTGAGGATATTCTATGTTTCAATGTCATTGATTTTAGGGTTTCATGGAATATCAACATAAGAAATTTTTAGAATTATTATAATAATAGTTATCAATTATCTCTTAGAATGGCACTTTTCATGGATTCCTTTGGTCTCCCATGAAGTTTATGTATTTGTTTCGTAGAGGTTGGAGGGGCTTCTCTAGTGGGACTGAGTTTGGTTAAATGGATATATATGTGGAGATAAGAAATAAATCGATGTTTGGGTACATATCATAGTTGAAATAATTTTTATATGGATTAATATCAGAAACATTAAGAGTTTTCTGGTGGTTAATTATTTCTCCTGAATGATACTCGTTTGTATGGTCACTATCGACTTGGAAAATTGTGAAATTCGGCATCGAGATATGTTTGACTTTTATAGTTTGATGAGTTGCATGGGTTGGTTACTTTTAAGTTGAAATTTCATGTTCAGTTGGAAGTCATTCATTATTTTATCCACATATCTAAATATTGGATATATCATCAAGATCCCCCTCATGATCAGAGTTTCAAGACATTGATCTAGATATAGTTGTTTCAGTTATTGATAATCATATACTAATAGTTGAAGTTCATATGAATTTTCTCAATGGGAACTCAATTCAATTCACAAAATGGTTATGTCATAATATATCAGAATCACTTGAGACATTGTAGCAGAATTCATTGAGGAGGGTGCAATGTAATCACATAATTACTAGATTTCATTCCTCTAGATGACATTATGTGGATGGAATGTATTATGGTAAATAGTTTTTAACATCCAAATTCATGATATCAGTTAATTCTATTATCTTTATTTTTTCCCTCTTTATTTTTTTATGTTCTGAATCATTGGAATTAATATCATCTACCAAGTAAAATGAACTAATTTTCAGTATGTAAGATTTATTGAACTAATTGAATCCCGTTATAAATTTGTAATTGATTTTTGGAGAACAAACTGAGTTTAGAGAATGTATGAGTTGTTTTATGGTTTTTGTAATGAATTTCTTGTTTTTGGTGTTTGATGAAAATTTAAAAACAATGTATGATGTACACAACAATTAGTTTTCTCTAGTGTAATGTCATAATAAGATTACATTTCCTAAATAATGGCACATAGTGTAATGGTTACATTATGTGTAACTCTAAAAATCATTTTTTTAATAAATATGAGATGAGTTCATTAAGAATATATGATACCTGTGGATTAAACAATCTGTTATGGTAATATACACTATGTAAATTTTGTAGATGGGGACTTAGGGGTTCTACATCATTTGATTCTGATATTATTCATCAACAACTCTCCTCGATCATGATATAAGGATCCTCTCTGAAAATTTTGGAGATGTCCATATATTATGGAGTGATTCCTTTACTGTTGAATCACTAGGCAAGTTTTGTTTAATCAATCGTGATAAGAGATATGTACATCATTTTTATTAACATCTATCATAGTAGAGACGTTAAATTTAACAATTTTTTTTATCTAATATGATGTTTCATCTTGTTTTCCTCTATATATTTAGTTTGATCTTCATCAAGGGGTTCATCCATTTCTTTGTGTGGTGTCTTCAGTGAGTATTCATGATATAGGTGTTTCTCCATCTTCTCATATATCCATTTGGTAAAATATAATAAATTATCAGAGTTTTATGTTGATTCTAAGGTTTTGGTTGTTGTTACTATGTTCTATATTTCATTGGGTACTATTTGGGGCGTGTGTGAAGTATTTTTTTTAGGTAAATGGATTCATCTCTATCAGGTGTTAATGAACTATATTGCACTATATTTTGATAAATTGTTTTATTAAATTATATATAATGATTAATTGATATAAATTGGGTGTGTGGAATTGGGTTTTTGAGAAAAAATACTTTTACATAAATTATTTTATAAATAAAATTTTATTTTCAAATCATCGAGAAATTATTATCAATTTTATTTCTTTGAATGATATAATGAAATTTTTATATGAAATTGAATCGAAAATGGAGAACAAGGGGATACGTTTTTACATAGAGTGCATGTGCTATAATAGGCCTCTTACACAATAACTTCAGATTTCTATATTTTAGGTATTATGAGACCCTTTTTTTGATCATATTTTTGTTGGGATTCATTTATGGTTAATTCATGTTAAATTTGAATGTTATTTTTGGATCTTGGGATGTTAATTGTACGTGGATAGATTTCCCAAACCTTGTTCCCAAATAGTGAAAACACTGAAAAGCTAGGTAGTGAGTGTCTTCATGGTTGGTGCATGGTCGGTCAAGCTTTGCACCCACAATGGAGATACTATAATACACCACATGTAAGGGAACATAATTAGGGTGAATTGTTTTACATCCTGTGTATCCATGACCAGCATACCATGAATAAATTATTTAAATATTCAAAATATTATTTAAAAACATCCTAAACCACAATTTAGAAGCTTTCATTATTAAAAAAGTTAGTTGAATGATTTCTTATCTAACTTATTCTTTATATAACATATTTTTTTAAAATTCAAACAATCTCTCTGGTAAATATAATCTAAGAGATAATTGGTAGATCTAACCCGAGTAAGAGTAATTATCTTCAGTTTTATATCTCCTCCTCTCAATATTCATTTTGATATGACCTCATTGGTTTTATCCTTGGAATGGAAAAAATTTATATCATCCAATTTTTTATTTTAAAATGGAAATTGGAATATTGAAATAGAATAATGTGTCAATTTCATATTTATATGTTTTGAAATAAATTTCCCATTATTGATTTTTTCATGGGAACAAGATAGACTATGTGGTTAATGGATTGTTTGGGAAAATATTATTTCCTTGCTTTATAACTGTAAATAAAATAATGAAGTCACATCCTTGATGGGATTGTGATGATACCACTTGGACCAGTTTCCTAGGGATGTATATAGACATATTACCTTGATCCGTTATTTGAGTTTGTGAGGATTCTGTAATCCGGAACTATCGTACCACTTGCAATATTACAATATTTCTACATTGTGATAATTTTTATATTTATAATTGATTGTAAACAATTTTACACATTCTATATGAATATAAATAATCTATTTTTATAAAATGTATATTTATGCATTTTTTTAAATATTTCCATCAATAGAAAATTAATGAATAATTTTTTTAATATATGATATGAAAATTCCTTGCCTATTTTATTTAAAATATTATTGACTTATTTTTTAAAATTTTTATGAAATATTAATTTGGATTCCTTGGTGAAACCCCAGTAGAATATTATATATCACCATAATTATTCCCATGGTTGTTTATTTTAATACTCCAACAAGGTCAAAGATGGGAAAATAACCACCTGGATATGATAGTTCCTATTGATTTTTGTTCTTCATGTTTTTGTGTCTTTTGGGACTTGAGTTATTGGTCTGATTATGTAACACATCATGGTTGTAAATTTAGTTTATATACTTATTTTACTTGTGGAACTCTTCTATCTATGTATTTTAATCAATTTCATGATAACTTTTATATTTTCCTCTACTGTTTTTGTGGGAAAAAAATCAATTTTTACCTATTTTTATTGGAAGTGCAAGTATCCAATCCATTGTGATCGATAATGACCATTGTGAAATTTTGGTGATGGATTAGGTTCTACGGAACATGGATATCCATGTGGGTGTGTGAAAAATTCGTATTATAGTCCAATTTAATAATTTGGCATTAATGTTAGTATGCAGTTGAGTAACCTTTTTAGTACATAAGAGTTAGTTAATATTGAGTACCTAGGAATTTCTCATTGTAACGAGAAATATGTCATCATGGGTGGATTTGGAATGACATGTTGAGGATTATTTTTAGTATTTTATTATATATATACAAATAAAAATTATTTTTATATATCTAGTAGTATTGAATTTCTTTTTTTATCATGTTTGTGTGTAGTTTTCCATAACATTTATGATGTTTATAATGGGTTCTCTTGATGTATTTTTGTGTCATCTCGATGAGAATATTTTTAAAATTGATCTAAGAGGATGTTCATCATGAATCATAGTAAGAAAAACATTTCATGGACCTGTATTTTGTTGAGTTTATTATGAGTGTTTTCTATGATCTGTTATAGAAACCCACATATGTACTTATTCTAGAACAAGATATGGAACCTCATATGTCTGACATTAGGATTCATGCTCAGTAGTTCCTTTTAGAAAATCCACCATCAATTAAATGACTAAATGATACCAATATATTTTAGTATTGTTTGAGATATATCATGATATAGTTTTATATCTTGAAAAAATGTGATCAAATCAAAGTAAAATATCCACAATGAATACAGTGGGACCTAACATGATATGGGTAGGACATGATGTTTCCAGGGAATAATCTATTATTAATATAGTAGTAATACTGAATATTTATTATCACTAACATATCATATCCCGATTTTATGGTGTTAGATAAGGCTATGGTCTTTTACAAACATGAGCAGGCTAACCAGACTGTGACTAAATAAGAAAAACAATTTGGTGAGATTATGCAATATTCACTAGAGATCTTGATGAATGATAAGATTATTACAGTAATGTTTAAGATGTTACATTTATATGATATTTATTATAATTTATTCTAATTTAAGATTTATTTATTGTTATGATGTTATAGATATAAAGATAATAGTTTAAATGTGCATAGATGGAAATTCAGGGTGGAAGAGAGTTCCTTTTTCTCCTAGTTTAATTTATATGTGTTCCCATAAATTTAAGAGGAAGTGTGATTATTATCTTAGTGGTTCTCTATTTTGGGGGTTTTCTATACCACATTTAGTTCATGGAAGATTCCCTTTTATTTTTTTACTAGTATGGATAATTGTGGCACCCAAAATGGGTATTCGATGTAGCAGCCATAATATGTGGATCCTTTGGATACTCATGACACTGGTAGAAGTTATTCCTTGACTAATCTTACAACAATTGTGGAAAAAGATCATTTGTTCCTAATAAAAACTATGTGATGTCACATGCTTCATGAACTAAGATATTTTCATAATAGGAAACAAGAAAAAACATCTTAATGTTGTTTTCTTGTATTCATAGATTGAATAATTTTCTCTATAAACAGTAATTGGTACCATCACTACTGCTTAATCTTTAGTGGCTACTTTATTCTGTATGTTTTCATCTCAATCATTCATTTTGACTTATATATTAAAAAATCATATTCCTCCTATGGAGATTTTATCTTATGTGATTGATTTTACTACACATCATTTAATGACAGGAGGGAAGGGTCTTAGATGTCCTTAATGTGTTTTCCTATTAATAGGTATCTTTATTTATTCCGATTTTTATATCAACATGGTACCAGTGGAAAAAAATTTTGAGATGCATTGGATCATTTATATTAATTCTCATGTTGATTGTTATCGTTGTCTGGTCTCTATTGCAACACCTATTGGGGTGTTCCATATCATTAATGTATAATGGTACCATAGGATGAGTTGAACCTACTTTTTTGGATTTAGGGAAACTATTATTTGTGTGGACATTTAATCATGATTTTTTCTCTATGAGTGAGGATATCCCTTTACTTATGTTCATGTCTACAATCATATTTTTTTCTTTTGACTTTCTTATTTCTACAACTGGTTAGGGTGGTAGAGTTTTCTAAGAACATAGTTTTAGGTACCAAGCTATTATCATTTAATGATTATAGTATAGAATGATAAAAAATAAATTATCTAACCAATCTGATAGATGTCTATTTAGATTAAGGATTCGTATGATCAAATGTGTCACCTTGAACATCATCTTTTCTCATTGAAATGAAGAATGATTTTTTTAGTAAACATTATATTGATTACTAGATACTAACTAGATTCATGGTGATGAAAAAATAATTTTTACCATATATTGATGATATTTTTAAAATGTTAAATGAGGTAAATTGGTTATCAAAGATTAATATTCGATCTATTTAACATATATTGAGCATACAAAATATGAAATTTTGAAAATATTCTTTCAGAGTAGGTATGAAAATTATGAGTACCTTATCATTCAATTTTTTTTGACCAATGATGTTATAATATTTATGGATAAAATGTATATGATATTCCATGGTTATCTTGAAACATTTTTTATGGTCTATGTGAATTAAATCATTGAAAACTCTATGTCTAAGGTGGATCACATGCGTCATCTGAGAGAATTTCATGAATTTCATAGTATATTTCATCCAATATATCTTGATGTAATTTTTACATTTTTGATGTGTTGTTATTGAGAAAGGTTGTGTCATAACATGGTATAATATTGATCTCAATGAAGGGATATCTATTATGATGTGGAAACAACCATGAAATATTTTTTGATTCAATGATTCTTGGGTTAAACTAAATATTAATTATTGTTTGTAATAGACTCTCAAATATGTATTCTATGATGACTTCTAAAACATGGTATAGACTAATGATTTCTTGTGGTGAGAATTTATCGAGTTCTTTTGTTTAGTTAAAACATATATTGACTACTGTTATGATTTTGATACTATTAAAGGATAGGAATGACTATGTGGACTTCGGTGAAGATTTAGTTATTGTGTAGGATTTGTTATTTTGAAGGGTGGCCATGTGTTATCCTATAGATCCCAGAAAAATATCCCATATGAAAATAATTATCCGACCCATTTTGTAGAACGTGCAGTCATGATTCATGTACATATGTTTGGGTGTAATCCCCTTTTTTGAGAAAGTTTTACCATGTATTATGTACATAAGACCTAGAGTTATATATTGTAAAAAAATATTTGAATCTCTTCTAGATAATAATGGAGGAATGACAACAATATTTTGACTTTAACTTATCATATTTCCTAGGTATTGTGTATTTCCTGAAAGATTCATTGATATGAAATCCTTTGATCTAGGACATGAATGGATCATGTGAAGAGTGAAACTTGTTGGATCTTTTATAACAATTATATATTTCAGTCTTGGAATCTGAGGTCATGTTTCTTGTGTCTAGTGTTATGTTGAAAAGTGCTCTTCTTGAGTTGATTCATCAGAAAAAATATCTTTGTGATGAATTTTTTATCCTTTAGATTCTCTTTATGGTTGGTAGATGAATTCTGATTGGGTGGCCTCTATTGAGGGTATTCTATGTAATCATAATCATTTTGTGTAACATTATTCTTTAGTATAGAAGTTATGTGGGGTTTTTGTAATCCCCAGCTAGAAGTGCACCCAGAAAAAACAAACATGTTATATAATATGTGGAAACAAATTGTGTTTATATGTATTAGATATGAAATTACTGATTTTGTCGATGTTATTATACTTTACAATTGTTCAATGCTAATTACAAGAGTCCTTTGTGTTTTATATATCCAGTTCCAATAAAAAATATATTGTGGGATGAGATCTCTATGGACATTGTGGTTGGGATTTCATCGAACAAGTGGAAGAAGAATTCCAAATGCGTTGAAATAGATATGATGACCTAAATCGAATAAAATATGCACAGTCATAATAAAAACAAAGCTATGGATATAGTAAGTGATTATGTGAAATAGATTATTCATTTTCCTAGAATATAATATGATATAGTCTCTGATAGGTATCCTTTATTTACTTATCACTTTGGGAGAGGCCTTCATGAGGCCCATGTATCATAGGACTGTTTGAGTATGACATTCCATCCATAGTCAGAAGTCCATAGACAGTAGGTTATACATATTGTTGATGATACAATCTACCCCCAAAAATATATATTTTTATGGGTATTTTTATAACCATTTGGGTAGGATTAGTTTTTTTATAACCATAGTTAGTAGTTTATGATTATTATGGAACATTTTAAGGCCTTCTCTAAATGGGCCTGGAAATCTATGTTGTGATGGTCAAAGATCAATAAATTTTACAGGGATGGACCAATCATTGTTCATGAGATGATAAAAAATATTACAATGATTTATTTGATAATATTAATGAATCATATCTTTTTTAAATATTATTCTGATCATCGTCATAGACCATTTGAATTTTCAATTTGATTATAGATGTTCTTGAATGTTTCACCTTGTTTGGGTTATTTACTATTTGGGAGGTAAGGGGATACTTATCCATATATTTTGGGACAATTTAATGTTGTTGAGTCGGTGTGGAATGTCTCTTACGATTTATCACCTCTACCACAACTGATAATAACACATTATATATATTATATAAATCTCTGTTGAGAAATTATAATTCATTTCATGCTCATGTTCTCATTTAGAGTGACTTTTATTTTTTTCCTTATATATATATGTTTGATAATATATTCATGATAGTTGATTATAAAATAGTGCTATATAATGGTAGGAAGTTACCTTTTATTAGAGTTCTATAAAAAAAGTTTTGATACACATGAGACATTGATTTGGGAGGCACTAAATAGAGAGTATTGGATACATTTTGGTTTGACCAAGATGATTCATTAAAGGCATTATAGGTATTGAATTTTTAATGTTAGGGAGGTTGTAACATCATGAAATATATTTTTTGGTACTCCTAGACCCATGTTTTAATCATTCACTTGTTGGGTTTTGATTATGGATTCTTCGAGATAATTTATTTAAATTTCATGGATGGATATTCAGTAGTGGAAAATTGGAACATAATTTTTTTGAACCATTCACACCACTAGTAAAAAACTATTAAAACATAGGTAATGATGATTTTTCGCATTCCTTAATGCCTTGTCAATACATTCATCAAATATGGTGAAATATAAAAACAAATAAGTAAGTGAACAATATTTGATAAAGTTTTTAACCCTTCCCTGTTATCCTTCCATGCATGATTTAATTCTTCAAAAAGTTATTCAAAATATATGTGATCCTCCTTTTAGACAATCTTTCGGCCCTAACATTGAGTTTTATGATTGTATTGATACTTGGGTCTCACTAAATTAAATTTGGAATCTTCCATACCATCTCCATAAAAGAACAAAGCCAAGAGGACCACATTTTATGTCTCCCCACAAAGAGTTATTCTCACATTTTATATCCTCCACTCTATATCTCTTTCTCTCAATGCTCAGTTTATTTAGAGATCTATGTTATTGTATGATCACGTTTTCATTATTTTAGATCCTGATTGTATTTTTAATTCTTCTATATCTATTTCTAACATTATTCTTTGGGGTTTCCAATGGTGTTTTTTGTGTTACATGATCCCATGGTCTATTGTAGGTGTTTCCATTAATGATGTGGCAATTGATTATTACCTAAATAACATGATTTGAATTTAACATCATCAAATTGGATTATGAAAAACCCAATATTCATCAAATTGGAATCTAATCTTCCATTTCCCAGCAATTTGTTAAAATCCCCCAATTCAATTGAATGGGAGTCTAATTGTAGAAATAGAATAGAAATTGTGAAATTAATTAATAGAATATAAATATTTAAATGTATTAGTGAAGTTAGTATCAAATATTTATTTAAGAAAAATGGATTATATTATATTGATAAGAAAACATTGGTTTTATCATGAAAATTCATGATTTGATTAAAACCCATTTTCAGTTTTTAATCGGAAATCATCCTATTTAAATAAAATGAAGTGGGTTAAATGTATTTTGAAGAGATGTTATTTTTTTATTTTTTTATTGTTTATTGGTCACATAAAATCATATGTAGTTTTTGAGTTATTTGGACAAACACCCATTTGACAATTCAAAAATCTAATAAATTAATGCATCAAGTGAAATCCATAATGGGATAGTGATGATTCATGTTTAAAAAATTTCTGATGGATGTCTGTACAAATATTTCTAGGTTCGCATATACATGTGTGTGAGGATCCCGTATCCTTGAACTATCGTACCTCTTAGAAGATGACTATGTTTCTATGTTTTGAATATTTTTATATATTCTATTGATTGTAATTTATTTTACACATGCCATATAAATTTATATACACTTTTATATTTTAAATATCTATCAATCCATTGATGATATATTTACATTACTTGAAATTTAAAACTAGGATTTTTATTAATATATTCACGATCTACCATTTATTTTTTATTTAAAAATTGAAATCATTATTTCATTAATTGATAATAAATATTATTATGGAATAATTAGTGAGGCATTTCAGGTATATTACCTCACACTCTAAAAATTACTTCTAGCATTGGTATATTTCCTCATACAATTTTTTAGAAAGAGGTATACCCCAATTAGAGGTTATAGTTATTGTTTTTATTTGGGATTTGTGATGCATTTTCCATTGGGCCTTTTTTCGTTATCCATTTATCTCAAAAATTGTATTTGTTCTTTGGGTTTATATACCTATTTTACTTCTAGAACAATTATCTATGTAGAGTTTTATCTTTATCATACTTAACACTTTCTATTCATCTAATTTTTTGTTGAAAAATGTACCCCCATAATCCTTTCTGTGGAATGTTCCTAGTCACAAACAAGAGCGGATCAACAATTCCCTTTGGACTATGATTGTTCCATATCGAGTGTCAGTGTACACGAGAATCTAGCTCGATTCATGACATCCCCATTCTTGAGGTTTTCCCATTGGTTTTTCCTCTTCTCTATATGCATGTATTTTTATGATCATATTGGATCAATTTGGGGTTCATTTTACATGATGTTCATCTTCTCTCTAGAATCTATTAATTTGAATAGAGTATTGAGTTCAATGTGACTGTCTATGTATGGAATTTTTATTCTAGATATCATTATTTTTTGTGATCATTGAATTTATGTTACATGTTCTGTTTTCTAACATGGGATGTAATTGATTATAATATTTTCAATTAACTTCCATGATTTTGATATGAAATGTGATGCACCATTTAGTATGATTTGATATTTTTTTATATATGAATATGAAATTATTTGAAACTAAATTAACTTAGTTTTGTGGATTTTTATAACAAGTTAAAATTAAAATATTTTCCATTGATTTTTAATTAAAACATATAAACTGATTATTATGACTTGTTTTTCATAAACGTGAGCATGAATATATCTTTCAGAGAATTTATATAGAGCACGATGGTGGGACCCTATTAGGAATTTTATTTTAATCTTTTAATACATATTTTGTGATGTGTAGGATTCGTTATTCCTTTCAATTTACAGAATGTATGGCATTATAGTGGGGAATCATTGGTTTTTTCAATCAGTGTTTTAGGATTCGTGACAGTGAGATGGTTCGAGTTTTAGCATGGTATCTCTTGGAGAATATAGGAGTATCATTTTAGATTCGTTGCCTTTTTGATTAGTAATTGTCTCTTGGATATCATTTTCATGCAATTGTTGTTATATATCTTCCACTTCTATATTTAATTTATTAATTATTCATATGTATTCATTATTTCATACATTTTTCCTTAAATTGTTTGTTTATATATTTCATGTCATCTTATTCTACTTATTTGAAATCATTATATATATTTTTCATGTTAATTGGGTGTTTTATGCTAGCTATTGGGGATCCATAATACTATTTGGGTTTGTAGAAGTTAGTTTTTTTTTACCAGTATAGAGGGTATTTGTAAGGCCCTGACCGCAATTCCCCAGATTCGATGCATTATTACATAACATTGGCATGATCACAAAAGATCACGTCTCGAAAAACCGACTAGTTTAGTACCCTTGGAAACACTAGATACATTCATAGGTCTTACATTACATGATAAAATGAAAAACTACAACAACATAGTATCCATTTTCCACAGTATAAACCCCTAAGATTATCCATGCATGTCCATCATAAAATACTTTTTCACATCCTAAAAAAATAAAACATAGAAAGAGATGAGCTCAGATGCTCAGTAAGGATAACAATATAGTGGAAACATTCATAAATTATCATATACATTTAAGGAAATGTATAACTAAAACAAATTCATTTTAAAAATGAACTTCATCATAACATGGAAAAAATAAAATGAAACAATGTCATTTACTTATTCACATGGATATTCCACTAATCGAATAATGACATGAAATATCAATAACCACATTAATAATGATGGAATGCATAATTCTAGATTATCATAACCATATAGTCAAGGCATTATGACAAGAATACAAATATTATTTTTTCAAGGTGTTGTGAAAATACACTAGTTTGTCTAATGAGACCTACCGATGCATTGAGGAGCTATAGCAGGCTCCACCCGTCATTTACTATGTCCAATAAATTCCTCAAATGAACAGGTTTAAACATATCATAGACATTCGTATTAAAACTAGCATACGAAATGTCAATACATTATCCTTAAACCATTAATGGTATAAAATTACACATCCACAATCAATCATATCACAAAACCTTCAATACAATATGGATGTTTTGTATCATAATAAATCAAATTCAAACAAACTTAAAATCAAAACTTTTTTAGAGAAATATATATTTTTTAAAATCATTTAAAAGTCACATAATTATAAAATGAAACATTTACTTTGAAAATGTTCTTATAAGATTGTAAGGGGTGTTTCGATTATTTTATAATGGTATAAAATAGCCGCACCCGCCGTATAAGTTAAAAAAGACATTCTTACCATAATTTTTCCTAAAAGGTTAAAAAGGACAGTATTTGGAAAATGACGGGAAGATTCCTTTATAAACATCTTATAAAATTCCAAAGAAGGGTATAAATGACATTAAAACATTCTCTATAAAATAGTAATAATTTTTTGAATTTTTTTTAAGAAACATGGATGTGGATGATAAAGTTGTCCTTGTAGATAATTACATATAAACAACCTCAGATAATGAAGTGATTGTGAAATTAACCCTTACCATGTAAATTTTATTGGTTTATGGAAGGTTAACCTCCTATATAATGGTGAAATAATTATTATTAAATTATAAAATAATCATATACGTTAATATGATATCATATATGTTCTTTTCATATTTCTTTGTTAATAATATCATTGTAATATCATTGTTTCGGGTGTTAATGGATTCATTTTTATTTATATTATTTGTCATGTGATTCATATTTTTTATGTATGAGGTGTATATTATTAAAATCCAGAATGATATAAAGACTTTAAACATTATTTTTAATCATATAATTAAAATTAGTCCTAAATGGGTACGTTGGGGAATGAATCTCATCACGTTCATGAATACGGTAATCAGTATGTATGCACGAGCAACAATATCATTATTTTGTTTGTAAAATAATATATATGTTGATGGTATATCATATATATACGTAATCATTATAATGTTATATTTATTATTTACATCAATTACACATCATTTTTATACCCATCATAACAATAATGTATTGAATAAAAATTACACCCCGGCGTGGAGACGGTAAGCCGTATGTACGAACGTATAGTGACATGTCATTCAAATGATGGATAAAATAATTAAATTTGTTCTACAATATTTATAATGAAATAATATTATATAGATGATATTGGAGTTATTATTTTAGATTGGAAGCAACAAAAATAAAGTAAGTGGAAGAAGATAGGAACTTGAAAGAGGATGTGAGATATTTAATTCTTCTTCGGGTTATTCCCTTTTATTTGATCAAAATGGCAAAGTAGAATGGATGTATTACAAAAGTAATGCCTCTAGGATGAATTTTGGACAATTTATATAGTATTTTGGCAGAGTTTTTCTGATCCAAAAGGCTTTGATGGTGTGAATTAGAGAGAAGGAGGAGTGCCCTTTTAAAAGAGGGGCGAGGGGCACCTTAGGAAAATATAGAAATATTATTTTATAATAAAATCATTTTAGGTTTATAATTACTGAAAATTAGATTATTTAAAGGCTACGGTGAAGATGGGTCTAAAGCAACTCAACCAATAGGTTTTAGACTGGTATTGGTCACTATATTAACTTTGTATTTTAGATTTAACTCTTTGTTAAATAGTTTGACATTTACCATGTGTCTTTTTGTATTTATAAATTATATGGTTATTAAATTTACTATATACTTCCATGAGAACCATAAATGGTTCATTAATGATATAAATATCATTATATAAGTCTTTTGGCTGATCCATAGGTTTTTAGGAATAGAATATCAATTAATAATATAATATTTTTTACAAAAACTCTTAAATGTCAATTTTGGCACTATTTGATATATTTTTTCTAAATTCATAACAACATTATTTCTTTGAAAAAAATTCATCTAATGACCTCTAATATGTCATATTAATCTATTTTTTTTTAATTTAAAAAAATTCTCAAATTACATTTATTTGTATATTTATAATATAAATTATTTTAATATTTCATTAATTAGGTAATTACTGCATCATCATTGTGTCAGAAATAAATTAAATTATTTAAAGTCTAAAAATAAAAATAAAATATCATTTTATAGGAAATATTTTCATATTTCTAATTAATATTTATAGTTGAATTTATCTTATGTGTATCTCTATATTAAAAATGATTTAGTTATTAAACATTGATTTTAACTTTTTTAACTCCTCTTTAAATAAAATAATAATAAGTGTCCTAATCTAATAAAATTCAACCAAATAGGATCATATTTTATTCCTATGGATGTTTCTGGTCTAATTATACTTATCCAATAGAATTAGTACACGTGTTAGGGTAATAATAAAATCATTTTTACCCTTAATTACCATATTTACTTTTAACCGTGGTAAATAAATGTAAAAAGTTACTATTAAGCAAAAATTATTTTTATCTTATTGAACCAAATTTTACTCTTTGATATAAACCGTTTCTCTCGGATTTTCAAAATACAACTCACAGATGTTGTAAAATTATGTTTTATGTGAATTTGCAAATTCTTTTAGGAGGTGGGTAAAAGACGGTGAAAAGTTCAATAAACATTTTATATATCTAAAATTATTATAAACTAATTCCAATGAATTACATTGAACGTATATAGGTATTATGTATCTATTTTGACCGCAAATAAATTTAAATATAATAAATAATTATTTAATTAAATATTCGGTTTTAAACTATAACTCAATGTATTTCACTATTCATCAAAAAATTGCAAATTTTCAGTAAAGTACCCAAAATTCACCCTAAGTTAATTTTGATATTCTGAATCCAAAAATGAAGTTCATTTTGAATGATAAAATTTATAAATTTTTAAAAATTGGGTACTACCATGCATAACGGCTAGTTGATTGGTTGTGGTGAGTTAGAACTCGAAGTTGCGTACAACACACGCTACCATATTATTCAAAGAGAAGCATACTATGGAAGCTTGGGGTGTTACATTATTCATTTCAGGTAATCCCAATTTTGTTTCATAGAATGTATTTCATCACGATTCTATATTTTTGGGACCATTGGTATAGTAGAGATTGGATTTTCATGAACTAATATGTAGGTTATAGTGAGTGCCTGGACAGATCCCTCAATGATGAGATGATGTTATAGTGGGATGATGGGATGTGTATCTCATGTATATATTTTTTGTACCAAAATAACTTGTTTAAATTATTTTTTTTATTAATTTATTTGTTATATTTATTTTTTATGATTCCCTCTTCTTTTTTGGTGTCCATCAGCATGACTATGTGATATCTTCTATGAGTTCTGCACGAGAGTGTATATATGATATTCAACAGAATCCACATATGGATTATAAAATTATTTAGGCTATCCTGTGGTGTGTTAAAAATGTTGAAAAATTTATTCCATAATCACATATTACAATTGTTGAGGTACATCAAGTAGCAGTTTTTGATGTATATATATATTTTATGGGGGAGAAGAAACTGAGATTTGAATGTATGAATATTCATCAAGAGGTTGAGGAATATGTTTATAATATTGATCATATTTTTAATTCTAGGATACACATGACTATATCTAAGGATAGTTTGTGTTTTTTAGACATGAGGTTAGCTCTATGATATATTGTGATTTAATGGTAAATATATAAAGACATATGGTATTATATTCTAAGGGTTTTAAGAATATCTTTATATTAATTTTATTCCAATTTCAATGAATATGGTGATGTATCTATTGTTGATCTCTTTATAGTTCGGGGTGTCTTCCATGTATTCATATGTTAGTCATTTTATAGAGATGGTACATTTTTTACTTATGGATATAAAGAATTATAAAATTATGGCTCAGATGTATTAACGTGGTTTGAAACCATATATCAGATTAGAGTAATAAATGCTATAGATTCTGAACTATGAAAAAATAATGGGTACTCATATAATTTTTTAATTGATCATAAAAGGAATAGATTTATATTCTAAATCATCCCTTCTGCCATGTGGAATATTCAATGGAATAATCGAGAAAAATATGAAGTGGAAACATTATTTCAGGATTGGTGGAGGTGGTTTTCGACCATTGGAATATTCAACACATTCTTTTCAAGCTAATGGTGTTCCAATTTCATGATATCAATGTGTAGTGGATGTACATGGCTTATGATTGTTTCCATCATCTAAAAAGAACTGAAATAGTTAGGGATCATCTATAGTTTTTCTGTTTGGTTATGTCTACACATCTTAATGGTAAGGGATCACCAACTCAATTACCAATTTTATATACATTGATTTTTCAAAGAAAAAAGGGATCATGTGACATGCCTCAGGTGTGAAGCTCCATTATAAAGTAGATGATGTTTTGACAATGATATATGTGTGTTCAATTATATTGAGGGGTAACATCTTCATTTAATATTCTATAGGGATTTATTAATTTGACTTTTATGCATCCCAATAATTTATATCATATCTTTTTGTTCATATTATTAAACACACCACATGTATAATTTCTTTTTAGTATTGTAAGAAACACCTCTGGGGAAGAGGAAATATAAGGTGATTCAAGGTCCTTATTCTCTATCGATATCTGATACAGAGTTTGTCCATGGTTTTCTAGTTCTGGTTCAAGAACTTCATGAAATAATCTCCATGAAAGGATGGATTCTTTCTCATCATGATGAGATTAATTTTTATCAACATTGTGATTAATTTATGATGGATGATGAAAAATCATAGTAGTTTCTAGGAGATTGGCATCAATGGTATGGTAATGTAGGGCTTTCCCACTAAGAGAATTGAATCATTTATTTACAATAGTTGTTAATACTGATAATGATTTATAATTTTTTTGGTCTTTTCAATGTTTTTCCATATTTTACTATCATTTTCCCAAAAAATTTCATTTATCTTCTTCTATAGAAAAAGGTAGAGTATTTTATTGAGCATGTTATAAGTTTTTATCTGATTATGATATATTAAATCACTATGAAAACAATAGATCTGATGTGTCTTCATATTTAGTTGGATGAACTAATGGAGAATGGGTTTTTAATCCTTAAATTTTCCCTTAGGAAGACAAGTATATAATTTCAATGATGGTAGATGGTCCAATTCAATTATGTGAGGAATATCAAATGTTGATCTTGGTAAAACATAATAATAAGTATCCTTCTCCCCATGTGTATAAATAGATTAATTAGGTAAATATGTAAAGTTGGGTTTAAGGATCAAACCTTATTTATGTAATCATTATCTTAGTAATAAGGAGAATGATATACCAAATTTGGTATTTTGGAGCATGTAAGGTTATTTGGAATATCATGTGATGATGTATGGCCTATCTAATTATTGTTTTGTTCTTATTGATTTTATTATTCAAATATTCCATCAATATTTTAGTTCTTTTATTATAGTGTTCATGGATGACATCCTAAATCATTCGAGACCTAATCATGGTCATCAACACCATATGGGATTGGTTATAGAAATATTGAGTAGCCACCAATTTATGTAAAGCTATCAAGAATGAATTTATATATTCATTAAGAGTTTTTTATTGGAACGAGATTTTCAATCATGATATATATATATTTATCCTAAGATGTTAAATTATTTATTATCATTTGAGGATCCACTTAATATCCTTTCTATTTAGTGAATCCTTGGACTAGTTGAATATTTTTAATGGTTCATCGTGAATTTCTCAAAGTTGGAATCCCAATTCATTTCAATTACCACAAAATAGGTGAAATTCATATTTGTTGAAAACATTCAGTCTTCATTCATTGAGATGAACTGAATTCTGAAATCTTATCCAATTTTGATTTCACCTATGGTCGGAAATGGGTATGATGTTTTTTAGGATTCTTCTATAACTTTTTTGTGTTTTTTGACGGTGCATGATGATTATATGGTTTTATATGTATCTTTTTATTTTTTAAAATATGCTTATAATTAACCATTAGTTATTTGACACTATTAATAGTAATTATTTCTATTATGATTTGATAAAACTATATATTTAGATATTGTGTCATTGTTCTTTTGACCATATGAGTTTGAGATATAACTTTAATATGGTATACATGAATATTTGACATAGATTATGGGAAAATTACTTTCATTTATTTAACAACAATATCACCAATGACCTAGGGAAGAGGAATGCCATTAGAGATGCTCATAAAAGTGAAGCATCATTTCAAACTAATCATGAATCAAAAAAATTGTGTGACCCTATAGTGATATTTTCTATGTTTTATCTGGACGCACAGATAGATGTTTTAGGTATAGTATAAGAGGCATTAAATAATAATATTATATAATTGTTTATATTATTCTATGAATCTTGTAGGATGATGAGTTCAAAGGATATCATGCGATATTATATTTTGGGGAAACCATTTAATGTTTTTCACTCTATTCATATGGTATTCTCAAATATATGGATTTATTTTACATCCCTCTATAAGTGAGGATATCATTTTGGTTTTATTGTAATAGTTCATCATGAGATGTTCATCTAGTAAAAACAGTGTATTATGACGTGACATGAGAATTCTGGTGGCTAGTTATAAAGCAATACCTTGTTGATTTTGTGTACCACTATTACTCCTATGAACAAATAAAGGTAGATAATATGAAACCATTTGATAAACATTATCCAATTATAGTGACAGTTTGTAATTGGGATGAGATATCCATGTAATTTTATGTTGAAATATGAAAACTCCCCCCATGTAATGAATTCTAGTTGGGTGGTGATTGATCGATTGAAAATTTCATCCCATCTTATTTTAATATGGGAAAACACAAAAGTGGATGATCTTGTTAGGATTCATGTAATATATATAATGAGAGGTTATATGAGGATGCATATTTCTATTATTTTATATAGGTATCCTATGTTTTCATTGAGGTTATGTAAGAGTTTGTAATATGCGATGGAGACTCGGGTCATGTTTAGTATAACTTATCTTCTTTATACAGATAGTTAGACATACAATTTTCTATTCAGATCCTCGAGGATATGCACCTTTCTTTTTTCATGTATTTATGTAGTTGATGGCATATCCATCATGGAATAGTTGAGTTCTCATATAAAAAAATTATTATTCATTGAATCGAATGGATCATTTTGTTCCTCTGTGTGGTTAACCATGCAGTTTACCTATTTACTAATATGTGGTTCACATATATTCTTTAGAGGGATGAATTTTGGTTCATGATATGTCTGTATGAAATCATTAAATATGTAACGGTATTATTTTAGTAAATATTTGACATAACAAATCATGTGTACATAAACTATGAAGTCCATTGTAATTTTCTATAGGTGGCTGGGATTTTATTAGATTTACTCTATGGACAGGTCACTAATACCTTAGAGAATAGTGAATGTTTTCTCCATGATTAGTTGGAACATTTTTTTTCACTGAACAGCATGAGTAGGAATCATATCAGTTCGTAATTTCAGTACAAAATATGGACATTCATATTATTTTCCACATATCATAGATCTATAAATACCAACATAATCCATATCACGTTTAAAGATGTGTTGATATTCTGTTAGAGCCAAATGTTTCTATCATCCATTAACAAATATAGATAGTTGAATCTCTACTAAATTCCTTTTATGGGAAGTCAATTCAAATTTTCACTGGGTTATGGAGACTTTAATCAAATTCTCCTGATAAATGGGTGAATGATTCATTGATTATATTGAAATAGTGTCAACAATTTACAAAATTATTTCTTTTGTAAGGATTAATACAGATGCAGTGCTTTATGGTCTGGATATTGTAACATATTTCAAATATTTTATTATTTTCCATATTTTTTAATTTTTAATATTAATTGGAATAATTTTTAGGCTCCCTATGATAGAGAAATGTTTTTATAAAAAATGGCATGTTTTTTCAGATTTATTTGTTTTAATTAATAGAATATTGGTATAAAAATTCTCCCCGAGTTTGGAGGACAAAATTATTTTTGAGGTTTTTTTATTGAATATAGAGTTTTTTTGAGTCTTATATATATTTACTCAACATGTAAAGAGTGAATGACATGTAATGTTTTATAAGATCATGTTGTGAGATGAGTAAAAAGTGGGATGGATTACATGTTGTGTAAATCATTCAAACAATGTTATGAGAAATGACCAGGTTTTAATAAAAAGGTTACATATTTTTTGGTGTATATGGAACTCATGGATTACATGACATGTAAATGGATTAAAAGAAGATTAAATATCATAGATAATGATTTTATGTTATTTTTTGGCTTTGTACATAATTAATTATTCTATATCATTCATTTATATCATCATAGGGGTCCCTTATAGTGATTTCGTTGATTTTCATTTGTTCTGGATTGATTCATTTAACATTGGATCATTAGGGTAGTTCCATTTTTTATCTATAGGTATGAAAACATGTATGATTCATCCTTTCCATTTATTGTGGTATTTTATTCCATTTTTTAATTAAATTTGTTGATAAATGATTATATTTTCTCTTCTTACCTTTAATATCCGTAATGCAATCTTATTTTGTGGCCAGATTTGTTATTGGTTGAATTACAGTGGGGGTTTCCTCTACAGGTCCATGTTTTAACGTTTTCTGTGATAACCCTTTAAAAAAATAAATCAATTACAATAGATTTAGGTTGATTTTTTTTGTCATAGTTTCCTTTTTTTGGGTTATTACATATGGTTGATCCCTTTTTCGGAGAGTGTGACCTGATTATTTAGGTTGGTGGTTCCATATTTAACATGTGTTGATGAACTACATTAATCCATTTTTATAAATATTTATTAAGATAAATGGCCGGATTGAATTACTAGAAATGTGTGTGTGGTAATGTGTTTTTGTAGAAATATGGTTATCTCCATGTTTATCTAAACTAATAGATATTTTTAACGCATTGTTAAATGTATTTATGAAATGGGTATCAAAAAACTATATAATGAAATGGTATCATGTTATTTTTGGAAAATTGATAACATGGGAAGCCATGGGTACATATGTTTAAGATGTATCAATATACATTTCCCACGATAAGGGGGCTTGAGCATTGTGTTCTCCAGTGTAATATGGGCCTTCTATTCTACATGCTTGTTTGACATATTGGGGGATTACATTAAAGGGTTCTCCACTAATCAATAGACATGACGGATATGGAAAGAGTTATAATGAACACATTACGTATTATGTATAGTAGTGTATTCATAACAATCTTGGACTAAAGTGATCCTGGAATGTTGTTTCCTGTGATTTTTGACAATTTTGGCTATTTTGTGATCTACAATTTTTCTTGTACTCCCATGTTTTTGTTAAGATATGTGATTAAGGAATTGTTTTTAATTTATATAAATGTTTTGATATATGTATGTTATATTATTTTAGAATTTAAGTTATTTTTTAGTAATATGTTAAAATTGGAAATTAAATTACATTTCAATGATTCTAATATAAAACATACAAATTGTTAATCTAAAATTGTTTTTTAATGGTTGGAATTCGTGGATTAATTTTCCAAATGATTGATATGGAACATTTGGTAGGGATACCTAATGTCACATTGGTCATACATCATGTTTACCCCATCTATAATACACATACCTTGAAATGTATTTTGATGTAATGAAGGGAATGGTGCCACAATGAGGAATTGAGTTTTTATATCTCCAATGTTTTTGTTTGATAGAAGGATAGAGGGTGGGTGTTTTCCCATGATATCTCCTAAATTATATTAGAGTGTCTATTTATATTATTCAACCTTTTTAGTTTGACAATCACTGTAGAGATAATTTTAATAAGGTTTTAGATGTATCACATATGTTATTATCTTTATGTTACGCCATATATATATATATATATTCACGTTAACATCCACTATTTCATTATATATATATATGATTATTATTCATTGGGTCTACATTAGGTTGGGTGAAATAATTCTCAATGATTATCAATAATGCCTTGGTTAGAGAAGAATGATCATGGGGATTGAGAACTCACATAGAATATGTTGAAATTCAAGTCAGGTACAAGTTTGACATTGTAATTAAGTATGGTTCATTAGAAAAACCTCAACCCTTCCACAAAAAAATTAGTTAATACCATCTCATGTACTACAGATTCTTCAAAATAGTTTTCCACCATCATATAATGGAAAAGCGGTTCCATCCACCGTATTCAAAACCAAAATGGACCTATCTATCCTTTAACCTTAATTTATATTTCATGTAACATAACTAGATTATAATAACATTACTGTTTTCCATAGTGTAAATGTCAGGAAACACCGAACCTAAATAAACCAAAGAATATAATTATTTAAACTTGAAAATTATAACATAAACAATAAATTAAAGGAAATGAATAATATTAATTGATTCATTATATATATATATATATCCCTCTAAATATTATTTTATTGATAAATTTTTATTCAATAAATAGTCAATTTTTTATAAATACATTTTTTATAATTGAATTTTGTTTCTTCAATAACGATTTAGATTTGTTTTAAAGAGGAAAAATAAAATTTTCTGTTTGAAACATTTTGAAAATCAACTTGATATAAAGAAATTATTTATGAAATCGTTATATATAAATCAAATTAGAGTCAATTTTTTTTATATTTGTGAAATGGATTATTTTCTAGTGATTAGTGGTATTTAATGATTCTGCAAATAATGTCATATATTTTCATTAAATTATGTAGTTTAAATTTCACATTATATTTAATATTTTATATTAATGTTAAAAAATTATCATTTTATTTATAATAAAATAATTACAATCACATGAATTATTAATGTTACATATTTTTTTATAAGTTTATTTTTGTTCTAAATGAGGTGGTTTATTCTCAAACTATATATTATAGGATAATTTTCAATCATTTCATTTAATTAAATTCTAAAAAGCAGTGGAAATATTTAAATTAAATTTATTTAAAATATATTTATTTATATGAATTTAAATACATATAATGCTGATATTTATTAAATGATTTATTATAAAAACAATTATTTCTTGGAAAATTTATTGTTTTGAAAAATCATCTCTATGTCCCTTTTTACTATTTCATTTTCACATTAATTTATCACATTCATTTGAATTGAATTAAAAATATTTTATTTCATAACATTAATAATTATAAATAATGTTAAGAATTAATTTAATCATAATTTTTAGTCATCATGGCTACTAAAAACATCAATAATACATTTCCATGGGAATAGTCCAAACTTGATTTTGTGTTATTCATGAGATCTGTTAAAATTAATATTAAAAAAATTAATTTTTTATGGTGAATTTTATTCCACATATTTAATCATTGGTTCTTCATTATCTAACATGTGTTATTTTATTATTATTGTTAAAGTATAATATTCCATGTGAAAATGAGTTTCCTTCATGAAAACTAAAATATTCTTAGTTAGTGATGATAAAGTTAAATTGAGTAAAATGATTAAACCATTGTTATTTTAAAGTTAATAATGTTTTAATAAACATTATAATACCTCTAATACATTATTTAACAATTTTTTGGATATATGTTAGATTTTGACATCCCATTATGGAATATTATTTAATATTTTTGGAAATTCCACTCTATCCCACTTATAAAAGGGAACATACACATATATTTAATTCAAAATAAAAAATAAAATGGTATTAAAAAATCCCAAACCATATCCATTTATTAATCTCCTAAAAAAACGTTTGGGCCATTGATTCAGTACAAAACCCTTTATATATGTGTTTTGGGGACATCCTAATGAGGCTGTCTCACAAGAGGTATCATTAATAACATATCCTCTTTTTATTTCTTGTTCAATCTCATCAAAATATTTTTCACCTTTTATAATATAATTAAAACATAATACCAAATATAGAGTTATTTAATAATGGGTATAAGAGACTACCGCCTCACAAAATCATCTAATTTGATTAATTTCATCGCCTATCTAGATGTTTATGATGATATATTTTTTAACAATATATATATATATATATATTATTCATGAAATATTTATCATTAATTTATATTTATATTGAATATATTTTTTCCCTTACTATCATTGAAAAAATATAGTGTCATTCATATATACTAGTGGACTACACCTACCAAGAAGCTGTGTGATTCATATCTCATCACAACATCACATTGATGGTGTAAATAAGGGTCTTTCAAGATATAATATATTATTTAGGATATTTAAATAATTATATATACATTAAATAATACTAATTTTATTTCCATAATGATCATTTTAAAATGGAAATATTACTCTTGCATATATTTAACCTACAATATCCAGGATTGTAACAAAGTTCATTTTTAAGGACAATCAGTCATGAGTTGTTTTCAAAATATTATTAATGTATATAAATTAGAATAATAAATTATTATTATTCCATAGATTATGGATAAATAAATACTTTTACCAATGAAGACATACTAATGTAAATTATGATATATGATCTCAACATCTAAAAAATGAATGAATTGAATTGAATTAAATTATTTAATAATTATTACGTTGTAATAAAAAATTAAAATGAATAATAACTATAATTTTTTTTATCATCCATGAAAAATATTAATTTTTTTTCACTATAATAAATTACTTATTTCATGAGTTGAATAAGTGGTAAATAATTTCATCTAAAGTTTAGTTTATTGAGTATTATTTTAATTCTACGTACCTAGTTACAATATAATGATGTATATTACACCAATTTTAAATACTATATCATGAATAATATATAAATCGTTTTATATAAAGTCTCATTTAATTTAATTTTATCTAGGGGAATTTTATTTGAATGTTACATGTGATAATTGTTTTTCAAAGAAAAAAAATTCTTTTTGAGATGGTTTATGTTCATGGTTTCATTTGGGTAATAATAAAAAAGTAATATATTCAAATACATGACTCTAATAATCGTTATTTAATGATTTTAGTTCAATTTATTGATTTAAATTTAATCCCTTTTTGAAAAAGGAAAAAATAGTTATGTTTCTTCTATGTAATATTGATCATTTATTTTATGTATGATATGGAATATTTTCTATCCATGCATATATTTTATTTATAAATATTTAAATATATTTTTTCTATTATATAATGTCGAATTTAATACATTCATTACAATAATTTTTTTATAATAAAATTCTATAAAAATTATCTACATCCAATTTATTAATAATTTTTATTTAAAATTTTTATAAAATCAATTTTAAAATATTAATTTATTATAACTTATACAACATGACTGAAACTTACAACCACCACAACCTTCCAATTATTCGAATATTACTTGAAAACATTCCATGGCTCTTATAAATTGATATTTTTTCTATAATAGTTTATTTTTATTTTGACTTTAAAAATGTTATTTCATATTTTAAGAGTTATTTTATTCATAAAATATTAAATTTGTTCTTGTAAAAATATTTTAAACAATGATTAAAATAATTTATGTTATTAATATTGTCAAATTAATTTTTATATATGTCTTATATATTTTTCTATCTCATTCTCTAATATTTTTAGTCCTTAATTCACACCATATGAAACATTAAATTATGTAGTCATTAATAAATAACCTTTTTTGTGATATGGGTTATGATTATGATACAAATTTCCTTTTCATGGGTAATTGATATTTTTATTCAATATGATTTATTTTTTCACCATTATCATATTAATGTAAGGATTGGTGAAGCTATATTGTGATCCAATTCATTGAGTACTTATTTTCTCATGGGGCGTAATGTATTGGATTAGGGAATAAACCTAATACATAATTGAAAACTCTATACGATGAGATATTTTCAAGACAGTTATCGTTAGTGTAAATTTATGTCAAGCTATATGTTGCTGATGAATTTTCTAATTTTTATGATGTAATGATAAAATGTTATTTTTGTAAATCATTAACATTTTCACCCATGATACATATCTTTTATTATAATTTTTTATACCATTGATATTCTTTTATTTCTTATCATGTTTATTCCCTAGAAATGATTTTTATCTCCCACATTAAAATAATAATTCCCTAGGATATCATGTATAGTTTATGGAGATAATATTAATTTTGATTCTAATTTTTTAGTATAAAATAAGAATTTTTTTAGTTTCATCTTAATGTATTAAAAAACTATACAATATAAAACAATAGGCATTACAAACTTTTCATTGAACATATTGGATATGTATGTTTAAAAATATTTGATTAATAAGTTGAATTGTAATTCCTCACTATAGATTTGATAATTGAATGTTATATTTGTTATGAGAGATTAAAATTATAATAATTAATAAAAACCCATGTTATAAGACTATTTACAATATACCATCATAAATATTTGCAAGAAAGAGATTATTAGGTTTTTCTGGAAATACGTCTATGTCTCGATATTATAATTCAACATTATTTTGGAAGATATGCATCTAAATTAGAATGAGTTTGTTTTATATATCTCAAACATCATACAGATGAATTATATGTGTTCCCTTACTATAAACCAGGTTTTACAATCCTGGGATTTTAATTGGATAATTTACATTTTCTCTATGAATTACCATAACAGATGCGATGATTCAAAAATTATGGATGAACATGGAGAAACCTATGTTGTCACTTATTGAAAATATTTTTCCATATAATTATGATAAATATATTTTGATGTTGTCTAATAATTTTTTAATGACATATAATTAAAATCCTATATCATAAACAACTCTTAGACTGACCATGTCATGACCCGTCCCAATGGGGCCCGAGATGAAACTCCCCAAGCCCGCCTCCAATAGGCCAGGGGCTGGTGACTAGCACCGAGTAGCCATGCTACTAACATGGGAGGCATTGCCTATAAACCTGTACACACACAGACACATCTCCATGCCCATAAAGCTAAAAAGTAAAAAACTACTAAAAATGTAAATTCATGCATACACTAAAAATCCCAACCAACAGAGTACGACAGGAAAGTATAACAAGTGTAAAACTATGGGCCAAAAGTTGAATCCCACCAAAGGAGAGTCTGTAACAAAGTCCAACATGTAATGAAAGGTTCTGGGACTGCAGTCAGTAACGTAGGAACACACCTCATCCTGTCAGATCTCACTAAGTACCCTCCAGTCCTGATGCACCTAGAATCCTATCAAAGGCTCGCTTGTCTGCACAGGACACGACACGTGTGGGCAAAGCCCATGCAGGGTTGAGTATAACAATACCCAGTAGGACACCTCGAAACCAGAAACTTAATACAACAATGGAATTTACCACAAAGGAAAGATACAGTCAACTCCACACAGTATATGTCTACATAAAATATATCAAGAATTTCCAGATATAATCATACACGATTGACTATCGTGAAGCCACCACTATGATCCAGCTTGAAGATTCCACTAAGAATACAACCAGGAGAACACACTATTAGGTATGATGAAATAGATACAAAGTACTCGTTCCAGGAGAAAACACTCCACAAGTACCTTGAGAACATGATGCTAGGATGAGGATCACATCCAAGTCATGAGGTGATTCCGACAACTCAGTCTGAGCTAATCCGCTAAGCAGAGGATCGACGCCCAGGTAAAGATGGTCACGTTGATACCAATATCTCTACCTAGTGTTCCATGAATGAATAGAGGATCCATCTTAATGTCTCACAGAGGGGATTCCAACAACTACATTAAGGAAGTTCTGCTGAAGGGATCCAACTCTTGTGTAAAGGAAATCATGCCAAAACCTTCAGGGAAAAGACCAAGGGTACGAACCCAAAGAAAACTATTCCAAGTCACATAAGTAAAGTATCTCAATCCATTTAAGATATGTTACATGGCATGTAGTATAGTTACACGCCGTGATCCTTGACCCCGGGTATTGCCCGTGTAACAAGATCGTGTCATTCGGCTTGTTGGATAAAAAGAAACTACACTGCGTGTAGAAGAATTACAGGCCGTGTCTCAGAACCTGGGGCTCGCTCCGTGCACGCTGGCCAGGTGCCCGTACATGGTCTCTGCTCATTTCTGTGTTTCCTACCCAGGTACCAATAAATGGGGTATCTCGTGTATCTGGTCGGGTCTAGCCGGGGAGGGGTATACATGGCGTATCCATGGCCGTGTACCCTGCCCATGTACCAGTACACAGGGTATCCAATGTACAAGGCCGTGTCTAGCCAGGGAGGCGTATACATGGTGTGTCCTTCACCGTGTACCCCTTCCCATGTCCGTGTACTCATGAAGTACACGCCAGGTAGTATCGTCGACGAACACACGCCGTGTATCCCATTCTACACAGCGTGTAGTCCGGAATTTTCTTGAACATCGTCTTCTTCCTCACGCTTCGGCAGATCTTCCTGATCCGCGATCTCTCGTCCGTTCGTCCCGATACTCCAGGGATTGGTTCAGTTCGTCAAATGAACTCCAAAACGGTTGTTTTCGGCCTTTAAACGGATCATCAACCCCAAACGATCCATCCAATGAAAAATCATAACTCTTTATCTGCTCTGAATCGCCTGCCTATATCGTCGTCGCACCTCTATGACACCGCTCATGGGTCGGATCCACAGTTTGGGATCATTGCGTCATAAAACGGATGTGCAACAATCCTTCATTCATCGCCCCAAAAAAACGTGAAGAATAGAATGGGGAGAAATCCATACAAACGAAATTGAGGAATGAACCTCTACCGTTAATTTTCACGGCATTGATCATCTCTCGTTAATGTTATTAAACGTAGTATAAAATCTATAACAATGGATTAACATGGATTTAATCTCCCATTAATCCTCGAAAAAATCCCATACCGCAAGAACGATTGATCTACAGACTAACCTTTTCATGGATTAGCCCACGTTCATCGTAGAAATCAAGAACAGGGAAGAAAATAATAATTAAAACATCCTACCTGGATTCTGCGGCATTCGTTGGCAATGATC
This sequence comes from Viscum album, assembly GCA_963277665.1. Lineage (NCBI taxonomy): Eukaryota > Viridiplantae > Streptophyta > Magnoliopsida > Santalales > Viscaceae > Viscum > Viscum album. The sequence continues at coordinate 1,308,448,951 of OY728152.1, read as the reverse complement.
TGATTAACGCGTCATCGTCGCTGGAAAAAATCTTCAAGAACATTGTCGCCGCATCCGGAGGTCTTCTCCAGATCTCTCTAGAGGAAATCAGAGTTACGGGAATTGTAACCCTGAACTTCCCAGCGAAATCTATACTTAAAAGAATAAAATAGTTCATTTCAACAAGGATTTAAATAAAATATTTTAATAAAATATTTTATTACGGTTACGTCCAAAAAAACCAGAATTCACTACCGACCTTTGCCGGCTGAAGTTAGGCATCACCTAAGGCAGAAACACTATTCTGAATGCAGCGGTGCCCTCAGATTTCAGATCCAAGCACCCGTTCGGGTGTTATTCAAATTTTTCAGGAAAACCGCATGCGCGCGTAATTTAATTGTTAAATTAAATTCAATCATTTGTTCCAGGCCCACCGGTCATTGGAACGGCATGACGTCTCAGAGCCTGGTCTCGATATAATTTTCATATAATATGAAAATAACACATGGAAAAATACGGGACATTACATCACAACCACATTAGGGCTTTTATGTCCCTGAAAAGCCAAATCAAGGGCTACTAAAAAAGATGTTGGTACTGCATGAAAATCTATGCATCCTGCTCCCATGTGACCTCATAGAGATTCCCATGCTACCACCAGAAACACACCAAGGTAATATCTCGCCCGCGATGGATATTCTCCTGCCGATCATCGATCTCCACTGGGTACTCTGCAAAGTTTGCTCCATTATCGATGTCCAGCTCACCCCAGACGATAACGTGGGATGGATCGTGCATGTACCTCCATAGCTGCGACACATGGAATACGTTGTGTACTCGGTCTATATGAAGAGGTATAGACAATCGACACACCACCTCACCAACTCTTCTCAGAATCTGAAAAGGTCCAATGAACCTTGGAGATAGATTGCCGCCTCAGCCAAATCTCTGCAATCCTCGTCGAGGTGAGACCCGATGGAACACATGGTCTCCCTCCTCGAACTCCAAGGTACTCCACCTCCTGTCGGCATATGATTTCTGCCGACTCTATTTAGTATTCATCTGCTCTTGGATGACCTTAACCTTTTCTGTAGTAGCTCTCACCATCTCTGGGCACATGTGTGCTGACTCTATTGGGTCGATCCAGCAAAGTGGTGACCTGCAATGTTTCCCTTACAGAGCCTCGAATGGTCCCATACCAATAGTGGATTGATAACTGTTGTTGTAAGAAAATTCCACCAATGGTAGGTGATCCTCTCAGATATGACTGAACTCAAGAATGAAATCTCCAAGAATATCCTACAGGACCTGGATGATCCGCTCTGTCTGACCATCTGTCAGGGGATGAAATGTTGTGCTCAAGTGTAATTGAGTCCCAAAATATTCTTGTAATCCCTTCCACAACTGGGATGTGAAATTAGCATCATGATCCAAGACGGTCTTGGATGGAACTCAATGATGTCGAACTATCTCCTACATGTACAGGCGTCCTAAGCTCTCTACTAAATTCTGCTCACGTATTGATAGGAAGTGGGCTGACTTGGTGAGTAGATCAACGATCACCCAGAAGCCATAATATCCCATGGATGTACATGGTAAACCCATCATGAAGTCCATGGATATCCCATCCCACATCCACTCTAGCACCTCATGGGGCTGATTCAAACCTGCTGGCACCAGGTTCTCAGCCTTTACTTGCTGACAAGTAAGGCACCGGGAGACAAACTCTACCACACCCTTCATCATTCCTTGCCACCAGAACTAGCGTTAGAGGTCATGAAACATCTTTTCAATGCCTGGATGTAATGCCATAGGGGATGTATGGAACTCCCTCAGAACCTCCTCCCGCAATGTCATTGGTACAACCATGTGCCCTCTGAAAAGAACAACGCACTCCCCACCTTCTGAATATCCATCAGCCGCAACACCTGTGGATATCTAAGCACGAAGAGTCTCATATCTAGAATCCTCACGTTGTTATTCCCTGAATCACTATAAGAGTGGAGGGGTAAAAAACATATATTAAATGTAGGATCCCTCATCTCCATCTACGAAGGATAATTGTAAGGAGGCCAACCACCTCATCACCTCATCTAGAAACAACGAACTAGATTTCCTACTCAGATCATCTTCCACCACGTTCCCCTTCCTAGGAGTATAAATGATCTCAAAGTTGTATTCCTGGAGGAACACAAGCCATCACCTCTATCTCAAATTCAGATCCTTCTGAGAAAAGATATATCTTAGACTCTTGTGATCAGAGTAGATGGTAAACTGCACGCCCATTAGGTAGTGCTGCCACATCTTCAATGTGAAGATTATCGCTGCTAACTCAATATCAAGGGTCACATAGTATTTCTCGTGTGGCCTCAACTGAAGTGAGTCATAGGAAATCACTGCTTGACTCTGCATCAGGAAACAACCAAGTTCGGTTCCTGATGCGTCACAGAATACTACATACTCGACACCCTCCTCCGGTAATCTCAAGATTGGGGTGCTCATCAAACTCTGTCTCAACTTCTGCAAAGCCTGATGGAATCTCTTGATCCACACGAAAGGCTGCCCCTTCCGGGTCAAAGCTGTCATGGGTGCAGCTATCCTGGATAAATCATGGATGAATCTCTGATAGTATCATTCCAACCCAAGGAAACTCCACACCTTCGTGACGCTTCAGGGTGGCTCCCATTCTAGATTTTCCTCCACCTTTTCTAGGTCAACTGCTACACCATCTATTGAGATATCGTGTCCCAAAAAATGGACCTCCTATAACCAGAACCGACACTTCGAGAGTTTCCCACACAACTGGTGCTCTCGGAGTGTGTCCAAAACCATCCTTAGGTGTCTCACGTGCTCCTCATTAGACGCAGAGTACACAAGGATATCGTCGATGAAGACCACTACAATCCAGTGTAGATAGGGCTATAAGATCCGGTTCATGAGTCCCATGAACACTTCCGGGGGGTTCATCTTGCTGAAGGGCATCACTAAGTACTCATTGTGACCATAGAGACATCAGAAAGTTGACTTCGGTATATCGTCCTCTCGTAATCGCAGCTGTTGATACCCTGATTGTTGATCAACCTTCTAGAACCATCGTTCCCCTCTCAACTAGTTGAAGAGTTCATTGATTCTCAGTAGTGGATACCGGGTCTTCATGGCCACCTTATTCAGGCACTGGTAATCCACACATAGCCTCAAGCTCTCATCTTCCTTCTTGGCAAACAGCATTGGGGTAGCTCAGGGTGAAACACTGGGTCACACAAATCCCTTCCTTTACAAGTCGTCCAACTACACCCTCAGATCATGAAGCTATGTAGGGGCCATGTGATATGTTGATGCTGATATCGGTGTCATCCCGGGTTGAAACTCAATGAAGAAATCTATCTCCAGATAGGGAGGTAGCCCAGGGACATCCTCTGGAATGTCATCCTCATACTCAACCACTACTGCTAGAAACTGGAAACTCGTAACACCTCCAGCACCATGGGCTAGGCTAGCCGAATGATGTGAAATCAGTTGTGCGTTCTTATACATGAGTCCATCCTACGCTACCTGGGTCTCTCTTTCACCAACAAACGAGAACCACGTTCCATCATTGTGGACACACCGCACCCATCGTCTAAAACAGTCGATATGGGCATGTACTATGGATATCCAACCCATACCAAGAATGAAATTGTAATGCCTCGAAGATACCACCAAGAGGTTCCAACCAAAACTCTCGCCTCCAAGGGCCAGGTCACACTGTCTACAGAGGTGTGTTATCTCTGAGTCTTCTCTTGTCGGTGTTTCTAAGAGTAAGGGTTGAGTCAACGGCTCTACTAGAATATCAAGGTCTCGAACAAGATAAGCAACCAAAAAGTAATGACTAGAACCTGTATCTATCAATACAAAAGCCAATATATAAAAGACACAGATAGTACCTCTAATCATTCTGGGAGTACCAGGGTTTTGAGCCTCTGCTGCCTGCAGCTGTCACTGCCTCTGTCCACTAGCTCCCTAGGCTTGGGGTGGACCTCCTGGGGGTGGTGGTGGAAAAGGGTCAAAACACCGACCACCTCCAGCTGCACTCCCATCTCCTCTACCACATCCGTTGCCCCGCGTATCTGTCTGTACCACACGTTTATTCTACCTCGGTGGTCCATCCACTGCTCCTGTGTCAGTAGTACAGAGGGTCAGACAATCTTGAGCGAGATGTACCCTTCTATCACATGAGTAGAATCGCCTCTCTCGAGGCAGGCTGGATGCCCCTTGCGAACCCTGTACAGTAGATCCCCAGTCTTGGGATCTCATCTAAAAACGTCTCCCATGGCTGGGTCCCTCACGTCGGCTCCCTGCTGCCGAGGTCACTGCTCCAGCTCTCCCACTACAGATAACTGCCGGCTATCTCTGCACTGTCAAGAATCTCTCGACCACCAAAGCCCGCTCAAGCACCCCAGCATAAGTAGGAATTCTCATAGGGATGATGATAGCATGGATATCTCTGCACAAGCACCGCTCAAAAGTTCTAGTTTGGAAGTACTGATCTCTGGCAATATCCATCGAGTACCGTGAAAGGTCGGTAAGTCTCGACTAATTATCAGACACTATCATGGTTCTCTTCTGGAGCTGATGAAGCTCCTGTATATGTACTTCTATCAGGGTAACTGGTGAAAAAACCTCTCTAAAGAGACGATCAAACTCTAACCATGCATGATTCGCCTTGTCGTGGGTCTGGATAATCAAACTCCACCATCGTCCTACCGAGCCTTGCAGAAGGCTCGCTGCTAGGATCCCCATCTGGTTATTTGGTGTCCTGACCAAACAGAAAACTCTGGTCACTGCCTCAAGCCAGTACTCTGCTGCCTGAGGGTGAGGCTTACCTTGAATCCTGAGGGGTCTCTGTCTTTGAAACCCGTAAAGTGCGCTCATCCTACGCTCCTCCTCCACTAGTACAACAGGCACTAAACACTTCTCCACAGGTGGCAGAATAACTGGCACACTACCTAGTGGTAAAACTGGGGGATTCGGTCCATGTATCGAAACTTTATCACTGAGGGGGTCATCCTTGGGATCGAGATCCTGGATCCTAGAGGGTGCGCGTTGTAGAGGCATCCTATAAAGAAACAAGATGTATCATATTCAGTGATTATATATGGAGAGCTGACTCAATAAGGACAAGGAAACCATAGCCCATTCCAATATGATGCATGTACCATTATTTTCTCCTGCAACTAGTGTTCTCATGCTCCGAGTTGAAAAGCAAGTTATTAGAGTCCTGGTGTATGTATACGCCGGCTGCCTGCACTAACACTGGGGTCCCTATCCTGAAATCCAAACTCGAAACACCTAAAACTATTTCCCCAAACCAACTCACAGACTCTTGGTCCTAAGGTAGTACTGACCACCTCTAATACCACTATGTCACGACCCGTCCAAGTGGGTCCCCAGCCGCAACTCCCCATGCCCACCTCTAATAGGCAATGGGATGGTGACTAGAAACGAGTAGTTATGATACTGACATGGGAGGCATTACATATAATCCTATACCCACAGACACATATCTACAATCCCACAAAGCTGAAAAGTAAAAAACTATTAAAAATGGAAATGCATGCATACACTAAAAATCCCAACCAACATAGTACGATAGGAAAGTAAAGTACAACATGTGTAAAACTATGGGCCAAAAGTACAAGCCCACCAAAAGAGAGTTCGTAACAAAGTATAACCTGTAAATAATGGTGTTGGGGCTGTAGTCTGTAGGTGTAGGAACACACCTCGGCCTGTCTGATCTCACAGAGTACCGTCCGGTCCTAGTCCGCCTAGAATCCTATCAAAGGCTCTCTTTTCTGCACAAGACATGACACGTGCGAGCAAAGCCCTTGCATGGGTGAGTATAACAACACCCAGTAGGACACCCCGAAACCACAAAGGAAATAAAACAAGGGAAAATACCACAATGGAAAGATACAGTCATATCCACACAGTATATGTCTACAGAACATATAAAAAGAATATACAGATAAAATCATACATGAATGACTATCGCGAAGCCACCACTAAGAACTAGCTCGATGATTTCAATAAGCATGAAACCGGGAGAAAACTCTACTAGGTCTGAAGAGAGAGATATGAAGTACTCATTCTGGGATAACACACTCCATAAGTACCTTGAGAACATGATGCTCATATGAGGATCACAGCCATACCATGGGGTGATTCTGAAAACCTAGTCTAAGCTAATCCGCTAAGTAGAGGTTTAGCACCCGGGTTAAGATGGTCACGTCGATACCAAGAACACTAACTAGGGTTCCATGAATGAATAGAGGATCCTGCTCTAAGTCTCATAGAGGGGATTCCAACAACTCTATTCAGGATGTTCTACTAACGGGATCATACTCTTGTGTAAAGGAAATGATACAAGAACCTTCAGGGAAAGGACCAAGGGTACAAACCTTAAGAAAACTACTCCAAGTCACATAAGGAATGTCGCTCAAGTCATTTAACATATATTGAACGATGTGTAGTATGGTTTCACGCCGTGTTCCTTGACCTCTAGAACTGCCCATGTAACTATCTTGTGTCACTCATCTTGTGGGATAAAAAGAAACTACACTGTGTGTAGAAGAATTACACTCCATGTCCGAGCACCTGGGGCTTGCTCCGTGTACGCCGGCCAGGTGCCCGTACACGGTCTCTTCCCATGTCCATGTCGCCTGCCCATGTACCAGTACATGGGGTATCTTGTGTATCTGGCTGGGTCTAGTCGGGGAGGGGTATACAGGGTGTGTCCTTAGCTGTGTTCCTTGCATGTGTACTAGTACATGGTGTATCCCGTGTACCTGGCCGGGTCTGGCCGAGGAGGGGTATAAACCGCATTTCCTTGGCCATATACCCCTGCCCGTGTCCGTGTACTCCCGAAGTACATGCCAAGTAGTCTCGTCGACGACCACACATAGTGTCTCCCATACTACACGTCGTGTAGTCGGTAATTTTCCAAAACGACGTCTTCTTCCTCGCTCTTTTGACTGATTTTCATGTCAAAAATTTTAAGGAATATTTTCAAGAATTGTATTAATATTTAGGAATCAAATAATCTATAATCTACGTTCAATGTTATTTTTTAGTCTATGGAGAATATGATTGAATTTCATCATATATTATTAATATCTAGAATTATCCTATATTTTCTATCTATTTAGGTTATTGAAAATGTTTTAATATTTGAGGAATAACATATTGTAAATTTATGGAATTATGTGAAATATTACATGTCGATTTTGGTGATTCTAGTATAAAATTTACATATTGTAAACTCATCATGAGGTTAAAATTATAAAATTGTTGTGTAATGTTATAAAAAGATGAAATTATACATATCATCTGTGTATAATTTCATTATTCATTTATTATAAATGTTAATTAATTCTTAAGCAATTGAAAATTGATCTTGAAATGAAAATTTTTCAATACTTCCTTAATGTATTATAAATCAATTTCCTTTTTCAGAACTATTTTGTAAATTTTTTTATTAATAAGTTTCTCATGATCAATTACATACTTATTCCCAATACTAATAGTCAACCTCCTTAAATAATATTGAATTTTTATTTTCTTCCTTGTATAAATTTTTAATTATCCATATTTTTCTCATATTTTGAAACCAAGTTATTTTTTCTTCCAAATGAGCAAATTATTTTAGTTTTTCACATTTATTAATGTCTTTTTTTCAACACTATTTACAATTTGTAATTTCAATAATTATATTTTAAAATTATTCACGTTTTACATTATAGGTCAATATAAAATTTCTACAGTTCAATTTATTATATTCTAGTGCAGATTAAATCACCTATGACATGGGTTCATTTAAACCATGTTTTACACTTTTAAATATATTGTTATGAATGAATCATTATTTCATTTTTTTTAAAAAGATACATCTTTAATGATTGTAAGAAAGTGTGACTCGAAGGTTTTCTTTTATATTATATTGCATGAATCAAATTTTCATCCATGTTTACTGATCGATTATTTGAATCATCCATTATATGGTTCTAAATTTCTTTTTAAAATTTTTTAATATGTTCTTTATTTATAGATTTTATGTATGTTATTTCCAATTTAAAATTTGTTTTTCCTAAATAAATATTGCAAGTGATGTTTTAAATATGTGTTGGTCAATGTTTATAACCAATTAAATTATGGATTGTTTCTAAATTATGTACATATATATCATACATAATTAACCAGATCAATCTATATTAATTTTAAGGGATAATACATGGGTTATGATAATTTCAGAATCAATTTTTTAGGAAATATATTTTCATTATTATAATAGGAATGATAATGATCACATTTTTATTTAATGGGAAATTCTTTTGTTTAATACATATGTTGAGTTTCACTTAGATGGAAAAAATCATCAACATATTATGATGTTTTTCCATGGTAAGAGTTTAATACATTGGGTAATTTTAGTTCTAATGAGACGTTTTGTATGGTATTATGTAGAAAACCAAATCCATTATGGGGATTTTTTTACTATGTAATATTATTTTTGTTATGTTTCCATATGATTACTCATGGTCCATCTATTTTAGGATATCTTGTTATACCTTTTACTCAAACATTACCCTTACTTAATGTCATTTTTCTTTTTTGGGGGTTTTTAGCTCACCCATTTTTATAATTTATTCCTTATGTTATCATTTATAGATTTATAGGTCCAAATTGTTTTACAATCACAATATAGATAATAACATAAGGATTCCATGATTTCATTACAATGAAATAAATTATTATCCTTATCGTCTAAACAAAAAAGTAATCATGATATTTTGGTTATATTTATTTTTAAAACTCATGTAATAATATTTCTAATATGTGTATATAACTATATATAATGACTTTAAAACATTGTTAGAAAATGAATATATCACGATTAAAACATATTATTTTATTTAATGTGAATTTTTTTTGAAATGTTACCAATGGATTTAATAATTAAATCATAAAATTACGTAAAAAACATTTAAAAATACAAATTGCACTATACAAATTTAATATTGGAGGGTGAAAAAACAAAAACATTTTTCCGCTCCAAAATACTATATGATAAATTGGAATCATGATAAATCATGGGGTATTAAAACTGAAAATTCCTCCACAATATTTCGCCACAAAAAAATTCACAATAGACACCAAAAACCACTATCTACTAAACACTTGTTAACAAATCCATGCTATACCTATTGAAATTTATCAATAATCATATAAATGAAAATAAAGACCCACAACCCAGAATGTTCATATATAACCACTAACCACTCAATATGAATATATAACTACTTACTTATTCATCTAATATTTAATATCAAAAACCTGTGCATGGACACACAAATCTCTTTATCATCCAAGTAAAGGCAATCAACAGATCATTAAAACTCACGATTCAATGATTAATTGAAGATACATACTTATTATAAGGGGAATAGAACATGGAATACCATTTTTATTTTATATAAAATTATTCTCAATGATTTAAACATGTTATCCCCCATCTAAATATATATATCATTGTTGGATAATCACATATACACACATGGGAATAGAAACTATTCTTGAAATACACAAAAAATATCTCCCATGTCATATCTCTTATATCACATACATCACCCCCTCCCCCCTTAATTAAACATTTCACTGTAATATAATGAAAAACAAATCATAGAATTCAACTAATGGTTTTCAGCAACCCAAATAAAACATCATCATCCTTTTTTTATTTCAATAATCATTGGATTTTATTTAAATACAATTAAAATTGGAATGAACCTGGTTATAAAAAATATAAAATGATCTATACCCAACTCAAAAGGTACACACACATATCACAAGATGAAAATTTAGAAAAGGTTACTATTTATCAAAAAACCTGATAGAACCGTGTGAACATAATATTTCATACACTACACACAGTATCCTCACATATGTAAAATCTCATATCTCATCCACATAACCGTTAAAACTTATATTTTGAAATCAATGAATATTATTCTAAAAAATAATACATCCATCCCAAAAGACTACCTCAATCTCACAAATCATGTATTCAAACCTCCCATATTAGAATATTTTTAATTTACATCTAATAGAATAGCCCTTATGATTTTAAATCATGACATAAGTATTATATTTAATTATTGGAAAATATTTTTCCCCACTTTTTAATAAGGGAGACATAACACTCACTACTGGTATAATATCTATCAAAAAATATTTAAAAACATGTGATTACTCCCCATTTTAATTTGGTTTCAATTTATAAAGATAAATAATATTCTTATAGTGACCAACATAATCCAACAAATAGAAGTGAAAATAAATAAATACTAGCACATACATGTAATAATTTAGAGAATTATAATCCCCTCCCTCAAACAAAGAAACCAAAATCACAACATGAGGATTAAAAAAGGGAAGAAAACTACCAATAACCATCATATAAGGAATCACACCAATAAAAATAAAACATAATATCCTTATTAATATCAATCCAATATATTAATAAAATAATATATCTCTACATGTACATCCATCTCTAAAATGATGAATATGGGGGAAAATAGATACCCAAAAGAAGGCGGTCACCACATAATTAAAACAATCACCCTCCAGATTCAAATAGGGTATGTAAAAAACTAATAGGGTGAATATAATCATAAAACGAACTATATTTCAACCAAGAATCAACAGAAAATACTGGATAGTTATAGGGTTCAATAGTGTTCATAAATTTATAAACAAACATGAAATTAGAGAATCAAAACACATTACCCTCCACTATGGTGAAATTGTGTAGACATAGGAAAAACAAGGACCTAAAGCAAGGGTCCATGCTATAATCAGACTAGTGAAAACAATATATGAAAGAATATATAATATATAAATTATAGATCTAATAAATTAGTTGAGGGACCACATTAATTTTGATACCACTATTCCATATAATTAAATCACCCTAGAGAAGCCCACACCATATCCAAATGCTACGATGTAACTATCCTAAAAATGAATAACTAAAAGAATTCCATATCTAAAGATCCATATAACAACCTAGGATCCACAATATTATTATGTGGGAAATGATATAGGAAGTAAACCCTAGTCCCCAAAGGATCCATTCTGCAATTGATCTCTCCCTGATGTAGACACAACTATTGCGGTGAAACCCAATATGTAACCACATCATATAATTTTCCATATAGAATATCATCTATAACTCAATCAGTAACTCCACAAATACCATGCAACATCAAATAATAACCACCATGAATATGAATACCATAATGTAATGTGTTACATCATTTTTAATGTTAAACTAACTATTTCATAAAATATTTAATATTTTTATAAAGAATTTTTAAAATGTTATAGGTATTTCATGTTATCAATGTGATTTTTATAATGATCCTAAAAAGTTTTTGTAATATATGTAATCATCTTGAAAAATATTTTATTATTGATCAAAAATATTATTCAAATTCTATTATACAATGTATTCCTATAGATGGATTATAAAATTGTATTTTATATTTGGGGAGTTATCTGCCACTACATATCTCTTTTCCACACATCATCAATGACTAATCATAAATTTTCATCCCTTATAATTCAATTATAATATCATATTTTTAATTTCGTTAAATGAATATTTCTTACTTATAATCCATACATTAATTTAATTTTAATATTAATAACTTCACTATACACCCCTTAAATTATATGATTTTTTGATAGATTATTACATAGAAACCTATTTATCTTATTGATTAGAGTTATTATTGTCATCATTGTATATGCCTTATTCTATATGGTATTATATTGATGGATGACAATATATCATTTTTTCAATATATTCATTTTGGTAATTATTTACATAACTGTGTAGGTGTTAGTATATACAGTTTTATTTTGATGAATTCTTACGTAGAATGATATAAAAATTATTTATTGTGGAGATCGTAAAAATCGATATAATTGAAATCTATATATTCATATTTACTAATTACTGATGAATTTTGTTAATGTATTTAATCAAATTTTCATTACGAAACAATTTACATAAATTAGATATAATTTTTGATAGATGGGAATCATAATATTACCTCAATGCATTGGATGGACTCAAGAGACAAACTTCCATGATTATTTTGTTATATTCATACTAGAAACAAAATATTATATACTCAAAAGGATTTTAATATATGATCATGATGACTAAATTTATTATTTCTTTTCAAACAACATTTAATTTTTTTTTCTATATTATACATTTCCTCACCATGGGAGAGTTATTATATCTAATTGTTTGTTTATTGATTTTTCAACCATGTATATGTTCCTATCATTGATTCATTTTATAGATTTTTTTATTGTAGGTTCTTGACATATTATGTATTCTAACTTTTTATATTTTATTATTAATAATTATATTTACCCTAATTTAGGGTTTGAGATGATATTTATTATTATTCAATTTTCCATGTATATGATATAAATTACTATACATGATATTTATATAAGTATAGTATGTATAAGGAATTTTTGGAGGATTTTTAAGTCTTATAATATATTAATTATTGTATCTTATAGTGGAAAAAAGTAATCCTTGATTGAAATGAAATGAAATTTATTAGTTATAAGTTTGTTTTCATTATCTTAATCAGAAAACCTTAAAGGTCATCAAATTTAATATAACAGAATATTTACCATAGAAAACAAAATTATGAGATGGTTATATCTGGGTTGTTGGAGTTGGCATCAGAGATTAGTTTAGATATATTTATAGGATTGGATGATATTTGTGGATAATATATGTGTTGATGATTTTTTATGGTCATCATTTCCAACTAATAAGTAACCCATAATGTTAGTGGATGTCATATTGATTATTTTATGTATTAATAAAATATAATTTATTTAGAAAACCAAGGGATTGGTCAAAGAGATTTATCTATCTATATGATATCATCGTGATGTATAATAATGTATATTTTCATGTTTTTATTTAGATGCTTTATCACTATCAATATACTATAAAATACATATACGTGTGGAATAGATTTACCTAGATGTAATCACTCGGAAAAAAATGGTTGAGTGTCATTATAATATCCAAGATAGAATATGATTAGTGATCCTAATACTACAAAAAATGCTAAAAACATAGAAAGATATGATATTTTTGATCATGTACTAATCACAATAATATAATAGGGATTTAAATATATTTATGTTATAAAACCTGAAAAGAAAATTTATATATACAACATAGATTTCAACATCGACTTTCACAAATTATGGAAATTATTAATTTATATTCCATTTATTTTTAAAAGGGTAGATTTGATTTCTGAAAATATGTTTCAATTATTTTTAGGTTTAGAATATTTTATGAATATTTATGGAATCATAGGAAATTTATATTTTTAATTTTGTTTTAATGAATGATAGATCCAAAATTAATGTAACATTAAAATAACCAATAATTATAAATTTAAAAATAAGAGTGACTTAGGTGTATGAAATGATTATACAAATTGAATTTTTCAATCTATATGCTAAGGTAATAATGTCATAATGTGAGACATGTTGGGGTTCAAACATTGTATAGCTATTTTTGATAGATCTATTAAAATATTGATCCCTGAGACTAACTATTTTATAGTAATGGTTGTATATATAGATAAACATTTCAATAATGTATTCAATGGACTATTCATTGATGGACCAAATAGGTAACCAAACATGGTATGATATATATTGAGATATCATGTGTTAATGTCGAACAATATATTAAAAATTATAATAATTAATTTTTAAAAAAAAATTATCTCCAAATACAAAAATGAAGAGAACGATTATGTCTCATGTATGTTTCTGTAAAAAACAATTAAAAGAAGAAATTAAATTTAAAAGTTTTCATAAATGTGGGAAAAACTCACATGGGAATTTCTCAATGTATTGCACTGATTCTTTATTAGGTGAAAATGAGGGAATATAGAAACATATAACTAGTGAAAAATGAAATAATGGTTTAACTCAATTAGGAGAAAATAACTGTTCCTTAATGATACATAATATATTATGGTTGAGAGACAATTTTAAATCACATATATTATTGTGCATACCATTTTGATTCCCTTTACAATTTTTATATTAAGGGATGTGAGGATAAAATTTATTTATGGGGGACAATGTAACACCCCATTATTATAAATTATATGTCATATTTCCTTTAAAATATAATGCATTAAATAGACCTTAATTAGAACAACAGTAAACAAGGTCAAAAAACCAACGTTATATTACCATGAAAGAATTGGTATAAAAATTACACGTAAAAATTTATGAAGATGAAATTTTAAATTTATATATGAATGAAAATTACATATATTTTTATTAATAAGTCTGAGAGAAAATTAAATTAATATATGTAAATAGGTAATTGTAGAAATTTATATATAAATTAATAGGTCAAATTTTTGTATTTTTTTATTTTTAAATATACTAGTTATAATGTAAATTAAATTTAAGTTTTATTATAAAAATATTAATATACTAATATAATTTGTAATTTTTAAGAAATAAGAATATGAGATGTTGTAAATATAAATATATATTTTTCTATGAATTTTATTTATTCTTTTTGTATTTAAAATTTCATATCTCAAATTTAAAAATTTATATTTTGGTACACTAATTAAATTTGGATTTAAAATGAAAATATTTACACTGATATGTATTTGGGATTTTGGTACAAAATTTTGATTTTTATGTGAATTGGTAAAATAACAATTTTTTTAAATTTTATGACTATTGTAACATTATTTGTATATAATTAAGACTCAATGTTTATAAAAAAAATTTCTAAATAATTTATTTTCATAGGAGGATAATTTTGTTGTTTAAAATAGAGATTTTTTTATAATCATATGTTTGCTCTTTTAAATCTCTAGTAACATTGATCTCACAAAATTTTTTAACTACATTATTCATTTATTTTTTTTATGTAAATTAATAATAATTTTAGAAATATAATATAATGAAATGTCATTCAAATTAGTATTTATAATGAAGGTAATAGGTAATATATAAGAAATTAATTTTTTGAATACAATTTGAATTATTATGTAAAAAAATATTAACATAAGATAATGAAAGTATGGATAAATGTTTAAACAAATGTTGTATAAGGAAAATATATTTACAATAATGTTTATAATTGAGTTATGGTAGATTTTTTTTGAAAATCCCATGTATACACTCAATTATTATCCATTTGATTATTATGGACAACTAAAACATGTCCTCTCTTTACATTAATATGAAATATTTGATAAATTTCCATTCTAATCGCATATAAAATAGTCCTTTGACAACCCTAAAAAACCAATCCCATGTATCATATTACATTTGAAAATATGACTTATTTAATTTTTTTATAATCCAAATTTATATACATATTGTTCTAGGAAAATTATTTTGTCCTACGTCCCCCCATTCAAAATAATTTTGAAAGGACACACTAATGTTCTCAATATAAGTATTAACTATTACATAAAGATATTTCTTATATATCAGAAAACTAAAAATAAATATTAAAATTATTATATGGTAAATTCAACATCAAAAAAATAATTAATAATTTAATTTTTTAAAAAAATCATTCACCATCATCCCCCTCTACCATTATTAAAACAAGATATTTGTAACACCCAGCCACTACCTCATTGGATTGAGGAGGCAGTGATGGTTACTTGTCCTTAAGCGACGTTCCCAAGGCACTACAGGCTGTAAATAAATCCCGAGTGCTCCGAGAAAAATTGGGGAATGATTTTCCCGTGAGACAAGACCAACCAAACAACCACAACTAAATGATGCATGTCAAAAAATCCAAACTCATTTATTACCAAAGACAACTAGATAATCCATTATCATACATGTCAACACAACCCAATACAACATTAGAGTATAATGTGGAAGACTCAACAAGAAACACCACAAGACACAACACCACCACAACTCCACTCCATCTCCATACTACATGCACCACCAAGCATCACAAGGCACCGCTAAAATATGTAGATTCCTTACCTTTGCCCATTCCCTGGTATACTACATCTGGAAAGACACCAAAGTGCCAATGAAGGGGGTGAGTACCACTACTCAATAGGATTTCCCCAAATGACTTCCCTACACACGCCACTAGGATAAAACCATTAGCACATTCATATAAAACAATTTATATTTATTAATCACAATTGAAATCATCACCATACCAACACATCCTTACTCGGTCTTCTCACCCAACCCAAATAACCGAGGTAAAGCCAAACAAACATGCCCCAAGCCATTTCATCATTTCACACTGGCACAAAAATTCCAACTTGTAAATAAATGCATAACAAATAGTCAAAACGGTGGGACTTCCGCCCAACTTTTTCACCCATTCACAACAAAGAAATCAAAATGGTGGGACTTCCACCCAATTCGTTCACCAATTCACAAAAAATAAATCAAAACAGTGGGACTTCTGACCATCTCATTCACCCATTCAAGAGTAGAAGCACTTCTGACCACTACCCACATAGTGGCACTTCCGACCACTATCCATCATCTGTTTATAGTGGGACTTTCCCACCCACTTCAACACAACATTTCAAACAATCAAAACCAAGCATACAACCCACCAAGGTCACAACATCATGCAATCAACCAAATTCCATTGCATAAAAATCCACTTCACTAAATCACCCATTTGTTGAAAAACAATTTCCATTCCAAAACCCCATTTCAATAAAACAACCCTTTTTATTGAATACCATTCCCATCAATAATTTCAAAAATCAATCATAACATTCTATTTTAAATTCCCCATTTTAAAATTCACACCAATAGCATTTCATCACAAAACCCCTTTCTCCCAAAAATCCCCAAATGGATTTCCAACAAAATTCGCACATCAACACACAATTATTTTCAATCACAACGAATTAATTGAATCGTGTAGACACTAGATCTAACCAAGTGGTGTTGAGAGTGAATAAACCTACCATTAGGGTTCCCGAGAAAATGACCCACAAGCCACCGCAACTCAAAACCGGCAAACGTACCACTGAAACCTCTTTAGATCCCTTTCCCTAACATTAACAAGCCTTAATATTAACATACAAGGAAACCCCAACCATATATCACAACAAAAAAAGTCTAGATATAGAAAACCAAGAAATAGAGGGATGTAGATCTAGAGGAAAACACAAGATCAACAAGAGGAGAGGCTTACCTGAGAGAAATTACCCTGAATCCACCTTGCAACCCCTTCGAACTGCTTCCAAAATGTGTGGGAGAGCCCCTCCAACCCTTGAGAACTAAAAATGCCATGTGAGGCTCGAGTGGGTGGAAGATAGGAGTGTTATAGGTCCTACATGAGGGAGCCCGGATTTAAAAAACCTATTTTTTAGTGGCCGCACGATTTAGTCCGCACAGTTTAGCAAACCGTGCGCTAACCATGTACACTCTACTACCTCAGGATCCAGGGTCTGCACCGTTTACTCTCACCATTTGGAAAATCGTACATTGGTTTTGCAGAGCCTATTGTCTCCCCCTGCACGGTTCATGGAGCATATGCATGGTTTACACTAACTGTTCTCAAACCGTTAACGCCTTTAAAAGCCAACAAACTCATCTGAAACCATTCCAAACTCTCCCATCCTCTTCGCAACTCATTCCATGCACTTTAAATACAAAAAAATGCATAAAAATGGCCACATACCTCAAACCGGGGGGTGATACATTCTCCCCACCATTGGACTTTCTGTCCTCAGAATGTAGTGAACTCGCCCTTTGCCGAAAGAGATATGGCCACTGCTCAATCATCTCATTATCCCACTCCCATGTATCTTCTTGAATCTGACCATGTTTCCACAAAACACGAACTAAACTGATTCTTTTATCATGCAAGACTTTCTATTTCCAATCCACAACCCACATAGGCATGTGCACCAATGAAGCATCCAGTTCCATCTCAACATGATCCCAACGAATCACATGGTCAATATCTGGCTGATACTTTTCAACTGCAACACATGAAAAACATTGTGCACTGCACTAAACCGTGGTGGAAAATCCAATTGTAATCCACCTCACCAATTCGCTCAAGAATCTCAAAAGGCCCAATATACCTCGGATATAACTTTACCTTGTTCCAAAACCAACGATATCCCAACCTACGGGATATACTCAAGAACACATGATCACTCACCTAGAACGACAGCGGTCGTTGACGATGATCCGCATACGATTCCTGACCACACTGAGTCGTCTTCATTCTCTTCCTAATAAACCTGATCTTCTCTATAGTCTCCTGGACAAGGCTTGGTCCAGTCATCGAGGAGTCGCCTGTTTCCACCCAACATAGTGGAGAACGACACAACCGCCCATACAATCTTTCAAACAAATCCATCTGTATGGATGCATGATAACTATTATTGTACTAAATCTAAACCAACGACAAGTGCTCCACCCACAAGTCACCAAAATCCGTAACACAAGCCCGTAACATATCCTATAGAGTTTGTATCATCCTCTCGGATTGACCATCCATCTGAGGGTGATACGCCGTACTCGTCGTCTACTGTGTTCCAAGGGCTTGCTATAAGGATTTATAGAAACAAGATGAAAACCTCAGATATCTATCTGATACAATCGAAACTGGAACACCATGCCTCATTACCACCTCCTGGATATATATTTTGGACAGATCCTTCACCGTATGAGATTCACGAATCGGGATAAAATGGGCCGACTTCATTATTCGATCCACTATCACCCGAATGGAATCATGCTTCTTGACCGTTATTGGGAGACCTGTGAAAAAAATAGATCACTATCTTCTCCCACTTCCAAATAGAGATTGGTAAAGACTACAACATTCCTGCCAGTCCCTGGTGCTCTTCCTTGACTTGTTGACAAGTCAAGCATCTCGAAACAAACTCAGCCACACTTCTCTTCATGCCAGCCCACCAGAACTGCACTTTCAACACACTGTACATCTTCTGAATTCCAGGGTGAAAATCCCACCTGGAAAGATGATACGCCCTGATATGATCCTCCTGACAAGAAACTTGTACAACTATCCTATTCCGAAAACACAAAACTGAAACATCATACAGTTGTCACTCCTCAATGTTCTCCCCACCATTGAGTCTTGACCCCTTGGTCACAAACTTAGAATCAGATATATGTGCCTCTCTAAGCAGGCCAACCATGTCAAGAATCAAGAAAATTGGAAAGAATACTTCTCTATCACCCTTGTTCTCACATTCCAACTGTATATCGGCTATAACTGACATCAACTACCACTGGTCCGATGCATGTTTCAGCACATGAGCATATGATTCAATTCATAATGAATTTGCCACCAAATTTACCTTACATGGTTTGTATATTAAGTCAAAATTAAACATTTAGAGATATTCCATCCATCTCCTTTGCCTCAATTTTACATCCCTTTGCGAGAAAATGTTCTTCAAGCTCTTATGATATGTATATACCGTGAATTTCTCACCGAAGAGACAATGACGCCACACTTTCAAAGCATGCACCACTAATACCAACACTAAATCATGAGTTGGATAGTTCTTCTCATGCAATCTCAACTATCGTGAGCCATATGCAACCACATGAATCCCTTGCATGAGAATGCACCCCAACCCTGATCCCAATGCATCGCAATACACCACGTACTCTTTTCCTGGTTCTGGAAAAACCAAGATTGGTGCTGATGTAAGACGACCCTTTAGCTCTTTGACACAATGTTGACACTATTGATTCCACTATAATGGAACATTATTTCATGTCAATTCTGTTATTGGTGATGTCAAACATGAAAAATAACGAACAAAACACCGATATTGCCCAGCTAGACCAAGGAAACTCCATATCTCAAACACATTATTTGGAGGATGCCATGATATCACAGCCTCTATATTTTTTGGATCCACTGAAACACCCTTTTCAGAAATCACATGCCCAAGGAACGAAAACTTCCTGTATCGAAAAGTTACTGTTTGACAATTTCACATACAACCGATGATCCCACAAGATCCCCAGCACGATCGCCAAGTCCTGCTCATGCTCCACCCTTGTCTTTGAATACACCAAAATATCATCCAAAAACACCACCATGAATGAATCCAGATATCTCAAAAGTATCTGATACACCAATTCCATAAACATTTCTAGCGCATTCGTTGGACCAAAGGGTATAACAACATATTCACAATGGCCATATCTAATTCTCAAATAGATTTTTAGAATATCTTCCTTCCTCACCCGCAGTTGATGATATCCCGACCTCAGGTCGATCTTGGAGAACCACTGGGCTCCCCTAAACTGGTCGAATAGGTTATCAATTCATGGAAGTGGATATCTATTCTTTATTGTAACCTGGTTAAGCCTACGATAATCACACATGGCCTCAAGGTTCCATCCGCCTTAATTCACATTCAACACTGGTGCTGCCCATGAAGATGTTCTAGGCCAGATAAACCCTTTATTTTCTAACACATCCAAGTAGATTTTCAATTCCCGAAATTCAATAGGTTCCATCGGGTAAGATGGATGTAAGGTAGGACTAGTCCCGGGAAGGAGATCAATCGTAAACTCCATTTGTCTTATGGGAGGTATCCCAGAGAATTCATTCGAAAAAAACTCCATGAGCTGATCCACCCCTTCCGGAGGAACACTCTACTCAACACCCTTTACCGATTCCAACAACAACAGCACCAACTAATATGATAACGTACCCACTACTGGTGTCAACTAACCAGTTGCACCTGGCCTTTTGTGCTTCTCTCCTCTAAAGAGATGTCTAACAACATCGTGTGTCGTAAAATCCAATGTTTGTGCATAAAAATCAATGTGAACATTAAAGGACACCAGCTAATCCATTCCCAGGATTACATCATACCCATCCATCTCGAGCATTATGAAATTCCACACTATCTCAACCTCTCCCACAACGATACTATACTCTCTATACAAGAAGGCTTGACACTCTCTTCGACCAAGAAGAGTTTGAAGATTCAAAATCGGGGGCATCATCTCAACCCTTAAACCCAGAAAATCAACCACACATAAAGCAAGAAAATAGTTTGAATAACACATGTCAAACATCACTCACATCAAGGTAGAATTTAAAAGAACCGTAACTTGCACCATGGATGGCCCCATTTGATCCTCCACTACAACATTCTCAGCTTCAACTAGATATGTACTTTCTATGCTCTGCTCATTATTTCCTAGCCGAAACTTCCCTTGCTGATGAGTGTGATGAACACCCCATCTCAGAGCATTGCAGAAATACCACTGAAGATGCCCCATCTGCTGGCAGTTATGACATTCTCAGGGTTGTGCCTTACAATCCCATTTCTGGTGGCCTACTGAACCACACAGAAAGCGTCCTAGCTTACACTTGGTTCTGGAATTAAGTTTTAACAATCTATTGATCCGACATTGACGTACTCTATGTCGTTGAGAAAAGGTTTTTATATTTTTCTTTCTCTCAGTGATGGGGTTCAAACCTCCTCTCATGAGGGTAACTGTGCCTCCATTACTTGGATGTACTCCAGTGATTGATATTGTAACAAGTGTGTCTAGTTGGAGTCCTGATTGAACTGTTTGAAAATCCTGAACGATGATTTGGGCCAACTGCTTGTTCACCTGGGGCTTAGGTGGAACCTCATTTTTGGTAGCTTCCTCTAACTGGTCTCTAAGATGTCTACCGGGTTCCATTTCTATAAACAGAATACAAACAACCGCCAGTCTCACTTCCGTACACATCACAAAATCGCATTTCACACCACATTAGACAACGCTATCACAACAAGGCTTTCCACCAATTCACATTTTTCCACATGTGCCATATTTCACCATTTTGAATAACAAACCATTTTTAAAATACCAATTTATTCACCTTAAAATTTCATATATTCTTATCACATCATAAATCATTATACCCCAATGAAATATGCATCAAAGAGGGAAGTCATTTCTACTATGTTTGCCATGCTCATCTCATTGGATACTCCCACGACAATGAGATATCCAATGCCTATAATTGTCTCCAAAACACTTATTTACCCAACTCCCTGGTAACTTGAATTTCAGCATAAAGGGTTAGCTACATCCTTTTATGCTATACATTCCATGTTCTGACATTCCAACGCCTTTCTACCATCCCGAACAGAGGAATGTACCACAACGAATGTCAACACCAAATCCAAGAATCACCACCAAAGGACCGAACAAACTAATACCACTTGTAAAAACCCGCCCCTACCTCATTGTCTTGAGGAGGGAGTGAGGGTTACATGGCCTTATGCAGCATTCCTAAGGCGCTAAATGCTGGCAATTAATGTTGAGGGCTCCGAGAACAATTGGGGAACGATTTTCCCTTGAGACAAGACTAACCAAACAACCACAAGTAAATGATGCTTGTCAACAAAAACAAACACATACATTACCAAAGACAAAAAAATAATTCATCATCGTACATGTCAACAAAACCCAATACAACATCAGAGTAATATACGTAAGACTCAACAAGAAACACCACAAGCCGCAACACCACCACAACTCCACTCCAGCTCCAAACTCCATGCACCAACAAGCATCACGAGGCACCGATAAAAGATCGATATGCCTTACCTTTTCCCATGCCCTGATATACTACATCTGCAATGACACCAAAGTTCCATAGAAGGGGTTAAGTAAAACTACTCAGAAGGATTTCCCCAAATGACTTCCTTACACACGCCACTAGGATAAAACCGTTAGCACATTCATATAAAACAATTTATATAAATTAATCACAATTGAAAACATCATCATACAAACACATCCTTACCGGGTCATCTCACTCAACCCAAATAACCAAGGGAAATCCAAACAAACATGCCCCAAGCCATTTCATCATTTCACACTTGCACAAAAATTTCAACTTGTAAATAAATGCACAACAAACAGTCAAAATGGCGGGACTTCCACCCAACTCGTTCACCCATTGAAAAAAAGCAATAAAAATGGTGGGACATACACCCAATTCGTTCACCTTTTCAAAAAAAAAGAAATCTAAATAGTGGGACTTCCGCCCAACTCGTTCACCCATTCCTAAGTAGCAGCACTTCCGACCACTACCCACATAGTGGCACTTCCGACCACTATCCATCACCCATTTATAGTGGGACTTTCCCACCCACTTCAACATGAAATTTCAAACAATCCCAACCAAGCATACAACCCACGATGGGCACAAAATCATGAAATCAACCAAATTCCATGGCATATAAATCCACTTCACTAAATCACCCATTTGTTGAAAACCAATTCCATGCCAAAACTCCTTTTCAATAAAACAACCCTTTTTATTGAATACCATTCCCAGGAATCATTTCACAAATCAATCATAACATTCCATTTTAAAATCCCCATTTTAAAATTCACAATAATAGCATTTCATCACAAAACCCCTTTCTCCCAAAAATCCCCAAATTGATTTCCAACCAAATTATCACATCAAAAAACAATTAATTTCAATCAAAAGGAATTAATTGAATCATGAAGCCACTAGATCTAACCATTTGGAGTCGAGAGAGAAGTCACCTACCCTTAGGGTTACCGATAAAATGACCCACAAGCCACCGCACCTCAAAACCGGAGAACGCACCACCGAAATCTCTCAAGATCACTTTCCATAACATTCACAAGCCATAAAATTAACATCAAAGGCAACCCCAACCCTATATCTACACACAACTAGTGTAGATCTAGAAAACCAATAAATAGAGGGATGTAGATCTAGAGGAAAACACAAGAGAAAGAAGATAATAGGCTTACCCAGGATAAATCACCATGAATAAACCTGGCATCCCCTTCGAATCACTTCCAAAACGGGTGGGAGAGCCCCTACAACCCTTGATAACCAAAAATAAAAAGCGAGGCTTGAGTGGGAGGAAGAGAAGAGTGTTTTAGGTCAAGCCCGCGGGATCCCAGATTTAATAACTCTATTTCTTAGTGGCTGCACGGTTTAGCCCGCACGGTTTTGCAAACCGTGCACACTTTACTGCCTCGATATCCCGGGTCCGCACCATTTACTCGCACCATTTGGAAAACTGTGCGCAGGTTGTGCAGAGCCTACTGTCTCCCCCTGCACAGTTCCTGGAGCATCCGCACGGTTTACACTAACCGTGCTCAAACCATGCACCCCTTTAAAAGCCTCCAAATTAATCTGAAACAATTCCAAACTCACCCAACCTCATCCCAACTCATTACATGCACTTTAAATACATAAAAATTCATAAACAAAGGCCACATACCTCAAACCGGGGGTGCTACATTATTTGTTTCTTTGTGTAGATTATCAACTCAAGGAAGAAACATATCTACCCTTATATTTAGTTTCAAATTTATTTTATAAAATTTTATCAAATATCAGTCACCCAAAAAAAGAAATAATTTTTTTTATAATTATTCATATTTATTAATTAAAATTTTAAAAAATAAAAAATATTTATAACCATAAACATTTATTAATAAGGGGATGTTCATGTTTTGGTCACTCTATCCACTTACCAGAACAATGCTACAATATAATATCACATATTACTATGAGAAGTTAACAATTAATAATATTTGATAATAGTACCAAAATAAGTATTTCTGTTTGGTTATTGAATAGTAAAATTAATATTAAACTCTTTAATTTGGTAACCAATGAATGTATACTAGAATTTACTGACCCATTCTGATCATTGATTTCGTTATTTTGAATATTAACAAATACATACATATAATGAAATTAAAAAATAATAAACAATTATAATTCCAGAACATATATTTCATTTTTTAATATATTAGTAATGAATATTTGGATAATAATGATGAACTACACTTCTATTAGGAAACAGGGTCAAAATATTCAATAATACACATAGATGGTATTCATAAAAGGTAAAAACTAACTAATATACATATAGATAATAATTATAAATTATGTATATAAAATAATATAAATAATTTTAAGGTACATAAATATGTTATTAAGATAGTTATTTTTTATACACGAGAGCCACATACTTTAGTGAACCTGGTTATTAAGGCCTGTGGTTCTTTTTTAAAACTTAATTTTGATGATACATATTTATTTTCTTTGAAATGCATATATATTTTATATGGTCATATGAATAATTAATCATTTATCTTTTACCTTATTCAAGTAATTAATTTTTTTAACAATTTATTTTTTAAAAAAATTCCCCTTCACTCATATGTTAACCATTCTGTTTAAAATAAGTGAAACTGACTTGACATTTTCTATCATCTTAGGAACATTCTTTTTTAATGTATGTATTCATTTGGTTTTTATGATACATTCATTATTTATGCCTAATTATTTTAGTATGGTCATAATATAATACACATACAATGATTAAATTATTTTAATTTAATATTAAAATTATTATTGGGATTAAATCAATGAATTAAATAAATATTTTTTTTAACATTTTTTATTTATAGTCATATTTTTTCCATACTTAATTTTTCATTGAAATATCCCATATATTTGTTTTTCTAAAAAAATTATAATTAACAACTTTTTATAAAACCATATAATTTATTTTGTAATAAAATTTTCAAAATCTAAATTTCTTCCTTTATTTAACAGTACTTTTTATAATTCTCTAAAAAAAGTGTTTTTCATCTATGTAAATAAAATTTTAACAAATTTTATTCTTAATAATTAATGTTATTAACCTTTTACCATAATAAATATTCCATAAGATAAATTAAAAAGATTCATTTATATCATGGGATTGAAAACTCACTTTATTTATCATGCATAACCATCCATCAATGAATATAAATAATTTTTTCTAGTTCCTTTCCGTTTTGAATACAGTGCATCCAATTTTCTTGATTATTTTTTTCTGAACTATATTTCACAAATCAATTGATTTGATAAATTTATATATTAATTTTATACCTCTTAATATATATGTTGCTATTTTGTTGGTATATATACATTTAAATTAATTTCCCCTATATATTAGGGAAATTATATACATAAATATTTACACATTAATCAATATAATTCTAGTTTATTGGAAGCACACATTAAAATATTTTCCATTTAATGAATGATTAAATTCTTTAGGTAACAATATTTCCATTATGTTTTATATTTTTATATTGAGGTGTTCTTAATTTTGTATTTATGTATATTGATTCATGGGTTAATATTTTAAATTTTTATAATATTTATTTCAATGGTAATGTTTACTGAATACTATTGAATGATAGATATGTATTTTCTAGATTATTCATGTCATCATATTATAAATTTTAATAAATTAATTAGTGACATAAGGGGCCTCAAATAACCAATTTATACAACAACTAATGATTATAAGGGTTTTTTAACATTTTATAACTTATATTTGAAAATTATTATTAGTTGATTCTTATGGTGTAAAATTTTAAATATTCAATCTGTTTTGGGGGGTTTTCAGTGATTTAGAGTATATATATTTGGGTCATTTTATTAATAAAAATGAATATTTTCTATGTTACTGTGAAGTAGAGTATCATGGAGTCAATTGGGCTCCAATGTTTTTCCAAACCATTGAGAAAAACCATTTTTCATGACCAAGGATTAGGTAGTGGATCCCACATGATAAGTGCATGGTTTTTAAAACCATGTGGAAAAATATTAATATGGATTTAATTGTTTAAAATATGATATTTTAACTTGAAATATTTCCAAAATAAATTATTTTTTCTCTTATATATTTGAAATATGGTGATATGAGACTCTTTTTTAGAAATTTGAGTGCTCACATAAATATAGAAGTCTTTTGGATTATATCTTTTCTCATTGGATATAGGAATGCATGATATTTTTCAATTTCAATTTTAATTTTATTGATCTCCACATTTCTCATTAAATAAACCATAGATAAATTCATTCATGAGCTAATTTAAGCTCTAGTGAATTATTTGATTAGTTTTTAAATAATATATAAAAGAGAGTAATAATGATGTAAATTAATTCAAATAATTTCAATAGACTAAGTGTTATGTGTTCATTATAGATATCTCCATTTAGTAATACTAATACTCTCTAATCATAGTTGATTAAATAATCTTGGATATTCCTTACAGATTCCTCATGTGATGATTTTAATTAGGATTATATTAATTTGGGGTGTTTCAATTTTTAGGTGTTGATTCATTATAGTAAAGATATATCATGATTGATGTATGTGTTCCATTACATGTTATAGAT
The DNA here is from genome assembly GCA_963277665.1 of Viscum album. Taxonomy (NCBI): domain Eukaryota; kingdom Viridiplantae; phylum Streptophyta; class Magnoliopsida; order Santalales; family Viscaceae; genus Viscum; species Viscum album. The sequence goes on along the minus strand of OY728152.1, from coordinate 1,308,421,575 downwards.
TTTATATAATGAAATAGGTCATGATTTGAATGTGGGTTCATGTTTATCGTTTTGAGAACCATATTGTGTGACATTATTTTAATGTGGGTTCATGTATAGACTTTCTTAAAAAAATGTGTGATTTTATTTTTATGTAAATTTAAGGGTAACATTAAGAGATCACTTTTGTTAAAATATAATGTTTGATGTTTATTTTTAAATGGTAATTCATCATGTGATGGATGAGTTAATGGATGTTTATAGAAATTATTTATTTGATTGTAATATGGTTATCCATTATTAAATGTAACAACCCACACTTTTCCTGACCATTTTGTTTGTAGTTTTGGTTGACGGGGGTGTTTTCATGATGATTTCAGTGTTATTTGTGGAGGTTGTAGATGAAAAAATGTTATAATATGAATTTTATATCTTGTATTGTTTACACTATATTTAATAGTGATTCAAGGAATTTGAATCTAGTGAATTCACAGTTTCTATGTGACATAGGGGTATCTCATGAGATATATTTCTAACTGTGGAAGTGAAATTCATGACGTGTAATAATTAAAGGCCATGGCATCACAATTATTGATGAAATGTAAAATTCTTTGAATTCCCATTTAACTCATGCCTTGTTTATATTTCAAAAAATTAAATCTATGTGATCAATTTTTTAATAACTTTTTATTGTCTTGTTATTTTTATTCGGATTTTGATTCTTCCCCTCAAATTTTTTAGAAACCATTGGAACCCTAAAGATATCTTGTATCCCTATTAATCTCACAACGATCCGTTGGATTTATTAGTTATTTTTTGGTGATCAGGGATTAGTGGTTTTTATTTTCTCCATGGTTTCATATTTATTTCTTATTTGGGATTCACTATAGTTATGTTTTTTTAGTTTGGGTTTCGATGAATTTTCATTTCCCTTTCTGTAGTGTAGGATAATCCTCATTTTTTAATGTGCACCAGTTGTTTGTGGGTTTGTACTCTTCAATCAATATTGTAGAACCTGTTGATTAATATAATATAGGTATGGAATCCCTCATTTCCTTTTAATGTGTATCATATTTTATGCATCAACTCTTACATATCTATGTGATATGGTTGTTCATGATTAATCCATGAAAAAATTGAAAAAATGAGATTGAATGGGAAAATTGGAATGATTCAAATTTTTTAGAGATATGATATTACTAGGATATTATGGATTTTATGGAAATTATTCCCCAATGAATATTTTGGTCATTGGGGGAATTTTTTATGAAGTATGATATCTTCTATGACTATGGATTAAATTGTTATTTTTGTGATATCACCATAAAATGCTAATTGGCTAAACATTTATAATTTGTAAAAAATATTAAATCGGAAATGGAAATGGTTTCCCAAGGACAATGTTTTTGGAGATTAAATAACAAAAAAATAGTTTTATGTGATAAAAACTAGTTTTATAAATATTTAATATGGGTTTTTTGTGTTGTAATATGTTTCCATGTGTGTTGTGTGGTGACGAGTGAATGATAAATCAGATTTTTTTGTTCTTTTTGGGAGGTGAGGATATTGTTTTTTATCATTATTGTATGTATGTGAGGTTTTTTTTGTGTCCATTCTTTTAGGGCATTATGGTGGTTGTTTTTTGGCTATACATTTGGGATGGAAACATAGTTTTTTCTTGGATGTAATTATTGGGAAGAGAGGTAGTTATTTGATTGGCCCTTTTTGAGGGGCATAAAGTGTATTTTATTTTAGGGATGATTATCTAATATTTATTTTTGATTGATATTTTCTAGACTAATGATTAATTGTTGAATAATTATACAATATATATTAAAATATATATTTTTTGGTCTGACTAATAAGATGAAAATAGATAATGAAAAAATAAATTACTGAATGTGTGTTTTAATGTGGTTGATATAGAATTGTGAAATGAGGGTAATCAGTAATGGGATTGGAAGTAAATCCAATATGGGGATTTCAAATATTTGGGGGGTGTTATATCATTAAATCTGGAAGTAAATGTGGAGTATTTATGAATTTTTTTTATTATATTATGAGAAGATATGTTTTTATTCAGTGTGGTTTTATTCATATACTGGTATGTAAATTTTGATTTATATAGGCAGCCCACATGAAAGGAGAACTATTTGAAAATAATATTATATTCACTCGGGGGTGTTTTTTCGAAATACCCACGATGGGTATGGATGGATGGCTACCCACTCTTCCCCACACTCTCTTATTGGTTAATAGATATGAACAATATTTTATGCTCTAAGAATTTTAAGTTCACTATTTGGTTTTACGGGTTAGTTCATCCATGATGTGGCATGAAAGTGTTTTGGGGAGGTGGATTATGTGATTTTGGGTTATATTTGATCTGTATGCATTGCTGGGGGACTTATAGTGTTGGTAGTGCGTAATTGGGGGATGGGACATTGTTGATGTCCTTTATGTTATGGTTCCCTACTACTAGATTTATGGTTGTGATGTGATGTCCCAATTGTATGTGGGTGGGATGAAATATCACCATCTTGTGGGGAGGAGGCCTAGGATTTTGTGAGAGTGATGTGATGTTATCATGTAGTGGGGTGTTGATATATGATATTCAAAATATATTTGAGTGGAATGATGTGTGATGTTGGGGTGTGAGAATAGAAAATCATTGGGAAAGTATTACAGGTCACCCATTATCGATATAATAATTAGTTGGTAAATATTATTGGAATTTATAATCAGGATAGTGTTACTTAGTGAGGCTAGATGTATTTTTTCTTATTTTGGTTCTCTTGGTACTATTATTTTCTCAAGGGTGCAGTACTATGGTTCTTTCACATATGTAGGAGATACATTTGGTTTTTTAATTTGTATACTGGTATGTTCACACTGGATTTATATTTTTTTCTGCATCCTAGTAGGACAATATAGATTTTTTAATACATTATAATATTTAATCTTGGGATAACTACTATGTCACTACTTTATCATTTCTTTTGGGTATTTACATTGAAGGGTTTTATCTATATGAACATGTTGTATATGAAAGTTTTGAATGGATTTGGTTTCTTTATATGTTATTTAATGTTATTTTAAATGGATGGATCATATTCTCTCAAAGATATATATTATTATAGAGTGTATTTTATCCAATTTCATGATAATTTTATTCCAATTTTTTCTAGGATCCATGTCGTGTCCTGCAATTGGTGGGGATCGATGGTCATTAAATCTCTCCCATAATTGTGGTATCCTTGTCAGCAAGGGGTCAAGACAGAGAGGTATAAGTGGATATTTATAAGGTATAAGATTGATATTGGAGGTTAAGAAAGTGTTAATTGCCTGGGATTCTATAGGGATAGTAATATTTGGACATATTGAGTGATATAGGTTACAGATATTGGATTTGATATAGGATTTTAGGGCCCACATGATCTACTACATGACTATGAGAATATTGAAAGGCCATGTGACATGGACCTATTTGTTGGAAATATTCCTATGGGGTGAAACAAAATCATGATGACTTATCTTCATGTTATAATTGTGTTGGTTTAGGAAGGATAAAAGGAAAAAAATGAGTTAAATTAGTCTTAATGAAATTCCGTGCTACCTATCCTTAGGAATTTATTATTTTAATTCATATACAAAATTTTTCATCTGCTTCATGTGGATAGGAAGTAGAAGTTAATTTACCTAATCCTATTGAAAACTATATGAATTATTTTGTAAAATAGGATGAGGCTTCGAAGAAAATATTGTGTGCTTTCCACTGGTAGAAATTGGGGAAGTCATAAAATATTTTATTAGGTGTGAATTTACGAGGATGACTAGAGGAGCTTCAGATTACATTCAATTTAATCTTAGTGATGTGTGATATTGGGTCCCATTAGCAGTTAGACATATTTCAGAAGTTAATTTTTAGTTATGGACAATATATATATGTGAGGGGAAGGTGAAAGAATATTCATTCGTAGAATATTAGAAATTTTTGTTAGAATATATTATTTCATCTTCTATAAAGGTAGTAAATTTGAAGGAGATTTATTCTATTTAGTATGAGAGTAAGTTAGTGTAGCATTTGGTAATAATGTTTCATGTTCTTCATTTCTTTCCCCTTATCATTTTCTAGTTGGGAATCCTTATATGGGATTTATTTAGGTGGCACATGGTCATTCTATCTAGTATGATGTCAGTCCATTTATGTTTCTATCATATTTGGGGGTTACGAAGAAGGCTTGGGTGATCGAGAAGATATAGTAGTGGGGATATTATCTATAATAGGGGAACTAATAGTGTTACGTGAGTTGTTGAGTTCCCATTGAATGCCATTACGTTCCACATATATATATTTCATGACCATTGGAGAGGATAAATCATTTATTTCCCCCTAATCCATATGCATATAGTTGTCTTTTATGTTATCTTTAAGATATTTGGAAAATCTATTTTGGTTTCGGGGTTATTGGACAACAATAGAACAAGTTCCAATGGTTCCCCATGCTGAAATTTGTGGTAGTAGATTAGTAATATTCTATAAATAGAATTATTTTTCATTAAAACTACTTAAACAGTAGTAGAAATTGTATTATGATCCTACAATTGAAAATAGAGTGGTTATAGGTTACCTTAGTTTGTTCTTCATGTCTTGGTATACAAACCAAAGTGTTCTTGTGAAGGTGGGCATCTGCAGAGAGGTATAATAGTTTGGTGTGGCCACATTCACATAGTGGAGGAAGAAGCACCAGAGGGGAAAAGATCATTCTTAGTCTGCCCAATTAATTTTCAACCATATTCATACCTTGTCTGATTTTGGATGTCATGAACTATTTTTTCACACACAAAAATATATTCTCTAGGAATATACAAGGATTGTATTTTAATTCCCCTGATTTTATCAGTTCAGGTTGGAGCCGAGACCAACATGTTTGATGTGTACTGGTGGTGTAGAATTATGGTGGGAACACATTATTCTCATGGGATTCTTTTATTGATAATGATGCTTTCAAATGATGTTTTCCTCAACATTTCATAGTTTTATTCCATGCATACTATTTTCAGTTTCATCATTATGATTTTTTTTCTCATATGGGGATGTCCATAATGTGGTTTTCATTAGTTAGTGGAATTTTGTGATAGATATTTAGTGCGTGGAGGCCATTATTTATCTGAGGTTTGTGTTTTAGGTAGAATTAATGCATTATTGGATAATGTTGGACATTAAGGTTGTTGGGGTATTTTCTAGTTATTTTTCATGAGGAGGTTGTGAAACTACCCCTACAATGTGATGTTAAGTCTGAGATATAATTAAATATTGGTTCTTCATCAATTTCAATGGATCCTTATTATATGCCATCTTTTGAGTTTATAGATTTTAGGATTTAGATGGATGATCAAATGAAGAAGGATTTCATCCATCCCAGTGTGTGGTCATGGGGTTCTCTTGGGTTGGTCACCAATAAGTTGGATGGCATAATCAGGTTTACATATACTACATATGGTTAAATCGGGAGATTTTTATGTGCTATTACACTCTTATGAGAAACAATGATCTTTTTGAGCAGCACAATGGGGTGAGTTTGTTTTCTAATATTGATATGTGGGCTACATATCACTAGTAAAGGGTTAAAAAGGTTTATATCTAAAAGACTTCCATTAGATGTGTGTATGGGATCATTTTGTTTTTTTCATTTGTTTGGTGTTATGAATGATATATTATTACTCATGGGGATCATAAACTCCATTATTCATGCCTTCTTAGATTGTTTGGTCATCGTATTAATTTTTTATTTCTTGATGTAATTGAATTTAGATAAACAGTATATACAAAATCATTTATATGTTTTTCAGGTTCCTTGATGCCAAAATGTCAATATAATTCTTTCGATCTGTATGTATTTTGTGTGAGGGGGTCATTTTATTTTGAACATTGTGTCTCAAAAGGGTGGGGTTGTAGACATTTCAACATTCAAATTATCTATTTATTGGGAAACACCAATGAAAGTGTGTGTTTTGTTCTATTTTGATGATGTTGTAGGATATTATTGGAGGTTTCTACCCAGTTTATATTCAGTTGTATCACTATGCATAGTATTGAATATGATGTACCATACTTTTTTTGACTGATTAGTGTCTGGAATCATTTTTTTTTTCACAAAGGTTAAATTTCGTAGTTTTCCATTTCATTATTGTCTTGAGGAGGGACTTATGATTTAGTTTTTTGAGATTCTTCCTGGCGCATGCATGTCGTAGGGTGGGGCAAAAGCAATTTAATTTTCATAGTGCATAATAGAAGCTGACCAGGGTCATCTCACATGAGGAGATTTCTCAACCATTTAATTACTTAATCTAATTTAACTAAACTAATTCTTTTTTGTGTTTTTATATTATCTAGTAATGGAAAACAATTAAATTAAAAAAAAAAGATAAAACTAACATGCAAGGGAAAAATTCAATTAATTGAGAATGAACACGGCCTTTATGGGTTGGTTTGTGGGTTTCATCATTTTCCTTGTTAGTATTTAAATTAAGTTTGATAATTCATTTATAAGATCTCATTCATGATTTACACTTATTTTATTTATTGGTGCTAAATATTGTATTCACTTTTCAATCTTAACTTCACCTCCTCCTATAATCAAGGTTGATGGCACACCTCAATCGAGAGTGTGTCATCTTCCAAGACCTGGCTCCATCGTATGCCATTTCAACCACTGAATGACTCAAATCCATGGTATTAAGAGCTTGTATCCAGTATAAGGGAAGGAAAATATTTAATAAAACAATATAAATGAGTTTGAGATCAGTGTCATGGTGGATGATCGCCACACCCGTGCACATCACTCTTGCACATCACAAACTTAATAAAAATCGGAATTTAAGCACAGAATAAATGAAATTTCCACATACCTCTCCTGGTCAAAGTCTCTGGTTAACCCCACATATTTGAGTGTAAGAGGTCACGGTGGATAATATGAGAAGAATAAAAGATGAAAAGAAGGAGAAAAGATGATGAAGAAAACAGGGTGGATGGGTGGAAACAAAAATAATGCATGAATTTTATTAGAAATATAAATTACAAATGAAAACTAAAACAAAAATAATGAAAAGAAATTAAATGTGGAAGATTTGTGTCTGGCCTCCCTCAGTGGAGATCTCCTACTTGGTGCCTTGAAGGAATGTATGGAGAATGGGATGCTTTGAAAGGGTGGAGCTCTCCTCCTTTTATTGCCAGAATGTGTCCCCCAGATGTAGACGCATTTTAGACCCAATAAATGACATCGTAACGAATTTATACCTTCTTTAATGTTGTTCTTAATTCCCCTGACTGTGTCCCCTCAAAATCTCAGCAGTCTTGGACAAGTGTTCCATGAGTTATGGTCGTTTTACTATGAGCATTTATTCTGTCTAGTCAGACTCTCCAAAACGAAATCCTTAGGATTAGTGTGATTTAATTACCCCATTAACGGCAGATTCACTCGGTACATCCTTCATAAAAGGTGCTCCAAAACCCTTTTCTCATCCACTCACCAAATTTCACTACATTTGGGCAGACCATGGATGAGTTATGGATCCCACACCAAAACTAGTAAGAACTGAAAACAGTTTTCTTTCTCCCACTTGTGAGCTTCTTTTGAGCTTCCATATTGCCAATTCAGATTTTAGTCCAAAAACAGTAAATGAATCCCTGTATGATTAAAATATGGAAAAGAAATAATTTTTCAATTTGGATCAGTGTAGATAATTTTATGTCCAATCTATAAAAATAATTTAAAACTGTTAAAAATCCAAAATGGCCAATGTTTACTATTCAGCTCAAAATAACACCATTATCATAAAAATGAAACAATTAATCTTAGAGGAACACTTTTGGGAGAGTGGGGAATATCATGTTCTATAAATCTTAATCACTAAGAATGTTTGAAAAAAATCCTCATTTAAACATATCGGTGTCGACACATAATTCTCGATATGGGAGGGATAAAAATATAATCCACATATAATATATAAGAATTGTCATATAGCCAAACATAATATTATCATAAGGGATCACCAAAAAATACTAACATATTGAAAAAAATTAAAACATTTCATACAACCAATGTATGCATAATATCATACAACAATCCACAAGACACATTTTTCATTTCCAACTAACAATATTATCCATCCCATTCCTTTCATTATTCATCATTAACCATATTAAAATAACTACCAAACATTTATTTGTTAATTAACTATTTAAATCATAATAAAAAACCCTATAAATTTCAATAAGTATTCCACCACTATAAAGGAATATAGTTTAGTGAAAACACATACAAAAATAAACTCATCATCCCCATTATACCTTCATCTCATCACACCAAAAGAATGGAAAAAGATCCCACCATCTCTATACCCATAGTTCATTCCCACAAAACCATATCCTAATCACCCCAAAATTATATCAACACAACTTCCACCTATTCCACAAATAGAATATCAAAAAAACAACCACCTCACTATCCTAAATGAATGTCTAAAAAACCACCCCCTCCATAAACCAAAACCAAAACAAAAAATTGCCAATAATCCCCACATCATGTCAAATTCAAAAATCACTTCCCCACAAGCCAGACTACATGCTTGAACACATCACAGATCATTTATCAAATTTATAATTTCACATTTTTTCATATTTCAGATTTTTTAGTGATGTCATCATAGAAACCACAATACTTGAAAAACAATTTCATTATACAAATGTAAGTGGTTATCCTATTTCTATTTTAGGGATATATCGGAACAGGAACAACATACAATATAATAAAAAAACATTCCATCCATCACTATCAAAGCCTCCAATGGATAACTTTTCAACGTATTTTCTAGGTCGTAATATGAAATCTATATGATTAATATAAAATCAATACAAAAATCAATATCATCTTCCTTATTCAACATAAATTTAAATTTACAATTTTATTATCATTGATTAATCATGAAAACCCATCTCACATTGATAAAAAACTATGAACCCATCATTAGCGATACACAATAAAGAAAAATTATGGATTCCTTGTGTTAAAGAGATTCACTAACTCACTACAAACCACAACACGATGAATAATCTCCCTAAAACAAAAATGAACATGGGGAACTGTATATAAAATGAAAATGAAAAAAATAATCATCAAAATTCAACCCATACCAGAACCAAATCTAGACCAAAAATACCGTTTCTAATCTCCCAAAAATGTAAAAAGGGAATCCACATTGAAATGAGAAATCAATCACTGTGGATCTCTAACCGATGACCACCAGGAAAAAATGATAAATGAATGAGGTATATGCTATTGATGATCTTGTCAAGGAACCTTGAGTTCATATAGAATTATAGTGGATGTATCAATGGATGAATAAAAATAATTTTCCTTAAATAATTGATTAAAAACCAGGATCTTGATGCTTACATGTCAAGTATAATATATAGGATTTGATTTCCATGGGAATTCATGAAATTTTATATATCATTGAAAATATAATGTCATCAAAATCTATTTAACACACATTCTGAATGCCACATACATGACATGTAATCCATCCCATGTGACCCCCTATACCATGTACAACCACTAAACTAAATATTTACCCTTTCTATGATTCACCATAATCATCATGTAAACATTACTCAGTGTGAATTTCTTATTATAGATCCACAGAAGATCCTACCTCCATAGAAAACGTTTTAAAATCCCCATGAACACCTCCAAACCCCAAAAATAGACAAGTAAAGGGATGTGAGTGAAAATTATATTATATCATTTACTCTCAAATGATTCTCAACCTTGATAATTCAAAAATATTACTAGAGGGAAACTGGTGTAACAATCCACCCCAAGAGATACCCCTAATGGATGTTGTCATACATAAAACTCTAACCCCACCCAAACATTCTAATCCAAATTACCACAAATAATCTCAATGAAAATAATAAATTCAAATCCACATCACTAAAACCTCTTAACATAAATTTATCTCAAACCAGTAACCAAAATAATCCAAAAAACCATGCATCCCTCAACAGATGAATTACATAATTCCATATTACATGACATAATACTATCTACTCTGGGATGAATGAACTCTCCCACACATGATTAATCACATTACAATATATTTTATCATTATTTGTAATATGTTCAACATATCTTATTTTTTAGGAACATTATCACACATCATACAACAAGGGAATCATACAATCTAAAAAACAATTAATATCTAATCCTCACATTAGATGAAAAAATGAAGGAAAATATTGGAAATAACTCCAGTTACCGGGCACACATCTACATCTCATTCTCCCATGTACACTCCACCATGCCAATGTGCCTCAATAAAAAATGAACTGCAGAAATTTTTCATCCATGCGGATCCTTATATAGGATATCCTATATCTAAACTTGATTCTCAATGAATCTTCCATTTTCCTCAATATAAACCATTACCCAATCAATAAAATGAGATTCATCATGATGATACTGATGAAGTTGTAAAATGTGAATGACAACGTGGATTCTATCCATACATGTTGAAAAATCCAACCAATATGAAATCAAACATACTCTCGGAAAAACCTCAATGGTCATACCAAAATATAGAGAAAACTTAGTACATTTTTTTGGTCTTTTAATTCCCATGTCGAGGGGAAGACATAAATAACGTGTGATCCTCAACCTCAAAATAAAATGTAATCCTCCTATGATCAATATTATATTTATTATATCCCTTTACTAATTTCATACATTCAATAAAAAGATCAACTATCTCTATTATTATGTCCACCACAATGGGACCAAGTTGTTTTGTCTCACCAACAAAAAGCCAACACAACCGAGAATGACACAACCTCCAATAAAAAGACTCAAATATATCCATGTTGATGGATGAGTGATAACTATTACTATTCAAAATCATGTCAAATGTTTTGTGTCATACCAATGATCCACAAAAGTTTAAGATACACACCCATAATATAAACTCCAATATCACAATCATGAACTCTATCTTTCTATATATTTGAGTGTGGAATGAAGTAATAAAGCATAATAGTGTTAAAAAATAATGTTGCAATCACCAATAATCATGAAATGTAAAATATTAATCTTGATCCAAATGATGTACCTACAAACTCCATGATAGAAAAGTCATGATATGTTTATTTACAAATTTTCTCTCATTATATGTAGGATTCCCATCATCAAATTTTTGAGTCATGAGATGCAATGTGTACACTGGTTCTATTTATATGTGGTTATCCACCAATGGGTTGGTTGAGCCATCAGATGAATTCTTCCATCATATTTATATTATGTGACTAGTTATATGTGTCTTATGATACAACATGGTGTATAATATGGGATAACTGATGTTTAGGGAAGCTTTATAAGTTAATTAAGAAATACACAGTAGAATACTTATTTTAAATTTTCCATTTTAACCATACATACACCATAATATAAAAATATTACACATATTATATGGAAGAATTTGCTATTTAAAATTTGATATATACTCACACCTTACATGATTATCACTTTTGTGTGTGAATCCTTTTTTCCAATGATTCAATCAAGGAAAGGGGACATATTTATTGCAGTTTTACAGAAGGAGCTGGTTGGTTGAGGTGATGTCTATATAGAATATGGGAATAGATTTTTAGTGTCTTTTATATTTATATTTCCATGAAGAGAGTATATATATATTATTATTTCAATTACTATTTACTAATCATAGTAATTAGTTTATTCCATTTTTTATAGAATTAATTGAAAATTATATTTTTTTCATTCCAAATTCTAGTTCTGTTTTTTTTTTGCATTGTTTTTATTATTCTATTGTTATATATTTACATTAATCATTTTTTTTAAAAAAATTATAGGAATATTAACTTTACCTTGAAATAGTAATCTGTTCAATGAGAATAATAATACTCCCAAATAGTAATATTATCAATGTATAAAATAAGTTAAAATTATTTAAAATCTATTAAATTGTTTTCTAGAAAATAAAACATATATAAAAATAATTATAAAATTTGATAATGTATTTTAAACAAAATAGTAAAATATAAGAACTAATGAAACCATGTATAAATAAAAATCCCTAATTTTAAATATTTTTTTTGGAAGAAAATATTTATTTTATTTAATAATCAATCAGAAATTTTTTTCATACAATACAAAATAGAAATATAATAATTCATAACAAATAAATATTACTTGTTGTTTATAATTTTATAACTTTATATTTAAATTTTTTATTAATAGAAACATTTTTATTTCATATAATATAAAGTTGATAAAATAGACAATATTTTTGAATCAATTATATTGATATTATCATAGAACAAGAAATTGGGGTTTTTTTAAAATGTATGAGTATGTACTAAAAATTGATGTTTTTATATATGACAGAAATGTTATAGAATCATAATGACATATTAATAATATAAAAAGTTAAAATTTATTAAAAATTGTATATAAATTCTATTGTGGTGAAAATAATTATTTTATAAATAAAGAATAAATTTAACATGAAAACAAATTAGATTCCTATAAAATTATATGTTTTATTCAAAATGATATATATTTGATTCACTACAAAGTGTAAAATATGTACCACATAATATTTATATTAGGGCTCATTAAAATGACAATGAATCTAATAATTCGAGTTCAACATGAATAAAACAAATATGGAGGAATTATATTGATATTCAGGAGCCCAACTGAAAAATGATAAGTTCTTCTTTCAAAGATAACCCTCCACCTAGGATATATAGTCATACCTCTTACACCCCATTGTCCAAACTATTTTCCAGGATAATGACTGACTGAATAATTCTATAGGTGGGTGAATTTAATTCATAAAAATATATTCATGAAATTATGAAAAAACATTTCACAACATATTTGTAAAATAATCATAAAATATAATATATGCAGTAGAAAAGAAAACATGTAAAATTAAAAATTAACAAATATATTTATAGTAATTTGGTGAATATAAATTCTAGTCCACTCTACAAATTCCCAACTTCATGAGCTTGTTGATTTTCACAAAAATACCCATTTACCTTGGGATATCATCCAATTACAAGAATCTATAAATTAGTAAAATTGTAAAAGAGGTTTTAATCATGATCGCCTTTTATAATATATATACATAGTGTTAACCAAACTCATAAAAAGAGGCAAACATTATTTAATATGAAATAAAATATTTTGGAAATGTCTATGGCATACAATTTCATGTGAAAACCTATAGTAGATTATTATTTTTCCTAGAAAAATAATATTCAATTTTATATTTGCATTATCCTTTGTGAAATAGATAGATATGATACTCATTGAAATAGAAAAACTAATTATATATATATATAGATCTTCATCATTCGAGAAGTTGAAGGAATTTTTTTTTACTATTTCATTCTTCTCTACTCTATTTTATTTGTATCTCATGGTTTATTTTATATGTTGTATCATGAATATGAATAGGATTACTATAATATTCAAATAATTCCTGCATTCTTTTTGATAAAATTGGGAACATATAAAAAGTATATGAAATTTAGAAATATGTAATTTCATTTCTAAACGAAGTGTTATAGATTTTCATGTTCTTCCATTTTTCAGGTTTATGGTTTTTCTTGTTCATTACAATAATTCTTAAAAAGGATAATCATATTTTGATATACATAAAATGTATGAAATGAAATGTCATGAGATTAGAAGTGTAATAATTTTGATCTTTAATAAATGATATTTTGAGCGTATTGGATGATCATATTATTCATTTTATAATTTCTTACATATGCTAGGGTGACTTGTTTTATTAGATATTCATTATTCGATAAAGAATACGAATATTATCCATCACAAGATAAAGTGTTTGATTTCCTCATCTTTTTCTTTATATTTATATTATTATCAAAATAATATAAATATTTCCAAAATTTCTAAATGATCCTTCTTGACTCAACTAAAAATTATATGAGTAAAGATATTCTGATCGTCTGGACACGTCTATGGTCAGATTGCTTGACCAACTAGGAAATATTTTGTTACTTCCCTCTATCCACCTTAAAAAAATTCAGTATTTTGTGGTTTATTCAGTTCATTCTACACTAATTCTCGTTTTTGAATCTTATACAATATGATGTTATTTCAAATCTAGATAAGTGGTCCACATTCACTTCCCTATCGTTGGTAGAATAAGGAAGTCAAAATCATTTCTCCACCTCAGTGGGATCAACAGAACAAGACACCCACATTAAGAACAATTTGGAGAAGATTAAATCTCTCTCCTATTTTAGACTATCGTCATTTGTATAAGATCATGGTCTAATGGGATTTAGAAGCACTCCTCATAGTATATAAATGGATTTATTAAATGAGGGTCCAAAATCTTGTGATCCTCTTTATTATGGTTTCTATCATTTTATGGAATTTTAATGGGATGAGTACCTTGGATAAAATGAACCTAGTTTTTATCTTCGTTACTCAAAAAAATTAATAATTATTGGCTATTATGGATCCAATAAAACTTGATGGTAATATTAAAAAAATATCCCACATAATGAAGATTAAAATCTTCTTATTAGATAACTAGGTGAGTCTGCATGTATGGTTTTTTTTTGAACTCTTACTATGAATTGAACCACGTTCAATCATTGGATCAATATATCTCAATGAAGATACATTCTTGTGATCGTATTTTCTTCATCTTCTTGTATGCTTACAATGAATCCAATTCCCAGGAAGCTATTTGACATGAATTTTAAAACAAAAATCTTGGTAAAAATCCATGTCTTGGGAGATTTTATTTCAAATTGATTATAGAGAGCTCTGAGAAGATAGGATGTGGTTGGTGCTGTTTGAATTCAATCCTTGACTTTACATTGTGCACCTCTCTCTTCCCCTCATATATATTTTCATCTCAGGATATCGTTTTAATTATTTAAAAAACCAAAAAGGGAAAAATTGTTCATGGTCTCCCCAGATCAATTCTAAGGCAACATCAATGTTATCTCCCATTTATAGATCCAAATGAATCCCAAAAGCATCATTATGTCTATAATTATTCTCTTATTATTGTGAAGAAGACTAGGGAGTTGGAGTGACATCACTATTTTTTTATCTCAACAAAATCGATAATCTACCAAGGATACACTCTTGAGGAGTAGGATTCTTGGGAAAATACTGGGGAATAGAGTTCCCAATATGGACTCCACCATAAGATGAGCCTCCTAAGGTGTTATCGTGTATCTTGATCATATCCCTCCCATCCTTGTTTCAATATGTTGAGTCCCATCATTCAGAGATAGAATAGATAGAAAAAATATTGGAAAATGTATTGGGTTAGGATATATTCAATGATCTTGTTGTTATGAATAATTAACCCATTGAGTTTATCATGGATCATGAGTGGAATGATTGGAAATACTCAATGAGTGAATTTTTGAAATATGTTTTCAATAATGTAACATATTTTCAAGATTTCACAATACATAAAAGGATTCTTTCTAGAGACAACATGGGGTTAGAGGATGGTATATAAATATATGATAGGGAAATTGTTGGTGGGATATAGGAAGACTATTTTAGTTCCCTACTAGCTAGCCCCAATAATAGAATGAAAAATGAAAGATGATAACGTAATTTTGATATATTTCATTTAATACACACGAAGGTTATTAGAGGTGTTATTTTGCTAATGGAAAAGATCCAATATGAGATGTAAATTTATGTTACGGTCATGAAATTTATCTAAGAGAGCTCCCGGGACATGATGTGTTCCCAAGATTCATTTTGATCGCTTCATGGGACAAGGTAAAGAGAGTAGCGGTGTCTTTTGGGCATGTTTTTTTAGGTGAGGTAACTGTCCACTAGTGGGGAGTGCAATATATTTGTTAATCATAGAATAGGAGAAACACTCTTCCTCATTAATTTATTAACATCCAATCACTATGTGTAATTTTCCATAGTAGATCCAAAATAGTATCTTAACCCTAAGTATATCTTTGTTTTTATCCAACAAGGTTTCAGATGAACAACAAGGGATCATGAAGGGAGTACCAATTTGGGGTGAAGTTAGTCTTTAATTGGAATTGGATTATGAGATAAATAAGAAAGAGGAATGATCCAATGAAGTTGTTATCTTGTACATTGAAAAATCATATGAGATGATTGATTTTTTGTTTATATTTAAGGTCCTGAATAAGTTTTACTTATCCTCATGGTTGATTGTTCATTTATATCATTGCTTAATTTGAAAAGGTTCTCTATCTCATTCATGGGGAAGATATGTGGTTTTATCAAGTCTGTGAGTGCGATCTAATATTAAGAAACACTATCTCACAATTTTTTATTATTATACAAGACTCTATTAGATTCTTCATCAACAAATTTATTGTAAATGGAAATATTCACCCTTATCATTGTAAATTATATTAGTTGAACATCTCACATATATGGTATATAGATGAAGAGATCATATTTCTTAATGGGAGTAATCATTCCATAGAGGTCTTGAAATGTACTATGGATGATTTTTTTCAAGAGTTTCATAGTGGTGAATCACAAAAATTTTAGAATCCATATATCAAATAGATTATATATAATTCATGTCACATATATGGTAAATTATATTACCATGATAGTGAATAGATTCTTTTAGCACCACGCTAATGTGGAAGGTGATTATATTAAAGTATTATTATTTGTTATCTGTAAATTTTAAGAAGAAAAGTAATATCACCTCATTTTAGAGAATCTGAATCACAATTCCCATGAATTCCTATCATATTCAAAAAAAAATTGGATAGAATAACTCATTAGTTTCACGTAGAATCCATTAAAAAGTATATATCATATTGAGAATGAATATAGTCGGAATTGCATGGTCATATAATTCGATCTGAATTAATTTAATTGTATATATATGAATATATGATTATGATAAATGAAATGTGATTATTATTTTTAGATATTGGAGTTCAGATATATCGTAGGTAAATTTTGAAACTTTTGGTCTAAGCGTGATGATATGATATTGGGTGAAATAGATACTGATCATTGCATTTTGGCTACATGGATCTGGGTGAAAGAAAGAAATGTGTCAAAATGTATAAAGATGGATCAAATCTAGATGAAAGATTTAAATACATCCAATCATATCATGATTAATTATAGAATTATGGATGTATAAAACTTTATAAGAAATCAAATTCAGCTTGATGAAATTTAGGGAAATTGTAAAATAAGAAATCAGATTTAGGATTATCTAAAAAGAATAATGTTTCTAAAGTGGGATGGAATTATAAAATATTTTCATAATCGTATTTAATATGTAAAAATAATGGGATCAACTAATCCATAATGGCTATGGAGGTTTGTGACAGATGTGAGAAACCGGCATTTTTGGATTTTAGTCAGATCAAAAACAAAAATGAAACAAATATTTTTGGAATGAAGTTAATGGAAAAGGGAATGGATTTTTTCAAGTTGCATAATATTCATAAGATAATGAATATAGTGATTGGATAGGGGATTCCATCATATTCAAATAAAAAATTCTATGAGACTAATTTATGAAATGAAAAAAATATAAGGTGAACAACAATATATTCAACAACATAGTTGTTGAATTAAACTGCTTAATTTCTATAAAGGGTTCAACTGGTTAAATAGAATAGTTGAAAAATATTTTTCAATTTCTAGTCATCGGAGAGTTAATAATTTTACAAATACTTGTATATTATTCTAGAGAATTAGAATTATAAATCCAAATGAAGAAATTATATTGAGAAAAATCAGATACAGAAATAGGATATGACTTGATTATTAAAAGGATGGTCGATGATGTAATGATGTTTGAAGAATTGTTAAGAATATTAGAGAATAATAACTAATGTCTATATTAACCAAAAAAATTGGAAATTTGTTTTATGTTTTGCTTTATTTTGAAATATTTTGTTATTACTTCCAAAAACTCTTATGGGTCACCTAAAAAAGGCATGTTTATTTTCACTTTTTATGACTGATGTATTATTAATATAAAGAAGAGAAAGTCCCTAATGCTTAAGGGGGAGAAATATGTTTTCCTATTGAGAATTTGTAGAAGAATTTTTTATGGATGATGTGAAAGAGGATGAGAAGAGATCATAGTGTTGTATTCAGATAATCATCATAATCATTGATTAACATATTTAGTTGATTACCACAACTGGGTCATCTATCATATTTAGAAGATCATTATATCAGGATAAATAATCAGATCATGGATTTAAGTGTTTTATTTTTTTAAATGTGAATAAAATGTTTTGAATTATCTTTCTTTCAATACAACAGTTATATTTATATTTTATTTGAAATTAGATTCCTAGATCAGACGGTGAAGAACAGATTGGGAAATCCGATCTCGAGAATTAGAGTGGGAAGAATCAAATTCGTAAAATCACGCGGAGTATTAATAACATCTTTTTTATGTTATTATCATATTATAGGTAAAAATTAAATAATTTTTTCTAAAAAAGTACATTTTTGGGATTTAAAATAATAATATATAAAAAGATTTATTACATAAACAATGATTTACACTTTTTGTACCTAAAATGTGCACATGCACTACTTTATTTTTTCCACAGTGATAAATTAGTTAAATGGTAAATCCTAATCATTGTAATCGAAGGAGTGTTTTATAAAGTATTGTGTGTTTTTGGATCATTCCTAACCAATACCTATCATGCAACTATTCTTATTGAATATTTATCCTTGTAAATTCGTGAGTTCCTATTTTTGTATGTTTGAATTGTTTATTTAGTAGAGAATTAAATATTTAAAAGAATGTGATGTTTATTTCAACGAATCATAAAATAAAATAGTATCAGTGGCTCATCCACTCCCCCTATCAGAGATTCAAATACACAGACTCGACACTTTAAACAAGTATCCAAAGGAAATTTCCGTTCTCTTGATCATTGATGATGATGTTTTTTTGTTGTTTGAAATGTAAATTTTATTCAGTTATCGAAAGAAATAATTAAAAAATATATAAATATGGAATGATTCCTTACTTTATTTATATTTGATATGATTTTATTGAAACATCAACCAATGGGACTCCTTCTATTTGTTATAAAACACATCCTACATCTGTTGAGAAAAACAATTCCGAAAACAATGAATGGGAAAAGAATGATATATTTTCTTCACATTCTGAAATTGAATTATTAATAGAAAAAGGTGCATCCAAAACCAATAGTATGTGTTATAAACTAATAAAAAAATATTAAGTAAATACAAATGTAAAGAATGAAAATGTTCAAATATGGAGATTCATGTATGAATACATGATTATGTGTGAGTAAGAATCAATTTTCGAAGTATTTACAAGGTTAAACTACATTGTCAGTACTATTAGATGTCTTGGAAAGATGTTATAAGATTATATAGTTTTTGAAATGATTTTGAGAATCCTTCCTGAAAAGTTTTATGAAAAATATTTTTCAAGGGAGCATCCATATCCTAAAACAATATATCTTTATGATATTTATATCACTGATACCAATTTTGAAATAGAAGAGTGACATCCATGGAAAGAAGAAAAAATTATACTGAAATCTCTTTCCAGAGTTTGAAGAAATAAAATCAAAAAAGAATCATATTTGAGATGAAGTTGTTGATTCTGACTAAATGAATGAGTTATATAAAAATTCTGATTATATTTTGTCCTTATATTTTTAAAATATTAGAATAGATATAATGAAATACCAACTGAAAACTCTCTTAATTTTTTTTACTATGGAGGTATTATTCACATTGGGGATAATTTACCTTGAGGAAAAAAAATATGTTTATAATAATGAATTAAAAAAATCCCAAAAGATGGTGAATGAAAATAGAGATAATGAAAATTAATTTCCATTGGAAAAAATGAAAAATAATAAAATAACAAAGAATAAGATTTTTGTTCAATGAAGATGAAAATAAGGTTATGATGTTGAATCTGAAAAATCAATTGAATATGGAATTGAAATTATATTTACTACAATATTAAATGATGAAGAATCCACATCAGTAGTTCTGAATATGAATAATATCAACATGATAATAATTTAGAATATTATTTGAACAAATTTATGTGAAATATTAGTTGACTTCAATATCAAATCAAAAAGCTAGAAGATAAATGTCACTCAACATTAAAATAAAGAGTTTTTTTCTGATGATAATATATGGATGTAGAAAGAGATTGATGGCATGAAAAAAAAACTCATGAGAATGAAAATAATTGTAATTAGCAAGATGGGAAAAAATGTATAGAAAAATATAGTTTTATCTTCTAGAACCATTGGTTTCTATCACATAACCCATATTTAATGATTTTTTTTATTATGATTTTTAATAGTGATGGATGTGATAGTTGTGAGAATATTGTAAGTGGTTTTGGCACAAAATGGTGGTCACACAGGTGGCACACAGTTTGCCTAAACATGTGGCCAAACTGGGTGTAATGATCCTCTTAAGTTAGTAGCTCCGGCATAGTTTGAGGACAGTAAGGTTGTCTGTGTGAGGGAGAGATGTCTGGGTCTTCCTAAATAGTACCTAGAGTAGTGTTAATGAATGGTTTCTCAAACCGTGTAAACTAACCATGCAGATTGATTAATTGAGTTCCTAAAAATTGGGATCTCACATATTATGCCTCTCTGTAGCTAGTTTTTGTTATTTATTGTCCATTACATGGTATTACACTTCCATGATGGTAGGAAAACCTATCCATAGCATTTTGGAGTCAATAATAAGGCTTTACATGGGGAATCAAAGTCGTATTCTGTATTAATGTGATCTTTCTTCATTTTCATGATTAGTTTCTTAGATCTACATAGATATACGTCTACTCCTATCTCGGTTTTATAGATCTTTGATAGATTTGGGTAGATCTAGATTTTTGAGTTACATTTATGAAGAGATTTTTCTTTATATTATAAGGAGAATGGATCTTAGGCAGATTCATAGAGAATCGACCCGGTTTTCTAGTTTGTTCTTTATTTGTTGGGGTTATCGTCAAATCCTTTGAGGTATGATATAACACCACAAATATTTTACATTATGCTTCTCTTAAAAAATTTATATTCATAGCCTATATTTTATAAAGCATTATGTTCCTTTGAAACAACACCTGGTTATTTAAGAGATAGTCAAAACCTAGCCATTAAACATAAATTTTCCACTTCTATGTTTGGAATTTCGAAAAATTGTCATCTAGAGTTGTTACCAGTAAGTCATTTGGAGTCTGTAGAACCATCTTGATATTTTTGATGAATAGTAAAATACACATATGAATAGTAATAGGAATAGAAATATGTACCTTATAAACTGTATATAATAATAATATTTTATTATCTTATGGTTATAAGATAATGAGATCTTAATAAATTTTAAAATGTTATATAGAACTAATTATTTCTAAAAGTATTTTTTTTTGAATTAAATATGATATTATTAAAAAATTAATTGAAAAATAAATTGAAAATTATTTTCAAAAAACGGAGTTCATTATTTAATTCTACACGTTAAAAAATGGTCATGGTGAATTTTTTGTATTTATTTATAATACTATAATTTTTCGTGAATAATAAAAATACTGTTTTTAATTTTCGGTAGTTTAATGACATCGTAATGATGTAATAATTGAATATAAAATTGTGGTCAGATTTTTTATAGTAAATTATGACATGAGTTGTCCCATTTGGGACAAACTATGGGCAAATAACATGGGAAATCCCATGGTTTTTCAAAAAAACAACCAATGAAGTGTCCCTTTTAATTAATAATAAACTCCCTCTTAATTACTAAAAATACCCAGTCACCCCATTCGTTTTCATTCATTATAAACTCATTATCCTTGAATCTCAGTTTTTATTACATATATAGAGGTCCTCCCAAGGTGTCCTCCAATAACTAAGTTCCCAAACATAATGTTTTGGGATTTACTCTACTATGTAAGAGAAACATCCACCCTTCTCATTTCTTTATGATTTCATTTTATTTTTTCTCATTTATTTTAAAATGGTTTATGAGGGGATATTTCATTCAATATTCCCTTTAATTCCAATATTATGTTATAGTGATGAGATACAACCTTTAAGTCATCAAACTATTTTATTAAATTTTTTGTGACACTATTTGGATACCGAATTTCCGTAAGAGATTTCTTGTTTTTTCTCTTAATATGAGTTCATTTCTTTTATACATATCTCTTAATCTACCCTAATAAAAAGTATATTATAATTCCAGTACCATACATGAATTAGATTTATATTGTGCTAATGTAATATTTCATCATCTTCTCTTTTTCCCTGTCCCCTTATACTATAAATAAAAACACCGTCTAAGATGTGTTAATTTATCACATTCAAGGACAGAGGGTTGCCAATTTTTATTACCATCTTTAATTTTTGTCATGAAACCATTTTTATGGTTGAAACATATCATAATATATGTATTTAATCTCAATAATGTTCTTTAATCCCAAGACACTCATAATGTGGAATAATAATATAAAGCAAGTTCATTGTACACAAAACTGCCAAGCTAAATCAAAGCATTCATCAACAACTTTTAACTAAATATTCATCCATTATTATAAAACCTTATATCATTATAAAAAAATTTATATCAATTTAATGTAAATAATTATATTTATTAAAAAAATTGGATGTTTAACAACATTTCAGATGAACATCCATTCATGAATAAAATTAATTGAATCAAGAATACCAAGGAAGAAAATGCTTCCAAAACAATAAAAATAAACCTCATTAAACCCATAAAAGGGCCATGAATGAACCTAATTAGTTTATAAAAAACCAATTACAAGTATATGAGGTTCTATAATTATTAATTAATGGTGAAAAATTCTATTATTCAGGTCATTGAAACAAACGATGAACACACTTGAGGATAAGGTACGGGACGTCTTATCTCACATTTATTTCTGTGAGATTTCCAATGTTCATCACATATTTCATGAATGTTGTATATGTGTCCTCCCATTGGATATATAATATCCAGATTCACTAAATTTTCATATTATTTATTAATTCAAATGATTATTATTATTTTTTGGTCACATTAAATGATTGATTAAAATGTGGAAATGGGATTCGTGCCAATGTTCCATTTCATTCAGACTTTCATTGTATCGTGCACCAAATAATCATTATGTGGTGAACCTACAACCAATCTGAGATCCCTTTTCATTTAAAATTACATTTCTCTTAAATATTTTATAATCTCATATCATGGATATGGTTCGTGTCTAAACTGTTTACCATATTACATACTGCTTATAATTGAAATGTTACTTTAACTATTGAAATATTGAAGAATATGTATTCTCTACTCTATATTGATATTGAAAAGGAATATTTATCTTTCATTAAATAAATATATAAATAATTTTTTGGAGTTGTAGTGGTGGTTGTGTCCTGCTATATCCCCTCGATGCAACGATAAGTCTCATGAGAAAAATCGGTTGGCGACAAAACCTTCCAGTTTGGTTCCAAATATAAGATGAGTTTCTACCCACATAACAAAAACGTTTTAACGGTATTATGGTATCATGTTCTAGATAAATGGAGTCCAATTATCAAGTATTATCTTTATTCATTGTCATTTATTACTATCCATTATATATTCACATTGAAGAAATATATGGATGCAGTTTCATTCTCAGTTTATTAATGGCGTGAGTTTTCATTTATTCACCATGCCATATTGATAAGTCAAAATTGTTTATGATTTAGTTTTTATTGATTCACGTTTTAGCTATTTAAAACACATATAGAGAAATTTATCTCACCCAATCAATAGTCTACCTTCAATAGGTGAGTAATATGGGATCATTTATTGAGTTTCTGGGGATGCAGTTTTTTGTTTTTGTTATGTTTTGTATTTTGTAACCTTTTCCAATGTAATTTGAGTTACATCTATGTATCTAGTTTCTTCAAGACAACTAAAATGACTATTCTTTCAGGATTTTCATTCCTTTTAAAAATGAAAATATTACAAGTAATGCACAGAATATGGTCTGGAGGGATCACGGTGTTATAGTCTGTATCCGAGGAAGTTTAAAAAAAATCATGGAAACTATAGTAAGAATTGTATAGTAGGGAACACAACCCTAAGGTAATATTAGAGGATAAAATTAAACAAATTTTTGGGAATTTTTATAAGCAATAGATTATGTTAATACTTTTAGAAAATACATCTCTATCTGGATACTAGCGGGTAGAGGTGGCTCTGGCATAGATGTATGTGGTAGTGAAAGCTCTGACAAGGCATTTTGGGCTTGACCCGGGGTATCTGGGTACATGAAAACAGGCCTTTCTGCAATCTTGGTTATGACACTCCCATGGGATATTCTTAGGATAATTCATATTTTCATGACAATCCATTATTAAGTATTGAAATGAAAATTATTCCTCAAAGAAACGGTTTTTCTGATTATGGGATAAGCCTTGCATATGATCTCAATTTATGAAAATTATTTGGTTTTGTTAAGATTATACATTATGATACATAACCTAATCAAGTGTGTGAAATTATTTATCAATGGAATATAATGGAATAAGGGGAATTAAAACACAGGGGAAATGTAGGGATCTCCCCACTGATCGAGTAAAAAAAATCAATGTTAGAGTAGATTAGATCATGACCATATTGGGACACCATACTCCGGTTGTACCAAATAAATATTCCTCACATGTTTTGGTTCGTATAATGTGGCAGAGGTCCCTATATTTCATCGGTACTACTAATCCAGTGGTTTTTAGGCAATGGATAAAGTCTCTTGAAATGATATTCATGGAATTAAGATCCAATTTAAATGAAAATGTAGTACTGGAAATATATTTTCTCAAGGGAGACATTGATCAACGGTGGTCCTTTTTTCATTATACCATGGAGGAAAAAGAAATAGAAGATATGGAATGGAGGAATTTTATGGAAATATTATTCAAAAAATAATTCCTTTGTGAGAAATGAACCGAAATATAGAGGAAATTCCTTGGCTTAATGAAAAAGGAACAAGACAAAGTTATAGTTTATGAAGCTACCTTCACAAGGAAAACAAGGTATGTTGTAGATTACGTACGTGACTCGGTAGACCTAATTGATGATTTCATTGAAGGAAACAAGACATGTCTTTGAAGGGCAGTGAAATTTCAATCATTTCCATCATATGAGGTAATTGTCTCACGTTCCATCAAAATAGAGAAATAATTTTCTAGATCAAATTTGATCAATAGAAACAAAGAAAAAAAGTGGTACTCTAATTACCAAGGGAAATGTGATGTGCAAATGAAGAACAAGGGAACAATGATATTCCCATTATGGTGGAACTATGTAATGAATCCTCATAGGAAATTCATGAATGGCATGTGAGTTTGCTATAAGTGTAAAGAAAAGGGTCATCTATATTATGATGGAAAGTGGAAGAACCGATATGATGATTTTCAATGCCATAATTGTAGAGAGATGGGACAGTATTCAAATGAGTGTCCAATGTTCCAAGTAAAAATGCCTCCAAAAAATCCATGAGAGAAATGAAGATCTTATACGATTACAACTTTAGAAGTTGAATATCCTATTGATGTGGTGTCGGGTACATTAATTGTTTCCTCAAACATAGCCACAACTTTAATTGATTTTGGATCATTGCATTCATTTATATCTTCCTTGATTTTCAAGAAAATTAGACATGCATAATTTTATTTAGTAAAGGAGTTATCATTCAAAACTCTTAGGGGAAGCATCATTTCAACAAATTCACATCAACTAGTCCCCCTCATGACACAAATATCTTCTTCAGATTCTAAACATATCATCATATCTATGACTAAATTTGAAAAAAATTCCAATATTAATTGGTTTTCAAACTATGACGAAATGATTTATTTCTAGAAAAAGGGTGTTACAATTTTTTTAAATAGTTTATAATCTCTAATCTTTAGAGGAGAGACCTTTCCATCTAATTATTTTATAGACCCACCCCTAGTATCTCTATTGAATACCATTCATGGAGAGGAATATAACACAATATCTAGGGGTGAGGAAAGAATTATTCAAATTTAAGATGTTAATATAGTGAAAGAATACATTTAGGTGTTTCCAGGGGATTTACGCAGACATCTTCTATAGTGGGAAATTTCGTTTTCCATGGACTTAATTCATGCTGCATGACCAATATCAATGACCCCCTATAGAATGAACATTGGGTAGTTAGTGGAGATAAATAAAAAATAGAGTATTTGATTGAAAGGGGATTTATTCGACCGTGTGTTTCTCTATGGGGATCCCCGGTCTTGTTTGTTAAAAAGAAAGATGGATCCATGATGATATTCATTGATTATAGGAAAATTAGTGTTATTACAATAATGAATTATTATCCTCTTCCTCAAGTTGATGATTTATTTGATCGACTTCATGGTGCCCAATACTTTTTGAAAAGTGACCTTTGATCCTTATATCATCAGTTATGTGTGAGGATGGAAAATATTCCTAAGACAGCATTTCGAACCAGGTATGGGTATTACAAGTTTACGATGATTCCTTTTGGATAGAAAAATGCACCCTCAATTTTCATCGATTTAATTAATAGTGTTTTCAAGGCTCAGTTGCAAATTACTCTGAAAACATTTAGAAGATATAAATTATATTGGATGTTTATCAATATTGAATTCTTGCATTAATCAATTTCCTTTGTAGGCTATATAGTCTCTAAGGATGGAATCTGAGTAGATCATGCGAAGAAAAAAGAAATCCATGATCTTCCCATGCCAAAAAACAGAACTGAGGTTCATAGTTTTATTGGCTTAGCAGGTTACTATTGGCGTTTCGTTCAGAATTTCCCCTACTGGATAAACTGATAACCAAGATCACAAGTAAAGGTGTTATGATTGTATGGACAAATGAATGAACATAATGCTTTGAATTATTGAAAAGAATATTGGAAAATAATCCAATTTTTACTCTTCAATATGTAAGTGATTGATTTATAATATATAGTGGTGAATCCATGAATGGGTGGGGTTGTGTCATTATGAAAAATGGTAAAGTGATTTCTTATTAATCTAGATAGTTTAAGACAAATGAAGAAAATTATCCAACACATGATCTAGAATTAGAAGATGTAATCATTTCTCTGATGATACGAAGAAATTACAGACAACGAACTCAACATAAGGCAAAGTAAATGGATCATGTTACTCAAAGATTACAATTGTTCGATCCACTATCACCCAAGAAAGGAAAAAAGGGTGGAAGATGCATTAATAAAAAATGATCAAGGACTTCTAACTCAAATTAGGATTAAGAGAGATCCTATATTCATGCATATACTAAATATGGATATGTGAATTGTTAAATAAGGAGATACATATTTCCACTTTCTAATGATTGCTAAACAATCTTTACTAGAAAAGATTAAAATCACCCAATCTAAATATGAAAATATACACTAGAAAATTTATTTATATTAAGGATTGGATATTAGAATACTTCATGTATGAGGAAATAGTTATTAATTTTGAGAAGAGGTAATGTGTTCTATTAGTACCTGACTAAAAAAGGTAACTGTTAGATGATGATCATAGCTCAAATTTCTATATACAACCAGGTATCGTGATGTTTTATAGAGATACAAAAGAATATTTCTGGTGGGATAATATGAAGCGAGAAATTGTTGACAATGTGTCAAGGTGTCTAGTTTGTCAACAATTTAATGTAGAGAGACAACATCAAAGAGGATTAATGATATCTCAACCTATTACTATGTGGAAGTGGGATAACATTACAATGGATTTGTTCACTGGACTAATGAGGAATCCTATATTGAATGATGAAAAATCGGTAATTACTGGCCATCTCACAAGATCATTACATTTCCTTCATATAAAAGTGGATTTTCCTTTTCAGTTCCTAGAAATATTATATATTAATGATCTTGTAAGACTTTAGGTTGCACATGTATTGATTTTGTTTGATCATGATCCCCGGTTTACATTAAAATTAAGGAAAAGGCTCCAGAAGGATTTGAATACTGATCATCAATCGAGTTATGTTTATCACCCCCAAATAGATGGATAGATTAAAAGGTATTTTCAAACTCTAAAAGACATGATGAGGTCATGATATTTTGACTTTCAAGGTAAGTGGGACCGATACATGCCTTTGGTGGAATTTTCATACAAATATAGATTCTATTTGTAAAGACCAGGAAATTTCAAGGATTTTTTTTTATTTCTTTGGAATTATACATGTTCGCAGTTTTTGATGGCACATGATTCTGAGGCCTGGTGTGCTTGGAATCAATTTCTGATGTTTAGCTTAGGTACGTTTAGTGAACGAATGTGTGGGTTTTTCTAACTTTTGAACTGGTGCTTAGAATCAAAATATGAGGTCACATATGAAAGAGCAGTGCCGATAATTTCTTAGGAACACCTTTTCTGAAGTTGCGTTTTCTCGGGAGGAGTTGTTAAAAATGTGAAGAAATAAAAATAAAATTGTTTTACAATTTAATTTTTATTTCATTACTAATGGTTTAAGTGTTGTGGAAAATAAATTTGTGTCACAACTTAATTCCCCTCTTCATTGTGAGGGATAAGGGGTGGGGCCCACACTAGCCCCCACCTCCATCAAATTCCATAACACCCAATTCATTTAATTCATTGACAACTCCCGTCATTTAATATGAGGACCCTTTCCACCTTCCCCTCTCTCGAATTAATATTTTCCAACTCTCTTTATTAATGGATTGGTTATTTGAATTAATTTGAATTAACAAGGAAATGGGATATTATGGAAGAGCCTTTCAATTAACAATTTCCTGGCATTCATTGTGTTGGGAGGATTTTTCTTAAGAGCTCATGAGATGAAAAGTGTCCTTCCTTTTACGAAGAACGAGACACCGACCGTGGAGACCGACGCCAACAAAAACGTTCTTCTTCTTCTTCTGACGTCGACAGAATCATTACCGTTCATCCGAAACGTTAGAATTATATGACTCGACAATGTAAGACGTCAATTTCGAGGTAGAGGATTATTTTTAGAATTATATTATTTCCCATGGTTGTTTTGTTCTAAACAAATAACACGGAACAACTCAACATTGAGTTGATCCGTGAATGTTTTATTTTTCTAATTGCGGGATGGGAACATTATTATGATTCAACTCATTTAAGAGGTTGGGGTATAATTTGATTCAATTATTTTTAAGTAAAATTTAATGTTTGATTTATTATAAAATCATATTTAAATCTTTCCATTTGATAACACCTAACGTGGAGGGCGCATGCCGAACCAACACGGCTCGACAACCCTCCAATGATTGTTGTTGGTGCGTGGATTGACGAAGATGGTTAGAATGGACCAAAGAGATGTTTGAAAGTCGTTGCAGTGAAGAGAATTTCTCAGGAGGACCTCTGGCGATGATGGCAGGTGAAACGGGCCACCGGAGCGCGTCTGGTGGTCCGTAGAGGTCGGCAGCGGTGTGCTGCCGGAACAACCCACCGCGGTTGAGCCGCGGCGGCGGAGGATGAACTGGAATGGTAGAATCTGTTCCAGATTGTGTGGTGAGACATTAATCTGTGCCGGTTTTTTTCAACTAGGGGGTTGTAATCCCTCCCCCCCCCCCCCGCTCCGCGGTTGGCCGCACGGCCGGGCCGCGCCAGCCGGGCCGGACCCTGACCCGGGTCGGGTCGGTCCGGGCCCAAAAACCCCTAAAATCAGACAGCTTCATTCAAAGGCCCATAACATGGGCTACAGAACTCTTATTGATGCACCATTAGTTGTGATGCTATCCTTGAAACGAGATGGTCGTTTCGGTATATTACACTCAAGGTTTCGGAGAACTTTGGGTATGGCCGGGTTTGTTCGAACATGAAGCCAACCGGCCCTCAGAGCGGAAATGCTTATAATGTGAGCTCCAAACATCCGATTGATGTTCCATCGACATTGTTAGATTCCAATTAGTGAGATGGGACTTTTGGATTACTCCACTCGGGGTTTCGATGTAGTTGGAGTATGGTCGGGTTGGACTGTACCCGAAATCCAACCGGGCGCCTTGAACAGAAAAGCCGGTAACTTTCAGACCAAACGGACGTTTGACGAACCGCCAGCGGAGATGGTGATCACATTGAGAAATGGTACCTATGAGTATACCCTATGTGAGTTCAGGGTACAGTTGAGATACGGTCGGGTTGGATCGTACATGAAACCAACCGAGCCTCTAGGACGAAAAGGCTAATATCTCACAGACTATGTCTCTGATTGATGCATCGTCTGTTGTGTTGAGACCCCTATGATGAGGTGGGACATTGATATTCTTCTTCCCGGGACATTGTGATACTTGGAGTATCGACTTGTAGCTCGTGGAGCGGACCCTCCCGGAGACGAGCGTACTGAGTATGGAGACCGTGTAGCTGGATGACACCAGATGACTGCTTGTCCGATTCGATTCATAGTGAATTGCATTGATCAGTGGAGAGAACTTCTTTTTGAGGTGTAAGACCCTTGGAAGAGTAGCACTACTTTGTGAGGTGGCAGACCAATGGCGGAGGGGCACTACTTTGTGAGGTGGATGACCCATGGTACTCCACAAGAGGAGTACCTCAGCAGTCTTAGGTTAGGGAGCAGTACCTCGGAGTAATGACAGGATCACTATACTAGTCAAAGACAGAGGTCTTCAGTAGTTACAGTTTCGATAATGAAAATCCTAGTTTGAGCTGAGTCATTGACCTATGAGTTTTCCACATAATTGAGATTGGTTAATAGATAACTTAGGTATATGTATGGGCATATACCTAAGTAGTGGTAATCCGTCGACTTCTTATATGTGTGATACCTCATGGCTTATATGGGTTACTTGGTAACATAGGTATAAGTATAGGCTTATACCTAAGTAAGGGTTATCTGTTGAGAAATTTATTTGTGATTATCCTTGTTGGATTTAGTGAGACTTTGAGGGTCTTGAGGTCCCTAATGAGTATCATATACTCACCCCTTCACGGGCTTTGCCCACACCTCGTTGTGTTGGTTGCAGACGATGGACATCACTGATCGTTGTTGAGGCTTGTAGAGCTGGATGGTAGCTGGAGGTGGATCTCACAACGAGTCGATACCCGAAGGTGGATCTCGCGATGAGTCGGTACCCAGAGGTGGATCTCATGACGAGTCGGTACCCAGAGGAGATGGACAGACGTGGAGTACTGAGGAGGGAATCTGCACCTACCCTTCTAGTAGGAACCTGGAGGACGATCTAATAGCTTCTTGTCACATTTAAGATTTTATCCTTTGAGTTTTACTATTCATTTAGTTGTAGTTGTACCTTTCTGTTGGCCTTGTAATTATGGCCCCTTGTACTTCCAGTACGTTTGTTATACTGCTTTACTTAGTGTAGCTTCTTCTTGTACTCTGTTGTGTGTTTATTCATTTCGTAAAGGCAATGCCTTCGCTTTTTATTTGGACTTATGAATTTGGTGCTAGTCATCAGCCCCTGACCTATGGAAGGAGGGCTTGGGGTAGTCAAAACACGGTCCCCAAGGACTGGTTGTGACAAATTGGTATCAAAGGAGTCGGTTCTACCATAGATCATAAAACTCTGATATTTCTTTTGTGTGAAGAAATACTATTAAGATTACTGAGTTTGTTTTTCAGTTCAGGGAGTCTAGTGTTGGTGTGAGCGGCCGGTGTATCTATACACCAGAAACCTGACTTATGATCTCTGGCTCAGTGCACAAAAACACTAATTGCATGTGTCTTTTCAAAGGTTTTCCCTTAAAATAGATCAAACAAGGTCAGCTCACTAGGTATAATATTTTGACCATGTCACATCTGTTTCACTCAGGATGCCTTTTCATAGATGATCAGCTACAACCTTGAGAGATGTATGTAATTACAGCCTGCTGAGCGACGAGGAATCGCTACATGGCTCTCTTTTAGTTGAGGCACTAGCGGAGGCACTAGCGATATTACCATACGTTGGGCCACCGATGCCACCAGCACTAGCAGCAGGCGATGCATGTCACTTGAGCAAGCTACATGAGTTCCAATGCCAGAGGCCACCTAGGTTTCGGGGAGAGATGGTCCCACAAGCGGCTGAGGATTGGCTGGAGGCTGTGGTGAGAGTTTTCCGGATAGTGGGTACACCAGCAGACTTCATGGTGATCTTTGAGGCCAGCCTCTTTCAGGCAGCAACATGCAGGTGGTGGAGGAGGATTCTATTTTTTTCAATGAGATGAACTTCACATGGGGAGACCTCGAGACCATCTTCAGGGTGGAGTTAATAACAGTGACTCTACACCCCGAGCATGTTCTGGAGCTGCTGCCTTTTCGATAGGATTTCCGATCAGTAGTCGATTTATCTGTAGGTAGTAGACAGATGATGAAGGGGTCCAAGAGGACCAGAACAGCAGGTGGGCAACATCGGGATACAGGTTTGGTTGTGCGAGGCACACAAAATAGATCAATCTATACAAGGAGTAGGAAGTGTTATGAATGAGGTAGGAAGGGTCACCGATCACGTGACTGTCTGACCTCTCTTACAGTTGATCCACAGGCAATGGAGGAGCCACCAAGACAGAAGCAGTGGTGGGTTCTTGAGCAACAACCGAGAAGTGGACAAGGCAGTAGAGCTCTGGAAGCAGGTGGACAGGAGCGGAAGTAGTGGATTCGTTTTTGTCCACTGTACTTCTAGTTCCACGTTGTTGTTGTATTTCGGTATTTGTACTTCAAGTTGTAGTAATGAAAGACACTTATCTTTGTGATGTTTTCTTTCCAGTACATCTTTTTGGTTGATAATTAGAGGTCCCGGTTAAAAAATGTTGGCTTGACCCTCACTTTTTAGATTTATCCTAGAGGATACCAAGTGACCTCACACTGATGCCGACAGTGTGACTCGACCCATGAAGTCGAGAGTGGCGGTTGGATCTCTTGGTAGTAAGGTTGAGGCCTTACGACGTCATGCTTGACATGAATGCATCATTCATGTAAGGATTGACTGTATTAGGAAATGGGAGTTTTTCATCCAGGGGATGAGACTGAGTTTCTCTTTTCGAAAAAGTAGAAATCTTAGCATCTCTTACAGATCGTAGGAAGAGAAGGTGTAGATCATCCAGGAGTGGATGATGACTGCACAATGCAGTGAGAAACAGGAAACTGGCGCTAGTATCAGAGACTCAGGCATGTATAATGTTTCAAGAAGAAGAAGTGTTAAGGACAGATGAGTCTGCGGAGTAGCAGACGTGGAGGCAGAGCTAGGAGAACAACATGAGGTGGTGTACATTTCAACATGTTACAACCACCCGCCTTTGTTATCCCAGCCTAGTTCAAGGAGCTAGAGGTCCAGGAAAAAGATTAGCTGCATGCGGTCAAGGAGTGTGACCCAATGGCTCTGAGAATGATTCCAGGTACAGTCTGTCTTCACTACTAGCTGCTGTAAAAATAGATATTGATGCGAATCATTCCTTCCTTCCGTGAATCTTGTCCCAGACGTAGAGTTTCCGGTAAGCCGTAAACATGACCCTCACGTCTGGAGATACCTTGGGAGGAGACTTGATAGTAACACGTATGCCGACAGTGTGGTTTGACCCTCGAGGAGAGATTTTTGGTAGAAATATCTTGGTGGCGGCGTCGAGGCCTTACGACATTTGTCTCAATATGGATTGGATTCACAGTTCATGCTCAGATTGACTGTATTAGGAAAAAAAGGTTGTGTTTTATCTACAACGTTGGGATGCTTTTTCATGGGTCGGCAAAAAAGAAAACCCTAGGCGGCACAGGACAAACTCATGCACAGGAGGGTGCGGTCGGTCACTCTTGAGTGGTTCAACCTTACCCTAGTGGTAGAAGGTGTTTTGATTTTCAGTTCTAAAAAAAATGGAGGCCTCTAGAGTTCGAGGATGGTGATGACGTCCTCATACAGGTCTCACATCGATGATGTTTACAAAAATGTGGCTGAGGCGGCAAGTTATCTCCGAGGTTCAACAGACCTTTTTAGGTCCTCAGTAATGTAGGAGAGGTGGTTTACCACTTGACCTTTCCACCTCAGTTGCACCGAGTGCATGATATCATCCCCGTACCTTAGCATAGGAGATATGTGCATGATTCTTCACACATCATCAACCCCAGGGAGTTGGACGTCGATGACAGGGTGACATGCACGGAGGATCCAATAGAGATCGAGGACTGAAAGGAGCGAGTCTAACGTGGGAAATTGATTCCTCGGGTGCACTTTCACTGGTAGCTTGAGAACCTCCATGAGAACACATGGGATAAAAGGGCTCAAATATGTGATTAGTACCAATTTGTTTTCCTTGGTGTGTGTTATAGATTTACGGGGATGTAAATCCTTGAGGTGGGAGTAATGTAAAGACAAAAATATTTCAAGGAATTGTTTTTTAATTTCTCGGTAATTTTACAAGTCTGCAGTTTCTTATGGTACCTGATTCTGAGGCTCGGTGTGCCCGCAATCAATTTCTAAAGTTTAGCTTGGGTACGTTCAGTAAACTAACGAGCAGGTTTTTCTAAATTTTGAACCAGTGCTCGGAATCAAAATCTGAGGGCACTGAGGAAACCGCAACAATGGTAATTTCTTAGCAACACCTTTTATGGAGATGCGTTTGCTCGGGCGAAATTGTTAAAAATGTGAAGAAATAAAAATAATTTTTTTTTAAAATTTTATATTTATTTCATTACTAATGGTTTCAGTGTTTTGGAAATTAATGTTGTGTCACAACTTAATTCCACTCTTCATTGGGAGGGAGATGATGTGGGGACCACACGAGCCCCCACCTCCTTCAAATTCCCTAAAACCCCATTCATTTAATTATTTTACAAATCCCCTCATTTAATATGAGGAGCCTTTCCACCTTCCCCTCTCTCCCATTAATATTTGCCAACTCTCTCTATTAATGGATTGGTTATTTTAATTAATTTGAATTAAC
Organism: Viscum album; assembly: GCA_963277665.1. Lineage (NCBI taxonomy): Eukaryota > Viridiplantae > Streptophyta > Magnoliopsida > Santalales > Viscaceae > Viscum > Viscum album. The sequence continues at coordinate 1,308,386,543 of OY728152.1, read as the reverse complement.
AATGCAATGGAAATTATGGGAGAGCCTTGGTAATAATCTATTTTTTGCTTTCATTGTTTTGGGTGGATTTTTGTGAAGAGATGTAGAGAATAAAAGTGTCCTTCCTCTGATGAAGAACGAGACGTCGACCGTGGAGACCGACACCAACAACAACGTTCTTCTTCTTCTGCCGACGTCGACAGAATCGTTACCATTCTTCCGCAATGTTCGACTTTCGCGACTCGATGACATTTGATGTAAATTTCAAGGTAGGGGATTATTTTGATAATGATATTATTTCCCATGGATGTTTCCTTCTAAAAAAAGAACATGGAACAACACAACATTGAGTTGAAAATGTTTCATTTTTTTTAATTTCGGGATGGGAACATTGGTATGATTCAACTCATTTAAGAGGTTGTGGTATAATTTGATTCAATTTTTTTTAAGTAAAATTGAATATTTGATTCATTATAAAATCCTATGTAAATATTTCCATTTGATAACACCTAACGCGGAGGGCGCGGTGAGAACCAACACGGCCCGAAAACCCTCTGCAGATTGTTGTTGGTGCGAGGATTGATGGCGATGGTGAGACGGGACCACAATGATGTTTTAAGGTAGTCATAGCGAAGAGAAGGTCCCGGGAGGACCACTGGAAAAGATGGTAGGCGGAAAGGACAGTCAGAGCGTGTCCGGTGGTCCGTTGAGGGCGACGGCACCGACGACCGGTGGCGGCGGTGCGCTGCCAGAGAGAACCGTCGCCGCTGAGCCGCGGCTGCGGAGGAAGAACTGGAACGACAGAAGTCGTTCTGGATTGGTCAGCATGGCATTAAGCCGCGCCGGTTTCGATCAACCGGGGGGTTGTGCCCCCCCCCCCTTCTGCTCCATGGTTGGCCGCACAGTTGGGACGGGCCGCACCATCCGGGCAGGACCCTGACCCGGGCCGACCCCAGGGGTCACGGGCCAGGTTGGTCCAGGCCCAAAACCCCCTAAAATTGGATAGCTTAATTCAAAGGCCCATAACAAGGGCTACATACCACTTATTGAGTCATTGTCAATTGTTATGTGATCCTTAGATCGAGGCGATCATTTTGGTATATTATACTCAAGGTTTCGGAGATCTATGGGTACGGCCGGGTTGGTTCGAACACGAATCCAATCGGGCCCTTGAAGCGGAAACACTTATAACGTGAGCTACGAACGTCCAATTGAGGTGCGTTCGACTTTGTTGGATTCCTCTTAGTGTGAAAGGCCTTTTGCATACTCTGCTCGAGGTTTGGACATAGTTGGAGTATGGTCGGGTTGGATTGTACTCAAAATCCAACCGGGCCCCTGGAACGGAAAAGCCGGTAACATTCAGACCGTACGTCCGTTTGACGAACCGTCAGCGGCATTGGTGATAATATTTAGAAATAGTCCTTATGAGTATATCCTATGTGATTTTGGGGTAAATTTGAGTTACGTTTGGGTTGGTTCTTACACGATACCAACCGTGGTTCTAGAATGAAAAGGCTAATAACTCACAGACCGGGCATCGGATTGACGAGCCGTCTGTTGCATTGAGACCCATAGGACGAGGCGTTACTTTAATATACATCTTCATGGGACATTTTGATACTTGGAGTATCATCCTGTAGCTCATGGAGCGGACCCTCCCGGAGACAAGCGTACGATGTATAGAGACCGTGTAGCTGGCTGAGACCTGATGATTGCTTGTCTGATTTGATTCAGAGTGACTTTCCTAGCCCAATGGTGAGCACTAAATTGTGAGGTGGAAGACCCATGGCGGAGGAGTAGTACTATTTGAGGTGTAAGACCCATGTTACTCGACAGGAGGAGTACCTCTGTAGGCTATGAGGGGGAGCACTACTGTGTGAGGTGGCAGAACCATGAGGGAGGAGCACTACTTTGTGAGGTGGTTGACCTGCGGTACTCGACAGGAGGAGTACCTCATTAGTATTAGGATAGTGAGCGGTACCACAGTGTCATGACAGGATCATTGTACTTGTCCGAGATGGAGCTCTACAGTAGTTAAGGTTTCGATAATGAAAATCCTGGTTTGAGCGAAGTCATTCAGCTATGTGTTTTCCTCATGATTGAGATGGGTTACAAGATAATTTACATATATGTGTGGGCATATAACTAAGTAGTGGTTATCCGCGGACATCATAGCTATGCGATACCTCGTGGCTGAGATGGGTTACATGGTAACGTAGCTACATGTATAGGTTTACACCTATGTAAGGGTTATCTGTTGAGAACTTTCTTTGTGATTATCATTGTTGGATTTAGTTAGACCTTGAGGGTCTCGGGGTCCCTACTGAGTATCATATACTCACCCCTGCACGGGCTTTTTCCGCACCTCATTGTGTTGGTTGCAGACGACGGACATCACTAATCATGGTTGAGGCTTGTAGAGCTGGACGATACCCGGAGGTGGAAGTCACGACAAGTTGGTACCCAAAGGTGTATCTCACGATGAGTCGGTACCCGGTGGTGGATCTCACGATGAGTCGGTACCCGGAGGAGACGAATGGACGTGGAGTGCTGAGGAGGATATTTGTACCTACCCTTCAGGTAGGAACCCGGAGGATGATCCAGGAGCTGCTTGTCACCTTTCAGCTGTTGTCCATTGAGTTGTACTTCACATTCAGTTGTAGTTATACCTTTCTTTAGGCCATGTATTTTTGGCCCCTTGTGCTTCTAATACATTTTTTATACTTCATTACTTAGTGTATCTTCTTCTTGTACTCTGTTGTGCGTGTTTTCATTTTGTAAAGGCAATGCCTTCCCTTTTTATTGGGACTTACGTATTTGGTGCTAGTCGCCAGCACCTGGCCTATGGAAGGCGGGCTTGGGGTAGTCACGACATGGGCCCCAAGGATGGTTCATGACACCATTTTGGTATTCAAATGACTCCAATTGAAGCATTATATGGAAAGAGATCTCAAACTCAATCATGTTGGGATTATGTTTATGAGAAGATTATTATAGGCCTAGAACTTATTGATGAGATAAGAAAAAAGGTGAAGAAAATCCAATCCGATATTAATGTACCCCAATTTTGGAATAAGATATATGATGACAACCAGAGAAAGGATTTGTAATTCCATGTGGGAGATCACATCTTTCTAAAAGTATTTCCTTGGATATGTGTCTTATAGTTTGGTAAGAATGGGAAACTAAGCCCCAGGTACATCAGACCATTTGAAATTGTGAAATGAATCAGAGTTGTAGCTTGTCGTTTAGCAACACCACCAACTCTCCACAAATTCCATGATATATTCCATGTGTCATAATTGATGAAACACATGTCAAACCTAGTGTATGTACTCACCGATGATGAAATAAATTGGAACATGATTAGTCATACTGTGAAGAGCCTATCGGGATCCCTAACACAAGGGAGTAGGTATCGAAAAACCATACAAATATTCTAGTAATGGTTCATGGGTGAAACAAAAATATGGAGGAAGAAACATGGGAAACTAAGGATTCAATGAAGAAAAACCACAAACATCTATTTGGTGGTCTTTATACAGGAAATTTCGAGGGCAAAATTTCAGAAGGAGGGAATAATATAACACTTAGAAAATTTTATCGTATTCCTCTCGTAAATACATTCTATTCATAACCTATATTCCATAAATCATAATTTTCCTTTGAAACAACACTAGTTTATTTAAGATACAGTCAAAACCTAGTCATTAAACATAAATTTTTCACTTCTATGATTTGAATTTTGAAAAACAATTATCTATTGTTGTGACTAGTAAGTTATTTGGAGTCTAAAAGATCCAACATGATTTTTGGATGAATAGTAACATACCCCTATAAATAGTAATAGGACCAATATAAATAGTAAATAATATTAATATTTTATTTTCTTAAGGTAATAAAATAATTAGATCTTAATTAATTTGTCATTGTGCTATAGAACTAATTATATCGTTAAATGGTTATTTTTGGAATTAACTATGATTTTAATTAAAAATTAAAAATAATATATATAGAAAATATTTTTCAAAAAATGGAGTTCATTTTTAAATTCTACACATCGAATAATGGATGGGGTGAATTTTTGGGAATTTTCTAAATTACTAGAATTTTTCATGAATAGTAAAAATACAGTTTTCAATTTTTTGTAGATTATTGACATCATAATGATGTAATAATTAAATTTAAAAGGCTTGTATACTTTTTATAGTATCTAATTACATTATGTGTCCCATGTAAAAAAAACATCAGTAAATACCATGGGAAACCCATGGATTTTGAAAAACCACTAATGACGTGTCCCATTTTAATTAATAAAAAACACCCTCTTATTTTCTAGGAATACCCACTCACCCCATTCATTTTCATTCATTTCAAACTCATTATCCTCTATTATATGGTGATATTACCTAACTAGGAGTCCACCCAAGGTGTCCTCAATCCCCCAATGTCCCAAACAATATGTATTGGTTGTTACTTTACAAGGTAAGAGAAATAACCACCCTTCCCTTTTCTTAGAGATTTCATTTTATGTATTCTCTTTTATTATCAATTGGATTATGTGGGAATATTTCATTACAAATTACACTTACTTACCATATTATTTATGATTTATGAGATACCCCATTTCTATTATCAAACTATTTTATTAAATTATTAGTGACTTCATTAGGCTATCAAATATTCGAAAGAGATTTCATGATTTTTCTCTTATTTTGAGATACATTATTTTATAAATATTTCCTCATATCCCCTCATCAAAAATCTATGATAATTTCATTACCTTAAATGTACTGTAATTTTGTTATAGTAATGGAATATATCATCTTCATCTCTCTTTTCCCCTCCTCTTATACAAAAAATAAAAACGTCGTCTGAGATGTGTTAATTTATCACATTCAAGGACGATGAGTTCTAAATTTTTGTTACCATCATTAATTCAGGTCATTAATCCATTTTTGTTTTTCAAATAGATCATAGTATATGTATTTCATCTCATTAATTTTCTGTAATACCAACAAACTCATAATATAGACTAATTATTCTAAACAAGTTCATTGTACGCAAAACTTTCTAGATAAATACAAGTGTTTATCAAAAAATATTAACTAATGATTCATCCTCAAGTATATAACCCAGAATAATTAAAAAATCATTTATAGATATTTAATATAAGTAATTATATATATTAAAAATTCTATATTTTTAACCACATTTCCAATATTCTTCCATTCATGAATGAAATTAAAATAATCATGAAAACCAAGTAAGAAAATGCTTCCAAATCAATAAAATTAAACCTTTTATACCCATAAAATGGGCCATGAATGAACATAATAAGGTTATAAAAACCAATTAAATGTATATGAGGTTCTAGAATTATTAATTAATGAAGTTAAATTTTATTATTCTGGTCATCAAATTAGATGAAGAACACACTCGAGCTTATGGTAAGGGGTTTCTCATCTCACTTTTAATTCTGTGAGATTTCCTTTGTTCACAACTTATTTCGTGAATGTGGTATATGTGTACTTACATTTGATTAATAAATCAGGATTCCTTATATTTTCGTGCTAATAAATTATTCATTTGATAATTATTAATTCATGGTCAAACAAAACGATTGATTACAATGTGGTAACGGGCTTTCTGTCAATTTTCCATTTCGTTGAGACTTACTTTGTTTTGCGCACTTAATAATCCTTTTTTGGTGTAACTACATCCAATTGGATACAAATTTTCATTAAAAATTTTATTTCAATTAAATATCAAAAATCTCATAACTTGGATATGTTTATTGTATAAACTTTATACCATTTTACATATGGTGTATAATTGAAATGTTATTTTAATGATATAAATATTGATCAATCTATATTCTCTTCTCTATGAGGATCTAGAAAATACATATTTCTGTTATATTAAATTAATTTATATATAATTATTTCGATAGTAATTGTTGGATGGGGTCTACTATATCCCCTTGATTCATTGATAGGTCTCATGAGACAAATCATTTGGCGACAAACCCTATGAGGTTGTCTCTAAAAATCATATGGGTTTCTACTGAGAGAACAATATCATTTTAATAGTATTATCATATCATGTTATAGATACATTATTTCCAATTAAAAAGCATTTTATTTATTCATTATTAGGTATTACTGACCATGAGATATTCACTATGACAAAATCTATTGACATTGTTTCTTTCTGGGTTTATTAATGGAGGGAGTTTTCATTTATTCACCATGAAATATTGATATATCAAATTGATTATGATTAAGTTATTATTGATTCATGATTCACCTATTTATAATATTTACTGAGCGTTTCGTCTCACCCCATCCAATTGATTACATTCAAAAAGTGATAAAGATGATATCATTTATTGTGTTTTTGTGGATGAAATCTTTAGTCTTTGATACGTTTTGTATCTAGTAACCTTTTACAATGTAATTTGATTTACATCTATGTATCTAGTTTCCTCAATACTACGAAACTGATCATTCCTTTAGGATTTTCATCCCTTATAACTAAGCCAATATAATATGTAATGTATCGAATTTGGTCTAGATGGATCGAGGTGTTACATAGGAGGCATCTTTCATGACTCCACATAGTAAAACTGATTTTAATTCATTAAAATTTAATGTTTTCTATTGAAATGATTATGATATGGTTGATGAAAACTGGTTAGAAAATTTTTTGAGTGATGTTTGTGAATCTAATTTTTTTTTGGTTCGAATAATGTACTTTTTCATTGGGATTTAAACTAATGATTTCAAAAAAGGGATTTTTTTTGGAATGTAGTCAAATGAATTGGATTTGATGTTTTCAATTAAAGGAAGGTTTTATTGAAATGAAGTGTTTCCTTGAAATTGGTTGTGCTTTGGTTTTCAATAAAATATTATTTTTATTGAAGTGGTTTGTTTTGGAAATGGAAATATTCAGCATAAATGGTGTTGGTGTTAGTTAATTCTTAACTATCCTTTAACAATGTACGAGTACCATTGGTGTTCAATAAAATAGACCCTAGATTGGGGGATTGTTTCATTGTGACACAAGGTAAATGGATGAGATACTGCTCTTTTGTATGAAACTGTCAAACGATGCATGCATGTGTGGGTGTGTTGTGAAATATGGAATGGGTATACAAAATTATAACATGAATTGATTATTATTGTGGAATAGTTATTTTTCATCAAAAATAACTTTCTTGAAATTGGTTTCATTGAGTTTTGTTTTCACATTGTTGTAAATGTTTTTTGGATGTTGTTTATTGTTTGTTGTAAACATTTTTGGTAAATATTTTATATATAAACTATATTATAAAATTTTTTCTAACTTACATTCTTGTAACATGGGTGGGGAAGTCATTGGAGAGAACATATTATGTTTAATACTCAACCCTACTTTGGAAATTCAGTTCTTTTTCTAATGCAATCTTCTGGGATTGTGGAAAAGGTAATGTTTCCCACATTTTTAGAACTACCTTGTGATATTCATATTGTTGGTGATTATGCAGATTGGAGCTTATGTAGCTTGGAGTCTTTTGGTCCCATGAAATTATATTGTTGTTTATAGACTCTTTACATTTATACATGTTGGTCTTCCAATGTTTCACATTTTGATATGGTTTTGATAATCAGGAAGTTGTTTAGTTGTATTTATTTTGATCATACAACATTTTGTAAATGGTTTTTTCTATTTTAGTAGTTTATTGATTTATTTCCTAATAGGGTAAATCGTACAAAACTTGTATTTGCAACCCTTTTGCATTTATTGTTAGCCTTTTGGCTCTTGGGGATTTCACTTAAGGCAATGTAATGACTCGTTGTTCTCTCAAGACAATTAGAATGACTGGGTAATTAAAAATGGTATATGTATGGTCCTTTATTTGTGGTATAATTGTTATACCCTTGTCCAGTCCATTCTTAACAAGTATTTTTTAGTGTTCTTTTTCATGAAGTTGAAATTATTTCTAGTCTATCCCTTATGTTGAAATATTAGATAGGAGTAGGAATTTCAAAAATTGTAATGAGCATGAGGTGGTTAAAATGAATGAATATTAATAATAGTTTGACCTTTTAGTACCCTTTAATTTTGTTATGAAAATCTTATTTTATTCTTTTTATGGTTATATGGATTATTTGTGACGGATGTGAGAGTTTGAAGAAATTTTTAAGAGGGTTCGGTGCAAAATGGAAGTCACAAGGGTGGCACACGGTTTTCCTAACTATGTGGCCAAACCGTGTGAAATGGTCCACTTTAGGAAGTATCTTAAGCATATTTGGAGCATGGTTAAGGAGGTTGTGTGAGGATGTCGTGTCAGGGTCTTCCTAGGTAGTAGCAAGAGCACTGTTAACTCACGGTTTGTCTGACAGTGTGAACTACCCATGCAGAATTATTAAGTGAAATCATAAAAAAGATAATATAAAATTTTTTTCCTCTATGTGGCTTCTATTTTCCCTTAAGTGGCCATTATTCTGGATTTCTCTTCCTCGACGGTATGGAATCCTATCCCAAGAATTTCAGAGTCATTTTTAAGGCTTTACTTGGTGAATCATATCAAGATTCTTGAGGTATGTGATCGTTCTTCATATTTTTTGATTAGTTTCTTAGATCTACATTGATACACTTCTTTGACTTAGATGGTTTTTTATATCTATTCTCATTATGGTTATATCTTGATATGTGGGTTCCATTTATAATGATATTTGGTCTTGATCTTACTAAGAGAATCAATCTATGGCAGATTCTTAGAAAATCAACACAGTTTTCTTGTTCGTTATTTATTCGATGCAGTTTTCATCAAAAACATTGAGGTAGGAGGTATATTTATCTACTCCACATAGTATAACATATTGAAAATAATTAAAATTTAATTTGTTACATTGAATTTATTGAGATATGTTTGTTGAATACTTTTTCTAATCTTTTCTAATTGATGATTGTAAAGTCTAGAAAATTTGGTGATAGAGTAATGTTCCTTTTCATTGGGATATAAAATATGGATTTGAAAAATTGGATTATTCTTGAATGTTTGAACATGAATTTGATTGGATGTTTTCAATAAAATAGTAGTTTTTTTTGAAATTAAATGATTTTTTGATATTGTTTGTTATTTGGTTTTCAATAAAATAGCTTTTTATTGAAGAAGTTTGTGATGGAAAAAAGAACGATTTTTAAAAAAATATTTTGTTGTGACTTCATTCTTAAGGGACCATTAATAAGGGACTATTACCATTGGGGTTCACGGGATTTGACCCTGGAGTGGGGGAATGTGTCATTCAGACACACGGTAATTGGAGAGAGATTGCTTATGAGTATTGAACTATCAAATGAAGCATGCATGTGTGGGTGTGTGGTGAACTATGGAATAGGTATGCAAAATGATAACAATAATTGGTTTTAAGTTTTTATTAATTATTTTATAGGAATAATAACATTCATGAAATTGGTTTCATTGTGTTTTGTTTTCCCAAGGTTGTAAATGGTTTGTGTAAATTTTTTATATTCGTATATAAACTGTTTTGGTAAATTGTTTTATATGATCTTTTTTACATAAACATGGCTAAAATTCCCATCCCAGTGCCATGGGTGGGTAATTCATTAGGGAACACGTAAAGAAATTTATACTCACTATTTCCTTGTAAGAATGGTTCTTTTTTAGATGATATCATCCAGTACAAGAGAAAAGGTAAAATTTACCAGGTTTTAAGAAATACCTCATGATATATGGGAATGTCGCTGATAATGGAGCATGGAGTTTGGGGAAAATAGAATATTGTTGTCCCATGAGAGTATATTTTTTATCAACTTTTTTACTTTGATACTAGTTGGTATTCCACTATCACACACTTTGATATGGTTTTGCGATAAATGAAGTTGTTTAGTTTTCTTTCTTGTGTTCATGCATCATTTAGTAATTGTTTCGGTTATTGTCATTTGGTTTATTCATTAATTTCCTAAAGGGTAAAACCTCCCAGACTTGTATTTGAAACCCTTTGGTATTTATTTATATCCATTGGCATCTTGGGGATGTCTCTTAAGGCCATGTAATGGCTCGTTGTGCCCACAAGACAATGAGAAGGAGTGATTCATTACAAATGGTATATGTTTGGACCTTCATTTGCTGTATAAATAATATCAACTTGTTTGGTCCATACCTAACATGTAGTTATCAGTTTTCTTGGTCATGGAGTTGAAATTCTTTATTTTTAATTCTATGGGATGTAATGATAGACATGAATAGGATTTTTTGAAACATGAATTGCATTGAATAAAACGATGTAGCTAACCCTTTTATGTGGAACATCATGTTACATAGGATTTGGGTAAATAAGTGTTGGGAGTTTCTTCTAGGATATAGAAATATCAATTTTATGGGATTATCCATTGAAACAAGAATGAAATGCATTTTAGATGAAATACATCCCACTAAGAGTTCATACAGTATTTCAAGGAATTGAAAATGTTGTGATAAAAATTTCTTATTTTAAAAATTATAAAATTGTTTTCCAGATGAAATATTTTGAAAAAGTGAATGAATATGGTATTTTGAAAATGGATTAATTGTCAAAAATCATGATTGAATGTTTTTAAAAAATGGTCAAAAACGGAAAAATGATGATTAAGGAAACATTTTTGTGATAACTTTTGTTGTATAATTTGAAATGCTAAGCCATCAATTAATTTAGAGTGATATTGATAGAGTTTTTTGTTGGATTAGAAAATGGAACCTGGTACACATCGTCAAAATCAGCCCAAAGAAGCTTTGGAGAATGTGTTTGAACATAAACCAGGGGGTAACTAAGAGTCATTCAGAGTATTGTCCAAGATTTTCAAGCTGTGGATACGGGGAACCATTAGAATGATCCAGGGCATGTGGATCATACTATCCAGTACATGAGCTGGAATCCACCTAACATCCAGGGTGATGATGAGCCAAAAAAGTAGGGGTCATGGATGAGTAGGATGAATCACGTCTTCGATTTCATCAGCACACTGGTAGATCTAAATATCAAGATGGTGACATATATGCTCGAGGATCAGGTACGACAGTGGTGTGATTTAGCATTGAATTCTAAATTGGATGCAATCCTAACATGGGAGGATTTTGATGAATTGTTCAACAAACAATTCTATCTTCACACGTTCAAGATCCAAAAAATGATGTAATTTTCCACATGAAACTAGAGAGTCTCTCTGTTGTAGAGTATATAGCTAAATTCATGAATTTATTTCACTTATCACCTGATTTTATTATCACTGCAACCATGAAGACACACAAATTTGAAACGAGGCTATGATATGAGATTCGATCAAATATTGTAGTACTCTATATTACCTATATTACAGAGAGAGTGAACATAGCGACTTTGGAGAAATGTGATTTCTGAGGATCTATGGGAGGAGGTACGATGATACCCATGGTGAATGGTTGGAACTCAAACTATGGGAGAACGTAGAAAAGGGACAACTATTTCCATGGTTGGAGTGGAAATCAAAACCTATCATATAGATCAACGACCCTTCCTCCAGGACGCTAGAGCATAGTTGGTTTATTTCAAAGCGTTTTTCTTGACCACATAATGAGAGAGTGTATGAAACAACACATATCATCTCATAATTTAAACATGATGGGACTTCATCATTACTATGAACACAGTGATCCAATTTCAGGTGGTCGAGACACTTCTTAGGCATCGCAAGAATCAAATTCATCCAAAGGGAAAGGACAACCGAACCAATCTTGTGAGTAGAGAAATGTTATCCATGGTGATTCTAGAAATAAACTGACTCATCATCCACTGAAATCTCTGCAAGACCATAAAGAGAACAATGAAGTGACAAAAAAATTGTATGGAGATGTGAAGATGATTATCGATGATCAGGTTGGACAATCTACATTGAGAGGTATACTTATTTTGAATTATAACCTTGTGCAAGTGATGTTTGATTACAATGTATCATTTTCTTTCATTGATTATCATTATATTGATTTGTTGGGTTTAATGTTTGAAATGATACATTCTATTTTAAACTACACCCTACTATCATTAAAAGAGAATGTATTGAATTTTTTGTATATAATGTGTTATTACTTTTCCTAAATCTGGGCTAAAATGGAACTTCTCGATATTGGACATGTATTTATATGACGTAATACTGGGTAAGGGTTGGTTGACGACGTTTGAGGAAAACATACAATTATTGGAGAATAATCATTTTCACAACTACATACTTAATTGAGCATCTCTTCTGTGGTGGGAGGATGGTAAAGAAAAGGTAATACAACATGTTTTCACTAATGGTGGAAACGATCTCTTATCAGTTGGTAGTTTTGACATTATAATCAATGGAGTAGATCAAGGAAATTAATTTTATATCAGTTGTGGATCAATTTCAATACATAATTACCATGAACTTCTCTCAGTTACCACCTATAAGGGATGTTGAGTTTACTATTGATCTATTTTTGTGGATAAGTCATATTACCCTTCTTTATTAAAGGATGGAACCAACAGAGTTACAGGAATTTAATGTATAGTTTTAAGAGTTGGAAATCAAGTGTTTTATTCGGCCATGTATGTCCCCTTCGGTAGCACTAGTTTTTATTCCGAAGAATGTGGGTGAAAAACATCCACATTGCATTGAATATCATATACTTAATCACATTACGATAGATAATAGATATCAACATCCACACTTTGATGATCTGTTCAATCAATTAAGGGAGGCTCAGTGGCTCTCCAAGTTTTAATTATGATCACGATATCACTAATTGAGAGTTTCGAAGAGGTATATTCCAAAGAAAACTTTTAGAAGTAGATATATCCTCTATGAATTTGTAATCATGCTTTTGGTCTAACTAATGCACCAGTGGCCTTCATGGATTTGAAAATTTGGATATTTCAAAAATATCTTGATTTTTTGTGGTGTTGATTATAGAATACATCATCATGTATTCAAAGACATTGTATTACCATGAGGAGCAATTTGGAACAGTTTTAAAAATCATGAGAGATCATTGTTTCTGTGCCAAATTATCAACATGTAAAATTTGGATTAAAGAAGTAAATTTTATTGGCCATTTCATTTCTGAAAAAGTTAATTATATTGATATTAAAAATATAGAAGATGTTGTGTACATGAAATCATTGAATAATGTCTCCATGATACAATGTCTTTGTGGACTATCTATGTACTACCAATGCTTTGAGCATGATTTATCACGAATAGAATTACCAATGATAACTCTGAAAAAGAATAATTATACCTTCCATTGGACGGCATAATGAAAATTTCATTCAACGATCTAAATGATTATCTTAAATTGGATCCTATCTTGATCATTCTTGAATCCAGGTAGGGGTTTTTGGTGCACGGTGATGCTTTAATGTTATGGTTGAGTATTGTTTTTGGTAATGGAGACCGTTTTCTTGTTTATGGTTCAAGTCAGTTGAGGGTAAATGAGAAAAAAATACCCAACACATGACCCGGAGTTAGTAAAATATGCCCAAGCATTAACAACATGGAATCATTTTCTCTTTAGTGACAAATTCACTATGTTTGTGGATCATAAAACCTGGAATCACATTTTATCAAAATGAGATTTGAACCAGAGGTAAAGGAGATCAATGGAATATCTCCAAATGATTGTCTTTGACTAGATGTACACACCAGGGAAACAAAATACAGTGGAGGATGAATTGTGCATAAATTCATCTGATCATTTGGGGAATGAATCATCATATGAATAGTAGTTGATCTCTTTCCTTGCTAACATTTATATGGAATGTGAAGACAATGGTCATGTTGCATTTTTCATTTCAGCTACGCTTTTCCCTGATTGATTAAATATAGTCAAATAAGAACAATCATCTGATGTAGAATGTTAGGTTGTGAGATTGAAACTCAATGGTTGGGAGACCTTTGAGGGATGGAATATTGATGGAAGTTCAGTTTGGTGCTTTAGATAATGGATGGTTGTACCTATGGCATGTTAGGAACGACTCCTTCATGCTTACCACAATTAATGATAGGTTGAACATCCAAGTAAATAGAAGATCTATAAAGCGTAAAAGGAATAGTATTGGTGGAGTGGAATGAAAACTATGGTTACCTAGTTCATCTCAATGCAGTTTAATTATCAGCATGTTAAAGAATAGAATAACAGACCATCATGTAGGTTGCAGTCTTTTCCTATCTCATTGTGGAAATGGACGAAGACATGGATGTTTTTTGTTATTGGTTTTCCAATAATGGTTTTCAAAAACGATTCCATATGGGTAATTATGGATCATAATACCAAGTCATCCCATTTCAATCCAATTCATGACACTCATATTGTGGAGGATCTTTCAAAAAAATATCTCCGTGAAGTGGTAAAGAGACATGGATTAATAGTGTCAAAACTCATATATTGAGATCTTAGGTTCATGTCTTGTTTCTATAAATCTAGATATCAATCCATTTGGACATAGTTGACTGTGATAACGGTATATCATTGTTGGATGGAGGGGAAATTTGAGAAGACGATACATGTATTGGAAGTTATGTTTTTGGATTGTGTAATTGAGTTTGGAGGTCAATGGGAGGGGCATATTACCATAGTTGAGTTCTCATACAATAATATATATCAGTACATGATAAACATTTCTTCGTATGAAGCATTGAATTGGAGTCCTTGTCGCACTCAACTATGTCTAGTGGAAACAGGTGAGACATCACTAGTTGGGTCAAGCCATTACCAAGAACCAATGAATAAGATCATGTTGACCCCAAAAAGGATGGTGAAAACTCAGAATCGTTAGAAATTTTATGTATATCACCATGAAAGACAATTGTTGTTCGTTGTGGGTGATCATGTATTTTTGAGGATATATCCCAGGCATGCGCATCATCATTTTGAGAAAAAGGGAATGATATATCATAGTTACATTGTCCCTTTCAAGATATAGCAATGGTTTGGATAGGTTCCATAACAGTTGGTATTTACAACCACATTTCAGTTTGGAGCATAATTTGTTCTATGTATATAAGATGAAATAGTAATAGCATGATCCTGACCATGTGATCCGATGGGATCACGTTAACCTATAACCAGATGTGTCATTGGTACATAACCTTATGCTAATTTTTTATATGAAATGTAATTTCTAGAGAGGTAAAAGGATCGTTATAGTGTGGGTTTTATGGAATCTAGGTCATATTCAAGAAGAAACATGGGAACGGAAGATGGATATGAAAGAGCAATGGTCATAAATCATTCTGATTAGTGAAGATTTTCTACTTTATAAGGATAGAATGACTAATGGTGGGGAGAATGTAGTTCACCTTGTTTCTGGTATGTAACACTTAATAGATTCTTTTTATGGTAAAAAAGTGTAAGGGTTATGGATGTGAGTGTTGTGAGAACGTTGGAATCGGTTTTGGGGCAAAATGGAAGCCACACGGGCAGCGCATGGTTTGCCTATCCATGCCGCCAAACTATTCGAAATGTTCCTATAGAGGTAGTAGCTCTATAATGGTTGGAGCACGACAAGGGATACCTTTTTAAGAAGCCTTGAGAGTGTCTTCCAAGTCATTATCTAGTGCATGGTTTGGGCACGGTTTGTCAAACTGTGTGTACTAATTGTGCAGATGGATTTAGTGAGATCCTAAAAAAGTGAATCTCACATGTTTTTGCCTCTATGTAGTTAATTTTTTCACTTATATGTCCATAACTCGGGAGTTATATTTCTTTGATTTTGGAGAAACTCTCCCAATTGTTTTTGAGTCAATATGAAGGGTTTCCTTGGTGAATCGAATGTGGATTCTTGAGGTATGTGATTGTTCTTCATCCGTCTTGATCAGTTTCTTAGAGGTACATAGATCTACCTCTTGTCATAACTTATATTAATAGATCTACTGCCATAATGAGTTTATAGAGCTATATCGAGGGAAATTATGATGATATTTGGTTGATATATCTATAAGAGAAGAGATGTAAGTTGGATTATTGGAGAATCGACTCGGTTCTCTTGTTTTCTCCTAGTCTATTAGGGTTTTTGTCAGAACCATTGAGGTAAGAGGAATAATTCCCAAATCAACATAGTAAAACTGATTGGAATTCTTTAAAATTTAATGTGTTATGATTCATTTATTGTGATTTGGTTGTTGAAATCTTGTTGGAAAATTTTTTTATTGATGGTGGTGAAATCGTGAAAATTTGGTGTTTGAGTAATGTGTTTTTTCCCTGGGATTTAAAATATGGATTTTTAAAAGGGGATTTTTCTAGAATGTTGGGACCTGAATTTTATTAGATTTATTCAATAAAATAGAAGGTTTTATTGAAATTAAATGTTTCTTTTAATTTTTTTGTTCTTTGGTTTTCAATAAAAGTTTTGTTTTTTTGAAGTGGATTGTTTTGGAAGTGGAATTATTTAGAATAAGTGGTGTTGTTGTGGGTTAATTCTTAACAGTCACTTAATAATGAATGTATACCATTGGGGTTCAAGGGAAGTGACCCTGTATTATGTTCGTGTTTCTTTGGGAGACAAGGTAATTTGATGAGATATCGCTCATGAGTCTGGAACATTCAAATGAAGTATGTATATGTGGGTGTGTGGTGAACTATGGAATGGGTATGAAAAATGATAACAAGAGATTGTTTTATGTTTGGACCAGTTTTTATTTAGGAAAATAACTTGCTTGAAATTGGATTTATTTTTTTTGTTTTCCATTGGTCATAAATTGTTTTGGGAACTCGTTTATAATTGGTTATAATCCATTTTTAGAAATTATTTTATATGAAATTTTTTATATAAATGTTGCTAAATATTTTATCCTAGTGTCAGGGGTGGGGAAGTCATTGCGGAAAACCTACAGAGTTTTATAATAACCCTTACTTTTTTACTTTGGTTGATGCTATCATATGGTACTAGGGAAAATGTAATGTTTTCTGTGTTTTTAGCACTACCTCATGATATTTATACTGGTTGATGGTTATTATGCATGGAGGTTGGGGTGCATGGAATCTTGTTATCCCATTACAGTCTATTGTTGTTTATCTAAATTGTACTATGATACTTTTTGGTCTTCTATTGTTGCACACTTTTATATGGTTCTGAGATACATGAAGTAGTTCACCTAGCTTTCATATTATATCCATCATTTAGTAAATGGTTTGGTTATAGTCTGTTAGTTAATTGGATTATTTCATAAATGGTAAATACTCCAAAACTTGTATATGATAACATTTGGCATTTATTGAAAGCCTTTATAATCTGGGGATGTCTCTTAAGGACATGTAATGGCTCTTGGTGCTCTCAGGAAAATTAGAACGAGTGGGTCCTTACAAATGGTATCAGTCTGGTCCTTCCATTGTAATATAATTGTCATAATCTTGTTCAGTCCCTCCCTAACAAGTAGTTGTTAGTGTTATTCATCTTGGAGTTTAAAATCTTTATGGTCTATACATTGGGATGAAATCTCTGACAAGATTATGATTTTCAGAACATAAATTTTATAGAATTAAAGGATGGAGATAACCCATTTTTTGTGAACTTCATGTTAACCGGGAGTTTGGTGCATAAGTGTTTGGAGACACTTCCATGATTTAGAAATCTCATTTCATTGGTTTATCCAATTAGACAAGAATTTCATGAATTGTTGAGGAATTACATCCCACATTGGGTGAATATATCATTTCATGCTTTGATAATTTTTCTGATTTTTTTTTTGATTTTTTAAAAAGTATAAAATTGTTTTTTAGTTGAATGATTTTTAAAAGGGTCTAACTATGGTATTTTTAAAGTTGTCTAATTTTCAAAACACATGAATGAATGTTTTAAAAAATATTTATACATAGAAATATGTTGTTTGAAAAAACAATTTTGTGATATTAGTTGAGGTAGAATTTGAAATTCTAAGCCATAAGTAGCTAGAGGGTGTGATTGATAGAGTTTGTTATTGGTTTAGAAAATTGAACTTGGTATGTTTTGTCGAAACCAACCAGAAAAGGCTACAATGAATGTGGTTTCATGAGAACCACAGGTGAACCAAGAGTATATTAGAGTATTGTGTATGATTTTCTTGCTATGGATACGGGGAACTAGAGGAATGATCCAAGGAATGTGGATCATACAATCCAGTTCATGAAGAAGAATCCACAAACATCCTAGTGTGATGTTGAGCTTGAAATTTCTGAGGTGTGGCTGAGTTTGATGAATTGTATATTCAATTTTATCAACATACTAATAGATCTAATGTTCATCAGGCGACATATATTCTTGAGGATCTTGGGAGACATTGTTGGGATTTACAAGTGTAGTCAAAATTTGATGAAGTCCTTCCATGGGAGGAATTTGTTGAAATTTTTCATAAAAAATGCTATTCTCAAATGTTCAAGATATAGAAAACGATGTACTATTTGAGCTTGAAATAAGGGAGTCCCTCTGTCACATAGAATGCTGCAAAATTGATGAATTTATTGTGATTTTCACCTAAATTTGTGGAATGAGCATCCTTGAATGAACAAATATTCAAATCACGGCTACAATACGAGATTCAATCTATGATTGCAGTACTCTATATTAAATATTTTATAGAGATAGTGAACAGAGTGACTATGGAGAAACGTGATATTTCCGGATCTATGGGAGGGGGTATGATGATACCCACAGGGAATGGTCGGAACACATATTCTAGGAGTAAGTGGAAAATGAAAACCTATTTCCAAGGTTGTAGTGGAAATAAAAACCAGATGGCTGGATCAGCAAACCTTCCTCCGAAACCACAGAGAAAAGTTGTTTTCTTTCAATGAAGTTTTCCAAACCACATAAAGTGAGAGTGTACGACACAACCTAGAGAATTTCATAATTGCAACATGATGGGTCATATTCAGTGCTATTCTTGCAGTGCCCCATGGTCAGGTGCTCAGGACACTTCTCCGATTTCGCAAGCATTATATGCTTCAACAATGATAGGACCGCTGAACTAGCCCCATCAGTAGAGTAAAGCTATCCATGGTGATTATTAAAGAACCATGACTCCTCAACTAATGAAATCATATCCAGGAAACCATGAGAATAGTGCAGTGAAGATTCAATTCAATGGAGTTGAGAAGATGATTATTGATTATCATAGATGATCATTAAGGGTGAAAGGTATAATTCATTTTAATTATACCCTTGTGATGTGCTCTTAAATACTAGTGCATTGAATTCTTTCATTGTTTATCTTGCGGTTGAATTTAATGATTAAAGTTTGAGATTTTTCCTTCTATTTTAAAAATTCAAACTCCCCTCATTGAAAGATAATTTTAATCCATTGGGTGAATACCATGAGTTATTACAATTGATTAAGTTAAGATAAAATTGAACTTCTCGATGATGGACATGGATGACTTTGATTTAATCCTGATTATTGATTGGTTGACGAAGTTTAAGGATCAAATCGACTGTTATTGGAGGACAGTATGTTTCACATTTGAGAACAACATCGAGAATCTCATCAGATGAGATAGGATGTTAAAGCAAGTAGAAAAGATCTTATTGGCATAAATTGTGGGAAATAACTCTTATTTGTTCAAAACATTGACTTTGGTATCAATGGAAGATATCAAGGAAATTATTTTTCCAACAATTGTGGAATAATTTACAAACGTATTTCATGATAACTTCTGAGGGTTAACACCTACAAGGGAAGTGGATATTAATATTGATATCCCTATGTGGAAAGATCTTATTACCCTTCAAGCATATAGGATAGAACCAATAGAGTTATAGGAATTGAAATTATAGTTAGAGGATATGGGAAGAAGGGGTTTCATTTGACCAAGCATGCCTATGTGGCCAACACCAGTTTTATTTTTGAAGATGGAAGATGCAACTCATTGACTAAGATTTTATAATCGTATGCTGAAAAATGTTATGAAAATAACATATATTCACATACACATATTTATGATCTATTCGATCATTTAAGGGGAGCTCATTGGTTCTCCAACATTGGCGTGCGATCAGGATATCACCAATTTCACATTCGGATGAATGATATTCCAATGATTTCTTGTAGAAGCAGATATGGCCACTGTGAATATGTAAACAGACAATCTGGTATAACAAATGCACCAGTAGTCTTCATAAATTTGATGAGACATATACTTCACAAATATTTATATTCTATTGTGGTGGTTTTTCTGGATGACATCTTGGTGTATTCAATGATTAGAAATGTGAATTAGGAGAACCAAGAAACTCTGTTACAAATCATTATATATCTCTATTTTATACCAAATTATCCATGTTTAATTTTTGGATACATGTAGTTTTTTTCATGGCCATTTCAATTTTTAGAAATGAATTTATGTTGATTATAAAAAGATTTAATTTGTTATCTCATGGAAACCACCGAAGAATGTCTTCAAGATATAAATTTGTCTTCAAATAGTTGGTTACTACCAAATATTTGTTTTGTGAATTCTCATGACTATTTTTTTAAAATGAAATCTATGATAAAGAAGAATACTCCATTCCAATAGATGAAGGTATTTCAAAAATATTTCTGGAAACAAAATGTTAATCTTACATCATCAACTATCTTGACCACGCCAGAATCAGGATAGGGGTTTGTGGTGTAATAGTATACATCAAGATCAAATTTGGGTTTTGTTCACATTCATGAAGACCATGTGGTAGCTTATTGTTCATGGTAGTTTAGGGTTCAGGAGAATAATTTCCCAAAACATTACTTGGAGATTGTGGCAATTGTTCATGAATTAATGACCTTACATAATTATCCTTTGGGTAATAAATTCTCTATTTTTACAGATCATAAAACCATGAAACAAATTTTTTTTATAGCGAGATTTGAATTTGGGGAAAAGAATATGGATGGAATATCTCCAAATTTTTGACATTAACTTGATATACACACAAGAGAATGGAAATTCAGAGGCAGATGCTTTGAGCAAAAATTCATTTTCAAAATTGGCAAAAGAATAATCAGATGACCGGAAGTTGATGTTGGTACTAGCCGAAATGCATGTCGAATGCTATGGCCTAGGTAATGTTTTAGTTTTATTTTCTGCTTCTCTTGTTCTTGATTGAGTAAATATGGTCAAAGAGGCACAAACATCTAATACCTATTGTCTAGATATGGGTTCAAAACTCAATAGTGGGGAGACCATTGTGGGTTGGAAACTTAATATAATGTCATTTTTGTCCTTTTAGAGATAATATGGTTGTACATATGTATTTTTAGGAAAAATAATTCATGCATACTACCATTCGATATGGGTTGTAGATGTAGGTACACAAGAGATGTATAATGCATTTAAGGAAATGTTTAGGTGGAGTTGCATGAAAAGAAAGGTGGTCTTGTTTTTCTAAATGTGCTCAACTTTTCAGTATGTGAAATAATAGAATTAGATAATAGTGAATATGTTGCAGTTTATTCATATCCCATTTAGGAAATGGGTTCATATAGAGAAGGGATTTGTTTTAGGTGTTCCATAAATGGTTCAGAAACACAATTCCATATGGGTAATAGTGAATAATCTTACAAATTAGGCCCATTTAATTCCAATTCATTAAACTCATATAGTTGAGGATCTATAAAAAATATATATCATAGAAGTGGTAGAGAGACATGAAGTACTGGTGTCAATAGGCTCAGAAAGAGATATGAGGTTCATGTTAGAATTCTAGAAATCTGTATTGCATGCCCTTGTTACAAAGTTGACTATGATCACGACGTATTATCCTCGAAAAGATTGTAATTCCGAGTGGAAGATTAAACGGTTGAATGATATGTTGTGGTATTACGTAATTGATTTTGTTGGATCATAGGAAGAGCATATACCCTTAGTAGAGTACTCTGACAATAAAATAAATCTACCCTTGATATACATGGGTATATTTGATGCATTATTTGTGTGTCCTTGTCATTATACTCTGTTTTGGATGGAAAAAGCTAAGACTTCACATGTTTGGAGGAGCCTTTTCAAAAAAACAATAGAGAATATTATGCTGATTAGAATGGGGATGGATACAACATAGATTCTTTAGAATGCTATTGTAGATCACCATCAAATTTTTTTGTTGTTTTCTGTGAGTGATCGTTTCATCTTGAGGATATCTCCCAGGCTTAGACGTAGTCATTTTGGGATGTAGTGAAATATACCTCCTAGAAACATTGGTCCATTAGAAATACTAGAATAGGGAAGAGAGGTTGAATTTTGGTTGGCATTACCACCAATGTTTAGTTCAGTGCACAATGTGTTCCAATTATCTCAGTTTAACAAGTAACATCCTAATCATGACCATGTGATCAGATGGGATAACAATGACCTTTGGTCAGATGTTTTGATTATAAATATTCTGGTACAGGTTTGTGATAGTCATGATAATCTCTTGCGAGGAACACGAATCATTATAGAGAGAGTTTTATGGAAGCATGATCAGATTTAGGAAGAAACATGCGAACATTAAAAGGATATGAAAGGGAAATAGTCAGAAATCTATTATATCATCATGGATTTTCTACATTATAATCACAAAATGATCAATGGTGGGGAGAATATATTATCCTAGATTTCTGGTATGTAACCATAAATTGATGGTTTTAATGGTTATAAATTTAAAGGGTAAATGATGTGAGAGTTGGGAGAAATTTGGTGGTAGTTTTTGGAAAAAGAAATGGAAGCCGCATAGAAGGTGCACCGTTTTCCTAACCGTGCATCCATATAGTGCACAATGGTCCTTAGGAGGATGTTTCTCAAGAATTGTTTGAGAATGGGTAGGGTGACTGTATGAAGATGTTTTTTGAGGGTCTTCCAAGGATGTATCTAGTGTGTTCTTTTTCTATCCTTACAAACTAACACTGCAAAGGGTTTATGTAACATACTAAAAAAGTGGATCAAACATGTTTTTTCTTATAAGGGAAATTATTTTTACTCCTAATTAGATATAAATCTAGATTTACCTTCCTTGAATGTATAAGAACATTTCCAATGAGTTTTAGATTCAATCCAATGGCATTATTTGGTGTATCTAATCCTAATTTTTGAGGTATGTTATCATTCATCATCATTCATCATCAATTTCCAATATCTACCTAGATCTACTTCATCTTTTCACTCTTTTATTAGATGTATTTATATTATGGTTAGATATAGATGTGTGGATTGAATGTATGATGAGATTTGGTCTTGATATTTCTAGGAGAAAGGATATAAGGTGGATTCTTGGAGAATCATCCAAGTTTTCTTATTTGTTATTTTCTCATTGGGGTTACCATAAAAACATTCATGTTGAGAGGAATCATTCTCGACTCCAATTAGTAGAACTGACTGGAATGATTTCAAATTTAATGAGTGTTGTTGAATTGATTTTTATTTGGTTGTTGAAAACATGTTGGAAACCATTTTGAGTGATGGTTGTGAAATATGGAAAATTCGGTGTTTGAGTAATGTGTGGCTTCTATTGGTTTTAAAATATGTATTTTAAAATGGGGAGTTTTCATGATTGGTGTAACATGAATTGGGTTAGATGTTTCCAAAAAAACAAAAGGTTTTATTGTAATGAAACGTTGCATTTAAATTGGTTGTGCCTTGGTTTTCTATAAATGATCTCTGTTATTGAAGTTTTTTTAAATTTTAATATTTTGCATAAATGGTGTTCCATTGAGTTCATTCTTAATGGTCCCTTAATAAGGGACTACTATCAATGGGTTAAAAGGGACATGACACTAGATCGGTGACATGTGTCATTGGGATAAAACGTAATTGGATGAGAGACCGCTCATGAGTATGGAACTGTCAAACACAACATGCATGTGTGGGTGTGTGGTGAACTATGGAATAGGTATGACACATGATAACACAAATATTTTTTTATGTTTAGATTATTTATTTTTAAGGAAAAATAAAATATGAGAAATTGGTTTCATTGAGTTTTTTTTCTTGGTTGTAAATGGATTTCAGAACTAGTTTATATTTGTTTTATAATGTTTTGTTAAATTGTTTTAAATAAAATATTTTATATAAATATGGATAATAATTATAACCTAGTTGAGTGGATGGGGGATTAATTGGGGGAAAACCTACTATGTTGTATACTCACCCCTACTTTGGATCGTCGGTTCTTTTTCTAATTCTATCATTCAGTATTGGGGAAATGGTAACGTTTCCCAGGTTAAAACATTACCTCGTGATAGTCAGATTGTTCAGGGATTATGTACCATGGAGCTTGTTAATCATGGAGTGTTATGGTCCCATGAGAGTATTTTGGTGTTTATATAATCGGTACTTCAATACTTGTTGGAATTCCACTATTTTAGACTTTGATTTCGTTTTTAGATACCTGATGTTGTTTAGATGTCTTTATTTTGTTCATGCATCATTTTGTAAATGGTTTGGTTCTAGTTTGTTGGTTTATTAGATTATTTACTAATGGGTAAATCACCTACACATGAATTTCAAACCCTTAGGCATTTATTTCTATACTTTTTCATCTTGAGGTGTCTCTTAAGGATAAGTAATTACTTATTGTTCTCTCAGGACAATGAGAATGAACAGTTCAATTTAGACTATTTCCAATAAAAACTCTCAAAATAATAATAGAGAATATAGGATTCTAAAACTGTAACACTAATGATTGTGAATGTTCTCCATATAAGAAGGAGAAAATGGTTCAAAAAAATCTACCATGAAATGGTATATAGAATGATTGAATTTTTTTAGGAATTAATAATTTTTGGAAAGTCACGTATATGTCCAAAACAAAAAAAGTATGGATTCAGAAGACTCAACGAACACTGAATCCCAAAATGTTTTGAATCCATTTGAAATTTGAAAAGTTTCTAATGCATTTTTTAATCAAAAATTTTAAAATAAAAGTAATTCATGATTGATAATTTAATAGATGGTGGTTTATAAAAGAGTTTTAAAAATGTGGATGCAATACATATTTTAAAATTTCATCCATTGTGGATGTTTTTGTATAAAATTATAATTTTATGGAAATTACATATATTTTGGTGGATTTGAACATATAGAAATTATGTGTTGGTTTAACAGGCATAATTTCTATTATTCTATAGTTTATGAATGGTCTATGTTGTGGGAGATTCATTATCCTTAAAAGATGATGTATAAGATGGGTTTTTTGTGAAACTAGAGGAAGGTGGAGTTAAAAATTAAAATAGGTTCAAAATTTTTTAATATATCTGTGAGATATTTGAACAAAGTGGAAACCTTGCAATTAAATGTCTTATTATGTTCCCTACTTGTCAATATATTCTTAAAAATTCTCATTATCCAAATATTAATAATGAAATAGAAGAATAATGGTTTCTTATTGTTGCAACCGCTTCAAAATATACAAAAGTATAATGTAATTGGATTATTGGTAGTGAATTTTCTTCTTGTAAGGAATGATATTTGAATTTCTTTTTGAATTTGAATGATTTTAATGAACTAATAGTTACATTAACCAGTGATGAATCTATAATAATCAAAGCAGTTGGATTATCCATCATTGGAAAAGAAAATTGGTAATCAAAGAAATTTTTTGTATGTTTATTATCTACAAAAAATCCTAGTGTTTCATAATTAAGTAATTACGATAACAATATTATCTTCAGAAAATGTGGTTTTTTTAATTTGGAGAATACGGAATGATTTATAAAATTGTAAAATTGAAAAAAGTATTTTTTTATATTTTTGATTTAAAAATCTCTAATTACAACTGTATGTTAGAGTAGAACCAATTATGAAATTAAAGGATGAAACAAATGTGTCAAAGATACATGAAAATGTTATATTAAAAAGATCTTGTTTGATACAATCCATATTATCCATAATGAAGTGATTGGTGTATCACTAATTGTTTGAAAAGAAGATTTTACAAATTTTTTGAATAGGAAAGTAGAGATTTGTTAAAAAAACTAAAGAAAATTCATTCCGATATCTGTGGTCCAATGAGAAAACAATAATCAAATATTGTTAATTACATCAAAAATTTCATTGAAGATTTTAATAATATTACTTATGTTATGTATATAAAACATGAATCAGATTCTTTGAAAATGTTTAAATGATTCACAAGGAATGCTAAGAATCAATGTTATTATTCTGTGAAGATGTTGAGAACTGATAATGGTGGTGAATATAGATATGAGGAATTTTAAGCAATCTAGAGAAGTATGGAATTGGATAATATTATAGTTCACTGTACACTCTTCAAATAAATTGATTTTCCAAATGAAATACTAGAAATTCGGTTGAAATAGGAAAAACAATGTAACATAAAGTGGGCCCCTCGGATTACATTTTTAAGAAAACCACGAGTACTTCAGATTATTTTCGAAACCATTGTTTCTATGGGACTCCTTCATATATGACCCTTTATTTTTTTTTATGTAAAAACTCCATGTTTCAAACAATTTTGAGTTTTTTTGAGTCCATGTATAACAAATATAAAAAGTGGAAACTATGGAACGTTTGAGAAGAATGGTGAAGATGGAGTCATTCTTAGATATGATTTATATGGAAGATGATATAAATGCTTAAAAAATTAATAAAAAGTGTTTTTCATTTTATTGATGTAATAGTAATTGAATTATATGAAATAGACACTCATTCAATTACTGAAAATGATGTTGATAAAGATAAAGAAAATAATCCTAATGAGGGTATAAAAAATTATAATCCAACTCAAGAAGAATAATTAGACTCATATATTTACAGTGGTGGAAATATATTCCAAAATCTCATCATAGGTTGAGGTAGAAAGCGGATGATAAGAATTAAATTGGGGATCAACATCACCAGTTTCAAAAAAGAATAAAATAAATTGATATTACATATAATACATTGAATTCAAAAGTATATCCAAATGTTGTGGAAGAAGATTTTGAGTATTGAGAATGGGTTAAGACTGCGAATAATGAAATGGATTTGATTTAAATGACTGATACAAGGTAACTCATTCCCACTAAATAAGAAAACTAATTGATACTAAATGGGTCTTCCAGAAAAAGGTCAACGAGAAAGGTGAAGTGATAAGAACTATGTCAATATTGTCTAACAAATGGTATTCACCAAATTTGGGAATTTATTTTGATGATACATTCTCGCTGATGTAATTATTAGAATCGATTAGAATATATCATATTATTTCGGAACAATGAGGTTACCAGATTAATCAAATGGATGCCAAATCTTCCTTCTTAAATGGTAAAATTTAAGAGAATTTTTATATTGAAAAACATTTGGATTTTTATTTGGGTAATATGAATTATATGTATGTATATTGGAAAAATTTATTTATGGCATATAAAAATCCTTGAGAGTATGGCATTTTAATTTTGATGATTTAATAATGAAAATGAGGATAATGAGAAGAAGTGTTGATTAAAATATTTATATCATATAAATTCAAGAGTATTACATCATTTTAATTGATTTTGATGATGATATTATCTTTTCTTATAATGATTAATGATGTTGTTAATTATTTGGTGATGAGATGAAAATTTTAATTGAAATGTCCATTTTGTTTGAAATGAATTTCATTAATTGGTTACAGATTTTTTAGAAGGAGAAATAAATTTTATTTCTCATGATAGCGAATAAAATGATCTTTTCATGTATACCATCATGGAAAAATTAATACTGGGTTCCATAATGATTCTAGTGTAAAAATTAACGAGTAATGATGGAGAAGGAAAAAATGTGCATCAATAACAATTTTGGAAGCATATTGGACATTTGTTTTATTTTACTTCCTTAGGATATGACATTGATTATCTTGTAACCTTATTTGTATGATTTTAGTGTTCTTTAAAAGAATCACTTTTACATTATAGGAAAATAATTCTCATATACATCAAAGGAAAAATCATAATTTTAAATCAGTTATGGGAGCTATGATAGTATTGAATTTTTTGGGATTTTAGATGATGATTGGGAATCAAATGTTTATGATTAATGATTTTCATCTAGTGGTTTCTTCATTCTGTAAAATATTTATGTCACTTGGAATTCAGAGATACATAATACAGTAACTCTTCGTATCGTTAAAGCTTAGTATATTTCATCCACTCAATCCACTACTCAACTTCGGTGAATGAAAATTCCACTGAATGATTTAGTTGTTGATTGAAAGTTACATTAGTTATTGGGTTTTGATAATCAATGTAAAATCAATATCACCAAAAATATAGTTCAATATTCTAATTCAAAACATACTGATATCAAATATAACTTCATCATTTATTAGGTTGAGGATAATGAGTTGAACCTAATGTTTGTAACAACATCAGAAAAAGTTGCAGGAATTTTACAAAACCATGAATGAGGGAATATTTTTCTATATTGAGGTTGATCGTGGTAATACAATGTATTTCTCATCAAAGCTGCGGTTTTTATTATATTCCCATATCTCATTTTAACTATTTATTATATTATCAATTGGGATAAAACTTTTATTGTGTCATAAATATATAATTTTCTTTTCCTTAAAATTGAGTGGGTTGTGGGTAAGCTACGAAATCATCATTGTATTATGAGTGAACTACTACTATTATTATTACAGTGGTTCTAGGAAAGAACATGTTTTGTATAACATGAATTATTAAGGGTTCATTATGAAATTAATAGGGAGAGTATAAGGTTTTCATAATCATTTTATTGGGAGAACATGGTTTTTTGTCCACTATTCTTGTTCCTTACGATGAGTTATCACACATGGGATTAAAATTATTGATAGGTGATCCATTTGTCAAGGATATAATGTTTAGTGATTTATGAAACATGGATGATAACAAAATTCAAATGAGGATATTTTTAGGAACATAATAATATGGAAGGTGACTGTATTCTTGTATTGTATTTTATTGGAAAATATGTTTATAAAAAATTGATAAATAACCTCTATTTTTACATAGTGAAATTTAGACTGAAAATTGAATTCCATTAATTAGACTTACTATGTATAGAAAATACATTGTATTTGGGAGAATATGGATGAATGATCTCATTATATTCACTCTAAATCTGGTAGGAATGGATTGATCATATTGAGAATGAATCTTGCTAGTATTAAATGGTAATTAGGTTCAATATGAATTTAGTTGAAGCTATATCATATTCTACATGACTATGAAAAATCAAATCTGTTGATTTATTTCTTATCTTTTAGTTCTCAAATATAACATATACATAGTGAATCATTTGGTTCAATCATAATCAAATAATAGGGGTAAAAGAGATGTTGAAAATTGTATTCTAGGTTATTGGCTATGGATTAAAGAAATATATTCTTAAAATCATATCAATATTTATTCGATATGGATGAAATAATGAAATACATACAATTGTATCCATATTCATCGATTATCGATGGAAATATATAAGTGTACTAGAAATTGAATTCATACTGTTTAGATTATGGAAAATTATGTTATGAGAAAATAAATTCATGATGGGAGGGAATAATGAATAGAGATAAAATAAATGTGTTCGTTATAGAATTTGATTGTCGTCATTTCAATAGGTGATTTCCATTGAATTCTTGGATTCATAAATGGTGAGGAGGTTTGTGACATATGTGTGAAACCAACATCACTTGATTTTCGTCATGAAAGAAAAAACTAAACGTATGGGAATTAAGAAAATTTAAAATGAAAGTAAGATTCTCAACTGGAATCATATTTAGTAAAAAAATAATCTACAGATTAGATTCTAGATTCCATCTTATTCAAAGAGATAATTAGTATAGACTAATGGATATAAATAACAGAAATGAAGGAGATCAATATAGTTGTCAACCATTTTGTGGTTGAATTATTTTTTATGTTGTCAAAAAAGGTTTCAAATGGTTCAAGAGAAGAGTTGAAAAATATATCTAAATGTGTTGTCAATGGAGATATTGAAAAATATAAAATTCATGTCAATACTTTCAGATAATTAGATTCATAAATCATAATGAGTAAATTGGATAGAGAAAAATAAACATCAAAATTTTTTTCATAACTATCACTTAAAAGGAATGTTAAAGGAACTTCTAATGTTTAACGAATCTTCAAGAAGATTTGAGAATAATTTATGAAGATAAAATTCACCCAAAATTCAAGTGAAATAATGATTTTATGTTTTTTAAATATATAAATCTTTAAATTCCCACCAAAATATCATTTAGGTCAACAATAAAAGTTATGTTTACATTACAATTTTTTTGACCGATGTATTGTTCATCATAAGAGAGAGAGATTCACTAAAGATTAAGGGAGAAAAATAATTTTTTCATTGAGACACAGTTGATGAAATATTGATACAATATGTAATCAGATAAGAAAAAATATCAAAACAATTAAATGTGTTTATCATCATATTCAGTGATTATCATATTGAATTGATTACCATATTTTTCAATTCAATCATATTCGACTAATCATTATGTCAAGTTGGATAATATTATCAGGGATTTCAATATAATGATTTAAGAACTGAGGAAGGAAGATTTCAAAATTTTATTGAACATATTCTTACAATGCTACATCTATTGTTTTGGGAAATTGAATTTGATTATTAGAGTGCGCAGATCAGATTGGACAATCTGATCTGGGGAATTAGAGTGATTAGAATCAGACTAAGTTTTCATAACAAATTTGGGAATTTATTAACATCTATTTGTAAATAAATTTTTGACCAATATTCAATGTAATACATTTGTGTAATTAGAAGGAATCATAGTTAAGATTAGTTGTAACAAAAACATATTTTTACACTATTTTTGCTAAGATTTTTCACACACACTATTGGATTGTTAACATAGTGATATATGTGTGAAAAGGTGTATCCTAATAATTTAATCCATGGATTATTTTCCAATGGATTGTGTGGTGTGGAATTATTTCCAAATAATACAATTGAAATTGATAATCTTATTGTATAGTGAACCTTTTAAATAAATTTGTTTTTATGGGTGTGTGTTATAATTATATCTTCTATAAGGAATTAAATATTCCACAGGAGGTGAATGTTATTTCAATTAAACAGAAGAGAATATAGTATCATTGATTATCCTTCTTCTACTATCAATAATATGGATATAGTTATTGTGAACTATTAGTTCCCCTATTGATTACCTCATGGACACAATCTCTCTAAAAAATCTCTATATTCAAAACAAAAACAAGATTATTGAGTGTATCCTTGGGCATATCATCAATTGGAAAACTTATTATTTTCCACAGCAAGTAGAAAAACATTGGAAAAAATTGACTCTACTCAATCCTCATGCACATTATATCCTCTCTCAAGGATCCTCAATTGGTGAATAGGAAAATTGAAAAGGTCTTGACCTCCTTCATCTGTGGCACCCATGCATAATGGACACATCAATGGGAATCCTGGAATCGGATGGAGAATCCTACATAGGAGTGGGGGTGTTAACCTCGAAAGATACTTTAACAGCATAAAATTTATGAATGTGAAGATGAATTTGTAATTCATTGAAGGCCAGTCTTGTGGGGAAGATAAATGTAGTCAATATATGGGGATTGTATGCCTCATATAATAAAAAGTGTTTCCTTATTGTTGCTCAATATAAACCCAAACATCCATCCTCTCTAATGAAACACCCTCTAAATCATTGAAAATGGGCGTACCAGCATATAGAATTAATATTTTTTATGGAAACGATAAGTGATACCTTTTTGAACATAGTGAGCTCTCTTCTAATCGTGATAGTTTAATTTATTTGAGTGAGATATTAGTATGTTTTCATATTAAGTGTTTTCATCATTTCATACCCTCTTCAAGAGAGTGATATCTAAGGGGAGATGCGATGTGGTGAAATGAATTTCACACAAATCTAACTTCTAATAACATTTGGTATGTAAACGTGCCATTCCCTCTAATGTTCTATGTTAATGGACTGGTATTATCCTTTTCTCAAAATTATTCTATTTTTTAATTCTCTATATTGAATCCATATTACACAAATGGTTTATTCCTTTATTAATGGTTCAATGTCATGAATAATAACTTTTTGGATATAATGGAATGAGCTATTATTTTTATGGAATGCTATTAGATTATTTGTTATGATAGGATCTTGGTTCTTCCTAATGGGTTTTATATTTCGATGTTGGTCTTTGACCAAATATCAAGAACCCTATTAATTATAATTTCTTAGCTTATAAAGGAATGGGTTTTAACACCCTATATTAAATTTTATATGATCAACATAATTTCACCCTCACTCATTAGTGGTCCTATTGGGTGATCAATTATCATTTTACCTCACAATATGGGGTATAAGTCAATAAATGATAGCTTAAATATTGAATGTGGAATGTTGGGAGGCATCACATTTTTTAATTGTGTTTTTTTACCATATTAGATTTCATTGTGTTATATAGTATAGGTGATAACATATAATCATAGTTATTGTAGATATTAACAGGCCTTGATATTTTAATTCAACAAATAACTAAGGTAGCATCTATCATGACATGATCTACACCATCCAAATATCCATGGATAACTCCCAAAACACACCTTGGTTGATGTCCAACATTATTTGTTAGTGAAAATATCTCATCAAAAAAATTATCGAGATTATACATAACTACAATGAAATAAAATATGTGGCTGAATTTATTTCATAATTTTATACCCATAATATATTTTTCACATGTTTCATTAACATTGGGACCTTCTCTCTAGAAGATACTGATTTAGTCTGAGGGGATTCCCCTAGACAACATTACATTATACCTCCTAGATTCACATTCCTTCTTGTGTAATATTTTTTTCCAATAATAAAATAAAATATTATTGTTTTTAATTCATGCACGTTACATTATGATTATTCGGAACTAAATATGTTTATTGAATCTAAAAAGAGAGAGTGCTAATCTACAGTGAGATAAACACCTGTTTACATAATGTAAGATAATTTAAATTTAAATCACATAACATGCATGTTTAAAAAAAATTACTGGTATATGAATTAGAAAAACTAATAATTTTGAGATATATTGGAAGATATTACTCTTAAAAACTATCTCCCTCATTTTGATGATCACAAAACTCATGAAAAATAAAAAACAGTACCTATATTAGGATCAACATTTCTTAACATAATGGATCTCGTTTCCTTTATTCGAAGAAAAAACATTAGCCTTTCTCATTTTTGAAAACAATAAGAAATATTGAAATACAATTGAAATTATATATTTCCATTTTTCTTATCACTCTTTTTTGATATCTAATTGAACTATAATAAAAGAAAAATAATATTTAACACATATATCAATTAAGACAAAATATTTTTTTCAGTAAGGTGAGTGAATAATTAAATATGAATATAAGAATATAATAAAACTGCATAATTACAAAAAATTATGAAATGAATGAATAAAATATCAAAGGATAAATTCTCATAAATGATTAATATCATATTAAATTATTAAAATGTAAAGGATGTGATACAATTTAGTAAATCCATATAGTATTATGTCATAAACATCCAAAGGAAATGAAATATTAAACCTCTGGTAATGGTTAAATTCCATATAATGTGGAATATTTCAAATGTTTCATAAATGTCTTCCCCTGGGGAAATAAACATCATAAATGTAAAAAAGGGTGACTATTAACCATTATGCTAATAATATATATTTTCATGGTGTTTTCATGATTTATATGGAATAATTGTCAGATAAAAATTATAATGGGAATGGGGTATTAGTTGTTGTGATAAAAACATCACCTAACATTTGTGGGAATGATCAAAGACCCACATGATTTTCATCCGAAAACCTATTTGGTATTTACTAAAATGTTACTTACCACTTTTTGTGTTGTAACCAAATAATTTTTATCATAACGATTAAAGTGTTGTTGAAAATTTCGTTTAGGTATGATAAAATATTTATTTTTAAGAATCCCCTGAGGATTACTTTGGTTATCCTTCAATGGATCATTGATGTATTTTAGGGTCTAAGACATATACAGGTAACAATCATGGATTTTTGGTCAGGTATCCTTCTTCCATGAATATAAAAAATAGATTATGCACAAGTTAAAATTCTCTTGGACATATTGTTATTATAGTTATAAATGATATTTGTGAAACCATTTCGAATCCTCTAAGAAATTATTCCGACAAAATTATGGAGGTATCTATTTTGTATCAAGTTTCTGTCATGTTCTATAACTCATAAAATTTATTATATATCATCCCCAAGTGAGACAAGTGAGACAAACTTTCATTTTACAAAGAGGGTGAAAGTCATTTACATTATTTTACTAATGAATTATTTTCAACTTCATCATCGTTAGATATATTCTACTACAACTACCCAATATTACTTCCGGAAGGTATTCATGATTGTTTATCTCTGTCCCAAAATCTATTTTACAGTGTTCCATATAACCTTTTCAAGTTATTAATAATGAAACATTTATCCTTTTTTACTTATAGAGTGTTTTCAGATGATTTATAAAGATTCATTTCAATAGTAAATAAATCCATTCTACTAATGGTTTTGTATTGTCCTTCCTTATTTATAGAATCCTTAAACGTCATCAAAAACCATAATCATGATGTTTTGACATTATTCTGTTATCACTACATCATCTCAAAGTATATAAATATATATAGTTACAGTGTATTATTTTTTGATAACACCATTAATTTTAATTAAACATGTGAATAATTCAATGTACTAATTAGAAGTCATTGTGAATTTTTTTAAAACTATATATTGTACCAATAATATATCT
Organism: Viscum album; assembly: GCA_963277665.1. Taxonomy (NCBI): domain Eukaryota; kingdom Viridiplantae; phylum Streptophyta; class Magnoliopsida; order Santalales; family Viscaceae; genus Viscum; species Viscum album. The sequence continues at coordinate 1,308,351,769 of OY728152.1, read as the reverse complement.
TTTTTGGAATGATGGATTTGGAATCCATATTTCTATACATAATTCATACTACCATATTTGATTCATGGTCTTGAGACCTTATCGGGTAGATATCAGATTCTAATTATTAGAGAATATGATGAGACCTTCAAAAAATACTCCATTCAACGTCTGGAATGTAATCATTTAATGTTTATTCTTGAAAAAGAGAAACTCTTTACTATGAAACTTTGGTACTCTTTTCCTGAACAAGGTGACATACTGCAACATTGAGAATTTTGTCCGCATAATGATATTCATGGGATATAGTTCATCAGATTATTTCATTATTCAATCACTAAATTTTCTTAGAATGAGACAAAACATAAAGTTGATATGTTATCAATAGTATATATATTTTCTTCTTATGACCAATTATGAATAATCATGTGATAGTTGTTGAAATCATTTCGTGTGGATATTTCATATGTAGGTATGTCGGAGATGGATTATCCTATAAAAAATGACTGAGGAATTGAATGAATAACAAGCTTAATATGTCATCTTAAATTGAGAACATATCATTTTTCATAGATACTTTTTCTAGTCTCAGAAAGATGAGATGATTCATATACCAATATTGGTGTCTTATCTAATGTAGTATTCTTCCCCTGAATCATAGTAGGGTAAATTTCTCTTATCAAACAATATGGTATAATATATTTTTAGGAAAAATCCAAATTAAATTTAATTTTTCCGAAAACACATGAATTCAAAATTTGAAACCCATGACATGTAGAATCATAATTGATATCCAAAACAACATTGGTGCCCTAAAATACTAGAGATAATATTAATTCATATGTGTAGAAATTGAAATTCTTTTTTTGAACATGGAATATATATGTCATCATTTATCATTATATATTTAAAAATTATTAAATAATATTAAAATAAAGATAAAAATAATTTTAAAAAGGTATAAAAAAATTCCATTTATTTGAGTGAATTTTGACTGAATAAACATTGAAAAAATTGTCTCTCTCGATCATTGAATTTACATTCTTCTTCTTGATGACAGTATCTCCGAAATTTGATTTCATAATATCTATAGGAGTGATGTAATCCATGTAAGATAAGGTTTTGTGGATGATGGGGTATCCATCTTTTGTAATATTCAATATATCAGAAATGATGATGGAATTTAGCCATAACTCCTTCTAATTGATTGTTTCTATATCAATGTCATCATTTTATCCAAATTAAAAAAAATGATTAGTAGAAATCTGAAATTTGTTTAATGAAAAAATATGACATTGATGATGCATAATAGATTTATTCTCTTATTTCATGAGTAAAAACCATCCATAGCATCTTATCAATTTTATAAACATTTGAAATCAATAAATATTCTACTTAAAAAAATTTATGGATATCCTCTGATGTTATTTAATGTTGAATCACCATCAGCACTTTTTATTTTCACCATATATAGAAAGGTTGCTGAATTGTAAGGCTTGGAGGATTGGGTAAAAGGGGGTTTAAATATAGAATGAGTGTTCAAAGGGCTTGTGAATCATTTCACACATAGAGTTGGTAATCAATATTTTTTGTTCGTAGTAATCGAGGGGTTACACAGTAATGTCAAAGTAATTATAGATAAATATTGGTGAAGTGGTCTATTTGGATTGGATCATTACATTAAATGGAGACACAAAACAATATTAAAATAAAATATATAACAATATTATATTATATATGAGAAATATAAAATAAAATATACCTTTTAAAATTAATATAAACATAATTCTAATTTAATAAAATCAAATATGTTAGTAGTTAGAGCTCTAATAATGATATATACTAATTGTTTTCCACTGAAAAAAATTATAAATATATATCATTTTAATGTGTGTGTTATATTATGAAATGATTTCTTAAATCAATGTTCTTTGTTCAAGAATGTTTTTTGGATTCTTTGAGATGCTGATAGAATAAGTGTTATCACACATAATTGGAAAATGATTGATGTAAAATTGAAAATCTGATTTGTTGTGTCCCATCCATAGAACCTATATACAACAACTACGTATGAAAATATATTTACCCTTGGTTGTTGATAGTTCTAGAGAATATTAGTTTTTTATATGACCATGAATTTTGACATTTACAATAAAACTAACATCTTCTTGATGTAATCTACCTATCCATTTTACATCTAGAAAAATCAACATCTGAGTATTAAATAAATTAAAATCATTGGATTTTGGAGAAGGACGAGAAATTGTTATAGTTACTTTTAAATATCTTCAGATTATATTGGTTCACTTGAATGTGATTATTTTTTAGTAGATTGAAATCATGCACAAGTAAATTGTGACAATATAATGTCACATATACATTCTATAATGTACAAAAAATACACAGATTCTAATATACAACTCATGGTCTAATGGTTTCAATCATTCTTACAAGAATGGTTTGATTTTAGAACACATATATGTTTATTACATCTTAAACATTTCAAGTAAACACATCATAAGTAAGTCTAGTATATAATATATTTGATTAAAAATATTTCCAAAATCATTTTAACAATAATGATGTCATATATAAAAATTCATTTCACCTATCATAATAATTTCATAATATTTTTTCATATGTTTCTAAAATTCATTGAATAAGTTTTCATTTTTTTCTCCAAAAATAAAATCATATACATATATTTCTACTAGTGAAATATCAGAATGATATGTTATCTTATTTAATGTATGATCTAATATTCTTAATGAAAAATGCCATTTCATAATGAAAAGAAATTAATCATTTATACGAATTCCTTGGAACTTGTTTTAGTCCATAATGAACCCTGGAATGTTGTAACATAGAATTTTGACACAGATTATCTTCCGAAATTTGGGCGATTTTTTTACATAATCATCATCCAATAAAAAACATTAAATATACATATTTTACATCCATATTAAAAAATTTAATATTTATATAGGATGAATATTATCGATTGATTTTGATAGCATTTAATCAAGAAATAAAAGAAAATTGCTCATCACAATCTATTCCTTATCAATGATTACATCCTTTGGAATCCAATATAGATTTATTTCTTATATTCAAACCGTGGTCATCATTCTGGTTTCTAAAACACTATTTAGAACCAATTATATGGTGGTTCTACTAATTAACACACATTATTTCATGTAAATTGGATCGGTTATTCATGCATTTCAAAGATCCATTTTCAATATATTATGACATCTTCAATAGATATTTGATATAATCTAGATAAAAAGGTAGACAATTTTACATAATTTCCTAAATTAAATTTAATTTTTAACCATTCATATAGGATATATATTTAAATTTCTAATGGATGGTATTGATTGTTTTTGAGGGTCCAATGAAACGATATTTGAAGTTATATAGTGTATTCCCTTATTAGATTTGACATTAAGTAATCATGTTCAAAATCATCATTTGTGATTTCATGAATGAATAATTTAGGCCTCCTAATTTGGATGTAATTATTTTCATCACTTATATTAGTAATTTAGTGATTTAATGTATCTATTTCATCAAATTTACCATGGGATGATTATTAAACAATCCATGAAATATTTACAAAATCTGTATAATAATTTAAATATGTATAGTATCCTAAAAAGATAACATCATAATGATATAGATTAAACATTCCAGGACAATCCTTTTTATTTTATATTTATACATCAAATAAAACTATATAAATGTATCATACAATAGATTTTTTTATTAGTCAATATCCAATAGATGTTTTACACAATATAGGTCTTAAGTGTACTCAATTAGTTGTATAACATAATGTGTTAGCAAGAACATCAAAGAATTGACTGAAAATGTTATACTCACAAAACATAGTCTTTAAATTTTTAAAAATTCATTTTTTTCATTTGAAAACAATATTCTATTGATTTGGTATAGGATTAGATAACATATGACTAATTCTATTCATTGAGTTACAAATTTATAATTTTTAATTTCTGAACTCACCACCATGATCAATTCTCAAAGGGCATGATTTTGAAATCCAATTTATTTTCCACATGTTTACAAAAACCAATAAATAGAGAATATGCTTAATGTTTTATGTATTAAAAATTAAAACCATGAAAATATAAAATAATAATCAATTAACACATAAATAAATGAGTTACCATTAGGAAATAGGGTAATAGTTGTTCTGAAATAATACATATATGAATGCCCAATTGGACCATGATAATGAACCTATTTGGTATGTTTGAATGATGTATGTTGATTCCATTTCAATTGGAATGCATCACTACATTTCATTATTGAAAATTTATTATAATGAATTTCATAAATAAAGTTCTTTTTTGGAAATTTTATCAAGGAATGGACTTTGTATTGTCCAAGACTTATTTTTCAAATCTATGATTCCTAAAATTTGGTATTTATGAAATTTACACTCTGTATAAAAAATGAGTTAAAATATAATGTGTAACCATTACCTATTTTTTCTTCTTCTAACTAGAGACATTTATATTTAAAAACAAAAGAAGAAATTATTTAAAAAATCAACCAAATGAAAATATTCACAATGTTGTGAAACATTTATTAGGTTATGCTACATGCCTTTACCATAAAGTACATTGTGTATAAGGATATACATCATATTCAAATGTTCAAATTCTAATTATCATTCATTTTAATTGTCTCGAAAAATTAAAAAATCCTCAATCTAATTGGGATAGATAATGAATAATGGTCTAATATCCACTCATATTCCGTAAACATCCACAATCCCTAAACTACTTTTCATTGAAGTTAATATGGCATGTCTCATAGAATGAAAAATTATAAAATAAATTTTGTTTGGTACCGAAATTCTATGGGGTATAGAAATGATAGTTATAAAAGACCATGGTATTCATACCTTTATATGTTTTGAAATAAAAACATTTTTGTATGTTTTGAAAAATATTTTTAAAATAATTGTCTAATTCCTAAAATTTCATTATTTTTTAAATAATATTTAAAAAAATACCTATTTCACCGCAATTAAAATAAGTAAATTTAGGAAAATAATTAATTTTTTACGGAAAAAAATACTTTATATGATTTTTATATATTTCCCCTAGCTTCTATTTCTAAATTTTTATTTTGAGGATTGATTAGTCCCATTTCTGTTTTTAAATTGTCTTATCATTTTGAAAAAAACAATTGAATAAAATTTAAAATATTGAATTAACTTTTATAGGTTTTCAATTTTCATGATAATTTAATTTTCAAGATAGTATAATTTCCTATCAGATTATTAAGGCCTATAATCTAATTGTACATATTTTATTCCGCACCAAATTTTTTTATAGTAACATAGAAAGGATTTATTGTTAATATTTATAAATTAATACATAATTTCAACAATGTTGATGTATTTATTCAAATTTATTTATGATTTTTTTCAGAGCCACATTCCACATAATAATAATAAGTTTGTACTCATATTATTTTTCTATAATGGATATGACGTCCTTTTGATTTTCAGCTTTATCTTTTTGTTATGATGAAATGAATTTTCTAGAATAATAAAAATCAATCCATGTGCCCTTGATATATTAATTAGACATATTATATAAATTATTATTGAAGTATATCTTGTCTATATTCCTATCATTATTGATTATCAGATGGTGTTGCTCGATCCGTAATATTTTTTTTTGTAAGAACCCGATCCTTATTTTCAAGTATGTTTTTCTATTCTGGTCGTCTTTGGGAAAAAATTGTTTTTTGGGAGGTTGTGTAGGGGCGCATGGGTGGGGCACGGTTTGACAAATCCATGAGGCCAGCCCAAGGAACCATTTACCCTTGATAGTGGTCTCCACACGGGGTACACACGGTTTGTCAAACTATGCAGGCAAGCCATTCGAAATCCCTGGGTGAGACACTGGAAATCGCACAGTTGGTGAATGGTTTTCCAAACCATTTGGGGTAACTGTGATGCGACATAAATGTTGGGTTTTTAATTCACAAGACACACGGAATTTGTCATTCCTCTCCTTTATTCCTCCTACTCATGGCTCACACGGGGGTTGCAATTTTCAGAGGTTGGGCGAGCTACATGGCTCATTTTGGAGGAAAATCGAAGGGGTTTTTTGGTGGATCGAAGGTGGGTCTTCTTAGGTATGTTCCTCATCATTATTTCTCCTTGTGTTTCCCTATATATTTTCTTCCATCTATCTAGGTTTTCTAGATCTACATCAGTTGCATATAGATATATTATTGGGTTTGCCTTGAGTGTTGATATTAATGGTTTGTGGATGATAAGGAATATAAGGACCCAACCTTATTACATAAATAATATTTAATTTAGTCAAGAAAACACTTCATTTTACATTGGAGATCATTTCAAGATTATAGAATTATAGAATTAGGAAAATACTTTCATAAAATTACACATTATTACAGAGTGGATACCATAAAAATAGTTTCCATTTTTTTCAAATTATAAAAAATTTAAACATAAAACAAGACTTCGTGACAATTATTCAACATTTAATGTGTCTTAATTCCTCTTATTACACATAAATTAACCTGTGAAAAAATCATTTAAAAACATATTATGAGAAAAATATCTCAGTACGATATGAAAATGAAGGAAAGAGCACATAAGTCCATGAATACTCATAATGTAACGCCCCGACCCCAGCTACCCAGAGTCGGTGCATTACTTCGTAACATTAGCATGATCACAAAAGATCAAGTCTCGAAAGACCGATTAGTTTAGTAGCCTTGGAAACACTAGATACATTCATAAATGTTACATTACATCACAAAGTGAAAAACTATAATAACATATTCTCCATATTCCACACTTCTATCCTCTTCGGACTATCCCTCCAGGTCATTCATAAAATACTTCTTCAAATCCTGGAAAATATTAAAACATTGAAAGGGGTGAGCTCAGATGCACAGTAAGGATAACAATATTGCGGAAGCTTTCATAAACAAATATTAACATTTAAGGCAATGTATAACTAAAACAAAAGCCTTTTAAACATAAACATCAACATAATATGGAAAAAGTAAAATGAGATAATGCCATTTACTTACTCACATGTATATTCTACTAGTCGAATAATCACATGCAATATCAATAACCACTTTCATAATGAGGGAATGCATAATGCCAGACATTCTGAAACATTTTGTCAAGGCCTTGGCCAAGACGTCTAAAATGATTAAGTCCTCGGCCAAAACCATAAATCAAATTGGGAAAGGGCCTTGGCCAATTCCACGTCTAGTTGTCTCATGAGACCTACCAATGCATCGAGGAGCTATAGAGGGCTCCACCCGTCACTTATTAAGTCCAATACATTCCTCATATGAACAGGTTTAAACATCTCATAAACCATAACATAATTGTATCACATAAAACATGCATAAAGGAAACATAAAATTTCCACATTTCAATCACAAGATATCAATAAAACACATTGATATAATAAAAACGCTTTCAAAACCATTTTCAATACCAAAATAAAAGAAAAGTATAACATGGTATTTATTCTTCAAAAAAAGGGTATGGCTTGTAGAGGAAGCCGAAACTCAAACAGTGGTCATGGCGGCGGAGAAGTCATTGTCGCCGCATACATACGACAAAAACATTCCCTTTTGTCGTTTAGTAAATGCTTCGTATAAAAAATATTCCTTTTTAATAAACGTAAAATTCAATGTGGTTTATACACCGTATAAAAGAAATTTGTGTATAAAACCAATTATGCCTCAATGAAAGGTGATTGAGACGAAGTCCATACAAAGATCATTTTTAAAATAAAATATATATATTATGTGTATTCACTATAGGTACACATAAAGAATACAAAATAAGACATAATAATATCATGACATAATTTGAAAGTAGGAGGTTAACCCAAAGAATATAAATTGGGTTAAGAAGTTCCCTTACCTCATGTCTAACTTGACTCAACCGTTCTTTAACCTCCTGAATAATAAACTAGTGTTAATATATACCTTATTAAGAACCATTTTCAATTTCATTATCCTTTTTATATCACTTATTACAATGATATGAACATTATGTAATTATTTAAGTTAATAACGGTCGTTTTGTCGATCATTGGTACTTGAGTCAACAATAAACTTCTTATAATTTCAAGTTGTTCATGTGGTAGAATATCCATTATCTCCAGAATTATATTCATGATTTAGATGTCATATATATCATATATATCTAGTATATACATTCATTTATAATATTACGTAACAATTAGAGGTAAGAAATGAAATGCACCGTTCATGGAGACGGTAAGCCGTACGTACGCATGAACGCTACTTTCATTTATATTTCGTATTTAATGGAATGAAATCATAATGATATAAAGGTATAATATAGTTCAATTATAATATCATATATAATATCATTTACTCCATCCTTTATACAACCCACATATGGCATTAACGATTCACATCACTTTGAGGGGGCGGTAGTCCGCACTTCCTAAAATGAAATTATCGCATTTACCCATAATGGAAATAATAAAGTATGCCATAAATGAGAAATAAAGAAGCATAAGGAAAACATAAACATAATATATATATCATATATGAAAATATTGTCATCAAAATGGCCACCATTATAGGTGTTAAAAGAATTTGAACAATCATCGTTTCGTGAGGCAGTATTTCACCACCCACAGAAACAGTATGTTCTTTAACCATTAGACTAATGTGTATGTAAGTGTAAACCAAATCCTTATCATAAAAACATCCTAGAATATTTTATATACTGGTGTTGTTACAAAATAATGGAATGAATAGAGTTTAAGGTGTTGGAGAAACAAAATGAAACAAAACAACATTAGAGAAGACATTACCTTAAAAATAGGGTAGATCATTTTGATTTGAGCCAAAGGCTTACTTGGGAAGAATTCTGCCCAAAGTGAGGCTTCTAGGAGTAAGGGAGGGATTTTGGGAGAGTATTTGGGCAGAGTTTGGCCGAGCCAAATGGCTTGAAGGTGTGAATAAGGTTGGAGTGGTGGGGGCCTTTTATAAGTGGAGAGGAGGGGCTCTTTTGGAAAGATTGAAATGTTACATTATTATACAATGCTTTTTTCGGATTCTAAAGGTCCCACACATATATAATTCGTGTCTACGGTGATAAGGGTTAGAAATATCCTCATAAAATAGGATTTGGACAAGTGTAAGCCTTGGATTTTTCATTATCTTCTCATTTTATTTAAATCGTTAAATAATGAGGTCATCGCTGCATCATAATGATGTCATAAATAATTTAATTTATTTAATGTCTAAAAATTATAAAAAAATACTATGATGTTGGAAATCTTTTTAGATTTCTAATTAATAATTATAGTCAAAATTTGGACTTGTTTAACCCTACTTAAAAATTGTTTTAGTAAAACAACTCATGTTTGTGTCAATTTAATTTTAACATTAAATAAATATATATTAATGTCATTTTCCAAATAAAGTGGATCCATGGTGTCCCCAAGTTGACCCATGGGTTGTCTTGGTCGGACATGACTCATCCAATAGGAGTAGGACAAGTTTCATGCTCATCTCATATTATTAAAACATTATTTGTACCTTAAACTACACAAATTACCTTTAATCGCGATTAAGAACTTAACAGTTACTATTCACCAAAAATTTATTTTAATCTCATTGAACCACATTTTACTTATTAATGACAACCATGTATGTCGGATTTTTGAAAATCAAATCACAGAAGTGGTATTATTTCATTTAAACGAAAAATCAGTTATTTAACTACCACTTAGTGGTTTCACTATTAATCAAAAATTGAAGTTTTTCAGAACAAAGCCAAAATTTCACCCTAAGCTATAATTGATATTCTGAATTCAAAAATTATTTCTATTTTACAAAATTACAAACATATAAGTTGCATTAATTAATTTTATAATTAATTCCCGCTGTCACAACAAATTGCGTGTTTTTATGAAACAATTTATATCAAAAGATTGGCAATTGTTTATGTCCAATTTCAATGTTAAATTAATTCTAATGACCACCATTAGATAAAATGGTAAAAATATATTCTAATTATACTTTAAAACAACTAAATAGTATAATTTATCACTATAAATTATTTTGATTAAAAAAGTTGTTTTTAAGTATTTTTTACTATTCATAAAAAATTGGAAGTTCTCAGAAAATTACAAAAAATTCATCTTTGGATAATTTCAATATTAAGAATACAAAAATTAAGTCCATTTTGAAATATAAAATTTCTATAATTTTAAAAAGTGGTTATTACTATTCATAACAGCTACTTTGATTAGTCTCGGTGTTTTAGAACTTGATGTTGCGTACAATGCAAGCTATTACATTATTGAATGAGAAGTGTATCATTGAAGCTCGGGGTGTTACATTCTCCCCTCCTTCAATAAATTGCGTCCTCGCAATTTGAAATTTTTCTTTGTAAATAAAAGGTTGAAAAGAGAAAATACCTTTGTGGAAAACCCACATCAGAAATAAGATGAATAAAATTTAGCCTTAATAAGAGGGAAAGAGAAATGAAAAAATCACCCCCCCCCCCAATTATGATCTCGATTAGGAGAACATTGGTGGCAATTAGAGACATATAATTGGAGGAAAATTGTAAATATTTGTATATAGTGATTGAGGTCATCAATCACAATCGACTGTCAAATTGAGGGCCTCAAAGCCTTCAATCTATGTTGATTTAAAATATCATCAGTTCAACAAGACATAAGGTATTAGGATAACACATTTTTTTTGTTTTAATATCCCTTTAATAAAGTTTAGGAATTAATTTATTCGTTTAATAAGAGATAGGTATATATATATTTATGCTTTACAGTCAGAGTTTCATCCTTCAACTCATCTTTCACTCAAAAAGATAATAGAACTCAAAAATATTATACTTATCCTAATTGTATAAGGTTCCAAATACTAACACATATCATTTAGATTAGTAAAATTATTTTGTAATAACCAGGACTTCCTGCAGGCTAGTGGTAGGAAATAAAGGCCTGTCGCACTATGATTGTGGGTTCGATTCCTACAGCTTTGTCCGACGCGACGGGTTATGCCCCACCCTGCAGGTTGTCCTTTTCCTAAAACTATAGTATTATAATATTCAAAAATAATATTCATAAATTTTTAACCTTAAACAATACTATCCAAAGATCAACTTAATCCACTCCAACCTTTATAGTTATCCAAAATACCTCTGTCCAGACTTTCTCTAAAAGGTCACTTAATTCCAAAATCAATTTATCAGATTTCCCAAACAAAGTAAAGTTTCTCTTATTGTCACATACTAAAAATATAATTACCTTCATCATATTAAAACCTTACTGAAATCAACAAGTACTGCAGTAAAATCCTTATATATATATCACATTATTATAATAACCAGAATATAATCCATGAGTCCAAAAGCACCAATACATTAGTTATTCTGCTTCAACGGTAGTAACAGCATAAGATTGTCCTTGATCCCTTGGCCTTTTCTGAGGTATGTTTCCCTGACGCTTAGGACATTCATTTTCATAATGACCCATTTCTCTACAATTGTAGCATTCAACAGTGATAGCCTCTTTCTTTCCCTTGCAATCACGTGCCTGGTGACCTTTTTCCCCACATTTATAACAAACTCCCATTCCTTTTAGACAAGTACCAGGGTGATTCTTCCCACAATTATCACATAATGGAAAATCCTTCTTTCCCTTTTTCCCTTTATCTGTCTCTTGTTCCACCGTTCTCTTCTTCTCTTGCTTTACTTTGTTGTCATAAGACTTAGAGAATTCATTTTCTGTCTTGATAGCACATGAGACAATATCTTTGTATGTTGAGAACGATTGTGATAATTAAGCTCGATGGAGAAATGGTTTTAACCCATCAAAGAAACGATCAATCTTACCTATTGGGTTACGTATATAATCTACAGCATACCTCGCTAACCTTGTAAAGTTGGCCTCATACTTTGCGACATTCTCATCCTCCTTCTGCCTCAGACTTAGAAATTGCCTTTCCATATCTGCTTGATGGTCACGAGGAAAGTATTTTTCTAAGAAAAGCTCTTTGAACTCCCTCCATTCCATATTCGACACGTCATCATCTTCCTTTGTGTTTTGAATCAGCGACCACCACTGATCGGCATCTCCAGTGAGGCGGTAAACTGCCATGACAAACTTCTCCCTTTCGCTACTCCCCAAGACATGGAATATTTTCTCTAAGGAGTTTATCCATTGCTCAGCTACTAACGGATTTTTACCCCCATTAAATGTTGGTGGTTGTTTCCTCATGAAGCGGTCTAACATTGATCCTCCATGTTGTGGATCAGGGTGATCCATACGAGTAAGGTTATTATTCATAACTTGAGTGAGTTGTCCCAGTATGGTAATAAATTGACCAGCACCAGTTGTATCTCCAGATCCACAATAATTATCTTGAGCAGGAGGGTAATCCCTACATGGAGTTTGTGCATTGATACGGTTTCCATTCCTTCCACTAGGCGCCATTTCTATACAATGGCATAAACAAGATTAGTTTATGAATCAAAATACATAATTCCATACATATAAAATACTTAACATAAATTGAACTATTTATGGATATAATCCATAATCATAAAAAGGTTTTCTTTGAAGAAGAATATACTCATAACCGTTCATAGTGGTTTGTAATGAAAATGAGAATTATCCTAAGCATATCCCCCGGGGGGTGTCGTAACCAAGAGTGCAGCAAGGCCCGTTGTCGTGCACCAGTTCCCGTTCGACTCTAGCTCAAAGAGGTGTTTTCAGGTTTTAGCCCTAGGTACATCTGTTCCAGAGCTGCCTCTACATGCTCGTATCCGGATAGGGATGTATTGCTCGGAAAACTCATAAAATCTCTACAATAACAAAATTCTAGAAAGTTCTTCTATACTAATATTCAATGTCTATCTTTGGGCTATGTTCTCTAATCAGAGTTTATCTAATTCTAGCTTCCAAGGTTATTACTAAACTGCCTCTGATACCAACTGTAACGCCCCGACCCCAGCTACCCAGAGTCTGTGCATTACTTCGTAACATTGTCATGATCACAAAAGGTCAAGTCTCGAAAGACCGATTAGTTTAGTAGCCTTGGAAACACTAGAAACATTCATAAATGTTACATTACATCACAAAGTGAAAAACTATAATAACATAGTCTCCATAGACCACACTTCTATCCTCTTCGGACTATCCCTGCAGGTCATTCATAAAATACTTCTTCACATCCTGGAAAATATTAAAACATTGAAATGGGTGAGCTCAGATGCTCAGTAAGGATAACAATATTGCGGAAGCTTTCATAAACAAACATTAACAGTTAAGGAAATGTATAACTAAAACAAAAGCCTTTTAAACATAAACATCAATATAATATGGAAAATGTAAAATGAGATAATGCAATTTACTTACTCACATGGATATTCTACTAGTCGAATAATCACATGCAATATCAATAACCACTTTCATAATGAGGGAATGCATAATGCCAGACATTCTGAAACATTTTGTCAAGGCCTTGTCCAAGACATCTAAAATTATTAAGGCGTCGGCCAAAACCATAAATCAAATTGGTAAAGGGCCTCGGACAATTCAACGTCTAGTTGTCTCATGAGACCTACAGATGCATCGAGGAGCTATAGCGGGCTCCACCCGTAACTTATTAAGTCCAATACATTCCTCATATGAACAGGTTTAAACATCTCATAAACCATAACATAATCGTATCACATAAAACATGCATAAAGGAAACATAACATTTCCACATTTCAATCACAAGATATCAATACAACACATTGATATAATAAAAACTCTTTCAAAACCATTTTCAATACCAAAATAAAAGAAAAGTATAACATGGTATTTATTCTTCGAAAAAAAGGGTATTGATTGTAGAGGAAGCCAAAACTCAAATAGTGGTCACGGCGGCGGAGAAGTCATTGTCGCCACATACGTACGACAAAAACATTCCCTTTTGTCGTTTAGTAAACGCTTCATATAAAAAATATTCCGTTTTAATAAACGTAAAAGTCAAAGTGGTTTATACACCGTATAAAAGAAATTTGTGTATAAAACCAAATATGCCTCAATGAAAGGAGATTGAGACGAAGTCCTTACAAAGATCATTTTTAAAATAATATATATATATTATGTGTATTCACTATAGGTACACATAAAGAATACAAAATAAGACATAATAATATCATGACATAATTTGAAAGTAGGAGATTAACCCAAAGAATATAAATTGGGTTAACAAGTTCCCTTACCTCGTGTCTGACTTGACTCAGCCATTCTTTAACCTCCGGAATAATAAACTAGTGTTAATATATACCTTATTAAGAACCATTTTCAATTTCATTATCCTTTTTATATCACTTATTACAATGATATGAACATTATGTAATTATTTATGTTAATAACGGTCGTTTTGTCGATCTTTGGTACTTGAGTCAACAATAAACTTCTTATAATTACATGTTGATCATGTGGTAGAATATAAATTATCTCCAGAATTATATTCATGATTTAGATTTCATATATATCATATATATCCAGTATATACATTCATTTATAATATTACTTAACATTTAGAGGTAAGAAATGAAATGCACCGTTCATGGAGACGGTAAGCCGTACGTACGCATGAACGCTACTTTCATTTATATTTCGTATTTAATGGAATGAAATCATAATGATATAAAATTATAATATAGTTCCAGTATAATATCATATATAATATCATTTACTCCATCCTTTAAACATCACACATATGGCATTAACGATTCACATCACTTTGAGGAGGTGGTAGTCTGCACTTCCTAAAATGAAATTATCGCGTTTACCCATAATGGAAATCATAAAGTATGCCATAAATGAGAAATACAGAAGAATAAGGAAAACATAAACATAATATATATATCATATATGAAAATAGTTTCATAAAAATGGCCACCATTATAGGTGTTAAATGAATTTGAGCAATCATCATTTCGTGAGGCAGTATTTCGCCACCCACAGAAACAGTATGTTCTTTAACCATTAGACGAATGTGTGTGTAAGTGTAAACAAAATCCTTATCATAAAAACATACTAGTATATTATATATACTTGTGTTGTTACAAAAGAAAGGAATGAAAGGAGTTTAAGGGGTTGGAGAAACAAAATGAAACAAAACAACATTAGAGAAGACATTACCTTAAAAATAGGGTAGATCTTTTTGATTTGAGCCAAAGGCTTCCTTGGGAAGAATTCTACCCAAAGTGAGGCTTCTAGGAGTTAGGGAGGGATGTTGGGAGCGTATTTGGGCAGAGGTTGGCCGAGCCAAATGGCTTGAAGGTGTGAATAAGTTGGGAGTGGTGGGGGCCTTTTATAAGTGGAGAGGAGGGGCTCTTTTGGAAAGATTGAAATGTTACATTATTATACAATGTTTTTCTCAGATTCTAAAGGTCCCACACTTATATAATTCGTGTCTAAGGTGATAAGGGTTAGCAATATCCTCTTCAAATAGGATTTGGACAAGTGTAAGCCTTGGATTTTTCATTATCTTCTCATTTTATTTAAATCGTTAAATAATGAGGTCATCGCTGCATCATAATGATGTCATAAATAATTTAATTTATTTAATGTCTAAAAATTATAAAAAAATACTATGATGTAGGAAATATTTTTAGATTTCTAATGAATATTTATAGTAAAAATTTGGACTTGTTTAACCGAACTTAAAAACAGTTTTAGTAAAACAACTCATGTTTGAGTCAATTTATTTTTAACATTAAATAAATATATATTAAAATCATTTTCCAACTAAAGTGGCTCCATGGGGTCCCCAAGTTGACCCATGGGTTGTCTTGGTCGTCCATGACTCATCCAATAGGAGTAGGAAAGTGTCATGCTCATCTCATATTATTAAAACATTATTTGTATCTTAAACTACACTAATTACCTCTAATCGCGATTAAGAACTTAAAAGTTACTATTCACCAAAAATTTATTTTAATCTCATTGAACCACATTATACTTCTTAATGACAACCATGTATTTAGAATTTTTGAAAATAAAATCACAGAAGTGGTAATATTTCATTTAATCGAAAAATCAGTCATTTAACTACCACTTAGTGGTTTCACTATTCATCAAAAATTGAAGTTTTTCAGAACAATGTCAAAATTTCACCCTAATCTATAATTGATATTCCGAATTCAAAATTGATGTCTATATTACAAAATTCCAAACATATAAGTTGCATTAATTAATTTTATAATTAATTCCCGCTGTCACAACAAATAGCGTGTTTTTAAGAAACAATTTATATCAAAAGATTGGCAATTGTTTATGTCCAATTTCAATGTTAAATTAATTCTAATGACCACCATTGGATAAAATGGTAAAAATATATTCTAATTATACTTTAAAACCACTAAATAGTATTATTTATCACTATAAATTATTTTTATTAAAAAATTTGTTTTTAAGTATTTTTTACTATTCATAAAAATTTGGAAGTTCTCAGAAAATTACAAAAAATTCAACTTGGGATAATTTCAATATTACGAATACAAAAATGAAGTCCATTTTGAAATATAAAATTTCTATAATTTTAAAAAGTGGTTATTACTATTCATAACGGCTACTTTGATTAGTCGCGGTGTTTTAGAACTCGATGTTGCGTACAATGAAAGCTATTACATTATTGAATGAGAAGCGTATCATGGAAGTTCGGGGTGTTACACATAACGTATGAAAACATTTCCAAAAGACATGCTTATCAACCATATATACTTACTTTGTTTAACATGAGATTTCTCAAAATACACAAAAACATGAGAATATAAATATAATCATAAAGGTATCTCGCAGAATTACTTACATAATATTGTAACCATTCTTTGCTGCCTTATAATTTGTAACCCTCACTGCTACCTTACTTTGTGTAACCATCACAGTTACACTTGGAGTAACCATATGGTTGACCTCCAACATACTCATACCCAATGAATTAGAGGGAAATATAGGTCCCACCCTTCATCATAAATAATTCCCAAGAACCAAAACATAATCATAACACATGAATAATTCCATAAAAATATTACTTTGGAATTTTGGAAAACTGAATTTTAAAAGAGGATTTTAAAGAAAAGCCACTTATAAATATTATACAATTGAAGAGATACATAAAAGCATGGATGTATTATGTATATATAATGTAAATATATATAATAAAACATAATATAAACATAACCCATCACACAACAAATTAAAATAGCACATAAATAATGAATTATATGGTTAACCCAAAGAATTGAAATTGGGTTAAGAATTCCCTTACCTCAGGTTTTTCCTACTAATAACTTGTTTAATCCTCCTATATAATGGTTAAAAGAGTGTTATTAATATTTTACATAAACATTTCCATGTTTTTTACATATTATATGATCATTTCAAAACATCATTTCACCCTTAATTGTTAGTATTTTTCCCTTTGAAATGTTTTTGAGGGAGTTCTTAACATGATTTCCATGATTGGTTCACGGTGGACATTCTTGTCGATTGGAAGTGAAACTACAGAATTGGAATGGAGTAGTATTTTAATATAACCAGCAACATAAATTATTCCAATTATCATTTTTAATTCTTACATGTGGATGATTCATAAGTTATAACATTAATGATGTTTGTTTAGATCTTTTTAGTGGTTCTTGATAACAACAACCTCGTTTTGTCTTATAATTTAGAATCATGAGTAAAAAATAATTAAAGAACAAGGGGTGCGTCATCAAATAATTGTTATAACCTAGATCAACCATATAAATTATTTGATGACCGGACTAGAAATAATTAATGGAAATTGAAATCACATCGTCCACGTTGTTGGCAATTCGACAAATCGCAGACAATATTTTAATTCATTGAATGAGTGGGGGAGGAGAAACAAATAATGATGAAGAATTTTATATTAAGATGATAGAATCAATAATATAAATGATTCTGGAGCATTCATTCCTCTTGTTTATGAGGAGGTGATGAATGAAGAAGAAAATAAAGGAATCTTAAAATAAAAGAAAACTTGATAAATTTCTCATGAAAATTCAACAGCCTAACGACGTCTCTTAAAATTTCATAAAAATAGTTTGATAAGAGCAAGGTGATATCTCATCATTAATACATAATATGGTCAGTATTGGGTGATATTTAATGAAATATCCCATCCTAACCCAAAGGGAAAGGAAGAGGATAACATAAAATGAAATAAAAGAAAGAAAATAAAAAGAGGATGTTTACCTCTTGATCGCTTCACCTTGAGATCCTCCTTAAAGGCTTCGGTTTTGGTCATTTGATGAGACCATAAGCTCTAGGACATGGGGAAGAATATTGGGGAGGGAATTGGGTAGAAATTAGACAATTATCATGGATTGAGAGGCATGGGAGGAAAAGAGGAGTGGGGGTGGTAATTATAGTGGAGGGGATGCAGTATTATTCATCATTTTAATCATTATTATAATATTTACCAAAGACTATGAATATTATTAATTAATGTGACCCCAAATATTAAGAATTTCATGTGATTTCAAAACAATTGGGATTACATCATCCTTGCATCACCTATGATTCAGCAAATCAATTATTTAGCATTTATCGTATTTTATCATTTTTTACTAATCATAAAAAATTCTTGAATTTTAGAAAAATAGAAAAAATTTACCATAACCATTTTGTTTATGTGTAGAATTCAAAAATAAAGACCATTTTTTAAAAAATATTTTTCTATATATTATTAATTTGACATTTAAATCAAATCATACATAATTAAAAAATTAATAGTTCTAATTCTATAACTACTTCTTTATCACAATGAAAAATTAACCAAGTTGTTATTATCTTCTAGACATAAGAAAATAAAATAATAATAAAATTTACTATTCATTAAAGTCATATTACTATTCATAATGGTATGTTACTATTCACAAAAAACATGTTGGTTTCATCAGACCCCAAATAACATACTGAACACAATTAGAGATGACAGTTTCATGAAATTGAAAACAATGTGGTAGTAAACTTACTTTTAATGGATAGTTATAAATATCTACTTTAAACAAAGTTTCATTTATTTCAATTTATTTTTAGAAAACCTTGGGGTGATACGTTATCCCCACCTTCTGGAAATTGTATCCTCCCAATTTTATTTACTTATTAAACAGTTGAGGGTACTTTTCTCTCATTGAATTTTTAGACTCCAATGTTAATTCTTAAACCATGTTGTTTCTCCACAAAACCTTTACCTAGTGGATTACCATATTCTGAAAAACTTGTTCCCTTCGATCAAGAATCTGAAATGGTTTCTCTTCATATGAAAGGTACTCCTCCAGTTGAACTGCTTCTGGGCTCAAGACTTGTGATGAATCTGGCACATACATTCTCAACATCAAAACATGAAAACATTGTGTACCTAAAACAATCTCGGTGGAAAAACTATGTGGTATGCAACTATTCCATATTTTTCTATGATTTCAAAAGGATCAATGAACCCTGGGCTTAGCTTTACTTTTTTACCAAAACACATCACAATTTTTCAAGGAGATACTTTAAGGGAAAATGGTCACCTACATCGAAAGAGAAGTCTTTCTTTCTGTTATCTCCATAACTTTTATGCATGCTCTGAGCTATCCTCATGTGATGTTGTATCATCCCCATTTTTTCGGACACTTCTTCAACTAATTCTGGCCCCATCAAATTTCTTTCATCGACTTCATCCCAAAACGCTGCCGTTCGACACCACTTTCCATACAAGGCCTCAAAAGGTGAAATATGAATACTATAATAAAAACTATTATTATAAGAAAAATAAAATAATGACATATTTTGATCCCAATTTCCCCGATAGTCCATTGAACAAGCTCAAAGAATATCCTCCAATGTTTGAATCGTTCGTTCTGACTCCCATGTGATTGAGGATGAAAAGTTGTACTAAAATTCATCTTTGTGCCCAACGACTTCTGATGTCCCTTCCAAAATTTATATGGGATCTTGGGATCTTGATCAGACACAATATAAATAGGAACTCCATGAAACCTGACAATCTCCTTATGGTACAATAGAGAATGTTGATCCAAATACATTATATCTTGAATAGATAGAAAATGTGCAGATTTTCTCAGCCGATCAACAATATCCCAAATCGCATTTTTACCTCGATATGTATTTTGTAGTCCCACCACGATGTCCATGGATACATTCTCCCATTTCCACTCTAACACTGGAAAAGGTTGAAGCACCCCCTTCGGTAATTGTCACTCTGCTTTAACCTGGTGACATGCCAAAAATATCATGGTAAAATCTACAATATCTCTTTTCATTCCATCTCAAAAATAATACTCTCGAAAGACTCTGTAAATATTAGTACTGCCAGTATGAATAGAAAATAGAGAACTATGAGATTTATGCAAAAACTCATTCCTCAAATAGGAATCACAAGGAACACACATTAATTTACAAAATCTTAAAACACAATCTTTATCAAGATTAAATTCTGGAAAAATACCCATTTTAACAAATACTACCTTTTTTTGTAGCACACGATCTTCCTTTTGCGCCTGCTTAATTCTATATGACAACGAAGACTTCACTGAAACCTTAAACAAAACAGTGGTATTCCCTGCACATTCATCTTCTAATCCAAAATTCATCAAATCATTAATCAAGGGATCATGTTCCAAATGTAGCATGATTAATGATTCACGATGTTTCCGACAAAAAGAATCGGCTACATTGTAGTATTTTCCAAGATGGTAATTGATCATGTTGTCATAATCCATTATTATTCCTAACCATCTAATCTGCCTCATGTTTAATTCCTTCTGAGTGAATATATACATTAGACTTGTATGGTCAGTATATATTTGTCATTTGGATCAGTATAGATGATGCTTTTATATTTTCAAAGCAAAAAAACATACCTGCCAATTACAAATCAAGTGTGGGTTAATTTATCTCATGAGGTTTAAGTTTTCTCGAATCATAGGCAATTACATGATCATTCTGCATTAAAACACAACCAAGTCCCTTCAATGAAGCATCAATTTAGATAACAAACTCACCATTCTAGGAAGGTAAGGCCAAAACTGGAGCATTCACCAATCTCTTCTTCAGTTCCTGAAAACAAACATCACATTATTTTATCCAAACAAATTTAACCCCTTTCCATGTTAACTTAGTTATTAGACTATATAATCGTGAAAAGTTCTTAACAAAATGCAGGTAATAACTTTCTAAGCCCAGAAAACTACGAATATTTGTAACATTTGTGGGTCTTGGCTATTCCTCAACTACTTTTTTTGGTAGGATGAACTATTATTTCATCCTTATTAACAATATGCCCAATAAATGAAATCTTTTTCAACCAAAAATTACACTTTCTGAATTTTCCATATTGGTTCATTTCAATTGATGTTTGTAAAACAACCCTTAGATGTTTTTAATGCTCCTCTTTATGTTTAGAAAATAACATAATTTCATCAATAAATACAACCAAAATATATTGATGAACTCATGAAATAATATATTCATTAGATTCATGAATACAGAAGGTTCATTAGTTAATCTAAACTACATAACAACAAATTCATAGTGCCCATATCTAGTACGAAAGGCTATTTTACGGATTTCATCTTTCTTCACCTTCAACTGATGGTATCCGGATCATAATTCAATCTTGGAAAATTATTGATCTCCCTAGAGATGATCAAAGAAGTCATCAATATGAGTTAAAGGATACTTGTTTTTATCAATGATTTTAGTCAAAGCTCTATAATCAATGCAAAGTATCATGGAACCATATTTATTTTTGACAAACAAAATAGGGGCTACCAATGTTGAAGTTCATGGATGAATGAAGCCTTTGTCAAAAAAAATCTGCAACTGATTTTTCAATTCAAAAAGATCTATTGGATCTATATGATATGGGTGTTTTGAAATTTTCTTAGCATTAGGATCTAAGTCAATTGTGAATTCGACTTCTCGATCATGTATGACACCAGGTAACTCATCCCTAAAAACATCAAGGTATTCATTTACAACTAGAACATCATTAATTTTAATATTTTCCTTGTTTTCAACAATATGAGCAAGATAACTATAATTTCATTCATTAATTATTTTCTCATATTCCTAATATGTTATCAATTTTATGGGTTCATTCTTGTAAAAAACTGAAACTATTTCTAAAAAACAACTTCTTTAGCTCTACAGTCATTCTTAGCATGATAATCAGAAAGACAGTCCATCCGCAAAATAACATCAAACTCGACTAAGGGTAAAACAACAAGGTTTTCAGGTAACGTATTTCCATAGACCACAATAGAACGATTCTTATAATTTCTCTTTTCTATAACATTTCCCCCTGGTGTTTTAACAACAATTTCGTGTCTCATTTTTTGAGGTTATATAACCAATTTACCAGAACATTTCTCATAGATAAAGGAATGTGTAGACCCTGTATTAAACCAAACTTTAGCAAAATCTGAGTGAAAAAACAAAGTACCTGATACAACTTCATTGGATGTAATGATACCTACTGATGTAGTCGCAAAGGTTCTTAGCACACCATTCTACTTGTAGTCTGCCTTCATTGCATCATTCAGATCTTTGTTTGGGCATAAATTTTCATAATGACCCATTTCACAACATTTAAAAAACATTACAGTTTTCTTATCATGATTAGTCTTAAGATTATTTTCATTGAAATATCAGGCCATGTTTCCAAACATACCACATTTAAAAAACTTCCCGGTTTTTCTAGGACATTCCCCAGGGTGTTTCTTTCAACCCTTTTCACAAACAAAAAATTGGATTTTCTTACCATCCTATTTCTTTGGTTGATTCATACCCACTGATTTATAACTAGAACTCTTCTTCTATTTGTTTCCAAAATGCACATGATCATCAGAAAACTCCATCTCTACTCTCTCATCACATCATACATGTTTCTCATAACATTTGAATTCACTTGAGGCCAATGCCCTTCAATACCTTGGCTTCAATCCTGAGTACAAGCGGTTGATTTTTCTATCAAGATCCAGAAAATGATTTGCAGAATACCTCGCCAGTTGGGTGAAGTTGGCTTCATACATGACCACTGAATCTTCCCCCTTCACTTTCAATTCAAGGAATTTCTTCACCATTATAAGTCGCACCACCATTGGAAAATATTTTTCAATGAAAATACTTTTAAATTAATCCCATTCTAGGGTATAAAAATCCTCTCTAACCCTGACATTCCTTACCATTGACCACTACTAATCAGCTTCCCCTTAAAAATGATAATTGGAAAGACTTACCTTTTGATTTTCTGAACATCCCATAACATCGAATATATTTTCAAGGGCTTTGATCCATCTTTCAGCTTCTACTGGGTCAGAAGATCCATTGAATGCTGGAGGATGTTGTCTCGTAAAATGTTCCACCATTGTCATGTTCAATTGTGGTACCTCTGTTGGCTCTCTTGCATGGATGCCACCACCATTTATTTCTTGTGTTAGCTGAGCCATTACTATCACAAACAGCTCGGTTCCAATACGTACCATTACGGGCTGTAGTTTTGGAAGGATGTCATCTTGTCGGTGCCTCTCCTCATCAAAATCCATGTTCCTTCTGGGTACAACCATTATGAACAATAATATCTTAGATGAAGAAACATGGTAATCTTTAAATTCTATAACAAATTAAACATAGAGTGAAAATAATTTATGGTATTCTATTAACATCACCCAAACCCCTAATGTTTTATAAACTATCCTCTGATACCAACTATAAGGACCCAACATTATTACCTACATAGTATTGAATTTAGTTAAGAAAATACATCCTTTTACATTTAAGATCTTTTCAAGTTTAGAGCTTTAGAGAACTAGGACAATACATCTATAACATTACACACTGTTACAGAGTGGATACCATAAAACAGTTTCCATTTTTTTTATATTATAAAACATTAAAACATAAAACAAGACTCCTTGAAAATTCTTCAAAATTTAATGTTTCATCATTCCATGTATTAAACATCCATTATCCTGTGAAAAAATCATTTAAAAACTTTGGATGAGCACAAATACTCAGAAAGGTATGAAAAATAATGGAGGAGCACACTAGTCCATGAATACTCGTAACGTATGAAACCATTTTCAAAAGACATGCTTATCACCCATATATACATACATTTTTTACATGAGATTTAAACAAAATACCAAAAAGACATGAGAATATAAATATAATCATAAAGGTATCTTGGGGCATTACTTACATTATCTTTGAACCATTCTTGACTACTTTATAATTTGTAACCCACACAACTACCATAATTTGTGTAACCATCATAGTTACACTTGGAGTAACCATACATCCGACCTCCAAATTACGCATACCCAATGCATTGGAGGGAAATAAAGGTCACAACCTTCATCAAAATTAATTCCCAAGAACCAAAACATAATAGTAAAACATGAATAATTCCATAAAAACATTACTTTGGATTTTCGGAAAACAAAATTTTA
Organism: Viscum album; assembly: GCA_963277665.1. NCBI lineage: Eukaryota > Viridiplantae > Streptophyta > Magnoliopsida > Santalales > Viscaceae > Viscum > Viscum album. Next base: position 1,308,327,183 of record OY728152.1, on the reverse strand, counting down.
ACAGAGGATTTTTAAAGAAAAGCCCCGTATAAATATTATACAATTGAAGAGAGACATAAATGTGTGGATGGAGTATGTATATATACTGTAAATACACATAATAAAGCATAATATAAATATAACCAATCACACAAAAAATTTAAATAGCACATAAATAATGAAGTAGAAGGTCAACCCAAAGAATGGAAATCAGGTTAAGAATTCCCTTACCTCAGGTTTGTCATACATAAAACTTGTTTAAACCTCCTATATAATGGTTATAATAGTATTATTAATATATTAAAGAATCATTTCAATGTTTATATCATCTTATATGATCATTTCATAACATCATTTCACCCTAAATTGTTAGTATTTTTCCCTTTACACTGTTTTTGGGTGAGTTCATAACATGATTTCCATGATTGATTCATGGTGGACATTCTATTCGATTGGAAGTGAAACTCCATAATTGGAATGGATTAGTATTTTTATATAAAATGTAACATAAATTATTCCATTTAACATTTTTAATTCTTGCATGAGTATGATACATAAGTTAAAACATTAATGATGTTCAATTAGATCCTTTTAGTGGTTCTTTGATAATAACTACCTCGTCTTGTCTTATAAATTAGAACCATGAGTAAAAAAGAATTCCAGAACCATGGGTGAGTCATAGAACATATTTTGTAACCTGGTTAAACTATATAAATGGTTTCATTTCCAGTCTTTAATTAATTACTGGAAATTGAAATCACATCGTCCACATTGTCGGTAATTTGACACATTACGGACAATATTTTAATTCCTTGAATGAGGGGGGAAGATAAAAACATAATGATGAAGAATTTTCTATGAACATGAGATCATCGATAATATACATGATTTTGGAGCTTTCATTCTTCTTGGATAAGAGTAGGATATAAAAGAAGAAGAAAATAAAGGAATCTTAAAATAAACTAAAACAGGATAAATTTCTCACGAAAATTCGGCAGCCTAACGACGTCTCTTAAAATTTCATAAAAAAATTTTGATGAGAGGAAGAGGATATCTCATAATTCATACATAATATGGGCAGTAAGTGGGAATATGTAATGTAATATCCCATCATAAGATATAGGGAAAGAAAGAGGATAACATAAAATGAAATAATAAAAAAGAAAATAAAAGAGATTGTTAACCACTTGATCCTTTCTCCTTGAGATCCTACATAAGCACTATGGTATTGGACTTTTGGGGAGACTGTAAGATCTTGGACATGAGGAATAATATTGGGGAGGCAATTTGGTGGAAATTATACAAATCTCAATGCTTGAGATGTGTGTGAGGATGAGGGGAGTGGTGGTGATATTTATAGTGGATAGGAGGGAGTATGTTTCATTATTTTAATCATTATTATAATAATTTTAATGAAGACTTTGAATAATCCTAATTCATGTGACCCTAAATAGTAAAAATGTCATGTGAGTTCGAAATAAGTGTTCTTTTACAATCCTCGAATCACCTATGATGCAGTAAATCATGTATTTGGCATTTATCGTATTTTATCATATTTTACTATTCATAAAAATTTCTTGAATTTCATAAAAATACCAAAAAATTACCCTAACCATTTTTTGACATGTTGAATTCCAAAATGAAGTCCATTTTTCAAAAAATAAATTTCTAAATATTATTAATTTAACATTTAAATAAAAGCATACATAATTTAAAAAATAACTGTTTTAAATCTATAACTACTTCTTTATCATATTCAAAAATTAACCAAGATGTTATTATCTTCTAAAAATAAGAAAATAAAATAATAATAAAATAAACTAATCAGTAGGGTCATAATACTATTCATATTAATATTCATAATGGTATGCTACTATTCACAAAAAAAACAACTTGGTTTAATCAAACCCCAAATAACATACTGAACACAGTTGTAGATGGCAATTTATTGAAATTCATAACAATATAGTAGTAAAGTATTTTTTAAAGGCTAGTTATAAACATCTACATTAAACTAAGTTTCATGCATTTCAATTTATTTTTAGTAAACCTTGGGGTGTTACAGGGAAGGAGTTTTAGAGCGGTCTTCTGTGAAGCGGTTTCCTAGATTTGTGAGTGTGGTTGGTTATGGATCGTTTTTGCCAGAACCCTAATGGTTGGTGGTTTGTGCCTTTCAGATTTAGGTCATTGAATTTTATGTGAAAAATCACCAATACCCATGAACGGGGAATTGTCCGTTTACCGTTTTTAACACTGTTAATTGTCTGCATTGCTGGTGTGTGCGGGTAGAGATTATTTTTATGTTAATAGGGTTTATTTGTTTTCTTTGGAGGTGTTTCCCATGCATTTTCTATTTTGATCGTTTGGTTTTTTGTAGCCTATTAGGCTTCTTTTTTTGTTTCCCATTCCTAGTATTGTAGGATGGTGTGACTCTTCTTTATCTGATATGCTATTATGCTCAAGTGTGCTATCCATGTAGTTCTTGATGTTTACCTTGGCCGTTACGCGTTGCTATAATTGGTTGACTTACACAGGGCTGTGTGAACATGGTGTATAAACTATAGAGAGAATTGACATTGATGGATTATCTAGAGTGTCTTTATAATTATACGATGCAAGACCATAAGAGGAATTGAAGTTTATTGCTTCCCCAATATTTCTGTAGTTTCTTGACGAGGGCCACATGGGGAATTGGCATTGACTGCTTCCAAGAGCGCCTTTAGTACTATACGAGACTATAATAGGAATTGATGGTGAGTGCTTCCCAAGAGAGTCTATTCTTAAGCTTAACTAGAGTAGTTTGACTGAGAGTGATTCCAAGAGGGTTGATTGTACTTGATAGGTAGGACCAGAGGGGATTGGTTGTGGGCACTTCCAAGAGGGTTACCTGTTTTTTAGATTCTTGCTTGTATCTATTAGGTTGGACCATTGGGGACAGGCTTTGAGTACATATTAAGGGGTTACATGTTGTAATTATCTGCTTTGTTTAGTTGTTTCTAGATATTTGGACTGTGGATTGTTTACTGAAGAGTACTTCATGTTTAGTGCTTTCTATACCTTACCGGCCATATATATTCACGGACTGTTAGGCACAGATCATATGGTGGTTGCCTACTAGGATTCATCTCACACCATATTTGGGTCGTGCTTTCGGGCCCAAACAGACATTGTAGTTTCAGTTATAGATAAGGGTAAGCACCCATGTACATCAGGTACTTGATTTATTGCAGTGCGGGAGAGCATGGGAACAAGAAATGGCTTGCAATGCTGAAGGGGTTATCTTCTTTCTTTTGAACATTGGTTTATCAATATTTAATTCCAGAATTGTGACTTGTTTGGATGTTTTCCTAGACATATATGTACCACTCATCACATTATATATATGTGCTCCAGATGTTTATCATTTCAGTCTTCTATTGTTTACTGTTTTTGGATATTACTGATTTTCAATAGTATATTTGTTTATCTTCCACTGTGTTACCCTGCCCATGACGGTATAGTTTACCCACTATCACACACCATTCCCTCACTGCTACTTATCAGTCTCTAGCATTCAGGGAAATGATCTTGAGGCATTGTATCATACCGGTAACGGAATCCACCCAACGTCTTATGGTAATCCCACATCGAAGGAGGAGGAGCACGAAGATCCCCGTTATAAGGTGGTGTGGATTCCTCCCCCATCATGAGGCATTTTCCTAGAGGGTGCATGTGGGTCAATTCCAGGGAAAAAATAGTGTGCACTAGGCCCAACGGGAAGAATATCGTGATTGTGGGCTGGACATGGCCTTTACAAATGGTATTAGAGCTATGTTCATATGTTGTACCAGCGGGGACGATATGCCCTTCTAGGGGGGGTGGGTTATGGAAATATCACATCGAATAAGGAGAACCATGAAGCACCCATTTACAATGTGGTGTGGATTCCTCTACAATTATGAGACCATTTCCTGGAGGGTGCCTGTTGTTCAAGCCTAGGGAAAACAAAACCGTGTTGGCTAGGCCCAATGCAGGCAATATCATGATCGTTGGCTGGACTGGGTGTCTGTAGTTCCTCGACGTGGGCCACATGGAGAATTGACAATGAGTGCTTTCCCAAATCCCCTTTTGTATGATACGAGGCTATATAGGTAACTGACAGTGAGTGATTCCCTAGAGAGTCTTTGCTTAAGCTGAAACAGATGGGTTAGACTGAGTGTGCTACCAAGAGGGTTTCTTGTACATGATAGGTAGGACCAGAAGGGATAGGCTGTTGGAACTTCCCAGAGGGTTACCTGTTTGTAACAATCATTCTTGTATATATTTGTTAGGACTAGATGGGATAGGATATGAGTAATTTCTAGGGGGTTACCTGTAGTGATTAACTGCATTTTTAGTTGTTTCTTGATATTTGTATTGTGAATTATTTACTCCTTGGTACTTCATGTTAACTGATTTTTTTACATTACGTGCCATATATATTAACGGGCTGTTAGGCATAGATCTTGTGGTGTTTTTCTACTAGGACTCATCTCACACAATATTTGGGCCTCTCTTTTTGGCCCAAACAGACTATTTTGTTGCATGTATAGATTAGGGAAACTGCCTTTCTATTTTAGGAATTTGATTTGTTGTGGAGTTGGAGAGCATGTGACCAAGCTATTGTTTGTGATGCTGAGGACATTATCTGCTTTTTTTCACTTTGGTTTAGCATTGTTGTATTCCAGCATTTTGACTGGTTTGGCTATTTTCCTATACATATATGTACCATGCATCACTTTATATATATGTGATATAGCACTTTATCATTTCAGTATTCGGTTGTTTACTGTTGTTGGATATTACTGCTTCTGATAATGTATATTTTTTATAATTCGTTGTGTTACACAACCAATGAGGGCATAGTGTCCCCATTATCACACCCAAGGCCCTCGCTGCTAATAAGCAGCCTCTGGTGTTTGGGGAAATACACTTGAGGCCAAGCGTCCAACTAGCTACGGGGCGCCTATGGGTGTCTTCTAGAACCGTGATGTTACAAAGTGGTAATAGAGTGGTTTCATTTCTCTTGATTTGCTGTTTGGAGCCTTTATCTAGGGATGGGATGGAATATGAACTTGGGATTAAGTTGTGCCTAGGATTATCTAACCTGTGTACAGGGAAATTCCCATATACCGTGTTGTTTAAATTTTCTAGTTTTTCAAGTTTATGGGGGCCATGATTTTTACCGTAGGTGACTCGAATGTTTTGTGCTTGTTATTATTTATGTTATTGAGGTTATATTTCTATCTCAACCCAATGAGATGTGTGTATGACATCTCATGCCTCATATAGGCACTTGCTATAAATCACATGTCATGCATTTTTTCCATCTCATCTAAGTGGCATAAGCAATTTCATGTTGTTGTGATATATTTTGTGTACAATTTGTAGGATGTTGTGATTGATTCCTTGATAAAAATATCATATTCTAATTAGAAGTTTGATTGTGTAATGTTTTTTTTAATGAGGGCCAAATTTTAGTTCTCAAGGTGTTATGGGCACTCAATAACTGGAACATGGTGGGTCATTGAATTATTTAACTTGTTAATAACTTTTGTAAGAGGACAAGCTTTGATTTTTGGGGAGTATAGGCCCTCACGAATCCTATTTTAGCACATTGAATTTTCCTTTCAGTGTTTCTCTAGGTTCCGAAGTAGTTTTTAAGGCTTACTGTCTAGAAAAACCTAGAGTGCATGCCATATAATTTTGACTACACGACATGTGTTCTTTTTTTTCACGAAAAATAGTCTTTCTTAAGTAGACATGGTGTACTCTCTGTACATGTTGTGTACTCCTTTGTTTCAGTCCCTATTACTCCTGATCTATGGTGTGTGCTTGACCTTGTAGAGTCATGTCACCGAGACTTCCTCTGGTTGTCCGCCAGTTACATGGCAGTGATCAGATGCCAGATATTGCGGATCAGGGACTTCTAGGAGATCCTACTGTTGAGTATGTCTGGGAATCGGCACTTATACCTGTTACTGGTGCTGATTCTCAGTTCATGGAAGGCTTCTTCAGGATGATGTACACATTTCAGAGAGCGCTGAATCCCGCCCCGTCGATGGCTGATCTTACGTGGGTCTCCCAGCAGTATCATCCTTCGACTTTTTCTAGGGAAGGAGGACCTCAGGCTGTAGTGTCATGTCTAGAAGCCATGCTGATGTTCATTGAGCTTCTGGAGACGCCTCTAGAGAGGAGGGTCAATATCGCTACCTATATTCTACTATATTCCTCTAGGAGATGTTGGGATGCGATCTCACAGGTAGATCAGAAGCAGGTTATGTCGTGGGAGGAGTTCCAACCCATATACTATTACTACTTCTACCCGGAGACCTTGAGGGATGACCGAGCCCTGGAGTTCATGAGTTAGAGTAGGGTACTCATTCTTTATTGGAGTATTCCTATCATTTCACCAAGATTCGGAATTTCACAACCGTCCCGGGAGGATATGGGTTACACATGACAAGGATGCTTGAGGATGGCCATATATAGGACACCCACGCTCAATTGAATAATTTCAGATTGACTTACATCGCTTCCATCGTCAACTAGGAACTAATCACGGAGCAGAATTTGAGGGAATCTGGAGTTGTGAGTGAGGGTGGTTCGACATCTAGAGTTATAATTCCTTCTTCTGACAGTAGGAAGCACTGTAGAGAGTCTTCGCGCGATGATCCAAGGAGGTGAGACTCATATTCTGGTAGCCAGGTGGTATGCTACTAGTGCAGGCAGCTTGGGAATATGAGGCCACAGTTTCAGAGAGACCCAGTGGAGTTCTGATCTTGTAGAAATATCGGTCACCTTCATTGATTCTGTTAGGTCTACTCACTAGTTGCGGGTGATAGGGATTCTTCTATGACTTATTGTACAAGAGTAGAACAACAAATTTCTCACCTGTCTTGGAACTAGAGTTATTTCATCCGATCAGGACATGGTGGGGTTCATGGCCGCAGTGGTCAGTCACCAGGATACCAGTGACAGCAGGGTGGATCTGCTCAGAGTAGTCAGGAAGTGTCACAGGGCCGCAGAGCTAGCCAGACATTTGCAGTGGAGCAGACCACTCAAGAGCAGCATCCCGACCCCTCTACGGTTCAAGGTACGATCCTAGTGGCCTTGTTTTTATCATCACCACTTTTAGATATTGGTTCTACACATTGCTTTATATCTGTTTCTATCGTAGAGAGCCTTGGGCTCTGTATCTTTTCTTCTGCTGAGGTCTTTACACTAGATACTCTATTTAGGACTAGAACAGCTTGTGTATGTCAATGAAAGGAGTGACCTCTCCAGGCTGGTGGGTGTCACTTCCCTTGGGATCTTTATGTTCTAGATATGACCGACTATGATGTCATTATCAGAATAGACTATCTAGTTCCCTTATAGTAATTCAATAACTGCTACCACCAAAGGGTGAATTTTATATAACTAGAGGGAAGATATTTTCATCATAAGAGTGAGTGGGATGTCCAGGAAAGCAGAGCAGGACCACATCATGGGTTAGGAGCAGTTACAGCCCAGATTTCTAGTCTTCATCTAGATGACCAGTGGACTTCATAGTTAGATATTCCTCCAGTGGTGGATCATTTTTCGGATGTATTTATAGAGGACTTTTCAGTTTTTCCTCTACAGGATGAGGTAGAATTTTCTATTGAGCATGTGGCAGGGGTGGCACCAGTGTCCATTCCTCATTATAGGTTGTCTACACTAGAGATGCGGGAGCTCAAGAAAAATTTGGAGGAGTTGCAGGCCAAGGGTTTCATATGTCCCAGTAAATCTCATTGGGGTTCACCTGTTCATTTTCTATAAAAGGAATATGGTACACTTTGGCTCTGTCTGGATTATCAGAAGATGAACCAGCTGACAGTCAAGAACCGATATCCCTCACCAAGGATTGATGACCTCTTTGATCAGCTTCAAGGATACCGGGAGTTCGTGAAGATTGAATTGAGGTATGGATACCATCAGTGGATCCTTAGACCATCGGATATACCTCTAACTAAATTTAGGAGAAGGTATAGTCTATACGAGTATACGGTTATACCTCTCGGTCTCACAAATACAACTAAAGTTTCAATGGAAATGATGAACCGAGTGTTCCATACATAGGTGGATTAATTCTTTGTGGTGTTCATGAATTACATATTGGTGTACTATCACACTTGACACGAGCATGTTACCAATATTTATATCATTATGAGTTCACTGAGAGAGCATCATTTATATACTATGCTCTCGAAATTCCACTTTTTGATGGATCATATTTACTTCTTGGGTCATGTTATATTAGAGACATGACTATCAGTAGTCCCAGAGAATGTGAGAGCTATAGTTTTTTGGGACCATCTGATGAATGTCTTTTAGGGGAAGAGTTTTCTGGGGCTGGATAGATACTACATAATTTTCATATAGGACTTTTCAGGAGTGGGAGCACTATTGAGTGGTCTAACTAAGAATGGCATGAAGTTATTATTGTCAGAATCATGCATGTCAGCCTTTTAGGAGATAAAAGAGAAGTTTAATTCAGCACCGATACTAGTCATTCTAGAGACGGGGAAGAGATAAACCACTTATTGTGATGCTTTAGGTATCAGGCTGGGTTTTGTGCTTATGCAGGGAGATGTAGTCATTGCGTACGAGTCTCAACAGTTGAGGAAACATGAGAGGAACTACCTGACACATGATTTGGAGTTCGCAGATGTTGCCCATGCCTTATGCTATTGGATACATTACCTTCTGGGAGATCATATTATGGTTTTCACTGACCATAAGAGTCTCATAGACATCTCCACTTAGCATGATCATAATTTGGGACAGCGAAGGTGGGTTTAGAACCTTCAGTCCTTTGAATTTTATCATGCCTACATGCTTGGGAAAGGTAATGTAGTGGCTAATGCACTGAGTAGGGGGACTCAGATATATGCCGTTCAGGAGGCCAGTAGTGAGTGTCAAGTTATGTCTTTGTTCTCTGAGATACATTTGGTGGTGCACGATAGGGAATGATAGGTGTTTCTATCTTTGACATTTGTTACCTCTACTCTACTTGATTGAGTGTGATTGAGTCAGTTATCAAACTCTTAAGGCCCAGTCATTCGGGATTGTGTGTCAAGAGAGGAACCTATTCCAAGAAGGATAGTTGGAAATGATGAGATCTTCTGTTTCTAGGGATGTTTATGGGTTCCAGTGGACATACGTGAAGAGCTAATGTGGGATTTTTATTCCTCAGTTTGGGCAGTAAATCCTGGCGTCACCAAAAGTATTCATGATCTACACCATCATTATTGGTGGCAAAGTATGAAGAACATATTTCTGGTTTTTTCATGTGGTGTTCCACCAGTTAGTAGGTGAATGCAGAGCTTCAGCGACCAGCAGGTCCTTTGCATTAGTCACCCTTTCCAGAGTGGATGTGGAAAGATGTTGCGATGGATTTTGTGATCGGTTTTCTGAGGTTTCCCCATGGGAATGACGTAGTTTGGGTTGTCTTTGACAGGATCACGAAGGTCGCTCACTTCTTGCCGATCAGAGAAGACTCCAGTGTTGATGTTCTAGGATGGTTGTACAAGAGTGGGATTATACATCTGCATGGATATCCACACAACATCATTTTAGTCAGTAATACTCATTTTACTTCTCGGGTATGGAAGGGGATTCATAAGGCCTTGGGTACATAGGTACTTTTGAGTACAACTTACCATCCCCAGAAATATGGCAAATCCAAGCATACGATTCAGGTTCTTGAGGAAATGCTGCGAGAATGAATCCAATATTTTTTAGGTTTTTAGGAGAAACATATACCTATTGTAGATTCTTCCTACAATAATAGTTTTCAAGAATCTATTCTGTTCGCACCGTATGAGGCTTTGTACGGTAGGCCATGCCGATCACCCTTATGTTGGATGGATGCAGGAGAGGCAACTTTTCTGGGACCTAGCCTTGTTCAAGAGACCATAGAGTAGATAGAGTTCATTCATAAGTGGATGGATACTTCACAATATCGTCAGAATATTTATGTTGATCATCAGAGATGACCTCTAGAGTTCGAGGTCAGGGATCAGGTTTTTCTACGTGACACACCATTGTTGGGACACACGATGATTACGAGGTATCATATGCTTTCATTGAGAAACGTCGGGCCATTTGAGGTGTTGGATATAGTTGGACCGGTTTCCTATCAGTTTCAGTTATCTCATAGGTATCGGGCTATGCACGACGTTTTAAATGTTTTTCTACTTCGACGTTACTTTTCAGACCCGTCTCATGCATTCCATCCAATGGAATTCGAGTTGAGCTGGATGCATCTTTTGTGAAGCATCTTATATAGATTTTTGATCATAGTATGAAGGTTCTTCTTTGCTGGTTTGTTCCTCTGGTATGGGTGCTATGGAAGCACGGGGGAGTGCAGGATGAGAGTTGGGAGAGGGAGGCCGATATATGATCGTAGTGGCTGGAGTGGTTTGGGGATTCCTCTTCTGCACCGCGCTAGGGAAATTTGGGGACAAATTTCTGTATGGGGGATTTTTTTAAGAACTCAGTCCTTCATTTCAGGTATGTTTTCATTTTCTATCCTTTTTTAAGAAAAAAGGATTTTTTGAGAGGTTGTGCAGGGGTGCACGATTGGCGCACGGTTTGATCAAACTGTGTGGCCAGCTTAGGAAATCATGCACCGTAGATTGTGGGATCCGTACGGGCTACCCACATTTTTTCATACTGTGAGGGAAAGCCGTGTGAAATCATTGGGTGGGACAGTGGCAACCACATGGCTGGCGCACTGTTTTCCAAACTGTGATGGGTAACTGTGCGACCACTTCAAATTAGGGTTTTTATGTCCCGGGCCACTCAGTATTTTCAATTCCTCCACCATTCAACCTCCTACTTGTGGATCACATGGGAGTTGTGATTTTAATAGGTTGTAGGAGCTCCTTAGCTCGTTTTGGATGCAAATAAAAGGGGTTTCTTGGTGGATCGAAGGCGGTTCTTCTCAGGTAAGCCCCTCCTCTTTATTTCTCCTTTGTTTTCCCTAGATCATCTATTACCTCTCTCTATGTTTTATAGATCTATATCTGTTTCATCTAAATCTAGTGTTTAGTTTTCATTGTGTGTTGATTTTAATGTATTTTGGTTGATAGGGAAGGATTTTTAGAGCGGTTTTCCATGTAGTGGTTGCACGAATTTGTGGGTGCGGTTGATTGTGGACTGTTTACTCTAGAAATCTAATGGGAGGTGGTTTGTGCCTTTCAGGATAAGTTATTTGAATTGTATGTGATAAATCTCCAATACCCAAGAATGGGGTATTGTGCATTTACAATTTTTAAACATGTTAATTGTATGGTTTGCTGGTGTGTGTGAGTAGAGATTATTTTTATGTGAATAGGGTTGATTACTATTCTTTGGAGGTGTTGCACATGCAAGTTCGGTTATGACTTTTTGGTTTTGCATAGCCTGTTAGGATGCTTTGTTTGTTTCACATGCCCAATATTGTGGGATGGTGTGACTTTTGTTTATATGATATGTTGTTATGTTGTATCCCACTATCCAAGTAGTTATTGAGGTTTACCTTGGCTGTTACGTGTTTCTATGCTTGCTTAACTTACACAGGGCTGTGAGAACATAGTGTATAGACCATAGGGAGAATTTACATTGAGGGCCTCTCCAGAGTGTCTTTATAATTATACGGTGTGAGACCACAAGGGGAATTGACGTTGAGTGCTTCCCCTGAGTATCTGTAGTTCCTGGACGTGGACCACATGAGGAATTAAGGTTGATTACATCCCTAGAGCTCCTTTAGTACGATACAAGACTATAGAGGGATTTGACGGTGAGTAATTTCCCAGAGAGTCTATGAATAAGATAAACCAAAGGGGTTAGACTGAGTGTGCTTCCCAAAGGATTTCTTGAACTAGATAGGTAGGACCAGAGGGGAAAGGTTGTGGGCACTTCCCAGATGGTTACCTATTCATTAGCTGCTTGATTTTATCTGTTAGGTGGGACCAGAGGGGATAGGCTGTGAGTAATTCCCAGAGGGTTACCTGTTGTGATTATCTACTTTTTTAGTTGTTTCTTAATATTTGGACAATGGATTTTTTACTACTGAGTACTTATTGTTTACTACTTTATGTACCTTACCTTCCATTTATATTGACTGACTATTAAGCATAATTCATGTGGTGGTAATTTATAGGGATTCGTCTCACACCTTATTTGGGACATTCTTTTTGGCCCAAACAGAGCATGTTGTTGCAGGTATAGATAAGGGTAAGCACCCTTTAGCTTTAGGTACTTGATTTGTTGTGGAGCTAGAGAGCATGGGACCATGCAATGACATGCGATGCTGAGGATTATATCTACATTATTTTTAACATTGGTTTTGCGCTATTGTATTCCATCACTGTGATTTGTTTGGATATTTTCCTAGAAATATATGTACAATGCATCACATTATATATATGTGCTCCAGCTATTTATCATTTTAGTCTTCTATTGTTTACTGTTGTTGGATATTACTTCTTTTTCTATTTTATATTTTTTTATCTCTACCATGTTACTATTCCAATGTGGTCATAGTTTCCCCACTCTCACACCCAAGTCCCTCATGGCTAGTAGGAAACCTCAGACATTTGAGGAAATTCGCTTGAGACCATGTGACCAACCAGGTACGGGGCATCTCTGGGTGGCTTCCAGAACTGGGACGTTACATTTTTTCATTCATAGCATCTCAACTCATTATAGTTGTCACCGTGATTTTAGGGTTCACGGAAGCATATCATGAAGAATCATATGTTATTATAGATTTTTATTAATTTTGTTACAAATAAGAAAGAAAAAAATGTTTATCATTTTAAAGGATATTATTCTTCATCTTACTCACAATGTTTTATATTTCTTCTCTTTATGTCTTCATTTTAAGTAGACACTTCTTGGGTAGATTTTTCATTTTTGATTATTTGGAGATTCTCATCAGTGGTAACCATATAATCTTGAGACATCAAAAGGGTTATAATAATAACTTTTCTTTTTTATATTATTGATTTTATAGTATTGTGAAAAATTAGTTTAGATTCTACTATATTTTTGTGGAAGTACTCTATGAACATTCAATTCCCTTCCAGGATCAGTAATAGGTGTTCCTAGAGTATTATTATCTTAATGAACTCAGTAATTCAATTATTGAGTTGGGTAATACCATAGACTTCATCCTTTTTAAATGTATCCAATTTAAATGTGGTTGTATAATATATATATATATATGAATTCATGTTTTTAGGCCCTCCATATTATATAGAAATAGTATTCCACATATCATGTGTAGTCCTCCATAGATATATTTTGTTGAATTCATCAGATCCTAACTTGAAAATGATGTCATTCTATGATCTAGATTTTAAGTTATCATTCAGCTACACTGTATAATACCATGTTTTAGGTCAATAATTTGGAATTTCATATATCATAACTTCTTTGAGATATACATTCATACCATGATTATTCAGATAAATGACCATCTAAGCATTCTAGTGACCATAAATATCACTATTGATGTACAAATACCTAACTATGGACATACATTATCAATTACCTTCCAAAGGATCCATTAAAATATAGATATTTAGGCTTCAACATTTTACCATTGTTAACATGAGAGTCACTTGATCAAATAACAGTTATTCTTCCAAATAATGAATAAATAAATAACTCAAGAGGGGATCAACTGTGTTCTTTAAAATTTCTTCAAGAAAATATAAAAACTATGTTCACGAAATTAATGATTAATATACTTTCATAAGAGTAAAAAAATTGGAAAAAAATATAATAAATATAATTAAAAAAATATTTATAGTGGTTTGGGGAACTAAAATACCGTATTTCACCCACCAACACATTAGTGTAACGCCCCCACCCTGGCTACCTAGAGTCGGTGCATTATTAAATAACATTGGAATGATGGAAAGAAAGATCAAATCTAGAATGATTGATTGTTTTAATAGCCTTGGAAACACTAGATATATTAATAAAGTTATTCATTACAACATAAAGTGAAAAACTACTAACAAAAAATATTTTCTCCATAGTACACACTATTATCCTCTTATAATATCCCTGCAGGTCATTCATAATTTACTTCTTCACATCCTTGGAAAAATAAAACATAGAAAAGGGGTGAGATCAAATGCCCAGTAAGGATAACAATATAGCGGAAACATTCACAAATAATAATAAACATTTAAGGAAGTTTATAACTAAAACAAAAGCCTTTTAAACTTGAACTTAAACATAGTATGTAAAAAATAAAATGAAACAATTCCATTTACTTATACAATGGATATTCTACTAATTGAATAATCAAATGCAATATCAATAACCACTTTCATAATGATGGAATTCATAATGCCAGACTATCATAACCACATAGCTAAGGCCTCGTGCCAAGACTACAAATAAGATTTTTCCAAGGCCTTGTGCCAAGACACTAGTTTGTCTCATGAGACCTACCGATGCATCGAAGAGATATAGAGGGCTCCACCCATCACTTGATAAGTCCAGTTCATTCCTCATTTGAACAGGATTAAACATAACATAAACATTCATATTAAAACTAGCATATGAAATGTCAATACTTTAACAACAAACCATCAATGGTATAAAAATAGCACATCCACAGTCAAAAATAACTCATTCAATACAATATGAAAGATTATATTGTATCAGATTAAGCTCAATCGATAATAATGAAGGATATTGACATAGATGAAAATAATCATCATTACTATTTTGGATAAATATCCCCCTTTTTCTTGAAATCATTTAAAAATCACACTATTTGTCAAGAAGCCATTTAAAAATAGATTTTTGAATCAAAGTGTCCCATACAACGTTGAAACTTTTAAAAAGAGTTTTAATTTTAAAACATTAATTTCCATATAAATAAATACTTAAAAACATTTTTAAAACATGGACATTAATGAGAAATATTTAGAAGAATATGTCTTTAAAACATTTAAAAATGGTATTTTAGTTAGAGTTTATAACCAAAAGAGAGACACTTGTATACAAATAATTGAGGTAATCAAAACATTGTAATAACATGAGAATAATGGGATTCATGAAATAATATTTCAATGTACATTATATACACCACATAAAAGTTATTTGGTGTATAACAATAGAGTAGTCTCAATGGAATGTAAATTGAGATGAAATCTCTCATAAAGGTTGTATCCTTAGTTTAAGGATAAATCAACGACATAGATATGTGTGAAAAATATAAATATACTAAATATGATTGGATATTCAGTGTAAAACAATCAAACTAAATTCATACATATTCTAGTAAAAACAACACCAATTAATTGGAGGTTTATCTCAACATATCGAGATTGAGTAAAAATTACTCTTATCAAGTTCATACCGATGACTTGATAATTTATCAATGGATAGATTATGTGTATAAAAAGTATATCCACAGAAAAGGGAGTGGAAATTATGACATAATCAAATGAATAGTAATTCCACACATAATCTCAGAGTAAAATAATCAATGAAGTTTGCGTAAAGCCGAATAAATGGAAATTGAAATTTCAAATTTCCTTATCGATTTGGTAACATACGAAACATACAACAATGAAAGAAGGATAATACAATGATTATGAAAATATCCATAAATTAATGTATATTACACAATTAATATAGTCATTTGTCAGTACACACACCACATGCAATAAATAAGTGGTGAACAATGGAATTCTCACAAAAATTTAAAGTGAGATAAGAAACCCCTTACCACTTTGTAATCAACTGAGTCGTATGAAAAAAAGTTAATAACCACCAAATTATTTACAAAATAACATTAATATAAATAGAATCATGATAATATATATCAAATTGTAGTACACAATAAACCACTTTCAATAAACTAGTGGCGAACAATGGAAATCTCATGGAATGGAAAGTGAGATAAGAAAATCCCTTACCATGTACTTTTCCTTGGTTGAGGGTAGGTTAACCTCCTGTATAATGTTGAAATTATATTTATTAAATTATTCAACAATCATATACATTAATATTATATCATATATGATCTTTTAACATTAATTTTTAATAATATCATAGAATTATCGTCGTTTCAGGTGTTAACTTACTCATTTTCTTTTATATATTTTGTTACGTAAGTTGTGGTTGTCATGGATAGGTTGTATCTTATTAATATCCAGAATTATATCAAGTCCTTAAAAATTATTTTTAAATCATAAAATGATAATTATACATGAATGGATACGATAGATAATGAATCTCATTGCGTTCGTGGAGACGGTAGTGCGTACGTACGGACGAGCCACAATATCATTCTTTTAATATTATATTAATAAATAATTGGATGATATTTCATATATGAAGAATAATTATCATGTTATATTTATTATTTACATGAATTAAACATCATTATTATACCCATCCAAATATTAATTTATTGAATAACAATTACACCATGACTTGGAGACGGTAAGCCGTACGTCCGCACGTATGGTGACATGTTATTCAATGGGTGGATATAATAATGTATATGGTTGTACTATATTTATAATAATATTACAGTATATAGGAGATAATGGATTAATTATTTTAGAAAAGAAAAAACAAAGAAAGAATAAGTGGAATAAGAAAGGAACTTGAAAAAGGGTGGTGAAATAATTATCTCTTCTTCGGGTTCTTCCTTTTGATTTGATCAAAAGGGCTCATTAGGTTGGATTTATGATCACACTAAAGCCGCTAGGATGTAGTGATGGAATTTTAGAGAGTATTTGGGCCTGGGATGACCGATACTAAAGGCTTTGAATGTGTGAATTAATGAGAAGGTGGAGTGCCGTTTTATAAGAGGGGTGAGGGGAACCTTTTGAAAAGCTAGAAATATTATTTTATAATAAATTCATATTCGGATTCTAATTGCTCCAAAGAGGATTATTTAAAGTTTAAGGTTGGTATGGGTCGAAAACAACTCAACCAATAGAATTTATACAGGTTTGGGTCATTATATTAACCTTATATTTTAGATTTAACTCTTAGTTAATTAGTTTGACACTTACCATGCCACTTTGTATTTTTATATAATATAGTTAATAAACATACAATATATATCCAAGAGACACAGAAGTGGTCCATTAATGATAAATCTATCATTATATAAGTCTCTTGGATGAAACGTAGATTTTTAGTAATTTAATATCAATAAATAATATAATATTTGTTTTAAAAACTCTTTTATGTCAATTTTGACACTATTCAAGAATTGATTTTTGTAAAAATCATAACAGAATGATTACTTCTAAAAAAGTTAATTATATCAATAATAACATGTCATATGATCCTATAAAATTAGTTTAATTCATAAAAAGTCTCATATTATATTTATTTGGGTATTTATATTATCAATTATTTTATTTTTTCAATATTTTGGTAATTACTGCATCATCATTGTGTCATAAATAATATAAATTATTTAATGTCTAAAAATTATAAATAAAATATCATTATGTATGAAATCATTTTATATTTCTAATGAATATTTTTAGTCTAAAAGCCAACATATATAACCCTATGTAACAATTGTTTTTCTATAAGATATATGCTTGTGTCATTTTAGTATTCATTTTAACTTAATTAAAATAATGTCTCCCTATCAATAACAAGTGGATTCATGGGGTCCCAAAATCGACCCAACGATTCCCATGTTCGACCATGTATCAACCAATAGTTTTAAGACACGTTTTAGGGTAATTTAGTATTATTATAATACTATTTTGTTAACCCTTATTTACCGGATTTACCCTTAACCATGGTAAATAAAATATTTACCGAACTAATTATTCAGAACGTCTAAAAATAAAACTTACCTATTTAAAAAATATGAACATACTGATTACAAATATGGAATACATTTTTCAAAATTAAAAACATATAAGTGGGAGAAATTAATTTAAAATTAATTCCCATTGTTAAAACATAATGATCGTTTTAAATAGATAATAACCATCAAAAGATTAACACTTGTTTATGTCCGGTTTAATTGTAAAATTATGTACAATGAACAACATTGTATTAAATGGTAAAAATATATTCTAAATATACTTTAAAACCACTCAAATTCATATTTTATCAATATTAATTATTTCGATTAAAAACGTTGTTTTTAATTAAAATTTAGTAATTTTCACTATTCATGAAAACATGAAAGTTATCCGAAAAGTACCAAAATTTCACCGTATGATAATGAAGATATTCAGAATCCAAAAATGAAGTCCATTTTGAGAGATAGAATTTATAAAATTTCAAAAAGTAGATATTAGTATTCATAACGGCTAGTTTGATTGGTTGTGGTGTGTTAGAATCTCGAAGTTGCGTACAATTCATGACATTGCATTATTCAAAGGGAAACGTATCGTGGAAGCTTGGGGTGTCACATTCTCCCCTCCTTCAATAAATTGCGTCCTCACAATTTTTTTAAAATTGGGCTTGAGAATGTAATGGAAAGTCCCACATCAAAAAAATAGTGAATAAAACTATAACTTTAATTGAAAGGAAGAGAGGTATAAAGGTCACCCAAGATAACCCATACTAGGATTCCATGTAGGAAAACATGGATATGGACGATAAATTAAGTGTTATGTTCTGATAGAGAGGGATAGAGAACATGATCAGGAGAAAGTTACAATAACAAAATCACAAAGTTGTGTTGGGACAAACGGTCCTTAGTCTCCCAGTAGGAAAAGAAAATGGACAAAATTTTTTGTTTTAAGATACATTACATAAGGAAGAGGAATTAATTTATGATATTGACTAAGAAAATAAAGCTATATAATTACTTTTTAAGTATAGTTTTATTATTTAATAACTTTTTACCACTAACTCTTTTTTATTGAACAATGAGTATTCAAGAAGACTAGGTCGCAATGAAAGAGCTAGAATAAACTTCTATAGAAATACATGATTCATGTAGGATAAACTATATATTTAACTTGTCTTTAGAGATTAATTGAAACCAAAATGGTTATTATAATATCTGATGACCCCCCTAAACAGATATTCCATTAGAGAAAATAAACTAATCTTAATTTCTCAAATTAAACCATCAATACCACAAAGTTAAATAAATACCATTCAATAAACAATTGTCCTTAAAATCCTTCAATATAATCCAAACTAATATTGAAACTCAAAACATATAAGAATTTAGTCTTCCACATTAAATTGTATCTCCAAATGACATCAAATACTCTTAAAGTCACATACTTAAACGTAATTAACCTAATCATTTCCATAAACAACCCAAATCAGTATAAATCCATAATAAAAACATAGATAAAAATCCACTATTACTCCTCAAATGAAATCCCATACTATTCTATTTTTCTTGGGCATATAGTGTTCACAACAAATCGAACAACTTCCAAAATAAAATCTATCAATTAATCACCAAATCATTTTCCTATACCAAGGGTATTCATTTAATAATACATAAGAACCCAAATCAAATTATTATTGATCAATAAAATAATTTAACTAAAAATAATTAGTCACACTATCCAGGGACTTCACGTAGTCCAGTGGTAGGCGATAAATCCAAATCGCACTTTGGTTGTGGGTTCGATTCCCACATATTTGTCCGACGCGACAGGTTGTCACACGATGTACGTGTTGTCCTTTTTCAAAAACTATATTTTATAATATTACCAAAAAGAGATAAATTCCTCAAAATACCATAACATAATTTAACCACAAATGTTATATCATACCTTTCATTTTCATCCCAAATTATGATAACTTATAATTATCTCAAACCCCAATGATCATATAAAACCAAATGGTTATTTATACCTATATCCACAAGAGAAGAGATAATTCTTCCTCAAATATCATTCTCACATGGAAAACTGCGGGGTTACAAATACAAGAGAAAATTATTCCAATGTAAACCCATCCACAAGGAGCACTAATACTTTTAAACATTTCTCCAACCATTTATTTCCAGATAGCTTCTTCTTTGACCAAGAAAATATCCTATAGAATAGGGCATTCACTCGGGCAATGGCCAGGTCCCCTAAATTTATGGTAAATGACTGTAAATGGACTCTTGGGACCATTTTTATCTTCTTCCATAGTACTCTTCATTTTTCATTTGCAATTATTCACTTTATGTCCTTCCATCCCGCATGTAAAGCATTTCTTTGTCCCATTGAGACACTTTCGGGGGTGTCTCCTTCCACATTTCCTACATGATGGAAATTGAGGATTCCTTTCACCATGGTCTCCACTGCCGGAGCTCTTATCATTCATCACCTTTCTCTTCTTTTTTTCATCCGAGAATTGGTTAATATATATATTTTTGAACATAATTTTGGGAAATTGCTTTGGCATAATGACGATATCTTTTACACTTATCAACATTCAATTTTGTTGCTCATTGCCACCACAATTCCCACCTTGTACATCATTCTCAAATTCACTATGACATCTTTGGAATCCATCCATTGACTAAAACCAGAAAAAATTTTGTGAGTAACAGTAGTCATAAAATCATTTAGAGATTAACATTTCACCATATTATCAATTTTAATCACATTAGGATTAACCAAGGTCATTTACTCTTATCTTATATATTTAATACTTCAAATTAGTTAGTAAAGAAAATGTAAATTATCCTAAGAATATCCCCCAGGAGTGTCGTAACCATGAGTGAAGCAAGACCCGTTTTCACGAACCAGTTCCCGTTCGAATTTAGCTCAAAGTGGTGTTTTCGAGTTTTACCCCTAGGTACATCTGTGCTAGAGCTGCCTCTACCTGCTCGTATCCAGACGGGGATGTATTTCTTGGAAAAGTCACAAAATCTCTACAATAACAAAATTCTATGATGTTTTTATAAACTAATCCTCAAAGTTAATCTTAGGTCTATGTGCTCTAGTCAGAGTTTATCTAAATCTAGCCTCCAAGGATTGTACTAAACATCCTATGATACCAACTATAATTCCACGACCCCAGTTACCTAGAGTCAGTGAATTATTAGATAACATTGGCATGATCAAAAGAAAGATCAAATCTCGAAAGACATATTTTTTTAGTAGCCTTGAAAACACAAGATATATTCGTAATATTTTTCATTACATCATAAAGTGAAAAACTACTACAAAAACATATTGTCTCCATAGTCCAAACTATTATCCACTTATAATATCTCTGCAGGTCATTCATAATTTACTTCTTCACATCCTGGGAAAAATAAAATATAGAAAAGGGGTGAGCTCAAATGCCCAGTAAGGATAACAATATAGTTGAAACTTTCATAAATAAGAATAAATATTTAAGGCAGTGTATAACTGAAACAAAAGCCTTTTAAACTTGATCATCAATATAGTATGGAAAAAAGAAAATGAAATAATTCCATTTACTTATTCACATGGATATTATACTAATCAAATAATCACATGTAATATCAATACCAAATTTCATAATGATGGAATGCATAACGCCATACTATCATAACCACATAGCAAAGGCCTCGTGCGGAGGCTACAAATAAGATTTTTTCAAGGCCTTGTGCCAAGACACTAGTTTGTCTCATGAGAACTACCAATGCATCGAGGAGCTATAGAGGGCTCCACTCGTCACTTACTAAGTCCAATGCATTCCTCATATGAATAGGTTTAAACATAATATAAACATTCGTATTAAAACTAGAATACAAAATGTCAATACTTTAACAACAAACCATCAATGGTATAAAAAAAGCACATCCACAGTCAAACATAACTCATTCGATACAATATGGAAGATTGTATTGTATCAGATTAAGCTCAATCGAGAATAATGAAGGATATTGACATAGATGAAAATAATCATCAAAACTATTTGAGAGAAATATCCCCCTTTTTCTTGAAATCATTTAAAATTCACACTATATGTCAAGAGGCCATTGAAAAATAGATTTCTGAATCAATGTGTCCCATACAACATTGAAACTTTTAAAAATAGTTTTAATTTTAAAACATTAATGTCCATATAAATAAATACTTAAACCATTTTTAAAACATGGACATTAATGAGCATGATTTAGAAGAATATGTCTTTAAAACATTTAAAAATGGTATTTTAGATAGATTTTCTAACCAAAAGAGAGACACTTGTATAAAAATAATTGAGGTAATCAAAACATTGTAATATCCTAAGAATAAAAGGATTCATGATATACTATGTCAAAGTATATTATATACACCACATAAAAGTGATTTGTTGTATAACAACAGAGAAGTCTCAATGGAATGTAAATTGAGATGAAATCTCTCACAAAGGCCGTATCCTTAGGTAATCAAAAAATCAACGACATAATTATGTGTGAAAAATATAAATACAGTAAATATTATTGGATATTCAGTGTAAAAAAATCAAAGTAAATTCACAAATATTCTAGTAAAAACAACACCAATTAATTGGATGTTTATCTCAACAAATTGAGATTGAGTAAAAATTACTCTTATCAAGTTCATACCTATGACATGAGAATTTATCAATGGAGTGATTATGTGTATAAAAAGTACATCCATAGAAAGGGGAGTAGAAATTATGACATAATAAAATTAATAGTGATTCCACACATAATCTTAGAGTAAAATAATCAATGAAGTTTGCATAATGCCGAAAAAATGGAAATGGAAATTTCAAATTTCCTTATAGATTTGGTAACTTACGAAACATACACCCATGAAAGAAGGATAATACAATGATGATGTAAATATCAAAAAATTAATTTATATTACAAATTGAATACAATCATGGGTAGTACACACACCACATTCAATAAATAAGAGGTGAACAATAGAATTCTCATGGAAGTTAAAAGTGAGATAAGAAAACCCTTACCACGTTGTAATCAATTGAGTCGTATGAAAAAAAGTTAATAACCACCAAGTGATTTAAAGAATAACATTAATATAAAGAGAATAATGAAAATATATATCAAATGGCAGTACACAATATACCACATTCAATAAATTAGTGGCGAACAATGGAAATCTCACGAAATTGATTGTGAGATAAGAAAATCCCTTAAATTGAACTTTTCCTTGGTTGAGGGTAGATTAACCTCCTGTATAATGATGAAATAATTGTTATTAAATTATTAAATAATCATATACATTAATAGGATATCATATATGATCTTTTAACATTTCTTTGTTAATAATATCTTAGAATTATCGTCATTTCAGGTGTTAACTTACTCGTTTTATTTTATATGTGTTGTTACGTAAGCCGTGGTTTTCATGGATAGGTTGTATATTATTCATATCCAGAATCATATCAAGTCCTTAAA
The DNA here is from genome assembly GCA_963277665.1 of Viscum album. Taxonomy (NCBI): domain Eukaryota; kingdom Viridiplantae; phylum Streptophyta; class Magnoliopsida; order Santalales; family Viscaceae; genus Viscum; species Viscum album. The sequence goes on along the minus strand of OY728152.1, from coordinate 1,308,303,842 downwards.
AATTATTTTTAAATCATAAAATCATAATTATATTTTAATGGATACGATTGATAAAGAATCTCATCATGTTCATGGAGACGGTAGTTCGTACGTACGCACGAGCGACAATATCCTTCATTGAATATTAAAATAATATATAATTGTATGGTATATCATATATGAAAAATAATTATCATGTTATATTTATTATTTACATGAATTAAAAATCATTATTATACCCATCCAAATAATAATTTATTGAATAACAATTACACCACGACTTGGAGACGGTAAGCCGTACGTACGCACGTATGGTCACATGTTATTCAAAGGGTGGATAGAATACTGAATATGGTTGTTCCATATTTATAATAATATTAAAGTATTTAGTAGATAATTGATTCATTATTTTAGAATAGAAATAACAAAGAAAGAAGAAGTGGAAGAAGAATGGAACTTGAAAAAGGGTGGTGAAATCATTACCTCTTCTTCGGGTTCTTCCTTTTGATTTGATCAAAAGGGCTCCATAGTTTGGATATATGATCAAAATAAGGCCTATAGGATGTATTGAGGGAAGTTGGAAGAGTATTTGGGAAGGTTTTGGCCGAACATAAAGGCTTTTAATGTGTGAATTAATGAGAAGGGCGAGTTCCCTTTTATAAAAGGGGTGAGGGGCACCTTTGGAAAATCTAGAAATATTATTTTATAATAAATTCATATTCAGTTTATAATGGCTCCAAAGTGGATTATTTAAAGTTTAGGGTGGGGATGGGTCGAAAACCACTCATCCAAAAGAATTTAGACAGGTTTGGGTCATTATATTAACCTTATCTTTTAGTTTTAACTCTTAGTTAATTAGTTTGACACTTATCATGCCACTTTGTATTTTTATATTACATAGTTATTAAACATACTATATATATACAAGAGACACCCAAGTGGTCCATTAATGATACAAATATCATGATATAAGTCTCTTGGCCGAACCGTAGATTTTTAAGAATTTAATATCAATTAATAATATAATATTTGTTTTAAAAACTCTTTTATGCCAATTTTGACACTATTCAAAAATTGATTTTTGTAAAAATCATAAGAGAATGATTAATTCGAAAAAAGTTAATTAACTGAATCCTAAAATGTCATATTATCCTAGATAATTATTTTAATTCATAAAAATTCTCAAAGTATATTTATTTGGGTATTTATAATATCAATTATTTTAATTTTTCACTTTTATAGTAATTACTGCATCATCATTGTGTCATAAATAATTTACATTATATAATGTCTAAAAATTATAAATTAAATATCATTATGTAGGAAATCTTTTTAGATTTCTAATGAATATTTAGAGTGTAAAAGCCAACATATATAACCCTATTTAACAAATGTTTTTCTAAAAGATATATTCTTATGTCATATTTGTATTCATTTTAACTTATTTAAAATAAAGTGTCCCTAACACTTACAAGTGGATTCATGGGGTCCCAAAATCATCCCAAAAATTCCCATGGTAGGACATGTATAAACCACTAGGGTTAAGACACGTTTTTGGGTAATTAATTATAATTATAATATTTGTTTTTTAAACCTTTCTTACCGGATTTACCCTTAACCATAGTAAATAAAATATTTACCGAAGTAATTATTCAAAATGTCTAAAAATAAAAGTTACCTATTTACAAAATATGAACATCCTGATTCGAAATCTGGAATCAATTTTTCCAAATTCAAAACACATAAGTGGAAGAAATTAATTTAAAATTAATTCCCGTTGTTAAAACAAAAAGCGTGTTTTTAAGAGATAATAACCATTAAAAGATTGACACTTGTTTATGTCCAGTTTAATTGTAAACATTATGTACAATGACCAAAATTGTATGAAATGGTAAAAATATATTCAAAATATACTTTAAAACCACTAAAATTCATAATTTTAACAATATTAATAATTTCGATTAAAAACGTTGTTTTTAATTAAAATTTAGTAATTTTCACTATTCATCAAAATATGAAAGTTATCTGAAAAGTACCAAAATTTCACCCTGGGATAATGTCTATATTCCGAATCCAAAAATGAAGTGAATTTTGAGAGATATAATTTATAAAATTTCAAAAAGTATGTGTTACTATTCATAACAGCTAGTTTGATTGGTTGTGGTGTGTTAGAATCTCGAAGTTGCGTACAATGCACGCCATTGCATTATTCAAAGGGAAACGTACTATGGAAGCTTGGGGTGTTACAATTAGTCCTCAATTATGGGTATTTTCACTAAATAAACATTTTCCTAGGCCTCCTAGATGAGTACAAACAGCTATAAATTTGTAAAAAGGTCTAGTAGATCTTAAACTAGAACTCAATTTATAAGTCCTATCAATGGTATTAGCCACACTCATATATTGAGTGATAAAATACTAGATAATAGATACATGATTTGAGAAAATGTTTAACAATTATAGTTCCAAGAGGTACCTCAATTTATATGAAGATTTTTCATGAGAAATAAGTAATCATAAAATGTAGATTGGGATGATCTTCAGTATAATAGAAATATATGATAAGATATGCACTAGGAAAAATAATTCCCAGTATGTATAGATAATCAAAATTCAGAAACAACTATATAAACAAATTATATTTTTATTTTTAATATCATATTTATTTGAGTTATAGGTGGATATATCATTTTTATAATTTTTCAAAAATTATAATATGTAAACTCATATTTTTAAAAAATACTTCCATATTATATGATTAGATAGGGAAAAAAATTATATCTTAATGCCTTAAAAAAATTGAATTTCATTTGTAATCACAATGTCTGATATTTTACCGTTCTATGAAATTTCATTTTAATGGTATGTAATGCACAATATGAGAATTCATAAAAAGGATAAAAATCATATGATATACCTTAAATTTGTTGACATACTTATCAAAGGTTTCGAAATGTAATAATGAAAATCTTCAATACCAGATCTTCATTAAATATAAGATGAACATGCTATTCCTCATTGAAATTATACCATACCATTATTTTAATTTCCTTCATAAGATATCTAGTCTTATGTTATAGTTAATAATATTCTCGATATTAAGATCAAGTATTACATTCAATAAACATATTATATCAATGAATATTCTTCTAAAAAAATTCTTTCAAATTCTCATTCTGAATCAATGATATTTCTTTTCTCAATCAAACATCATAGGATAATGTCATACTTGATTCATTCTGATTCTGAGAAACTAAATATTTCTTTGAATCTAGAAGATAAATTACTAGCTTTTAGTGTGATAAACACTTAAGCACATTGAATAAGATCATTATAGTCCTAAAAATTAACAAATATGTTATAATTAATGTACATAGATTCTAAATCATCATAATAAATAATTTGGAGATATATTGGAAGAATGTAGTATTTATTAAACAATCATCCGAAAACATTAATTAATTGTTAAATAAAAAAAGGAATCTAGAATCCCTATTCCAGATTCTTAATGTCTTTTTCATTCCAAACACCCCACCTTGAAATGATTTAATATCTTTGTAAATAAGGTGACACCAAGGGAATTGTATAGGATTGAAAAAATAGTATTCCCATTTTAATTCCCCTAATACAAATTCAATTATTTCATAGGTATATACAATTAAAGTTATAATATAATTTTATTATTACACAATTTATCTTTTATATATAAAATATTTCTTATTTATTCTATTTTTTGAAACATTTATATTAAATTATTAACTTTTGTTGGTTTTACAATACCTAAATTATTAATGTTTTATTATTTTAAAAAACTTTTAATAATGAATTTAATTAAATATTTATTTCATGAATGATTAAATTATTATTAATCAAATACTATTATTTCTATTATTTTGGAATGATAAATTATATATCATGATATTAATATTAAATTTGGATAATTGTAGTTAATTTTAGAAAATTAAAACATGATACCATTGGATGATTATTTAATTTTTAAAAATAATGTAATACTTTAAAATTCATTTCATGTAAAATTAAATTAATATAATAAAAATAATCTTATAGATGATTTGGAACAATTGGATGTTTTGTTTTGATCAATAAAATGACACCCATGATGATTTAGTGTTGGGAACTGAACAACCATAAAATGTATTGGTGAGAACAATGTTTAGTTAATAAAATAATATAAAAGAATAATAATATATAACAATATGGTAATAAAATGTAATGATGAATCTAAAACTACAAATTAATAATTATTAACATTATTCTTAAGAATTGTAGGACTTAAGATGAAGTGTATTTCTTTCCCTTCTCATTCATAAAGATAATTTATTTATGACCCCTACTCTCTTAACCAATATATCATTCTAATTAGATTAAATTATATAAATTATTATTCATTTTACCTTAAATTGATGGAAAATGAATTCAATTAATTTTACCTTTATATTTTTTCTTTTTTCAAACCATACGAAACATATAACTGAATATTTACAACCTCATTTTCTTAATCGAAAAAGTTTCAACTATTTTATATATATTGTATTTATTTTAAAATGAGCATTAATTATCTTATTATATGTTTATTATATTAAATTATCATTAGTTATTATATATATATCACTAGAATTTTTTGTATCTATATTTTTTCTAATTCGAAAAAGTTTTTTCATATCATTTTGAGACACTTTTCATATTTGTGGGTTGATATCATGTTTTGTTATAATGTATGTTTATTTACTAGATAAAAAAAATATTTATGAAATATTAAAAGAAAATATGTGGTAATGGACATATAATACACCACAATCTATTGGATAATTATTACAACTCCTGAGATACTCTATACGGTGCCCGGAATGCGAGGTGAGAAAGTTATGTTATATTGTATTTTAAGAGATACCTAACATATGTTTATGTGGATATATCTTATATTGGTGATATAATATTATAATTCCCATTATTTATACTCCAATAAAATATGATCAGTAGTATTATTTGTTTTGTAAGATATTTTATAATCCTTACCACTATAGATTTCTTGTATCCATTATTGACACTTATATTGTCTCACCACTTGTTTATCGTGGTTAATCCCATTAATAGGATTTGAGGACCAACATTTATTTTTAGTATGTATCCTTGATATTCAATAATATTAATGTATTATTATGAACATTAATAGAATATTATAAATATATTAATAATTTATATATTGTTTTTATGAAATGGTTTATTATATATATATATAACATTATGAAGATGATTGACCTAAATCGTTTTTGTTTTATTTATTAATATTTATGTTAAGAATATTTTCATATTTTTTAATGACATGTCATTTGATATTCATTTTATAAGAGAAATATTATGTTATTCAACATGAATGTGTCAAAAAATTTAAAATTTATTACACAAAATGATTCATTGATTGTGGATATGCAATTCATAATATACTATTTACATGTGATTTATGTGTAATTCATTATACATTCATAATATGTCAAATATATTATTAAACGTTAATTTATTAAGTAAAATACCTATTAAATATTTTGTAAATAGATTAATATAGGAATAATCATTCTAAAAACAAATATTATGGAAAATTTAATGTTTTTAAAAATTATAATAAAAATATGAATGGAGTAATAGTTGATATCATAATTATTATACATTAATAATTGAATATAGTTATGAATAATATAATGAACATTAGTGAGTCAAAATCACTTAAAATAATAGATAATATCACAATTTTTTCCTTTATGTCATAATATGATTCCCACGGTTGTGAACCCATAGATATTTATGTCATGAAAGGTGGATAAATTCAATTGCAGACATACAATTCATGTATCAATTATCTGACCATGAGAATGATATAAATCCATTTATATCTATTATGGCAAATAAAAATTGTTCTTTACCTTGAAAATAAATATAGTATTTTTTCAAAAATCATTTCAATTAAATAGGACGAAATCAATAAAGACTTTGTCAACATTTATTTCACATACTCACAAAATATTAATATATAGAATTTATTTCATGGTCTCATGTTATAGGAAGTGAAAGATATATTTTAATATGATAAATACTTTTAAGGGGTTCAAGGTACACATTAAACATATTAATTGAAAAAAAATCATGTTGGAACACTTTTTGGGGAAAATACACTAATTTTTAAAAAATTGTTACTTATTCATGCCTTTGATAAATATATGGAATTAACATAACGATCCATTGAGTGGATGATAATGACTGAAGAATCTTTATTTTCATATGGGAATATAGAGTAAAAAATAACAATAAATTACATATTCTAGTATTACATATATAAAAATCATAGTGGGATTAACATTTAGCTAACAAAAAAGTAATGAGTGGGGGAATACTCATCCTTAAAACATGGAAGAAGGAATAATTTTAAATTTCCACAAAATAAAATAAGATCCCAACACTTCAATATACCAGTGGAATCAACATGTTGATTAATAATATGTATTAAAAGAATGATCACATCGATCCTCCACTATTTATATATTTTCAAATAAAAGGATCATATACATTATAAATTTAAATAACCTAATCCAATGTTAATTCCAGATAAAAAACAACACCATTCAATTATATGTGGAAAATGATAATATTATAATATTACTGCCACTATAGTGGTGTATAAAAATTATAATGATATAGGTACCATTGTGATTCATTAAATATTATTGAATTTAATATTTAATTCTAGTATGAAAAATTAGTTTTCATTAGTTATGTTCTCCCAAAATATCAAAAACAACTTTTCAACATAGATTTTCAGCTAATAATAAAAACTAAAAATTTGGTTTTAATTTCATCTCAATAATTGAAATCATGAGTAACTAAAATTTTAATGAATATGATTTAAAAAAAACTATTTATCCTCATTTTTTATAGTCAGATAATATAATTTTATTGGTCAAGATGCCCTGATAGGAAACAAATTACAAACTCAAATAGAGAAAAATATTTTTTTCATTTCCCTAACTACCGAATGATTCTATAAAACATGATTTAGAATTAAAATTTTTATTTTCATACTAAATGTCATTTAAAAATTTTTATACTATATGTGCATGAATATTTGGAATAAATTGTTAAGATATATGGAACAAATAATTTTTATGATAAGCCCAAAATAAATGTATATATAGATGTATTCCATAAATAGAGAAGTAGACTTACAATTGACTAATTAGATTCGAAATATATTTAATGTAATCATGAATCCATTACTATATCATAGTATCCCTAAAAATAATCCACCACAGAACTAGAATATTTTATCAATAAAATAACAGATAAATTATAAGCTGGTTTTATATATCATTGAATTTTTATAAGGGGTTCCACAATATGCTTTGTTAAGAATGAGGATGGTTTAATGTTTACATATTCAGATTATCCTAATTTTAACTAGAAAAATTCATATAATAGTATCCCCATCCTTGGATATATGACTTGTAAAAAAACATGTGGATTAGTATAACACAATGTTATATTTTATGTAATGTATATTATACATTGAAGGCGAAAGAGGTTGTTATTTTTATGAAATATATTCATATTTATTTTGGACAATATTATTTCATATTTTATCCATTCAAACTCACTAATAATATTTAAATCATCCTTAAATTGATTAATAGTTTTTGTACAGTTTAATTTGAAAAAACATTAGCCGAATTTATGAATTATATTATTTAATATTCTACAAGTAATGAGGTGCATAATGAAAAATTGGGCATTATTACAAATAAAATGTTAAAGTGTAATTTCATAAAATTAATTGAAAATGTAACTTATATAAATAGAAAGTCACTATCAAAAGACATTTGATCTTATGGAAATTGATATCATTGGATCACATAATGAAAATAGAAATTGATGATAGGCACGGATCATGATCGAATAAAAATAATAATAATTTCATATAAATGGATGATTGTAGTTAATGTTTTTATAGAATCTTCATAAATTATAAAATCCCATTATCCATTATAACATGGACAAGAGTAATTATTTTCTAGATAGATGAATGTGATCAGACATTCTAGGAAGAGATGAAGCGGATTCTAATAGAACATATACAAAAAATACATATAACTAATGGAATAAAAAATATTTATAATTATCAACAATATATTTGCATCAGCTGTGTGATCATGTTAAATTATTAGTTGATATCCTATTTCATTAGATAACAAATTTTATATATGAATAATTTCAGAACACATAATCAGGATTTTTTAAATTATAGAATATTCATTCTGGATTTTGACAACATATATATATTGAGGAATTATATACATATATATATAGAAAAAACATTTAATGTATATATTTTTAGATATTTTTCTCAATATGATCAAAATAATATTTTATTATCAATTCCACTACATTGATTTCTCTATCCATTACAATCATGAAAAATAAAATAAACCGATAAATTTTATTGGCAGTATTTTGGTAGAATATATATACATAAAAATTATTTAAAATTACCAAATATTAAAAGATATCAAAATGATGGAAATTGGATTCATAACAGAAGGTATGAAATCTGAACTTGATCCGTGGGTTGTTAAAAATAAAACATGGTGAAATTTTTTTAGGTATTTTATGATGATATACTAATGGAAATGATGTTTTTTCAATTAAAAACATTATATATCATGGTTAAATATTTATAAAATTGGTATATTAATATATAAGAAATCATTATGAATAATATTTAAGAATAATATAATGATGGATTTAATAAATGATATGAATCAGAAGAAAATAATGTATAAAAATATTTAAGATCACTTTTGATTGCATAATAATTTTGGAATGGATTATAAAATATACATACGAATAATTAGTAATCCATTAATTAAAAAAATACTACTATTTACAATTAGATTGTAAACCATTACATATAAAAATTTTGAATTTGGAGACCATTAACATTGGTTTTTAAAAAAATTATTCAATTACATCAGAAGTAATCAATTTAATATATATTAAAATATAATAAAAAAAGTACCTATGTAATCCATTTTCATGAATAATTATCACTTTATCAACATGTTTCGATACATATAACTGCGGTAATTATCTATTATGGAACCCTGATATAAATTAAATCATATCTAGATTTTTTATTAAATTAATTTTTCAAGAGGTTTATTAAGTAGTAATTAAACAAAATATTGATCTTTCAGGTATAGTAACATCCTCATATAGATGTTAAATCTAAAAGGAATGTAAAACACTATGTAAAATTCAGATACTTATCTTTTAATACAAGAATGTATGATGTTATCAGAATCATTCAATGATAATTTATAATAAAATAATCACTTCAACATGAGAAATAATATTCCCCTATATGTATCCCTATATTTTATGAAATTTTAACTCCAACGTAGTCAGGTAATGATTGGTAAATGAATCTATTGGAACTGTAACTAGTAAAAGATATGAAAAATGTCCTCATACATTAAACAACACATCCTAGCAGTTCAAAGTTGATAGAAGTGCTACACAGATAACAATTGAGGTGACGTGGGGTTTGAGGTTCAGTGTAATGTATTTATTAAAATATATAAATCTATTAGGTTTATGAAATTATTGATAAAGGAATGAAAATTCTTAGTTATAAAGTATCATTTTTTATTCTTGAAAAATATAATTTTTTGGATTCTTATAATTTAATATCCTAGAAACAAACCTCAGTTAAATAATTTGTTCAACACACAATTATTGATGATATATATATACATATATTTCATTCGCATCACATATTATAAATCATCGTATAGTAAAGATTATACTTGATAACACTTTTATTGATCATCTAGTGTATATATTAAATCATAGAGATAAAATTCCCTGAAACAAGGAAACCAATCTTGCTGATTTACTCTAGAAAAATAATACGTATGAAACTGTAATTTGGGAATTTTGAGGGGAAATTTGACAATAGAACCATTATCATTATTCTTTTTAGTATTTTAGATTTAATTTTAATTTTTCTCTCTTTAAATTTTTGTGTAACATATTTAAGTATAAGGAAAAATATAAATAACTGAATCTCCATAACAAATATGTTATATTCAAAATTATTAAAAAAAGAAATATTAATTACTTATACAATCCAAAATATTATATAATATTTTATGATAAAATAATAATATTTGATAAATTTTGTTTAATATGAAAATCCATAGTCTAATCCCCTTTGGTAAAGAACACCTCTATGAACAAAATCCTAAAAAAGAACACAATTGAAAAAAGATTGTAATATTTTCAGTAAAATTTATTAATCATTGCTGTAATGTAGACATGAAGATAAATAATTATATAAGAGTTATTCAATGTATATATGAGATATACTATATCATAGAGATAAATAATTGAAAATTTTTATAATAAAGGACATTTGAAATAATACTCAGAATTCAAAATTTAATAAAAAAAACTTATTTTAATGAAATATTTTATTTATAAGTGTGTTTGGAATAATTATGTTTTTACATAACATTTAAAAAATCATCATGATAAATATATCAGCAAAAAATTAAAAACAAACTTCCAAAATTTGTGTGTTTATTTTTATAACTAATGAAATTAAAATTAATAAATTTATATTTTTTACCAATAATTTAATTTTTAATAGAATATAAAAAAATTTCTCAAATAATAACTATTTTTTATTCATTATAATGAAACAAATATTACCAAGTGGCCTTAAATTTCTAAATATGTTAAAAATTAAAATGATCATTTTAATTTTTATTTATAACTAATAGAATTATTAATGAATAATAATTATTAATATTGTGAATCCATTGTTATGTATTTATCCTCGTATCTAAAACTAATACATTTTTAAATAACAAAAAAAAATCCCTTTTTATGATATCATTTCCACTTTCATATGAACCATCTATAGGGAAAAATTACATCATCCAAATTAATATATTTAATATAAAAGAAGAGACTCAAATCCTAATGTAAGGTTTTAAAAACCTATGACTTTCCATTTCAATTATAAATTTATCTATTAAATAATTTAATTCTCCATTTAATGTAAAATTAAAACAAATGTTTAGTTATAAAACAGTTTTCTTAAAAATAATATTTATTTATTCCTTACTTATTTTAAACAAAATAACAAATATATATAACATTTAAAAATGTTTTTTATGCTCACCATATGAATGGTGATGTATAATTTTTAATTAATCCTATTTGTGAATATTACTAAAAATTGATTTCATGATAAAATATAACATTAAAAATTAAATAAAATCATATCATTGATATTGTAGTTATTAAATAGTCTTGACAATAATGATATTAAAGAAAAAAATTGTTATTTATTAACCTTTAACTAACATCAATTGCATCTAAAATTAAATAATATCTATACATTGATATTCATAGATATTATATAACAATTTGGGAGGGAACAATGTAATTTATTATTTTGAGAAATAAATTTTCAATCTATAAGTTGAATAACACCCAAACGATAGATGTGAACAAAACTAATTTAATAAAAGAAAATTAAATAACCATATATGGATTATAAGAAGTCAAATTTTTATGTATAAGGTCATAAAATAATAAATTAGTAAAAATAACATTTATATTTTTAATATCGGAGTATCATCAAAATAATTCAAGTCATTGGAAAAGGAGACTTCTTTGATCCTTCATTTTCCTAATACTATATTATCTTTCATCCTCTATATCATACTATTTCAATTTCTAATTTTTTTAATTATATTAATATGTTTCATTTAAGAATCCTTTTCTATCCATTTATAATGATATACATACATTCATATTTACCTTAGTAATTAATTTTAGTGTCACACTTTATGAACCATATACATGATACTTCTTTATTTTAGTTTTCTCATTCTCAACAAACCAATCACTTTTCATCCTGTATAATTTGTTAATTTATGAACTAAATCCCAGAATTTTATATTTATTTGAAGTTTTCCTCAAATTATTTTTTATATCTCGATAATATTTCTAGTATCTATTTGATTTTCCAATTGAGTAATACTTTATACATCATTACATAACTCATTTGTTTATTAATAATTAATTTTTTGTTAATGATTGATATGATTTTTCATACTATATATAAATAATATGTATGACATGTTATATTAGAATGGGTATGCGTGTATTTATATAAATAAGAAATAATATTCATTAATTTTTATTATCATGAGATTATGTTTATATTGAATGAACAACGTTCTAATAACATTTTGTTATGTTTTCTTGATATTGAGCCTCAATACATATCTTTTACTACCTGGCTGTTTTTTTCCACATTCTTTTGTTTCCCGCGATTAAAATTGCTTATGAACTATTTTCAGACTCTAATATTTCATATGTGATGTTTTATTATCCTTCTCATTATTAATTCTAGGTTATGATTTTTGACTCTTGATACTCACCATAGGAGTATCATTTTTTATCCCCATACTACGATTTAGGATTTATGAAAAAAAATTATATGTGAACATCGGAAAAATCAATATCTAGTATGATTATAGAGTACCATATTATCATATTATATATATGGGGATAATACATTATCTTCTTCATTTTAAAAAAATTATTATGTATATAATCATTTGAAGCCATAGGGACTCTAATTTTTTATTTTTTTATGGATATTTAAGATAAAAATTAGGTATTAATATAATCATATGATATAATTCATTGTAATTTTACATATTTATTTTATTCTATAGACTCTGAAAACCTTAGGATATGTTTTAATACGATGTTTCACTGCAATTTAGTTTATTGTGAGGATTATGAAGGTCAAATATTTTTTTAAGAAACATCAAAATTAATATCCACGTTTATACAAAATAGTAATATAAATTCTAAAAATAATTTTGTTCATTGAATTTAGAAAATATTAGTAATAAATGAATGTTTTAATCCATTTCAGTATTCATACCTAATATATTAAATATTAAAATATTTTTTTTAATTTCGTTTATTACCTATTTCATGTATAATTTCATATAATTGTTACTTTTTTCCAATTTTCTCTAGTTTTTTGTTTCATTATTTACATTAGTTATCATAAAAAATATTACCATTTTTATAAAATTTCACATATGTGTGAAACTAATCATAAGTAAATCATGTTTTTCATTATACTCCATGAAACATAACATTATTAGTAAAAAAATAATTTGACCTACTAATAGTTCATATAAATCACTATCATCGAAATTTTTTTTATTCAACACAACCTTTACTATTATTTTAGGTATTACTTTATTTTCAACTCATTTTCAATATTAATTAAAAATTAATGTTAATTTTTCTAATTTATTATTTTATTTCCTAATTAATATTTAAATTATTAAGATATTTTTTAAACTTATATATATTTTTTAACATTAATGAATAATATAGTGTGAAATTATTTCACATTTTGGTACCTCAATCCTCACATTTTGAAATTAAAATTTCCATGTGATTAATAATTATAAATATATACACTAATAGAATACTTCAAACATCATTGTGTTCAAATTTTTCATTCATGCTATCATTATTAAAGGTTCTTTCATTTTGTGTCTCCAGTTTCGAGAGGAGAAATATCATCCATTGAATCATTATTTGTAGAGAATTTTAAATTTTCTATAAGAACATACATTATGAAATAGTCATTGACCAGCTTCATAAAAATTATATCCATTTTCCAATATAGTGAGGACAATTCAACAATATTATTTCCAAATATATGTCCTTCGATGTATATATTTATCATTTTTTGTGTTACATTAGTGGATAGAGTCATATAAATCATTTTTACATAATTTCATATTAATAAATTCTATTCTATAAATAAAATCTAATATTTATAAATATTTTTTTATGATTGGTTTATTTGATATTTTTTTCAATGTAATTAATAATTTTAATAATTTTATATGATTTTATAATGATTATAAAATTTGAGAAAAAAATAAAATATTTTTTATATTGTTTATTTTATATTTCAAATTATATTATATTTTTAAATATTCCCATATAAAATAAAAATTACTCACTATTAGATGAGTCAATGTTTTTATTTTTGAAATTTAATTTCTTTTGTATCATTGTATTTTCACATTTTGTGTGATTTTATAAATATTCATGTGTTTTTGGGAAGTTTGGGGAGTGTTTTGGATGTGTTTTTAATGGAGTACTATTTGAGTATGGGTAGTATAAATTGTACACTACCTATTGGAAAAAATGAAACAATGGTTGGGTGTGACATAATTCTAACAAGGTTTGAGAATGGTTTTTACCCACCATTAAAATTCCAACATTATATGTATTGAAAAAATCATGATAAATCATAGTTTTTGCATTGTTTTTAAAACCATGTGATCTATATATGCAATGTTATGTCTTTTAGAAAGTATCATCACATAGTTAGAACATGGTTTTCCAAACCATGAATATACATTAATGGTTACCCATAGAATGTGCATTGTTGGAGTATGGTTTCCCAAATAATGTCACATAACCCAGACCTACACACTTAGTTTTCCATAAATATGAATTGAAATAATGTTATGGGTAATAAAAATTAATATCCCCAATATTATTAAAGGGTCCTAAAATCTAATTTCTCTTTACTTTCCCTTGTTGAGACACTTTCTAATGGATGTTACTTTTGGGAAAATATATTATTATTAGAGATATAGAATCATCAATATGTCATTGATCTCTTTTTTTATTCATTTATATTATCCTATCCTCTATCTATGATCCATAGGTATAGTCTGATATGTATTTATCAATTTTAATTCATATTACTCTTCATAGTATCGTACTCTTTTAGTTGAAGGAAACATTTTTTGAGGCAATATTTAGAACATTTTATTAATGTTCTTAATATTCATCATCATTTTAAAAGAATTTGGATCCAATTTCATCTCCATTATTTTCGATATTAGAAGAATTGATTTAATTTTAATTATTAATAATTTCATTATAAAAACATTCTATTATTTTTTCAAGGAAACACTTATGGTTATAGTTATAGAAAATTTGATCGAATCCAGATGTTTTTGGAAACCCATCATTGCACAAAATTTTGAAATGATTAATTCAATATTGTGTTATTGTTTTTATGAAATAATAATGTTTGACTAAAATTTTTAAATTAATATTTTTGAAATGTGAAAATTTTGGGAGAGGAATTTTTTGATGTGGTATGGTGTGAGATAATAAAAATATGGGTTTAGTGAGAAGTTACACCATTAGGTTCAGATAGATTCTAGTAATAGTGTACCATGATCAATGGTAATACCATTATTGTGTATATTTATGTGTGTGTCTATGTTTTGACATGGGAATGGTAATTAAAAATGTAAATGTATGGAATTAAACAAGTTTTTAGTTTTATCGCAAGTATTCTAGTTATGGATTATTTGAATATTTTAAATGATTTCAAATAATTTTTTATAAAATATTCTAATCAATACATGTTCCTATTAAGTTTGTTGGGTGGACTCTAGGTAATTCCAAATATTTTTATACTCACCCCCTTATTAAGATCTTATTTATTTTTTAGATTACATATACCATGATACGAGAAATTTAATTTTTGAATTTTTACACCATTGATGCATCTTGATATTGTGTTCATTGATTTTGTATTCGATCTGGGAGTTAATTCATATAGTGTTTCAGATCTTGTCACATTGATGAATCTAAGACATGTTTCCCATTTCTTATGATACTTTTTATTTATTATTATTCTTTCACACATATATTGTAATTTTATTTCTTATATATACGGGTCATAATATTATACACATGAATCATGAAAACAGATTTGATGTGTATAGTTCTAGTTTAGAGTATAGTTATCACTAAATTTAAAATCATGTGTATTTTTTCATGATTATGAATTTATTTCTAGGATATTGTTACTTGGGGATGTTAGCTATGTTTGGGGAACTCTGCCTCTTCATAAAACAATGATATTGGGTGGGATGATAAAAGTAGTATTAGTATTGATTGCTTCTTCTATCAATTTGGATCATAGAAATATATTAAATCTATCAAAACATAGAATATATATGTTACTAAGATTCTTATTAATATTTTATGAGTAACATCATGTAAAAATGGTGGATTGGGTACAATGAGTTTCTATGAAAGTATATTTTTGTTTCATCTTCCCATCATCATGGGTTGATATAATAATTATTTATTGTAATTAATACATTATGGGAAATAAAATAATGAAAAAACTATAATATTTGGCTTTAATGATTTATGATAATTATTAATAATGTTTATTTTTTTAATGATTGTTTTAATTTTATTTATTATGTTGATCTAGAAAATTATAATTCTTTAGTTTCTAGTATGAGATGATTAAATGGTCTGTTGTACTTCTTATTGATAATTGATCCAAATTTTCATCATTAAAATGTATTATAAGAGCATTATGAAAAATTATATTCACTAGAGAAACATATGAAGCATAAAATGTTCACTATATCATTTATGATTTTCAATTCCAAGATGGAGGTATTTAGAATATTTTTCCATTAAAATGTTATTTTTACATAATTTAATTGCTTTAAAATCCCGTTTAAGGATATTGACATGTGAATCAATTTATATTTGAAATTTTTTTATTCGTAGTTGGAATTAAATTTTATTTAATGGTAGTATTTACTTTGTACTATGTTGTTGAAATTAGGCATATTGATTTTTTGTAAAATGTGGACCAAATAACGGATGTCATACGGGAATTTTTTTGGGATTTCACTCAATAGATAAATGAAATATACTATTTATGCCCTTCATATGAACATTATTATTTCAATTCAATTATATTGGATCAATGAAATAGAATTTATGGAGTTGAAATTCCAGCTATTATAGTTGAAACAAAAATGTTTATTCAACCATTAACATCCATAGAAGAAATAGTAGTTCTTTTTTATAAATATTCATTATAAAAACCATAGGGTCCATTTGGATATAATAAAATCCACCATGTTTAGATAATGAAATGATATATAGTTACTTGAAATGATGATTTGTTTTCACAATTTAGGTGATTATAATGGTTCTCTATAACTAAATTAAGAATATGTTATCATTAACCATGAGCTTAGTAGGAGAATATTTTGAATATTTCCATCATAATTCATTGAGGACAATATGAATACTTTTTTGATCCCTTTATTCTTATTAATGAACATTCCATGTTTATTTTATTTTTTAATCTCTTCATTTAATTTTATATTGATTCTTTATTGTTTTTCCATTGATGATATTCTCGTGTATTCATGGACTAAACCCAATTATGAACAAACATTTTTAAATGTAATATTTATAGATATTAGTGGTATTTTTATCTATAATGTCATTTATTGAAACATTTTAGTTGTTAATGAATTTTTTGAGGGATTTATCACTTCGGATATACATAATACAGTTTCTGAGATACATAGTTTTGTTTTTATATCATGAAATTACTGACCCTTTTTTCAAATACATTCTCATATTTCCTCACCAGAGGCATAATTTAGAAGGAATGGTGTAAGATTAATATTGAGATATGAGTTTCTGAAATAAACTCATTATCTAACTATTCATCCAACATGTTTACATATCATTATTTTTTCATATTAATGAAAAAGGATATTTATTATATTGTGATGCATTGGAATATTGGTTCATTTGTATCTCATGTATATAGATCATTTTTATTCTTACAGATACCAAATTGTTTTGGTGAATGTTAAGAAATAACTAATTGTTCATACGGCATCAGATTATATATTTAATTCCACAAAAAATTGGATAATTATCTTTTTAGTGAGAAATTTATCATGTTTACATATTCTATAAGATTAAAACACATTTCCCCAAGAAGATATTTAAACATAAATAAACAAAAAAATCAATGGAATATATATATATTTTTGACATTGAATTGTTGCACACATTAGGTAAATGAATACTTGTAGTTGATATTTTTATTATTATTTCATATAGTTTGTTCGATAATGGGTAACAAATAATTAAATTATAATGTCAGTTATAACCAAATACCTTCAAATTATGATTAAAAAGTCAATATTGTGGTTTTCATTATAATTTCAATTTTTCATATTTTTTTATTAGGATGAGAATTTTTAGACATCTGAACCTATTTTTTCACACAAAAAGTCATTAATTTGTCCAGGATACCATTATAGGATGGATAATAGCAGAATGACACGTCACATGGGATGAAGATTAGACTGTGGTTCCAAAATCTTACCAGGAACAATATCAATCTACATTCAATCATATTATGTGGTTTATTCATCAAAAAATATAAATGATTTATATAGTGATAAGAAGATTGTTTTGGCGCACCGGTTTGAAGATAAAAGTGGAAGATTTTATCTTAATATCCATAACCTGTTAGCAAGTAAGTATGAATTACCATTGACCAATCAGCATGTTTCACTTCATAAAAATTACCATATTGAAATATTAGTAGACTGATATGGATTTTTTCATATTTATACAAATAATTGTTTATAAAAATGATGTCATATAGGTGATTGGGAAAAAATTTAGAAATATAGACCACATTATCCCTATTTAAGAATTCCTTACAAATAATTGTTTCTTTCTAAACCTTATATTTGAGATGTTTTAATGATTAATGGAATTCTAATTTAAATTGTCTATTGTTAAAACCATATGTTTACATAACGGGTTTTGAAATTTTTTTAGTAATAACATAAATATTATTTGACCATGAACACATATTATTATGGTCAAATAGATAAAAATATATATCATGTGATTCAAATATTGAAACAACTGAATTGGTCTTATGGGACGAATTTTCCTAGATAATAGAATGATGTAATAATATTAGTGTAATTTTTATATAATAATATTAATTAGTATTTTTTATAAATTGTTCCTTTTGAATAATATTATTCTAGCATATCGATTTCATTACTATAATTTTTTTTATAATAAAATATTCCCATGTATCTCATTTGATGAAATACTACAATGATAATGGCCAGACGATTCTTTGTGTTAATGTTAATATTTTATCAGATTCAATATTGAATCATGTGTTGATCCATATTGTGGGTTGTTAAGATAATATATTTCATGATTAATGATTTAATATAATATTTTTTTTACAGACATGGTCAGACCAAAAATGAATCATCAGAATAATAAATTAAAATTACATAATAGTGATCTGAGCACTTCTAAACGAATCATGATTGTCCACATTATGATGATGAAAATAAATATTATTGGGAGATTTGTAGACACAAAAAAATTATTAATTTTCTTATTTTTTATATTTTTTTTGATATATAAAATAGTTGGGATCAGTTATTGGAGATTTTGGAAGGTTTTATAGGGCCATTTGTAACAGGCCAAACTTCCACAGTACGCTTCTCTTTAAATAATATAATAGCGTGTGTTGTTCGCAACATCGAGTTCTAACAGACCACATCCAATAAAACTAGCTATTATGAATAGTAATACCGACTTATTAATATATAAAAAAAAATTTCTTTAAAAATGGAATTCATTTTTGGATTCTGATTATCGAAATTAGCTTAGGATGAATTTTTTTTTGTATTTTTCGGAAAACATTCAATTTTTGATGAATAGTGAAAAACAATGAGTTATAGTTTAAAACATAATTTTTATTTAAATAACTATTAATTTCATTTAAATTTATTTTAAGTCAAAATAAATATATAATAACTATTTAAGTTCAATTTAACTCATTGGAGTTAGTTTATAATAATTTTAGATATATAAAAATTTTATTGAACTTTTTACCGTCTTTTACCCGCCTCCTAGAAGAATTTGTAAATTTATATAAATCATAATTTTACCACTTCATTGAGTTGAATTAAAAAAATTCAAGAGAAAAGGTTGATATCATTATGTAAAATGTGGTTCAATATGATGAAAATGATTTTTTTGAATAGTAACTTTTTACTTTTATTTACCACAGTTAAATGTAAATAACATAATTAAGTGTAAAAATGGTATTTATATTACCATTATACAAGTCCTAATTATATTGGAAAAGTATAAATCGACCAAAAACTACCTTATGTATAAAATATGATCCTTTACATCCACATGGAGTAGATTAGGACAATTATTTTTACTTAATTCAATGAAAAGTAATGTGTTAAATTCTATGTTTAATAAATAAAACATTTTTTAATAGGGTTATAAACAAGATAAATTTGACTATAAATATTCATTAGAAAGATAAAATTATTTCCTAAATAATTTTATTTTATTTAAAAATTTTGATACTAAATAATTATATATATATTTGAAAAAATGATGATGTAGTAATTACCATATTAACGAAATATTAAAATAATTGATATTATAAATATTTAAATAAATGTACTTTGAGATGTTTTATGAATTACATTAAATTTATTGATTCCTAGGACATGTTATGGTTGGTTAGATTAACTTTTTTCTATGTAATAATGCTGTTATGAATTTAGAAAAAACAAAAAACAAAATAGTGTATAAATTGATATAAAAGAGTTTTTAAAACAAATATTATAATATTAATTTATATTCTATTCCTCGAAATATGAGGATATGAAAAAAGACTTATATAATGATATTTTTATCATTAAATAACCATTTTGTGTTCTCTAGGATGGTTATTGTAAGTTTATTAACCATATAATATAAAAATACAAAGAGACATGGTAAATGTCAAACTATTTAACTAAGAGTTAAATCTAAAATATAAAGTTAATATAGTGACCCAAACATATATAAAACCTATTGGATGAGTGGTTATTGTCCCATTACCACCTTATCATTTAAATAATTAATTTTTGAGCCATTATAAAATGAATATTATTTTTTAATAAAATAATATTTCTAGCTTTTACTAAGGTTCCCCTCACCCCTCTTATAAAAAGGCACTCCACCTTCCCTCAAATTCACAACTTCAAAACCTTTTGGTTCAGCAAAACCCTACCACAATACCCACTCACATGTCATACCTTCATCCTAGATGCCTTACTTTAGTCATAATTCTAACCTATGTTTCCCTATTGATCAAATAAAAAAAAGAACCTAAAGAAGAGGTAAATATTTAATCACCTCTTTCCAGTTCCATTCTTCTTCCACATCCTCTTTCAATGTTGATTACATTATAAAATAATAAATCCAATATATTATATATGATTTTATGTTATTATAAATATGGTACAACAATATTAATTATTATGTCCATCCTTTTTAGGAAATTTTACCATACATGAATACGTACGACTTACCGTCTCCACCTCGTGGTGAAATTGTTATTAAATTAATTATTATTTTTATGGGTATAATAATGATTTATAATTTATGTAAATAATATATATAAAATGATAATTATTCTTTATATATGATATACCATCCAATTATATATTATTTTAATATCAAATTAATGATATTTCTTCACATGTGTACGTACGGATTACCGTCTCCACGAACGCGACGAGATTCATTCCCCATTGTATCCATTCAAGAATAATTTTAATTAGATGATTAAAATTAATGTTTAAAGACATAATATCATTCTAAATATGAATAAGATACATCCCATCTGTAACAAACTTTACTTACATAATAAAGCATATAAATGAAAAGAAATGTGTTAACACCCGAAACGAGGATAATACTAAAATATCCATATTAGAAGATCATATATGATATCATATTAAAGTATATGATTATTTTATAATTTAATAACAATTATTTAATCATTATAAAGGAGGTTAACTTACCCTTGACCCTTGAAAAGTACAAGGTAAGGGTTAATTTCACAATCTCTTCATTTTTTGAGGTTGTTTATACGTAATTATCTACTGGGATCTCTTTATCATCCACATCCATGTCTCTTAAAAATATTTTCCCAAACTTGTTTAATATTTAATAGACAATGGGTTAAGGTCATTTATACCCTTATCTGACGTTATAAGTTTTGATTAGAATCTTTCCATTGTATTCCAAACAGGGTACTTTATGACCTTTTCAAAAAAATTAAGGTAAAAATGTTATTTTCTTATATAGTAGGTGAAAATATTTTTTATAGTTATAACAACACCAAAGAATACCTTGAAATCTTATAAGAATATTTCAAAAATAATTTTTTTTAATTATATGAATTTTAAATGCATTCAAAATAGAAAGAGATAAAACTTTATAAAATATTTTTATTTCATCTATGTCAACATCTTTTGATGGATTTTATGATTATTTTTAGTTCATTTATTAAGATACAAAACATCCATATTGTAATGAAGGTTTTGTGATATGTTTGATAGTGGATGTGCGATTTTTTCACCATTCATGGTTTATGGATAAAGTATTTAAATTTTGTATGCTAGTTTTAATATGAATGTTTATGTTATGGTTAATCCTTTTGATATGAGAAATGCATTGGACTATGTATGTGATAGGTGGATCCCGCTATAGTTCCGTGATGCATCGGTAGGTCTCCTGAAACAAACTAGTGTTTTGGCACATGTTTTGGACAAAATCTTATTTGTTGTCTTGGCACAAGGCCTTGGGTATGTGGTTATGAAGTCTAGAAATATGAATTCCATAATTATGAATGTGGCTATTGATATTTCATGTGATTATTTGACTTGTAAAATATCCAAGTGAATTAGTAAAAGGAATTATTTTATTTTATCATTTCCATATTATGATGAAGTTCATGTTTAAAAGTCTTTTGATTTCTTCTGTTACATTTCCTTAAATGTTTAATCTTATTTGAGAAATTATACACTATATTGTTATCCTTATAGAGAATATGAGACCACCCCATTCTATGTTTTATTTTTTCCAGGATGAAAAGAAGTATATTATGACTGACCTGGGTGGATAGTCTATTGGATCTATCTGTTATATTTGGTAACAATTTTGTTGTATTTTTCCATTTTATGATGTAATATAAACCTTATGAATGAATCTAGTACTTCCAATGATATTAAACTAATCAGTCATTTGAGACATGATATTTTTTTAACAGGCCAATATTATGTAATAATGAACTCACTCTGGGAAACTGGGGTCAGGATGTTACAGTTGGAATCAGTGGAATTTTAGTACAATCGTTGGAAACTAGATTTAGATAAACTCTGATTAGATCACATATACCTAAGATAGACATTGATGATTTGTATAGAAGATCTTCCTAGAATTTTAGTATTGTAGATATTTTGTGAATTTTTCAAGAAATACATCTTTTTCTGGATTAGAGTCGGTAGATGAGACACTGGCACAGATGTACCTAGGGGTAAAACATGAAAACACATCCTAGATCTAGAATCGAACTGGAACTGGTGAACGACAATAGGCCTTGCTGCACTCTAGTTTACCACACTCTCAGGGGATATTCTTAGGATAATTCTAATTTTTTTTACAAACCATTATGAAGGTTTTATGTGTATATAATTTCTCAAAGAAAATATTTTTTCTGTTTATGGATTATATCTATGAATTGTTCAATTTATGTTAGGTGTTTTTCAAGTTTTTATTTATGTATTATGATTCATAAGCTAATCTTGTTTATTTCGTTGTTTAGAAGTGGCACCAAGTGGAAGGAATGGAAACCATATCTATTTGCACCTTCCATTTAGGGATTTCCCTCTTACTCATGATAATTATAGTGGAGCTGGTGATGCAAATGGTGATAATCTTCTAATCACTATACTGGGACAACTAACTCAGGTTATGAATAATAACCTAACTCGTACGGAGCCTCATGATCCACAATGTGGAGGGTCAATTATAGATCACATCCTGAGGTATAATCCACAAACATTTAATAGGACAAAAAATCCATTAGTGGCTTATAAATGGATAAATTTAATAGAGAAAATATTCCATGCCTTGGGGAGAAACGAAAGGGAAAATGTTGTCATAAAATTTTACCGCCTCCCTGGATATGCTGATCAATGGTGGTCATTGATTCAAAACAAAAAGGAAGATGATGAAGTTTCAAATATGGAATGGAAGGTGTTTAATGAAATATTCATAGAAAAATAATTTCCTCATGACCATCGAGCGGATACGGAAAGACAATTTCTAAGTCTGATGAAAAATTAGGGTGAGAATGTTGCAAAGTATGAAGCTAACTAAAAAAGGTTATAGACTCATGCTGATGATTATATACAAAACCCAAGAAGTAATATTTATTGATTCTTTTATGGATTAAAACCATTTAACTATCAAAAATTAGTCTCACAATCCATCTCATCGTATGAAGATAAGGTCTCATGTGGTATGAAGACAGAAAAATTATTTTCTAAGTGATATGACATTAAATCAATGAAAGATAAGAAGAGATCTGTTGAACACTCTGAAATGGAAATAAGGGGATGGAGGGAAAATTTGCATATCCATCCTATAGTAAATGTGTGATGAAACACCCTGGTATATTCCTGAAGGGAATGGGTGTCAGTTAAAAGTGCGGTGAAAAAGGCCACCAAGCTCAGGATTGCAAGGGGAAGAAAGTGGATGTGGATGTTGAATGATATAATTTTAGAGAAATGGGTAATTATAAGAATGGATGTCCTAAGTGAAAGTGGAAGTTATCTCAGAAAATTCCAAAGGATCATGGCCAAGCTTATGTTATCACTACTGCTGAGTTTAAAGCTTCGAAGGACGTGGTGTAAGGTAATGTAATGGTTTCCTCATGTATAGAAAATGATTTATTTGATTCTAGATCATCGCATTGTTTTATATCATCCCAGTTTGGTAATAAAATTATATATTTCCAATTGGATTTAACAACGGAGTTTTTAGTAAAAAATATAAAGTGATGTATCATTGCAACAATGTTTTTTGAATCATTTCTAATTATGGAATATAAGCATTATTTATCTGTTGATCTCATCGTCATAACCATGATTTAATTTGATATAATCATTGGTATGGATTGTCTTTTGGGCCATGATGCAATAATTTATTTTAAGAAGAATGAGGTTACAATTTTTTATAATGATAATGAGTACCTTATCTTTAGAGCAGAAACATCACCACCTAATTATTATCTAGATCCACCCCCAATAGTTCAACTAAATAGAATTATTGGGGATAGAGATAATGAAATAACTATTGGTGAGGAAAATAATGTTCAAATAGATTATGTACCTACTGTTCAAGAGTTTGTTTATGTATTTCCGTAGGATTTATCTAGACATCCTCCAGAATGAGAAATTGAGTTTTCAATTGATTTAATTCCTAGATAATGGACCATATCGAAGACCCCTTATTGAATGACCACTATGGAATAAGTGGAACTATAAAAATAACTATAGTAATTCATTAATAAATGATTTATTCTCCCTAGTGTTTCTCCATGGGGACCCCTATCCTTTTTGATAAGAATAAAGAAAGATCTATGATGTTGTGCATTGACTATAGAGAGATCAATGCTATAACAATAAAAAACAAGTATCCCCATCCTCGCATGGATGATTTATTTGGTCAACTTCATAGATCTCAATACTTTTCAATTATTGACCTTAGATTTGGATATCATCTGTTGTGCGTAAAGAAGGAAGACATTCCAAAAATAGCATTTCGAACCAGGTACACGCATTACAAGTTTACAATAATGCCTTTTGGATAGACTAATTCACCCTCTGTCTTCATGGATTTAATGAATAGATTTTTAAGGAATATTTTTATTAATTTGTAGTGGTATTTGTTGATGATATCTTGGTATAATCTAGAATCTAAAAAATCATGAAAATCACTTGTGCATTATCCTAAAGACTCGTTGATTACACAAATTATATGGGATGTTTAGAAAGTGTGAATTCAGTATTCATGAGATTTCATTTCTTGGCCATATTGTCTCAAAGGATGGAATCACTTTTCATCCATCTAAGACCAAGGAAATCCAAGAAATTCCAGCACCAATGAGTATATATGAGGTATGTAGTTTTATAAATTTAGCCGGTTATTATCGATGTTTCGTCCAGAACATTTCCCGGTTGGGTAACCCATTAACAATGCTCACACGAAAAGGCGTTAAATTTTTTTGGAAAAAGAGTTTGAAGAATGTTTTGAAGAACTGATGAGAAGAATATTTAATGATCCTATATTGAATCTACCATCGAGGGATGATGTGTTTGTTATTTATAGAGATTCATCAATGAAAAGACTTGGTTGTGTCCTTAAGAAGAATGATAGTGTTATTGACTACACCTCATGATAGCTAAAAATTCACGAGAAAAACTATACTCCTCATGATCTTTAGTTAGTAGCTATAATTTTTGATTTGAAGATATGGAGAAATTATTTATATTGGGAAAATGTTACATATATAGTGATCACAAGAGTTTGAAGTATATTTTCTCACAAAAAGAACATAACATGAGGCAAAGGAGATGGCTTGAACTACTCACAGATTATGATTGCACTATACAATACAACACGGGTAAGGAAAAAAAGGTAGAAATTGATTTGAGTAGAATGGATCATGGAGTATAGAACAATGTGATAGTTGAAAAGGATCCTATTTTCATGGATCTATTAAAGATGGATATGGGAATAACAATGGAATGTGAAACATCAATGTTTTTTCAAATGGTTGACAACCCATCATTACAAGAAAAGATAAAAAGATTTTAGGATGATGATTATAAGTTTAAAAATAATATTAATGCTCTGAATAATGGGAGATTGAGTTACTTCATATATGACGTTGAATTCTGAAATTTGGGAAGAGACTTTGTGTTCCCGATACACCTGATCTAAATAGAAAATTGTTGGATGATGCTCATATCTCCAATTCCCTTATACACTTTTTGAGCACATAAATCTATAGAGATTTGAAGAAACATTTTTGGTGGGACAACATGAAAAGAGAGACTATGGATTATTTGTCAATATTTATGGTTTGTCAACATGTGAAAGCAATAAGGTTTGAACCAGGAGGAGTCATGCAACCTCTTTCCATACCTGAGTGGGAATGGTACGATATAATGATGGACATTGTCATGGGGATACCAAAGACTCGAAGAAGGAACTATGTAATATGGGTCATTGTTGATCTTCTTTCCAAGTCATCACATTTTATTTCTATAAGTGAAGATTTATAACTTGAACGATTAGAAAGACTATATATTAATCAAGTTGTAAGACATCATGAAGTAACACAATCGATTTTTTATGATTGAGATCCCTATTTTCCATCAAGATTATGGAAAAGACATCAGAAATCCCTTGATACTGAAATTCATTTGAGCACTTCCTACCACCACCAAAATGATGGAAAATCATAACGGACTATTCAAACCTTAGAATAATTATTGAGATAATTCTCACTTGACTTTCAAGGTATGTGGGATCAATATTTATCTCTGGTATAATTTACCTATAACA
The DNA here is from genome assembly GCA_963277665.1 of Viscum album. Taxonomy (NCBI): domain Eukaryota; kingdom Viridiplantae; phylum Streptophyta; class Magnoliopsida; order Santalales; family Viscaceae; genus Viscum; species Viscum album. Next base: position 1,308,276,329 of record OY728152.1, on the reverse strand, counting down.
ATAGCTTCTATTCAAGTATTCAGATGGCACCATATGAAGCATTATATACAATTATATGTCACACACCATCCTGTTGGGATGATGTTGGTGAAAGAAAATTCATAGGCCAAGAACATGTGAAGGAAACAATGGAAAAGGTAAAGGTAATCCAAAACCACATCAAAGTAGCTCAAAGAAGGTAGAGGAGCTATGTGGATAACAGAAATAAGGATTTGGAATTTCCAGTAGGAGATCATTTTTTCATGAAGGTATCTCCCTGGAAGAGTGTTATATGATTCAGTATGAAGGGAAAATTGAGTTCCAAGTAGATTGGACCTTTCAAATTCTCGATGTTATTGGGACTGTAGCTTACTTTTTGGTAATGCTGCCAAGTCTCTCCGAGGTCATGATTTGTTCCACATTTCACTATTCAGAAAATAAATTCATGACCCAACACATGTACTTTCCTATTTGAAATTAGAACTGGAACTGGATCTGTCTTATTGCAAAGAACCTATCAAGGATCATGATACAAGAGACTACGTGCTGAGAAACCGGACGACTCGTCTGGTTAATGTTCTATGGAGAAACAATATGATGGAAGAGGAAACGTGGGAACCCAATGAACATATGATGAAGAAACACTTGATTAATTTCAAGTAATAATATTATAGAAATTTCAAGGATGAAATTATTTAAAGCATGGGAGAGTGTAACACCTCATGCTTCCATGGTACGTTTCTCATTTAATAATAAAATAGCACGTGTTCTATGAAACATTGAGTTATAACACACCAAAACCTTTCAAACTAGCCATTATGAATAGTAATAACCACTTTTTGAAATTTTATTAATTTTATCATTCAAAATGTACTTCATTTTTGGATTTGGAGTATAAAAATTAGCTTACGGTTATTTTTTGGTATTTTTATGAAAACATTTAATTTTTTATTAATAGTGAAAAAACTAAGTTATATTTTAAAACCGAATTTTTATTTAAATAATTAGTTATTATATTTAAATTTATTTTACATAAAAATAGATACACAATACCTATATATGTTCAATGAAACTCATTGGAGTCATTTTATAATAATTTTTTATATATATAATATTTTTTGAACTTTTTTACCGTCTTTTACCAACCTCCTAAGAGCCTTTGAAAATTTATATAAAACATGATTTTACCAATTATGTGAGTTGAATTTAAAAACACAAAAATACAATGTTGATATCGGTATGTAAAATGTGGTTCTATAAGAGGAAAATAATTTTTGGTAAGTAGTAACTTTTTACTATTATTTACCACGGTTAAAAGTAAACAATGTAATTAAGGGTAAAAATGTTATTATTATTAACCTAACACATGTCATAATTCAATTTTCTAAGTATAATTCGACCAAAAAATGTAGGATTAAAATATGGTCCTTTAGGTCCACTTGGATTTGATTAGGACAATTATTATTATTTAATTCAAAGAAGAGTTAAAAGTGTTAAATTCAATGATTAATATCTAAAATATTTTGTAATATAGGGTTATAAAAAAGATAAATTAGACTAAAATTATTTATTAGAAATTTAAAAATATTTCTTACATAATGTTTTTTTATTTATAATTTTTAGACATTATATAATTAAATTTATTTATGACATAATGATGATGCAGAAATTTACATATTAATGGAATATTAAAATAATTGATATTATAAATATCCAAATAAACGTATTTTGAGACTTTTTATGAATTAAAATAATTTTGTAGGTTAATATTACATGTTAGGGTTTCTTAGATGTTTTTTTGAAGTAATAATTCTGTTATAAATTTGGAAAAAACAAAATACCAAATAGTGTAAAAAATTGCTTAAAATAGTTTTTAAAACAAATATTATATTATTAATTGATATTATATTCCTAAAACCATAGGTTCTGCCAAAATACTTATATAATAATATTTTTATCATTAATGAACCACTTTAGGTTCTCTTTTATTTTTATATTAATTTTATTAACCAAATATATATATAAATACAATGAGACATGGTAAATGTCAAACTAATTAACTAAGAGTTAAATCTAAAAGATAAAGTTAATATAGTGACACAAACCTATCTAAAAACTATTGGTTTAGGGGTTTTCCACCCATACCTACCTTATAACTTAAATAAATTATTTTTGAGCCATTATAAACCTAAAATAATTTCATTAAAAAATAATATTTTCAGCTTGTTCTAAGAAGCCTATCACCCTTCTTATAAAAGCTCACTCCCCCTTCCCTCAAATGCACACCATAAAAGCCTTTTGGCATGCGCAACCCCTGACAAAATACCCTGTAAACTATCCTCCATTCATCCGAGAGTCCATCCTTTAGTCAGAAAGCCATCCTAAGGATCTGTTTTGATCAAATCAAAAGGTATAACCCGAAGAAGAGATAAATATTTCATCACCACTTTCAAGTTGTTTCCTTTTTCCAATTCATTTTTCTTTGTTGTTTACATTTTAAAATAATACCTCCAGTATATTATATATAATGTGATGTTGCTATAAATATGGTACAACTATATTCATTATTCTATCCATCCTTTAAAGTACATGTCACCATAGGTGTATACGTTCAGCTTAACGTCTCCACATTGTGGTGTAATTGTTATTTAGTAAATTATTATTTGGATGGTTATAATAATTATATGAAATTAATTTAAATAATAAATATAACATGATAATTATTATGTATATATGATATACCATACAATTATATATTATTTTAATATCAAAAGAATGATATTGTCGCTCGTGCGTACATACTGATTACTGTCTCCATGAACTTGATGCAATTCATTAACCATCTTATCCATTCAAGACAAATTTTAATTAGACGATTAAAAATAATGTTTGAAGACTTAATATCTTTCTAAATATGAATATAATACATCGTGTCTATAACAAACATTACTTATGTAACAAATCATATAAATGTAAACGAATTAGTTAATACCTGAAACGATGATAATACTAAGATGTCAATATTAGAAGTTCATATATTATATAATATTAATGTATATTATTCTTGAATAATTTAATAATAACAATATCACCATTATACAGAAGCCTAAACTACCCTGGACCCTGGAGAAGTAAAAGTTAAGGGTTAATTTCACAATATCTTCATTATGTGAGGTTTTTTATTCATAATTATCTACGATGATCTCTTTATCATCCACACTCATGTCTCTTAAAAAGGTATTTAATTTTTTTACTATTTACTAGATAATGGGTTAAATAAATTTATACACTTATTTGACCTTGTATGTTCTGAAAGGAATCTTTCCATCATTTTGCAAATAAGGTACTTTATGAAATTTTTGACAAAATTAAGGTAATAATGTTCTTTTAACTTATACGGCAGGTGCGGTTATTTTCTACCGTTATAACATCATCAAATTATCCCTTACAAGAATATAAGAATATTTCCAAAATAATTTTTTTTAATTATTTTAATTTTTATTGATTTTAAAATAAAAATATATATTTATCCTAAAAATGGATTTAATTTCATCTATGTCAACATCCTTTTATGGAGTTTATGCTTATTTGAAGTTGATTTATTATGATACTAACCTCCATATTGTATTGATGGTTTTGTGATATGTTTCACTGTGGATTTTTTATTTTTACACCAATCGTGGTTTATGGATAAATTATTCACATTTTGTATTCTAGTTATAATACGAATTCTTATGTTTTGATTATGCATTTTCATATGAGGAATGCATTGAAATTAGTATGTGACAGGTGGAGCCCACTATAGCTCCTCGATGCAAAGGTAGATCTCATGAGAAAAACTAGTTTCTTTGCACAAGGCCTTGAAAAACCTTATTTTTAGTCTTTTCACAAGGCCTTTACTATGTGGTTATGATGTCTAACATTATGCATTCCATCATTATGAATGTGGCTATTGATATTGCGTGTAATTATTCGACTAGTAGAATATCCATGTGAATAAGTAAATAGATTTATCCGATTTTATAATTTCCATATTATGTTGAAGATCAAGTTTAAAAGGCTTTTGTTTTAGTATTATACATTGAATTAAATATTTATGCTTAATTATGAAAGATTTTTCTATATTGTTATCCTTAATGAGAATTTGTGCTCACCCATTTCTATGTTTTATTTTTCCCATGATGTGAAGGAGTATTTTTTGACTGACCTAGAGATATTTTATATGGGATCTCAGTTGTGTTTGTGGAAATAATGTTGTTGTGTTTTTTCATTTTATGACGTAATGTAAACATTATCAATGTATCTATTACTTCCAAATAAACTAAAATAATCGGTCTTTCGATCGTTGATCTATTGTTATCATTCCAATGTTATGTAATAATAAACCATCTCTAGATAACTGGGGTCTGGCCATTACCTCAAGGATGTGTTTTTGGAGTTGTATAGTTTAAGAAATATTAATATAAATGCTGAACGATCTACATGAAATAATGAATCAAGGTTTGGGAGTCACATAATATGTTCAATTTTGGATCATGGATTATCCAAAAAAATGTGAATTTGGGAATAATTAATGAATTTGGATATAGCTTATAATGAATGGAAGGTTCGTGGATAATCAATCCAAGCAACCTAACCATGAGAGGGGAAGGCCTTGAGACATTTGTATTGCATGGTTTTCTAAAACAAGAATCTGAAAAATTACTATACTTAGATGACTTCATGTATCATTATCATACTTGTACCATTAATTTGAATTCCATGTGATGTGTCTCTAAATCCATAAAAATAATATTTTAAATCAAAATATCTAAAAATACCCCTCATATATTGCATTTTCATTAGTGTATTTGAACTCCCCAAATTTTATAAGATCACATTGGGATTCAATTTTATCAATAGGATATTTTTTTGAGTTAAATTTATTTTAAAATGTGGAATCATCAATAATTATTTCATCTCAATTATTCTCCATATATATAATCATATCCTCTCTCTCAAAGAGGCACATAACTAATTCAATATGGGCGGATGATTGCATAAAACCACGATATTTGATGAGGATAACAATTTAAGATATTTTATATGAAATTAAAAATCAATCATAAAAAATAATGAAACCAACCATCACATTATAATGTATTTATTTTTTAAAAAATCCAATATATTTTATTGATTATTATCACAAAATGATGAGATTATATAAAAGACAATACTCAATTAAAATATTATTATTTAATCTTGACCATTATAACCTAGCTTTTAAGATGGAGGATAATAATAAGACTAGATAAATTATTAAAATTATGTGGTTTATAAATTTTTAAAATACATTAAATTGTTATCTAATTATTTAATATAATATCGGAATATTTTAAAATAAAATTATATGTTTTATTAAAACATATATATTTATAAAAGGCCAATTGTCGGAGATTTGTGTATATAATGTGATAATTATTTTTACCCTAATAAAAACAATATATGAAAAAATATAATTTATTTTTAAAATCAATATTTTAAAACTATCATTGGGGGATTCTTTTTATTTGTATGAAAATAATTTTTTTTGATTAATAGGATAAATTTACAATTATTTTGAAAACTACATTTTCCTCTATATTGTTTTTAATGTTAAATTACAGTATATATTTTATTTAAATTTAAAACTATACCTCTTATACTAAATTTTAATAATTTCTTTTATTAAATATCATCTCTAATTCCAATATAAAAACCGTTTAATGATTTGAATGTTTTTCTTTGAAAAACATTATTTTAGATCATCTAGGTGGGTAAAATTTTGAATTGAAATCTACAACTTATATGAAATGGGTTTAGAAAAAAGGATAACATTTTTTTCATAATTATTATTAATATTACCAATAATTTCAAATTAATATTTTTTGATAATGAATAGTAAAAATAGTAAAAATATAATTTTCATAGATACGTTAAAAATTATATTACCAATTCTTAAACTAATAAGATAAGTGTTTTAAATGATGCTATATTTTTTTGAAACCACATTTCTCATATTATTTAGAAATTATGACCTATAAGGGTCGATAATGATCATTGTTAGAGGCTTTTTGCATTAAGAAAACATCAACATTATATAGTATTTTCAAATAATTCATTCGGGTCCCCTCCCCCTCATATTAAAGGCCTTCGCATCTCCTACTATATTCCCAACTAAATAACATAGTGGTTTGGATAACACAAAAAATTATCTTCCCCAATTCAATCCCATCACCTTAGTGAAAATATTTTTATTATTAATTATTCCTAATATGATCTTGGGTATAAATATAATGTCATTCTTCAAAGTAGAGGCTAAATTATTAAAATTGTGTATCATTTATTCTACATTCCAACTAAATAAAATGAAAATAAAATTGAAAATATAATAAATACAATATTTTCTATACAGGGATATTATATAATGCTAATGGAATGTCACTTATACATTGACACATCAATAAAATGAAAAAAAAATTAAATTGTGAGTACATTAGACTACCACCACACAAACTGAAGTATTTTGTTCCCCATCACCACAATTAATGGATTGATATGATGATAGATTTAAAATTTTTGTATAACATTTATATCATTATTCTGATTATATATAAGTATTTCACATATAAATTATTAATTTATTTTATTTAGGATATACAATAACAACCCTCTTCTATACGGAGGACTACCTCCTCTTGAAGTGATATGAATAGTTAATTCCTTATACATTATATGGATGGTAGTAAGGATAATTTAAATAAATATTTGCATCATTTATTAAATAAAAATAATTCAGATAATATAATATCACATATAACATGTTACATTCAATTCCTTTGAAAAATTATAATGTCACAAGTTCATATGTGTGGACTTACACTTCCACATAATGATTGGAAATGTTTTCCAATATAATTTTACATAGAAGGTATGGATGATTAATTTTATTAATATAAATGATATGTGTGAAATAATAATTATTGATAGCTTATATTTTGTAATTAGTTTCATTTTTTCCATCATAATAGAAAAAATGTCAATAGAATCTGTGCGTAAAAACAACAAACCATCTCCGTAAACGGTGTAATCCATTTTCTATCACTGTCTTTTGTATATTACAATAAATTCTTATAAAATGAACACATATTATATTTATTTCCAATATATATTTTATTAAAATTATTATGTATAACAAATAATCAAAATTAATAAAAAAACTATATATAAAAACTAAATCCAATATAAAAAAACATTTATTTTCACAAATAATTATTCATAAAAAGGTTATAAAAGGATGTAATTAAAGCATATAAGGTAATAAATATATAATTAAGTCTTGTATTTTATTTATAATTTGTATATATTTCATTCACATTTTTCTAAAACACATATAAAGGACAATAAACCTTATATAGAGGTTTGTCACCTCACTATAACATCTGAGAGACATATACTATATTTACCACATGGTTCTTCTATATGGTGTATATAATACACCTTTTAAATGTTATTCAATTCGATTATATAAATTTTATTCGATGATTAATTTTATTATAATTATTTCATGGGAATTAATAATTAGAAATTACTAATTTTTAAATGATTTATGTTACATTGAAATTACTGATTGGGATTATTTATCATTATGTTTCTAAAGAAGTAATCATATGATCTAAATATAAAAAACAAATGAATTTTATTTTAAACAATTTTTTCATTAAAATTTCATGTACTATTAATTTTTATATTCTCATTAGTACATAAAATTAATTAGAGAATTTTTTTTTTGAATATCTAACTATATTTTCTCTTCATTTGTAATACATATCAATCCAAAAAAAATTTTAAGTATTTTTCATGAATTAGTTTAAAATTATCAGAATAATTCATTTTATAAATGATTTCCCATGATTTTATTTTAAAAAATGTATCCAATAAAACCTTCAAATATTTCTCAATACGAGTAATTTTTTAAAATTTCATACATGAAATTGAAATGATAATTTTATTTACATAATATAAATGTATAATATCCCCCTCCATCATGAATATTTATTAATTTATGATTACTTTACATGTTTACATGGATATTTTTAAAGAATTTTTTTCTGTAATGTTCAATTTTTTTCAAACAATATTTTTAATGAAAACATAATATTTTCTTCAAAAATGATTTTAATGGAATTTTTATATTTTTTATATTCATCAATGTTAAGAATAAATATTTTAATTATTCCTTACTTATATTATTAGTTAATTATACTACCATTATTATTTTTCGGGATAACATTTGATTATTTTGAATGGGAATGTACTATTTTGATTACATTATCTACATTACGTTATATTCCTTATGATTATTTTTATCGATTATGGAATGTATTCGTATCTCATATTACAGTTTCTTGATATTGAATATTTATGTTGATTTTGATTTACCCATTTCACATGGGGAGTAAATATGAATTACTATCAGATTGGAGGGTCCCACTATTTCCCCTTCATGAATTGTTAGATCTTATGTGACAGACTAGCTTGGGTATTTGGTCGTGTACTTACAAATTAACATAATATATATTAGAATGGGTCAATGATTGTATAGATATGATGTATGATATTTAAATTCATACATTACAAAAATAGACCATGATGATGAATGTTAATAATTGTTTACTTATATTATATTTGTTTAATTTTCAATATCATTAGATTATATATTTTTCATTTTTTTAATCATTGCATATTTTCATATTATGAGCTTGAAATGGATTCAAAGGAATGTTTTATAGATATATTAATTTTTATATTGATTATTCCATATTTGTTCATGATAAAACTAAATTTACACAGACCATTACTATGTTTTAGTGCTATCCTTATTCTTATGTTTTCATTCAGTTGGATTCCTTAACGTCTCATATGATTAATATTAATGGATATTCCAATGGAAAATTATGGTGTATTCCAAAAAATACAAGGTTTTAATTTATCATTCAAATTATACTATGAAATTCATGAACGTATTTATTTTACCAAGACTACAATAATATTTAGTTATTCAGGATGTGATTCCTTTTATCTTATGGAAATTTAATATTGTGACCATGAAACATATGATACTTGGGTCTGGGACATTATAGATTTTATCAAAGGACGATTAGTAGAATATATGGGATCTAGATTTATTAAATAAAAAAATATGAAATATAACCATATGATATAATTTTTGGATATGTAATTAATAATGTTATTAATGTTTTGGAAATGTTGACATTATTTGGTTTTTTAATGAAATTTTTCCCTATATAGATATTAAAAGTGAACATTTCATTGAAAAATATGTTTCTAGGTGTAGTAACAATGAAAAATGGGAATTGGTTTTTACATAGGAATTACCTAATAGATGAAAACTAGTGTTACGACACACCTATTTTGAAACTCCCACAGTATAAGATTTTTTAACTCATATTTTCATTACAAACCACTATGAATGGATTGAAAACATTTTTTATACATGTTAATTTTCACAAATAAACCATGATTATGGTAATGTGACTATACATGATTATTTTTTCAATTTTTGATATGTGTTTCCTTATTTATGGAATTATAAATTATGTTTCCAAGTGATATGATTTAATATAGTGTATGTTGATGTTTATAAATGAATCATATTGTAAGGAATGTAAAACATATAATTAACATACCACATGTATGGATTTACCTCTTTTATATGATAGTGATTCCAAAGATGATGACACATTTGAAACTTATCAAATTATAACCATTTTGGGGAAACTGATTCAGGTTATGAGAAATAACCATTCCCATATGGAAATTCTTTCTAATCCACCATGGGGTGTAATAATGTTATACTAATTCATGTTTCCATAATCTATATCATTTTAGAGGACTATGAATCCATTTCCATTTGATAAACTCATACATTTCTTAAAGATGATATTTCATTCATTGTGACTTATTGAAAGGGATAATTCTATCATTTTAGATTACAAATATAAATATATATTGATCAATGTTGGACATGTATTTAAAATATGAATAATTTCAAATATATTAAGAAATTAAAATAGATTTATTTTGTGGTAGTATTCATTGAAAAGAATTTTCCAACTAATTAATGAGAAGATATAGTCAGTATATACAAAATGTATTTCAAAAGGAAGATGAAAATTATTCAAATTATGAAGTAAATATTAAATTGTTATCATGGAATTTTATGGACTAATTAAATAATTCATTGATAAATATGGACATTTTATTGGAGCGTATTATTCGAATCCAATAAATGGGATAAGTCTCCTAGACGTTATAATTATATGAGGATATAGTTTCATGCGGTATAATGATATAGAAAGAGTAATCCATGTATTATTGATTCAAAGGGATAAATAGAAGAATATTGTTTAATAGAAGAATACTGATAAATGGGAAATTGGAACAAAATAATTAGCCGTATTTGATAATTGTCCAGAGAAACACTCTAGAACATGCGTGAAGGGAATGTGAGTATGCTACACACATGGACAGAAAGTCCACCACGATCATGGTATCAATGGAATTGAATAATGTAATAATTTGATATTCATAAACTATAAGGATATGTAAGACTACATGAATAAATCCCCACGCATCAAGTGAATATATTTCAATATAATATATAAAGTCATGTTCATGTTGAAGCTATTATAGTAGATGAAGTTGAATGATAAAGATTACTATGTATACAAATTCCTAAATTATGTTGTGTAATAATTATATCAATGATATTTTAGGTATAAAAAATTTCAATGTGTAAGGAATTTACTGTAGTACCATTTCTTTATGGATTTGAAATTATGTGACGAATAATATCGATAACCACGAAATGGGATTATCATGAAAGTTAATATTTTTTAGAAAATATTATTGAGGGATGATAATACATAATATTTTATTTTTTATGAATACATAATTATAAATATGATTTAATTGGATATTATTGGTGTCTACGAAATTAGTGAGTGATTTGATTGTTTATCTTATTTTCATGGAGATTTCTAAATCATTGAATTTATATAATATAATCATCAACCTGATTTTTTCTATTTAAAGAAGAATTAATATTTTCATTATTTTTTTATAGTTCTTAAGGTTTTCAAATGTTTTTAGTATTACATTAGATTAATAATTATATTTTTCAGAAAAATAAAATGATGATTTTGTGACAGTCCTTCTAAAATTTCTAGCTTTATATTTGAAAAGACATATTTTTGTCAACTCATAAGGATAACCATTTATGAAATGGATAATATTAAACATTGAGAGTTACTATTGTGTTATTATATTTTAATGAATTATATTTAATGACTAATTCTAAATATTCTGGATTTTTGTAATATTCGGATACATACAGAAGCACTTTCGACACATTTTTAGATTATATGATCCATCAAAAGTTGATTATGGTTCTACATGAGTAAAAAATATATATTGTAAATTATATTCATAAAGTAAAAAATTAATAAAAACAGATTGAAGAATAAAAATAAGATGATATAGTTCTTATTAAGTAGATATATATATTTAATGTATATTTTCTTATGTTCATAGTTTAAATATAAAATGCATAATAAAACCTTGTGAAAAGGGAATCATATAATAAAAATTTTATCATAAAAACATATTATTTAATTAGTAAAATGGTTTTTTAAATAATATTATATTTATGATATATATTTTTATATCATTACATCAATGATTCACTTTACTATGATTAGTAATTACTATGAATCACTATAATTATTTTCGCATTTCTTCTATTTCCACATCATCAGATTCCACCAATGTTCCCCTTTGTGGAAATCTAAATATTTTTTATTATAAGTTTCATTTTAATTATATGTATATTTTATCATGTGTATTTTTATTTTACTTTTTAGGATGTGGATTTACAACAATTTTATTTTCCTATTTCATGCCCTTAATTTCTATAATCAAATAAAATTTGGAGGCTAAATTTTTTTTAAAGGGGTAGACTGAAGTGCCCCATGATTTTAAGCATAATATCACACTTTATAGTGTACATGACACACAATGTCATGATCAGAAGAAAATTTAACATGCCAATACTTTAATATATATTTCTATTTCATTTTATTTAATTTCTTTGATTGTATATGATGCAAACAACGTCATGTTAAAATGAAAAGTTATGCTCAACTAAAATATTACCATTTAACTATTATCCTTATAAAATAAATGTTAGGAATGATAATATCAATATCTCTCACTAAATTATGCAAATTTAACTACCTAAATATTCATAAAATTAATTAAATTTTTAAATATAGAATATATGTAAAATGTAAATCACATTAATGAAAAATAGATGAATTTTTAAATAATAATTTTCTAAAAGGTTGTTACGTATATCTTTACACACAAAAATTAATATATCTTTTTACCACACATATTATATTTTTAAATAATAAAATTATATTTTCTGTATAAAAATATTAAAATATGAATTGGGAGAATTTTTGGAATTTTCTTGAAAATATAAATTTCATTATAAATAGTGAAAAATAAGGAATTTTATTAAAAACTACATTTACAATGAAATTTTTTAAAAGGTGATATGATATGATAAATTAGTTTATATGTAAAATTAGTTCAATTATATAAAACATTATCTATTTTTGATAATTAAAATCGATTTAATATTTATTTTTTATGAAAACATTCTAATGTTTTAAATTTTTTTAATTGGAAAAAATCTGTTTTTTCACATTTATAGGTTAAATTTTAAATTTATTTAATAAAATTATATAAAATGAATAAAGATAAATTGAATCTATATTTAGAGTGATTATTATATATAAGATATAATTATTTCCACTTCATTTTCACCATAATGAAATGTAAATATATTTAAAAATTTATTTTCATGTTGATGGAATAAAAGGCTTCGTCAGAAGATTAATCTGTGATGAAAAGGGTTAAAAATATCCAAAAAATCTCCAAAACCAATTTTATAAAAATATTTTTACCTTATAAGATCTAATGGTATGAATTTATCCAATTATAAATATATTTTAATGAGAAAAATTTGTGTATCACCTTATCCATTCAAAAATTCCAAGTGTGTCGTCTACCCCACTTATAAAAAGACACCCATTTACTCACCTATTCTTATTTCATAAACCCATTTTTCAATCCCAAAGAAAACAGTATCGATTCCTTATTTCAATCACCACATCCGAGAGGTATTATTTTTATTATTAATCACCCATGTTAAGGATATAGATCACAAAGTAAACATGCTATGTGAAGAAGATTTAAAATTCATAAACATGAATAGTTATTTTATTACAATTTAAACATCCATAAAAACACATTGATATATGATAATATAATAAAATAGGTATACACTATATATAAATTTGTTATTATTTTAATTTAATTACACATATCAATTTACACATATATTAAATAGGAAATGAACTTGACGATAGTGTGCATGAAATACTACAATCCTGTGAACTGATTTATATATTTTTACGTAGATAATATTAAAATATGTATTTAATTATGGATTTATGTTATTATTATGTTATTATGACATTATTATACATCTAGTCTTATTATATCACATATAAACACTTAAATTCCTTTCCATGGGGGATACGATTACTTCACAGATATAATTGTCAGACTATCATATCCTGAAGCAAAGTCATTATTTATTCAAATACAATTTACATGTATTTAATTAAGGATAAATTTAATGAATATATGTTATATCAAGGAACTAAATTTACTTATTTACCAATAATATCACACATCACATCCTATATTCCAATCCGATAAAAAAAATAATGATCCTCATGCAAATGTGTTGGACACCACTTCATGGTTCTGATGTGAAACGTTTTTTATTTTATATTTACATAGATAGTAATAAATGTGTATTTTAATAAAATGATATATATGAAATATTTATTTATTTTTAATTTCTCAATTAATATTAATTGTCAATCATTACTATCAATCATGAAAAAATGTAAAGAGTGGTCATTAATATGTATGATCAACTGTATCAATGAATTGTATAATCCATTTCTTTTCAAAAAAATTATAAGATTACCATATAAACATAAATAACTAATGAAAATGATAATTATATCTAGGTAAATTTTCATGATATTGTCAAACCATAATCATTGTAAAATTATATATATTGATGATGCAACACATACATTAAAAAAAGTATTTTTCATAAGAAAATGTAATTTTAATAATGAATTGTTATAAAGCGATTCATAAAATTATATAATAAAAAATGAAATGAAATATATGATTATAGTACTATAATAGACTAATAATAAATTCATATATATTATATAGGTTGTTTAAACACATACAAAGGAAATAAAAAACCATTATTATGGTTTCTCACCTTACATTTACATATTTGACATGTATATATTATTCATCATTTTAGTTCTTTAAGGTCATATATATACATAATCTATTGATATTTTATATATTTAATTCATACATCTATATGGTATTCATAGATTCATTTTATGTTATTTCATCAATGGCTATTATGATTGTGAAAATAAAAATCACTTTTTTATCGATATTATTTTTTATTATCTTCTTGATGAAGAAATATTATGATATATCTCCCAATAAAATTTTAAATTTTCAACTACTCATGTTACTCATGTAATATCTAGTATTATAGTAATTTTAATTATTTTTGGAACAAAGAATGATTGAAAAAATATTTTTTTAAAATATGAATATCATTCCCGATTTGACCATAAATAATTATTCATTCAATATCATTTTTTATAAAAGTGTTTTCAATTAATGTTTTATTTCATTATAAAAATGGTTTATTAAGGTAATTTTTATCCATTATTGAATTTTATAAAAAAAATTAAAATCAATCATCCAATAATATTTTAAACAAATTTTCTTTTCTCCCTAAAATATGAAATTAAATTATGTACCTAATATTCCACCATCCAGGAGACTCATTATAAACAAAATCCATAAAATAATTACATTGATATTTTTAAATAATAAATATTCTTAATATTTTTGAAACTTGTTTCCTTTGAATGTAATTCTAAAATAAATATTTTATTTTCTTTAAGATGGGTTTAGTGTAATTTTTATTGTTTCTCAATTCATTAATGTTGAAGATTATTATTTTACATATGAATCAATGATAATATATTATAATTATAACATAATAACATTTTAATGAGTTTTTTATGATAAATTTTAATAGGGATGTTCTATTTTTATACCATAAATCATATGACTCTGAATATTTTATGATTATATTTATTGATTGGGGAATGTATTAACATATTCTATGATAATTTTTTGATAATGTTTTTTATGTTTATTATGTTTTCCCTCATTAATATGAGAAATTCATTTGACATATAATTTTATGTTTAAAGAATTTTATATCACTTGTGATCAGCATGACTAATGAGAAAAACTATATTGGTTATTTTTTGAGTCTTTATTAGTTTATATAATATGTCATTGCATGTGGTCCTGATGTTATGGTTATATTATTTGGTAATATTAATTAAATAATTATGATATTAGATAGTGATTTTTTATTTTTCTACTATATTAGTTATAATATCTTTGTATATTTTTAAACATCATGTGATTAATTATATGTGATTATTTGATAATCACTTATTCCCACCACTTTATTATCTTATAAATTATTTAATGAGTTATTTACCATTCCATATTGATTATTCATAATTATTTCTGGATATCTTCCTATAACATAAACTATTTATGATAATTAAATACAAACCATATCATATGTTTCCTTATCCATGGATTCTAGTAAATGTCATGTGTTTGATATAAAGAGATATTATAAAATAATTTTTTGTATATTCATTGAAAATACACTTTTCTATTTTAGGTTTTCATTTTTATTCTGATATTCAAGTATGAGTGTGTGAGTGTTAACATGAGATTGTTTATTCCAAATTTAAATGGATGAGAATGAAATTACATAGGATTTTTTCACATTGAAATTACATGGGAAATTACAATAATTGTTGGGCATCTTTTCAAATATTACATATAAATTTTTTTAACTAGTTCGTGACAATATAGTATTTTTATGATGACTCTATGGAATTACTTTTGGTTTTGTACTCACATGCTAACTACTAATTTATTTACATTTACAGGTTTCATATATCGATAAAATTTAAATGGAATGTTTTATTTTTAATGTAGTGAATTATAATGATATTTTGGGATTAGATGAAATGTTACTACACTGAATTTGTTTTTTTGGATAATGTTCTATTAATGACTCTGAGTAATGTTTTGTTTTAGTGTTTTTCAAATTTTATTCTATATTTTTTTTATCAATATGATATTGTAATTTTATTTTTTTATATTGTTTTTTCATTAAATTCACTAGTGCATAATGTAACAGTACTTGTTATTTATATTTCATGTTGTTTGTTTTATTTCTAACTAGCTAGAAAATCATACCCTACTAATTTAATATGAAATTGGAATTTATTTCTAGCCTTTGGTGTGTTGTGGATTTCACCTAGTGTTAGTGGATCATAGTTTCATCACATGACAATGGGATGGGGAATTATGTTACATAAAATATAACATGTCCATCCAACTAATAAGTAATATTTCAATTTAACATTATTATTTTTGAATAACCCCATGGATTTCATTATTGTCAATAAATTCAACACTCATCATTTTCCATCAAAATTTATTAATGGAATCTGTAGCCACCAAAAATATATATTATAATGATATAACATATTAGTAGAGTAACATTCATTACTATAAAACAAAAATCTTTGTTAGAATCATATACGTGTTGTGAATTAGGAAACATGCATACATGAACAAATGTTTCATAAGATAACTAAAATATCTCCCATTAATATTTCATTAAAAAATCACTTCTTAGGAATATAATATATAATACAATCCTATATAACCTGGGAAGAAAAAATTTAAAAGGGTTTCCATTTATGCCTAGTATGGGTAAACAAGTGAGTACAAAATTATCATATAAATATAACATGGAAAAAATGTTATGATAATATGAGAATAAAATTTTAATACCATGTCTTGACTATCATGGATCATAATCTCATGTCATGAAAAAAACCCGTAATATCATAAGACATAAATCATAAATTAATCATAGAACATAATACACAAGATCATGAAACTAGAATATTACATATATATATATATATATATATCATTTCATTATTTGTTCAGGACTATTTCTGAGAGTATCATAGTGTATTTCGTTCCTACCTAAAACCGTAGTAGTTGTTAAGATTCACGCCCAAGACTATCATAGTGGACAAAATACATCAATTTCTTATAATCACTCTTGTTTATAGTCCTATTAATCTCTTGAGTTATCCATCATTGACTAATTAATTTGAGTGAAATATAATTCATATCAGACCCATTGGAGAATGAAAATGATATAGTTTTATGACATAAGATCCTGAATCATTCATCATTTTATCATAAGATAACATTTGAAAAGAAAGCAATATTCACAAACATATTTCAATAACATTAATAAATGATCCTGGGAAAAAAGGATATTATCACAATATCATATCTCCTTTAATGAATAATAAACATCAAAAGATTTAATTTTATATGGAAATTCATTTTAATATATCACATGTAATTTTTCTTCACAAAAATATCCTTATTTATTTTGAAGTAATTGATTTTATATTTTAAGAAATACTTAATATTATATATAACATTTTCATAGGTAAAAACCATGGAAACATGTAATGGAAGCTCTAAAATAACAACATCTTATGATGGTGGGATAATATGTCCATTGTGTATAAGTAAAAAATTATTTTATTCACATTTTATTTAAAATTACAATATTAGATAATTATTATGATAAATAGAGGATTCATATGAAAATATTTTTTTTGATTTTAAAAAATTAGTAAAAATGAAATTATAAAATTATTATAGAATATTGATAAAATAGATTAATAAATTATTAGAAAGCATTTAAATGGAAGGGAACTGTTATTTGACCAAATTGAAAAATACAATAGACAAAAAACATAAAAAATATATATATTTATAATACATAATGTGTGTAAAAATTATGTAAGTAATTATTTCAACATAAAAAACCCAAACAAGGAAAAAATGTGATATTAATTAGAGTTAGATAATACTATTTGAAATTTATAAAACTAATAAGTAATTATCCTGAAAAAAAATGTGATTTTAACATAAAACCCTTTTCTCGTATAAGAAATATTTTGTATATGTTCAAAAACATGTATAGTAAATAATGAGTAATTGTAAAAATATTCCAAACACAAACTCATGTATATCAGGACATATTTGACTACATGAATCATTTTATTAATTGTTTACTTGTAATTATTTATTATGAACCATATTTTGGGTTATAACTACTTGAATTTTATAGTATGTTTTCATGAAATAGTTTTTAACCATAAACATTGATCATAGAAACCAATCCTCTTAAATTTCAATAATAAGATAAATATCATAAATAATTATTTTATATATAAATTTAGTCATCCATTATAGTTACATCTAGAAAACTAATTCAACGCTTCTTAATGATGGTAGCTCATATATATTCCCAAAATATGTTTTCACGTTTCGTTGAATATAATAGAAGAAGGATATGTATTAATTAATAAAACAATATTAATTATTAAATTTAATATATCATATATTATTGTAAAATATATCGTTACTTCCATTGATTTCAAAATAAATAAAAAAAATTGATCACATTACTTAATGGAGATGGAAGTCCACGCACACTATCAAATAACATTTTCTTAGTGAAAAATAAATAATGTAGGAAGTAATACCTGATACAATAATTTAAAAATTATATTTACATAATTAATATAATAAAAACATATATAATAAATCAGACATTAAATCAAGTCATGAGATGTACTGATGAAATACAGATTATATCGGTTTGGGAGAAGGCAGTCCTTCGTAAAAATGAAGAATGATTTAGTAACCCATTTTATATAAGGGGGCATTGATATAAAATATTAATTTAATAAAAAATTATATTTAATGTAATGTTTTTATAGTTTATTTATTTTGGAATAATATTTCAATGATGTATAATATGAAATAAAATGATAACCCTTGGTTTATAACTATACATATTCTATGGAAACCATTTTTAAGTTTATATCTAAAGCATTATTAGGATGGTTTTATGATAAAAAGGGACTCTAATTAATGGGATGAGATTTAAGTATGGCATTATAGTAGTTATTAAATAAAAAAATATTATGATTTGGGGAGAGGAAAAGTGGTGGGGTCCTTTTAGAAAAATATTTTCTTGATAAATAATATGGATTTATTCTTATCATGTGACTATAAAAAATTATAATTTGAATAATAAAAAAATGACTGAATATATATAATAGATAATATTTATAAAATAGTTGTACAATAAATATTAATTAAATTTTAAGGATTAAAAAATTTCTTAAATGAAAACAATTTTTTAGAAAAACACTTTTTCCTTTCAAATAATTATTGGTTTCCCAATAATTATTTTTAATATCCATCAATTTTTTTATGCATTAGTAAAGAATATAATTTTTATAGGATAGTTATTCATATTCATAATAAAAAAATTAATATATATTTTATACAGGAATATAATTTTATTGTTCATTTAGACATAGGGATGTTTATATCACAGGTTATTGAAGATATTAAATTTAATTAAAATGAAATTTATAAAAAATTAGGGGGTTATTACATTATACCCCCCATATAATTAATTTCATTTTCAATATTGATTCAAATAAATACAAAAAACTAAATATATCTCTATTTCATTACATTATTGACATCCAATGTAGCATTTATACATTTCTAATTTATATAGAGTTCTTTAATAGGATGAGTAGTCATGATTCATAGAATTTTATCTATGTGGTCAAATATTTATATTTTCTATAATTTATAATAGTTTACATTCTCTGTTCGTATATCTTAGGTGATCAATAAATGTATTGGATTATTTATGTACATTATCCGGAGAGAATCATATAACAGATCATGAAATATAATAAGGTTCTGTGGAAGCACTAATCATTAAGTTACTATAAATACTTTTCAATAATATATAGGGGAATATATACCTATGTATCAATTTTACACTCTTTTATATTCACATAATCTTAGTCTGTGGATAAATTATCATTAAATCCCTCACTCCAACATTAAACTCAAGATCACATTGATGATTATTAAAATTAATATTATAACGACTATGAGTGTCCTTGATGTACTATCAAGTGGATATGGTTTTCTATTTCATTTACTAAACTATATTAGGTCCCAATAGAATTATTTATCACACATATTCCTAGAATTGGATAGTTCAATACTTATATAATTGAAAAATCCCTTATAGAGCCATCTTAATGTTTGATTGAAGGATAATATTGTAAGAAAACTCGAATAGGAGAAGGCATTGATACCTAGAAGCATTTAAATCCAGAGAATTGGATATTAAAATACCATATAGGTTATGGATGGATATATCAGAATGAGATAATGTATAATTATTTTAATAATTTTAAAATATTACTCTATATCTATATCGCACTATAGAGATCTCTCAAACACCTTGGTAAATCTTAGAGAAATATCAGATACAATAAAATACGGTACTCAATAAATCCATTCCACTTATTTTATTTATATCATGGAAATCTAATCCAGAGTAAAATATTTTCAATGGTTAATGGTGTGTTATGAAATTAAATGTTCATTAATTATAACCCATACAATAATATGGCCATTATTTTTTTTTCATGTGTTCGGCGTCGAAGACCATAGACCCATTTTCCCATTTTCATTCATGTATGGGTAATAGTTGTTACATCCCCTTGGAATATTGACACTCAACCATACCATTCATATAATAATGAACTGATATACATACTCAACAATGTCTCTATACATTATGTCCCACAAGAAATACATTTATATATATATATATATAATTTTCCCATGGATTAATAGTTGATCAAGAACAATTAGCATAATCAAATAGATCCTTACTCAAATAGAATATAGTTGGAATACAAAAATGGTTCCTAAGACTTTTCCTTCTGTCACAATCATGTTTGAACACATGAATATTTTTGAAAATTATATAATGAGTCACATGTTCATTTTCCCCCTTTTTAACCATCACATATATTAATGGATGAACACTCATGTGAAAAATATAATATTATCCCCCTTTTATGTGGATTTTTATATGTATTCCAAGATAGTCCATAAATATTTGATATTTTTTATCCTTATAATATATATTTTAGAATCACCCTTTTAAATCAATGTATTTTCTGTTTTGTCCACTTTCCCATGATTTGAATTTATTGAGTAGTTGAAATCATTATTCAAGTCAAACTAATTTTTTGCATATTTTTTCTCTTTTTTAGTGAATATATAAATTCAAATTATTTATCAGTATATATATCACATATATCTCAAAAAAGATTATTCCTTCAATAAATAATTGAACATGATAACGTAGATAACACCAAATAATGCTTCGGGTAACTATTCCCATGAGATGTCAATTGGAATGACGAATATGCTATAACTAAATCATTATTGAAAAGAATTTATCCTAGTTCCTTAATAATTGAATCACTATAAATTATGAACCCTTCTCATGTTCATGGTAATTTAATAAAAATACACTAACTAATCATCATATTATATCCATTAAATTTGTACACATTATTTTTCTTAAAGGAACAAGGATACCTTTTGAGTTATCATGTTGTTTATATTAGATATTCCTTAGAAATTATATTCAATCCTTTGATAAGATATTTCCATGAATGAAAAATTAATATCTCATTAGTAGTGGGTTTTCTAGTAAATCTTTCAATAAAAATCCATTTGTATGGATCCACTGATATGCCCATCAAAAGATTACATGACATGAAAATGAATAATTTTATAAAAAATATTCACACATTTTAAAAAAATTCATACATTTTACCCTCCAATAGGGTATTTATTACAATCTACAAGTCATCTATACTGTATTTCTTTAATAATGAACATATGAAAAATATTTTAAAAAAAATAAGAAAAAATGGTCATGTTAATCTGTAAAAACATGATTTATTTAATCAATATTGATAGCAGGGGAATTTGCAACTTTGAATGGAATGACATTAAATTCATATATTCTTTACCTTATTCATTATATAGTCTTTGGTGTATCATATATCATTATCCTTAAATGATGATATCAAAAATGTATATGAATATTGGAATTTATTGACCATTTTTTATTTGATCAAACATGTTTTCAATATGGGATGTGGGATACATGTTCATGATAGTGATATTGTAATTTTATGGGTAATTAATACATAATAAAATTGGTCCAACATTCTTATAAAAAACTATTGCATTCATAAAATATATATGGTCTCCATCAAATCTGATGATTGCCCTGCTCCATTAATGGTTCAAAGGGGTGTTCCTTATCCCCACGTCTAGAAAAAGTGTTTGGTTATCATAAATTAGTTTTTGAGAATGATTTAACTTATTTTATAATCATTAATGAACCAGTAATATTAAATAAAATGAATCTGGATATTTAATACAAAATGTCATTAATTAAAGTTAATAATTGAAATCAATAGTTTTTACAAGACCCAAGGGGTCACAACTAGAAAGTAAAAGCACATAAAACTATAGAACCACCCCACTATAGGGTGATATCACACCGAAGTTTTCTCCACAACACCACACCATTGAAGCAGGAAAAGAACATGAACCTTAAACCCTAAGGACCTTTCCCTAACTAGTTTCAAACATCACCACATATACTTCCACCTGAAGGTGTATGTATTGTGTGAGCCTATTCCCTATAGGATTCCACTGAAAAATATTCCGTGTGATTATCATTTTCGATCAAAAATATTTCATGTTTTTATAATAATTAAATTCTAGAAAAATTCTTAAATAGTACAACATTTAATGAAAAGAACAATAAAATGGGAAACATTGAAAAATTTAAACATTTAAATAAAACACACAGACTACAAATTTTTCCTACAAAACACATTGTATACTTATTTTATGTACATTATAGTCAATGATTACTAGTCACTGTAAACCCATAGATAGTTTCTAGTGGTGGGGTCTTAGGTACATCATATATAGTTGTATAATTAAATATAACGATTATACTTATAATGCATGAGCCAGTATAAGTGGAAACCCCAATGTCCTATTGGTCTGCAAAGATTAGTTTGTGATTTCATCTTCAAACGTGCTTTGTATAGCAGGGACGATACCACTATTTGATCACTAGTATACCAGTCAATTTCCACCCACCAATATACTTTGGTTTCTCTCATTGAGATCAAACATGTTCCACAAGTTATAAAATAAAATTTACACATAAGAATACAATTTATGAACCATATACCCACAAAAAATTATCAAACCTATTTTTCACACTTTTTGTAATTCAATTAACCATTTGAAATGGTCATAAAACAATTTCATGATGTAAAACAAGGTTTTTCACAAAAAGTGCATTTCAGACCCCACATTGAAGGTCATATTTACACCAATAACACACCAAAATTGAATTATCATCCATAGAAACATTAAAAGACCAATTTTATATATCATTAATTTCCCTAAAATGATACCACATGAAAAAAATTTCATCACACAATTTTTCATCTCAAAAATTTGGTACGAAAAATGATAGGTAAGTCATGATAGAAATATAACTAATCAATGAATTATTACACTTGGAAACACCTAACAAATATGTCAAAACAACATATTCTTTGTCTAAAACATCAAATACACCATCGTCACACCACAAGGGGATGAAATCGAACCCAAATCAACAAGATTAGAACAAGAAACACAAAAGTATACAATTTTTATGTAATATTAGTTTCTATAAATTTGAATCATTAATAAAGATGAATGAAGACATAAGTAAAATGGATAGAACGAGAGAAGAATTCTTGTACTTGAAGAATATTCATGTTCTACCACCAAAACCACTTCAAATTGTGATCCAAAAGCGCATGAGGGAGCTTGGAATCTTTCAATGGATATAATGGTTTAATGGGGGAATAAATGGGATAGTTATTTTTAATCATGTAATGGAATGAAGGGAATGAAAAATAAATTTTTATGACTTGGACACCAGTGCATTATTTGTCTCCATGGTTTTGTAAACTGTGCAGCCAAATCGTGTGGCATGTTTTGGGAACTAAAAACATGTCCATCTTCTTCGAAAATTAATGGGTTTAAAGGGTAATACTATAGGGAAATAATAGACCACGAATATAATAGGAAAAAAATTGAATACAAGGATAGGATTGTTAAAATTCTCCCCACCATGAGAATATTTCTACACCATAAAGTCAACCCGATGTATGGTGAAAAGAGAAGAATGGGTAATATTTTTCAACCCATAAATTCCACTCCATTGTCTCATTTACATTATTCACATGTGGAAAAAATAAAATAAAATTGAATAGAAAGTCTCCCAAAGAACCATTTCATGTGAATCCACTATTCACACCAGCCTCTCAATCACTGATAAGTTGGGCCCTATATCCAACTCATCCCAATTCTACAAATGGGGAATATTCGGATAGTAATTATTCAATTGGGATAAATGGAATATGTTATGAATAGATGTTAATTGAGAGTGAAAATATAAATTTTATTCTTCCTTTCTAATCTTCTCTGAGATTTCAAAAGGACTTACATACCTTGGCATTAGCATTCCCTACATTCCAAAACAATGCTAACCCAAATGATTAAAAAACGTCAAGAATACCCAATCACCAATAGTGAACTCAAGGTATCGTAGCCTCAGGTTCTCCTAATATTTTTGTGACTATAAGTTATCA
Source organism: Viscum album (assembly GCA_963277665.1). Lineage (NCBI taxonomy): Eukaryota > Viridiplantae > Streptophyta > Magnoliopsida > Santalales > Viscaceae > Viscum > Viscum album. The sequence goes on along the minus strand of OY728152.1, from coordinate 1,308,251,271 downwards.
ATTATATCCTCCTGATTAGGTATTCCTTATCATATGTCTCTTCTATAGGGCTTTCCTACAAAAGGGAGGTATCACCAACCTCATCCTAACATAAGGTGGACTAACTTGGTGACCATAGATCACCTCAAAATGTGCCATTACAATCGATGATTGGTTTGAATTATTATATGACAACACAACCAATCCCAAATGGCTATCCCACAAACCTATAAAGTCAAAGAAACATTCATAGAGCTTTTATTGAAGAATCTGGTTTTCCCACTCCATCTTGACATCAGTTTGAGGATGTTTCTTCATTCACATATTAATTTGCAACCCCAAATCCTTCATAAGGGATTCTAAAATCATTGAGGTAAAAAATGGGTATCTGTTTGAGAAAAAATATAATGGAACATTGTGAATCCTTACCACATCCTAAATATACAATCGGACGAACTCATGCAATATAGTGTATCTCTGATCTAAATTAATTTTTATGCTTTGGTTATATTTTCAATCACTACCCAAATACAATTCATAATAAGAATTATATGAGGTAAGAAAAAATTGATACCCATAGAGAACTCATCCCACTCCCCGGTATGAAAGGGTAATTGAAGAATAAAATAAAATGACCTCAGATGCTCTACTTTTTCCTATAGACATGTATGACATCTCTTCATGAAATTAGATATGTCTTATCTCATACCCATCCCCCATAATTTCCAATCAACATCATAATAAATTTTTGTTGCTCCATGATTAACAACAATGCGAACCAATCTTGAAACACAGGATGCCCTCTGGAGATGGAGACCAAAATGAATTTGTATCCCCACCATGAATGAAATGTATAAAATACTAACATAGCTCATCACTAGGCCACACCTTCTAAATCAACCAAAAAAGAAGAGGGAGTCAACTTCACACAAAGTAGAAAAGTACCTCCACTCTGCTCTTTGTTCTCTACATGCATCACGGAAAAACCCACCATCTGAGTCCACTCATAACTACAAAAACTTATCACTTTCATTATATCATTCCATCTTAACTCATCTTCAACCACATTATTCTTCATTAGGGTATAAATTATATCAATTTCAAACCCATGAAAAAATTTGAACCAGTGATGCTACCTAAGATTATGATCCTACTGTGAGATGATATAAGCTATGCTCTTATGTTTCGTGTAGACCAGAAAATTATCCCCTATGAGGTAGTGATGCTATTAAATCAAAGAATGAATCATAGATAAATAATAATTTTTTTTGGATAGGTAACTATAATCATGTTTTCGGAGTTGATGAAATATATACGCCACCATGTGATCACCCTGTATAAGTACACACTCAAGAATCGTACCTCAAGAGTCCCAATACACCATATAGAATTTCCATTTTCTAGAAAGATCAACAAGGGGGTAGACAACCGCAACTACAATTCCTCAAATTATTCTTGTGATTATGTTCCTCATTCATACTTAACTACATTCTGGGTGAGTGTGATCATGGGAAAATCTTGTCAAGATAAATCCCAAAAAACCCATGTAGTAACCTGCTAAAGTGAGGAAACTTCTAGTCTCATACCCATTACACATATGATCCAATAAAATTACAATAATTATCTTCAAAAGGATTACCAAAACATCCTATTATGAGATTACATGGCCCAAAAACGCAATTTTCCCAATCTAGAAGGTGCACTTTGATAACATTTCATAATGGTTATGATCATATAGATTTCCAAATATGATCCGCAAATGACCCTCATGCTCTTCCTTGGATCAATAGTAAATCGAGATATCATCCACGAATACCATGATAAAGGAGTTGAGATACTGGTGGGGCACCCTATTCCCATGTTCCATAAAATATTTCTACAGTGTTGGGGAATCCTAATGGCATGAAATTGTTATCAATGTGGATTTACATAATTTAGAATGTTTTCTTTTGGATAACCTCCTCTCTCACACAGAATTGGTGGTAACCCGAACACAATTCTATATAGGAAAATCAATTTACCCACATAAACTGAAAAAATCATCTCATCTATTTAGGGAAAAAGAATTTTTGTTTTTATTGTTACCTTATTCCGCTTCTGGTAATCAATACACAACAGCGAGAATTTGTAGGCCTTCTCTATAAAAAGAACATAAGTGGCCCGTGGAGAGAAGCATGGGTGATTGAATTCATTGGATTCTAAATCATCTAGTTTTATCAGTAATGACCTCAATTTATTTGGGGGACATACAATATAATGGTAGATATATCAGCTATGCTTTCTTTGCCAAATCAATCGATAACTCCACATCCCACTCTACGGTAAATCATGAGAAATAATTTGGGAAAACCTATGGGAACTCATCCACTATATGATGTAATCCACCTCTGGGAATATGACCAACATCTTTTAGAGAGATCCATGATAATTGGAAGATTATATTCCAATATCTAATAGTGGATTTCCCATACAATTCAATCAAGGATCACATTCCACAAAAAACATTAGGACACCCATCAAGTGCCCATGAAACTCACCTGCCACCCGTAACAATCAATATGTGCTTGAAAGTATACTAACCTATTTATTTTGAGGATTACATCAAAATGATCCATATAAAATCACCTATGGTCACACTCCATATCAACCTCGATCATGGAAATAACACATGATGGGCCCCTGAGACATTGATCCTTCTTCTTAACCAAATGAGTGACAAACACCATTAACAAATATCGTAACTCAGCTAAGAAATTTAGTATGTTCACAAAACAACCAACGATAAAATAAATAGCATCCCTAGTGTCATGTATAACAGCTACTAAGGAACATTAAATCAAAATGGTACGTCAAAATGTCGAATACCCATCATTTGATTCCACTGTTTTATGATCCATTGTATAGGGATGCCTCATCTCTACCTATGACCAGATTCTTCCAAGTGCCTCTACTCTAAACGGTCTCTACCTAGAAGATTATTTTATGCTTAATATGATGTCCACCAACCCAATATCCCACTATTCAATACAACATTGGCTGAAATGAAATTCTATTGGAATCCACTTATCCTACCCCACTCTATAGTGGACGCATCAGATTGAAAAAAATTTGCAACGTCCCCTATAGCTGCACACTTATAATAAAGCCTGTAAGGAGTTTTACATGATGGTCAGGTGTGCCTTGGCCTTTGGAAATTGTGGCACATGACATAATTCTAATTATAATCCACAAATGATAAATTCCTTGGATGATGGCATAAATTACCACCTCCCTTCATCCCCAGGTCCCCTCTCTTCCATTTCATCTAAGATGAACTACACCTTCCCATCACTAATACCATCCTAGACAAAACAATCCTTCCTATGAAATCAATCACTACCGTAAAATCCTTATCAACAACCTCATCACAGGACTTCATCTTGAACATGAATACAGAAGAATATATCTTTGGCCGCAAACCCCTCTAGATATTTTAGGTCCTTGTATCCTCATTGGAGACTATTCCAGAATCATAATGGACTACCTCAGTGAAGCGGTTGGAATACTCAATCACTGAATGATCCCCTTGGATGAATTTCTTAAACCCCTAGGATAATTCATAAGCAATGAGTTTTGGAGAATACGTGCCATTATCGGTAACCTTGAAGTCATTCAATCCTCTCTACCTATTCTTCCCAGCTTGAAAAACTGATTCCCACTGCCTTTTTTGGGAACCTATAATATAAATGAAGATGATTTAACCATGAACTCTTCATGTGTGTCACTTTAATAAAACATTTTCATGAACTTCTCAATCCAATCCTATGATTCTTGGGATTCCATGCTACTTTCTATAGAAGGATTCTTGTACCTAAAAACACATAGTCCTTTTTATTTTTAAGATAGGACTCATTTTCTCATTCTATATAAGTAGAAGATTCAAGACATGATCATTTTAATAAATTTTGGATATGTAGGAGTATTGCTTCAACCAACCTTTGATTATGTGGTGAGGGAGAAATCTCTATAGATTCCTCCCATGGGTGCATGAGATTATTCTAGGAAGAAATATTCTTACAAAAGGAATCAACAAAATGAGAAACCATTAGTAGAAAAATTATGATAATTTCAACAAAAAAATAAAATATATGTACATCAAACTCATCATAATAATGAAATAAACATCTAATTCACCACCTACCATAGACCATGTGTAGTCTGCAGCCCGCATATCCCACCTAAAAGAGTGGATAAACAAGAATCCAGAAATCCCATGTTGACTCAATGTATGTTACATGAGGTTTGGTCTAGACATCCAATAAGCTTCTGGATCTCCATGACCCAATATATATAACTCATATCAAACTGAATTCATAACAATTAATATGACACAAAGTGTTGAGCCATGATCTAATACCATTTTCTCACAAACAAGATCTAGTTTCCATCTAATCTGGTGCCTGAACGTGTATGTGGAAAGTCCCAAGGGACATTACCAATCCCCGTGTGCTGCCACAAGATCCTAGGTATCATAAATAAGATTTTGGAAATGATTTACCTGAGTTTAGAATCATTGAAAATATATATTTATAAATAAATCAAATCTGAAAATTTAATCCAACAAGCCTTTAAAAAAAATTCATAATTGATATGAATGTTTAAAAAATACCCAAGGGGACACAACTAGGAATGATTATTATTTACTAATTAATAACCACCAAATGATAATGGGACATCACACCCATTAATTTTACACAACAACACACCAGGTATGGAGTCTAACAACCCAAACCACTATTACGAAGGACCTTTTTGTTACCTATGACAAACATAATCATGTATACATACCCCTAGTGGTGTATGTAGGGTCTCAGGCTAATCCCAATAGGATGACACCCATAAATATTTTATTTCATATAAATTTATAGAAAACAAACTTTCATGTGTTTATATACAAAAATTCTAGAAAACATTCTAAAAGGTGTTACATTAAATAAAAATATATTTCACGATGGAAACATTGAATAATCTACACATTCCAATACTACAGACATGGTATTGAATTTTCCATCAAAATACACAGTATTCTATTTCTTTGTATTCCATTGAAGATGATAACTAGTCCCGAGAAAACCCCATGATTCTAGATAGCTTTAGATCATTAGGATCATCCTATATCAGTGTTTAAGTAACCATAACAAATATCCTTATCATGTATGAGCCTCTATAAGGGGAAACCCTAGTGTCTAGTGGTACCCAAACAACATAATATTTTATATAATTTTTTCATCGTCAATCATTATATGTGATCAAGGATGATACCATTACCGGGTCCCTAGAATACTAGTCTTAGTCCCCCACCTAGATACACATGTTTCCCTCTTTGTGCTTGAACAAGTTCCACATGTTATAAAATAACATTTTCAAATAACAATAGAATTTATCAACCATACACATACAAAATATTTCCCAATAATTTATTCACCCTTTTTGAAACTCAATAACCTATTTAAAATTCCATAAACAATTTCATGATGTAAAACAAGCCATTATACCCAAATTCCTTTTCAAAGACCACATTCTTTCCCAAATGCACCTCAACACCATACCAACATAGAATTGAATTCCCTATCAAAATTTAATAAACTATTTTTATATATAATCAAATTCCTACAAATTATACCCCCTGAGTAACATATAGGAAACACAAAATTTGATGAAAAAATGAAAATTTAGAATCAAATGGTAAACAATTTCTATCAAAAATAAATTTCTCACCTCACACTGTAGGAATAGAAACATTATTGGAATGTAGAGGAAGAAATATGACTCCTAAAAGAATTAATTAATGTGAAAAAATTGAACAAATATGTAAAAAACCCCCAAATCCTTGTGTAAAACATCAACCACGCCATCTTCATACCACAATATGGGGAAAACTAACCCTAATCCACATTATTCAACCATCAAAAACAAAATTATACCTTTTGTATGAAACCCTAGTATCAAGATAATCGTAAATTAAATTAGGAGGGAAAACCACAATGAAAAATAGAAGGAACAACAGAGTAATTCACTTAATTGAAGAATAATGAAGTTCCACAAAAAATACCCCCGTCAAAATTTGGTTCCAAAAGATCTAGTGTCACAACCCGTCCTCGGGGCCCGTGTCGTGACTACTCTAAGTCGGCCTTCTATAGCCCAGGGGCTAGCAACTAGCACCAAAGGAATAAATCCTGATAAAAAGGGAATTAATTGCCTTTATATAGTATACAAACACAAAAGAGTACACAACAAATGTAAGCACAAAGTAAAACTGTATAAAAAATTAAATGATGAATAGAAACGGGACGGAAATAGAAGCCCAACAGTAAGTACAGTACAAATGAAGGACTTAAAAAATAACAGTAATGTAAAGCAGCAACCACAAAGTCATCCTCTAGGAATCCCACCTAACGGATGGGTACAGATGGTCTCCTCGGCACCTCGGGTCCGTTCGTCCGCACCGTGTACGTCCCACCAAGTTGTCCACCTCCAGGTACAATATTTCTCTAAACTTCGCTGCCACGATTATTTTTGTCTATCCTTTAAATCAAACACAATGTAGGGTGGGCATAGCCCATGCAGGGGTGAGTCTAAAGATACTCAGTGGGTACCACGAGACCCCCGAAGGTCTCCCAGAATCCACAAAGGATAAAGCACAAAAGATAGATACAAACACGAAGTATCAACCATCCCTCCTTAGGTATATGCAAATTCATATACCTATGTTATCAACCAAAGTACGACTCCAACTCCCAAGCCCAAATACAACCCATTCATCATACGAAATAATTCAATCACATCTATGAAAATTATTGAAAATAAAGACTTAGCTCACACAGGTATGCCACCATAGTGGAGAGATATAGATGATCAGATGTAGCCATTGGATCATCTATGTTGTCAGACCCACACAGGATACAAGACCATCTAAGCATTCAGACATGCATAGGATAAAAGACCAGTTATCTCGATATTAAAAGAGATGATCAGATGTAGTCACTGATTCATCAAATCCATCGGACCCACATATGTTACAATACCAGCTAATCTATCAGACCCACATAGGATACCAGACCAACTACTCTGCCAGACCAACACATGATACATGTACAAAGGTAAAACTCCTGGACCCACACATGATACAAGAACAGTAGTAAACATCATTGAACCCACTAAGGGTTCCAGTATGGTAGTCATTGCTATGGAACCTAAAGATGATTCTAGTACAATAGTTGATATAGTCACTGATAGCTCTAGGGTTCCCGCACACAGTATTCTTGATTCCAAGAGGGTCCTCTCCTCGAGCAAATGGTCCATCACATCAACTATCAATATGTCTAGAGTTAATGTTCCCCAATGTTCCTTCTTGTCAAAAGGAACCCAATGAAACACACGGAGCGTCAAGCAGACGCCTGGTATGAATGATATTGGATTTTCCGTTCTAATGGCCAGGTTGGAAGTATGCTCCTTCCAAACCCAGTCATTTTTCAAAGTCTTCCAAAAAACACATAAATTATCACAAAAGGACGACTTCTTTGTAAAGGTCACAGTGTCGTAGACAGTGGGTCGATCAGACATGCAGATTAATGTTATTAACGTATAAGTGAAAACGATCCCAACTCGTCAAGCCCTGTGGGCGGGCGGGTCGGGTCAACATGATTATGGCGGGTCCGACCAGGGAGAGGGTCAGACCGGCCGAGTGTATCATTCGGTTGGACCGAGGGGCACGACCTTTTTTGAAGGGGGCGCGGCCGAGCCCGGCTGGCCGAGTTGTCCGCGGGGCCACCCCCCAGTCTCTCGAAACTGTGGCGTCGAGCGGCGATGCCCTCCCAACCGGCCAGCCGAAGCCGGACGACCTTCCCAGTGCAAGCGGCCCTCATGGGCGGGCCGTGGTCTCCCTGCGCAGCACCTTGGGTGCCGTAGCCTTCATCCACTCGTCCGGTCGATGAGGCAGCCGGTTTGCTGCCGAAGCGGCCAACGGAGTGCGGGCCGCGGTCCTCCAAAGCTCAGTGCCTCATGTGGTGTGGAAGTCTCCCTTAGGCCCGACTGGCTTTGGCCGACCAGTTCTTCCTCGGCTGAGTGGCCCATGGATGCGGGCCACGGTTCTTCCGCACGAATCTGGTGTGTGGCCGCCACCTTTTCCGGTCGCCGACTCTTCCAACGTGCCTCAATTGCAAATATAGAGTCTACAGAGGGTTGTTAGGAATTGTGCGTTCGGCCCGCGACCTCAGTGTTTGGTGGTAGAAGTTGGCCTAATTCAAACCTTGTTTCTCAACAAAGAAAAAGAAAAATTTTAATAAATCAAAATTGAACATAATTCCCCAACCTCAAAAATATGTCACACGTTGTCGATCCGTGGAAGATGAATGTCATGGTAGTCGGTCATCACGGAAGAACATTGTCGATTCTGTTGAAGTCAATGTGCACCCGAAGAAGTAGCGTCATTGGAGAATTCTCTTTCATCGAATCGTAGAGAGTTATTCATCAAGGAAGAAAGTAATTCTTTGTCGGAGGAAATCTTCATTGAAGAGAGGAACACATCTCTCATGAGCTCTCCCAAAATCTCCCAACACAACGAGAGCCAAAACTAAAAAATATATATAAGACTACCCACAATATTTTTAATAGATATGCCATGTCAATTCATATTAATTCATATGAATCAATAAATTAATTGAAATCATTGGAAAATATTATTGGGAGAGAGGGAGGTGGAGAGGCTCCTCATAATAAATAAGGGGAGTTGTCAAAGAATTAAATAAGGGGAATTAATAGGGAGTTTAAGGATGTTATATAGGAGATGAAAGGTTATGGGATCGTGAGGGCACCACCTCACAAAATATCCTCTCATGGGAGGTTATGTGCTTGTGAGTCCCACCTATAACTCCATTTGGGAGGAAATAACCATTATCCATAAATAAAATAAAATTGTGTTATACAAATTTAATTTATTATATTAAAAATATCCAAATATTAACTCTCAACCCATATTAAACAGAACTGTGGTAAAGGCCCCATTATGAGAATATCGGCATTGTGAGTTCATCGGAGCCCTCAGATTTCAATTCTGAGCATGGGTTTAGAATATAGAAAAACTCTCACGTACGTTTACTGAACATACCCAAACAAAACTGCTGAAATTGATACCGGGCACACCGGGCCTCGGAATCAAGTGATGTCAAAAAAGGTGGACTCGTAAAATTACAATGAATTAATAAAAAAAAATCCCTGAAATTTCCAGGTAATTACATTACCACTCCTCAGGGCTACATGACCCCATAAAGCTACAACACACACTAGGGAAACAAAATGGGATAATGAGCATGAACTTGGGCCTCCCGCTCACATTGCTCTCCTGGAGGGTCCTATGCTGCCAGTGAATGTGCACTAGTGGAATCAACAATCCACATATGAACCACTCCTATAGATCCTCGATCTCCACCAGGTCCACCATAAATGTCACCCCGTCATCGATGTCCAGCTCCCCTGGATCGATGATGTGGGTCTAGTCGTGCACGTATCTCCTCACTTGAGATACATGGAAGATGTCATGAACCCGGTGAAACCGTGGTGGAAGGTCTAGGTGGTAAGCCACCTCGCCTACTCTACTGAGGACATAGAAAGGTCTATTGTATCATGGTGATAAGTTGTTTCCCCGGCCAAATCAACGTAGACCATATCAAGGTGAGACCTGTAGAAAGACGTGGTATCCATCCTCGAACCCCAGTGGTCTCCGTCACCTATCAGCATAGGACTACTGTCTTCTCTATGTAGTCCTCATCCGCTCCTGGATGATCTGCAACATCTCTGTCATAGCCTGAACTATATTTGGTCTTATAAGGGTTGTCTTTCTAGGGTCAATCCAGCACAAAGGTGATCTGCAATGTCGTACATACATTGGCTCATATGGTGCCTTCCCAATGGTGGATAGGTGGCTGATTTTATCTGAAAACTCCACAAAAGGTAGGTGATCCTCTCAGTTGTGACCAAAGTCAAGAACACATGCACATAGCATGTCCTCTAGAGTCTGAATTGATCTCTCATTCTGACCATCCTTATGAGGATGGAAGGTGGTGCTCAGACGTAGCTGCGTCCCAAATTCCTCCTATAATGACTTCCATAGCTGGGAAGTGAAACGACCATCTCGATAAGAGATGATAGTTGATGTCACACCATGAAGACATACAATCTCCCTATTGTAGAGGTGTATCATGCTCTATACTGAGCCCTTCTCTCTTATCGGTAGGATGTGGGCCGACTTGGTGAGTCTGTCAACGATCACCCAGATAGAGTCGTGCCCTCTGGATGTAGGTTCAATACCCATCTCGAAATCCATAGATATCTCGTCCCACTTCACCTCTGGGACCTCTAAAGGATGTACCAAGCTTGATGTTACCTGGTGCTCCACCGTCACATAATGAAAAGTGCGGCATCGTGAAACGAACTCTGCTACATCCCTCTTCATACCTGGCCACCAGTGTTGTCGACTGAGGTCCGGGTATATCTCAGCACTACTGGAATTACAACTAGAGGGGAAGTGTGAAACTCCCTCAACACTTCCTCTTGCAGTGCAACTGGTACCATAGTACGTACCCTGTAGAGGATGACGTGCTCCCCTCCTTCATAAAATCCATCAGGTGCATGCACTATGGATATCTGATCATGTCGCGTCTCATAGTCAACGTCCCCACGTTGTGCCTGCCGGACTCACTGATGAAGTGGAAGAGTGACAGTGTGAGAATGAAGAAAGGTTGATCCATCTATATCCACAAAGGATATTTGTAATGAAACGAGCTGCTTCATCGCCTCTCCTAGCAGTTGGTTTCCCAATCACCTGCTGAGATCATCTGCTACAACGTTCCCCTTTCCCGGAGTGTAGAATATCTCAATGTAATTGTACTGGAGGAACTCGATCCATCGCCGCTGTCTCAGGTATAGGTCCATCTAAAAGAAGACACACATGAGACATTGATATTAGAGTAAACCATAAATCGTTCGCTCAATGAACTATTGGTGTGACTAGATATTTATAAAGAACTAGACTACACCCTTTTACACATACATCCTACAAGAGATACTAAGATTTCTCCCCTGCCGAGAAGAAAAATCAGGTCTCATCCCCTATAAGAACCATGTTCTTTTCTTAATACAGTCCATCCTGACATGAACAGTATTATTTCCTACCATGGACGACATCGTAAGGCCTCGATGCCACTACTAAGAGATCCAACCATTACTCTCACATCCAAGGTTTTAGTCACACTGTTGGCAGCAGTCTGTGGTCACTGGGTCTCCTCCAGTATGAATCTCGAATGTGAGGATCAAGTCAACAGTTTTAACTGGAACCTCTCAGTATCATCCATAAAAAATGGTAGGGAAGCAAACATCAAATGGAAAAGTGTCTTTTATTACTGCTGCTCATAGTACAAAGACACAAAACAACCACAAACAATGAAAAAAACAAATCTAGAATCCTCATGAACAAAGGCATCAATGCATGGATCTAGTTCTCTTCCTGTCCACCAACTCCTGGAGCTCGGGGTGAATCGTCTATGGGTGGTGGTAGTAGTAGTGCTTGGTGACTCTGATCACCATCTGCTAAAGGAACTGCTCCCCTACCTTGTCCACTGCTCGGATGTTGCTCAATCTCCTGCTATTGCCTCTATCTATGTGGCTCCTCTAACCCCTGATGATTAACTGTGTGGGGAGTCAGATAGTGATGAGCTCGGTGACCCCATTCCCCGAAGAAAAAAACACTCATTCGTTCTGAGATCCCTCAGCCTCGGGTGCCCCGCACCCCTGATGCCACACCATGGGGTTCTCTAACTGTTGATCTAAACTGCTTGTTACACCGTGTCATCTGCCTACTGCCTGCTACTGATGTCTCGGATATTTTCAGAAAGCACTACGGAAAGAGCAGAAACTCTTGAGCACGCACAGAGTGTAGAGTCGCTGGTACAAACTCTGCCCTGAAAAGACTCTCAAAGTCTCCCTAGATGAGAGTCGCCTCATCGTAAAACTGGAGAATCAGGCTCCACCACCGCTCAGCTGCTCAATGAATGTGATTAAAAACTAGGTAAACCATCAAGTCATCGGGTGTCCCAACTGTGTGGAATACTAGTGCAACAAACTCCAGCTAGCACCCGACTGTCTGAAAATCGGTCTCGTCTCGATTCCTCAGAGGCCTCTGTCGCTGGAACTCATGCAACACACTCAGGCGGCATGCACTCTCTACTATTTTGGCTTGTTGTATTGGTGGCCTAGCATGTAGTGTTACCGCTAGTGCCTCCGCTGTTATGGGTCCTTGCACTGAGGCCTTGTCGCTTGGTGAGCTACCATCTCGCAAGTAACTCAGAACCCTAGCTGGCTACCTTCATGGGGCCATGTTGAAAAGAAAAAGATGTGTCATGTTCAAAACAGTATACCTTGATAGAAGACACAAAGTAATTACAGAGTAATATTTTCAAAGGAAACACACACGCAATCATTGTTTTCATGAAAAGAGACAGAAATTAGAGGACAGGGTCCTGGTGTATGGATACGTCAGCCACCACACCAAAACTAGACTCCCAGGACTGAAAACCACACTCAATAATCTTAGCACTATTTCTTCCCAATAAGAAATATCAGAGTCCTATGTTCTGCAGTATAATCGTCTCCTATGATACCAATTTGTCAGGACACATCCTCGGGGCCCGTGCCGTGACTACCCCAATCCCGCCATCCCTAGGCCAAGGGATAGCAACTAGCACCAAAGGCGTAAATATCGATAAAAATGGAAGGAATTTTCTTTATATAGTATAAAAACAAAACAGAGAACACAACAGAAGTAATCACAAAGTTAAACTGTATAAAAAATTATGTGCTGAATAGAAAGGGGTCTGAAATACAAGCCCAACAGTAAGTACCATACAACTGAAAGACTATTACAACAATAGTAAAGTAAAGCATCAACCACTATGTCGTCCTTCTGTAATCCCACCTGAAGGATGGGTAAAAATTTCCTCCTTGTCACCTTGGTTCCGTCGATCTGCTCCGTGTACGTCCCACCTAGTGGTACACCTCCTGGTACCGTCTACCTCTAAAAGTCTCTACCACAATCAGTGTTGTCCGTTATTTGTATCCAACACAATGTAGTATGGGCATAGCCCGTGAAGGGTTGAGTATAACGATACTCATTAGGGACCTCGAGACCCCCTAAGGTCTCCCATAATCCAAAATGGATTAACCACATAAAAGAGATACAAACACGATGTATCAACCAACCCTACATAGGTATATGCCCAAACATATACCTAAGTTATCAACCATAGGACGACTCCAACACTCGAGCCCAAATACAACCCAGTCCACAAAGGAAGGAAGTCAATCAAATCAATTATAAGGATTGAAAATAAAGACTCATCTCACAATGGTATGCCACCATAGTAGAGATATATAGAAGATAAGATGTAGAAATTATATCATCTAAGTTGTCAGACCCACACATGATACAAGAACAGCTATCTTGAGAGTAATAGAGATGATCAGATGTAGTCACTGATTCATCTAATCTATCGGACACACACATCAGACAAGACTAGCTAAGCTTTCGGACCCACACATGATGTAAGACCAGCTACTCTGCTGGACCCACACATGATACAAGTACAGAGGTCAAACTGCCGGACCCCCACACAATACAAGAACAGTAGTCATCATCGTCGAACCCATGGAGGATTCAAGTACAACAGTCATTGTTCTTGAACCCATAGAGGATTCTAATACAGTAGTCGATGCAGTCGCAGCCTTCTCAAGAGTTCCCGCACATAGTACGCTCGATTCCAGGAGGGTCTGCTTCTCAAGCAAAGGGGTCGTCAAATCAATTATCATAAAATCTATAGTTTATGTAATCCAATGTTCCGTATCATCAAAAAGGAACCCAACGCGATAGATGATGCGTCAATCGAACGCCCGATCTGAATGATATTGGTTTTTCCGTTCTAGGGGCCCGATTGGAAATTTGCTCATTCCAAACCCGAAAATTTTCCAAAGTCATATAAAAATATCCTAGAGTATTGAAAAAGGTCCTCCTCATCATTAGAGTCTCAGTTCCAAAGAAGAGGTGTCGATTGGATGTGTGGTCTTAACGTTATTAACATATAAGTGAAAATGAGTCCGGCCCGTCAAGCCCTGTGGGCTGCCAGGTCGGGTCAACCCGATTTTGGCGGGTCCGACCTGGTAGAGGGTCGGACCAGCCTAGTGTATTGTGTATCCAGTCCAAGGGGTGTGGCCTGTCTAGAATGGGGTGTGGCCTGGCTTGGCTAGCACAGCGCGTCCCGGAACGGCTGGCTGAGAGGTCTCCCTTCGGCTCGACCGGATTTGGTCGACCGGTTCTTCCTAAGCCGATTGACCCACTGTTGGGGGATGCTGTTCTTCTACACGCTTTCAGCATGCGGCTGCCACGTTCTACTATCTCCTACTCATCCAATGTGTATCAATTGCAAATAATGATTCTACGGGTGGTCGTCGGGTCATGTGCACTCGGCACGCGCCGTCTGCATTAGGTGGTAAAAATTGGTCGAAGTCAAACCATGTTTCTCAACATAGAACAAGATCAATTTTATTGAATTAAAATTTAACATAATTCCCCTATCTCGAAAATACATCTCACATCGTCGAGCAATGGAAGACGAACGTCGCGGTAGTCGTCCATCGCGGATGAATGGTGTCGATTACATTGACGTCGGAGTGCACCCGAAGAGGTAGCGTCATTGTCAACTTCATGTTCATCGAATCGTAGAGTGTTCTTCATCGAGGATGAAATTAGTTCTTCATCGAGGATGAAAGTAGTTCTTCATCGGAGGCGTTCTTCATTGAAGAGAGCAAAACTTTTCTCAAGAGCTCTCCCAAAAATCTCCCAACCACACGAGAGCCAAAACTAAAAAATATATAAGACTTTCATCAATATTTTTTAATAGATAAGCCCTGTCAATTTAAATTAATTAAATAGAATCAATCCATTAATTACAAGAGTTGGAAAATATTAATGGGAGAGAGGTAGGTGGAGAGAATCTTCCTATTAAATGAGGGGAGTTGTCAAGGAATTAAATTAGGGGAATTAATAGGGATTTTGAGGTAGTAAAAGTGGGGATGAAAGGTTAAGGGATCATGTGGTCCCCACCTCACAAGATATCTCCTCATGGGAGGTTATGTGGGTGTGGGTCCCACCTCTATCTCCCCTTGGGAGGAAATAACCAACATCCATAAATAAAATAAAATTATTTTCCACAATTTTTATTTAGTTTATTCCAAATCCCAAAATATTAACTCTCGACCTGCATTAAACGCAACCGCTGTAGAGGTCGCCTTAGAAGAATACCAGCGCTGCGAGTTCATCGATGCCCTCAGATTTCAATTTCGAGCACCAGATCGAAAGATAGAAAAACCCGCACGTAAGTTTACTTAACGTTCCTGAAAAAAAATTCAGAAATTGATTCCGGGCACACTGGGCCTCAAAATCATGCGCCTTCATAAAACGCGGACTCGTAAAATTCTAAAAAATTAAGAAAAAAAATTCTTTTAAATTTCTAGGTCATTACAACTAGAGGATTATTGGGATCCGTCCATGGTTGTAATGGTAGAATGGTGCAGATGGGCCGAGAGAGGAATAATCCCATAAGGGAAAATGTGGTATAAAAAACAAGTTTTATGATCTGGAAAACTGTGCACGGTTTGTCTGTACGGTTTAGTAAAACATGCGTCCAAATCATAAATCCTTTTCTAGCCACCCAAAAAATGTACATTTTATTCAAAATTCAAATGAGTTCAAGGGGAATCGTAGAAAAAAAACATAGGCCAATAATATAAGAGAGACAATAACTATATAGAATGACATGGATGTGACAACCTCTCTTAGCTGATGCACATGGATTAATAAATCCATTTTAAATATTCTCTTGGAGATCATTATTCTATTTTTAATACTCAATAGAAGAAATTTTTTATGGAGTCTTTGAAATTATCATGTAATCATGGATGGGTTTTTTTGATAATTCAACCTCATAATTTAGTGGAATAAGAGGAAAATGAAATGTAAATATTTGAAACAAAACCTGAAGAGAAGGAATGGAATAAATTTTTTGTTTATCAATAATAATATGAGAAAAAATACCATGTTTTAATAGTAATAAAATTCCATAAAATTTAATTTACTTCCATTAGATTTGTAAATATATCATCAAACTGATTGATAATCCTATGTAGTTAAAAATATAAAACCTGACATCCCCTCCACTCAAATTGAAGAGGGTATTATTTTTAGAAGGCCAATCCAATCCTTAGATAACATCAAAATCAACATGTGGAAGAATAACAATATTTATAAGAAACACATTTCCACAAAAATAAACCGTTGATGAATCAGAAACATGATATTTGATCATCATACCATTATTGGTTTGAATTCTAAATAGATATCAAATTGTTTTATTGAAATTTTGGTACACTGATCTAATTTATAAATATAAAAGGTTGTTAAAATCTATAAAATTTTTTGATTTTCAATAGTGGTTCTTATGTGAAACATTCAATAAATCATTATCATATCACCCATAAAAAAGTTTGATTTAATTAAATTTCACAATTCATATAGGAATAAGAGGATAATGATGTTAATTTCCATAATTTAACATTGTATTTGAGAACTATTTTGCACAAAAGTCATACTCCTTTTATATTTCATACATGACTATGGGTGGTGAATTGTTTTTTATCCACAAAAAATTAAAAAAACATCAATTTTATATTTTTGAAATTACCATAATTCTACCTCATATTTATTGAATAAATTTCCTCAAATATATGAACAGATTCTTCATCCAAATATTTTAGCCCCCAAATTTCTGTAAGGACCCCTTCCTTCAAATAATGAACTTACTAAGAATGAAATATAGGAAAATTGATAATGACCCCCTGAGTCTACCATCTCGTAGGCCCTATGGTGGTTACTGGTACCAAGGTTATACAAATTTCAAAAAATTTGAGGCATTCCCCTTTTTATAGTTACCAAGATAGGGAGTTAAGACGTATCAACCAATAAAACTACAAAACATATATATAAATGATATCTATAATCCATCCCAAATTAATTTTTAGAAAATATTTCTATTACAGAACATGTTTCTCCAAAGTAAATACCAAAAACAAGGCTATGTAGCAACACAACAACAATCCCAGTATATGATCCTCTAATGCCCAATAAGGTCTATGTAGTACTCTAGAAAACATAAAATCATTTTTATATATGATTGGTGGGAATAAAATTATACTCAGTAGGTAAAATCCAATGTATTCCATGAATATTTAGATAATAATAGAAATGCCCTGCGAGAAAATAATGGAAACCAAATGCAACTAAGTATGTAAAATAGCCACCCAAAACTCACTGATTGATTTCCCACCAAATAATGCATGCCATGTAAAGTTATATAGTTCGCATTGATGCTCGGGTACCCCATACCACATTCCCACTGATTAGCCACTATCCAACCCTAACAAAAGACATCCTGGAACCTCAACTCTTTTGAACATAATAATCCACATCACGCCCGCATACACCTATTCCAAACAACCACATCTCATCATAAACAACAAAACATGGGATATAAACCACCACACATCCCGTATAATCCTCATAACAACATAAAATATCATCATATCGACCCATAGGAAGGACAACACATCTAATATTGAAGACACGTGGAATGCACAACTAGAATATCCACACATAGGCCTCACAAACTAGAACATGTCTGAAGTTTCTTGGGATATATCCTCTTGGAAGAGGGAGCATGGAAGAGTGGGTGGTCGTCCATCCATTCTTCTATTATGTTTTTTGGGAAATATACCCTCCCCCATAAAAATTAGCTTGTTCGGAACATAATGATCAACAAGGGTGTGGTGCATATAATTCTACCACTACTGCAAACATGTATTCCTAATCAATTAGACTACGTGTTGAATAAAAAAAATCAAATTATGTTCAAGATAGCTGGAACCCTTCATAGATGTATCATGAATAATAACATGCATTATAACCATAGGAATGGAAACATATGAATGGATGGTCTCTAATTCATATTGAGGATAAATATTGGAGACAACAAAGGTCACATAATCATTACATGAAATAAAGTGTATTAAAAAACGACAATAATAAATTATATTCATTACCTACATATCAAAGATCACAATCACTTGTCATGAAATAAGTATTGCATGATAATAAGTCATAAATCATTAAGGATTCAATGAGAATAATACATGAGATAATAAAAATGGAAAAACCAATAATTTTGGAAAACACTATGAATCGAAAAAATTTCATTAGTATTCCAGAATTACTAATGATGCTATTATAATGGATTCGGTTCACTATGTAATCCATTTAACTATCCATCATTCAATCACAAAAATATAATATTGGATAGATTCTCTTAATAAAATTATATCAACCCTCATTCTAATCCAATTTATGTAATAAAATATTCTTCATTTTCAAATTTCATTTATGGATATATAATTGTTGGTTCACCCATAACCAAATGGTAGTCAAATAGATGTTTTCCAAAAGATCATAAATCATTAATGATTTCATGATTGCATAACAGATTGAGTGAATGTGGGTTCTATAATCAAAATTTCATCAAAATAATTATTATAACATTATATCATATCCATATAAAATATATGTAATCATAAAATTATTCCACATTAGATGTAATATTGATTTTAAATTTAAATAGAAAATTTCTTAATGGAAATTATCTTTTTTAATTAGAAATCACATCTATAAAATCCAAAACATTAAGTAATGTTAAATAATAAATTACTTTGGGAATATAAATGGAAACACACAATAGATTCCTCAAATAATTGAGTGGTTTTGATGGTGTAAAAAATATTCATGCAATATTTATTGAAATAAAAACTCCTTTAACATTTATTTTCAAAAAGTCAAAAATACCTCATTAGAAAAAAATTTATCAATATTACATAAAAAAATATAGAAATAAAATCATATATAGATAATTATTTAATAACTAATTTGAATATAAATAAATTACAATATCATTTAGAAACAAATCTAATATAACAGAAAAAATTTCTAACTGAAGAGTAAAAGAATGTCAATTTTTAAAAAATACATTATTTTTGTCTCTTGAGTAATTAATCATATAAAAAAATATGAGTTTAAAATGTATCATATTGAAAACACATATATAATATAAGAATATACATTAAAATTTTAAAAGTAATATGATTAAATTACATTAATAAAAACATAATAAAAACAATCAAGATAAAATAATGAGATTTCAAAATATATCAATTTCCTCAAGTTACACATACATTGTATTTGTTTAAGAGACATTTATAATAAAAATATAATAAATAAAAATATAATATAAAATCATATTCATATATATCATGACATATATTATTACATATAACAACTTCTCACTTATTATTTAATAATTCATTGTTAAAAACACTCTTTCGACCGATATTGTCATAGTATTTCATGACTTTTTTGGTTGAGTAATTTTATACCTCCAACTCTATTTATGGTTCCTTGTACTGTTGTATATTAATCATAATATTAGCACCATAAATATTGAAAAAAAATTTATTCATAGTCATCCATAAATGTTATATATTTTAAAAATAATTTCATCTTTCATGGACACAATAAGTCATATGTATGTATGAATGTTGTTATTGTTTTTTAATATATGTACAAAAAAGAATAAACAATTATTTAAACATTAAATAATATTTTTATATCATATATTTCATATATATTCATTAAATATATCCTTATTAGAGACCATTTTAAAAAAATGTGAAAAAAATAAAATCAAAACATGGATGAGATTTTAAAAACTTACAAATGAGAATAGTCATAATATTATAATTTCATGAATATGAGAAGGTAAATGTGATATATTAATTAAAAACTATAATTATTTCATTAACTAAATATTTATAAAATTAATTAAGTATTCTATCTAGTAATCAGAGTTGGTTAAGGAAAACAAAATTATATGGTTTCGTGATGTGGTAGTCCATCAAACACAAGATCGAACGTTTGGTTCCCATTATAGAGAATTGGAGTAGGTATTGGTTATTAAATTAACATAATAAGAACTAAGTATATGTATCATAATGTTAATTCCATTTCATAATGTTTTAAAAATATTTTAAAGATATAGAATTATATTTTAAATAAATATTCATACTTATGAACTATCCCAGGTCTTCTAAAAACATCATTAGGTTTATAACTATATCCCTAATAGGATGGTTTTATGATCAAAATATAGAATACATATCATGGGTAGTAATGTATTTAATTTTTTTGGGATGTTTTTTATAATAGAAAAATATATTGATATTTAGAGAAGAACAGAGGGCCTGTCTTTTTATAAGTGGGGGAGATACCCCACTTGGAATTTTTGAAATTAATAAAATATATTAAAGATATATTGAATCTAAATGGGATAAAAATGTAACATAAAAAAATTTATTGGAGAAAATCTCTATATATAATATTAAATAGTGTTTAGACAACTTATAGTTAAATATTTCCTGAAACTATGTAGTTTATCCCATGGTAATCCTATTTTTACGATAATTATAGTAAAAAAATTATTCATTTACAATTCATCATAACTGAAAATTAAGAATACCAAATTAACTAATATTTATTATAATGATTCCAAATTGTTTATTTTTTTTTACAATTTTCAGATATTTTATGGTGATGGTTTTTATTAAAAAATAAACCCTCAAATGTGGTGAAAAACTGTTTCCGAAAGAAATTTTTTTCAAAATAATTAAATTTTTTGGTTTAAAAATATGACATAAATTGTAAAAAAATGGCCTAAATCAGATCAATAATAGTATGATATAGATAATTCTATGATTATAATACTTTTAAAATAAAAGGGGTCTTTGAATATTATTGAAATGTTCACACAAATATTTCAAAAATGATGTGTAATTCAATATTCATCGACAAATTAATATTTTTATAAAATTTTATTAATTAACAATATGATAATTTTTTAGTTCATAAATAAAGTTCCATGTTCAAATTAATACTCTCAAATTGTAAAATATAATTCAAATATAAATGTGAAATTGATATAAACTACAATACTTATGAACACAATTTTTATAAAAAAATTTGATTTCTTCAAAAACATGGCAATGAAAAAATATTAGATAAATGATTAAATAATTAATTAAATATAAATTGTATTAATTAAATAAAAAAATTCTCTATGATAAATTATTTTAATTTAATTACATAAAAAATACTTATATAAAAATATTTTTTAGGAAAACACTTATTTTAACATTAAATGATTTTTAATTTTTTTATATTTACTTCATAACAAATGAATTAATTATATAAATTATTAAAAATATACATTTCATAATTCCCATTATCATATCAATAATCATGTATTTTATAACTATGATATAGTGATATACCATATTACCATTCATTTACACATGAGGATGTTTGTATCCCAAAATTCAGGAGTGATTAAATTTGAATGAGAATAAATATATCCTGAAATCCTAGGGTTTTATAATAATATTATTTATATTTTCTTCCAAATTTTCTTAAATATTAATTATAAAGTGGAAATTAATGTCACAAATATTTTGATATTTATTTTATTATTATTGAATAAAATTATTATTATATATGTAATAATTTTCATAGAATATAAAAAAGTACTAATGAAAAGAAATATGTTTATATATATTTAAAAAATTACATAAAAAATAAAATGGAAGCAATATTTTATATATTTTTTGGTTTATATAGATATTATATAACAATCATAAAACCAATAATAATAATAGTTTAGAAACCTACATATATTGATGCATTAATATATTTAGTTTTCTTAGATTAATAGATTCTTTTATAAAAAATGTTGATGAAATTTGGTGGAGAAATATAAGAAACTAATGTTCTGAAATGTGTAAGGGAGGAAAAACTAAAAAGTTAGATGAATGATATTAAATTTTCAATAGAAGTCTAATGAGCATCTGATGGACTTAGTTCATGGATATTCTCTCACTAAAAGGCCACGTGATCAGACTACTGATGTTTATGTAGCCCTTGGATGTCATATGGTGTAATTATGGTTTTGGTGTTACATAAAAAAAATTGTGGATAATTTTTTATGTTTTTAAAATATGTATATTTTAGATACCTTGTTTCTCATAATATTATATTTCACATACATCCCCAAAATAATCTTTACTGTCTTGAATATATTGGACTCATCACCAATGATTCTTTATTTATTTTATGTTTTTTAGTTTTGTTGATCACTAATCCAAAAAGATTTTAATATGACACCTATAATACACATTCTCTCCCACTATCTCTTAATGATACATTAAATATTCTAAAATTTGGGGGATTAAGCTGTTTTAGTTATTTATACTAACTTAACTACATCATTTTATTGATCATGAATGAAGAGAAATTTATTATTAGAAAGTTGGTGGTCCCTAAATTTACATGTATCTGGGGTAGTGGGAATGATCTAAATTAAAAATTAATATCATTCTCCTTTAAATTGATTGTCGAATATAATCTACCATGAACATGATTGGTTCTCTAATATTTATTAAATAATTCCAAATACCATATTTTCCATTTATATTTGAGTATTTTGAGGATGTTATTGTAAATGGATAAAATAAATAGATTCCTTATTTGTTACAAAAAATAATTGGTCTTTCAAGGTATTTATATTTTTCCCAAATTATAGGGATATATTATGATCATTAAATTTAAATTGAATGAATAATATTATGATATATTGTGGTAGTTAGTGGATGATGTGGCTTAGACCTCATGGGATTGGTTGGTGTTTGTAGTACATTCATGATTTTGAGGTTGGTCTATAATAATAATGTTTAACTATTTTTACATATTATAGGGAATCATTATCTACGTATTGAATTATTTGTAGTGTATTAGGGTTTGTAGAGAATGTTTTCTAAATAATTGTGTTTTTGTAGATTAAATATATTAATACATGTTTTACTATGAAATTTTTTGATATATATTTATTAATATGGTTACCCAAAATTCTCTAATGCCTGATATATTTGAGCAACATATCTATCAACCTAATTATTTTTTTGATGATATATAGATTATATTTTGTTTTCTTTTTTTTTTGGATTTCTTCATCATATTGATGACAATATGTTATGAATGAATCACATTATTTTTGGTATGGTGACTTATCATCAATATTTCAAATCTCAAATGGTGTAATATAAAAAACATATCAAGAGTAATAAATTAATTATTCTAATATAATTAATTTTTAATCCTTTAAATTTGGTTTATTCAAGGATAAATCACCCAACATTGACATTAATATAGGGTGACCCCTCATTAAATAACACATTGTTAGTGCGATGATAACTGATTAACCTAGGATATTATTATGAGTATATATAACAAAATCACTATATAACCTTGATAAGACCACATATGAATCATCACATTCATACTCTAATTAATGAATATATGGTTTCTCATATATTATATTCACCATGTGAGGTAAGGACATTTATATAATATTTTTTACCATATCATATCATATATATACCCATATGTAATAAATTTATTATGGAACATTATATATAGTGTCCTAATTAACATACCACCCAAACGACACATGTATACAATAATTGTATTATAAACATCATTTCCGGAGATATTTTTATATAAATGTCTGATATTGTTACTGCTTGGTCAAGATGGATGTCTTATAATTGGAGACAATATTCGGGGAACCAATAATTTAAATTTAATTTAATGTCTTTTTTATTAAGGTTAGATTAATATTATAAGTAAACATAATAGGTTTTAGGAACTGATGACTTGAATATATTCCATTGGTACCCCACTCATTCAGATTCAACCTAGCTATCTCTATTTCCCTCACCTTTGGTCATTAGAGCATTTTTTAAGAACCTGGATTTTCTTATAGGTATGTATCTTGTTTTCTAGTGGTTTTTAGGAAAAGTGAATTTTTTGGAAATTCAATGAGTACATGTTGTGCACATTAGAGTACACACTGTGTACCATGTTTCTGCGGATGACCATGTCTTGGGTGTGTAATGGAAGTGACATGGTCGTGCAAGGTGACCTAGAAAACTGCAAATAACGTGGGTCAGTTGGGGCGAATACATGGAGTTCTCATTAATATTACACACCATGTACTTTTTCATTTTTCATTAAATGGAACGGGGTCACTTCTCATTCCCGGAATTTTATTCTTCTAACATCGTCTCATCTAGTAGTGACCACGAGTGATGATTCTTCTCTGAGCCATATTATAGCTATTCATTATCTAAATCAATCCCCGTCGATTGTGGTAGAATCACCTCTGTGATTTCTTTATTCTGCTGGATCCTTTCCTCTAGATTTCACCTCTTTTGTGAGATATTATTTGTTGAAAATTTATGCCATTTTCATTGATGTACAACGTTAAAGGTTAATTCCAAGCCTAGGAATCAACAATATCTATAGTACAATGTCGAGGTATGTGGTTTGTCTCTTTGTATATATTTTCATGAGTTACAGTAGTAAAAATTTCCCAATAATCTAGTTTATGGTTTTGAATGTTAGGAATGTTTTCAGTTCAATTCCTGTTAATCTTTGATTTCTTATGTTAGGACTGTTGTTTGAGGGTTTTAATTACGTTATTATGGATGTATCTATTGGAACTGATGATAGACATTGGTCCATGATTTTCTTATAAGGCTACTCTATTTTCCATTTCTAGTGATAATAGGATAGAGTGGTATTATATGACTTGCATGTTCCATCTTTGTAGCTATTTATCTAAGTATTATATTGTTATTTACCTTGGTTTCTAGGTATTTTTTGTGATCAGTTGACATACATATGGCTATGGGAACCTAGTGTAGTTAGCCCATAGGGGTAATAGATGGTGAGGGCTTCCCTATAGTGTCTGTTATACGATTCAAGTTGTGAGACCATATGGGGGATATATGTGAGTGAACCCTTAGAGTTTTTGTAGTTCCACATTGGGTGACCACATGGGGAATTGGGCGTTGTGTTCTTACCCATAGTTTCTGTTTTTTACCAATACAAGACCACAAGGGGAATTAAGGGTGAGTGCTACCTGAGAGAGCCTTTTATATGATGAAACAGAGGGGATAGACTATGAGAACATCCAATATGGTTTCTTGAGATATTTTGGTTATTTATTTAATAAATTAAAATGAATGTAGTTGAAACTATTAGATTGTTTACTTTTGTGTAATTTTTTATTACGTCATTTTGAAAATTTCCTGCCATATAAATTCGCAGATAATTAGGAATTGATATTTGGGTGGTTTACTAGTAGGATTTGTCTCACACCCTATTCGAGTCATGGTTTTGGTCCCAAAATGCTTATATTTCTATGGGTATAGATAAGGAAATGTACCCTTCTTCTTCAGGTACTTGATTTCTGTGGAACAAGAGAGTATGGGAGCAAGACGAGGATTGCGATAATACTAGAGTTATTTACTTCATCAACTTTGTACTTTGTTTTTTACTCTATTCCATCATTGTGAATTGTGTGGCTTCATTCCCAGACATATGTGGCTTGCATCAGTTATATATGTGCTCCACATGTTTATCTAATTGCAGTCTTCTACTGTTTATGGTTGCATGTTATTATTAATGATTTTTATACTATTATCTATTTATTTAGGTGGTGTTTCCCTATAAATGATAGAATATTTTCCCAACAATCACACTCAAGGCCCTCATGGCATGTCGGTAGCCTCTGACATTCTGGTAGATGCCTTTGAGGTCATGTGACCAAATAGGTATGGGGCACCTCTGGGAGGCACCCGGAAACGGGACATTACAGAGTGGTATCAGATAATTTCTTTTCATTCTTGACATACTTTTTGGAGCCTGTAGCAAGGTATAGTAAAGAATATGTAGTTAGTAATATTTTGTGCATGAATGAAGTTAACTTGTGTAAATGAAAATACTATTTTACCACAATTATTGCAATTTTATTAGTCTTTCACTTATTACAGTTGAATTGATTTCACCGTAGGGTGATTAACAAGTTGTTTTGTTGTTATCGTTGATATAATTGAGGTTATATTTTTATTCCTACCTGATGAGATGATGGTATTCCATCTCATTAATCAAATCGAAGTTTTCTTGACATCACATTTCATTCATTCTTTTCTTGTCTTTTAGGGTGAATTACCGAATGCCTATTGTTGTGATAGTTGTTGAGCTAGATATGCATGTTGTTATGATATATTCCATAATAGAATACATTTTTTTGGATTGGGTACTGGATTTTGTATGGTTTTATTTGAATGGGTGCCAATTTTTGGTCCCTGAGATGATATGGGCTCTGATATTTCATAATTTAGTGGATCATATTGAACATTAATAGTTATAAATTGTGAAATTACATGAATATAATGCCATGCATTGATTCACGGGGATTATGGACCCCCACTGATCATAATTATCAACATAAATGATTGTTTCAATATTTTTATGGGGATTCAAAGTAATTTATGGGGCTTACTATGAAGAAAATCTCATAACAGACGGTGTGTAATGGGGAATACATGCCATGTATCATTCTGTTAGGGAAGGAACTAGTTTTATTAAGCACACTCTGTGAACTATATGTACTCTAATTGTAATCCTTGACCGTGTGGATGACTATGTGGGTCGGGACACGATGATGGGAAATAATTAGTGGAACACACCATGTACTAGAAGTAAATGTAGTTTTGTAGAGTCCATGTATTTGTCTGTGTGACTAACAACACAGGTGGATGATGAAAAGTTTGTACCCACCATGTATGGAAAAAACAAATCAGCTAGAGTCTACCGTGTCTCAAACCGTGGTACTAACAACATGGGTAGTTTAAACAGAACTAGTACATGTCATGTCTATCTAGAACACAATGTTTGAAGTCAAAACTATAACCAGTTCTGTGACCAATGACACGGGTTTGTGAAATCCTTCAAGTACACACCATGCTTGGCACATGCACATCATGTAGTACTTACCAAGAAGAACCATGTGGTTTAACTATGTTGGAGAACTTTGGAAGGTGTATTATATTCCCGTACATTCCATGTCCATGGTAGGAACACACCATGTGTTGGGGTGTTACAGAACTAGTTTTGGTAGATATACACACCCATGTAATGTCTTAAGGGAACACGTCGTGTAGTGTTCATACATGCCATGTATCTATGTTTTGAAAAACCTGATTGTTTTCTTTATTATATTCTTTTATGGTACATATAAGTTTCATTCCTTAATATTCTTGAACTGAGGTGTGTAATTGACCTTGCCGAGTCATGCCACTGATATGTCCTCCTGTTGTACGCCATGTATAGTGTAGTGATTAGATATAGTACATAGTAGATCAGATACTACCAGCAGATCCCCCTGTCATGCCAGTTTGGGCAGTATCCATTATCCTAGATATATGTGTTGATGTTCAGTTTTGATAATGCTTCATGAGGTATATACAGACATTTATGGGAGTGGAAAATCCTGCCACATCTAATGCTGAACTTGCACTGGTCTTTCAGCAGTATCATACTCCTACATTCTCAGAGGATGGAGGACCTTAGGATACAGAGTAATCATTAGAATCCATTTTCACTATCTTCAAGCATCTTTAAATTCCACCCTATAGGAGGGGTAATCTCACAGCTTTCATGATCCGAGATTTTGCCATGACAAGGGTGGATGTAATATCTCAGGCAGGATGCTAGAAGGTTGTGGATTTGGATGAGTTCGAGCATACCTTCTATGAAACCATCATCCTGGACACTTTGAGGTCTGATCGAGCCCAAGAGTTCATGAGATTGGAGCATGCTACTCTATCTGTCATGGAGTATTATTCCCAATTCTCAGAGCTACAGTGTATCACACCCATTTTGGGAGGTGATGAGTTATTTCTGGCGAGGAATATTTTGGATGGTGTCAGGCACTACATTCGATCTCAGGTGAACATATATATGTTTATTTACATAACATAAATATCCAAACAGTTGCAAATAACATAGTGAAAACTTAGAAATTATAGATCAGTGAGCCATGGCATCTTTACATTTTAGTTTGTACCCTTCTGAATGACGGCAGGATGGTTCGCAGTGAGTCAATGTGTAGAGATGTGAGTAGACAAGGTACACCATTAGGTAGCCAGGTGTTATGATACCAATTTGGAGAGAGTATGCATATGAGGCCACATTTCACAAGATTCCCAGTTGAGTGCCAATATTAAAGTGAAATTGGTCATCTTTAGGGGTTTTTAGTTTCTCTCACTAGTAGCTTGTGAGATAGGTTCTTCTATGACTAGACCTTCATGAGAAAGACACACCAGTTTCTCATAAGTCTAGGAACTGGAGTTATTTTGGCTGATCAATCCATTGAGGAGGTCATGGATATGGTAGCCAGTCATGAAGCATTCAATGAAAACATGGTGAATCATCTCTTGGTGGTCGGGTAGGGTCACAATGCTAGGGTACATGTCAGACATTTTTTTGTAGAGAAGATTCATCTAGAGTAGTATTACAAAGCCAATACAATTAATGATACAACCCTAGATTCATCAGTTTTACAATCAGAACTTGTTTATATAGGGTCTTCTCATAGTTTCATATCTGTTGATATTGTTTAGATCCTTTGTCTCTCTATCATTTAATTTACTAAATTTTATATGCTAGACACTCTGTTGGGGGATACAATGAATAGTGTATGTCAGGGCAAGGATGTCCCCCTCACAGGTGGTGGGTGTCACTTTTTATGGGTCCACTATGTCCTATAGATGAAATGTTATGATGTCATTTTCAGAATGGACTAGTTGTTTCCCATGCATGATGTGGTTGATTTCAGTCACTTTTGGGTGAGTTTCATTTCACAATAGGGTGGTTTGTTTCTATACTAGGGAGACTAGGATGTCACGTAAAGTACAGAAGGACCCAAGAATCATGTTTTGGGAGGAGTATCTGCCCATATTTCTAATCAATATCTATATGATCAGGCAACTTAATAGATGGAAATTCCTCTAGTGGTGGATTGTTTATAGGGTGAGTTTTCATAAGATATTTTAGGTTTGAATCTAGAGAAAGTGGTAGACATTACCATTGATCTTTTTCCAGGATTGGCACCTGTGTCCATTCCTCCTTATTGGATGGCTACACCAGAGTTGCAGGAACTCATTATATAGTTAGAGGAGTTACAGGAAAAGGGTTTCATCGGACCAAGAACTTCTCCTTGGGGTTCGCCTGACCTATTTGTGAATAATGTGGATTCTACCCTCAGACATTATGGGCATTATCAGAATATTAACTAGTTGATGTTCAAGAACTGATATCCCTTGTAGAGGATTGATAATCTCTATGATCATCATCGATGATCCACCATGTTCTCGAAGGTTAAATTGAGATCTGGTTATCATCAGTTTAATGTAAGACCAGGAGATATTCTTCTTATATACTTTTAGAGTAGGTAAGGTCTATACGAGTATGTGGTTATTCCATTGGGTCTCATGAATGCACCATCATTTTTCATGGAATTGATGAACTGAGTGTTCCATCCATACTTGTATTCCTTCGTATTAGTCTTCGTGGACCATATCTTGGTGTACTATCACAACCAACAAGACCATGCTACCCATCCTGGTATTTTTTTGGATTCTACTAAGATAGTATCATTTATATGTAGTGATCTCAAAATTACACTTTTATATGGACTCGATTCACTTCGTGGGTCATGTTATCTATGAGAAAAGATTATTAGTAGACCTATTGAATGTTAGGGTTGTAGTTTCCTAGGAGCAGTCGAAGAATGTCATTGAGGAAGATAGTGTTATATGGATAGTTGGGTACTATATGCAATTCATATAATACTTTTCATTCTTATTTGTTCCATAGATAGGCCTAGTTAAGAAGGTTGTGAAGTATATGTGGTCATATTCATGTGTCTAATCCATACATGATCTGAAAGGGAGGATGACTTCAGCACTGATACTATTTTTCACAATAAAAGGAATGTGATATACTATTTACAGTTATTCTTCATGTATAGTGCTTGGAATGGAACATATATAGGGGGAGGAGTCATTGTGTACGAGTCTCATCAGTTGAGGCCACATGAGAGGAATTATCTGACAAACGAACTATAGTTGGCTATTGTGGTTCATTACATGTGTTGTTGGGGACATTATCTTTTGTGAGAGAATTTTATGTTTTTTACTGACCAAAAATGTCTCATGTATATATTCACTATTTGTTATCAGAATTTGAGATAGAGAAGGTGGGTGGAGTCCTTTCAGTCCTTTGACAATGTGTTTGACTACATGCCTAGGAAATAAAACATAGTGGCTAATGAGTTCAGTTGGATGACTCTAATATAGTTAGTTTAGGAGGCTATTATTGAGTTACAACATATAGATATGTTCTCTGAAATTAATTTGGAGGTGCTTGACAGAATCGGAGAGACGTTCCTTTATTTTTTTAGTTATTACATCTAATCATCTTGATCATGTGCGAATGAGGCAGCTATCAGCTGTTGAAGGCCAAGTTCTATGGAGAATGTGCTAGGAGATGACCCTATTCCTGTATGGACCGTAGGAACGTGAAAGATCTTGTGTTTTAATTGACGCATATGGGTGTGAGAAGATATACACAAGAATATGATGTGGGATTTTTATTCATCATTTGGTGATATTCATCCTGGTGTCACCCAGATTTATTGATATCTACAATATCAGTATTGTTAGACATATTGGATTATAGATGTTTCTAGTTTCGGGATGAAGTGTTCCACATGTCAGTAGATCAAGGCAGAGCATTAGTGACCAGAATATATTTTGTAGTAGTTTCCCATTCCCTTCTGGAAGTTTAATGATATCACAATGGACTTTGGGAAAGGATTACCATGGTCTATTTGAGGGAATGGTGATGTTTGGGTTTCCATTGATAAACACACGAAAGACTCACACATTATTCTGATCAACGAGACCTTCAGTTTGGATGAGTTGGGAAGGTTGTACATATGAGATATATTACACTTATATGGGGTTCCACTCTCCATTGTTTTATTCAAGTATGATCATTTTATGTCTCGGGTCTAGAAGGGACAAACAAGGACTTTGGGTACATAAGGGCTTTACAAAAAACATATCATCCCCAGAAAAATGGTCAGTCCAAAGAATACAATACAGGTGATGGAAGATGTGCATCAATCATGCGTCATATATTTTTGAAGTTCTTAGGAAAATCACATACCACTTTTGAAGTTTTACTATAACAATATCGTTCAAGAAACTATGTAGATGGCACTTCAAGAGGCTTTGTATGGTAGGCCATGTCGATCACCCCTATGATAGCTGGAGGAAGGAGATGTAGCTATGTTGGTACCTCCTTTTTTCATAGAGACGACATAAAATATATAGTTGATTAGAAAGAGGGTGTAAACTGCATATTCATAGAATAATTCCTATTTTGATCGACGGTTATGACCTCTTGAGTTCAAGCTTGGAGATCAGGTTTTTCTACATGTCACACCGAGGATGGGCCATAGTAGAACAAGGATACATGGTAAGTTTTTTCTGAGATACATAGATCTTTTTAATGTTTTAGAGAGATTCATACTGGTTTCCTATCTGTTATAGTTACCCCAGAGGTACCAGAATATGCTTGGCATATTTGATGTTTCTTAGTTGAAACATTATTTCTCGAACCCATCTCTTGTTTTTCAACCTAAGGTGGTTGAGTTGAAGGTAGATACCTTATTCGAAAAGAATATTATTTGGAATATGGATTAGAGAGTGAAGGTTCTCCATGTCTTGTTTATTCCACTAGTATGGTTACTTTGGATTCCTGGATTAGTACAGGATGAGGCATGGGAGAGGGAGGTTGATTTACGATCACAGTGGACGATATTATTTGTGTATTCTTCATCGACACTTTCATAGGAAAATTCGGAGTAAAATTTCATTAATGGTGAATGTTTTTAAAAAATTGGATATTATTTTACGCATGGATCATGTTTTCTGGTGATTTTGAGGAAAATGGTAGTTTTTGGAAATTTCAGGAGTACACACCATGAACATTGGAGTACACGTCGTGCACCCCATTACTGTGTATGCCTGCTTCTTGGGTGTGCAGCGTCTGAGTCATGCACGTCTGTGGGGATGTGGAAGACCACTAATTTCGTGGTCTGGTTGAGGTTTATACACCAAATGTTCATTAATAGAACATATATATACATTTTTTTATTAAACAGACCAAGGCTAGGTCTCTTTCCCATAATTGTCTTCTTCTAACCCTATCTCATCCATGGGCGACCACGTGAAATGATTCAACACTAATCACCTAAACTGTCATTCTTTCTCTGAATCAATCACAATTAATTGCATTGAAATCACCTGACTGATTTATTCCCTATTCACACGCCCTCCACCTGATTTCTCCTCTTTCATGAGAAATTCATTTTTGAATGTTTTATACATTTCTGTAGACTAGTGGTGTCTAGGTAGAATCAAATATTTGGATTCAACTCTATCAATCGTACAACATCGTGGATGGTGGTTTGTTCCCTTCCATAGATTGTCATCAGTTACATGTGAAAAAGGTCCCAATACTCTAGTTTAGGGTATTGGCTGATAGTGAATTTATCCCTTTAATATTTGTTATGCCTGGATTTCTAGAGTTAGGACTATTGATTGGGAATGGAGTTTAATTACCTTGTTATGGATGGGTTTTCTCATTGTTTGATATATTTTTGGCTATTGGGACTAGATTTTTCTATTTGGATGCTCGATTTTCTATGCCTTGTGCTATTAGGATTGAGTTATAATATCTGAATTTCTAGTGCCATTCTTGTAGCCTTCTATACAAGTGGTATATTGTGATTTAGATTGCCTACTAGATATTGTTTTTGAATGAGTGTTGAACACAAGGACATGGGAACATGGTGTAATTAGACAATAGTGGGAATGGATGGTGAGGGCTTCCCCAGAGTGTTTGTTGTACTTTAAACATTGTGAGACCATAGGGGGGGGTGGACATGAGTGCCTCCTCAGATTGTTTATAGATCAATGTTGTAAGACCACATGGGGGATTAGAAGTTGAGTACTTCCCTAGGGTGTGTTTAGTTTACCATTACGAGACCATAGGGGGGATGGAAGTGAGTGTATCCTCAGAGAGACCTTGCTATGATGAACTAGAGGGGATAGACTATGAGAACATCCTATAGGGTTTCTTGAGATTTTTTTGTTTATTTAATAAATGTAAATTAATATAGTTGAATCATTAGTATTTTTTACTTTTATGTAATTTTTTATTTATTAATTCATTATTCATATTGCCTTTATATATATCTTCAATGACTGTTTGACACAGATCCTTGGGTGGTTTAGTACTGGGATTAATCTCATGGCTTATTTGGGTCATGCTTTCTGACCCAAACAGATTATATTGTTACATGTATAGATAAGGGAAATCACGCTTATACATTAGTTTCATGATTTTTGATTAGATACAGAGCATGGGACCAATGTGAGGCTTTCGATGCTTGTAGATTAATTTACATGAATTCCTTTATACATGGGTTTTGTAATCTATTCCAACATTGTGACTTGTTAGGATGATTTTAATAGAAATATGTTACGTGCATCATTTACATATCTCATCCAGTTGTTTATCAATTTATAGTAATTCTTTGTTTACAGTTTCATGTTATTATTATTGCTTCTGATATTGTTATCTATTTATTTCAATTGTGTTACTCAACTAATGAGGGAATACATTCCAAAATATCACACCCAATGACATCGCTACTTGTCGGTAGCCTCTGGATTTCAGGGAAATGAGCAAGATTCTATATGACCAATTGGGTATGGTGTACCTCTTGGCAGCACCCAAAACAGGTACTTCACACATTTCTTCAATGTCGAGGTAATTCTTATCTTGGAATCGCACTCCCATTATCAATGGGTTTAATTATTTACTGAATCTACTCTACGACTTTCCATATTATCTTCACTTTCATCCATTGTGTTTTCACTCCTAAAGTAACGACATTGCTCCGAAACTGTGACTACCATGCCTACTAAATCATACATGTTAGACCCCTCTTATGGTCATATTTTCCATTTCTTCTAATAGTTTTGCATGTATTGCTGGTCATGATTGGTTTCCTTCTTATCAGATCTATTGGTTGATCATATTTGGGTTCTTTTGTACTATACATGTTTTGGATCATTCTCAATCCCCTTATTCATCTCATTCTCTTCTCCTTCTCCATGATCAATTTCACTAGGATCCATTTTGGTCAAATTTAGTGAATCTCATTCCAAGTTTTTGGGATATGTTGTTTGTGACATCATCAGAATCCTAGGAGTCATGACTCATGTTGATTAAATTATACCTTATGGTTTAAGGTTTCTTCAATGATTGGGATATCAACATTTTTTGTTTTCTAGTGGTATTTTGATCATAATGGGTTTTTTGTCTCAAATGTTGTTTAGCCGTGAGATTTTTTTTTATTTTTTGTGGTTGATATTCTAATGTCAAGTTCTTGTCACTCGTTATTAATAATGGATTGGGTTCATGTTTTTTGGTCTTCATCCATTATGACAATAGCTATGTATGATGATCGAGTTTTGTCTCAACATCAATGTCCGGTTGGATTTACTTGTTATGTTTGTTATGGATATAACTGGTTTTGGTGAATGAAAATATAGTATAAACATCAGTGGTTTTCATCCTTTACATATTTTTTAAAAGCCAGTTATTATTTCTTTGGTTCTTCAACATCTATATGTTCCCATAAATTTCTATGGTTATAGTTTGTTGCATAGATTTCATTCATCTTTTTTTGTATTTTGATTGGTTATCAGGTATGTATTTTGTGCATGGATTCAATAGGGTATTACCCATCGGTGTTCTAGATGGTGTTGGTGGGATTGGGTGTCTACCAGTTCATGGTTCAATGTGTAATTCATCAAATCGTTCATGCAAAAAGATATTAGTGTTGATGATTTTTTTAAAATTTATATTTGGTGGGGTTTACCATTAAAAGTCACATAGAGTTGTGGTGGAAATTTTGTAATATTTTAATTTTCTTGTTTTTAATTAGTGTGTTGTGCTTTTATTTTCTTATTATGAAATTATGAGGTTCCTATTATAAAAATGTGATTTTTTTAAAATAAAATTATATTGTGTGTTTATGTTACCCATGATCGAACTATTGGGTGATCTTGATTCTATATGTATGACTTGATAAAATTTATATTCATCAAATATATGTTTGTTATAAATATTGACTTTAATATATAAATTATCACTATGAAATTAATATTATATAGTAATATTTTAATAATGGATTATATTTTTTTCAATTATTATGTATGGTTCTATAATAAGAGGAATATTGAATATTTAGTATCAATATACAACAGCCTCTAGTTAGTAGACTATAACATATGTTGAGTCTATCTTTAGGTATTTTATTGAACTAGATTTTGAGAAATTTAGGATTACTCTAAAAAATACATATGAAATTTCATTTATTATTAGTTTTGTTATTGGAGACAAGTTAGTTGGATATAGTACTACTCTAAACATGGAAATACCTGATGGGGAATACCCATGTTACCAGAGATTTGGATTATGATTTTATGGTTTATTTTTATTAAGATAATTAAATATTATAGTGTAGTTTTTGATTTATTTTTTATTTGATCACTCTTTTCTAGTGTTATACACTAATAATATTTTCATTAATCATAATAAATACATTTAATTCCATTAGAATATAATTGAATTTATTTGGTTAATGTTTTAGATAAAAAAATTTGTTTTTAAATTTAATGTATCAGTAATTAGTTAAAATATATATGAATGAAATTTTGTTCATGGTAATCTACATGACAAATATAATTGTTATTATTTATCATCAGTGGCTATTATTTGATTTCTATCTATGTTGAACATAAGTACGTCATGCGTGGAAACTAATACCCACAATCAATGATATAGTTCTTGTAGATGAATACTGTATATAAATTCATTGATAACAAATATATAATCTATGAAGGAGCCAAAACTAAAATATAAATAATGAATAATTTAATATTTTACAACATCATGATAATTTTTGATATATTTTATTAGATAATTATGATTCATAAAAAACATATAAATCAAATATTCTTATATTCTGAGATTTTATTTTCCCACTATATATGAAACTATTTTTAACAAATGGAGTAATAAAAATTTTACCATTAATTCTTCCATGTGTTCTATTCTTATAAAAATTCCATTTGTACAAATTTTTTCATAGATTGCTAAAATGGTATCATATAAAGGTACGAACACGAACTATTAGTAAAGGAATACTTATTACTGATGAGATCATGTTATAGTCATGAAATAAATACAATTGAATAAATTATTATATAAAACAGATACAGAGTCAATTTCATACAAAGAGGATTTTATATCTGTGCTAATAAATTTAAACATGGATATCAACAATAGATATTTGATATGTAATTATTTAATAATAATAATAATTAAATTATGATTGTGTAGCCATGAGTGTTCCAAATATTGTGTATATTAAATAGTTAAATCATATCTAGAATAATAATAATAATTAAATTATCATATTTTTTTTAAAAAAATTACACTTTGATGAAAACCATGAATGATATTTATTATTAATTATGTAAGTTATGATAATCGAGATGGATAGAAATACATATGCAATAGTAAAGTTTCAATATTTTCATTATTATTAAGAAATGGATTTATGTAATATTTTACCATATCATAGTTTTCATAATATCAAATATAAAATATTATTTCATTATGTATTCATTTATTTATATATATATATATATCATCGCATAGGTGTGGTGATGAAGAATAAGTCACATCTATTCGTGAAGGTGGTAGTCCGCATGTACATAAATATTGATATAAATTTTTTATTTGAAAAATGAAATGATATATTTACTTGAAATATTGAAAATATTAAGTTTATGTCATAATTATTTCATTTTTATCAAATATATTATTTTTTTATTATCTTTATTATATTCAATGTAACATGTCATTGAAAAATGAATCACATTGCATCATGAGGCAGTTGTCTATTGTACAGAAAAATGATGATATTTTAATCACTATAGAATAACATATAAATTCTATTATATTAAATAATAAATATCTGGGTATAATAATTTTATATATACCATATATATTTTATATCCATCCTCACAGTGAACAGTCTGAGACGGTAATGAAAAAATGAATGGAATCCGTTCAAGAGACAATGGTCTTATATTCTCAATATTGTGATTTAATAAAATTTTTGATGTATGTTGAAATGGATTATGGTCCATAAAAAATATGACGGTTATTTAGGTAATTATATTAAGAATTTATAACAATAATTTTGGTAGGATGAAGAATAAAAAAATATCATTGAAAAATGATACCTAGTCTTCCAGAAACATCATAAGGTTTTCTCTAATCCCTTCCTGGAATGGCCTCTGTATTAAAATAAGTATTCTAGGATGGGGGATGGGTTTTAATATGTTAATTTGGACAATTATTTCCAATAAAATATCATTGAGAGTTGTGAGTAGGTAAGGTTTGTTAGTTCCCTTTTATAATTGAAGTGGGATGGCATTTTATGAAATATGAAAATGTATTCGGCATTGGGTGGTCACTATCACCACATTTAGCTCCAAAAATGTTAAATAAATTATTTTAGGAAGAATATTCTCTAGATAAAATTGTAAAACACAACAAACTAATGTTTAATCCTTTTCATTCTTTAACTGTTATGCTTACCTCCTTTTTACAACTTCAGATTTCATAATGTTAACATGTTTGTTTGTTTGGGTAATTAAATAATTCAATTGAAATAATAAATGCTGATTATTAGATATTTTTTATATAGTAATAAAAATAAGATATAATATTTATCTATTAAAAATTCCATTTTTAGGAAAATTAAATTCCTTACAAGAACATGAAACATGGAAATAAACTCTTTTCCCATTAACCAGACTACCATGGTTTTTACTAATTAAAGGTCAATATAGACATTATAAAAGAAAAATGGTCATTTAATGTTATATGGATTATATTTATTAATATTTTAAAATAATTTTTGGAAAATTTCCTTTTAGTAACTTCAAATAATTTACATACATATATTTTATTATAAAATAGAATTAATGTAAATTTTGACATTATTGATTTAATTTTAATATAAGAATTATATATAAAAATGAATAATTTGAGTCATTTATGTTCTCATTATTCTAGACTTATATTTTTATATTGAAAATTAATTTAACATAATAATTCAATTCATTTAACATCACTTTTAATATTTTTTATATAATATATTTTAAATTTCAATCAATTAAATAATTTTTGTGTTGTTTTTTCTATGCAATTTAATAGAATTATTCCATCTATAAAAATCAAACATATATTTTTAGGGTAAAAAATTATTTAAATTTCAATATAATATTTATACCTAATTATATTTATTTCAAATAAAAATATTTATATATTAAAAATAAAGAATGTTATGTTATCATGTTTTATTACATTATTATTATATTGAAAAATTGCATAAAAAGTATCACAAACAAAAAAAGTACAAAATAAGAAGATAAGGTTCTAAATTTTTACGTAAAATTGTTTTTGGACATGTTGGTATGTTATTTTAAAAATTATCTTCATAGTATAACCCTTATAGTAAATAAATTTGTACCCTAACAACAATTATTAATTTTATCAGCTTTCACAATTTTGTATTGTGAAAATTTAATATTATATTTTTATATAATTTAAATTTTTATTATTCCAAAGAGGGTATTAATTTTTATAAATTCTACCCACATAATAGGAATAGTTATAAATAAAATTAATCACCTAAATGTGAATAGAAAAAGGGGTTTCAAAGAGAAAATGTTCAAAATTTTACTATGTTTTTATATCATAATTTCATATAAAAATGATTAATATTACTTAAATTGAATTAATTCATATATAATTGATTTATATTTACGTTAGTAAATAAAAATATTTTGAAAATTTAATAATTTTTAGGATAAACAATATATCTGTTAATGTTTTGTATTTTTAAATATTTATAATAAACATTACTATTTTAGTAAAATGTAAAACATTTACACAAATATAACTCTGATTCTTTGATTTAAAAATAAAAAAAATTTACAATAAATTTTTTTACAAATTAATAACATTTTATTTTAAAAAATCTCTCCAAATTTCAAAAAAAAAGTAATAAAAAAAATTATTTTTTAAAAAAATATTTGTTTCATTATGAGGATTATTATTTTAATTATATTTAATATGAATCCATATCTTTAATATTTATGATAGTAATATTAGTCATTTTTAATTTAATGTATTTTTAATAAAGTTATACTATATTATATTTCACTTAGACATGGAGTTTAGTGTTTTGTATGCTATCAAATATATTAATTTCAAAAAATAATTTTTTGGGATTATTATGCTTTGTGTTTCATGTCTAATACATGATTGAATAAAATTTTATTTTTTTAAAATGTAGGGGTGATAAATTTCCCCCAACATCGAAAAAAATCCAATTAAAATTTAAACATGATCATAATAATCAATGGTTTGGAATTTTGAAATACCATTATTGAAAAATAACTCCCAAAAAATATTCACAAAACATCCACATAATAAAAGTGAATGGTATTTACAGTGATAATGGTGAATAATTCATTATCTATTACCCAAAATTATAAAATATGATGTAAGTGAATTATTGAATATAGAAGATTAAACTAAAACCAAAATATTTTTTTGAAGGGGATTGAGGAAATGGTCATGAGGAAGTATTCAACAATAAAATATAGACCATAAAAGTGTGAAAATTTTCATCGATGTGATGCAGGGGTGGTGGATTTGTTATAGTGGGAATGGGGATAATTGACTTAATATTATATGGGGAAATGATAGTGGTGTTTTGGGGGTAATGAAGTGGGGTTTCAATGGTGGTTGTTGTGAGGTTGTGTTGTGGTGGTGCGATGGTGGTTGGGTACACTAGTTTCCTTAGTAGTAATGGAGTCTAATTCAAATCAGTTATATGAAATGGTCATGTTTAAATGAATTAACTGATGAATGTCTATTGGTCTAATTTTATTACATACTAAATATTGTCCTATAAATACATAATAACGAGACTATTTTAATTGATTTTGTTTATAATATTTAATCAGGAAATTATCTTAAATTCAAAATGGAGTATGTCTCATTGCATGATTTAGTTTTTTTTAATCTAGATGTATGATCAAAGTGAGGTATTGTAAATATTTTTTTTTATCCTTGGATGTCATCCCATCATATGGGTATTGGTTTTTTGTAAATATATATCTATTGACCTTGTGAATTCATTTTGATTTCTATATGTATCCCTTCCTTGTTGAGAAATTTGTGTTGACTTCAATTGTTGGGGGTGGGGTGTCTTCCACAACATCCTAGTGGGAGGATGGATGGATAAATGACCTCTTTTCCCTACTACCTCTTCTAGGAATTGGTGATATCCATAGATAGTGATGGAAAAAAGTCAAAAGTGACGTTGTCTATAAGGGAGGTGATGATATTTGATGTCCTGGGTGTCATCTATTGAGATGTGGTGAGTTTCATTTTTGTGGGGGCTTTCATGGTAACAGGTGGGAATGAGTTTGATATCATTCCTATTCATGAAACCCTAATACCCTGGTTATGATATCTGATGTGATAAGATAGACTATTTGATTTCAGGTGGGATGTGATGTTTTTTCTTGTTATTCAGACTAAGTGGTACCTCTAAAATATATTCTCTGGGGGTGTGAGAGAAAAAAATAATTGGTAATGCAGTGCAGGGTAACCTATCAATGAAATTATTCATATTATATTATTATAATTGGATTTGTTATTGGGTGAGATAACCTGGGAGATTTGTATTGTTTTGGTTAGTATATCTGTATAGGTGTTGTTTACTTCGTTAGTGTTCTCACAGGTGAATTAGTGTTATCATTCCACATGTTAATGAGAATATTTGGTTTTCCAACCTATTATTCTTTTATGATCACCCTATGTTATAAAACGGTTTATATTATTCCTAGAGGACGTCATAGACCTTTTAGGACATTACTAGCTCAGACCATTGGAATTTTTTTTGTGATTCTACTATAGTTTCTATTTTGTGTGTTCACATTGGATGATTTTAACTATATCATATTTATTTACCTATAGACTATGTGATTGTTTATTTATTTAATATATATTTTAAATGGAGTTGATTATAGATTATTAATATTAAATCATTTACCTATTTATATTATTTAAGGTAATATATCCCATACATTATATTGTTATTCCCTCGGTGCCAGTCACTAATCTGGGGCCTACTAAAGGGGGAACTCATTGTTCAATATCTATCTCCTATCATTACTATATCTTTTGGGGAATGATTTTATAAAATGGTTGTATCAAATATGAAGTATGAAATTTTTGATGGATTTTAGAGATAAATACAAAGAGGATTTCACGGGTTGGTATGGAAATAGGGCCAGTTCACCTTTGTGCGTGACATGGTATAGGGATACCTTCTAGAGATGATGGGCATTGGGTCCCCTATTATGCAGTGTAATACTATATTCTAATTGAATTCCCATGTGATGTGGCCCTCATTACAATGTAGAGATCTCAACGAGTTACATTCATCTTGATAAATTTTGTTGTATTTTGATTATCATTGTTTTTGGGATGCAATAATAAATAAACTGAAAAAAATATATAGTAATAAAATTATATACTAATAGGTTTATGAAATAATTTTTTATCATTCATGTATTGATCTGATTATTTTCTATATTTAGATCCTGAGGTGGATGTTTTGGAGGATAATCTTGTTGAACATCATATGGTTCATATGTATGAAGATAGTGATTAGTGGAAGAGGTTGATACATTATTTTCAATGGTATGATTTGTGGAAGTATGATGAAAGTGATTCTATTGAGGTGATAGAGAGATAGCTAGTGGAATTTGAGATCATATTATGTTTGATCAAGCCCCTGATAGAGTATTGGGTTACCTTAGTAGTTAGTCATATATGAGGAGTTTAATGTTAGTGGTGGATGATATACCATGTTATGTTGAAGTGGAATATGTTTCCATGGTCTAAATCTAGAATCATTTCTCATTATTGTTCCTTTCATCCACCATGACAGTCATGTAGTGAAATGTGCTACTCCAAATTATGTTGGGGAGTATATCTATAGGTTATCATGGGATTTTGCAAAAGGACCTTCTATACTATTCCATAGATCATTTCCTAGATAGGTATTCCCAAGAGAGGATTCATAAAGGGATACTCAATCATTTGACCCAACATCAAGTTACTTCCATATACATTACCAATATTTCTAGATGTTAACAAGAATGAAATATTGATTTAATCAATTAACACACAAGTACGATAACTATTATAGGGTAATTTGAAGGGTTCTTTTTGGTGTAGAGTTTCCATTGTTAGGTGTTAGGAGCTAATGACTAGGAGGAATTGACCTTTAAGGAGTCAACATCAGCATCTTCCCTTCCTGCCTTCTAGGGATAGTTGTTTTTGTACTCTTACTATGGACATCCGAATAGAGTCTTCCATCAAAGGGGTTCATGAAAATTATTTTATACAGTGATCACTGGCTCCTGAATCTCAGTTCGGTAGAGGGTTTCTTGTTATGTTCTAAAATTATTAGAAGTTAATAGTGAGGTCATTCTGTCATATGGTATAGTACGCCTATATTATAATTGGAGTAAATATTATTGAAAATGGTCAACCTATAAACACATATTACACATAGGGACCTTGAACAGATCATTTTTTGGAGGTTTCCATCAATATATAGGCAAAGTGGATGAGTGTGGTCAAATGTAGGTATTGGAGGAAACCTCACCATAGGATCCATAAATAATTTGAGGTACATTTTGTTTACCATATAGCCATGTTTCTTAATTGTTTTGTTATGAATAATCACACTCCTTTTTTCACCTACTCTATTCCATGAGATGTGACTCAATGTAGAGATTATTCTCAATACTGTAATGTATACAACACCAATTAGAGGAAATACTATATTTTATATGCGTGTTTGGGATGTTCACAAAATATGGGGTAGGATTAGTTATGTATTTATATCTTATTATATCATATGCTTCCATATTTAATGATACAATGCATTAAATATTCGTATTATGTGTGTGACATTATTTATTTCATCTATAAGATAGTCATGATGTAATATGTATAAAGCTAGTGTGTGATTTTGATTAGTGAGAGGTGTTTCCATGTGGATTGTTGGTATTTGGATCCCCTTCATTCATTTGTTGTAGAATATTCTTTATAATCTACAAGATTAAGTAAATAAGAGTCTCCAAAGAATATCAGTGGGATACTGTATGTTTTCCCTGAGGATTTATAACTCTACACATTTGACATGATGTTAAGTTCATGATAGACTTGTAGCATGGTGCTTCTTCGGTTATGATAGATTCTTTTCAGATAATGAATAATTAGTTAAAGGATTATGAGATCTAGATTAATGATATGATGAAAAATGAATTTTTCTTCCCAAGTGGTTCCCCCTAGGGTTGCCTAGTGTTATTAACTAAAAAAGAAGATATTAGTTGAAGGATGTGAAAACCTTGCCATAGGTTGAACCATGTGATGATCAATAATATCTATCCTAATATAAGGATTATTAGT
Organism: Viscum album; assembly: GCA_963277665.1. Lineage (NCBI taxonomy): Eukaryota > Viridiplantae > Streptophyta > Magnoliopsida > Santalales > Viscaceae > Viscum > Viscum album. Next base: position 1,308,207,308 of record OY728152.1, on the reverse strand, counting down.
AATTTAAACTAATCAAAGTTATCTAGTTGGTTATTCAAAAAAACAATTATATGGATATCATAAATTATGGGTAAATGATTTAGAATAAAGAAGACTATCATTTGATGCATGTATGTGTACATTGAGTTCATGGTCATTATTTTATGTGTCACTAACACCCCATCTATTTTCATCGGTCTCATGAACTGAATTTTCAATAAATTCATTGATAGGTTAGTAGTTTTGATTAACAACGCCACACTTATCCACTTAAGGTAACAATATGATCTTTTTGAGCATGTCAAATCCCTTTTACAGGTTCTTAATCACCACCAGATGTGTGGAATGTTTTCATGTGTATATGGTGAGAATGAAAAGTGAATTTATTCTAAAATGTGGTTTCTCATAACATTGTCTTTGTCGATCAATCAATGGATAATGTTGTTTTTTTATAGATATCACCCATGAACATGGAAGAGGGTCATAAAATCCTTGTTCTCATAGGCTATTATATATTATATTTTCCTGATTTTTTTGAGTTTCAACACTAATGATAAAATTATTTATGTAGGAATATGACTTCTTCTTGAAGGATTAGTTTCATGGAGCACTCATATATAATATGGTGATTCTAGGAAGTTGTATAATTTTTCTACATCTTAAGGAGGTTTCATTTTTTGACATTTCCTGCGATCATCCCATATACAGTAGTGATTTTTCTACATGTTGTAGAAGGAATTGATCTCTTATAGATCTAGGAATTTACACCCACAAGAACATATCCACACCACCATTGATCTAATTCTACAAAAAATATTTGCACTAATTTTTTAAAAACATAAACTCATTGGTGATTGTTTTGTCATGATAATAGATCATAACATTTGTAGTTGTGACTTTTATAAGAATGATCATAATATATAATAGATGAGGTCTATGGAGTTCTTTCAGCACAATGACATATAAATATCTTAAACTATAGTAAAGAATAATATTTTGGTTGATGATTTGAGTATAAATTCATAGAATAAATTTTTTTCTGAAGTCATCATTTTCTTTGTGTGTAAGGGATCAGTTGGAAGACATACAATTAGTTGTGAGGGTGGTAAAAGGAGTATTTTTTTATATTAGATGATAGTACATGATTCATTGGTGTAAAATGTGGATGATTCTCAGTGGGGGATGCATATAGGTATAAGTGATCCATAATCATTTTCATCATATTTATTATCTAGAGGGATAGTCATTGGATTGTAATAATATTATTATTATTCTTGGAAGGATATATGTATTGATAACGGTGCATGAGGGTTTCCATAGAATGTTTAATTGATAATTTTTAGAGGTATAACTAGTAGTTTATAAGATGTAATGTGCCTTAATGTTATAGTATGGGGGTCCTAAGATGATACAATCGGTTTGTGTGTCTTGGTTTAGTGTTTTGATTACAATTATTTAATGGTTGGACATTGTCTTGTGGAATTTCTGATGAAGTCCATGGATGATTCTATGTGGAAATGGGATTCTATATTGATGGTTTTTATCATAGTATATCCCATATATGAGTGAGGTTGGGATATTATCTGGGTAATTTTGGAATTTTTTATTATGTCGGCTCACATCCAAGAGATCAAAGACTTTTTTATAAAAGATGTTATTGGAAAAAATTAGGTTGAATATCTGGTTTGGGATCACGAAGCACAAAGATCCATTTCCATAGATCGAGATTCAAATTATATGATGTGAGTATTGATGGGAATGAAACAAGATTTTGGAACATATTTATGAATAATCACTAATTTTGACACTCATACTGATGGCCATATAGATATGACTATCCAAAAAGTAGAGGATATGTTATGGGTATGTTTCATTGGATTTGGATGGTAATCAGCATGAAAATACACTTGTTTAAGTATTACTATATTATTTTCTATTGATATACGAGTTTCATGAATCTATTTGAGGATTTATATGGGTATCCATGACATTCTCAATTATGTTGGAAAGAGTTTGGAGGGTAATTTGTTCATGTTCATGATGTGGTGAAAATCATAAAAGACAAGGTTTTTTTAGTTCCAATGAAGATTAAATTAAGACATGATAAGAAAAAATCTTTTTTAAAATCATAGAATACAGAACATGGAGTTGAATTTTTAGGGTAATAGGTTGTTAAGGATTCCCCTCAACGTGGGGAGTAGAGGATTGAAAAAGGGAGTAAGCGTTCACCCTATTTTTCTAGGACCTTCGAGCTGTTGGGGAATTTAGCAAGTTGTCTTACTAGGTGGCACTACTACATCCAATGGACTATATCAATGATGTATTCTGAATCCCTAACCTCTTTAATAATACAAATGATTCCCCTTATCATTTAAAAGGGATAGTTCTATATTGAATATGACTTGGAATACATTGATCATTCATTACAGATCCCATACCATCATGAAAAAGGTGATAAAGGTAAGCATCATTTTGTTAGATCTTATTTTGAAGAGGCATGTTTTCCAAGGGGATAATACATTGAAAAAAATAAATAAACATGTATATATTTACTTAGTTTTTTTAATATTTTTTCTATAATCTATTTTGGTTCCAGATATTCTATTTAAGCCATAGTGCCTTATGAGAGATGTTGTTTTTCCCTTGATTTAATGTGTGCGTTCAAATTTTTGATAATGGTTTGACATGAAAAAAAGGGAAAAGATGATTCTTAATAGAGATTAATTTTACTATGATGAAATTTTATCCATGTGGGATAGCTAGTTCCACCCATAGTGGATATTATATTTACAGAGAGGATATAATTTAATGATTCCTATAATTGGGGTAGCCGAGTTTATTCATTTTTTGGGAGATTATGGGTAAGAAGGTTAGGTTGGTGGTGGTGTTTTAGATTTTTTTGATATTCTTGAAAGTCATTTTGATGGATGATGTTCATTCCCTTTTTACCCTTCCTAAAAGATTTCTTTTGATTTTTCAAGGGGTTAAATAGATAGATAGGTATTTGATGTATGGATCAAACCATCAATCCCATTACATTGAGGTAAATCAAATAATGATTTGTATGAGGGAATCCAATTGTGTTTTTGAGGTGCATATTGTCCTTATGAGAGATAGATCATTTCTGGAGGTGATTCATTCTAGTGATGATCAATTTATGTGGTATCTCATTTCATTTGGAGATTTATAGAAAATGTTATTAATCTGGTAGGTAGGTCATTTGGGTGGTGGGTTATTCTCGCAGTGCATCATTCAAGTGGTGGGTCATTTCCAATGTTGATTCATTCTAGAAGTAAATTATTTTGTTGTTAGTTCATTTTTTATGGAGAGTAATTTTAGTGGTAAGGAATTTTTGTGCTAAATCATTTGGTTGATATTTAATTTATGGCGGTGAGTCATTTTGGAAGTGTATCAATTTTTTGGTAAGTTAGTTATTGTGAAGTTTCATTATGATGGCAGGATATTTCTGGTAGTGATTCATTATAGTTGTTATTCCCATGTGATGATTCTGTGGAAGTGTCTCACTAGAGATGAATTAATAAGGTGGACTCCATGGTGGGGTCTCCCTGGAATTATTCCCTTGGCAGTGAGTCCCTAAATTTGGCTCAATGGTGGTGATTCACTTAATGTGAATCCATGGCAGTAAATTGCTAGTGGCAACACCCTAACAGTGACTCCCTGGTGGTGAATCTCTCTTGGTGAAACCCTAGTTCTTTTAGTTAATAATGTTTTCATATTATCTAGAATACAAATATTTTTATTTTTTAAGTGTATTATGATAAAAATTGGTGTAATTACCTAATTATTTGTTTTTAAATCCTTTACATATGAGATTTTTTCTAACTTAAATTTCTAAAATTTCGATAATCCGTTAATATTTTTTAAAAACATAGTTTTGAAGATATCCTCCAACAATGCTAATCTAAACCACATCAAATTCAAATATTATCATATCCAATCCATCTAACAAGAATATTCTTCCTTCACATTTTTTGGTCATTCCATTTCTTGAGATGATAGATTCTGAAGGCTTTTCCCCTGGCATCATGGATACCAATTTCCATCATTTGTTCATGTTATCCCTATTGAATATTTTCCTCCTAAATGTGAACACCATATTTTTTTCCATAATATTTTTAAAATACTTCTTCCATCTTATTAGAAATTATCTCAATTTTAATATTACGTGTATAATGATGGATGGGTGACTCTTATAATAATTTGGGAAGATAGTTTCATCAAAGATAAAAATTTTAATTAACTTCTTAGAATAAAATTTAAATTTGAAGGAAATTTTTTTATAGAATTTATGAAATTTTGATATTGTGATAATGATATTATCAATTTATTTGTATCAATAATTACTAGTGATATTTAGTATCCCATGTTTTTTCATTTTTGTTTTATGTTGGGATTCCCATGTTGTGTGATTTTTTATAATACCACCCTAAAAATGGATAACCACATATATTCCATTAATGAAATTGAATCCCTATGATCTAATGGACCTTATGATAACTCCATAAAATAATAATGAATAATTAATGGAGTTCCCCTATGACCATTATAGAAGATGATGTTGTATGTGATGTTATGTGTTTGTGTATGCAATTGTGTGTTGTGGATTAGATGTGTTTTTGTTATGTATTGGTGGTCGATTTATTAGGATTGTTCTGTCGGTTATAGATTTCATATATAGTGTGTCTATGATGGTAGTGTTGGTGTGGAATTGTTGAGGGGATACAATGGTGGATGTGGTGAATTTGAGCGGTAGGGTTGTGATGGTACTTAGTAACGCTAGTTTCCAGAGGGGTAATGGAATAAAATGAATGTCAATGATATAAAATCATCAAATTTAAAATAATTATTTCAGGGAGGGTTACTTGGATTAAAGGTTGTGTTTTAAATAATAAATAATTTATTGTAAATATGAACCAATGTGATTATTTAAATTGAAATTGGTTGATGAAATGTAATCTAAAAATTCGAATTAATTGAAAATAGTTCCTAGGAAATGGGTTTTTTCAGTTTTTATATTTATTTAGAATCACTAGTAATGTGTTTGAATGTTATTATATTTTTCATTCATTGTGTAACACCCCAATCTTCCATGGGACACTTATGTTTGAAAAATACAATAGCATACATTGTAAGTAGCTTCGAGATATAGCACACGACGACAAATCAAACATGATGTCTAAAAAACTGTTATATATAGTTATACATAATTTTGAAAATTTTATAAATTATATACATAAAAATGGATTCCATTTTTGGATTTTGAATAAAATAATTTTTTAGGTTGAATTTTTAGTATTTTTCAGAAAACATTCAATTTTTAATGAATAATTAAAAACACTACATTATTGTTTAAACAAACAATTTTATTGAAGTAATTAATTTTAAATAGAAATTTATTTTATAGAAAATATATATATGTAATACTTATATTACTCCTATGTAATTCATTGGATTCATTTATAAAAATATCAGATATATAAATTTTTTTGAACATTTTAATGTTTTTTATCATCCTTCAATGAACATTTGAAATATTTCATAAATTGATATTATACTGTTTCTGTGAATTGAATTCCAAAAATTTGATAGACACAATTGTAATCCTTAAGTACAATTTGGTTCAATAGGATGAAAATATTTTTTTGTGAATAGTAATTTTTAAATTTTATTTATAACTGTTAAATGTAAATTGGTAATAAAATTTAATAATAAAATGATAATAATATCAGATTACCCCAACACATGTCCTAATTCTACTGGATTAGTGTATTTTGACCAAAATAAATCATATGGAAAAAATATGATACTTTTTTATCTACATGGATTATATTAGTACATTTATTTTTTTAAAATAAATTTCAAAAGTGTTAAATTATTATTTTATTAACTAAATATTTTTTATTATAGTGTTATACATATTTTATGTTCGAATATAAATATTAATTAGAATGAAAATAATATTTCCTACATCATTTTATTTTATTTTTTATTTTTATACATTAAAAAATTAAATTTATTTATGACTCATTGATGATGTAGTGATAACATTATTACTGAAAGATTAAAATAATAGATATTATAATTATTGTAATAAATTAAAATTGGAACTTATGATACCATACACGAAATATGATATTGAATATGACATTTTAGTATTGATTCTATTAATTTTTTTCGATTTAACTATGTTTTTGGTAATTTTCACAAAAACCAAATATTAAATACTGTCAAAATTGAATTAAATGTGTTTTTTAAAAATAATACAGTATACTTGAATGATATAATATTCCTATAAATCTAAAATTCTTCCAAAGGGAATATATAATTCTTTATATGTCATTAATAAACCAATTTAGGTTCTCTTGATAGGTTATTTGTAACTATATTAACCATGTATTATAAAATTACAAGAAGACATGGTAAACATTAATTTATTTAACTAATAGTTAAATCTAAATGATAATGTTACAATTGAGAAATAAACTTGTCTAAAACCTATTGGGTGAAAGTCATTATAATCATCCCCACATTATACTTGAAATAAATCCATTTGGAGCTATTAGAAAATGAAAATTATTTTATAATAAATTTATATTTAAATATTTTCCAAAATTACACCTCACATATCTTATAAAAGGATATATCCACTTCTCTAAAATTCAAACCTCCAATGCCATTTTTATCTACGAAATCATAATCAAATATCATCCCAAATACCCTCAATTAATCCTAGAGTCCTTAATTTGATCATAAATCGAACCTATGGAGCCCTTCGATTCAAATCAATAGGATGCACCCGAAGAAGATGTAATTATTTCATCACATATTTCAAAGTTCAATTCTTCTTCCACATCATATTTGTGTGTTGTATCCACAAAAAAATAATAAATCCATTAAATTATACATAATTTTAAGTGATTATAAATATGGTTAAAACATATTCATTATTTTATCAATCCTATGAATGATAGAGTCACCATACATGTGTATGCACACCTTACCATCTCTACGCCGTGGTGTAGTTTCATATTCAACACATCATTACTTGGATGGGTATAGTAATGATTGTAATTTCTTGAAATAATAAACATAACATGTTAATGTTTCCTTATATATAATATACCATTCAATTACAAACTATTTTACAATCAACAGAATGACATTTTCGCTCGAACGTATGTACGACTTACCATCTCCACAACGCGATTAGATTTTATTCCCCATCATAACCATTCAAGAATAATTTTCACTTTAGGAATAAAAAATAATTTTTATTAAATTAATGTCATTCTATAAATGAATAAAATACTCAATATACATAATAAACATGTCATACATGACAAAACAGATTACGTAGAATGAATCTATTAACATCTGAAACAATGATAAAATAGAAATATTATTAAAAAATAAATATTAGAGGATCATATATGATATCATATTTATGTATGTGGTTATTTTCTAATTTAATAACAACTATCTAACTATTATAAATATTTTTAATCTAACCTCAATTGAGGAAAAGTACAAGGTAATGGTTAATTTACAATTTCTTTATTATCTGAGATTTTTTATATGTAAGTATATAATTGGACATCCTTATCATATACATATGTGTTTAATAAAAATTAATTTATTTTTTTTTCATATTCCCTAGAATATGAGTTTATGTAATTTATACCCCTTTTATACATTATATAAATTGTTTAATGAATCTTTCGTTGTTTTTCAAACAAAGTACTTTACGTCATTTTCGAAAAATTAAGCAAAATAGTTTTTTATGACTTATTTGGTGAGTGCGGCTATTTCCCACAATTATTAAACCATAGAATCTTACCTTACAAGATTATATTAATATTTTCAAAAATAGTGTTTTCTTTAATATTTATAAAACTTTTAAATGATTTTAAAGTAAGAAATGAATATTTATATCAAATAGTTTTTAAATTGATTTCAACTATGACAACATCCATTGTTGGATTTCATGCTTGTTTGAAGGTGATTTATTATGATACAATCTTACACATTATATTGATATTTTTTTATATAATTTCTATGGATGTTCTATTTTTATACCACTCAATTATTATGATTAAATTATTAACATTTCATATTCTAGTTTTAATATGAATGTTTATGTTATGTTTCAACATTTTCATATAAGGAATGCATTGGATGTATTATGTGATTGGTGGGACCCTCTATAGACCCACGATGCATCCGTAGGTCTAATTAGAAAAACTAGTGTCTTGGCATAAGGCCTTGATAAAAAAAATTAGTCTTTTAATGAGGACCTGACTATGTTGTTATGATGTTCAACATTATGCATTCCATCATTATCAGATTAACTATTGATATTACATGTGATTATTCAACTAGTAAAATACCCATGAGAATGAGAAAATGGAATTATTTAATTTATCTTTTCCATATAATGCTGATTTATATAATCATTACGCTTCTATTTTAGTCTTATACACTTCCTTTAATGTTTATGTTAATTTATTATAGTTTCCCCTATATTTTAATCATTAATGAGCATCTGAGATCACCTCTTTCATATGATTTATTTTGCCCAAGAATTTTAGAAGTATGTTATTACTGAACTTCAACGATTGTATAAGGGATATGAGTATGTTAAAAGGCGACACAATGATGATTTTTATTAATTTCATAATTTAATATAAATCTTATGAATGTATGTATTACTACCAAGTCTACTACACTTATCGGTCTTTTGGGACATGATCTCTTGTGATCATGCCAATGTTATATAATAATGCACCGACTCTACATAACTAGGGTCAGTGCATTGTAATTTGTATCAATGAATGTTTTGTAAGAAAATTAGAAATAGTATTTATAAAAATAAACTCTGATTACAGAACATTTACCTAAAATTGATGTTAGAAATTAGTATAGACGAACATTTAAAAAAAATTGTACTATAGATTTTATGTGTGTTTTCCAAGCAATACATCCATATTTGGACACTACAAGTGGACATGGTTCTGGGACATATGTACCTAGGATTGAAATATATGACAAGGAGAATCACGCTTCACCCATGGTAATCTAGTACACAACAACGGGCCTTACTATGAATTTGGATTGACAATCTTCTAGGATATTCTTATGAGAATTCAAATTTTATTTATAAACAATTATATAAGATTTGTGTGTCAATACATACCCAAAGAAAACATTTTTTAGTATTTTGGATTATATGCATAATCTTTCCAATCTATGTTAAGTAATTTACAATTTTAGAATTATGTATTGCGATTAATAAACTAATCTTGTGTTTTCAATTGAATATAAATGGTTCCTAGTGGAAGGAATGGAAACCGTATCAACACAAAAAATCTATGTAGATATTTCCCTCCTATACATGATATTTATAGTGGTTCTGGTGATGCAACTGGTGCTGGTCAGCTTATACTATACTAAGACAAATTAGTTAGGTTATAATTAATAACCTTACTCTTATGGAGAACTCTGATCCACAACGCGGAGGCTCAATTTTGGACCACTTCATGAGGGAAAAACCACAAAAATTCAGTCGTAATACAATTCCATTTGTAGAAGATAAAATTGTAACTTCAATATTGAAATTATGTCATGCATGTGGGAGTCGTGAATGAGAGTAGGTTGTCATGGAAGATTGTCACATATTTGGAGATGCAAATCAATGGTGGTCATTAATTGAATACAAAAAGGAAGATGAAGAAGAATCAAATATGGATGGTGGGTGTTTAGAAAAATATTCATAGAAAAATAACTTTATCGTGAACATTGAGCTGATATAGAAAGGTAATTTCTGAGTTTGGGGAAAAAGGAGGATGAGAATGTCACAAAGTATGAGGTGAACATTACAAGGTTAGAAAGCCTTGTTGTATATTATATTTGTATCCCAAGAAGAAATACTGATCAATTATCTGATGGGTTAAAGCCATTTCTTTATCAATAATTTGTCACAAAATCCTTCTAATCGTAGATTGTTTTAGTCCCATGTGCTATCAAGATAGAAAAATAATTTCTCGTTATCCTATGAGAATAATGTGAAGCTTGAGAAGAAGATATCTGCTGAAAACTCTGAAAAATGTTATGCAGGGAGGAAGGGAATGTTAAATTTCCATGTTGTAGTAATTGTGGAAAAAACACCCCGGTAAGTGATTGAAGGGGATTTCATTTTGATACAATTATGGAAGAAAAGGAAACCACCATCGTGATTTAAAGGTGAATAAAGAGGTTGTCATTGTTCAATTCTATAATTATAAAGAGATAGATAATTATTCAAATGAATGTCATAAGAATCCAGAACAATTAACTCAGAAAATGATAAGGAGAAAAGGCCAAGCTTCTGTGATCCCTACTACTGAGGTTTCAGTACATAATGACTTTGTGGCATGTACTATCATCATTTACTAAAAATTTTCAAATGCATATTTTATTCTAGATCATCACATTATTTCAAATATTCCTATTTTCCAAAAAAAAATTAGATATTTCTAGTTGGACTTAACTAGGGATTTTTCTGTCAAAAATCATAAGAGATATATCATAGTAATAATGTTTTTTCAATTAGTTACCATTATGGCATAAAAACCTGCATTATATGCAGATCTTAATATCATCCCCATGATTGAATTTGATATAATCCTTGATATTTATTGCCTTTCAGAACATGTTTCAAAATTATATTTTATGAACAATGAGGTAACCAGTTGTGATGATGATAAGAATCATTCCCTTTAGAGTAGAAACATCACCATTTAATTCTCATCTAGATCCACCCTATGAGATCTATTAAAAAATTATTTGGTAGGAAGGGTGTGAAATAACTATGGTTGATTAATGGAATACTAAAATAGGGCATGTGCCTATTTTGTAACAATATATTTGTGTTTTTTCAGAGTATTTACCTGAACATCCTCCAGAATGAGAAATTGAGTATTCTATTGACATAATTCTTGGTTCAAGTCCAATATTAAATTCCCCTTATATAATGGCCACATTCAAAATAGTGGAAGTAATGGAACAACAGAAGGAATTGAGTAATAAAGTATTTAGTATCCCTAGTGTTTTTCAATGGGTATCCCCTGTTCTATTTGTTAAAAAGTAATATTGATATATGAAGTTGTGTATTGACTACAAGGAGATCAATTTTATAATAGTAATGATCATGTATCCCATAACATTCATTGATAATTTATTAGATCAACTTCAAGGATGTCAAAAAATTTCCTTGGTTGGAAATAAATATAGATATCATCAGTTGTGCTTAAGGAAGGAAGACATGCCGAAGTCAGCATTTCAAACATGGTATGGGCATTATGAGATTAAAATAATTTCCTTTGTACTACCTACGGAATAATCTGTTTTCATGGATCTAATAAATTGATTTTTCATGGAATATCTTGTTGAAATTGTGGTTTTATTTATTGAATATATTTTGGTATACTCAAAAATATATGGCGATCATGAAAATAATATTCGCACTATTCTGATGACTCATAGAAGAAATGAATTATATGGTAATTTCATCAACTGTGAAATATTAATTCAAGATATTTCCTTTCTAGTCCATATTGTCTCTATGGATGGAATCTCTATTGATCCTTCCCAGACAAGGGTAATCCAAGAGTTTCCAGTACTAATGAGTATAACTGAGGTATGTAGTTTTATTGATCAAGAAAGTTACTATCGGTATTCCAACCATAATTTATCTAGATTTTCTATCCCCATAACAATTCTCACAAATAAAGGGGATAAATTTGTTTGTACAAATGATTGTGTAGAATGTTTTGAAAAATTCAATAGAAGATTAGTCAACGCTTCTATCATGACTCTACCATTGAGGAATGACATGTTTGTTATTTATAGTGATGCGTCAAAGAAAGGACCATGTTTTTTTATGAATGATTATATAGTAATTGACTATACATCATGTTAGCTAAAAATTCATGACCAAAACTATCATACTCGTGAAATTGTGTTTGTAGCTGTAATATTTGCTCTGATGCTATAGAGACATCATCTCTATGGTGAAAAATGTGGGATATATACTGATCACAAGATTTTGAAGTATATTTTCTCAGAAAAAGAGCACAACATGAGACAATTTCAATGTTTTTTTACTACTAATGGATAATAATTTCACAATACACTACTACATGATGAAGAAAAATAAGGTGAAATGTTTTTCCAGCAGAAAGGATCATGGATTTCTGAACAATATTATAGTTAAAAGGGATCATATGTTCATGGATATAGTAAATATAGATATGGGAATAATCATTGAAGGTGAATCAACAATAGTTTTTCAAATGTTTTCCAAATTATCATAACTATAATGGATAAAATGTTCTTAAACTCCTGGTGAGAGTTTCAAAAAAATTAAATGTGAATTATGGGAGATTGATTGACATCGTATATGAAGATGTAATTTTGAAATTGGGGAAGAGGCTATGTGTTCATGATATAGCTGATCTAAAAAGGTAATTTATGAATGATTCTCATAGATCAAATTTCTCTTTACACTATTTTGTCACTAAGATGTATATAGATTTTAGGGAACATTTTTTGGGGAACAACATGATGAGAAATATTGTTGAATATGTGTCAAGATTTATAGTATGTCAAAAGGTAAAGGATGTAAGACAACTTCATAGATGATTCATGCAACCTCTTCCTATACTAGTGTGTAAATGATATGATATTACGATGGAATTTCACATGGGGTTATCAAAATCACCATTAAGGAATGATGCAATATGGGTTATTATTGATTGTCTTATAATGTCATCTGATTTTCTTGAAATAAGAGAATATTTATCACTAAATAGTTTATAAATACTTTATATTAATGATATTTTATGAATTGATGGTGTACCCCTATCAATTGTTCCTTATTGGGATCATCATTTTACATCAAGATTCAAGAAAATTATTCAGAAATACCTAGATAATAAACATTTTTTGAGCACTTCCTATTACCCTAAAAATTATTTAATTTTATAACAAACTATTGAAACCATTGAAGACATGTTGAGATCTTGCCCCCTTGACATTCAAGGTATGTGGGATCAGTAGTTTCCACTGTTAGAATTTTCCTATAAAAATATATTCCATTCAAGTATTCATATTTCACCATATAAAGCGTTATATTGAAAGAGATGTCACACACCATGTTTTTGGTATAATTATGGTGAAAGAAAACTTATAGACTATGATCTTTTTGAGGAAACAATAGAAAAAGTTAATATTATCCAAACTCAAATCAAATAATCTCAATGTATGACAAAGATATTTTCAACAAAATAAAGAAAGGATTTGGAATTTCAAGTAAGAGATCATGTTTTGTTGAAGTAATCTACATGGAAGTGTGTCATTCAATTTAGTAAGATGGTTATATTAAGTCCTAGTTACATCGAAACTTTCGAAATTTAGTAATGAAATGGAGATGTTTCGTACCGTTTGTAAATTCCACGAAGTCTATCCAATATTTAGAAGGTGTTTTGTGTATCACTGTTGAGAAAATACACTCCTGAACCAACACATGTACTCAACTATGAATAAATATTACTAGAACCTGATCTGTCTTATTATGATGAGCCTATCAGAATTTTTGATACCAGAGAACAATTGTAGATAAACTAGACGACTCTTGTGGTAAATTGTTTTTGGATAAACCATAAAATTGAAAAGGAAACATTGGAACCTGAGGAGATTATTATGATGGGCCACCTAAATCTTATTACGTAGTAATATTATAGAAATTTAGTGGATGAAATTATTTAAAGTATGGAAGAATGTAACTCCCCAAGATTCCACAATAAACTTCTCTTTGAATAATACAATATCTTGAGTTGTATGGAACTCTAAGTTCAAGCACACCATGACCAATCCAACTAGCCTTTTAAAAATTAGTTATGAATAGTAATAAACACTTTTAGAAATTTTATAAAATTTATTTTCTAAAATGGACTTCATTTTATGATTTTGAATATCAAAATTAGCTTAGGGTGATATTTTGGTATTTTTCAAAAAACATTTTATTTTTAATGAACAGTGAATAACCGAAAATTATTGTTTAAAACCATCATTTTATTAAATTATTATTTTTTAATATATATTTATATGAATGTAAAAATAGATAAATAATACTTATATTTCTCTAATTTTGTAAAGACCGTGAAATTTCAAGGAAATGTTTTTCTTAATTTTCTTCGAATTTTACGAGTACGCTATTTCTGACGACAGCTGATTCTGAGGCCTAGTTTGCCCGGAATCAATTTCCGAAGATTATCTCGGGTACGTTTAGTGAACGAACGAGCAAGTTTTTCATTCTTTTGAACAGGTACATGGAATCAAAATCCAAAGACACCGATGAAAACAAAGTTCTGGTTTTTTCTTAAGAGAACCTTTTTCAAAGGTGCGTTTTCTCGAGAGGAGTTGTTAAAAATGTGAAGAATAAAAATATAATTATTTTAAAATTTTATTTTTATTTCATTAATTTGTGGTTTAACCCCCATGTGAGGGAGTTGGGGTGGGGCCCACATGATCCCCCACGTCCTTTACTCTCCATAGCACACCATTAAATCTCCATCTTACAATTTAATTTTGTAACTCATCTTCCTCAACATTAATGTATACCAATTAAATGCCTAATTAATTTGATAACAAAAGATAATTAATTTGGTGAATTCAATTTTGAATTTCAAAGACATTGGAATGTGTGAATAAAATAAGACAAAGCCTTATTTTATTATTAGTGGTTGATTCTCTATGTGGAGTTTATAGGAGAGAACTCTTTTGACCTTTAAGATCTTCTTCTTCCTCATTCAAGAATGTGAAGAACGCAGGAGCACCAATGAGTGATCGACGTGCCGTCCTTCTCCTCTCCGTAGCCAGTGTGAGATGCCATCCACCTTGGACGTACGCCGACGTCGTCAACCCCGACACCATCTTTGACATCGTTGTTGAGGTAGGTAATTGTTTTACGTTCAAGATTTATTTGCGATCTTCGTTCTTGTTTGTAAAGCTGCCTGTTATGGAATTAATGGGAGGAGGTCGGACTGCACGAACATGGACGAACCACCTCCCCCCTTTTTTGTTGGTTTACCTTCATGTCCTGGAACTGAAGAGACGTGGTTTACTTGCACCACGTGGGGATTGTAGAACCACGGCCAGAGCAGGCCGCGGTGAAGAAGCACGGCACCGTCATGCCGTGCCGATGTCGAAGAACCTACGGCCATGTTCGGGTCGCTGCGGAGGAGCGCGGTGCCATCGCGCCGCGCTGGAGCCTCAAGAAGGGACGCGGCCACGGCGGGCCATGGCCTGGGTGGGCCGCGGTAGAGGGGCGCGACACCGTCGTGCCACCCTGGTCTAGAAAGAGACCAGGCCTTTGGCCGCGGCAGAGCAACAAGAGGCGGCCCGCCTCGCCGGCCGCAGGAAAGCAAGAGGAAGCTGCGGCCTTTGGCCACGGCAGTTCTGCAAGGGGGACGACCGGATCCGCCGGTCGCCGGCATTCATGGGAGACGGGACCCGCGAGGGGGTCCCGTGGCGGCAGCACCGGCCGACCGTTTGGGAGACCGGGGGTCGTAACCCCCGGTGGTAGGCAGGGAGGGCCCCCCTCCACATGGGGCGGGGGCGCCGTTTTGAGACCAGGGGCAGCCCCCCCCCCCCCTTCTGTGTGCGCTCCGCACGCGGTCGCCGCACCGCGCGGACCGACCATTTGATCCGGGCCGCTCACGCTGGGCCGGGGCACCCGGCCGCTGGGCCGGGCTGCTCCCTAGTTGGCCAGACCCGGATCCCGGTCGGGTCGACCCATTTCGGGCCGACCCAGGCAGTCTCGGGCCGGGTCAATCTGGGCCCAATACCCCCTAAAAATAGACACCTTTGTTCCAACGACCAAAACATGGGCTACAGACCCTTTATTGATGCACCATCAGTTGAGATGCAATCCATGGATCAAGGCGGTCGTTTTTGTATATTATACTCAAGGTTTCAGAGAATTTTGGGTATGGGCGGGTTGGTTCGAACACGAAACCAACTGGTCCCTCTGAGCGGAAACACTTATAACCTGAGCTCCGGACATCTGATTGACATGTCGTCGACATTGTTGGATTCCTCTTAGTGAGATGGTTCTTTTGGCTTACTCCGCTCGAGATTTGGATGCAGTTGGAGTATGGTTGGGTTTTTTTTTGACTTAAAAACCAACCAGGCCCTTGGAAAGAAAAAGCCAATAACTCTCAGACCGGGCGTCTGATTGAGGCGTCGTCTGTCGCATTGAGTTCCTCTTGACTTGACGGAATGTTGCAATGAATCAACTCTGGAATACGTGACTGTTTATGTATAAACCCCCTTGGATCGTGGAGCGGACCCTCCTGGAACGAGTGTGTCATGTGCAGGAACCCTAGAGCTGGCTGCGACTGTGACAACGATGATGTTGTACTGGATCCTCTATGGGTTCAACTAGGACGATTACCGTGTTGGGATCATCTGTGGGTTCAACGAGGATGAGTATCGTGCTGGGATCCTCCATGGGTTTGACGAGGACGACTACTGTATTGGGATCCTCCGTGGGTTTGACTACTGTGCTGGGATCCTCCTTGGGTTCGATGAAGATGACTACTATACTTGGATCCTCTGCGGGTTCGGCAGCAATGACTACTAAACATGGACCCTACGTGGGTTCAATAGAAGAGATGATTCAGAGCCTACATCTAATCATTTCCACCCCTCATCGTAAATGGATACATGTGTGAGCTAACTCTTGAAATTCAATCATTATCTTCGATGTGATTGACATGTTATCATGTGTGGAATAAGTTATGATTTCCTTTGTGGATTGGACTGTAATTTCCTGTGTGGATTATGTTATACTTCCCTGAGTGTACTGGGTTGTACATGAGTTCGTGAGATGGATTTTTTTTGGGTTTAATAACTTAGGTATATGTATGGGCATATTCCTAAGTAGTATTGGAGGATACTTCGTGATTGTATGTTTTCCTTGTGGTTTATCCTTGTGGATTTAGGGATACCTTCAGGGGTCTCAGGGTCCCTACTGTGTATCGTATACTCACCCCAACACGGGCTTCACCCGCACTACGTTGTGTTGGTTGCAGACGATGAACATCACAGATCGTGGTTGAGGCTTGTAGAGCTAGACGGTACCCGGAGGTGGACGTGATGAAGAGACGGTACCCGGAGGTGGACTTCATGACAAGACGGTACCTGGAGATGGACTTGATGATAAGAGGGTACCCGGAGGTGGACTTCACAACGAGACGGTACCCATAGGTGACAGACAGACATGGAGAGCTGAGGTTTCCATCAGTACCTACCCTTCAGTTAGGGACTCTGGAGGATGATCTAGGAGCAGATTGACACCATCCTTCTGTTTTGTCGTTTTCTTTTACATTACTATTGGGCTTTTATTTACAGCCCCCTTTGTACTTTCAGCACAATTGTTATATTGCTTTACTTAGTGTTTTCTTCTGCTTGAACTCTTGTTGTGTGTGTGTTTACTTTTCATAAAGGTAATTTCTTCCCTTTTATCGGGATTTATTCCTTTGGTGCTAGTTGGCAGCCCCTGGCCAATGGAAGGCGGGCTTGGGGTAGTCACAACACGGGCCTCGAGGACGGGTCATGATAAATTGTTATCAGATGAGTTCGGTCCTACCGTAGAACTCAAGACTCTAATAATTATTATATGTGAAGAAATAGTGTTAAGGCTATTAAGTGTGGATATCAGTCTAGGGAGTACAGTGTTGGTACATCGGCCGACGTATCCATACAACAGGACCCTGACTTCTGATTTCCGACTCAGTGCAAGAAAACATTGATTACATGTGTCTATCAAAAGTTTTCTTTGTGATTACATTGTGTCAGCTCACCAGGTATACTATTTTGACCATGGAGCACCTGTTCCTTTTCAGGATGGCCCCATGATGGCTTCCATCAAGGGTTCCGAGCGTTATACGAGACAACATTGCACCGAGCGAAGAGGTCTCGGTGCGGGGCCCTATTACAGCGGAGGCACCGACGGTACCTCTACCCTCCAAGACACTGATGCTACCAGCCCCAGCCGCTGAGAGTGCATGTCACCATAGTGCACTGCACGTGTTTCAGCCTCAGATACCTCCCATGTTTCGTGGGGAGACGGACCCTCGGGTATCCGAGGATTGGCAAGAGGTTGTTGTTTGAGTTTTCAGGTTAGTGGGGACAACAACTGACCTCATGGTGATCCTTGCAGCAAGTCTCCTGCATGCGGTAATAAGAAGATGGTGGAGCCTGATGCTCCAAGTGCACGACGAGGCCTCACTTCTTTGGAAATACCTTGAGAGCCTCTTCCTCTCGGAGTTCATCCCAGCCACCCTCCGTGTGGTGTGCATACAGGAGTTACTACAACTGCAGTTGGGGAGCATGAATGTGGCCCATTACGCGGCGAGGTTTGCTGATCTCTCACGCTACTCCACATATATGGTTCGGGACCCGTTCTTTAGAGCCCAGACCTTTGAGCAGGGACTCAGGCTTTAGATCAGGGCTTCTATGATCTCCCTCAACATTCTGACACAGGAAGGGGTGTTGGAGAGAGCCCTTTTAATGGAGAGTTTTCTCGCCGAGCAGTCACCAGCGGCGGGACCCTCCACTGGACGACCCATATCAGAGACTTCTGCAGCTGAAAATAGACAGATGATGTAGAGGTCCAAGCGGGCCAGACCATCAGATGAGCAATCTGAGGATGCATATTTGTTTGTGTGGGGCACACGAAGGAGATCCATCCACACGAGGAGTAGGTCGTGCTATGCATGCATCGGGCAGGGTCGCATGGCTCGAGACTACCCGACCCACCCAGCAGATGAGAAACATGTGGTAGAGGGGCCTCCCAGGAAGGGGTTCGATTGTGGCGGTCTGCAAGGAGCAGGCGGATGAGGCAGAGGAGCTAGCTGAGCAGCGGATGGTGGTAAATAGTTTGAGGCCCTACCACCACCACCACAATGAAGAACACCCCGACCGCAGGGAACGGGTGGACATGGGAGAGCTCAGCTTCAAGCAACTGAGGCATACGACCATGGAGCTCTGGGAGCTGATGGATAGGAGCGGGACTAGCTCCGGGCATAGAGAGTTTTGTTCATGTGGCTTCTGGCCTTGATGATGTTGTGTTTACGGATATTTTGTGTCTTTGTACTTAAGCTTCAATAATAAAAGACACTTTTCCTTGTGACGTTTTCTTCCTCTATTGTTGTGTACTAAGAGGTTCTAATTGAAACTGTTGACTTCACCCTCACTTTCGAGATTCCTAATGGAGGAGACCTACTTACCAGACACATCTCCCTATAGTGTGACTTGACCCTTGGAGGCGAGAGTAATGGTTGGATCTCTTGGTAGTAGCATTGAGGCCTTACGACGCCATCCATGGCATGGATTAGTATCATTCATGACAGGATTGAATATATTAGGCAAAGAATGTGTTTCATAGAGGGGATGAGACCAGATTTCTATTATTGGAAAAGAAAAAATCATAGCAACTGTTGTTGGACCAGAGAAGGTTTAGGGAATCCAGGAGGCAGAGACCACTAGAGTTTGAGGTTGGTGACCACGTTTTCTTACGGGTCTCACCTTGACGTGGATTATGGAGATTTGGCCGAGGAGGCAAGTTATATCCATGCTTCATCGGACCCTTCAAGGTCCTCAATAGGGTAGGCATTGTGGATTACCGCCGGACCCATCCACCTCAGTTGCGCCAGGTGCACGACGACTTCCACATATATCAGCTGAGAAGATACGTGCACGACCCGATAAATATCATCAACCATGGAGAGCTGGACATCGATGAGGGGTGACTTTTTCGTGGGATCCAGTGGTGATCGAGGATAGATAGGAGCGGGTCCTATGTGGACAGTCGATTCCTCGAATGTGCTTTCACTTGTAGCTTGAGAACCTCCAGAAGAGAACATGGGAGCAGAAGGCTCGGATTCGTGCTCAGTACCACTTTGTTTTCCTTAGTGTGTGTTGATGCTTTACGGGGATGTAAAGCCATGAGGTGGGAGTAATGTAAATACCCGGAAATTTCAAGGAAATTTTTTTCTTAATTTATTTGGAATTTCACGAGTATGCATATTCTGACGGCACCTGATTCCAAGGCACGGTGTGCCTGGAAAAAATTTCCGAAGTTTAGATCGGGTACGTTCAGTGAATGAATGAGTGAGTTTTTCTAACTTTTGAACCGGTGATCGGAATCGAAATATGAAGGCACTGATGAAACCACAGTTCCAGTTTTTGCTTAAGAGAACCTTTTCCGAAGGTGTGTTTTCTAGGGAGGAGTTGTTAAAAATGTGAAGAATAAAAATATAATTTTTTTTATTTTTTTTATTTTTTTACTTTGTGGTTTAACCCCCATGTGAGGGAGTTGGGGTGGGTCCCACATGAGCCCACACCTCCTTTAATATCCCTAGCACTGCATTAAATCTCCCTCTTACAATTTAATTTTGTAACTCATCGACCTCCACATTAATGCAAGCCAATTAAACGCCTAATTAATTTGACAACACAAGATAATTAATTTGTCAAATAAAATTTTGAATTTTAAAAATGTTGGAATGTTTGAGTAAAATAAGACAAAGTCTTATATTATTTTTGGGGGTTGATTCGCTGTGTGGAGTTTAGATTGGAGAACTCTTGTGACCTTGATGATCTTCTTCTTCCACATTGAAGAATGGGAAGAACGCTGGAGCACCAAGGAGTGATCGACGTGTCGTCCTTCTCCTCTCTGCAGCCAGTGTGAGACGCCATCCACATTAAACGTATGCCGTCGTCATCAACCCCGACAATGTCTTTGACATCATTGTTCAGGTAGGGAATTGTTTTATGTTCAGGATTTATTCGCGAACTTCATTGTTTTTTGCTAAGACGTCTTTTATCGAATTAATAGGAGGAGACCGGACCGCACGAACACTGGCGAACCTCCTCCCCCTTTTGTTGTTGATTTACCTTCGTGGCATGGAACAGAAGAGACATGGTGGCCTTTCACCATGCGTGGATGGTAGAACCGCTGCGAGAGTGGGCCACGACGAAGAGGCATGATGCTATTGCGCGGTGCTAAAGCCGAAGAACCCACAACCATGGTAGGGCCACGGTGGAGGGGAGTAGTGCCATCGTGCCTTGGTGGAGATTCAAGAAGGGTCGCGACCGCGGTGGGTTGCGGTGGAGGGGTGCGGTGCCGTCGCGCCATGCCTGTCGGGAAGGATCCACGACCTTTGGCTGAGGTGGAGCAACGAGAGGTGGCCGACATCGCCGTCCGCCGGCAAGCTAGAGGAAGCTGCGGCCTTTGGCCGTGACAGTTCTACAAGGGGGGCAGCCGGATCCACTAGCCGCCGGTGTTCAAGGGTGATTGGAACTGCGAGGGGGTCCCGTGGCTATGGCACCGGCCATCCAACCGGGCCGGACGCTTGGGAGACAGGGGGTCGTAACCCCTGGTAGCAGGCAGGGCTGGCCCCCTCCACGTGGGTGGGCATCCGTCGCACCGCGCAGACCGGCCAGCTGAGCCGGGCCGCTCGCGCTGGGACGGGTTTCCCAGCCGTTGGGTCAAACGGCCTTCTTGGCCTGGCCGCGCCCTAGTGGGCCGGACCTAGACCTAGGTCGGGTCAACCCGGTTCGGGCAGACTCAAGGGATCTCGGGCCGGGTCGGTCCGGGCCCAATACCCCATTAAAATGGACAGCTTCGTTCAAAGGCCCATAACATGGGAAACTTACCTCTGATTGATGCACCGTCATTTGAAATGCGATAACTGGATTGAGACGGTTATTTAGGTATATTATACTCAAGGTTTCGTAGAACATTGGATATGGCCGGGTTGGTTCGAACACAAAACAAACCGCGCCTTCGGAGAAGAAACACTTATAACATGATCTATGTATGTCCAATTGACGTGTCATTGACTTTGTTGAATTCCACATAGTGATACAGTTCTTTTGACTTACTCCGCTCAATTTTTGGACGCATTTGGAGTATGGTTGGGTTGGTTTTGACTTAAAAACCAACTGGCCTCCTGGAACGAAAAAGCCAATAACTCTCGGACTGGGCGTTCTATTGACGCGCCGTCTGTCGCATTGAGTTCCTTTTGACATGATGGAACATTACGATACATCAGCTCTGGACTACGTGATAGTTGATGTATCGAACCCGTTGGCTCGTGGAGTGGACCCTCCCGGAAAGAGCATGCTGTGTGCGGGAACCCTAGAGCTGGCTATGACTGTGACGACGACGATGTTGTACTGGATCCTCTGTGGGTTCGATGAGGATGACTACTGTGATGGTATCCTCCATGGATTCGATGAGGATGACTACCATGTTGGGATCCTCTATGGGTTCAACGAGTATGACTACTGTACTATGATCCTCTGTGGGTTCGACTACCGTGCTGGGATCCTTCGTGGGTTCAATGATGATGACTAGTATACATGGATCCTCCGTGGGTTCGGCAACAACAACTACTAAACATGGATAATACTTGGGTTCCAAAGAGGAGATGATTCAGAGGCTACATCTATTCATCTCCACCCCGCTTAGTAAATGGATACATGTGTGAGCTGAGTCTTTACTTTTAATCATTATCTTCAATGTGATTGACTAGTTATCCTGTGTGGATTATGTTATTCTTTTCTATGTGGATTGGATCGTACTTTCCTGTGTGGATTATGTTATACTTCCCTAAGTGGACTAGGTTGTACATGAGTTCGTGAGGTGGAGTTGTACTAGATTTGATGACTTAGTTATATGTATGGGCATATACCTAAGTAGTGTTGGATGATACTTCGTGATTGTATCTTTTCCTTGTGGTTTATCCTTGTGGATTCTGGGAGAATTTAGGGGGTGTCGGGGTCCCTACTGAGTGTCGTATACTCACCCCCGAATGGGCTTCGCCCTCACTACATTGTGTTGGTTGCAGGCGACATACATCACTGATCGTGGTTGAGGATTGTAGAGCTAGACTGTAACCGGAGGTGGACGTGATGACGAGGCGGTACCTGGAGGCGGACTTCACGACGAGATGGTGCCCAGAGGTGGACTTGATGACGAGAGGGTACACGGAGTTGGACGTCACGACGAGACGGTACCCGGAGGTGATAGACGGACATGGAGAGCTGAGGTGGCCATCTGTACCTACCCATCAGGTAGGGACTCCAGAGGACAATCCAGGAGCATCTTGACACCTTCCTACTATTTTGTCATTTTCTTGTACTTTACTGGTGGACTTGTATTTCCGGCCCCCTTTGTACTTTCATCATACTTTTTATATTGCTTTTCTTAGTGTTTTCTTCCCCTTGTTCTCTGGTTGTGTGTGTATTTACGTTTCATAAAGGTAATGCCTTCCATTTTATCCAGATTTACGCCTTTGGTGCTACTCGCTAGCCCCTGTCCTATGGAAGGCGGGCATGGGATGGTCACGACACGGGCCATGAGGATGGGTCGTGACAAATTTAATTCATTAGAGTCATTTTATAATAATATTATATATATATAATTTTATTGTACTTTTTAACATCTTTTACCCACCTTCTTGGAACATATGAAAATTTGAATAAAATATAATTTTACTGATTTTATGAATTGATTTTAAAAAATATGGCAGACATTTTTTAATCAGTTTTTATAATATGGTACAATAGGATGATAATAATATTTGGTGGATAGTGACTTGGGAATTTTATTTACTACAATTAAAAGTAAAAAGGTTAATTAAAGTGAAAAATAATATTATAAAAATATCAAATTATCCAAAAAATGTCCAAATTATATTGGATATGTCAACATCGACCAAAATCAATCTTAAGAGAAAAATATGTTCATATTTTATCCACATAGAATATATAAGAACAATTATTATATTTTATTTATGGAATTGTTAAAAGTGTTAAATATAAATTTTATTAACTAAACTATTTTTAATATTTAGTTATATATAATATAAATTCGATTATAAATATTAATTATAAAGTTAAAAAGATTTATTACATCATGGTAATTTTTTTATAATTTGTAGACATTAAATAATTAAATTCTTTTTGACACAACGATGATTAATTAATTTCCATAATAATTAAAGGTTAAAATAATTGATATTATAAATAATGAAATAAATGTAAATTGAATATTTTGATTCAATCGATTATTTTTCTAGAAGAATATGACATGTTAGGGACCATTCATTTATTTTTTTCAAATTTTTCATTTTGAGATTACATTTAAAAAATCAAAATACTAAATGGTGTCAAAATTTACAGAAATAAGTTTTTATATCAAATACTATATTATTAAATGATTTAATATTCCTAGAAATATATGTTTTTTCCAAATTAATTATATAATGTTATAAATGTAATTAATTAACAACTTGAGGTTCTTATAGAATTATATAGTATCTATATTAACCATGTAATATTACTATACCTAATGACAGGGTAAATGTTAAACTATTTAACTAAGAGTTAAATCTAAAAATAAGGTTAAAATGGTTATATAAACATATATAAAACATATTGGATGATATTATTTCAACACATACCCAACTTTTACTCAAATAAAGTTCATTTTGAACTATTATAAACCGATAATTATTTTTTAATAAAATAATATTTCATTATTTTTCTAATGTAGCCCTCACTTCTCTTATAAAAGGTTACATCTCTATCTCTTAAATTTACACATCCAAACACAAATGAATTAGTCAAACCCTGATTAAATATCATCCCAAATGCACTCACTAATTCCTATAGGACATAAATTGATCATAAATACCTCATACAGAGCACTTTTGGTCAAATCAAAAGGAAGCACCCGAAGAAGAGGTAATTATTTCCTCACCTCATTCAAAGTTATTTTAATCCTCCACTTCCTATTTATTTCTTGTTTACACACCAAAATAATAAAAACAATACCTTCTAATTTTTTTGAGGTTATTTCAAATATACTGCAACCATATTCATTATTCTATCAATACTATGAATGATAATTTCACCATATGTGCGTACACACAGTTTGTCGTCTCCATGTTGTGGTATTGTTTGTTAATCAACCCTTCATTATTTGTATGGGTATGATAATAAGTATAATTGATGTAAATAAAAAATATAACATGTAAATATTTTGGTATATATTATTTATCATCCAATTATATAAAATTTCTCAATCAATAGATTGATACAGTTGCTAGTGCATATGTATGGCTTACAGTCCCCACGACACTCTATGATTTCATTACCTATCACAAACTGTCAAGAATAATTATCATTTGATTATTAAAAATTAATGTCTAAATAATTAATATCATTCTCAATTTTAATCAAATACATTTGATCCATAACATACCTGACATACATAACAAAACATATAATGGAAAACGAATCAGGTAACACACGAAAAAATGATGCAATTGAAATATTATTAACAAATAAATATTATAGGTTCATATATGTTATAATATTTATGTATGTGGTAATTTTATTATTTAAAAAATAATAATTTAAGTATTATAAATTTGGTTATCGTACCCTCATCTAAGTAAAATTACAAGGTAAGGGTCAATTTTACAATCTATTTAATATCTGAAGTTGATTATACATATGTATCTAATAGTACTTATTTATCATCCACATCTGTGATTCCTACAAATTTATTTAAAACATTTTGTACTACATCCTATATTATTGGTTAAATTTATTTATACCCTTTTTTTATTTTTATTAATGTTTTTGAAGGGAACCATTCTCTCGTTTTCCAAACAAGGTACGTTATGTCCTTATTGATAAATTATTGAATGATTTTTTTTAACTGGTACAGTTGGTGTGGCTTATTTTTTCCATTATAAAACTTTATAAGTTTCCCTTATGATATTAAAATATATTTTCACTATAAATGTTTTCTTTTGTAATTTTTAAAAGTCTAAATTATTTCAAAGTGGATTGAAATACTTTTCTTTGATATTTTTTGGATTGATTTCACTATGTCAACATCTATTGTTGGATTTTACACTTTTTTGAAGTTGAATTATTATGATACAATATTAAATATTTTATTGATGGTTTTGGGATATGCTTGATTGTGGATGTTTTATTTTTATACCATTCAAGGATTATGATTAATTTTTTAGGATTTTATATTATAGTTTTAATAGGAATGATTATATTATGTTTCATCCTTTTAATATGAGTAATGCATTGGACCTAGTAAATAATGAGAGTGGCCCATTATAACCCCTAGATTCATAGGTAGGTCTCATGAGACCCACTAGATTCTTGGAAAAAGTAATTTACAATATTTTAATTTTTAGTCTTGGAATAAGGCCTTGACATTTAATTTATGATGCCTGACATTATGCATTCTATCATTATGAGATAATATTTTGATATTAAATTTGATTATTTGATTACTAGAATATCCATGTGAATGAGTATATGGAATTATATGATTTATCATCTCTATACTGTGCTGAAATATAATTCTAAAAGGTGGTTTTTAGTATTATACATTGACTGAAATGTTTTTGCTTAATTATGACTGTTTCTGCAATATTGTAATCCTTACTAATCATCTAAGATCACCCGTTTTTTTATTAATTTTTCATGGATGAAAATAATTAAATTATGACATACCTTCATGGATATGATAAGTTATATGAGTATGTTCAAAGAAGACACAATTTTGTTGTTTTTGATTTCATAATATAATGTAAAACTTATGAAATTATCTATTACTCACAATAATACTTAAATGGCCAGTCTTTCAGGACATGATATCTTGTGATGATTCCAATGTTATGTACTATTTCACCAACTCTTCTTAACTAGGGTCAGTGCGTTACAACTTGGGTTTGAATGTGTAATATGGATATTGTGTGTTTTAAATCATTATGTATATACATTGTATAATCTTGGTGATTTCTATACACACCTAATCCAGATTGAGAACAAAGTGATGACACCAAATATTTTTTGGGTATTATTCCCAAAAACATGATGGGAGGATGGATGGACGGATTATATCTAACAATGATTTTCATATTTGTATAGTATATCATTTTTTTATCATTACATATATTGCATAAACACGTGACGAATGGTCTTATTAGTTTTGTGTCATTGGAATCCTGGAACACATTCTTATAAATTTTTGAATGATAATCAAAATATTGAATTGATAAAATCCCCTTTAGTATTCATATATAAATAAATTCATTATATCTTATTTAAAAAAATATGAATAATGAGTTCTTAGATTCTATGTATTGGATAACAAGGTAGACAAATAATCATAATCATGAAAATAAGTGTATGATAACATGTTCAGGAAAATAGATTATCATACCCTATTTATCAAAGATCATAATAGTTAAATGTTGAATAAAGATCAAATGTTCATAAGACATGTTGATAGGGTAATAAAAAAACATATTCCCGGAAATAATAATATTGGAATAAGACATGAAATATGTGGTATATACATAATCATATAAAATTTATTTCCATTGTAGTCAAGGGCTTGATACTAAGGTCGTAATATTATTATGGGTTCAATCACCATAACATCTTTGTTTTAATGGATCACTGACATAACCATATTGGTACTCATGGTTCACTCTCATAACCATATTAGTAGTCAATGTTCACTCCAAATATCATATTAACAGACAAGGTAAAATAGTTATAACTAACGAGATATAAATCATTATCCAATGCATTATAGGGAAGGAGGTCCCACCCATATCATAATAATATCATTCGTATGTATTCCATTGGGTCATAAATCAGTCATCATATCTGAATCCATTGAATGAAATAAGTTTCAAAAACATAACTAAATCATCACATTTCCCATGGAATTGAAATGAGTTTCACAAATATATTTCCATTATTAACATAAAACATTGATGAAATAATATGAATGGTACTCTTGGATCACATCCCCAGTAAATTATAAACAATGGAAAACATTTCCATCTTAGATGGAATGTAATTTTTATATATACATTAAAATCATTTATAGAGGAAAATATATACTCCTCTTTAAAATAAGATTTTAAAATCATAAAGCAATTATCAAACCTTTTAAATTTTAAATCAACATGAATATTTATGAAGGAATATTTTACATCATTTTAAAACTCATTGAAATCCAATTTCTTGAAAATGTATATAAGATCATTTAAAACATTTTTAAACATTTTTATTTAATTTGTTTAAGGGAAATAGATTTACAAATAAAGATAAAATAATATTAAATTATGATTAAAAAATAATTAAATTAAATATATTCATGATATATAATGTGAAAAGGTAGTATATTCATCATGAAAATTAATATTGGTTCATAACATAAAATATGTCTCAAAGAAGAGAAATTGTGAAAATATTACATTACCAATTTGGTGACTCTTGATTGGTGAAGGCGGTGAAAGGGAGACCATCAAATGGATATATAAATACACATATTATTTATCATAAGGCTATTAGAATACATTCAGGTTTATTATGTATACCATTTATAATAAATAAATACTGTATAAGGCCATTATCTAACAGAAATAAAATTGTGACAAAAATCATGGTCTACTTGAGTAACATTAGAAATATGAAACCTGTGAAATAAGAATAGAAATGAAATTATTCAATATCATAAAATATAATTATTATTAATGATATTTCATAAAATTTTTCATTATATACACAAAATAAATAAATTTGGTGCTAAATATGGCATGTATTTCACCAAAAAAGTGAAATATTAAATTACCTTACCTAATGTCTTGAATCTCATCATACTCAAGAAACATTTTATTCAGGAATATATGTTTATTAAATATATATTACAAAAACGTATTCATATATATAGTACCATATATTATTCATTTATGAATATTATTCTCCAATTAATTTACAGTTCCATGTTAAAATAATGTTTTGGGTAATAATTACTTTTTATATCATAATTGTTTTGAATTTTCTTCTTGGTGATATATCATATATCATGACATAATCATATAAAGAATAAAAAAAATTATTTAAATATCACATATATATATATATATTAATTATATATGAATTCATGACTATTCATAATATTTGGATATAGAAAATAAAATATATCGTTCATGGAGATGGTAGGTCGTATGTACGAATGAACGTTATTTTAAATTTCTTTTCATGATAAAAAAAAGAAAATATATTATAGATTATCCTTACATATTCATTTTCATTTAATATTTAATATATATATATATATATATAATTATATTTATTTCCATCCATTTTAAATATTTCTTAATAAAGATTCATGTCCCATTTTGGAGATGATAATCCATAGGTACGCACGAGCAACACAATAATATTCCAAAAAATAGATTGACGATAAAAATGTATAAATGGTATTATGATTAATTAAGACTAATTAAATCGTAAATGTCATATATAATTATCAAAACCTATTATTAGTGCACCTTATGAATGATGGTGACAGAAAAGGATTTGTATTGCAACATGGAGATGGTATCTATTATGTATGCACGAGCGATATGTTAAATTTATTAATTGGTAAGGGTTTGTATAATAGTGAATTTATTATAATAATATCATTAATTCATATTGATGATGATTAAGATATTATTTTATGATGTTTATCAAATATTATGATGAGTTGTATTGGGGTATAAAATGAGAATGATCAGTTAGATAGGACTTCTCTTCTTCCATATGCCTCTTTCAGGTCATCTCAAACGGTATATAGATTTGGTACTTTCAGAAGAAAAAACAACTAGAATGTGTATATAGATGTTAATAATAGAAATAAAAAGGATTTATTATATATATAATGGTCAATATAGTGTGAGTACATATTGGAGGAGTTTCCCTTTAATAATTGACAGGATTGGCACATCTAGAATCTCCAAAAATATCAATATATAAAAACCTCAACTCAATCACAATACCACAAAAATGTAATTTACTCAAATATAATATGATATAAGTTACTAATATCATAAAATAATTAAATTTATAATGGTATTTTAAAATTTTGACCATATATTTTTTATTGACTCATAGTTAAGGTAAATTAATTTTAGCCATACTTATAATGTTATTAACATTAATATGATTAAAATTTTACATATATAGTGTCAATTGAACAATAAATGGTTAATTTATGAAATTTCATATCATATATGATTAACTATTAAATATTAAATATTTTTGTTTTTTAAAAATAATTTAATAAAATATTATTACAATAAAATATCATTACTGACAAATTTAAAACTATTCAAAATTTTAATTTTTTAAAATATCATAAAAAATTATTTCATTGAAAAAAATATATTAACACACCACTAAAATTTTAAAGACCAACAAAATTATAGGATGCATTTAATTTTATCATTTATATTTAGTTTAATATTTTTAATTTAAATTTTGTATGTACTTATATTTATTAATCAATTAATGAACCATTATTTAAGACACCTTTATAAAATTATAACATAGATAAAAATTAAAAATTAATTACCATTATAAAGTAAAAAATTTATATTAAAAATTTATCTTTATTTTCGAATTTATATTTCTTATAATCCTATATTTTAAATTATATAGTTCATGAAAATATGTTTTTGGATTCATTAATTGCATATTACATAATAAATACTAATTGTAGTACTCAAATTCAAGTGGCCCAAAAAGGATATAATATCGTAACAAGATGATTTTGTCAAAAAAAAACTCATCCAACGAAATTAAGAAAAGAGTAATTTTTATTTATTATTATTTATATTATTATTTTTTACCCATAGTTAACTAATTTACCTTTTATCTTGTTAATAAAAATTACTAAGGACACTTTTTATAATTTCAAAAAATAAATGAAAAATATTTACTCAATTTTGAACCTATGATTTAAAATATGGAATCCATTTCTCAAAATTAAATATATATATATATATATATATATATGTTTTATTAAATAATATAATGTTAATCCCATTGAGGGGATTAGATAATGTGTCAATAAAGAGAAAAAAATGAAAAAGATTGTATTGTTTTTATATATTATTTCAATGTCTAATTAATTCCAATGACCGGTATAATAATTATTATAAAAATATTATCTACATCTTCTTTTAAATTCTTCAAATTTTTAATTTAAAACTATAAATTATTTCAATGAAAAAAAAATTGTTGTATTAAAATTATTATAATGTAGAACTCATAAAGAGATGAATATTATCAAAAAAAATTACAAATTTTTAGACAAAAAATAATTATTGTATGCCTATTTAAAAGAGTAATATATTTTTTAATATAGAAAATTTAAATGGGTAAAAATTTTGATTGACAAATTTTTCTACATCAAAAGGTAAACAAATTACCCTTTTGAAAAATATTATGTTTCAAGCATAATATTGGGTGTGTTCTTTTCTTATGCCAACAAATTCTATTGGATGAATCTCAAAAATAAATTATTAATTATATAACATATATAATTCATTATTATCATCCAGTAATTGTAATTAATATAATTAATAAACATAAAATACCTTGGGATAACAAAATTAAACCTATTTCCTTTAATATCTGTTGGTATAAATTTTCATTTCCAATTTATTGTTGATGAATGATTTCATATGATAAAAAGAATTTTTTATGTTCGTTAATAATATTCATAACTGCATATTTAATGTCTGTGTTATGTCATATTATATTATAAAATTCTATTAATGTAATATAACATTATTTGGTAAAACTCAGAATAAATTGTAATAAAATATTTCAATATTACACAACAATCAGTAAAAAAGGCATGCATACTGTCGTATATACCCCAAGATATTTAAGAGTTGTGTGTAGTGATATATCATCTTGGTATTTCACATTACACAATCCAAACATATTGTTTCTCTAATAATAACATTTATATTAATTATTGTGTTAAATGAAAAAAATATTATATATTGAATTATTTGAAAACTGTATTTATTCACAAAATAATTCGGTGTTACATTTTACCCCCACTGAAATTAATTCCTCCCTAAATTTTTCTTCTTCTTATCAATGGTTTAATTCATGAAATTTCCTTCAACAAAAACCAACATCCTAAATTAAATTACTAAAACATAAATTTAAAAAGGATTGTAAGAAACATAAATTTTATCCAATGTAACACATAACTACGTTTCCAAATAGAATATCATAGGTGGAAAATGAATCCATTGACATTGAATATAAATAGCATCATCTAGTTCAAATGGAGAGTGATAAAGTTAATTTTTATGATAAATTTATGAATCGCAACAAGATAAATTCATTATGATCTAAAAGACCATTTGAGTCATCATAAAATAAAGTAATATGATAACATTTTGGGTTTCAATATCATTTCCATATAATATATAAGTTTTCATGGTAATATATACTTACATGATTTTATCACAATCTCACCCTTTTCAGTGCTTTTATGCATTTCAAATTCATCTAGTTTTATGTTAAATGAATGTGAATTTTTCAATCATGAATTGTTATGGGATTCTGATATCCATAAATAAAATCATTATTTGATCCATCTATCATTATTACAAAAAAATTATTAAATGTTATCATATGTGCATAATTCCACATATGGCGGGATAATACATTAATATCACATAATTCATCTGATGTTTACCTTATACCTTCCCTAAATGGATAATCCTACAATACATAAAATTTATGAAAATCCAAAATAGTAGAAATAAGTGCACAATGTATTGTTACAATTTATCTCCCATATATCATATGGTATCTCTGTGTTGTAACATTCAAATCTTATAATTACATTCATTAGGTATTCTATTGAAACATTATAGTAACATATGTCAACATACATAGTTATTTAAAATATTAAAATTCCCTTATTCTAATGACCATTGGATATATTAAAAATGTCCTAAAATTTGGAATCATAATTCACAATAGAATAAACCGGCTCTCAAAAAATCCTTAATTAGTTTGAATGTAACCAGTACCATCGAAATTACTTATTATTCTCAAGAAATTTTTTACATGATCATCAATATCTAAACATAATGAGAATATTAAGGGTTACCTTTCCCTAATTCAAAGTATTATATTTCTATTAATTAAAACCTATAATTTATCAACACCTTCAAGTATATCCTTTCAAATCCTTAATAAATTACACATTCTTCATTCATCCAACATTATTCTTGAACCATTAGTGACACCCCATTATCTTATTCTATAATACAAATTTCATATATTATAAAATATATATTATTAAATATGAATTATGTATTAACATAACTCAACCTAAATATAATCATTATTATAGAATTTTACTTAATAAATTATATTATAAACTCTAAAATAATCCACATGTCACTTGTGATCACATTAAAATAAAAATCATAACCATTACTTGTACCACCTTACAGATACTCTTCATGAGATTCCACATATGAAATTGATTTTAATGTTCCCATTCATTCAGCATATGAAACATTAAATGTTAAGAATATTCATTCAAGTTAACACAATTGACGGAAAGTAGTAATAATGCATTGAGAATGATTTATCATAATTGAAAACCACTTAATCCTAAAAAACAACTTATTTGATTTCCATATAATGATACATATTTTTAAATCTATGACAACTTAGGAATATATGTAGAGAAAACAATTGAAAAACCATTAGAAATATCTCTAAGGACCACTGAAAAATTTCATCATCATAGTTTCCAATGGTTAATAAAATATTTTTCATGATAACAACTATATTAAACCTTACATTACATACATTATCAATACTTAATTTTTTTGAGTATTGAATATATTAAAAAACGTGACACACATATAACATAGTAGTATTGTGCCTTTTGATTTAAGGAATCATAAAAACATGTTTATAAGTGTTATACAGTATTCACCACTAGGTTTTTCTTTTGTACAATCCTTCCTATAAATTTCAAACAAAATGCATATCTTTATAACCTCAGAAGGAAACCTAAAAATGTGTGACCTTAGTTTCTTCGTAAGGGTAAATGTAAGGTCCCTGCCTTTTTTGATGTCATCTCGGGCATGTTTTTGGGTAATTTTTGAAGTTTTTAAGCACCATTATCAAGGATTCGTGGCTTCAATTGCATTTGGGCGAAATGATAAGGAAAAATAATGTACAATGGTTTATGCACAATTTTCATACAGTTTGACAAATCATGAGACCAAGATGTGCCAATCATGGAAAACGGGAAAAAGGGTTCTATACGGTTTGTGAAAGGTTTGAATAACTTTGCAATGATATCATGACAACTGTGAAAACCTATATAGGGAGTTCCATGTGGTTATATCACGGTTTTCTAAACTATATTCCTCTTCCCTGGAAACCATCCACGTGGAATTTAAATTCAAAAAATCCTTTTTAAAACCACATGATCCCCTGGGACTTCCATATTTTTTATCGTGGATTAGGCTTGAACAAATTCAATATGTTTCTAAATCTTCTCAGAGAGATTAAAAAGAAATCTAAACACTATTATTTGAAATTTAAATATCGAATTATAGATCCTCTTTCCTCCTGGTAAGTGGATTTCATCCTGATGCCTCTTTTGTACATTCTGTAATATTTTCATGGTCTATTCATTGAGGATATTCAGCGTTCCTATGGATGTAAACCTATGTGTTGAGATCTAGATATTGGATGGTGAATCTAGATCAATATTTTCTTGATCTAGAAGAATTGAATCATAATATTGGCTTTAGGGATTTACATATAGAGATTGGTCGATGGCGTTGTGAAACAAGTATTTTTGGGCATTTCCATTGGGCTAAATTCCTTCATGAAATGGAATTAGGTGGTCTAAATCAAACTCCGATAGACATGGTTAATGATATGTGTAAGATTTTAAGAATTTTATAGATTCCATTGATAATTGAATTCCTAAATTTGAGTAATTTGGAATATGGATTTGAATTGAGATTTTTCAGGGTGATTTATTGATATATGATCATGGTACATATGATGGAGTTTTCCCAAATTGATATTCATTTTAGAGATTGATTTTGGGTCGGGATAATGTTTCAAGATATTGAATAGTAGTTATAAGATAATTAATAACATGGAATTATTTATGTTATAATGTTTCATTATGTATGATAATTAGTTGTGAGAATTAACTATATTCCTAGAAATTGACCAAAGAGAATTAAATGGGAGAATTAATTATATGTCATAGTGTTGATCAAATTTAATGATTTGTGAAAATTAATTGTTGAAAGTTGATATTTTAAATGGATATATGATTCTAATGAATTAATTATGAATGATAATGGTATTGAGTGATTAAATAATTGATTAATTAATTAATTGGTTATGTTCTTAGTTAATTTTGAATTAACTATGTGACATTAAATTTTAAATTAATCATTGGATTTGTAAATGTGTAATGTGGAAAATTCTTATGAATTAAATTATGAATAAATGGTTGTGATTTTGTAATAATAGGCATATCATCCTAGACTGATTAAAAGATGGAGCTTGGACATGGTGTTCTTATACTATAGTTATCTAATCTTGAGATAATGGGGTTTTAGGCAGGATGACCTACACTGAATTAGAATTACAGTACTAGGCATGATGGCCTACAATCAATGAAATTTTTTGTGATATGCATGATTTATTACACAAAATTATTAATGTTAATATTGAATGACAATTCAACCAATAAATGCGGTGCTTGGTATGATGACCTAAACCAAATGATAAATGATCCTGAATAATTATTCAAATGGGAATCATGAATTGAATTGACCTAATGTGTTTATTAATGATTAATTGAAAACGTGATTATGATTTCAATAATTTATTATATTTATTACTTAATAAAACCACATGAACTATATTTTGACTGGAATTGTTTTAGACACCATTGGTGGTGGACTACTGATTTATACACACACCCTATTCAGGACCCTTGATCAGAACCCTAGCAGACATTGTTGTTGTAAGATAGGATAAGGGTCAGGACCAATGACGCATTGCAATTTTGAAATGGAGAATGGTAGATGGTACCAGACACAGTTCCGGACCCTTTTTGGAGATGTTTTGTCTTTACTTCGAGTTGCATTGTATACAAATGGTACTTTCGTTTTCATATCATGATTTCCCTTTTAGTTTATTATTTTATTTCTTATTTTCTTACTTTCATATATCATGGTATGGTTTTGTTAGTTGATAGGTTTTCATACTTGGTTATTTTTATTTTCTTTTTTTAGTGTTTTATTCTAATAATAGAGTTTATTTCCTTCCCAAGACTAGCTTTTGTGACCCTTGCTGATAGTCAGAACCCTCTAGCATATGGGGAGGCAAGCATGAGGGCATGTGGCCATCCAGATCGGGGCACTGTTCAGTAGATCCTAGGTCAAGACCTCCCAAAGTGGTATTAGTTGGGTTTTCTTTTCAATCATTCTTATTTTGTATCAATGTTTTGGGAATGGAATAATGGAGACTCTAAATTGTCGAGGATTGGTAATGAGCTCATGCATTGGAGTTGAAAACCTATGTATGTGGGGAAATTCGAGTACATAGGGTGGGATTGTTGTGGGTGGTGTTTGTTTTCACTATTGGATATTATTTCACCTTGGGTAATGCACTTGTAGTGGGATGTTATATTTTTTTAAAAAATTATTGTATTTTTATTCATGGCCTAATGCAACATGATAGATGAGCCTGAAAGCATCATTCTAGTCACTTAATGTTGTTATAACATCCATCATTCTAGTCACTAACGGGAAAATATTATATGGGTTTGTTGTTGTACGTGAATTATTTTTCCTTGTTAAGAGATTGGAATAATGATGAAAAAGGAGAATAAATGGGTTTCAAATGAGAACCACGATTGTTTAATTGAGTATTATAAATTAATTAATTGTCAATAAATTAATTTTAGTTTATTTGATTAATTAATGGATGAATTAATTAAATATAATGAATATACCCTTGTTATCCTAGTCCAAGGGGTAAGATGTTTAAGGGGAGTGATAAGGATTTGGTGATGACTGTGAGGTAAAAAATGGGGTAAAGACTTGTTAAAACATGTTATGTTAGTTTTTTCCTCTCAAGTAAATGTTATATGGTTTCATTATGAGACATACAAAGTTTTGATGAATTTTTATAGATATGGCACTGTGATTCTTATGAGGGAGAGACCAAGGGGTTTGGCCCGGAATGAACTTCCAGATAGGGAGATTATGGCACCATGGTTCATGCTATGGAATAAGGGTAACCCTTCCCAAAAACAATGCATGTTTCATTTTATTCACGGAGAGACACCCATGGTGGTTTTAGAAAAGAATGTCTTCGTTGACAATGGAGTTTCAGCTATATCATCCTCATGATTTTACTAGAGAGGGTGGACAAAAGGGAGCATAATTCTAGATTGACTACATAGAGATGAAACTTGACCATTTATAGACTCTGGATATAAGAAGGGCCATGTTGGTTGGTTATATGTAGCGTGGTTTCATGAAACATTGGTGAGACATTCAAGTATGATATGGACAGACTAACGAGACGTTATCTAAGGACTTACTAGAGATGTTCTTAGAGAACTTCTATCCAGACACACTGAGATAAGAGAACGCTCCATAGTTTATTAATATTACACAAGGAATCATGTCTATAATGGAATATTTTGGAAAATTCACATATTTACATGATTTTTCTCCAACTTTGGGAGAAGATGAGGCATATTTGGAAAAAAAATCATGAAGGACTAAAGTGTGAAATTATGTCTTTGGTGAATATATTAGGGCTGATGAAATTCTCAGAAGAATTTAATCAGCCTCTCATTTGAAAGGGAAACTTGATGGAGGCTTCCAATACTATACATGTAGTGAGGCGTTTAGGGAGTGGGCCTTCTGAGAGCACGAACTGCCACTATACGAATCTTAGTTTGGAAAGTGTAAAGAAATATGGACAGTCGGGAGGAATAGTTACACTAGCTATTTCTCATGTGATTTTCCTCTAGTGTGGTTAGCATGTACCCTATCATACACATTGTCATTGACCACCAATGGAGTGCCTGTTTTGTGGTCAAATGGACAACAACATAAGTTCTATATGAGGGAATGGCATGTTGGTGCTGAGGGAGCATTTTCTCAGAGTCAGATTGTGGGAAGGTGATCCTCTACATCATATAGGTCTCATAACAATAGTTCTATATGGAGATTAAATAGAGGAAGTGGGCATGGTGCTTTGGGGTATGAACATAGTGGTGATACTCAGGGGATTTATACTACCCCATAGGGAAGAGGGATATGATAGTTACAAACATTAATGCTAACACTTATGGAGAGTGATACTAGTCCATCGATAGTGAGAGGTATTATTCTAGTTATTCGAAATTATCTATTTCCTTATTTGATATTTTCACCTCTCAACCCTTTATATCTCTAAATATTTCTAATGAACTGATCATATAGGTGTGGTCCCTTAGTGGGGTGATGAATATCGATACACCATTTAGAACACAGACTATAAATATCTGTTTATGTAAGGGATGATATCTAGAGATCAGAGAGTATCATTTTCTTTGGGATATCTATGTCCTTGATATAATGGGGTTCGACCTAATTATGTGTATGGATTGGATAGTCGCATACCGATCCCACATAGAATGGTTTATCAAGAGACTGACCTTTGTATCTCCTAAGAGTGGGTAATATGTCCTTCATGAAGGATAAGATATCCATGCAAGCAGAACTGGGCCAATTACTTAGCAACTGGAAGAGATAATGACCCATGTTTCTAGTCTTTTGTTGGATGAAATGAGTGGTAGGAATTATGTCCATCTATAATTAGTATAACTATTCTAGGATGTCTTTACTAAATAATTTTCTGGTTGTCCACCAGAGAGAAATGTGGAATTTACTTCTGAGCTTATTCGGGGGGGGGGGGGGGCAGAGCTAGTATCAATTCAACCTTAAAGAATGGAACTGGCTGAGCAACAAGAACTCAAATCACAGTTAGAGGAATTAGAGGATAAAGGATTTATCCATCCATGACCATTGCTATTGAGATCAAGATTTTTGTATGAAAAGAAGTCTGAGAGAAGTTTAGTCTTCTGCTTTATTTACCGGATATTGAAAAAAATGACTCTGAAGAACTCATATCATCTTCATGTATTGATGATATATTTGACCAACTGAAGGGGGCTAGTGTGTTCTCAAATATAAATCTGAGATTAGGGTATCATGAGGTGAGTGTAAGGACTTTAAATATACCATTAACCGCATTCAGAAGAAGGAATTACCTTTATAAGTTTTTCATAATTACATTTGGGATATAAAATACTCCAATAATGATTATGGCCATGATGAACATGGAATTCCATCATTACATAGATCCATTATTGGTGGTGTTTGTGGAGAACTTCATAGTGTACTCTATGAATCATTAAGATCATTCAAAATATCTTGAAATATTCATAGGAACATTGAGAGATGATTGAAGATATGCCAAGCTATCTAAAAGACATTTCAGGATGGACGTGGTACACATTTTGGGGCACATCATCTCAAATAATGATGTGGAAGTAGACCTAGAAAATGAATAGTCGGTAGATTCTTGGGAGAATCCCAAAAAAAAATTTGATATTAAATGATTTTTTAGATTATCTAGTTATTAAAATAGGATTATTTTGGTCTTTTTGGGAATATAAGCACCAATTACTAGTTTGAAAAAGAGATGAATAAATTTTGAATGGAAAGAAGCAGGTGAGAATGCTCTCCAAGTGTTGATGACATACATTGCATAGACACCAATTTTGGTATTACCTGAGTTGGGTGATGAGTACGAGGTGTATTGTGATGCTTCTATGGTCAGATTCAAAGTTGTGTTGATGCAAGGGGAATGTTCAATTATTTTGGGTCTATGAATCTAAGACCACATGAATAGAACTAACCTACACATGGCCTCTGGTTGTTAGTAGTGGTCTATTCTCATATGTTTTGGAGACACTATCTTACGAGAGAAAATTTTACAGTTTTTACATATCACAAACGGTTGAAGTATATATTTTCATTACGTGACTTGAATATTCGACAGTGAATATGGGTAGAGTATGAGTTGTCCTTTGATTATGAGGGGCATATACCCCTAGAATGGGGGAATATTTTTTATGATTCCATGAGTAGAAAAACTAAGACTTAGTTGGCGTATGTGTCAAGTGCAGAGTGGAAGATGATGATGTTGCAGCAATAAATGCACGTGGTAGTTCATGAGAGTTAGTAGAGAATGACACTTATTTCTATAGCAGTGCAGTTTACTCACTTGAGATGGGTAAGGGACTTGAAATATAACAATATGGAATGTTTAGACATTAGGGAAAGCCTAGAAAGTTGGGTGACATATTCAGACTAGAAAATAGATGAGGATGAGATCATCTATGTGATAATTTGTGTCGTTGATCCTACGAGAATGCGAGAGGAACTGATGTTATAATTTCATGATTCAATGTGGGTGGTAAATCCAAGGGTGAGAAAAATGCATTGAGAACATCGATGATTGTTTTGGTGGAAAGGCATAAAAAATGATATAGCAGGGATCATAATAAGATCTTTCACATGTCTGTAGGTGAAAGCATAACATCATCCACCTGGAGGACTATTGCAGATGTTACCTATTACATAATGATGTGGGATGACATGGATATGGATTTTATGGTAGTACATCAATATACACATAAGATAAATTATTTAATTTTGGATAATGTGGATCGACTAAAAATGGTATAAAACTTCATGCATTTTATGGGAATCTTCACAGTAGAGAATTTGGGAGAACTATATGTGATAGAGATAGTTCGTTTTCATGGGGTTCCATAAAAAATAGTTTTAGATCCCGATTCCCGCTTTACATCACACTTCTTTCATGGTTTACAGAAGGTTCTTGGAACACCGGTTCTATTATGTATGGCCTTCCTCCCACAAAAAATATGGGATATCTGAATGTACCATACATGTGTTAGAGGATATGAAACGAGCATGTGTTCTTACCATTGGTTGTTCTTTGGAGGAGCCCTTGGATTTAGTCGAGTATTAATATAAAAATATATTTCATGAAATTATACAGATGGAAGCATATGAGGCACTTTATGGTAGACCTTGTATATAACTACTATATTCATTTTAGGAGGGTGTGTTAGAGGGGTTTAGACCGAGTCTCATTTGGGAGACATTAGAGAAGGTGTAGTTGAATCAAAAGTGTATGACTACGAATCAGTTTAGGAAGATATGTTATGTTGACATAAAGATATGAACCCTAAAGGATATATAGGGTGATCGTGCATTTATTTGATTTTTTCAATGATAGGGTCACCGTAGGATATAGAGGCCGGGTAGGTTAGCTCCCAAGTTTTTGGGACCGATCGAGGTGTTGGAGAGAATCGGGCTTGTGGCATACCGATTATCACTACCAGAGAAATTCAGTGCTATGAATGATTTTTTCCATGTTTCACTAATACAATTGTATCATATGAACTCCTATAATTTGATTGATGTAGATGAAGTTTTCCTCGAGATAGATGCCTACTTTAAGGAGCATCCAGTACATGTGTTGGGCCATACTGATAATGTGTTACAAGGAAAGACTGTGTCATTAGTTCATCTGTCATGGAAACATGGAAACGTTCAAGAGGAAACATGGGAATGATAATTAGACATGAGGGCTCAATGGTCTAATATTTTTGGTTAGGAATCATAGAGACATTCGAGAGTGATGCATGAGGACCAGCTATTATTAGATGAGGAGATTTTAAGATCTTAACCTTTCATGAACTCATCTCGTGCGTGTTTTTAGGAAATTTTTTAAGCTTTTGAGTAGCTTGAAATTGGATTAGTGGCATGGAGTGAGTTTCAGTAAATCATTAAGAAAACCAAATTGATAGTGGGTGGTAACACTTTGTGAACGGTTTGAAAAACTATGTGACCAAAATTTTCCAAGCATGCAAAAATAGACAGAGTGGTCTGTGTGGTTTGTGTGCTGTTTGAAAAACTGTGAGGCCAAGAAGTAACAATAGTGTAAACATGGACAGAATGGTCCAAATGGTTGGTGCACAATTTTCTTAACTATTCCCCATTTCCCTAGAAAATGTGTGCACATGGTTTTAAATATGAAAATTCTTTTTAAAAAACATAAACCCCTAGAAAATCTATATTATTGAACTTGGCTTGGGCTTGAAAAATTTAAAGCGTTTCCAAAGCCACCAATTGAGATTCAAAGGATATTTGAATACCATTATTCAATATTGAAATCCCGTATTAAAGATCTTATCTCCTCCTAGAAAGTGGATTTTTTTCTTTATGCTTCCTCAATTCATTAGGTTATCTTTTCTAGGACCTTTCAATTAAGGATCCTCACTGTTTCCCTGGATCTAAACAAACGGTTTGGGATCTTGATCAAGGATTGTGAATCTAGATCTAGATTTGAATGATCCTGATAACTGTGGTGTAAATTTTTTCATTAGGGATTTATGTATGGATCTTGGTCGAAAACATTGTGTCTCTCGATTTTTTTTGGAATTTCCTTTGGGCTAACATCAATCATGAATCTATGTAAGGTTGTATAAATTGAACTCCCATAGTCATGATTAATTATATGTGTATGAGAATATTAATTTTCTAGATTCACGTGATAATTGAATTACAAAATTGGAGTAATTATGAATATGGATCTGACTTGTGATTTTCCATTCTGATTAAATGATAATTGATAATAAAAAAAGGAACGGTGTTTCCCAAATATATATTCGTTTAGGATATTGATCTCGGTTTGGGATGAATTCTTGAGATATTGAATTTTTTTAATAAGATAATTAATTGGGGAAAAGTAATTTTGGAATTGTATTTGGATATGTATGATAATTAAGGGGGATATTTAATTGTCTTCCAAGAAGATAACCAATGACAATTAATTTGTAGAATAAATTATATACTCAGATGTTGACCAAATATAATTAATTGTTAGAATTATGTGTGGAATGTTTTGATTTGAATTGGATAAATAATTGTGAAGTATTAATTATGGATGTGAATGGTTTTGATTGATTAATTAAATTATGTATTTATTAATGGGTTATGTTCATAGTTAATTTTTGAAATAACTAATAAACTATTAATTTTTTAACTAATCATTGGATTAGTAAATGAATAATGTGGATGATTCTTATGATTTAGAGAATGATTAAATGGATGAAATATTTTGTGTTGAGCATGGTGTCCTAGAATGATTTGATTTTGGGGCATTAAAATGGTGTCACACCCCAATAGTTATGTAATAAAGTGATTATGTGGTGATAGTCATGATGACCTACACAGAATGAGAATTAGAGTTCTAGTATCGATGACCTACAGTAAATGATATTTTTGGTTCTAGTGATGATGATATACACAAAATGATTAATAGTTATAATGAATGATGATTCAACTAAGAGTTGGGGTGTAGTGAATGATTACCTCCAACAAATGAATAATGATAATGAATGATTATTCAAATGGTAAACATGAATTGAATTGGCCTAATGTGATGATTAATGTTTAAATGACAAAGTGACCACTGTTTAAATTGTGCATTCTTTTTATTGCATCATAATAATACATGCACTATCTTTTGACTTGAGCCGTTTTAGATATCATTGGTGGTGGCCTACTAAGTTTTACGCACACCCTATTTGTGTTGCTGAATCAGCACCCAAGCAGACTTCTTATTTGCAGGATATGAAAAAGGAAAGTCATTTTGATATTTTGCAGTTTGGAATTGAAGTATGGGAGGGGGAAATAGATGATATTTGGGACCCATTTTGTAGTTGTTGATTCGTTACATTGAGTTTCATTATCGACATATGGAACTATCATTTTCATAGAATGATTGACATTTCATTTTAGTATTGAATTTCCTAGTTTTGAATAATATATTCCATGGTATTATTTTCGTTATTTATTTGATTCCTTACTTTAATAATTTAATTTTCCTCTACTGATGTTTTATTTTGATAACATAAGGTATAGTTTCTCCACGACTGACTTACAAGTCCCGTGCTTCTAGTCGGCACCCTCGGGCTTATGGGGAGGCATGCTTGAGAGAATATGGCTAGCTGGCCCGGGGAACCATCCAGTGGCATCCGGGTCAAGACGTCATAAAAAATAAGGGATACAAGTAAACATAATCATGAGAATATGGGCCTGAGAAAATAAAAATGAAATTATAATATCATACCCTGCATATCAAAAATCATAAATATGTATCATAATATAAAATATTGTATTTCATAGGTCATTAAACATAATGAAATACGGAATAGAATCCCTGAACAAATAATAAAGGAATTGGGAATTAAATTAAGGTAGACATATAATCATAAAAAATAGTATTTCCATAGTACTTAACGATTCACTCTTATGGACTTCATGGTAGTATGGGTTCACTCCTCATACCATAATTGTAGTCATGGTTCACTCACATAATAATCGTGGTAGTCATGGTTAACTCCCAAAACCATATTTGTAGTCAAGGACCACACCCAAGACCATATTTGTAGAAAAGTCACTTTATTCATTTATCATGAGATATATATCATTACACAATGCATTGGTTGTAGATATATGTCCCACAAATCATATATTGAAATCAAGCATACATGTGACTTCAGATTATAAACACTATTATATAAATAACCCATTTAATTAAATTAGTATCATAAAAATGTAATATTATCCTAAACCATTGAAAAGAGAAATGTTTCATAATTAGATCCTAAGATAATAACATGTCAAAATAAGAAACTTTCATA
This sequence comes from Viscum album, assembly GCA_963277665.1. Classification (NCBI taxonomy): domain Eukaryota; kingdom Viridiplantae; phylum Streptophyta; class Magnoliopsida; order Santalales; family Viscaceae; genus Viscum; species Viscum album. The sequence goes on along the minus strand of OY728152.1, from coordinate 1,308,162,415 downwards.
GAAATATATTTCATAAACATATAACCCATGAATGATAAATAGGTTTCATGAATGTTATTCCATCAATATATAAACCACATAGAGAATGAAATTTATTGTATCCTTTTATTACATTCCATATAAATATTTCTTTACAAAAATATATTTAATCATAGAGAGAAAATAAATTTAAAATATTTTTTAATTTCACTTTTTAGGAAAATAGCCTTTCAATATTGGAAAATGTCTTTTACAACATAAAATATTTTTTAATACTATATTATTTTAAAATATAATTGAAAATCTATAATGAAATATTAAAAAACAAAAATATATCTATAAAAAAAATTCATGTCAATAATATCTAAAAAAAATACAAATATTTTATCAAAACAAGGTTTCAACATAAAACAAGTTTTGGCCGAAATTTGAAATTGGATAAAATTTTAAATAAAAAAATTCTTAATTTCAAAATATACCAATGAGTGTAAAATTGGTTCCAATATATTAATAATAAATTAATAAATCATGGAGTGTAAAATTTCTGATTATTCATGATATATGGATCATAAGATTTCATCATTAAAATCATAATCATAAACAATATGAATAAATGATAACATTGTTTCAATAAACTATTACCAAATTTTTGTTTTTAATCATACTCCCTATGTAATAATATTAAATTAAATAGATCAGAAAATATCATGAAAAATAATGCGATTCACCAAATAACATGTTAGTTCGACTCTTATAAATCATAAAATAAACATATGTACATAACAAAACATGTGTATCAAATAAGGAAAAATTGAGACAAAATTACAATACCGATATGGTAACTTTTCACCAATAAACCCCACTGAATAAATATCATAAATTGGTTATATAAATACCGAAAAATTTATACATAATATTTATAGTATAAATTTATGGGTAGTATATACACCACAAAAAACAAACAAGTGGTTAAATAATAAGTGAAAAATGGGTACCTGTAGACTTAATCATGAGAATAAGGGTTTGAGAACATGTTCATGAAAAAAATATCAAACTCTATATTTAAATGATAATAACATGGAATAATGTAATAATTATTTTTATTTTATAAGGCATTTATGTTAAAAAATAAAAATACAATCCTTGAATTTATAACACATGAATAAGACATGGAATTTTTGGGAGACACATAAGCATAAGAAAGTGAATTCCATAGTAGTCAATGAATTAATACCTAGACCATCTCAGTATTATGGGTTCACTCCATATACCATGATGGAATTAATGGTACACTCCAATAATAATCATGGTATTCATAGTTCACTCCCATAAACATCTTAGTAGTCTTGGTTCTCTCGCAAGTCTAACATAGCGAATAAATTCATTTCTGTATATCTTAGGAAATATAAATCATTGCCTAATTCATAAGAGATATATATTGGTCCCAACCACATAATTATGAAATTATACATATGTGTTCCATATGAATATATCCCATCCATCATTTCTGAAACCACGTAATGCAATTTGTTTCATAAACATCATTAAATTAAAACATAACCCATGAAAAATATATGGGTTTTATAAATTTCATTAGGTCATAAACATAAACCATTCAACAAATAAAATGAATTATCTTCTTGGATAATAACCTAAAAAAAATTTAAACAATAAAAAATATGTCATTTCAGATTGAATATTATTTTCATATATATTTTTAATACATTCTATGAAAAAAATATACTTTCCAATTTAAAAAATTAATTATAAAATATTAAAACATTTATCAAAAAATAATAACATAAAATAACATATGATGTATATAAATTAGTATTCTAAACAATTTTAACCATATTTTAAATCCATTTTTTGGAAAAAATTTAAATGATCATTTAAAATATTTTTAAAATTATTTATAGAAAACATTTTTTTGAAGGAATGTTGTTTTATAAGAAAAGTGAGAATAACATTACATTAAATTTAATTTTTAATAAAAATAATTATATTAATGATAAAACAAGTAAAACAAAATTACATAAACCTTTAAAATGAATATAGGTGCATAACATATCATATTCATCAATAATGGATAATTAAGACAAAATAATATTACTGATTTAATAACATTTGATCCAAAAACCCCATGAAAGTGATATTATAAAATGGATATTTAAATTACCAAAATTCTCTAGCTAAAATTCATAACATACATTAATGTGTAGTATATACACCATGAAGAATATATAGGTTATGGATACGGCATGTGTCCCAAAGAAATAAAAGTTTTTAAAAAATACCTTACTACTTGACTAAATTTATAAATGTAAAACCCATAAAATAATATCATCAATTAAATTATTCATTGTCATTAAATAAAATAAATAAATGAAATTCATTTCATAGTTCATTTTATATAAAAATTAAAATAAGAAATTTTTGAATAATTAATTCACCACACAGATAAAAAATTGAGATGAAATGACCATACATTATTTGTTGACTCTCATCATACTAATGAAAAACTCCTTCATAATAAATATATATTTTTTATACATATATTAAAAAACCATATTCATATATATATTTTACCTTATATGACTCATTTATGACTTTATATTACATTTTTAATTATAGTTCCATGTTAAGGAAACGTTTCAGGTAATAATTGATTTGTTTATTGTATGTGTTTTCACTTGTTATTCTGAATCCTCTTACATAGGTCATGATTTAGTTATCTATATGATGATAATAAATAAATATATATATATTCATTATATATATATTCATGGAGATTCTTGATTGATAGAGACAAAAAGTAAAATACACCATTCATGTATATGGTTGGTCAAATGTACTCAAGAATGATGGTTTACATTTTGGTCGATATAAAATCAATGAATATATATTGTATATTATCATTCCAAAAATATTATTATGTTATATAAACGTATATATTAATAAAATTATTCTGTATTACCAACCCTTTGCTATATAGGTTAATAACGAATCACATCATATCATAGAGATGGTAAGCCATACATACACAGGAGGAACATTATAAATTTTAAAAAATATTACATTAATGATAAAATTATAAAATTATATTATAATTAATGACTTAAAATTTTATATTATATAAAATTTATAAATACTATATACATTATAATTCTAACATATAATATAAAGTCATTGGAAATTAATTTTATCGCTACATGGAGATGACAATCCATACATGCACATAGGCACAACATTCATATTTAATGTAAACTGGGTGTATAATGTTGTGTTCATAATCATAAATAAAATAATACTGAGTATTATTAATTTATTATTTTATGAAATTTTTCAAATATTTATAGCAGTTATAAAAGAGTTAAAAAGGATAACGATCAGTTAGATAGATTACTTCTTCTTTAGAATAGCTCCATTAGATATTCTATAGAGGATTCTAGTGTTGGAATGTTTAGAAGACCAGCACCTCTAGAATTTGAATAGGGAAGTTGGAAACAAAAAATTTCAGTGATTATTTGATCTAGAAGGCTTAATTTGGTGTGAGAAAGTAAGAGAGGAGGATACTTTTAATATTTATTTGGATATGATCTTATTTTATCAGAATAAATATTAATTTATAATAAAATATGTCTCATTGAAAATAACATTAAAATTCCATGCATTCTATGATAATATATTATAAGGATACAATATCACTAAACCTCATGTTTTATAGTGGTTTTCATGTACGCTTATTCCTTATCCATTTTTATTAATTCATTGTTGACCAATTTTATGTTTTACTATGCTAACAATGATTTTTCAATTATGATGATGTATGTTTTACATATAATGATTCAATAAGACCATATGTGGTAAATTTATGATATTTTAGACCATATATAATCACATTTTACTTGTTTAAATTTTTTATGATTTTAAAATAATTTAATAACAAATTTCATTCAAAAAATATCATTAGTGTAAATTATAACACTATTTAGATTTTTATTTTTTAAAATATCCCAACAATAAGATATCTTCTAACAAACTATATTAACGCATCCCTATAATGTCAAAAGAAACCAAAAAATCATGGATTATATTAATTATATCAAATTTTATTTTCATATATATTTAATATAGTTTATTTTTAATTCCATTAATTAATCAATTACTACATCATCATTATAGAATCATTTGAGGTAATTATATATTTCCAAAAAATTAAGAAAAATTTTCCATAACAAATAAAAACAGTTTATTTTTCAAAGGAATATATATATAAACAATTAACTACCTTATTACCCTAAATAAGAAAATATATTTTTCTATAAAATATGATTATGACATTTATATTTGTTTATTAACTAAAATAGTATAATTCTCTTACTCTCAGTGAAGGGGAAAAACATTGTTATAAATTAAGATCAGTGATGTTTTTAGTCAATAATATATCACCCAATAAAATTATTATAAGGGTTAACCTAGTTTTATATTATTTATAACAATATTTTACACATAGTTAACTGATTTAACGATAACCATGTTAATAAAAATAAATAAGTTACTATCCATGATACCAAAAAAAATAATCGAAAGGGATTTATATAATTTGTACCCTTTGATTCAGAATACAGAATCCATTTATCTAAATTTGAAAAAAAATCAATCATTAATATAAAATTAATCTTATTTATATGGTGAGAAAATGAGTTAGTGAGACATCCTGGACCCAGATGCCACAAAATGGGTGCCCCGAACCCAGTGGGCCACACTGACACAAGCACAACTTCTGAAACACCAGAGGCTGCCGAATACCATTGAGGTACTAGGGTTTTACCATGGGAAGAATATGCACTCGTTAGTAGTGTGTATCACAACAGAAGGGACATAAAGGAATAGTAAACTGTGGATGCATTATAATGATATAATTAAACTAACAGAATTATAATAATTATATCAACCAAAACAATGATGATGTAATGTTATGTAATAAAAAAACTATAATTACATGGTTACATGACAACATTTATAACATGTTCCAAAATATAAAATAAAAAAGAGTCCACTACAAGAATCCCAATATCCAACTTAGTCATCTGCTATCAATCTCCATCCTATAATCACATAATCATGTTGTGGATGTTTTATTCTTATATATTTCGAAACATGCAACCATGTAGTGTATTCGAGGTACCAAACCGATCCTAGAGGATGTGTGAGATAAATCCCAATGGGACCCCCCAAACGGTGTCTATAACATCTGACATGTGTAATGGAATATAGCAGTGTTAAATCATAAACAAATGTGGTAATGCAAGAAGTAATATATAACAAAATACCATGTACATTTATCAGCCCCCGGCTGATGACCGAACAATTAACTAGTTCATTAATTAAGTAATTTTTATTTAATGTTAATAGGTTAGGTGACACATATAAATCAATGACATCACCTCGTGATAGTATAAGTAGTGATGGTCTGAAAATGTAACAAGGAAAACTGATAATGATATCAAGTAAGGGTGTACCAGGGTAAAAACCTAGGTACCATAAATATCATGGAACACTAACTTGGGAGTTTTTGAGTCTATCTATATGGTAAGAGTGTACTCCATGGAGCGTAATCCATGTAATTCCACTATAAGATGCCTATTGATTACAAGGTGATCCATTGAGGTAAAATAGTGATAAACAATGACACGACCCTATGGGATTTCACCAGGGAACCTACTAGTAAATTGTGGATTCAAGGATTGTATCTAAGGTATTATGTTATAAATAAAAGTATCATATGGTAGTAAGCCGGGCATCCGTCGAATAAAAAAGAACCGGAGTCTATGTGGGTGTCAACCAAAGCAAATGAAATCCTTGAATAATAATGGGGTTCCCAGGACCCAAAGTATTATCCTCTCATAATACAAGGAGAAATCATGTCATTATATTCATATATAATGATGTAATAATGTAATAATTCATTTGGTTCTAGTCTTTCCTTCCATTAGTGTTTATAGGTCAAATAGAGTTTCAACCATTTATTTATTGGTCCACGCATTTTATTCCATTAATGTGTTTATGAAAGCTAGCATTGAAACTATATAATAATGTAATAAATAACCATTAAGGTATATTCAATCAATGTGGATCACTATGTTACCTACAATTAATATGGAAATGGGTTATTTGGACATGTAAACCCTATTCAATCTCATTTTTAAGGGCATGTTATATAATTAGTATTCATTCCATTTCACATTTCACATTTAATAATCATTATGAGGCACTTACCTTAGGCGAATCAAGTGGTGAGAATACATGGTACATGCCATTATGAAATTCTCATTAATAACAAGGAATTTATTATAATAATGCTCACCTTTATGAATGTAAATCAAAGGTACACCCAAAGGGTGTCTCAAATGAGTCAAAACACTAAAACTCAAATTATGGAATACCCTTCCACATGAGGATGATTGAGTTATTAGTGTAACCACTAACAACAAATAATGTGTTTCGATAGAGAATAGATATACAATTCTTACATGTATAACTGTTGCATGTAATTTTAGTAAATGGTTTCTAATGATACCGATGGGTCCCAAAAGAACATTCAAAAATCAATTTTCTTTAGGGATAAGTTATAGACCACCTAGAATAGGGATATACGGTCCTTCTCCTCTGGTATCTTCCTTGGATCTTACTCAAATCGGAGTAGATCTAAAAAAAATTGAAAAGCACTCACACAGAAATATCTAGGTGGAGAGAAAGAAAAAAAAGAATGGATAAGGAAGAATCAAGTATATAATATTGTGCATCCAACATAACAAAAATAAGCTGGATCAGATGTCGGACGAAGGAGATCTCTTGATCCCTAGCTTTGTCCTTAATAAATAAACAAACTATAGAAAAAGGAGGAAAATACTATAGTTTTATGAATTTGGAAGACTATTTAGGTTTAATATATAACTAAGGAAAAAAATATGGAAATTACCCAGAAAAATATCATGTGCATGTTTGGTCCAAACGATTTCTGTACATGGTTTTTCAAACTGTGCGCAAACCATGCAGGAAGGCTCTACTAAAACAGTTTAGTCTAAATGGTTTGTCAAACCACGAGAAACCCATGCACATTTACCTATGGAAAATGGGTGATCGAGATATTAGGACACACAGATGTGAACCAACTATGCGTGGTGAATCTGTCTAAAAAATTACATTTTCAATGATAGGAAAACCGTGAGGAAATCCCGCACAGTTTATACTAAACACATCCTAGAGTCTATTTTTCTCAAAAAAGAATGCTTCTGGGCTCTAAAAATATCCCCATAAACCCAGTTAACCTTTACTAACTCATTTGGTCTCCATATTAGGTCCAAATTAATGTTTTTTTTTGAAATTAAAATGTTCTATACCATAATAAAAAACCAGTTTCATACAGTATTACCCCCTTAAATGAATATTCCCTCGAGGTCTCCTTCTAAGTGTAAAGAAACACTATATGAGAACAACTATTTCAATAGTTCACATACATCATCTTACAAATTCTATATATCTTCATGTACTATTTTTTGCTGGCATACCACTTGTATGAGAGGGAAGGACTTACATCAGACAACCTTCATGCTTTGGTCAATAATGTATAATGGATACTCCTCAAAGGTATCACCAACATCTATCTAATCTTCCTCAGAATCAATGGTATGGAATTGGTCTACAAGTTATTAGTGAAGCTGTATGACATGAATGATGTCATTCATGGCACGGTTCCCCTTTGGTTGTATTAAGCGATATTCTTCTGGCCCGACTATCTATAGAATTTCAAATGGCCTGACATAATGAGGCAACATTGTTCCCTACATTCAAACAATATATTCCCCATCCTATGGAATAATATAAGTAAAACATGTTTCCCAACCTCAAACACAAGAGTTCTTTGACATAATTCGACATAAGGTCTACGTCCAGAAAATTTTGTAGTTGTACGCTTTTGGATCAGATGAACCTATTTTGAAGTCTCCAGAACGAGACGAGGAACTAGTATGGCTGCCTCCCAAACTTGAGCCATCACAATGATGAATGAAATGGCCTATGATATATATCCTCAAAATGAGCTATCTGGATCACCTCCTAGAAAATATTATTATAAGATACCACAACAAAATGGATATGATTCTCCAATGAAACTTCAAAATCAAGGAAACATGCTTGGATATTATTCTCTAAACACATGTATTTCCTATTTTGAATCTCAATCAATATGAGGGTGAGATGAAATTCATAGATGAAGATAATTTTCAATAGCATTCTACCACCATTGTAAGAACTGTGAATTTAAACGATAGTCCTGATCAAAAATTATGGTACGAGGATCTTCGTATAGTCTTATGGTCTCACAAACATACAATCCCTTCAATTAATCGAATGTGAGTGTCATTCAAATAGGAATGATGTGGAATGATTTCATTAATTAGTCAATGGATACACAGATAGCATTGATACCCCTTAGCGACATAGGTAACCCATCTATTAAATCCATAGTAACATTTTCCTAGTTTCATTCTAGGACATGATGTGGCTATAACAAGCCTGAAGGTCTCTGGTTCTTTTCCCTCACCTATTGATCAGTGGAACAACTAGTGATGAAAAATGAAATATGACATCTTAATCCCAAGTCACTAATACTAGTGTCATGTATCTTGATAAATCATTGAGATTCCACGATGAACTACTCATTGAGAAGAATGAGACACATTCATCAACTCCTCTCTCATATCTGTAGGAAAACATATGTTTCCACGTAGACACAAGATGTCATATCTATCCACAAACCAATAAAAAAGAGGGTTATCTAATGATATACTCTTATAGATAGCAAAACATTCAGGATCTAAAATTCACCCACTCTCCACCTTCTCATATAGGGAAGAGATAATAGTAATGGATGAGAGGTAACACAACTCGAGACAGTCATGAAACTCCACGTGATGTTCTTAAAAGAGGGTGATTAACATCCATTGATCAATGGAACCCTTCATGGAATGCATTTGTGATTTCAGACTAAATGCATTAGCGACCACATTCCCCTTTCCAGGCCTATAGGCAAGATCAAAATCAAAGGGTTGTATATATTCAACACATTCTGTTGTATGATATTCATGTCAAGTTGATAAAAGATATACTTGAGTATTTTGTTATCAGTATAGATCAAAATACACCCACCCAACATATAATGTCTTCAGCAATGTAAGGTAAGTATAATTGCTGCTATCTCAAGGTCATGCTCCACGTAATTTCCCTTGTGAGACCTCAAATGGCAAGATCCATAAGCAAAAAATCAGTCTTACTACATAAAAAGTTCTCCAGGGGGAATTCCTAATGAATTGTATAAGGAAATTTATCATTTTATAGGATAAAGAATAATCATTATCAGTTTCAAGACAAGCCACTCTTATAGTTCCCAAAATGCATTTTCACATGCTTCTGACCACATGAACTTAACACCATTCTTTTTATGTACAATATGAGGTGAAGAAATATGAGATAATTATTGTATGATAATGAATGTACTATAGAACAAGCCCTAGAAAACTCTTGATATCAAACACATTCATGGGTCGTTCCCAAAAAACTACAACACTATCCTTTTCAGGGTCAACAGATACTCTTGATTCTGAATAATATGTCCCAATATGCAGACCTTGTTGATCTAGACGTTTCATTTAGCATTAATGTCATATAGATGATGCTATTTCACATTACTAAGAACTATATCATGATGCTTTTCATGGTCGTTACAAGTGTGAGAATACAGTAACATGTTTTCCTCAAAGACCCTAACAACAATGTCCAAATTGGGGTGGAAAACCCCATTAATAAATCCCATGAAAATTTATGGTGTGTTCATAAGACAGAAAAACAAAAAAAAATATATTCATAAAAACCATATCTACTACAGAAGGTTGTACAATGTATATATGATGGCCTGACTTGCACCTAATGACAACATGATCCCATGTCATTCTTAGAGAACACATTTCCTCCACAGTGATAGTAAAAGGGGTCATCTATATGAGGATGTGGATGCTAGTTATTGACCATAACACGGTCAAACCTTCTGTAATCCATTTGTAAAGAAAATATTCTATCCTCCTTCTTGGATAAAAGGATAGGTCAAGCCAAGCGGATATCTACACCTTATAAAACCATCGGCCTCTAGGTCCTCTATTATCTTATTGATCTCCTGAAACCCAATAGGTTACATTCTATATGGAGGAATGGATTTTAGGGATACTCCTAGAACCAGATCAATTGTAAAATATAACACTCTCATAGGTGGTAATAAATAATATTCATCAGGAAAGTCGTCCCTAAATTGATACACTACTTGATGGAAAATAATTTGAAGCAAACCCTGATCCTCCATGAAAATATTTTCAATCTGGATATTAACTTAAACTACCCTGTGATGCTTTGGTCTAGATCTCCGAGCCAGGAAATCCCACTCAACATTGAAATGATAATTTTTTCCTTATATTGATGTAAAATAATCCCTTAGACAATAATAGTGTAACGCCCCAACCACAGCTACCCAGAGTCGGTGCATTACTTTGTAACATTGGCATGATCACAAAAGATCAAGTCTCGAAAGACCTATTAGTTTAGTAGCGTTGGAAACACTAGATATATTCGTAAACGTTACATTACATCATAAAGTGAAAAACTGCAATAACAAAGTCTCCATAGTCCACACTCATATCCTCTTCTGACAATCCCTACAGTTCATTCATAAAATACTTCTTCACATCCTGGAAAATATTAAAACATTGAAAGGGGTGATCTCAGATGCTCAGTAAGGATAACAATATTGCAAAAGCTTTCATAAATAATCATTAATATTTAAGGCAATGTATAACTAAAACAAAAGCCTTTTTAAACTTGAATTTCAGCATAATATGGAAAAAATAAAATTAAATAATTCCATTTACTTACTGACATGGATATTCTACTAGTTGAATAATCACATTCAATATCAATAACCACTTTCATAATGAGGGAATGTATAATTCCAGACATTCTGAAACATTTTGTCAAGGCCTCGGCCAAGACGTCTAAAATGATTAAGGCCTCTGCCAAAACCATAAATCAAATTGGGAAAGGGCCTCAGCCAATTCCACGTCTAGTTGTCTCATGAGACCTAACGATGCATCGAGGAGCTATAGCGGGATCCACCCGTCACTTATTAAGTCCAATACATTCCTCATATAAATAGGTTTAAACATATCATGAACCATAACATAATCGTATCACATAAAACATGCATAAAGGAAACATAACATTTCCACATTTCAATCACAAGATATCAATACAACACATTGATATAATAAAAACTCTTTAAAAACCATTTTCAATACCAAAATAAATGAAAGTTAAAACCTTGTATTTATTTTTCATTAAAAAAAAGATGGCTTGTAGAGGAAGCCGAAACACAAATATTGGTCACGGTGGCGGAGAAGTCGTTGTTTCCGCATATGTACGGAAATAAAAACATTCCTTTTTTGTCATTTAGTAAAACCCTTTTTATAAAAATATTCCTTTTGAATAAACTTAAAAGTCAAGGGGGTTTATACACCGTATAAATGAAAGTTGTGTATAAAACCAAATATGCCTCAATGAATGGAGATTGAGACGAAGTCCTTAAAAAGATCATTTTTAAAATAAAATAGATCTATAATGTGTATTCACTATAGGTACACATAAAGAAAGTAAAAATACAAAATAGTACATAATAACATCATGACATAATTTGAAAGTAGGAGATTAACCCAAACAATGGAAGTTGGGTTAAGAAGTTCCCTTACCTCATGTCCGAATTGACACAACTGTTCTTTAACCTCCTAAATAATAAACTAGAGTTAATATATACCTTATTAAGAACCATTTTTAATTTCATTATCCTTTTTATATCACTTATTACAATGTTATGAACATTATGTAATTATTTAAGTTAATAACCGTTGTTTTGTCGATCCTTGGTACTTGAGTCAACAATAAACTTCTTATAATTACAAGTTGGTAATGTGGTAGAATATCAATTATCTCCAGAATTATATTAATTATTTAGATTTCATATATATATCATATATATCCAATATATAAATTCATTTATAATATTACGTAACATTTAGAGATAAAAAATGAAATGCACCATTCATGGAGACAGTAAGCCGTACGTACGCATGAACGCTACTTTCATTTCTATTTCGTATTTAATGGAATGAAATCATAATGATATAAATTTATAATATAATTCTATTATAATATAGTGTATAACACCATTTACTCCATCCTTTATACATCCCACATATGGCATTAACGATTCAAATCACTTTGAGGGGGCGGTAGTCCGCACTTCCTAAAATGAAAAAATCGCGTTTTACCCATAATGGAAATCATAAAGTATGCCATAAATGAGAAATATCGAAGCATAAGTAAAACATAAACATATTATATATCATATAATAATATTGTGACATCTTAATGGCCACATTTTAAGGTGTTGTATGAGTGTTGAACAATCATCGTTACGTGAGGCAGAAATTCGCCATCCACAGAAACCGTATGTTCTTTAACCATTAGATGTATGTGTGTGTAAGTGTAGCTCGAATACTTATTATAAAAACATCCTAGTATATTGAGGATACTGGTTTTGTTACAAAAGAAATGAATAAAAAGAGTTTAGGGGGTTGGAGAAGAAAAATAAAACAAAACAACATTAGAGAAGACATTACCTCAAAATCGGGTAACTTTTTTTGATTTGAGACAAAGGCTTCCTTGGGAAGAGTTCTGACCAAAGTGAGGATTCTAGGAGTAATAGGGGGAAGTTGGGAGAGTATTTGGGCAGAGGTTGGCCGAGCCAAATGGCTTGAAAGTGTGAATTAGGTGGTAGAGGTGTGGGCCTTTTATAAGAGGAGAGGAGGGGCACTCTTGGAAAGTAAGGAATGTTTAAATTATTATACAATGATTTTAGGAATATAAAGGTCCCAAACTTATATAATTCGTTTCTATGGTGATAATGGTTCGAAATATACCAATACAATAGTCTTTGGACAAGTGTAATCCTTGGATTGTACATTATCGTTTCATTTTATTAAAATCGTTAAATAATGAGGTCATCGCTGCATCATAATGATGTCATAACTAATTTAATTTATTTAATCTCTAAAAATTCTAAAAAAATAATATGATGTAGGAAATATTTTTATCTTTCTAATGAATATTTATAGTCAAAATTTGGACTTATGTAACCCCAATTAATAACTGTTTTAGTAAAACAACTCATGTTTATGTTAATTTAATTTTAACATTAAATAAGTATATATTAATGTCATTTTCCAATCAAAGTGGCTCCATGGGGTCCCCAAGTTGACCCATGGGTTGTCATGGTCGGACATGACTCATCCAATAGGAGTAGGACAAGTGTCAAGCTCATCTCATATTATTAAAACATTATTTTTACCTTAAACTACACTAATTACCTCTAATTGCGATTAAGAACTTAAAAGTTACTATTCACCAAAAAATTATTTTAATCTCATTGAACCACATTTTACTTCTTAATGACAACCATGTATGTCGGATTTTTGAAAAACAAATCACAGAAGAGGTAATATTTCATTTAAACGAAAAATCAGTTATTTAACTACCACTTAGTGGTTTCACTATTCATCAAAAATTGATGTTTTTCAGAACAGTGCCAAAATTTCACCCTAAGCTATAATTGATATTCCGAACTCAAAAATGATGTCTATTTTACAAAATTCCTAAAATATAAGTTGCATTAATTAATTTTATAATTAATTCCCTCTGTCACAACAAATAGCGTGTGTTTAAGAAACAATTTATATCAAAAGATTGGCAATTGTTTATATCCAATTTCAATGTTAAATTAATTCTAATGAACACGATTGGATAAAATGGTAAAAATATATTATAATTATACTTTAAAACCAATAAATAGTAAAATTTATCACAATAAATTATTTTGATTAAAAAATTTGTTTTTAAGTATTTTTCACTATTCATAAAAAATTGAAAGTTCTCAGAATATTACAAAAAATTCAACATAGGGTAATTTCAATATTAGGAATACAAAAATGAATTCCATTTTGAAATATAAAATTTCTATAATTTTAAAAAGTGGTTATTACTATTCACAACGGCTACTTTGATTAGTCACGGTGTTTTAGAACTCGAAGTTGCGTACAATGCAAGCTATTTCATTATTGAATGAGAAACGTATCGTGGAAGCTCGGGGTGTTAAATTCCCCCCTCCTTCAATAAATTGTGTCCTCGCAATTTGAAATTTTTTTCTTTGAAAATAAAAGGTTGAAAAGAGAAAATTCCTTTGAGGAAAACCCACATCGGAAATATGATTAATAAAATTTAGCCTTAATAAGAGGGAAATGGAAATAAGAATGTCTCCACCAAACTATGATCTCGATAAGGAGAACATTGGTGGAAATTAGAGACATATAATTGGAGGAAAAACGTAAATATTTGTAGTGAGTGATTGAGGTCATCAATCACAATCAACTGTCAAATTGAGGGCCTCAAAGCCTCCAATCTATGTTGATTTAAAATATCATCAGTTCAACAAGACATAATGTATTAGGATAACACATTTTTTTGTTTTAATATCCCTTTACTAAAGTTTAAGAATTAATTTATTCATTGAATAAGAGATAGGTATATATATATTTATGCTTGACAATTAGAGTTTCAAACTTCAACTCATCTTTCACTCAAAAAGATAATAGAACTCCAAAATATTATAATTATCCTAATTGTATAAGGTTCCAAATGTTAACACATAAAATTTAGATTAGTAAAATTATTTTGTAATAACCAGGGACTTCCTGTAGGCTAGTGGTAGGAAATAAAGGCATGTCGCACTATGGTTGTGAGTTCGATTCCTACAGCTTTTTCCGACACGACGGGTTATGCCCCACCCTACAGGTTGTCCTTTTCCTAAAACTATAGTATTATAATATTTCAAAAATAATCTTCATAAATTTTTTAACCTTAAACAATACTATCCAAAGATCAACTTAATCCACTTCAACATTTATACCTCTATCCAGACTTTCTCTAAAAGGTCTCTTAATTCCAAAATCAAATTATCAGATTCCCCAAACAAATTAAAGTTTCTCTTTTTGTCACATACTAAAAATATGATTACCTTCATCATATTAAAACCTTACTGAAATCAACAAGTACTACAGAAAAATCCTTATATATATATATATCACATTATTCTAATAACTAGAATATAATCCATGAGTCCAAAAGCACCAATACATTAATTATTTCGCTTCAACTGTAGTCACAGCATAAGATTGGCCTTGATCCCTTGGCATTTTCTGAGGTAAGTTTCCCTGACTCTTAGGACATTCATTTGGATAATTCCCCATTTCCCTACAATTTTAGCATTCAACATTGATAGCCTCTTTCTTTCCCTTGTAATCACGCGCCTGGTGACCTTTTTCTCCACATTTATAACAAACTCCCATTATTTTTAGGCAAGTACCAGGGTGATTCTTCCCACAATTATCACATAATGGAAAATCCTTCTTTCCCGTTTTCCCTTTATCTGTCTCTTGTTCCATAGTTCTCTTCTTCTCTTGATTTACTTTGTTGTCATAAGACTTAGAGAATTCCTCTTCTGTTTTGATAGCACATGAGACAATATCTTCGTATGACGTGAAGGATTGTGAGACTAATGCTCGACGGAGAAATGGTTCTAACCCATCAAAGAAATGATCAATCTTACTCCTTGGGTTACGTATATAATCTACAGCATACCTCGCTAACCTTTTAAATTTGGCCTCATACTTTGCGACATTCTCATCCTCCTTTTGTTTCAGACTCAGAAATTGCCTTTCCATATCTGCTCTATGGTCATGAGGAAAGTATTTTTCTAAGAAAATATCTTTGAACTCCCTCCATTCCATATTCGATATGTCATCATCTTCCTTTTTGTTTTGAATCAATGACCACCATTGATCAGCATCTCCAGTGAGGCGGTAAACTGCCATGATAACCTTTTCCCTTTCACTACTCCCCATTGTGTGGAATATTTTCTCTAAGGATTTCATCCATTGCTCAGCTACTAATTGATTTGTACCCCCATTAAATGTTGGTGGGTGTTTCCTCATGAAGCGGTCTAACATTGATCCTCCACGTTGCGGATCAGGGTGCTCCATACGAGTAAGGTTATTATTCATAACCTCAGTGAGTTGTCCCAGTATGGTAATAATTTGATCAGCACCAGTTGAATATCCAGATCCACAATAATTATCTTGAGCAGGAGGGAATCCCTACACGGAGTTCGTGCATTGATACGGTTTCCATTCCTTCCACTGGGCGCCATTTCTATACAATGGCATAAACTAGATTAGTTTATGAATTAAAATAAATAATTCCATACTTATAAAATACTTAACATAAATTGAACTATTTATGGATATAATCCATAATCATAAAAGGTTTTATTTGAAGAAGTATATACTCATAACCGTTCATAGTGGTTTGTAAAGAAAAAGAGAATTATCCTAAGCATATCCCCCGGGAGTGTCGTAACCAATAGTGCAGCAAGGCCCGTTGTCGTGCACCAGTTCCTGTTCGAGTCTAGCTCAAAGCGGTTTTTTCGGGTTTTACCCCTAGGTACATCTATGCCAGAGCCGCCTCTACCTTATCGTATCCAGACAAGGATGTATTGCTCGGAAAACTCACAAAATCTCTACAACAACAAAATTCTAGGAAGTTCTTCTATACTAATCCTTAAATTCTATCTTCGGGCTATGTGCTATAATCAGAGTTTATCTAAATCGAGCTTCCAAGGTTAGTACTAAATTGCCTCTGATACCAACTGTAACGCCCCGACCCCAGCTACCCAGAGTCGGTGCATTACTTCGTAACATTGGCATGATCACAAAAGATCAAGTCTCGAAAGACCGATTAGTTTAGTATCCTTGGAAACACTAGATACATTCGTAAATGTTACATTACATCATAAAGTGAAAAACTGCAATAACAAAGTCTCCATAGTCCACACTCATATCCTCTTCTGACAATCTCTACAGGTCATTCATAAAATACTTCTTCACATCCTGTAAAATATTAAAACATTTAAAGGGGTGAGCTTAGATGCTCAGTAAGGATAACAATATTTCGGAAGCTTTCATAAATAAACATTAACATTTAAGGCAATGTTTAACTAAAACAAAAGCCTTTTTAAACTTGAACATCAGCATAATATGGAAAAAATAAAATTAAATAATGCCATTTACTTACTCACATGGATATTCTACTAGTCGAATAATCACATGCAATATCAATAACCACTTTCATAATGAGGGAATGTATAATGCCAGACATTCTGAAACATTTTGTCAAGGCCTCGGCTAAGACGTCTAAAATGATTAAGGCCTCGGCCAAAACCATAAATCAAATTGGGAAAGGGCCTCAGCCAATTCCACGTCTAGTTGTCTCATTAGACCTACCGATGCATCGAGAAGCTATAGTGGGATCCACCCGTCACTTATTAAGTCCAATACATTCCTTCTATGAATAGATTTAAACATATCATAAACCATAACATAATCATATCACATAAAACATGCATAAAGGAAACATAACATTTCCACATTTCAATCACAAGATATCAATACAACACATTGATATAATAAAAACTCTTTAAAAACCATTTTCAATACCAAAATAAAAGAAAGTTAAAACTTTGTATTTATTTTTCATTAAAAAAATGGCTTGTAGAGGAAAACATTCCCTTTTTTTGTTTAGTAAAATGCTTCGTATAAAAAGATTCCTTTTGAATAAACGTAAAAGTCAATGGGGTTTATACACCGTATAAAAGAAAGTTGTGTATAAAACCAATTATGCCTCAATGAAAGGAGATTGAGACGAAGTCCTTAAAAAGATCATTTTTATAAAAAAATTGATCTATTATGTGTATTCACTATAGGTACACATAAAGAAAGTAAAAATACAGAATATGGCATAATAACATCATGACATAATTTGAAAGTAGAAGATTAACCCAAAGAATGGAAGTTGGGTTAAGAAGTTCCCTTACCTCGTGTCCGACTTGACTCAACCGTTCTTTATCCTCCTTAATAATAAACTAGAGTTAATATATACCTTGTTAAGAACCATTTTTAATTTCATTATCCTTTTTATATCACTTATTACAATATTATGAACATTATTTAATTATTTATGTTAATAACGGTCGTTTTGTCGATCTTTGGTACTTGAGTCAACTATAAACTTCTTATAATTACAAATTGTTTATGTGGTAGAATATCCATTATCTACAGAATTATATTCATGATTTATATGTCATATATATCATATATATCCAGTATATACATTCATTTATAATATTACATAACATTTAGAGGTAAGAAATGAAATGCACCGTTCATGGAGACGGTAAGCCGTACGTACGCATGAACGCTACTTTCATTTCTATTTCGTATTAAATGGAATGAAATCATAATGATATAAATTTATAATATAATTCAAGTATAATATAGTGTATAATACCATTTACTCCATCCTTAATACATCCCACATATGGCATTAACGATTCAAATCACTTTGAGGGGGCGGTAGTCCGCACTTCCTAAAATGAAATTATCGCGTTTTACCCATAATGGAAATCATAAATATGCCATAAATGAGAAATACAGAAGCATAAGTAAAACATAAACATATTATATATCATATATAAATATAGTGACATCTTAATGGCCACCTTTAAAGGTGTTATATGAGTGTTGAACAATCATCGTTTCGTGAGGCAGAAATTCTACATCCACAGAAACCGTATGTTCTTTAACCATTAGATTTAGGTGTGTGTAAGTGTAGCTCGAATACTTCTTATAACAACATCCTATTATATTTAGGATACTGGTGTTGTTACAAAAGAAATGAATAAAAAGAGTTTAGGGGGTTGGAGTAGAAAAATAAAACAAAACAACATTAGAGAAGACATTACCTCAAAATCGGGTAACTCTTTTTGATTTGAGTCAAAGGCTTCATTGGGAAGAGTTCTGCCCAAATTGAGGCCTCTAGGAGTAATAGGGGGAAGTTTTGAGAGTATTTGGTCAGAGTTTGGCCGATCCAAATGGCTTGAATGTTTGAATGAGGTGGTAGAGGTGGGGGCCTTTTATAAGAGGAGAGGTGGGGCACTCTTGGAAAGTACGGAATTTTTACATTATTATACAATGATTTTCGGATTATAAAGGACCCAAACTTATATAATTCGTGTATAAGGTGATAATGGTTCGAAATATACCCATCCAATAGTCTTTGGACAAGTGTAACCCTTTTATTGTACATTATCTTTTCATTTTATGAAAATCGTTAAATAATGAGGTCATCGCTGCATCATAATGATTTCATAAATAATTTAATTTATATAATGTCTAAAAATTATAAAAAAAATACTACGATGTATGAAATATATTTATCTTTCTAATGAATATTTATAGTAAAAATTTGGACTTGTGTAACCCCACTTAAAAACTGTTTTAGTAAAACAACTCATGTTTCTGTCAATTTAATTTTAACATTAAATAAATATATATTAATGTCATTTTCCAACCAAAGTGGCTCTATGGGGACCCCAAGTTGACCCATGAGTTATCTTGGTCTTCCATGACTCATCCAATAGGATTAGGACAAGTTTCAAGCTCATCTCATATTATTAAAACATTTTTTTACCTTAAACTACACTAATTACCTCTAATCGCGATTAAAAACTTAAAAGTTACTATTCACCAAAAAATTATTTTAATCTCATTGAACCACATTTTACTTATTAATGACAACCATGTATGTCGGATTTTTGAAAATCAAATCACAGAAGTGGTAATATTTCATTTAAACGAAAAATCAGTTATTTAACTACCACTGAGTGGTTTCACTATTCATCAAAAATTGTTGTTTTTCATAACAATGCCAAAATTTCACCCTTAGCTATAATTGATATTCCGAATTCAAAAATGATGTCTATTTTACAAAATTCCAAAAATATAAGTTTCATTAATTAATTTTATAATTAATTCCCGTTGTCACAACAAATAGCGTGTTTTTAAGAAACAATTTTTATCAAAAGATTGGCAATTATGTATATCCAATTTCAATGTTAAATTAATTCTAATGACCAACATTGGATAAAATGGTAAAAATATATTCTAATTATACTTTAAAACCACTAAATAGTATAATTTATCACAATAAATTATTTTGATTAAAAATGTTGTTTTTAAGTATTTTTCACTATTCATAAAAAATTTAAAGTTCTTAGAAAATTACAAAAAATTCGACATAGGCTAATTTCAATATTAGGAACACAAAAATGAATTCCATTTTGAAATATAAAATTTCTATAATTTTAAAAAGTGGTTATTACTATTCATAACGGCTACTTTGATTAGTCACGGTGTTTTAGAACTCGAAGTTGCGTACAATGCAAGCTATTGCATTGTTGAATGAGAAGCGTATCGTGGAAGCTCGGGGTGTTACAAATACTCTACAAATGAATGAATGTGGACTATCCAGTCCATATCGAGAATGACACAGAATCATGTCATCTCGAGAACAGAGGGATTCCACAAGATAGGTAACTTAATACCTCAAGGGTCCAATACCTACACTAGCATATGTGATCTGTATGTATTCCCAATGGTGTATTGATAATTATTACACCATAATGGAACTCTATCTCTAGTATGAAACATTCCATCATTGGTGCAGAAATAAATGTGTTTAAAGAACCTATATCAAACAAATCATATACAATAGTAGATTCTACTATAATAGTACATCATACTATAGATAGCCATTCATCCTGATCCTCTGGTATCGGCTGTAAAGCATGAAACTATCTTGATATACAACCCTATGAAACATTTGGACAACCATGGTCCTGATTACTCTGCTGGTGGTGCTGGTGATCAGGGATTAGACTTCCATGACCATGACCTCCCCCTCAGCCAGATATGATGGTGCTACTTCAACTCCCTACTTAACAATGAAAAAACGAACATTCACTTTTATGGGGAGCGTATGATGATCCTTTTCCACTAGATTCTTGTGGAATATTCTTGTATAAATAGTAATGATTTCCCAAGTGGAAGAAATAACGACACTCTATAGGGCCACTATCACATTGTGTCGTCTTATTCCATTATTATTCACATTTATGATAAACCATAGAGCTATTAAAATGGATACTCTGGATACCACATCCCTAACGAGAAACCTCAAGGTAATGTTTCCTTCGACAAGAAGTACAATTGTCCTAACACCGAACTGGTCCTATGAATTTGGTACTTGTTCCTTCTCAAAGGTTACACTCATTTATAATGGCATAATCAAATATATTAAAAAAAAATAGGATGGAAAAATACATTCACCTACGATTAGATGGAAAAACGATACCCATCCTCAAAAACTCTACCACGTTAATCCTCATCACCATCTAGAACGGGTGAAATGAAATGTAAATCATTAAAATGTGTAGAACACTCCATAACTGACATAGAACGCTACTCGAGATTAATGAACACTTGTGATTTGTCAGTTCTCAATTTCTGAGGAATGAACTGATCCTAGAAGGTGGTTTGGAAATTGACCCATAACATTACCTGAGGAAGGCCGGCCTATGTATCCACATCCCACTGATGCTTGGATGAATCACAACACATGTATATTTAATGAATGGCTCTCAACACTAGATTAACTTCCAGATTTTTAATGATATACATCATATCCTCTGGTCCAAAATCGTTAGCATGAGAACTGAAATCCCATAAAAATGTATGAGGATGCTACTTCTAGAACACACGGGTCATATTATCCATCGTAGGGGAAAACAATATCCCACCATTCAAGGACTGCATCAGTCATAATAAATTATTACAAAAAAGAGAATGAGTTCCTGAAATAGGTAGACCAGTCAGAGCCTCTGGTGGATCTCTTGAAAGTAAGAATGGCGGTGTAGGTCCCACCCTATCTGAAGCGTGGTTTCAACCACATTTCCGGTGAACTACATGAGGTCTTCATGGAAAAATTGGTCTAAAAATGACATGAACACCTTAGAACAAGAATATGATCATAATATTGCATAACGAGTGGGAAATTAACCTAGGAAAACTCACTACCAAATGCATTCTACCCAATCTACCAGAATAGATGGCCATGTATCAGTAAGTTCTCAAGCAAATGAGTCATTTCATTTTGTAGTTACTTTTTCAGTTCACACCATTACCTTTCATAAGCATGATAAGGTGGGATACGAATTTTCAATCAATTAATTTTAGTTTTCAAGATTCACATTATAATGTAAATCCATTTTTGATGAATTAGTGCCCATAACCCTATGAAGAGAAATGACACCCATTTAATTATTAAATAATGGCTTGGCATAGTAATTTATAAATCATAACCAATGAGGTCCCATACACCTTAGTAAATGAGACAGTAAATCACTCAATCATCGCCAAAGTAGTACACATTCAAGAAACTATCGCATCATTACTCCACAATTAAAGGCATATTTTGAAATGTAATGTAGTGAAATGCACATATATGGCATGAAAATATGCATGACATGTGAAATACATCTGCCTATAATTATTAATGTAAAAATGATCATTTCCCTCATATCATTACGCTAGGTATGAAATGAAATCCCATCATAGTAATAATCAACAACACCACACAACTTGTGTGTCACCCAATTCTGAAATAATATCAACTGTAATATAGAAAATATAATTACAATTGCATTTTCGGTAACTTGGCTTTTACCCTGATCATGGTTTCGCTACGACAAATCACAACTTATAACCAAGACCCATTTGTTCCTATTATACAATATATTTTCTCCCAATAGTGTAGAAATAAATAAATCCCCTATGATACCACTTTGTGATGTCCCAGACACAGATGCCACATAATGGGTGCCGTAAGACTGGTGGGCCACATAGCCTCATGTGCAACTTATTGAGTGTCAAAGGCTTCTAACTAGCAATGATAGCCTATGGTGTGTCTGTGGGGAGACAATACCCTAATTTTTATAATGTAGCACAATAAGAGGGATATAAATGAGTAGTAATTAGAAGAATCATTATAATAATATAATTAAGCAAAGAAAATAATAATAATTGTATCAACTGGGAAAATGATGATGTCATGTCATGTCACTAAAAAACTAGAAATATATTGATTCAAGACATCAGATATAAAATTTTCCATAATTATAAAAACAAATGCTACTCCAAGCATACCATGCCCCAACTCGGTCATCGACTATCAAACTGCATACTATTAGCACACATTCAATTTTTGGAAGTAGAATGCTTCCCTTTTTTAATACCTTCAACTATGTAATAAACTTGGGGTACCAAATGGCACCCTGAGATGGTGTGAAATAAATTTTAGTGGGACACCACCAATAATTTTTATAACATTCGGCCCGTGTAATGGAATATAGCAGTGTGTGGGAATTAATATATAATGTAAATCATGTTGTACAATATAAATAAGTACCCAGTACCTATTTCCGCCAATCTCTAGTGTCTGAACATGTAACCAATTCATTAATTATGTTATTATTAGTTAATGTTAAAAACTCCTATGTGGAATATCTGGAACTGACATCACCTCATGATATTATAAGTAGTGATGGTCCCAATATGTAATAAGGAAACCTAACAAGGATATCCAGTGATGGTGTTCTAGGGTAAAAACCAATGTATCATAAATCTCATTGAATGCTAACTCAAGAGTATCTGAGTCTAGAAAATGGGTAAAAGTGTATTTCAAGGAGCGTAATCCATGGAATTCCACAATAAAGTGCCTACTGAGTCCAAGGTGATCGAACAAGGTAAATAAGAGTTATGTAAAGACAGGGCCTTATGGTCTTTCACAATGGAACCTTCTAGTCAATGATTTATCTAAGAGGTGTATCCATGGTATCATGTAATAATGAAAAGGACCCTAGAGTAGGATACTCGGCATATGAGTAATAGACAAGAACCAGAGTCTAGGTCAGTATCAACCTATGAAAACCACATCCTTGTATCAGAATGGGGTTCTCAAGACCCAATGTAATCTACTCTTAGAATCCAAGGTGAGCTTCAGTAAATACATTATTATTTGAAGTTTTAATCATTAATAATTTATTTGGCTTTATTCATTACTTCCATTAGTGTGGATAGGTCATGACGAGTTGAAACCATTTATTTATTGGTCCATAAATTGGCTTCCATCATCGTTGATAGGCTATGTATCCTTGAAACAATTTAATAAACTCTTAATTAACCATTAAGGAATATTCAATTAGAGTGGTTCATACCAATACATTCCATTAACATGGAATGGGGTATAAAATACATGTAACTATTAATCAATCTCATGTTTTGAGTCCACGTTATATTCAAAGTATATATTCCATTTCACATTTCATATTTAATAATAATTTGGATGCACTTACCTTAGGTTAGTGAAGCGGTAAAAATACATGGTACAACCAATTTTTCATTTCTCATTAATAACAATGGATTTATTATAAGAAGGATCACCATAATGAGGTTCTTGAAATGGAATTCCCGAACGATGGATCAAATGTGTCCAAACACAATAAAAATAATTATGTCCTAACCTTTAACATGAGGTGGATTGAGTTGTGGTTGTAACCACTAATAACTAATGACATATTTGGAAATAGAATAACCTAAAAATTGTTATAAGTATTACCATGGCATGGAAATTTATGAAAAAGATTCCAACAATACCAGTGAGCCCCACAAGAACATTCCCAGATCAATTAACAATAGGTATAAGATATATAATATCCACTTTAGGGTTATACGATTCTTCTCATTCTGTGCCAGCACATGAGTTTCCTTAGATCGGAGTATATCAAAGAAAAAGTTAAAAATTCACACATGGTGATATCTTGGTTGATAGAAATAAAGAAAATGAATAGCTAAAGAGGACTCAGTTTCTAACTTTTTTGCATCCAACATGATGAATAGAGGCTCCATTGGATTCTAGAAGAAGGAGATCTCAAGATCCCTTACATTGGCAATCAAAAATCATAAATGGATGAAAAAGGATGAAAATACCACTAATTTAAATGTTGGGAAGAAGAATAAGGTTTAATAAATCATTAAGGAAAAAATGGGAATTTACATAGAAAAATTTCCAACACACTGTTTGACCGTATAGTTTGTCAAAATGTGCACAAACTATGTGTGACGGCTCTGCATGAATGGTTTGGTCCGCACGGTTTTTCAAATCATGCGCAACCCATGAATGGATAATTTTGTTAAAAGGAGCACCTTCAAGGTCAATCCGCATATCCATGTACCAATTTTGAGTGATTAATCTATCCGAAAAAACACAATCTGCATGGTTTGGGAAACCATGTGGAAATCCCACGTGATTTACTCCAAACCATGCACATAGTATGTTTTCTCCAAAAAGATGGGTTCTGGGATAAAAAATTACTCGGACACCCTTAGAACCTTTACTAACTCAATAGGTTTCAATATTAGGTCCCAATTAAAGACCTAGACTATAAATTAAAGGACCAATACTTGAGTGAAAAATCATGTTCTTACTGTTAGTAATGTTAAAAATGCCAAAAAATTGAAACAATGTATATCTAGTTTCAATGAAAATTTAATCCCAATTACCTACAATAGATTAAATGATAAAATATTAATCTTAATATAATTTAAAACCAATAAATAGTGTAATATTCAACTATATATTATTTTATAGAAAAATGTTTCATTTCAATTAAAATTTTGAATTTTTTTACTATTAATCGAAACCCAAAACTTATCAGAAAAAATATCAAAATTCAAACCACAGAAATTTTTTATATTTTTATTTAAAATAAGAAGTTTATTTTTTAAAAATAATATTTATAATAGTGAAAATATTTGATATAAATGGTTTCTCCATAGAATGGATAAAAATTTTACCTTTATAAAAATATAAGTTTTTATGCATAAGATTTGGTTTCATCAAATTATATACCAAGATAATATATTGAATTGCAACATACTACTACTTTGATCACATACATTTTGTTCCATTATTTATGTTCCATTTGGTATCAATGCTCTTATGAGTGGGTTTTTTGGCTTTTTGTATGCCGTAGAGTAGGTACATGTATTTTATTAGAGGTTCACTTGGTCTACTCGAGGTACACACCATGTTCAGTTGGTACACAACATGAACTGCATGCTGGATATATGTCGTGAATGGGGAGATCATGTTATGAGTAGGTTCACATCATGTACCTGAGCTACATGTCATTCAGGGTTAAAATATCATATTTCTTTCAAGGAGAAGTGTTTTCAATGTACTTATCAAGTGTGGTATACACGATGTGACCTAGGTGTACACACCATGACTCGGACCAATCCTAGGATAAAGTCATAAGTTTTGAAGATTCTCTTGGTCATTTCTCAAATAATTCATTTTACACAACCCTAAGATGTCCAACTTCATTTTTAATGTGTCCCCTCATTCCAATTCGACCTTATCGGCTTCATATCTGCATTGCGTCTGTGGTTATTATATCTGGGTAAGTGTTACATATGATATTTCATTGCGATAGATCACAACAGTACCCTAGCTTTATTTTATTGAATTTTCTAAGGTATGATGGATATTTATTCATGGTTTCATCTTGATCTATTTGGAGATCTCATTTAGGAGGCCATTTCCTTTGTTGGTCTTTGTGCATCGGGCATTCTTCCTTGATGTATGTTGTATTACTCTCTTATACAAACCTATTGTCTTTAGATTTAGGAATATTATATGATGTGGATATTTTAATCAAGGGACTAAATTGTGTTTTTTGGGTTTCATTGGATTTGGATTCTGTTATACACGTGTGTGACCTGATATTTGAGGTAGGTTGTTCCCTCTATATGCTACATTGTAGAAACTGATTGTTTTTCTATATAAACTGATTTTTTAAATCAGCATGATTATTAGTGTGCATGAAAATGAGTTTAAAAAGTGAAATGGGTTATTCCTTGTTTTGATAAATTTATTCTAAAAATGTTTTTGAATATTTTTAATGTCATTAAAATTTGTTTTTGAAGTTTAGAACATGGATTACCATGGGTACTTAGGTGTAAGGTTTAGCATGGGGCCATATTTAGTTGTTTTGTAGTATTCAAGGAGTTTTATCTTGAGGTTTTCCTATCTTTCTTATTCATGTTGTTCTACGAGACTAATATTAAAATTTTGGGGGCTTCAATCATCAGGTATTAGTATGATTTCTAGGTATTGTGTTCTAGAATCAGTTTTTGTGCTCTTGATTTTTGTTGGCCGAGTATTCTGAATCCTAGTTATGTAATATTCTATTGTGTTGTGATACATGTGCTTCCATTTTTACATAATTTATTTATGAGTTATCCTTGATATTCATGTTTATTCTTTTGTAAACTGATATATAAAAATGCTCTTTGAAACTATTATATTTACATTTTCTTAAAACATTGGAAAAAGGTAAATGTTTAACATGTGTTTAATACAACAACATTAGGGATGATCCAGACATGTTTTATATTAAAATGATCATATATGGTATTTTATTTAGGGATTATTTGTGGAACACCTAGTTGGGATCTAACAGATCCTATTACCTCACACACAATGAACCTCTTAATTGGTGCATACAAATTTTATGTCTTCATGTGTAGAGAAAGGCATGGTGTCGTAGTGAGGTGGCGAGGATCATGTCATCTGGGATGGGTAGTAGAAGGATAGATTGTGTGAGTTTTTTCACACCATCTATTAGTGTATTTTTTATTTGTAGACATTTTCAGGTGGACTAGTCTTGTGTATTTTTTTCTACAATTGATGTTGTTCAGTTTCATCAGTTTTATAACAATTATGGAATACATATTCAATATTCCTTTGTTGTTTAGTTATTTATTTATATATACATATATATATTCCAAGTTTTTTTTATGGTTGGGTGAAATTGTTCACTATATTATGTTGTTCTATGCCATGGTGCTTGTCTCTAGCTTATGGGAATCAGGAACGCCCTTATGGTATGTGAAGGATCAGCTTGAGTGCCAAATTTTTTGGCAACCCTAGTAAGGTCATTATATTTTTTAATTAGATGAGTTTTTCCCCATGAATACTTTTCATGGGACATCAGTTTGACAATATATAGAATTTATGGTACTTGGGAGGTATGTTTCAATGTTTTCATGGCATGCCCTTTTCATAACGAGAGACATCTTTCCTTGGGATGTTGTTAAGAGTGTCTCTAGTTTTCTTTTCTTAATTAGCAGTTTTTTCTTGTCATGACACGTCCTCGGGGCCCGTGCCTTGACTACCCCAAGCCCGCCTTCCATAGGTCAAGTACTTGCGACTAGCACCAAGGCGTAAATCCCGGAATAAGGGAAGGCATTGCCTTTGAAAAGTAAACAAGCACCACATAGTTAGAAAGCGGAAAAGTAAACACTATGTAAAAACTGTAACAAGCTGTGCTGAAAGTAAAAGGGGGCCGGAAATAAAAGCCCAACTATAAAGTACAACCGAAGGGGAAAACATCAACTAAAAAGAAAAGCCACAGCATCGAGTCATTGTATGGAAGTCCCACCTGAAGGGTGGGTACAGATAGCCTCCACTACTCCTCGGTCCACCTGACTTCTCCGAGTACGTCCCGCCCAGTGGTCCACCTCAAGGTACCGTCCTGCTCCGCAAGCCTCCACCACGATCAGCGCTGTCCGTCGTCTGCAACCAACACAACGTAGTGCGGGCATAGCCCGTGCAGGGGTGAGTATAAGCTACTCAGTAGGGACCCCGAGACCCCCGAAGGTCTCCCAGAATCCACAAAGGATAATCCACAAAGGAAAGATACAATCACGAAGTAACATACGACATGGCTTAGGTATATGCCCATACATATATCTAAGTCGTCAATTCCCGCTCAGATCCAACGTCTGAGCTCAAACACAACCCAGTCCACAAAGGAAAGCAAAAAGTATACCCACACAGGATAGTACAACACAATCCACAAAGTAGAGTAAACAGTAAATCCACACAGGATAGTTCAACACAATCCACACAGGAGAGTAACACAAGATTCAGCTCACACAGGTATACTTTTTCGGATGATGATAAAGATGATCATTGTTCCATCTAATTCGTCGGACCCACAAAGGATCGATAGGTACTAACCACCACAATGACCCACACAGGATCGATAGGTATCTAACCCCCGCAAAGACCCACATAGGATCGGGCCCACACAGGACCTGTAGGCGCTGGCTCACACAGAACCGCTGAGCGCTGACCAACACAGGATCAGATCCACACAGGATCTGTAGCACTGATCCACGTAGGATCGCTGAGTGAAGTAGTCCTCGCAGTCCACTGAGGATCTCTGCACAGTCGTCGTCGCAGTCCACTGAGTATCTCTACACAGTCGTCGTTCCACTCCACTGAGGATCTCTGCACAGTCGTCATCGCAGTCGCAGCAAGCACTAGGGTTCCAGCACACAGTAAGCTCGTTCGGGAGGGTCAGCTCGACGAGCCGAAAGGCTGATACATCAAATGACACAAAGTCCGAGGTTGACATATCCAAAAGTTCCGTATCGTCAATAGGAACTCAACGTCGCAGACGGCGCGTCAATCGGACGCTCGGTCTGAGAGTTATAGGCTTTTTCGTTCCAGGGGCCCGGTTGGTTTTTAAGACAAAACCAACACGACCGTACTCCGCCTGCGTCCAATCCTCGGGCGGAGTATGCAAAAAGATCCGTCTAACTTAGAGGAATTCATCAAAGTAGACTGCACGTCAATCGGACGTCCGAAGCTCAAGATATGAGTGTTTCCGCTCCGAGGGCCCGGTTGGTTTCGTGTACGAACCAACCCGGCCGAACCCAAAGTATTCTGAAACCTTGAGTGCGATATACTGAAACCATCATCTCGATCAAAGGATCACATTTCCGCTAACGGCCCGTCGTTCAGAGGCCCGTAGCTCACGTTACAGTCAAAATACCGAAAACGGTCTGAAGACGGGGGGTCTGGGCCTGGGCCGACCCGGCTGGGCCTGGTCCGGTCCGGCTAGGGCGCGGCTCGGCGGTCGGATCGGCCTGGCTCAGCTCGGCCGAGCGGCCGAGCGCGGCAGCCGCATGGCACAGCCCCCACGGGTTGGAAGAAGTCGTGGCCCTTGATGGGCCGCGCTAGAGTCAACGGACGCGGCATAGCCGCGTCCCGTGCATGACGGCCGGTCCCGCGCAGCCGCGGGTCCGCTGGCCATGGCGGCCCTGTCTGGCGGCGCGCTGGGGCGCCGCCGCCTCCGACCGCCAGCGCCGCCGGCGGCTTCCGCGGGCCACCGGTGTTGCTCCGGTGGTCCGTTTTCCTTCCCATCTACGCCGTTGTCCCTCCCGGGTTCCGTTCTTCACTGCGGGGTCATCAAAATGCCCTTGCGTCACGTTTTGTCGTCGCCCGCCAAATCCGCACAACCATGAAGAACAGCGGAGGGTTGTCGGCCCATGTTCGTTTTCCCCGCACCCTCCGCGTTAATTAATAACAACAGGCGAATTATTCAACACATGAAACAACAATTTTTATAAATAAAAATTGTTCATATGATTCCGGTTCTTTAATTTTAAAGAAACATTCATGGGAATAAAAAATATTCACAACAACCCCTACCTCGCCAAGTCGTCGCACACAGGTTCTTTGCAGATTTGATCGTCGCGGAAGGAGGGGATCGTCGCGGTATCCGGCTTTGCGTCGACGAACACCGAGGTCCAAGAAACAACAGATTTAATTTTTAATAATTAAATCCTTCTTGAGTTAAAAACCACAAAGGAATTTTAAAAGAAATCCGAAACTCACACCTCAATGGATGATCGAAGGTTTTTGTCTCGGAGGAAGGAATGTCCTAGAAGAACATCGCGGAAGAGGAAACGTCGGCGTTGCGGCACACGGCATCGCGTCGTCGATTTCTGCGGGTTTGGCGTTCTTCATCGGAGGCCGGCATTCTTCGCGTTCTTCGCGTTCTTCGCGAAGAAGGGTGAAGGCACACGAATTCTGTCAAAGCCTCTCAACGTGTAATCCTCCAAAAGTCGGTGTTGGTCTTATTTTATTATTATGCCAAAAAACAAAAAAGAGTTAAGTAACGACCCATTAATTCATAGAATTAATTCAACTAAAGAAACTGCCCATTTAATTCATTAAGAAAACCGCCCAATTAATTGGTGTTTTAAGAAATTAAGAAAACGCGTCAGTTGACTTTCATAATGATGGGTTTTCACGGGTGCGTTACTTAGCGGAAAAGAAACGGTGGGGCTCGTGCGGGCCCCACCTCACAAATATCCTACCATGAGGGTAGGATATTTTTGAAGATCACCCTATCTGTATCAACTCAGCTTAAGCCGCTTTAAGTGGCTTCAAGTTTCTTCCAAGTGGCTTAAGTGAAATAAAATAATGTTTGTCGTACAATTATTTTATTTCTTAACTTTAAGCCCGAAAATTAAAAACCACACCTGAGCAAAAGCAACTCCGGAAGAGGCGTTCCTATGCAAGTACCGGTGCTGTGATTTGATCGGTGCCCTCAGAATTCGATTCTGGGCACCGTTTCAAAAGTTAGAAAAACCTGCTCGTCCGTTCACTGAACGTACCCGAGCCAAACTTCGGAAAATCATTCCGGACACACCGGGCCTCGGAATCAGGTGCCGTCAGAAACTGCGTTTTGTAAAATTCCAAAGAAAATTATGAAAACAATTCCTTGAAATTTATGGGTCTTTACATTACTCCCACCTCAGGGCTTTATGTCCCCGTAATGATACATCATAAACTAGGGAAACAAAAGTTGGTACTGAGCATGAATCTGAGCCTCCCGCTCCCGTGTGCTCTCATAGAGGTTCTCGTGCTGCCATCTGATGCGCACAAGAGGAATCGATCTCCCACATAGGACCCGCTCATTTCGATACTCTATCTCCACCGGGACCTACATAAATGTCACCCCATCATCCACGTCTAGATCCCCATGGTCAATGATGTGTGTCGGGTCATGCACGTATCTCCTCAGCTGAGATACGTGAAAGACGTCGTGCACCCGATGCAACTGAGGTGGTAGAGTCAGGCGATAATCCACCTCGCCAATCCTGCTGAGGACATGGAATGGTCCAATGAAGCGTGGAGACAACTTTCCGCCTCAGCCAAATCTCTGCAAACCACGTTGAGGTGAGACTCGCAAGAAGACGTGGTCGCCATCCTCGAACTCTAGTGGCCTCCAGCTGTTGTCAGCATAAGACTTCTGCCGGCTCTGAGCTGTCCTCATCCGCTCCTGGATGACCTGGACCTTATCTGTCGTGGCTCGGACAATCTCTGGTCCCACAAGTGCTGACTCCCCAGGGTATGTCCAGCACAATGGAGACCATCAAGGTCTGCCGTACAATGCCTCGTATGGTTCCATCCTGATGGTGGAGTGGTAGCTGTTGTTGTACGCGAACTCCACCAAGGGTAGGTGGTCCTCCCAGCTGCGACTAAAGTCAAGGACACATGCGCGGAGCATATCCTCAAGAGTCTGAATGGTCCTCTTCGTCTGACCATCCGTCTGAGGGTGAAAGGCGGTGCTCAGATGTAGCCATGTCCCGAACGCCTCATGCAACCCCTTCCAAAGCCGGGAAGTAAAGCGAGCTTCTCGATCGGAGACGATAGACGATGGCACACCGTGAAGCCGTACAATCTCCTGAATGTAGAGACGCCCCAAGCTCCCCACTGAGCCCTGCTCTCTGATGGGTAACAAGTGTGTCGACTTGGTGAGTCAGTCAACAATCACCCAAATGGAGTCGTGACCTCTAGAAGTGCGTGGAAGTCCAGTAACGAATTCCATAGATATGGCATCCAACTTTTACTCTGGGACCTCCAAGGGCTGTACCAAGCCTGTAGGTACTTGATGCTCTACCTTCACCTGCTCGCAGGTGAGGCACCGTGAAACGACCTCTGCCAGAGCCTTCTTCATGCCCAGCCACCAGTGCTGTCGTCTTAGATCCTGGTACATCTTCGCCACTCCACGATGTACCGCCAAAGTAGAAGTGTGAAACTCTCTCAGCACCTCCTCTCGTAAAGTGACTGGTACCAAGGTACATCCTCAAAAAAGGACGTCGTCCTCTGCTCCAAGGTAGAAACCATCAAGTGCATGTCCGGAGGATATCTGTGCACACCGTGTCTCACAGTCAGCGTCCCCACGCTATGCCTCTTTCACCCGTTGTAGAAGTGGAGGAGAGACTGTGAGAGACTGAAGGAAGGCTGCTCCGTCCCTATCCACGAAGGATATCTGCAAGGCAGCTAGCTGCTATGTCGCCTCCTCAAGTAGCGGATGCCCGTCCTCCTGCTGAGGGCATCGGCTACCACGTTCCCCTTCCCAGGAGTATAGACAATATCAAAGTCATAGTCCTGGAGGAATTTGAGACATCGTCGCTGTCTCAGGTTCAATTACTTCAGAGAGAAGATGTACCTGAGACTCTGGTGGTCAGAAAAGACTGTAAAGCGCTCGCCCATTAGATAGTGCCGCCATGTCTTTAGAGTGAAGATCACTGCTGCTAACTCCAGGTCATGGGTAGCGTAGTTCTGCTCATGCGGCCTCAACTGACGTGATCCATAGGCAATCACGACCCGCTCCTACATTACGACACACCCGAGTCCGGTCCCTGATGCATCGTAGTAGACTACGTATCCAACTCCCTCCTCAGGCAACCTCAAGATAGGTGCGCTGGTCAATCTCTGCCTCAGCTCCTGAAAGCTCTACTGACATCTGTCTGACCACACAAATGGTTTCCCCTTCTTCGTCCAAGCTGAGAGTGGAGCCACAACTAAGGAGAAGTCCAGCAGAAATCTCGGATAGTATCCGGTTAGACCCAAGAAACTCTGCATCTCTGTCACGCTCCTGGGTGGCTCCCAAGCTAGCACTGCCTCTATCTTCATGGGATCCACTGCAACTCCTGCCTCAGAAATGACATGCCCCAAGAAGTGGACCTCACGTAACCCGAACGGGCACTTCGAGAGCTTTCCTTAAAGCTGGTGCTCTCGGAGTGTGTCTAGTACAACCCACAAGTGGTAGGCATGCTCCTCCTCCGTGGTCGAGTACACCAAAATGTCGTCGATGAAGACCACTAAAAATCGATCAAGGTATGGATGGAAGATCTTGTTCATGAGGATCATGAACACTGCTGGAGCATTGGTTACGCCGACTGGCATATCCAAGAACTCATAGTGGCCATACCGACACCTGAAGGTCGTCTTCTGCACGTCCTCGTCTCAAACTTTGAGCTGATGATAGCCTGACCTATGGTCTATCTTCGAGAACCACTATGCTCCCTTGAGCAGATCGAAGAGGTCATCAATCCTCGGTAGCGGATACTTGTTCCTCAATGTCACCTGGTCAAGCAACGATAGTCGACACAAAGTCGCAATCTCCCGTCCGCCTTCTTGGAAAACAAAATCGGGGAAGCCCGGGGTGAAACACTGGGTCGGATGAACCCCTAGCCCTACAAGTCCTCCAACTGTACTCGTAGCTCTGGAAGCTCGGCAGGGGCCATCCGATATGCTGGAGTTGATATCGGGGCTGTCCCGGGGTACAGGTCAATATAAAATTATACCACTCTGTGAGGAGGTAGTCCTGGAACGTCTTCGGGGAAGACGTACGCATACTGATCCACCACTGCAAGAAAACTAGGACTCCGCATGTCAACTACTCCAAGGATGAGGCTAGCCAACTAATGAGTGATGGGTTGTCCCCTCATCTACAAGAGACCATATTGTGCTGAAAAGGATCCCTTTTGCTGGTTAAGGTGAACCTACTCTCGTCGGTGTGAACACATCGCACCTTGCGCCTAAAACTGTCAATCTGAGAATAGGCTGTAGATAACAAATCCAAGCCCAAGATGACGTCGTAAGGCCTCGACGCTGCTACAAGAAGATCCCAGCCGAAGCTCTCACCTCCTAGAGTAAGCTCACTCTGCCGGCAGCAGTGCGTAATCGTCGAGTCTGCCTCCGTAGGTGTCTCTAGCCGTAAGGATCGATCCAATGGCTCTGTCGGAATCTTCGAGCTCTGAACAAGGGTAGCGCCTATGAATGAGTGACTCGCTCCTGTGTCTATAAGAACTGCAGCAAGGGTGGAAAAGACACAGATCATACCTTGAATCATCTCTGGTGTGTCGTGGTCATAGGCCTCCGCTGCCTGGAGCTGTGCCTGTCTCTGCCCGCCAGCTCCCTGTGGACAGGGTGGCCCTCTTGGTGGTGGTGGTGGCAGAGCCTCAAAGCTTCTCCCACCACCTTCTGCTCGGCCAGCTCCCCTGCCTCGTCCGCCTCCTCCCTGCGGACCACCACGGTCGACCCTCTACCTCTGCCTGGGTGGCCCCTCCACCGTCTGCTGCTCCTCGGTACGGCGGGTCGGGCAGTCACGAGCCATGTGGCCCTGCCCGCCACACGCGTAGCACTGCCTGCCTCTCGAAAGACTGGCTCCACGCTGTGTTCCCCGCACTGCTGAGCCAGTGTCCCGAGGTCATCTACGAGAGGGCCTGGTCTGCCTGGAACCCTGATTCACTCGTCGGCTTCCTTCTGCCGAAGACTCCACTACATGCCGCCCTGCGGTAGGTCTCGCTGCTGAAGTAGAC
The DNA here is from genome assembly GCA_963277665.1 of Viscum album. Taxonomy (NCBI): domain Eukaryota; kingdom Viridiplantae; phylum Streptophyta; class Magnoliopsida; order Santalales; family Viscaceae; genus Viscum; species Viscum album. The sequence goes on along the minus strand of OY728152.1, from coordinate 1,308,126,674 downwards.
TCAGCCAGAAAGCTCTCGATCAGAAGGGCTCGCTCTAGTACTCCTTCCTAGGTCAGTATGCTGAGGGAGATCATCGATGCCCTGATCTCGTGTCTCAAACCCTGCTCAATGGTCCGGTCCCAGAAGAATGGGTCTCATACCATATCTGTCGAGTAGCGAGAAAGATCGGTAAACCTCTCCGTGTACTGAGCGACTGTCAAGCTGCCCTATCACAGCTAAAGAAGCTCCTGGATGCGCACTGCACGGAGGGTGGCCGGGACGAACACTGAGCAGAATAGGCTCTCGAAGTCCGTCCAGTGAAGAGATGCCTCATCGTGCCCCTAGAGCATCAAGCTCCACCATCGGCCGGCTGCAGCGTGCAGTAGGCTCGCCGTGAGGATCACCATGAGGTCTGCTGGTGTCCTCACTAGCCTGAAAAATCGAACGACCGCCTCCATCCAGTCCTCGGCTGCCTGGCGGTCCATCTCCCCACGAAACCTTGGTGGTCGCTAGCATTGGAACTCATGCAGAGCTCTGAGGTGATGTGCATCATCAGCGGTCGGAGCTGGAAGCATCGGGGGCTCGGCGGGTAAAGGTACCGCTGGTTCCTCTACTGTCAACGGGCCCTGTACCGTGGCCTCATCGCTCGATGGGCTGTCGTCGCACTCTACTCTCGGAACCCTAGCTGGCTGCCATCGTGGGGCCATCCTGAAAAGGAAACAAGTGAACCACAGTCAGAACAGTATACCTGGTGAGCTAACACAAGTAATAACAAAGAAAACATGAAACACTCATGCAATCAATGTTTTCGTGCATTATGTCAGAAATCCGAAGTCAGGGTCCTGGTGTATGGATACGTCGTCCGCCGCACCAACACTGGACTCCATGGACTGATAACCAAACCCAATATGCTAAACACTTTTTCTTCACATAGAAGAAAGATTAGAGTCTGCGGTAGAACCAACCGCATCTGATACCAATTTGTCACGACCCGTCCTCGGGGCCCGGGCCCTGACTAACCCATGCCCACCTTCCATTGGCCAGGGGCTGGCGACTAGCACCAAGGAGTAAATCCCGGAAAAAGGGAAGGCATTGCCTTTGTAAAGTAAACAAGCACCACAGAGTAAGCAAGTGGAAAAGTAAACACTAAGTAAAAACTGTAACAAGCTGTGCTGAAAGTAAAAAGGGGCCGGGAATACAAGCCCAACTGTAAAGTACAACTGAAGGGAAAAACAATAATTGAAAAGAAAAGTCGCAGCGTCGAGCCATCATCTGGAAGTCCCACCTGAATGGTGGGTACAGATAGCCTCCACTGCTCTTCGGTCCACCTGACTGCTCAGAGTACGTCCCGCCTAGTGGTCCACCTCTAGGTACTGTCCTGCTCCGCAAGACTCCACCACGATCAGCGTTGTCCGTCGTCTGCAACCAACACAACGTAGTGCGGGCATAGCCCATGCAGGGATGAGTATAAGCAACTCAGTAGGGACCCCGAGACCCCTGAAGGTCTCCCATAATCCACAAAGGATAATCCACAAATGAAAGATACAATCCCAAAGTAACATCTGACACGGCTTAGGTATTTTCCCATACATATACCTATGTCATCAATTCCCGCTCGGATCCAACATCTGAGATCTAGCACAACCCAGTCCACACAACAATGAAAAAGGTATACCCACATAGGATAGTAAAACACAATCCACAAAGGAGAGTAAACAGTAAATCCACACAGGATAGTTCAACACAATCCACACAGGAGAGTAACACAAGATTCAGCTCACACAGGTATACTTCTTTAGATGGCGATAAAGATGATCACTGATCCGTCTAAGACGTCGGACTCATAAAGGATCGATAGGTACTTACCCCTACAATGACCCACACGGGATCGATATGTAACTAACCCCCTCAAAGACCCACACAGGATAGGGCCCACAGATGACCTGTAGGCGCTGGCTCACACAGAACCGTTGAGGGCTGACCCACACTGGATCAGATCCACACATGATCTGTAGCACTGATCCACGTAGGATCGCTGAGTGCAGTAGTCGTCGCAGTCCACCGAGGATCTCTGCACAGTGGTCGTCGCAGTCCACTAAGAATCTCTGTACAGTCGTCGTCACACTCCACTGAGGATCTCTGCACAGTCGTCGTCGCAGTCGCAGCCAGCACTAGGGTTCCAGCACACAGCAATCTCGTTCGAGAGGGTCCGCTCCACGAGCCGAGAGGCTGATACATCAACTGACACAAATTCCGAGTTTGATGTATCCAAAAGTTCCGTATCGTCAACAGGAACTCAACTTCGCAGACGGCGCGTCAATCGGACGCCCGGTCTGAGAGTTATTGGCTTTTTTGTCACATGGGCCCGTTTGGTTTTTAAGGCAAAACCAACCCGACCGTACTCCACCTGCGTCCAAACCTCGGGTGAAGTATGCCAAAAGATCCGTCTCACTTATAGGAATTCAAAAAAGTCTACAGCACATCAATCGGACGTCCGAAGCTCCAGATATGAGCGTTTCCGTTCCGAGGGCCCGATTGATTTCGTGTAGGAACCGACCCGGTCGAACAAAAAGTATTCCGAAACCTTGAGTGTGATATACCGAAACGGCCTTCTCGATCCAAGGATCTCATTGCCAAAGACATAGTGTCGTTCGAAGGCCCGTAGCTCATGTTACGGGAAAAAGACCGATAATGGTCCGAAGATGGGGGGTCTGGGCCCGGGCCGACCCTGTCCGACCCAGCGGGGCCCGGTCCGGTCCGGCCAGGGTGCGGCCCGGTCGGTCGGACCGGCCTGGCTCGGCTCGGCCGAGTGGCCGAGCGTGGCAGCCGCGGGGCGACGCCCCTGCGGGATGGAAGAAGCCGCGACCCTCGAAGGGCCGTGCTGGAGTCAACGGACGCGGCATAGCTTCGTCCCGTGCGTGACGGCCGGACCCGCGCCGCCGGCAGCATCCGCAGGCCACCGGAGTTGCTCCAGTGGTCCGTTTTCCTTCCCGTCTGCACCGTTGTCCCTCACGGGTTCCTTTCTTCACTACGGGATCATCAAAATGCCCTTGCGTCACGTTTTGTCGTCGCCCGCCAAATCCGCACAACCACGATGAACGACAGAGGGTTGTCTGGCCGTGTTCGTTTGGCCCGCACCCTTCACGTTAGTTAATAAGAACGGGAGAATTATTCAACACATGAAACAACAATTTTAATAAATTAAAATTTTTCATATGAATTCGGTTCTTTAATTTTAAAGAAACGTTCACGGGAATATAAAATATTCATAACAACCCCTACCTCGCCAAGTCGTCGCACGTGGGTTCTTCGCGGATTTGTTCGTCATGGAAGGAGGGGATCATCGCGTCGTCGCGGTATCCGGCGTTGCGTCGACGAACTCCGCGGTCCATGAAACAACTGATTTAATTTTTAATAATTAAATCCTTATTTAGTTAAAAACCACAAATGAATTTTAAAAGAAATTTGAAACACTCACCTCAACGGATGATCGATGGTTTTTGTCGCGGAGGAAGGAACGTCTTCGAAGAACGTCTCGGGAGAGGAAACGTCGGCGTTGCGGCACACGACATCACATCATCGATTTCTGCAGGTTTGGCGTTCTTCGTCGGAGGCCGGCGTTCTTCGCGTTCTTCGTGAAGAAGGGTGAAGGCACAAGAATTTTGTCAAAGCCTCTCAACGTGTAATCCTCCAAAAGTTGGTGTTGGTCTTATTTTATTATTATGCCAACAAACAAAAAAGAGTTAAGTAACGACCCATAAATTCGTAGAATTAATTCAATGAATGAAACTGCCCATTTAATTCACGAAGAAAACCGCCAAATTAATTGGTGCGTTAAGAAATTAAGAAAATGCGTTTGTTGACTTTAATAATGACGGGTTTTTGAGGGTGTGTTACTTAGCGGAAAAGAAACTGTGTGGCTCGTGCGACCCCCACCTCACAAATATCCTACCAAGAGGGTATGATATTTTTGGATAGCACCCTATCCATATCAACTCGGCTTAAGACGTTTTAAGTGGTTTCAAGTGGCTTCCATGTGGCTTACGTGAAATAAAATAAAGTTTGTCGTACAATTATTTTATTTCTTAACATTAAGACCGAAAATTAAAAACCACACCTGATCAAACGCAACTCCGGAAGAGGCGTTCCTAAGCAAGTACCGGCGCTGCGATTTCATCGGTGCCCTCAGAATTCGATTCTGGGCACCGGTTCAAAAGTTAGAAAAACCCGCTCGTCCGTTCACTGAACGTACCTGAGCCAAACTTTGGAAAATGATTCCGGACACACAGGGCCTCAGAATCAGGTGTCGTCAGAAACTGCGTTCTTGTAAAATTCCAAAGCAAATTAAGAAAAAAATTCCCTTGAAATTTATGGGTCTTTACATTTCTAATGTATTTTCTAGTTTTCAATGAAATTTATTCTATTTTCTGATCATTCTGATGTTTTGGTTTGTAATAGAATGCCATTGAGACGTCTTTTATAGGTTCCTATTGAAGGAGAAACTGATGATCCTCAAGGTAACCCACCTATATATCATAATCTCATTGATACTATTTAATTGTCTATCTTTCATGTTGATCAGGATGTTCCATGAGTTTAGAACGAAGTGGTTGAGGTACAGCTATGAACAGGTAGAGAGAGAGAGAGGTCTGGAGAGTTCATTTTCTATATGTCCAGGTTCATTAAATGAATGAATTTAACTGAAGATATATAGGAATTTTTTAACTTTATCATCATTGAATTAATAAATACACTTGATAATATTTGAGTGAAGTGTGCAATTATCAAACTTAAGGGTTTCAACAATTAATATTGAGAATATATTTTATAGGTTGACAGACACGTGGGAATGGATTTGAATGGTTTCAAAACCCTATTCCTTCAATATGTTTTTCAACAATATGTGATGTTGGAAAAGCCTCTATATTTCATATCGTTACAAAAAATAGAGTGTTCAGTGTCATAATCCACCAACTAGTTTGCTGAGGTTTCCTGTTTTTCTCCGGATATGGTAATGAATGACATGATGAAGGTGTAAGATTACATGAAAGGATTATGAACAAATATATTATCATAGGTTTTCATGGTGAAGATTTATACATATGTGAAGACTATTGAGAGAGCTAAGATATATAAGATGAATAAGGAATTAAATCACACCATTACTACCACTTCTCTTTAAAATGGTTATATCTTCAATTGCGTGCATGGAAAGAAATGGAAGTGGTAGTATCATCGCATAATTGGTGGGGGTGTGTCTTAATAGTACGAATCATCTACAAAGTCCATTAAATCTTGATATGTGCCACGAAAATTATATCTATGTGGCTTGGTAGGGATCACCATATGTTCTTGTTCTATGCATGTGAAGACATAAAATATATATGGATGTGTTGGTCATCTACAACATTTATGTCAGACTACTACTACGCCTCATTATGTTCATGTTTTTTCTTCTCCAAAGGCTATTGTAGTGAAGTTAGATGATTCATAACTACTGTTCTCTAGAAACATGCATTAGTAGTGAAGCATTTAGATGCATCAGATGAGTGTCCAATGGGAATTGATCCACGTCTAGAAATACTGAGACATAGACTTCATATTGAATATTTAATATAAAATTATTTATTTTATAGTAGTTCTTCTACTCATTTATATTTGAAGATTTTTTTTGATGTGTTTAAACATTCCACAGAACCTATTCCTCATAAAATTGAGTTAGAAAAACCTCTTGATAATGTGAAAGTTAATGGGTTTTATTTCCCTTATCATTCATTAATGATATCTGATACATAGTTGTTCTAGGATTTTCTTATTCTTGATCTTGATCTATCTAGCATTATCATTTTATGGATTATCTTTTCACACATCTTGCTGAATTTGATTGTTATCATCTGTGTGTTTCATTTCAATCTTCCTATGAGAGCTCACGTGTGGTTCAAGGAGAGTGGGACCTGAGGTCCGGTCAAGCAGGCATGTCCCATCCTAAGATCAAATTTTTTTTTGGTTGTTATGTAATTTGATCCATTTGATGATTCATTTATTGATTATCTTCCAATTATTGTTCAATACATTCCTGGAGGTTTCTCTAAAAATTTCTTAGGTCTTCCTCTAAAGAGATATATTTTTTTACAATTGAAATGTTTCCATTTATGCAGTTGATATTTAAACCTTCTAATTTTATGGCCCCAAAAGAGATTAAAGAGCTCAAGATTCAGATGTAAAGCCTACTGAAGAATGTTTTTTGTTCACCATATAATTTTGACATGGGAATACAATATTTTATTTTCAAATAAAGTTAATTATTCAATTCATTTTTGTGTGGACTATAAAAATTTACATAGGAAACAAATATGTAAAAATGTAATTTTTCATCTATGGATGATTTTTTTGATCATTTGAAGGGGGAAAATTTGTTGTTGATTAGTGATCTCTAGTAGGGTTATCGTCTACTCTGAGAATGAGAGTCTGGTATACTGACAATTCTCATCAGGAGCAGGTATGTCTCTTATGAATATCTGGAAATGCCTTTGGGTATGACTAATTCACATACAGTTTTTTTTGGAATTTATGAATTGGATATTTAATTAGTATCTTGAAGCATATTTGGTGGAATTATTGGATGATATTATTTTTTATTAAAAATCTAGAGTTATCATGATTACAATCAATGTTTGGTTCTGGATGTTATGATCAGTCATTGTCTATTTGGAATTCCATTGAAATGTAATTTCTAGATTTTAGATGTGATGCCCTCAGGGAACATAATTTTTTACCATGTATTATAAGTTGATCTCGAAAAGTTAATGGCTATTATGACATGGATGGAACTACAGAATGCATTTGAAATTCAAATATTAATTTGAATTGCTGCATCCTACTGATGGATCCTTTTGGATTTCTCTAAGATGGAATCACCTTTGGCATTTCTTATCAAGATACCTGTAAAATTAGTGTGGTATTAAATGTATAAGTGATTTTTTGATTAACTGAATTGACATCTGACATCGTCTCTTATTATGATCTTACCTAAGCCTAATAAAAGGTATGCGGTGTGTTCTGATTCATCTTGTGATGGACTGCGATGTGTGCTTTTGTAGGATGATCTTATGGTAACATACGAAACTTCTCAGCTCTGACCATATGATAAAAACTACCCCACTGTTGACATACATGTAGCTGCAATTATAGATTCACATAAATATTGGTGGCACGATCACTTTGGGGAGAAGTTCACAACATTATATTATCATAAGTGTTTGATCACTTATCTTATATATGTTAACATATCAGATAGAGACAATAGATAGAATACAATAAAATGTTATAATTTTATAGATCCTACACCCCAAGAAAGGGGAATGTTTTTTCAGATTATTTATGTGGCAATGTGCTTCATATGTAGTTCTACAATCGAATGAAGAGTGGAATATTTTGGGGATTTTTAATCATTTCCACTTTGATTCCATAGAGGATTTTTCATGTATGGTTTTGACCAGTTCACGGTTATCATCATCTCTCCTAGATAATATGTTTAAAATTCAGTAGTTTGATGATGAGTTTTAGAAGACTCAGGAATTCATTTATAGTGGGTAGGCAATTTCAAGTAGGTCTCTATATTTATATTGCATACTTCACATCGGATAGAGGGTTTTCTTCCAAGAACCTATGAGCAGTTCAGTCTTATTTGATTGTCGTATCTCTTCATTGTTCATTCATACATTAACTATGAATAAGTATAATGACATTCTATGATTATTTTTGTGAATGTGTATAAAGTGTGACATTGCAGGTTTTGTGTCCTATTATTGCACCATCCAACGGATAATTCCCGAGAACATGAAACACTTTGGTTTGGATCAGCCTCATATAGTACTTTATTGGAAATGGGATGTGATATATGTGGATAATGTTTTTTGGACACCACATATCCCCTTAGGTAAAAAATAACTGGGTGGTTGTTAATAAGTCAATGAAGTCTTCTCATTTCATTTTGGTCAAACACTCCACTACATGTAAAGATATGAGTAAGCTTTATATACTAGAGATTGTGAGGATACATGGGAGTCCTTATGTCATTGTTTCGAATAAGGATCCTTGGTTTACCACATGATTCAAGATAGATCATCAAGAGTAAATGGGGCTCAAGTCATGTTGAGCACAAAATACCATCCACAGACAAATGTCTAGATGGAGCATGCAATTAAAATCCAAGAGGATATGCTTTATGCCTTCATCTGAGATTTTTGGGGATAATGGGATTGTAATTATGGGATGGATGATATATTTACAAAAATCAGTTAACAACCATCGATAATAATGTCTACTTATGAGGAATTATATGGTAACCCATTCATAACACCAATTTTTTGGATAGTAGTGGGAGATGAATCATTGTATGGACCAAATTTGTTACAATAGATGTCTTTTAATATTCATGATGTGTGATGACGTCTGGTGACATCACATAGTCAACATGATTCATATGCATATCTATAGTGTCATCCTATGGAGTTTCCATATGTGATTTGGTTTTATTTAATGCATCTCCTTGTTTATATCATCGTCGACATGGAAAATAGGCAATGTTGGCTCTGAGATATGTAGAACCATTTGAGATCACTGAACGGATCATGCAAGTTGATTATCGGTTGGAATTACAAGTGATGTTGAAGGGAATTAATGATGTTTTCCACGCATCTCATCTATGGAAGTATTATCCTAATCCCACTAACATTCTAATATTGGAATAAATTAGCAAGATTTATATTCTTGTTTTATGGAGGAACTAATTGAAATCATTGAATCTAAAGAGAACGTCTTTTTTGGGATGTCAACTCGGTCAACCAGATATATTAATAATTTAGGATAGGATTCTCATGAGACATGGGAATGTGATTCATGGATGACGGATAAGTGGCCACTTCTTTTTTCCATGGATTTCATCTACCAAGGGACATCTCAGGGATGGAAATCCTCTTTGGTGGAGAGTTTATAACATCTTGATACCTTGATCAGCTCTGATTATCCCTTTATTTTTGATACCTTTTTGTTCAATGTACTTAGTATGGGATTTATATACTTTTATCAGTTTTCATAGATGATACATGTTGTGTACTAGAGGTACACACTGTTTAGTGGAGGTAATCAACATGTATAAGAGGTAGAAACCCTGTACTTGTTGTTGGATGCATGTTGTGAATGTTGAGATCACATTGCTAGTAGGTATACATCTTGTACCTGAGGTACATGTCATGTAGGGATTAAATATCACATTTTTAACCTACGGTGATGTGGTTTTCATCGTACTTATCTAGCATGGCCTACATGATTTGAGTTAAGGGAACACGATGTGACTCAGCCCGTGCCTAGGTTGAAGTCACACATTGGGAAGTTTTTCTCAGCCTTTTCTTCCCAAAAATACTTTATCTCAATCTGATTATGCTCCTATGTGATTTTTAGAGGAAAAACTCCTCCAAAATAATCTGATCATCTTTTGATCTTCATTGTCTACATGGTGCATCACTCGGGTTATGTGTTCTTTCCCATCTTTCATTGCGGTTGATCGCAGTAGTGGATTTTCATTACATTTTTGCATATATAGATCTATGTTGGATGTTTATTCTTGGTTTCTTCTAGATTGGTTTTGAGATATCATTTAGGAGTCATTATCCATCTTTGTTCATGGTGAGGCATGTGTTTTTTCTCGAGGAATGTGGGTTTCCCCTCATCCTCAATCCTCCATCCATTAGATTTGGATCAATCATAATAATTATAGATTTAATTCTAGGGACATCATTGAGTTGTTGTATGTCATTGGATTTGGATTCTATTATGGGTCTGTGTGAACCCAGATCTGAGGTAGGTGGTTCCGTCGCTAGCCTATGTTGATGAACCTGATTATTTTTTATTATGAACTGATTTATTAAGTCGGAATGATTATTTATGTGTGTGAAAAATGGGTTTAAAAGAGAACTTGTTTCCCGGGGTTTTTGATAAATTGATTTGGAAATGGATTTGAGTGGTTTCTAAAGAATTCAAATTGATTTGAGAAATTGATCAAATTTATTTCCAGGGGGTACATATATTGGAGGTTTAGGTTGAGGGCATTATTAAGTTTTTTTTTGTTATTTTCAAAGAGGTTAGCCTTGGGGATTTCATTTATTTCATATGCATGCTTTTCTAGTGGACCGATATTGAAATTTTTAGGAGTTTCCACATGGGGTAATCATTAAATCTTATTCCTTTTTTCTAGGATAATTTTTTTGATGTGGTGATTCTGGTATGACTATTCAATGTCATGGCCTTATAGTATTCATTGGTGTTGTGATATATGTTCAACTACTTTGTACTACTTGGATTTATGAATTAGCCTTGATATGGAATTATGTACTAGTGGAATGTAATATGGAAAATTGTTCATTGAAACTGCTATTCCTAATTTTCATTAGAACTAATAGAAAAATGAAATTCATACCATTTCCTCCATTATTTGATTATTTATTATCATGCCATTTATTTTTTCAAAATTATAATACATAGATTTTTATATAGAAAATTATTATGGAACACTTGTGTGTGATCCTATGAAGATTTTAATCTCAATCCATTATCACTTCATTGGTGTTTCATAGTCCTATTTTTATCATCCATTCCTGGAAAATGCAAGGAGCCATCAAGAGGGATCGTGGTTTGTCTCAGCTATGATGTGTTGCTAGAGGTGAAATTGTGAGAGTCATTCCACAACATCTCTTGGAGATGTCATATCTTGTAGTCCATTGTAGTTTGACATGTCTTGAGTGTTATTATATTATTTTTCAGTAGTTATATTTACACTATTTTATTATAGTTATGAAAAATATATTCACTAGTCAACCAATATTTCATTATTTTTTTATACATATTCTATTTGGTTGTCTATGCTGGGGTAATTAACTCCCTCTATTATATTTTCGGGGAATGGATACTTTTCAGTAGTCCTTAGGGAATTGGAATTCCCCTTGGGTAAGTGATTGATCTGGTCTAATGAAATTTTTGAGGGAAACCTAGGACAATTATTAACATGAATAAATATAGAAATATATATTATTGAATATTTATCAAATATAATTCATTCATATTATTTAGTAATTTTAATTAATTAAATCATTTAAGATAAAAAAGTGTTGGGAATATTAAAAAAATTCTTTTATAATCAATTGGTATAAATTTTCATTTATAATTAATTGTTAACAAATTATTTTATATTATAATACTTTTATGATCATAAGTTATTTAATAAAATTAAAAACATTTGATTCAAAACACGTTTATCTCCTGACATATTTTAAAATAATATTTCATTAATATAATATTGTTCTGTAAAATCCAATTATCACTGGTGGTATATGAGGAGATGGACCATGTGATGAGACGTCTGAGGTGTTCACAGATGGTATGTGACGTGAGGTGAACTTATTATAATAATGTTGGCGTACCATGACATATGACTTTTGGGTGTGAGAGTATAAAATTACTGGGAATGTGGTTTTAGGTATACTATCATCGAAATGATAAATATTATGAAATTTTATTTGGATGCATTATTTATTGAGTGATCATTTTTTGGTTTGGTTTTTGTTAGTATACATGCATATGTGATGTTTGTCTATGTTTCTTTCTCAAGGAATAATTATTCTTATATTTTCACTTGTTCTCGAGAGTCATTGGGTTACTATCTGATTATATTTGTATGCTCACCCTATGTATATAAAAATGCTTTTATGTTTCAATAAGGAATTCATGGATTGTGTGGTACATTACATTCTATTTCTGTTGGACTATTTCCCTTTCTTCACTGTCATTTTTTTTGTATTTACCTTAAACACATTTATAGTTATACTTTTTATTCAAGATTTAATTGTTGGATGGTTTTTGTATTTGATATATATATTTCATGGAGTTAATTTTGGATGAATCATAGTATATCATGACCCTATTTATGATATTGGGTGAAAGTCCACATATACAAGATATTTTAATTAATTTGGTGAAAGTTATCGACATGGGGAATAAAATATAAGTAATTTGATGGTCATTATCTATCTCCCGTCATCATGATATCAATATATGGATGGTCTCATAAAATAGTGGTGTCCGAGATAATGTTTGAGAGATATAATTCTGGTTTTATTTATTCCATGAAAGGATTGAGTGAGATGGTATAAAAAAATCGCTAGTTGACCTCGGAGAAAGAAATATGATAGGTAGAAGGGCATGGACACATTATTATAGTTCCCTAAATGATTTGGTTCATAGACTCTAATATTATTTCATTCTAATATAAGGTGGACCAATTTTTTGGGTATATACCGAGGAAAGGTACATGTGTAATGATGATTTGTACTCCATTTTAATGGGATTTTTGATACATTTATAATAATTAATGTGATTTTAAAGGAATAATAGATAAATACCATAACACTGGGAATATTAAATATTTTTTTCTTCTTCAAATATATCTTATGATCATTGTCCTATTATGGATTACATTGTGGAGTTTCATTAGGGTGACCCATTTGATCTGTGGAGGGATCATCTGGTCGATGATGATGAACACTGGTAGAGGAAGTAGTGGAATATTTTGTGACAGGCTTGGGAGAATTCTGAGGGAAATATTTTTTATGGAGAGTGGGATATCTATCTAGAGGAATTATATTTCAATTTCAGTTTGATCTTGACCTGTATAGAGTAGTTGGGCCCCTTATAATCTTGATAAAATAGAGGATTTTTATGTTATTGGTGGAAACAATACCACAGTGAGTTGAATGGGTCCAATGTTTCATCTGTAAAATTACAAAAGGAGTTCTAGGTAGAGTACCTTTTCTCAATGATAAGGGCAATGAGGATGATAGATCATCCCTCCCTAAAGTAGGAATGTATTCCGGCGTGGGATTTTGGTATAATTTTTAAGGACCTTCTATGATTTTTCCCATATCTTTTCACATATGTGGTGTCCTTTGATTGGCTTCATTAGGATGCACTCAAACCATATATCATGTATGAATTTACTCCTTTCATGTTTCCAATGTACCTTGATGATCTAAATAAGGGTGTTGTGATAACATATATTCATTTGGGTGGGGGATTACCATGAGATGGGAACTAATATGTTTTCTCAAGGAGTAGAGTTGTCAGTGGTAGTTCTCAACTGTATGGACCATCAAGGACTCAATTAGGATAGATTCAACCTCAAATAATTCCCATAAGGTTTATAGGTTTATTGGAATAAATATACTTCTTAGTTACATCAAAATAGAGTCATTAAATTTTGGGATTCATTATTATCATCATTATCAATTCCCAATGGCTACTGGTGCTCATATTGGAAGTGGAAAACATTTTTATCACCAGACTCAATATATTTTACGATTAATTCTATTCTTACAGTAGGGGAAACATTCTTATACTATTTTGAATAAATATATTGTAGTAAGAGTTTGAACATAGTTTATTCCACTCACATAGGAACCTCAACCTAAGCATGGTCACACTAGTGTCCATTAGATGATAGGTAGAGAATCTTATTTTGGCCAACTGCAGGTAGTGGAGGCAACAACACCACATGGTCTATAAATAATTCAATAAATGAAAACTTTATCATTTACAATAACATTTTTTTTATTTAGGAGATTGAGACTCATGTTTTGAAAATATTATAATCCATGATATGGGAAAATATGTAGAAAAGATTCTCATTTCCCTGTTATTCGCAGTGATAGTTCATGGAAAGACCATCTTGTCTAACATATTTTAGGGATTTTCACTGATGATGTAGAAACATCACTCATGTATGAATATTTTAATAAGCCAAATTCATTCATATGATATCATACTCATCATATAATAGTTGTATTCTATGTGTTGTATTATCGACTACTTGTGAATGAGATTAATTTTCACATTCGTAGATGGTCAACATGTGGTTTTTGTTGGTAAGATGTGTTTCCTTGTTGGATGTCAACATTTAGATCCCCTTCATTCCCTAGTGGGTGATTTTTCAAAGAAATAAGTATAAAAAAGTATATAATAGGCCCCCATTATTTTAAATAGTTTCTTGGATGTTTTACCTAATGATGTTGTGATACAGCCCCCCCACCCTAATTAAGTGACACTAAGTTCGTGATAGACTTGTAGCATGGTGATTCCCCAATTTTGATTGAACTCTATCGTATGAAACTTTATGATTAATGGTAGTTGTTGATAATGACCAAATAATTGAGGGAGTGATTCTAATATATACTAATGGTTCACTATGGGGTGTTCTATTAATATTCATGACCAATGAGGATGGATTTATGAGTTTGTACAAAGTCAACTAGAGGTTGAACCTGGTGATTCTCAGGAATAAATGTCCTCTTCCTAGGATTGATGTTCTTTTATAAAATTTGAGGGGATCTAATTGGTTTTCATGGATAAATCATTTTTCGTTATATCAATTGTTTTTAGTAAATGGATATATATATTCAGAAAAGTGAAGTCATATAGAGGTATGGTTATTTTGAGTTCAACTATGTGCCTCTTAGTGTCACTAATGTTGTAGTTTTTCCATTTGGGATTGATAAAATATGTTTCCCAAGAATTTATAGACTAAATAACAGTTGTGTTCATCAAGGAAATAATTATATACTCAAGGTTATATGAGTGTCATGTAGAGAATCTAATAGCTATTTTATTTGTTCATTGACATCAATAGATCCATGGAAAATTGTTCGTGTGTATGTTTTATATACTATATGAACATTTAATCAAGAATGTGGTATCTTAATATGGTGTGTATGTGGACACATCAAATGTTGAGGGATTTCTTTCTTGAAAGAATTGAATAATGTGGATGATATTCATATAATCCTAGGTCCCACAAGGTATTATTTTATTTTTATGGATGATTTATCTCCTGTTGTGCCGATTTAAATTCATTTACCAAGAAGGAAGAACCTTCCATCTATGTTGATCATGTTTGGAAATATTCGAAAATATGAAGTTGATATTTCGCAATTCTCTAAAACTTTTGTGGACAAATGAGGGTGAGTTTTCAAGGTTTTGTTTGATGTTTCACATTTGGGAATCAGATTTATATTAATACAGCAGACGACATTGATCTCTTAGGATTATTGGTTGTTATTCCATTATAAGAATAATTATGTCACCCATGATCTAGAATGAGTAGTTTTATATTTTGATTATTGTTTAGTGACATAACGTCTTTGGGGTGTTCTTTTTTTCCTTCACCGATCAGATGGGTCTGTTGTATGTATTTTATTAGTTTGATCTAATACTGCGATAGTTGAGTTATATGGATTTTATTTAAGAATATATATTATTATTTCCTAAACCGATTAAATGTAGAAATTTTTGGAATATACCCTGAGAACAATTTCAGGGATGGATATTTTAAGGGAGTATATGGATTCTTGGAAGGAAATTAAGAGTAGTAACCTTTTTTTGATGTGAAGTTGGTTAATAAAGTAGGTTTCTTTTTTTAGATAAAGGTGGACAATTATTTTATGTGGTGGGTGGAGTAGTCTCTATTGAGAGACTTGAAGCTTGAGGTGATGAATGATATTGTAGGCCACGGTGACTCTCTAGAGGTATTTTATGAGGATAGGAAAAGGGGATGATATTTTTTTGGAGGTTGTTTGTCTAGATAGAAATGTGTGAAGGGGTTATTTATGAGTTTCATTTCTCACCATTAGTCGTACACTCAGGTGTATCCAATATGTACCATGCCTTGAGGTAATGTTCATGTGTCTTGGGATGAAATGGAAATTGGAAGTGTTTAGGGCTTAGTGTCTAGTTTTCTAGCACATAATGCTTGAGAATTATGTTTAGAGAGGTTTTTTGTTTCCCTTTGATGTTCCCAAGAGGAAATGGGATGAAATAAAAATGTGTTTCATCATATTATTACCCCAATATTTGTGTTGTTGACATACTATATGAGAAATTTTGGATTAGTTGAAGAAATATTGTCCCTTCCTAAAGAACAATGAGTCGTATATGATAGATTTTCTAGAAAACCATTTTTTCGATTATGTGGTAATGTTGAATGGATTCTATATTGACCCTCATCACTAATAGATACATATGATTTAACTCTTGTTTAATTATGTTATTTCATCATGATTTAGGAACATAGATATGACTCATCATTTCATTTCGACCATTGATAGATGTGAATATAGATATGAATATCCAAATAGTGCTGGATATATCATGGGAATGTGTCTTGGGATTCTATGGATAATGTTCCCAAAACCCTCCCCTAGTAAATTATTTTCATAATGTCATAATCACTAATACAATAGAATGAACCCATTTTTTAATTTTTTTGGGAATCCATGTTTTTCCCCATTATTTTGGGAAGTGGTTGGAGAGTCAATAGTCTGTGGACATGGTGTAGTTCTGAATACAACAAATACAATTCTATTGTTACAAGAGAGAGTGATTTTTTCAAAAGACCTGAAATTTTATTATGAAAAACATAAGAGGAAGCTCATGGCCTTCAATTTTAGGGGCCATGTGTTATTGAAGGTTTCCCCATGATGTAGTCAGTAGTGGTTTAAAAATGGGAGTAATCTCGTTCTATAGATTATTATGTGATTCCAACTGCAGGATTTCATTTGAAATATTTCTTATCGGTTGGAACAATTCATCAAATGGAAAAGATCTATGACATATTCCAAATATATCATCTCTATTAGTATATTTATGAGGAATTAAATTTCATTGAATGGGGGTAGATGTATTTTGAGGATGATGTGAAATTCATGGAGTAGTTAGTGGAGATACAATACCACTAATAAAATGTTATGTGAAGATGGACCATTCCATTGGAACATGTACTATGGTGTAAATTTCCCCAAAATAGAGTACATGGGAGCATGAGATGCAGATGCTTACCCAGTACCATGATCTTTTATGATTTTTTTCATTCCCTATTTTTCTTCATGTTCTGATTTTAAGAATATATTTTTTTACAAGATAGGTTTTTAACATTGATGTGATGAGTGATCATTGATAATGTTATCACATTTAAAAAATAAATAAATTCTATGTTCCAAGTCAAGAAGCATTATAATAATTGAGAATAAAACAATGTTGGTTAGTGATTTCTCCCTTGAGTAGACAAAATCATGTAGTATTGGATGTAAGTTCATGTTTTTTAAGTATAGGATTATGTGGTTTATTTATATTTTGTGTTATTTTATGTATTACAGTTCGATTAGCGACATCATTTTTATGTAATGATATCCTAGAGAGGTTTCTCAGGGGATGGTTGTTTGGACATATTTTATCCTTTATTCATAGTCAGTATTGAATTATCATAGGACATAATAGCCTGAGAGGTATCTGATGCAACTTTATGCAACTTCAATCCCATTACATTGTATAAAATCTAATAAATAATTTATATTATAAATTTTTGTTAATTTGTTTGGGCATAATAGTGGAATTATTTTTAGAGGTAATTAGTGAGGATGTGTCATGTGTGTACTGTGTACCTTTTTATGTTAGTCATTTGTTGTGGTGACTCAATCTAGATGAATTTCACTCTAGAATATGGTCAATTCTTGTGGTGAGCCTTTGTAGGGGTAAGTCATTATTTCAGTTGGATATTATTGTTGCTGATTCATTATTATAGCTAGTCATTATGGATTAGGTCATTTATGGATATAATTCATTCTTTTTTTAGTTATTTTCTAGAGATGAGGGATTATTTTGGTAAGTCAATAATTTACATGATTCCTTTTGGTATTGACTCACTCTGGTGGTAGGTCAATTCTTCCACTAAGGCATTTTGGTGGTGATTCGTTCCGGGTGTAGGTTATTTCTAGTGGTGACTTATTCTTGTGGGAGGTAATTTTTTGTGGTACTTCATTTTAGAGGTGACATGATGGTGTTACCACCTAGGATGTGACTCATTGGAGATAAATCACTTGTAGACACTCTCTGGTGGAGACTCCCTTGTAGTGAAACCCTAATGGTGACTCCCGACCGGTGACTCTTTGATAGTGAGTCCCTTATAGTGACTCTATAGTGATGAGTCATTGGTGGTGAGTCCCTAGTGGTGACTCAATGGTAGAGACATAGTGGAAGTGACACCCTAGTTGTTACGCGGGGGTGATGAATCCTTGGTAGTGGATGTGAACATCATTCCAATTATTCTATAATTTATAGATATTTCATTTAGATTCATTTTTTGGAGAAAAATGGTTTTATTGTATTAATTATTTTGTTTTGATCACAATTAATAGGTTATTAATGATATAATCAATTTATAAAAATAATATATTCCTTTTAAATGGTTAAAACATGTTTTTTTAATAAGATACTCCTCTAATGGAATAAAACCAAACAAAATACTTCTACTTTCATATCTAACATTTCTAAATAATATAATCATCCTTCGATGTTTATAAGATGGATTTCAATTAATATCAGTAGAAATGATGGATTTTTCTCTTATAATCATGGATCTTTGTTTCTAGTTTCATTTTGAGTTCTCCATGTTTGATGTTTCCCTCAGGTATGTGCACTCAATATTTTATGTGTACCGAGGTTGTATAATCTATATTTCTTCTTGGTAGGAATTCATATTTTTCTCATATCCTTATCTAATCCAATATGGTATAATATTATTACCACATGGATTGATAGTTTCATATGGATTAACAAATATAATTAACATGTCTAATATAAAATTGAATGGATATTGGGAATTCTTTAGATTCTATTATATATTTTGGATATTGTGATATTGACATTATATATGTTTTTCGTATCATGGATTACCATGTCTTCGGGTATCCCCTTTTTTTGTGATTTTAATATATGTTTGGATTCCCATGTTGTGTGATTTTGGGGAAACAAACTTAAATAAATGGTTAACCATGTCTATATTCAGTTGATGAAATAGATTCAATGTGAAATTATTGTTTATATGATAAGGCCATAAAATATTGAAGTATAATTGAATTAAATCTTCTTTGATTAATGTAGAAAATTATGTGGTATGTGTTGTGATATGTCTGTGGCTGCATTAGAGTATTGTGTTATAGAAATGAGTATGTGGTGCATGTGTTTTGAATTTATTCTAATTTGTATCGCTGTAGTGGATATTATATGATGATGGGGTATAATTGGGGGTGGTTCTGTGGTTATTCAGTGGTGTTGTAAAGGTGGTTATGGTGCAGTTATGCATAGGGACTACAAAAGTAGATGGATATTCTATTTTCCTAATTACAAGTAGAATAAAATTAATGATAATAATATAAAACAATCATTCTTAAATGAATGATACTAGATAATCAATAAATTATATTTAATTGAAAAATGTTTGTGTACCATTACATATTATGGGGATTTATAGAATTTAGTGGTATTATGAAATTGATAGGTAGTTATGATATGTTTTATGACTTGGTTTTCAACCAATTGGATAATGAATATATTTTTAGAATCAATATTTTTTTTACATTTTATATTCCTTTTGATTTCTATATTTTCTTACCCATGTTGACAACCATGATCTAAAACCAAATGTTTGGGGTGGGGGGGTTCCAAAAAATACCAATGGGAGGATGGACGGTTTGAAATATTTAATAACCTGTTACATCTATGAATTGGTTATATATAAGTGTTGTGATTCCTTGAAAATAAAATAACATCTATCAACATGTCATGTGATGATATGTGATAGCCTAGGTGTATTCGGGAGAGATTTTATAAGATGCCTTATGTTAGGGGTCATGCATTATAGGATGATGGAATGAGATTTATGTCCTTTATGCTATCAATACCTTGTTACAATGGTCATGAGATGTTATGTTATGAGACATAATTGGTGACTTTTGGAATGATTTAATGTGATCTGATGTTATTCAGATGAGGGGGAGTTCCAGGGCATACGATGTTGGACTGGGAGAGAAAAAAATCAATGTCAAAGTGATGGGGGATAACCTATCAATAATATAACACATATTATGTTATTATACTAGTATTTTTTATATGGAAATATATCTTTTCTGATTTAGTGGATTTTTTAGTATACTAGTATAAGTGTTGTTTCATTCTTCTATGTTATCAATTATTCAATAGTTTGATATTATCACATGTGTGAGACATACATTGGTTTTACTAAGGAATATACATATATTCTCATCCTACATGTGTTAATCTATAATCATGATTTTAGAACTAATTCATATATTATTTCGGGAATTAGTTTCTTGAACATTTGGACTATTTCTCTAAAATTGATCTAGTTTTTATTTTTGAAATTTAGTTTGAAAATGTTTATCTATATCAAATATATTTACCCATTCATTGTGGATTGGATTCTATATTAATTATATTTATGTAATTTATTTTAATGTAATAAATTAATCTTAAATCCCTATCTAATTTATATTATTGATGGTAATTCCTCACATCAAATATATTTTTATACCCATTATATTACTCTCAAACATGGGGCCAACTAGATGGGGGACATGGGATTAATTTGTCCTCTCCACTCATTGGTGTATCTATTTAATGAGTAAGTCGAGAAAATTGGTTTCAAAATAAGTAATGAGAGTAAGAAATCATTTTTTTCAAAATTATTTTCCTCAAGGTTATGAATTATTTTAAACAAAAAGAGATTAAGTAAATAAGCATACATGATATTTTTTGTATTTCCCTTTAATACAGAAAAAAAATTAATAGAGATAAAAATTTCTCTTATCAGCTCTAAAAAAGTACAGACTACCAGAGTGTGATTGAAATCACTAAAACTTTATTAGTGTGAGGAAATCCATGAGAAAATGTTCCTTTATCAACAATAAAAAAATGATTATGAAGGACCAACTCTTTTATAATTTTATAATAACTGATAAAGGAACCCATTTATCGACACTTCTATTAATCATTGATAATGGATTCCTTTACCAGTGATATTAAAATGGATGATAAAGGATGTGTTAATCATTTACATTGGATACAATGATAAATATTGCCTCAATCGGATCATTAAATTGAAATGATAAATGGGAATACTAAATTGGTTGGTAAGAGAAATCTTCCACACTTGTGCTGTGTTTTTTAACAGCGCACTACATCACTAGAAAAAGCAAAAAAAATAAATCTCAAGTAAATTTTTTGATTTTAATTAAATAATTTTTTTTAAATAAAATAATATAAAATATATTATATTTATTTCACGAATTAGTTAATAAAACTAAATGAGTATGTACAAATTATTATATACATTCAAGAAGACCAACATTCATTTTTTTATTCCCCTAACCCCAACTCATGCTATTTTCCAACAAACCCGCACTCTAGAAAAATAAAACACCTATATATGAAAATTTCTCATATGTAATTAATAATATAAATAAATATATTACAATAAAATATTTAATTTCAATTGAAACATTTATTCATTCTTGGAACACTGTGCATCAGATTGAGTTGTATTTGATTCTAGAAGATTACACTCTTTCTGGTTTATCATTATGTATTATATCTATAAAACGTATCTGAATAATTATGTGATAAAACTATTTATGAAATTAATTAAATACTAGAATATAGAATGATAATAAAACAATCATGGCCCATTTTCTAAATTTTGGAGATGTGATGTGTGTTTTAAACTAAAATGATTGTTATATATTCATAACACACTAATAGAGTCATACTATTCACACAAACCTATAGATATAGGTGAATATGATTCATACATGTAATAAATTATTTATGGGGAATTATATTAATTTTTCCAAAAAAAATATCATTTTCTTGAGTTTTGAGTACATCCCATATATTTTTACTAAAATTTCATTTTAAAATGGAATCCGAAAATATGTGGCCTACTGGTCAAACATTGTGAAAATTTGATGTGAGATTGATTCCAATAGGCCACAAATGAAATTTGAATCATTTTACTAAATGATAAAGAGAATATGATCATGTTTTCTTAGTTTTTAAGGAGTTACACCTTTTAACTAAAATGAGAATTTTCAACATATAATTGACACTTTTTTATACCAAACAAATTTTGTAAAGGATTGATTTTTTGATGATTCCTAGAAATTAAAAAAATTATATAAAATATTTTACTGATGTATAAAACAATCCATTTTTTTGGAGCTTTGGGTTTATTAGTTTCTTTTTATGTAAAATTAATTTCACATTTAAATTAAAAGATGTGCATGGAGTCATACATGTAATTTTGGGTATCAGATGGAGGTGTGGATGATTCCATCCAGTTGAGTCACATGTATATTATGTTCTAGTAATCCTCTTTGTTCATAATTAATCTCATGTTTCACTGATACTAGTATGGTCAGTTCCATTTAACTTTTTGTGTAGAATTAAATTTATTATACTTGGTTTAATTGTTCTCATGAAAAATGGGTAATGTTGAGATTTTTTTTAATATCTTACCAGAGGAGTGTTTTGAATGAGAAAGTATTTTCCCTTATTCATATATATGAAAAATGAATGATATTTATTTTCTACCTTTCTCCATTAATCATTAATCATTTTTTTAAAATCAAGAGGGAAAATGTTTCTTATTGTGATTTGGTATCTCTAAAATGAAAAGTGTATTAAATCTATCCTTATATATTATATTTTAGAATTATTGAAATTATTTTATTTATACAAAGGATTCAAATTGGGAATAGAATTACTGGGTCCTATATACTGTGTTTTAATACTCACACCCATAGTGTATTATTTTATTAGTTCTTATAGTTGCTTCATGTACATGTTTGCTCTCCATGGGAGATTATGGTCTGTGGACTTGAGAGCGACCATCCAGATCACATAGAGGTTGTTAGGTTTCATGTACAGTTTGTATTTTCAGGTATAATTTTTTGTTTACTATTTTGTTCCTTTAATTATAATTGTAAATTATTTAAAGCTTAGATATCATATTGAGTATTTTTTTCTTCTTTATATATTCCCTTTCCACGTTTATTTTACAATTTGAAACCATTACCATTGTCTCTTATCCTTACCTTGGCACATCTCATTAGCCAGATAGGATCAAGAATACCTCTTAGGCCATTCCACAAGTCAGCTCGGCTGTACAGATCAGGGGTGTACTGGGATAGTTCATGATAAATTGGTATCAGAGGGGGGAGATGATTTCGAGGAACAAGGATTTTAGAACACCCATTATCATATGGTTTTTTCAATGAATAAAGAGTATGATTATATAGGTCAATGCGTATGAATGTGAATGACTTCATCAACAATTTCATGTTATCAACCTCACGTTTCCATGGGATGTTTGTCCTTTTTAGTGCCCTTTGGTTCTTGGGGATTGTTTGGTTTTTGTAAATTAATAGGGGGTTGGTAAAGTGGCCTCCCTGAGCTCATAGGGCCTAGAAATCCATGTTTATTCGGGGAAATTTTCATAAATAACTCCTCATGATGGAGGTGTGATTTATATATGGATGCCAATCATATGGAAAACTCATTCATTAACACTAGTTTTCCAATTGAGAATCATTTTTATTTTCCTTACACATAGATTTTAGAAAATTTATTTTGGAATTAGAAAATGATTAATTTAAAATGTAAATGGATTTGTTTTGTCACGTGGAAAATTCATTTTCAAAACATATTTTATGAAATGTATTGAATTTTTTTTCATGAAAGGAAATTTAGGGGTAAAATTGCAATTTTTAAATGGGATGAGTTGAGCTACTAAAAAAAATTCAATAAAAAAAATTGATATTTACAAAATTATTTTGATTGGGATGATATTTTTTCAACATAAATATGTATAATTGAAAAATGGTTTGATTAGGTTGTTAGAAAACTTTAATGATGCTTTTTAAATTTTTAAAATGATTGAAATTTCTTAGATATGATGTGAAAATCATGGAAATGTGGTTTTAAAAAGATGGATTGTGTTTTATGGAAAACATTTTCTGATATTTTAAAATTAATTTTGAGTTCAATGATTTACCTATAAATGTGTTTTTATATTGGTGTTTTCATGAGTAATAACATGTATGGATATGTTTTTGTATGTGGATGTATGTCCAGTATTGAACAAGGATGTGCATGTGTGAGTCTCCAATGGTACCATTTGTGTTTGTCGATTATTTAATGATTATTTTATTTTAAAAATTCTTTTAATACAAAAAACATGTTATTTAAGATAACATGTATTGGTATGGTGTGTACCTTGTGTTTTGGGATTGGTATTTCTCTTTATATGTATAAAATTAATAATACTTATAATTGGATTGGTCTCAATGAATTTGTTTGTCTCCTTATTTCTCTGTATCTTCCCCCACAATGATTTTATGGATACCCCTGGTGTGGATTTGGGTAGATGATATTACTAAAACACTCTATTTGATCTACCTATAGACTATGTTGATGAATTTTGATATTTGACCCATCCTATAATTTATGGTCAAGAGAATCCTCTTGAGGATGAGGAGTGGACACAACTGATTTAAATATAATTCAATTTATTTCTATTTACATAGCCATTAAAGGTATTTTTTGTAACCATTATGATTGAAATTCCAACTTATAAATGGTGGATGCATGTGTCTCGAGGAATGCTTCAGAATGATTTTTCATGGGAGTTCATCATGTGTTCATTCATCCAACAATATTTTTCTGTGGTAACAAATGTGATAAAAAAGATGGAGTTTTGCAGTCATTCGTATGTTGTTGGATCTGTATTGTAATTCAATCATCTCTTCCTACAACTAGTTTTTTATGATCCAGGGTATATTGAAAATGATCATTTGAAGGTCGACACATTAAGATCATACATAGTTCTACTATAAAGTTGAATGTTGATGTTCTTAACTTGAATTTTTTTCTAATGTACTGAGGAACATCATTTATGTTCACACTATTCTACTAGGAGGGCTCTGCATAGGTAATCTTATCCAAATCTGGGTAGTGTGGAATGAGATTATTATGAGAATAATGGAATGTAGCCTGATAATTGTGGGGCTTGTATGGTAATTAAGAGGACTTCATACCTATCATTATCCTCTATAGGGATAAATTTCATGATGTGTCACTTGTGTGGTAAGTGTGGTTAGAAGAGGTCATCGTGCTTGAATTCCACAAAACCCTACAATAGTTTAGGATGTGTTGGTCACATAAAATTGTTCTATATTGGTGTTTTGATGATGTATTGTGGTGTAATACCTGACTCTACAATGTTCAGAACATCTTTTCCAAATGAGTATTTTGTTTCTTTGGATCAATTTGGTCTTTTCTCCCTAATTGTAATGATATTTGGTTGTAATGGTCAGGCCCGATATCTTTTGTAGGGTTTCATTTCATTCCAATTGTAAAAATGGATATTTTTTTACCATTTAGAACATTTATATAAATTTAATTATGTTTTGTAAAATTTGAATCATTGTCTCTAATTTGGGGGTTTCTAATACCACACTACAAAGTGAGAGACGTTTCAGTCCTCAGAGCTCAAACCGTTGGTCCCAAAGTAATGTTGGCACGTCATCAGGAGAGACAAAACAGTGTGATAGGATTTGGAATATAATATATTCCAATTATTAAAAAAGGATACAATTTAAGGATCAGGTTTATCTATTCTGTTTTAGTTAGTCCCATTTGGTGGAAAGTTGTTTGGAGACCTCATTTCCACATTGTGACCCGTTTGGGAGTAATAGTTTTAAATTATGTATAAGGAGGTATTGTATTCATGTTTTTTTAAATCATGGTTGTTGTATCTCACCATGTGTAATCC
The DNA here is from genome assembly GCA_963277665.1 of Viscum album. Taxonomy (NCBI): domain Eukaryota; kingdom Viridiplantae; phylum Streptophyta; class Magnoliopsida; order Santalales; family Viscaceae; genus Viscum; species Viscum album. The sequence goes on along the minus strand of OY728152.1, from coordinate 1,308,100,909 downwards.
TATTTAGAGGACCCTTTTGTAGCTTGTGGGTGTAAATGGATTGTGGTTTGGTTTGTTTTCTTCTTGGTGTGTGGATATTTTGTTATGTTGTTGGTTGTAGTTTTTATGCATTGTTATTTGGGCCCTTCCCTCTCATTCCCATTATGGTGTGGGAGTTTCTAGTTCATGTGTGATTTTTATATTTCATTTAATTATGATGGTACTTATATTTGGGATTCTATTCGGACTCACATGTTTTTGTATTCTGGTTCAATCTCATGTATTCGTTCATTTCTAAAGGTTGGGAGTCCATTCAGACCTCCCCAAGTCAGTATCTCAGTTTCATTCACTGTGTTGGATTGGTGGTTATTGGTTTGAGTTATTCATGGTGATGTCTATGGAGTTCATGTTTTGATGTGGAATTTCTCATTTTTAATGTTCTATTCCATTTTGGATTTATCAACAGGATGTGTTTAAATTTTTAGGGGATAGTGGCCCTTACCAGAGAGTCCATTTGATCTCCCGAGATCATCGTGATAGCCTATTTATTTCTGGTGGAGTTATTTATGATCTCTTCATTTATTATTCTGTGAAACTATCCTTGATATATGATTTATTGGTGGGTTTTATTCAGTTTAAGCCTTTGTATGGCTCTTCTGGGGAAGAAATCATTAGGTTGGGGATAATTTTCTACCTCATGTTTTAAGTTAATCTTTGGTTTCGATTTGGGTTAGAATTTTTTTTTCTTTTCATGGGAACCGGGTGTGATTGGGATAATTTAATGGGGTGTAATTCAATAGTCTATTTTTAATTGCTTTCCTAATTGGGGTTCCCATTGATTTTTTCAAGGATAGGGGTGTTTTGTTTTGGCAGTCCCTGGTTCACTGTTAGAAAAGAGTTAGTAGTAACCTTACCCCCTAGACCATGTAACCCTCTATAAGATCCTCAGTGAGATAGTAGATATTTCAGGAATATTTCATTTTATGACAGGCCATTCTAGTTTCCCAGGTGTTATGTCTGCTCCTCGGTAATGGCAGTTACACGGTCACCACATGGTTTGAAAAATCGTGCAGACATAAAATATAGCATGTAAAAGTAATCAAAAATATTTCTCTATCCCGTATTTTAATAATAAAATAAACTCTTGCCTATCCCATTCAGGATCCTCCACTCTAGATAACTCCTCTCCCTCTATTGGCTCCCATAGGCCTCCATTTTGGTTCATTTTTTTTGTCATTTCTCATCCAGATCAACATGTAAGTCCTCTATCAATTGGAATATCACTTTATTCTATTTCTTTATTAGGGTTTCGTTTTGTTCCCTCTCTCCCACAAATAGGGTTTTGTTTTTTACAGTTGAAACCAAAACATTTGGATTCAATCTGGTTGTTTTAGGTCAGATCTGACTTCCCATGGTTGTGGTTAAAGTGAAATTGAGTTTTCACATCAGATTCGGGATGATCTTGGTCATTTGAGGTAGGATCCCTTTGCACCTATCCTATAAAATTGATATTTTATTGATTTCATGATTTTCACACCTCCCTTAATTATTAAATAGTGATGTTTCAGGCGTATAATGATTGTTCCTTATAAAATATTGTGTTTTTTCATAATTTCCTTGAATGTGTTATGTAGATTTGAAGGGTTTTTTCAGAGTAAATATTTTTCAAATTTCCCGATTAGGTTTTATAAGTATTTCGGCATTCATAAAGGCATAGTTTGGTTTTATAATTGATGGTGTGATATTTAAAAGGGTGATTTGTGTTTCCAAAATTGACTTATATGTTGTTTAGTAATATAAAAAAGAATTTTTTTTTGTTTTATAGTTTTTTTATGTATGGAAATGAATTGAGTACCATTGGAAATTTTTATTAAATGGTTTCATTTAGGAACCCTTTTTTGGGAGGGTCACTTGACTTTTTTGATAAATATGACATGGGAACATCCTCAGTACTTGACCTCCCTTAAGTGATAATTGTTTTATAGCAAGTTGTTACTACTTGTGGTGGGTTGGCTGGTTCCAGTTTCTCTGGTATGTGTGATTGAATGTGTATTTTCCATGTTTTGTGATTTTTTGGCACACCACTTTGGGAACATAACATGGGAACCTCTCCATTAAATGTGGAATTAATATAATTTTTGATGTAGTAGTCGTGGTTATTTCACTAGATTGTAGCCTATAGAAGGAGGTTATTTTATTATTATTTCATTGGGATTGGGCATCTTGATTAGGCTAGGTAGGGCCAAGATTGTGCATTTGGTCATTATGATGACATAATGTAGGTCATCCTTCCGGTTGAATCATATGTATAGTATGTTCTGGTTCCCCTCTAGGTTTATAGGTATTCATGTGTTTCTCTAACAATAGTATGATTAGTCCCATTATCTTCATTATGGGTAATGTAATTTCTTGAACTTTTTTTGGTGTTATTGTTAAAAATGATGAATGTGTGGCCTTTTAAAATGGCTTATCCATATTAGTGTTCTGAATTAGAAAATATTTCCCTATTTTCACGGTTTTAAAAAATAAATGATTTTTATTTGGTCCCTTAATCCCGTTTCTCATTAGACTTATTTTAAAATCCTGAGGGAAATGGATTGTAACTGTGATTCGGTTGCATTAAAATGAAATGTGCATAAAATTTATTATTAAATATTTTATTTCATACCTTTTAGTCAATTTTTTTATTTAAATGATGTTTATTGGGAATAGAATTGTTCAGGACAATATAATGAGTAGTAATGCTCACACCTGTATTGTTTTCTTCATTTTATTTTCCCATGATGGTTTTAACTCATGTTTAATATCCATTGGTGATAGTGGGTTCTTGATTGGAGAGTGACCCTCGGGGTCACATGTAGGTGTTTGAGTGTCGGGTTCATTTTGGTTTTGTGAGTACAATTTGTGGTTCATATTTTTCATTCATTAATTTTAATTGTAAATGATGTAAAGGTATGAGATATTATTGAGTTTGGGTTTCTCCCTTATATATTCTATTTAATTGTTTATTTTATTAGGAAAACCATTCCGATTATCTATTATGATTCCACATGTTCTTAGCACCAATAGAGGATAATCCAGAATGCCACTCGTGCCATTCAATGGGTTGGCTCGGGTGACAAGTTTAGTGTCGACTTGGGCTGGTTCGTGACACTGATTTATACACATCACAAATATATTATAAATCATTAAACTAAATTATCAAAAAAACCTAATGTGTTCGCTCAGTCATTAATGAGCTATAAATTTTTATCTAAAATTTATATTTGAAATTGAGATTGGATTCATTGAGTTATAATAGACACAATTTCTATTATATTTAGGTGCATACAATGCCTACCAGTTAGAAATGACATGAATATTATTTCTCAAATGAATCAAACCAATCAAAATGTGTTTTCACGTTTTTATGAATGTCACTTGTCTTTGTAACTATAACTAATTTCAATTTTAAATATAATTATTGACTTTGTGTAATATCAGACACACAATTCATCATATTGAGGTGTGGATGATTCATACATGCCAATAATGACTTATATACCTTTTTCCAAATGAATCAATAAAATACAATGGTTTTTCCTCTATTTTGAGTAATGATCTTCTCTTTTTTATTTTTATTTCATTTCATCTGGATAAAATAATTTTGGTTGTACCCCTCACTTCATGTGTCAGTTTGATGTAAGGTTGAGTTCTAGACCTCAAAATTTACATATGAATCAATTTCCTAATGTATCATGACAATAAAATCATGATTCATTGGTTTTTAGTAAGTGATAATTTTTAAAATTTATTATCTATTTTAAATTGATAACATACACATTGTGTCACTTCAGATACATCATGTAATGGATTAAGAATAATTTGATTCCTGCTTAAGAAAAATGACACAATGATTTTTTCCCATATTGTACCTAAATAATTAGAATATTTTCAGGGTTTTGAGTACATCAGATGAGTTTTTTACTAAATCAATGTGAATTTCAATTAAAAATACACACTTGGATTAATAACCGTCACTAGGTGCATCAGAGTGAGGCGATGATTAATCCTACACATCTCAAATGACATATGGATAAATTTAATAATGTATAAAAACAACCCAAACACATTTTCCGGATTTGGAGTACATTAGTTTTCATTCTTACTAAAATGACAACATAACCTAAAAACCAACACTTTGAGCTATACAGGTCACATTTTTAGTTAGATAAACATGATAATGATTTCTCCAAATAAAATTTTTTTATGAATCACTTTCCTAAATCATCAAGACACCCCATCTTCATTTTCAAGGCTTTCAGTGACTGTCAATTTTTGTACTAAAAAGTGAAATATAAATTGATAACCTAAAATTTTCATCACCATCACTACATCCAAAACCAGATATTTTTATGATGATTTTATTCAAGTCAATAATGAAATTGATATAATTTTTATATAATAGAAAATTAATCATAATGTTTTTTATGGTTTTTGAGTTTGTATTTATTTTTTAATAAAATTAATGCCAATTTTAAATAATCCGATTCCCATGGAGTCAAATAATTCACCCTATGCCTCATATTGAGCTATGGATGAAATATACACATATCATATTACTAATGGATTTTTTTCTTAAATAATAAAAAAAATTAATTCATTAAAAATAAACATGCATTTTTATACTAAAATGAAAATTCAAAAAAAAAATACACTTTGAGTCATACCTATCACATCGTGTGTTAGTTTGATATTGGAATAATTTCCACACATAAAAAATGAATTAATAATCATTTTTTGACATTATCAAGACATTTATAGAATTTTTTCTTGATTCACATTCCGAGTGACATTTTTGAACTAAAATGATAATTTTATATTAATTACAGACTACTTTTTTCATATCGGACATATCATGTGACGTATTGATATTCTTAAAAATAAAAAGTACATAAGGATCGTCATCCTAATTTTAAAAAATAACCCCAATGAACTTTTCTAGGATTGAGTATGTCAATGGTCTTTTTTAATGAATTTTAATGTCAATATCAAATAAAATGGCACACTTGGATTCATATTGGTCATAACGTGTGATGTATTTTCGTATTATTTTATCCTTTATGTATCAAATTATTTTTGGATAATTTTAATAAATTATTCAATATATATGAATATGTTTTCTTAGTTGTGAGTATGTCACCTTTCGTTTTTACAAAAATGACATTTTAAACAAGAAACATGAACATTGAGTCATACCAATCACATAGTGTGACATTTTGACATGATAATAATTCCTACAGAAAAGAAATTCAATAATAAACAATTTTCATAAATTATCATGTTAATCCAAGTGTTTTTATCATTTTTTATGGGTGAAACTATTTCAACTTAAATAAAAATTCAGAACTAATAAAAATACATTAAGTCATAACATGAACATCACATATGAGATTGATGTTTAGCTGACTTCTACACCTCATAAATTAATTAGTGGGAATTTTGATAAATTATCAATGAATCCCAGAGTTGTTTTATTTGTTTTATGTTGGATATATGTTTTACTAAAATTAATTTTAATTTTAAATAAATAGATGTACTTGAAGTCATAGTTGTCACATTGTACGTCTATTTGAGTTTTGGGTAATTGATGCATGTCCAAAATCATAAATGTAACGTCTTCCAAATGTATAAAAATAACCTGAATTTGTTTTTTCTATTTTGTGTATATGGGATATCTTTTTTTCTGAAATGAAATCATAAAAATGAAACATTAACTTTGAGTCATTCTATACACAAAATATGTTAGTTTCACATGAGACTGATTATTACACATCAAAAATGAATTTTTAATCTTTTCCAATACTATCCAAAAAATACTTTTATTTTTTCATGAATTTTTGTATATCGCAAGTATTTTTTAATAAAATTAATTTCTATCTTAAATAGAAAAGCATGGTTGGAGTCATACCACGAAATACATTAATTATAATATGGAGATAATGATTAATAAATTCTAAAAATTATTTATGGATTTTTTTCCTAAATATTTTAAAAAATATTAATTTTTTGTTTTTTTGAGAATGTGATATATATATTAAACTAATATATAAATTGTACACACAAAATATAATTTCTATGTCATTCCATGGGAACTGTGTATCAGATTGAGGTGAGGATCATTGAGTTTGAGATATTTTTTTCATTAAAATATCTATGAAATCTATAAAATAGAGAACATGTTCCCTTATGACTGAAGAGAAATTCCATGCTCCATAAATCACATCAAATTTCGAGTGGAATGCAGTTTCCTCTTCCATTACAAATGTACATGTTATCACTTTTATTTATTGTTCCAATGAGTAGAATGCAATATATAACTTTTTAATGATTTAGTAAAAAACTAAATCACTATTTTGTAAAAATGCTAAAAAAATAATATAATAAAATATATATTAAATTATGAGTGAATTAATTAAATAATAAAAAAAGTATCCATCATTCATGATTCTTTGATACATTGTTGAACTATTTCCCTCTCTTCATTAACACAATTTCTATCCCAATGTCTAATATCTCTTGAGCATGAGATGTTTTGAACTATCTGCCCCAACACAAATAGAAGTGTTTCTATGTATGAGAAAAAATATCATGTGAGTAATACTAAAGATTATAAAACTAAACATAAATATGAAACAATAAATTACTTGTATGGAAAATATTTTTTCTATGAAAACATATTGATTTCATTTTTTATTTTGTATAGGCATCAAAATTTCTCTTCCAATAATGGTAGTGGTGGGATAATGAAATAATATAATAAATTCAAATATTATAGGTGATAAATAGTTCTAGGGTTAAGAACAATGTAAAATTTTTGGTTTAGAAATAACTGAGAGATGGATAAATATCTTCTAATATAAAAAAATCTACAACAGAAATAGAAAATAAAATAAATAATTCCATATATATTTTTCAGTAAAATTGTGGAGGAACACAATTACAATTCCATTACATCATCCCTTGAGGATTTTTTTGATATTGTATTTTCTTCCATGGGATAGGTAACATCCTCATATCATGAAGAAATTGTCCACATAAGTAGTCAAATTTTTATTTTAGAATATATTAACATAATAGTGAATATATAATGTTATCAAGAAAAACATAGTATTTAAAAATATTTCTTTTTGTTTCTCATTGAACAATCCTTTTTGAAATTGTTTTAAAGACAAGGATCATCTATTAGGAAATGAAATACCCTATTTGCTTTCAACTCAAATATATAATATATTTTCAACATTGAGACAAACATGAAAAAATTTTGATCTCCTAAGGATGCTTTCATTCTCATTTAAATTTTCATCATTCCCAAAACTATTTTTATCACAAGCATGAATAACGTCCAATTCATGTTTGATTGATCTGAGACCTATTATTTGTGCAATAATTGTTTTCCATTATGTACATCACATAAAATTCTCCATAAAAACTAAAATTCAATATCATTAATCACATTTCATTAAAATTCACAACACTTATATTATTACCCCGTTTATAATGGAAAATAGTCACTGGAAATACATTATAATCCCACATGTATATTATTTTGATAATGAAAAATTATGACATATTTTTATATAATTGAATTATATCCTTGGAATGAGATATTTGAATCAGTTCTAAAACAATCAACAGTCCACTATTTGGCATCTTAATTTAGTCAACATGTTCTTTTTTATATAAAATATAAACACTGAAAAAAACACTAGTTTAATATGTATTATTTACATTGGGTCCCCTTTTAGGCATAAATGTCACAAATTCTATTTTTTATGATAAATCATTTTAATGGTTATCTCATATCCATTCTAAAAAATATACATTATGAGTATTTGATATCCAAACATTATACCTTGATTTTGGGCATTATTCACAAATGGTACACCCCAACATTCCACAAATTCTATATCCATTAAAATTTTCAAATGTATGAAATAAATTTATAGTCCCTTAAAATATGGAGACCAATGTGAACTATTCACTTTAATGAGCATCATTCATTATAACACCTAAATCCTACATCAATTTTAGATCATTGATCCATGGATACATATAGAAATCAATATCATTAGTTGGTATCTTTGGTCCAAATATAAGCAGAGGCAATAATGTGTATCTTCTCTTCATGTATAACATTGGGGGTGAGTTATAATTTATCAATATGTTGGGCTATGTAATATGTGTAATAATTCTTAAACAAAATGTATTTATTCAATATGAAGGTAACATAAAATGAAGGATTCATGGATCATTTCCAATTTTTGGATACTCATAATCTATTTTAATCCACTGAGCATAACCATTTAAAAGATGTAAATTTCCATATTTAATTATTTCATTCACATGAAATGAAAATTGTAATTTGATTTCATGAAATTAATATTGGCCTATAAATTTTGTAATGATAGGAAAGTACCGTACTAAAATGAAAAAACATGATTCCTTTCGCCTATATCAATTCACAACACACATAAGTAATTTTCTGAGTGATTTCATTTTCTGGGATTAACAATAAGAAATCATTTGGAAAAGCATGTATTTTTTAGACATCGTGTCCATTTAAAATATAATTCATTTAGGATCATATGTTCAACATGGTAGTTAGTTTTCCCTTGTATAATATCATTTAGTTGGAAAATTAGTTCAGTAATGATGTTTTCATTCCGTCAATATCCATATTTCCAATTATATAAATTCAATATAGCTGACAATAATTTGTATTTAGTACTTATGATATACTATGTGCCCATAGCACAACTATTTGACTTCTCTATAAAATTTAGACAATCACAAATTTCATCATTATGTTCCATTTTTATTTCATCCATATGATTTTTATCATTATTTAAAGACGTATTCAAATCAAATTATCCATAAACTATAGTTTCATCCCAAATAGTGTGTTTATTCATTTTCCCATATGTTTAGTCTGACACATAAAGCTATGATCTATTATGTGATAAATTAAATGTTCATTCAACTCTTATGGATTAATTTTTCTTGAATAACAACAAACATAGAAACCAAATTTTATTTAAGGATGGTTTAATGAATGCTCTATTGCTATATAGAATAACTCTTTTACTCCATATTCATAATCATATTTCATATGATTGTCGTTCATCTGTTTATGATTCATATTCATCATCTCAATTTCAAAAAATATACATTTTTTACAATAACTACAAAAATAAAAATAATATATTCATTATCAATAATAATGCATTTATAAAATTATATTACGGGGAACCCAAAATAAAATTTATAGAATTAATTATTGTATGAGTTGATGGAAAACGTTAATTAAATTCTTAAAAATAATTACTTCACATTGGTAGGTGTTACCGTATGAATGTATCAAAATTTTTATGTTTTATAAAAATATAATCCTCATAAAATTCATCTCCAAAATATTTATTGGTACATATGTTTATTGATACTCTCCTTGTATCTCTAGTGATATTAAACTATGTTTTTGTAAATAATGGAAGAAGATATCATCAAATATAAGGTACTAATGTTCATCATGGTTGTCTGTTGCATAGGGTAATTCCAAAAAAATAAAAGAGATGGGGCATGGGTATCACGAAACAAAATGATATAATAAATTTTTTGTTGATGAGGTAGATTAGAATGAAAATTGTAGTCCATTGTGTTTTAAAAAGGGTTAATGGCTCTAATTTTTTAGAATTTCACAATAAGAACTTGTTAATATATCTTGGAGTATTGAAAGAAAAATTTGGGGTGCATGAACATTAATTTTTATGAATTAAGGTGTCATTTTAGGGAACACGTTATGATATGTATCATGACCATTTTACTTATGCGAATTTTAAAAAGAAAATTCAATGAAAATATTAATTTTAAATAATTTCTCTAGAAATTTAAAAAAAATGAAGAATGACTAAAATCTAAAATAGAAAAAAATTTCATAGTTTTGGACTAATTTATGAATGTTAAAATTATTTAATTCTAATATATATTAATTAAATGGTTTATTAATTGGTGGATGTAAAAATTTCGTTATTACTATTATTGGTGACTGGAATAAATTTAAAAAATGAATAAAATTTCAATAATAAATTCAATAATAATTATTAATGTATAAATACATTGTGGTGGTAAATATGTATGAGAGTATCATTATATTTTTAATATGATGAATAAACGTGATTTTATATTTTTCTAATGAAAATACATTATTTGACTCTACTGTTAATTTTTTTATTAATATTGACATAACTATATCTCAACATGAACATTTTATAGAAATTATTTCTTTTCTGTATGTTATATATTAAAATTAACCAAAATCACATTTTTGTTTTTAAAATTCATGTATATTCTATTAATTCTAGTATTGATCATTGGAAAATTAAAATTATAATCTTTTTATGCATAAATAATGACAAATTATTTGAGTTTATTTTATAATGATTAGCTGAATACATTTTTAATGTTCTAATCCAACTTGAAAAATCAACATAGAATGTTATAAATCCCAATTTGTATGGATATTTACTCATATATATTATTTCATATATGATTTGGTTAAAAATATAGGAATTTAAAATTTGATGATAAATTCATAATTTAATACTTTATCAACATTTAGAATAGATAAAAATAAATCATAAAAAAAAATGGAATTTTAATGATCTAATTTCAGTTACATATTATTTAAAATAATTATGTAAGTGAAACAATAATGCCCCAATATTATAGTTTCATGTATAATGTAAAGTCTAAAAAATTTACAGAGTCATTATATGTGAGACAATTATTATAAAATTGTACCATAATATTAGTTTATCAAAAATCATGTAAGATTCATGCAAATGATTATACAAAAATAAATATCACTTGATATTTCTAAAAATATTACTATATAAATTTTCATAAAACCCAGAAAATGAACTGTTTAGTATAACGTGTGATGACTCACTAGTAAAATATTCTTCCCTAGATCTTTGACTATGTAACCCATGGTTTCTCATGGAATTTCTGTTGAAGACAAAAATACAATACTACAAATATTTATACAATAAAAATTTATTAAAATTGTTCAATAATCTTAAACTCACGATCACCTTCAAAACCACATTAATGAACAACCAACTACATAAAAAAAATATTGATATCAATACGTCATGATCAATCCATAAAACAAGAAGCAACTATTTTTCACTTAAGAAAAGATAAGGGTTTTACCGTCAATGGGGTATATTACAAAAAATATTATTCAAATTGGGAAAACATATCAAACATCACATAATACCTTTGAAAATATGATTAATGACATTAAACATCCAATTTAAAATGCTTCCAAAGAATTTAAAAAAATGAAATGAATCAATACATTCACGGTCCTTGCTAACATAATGATAATTATTAATATTTGGAAAATGATTCTAAGTTATTGAAATAATCGATCAAAATGTAATGGAAATTCAATATAAATTAAAATAAATCGGTAAATTAAATCCATTTATATTTGTTTAAAAACCCATGTGTTGAATTTAACAAACTCTATTTTTTTAATTTCATGGATGGAAATTGAAAACATTTAAACATAAGAAAAAAATCTTTGATGTTAAGAAAAATATAACAACACAATTATAAAGACATAAACCTATCATGGATAAATATAATATGACATTATTTTGAAAAAACGTGAATTTTAAAGATTCAAGCATCCATAGGTCAACATTTAATGGAAAATTAATTGATCTACCTACGAAAATGAATGAAATTTGGATGTTGACGTCTTAATATATTACAATGATGAATAAAATCACCTTCAAGTGTCAATAAAAACCAAAAATAATTAAAAAATAATAAATTATATTTAGAAAGGGAAATAATTGATTTATAATGATTAAAAATAGATGATGAAATAACACACACAAAAATTTCAAAATAATAAATTAAAGAGTTAGTAGGTTGATAAAATAACATATCATGGATTGATGCTTTGAATCGTCTAATAGAAATTATAAATATAACCAATAATTTGATTCGTTTTACCAGTAATTCATTTGAGAATTAGATCCAAGACATATTGACTAGAGATTGGATTCGAGGAGGTGTGCCGACGGTAGGTTTTTTTTAGACAAAGATTTATATATTTCAACTGGTTCCAGAATTGTTATATTTCATTAAATTGATCGTGACAATTTTACCAGTGCTTCCAAAAAAATGCCGATACAGATAACTTTTATTAGTTGAAATCTATTAAGTGCTCATAAAAGTCATATTTATTAGTGATTTATTACTAAAGATTATGATATAGCTTTATCATCACTAAAAGCACCCAAAATGATAGATGTTTATCCTCACTAAAAAAAGTGCACATAAAATGAATATTTAAATAAGATAAAACTATAGTTTTCATAATTTAATATAAATCATAATTATAAATAAATAAAATATTAAATATACATAGACATAAATAAACTAAATATATTCTTTATTTAAATATATTTTCTTAATTTTTTAATTATAAATATATTTATATCATTATATATAAATTTATAATCATATACATGTTGATATTTAATAAATTTATGTTAATATATATTTTAATATAGTTAATATATTAATTATTTAAATATATTTCTTATAATTCTATAATTATTTATATATATAATTATTAATTTATATTTATATAAATATATTTTTAAAAAATTATATTTACATAATTATAAATTTTTATTATTATATATCTTAATATTATTATATGATTATAGTTAATTAATATATAGATATAAATACAACTGTAAATGTAAATAGAATAATTAATAAAAATAATAATATAAATATGAATATAGTAAATATATTAATGTTTATTATTCACTATTATGCCAATAGGCTATGTAATGGGATTCATTCCCATTAGGCCTATTCGGAGTTGCTTAATAAATAAGGCTTGGTGGGTGGACTATACAGGGGGGTTGGTCGCCCTTTCCAACCTATGTATAAGACATTTTTGTTTAATTTTAATTGTAACACGAGTACCTAATATATATTTATTAATTATTTTTATTATTTTATATTCAAATTTATAATTATTTAAATGTAAGTAATTATTTATTTATAATTATGCGAATATTATTTTATGAAATAATAGCCCTTTATTTATCATTATGAATTTAAAATTTTTTAAATATAGAAAAATGAAAGTTGCAAATATATTTAAATATAAATATTTTCAAATATATTTCAAACATTCGTAATCTATATATAATATTTTGTTCATGTATGAAATAATGATTTAAATTTGATATTTAAAATTTAGTTCAATGAAAAAATATTTTTTTTTGTTTAATTAAATAAATAAAAATTATTACAAAAATATGGATATTTATTGAAATACAGATGAATACATAAACAAAATATTAAAAAATATTAGATAAATATATATAAATAAAAAGTAGAAAATGGTTAAATTCAAAAAATTATTAATAAATAATTTATTTCTAAATACAATAATACTAAATATATATATATATATATGAATATGTATATATATATAATATAATACGTAATATATAAAATGTATTATGTCATAATTATATTCTAAAATGAATATTAAAATTGGAATAAGTTGCGTATATAATTTGTGAATGTATTTCTATCTAAAATTTCATTAGTTTTGTAAATATCTATATCTTTTAATTGTACATAAAATTTTATTAATTATTTAGAGGTATGTAAAATCAATGTAGAACATTTTTTAAATATTTTTAATAAAAAAATTTAAACCAAATACCAATATGTTTTTTCTCGATGTAATTAGTCAATATTTTTTATTAATATTATTTTTTTAAATATAAGACATTATTCACTAAATATATTACTTAATTTATGTAATGAATTAATATTTTCTATTATATAAATCATATTTTAAGAATTATAATATTCATATATATATATATATATATTAAAAATGTTCTATATTAAATGTATTAATGAGTAATAATGAATAAAGACCATTAATAATTAAGAAGACATTAATATTTTTTTAATTAGTATATATTTATTTAATATTGAATATTTATATTTAATGCATATTATTTATTACTATTTATAATTATTATTTTCGAAAAAAAATTATGTAGTTTTCTTAATAAATTAATAATTAATAACTTCTTAAAAAAATTCAAAATTATTACTTTCCAATTTTATGCGTAATAATTTAAATTTATTCATTTAATTTTTTTATTATTAAAATTAATTCAATTTTAAGTATTTTTTTTAATTTTTAAAAATTAAACATTTATAACTATATTTAATATATACTACCTGTTATTATTTATAATCTATATATATCTATATTAAATTTATGTTTTTTCAACAAAAATATTTTTTTAATAAAATGTTTAATATATTATTAGTTTTCTAGGTTTTTATTTTTGGTTTAATTAGTTATTTTTATACATTTTTCATATAAATATATTTAAATTGTATCATATATATTAGAAATAATTGTTTATATATATATATATATATCATGTTTATTCATTTTTTTCATATAATGATTTAATTAAAAATTCGTTGGATATTTTTCTAATGTACACATTCATATTTTTTTGGTTTAATTATTACATTTTATTTGGAATCACAACCAGTGGAAAAACCCTAATAAACGATATGATTTATCACATTTAAAAATATTCCATTGTTTAAGGGTACCCAGAATCAGTGCTACAAATAATGTTCAAATAAAGGGTACCACTTATCAACAATAAAAAATGGATGCTAAGGGATACCTTTTACCATCACTAAAATACTAATAAGTAGCAACTTTTGTCGGTGATAAGAAACAGTGATAAATGGTATCCATTATCAGATTTTTAGTCTAGAAAGATGGAACCATTAGAAGTACTTTTTTCAACTACTAATAATGGACATCAATGTTAAAGGCTTCTGTATTAGTAGCTACATAATAATAATTTAATACATTTGTTGTTATTGAATCAATTTCCAATACATTTCATAATCCAAGAAATTATTATCCAAAGATGATTTTTATATGCCTAAATAACTATAATTCTATTTTAATGGATCGTGCGATCTATAATAAAATGAATATTCATTCTTCAAACATTTAGTTATTATTACAACACAATAGTTATTAGAAGTTATCCAATATGAATAAAATCTCTATATGTTGACATGATATATTATTCTTTAAAACCATTCCAAATATAAACATTATCCATTTTCTAAATGGTTGACCTTATGAACATTATAATGAATAGGATCCAACAAATTATTAATATGTTCACTAAAAATTCCATAATTAAATTATCATTAATCCTTAAAAAACATGCCATAAATCTTAATTATCAAATAGTAATCATGTTAATACTTCGATCATGTCAAATATTAAAACCCGGTAATAGAAAAAACTAACAAAAAAATTTCTTGAAAACACAAATATTTGATAAATCCTTATATAAAAAATTAATTATTGAATATATTGAGTAAATAAAAATTATATTAACATCATAAATGATAACAAAATAAACATTTTCAATAAATTATTAATCAGCTCTACGATTCTAAGTAATATCAACTTTACATTACACATCTCTATAATCTATTTTACCTAACATCATTATCTAAAAATGAAGGAAATGTTAATATCAATATTTCCTTCAATCATGTGTTTTAAATGAATTTCAACATTCCATTGAATAATTTTTCATTATCATTAGTACTATTTTCCATACGCTTTCAAATCCTTAATGAATAGGTAAAAACATAAAATCATTATGTATCTTATAATTCATTAAACTAATATATCATTGATAAAATAATCAATTGACACAATTCATGAATTCAAAAAAGATCATAAATTATTCCACATTTATTTGGAAATATTATAATCGTATTAATGGTCTATTAACTCAGATTTACGTATATTTTTTTGAATATTTATCCATACATTTTTGTTCCACTGCATCTCTTTGTATATGAATAATTAACATTGAAAATATCTTTTATTCACATAAATCAATATAATGAATTCCTTTATACCAACAACATGTAGAAATTTTTTTAGCCTCATAAGGAATGAGATATGGTGTTTCATTCAACAATTTTCACATGTGGTAAACCATTCATTATTTGATTCCCCTTAAAAATATTTTTCATTCCATCCATTTCATATATAACCTCACATAATGTCCATAATTATTTGAGAATTATTTCTGTTTCATGGTCACATATGATTTCATTTACTTATATGAGGAGAATTTTGGATAGACTAGTTTCATTAGAAAAATTTTATTATTCCCATTATTGATATGGTTATTCAAACAATTTGGATTGGATTAATTTATTTAGATTCCATTATTTCGTCTAGGAGGAATTTAAAAATGATATAATCCACTAATTTAGATTATACCATTAAGAAACATATTGTATAATCCCACAAAATGGGAAATAATTAACAAAAAAATGAAAAAAAAATTTATAGATATTCTCAAAATCATAAACATGGGTTATTTTTTGATATGTAGGTTTTAAAGTCCTTCATAATGGTTTGTAAGAAAAATATAAGTTTTCCTAAACATATCATACTGGGGTTTCAATCAAGGATTGAAGTATAACCTCTATTTTTTACTATATTTAATGATATGTTAAATCCCAATGAACTACTTTAAAATTTATTTAATATAAGGGCATTTGTTCAAGAACCACATCCACTTGTAGTATATATATAGGAATTTATTTTTATGAAAAGACACATATTCTATTCTATACAAAAGCATTCTAATTTTCTTACACATATACTCTATGTTTACAATTTGGGTTTTCCCCTAATATATGTTCTTTGTATATATATATCCCAAGGATTCTATTTTAATTCATCTAATATATACTATAATTACCCCAACCCTAGTTTCCTAGATCCAATGCAATATATTATTAAATTAGCACAAATATTAAGGTAAAAATCCCAAAATACTATCCGACATTAGAATGTTTTGAGAAATAGATATATACATGACTCCCAATTAACATTGTGAAATGGGAATACAAATATAAAACATAATAATAGATAACGATTTTCATCCTTGAAAACCTACTCAATGATTTCTTCTTCAAATCATGGGAAAATGAAAAACATTATGGGTGATCTTAAAGGATTTATAAGAATATATAATATCATAATATATCATGAATAATAAAATAATATCTATATGCCAGAAGGTTCGAGAGACAGGGGAAAGCCTGCTCCCAACAAATTATTATAACAAAAAGTAAACATTACAAAGCAACTCAAAAACAAGGATTCTTACAAAGCCTATTATGTAAAACACCATCCCTATCACTAAAAAAAATCATCACAATAGGGGGGTATGGTGAAGGACCAACTACATTTAGCTTCCATAATGGCCCTTTTAGAAAGAGCATCAACAACTTGGTTTTATTTCCTATAGACATGGGAGACATCCAAGCATAGTTGTTAAGAAAGCATAAGGAAATAAATCCCTGAAGACATCACTATTCATGGAACATTCCAGGATTGATCTTTCAAAATCTTCACAGCAATAGAGTTATCTGACTCTAGCCAAACTCTATGCCAACCATAATGGACTGCATACCTGATTTCTTTAATCATTGCCTGAATTTCTGCCTAAATTGCTTGAGAATATCCAATGTATTGGAAGAAGAATCCTTTAAAGAAGCATCGATGAGTTCTGAAGACCCCTCCACAACTAGCAGGACCTGTTGCCCCAGATGCTTCCCCATCAACATTCACCTTCATCCATTCAATGATAGGTGGAATCTATTGGATAAACATGACCATTTGGGGCTTCTGTTCCCTGCCACGAACACTAAGAGATCTCAAAAGTACAATGTCAAATATATCATTGTTCATGGAACCCGTTTTTATTGTTGAAGTAATTTTGATACTTCAATGCATCAATAGAACAACATCTCTAAATGAAGGCTTGGTATTGTTGAACGCAGTACTATTCTGATATTTCGAGATAAAAGAGAATACCGAAACAATAGCAAATAAGAACTGAGAATTTACGTGATCACTAAAAATAGTTTTGAAAGACAAAGTAAACAGTGAATCCACAGAGCAGATATTGAGGGACCATTGAAAAATGGACTACACATACTCCCATAACCGAGAAGAGAAGTGACAGTGTATGAAAATATGTGAAAGTGTTTCATCACTGTTGAAAAAGAACTGACATACTGATGCAAGACTGAAAACATTCCGCTGTAGCACACATTGGAGGGGAAATATGTTTTTCCAGACTCAACATATAAAAAGCCGGTCGCTGGGTGGTATAAATGGTCTCCTTAATCCTTAAATCCATGCGGGCGAAGCAGTGTTCACTATAACCTGCATATTAAAACAGTCCGTAGCAGAGAAACAGCCAGTAAGAGCAGGATTCCAAATTAGATTGTCAGCATCCACATATTTGTAATCAGTGATTTCCAGCCGAAGGTTATCTAGAATAAGATTAAGTGCAGCAGGATTATCATTTAGTTCAGCAATAGACTGGTTCCCAAGAATTTATGGGACAAAAACATTGTCTTTGAGAGGAGAATACAACCATGAAGTGCTCTAGCAGTTGAGGTGAGAACAAAGAATTACTATCCATTTTAAATGATACATGAGACTTGAGAAATCATAACTTTTTGAAGACCATAGAGATGATTTGAGATATAAACACTTTCCTTTCTGTAATCTGGAAACAAACCTATCTATCAAAAATTCCACGGAGAAGTCAGGCTTTGCATGAAGCTTCCAAACAATGTTCTGGATAAGAGCATTATTAAATGTTCTGACATCTTTAATACCCATTACTCCCATCTTAATGGGATTGAAACACTTTTTTCATGCAATAGTAACATGTTTTTTCTATTGAATGGAGCCAGTCCATATAATGTTTCTGATCTGGCCACTCAGTTCCTTAAGTAGAGTTGTTGGACATCTATAGACATAGAACGAGTAGACAAACATGGAGGTGATAACAGAATTAACAAGGAAGATTCTCTCGGCCTGAGACACAGCTTTCCCTTTCCATCTTGCTAGTTGATTGGTAATTTTAAATGAAATACCCTCTAAATTTCCATGCATTAACCTTCCCCAAAATAGAGGAATTCCATGTTATTGGAAAGGTAATGTACTTTTCTTATCACCATGCCTTCTTGCAATCCTGCTTTGCTTCAAGTTAGTGATTCCTTGACCAAGGCAACAAATGACTTTTTCCAACTGATTGCCTGACCTGATACATCTTCATAATGGGTAAATTCATCTTAATATAGGATATTGTCTTCCTATAAGCCTCACAGAAGAGGAGAATATCCTCTGCACATAAAAGATGTGAAGGAGCAATAGACTTCCTTCCTGCCTTCATTCTTTGATATATACCATTGTTGACAAGGTCATGTATAAAAACACTTAAGTAGTCTTCAGCCATTGAAAAAAGAATCGATGATAAAGGATCACCTTGGATGACTCCTCTAGTGCATTTAAAGAAACCCATATGGGATCCATTGACAATGATATGTAGCCTTGCACATTCCAAAATAAAAAAAATCATGAAAATGAATTTCTCTGAAAATATATGTATCCTAAGAATATTGAGGATGAAATCCCACCTTATAGTATCAAAGTCCATTGATATGTGAATTTTTATAGACATATTACCATTAGGAACATTACCTTTCATGAAGTAAACACATTCAGACGCAGTAAGCATGAAGTTTTGAATGTTTTTACTAGGTACAAAGCCAAACTGAATGGTAATGTTGATATTTTTAGCCACTTCACCTATCCGAATTGCCATAATCTTACTGATTATTGTAGGAATTTTATTCCCAATGGCTACAGGCCTAATTTCTTTGATTTCCAAGGCATTATCTTTCTTAGGAATTAAAGCAATAAATTTTGATTTCAACCCAAATGGAAAGAAAGAGTGGTGAAAGAATTCTCTAACAGCATTGATAAGATCAGTATGAATGATATGAAAATAGAACATAAAAATCATATTTTTGAAACCATCAGGGCCAACCAAAATGTCTCTATTTAAGGAAAAAAGTAAAAAATTAATTTCCTTTAATGAAGGAGTTTTAGTGAGATATTTATTCTGGATCTCATCCACACTGGATTCAAAACAGTTGAGAATTCTGCATGAACTGCTCCCCCCAGAGACAGATAATAACTACTCAATGTAACTTGTAACAGCATTAGCAATTTAATTTTCAGATGTAATCAATGCATCATCACTATTTAGAGCCATGATAGTCCTACTAGCCTTTTTCTCCTTGTGCATGAAATGAAACAATCCAGAATTTCTATCTCCTTCATTAAGCCATTTATCATTAAACTGGCTGCGGTCCAAGTTCTCCTTTAGGGTCAAGAGATTATCATGTTTGGAGGTAGCTTGTATCTCTTCTGAAGATGGGGTATCTTGATTCATATTCATCTGCTGCCAGCCTAAAAAAATAGTTTTATCCTCTTTTATATACTTTCCAATATTTGAAAAAGAGTTCTTACTCCATATATTGAGCCTGTATTTCACATCATTCAACTTGGAAGACAAGATGTGCAAAAAACTACCAGGTATATTTGATTCCCAAGCCTCCAAAATTACTTCCCTACATCATGTCACAACCATCCAAGAATTGTTTAATTTAAAGAGTAATGGTGTTGACCTAAAATTACTAATGAAAATATCAATCCGTATGGGGTTATGATCAGAGTGAATTTTGGGAAGGGTCATGCCAGAAATTTCTATCACGTAAATCCTATCATCCTATTTCACAAAGCCCCTATCTAATATTCTTAATTGTCTCCCAGTACGTGTGTGTCTGCTCCAGGTGATATCCGAACCTGAAATAGGGACTTCATAAAGTCTAGAATGATCAATACAATAAGAGAAATCCTTAGAAAAATCCCTACAAGAGTTCTATCAAGTTTTCTCCTTAGGCCTCAGTTGGATTCCATGATTAAATTCATTGATACCTCTTTTGTAGTGACCTTTTATATGAATGTTCAATCTACTGGTTGATACCTTTTTAAATTTGGGAAAATTATTTATCTCATGAGACATATCGATGCATCTAAAGTATATATAATTTAAGGATAGTCCCATCACTATATGTCATGATAATTACTCAAATAACTAATGATAAAATTAATTCATTAATCAATATTACTTATTATAAAATATTTTTACTATGAAAACGATTCAACATTATCAATCATTCTGCATCTAATAAAAAAAAATTTAAAAAAAATTTTAAAAATGGTATCATATTTTGGAAGTAATAATTTCAATAATTTAAATATATCTAAATTTAACATCAATGTAATTTAAAAAAAATAATAAATTTTTTTTGAAGTTTTAATGATAATTATAACAAACAAAATATAGAGTGAAACTAAATAATAACATTTACCAATCAGTGATTTTGATTTAAAAAAAATGGATTGAATCAACTATAATTGAACATTAAAATACCATGAATTATTAGTGAATTATTATATTAAATGTCATATGGGTAGTATATACACCCCATAAATGTGAATTGGTTAATAATAAAAAATAAATCTCATTGAAATTCAAATTGAGTTGTAATCCCTTACCTTGCTCTTAAAAATGGTAAAACATCATATAAAATCAATTATAATTATTTTATACTTGTTATTAAATTATAAAAAAACCATAATAAAATTTATAATATCATATATTATCATTTTTTAACATCTTATCATGGTTTAATCAATAAACATTGATTATTTGGATTATTTTTTGTGTCAATTGCCTCCTTTTCTCACATGTGTTTTCTCCTGAATATTCATGTTCTTTTGTAAAGTATAGATTTTAATAATATCCATGTTTTTAATCATGAAATTACTATAGTAGTTATATATAAATTATACATTTAAGACCAATCATGAATCTTTAGTTTGAAAAATGATGTACGTTATAATAATAGAGATCTTAGGTCATATATACAAATGAGTAATATTTCCATTTTTCAATGATAATTATTAAAACAAGTTACACAAAATTATAAACATATATATTGATTATAATATTATATATACCTTATTATTTTTTGAAATATACTTATATATATCATATATGTTGTGTGGTGATGAAAAAATTGTGACATCATTTTGTGAAGGTGGTGATCTACACATACACTAACGATGTAATCATTTTTCTGTGTGAAAAAGAAAAATGATATATTACCATTATATAATGATAAATTTTCCATTTATATCATAAATATATTATGATTAACACATATTGTAATTCAATTTATACTTATTAAATTCCACGTAAAAGTTTATTAAAAATGAATCACATAAATTCACAGATAAAGTTGTCTTATATACAAACAAGCAATGTTATTGTCACAACAAAAAAATAGAAATTAAAATTGTATATATGATAAAATCAACCTGTTGTATAACTTTTGTAATATATATATTGTATGTACATCAGATAAATCATCATGAAAAATTGTGATATAGGGTAATTGAAAATTTAGTGACATCGTCTCTCGATGCAGCATTATTCAGTACAAAAGAAGGAATATTTTATAAACCACTTGATGGAATTTTATATGGTTATATGTACATAAAATCAAAAAAATTTAACATATAATATTATTAAATTATTAAAATTTAACATATCTATATGAATTTAAGTAGTTTGACGAAGAAATAAAATAAAAATGGTCATTAATGAACGGTACCTCTTCTACAGGTATGCTCCACATGTCAATAAAAAAGTAATAAAATGTTGAATTTATAAAAAAATATTATAGTAATATAATCATGTATATTTTTGGATATTAAGAAAATTAATGGTCACTCCAAATGGCATGAGTGGTGGGAATAAGTGAGTGGAAAAATTTTACTTCTATAAATGAGGTCTTGTGTAATTTATAAAAATAACTAATAGTCTTCACTAATGTGAGGTAACACTCAACACATGTGTCCAAAAAATTGATAAGTAATTTATTTAAGGAAAAATATGTTGTATAAACACCATACAAACACAAAATACCCATAATTTAATAATTTTATTTGTTAACCATATTTATTAGTCACATTTTAGTGATTTAGTTTTCACCATGATATTTAGTTTTCATATTTATGAAATTTAACCTTTATGAAAAAAATAAATTGAGACAAATTATATAATTTCGAAAAGATAATATAAATATTAAATCTAGTTTTTATATTAAATTTTAGAGGTCATTTGAAAATTATATTTTACTAAATATCATAAAAGTAGTTAAAAAAATTGTTTTAACCATCATTGTAATACCACATTTTTAAATATTTAGGGGTCACTATAGTCATTATAAATGAAATTATTTCATTAATGGTATATATTTTATGTTTATAAAAAAATTATAATAGAATGTAATCATATATTAATTTTATTAATTTCTAATAATTTAATGTTTTATCATTTATTATTAAATAACATTTATGTCAATTATGACATTGTTCATGTACTTTCAATTTAGAATGGATCAATAAAATAACAAAATTTGAATCTATGATGTTATAACTTATATAAAATTCAATTTTTTAATGAAAATTAATTTATCATTTTAACTCAATGAATTTACTTTCTTTTTAAATTTTTTTTATAAGTAATTTTATGTTTCTATTAAATAAATTATTATTTAGATGGTGTTTTGTAGGAACATAAATTAATTAATTAATATTTAAAAAATAAAAAAAATTATTATAAAAAATAAATTTATAATTCAAATTAATATTTATAACCCAACATTTTTTTTTCTTTATCTAAAATTATTATATATATATTAAAATCATTTAAGGTTCTTTTTTTACCTTTTCAATACTTAATTGGTTATATAGCTCAATTTTATCAAAAAGTGTCCATGAAACTCATAAACTATAGAATATGTTGACAATGGTAATAAAATTTTCCAACAGATGGGTTTTTTACAAATTTGTAAGTTATTTTAACCTTTATCTTCCCAGTTTAATACCTTTTCATTCTATTTCTACCTTAACCATGGTGAATAATTTTTTAACTTTTTATTTTTTTGAATAGTATGTTGACATTATTATATAATATATATTTTGGTGATTCCAAATATTAAATCAATTTCAATATATTTTTCCCACATATGTAGAAATTAAAATTTTAAAATTATTTCGGCAAACATGATAACAAGGTGGGTTTTGAATGAAATTTTTTTTAAAATTTTTAATTTTTTTTATATAAAAATCAATATGAAAATGATTATAATGACTCATATATAACAAATATATATAATTTTTTTTTTAAAATATTCCTTAAAATGAATTCAAAAATAATTTATCCTTATAAATAATTTAAACAAAATGATTGTTTCAACTAAAAACTATAATATTTCACTATTCCTTTAAAACATGATATATTATGTAATAATACCAAATCAATAACCGTAATATAATTTTTTTACTTTGATTTGAAAAATTAATTTCATTTTATCAAATAAAAATTCCATAATTTGTTTAAAGATAAATTCTATATTTTTTGAGAAATGGGAAAATAAATCGTCCATTAATAAAATTTTAAGAAAACGATGCCTTTTCATATAAATGATTCTTATTTAATTTCTAATACATATGAAAAATGATTTAATAAAATAGATATTATTGTCCACCCATGATAAGATGACACCAATGTTAAAAGAGTATACCATATTGTAGGTCACTTCGACACTGGGTTGGTTGTTTCACAAGATATTGAATGGATATAATTTATAAAAATTTAATTTTTCTGTTGCTCGAGCTTGGTGTTTAATGTTTCCTACAATAATAAATACGATGATATAATATTAAAATATTATACTGTTAAAATAAAGAATAATTCAATTCATGGTTTCTAAATAACATTTCTCTAAAATAATAAAGGAATCATTGTAGGATATTGACAGAGATAAAATTCATATATGAAAAACAAATCATAAATGATACCACTGATAAAATGATCATGAATTTTATTTTTGGGTATAATCTGTTCATTAACACAATATATATGTATTTATATAATACTATAAATAGTTATACATAGACCTTGATATGGTAAATTCCTATCAAAATGAGTTGGAAAATTAACATGAATTCTTCAAATAGATTTTATAATTTTATTAAAATTATAGATTTAAAAGATATTATATCACTTCTAAATAATTTTTTGAAATTTTGAAGTGATAAATAAATGACAATTTCTATTATTATAATATAATCTCACTGTGGGTCCTTGAAAATGATATATTTTTTATTATAACTATGCATCAAAAAAATTTGATTATAAATTGTACATTGTTAATATATCTAATTAAATTTAATAAAAAACATTATAAAAATAGTTTTCAAAATTTATATGTAATAAAAAATAATTTTCATAAAAATGATTATAAAATTTTATATAACAAAAAATAATATTCTGAGAACCCAGGCATGGGTGATCAAATTTCAAGATAAAAAATAATAACATAAAATGGGACACGTGTTACCAAAAAATAGTTATTATTATGTTCATATATGTATCAATAGAAACATGAATAATTTAATATAATTTTTATAGTCAATCACTTTATATAAAAGTAGTATGATAGAAACAAATCCATTTGTTGTGAAAAACCCATAAAAAAGAATCATGGGACCTAATATTTTACTTGTCTCAATGAGTCTGAATTGAGACCACGAAAAGTATTGATCCATGAGAAAAGTATTAATCAAATCCCCTAGAAGAAAATTCATGCAATTTATCATAAAATAACATGACAAACTGATATTTCATGATATGAAATCTCAAATATGATGTATATACACTATTGAAATGAAGATGTGTACATATTTCAAAACATTTCTCCAAGACACTAATTTGAGAGGAACAATCATACCTTCGTTCAAGACTATATTTGTTACAATATATTCTCCTATGAAACCAAAATAAGTACTGAATATTATATTTTATAAATTTCAAAATAAATATTAATAATTTTTAATCATTGTTTTAATTTTCTATCAAGAGTATTTTAGTTTGTTCTAGCATACTATGACAATAAATTTTTATGACATTATCAATTTTTTTAATGTTTTTTAATTTTGATATAATTTCCATAATTTCATTAAAAAATAATTTATTAATATATAAATCATTAACATGGTTGTAGGTATGGACAATTTCTAGAATAAAACTATCAATGTTTGATTCTGTGCTGAAAGGATGGGGATTGATTAAGGATGACCGAGTAGGATCTCGGGATGCATGGAGTTGCCTCTGTTTGTCATATTTATTGGACATGTTATCCCTGTTGTCATGTATCCATGTTTTTCCAGTTTTCAGGTGACCTGAACTTACATCATCATTATTCTCATTTTTAGATTTATTATTATTTTGTTCACAATATAATTTATAGTTTTTCTACATTTTACTAATGATTATATTCTTTCTGTTGTGTTATACTCTACTAATGAGTGCATAGTATAACCATGGTCAAACTCAAGGCCCTCACTGCTAGTCAGGAGACTATAGTATATGGTGAGATGCTCTTAAGGTGATGTGTTCCATTAAGATTGGGGAACCCCTTATGTGGAATCTGAGTCGAAGTCATCACCATGTGCTGTTATAGGGGGTTTCTTTTGATGTATTACTATTTGGAGATAATGGATTGATGAATAGAAACACTTGGGACATGGTCATAAGTTGTTCATTGGAGTTGTGAACCCATGATTGGATTAAAAACCATGTTTCCTAAATTATAATTCTTTCTCTAATTTTTTCTTATTATCTTTGGTATTATTTCCCCATTTTGGTTACACACATGTTGTGTGGTGTTGTTTATTATTTCTCAATTTACGAATTTATTTTATCCTTAGCCCAATTATATGAGGGAAAGGAGCATTGCTACATGAATCTTTATAGGAACATTGAATTCACTGGTCATGCATATTTCCATTCCATACAGGTGCATTTCACCTCTATTCATTACATGATATGCTTGAAATTTCATAGTGATGATGTGATAATTTCTTGTACTTGTACTACATAGGTGGAGATTGAGTAATTTTATATCTCTATTCATGAGGTGTATGGACCCTTATGGGTAAGGTTGAGTAATTTAATGAGTCTATTCATTATTCTATAATTAAATTGGTGTTATTTCTGGTTATAGGTGTATAAGCACTGAGTCATCAAAAATAATTATCCATTATAAAGGGAATCCAAAAAACAAAAATTAATTGGTTTCATATCCTTATCAGAACTTATCATGTTTATTGAAGGTAAATTACTGAACCTAAAACGTAACAAAAAATGGCATGAAAATTATACTTAATAACTTAACAATACATGCCCGTTTATGTGGGTAGTTTAAATTGTATGCCTTGGGTAGTGAGTTTTTCTATTTTTAGTTTCATCAAGGGTTAAAATATTATGCTCCTATGCTTTTTATAAGGTGTCCATGTAATTTGTAGACCAATTACTCCAAAACGTTCGTGTGGATTTTCCCAAAAGGCTGTGATGATCATGTTCTGGACATGGAGGACCCAGAGACGCCAGTCATACATCCATGAGCGCCACATGATGCATCACATGTTGTACCTGATATGAGAATTGATTCCAAAGACTGTGAAAGAATTTATGTTTGATAGAATCCATGAATTTTTATCCATTGGTTACACCTACACTGGATGATATGAACAACATGTTCCTACAATATCACCCCCCTTATTTTTCAATGGATTGTAGTTGTCAGGCTACTAAGTATTGGCTAGAGGCCATGCAATCTATCGTTGAGCATCAAGAAATTCCACCAGAGAACAGATCCAAGATTTCTACACACATTCTTCGGGATACAGCTAGGTTCTTGTGGGATGTGGTTACCCAGGACAATCGTTATTATATAATGTTAGGTTTTGATTTCCATACTACATTATATGATCAGTTCATTACTATGACATTGATATCTAAAAATTCCAGATATTTCATGCATCTCGAGTAAGGTTATATTTTAGTTATATAGTATTCATCATATTTCACTAATTTTTCATGCATTACACCTATTATAGCTATTGATGGGCATTCCTGTGTTTGAAATTTTAAAGATGGGATTCACTACCCCACCCGAAATCTAGTGAATTTTGTTCTCCTTCCTACCTTTTCAGAAATATTTTATTAGGACCTTATCATTGAATATACTCTGATGTACAGTGCAAGCACTGAATTAAATGGTTCAGTTCCATGTCAGGACACTATTTTTTCCAGTGGAAAAACATTTTCTTGATGATTGTTGTAAGGTTAGTGGTGGATAGATATCCCATTTGATATCCTTGTGGGGCGTCATCAATGTGGAAAACAAGGGAATAAAAATCCCCAATGTGATAAAGAACCTATAGAGTTTGGAGCTTGTGGAAGTATGTGTAATCATTAGCATTTCGACAAGAACATTCAACCATTTTCTAGTAGAAAAGTATCAGCATCCGAACCACCTACAGCAGTATGTGCATTTCCGTTGTGTCATGTGGGAAGTTGGAGTAGCACCGACAGGTCTGGACGAGGGGGAGGTTGTGGTCATGGTACTCAAAACCCTTATCACCAGCTGCACCTACAGAGCAGTCATGATTGTGTTATTCTATCAATTTCATAGGGTCATGGATTAGGTTTGTTTCATTCTTTACAGACGATACCCAAGGATTAGGTTGCAAGATCATCTATAGTAAGAGTTACTATTCAATTAGCTACCACTATTGTCTATTCATTCATTGATATAGTTGATTCAAACACTTTTATTTATGTATTCATAATGGAATGTGTAGAACTAAAGATATATTATCACTATTGTGTAATGATCCTCGATACACCATTTGGAATAAGGACTGAGGGAATATGCTGGTGAAGGTACTTTCCCCTTGAGGTATGTTCTTACCATTTCTTTTGGAATCTCTTTGTTCTCATGATTTTGGGATTCAATGTCAATCCTAATATGTACTGGTTATCGCACATTTATACTAGTTTAGACTACTATCACCGCACGATCTCTTTTACATCACTAGAAGGAAGCATTTATCTTTTAAAATGCGAATGGGATGTCCAGTGAGGGAGTGATGTGCTGAAGAATCATGGTCAAGGTGGAGTGACCACTCAGATCAAAAATCTCTTAAAGGAGGATAAGGGTTTTCCTCAAACTGATTTTCCTCCAGTATTTGATCATTTTAGGGAAGTCTTTCCTGATGAATTTTATTGATTACCTACTAAGGGAGAGGTAGTGTTTACAATTGAGCTTGATCCAGGAGCTTATCCAGTGTCCATTAAACCGACCAGAATGAGACCTAATGATATTCAAGAACTTATGCGGCTTATCGAGGAACTAAAGGCCAAACTATTTAGATGGTCTATTACATCCTCTTGGGTTTCAACCGTTCTTTTCACCATTAAGGAGGATGGAACCTTACATCTATGCACTGATTATAGAAGGATGAAGAGGATTTTTGTGAATAACTGGTATCCACTTCCTCAAATAGATGATCTCTATTACCCACTCCAAGGAGAAAATGTGCTCTCTAAGATCGACCTGAGATAGGGTTGTCATTTGGTATGGTTCCAACCATCACACATACCTCACACAGCATTTTTAGTAGGTATGGTCTAAATGAGTATCTTTTTATTTTATTTTGTCTTATGAATGATCCTACTAATTTTATAGCTTTGATGAATAGGGTTTTCCACCTCTATTTGGACTCTATTGTCATGTTATTTGTGGATGACATCTTAGTGTATCCACTAAATCGTAACGACCATGAGAATCATCTTGAGGTCGTTCTCAGTACATTAAGAGAGTATCATATTTATTCCTATATTTTTAAATGAAACATATGGATCGACAAGGTCCACTTCATGGGTCATATAATCTCTTAATAAGGATTATTTGTTGAACATGAAATTGTTAGTGCTATTGTTTCTTAGGAGCATCCAATGAAAATGTATGAGATCATAAGTTTCTTAGGGCTCACTAGATATTACATGAATTTCACACATGACATCCAACATATTCTGTAACCTATTACTAGACTTACAATGAACAGTATAATGTTCTTGTGGTCAGAAGCATGCAAGAAATACATTTAGGAATATAATGGAAAGCTTATCTCGGCATCAATTATGATTCTTCCGGAGCCTGGAAAAAATTATATAGTCTTATGAGATGAATCAGGCTTGGTCATTGGATTAGTTTTGATTCCGAAAGACAATTTTATTTCTTATGGATCTTGGAATTTGAGGTCGCATGAGAGAAATTACACAATTCATGACCACGTGCTAGTAGCATTTGTCCATGACTTAAGTTGATAGAGACATTATCTATTAGGTGAAACCATTATGATGTATACATATCACAAATTCCTAAAGTATAACTTTTGTTAACATGAAATGAATATCAGAAAGAGGTGATGATTCTAATATCTACAATCCTTTGGTTTTGATCTTTCTTTTATTCTTAGAAATAGAAATTTGTCCACTGATTCACTGAGTTAGAAAACTCATACACAATCCTTATAGAATGAAAATGATAAATGAATGTAAATGTACATCTTTTCTAAAAATCACCTAGATTTTTATGATATCTACGAGTAGTCTTACCTATTATCATTAATAGATACCTCTTCCCTCTATGATATGGTAAAAATTAAGCTGTTTCAACAACCTGACAGTTTGGTTATCTATTATATTATATCATGAGAAAACCCTCCTTGGGATTGGTCTTTGGATATAGACTACATCATGCATCTATGGGTACTTATCTATAATTTTTATATAAGAGAGAGGAGTTGATTAAAGAGTCACAGACTTCATAGTGGGAAGTTAATCTATGGATCTCAAAGATGTATCGAGATATCAGAATCCAGTTTTTGTGGCCTGGATTGAAATGGAAGAGTGTAGGATTCATCTAAAGGTGTTCCACCAGTATGATGATGAATTTGGGGAACTAGAGACCTTCTGCCTTAATATATCTTATTCCATCCTCATAATGAAAATAGGTACATGTTATTATGGATTTCATAGTTTTCTTACCTCTATCACCTTGCGGAAACAACGTTATCTGGGTAGTCATTGGCCGACTAACTAAATCATCCATCCTCATCCATATATGGGATAGTTTCTCAGTTGATGAATTTGGAAAAAAGTATGTCTGTGAGAACATATGACGAGACGAGGTTCCTTATACTATCATTTCAGATCAGGACTCTCATTTAAATCCATTTTTCTTATGGGGTTTGTAGAAACCTTGGAAACTAAGGTGTATCTATGAATAGAATTTCACCATTTGAATGATGGACAATCATAAAAGAGATTATAGGTCTTAGATGATATGATTCAAGAATGTGTGCTACATTTTATCTATTCATGTTAGAAGCATATCTCTCTAGTCCAGTTTTCTAAAAAAAATAGTTTTTAGGTGATTATAAAAATTACTAAATTTTTGGACTTATATGGTAGACCATACTGTTTGACATTGTATTGGCTAAAGGGAGGTGAGGCATCCCTACTAGGTCCTCATCTAGTTCAAGAGTTTTTAGAATAGGTTTAGCTTATCATAGAGCTTACGACTACAACACATTCTGAACATATATCTTATGCCAATCACCATCGAAGACCTATTATTCTCGTGGTTAGGGGACATGTTTCCCTTCACGTATCGCTCAGTATAGGGC
Source organism: Viscum album (assembly GCA_963277665.1). Lineage (NCBI taxonomy): Eukaryota > Viridiplantae > Streptophyta > Magnoliopsida > Santalales > Viscaceae > Viscum > Viscum album. The sequence continues at coordinate 1,308,069,141 of OY728152.1, read as the reverse complement.
ATAGATGGTTACGTAACATAGGAAATATGTCTCCTTGATATGTTAGAACATTTGAATTTCTAGAGAGGGTCTAGTTGGTAGCCTATTATTTACTACTACCTCAGAGGTATCATGCCATGAACGATGACATTAGTGTCTCACATTTTCGCCAATATCATGATCAACCATCTCATACAAAATACCTAGTGGATGTTGAATCACTGTTTGATGACACATTCGATGAGTATCATGTACACATCATTGACTGAAGAAAAAAAGTCCTCTGATGTCTGTATGTCCCTCTCGTATGGGTGTTATGGCAGCATAACCGAGTACAGGTTGAGACGTGGGAGAGGAAAGCCTATTTACATGCCTAGTGGCCAATTTTATTCTCATAATGTGACTTTTACACATGGAAGAAGAAAATGAGGGGCCTAAATTTATTAGGGGTAATGTTGTGTGAACCCACCTTTTCACTGAGGTACGAATACATTATTTTTTTGTCTATATGATTATTTTGGACCAATTATAGATACCTAATGAGTTGGTAAATATTCTGATGAAGTCTGAGTCTTGTTCAGACTCCTAAGTCAACTTTTGGGAGAAAACAAACTCTAATGACAGTATGGAGTAAACCACATGGAAGATGTATTTTTGGAAAAATCCACCTCACACGGTTAGTGCACGACCATATGACCTGATCATGTGGTCACCCATTTTCTACCAAGTATTTGTTCATGGGATGTGATCATTTTGACAAAACGTGTGGACCAAATCATTCTGGCAGTGTTATCCTATATGGTATTAACACGTTTTGAAAAACCGTGCGGAAAAAATGTGCACATGCTATTTTTTGGGTAAATTTAGAGTTTTTCTGTTAGTAATCTATTACACCTCCTTCTTCCCAACTCATAATATGGTTGGATTTTATACCATTTTCCACCATTTGGGGATTTTTGAAGGCCAAATCTATGGATCAAGAGATCTCTTTCGTCATACATCTGATCGAGATTCTGTCAGTCACGTTGGATGTGCAATGGTATATAATCGAGTTCCCTTTAGATGTTCATATTCTATATTTTTATAATCCCAGATATCACTATGTCATCATTTTTCATCTTTTCCTAGAACTACTCCAATCTAAGGGAATCCAAGGGCAGATACCTGTGGAGACAGATAATACCACCCTATGGTGGGTCAGCTATAACATATCCCTATAGTTCGTTGATTTTAGAATGTTGATGTGGGGCCTTCCAGTTTCATTGGAATCCATTTATTATATTTAAATTCCGTTGATATACATCATAGAATATTATGGTTATTCTATTTTTAGATATGCAATTAGTTATTAGTTGATACAACCACAACTCAATCCACCTCTTGTTGAAGGTTATTCCTTAATTGGGTTTTAGTGTTTTGACATATTTGATCCACTGTTCTGGTGTGCCATTGCTTGACCTTCATAATGGTGAGCCTTTTTATAATAAATGGATATTTATTAATGAGAATTAGATAATGTAATTTTCTATTTATTATCACCTATTGACCTTCCCATGGTAAGTGCATCCGAATGATTATTAAATGTGAAATGTGTAATGTAATGTATACTATGAATATAACATGGAAATAATGAATGAGATTGAATAATGGTTGCATGCCCATAGAACCCCTTTCCATGTTAATATAAGTTACAGAGTTAACCTCTTTAATTTATTATGCCTTAATGGTTATTTATATTTTGATTAAATGGTTGTGACACAACATGGCATATCGAAACAAATGGATGAAAATTCTAGGGCTAATAAATAATTTTTTTCCACTCTACATGACCTAAAAACATGAATGGAATTAAATATTTGAAACAAATGAATTATTTCATGAATAATGTAATGACATGTAAATTTCAAGGAAAATTTTCTTTCTTAATTTTCTTTGAAATTTTACAAAAATGCAGTTTCTGATGGCACCTAATTCCGAGGCCCGGTGTGCCCGAAATCATTTTCCAAAGTTAGGCTTGGGTACGATCAGTGAACGGGAGAGAGTGTTTTTCTAACTTTTAAACCGGTGCTCGGAATCGAATTCTGAGGGCACCGTTGGAATCGCAGCGCCGGTATTTTCTTAGAAATGCCTCTTCCGGAGTTGCGTTTTCTCGAGTGTGGTTTTTAATTTTTGGGCTTAAAGTTATGAAATAAAATAATTGGTATGACAAACATTATTTTATTAAACATAAAGCCACATAAAATCCACTTTAAGCTGCTTAAGCTGAGTTTAAGTGGATAGGGTAGAACACGAAATATCCTACCCTCCTGGTAGGATATTTGTGAGGTGGGGCCCACACGAGCCCCACCGTTTCTTTTCTGCTATGTAATGCAGCCGCGAAAACCCGTCATTATGAAAGTCAACTGATGCGTTTTCTTAAATTTTTAACGCACCAATTAATTGGGCAGTTAACATTGTTAAATTAATTCTATGAATTAATTTAATCGTTTCTTAACCTATTACAATCCGTTGGCGTAATAATAAAATAAGACCAACACACGACTTCTTGAGGATTGCTCGTTGAGAGGTTTTTGACAGAATTTTGTGCCTTCATCCTCCTTCGCGAAGAAAGAGAAGAACGTGAAGAACGTGAAGAACGTCGTCACCCTTGGAGATTGACGACGCTTCATCCGAGATGTTCTTCCCTGCCATGATCTCTGATCACCAACTGCTTGCTGTAGGAGATTTTGGGTTTTCTTTTAAATCTTCTTTGTGGTTTATAACAACACATGGATTTAATCAATATAATTAAATCTATTGTTTCTTGGTCCACGGAGGTCGTTGACGCAACGCCGGATACCGCGACGATGCGACGGTCCCCTACTCCCACGACGATCAATTCCACAAAGAACGCGCGTGCGACAACTTGACGAGGTAGGGGTTTTATTGGGAATGATTTTACTCCTCAGATGTTTCCGTTCAAAACAAAGAACCCAGTTTCATAAGAACAATTTTAATTTATTAAAATTTTTTTTTGTTATGTTTTCTATGTATTGATTATTTCTCCCAACTGTTATCATCTAACGCGGAGGGTCCGGGCCAAACGAACACGGCTCGACAACCCTCAGCAGTTCTTCGTTGTTGTGCGGATTTGGAGGGAGACGACAAAACATGCCGCAAAGGAGATTTGATGATTCCGCAGTGAAGAACGAGACCCGAGAGGAGCAGCGGTGCAGACGGAATTGGAATTGGACCACCAGATCAACTCCGGTGGCCCGCGGAATCAACCGGCGGCGCCAGCGGACCCGCGGCCGCGCGGGTCCGGCGCACACGGGATATGGATTTTCCGCGTCCGTTGACCAGGGTGGACCATGCGGGGGCTGCAGTGTTGTCATGCGGTGGTAGCGCCCCCCCCCCCCTGTGTTGCTCGGCCGCTCGGCAGAGCGGAGCCGGGCCGGCCGGCCGAGCCGGGCCGCACCTTGGTCGGGCTGGACCGGGTCCAGCCGGGTCGGACCTGGGTCGGGTTGACCCGGTTCGGGCCGACCCAGGGGGGCCGGGCCGGGTCGGTCTGGGCCCAGACCCCCCGATTCCGGACCTTTTCGGTCCTTTTCCCTTAACATGAGCGACGAGCCTCTGATCGATGTGTCGGAAGTGGAAACGTGATCCTTGAATCGAGGCGGTCGTTTGGGTATATTACACTCAAGGTTTCGGAATACTTTGGGTTCGGCCGGGTTGATTCGTACACGAATCCAACCGGGCCCTAGGAGCAGAAAAGCTCATATCATGAGCTCTGGACGTCCGATTAACCTGTCGTTGACTTTGGTGGATTTATCTAAGTGAGAAGGATATTTTTGCATACTCCGCCCGAGGTTTGGATGCAGGTGGAGTACGGTCGGGTTGGTTTTGCCATAAAAACCACCCGGGCCCCTGGAACAAATAAGCCAAAAACTCTCAGACCGGGCGTCCGATTGACGCACCGTCTACGACGTTGAGTTCCTATTGACGATACAGAACTTTTGGATACATCAACTCTGGACTTTGTGTCAGTTGATGTATCAGCCTCTCAGCTCGTGGAACAGACACTCCCGAATGAGCTTGCTGTGCGCGGGAACCCCAGTGGTGGCTGCGACTGCTACTATGACGACGACGACTGTGCAGAGATCCACAGTGGATTCAACGATGACCACTACAACACTCAGTAATTTTGTGTGGATCAGTGCTACCGATCCTGTGTGGGTCCGATCTTGTGTGGGTCAGCACTCAGCGGTTCTGTGTGAGCCAGCGCCTACTGGTCCTGTGTGGGCCCGATCCTGTGTGGGTCATTGCGGGGGTTAGTACCTATCGATCCTTTGTGGGTCCGACGACTTAGATGGATCAGTGATCATCTCTATCGTCATTCAAAGAAGTATACCTGAGTGAGCTGAAACACTGTCTTACTTTCCTTTGTTAATTTTGTTGTGAAATCCTGTGTGGATTTACGTTTTACTTTCCTTTGTGGATTGTGTTGATCTATCCTGTGTGGATTTACGTATTACTTTCCTTTGTGAATTATGTTGAGCTATCCTGTGTGGATTTTACGTTTTCTTTCATGTGTGGACTGGGTTGTACTTGAGCTCGGATGTTGGAGACGAGCGAGAATTGGTGACTTAGGTATATGTATGGGCATATACCTATGCCGTGTCGGATAATACTTCGTGATTGTATCTTTCATTGTGGATTTTCTTTTTTGGATTCTGGGAGACCTTCGGGGGTCTCGGGGTCCCTAATGAGTATCTTATACTCACCCCTGCACGGGCTATGCCCGCACTACGTTGTGTTGGTTGTGGACGACGGACAATGCTGATCGTGGTGGAGGCTTGTGGAGCAGGACTGTACCTAGAGGTGGACAACTGGGTGGGACGTACTCGGAGCGGTCAGGTGGGCCCGAGGAGCAATGGAAGCTATATATACCAACCCTTCAAGTGGGACTTCTAGTGGACAACACGACGTTGCGGCTTTACTTTTCAATTGCTGTTTTCCCCCTTTCAGTTGTACTTTATAGATAGGCTTTTATTTCTGGCCCCCTTTACTTTTCTGCACTTACTGTTGTAACAGTTTTTACTTAGTGTTTACTTTTTCCACTTTCTTACTCTGTGGTGCTTGTTTAATTTACAAAGGCAATGCCTTCCCTTTTTATCGGGATTTACGCCTTAGTGCTAGTCGCCAGCCCCTGGCCTATGGAAGGCTAGCTTGGGGTAGTCACGACACGAGCCCCGAGGACAGGTCTTGACAAATTGGTATCAAAGGTGGTCGGTTCTACCGCATACTCTGATCATTCTTCTATGTGAAGCAATAATGTTTAGCGTATTGGGTGTGGTTTTCAGTCTAGGGAGTCCAGTGTTGGTGTGGCGGCCAACGTATCCGTACACCAGGACCCTGACTTCTGATTTACGACTTAATGCACGAAAACATTGATTGCATGTGTGTTTCAAGTTTTCGTTGTGATTACTTTGTATCAGCTCACCAGGTATACTGTTCTGACCGTGGCACACCTGTTTCCTTTTCAGGATGGCCCCGCGATGGCAATTACCTGGGGTTCCGAGAGTGGTACATGACGGCAGCTCGCCGAGCGACGAGGCCTTGGTACATGGCCCTTTGACAACAGAGTCACCGGCGGTACCTCTACCCTCCGAGCCACCGATGCTTCTAGCACCCGCCGCTGACGATGCATGTCGCCTTAGTGCACTGCTTGAGTTCCAGCACCAGCGACCACCCAGGTTCCGCGGGGAGACTGAACCCCAGGAAGCCGAGGACTGGATGGGGGCAGTTGTATGAGTTTTCAGGCTTGTGAGGATACCAGCAGACCTCATGGTGATCCTCCCAGAGAGCCTACTGCACGCAGCAGCGGCCCGATGGTGGAGCCTGATTCTCCAGGTGCACGACAAGGAATCTCTTCTCTGGACGGACTTCGAGATCCTCTTCCGCTCAGAGTTCGTCCCGACCACCCTCCGTGCGGTGCGCATCTAGGAGCTTCTTCAGCTGCGGCAGGGCAGCTTGACAGTCGCCCAGTACGCGGTGAGATTTACCGATCTCTCGCGCTACTCAATAGATATGGTATGGGACCCCTTCATCCGGGCCCGGACCTTTGAGCAGGGTTTGAGACACGAGATCAGGGCATTGATGATCTCTCTCAGCATTCTGACTCAGGTAGGAGTACTGGAGCGAGCCCTTCTGATCGAGAGCTTTCCTGTTGAGTCTACTTTAGCAGCGAGACCTACTGCGGGGTGGCACGTAGCAGAGACTTCTGCAGTAGGCAGCCGCCAGATGACTCATGGGTCCAGGAAGACCAGACCTTCCGGCCGATGACCTCGGGACACTAGCTCAGTAGTGTGGGGCACACAGTGCGGATCTAGTCTTTCAAGAGGCAGGCAGTGCTACGCATGCGGCGGGCAGGGCCACATGGCTCGTTACTGCCCTAGACGCCATGCTGAGGAGCAGCAGACGGTGGAGGGTCCACCCAGGCATAGGTAGAGGGTCGACAGTGGCGGTCCGCAGGGAGGAGGCGGACGAGGCAGAGGAGATGTCCGAGCAGCGGGTGGTACGCGACGCTTTGAGGCTCTACCCTCACCGCCACTAGGAGGGCCACCCCGACCACCGGAAGCTGGAGGGCAGAGACAGGCACAGCTCTAGGCATCGGAGGCCTACGACCACGGCGCACCTGAGATGATTCGAGATACTACCTATGTCTATTCCACCCTTGCTATAGTTCTTATAGACACAGGAGCGAGTCACTCTTTCATAGCCACTGCCCTTGTTCGGATATTGGAGATTCCGACATATCCATTGGCTCGATCCTTACGGATAGAGACCCCTACAAGAGCAGACTCGACGATTACGCACAGGTTCCGGCAGTGTGAGCTTACTCTAGGAGGAGAGAGCTTCGGCTGGGATCTTCTGGTAGCGGTGTCGAGGCCTTATGTCATCATCATGGGCATGGATTGGTTATCTACAGTCCATGCTCAGATTGACTGTATTAGGCACAAGGTGTGATTTGTACGCATCGATGGGAGCAGGTTCACCTTCACCGGTGAGAAGGGAGCCTTCGAAACACAGGATGGACTACCGCAGAGGAGAGGACAGCCCATCACTCATCCGTTGGCTAGCCTCATCCTAGGAGCAGTTGACGTGCAGAGTCCTAGATTTCCTACAGTGGTGGATTAGTATGCGGACGTCTTTCCCAATGACGTTCCAGGGCTACCTCCTCACAGAGAGGTAGACTTTCATTTCGACCTGTACCCCGGGACAACCCCAATATCAAATCTAGCATATCGGATGGCCCCCGTTGAGCTTCGAGAGCTACGGGTACTGTTGGAGGACTTGCAGTGCATGGGATTCATCCGACCCAGTGTTTCACCCTAGGCTACCCCGATATTGTTCGCCAAGAAGGCGGACAGGAGCTTGCGACTTTGTGTTGACTATCGTCACCTAAACCAGGTGACAGTGAGGAACAAGTATCCACTACCAAGGATTGATGACCTCTTCGATCAGCTCAAGGGAGTACATAGGTTCTCGAAGATAGACCTAAGGTCTGGCTATCATCAGCTCAGAGTTCGAGACGAGGACGTGTAGAAGATGGCCTTTAGATGTAGGTATGTCCACTATGAGTTCTTGGTTATGCCATTTGGCGTAAACAATGCTCATGCAGTGTTCATGGGCCTCATGAACATGATCTTTCAGACATACCTCGATCGATTTGTCGTGGTCTTCATAGATGACATTTTGATTTACTCGACGACTGAGGAGGAGCACGCCTACCACTTACGGGTTGTACTAGACACACTTTGAGAGCACCATCTTTATGGAATGCTCTCAAAGTGTAAGTTATGGATATGTGAGGTCCACTTCTTGGGACACGTCATTTCTGAGGTGGGAGTTGCAGTGGATCACGCGAAGATCGAGGCAGTGCTAGCTTGGGAGTCACCCAAGAGCGTGACGGAGGTGCAGAGTTTCTTGGGACTAGCTGGATACTATCAGAGATTTGTGCCAGACTTCTCCAGAGTTGCGGCACCACTATCAGCTTTGACGAAGAAGGGGAAACCCTTTGTGTGGTCAGACAGATGTCAGCAGAGCTTCCAGGAGCTGAGATAGAGATTGACCAGCACACCTATCTTGAGGTTGCCTGAGGAGGGTGTAGGGTATGTAGTCTACTGCGATGCATCTGGGACCGAACTCGGATGTGTCCTGATGCAGGAGCGGGTAGTGATCGCCTATGGATCACATCAGTTGAGGCCGCATGAGCAGAACTACGCTACCCATGACCTAGAGTTAGCAGCAGTGGTCTTCACCCTGAAGACATGGCGACACTATCTGTTGGGCTAGCACTTTACAGTTTTTTCTGACCACCAGAGTCTCAGGTACATCTTCTCGCAGAAGGACCTGAACCTAAGACAGCGGCGAGGGCTCGAGTTTCTCCAGGACTATGACTTTGAGATAGTCTATACTCCTGGGAAGGGGAACGTGGTAGTCGATGCTCTCAGCAGGAGGACGGGCATTCAGCTACTTGAAGAGGCGACAAAGCAGCTAGCCGCTTTGCGGATATCCTTCGTGGATAGAGATGGCACAACCTTCCTTAAGTCTCCAACAATCTCTCCTCCACTACTACAGCGATTCAGAGAGGCACATCGTGGGGACGCTGACTGTGAGATGATGCATGCACAGATATCCTCAGGACATGCACCTGATGGCTTCTCCTTTGGAGCAGAGCATGACATCTTTTTCAGAGGACGTACCTTAGTACCAGTCACTTTATGAGATGAGGTGCTGAGAGAGTTTCACACTTCTACTTTGGCGGTACATCCTGGAGTGGCGAAGATGTACCAGGACCTCAGATGATAGCACTGGTGGCCGGGCATGAAGAAGGTTGTGGCAGAGTTCGTTTCTTGATGCCTCACCTGCCAGCAGGTGAAGGCAGAGCATCAGGTACCAGCAGGCATCGTATATCCCTTGGAGGTCCCAGAGTGGAAGTGGGATGGCATATCTATGGACTTCGTGACTGGACTTCCATGCACTTCCAGAGGTCACCACTCCATTCGGGAGATTGATAAACGACTCACCAAGTCGGCACACTTCTTACCCATCCGAGAGAAGGGCTCAGTGAAGAGGTTGTGGCGTCTCTACGTTCAAGAGATTTTACGGCTTCACGGTGTGCCATCGTCTATCGTATCCGATCGAGATGCTCGCTTTACTTCTCGGCGTTGGAAGGGGTTGCAGGAGGCGTTCGGGACGTAGCTACGTCTGAGAATCGCCTTTCACCCTCAAACGGGTGGTCAGATGGAGAGGACCATTCAGACTCCCGAGGACATGCTCCGTGCATGTGTCCTCGATTTTGGTCGCAGCTGGGAGGACCACCTACCCTTTGTGGAATTTGCATACAACAAAAGCTACCACTCATCCATCGGGATGGCACCATACGAGGCGTTGTACGGAAGACCTTTCAGATCTCCATTGTGCTGGACAGACCCTGGGGAGTCAGCACTTGTGGGACCAGAGATGGTCCGGGCCATGACAGAGAAGGTCCAGGTCATCCAGGAGCGGATGACGACAGCTTAGAGCCGGCAGAAGTCTTATGCTGATAGGAGGCGGAGGCCACTAGAGTTTGAGGATGGCGACCACGTCTTCTTGCGTGTCTCACCTCGACATGGATTAGGGAGATTTGGCCGAGGCGGAAAGTTGTCTCCTTGCTTCATCGGACCCTTCCAGGTCCTCAAAAGGATTGGCGAGGTGGCTTATCGCCTGGCTCTACCACCTCAGTTGCACCGGGTGCACGACGCCTTCCACGTATCTCAGCTAAGGAGATATGTGCACGACCCGACGCACATCATTGAACATGGGGAGATAGACGTGGATGATGGGGAGACTTTTGCGGAGGTCCCAGTGTAGATCGTGGATTGATAGGAGCGGGACCTATGTGGACGATCGATTCCTCTTGTGCGCATCAGATGGAAGCATGGGAACCTCCAGCAGAGCACATGGGAGCGGGAGGCTCAGATGCGTGCTCAATACACACATTTGTTTCCCTAGTTTATGATGTATCTTTACGGGGACATAAAGCCCTGAGGTGAGAGTTATGTAAAGAACCGTAAATTTCAAGGGATTTTTTTTTCATTATATTCTTTGGAATTTTACAAGAATGCAGTTTCTGACGGCATCTTATTACGAGGCCCGGTGTGCCCAGAATCATTTTCCGAAGTTTGGCACGGGTACGTTCAGTGAACGGACGAGCGAGTTTTTCTAACTTTTAAACCGGTGCTCGGAATCGAATTCTGTGGGAACCGATGGAATCACATCGCCGATATTTTCTTAGAAACGCCTCTTCCAGAGTTGTGTTTTCTCGGGTGTGGTTTTTAATTTTTGGGCTTAAAGTTATGAAATAAAATAATTGGTACGACAAACATTATTTTATTTCACTTAAAGCCAATTAAAAGCCACTTTAAGCTGCTTAAGATGAGTTGAAGCGGATAGGGTAGACCCCGAAATATCCTACCCTCCTGGTAGGATATTTGTGAGGTGGGGCCCGCACGAGCCCCGCCGTTTCATTTCCGCTAAGTAACGCACCCGCGAAAACTCGTCATTATGAAAGCCAACTGACGCGTTTTCTTAAATTTTTAACGCACCAATTAATTGGGCGGTTAACTTCGTTAAATTAATTCTATGAATTAAATTAATCGTTTCTTAACCTGTTACAATCCGTTGTCGTAATAATAAAATAAGACCAACGCACGACTTCTTGAGGATAGCTCGTTGAGAGGTTTTTGACAGAATTTTGTGCCTTCATCCTCCTTCATGAAGAATGCGAAGAACGTGAAGAATGTGAAGAACACGATGAAAGCCGTCACCCTCGACGATTGACGACACTTCATCCGAGACGTTCTTCCCTGCCACGATATCCGATCACCAACTACTTGAGGTAGGAGATTTCAGGTTTTCTTTTAAATCTTCTTTGTGGTTTATAACAACACATGGATTTAATCGATATAATTAAATCTGTTGTTTCTTGGTCCTCGGAGTTCATCGACGCAAAGTCGGATACCGTGACGACGCGACGGTCCCCTCCTTCTGCGACGATCAATTCCTCGATGAATGCGCGTGCGACGAATTGATGAGGTAGGGGTTTTATTGGGAATGATTTTACTCTGTGGATGTTTCCGTTCAAAACAAAGAACCCAGTTTCATAAGAACAATTTTAATTTATAAAAATTGTTTTTTGTTTTTTTTCTTTGTATTGATTATTTCTACAGACTGTTGTCATCCAACGCAGAGGGTGCGGGCCAAACGAACACAGCCCGACAACCCTCAGCAGTTCTTCATTATTGTGCGGATTTGGCGGGCGACGACAAAACGTGCCACAAAGGTGATTTGATAATTCCGTAGTGAAGAACAGGACCCGGGAGGAGCATCGGCGCAGACGGAATTGGAATCGGACCACTGGAGCAACTCTGGTGGCCCGCAGAAGCCACCGGCGGCGCCGACGGCGCCCCTTCGCGCCGCCGGATAGGGCCACCACAGCTGAAGCCGTGGCGGTGGCGCCACCAGTGGACCCGCGACTGCACGGGTCTGGCGCACATGGGACGCGGCTTTACCGCATCTGTTGACTAGGGCGGCCCCTCGCGGGGGGCCGCGGTGTTGTCACGCGGGGGCAGCGCGCCCCCTGCATTGCTCGGCCGCTCGGCCGAGCCGGGCCGTGCCCTGGCCGGGCCGGACCGGGTCCGGCCGGGTCGGACCTGGGTCGGGTCGACGAGGTTCGGGCCGACCCAGGGGGGTCGGGCCGGGTCGGTCCGGGCCCAGACCCCCCGATTCTGGACCATTTCGGTCTTTTGCCCGTAACATGAGCTACCGGCCTCCGATCGACACGCCATCAGCAGAAACGTGATCCTTGGATTGAGACAGTCATTTTGGTATATTACACTCAAGGTTTCGGAATACTTTTGGTTCGACCGGGTTGGTTCGTACATGAATCCAACCGGGCCCTCGGAGCAGAAAAGCTCATATCTTGAGCTCTAGACATCTGATTGACGTGCCGTCGACTATGGTGGATTCCTATAAGTGAGACGGATCTTTTGGGATACTCTGCCCGAGGATTGGACGTAGGTGGAGTACGGTTGGGTTGGTTTTGCCTTAAAAATCAACCGGGCCCCTGGGACGAAAAAGCCAATAACCCTCAGACCGGGCGTCCGATTGACGCGCCGTCTGCAACGTTGAGTTCCTGTTGACGATACGAAACTTTTGGATAAATCAACTCTGGACTTGTGTCAGTTGATGTATCAGCCTCTCGGCTCGTGGAGTGGAAACTCCCGAACGAGCTTGCTATGTGCGGGAACCCTAGTGCTGGCTGTGACTGCTACTGTGACGACGACGACTGTGCAGAGATCTTCAGTGGATTCGACGACGACGACTACAACACTCAGCGATCCTGTGTGGATCAGTGCTACTGATCCTGTGTGGGTCCGATCCTGTGTGGGTGAGCGATCAGTTGTTCTTTATGAGCCAGCGCCAACAGGTCCTGTGTGGGCCCGATCCTGTGTGGGTCTTTGCGGGGGTTAGTACCTATCGATCCTCTGTGGGTCCGACGACTTAGATGGATTAGTGATCATCTCTCTCGTCATTCGAAGAAATATACCTGAGTGAGTTGAAACATTCTCTTACTTTCCTTTGTGGATTGTGTTGTGCTATCCTGTGTGGATTTACGTTTTACTTTCTTTTGTGGATTGTGTTGAGCTATCCTGTGTGGATTTACATTTTACTTTCCTTTGTGGTCTGTGTTGAGCTATTCTGTGTGGATTTTACCTTTGCTTTCCTGTGTGGACTGGGTTTTACCTGAGTTCAGATGTTGGAGTCGAGCGAGAATTCATGACTTATGTCTATATATGGGCATATACCTAAGCCATGTCGGATGTTACTTCGTGATTGTATATTTCCTTTTTGGATTATCCTTTGTGGATTCTGGGAGACCTTCGGGTGTCTCAGGGTCCCTACTGAGTAGCTTATACTCACCCCTGCATGGGCTATGCCCGCACTACGTTGTGTTGGTTGCAGACGACGGACAGCGCTGATCGTGGTGGAGGCTTTGGGAGCAGGACGGTACCTGGAGGTGGACCACTGGGCGGGACTTACTCAGAGCGGTCCGATGGGCCCGAGGAGCTGTGGAGGCTATCTATACCCACACTTCCGGTGGGACTTCCAGTGGACGACTCGATGTTGCAGCTTTACTTTTCAATTGTTGTTTCCCCCTTTCAGTTGTACTTTATAGTTGGGATTGTATTTCCGGCCCCCATTACTTTTCTGCACTTACTGTTGTACCAGTTTTTACATAGTGTTTACTTTTTCCACTCGCTTACTCTATGGTGCTTGTTTATTTTAAAAGGAAATGCCTTCCCTTTTTACTGGTATTTACGCCTTGGTGCTAGTCGACAGCCCCTGGCCTATGGATGGCGGCCTTGGGGTAGTCACGGCATGGGCCCCGAGGACGTGTCGTGACAAATAAAATATCAAATAATAATGGACTCACTCATGTTAGCCTTGGATTCTGATAGGAGAATACATTGGGTCTCAAGAACCCTAATCTGATTCAAGTATTCAGTTTTCTTTGGTTCATACACACCTTGATTCTAGTTCCTTTCAACTCCTTAGATTCCTCGTATAATACCGTAAGGTTCTTTTTATTATTATATGACACATTAGATACACTCATTAGTTCCAGAACTGACTAGTATGTTCCATGGTGAAATCCCATAGGGACCTGCCATTTATTACACCAGTTTTACAATGGTCGAACACCTTGGACTCAGTAGGTGCCTTATTGTGGAATTCATTGGAATACACTAAATAGATTACACCCTTAAACCTTATATAGAATCAGATACACCTGAGTTATCATTTCGTTAGTTTTATATTACCATGGTTATTACCATAGAACTCCATCACTAGATATCATTGTTAATTTTCAATTCTACTACCGGGGGCCTTCACAAATCATACTATCACGACGTGATGTTAGTGCTAGATATGCCTCACGGGACCTAATAACATGAAATGATTAATACTTAAATAATTAACTAGTTACATGTTCATACACCTTCCAAGGGATGATGTATGTACTTGGGTATTTAGTTATATTGTATTGCTTTCTTTACTTTATATATGCATACCTTCACATGGCTATATCCCATTACATGGGCTAGATGATATAGACACCATTGGTGGTGGCCCACTATTTTTTATTTCACACCGTCTCCGGGTGCTGTTTGGTACCCAGAGTAGATTACATGGTTGCAGGTATTGATAAATAGGATCAAAGAGCTTCCAAAACTTGATTGTGTGCAGATATGATGGAACCTGATAGTAGATGACTGAGTAGGATCTCAGGATTCTTGGAGTAGCCTTTTTTTCATTCACATTGTGAAACATGTAATTCCTTCCTTCTTGAATCCATGTATTTCTAGTTTTATAGTGACATGACATTACATCGTCAATGTTCTATTCGATACATTTATTATTATTCTTTTTATTTATATCATTTATATTTCTTCTATTTTTACTAATATTTATATTTTTTTGGATGTGGTACACTCCACTAATGAGGGCATCGTCTTCCCACGGTTATACCCTAGGCCCTTACTTCTAGTCAAAATTCCCTGACGTTTGTGGGGATGAGCTTTAGTCCATGTGGTCCACTAAGCTCGGTACTCCCATTATGTTTCCTTGGTGTCTGGGTTGTCACATTTTCATCACATGTTGCAGCAGGACGGTCGGGATTCTCATGAGATATTAGGTAAGGAGGAACAAGGGAGAGAGTGGTGGTCTAATAATTTTTCAAGGACATTTCTACGTATGATTTCTAGAGATATAATGATTCTATATCGGGGTGTGTGTAACATCTGACTTCTATTTATTGTATTCCAAAGAAAATTCTTTAATCATTATTATTTTGAATTTTGTTTGAGGTATTATCATGTCAATGTTCAAATGTTTTGAATGTATTTAATCTACTATATGGTTGGCGAATGGTTTTCTCAATCAATTCTCCCTCTCAATCTGAACCAAGAAGACCGAGGAAGTGGGGTTTAGCAAAAATGGAAAACTAATTATCAAAGCAAGTATCCACTTATGAGAAACCATGTCGAATATTTAAAATAGTTGGATGTCTAGGGTTAATGGTTTGGTCTAGCTGTGTGGGTCTTCCCATGACACTATATGCATGGGTATTATTAAACTAATTTTAATTTTTAAAATCCCTAAAACATACGTTTCAAGTTCATGATGAACATGTACGAAACCAACCTGATATCTCCTTCCTTTGTGTCTCCCAAGAGAATCACATTCCCCTCAAAACACACCTAGGAGTGATTCAAAGCTGGGTGAATGGTGATTGATCCACTTCCGAAATGTTTTATCTTCCCATTATCTATCTTCACGTCTCTCTCTTTTTCATAGTAGGTTTTTATAGATATATTAGTTTGTTTGATGTTCCAACTTCTTCTATTTTGTGATGTTAATATTTGGATTGTTACGCATTTCTCTGATTCAATGATCATCGTACATTATTGAATAATTCCTACTAGTGTTTGGATATTCGAGATCTGATGATCCTGAGGTAGGTGGTTCCATTTTATTTTCCTAATTTAATTATCCAATATTTTTTATATTAAATGTCATTCAATTAAATTTTTGTAAATATATTATTTGTAGTTAAATATGTTAAAAATCCAATTCCATTGAGTTGAAGTTTTTTAAAAATTTATTTTTTTGAATGAAATTGGGAAATTCCCTAATTACATTGAATGGGGGTGTGATTATAATATTAATGGAAAATTGAAGAGATATAAATTGATGAATTTAAATTGTGTTATTGATATAAATTATTTAATTCATTCTAAATAATTTAATTGAGGAACATGAATTTTTAAATTGAATTTTTAATTGATTTCAAATTCTTGTATGGGGTAATTTTTTTAACATTGTATTGATAGACTCGTTTTGGGTTTTATCTTGGAAAATGATTCTTCTGATTAAAAAATTGTTTTTTATTTTATAATGGAAAATTTGAATTTTTGAAACAATAAATTTGAATTAATATTATTATATGGTTAATTTAAATAAATTTTACACAATTGAACTATAATAAATAACATGAAATTTTGGATCGTGAGTGAGTTATTTAGACAAATAAGATAGGTTGTAATTTCCCTGTCACCTGATTGACAATTCACAACACTATCAAAACGTCTTTTAACACATATCATGCTTCTATAGGACACAGTTGATTCCTCTATTTTTAGTTCTGAGGTATGTTTATGCACGTTAATGTTTTGATCATGTGATTATGTAAGGATCCCATAATAAAGAACAATCACACCTCCTGGTATGTGACCATGTGGAAAACTTTTTTATATATTAAAGATATATTTATGAAATTTTTATAAAATATTTTACAAGCCTTATTATTTTGTATAAAATTATATATATATATATATATTTAATGTGGTATTGAGAAATTTTTTTATAAATAAATCATCAATAAAAATATTGATACATTTTTTAAAGCATTTCCATCACCTGAAATGTGATGAATGATTTTTGTTAACATGATTTTTAATTTAAATCAAATTTTATTTGAATATTTTATGATCTTTATTTGTTTAATAAAATGTAGTCATATTATTATGTATACCATGGAGAGTCACTACATGGATTATTATCTCACACTATACCTATACGATCAGGTTCTTTTAGATTTTCTCATTCTAGGTTCGGGTAGGGGTAATGAACCACTTAGAGGTGGTTCAAGATTTTGATCCGTGGACATGGAGAGTTCTATCCTATGGGACTTGGGATGTTAATATATTTTATTTTACTAGATCATTATTGTATTAAAATAGGGTTTTAAACCTATTTACTTCGGATAATGTTTACCTTGTGGAGTTCATTGGTATGCATACAAATTTTTTATCTTGATTCCATAATGTTTTTGAAAAATTCTCCCCACTTCCATTTTGAATGATTTTAAATTATGAGTAACCAACCCATTGGGGTTAGGAATAACATTCAATCCTTGTCATTTCTAGTCTGGTTAAGACGTTACTAAGATACTCGGGTCGATTCATGACATAGACACAAAGGAAAATTTAAATTCAACATGGTTAACATTGTTATTAGCTTAACAAAAATATATTTCAACAAATATTCTTGAATATAAATATAAAGAAACATTACATGAACAAAAAATGTAAAATCTATTGAAATTTTTAATAATATTAGGTATATTATCTTTTCGTTTTGAAATATCATTGATTATTTTGAAATTTATATTTAAAAATTTATATGGTTTACATGTTATATGAATATTTCAATTTAAAAATTATATTCAATAAATTTTTACATAAAATATTTAAAACATCAAAACAATGCCTTTAATATTACAATTAAAAAGTATAAATACAAATTTTACATTCAATTACACATTCCATAATGATGCAAAATATTTTTTTTATGGTCATTCATTAACCAAAATATAATTATTTTGGTTTAATTTAAAAATTATTTTACACGTTATTTTATGTATTATGAAATTTCATAATATTATACATAAAAAATATTTTTTTCTAATTCATTAACAAATTAAACATATTTATTTTTTGTCAATAATTTTAATTCTTTGTAAAAAAATCATAGAAAAAAAGGTCAAACAAAGTTTAATTGTCAATATATAATACATTCTGGAAAAAGTGGTTGAAATTGATTTATATTTTTCCCATATCTTATATTAATTTTCATTTATCATATAAAAGAAAACATTTATAAAAAATGGAAATTTACTTATTCCCATTAGGTATTCCATGATAAAACAAATATTAGTGGGGTGTCCATCACAAGATGTAAATGGAAATTAGAAACCTCTTACTCTACTAAATTCATAATTTATATATTAATATAATTTTGAAAAATTGTATTAATGAATATGTGAACCATAATAATCCATTTCCTCAAAGTAATTGTTAACAAGATTTAGAATATAACAAGATAAAATAATTTCACCTATAAAGGATAAATATGTGATTAACTACAAATTAATTTCAAATCTATCATTATCATAGTATTCATCAAATTTAGAAAACATAAATATAGGACAATAATGATATATAACTATTTATAAAATTCAAAATATATTTCAATAATATATTTTTACTTGTTAGAGGAGGAACGTTTTATATTCATTGATGATTTATATCTAACATAATATTTATTTTCATGGATTTTTTGTATAATAAATCAGAAATACCATATTTTCCATTCCCCTATATGTTTATAATATTAAATCTTGATCATTCTTCACATCATGAGTAACTATAATATTTTTTAGGTTAATTTATTGAATGATAATTAATATTTTATAAACCAGTATTTACATGTATTATTTTAATTCAATTACGATGCGTACTTTTACGAGTTAAATAAATGAATAATATTTTAAATAAACATATTAAATTTTTAAAAGACCATGATGAAAGAATAATTTTAAAAAAATATAATTTTAATTTTTTTATTTAATATATAAATGTAAAAAATAATTGATATCTTAGAGGGATTATTTTAAATTCAAGAATATTGTGATTATTTTTCACTAATTGTACAAATTTTCTATATCATTAAACTATATTAATATTTTTTAGCTTATTTAGGTAATTTATTTATAATGTAATTTAATAAGGTCTGCATCGTTAATAACACCTTATGACATGATTGAAATAATTAAATTATCCATAAATAGAAATTAAAAATAATTAGAAAATTGTTCATCTAAAATTATCAATATCATTAGTCGGTTATTTATAAATAGAAATAGGAATACTGAATATTTCATATTTTTTTAATGATTTTTTTAATATGATATTATTTATATACAATCATTCATGGGATATATTTAATTATTGAAATTTGATAAATGTTTATTACATTTTGATATAGTAGAGGACATATTTTGTTACTTAAAAATTTAATTTATTTCAATTTTTTTTTTCAATGTATGAAATGTAGTCTAAACCATTATCTTCAAGTATAATTCATTCAATTCTATATAATCATATCATTATATTTGTTTCATATATTTGTATAAAAAATTATATGATATATTTTTGAAATTAAACTATTGTGATGAAAAAATGGCATTGTTTTATATATAAATGTTATTTTCTTTTAAGAAATCAATCAAATATAAAAACAAAATGAACATAAAAATTTGACTGACTAAAATTAACGCCAAAAAATTATTATATTATATTTTAATTTTATGAATTTTAAATGTATGATGATAAATATACAATTTTTTATCTTAATATATTTTTTAAAATATTATCTATATTCAAGAACATGATTAGTTAATGTAATGAGTAATTATATAATTAAATAGATTCACCTTTTACTACTATATATTAGTCTAAAAATATGATTAGTTTCATGTTAATTGTGTTATAAAAATTATTTGAGTTCACCCAATACTATTATTATTATTTAATTACAAATGAATCATTAATACAATAATTAATTTATATTTATCATTAATTTTTTTGGAAATATAATGTCAATGTTTGGTAATTCTCAATATAAATTTACGTTGTGCATAATAAATTGTTGTGATGTGTGAGAAATTGATCTATTCAAGAAAATAATTTGTTGAAATTTTATGGCAATACTCACTCTCTAGCATGATATTTTTTTATTCAAACACCTTGATATTTGAAAAAATGTTTTCAATAAACTAATACTAGTTTTGATTGCTTCCTCAACATGAATCAACACTAAAAAAAGAGATGAAAAATTGATGAATTTTCTTATGAAATATTATTAATAAATAATACTCAAGTAGATAATAATATTTTGATAAACTAAAAATCCATACTAATATGGACTAAGAAAACATAATTCGAAAAAATTCATTTCTCAAATAAAATTATTTTATGTGTTTTAATTATTAAAATAATGTATATATTTTTTATTATAAAAATTTGAAATAAATGTATTATTTGAATCCATCATTTTTGAAATATATATTTTTACCAACAAATTTTGTTTTGAGGGAATACAGAAAAATTATTTTCCTAATAAAATCTTCATATGTGTCATTATATTAAGAAGAATGTATAAATTAAACACTTAATAAAAAATTTATTATTTATTATATTTTTATCAATTACATGTGTTAATTTAAAAAAACAATGCAATATTTTGAAAACCAATTACAACTAATTTAACTAAGTTTATAATATTTATAAATTTAAACCCACATATTGTTTATAACATCAATTAAATATTAATTTCTAGATTTTTTTTATCATCCTTTTAAATACATGTTTTTTTATTGTAGCACAATTCATGATAATATATGACTATTTTAATCAAAATCTGTAAATTTTTAGCATCTAACTCCACATTTAATAAAAACATATTTAACAATCATTGTTCATTTATAATAAAATTATATATCATCAAACATAGAAATTTATTTTCATAAAATAATTTTTAGATAGTGTATTTTAATGATAATATAATTTCATATGTTTAATATTAATTTTACCAGTAAAATTGTAGTACCCCAGGTCTCTGGAATTTAACCCTTACATGACACTTTTCTTGGTTTTAAATGTTTTGGGTGACGTATGGGAGAATCAGAAGAAACTAGAATGATGTTTGAAGCAAAGGGGAAGCCGCATGGGCGGTACACGGTTTGTCAAACCGTGTTTCCAAACCATGTGTGTCTGACTGAGGAGGTAGTGGCTTCCACACGGTCGGCGCATGGTTAAGGGAAACGATGTGATGAGGTCGTGCATGAAGGATGACTGAGGCAGAAGTTAACTCATGGTTAGTGAACGGTTTTTCAAACTGTGCGGTCACTTAATGTTAGATCCTAAAATTGTGGATCTAACTCATTTTTCTTTAATTTCCTTGTTTAAACCTCCTAAGCGGCCCAATCTCTGGATTAATCTCCCTTAAAGGTTGGAAGACTTCTCCCAAGCATTCCAGAGGCGATCTGAAGGCTTCTCTTGGCGAATCGAAGCTGTATTCTTAAGGTAAGTGATTGTTCTTGATTGGTTTCTTAGATCTAAATAGATCTACTTCTCCTCTTCTCTCATTTTCTTAGATCTATGCCTATTATCGGTAGATCTAAGGATGTGGATTCCAAATATGACATGATTTGGTCTTGGTTGTGTTAGGAGAAGAGATCTAAGGAGGGTTTTTGGAGTTTTGACCCGGTGTTCTGGACCATTCTTCGTCTGTAGCTTGGTTTCGCCCAATTTGTTAAGGTTGGTGGATTCACTCTTGATTCCACTTTCTTAGAACATGAAGGATTAGTTCAAATTGATTTAATCTCTGGGTTTTGATTTTTAAATTTCTATGAAAAGCATGTTATAAATCATCTTTATTGAAGATTTATTGGTTTTCATGAAATTGTGGAAATTGAAATAATGGTTTGTGAAAAGGGTTTTGGTTTCTTGATTTTAAATTAGTGCTTTTAAAATATTTATTTCTGGGATTTGGAAAAAGGTTTGTGGGTAAAAGGTTTTCAATAAAAGGGTGTCTTGTTGAAATGGTTTTGGCATGGTTCAAATGGTGTGGTTTTTTGTCATACTTGGTGTGTGTGTTCATATTTCATTTACGACGCTTGGTTGATATATGACATTGTCCTCAGTTCCAAAAGTGTAATGGCACATTGGTAATAATTACCTTGTGACATCTTGGTAGATGGACAAGAGACCTCTCATGAGTATTGAACTGTCATAATGATGCATCCGTAGTGGATTTCACGAGTTGTGTGGATTTGTGAAACGGAATGAAATTGCCAAAATGGAAATGTGAATTTGATTGGGAAACATTGCTTGTTTTCTTTGTTGGAAAATGGTTTGGGTTGAAAAAATGGCTTTGCCATGGAATTTTCTATATTGTGAACTGTTTTGGATTTGTTTTATATAAATTGTTTTATATAAATGTGATAAAATGTTTTGTCCTAGATTCATGTGTTGGGAAGTCATCATGGAAAACTTTCTGAGTTTCATTACTCACCCCCAATATTGGCACGTTGGTGCTTTTTCAGATGTCATATACGAGGATGTTGGAAAAGGTGAAGTGTCACACATTTATAGAACTACGTCTTGACTCTTGGGTAGGTTCATGATATTGGAGCTTAGATCATGTGGAGAATGGAGTTGGGTTGTTGTATTGAAGTCTTGTAGTTGTCATTCGACTGTTCACTCTGATTTGGTTTTGTACTCTATTGTTGCAATTAGTTGTATTTTTATGAAAATGGTGGTTGAGTTTCTTTGGTTTTAAATCATGCATCATATAGTGGTTTCTTGGAGATTTTTATCTATGTTGTTCTTTTTTTGGTTGTTTTTAGTTAAAGGTTAAATCGTCCCCCATGTATTTTAAAACCCTTCGGCACTTATTGACAGCCTTTTGTGCCTTGGGGATGTCGCTTAAGGCCTTGTAATGACTCATTACACTCTCCATCCAATGTGTATTGATAGGTCATTAAAAATAGTATCTGCGTGTTCGGTCCTTTCCTAACAAGTATTCATCGATGTTCTTGGTCTTGGAGATGAAATTTCTTCTTGTCTAATTCATGGGTGGTCATCTTAGACGGGAGTAGGATTTTCCGAACAATAAATGTATAGCCTAAAATGATGTAGCTAACTCGTTTATGCTGAACTTCAAGTTACTAGGGTGTTGTGTACATAAGTGTTTTGGATACACTTCTAGAATGTTGGAAATCTCATTGTCATGGGTTTAGCCAATGAGATGAGCACGACATGCATTATGGAGGAATGACTTCCCACGTGGATTGCATAAATAATTCTGAGAAATGGATTATGGTTTGATGCAAAAGTGTGATTTCAGAATATTTTAAGAACATTTCCAAATTAGAGATTTTGAAAAGATAATGGTTGATGTTTTTTGAAAATAGATTGATTTTCAAAAGAGAGAAAATATTTGTTTTAGAAATGGTTGGAAATCTATCTTTTGATAGTGGTTTAATAGGGATTGAAATTATAAGCCTTCATTTTCTAGGAATTGAGACAAATGGCGTGCGTTGGTTATATAGAAAATGGCACCCGTTAGACATCGTTGAAACCAAATGGAAGAAGCTGCGGAGAATTTGGTTGCACCTGAACAACGTGTGAACCAAGAGTTGGTTCAGAGTATCGTTCAAGCATTTCAGGCAGTGGACACGGGGAATTGGAGGGACGAGTCAGGGAATGTAGACCATTCCATCCAGTTCTAGAAAATGAATAAACCCATCTTTTGGGGTGATTCTGAACAAGAAATGGTAGAGGTGTGGCTGAGTAGGATGACTCATTTCTTCAATTTCATTGGCACACTAGTAGAACTGAAAGTAAAGTTAGGGATGTACATGCTAGAGGATCTTGCATGATAATAGTGGGAGCTTGTGGTGCAGGATAACGTGTATCAAGGCCTAGGCTGGGAGGAATTTGATGAGTGTTAAATAAATAATTCTATCCCCACACATTCAATATCAAGAGGACGATAGAATTTTTTGGCCTGAAGTAGGAGAATCCACCTGTCATGGAATATACAGCTAAATTCATGAATTTAGTGTGCTTTCCAACGGATGTTTCTGCAAGTGTGTCGCTGAAAAAACAAATCTTTCAATCAGGGTTGTGAAAGGTGATTTGTTCGATGATAATTGTGCTCTGTATTACAGATTTTACAAAATGGTAAACAGAACAACAATATCAGAAAGAGACAACTCAGGTGTTATGGGAGGAGGAAGTATGATGATACCCACAGGAATGGGTGGGATCTCTAATGCTTGTAACAAGCAGAGGAGGGACACCTACATCCAATTTGGGACTGAAAATCAGAATCAGACGGTTGGATCAGTGAATCTTCTTCCATGACCCATGATGAAAGTTGGGTGTTTTGAATGTGGTGTGATTGACCACATGAAACGAGAATGTACAGCACCACCAAAAGCATTTCACAGTTGCAACAACATGGGGAATATTTAGCGATATTTTTGCATTGCTCCCAGGTCTGGTGCATGTGACACTTACCAGGCGTCAGAAACATCTTATGCTTCGACAGGGCAAGGACCGAAAAATCAGCCTCCCCAGCAGAACATAGCTAGTTTTGGGGATTCCTGAAATACCAGGACACCTCAGTCAGGTAAATCTCTACAAGGCAATAAGGAGCAATGTGCAGCAACAAATCAATTGTATAGAGGGGAACATAAGATTGTGGATGACCAGTCTAGACTGTATATGGTGAGAGGTACTATTATTTTTAATTCTACCATAATGTAATTTTTGTTTGATACCGGTGCATCCCATTCATTTCTTGCTTCATGGATTGCTGATTTGCTGAACATAAACCCTGAAATGATGCATTCTGTGTTAAAACTGCAAACTCCTCATGGTGAAAGAGAATGTCAAGACTTCATGTGTAGAGCATCTGCTATAACGGTGGATGGATCTGAGATAAAATGGGAATTCACCATGTTGTTGATGGATGTTTATGATATAATCCCTGGTATGGATTGGTTGACAACATTTAAGGGTCACATTGACTACTATGGGATATTGGTTAGTTCTATGATGGAGGACGGGATCGAACATCTCTTCAGAGGAGAGAGGATGGTAAAGGATCAAAGATCTTGTTGGCACCAATGGTGGGAGTGATATCATACCAATTGGAATAGTTGAATTTTGCATCATTGGAAGAGATCACAGAAAATAGTTTTCCAGCTATGGTGGATCAATTCCCTGCTATTTTTTCTGAAAGATTCTCAGGGATACCACCTCTAAGAGAAGTGGAGTTTATGATTGATCTCCTTCCGAGGACAGGTCTTATCTCAATTCCATCTTATAGGATGTCACCAAGGGAGTTAATGTAATTGATGGTGCAGTTAGAGGAGTTGGAAAGCAAAGGTTTTATTCAGCCAAGCGTGTCTCCAGGGGTAGAACCAATTTTTTTGTAAAGAAAGAAGAAGGATCTTTTAGGCTATGTGTGGATTATCGTAAACTTAACAATGTTATGATAATGAATAGATATCCACATCCCCGCATTGATGACCTATTTTATCAATTTAGGGGAGCTCACTTGTTCTCCAAAATTGACTTACGGTCATCATATCATCAGTTGTTAGTTCAGAAGGAGGATATTATGAAGACAGCCTTCAAAAGTAGATATGGACACTATGAATATATATTCATACCTTTTGTTCATACGAATTCACCCATGGTATTCATGACTTTGATGAATTGGATACTTCAGTCATATCTAGATTCTTTTGTTGTGGTGTTTTTGGATGAAATATTGGTGTATTCAATAGAAAGGGCTGAGCATGAGGAACAATTGGGGATAGAGTTGGAAATATTTAGGGACCATCAGTTGTGTGAAAAATTGTCAATGTGCGATTTCTGGATATAATATGTACATTTTCTGGGCCATGTTGTTTCTATGAAAGGCGTTTCAGTGGATCTAGAAAAGATAGAAGCTGCTCTTTCGTAGAAACTACCGAAGAATATCTTTGAAATATGAAGTTTTCATGGTCTATCTGGTTATTAAAGACGCTTTGTGCATGAATTGTCATGACTAGTTTCACATATGACATCATTGACAAAGAAAAATAGCACATTTCAATGGAATAAGGAATGTCAAAGATCTTTTCAAGAGTTGAAAGTTTTCCTTACCTCAGCACCCATATAGATTTTTCCAGAATCAGGACAGGGGTATGTGGTGTATTGTGATGCTTTGGGAACAAGGTTTGGTTGTGTTCTCATGCAAGGATACCATGTTGTTGATTATGGTTCAAGGCAGTTGAGTGTTCATGAGAATAATTACCCAACACACGATTTGGAGTTAGCTGCAGTTGTCCATGCCTAGAAGACGTGGTGTCATTATCTCTTGGGTGAGAAGTTCACTATGTTTACAGATCACAAATTCCTAAAACACATTTTCTCACAATGAGATTTGAATCTAAGGCAGAGCAGATGGATGGAGTACCATAAAATGTTCGACTTTGACTTGATGTATACAACAGGTAAGGTAAATTCGGTGGCCGGTGTATTAAGCAAAAAGTGGTAAGCTTAGTTCGTGAAAGAAGCTTCAGATGAATGGTAGTTGATGTCGATCTTAGCCGACATGCATGTGGAATGAGAAATCCAATGTGATGTTGTGGTATTATTTTCAGCTATTACTGTTCTTGAATTGGTAAATTTTGTCAAAGAGGAACATACATCTGATGCAGAATATATGATATATGAGTTCACAACACAATGGTGGGGAGACCATTGATGGATGGAAACTGGAAGCGGGTTCAGTTTTGTGTTTCAGAGATCGGATGGTTGTACCAATTTTTTTAGGAACAACTCCTTAATGATTACCACCATTCAAGATGGGTTGTACATCCGAGTACATAGAAGATGTATAAGGTGATAAAGGCGCAGTTTTTGTGGAGCGGCATTAAAGGGAAGGTGGCCGAATTCATGTTTTAATGCTTAACTTGTCTGTGGTTTAAAAAAGATCATTAGAGACTAGCTAGTATGTTGCAGTCTTTACCTATCCTAATATGGAATAGGGAGCATATAGGAATGGATTTTGCTATAGGTCTTCCTAAAACGTTCTGGAAACACGATGTTATTTGGGTGATAGTGGATCGTCTAATGAAGTCGGCCCATTTCATCACAATTCGTGAAACCCATATGGTGGAAGATCATTCAAAAATTAATATCCAGGATATGGTAAAGAGACATGGTGTACCAGTGTCTATCGTCTCAGATAAAGATCTGAGGTTCACATCTCATTTCTGGAAATACTTACAACAATCCCCTGGGAAATAGTTGACTTTGATCACGGCATATTATCCTCAGACGGATGGGCAATACGATAGGACGATACAAACGTCGAAAGACATGTTTTGGGCTTGCATAATGGATTTCTATGGCTAATGGGAGGAGCATATAAACTTTGTATAGTTCTCATACAATAACAACTATCATGCCTCGATACACATGGCTCTATTTGAAGCATTGTATGGGCGTCCTTGTCGTTCTCCACTATGCTAGGTGGAAAATAGTGAAGCTTCACTAGTCGGGCTGAGCCATGTCTAAGAAACAACGAAGATGATTCAATTAATTAGAAATAGGATGAGGATGTCTCAGAGTTGTCAAAAATCTTATACGAATCATCGTCGAAGACTGTTGTCATTTGCAGTGAGTAATCATGTCTTCTTGAGGATCTCTCCAAGACATGGACAATGTCGTTTTTGGAAGAATATTAAATTATATCCTTGATATATATGCCCTTTAGAGAAACTGGAATGGGATGGAGAGGTGGAAATCGGTTGACATTATCACCATGGTTCAGTGCGTTGCATAATGTGTTCTATGTATCTCAGTTGAAGAAGTATCATCTTTATCCTGACCTTGTGATCAGATGGGATCACATTGATCTAGAGCCGGATGCTTCATTGTTACATATCCTGGTGCGGATTGTGGATAGTCAATATAAAGTCGTGTGTGGAAAAATCAATAGCCTGGTGCAGGTTTTTTTGGTAACATGGTCAAATTTAGGAAGAGACTTGGGAATGCGATAATGAAATGAAGGAGCAGTGGCCAGAACTCTTTCAGTCATGCAATGGTGTCCTAATTTTTGGGGATGGAAAAGCCAATGGTGGGGAGAATTTAGTACCCTCAGTTTCTGGTATGTAACCCTTACATGATAATTTTATTGGTTTTATATGTTTTGGGTGACGTATGGGAGAATCAGAAGATCGTGGAGTGAAGTTTGAAGCAAAGGGGAAGGCGCATGGGCGGTGCATGGTTTGTCAAACCGTGCGGCCAACCGTGCGTGTCTGACTAAGGAGGAAGTGGATTCTGCATGGTCGGGGAACGATTATGGAAGACCGTGCGATGAGGATATGCGTGAAAGATGGCCGGTGTATAATCTTACGCACGGTTAGCAAACAGTTTGAAATACAGTGCGGACTGACCGTTCGGTCACATAAAGACAGATCATAAAATTGTGGATCTTACTTGTTTTGGCTTTAATTTCCTTGTTTAAACCTCCTAAGTGGGCCTAACTAGGGATTAATCTCCCTTGATGGCTGGAAGACTTCTCCCTAGTGTTCCAGAGGTGATCTAAATGATTCTCTTGGCGAATCGAAGACGGATTCTTAAGGTATGTGATCGTTCATGATCAGTTTCTTATATCTACATAGATCTACTTCTCCTCTTCTCTCTTTTTCTTAGATATACACCCTTTATTGGTAGATCTAAGGGTGTGGATTCCAAATATGACAAGATTTGGTCTTGGTTGAGTTAGTTGAAGAGATCTAAGAAGGGTTTTTGCAGTTTTGACCTGGTGTTCTTGAGCATTCATCATTCGTGGCTTGGTTTCACCCAATTTGTCGAGGTAGGCAGATTCACTCTTCATTCATATTTATTAGAACATGAAGGCTTCGTTAAAATTTATTAAATCTCTTGGTTTTGATTCTGAAATTGTGGTGCAAAGCATGTTATAAATCTTCCTTAGCGATGATTTATGGGTTTTGCTTAAATTGTGGAAATTGAAATAATGGTTTGTGAAAAGTGTTTTGGTTTCTTGATTATAAAATAGTGATTTTAAAATATAGATTTTAGGGATTTGGAAAAAATTTTGTTGGAAAAAGTTTTCAATAAAATTGTGTTTTATTGAAATGGTTTTGGCATGGTCTAAATGGTGTGGTTTTTGGGCATACTTGTTGTGTGTGTACCTATTGCATTTATGATACTTTGTTGAAATATGACCTTTTTCTCGTTGCCCAAAGTGTAATGGCACATGGGGAATAATTACCTTGTGACGACTTGGAAGATCGACGAGAGTCCAATCATGTGTATGGAACTGTCATAACGATGCATGCATAGTGGATTTAATAGGTTGTGAAATGGTTGGTTGTTTGGATTTGTGAAATTGAATGAAAGTGCCAAAATGGAAATGTGAATTTTTCGGGAAACTTTTCTTGGTTGATTTGATGGAAAATAGTTTTTGTTATAAAAATGGAAATAACATTGAATTTTCTATATTGTGAATTGTTTTATATAAATTGTTTTATATAAATGTGCTAACATGTTTTATCCTAGAGGCATGGGTTGGGAAGTCATCGGGGAAAACCTACTGAGTTTCATTACTCACCCCCTACTTTGCAACGTTGGTGCTTTTGAAGATTTCATATACTGGGATATTGGAAAAGGTAAAGGTTAACACGTTTATTGCACTTCATCATGACTCTTGGGCTCATTCATGATGTTGGATCTTGGTACTTGTGGAGCATGGAGTTGGGTTGTCGTCTTAAAGTATTGTAGTTTTCTTTCCGATGTTTACTCTGATTTGGTTTTGTACTCGATTATTGCACATAGTATAGTTTTTATGAAAATGGTGGTTGAGTTGTTTTGGTTTTAAATCATGCATCATATAGTGGTTTCTTGGAGATGATTATCTTGGATGCTGTTTTTGTTGGTTGTTTTCTATTAAAGGGTAAATCGGCCCCCATGTATTTTGAAACCCATCGAAAGTTATTTCCATCCTTTGGCACCTTGGGGATGTCACATAAGGCTAGGTAATGACTTCTTACACTCTCAAGAAAATGAGAATTAGCGGGTCATTACAAAAATTAATTACTGAGGAGAAAATTTATATACCACAATAACACATAATTAATGTAATACTAATAAAACTATAATGAAATGAAAAAAATTGTAAATTTAGTCATTAAAATCTATAATTAAGCGGTGTATTTATGTTTCTGCACAAAATATTTCATTTTTACTAGATTTTGTGACCGTTACATTAGAATAAATTAATATTATTATAGTATACTAAATTCTATTTATAGAAGATTCATTATCTTTACATATAAAATGATGTCACTTCCACCACATTTATCTATAAATTTTAATGTTTTAGATCTATATAACACTTCCCTGATTACTTCTTAACTCACTCCCAACATCATCGAATCCTTATAATTTATAAAATATCATGGCAAGGAGACAGATGTTGATAAACAGGGGATAACATCCAAAGTTATGTGTAATTTTATTATCATAGATTTGTCAATTCATTTTTTCATCATCCCAATATAATTTTTATATATATTGAAGTATTAAAAAAATTATTGTTATCAGTATGTTGACATTTTATAGTATAAGAAAACCTAAAATTTAAAATTTTTGAATAATCTACTCGAATAACATATAGTTAGGTGAGGAAAAGAAACATTGCTTCATGTGTGACTCTCTATATTCCAGGGGTTACTAAATAGCAACAATCTCCTAAAATTAATTTGAAAGTCTATTCCCTTAGTATCAGGTGTCCATTACAGTAATTATCAACATAAGATGTTGTAAAAATATATATAATATTAATTTCAATTCAATTTATTTACATATTAATATTCATCAAATATATTTTTAACACTATATTTATTATATGATTATTTTATAATGTTAAAATCAAAATTAAACAAGATTATTTCTTATAAATTTTTTATTTTCATGAAATATATGGTTTTATTTTGAATATTTAGTAATTTTTATATTTTTTAAAAGAAATAATTTTTTTTTTCAATTTATGATTTCAAAATTATATAAGATTTTATTTTTTACATTATTTTGAAATGTATTATATGTTTAATGAATACTAAATTTACATCCATTTATTGAAAAATGTAATTTATAATAATTTTTTTTAAAAAGGGTATTTTATTTTCAAAGGGTTTCAAAGAAATATTAGATAATTTGTTTTATAAATAATCTAATTACGATCATTATAATATATTATATAGATGATTTTGGTAAATTTGTTTTTAATACATCAAAAGTATTATTTAGTGAAAATAGCATTTTAATCACATTTTGTGAGAATAATATTAAATTAATTTCTTTAACTTATATTAATTTAATTTATTATTATTTATTTAGTATTTTGAATTATAATTTTTTAATTTTTTTAATTATATATAATTAATATTCATTGATGATTCATTATAAAATTTACTTACAAACGTGTCACCTCAGTGAAAGGATAAATTGGGTTATCTAAAGATAAATCTTCTTGATAGGTACTAAAAATTTCCTTTAAATTATTTTTACATGAATTTTTATCAACCCTAATAATATTATGATCAATATTTAAATTTTTCAGAAAATAATCAAAATTAAAATGAATTAATAGTATTTTAATTATTTACAAAATACTATTTTTGTCGTTTTTATACATATTGAAGGACACCTACTCTCCTATACTCTCCACACATCAAGATATATTTTTCCCATGACCAATCCTAATACCTTTGTAACATCATTATTGATATTTGAGATGTCTAATACTATCTATATTTCATCCATAAAGGTCTTTAGCTGTAATGAATCCAGAATTTTCTGATAAATGGGTAACACATTTGACCACAGTTTTTCATTTTATATTTTTCCACCTCATTAAAATTTTATTTGAACATGATGATATATTATTATAATTACAATCCATATAGTATAATTATATAATATTTAGGTTGTATCCATGTTTAATATATATAAAAATCATTTGAAAAATTATGAAAATTGTCAGTGTTTACAAGTTTATTACTACATCACAAGATGGTGTATCTAATTTCTCCTATTTAACTCATATTATTTTTAATAACTATATATCACAGTGAAATAATATTATTTATATGATGAAAATTTAAATAATTAATTTAAAATAAGTATTCTAATTCTATCGTTATAATCTAATGTAAAATAAATGCATCCCCCATGTGTCTATGCAGCCTTCCACAACACAAATAAATGAATTTTCATTCAAATTTATAGCTATAATTAATTTAGTAAATTTGATTAATTAATAAATTAATATTATATTTTTGATATAACTATCACTATAGGATGATTTAATAATATGTACATTCATTCCTCAATGTTCACAGAAACATGGATACATTCCTCGTGCATACGTACGACCTACCATCTCCCGAATTGAAATTTAAATTATTTTTAATTTCATCCAATAATAGTATGTTATAAAACTAAAAATATTATATAATAATATAAAAATCCCAAAAAAAATTCATAGAACTGATATAATAATTATCCATTTGACTATAGTTGACATAGTGAAAACGTTTTTCAAATATTTCACTAAATATCATTAAAACACATGAAAAAAAATAAATGGTCATGTAATTGAACATAACATGGAAATAAATCTAATAAATAGAATAATAAATCATAAAAATTTTATTAAGTTGGTAAATAATATACCAAATTTTTTCTGTATGAATAAAAATAACCTGTTTGATTTGTAAAACTAGTGCTAAGGGACAAGTTACCTTAGAACATCATCTTAAATGATTTAAAAATTACTGTTTATAAATATAATTATTCCATGAATAAATTCAAAATAATATTCTTAAACTATTTTCATATTTAAATAAATGAATTATAAAGGTAATTTTATGTGTTTTCAGTATATCATTCAATTTTCTTATAAAAGGAAAATTATTATTTACTTCACATAGAATTTTTTGAATTTATTCAAAAAATAAGAAAAAGATTTTTTTAATTTAATTTAAATAATGTTGAAATTTTTTTCGATCTAGAAAAATGTTCTTTTATATGTTGATATCATTATAATAATTCAAGTTATCATTAATAAAATAACCTTGAACTATTTTTTATTGGTAATTTAATTTTGAAATTAATTTTTTCGGATGGAAATGATATTTTTAAATCGTAAATTATTTTCCATAATTTCTATAAAGGGTTTTCTATGGGTTTTTATGAAAATGTCGATATTTGTTTTAAATTAATGATATGGTAAATAAGAATATTAGATTATAACTGGTGATCCTAAAACATATTATTTAATGGGTGATTCCAATATGACTTATATGAAGGTTGAACCCCATACTACATATTTGATGGGTGATCCGGATATATCCTTATAATGGATTTTGTAATGTTTTTTATTTAAAATGAAAATAAATATATAACTACATAGGTATGTATATCATGCATACTTAATAAGGATACAATTATTTTTTACATGACTCATCCTGACTTAGGAATAACATTTTATATATTGAATACATTGGTTTTAATTTTCTATATTATCTGGTCAAAGGGTATTAGTTGAGAATAAAATATTGTTTTCCCTACATATTGGATTTATTAAGTAATGTTATATAATAATATATGAATTTTAAAAAATATTATATCCCTTTGGGATATTTTATTCTGATATAATATTTTAAAATTTTCATAATAGGTATTATAATTGTGTATGAAAAAATAAAAATTCATATTGAACAATATGAAGATTTTTCAAAGAACGAAAACATGTATGATTTTTAAATATATATATTATAGAAAAGTTAATAATGAGTTGAAGGGTTAGTTTTTTAATATGTGGGGTTTTTTATTTAAGAGTAAAGAACACATTTTATAATACTCTCAATTAAAAATATCATTTAAGTATAGGAATGTGATACTTGTATATAACCTCTAATTTGTGTTATTTTTTAATGTATGGTCATAATAGTTAGTATCAAAGTGGATGATTAGATTTAAATTTTTGTTATGATAAAATCAATAAAATACTCTTCATTGATTCTAAATATGGTTATGTTAATAAGATATTAAATATTATTATTAATATGTTTCTTCATCTTATCTATATTGGTTTAGAATATTTTTCAACAGATTAATTTTATAAGTTGATGGATTAATGTTTCAATAGATGAAGTTTTTCCTAAATCATCAGCCTAAAATCATTCAAAATTTTACAATGTTCTTTTTTATAGTGATGGAGTTGTTGAAACAGACTATTAATAGTGGTGGAATTCTTGTTATATGTAAATTAGTTTTACCAAATAGTATCATGTCAATAGTTGAGTATATTATAATACATAACCCTATGATTTTTTTGGAACCTCATATCTAGTTTAAGATTAAGGATGTTTCAATTATATAGAAACTGTATTAAAGGTAAATAGATTTTTATAGAACCAAAAAATACACCATTACTATTATTAATTTAATCTCCATTCTAATCGTTTTTGTTTATTGGTAATAATAAAATAGAGATAAAATATAATGATTCTATGGAATTGGATACATTTATTCATATTTTCAAGGAAAAATATTTCACCATGGATGTTTGTCTCTAAATTGAGAATAAATTAATTAATTTTTTTTAAAAACATGGGGATTAATTAATCATGTTTTACATGATTGTCCTATTATACACCAAATTGCATTCAACACCATAATTATAATACTAATTTATATAAAATAGGATTAATACTATTTTTATAAATTGATTAATCCTCTTGTGAAATTTAATGTTATGAGGAATTTCTTCATTGTGTTATGAATGTTGAGAGGTAGAGTGTTAACACATTAGTTATTCTATATAAAAAGAGTTTCACTCATTCATGGGAGAATGAAATGGTGATGTTATCTATAATTATTTAAATATGTAATCCATAAAAAAATTCGTAGGATTTATTAAAAATATTCTATGGAATAATTTATATATTATTTAATGTCTTATCATAATAATGTTTTTGGATATCGGTATCAAGATTGAAAATAAAAGGGTCATAAACAATCAAAAAAATATGATAAAAACTGACATACACTGGTTAATTTTTCTTTATTTTAATGAGTTAAGGAATTATCATAACATGTTTCTTATTATAGTAAAAAATGACCTAAATAAAATATTTTTGATTCAAAAAATGTGGGATATAATCATTTTTTACTAGTACAATATATTTTGGATCAAAAAATGAATCTTTGATAGGTACATTACTTGTCTATAAGAATTGTTTGGATGCCTCTTTTGACATTGGGTCATCAAATAACAACTTTTATTAGAAATATTCAATTCAAATGAGAATATTAAAACATTATAAGGGTATTATTATTATACTAATCATTTAATATGGAGTAATTAATGAATTCGTGAATTATATGAATATTTTAATTGTTATCATTGGGATGGTTTTTCTATAAAAAACCTTAATGAACTACCCATAATATAGTTTTATTTTATTTTTTGAATGGATTTGGTTTTATTTATCACTATATGATATATAATTGAGATAAATATGATCTATTAAATGATTTAATACAATTGATAAAATTTTTATATTTTAAAATTTTTATTAATGGATGTAATGAATGTTACAAAAATATTTTTATTAAACAGATGGAAACTATTCAAATTTGTGTTTTTTAAGTAGTGAAAAATTATATGTATGTATATAATGATTATTTTTATAGAGTAATTAAAAATATATAGGTTTATTTCACGCTTAACATATTTATTTATTCAAATAAAATATCAAACACTTTTTATGAAATATGTCAAGTATAAATTTTTATATTGAAAACAATATTACCGGAGATTCTTGATTATGGTTTCATTCATCTGAGAAAAACACCATTTGATTCTCCTATTTTATTTTTATTAACAATTCTGGTTTATTGATTATTTCTATTGAATATTATTATTTTATTAAAATAACAGTTAGAAAATGACATACATTACCTCATATTTATTATTTCATTAATTAGATCATGGTAGCATAAATTTTTAAATGATATATATCAGGTTATGGTACCATCAGTTGAATTTTATGTTAGATTATATTCCTATTATAGCGTATCATACTATAGAGGATTTTATTTAGTTTTTGTAAATTCATATTGTTCTGTATAAGACATGAGATCTATTCATATATATAATTAATTATAATTTCCAATACTATTTGTATAAATTTTTTGTTATATTTTTTGATGATATATTTGTACATTCAATAATTCATGACTATTTATGTATACAATAATGGATAATTTTTAAAACACTAAACTAAATGACGTTATATATATAATTTAATTTTTTGAATGATGTTTGTAACATATTTCATTATAATGCTATATTGATTCTAGATATGGTAAAATAATTAACTGTTGAAAGAATGGCGTTTAAGAAAGAACTAGTCCTTAAAATGTCCCAACTAATCATTGTAATCCTTTTTTAGTTAGTAAATACAAGAGTTTACTTGAAATTTAATGGTTGATTATCTATCCAACTAACCATGTTAACTAGGAAAGGAGTTATATTCATTTGGATGAATGAATTTGATTAATATTACATGGAAATGAGATATAGAGTGGTTAATGATAATGTTTTGGCTCTACCGTCATTAAATGTTTGTATTTTAATATTCAATGATTATTCTTCATACATACTTGGTTGTTCTATGATACATGATGAACTTGTCATTTCTTATTCCCTATATCAATTAGATACTACAAATATAAATCACCATATATGTCATCTCAAACTATATAATTTGTTTTTTTATTGAATAATATATTTCAATCATTTAAATAAACGAAGTGTAAAATATATAATGATAATAATGTTTTGAAATATTATTCTGATTATAATATTCTCTTTTATACCAGGAAATTAAAATGAAATAAACGATTTGTTGGTCTAAACAAAAATGAATAATTATTTATGATAAGTATCTAAAATTATTTTTTCGATTATGATTTGATAACATTCATCATAGAAGTAATTCATGTAAGAACATACACTTTTTTTGATTCAGTTTAGTATTTTTTGTCATATGTTATTTATAATTTATATAACGTAGATGTATATTTTTTAATAAAATTTGGAAATGGTAAATAATTTTATGTTGCTTAAAATTTACATTGACCTGGTTGGTGTCATTAGTTTTGGAAAAAATGTTTTTTATGAAAACTATCTCCTAGTGAAGAAAATCAGTTTCGTAGTAAGGATTATAGTTATACATTTTATTTTTATCTTGGATGTGCTAATATGTAAAAAATATTATGGAGTTTTATTGATGGGATGAAATGAAGAATGTTATTATAGTGATTAAAAGAATATTTTTTACTTATTAATATTTTAAATACAAATGATAATCACTAAAAGAGATGCCTCATCCTTCTCTAGTGCATGTGTCCAAATGTGAAAATATATTTGTGTATTTTTCATGGGTACACAAAACAATCTTGAGGTAATAATTCAATTATACATATGTTTTATTTATTTCTTTAATCTATAAATTTTATTCCCCTTTGATGTAAAACATAAATAATTATCTTTATCAACTATTTCTCCATGTTATTTTAATATTATTTTTTCTTTTTATATTTATTTTATGTAACCATGATCTAGGTTTCATTTTTTATTTATATTAATCAATTCATATTTCGTGGGAAAAACTAAAATATATTTTATCTTTTCATCGTTAATATGATGTTCAGTTAGAGGAAATGGTTATTTCTTTGAAGAAAATTTTTACTCATATTAAATGGATTACCAAGGAAATTTGAAAAAATAATTACATTTAATTTTTTTTATTCTATTTAACATATTAGAAAAATTGTGGAAAAATATTTAAACCTCTGTCTGAATGACGACTGTTGGGATGATGTGGGATAAAGATAGATGTTTAGAATAGAATTGGCAGAATAAATGGTTGATAAGTTAATAATTATTTAGAGAAATTTGATTATGGGTCATAGGAAGAAAATATGATATATATATAACCTGATTAAAAAATTTCATTCATGGAAGATGACTATGATTCACATAATGTTTCTCCCATTAAAAATGATATATATTATGGTAAATTGGGAATTTATGTCCATTGTACCATCGACCGTATGAAATACATGAGAATTTATTACCTGTTACCTATAATGTGTTATTTAATTTATATTTAATTTAGGATCAAGATGTGTTTTAGGTATGATTATAATGGAAGTACATGCCAGATGCTTCTTGTGTTTTGAACGTTGATTTAGTATCATTATAAAAAAAATAATGTATAAAGAAAAATCAATTTAAATTTTGAGACATAGAGAGGAATTATATTTTAATAAGTTTATATATGTATTTAATTTTTTCATGAAAAAATATATATTAATGAATCAACATGGATATAAAAAAATTCTAATAAGGAAAAATACCCCCATGTTTAAGATGGTAATAAAATTGCCTGAAAAAAAATTATTAAATATTTGAATAAAATAAATACAAAAAATGTAAATATTTAGTCTACTTATTTCCTTATAAACATTTATCAATTGTAATTTATTTATTTAAACTTATTGTAATAATTTTATTAAATCATTTAATAAAAAGGAAGAATGATTTATTTCTAACCAAATTCGTTTTTCATGAATTATGTGAGTTTCATAAAATATTAATTTTTTAAAAATTTAAAATAAATTTTATATAATAGGAAATTTTAATCTATAAAACATTTCAAAAACATATATATGGATGCATTTGCGATAATTTTCATAAATGAATTATTTATGAATTAAAAGAGAATATATTCATTTTTAAGTCCTTAATTTCTTCTGATCCATTTAAATAAATTAAATCGCTTTGAATAGTGGTTCTAATTTAAACTAGTTCATTTTATTATAATGAATCCAAATAATTACTTTGGAATAATTTAATTATCATTTTATAAGTACCTTATATACATAACAATGAATTTTTTTAAAAAAAATCATTTCTTCTGTTCATGAATTGATAATATTAAATAAATTTCAGAAAATTATTTTTATTTTATATTGAAACAATTTATTTAATATTTGGATTCATCATTTATAATTTTATAAATGAGTTATATTTCATTTTGGATATTAGAAATATTATAATTAGTATTTATTATTTCATCATCAAAGAAGTTTATGTCATGTTATCCTAGGTTTAAATTAACTGATAATGCGAGTATATTTCACCCAATTTCATATTAGATTATTTTATCTAGACTATTACAGGATTAAGATCAAAATTAATTTATTTGGGAATTTTTTCCATGAAAACTACAAAAAATTATATTTATTATTTCTGAAATATGATTTCTTCCCTTTCCCTCACTTATATAAATAAATACAACCTTGTCTACATTAAATAATTTGTGATCTATTTATTTTATTCAAAATAAACCTATTGACTTCCTAAAATCCCTCATGATGTTTTTTAGAAATAGTTTCATCAGAATAACAACATTATAGGTATTAAGGTGCATTAAAAAGTAGGTGATTTAATAAATATTTTGAATAATAAATTGGATGTTATAATTTTAATTCTTCTTCTACCTAATTATCATACTGTTTTTCTATTATAATATTATAAAAAGCATATAATTCAAATATTATAATTTAATTTTTATTGTTTAACCAAATTTTATATACATAACCACCTAAAAAAACAAAATATCTCTCATGGGTTTGTATGGATTTTATCTAGTTAGATGATGTATTTAATTTTATATCGTCGATAGATAAAGGTGTTCATAATGTTGGATGAAAATTTTATTTTTTATATCTATTATAAAATTTAAATATATTATTCAAAATAAATTTGGTACTTTATTCATTAAAATCTAACAAAAAATAATAACATTACTCATGGGTATGTCCATTCCACCACCTCAGGAACTCATGTGTTTTGTTTTTCAAAACATACTAACACAACTTATATATATATATGGAATTAAATAAATAATATTTTAATTATTATATCAATATAATATAAAAAATATAATAAAATAATAAATATAATTTCCTCAGGTTCTTGGAAAAAATGTAAACAATACATACGTGTACGTACAACCTACCATCTCCATGATGGAAACATAATTAAATATTAAAAAACGTGGAGTTTAAAATTATTAATAATGTGAAAATTATTTTTCTAAATTTATTATGATTCAAAAAATTATATAATAATTTAGTATTGTCCATATTTCAACCCACCGAAAAAAATTTATTATACAATTTTAATGTGATCAAAACATCATACATGAAATTATTTGATTATTTAATTGGATATGACATGGTAATAAATTAATTAAGAGAAATGATATATTTAAAAAAAATTATTATGAATTTAAGTATTTGTCATAATTTTTTTATTCAAGAACACAATGAACTTATTTGAATATTCAAACTAAAAGTAGGGGAAATATACCTTAAATCATTTTGAATGATTATATGATATATTTTTTGTATTATTTTTCTCTCTTCTCCGTATAAATAAATTTTTTTATTAATGTATTTATTTAGAAATAAATGACAAATAATGGATGAATTTTTATCATTTAAATTTTTTTGTATGTTTTGAAAACGAATTATTTTATGTATTTATTAATGATCATTTTGATTTTATTAAAAAATTAAAAATGTAATGTTCTATTATAACATATATGATGTCGATGTAATTCTATACCATTATAACCATTATTTAGTGGGTGTATTAGATTATAATAATCAATTTAATAATTAATGTAATACACTTCATCCATTTGTTTTAGTTATTTTTTTATTGGTGTTAAGAAATATTATATATATAGAGGAAAATATTTTGTATATGTGATCAAAATAGTTGTTCATGTGTTTTATATGAAAAATTAGATTCAATTTTTAATGATATATTACATGAGAATTATAGATGTTTATGGGTTATTTCTATATATATATATATTATATTACTGTTAAGAAAAATATATCTTATACAGTTAGTTAGTCTGTTACAACTTATAAAAATGGTGGGCCGAATATATCTCTCCAATGCTTTGGGTACATTTTATTATAACCATGATAGTCAGATATAACCCGCAATATTAACATGTCATGTAGGTCACAAACTCATCACTCACCCTGATATATTCTTTCACACTCTAGGAGGTCATCTACTATATGCCATTCAATATTTTTGGATCCTAGTTGAAATCTATTACACCTTAACCAATATTTTTGGTTACTAAAAGGTTCAAACATACATGTAAACCAATAATGTGGGTTTTGGAAGGTCATATAAATAAATATAAAGAAAAAAATCAGAACATATTTTACAATTAATAGGAATAAATACCCCAACAAATACATCATATATATTTGAAATAATATCCCAAGAAAATTCAAATATTCACTCTCAGTATTACTTTACCTATATAGAAGTAACACATAGCACCCATCCAATAATATGTATTTTCCACTATAATCATAATATAACCACTCAATTATAATATTATTATATTACTCTACATATATGGACCAAATAAGATACTCTAACACTATATGAATATTTTTCACGGGGATACATAGACCTGTATGAATAATGTGACTGTAAATTTTATTTTACTATCCTGTAGTGATATTGGACTTCCTGCCTTAGGCATAACAATAACAAAAAAACCCTTAATAAAGAGTATAAAAAATACAATATTGAAGAATCCCAATAAAACAACCCGAAAAACCTCAAATCAATGTTTTAATAAAGGGGAAAGAACGAAAATCAAGACTACACAATATTTTATGGTAGGATTATACTAGTATTACTTAAAGGGGATTATTTTAACAGGAG
Source organism: Viscum album (assembly GCA_963277665.1). Taxonomy (NCBI): domain Eukaryota; kingdom Viridiplantae; phylum Streptophyta; class Magnoliopsida; order Santalales; family Viscaceae; genus Viscum; species Viscum album. The sequence continues at coordinate 1,308,027,663 of OY728152.1, read as the reverse complement.
ACGATAAAAATAGTGATGAATAAAGAAGCTAACTGACACTTTCTTCAATGGGGAGCCTCCCATTAGCTAAATCATGATACTTTTTTTTAGGAATGGAAGGGTATGGGTAATGTATAGTTTTATTATTAATATAACCAATATCCCGCAAGAAAAATTACCAAATAGGATTTCATAGTGTGAAACCAAATTTTTTGTCTTGTTATTTTGAGATAGAAGACCATAGTTCTATAGAAGAAAATTTCATGGAATGACCATATTAAAAATTCAATAATTAGACTCCAACCTCACCAATTCTAGAGTAGTGATCTCCCGCCTATCGTAAACACACTCCCATGAAACTCAAATTCTTCTAATAGACACAATATACCTTGTCACAGAAACCTATACAAAAAATTTAAATCAGAAGGTGACTACAAATTTTAGTCGAATTACAACCTCGACCCCCACCACCAATTCATAATTTATCATTATCAAGATTTATCTATAGATGTTTCTATCAATTTACCAATCCTCTCAAAATATACAACCTACTCTCTATCTTTAATCATACCATAGAGACAATCTCAAAATCACAACACTCAAGAATGACTCTCTATCCCTCATCAAATAATTGTTCTCAGTTTTTATTGGAAAACACTCATTAAATACTCTCAATAAGACATAATAGGATGTAGACATGATTCCTCTATAAATGACCATAATCACTAGGCCTCTCCAATGCCCCTAAGACATGATACCATCTTCCCATGATTTCTAAATGGTTTTCCCCAAAATTAATCCTTCGTGATGTTTTACAACATGAGTCACCTTCTGATAATGAAACATAATTAGTGCTTAACAAATAGAATTAAAATATAAAATACAATCAACAAGTGAATCAAAGAGAAAAAATGGATTTTACGTCTTAATCGATGTCACATAACATATTCACCTTCATTGAACAACTTAGGAACATAGTAGACTTCACTATAGTACTTACCAACAATGCAAGATTTGATCCACTGATCATTTCCCACGAATAAAACTATATTTCCCCTTAAAGATACCAACACATGGGTACCTCTCATTCATTATTATCTGATTTTGATTAAATTATCATAACTTTAAATCATTCCCTTAATTATAATTTTGGTTCACATACACATCACTCTTCATGTGTAAAAATGAACATTTTTTCATACCAAACAACAAGTATGACACACCCTTCATTCCACCATAAAATGATACAAATGATAAAAATGTACACTTAGATGAATATGATCAAATATTACAAATGATATTATTTCTCATTTTAGGTATCTCAGTCACACTCTTCTATATATTCATCCAATTCAAAAATTACCATGATGAGATACAAACACTCAATAGAATCCTAAAGGTACCCAGATGTAAAACTCAACCACCTCTTCCATATGAATCATGAATCATTTAACAAATTTTTTCAGATATATCAATAGAACAAACCTTTATCCAAAATTAGTATCACACCACAATATATCAATGGTATCTATTTTATTAAAGATACACCACACATTAACTAAAATACTCTGATGAAACCCCTATACTTAGGTTTTAGCTATTAAATATGATCACATCACTAGATTCCATCCCACATGAATAGAAAATCACAATTCCAATAACAAATATTGATCCTTTTGAAACCAATGGATTAATAAAACATAATTACTTAAATAGATACTAGATCATTAAATTGGTTCTTCTATCCTATTGTGTGTCTCCAAACACTATGTTTGATACCACTTAAAAAAAATCTCATAAAACCAAAATTATCACCCCAAAACCCATTATTTCCATCAATCCACATCATCCATGTCCTAAGAATCATTGATAATATTATATCCACCTCACCAAATTTATTATTATGCAATATCAGTAATTGTTCTTTCACTACATGATATTTCCAAAAAGTTCTCATCCTTACCCAATGATCCAATATCACCTCAAAACATGATTATTTAAATCATAAATTCATCATAAAAATTATGAATAACCAACCAAAATACAATGACCAAATCTTTTTTTCTACTCAATGGTCATATCCTTAAATAAACTATTTAACAATAAAACACCACTCATGATTGTAGTTCTGTCTCTGATATTATTTATCATCGAATAATTAACTCATACCTCTCTATGATAACATTCCTTGATGATATCATGTGAATAATTTCATTCTAATATCAGGGGTAGTTTACTAAGGCACTAGCCAAAGTGGAATGTTGCAGTCTCTCCCAAATCTCTCAAAGAAACTATCGACCAGAAAAAAATATCGACCCTAAAATAATCAAATAATGGTTATACTCTAAATAACATTAAAAATAACCAAATTATATTTTAACCCTAAACCCCGTGTTTCAATGGATTATTACATTATTTTTCATGTATTTCACTTCTCACCACACCTCAAGAACTAAATTTGACATGTCATATCTATCACTCTATAGGACATCTGGTGATCTAATCCTACTCTAATTATTTGATTAGGATTAAAAATAATGTCTTTAATAATAATTATAAACAATATTATTAGGACCCAAATCATGGTGGAAAAAATTATTTAACATCATGAACAAATATAGGAATAATTCACCTCTATTGAAACATCAATCAAATCAAAAATCCCTCCCTATCTTCTCTCGAGGCACAAATACAATCATTTAGATCACACCACATAATGAATAGAAAACAATATTCACTGAAACAATATTGGTATCATCACAATAATAATATATAAATAATTTGTACATATCCTTGTCCCACACAATTTCATTCAACTAATATGAAAAATATTGAAACTCACATCCCACCCATACTAATATCAAGGGCAGTATTGAAGATGCGCCCGTAAGGGGCTCCTCCCATCCTAGGTTTTCCTCTCGCCGCCGCCAGCTCCGTTGTTGCGGTTGGCACGACGATTCCTTCTGGTGCTCGGCAGGTTGGTGGTGGTTCTCTACTGTAGGGCTTCATGGTCTTCTCTCAGGCAGTGGAGATTCTCTCCGGGCTTCGGTGGTTGTCGGTTCAGATCCACGGGTGTAAGACCAGTTCTTGTTGACGGAACACTCTTCCGAGCGCTCGTGGTTCTGAGCTCGTCAGCTCACTATTGTCATACGGTGAGTTTTTTCACGTTTGGGGGTTGTGATCATGAGCCGGTGGTTTTTGGGGTCCTCCATCTTCTCAGTTGAGCACGTTAGGGTTTTGGGTGTCTGATGCAGTTGTTTTTGTCTGGTGGCGGTGGGATCTTCTTTTCTTTGGTTCTGCTTTTCTTCCGCTGTGTCGTGGTGAATCTCTCGGCGAGAGTGCTGTTGAGATAGAGTGATGATGATGATTTGTTTCAGGAGGCATCTCCTTGGATGTTTGTTCTGTTGATTTTAGTTTTTTAATTTGTATACTCTATCATGGGGAGATGATGATGGAGACGGACGCCGGTGAAGCTCACCAGCATTCCTATGATGGGAATGAGGGGAGGGAACCCATAGGCAACTCCATGGATGAAATTTTGCTGAACCCCTGGCGGTGTGATGGGGAGGCGATGTGACGACAGACGCCATCGACGCTCACCGGAGATCCGGTGATGTGGATATCGATGTAGTTCATGGCACAGTGCATGTCAGATCTGATGGCGGCTCGGCGCTTGAGGCAGTGCAGGCTCACGGCTCAAGGTGATAAGGCGATGGTTTGAATTGTGAAATTTCGGTTTGAATTATGTTATGGTGTCTGGGTTTCGGCTGTAAGTGTACCGACAACCCAGAATTCGGCATTCCATAAAATGAAAAAAAAAGATTTCCGACTGACATCCCACCCAAACTAAGGAGAAAATATATCTATCATGCTTATATAAGTCTTTGATACCTATCCATATAACTAACTGATACAACACTAGTCATCAAAAATCACAAACAATATTCCATGATGAATATTTCATGAAAACTAGACAAATATCCATTTACTAATTACATAGGGGGACGCCAAAAAAATGGCCCATAAATCTCACAAATTTCTATCCCAAAACGACACCCTACAAGCTGAATAACATAATGATTCACATCTATTCTTAGAATAACCTAAATAACCGCCACAAAAAACCCCACTCTATAAAATCAAGAGAGAGTGACACACCCTTCTCAGGGAATCCTTTGACGGAAACCTCCCAATCAATGTATCCATTACTAAAAAAGTACTAGTCCAAATAGACTATCCACTTTCAAGAACATCCCTTAATAGTGTATATTAATCAAATTTTGATTCGAAAACCATTACACTCTAGGACACAATAAACAAAATAAATATTTCCTTTAGGAAATGATTGTTTTTAATGAACAATAATAATATTCCAAAAAACAAATTACAACACATATAATCAAAACCCAATTTGAATGTGTAAAATGATCATAACAATCATCTTAGCCCATAAATTGAAATAAATTCTGGCTTTTGGAAATCTCATTTTGAAACCACCCATTCTAGAAAACCCTTTTTATGAATCCAAATTCAAAATATTATATAACATTTCATATATAAATACCCGTTTCATTTAAAAACAATTAAAAACCCAATTTCTTTCCTCATTTGATATTATTCACAAAAAAACATAACATAACATAGTTTCTAGGAAAAATAAAAACTCTCTTTAATGCAATAATTGATTTTAAAAAAACTAATTATAGAATTTCAACAACCAATTGGCATTCATAAAAAAAAATTTGAAAATCACTTTACTTTTAAAATATTTTTTTTCCAAAATCTCTAGAAAACCATTTAAATCCAATTTATCATTTGAATTTACATATCTAAAAAATAGAAAACTATATTATCTACTGTAAAAAAATAGAATAAAACCCCAAAAATTTAATACTTACGAAATTAATCATGACTTCGTAACATGTCATCCATAAATATTATTATTAAATGATATGAATAACTATATTTAACGTGAAAAAAATAATTGAATTTTGTATATCTAATTAAATTTTAAGGAAAAAAGAAAGTGTATTAAAATTAGAACATAAATACTTTTATTCTATTTAAATAATATCCATTATTAAAAGGACATGTAAAATAATATAAATTTCTATGATGTGTGATCAATAGAGGACTGAAAATGCTAATACTATGGAAACAAGAAAAAAACCTATTTCTAGGTGAAGAAAATACCCTCTTCAATTCCATGTTCATTCACTGATGTGGTCGCTAAAAGTATAATTTAGAAATACAAGCATAGATCATATCATGTCGTTGATCCTATTATTTACAGTAACCCTAAACAGTTACATCACTAAAGACAAATGATGATTTCGTTCTCAAAAAATTAGGTATGTATCCTTTCACCAGATCTATAATTTTTACTTTTTCCAATGTTTTCATATCAAAACCATCGTTTAAATTCATATGAAATTCTCTTGTAACCACAAGATTTTTGGAATTTCATATTGTCCTATCAAATTCAATCAATATTATATTCTGTCTTTCTTTCGATGCGGATTATTATATTCTTTGGGTGAGATGATCATGATTTGTGGGGGGTAATTATATGAATTTTCTTAATTGTAGTCCAGATTCTGACCCCAACTCTAAGACTTCCATCATTACTATTTGGATTGGCTACCTGGGACACCCACTACATTTTTCTAAATAATCCACCATGCTTTCTATATCCATGCACATTGTCAATCCACTAATGACGGATTTGGTGATGAGTGGTCTCTAAAAAAAATTATATTCTAAAATTTTCATTGAAATTGATGTATCTCATGAACATACTTCATTATTATAGATGTAGAATATCGAATATGGAATTTATCAAGATATTGTTTATAAAATATTGACTGATTATTTTCATTTAGGCAATATTATTTGACATTCTCCGACGGAATATTGATATAATACTAAACATCCTAAGGCTAATAAATTCTACTTGGGTTGAGAATGGAATGAATAATATTATATTTTGTGGGATCAATGTAATACACATGTATAATATTATCTACAATGTGATTGGTGGTCATACGACTGATGTGAACAAGTTGGTAGTTATTGACTAGCCTTATAAAAATAAGTTTATTCGAAGATATGTTGATACCATTCTTACTACCAAATGTACATGAATTATGACACTTCCATTGGTATAGGAGTGGGAAAATCACATTTAATTACATTCTACATGACTCTTAGAGAGAGTTGAGCTCTCTAAATCTAGTGAGTCCAAATAGGAGGAGATGACCATCTTAGTCAAGTTGAGGAAATCAATTTAAAATCATTTTCTAGGAAGGGAAAACCCCAATGGTGGATGATGAATGTATAATTAATCCATATACCAAAAAATTATAACATTATAGATTAACCACCCATTGATAGGTAAAATTTTACATGATAGTAAAATGTGTTTAGGAAGTGAATAATACAAATTTTAAAAGCACTAACTGGGGTTGATCACTCGACTGATGAGGATGATTAATTATGAAAAAATAACCCTTTGTAAAAATATTCTTATTTAAATGAGGAGGATGTCAGAAAATAAATCCAATATTTGGTGGTTGGAACAAGATGAGATCAAATTCCAGAAATATAGATATTATGTTGATACTGGTATGATAAACATTGATATCAAGTAGAATATGTTCATTAGGATGTTGGAATAATATAAAATGAATCATGATTTAAACATAAATGATATTACCTGATAATGAATATATATATTGTTAAAAAATTTCCTTATTGGTCTTTTTGTGGTATTTCCTTCTACGCAGTGTCTTCTGTAGTTAGGTAGGCTTTGTAGATATTGGTTTTTCAGCTCCCCTCTTCATTACCCCACATCAGGGTCCAGCTTTCACCTATTTTCTTATCCTAACGTGATTTATATTTCATGATTTATTATGTGCATTTAGGGGATTACATTTAAAACTGGTTTGTTGTTTTATAGATCACACATTGGATTTAATCTTGTTTATGGAAATTTTTTGACACATCTTGATTTGATAAGATAACATTTGGCTTTCAGGACCTTTAATTTATATTTTAGTGTTTCTAAGTTATCATAAATTGATGACTTATCTTGAAAACCTAATTTTTTTCTATGCATAGGTTTTTAGTTAAATATTAATATTTTCTCATGGGAGATGGTGGATTCCAATTATTTTAGTAATATATGTTTCGATTGAGAATTTATATGTATGGTATCAAAATTTTTGAAATATATGGATGTGTATCCAATGGTGACATTCTTTCTTGTGATTTTTCTAATGGTTAGAAACTAACATTTCCATAGGAAAAGAGACCGATGATAGAATTCTATGAATTTGTCTTTTGCAGCTCAAGGCTTTGGTTAGTTTCTCATGGAAATATAAAATTGTATCTCCATCAATCCCATATTGTTCCAATCCATTTACACCTCATTCGTGTTTTTTTAACATTTAATCCTTTTAAAAAATTCTATAGTGACATGGATTGGGTGAACAATACATGTCACGAATTTTATAAAAAAAAATCTATGATGTGTGAACTCACCCACACTATCCAATCTGGAAAATAAAGAAATACCAAATAGTGTAACTTTTAAATAATACCAATGAACAAAATAAAACGGAAACATTCAAAAAAATATATCAAATCCAACATCCACTTAAAAAATCTATATTTCGTCATCTCTAAACATTCATAAGATGGACTAGGGGTTGTGCATGACATTCCCTCATGGTTTTTAATATATTCCAATAGTCTATCCTCCATTTCTAGTCTAATCATCCAGAGAAATTGGGATCCATATGGATTAGTAGTCTATGTGATAACATCAAGTAATGTATGTTTACATCCTTTTTCATCCATCAAAAAACATAAATCCAATATAAAGAATAGAAATTCAATCCAGGTATCCAATTAAAATTGAGGTTTCATCCTGAATAGTGGTGATCATACACCAACCCTTAACCTACCTAAAGATCCCAAATGATCCTACAATGGTGTATATTAAATCCAAAAAATCATGGTCACTATTAATCCTATCGCCACCTAATAAGACAAACCTCAGACACAATTATGTAATTCTCCAACCGAAAAAACATTGTTCTCTTAGTCGGAAGAAAACATGGAATCATACAAACACACTTATACGTAAGAGGGTGTTGACTAGTAGGGTGGAATTAAACCATAAATGGAGTAAATATTTCTATATAATATTGTGTATATTTGGGTATAGATTCAAATAATATGTAAAATATGAGTAAAATATAGTTATTATTGGTATAATAAGAGGAAGGTGTATAATAATCATAGATTAATATTAAAAAATGGAATACACTATAATGATTAGTACATCGACGAAATGAATAATTAAATGCAGTAAATAAATGTAAATAAGAAATAAATAAAAAATAATTAAAAGCAATACATTCCAAGGATTTTGTCACATGCCTCAAAATCAACTCAAACTAAAAATACTATATCATACTCAATATATTTGCCTAAGACCCCATTACCTTCATTATATCCTTTCTATTATGGTTGTATTCACATCATAGTTCTCATATAAGGAATAGGAAAAATCTCACCATGAATCCAAATATGTCCCCTTAATATAGGTATATATATTTTGTAAAGTCTGATATGTTAATAGAAGCATTATTTTATAAATAACCTCCCAAACCACCATTACAATATTGAGTGATTAGACGACCATGAACCCTAGTCCAACCTATGTATGATGTATTTAAGATGGATATTATACAATATCCACAATATAATGATACAAACCACATACCATGCATGTACCATATTTCATGATCTCACAGATCACATCAAATCATCATTTCTCACTCAAGAAATTCATCTATTAACACGGACACTTCTCCCTTGTTCTAGGGAGGACATCTGGTACACATTGACACATATTTAAGGTTTTTAAGAGGACCACATGTAAACATTGACCCATAAAGTTTACTTTTTGGAGGTTATTTCATAATATAGGAAATAAAAAACAACATTAATTATGATAATATATCGTAATTAAAGAGATTGAACAACAATTCTGATATATAATATAATTTGACTATAATTCCCCCAAAGATTATTCATGTTCACTTTAATGGGGTGGAGATCCAATTCCATTCCAATGAAACCCTATGGAATCACATCCTTAATAATATCTTAATCCATCACTCCCCCACTAAGGAGTCCGCATAAAATATTTTTTCCGATCAGGTCACTCTAAACCCAAAGGATAAAGACTTAAAGAGTTTAAATCTATCCTTAATAAATAATTATCAATAATCATTATTAAAATACCTAAAATTATGTTGTATTTTCTACATTAGGTTCAAAAAAACCTAAACACACCTGATAATATCCTAAAACAACCATGATATTCCATATCCTTTAATTAATCACCAAAAAATTGAACATTATGGTTTCAAAAATGGGGAACAAGTGAAAACAAAGAAAAACAAAAATTCAATGGAGAAATGTGTTTATCAATACAATAAAACACCATTAAAAATATTGAAAATTATAAATATATAAATAATATATTTTTTTATTTATTTTAAAAGGATCCTCCAATATGAAAAAGATTGTGCTAATGATTGAGGATTAGAGACGAAGTATAAAGGGGAATTTTAATGGGATATGACCAATACACCACTAAACAAATATCTTATAAGGACTTCAAAACAAGAATCAATTTATCAATATCATTAATTTAGAAATTGATAAACCTTAGGACCATGACATGAATTTAAATGGGGTGACAAAATATGTCACTCCCTGAAATCCAGCTAGCAACACATGGTATGTTTTGTCTTTATCCTTGACATCCCTAATGGAATCCTAATAAATACAAGAACCCCCAATAAAAAAAATACTAATGAATACTTGTAAATAAAAAATACATAAATTGTAATAATGATCAAACTTTTATGTTTTTTTCAAGTTATTCTTCATAACCATGTAAAAAATCAAGGCATTGTCATGTTTATATATAGACATCATTCATATTGAATATTCTGGTGTTTTTATATTTTACTAACATGGATGTCTATAAAAATATATTTAATATAATATATTTATATATATATCCCTATAATTAACCATTAATCAAAATATTTGACATTTTATAGGTGATAAAAATAATAAATTTTATGGTAAACATAACCTCCTGTAATGACCATCTTTATAACCTTTAATTATTTTTAGTAATTTATCTAAAAACACTGTGGTTTTATAAACTTTTTTTAAAGGGTATTAATAATAAAAAAAAAACTCATTTATTTTTCAAATTATAATTCTACTTTATATCAAATTTTAGTAATTTTTATACAATTGAAATTTTTCATCAAAATCGAGTGAACAAGAAAAATTAAGGAAATTAGTGAAAAATATTTATTATATAATTAACATATTATAAAAAATATTACCTATAAAATGGTTATTAATGGAACATGTTGATAAATATTATTTTAGGGGATGTATTTTGATTTTTCATAATGTTAGGTTCACATTTAAGGAGAATTAATACCCTAGTAAATAGTTCATTTATTTATTTTTAATACAATGATATTTTTATTTTATTTTTCACACAATCATTAATTGTTTCTTATTTATTCACTGCCTTATTTAATTTACCTAAAATAAAAATCATCGATTCCATGAAATTGTAAATTTTAAACATTGCATAATCCACCAATATTATTTAAATTTATAAGTATCCATTAAATTCTGGGATTTCATGTCAAAATTTTCATTTAGAGACAATGTGTATTCACCACATCATTCCAATTTCTAGTTTATATATATTTTTGATGGAATTATATTATATATTTTTTTATAAAATATAATATATTTTAAAATTCATAATTTTTTTACCATAAAAGGACAATCAATATTAAATATTTTCCAATTGTATGTATTTTTGGAAACTAATTTGACATATATTGAGTCTGTATTGTTCTTCCTAGAACATTTTGTTTGAAAGGTATGAGTATATGTACAATTTTTTTTATTTCATATTATATTTCATTCTAATAAGTTTCATTTCAACCATATGAAACCATTTATATATTTTTATATATTATTTAATTATAATATCCTTAATGAATTTGTTCAAATAAAATTTCACTTTGTTGAGATAAAATGTTATTCTTCAAGAATCTATGTAAAATTACTCTTAAATTATTGTACTTTATATTTTATAAAGTATTTTTATTTTCTATATGAAAAAACATGATTTCTTAATGTAAATTTTTATCAATGATTGATTTAATTCTGAAAAAGTGTAATGATTCCACTAAAAACATATCATATACATTAATGACTATTTACAACGATTTCTACATTTATTATTCCCAAAAATGTTATCCATTTTTTAAACCAAAATGTAGAATAAATCACGTGTCTTTGCAATTTTCCCTCAAATCATTTCAAATATAATTATTATTAACTTTTTTATGATGTGAGTTTTTAAAATGTGCATTTTAATATTTTTGAACAGTTTTACATTATTTTGAAATAAAAAAAATTAATCACCCAATCAATATTATCTTTTGAAATTAATTCCCAATTTATTACTATATATTATTTATAAATATCTTTATATGTAAATATATTCAATTTTTTCACATTAATTGTTTGAATAATTTCTATATTTTACGTATATCCGTTATTATAGATTATTCATGAAAGAAAATATTTTCATAATTATTCATAATAACCCCTATCAAATAAATGTTGAATTTTTGAAGCTCCACTAACGAATGTTAATTTAGAAAGTTAATGATTCGGAAATTATAATTTTCATTAATGTATAAATTCATTTTCAATGTGACTGTAACAAAATTGTTACTCCAAAAATATAATAATTTTCTAAATAAAATTTTTCTATTTAGATTCCAATTTTTAATTTATCAGTATTGTGTTTAAAAAATCGTAAATTAATTTTTTTAAACATATATATTTTGTAAAAAATATTTTTTTGGGTGATTTAGTTTAGGTTATCAACCATTCACATTCCAGTTATTAATTTTGGTAAAACCATCCAAAAAAAATTATGAATCTCATTTTTCATTCCTTAGGTTCATTATAATTTGATTTGTATTTTTTTAAATTAGAACACATATATATGGGTTATTTTTTATTGGGGTAATATATTTATCATTAATTCATTTGTTATGGTTATATATCACGTAAGTTGAGAAATTATTTTCGGGACATTATGCATGCTCCTTTTATAATGTGTTTATTTTATTAAGATGTAGTGGATATTACTACCCATATTTTATTCCATAAACATGATGTTCTTATACATGTTCAAATGTTTTTTGAAAGCATTATATATGAATATTTTTCACAATTATTTATTTTGAACATGATGTATGATGGTTTTTTCATAAATAATTTTGTGAACATGACGTAAGGGTTTTTTTTCACAAGTTTGTTTTTTGAATTAGATTATGTAATTAATTATTATATTTTTATTCCATGAATTTGATCCAAGAATAATTTTTCATTTTTTGTTTCAAAACATGATGTCACAATATGGGTTCATAAAATTTTTTGTGTCTACATTTCTATTATAAATCCTTCTAATTATATTTTCTAATGTCCTTCTATATTTTTATATACATATAATTATTTTCAATGAATCATGTTAATTTTATCATGTTTCTTCCCTCCAACAGCTTGGTATATGTTTTTTATTTTGAGAGTGAATTTATGACAATAATTTATTATATTAAACTCTTATTTTTAAGATGTTTTTTAAAAGATATGTCTCTATTTAACATGGATTATCCTATTCATATAATCTAAATTTTGATGGAATTTTGATGAGTTTCACCTTACTGAGAATTCTAAATCACCAATTCCTTATTTTTATATTCCATATATTTTTAGCATTTGTATATATTAATATAATAATAGAAGTCAATTTTACAACTTATCAATTATGGAAATATATTAATAAGTTTCATAAAAAAATCTTTTTTAGCTAGTCCTAAAATAAAATAAATTTTTTCTCCTTTGGATTGTGATTCTATATGTGATATATAATTAATAACGTATGGAAAAAGTGTTAATAATATTTTCATCTTGGTACAAATAGTGTGCAATCAAATTCAATGTTTTTGACAGAAATTTTAGCATTTGACCCAGGTGTACAGGTTTGGGTGAAATTATTTTGTATTAGAGGTGATCTTTGATGTATTTTAGGATTAGATTAGTATTATTGGGATTTGGATGATATGAATTTTTTGACTTCCCCATGAGATATTTTTATGTTAAATGACTCTATATAAGATAATATCCCTATGTCTTGGTGAATTGGAGACTATGTAGTTCTTATCATAGTTACAACCCTCTCTATATATGGAAAATGTAATGTGGGTTTATAATATATTCTCTTAAGGGTAATATTCCGTGAAAATTATGGTTCATTATCAATCATATTTTTACTCTAGATCATTTTGAGGGGCCTAATACTAACAAATGGATAAAAATTCATGAATGGTATTCTACGAGGACAAACATTCATTTTATAAACCATTATTTGGAATTTTAATGAAATTTTATCATATAATATATTAATTTCTAATATATATAATAAACATGAAATTTATCGATGAAAAACATAATTGAAATAAATAATTTTGAGTTTGATCTTATTAGGTCGCAGTTTAATAGAATGTATCACGTATAGAAATAAATGTGTCATAGGATAAGATATCATTTGTTTCTGTTTTCATAATCTTATGATCATTTACTCTTATTTTACTACATATTATCATAATAATTATATTTTGTTATTTTTAGGGAAATAGGATCCAGAAAATTATTTTATAAAAGGCATGTACATAGAAACTATGATAAGCAACAAAATGATCATATTTGGAAAAAACTGTTGATAATAGGGAAACACCTCAAAATTTTCCTATTATACAATAAATTTTGGGTCACCTATTATCTATAAGTGTAACATAGAAATTGAGTCTCTTATAGAACCCATATATTTGTTTCAATAATTTAAAATATTTAAAATTGTGAAGATGCAATATATTTACATCAACCTTATCATTTATAACTATGTCCACATGATATAGTATATTAAAAATTTATAAAACATTTTTTATAATTCAAATTTTATTTAAAGAGTACTGTAATTCTATTAAGAAAATATGATAAATTTAGAAAGCTTATGATTATTATTTTAAGGACTAAAGTAAATCCTTCTAATAAAAAACATGTTTTTGTCATTTCGTTCAATTAACTATTGTTAAGATAAATTTTTGTAGCAGGTTTATTTTGAATTCAAATCACATTAAATTTAGTTATTATAATCCAAATAATTTAATAATAGTGTTATTTTATTCTAGTATACATATTTTATTTTTAAAAACTGAATTTTCAAAAAAAAAGTGTTTTGATATACATTTTGTGTTAATTCTACCGTTATATTTTCATACAAAAAATTATTATTTGATATAATTATTTTTCGATAATTAATTTTTATATTTTTAATTTTATAATAATTATAATATTATTCTATACATAAAAATTTATTATTGGTGAAAAACATTGTTTTCATAGTTAAAATTATTTATAGTAAATTATTAAAAAATAGTTTAAATGTCTCAAATATGGAATGTTTTATAAAAATGATTTATTTAGGGGATTATAGAAAATAAAATGTCCCAAATTATATTATATTCTCCCTTTTAGAATAATAATTTCTAATGGTTTTTTCCCTTTTTGAAAACAGATTTTTGTTTTTCAAAAAATTAATTACCATCTATTTTAAAAGAATACTAATTGAAAGCGATTTATCCACTCTTTAAAAAGATATAGATATTATTAAACTCTAACCTAGTCTCTCCTAAATACTCTCCCAATAACTTAAAATCCTTGGTACATCCAAAATCCAATCCATTGAGCAATAATGTGATACCCAAATGAGAACATCCAATGAAAGAGGTATGTTCTCATCCAATCTCACTTAATTATATTCTTAATCTAGTTCCTCATATATTCCATATAAATTAATGTTAAAAAATATTTTTTATTATAATAAAATAATTATATTATACAAATGAAATATGAATTTTTAAAATGTCTAAAATATATTTAATAAATGAATATGTCATTATGGGAATGTGTGGTCAACCGCCTCCCAGAATAATTTTTTTTATTTTTTTTCTATATAATGAGTTAATTTAAAATATTATTTTTAATGAATAATAATTATATTTATTACTATATTAATTTTAATAAGGTAATATGGAACCACATATATGTTTATTATCTATAAATATTCATTATAATCTTAAATACATTAATGTAACATATCGACACATATTTATTAATTTGAGTCCATTTTCATAAATACTACTGAAACATATGAATATTTTTTAAATTGAATTATAAAATATATTATAATATAAAAATAATAAAATTAATGTTTTATTTTAAAAAACTTTTTACAATATAAAATATAAAAAGGATGTTTTCGAGATATAAACAGAACTTCCTAAAGAATAATCCATATGTGAATAATTTGACAACTAGGTACCATATGAAAATTAATAGAGAAAATAATTTAAATACACCATTAAAATATTCCTAATAATTTTTGAATTATCTATATATTATTTTCCAATATGTTAGTTCCACATGCACAATAATGCAGGACATAATGTATGGGTAATTACTCTTCCATTTTACGACATGTATTATATTTTTTAATGTTATTTAATTTTTATTATTTATTATCTACTATATTCTAATCAATTTTTTGAAAAAGTAATCCATTAATGATATTTGAATATACATATCCTAGGAACCTTGTTCTGTCAAACTCATTCTTATATTAATATTGTAGTATTTTTTCTACATCTCAATATTTCAATCATTGAAATATGATGTATATTCAATATTATTTATTTTTTCACATTATATATTTGAAATGTGTTTATTGTATTGTAATAATTAAGGATATCTATGGGATTTGTAATTCCTTCATATTTTATAACTTCCATGTATATTTGTGTGAAATCGTTAAGATGTTGTGGGGGGTTTTTTAGGTAAATTAATACTCATTCAATGAGATATGATTGTTCTTATTTAACATATTTTTTATATCAATGGTCCAATCTTCACATTAATACTTTATGTTGTATATTCTCATTTTTTTAGATATTTAAATTTCTACCACAAAAAAACTCATTCAAAATATTTATTGCTTAATGTTTTTTGGTATAAATAAGGGGTTTGGTTAATGAAAATTTACTTTATTTGGTATCAAATGTTACTCATTGAGAATCATTATTTTATTATCTAAATGTTATTTTACATTCTAAATAATAATGTGTTTCCCATTATACCTCAAAGGATAATATAATTATTTACTTAAATATTCCAGAATGATGAATTCATTTCTCATATATGTGAAATGTTTCTATCTCAAATGTTTCACCACCATTATAGTCCATTTCACATATATTTATATATTCATTATCCAATAAATGTTATCATTTTTTGTTTTTAAATTTAAATACGGCTATAATTATGTTATCTAATATTTTTCCATTTGAAGATATTAAAGCAAAATAATACAACCTATTTTTTTGACATGTGTTTTCATTAAATGGTATTTCAAGATTTTTAAAATAATTTCAATAATTTCATAATTATTTATTTTTTGTTACGCATAACATTATATTTAGAAATATATTACCCACTTTCAAGGATCAATTATAAAATATTATTTTTGAAAGGTATTCATTTCACCTTTTTAAAATTGCTAATAATTTTTAAAGGAACCATAATGATAAATTATTTTTTGAAATAAATTTATTAAACTATATTATTAATTTACATAATTTAAATATAAAATGTTATTTCTAACGAAACACTATAAATTTTAGACAATGAAATTATTTCATTATTTATTAGTTCACCTTTTCAAAAAAATCAATTTGAACAAAACATCAACTATTTCAATAATGATAAAATAAATTATAATAAATATGTTATGTCTTTTCATTAATGACATCCATCAATTAAAAATTTATTTATTTTTGACTAAGATAAAATTTTAAATTGATCATGTTGCAACTAAGGATAAGATTGTGATTATAAAATGAAAAGACGTCATTCAAGAATCTATTCTCATAAACTGTCATCATATTTATTGAAATTATCTTTGAATAAATTTTTTTATGTTATCATAATTATAGATGATATATGTACCATATTTCATGAATATTTGGATTATGGAGTTGTAATCATTATCATTTATTTGATCACACACTAACATGAGATCAAGATTCTATATAACTCTCCATCAGTATATTGGTGTTAATCTTCAATTTTATAACTATCTTTATTCCTAACAAATATGTTATACTACTTAAGAAATAGTGCATGAGTTATTCCTGATGAATATCACACATTCTTTTCTATCTTATTAAGATAATGTTTTATGACAAATTTTATGGTGTGGATTCTACAGTAATTTAATTTTTTAAAATCAGATCATGGGTTACAAAGATATAGTTTTTATTATGGGGATGTAATTTTTCTAATGTATGTATAATTTTACATATAGAAATTATAATATAAGGGCATTGTATTTCATAATGTTCATGACACACAACACTTAGAATAGAATGGAAAATAACTGCCCAAAAATTAATGACATAATAATTTAAAAATAAATGTAATATAATCAATATATTTCACTTAACACAACAATAATTTGTCATTAATTACACAAAAAATGTGTTTCTTCAATTGCATGTTTTATATGGAAGATATTTTTTTATTGAAGACTAATATAAATTAATATATTATTTTTCCACTATTATAGAGGGATTTTATAGGATTAAAAAATTAAGAATTTTTATATTTAATAAATGTTAATTTTTTATTTATTATTAGTAAATTATTATTTATTTAGAATAAAAACTATTATTCTCTTAAAAACATTATTTCATAAAAGATGAGTTATTCCCCCATTATGCCCAAGATTTAAAATAAATATTTCCAAATTTTAGAAAAAATATTTTAAAAAATACTAAATAAAAAATTGGAATACCAAAAATAATTTTAGTGTTATTTGGAAGGATTTTTCTGAAATGTTTCATTTTTAAATTATTATTTTCATATAGATAAATTTAATTTAAAAATGCATATCGTTTAAATAATTAATAATGAAAAAATATTCTATTTATTTGATTTTAAAGAATAATTATTTAAATTATATATCATTTATTACAATTATCTAATTATAATCAATTTTTTCATTGAATTTAGATATAAACCCATTGAAAAGGTTTAAAAATTTTCACTTTAAAACTGATCTTTCTTATCTCGTTAACACGATTAATTATAAATTTATTTATACCATTTTTGTGAGTCGAATTTGAAAAAATGTATTATATATTTTAAATCAGAATATTTTATATTATCTAATAAATTAAAATTAATTTTTATCCATAATAAATAATGAATGAAGTGATAATAAATTATCATGTTTAAGGTTATAATAGGGTATAACACAATACATGTGATTTAATTAAATCTAATTTTATAGAGACATCATAATTTTGTTAAATGAATTGAATATCATACTAAGGATAAGAAGGACCATATTATATAATAAATATAATATTTTTTATAAAATAAATTATTAATTAAAAGATATATATACATGTTACTGTGGTGAAAACAAAAATGCTTATATTGAGAAAACATAAATATTGGGGAACAATATAATAAAAAATGTTATTTATTTTTTGTGATTTTTCTGTTTCTCAACCTCATAATCCATTCCCTACTTTATTTATCAATTTTATAGTAACATTATTTATGTCATTACTCTCAATATTGAATACTTTTGAGTATTTACCATAATACCCCTCAAACTCAACTATGAAAGTGCACTCAATATCCACAATTTTTAAAATCATTGAACCACTTTGGTTTAATCATCACCTACAAAAATAACTTCAAAAATTCCAAATAAAACATTTATAATACTTATTCTGGGAATTATTACAACCAATGAATGTATATACACGCTATGTACTCATACATATACATTAAAATAATTTTTAGTATGATTTATCAAAATTAAAAAATATATGACCAATGTCTTTATTAGTTTAGATAATTTAGAAACAAAAAAACACAAAAACTAGTATAAAAGTGTGAAATATTAACTCCTACTAGGATATATATTAATAGAAACCCTATTAGTCAAATAATACATAATTCAAATCTTCATATCCTAGGGAAATGAAACATAAAGAGGGGTGAGATTTGATTCTTAGTAAGTCTAAACAAGGGAGATATGTAAGCATAATAATGAGAATAAGGGTATGATAACATGAACATAAAATTATAAGATCATGTACAACATATCAATGATCATAATCATAATCCATTTAATTAAATTTGGATGTTCATACGAAATGAATAATATAAGAATCAAGATCATATGCCATGAAAGGAAAAAATAGTAATAAGACATGTAATTATTGAAGACACATAAGAATATAAAAATCATTTACATTATATTAATGTATTAATTAAAATCCTATCTTATTGAAATTTTTGTACTCCCTAAAACCTATTATTATTCAAGTTTCACTTCGAAGACCATTTTAGAAAAAATTATTATTTACAAAACTGATTTCACTTCCGGTTGTAGCGATGTCCATATCATGATATATAAATATATACCAATTTCATTAGAGGGAGATGTTTCTCTCACCCATATCATAGTGAAATCATATATACATGTTCTATAAGATTGTAAAAAATTATATCATAACCCATAAAATAAAATGAGTATCATAAACATGTCTTAATGTTATATTATGTGGAAATGAAGAAGGAATAATAATTATTTTATCAAAGCATAACCAAAAAAAAAATAAGTTGATTTTATAATTATATAAACCATGAAAGATAAATGTGTTCCATTAAAATATTAAAAATAAAAGATAAATATATTTCCTAAACCTCATGGAATAAAATCACACACCATTAATTGAAAGAATATGAAAATAACTCACAGATAATATCCTTATAAAGTCATGATTAACTCCAATGAATTTTGTCTTACATGGATTATAATTTTAAATCAGTTTCAAAACTTTTCACATTGAAAATATCTTTTATTCATTGAATAATGAATTTTTTACAACATAAAAAATATTGAAAATTATTTTATTTGAATATATATTGGAATAATATTATTTAATATTAAAACATAATTTTATTATTATTTTTTAAATAAGATCAAAATATCATTTATTTTTTTAAACATGGTTTTGGGTTAATATAGAATTTTGACCGAAAGGATAAATATTCTTGTATTTTTTTAAAATTATTTTCTAAAATATATAAAGTAAAAAAGAAGAATATGATATAAATAAATGTAGATATAAAGAGAAACCAGATGATATTTAATTTCAAGATTTTCCATTCATGTTTTATTTTATAATTTCATTAATGGGTTCATAATCATAATCAATCCTGGAAATGATGATATTGTGGAAATAATCCTTATCACATTGGTAACATTGAATCAGAATACCCATGGGATAAAAAATTACATCATGTTAATAATATCATTGAAATAATGATATTAATGACATAAAATATCAAATTTATTCATATTCATGTCTTAAAATAATATAGGATTATTAAAACATGTGTGTCTTGTAGAAGTAAAATTTAGACAAAATTACCATAGTGATTTGGTATCATGTCAAAAGTATAAAACCACGAAATAGATATCATGAAATTAATATTTATGAACACAGAAATTTATTTTTAATAATTTTATAATAAATTATTTCATACTTTTATAAACCAAACAATAAAAATGGATGTTCAATAAGTAATATGTCTTGCATAATTAAATATTAGATTAGAATCCCCATACCATATATATGTACTATCTTTATACACCATAAAAGATGACATATAATATATATTAGATTACCATAAAACTATTAAAACCCATATTAAATTATAAAATTGCATATATGATTTAATTATTTCCATAAATTATTAATTTATTATCTCTTCCATGTTAAATTTATGTTTTAGGTAATAACAGCTCTACTTTTTTCAGGACTTTTGATTTTTTATATGTTTTTTCCTAATTATTAAATAATGTTTTAATAATCACTAAAATAACATAAATAACATAAATATAAAATATATTTAATATATATGTATTTATACTACTCAAAAAAATGTGAATTTTTAAAATGAATATATTGTTCATAGAGACAGTAGGCTATATGTATGCAAGAATTTTTTTTAATTTCGTATCATATTGAATGTATGTAAGTAAATGAAATATATGTATATAGATATATATTATAATAAATTTATAATTATTATTTCTCATATTTAATTTCAATTTACTTAACCCATCCTTAATAAAAAACACTTTATGTGTGAATGAACAAAATTACTTTGAGTAGGTAGTTGTCCAGATATCCACAAATAAAGTTGTCGTGTTCCCAAAAAATGAAAATCCTGAAGCTATATGTTATATAATTATTAAATAAGAATAAATAAATAATATATATCATATATATCATTTAATTTTAGTATTTAAATTATTATTACCATCATAGGGGTAATTGAAGACTGAACGACATCAATTTGCAAGGCAGTAGTCGGTTATGCACATAAAAGATGAATATATATTCAATTTGATCATATTATATGTGAGTGTATATAAAACCCAAAAAATAGAATAATATAATTATATTAATCATAATTAAAATATTAAATAACATTTTGGTAATAATAATTGATGGATGGATATAGAAATTACACAAAAGTTCTTATGGATGGATTATACCTCTTTTGTAGTTAACACATTTTGGTTTTCTATAGTGGGATTCCTTGGTTAGATTTATTCACAATGAATGGAAAATAGGATGATGGGAGTGAATTTGGGAGTATATTTGTTTCTATTTTTTCTTAATCATATGGCTTTATTTGTGTGAACATATATTGTTGGGGTGCACTTTTACAGAGGAGGTGGAGTGGAATGCTTGCAAATTTAAAAAAAGAAAACAAAATTGAAAGGTACAACTTTTATAATAGGGCTTCAATAATAGAAAATATTCATAAAATGTAATATATGGTCAATATTTTTAATAAAATTGATATTGCCCATTTTTATATGTCATTTTGACATTTATAGTAAATGTATAACTACTAAGAAATATTTTTGTTCCATAAATTGCTGCATTTAAAATTAATTCCATCCACTTATATTTTTTTGTAAAATTTAATTATGAAACATAATAGAAATTATAAATTTTTATTTTTATAAATATGGATTCCATTTTAAAAAATTATATTCAAATAATTTGATTTAAATAATTTAATATTAATCAAGTATGTGAGATTAGACAATGATGCTATAACGTGAAAAAATTCAACAGATTGAATTTATTTATATCTAATATCAATAAAAAAATTGGTTCAAATGAAAAAAAATAATTAATTAATGTGTAAATTATATAGTTATATATTAGTAAATTATAATATAACAAAGTATTATTACTTAATAATATGAAAAACTAGTTTTAAAGTAATGCTTAGTATTTTTTATTGTTCATAAAAAAAGTAATATTTCTGGAAAATAGAAAAATATAACCCTAAGATGATTTTGAAATTATTATTTAAAAAATATGATTATTTTATGAAATTAAATTTATTAAAATATAATAAATTAATTTTATTGATTTTCACATAAAGATATAAGAATCTATTTTTTTGAAAAAATAGTATTTTTAATCATACATGTACTTTACCAAAAATTATGTATTTCATTATTAATATGTTATATTTATGTAAAATATTATATATAATATAAACAAATATTTTTTTTAATATTCATATTTATATGTTTACGACTAGTTTATAACTTTTTTATGTAATAATATTAGTTACAACAACAATAATAGTAATAATATTATATTGTTTCATAGAAACAAACTTTTTCATGTACCACAGGGTAATTATAACACCCCGAACACAGTTACCCAGAGTTGGTGTATTATTACATAACATTGGCATGATTATAAAAGATCATGCCTCAAAACACTGATTAGTTTAGTAGCCTTGGAATCACTAGATACGTTCATAAGGTTTACATTACATAAAAAATTGAAAAAATACAATAATATATTCCACATAGTCCACACTCATATCCCGTTCAGACAATCCCTGTAGGTCTGTCATAATATATTTCTTCACATACTGGAAAAAATAAAACATAAAAAGGGGTGAGCTCAGATGCTCGGTAAAGATAACAATATAGTGGAATATTTCATAAATAAGCATAAACATTTGAGGCAATGTATAACTAAAAAAAGTCTTAAAAAATTGAACTTCAGAATAATAAGGCAAAGATAAAATGAAATAATTCCATTTACTTATTCAGATTGATATTCTACTAGTCAAATAATCACATGAAATATTAATAACCACTTTCATAATGATGGAATGTATTATAATGAACTTTATTTTATGTGTCAACGCCTTGTGCCATGACCTATGGGATAACTGTAACCGGAACCCAATCCGGAGAGCCTCTGTAACCGGACTCCAACCCAGAGTGCCTCTAGTAACCGGACACCAACCCGGAGTGCCTCTAATATCCGGACACCAACCCGGAGAGCCAATAATATCCGGACACCAAACCAGAGGGTCTGCTGTAACCGGACCCCCAATCGGAGGGCTTACTTTTACTGGTCCCCAACCCAGAACATACTGGTCCAACACATTAATCTTAAGAAGAGGATGAAATATAACATAAACATCAGTATTAAAACAAGCATACGAAATGCCAAAACATTAATAATAAACCATTAATGACTTAAAAATAACTCATACTTAGTCAAACTTATCACAAAACCTTACATACAATATTGATGATTTTTTTCATAATCAACCAACTTCAAATAAGTGTAAAATTTATCAAAGGATGTTGATATAGATGAAATCAAAACTATTTGAGAGAAATATCTCTTTTTTTGAAATCATTTAAATGTAATATAATTATAAAATAAAACATTTAATTTTAAAATATCATTATTATCTTGTAAGGGAAGATTTGATAATTTTATAATGGCGGAAAATAGACGCACCCGCCTTATAAGTTAAAAAAGACATTCATACCTTAATTATGTCGAAAAGGATAAAAGGACCTTGTTTGGAAATTATGGAAATATTCCTTTATAAACTTCTTATAAAAATTCAAAATGGGTAAAAATGGCATTAATCCAAAGTCAATAATAAAGTAATAATGATTTCAAATACTTTTTTTAAGTAACATGAATTAGAATGATAAAGATATCATAGTTGATAATTACGTATAAACAACCTCGTATAAAGAAGATATTGTGAAATAAAACATTTACAATTTGGTAAATTATTAAAAATACAACCCATGAAATATAAATCATACAATAAATATGTAAATACACAAAACAAAATGTGTATTACACAAATAATACAATTTTGGGTAGTACATTCACCACACAAAAGGTAATAGTGGCAATATGGCATGAATCTCACGAGAATATGGAGTGAGATGAAAAAATCATACCTTGTAATTTTCCTTGGTTGAGGGTAGACTATCCTCATGTATAATGTTGAAAAAAAAGTTATTAAATTATAAAATAATAATATACATTAATATGATATCATATATGATCTTCTAATATTGCTTTGTTAATAATATCTTAGTATTATTGTTGTTTCGGGTGTTAACTTACTTGTTTTCTTTTATATGTTTTGTTACATAAGCCATGTTTGTTATAAATAGGTTTTATCTTATTCATATCCAAAATTATATCAAGTCATTAAAAATTATTTTTAATCATCAAATGAGAATTCTACTTGAATGGATATGAAGGGGAACAAACCTCATCGCGTTCGTGGAGACGGTAGTCCGTACGTACGCACAAACGTCACATCCATTTCATTTTTCATTTAAAAATAAAAAAATTGATAAATAGGTATATAATTATTCAATTTTAATATAATATCTTATATTTTTTACTTATGTTCATTAACACCTTCCTTTAAACGTTCCATGTATGGTATGAACGAGTCATATCACTTTTAGGAGGCGGTAGTCCACACTTCCTCAAATGAAATTATCGTATATATATTCAACATGAAACGAATAATGGTATGATATGAAACGGAATTGAATAATATTATATATAAAATAAATATAATTAATAACATATTTAATTATAGTTCCATCATAATGGTCACTATGAGAGGCGGTAGTAGAGAATTGAACAATCATTATTTCGCGAGGTGTTTAGTTTCCATCCACAGAAACATTATGTTCTTCACCCATTAGATGGAGATGTGTATAATTTTATTTTGAATAATTCTCACAAAAATATCCAATTATATTTAGCATATTGGTTTTGTTACAAAATAAAATAATAAGAATATTTTAGGGGTTGGAGAAGTAAAATAAAATAAAATAAAAGAAGCTAAGATAAATCGTTACCTTTAATTTGGGTAACTCCTTTTGGTTTGAACCAAAAAGGACTCTTAAAGTTATTTCTGCCAAGGGTAAGGCTTCAAAGTGAATTAGAGGGATATATGGAGCTTAATTGTGTAGAGTTTGGACGATACAAAAGGCATGAGAGGTGTTAGGAATTGGGTAGAAGTGGTATCCTTTTATAAGGGGAGGAGGGGCTCTTTAGGAAAAACTAAAAGTATTAATTTATTATAAATTCATATTAGGTTTCTATTGGATCCAAAGTGGATTATTTAAAGTATAAGGTGGTTATGGGTCTAAATACAAACAACCAAAAGGTTTTAGATAGGTTTGGATCACATTATTAACCTTATCATTTAGTTTTAACCCTTAGTTAATTAGTTTGACATTTATGATGTCTCTTTGTATTTTTATATTATATGGTAAATAAACATACTATAAACTTAAAAGTGACACAAAAGTGGTCCATTAATGACTCACTTATCATGATATAAGTCCCTTGGGCGATCCATAGTTTTTTATGAATATAATATCAATTAATCATATAATATTTGTTTTAAATATTAATTTATGTCAATTTTGAAACTATTCAATAATTGATTTTTGTTAAAGACATAAGAACTTTATTAATTAGAATAAAATTCATTTAAGTAATACTATAATTTCATATTATCCAATAAAAATCATGGATGTCATCAAAACATTCAAATTATTTTTATTTTTACATTTATAATACAAATTATTTGATTATTTCATTAATAAAGAAAAATACTGCTTCATTATTGTGTCATAAATAATTTTAATTATTAAATGTCTAAAAATTATAAATAAAATAAAATTATGTAGGAAATGTTTTTATATTTCTAATGAATATTTATAGGTGAAAATCCAGTATATATAACCCTATGTAAAAATTGTTTTCTTAAAAGTTATTTACTTATGCCATTTCTGTATTTATTTTAACATAATTAATATAAGGTGTCATTATCACCGACAAGTGGCTCCATGGGGTCCCAAAATCGACCCGAAGATGAACATGGTCAGATATGTATCAAATAATAAGGTTAGGACATGTTTTAGGAAAATTTATTATTATTATAATATTTTTTTACCCTTATTTACTGGATTTACTATTTAACTATGGTAAATAAAATATTTACCGAAGTAATTATTCAAAATTTCTAAAAATAAAAGTTACCTATTTACAAATTTTGAAATCCTGATTCCAAATATGGTATCCATTTTTTCAAATTTAAAACACAAAAGTGGCAGAAATTAATTTGTAATTAATTCCCGTTTTTAGATCAAAAAGCGTGTTTTAAGAGATAATAACTATCAAAAGATTGACAATTGTTTATGTACGATTCAATTTTGAAATTATGTTGAATGACCAACATTGTATTACAATTTAAAAATATATTCTTAATATACTTCAAAACCACTCAAATTGATAATTTATAACTGTTAATTATTTCGATTAAAAAACTTGTTTTTAATTAAAATTTAGTAATTTACACTATTCATCAAAATATAAAAGTTATCCGAAAAGTACCAATATTTCACCCTAGGATAGTTTCAATATTAGGAATACAATAATTAAGTCCATTTTTAAAGAAGAAATTTATAAAATTTCAAAATGTGAATATTACTATACATAACGGCTAGTTTGATTGATTGTTGTGTGTGTTAAAACTTGAAGTTGTGTACAACACACGCTACATTATTTTTCAAAGAGAAGTGTACCATGGAAGCTAGGGGTGTCACATTCTCCCCTCCTTTAATAAATTTCATCCCCAAAATTTGAAATTTTTCTTCGAATATAAAAGGTTGAATGTATAAAATACCATTGTGGAAAACCCACATCGGAAATAAGGTTCATAAAATTTAGTCTTAATAAGAGGGAAAAGGAAATGAAAAATTCACCACAAAATTATGATCTCGATTAGGAGAAAATTGGTGGAAATTAGAGACACATAATTGGAGGAAAAAGGTAAATATATTTTGGGAGTGATTGAGGTCATCAATCATAAACAAGTGTAAAAATGAGGGCCTCAAGGATTTCAATCTATATTGATTTAAAATATCATCAGTTCAACAAAACATAAGATACTAGGATAAAAAAAATTATATACCTTTCCTAATGTTTATAAATTAATTTATAAGAGATAGGTATATATATATATACATGACATGTAGAGTTTCAACCTTCAACTAATTTCTCCCACAAAATCATATTTCACTCAAAAAGATAATAGAACTTAAAAATATTATTTTTATCCTAATCGTACAAGGTTACAATTATTAACACATACCATTTTGATTTGGAAAAATATTTTGTAATAACCAGGGCTTTCCTGTAGGATAGTGGTAGGTAATAAAGGCATGTCTCACTATGGTTGTGGGTTCGATTCCTACAGCTTTGTCTGACGCGACGTGTTATCCCCCGACCAGCAGGTTGTCCTTTTCCTAAAACTATAGTATTATAATATCCCAAAAATAATACTAAGAAATTATTTAACATTAATCCATACTATCCAAATTTCAACATAATCCATTCCATCATTTATAGTTATCCAAAATACTTCTGTCCAAATTCTCTCTCTTAAAGGTTTCTAAATTCCAAAATCAATTGTAACATCAGATTCCCCAAACAAAGTAATGATTCTTACTATCACATAAAATGAATATTATTACCTTAATAATATTAAAAGCTTAATGAAGACAACAAGTAATAATGTACAATCCTTATATATATCACATTATTCTTATAATCAGAATATAATCATGGAGTCCAAAAACACAAATACATTAATTATTCAACTTCATATGCAGTAACAACATAATCTTGGACATGCTCCCTTAGCCATTTCTGAGGTATGTTTCCTTGATTATTAGGGCATTCAACATTGATAACCTCTTTCTTTCCCTTGCAATCATGAGTCTGGTCATATTTTTCTCCACATTTATAACAAACTCCTATTCGTTTTAGGCAAGTACCGGGGTGTTTCTTACCACAATTATCACATAATAGAAAATCCTTCTTTCCCTTTTTCACTATATCTGCCACTTACTCCACCGTTATCTTATTCTCTTTATTAACTTTGTTGACATAAAACATAGATAATTCCTTTTCTGTATTGAAATCACATGAGACAATATCTTCGTACAATGAGAAGGATTGTGATAATAAAGCTCGATGAATAAATGGTTTTAAACCATCAAAGATATGATCAATATTAATTCTTGGGTTACATATATAATCTGTAGCATTCCTCACTAACCATGTAATGTTAGACTCATACTTTGCAACATTCTCATCCTCCTTTTGCCTCAGACTTAGAAATTTCCTTCCCATATCTGCTCGATGGTAACAAGGAAATTATTTTCCTAATAATAGCTCTTTGAACAATCTCCATTCCATATTTGATACTTCATCATCCTCTTTTTTGTATTGTATCAATGACCACCATTGATCAGAATCTCCAGTGGGGAGATAAACTGCCATGATAACTATCTCCCTTTCAATACTCCCCAAAGCCTAAAATATTTTTTCTAGGGAACTTATCCATTGATCAGATACCAATGGATTTGTACTTCCATTGAACGTTGGTGGTTGTTTCCCCATGAAGATATCTAACATTTTTCTTCCATGATGTGGATCAGGGTTCTCCATATAGGTAGGTTATTATTCATAACCTAAATGAGTTTTCCGAGTATGGTGATTAGCTGATCAGCACCAACTGCTTCACCAGATCCACTGTAAGTATCTTGAGTAGGAGGGAAATCCCTACATGTAGTGCGTTCATTTATTCTCTTTCCATTTATTCTACTAGGTTCCATTTCTAAACAATGGAATAAACTAGATCAGTATATGAATCAAAATACATAAATCCAAACATGTAAAACACATAGCATAAATTGAACAATTTATGGATATAATCCATAATCATAAAAATGTTTTCTTTGAGTAATTATATAATCATAATCCCTTACCAATGGTTTGTAAAGAAAATGAGAATTATCCTAAACATATCCCCTGAGAGTGTCGTAACCAAGAGTGTAGCAAGGCCTGTTGTCATGCACCAGTTCCCATTTGAGTCTAGCTTAATGCGGTGTTTCATGTTTTACCCCTAGGTACATCTGTGCCAGAGCCACCTCTACCTGCTCGTATCCAGTCAGGGATTTATTTCTGGGAAAACACACAAAATCTCTATAATACCAAAATTCTAGGAATTTATTCTATACTAATCCTCAAAGTCAATCTTATGGAAATGTTCTCTAATTAGATTTTATCTAAATCTAGTTTCCAAGGTTTGTATTAAACTTTCTATGATACCAACTGTAACGCCCCAAACTCAGTTACCTAGAGTCGGTGCATTATTACATAACATTGGCATGATCAAAAAAAGATAAAGTCTTGAACGACCTATTAGTTTAGTAGCCTTGGAATCACTAGATACATTCATAAGGATTACATTACATCATAAAGTGAAAACTATAATAATAAAGACTCGATAGTCCACACTCTTATCCCCTTCAGACTATCCCTGCAGGTTAATCATAATATATTTTTTTACATCATGGGAAAAATAAAACATAGAAAGGGGTGATCTCAGATGCTCAGTAAGGATAAAAATATAGCAAAAGTGTCCATAAATAATCCTAAACATTTGAGGCAATATATAACTAAAACAAAAGGATTTAAAAATTGAACTTCAAAATAATATTGAAAAGATAAAATTAAATAATTCAATTTACTTTTTCACATGGATATTCAACTTTTGAATAATCACCTGAAATATTAATAACCACTTTCATAATGATGGAATTCATAATTACGAAATTCCATTTCTGTGTCAAGGCCTCGTGCCATGACCTAAGGGATAACTGTAACCAGAACCCAACCCAGAGAGCCTCTTAAACTGGACTCCAACCCGGAGTGCCTGTAATAACCGGACCCCAACCCGGAGTGCCTCTAATATCCGGACACCAATCCACATTTCCTTTAATATCCGGACATCAACCAGGAGGGTCTTCTATAACCGGACCCTAAACCGGTGGGCTTACTTTTATCGGTCCCCAACCTGGAACATACTAGTCTAACACATTCATCTTATGAAGAGGATGAAATATAACATAAACATTCGTATTAAAACTAGCATATGAAATGCCAAAAAATTAATCATAAACCATTAATGAAATAAAAATAACCCATCCATAGTCAAACATATAACAAAACATTAAATACAAAATGTATTATTTGTTTCATAATAAATCAACATCAAATATGTGTAAAATTTATCAAAGGATGTTGACATAGATGAAATCAAAACTATTTGAGAGAAATGTCTCTTTTTTCAAAATCATTTAAAAGTAACATAATTATAAAATAAAAAATTTACTTTTAAAATGTACTTATTATCATTTAAGGGTAGCATCAAATATTTTATAATGGCCGAAAATAGTCATACCCCTTGTATAAGTTAAAAAAGACATTCTTACCTTAATTCTGTCGAAAAGGTTTTAAATGACCTTGTTTGGAAAACGACGGAAAGATTCCTTTATAAATATCTTATTAAAAGTGAAAAAGGGTAAAATTTACATTAACCCATATTCTATAATATATTAAGAATGATTTGAAATACTTTTTTTAAGAAACATGGATGTGGATGATAAAGAGATCCCAATAGATAATTACATATAATCACATTCAGATAATGAAGAGATTATGAAATGAACTCTTACCAATTTGGTAACTTTCAAAACATACAACCCCTGAAAGAGGAATCATACAATGAATATGTAAATAAAAATAAATTAATTTTTATTACACAAATAATAAAATTATGGGAAATACATACACCACACAAAATGTAATAGTTGTAATATTGCATGAATCTCACGGGAATAAAAAATGAGATGAAAACCCCTTAACTTGTACTTTTCCTTGGTTGAGGGTAGGTTAACCTCATGTATAATGGTGAAATAATTGTTATTTAATTATACATAAATCATATACATTAATTTTATATCATATATTATCTTTTAATATTGCTTTGTTAATAATATCTTAGTATTATTGTCGTTTCAGGTTTTAACTTACTCGTTTTCTTTTATATGTTTTGTTACATAATTCATGTTTGATATAGTTAGATTTTATATTATTCATATACATAATGATGTCAATTCCATAAAAATTATTTTTAATCATCAAATTAGAATTATACTTGAATGGAAAATGGGTAATGAATCTCATCGCATTCGTGGAGACGGTAGTCCGTACGTACGCACGAACGTTACTTCCATTTAATTTTTAATTTAAACGGAAGAAAAACCAAATGATACATAGGTATATTATTATTCTAGTATAATATAATATCTTATATGTTTTACTTATGTTTATTAACACTTTCCTTTATTCGTTCCATGTATAGTATGAACGAGTCATATCACTTGGAGGGGGCAGTTGTCTGCAATTCCTCAAATGAAATTATCGTATATATATACAACATGAAATGAATTATGGTATGCTATGAAATGGAATTAAAGAAGATTATATATAAAATAAATATCATTAATAACATATTTAATTACATTTCCATCATAATGGCCACCGTGATAGGTGTTAGGAGATTATTGAACAATCATCGTTTTGTGAGGCGTTTGGTTGCCATCCACAGAAACATTACGTTCTTCACCCATTAGATGGAGGTGTGTGTAAGTGTAGTTTGAATAATTCTCATAACAACATCCTAGTATATTTTGGATACTGTTTTTGTTACAAAATAAAATAATAAGACGATTTTATGGGTTGTAGATGACAAATAAAAAAAAAGCTAAGACTAATCATTATGTTTAATTTGGGTAACTCCTTTTGGTTTGAAACAAAAAAGGACTATTGAAGTGCCTTCTTCCTAATTTAAGGCTTCTAAGAGGAGGATAGGGATATAGGGAGATTAATTGGGCAGATTTTGTATGAGAAAAAAGTCGTTAGAGGTGTGACTAATTGGTTAGAAGTGGTGTCTTTTTATAAGGGGGGGGGAGGGGAACAATAAAAAAAACGTAAAGTATTAATTTATAATAAATTCTTATTCGGTTTAAAATGGCTCCAAAGTGGATTATTAAAAGTATAAGGTTGGTATGAGTCGAAATAGACTCAACCAATAGGTTTTAGACTGGTTTGGATCACATTATTAATCTTATCGTTTAGTTTTAACACTTAGTTATTTAGTTTGTCATTTTCTATGCCTCTTTTAATTTTTCTATTATATGGTTAATAAAAATAATATAAACTTAAAAGAGACCCTAAAGTGGTCCATTAATTATTCTCCTATCATTATATAAATCCCTTGGACAAACTATATATTTTTACGAATTGAATATCAATTAATCATATAATATTTGTTTTAAATATTAATTTATGTCAATTTTGACACTATTCAATAATTGAATTTTGGTAAAGTCTTGAAAAACTTATTAATTAAACCAAATTAGTTTAAGTAATCATATAATGTCACATTAACCAATAATATTCATGGATGTTGTCAAAACATTCAAATTATTTTTATTTTAACATTTATAATACCAATTATTTGATTCTTTCATTAATAAGGAAAATACTACATCATTATTGTGTCATAAATAATATTAATTTTTAAATGTCTAAAAATTATAAATAAAATACAATTATGTAGGAAATCGTTTTTTCATTCTAATTAATATTTATAGTCTAAAATCCAACATATATAACCCTATGTATATAATTTGTTTCTAAAAGATATATGCTTACGTCATTTTTGTATTTATTTTACCTTAATTAATATAATGTGTCCTTATCACCTACAAGTGGCTTCATGGGGTCCCAAAATCGACCCAAAGATTCCAATGGTCAGAAAGGAATCAACCAATAAGTTTAGGACACGTTTTAGGGTAATTTGTTATCATTATAATATTATTGTGTACCCTTATTTACCGGATTTACCCTTTAACCATGGTAAATAAAATATTTACCGAAGTAATTATTCAAAATGTATAAAAGTAAAAGTGACCTATTTACACAATTTGGACATCCTAATTTCAAATATGGAATCCATTTTTTCAAATTCAAAACAAAAAAGTGGCAGAAATTAATTTTAAATTAATTCTCGTTGTTAAAACAAAAAGTGTGTTTTTAAGAGATAATAAATATCAAAACATTGACACTTTTTTATGTTCAGTTTAATTATGAAATTATGTCCAATGAACAAAATTGTATTACATGGTAAAAATGTATTCTAAATATACTTTAAAACCACTCAACTTCATAATTTATCCTTGTTAATTATTTCAATTAAAAAAGTTGTTTTTAATTAAAATTTATTAATTCTCACTATTCATCAAAATATAAAAGTTATCCGAAAGGTACCAAAATTTTACCCTAGGATAATTTCAATATTCCGAATACAAAAATGAAGTCCATTTTGAAAGTTATAACTTATAAAATATCAAAATGTGGGTATTAATATTCATAATGACTAGTTTGATTGGTTGTGGTGTGTGTTAGAACTCAATGTTGCGTACAACACATGCTACTGTATTATTAAAAGAGAAGCGTACCATGGATGCTTGGGTTGTTACAGTAATATGATGTTGAATGTAGAAAATTATTTAAACGAAATATATTAGAATTTAATATTAACATTTTCTAGAGTGAAATTTAAAACATTAATGAAATTTATTTTATTTTAAAAAAGGTTCTTAAATATCAAATTGTTACATCATACGCATTATTAAATAAAATTCCCCCTCAAAATTCAACCGTCTAATACAAGAAAATGAGGATTCTTATAACTCATCATATCCCCATGTTCCCACACATCTTCCAATGAGTTTTTATTTCTCCAAAAAAAAACATTTACTAGGTTAGTGGTATGGTTTTGTAGAACATTCTTTATATGAACCAATCCTTAAATTGGTTGTTTTTTCTAACAATGATCATCCTTATGTGGTACCAGCACTATTTTCAGTACATGTGATAGGTTAGGTAGGTCCATCCTCAGCAGAGATACATAGAACACATTGTGGACATTAGAGAGGAATTCTGGATAAACCAAGTGATATGTTATCCTCCATATAAAATCTGTAATTTCAATGTGAATGATATAACATGGGCAATGTTTCTCATTTTTAACAAATATCCTAACCACATACCAGAGATAAACACATAGAAAAATAATATCTCCAACATGAAATTCAAGATAACATCATTGGTAATAGACTTATGTTTTTTGCAGACTATGAGTTTAACTGATTTTTAGATGAATAATTCTATCATTTTCCATCATTTCATTAGCAATATCTTTTCCCAATAAATTTATTTAGCAAACATAATTCCATCTATTTAGAGCATTGAATTTATTTCAATAGCTGTATTTATAAGGATCCATTTGAATTCTTGATTGAGAAAATTTTTTGTAAGATAATTTAACCATAGATAGGTATTGATCCCAACCAACATTGAACTCTTAAAAAAAAGATCTCAACATATCCACTTGAATTTCAATTGCACTTTTATAACGACCATCCTTATTAATATGATAATAAGTATTACAAATCAATTATTTATCAGGGGAAATATCAAGACTACACTGGATCATAGAGGAAATCCTCATATCCCTATAAAATACAATTAAATGTTGTACACTATGAAACCTTAACACATTCTTAATGTATATCATTGATAGTTGATCAAGATATAAGACTTGTATGATGGTGATTAAGTGTGAGGACATATTTTTATGATCAACTAAATACTATGTATCATTACATCGATTATATTTTTTAGAGATTCCAATGACAAAGTCCATAAAGATATTATCCCATTTACATTATAGAATGGGTAATGGATCCAACAACCCCTTATACTATTGTGTTCTATCCTTATCATGCTGGCATAGCATGCACAATGATTCAGACACTATGATATCCATCTTCATTTCTTCCCTGTAAAAGTATTATATAATGTCAATATACATCATCATAATTATAGGATTAATAAATAATGAATATCTAAAATATTACTCTAATAGATAAATATTACAATACAATATGGATGGAAGACCTACATTATTCATGAACCATATCATTCCATTCTAATTAAGGATAATCTTCATATCATTTCCAAACAATTTTTCAACTATACATCTTACTCTGGGTCCTTTTAATTCTTTACATGTGTATAGGGTTGATAATTTAGTTTATAAATATTATATTTCCCCTATCCATTAGTATTTATCAACTATCATGTGAAAATAAATAAATATTTAATATTTTGTGATATGTAACATAGACAGGATCGCATGATCATTTTGAGTCAAACCATCAACCACCTTCCTCACATTCCAAGGGTGGCAATGTTTTTAAAAATAATAATCTTTTCTCATATCAATCCATCTTGTCTTGTGCATATTCATCTCCTTTTATGTGAATATAAACATAAATATTTTATGACTAGTAAATATATCACACATTTCACATTAGAGATAATTCATATTTATTATTAAATAAATAAAAAATCATCACTAAATCCAAATAATGAATGGGATAATTTTTCCCTTGTATCAAATTTTTTTATGAGGTATATTATATAACCATGGTATTATTTAGATGAAAACATCATATTTACATTTTGGATGCTTAACTCTTAAATATAAATCCTTATCTAATACAAGTCAATGTAAGCATAGTCAAGCAGACAAAACTTTTCATTGTTTACAAAACATTTTCCCCAAATGTTACTTTTTAGAGAAACATGGAATCCATTTTTGTTAACATTGTCATAGTAATGAATTATGTCGGGAAATTATCCATAAATCATAAATAATATATTGTCAAAACATGAAAACTATGAATCTCTATCACTATGGTTGGTCTTAGACAACAATAAATAGAATCTTTATTTGATGGATCTACTTTTATATCATCTCTTGTGATTATATAACCCAAAAATGATACCTTTTGAAAACAAAATTAACACTTAAAAGGTTTTCTTTATGGTGTCTCTTTCCTTAGGTTCTTCAGTACAACTCTAATGTTGTATTCACGATCTTCAATTTCATTTGAATAGAAACTAATATCATCAATACTGATTATCAAAAACAGATCAAGGTAATATTTAAACACACTATTCATCAAATCCATGAATATATAAGTGAAATTATTAAGAAACAAATATGTAACTATATATTCATAGAGTCCATACCTTGAACATAATATGGGCATTGGTATATCCTCCCACAGAACCCTCAATGAATGATAAATTGACCAATGTTAAATCTTGTAAGAGTATTGAGGCCCATGCATTTGAACAAATAAGTCATCAATATGTATAAAATGATAATGGTTGTTAAATTTTATCTTATTAATCTAGCTATAATCAATGCCTAGTTTCATTGATACATTTACTTTTTTCACAAAATCACATATACATCCCATGGTGAGACACCTAGATGATTTAATCCCCTATAATGGTTTTCTAATTGTTTTTTCAAAAAAATACATTATATCAACCAGGGTAATTCTATTGAGAGTCTTTGAAATTGTTTTGGAACTATGTGTTAGTCATATTGAGTACTCAACTTATCATTTTGATATATTAATGGAATAGTATTCCAAAAATAAATTAAAAAATTTCCGAACAATTGGAATATCATTGATGTCATGTTTCTCCAAAAACACTTGAGATAAGCATACATACCGAATAGTTATTGCGACCCATAAACTGCATGTAATCTGTTTTGGATGTTCATAAATATCATCACATTAATATATGATCATAGGTTGGATTGAAATATCGAACCATACCTACCTTCATCGACAATAGATTTAGGATTTATGTAGACATATAAAAACCTTTTTAAATTTAAAATAATATTTTACAAGAGGAAGAATGAAATTATTTTCAGGAAGCATATTCAAAAAAAATTCAACAAGAGATGAATCATAAACACGATATTATTTAAACAAACAATTAGGAATTCTCACTATTGATTCTACATATATTCAATTTCATTTAATTATTATACCCTATGAAAATTTTATAGATATGTGACAGTGGAAAGATATTTAATCAAATATGTCCTTTTTAGTTATATGGTTGATGTTAACTATACATTTCAACATGTCGTTATCACAACCCTCATCATAAATAGTGATTTTATTATAATTCCCCATTTCCATCAGAATAAGGGTTTTCTCACATCAATCATCATCAGTAACAATATATTTTGGGAACTGGATAGCATAATTACCATAAAATTTAAACATGTTTCAATAAACATGGTGGGTGGGGTTTATTTTTTTAGTTCTATATCCATTAATATTTCCACATATGTACATCTCATAAATTAACCAATCAATTTCTCAAAGAACAACACTTCTGAAGTGCACTGTGTTGCATTTGATGTCAATAAGGCATGAAGTTGTCTTGGAATGAATGGAAGTCAAGGAAAGTCAAGATGTGAATGTCAAAGGTTGTGATGGTGTTGGTAAAGAATGGAGAATGGCCATGGAACTTAGAGGAATGTCACTTAGGAGATTCACTAAGTGGCATTGGAGAATATGGTTGAAACATTCTCCATGGACATCTGACGATTGTTGAGCTGTTCTTAATGTTCCAAGAACTTGTATCAACTGGATACAAA
The DNA here is from genome assembly GCA_963277665.1 of Viscum album. NCBI lineage: Eukaryota > Viridiplantae > Streptophyta > Magnoliopsida > Santalales > Viscaceae > Viscum > Viscum album. The sequence goes on along the minus strand of OY728152.1, from coordinate 1,307,989,419 downwards.
GTCACAACAAAGTTAGAAGACCATGCATTGTAGTGACAATGCATGAGGAGTTGAAGAAGCAAGATGATCCATTCACTACTTCTAAGTGGATGAAGTGGTTTAATGAAGTCCATGCACTATCACTTAGTGCATGTGAATCAGAATATGTTCCAATTGATCTCTGATTAGATCAATGAAGTTTATTGAAGAAATATTTGATTTAGGAGCTCAGTTGAAGATGAAGAAACCTACGGGAATTCCATTCATAAATGTTGATTATATGTTGAAGAAAAATGGAGGAATTATAATGAAGAAGATTAATACTTGAATTCTTAAGAAGAAGATGAAGGAGAAGAAAGGCTTGAAGTGGTTCTCTTGATATGGCTTGATTTCATGGAGGACATTGTTTTTTGACAAAGTCTTATTCAAGACTTAGCCAAAAAATGTGCCACCAAGGAGGCCAGCCGAGGGATCACCCAAGGCACATATGGGCCTAAGGCGCCACGCCCATGGGGAACCCTCAAGGCCAAGGCGCTCCCTGAGGCAAGGCAGAGGCCGTGTATAAGCCCCGAGGGCACGCGGTGGTGAAGCCCGCGCACCCGAGTGTGCATAGGGGGCGCTAGGTGCGCGCCCGCAGAGGCGAGAGTGGGCGCAGAGCGCGCCCGCAGGGAGAACACGGTGCGGGGCGGCACCGTGGAGGGAGAGGATTCAACTGAGCCGGCTGGGGGAGCGCTTAGTTGATAAGCCGTGAGAAAACCGTGTGAGGATTCGATGTGGGACGCGCAAATTTCACCGGGAGCGAATCCCAGCCGCTCATCTGATCTCGCGGACGATCGGCGCCGCTCATCTAATCCGCCGCGCCCCCGATCTGATCCAAGCCGTCGAAGTCTTTTTGATCACCGCATCCAACGGCCCAGCGTCCGTCTCCTTCCTCGAGCTCAGCCGAAGGCCACCCGCGACATCGCCTGAACCAGAGGCCATCCGACCACCGGATTTCGAGTTCCCGGCCACCTCTGAAGGAAGTAAAGAGTCCTTGAGGATCGTCTGGCCAGACTGAATACATCCATGCAATAAAATGAGATTTCATGTAATGTATGGAGAATTTCGGTCGAGGACGAGGCAAACGAAGTTGCCGAGGCATCGGAGTGTTCGTGTTTTGCATGGGATGGCCAAAACAGAGGTCGTGCATGCGTTCTAAATCGCATGCACGAGGAAGAAAATAATAAAAGAACCCGCGTTTAAACAGAGGAAAGAAAATAAAGATTTGAAAGATTTTTAAAGATCCGAAACTTTCGGGAACTTGAGTTATTATCACGCGGATGTTTAGAAGCATTCCTCTGCCTATAAAAGGAGAGCCCGAAGCACAAAGAGTTTTGCTGAAGTTTTCTTGAAAATCAGAAGACCCGTGAGTGCCTGTGCCTCGCGAAGTAGAAGCCCCGCGCAAAGAACTTGCGCGGCTGAAGGTTCCGGAGCCACCCGAGGCTTCAAAGGTCCCCTGCGCGCATTATTTGTGCGACAGGAAGAGCTCTCCCTACCCGCATACTTGCGCGGAAGGAGTAGCTTGCGCGCCCAAGGTGTCCTCACCCTTGTGGCTTGCGCGCCTCGCGGTATTGCATCCTGCACACCCGAGTGCCTGTGCACCCCGCAGCTCAAGACACTTGTGCGGTAGTGTGTGTGTGCCAAGTGGAGAAGAAGACCCGAGGGCTTGGTACCTTGTGCAGCTGTTGGAGAAGGAGTTGGCCGCGGCTCAAGCAGACCCTTGCGCGCCTCCTTTGGCATTCAGGTGGAATAGAAGAAGAAGGCCGAGCCTTGTGCTTGTGTGCAAAGTGAAGGAAGAACACCCTACGGGAAGTAGGTGTGCAAAGAAAGAAGAACCGAGGCATAGTGCCTTTTGTGTGCAAGATAAAGTGGAAGGCCAAGTGTGTGCCAAGTGGTTAGAAGACCACACTCATTAAGTGTGTGTGCAAAGTGAGCAAGAAGTTGGCCGAAGCCTAGGTGTGTGCACAAGAAGGGATGAAGGCCATAGGCATTTGTGTGTGCAAAAGAACTAAAAGGCCGAACCTAGTGTGTGCACTAAAAGTGTAAACACCTAGAAGTAAAATAAGGAGTGACCCACACTAAAGTAGAACACACTCTAAGTGTGTAAACAATTTGGATAAAGTGTGTGAAGGAGGAAGAAGGTGCGTGTGCTTAAAGTGACTAAACCCTTTGTGGGTTTACTGCACCAAGAAGAGAAAGAGGAGAGTGCATGCATGCATGCATGCATGTGCACACGTGAACAAAGATAAATCAGGGGTGTGCATTTGAGTTGACCAAGACCAGGAGGTTCTTGAAGAATTGAGAAGGCCATGCTATCAGTGCATGAGGATGAAGAGCTTCCATGCACTCAGTGCATGAAGTTGAAGTGACTGAGACTGGACCAGACTGAAGTTAAAGACATCAATTGTCTGAGTATTCAGTAATTGGAGAGAGGCCAGGTCATCCTTAGAAGAAGGAGATAAAGCCTGAGCAAGATGAGAAGACCTGATCATCACAAGTGATCAGAGGTACAGAGCAAGGCCAGCAGTCTTTATCCCAGACTGCTGAGGATACTTGAAGAACTGAACAAGAAGAAGAGCTACTCGTGTGACTCGAGGAGCCAGGAGAAGACCCTGTGGGACTCAGGGAGAAGAAGTCTTCAGTGGGATTCTGGAGCAGGCCAGTGGGACTCTGGTAACACTGTGTGAAGCAGTATAAAGACCCTCCTGTGGGACTCAGGAGAGATACAGTGGGACTCTGTATCGACCATTGTAATTTTAACAGGTTATAATGGAGAATCCATGCTGGGAGAGCATGGCAAGGATGTAGGCCTTTGGTGCCGAACCTTGTAAATCCTTGTGTCCAGTGCCTTTACATTTACTGCATCATTCGTGGAAAGGTGAGAGATACAAGAAGAGTGGATCGAGGCTTTAACCAGCCATAGAGGTTTAATTGATAAAGAATCAATTATTAAAAAGTTTTAAGGGATCACTGATTCACCCCCTCCCCCTCTCAGTGATTCACACTGATCTGGGCACTTCAATTGGTATCAGAGGGAGGTTACCTCTAAAAGATCCAAGGGAGTCTTTATGAAGTGCAGATTTGAGGAAACGAGCGACCAGCCTCAAATGGCGATATCTGCCAAGACATAGAAAAATAGAAAGAAGAAACAGGACAAGAAGATGAAGAAAGATTGTCCTAGCTGTGATGAAGTTGAAACAATGAATGATCTTCAGAGTGCACTCAAATATCTTCAGAAGACAGTTCCCATGGAAGTGGCAAAGTGTATAGCTACAGGCATCCATGATCTTCATGAAGAAAAATCACAGTTAGAAGAAGAAGCCAATGCAATGGAAGATCAATTGGAAAAAAGGGTTGGCATAACCAACACTCTCAGAAAGCTGGTGAAGGCTAAAGATGAAACCGTTTCTCTTTGCAATGAATGATATGAAGACACTACTGAAGAATTGCAAAGGAGCCTTTCTGAGAAAGATTTCTTTAACATAATGGTCAAAGATGTTTTCCATGCACTGGAAAAGTGGTACAAAGTTTCAATGAATGTCAGAGATTCTCAACTTGAAGAAAAAGTCAAATTGGTGAAGGAGCTGGACAATTAATTGCAATAATTGAAGAAGGTGCATGAAGACCAGATGAAACAACTGGTGGAGAATTGGGAAGGAAAGCTAAGAACTGTTGAGGATGAGAAGAACTCCCTCAACATGAAATACTTAGAACTGGAGGTGATATTGAAACATTTGCGATCACCTAAAGCTGAATCCTCCCAGTCAGCTGGAAGAAGACATGTTGCTACTCAAGTATGCTTTGAGCAGGATGATTCTAAGAGAAAGACATCCTCTAATAAAAGTGCAACATCTTCTAGAAAGAAGGTACCATCCATACCATCTTGTACTGATGCTTCTAAATGTGTTTCCACAAAAAGTGCAGGATGGAAGAATAATTCCAAACAAGTATGGATGAAGACAATGACGAAAGAAAGCTCTCCTGAAACAACACAGCAAGTCAAGAAAAGTACCCAACAATCAGAAGTACTGAAGAGGTCAAGATTTGTGGGTCAGTGTTGGTGTTGTAATAAGTATGGGCACTGTGCAAAGGATTGTTGGTACAATCCACTGAATGTTAAAGCACAAAGGAAGCCCATGCCTAGGGGGAGCAAGCCAGAAGAAAAGAAGCAGCATCCACAGGTCCAGAGACATATGTTTACTGCAAATAGATTTGGATTACTTGACAACATCTGGGATGATTGCAAAAGTGGTCAAAAAGATACATGTCAATCTCCAACTGTATCCAGAGCTCAAAAGAAGAGAAGATCACAGAACCTGGCTCAGAAAGAATCCTTGGGAAGCAAGAAGAAAGTTGAAGATTCTCCCAAGAAGGTTTTGAAAAAGGAAAAGAAGTCCTTGGAGTCTAAATCCAAGAAGGGTGATGCATCCAGAAGGACCACCAAGAAATGCTTCTACTGTGGAAAGAAAGGACACACCATGGAACTTTGTGAACAAGCCATGGACCTAAATAGAAGCAGACTGAACTCCAGAAGACAATCAATCCAGAAGAAGAAGGGATTGATTGAAAATAAGTTGCCTAAGAGAGGTAGCTTAGAAGTATCCAAAGAACCATGTGGAACTTCCAAAACTGAGGCCACTCTTCCAAATGATTTACTTGTCATATGGCCACATCAGTTGCAACTTGCCAGAGAACCACAAAGAGTTGAAGATGAATCTCTGGCAATTGCTAAAGCAAAAGGGAAGAAGAAGGTTTCACATGAAGATGTTTTGAGAACCACACCAGCACAAACATCAATGAAGATCAAATGTTCAAGTGTGAAGAATGGTGAAAATGGTACATCTCGGTTGAGAGAATCTTCTCAACCTTGTTGTTCACATTGATGAACCAAGGAGGTTCCATCTTTTTCCCTAATCACTTGTATTTACATGTGCTGACATTGCAGGGAATTGAAGATGATGATCATTCTCAACTGGAGGATGGTTTGGAAAGAATGGAGTGCACCCCTTGAGGGGGAGCCAATCTGAAGAAGATGGGATTCTTAGATTAATACCATCTTGAGAAAAGTGAAGGTATTCCAATCATACTTTCATCCCTTGTTTCTTAATTGAGTTTATCTTGTTAATTAAGGGGGAGTACGGATTGAAGACAAATGGATGAAAGGGGGAGATTTATCTTTGCACCTGAACTTTCTAATGAGTTTTGTGAAGTTGTGCAGGATTTAGCAAATTCATTGTTATATCTGAAAAAATTTCAAACCCCTAAGCATGATCTCACATGTGTAGAGAATTATGGACAGATTTGAATTCCTTGGTCATATCACTCTTGTTTTCTACACCGGGTTAGCCCAAGTAGACTTAGAGTTGATTTACTAAAGGTTCTTTGCTAAAGAAGAACATGTGGCATCATCCCTCTCTTAGTAATTTTCAAGAAGATGCTATTCAAAGGGAGGAAGATATTTTTGAAAGTGAACCACACCACACCTTTGCATTTGATTTCCAATAAGGGGGAGAAAATATTGGCACACATATTGACCCATTCATATGTGCTGAAGTGGTGTATTGACAACAAATACAAAGGGGGAGATTGAAGTGCACTGTGTTTCATTTGTTGCCAATAAGGCATGAAGTTGTCTTGGAATGAATGGAAGTCAAGGAAAGTCAAGATGTGAATGAAAAAGGTTGTGATGGTGTTGGTAAAGAATGGAGAATGGCCATGGAACTTAGAGGAATGTCACATAGGAGATTCACTAAGTGGCATTGGAGAATATGGTTGAAACATTCTCCATGGACATCTGACGATTGTTGAGCTGTTCTTAATGTTCCAAGAACTTGTATCAACTGGATACAAAGTCACAACAAAGTTAGAAGACCATGCATTGTAGTGACAATGCATGAGGAGTTGAAGAAGAAAGATGATCCATTCACTACTTCTAAGTGGATGAAGTGGTTTAATGAAGTCCATGCACTATCACTTAGTGCATGTGAATCAGAAGATGTTCCAATTGATCTCTGATTAGATCAATGAGGTTTATTGAAGAAATATTTGATTCAGGAGCTCGGTTGAAGATGAAGAAACCTTCGGGAATTCCATTCTTAAATGATGATTATATGTTGAAGAAAAATGGAGGAATTATACTGAAGAAGATTAATACTTGAAGTCTTAAGAAGAAGATGAAGGAGAAGAAAGGCTTGAAGTGGTTCTCTTGATATGGCTTGATTTCATGGAGGACTTTGTTTTTTGACAAAGTCTTATTCATGACTTAGCCAAAAAATGTGCCACCAAGGAGGCCAGCCGAGGGATCACCCAAGGCACATATGGGCCTAAGGCGCCACGCCCATGGGGAACCCTCAAGGCCAAGGCGCTCCCTGAGGAAAGGCAGGGGCCGTTTATATGCCCCGAGGGCACGCGGTGGTGAAGCCCGCCCACCCGAGTGTGCATAGTGGGCGCTAGGTGCGCGCCCGCAGAGGCGAGAGTGGGCGCAGAGCACGCCCGCAGGGAGAACACGGTGCGGGGCGGCACCGTGGAGGGAGAGGATTCAACTGAGCCGGCTGGGGGAGCGCTTAGTTGATAAGCCGTGAGAAAACTGGGTGAGGATTCGATGTGGGACGCGCAAATTTCACCGGGAGCGAATCCCAGCCGCTCATCTGATCTCGCGGACGATCGGCGCCGCTCATCTAATCCGCCGCGCCCCCGATCTGATCCAAGCCGTCGAAGCCTTTTTGATCACCGCATCCAACGGCCCAGCGTCAGTCTCCTTCCTCGAGCTCAGCCGAAGGCCACCCGCGACATCGCCTGAACCAGAGGCCATTCGACCACCGGATTTCGAGTTCCCGGCCACCTCTGAAGGAAGTAAAGCGTCCTTGAGGATCGTCTGGCCACACTGAATACATCCATGCAATAAAATGAGCTTGCATGTAATGTATGGAGAATTTCGGTCGAGGCCGAGGCAAACGAAGTTGCCGAGGCATCGGAGTGTTTGTGTTTTGCATGGGATGGCCAAAACAGAGGCCGTGCATGCGTTCTAAATCGCATGCACGAGGAAGAAAATAATAAAAGAACCCACGTTTAAACAGAGGAAAGAAAATAAAGATTTGAAAGATTTTTAATGATCCGATACTTTCGGGAACTTGAGTTATTATCACGCGGATGTTTAGAAGCATTCCTCTTCCTATAAAAGGAGAGCCCGAAGCACAGAGAGTTTTGCTGAAGTTTTCTTGAAAATAAGAAGACCCGTGAGTGCCTGTGCCTCGCGAAGTAGAAGCCCCAGGTAAAGAACTTGCGCGGCTGAAGGTTCTGGAGCCACCCGAGGCTTCGAAGGTCCCCTGCGCGCATTATTTGTGCGACAGGAAGAGCTCTCCCTGCCCGCATACTTGCGCGACAGGAGTAGCTTGCGCGCCCAAGGTGTCCTCACCCTTGTGGCTTGCGCGCCTCATGGTATTGCATCCTGCACACCCGAGTGCCTGTGCACCCCGCGGCTCAAGACACTTGCGCGGTAGTGTGTGTGTGCCAAGTGGAGAAGAAGACCCGAGGGCTTGGTACCTTGTGCAGCTGTTGGAGAAGGAGTTGGCCGCGGCTCAAGCAGACCCTTGCGCGCCTCCTTTGGCATTCAGTTGGAATAGAAGAAGAAGGCCGAGCCTTGTGCTTGTGTGCAAAGTGAAGGAAGAACACCCTACGGGCAGTAGGTGTGCAAAGCAAGAAGACCCGAGGCATAGTGCCTTTTGTGTGCAAGATAAAGTGGAAGGCCAAGTGTGTGCCAAGTGGTTAGAAGACCACACTCATTAAGTGTGTGTGCAAAGTGAGCAAGAAGTTGGCCGAAGCCTAGGTGTGTGCACAAGAAGGGAAGAAGGCCCTAGGCATTTGTGTGTGCAAAAGAACTAAAAGGCTGAACCTAGTGTGTGCACTAAAAGTGTAAACATCTAGAAGTAAAATAAGGAGTGACCCACACTAAAGTAGAACACACTCTAAGTGTGTAAACAAATTGGATAAAGTGTGTGAAGGAGGAAGAAGGTGTGTGTGCTTAAAGTGACTACACCCTTTGTGGGTTTACTGCACCAAGAAGAGAATGTGGAGAGTGCATGCATGCATGCATGCACGTGCACACGTGAACAAAGATAAATCAGTGGTGTGCATTTGAGTTGACCAAGACCAGGAGGTTCTTGAAGAATTGAGAAGGCCATGCTATCAGTGCATGAGGATGAAGAGCTGCCATGCACTCAGTGCATGAAGTTGAAGTGACTGAGACTGGACCAGACTGAAGTTAAAGACATCAATTGTCTGAGTATTCAGTAATTGGAGAGAGGCCAGGTCATCCTTAGAAGAAGGAGATAAAGCCTGAGCAAGACGAGAAGACCTGATCATCACAAGTGATCAGAGGTACAGAGCAAGGCCAGCAGTCTTTATCCCAGACTGCTGAGGATACTTGAAGAACTGAACAAGAAGAAGAGCTACTCGTGTGACTCGAGGAGCCAGGAGAAGACCCTGTGGGACTCAGGGAGAAGAAGTCTTCAGTGGGATTCTGGAGCAGGCCAGTGGGACTCTGGTAACACTGTGTGAAGCAGTATAAAGACCCTCCTGTGGGACTCAGGAGAGATACAGTGGGACTCTGTATCGACCATTGTAATTTTAACAGGTTATAATGTAGAATCCATACTGGGAGAGCATGGCAAGGATGTAGGCCTTTGGTGCCGAACCTTGTAAATCCTTGTGTCCAGTGCCTTTACATTTACTGCATCATTCGTGGAAAGGTGAGAGATACAAGAAGAGTGGATCGAGGCTTTAACCAGCCATAGAGGTTTAATTGATAAAGAATCAATTAGTAAAAAGTTTTAAGGGATCACTGATTCACCCCCTCCCCCTCTCAGTGATTCACACTGATCTGGGCACTTCAACTTCCTAGTTTAAATCATAAATTCTGCACTTGACAATGTTTTATCCAGGATATCTCCCACACAAAGTTCACAAATGATAGCAGAAATTATTCTCACCATTGTAATTAGAATTTAATTTTAACTCCATATTAAATTTTCGTCTAAAACCATGAAATTGATTCAAAAATAAAACCACCAATTCATACTTGATTTTACAATGCATAATATCTTCCAATGTACTAATGTATATTATGGATAATTCCCTTTGGGACTGTTCATTAAGAAACTGAAGAATTTGTCATTCATAGATTAAGGCATGATGAAAATTCCAAAATCATATATTACAAGTCATGTAATATTATCCTTGATAGTATCAACCAATTAATCTTTTAATTTCTTTAAATAAATGAAATCCTTACCCATATTCATATGAATAATATAGGTAAGGTTTTGTTTGATGATTATATTATTCAATTAATTCCAATCAATGGAATAAATTTCATCTTGTTACATTGTATTATTTATTAGAGGCCACCACTAGTCTAATTCTCCTTCAAATTAAGAAACAGTATTATTTTCATTCTTATGTTATAATCATGGGAGAATGGAAAATTCATTTTTATGGAACATATCCTTTTTTCCTAAATTATTGGTTTAAAATACCTACTGAAAGAATGTAGTTGTTTCCTCATGAATGCATCAACAAAAAATTTTTCCCTAAATTACTCATTTATTATTTCAGTATGATTTATAGTTTTATAAATTTCACTATGCATGGAAATGAGGTTTTTCATTGAATCTATATTAGGATTTGGAATCTATGGATAATAATCATTCCACTTCCCTTCATAACCATCATAGATGCATTTTCTTTAGGTTATTTCCATTGACTAAAACAAAAAATAATTAAGTAAGATGTAATATTTCTAATGGGAAACCACATAATCATGTAGATCACATAAAGGATGCATATGTTGTGAAACCAACATTCAACTATAACAATATATGTTATTCCTATTTTATTCTTAGCCATTTATATTTAAATCATTCTTGGTGGGTGATGAAATTTATTTTAACTCCCAAATCATATCCCTTAGGATTTTCAAACGAGGTGTGCAGTAAGTCTTGTTTTCATGCATCAGTTCCCAATCTAGTCATAGTTAAAATAGTGGTTTGAGGTTTGGTTCCACTGTGTACATTTATGCTATATCCAAATCGTGTTTTAGTATCCATATAGGTATTAATTTAATTTAAACTATACACTCTATCAATTACCCATATTTCATGATATTATTCTACTCTTTTCCTCATCCTCATATGTATCCTTATACATATCCATAGGGTTATCTCTATGGTCTTCTCATCCTATTTTCCTAAGGATAACTAGAAATTTTCATTGATACCAATTATAGAAACCTTATCCTTTCATAAATATGAATTTCATCACCTTTTTATAACATTTAATATGTTACAAAAATAGACACAAAAATACCATATTATTTTAGTTCATATTGATTCATAAAAATACACTACTATATATGTGAGCTATATTATCTCATAGAAGGTTTTAAATAACTAACAACCCTCTTAGAAACATCATACATAATACATATCTTATTAAACTATTGAAAAGGAACATAAAAATGGGTGATTACATATGTTTATTAAGGTTGCACAAGGATGATATGTGAGTATATGTCTGCGAATAATTGATATGATAACACAATAATAACATTTTTTGTTTATAACCTTAATAATTATTTTCAAAATAAAGATACATGTGTAAAATATATGTATTTAATAAAATATGAATCATAATGGAATCATGTGCCTAAACCATAAAATCAGAACATAGGAAGAAGAGCCAAAAAACCTGTACCTAAGTGGAAAGGGATACTTCTTGGCGTCCAAGAGAGCCAGGTTCAAACCCAGGTGGAGGAGAATTTCTGTTACTATAGTTTTACAGTAGCAATCACTGTAACAGTTACTATACCAGTAAGAATTATTCAGCCGATTTGGGCCTTCGGGGCACCAGTTAGGGCATACGGGTCTCAAGGACCTTCATGTAATCAACAGCCTTCAATCCATAGGGCCTTCGGGACACAAAGACTATGGAGTAGCCCAGATCACATAGAAATTGCAGCAGAAGGGGATTAGGGAAACAAGAGTAGCACCCACAAGAAGCAGGGCTAACCGGATTGGAAGAATGGGATGATATGGTAGTCGCCATAGAGACCATGCACTGTGTATCTTTGTACATGGAAATGCTATATGATCAGAAATGCAAGGTGGGGAGCTAGGTGATCAATGACATAGATGTTCTTGAAGGGCAGTTCTAGTGTGTTGGGCCTACGGGTCATGTAATGATCATGGTATGCCTCTGGGCCTTCATGTCAGGTATTGCGGGTCAGTCGGGCCATGTGCCTTAGGGATACAGGTCATCTACGGGTTCTCCTTCAACCCTTAAAAAAAGAGGTGGTAGTCCTCAAATCCATGAACCCATATATATAAATATTAAATGGGATACACTATTGAAGGAGATGGTAGGACATATGTACCAATGAATTTTTTCCTATTTTCTTATCTTATTGAATGCAATAAAGGAGATTAATTACATGAACATAAATATTAATTATAATACAATTATTATATCATATATATTATATTTTTTTTACTAAAACAATCTTTAATACATTCCATTTTAATTTTTTAATGAATCACATAACTCTGATGAGGTGGTAGTCAACAAATCTATTAACGTTGTTATACTATTCCCAAAAATAGAAATAATGATGAAATTGGTCATATAATAATTAAAGTAGAATAAATTCATCATATATATAACATATATCATATAACAATAGTATTTTTATTATTTTCCCGGCCTTAAAAAGTTATATTGGAAGAATGAATGACATCAGTTTGTGAGGTGGTAGCCCACCATACACATGAATGACTATTGTGTATCTAATTTGATGGATCGTGTGAGTGTGTATGTTTAAGTATTAACATAAAAATTACACACATATATATTATTTTAATTAAATTTTATATTCCTTATATAATATGAATTATGTGGAGTAGAAAGAAATAAAACAAAATTGCTTATGGGTGGAAACAACCTCTTCTTTGGATGACTCCTATTAGTTTGAACAAAAGAGAATAGATGGATGTATTTCAACCAAAATTGATGCTTCTATGAACTACTTATATATATTTGTAGGATATTTTGGGTGAGTTTTTTAAATATTGGATTTATTGGTTTTCAGATCTGATGGGGTTGAGTTCCATTTTATAATGGAGGACAAGTGGAATTTATGTAAATATTAGAATAAATATACTATTGAGAAGTCTCACATACATAATATGCCAATAATAATATTTCATATTATATTAAAGGGATAATATTTTTTATATATTTATATAATATATATTTTTTAAAAGTTTATAGGTCATCAATATTTTTAATATTAATTTTTAAACACTATGAAAACTTGTATTTTCATTAATCATTATAATAAATATTAACAACATCCACTAATATTTTTTGTAATAACCTAATATGACCTAAATAAAAATTATATAATAATATTATTAAAAATATTGAATCATATTTTTTATGTTCCATTCCAATATGTATTATAAATTACATTACAGTTAATCCCATAGGTGGGATGAAATGTTTCATTTTTTAAAATGAAAAATATCTAAAGTTTGAAATATTATAATATCCATTTTTAATGTAAAATTGGATCCAATATCCAAAATATGACTAATTTTTTAAAAATGATATATTTATAATTTAAATATATATTAATTATATTTTAATTATATATGTCAATTATACTAAAAAATACTTGTCAATTAAAATTAATTATTTTCACTAGTCATAATAATATAATATCTTTTCATAAAATTGCATAAAATACCCCTTATAGAATTTTGAAAATATATATTCAAAAAATATGTTTATTATATAATTTTAAATTTATATATTTTTAAAAAATTAAATTTATTGTTTTTTAAATAAGGAGATAAATATCAGTTGTTGAAGAAAATCATATTTTCAAACAAATAAGGACTTTACTAAAAATTATATATTTTATCATCAATATTATAACCATGTGAAAAAAAATTAATAATATTGAAAATTTATTTTTATGGTTCATTTTATTAAATTTAATCGATATTTTATAACTTCCCTATATAAATAATAATTATAATAAAATATTATTTCATAGAAACTCAATGTTTCCTATAATGCAACCTTTGTCGATGTAGTGTGTAGTGAAATATTGAATTGCGGTTGATTATAAATAATAAATAACATGTCCTAAAATTAAACCGAATATATAAATTGAATTAAATTCTTTTTAATAAAATGATTCACCAAAAGTTAGGGTTTCACAAAATGAGTTACTGCTAACTGAATGAGGAGACCCGATGAAAATATAAATTTATTCAATAATATTTTTTTTTATTTCTCTATAGCCTCAATCTTTTATTAAAATAAGATTATATTATAGCCACATTATATTATATATGTTTTTATTTTTTATAATATGTTAATCACCAAGAATCTATCTCCACTTCCATCAAATAAGGTATAATAATACAGTATTTGTTTACAACATACTATCTCGTCATGAAACATTGCCTTTTAATTTTCCATTTCAACCTCTCATGGTTGGGTATGTTAATGGATTTTATATATATATTTGTTAAATTTATAATATATATATATATATATATATATTTGAATTAATTATATCACACACACATATATATACCATAGCACTTTCCACTTCCTTGGAGATAGGATTACTTGGTCCATGTCTATGTTAGACTGCCACCTCATGATGTGATGTGATTCTTCTTCCACTAAATCATTAAATAAATTATGATAAGGGTAGTATTAATTATAATAAGAAGTATAAATAAAGAAATTTTATATTCATGAAGTATTCCTCACCCTTTAATGTTAATATATCATTTTATTTTTCTACACAAAATGATTATAACAACATTATTGTACATGTGGACTACCGCCTTCATGAATAAATTGAAATATATTTTGATAACAACACAACATGTATGATATATATTCTAATATTTAATTGAATAAATTATATTTTTATATTATTATTTTTATACAAAAATAAAATAATAATTACCTTCATTCCATAATAATCATTGGAATTTGGAAACATTAGTCATGCATAAGTATGAATTATTGTTCCCATGTTCAAAACATACATCATTTTTTATAACTACATAAATTTATTAGTTTTAAAAGTTTAATTGATTTATGAATATGATAATTATGTATATATTATTATTATTGTTATTTTTTTACTATAAACTATTCATAATAAACAGAATATTCATAATAATACATAATTGATAAAACCAGGAAAGTAACACATGAAACAAAAAAAACTATGAAATATTGTTAAAGAAAAGTTAATAATATGTTATAACTGGAACATATAGAATATCATCATTATTAATATTCAAATTCAATATGTTAATAACATGTTTAAAACTACTATATAAGTGGAAAAAATAGTTCAAAATAAATGAAAACATATGGTAATGGATTTTGTCTTGATATACATTTTTTGAGACATATTTATTATTACACAAAAATTCAGTTCCATGTGCTGTATATATTAACAATTTCACATTTAATATCTTTATTCATTCATACATAATGGTATAATTTTATTCATATAGATTTTACTTCAAAAATATCATGTGATAAAATTTATTTTACAATATCACTTTTATTAGTGATTATTAACCTTCTCTTCAAACAGTCACATTATTTGGAAATTTTTCATTTGAAATTAAAATTAAATTAAATATAAATAAAATTGAGTAAAGGATATGACTATCTAAAAAATAATATACCGTTTTTTTGTATGGTTTTATTACAAGGAATTTAATTTGATTAATTAGGAATATAGAGATAAGTCCACATCATTTACTCAATACATATACATTATGATAAGGGACATTATATGTGAATTAAATAAATTATTTGATATATGTGGAATTAATTGGAGTTATAATATAATGTTAATGTAATGTTGGGATCCAATGATTCATTTTTATGTATTGGGAGATAAACTAGATACTGTTATTTTGCCAATGCCCAACCAATTTGTATTAAATGTATTGTCACAATCCTCAGGGATTAATATGGATTTGTAATGACTTGGTCGTATATATTATATGTAAATAATTATTTATTAAATAATTATTATATAATTTATTGATATCCTACGGTATTTTTCTCCTTGTTATAATTTCCATTGTATTTTTTTAATCACATGGGATTATTTATAAGGAATTACCTGATAATATTTTATTCCTACCATATTATTCTAAAGATATTGATTATATGGTATGTGTTTCATTTATTTTCATTTCAATATAGATTAATCATTATTTATTCATAAATTTTACTATATTCATTCCCATACTGATCAATTTAGGTCACCCATTTCATATGATTAATTATTACTAGGATTCCTAGAAGTAAGTTTTGATTAATATGAAGGGATACTCTAAGGGAATTTATTTAATTCACAATAAAAATTCATTATGTATTTATTATTTTGAAATTTATGGTAATTTCAAGTATTTATCTTTCTAATAAAGAGTATATAACTATTAAATCCATCTATATGTGACTCTATGTATCTTGTGATTTTGTAATAAAGAAGACATATGGTTTTTACTATTTGGCTTATAGTCATTACACAGACCAAACACTATGATTTATATATATAAGTTTAGTTATTTATAAAGATATTATTGATGGATATTAGATGAATACACAATAAAATATTATAAATTCAACCTGTTATATCTAAATGCTGATATGGTTCTCTGGACTAATGATTTTGATGAATATTTCATCAAAATGATCAGTTGATAAAGTAACGCACATGTTTATTCCTTATCCAGCAGTGTATAAGGTGTTTTAATTTGTATTCTTTCATAGACGAAGGTATTAGGATAAATTTATTATTTAATTAAATGTTTATATCTTATTACTTGTGAAAATTTGATTGTTAATGATTAAAATTACCGAAGTCATAATTTGTAGTTATCATTTGTCTTTTTTCATTTAATCTTTAAAGAAATAATATTTATGGAGTAACATGTAATAAATATTCCAATAATAAATTTTCAATGTATATATTAACATAAAATATGTTGAATGTTTTCAATATAATGTTGTTAACGATGATAAATGGTTAAAAATTTAAAATATATTACCATCATGCGAGGGAAAACAAGGTGGGTGATTCCTTGAGTATAAAGAATCATACTAGCTTATCAATGATGAGGACCATAGATGATCCAATATTTATTTATTATTATAGTATATATGTGGAAATCCTGATGGTAGGGGAGAAGTCATTTCTTTATAAATATAATTTAATACCATATATCCATTTAAAGATTAAAGAGGCACATAATGAATATATAAAGCTTAAAATGATGTTTATAAATATTAATGAGTATATTTATGATCAAAATATAATGACAGGGCTATCAGACTATTAACTAATACTATCCTTTCAAGATATGATGGATTTTTTTGGAAACTAATTTTAATTCATTATATACTCATCATAGAAGTATGAATATGTATGTATATTTTAAATTGAATTTATATTCTGATGAAATGAAAATTGATATCTGATATTTTTTATCAGAGTGCTTATAATGTCATCATGATATGGTTGAGATAAAAAATTAGTTAGGATGTTACATCAATTTTCCATACCAAAATCTAAATTGGAAATCATCATCTAGAATTTTGAAGTTAGACTCCCCGAATCGTCTAATGGGAATAATGTTATGTGGGCTTTAGTAGATATCATTAAAAAGTCAACATACATATCCTATATTAGAGAATATTTCCCACTTGATCTTCTTTAAATTATATACATTAATTATGTGGTAAGGTATCATGGAGTACTATAATCCATTACTTCTGATAAGGATCCTAGGTGACGTGCTCATGATACTATGTTTCCTTTAATAACATCTTATCATATTCATACCAATATTAAATATAACATAATTTTATTAATCCTATTAGATATGATGAAATTTATTTCTATGATTTCAAATTTTTTTCAAATCAAAACCTTCTTATAGTTTATTTTTCATAAAATAATATATTTGACTCAAGAATTTAGATAGATCTGAATGGAGACCTATATGAAATAACTGTAGATATAAAATGTGATATAATAAATATGGATAAATAAATATCAGGGTAAATTAGATCAATGAAAAAATGGAAGATAAGTTATGATCAATACAACAACACATTAGGGAATCTCGTAGTTGGTAGAAACGTTATTCTGACAATCACTAATGTGATCTCAAATTTCAACATTGTGACATGGTGTCTTCTTTAATTTCACTATTGATGGTTGTAATGTGATTTACAAGGATGTTAAAACTTATACCTATATTTATTGATGCTATTTAAATAATTAATTATATCAAGGTTGTACTATATTGGGTTCCACTTCAAACAAACCTCTCTTAAGGTCATGTTTCATTCCTTTTATATCTCAGGAGGAAGTACATACCAGAATATTCACATGTATTGAACATATAACTCATTCCAAGAGAGAATTTTTTTATAAATGTGATATATTAATGAATCTACAAGATAACAAGGGGAAATTATGATTAATGAAAATCCTCATTTTTGTATCAATGTGATAGATTTAGATGTAAAATTTAATTTTAATTGTGGTATAATGAAATAACCATAATTTTTACGAACTAATTTATTTGAATAAATTAAATATCCTTGATTGGTTTTTTACACAAATCACAATTATTTAATGATCAATTACAAACTATTATTATTATAATTTAAACATGGACATTAGTACATACCCATTAAACATAGTTGCATTAATACAGATTACCACATATAAAATTATAGGTATAATTATCTTATCTAAAAAATAATTTTTTAATATTTTTTTTAGTTTTAGAAAACTGTTTATACGATTCAAAATTACATTATTCACCGAAAAAAGTATTATATTGGTTTTGTTAACAGTGGAAATTTTAAAACATTACAAATTTAAAAAATTAATTTTATAGTACAACCTTATTTTTTTGAAATCATTATGTATAAATTATATTATGGTGAATGTTGTTGGATTTTAAAATATATATCAATTAATAAATTTTAGGTCATTTGAATCAATTTTATATGATTTTTTGATATAAAAACATTTCATAGTTCTGAACATTTTCTCATGAAAAAATCACATTCTCATCACGTATGTGGGATTAATTTTAAGTTATTGTTTTCACATATTTGAATATAATTTAGAAAAATGGATTTCGTGTTTTTATTCACAGTAAGTTATATTATCTAAATATTCAAATAATTATGTATTATATTGAATAGTAAAAATAGAAAAAAAATATTAATTATCATGATTCTGTTTAAAATTGTTATACCTAAGAGTTAAAATAAAAATATATGTGTTCAAAATGACCCAAATGATAATAAAAACATAGTTTATGGTAACATCTCATCCTTAAATAATCTAATATATAGAAATTTCAATTTTGTTTCCATTTTTAAGGATTAAAATGTTGGTAGAACTTTTATTTTTCAAAAATTACAATTATTCATGTCAACTCACTTATAAAAGGACACCCATTATCCTCTCCTCATAAAAAATACTAAACCTATTATTTCATTAAACAACTAGCCAAATAATATAATTAATTACATTATCATATCCTGTAATACATTGTATGTTCACAATTACAAACTAAACATTCTTTTTGTGAAAACCAAATTAAATTATATAATGAATAGGTAACAACCCTAACTGGTCATTTTATATTACTTCATATTATACCTCATTTCATTATTATTTAAAAATAATAATATAATAAACCCATTACATCCTATATATATATATATAATCAAGTTAAGAGAATGATATACAAACATCCCCTCTTTAATCAAATGATATCTGATTTCATCATTCAAGTGTACTGTTGGAAACTGCCTCATAAACTGATCTTATTGGTTTTCCATTTCCACCTCCTACTCATTTATACTATATAATTTTCTAATACACAACTTTTTTTAGATAGAACCCCCCATGAAAAACTCTTCTACTGATACTTCCATCCCAATAGAAATAAAAGATTATATAGAGAAGGCAATTACCTAACTCAAAAACAAATGTGTGATACAAACATGATCAGCATGATTCAAAACATAAAAATCCAAATCCCACCACCACAAGATTCAAAATACAAAAAATAAATTTAAAATTCGAACAAACTGTTGTCACACCACCTATGGAATCACATCACATGCCATCTTGATGAACCACCTATGACACTTCCATCATGTTAATCGCATCTCTGTCATGTCACCCATATATCCATCCCCTCACAATTAGAGTACATCATAACCTGCATTAACCCCCAAATAAAAATTTCAAAAAAAATCTTATCATTTCCAAGAGGCCACTGAAAAAAATCATCTATGTTGATGTTCAACATGATCATCGACAAAAAACATACAGTGAACCAAAATACCCAACACCAATGAACTGAATATCACCTTCATCTTCCTGGGGCCAAAAAAGATGAAACCAACACGAGTTGCAACATAGTTCAATATCAAATCCTAGCTAATTAGTGATACAACCAAAAAAATACACCACATTAAGAGTGGTGGAGACCTGTATCCATAGTAGAGAATCATGCAGATTAAAACCATGAAAAATCTCATCTAAGAGTCCCCCTTAAAAACGAACCAAAAAACAAATCCAAAGCACCCCGAATATAAACATGAACACTGTAAAAGACAACAAAGGATAATGAAAACATTGTTAAACATCGATGAAACCATAATTAAGTTCCTAACAGAGACAGAAAGAGTGAAAATTGTGGTAATAACGTGAAATGATAAGGAAATCAATTACTGGGAGTTCAAAAAATCATTCAACATCATCCAAAAACAAATTATTATCTAATACTCATATCCAAACTATAATATAGTGCAGTACTATGGCCTAGGGTATGATCAAATCTCATCAACATATGAAAAATAGAAGAATGGGACCAAGGAAAGAACTAGTGCAGACCAGTCGTGGAAGGAAATACAAAAAATAACCATATGAGAATCCATGGTAGAATCTTTGGAAAGACTGATGGGATAATTTGAATCAAGGAAGCGTTAATATTGTGGAGAGCTGGGATAAAAAAATATATTATAATTGGTTGTACCATTCCATTCTTGGTTAATATGATAATTTTTGTCATGTCTGTTGGGATGTTTCACCTCATGAAGTGATATGATTCATTCATGATTTACATCAAAGGTGATGAGGATGGTTTTAGTGAAATTATTGTAAATATATAACATATAAGTGATTATTTAATTTTTATACAAAATTTAACTTTATTAATTTCAATCATTCTAAAAATTATAAACAACATTCATTCATAATTACAACATATCGTCTCCATTAACAGCCTATTTCAGTTTCCATCAGTAAATTTAGAGATTAATATAAATTTATAAATAACTATTATAAATAATATTTTTATCATTGTTAAAAATCACAAGTATTTGTATTATTTATAAATGTGTTTTGGAAAAATCTAATAAATCAAAATATACACTGTAAACTAATCAATTATACCATAAACTTATCTTTAACATGGAATTGTTAAAAGAACTCTTAATAAAATAACATAAGAATATAATATCTGGTAACACACAAACACAAACACACACACACAAACACACATATATATTTTTTTTAGTGAAATGTGTATATTAGAAATATATTTATTATACATGAGGTTTTAAAATATATGATGGTTGTCGTGACTTAAGGTATTGGAATTCGGTATCACATTTTTTTTCTTTGATAAAAATCCCATATTCACCATGTGTTTATTTCATGTGGTGTATATAATTCCCATCAATATATTTTATGATTATAATACATTATAATTATTTGGAATTAATTATCCTTTTGTAGATCTATCTTTTATTTGGTTTATAGTTTGAAAAACGCAAATGTCGAAAGGGTTTTTTCTCAAATATCTATCCTCGAGACATATGTTATGTTATGCATCTGTCTATATTTATGAGTTATATATAAATATGAATTGACATGTAATATCATGAATTTAATTATTCCTATTAATTTAATTGTTTAATTAAATTTTATTCCATTTCCTTTATTACAATATATTATAACAAAATTGGTTAATATTTGGTTTTACAATCACATCTTTTATCGAGATTTTTTTAGGATTATTATTTTTATGGAAAAATATTATGGAAATCCCTCAAGAAACTCATAAATTTTATTTTCCCATATTTATGACCTGATAATACATTTTCTTCTCAATTTTTTTCGCTTTATCTTGAAAATTGTTCAAAATATAATTTTTATGAAATATCGTCTTTATTTCCAACTTTACTTGAAGACCCATTTTATTCCAAAGAAATAATTTCTAAAAAATCCTATTTTTTATCGTTATAAAACTATTTTATTAATTTCATTTTAAATCGAGTTTTAGGTTTTACTAATGTTTTTAAAATATTCCTGTAGTCATTATCCAAAAAAATCATGTATGTGTTCAATAAAAAATTTGAATGGAATATTTATTTTAACATGTAAAGAATTTATGAAGTATTACATTATAATAAATTCAATTGTGTTTCAATTTATTCTTATTAAATTTTCATTTTCATTTGAAATAAAATGTATTTTTAAGATGTGTTTTGTGTGTTTAGTTTTGAAAATTAATTTTCAGAAAGAATTTATCTTTCTCAAGAAAAATTCCATATGATTTATCATTAAAAATTATTTTATATAAACGATTGAATCAATTGATGTATCAAATTATTTACTAGGGATATGAAATAAGGTAACCATTATTATTTATTATATGAATTATTTATGATGGAAATTTTTTTATGAAACTTGTTTTTCATCCATAGTTTATACCACGAGTAATCTTTTAAAAATTACACTTCTTTTATCTATGAGTTATGATCCGATGAAATGAAGAAATGACTATGAAACCTATCTTTTATCAACAGGATATGATATGATGAAATGATTTTGACACTGATTCCATTTCATGTGGTATGATATGATGAATTTTTTATGATACTGTGGCACACATATGTATGATTTTTATTATCTAATGGGTGGGACCTATGTCTCCCTCCAATTCATTTGGTGATGATTTGTATCTAAAGAGATAGTGATAAATATGGTGGACAATTAACCAAGTAAGACAATGGACCTTCTCTATTATTATGGTCATTGGTGTGAACCATTATGACTATAATAGTTTTTATTCCACCAATTCAACTATGACACCCCTGTAATTAGCATAGACTACTATGGAAATGGTTTTTTATACATTTCTTACACCATAAATCAATGTATTTTTTCAATGATATTCTCTCATGGAACATGTTATCTAACCACCTAAACTGTAGTTTTTTTTGTCAACTTCCATTCATTATTTCATGAATCAATATTATGGGATTTGATATGTTGGGTATGGTTATTAAAATTTATGTTCATATTCTCATACTCAAATTTCCATGATATTATGACATATCTCCATTGTTTATCCTTACTGAGTATATGAGATCACCCTTTATTATGTTTCCTTTCCCTAGAATATGAATAAATTTATTATATATGATATATAAATATATTATGTATTAAAATTATAATGAAAATAGTTCAAGATGATGCAGTTCACCCATGAACTACTTATTTATGATTTCTAGTATCCAATTGAACATAAAATTTCAATCCTTAGCCATTTTTTGTGTAATTTAATTATTCTTCATTAAATAATAACATAAAATACATTCATTAAATTTCTAGTCCCATATATCATCAGTAATGATTCATTTTCCTAGGTTATAATATCTTACCTTGCCACGTTGTTGGAAACCCACATATCCCATTAATGTTCCCATATAACCAACATAGCATTCACATGTTCCCTTCTGACCTATCTCAAAATTTCATGTACAATCCTATGATCCTATAAAAATTTTCATTTATAAAATAAGTTCACTGACATAGGTTCATTGGCCAAACAATTTCTCTACATATTGGAACTAATCTATATCCATTACTCAAAAGATTTATCTTCGCCCATATGCCCAATCTAGCTATTGATTCATGTATCCAATAAAATTATCTACTAATTACCACATCTTAAACTATCCAAATATGATAGGATCATTCTAAAATAATTCATACTTACCCCCTTGAAATCCCAATTCCATGTCATAAGAAACCCTGAAGAATCATGGTTTTCTCAAATATCCATATCCTTTTGTATATCTATCATGAAAATAATATTTATAAATCCATCCACAATACAATACATCAATCAATATAAGGACTATCCCTCAATAGAACTCTCTAAATCTACCCCCTCCCATTATATAGTGTTATCCATTATGTTGTTCGGGTACATTTGTCTATCCAATCAGTAATAAGTTAAATCCTCTCATTCATATATAAAAATATTTGGAAGATTACGAAATCTATATAAATCTCATTTTGAGTCCAAATAATCTCATTCAACCTCTTATAAACCAAAATGATGTATCCACCCATTTTAACTTATTTATCATGTAGATAAATTTTTCAATAAATTTACCTCTACAAAATATTTATACCTAGGATACTATATTATACCCTCTCACTTAACATAGGGTATACTATGTCCTCATCCTATCTGACCAAGGATATGTATACATTCATTAATGGTGTATCATTCATATATATAAATGGTTATTATAAAATGGTCCTAAAAAATATATTGTAATTTTATTTTGGTGGTTCTATTCCCATTAAATTTTGATCCCTCCCTTTCCTCATCGATGCTCGTATTATGAAATAAAATCATATCTCATTCAATAAATTATAATAATTATTTTAAAAAGTTTGTAATTATTTGTTAAAATGACATTAGTGAGACAAAATCATGTAAAAAACAAGAAAATGTCACATCACCAGAATATGACCTAACATATCATTTTCATTGTATTGTTATCCTTTTAAGACAATATAATAATAATACTCATCTATTGATATGAATTACAATAAAATGTTTTGAAAGAAACATGAAAACATTATCTGATTATATAGAAATCAATTTATAACAAATTTTATGGATAATGGATGAAAATAATAAAATAATTATAACTCAAGTAACCTATATAAACACCAAATAATATCCCTCAAGATAGTGGATTGATGGGAGGAAGTGTGGTGGAGGATCTTTCCATAATTTGTCATCTACATTCCCACCATTCCCATAAAATCTATAGGGGTGATCAGTAATTGAATAGTTTATCCCTCAAAATATAAATGGTTATTCCATTACATTATGATCTATGTTGAGAACCCATAATATTGAACCCCCTTATAAAATGTGGTAAAACTCCTCCAACAAAGAGATCCAAAATATGTATTATAAGACCTGAGTGTGTGGCCTACACTTCCATGTCATGGATTCCACCTCATGGGAAATGCTGAACATAATCATAGTGTTCTACTAAGTTCAATGTGGGATGATATTAAATATTTAAAAATAATATACTATAAAAGTAAGGGTTTTTAGACCAGTAAAAAATATTTTTAACACCTAGACGCCCTCATTATGTTTGGATGCCTCTATGTAATGGTGGATCCCATGTAATGTAATAATCAACAATCCAATCATAACTCATGATGTGAAATCCATAAATCACTAAAACACCATATGTTTTTTAAGTGTTTATAAGGTTGAATTTCAATTCATATGTCAACAATGTGAAAATTTCATTTCATAAATATATATAATTAGAAACCCACTATTAATAATACATTACATATTGTAATTTTATGATGGGAGACCTTTTCAGATGTTTCCAAGTGTGTGTGTGTGATGAATAATTACACTAAATTAGATTGTGGTTTCCCATGAAGATCATCATTTTTTTGATGGTCCATTCATATGTGCGTCTGGGCTATAGGAAATGGAAATCATGTTTCTGTTTATAATCTCAAAATAACTAATGGGTTACGAAAGAATCACCATATAATATGTGTATGGTTTTGGGAAGTGGGTAGTGCATGGTAGTTACAATGCTATCAATGTGTTACCCATCAAATAGATTTGTGTACTGTCTATATTGAGTAGTTTGGTACTCCATGAGGAAGTTTTTCTCTAAATGAGGACATAATACAACTCTGAATAACGCTAAAGGGTAAAAAAATATAAATTTTTCCACTATACTCAATAAGATAAAATCTAATTTTCACAATCCTATCTGAATTGAACACCAATATTAAGAGACCAAGGACTGATGTGCTACAAAGATGAGTAACCTCTATAAATATTTACAATGGTCTGTATGAGTGAGTAAAAATCACACTAAATGAAATTATGTCTTACTGTTGAAATATTTATTTGTCTGATGATTCATTCTGTCTTGTGGATAGGCCTTGGGGAAGGGGAACAAGGGTTTTTTAGTAAACTAGTTGACATAGATATTGTATGACCGAACATCCATATTAAATTTTATATATTTTTTATGTTTGGAAGACATAGTTATTACAATCCTTAATGATGTTCATTTTTAAATAAAATAAACTAATTGGAATCCTCGTCGTTCCTATAAATATTACTAAATCACCAAAAATAAATATTAGGTCCTTGAAATATGTTACAAAATAAATCATGAGATGTTCCCACCCATAGAATTTATATTTTTGTCTTGATTCACCAATATCCCCATGTACAAGGGAAAAAATTAAAAAATCCATTGATTTCCATTACATGTAATGATGTGGAAATTATAAAAACCCAATAATACTTTTTTTCATCCTGGAGAATATAATAGGTTCCAACATCCATAGTTCCATAAAAATATGTTGTAATATTGCCACTAACATAGTATGTTCTTCATATGAGCATCAGGAACACTTTTAGTATATATATCAAAAATTGAAGAGAAACTATTCAATAAAATTGTTTAACCAACACATCATATTCATTAATTTTATTATAGTACTTAACTGTACTCATCTATACCAAAACCCCAAACTGAAAAAACATATTCATACCTATTATTATTATGATTCTTGTTTTATTTTTCTCCTCAAAAAGAACAATTATGGGTTATATTAATTTGTATCATAGGAATCTACTACTAAACCCCAATTCGAGTACTCTGGGAATGCACTCCATGTAAAATATTTCATAAAAATTATAATTTTACATAAAAATAATAATTGGTCTTCCTATTTCTGAATATTCTGGAAAATACAATGCTTTATTACCTAACATATAGTCACATTATTTGATCATAAATCTATAGTTTCTAGAGGCACCATGAGAACAAAAAAATAGATATCACAAAAAATAAACAAGGGATATAGTATAATTTCATGGTTGGGTCCTAAAAAACCCACAATAGTCTTCATACACAATCAATGAGAATGAGACAAACTACAATATTAATCACTCACTAAACTGACTTATTTTCAATTTTATCTCGATGTTGATACACTAACTCCAAAAAATACCATATTGAAATTAAAATAATATTTTTTCAAGGGATCACAATTACACCGGATCATCCAACACAGTAGTATCATTTTACCATTTCAATATCCCATAAGCAATCTTTCCACCTCGACAATGATTATATCAGGAGGTTAGTACCTCAGCAACCTATTTAATGGACTCCACTTTTGTAGAATATATAATAGATCATTAAAATAAAACATTCTTGATATACATGGCCTATATTTATTATATTTCTATGATAAATAACTTGAAATGACTACCCTACTCATAGACATGTGTTATCAACAACCATTCATAACATACTATTCATGGATTACTCTAAATTTAAGCCTTCAAAACCATGAAAATTAACAGATAATGATGAAAAAAAACCTCCAATATCCAAAGATGAACTACCAAATATATGTATTCTATTACACCACTCCTTGTGAAAACATATATCATGTTCTATAACCATTTCAATTATTCACATTCAATGAAACACCCTTCAATTACTTCAAAATACATTTCAATGATAATACTCAGATCATTCATTCCTTTGTATTCAATCTATACTCTATGACAACACATTTTATAGAGAAAGTTGTATGTTTCATAAAAAGAGATCAAACCTATATATAAATACACATCTCATTGTATCTGTCAGTACAAGATCCACTCATTAGTAATAATTTATCCACTAATAAAGATGTTCTTTTCAATGCCTAGGGCACAAATGATGTCATAGAACATCGAATTTTCTAAAAAATATGTTGAGATTCACCCTCCTCTCCCCACATATATTTAGACTTTAAGGATCCCCTTTTCTGTTGTTATGCACAATCAAATTCAATATCATCTGAATTCTATGGCTTAATCATTCTTTATCATTTCATCCAAATTTCCCACATATTCACCCATGACTAACATGTTAAAAAATATGTACACCCATGCTTGGAAAAGATAAAATGTTCCTCAAAATGAGAATTTCAACAAAAAAATATAAATACATGACACTACTTCTAAAGAAATTCAAATGAATCAGCACATATTTAGGAAAACGGAATGATCACATAATATTTGGTTATCTTTTCTGAACCATAACCTTATACTAATTCACTATATAAACAATGAATTCAGTACAACATTCTCAATAATGTTTTTGTTTAAATAATTTATTCATCCTAAAAACCAAAATTAAACCAATTATTATATATTAACTATATAAAATAATTAAATTTGAACATTCTAGAATAATTGATGAATTCATATTTATACACAAGGTTAAAATAATTATGAATAATATTTCAATAGGTTATGATACTAATTATGTATTATGCATATTGGTTATAAATCAAAATTATACAAGAATATAAATATATGTAGTTTCACAAGTTTTTTCCAATGAAAAATATGGTGTTGATCATCAACAATTATAACATGAGTGAAATAATTATATACTAATATAATTAATGATAAATTTATTTTTTTATAACATTAGTAATTTTATAATGGTGTACAAATACACAAGTCAATTCATATATATATATATTATTTTCCAAATTATGTATAAAATTTATTTTCCATCAGTTTTAAAATATAAATTTAATAAAACTGAAAATATTTTTGTATTTATCTTATTTATATTATTATAGGGATAAAATTGTGAAATTTTATGAAAATAATTATTTTAAGGTGAAAATTGAAAGATACTACTTTTACTAATAATGTAACATTTCTAACATCATTAATACATATGAATTAAAAAAATAAAAAACAATTGGCTCAATAAAATATGTTTTTGGGTGTAATCCAATTCCCCAAAACAATATTGTTGAATTTTGAAACATAGTATTCACCTTTTTTAACCAATGTTATATTATCATTTAATAAATAATCTATTTTTATTTTTTATTTTAATATATTCCTCAAAACATTAAATTTTTTTTTTCGTGATTTAAAATCCAAAAAACCCTAATTTGGTTAATAATATTCTAATTAATGTTATTAAATTCATCCACATTCATGTTTCTTACACTAAACAATTCTTTTCTATATT